>CM062804.1:1452440290-1457496732 GCA_031772625.1 Pinus tabuliformis
TCAGATCCATCACAAGACATTGCTATCTTGCTCCTCCTTATGCCTGCCACAACAACCCTTTGGGGCCTTGACCTAGCTGCTTTTTCTCATCCTCATCTAGCAATCCAAAAACCCTAAATTTCCAAAAACTCATCCAAAACTACTATATATATCCTAAAATCCATTTTTCTTCTAGTCATTCACTGTGAAATCCTTAGAGAGATCCCTCTCTATTTTAGTAGGGCTATCTACTTAACTACAAGTGGTTTGAGGATACCTCTTTCAATCTCCTCCTTAGCCTAGGACATTGTGGGTAATAACATTTTGGCGTCGTTGTCAGGGAACAAAAGATCATTTATTCCTTGGGAAAGAATGACAAGGATCAGATTTGATTTTTGATGGTGAATAGTGATCAGACACAAGAAAGGTTGTGCATATTTCACCTAGCGACTCCAGTGTCGAAGAATCCAAAGGTTTAGAATTTTCATGGCGACTCCATTGTTAAAAAACTAGTAGTTTGAAGAACTTCTTGGTGACTTAACTGTTTTCAAGATGGATTCAACTACTCAAAGGTATGCTCCTATGAATTGAGCTCATATTCCTAGTTTTCTGAATTGTATTCCTTACATAGATTGGCAAACTAATCTACCCAAATTCATAGATGGAAATGAGGATGAGGCTATTCTACATCTAATAAAATTTCATTGGCATATACATAAGATCGGGATTAGGTTTCATGAGGATTGTTTGAGGAAAATGTTTATGGCTACCCTAGAAGGAAAAGAAGATCATGGTATGAAGGATTGAAGCCAAGTAGCTTATTCTCTCTTAAAGAATTCCACACAACATTCTTTGATTTTTATGGAAAATATCATCATGCATTCTTTTTGTTCGAAGATTGTTGTGAATCCTGTGAAAATTTCATTCAATACCTTGAAGAGACTTTTGGTGATGAATAATGTCTATATTATGAGATCATAGAGGCCCTTTATGAATATTCTTCCCAACAAAAAATAACAGAGATTAGCTGCTTTGATACAAAGGATCATTCACAACACACACCAGTTCCTTCTTTGTTTGAATATGAAATAGGTTTTCATCCTAACAGTCAAGAAGAAATTGGTCCAAGTCAGAATTTGGAAATTGCATGTACAGAAAACTTAAGCTATGAACCATCTTATTGTTGGCTTGTTCAGGCCTATCCCAGGTTCAGAGTTAATTAGCCAAAGAAATCCTGGTACTACTGGCCCTTTCGGCAATAGTCTGCAGAGCACAGACTGAGGTCTCACTGATAAGGTACGAAACGGGAACGGAACTTCTTACCAATTTCAAGCAAACAACGGCCACTCACATATCCGATCATATTCATGAGTGGCGACGTTGTCGTAGAATGGTAAAAACATATGTTCCTGATCAGCTTTTAGCTGAATGGTTTATTAAGTCTTTGTTACCTTCCATTACAGAAGATGTGGCAAAAGGAGGAGTTGTCACCGAAGAGCAAGTTATTGCTCGTGCACAATATTTAGACTTGATTTATACTCAGTCTAGCACGCTCTACAATAAAATCCCTGACGCTCCCATACCGGAATTTTCGGTCCCCCCTCCTCCTAAATCAAACAATGATTCTCATGTCGGCGATGGTATGATTGGCTCGACAGACACGAAATCGAAAAAGGATACATCTAAAAAGGCCCGTAAGATTTTCAGTCAAAATGCGAAGGAAGAACTTCTCGCCTCGGAAGTAAATTCCATCTCGACTGATAAAGGCAAAGAAACCAAAAAACCAGGAGGCAAGAAGAAAAACAAAGGGAAGAAGAAGAAACAGGAGGAATCATCACCTGAAAAATCTTCTGCAAACCCTCCTGGAGATAGGAAACCAAGAAATCCATGCATAATATGTGATGAGGATCATTGGACAAAAGACTGTCTGTTTAAAGCTGAGCTTAAAAAATTCTGTAAGAATTCAAAAACCTCGGCAGTATTAACTGATCCGTTTCCGAATCCAGGAACAAATCTGGTTGACAGTGGAAATGCTTCCCCGTCTCAAGTGCTGATGTTGTCGGTTTCGAAACAGCAGAATGATGCTTTGATATCGACAAGGAATAAAGATTATGGGAATCCACAGCTGTCGAACAACAAGGATAAAGATCAACCTAGTAGTTCGACAACAACTCCGATAGAAGTTGCGCCACCCATCATTCCTGAACTGACAATAAAACTGCCAAAGGGAGTAGTACACAAGTCGACATTTAATCCTCGTGCCAGAGCGGCATAGCATTATAATATAGTGGAAGATCTAGCCCAATCGCCATCCGCTATGTCGACACTTGAGGTACTGCAAAATTGCCCATCCCAAAAGCAGGCTTTATTATCAGCTATCGGTGGGATAGACCCAAAGGATTCTAATATTGTGTCCTTTAATCATAAAGGATACGATCCTCAGTTACCAGCTCAACTAGCTTTCCTCATTCAAGTGAAAGCCCTCAACAAAACTGTTCATCGAACAATTATTGATGAGGGGGCATCTACATGTATTATGTCGATGAGTTGCTGGAAAACTTTAGGATCTCCAACCTTGTCGAGGTCTTCAACAACATTAAAAGCATTTGACGGACGAACATATACCCCATATGGTATTCTAAGTAACTTGCAAGTTGAACTAGGAGGGAAAACAGTGGAAATAGATGTCGAAGTAATCGACGGAAACCTCGATTACAACATCCTACTGGGAAGACCATGGATATATGCTATGGCTGCGGTTGTGTCGACCTACTTTAGAAAGATTGCATTTCCCTTTCAAGGAGGGATTACAATCGTCGATCAACAAACTTTCCTCCCCAATGGTTCCCAAGTTACGGGAAGCGTTCCGATGATCCATGGAAGCCCCCATTCGCTTCAAAATATCGGAGTAGGCCTACTAAAATACCTTATATTAATGGGAACTTTTACCCTTCCGCCTCCAATCAATCTGGCGAAAGTAGCGTCGATAGGAACTTGCAATATGATATCTTCGATTGAAAAGATCTCAGGAAACGATATAAACATGGATCATACGCAGGTATTGCCTCCAAGCCCAATAGAAATATTGTAGCAATGAATGTTTCTAGCATGGGAGGCAAACCCAAATCAACGCTCATCAAGCGTTTGGATAGATAGGTCTAAGGAATATGGCACCCCTTCAGATCCTTGGTCGCAAGTGCATTACACCGACGAAGGAATTGTTCAATCAATGGTAATTGAAGGGGCATCATGGGAAGATTACCACCATCGTTCCCATCTTCCGACTTGTAAAGAAGATACTCCTGATGACTTTCATCATCCTTCAGTTTTTTATTTCCTATCAAATACTGTAAACACAGTGGATTCCGAGGACGGTTCTTATCTCGTGTCGACCTCGTTAAAAAATGAAACAAGGAGTCATGAGGATAGTTCTTTTACTGTGTCAACCTCATTAAAAAATGAAACAAATCCCTTTCCAAATCTCAAAGGTAAACCTTCATTCCAACCACCGAGTTGAATGTAATGAAGCTTGGGGGGCATGCACCTCGGTTTGCGTTATTATGCTGGGGGCATGCAAACTTATCATGAGCAGTGTTACTGCAGGGTTAAAGCTCGTTAAAAAATAAACCCGCCTTGAGCAGTGTTATTGTGGAATTCAAGCTCGTTAAAAAATAAACATAAGCAATGAGCAAGTGTTTCCCCCCGCGTTTAAGCTCATTAAAAAATGAACTAATTTCTGGTAAATAACCATCGTGAATGTAGTACTTCAGCCTTTAAAGCCTTGGTCGTGTTCTCATCATCACCTCCACTCTGTATTGGCCGATCATTCACCTCCACTTGATTGTTTACCCCTTTTGAGGAACAGCTGCAAAGAGTGATCTTGTTAGCCATCCTTGTGACACTGTCGTGATTGGAAAATTCCAAACCTTACCTGGAATCAGCTGCTACCTGAATTTATCACTCGTTCCTCAAAAACGAGTCTCCTTTAAGCTCTTTTCAACTGAATCATAAAATATGAAAAGATTGCCAAGCCATTGGCCTCTCCAGCTCGTTAAAGTGACCGGAAGTGCTATCCCTCCTTTAGATTTTAATCTTTTTGGACCTGAGGGATTATTACACAAAAATATCGAGCGCTTGTCTTGTTCGGCTCGTTAAAATTACCGAAAATTCATCCCTTTCGTATTATTTTATACTTTTTCGGACTTAAGGGATTTGATGACGAAAAAGGATATTTGGAGTTTCCTTTACGTTCCTTTTCAGACTCTCTAAAATTGAAAAGGACCGAGTTATCTTTGTCGTTAAACTCGTTAAAGCCTAATAGCGACAAACTTGTCCATAACAGACAAGAACGAGTTTCACTATCGCTAGGCTCGTTAAAACATAGCGATGGGTTTGCCCGAAGGGCAAGTTATAGAAAAAGCATAGATTATCCTCCTCAAGCTTGACAAAAATAAAGAGGTACTGGTCAGCAATGACTGGGGAAAAATTGGGAAGAAAACTTGAAGAAACTTTGTTGATAGCAAGTCGCTCTTGAACATGACACTTTCACTCCGCATCCTAGTCGGGTTGGGTTGTTCCATTCACCGGTCATATCACCATGGTTCCATCACACCATCCACATTTGGGGTTAATGCTACCAATCCATCATGTCAGTGTCGCCGATGTGTTCAAGAGAAGTCATTCAGAGAATTCACCTGTGTCTCACCCACTATAATACATTTTCGCTCCATTCTTTCATGACCGCCACCTAGAACCATATATCACCATACTATTTTCACCTCCATTAAAATCATTTGCTCCGTTTCGTGTCATTGATGTGGGATTCATTAATTCCCTCCTATTACGGATCGCTTCTTGTCGACATCAGCTCATTATCCAAGAAGGTGATCTAGGAACAACCCTTTCAGTACTTTGAAGCTTGCATGCCTCAGTGGCAAGTTTCTCACTTCCAGTGACAGGTTTACATCAATGGCCTTCGACCGAAATATTTTACATGGTGTTCAATGCCAAGTCCCTTATTCACACCACTTGAATTGTACTGCAGTACCTTGAGTATCATTATCATTATCGGTGATTCCTCTTGTGCCTGTTAACAACTTACATCATTGGTTGGTAATCAGGCGATGTCTTTCCATGTTCAGCTCCAGAACATCTCTCACACGGATCGACTTGTACTTTGAGTGAAGATTGAACGAGATTGAAGACCACGGATCTAGTTTCATCCATCCGGGTTGTGATATATATTCAGGAAAATAAAGACATCAAATGTACATCATTGCTGCACAGATAATCATCCAATCTAAGGGATGATGGCTCTACCAGAATCATCAGTCTACACTCAGACGATTGTCTGTCTCATGAACATGGAAAATGAATTTATAAAGCTGAGCATGGGAATGACCGCCTCAGCTAGATCATGAAAAAATTATGAAGATAATGTATTGTATTTTATCTTATTACAGGTCTCCTTCCAGCTTGAAAGAACTTCGGATCCTCATGATAAAGCATTTCACCCGACATCAAAAGATTAACGACCTCATGCTTTAGGGAGCAACTGTTATAGACATTTTTGGGCACTGCAACCCCAAGCATAAAATGTCCATAAACCAAGGGCTCCTAAGTCCCTAAAGGTGTTGTTCCAACCCCTAAAAGAACAAGGTCAACTGATTACAGCATCTCCCAGAAGTTCTCCATAAAAAACTACTCAGAACTAGTCAAAACTGGACCATTTCACCTGCTCCATAAGAAAAGTGCGTTGCATCCCACCTAAATACACATAGTAGGTGCGTTGCAGTTCAAAAATCCCTTCTATGGGGTGTGATGGGCGAGAAGGGACAAATGGCAGGGTCAATCCGCAAGGTGGAGAAGCATGGAATCTTCCAGAAACTTCTCCAGTGACACTTGCGTATCTGAATTCGACCAGGGATGAGTAAGAGATCATCAATCTCCAAGTGGAATCAAGAACTATCAGACAGAAGACACTAATCAAATCACAAGTTGACTCATCTCCCTTGCAGACATCTATATATGGATCCCTAATCCTAGAGATCCAGAGGCTGGAATTTTGCATCTTGTAAGGAATTGTTGTTGGTTTCTTGAGGCAACATCATAGTGCTGGGTGATCTAAGCTTTTCATGAGGTGAAGAAGGGCTTACTTGCTGAGAGGATGATGCTGGGTCAGAACAATTGGTTGTAATTCTCTTGGCTCTTTCTTGATTATCAATAAAACTATTCTAGTTTTCCTCCATACACTTGTGTGATTGATGTTTTATGCATTTGTGTGGTTAATATACATCTGATCCTATATTGCTTATGATAATAGATCCATGTTCTCGTATAGTGCTATGCTGCTTTGATTCTATAGGTTCTGTGAAGCTGGGTATGAAAACAAGTAGCAAAGGACTATCAGAAGAGAGAGGAATCGAGCAAGGAACCAAGTGCAAGACAGAGGTTGGTCTCCTTTGTTCTTCTCTCATCTATCTTTCATAAAGGAAAACGACATTAGTTTTAGTTTGTTTGTTTCTAAGGTAGCTACCAGCCTTAGTGGGATTAGCAGTTCTGCATAGACACTATTCCCAGTAACATGCTTGTTTACAACTAAGCTACTCCAAAAGAGTAAATCACACACTCAGAAGACTACGCAACTTATCAGTCAAGGGTTCGGTAGCGATAACCCATCCCTTTGGAAACTAATGGAAAGGAAATTAGAGAACAAACCGCGGATCTGGGAACCAGACAGTAAATGCCGAGGCCCACTACAGCCTTAGATCGTCTCCCACACCAAAATAACAAACACTAGCAAATGGAACGGTAGGTAAGAAAATGGAACGACAAATAAGAAATCGAACAACAAATTTGTAATGGAACAGCAATTCTTAAATGGAACAACAATTCTTAAATGGAACAACTATTCTTAAATGGAACAGCAGTTATGAAATAAAATCGACAACTAAGTCTCGTGAGCAGCCACAAATCAAATCAAGGGCATTAATTGTAATCAAACAACAATCTTTCACTCTTAAGGAAGATCAAACAGCACACACTAATGGAACAACACTGAGTAAGGATAAGTTATGGAACAACGCTTACAAACCATATATGCACACAACATTCTTAAAGAGTAATCTGATCCAAATATTAATCTCAGTTAGAGGGAATATGACTGTGTTTCAAAATAGAACAGCATCGTTCATCAATTCAACAATTGTAAAGAACATAACTCCCAGGATAAATTCTGTAACATGAATGAACAGATGCACAGCACAAAAGCTTTGTAATAGGATAGTAACAGTATTCCATTAAGACTAATAATATTCAATCAACTCTGAAAGGAACAATAATATGATGCAGAGTCAATACAATAGTTCTGTCTGTAGAAATCTTAATGAATTAAACTTAACAGAGCATGTGATGTAAACTTATAAAGCATATCAGATTACCAAATAACGACGATAAGCAAACCACGCAGAAATCAAATCGTAATAATACAAGAGCAAGTGTCCTCCAGGGCCGGGCCCTTAGCCTCCAGGGGTACACCGCTTGAGGTTAATCCAGACTCAGAGATGAAATAATCACCAAGTTTGTATTAATGCATGAAGCAAAATTACAATAAACCAGTTCTTATCGAGACTCGATGATCAAAGTTTTGATCTTAACAGAAATTACATAAAAGCATAATCATGTCCTTCCTTCTGAGCTAACAATGTTGTCCCTTTTATAAGGGTGACGGCGGAGATGTCTAAGTATAAAAATAGATAAAGCAGTGATCCCTCAGGATCAAGGATCCTGAGGGATTCGCCGAACCGTTAATCCTTAATCATCTCTTTTCCCTCCTGCACCAAGCTGGTGTCTTCACCTCCTTTTCAGGGCCGATTTGCTTTGATCTGCTTAGCCTTGTTTGCATTCGGTCTCCCGTCAAAGGGACAGTGGTTACCTCGTCCTTGTCCTTTCCTTTGGAACAGCAACTCCTCGTTTTCACCCCTTCCTGCATGAGGGAATGACAATTGTTAGCGGTTTAGTCTTGCATATTAATCTCACATGTTTTGTTATAATTCTTTATCATTTTCCAAGTTCATGATGCAAAAAGGTTTACAAGTTCTACTGAAAAGTCACTGAAATGATCATCAAAAACATACCTTTTTAGTACTCCACACACCCCCCTGCTTACCCTGTTTCATGCCCTCATGAAAACGTTGTAGTTGACATGCAAGGTAGTGAGAGAATAGGCTGGAGATGGAATCTCATGCGGAGGCCTACAGCCATGATGAGTAACTAGGTAGTCAAAGAAATGGCCTGTTTGACCCTCAGGCATCTCATACAGGGCTTGGTATCCGGGTGCAGGGTGCCAAATAATTGGACTCCGGAACCTATATCCTAACCAGGATGGCCCTGCTCTCAAAATGCTTTTGCCATAAAGGTGCAAACGATTGGTAGCTAATTTAAAATTTTCATACTTAAACGGTTCCCTGAGCTGGATATTCGGATTAGAGATTTGATACCGAAATTTAGCTGCATCAATGGCAAGGTCTTTAATAGAAAGAAAGTATTCTAATCCCTGTCGAATGAGTGCCTCATGCATGGGTCCTAATGTTTCAATGACACCCGGAGTCTTCATGAGGTTTCTATGTGCTTTCCACAACTGTACTGGGTTCCTAGGCTCAGCCCTTACCCACAAATCTAAGCCGTTTTCTTGCCTCTGGAAAGTATTATAGGCTTTGAGCCATTTAATCTGATTAACCCCAAATGAGATGAATGCCTGCAATTGGATGTCTCCAACAAAGGGGCCAGGGTTCAGCTCAGTCTCCTGGTCTAGTACAAGGTTATGCAAATAGAACTCGCACAACAGTCTCTGGACTTTTACCCCGTAGTGTTTACAACAGTCTATAAAATCATTGACAGTGTTAATTTGTATGGGAGCACTTGCTTTAACAGCTTTTATTTTTAATTGCAAATACCGTTCCAGTAAAAACAGGGCATAATTTTTGGTAGGGGCCCTACATGCTAAGACGTCATTCTATAAAGAACACAAGGTATCCATCTGCTTGATAACAATATCTAGCCTACGAGTTACCTTTGCAACTTTCTCTTGTTCCTTCTGCCAACCTTCAAAAGCCTGGCTCTCGGATTGATTGACGTTCCAAAGTTTCTGCTGTATCTCTTCATACTTTTCGCGAGGGACCATTTTCTCTCTAAGTTTTTCTGCTTCTTGCTGAGCTTGCTTCAACCGCTTGCGCAAGGTTACTGTTTTTGGATCTCTTCTCCATGCAGCAGTGGAGGCCGAGAGTTTTACCTCAACTTTCTTATTGCGTTGCTTTGAGTTCAGAACCATTATCACCCCCGAAAGTGGTGCCTCCGTCTAGATTTCCTTATCACAGGTCATCATATCATCCATTTCTATTTTAACGTGGATATCAGTCTATTACTGTTCCTTTTCAAATGGAACAAGAGTATGTTCCTCAGCATCATTTGGAACAGCAGCTGGGTTTTCGACAGGGTTTTGATCAGCGGGACGAATTTTGATCCTCTGCCTCTTTGCCTTGCGGGGTTTTGCTGGAGTAGTCACCTTTTTCTTTCCTGCAGTCCTTTCTACCCTCTACCTTGCTTTCAGGATCCTAATCTGCTGGTGGAGCTGGGCTATTATGCTCAATAATCTCTGCTGTTCCTTTCGCAATTCTTTAATTTCCAAAATTTTGTTAGAAGGAACAGCAGGCTGTTCACTATGGCCTGGGCTGTGACTAGTCCCTGGATCTTCTTTCTGGGGTGTTTCTTCATTGTTTTTCTCTGGCTGTTCTGGGGTAGGAACCCTAACTGGTTCTTTCAACTCTTGGGAAACTTCTTTTTCTGCCCCTGCTTCCTCCAGAATTTCTTCCGGTGTCTTTTGGTTAGGAACGGATTGTTTCTATTCAGTATCTCTTATTGTTTCTTTATCATGAACAGGCATATTTTCTCCTTTTTCCTCTTTTGCATGTGGTTTTTCAGGTGCATTTTCCTCCTGGGGTTTGTCCTGGAGGTCTGATGGACTGGAAGGTTGGCCATATTCACCCATATTGGCAAAGACTTCAGCCAATTCATCTTCTCCCACTGGGTCCTGTGATGGGCTACCTTCCTGCTATTCCATTTCCTCCTGCTTGGATTGTTCGGCTTTTGTTTCAGAATGCTCAGCTTCTGTTTCAGACTGCTCATCTTCTGTTTCATTTTCTTCTTCGGATTGCTCGGCCTCCTCTCCAGATTGCTCGGTCTCTTCTTTCTCTTCTCCTTCGGATTGCTCAGCCTCTTCTTCTGGCTGTGAGGGTTGCTCATATTCAATTTCTACTGGCTGGTTGGTGTTTTCCTGGATTTTTTCCAGCCTCCCTCGTATTCATGCTAACCGGACCGATTTCCTGCGTTTTTCTGGCTGTTCAGGTGTACCGGTGGCATGCTTATGTTTTGCTGATTCCTTGCGTTTTTCTTGACGCTCGGATGTACTAGTGACATGTTTCTGTTTTGCTAATTCTCTGTGTTTTTCTCAACGCTCTGGTGTGTTGGTGGCATGCTTACGTTTTGGGGATGGTGTTTTCAACCCCCCTTTAATCATTGCAATTATCTCTTCCCAGCTGCTCTGCTGCTGGGTGAGGCTATGACTGACAATTAATCGAATTAACCCATGATGACTAACAACTGACTCTACATGTTGTGCCTTTTTTAAGCTCCGTGCAACATCATGAAGTAACAAATTCAAAAGTGCAGGTGATGTAGCTTCGCACGGTCCTTTCCAATTCTGCCCAGGGCTCTCCTAGCGTTGCTGGAAGAATTCCCTTTCCTTTAATTGTCAAGCTCTGGCCTTCGTCATGGAAGATTTCTATAAACTTCTGTAATCTCTCCTTTTTTAACGTCCATACAAGTCCGGTGGCTGGTAGTCCCGAGACTTCTACGATTATGTCATCGGTGACTGTTATCTATCTCCCCCTCACTGTGGAGTAATCCTCCTGCAAATTCTATAGGAATTCAATTGCCACTGTCTCGTTAGACTCCTGCAAGCGGTTGAGATAAGTCAGCCACCCTGCTCTTGCCAGGATTTCCCGGGCAGCAGCGGAGACTATCAACACCTGCGGTTCCCTTCGGATCGCTCTTCCTCCCATGGTTTCACTGTGAATTCTCAATGGAACAGCAACTGTTTGTGCTGTTTGAAACACAGAGAGGGTAATAGATGCAAGACTTGTTTGGAAAAACAGAGTATACAACAGAAATGGCTTATGAACAGCAATTCATGTAACAAAAATAAAAATAGCATGTCGTTAAGCCGTGCCATACCCTAGTACACAACTTTCCCGAATAGTGAGCTGACACGTAATCCAGGGAATAATGAGGTTAACCTCCCCCCTCCCCCCCCCCCACAATGTGATAGGCAGTCCCAGCCATCAAACAAAGGAGCAGCACCCGATCTGAAATAGAGTCATAAAGGAACAACGTATGAAAATATGCCATGTTTAGAAAAACAACAAATTACCGAAATCGAGGCGTAGAGTTGGACCGCGTATTACTTAAGAGGCTGCTTGATATGATGCGAGGCTGAGAGGAGAGGACATCTGTCATACTTTCTAAATCTCCTGCGGTCATTGTCAATTACTCTACCATGATTGGTGATAATAGATTTGCATGCGCTATATATAATTCGGGAAATGATATATGATTAATTACCAAGGTGTAAGAAACGAAAGGGTATTAATAACTCACCTATTGGTGTAAATAATGTGACTTCGATACCATTAACAGTGCTCTGCTGCCGACAGGTGTCCATAACCTTGGCAGAGTTGTTTATTTCACCCATGGAACCATGATACTTTGTGTATACTTTAGGGAGTGTAATGTCAAAATGTAGGCCATTATGCTGGCTTGGTAACCAGTTAACCATAATGCCATTCACGAGGAAGGAGCGAAAAGTGGGCAGGCCGGCGCGTGATGAGACCTCCTGTTCCAAGGTTTGTTTATTTCATATACCTTTTGGACCATATCCTTGGTGTGGTGGCCATAGTGGGAATGCCATTTCACTTTCGTCCTCATGATCATGGTAGGCTGGCTCTTGATGAGACCCCCTATCCTGCATTTGACAACTTATAAGTCATGTTTTTTTTTTTTTTTACACAAGGGGTGGTTCAACACTCCTTAAGAGTAGGAATGGTGGAAGAAGTCTTAACATCTCAATAGGAAGATATAAACCCTTTGCTCTTATTCCTAAATAATAATCAAAGAGGAAAAAAAGGGTCATCATGATGAAGATGAACAATAATAGCAGAATTAGTAGAACAATGACAGTAAAAGATGATAAATAAGTGTGTCCTTCCTTTTGTCCTCTTACCAATGCAGAGCCTTATAAAGATAATGATTTATGATTAGCAGATTTCAGCATGTTGAGGTTTTGTATCCATTGCATAAATGCATGGTTGTATTCTAAAAGACTTGAAAGAACAGGAGCAGTAAGCATCCTTAATTTAGATTAGCAAAAGGGACAAGCTGCTTCATAAGGAGAGCAAAAGCATGCAAGTGATGTTCTTTTTGGAGAAAGGACCAACAAGAGACCTCAAAATAGCAGAAAATGCAAATGTCGTTCCTTTGAAAAAGGAACAGCAGAACATTCCAATGTCGTTCCTTTGAAAAAGGAACAACAAAATCAAAAATATGATGTTCCTTTGGAAAAGGAACAACAAACACATGGAGATGCCGTTCCTTTTGAAAAAGGAATAGTAGAATAAAAAATATGTTGTTCCTTTGGGAAAGGAACAACAAACACACGGAGATGCCGTTCCTTTTGAAAAAGGAACAGCAAAATCAAAAATATGTTGTTCCTTTGGAAAAGGAACAACAAACACACGGAGATGTCGTTCCTTTTGAAAAAGGAACATCAAAATCAAAAATATGTTGTTCCTTTGGAAAAGGAACAGCAAACACACGAAGATGCCGTTCCTTTTGAAAAAGGAACAGCAAAAATCGAAATGTTGTTCCTCAGCAGAAAAGGCAAATGCCATTCCTTTGGAAAAGGAACAACACAAAATCAAGAATGTTGTTCGTTTGGAAAAGGAACAACAGAAACACACAAATTCTATTCCTTTGGAAAAGGGACGGAAAAAATCGAAAATGTTGTTCCTTTGGAAAAGGAATAGCAAAATCACTCAAAAATAAAGAAAAAGATCCTAATTACAACAAGGTGACGGCTGATCCAATGGAATTTGCTCTTTTTTGAAAAAGGAATAGCCGGAAGACAATGTTGTTCTTTTGAAAAAAAGAAACAGCAAAAATGACAAGAAAACATTAATTCAAAAATATGTACAAAAAAATGACTCAAAGAAAAAGAACTTATGTACAACCTGTAAAAAGAAATGAATTCCTTAATGAATTACAGGTGAGGAAGACTTGCAAAATCTCCATATCAGTGTCTCGGCGTAGCTGCTGGCAAAGGGACTCCCGGGTGAGTGGTTTGCGATAGAGATGAACTCGGTGGCCATTTACCTTGAAGGCATATCCAGAATCGTCAATAGTGATTAGAGTAAGGGTCCCATTGTCATGTACCTTCTGGATTTCGTATGGTCCCAACCAACGAGTCTAGAGTTTCCCAGGGAAGTCCTGAAACCTGGAATTGTACAACAGAGCCCAGTCTCCCTCGTGGAAGACTTTGTTTTTAATGAGAGCATCATGCCATTTAGCTCGCTGCTGTTGGATCAGGGTAGTATTTTGAAGTGTAGAGAGCCTAATTTCATCCAACTCATTGATCTATTGCAATCTATTAGTCTGTGCCTCGCTTAAATCTAAGCCAACTTCCTGTGCTATCCATAATGTTTGGATTTCAAATTCTATAGGGAAAATGGGTTGTTTTCCAAACACTAATTGATAAGGTGAGTAACCAGTGGTGCTTTTCCATGTTGTTCTGTAAGCCCAGAGTGCTTCAGGTAGTCTGGCAGCCCAATCACATCTATGGGATGCAATGGTTTTCGTTAAAATTGCTTCTATTATTTTATTGTTGATTTCTACCTGTCCATTCACCTGTGGGTGGTATGGAGTAGTGATTTTATGCTGGACGTGGTAATTGTTGAATGTTGTAGCTAATTTGTTCCTAGAAAATTGTGGTCCACCTTCTGTAATTATTTCTCTTGGAAGACCATAACATACAAATAGATGGAACAGGAACTGTATGACAGAGTCCTCTATAGCTCTAGGCAATGCTTCTGCTTCAACCCACTTGGTAACATATTCTCTTGCCACCAAAATATATGTTTTCTGATTTGATGATGGGTTGATAGGTCGAACGAAATTAAGAGCCCATTGTTCAAATGGTTCAATGACTAACTGTGGTTTTAGGGGCATCTCATCAGATTGACCAGGACGTCCTGCTCGCTGGCAGCTGTCACAAGCTTGGATAAATTTCTTTGCGTCTTTGAAAATCGTGGGCCAGTAATACCCTGTCTGTAGCACCTTATGTCTAGTTCTGCGCTCAGCGAAATGTCCACCACATCGTCCATCATGACAGGCTCTTAAAATGTCAAAGATTTCATCTTCTCGAACGCATCTCCTGATATGCATGTCTGCCCCTGTGTGAAACAAATAGCCCCCGATCCACGAGAATCGAGCGCTCTTCTGAACAATCTGCTTCCGCTCATTAGGGGATAGGTGTTTTGGTAATTTACCCACTGCGAGGTAATTGGCAACATCAGCATACCAGGGTGTTTGAACAGCAACAGCAAATAGATGCTCGTCCGGAAATTGATCTTCAACTGCTGCTGCATCAATTGGCTTCGGCATTCTTGAGAGAAAATCGTCTACAGGGTTTTCTTTTCCAGGTCGATCCTTAATTGTGATATCAAATTCCTGCAATAGAATCAGCCATCTAGTTATTCTGCCATTTCTGACAGGTTTATTTGCTAAATATTTTATGGCAGAGTGATCTGTATACAAGATAACAGGATATCCAGTAATGTAATGTCTAAACTTATTGACAGCATGTATTACAGCTAGGAATTCTTTTTCAGTAACAGTGTAATTTAATTCAGCAGGGGATAAATTTTTTCTGATGTAATAAATAGCATATGGTTTTTTATCCTCTTCCTGGCCGAGGACTACTCCAATGGTTGTGTCTGAGGCATCAGATGATTTCTGGAATGGCAAATCCCAATTTGGTCCTCGAAGGACTGGGGCTGTGGATACGAGCTTCTTCAGATCCTTGAAAGCACGTTCACATTTTTCTATCCAAAGAAAATCAACATTACCAGTTAGTGCATATAGAGGTGCAACAATGTGCGAATAATGTTCTATAAATCGCCTATAAAACCAGAAAATCCAAGAAAACTACATACCTCTGTTTGAGTAGTAGGAGTGGGAATAAGCAAAAGTATTTAGATTTTAGCCGGGTCTACCTGAATGCCAGCTGCTGAAACATAGTGTCCTAGGATAAGTCCTTCAGTCATCATCATATAACATTTTTCGTGGCTTAAGCAAACCCTGGTAGCAATGCAGCATTGTAGGACTTTTTCTAGGGTGTTTAATGCTGGATCAAAATCATCTCCATATGGTGTAAAGTCATCCATGTATACTTCAAGCCCATCATTTATTAAATCTGCAAAAATACTAAGGATAGCCCTTTGGAATGTGGCAGGGGCATTGCATAAACCAAAAGGTAGAACTCGATAGGAAAATGTTCCCCAAGGACAAGTAAAAGTAGTTTTGTCTTGGTCTTCAGGGGCAATCTGAATCTAATTGTATCCACTGAAGCCATCCAGGAAAGAAAAGAATTTCTTTCCTGCTAGAGTATCTAATACTTGGTCTATAAATGGGAGAGGGAAGTGGTCTTTTTGTGTTGCTTTATTTAGCTCCCTGTAATCCACACAGATTCTCCATTTCCCATTCTTTTTTGGTACCACCACAAGCAGAGAGACCCATTTACTATCGGAGATAGGATAAATAAAATTGACATCTAAAAGTTTTTGAAGTTCAACTTTTACCACATCTTTTAGAAGCGGATTAAGTCTCCTTTGAGGTTGACAAACAAGTCTGGCATCCTTTTCTATATAAATGTGGTGTGTACATAATTGGGGGTCAATTCCTTTCATATCAGGGTAATCCCATGCAAATGCTTCTTTATATTTTGTTAGCAACTGAATGAGCTTCATTTCTTGTTCAGGTGTGAGGTTGGCATTAATGTTTAAGGTTTTTCTCGGTTCAATTTCCACAATTTTACTATTTGCAACATAAGTAACAGGGATTGTTTGATCATGTGTATCTTTCAGAGGATCTTCTTCTAATTCATTATCAAATGCTGCTTCTATTATGTGACACTGTGTGCAGGATCTAGTTTGACTAATAAAATTATTAATGGCATCATCTTCTATTTGGTCTTTAAAATCAAGTGCCTCTTGTATAGTTAATGGAGATCTAATGTTATCAGTAAGGTATGATACAGGGTGCTTATTAGTTTTAATTATTGTGACACTTGGCTGAGCTGGAGGATATAGAACTAAATTCTTGATATTTGGTCCTTTGGTTATGGTCATATTTCCTTGCTGGCAACCAATGTAAGCATCGGCAGTAGCAAGCCAAGGTCTCCCTAAATTATTGGGTGTCCATCAAGTCGAGTTTTGGGATTTATTATCAGGAAATCGGTCAGGATATTCCCAGGAATCAACAGAGACCATGACATCATGTAGAGTACCCTCTGGCCTAACCACAAATCGGTCAGCCAATTCTAGCAAAGTAGAGGTGGGTTCTACTGATGTAATGCCCAGCTTTTGGCAAGTAGTGGTTGTTAAGATATTAATTGCAGCTCCTAGATCAACTAAGGCATTAGACAGGGTCTGACCATAAATTTGAACAGTTACAATTGGATTTCCTGGGTCTTCATATTTAATGGGTGTTTATTTCCATGATAGTAAGTCAGATAAAGTGCTGACTACTTGGACTCTTGGATTATTTGTTAGGTTCCTCCTTGGTTTCTTTATGCACAATTCTTTGATAGTTTTTGTGTATATGGGGATGTCTTGAATGGCTTGGAGGAATGGAATTTTTATGTACAGGTTTTGTAATTCTCCCAGAATGTCAAAGTCAGGATATTGTATAGGTCGAGGTATGACTAATCGTTCTGGGAACGGAGGAGAGGATGTGGTTGCTTGATTATGAGTTTGTTGTTTATTCACATCCTCTTGTGGTGACAGATGTTCTCTGGGTAACTGATCTTCAATCTGAATTGTCTTATCTCCCTCGGTTTCAATAATACGCCCATATCTTAACTGAAGATCATTGCACTCCCTTAAATCAGCTCCTATTTCTGGTGTTTCTATAATTTGGAGAGATTGGACCGGTCTGTTATTTGGATTGGGGTTGGGTTAGGCTGGGAGTTGCGGTCTCAGATTAAACTGGGGATTCTGTTGTAAGGCTGGCAGTGTAGGTTGAGGGAGTGGAATAGTTCCTACTGGCTGATGCACCGGTTTCTGCCAATTTGTCTGCCAAATTGAACTTTGTGAAGTAAGGGCAGTCCATTGTGGAGAATATGGGTTACCTTGCCAATATGGTGGAGTATAAGGGAAATTTGGCCAACCAGATTGGCTTGCCTGATTTAGCCACAGGTTTGAAGAAGGGAACGACTTTGGTGACCAGTTTGGAAACAGAGGTTGGGATTGACTTTGCCACATATTATATTGTTGAGCATTATATTGTGGGGGTTGAAAAGAAGAAGTTGGGTCTGAAAATGTATCAGATTGTCTTGGCTGCCACTGACGGCGCTGGTTGATCAAATACACTGATTTTGGTTCTTCTTCCGCTTCTTTATATACCGCCTTCAATCCAGGAAGTGAGGGGTAGCTCTCCGTAACGTGATCCTTTGTACAGATGGCACATGTTTGGACTGTATCCAGTGGACACTCTTTATGACTATGCTTTTTCTTGCATCGGGGGCAAAAGATCTCCAAATTCTGTTCTGCCTCCATTTGCTTCTGTTTAGCCTGCATAATATCAATTTGTGTAGTTAGTGTCCCCGGAATATCAGTTTTAAAATTTTCCAATAAATTTCCAATTTCTACCCGTGTTACTCCTTCTGTTGAAATTTTATTATCTTTTACAAACCGATCATGTTCTTCCGGTTTTACTCTTATGCTACCTCTCGAGCTCCTGATACATAAATCAATAATGTCAGTAAAATTCTCTTGATAAATATCCCCTTTTCCGATGATGTTTAATGTTTCGATCCATTGTTCCTTCATGCCCCTTATCAATGTAGTTTTTAACACATTATCAGGTAAAGGTAGTGATGCATAAGGAGATCTTTGTAGGTTGTAATGGAAACGTTCTACATACTCCTCTAATGTTTCATTCGGTCTAGCTGTCATCTGGAATATTTCATCCTTTAGTTCTCTAGACCTGCAGTAATCCTGATATTTTTTTAGGAAAGATTCTTTCATTTGATCCCAGTTATTTATAACCCTGCCACCTAATCCCATAAACCATCTTAAAGCAGCCCCTTTTAATGTAGAGGGAAATAGTTTCAGTTTCTGGGGGTCGGTGGTGTCATCATATCCCCTGCATAACACAACAAATTAAAATAAAAATGCATCTGGGTCTTCCGATGTGAGACTGTGAAATGTAGGGATATGTTGAAGAGGGATTGCTTTCATAGGCGCATTTTCTGCAGAATCCACTATAGGGTATTGTAATGTAGAGGTTTGAGTGTTTGGTTGATTTTGAGCCGTAGGGTCGAATATATGCCAATAACCTTCTGGGATATCTAGGTGGGTATTCCTACGTTGAGGGGGAATGGCTTTGACAAGAATAGTTTTAATAGCACTTCCTCTATCTGGGATAATAAGAATGTCTGATGTCTGAGGAGATTGGGTTCCTTCAACAATGATTTTTGCAGCACTCCCCTTGTCTGGGTTGTTTAATGGCTGATTTGTTCCAATAGGAGATCTTGGTTCCTCGGTCTCACCTGTTTCTCCTTCTCCTTCACAAAGATTGTTGAAATTCCCTTCCTGCAATAGTTCTGGAGTAGAATTTTCAATCTCTTGAAAGTCTTGCTCTTCAGTTTGACTATGCACCTTAGAAAAGGCTACAGATGGTGATCATATGGCCTGAAGGGAACTAGTAGGCTGTTTAGAAATAATTTTCCTGGGTCCTATTGATGGCCGAGATTCTGCTTTCTTGTAGATTTCGTCTATGAAGGTCGTTCGGCCAAGGGTCACCGGCCCCTTAGCTTTTTCTGGCTTGGGTGGAGGTTTGGTATTTTTTTCTGGTTTTTTCTGCTTAGTCATGCACTCAAATGAACTACTAAATTCTATTCAAACAAAGCAACAACAAATCTGTTAGGAAAGCGGACAGAGGAGCAGGGCTTTTACATGCTCCGTATGTAGGTTCTTACCTTCCGTTTTTAAAATCCAACTCTTCCCTAGCAGGTTCGTACACTACTCTGAAAAAAGGATAAATGGCTACACTCTTTCCCCAGCAACAACGCCAAATTGTAGAGCTATAAAAAGGGTCTCTTTCACCTCTAATTACCTCCCATTAATATGTCAATCCGGGAGCGTTTCATTATTTCAAAGAGTGTCTCAGTCTGAGGCTATCATTTGTCAGAGTAATGCTAGTAGTACAGTGTTCAGAAATACAAGAGTAAACGGATGCTTTTTTACAACTAAGCTACTCCAAAAGAGTAAATCACACACTCAAAAGACTAGGCAACTTATCAATCAAGGGTTCAGTAGCGATAACCAATCCCTTTGGAAACTGATGGAAAGGAAATTAGAGAAGAGACCGTAGATCTGGGAACCAGAAGTAAATACCGAGGCCCACTACAGCCTTAGATCATCTCCCACACCAAAATAACAAACACTAGCAAATGGAACGACAGGTAAGAAAATGGAACGGAAAATAAGAAATCAAACATCAAATCTGTAATGGAACAACAATTCTTAAATGGAACAGTAATTCTTAAATGGAACAATAGTTATGAAATAAAATCGACAACTAAGTCTCGTGAGCAGCCACAAATCAAATCAAAGGCATTAATCGTAATCAAATAGCAATCTTTCACTCTTAAGGCAGATCGAACACCACACACTAATGGAACAGCACTGAGTACTGATAAGTTATGGAACAGTGCTTACAAACAATATATGCACACAGCACGCTTAAAGAGTAATCTGATCCAAATATTAATCTCAGTTAGAGGGAATTGTGTTTCAAAATAGAACAGCATCGTTTCAACAATTGTAAAGAACATAACTCCCAGGATAAATTCTATAACATGAATGAACAGATGCACAGCACAAAAGCTCTGTAATAGGATAGTAACAGTATTCCGTTAAGACTAATAATATTCAATCAACTCTGAAAGGAACAGTAATATGATGCAGAGTCAATACAATAGTTCTGTCTGTAGAAATCTTAATGAATTAAACTTAACAGAGCATGTGTAACATTATAAAGCATATCAGATTACCAAATAACGACGATAAGCAAACCACACAGAAATCAAATCATAATAATACAAGAGCAAGTGTCCTCCAGGGCCGGGCCCTTAGCCTCTAGGGGCACACCGCTTGAGGTTAATCCAAACTCAGAGATGAAATAATCACCAAGTTTGTATTAATGCATGAAGCAAAATTACAATAAACCAGTTCTTATCGAGACTCGATGATCAAAGTTTTGATCTTAACAGAAATTATATAAAAGCATAATCATGTCCTTCCTTCCGAGCTAACAATGTTGTCCCTTTTATAAGGGTGACGGCGGAGATGTCTAAGTATAAAAATAGATAAAGCAGTGATCCCTCAGGATCAAGGATCCTGAGGGATTCGCCAAACCGTTAATCCTTAATCATCTCTTTTCCCTCCTGCGTCGAGCTGGTGTCTTCACCTCCTTTTCAGGGCCGATTTACTTTGATCTGCTTAGCCTTGTTTGCATTCGGTCTCCCGTCAAAGGGACAGCGGTTACCTCGTCCTTGTCCTTTCCTTTGGAACACCAACTCCTCATTTTCACCCCTTCCTTCATGAGGGAATGACAATTGTCAGCGATTTAGTCTTGCATATTAATCTCACATGTTTTGTTATAATTCTTTATCGTTTTCCGAGTTCATGATGCAAAAAGGTTTACAAGTTCTACTGAAAAGTCACTGAAATGATCATCAAAAACATACCTTTTTAGTACTCCACACCTTGTCACGCTGCGGGCTCAGCTGTCCAATGTTGATGCGTTGCTCGCTAATTACATGGAGCGTGTGACCCTCCCTTACTCGTAATTCTACAGTGATTCCATCCTGTAGAACATAAAGCGTCTCCCGAGAGAGCGCAACCACATTTAACCTGATTCAACCAGCTGACCATAGGCCTGTTGGCCTCATTTTATGTGACGAGTGCTCCATCTGGCAGTACTATGGTGTTGTTCATCTGGGTGCGCAACATTTCCTTGGCCGCAGACATGCCTACTACGAGGTTGGTTGACACAGTGCTAGCCTGTGGAGTGTGCACCTGCAAATCCTGTATTTGTGCCTCGAGAGCCCCAAACACCATCTGGTGTTCCTCCTTGAACTGCTGGAGGGCCTCAGCAGTGACGTCCTTCATCATCTCACCAATGTCATGTAGATCCCCCTTAGTGAGGGTGATCAGGTCAAAATAAGCCTTTGAAGCCTTTGACTTCTTTCGCGGCCCTACCTACTCTCTTGGGCGCGGATGTTTCAGCTAAGTCAACGTTGTCTACGGGTCCATGCCAGCTTGCTTTGTATCTATATCTAGCTTGGGTTAAGGCAACTTTTGTCCTTCACACTCTTCCACTACTAGCTTTTGCTGCTCTTCCGCAAACTTTGTAGTGTCACGCACAGACTGGGCCTCAGTTGTTGCCACTTCATTTCTGTGCTTTTCTACCAACTGCGCCATCCACAGTTTTGCCTCTTCCTTTTTCTGTTGCGCGGCGAACTTCTCTGCTTCCACAATGAAGCTAGTTGGAGCATGCCACTTTGGTGGCCATGACTCAAGGACCGCGAAGATGACGTCGTCCGTCGCCAAATAGGGTAGCTCGCGACACATCTTCGCGCGGACCTTTCACTCCCTAATGTAGACATGGTGAATATCTGCCTTGAACTTCATGAAGCTCTGCAAACTGTTGTAGACTGTGGGCGATAACCATGGCTTGTGATTAGTACCCATTCTGATGTTAATCTCCATGAGTGTTATAGACATTTTTGTGCCTCGCGTCGAGGAGCATGGAATGTCAATAATTACAGGGATCCTCAGTCCCTAAACATGTTGTTCTTACCCCTAAAAGGACAAGGTCATCAAACAACAACACTTCCAATCAGTTCTCCACCTGAAAACACTTCAAAACAGGCTTATTTTGGATCATGTCAGCTGCTTAACTGAGCATCTGCGCTGTATTGCAACTGTCCCACTCTGTACCTGCGCTGGAAGTCAAAAACAATGAAGGCTACCTGCGCTGGGCGAGATTGGCCAAGTGGCACAGTCATCCTGCAAGGTGTCAATTGCCCAGGAAGCTTCCAAAATGACACTTGGTTCATGAGATTCGCCCTGTGATGAGTAAGAGGTACTTGATCACCATGTGTAAGCAAGGATCTCCAAGTGGACACAGGAACTGAAGATTAACTGAAGATGGAGAGGACACTAGTCAGCTATATGCCAGCCTCCAGCTGACTCATCCTTTCCTCTTCCCTCCTATATATAGAGCTCTTCTATGAGGTCTAGGGAGGCTGGAATTTTGTATAAGCAAGGAGGTGCTGTTGGTATACTGCCAGGATTATTGGGTGATTGTTTTACTAGAGGTGAAGAGGAGAGTTCTTGCTGCCGAGGAGGTGCTGCTGGATTGGGGCCAACATCATTGGTTGTAACTTCCTCTGGAACCCTGTTACTTTCTATCAATAAAGTTTGCATGTTCTTCTATATACTTGTTTTACATAGATGCTTTTGTGTTTACATGTATATTTGATGCAACCTAATCCATGCTTCAATTATGATTGCTTGTATCTCGTAGTTTGCTCCCTTTTGTTGTGCAGATTCTGTGTGTAGCTGGATCGGCTTGGAGAGTAAAGAGCTGGGAACGGGATACAAAGCGAGAAGGACAAGGATCGACTAAGCGCAAGACACCAGGTTGGTTGATCCTCTTTCTATTCTCTCTGTGCTTTCATAAAGATGAACATGAAAACTTTGTCATTCAGTTGTTGCTAAAGTCTGTCACCTTTAGAAAGGGTTAGTGTCATCCGCATCGGATACTTTTCCCCACAACAAACTGGCGACTCCGCTGGGGAGATCCTAGTATCTTGTTGTTGTAGAATTTTGCTATTCATTTCTTGAAGAAAGGAGTACCGAATCGAAAAGCTTTTGACTCTATCAAAAGCGAAGTAGAGGGTTTTGCTACTCTTGCTCCTTTGCTGAGCAAATTCAAGATTTAAAGAGCTAATCTACAGATGAATCCTTACTCTTTGTGATAGATCTTTATCCTCTTGATCATCCCTTAGCCTGTACTTAACCCATAGCATTTTATTTCAGTCAAAACAGTACATTTTTGAGCTTTTTATGACCCGGAATTCTTAGCAGACGTAACTCTCGTAAGTCAGTGCAGGCTGTCCACAGGCAGTCTGCATTACAGCGCAGGTGCTCCCTTCGGGAACTGCGCTGAGAGTGAGATTGGCAGACTAGAACCTGCGCTGGTCCAGTTAACCCTTGTCTTGCTCAGTCTTCCTATTGTGTCTTGGCCCTGTTTGCACTTGTTTTTGGCTGATTGCTTGCTGGTCATTGTATTTGCTGTAAACCACTTCTCCTTGACTTTATTCCGCCTCAGTTGTGTGATGAAATTATAAACGTTCTTTCAGTATTTCTTGATTCAGTTACAATTTCCCATTGTGAAAAGCGAACCTAGTAGCTGTGGCCTCTTAGATCCTGAGCTGTAAAAGTATCTTTGCGATCTTATGAGTTAGTGTTATTACTGTTCATGGCTGTTTGAGTTGGTTTGTTTTTTGCTTTATGGTTTGAATTCATACATTTTTAGTGTAAAACAAGTACCTGTAAAGCGTCTTTTCATTTAGACAATACTTGTTTGTTTACACTTCAAATTGAATTCGAAAGTCATACAACAGTTTTCCTTTTGTTAGCATCAACATTAAAGGAAAAGAAAAGAAATACATGCATCTTGCATTTGCATTTTTGATAAGTTTGGGTGTCTGATCTAGGAGAAAGTGCATTAGTTTGTGCTTTGTGCTCTGTGTGGAAAGATATTGTTTTTCTCTCCCTTCAGTAGCTAGGATTTTCAAAGCTAAAAAGATTGCGAAAGCTTGCTTATCATTTTAGCTGCATTTAGGAATTTGTACCAATACATCTCGTGGTGATCCTGAAAGACAAACTGATAAACAAGATCAACTTAAAATATATTGAATGAATCTAACAACGCATTGTAACATAACGCTCACAATAGAGGTCTAGGTAGAGACGTGTTCCGGCGTCGTTAAACGTAGTGACTGTCGATCTCTACGAAGGTGGGTGATTCCTCCTGAGAGACGATAGCACTAATACGGATTTGAGCTCCCGCGTACCGTCGCGTATATTGGGAGACCCCTATAGGCAATTATCCTTTATCCTTAGGAAGCCGTGTCGACCGCCCTACTGATCGCGATGCAGTGAACACAGCATTCACGAAGATCGACCACCCGTACCGTAAAACGTATTCTGTGGTTTCGTGAAAGGTTTGGCACACCCTCTGCCTAGATCTCCAGAGCAGTTTCTTTTGGCTCTTTTCAAACTCTATAATTGAAAAGGTCCAACCGAGCATTTGTCACTTCGGGCTCGTTAATACATCGAAGGCGACTAGAGTCATCTTTAGCTTTTTCTCGACTCTTAAAACATGAAAAAGCAAAGTTGTGTCTAAAAGCGTCTAATAAGATTCATTCAATACGGAAACATAATCCCCTTTTTTGTATTTTAGTTGATCAAGTAATCCGCAACCGTGGAGGAAAGTCAATTAAAACCCCGTCGTTCAGGGAGGCTTGCGAGTCAACCGCCTTTGTCTCCGGAACCGAGAGTAGTACGGACGAAGCGAACTCGCTTGACCAGATCAAAATCTCCTTTTAAAGTTAGAACGGAAGTTCCAACAACATCTGAGATTCTGGTCACTCCCAATATTTCTGGAATCCCTGCCTCTATTGAAGAAGTTCAACAGCAACAGAAGGACAGTTGTACTGATCCTAGTCTGAAAACAAGTACTTGCATAACTGAACCAGTTCCATCTGAAACCGGTCCACAGAGTCTTGTTGTTCAAACAACTGTCGCTGTCGAAGCAACCCCTTCTTCGGCACCAGAAATCTTTTACGGACCTGACAGTCTGCCTCTTCCTCCTGGTCTGATTGCAATAGAGGAAATCGTAGAGGACCAGCAAGCAAATACTCCAATTCATTTTGGAGTAGGTACCACTCTTTTTCCTTCTGCATCAGAAGTTTGTCTATCGCCACAAGAAGTTCCTGAAGAATCGTTAGGAAGTTTATTGGATAGACTTAAAATGTCTGAACAACCGTCGACATCTAGGACTGTGCCAAACGACACAGCGACAACAGAAGCTCCTGCTGCCACTCCAACGATGTTTGCCGGCATACCATCTGTCCCAACTAGTTCTCATCAACTAGAAGGAGTCCACCCAGGGACTATTATGACAACTTGGTCTGTTCCAGTTTGTTCTTCCGGTATAATACCCGGTAATTCTTATGTTGAAACTAGACAAATTGATCCCTTTGGGAATCATTTTGGGCCATCCAGTCCTCAAAGGCCATCTACACCCTTGAGCTCCGGATTGTTACCGTATGGGGGGCAATATGCCCTTTCACTTCCCCTTTCGGGGGGATACCCATACGGCAGTTTTCAACCACATTCAAGTTTGACTGAAGTAACGACGAGTGGTTGGGTACCTATGTTACCTCAACAACCAAGAGTTGTATATTCCATGCAACAATGTGTACCTATGTCTAGTATCCCGACGACGCCAGCAATTGTAACCGTGTCGCAAGTTCAATCGATGCCTGTTGTATGTCAACCCCAAGTTGTAATGCAACAGCCTATTGACCCTGCAACACAACAGCAATCGCCAATTGCCGGGACGACACAGATACAAACGGGGACTATAACCCCGCATCTTGGTCCGTCGGTTAGTATCACACAGCAAAACATGGCTTCACAACCATGGATGGTGCAATACCAACAACCTCAGTTTCAACAGGTGTACCAGGGATCTGAGCAACAGATCTTTGCAAATAGTGGGCAACCCTATATTCAGAATGGGTTAAACCAACCACTTTACAGTGGCCAAGCCCACCAGCCATATCAGTCATATCAACATCAGTTGCATTATACTGGTATGCAAAGACCTACTGCTCAGGCGATTCCATCGTACCCTGGGTACGCCTCGCCAAACCTGAATCAGCAGTTGCCATTCGTGGCGACCTTAGAATTACCAGATTTACATCGCTTGACGAATGATCCAATCGCCTATGCCCATTGGTGGCCAGCGATTCCTCACAAACTTCCTTCGGACATTCCTAAATTCAATGGAAATCCGAGCGAAGACCCGTCGAATCATTTGATGACATTCCATCTGTGGTGTTCGTCGAATACCTTGAATGATGATTCGATAAGGCTTCGCCTTTTCCAGAGGACATTGACTGGTCCGGCGGCCAAATGGTATATTGAATTACCTAGAGCCTCTTTCGACAATTTTAGTTCCTTAGCCACGACTTTCTTAACACACTTTCAGTTACCTATAAGGTACGAAACTGGAACAGAGATCTTGACCAATTTCAAGCAGACAACGGCCACACATATATCTGATCATATACATGAGTGGCGTCGTCGTCGCAGAATGGTAAAGACCTATGTTCCAGATCAGCTATTAGCTGAGTGGTTTATAAAGTCGCTTCTGCCGGCAATTACAGAAGATGTGGCCAAGGGAGGCGTCGTAACAGAGGAGCAGGTTATTGCTCGTGCTCAATATTTGGACTTAGTATATACTCAGTTGGGCACGCTCTATGATAAGATACCTGATGCCCCCAGACCGGAATTTTCAATCCCTCCTCCTCCCGGATCGAACAGTGACTCTCATGCCGGTGATGGCGTGATTGGAACTGCAAACGCTAAGTCGACAAGGGATTCGAATAAGAAAGCCCGTAAGACTTCGAATCAAAAAGAAAATCAGGAGATGCTTGCTTCGGAGGTAAACGCTGTATCTACGGATAAAGACAAAAACTCCAATCAACCAGGAAGCAAGAAGAAACAAAACAAAGGGAAGAAGAAGAATCAAGGTGGATCATCCCCTCAGAAGACTTCTTCAAGCTCTCCTAAGAAAGGGAAACCAAAGAGTCCATGTCATATATGCGATGAGGATCATTGGACAGCAGATTGTCCATACAAAGCTGAGCTTAAAAGATTCTTTAAGAGCTCGAAAACCTCAGCCGTGTTGACTGACCCGTTTCCCAATCAAGGACAAAATCTGGTTGATAGTAGAAATGCTTCCCCGTCGCAAGTGCTAATGTTATCGATCTCTAAGCAACTAAATGATGCTTTGATTTCGACAAGGAGTAAAGATTACGGGAATCCACAGGTGTCGATCGACAAAGGTAAAGATCAGCCTAGTAGTTCGACAACAACTTCGGCAGAAGTTGTACCTCCCATCACGCATGAGTTAACAATAAAACCGCCAAAGGGAGTAGTACACAAGTCGACATTTAATCCTCGTGCCAGGGCGGCGCAGCATTATAACATAGTGGAAGATTTGGCCCAATCGCCATCCGCTATGTCGACTCTTGAGGTACTGCAAAATTGCCCATCCCAAAGGCAGGAGTTGTTATCAGCAATTGGTGGGGTGGATCCTAAGGATTCCAATCTTATATCCTTTGATCACAAAGGATATGATCCTCAGTTACCAGCTCAACTAGCTTTCCTTATTCAAGTGAAAGCACTCGACAAAACTGTTCACAGAACGATTATTGATGAGGGGGCATCGACATGTATCATGTCGATGAGTTGCTGGAAAACTCTCGGATCTCCAACCTTGTCGCGATCTTCGACGACATTAAAAGCATTCGATGGAAGGATGTACACCCCGTACGACATCCTAAATAACTTGAAGGTTGAACTGGGGGGCAAAACAGTAGAAATTGATGTTGAAGTCATTGATGGTAATCTTGACTATAACATCCTACTAGGAAGGCCCTAGATATATGCCATGGCCGCAGTTGTGTCGACCTACTTCAAGAAGATTGCATTTCCCTTCCAAGGAGGAATTACAATCGTCGACCAACAAACATTTCTCCCCAACAGTTCACAAGTTATGGGAAGCGTTCCGATGATCCATGGAAGCAATCATTCGCTCCAAAATATCAGAGTAGGTCTCCTAAAAGACCCTACCTTAATGGGTACTTTTGCCCTACCGCCTCCGAGAAATCTGGCGGAAGTGGCCACAGTGGAATATGAAACCTTCTATATCTAATGGATCTGGTCTCGAGGATAGTTCCTATCTCAGGTCAACCTCGTTAAAAAATGAAAAACCATGAGGATAGTTCTTTTACTATGTCAACCTCATTAAAAAATGAAACAATCCCCTGTCCAGATCGCAATGGTAAACCTTCATTCCAATCACCAAAATTGAATGCAATGAAGCTTGGGGGGCACCCTCCTTTGACATGCGTCATTATGATGCTGGGGGCATGCGTAAATCATCGAGCAGTTTTAGCACATAGTTCATGCTCGTTAAAAAATAAACGCAAGATCCGAGCAGTTTTAGCACATAGTTCATGCTCGTTAAAAAATAAACATAAGTTTGAGCAGTGTTTTGGCGCATTCAAGCTCATTAAAAAATGAACCCATCCCGGTAAATAACCTTTTGAGATCGTAAATTCATCAGCCATAAAAGCCTTGGTCGTGTTTGTGCACCGTCACCTCCACTTTTCATTTGGCCGATCATTCACTTCCATATGTTTGTTTACCCCTTTTTGAGGAACATCTGCGAAAAGTGATTTCACCTAGCCATCCTTGTGACACTACCGTGATTGGAAAATTCCAACCTGTACCTGGAATCTGCTGCTATCCCTGTTTATCACTCGTTCCTCAAAAGACGAGTCTTCTTTCAGCTCTTTTCACTGACTCGTAAAATATGAAAAGTTTGCCGAGTTTTGGCCTTCCAGCTCGTTAAAGGACCGGAACGCTATCCCTCCTCTAAATTTTAATCTTTTTGGACCTGAGGGATTATTGCACAAAAGGATCGAGCGCTTGTCTTGTTCGGCTCGTTAAAAGTACCGAACAGCCATCCCTTCTGTATTGTTTTATACTTTTTCGGACTTAAGGGATTTGCTGACGAAAAAGGGATTATGGAGTTAACTTTCTGTACCTTTTTAGACTCTCTAAAAATGAAAAGGACCGAGTTTTCTTTGTCGTTAGACTCGTTAAAATGATTAAATAGCGACAAACTTGTCTTTAGACGAGAACGAGTTTCCCTATCGCTAGGCTCGTTAAATCATAGCGATGGGCTTGCCCGAAGGGCAGGTTATAGAACAAGCATATGTTATCCTCCTCAAGCTTGACAAAAATAAAGAGGTACTGGTCAGAAATGACTGGGGAAAAATTGGGAGAACATCAAAGTTTAAAGGTAGCAAGTCACTCTTGGACATGACACTTTTCCTCCGTACCATATCGGGTTGGGTTGTTTCATTCACCGGTCTCATCACCATGGTCCTCGCCACACCATCCACATTTGGGGTAATGCTACCGATCCATCGCATCAGTGTCGTTATATGTTCAAGAGGGGTCATTCTGGAAGTGTCAACCGTGTCCCATCCACTACCATACATTATCCTTCATCCATTCATGATCGCCACCCTGAATCATATTTCACAGTTTGTTTTCACCTCCACTAAAGTCATTAGCTCCGTTCCGTGTCATTGATGTGGGATTCATTAAGGCCCTCCTTTGACGGATCGCTTCTTGTCGACTTCAGCTCATTATCCAAGAAGTTGATCTAGGAACACCCCCATCAGTACTTTGAAGCTTGCATGCCTCAATGGCAAGTTTCTCACTTCCGGCGACAGGTATACATCAATGACCTTCGACCAGAAGATTTTGCGTGGCGTTCGACGCCAAGTCCTTTATTCACGCCACGTGAATTGTACTGCAGTACCTTGAGCGTCATCGTCATTATTGGTGATTCCTCTCGCGCTTGTTAACGGTTTTCATTATTGACCGGTAATCAAGCGATGTCTTTCCATGTTCGACTTCAGTGCAATTCTCACATGGATCGACTTGTACTTAGAGTGAAGATCGAGCGAGTTTGAAGACCCCGGATCTAGTTTCATCCATCCGGGCTGCGATATATATTCAGGAAATAAAAAGCATTTGCCGTGTACATCATTGCAGCAGATGATCATCCTATTCAAAGGATGATAGTTTCAGCAGAAAATTATCAGTCTATCTTCAGACGATCGTCTGTCATATGTACCAAAATGTATTTATAGAAAGCTGAGCATGGGAATGCCCGCCTCAGCTAGATCATGAGAATAATGATGAATGAAAAATAATGTATTGTATTGTATTGTATTACAGGGCACTCTCCTCAGCACTGGAACGAACTTCGGATCCTCTAGCTAAAGCATTTCACCCGATAAACGGCCTCATACTTTAGGGGGCAACTGTTATAGACATTTTTGTGCCTCGCGTCGAGGAGCATGGAATGTCAATAATTACAGGGATCCTCAGTCCCTAAACATGTTGTTCTTACCCCTAAAAGGACAAGGTCATCAAACAACAGCACTTCCAATCAGTTCTCCACCTGAAAACACTTCAAAACAGGCTTATTTTGGATCATGTCAGCTGCTTAACTGAGCATCTGCGTTGTATTGCAACTGTCCCACTCTGTACTTGCGCTGGAAGTCAAAAACAATGAAGGCTACCTGCGCTGGGCGAGATTGGCCAAGTGGCACAGTCATCCTGCAAGGTGTCAATTGCCCAGGAATCTTCCAAAATGACACTTGGTTCATGAGATTCGCCCTGTGATGAGTAAGAGGTACTTGATCACCATGTGTAAGCAAGGATCTCCAAGTGGACACAGGAACTGAAGATTAACTGAAGATGGAGAGGACACTAGTCAGCTATATGCCAGCCTCCAGCTGACTCATCCTTTCCTCTTCCCTCCTATATATAGAGCTCTTCTATGAGGTCTAGGGAGGCTGGAATTTTGTATAAGCAAGGAGGTGCTGTTGGTATACTGCCAAGATTATTGGGTGATTGTTTTACTAGAGGTGAAGAGGAGAGTTCTTGCTGCCGAGGAGGTGCTGCTGGATTGGGGCCAACATCATTGGTTGTAACTTCCTCTGGAACCCTGTTACTTTCTATCAATAAAGTTTGCATGTTCTTCTATATACTTGTTTTACATAGATGCTTTTGTGTTTACATGTATATTTGATGCAACCTAATCCATGCTTCAATTATGATTGCTTGTATCTCGTAGTTTGCTCCCTTTTGTTGTGCAGATTCTGTGTGTAGCTGGATCGGCTTGGAGAGTAAAGAGCTGGGAACGGGATACAAAGCGAGAAGGACAAGGATCGACTAAGCGCAAGACACCAGGTTGGTTGATCCTCTTTCTATTCTCTCTGTGCTTTCATAAAGATGAACATGAAAACTTTGTCATTCAGTTGTTGCTAAAGTCTGTCACCTTTAGAAAGGGTTAGTGTCATCCGCATCGGATACTTTTCGCCACAACAATGAGCACCCAAAATATTTTGCTGTTCCTTATCCTTTGTGCATCCCTGGTTGCGCACAGTGAAGCGTACTTCACTGCCTTCAAAAGGTCTTGCATGATCGTTAGGAACTGGCTATCTTTAGGCAATTCCCATGCCACTAGTATTATGGACAGCAGAAGCCACGCATAGTGAAAATTTTTTCCCTACTCCTATGCCTCGTGGCAATTCTCAAGGAACTCTCTGCATAAGTAGTTTGCCCAGTTGAACTGGACCCCTTCTACGCATTGCGCTGATACTGCAACCACCGACGTGGGAACCTCATCCATGTGGTACTTCCGCATAACCTTCCCTGCCAATATCTACACCGTGAGTTTAATAACAGGGTTGTTGATGCTAGAAATGGTGTACCCTCTCTTCTTCTTCTCTAGCTTAAACTTCTTCTTCACAGCCTCTGCGACGGCCAAATCATCACTCTTTCCCTCCAAGATGTTTGCTAGGTCCTCCCCTTTTGAAAGAAGCCAGGTAATTCTGTGAATCAAATGGCCTGTGATGGGGATAGGCTCCTCCAACCACAAGCACCCATCATGCATAAAGCAGAGCAACTGCCTGATGATAAAAATGGTCACTAGGGCATGATGGTAATTTGGCACCTAGAGCAGGTTTAACAACCCTGCTTTCTCAACTCCTCTCAGCCATTTACACGGCTGTAATTCTATGATTCCAATTGGTGCGTCTTCCTTCTGGTGCATGAGATGTGCTGTTGCCAAATGTGGGAACTTATCATGGTCTGCGAGATCCCAGTCTTCAAATTTCAGTACAGGCACTTGCCCTAGGTGCGCTCCTTTAAAAATATTGTCATCAATGAGTAGTGAAGTCGGTAGAGAGATTTTTCTCTCATCTATATCTTTGGGAACCTTTGCTTTACAATTCTACGGAGGAACATATGCAGGCAGCCTGGTAATACGGTCTGCACCCTGGGTTTCAACCTCCATTTCTACATCCTCCTCCTCTACCAGGATTCATTCAAATTCTTCCTCCTCATCAACCTCCAAATTGAAAGCCTTCCCCTTTTCTTCCATGGTAAGCTTAGTCCTTAATGGATTCCTAGGGGATATGTGCATTGGTACCATATCCTGGTTGTCGTTCTTGGGTCTCGGCGTGTGCGGCAATTTAGGGATTTCTACGACTATCCTAACACTTTTAGGGGCTTCTACTTCCATAATGACCCACATAGCTTCCTTGGTGGTCGTTACTCTAGTATCCATGGCTTCTTCAAGTGCTACCATAGTGTGATTCCACAATTCTCTTAACGGCTTGGGTAATTGCTCAAGCAATAAATTCGCCTTCAGAAGACTGAACAAGTCTAGGTTCATGAATGTCTGGGCGCACAACAACTCAGTTCTCAAATTTCCAAGTGTTGTTTTCTGGACAACACTTTGTAATTTATAATGCCTTTTGAATTTGAATTCGACTGTTCCCCCCACATTTAATCCATTAATATTTGATTGGTGATAGATTTTCAAGAATCTAGCCCATAAAGTTTGCCTTAAAGTCCTTTCACCCACTCCATTTGGTCTCAAACCAAGCGTCACATCATGAATAGTGACTGTAACGGTCACTTTCCAGCTAACTCGCGTGGCAGCGCAACTACCCTCGCATTATCGCGGACCCTATGACACTTCACTATTGCACGTAGTCCTGACATCGCACAGCTCCTGGGCAGAGTAGTTTATAGTCCCGCGCCTTCTTTCAGCTACCTGGAGCGCTAAGACTATGCTTTTGTTAGCTAGTTAGATGGTTGAGCCCCCTTTGTTTGTCTTCAAATGACTGCCATTGACTTTTCCTGGGAAGAGTTCTCCATTTAACTTTACCAACTACACTGCGCCACCATCTATGATCTCCTTAATAACATATGGTCCCAGCTAATGCATTTTGAGCTTCCCTAGGAATTTATTAAACTTTCTATCATACAAAAACACCAAATCATTCACCCTGAAGGTTTACAACTTAATATGTCGATCATGCCAAGCTTTTTCGTGCTGCTTTTGGACTTGCTGGTGAAATCCAACCAAAAATTGTTCTTCCTCGAGCTCCTCTGACTGCATGAACCTCTCCTTCAGGGCTCTGCGATCTGTCATACCTGTGAGGCTGCTATGCATAGACTAGGCATGATGTATTCCATAGGTATTATAGCTCCCACTCCATAGACAAGCCTAAAAGGTGTCTGTCTCGTCAGTTTCTTACATGTCATCCTATAAGCCCATAATACTGCAGGTACGCATAGGTCCCAATCACTTCGCTGCGCATTGCATACTTTGGTCAGCGTGGTCTCCAATACTTTGTTGAATGCTTCTACTATCTCGTTAGCCTATGGATGATACGGTGTGCTCTTCTGATGATACACTTGAAACACTTCTATCAGCGCGCTGATTGTTTCGTTAGGGAAGTGCGTACCGCGATCACTCAGTAATATCTTCGGACATCCAAATCGTGCCAATACATGTTCAAACAGAAACTTTGTGGCAATTGTGGTCGTGTAATCCTTCACCAGCTATGCTACTGCCCAACAAGTCAGGTACTCTGTCACAGTGATAATATACCTCGCGCCTATTTTTCCTTAAGGTTTGATAGGTCCTAAAAAATCTATTGCCCACTTTTCAAAAGGTTACAATGTCATTTGTGGGTTCAAAGGCATTTCATCCCTCCATGATGACTTACCTATTCTTTGACATACATCACATGCCATGCAATGTGCTTTTGAATCCTGATGAAGGGTTGACCACCACAACCTGTTGCATAGAATCTTCTGCGTGGTAGCTCTGCCCGCATAATGTCGTCCTGCGGTGCCCCCATGAGCATCCACAAGGATGCTTCTTTGTTCAAATTCAGGTACATACCTTCGTAGTATTTCATCGTTCCCCATATTATATAGATTCCCAACAATGACAGAGAAATCGGCCGCGCGCACCACTAATTCCTTCGTTTGCTGAACAGAGTATTCTTTTGGCGTAGCTCCAGTTGTTAGAAAGTGAATTATATCTTCAAAATTTCCATCCGCTATGCGCACAACAAATAGTTGCACATTGGGTAATCCTTCCTCCAGACTAGTAGGTTCCTCCCCTATCTCAATGTGTGACAGGTGATCTAGTCCCGTGTTCAATCATCCAGGCTTACAACAACTTCAAAATCATATTCTTGGAATAATAAAAGCCATCTGCATATGCTCCCCCCCAACACAGGCTTATTGACCAAGTACTTTAGCACAGAATGATCTTTATACATCTTAAAGTGTCCTCCTACCAAGTAATGTCGATACTTCTGGAGCACATACACCATAGCTAGTCCCTTGCGCTCAATGGTGGAATAGTTCTTTTCTGCTTTAGATAATCGGCGACTCGCGAACGCGATAGGGTGATCCAAGCGTTATCTACCATCCTGCATTAGTACTGCCCCCAGTGCTATACACGAAGCATCAACATGGATATGAAACTCTTTCTTCCAGTTTGGGAAGACCAAGATCGGTGCAGTAACCATCTTTTCTTTCAATACATCTAGGCTTTTCTTACAATCATCATTCCAGCAGAACATGACATCCTTTTTCAACAACTTTTCCATCGGTGTGGTGATTTGAGCATAGCCTTTGATGAACTTCCTGTAGTACCCCATTTGTCCCAGAGTAGCGTGTAGCTGTTTCGCACTCCGTGATGCTTCCAAATTCTGAATCACCGCGATTTTCACGGGGTCTACCATCAACCCTTGTTTACAAACCACATGCCCCAACAGGTTCCCAAAAGGAATGAGGAACAAACACTTCTTGAGGTTGAACGTGATTTGGTATCTTTGACATGTATCTAGCATCAAGTGTAGGTTCGCTACGTGGCACCTAACCAGCCCAAATACAATCCAATCATCAAAATGGACCTCCAAGAACTTATGAATATATTCCCTGAATGTCGCAAAAACCACGCGCGAAAAGATAGAAGGGGAATTCTTCAATCCAAATGGCATGATAGTATATTGAGAGCAACCCCACTCAGTCACGAAGGTTGTCTTGCTCATATCCTCTAACGTGATTTTGATCTGGTGGTACCATGAGAACCCATCAGTGAAAGAATATGCTTCTTGACCGCCTACATTGTCCAATACCTCGTCCGTGAACAAAGTCGGGAATTGATCATGTACACATGCGTCATTCAATCTTTTGAGATCCACACATATTCTTATTTCGTCCTTCTGCTTCTTCTCTTGTACTACCATCAGGCTTACCCAATAGGATTCCTCCACAGGCTCAATGATGCCTGCCATGAGAATCTTGTCTAGTTCTATGCGGACCTTCTCCTTATATTTCAGACTTAAGTGATACGACCTCTGCTTAACTAGCTTCACATCAGGTTTTAATGTGATCTTCATTACCCCTAAATCTCTGATTATTCCCGTCAAATCCATAAACTTGGTTGGGAATAAGTGTTGATATTTGTGGAGTAATTCAACGACCTTATCCACTGTCGGATCGTCCCAATAGTCTCCAATCTTCGCAAATTTAGGTTCTGCCTCCGTACCAATATTCACCTGCTTAGTCTTCATCAGCGCGGTTATGTCAGGGTTTTCAATCTGTGGTCCCTGAACCTCGCGGCGGCCTTCTGTCTTTGGAATGGTAATTTTCCACGAATCTTCGTCTTCTTCTTCAACAATTACATTATAACATTCCAGTGCGCAACTCAACTGAGTAGCCCATTCAGGCTGAATCGATTCTACCAACACCTGTGGTATCCTAAAGATGGTTGCTTTTACCACTTGTAGCGCTTCATCAATACTGTCCCACCCATCCTCAAAACTGAAGGTCATCATGAACCCTTCACACAGAACATCCCATTCACCTAACCCGTGGTGGAGCTCTATTTCTATATACCAGTTCATTGGTATAACATCCAGGGTATGACAGAACAAGTGCACCCACTCAGGTTGTGGCTTTTCTCCATAGGCCTGCATTCACATGGAAAAATGCACGCGCGGGTCATCCTGCCCATCATGCTTATCTGTTAGTCACAGCCTAAGCTTCTTAATTCGTGTGTGCATCATTCCCATACATTTCCGCCAGTTGTCAAAGCTCCCTTTATGCGTGCCCCACAATCTACGAGTGTAGCATGCAGTACCCAGTCCAAGGCCTGGAAGCGTTAATTTTCTGACACTTGCCTTTCAAATTTATTAAAGAAGGTATCTACCTCACTTAGACCATCATAAGTAGGCATGTCTCTTACTTCTGTTGATACGTAGCGCAACGACCTTGTCATCATATTACAATTTAGTGTAGTTACCTCATGTAACCTATTCTGCCATCACTCTATTTCATCATTGGAATCTGAAGTATAGGAGCTTTCATGCTCCCATGCAATCTTCCCATCCGCAATGGGATTCACCCAATCTTGATTTTGTGCTATTATCTTATAGATGCAATCCAAATCATCATCACTTTCATAGTCGTGCACTGGCTCCATATAGCACGTGTTATATACCTAGGGGGGATAATATGGGGTACAAAGGGAGGTACCCAAGGTAATAATGTAATAATGGGATGGGCAATAGTAATAAATAAGGTGGTTAACCCATATCATGTAAGGGACCACAAGTAGTTAGTAATAAGGTAATGGGCCCATGGTATTAGGTTGATGGTATGAGGGAACCATGGTAATGACCCATGGTATTGTATGTATGAGGCCTATATAGAGGCTAGAGACTCCATTTCAAGGAATATAGGAAAGGAATATTGTATGAACAGGCATATGGCTTGTGGAGTGTTCTCTTTCCTTAAGGAGTGAATGTACGGTGTTGCCCTACCTTAAGGGTTTGATCAATAAAGAAGCATTTCTATCTATTTTGATCTTGTTATTTCTGGGTTTATTGCTATTATCTTATATTTTTGGATCAGATCTATAACAAGTGGTATCAGAGCACTTTCTTGGGCACAAGAGGAGAATTTGTTTTTTTTATTTTTTGCAGGATTTCAGGGGTGGCGAGTTTGCAGATCATATCTGTATGTTTTGGTGAAAAATATGCAAAATATAATTGCATATCTGTATTCTTTGTGAAAAAATAGCCGATTTCAAAAAAAAAATCGGTTGAATTGGAGTCCGGATGAAGGAGATATCGCTGATCTAAAAATCAGTGGGGTTGCAGAAAATGTTTCAGGGCAGCGAGTTTGTGGCGCAGATCTGGACATCCTGGTGCAATATCTGCAAAATCTAATTGTAGATCTGGATTCTTTGTGAAAAAATACTCAAATTCAAAAAAAAAATCGGTTGAATCAGAGTCCGGATGAAGGAGATATCGCTGATCTAAAAATCAGTGGGGTTGCAGACAATTTTTCAGGGCAGCGAGTTTGCGGTGCAGATCTAGACGTCTTGGTGCAAGATCTGCAAAATCTAATTGTAGATCTAGAATCTTTGTGAAAAAACACCTAATTTCAAAAAAAGAATCAGTCGAATCGGAGTCCGGATGAGGGAGATATCGCTGATTTAAAATTAGCTCTTTTTTCAGAAATTTTGGGTGATGGCGGGAGAGTAGCAGAGCAGATCTGGAATTCTAGTGCCTGGATCAGGATTTCTATCACATGGGCAGATGCAGAATGATTGTTCCATTTCTAAAAACACGATAATAAGGATTTTGAGCAATATTGACGAAATTGTGACAATTTCAAATTTTCGCCAAGTAAGTGAATTTTTCTCAAACCCTCTTCATGGAGAAGCTATATTTTACAGGGAAAGATGATGGTCCTACTATTGAAGAATTCATACAAAGATACAAGTCCACACATGGGACACATTGGAAGATTCCAATGCTGATTAATATGGAAGATAAGGCTCAAAAATGGAATCTATCACTTGACTACAAGCAGTTGATCAAACTTTCAAATGCAGAATTTGAAAAAGTCTTTTTGGACAAATGGTCTCGGGCTAGAAAAAAGAGAATGAGACGCATAAGGGGTTAATTGCTACGGGTGTCTCCTTACTGTAGGTTCATGGATTGATTCAGAAAGAGAAAATCATGGTTTCTATAAATCCTAGTTGCAAGCATAATTTCATCAATGTTAATTTGGAAAAAAAATTGCAAGTTCCAACAAAACACATTGAAAATACACAGGTTGATGATGAGAATGTTCAAGTGTACAAGGATTTGAAGATTTCTATGGATAAATATGTGTTGCATGGTGATTTTTATGCTTCAGATATGGCTAATGTGGATGTTGTTTTGGGATATCCTTGGATGGAAGAGGTGGGTACTATCAATATTAATGTGCAGAAGAAATTCCTGAAGCTCTGGTATAAAAAGAAGAAAAATACATTACAGGATATTTCCATCAATAAACAGGTAGATTCCACGAACGTTGAAGCATAAGATGTTCCAGGGTCTAACATATTAGATGATGAGCCAGTGATGATAGACAATCAAACACAAACAGAGGCTAAAGCAGAAAAGGTTACAGGTACATCAGATGAGGGCTCAGTGGTTGAAGTCATACTGGAAAAGAAGACACCACAACAGGCACCACAACAGGGTGAATTAAAGAAAAAGACACCGTGGGTTAAAACTTCAACGTATCATCACCCACATCACCCCGCAAGAAAACAACCAACAAGATGGCAACCAATTAGCCACAAGGACAACAACCCCCATATGACGGATAGCGAGGAGCGAAGAGCCACCTACTACACATCAACACAGAAGAGCTGCCACGGTCAACTTCCATCTCAAGCGAGCGAGGCACCAGCAATATCGAGGGTTCACCTTTCTCTTGGATGGCTAGATGCACGTGCATGGTACCAGTGGACTACTCTTTTGAGTAGATCTTATTATTTGTGTTCTTCCCATGTTTCGGGGACGAAAGATGCTAAGGGGGGTGGAGTGTGATATACCTAGGGGGGATAATATGGGGTACAAAGGGAGGTACCCAAGGTAATAATGTAATAATGGGATGGGCCATAGTAATAAATAAGGTGGTTAACCCATATCATGTAAGGGACCACAAGTAGTTAGTAATAAGGTAATGGGCCCATGGTATTAGTTTGATGGTATGAGGGAACCATGGTAATGACCCATGGTATTGTATGTATGAGGCCTATATAGAGGCTAGAGACTCCATGTCAAGGAATATAGAAAAGAAATATTGTATGAACAGGCATATGGCTTGTGGAGTTTTCTCCTTCCTTAAGGAGTGAATGTACGGTGTTGCCCTACCTTAAGGGTTTGATCAATAAATAAGCATTTCTATCTATTTTGATCTTGTTATTTCTGGGTTTATTGCTATTATCTTATATTTTTGGATCAGATCTATAACAGCACGATCCTTCAGTAGGGTCCAGGGGTATAATTACGCATAGTGACTTCTTTTCAAAAATCATTTTTCGCTCTTTCAGATTGATCACCCCGTTCATGTCAATGGCCTAGTTAATTCCTAAGAGTGCGGGGTAGGGATTTTTGTCATCGACAATCTCTATCACTTGAAAGTCTGCCAGCCTACTTGCTCCCTCAATATCTATGGTTATTCCCTGCAATCGCCCCATGGGTATTATTTTCTACTCATTGTCCATTCGCAACTAAATTGGATACCACTACAATTCAGGTCCCCCCATTCGTTACCATGTTTGCTTCAACAAAAAATTTACATCCGATCTTAAATCTAGGATAACTTGATCCATCTCATATTCTCCGATCTGCGTGGTTAGTCTCATTTCTCTTCTTGTTCTTGTCTTATGTTTTCTGATCTTCTTGACTACTTGTGGTTCTCCTGGCGCAATCCCAACGCAACTGTTAATGAGTTCCTGTAACCCTTTCACCACCTTACTGTCGCGCAATAGCTTCATACACGTTTCCAGGAATGTTGTGAGCATAGATGGGTCCATCTCCAGCTCCGGTTTATCTTTTCTTCCTGAAGTGGAGGCATCAGCAAAGCTCTTCTTGGCTTCCATGAATGTTTCCCAGTTACGCTCCAAATTAAACTCCACTTCTTTCGCTGGAGCTTTGCGAATCCAAGTACTATCTTCTGGTTGTTTGCCTTTTTCATCTCCCATCATGATTCTACTTCGGAGCACAATGTTCACATTTAGATCTTCCTCACGCAGCTTAGACCTCATCATCTATAGGTTTTGAGTCGTGGCAGCCAGTAGCACTCCTTTGTTGTGTATCCTAGCTATTAGCGTACGACAATATTCTGTCTCATGATCAAACAACGTGCAATACAAACACGACGGGCGTGTTGGATTTGTGCAATCGCGGGCATAATTTTCTGGCCCCCCCGCAATTGTAGCATATCAATTTTCCATGACCTCTTCTAGGTCCTCCTCCGCCTCGGCCTCATCCGCGCCCTAATATCCTTTTCGTGCCATTGCTACATTTTGGTCAAGGGGTCGCGTTTCTGCATAAACTCTGTAGGTGGGAGTTTTATCCATCATTAACTCATAACTTCTACAAGTGTGCTCATCATGTACCAGTGACCTACAAAAGTTGCAGAACAACTGTTGCAAATTTTGCGTATACTTCTGTAACAAGTGACAATTGTTTGTGGCATGTTTTCCTACAATTTGACAAATTGCACATCGCAAAGCAGGTGTCGCGCTAGGTCTTTCTTGCACTTCTGATCTTAAGGGCGCCAGTCCTCCTCCTGCGAGGTAATTTGTAAAAATCAGGCAGTGGTCCTTGTCATGACCATGACCCTTGCATTTTACGCACCATACCTCTTTGCACACTTCTAGTCAAGCTCTCCTGTCCTGTTTTAGACTCTACATCTCAAGGCATAGATTATTCAACTGCACATGGATCTGCTGAACTACTAAGTTAGGATCCTCCATCGGGGTCTCATGTAGCCTCATAGCAATCTCTAAGGCCTTCGCCTGAGTCATTATCTTCTGCTGCAATAGCGCACTCCTTAAATGTGGCATTAGCAAAGCTACAAACAACTCACGATGTTGTCCATCCGTCAGATTCATATTAGCTTCGTGAATCGTACATTTCAACCTATCATCCAGATCCCAAGGAGTCTTGCCTAGTAGCATCATGATCTCTTTGAATGCAATGATCGACTATGCTTCAGACTTTGGCCTGCTAAATTATCTATTTAGCACTGCTTGGATATCCACGATTTTTGCATTTTGATTATCATTGGAGTGCTTAATATACCAGGTCAGCGTGCGGTCCTGAAGAGTGCTAACCAGTGTCACTTTTTGTATATTATCATCTATAACTCCTTGCGCTTCCCATACAACCATTACCATGAACCAGAATTGGTCCGGATGCTCATTCCCCAAACCTTTGAACAGACACAACTTCACTATGCTTACAATATTGAATCGCGATGGTGGTGGAGGTGGTACAGGTGAAGATGTAGGTGATGGTGGTGAATCTAGTGGCGGTGTGGGTGAAGGTGGTATTCACGGAATTCTTTGCCTTATCAGATGGATTGTAATTTGTGGTGAGACCTTCGCGAGCTCTTCCTCGTCCCCTCGTGGAGACGAAATCAAGGGGCTAGTTTCTGGTCCCTTATTTCCTTCGTTCCTGTAAGCTTTTCCACTTCTCGTAGCCCCAAACATCAAGGTAATTGCATAACCCTATTTTCACACAATAGCATTTTAATCCAAGTATTCAAAGACTTTACGTACTTACCTCGCGGTCCTTTGAGAAAGCCTCACTCTGCCTCACTGTAGCTAACTGAAGTGTCAGCCGTGAACACAGTAATGAATCCTCCTATGATACGATCAAGCCAATGATCAACAACGTGTGCGATCTTATCCTCTGATGCTTCCAAACTTTTCTCTAACTCTGGGGTCCACACGATAAGATCGTCAAGTTTCCACCTTCCTTGGCTATATTCTAGCTTCACGATCCACTTGTATAGCTTAGTAGGGAAGGACGCGAAGAAGATTTCATGGATCTTCGTGTACAGGTAGCAGTCCAACCACTCTTCTTTTGAAAGTCATGGGTTTCTGTTCTCCTGTGCCGTGAACTCGTGAATTCTTCTGTCCAACTAGCCTTCAGTTTCCTTCTTTGTTGGATTCCAATGATACAACATCAGACATCTCTATGCAGATTTTGGTCCCAATAATGGAACCATTTGTTGGCTTATGGGGGCCTGACCTAGGTTCGAAGTTGTTTAGCCAAACAAATCCCTACACTACTGGACCTTTTGGCATCAACCCATGGAGCGTGGACTGAAGTCTCACCCAAATTAGTATGGGGGGATGCTGGAACCAAGTTTCCACACCCTTGGATGTGTTTGTTGTCGATTTAGTCCAACTGTGCCTACCTTCACACAGGTTACTTCGTGCATCGTTTTAACCTTCAATACCCTCGTGATCTGTTATAATCATCTTACATGCAGCCCTAACCAGGGGTTGAGATGCTTTCGCGCTGCTATGGCAACGAACATCACTATTTCCCTAAACTACACCGCGTATCTTACTTATCTTCTTAACATATCTTAGTTAACTCTAGATAAACATATATTCTATCTTGCATTCACTTAATCAATACAATTATACACATTCGTGCATCATATAAACAGTAGAAGTGAAATTTATAACCAATATATTCAATGCATAAAATAGGAGATAAATACACAGAATTGATATGAAACTTCTCTTTATTAATACTTCCAACTGCTATAGACTCGACTCACCCTGCGCACTCAGTTGCAGGGGTCCGCACACTCGGTTGCGGACTACTAGGCCTTTGCGGACTTAGCTGCAGAGCTTTCTCCTACTCTACGACCCAAAACTAGACTTTACTCCATAGATATGACTCAACTCTTCGTCCTTCTTGTGATCATTCAATTAGATTAGATGCCTCAACTACTTAGAGCCTCGCTCTATTTATACAATCCCATGGTCCACGGACCATGTGTAGATCTCTACAGCCAACATCATATTAACAAAATTGAGGGCGGACAACCCTATGACTCTTTTACAAGCTACACGCTCCATGCCCACAACATGCGGAGTCTTTACATTGAAGTTACAATTTTTGACCAAAATCTGGGCTCTAAGCCCCAAAACGTCCCTTGGGGGATCCCACACCCAATAGTTATCCTACGCCTACAAGGTGGTGGACCTTCCTCTTTACGAGAAAGGCCTAAAAGTATATGATAATATTGGAGGCTTTGTTCAACCATGGTGAATATATGTTTTTAACAAAATAAATTAATTAAGAAACCCCTATGGCTAAACTATGACTTGGACCAAATAACACAAAAAAAGAAATCTAGGAGCCAAGCACTCACAAACCAGAGAGAGAGAAGGGATTGTTCCACTATAGGAGCTACGTTGGTGACTTACTTAAAGGTCCTTTTAGAAACAATATAAGTACCTTTATTATCCATGGGGTACCTCCTAGGAGGTTTAAGTGAGTTTGGCCAATGTCTACTCCGAGTACAACAAGAACACCCCCCTTGCCATCACCTATGTAACTACCTAATATTATGGCCACTAGAGCTACAACCTATAAAAACCCGACCTCATGTGGTAGTCTTAAGTTGGATTCACACATAAGGGCAGAGAAACTATACTCAAACTCTCATGAGAGATTGCTCAAAGTGATCCATACTCCTCTCAAGTGAGTCCCCAGGTTATATGTGTAAACAACACCACTAAGACAAATAAAGTGGGGTAAATCACTCCATCGGCCCTGATGTGACCTAGTGGTTGACCATAAAAAGGGATTCTTATGCAATGTGCCATTGCAAATTGATTTTTTGTCCATATTGCAAGATGCTAATTCTATTTTTACAGTCTTGGAGAAGTTTATCTCACTCCTCTATTCGAAGACCTTAACCTAAGCTAATGTCGGTGTGCTACCCGTGATTCTTTTTTTGAATTGATTTATTACATGTTATTTTCCTAGTTGTTATCTACTCAAAGGGAATTAGTGTGCAACTAATATGGTGTGAAAAGACTCAAGTCACAACCCTAATGAAAGCTATATGGAAATGCAAGATTTCCCTTTTTCCATTCAATGAATTTTAGGAACATGAGGGAAGAGATCCTTTCTTATTTTAAAATGAAAGAATGAACCTCACACACTCTCAATTACCACAATATGAAATTCACTAATTTTAGAGCAAAACTGATGTAGAAAACAACCCAAGAAAATCACTCAAAAAAAACCTCAATACAAAATCTAAGAACACCAAGCTCTCAAAAACTCAAAATTGGATTTACAAACCAAAATTTCCCCATAAATAAATCAATAAAAGGCTAGTAAACAACAAGAGGAAGTGCTAAGAATGCCTCGGGGTTGTAATTCAATGAGGGCAACAAAGTCACACAAAAATAATGATCTATAATGGTAAAAAAATAAAACCCTAATCCAAAGTAATGGCTAGAAAGGAATGAAAAATGAAGAGAATTCTTTGAACTTGACAACGTCAACATATCCAAAACATAGAACTGAAACTCTGAGGTCCATATCTTTATAACCACAATATAATAAAAAAAAAATCCAGTGAGAGCAAGAAAAACTACTTCAATGGAAACACCAAGAAAGGAAAAGTGACTAGATCCAATTCAAAACGAATGTTATGATGCACATATGAAATATATATGTATTGTAACGTATAGTAGAAACATGAATTTGAACGATATCAGTGAGACTTGAGGGAGAAGCCTTCAAACACCAAGAAAGACAATTTCAAAAGAAAACCTAAAATTGGAAAGAAATAAGATCAAATAAAAAACAAGAATTCTAAATAAGGTATGAGATAGATCTAAACTACAACACATAGTATAAAAATAGAGTTGAAACAAACAATCAAGATCTGATGGAAAAACCCTAAAAAAGACTCAATTTATATGCATCAACGCAGGTCAACAAGTAGGTAATTTGGGTTAGTGATGCAACTTACCAGTGGACAATCCATGTTAATGTTGTTTGATGCTTTGTAATGAGCTTATAACCCATTTCAAACAAAAAATAGGACTTTAAAGAACAAAATCAAGTAATATCTAATGAAATTCATAGCCAGAAAGGCTGAGACAATCCCGATTCCCATATTAAGTCATATAACAAGAAAAAAACTCAAAAAGTGACAAAAAACCAAAATAGAAAGAAACCAAGGAGATTTTGAACAATAGGGTAGACTTCCCATTGGAGTCACCAATTCTATTGTGATTGAAATCACATAACCACATGAATTTATTGCTTCGTGAGCCTTGACCGGGGTTCACGAGACAGATGTGTGTGATAGAGTGATAAAACAAAATCAATGATAACCCTCTATGTTCATCAAATCCATTCATAACATCTCAAGATAACAAGTTGAGAAAGAATGCCTAAACCCGCGCAAGTTGTGATGGGTATTGAAAATGATGTCATGTATGAAGAACCTACTTCTTCCAAAGACCCTACACCTAGCAATCTCAATCCACAAACACAAACACAACAAGACACAACTAAATAAAAGAACATTACTTCCATAGAGGGAAGATTAGCATGAATAGAATGAAAACATCAACGTGATAACCATAACATCATAGGGACAAAAAATGTATGGAAGCGAATTCATATGCTTGCATTAGCAATGAAATGGCATATAAATGAAATAGTATACCTCATGACATAATAAAAAGCTTTCCTTCATCTCGCAACTTGGTCACCACCTCCTAGAAGGATGGCCTCACAAAACAATAAAGCTATTGCGCTATAATATACTCACTAAAACTAGATTTCCCCTTATCATGAATGGTATATATAGGCCTTTTGGCCTCCCTAGGATAATGTGTTTAGACATTAGGGGAAAGAGAAGTTAGGAAAATTTTACAATAATTCACCCCTAGCCAACTCATAAAGCTAATCAATTGAGTTGACCTCCTCAATAATGAGCAAGTCTACAAGGCACAAGTTGGATGTTGGATTGAAAGGGCTAATCTACATTTATGATTCTGGTTATACACTAAGAGTCAGAGTTACTACACATGATATCCATGGCTATTTAATGTTCAAGTTGTAAAAATGTCAAAATCAAGGGTACATGCTGTCATAAACATATTTTGGCACTGCAACCCCAATCTTATATGTCGATAAACCAAGGGATCTTCAACCCTTAAAAGTGTTGTTTCATATCCTAAAGGATCATGGTCAACTGATTACATCATTCCCCAAAAGTTCCACCTAGAAAACCACTTAGAATTGGCCAAAACTGGACCATACTAACTGCTTCATTGTCAGGGTGCAATGCATACTGACTACTCCACTAGCCAGGTGTGAAGCATACTAAAGAGGCCTTCTGTGGAGTGTAATGAGCGAGAATGGACAAATTTCTGAGACAGTTTGCTAAGTGGATGCTCATGGAATCTTCTAGAAACTTCTCCTATGACACTTGCCACTCTAAATTCGCCCAGGGATGAGTAAGAGATGCAAGAAATCTCCAAGTGGAACCAAGAACTACAAGTGGAATGACACTAATCAAAAACCTAGAGATGACTCACACGCTTGCAGACATCTATAAATGGATCCCTCATCTGAGAGATCTGGAGGCTGGAATTTTGTAATTTGTAAGGAAATGTTGATAGTTTGTATTTGACAAGGAGCATTGTATTGTTGGGTAATCTTGCTTTTCATGAGGTGAAGAGGGCTTTGATGTTGGGAGGATGATGTTGGATCAGACAGCTGGGTTGTAATTCTCCCTTCTAATTTAGTAAAGTTCTTTGATTTTTCCTCCATACAATCGTGTATTTGTGAATCTTGTTATTTATGAATGCCATTAGATGTTCAATGTATTTCTGATTCTGCATTGTTTATGATATAATAGATCGAGATGCTTTGATGGTGTTTTGTTACTTTGTTTCTATTGGTATTCTCTAAGCGGGACAAGTAGGAAGGAGTTACAAGCTCTATCAAGGGGGAGAGAAATCAAGCAAGGAGTCAAGTAGAAGATCTAGGTTGGTCCCTTTGCTTCTCTCTTATATATCATACATAAAGGAAATCCCAAATTGCTTTGATTGTTTTTTTCTAGGATAGCTGCCAATCCTAGTGGGACTAGCAGATCGAAAAGACACTAGTTTTCCCGGAAACACATGCTATGCATGAAGGTCAATAAGTCAAGGGATTTTGCAATGAGCTTAATTTGCGTAAAATATGTTCATAATAGTAGGGGTGGTGGTAGGGGGAATTAACTAAAAAATAATTTACTACATATTTTTATAGGTACGATATTCACATTAAAAGACGGTTCCTTATACACCTCAGCAAAATGGTGTAGTTGAGGAGAAAACTAGAACTTTGGTTAAAATGGCTAGATGTATGCTTTATTGTAAAGGATCAAATAAATGTTATTGGGATAAATCCATTCATTTTTCTAACTATATTTTAAATAGAGTGCCTATTAAGGAAGTTTTGTAGGCTACTCCTAAAGAAAAATGGAACGAAAGAAAATACAACATAACTTTAAGATAGTTGATAGGGAATGTTCGTTTGATATTCTTGATGAAAAATGGAAAAGATTAGAGCCCAAGTCTGACAAATGTGTTTAATTATTTATAGTGAGTATTATAAAGTTTACAGTTTATTTGATCCATCCACCCATGGTGTAATAATTTAATCTCTATATCATCTTAAGTAGACACCTAGAGATTGGTATGAGAAAATTCATAATTATTTCTTGAAAAATCGTTTCAAACAATGTATATATAATCTGAATCCTTATGTAAAGAAATTTAGTGATGATGTCCTCATTGTTTTATTACATACGAATGATCCTATAGTTGTCAGTAGTCATATTACCTATATATAGTAATTGAATAATGAATTTAAAATGACAGATTTAGGCATCTTGCACTATTTTCTAGGTCTTCAAATTTGGCATATATATTTATGTCACAACCTAAGTATTTGTTTTTTTTACTTGATTAGTTCCATATGAGTGATTGTAAGCCTTAAAAAATGTCATTTCAATCTCATGTGAATTTAAATATCGATTGTACTAATCCTCTTTGTGATGATACTCTTTCTTGTAAGCTTGTGGGTGCTTTGAAATATTTGACACACAACTAGTCCGATATCTCTTTTGTTGTTAATATGGTCTTGAGGTTTATACAGAAGCCTCATGAAATCCATTGGAAGGAAACAAATAGAATTCTTTGATATTTATAGGGGACAATGATTTAGTGTGTTTTTAATTCAAGGAGGGGTACAATTTCTCTTCTTGGTTATATATACTTTAATTGGGTAGGTGAAATTTTAGATACACATTTTGTTGCAAGTTGCATCTTTCATCTTAGTTCAAGTCCGGTTTCATGGTGCAATAAGAAGTTGATAACTCTTTCTCATTTCTCATGTGAAGCAAAGTACAAGGTTGCTAAGGAATATACTAAAGAAGTAGTTTGGTTGTGAGGTGCCCTTACTGAACTTGGACTAGTTCAGAAATCAAATACATAACTAATATGTGATAATCAAAGCACAATCAACATTGCATATGTTATTGTCCCATCACTTGGAAAACATAATTGGGAGAATAGAAAGATTTCTTTTGACTATTCTATTTGATTATATGATATCTCATCGTCAAAATTGATAAAATCTCTAATAGTGTATAAAATGATATCAAAAACTTGAATCCTATCTAGCCTTTCAGTGGCGACCTTGTTGCTTCTAAAAAAAAAGTAAGGAAAGAAAAGATAAACCTTTAACTTGATGGTGGGTCCACCTAAATGGTGGTAGGTGCTTCCACGTCATCCTCTAAATTGGAAAATCCAAATCCACATCCTTGTTTATTGACATAGATAGCTTGTCTTCAAGTTTGTAGAGTTGCCTATAAAGAACTTCATCAATGCATAAGAGAACTTCTTGCTATGCTTTTTGACCTTTTGACAAGTAATTTCCCCATGATGGTTTTGACTTGTTAAGAGTATAGGCCAATGGTTTGCATGTAATGAATCTCTCTTATACAAGTGCTTCTAGTGTTGGGGATTTGATTTCTTAGTTGTTCCTAAATTTCATTGTATCATGAGATAAACCTTCTCTCCATCCTACACTCTTCCTCTTCTTGGTGTATCTCCCCGTGAATTTCCGAGGGGACAATGGAAACATAGATAGAACGAGAGCATTTTATAATAGGTTGCATATTGAAATCTCGAGCAAGGGGAGGAATGAACCCCACTCAGTGACCCTTGCAGTTGAAAGGATAGTGAACTCAAGGACTACTAAGATAGGACAAGGGATAAAGAAAGAGGGAATGGGGGTTAAAAGTGAATAAGGCAAGCAAAACCAACCTACCATGACTAATGGGACTAGGATACTCAAAGAAGACAATGAACCACCAAGGAGTTTCCTAAAGGGTCTTCAAGTTGACCCCCTCGATGAAAACATAAGTAATGGAAACCATCAACCAACCTCAAGGAAAAATAGAGGAAGCGAGATTGAAAGGCTTGCATTTTAAATGAAGTGTAAAGGACCTAAACTTAAGGGGAACAATGCACCTAGAGGTGACCCGAATATAATAACCGTAAAAACAGACAAAACAACGAGACAAGGACTAGAGCTAGAGCTCCAAAGAAAACAAAATCAACAAAAATAAAGCTAGGGAGAAGAAGACACCGAAACCAATCCCCTGAAGAAATCTGTCACCGTGACCTGAGATATGTGGATTAAAGATGAATAACTCTTTGATGAAATGAAGTAGAGAATTGTATCCAAAAATCCACGCTACTTATCTTAATCCTAGATTTCCTCCTAAGCCAATTTCTTAGCCTAAATTTGCAACACATCAAATAAATCACCTCAAACATTCCCTCAACGCAAACAAAATTGGTTTGGCCTTAAGAGCTAGATACAAGGGGAGTGATCATTCCAAATTGCAGAATATTTCCTTTCTCGCATCTCCCAACAATTATTACTTGCCATGCCTCTCTCCACCTTCATTATCGTGATTGCAAATCCATCACTATTTGTACTAGCTTTAGAGGAATGGAGCACTGACGAGACCACCAAACCATCCAAACACCAACCACATTGGATTCAATCATTAATATGTTGGACGAATTTTCATCTAGATCGTTTTCCATGTGTGTGGGTGGTTATGGCCATGATCTCCACTCACTATCACATCTTTAAACATTATCATGGCTGTATGTCATCCCTATAGGAAAATCTTTTATAAAATTATTTAATATTGATGAATTCATTATTTAAATTAATATCTTTTCATTTGATGTATCTAAATGTAGTAATAAGTAAAGAATATATATATAATCCTTTAATGATTAAATTTTATATGTATTTGTATTATTTTATTATATGATATTTGTATTTTAAGAAAAGAATGTACGTTTTGTTAATTTCATATTGATGTAAAAAATTTCAATTTTAATGTATATATGTTATTACATTTCAATTCTGTTTTATTTTAATTATATATATTTTATTATGTTAATAACCCTGTTTTTGAAGTTGAATAAGGCAAATGATCTTTACTATAAAATAAAATATATTCATTTTTATTATATTGGTTTATAAACTTTTTTTAACAAGGAATTTAGACTTCTGTGATCCATAACGTTTGTTTAGAAACTTTTTGGCGAAATCACATAATTGATCATTTGTCGACGCGTTTCGAACCAACTAGTGTGGTTCATCGTCAGGACAAGTTGAAGATACAGATCCAGTATAGCGAGTTAAATAGTCCAAGCAGAGACTCCAATGGCTAAAAAGACTAACGGCTATTTTTCAACTTAAGGACCCAGTCAAACCCCCTTTAACTAATGGCTATTTTGTATTGCTGTGTTGTGATTTTTTTCACTGTTCTAGTATTTTATTTTTTCCCTGCGTTATTTTTTTTATTCTGAATTTTGTTGGCAAGTATGAAGGTTCTTTTGGTTTTTAGAGTGAGGGTTATTTTATATTTTGTTGGGTTTTGATATGTGAGAGGAGGATATGAAGCTATGATAGGAAGTAGGATGAAATTAGCAGATTGAAAGAAGAGGTAATCTATGTTTCATTACTCATGCATGTATTCTGTAACAATTGTGTTCCAGCGGCAGAGTTTACGGGCCTGATCTATGTTTGAATTGTAATAATGTATGTATTCTGTAATAAATGTGTAAGGTATTTTAATCCAGGGGCAGAGTTCCAGGTCTGGAGGAGAATCAGAGCCAGAGTTTTCGGGCCAGAGGAGAAAGAGCCTGAACTTTCGGGCGAGAGGAGAAAACACGGAGGCGGGGTTTTAGGGCAGAGGAAATATTTCTGTTAGCGAACCCAGCCCTGATCCTAACAGCAGAAACAGAATTTCGCTGTTGCAAGTAAGCTTTTAATTTCTGCAACTAGTTTTTAAAGAAGGTATAGTATTTGACCTCAAGTTTACATTCATAGAGTGATGATAAAGATTAAAATTCATGGGTATGCCAAATTTAAAATGAACCTGTGTTTATTTTTTACTTTCTTAGTTTTTGTTAAGTATTTAGGAAATTATTATATTCTCCGGCCCTGGTTCTTCTGCTTTCTACCCAATTGCATTGGAACATAATTTCTCTATTGCTACCCTTTTGCATTTGAACATAATACATCAGGCGTTAGCAGGGGTAGGGTATCGGGGAGGGCAATCCGTTTCCAGCTGCAGGGGGAGTCCCTTGTCATGCTTTACAGACAATTCCATTATATGAAGTAAAAGCTGATGAACCTGAATCAGCTAGGACCTAGGTACATATGGGCATAACCTTTTCACTAAGAAGACTGGTTTTCCTGGTGAAGACCTTGGCAACTATTTGGGGTTGAGATTATAGTGGGGCATTACCGATCCCCCTTATACCCTGTATTTCACTTCAATAGTGGACAACTTTGTTCGCAGCTCTTGTTATTGGATAAGAAAATCCACTTTCTGAGGCTGTAGGTGTTGCACTGAAGGCCCTTGATATGACATTAGGCATTAAAGCATAATTTAGAGGCCAATTGAAAGAGTTGGGTGCAATATGAGAGCCTGTGGCGACCTAAGGAAATATTTTAAACCCAGATTCGTCGCTGACCTTAACGGGTTTTGTGTCATCAGAAGGCCACAGAGCTGGCAAGTGTATTGGGTCAGGGTTTATCACCGAGATCCACAGTGCGTCGCATGGAGAAATTCTTTTGCTGATCCACAAACTTTTGTGTGATGCTATACATCAATTCATGTAAGCCGAAGAAGATTAGAGCACGTCTCAGTTTCCCTCATAGTTTTTTAATCTATATAACCATAAACAAATGATTGGTTGTGAGAATATCTGATGAGACCTGTTGTTGTACAACGGTCATTACCTTTGGCCGGTGAGATGTTGCACTACAACACTATTCCTAGACTTTAGATGAGACATAGATACGAATGAGAAGTTGCATCACCAATATCGAATCTCAAGAAGTTGCATCACCAATATCGAACTTCCTTTGTCTTACTTACTGCCAGGTCTAAGGGCATCCAAGAAATAAAAAAACTGGTTATGGGACATGATATTCTTCTCAATCTCTATCCCAGTCACAAACATCTGAATCCTAATCTTCATCACCAGTTTTTGGGATTGCATCTCTCTGTATGTTTTTGTTTGGATTAATTGCATCAACTACTTGCTCCACTGCAAGAAACTCATAATCTTCACCACTAGGTCTTGGAACTGCGTCTTTGTGTATGTATTTGTTTGGATTAATTGCATGAACTACTTATCCTACTGCAGGGTAAACCACTGAAGCAACAGAGTATACAACAAGCTCTGGTTCCAGTTTCTTATTCTCTCTGTTTTTTCAGCTAGTTGTGTTCAGCTCGTTGCCTTCAACACGATTCCTGCACTTTAGATGAAATGTCAATGGTGTAATTACAGGTTCCTAAACGAAGAGATTTTCGAATGAAATCTTAATATAGTATTTTTTTAGCTTTTAGGGCTTCTTACTAGAGATTTGCTAGTGAAATCATAATATATTATCTTTGTTTTTTAAAGAGTAATATATTTCCTAATATAGTAGTTGTTTTAAAGAGTAACTAACTAAATAAAGTGCATATAAAATCAATAGGTCTTATCTTAAAATAAACTACATATAAAATCAATAGGTCTTATCTTAAAATAAACTACATATAAAATCAATAGGTCTTACCCTCTACAGCTGATTCGGCTGGATTTTGATTTATTTACTCTCTCGACTGTACAAAAGTTGACCATCAGCTCTCTATTTCAGATTATTGCTTTTTCATGTTTTTTTCTGGGACAGATAGCCTCGGTTATAGGTATTTACACTTCCGTCCTTTTCCACAAGTTTCTTCATATAGCAGACAGACATTTCATATGTCAAGGTCAAGGCTGTAAAACTGTTTTGAAAGCTCATCTCTCTGGACATTTCGGTTTGATCCACCAGACACTGAAATTTTTGTTACTGTACTTTAAAAATAAAAAGAGAAATGGCTTAACCCATTTGAGTTCTAGCTGAGCGTTGTTAGCAAATAGTTATTATCTTTCTTTAGCGAAGCTGCTGCTAAGTAGTGTAGTGCTGCATAGTTGTTCAACGGACACTAGCTTCCCGTTGATCCGTAAAAGAAGCATCACCCTAACCCCTGTTTTCTTGATCAACTTTATCCAAAAGCTAAGTCCTCCCAACGCCGTGTTTAGAAACTGGCTTTAATTCGTTCACTATATCTAGGGCCAAGCTATCGGAATTCACCTTTTTGAACCTCGGCTGCGGCTTAACAGATCGACCAGAGATTTCTCATTCGCTGGTTTCGTCCAAGAAATTCTCATCTTTAGGGGGAAAAAGGCGCTTAATTCGTCATGGAATGCCATAACTAGTGTTTTTATTTACTGAGACTTGATGATTTCCATATCTTTCAATATCTGAATTGAATGCGGGTTCTCTCTCCTTAACTCACCTTAATACCCAAGCCAGTAGTCGTTTTTGTTACTGTACTTTAAAAATAAAAATACAAATGGAATGGACGATTTCTCTCTTTGGTAAAAAAAATCAATAGGTTTTACCTAATGTAGCCAGACGGGTATTGTTGAGGAATTTACCACCTATGTTACTGTAGGTTTAGATTATCTGTATTTAAGTAATTAAGTCAAAAATCAAATAAAGATATGAATAGCTATTAGCATTTTTGGTTTAAATTGTTAACATTTAAATTAATGTGTCTAATGAATCTATATATGTTTTTATTTGTTTATTTTTGATTTAGGGGATTTTGCAAATCTTAACCCTATAAAAATTTAGATAATAAGTTTATTAAAATTCCTTATTATTAAAATTTTTTTCTTTTTTGGGTTTTATGCAGGGGAATAAAAGATGATCCGGACTCACTCATAATACAAGGAGATGGAATGTGATATTAAATTAGTAGTAGAAAGATGGATAGGTGATTTTTCAAATTTTAACAATATATAAATTTTGATAATATGTTTATTAAAATTTCTTATTATTAATATGATTTTCTTTTTTGTGTTCTATGCAGGAAAATAAAAGATGACTCGGGATCATAGCACAAGGAGATGGAATGTGATATTAAATTAGTAGTAGATAGATGGATATGTAATGTCATGATATATAATTTTACTTATTTACTTGTAAATCATGTTGAAGAAGAACTCAAAACTGTACCTTAATAAAATTAGTATTTATTTTAGAGGGACGGGGTTTTCCCTTCCCTAGTGTCCTCATCAAAACCATGGCCATGGCTATTGGTGAGGAATGTTTCGTGGGTGTGTTTTTAGAATTTTTATTATTTTTTTTCTTTCTATAATGCATGTAGTAATAATGGAAAATAATAATAATACTGTGTTTAAATATGTTGATAAAATTTGGTTGAAATTTCAATTATATTATTTTAATACTTAATTGTGATTTTAATATATATTTTTAGCTTGTCTTGAAAATCATTTCTATAATTACTTGTATTTTAACAATATGGTTTTAAATTTATAATATATGTGTTAATTAATTGATATCTAAGATAATGTTATAATTCTTTTAAATAATACAATTATTTTATACACTGTTTCAATCAATACAATTTACAATTTTCAAAAATTTAAATGGCCCCTAATATCCCAATACATTTCAAAAATACATGACACTCACAATAATCATAAATTCTTTACAACCCTTATCAAACACTCTACATTTTCAAAACTCATCACAAATATTCCTTTTTAAATAAAATAAATATATTTAATTGAAAATAATATTTTAAAATTTACTCTTAAATAAATTAATTAAATATACATTTCAAAAGTTATTTTATTAGATGTTTTATGGTGATAGAAGTTTAGATGCTTATTCTTGTGTTGCATATGTGTTTACTTCTTTGTTGTATTGTGTGTTTATTTGTTTGTTGTATTTTGTGTTTTCTTGAAAATCAATTTTATAATTATTTGTGTTTTAATGTTAAGGTTTTAAATTTATAATGGATGTGTTAATTAAATGATATTTCAAAATAATTTTATAATTCTTTTAAATAATACAATCATTTTGTAAACTCTTTTAATCAATACAATTTACAATTTTAACTCATAATGTCACAATATATTTCAAAAATACATGACACTACCATAATAATCATAAATTATTTATAACCCTCATCAAACACTCTACATTTAAAAACTCATCACATACATTCCTTTTTTTATATAACATAAATAAATTAAATATTCTTAATTGAAAATAATAATTTAAAAATTACTCTTACATAAATTTAATGAATATATATTTAAAAAGTTAATTTATTACAATATGTTTTATGATGATAGAAGTTTAAATGTTTGTTTCTGTGTTGCATATGTGTTTACTTCTTCTTTGTTGCATTGTGTACTTGTTTGTTTTTACTTCTTCTTTGTTGCATTGTGTACTTGTTTGTTTGTTGTTTTGTGTGCTTGTTTGTTTGTTGTGTTATGTGTTTGTTTGTTTTTTTTTGTTATGTGTATAATTTCACACACATAATATCATATGTAGGAATTATATTTCAAATGAGTTGAGTGTTGTATTTTAATTTATGCTGATGTTCAATTTAATAAAATATAAAAATTACATCTTTTTTGCAAGTACCACTAATTGATATGTAAAAATTATATTTCAAATGAGTGGAATGTTGTGTTTTAAATGTGCATATTTCTTGTATAATGTGTTTGTTAAGTGTATTTTATTTTTATGTGTGTTTGTGCAATAATTTTATACACAATGTTATATGAGAATGTTACCTTTCAGACAAGTTTATTTTTGTATTTTAATTTATACTTTGATTCAATTTTACGAATTTTAATTGGTATACATTGAGAAAATATAAATAGCCATAACAATATGATGATACATTTGAAAAATATAATCATTATGACATCATGGCTATGAATGATAAACATTTGGAACATTTACACTTACAATGAGTTAAATGCTTAATTCTATTAATTTTAATAGTATTTGTATTTTGATTTTGTATTATATGTTTGTTATTAATTGTATTATTATGTGTTTGTATATTTCTGATAATTTTATGTATACATAAAATCATATGCAAAAAGCTACCTGTTGTATTTTGATTTATATCGATATTTAATTTAACAAAATTATTTTATGTCAGAATTATTAATTAATATACATTTCAAAAATATAAATGACTATGAAATTAAATAGTATTTTAATTTTAATTTTGATTTAATTTAATAAATTTGTTTTTTTACGAGCACTATTAATAAATATATGTTTAATTTGATTTGAATATTCTATTTAATTGACTTGAATATTCTATTCTATGTTATATGAGAATGTTACCTTTCAGATACGTTTATTTTTGTATTTTAATTTATACTTTGATTCAATTTTACAAATTTTAATTGGTATACATTGAGAAAATATAAATAGCCATAACAATATGATGATACATTTGAAAAATATAATCATTATGACATCATGGCTATGAATGATAAATGTATGGAACATTTACACTTACAATGAGTTAAATGCTTAATTCTATTAATTTTAATATTATTTGTATTTTGATTTTGTATTATATGTTTGTTATTAATTGTATTAGTATGTGTTTGTATATTTCTAATAATTTTATGTATACATAAAATCATATGCAAAAAGCTACTTGTTGTATTTTGATTTATATTGATATTTAATTTAATAAAATTATTTTATGTCACAATTATTAACTAATATACATTTAAAAAATATAAATGACTATGAAATTAAATAGTATTTTAATTTTAATTTTGAATTAATTTAATAAATTTGATTTTTTTACGAGCACTATTAATAAATATATGTTTAAATTGATTTGAATATTCTATATAATTGACATTAATGTTCAATTTAATAATATAGTTCTTTTCCTAAATATTATCAATGAATATACATTCCAATATCTTATGATATAATTCTAAATATTTGTATTTTTTTGTATTATAAATTTGTTAATTGCATTTTTATGTTTGTGTTTGCGTTTGTATTTGCACAGTAATTTTGTGCTTACATAATATCATACCCAAGAAATTGATTGTTGTATTTTTATTTATATTAATATTTAATTCAATATGTTTTTTCAATAACTATGAAGTAATACGCATTTGAAAATACACAACTACGAAGTGAATTTAAATTTATATTTTGATTTAATTCAATAAATTCTATTTTTTGTTAATTAATATACATTTAAAATGATGAAAGATGTATTAAATTGATATTGATGTTGAATTCAACAATATAGATTTTTACCCAAGTATTATAAATCAATATATATATATATATATATATATATATATATATATATATATATATATATATATATATATATAGATATATTAATATAGCATGATATAATTTTGAATATTTGTATTTTATTTTGTATTATCTCATAATGCAGGCTTCTCTCGCTCATGATTAAAGAATCTCTTCTTGATAAATCACATCAATGTCTTAAGATTTACGTAAAGATAATGAGATGCAACAGACACATGACTATAAAGTTAAACCTTAAATGTTGAACTTTCATTTATATTTTGGTTTAATACAATAAATTTGAATTATTTTTATTAATTAATATACATTTATAATGACTAATACTATATTTAATTGATACTGATTTTGAATTTAATAATATAAGTTTTTTTTCCCACATATTATCAATCATTATACATTTTAATATTTTGTAATCTAAATCTAAATATTTTTATTTTTATTTTGTATCATATGTTTTTATTTTCTATATATTTTTTGTATTTGTATATATGTAATAATTTTATGCATACATAATATTATATGCAATAAGTTGAAAATTGTATTTTAATTTATATTGATCTTTAATTTAACAAAATTATTGTTATTTAATTTATTAGATAATATACATTTCAAAAACATAGAAAACCTTGAAGTTAAATCTTGTAGTTCATTTATATTGATCAATTTAACATAATGAATTTTTTTTGTGGATCAAAATTTCAATATTTTATGATATAATTCTATTATGTGTTTATAATTTTATACATCAAAAATATTCTATATAAAAGGTTCAATATTATATTTTAATTTTAAGAGCTTAGATTGCCTATTGGTTTGATCTTTTCACATGATAAAGAGGCCAATAACCTGCCAAATGGCTCACTTAATGGAGCATTTATTTTGAGGGGCGTCCATTATATGGTTGTGTGGGTGGGGTGGGGGGTAAAGTTTATTTTGTCCCAATTCTAACATTGAGAGAGGAGGGAGTCAAGAATGCCTTAGATCCCTATCCAGATCTATCAATGAAGCACTTAGATTGGGGTCACGATTAGCCAAATGGTTAGCCAATTTATTTCCCTCCTCACGAACATGAGAGAGGAGGGTGGCAGGAATTTGAATTAGGAGCTCTAGTATGTTTGTTATTCGAGCTCCCAATCTCAAGTTATTGGTTGCTTGGGATGGGTTAGAACCGCATTGGATTCTTTGAAATATGTTTATTAATTTTTTCAAATTTACCTCCATGATGAACTTGGAGTAACACTTTCCTATGGCCATGAAGAGGCCTTATTCAAGTGCTTAAATTTCTGAAACAATGTTGGTAGTGTGAATGATTTCTCCCACATATATGTGAGTGATTTAAATGTGTGAATTGTCTAAGAAATCTCTATAGCTAGTTAGACCTAGATTCCCTTTAGAGGCATCATCAAAATTTTGTTTGATGAAGTCAATGTGAGGGGGAGACCAGTAGATAGGGCTAGAGGGAGAGGAGGGGGTGGGGGAGGGAATAAATCTTATTTTGTCCTAATTCTAACATTGAGAGAGGAGGGAGTCAAGAATGCCTTGCTCCCTATCCAAATCTATCAATGAAGCACTTATATTGGGGTCATGATTAGGAAAATGGTTAGCCAATTTATCTCCCTCCTAACAAACATGAGAGAGGAGGGTGGCAGGAATTTGAATTAGCAGCTCTACTATGTTTGTTACTCGAGTTCCCAATCTCAAGTTATTGGTTCCTTGGGATGGGTTAGAACCACATTGGATTCTTTGAATTTTTTTTATTATTGTCTTCAAATTTCCCTCCATGATGAACTTGGAGTAACACTTTGCTATGGCCATGAAGAGGCCTATTTCAAGTGCTTAAATTTTTGAAACAATGTTGGTAGTGTGAACGATTACTCCCACATATATGGGAGTGATTTGAATGTGTCCTAATTCTAACATTGAGAGAGGAGGAAGTCAAGAATGCCTTGCTCCCTATCCAAATCTATCAATGAAGCACTTAGATTGGGGTCATTATTAGGCAGATGGTTAGCCAATTTATTTCCCTCCTCACGAACATGAGAGAGGAGGGTGGTGGGAATTTGAATTAGGAGCTCTACTATGTTTGTTACTCGAACTCCCAATCTCAAGTTATTGGTTGCTTGGGATGGGTTAGAACCACATTGGATTCTTTGAAATATGTTTATTATTGTTTTCAAATTTCCCTCCATGATGAGCTTGGAGTAACACTTTCCTATGGCCACGAAGAGGCCTTATTCAAGTGCTTAAATTTCTGAAACAATGTTGTTAGTGTGAATTATTTCTCCCACATATATGTGAGTGATTTGAATGTGTGCATTGTCTAAGAAATCTCCATAGCTAATTAGACCTGGATTCCCATTAGAGGCATCATCAAAATTTTGTTTGATGAAGTCAATTTGACGGGGAGACCAGTAGGTAGGGCTAGAGGGAGAGGAAGGGGGGAGGTGAAAAGACATAAGAGTTGAGATGAGGAGAGAATCCCAAGGAGAAGAGGATGATTATTTCGACATGATTAGAACCCAGTCCTTATCTTTTTTTTTTGTAAGTCAGATATTTATATTATAGAACAAAATATGCTACAAAAAGTCTATCGAAGCAGAACGAACCTTAGATGGACCAAATAAAACGTGCTGACATCCAGCACTAAGCTTTCATAACTAAGCTGCTCACCTCGCAGGGCGGCTTACTCTTAAAACTGTAACTTATCGCCACGACACTATCAAAACTTGGACAAAAACAGAGTAACATAGCTATCTTGCATAAGGCCGAAGCCATGACAGAAACAGAGTGACAGGGAAACATAAATATCTAGCATAAAGTTGAAACCATGACAGAAGACATAAGACAACCATAGAGAAAAAACTAAGGAAACCCGCCAGTGCGAGGAAAACCGCCAATTCGACTGACTGTGTCTAAGCCCACGTCCAGAACATGCTTGTCTACTCTGGCCTGCATATCTTGCATGGATTGGAATTCCTGTGCTTCCTTCATCTTTTGCTCCTGCATCAGGGGGTCCGGGCTCAGAGTTTGCCGAAGAAGCCTGATAAGCAGAGTCAATTTCTTGTTGACAGTTTCCACAGCATCATGCACTGTGGAGATTCTTCGATCCAGCGATTCATGGATTTCATGAAATTTTGCTAATTGATCCTCCGAAGTGGATTTCCCCTTCCCAGATTGCTGCTTCCCTTCTTCCTTTGAATCCAGGGCTTTCGCAAGGAGAGTTTTGATTCTCCAGCTCTCCGCTTTGGTTCGAACATATTGAGTGGCTCTTTTGGAAGGAGTGCCCGGGTCATGTAACCAGTCAACCTCCTCCGCAATGATCACCTCTGGTAAACGTGCTTCTTCCTCTCTCACAGAAGCTTCCAGTTCCGCGATCTTGCGTTTGCTCCTGGATGCTGCTCTGGTCTCGTACATGTTCTGCGCTGTTCTTAGTTCATGGTGGGCTGCCGAAAACCTGCAACTCCCCGCTTCCATACTATGCCCTCTGAACTTATCGCTGTGATCACTTCTACAGACAGAAAAGTTGTGGTCTCTCACAGTGCTTTGAGCTGAGGTGAAGGAACCAGAGCCACGACTCTCTGTTAAATAGCTGTTTTCCATGGAGTTTCCCATAATGCGCTCTCCCCTTCGATGCAGAGTGGAGGTACTTTTGCTATTAATACGAAAGATATCTGCACAAATCACACATCTTCTCCCTGACCTAACATAAATGTAGCTGAGTGCCTTCCCATCAAGGTTGAGCCAGCTGTCCCTTCCTTGCAAGCGAACCCTACGTAATCTCTCGTGGCATGAACCATATTGATAGTTTCCATATTTGGCCTTCTCTTGCCATAATGGTCACCACCGAATCTGTCTAGTCGCCCAGCTCCCGTGATGAAATCCTAAGCTGTTACCGGTAACTCCTGGATTACGGTCCCAGAAACATAAACCGTTGCCGGTCAAGTCCGGTCGGTTTCATATAGATCTTGCTGTGCCAACTGTAAACATTTCGCCTTCAGGTTCGGGCAGTCCACCTCCTCCCAACAGCTGTCCCACCCCCTGTCCTGATTGTCCACGCCACAATTCACTAGGTAGTCTGCCAACCCGTTCGCCTTTCGTCTTACCACATGAAAGACTAAGCCTTTCATTCCATCCATTAACTCTGCTACACTCTCTGTCACCTTGGCGAGCCACCAGTGTTTTGTGGCTTTGTTCGCCTTAGTGCCTCCCTGAATCCTTTTAGCTGTTGATATAACCAGTGATGAATCCCCCTCCACAATTACATTGCAACTACGTAGGGATTTTAAAATTCTCAGACCATGCTCAAGCGCTGCAAATTCCATTTCATTATTTGTGCTTTCCCCAAGCGCTCTGTAATATATATGCAGAATTTCTCCATGCTGGTTACGTAATGCCCCTCCAATTCCTGCCATGCCAGGATTGCCTCTCGAAGCCCCATCAAAATTCAGCTTCAATCCACCTTCCGACGGACGCTGCCATTTGTCGATTTGTGAGGACGGTTGCGTTCTGTGTCTCGATGTTGAGATGATGCTGGTAGCTTCCAGACGAAAGCAATTCAAAATGCGTAAGTCTTGAGCTGAAGGTTTCTCGTTACATTCCTCTCTGCATTTCGTTTGAATTAACTGTTGAATATTAGTTATTATATTGTCTTTAGAGAACTCTATGTTCCTGTGTTCGTCTTGAAATATCCTACGGTTACGCTCCTTCCAAATTGACCACAGTAAGAAGCCTGGAACAGACTTCCATATGCTGTTGACTCTTAGTATGTTGGAGAAGTCCTTTCTCCAGTTCAGTATGGTTTTGTGAATGGATTCTTTATCTCGATCAGAACTACTGAGAATTCCTTCCATCCAGCTCCATAACTGATTTGCCCATTCACAAGCATTAAACAGGTGGTTTATAGATTCCTCTGCGACGAGGCACATAGGGCATCTTGAGGGTCCCCTGAAACCTTTCTTGCACAAGTTGTCCCAAGTTAAAGTCTTGTTTCTCATTAGAAGCCAAAGGAAAGTCCTGATTTTCGGCCAGAATAGGCTGTCCCAAACTTTGCTGCACCAGGGCACGGCTTCTACCTGTTCTTCCTTTTCTATTATGTCCCTAGCTTCTTTTAATGAAAAATTACCAATACCTTTTAAACCCCATCTTATCTTATCATCCTCTTCAGTTTTCCGAATCTTTCTTTTGAGGATTCTCTTATTGAGTTGTTGAAAGCTTTCGTTGTTCTCCTCTGTGTTCCCAGGAATTAAATTAATCCAGTCCCTCCAAATCTGATCCCTACTGCTTTGAATCCAATATTGATTAACTCTGAATCCACCATCGTTTTGACTTGTATGCTTGAGGGTAGATAACTCTGGGGTATCCAGTTTAGGGAATTGTTGCCATGCATCTTCCCAGAACATGGCAAGCCTTCCATTGTGAATCTCCCAAAAGTTGTGCTCCTGTACTAAGCTCCTGTTATTCCTGGCATGGTTCCATATTGCCGAGCCTTCCGGGACTTCCTGTAGTCTTATGAGGTCCTGAGTATCACAGTTTGGAGTATATTTTTCCTTCCAATGCCTCGCCCAAGGTAAATTGGGTTCTTTAATCCATTTCCACCAAATCTTAGCTCCACAGATTCTGTTGACCACTGAAGGATCGACTAGGTTCAGTCCCCCCATAGACTTTGGCTGGCATAACTTATTCCATGCCACCAACGCCCATTTCTTCTTATCCCCATTCCCATTCCATAGAAAGGATCTCTGTATGTTTCTCATTTGTTGCAGAATGCCCTTGGGAGCTGGAAGCATAGAAAGTAAATATTGCGGAATTGCCTGCAGAACAGCCTTGGTTAAGATGAGTCTACCCGCCAGGTTTAGGGCTCTGTGCGTCCAGTGCTTGCACTTTTTCTCCATGTTGGCTAGAACCTTCTCCCAGTGAGTTTTCTGCCAAGGTTTCAGAGTCAGGGGAGCCCCTAGATATTTTGAAGGCACGGAGCCAATCCTAAATCCAAGAAGCTATGACAAGTGAGTTTGAACTGCCGGATGAGTGTTGAAAAAGAAAATAGTGGATTTAGAAAAATTAATCTCCATGCCAGAGGCTCGGCTAAAGAGATCAAGGATACCCCTGTAAGCCATAGCCTCCTTCACAGTGGGGGTACCATGTAACATGGTATCGTCCACGAACTGTTGATGTGTTGTGGCTGGTAACGATCTTATCGGTTGCAGACCTTTTATAGATCCTTCTGCTTTCTTCTTGGCTATGATTCTGCTTAGTCCTTCCATTAGGATTACGAATAGGAAAGGGGATAGGGGATCCCCCTGTCTTATTCCCCGCGAAGGAGTAAAAGGAGCTGAGGGAGCGCCATTGACAAGGATTGAATATCTTGGAGATTTGATGAGAGCAAGTATCCACTTGATCCAGGTCCTGCAGAAACCGAATGCATCCAAAACAGCTTCAAGGTATCTCCAGCTTACTTTGTCATAAGCTTTTGATAAATCTAATTGCATTAGCATTCCTGCTTCTTTTCTCGAATGAAGTGAGTGAATCATCTCCTGCGCTAACAAGATGTTATCTAGAATTTGTCTGCCCTCAACGTAGCCCGATTGCTCTTCCGAAATGATACCAGGAAGAATCGACTTTAGTCTATTAGCTATGACTTTTGAAATAATTTTATAGATAACATTACATAGGGCAATAGGTCTGAATTTATCAGGTGTCTTTGCTTCTTCCTCCTTAGGAATGAGCGCTAAAAAGGTGGAGTTGATGGATTTTAGAATAGTACCTGAGCGTCTGGAGTCCTCAACTACCTCCCAGACCTCCTGCTTAACAGTGTTCCAACAGGCCTTGTAGAAGTTGATGGTAAATCCATCTGGACCTGGTGCTTTATCATTAGGCATATACTCCTGATTGCCTCCTCCACTTCCTCTAGAGAGATTTCCCTACAAAGGGCCCAATTCTGATCTGAGGTAATGGATTTAGGAATGGCTATTATAAGTTCCTTGATGGCCTCCTCTCTGTTTATAGGCGGTTCCTGTGCAATTGAGCTGAAGTGATCCGAGAGCAGAGCAGATATATCGTTGTGATTCTTTAATATCTCCCCTGCATTGTTTTTCAGCTCAAGAATCCTGTTAGCACTTCTATGGTCTAGAGCCGACCTGTGAAAAAATTTTGTATTCTGCTCCCCCTCTTTTAGCCACTGGACTCTCGATTTCTATTTCCAAAGTACCTCTTCTTGTATACGTCTTCTATGCCACTGTTGTGAGAGAACTTTTTCCTGCTCAAACGCTTCGACACTGTAGTTTCCTGCTGCTCCATCTCTATGAATTTGTTCCAATTTGTTCTCTAAATTGGCTTTCTCCTGGAATATATTTCCCAAAACCGTTCTGTTCTATTCTTTTATCTTTTCTTTAGTTGCTTTCAGCCTCTTTTGTAAATTAAACATTTTGGAGCCTCTTGCCTCCAATGGTTCAGACCACCATTTCTCAACCATCTCGAGGAAGTTAGGGTGGTCTAACCAAAATTTTTCAAATCTGAATGGTTTATTCCTTGGAGTGCCCTGAACTTCAACAATAAGCGAGATCGACCAATGATCCGACCCACCACTGGGAAGGATATCTGATTCTGCTGTTATACCATCCATGATAATGCTTTCTGAGATTAAAAATCTATCCAAGCGAGAAGCTATCAACCTTTCTCCCCCCCTTCTGTTGTTCCAGGTGAACATGCCACTCTTGGGGTATATGTCTACCATTTTGACAGTTTCAATGAAACTTGTAAAGGCTTCCGCGTCCCTATTAAGTTTCCTTAGACCCCCTTTTTTTTCCAGAAGGGTGGTTATCATATTGAAATCACCCCCCAGTATGCACTTAGACCTTGGATATCTTTCAATGAGTTTGGTTATTGAATTCAAAAAATTTATTTTATCTTCTAATTTCTGAGGACCATAAATGTTGATGCAAAGGAAAGACCCAGAGTTACCTGTGGGTTGAAAATCCACCGCTATGAAGTGTTTGTTCGCCTCAGCAGATAAAATCTGGATTTCCCTTGTATCCCAAATAGTTGCAAGACCTCCTTCTCGTCCATGGCTCTCAATCTCTAAAACTTCTAAATTTCTCCTAAGCTTCCTACAAAAACTGTTGATGCTAGAGCTGCTGCATTTAGTTTCTTGTAAGAACATAATTTCCGGTCTGTATTTCTGGATTTTCCGCTTTAAGATTCTATGTTTTGCCTGGCTATTAAGCCCTCTTGCATTCCACGAGATGATCTTCATGTTTAACTAATTTTCATTGGAAGGACTGGAAGGCGCTAAGCGCTTTCATCTTCCCTGAGTTTATCATTATCATGCCTAGCTCTTGTAGAACTTCACCACTGCTTCTACGACCTCTTCTTTTCTTCTGCTTTGAGCTAGATGATTTCCATAAGAGACTTTTCGAATGGAAGCTATTGCCTTTTACTATACCTAGCTTCCTATTTTGCTTTTCTAATTCTGCTTTTTGCCTTGCTATGAACAGGTCGTTTATCTTCCTGATTTCTTCTTCCGGTGCATTCTCTATTCCTCGGGCCTTCCAGTTCTCTGCAATTACTGGTAGGTTCATCCCCTCCCTCGCTAGCGCCTCTTCCCATTCTTGATCCTCACTTCCACCATCACTGGTAAGCATGTCAGTTTCTTCTTCTGTTTCCTCTGTTCTCTTCTGTATTTGAAATTCATTGTTGAGGTCCCCTTCCTCCGTTCCTTCCCTGGTTGGTTCTCCCTTTTCATCATGCCCTGCATCTGATGTTAGGGTTTTGAGCTTGTCCTCCGAATCTGTTTCAAGATCTAAGATCACAAAAGAGTTGTTGTGGTTGTTTCTGTCTGTATTACCTTTATTATTCTTCCTTCTGTTTTCTCTCTGTCTAGACTTAGGTTTTATGAATGTTTCTTTATCTTTGTAGTCTTGTGTTGTTTCAGTCTCTTCTTCCTTCCTAATTAGAGGGAAATCTCTCAACAAATGCCCATGTTCATGACACTTGCGGCACCGGAAGGGAATCTGCTCATAATCTACGGCCTGAAAGTAATCCTCGTCCCTGTATTCCAGCCAGAGCCCTTCATGCAGTGCCCCGGAAACGTCCATTTCAACACATATTCTGGCGTAAGATGTATATCTCTTTTGTAAAGTTGCTTCCGAGGCCTTGATGAATGTTCCCAGCTGGTCACCAATTTGTTTCAAGGCATTCAGACCCCAATAATCTATTGGGAGAGAGAACAAACGAATCCAGACTGGGACTTGGGTGAAAGATTCTTTCTCTGGGGCGAAGTTTGGTTTCCATGGTCGCATGTACAGACCAGCTGAAGCCAAAAAGTATGGGCCACCCTCGAAAATTCTATCCTTGTCTTCTAGGTTGGAGAATAAAACTGTGAAGAAGCCCTTGGCTCCCAAATGAAGCTTAACATCCCCCCTCGGCTTCCATTGTTGTCTGATCCAGTGACAAAGAGTCCTTTCAGATGGCCAAATGCCCATAAATTTGCAAATGACCGCATGTTCTGCCATGTGCTCTCTGTATGCCTGAATCTCTGGGTCAGTTATTACTACCCTGAGGTTATTGGTCTTTTTTGGTTTGCAGACCCCATTTGATGAAGAGTTTTTATTGGGTCTTGTGCTTGTCTCCCCCTCCTTTTCCGGCTTTCCTTGCCTATTATCTGTTTGCTCCCTGTCTTCTTCAGCTTGTCGTTCCTCATTTTCTGATGATTTAATTATTGAGGTGATTTTGTCTTTAGTTCCTGTCAGGCTTTCACCCACTGTGCCTTTGCCTTCCATTGAGATGTCTGGCTTGTCAGTTTCCCCTTGTATTTTCTCCTTATTCCTCTTACCGTTCTGCTTGTTATTGTCAAGCCAAGAAATCCTGACCCCTTCCTTCTTATTTTGCCTCTGCTTCTGCATGATTATCTGTTTGACAGTAGGGGTCCCACTGGACCCCTCTGCCCCCATTCGATCGGTCAGCTCGTGACCTTTGCGATACAGTGCTGCGAAACGAGAGAATACCACTTCTAGCCCTGCAATGGTATCAGTACATTGGAAACCCTATTTTCGCCCTCGGATCAGAACCCAGTCCTTATCATCCCAAGAAAGAAAAATAATTGATTTCCTTAGGTTGTTGAGAATAATTTGCTAGAGATTGTGAAAAGAGATAGTGTTGTTTTTCAAAAATCTTTCTCTTTTGGAGTATTCTAATGAAGGAAACCTGGGAGCTTGTTACAAAATTTATTGTGATGGGATTTGTAAAGGAAGAGGCTAAACATGAATGCAAAGTAGAGGTGATACTTGTAGGATTGTGATCAGATTGATGGAATCAGATGGAAATATTGTGTAAGAGGGAAGCAAGGTAACTATTGATGTTGAAGAGGTGATTACTAGATTTAAAATTAGAGAGGCTAAGGGAGTAGATTGAAATTTCATAGAATCCATGACGTTGAATCTTGTCCCAAGTAAGAGTTTTGCTCCAAAATAAAATCTGTAAGAAGAGGGTAGTTTTAGGCCAATGTCTGAGATACCATAGCTTTTCCCACATGCTACAATATTCATTAGGATTATTAGGGGAAAGGAGGCTACAAGCTTATGAGAGGCTGAAATTTCCTTTATGTTAACGCACCCAACAAAGAATATATGTTCCTCCTTGAACAATACTTTTCCGATCAACTAGAACAGGAACCCAACTCTAACAAATTGGTACAATCTATCCAGTTGCACCACTAAGAAGAATGAGAAGAGGAAGATCCCTAGTAGTAAAAAAAGAGGTTAGTCCTTGGGCGAGAAGAGAGTATTTGATAGGATTGAGATGATTTTTATAAGATAATTTTGGCCATTAGTGCCAATAGTCCTCCGAGAATAGCATGCTTTAACCATTTCTTACTTCCCAAAAGATATTACCTATCAATTCGAGTTGTAATTCTTGAATGTTTGGGGTGTATTTGTGTCTCCACATCTTACATCAGAGGGATTATGGATTATTGATCTATCTCTACCATTTTTTTGTGTTGAGTTCTTTACTAAGAGTTTTTGGAGCTCTTGGTACAAATCCACCTTGAAGCTTTGGTTAGCAAATTTTGTCCCAAGTAGTGAGAGCCCACATTTTTTCTCTCTTAGCACCCCCCAAGTGGAAGAATTGCTAAATGTTTTGTATATCGTTGAGAATGGCCTTTAGAGAAGAAAAAATGGATAAGAGATAAATAGGTAAGGATTGAAAAATTGATTTGAGGAGGGCGAAGTACCCTACAAATTTAATAAGTAGAAGGTCCAGCAGGAAAGATGAGCTTCAATTTTTTGAAGAAGATTCTCCCAAGTGATTTTCCTAAGAGGGTAGTTAGTGAGAGAGACACCCAAATATTTGGCCAAAATGAAGCTCTTTTGAAATCTAAGAGGCCTAAAAATGTGAGTTTGAATAACTAGTGGAGTGTTAAAGAAAAATATCTGGGATTTGGCTAAGTTAATGGAAGTTCTAGATGAATTAGAGAATGTAGTAACGATGTGATTTAAGGTTGCCACTTCCTTGATAGTGGGAGTGCCCATTAGCAAAGTGTCAACCAAAAATTGATGATGAGTGGAAGAATGAATTGAAGATCCTAAAGGGGGACCTTCAGAGTCCATCTTGGAGGGAAACAGAGATTGAGCGGTCAAGGCCTTCAACCATTGGGAGAAAAATATAAGGAGAGATGGCATCCCCTTTCCTAATGCCTCTTCAAGTAACGAAATGAATGAAGGCAGTGTCATCGACTAAGATGGAGAAGAAGGCTTTTGTGATGAGGGAAAGTATCTAATGAATCCATCTTTCTTCGCGTCCAAAGGATACAAGTATCTGAAAGATGAATTACCAAATGAGCTTCTCAAAGGCTTTAGGCATGTCAAGCTTGATGATCATACTTAGGGTTTTGGTGGATTTAAGAGAGTGGATGCGTTCATGTGCAAGGATTACACTATTCATTATTTTCTTTCCTTCCAGGTATCTTGTTTTCTCTAAGGAAATGAGAGAGAGGATGATGGGATTTAGTTTGTTGGCAATGACACTGGAGATGATTTTGTATATGATGTCACAAAGGGAAATGGGATGATAGTGAGAAGATTTGGCTCTTGATGATTTGGGGATTATTGTAATGAATGTGACATATACGGTTGAGAGGATTGAGGAGGAGCATCTAGAGTCTTATACTATTTGCCATATATCCTGACACAAAATTGGCCAACAAGATTGGTAAAATATTATAGTTAGCCCATCGAGACCTAGAGAATTTCATTTAGGCATGTCCACTACTACAATTTCCACCTATTTCGTGGTCAAAATAGGTCATTATACGCTTTGGTGACAATTTTGGGTATGTTTCTAGTGATTTTTCTAATGGTCAACCTTCTGTCAAGGGTGAGCTCAGTTACGAGGGTTTGAAAATGGTTAAGCAACTCATGAGTGATTTCAACATGGTTTTTGATTTTGAGGTTGGTGGTAGATTTGATGCTTGATATCTAATTTTTTTTGTTAGTGATTAATCATTGGTGTGTGGAAAAAATGAGTGTTTCTTTTCCTTTCTTGCTACCATTGGACTCCTGATTTTTGTTTCAATAAAATTATTCTCGCTTTAAGCATTACTCCTGTTATCACTGAGAACTGCAGTCACATGTATATAATTTGAATCCAAAACTTCATTGTTAAAAATGGATGTCAAATGGTTGTTATCCTATATTAACTACTTAAGGGGTCATGTTTTTCAATGATATCAATGAGAATCATTTTCAAAACCATTAATCATCCTCCATTATGATTGATTAAGATGTGTCTTATCTCGTATATGTCATTTGTCCTTTTCGCAGTTTCATAGCGCATGTCATTTGTCCTTTTCGCAGTTTCGTAGCGTAGTTTGATTGGCTGATTTTGAAGCACAATAATGTTTTAGCCTTTTCGTAGCGCCAGCCATTTCGCAGCACATGTCGCTAAGTTATAACTGTCTGCGCTACGAAATCGCGGATTCGGGGATTTTGCAGCGCAGATCTTCGAAATGTCATGTCCGGGGATGAGTCATTGTGTCCGGTCGGTTGTTGTCAGTTATTGTACCTTCCAAGCACTTACGAGCCATCATTCCACCAATAGGTTCATAGTCATGCACATCAAGTTCATTCAAATGTTTTTGTCATGCATAGTTGTGTCATGATGTTTTGTTAAGTATTACACGAAGTGGCCAACTTATATGTTAAGATATTCAAATTGAAAAGAGCCCGAGTTTCTTTTTCAAGAGAGCTGCATTGCAAGCGAGCCTGCGTTCTAAAGTTTGAATTTGCTTTTCGAGTTGAGACTGCCGGTGTTTCTCTGTGCAAAAGTTTTCAAAGCATAATGGAGAAGAAGGAGCATCGGTCTGGAAGGTGTCAAAGGGCAGAACCCGAAGGATTGGACCTGACATTGAGGGATGAAGGTGTTAAAAAGGCCTTCAAAGACGCTGGTTGCTGGAGTTTCTATGAAAAGTTAAAGGGAGGACACACTCAGGTAACAAAAGAATTCGCTTTGAATTTTACAGGTTTAAGTTCCAAGGTATCTGTGTTAGAATTCCCAGTATCTCCAGAGGCTATTGCTAGGGTAACTGAGATTCCTAGAGGAGGGCAGGAGTGGTTCAAAAATTTCAAATTTTATATGAGCCCCTGTAAAGTATTCTTGAAGGAAGCCTATGTGAATGAAGATTATACCAAGGCTGTACCTAGAAGTTATGTTAAGGAGAGTTATGCTATGCTTCTTACTTGTATTCAAAAGTATTTAACTTGTGAGGGCAGATATAACAAAGTTTATTCCTATCATTTCAAGTTGTTGCTTCATTTCACGGGTAAAGCATCTATAGACCTCCCATTTTACTTGTTTAGAAGCCTCAGCAAGATGTGTGACAAAATCCAACTGAGGAAGGATGATTGTGAGACATCATTGTTTCATCATGGCCTAGTTAAACTGTTAGTGCTGGATGGTTTGCAGAAGATTGGTAGGGATTGGAGTTCTTTCATCTATATGGCTGGTTTCCAGAGTAAGACAGGCCTCACCCCACAGCCACTTAGAGAAAAATAAGAATCAGTGAAGGAACCTACTATTGCTGAGCTTAGAAAGGAGGCTAGGGGGAAAAAGAAGGTTAAATCTCAGTTGAACAAACCAGTCAAGCCCTTGGTTATTAAAGAACCACCTCAGCCACCTCAGTCATCATCAAAGGAGAAGGTCAAGTAGAAGAAAGATGTACAGGGATCAACTGGATCTGAAAAAGCATCAAGAGTTAGAACACGAGGTCAATTAAGCAAGGAGAAAGGTAAATCAGTGGCTGTGGAGGAAAGTCCAATTTCAAAGGCCAGTCTAAGTGATCTACTTGAGGCTATTGAATTTGAGCAGGAAGAATTAGTGCATCTTGAACCCATGCATATTGATTTAACCCAATCTTCTCCTGAGAGCACTAAGAAATCAAAAGCTTCGAAAAGATTAAGGTTTGATGAGCCTAGTGAGGAGTTTATGTTCAAGCCAAGAAGGCTAGTTACAAGGAAACAAATTAAAGAGGCTGAGAAAGTGCATAAAGGAGAAGAAGCTGTAAAGGAGAAAGTGCATAAAGCAAAGAAAGTTGTAAAGTCACCCAGAACAGAGATAATTGAAGTATTGACAAAAACAGTGGAGGCAGTCAAACATAAAGACAAGAATAAGAAGGTCATCATCACCCAAGGAGGAAATGTGATTGCCATAAAGAGTCAAGTGGAAACAGCCATAAAGGATCAGGTGGGAGCAACCAAAGAAGAAATTGTCAAAGCCAAAAATGTGATTAAGGAGCGTGCAGTTAGGTATGCTAACTATAAAAGAGCTGTGTTAAAGGGCAGCAAAAACCTAGTGGGTCAGACAGATTCCGTGGCTGATGTATATACCTGGACGATCCCAGCCCTCAAGCAAGCTAAACTCCTCAGAAAAATGAACCTGACCCTGAGAGCTAAAAACAAAGCTTTAAAGAAGGAGATTTCAAATTTGAAGATACGGCTAGGTCAGCTAGCTCATTGATTTGAGGAAAAGGTGATATTTTCAGTTTTGGTCAATTTTGTTTGAGTTCCACTATTTTGAAGTCATCTAAGTCTTTGACACCTGTAGAGGAAGTTTGAAAAGTCAAAAGTTCAAGAAAAGGAAGCTTTAGTGCAAATGCATTATGTTTTAGCAAAAACAGCAGTTTCGTAGCGCGCTACGAAACTGCTGTAGGTGCTGTTTTATAAGAAAAACAAGGAGTTTAATGATGAGGTCAGCAAATTTTTGAAGGAAAAGCCTCAAGGACATAAGGGAAACCTTAAAAGACTCTCCTAGCTATTCAGAGAATGACAGATGTGCATTTTGGAAAGGGTGAAATATTTTGTTTCTAGCTCAAGTCTCGTTAAAGGTACTTTATGACCGAATTGTTAGGGTTCCTGCTAAGGTTATCATAGATTTTTGTTTGTACACTTGTTCAGCTCACAAGGCTTCCAGCTCATTGGAGAGTATGGTGATATGCGTTGTTTATGAAGAATTATAGAGCAGGGGACATGTTCTTTAAGTGATGAAGAATGATGGGAGACAGGGACCGTAAAAACAGAGCACTTCTCTTGGTTAATTAATGAGCCATCTGCGCAACTAGAATCCAAAGCCAGCTCGTTCAGTGTATTCTCCTCCAAGATACCTCAACCAAAACAGATAGAGGACATGTGTCAAGAGTCAGAAAAGCATCATGCTACGAGGAGGAAAGATTTTGAGTTTTGAGTAAATTAAGACCATTTGTAATTACAGTTCAGCAATCATGTAATTAATGAATTAGTTATACAGTAGATAAGGATAGTTAATAGCAACCTTCGATGCTCCCCTCATGCTGGAGGAGGAAGCTCGAGGTGGTTAAGCATGTATTCCTATATATGGATCAAACTTGGATGTAATAGGGGTTGGATACTTTGATAGAGAAGAAGTCTATTTTGGTTTATGTAAAGCATGTTTCAGGAATACAATTGACTGTTGTTTTTGCCTCAGGATTCTCAATAGATCTCATTGTTCAATGTATGGTGGCTTGTTATTTTAGTGTTCTTTTACAGTTCTGTTATTGCATAATCACTCAGAACTCATGCCCACATGCTCTGACTTCCTGTATGTTATGGCAGACTGTGTTTTATGTTAGTTATGTTTGAGCATAGATGTAAAGAGCCCTGACTTCCATGAAAAATAGTATTTTGGTTTGCTGAGATGTGTGAGACTCCATAAGCCCAATGGGAATCAATCTGATATCTGTCCAGCCAGCTTATTTTCATGTGTTTGTTAAAGAGTTAGCCATCTTTCCTTGTTAGTGATCAACATTCATAATCTGTGAGAGAGCCCTCTCAGACTAAGGAGGCTAAGCCTTAGTCCAAAGCTAGGTTTGAAATAGTTACACATTATCTTACTGATAGGCAGCCTTCAGTGTGTGATTTTGTGATAACAACTCCAGTTTTAGAGAGGTGACTATATCTTGATGACTTAGCTCCTCTATCTTTCATACTAAACTGAAAGTGTCATGTATGGTAGCCATCTCTTTTTGTAAACGTGTCTTGTATTTATGAATGTTTCCAAAGTTTGATAGATTCTAGTCTTTGATTTTTTTTTTTTGAGGTATTCGAGTTGTTGTTGAAAGTGAAGCGTTATTGTTCCTAAGAAAATATTTGAATCTCTCCACCAAATCTTCATGTTATAGAGAAAGTCTAGATTCCTTAACAAGAAGTCTTCGAACTTGAAGGGTGTGTTCCTCGGGTTTCCCAACCAATTTATTTATAGTTAGATAAGCCATGCAGGTTAGAACCATGACTTGGAAAGATTATGGCTTCAAATTTGGTGTTTGAAATCGATGGGGATTTTGTTATAACAATTTTGTTAATCCTAGAACCAATTTGAGAACTTCCCCTCTTTTTTTGTTCTAGGTATGTATGCTTTGGGTGTCGAGATCGACTATTTGGGAGTTGTTTATGAAGTCATTAAAAATCAAAATTTCTTCATCTACTTTATGGATCCCTCCTTTTTTTCTTTTATATTTTTTCTCATATTGAACTCTCCCCTTAGGATTTAAATGCTGGGCATTGGATAATCTAGCGCTCCTCACGTGTTTCATGACATGTGCTTAAACACCTCTAAAGGATCCATTAACTCTAGTGATGTGTCTGTTTACTAATACCTATCGGTTTTTCTATAATGACAATTGTGATTCCAACGATTGGTATCAGAGCGAAAGATCTCGAGTTTGAAATGCCCCCAACTCATGTTGGGGGGATATTGTTGGGAATTGGATAATCCAATGTCCCCTGTGTGTTTCACAACCTGTTCTTAACTGCCTCTCAAGTATTGGTTGACTTTGGTTATGTGTCCCTTTACTAACACCTATGAGTTTTGGTGTAATGGAAATCATGATTGTCCTCTATGTTTATATTCTCCCTTTCTATATTTTGAAGATTTTATTTTTTTAGAGGAGAGCTTAGGCCATAGATAATGGATATTAGGTGTTGGGTGGTAGGACTAATGGGTTGGATGTTAGAAGTGAGGATTTGTAGGAGAGATAGAATTTATTAGGGTTATAGTAGATGGGTTCCATATGATAGTGAGGCCTCCTCAGGTGCCTATGGAATCTTGGGCTATATCTTCATTGTTTCACCAAATTGTAGTAGGATAATTGTAAATAATATTTGCAAAGCATTTTGATTTCTAGATCATGAGGATGTTTGAATGTTATTGCTAGATTTCGTGTTTTAAGAATATGTGCTTAGGTTTATCATTAATACCCATAATGTTCCAGGTGATGAATTTCATTGAGAATAGTTGGAGGAGGGTTGGGAAATAACATCCATGATTTTCACCCATCCAAAATTGACTAAGACATCACCCAAATCTTGTAGTACTATTTCTTTTTCTTTCTTTTTTCTATTGGTTCCCTTGCATTATTTCCTTAGTCCCTAGGGGAATTTATTTGTTTTATGTGAGGGAATAAAGGGGGATGAAGGGAGGGAGTATCACCTAATTCTTGAGCTTGACTGATTAGGCGCTCAATATTTAGCTCAAAAATCAAAGTTCTCAAAATGGCTCGAAACTTGAACGAACGTGTCTATCTCAGTGAAATGACCCCAATGCAACTTGTTTCATTGAAAACTGAGTTTGTATGAGGAAGATAATGATTTTTTTTTGCTTTGCCAAACATAAGAAATTTTTGAAAAAAAATGCACAGTCACTACATAGTTAGCAGTTCATACTGCTGATGTGGCATGTGACTATGCAAGGTCAATAATGGTCAATGGTCCTATCATAGTTCGCCAAGAGTCATGTTCTTATTTGATATCAAGTATGGTGTGTTGGAAACTTTTTATTGGTTTATAATAGACTAATGAGGAGGGGACAAGTGCAAGCCCAGAGGCTACCACGTGTCCCTCCCCAAAGGTTAGCTCAGCACGCAGTCTACCAAAAATTTATGGCAAGCCGAGGGGTTGAACCTGAGACCTGCCCCCAACAAACTTTGTGCCATACCACTACACCATGCTATGTTTCTTAACCTGCATAGCTCACGGCACAAATTTAAAGTTTAATGTTTTTAGGCTTGGCAGATAGGAGAGCCAACCCTCTCATGTGATCACACATTACACAACCACCATGGTTAACTATTATCTGAGACCGTAGTGTAAACCTCTGACATTCGACTCGCCATGTGAACACCCCGGTGGTAACATCAAACTGTTATCCAAATAGCGGATAACAAACACCACAAGGGGCGGCAACATAACCACTAACATTTAATACGTCACATGTGACCACTCATGGAAAAACCGCAAGCTGATGGTTAACTAGTTGTTTGATTAGTGCTAGGTAATCTGGATTAACTCTGAGTTAAACATGCCTTATCCATAATTAAACTTGAGTTTAATTCAACGAAACTTTTGGTGGAACCCACCAATTTCAGCACTAACTCCAAAAATAGCAGGATTAATTGGAGTTCCTCCAGTTTAGAGGAGTTTTTCTAGGAGAAAGCAGTTTTGGTCATAGCTAGAGAAAATTTCAACCAAATGAGTTTCAGGAAAAGGTGTTCCTAGTTGATTTCGACATTCTGAACCCATTGAAACAAGTTTCAGGAGCAGTAGAGCTTTGTAAACAATAATTTTTCCATATTGAGCTAATATAGAGGCCCAAGCCATGGAATATGTACCAAGGAGATGTAGCCGAAGAGGGGTGAACTCCTTCATCAAAGCACTGTGTTAATTATTCATGTTGATGGCTTGTTGTACTTTTCATTACTATTGTTCAACACTTGTTTTTCATGTTATTTTTCTTATGAATGTCACATTAAATTTGATAAAATTTACCTGTTTACATTCAAAAACCACCTAAGGAAACCTATGCACATGAAGCAATGGGAAAGCATTTGTTTATAAATATGAAATTGAAATTAGCACAACAAAACTAACATTCAATAACATATCATTGACGAAGAAGTGATTCTTGATTTTTGATGTAAGCTCCAGCTATGAGTTGCACTCGTTCCTCTAGGATGGTTGTTGGTGTTGGGAAAAGTGTTTTCATTAATGTCAAACATTTTCATGGATATCAAATGCGAGGTTGTTGGGAAAAATGTTGTCATTTATGTCAAATATGTGGGTTCCATGGAGAGAGACAAGGAGTTTCAAGTTGAGGGGGAGTCCTCTGGTAGCTATTGTGTCTAGTAGAGAAGCAACATAGTAGTAAGTTAAGTGAGGAAGCTAAAAATATTATATCTATGGTGGTTAAGTTGCCCATTCTTTGAAGGAACTTATGTTTCAGGGGATCTTCTCAGTTTCCTTTGTAATGTGCTCAAATGGATATACCTTGGAAAGACCTTTCCACCAATACAAGGTAGATTGAAGAATCCAAATAATGATGGAGTTATGGTCAGTTGAAGCTTCTTAGTGTTGCAGGCTTCAAGGTTCCACATTGATTGTTTTTTTGCAAGAAATTTCTTTGTTAAAATAAATTTTGGACTTGTGTGGATTTATGAAGAAGTGAGATTGATTGGTAAGGGTAATCCATGGGGCTAGTTGGAAGGTTGGCCTAGTCATGAGGTCATTCATTGGAAGGTTTCAGTATTTGTACAAAGGACTAACCCCCTACCCCATGTTTGGATATATGTACAAAGAACTCACCCTCAACCCTAGGTTTTGGCATATGTATAGAGGATCGACCCTTCACCCCTAACCTCCAACCTATGTGCAATGTTGAAAATAACAACAAGTAATGCTAAAAATAGAAATGATAAAAATAGCGTTAAGAATATTCTAATTTTGATTTGTCCTTGAATTAGAATTGAGAATTAAAATTCGAATTTAGTCTCACCAACTGCTTGAAAAATAATTAATTAATTCATCTTGGATTAAGTAGTTGGAGAAATTCAAGCTAGAAGTCTTTGTGAAGTCATGAAACAGTTATCCCTTAAATTTAGGAAGTTATCCCTTAATTGAGGAGATAAGGATGAGTTATAATTGAGTTGTAATTAGTTAGCTCAGTTAACCGAGTTAAGTCCAGTTAAATTACTTCCAAATAGTTTGAGGAACTAATTGTGAGTTTAGCCAGTTAATGCATGCATGCATGAAACTAGTGTACTCCAGATAATTTAGGATTCTCTCATAAATAACTCATGCATGTCTATTCAAAGAAAGACCCTGTTGAGATTAAAGATAGGGACATGTTACTATTAGTTGGAGGAATTTTCCTATAAAGGAAACTCATCCATGCAGTCAAGGCAAAGGTTCCTTGAGGATTGCTCAATTTTACAAGGTGTCAGATTAGTGTGAGTGATTAGTGTTACACTTGGTAACAACTGGATCACCCAAGAGAAACTGTGCAAGGAAATAAGAGGCTTGGAGTGTAGAGGAGAAGGCTTGTGAGAAGATTTGTTTGCCTGTGAGAATCCAGGGGGATTGTACTGAAAGCTAGATAGCTATGAGAGCTAAGGCTTTGTGTAATTCTGAGATATTTCCACCTTGTATGACAATACAGATAGTGGGGATTTTAGCTGAGGCTTTCCCCTGAGTATTTTCTGTGTTTCATGTGTATTGATTCTTCTTCTGGTTATATGTGTTATGCTTGATCTTGCTCAAATCTATTAAGCTTCTGCAAGATTGATTGTAGAAGTAGATTAAAGTATTTTTCTTTAGTTATATTGCATTATCAGGTTAATCTACAGTGAGAATTTCTACATGGTATCGGAGAAGTGAACAGTATACAAAGAAGAGAATTCTAAGTTTGAAGTTTGGGGTTGCAGGTGCAAATCGAATTCATCTCATACTTCAGATTGCTCAATGGCGTTCTATGGCTTGAGATTCGAGTATGCCTTGGATGGCAGCTCAAATTACATAGCATGGAAAGATCGCATGGAGGCTATAATAGATGACAGTGGTTTGAAGGATTTCATTGATCAAGAAATCCCCAAGCCAGCTGCAACTAATGCACAAGAGTTGGCTGAATGGAAGAAGTGTGTGGTGAGGGGGAGACAGATCATCCTTGAGGGAGTTCGAGACCATATTGTATCAAGTCTCCATGGGAAGAATACTCCATATTCAATGTGGAAGACATTGAAGGACCTCTACTAGAATAGTAGCGACTAGAGGAAATTGGCACTCAAGGACAAGCTTCCAAGAATCAAGATGGAGAATGGAGATACTATTTCCACATATATGAACAAGCTCACCACCTGCAGAGATGAGCTTGGTAGTGTGGGAATAACTATTGCCGATGATGATATGGTGAGCCTCACTCTCCTTGGCCTTCCAAAGAACTAAAATAGCTACCAGGACCCTGTGAATGGAAGGGAGAAACTATCGGATTGGGAAAAACTGTGGTCATATTTCATACAGGAGGAGATCAAGAGGAGCACTCGAGATGGTTCTTCATCCAAGGATGATGATGAAAAAAATCTGGCCTTAGCAGGTAAGGCAAGGAAAGGGAAGGGGAAGGTGTCCCATTCTGAATCAAATTCTTCTCATGGAGGGAAGAAGGTTGACAAATCTAAATTGAGATGCTTTAATTGTCACGAGATGGGTCATTATGCAACTAATTTCCCATCGAAGAAGTTCAAGAAGGGATCCTCGGAAGGATCTGAAGGTGAGGCATTAGCCTCTTAGTTCGAGAAGGACTTTACCCTCATCGCATGCATGGTGTCTTCGATGATGGGTTGTGGTTGGTATCTTGATAGTGGAGCCTCATTCCACATGACCAACGATAAAATTTTATTCAGTACCTTGGAGGAGAAAGACCTCAAGATACTCATAGAGATGGGTGACGATGAAAGGTTTAGTGTTTCAGGAGTGGGCATGGTTTCTTTTTAGAGGGAGCATGGAGCTCTTATCACCTTGACAGATGTGAGGTATGTACCAGGATTGAAGAAGAACTTGGTATCGATCGTGATGTTGGAGGACAAAGGCTATGATGTTGTCTTAAGTAAGGGAAAGGTTTTCCTTAGACACATCACCACGGGATAGATGAAATAGATCAGTTCACGAGTTAAGAACCTGTATGCTCTTAAGGTTCAAGATGCATGAAAAGACTTGAGGAACAAGGCAAATGTTAGAGACTTGGTGGTTGAGAGGGAGAGTAAATTACCTGTCAACATGCAGCCCAAGAAGAAGTCTCAGACAATTGTGGAGGAGCCACAATTGGAGAAGCTGAGAGGAGACCGAGTGGAGGCATCCACTCATGCAGAGACCTCCAGTAGGGGGAAATTTCGAGCTAAGTGAGTAGAGGGATCACATGCAGCCATACCTCCAGGTGTGAGGTGGGGTGATGTGAAGTGATAGTCCCAAGAAGGCTGAAATTGGGTAGGGTCCATTGAAAGGTTTTATCACATGGATCATACGTTGCTACAGGAGCCCAAAGTACACAGTAATGGGAGGAATCAGTGGGATTGATGCAGACAGAGATCAAAGTGACAGAGGCTAGAGCAGTTAGATACTGAAGAGCACAGAGAAGGGTTGACAACAATGCAAAAAAGCAATGTCAGTAGAAGCGCAAAGTTTTCAGTCAATAAAGGCAATAGTAGTTAAAGACTTTGATGACAGAGGCATCATACAGATTCAAGTTGGAAAGTCAGCGAGATATCCTGTTGCGTGCATTGGGATAGATAGCAATGAACAATGCAGCCTCTACTGATAGGGGAGAAAGTACACCTCCTAGATCACTTTCCATTGTGCTCAATACACTCTGGATGGAAGAAGAAATTTTGTTTATGTGTTACTGGAGCAACAACACTAGGGAGAAGTGTTGCATGCAGAACATTCCAAAGGTTCAGGATCAGGATCGAGTTGAATTCCTTTCTTGTTGAGAGGGAGTGTTGAAAATAGCAACAAGATATGGTAAAAATAGAAATGCTAAAAAAAGCATTAAGAATATTCTAATTTTTGTTTGTCCTTGAATTAGAATTGAGAATTAAAATTCAAATTTAGTCTCGCCAGCTACTTGAAAAATAATTAATTAATTCATCTTAGATTAATTAGTTGGAGAAATTCAAGCTAGAAGTCTTTGTGAAGTCATGCAACAGTTATCCCTTAAAATTCGGAAGTTATCCATTAATTAAGGAGATAAGTATGAGTTATAATTGAGTTCTAATTAGTTAGCTTAGTTAACTGAGTTAAGTCCAGTTAAATTAGCTCCAAATAGTTTGAGGAACTAATTGTGAGTTCAATCAGTTAATGCATGCATGCATGAAACTAGTGTACTCCAGATAATAGAGGATTATCTCATAAATAACTCATGCATGTCTATTAAGAGAAAGGCCCAGTTGAGATTAAAGACAAGGAATGGTTACTATCAGTTGGAGGAATTTTCCCATAAAGGAAACTCATCCATGCAGTCAAGGCAAAGGTTCTTGGAAGATTGCATAGTTTTACAAGGTGTGAGATCAGTGTGAGTGATCAGTGTTACACTTGGTAATAGATGGATCACCTAGGAGAAACTGCGCAAGGAAATAGGAAGGTTGGAGGGTAGAGGAGAAGGCTTGTGAGAAGCTTTATTTAGCTGTGAGCATCCAGGAGGATTGTACTGAGAGCCGGATAGTTGTGAGAGCTAAGGCTTTGTGTAATTCTGAGATATTTCCACCTTGTATGATAATACAGATAGTGGGGATTTGAACCGAGGCTTTCCCCTGAGTATTTTATGTGTTTCATGTCTATTGATTCTTCTTCTGGTTATATGTGTTATGCTTGATCTTGCTCAAATCTATTAAGCTTCCACAAGTTTGATTGTAGAAGTAGATTAAAGTATTTTTCTTTAGTTATATTGCATTATCCGGTTAATCTACAGTAAGAATTTCTAAATGCGACTTAGCTAAGACATGTGGCATATGTATATTAATGATGATTGGTATTAAGGTGGTATACAATCAAAGATGGTTGATGTGTTAAGTGCCTCCCTTCAAGTGTTTCGAAGGATTGAGGGACTGACTCCTGAAGTGGGTGGGACCCAATGTGAAAAGACTCTCAATACATGTTAATTGGGTCAGTCAGTGATCTAGAAAATAATTTATCTTCCCTCTAAAAGATCTCCCGACCCCCAAGTTGTAGTATGAAACACTAAGTGTTTAGACAATTGGTTATAGCCCTGTAGGCACATGGTTATTAATAATTATAAGGTGGCATGTTTGGTGGAAGTCACTAACTGTAGTAGTTAACCATTTATGGAGATATCGTTATAGATGTGCTTCTAAAAACTAGTGCTAAAACATATTTTCTAAACTAAGGATGATCTGAAAATCGCTCTTGAGTGATCTCAGTTAAATAATTATTGAATGAAGGTATTACAGACTCATGTGCTCGTGCGTGTCTATGTTATGTTAGGAAATAGATCGATCAGATTGCAAGATACACAGACACTGGAAAATGGAAAACAGTAAGAAAAACATAGTAAGAAAATGCAAGAACACAACAATTAATAAGGAGTTCACCCTATTCTCTAGGGCTACATCTTCGGTCCAGCTTTCAGTGGTGGCCTTCTTTTATTATGTCTTTAAAGCAAAGTTTTTACAGTGAGGAGCTCAATTTGAGTCTCCTGAAACAGACAATGCTTTCCAAGGTGGTTCTTGGATTCCCCAAGCCATTAGAGTGCACAGACTCTTTCCCTTTCCAAGTCTTGACCTCTCTGGTATTTAATGGGAGGAGCCCAATGTGGTACTCGATTCCCGACAGATCCTCTCAGGGATTGCTTGAACCTCTCAAGCTTTCTGTCTGCTCGATGCTGCATAAGGTCAACTCGACTCTCTGTTTTCTGCTTCTTTCTTCACTGTATTTTCTTAGCTCTCGCTCTCTCTGTCTTCATCTGGTTTTCCCGTGCTCTGTTCCCTGTTTGTTCATGGCTTAAAGCCAATTTGTCCTTGACTGTTCACTTCCTTTTCTGCCCTTCAATTCGCCTGCTGCTGTTCGTTTGGAGTACCCTACCTCTGTGTCATCGCCATCGTTCACAGGGATGTGGCCACGTGTCCTCTCACGAACTACGCCAGATCTTCCTTGATGGTTTGCTTTTTTTCAGTTACATTGTAGAATGACTCATCTGCTAACTTAGTAGTCAAATTAGGCTTCAAACTCTTCTATGTCATGGCTTAATCCCCTGCCAAATCTGGTTCCTCCATCAGGCGCAATCTCCGCCGTCAGATCTGGAGCCCCTAGATCCTACGATATTTGCTCATGTCGCGCGGTTGAATTGCTCGACTGTTAGTGTGTGATGAGTAGTGATTTTCTCTCTCATCCGCTAGACATGCGTCGTGTGTTGAATGGAATCGCTCTCTTTCAGCCAAATCCGCTTACCGCCCAAGTATGCCCCCCACATACCGCTAGTTTTGGAGCGCGGGTCTCGCCTTTCACCTTAGCACTTTCTCCACAGTTTCCCGACTTCCCATGCAACCGAGTGCTCAGGGCTTTTCCTTCTCGAGGTGTTTTGCCCAACGAGCACGTTTTAATCACACATTAGAAATGACCTCTGTTTCCCGATCCGGGCTTCCTAACTGCCAGTTTTGTCTCCCGCGTAGTCTCCATGGGCCTCAGTCAGCATGCTTTGACCAAGGTCCTCATCGTTCCTTGCTGGCTGCAAACTGCCACTGTCCAGAGGTCTTCCTGATCGCTCTGTGTTCATAAATTTAAAGTTTGTCCTATTTTGATACAGTCATGGCACTTTGATAATCTTCATGGATCCAATTCGGATCACGGCCTTCCCACTGAAAAAGCTTTTGGACCACCAAAAGTTGGTTTTCAAGCATCGACTAAGCGAGGGTACAATTGTCCCACTTGTCCAATCTCTATCCACTTTGCACTATTTGGCTTTGAACCCTTGAGCCCAATTTTGATGTACTCAACATCTCCTCTACATGTCGTCCTCACCTTCCTGTCCAGAACTATGTCTTCCTGCAATTCATTAATATATTCAGGTAGCAGGTCATTGATAGAAGGTAATTGACTCTGCTCTTCAGGATCCTCAATTAGTGAAGGTTCAAACAATCTCAAGCAATCTGCATTTACGACTAAGTAGATGTGCATGTAAGCTAGTAGATCAAGGCGAAAAGCATTCTCACCAATTTTCTCAAGTATCTGGAAAGGTCCATACTTGATAGGCTTTAGCTTCTTACCTTCACCTTGCATGCTGTCCTTGCTGATATACAACTAGACTTGGTCACCAACTTGGAAACTATGCTCCATCCGATGCTTTTCATGCCTTGCCTTGTATTTGGCTTGGTTCTTTTCCAGCTGTTCCTACACTACCTGGTGGATCTCTTGGATTTGTTTAGTGAACCTAGTTGCCATGTCCACATCACTCTGTCCCTCAACTATGGTGTCTTTACCAAAGACAAAATCCAAAGGAGACCTTGGTGTGAAACCAAAACAGGTCTCAAAAGGAGATCTCTATGTAGAAGAATGTTTTGCTCTGTTGTAAGCATGTTGCACATAACACAAATGTTCATACCAAAGTTTAGGATGTTTGCTGTAATATCCTCTGAGTAACTGGATCACTATCCTGTTAACTACTTCTGGTTGGCCATGTGTTTGTGGATGAAAATCTATGCTTTTCTTCAGTTTGGTGTCCATCAGTTCCCACAAACTTGACCAAAACTTCCCCACAAATCAGATGTCTCGATCGGATACAATGGAAGTGGGTAGTCCAAAATGAACCCATACATGTTCAAAGAACAATTTTGTAGTTTGTCCAGCTGTAATCTGTTTATTACAAGGTATCAAAATACACATTTTGCTAAACCTATTCACAACAACACACAGATAATCATGACCTTTCCTAGATTTAGGCAGTCCTCCAACAAAATCCATGGAAACACTTTCCCAAGGGTGAGAAGGAACTGGTAATGGAGTGTACAAGCCTAGTTTTCTATTGATGGGCTTGCTTTTAGCACACATAGTACACCCTCTTACATATCTAGAAACTGTCTCATTCATTTTTGGCCAATAACAAAATCTTTGCAGCTGTGCAACTATTTTACTTACCCCAAAGTGACCTGATATTAGAGAAGTGTGTGCTTCTTGAATTATATTTACTCTTTCATTTTTTGGAATACATAACTTCCCACAATGGTATAAGAGTTTGTCCTTTACATAATAATCCAATTCTTCTACTCATTTGCCTTGACTTAAAGTTGCATATACATCTTTAAAGTATATATCTTGAGCATATTGTTCAATGTAGCTTCCATGTAGCACAAAATTATGCTTAAGTATAGTAGATGCATTTATAATGGGTCTAGATAACATGTCTGCAACTTTATTGTGTATTCCCTTTTTATAACTAATGACTAAATGAAACTATTGTAGAAAACCCATCCATCTATAGTGTCTTGATTGCTGCAACTTAGTTTGGGAGTGTAGATATTGAAGTGGGTGATGATCAATATGTATTACTGTCTCTTTGCCCATTAAGTAATGTTTCCACTTTTTCACACTCTATACTAATGCATACAATTATTTATCATATGTAGGATAGTTAACTACTGCATAATTAAATGTCTTAGAATGATAACATATGGGTTTACCGTGGTGTGTTAACACTGCTCCCATGGCATAGCCATTGGCATCTGTTTGGATGTCAAATGGTCTTTGGAGATCAGGCAGCGCTAGTACAGGTGCAGTACTAATCTTTTCTTTCAAGGTGTCGAAGGCTTTCTACTGTTTGCCTCCCCACTGAAACACCTTGTTCAATCCTGTTAAAGCATGTAAGGGAGCTGCAATTGAGGAAAAGTTAGAAATGAACTTTCTCCAATACTGTGCTACTCCTAAGAAGCTTCTAACTTCTGTAGCAAATTTGGGTTTAGGCTAGTTTACAATGACTACCACCTTTGAGGGATCTATCTTCAACTCACCACCCCCTACTATATGACCCAAATAATTCAGAGATGTTTTGCCAAGTTCACATTTTTAGAGTTTAACATGAAGTCTTTCTCTTTTCAAAACATCTAGTGTCTGCTTAACATGCTTTAAGTGTTCTTCCCACATTTTGCTAAAAATCAGAATGTCATCTAGATACACAATAACAAAATCATCAAGAAAAGGTCTTAGTACATCATTCATTAATCTCATGAAAGTAGCAAGACCATTAGTTAAGCCAAAAGGCATAACCAGCCACTCATACAATCCCTGATTTGTTTTGAAAGCAGTCTTCCATGCATTTTGTTCTCCAACTCTGACTTGATGGTATCCACTGTGCAAGTCTAGCTTGGAGAAATAAACAGCTTCCTTCAATTTATCTAAAAGATCATCTATGCAAGAAAGGGGATAACAATTTTTGAATGTTATCTTATTCAATGCTCGGTAATGAATGCACATTCTCCAGGAGCCATCTTTCTTTCTCACCAAAATGATTAGTGACCCACATGGTGATGTGCTAGGTCTGATGAACCTTTTCTTGAGCAACTCCTACACCTGCTTCTTGATTTCAGCATTCTCTAAAGCGGACAACCTGTACATTCCAATGTTAGGCAATGGAGCATCTTGCTGCAAAATAATATCATGCACTATTTCCTTTTTGGGGGGTAGACCTTTAGGTTCTTGAAACAAGATATCATACTCTGAAACAACCCTTTCTAAATCAGCTTACTATTTAGCATTACAACCCTCAAATACATTCATTTTATCAGGTTTCTTTTTCTTTACAACCATCAGTAAGAATTGTTTGCATGAATTTATCATTCTTTTCATCTGCCCTGAGTTTATTAGAGTGTAATTATTCTTGAGCTTATGAGATCTTAAAAAGTATTCGATTCCATATTTAACAAGTAGATACTTGTTCTCAGCTCTATAGAAAATAGCTTTTCTATCATACAAGTAAGGAATTCCTAAAACAATTCCACATATATCCAAAGGAATTATGTCTAACTCAACCTCATCTACAAATGCTGACCCAAAAGAAAACTTGAGTTTTCACTATCTAGTCACTTGTAGTTGTGCTTTATCATTTAACCATCCTAATGGGTATGGTTTCTTGTGAGGTGTAGCTGCTAATCCCAACTTCTTTACAATTGCTTCAGAAATTAAATTTACTTGAGCCACCATCAAACAAAGTATCAATATTTTTATGTTTGGAAATAACTCGAATATGGAAAATCTCATGTCTCTTTCTCTCATTTTCTTCATCAATAATAGATCGTGCATAATTACTAGTAGATGCTTTAGAATTCTTACCTCTTATACCTGTGGCTGCAATGGTTGTTTCACTTCCTGAGTCTGACCCCAAATCTTTCTGAATAGCTGCAACAGTCTTCTTCTTCTTGCCCTCGAACTTCTTAGGTATCAACTCTGGATGCAGAATCCAGCAATGCTCATCATCATGCCCATCCTTTTTACAGTGAGTGCATGAAGCCTTGCTTTTCTGTGCAGTGTTAGCCTTCCTTGCTTTCCATTTTTGCTTTCTTTTCTCCTTATTCTTGCTTACAGTGGGTTGGGATGATCCCCCAACTTCTGGACTTCCACTCTTTCCTCTAACTTCTAGATGAGTAGCTTGTACAGATACCTCATCTATACTAGTGGGATTAAACATGAGGATAGTGTGCCTCATGTAGCTGTGTAGATCACCAATGTACTTCAATAGAGTCTCAGGTGAGTCTAATGATATTCCTGGAATCAACTCTTTCTAAATTCTTGAGTGTACCCTTGCACACTTTGCCCTTTCAACTGTCGAAGAGTTTGCCAACTCATCATGGCTTGCTGCATGTAGGCCAATGGATAGAATTGATTTTTTATTGTAGAAACAAATTCACTCTAGGCGGAGATAGTCTTACCATGTCTTTTCATATCAGCTTGGGTTCTGCCTTCCCACCAAACAAAGGCAGTGCCTCCAAGGCATAGGCTTGCTAGCTAAATCTTCCTATTGTCTGAATCGATATTATACACTCTGAAATAAACATCAATTTGTCTAATCTAATTGTCCAGCTTTTCTACATTCAACTCTCCATCATATACGGGTAAGTCAAATTTAACATCTAGTTTGATCAAAGATGCTTTCTTTTTATGTTCAGGGCTGTTAGGAGGTGTGAGAAAGCTTTCCTCTTTCCCTTTTCCTTTTGAGTGGTCATGGAAGTGAGACTCATCTTCTCCTTTGTCTTGTTTAGAGCTTGATGAATCTTCATCCTTGTGTTTTCTAAAGTCCCTATACATTTCTTCTACCATGGAATTTATGGCTAGGAAACTATTTATGAATTGAGGGTCTGACCCCATAGAACCTTCCTATGACATTGTCTTCTGAGGATAGACTCTCCGAATTTCAGGATTAGTTTTTACCAACTCTCCTTCTCCTAATTTGAGCTTTGATCTAGTTAGCATTCAACATCTAAACCAACACAAGTTTGTCTAACCTTAATACCCTAGAGCTCTAATACATCTTGATCTGAAAATCACTCTTGAGTGATCTCAGTTAAATAATTATTGAATGAAGGTATTACAGACTCGTGCTAGTGTGTGTCTATGTTATTTTAGGAAATAGATCGATCAAATTGCAAAATGAATAGACACTGGAAAATGGAAAACAATAAGAGAAACAAAGTAAGCAAATGCAAGAACACAAAAATTAATAAGGAGTTCACCCTATTCTCCAGGGCTACATCTCCGGTCCAGCTTTTAGTGGTGGTCTTCTTTTATTGTGTCTTTAAAGTAGAGTTTTTACAGTGAGGAGCTCAATTTGAGTCTCTTGAAATAGACAATTCTTGGCAGGGTGGTTCTTGGATTCCCCAAGCCACTAGAGTGCACAGACTCTTTCCCTTTCCAAGTCTTGACCTCTCTAGTCTTTAATGGGAGGAGCCCAATGTGGTACTCGATTCTCGACAGATCCTGTCAGGGATTGCTTGAACCTCTCAAGCTTTATGTCTGCTCGATGCTGCCTAAGGTCAACTTGGCTCTCTGTTTTATGCTTCTTGCTTCACTGTCTTCTCTTCACTCTCACTCTCTCTATCTTTGTCTGGTTTTCTCATGTTCTGTTCCCTGTCTGCTCATGGCTTAAAGCCAATTTGTCCTTGACTGTTCGCTTCCTCTTCCGCCCTTCAGTTCGGTTTTTTTCAATTACATTATGGAATGACTCATCCACCAACTCAGTGGTCAAATAGGACTTCAAACTCCTCTGTGCCACGACTTAATCCCATATAAAATCTGGTTCATCCATCGGGCACAATCTCCGCGGTCAAATCTGGAGCCCCTAGATCCTACGATATTCGCTCATTTCGCACGGTTGACTTGCTCGACCGTTAGCATACGATGAGCAGCAATTTTCTCTCTCATCTGTCGGACACACGTCGTGTGCTGAATGGAATTGCTCGCTTTCAGCCAAATCCGCTTACCGCCTAAGGATGCCCCTGATATACAGCCAGTTTTGGAGCGTTGATCTCGCCTTTCGCCTTAGCACATTCCCCATGGTTTCTCGGCTTCCCATGCGACCAAGCACTCGGGGCTTTTCCTTCTTGATGGGTTTTGCCCAGCGATGCGTGATTAGTGCGAATCGCGCATCAAAAATGGCCTCCGTTTCCTGATCCGGGCTTCCTAACTGCTAGTATTGCCTCCTGCGTGGTCTCCATGGGCCTCGGTCAGCGCGCTTTGACCGAGGTCCTCGTCGTTCCTTGCTAGCTGTAAAATACCACTGTCTAGAGGTCTTCCTGATCGCTCTGTGTTCATAAATTTAAAGTCTATCCTGTTTTGATACAATCATGGCACTTTGATAATCTTCATGGATCCAATTCGGATCAAAGGAGGATGATCAAAATTCAATGTCGAGATAAAAAAACACAACACAAAACTGAATCACTCTAATTGAAGGCTATTGATCATAGTTAATGTGGTAGGTATAAAGCATTTATTTTAGTAATGGGCTTCTCTCATATTAGATAGATAATATTGGAGGAAAAGTATCAAAAATTTCAAATTGAGAATGTAGTCTCTGTTGGAAAGACTCTAAATAGGTATTGTGGTAACTTAATTGACAAAGGGAGCTATATTGAGAATTTAAGCGGTCAATTGTATCATGCAAGGAAAGCACTCTACATGTTTATGATTACTGGCTTCGTGGTCCAGTGTTTAATTGTCTGCAAGTTATGTTTCATTAAATTTTGTTCTTGAATTACGAGAAAAAGTGAGGAAACTCTGTGTATAATGTAGTAATGAAAAATTCTTCATGTGGATTTTTTGGATGTGTATGGAATGAGAGTGTCTAAGTTGCAAATGAGTAGAAACTTAGTGGAATAACCAAGATATCTATGGAGAAGAATTTTTATGGCTATGTTCCAATATTGTGAATGCTGAGAGAAGCACATAGAGTGAAGCAAACTAGAAGCAGCTAAGCTAGAGACAACTTAGTGTGTGTGGTTATAGAGTAAGGTAGGAGCTGCAGGAAGACATTAGGCTAAAGTCACAAATTAATTGCAATATCAAGGTAGGCCATCATCCTCAATCTAAAAGTTGTATGAAATAGTAGAACACTTGACTAAAGTAGGTTGGATCCTGCAATTATAACATGTTAGAGCCCATAGGAAAGTTGTTGCTTACTAATATAAAGGGTTTTTGGGCCTCCTATGAGTGGGTGCTCATAAACATATGTTGTAGTTAGAGTCGATGCCTTGATTGTCATCATAATACAAAACAAGCTTTGGTGGTTTTTGTTGTAGTGTTTTCTTCTCAAAGGTGTGAAAAAAGAACCCACTTAAGATTGTGGATGACAAACAATCTCAACAATATAAATGGATGTTAAACATTGTAGATCTTCAACAACTGATAGAAAAAAAACATGCCAAAATTATGATCTATGCCACAATCATAGTTAAAAAACAAAAAGAAATAGTAATAACTCCAATCATCCAATGGAAACAAGATATAAAAAGAATAGTTTTTATTATAACACCTGTGAAGGGAACAAATAAATGTTACCAATCTCCCTCTATGGGATGGGTTCTTGGATATCCTCAAACATCTTCAGCTTGTGTAGAGTCTCTCTCCTCTATAATGTGTAAACCCAACAAAAATATGGTGTGTGACAATAAAAATAATCAGAGTTACAACAATGAGTGCAACAATGAAAATAATCAAAAGTGAATAATGGATGGAAAACCCTTCTGTTTATAAGAAAATATTGAGTTATCCTCGAATAATGAGCAATAATAAAATATTACTAACCTCATTCTTGAAATAACCACTTGGAATATTTTATTATATTTGGTTAGGAGGGAAAAAGTATTTAAACTTTTATTTAGAAATAATAAATAAATGAATGATTTATTTATCATCTCAAGGAATTGGTTAAGGAATAATAAACAAATAATGATTTATTTAAATATTCCTAAGGGATTTAGTCAAATTTGACAAATAATACTAATTAACTAATGATTAATTAATTATTGTTAGAGAAAAATAAGATAATTAATGATTTATCTGTTTATTTTTCATGATTGGGTCAAATATGACAAGGAAAAATAATTGAACAATGGTTTAATTAATTGTTCCTAGAAGAAAAGAAAATAAATATTGATTTATTTAATTATTCTTCATGGGTTTAACTATAAATTACTTAACAAAGGTGGTGTATTAAGTAATTTCTCACGGTGAAAGAAATTTTACTATGGTAAAATTGGCTTTACATGGTGTACTTCGATCCATCTAGTAAATTAGGCTAGATGATCAATTTTTTGGTGATAACAATTTTTCTCCTGGAAGGGTTTCCACATAAATCATTGTATCAAGTGTATGTGAATTTTGGTCTCTCATGTGTTGTTTAATTGCATGTCATTGAAATTTTAAATACTCAACAATATTTTTTTTTTTATTACTGATTCAACCCCCTCTTAATAGTTCTTGATTCCGTACAATTGGGATCAGTGTCTCATTCCTTCAGGAAAAATTTAGCCACTCGAAGGCATATCGATAGGGAATAGCATCTATATAGGGGTATCAGGATGCTTATTCAAGTAAGATACCATCTTTGATGGAACAAATTATTTATTTTGGAAGGTTAGGGTGGAAGTTTATCTCATGTCTGTAGGTCTATATGTTTGGAATTTTGTATTAGTTGACTATGTTGTTCCAGACATCCCTCAAAAATATGCATATGGTAAAAAGGTTTATGGTAATAATGCAGAGGCACAAAATGAAATTATATTTGGTCTTAATGAATCTAAACTAGTAAAGTTAATGCACTATAAGTTAGAATAGGGAGGAAACATTTAAAGTATCAAAGAAGAAGAAGGAACACAAAGATCACCAACAATATTCCAACTATGAATATGATAGCAAGTTGGACCAATTTTCTAGAAAGCTTAAAAGTGGTTTAGGTAAGTATAAGGGAAAGTTACTTTTCGAATTCTTTGAATGTGGTAGAGTTAGGCATTTTTCCTCCAATTTTCAATATAAGGAGAAGTGAGAAAGGGAAAACGAAAAAAAACCTAGAGATAATGCTAAAAAATCTTAGAGGAAGAAATCATTCCCAAAAGGACTCTACTCCAAAGAGGATGATTCTACTTCAAAATCAAACAATGAAGGGTCCTCAGAGGATGAGCCTGAGGAATGCCTTACTGATGGCATTCAAATCCAAGTATAAGTCCAACAGTTACTCAGTTCTCGAGGAGGAAGAAGAAGTCATCATGAATCTTGAAGGAGAGCTCAACAATGCTCTTTATGACTTAAAGAAGGTTAGGAAGAAAGAAAAACTACTGAAAGAGCAGTTGTTGCAAGTTGAGGAAAGTATGTACAACTTTGATAATGAAGAGCTTGTTTATCAAAAGGAAAAACTAGAAGAAGCTACTATCAGAAAGGAGATTTCATTAGGGGATTTTTGAGGTCTAAAATGGGCCTCCTAAGGAAATTATAAAATAATAGTGGAAATAATAAAATAAGATTAGATTACATCATCAAATTTTAGAGGAAAAAAGGACAAAACTGTTTTTTTAACTCATATTTTCAACTTATCGCCATATGGGTTTACTCAAATTTCGAGCAGAAACACTCATTTGATGAAAAATTTGATTCCTCATCCAAGGAGTACCCATGTTGCATACTTTTGATTGACCCTGCTACACGGAAAATGAGAAATACATGAAAAACATGATCGCAATCATGTTTTTTCATGTATTTCTCATTTTTCGTGTAGTAGGGTCCATCGAAAGTATGAAGCATGGGTACTACCTAAATGAGGAATTAAATTTTTCATCCAATGAGTACTCCTGCTCGAATTTGAGTAAAAACTTAGGGAGATAAGTTGAAAATATGAGTTGAAAAACTAGTTTTATTATTTTATTATTTTTTAATCTTTGTACTTTTTTACTCCAAAAATGGTGAATCATCTCCCATGGTTGACATTATCATATTGAATCCTATTGGTTCTTATAAATTTTATTTTTGTTGTACAATTTTCTTAGGAGGCCCATTTTAGACCTCAAAAATCCCCTAATGTGGCACAATAGTTAGAAGAAAAATAAAATAACTGTAATAAGATGGAAATGAGATAAAATTTTGAAAAAATAGCTGACCAACACACATGAGAAAATGGGACCATAAACATATAAAAAGGAAAAGTGTCTCTAAGACTCAAACTTGTGGAAGAAAAGAAGAAAGAAGAAGTTACGAATGAATTAATCTCTTAATGCGAAAATCACTTCCATAATTTGGAAGTATAGATAGTGTCTTTGATAAAATTCCTTAACAAATCCAAAGATGAGATGGATTTGGACAAAAATTTGTTGATGGAACAAAGAAACCAAACCACCTTATGAATAGTCAAAGATATGTAGTAAACAAGGCAGGTTTGGGATACTTTGAGCCACAAAAACCTTTTAAAGGAAAGGTCAGCAATAGGTCCATAGGACACGTAGGTATCCAAAGTTATGCAAAGCCTTTGAAAGGAAGAGCTAGTGATGTTAAACGAAAGACAAGTCTGAAAGAGACTCAACAATGAAGCAAGGCTATTAAACTTTCAAATAATTCCCCAAACATGTATGAGAATAAACCAATAAAGCAATTGAGGTACAATCAATCTAGTCAAGCCTATTAATTCTCAAATATTAGGTACCCAAATTTGTTTCATGGACATTGCGTCTCATGTCATATTTATGGACATAAAGCCATTAACTCTAGAAGTGTCAATGTTGAAAGAGATGAAAATTTCATATCTAAATACTTTCACAATTCCAGATTTAGAAATGTATCTTCTAGGAGTATAAATTCCTTCTCTCCTTTTCTGAATGAAATTGAGAGTTTCAATTGTAATAAATTTTTCCACAAGGAAAAAGACTACAGAATCAAGTTTTTATGTCCATATAGATAACAACATTTTGAACACAATACATCCAAGGGACATGAAGAGGTGGAAATAGAAAAATGAGAGATCTAAGGGACGTGGTTTTGCATCATCTGCACATGACCAAGAATGCAATGATATGTATATAATGGCTATTCCAAGCATATTATTGGATACAAGAGTAATTTCTTATTTGTAAAGGAGAAGAATAAAATAAATGTAACTTTTAAAAATAATTTCCTTATATAAATTAGAGCGAAGGTCATAGTCTGTTTAGATTAAAAAACTCAACGCACAAAATATCTTATATGTGGATGGTCTCAAGCAAAACCTATTAAATGTAAGCCAAATTTCCAACAACAAGTATGATGTGAATTTTTTCTCTAAGGATTGTGACATATAAAAAGTTGAAAATGGAAAGTTGGTAGGAAAGAAAATGAGGGTTCACATCAATGTGTGTTTTATGACTCCAAAGTGAATTGTTATTTTAGAAAAAAAAAAAACTAACATGGTTGTGGCACAAAAGTATGGGAAATACAAATTTTGATAGCCTAGTGAAGATTACTAAGTTAAGGGTAATTAAAGGCTTACCGAGACTATAAAGGTCTGATAAACCAAATTGTAAGTCTTGTGAATTTGGAAAATAGAAATGAAAACAATTCAAAACTAAAGATTTCTCATCTTCTAGACATTTGGAGTTGTTTCACAGATATCTATGGTACCACAAGAAAAAACAGCCCAAGAGGAGAAAGGAACTTTATTTTATTTCTTGACGATTGTAATGGGATAATTGGATAACATCATTGAAAGAGAAGTAAAAAACCCTAAGTAATTTTAAACTATTCAAGGCTCAAGATGAGAATGAGATGGAACTCAATATTAAATGCTTGAGATCTGACAGAGGAGGAGAATTCACTTCAAAATAATTTGAAGATTTTTGTGAGAAACATGGCATAAGGAGGAAGTACTCAGTAGCAAGAACACCACAATATAAATGGGTTGTTGAAAGGAAAAAGAACCATTCATAAGATGGCCAGGGAAATTATGGATGTAGGGAAGGTTGCACACACCTTCTGGGGAGAAGCATCTCAAGTAACTATTTACATAACAAACAAAGCATAGTTAAGGGCTAACAGTGACCTATGGAAAGGAAGACCAACATTTATAAGACACTTCAAGATATTTGGGAGTAAATTCTATATCAAATAAATAATGAAGACCAATTTTTACCCACAACCAATCATATGGGATGTTTTTCTAAGATTGACCACTACAGTTACCTTTGTCCAATAGGGGTGGTCAAGTCTTCAACTTCTGCTGATTAGATACAGCATGAGATTCCCTGCAACAGGTTGAGTAGCCCCAAGGAGAACCACTGACACGATGACCTAACCTAACCCCCTCTGAATCAGGAATTTGACGCACTTTAGCTTTGGACTATGGGATGGTGAAGGATTTTAGGCTCCCTAATATGTGAACTTTAATGTCTCGATGTCAGTGATCAATGGGTGTTATTGGAAGCCTATCCTACCAATCCTACACCTAAACTACATAGATTGTTTCTCCCTTGTGACCAAGGGGACTTAATCTATGTTCGTTGAATTATTAAGGTGTAGCGTTTCAAGTCTAGGCTTAACAGTGTTAATCAAGGTCACGTTCACTCAGTGTGTGAGTGTGTGAAAATGATATTTCAAGTGGATGAGTTAATTGAGCATGTTGTACAATGCCATGTGTTGCTGAAAATAAAGTGTTGAAACACTACAAATAATGTTGAAAATGAAAAAAGCATAAACAAAAAATCAAGCACACGAAATCCCACCCAAAAAGGCTATCAAGAAGCTAAGCAAGAGAAGGCAAACAAGCTACTCAAAGATACATAAAATTCCTAAATAAATAATGTGAAAGGGGTTGATATCTAGAGGTGTTAATATATTATAAATGGTGTAGACATACAACAAAAATCAAAGGTGAATAATATTGTAAAGGATAGGTATGAAGCTCCAAAACCTAGGATAATCAAGGTGACCCTAAGGCGGAAAGGAAAATCCAAAACTCTAGAGGGAGGAAAGGTTAAATAAACCTATAAAAATGTGTTGTAAAATAATGGATCAAACTCTAAAAATCAGTGGCTGAAAATACTAAAAACATAAACTCCTCCCTCAACCAATCTCTTCCTAAAATGGTGGAGGTGTAATTTAAACCCTAAGGGGGTTTTTCCTTCATCAAAGTGAAAAATGAAGAGAATCTAGACCTAGGTGAGACTAAAAAGGAGATAAGAAACCTTTACAAATCCACACACAATGTTCTCAGCAATTTTGAAGAAATGAATCTGGAAAAATATTGGAAAAAAAATCCAAAACGTAGCTACTGACTTGGAAACAGTGGAAGACACATATATCTGGAAAAAAAGTGCACTCTAGGACGTAAATCTGTGGATGAGAATTGTGTTTTACTCCCAGAACTCTAGGTCAGTAGATCTCAAACAAATTTTTTCGTCTCCTGCTCGACTGGTACATGTGACCTGCGGAAAGAACCAGAAAACCACCATAATCCAAAAATTGGACAGAAAAAGAAAATAAAGCTATAAATATAAATTGAGAGGCTATAAATAGCTACATAAAACCCTGAAATTCGCTGAAACTATAGTCACCCATGAAATGAATTACTATGCTAGTGGAGTCCCCATTTGTTGGTGACCATGTAGCTAAAGACCCAGTGGAGTTGCTAATAGCTAGTATGAAATTTCTTGGAAGGTGTACCAAAAACACTTCACTTAAGTCACTGGTGACAAGTGATGCTAACAACAATTTGTGGTTTCTTATGCTTCATATCTACAATAATAAAATGAGAAAAACCTGCAATAAAAAGGTATATGTGGTCCAAACTTAAAAAATAACAATAAAAATCGAATGTAATAAACCATAAACCAATATACAAATTCTTTTAAATGAATGATAATATTTATTGATAACACTTGGTGAAGGAGATCTATAAAAGGGTCTTCAAATCCCCCTCCTTGGATGGGTCCTTTGATGTCCTTAATGCTTCAATGATCGATTCTCTCTCTCACTCTGAACAACCCAAAAAAATACGTAGAAATCTAGTGGGAGCTTAGATGTGAGAAGGCAATAATGGTGACCATGATAATGATCATGGTGAAGAATGAATGGAAAACCCTCTTATTTATTAGAAAATATTGAGTTGATATTGAAAATGGAAAATAATAAAATAATATTGACCAAATCATGATCTGACCATTAGGAATACTTTATTATATTTTTTGAAGAGGGAAAAGATATTTAAAATGGTCAAATATCTTTATTTAGAAATAATTAACAAATAAAATGATCTATTAATTGCTTTGCGAGGATTACGAATGGTGTGAAATTGAACTAATTATTAAATAGTGATTTGATAATTATTCAAAAAATATAATTAAATAATAATAAATAAATAGTGGTTTATTTAATTATTCCTAGGTTATTTGGGCAAATGTGACAAGGAAAAACTATCAAACAATTGTTTAATAATTATTCCAAGAGAAAATTAAATAAATAATGATTTATTTAATTATTCTCATGGGGTTTTTTAATTTTAATCAGAAATAATATAGTAAAAATGGTTTACTAAATTATTTCCCATGGTGAAAGTAATTTTACTATGGTAAAATCAATCCTACATGACGTATTTTGATCCACCTAGTTAGAGATGGCTAGGTGATCATTTTTTGGTGATAACAGGGATACAATTGGAAAAAGAGATGGAAAACATACAACAAATTATACTTTCATAAGGCAAGATGGAAGAACTAAGTGATCAAGAGATAGTCACCTCTCTCAAACTGGAGGAACACTTAAAGCAAGAAGAAACTATATTGAAATACAAATCATGAGTCTAATGGTTGCAAGAAGGGGAAAAGAAAATTAGTGGAATAACCAAGATATTGAATTGATATTGATGTTGAATTTAACAATATAGATTTTTTCCCAAGTATTATCAATCAATATATATTAATATAGCACGATATAATTCTAAATATTTGTATTTTATTTTGTATTATTTGTCTTTTATCATCTCATAATGGAGGCTTCTCTGATTCATGATTAAAGAAACTCTTCGCGATAAATCGCATCAATGTCTTAATATGGACGTGTCTCAAAGCCCTACTAAGGTTCATAATCAAGAAAAATATGGATAATAAGATCAACATATCACCTAATTATAGTATGAGATGCAACCATAAATTCCAAACACATAACAAATTAAATAATACTATAAAATATTTTAATAATATAGAAATAAACATCTAAAAAAGGTTTCTATTATGAGATACCACACTGGTTGGTTCGAAACGCGTCGACAAATGATGTTTCATGTGATCTTCGCCGAAGAATCTTTTGTAAACTTGATATGGATCACAGAAGCCTAAACTCTACTAATTATTATCGTCAAATAATAGATAAACTGATTAATATCACCTAATTATAGTATGAGATGCAACCGTAAATTCCAAACACATAACAAATTAAATAATACTATAAAATATTTTGATAATATAAAATTAAACATCCAAAAAAGGTTTCTATTATTATTAATTATTATCATCAAATAATAGATAAACTAATTAATTAGAAATTGTCAAGTAATGTACAATTGACAAATACACATGACTATGAAGTCAAGTATTAAATGTTGAAATTTAATTTATATTTTGGTTTAACTCAATAAATTTGATTTAAAATGATTAATGGCGTATTTAATTGATATTGATATTGAATTTAATAATATAAGCTATTTTTCCACATATTATCTATCATTATACATTTTAATATTTTGTGATATAAATCAAAATATTTTTATTTCTATTTTGTATAATATGTTTTTTAATGGTATATATGTTTGTTTTTATATGTAATTAATAATTTTATGCATACATAATATTATATGCGATAAGTTGAAAGTCGTATTTTAATTTATATTGATCTTTAATTTCATAAAATTATTATTATTATTATTTCAATTATCAAGTGATATACATTTCACATAACCTTAAGTTAAATATCGTGATTAATCTATATTGATGTTCAATTTAACTTAATGAATTTTTTTGCATCAACATTTCAATATTTTATCATATAATTCTAAACGTTTATATTTGTTTCATATTATGTGTTTATAACTTTATAAATCAATAATATTATATATAAGAGGTTCAATGTTATATTTTAATATTAAGAGCTTAGATTTTCTATTGGTCCTTTGAGGCAATAAAGAGGCCAGTCACCTGCCAAATGGCTTTCTTAGTGGAGCTTCTATTTTGATGGGCATCCATTATATCAGAGTGGGATGGGAGGGTTAGCATTAGTGCAACCATTGTGGGGGAGTAAAGTCTATTTTGTCCCAATTGTAACATTGATAGAGGAGGGAGGTAGGAATGCCTTGATCCCTATCTAGATCTATCAACGAGGCACTTAGTTTGGGGTCGTGGTTAGCCAGATGGTTATCCATTTTATTTCCCTCTCAAAGAACAAGAGAGAGGAGGGTGGCAGGAATTTGAATTAGGAGCTTTGTTATGTTTGTTACTCAATCTCCCAATCTCAAGCTCTTGATTGCTTGGGATGGGTTAGAACCACATTGTATTCTTCAAAATATATTTGTTATTGTTTTCAAATTTCCCTCCATGATGAACTTCGAGTAACACTTTCCTATGGTGATGAAGAGGACTTTTTCAAGTTCCCTAATTTATGAAACATTGTTGGTAGTGTGACCAATTTCTTGAGCATATATGTGAGGGATTTGAATGTGTGCATTGTCATAGAAATCTCCACCTAGATTCCCTTTGCAGGCATCATCAAAATTTTGTTTGATGAAGTCAATGAGAGGGGGAGACGAGTAGGTAGGGCTAGAGGGAGAGGAGGGAGGAGGTGAAGGGACATAAGAGAAGAGATGACGAGAGAATCCGAAGAAGGAGAGGATGAATTTTTCGACGGGATTACAAACCCAATCTTTATCAACCCAAGAAAGCAAGAGAAATGATTCCCTTAGTTTGTTGAGAATAATTTGCCAAAGATTGTGCAAAGAGAGTTTTGTTTTTAAAAACTATTTCTCTTTCCAAGTGTTCTAGAGGAGGAAACGTGGGATCTTATTTCAAACTTAATTGGTGACGGGGTTTGTAAGGGAGAGGCTCATCATGAATGAAAAGTAGAGGTGATACTCGTAGGATTGTGATCATATTGATGAAATACAATGGAAATATTTCCTAATAGGGGAGAAACATAATTAATTTTGTTGAAGAGGTGATTACTAGATTTAAAATTAGAGAGAATGAGGGAGTAGGTTGAAATTCCATAGAATCCATAACGTTGACTCTTGTCCCAAGTAAGAGTTTTGTTCTAAAATAAAATCAAGAAGAGGTTAGTTTTAGGCCAATGTCTGAGATACTATAGCTTTTACCACATGCTACTATATTCATTATGATTATTAAGGGAAAGGAGGCTACATGCTTATGAGAGGTTGAAATTTCCTTGAGGTTAGCACTGTGGACAAATAAAATATGCTCCTGCTTGAATAGGAATTTTTGATCAACTAGAATCGGAACTCAACTTGAACTAATTGGTACAATCTGTCCATTTGCACCACTAAGAAGAATGAGATGAGGGAGAGCCCCAATATTCAACAAAAGAGGTTATTCCTTGGGCAAGAAGAGAGTATTTGATAGGATTGAGATGATTTTTATGAGATAGTTTTGGCCATTAGTGCCAAGAATCCTCCTATAATAACATGCTTTGACCATTTCTTACTTCCCAAAAGATACACTACCATCCTCGATGAGATTTTGTGCTCCCATGAAACATTCAAAATATGTGAGCCTTTGATATTACCAATCAGTTAGAGTTGTAATTCCTAAATGTTTCAAGTGTATATGTGTCTCCATATATTACACTAGAGGACTCCTGGATTTTGATCCATCTCTACCAATTTTGTTATTGTTGTGTGCTTTACTAAGAGTTTTTGGATCTCTTGGTACAAATCCACCTTTAAGCTTTGGTTGGAAACATTTCTCCCAAGAAATGAGAGTCCACATTTTTTCTCTCTTAGCACCCCATGAGAGGAAGCATCACTAAATGTTCCATATCTTGTTGAGAATGGCCTTTAGAGAAGCAAAAGTGAATAAGAGATAAATAGGAAAGGATTGAAGGATTGATTTGAGGAGAGTGAAGTGCCCTACCAAATTTAATAAGAAAAAGGTCAAACGGGACCGATGAACTTCAAATTTTTGAAGAAGATTATCCCAAGTGATTTTTCTAAGAGAGTTGGTAGAGAGAAAGGTGCCCAAATATTTGGCGAAAAAGTAGCTCTTTTGAAAACCAAGAGGCCAAAAAATGTGATTTTGAATAACTAGTGGAGTGCTAAAGAAAAATATTTAGGATTTGACTAGGCTAATGGAAGTTCTAGATGCATTAGAGAATGTAATAAGGATGTGATTTAAGGTTGTCACTTCCTTGACAGTGGGTGTGCCCATTAGAAAAGTGTCGTCCACAAATTTATGATGAGTGGAAGAACGAATTGAATATCCTAGAGGGATACCTTCTAAGAGTCCATCTTGAAGGGAAACAAAGATCGGGCAATCGAGGACTTCAACCATTGGGAGAAAAATATAAGGAGAGATGGAACCCCCTTTACTAATGCCTCTTGAAGGAACAAAATGGATGGAGGGAATTGCATTGACTAAGATGGAGAAGAGGGCTTTGGGGATGAGGGAAAGTATGCAATGAATCCATATTTATTCGAATCCAAAGGCTATGAGTATATGAAAGATGAATTTCCAACTGAGATTTTCAAAGGCTTTAGGCATGTCAAGCTTGATGAGCATACCAAGGGTTTTGCTGGATTTAAGAGAATGGATGTGTTCATGTGAAAGGATTACACTATCCATTATTTTCCTTCCTTCCACGTATCTAGTGTAGGTTTTAACCCCATACAGAAATTACTTGCAAATAAATTCTAAAACACATAAAATAAACAATGTGAGAGCATAACACATAAAACACATATACACAAAGATTTTCACCTGGATCCAAAAATTGGGACTACCAACTTGATTTTTCATTATGTTCCTTTCAATGTTATAATACATATTTATACATGTCGAAGCATCCAATACCATGGACCAAAAACCATCACATCCAAAACCATGGATCAAAAACCATCGCATCCAAAAACATGTGCGAAAATCATGCACAAAACCATAGGTGGATCTGCCCAACCTAAGATAGGTTCCAAAACCAAAATTTTCCAGGGCGTTGCCCTGAACCCCATAGAGTGGGGTTACCTGCACCCCCAAAACCCCATGTGACCCCCCCGCTATGCAATCAGTGCAACGAAGGGGGGGATCTTCCCCTCCTCTAACCCCCCAGTTTACAACGTGGGCTAGTCGTGGAAAGAATATAACACAACCCAACATTCTCCCACTCATTGTTTTCTTTCCACAGGGGGCCACAAGAGAGCTTAGTCATTTATCCAGCCCTACAATGCCCATTGTTTCTCTACACCAAGAGAACTTCTCATATCTCACAGATTTTGTCAATGCATCTGCAGTATTCTTCAAAGTGTCCACCCTTACCAACAACACCTTTTTGTCTTCTATCATATCCCTCACAAAGTGATACTGAACATCAATGTGCTTTGTCTTTGAATGATATGCAGGGTTCTTTGCGAACAAAATTTCACTTCGGCTGTCACAGTCTATCCTTATAGCTCCCTGTACTAACCCCATACTTGAACACAATCTCTACAACCAAACTGCTTCCTTGCTTGCATGAGTGGCTGCCATGTATTCTGTCTCTGTAGTTGATAGTGCCACTATAGATTGTTTCTTACTCATCCAACTGACTGCACCTCCAAATAGGTTAAACACATACCCACTTTTAGATCTTCTCTGATCCAGATCTCCAGCCCAGTCCGCATCAACAAATCCACAAATATCCAACACTCTGTCCAATCTTGGTCTTTCTTGGTAGCACAAACCATAATCACTAGTTCCACGCAAATACCTGAAAATTCGCTTCACTGTTGTCCAATGCTCCTTTCCTGGTTTTGACATAAACTTGCTCAATACTCCCACTGCATGTGCAATGTCTGGTCTAGTACAGACCATTGCATACATCAGGCTACTGACTGCACTTGCATATGGAACACGGGACATGTCCTCTTCCTCTTCTTGTGTCTTGGGACACTATTCAGCAGACACCTTTACACCTACAGGAATAGGAACCTTCACCGGTTTACTATCCTGCATATTAAATCTCTGCAGTATTGTCTCAACATACTTCCTCTGGTTTAACCAGAGCTTCCTCCTTACACGATCTCTTTTAATTTCCATGCCCAAAATATAGTTTGCAGCACCAAGATCTTTCATGTTGAATTTGGAGGACAATTGGGTCTTGAAATCCTGGATAATTTCTTTTTCATTTCCAACCAGCAACATATCATCCACATACAAGACCAAATAAATAACATGGTCACCAATTAATTTGAAATACACACAGTGATCTGCATTGCTTCTGGTGAAGCCAAGTCCCCGTATAAATGTATCAATTTTTTGATACCACATCCTTGGTGATTGTTTTAACCTATACAGAGACATCTTTAATTTGCATACCGGTTCTTTTTTACCCTTCACAGCAAATCCTTCAAGTTGCTTCATGTAGATTTCCTCTTCTGGATCCCCGTGAAGAAATGTTGTCTTCACATCCATCTGTTCTACCTCAAAATCAAAAGCAGCAACAACAGATAAAAGTAATCTAATAGAAGTTACCTTGGAAACAGGAGAAAAATATCACCAAAATCAATTCCCAACACCTAGGAATAACCTTTTGCTACCAACTGAGCTTTGTATTTCTCCACCTTTCCTTCTGCATTTGTCTTCTTATTGAACACCCATTTGCTTCCAATGGGTTTCCTTCCGGCCAGCAACCCCACCAGATCCCAAGCCTCATTTTTGTGCAAAGATGCCATTTCATCAACCATGGCCTCTTTACAGAGTTTTCCATCCGCTAAATCTACTGCTTCCTTCACAGTTTTGCAATCATAATTAGTAATAGATAAAGAAAAATTTGAAGAAAAAGCAGATGGACTATACCTTTCTCGCTGCCTTCTTTCTTGAACTGATCTTCTCACACCCGGAGTTTGTGGCTCTTCATCTTCTGATTCCTCCTCTACTGTAGAGTCTGATTCTTCCTCCTTTAGTTCAAACTCTATCTTCTCAGGTTCCTTTGGTTGGACTTCATGTTTAATAACATCTTTCACCTCTCTGAACACCACATCTCGGCTGTACACAACCTTCCTTGTTACTGGGTTCCAAAGCTTATAACCCTTTAAACCATCTTTATACCAAATAAAGATGCACTTTTCATATTTACTATCCAACTTGGTTCATTTCTCCTTTGGAACATGTACATATGCATCACATCCAAATACCCTCAGGTGTGAAAGAGAGGGTTGCTTACCAGTCCATACCTCTTGTGGATTTTTATCCTCCAATGCTGATGAAGGTGATTTGTTGACCAGGTAACATGTTGTCTCCACCGCCTCTGCCCAGAATTCTTGTCCTAACCCGACACCACTGAGCATGCTTCTTGCCCTTTCCATCAACGTCTTGTTCATTCTTTTTGCAGCTCCATTTTGCTGAGGTGTATATGGAGTAGTCTTCTGCCGTGCTATACCACACCTCTTACAGAATTCTTCAAATTCCTTACTACAAAACTCTCCACCGTTATCTATCCTCAACACCTTTATCTTCTTCTCTGTTTGGTTTTCCACCAGAGCCTTGAATTCTTTAAACCTGTCAAAGACTTCAAATTTCTTCTTAAGGAAATATATCCATGTATTCCTTGAGAAGTCATTTATAAATGATACATAGTACACAGACTTACCCAGTGATGGAACCTTCACAGGTCCAAACACATCACTATGTACAAGCTCTAATATATGTTTCGCCCTCTTACCACAAGACGGGAAAGTCATAGGATTCTGCTTCCCATATACACAATTTTCACAGAAATCAAAATCCAAAGAGCTATTACTCATACCTTCTACCATACCTTTACCATGAAGTATTCGAAGGCCCTTCTCTCCAATATGTCCAAGCCTTTGATGCCATAGCATGGTCTTCTCTCCAGAGACCACTAGATTTTCTACTCCACTTTCAGGAACCACAGAATTGTTGCACCCATCAACAACTATGCTACCTTGCAGCTTGTACAGAGTTCCAATATAAACTCCCCACATCAATACCATTGCTTCCCAAACCATCTTGCAGGTATCCTTTTCGAACACTGTTTTTACACCTGCATCATCCAACTTGGTTACAAAAATTAGATTTCTGGCCAATGCAAGAATATGCATAACACCTGGAAGTGTTCTAACCCTTCCACCTTGCAACTTCAACTTTACTTTTCCACGACCAACGATTCTAGCCTTCCTATCATCCCCTAAGAAGACATCACCACCATCGTATTTCTCATACTCGCAGAACCACTCTCTATGGGGAGTGAAGTGAAAGGATGCACCTGAGTCAGTCAACCATGCCTCATGATCTACATGTGTACTTGAAGAAGCCAAGTACACATCCCCACCTTCATCTGAGGTGGTTTTCACCTCTGCAGAAGGAGCATCATCAGATCCCTTTCCTTTATCAGGAGCTTTAGATTTACAGTCCCTTTTGTAGTGCCCTTCCTTTCCGCATTTCCAGCACACCACCTTTACAGGTTTTCCTGGAGATTTAGATCTCCCTCTAGATTTAGATCTCCCACTCGATGACTTATTTTTGTTTCTATTTTGGGACCGTCCTCGTACAGATAAGGCACCACCATTCTGGCTCTCCATATTTTTCCGTCTCATCTCCTCGGTCAACAAGGATGAGACTATTTCATCAAACTGCAAGACAGTTGCATTGCTACCTATTGTAATAACCAGACTATCCCATGAATCTGGTAGAGAACACAACAAACTGATGCTCTTATCTTCATCTGAAATTTTAATATCAACAGATGCTAACTGACTTACCACAGTATTAAATGCATTAAGATGCTCTATCACCAAGTCTCCATCTTTCGTCCTCAGGTTATACAGCTTTTTTCGCAGGAACAGTTTATTCACCAGAGACTTAGATTGGTACAAAATCCCTAACTTGTCCCACAAAGCCTTCGTTGTAGCTTCCCCTAATACATTCAGCAATACTGAATCTGAGACACACAATCATATTGTGCTCTTTCCCTTCCAATCCAACTTCTTCCATTCTTCATCGGACACTCCCGTTGGTTTAGTACCTAGATCTACCGCGATCCACTGATTTTTATCCACCAACAGATCCTCCATCTTGAGTTTCCACAACTCAAAACTCTGACCATTAAATTTCTCGATCTTTATCTTTCCACTACTTGCCATCTTCTTTCACCACCAGAATCGATCTCACAGATCTCCCACTGAGCAAGATCTACCACAGGCCTGAGCAAAACCCCTTAGCAACAAAGGCGTCCCCTTGAAGCCAAAACAGCTTCGATACCAAATATAGGTTTTAACCCTGTACAGAAATTACCTGCATATAAATTCTAAAACACATAAAATAAACAATGTGAGAGCATAACACATAAAACACATATACATAGAGATTTTTCCCTGGATCCCAAAACCGGGACTACCAGCTTGATTTTTCATTATGTTCCTTTCAATGTTATAATACATATTTATACATGTCGAAGCATCCAATACTATGGAGCGAAAACCAAACCCCTGTGACACCCCCGCTACACAATCGGCGCAACGAAGGGGGGGCTCCGCCCCCCCTCTATCCCCCCACTTAACTACGTGGGCTAGTCATGGAAAGAATATAACACAACCCAACATCTAGTTTGCTCGAGGGAAATGAGAGAGAGGATGATGAGTTTTAGTTTGTTGGCAATGACCTTGGAGATGATTTTGTATATGATATCACAAAGGGAAATGGGCCAATAGTGATAAGGAGAGTTGGTTCTTGATAATTTGGGGATGAGGATGATGAATGTGACATCTAAGGTTAAGAGGATTGAGGAGGAGAACTTAGAGTCTTATACTATTTTCCATATATCCTGACACAAAATTGGTTAACAATCATGGTAAAAAATTATAGTTAGCCCATTGAGACCTAGAGAATTTCCTTTAGGCATGTCCACTATTGCAATTTCCACCTGTTGCATGGTAAAAATAGGTCATTCTACTCCTTTTTCACAATTTTGGGTATGTATTTTGTAATCATTATGTAAGGTAATTTATTCTAGGGGTAGAGTTTTGGGCCTGGAAGAGAATCCAAGGCAAAGTTTTCGGGATAGAGGAGAAAAAACAGAGGCGAGGATTTTGGGCTGGAGGATTATTTTATGTTAGTAAGCCCAACCCTGATCTTAACAACCTAAACAAAATTTAGTTGTTGCACATAAGCTTTAATTTCTATGTCTAGTTTTTAAACAAGGTATACTTGATTTAAGTTAGTATTTGGCCTTAAGTTTACATTTATAGAGTGTTGATAAAGATTAAAATTCATGGGTATACCAATTTTAAAATGAACCTCTGTTTATTTTTTACTTTCTTAGTTTTGTTAAGTATTTAGGAAATTATTATATTATCCAACCCTCGTTATTTTGCTTTCTTTATTCATACCCAATTGCATTTGAACATCATACATCAAGCGTTAGCATAGGTGGGGTATCTAGGAAGGCAATCCACCCCCCACTTGAGGGGGAGTCCCTTATCATGCTCTACAGACAATCTCATTTAACCCTTCATTGTTTAGGTAGTGATTTGGATTTAATTGATTGACTGCGTAGAGTGCTCCCCTTATTTAGGGTTTGTTTCTTATGCTCTCTACATAAGGAGTTTTTGGAGCTACATTTATCTGTATGTATATTTGTGCATGAACTACACCTCCGACTATTGGGGAAAGCACTAAAGCAATAGAATATACAACAATTTCCATTGATGTTGCTTCTCTAGTAGCTACCCTTGCTTCTTTCGTTACTAGCACCTTCACTTATTTTGTAGCTGGTCATGGATGAAGTATTGATGGGGTTGATTCTATGTTACATGGACCTTTATTTAGGGTTTGTTTCTTCTGCTTTATACATAAAGAGTTTTTGGAACTACATTTCTCTGTATGTATATTTTTTGCATGAACTGCTCCTCCTACTGTTGGGAAAACCACTAAAGCAATAGAATATACAACAAATTCCATTGATGTTGCTTCTTGAGTAGCTATACTTGCTTCTTTCATTATTGGTGCCTTAACTTATCTTGTCGCTAGTCCTAGATGAAGTGCTGATGGGTTTGATTCTCTATTACAGATCCCCTTGTCATGATTTAACTAAAATATTGATCACTTAAATAAATTTTGAATAAATTTAAATTTATTAGCTAGAATCGAATAAATTAATTATATGAAGTAAAATCTGATGAACCTGAATCAGCTAGGACCTATTAGAAGATTAGAGTACATCTCAGTTTCCCTCATAGAACTATTGTTGAACAACCATCATTACCTTTTGGCTAGTGAGAGGTTTCACTTCCTTGGAACATGCATTGGTTTGAGTTTCTTTTTGTTTCTATCTTTTTCAACTTGTTGTCATGTGAGTACAATGCCTTACCTTTAACAATATTCCTAGACTTTAGATGAGAATTTCCTTTGTCTTATCGCCAAGTCTGAGGGCATCCAAGAAATAAAATTATGGTTATGGAAAATGATATTCTTATCAATCTCTATCCCAATCACAAACATTTGAATCCTAATCACTAACCGGAGAAATAAACTCATATCTTCACCACTAGTTTTTGGGATTGTGTCTCTCTATATGTATTTGTTTGGATTAATTGCATCAACTACTTGTCTCACTGTAGGGAAAAGATCAAGAAACTCATAATATTCACCAGAAGAAAGGGTTAATTGCGTGAACAACTTGTCTTGTTGTAGGTAAAACCACTAAAGCAATAAAATATAAAACAAGCTCTAGTTCCAATTTCTTGTTCGTTCTATTTTTTCAACTTGTTCTCATGTGAATTGCATGAACTACTTGTCTTGCTACAGGGAAAACCACTTAAGAAACATATCTAGTTCCATTCTTTTTTTCATCTTATTTTCATGTTCATTCCACTTGTTGTCTTCAACATGATTCCTGCACTTTAGATGAAGTGCCAATGGTGGAACTACAAGTTCCGAAAGGAAGAGATTTTCTAGTGAAATCATAAAATAAGTTTTTAGTTTTTAGGGCTTTGTTATAGAGATATTTGGGCATTGCAACCCAAATCACATATGTTCATAAACCAAGGGATTCTAAGCCCCTAAAAGTGTTGTTTCATACCCTAAAGGAAAAAGGTCAGTTTATTACATCATCTCCCAGAAGTTCTCCCTGAAAGACTACTCAGAACTGGTCAAAACTAGACCATACAGACTACTCAGTGATAAGGGTGTGATTCATCTCACCTGCCACATGCAAAAAGTGTGATGCATACTGAAAATCCCTTGTGTAGGGTGCGATGAGCGAGAGCAGACAAATGGCAGAGGAAGCGGGCTAGGTGGAAACCCAGAGAATCTTCTAGAAACTGCCCATTTGACACTTTCCTCTCTGAATTCGCCCAAGGATGAGTAAGAGATCATGAAATCTCCAAGTGGAACCAAGAACTATCAGAGAGATGACACTAATCAAAATCCTAGAAGCTGACTCACCCACCTACAAATATCTATATATGGATCCCTCATCCTAGAGATCCAGAGGCTGGAATTTTGTATTTTGTAAGGAAGTGTTGTTGGTTTCTCTATGCAACATTGTAATGTTGGGTGATCTAAGCTTTTCATGAGGTGAAGAGGGCTTTCATGCTGGGAGGATGGCGCTGGGTCAGACCAATGGGTTGTAATCCTCTCTTCTACTACTTCTATCAATAAAGCTATTTGAGTTTTCCTCCATATTCTTATATATCTCTGAATCTTGTATTGATATATGCATTTGTATGGTGAATATACATCTGATCCTATATTTTTTATGGTTATAGATCTCTATGCTTTGATGGTATTATGCTGCTTTGACTCTACAGGTGTTAAATCGGGACAAGTTTGGAAAGAGTGGAGAAGCTCTGTCAAAGGAGGGAAGAAACAAGCAAAGAGCCAAGAAAAAGATTGAGGTTAGTACTCTTTTCTTCTCCCTCATCTATCTCTCATAAAGGAAAACACAAGTAACTTTAGCTTGTTTGTTTCTAAGATAGCTACCCGTCTTAGTGGGACTAGCAGCTCTGAATGGACACTAGTTTTCCCGATAACAAAATGGCGACTCCACTGGGGAGTGAATAGCTTGTTTTCTTGTTTATATTTGTTTGCTTTATAAACTACAGACAGAGCCTGAAGTTAAGCCAGCTAGCCTTTGAACTGCATTTGCTATGCAAGTGCAAAGTAGATCAACACTACTTCAGTCAACCTCTGGGTTTGTTTATGAACTGAACAACTGACTTGCAAACATCCTAAGTGCCCTGGTGGTAGCTCAAGTAACCTCATTAGATCAGCCCTTGTACTTTGTGTTTACTGCCTATCATTAGCTCAGCCTAAACCCCTGAACTTAGCTGCAAACTGTGAGAAAAAACCAAGCTCAGTCTCGTCCTCAGACCATCTCACTATCTCTCTTTGGTAGTCTAGATGCATTGCACCTCCCGTGTACTGTAGGTGAGATCCATCCCTGTTTCCCTACGTTACATGTGCGATGATTAGGTAAGACTGTTTCTGCCTCCAGATTTTGGTTTTCTCTTCATTGTCTTCAGCTTTCTTCAGTAGTTTTGCTATCTGTGATCAGTATATCACTGTTGAAACTTGCTTCCTTTACATTATTCAACCTCAATTGATAGAGAATTGTGAATGCTTTTATGTATTTTTTGTCACTTACAGTTCTCCTTTGCAAACAGTAGCTTAATCGAACTGTCTTCTTTTGATTTGAAAGTGTCACAAGTGTTGTTTTCAGTTAAAGAAAAGAGTCTTCCTCTTTTTGATAGTCGATTACACTTTTGTCATTGTATTTTATTTGAATTAATAGTATTTATAGTGTCAAAAGAAATTTTAAATTCGAAATTGCAAAGTATCATCTTAGTCTTCCTTTCGTTTTTTGAAAAGAAAATTGTTACTACTATCGCTTTGAAAGAAAAATAGTTCAGATCTGTACTTAGCATTATTTTTGTCATTCACACATTAATAAAGAAAAAAACAAATACATTCATGTGCATTTGCATTTAGACTGCATGCGGAAATTGATTTAGGAAATGTGCATCTAGTGTGTGCTCTCTGCTCTATGTTGAAAGGATTTTACTTCTCTTTCCTTAGTAGCTAGGATTTTCATTGCAAAAAGAAAGTAAATGACTGTTTATCATCTTAGACTACATTTTTAGGAATTTTATATCTACATCACGCAGTGAACCTTAAAGGAAAACTTCTTAATAAAGATCAACTGTAAAATAAATTTCAATGAACATAAGAACGCTTTGGAACCTAACGCACAAAATCTAGAAGTCTATGCTAGAGACGTATTCTGGCGTCATAAATCCTGGCAACTATCGTTTTCATCATAGGTTGGGTGATTCCTCCTCCTTGATATGACAAGTGCTAGTATGGACTTGTCCTCCCATGTACCATTGAGTATATATTGGGAGACCACAATAGGCTATCCTCAGGAAGCCTTGTTTGCCGCCCTATCAATCGCAATGCACTGAACACAACATTTGAGAAGATTAACTATAGTACCGTAAAAAGTATTCTATAGTTTTGTGATTGGTTTTGTAACCCCTCTATCTATATTTCCAGAGTAGTCACTTTCGTTCCTTTTCAGACTCCTGAAAAGAAAATGTCCATCTGAGCACTTATCACTTCAGGATCATTAAAAATCGAAGGTGACTAGAGTCATCTTTAGCTTTTTCTCAACTCTTAAAAATTGAAAAAGCAAGTTGTGTCAAAGTGTCATAACATTTATTTTAATCGGAATAACATCATTGTTCCCTCGTTGGTCTTAGGTTGAGAAAATGGAGTCCACCAATCAAGGATTTCCCCTTGGGGGGAATCCTAGTCCCTTCTCCTCTTGGGGAGATGTTGCTGCACCTCATATGGATACATTGTCCCTTCTAGGGCTTACAATTGGCCTGCCAGTATGGCTTTTATCGACCTCTGTCATTCAAAACACCGTGATTCCTGAGCAGTCAAATCAGAAAACAGATGATACTAGAGTTACCCCCCCACCTTCTACTTCGTTTGTTTCTCCCTCTCCTCCTTCCTCTTTGCTTGGTGAAGCTAGCAGTGCTAAAAGCAAAGTAACTTAGAAGAAGAAGCCGATGGCGAAGGGGGGCAACCATGCATCGTCTGGTGAAAATCTACACACTGCACCATCCAAACCTAAATCTCCATGTGTCATTTGCAAAGGAGACCACTATCATTGAGATTGTCCTTGCATCCCACAGATCTTAAGTGATTGTCTCCCCGCTTGCACAATCCAGTGTCCTCAACCTCTGGCGATCATGTTGAGAGTACACCATCAACTAGTGAAAACGAAGTCAATGGACAGAAAGGAAGATCTAAATTTCCTTGTAGACTGTGTGAAGGTGATCATGCCCTCCACCATTGTCCCTCCCTGGACGAAGCTAAAAGAGTCTTGGATAACTGTCCTGCGTCACCGTAGCGACTTCCTCCTAGATATAAGAAACTCTTGCTGAGTCCATCGCTAGTTGAAAATCCAACTGACACACCTTTGTTGTCGTTCGAAGCACCTATCATTGAAGATAAACCCTTTGAGTCCACACCGGACCAAAGTAAATAGGTCGAGACAGCAGTCGACCCAGTCTTATCTTCAGAAGGTCCACCTTCAGATGATACAGTCACCAAAGAGAATGAGGACGACACCGTTCAAATTCTTTTTGTTAACACAGAATCTGATGAACATGGGGGAAATCTACCCGTTCCTTTACAGCAGGAGGGAAGTTCGTCAGAGATTTACCCAGCTGTTTATTCGGTCCCTCCTCCAAGCAATCTAGTTGTTTCCTTCGATTGGAATCTACTAGGCAGACCCCACCTACCATCGAACATACCATTCTGAATCATAGTACAAGCTTACAGAATGATCATGGTTGGTACTATCATAGATGAAGGGGCTTCTGTGAGTATCCTTTCCTCAACTGCTTGGAAAGTGCTTGGTTCACCACTGCTTCTACCTGAGATTCAAAATTTGATAGGCTTCAACAAAGGAGTCGGTCAACTGTTAGGGATCCTTCCAAATTTGCCTATAACTTTGAGAAGGAAAATTATTCATCTAAATGTGATGGTAGTCCAAGGACCTTTAGATTAAAATCTACTCCTTGGGCGTGACTACATTTATAGCATGGGAGTTATTGTTTCCTCACTCTTTCGAGTGATGTGTTTTCCGCATGAATGCAGAGTGGTCCAGCTCGTAGACCAGCTTTCATTCCCCGGTTCACACGTAGCTACTAGTCAAGTGCCATCCCTAACTGGTCTCTTTTCACAAGGAATGTCTCATCAATCTCTAGTCCGTCCACCTGATGAGCGCGAGTGATTCGGTGATTGTGACTGAAACCCAGGGGGCATGCGCCCTGGTCTGCCTCAGCAGGAAAACCCCAGATATAAGGTAGGTTTCCGTGTAGGATATATGACTAGTCTGACACACCCGTCCGTACAGGAAAATGGGATTAGACTGGAATAATATTCCCTTGTCAAAGGTTATTTTATTGGGATCGATAACAGTCACCTTTGTCCATTTCGATGGACATCACCAAGGAAGTGTTTTGTCTGTGACGTGGATGGAACAATCTTGCTAGTGCAGGAAATTCCATATGGTGACCTGGAAACTCTACTTTATACCTAGGGGCATGCAAACCTTTTTTCATGCAAGTGAAAAGCGACCATTTATTTTCTTAGTTTGTAGGCTCTTAACCCTTTAGACTCGTAGGTTGGTCGTTCCTAGCTTGCAAAACAAAAGGCTCCAGAGCAAAGTTGCGCATGGGGCAAGCTCCCAAAAAATGAACCTACTGATGATACATTTTCATTATACGATTGGCACGAGCAGTTTTACGTGAATTTCAATCTCGTTAAAAAATAAACCTAGCAATGAGCATATGTTCCACCAGAGTTTAAGCTCATCAAAAAAAAAATGAACCCACCTTCGGTAAATAACCATTGTGATCACATACTTATCAGCTTTTGAACCTTGATCGTGTTCTTACCATCACCTCCACTCTTTTTTAGCCGATCATACGCCTCCATTTGATTGTTTACCCCTTTTGAGGAACAACTGCGATGAGTGATTCTATTAGCCACCTTCTTTACACTGCTATGATTGAAAAAGTTCCAAACCTTACCTGGAACCAGCTGCTATCTGAAAATATCACTCGTTCCTCAAAAAGTGAGTCTACTTTAAGCTCTTTTCATCTGACTCATAAAAAATGAAAATATTACCGAGCAATTGGCCTCTCCATATCGTTAAAGTGATTGGAAGTGCCATCCCTCTTCTAGATTTTAATCTTTTTGGACCTGAGGGATCATTACACAAAAAGATCGAGCATTTGTATTGTTTGGCTCGTTAAAACTATCGAAAAGTCATCCCTTTCGTATTGTTTTATACTTTTTCGGACTCAAGGGATTATATTATGAAAAAGGAATACTGGAGTTTCCTTTGTGTCTCCTTTTAGACTTTCTAAAATTGAAAAGGACTGAGTTATCCTTGTCATTAAACTCATTAAAACGATAGTGACAAACTTGTGCATGTAGAGAAGAGCGAGTTTCACTGTTGCTAGGCTTGTTAAAACATAGCGACAGGTTTGCCCGAAGGGAAAATTATAGAACAAGCATATGTTATCCTCCTCAAGCTTGACAAAAATAAATAAGTAATGGTCAGCAATGACTTGGGAAAAATTGGGAAGAAAACTTGAAGAAACTTTATTGGTAGCAGGTCGCTCTTGAACATGACACTTTCACTCCATCACCATGATTGAGTCGAGTTGGGTTATTCCGTTCACTGGTCATATCACCATTTGTCCTCCGTCCCATCCATTTTTTGGGTTAATGCTACCAATCCATTTTAGTGTCGTCGATATGTCCAAGAGAAGTCACTCAGAGAATTCACCAACCCAGCTTATGTCTCATCTGCTGCAATTCCTTCATGCTTCATTCTTTGATGACTGCCACCATGAACCTTGTATCATTAGATCGTTTTCACCTCCGCAAAATCATTTGCTCCATTCCATGTCATAGATGTGGGATTCATTAAGGGCCTCCTATGACGGGTCACTTCTTGTCGACATCAGCTCATTATCCAAGAAGTCGACTTAGGAACAACCTTTTCATTACTTTGAAGCTTGCATGCCTCAATCATAAGTTTCTCACTTCCAGCGACAAGTTTACATCAATGGCCTTCAACCGAAAGATTTTGCATGGTGTTCGACATCGACTCATGTATTCGCACCACGTGAATTGTACTGCAGTATCTTGAGGGTAATTATCATTATCAGTGATTCCTCTCGTACCTATTAATAGCTTACATCATTGGCTGGTAAGCAGGCGATGTCTTTCCATGTTCGACTTTAGAACATCTTTTCACATGGATCGACTTGTACTTTGGGCAAAGATTGAGCAAGTTTGAAGACCCTGGATCTAGTTTCATCCATCCAGGCTGCGATATATTCAAGAAAATAAAGACATCAAATGTACATCATAGCTGCATAGATAATTATCCAATCCAAGGGATGATGGCTCTACCAGAATCATCAGTCTGCCACACAGACGGTTGTATGTCCTATGTACATGAAAATGAATTTATAAAGCTAAGCATGGGAATGCCCACCTCAGCTAGATCATGAAAATATTATGAAGATAATGTATTGTATGTATCTTATTACAAGTCACCTTCCAGTTCAAAAAACCTTGGATCCTCATGATAAAGAATTTCACCCGACATCAGAAGATTTACGACCTCATGCTTTAAGGGGCAACTCTTATAGACATATTTGGGCACTGCAACCCAAATCGCATATGTCCATAACCCAAGGGCTTCTAAGCCCCTAAAAGTGTTGTTTCATACCCTAAGGGAACAAGGTCAGCTGATTACATCATCTCCCAGAAGTTCTCCCTAAAAGACTACTCAAAACTGGACCATACAAACTGCTCAGTGCTAAGGGTGCGATGCATCTCACCTGCCACATGCAAAAAGTGTGATGCATACTGAAAAGCCCTTCTGTAGGGTATGATAAGTGAGAGTAGACAAATGGTAGAGGCAGTGGGCTAGGTGTAAACCCAGAGAATCTTCTAGAAACTGCCCATTTGACACTTGCCTCTCTGAATTCACCCAAGGATGAGTAAGAGATCATGAAATATCCAAGTGGAACCAAGAACTATCAGAGAGATGACACTAATCAAAATCCCAGAAGCTGACTCATCCACCCACAAATATCTATACATGGATCCCTCATCCTAGAGATCCAGAGGCTGGAATTTTGTATTTGGTAAGGAAGTGTTGTTGGCTTCTCTGTGCAACATTGTATTGTTGGGTGATCTAAGATTTTCATGAGGTGAAGAGGGGTTTCATGCTAGGAGGATGGTGCTAGGTCAGACCAATGGGTTGTAATCCTCTCTTCTACTATTTCTATCAATAAAGCTATTTGAGTTTTCCTCCATATTCTTGTATATCTCTTAATCTTGTATTGATATATGCATTTGTATGGTGAATATACATCTGATCCTATATTGTTTATGGTTATAGATCTCTATGCTTTTATGGTATTATGCTGCTTTGACTCTACAAGTGTTCTTTGAAGCAGGACAAGTGAGGAAAGAGTGGCGAAGCTCTGTCAAAGGAGGAAAGAAACAAGCAAGGAGCCAAGCGAAAGACTGAGGTTGGTACTCTCTGCTTCTCCCTCATCTATCTCTCATAAAGGAAAACACAAGTAACTTTAGTTTGTTTGTTTCTAAGATAGCTACCCGTCTTAGTGGGACTAGTAGCTCTGAATGGACACTAGTTTTCCTGATAACAAGCTTGTTATTAGAGATTTTCTAGTGAAAATCGTAATATAATAGTTTTTTTAAAGAGTAATTCACCGAATAAAGTGCATATAAAATCAATAGGTCTTACCCTCTACAGCTGATTCAACTGGATTTTCTCTCTTAAATATGATATGATTTTCTCTCTGGACTGTACAACAATCGACCATCAACTTTTAGATTATTTCTTTTGGTATTTCATGTTTTTTTTCTGGGATAGATAGCCTCGGTTACAGCCATTTAAACTTACGTAACTTCTATCCTTTTCCATAAGTTTTTTCATATACCATACAATTCATATGTCAAGATCAAGGTTGTAAAACTGTTTTGAAAGATCATCTCTATGGACAGTTTGGTTTGATCCACCTGACACTGAATCTTTTTTTATTATACTTAAAAAAAAAAATCGAATGGACGATTTCTCTGTTTGGTAGAAAAAACCAATAGGTCTTACCTAATATAGCCATATGGGTATTGTTGAGAAATTTACCATTTGTGTTACTGTTAGTGTAAGTTTAGATTATCAGTAAATATTAAATAAATAAGTAATAAAGTCCAAAATCAAATAAAGTTACGAATAGGTATTAGCATTTTAAGTTTAAAATGATTAAATTTGAATCAATGTGCTTAATGGTATCATGAAATCTATATATACTCTTTTTTCCCCCTTGGAAAAATCGTAATTTTATTCATGAGAGAAAATTACATGTTGTAGATGCTAAAAAGTATATGCATATGATCTGTTCTTGTTTTCACAGAAAACATAAAAAAAACTAAAGAAAAAGTACAGCTAACCTATTCTTTTCTCCCTTTCTTTTTTTCCACTTTTCGCCAACCTACAGTGTTGGGAGTGGATGTTACAATGGACAACTAATTTTGATTTGTATTTATGGGATATTCTTTGTGAGAATCAGATCCTTCTGATCCATGATTTCATTTTCCGCCCTTACTTCCATTCATGTTAGTTGGGACTCTTGTTGCTACAAAGGATTGTTGGGCCACAAGTTGCATGGGTTGGTGGGATCTTTCACCTCCTTTTGTGTGCTGTTCTAAATCTTTGAACATTCGTTTATGCTTTATTATGTGTTGTTTCTAATTTTTCTGCTTCTTCTTCCAAGGCGTCTGTATATTGCCATCCTTTTGGATTTTTATGTTGCTTCTTGTTCCATTTGGGGGTTTTTTTTGGTTGTGGACAGGCACTATGGAGTCTGTTTGTAAATATCCACAATATCAAAAAGCTGTATTTTCATAATCTAAAGGTTGAGTCCAATGTGTATTATTGAAACTCAATGTAATGTTGTCTGGTAGTCCCTGGCTAAGATCTACTTCAACACATATCCTAGAAAAAGTAAATATTCCCCTTATAAGTCTATCCCCATCAATCTTTAGGAACTTTCCCAGGGAGTTCCCTATGGCTACTAAAACATTATGATGCCAGAAGTGTAATGGAAGGTTGTGCAAACTGACCCAAACTGACATTTTTTATACCACCATTGTGTTGGCATCAAATTCTGGGAACCAAGAGGTCATGAAGAGTCCTCCATTGTCCCAGAACCATGGTCCCTTATTGAGGATATGTTCCTTTTCTTATACTGTGGTGAATCTAACTATAAAAAAACCCCTTAGGGCATAAGTATATTTCACAATTTGGTGACCATGCAACAAATACCCATTGGTGTAAAACATCAGATTTAGGCCAAAATCCATTAAATATTCATATAACTACTTTGGAATAGAGATATGAGTACAAATCATTTACCTTAGGCATTGAGATTGTGAGAGCAGGAGTCTCATATTTTTGTTCCCACAATGTAGGGCACTGGTATCTTGGGAAATGTTGCTAATTTGATTTGTGTTTTTTCCTTTCCTTTGACTGTATCTTAAAAGAGCTTGTGCTCTTTAAGCTAGTTCCATAGCATTCATCTCGCAGATGCAAACTGATTATGATGATCGAGTCTGTGACAATGCCATAATCTTGAAGTGTGTGGTTATCGTGAAGGTTGTGTCCTTAGTAGATCAAATTTTTCCTTCATGCTGGTATACCGAGGTGAGTCTGGATTTCATACCTTAAGTCTTGGATCCTCCTCCCCTTCTAGATCCTCCAACAAATATGCTTTCCTCCTAGTGTTTTAATGAAAATTTGTATCAAGTGTGCCTCAGTAAAGTGTGGGTCTGTCTGAGAAAAGGCTCGATTTGTTTTCAATGCATCTGGATTTGACGGATCTGAGCATATTAGTGCTCTATCTGGTTCTTGCTTCACCAGATCTAGGCTATCTGATGGATCTGTGCATATCAGTTCTCTGTATGGTTTTTGCTTCGGCATATCTGGGCTAGCATGCCTGGCATCACCCTTTGTCAGATACCCACCTGCAAGTTCTAGGAGGCCTCCCGGGTATGGCTCTGCCCACCCTAGTGCTGTGTCTATGCGGTTCTTATTAACAGAGAGATCATGTTCTCAGTTCGGCAATCGATCTGGCTCTCTATTATGTATTATATGCATGGTTTTTTCCGTATAAAAAATGAGCAGGGGATCCGTGAGGCATAGGAGTGATAGATTTGAGTAAAAAATGCCCAGACAGATGCCCCAGACACTCTCCTGCACTGCCCAGACCATCAAATAGGATTTTCCTTTGCCCTTTGTCTTAGAGTCAGCGAGTCTATAGAAGATAGAGAAAAAACATTTGCAGACTGCTGGATCTGGCCAGTCCAGGGGCTGATCTACCATCTTGCTATCCATATCAAAGATCCCTTACCCTGATCTATAAGAATCACCTCGTTTCAGGTAGAGAGAGGTTGTTCGTGGCCATTGTGGGGGTCAGTCTTCCTCGGGGGTTCATACTCTGGTTCACGGTGCGGCTAGATGATTGCCTGATTTACTGAGTCATCCTGCACATCTTTTGGTATCCTGCATACTCCATTGATGCCCAGATCGGTGGTCTGAAGAGTGGCATCGGTGCTAAAAACGTTCTCAGAAACCCTCGCCATTCTCAGATCCAGAAATATTAAGAATCACTACACTCTCAATATCAACCTTGATGCTTCTTTAAATATTCTCCTCTTTTCTGATGTGGTAGTCTTCTTGAATCTATATATACTCTTACTTGTTTATTATATTTTATTTCCAATTGTATTATAAGTGATTTTCCAAATTTTAACAATATAAAAATTTAGATAATATGTTTACTAAAATTCCTTAATTATTAATATAATTTTCTTTTCTGTGTTTTATGCAGGAAAATAAAGCATGACACTGACTAATAATGCAAGGAGATGGAATATGATATTAAATTAGTAGTTGATAGATGGATATGTGATTTTTCAAATTTTAACAATATAAAAATTTAGATAACATGTTTATTGAAATTCCTTAGTATTAATATGATTTTCCTTTCTTCGTTCTATGCAGGAAAATTAAGGATTACGCTGATTCATAATATGAGGAAATGGACTTTGATATTAAATTAGTAGTATATAGATGGATATGTGATCTCATGATATATAATTTTACTTATTTACTTGTAAATCATGATGAGGAAAAACTCAAAACTCTGCCTTAATAAAATTAGTATTTATTTTTGAGGGAGGGGGTTTTCCATTCCCTAAAGACCTCATCAAAACCATGGGCATAACTATTGCTGATACATATCCTTAATGGTGAGGAATGTTTTGTATGTGTGTGTGTTTATTTTTTCTTATATGAATTTTTAAATCTATACATTGTGTAGAAATTCCTTTTAGATTCAAACTGCTAATTGTAATTTGCTAAAACAATAAACTTGAATATACTCTACTCATGAGCAAAACAATGAAACGATCACGAAATCACGAAGCATACAAGAGAAAGAATTCAATCAACACATTACAAAATGATTTTTTGGGGAAGACCACAGCTAAAAACCCTTGCTATTTTTATATTGCATTAGTTAGAAAATATGAGAAGATCGTAATGCTTTGCTGAAGCCCAAGCAATCTCTGCACTATCTCTATCTGTCTCACTGCTTCCTAGACGAGCCCATGACAATGCCCAACCAATTTATGCTTGCTCGGTTCCATATTTCCTTGCATTATTACCTTGGTAATTATCCCCTATTAATTATGGAAATTACTCTATTGGAACTCCACAATCCTCGTAGACCTTCCTCTGACTGCATGCACCAGCTATACAATTCAAATGACTATACAATGATAGTACACTATCCTTGAACTCCAATATCAACTTGGTAACTCTCATATTTGACATGCATGATTTATTAATGAGTGAATCATCATTTTACCGTTTGATCACCACAGGCAACACCACACAATACTGCAGGCATGACCACACTACTAGGCCTCCCACTAGTTCCTCCAACATTTGGAACTAGTATAATTGACCTGAACTCAGTTAAATTGAATTAATTAATTGCAACTCAAAATAAACTTAACCAGGGATCCTATAATGTAGGAGACACTCTACATGACTCAAGTTAGACCCTCAACTCGAATTAACTGAGCCAAAAAAGTCAATTTAACTTAGTTAACTCATAGAAAATTAATTCAAGGAAAAAAACTAAATTAGGATTTTCTTGTTGCATTTTCAACACTCCTTCTCAACAAGAAAGATATTATCTTCTACCATGATCCTGCATCTATGAAACTCGAATTTTCGTGTTGATAATTCATTTATTAAAATATCTACATCTTGTTCCTCTATAGGAATGTACTCTTGCAACATGATTCTCCTCTGCACGCAATATCATAGATGGTGATACCAGATGTCGATATGCTTGTATCGATCATGAAAAAATGGATTCTCAGAGAGTTTGATACAACTCTCAGTGTCTTAGTAAACCATTGTAGGATCCATCTTCCTCATCCAGATAACCTCACACGCTGCTTGACTAGAACCAATTTTGAAGCCACAATCTTGCCAAGTCATGGTTCTAACCAATGTCTTATCCAACTATCAATGAATAGGTTAGGAAACCCAAGGAACATAACCTTCAAGTTCAAAGACTTCTTGTTAAGGAATCTAGAATTTCTCCCTAATACAAAGACTTGGTGGAGAGATTCAAATATTTTCTTGGGAACAATAATAACTTGAATACCTCAAGAAAAAAATCAAAGACTAGAATCTATCCAACTTTGGAAACATTCATAAATACAAGACACAGTTACAAAAAGAGATGGCTACCATACAAGACACTTTAATTTCGGTAGGAAAGACAAAGGAGCTAAGTCATCAAGATATAGTCACCTCTCTAAAACTGGAGTAATGCTTAAAGCAAGAAGAAATTTTATTGAAACAAAATCAGGAGTCCAATGGTTACAAGAAAGGAAAAGGAACACTCAGTTTTCCACACACCAATGATGAATCAATAACAAAAAAATTATATATCAAGCATCAAATCTACCACCAACCTCAAAATCAAAAGCCATGTTGAAATCACTCAGGATTTACTTAACCATTTTCAAACCCTCCTAACCGATCTCACCCTTGATAAAGGCTGACCATTAGAAAAATCACTAGAAACATACCCAAAATTGTCACCAAAGGCTATAATGACCTATTTTGACTATGCAAGAGGTGAAAATTGTAGTAGTGGACATGCCTAAAGGAAATTCTCCAGGTCTCGATGGGCTAACTATAATTTTTTACCAATCTTGTTGGCCAATTTTGTGCCAAGATATGGAAAATAGTATAAGACTCTAGGTGCTCCTCCTCAATCCTATCAACCTTAGATGTCACATTCATTACACTCATCCCCAAATCATCAAGAGCCAAATCTTCTCACTATTATCCCATTTCCCTTTGTGACACCATATAAAAAATCATTTCCAATGTCATTGCCAACAAACTAAATCCCATCATCCTCTCTCTCATTTCCCTAGAGAAAACAACATACATGGAAGGAAAGAAAATAATGACTAGTGTAATCCTTGCACATGAACAAATCCACTCTCTTAAATCCAACAATACCCGAAGTATGATCATCAAGCTTGACGTGCCTAAAGCCTTTGAAAATCTCATTTGGAAATTCACCTTTCATATACTTGTAGCCTTTGGACTCAAATAAAGATGGATTCGTTAGATACTTTCCCTCATCACCAAAGCCGCCTTCTCCATCTTAGTCAATGACACTCCCTCCATTCCTTTTGTTACTTGAAGAGGTATTAGGAAAGGGGATACCATCTCTCCTTATATTTTTCTCCCAATGGTTTAAGGCCTTGACCGCCCAATCTCTGTTTCCCTCCAAGATGGACTCTGAAGGTACCCCTTTAGGATCTTGTTGGCTTTATGGACCCGGGCCCAGGTTCAACGTTAGTCAGCCAAACAAATCCCTACACTATTGGCCCTTTCGGCATCAGCCCGTGCAGCGTGGACTGCAGACTCACCCGAAGCAGTATGGGGGGATGCTGGAACCAAGTTTCCGCACCCTGAGATGGTCATGATGTTGGTTTATACCCCCTGCCACTACTTTCACGTAGGTCAATAAGTCTTAGGGCTCTATCAATCTACCCTTATTTCACCCTTTAGTACCTCCGTGAAGGAGTAGGATTGACCTTCACGCAACCCTAACCCGCGGTTCAGGTACTTCGTAGCTATGACAATGTATTGTATAGGTTCCCAAGTTATCTCAAGTGTTTTACTTATCTTACCAATCAATTACAGTTAGCGTCACATAAACTGATATCTTTACTTGCATTCGATTAACATATATAATCACATACATTCGGGCATCAAATAAACAGTGTAAAATAAACCCAGAACGCAATATAATTAGATGCATTAACAGAGACTAAATACACAGTAATTGCAGAATACTTCTCTTTATTGATATCTTCCAGTTTAATACAGACTTTATCCACCCTGTGCACACAGCTGCAGGGGTTCGCGCACTCAACTTCAGACTTCCACCCTAGGCCTCTACGCACTCAGCTGCAAAGCCTCTACCTATGCTAAGACCTGAAACACTTAGACTTCTCTACCAAAACTTCCAAAGATTCATTTTTCTCTAACTGCCTAGAGTGAGCTTACTTAGCTCCTTTTTATACAATCCCATGGTCCACGGACCATGGGTAGATCTTTCCAACCAACTTGACACTTTACAAAATAAGGGCAGACAACCCTTTATGACTCTTGACACCTTCGCGCTCTGTGACCACGAAATGTGGAGACTTTACAACTTTATTACAAAATTGTCCCAAAGCATGCGCTTTTAGCCCCAAAACTGCTCTTGGGGGAACCCGTTCCCAACAGGCCCCCAACACAAACATGGTGACTCACCTTCAAGTCACTCTGCAAACGCAGAGATCTTGGCTCGAAGACCCCCTAGCTCGACCTGTATGACGACAACCTTGGCGGTGCACTCTGTGATTGCCTACTTCACTTCTTCAACCAACTGCTTTGTCGCTGGTCCTGAAGTGTTAGCCTGAAGCTTCTGCTGAGTCACTTGTAGACTAGAAAACTTGCCTTCAATGGAGGTTGTGACTAAATAAGCTTCGTCTAACCAAGGCTTCAAGTGCGCCTTCAGCACTGCCTCTTTGTGTTGCGCTGCATCTACCTGTTCCTTCAAGGTTTTGGCCTCCTACAGCTTCGCCAGTCTTTGTGTGAGAGCGATGGTGCACATTGTTCCTTTTACCTCATCATAGTGATGTTGCAGTTCTCGTGCCTCTATCTCCAGTTTCTTTACATTAGGATCCTCCTGCAGACTGGTCATGACCTCGAACAACTGTTCAAACAACCTTGTGCAGGGATTCAATAATAGAGTTTAGGCTTTTGTGATCCATATCAAGTTAGAGAAAGATTTCGGCGAAAATCACATGGAATCTCATTTTGTCGACGCGTTTCGAACCAACTAGTGTGGTTCATCGTCAGGACAAGTTGAAGAAACAGATCCATCTTAGCATGTTAAATAGACCGAGCAGAGCCTCCAACGGCTAGTTTGACCAGCCGTTAATATTGACTAATGGACCGGGATCAAAACATTTTTAATAATAAAAAAGGAGATAAGTTATATAGGAGACCAATAAATAATTTAAATTAGTGATAATAGTATATTAATAAATAGTTAAAAATTATAGGTTAATTATTTTTAAAAGGAAATTAGTTGCAAAGGACCGCTTCTATGAATAAATTAAATGTGAATACGAGTTAAATGTGAATAAAAATAACTAAAAATAAAATAAAAATAGTAAATAAATAAATAAATAAAATAATAAATAAATAAATAATAATAAAAATAATAAGTAAATAAATAAATGAATAAAATAAATACAACTGAAATATACAATAAAAATAATAAAAATAAAATAAATAAATAAATAAAAATAATAAAAATAATAAAAATAATAAAAATAAAATAAAAATAAAAAAAAATAATAATAATAATAAATAAATAAATAAAATAATAAATAAAAATAATAATAAATAAATAAATAAAAATAAATAAATAACTAAATAAATAAAAATACAAATAAAAATATAAAGTAAAAATAATAAAGGAAAAGTTAAATATATAGAGTAATGTATAAAATTAATTTTATTTAAAAATATTATAAAAATTGTGTGTTCAATAATAAAGGTAATAAAGAAAATCAAAGGATGATATGATAGATCGGAAATTAGTTAAAAATATAAGCAGTAAAGAATTAGAAAGGAAATTAGTTATACGGAGGCCCTTAAATAAAATAATCAATAAAAATAATAGGAATTAAAATGGAAAAAAAAGGCATCAGAAGAAATAGGATGCTATATACACGATTAAAAAATAATAATAATAATAATAATAATAATAATAAATAAATAAATAAATCAATGAATAAATAAAATAATAATAATATTAAAATACATAAATAAGTGAAAATAAAGATAAAAGACACCAAAAACCAAAGCGGACGAAAAAACGACTAGGAAGAGAGGGTTGGGACCCAACACCTGCTGACTTTCCAACCATCCTCTCTATTGAGATTGATAAGTCTCTTTTCGATCTCAAGCGCTTCCCTGAATTTTCGATGATGGAAATGCGAAACCTTAGCAATAACACTGGCTTCTTCAATACAAACATGATGATTGGTTTTCTCAGCATGTTCAGCCAAAGCGGAAGACTTAGATCTCCTATGTTTCAGATCCGCTACATGCTCGCTAATCCTCTGATTAATGGAACGACCAGTCTCCCCAATATAGGGGGTCCCACAGGAACAAGGGATCATATAAACACCCTTCATATCTTTAGGGTCGATGGGATCCTTCACCGATCCTTGTGCAGTCTGCTACTGCACTCTCTACTGTCGCTGTCACCTATGTGACAACGATTGCGCGCTCCTCCTTTACTTCCATCAGAGTTGAAGGCTAGGCCTTCAACTGTAAATCTGCAATCTATAGGTTCAGCTCCAGCTGAACCTTAGTCAACTCTATGTGAGCATCGCACACCTCTATATCCAGTTTGTAGACCTGTTCATCAGCCTTCGCATCCTCAAGAATGGCCAATTCGCGGACCATTTGACAGGCTTCCTTCATGGACTTAATCATGCACTGATTCGTGTTAGTAAGTTCCACCATGGAAGTGAGGGTGGTATCTCGTTGCAGGGCCATCTACACATTATTGATCTTCTGCTCACTGATCACTTGCAAAGTGCATTGTTCGTCGGCCCTCATCTTCACAATCACTCCATCCTAGAGTAGGTGGAGTGCCTCTCCAGGAAGCACTGCCAAGTTCAGCCCTACTCCCTTGAGGGCGCTGACAACGAGCCTGTCAGCTTCGGTTTCTATGGTCAGTGCTCCATCCACCAACACTATTGCTCTGGAGTCCTTCACATGCAGCATTGTGGCAGTTTCTGAAGTACTGATGGTGAGGCTGGTGGACACCGCGCCAGCCTGTGATGCACGGAGTTGCAGCTCATGCAAACCTATATAGATGGACCCCAATACTTGTTGCTACTGCTACTCAAAATTTTGCAGTACCTTCGCGTTGACATCCCACATCGTGTCTCCAATGTCATTCAAATATCCCTCTATTAAGGTTATTGGGTCCAGTGACGTCTTACTGGCCTTCGATTTCTTTCACGGCCCAACTTTTTCCCATCCCCTTCGATGCTTGATATAGTATGACACCGTCTGCGGGTCCATGCTGTGTTGCTCTGTCTGCTCATCCATTTCTTCCTTTGTTTCGGGCGAGGATGACCTTGCACCTTTGTCAGAGTTGTGCTCTATTCCACCTCTTTTCTTTTCCACCTGTTGTCTGGCATCATGCTCTACCTGGGTCTTGTTAGTGGCCTCCTTCTTCCTCTTCTCAGTTAGTTGCACCATCTTGAGCTTGGCCTCCTCCTTTTTGCGTTGCGTGGTAGACTTGCTCGACCCCACCACTGAGTTTAAGGTAGTCCGCCACTCTGTCGTCCAGCAATCAAGAACTGCATTAATCGCATCGTCAATTTCCAAGTAAGGCAAGTCATGCCACTTCTGCTCAGGGTCCTTCCATGCCCTGATCGATATGCGTTGAAAGTCTGCCTTAAACTCTATTTACTCCTGCATTTTCGCAAACACAATAGGTGACAATTGTGCCTTGCGATTGATAGCCATGCATATATTCATTTCCATCAAGATTCAGAAGATCTTGCTATCCTTGATGTGCTAAACATTCTTGGTTGCCCACAACGAAGCATACTTCGCTGCTTCTAGAAGGTCCGACACGACCGAGGGGAATTGACTATCTTCAAGTAGCTCCCAAGCTACCAGCACAATGGATAGCAAGAGCCATTCATAGTGGAAGGTCTTGCTGAGGTCCTATGCCTCTTAGCAGTTCACAAGGAACTCACCACAGAGAGCGCACCCAATTAAACTTGACTCCTTCAGCGCATTGGGCCGATAGAGTGATGATAGGTGCTAGCACTTCATCTGTGCAACACTTACTCATAACTTTTCTTGCCAAAATCTGTGTGGCCACCTTGACTGCAAGATTGCAGATACTCAAGATGGCATAGCCTCACGGCTTCTTCATGAACTTGAATTTCTCCTTCATGGCCTCCATGAGGGCCTGCTCACCACCTTTTCCGCCAAACATCATGGCCGGATTTTCCCTCGTATATGGTAGTCATGTGATCTTGTGGATCAACCTGTCAGTGATGGGTATTAGCTCCTTCAACCATAGACACCCATCGTGCACCAAGCATAGCAGCTGGTTGATGACCAACACTGTAATGGGTGTGCAATTGTAGTGTGCCACCCAAAGCAGCTTGAGAATACCTACCTTGTCTACACCCCTGAGCCACTTCCATTGTTCCAACGTAGTCATCCTGGTGGTTGTGTGAACAATGCAGTACATTAGTTGTTATGTCACCAAGTGAGGGAACTTTTCAGTGTCAGCTAAGTCCCAATCTTCCAGTTTCAACAGCGGAACCCGCCCCAAGCGCAGTCCTTCAAACACAATCTCATCCGGTAGCAGAGGTATGTGCAAGGCGACCTTGCTTTCGTCAATGTCCTTATGCACCTTGGTCTTTCCCTTGCGCGGAGGGATGTATTTGGGCAACTTAGTGATAGGGTGAGAACCCTCGACTTTAATGTCCTCCACTTCCACCCCCAAATCCTCATCATCCATCAAGATGTCCTCAATCTCTTCCTCCTCCAGCTCCAAGTTAATAATTTTTCCCTTTTCCTGTGTGGTGGGTTTGTCCTTCTGTGGGTTTCTTCTAGGCGACGCGCCCATCGGTATTGCAGCCTACTTACCCTTCTTATCCTTTTCACTCTCCTTGGTCAGGGTAGGCTTCGGCCTAGGCGTTCATGGTGACTTGGTGACTTCAGCTAATAACTATGCAACCTCCAGAGTAGCTCGTTTTGCCTCCATAACAACCTCTGGCATAGCCCCCTTGGCTGTCACTACTTCGGTGTCCATAGCTTTAGATCCTAGGATAAAATATAGATGGAATTACGGTCGGAATCTTGAAATCGATCAAACACTGGGTAGTCAAGCAATTCTTTGAATAATGCGTGGATCATGCACGTTTGAGAGCTCACCAACTCAATGTTCAAAATGCCAAGTGTTTTTCATTGGGCCTCCACATGTAATTTTTAGGCCATTTTGAATTCAAATCCGACCATTCACCCCACATTCGGTTCATTAATACTGGATTGACGGCAGATTTCTAAGGATCTTACCCATAAATTTCATCTTAAATGTCAGTCGCCCACTCCATTTGGCCACATTCTCATCATCAAATCATGAACAATGACTTTAGCAGTCACTTTTCGACTAACCTGCATGATTTCTTCCCGCGTAGCATAGCTCTCTCCGCACTATCACGAACCCTGTGACATCTCCTCAGTCCGCACAATCCTGCAATCGTGCACTCCCCCAACCCAGGCAATGTAGTTTATAGTCCCACACCTCCTTTCAACTACCTGGAGTGCTAAGACTATGCTACCTTCATATAGTCACCCGGTTGGATCACTGGTGTATGGCTACAATCGGTTGCCATTCACCTTGCCTGGGAAGGGATCTTCGTTCAATTTAACCAACTTAACTGCTCCACTATCGATAATTTTCTTACTGACATAGGACCCTAGCCAGTGCATCCTTAATTTCCCTAGAAATTTATCAACTTTTTGTCATATAAAAAAACAAATCATTTACATTAAAGGTGCGTAGTTTAATGTGTCGATCATGCCATGCTTTTTCATGTTGCCTTTGGACCTGTTGGTGAAATCTAGCCAGAAACCTTTCTTCCTCAAGCTTAGCAAGCTGCGAGCCTCTCTTCCAGGGCTCCACGATCCATCATACCCGTGAGTGCCACTATGTGCAGAATCGGCACAATGTATTCCATGGGCATCACTGCTTCAACACCATATACAAGCCTAAAGGGTGTCTGTCCAGTCAAATTTTTGCATGTCGTTTGATAGTGCCATAGTACTGCGGGTATGCACAGGTCCCAATCACTTCACTGAGCGTTGCAAACCTTGGTCAACGAATTCTCTAGTACCTTATTGAATACTTCCACCATCCCATTAGCTTGTGGGTGATAAGGCATGCTTTTCGGGTGATATACCTAAAATTCCTCCATCAGTGCGTTGATTGTTTTGTTCAGAAAGTGCATACCACGATCACTCATCAAAATCTTTGGACACCCAAATTGCGTCAGTACATACTGAAAGAGAAACTTCGTAGTGGTCATGCCTATGCAGTCCTTCACAAATTGTGCCTCCACCCATCAAGTCAAATACTCAGTCGCGGTGATAATGTACCACGCTCCCATCTTCTTTCCTTGGGGCTAAATGGGTCCCACAAAATCTATTACCCATTTCTCGAAAGGTTGTAACGTCATCTATGGGTTCAGAGGTAGTTCGTCCCTCCATGATGGCCTGCCAGTCCTTTAACACATGTCACACGCCTTGCAGTAAGATTTTGAATCTTGATGGAGGGTCAGGCACCACAACCCTGCGCATAGGATCTTCTGTGTAGCTACTCTTCCTGCGTAATGCCCTCCCGCGGCACCCCCATGACCATCCATGAGGATACTACTCCTTTCAAACTCCGATACATATCGTCATAATTACTTCATCATACCCCATCTTGTACAGATGTCCGACAATGACATAAAAGTCATTCGTTCACACCATTAACTCCTTTTTCTGCTGGATGATGTGGCCTTACATGGCAGTTCTTGACATTAGGAAGTGTATGATGTCTTCAAAGTGACCATCTGCGATGTGCACTGCAAATAGTTATGCATCAGATAATCCTTCCTCCAAATTAGTGGCCTTTTCTCCTATTTCGATGCGCGATAGATGGTCTGGTCCTACGTTCAGTCATCCAGGATTCACAATAACTTCAAAATCATACTCCTGGAACAATAACAACCACATGCAGATTCTCTACCCCAACATAGGATTATTGACCAGGTATTTCAACACAGAATGATCCGTATACATCCTAAAATGTGCAGCCAACAAATAGTGTCTAAACTTCTGGAGCGCGCATACCATGGTTAACCCTTCGTGCTTAGTGGTGGAATAGTTATTCTCAGCCTTCGATAACCTCCTGCTTGTGAACACTATAGAATGGTCCAATTCTCCTCCATTGGCCTAAGTTAGTACTACTCTCAGTGCTATACATGACGCGTCGACATGTACATGAAACTCCTTCTTCTAATCTGAGAAGACTAAAATCGGTGCAATGACAATTTTTCCCTTCAACACATCCAAGATTTTCTGACAGTCCTTGTTCCAACAAAATGTGACATCTTTTTTCAACAACTTCTCCATAGGCGCAGTGATCTAGGCATAGCCCTCGATAAACTTCCTATAGTACTGAGTATGTCCCAAGGCTGTGCGCAGTTGTTTCACACTTCTTGATGCTTCCAGGTTAAGTATTATTGTGATCTTTGTAGGATCTACCATCAGTCCCTGTCTACAAACCACATGACCCAACAGAGTCCCAAAAGGGACACAATGTTAGGATATTCCGACACATAGGATATAGTTAAGTTCAACTTGGTCTAGTATAGAGTTAGGTTAGAGTTAGGTAAAGTGTGTTTCTTTACCATTGTACATTTTGTAACTTACAATCCGACGGTCACGATATGTAGTGATCCGACGGTTCACTCTCACCTCGGTATTACCGACACTTGATCCGTGGCTTGACACCCGATTGGTCCATGAGTTCTATTTAAAGCGCATGGAGGGTCATTGTTCGGGTAATCCGTGCATGAGAGAAGCTTATGTAAATTTTCATTCTTTGATTAATAAATTGCCTGTAGTACCCACGTTGGGACAGGCCGTGGACTGTTTCCCTCCTTGCACTCTAAGGGTTTTAACCACGTCAAAAATACTGGTGTATTGATTTTAGATCTGGTTGTGAGCGGTGTCCTTTTGGTATTCTTTCTGTGGAACTTACCCTGTAAATTCCTACATGGTATCAGAGCTATTTGAGGGCCGCGTCCGTTGGTGATCCAAATCTGAAGCCGGTAGAACTGCATGCGGCTGTCGTTTCCTAGATCTGTTGTTTTTGACTGCTTTCAAGCCGAGAGGACTGCTCTGTTGCGTTCGGAGCATCTGTTCCAGTGAGGAACCCCTTTCGTTTCACGCGAAAAGGTTTCCGGTAGCCCTAGCTGCGTCATTTTTCAGATCACGAGGTATACAGTGTTTTTTTTGCAGTTTACTGTTATTTTCTCTCTGCTTATTTCGGTCTCAGTTTATTTAGCCTCTTTTTTTTAACCGGATCTATACCTTTCATTTCTGCGTATGCTCTTTGCCCTGCGACTCTGTGCGATCTGGGCAAATCAGAAATAGAAAGGAAGGATTTTTCTCATGCGTATGCTCTTTTCCCTGCACCTTAGTGTGATCTCGGAAAATCAGAAACATTGAGAAAAATATTTAGTTTTTCGGCTAAAGCTAACTTTGAGATTTTTTTTAAAAATTTCTAGTTTTTTGGCTAAAGCTAACTTCGAGCCGCAAGGTTCGTTTTTCTTTGCATATTCGTGTTGGGTTTTGTGTTTTGTGTTTTGTAGGGAAAAATAGCTTTCTCAAGGCAAGCACGCAAACCCAGGCCCCCCCCTCTCTCTCTCTCTCTCTCTCTCTCTCTCTCTCTCTCTCAAATTTTTTGTATAGATCAATTGGTTCAAAGCTATTTTAAGAGAGTAGAGGTCTTGGGTTCAAGTCTCCATTTTGTGGGGGCGGATTTTTTTTTCATTCCCGCACATTCGCGCACTTTGCCGGCAACGTCAACATTTTTTTTCAAAAAGCCATAACTTCTTCATCCGGAAGCCTTTTTCAGAGCCGTTTTTTTTAAAACCGCCTCTTTTTTCGAGATCTATCCGTTGGAACACTTACTTTTAGCATCTTCAGCTTCAGTTTAAAAAAAAAATGGAAAGTCCATGCCAAGTCATTCTTGACAGCACTAACTACTTCCAATGGGTAGCCTACATGGAAGATTTACTTAGAAGTAAAGGTCTCTTCAGAATAGCCACAGACCAAGAGAAGAAACCAAAAGATGAAGACAAGGCGGCAAAATGGGAAAATAGACAAGATCAAGCACGTGGTTTGATAGGGATGTCTATTTCTCCTGATCTTAGATTCCACATTGCAGGACTTGAGACTCCTCATGAAGCATTAGAAAAACTTGCTAAAGTTTTTGGGATTAAAAATGAAATTAGAGCCCATCAACTTGAAAATGAGCTGCTTACTTTGGATCCTAATAATTTTTCTTGCATTGAAGATTTCTTGTCCAAATTCAAGACCCTTAGATATCTCTTGGAAGGTGTTAAAGTTAAGAAAGAAGATGGTAACCTTATTTATTCCATCCTTACTAAGTTGGGACCAGCCTACTCTGTATTTGTTTCCACTTTCCATTCTACAAGGGAAGCTTTCATTTGTCAAGGACAAGACTACAAGGCCCCTTCCTTTGACTCCTTTTGTGATTCCTTAATAAGAGAACAAGAAAAACTCTTACACCTTGGTCTTCTTAATCTTGGAAACTCTTCCACGAAAGCGTTAGCCGCCCAGCAGCAACCAAATTCAAAGAATCCTAAGAAGTCATATCCTCAAAAGAATGGTCCTAAACCATCTCAGCCTCAAAATGAAAGATCATTTCAGCAAAATGATAAGACCAATAAAAACAAATGGAAGAAGACTGATAGACATTGTAACTTTTGTAATCGAGATGGCCACTTAGAATCTAAATGCTTTAAGAAGATGGAAGCCTTGGAAGCCGCAATGAAAAACATAACATCCATGTGGAGCCTACTTCAACTTCAACTTCCGGAATGGCACTTTCTGCATGTCATTGTCAATCATCTCAGTCTGGTTATGCATTAAATGTATCTTCTTCTTCTTCTCATTCTCATGAGTGGCTCATTGATTCTGGAGCCTCTTGTCACATGGCCAAAAACCAAGCCATGTTTTCTTCTTTAAATGATTGTAACACCAAAAATATATATATTGGTGATGATAGATCTCTTAATGTTGTAGGGACTGGAACTGTTCATCTAGACAATGGTCAGTTTAATGATGTATTATGTGTTCCAACCTTATCCTGCAACCTTCTATCTGTCTATCAGATAACTCATTCAGGTGAAGGTAAAATTGTTGAATTTTCACCTCATGATGTTGTAATCAAGGATCTAAAAGATCCTAAACAGATTCTAGCTACTGGTCTTGCTGATGATTCCAAAAGGTTGTATAAGTTTCACAACTTTGGGTCATCCAATCTTCCCTCAGTATTTGTTGCTCATAATGATGAAGTGAGCAAACTTTGGCATGAGCGATTTGGTCACTTAAACTATCGCTCCCTTCAGCATCTATGTAAAGAAAATATGGTGACAGGTCTTCCTATGGTATCTTGCAGAGATGGTGTTTGTTCCGGATGTGTACTCGGAAAACATCATCGGGACAGTTTTGACAAACGTGCCTCTTGGCACGCCTCAGCCCCTTTACAGCTTGTGCACAGTGATTTATGTGGTCCTCTTCCTGTTGCTTCATTCTCTGGCTGCAAGTACTTCTTAACTTTCATTGATGATTTCTCCAGACGCACTTGGGTATACTTCTTAAAACTCAAGAGCGAAGTATTTAACACTTTTTTGGCCTTCAAAACCTTTGTTGAAAAACAATCTGGACATCAAATTCTTAAGCTAAGAACTGATAATGGTGGAGAATATGTTAAAAACACATTCATCAACTTTTGCACCGAAAATGGAATTCAAATGCAACATACTGTTCCATACACTCCACAACAAAATGGTGTAGCTGAAAGGAAAAATCGCACCTTAAAGGAAATGGCTAATTGTATGCTGCAATCTAAAGGACTCAGTCTTAGTTTTTGGGCCGAAGCAATTAATTGTGCAAATTATATAATCAATCGCACTCCTACTAAGGTTCTAGAGAATATCACTCCAGAAGAAGCTTGGAGTTCCATTAAACCAGATGTAAGTCACTTTCGTGTGTTTGGAAGTGAAGCATGGGCCCATATTCCAGATGAAAAGCATAAAGCTTTAGAACCTAAGAGTGAGAAATGTACTTTTGTTGGATATTCTGAAGATGTAAAAGGTTATAGACTTATTCCATTTAAGTCCAAAAATGTTATCATTAGAAGAGATGTAAAATTTGATGAAAATAAATCGGCCTGCGAGCCTAGTCCGGCGGATGTGCCACCTCTTCCTATCTCTTCTACTTTTGAAAACATTTCTTCTTCAGATGATGAAAGCGAGGATGATAATCCTCCCCCACCTTCTCAGGATCCTCAACTTCCAAGATGGGTCCGTGCTACTCGGGATGCAGCAGGTGATCTTGCCGGTGATCCTACAGATCAGCGACGTACACGTTCTCAGTTTGAAAGAGCCTCTTCTTTACTGGCTCAAGCTCCAGTAAATCATGATCCTGACACTTTTGCAGAAGCTTCAGGCCATCCACATTGGGAAGCAGCTATGAATGAAGAATATCATTCATTAATGACAAATGATACATGGGATCTTGTTCCTCTACCAAAGGGACGCAAACTTGTTAGATGTAAATGGGTTTACAGAACCAAGTATGGACCAGATGGGAAAGTTGATAAACATAAAGCTCGTCTCGTTGCTAAGGGCTTTTCACAGGTTGAAGGCATTGACTACACTGAAACCTTCTCCCCTGTTGCCAAAATGAACTCTATCCGCCTTGTTCTTTCCCTTGCTGCCTCTTTAAAATGGGAAGTCCATCAGATGGATGTTAAATCTGCCTTCTTGCATGGGGACTTGCAGGAAGAAATCTATATGGAACAACCCATTGGCTTCATACAAACAGACTCCAGCCTTGTTTGTCGACTTAAGAAATCCCTTTATGGCCTCAAGCAAGCTCCTCGGGCTTGGTATGCCAAAATGGATAGCTTTCTTTTAGAATCTGGCTTTTCTAGGTGTCATTCTGACAATACTGTCTACACCAAGAAAGTGGGCAACTCTCTTATCATCCTTGTTCTTTATGTTGATGATCTTATTCTTACTGGTAGTGATCCCAACCTTATAAACCATGTGAAGTCCAGCCTTAAAAAGAAATTTGAAATGACAGACTTAGGACACTTACACTATTTTCTCGGTCTTCAAGTCTTGCAATCCCAAGAGGGTATTTTCCTTTCCCAGTCCAAGTATGCTTGTGATATTCTTCGTCATTTTCACATGGAAGACTGTAAGCCAGCCCCTTCTCCCTTTCAGTCTGGAGTCAAACTTTCAGTCTCTTGTACTTCTCCTGAAGTTGATGCTACCTTATACCGTCAACTTGTCGGAAAACTCTTGTATTTAACCCATACTCGTCCTGATCTTTCCTTTGTTGTTGGCCTTGTTGCTCGTTTTATGCAAAACCCCCGTGAAAGTCATTGGAAAGCAGCTAAAAGAATACTTCGTTATGTTCGAGGTACAGTACAGTTTGGGATTCATTACAGTGCCAAAGCAGCTCCTCTGTTAGTTGGTTTCACTGATTCTGATTGGGCTGGTGACCCTGATGATCGGAAGTCTACTGCCGGTTATGTCTTCACTCTTGGTTCAGGACCTATTACATGGGCTTGTAAGAAACAGGCTGCCATTTCTCTTTCGTCAGCAGAAGCAGAGTATCGTGGTGCCGTGGAAGCTAGTAAGGAAGCCTTGTGGCTTCGTCAGATCCTATCAGAGTTTGGCTTTGAGCAGCAGCATCCAACCACACTTTGGTGTGATAATCAAAGTGCCATTCAGCTATGCAAAGATCCAGTCCAGCATCAGCGCAGCAAACACATTGAACTACACATGCACTTCATCAGAAAGCTCATTCATGACCATGTTCTTGAAGTGCAATATTGTCCAACAGATGATCAGGTTGCAGACATCTTCACAAAGGCTCTCACAGAGGCGAAGTTCACTAAACTTCGATATATGCTTGGAGTTCAGGAAGTTGTCACTAAGGGGGGATAGGCTCTAGTGCCTCCTTCCTTCTCCTATTGTGTCATATTTGTAAATCCTTCAATCCTATCCCAAGTTGTTCTTAAGGGGGGATGTTAGGATATTTCGACACATAGGATATAGTTAAGTTCAACTTGGTCTAGTATAGAGTTAGGTAAAGTGTGTTTCTTTACCGTTGTACATTTTGTAACTTACAATCCGACGGTCACGATATGTAGTGATCCGACGGTTCACTCTCACCTCGGTATTACCGACACTTGATCCGTGGCTTGACACCCGATTGGTCCATGAGTTCTATTTAAAGCGCATGGAGGGTCATTGTTCGGGTAATCCGTGCATGAGAGAAGCTTATGTAAATTTTCATTCTTTGATTAATAAATTGCCTGTAGTACCCACGTTGGGACAGGCCGTGGACTGTTTCCCTCCTTGCACTCTGAGGGTTTTAACCACGTCAAAAATACTAGTGTATTGATTTGAGATCTGGTTGTGAGCGGTGTCCTTTTGGTATTCTTTCTGTGGAACTTACCCTGTAAATTCCTACACACAAAACAAACATTTCTTTAAATTGAGTGCAATCTGGTACCTTTGATAACTATCTAGCATTAAGCGCAAACTGGCCACATGGCGTTTTACTAACCCAAACACAGTCCAATCATCAAAGTACACCTCCAGAAACTTATGAATGAATTCTTTGAATGCAACAATGACTACGCGTGAAAACATCACAAGCGCATTCTTTAATCTGAAAGAAATTATAGTCTACTAAAAACACCCCCATTCAGTCATGAAGGTCATCTTACTTCTATCTTTAGGCAAAATTTTGATCTGATGGTACCCAGAAAACCCATCAGTGAAGGAGTATGCTTCATGGCCACCTATATTATCCAATACCTCATCAGTGAATGGAGTTGGGAAAGGATCATGCACGCAAGCATCATTCAACTTCCTGAGATCTACGCATATCCTTATTTCATCCTTCTGATTCTTTTCTTGTACCACCATTAGGCTCACCCAATCAAATTCTTCTACGGGCTCAATTCTTCCTACTGCAAACATCTTATCTAACTATAAGCAGACCTTCTCCTTATACTTTGGATTGAGAGAGTGAGGTCTTTGCTTAACTAGCTTTGCGTCAGGTTTTAACGTGGTCTTCATAACGCCCAGGTCTCCTATTGTCCCCCTTTAACTCCGTAAACTTGGTAGTGAACAAATCCTGGTAATTTGGCGACCTTATCTACCATTACGTCAACCTAGTAATCTCCAATCTTCGCGAATTTGGGCTCCGCCTCCATACCAATATTTATCTGTTTAATCTTCAGCGATGCGGTTATATCAGAATTCTCAATCGGCAGTCCCTTGATCTCGTGGTGACCCTTGTTTTCAAGGATATTAATCTTTCGTGGGTCCTCATCTTCTTCTGCATTAGTCATGTTATATCATTCTATCCCGTGGCTCAACTGAGTAGTCCAATTGGGTTGAATTAGATCCAAAGGATCTTGTGGTATCCTGAAGATCATTGCTTTAACCTCTTGTAGCACTTTGTCAATACAGTCAAACCCATCTTCGAAGCTGAACATCATTATGAACCATTCACGCAAAATATCGCATTATCATGTGCCATGGAGGAGCTCTATCTCCGAGTACCAGTTCATCAGGATGACATCCAAGGCATGACAAAACAAGTGCACCCGCTCAGGTTGGGGCTTCGCTCCATAGACCTTAGCCCATTTGGCCAAGTGAGTGTGCGAATCATCCTTCCCGTCATACTTTTCTATCACTCGTACCTTTGGATTCCCAAAGCATGTTCTCATCATCCTCCTACACTCGCACCAATCATCAAAACTACCCTTGTGCATACCCCACAATCTCACGGGCGTAGCACGTAGGGCCCAGTCCAAAGCCTAGAAGCGCTACTTCTCTGGTACCTCCCTCTCAAATGCATCCAAAAACACATCCACATCATTCAAGCCATCATAAGTGGGCATATTTCTTACCTCTGATGACACAACGCAGTGACCGGGTCATCATGTTACATCTCAGCGTGGTTACTTCATGCAGTTGATTATGCCAGTGCTCTAATTCTTCATCTGAATCTGAGTTGTAGGAACTCTCGTGATCCCATGTAATTCGTCCATCCACTGTTGGATTCACCCAATCTTGGTCTCACGTTGTTATCTTATATATGCAATCTAAATCGTCATCGCTTTCATAATTACGAACTGGTTCAGTAGAGCGTGATCCTTCAGTAGGATCTAGGGGTACTATCAGGCGACACAATTTCTTTTCAAATATCATCTTTCGTTTCTTTAGGTTGATTAAAACATTCATGTCAGTAGCCCAATCAATGCCAAGGAGCGTAGGGTAAGGGTTGTTGTCATCCACAATTTCTATTACTTTTGAAAACAACCAATGCACTCACGCCTTCAATATCTACAGTTACTCCTTGCAGTCGTCCCATGGGGATGATATTCTACTGATTTTCCATCCTTAATTGAATCGGAGACCACTGCAGCGCGGGTCTCCCAATCTGCTCCCAAGTTTGTTTTGGCAAAACATTCGCGTCTGACCCTAGATCCAAAATAACTTGATCCATTTTGTATTCTCCTATCTGTGCAGTGAGTCTCATCTCATGTCTTGTCCTTTCTTTATTCTTACCAATCTCCCGTACCACGCGCGGTTCACCCGGAGTGTTTTTGGTGCATATATTTATAAGTTCCTGTAACCCCTTCACATCCTTGCTATCACGCAACATATTCATGCAGGTCTCTAGAAGGGAAGTAAACATAGAATGGTCCATTTCCTGAACAGGTTTATCCTAGCTCCCTAAGGTAGAGGCCTCAGCGAAGCTCTTCTTTGCTTCCATGAACATTTCGCATGCACGCTCCAAATCAAATTTAGCCTCCTTCTCTAGAGCTTTGCGAACCCATGCGATGTCTTCAGGTTGTTTCCCCTTATCGTCGCCCATTGCAATTCCACTTCAGAGCACTATATCAAATTCAGATCCTCTTCACGAGGCTTAACCCTCATCATCTACAGGTTATGAGTTGGTTGCAGTGGTAGCACCCCTTTGTCATGTATCCTTTCTATCAGTGTAAGATAGTCCTCATTCTCATGATCAAAATGAGTACAATATTTTCACGATGGACGCGTTGGGTTAGTGCATTTGCAGACATTGTGTCCTGGTCCTCCACAATTGTAATAGATCAGTTGTCCCTGACCTCTGCCTGGTCCTCCTCTGCCTCGGCCTCATCCACACCCCTAAAATCCTGTCTGCACCATCCAGCGCTCTGGTCAGGAGGCTGCATTTCTGCCTGAACTCTATAGGTGGGTGTTATGTCGATCATCAATTCATAACTTCGGTAGTTGCACTCATCATGCCCTACCGACCTGTAGAAGTCGCAGAACAGTTGTTGCGGCGTTTGTACAAACTTCTGCAGCAAATGACAATTATCAGTCGTATGTTTCCTTGCTACCTGAAATATAGCGCACCATAATGCAGGCCCTGCGCTCGATCCTACTTGGGCTTCTGGCCTCAAAGGCATCAGTTCTCCTCCTACAATATAATTCGCAAAGACCGGGCAGTGGTCCTTTGTCTTGAACCCCCAAGTTTATATATTGCATTAGGGTTTCATGCAATCTCCAAGGCTTCTGCCTGAGTCGTAATCTTCTGTTGTGATAGCGCAACCCTTAGGTGAGGCAGGAGTGAAGACACGAAGCATTCACTGTGCTGTCCATCTATTAAGTTCATATTATCTTCTTGGATTTTACACATCAATCTATGATCCAATTCCCAAGGTGTCTCACCTAGTTTTCTCACGATTTCCTTGAACCCCACAATCAACTGCACCTCGAATTTAGGCCTACTGAACTCTTTATTCAGCTTGGTCTGGATCTCTGCGAACTCTGCATTTAGGTTATCATTAAAGTACTTGATGTACCAAGTTAGTGCACGATCCTACGAAGCACTAACCAACATTTCCTTCTTCATGTGATCATTTGTGATGCCTTGAGCTCCCCATACAGCTTTTATGACGAACCAGAACTAGTCTGGGTCCTCATTTCCCAAGCCCTTAAATAATGCCAGCTTCACTGAATTTTCTATGTTGAACTGGGGTGGAGGTGGTGGTGGTGTGGGCGAAGTCGCAGGTGATGGTGGTGAAGGTGGAGGTGGTGTGGGTGGAGGTGGTAGTCGCGGGAACCCTTGTTTTATCAACTAAATTGTGCTTCGCGGAGAAGCCTGCGCTACTCCCTCTTCGTCACTCAAAGGAGGTGAAATCAGTGGGCTATATTCAAGACCCTTTCTTCCTTCGTTCATGTAAGTCTTTCCACTTCCCGTAGCTCCGAGCATCAAGGTAGGTATTTAAAGATTTCAAGTACTTACCTCATGGACCTTTGAAAAATCATCGCTCCACCTCGCTGTAACTAACTCAGGTATCGACCGCAATTCTATTACAAACCCTCCTATGATACGATCGAGCCAATGATCGACAACGCAAGCAATCTTATCCTTAGAGGCTTCCAGTCGTTGTACTAACTCCGGGGTCCAGACAATAGGACTGTTGAGCCTCCACCTTCCTTGGATGTCCGCTAGCTTCGCGATCCACTCGTATAACTCAACTGGAAAGGAACAAAGAAAGATTTCATGGATTTCTGTATACAGGTATTCATCTAGCCACTATTCCTTTGTCAGCCGTAGATTTCTGTTCTCTAGCACTGCGAATTCGTGGATCTTCCTATCTAACCAGTCTCTAATCTCTTCCTTAGTTGGGTTCCAGTGATATGACATCCCACATCTCTCATGCAGATTCTGGTCCTAGCAACGGAACCATTTGTTGGCTTTGCGGGCCCTGACCCAGGTTCAGTGTTAGTCAGCAAAACAAATCCCTACACTACTGGCCCTTTCGGCATCAGCCCATGGAGCGTGGACCAAACTTTGACCCGAAGCAGTATGGAGGGATGTTGGAACCAAGTTTCTGCACCCTAAGATGGTCATGATGTCGGTTTATACCCCTTGCCCCTGATTTTGCGCAGGTCGCTAAGTCTTAGGGCTCTATCAATCTACCCTCTATTCCACCCTTCAGTACCTCCGTGAAGGAGTATGATTGACCTTCGCGCAGCCCTAACCTACGGTTCAGGTACTTTCGCAAAGCTATGGCAATGTATTGTATAGGTTCCCAAGTTATCTCAAGTGTTTTACTTATCTTACTAATCAATTACAGTTAATGTCATGTAAACTAATATCTTTACTTGCGTTCAATTAACAGATATAATCACATACATTCGCACATCAAATAAACAGTGTAAAATAAACCCAGAATGCAATATAATCATATGCATTAACAGAGACTAAATACACAGTAATTGCAGAATACTTCTCTTTATTGATATCTTCCAGCATAATACAAACTCTATCCACCCTACGAACATCACTGTAGGGGTCCGTGCACTCAGCTGCGAACTTCCACCCTAGGCCTCTACGCACTCAGCTGTAGAGCCTCTACCTACGCTAAGACCCAAAACAGTTAGACTTCTCTACCAAAACTTCCAAAGCTTCATTATTCTCTAACTGCCTAGAGATTACTTACTTAGCGGACCATGGGTAGATCTCTACAACCGACTTGACACTTTAAAAAATAAGGATGAACAACCCTTTATGAATCTTGACACCTTCACGCTCCGCAACCACAAAATGTGGAGACTTTACAACTTTATTACAAAATTGTCCCAAAACATGGGCTTTTAGCCCCAAAACTCCTCTTGGGGGAACCCGTTCCCAATAGATCTTCAAGTCCCTCATCATCAATTTTTGGATGACACTTTGCTAATGGGCACTCCCACTATCAAGGAAGTGGCAACCTTAAATCACATCCTTACTACATACTCTAATTCATCTAGAACTTCCACTAACTTAGCCAAATCCTAAATATTTTTCTCTAACACTCCATTGTTTATTCAAACTCACATGTTTAGGCCTCTTAGTTTTCAAAAGAGCTTCATTTTGGCCAAATATCTGGGTGTCTCTCTCACTAACTACCCTCTTAGGAAAATCACTTGGGAGAATCTTCTTCAAAAATTTGAAGCTCATCTTTCCTGTTGGACCTTCTACTTATAATAACAAACATATAATACAAAATCAAAATACAAATACTATTAAAATTAATAGAATTAAGCATTTAACTCATTGTAAGTGTAAATGTTCCATGTGTTTATCATTCATAGCCATGATGTCATAATGATTATATTTTTCAAATGTATCATCATATTGTTATGGCTATTTATATTTTCTCAATGTATACCAATTAAAATTTGTAAAATTGAATCAAAGTATAAATTAAAATACAAAAATAAACTTATCTAAAAGGTAACATTCTCATATAACATTGTGTATAAAATTATTGCACAAACACACATAAAAATAAAATACACTTAACAAACACATTATACAAGAAATATACACATTTAAAACACAACATTCCACTCATTTGAAATATAATTTTTACATATCAATTAGTGGTAGTTGCAAAAAAGATGTATATATTTTATTAAATTGAACATCAACATAAATTAAAATACAACACTCAACTCATTTGAAATATAATTCCTACATATGATATTATGTGTGTGAAATTATACACATAACAAAAACAAACAAACAAACACATAACACAACAAACAAACAAGCACACAAAACAACAAACAAACAAGTACACAATGCAACAAAGAAGAAGTAAACACATATGCAACACAGAAACAAACATTTAAACTTCTATCATCATAAAACATATTGTAATAAATTAACTTTTTAAATATATATTCATTAAATTTATGTAAGAGTAATTTTAAAAATATTATTTTCAATTAAGAATATTTATTTTATTTATGTTATATAAAAAAGGAATGTATGTGATGAGTTTTTAAAATGTAGAGTGTTTGATGAGGGTTATAAATAATTTATGATTATTATGGTAGTGTCATGTATTTTTGAAATATATTGTGACATTATGAGTTAAAATTGTAAATTGTATTGATTAAAAGAGTTTACAAAATGATTGTATTATTTAAAAGAATTATAAAATTATTTTGAAATATCATTTAATTAACAAATCCATTATAAATTTAAAACCTTAACATTAAAACACAAATAATTATAAAATTGATTTTCAAGAAAACACAAAATACAACAAACAAATAAACACACAATACAACAAAGAAGTAAACACATATGCAACACAAGAATAAGCATCTAAACTTCTATCATCATAAAACATCTAATAAAATAACTTTTGAAATGTATATTTAATTAATTTATTTAAGAGTAAATTTTAAAATATTATTTTCAATTAAATATATTTATTTTATTTAAGAAGGAATATTTGTGATGAGTTTTGAAAATGTAGAGTGTTTGATAAGGGTTGTAAAGAATTTATGATTATTGTCAAAGTGTCATCTATTTTTGAAATGTATTGGGATATTAGGGGCCATTTAAATTTTTGAAAATTGTAAATTGTATTGATTGAAACAGTGTATAAAATAATTGTATTATTTAAAAGAATTATAACATTATCTTAGATATCAATTAATTAACACATATATTATAAATTTAAAACCATATTGTTAAAATACAAGTAATTATAGAAATGATTTTCAAGACAAGCTAAAAATATATATTAAATTCACAATTAAGTATTAAAATAATATAATTGAAATTTCAACCAAATTTTATCAACATATTTAAACCCAATATTATTATTATTTTCCATTATTACTACATGCATTATAGAAAGAAAAAAAATAAACAAAATTCTAAAAACACACCCACAAAACATTCCTCACCAATAGCCATGGCCATGGTTTTGATGAGGACACTAGGGAAGGGAAAACCCCCTCCCTCAAAAATAAATACTAATTTTATTAAGGTACAGTTTTGAGTTTTTTTTCAACATGATTTACAAGTAAATAAGTAAAATTATATATCATGACATTACATATCCATCTATCTACTACTAATTTAATATCACATTCCATCTCCTTGTGCTATGATCCCGAGTCATCTTTTATTTTCCTGCATAGAACACAAAAAAAGAAAATCATATTAATAATAAGAAATTTTAATAAACATATTATCAAAATTTATATATTATTAAAATTTGAAAAATCACCTATCCATCTTTCTACTACTAATTTAAATACAAATAATCTAAACCTAGAATGATATAGGTGGTAAATTGCTCAACAATACCCGTCTCGCTACATTAGGTAAAACCTATTGAATTTTTTTACCAAAGAGAGAAATCGTCCATTCCATTTACCAAAGAGAGAAATCGTCCATGCATTATAGTAACAAAAAGGTGAGTTAAGGAGAGAGAACCCGCATTCAATTCAGATATTGAAAGATATGGAAGTCATCAAGTCTCAGTAAATAAAAACACTAGTTATGGCATTCCATGAGGAATTAAGCGCCTTTTTCCCCCTAAAGATGAGAATTTCTTGGTTCAACCTTTTTGTGCCTGCCCCGAACCTGCCATAAAGAAATCTCTCGTCGATCTGTTAAGCCGCAGCCGAGGTTCAAAAAGGTGAATTCCGATAGCTTGGCGCTAGATATAGTGAGCGAATTAAAGCCAGTTTCTTAACACGACGTTGGGAGGACTTAGTTTTTGGATTACGGTTAGGGTGATGCTTCTTTTCTGGATTACGGATCAACAGGAAGCTAGTGTCTGTTGAACAACTATGCAGCACTACACTACTTAGCAGCAGCTTCGCTAAAGAAAGATAATAACTATTTGCTAACAACGCTCAGCTAGAACTCAATTGGGTTAAGCCATTTCTCTTTTTATTTTTAAAGTACAGTAACAAAAATTTCAGTGTCTGGTGGATCAAACCGAAATGTCCAGAGAGATGAACTTTCAAAACAGTTTTACAGCCTTGACCTTGACAAATGAAATGTCAGTCTGCTATATGAAGAAACTTGTGGAAAAGGACGGAAGTGTAAATACCTATAACCGAGGCTATCTGTCCCAGAAAAAAAACATGAAAAAGCAATAATCTGAAATAGAAAGCTGATGGTCAACTTAAATCAAAATCCAGCCGAATCAGCTGTAGAGGGTAAGACCTATTGATTTTGTATGTAGTTTATTTTAAGATAAGACCTATTGATTTTATATGCACTTTATTTAGTTAGTTACTCTTTAAAACAACTACTATATTAGGAAATATATTACTCTTTAAAAAACAAAGATAATATATTATGATTTCACTAGCAAATCTCTAGTAAGAAGCCCTAAAAGCTAAAAAAAATACTATATTAAGATTTCATTCGAAAATCTCTTCGTTTAGGAACCTGTAATTACACCATTGACATTTCATCTAAAGTGCAGGAATCGTGTTGAAGGCAACGAGCTGAACACAACTAGCTGAAAAAACAGAAAGAATAAGAAACTGGAACCAGAGCTTGTTGTATACTCTGTTGCTTCAGTGGTTTACCCTGCAGTAGGATAAGTAGTTCATGCAATTAATCCAAACAAATACATACACAAAGACGCAGTTCCAAGACCTAGTGGTGAAGATTATGAGTTTCTTGCAGTGGAGCAAGTAGTTGATGCAATTAATCCAAACAAAAACATACAGAGAGATGCAATCCCAAAAACTGGTGATGAAGATTAGGATTCAGATGTTTGTGACTGGGATAGAGATTGAGAAGAATATCATGTCCCATAACCAGTTTTTTTATTTCTTGGATGCCCTTAGACCTGGCAGTAAGTAAGACAAAGGAAGTTCGATATTGGTGATGCAACTTCTTGAGATTCGATATTGGTGACGCAACTTCTTATTCGTATCTATGTCTCATCTAAAGTCTAGGAATAGTGTTGTAGTGCAACCAATCATTTGTTTATGGTTATATAGATTAAAAAACTATGAGGGAAACTGAGACGTGCTCTAATCTTCTTCGGCTTACATGAATTGATGTATAGCATCACACAAAAGTTTGTGGATGCTATGCATTGCTTCAGCAAAAGAATTTCTCCATGCGACGCACTGTGGATCTCGGTGATAAACCCTGACCCAATACACTTGCCAGCTCTGTGGCCTTCTGATGACACAAAACCCGTTAAGGTCAGCCACGAATCTGTGTTTAAAATATTTCCTTAGGTCTCATATTGCACCCAACTCTTTCAATTGGCCTCTAAATTATGCTTTAATGCCTAATGGCATATCAAGGGCCTTCAGTGCAACACCTACAGCCTCAGAAAGTGGATTTTCTTATCCAATAACAAGAGTTGCGAACAAAGTTGTCCATTATTGAAGTGAAATACAGGGTATAAGGGGGATCGGTAATGCCCCACTATAATCTCAACCCCAAATAGTTGCCAAGGTCTTCACCAGGAAAACCAGTCTTCTTAGTGAAAAGGTTATGCCCATATGTACCTAGGTCCTAGCTGATTCAGGTTCATCAGCTTTTACTTCATATAATTAATTTATTCGATCCTAGCTTATAGATTTAAAGTTATGCTAAAATTCACTTAAGTCATCAATATTTTAGCTGAAGCAGGACAAGGGGCTCCGCAACATAGAATCAACCCCGTCGGCACCATCCAGGACCAGCCACAAAATAAGCTAATGTGCCAGGAACGAAGGAAGCAAGGGTAGCTAGTAGAGAAGCAACATGAATGGCACTTGTTGTATATTCTATTGCTTCACTGGTTTGCCCAACAGTAGGAGGAGTAGTTCATGCAAACAAATACATAGAGAGAAATGCAGTTCCAAAAACTCCTTATGTACAGAGGATAAGAAACAAACCCTAAATAAGGGGAGCACTCCACTCCACATAATCAATCAGGTAAAGCCAAATCGCTACCTAAACAACGAAGGGTTTAATGGAATTGTCTGTAAAGCATGACAGGGACTCCCCCTGCAGCTGGAAGCGGATTGCCCTCCCCGATACCCCACCCCTACTAACGCCTGATGTATTATGTTTAAATGCAAAAGGGTAGCAATAGAGAAATTATGTTCAAATGCAATTGGGTAGAAAGGAGAAGAACCAGGGCTGGAGAATATAATAATTTCCTAAATACTTAACAAAAACTAAGAAAGAAAAAAATAAACACAGGTTCATTTTAAATTTGGTATACCCATGAATTTTAATCTTTATCATCACTCTATGAATGTAAACTTGAGGTCAAATACTACACCTTCTTTAAAAACTAGTTGCAGAAATTAAAAGCTTACTTGCAACAGCGAAATTCTGTTTCTGCTGTTAAGATCAGGGCTGGGTTCGCTAAAAGAAATATTTCCTCTGCCCTAAAACCCCGCCTCCGTGTTTTCTCCTCTGGCCCGAAAGCTCTGGCTCTTTCTCCTCTGGCCCGAAAACTCTGGCTCTGATTCTCCTCCAGGCCTGGAACTCTGCCCCTGGATTAGAATACCTGCCCCTGGATTAAAATACCTTACACATTTATTACAGAATACATACATTATTACAATTCAAACATAGATCAAGCCCGAAAACTCTGCCGCTGGAATAAAATATCCTACACAATTCTTACAGAATACATGCATTACCTCTTCTTTCAATCTGCTAATTTCATCACACTTCGTATCATAGCTTCATATCCTCCTTTCACATATCAAAACCCAAGAAAATATAAAATAACCCTCACTCTAAAAACCAAAAGAACCTTCATACTTGCCAACAAAATTCAGAACCAAAGAAAAAATAACACAGGGAAAAAATAAAATACTAGAACAGTGAAAAAAATCACAACACAGCAATATGAAACAATTCAGAACAAAACAACAGACATGGCCATGCCTAACACGACACAACACAACACAAGACAAGAGAGAAAAACAAGTTCAATGGATTACTCGCAAACAAACACCAAAAATATCTCGTTTAACAAAGGCCGCTTTCCTAAAACTTTTAAATCCGTCGATGACAGGCTGGCGTAAGAACCGTTAGGCAAAGGAGGGAGGGTGACAGGCTGGCGTAAGAACCGTTAGGCTAAGGAGGGAGGGTGATGATGGTATGTTTGAATTTTTTTGAAATGGACAGTTATTCATTGTGTAACGAGTTAATTTTATAAAATAATAAATCTTTTTTATTATGTTATTTTTAATATTTAAGTTTAATTTTATTAATAATTTAATTTCAAGTTTTTACATAATTTAGTATTTTAAAATTAGTTGTATTTATTTTTTAAATTAATTTTACAATTTAAAAAAAAAATTATAAACCAATATAATAAAAATAAAAATATTTTATTTTATAATAAAGATCATTTATCTTATTCAACTTCAAAAACAACATTATTAACATAATAAAGTATATATAATTAAAATAAAACAAAATTGAAATGTAATAAAGTATATACATTAAATTGAAAATTTTTACATCAATATGAAATTAGCAAAATGTACATTCTTTTCTTAAAATACAAATATCATATAATAAAATAATACAAATACATATAAAATGTAATCATTAAAGGATTATATATATATTCTTTACTTATTACTACATTTTAGATACATCAAATGAAAAGATATTAATTTAAATAATGAATTCATCAATATTAAATAATTTTATAAAATATTTTCCTATAGGGGTGACATATAGCCATGATAATGTTTAAAGATTTGATAGAGTGGAGATCATGGCCATAACCACCCACACACTTGGAAAACGATCTAGATGAAAATTCGTCCAAACATGTTAATGATTGAATCCAATGTGGTTGGTGTTTGGATGGTTTGGTGGTCTCGTCAGTGCTCCATTCCTCTAAAGCTAGTACAAATAGTGATGGATTTGCAATCATGATAATGAAGGTGGAGAGAAGCATGGCAAGTAATAATTGTTGGGAGATGTGAGAAAGGAAATATTCTGCAATTTGGAATGATCACTCCCCTTGTATCTAGCTCTTAAGGCCAAACCAACTTTTTGTTTGCATTGAGGGAATGTTTGAGGTGGTTTATTTGATGTGTTGCAAATTTAGGCTAAGAAATTGTCTTAGGAGGAAGTCTAGGATTAAGATAAGTAGCGTGGATTTTTGGATACAATTCTCTACTTCATTTCATCAAAGAGTTATTCATCTTTAATCCACATATCTCAGGTCACAGTGACAAGAATTTCTTCAGGGGATTGGTTTCGGTGTCTTCTTCTCCCTAGCTTTATTTTTGTTGATTTTGTTTTCTTTGGAGCTCTAGCTCTGGTCCTTGTCTCGTTGTTTTGTCTATTTTTACGATTATTATATTTGGGTCACCTCTAGGTGCATTGTTCTCCTTAAGTTTAGGTCCTTTACACTTCATTTAAAATGCAAGCCTTTCAATCTTGCTTCCTCTATTTTTCCTTGAGGTTGGTTGATGGTTTCCATTACTTATGTTTTCATCGAGGTGGCCAACTTAAATACCCTTTAGGAAACTCCTTGGTGGTTCATTGTTTTCTTTGAGTATCCTAGTAGTCATGGTAGGTTGGTTTTGCTTGCTTTATTCACTTTTAACCCTTGTTCCCTCTTTCTTTATCCCTTGTCGTATCTTAGTATTCCTTGAGTTCACCATCCTTTCAGATGCAAGGGTCACTGAGTGGGGTTCATTCCTCCCTTTGCTCGAGAGTGCAATATGCAACCTATTATAAAGCACTCTCGTTCTATCTGTGTTTCCATTGTCCACTCGGAAATTCACGGGGAGATACACCAAGAAGAGGAAGAATGTAGGATGGAGAGAAGGTCTATCTCATGATACAATGAAATTTAGGAACAACTAAGAAATCAAATCCCCAACACTAGGGGCTTAGAAGCCTTTAGTTTATGGACATATGTGATTGGGGTTGCAGTGCCCAAATATGTCTATAACAGAGATGGACAGTGAAAACCATATAAGAATGCACGAACACCTTCGAGACCTGGGCAGAGATATCGCAAAAAGAGAAATTTTGCATTGGATTTGGCGGTCAGATAACATTGTGTTTGACCATTCACTTGTATGTATTTTGAAGCTTTCGATAGACTTTCAAAATAGGGTTGTATTATCAAACTTGTGTTTCTCATGTTTTTTATTTTAAAAGCCTTGCCATATTGTCAATCTTGATTCTAACAGCTCCAAATGGACAATTCAAGTGTGGGTAATTAGCATGGTTCATGGGACTGACCCTGAAGAATATTTTGAAATACCAACTAACATACGCAGATTGCAGCTACTTAGGGTTCAAGGTAATAGCATGGAAAGAATATTCAGTTTTCCATAGCCATTCCATCCAGTGTGGATCTGCTGGGATTTTCCTCCCTAGATCCTGTTAATGCCTCTAAAATCACTGCATCAACATTGGGGAAAACCACCCGGTTTGGACCTTAGTGTAGCTCCTTTTCCGTTTGGTATGGTGGCTCCGACTGGATATAATGGGACCCGTTTCCCAGTGATGTATGAATTGATGGGTGATTTTTTTATAATGTGTAACAAAGGTGATAAGTGTTTTATCCTACAATTCAAAAATATACAAATATGCTAATCTAACCCAGGTACCCTGTTAACAATGCAATTTCTGATTGTTTCAAATAGACAAATAATCATAAAGATGGCTTATCTGTAAATAGAAAGATGTATTCATATAATGATTACTTTGATTAAGAAATTAAACAAAGTAATTATAAAAACATTATCGCATTCATCACAATATATATCACTGACATATATCCTTTGAAATAAACAATTATCAATCTTCAGAAATGATATAATAAAGAATCGTTTGAACAAGCATACATATATCAACAATAGCAACTTTTAAGAAATGTTCATTCGCATAAAGAAATAAGACAAAAACAGTGATAATAGTACAGTATGCATTTGAATCCTTCCAATGTAAACAACACTCTGACTCCACTTTCCTATTTGAAAAAACCTCTAGAAGATGCAAAAGTGCAAGTCTTGAAAAAGCTTCTTTCACAAAAATGTAGAATCTTAATCCACTTTTGATTAGAAAATATTTAGAAGTAAAGAAGTGCAACTTCTTAAGTCAAATCTTATACAAATTGAGGACCATTTCTACATACATGAAAGGGTCTTAAATAATAAAAAGAAAAACTAACTATCAGCAAAAATCGCTATGAGTTGTTCTAACTGTAGACATGAAAATCTGGGATTTGCTATAAAAGTACTAGTGCAATAGCGGTTGAACTAATTCATTGAATCAGCTTCCTTTCTTGTGCTTGTAGCTAATAGATTGCGAGCATTGGCTAGATTTCTAGAGGTTGACTCATCCTGGAATGTAGCTGGGCTGTGTAGGTGGCATCGGAGAGTTCGAGAATCATGCAGTTGACTGCATCAGAAAGGAATTTCATGGCCACCTGCTAGCTATGTGGCTTGACTAGAAAAAAATAGAATGTATCCCATGTCAAGTTTTGCACTTCTCTGATCTATTTTTCTCTGCTTGCCAGCTCCTGTCTCCAATGATGTTCCAATGTCTTTGCTTTCGAGAGTTTACCTAGAGAGCAATCAGAGATCAAATTAGACATATGAAAACTGTTATTTACTAATTCGATTACACCATTCATTTCATCTCTTGATCTAGAATTTTCCCTTTCGACTTTCATTAACTAGGACTCCCATTCCAAAAATAGGATTTCCTTGTGTGATTCTTGTATCTTTGGCAAATTGGCAGCCCTTCCTTCTATGGAATCTTGTCAAGAAAGAAAATTTGTTATCCTTTCATCTGCTTTTTCCAATTCCAGTCTGGCGTCAACTGCGTTCTCAATTAGCGATGCAGATATATCGCACAATGGGTTGGCCAATGACATGTTTTGGCAAAGGATGTTCAACTGCCAGGACAAGGCTTTGGTTATCTCAAAGGCTTCTTTTCTAAATTCACTAACCTGTGGATAACCCATGTACTCTTCTATCTATAATTGCATTTGTGCACTTTGATCTTCCTTGGCCTTCTTTTCCTGCTCAATTGTCATCTGAAGCCTGCTTGGTTATTGAGACAACTCCTGTTGTTTTTGGAGAGTCTGCTTATCAATCTTCTGTTTCTCCAGTTTCAACTACTCTTTTAGTTGCTCATTTTGCTATCTCTGCTCTGCTAGCTACTGTTCAAGCTGATTAATCCTTTGTTGTTCTTCTGTCGATTGGACTTCAAGTTGAGTGATCCTCTGATCCTTTTCCTTGATTAGCTGGCTGACCTCTGAGGCTTTGTACATTGTTGTTGTTGTATAAGCCCCTGCATACTGAGATAATTTAGTTAAATCCTCAAAGGGATTGACTTCCGCCTTCCATACCACATTCATCACTTCGGCCTGAGGAGTTACAAGAGGTCCTTGATCAATTTTCCTCTTTTTCCTCTGTCTTTTAACCACATCCCTGTGCTTCAGACTGTAGAATACATCTAGGGGTGGTATTTATTCTGTTTTTAGTACAATCTCCTTTGTAGGATTTTTGGGAATGATTTCTATATCCTACTGAATCTTGGGTAGGCATCTTGTCCCTTCAATCGGAACACTAATAACCTCAGGATTTTGTGTTTTGGGTGATTTTGGTGTAGTGAGCTCTTGGGAGTCATTCGGGTTCTTGATGATTAGATCGAACTGCTCCCATTCCTTGATTAAAGCAGGATCAATATTTATATCAGTATCAAGGATATCACTAGTTCCTTCCTTTGTCTACTCCCTTTACGGGCTCCTTTCCTTTTCAAGAGTCCTTTCAATAGTTTTTTCTTCAAAGTGGCCTTCTAGTTGCACCATAGAGGTAGTATTTAACAAGTCCAGAGGTAGTGTTTGCAACCTCTATGTCCTGAACTTCAAAAATTCCTCTAATCCCTCTGCTCCAAATTTGATTTTTGCTAGATGTTTCACTTGAGAAAATAATTCGGCTGAAGTGAACAAATCATCATAATCATCCTTCTCATGTTCAAACTTGGCAAGTTTGACATGAGAGGTGAAATTGTAGGCAACTGCTTTTGGATCATATTGCCTTTTTGGGATGACTGCTAACTTTAACATTTTAATTTTCTCAGCTTCCTTCTTTGCATGTTTGAAGTCATGTAGTGTGAAAGTACCACATCGGAGGGGAAATGAAGGCCGCATTTGTTTTTTGTACTCCTTTAGGTTCCTTGACATCCTTGCCTCTGTTATCTGATAAGCTATTTCTCTGGAAAATAGTTTATCAGGAATGTATAAGGGGAGGACATGTGGATCAGTAGTGCTGCCAAAAACTCTGATATAGGTGATCTTCTCTTCACCGAACCAACTACCAATTGAAGTTAGGTCGACACTGGCTTCATCGGACAACCTAGGAGCGGGTTTGTTGAATATAGCATAATGAACAGGCAAGACGAAACCATGACAGATTCTATAAAGATGATTTTATAATGGGCTTTCCACAATTCCTTATGATAGATATGAATGGGGTTTGGGTTCTGTGGATCCATTTCCAACCTAAAATGGGGTAATCAGAATTGAAACAGACGGTGTCCAAAATGTAGGCACTCATATAAAACGGGGGTATTACCCGGGTAGTCACAAACCTATTTCTTCTATAAGGTGTAGTATTTTATCAGATAAAATGGTCACCCAATCCATGATATATGATTTAACTATTGCTTCCATTAAAGGTACCATCTCTATAGAAAACCTAGCCGAATCATGGACTCTAAAGAGTCTGCATATCATAGCACCAGCATAGCAGTAAGGAGATGCTAAAGAGTCTACGGAGTACATACCCAGTGATTCATGCTTGTGTTTGTTTGGATAATGCCTCCACTACCTAATAAGGTCCGACTCCACGGCATTTTCCTTGGCGAAGGATTCCAAAAATGCCTTGTTGTAATGTTTCTGTGGTTCCGGAAAATGGTACATCTTTTTTATATCTTCCGCCCTGAATGACCCGAACATCCTTCCATCAGCCGTAAAGAATGCTCTATCTGTTATGATGATACTCTCAATTACCCATCTGACCAAGTCATTGTAGGGTAATATTTTAGCGTGGGCTGCTATTCTGTGAAGATAAGAGCTGGCCAAATCCTTAAGAGTACTCTCTGACTTGTCAGTAGAATCCGTTGTTCCTTTTCTTCTTCAATTTCTTCTAGATCTTCGGCTTCCAGTAAATTATATATGCTTTCCCATGAAGCCTGGCCCAGACCAAGGCAGGTAGTATCAGCTATCAAGACCTTTTTTACTGGTTCTTCTTTGGTTATGACGGGAGCCTTTGGTTTCTTTGATTTCTTCGTCATTTTCGTTGGATTCATAAATTCAGACTTGCTCTGGACAACAAAACAGAAGAACGTAATAGAGGATAAATTTGTTCAAAGCTAATACACAGTATACAATAATAACAGTAATTAAGTGCCATTGGTGATATGGATTTTGATATATTACGCTACTACGGATGAAATCCTTGAAGGACTCAACCATAACTACTCTATTAATGATTTTCTATAACTGGCAACGTGACACTTAAATGCCATAAAGATATGTCGCATCGCGAATCTTGATAACAGTTCTTTAAAAATAAATATCGTAACTTCGAGAGGCTTAATCGTTATGCTTAATTGTTTCCTTTGTAAAGTTTTGATTGCAATAGATGGTAAGCGGGATCACTTGAATAAAAACTTTTCTTTTTATTTATAATTGACTTATAATTTAGACCTGCAAACATTCTTTTAATGATTATATTTCACCTTTATTAAAAAGTGCACTTTCCAATAATGAAATCGTATCGACGGATTCCAAATGGAAATTTGTTATGTGTTTCGTGCTTTGAGCGATGACCGATTGCGATCGGCTTATCGCATCGGAAGATTTATATGGCCCCTTGGAATGATTCCTTGATAAATTGCGATATGCGCTTTCCGATGGCGTTATCGCATCAGCAATTGCCAATGGAAACCTTAAGTCCGTCTTTTGAACAAAGCATGTGACACATTCATTTATATTTGTTTTATGACAAGATCTTGTTTAATATTTAAATCGGATCAGACCTTTTCATAAGGATTTTCATGTGTTGTATAGATTTTGCAAAGTTGCGATTGTTATTGAACTTAACCTAAAAGAAAAATACTTATCACAACTATTGATTTTTTAAAAGTTTTATTGATTTTATCTAAGTTCTAAAAAGGGGACCCATTTCTTGTTAAAGTTTTAGATAAAAATTTTGAAATGGGGAGGGTTGTTGTATAGCACAACAATTGGCGATTCACTGGGAGAAATAGTTAGCTCCGAGAAAACAATGCAATATCTATAACTTTCTTAATTTGGAAGCTATTGAGGATAAAGAAAACCATCTAAGGATAGTTAGATAAAAACTAACTCTGAATATAAAGACAATTTTTGTAATTTATTTTGCAATCATAAAAATAAAAACATTCTGGGCTTCTTCAAGCTTTGGTTGGTTGATATAGATAAAGCAAGGGGCTTCTCCAACTTAGCTTTTAAGTTTACTATGTTGTCACAGGTAGTGCCTCTGCTGCCAGCAGACATTTATAGTCTCGACAGGGTTACCTTTTAACCACTTAATCATTCATTATCCCATCCATCTAAGAGTATAACTTTTGAAAGATAAATTCAAAAAGATATGTTTACACATATTTTTTTCTTTTTTGATTTTTATTCTTTCAATTTTTTAAAAGATAAAAAGCCATTGTCTTGGTTTGGTGGCCAGCTGTTGACAATGCCATTCAGTAGTTGTAATTGAACTGAACAAGCTGGCTCATGATGAGACCCCTTGTCTTATGATTATAAGCCATTACCCTGTTTTGATATGCAGTATTGGTAATGTCAGTTTAATTAGTTCCCTATGATCATGGTAAGCAGGCTCATGATGAGACCCTTTATCTTTTATATCAGACATATTTTAGAATTACATTGTGAAAAATGATAAACTTAGTGGATGGGGTGAATGACTTTCTCCTTAAGGGTTTATGGATGACAATTTTAGAGTTGTAGATACTAAGTTTGGAAAAGTTTTTACTTATTACAAATAACCTTCTTGGCTCTTTAAAACTTGGAATGATTTACATTATTTTCAAGGCTTGTGAAAATTTTACAAATCTAAAAGAGGTTCTCATAGTTTTATTTTTTATCTATCTTTCTAAAACTGTAGTCTTTTCCTTAAAGGTTTCCATCTATTGAAAGTAAGTATTTACAATATTTTCTTAAAGAACTGTCCAATAGTAAAAGGTCAATGGAAGACTATTTACAACATTATTATCTACAAATAAAAATTTAAAATACGCAAACTTGCATGATGAATATTTACAGGTAAGAAGGGGTTACCTCCTTAAGTAAAGAATTTCTTCAAGATGAGCCCATTGACAGGAAGAGAATCCCTATTTCCTGATAGGTCTTGCAGTATGAACGTTGATGAGCCTATCTTCTCAACGATTTGAAATGATCCAAGCCACATCTTTTGAAATTTGGTATGTTTGCCTTTGTCTTCGTGCGCTTTGTCCCATTTCAAAACAAGATCACCAATTTGTAAAAATTTTGGGCCGGTAGAATTTGCATCAAAAGAAGATTTAATGACCTGTTGATGTTTTGCATGTGTGATTTTGGCTTTTTCCCTTTCCTCCTCTAATTTAAGGATTTTATCATATCTTAATTGAATAGAGGACAAAGGATTTTCTTCAATAAATTGTACTAGGGCCAGAGATGGGAGTGCTAAGTTTGTTGGTATTACAACTTCTTTCCCATATACTAAGTTGAATGGTGAAGTACCTATTGAGGCCTTCTAAGTTATGCGGTCTGCCCATAATGCAAATATGAAAGACTTATGCCAATTCTTTTGATTTTGATCAACAGTTCTTTAATAATCTTAATGAGATTCTTATTAGTTGATTCTGCCAAACCATTACCTTGAGGATAGTAGTTTGCATAATACTTTAATTTATATCCTCTCTTAAGATCAAATTCAAGTATGGTATTTCTAGAAAAACAAGATGCATTGTCAAAAATAAGGGCATCAGGTACACCAAACCTGGTAATGATGAATTGATCAATGAACTCAATGATTGCATCAGAATTGGCTACCTTCAAAGGAATTGCTTCTACCCACTTCGTGAAGTAATTCGTGGCTGTAAGGATGTATCTGTGCTACTTGGAAGAATGTGGAACAATCTCTCCTATGATATCCAGCCCCCATTGTTCAAATGGTTGTTCAATGTTCACTAGTTGTAAAGGAAAGGTTGGTTTCCTTTGTCTCCCACTAGCAGTTTGGCATATTTTGCATTTCCTTACATAGTCATGGGCGTCTTTAAACAAAGTGGGCCAATAATATCCAACATGTATTATCTTGTGAGCTGTTGTATCATCTCCAAAATGTCCACATGCTGGATCATCATGTAATTCCTGCAAAACCTTCTGTGCTTTAGTTTTTTCAAGGCATCTCAACAAAATTGAATCATAATTCCTTCTAAATAACACATCATCAATGATTCCGAAGTGTTTTTCTTTTAATATTAAGGTGCATTTGTTTTTGTAGTTGAAACTAGGAGGAGCATATCCATTTTTCAAATAAAAGACCAGATCTGCATACTGATATTCAGAATTCATGATACTTATCTCATTTACTCGAAGAGCATTATTTGAATCTTCATGTTCTGGAATATTAGAAGCTCCTGCTAATAACTTGCAAAAACCTTGTCCTCATACAATTTTAGCTGGTTTAATATCTATATCATACTCTTGTAATGTTGTAACCCAGTTGGCTCTCTTCTCTCCTACTTCCCTTTGTACCAACAATTGTCTCACTGCAGAGAATGAGACTATTACTTTTGTATGTGTTTTTAGGAGGAATGGCCTAAAGTGTTTGATAGATTTAAACACAGTGAAAGCTTATTTTTCTACTTCGGAATAGTTAAGTTCAGCACCTTGTAAATTAGAACTGAAGAAGGAGATGGGTGCTTCAATTTGTTGATTATTGATTTGTGTTAACACAGCTGCATAAGATGTTTCAGTAGCTAAAGTGTACAAAATAAAATGATTAGAAAAATTGGGAGTATTCAATGCAGGAGCATTAATGATTGCCTGTTTGATTGAATCAAAGGCTTCTTTTTCGTTATGTCCCCATTTGAAAACTAAATTTTTCTTAATCATGGTCTGTAAAGGTAAAACAATCTGAGAAAAATCAGGAACGAATCTTTTTACAAAATTTATTTATCCTAAAAATGATTGCATTGATTTTTTATTATGTGGCAGAGGAATATCAGAAATCTCTTTAATCCTGTCTGGATCAATGTAAATGCCATTTTTAGATACAATAAATCCTAAGAGTTTACCTTCATCAAGAGCGAAGAATTATTTCTTGGGATTTAAATAAATCCCAAACCTTTTACATCATTCAAAGATTTTTTTCAAATCATGTAGATGATTTTCTCTTTTCTTGGAAAAGACAGTTATGTCATCTAGGTAGGCAGCAATTGACCTGTTAATCAAACCCTTAAATTCTATATCCATTGTTCTTTGGAAAGTAGCTCCAACATTAATCAAACCGAAAGGCATTTTCTGATAGGCATATGTTCCACATTTGGTTCTGAATGTAGTTTTTAGTCTGTCATCTGGATGTACCAGTATTTGGTTATATCCAGAAAAACCATCCAGAAAAGACATCAACTCTGAACCAGCTACTGAATGAAGTGTCTGCTCCATTGTTGGTAATGGGAAATTATCTTTTTGGCATGCCTTATTGAGATTCCTGAAATCAATGCAAATCCTAATTTCACCATTCTTCTTCCTAACAGGTACCAAGTTAGAAACCCATTTAGAATGTTTGACTGGGAAAATTATCTTAGCTTTCAAGAGTTTATTCAATTCTTCTTTGATCTGGCTCTCCAAATTTGGGTGAATTTTACTCAATTTTTGTTGTATAGGTTTCTCCTCAGAAATCATTGGAATTGTGTGTTGTATGATATAAGTATCATACATTCTCAGATCATTATAATTCCAAGAAAAAACATTTTTATATTTGTTTAACAATCTGATAAAAGAAAATTTTTCTTCTGAAGTGAGCCCTAGTCCCAAATTAACGTTTTGTGGTTTGGCCTCAGTGCCAAGATTTACTAATTCAAACCTTAAAGTAGAACTTTGAAGTTTTGAATTAGTGACTTTGTTTGAACCTATCTTTGGTATCATAGAGATCTTCAAGCTTGACCACTGATTTAGGGATAGAATTCTCATTTGGTCTTTGTTTTATTTGAAGATCATGATCATTTTCATCAATAATCTGGTCATCATAAGATTTTTTAGAAGTTAAGAAATTTAAATTGTCTTTGTCATGATTAAATACCCGCCAATTGGTGACATTTTCTGGAACAGATGGTCTAAATATTAATTCAATTGAAAACCTATTAGGACTGTAATCCTCGGATGGAAGGAGCTTAGAAGCAACATTAGCTAATAAATCAGCTGCTGCATTCTGAGATCTAGGGATAGGAGAAATATTAAATGCTAGAAAATGAGATATGAGGTCTTGAACCAGGGATTGATAATGCTTAAGATGTCTTGAAAGGCAATGGATAGTGTTCCTTACTTGTTTGATGACAATCTCAGAATCACCAAATACTTTTAGATATTGAATCTTCAGGGCTATTGCTTTATAGAGCCCTTGAATCAATGCCTTATATTCAGCAGTATTAGTTGTACAATCAAATTCTAGTTTGCATGATAGCATAGTTTTTTCCCCTTCAGGACTAACTAAAATACATCCTGCTCCTGCACTGTCATTGGATTTTGATCCATCAAAATATAAAGACCAAAATACAAGCTTATCTATAGGTTTATTTACAATTTCCTCAACAATAGTTACACACCTTGAGGTATCCGTATGAAAGAAATTTTCTATCTGTGGTGTGAAACTATTAACAGAAAAAGGTGATGATTGAGCATTAAAATTACCAAAGAATGATTCGGTTGAGCAATTTCCGAGAATGTTGTTATTGAAAGCTATAGGTTGGTTTTCCTGCTCAAACTCCGTTATAGTATGGGTCATGTGCCTCTCCCGATCGATTTTGATTTGATTTGGTTTCCCTTTATAGGGAAGCCAAATGTGAGACCAATCAGTAGAAATGTAACCATGGAGTTTCTCATACCAATCCCTCCTTAAAATTAAACCATAAAACTTAGGGATGTCAGCAATCAATATATCAATTCTCTGGACTACTCTAGGATCGGCTGATAACCTAATGGTGACTGAATTAATCTCTCCTAAGACTTGAACCTTAGTTCGATCTAATTGAACAATATGTATTGTAGATTTTTGGGGCTCAATGTTTAATTTCGAGCAAACGGAGGTTGGCATTATGTTTGATGAAGTCCCTGAATCTATTAAGCAGTTATGCAAACTTCTATTATAGATCTCATAGCTCAAGAGAAAATGAGGAGTATGAGAATTAGATCTATCTCCGATCAAAACAGCATCAGTAGCATGTACTTTATCCAATGGTGGCTTACCTGTTCCTTTAGTTGCCTTGGATAATACAACATTTGGAAGAGGAGAAGAAGGTACTACATTTAACTCTTTGAGAAACAATTTATGTTGACGTTTGAGCTTGCTAAGCTCAAATAAAGAAATATTTGCTCTAGTCTTCTTCATGTCTTCAATAATGTTGTAATCCATAGAGTCAGAGACTACCAATGTCTTGGATGATGAGGGTGGACTGGAAGATGATGGCTGATTTTGGGTAGGCAAAACTGGAGTTTTCTTCATGGGAGCCTTATCTTTGGCAGTAGTTTGAACAGGTTCTACAGTGGTTTTACTTCAGGTATTTACTGGGAGAGCTTCCTGTTCACTTTTAGTATCAGAGTTGGGCAAAATGAAGTCCCACATACCATGACATTCAACTATCTCATCTTCCTCTGTTTCCTCTGATGAAAAACCTGTGTCTTCATCCTCATCATTATCTGGATCTGATTCTGCATTAGATATGGCATTAGGTGGTTTTCATTCAATTCTTTTGAAGTTCCTAAATGGTTTTTTAGTGGAGGTTTCAGCTACCTGTTTCTTTATCTCTACCATTTCATTGGACATAGTCTTCAAAACTTTTTGCAAACCCTCCATATCATACGGGCCTTTAGCTGCTTTCTTTTTCGAATCATCTTTAAAAGTAACTTTTTTGGACTTTCTTTCTTCCAGAGAAGTTTTCTTTTCTAAATCAATAATACATTTTTCAACGGCGATCACTTCTTTCATATTCTCTGCTAAGGTGGGCTTTGCAGCCCTATCAATGAAGATGGCTATATTCGAAGGTAAAGCAGAAATATACCATTCGCTTCGGACTTCTTCACTGGGCTTAGACTTAGCAGGAATTTTATTTAAGAGCTTATTAAATCGCGAGTTGAAATCTTTAATGGGTTCTTTTGACTCAGTTTTAAGATTGGAGAAATCATTGATTAATGTCGCTGTGGACCTATCATCTCCGAACTTAGATAAAAACTGCTCTTGGAAAGCATTCCAACTATTAATGGATCCTGGTGGTAGTGAAAAATACCATGATCCAGCTGCTCCTTGTAAGGTGTATGGGAAAAGCCTAACAAAAACATCTTCTTCTATCACCCCATTTAAGTTTATTGACAAAATAAAATTGTTTATATGTTCTTCTGCTAGTATACCGATATCAGGATTAAACTTTGGTAACCACTTTCAGTATGGGCCGGTAATTGACTCAAGGGTGCAGGCATTGTGACTGCCCCTGGATTTGTCCATGGCCTCGGTTGTGGTTGATTTTGTGCCATTGTCACACTAATAGCAGAAGAAAGTGAGGATGTAGTTACAAGTGGTTGGATAGAAGATGTCAGAGTACCTGTACCCTTTTGGACTATGATATGTAGTTGGGGAATGGATGGTTGACTTTGCAATGGTTCGGGCGAAGTGGATGATGATGATGAAAGAGTCTCACTATCAGACTCTAATGGTGTCTTCCTAGCTCTTTTTCGACTTGGCAGAGGAAATTCTGTTCGTGGGATACCAAGCTTTTCACTCTGTAATCATGTAAGAGGCTGAGAAGGAATGTATTGTGAAGTCACACTGCCTTGGGATAACTCAGACTGCTCTTGAGATATTGAAAACCCTTGAAGTTTATGAATTAAAGACTGAACTTCAGGGGGTTCAAGGGAAGACTTGTCCGATATGTTCAAATTTTCAGCAGTGGGTGTTGTCTTTTCAACTTCTCACTTGAAAATGGGAGATTTAGAATGCGAGGGAGAAGTTGGAGGAGACGGTGAGGGAGATTTACTCTCAGAATGGGCTATGGATTTAGATTTTCTCACCTTCACAGTTCATGCCCTCCTTCTAGTGCCAAAAATGTTGATGCCTCTAAAATCGCTACATCAACATCAGGGAAAACCACCCTGTCCGGAGCTTAGTGCAACGCCTTTTGTGTTTGGTATGGTGGCTCCAACTGGATATAATGGGACCAGTTCCCAGTGATGTATGAATTGATGGGTGATTGTTTTATAATGTGTAACAAAGGTGATAAGTGTTTTATCCTACAATTCAAAAATATACAAATATGCTAATCTAACCCGGGTATCCTGTTAACGATGTGATTTTTGATTGTTTCAAATAGACAAATAGTCATAAAGATGGCTTATTCGTAAATAGAAAGATGTATTCATATAACGATTACTTTGTTTAAGAAATTAAACAAAGTAATTATAAAAACATTATCGCATTCATCACAATATATATCACTGACATATATCCTTTGAAATAGACAATTCTCAATCTTCAGAAATGATATAATAAAGAATCGTTTGAAAAAGCATACATATATCAACAATAGCAACTTTTAAGAAATGTTCATTCACATAAAGAAATAAGACAAAAACAGTGATAATAGTACCATATGCATTTGAATCCTTCTGATGTAAAAAACACTCTGATTCCACTTTCCTATTTGAGAAAACCACCAGAAGATGCAAAAGTGCAAGTCTTGAAAAAGTTTCTTTCACAAAAATGCAGAATGTTGATCCACTTTTGATAAAAAAAATATTTAGAAGTACAGAAGTGCAACTTCTTAAGTCAAATCTTATACAAATTGACGACCCTTTCTAAATATATCAAAGGGTCTTAAATAATAAAAATAAAAACTATCAACAAAAATCGCTATGAGTTGTTCTAACTGTAGACATGGAAATCTAGGATTTGCTATAAAAATAGCAGTGCAATAGTGATTGAACTAATTCATTGAATTGGCTTCCTTTCTTGTGCTTGTAGCTGACAGATTGTGAGCATTGGCTAGATTTCTGGAGGTTGACTCATCTTGGAATGTAGCTGGGCTGTGTAGGTGGCATCGGAGAGTTTGAGAATCATGTAGTTGACTGCATCGGAAAGGCATTTCACGGCTATTTGCTGGCTATGTGGCTTGACTAGAAAAAACCAGAATGTATCCCAATTCAAGTTTTGCACTTCCCCAATCAGTTTTTCTCTGCTTGCCAGCTCCTGTCTCCAATGATGTTCCAGTGCTTTTCCTTTTGGGAGTTTACCTGGAGAGCAATCGGAGATCAAATTAGACATATGCAAATTGTTATTTACTAATTCGATTACACCGTTCATTGCAGATCTGGATCTAGAAGTTTCTCTTTCGTCTTTCATTAGTTGGGACTCCATTTCTGAAAATAGGATTTCCTTGTGTGATTCTTGTATCTTTGGCAAATTGGCAGCCCTTTCTTCTATGAAATCTTGCCAAGAAAGAAAATTTTTTATCCTTTCATCTACTTTTTCCAATTCCAATCTAGTGTCAACAGTGTTCTTAATTAGCAATGCAGAGATATCGCACAATGGGTCGGCCAATGATATGTTATGGCAAAGGATGTTCAACTGCCGAGACAAGGGTTTGGTTATCTCCAAGGCTTCTTTTCTGAATTCACTAACCTGTGGATAACCCCTGTACTTTTCTATCTGTAATTGCATTTGTGAAATTTGATCTTCCTTGGCCTTCTTTTCCTGCTCAATCATCATCTGAAGCCTGCTTAGTTCTTGAGACAACTCCTGTTGTTTCTGGAGAGTCTTCTTATCAATCTTTTGTTTCTCCAGTTTCAACTTCTCTTTTATTTGCTCATTTTTCTCTCTCAGCTCTACTAGTTGTTGTTCAAGCTGTCTAATCCTTTGTTGTTCTTCTACCAATTGCACCTCAAGTTGAGTAATCCTCTGATCCTTTTCCTTGATTAACTGGCTGACCTCTGAGGCTTTGTCCATTGTTGTTGTTGTATAAGCCCCTACATAATGAGATAATTTAGTTAAATCCTCAGAAGGATTGACTTCTGCCTTCCATAACACATTCATCATTTCGCCCTGAGGAGTTAGAAGAGGTCCTTGATCAATTTTCCTCTGTCTTTTAACCACAACCCTATGCTTTGGACTGTAGAATACATCTAGGGGTGGTATTTCTTCTATTTTTAGTACAATCTCCTCTGTAGGATTTTCGGGAATGATTTCTATATCCTGTTTAATCTTGGGTAGGCCACTTGTCCCTTCAATTGGAACACTAATAACCTCAGGCTTTTGTGTTGTGGGCGATTTTGGTGTAGTGAGCTCTTAGGAGTCATTCAAGTTTTTGATGATTAGATCGAACTGCCCCCATTCCTTGATTAAAGTAGAATCAATATTTATATCAGTATCAAGGATCTCACTAGTTCCTTCCTTTGTCTGCTCCCTTTCAAGGCTCTTTTCATTTTTAGGAGTCTTTTCAATAGTTTTTTCTTCACAGTGGCCTTCTAGTTGCACCATAGAGGTAGTATTTAACAAGTCCAAAGGTAGTGTTTGCAACCTTTGTGTCCTAAACTTCAAAAATTCCTCTAATCCCTCTGCTCCCAATTTGATTTTTGCTAGTTGTTTCACTTGAGAAAATAATTCGGTTGAAGTGAACAAATCATCATAATCATCCTTCTCATGTTCAAACTTGGCAAGTTTGACATGAGAGGTGAAATTGTAGGCGACTGCTTTTGGATCATACTGCCTTTTTGGGATGACTGCTAACTTTAACATTTTAATTTTCTCAGCTTCCTTCTCTGCATGTTTGAAGTCATGCAGTGTGAAAGTACCACATCGGAGGGGAAATGAAGGCCACATTTGTTTTTGGACTCCTTTAGGTTCCTTGACATCCCTGCTTCTGTTATCTGATAAGCTATTTCTCTGGCAAATAGTTTATCAAGAATGTATAAGGGGAGGACATGTGGATCAGTAGTGCTACCAAAAAGTCTGATATAGGTGAACTTCTCTTCACCGAACCAACTACCAATTGATGTTAGGTCGACACTGGCTTCATCGGACAACCTAGGAGCGGGTTTGTTGAATATAGCATAATGAACAGGTAAGATGAAACCATGACATATTCTATAAGATTATTTTTATAATGGGCTTTCCACAATTCCTTATGATAGATATGAATGGGGTTCAGGTTCTGTGGAGTCCATTTTCAACCTAAAATGGGGTAATCAGAATTGAAACAGATGGTGTCTAAAATCTAGGCACTCATATAAAACAGGGGTATTACCCGGATAGTCACAAACCTGTTTCTTCTATAATCAAGGATTTGGTTGGCCATTTTATCAAATAAAATGGTTGCCTAATCCATGATATAAGAGTTAAATGCTGCTTCCATTAAAGATACCATCTCTATAGAAAACCTAGCTGAATCTTGGACTCCAAAGAGTTTGCATATCATAGCACCAGCATAGCAGTAAGGAGATGCTAAAGAGTCTACGGAGTACATACCTGATGATTCATGCTTGTGTTTGTTTGGATAATGCCTCCACTACCTAATAGGGTTCGACTCCATAGCATTTTCCTTGGCGAAGGATTCCAAAAATGCCTTGTTGTAATGTTTCTATGGTTCCAGAAAATTGTACATCTTTTTTATATCTTCCGCCCTGAATGACCCGAACATCCTTCCATCAGCCGTAAAGAATGCTCTGTCTGTTATGCTGATACTTTCAATTACCCATCTGACCAAGTCATTGTAGGGTAATATTTTAGCGCGGGCTGCTATTCTGTGAAGATAAGAGCTGGCCAAATCCTTAAGAGTACTCTCTGACTTGTCAGTAAAATCTGTTGTTCCCTTTTCTTCTTCAATTTCTTCTGGATATTCAGCTTCCAGTAAATTATATATGCTTTCCCATGAAGCCTGGCCCAGAACGAGGCAGGTAGTATCAGATATCAAGACCTTTTTTACTGGTTCTTCTTTGTTTATGACGGGAGCCTTTGGCTTCTTTAATTTCTTCGTCATTTTCGCTAGATTCATAAATTCATACTTGCTCTGCACGAAGAAATAGAAGAACGTAACAGAGGATAAATTTGTTCAAATCTAATACACAGTATACAATAATAACAGTAATTAAGTGCAATGGGTGATACAGATTTTGATATATTAAGCTACTACGATGAAATCCTTGAAGGACTCAACCATAACTGCTCTGTTAATGATTTTCCGTAACTGCCAACGTGACACTTAAATGCCATAAAGATATGTCACATCGCATCACAAATCTTGATAACGGTTCTTTAAAAATAAATATTGTAACTTCCCGATCAGCGATAAGCGATTAATCGCATATCGCAGATCGGGAGGTATAACCGTTATGTTTAATTGTTTCCTTTGTAAAGTTCCGATTGCGATAGATGGTAAGCGGGATCACTTGAATAAACGTTTTGCTTTTTATTTATAATTGACTTATAATTTAGACGTGCAAACATTTGCTTAACAATTATATTTCACCTTTATTAAAAAGCACGCTTTCCAATAATGAAATCGCATCGGCGGATTCCAAATGGGCATTTTTTATGTGTTTCGTGCTTTCAGCAATGGCCGATTACGATCAGCTTATCGCATCAGAAGATTTATATGGCCCCTTGGAATGATTCCTTGATAGATTGTGATATGCACTTTCCGATGGTGTTATCGCATCGGCAATTGCCAATGGAAACCTTAAGTCTATCTTTTAAATAAAGGATGCAACACATTCATTTATATTTGTTTTATGGCAAGGTCTTGTTTAATATTTAAATCAGATCAGACCTTTTCATAAGGATTTTCATGTGTTGTATAGATTTAGCAAAGTTCTGATTGTTATTGAACTTAACCTAAAAGCAAAAGACTTATCACAACTATTGATTTTTTAAAAGTTTTATTGATTTTATCTAAGTTGTAAAAAGGGGACCCATTTCTTGTTAAAGTTTTAGATAAAAAATTTGAAATGGGGAGGGTTGTTGTATATCACAACACCTCCCTAGATTTTAGTAAATAATTTGCGAGTTTTTCATTTACAAGGGTGGAAATTAGAAACACTTTGGAAAAATCAATCTCAGGTAGTCATGTTGTTTCTTCACATTCACAAAATTGTTTATTTTATTTCTTCTTCAAATTGTAAAAATTGCTTGGTCTTCAGTTTGTCTTGTCTTTGCATACATTAACAGAGTGTTGAAATGGAGAGGATAAAACCCACTTTTGAACATGTGAACATTGCAGGCACCTTTGCAGTTGAGGGAATTGAATATTTATTCTGACCTTTCTAATGTTCCAAACTCCATTGGAATGTTGAAGCACCTTGAAAACTTTGTCTTGCGCTGGATGAGAGGGGAGTGAGGATGACTCTGTTGGTCTTCAAGCTCTACCATACAAATTTTGTGATATGAATTCCTTGAAAGTCTTGAAGTTACAGAAATGTAAAAATATCAGGTTTCTCCTAAGTGGGGATTGGACGAACCTCAGAGAAATTGACTTGAGCTACTACTTTGGCTTGCTGAAGCTCCCAGTTTCAGCCATGAATCAGAAGATATGAATGCATCAAATGGTCCTGCTACCATCCAGGCACTAAGAGATTATGGATTGCTAAAATTCTTCTTGCTTCTTGGAATGAGGCAACATATGGAATTACTTGAGTATCTTGTAAGTGCATGGGATGTTAAAGCACATGCATAAAGGTATAGGACATATATTTCTTGACTAGTCTATCTAGACCAGATGCCCTCATCTCTTTCATAGGAATGAGAAGGGGAGGATAAAAAGTTAAATATTATGTCACCACTCATTGTAGACCTTGAGCCTAGCTCACCAAGCATGGGAAAATAAACATAAAGGATGTGCTATGATTGCCTCTAAGGATGATCTTGTTCATTATCAATAGATTAGTAGGTAGCTCTAAACTTCACCTGGCCAATAGGTCATATATGTAGTATCCTCTAGAATGTGTAGATCCAACCATTTTTAACTCGAGTGAGAGAGAGTTGGTCAATATGAAATAATAGATGACTAAATAAAAAAATGGAAGATTAAAAAACTTTGGGTATTGATCAATCTTTATTTCCTTCACTCTAGAGAGGATTTCATTACTTCAACCTCAGCATATCTCACTCAAGCCCATTGATCCAGAGTTCCACAGATGAGGAGGTGGATAGATCTCATGTCTCGCCATGTAGGTCCATCATCCATGAGTTTCACATTGATTTTCTTCATATGGTTGTGCATGCAATTTATTATGATATATGATTATCCATACGCAGGGGTGGATTTCTGCAGAGACCTAGAGCTCGTACTTCCTAAGGGAGAGCAATGGGGTGCTATAGGTAAGATATCTTGACCATTTTTTATTTTGAGTTTTACAATTTTTTTTGTTTTTTTATGTGTCCAAGACTAAGCTATTTATTTGTACATGCATATATTGGACCTGTTCGACTTGTGGGTGCCTCATATCTCCAATGTGTGGGAGACCCATAACTGGCACTCGCACCTATACATGTTGTTGTAGTAGGACAAAAATTACTACAGGATCTCAAAATAGCTAAGACTCTCACATAATTGGAGCATCATATAGAGGGGTTGAGACCACGGTCGACCAACTTCCTATTAAATTACGACATACTATTCGAGTGTCAGGTTGTATCAGTCAGCTACTGTGCTAGATAGCTCATGCAGTGGCATGCTATCATGAGCACTATGATTAGGCTACTAGGAGGCATACATCCACATTTTCATGTATATTTTTGGATATGATAGGTCATGTGGCCACATGTGTCCCTGGCACATTTTTTTGTAAAACCAAACATTTATGTATAACTATCTTCAGTGTTTGCTATGTTTTTATTATCTCTTTCAATTGATGTGATTTGTATTGAAAATATTTACATGTATCGCAAATGTTTATCTAAAACTTGATTAGCTGATGCATCTGTCAATGTGTTTAGATTTCTATAAATGTGTTGATATTGGATGTAATCAAAGTGTCTTTGTAGAAGTCGAACCCTTAAGAATATGCAAAGCATAGTTGGAATTCTAACTGAATAAAAATTAGTAAATTGTAGTAATACAAGCTGTGAGTCTAATTTGATGACTATATGTTGGATACCATGTGAAATAACATCATACAGTAATTAAATCACTGAGCTATACTTAATAATGTTATTGGTAGAGTGACCGATTCAAATCCCTTGTAGACTCACTAACTCACCATCTGGAGTGAATATGGCCTACGCTATGGAAGGTAGGTTCCTAGTACTATGACTAGCACCATAATCATTACCAACAAATGGTTTCAAGGATGTCGACATTTTCAAACCAAATGTAAATGGGATTAACAAAAACTAAATCAAAATTTGAAGGGACACACTGCAAACACACTCAAACACACCTATATACAGCATATACACAATGTACTACACAAAATCAAGCATATTACTTTTTAAGGTACAAACCATTTCTAAGTTGCGTCAATGGAAATCCATCAAAATCTATTAGCTCATAGGCCCCTTTAGAAAGAACATGTTTCCAATGTATGGACCTAGCCAGATTGGCTCAATTTTTCTTGAACCTAATTTATCAGACCCTTGACCATAAATAAGAATGAGGTCTCCTTATGAGAAGGCATGAGGCTTGACACTTTTGTTATACTGCACCTTGATACGTCTTTTATGAGCTTCATTATCTAAAGTGGCATCACATCGTGTCTCATCTAAGCATGTTAGATGTAAAAGAAGTTCCTCTTCTACATAAGTGGCAGGAAGGAGTTCTATAACCAATTTCAATGATGAAATATCACATTCTATTGGATGGATAGCTTCCATACCATAAACCAACTAAACCAGTGCAAATCTGGTAGAAGTCCTAATTGAGGTTCGGTATGCCCATAAGGCAACAAAAAGAAGAAAATTTTAGTCTGATTTATGGACCCCTATCATACATTGGAGCATAGTTTTCAGAACCTTATTGATAGCCTCAACTTTTACATTCACCTAAGGATAGTAGGGAGTGAAACTTTCATGGGAAAGTCCTAACTTGGTAGTTAGTTTGGACATCATATGATTCTAGAAATGCTTTCCATGATTTGTAACTATGGCTTGTGGAACACTGAACTATGCGATGACATGGTTGAAAAAGATATATGTAGTCATTTCACCAGTATAGTTAAATGTAGGCATCACCTTGGCCCATTTCATAAAGTATTTGATCACTACAATGATATAGCCATGCCCCCCAATCGAGTGAGGGTTACATGTCATGAAATCGATGCCCCATTTTGTAAAAAGACCTATGGTGACAATAGGATGCATAAGTGTGGGTGGAGCATGGGTCTTATGATAAAAAATCTAGCATGAATGACACTTTTGGATGGCGAGAATACAAACAGGAAAAATGGTGGTCCAAAAGTAACCAGCACATAGGATCTTCTATGTTGTGGCATAACCAGATAAGTGACCACCACATGCCCCTGAGTCGCATTCATTAAGGACTTTCTCAGCCTCGTCATCGGTGAGGCACCTTTGGAAAACCATATTGATACCGGAAAGTCTAGGTCTAGAGATATACAAGGATGTCTCCATACCAAGGGTCAGATGATGAGATCAGAAATAATGACTCATCTAGGATTCAATTTTCAAACATGGATTCAGAACCACTAGTGGGAAGGTCGCATATCATTTCAGCAAAAACTAAGGATTTCCTTGACTTTGATTTGATGATCTCCAGGTCAAACTCCTGTAGGATGAAAATCCATTTGGAGTACTTCCCCCCTCCACAATTGATGTGAAAAAATGTATGTCATAAGGTTTCAATATGAAATAACCATAGTTTTCTGAAGCAGTATATAATGGTGGAACTTTGGACATCTTGAAAAACCACCAAAGCTAACTTTTCGACTTGAGTGTACTTGAATTTGGTGTCATTGAAATTTTGAATCAAGTAGAAAATAGGATGTCTAGTCCCTACATCATCCTCTTGGGCCAATACCATTGCAATGGTAGTAACCACAGTGGTGAGATACAATAAATAATTGCGTTGGTAATGCAGGGGATATAACAGAGATGCCTGTATCAATACTTCTTTCAAGGCATCAAACGCCTTTTGAGTAGAGTCATCCCAATGGAAGGGAAACCCTTTATCTAACAACCAAGTGAATCCTTTGGTCAAATCAGCGTAGTTAGGGACAAACCTCTGTACAAATTTAGCCTTCCCTTGGAGTTGTTGAAGCTGAAGGAGGGAAGGAGTAGGTAGATTAATGATCGCTTGAATTTTCATAGGATAAATACAAAATCCATCTTTTGAAACCAAAAAATAGAGAATTCAACCATACCTAATGCAGAACACATATTTTTGTAGATTAAGTCGAATATTGTAATGTATACTCATAATAATATGGCCATAAGATGTATTGGGTGATCAGTCTCATGTTTCGAGTGAGAAGGGAGATCATCCAGATAAGGTGGCACAATGTGTTTGATGTCATGAAAGGTGTAATTCATGGCCCTTTGAAATGTAGACCCAACATTCTTCAATCTGAAAGGGAGTTTCTGGTATGAAAATGTACCCTAGCCACAAATAAATGTAATGTTAGGTTGTTCTGCTAGGAGAATGTTGATCTAATTATAACTGGAGAACCCATCCATGAATTAATAGATCTCACAACCAGTACAGTCATTAACAATCTGGTCAATGACCGAGGTGGGATAATTATAAGTCAAACAATCATGATTTATGTCCTGATAATTGACACATACATGAATTATTCCTTGTTTCTTCATGGCAGGAACAATATTTGATAGCCAATTAGTCAAAAGGATTGGATAGATGAAACAAGTGAATATATTTTTTTCAACTTCAGATTTAATTGTGACAAACTTCTTGGGATGGACCGGATGAAGGCATTGCTTGTTTGGTTTGGCATTAGGATGCATTTTTATTTCTTGAATGACAATGTTTGGATTGATCCTTGACATTTCTTCATAAGACTAGGCAATGACATCTTGAAACTCCTAAAACAGAGCTTTATAAGATTGAATATCATAGGGAGAGCAAGATGTGTCGATATGTATATTCTCGTCAATGTCGAGTTTAATCGAGATATTGAGAGGGATAATATCTTCAATATTCGATAGGTTTTTCTCTGAATAGACTTCGTGAATTGAAATGGAATGCGTAAAGAGATCAACGATATTGAGTTGACAAAGGTCATTAAGATTATCCTTGATAGGATCTAGCAAGGAGGAATGCTAGTGATGATCATCCCATGGTGCATTATCTGGCATCATGATCTCCATGATGCTCTCATCGGTAGGGAATTCATGATAGAAGGGATTAGAAGATGTTCCATAATCCAATGAGTGATCAACCTAATATTGATCGAAGAGACAAGACCAGAATAAGTCGCACAAGCTAAATGAATGGCTTCATAATCAAGTTCGAGGGGGCTAAGAGGCATATGGTTGCCAAAACTATTGATGTTAGTTTCATCTCACACTATCTAAGGATCAGTTGCAATAATAGAAGAGGATATCATATTGATATAGGAAACCAAAGGAGAGTTTTTGTGAAGAAAAGGACAAGGAAGAGAAAAAGTTCCCATGAGAGAGGAATCCTTAAGCACTCTGACCCCGATATGTTGGTATGGGTGTAGAGGTTCCCCTATGAGAGGGGAACTTCCAGTAACTAGAGAATTGGAGGCAAAGAATATGAGTTGATTGATAGATACTATGCCACCTTTGTGAGGAAAAGTGATCATCCAGAAATAGGTCGAAATGACAACAGCCATGGGATACGCCCATGTGCGACCCAATAGAATATTATAATCAAGTGTTCTTTTGATAACTTCGACTTCTATGGATACAAATTTAGCTCCCAATTCCACTTGTAAGGAATTTAAAATTCCACAAGGTTTATAAGTTATTTTTTCAAAATCTTTCAAAGTGGTGGGCGATTGACTCAATTGAGAACTAATGGCCTTCTAGCAAGACATGGAAATAATGCAGGTTGAGGCTCCATCATCCACAATAGAATAATGAATGTTCTTACCATGGATCACAACATGAATCATAAATTCTAATTGAGATGGAAGTCGAGGCGTATAGTTCTCATGGTTGAAAACAACTAGGTTGGAATTCAAAGGATCAATACATCCAATCGTGGAAAGCAAAGCCTTTTTTGGGCCGATAGTTTTGCAACACCGCAAGGGTAGACATTGTTGATGGAGACTAAGCCAGATCATCAACTACATTGTAATTATGAGCATCTCTCATGTGAGGGTTGAAAGGATACTTATAGATAACGCCCTTTGGAGGCTTAATAGTCAATTTCGTAGGAATCGTAAGAGGAGTAGGATCTGATGAAGGTGGAGCTGAATTGGTAATTTGATCAGTAGCCTAACCATTTGGGGGATTCAAATTACCATGGTATTTATTATGGGTAGCCACCATAATATCGATTTTAATTTAATGGAAGAAAACATCAAAATCTAGTTAGAGGAAGTAGGATCCCAAGCATCCATATGAGTCTCTTGATTTAGAAATGAGTCTGTCAACACAACGGATGAAGTAGAAGATTTTAGAAATTAGTTTACTTTTTCCCAGTGGGGACAATCATGAGTGAAGTGTTCCTCATTACAAATTAAGCATGGGTAATGAGGTTTCTATCTCTCGTCAGAAGATTGATTTTTTTATTTATCCTGCAGAGGATAATATTTCTTCTTCTTACATTTTCCTTTCTTCTTACTTCCTGATTATTGTTGAAATTTTATTTTATCAGAATGAATGATATTGATCTCATAAGTAGAAGTCATGAGAGGATTGGATGAAGGGTTTTGGGTAGTTACGCTAAGAGAAACACCAGATGGTTTACTCACCGACTACGAACTGGAAAAACCAATCACACGATCAGTAGCATGAGATTATTTACCAAGAGGTTGAGGAACAATGTTCGAAGGTTGTGGAGCGTTTGGTATGTTATCATAAAGCATGCCAAATAAACCAGATCCAAGTACTAGGCATGAGAAATTACTTTTTCTTCAGTCACGATGCCACCCTTAGCTATATCTTATGTTATAGGGGCCAATTGAGACTTAGTAAACCATTTCGTTAACAATTGACCCATAACAAAGTCTTAACCAATCAACAATGATGTCACCACTTATGAATATTATCAGAGATGTGAGTGGAATTGGATTGTTTGAAGTTGGTCAGAAGTTCCATTCTAGTTTCATATCTGATGGGTAACTGGAAATGTTTGAGAAAGGTGGTAGCCATGGTACTAAAATTGTTGAGTGAAGCTCTAGGTAATTCAATATACCATTTAGTTGTTGTACCAATAAGAGTGCACTAGAAAAGACGTAATTGAATGGAATCATCATTAAGGGAGTTCAAAGAACACCATAGATGATAAATCATAATGTGCATCAATGGGTATTCTCTAGGATCATTCCCATTGAATTTTGGGTTATCATAAGGCCCTTTGGTAGGAATTATCGGCCACCAAGGTGAATGAGAGATGGGATCATTTGTTAGCCAAGTCAAATCTCGCAATTCAAGAGTTGACACAAATGACAATTTCCTATTAAAATATGGTGGAGGATAACCTGGATATTAGGGGATAACATGAGAAATAGGTATTTCCCCTCTATGATAGGGAGAATTCTGAAAAAGAGTAACATGGGCATCAAAATAATGAGTATTCGGATAACTAGCTTATGCATAACCTTGTTGTCTAGCTCTAGGATAACCTTGCAAATGATAGAAAGGTTGGGTTTAGACTTCTTGGCCTTGATAAGGAACTTGGGGGATACCTTGATAAGGTTGATATTGTTTCCCCATGGGATTTTGCATCATCCCAGCATAAGGTCGATTTGGTGGAGGTTGTGCCATACCATAAGAAGTCTATTCTACTAGAATTTGAGGAATACCTTGCCCACATTGTTGAGACTATAAGGTACCTTGTAAAGGTTGGATGAGTGGAACCTGGGAGGTACTAAACACCAATGGAATAGGTTGAGTCATAGTCATAGCCTGTAAAGGTTGGCCTACATTTATTTGATCTTGTTGAGGTATGTATTGATAGGTAGGAATTTGAGATGCAGGTGGCACAAGTTGAGAATTCAAATATGGATCCACGATCGAACCAGGTTGTATGGGAAAAGTAGGTTTCCAAACATTAGCAGCCATTCCAAGATATGGAGGATTTAGAAAAGGCTAAGCACAAATTTGAGGTAAACCAACAATAGGTTTCCCCCCTTGCCAAAGGAGGAGAGGATGATGGAGGCAACTTCCCCCCATGATGAGGGTACCTGATATAAGGAAAGTTAGGATGTTGAAGGTAACCATGGCCATTAACATAAGCGCCAGCCTGATGTTCAACTATAGGTGTAGGTGGAGGAGAAGGAACAGGGTGTGTAGTGCTCATTAGCGAAGTTCTAGATGGGATTATAGATGTAGATGACATGGGAGAGGTCCATGGACTAGATGTCACACCAGAGAAAGTACCAGATAATGACTGATAACCAAGTGGGATGGACAAGCCACTATACATATATTCCTCTGGTGATGTTGCAAAAATGGATAAAGAAGAAACACTAGTTATCTCATCCATAGTGGTGGACATAGGCTGGGAAACCACATCATATTCATTCATGGTTAACTATGCCAAAGAATATTTCCACGAGAAACTCATGGGTGAGTCAAAAGAATCAGGTAAGGAGTTTGTGTTGGAGTTTGAGGAGGAAGAGGATAAGTCTGATAAAAATGGATTCCACTCTGTTGAATAGGAGTAGAATGATGAGGCTATTCTTGTAGGACCTCTTAAATACTCACGAGACCAAGTGGAAGGTATTCACCATCAAGTCAAAGATATACAATTGGCGGTTGTATCTGAGACAAAGGAAGAGAAGAAGGAAGTCCTAAAGTAATAGGTGAATATGGATGAGGTACCTCAAGTTGGATAACCTCAAGTAATAAGGTCTCTGATTTAGTAAGGTTAGTCTCAATGACCTCAGGCAACAAAGTCTCAAGTGCTTCGGTTTTGACCATGTCAGGATCAACGATAATTGATAAGGTAATCTGGGGCTTAATGCTCAAAGGGAAGGATGATTCTGGTAGATGATATTCAGGAGGAGGACTAGAAGTAGTTCCTAAAGTTCCCAATTCGGTAGTTTGTATTTTCTTATGCTTCTGATGATGGCCAGGAGTAGCCTCTGGTGGAAGAGAAGGCTTATTTTGCATTCTATGTGAACAACAGAGAGGAGGGGTGTGCTCTCCCACATTGGATTAATAAATTTTAATAATTAACACAAAAATAAATAAAAAAGAGTGTAAACTAGTCATAAAGGTTTACCAATCAACCATGAACTGTAATATACAACTTAGCGAACAAAGGACTTAATGTACGTGCAAGAAATCTCCCTAAATGTTGTGTTCGGTGTATCACAGTATACAAGGCACTTGACTTAGTTACTTATGGTGAGGATAGAAACCTATGGTGGACTTCCCAAATACACTCAATAGTACATGGAAGTGAATTCTTTATTAGTGTTGTCTATTGCATAATTGTTCTATGAGAGCATTTCCATATAATTTTCATGTGTGGAGCACCATCCAATATACCCAAAGGTACATGGAGAATGATCTTATACACTTACGTACGTGGAGTAGGATTTCACCCCCAAGATTGATCCAAATTGGATCATTATATTGTTTTTCATCCATCTCGATGCATTTTGAGTGGAAAAAGTTGAGGATTCAACTCACGGAACCATTTTTACCGAAAGGACCCAGTTTGGCGAAATAGGGTCTGAAACTGTTTGGGAGCATTTTGAGGCATCAAATGACGGTTTTTGGGGGTAAAAAATTGTCACTTTAGCACCACACCTTTCCATGCTATTATGCACATAGATACCTTTCCAATGGTGCAAGAAGTGCATCAATCAGAGTATGTATGCAAAAGTTATGCCACTCAGAAGTTGACCTTCCTATTTTAACACCTATAGTTCGAGAGGATGTCACTTCAGCCCCCATTATTTATCAAAAAGGGACTAGCCACATTTTTGTGATGTAAAATAATCTAGAAGAGTCTATATTTTAACTCTAGTTAAGATTTGATGTAGTCAAAATTAATCATTAGTAGGATATTAGGATGTGTTATAACCGAGCCACTAGGAGGAAGAGGCATTCCATTCTTTCGAGAGAATTTTCTTCCATAGATGAGAAAAGATAACCAAGAGAGATAGGAGTCAGAGCACACAGAGAGGATCTTTGCACTCTTGGGCACAGGCATTACTTCTTTGTACCTACAACCATATTTCCAGACAGAGAAAGAGAGTGAAGCAACCTCACCTTTCAGAGGGGTTTTCTCCTGAAAGGGTTTTCTAGAGAGAATATCTTGTGTTTTATGTGTGTGTGAGCTTATTTTGTCATTATCTAGTTTTCTGCATAATTTCCATTCACATGCATGCATTAATTATAGTAAAATCTACAAAACTATAAATTAAATAACTAAGTGAAATTCCCTAAAATGAAACTGTTCCAATTCAAATTTACTCACAAAACCCTAGATGCCAATGTAAAGAGATTTTTGTTTTCAATTTCCTCTTAATTTTTCAAAAAGATGCATGACTAATCACTGATATAAACAAACTTTTCAGAGTGATGATTGGAACACCAATTCTTTCGAGCACTCAATGACTAAAAAAATCAATTCGCTAGTGACAAAAATAAAGGAAAATATAAATAAATTTTTATAAAGGCACTCTAAACCACAAGAAAACAATTTGAAAGCTTCTTAGAGGCACCAAGACATCTAGGGATACAAGGAAGAGCAGCTGGAAGAAGGATGGACAGAGAGAAAACCAAAAGAGGGAAAATTTTGGCATGAAACGTGGATCAACACGGTGCATAAGGACCACCAATTCTTTGCAATGTAGGAATAGAGAGGGTTTAGGTGCACTACAATGAATATGCAATGCAGGTTAGGATGCACTACAATGCATTGTCAGCAGACCAATGGGTTCGTTGATTAAGTAATCTCAAATTCCGACACAAAAAATGCAATTGATTCTCAATGGTCTTCCTATGTCTGATCAGGACTGAGTGAATCTATAAATATCAAAACAAGAGGAAAAATAGACACTAAGTGCAAGAAAAAACCACCAAGGGATTGAATTGATCCCTAGTATGGTTTCCAATTTGTTATATGGAATCAATGACTTTGGACACAATTGTCTTTCCTGGGCCTAGTGGAATGACCTAGAACAAAAGAAAGAAAAGGGCACAATATATTCCTTAAAGTAATTAAATGATGGGATGAGTCCTACCTGGAATCTGTTGCAAGATTTTCTCCTTCCTCAGCTTGTATGCTCTAATCCTAGTTCTAATCGCTATAATTAGAACCTGCACAATCAAATAACACAAGCCAAATATCTATGACATCTATGTAGCACAATCCAATCACTTCATTCAATAGATCGACATGGTATTGAAATATATGAAATCATGACATCACATATAGGAAAACAATCTACTCTTTATATTAATAGAAATGGAGAGAGTTACAAGCAAAAATAGGAGTTGATCTTATAGAAGAGCTCCCCAAGTTGACTTGTCATTCTCTTGTCACAAAGTATGCCTCCATATCACCCTAATGCATGGAATAATGACTCTCAAAGAAGAAGCACGAGGGTAGAATCTATTAGTGTCTGTCAGTCCTGCAAGCCACCAGTGATCAAATATGCTCTTACAAGGTTTTTGTTAGGGCCTCAAAGTCAATTTTTTATCATTTCATTAGGTTTTCAAAATAAAAATTTCATCACTGCCTAGTGTGTCTAGGTCTATTTCTTCTCCTTTCAAGATTTTCATGTTCCGGTCATTTCCATCACTTAGTTGGATGTGCCATCACTGAAATGTCATCATCATCATCTCAGTCATATCATCATGGTCCTCATTCAGCTCAGTGTCACCATTACGTCATTAGGGTCAAAGTCATAAAGATTTGTCATCTCATTCTTAAATCCGGCAAATGAAGGAGTAGTAATAGGGAATTTTCTCAAAAAAAATTGTTTCAAAGTGTAATTTATTTCAAATATTATGTAATAAGTTCTAAAGTTCCAAATTTGCATTGAATATGCCAAAGCTACATAGTTTTGGAAGCAAAAGTGAAAAACATATGGTGGGCCACCTCACCACTATGAAGAAATTGACTTCCACAAGCTACAAAGGACCAAAACACAAGTCCATTTTCTCATTCCACCCTCATAAGGCATCACTCCACCAGAAAAGTGCATTCCAACCCTCAAAAGATTGAATTTTTGCCTCTAGAGTATCATTCTTTCTCCCTCATTGCGTTTTTGGCATCCTTGATGCACTTTTGAAAAGGGAGAAAAATCATTCATTGCAGAGGTTTTATCCATCGATTTACAGGTCCAACACATAATCAGCAAGTAAGTGAACCTCATTCACTCATCCTTCATCCTTCCTTTCATCAGTTTGATCAACGAGAGCCAGTGAATCACCCTCTCCTAGCGTTTTGTTACGCTTTTGGTCTCCTATTCATTTTACTTCATTGTTGTGGTAAAACCATACTAAACACTGTCACCTATACTCCATATACTTCCCCTAAAATTTTCCCGTTCTCATTCCCCTCATTTCCCTCACTTTCCCACAAACCCTAGCCTATTGTTATACTTTTGATACTTTCCTAGGCTAGGGTTGTGTTTTGCACTTTACTACCCCTTCCCCTCACTCATTCCTAGGAATTCCATTTCCCTACACTCCCTAACACCTATACCTACCCCCCTAAATTTCCACAAGAATTTAGAAAGACGCTAACCCCTTCATTCCCCTCCATCTACAAGACTATCTCAAATCCCCTGTTTTCCCAAAACTAAACCCTAATTCTTCCTCCCAGTGAGATAGGGTTTCACCTTGGAAGCAAAGACCACACACACTAACAAGAAGAATTAAAATAATGTAGGACATGTCTCGAGAATTGATCCATCTAATATCAAAGAGATCAGTGCCTCACAAGCTCATCAAGAGGTCATTTGCGGCCCACAAGGATGGTTTTGCTTCAAAGTCTGTTTTTAACCAAATGGATATGAACTTGACAAAAGTGAAAGAGGTTTTTGTCAATAATAGACCAAGGGACAAAAAAATCCTTAATTTTTTACACAGGTATCATATACTAGGAGATTTACAACTTTCTTGGAGACTTATGTCAGAAAATCAAAACTTTTCAATTTAATTTCCTGTTTTAGTCATGCTTTTGTGGCACAGATTACGAGCAAATGAAAATGCATTTCCAGAAACTGAGAAGGTTTTTCTTCAAAACACCCTTATATACAAAACCCTCTCTCATTGTTCTAAAAATGTTTATTTTTAGATAGATATCTCTCCATATGTGAGAACTAGTTTTGCAGAAAACCCTGAAATTTTGACACATTGCTATAAGCGCAGTGCCTTGGCGCTACGCTTTCTCCACAGCCATCCAAATGCAAAAAAATTTATATGCCTGGATATATAATCAAACATAAATGTCATATATCCACTTTTGTAAGTTTTTCAGTGGACACATTGGGATAAATCGCTCAAAAACAGGTCAAAAATTGACTTTCTGCCACTGTTTTGAAGTAGGCGCTGCGCAAATAGGAGTAGTCTTGGGAAAAGTCATTTTTCTCCTAGCTGTAGTGTCCAAATCACTTGCTTGAATATTCAAATGACACATAGACACTCACATATTTCCAATGAGCTATCAAGTTATAAATTTGGATTATGGGAAGGCCTCCAGAATCCTCCTTCAAGATGGCGCTGCGCAAATGCCTAGGTGTGCTGCGCAAATGCCTGAATGCATTATGCAAATGCCTGTAACAGTCTTTCTCAGAATGTCTTCACCAGGTCTTTATTTTGATGATGTAATGTCAGTAGTTTGAAGTCTAGATGATGTAATCATGAATAAATTAGCATGATAGGATGATTTTATGATTAATGATGCCTCATAAAGGAAGAAAAACTCAAATCAAAGTCTAAGAGAAGAGTTTGTTTATGACCTTCTCACTCTCACTGGTTGGTTGAGATATTCTTGGAAATTGTTCCACACTCATGGATTTGACCCCTAAAGGTGGGGAAATGTTTTATTTTAGTATATATGTATCATTTTCTCAGTCAGAGAGAAGGTTGGACATTAGAGGAGAGAATTTGTATCTAATGCTTTCACTTAGCTAATCAAAGGAGCAGTTACAACTATTTTTTAGGAATTCATGTGCAGTGAGTTTGTGATGTTGTTTTATTTATATGTCAGTTTCTTATGAATGAATCCATATTTCTTAACATTTTTTTCTTTCCTCAATTATTTTCCTTACAATTATGTAGGTATAATTCTTTATATTTAAAGCTTTGTTTATGTGGAAAATCATTTATATGTTTCCTTCTTCTAGATTAATGAATCCATGGCACACATGCTCATTATGACTGTCTAAGCTTCTCAGAACCTACACTACATTGACCAAACTCTCAGATCCATCACAAGACATTGCTATCTTGCTCCTCCTTATGCCTGCCACTGCAACCCTTTGAGGCCTTGACCTAGCTGCTTTTTCTCATCCTCATCTAGCAATCCAAAAACCCTAAATTTCCAAAAACTCATCCAAAACTATTATATATATCCTAAAATCGATTTTTCTTCTAGTCATTGACTGTGAAATCCTTAGAGAGATCCCTCTCTATTTTAGTAGGGCTATCTACTGAACTACAAGTGGTTTGAGGTTACCTCTTTCAATCTCCTCCTTAGCCTAGGACATTGTGGGTAATAACATTTTGGCGTCGTTTTCAGGGAACAAAAGATCATTTATTCCTTGGGAAAGAATGACAAGGATCAGATTTGATTTTTGATGGTGAATAGTGATTAGACACAAGAAAGGTTGTGCATATTTCACCTAGCGACTCCAGTGTCGAAGAATCCAAAGGTTTAGAATTTTCATGGTGACTCCATTGTTAAAAAACTAGTAGTTTGAAGAACTTCTTGGTGACTTAACTATTTTCAAGATGGATTCAACTACTCAAAGGTATGCTCCTATGAATTGATCTCATATTCCTAGTTTTCTGAATTGTATTCCTTGCATAGATTGGCAAACTAATCTGCCCAAACTCATAGATGGAAATGAGGATGAGGCTATTCTGCATCTAATAAAATTTCTTTGGCATATACATAAGATCGGGATTAGGTTTCATGAGGATTGTTTGAGGAAAATGTTTATGGCTACCCTAGAAGGAAAAGAAAGATCATGGTCTGAAGGATTGAAGCCAAGTAGCTTATTCTCTCTTAAAGAATTCCACACAACATTCTTTGATTTTTATGGAAAATATCATCATTCATTCTTTTTGTTCGAAGATTGTTGTGAATCCTGTGAAAATTTCATTCAATACCTTGAAGAGACTTTTGGTGATGAATAATGTCTATATTATGAGATCATAGAGGCCCTTTATGAATATTCTTCCCAACAAAAAATAACAGAGATTAGCTTCTTTGATACAAAGGATCATTCACAACACACACCAGTTCCTTCTTTGTTTGAATATGAAATAGGTTTTCATCCTAACAGTCAAGAAGAAATTGGTCCAAGTCAGAATTTGGAAATTGCATGTACAGAAAAATTAAGCAGTGAACCATCTTATTGTTGGCTTGTTCAGGCCTAACCCAGGTTCAGAGTTAATTAGCCAAAGAAATCCTGGTACTACTGGCCCTTTCGGCAATAGTCTGCAGAGCACAGACTGAGGTCTCACCCAAAGTAGTATGGGAGGATGCTAGAACCAGGTTTCCACACCCTTGAGATGTCTGAGAGGTTTAACTGGTCCCACTGTTTGTCCCTGCTCACAGGTCACTCCGTGCACTTTTCTGTCCCTTATGCCCTGATACACTGCCTTCGCGCAGCCCTAACCAAGGATTGTGGAGCTTCTGCCCTAGAGCCACGCTCTGTGCTATTACCCGCGATCTTACTTATCTTCCTATACCAGTTAATTACCTTCGCGTACTTAGATGTCTTATGTTATAATTAGTTATACAAAACATTCAAATAAGTTCGCACATCATATAAATAGTATACTTGTAAATTATACCCAATCATATATTAAAACAGGAAAGATGCACAAAAATATGGTAAACTTTCTCTTTATTGATTCTTCTAATGGTTACAGCCTCGACTTGCCCTATGCACTCAGCTGCAAGGGTCCGCGCACTCAGTTGCGGACTACTAGGCCTCTGCACACTCAGCTGCAAAGCCTTCCCCTACTCTACGACCCAAAGACACACTTTTCACTACTTCTCAATCACTTAAACTTCTCATTCTCTTCTATTCTATCTTTTCTTGCTCTCTTCTACACTTAGAGCCTTGCTCTGTTATACAATCCCATGGTCCACGGACCATGGGTAGGTTTATCAATCTGAAATTACATTACAAAAACAAGGGCAGACAACCCTGTGGCGAACAACCTTGTGACTCTATCATAATTCTGCGCTCCGCGCCCACAGTTCGCGGAGCTTTTACAAAAGACTTGGTCAAAACATGGGCTTTAAGCCCGAAAACTTACCTTGGGGGGATTTCATGCCCAATAAGCCCCCAAAACAAACATCGTGACTCACCCTCGAGTCACTCTGTCGATGTGAAGATCTTTGCATGGAGTCCTTCCAACTCTGCTTGAACTACTGCAAGGTTGGCAGTGCACTGAGCTGCTGCCTGCTGGATCTGCTACATGCTTTATTCTGATACCATTGTGTCAGAAGTGCTTCTTTGCATCTGTGCATGTATCCCCTACATGTGTGCAAGCTTGCCTTCAATTTCTGCTGTGATGGTGAAGGCCTCGTCGATCCAAGGCTGAACGCACGGCTTCAGGACTGCTTCCTTGTGTCGTGTCGCATCCACTTGTTCTTTCAACGCTTTGTCCTATTGCATTCGCCTGAGCCTATGAGTGAGGGCCACTGTCTATGCAGTTCCTTTGACATTGTCATACTACTGTTGGAGTTCTTGAACCTCTGTCTCTAAGCGCTGGATGTTGGGGTCCTCCTACAGATTTGTGAGGACCTTAAATGACTCTTCCAACATGCTAGTGCAGTCTCGCACTGCACTGCCAATTCTTATTTCTTCCTTTTTGCCGCTAACTTCTCTATCTCCGCGATGTCTGGTGCGCACCACTTCATTGGCCATGTCTCCAGGACCTTAAATATGACATCGTCTGTGGCTAAAAAGGGTAGATTCCTCCATTGTTTGGTCGAGTCCTTGTGTGCTCTAATGTATATGCTATGGATGTCCGCTTTAAATTCCACAAAAATCTACAAGCTATTGTAGATAGTGGGCGACAACCGCGGCTTGTGGTTGATCCCCATTCTGAGGTTCATCTCCATGAACACCTAGAATATTTTATTGTCACAGATCTTATTGGCATCCTTTGCAGCCCAGAGCGAAGTGTACTTCGCGGTCTCCAGCAGATCCCTGTCAATTGTGGGGAATTGACTATATTCTGGCAATTCCCCTGCCACGAGCACTATGGACAGCAGAAGCCATGCATAGTGGAACGTTTTGCCCTGTTCCTAAGCTTTGCAGAAATTCTCCAAGAATTCCTTGCAGAGGAACTCAAACCAGTTAAACTGGACCCCCTCCGCATACTGCTCAACAAGTGCTACCACCGGCATGGGTACCTCATCTGCACAACACTTGCACATAACCTTACTGGCTAGTATTTGGGTCGCCACTCTCATTGCTTTATCGTTGAAGCTTGGATATGGCATAGCCCCTTTTCTTCTTCATCAGCTTGTACTTCGTCTTCATGGCCTCCGTGATGGCCAAGTCACTGCTCTTCCCTTCCGAGATGTCTACGGGGTCCTCCCCTTTGCATGGAAGCCTAGAAATGCAGTGAATCAAGTCTGTTGTGATGGGGATGGGCTCCTCCAGCCACAAACACCGATCATGCACCAGGAAGAGCAGCTTCCTGATGACAAAAATTGTTATTGGGGCGCGGTGGAAATGTGGCACCTAGAGCAGGTTAAGTAGCCCAAACTTTTCCACTCCACGCAACCACTTTCGTGGCTCTAATTCTATAACCCCCACTGTGGTGTTCTGCTTGGGATGCATGAGGTGTGAGGTCTCAAGGTGAGGGAACTTCTCACGATCAATGAGGTCCCAGTCTTCGAATTTTAACCTCGGCACCCATCCCAAGTGTGTGCCCTAAAAAATAATGTTGTTTGGGAGGAGTGGGGTCTGGAGTGAGCTCTTGGTCTCGTCAAGGTCCTTAGGCACTTTAGCCTTCCCTTTTCGCAGGGGGACATAGGTGGGCAGCTTTGTTGAGGGGTGCACAGGCTCAGTTCAATTTCCTCCACCATGCCTTCATCGTCATCCTCTTCGATAATTAGGTCCTCTAGGTCTTCTTCATCTTCATCGGTCACGATGGTGACGACTTTCCCCTTGTCCTCCATTGACAGTTTGGTGTGTAGAGGGTTCCACGGGGACACATGTACAGGAACCATCGCTTGTTTGTCCTTCTTGGGTCTTGGCCTGCACAGTGATTTCAGGATTTCTACCACAATCCCAGCGCCTTCCAAAGCATCCCCCATAGTCAGGGCCTATGCAGCCTCTTAGGTAGTCAATTCGGTTATTTCCATAACTTCCTCAGCTGTTGGCATCATGTCTATCCAGAAATCTATCACTTGTGAACTCAGGGGCTCAATCAATGCTTGGCACAAAACAAACAGGGCTCTGCTCATTTGCTCAATTCGCAAGTGACCAAGTGTTGTTTGTTGGGCAGCCCCTTGTAATTTATAGCAGTTTTTTAATTTTAATTCGACTGTTCCCCCCAAATCTGGTTCATTAATGCTCCCTTGGTGGCATATTTTCGCGAATCTTGCCCATAAAACGCATCTTAAATGCCTACCTCCCACTCAATTTGGTCTCAAGTCAAGCATCCCATCATGAATAGTGACTTCAGCGGTCACTTTCTGGCCAACCCACGCGGCAGCGCAATCCCTTGTGCGTGGTTACAGACCTTGTGACTCTTTGCTTCTGCGCGCAGCTCCAACATCACGCAGCTCCCAGGTAGAGTAGTTTATAGTTCCACACTTCCTTTCAACTGCCTGGAGCGCTAAGACTATACCTCCCTCGGCTAGTTAGGTGGTCGCACCACCTATGTAAAGTTTCATCCTGTCATCCATCATGTTTCCTGGAAAATACCCACCTTTCATTGTTATAGGTGACATCGCGCACTTTATCATCTACAACGCGCTACCCTGGTCGATTTGCTTAGTAATGTGTCGTCCAAGCCAAGGCATCAAACTGATCAATTCAAGGCGATAGGCCTCAAACCTATTATCATGATCATGCACATCCTTCCTTATCACCCTAGTCTTTTTACCGAGAAAATATTCCTTTATCTCGTCCTCTAGCTTCTTGACTTCCACGTCCACCAGAGCATTGTTCTTCCTTAATCATACCCTTTCTTCTTCAAGTTCTTGGAGCCTAGAATTTCCTAGTTGGATTTCTTCTTCCAAGGTTCCACGAATCGTCGTATCTATCGGTGCTATCATGCATGGTCTAAGCTTTCCATGTACTATAGGGCTTACAGTGTTTGCTTGATACTCCAGCCTTGGCGGTGCCTGCGCGGTCAGGTTCGTGCACACGGTCCTATAAGCCCATAGAACCACTAATACACGTAGGTCCCAGTCAGTCTGCTTCGCATTGTGGACCTTTTTCAGTGCTTCACATAAAGCTTTTGCATGGGTATCCTTCTGTGCACTTGGTCTTTCCATACTTTGTGGTCCCAACCAGAGCAGTCATTCATGCCATTGCCTTACCCACACTTGCTTACTGATTGTGTCTCCTACCGCAAGGACAGTGTGCATTCATGTAGGTTTTGCACCATATGCCTATATCCACCTGGATAGGTGGGTGCGCGGGCCGGTTCATCTGACAATATTGTCTGTTAATCGCTTTGAAGGCTTCCAAAACTGCATGCACATCATCCTTCTACATTCATGCCTATCCTCAAAACTTCTTTGGTGCGTACCCCACCATCTTGCGAGCATAGCTCACAGTACCCATTTTAGAGCGTCGAAACGTTGCTGTTCCAGTACCTCTCTTTCAAATTTGTTCAGGAAGTCATCCACCTTGCTTAACCCATCATACGTAGGTAGATCTCTTAACTCTATCGCTATGCAGTGCAACGATCTTGTCATCATGTTACAGTTGAGCGTGGTTACCTCGTGTAACTGATTCTGCCATCGTTTTATCTCCTTGTCAGAATTTGATGTGTAGGAGCTTTCGCGCTCCCATGAGATTCGGCCATCCACGGTTGGATTTACTTAGTCTTTCTCCCACATGGTTATCTTGTAGATGTAGTCCAGATTGTGGTCACTATCATAGTCACACACTGGCTCTATGTAGCGTGATCTTTCTGCAGCGTCTAAAGGTACCACTACGCGTAGTGACTTTTTCTCAAAGATCATCTTGCGCTTCTTCAGATTTATCACTCCATTCGTGTTAGTGGCCCAATCTATTCCTAATAGCGCAAGGTAGGGATTGTTGTCATCAACAATCTCTATGACTTCGAAATCTGCTAGCGCACTTGCTCCTTCAATATCTACTGTGATTCCCTGCAATCTCCCCATAGGTAGGATATTTTGCTGGTTCGCCATTCGCAATTGGATAGGAGACCATTGCAACGCAAGCTTGCCCATGTGCTCCCATGTCTATTTTGGCAGGACGTTCACATCCAATCCTAGATCCAGAATCACTTGGTCCATCTCATATTCCCTAATCTATGCGGTCAATCTCATCTCTCTTCTTGTTCACGTTGTGTGCTTCTCGAGCTTCCGGACTACGCATGGTTCTCCTGGCACGGTCCCAGCGCATCTAGTTATGAGTTCCTACAGCCCGTTTACAGCCTTGTTGTCACACAGCAGCTTCATGCATGTCTCCAAGAACGTAGTGAGCATCGATGGGTCCATTTTCGACTCCAGTCTGTCTTTACTTCCTGAAGTGGAGGCATCAACGAAGCTTCTCTTAGCTTCCATGAAGGTCTCCTTAGCATGCTCCAAATCAAATTTTGGTTCCTTCGTTGGAGCCTTGCGAACCCAGGTACTTTCTTCAGGTTTCTTGCCTTTGTCATCCCCTATCATAATTCCACTCCAAAGCATGATATTTACATTAGGGTCTTCCTCGTGCGACTCAGACCTCATCATTTGTAGGTTCTGAGTTGGGGGAGGTTGGAGTGCTCCTTTATCGCGCAACCTCGCTATCAGCATGGGACAATCCTCCATCTCATGATCAAACAACATACAATACAAGCATGATGGTCACATTGGATTCATACAATCGTGGGTGTAATGCTCTAGCCCTCTGCAATTGTAACATATGAACTGTTCGCAACCTCTTTGGTGGGCCCCAGTATTGTAGCAATAATGCTACAACTCCTGGAACTCCCTTCTTTAATTTTATCAACCCGGTAGTTCGTAACAAACTTGGAAGCGACAGTGCTGTATGCACAAGTACTAGCTCTTGCCGCAGCTGTCACTTGGTCAGCTGGCACAAGTCCACTAGGAGCTTAAGCCAACTTCTATGAGCTCTTAGAAGAATCTTTTTAATTGATGGATGAAAGCTAACTCGAAGGAAGCTAATCTAATTGCAAAAAGAAACTGAAAGCCAAAAAGAAACGCAAACCCTAGCAAACCCTAATTCTACCAGCTAGTCCCACTGACGCAAAGGAGAGCATGAAAACTACTAAAAGAGATGCCATTACTTCTATGAAGGTAAAATACATGTGTCTAGACTACCTCTATCTGAAGAAAACATATTTTTGTATTTTTGTTTAAGTTGTTGGAATTATCATGCATGTGCTTCTAACGATTTTTGACTGTGCAGAGGTGGATCAAGGAGGAGAAATGCTTGGGAAAGGTTGGGAAGGTTCATAGAGGGTCTAAGGGGTCCCTAACACCCTTCCAGAGAGTCTCACAAAGTTTGGCTGCCAAGAAAATATGTTTATGAGCTTCTACAGGAAGTCTGCAGGGGTTCTACAGGATGTTCAGGATTTCTACAGGATGTTCTGTAATTCTTCTACAGGATGTTTCGAAATGGGATCTTGGAGCATGGATGGAGGGATAAAGATGGAGCAATGAGTATGGAGGTGAAATATGGGTGTGAAGAGGCCTAGGACTTGGTGGATGAGGCTAAGGAGCGATTCGATTTGTTCAAGGATGGAGGAAGCAATGATGCACAAGAATGTAGGAATTAGGGCTAGGTGGGGAAAGTATGGCAAATGAAGGGTACGAATCATGGGCTAAGGGTTGGAGTAGATTATCAGATGGATTATGGGTAGATAGAGAAGGATAACAGGTACTCTGCAAGTGGTTTTTCAAACTGCACAAACAAAGACATGCAAGAAAACAAAGATCTAGTTATGCTACCCTAATATGATCTAGCTAACAGTAACAAGAATGGACAACAGCTTTATTTATAACAAGAACCACGTACAACACGTGAGCAAGAACATTCCAAAAGATCTGAATGCATGAATAACTCCTACCAATCTATTCTAAACATAAAAAGCTACTTTAACCATCAAGAGCAACCTAAATAACAAAGCAAGACTTAAATTTAAAGAGCAGATTTTATTTTAAGAACGCAGCAAACACACATAAAGATAAACAAAGGAGGTATTGGGCACTTGAGATGGGCCCAACCCCAAGAGCTACAGCCTCCTAAGAGATATTTAGAGCTAGTGCAAAGCTGGATTCATCTTTATTGATCAAGAAATGAAGAGTTACATCAAAACTGTCGACAAGGAGAGCTTGAGAATGAGCTGAAAGCAAAGCTAATCTATTGCCTAAAAATCGAACTACAAAATGACTACAACAAGACTATGAAATGACTAACTACCAGCTACAAAATGACTAACCACTAGCTAACCAAAATGAGGCCCTAAGCCTTCTTATTTATACAAATTGAGGACCCCAACAGTCCTCCTGAACATTAGGGACTCGGCTGCCCAAGACTTGTAGTTAACAATAGTCCTACTTGACTTGCTTGGCTGCCCTTGTGCTGATTGATTCGGTGGCCCTTGAACTCCGAGATGATGGTGGAGAATTCGAGGTAAGGGCCCATAAATGAAGGGGACACCTTCCTACAAATCCTCTCCCTTGTTCTCCCACGAATTTGGCTGCCAAGTGCTCATTAAGACCTACAATTTTTTCTCCAAGTTGACCAAAAAGGCTACACAAAGCACCCATTAGACTTGTTGGCATGATGACTAACCAAATTCACTCTATTAGCATAAATATAATCAAAAAAATGCAATAAAATAATGAGAATGGTGGATTAAGTCAAATTAGGAGGTTGAATGAGCCCAAATAATTATCCATTTTTGGGGCTCATCATTCTTCTTGGTCCCCCTCCACCTCGGCCTCGTCCACGCCCCTGAAATCCGGTGCACGCCATTCTTGTGTTTTGATCAAGGGGCCATGTTTTGGCCTGAACTGTGTAGGTAGGAGTTCAATCCATCATCAACCCATAACTTCTATAGGTGCGCTTATCATGTCCCACTGACCCACGAAAATTACAGAACAACTGCTGTGAATTTTGCGTATACTTCTATAATAGATGGAAGTTATTTATAGCTTTCTTTCCTCCTATCTAACAAATCACACACCATAGTGCAGGCACCACGATTGGTCCTGCTTGTGCCTCGGTCTTAGTGGCATTGGCCCTCCTCTCGCAAGATAATTCGTGAACAATAGTGGTCCTTTTCATGCCCCTGGCCCTTGCATTTTACTCACCATACCTCATCGCGCATCTCTGGACGGGTTGTCCTGTCTTGTTTCAAACTCTGCATCTTCAGTCACAAGTTTTTCAACTGCACGTGAATTTTCTAAACTCCCAGGTTAGGTATCGGGGTCTCGTGCAATCTCATCGCGACCTCCAAGGCATCAACCTGAGTGGTTAGCCTTTGTTGTGATAGCGCGTTCCATAGATGCAGTGTTAATGATGCTACAAACCATTCGCGGTGTTGCCCATCTATTAATGTCATGTTCGCTTTGTGAATTGTGCACTTTAGTATTTGATCCAACTCGCACTATGTCTCACCTGGTAGCATTATGATTTCCTTGAATCCAATGATCGACTAAGCCTCTAACTGGCCTGCTAAATTCTTTGTTTAGCGCAGCTTGGATATCCACGATCCCCACATTCCTATTGTCATTGGATTGCTTAATGTACCAGGTCAGCACGCAATCCTGCAGAGCGTTGACCAACATTGACTTCTTTATATTGTCTTTCGTGACTCCCTGTGCTTCCCATACAACTTTTATCATGAATGAAAACTGGTCCAAATCTTCATTCCCTACTCCCTTGAACACTAGTAGCTTTATCGCACTTTCCATACTGCTTCGCGATGGTGGTGGAGGTGGTATGGGTGAAGATGGGGGTGAAGAGGGTGAAAATGGTGGTGGTGTGGGTGGGGGTGGTATGAGCGGAATTCTCTGTTTGGCGAGACCTTCATGAGCTCTTCTTCGCCCCCTCGCGGAGGTGAAATCAAGGGGCTAGTTTCTAGTTCTGTGCTACCTTCATTTCTATAGATTCTCCCACTTTGCATAGCCCCAAACATCAATTTATTCGCATAACCCACTTTTCACACAATAGCATTTTAATCCAAGTGTTCAAAGATTTAATGTACTTACCTCACGGTCCTTTGAGGAAGCATCATTCTGCCTCGCTATAATGGACTAAAGTATCTACCGTGAATTTGGTGATGAATCCTACTGTGATTTGATCGAGCCAGTGATCGACAACACGCGTGATCTTATCTTCCAATGCTTCTAGTCTACGCACTAATTCTAGAGTCCACATAATAGGTCTATCAAGTTTACACCTTCCTTGGTTATCTTCTAGCTTCGCGATCCACTCGTACAACTCAGTGGGGAAGGATGCAAAGGAAATTTCATGTATCTCTGTATATAACTAGCATTTAAACCACTCTTCCTTTAATAGTTACGGATTCCTGTTTTCCTGTGCCGCGAACTCGTGAATCTTCCTGTCCAACCAATCTACAATTCCTTTCTTTGTCGGATTTCAGTGATACGACATTAGAAATCTCTATGCAGATCTCGGTCCCAGCAACGGAACCATTTGTTGGCTTGTTGGGGCCTGACCCAGGTTCGGAGTTAATTAGCTAAACAAATCCCGGTACTACTAGCCCTTTTGGCAACAATCCATGGAGCGCGAACAGAGGTCTCACCCGAAGTAGTATGGGAGGGTGTTAGAACCAGGTTTCCACACCCTTGAGATGTCTGAGAGGTTCGACTGGTCCCACTATTTGTCCTTGCGTGCAGGTCACTCTGCGCACTTTCCTGTCCCTTACGCCCTGATACACTACCTTCACACAGCCCTAACCAGGGATTGTGGAGCTTTCGCGGTACTAAAGCCATGCTCTGTGCTATTACCCATGATCTTACTTCTCTTCCTATACTAGTTAACTACCTTCATGTACTTGGATGTCTTATGTTATAATTTGTTATACAAAACATTCAAATAAGTTTGCGCAACATATAAACAGTATACTTGAAAATTATACCCAATCATATATTAAAATAGGAAAATATGCAAAGAAATATGGTAAACTTTCTCTTTATTGATTTTTCCAATGGTTACAGCCTCGACCTGCCCTATGCACTCAGCTGCAGGGGTCCACGCACTCAGCTGCGGACTACTAGGCCTCTGCGCACTTAGCTCCAGAGCCTTCCCATACTCTACGACCCAAATACACACTTTTCACTGCTTCTCAATCACTTAGACTTCTCATGCTCTTTTATTCTATCTTTCTTGCTCTCTTCTACACTTAGAGCCTTGCTCTATTTATACAATCCCATGGTCTGCGGACCATGGGTAGTTTTATCAAGCTGACATTACATTACAAAAACAAGGGCAGACAACCCTATGACTCTATCATAATTTCGCACTCCGCACCCACAGTTCGTGGAGCTTTTACAAAAGACTTGGTCAGAACTTGGGTTTAAGCCCAAACACGTGCCTTAGGGGGATTCCATGCCCAACACTTATGAAAATGATCATCTACTTTTGCAAGGAAATAGTGAACAAGAAGTTTTTTTCCTTGATTCTTGTGACAAACAAATTGATATTCTTCCTGTTGAAGCACATGAGGAATCAAATATACTTGAAGTATTTTTTGCATTTAAAGTTTTCCATAAGTATCCAAAACCCTGTATTTTGGATGAGAGGTATGAAGATAGTCATTCACTTGTTTTTTCAGATTGTTCTTTCTCTGAGTTTTTATTTCAATATCAGGTTTGTGAAGACCAAGATAAGGTTTCTGATGAAATTTATGAACAAGGATCTCTAAACATTCACCACTCATATGTCTCTCCAACTCATCCATTTTCTGAAGCACTATTTCAAGGGAAGATTTGTGCAAATCATAATTTTGAATTGGCATGTGTGAAGGTTTCAGACAATGTAATTATGGCAAAGAATAATCATCAAACATTGCAAGCAGATTATGAAGAGGAGATAAGCGATAAAGAAGAGGTTGTTTTAGAGCCTCTTGCACATGATGATCTTCCTCCAGATTCAGAAAATGAAGAGTGTGCGTGTATTTCTTTTGATTTTCAAGATATGGTAATGTTCCAGATTATTATAGACCCTATTGCTAATTTGTTGCAGCCATCTGGGAAGATGAATTTTCTTGTATTTATGGATCATGATCACATGTTCAGTGGACACTTGGAGTGGCCAATCTATTGTTTTTTTCTGCCTTCTCAAGGAAAGTACGAACATGATTCAAATAAGTAGCCATTTGTTGGATTGGTTACACTGGAGGGATCATTTCACATGATTCTATATATATCTTGTTGGCATTATGATACAGGTGTTGTCCTTGGTGGTAACTCGCTCAGAGGTATGATACAGGTGTTGTCCTTGGTGGCAACTCAATCAGAGGATAGATCTTAGTACAACAGATCAAGAGAGAGATATACGTAGGTTAACCTTGATGAAAGTGCGTATACACGCGGGTGAGAAGAACAAAATGCACGTAAACGTACACACACAGGTTCACAAAAGGAAAGGCACGTACATGTCGGAAAACTAAGTTTTGGTCCGTGGTATTTGGTCCATGGTATTTTGGTATTGGTCCAAGGTATTGGTTCTAAGTGGTTTTGGACCATGGTATTGAAAGAGGCCTAAACCTATATAAGGAGAAGATCATTAGGCCAAAGGGTGGGTGTGGAAGTAATGAATGTCTGATGAAGTGTGAAGATCTAGTATACTGGTTATGGGTTTGTGATGCTTGGCTCGATCTGAATCAAGTTGGAAATGGTAGCGAAGGTATAAGTAATTATCTTTAGATCTGTACGTGGGTTATCTCTGGTGAAAGCGCGTGTACATGTGGTTTTGATACAGTCAAGTAGCATATGCATTATGAGATTTGATGTTTCAGGTTGTCGTTGGTTCTAGTGGTTGTTGCAGAGTTTTGGGCTCTGGTCTGTGTTCAGGTAACTGTATTTTGATGACAAGGTTTCAGTGATTCAGTATTTAGTGATTTAGAGATTGATGATGCAGATATAAGTTGATGATTGTATTGCAGTGGTGATTGTTTTGTTATTCATGGATCCAATTTGAAAATTTATGAAACGTGGTCCTTGGAAGTGAAGAGAAGGTTGTAGCCTTCTGTAGGTCATCACCTACATACTAGTACCTCAGCTAGTACAAGAGCTAAGGGGGTTGTAGCTCCCTTCCAGGAGAGTCTGGAGAATGAGAGAAGGTTATAGCCTTCTGCAGGTAGAAGCCTGCGTACTGGTATAAGACTGCACCAGTACATAAATATTGTAAAAAGAAGTTTCTTATTAAAGGAAGAAAGAGACGGGTTGCAACAGGTGGTTTTCACCCACATTGGGTTTCCACCTTATATCATGGTGTTCATGTGTGTTGCTTATGTGTGATGATTTGTTCTGTTATACTGCTCTTGTTTACTGTTCATATGGTTAATAATGTTCTAATGCACTCATTAAGGATCAGCTAACTGAATCATAATTTTACTTGATATACACTTGTTGCATTACATAAAGTTGCGTATACACACGGTTTGTCTTAACTGAAGTAGCGTATATGAATCTGAGTATGAAAATGAAAAAGTTATATTGATTTGGTAATACTGATTCACCCCCCCCCCCCTCAGTATTATTCCCAACAATTGGTATCAGAGCAGGTCCTTTGGAAGAAGCTTGATCGCTTAAAGGAAAGATCCATCAGAATGGGTAATCAAGAAAAAGAGGCATCCATCAGGCCACCAATCTTTGATGGGAGCAACTTTATCCATTGGAAGATAAGAACCACATCATATCTACAATCACTTGGAACAGATGTTTGGGGAATCATGGAAGGAGGATACACATATCCATCAGCAATTCCTACAGATACAGCAGAGAGAAAGCAATATGAACTCAATGCCAAAGCTATTACTATTTTATTGGGAAGTTTGTCACAATTAGAATTTGTCAAGGTCATGCAGTTCAAATCAGCCAAAGAAATATGGGACAAAATCATTCTAAGCTATGAAGGAGATGAACAGGTAAAATGAGCAAAGCTTCAAACTCTCAGAATATGGTATGAAAATCTTAAGATGCATAGTAATGAAAGCATAGCTAATTACTTCCTGCATATAGATGAGATTATCAATTGTATGAGGAATCTGAGTGAAGAATTTAAGGAAGTTGTCTTAGTTGAAAAGGTTTTAAGATCCCTGTCTGCTAAATTTGATTCCAAAGTTTCTACCATAGAAGAAAAGGAGGATCTGCAGAAAATCACTATGACGCAGCTTCATGGAATCTTAACTGCTTTTTAGATGAGAAAAGGAGGACCATCAGATATGAGAGAAGCCACATTCGAAGTGTCAGCAAATGAATCAGGATACATTTCAAAAGGAGAAGATGAGGTAAATTTTGTCAAGAATCTTGAACGGGGATCTGGAAGGTTCAAAGGTAAGCTACCTTTCAAATGCTTTTCATGTGGTAGAGTTGGTCACTACGCTGCTAGATGCCCTCATAACAAAGGAAATATGTCTGATAGAAGTTATTATATCCATGATAAAAGTAATGACACATCCAATAGTGATGAAGACATTAGACTTCTCATGGCATATGAAAATAAGAATGTAGAACCAGAAGAAGTTACCATATTAAAAGAACAGTTGGAGTCAGTAACCAGAGTAAGGGAGCAATTACAGGATATAGTAAAAGATCAGAGCATAACAATTCAGAGACTTGAATCGAAGATCATCTCTCTAAAAGAAGATCTTAAAGAATCAAAGAAGCAGAATGAAGAAGCCCTTGAAGAACAAGAACATGAAGTAATCAAATTAAGGCAACAAGTGGAAGAAGGAAGAAAAGCTGAAGAAAACATAAGGAAGCAGTATCTGGAAAAGGAAGAACAACATCAGGTTGAGGTAAATATCTTAAAAAGTAAATTAGAAGAAAAGGATAAACTATTATGATTTCAAGATAGTACTAAGATTTTGGATGACATTCTTGGTAGTCAAAGATCCCCTACTATCAAAACTAGTCTTGGCTTTTATGAATCTGTTGAAGGTGAATCTAGCTCACAAGGTGAGGTAAGGAACTCTAATGAGAATTCTAAAATACTCAACAAGGAGATGAGAGGACAACCTCATCAACAGCCAAGGAAAGAAATTCCTCAAAGAAAATCCTTTACTCCTAACTATGGAAGTGATAGATGATTATTTCCTCCATTGAATAATGTTGAATGTTATGTATGTCATAATCTTGGACATGTTGCAGCCAGATGCAGAAGTAGAATGGTTCAAGACTATCACATAAGATCATCACATTCCAGGTACTGCAAAGGATATTGTTTTGCTTGCAATATGTTTGGCCACAAAGCAATTGATTGTAATAGAAGGAACATAAAACATGTAAGATGTTATGCATGTAACAAGTTTGGACATAAAGCAAGGGAATGCAGGAGAAAAATTCAAACTCCAAAGCAAGAGGATTATACATCATCACAACTCCAGGTATTAAAGAAGACTGAATTAGAGATAGAAAGGTGTGACATAACTCAGTCAGTTGACATAACAGACATAGGGGAAACTGAAAGTGTAGACCTTCAGTATTCCATCTTGCATACGCTGATATAATGAAGATAAGTCGCGTATATACGCGATCTAGAGGCTGCAGAGTCGCGTATATGGATGTCAGAAGAAAAAGGTAGCAGAACAAACTCAGGAAATGGTTCGGTCATGGTATATGATGGTTGCCACAGGCTCAGGGGGAGCATATACTTCAAATAATGCATTGTTGGCATTATGGTTAGAAGTTGTTTGTGATGATGCTTATGTGGCTAAATGATACATCTTGCTGGTTGATCAAAAGAATGGTATTGCAGGTTACAGGACCGGATGCTGATGCTTATGGTGCAGATCATATATGGCATATGACAGTGGCTAATGACTGTCATGGTCTTGAATGGATTTCTAGTCTTTGTTATAAAGACCTTGCATGTGCTTAGGGGGAGCATGGACGGATTGGCACATCTTGGCATATACAAAGGGGGAGCTCAATCAGAGATTTCAACAGGTACTCAGGGGGAGTATGGACAGCAGAGGGAGAGAACTTCTTGGTCTACCCTTTGCCCTTGATGTTAAAGGGGGAGAGTGACTTGGTGAGGTGGTTGTCATCAAGTCCAAAAGGGGAGATTGTTGGCATTATGATACAAGTGTTGTCCTTGATGGCAACTCGCTCAGAGGTATGATACAGGTGTTGTCCTTGGTGGCAACTCAATCAGAGGACAAATCTTAGTACAACAGATCAAGAGAGAGATATACACAGGTTAACCTTGATGAAAGTGCGTATACACGCAGGTGAGAAGAACAAAATGTGCGTATACGTACACACGCAGGTTCACAGAAGGAAAGGCGCGTACATGTCGGAAAATTAAGTTTTGGTCCGTGGTATTTGGTCCATGGTATTTTGGTATTGGTCCAAGGTATTGGTTCTAAGTGGTTTTGGACCATGGTATTGAAAGAGGCCTAAACCTATATAAGGAGAAGATCATTAGGCCAAAGGGTGGGTGTGGAAGTAATGAATGTCTGATGAAGTGTGAAGATCTAGTATGCTGGTTATGGGTTTGTGATGCTTGGCTCGATCTGAATCAAGTTGGAAATGGCAACAAAGGTATAAGTAATTATCTTTAGATCTGTACGTGGGTTATCTCTGGTGAAAGCGCGTGTACACGCGGTTTTGACACAGTCAAGTAGCATATGCATTATGAGATTTGATGTTTCATGTTGTTGTTGGTTCTAGTGGTTGTTGCAGAGTTTTGGGCTCTGGTCTGTGTTCAGGTAACTATATTTTGATGACAAGATTTCACCGATTCAGTATTCAGTGATTCAGAGATTGATGATGCAGGTATAATTTGATGATTGTATTGTAGTGGTGATTGTTTTGTTATTCATGGATCCAGTCTGAAAAATTATGAAACGTGGTCCCTGGAAGTGAAGAGAAGGTTGTAGCCTTCTGTAGGTCAGCACCTACGTACTAGTACCTCAGTTAATACAAGAGCTAAGGGGGTTGTAGCTCCCTTCCAGGAGAGTCTAGAGAATGAGAGAAGGTTGTAGCCTTCTGCAGGTAGAAGCCTGCGTACTGGTATAAGACTGCACCAGTACATAAATATTGTAAAAAGAAGTTTCTTATTAAAGGAAGAAAGAGACGAGTTGCAGCAGGTGGTTTTCACCCACATTGGGTTTCCACCTTATATCATGGTGTTCATGTGTGTTGCTTATGTGTGATGATCTGTTCTGTTATACTGCTCCTGTTTACTGTTCATATGGTTAATAATGTTCTGATGCACTCATTAAGGATCAACTAACTGAATCATAAGTTTACTTGATATACGCTTGTTGCATTACATACAGTTGTGTATACACGTGGTTTGTCTTAACTGAAGTAGTGTATATGAATCTGAGTATGAAAATGAAAAAGTTATATTGATTTGGTAATACTGATTCACCCCCCCCCCTCTCAGTATTATTCCCAACATATCTTCAGCAGGTGAGCAGTTGTCATCATGATTTGAATCCCTCAAATATCGATGGTTTGCTACCAGAAGTAAGTTCAGTTGGTAAGTTTTATTATAGTCAAGTTAGTTCAATTAATCAGTCTATTTTCAGTTTTGAGTTTGGTCTTTTTATTTTTGACTCCATGCCCAATGAATAAGGCTACCTGGTCTATGGTGTTCTTGACACCTCCAAGGAGATGCCATCCCCAGCTGGAGCCAATGTTAGTGTCTATCAGTCCTACCAGTCACCAGTGATCAAATATTCTCTTACAAGGTTTTTTTTAGGGTCTCAAAGTCAATTTTTATCATTTCATTAGGTTTTCAAAATAAAAATTTGGTCACTACCTAGTGTGTCTAGGTCTATTACTGCTCCTTTCAAAATTTTCATGTCTCGGCCATTTCCATTACTCAGTTGGATGTGGCATCACTGAAAGATCATCATCATCATCTTAGTCATATCATCATGGTCCTCATTCAACTTAGTGTCACCATTAGGTCATTAGGGTCAAAGTCATCAAAATTTGTCATCTCATTCATAAATCTGGAAAATGAAGGAGTAGTAATAGGGAATTTGCTCAAAAAAATTTATTTCAAAGTGTAATTTATTTCAAATATGATGTAATAAGTTCTAAAGTTCCAGAATTGCATTGATTATGCCAAAGCTACATAGCTTTGGAAGCAAAAGTGAAAAACATATGGTGGGCCACTTCACCACTATGAAGAAATTGACTTCCACAAGCTACAAAGTCCAAAACACAAGTCCATTTGCTCATTCCACCCTCATAAGGCATCACTCCACCAGAAAAGTGCATTCCAACCCTCAGAAAATCGAATTCTCGCCTCTAGAGTATCATTCTTTCTCCCTCGCTGCATTTTTGGCATCCTTGTTGCGCTTTTGAAAAGGGAGAGAAATAATTCATTCCAGAGGTTTTCTCCGTAAATTTACAAGTCTATCACATCATCTACAAGTAATTTAACTTAATTCACTCGTACTTCATCCTTCGTTTGATCAGTTTGATTAGTGAGAGTCAGTGAATCACCCTCTCCAAGGGTTTTGCTGCGCTTTTGGTCTCCTAGTCATTTTACTTCATTGATGTGGTTAAACCCTAATTTTTATGCTCAAAAACCCTCACCTATACTCCATATACTTCACCTAACCTTTTCCCATGCTCATTCCCCTCATTTCGCTCACTTTCCCACAAACCCTATCCTATTGCTATACTTTTGACACTTTCCTAGGCTAGCGTTGTGTTTTACACTTTACTACCCCTTCCCCTCACTAATTCCTAGGAATTCCATTTCCCTACACTCCCTAACACCTATACCTACCCCCCAAAATTTCCAAAATAATTTAGAAATCCCTTAACCCCTTCATTCCCCTCCATCTACAAGACTGTCTCAAATCCCCTATTTTCCCAAAAATAAACCTTAATTCTTCCTCATAGTGAGCCCGACTTTCACCTTGGAAGCAGAGACCCCACACACTGAAAAGAAGAATTACAATAATGGAAGGAATTTCTCAAGAGTTGAGCCATCTAACATCAAAGAGATTAGTGCCTTAGAAGCTCATCAAGAGATCATTTGCGACACATAGGGATGAGTTTGATTCAAAGTGTGTTTCTAACCAAATGGAGATGAACTTGACAAAAGTGAAAGAGGTTTTTGTAAATAATAGACCAAGAGACAAAAAAATCCTTCAATTTTTACACAGATATCATATAATGGGAGATATGAAACTTTCTTGGAGACCTATGTCAGAAAATCAAAACGTTTCAGGTTAATTTCCTATTTTAGTCATGATTTTGTGGCACAAATTCCGAGCAAATGAAAATTATTTTTCAAAAAATTAGAGAGGTTTTTAGGTAAAACATACTTATATAAAAAAATACCTCTCATTTTCCTATAAATATTTAGTTTTAGAGAGATATATCTCCATATGTGAGCACTATTTTTGCTAAAAACCTAGAAATTTTGACACACTGCTATAAGCTTTCTCCACAACCATCCAAATGCAAAAAAATGTATATGCCTGGATATATAATCGCCCCTACATGTCATATATCTACTTTTGTAAGTTTTTCAGTGGACATGTTGGGAGAAATTTCTGAAAAACAGGTCACCAAATCACTTTATGCCACTGTTTTGAAGCAAGCACTGCGCAAATAGGAGTAGTCTTGGGAAAATAGTTTTTCTCCTAGCTGGAGTGTCAAAATCACTTTCTTGAATAGTCAAATGACAACTAGACACTCACATATTTCCAATGAGCTATAAATTTCTCAATTTGGAGTATGGGAAGGCCTCCAAAAGCCTCTTGCAAGATGGCCCTTTGCAAATGCCTCAGTGTGCTGCACAAATGCCTGAATGCGCTACGCAAATGCCTTAATAGTCTTTCTCAACACGTCTTTGTCGGATCTTTATTTTGATGATGTAATGTCAGTATTTTGAAGTCTATATGATGTAATCATGAATAAATTAGCATGATAGGATGATTTTATGATTAATTAGGCCTCATAAAGGAAGAAAAACTCAAATCAAAGTCTAAGAGAAGAGTTTGTTTATGACCTTCTCACTCTCACTTGTTGGTTGAGATATTCTTGGAAACTGTTCCACCACTCATGGATTTGACCCCTAAAGGTGGGGAAATGGTTTATATTATTCTATATGTATCATTTTCTCAGTCAGAGAGAAGGGTTGGACATCAAAGGAGAGAATTTGTATCTAATGCTTTCACTCAGCTAATCAAAGGAGCAGTTACAACTATTTTTCAGGAATTCATGTGGAGTGAGTTTGTGATGTTGTTTTATTTCTATGTCAGTTTCTTATGAATGAATCCATCTTTCTTAACATGTTTTTCTTTCCTCAATGATTTTCCTTATAGTTATGTAGGCATAATTTTGTATATTTAAAGATATGTTTATGTGGAAAATCATTTCTGTGTTTCCTTCTTCTAGATTAATGAATTCATGGCACACATGATCATTATGACCTTCTAAGCTTCTCAGACCCTACACTACATTGACCAAACTCTCAGATCCATCACAAGACATTGCTATCTTACTCCTCCTTATGCCTGCCACTGCAACTCTTTGAGGCCTTGACCTAGCTATTTTTTCTCATCCCTGATCCAGCAATCCAAAAACCTTAAATTTTGAAAAACTCATCTGAAACTATTATATCTAGCCTAAAATCCATTTTTCTTCCATTCATTGACTTTGAAATGCTTAGAGAGATCCCTATCTGGTTTATGAAGGCTAGCTGTTGAATTTCAAGTGGTTTGAGGTTACCTCTTTCAATCTCCTCCTTAGACTGGGACATTGAGGGGGATAATAGAATAAATATCCAAAATCCAACCCCTTGCCTATGGATGGTTTCAAAAATATATATGAGGGAGGTAGTTCATGATTTCTTATCCATTTACCAATATAGGCTTGAGATCCACTTAAGATGTGAGGATGAGCTCAAGGTATAAGGTTAAGAGGTGAAAACTCTAAGGTAGGATCACATAGGATTCAAGACTCTTATCCAAGGTAAATGGTTGAAACATCCTCAAGAAGCTTATGGGAGAGGAATCTTTGGGATTCTTTTTTATTTTTCCCAAATTTCTAGAATCAACACACCCCCAAGACTGAGCAACCTATTGGTAATTAGCATAGGTGTAGAGAGGGTGAATTTGGTGGTCAACATTGGTCCCTAAAGGGTCACAGTGTAATGGGCCTTAAAATATTGGAAACTCAGCAGTCAAGAGCAAAAACTAAGGGTTTTTCAGAGTCATGCTTATGGATTTCTGTAGGGATGATGGCAATATGTCGAAGGATGTGAATTGGTCTCGTTTGAAGGCCTATTGACCAAATGTGACAAAATGGCCTATAACACTCATAAATATACACTAATAGGAAGATACTGACTATTATACACCATGAATTTATATGCCATATATCCCTCCACCATGGAACCCTCAGGAACTTGGTGTATGAGATAATTCTCTTTTGCATTGAGTAATGGTTGAGGTAGATACTTTTTCATTTCACACATTAGCCAAGGAATTTCTCTCTTCCAATACTTTATATCTTCTTTATGCATTTCCTTCAATGAAAACCATCTTTAGATTACAAGAAAATAACATGTTTCAACAAAAAGTAATATATGACATTACAAGTAAAACACATGTCATTACGTTGAACAATAAATTGGAAAATCACTTTCAATAAAAAGAAAATTTACTTAGCTCATGTATTTCCCAAGATATAATTTGTTTGACATTGTTGTCTAAGTCATCTTGGAGAGATAGAGGTATAACATACTGTAACAATTAAAATGAATTGTTATTTGTTTAATCCAAAGTGGAAAAAAAACTAAGATGTATACAAAAATAGAAATATATATAACAAAATAATTACCTTAATGAAGGTGTGTCAATCATGTATTTCACCCCATCAAATTCACCTTTCTTTGTTAAGATATTTTTACTGTTTGAAGAAAAACCTATGGGAAATTTAATTCTTCGAATAACCTCTTTCACATCATTTCTTTGCTTCTCTGTTAATAACCACAAAAGGCCATTTTGGTCTCCATCACTATTTGATCAAATCACATTTTGCATTGCATGTTTGGCTTCCTAAATGTCACTACAAGTTTTGATGATTCAAGTTTCTTTATCCCTCCTAAAATCTATGATTTTCCATAATCTTTTTCTCACATTCTTCCTAATATGTATTGTATCAAACGAATGAACTATTATTAGGTCCGCATAGTAGGGAAACATCATGAATTGAGTGGGATAAATTTTCATTCTCCATGGAAGCCCATTATTAATACCTTAATGGCCTTCATGATGAAGCATAGAAGAAATCACAACAATAATTATCAAATACGGTAAAATAAATTATATATAAAAAAATTAAAACATTATATATATGATACATAAAAAATTTGCAAACCCAAACTAAACCTACTTAAAACCCCACAATTCCCACAATTACTCCAAAAAAGGTGCTTCCTTCAACTCTTTATAATTAACTCTATCAGAATATAAACCCCTCATAGTGGAAGGATTTAAATAAAAAATGAGAGGAGCCAAAAGGGTGATACAAAAAACACTGAGTTTAAGAGTTGTTCATATAGCCCCTCGAGCCAAAATATGCACACAAAGCATAGCCAACCCATAAAAAAACCACTATTGTTTATTCTTGTTCATATGAATAAATCAAAGGGAGGCATCACAGTAAACCCCCAAAGAACCATCGCGACCAAGCTTCTTTGTAATACACAGGCGCACAAAAATTCTAAACCTCGACCCTCTTGAACCTTATGCCAAATTCCAACTTCTTTGTCATTTTCCACTACCTTGGAATCTTTCTTTATAACCAAGGGCATAAAATGTCATAGTTCCCAATCTCGACCTTTCCTTAATTTCTCGTTCTTCAAACTTCCAGGATAAAGCCCTTACGGGTGGCTCACTTGCCACACATGCCCTCTCCTTTATGCTGACATTTTTTTGTCTATCAACTAATGCCTCTATCCCACCTTCAATATCCCAGCACAATAGTGAAAAGGGTATAAAAAAACTATTGAGGTGGAAAAAATTTAGGTGGGACCCACTCAGATGCTCTATATTATATCCTCGACCCGCTCGCGATAGTTCGGTGCGATGCGAAGGTGAATTGATAAACTTCTGGGTTGTGAAAAATATGGGTAGGGTCCACTTGCCATTTTTGCCCAACCTTTAAAGTTTGGATACTCCTTAATCCCCTCTCCTTTATATTTTCAGGGTGTAACCTCTAGTTCGGCGATGTTAGGTGACATATTTTCTTAATGTTTTTTTCTACCGGCCACTTTTAATTAATGATCTCTTGACGAAGGCTTAATAAAATAATTTATCATATTTATCTACTATTCTTTAGCTCGAATCCTATTAAATATTTCCCTTTGTACCTGGCCTTATTGTTATGGCTTCAACTTGATCTGCCTACCTACACATTAGTGACAACTATGTAAGCTCTATTTGGTTGACTCGACCAATTATAATTACAAAGAAACCAAATAAGAAATAAGGAAATAACAAAGGCCGATATGTATCGTTGCTTGATTCCTCCTTATGTTACAAGAATTTGATCTCGCAACATCTACATAATGTGAACCCCTTCTAAGATTAATACCTGTAGACATCGTAATAAATATGCATATAAGTAATAGGTTGGAAATTAATAAAAAATCACTCGCATTTTGGATCCATACACTCAAACAGTGAGCATCCTCATATATTATAAAAATTACAAAAAGGCCATGGCCTAAACACAACAAATAGGTCCTTCGGCCTTGTGGCCACTCTCAGCCTCTAAGCCCTCTCAATCCTCTCACAAATTGCACATAATCTCGATAAATACACACATAATCAGAACAAAATATTCAAATAGAATGTTTCTTCAATAAATAATTAATTAGATTTACAAAACACCATGTCTAGCCTGATTTACAATAGAAGCCCTCTCTCAACTATGTGGGCTTACTTGGCCTCTAACTTCTTGACCCTCTCTTACGCGCCTTTTTTTTACACATTAATTCTTATTTACATTTTAAATACAAGTGGATTCTCAACTAATTTAGTTCATATCCATCATTTCCTTGCCTAAACATCTAATCTAGGATTTTCTAGATCCACAAATCTTTCGAGGAATCCAACTACCCTTAAATTTGTCCAACTCACTCAAATATTCTCGAGATCCATCCTAAGGAATAGATCTTATTATAATTTCTTTCCTAATTGCATCTTTGCTAAAATTCTTTAAATACATAGGATATATAAATAATTTAAATAAAAACATTCACTTAGGGAACCAACTACCTTGGTAAATGAAAGACCGCTAGTCTAGTCAAAATATGATTTTGAATTGGAATTTGAATGCTACTACATTAGACTCCCAAGGTAAAAATAATCATGGTCTCATGAGCATGTGATTTCATATTGTGATGAAAAGCCTCCTAGGCTGCAAAATTTTTTCTACAACTGGTCTTTTTGTTGAAAACTCCACAGTTAAGTGCACTTGAGCCAGAGGCGATATGAGATAGGTGACCTCCAGAGAAGTCCTGGTTACTGGGTGCAAGCCCCAGAAGTGATGATTGACGCTATGTTATTCATTTCACTTGTTTCAATCCCACTTCTCCACCCCTGTGAGAATCACTCGATGCAATGAGTGGTAAGTGGACTTTTCAAAAATCATGAGAAATTAGTCAGTTAGGACTACCTCTCAAGGAAATGGTCATAGATGAATGACTTACTTAACACAATTGAATCCCCAAAAATGATATCTAATATAATGCACTGCGAAAACCCCTCAATACCTAGATTCAAAAGAGTGAAGGGAACTCTACTTGAATGGTTCATGAGGCACAATAATTGCTAAGGTTTTGAAAATGGGGTAGCAAGCTAAGTGGGCTTGATTGTGGGGAAAACTCCACAGTTAAGCGCGCTTGAGCCAGAGGTGCTCTGGGATGGGTGACCTCCTGAGAAGTCCTGATTATCGGTTATAAGCCCTGGAAGTGATTCTTGACACTATGTGATTCATTTCACTAGTTTCAGTCCCACTTCTTCATCCTTGTGAGCATCAACTCATGCAATGACTACTAAGTGGACTATTCAAAAATCATGAGAAATTAGTCAGTTATGACTACCTCTCATGGAAATGGTCATAGATGAATGACTTACTTAACGCAGTTGAATCCCAAAAAATGATATCTAAAGAAATTCTCAATTTGATTTTGCCTTCGTTAAATTGAGAAAATTAGAATTTCCCCATCAGCAAACAACTTGGATGATGTTAACTTTAGTGACATGGCGGGTGTCACCTAGTTTACTTAGTAAATTTGAGTTGGAGGAGTTAGGGTTCAGTTAAGCATGTGTGATTGCTAATTTTTAGCAATCAAGGTCTGTTATCTAAGGTTGTTTTCAGTTAAACTAGTTCCAATTGTTGGAAGAAATAGTGGTGGGTAAAGTTGTGTAGTGGGACTTCAGTCAATCTCAGTGATCATCTAGTTAATGGATCAATCAACCCAAAATAGCTATTGCATGTAGAGAATTTGAGTTACCCAGTTGAGATGGAGATTCCAAGGCAGTGTAACATCAGTTATATATTAATTCTATGTGTATAGGTGTTGCATGTAGTCAGATGATCAACCCAAAAGGAATTGTGAAATAAATTGGAGAAATTCCCTAAATAATAGGGGTCTAATTCCTCAAGGAACAGTGTAAGGAAATAGGAGCTCAAGCCAAGGTATAAATTGACTAAGTCTCGGTTAGAGGCCTTCAATGAGCAGAGTGATAGGTTGTACACTTGCAGGGTGAGCTCAGTTGAGAAATGCAGTTGTAATACATCTCTATTTTATCTTATTAATGTAAGAGGCATTAGGGTTTTTAGTAGATTTATTTCCTGAGATAAAAATATTTGTTGCATGTGTGTGATTTATTATTGCATGTTTGAAATTTTTTCTCTAAGTTGTGAATTAATGGCCACAGAGCAGTAGAGTAGGTTTCTGTCTTGTGATTTTGATTAAAACTTCATGAGCAGTTGGAAATATACAACATAATTTCTACAACCGTAGTCCAAAAATTATGCTTTTTCCCTTGAAAGTTATGGAAATTTCGATCATATTTTGAAAAAATATGGCAAGGATTTTTGTAAATCCAAGTAAAATTTGTCAAAATTCATAATTTTAGGTGCCCTAGAAGTTTTTGATGGTGCTGAATCCATTTCCACAATAAAAAAACATGATTCAAACACTGCATCTACAATATTTTTTGGAAAAAAATTTCCTGGATTCTGACCACTTTTGGTTGTCAAGGAAATTCCTCCCACTCCGTAGATGACTCCATTTCTACACCGTATCTAAGCTAGATTCACAATAGACCAGAAATTCGAAGTTGTTTCTCAGAGGCTCGAAATTAGAGATCGATGTTGCAGGTTATCTTTAGAACTGAGAAGATGACTTTCAATGGACTAAGGCTAGAGTATGACTTGGAATGCACCTCTAATTTTGTTGCATGGAAGGATCACATGGAGCCAGTATTGGATGATAATGGGTTGCTATAATACATCAAGTCATATGTCACAAAACCATAAGCATTTGATGCCAATAACCTTGCTCAGTGGAGGAAATATGTAGCTAAAGCAAGGAGAATCACATTGGAAGGTGTATGGGATCATATTGTCTCAAATATCCATGGAAAATATACTTTGTTCGATATGTGGAAAGGACTAATATAATTTTTCAAGAATAATAGTGACCACATGATGCTAACGCTCAAGGATAAACTTTGAAGTATCAAGATGCAGAAGAATGAAAAAATTCCACAGTATTTGAATAGGTTCACACAGTGTCCTAATGAACTTAGCGGGGTTAGTGTTAATGTCTCTAAAGAATACTTGGTTAGCCTAGCCCTTCTCAACCTTCCCAATAGCTGGCACAACTATCAAGATTCTATGAATGGGAGGGAGAAACTACTGTAGGTTTTAACTCTGTACAGAAATTACTTGCATACAAATTCTTTCAAAAATGCCTCCTATGCTATTCCCTTTTTCTCTAACTTCTTCTTGACTAGCATCATAATGAGTCCATGGTGGTAGAGTTTGGTTGCAACCTAGCTTGCACTCGCGCTCTGCACATTTTTCGCCATCCTTTCGAGGCTGCTGAGCAAGAAGTGATGGGAATTAATCAGTTTCCCTGCCTCGAAATGCGACAGCAGTCGAAGGTGGTATACGAATTCCAAGGTATAGCGTCCTTCACCTATGACAAACTTCTATAATATAAACAGTAAATCTCGCCATTTTTCGACCAAGGCGATCTATGGCAGTCCCTTTCTCCAATTGACCTCAATCTTCTTATCAACCACGAATCATTGCCAACGCTTCTTTGTCAACCGCTCCTTAAACCAACGCTCACCTATAAGTGGTAGGCCTGTGGCTTGCAAAATGAAATCTTCTGTGATTTTAAATTTTAAGGACCTGCCCCTAACTCAACCTTCCTTGATTGTTCTTGCAAATTCTAGCACCACGCCCATGTCGAATCTGTCAATTTTTTGGAGAAATGGCAGGAACCCAATTTCTTGCAAAAGTGCAAGACTGTTCCTGTACTAGACAGTTTGTTCAATCTCCTATAGCGACAGTGGTTCACTCCTCACGGGTGCCATTTTGAACCTCTACCACTTCATCGATTAGACCTTCAAAAGAATTCCAAGGTAACTCCAATGTTCACTGAGAATTCTGTACCAGCGGTTCCTTGCCTTTTGTCTTTGTAGAGCTGCTTACCCGGCTATGATGGAACAATCCTTCCACTTCGGATGTAGATCCATGTCAGCAACCATCGTTATAGGTGAATCACGATGATTGGATGTTGTGGTGGTATGGGCGGTGGTGATGCAATGGCCAGAATGATCTGAGCACAGGTAGGTTAATGATGGTAGGATAGTGCGAAATAATTGCAAAGAGGGTGAGTGTAGGTTATTGGACGGAGTACCCTTCCACAGTCATCATCATAATTCAATCAAAATTATTTTCAACATTTATTAAAAAGGATTAGATTTTAGCCTTCCACACCTTGCACTTTAAAGATTTATCCCTAGATTAGTAATTAATGAAACACAACATCAATTTAAAACATGGAGTGAGTTATCATATCAACATACGTACAAAAATACAGGCCCATATATCTTTGATAAACCATTTCAGGACTGTGTAAATTGCACCCATAGTCAATTGTATCTCTGCACCAGACCTTCTTGTACTCGTGCTTGCACTGCGCTGTGCTTGCACCAGAGAATTTTACCAAATAGAAACTTTGATAGGACATATTTTTGTAGCTGGACTTTTAAAAATTTTGCCTCATTATACAAGAATAATTTATTCGCCATCCTTTGGTGTTTCTCGACATGCCTTCTGAATGACTGCATCAAATTATGCAATCAACTTATGAGGGAATAAAGAAGTGGGAAAGGGGTAAAAATTTCAGAATGGGAAGAAATATTACAGCAGGGATTTCAAAACGATATCATCAAGAGAGATAAATGAAACAAGATGTGGGAAAAAAAATTCAAGGGAGAAGAAGGATTCTACAAATCGAGTAAGGGCGGTTTCTTGGAAGAAAGAGGAAGGTAATTCATTGGGGAATTTAGAAAAGAAACTAGTGGGACACTTCGAAATGGGAAATAGAAGAATATTTTACCTTGAAGTCTACTTGCCCTGGTGTAGGAAAAATAACTGCAGCAGGAAGTAAGCATTTACTTGGAAAAAATGTCCATGCTAGTTACCCCAATCTTGGGTAAGGGCTTGGTTTTGTGAACCTGCTTCTTCATGGTGGTAGCCAGCATATATAAAATTCAAGTAATATTCCCTTTTTATGAAAAAAATTTATCTTCCTGCCAGCATGCTAGTTTTCAGGTTGATCCTTCTGCAATCATGTCAGTCAACTAATTTTCACAATTACAGGAAATGTTTTTCTTTTTATACTTTTTATTTTTGCCATTTTTTCTTTTTATTTTTCTTTGATTATTTTTTCTTTAAAATAATGACAAGAAGGAATCAATTATTCAACAAGTCATTGTTATCACCTACCAACTCCTTTTCAAATGGTTGTTGGACTTGCTGCATAAAATCTCCTTTAGTAAGAGGCTGAAAATATACCTTCAATCTATGCCTGTTTACCAGGAACACTGAATTCCATCCATCAATAGTTTTGATTTCTACCGCTCCATTTTTGAACACTTTGACCACCTCATAGGGTCCCACCGAGCGTGTATGGAATTTTCCTTTAAAATGTTTGAATCTTGAATCGTAAAGGAGCACCCAATCACTTGGTTGGAATTGCATTTTCTGAATGGACTTGTCATGCCACTTCTTGTGCTGTTGTTGAACCAAGATGTTTTGTTGAATGACATGCCTTCAGATTTCATCTAACTCGTTCAATTGTAGAAGGCATTGCTGTTGTGACTCAGAGAGATCTAGCCCCAATTAGACTGCAGTCTTGAACGTCTTGATCTGGAATTCTATCGGCAAAAGGACTTGTTTCCCATACACCAGCTCATATGGTGTGTGTCCCATGTTGTTTCTCCAAGTGGTCCGATAGGCCCACAATGCTTCCGGTAATTTGTTAGCCCAATTATTTCTGTTCATATTTACCATCTTTGTGAGGGTAGACTCAATCACCTTATTTTTGGATTCTACCTAGCCATTTTCTTACAGGTGATATGGTGTGGATTTCCTGTGCTGGATTTTGTATTGCTCCATTACACCCTGTACCAAATTAGAAATAAACTGCAATCCATTGTCAGAAACAATTTCTCTAGGTACACCAAATCTAGTAAATATTTTAGTAAAAAGAAAATCAACAACAACACTTTCAGTAGCAAAAGAAACAGCTTCAGCTTTTACCCATTTTGTAACAAAATCTGTACAAACCAAGATATGATTTTTATTTGATGATGAAGGATTTATTGGTCCTATGAAATCAATAGCCCATTTTTCAAAGGGCTCAATCATAACTTGAGGACATAAGGGCATCTCATTGGTTTGGTTAGGCTGGCCAATTTGCTGACAGCTATCACACCACTTGATGTATTGTTTGGCATCCCTAAACAAGGAAGGACAAAAATAGCCAGCTCATAACACTTTGTATGTAGTTCTCTTATCGGTGAAGTGACCACCACATGGTTCATCATGGGCAGATTTTAAGATATCAAACACCTCTTCCTCTCTTACACATATATGGATAATGATAACTGCTCCAGTGTAAAAGAGGTCTCCTTGGATCCAGGAATCTGAAACACTTTTCTGAATGATATTCTGGTAATTTTATAATGACTAAATAGTTAGTTATATCAACAAACCATGAAGACTTCGTTGACACAGTAAAAATATGTTCGTCGGGAAAATCATCATCAACAAGAATTGCTTCACCAGGAATAATCTGCTACTACATTCAATTTCCCTGGTCTATCAACAATAATAATATTAAATTCCTGTAATAATAGCAACCACCTAGTCACTCTACCGCTAGTTAATGGTTTATTCATCAAATATATTATAGCGGAATGATCAGTATGTACAAAAACTTCATATCCTATAATATAATGTTTGAATTTATTAATAGAAAAAATTACAGCTAAAAACTCTTTCTCAGTAACAGTATAATTGAGTTCAGCAGGTGACAAGTTTTTACTAATGAAATAAATACCATAAGATTGTTTATCTTCTTCCTGTCCTAAAGCTGCACCAATAGAAGTATCTAAGGCATCAAGGGAAATATAGAATGGCAGGGACCAATTTGGTCCTCTCAAAACTAGTGCCTGAACTAATTTTTCCTTCAATGTCTCAAAAGACTGTTGGCAAGTTGTAGACCAATAAAACCCACTATCTTTAGCCAAAAGTTGGGAAAGCGGGGTAGCTATCCTTGAGAAATTCTCAATGAATCTCCTATAGTAGCCCGCATGTCCTAGAAAACCTCTCACTCCCCTATGAGTTTTGGGTATAGGAAGACTCAAAATGACTTCTATCTTTGCAGGGTCAACCTAGATACCTTTGTCGGAAATAAGATGGCCAAGAACTACTCCTGCCTTGCACATTAATCTACATTTATTGTCACTCAAGGCAAGATGAGGTTCTTGGCAACAAAGAAGCACTTTTTCTAGATGCCTGAGGGCTTCCTGAAATGAATCACCAAACACAGAGAAATCATCCATATAGATTTCCACGCACTCGAGGTCAGCAAAAATAGCCAAGACTACCCTTTGAAAGGTAGTCGGGGCATTACATAGCCCAAAGGGAAGGACTTGGTAAGAAAATGTACCCCATGGACATGTAAAAGTAAAAGTGGTTTTGTCTTGATCCTCGGGTGCTATCAGTATCTGGTTATATCTGCTAAAGCCATCTAGAAAATAAAAGTACTTTTTACTAGCAAGGGTATCGAGTACCTGATCAATGAAAGGAAGGGAGAAGTAATCTTTGAGAGTGGCTTTATTTGATTCTATGTAGTCATTCCAAATGCGCCATCTCCCATCTTTCTTCGGGACTAATACTAATGGAGAGACCCACTAGCTATCAAAAATGGGATAGATAAAATCAACATCTAAGGGTTTTTGTAATTCTTCCTTTACAACATCTCTTAGAGCTCGGTTCATTTGCCTCTGGGGTTGTTGGACGGGTCGGGCTCCATCCTGAATATAGATATGGTGTGTACAAGTTTCAGGAGGTAAGCCTTTCATATCCTCATAACCCCATGCAAAGGCATCAAGACGATTTCGCAACAAATTCACAAGCTCCTCTCGTTGAGAAGGGTCCAAGTCTAAACTAATATACAAGGATTTACCTGGACTAATATCAACAACAGTAGTGTCAGGCTCCAAAGTACACAAAGGTGTCGCTAGAGGTGGTGATGATGGAGGTAGAGAGTCATATCCTTCCTGAAAATCTAGACTAAAAATTTGACTTAATGACTCAAAATTAGGCATGGTGTCTAGATTGTTTAGGAAGTCTTGAATCTCACCCTCCTATGAGGACTCAACATTCTGATGTATCAATGAAACAGGTTGGATCTCCTCATCACTACTATAGTCTAACCATAAAGTGTCTCGAAGCTCCTGAATAGATCTAGCAGGTGGATATAGGGTGACCTTCTTTCTAGAATCTCCATGGGAAATATACATATCACCAGAACGACATCCGATATAAGTATCAGCCGTAGCAAGCCATGGTCATCCAAGATCAAGGGATGCCCTCCTATAGGATTCATTGGCTGAAGCACAATGAAATCTGTGAGATATTCCCAAGAATCTAAGGAAACGATCACATCATCCAATACTCCTTCTGGCTTGATTTTAGATCTATCTGCCAGTTCAAGCACAGTGGGAGTAGGATGAATATGGACCAATCCAAGTTGATCCATGGTTTTCTTGGTAATAACATTAATGGCTGCCCCTAGGTCTATAAGTACATTGGAGACAAGGACATCACCTATCTGAACAGAGACAACAGGGTTTCCAGGGTCATATATTTTTCCATGTTCATACATCTCGTCATTAGCTCTTCTACTCTACCAATAAATTGAATGGTTTGGGGTTCCAATCTTCTCCTCCTTGACTTCTTGAGGCAGATTTCCCTAATGATTTTTGTACAGATGGGGATCTCTCTGATAGCTTGCAGCAAAGGTACCTTTATAAAAAGTTTCCTAAGCTCAGAAGCCAGGGTAGACTCGGGAGTGGGGCCTTTCTTCTCCACAACTAACCTCTCTGGATAAGGAGGTTAGTTGGAAGAAGATGACAAGGGCTCAGAATGTACAGGGATAGGCTGAATGGTGTCATATTTCCCAGAATGGTTAGGTGTTTCCTCCTCTCCTTTCTCATCGATAATTACCATAGGCTACTTTTGATTTTCTGAGGTTAACACTTTCCCTGATCTCAATTGGATATCATTGACTCCAACTGGTTTAGTCTGAAATCTGGATGAAGAAAGCGGGGTCATAGAATGGATCATTTGTACCGCTTTATTATTAGGATTGGGTAAAGGTTGAGCAGGCAATTGAGAAGGTCGAAATAGTGGAGGTAAAGGTAATGGTGGCATAGGTTGACTCAGCTAAGGTAATGATGGTTGAGGCATTGGGTAAGGTGCATATGTAGGAGGATACGATTGCATCGGTGCATGATAGGAATTATGTGAATGATGTGAATGGTTTGGACCTCTCCATCCTTGTTGCCAAGATTGGGGGGGATGTCCATATTGATATTGATTCCCATGTTGCCAATGCTAAGAGTGACAAGTGTTAGGATAGGAATATGAGTGTGCATTATAACCAAAAAAATGTGGTGGAGGTTCAGGAACCATACCTGCACTTACCTGAGGCCAATTTCTTCGTGCTACCATTGAATTTAATGATTCGGCTTCAAGTTGTCCCCCTTTGAATACATGTTTCAGCCTAGGTAGGGAGGGACATTTTTCTATGGCATGTTTAACACACAAATTGCACATTTATTAGTCTCTTTAATATCTAGAGGACATTCTCTTAGAGGATGCTTTCTTCTACATCTTGAATAGAAAATAGACAATGTTTCTTGCTCTTCTACAATTTTTTGCTGAAACTTCAAAGAGTCTATTTGTTTCGGTTTTCCCGTTTGTGTTTTGCATTCCTTTACTGGATCTATATTGGTTCCTTGAGAATTTCCTGCACAAGTCACAAATTTGATCAAAAAGTTTTTGAGCAATATCCCATTGTCCTAAAAATTTAGATTATTCCTAGAATCATTACTAAGTCCACGTAAGAACAAGGTTCTAATAGTACCTATATCAAATTTGTGCTTTGACCTTTGGAGAATATACATGAATCTCTCCAAATAGTCCTCTAGTATTTCATCATCATTTTACACAATAGTGAAGATTTCATCTTCGATATCTCTAGTTTTACAATATTCCTTATATTTTGATAAAAAAACTTTCTTCATTTGCTCCGAATAGTTTATAGTGTTTCCTCCTACTCCCATGAACTAGCGGAGTGTTGTGTCCTTGAGAGTTGCAGGAAACAAATTTAACATCTGGGCATCAGATAAGTAATCATAACTTCTACACAAAATATCAAACTCAAATAAGAAAGAGTTTGGATCTTCGTGTACCTTACCATAGAAATGAGGAAGAGATGATGGTGAAATATTTTTCATTTGTGCTTTTATATTAGGATTCACAATAGGGAATCCGAAAGAAGGTTGTTCCTCATTTACCTAATTTTCACCACTTCCTTCTACGTGGTCTTCCATATCTTCCATTGTTGTTCTTCCACATGAACTTCTCTTAACAGGCTGAGAAGGCTGAGTATGGATTCCAACAGTCCCCTTCTTCCCCTATATGTGCTGTGTCACACCTGAACTACTACTACTAGAGCCTAGGTGAACTATTCCTGCGTGATGGGTCTGAGTTTGTTTGGACTTTCTACCTGCAAAAGAAGGCCCAATATGAGTTTTGGTTTCAAATTTGTCAATGTTTTGTTGGCCCCTAGTGGGCTTCGGACCCCTACCTCCTTTAGGCATTCATTTCAGAAAAAATGACAAACGAAATTCAAAAAGTAAAAGCTGCAAGTTTTAGAAATAAATCGGCACCTATGAAATCCTTCAAACAATAGAAGCACACTACAAAAAAAATGATAGAAGACTTAACCCTATTGAAAAAAATGGAAAATTCTTACCAATTCAAATCACCTCCCCGGCAATGGCGCCAAAATGTTGGGTGCAGTAATTGCACTTGAGAAAACTCCTCAACACTTAATTGTCAACCTGAGGGTTCCGTAAACTTAGAGACAAAGCATATGCAATGACAGAAATGGTATGAACTTTTCCTATTTCTAATCCTACTTCTTGAAGGGAATATTTTGCATAATCAAATAGAAAACAATTGGAAAGGCAATTTACACCAAGGCAAATCTAGTGCTGGAATGTAAAAGACAATTTGCAAGTAAATCAAGTAAAGAAATTCCACACAACAGAAACAATCTTAAATGCTAAATGAAACGCTATGTTAATCTCTAGATGGATGATAAGAAGTCTGACAAGTGGGCCCTTGCAGAGTTCTACCTTTCTTCTGATCTTTCTCCCACACAAATAACCTATCCTTGCACAGTTGGAATCTTGCTTGCACTAGTGCAGGTACAATATTTTTTTGTAAGAGTATATTCAATCTTCCTTACTGAAGACTTATGTCTGAGTGAAGGTGCTCTAAGCCTCAGGGCTTGGAGCACTCTGTTTCAGTGTCAAGAGACTTTCTCTTGCCCCGAAGCAGGGTTCCCTTTACTTAGTTTCCGGTTTACTTTCGAAAGCTGAAAAGATATGCTGAAAAGGAATTGCAACTGTAATGAAATTCTGAATTAACTAGCTGTGAGAAAGAAAATGCTTCAACTCATTAAACTTCATAAGGGAAATAAACTTCATGAGATAAAACACTTACAAAAGAATCAATCAATAGCCTAAGTACTTTGCATGTGTCAACTAGTTTTGGTACTTCACCCACAATAATGATATTCTTTGCAAGTATAATTTGGTCGTTAATATAACTGCTTCTAGATCTTTTTAGAGATGAAATTTTAATACCAAAAATAGTTACTTGATTCACTTGCGAAATAATTTGAAATAAAATGCAGGTGAGTGATTTAATGTTTGCTGCAACAAATGACTGAGCACGGTGCAAGCAACAACACGCACTGGTGAAGTAAAGAGTTTCTCACACGATCTGTTTCGAAAATGAATTAAAACAGAAAGCCAGAATAAAGTAAATGCATAAAATATATCTTATAAACAGAAATGAACACAAATACTCTACAAACTACAGATCCGTTCCACACATAGGCTACAGAAGATAATTTAATTCAGAACTCAAAGATTAACAATTAAACTATTTCATCACACAGCTACTACGAAATAAACACATCGTCTTCCCAAATCACAAAAGCGAGAGTGGTCAACGAGATGGGTTGGTCGGGCCATGGCCAACCAACTTGTTCCCCTTCTAAGGAACGAAAGCAATCAACACTTCAAATAACACATCAAAGACGAAAATACATGTTGTGTGTGCAAACCATAATGATCCTCTTGTATTTACTTGATTTAGAAAATTACATTACGAAGCAGTCCAGTGCCAGAACGAGGTGATAACCAGATTACATAAACCAAAATAATAACCTATGTTTCACTAGCTTTCCTATCTATGATTTACATCATATATATCCTTCAGCTCTAATCTGTTTACACTAATTACAGATAATTGTCGTTCAGGCCTCTCGGTTGAATAAACTTAGAAACCAAATTACAAACTTGGCCAATGGTTATAACAACACGAGCTTCGTTGGGCTGTGATCTACCTTTGGAGAAAAATCCCTGGATGCGCACCACCTACTTCAGTTTATCAATAGTTAAACTCAGAGTTGAAGATCGAGATCTGTCCTCGTCGAAGATAGCTCTTGGAATCTCGGATAGTGGCCGTGTAGGAATCTTCCTACACTAGTCAACTCATACATTATTAGCGCTACGTTCCATGATTACTTCTAGGAAATCAATATGAGTTGCAAGAATATGTAAATAACATGAAATCTACATAAAAAGATTAATAAAGTGTTGTAGTAAATCTTAATGTAAACTATGAGCATGTGCAGGAAAAGGCTAACCATCTTGTACTAGTGCAGGGAAGAAGGGTATTGTATTAAGGTAAAACAGAGGTTGATATTGATGGAAATGGGGTAAAAAATTGGGAAATTTAGGATACCAACAACCACCTAATGATGATCCTAGACCTCCCGATACTACCTCTTCAACTCTTGGCAGATAGACACTTGTACAACTTTTACAATGACTATGTACAATGATACTTTTACAATGACTGTATGCACTGCTGCCCACTTGAGGACTTCATGTGGTGAACTTCTTGCTATTGTTCTGCACCTTGATTGATTGTCTTGTCATGCTACTCTTTCTCACTCTTCAGAACATTAGATTATTCATTGAGTCTTCTCTTGATGAATATATAATACCTTCAAAAAATCTTCGAGGAAATACCTATGACATGATAATAGCAAAACTTACCTCATCCTGCAGATCATATGTCAGTGCTAAACAAAAACAACAAATTAGAATAAAAAGAACCTAATGCAATTAAGAGATGAACATACATATACAAAATATACTTACCTAGATCTTATCTCTGCTGCATCATTTTGTTGTACCATGCTCTTTGCTGCCCTAGAAAGTCTAGTCCTTTGCACCCCTTGATAGCACTTGATCTAGTTTTTTTCTTCCCTTCTAGGATCACGATATTGAATCTAATGTATCTCTGTGATTTCAGATCCCTAATATGTGATATTTGGTTCTGTAGTATCCCTCTGAGTCTTCTTTCCAATGCCATAGGTCTGACCTGATTTGGATTTTTCAAGACAAAGTTATGCCCAATCTCTCACAATGACCTAATTATGGACTAGTTCAGTAGAGAAAACTTGTACGGCGTGCCATGTGTCATTGTTTCCTCCTTCAGCTATGAAATTGATATACATAAAACTACATTCCATTCAATATCTACCAATTTTTATAGAATTTCAATCTGCTTCTCAGAGAGAGAGTTATGACGATTTTCCCAAGGTCACCTCTTTGAGATCATAAATTCGGGAGCCTGCAAAAACCATAAATTCCATAGATCATATCTCTGAAAATGTAGCGAACCAATATCTAAAATTTGGTCACGCTATTCATCAAGATTTTGGATCAAATGGGTTTCAATTTCAGAATCTAATATTTCGCAGAAATAAAGTTATAGCAAAAATTCTACGATCGCTATTTTTGGAGGATATATGAGATTTCTTTTTATAGAGTTGGGGGGGGCTTCTATAGAGAATGTTGGAGGGATTTTAGAAGCTTAAAAAATTATTAATTATTGACTATTCAATGAAAAAAAATCAATGATAAATGCCATGCCACAACCCCATGGGGTTTTAGCCCACTAATTAGGGTTACTAACTTCGATCTTGAGTAACTTACAAACCGTGAGGAATTACAAGGAGAGCTATATATTGATAAAAATATATGTTTGAGTAGAGTATTCGTATAATGGTTATGAGACGAAAAACCATGAATGATTATGCCCAATGTGCCATGGAAGTTCAGGTTCATCCTTGGTGCTTCTTGGGTTAACATCAATGACAAGCTCAGATCATCTTTAGATCAACATGGGGCACCAGTTCCTCCAACACTTATGCCCCTCTTGCTAGCAACATGTTTTCAGGGCTAGCCAATGTTCAACCTGTCTACCAAACCGTTGCTCCTCCACCATCTTATCCCTATGCACAAGCGAGCGCTCCATCCCCTCAAGCATTAGCATCGCAACCTCCCATTCATCCTCAGCCTCAATAGCCACCGCCCCCTAGGGTCAAGTGTTTGCGCAGCAGAGTGTGACCAATCCCCAAAATTTGGTGAAAAATAATAAGGGAAAAGGTAACAAGGGTAACCAGGGTAATCAAGGTAATCAACCTAGTGAACCCCAGGGGAACCAGCTTAACACCAAAAACCAGCAATAAGGTAGCCAACCCAAGAAGAACAAGGTTATTCGTACGAATGAGCCTTTTGCATGTTGTGGTGTACATGGCCATTATACACATGAGTGTCCTCTCTTACCCCAAATGTGCAAAATGTACGAAGATCAAGAAGCTTCTAGAGGTTAACTGACCCTCCATTAATTGCCTCAGAATCCTACACAATCTCAACTGGCAATGCTTACAAATCCTTTCCCTCAGTAAGGATTTGTTGCTGCTCAACCTAAACCAGGTCATGCAGCCCATCCCCCCAACCTTCTTGTCCTCATGACTACCAAATCCTCATGATGAATTCTGAAGAGGTTAATCCCTCTGATATAAACCTGCAAACTCGGTCACGTCAATATGACAAGCCATCGACTTCGTTCTCCACTTAGTCCAAAACAAAAGCATCTACTGATCATCTTATGACACCAAATGGTCCACTGTAGATCCCTCAACCTAAAGTTGAGCAATTCCCAAGATCCCAAAGGGACCATTACACCGTAACACAGCTTCTAACCGAGCTGCCCATACATACAGTATAGTATACGACTTGGCACAATCACTTGCTTCCATGTCAATGCTAGAAGTCCTCCAGTCGTGCCCATATCAAAAGAAAGCTCTACTAACTACTTTGGGTGTAGTATATCCTTCCGACAATCGTTTGATTGTCTTCCCAAGTCATACATGAGAACATTTCCCATTACCTTCATCCGTTTCCTTCTAGATACCAGTCTGAGTCCATAATTTCATCATCTCCTGATGCATTATTGATGAAGGTGCATACACCTGCGTGATGTCTGCTATTGTTTGGAAAAATCTTAAGTCACCTGGGCTATCCCCATCCACTATCACTTGCGTGCTTAGGACAGACACTCCTCCCAGCCTCTTGGCATGTATTGCAATTGTCCCGTGACTCTTGCGGGCAAGACTGTCCATGTAGACATTGAGGTTATCAATGACCTTTTAGATTACAACATTCTCTTGGGTCGTAGTTACACATATGCCATGTCAGCCGTCGCATCTGCAGTTTTCTGCAATATGTGCTTCCCCCATGAAGGGAAGAGCGTTACCATCAATCAGTTGACTTACTATGAGCCGAAACCTGTAACCTCCCCTGAGTCCATTATCTCATCAATGTCAAATAAGAAATATTCAACTCCTCTTACCGATGTCTCACCCAGAGTCTACAAAGATTCCTCATTATTGGGTGCTTTCCCTATTCCTCCCCCTCTCATATTAGAGCCTAACTGTTCAAGTGTTTTCCTGTTATAAGCGTCACGGGTTGTTCTCAAGCAGTCTGGTACATCTGATCAAAAGCCAGTTCCTTAGCACCTTGTTGTTACCCTTTGAGCTGAGCCATCCAGATCCACCCCCCAGGACCTCCTCCATTTGTGGGTGCATCTCCTATGTTCCCACCAAGAATTGTTCTGCCAGTTCTCAACTATCCAAGGGTTGTTCCATTGAAACATTACCCTACAAGCCAGATACCTTTCTTGTTTCCTCCTTCGGGAATATTTTTTGTCCCTATCATGGCTTTAATGGTCCTCCCTAACATGACTATTGGGATACCAGAATGGTATATTGATCCCCCTACAAGCACTTCGGATGGTCATCTATGACCTTATCATGCTTTGACCCTAGTTTAGCCAGTCCCTATGGCCCCTTTTGCTCCTCCAATAAAATCACAACCTCAACAGGAACCCACTCCTATTGATAAATCATCTTGACAAGGGGGCAAAACCAAGAGGAAAGAACCTAAGGACAAGGCTCCCCAAGCTCCCCTAGCACCCAAGGCTCCAAAGTCATCACCTCCATGTGCTTTGTGTAAAGTTGTTGAGCATTCCACCAATAATTGTCCTGAACTCCCTCATCTCAAACCTTTGGTTGATGAAATGTTCCCTGACTCAAATATCCCTGAGGTCCATGTTAACTTACTGGGTCCAGCTAATAAACTCAGAATGTTATTCACAAATCACCCTTATGCCTTGTATGATCATCATGGTCATTATTCCCATTGTTTCCCTCGTCTCAATGAATTTTGTGATTTCCTTGAGGCACTTCACAAATACAAAACCACTCGTAGTGGATCACCTACTCCTCTTCCTATAGACTCTGTTACCACTAGTAAACCAGAACAGGGGGACTCTGGTCCCACCATGTGATCCCTCCCCCCAAATGTCTAGATGACGGACTCCACGGGCCATGTCCTTTACCTGTCGTCATCATTGAATTCCTCGTAGGCAAACCTTCCTAAGGTTTTTGTGCATGCTTCTATCGAACCTTTTTCGACAAAATTCCAGGTCTCAACATTCGTAGATCCTCCATCTACTAGCTCGTCATCTACCATTCCAGTTGATGCATATGTGAACCTTCTTTCTCAAGTTGATGCACTAGGTACCGTCGTTGCATCATGTAGTCAGTCTTCCTCTCGTTCGCCCATCTTCCATTTTGATAAGGACATCATGGAAGCTATGTCCACCCCTGGTTACCCTTGCACTTAGGAAAGGGGGCATATTTTTTTGGAGGATTCTAAAGGCCATTTCCTTCCTAGTTCTCCCAATGCACTCTACCTCAAGAATTTTTTCTCATAGCATATCCCTTTGATTGGCGTGTCTTTATTTCTATCATGAAGTTAGGTAGGCTACATCATCTCATCTATTGTTTTTTGCACCTTTCAGATGGATCCATCATCCACACCATATATCGGTCATGCCAATGGTGTGATTTGCTTCTCCAGGAATCTAGCCTCGACAGCCTGGGCCATATTTACCCCCTTGCATAAGTTAGTCCTTTAGAACAATGTGTGCAATGGATCTACCACCAATAACCAGGCTAAATATGATGCAGTGATGGGTTTGTTAGTCGAGGCCCTTGATCATCACATTTTTCATCTTCATGTTCATTTATATTCCTTGCTACTTGTCATGCAATTGAATGGTGTGTATCATGCACATAACCAAGTCCTATTTAGAAAATACCTACGAGTTAAGCTGCTAATACGTGAATTTGAAACCATTACTTTCAGTCATGTTCCTAGAGCCCAAAATAACTATGTAGATACCATTGGAAATAACATTCTAGATTGGAATTTATCACATGTATACCACAAAAGAAAACCTTAAAATACAACACATGGCGAACCATCATTGTCATATAAAAATGCATAATCATATTGTGTCACATAAAACATACAAGTGTTTTGAGCCCATAGATCTAAATACATTAGACATGCCCATTACATGTTACAAAAATCAATACCAAAGGGACACACATGCCCCCATATCTAGTCACTATCCGTCGGAACCCACACCAAACACTCTTCTCCACCTGCACGTAGATCACATACGGCTTGACCAACCATCGCAATGCGCTGCATGATACATCGCCACTTTGAGGGAAGGCCGGCACACTCATCTATGTATCGATCATCTAACTCATGCCATCCACACTCAAAAACTCCTGTCAATATTACCTCACACCTACGGTGTAGATAAACAAGTAATGCACTATCCTCTAGACCCTGACATGATGACAATGTTCCCTGATTTGAAGCCCTTGGAACCACGGCTCATCTTGCATATCCTGTCAGTTTCACCGATGGTATGTCTTCATACCACATATTTTAAACTCACTACCATATACATGTGACAAAAATATGAAAGGCACCATAAAAATAGCAACTTAACACTTACTATCTAGTCCCCATGCTCACCCAAGTGGAAGTGGTAAGTCAGGATTACCCTAATAGTTCATCCTGCTATAAGGATAATCGTTAATGTAGAAGGGCATCTTATCCCAATGTACAGAAAATTTAGGTTGGAACAGCCATCTAACTCCCCCTCCTCCTCCTCTCCATAGTAGCTTCCCCCAACGGCGCATCCTGGGCTCCTGTGGGCCCCCTTCTCGAATCTGTACATGAGGACAGATGGTGGGTATCTTCTCAAAGGAGAATGCACACAACACTGTGCCAAAAGCACAGTCATGGTTCACCTCCCTCCTATATAGGCTTAACTATCATTTCACCAATGACAGTATCATCTGGGCCCACCCATAGTAGGTCCCAGAAAAAACACTCTCAACCAGCATCATCTGCCCACGAGTGATGTAGTGGAATGCCTCACTGCCCAAGCCCGTAGCACTGCTGTGGAAACAACCCATGTCTCTATTCTATCTAGATCACCAATCGAGATAGTCACACCCTTCACACGCACATACCGTGGACAATGGCACTCCACAAACTTGTTAATGTTCCTCCCACGAGGCAACACCAGATGTATATTGTCCACCACCCCTAGGGGAGGGAGTCAAGTCAAGAAATAAATATCCTATAATGTGAGCTCAATCTTGTGCCCCTGCATGAAAAATACCTCATGGTATGGATCCCAATAGCTCATAATCCTCGATAGCAAGAGCTCACTTGCCATCATCAATGGTTTCACTACCATCTTGAGAACCCCGTAGCGAGCTAATGCCCCTCGAACCCCCTGATCCCTCTGAATCTCAGATCAAAGGGTATCCAAGTCTCACTCATGCTAGTTTATTTTCAGCTCTTCCATGTCTACAAAACACCACATGTCTTGTCAGTTCAAAGAAGAAAACACTGGCATACATTGATCAACCTACAGCCCCCACTAGGCCAAAAAACCATGGCTCTTTCCAGCCCCAAATCAGAGATTTTTGCCTAAAAAGTGCAATCTCACAAGATTTCACCTATTTACTGCAAGCCAAATCGCATTTCTGGGCCCAAAAAGTGTGATGCGGCTGTGAAGAGGAGCAGGGTTCTCCCAGGGAGCTGCAGGGTGTCAAAAATCAGGAAATAAACCATTGAAATTGAAGAGATGAGTAAGGCCACCTACCTGAAAGTCACAAATCCTGATTCTAATGGTTAGTTTTTCCACTATGATCTCCACAAGTTTTAGGGCCTCTTCCTCCTCCCCAAATTCACCACAGCTCACCTAGAAAGTGAATTCAAATTGGAGGGAAAACATCCTTTCATAGAAAAATCCACAATTTTTCTATCGCCCATTATGAAAAAACCGTAACTTAGTTTCATGAACCATCATCACTGTTGGAAAGCTCTCATCTAGTATTATAATGGGTGTTTCTTAGTTTTTGATAATTTGACACTTCACCAGGAAGCCATTTCTCCAAGAAGGGTCATTTCGTTGCCTCTCAAAATCAAATTTCTTCATAAAGCGACACTTGTACTTTGAGGTCTGCCTCCTCTTAATACTTTTCATCTCATGTGTCAATTTTATTCATGAGTAACCATCATTTACTCATGCCTTCATGGTCCCCACCAGGCCTATACTGTGTGGCAGTGTCATCGAGTCACCCTTGTTCAGAGCATCTGCAATGAGTCACCTTTGCATCCATTGAGTCTGTTTCACATCCCATTATATCATGTCATAGTATTCCATCCATTTTTGCATATTGTTAATCTTGTGTTTCCCATTTTGGCCTCCAGTCATACTGTCTCCCATCACCTCCAGAGTCGAGTCAGTCGCTGCCAGGTCAACCATGCACTTTATGCTCTAACAAGGGAAGTCATATATTTGTCCCTCAGTCCCACATTTTCCATCATTCCTAGTGTCATTCCATCAGTCACATTATTATTTTTCCTCATGCCTTAGTTGAGGATCCTCATTGCCTCACCTATCGCGGGCCTTATTTTGTCAACATTAGCTCATTTGTTCCAGAAGAACAACCTAGAGGGCAGTGTATCTTGGTTCCAACTTCCATTCTTGTTTGGTGCCTTAGATTGAGTAGAGGGAGTCATCATTTCCCTTTTACTTGGTTGTTTCATGATCGTGATCCATACACTTGATGGTCCAGTGATGCAGCATATTGTACCAGTGATTCCCGGGTGTGTGTGAGATGTTTCAGACCTCATGAGGGGGTGGCCCTTCAGGTAGTCCCCCACATGCCCAGATGCCTTCGTAGTTTGCTACAACCTCAAATGTAGTTCTACATATTTGATGGGTTCCATTCCTACTGATCATAGTGTTCATAGCATGCACGTCCCCTTCAGATGATCCATTCAGTTTTGCAGAACCCTTCCCTATTCAGTAGGGCTTCATCGGTTGTTCTACCCTCCCTCCCACCCATTTTTTGAGGGAAGGGCCATTATATCTCATGTACTCAGAGGATATCATATTCATTCATGGCTCATGTTTTTTCTAGGTGCATTATGTATATGGGACATAATGTATTATTTTTTGGTTTAGTTATGCTAGCATGTCATGTACCATTCAGCGTGTACTTCATTGCTCAGTTTTATGTTTCTGCACATCATTATTCTTGTACTAAGTTATCTCGGCAGGTATAGGTATGCCTCCCCCACCTCCCTGTGTCCCTATCCTCTTTCACTTCAGCTCTATTGGCCTCTCTCTCTCTCTCTGACTCCACTTTATTGTCTAGTGATTGTGTCTTTACAACGTACTTTAGTCATACGTTTTGCTCCTAACACTCGTACATTGGGGGGAAATCTGTTATCACCAAAAAAATTATCATCTAGCCTAATTCACTAGATAAATTGAAGTAAACCATGTAAGGCCAATTTTACCATAGTAAAATTGCTTTCACTATGAGAAATTACTTAATAAACCACATTTGTTAAGTAATTTATAATTAAACCCATTAAGAATAATTAAATAAATCACTATTTATTTAATTTTCTTCTGGGAATAATTAATTAAACCATTGATTAATTAATATTCCTTGTCATATTTGACCCAATTATGAAAAATCAACAGATAAATTATTGATTATCCTATTTTTCCCTAGGGATAATTAATTATTATTCCTTGTCAAGTTTGATTAAATCCCTCGGGAATAATTAAATTAATCATTATTTGTTTATTATTTCTTAACCAATTTCTTGAGATAATAAATAAATCATTTATTTATTTATTATTCCTAAATTTAAGTTTAAATACTTTTTCCCTCCTAACCAAATATAATAAAATATTTCAAGTGGTTATTCTAAGAATTGGGTTAATAATATTTTATTATTGCTCATTATTTGAGGACAACTCAATATTTTGTTATAAATAGAAGGGGTTTCCATTCATTATTCACTTTTTATCATTTTCATTGTTGCACTCACTGCTGTAACTTTAATTATTATCATTGTTGCACACCATTTTTCTTCCATTTGAGTTCCCATTGAGCTCAAACATTTATTTGTTGGGTTTGCACATTATAGAGGAGAGAGACTCTACACAAGCTGAAGACGTTTGAGGATAGCCAAGAAACCATCCCATAGAGGGGGACTGATAACATCTATTTGTTCCCTTCACAGGTGTTATTTAATAAAATCTATTCTTTGTATATTTGGTTTCCATTGGATTACTGGATTTACCCGTATTTATTACTACTTCATTTTGCTATTTAACTATGATTGTGGCATAGATCAGGACGTTGACAAGTTTTGTTTCTATCATTTGATGTAGATCTGCAATGTTTACCAGTTATTTATATTGTTGAGACTATTTGTCATCCATGGTCTTAGATGATTTCTTTCCGTACACCTTTGAGAAGAAAACATTACAACGGGTTGGAATTGATACTTTAGAAATAAACTCTACTTTACATGTGTCCACTCTAATTCCATTTCCTGAAATATGGTGTCCTAAAACAATTCCCTTAGTAAACATCATAAAACATTTTTCATGGCTTAATGAGATATTTTCCTCTTTACATCTAATGATAACTCTTTCCAAATTTTTAAGAGCTTCTTCAAAACAATTTCCATAAACTGTAAAATCGTCCATATACACTTCCACACAATCATGAATTAAATCAGAAAAAATGTTTAATACTTCTCTTTGAATGTTGTAGGAGAATTACATAATCCAAAAGGAAGTACTCGGTAAGCATAAGTTCCCCATGGGCATGTAAAGGTATTTTTATCTTGGTCTTCTGGGGCTACTTGGATTTGATTATACCCACTAAAACCATCTAAAAATGAAAAATATTTCTTTCCTTCCAGTGTATCTAAAACTTGATCTATGAAAGGGACTGGAAAGTAATCTTTTAAAGTGGATTTATTAAATTCCCTGTAGTCAATACAAACTCTCCATTTTCCATTCTTTTTAGGAACAATTACTACGGGTGAAATCCGATGGTTGTCTGATAGTGGATAGATGAAATTGGCATTCAATAGTTTTTGTAGTTCTTCCTTAATAGTCTCCCTATTCCTATGCATAAGAAGATGCATGTTCTTGTAACATCTTGATTAATTCTTTCTTTTAAAATTCTTCCAAATTATTATTGATATTCAAAGTTTTTCCTTAAAATATTTCAATTGTAGAATTTCCAAAGTTTTCCATAGAATGCAAGGATAGTTGACAAGATGATAAATATTCAATATTTCATTACTCTTGAAAACTCTGACTAGATTCACAATATGATGAAGATTCATTATTTTCCATTAAATTCAAAATTTTATCTTCCTCATCTATTTGTGAAGTAGCAAAGATTGACCTTATATCAAAGTCATCATCTATCCATTCTTCATTTTGAACCTCTACTGTTGTTTTTGTTGGTGGATATAGTGTGAATTTATTTGTTGTACTCCCATAAAAAATGAACATATCACCAGATATACAACTTATAAAATCATCATCTGTAGCTAGCCATGGTCTTCCTAGAATCAATGGATGTCCTCCTAAGTTATTCCTGGGTGTTAAAATCATAAAATCATATAAGGATACATATATGTCTTCTAATACACCATCAGGTTTGATTACATATCTATCTGCCAATTGTAATAGTGTAGGTGTATATTTAATATTAGAAAGTTTTAATTGATTCATAGTTTGTTTACTCATGATATTTATGGTTGTTCCTAGATCAATCAATGTATTTGGGATCTCCATACCATTGATGTGTGTTTTCACAATGGTACTTTGTGGATCAATATATTTATGAATTTTTGTTTTACCCATTTTTTTATGGTGTCGGCCCCACCAACATGTAAGGGGATCTCCCCAGTAAGAAGTCCCAATTACACCTCAAACCGTTTGGTGTAGGAGTCCTAGTAGTGGGTTTGATCCAGGTGGATGTTGGTGGCCACCCACCAACCCATTTGGACCCCCACAACTGTCTCTTTCAGTCTTTTCAGTTTCCTAAATTGTAGCACAATTTACTATTTTTAGCAGTTTTTCGGGTCCTGAACTTTCGGAGCCGTTTTGAGGCCCTAAACGACGTTTTTTTGGGATTCTGGGGAAACATGGGTCCATGGACCGATGTTGCCTCCCAAAGTGGTAGTACTCGGATAGATCTTTCTAACGAGCTATCGTACGCGTCAAACGGAGATCGTATGCCAAAGTTACGACCCCGGGAAATTGATGTACCAATTTACCCAAACGGGGCCCACAATTTGGCGTTTCATCTTCTAGGGGTTAGGTTTCGGGATGTGAAGGGTTTTTCATTGTTTCTCAACAATAAATAGGCCTTGGAGCCTCATTGTAATACAGTTCGGAACAGTTCAGAGGCATGTAGCCGCACATCTCTTCTCAGAGATAAGCTACCATCGCCCTAGCTGGTTTATTCCCAATTCTGGTTGTAAGCATATTTCAGTATCTTCCATTAATGAAATGAAGCATTATTTCCGCTGCATCTATGTGTTTATGGTTATTGCATCTCTGTATTTATGGTTATCTCTGTAATCTATTGCGTTCCTGTCTAAATCTGGATCAGTGGTATCAGAGCGGTCTGCTTTTTCTCTGTTTTTCTTGCATGTCCCCAACGAGGTCGGGATATAAGGAGTTAGGGCTTGAACTGGTCGAACCTTTGCAAGACCAGCCTCGCAAATCCCGACGGCCTCCCATGGCGGATGAGAAGAAAGACGAGGGGGCAGGAGATCCTATCAAAATCTTGCTCGAAGAAGCACTCGAGCGGCAAAGGAACGCGATGATGGATAGCTTTGCGCAGATTCTTCAGCGGCTACCCAGAGGCGACGCATCGGCTTCCAACAGCAACTCTGGAAATGCCACACCCTTCAAGGTACAAGTTAATTTTGAAATCCCCATCTTCGAGGGTCAAATAGATGCAGATGCCGTAGATAAATGGTTAAATCTGCTAGATGGGTATTTTTCTGTTCACGAATTTTCAAGTCGGGAAAAGATTGTTTTTGCTCTTCTTAAAGCAGCCCCCCACGTCAAGGACTGGTGGGAAACCTACTGCGACCAGAAGGATGAAAGTACAGGCTCACTATTTTCAGCCGCACCCACTTGGAATGACTTCTGGGATTCCATCAAGGAGCAGTACTACCTTGTCGGAAGCTATGAGGACAAATACATCAAATGGACCACATTGCGGCAGGGACGAGACCAAGATGTGCCGGAGTTCACAAACATTTTTCATACCCTTCGCACACAGTTGGGTATCAAAGATACTGAGCTGCATCTGGTACTCAAATACCGTGGTTGCTTGCACAGATACATCCAGGAAGAGATGGTGTTCTTGAACATCTCCTCACTTGGCACAGCATACCGATATGCTGTCAAAATCGAGCAAAAGTTCAAACAGAAGAAGCGAGACTTTGGATCTGCAAATCCGAAGCCCAAAGGACAAAGCCAAGGCGGGGTGACCCAAGACAACCCGTCGAAGCCGCAAGAAAAGAACAACACCACGAAGCCAAAGAAGGACACAGGAAAGTGGTGTGAGTTCCACAAGAGTCCCACTCATAACACAAGTGAGTGTCGGACCAAGCAGTCCCTTGTGGCCGAGTTGAAGGCTTCCGAATCAGATGCATGTTCTGACCCTGAACCAGAACCTGACAAGGGGAATGGTAAAGGGAAGCAGATCATTGATGCAGATCCCAGTGCCACTGTTGCCACCGCCAAGATCAAGAAAAATGAGCCCGAAGATCCAGAGGAGGGGGAGCGTCTTTTCCACTCACAGATGTGGGTGAAGGGTTCGCCGCTACAATTCATTGTCGATAGTGGCAGCCAAAAGAACCTTATTTCAGCAGAGGTCGTGAAGCGGTTGGGCCTACCGACTACACCACACCCGCAGCCGTACAGTATCGGGTGGCTTCACGAAGGACGAGATCTGAAAGTTCGCCAGCAGTGTCGCCTTCCCTACAGCATCAAACCCTTTACAGACGAGGTATTGTGTGATGTTACACCTCTGGATGTTTGTGATGTATTATTAGGCCAACCATACTTGTGGAGGCGACATGCTGTGTATGAGTCAAGGCCTCATGCAGTCATTATTTCTTTGAGTGATTCATTATACAGGATACCAAAGGTAGCCCCACCTACTGCCACATCCTTGATCACTACCAAGAAAGGCAGCAAGCTCATATCACAGACCAGGAAATTCATCTGTATGGGGAAGATCGTTGCTACATCCATGGCCCCCGCAAAGGATTCTTCCATGCAGCAGCAGCAGCAAAGGGATACGGTCATGACAGAACACAGGAACAACTTCTCCTCACCCACATGGGTACCACACAAGTTTCAGGTGGGCAACAAAGTCTGGTTGCATCGACAGAAAGAACGTCTTACCAGAACCCATCAGAAGCTCAGACCACTCCAACATGGTCCTTACAGCAGTACCAAGGCTATGGGGAACAATGCTTTGGAGCACAGCATTCCTCCATTCTTTCGCCTGCACCAAATGTTCAACGTGGACCATTGGCAACCATGCTTCCCACCATCACTGGACACATCAGAGATTGCAGGACAAGTTCAGAAGATGGAGGAACTCAACGCAATGGGGACCATTGCTTCCTAAGGGGGGAGGAATGATCCAGGTGGATGTTGGTGGCCACCCACCAACCCATTTGGACCCCCACAACTGTCTCTTTCAGTCTTTTCAGTTTCCTAAATTGTAGCACAATTTACTATTTTTAGCAGTTTTTCAGGTCCTGAACTTTCGTAGCCGTTTTGAGGCCCTAAACGACGTTTTTTTGGGATTCTGGGGCAACATGGGTCCATGGACCGATGTTGCCTCCCAAAGTGGTAGTACTCGGATAGATCTTTCTAACGAGCTATCGTACGCGTCAAACGGAGATCGTATGCCAAAGTTACGACCCCGGGAAATTGATGTACCAATTTACCCAAACGGGGCCCACAATTTGGCGTTTCATCTTCTAGGGGTTAGGTTTCGGGATGTGAAGGGTTTATTCCCAATTCTGGTTGTAAGCATATTTCAGTATCTTCCATTAATGAAATGAAGCATTATTTCCGCTGCATCTATGTGTTTATGGTTATTGCATCTCTGTATTTATGATTATCTCTGTAATCTATTGCGTTCCTGTCTAAATCCGGATCAGGGTTGTATGGTAATGCCTTGACCGTGATTTTGCACAGAGGCAAGTAAGATAAATTTTTTGGTAGCAAGGGTGTGACAGCTGCAATAAATCAAGGAAGGTGCATGAGAGGTTATAACACACTAAGGGTGGGGTGAGTGCACCCACTGGAAAACTGTAATAGTATGCAACTTGGAAGGGAACACACGAGTGAAGATGCATCACAAGCTGGAAAGAAATTTAGTGAGCAATCCCAAGTGATGGTTAAACCCACAACACATTTAAGAAAGATTCATACATACTTATACAAAATAGTCCATACATGCATGCGTAAGCAAACAAATACATATATCATTTAGAGTAAACCAGATAGCATAGAATACAATACAACATATGCATGAAACATGATGACTCTATTATATTAAGAAGTGTAAGTTCCAGTCATACAATACATCCATGTCCAACCACTGATTCCGATAGCGGAACATTACATCCACACCCTCCTGCTCCTCCAAAGAGATATACTAGCTCTGCGCAATGGAGAAGCCAATGCTCGTTACAATATTGTCCAAACTCTCTCCAAGATAGTCTTATCGAAATATTGGCTGACCAAAAGCCTTTACAATGAGTTATGAGGTTCTATTTATAGAAAAAGGTGGGGTGACCCTTGACATTCCCCTTTGTGACAGTTCATCTACCCTCATGCCTCTTCATCTACTCTATGATGATTACATCCAACTATCGACACTTGAACTTCCATTTGACAATACGTTACATTACAATGCACATGTGCTCATGTGAGATAAAAAGGCTTGAGCAAGCCATGCAAGACATCACTGAGACTCGGTCCGTTGTGGTGAGACCAACTCTTTGACATGCTTGTGATGGTGAAGGTGGTGAGCAGATGCGAAGCTTGGTCATCCGTGATGGTGTGCATGCACTCCATGGTGACATCTTGCTGAAGCGAACTCTTGCCTCTGTTGCATCTGGGTGCATTAGTATGGATCCCCCATCCAACTCATCTGTTGGCATGCTCATGGTCTTCTAGGTTCGGCTGATCCGGAAACACAATGATGCATAGTGTTTGTGCTTATCTTCAAGTGTGTGCTAGTGGTCATGCACATCAACTGTCAACTACATGTTCAGCTCCAGTTGCACTTGCTTCTTGTCTTTGCCTTGGTGAGTGTGCTGAAAGGGTGGGATTGCATGCGTGCGCACAACGACATGCATGCTGGTGCATTCCCTTGCATGCGATCAACAACACTACTCACCATGTCTGCTCTGTGCCAGCTGCTGGGATGGATCTTTAACTTGCACGGGTGTAGTTTCATCCGTGAGTGCATGTTACGCTCGCTATTGTACATGTTCCTACTGCAACTCATTCTCTCATATGTGTAGCTCATGTTCTTCCTTGAGTTGCTGCTTCAGCACATGAAACTCATTCTCTGCTATGTTCTCTACTCTTGCGTAATCGCCATGTCGCACCGTCACCTCATAGCCTGAGTCTCCAAAGTTGCTTTCATCACAAGTGGATCTGCTTGAGCTTGTAACTTCATTCTACCTCTGTGTTGTCAATAAACTTCCTCTTGCGTTTGTTGCATCCGTTATGCTGCCTTCAGTGGCTGTTCATGGTGATGCTTGTTGTGATTCTGTTGTCATCATTTCTTGATGTCCTTGTCTATGGAAAACTTAATGTCTTCATGGGTAGGAAACTCCATAGACATTTGATCGACTACATCCCCAAGTATGCTCTAAACGGTGTCTTCGACTCTACTCTCTTGAAAACCATTGTACCTATGTTGCTAAAAGGCAGATGAACACCTGCAATACCTGGAGACATGGAAACACTCATGGCTAGCAATCTGTCAGTCAAAAACCAAAATGAACTTGAGAGCTGACTTGCAACATACATGTGTGACTGATCATGAAGGCTGCGCAATTTCCACAGGGAGGTTGGGAAATTGACTGCCACGGCTACACAAGGCACAACCTGGGCTACTGGGGACTGCTTCCGGTTCCAATATAATTTTTCCTTCCTCGCCAAGTTCTGGCAATATTGTTTGAACTGGGAGCTTGTCGCCTATAACCTTCTTTAAACATGAAACATGGAAAACTGGGTGCAATCGAGAAGCTGCAGGAAGCTCCAATTTGTATGCCATAGTACCGATCTTTTGCAACACCTTGTACGGACCATAATACTTTGGTGATAATTTATTATCCTTCTTAGCTTGCTTTAGAAACATTTGCTTGTATGGTTGTAGCCGTAGTAATACCCAATCACCTACATCAAAACTTCTTTCACTGCGATGTTGATCTGCCTGTTGTTTCATTCTATTCTGTGCCAACACGAGGTTATCCTTTAAGAGTTGGAGGACTTGTTGTTGATGTTCGATGTGATGTTCCACTGCCTGAACCTTAGAATTTTCTCTTAAATATGATGTGATGGATGGTGGTTGATACCCATAAAGTGCCATAAATGGGGTCATTTTTGTTGTTGTATGGAAGGAAGTGTTATACCACCATTCAGCCAGAGGCAACCATTTGACCCATTGTGTCTGTTTATCAGATACAAAGCAACGAAGATATCCTTCCAAACATTTTTTTACTATCTCAGTTTGCCCATCAGATTGAGGATGATAAGATGAGCTATGAGCTAACTGAGTACCAAGACAAGAAAATAATTCTGTCCAAAAATTTCCAGTGAAAATGGGATCTCTGTCACTTACAATAATCTTTGGGTTTCCATGTAGCTTTTGAATTGTTTCCATAAATGCAGTAGAAACTGTACTGGCTTTAAATGGATGTGATAATGCACAAAAGTGTGCATACTTGGTAAGTCTGTCAACTACCACCATGATGACACTCTTTCCCTCAGACTTGGGTAAACCTGTGATAAAATCCATTGAAACCTCCTCCCAACGTTGGCTTGGAATGGATAAAGGTTGTAATAGACCCGGTGTCTTAATTGTTTCAACTTTATTTTGTTGGCAAACCAAACATTCCGCCACAAACTTTTGAATATCTGATTTAAGGCCATCCCAAAAAAATTCCTTCTTAACCCTGTGGTAAGTTTTTAAAAATCCTGAGTGCCCTCCTAAGGGAGAAGTGTGCAATTCCATAAGAATCTTTTGTTTTAGCTGGGAATTCTTACAGAGGTATAAGCGATCTTTGTACCATAACGAATCATTTTTCCAGCTAAATGTATCAGACATACTGGAATCTTGTTGTAGCTTTCGAATAAGTGCCCACACTTCTTCAACATTCTTCCATTCCTCCCTTGCTTCATTTATCCAATCTGGTTGGATAATAGAAATGGCGCACAACAATGCTTCCACATCCTCATCCTTTCTTGAGAGTGCATCTGCCACCACATTTTGCTTCCCTTTTTTGTAGATGATTTCAAAGTCATAACCCAACATCTTTGTGACCCACTTTTGTTGCTCTTCAGAGGATAATCTTTGTTCTAAAAAGTATTTAAGGCTATCATGATCTTTTTTTACCTTGAAGTGTCTTCCCATTAGGTAGGGTCGCCATTTCTTAAGTGCATGGAGTATTGCCAACATTTCCTTCTCATAAATAGCTTTGCTTAAAAACTTTCCCTTGATTGGACGACTTTCAAAAGCAATGGGTCTTTCATCTTGCATTAGAACAACACCAATTCCATTTCCTGAAGCATCACATTCCACAATAAAGGTTTTTGTGAAGTCCGGTGTAGCTAAGACCGGTGCTTGGCACATTGCCTCTTTAAGATGTTCAAAGGCCTTTGTTGCTTCCGGAGTCCATGAAAATGCATCTTTCTTCAATAATGTTGTTAGAGGTGCTGCTATTCTCCCATAATTCTTAACAAACTTGCGATAATACCCTGTCAACCCAAGAAATCCTCGCAGATGCTTTATGGATGTGGGGATTTTCCATTCCTTAATGGCTTTAATTTTGCTAGGGTCTACCTTAACTCCTTCATGAGATACAATATGACCCAAATATTCCACCTCCTGGACTCCAAAGAAACATTTGGATCTTTTTGCATATAATTGTTTCTCCTCCAATAGTTGTAGCACCTTGTCAACATGTTCAACATGATCCTTCCAAGACTTGCTGTAGATTAGTATATCATCAAAAAATACTAACACAAATTTTCTAAGGAATGGTTTGAAAATTGAATTCATCAAACCTTGAAATGTTGAAGGTGCATTGGTAAGGCCAAAAGGCATGACCAAAAATTCATAATGACCCTCATGAGTTCTAAATGCCGTTTTCGGAATGTCTTCAATCTTCATTCTGATTTGATGATATCTCGAACGAAGATCCAACTTGGTGAAGTAAATTGATCCATGCAATTCATCCAGTAATTCATCAATGACAGGAATGGGGAACTTATCTTTAATAGTGAGCTTGTTGAGCTCCCTATAATACGGACACATGCGCCATGATCCATCCTTCTTGTGCACCAATACTACTGGAGCAGAGAAAGAACTTTGACTTGGTTGAATTATACCAGCCTCTAGCATTTCTGCAACCATACGTTCAATTTCACTTTTTTGGACATAGGGATATCTGTACGGCCTGATGTTTGGAGGAACACTTCCTGGAATCAGATGAATAGCATGATCATGATCACGCATAGGTGGGAGACCTTTGGGAGTCTCAAATACCTTGGAATGATTGTCCAGGACTTTTTGGAGATCTGGAGAAATAGATGATTCCAATGTGGAAACATCTAGCGAACATAATTGTGCAATTACACCTCTTTGCTCCTTTTTTAGAAGCTTTGTCATACCATTAGAGCTGATTATCTTTCCTGGTTTCCCTGCAATACCCCTTAATTCAACTTCCTTTCCTTCCGTAGAAAATTTGATGAAAAGTTCTTGAAAATTAAAAGCTATTGTACCCAAGGATTGTAGCCATTGGACTCCTAGTACAACATCAGCACCTCCCATTGGAATGGAAAGCATTGGGCTAGTCAATACATATTCTCCCATGGATAGCTTGATATTATGGCACCTTCCAGAGCAATTTATTGTTCCTCCATTTGCAATCATCACTTGACACTCTGGTGCTGGATATAGGAAGCAATTCAATTCTTTTGCTACCCTACAATGAATAAAATTGTGGGTGCTTCCTGAATCAATCAACACTATTACCTTTTTCTTCTTGATTTGTCCTTCTATCTTGATGGTTTGAGGAGTGGTAATTCCCGCCAATGCATTACAAGATATGGTCGGATTTATTTGTTCTTCATCTAGGCTTTGTTCCTGGAGTATATCCTCTTCTTTTGACCTTTCTTGCTCCTTTTCTTCTTCCTCTTCACAATCTATGTAGAATAATTTCTTCTCAGCACACTTATGACCTTTAGTGTATTTGCTATCACAACTGTAACAAAGCCCTTTTGCTCTTTTTTCTTCCAATTGTTGTGGTGTCAACCTTATAGGTTGTGGAAGACTAGGGGCAACAACACTTCCGTCTTTATAGTTGTGAGTGGTATGCTTCCTAGTTGCCATAATTTTGCTTTCCATTTTTCTTGCTAACCTGAATGCCTTCTCTAATGAATCAGGTTCCCAAAGGCAAACATCATGTTGGATATTATCCTTTAAAGACCCTATGAACACATCAATCCTATGCTCCTCTTGAATATCTTTTACCCTTATGTTCAATTTTTGGAACTCCTCAATGTGCTCCATTATTGAACCCTTTTGTTTGAGACTTATCAATTGGCTAAAAAAAGTGTTGCTTTTTGTTTCTTCATAATGTGCTATCAATTCTTCCGTAAAAATTGCCCAAGTGATAAATTTTTATGAGAGCAAAGCCATTGATACCATACAAACTGATTTGGTTCCAAATATACAGTTGCCATACGTACCTTTTGTGTGTTTTGCACATTATTGAGATCGAAGAACTGCTCCATCTGTAATATCCATGTGGCGGGATCCTTGCCATCAAACTTCCTCATATCGATTTTTGGAATATGGTGAGTCTTCAATCCAACATTAGCATCTATGGAATCATGATTAACATTTCTTTTGTTCTCATCATGAGTTTCCTTTAGTACCCTTTCACCCTTAGGGACCATTTCTTGTAGCAACTTATTCATATTTATCTTCAATTTGTCCATGTCTGTCTTCAAATCTATCTTCAAATCATCCATCTTAGCTTCTACACCTTTCTTTAAACCATCCATCTTATCTTCTACATCTTTCTTTAAGCCATCCATCTTAGATTCTGTTCCTTTTTGTGCAAGGGACAATTGTTGCACTTGGTCTTGTAATTTTGATATATCATGTTGCATTTCTTCCTCTTCTTCATGAGTCATGCTAGAGCTTTCAGGTTCCTTACTAGGTGTTTGCATTTTCTTTCCTCGGGTCATCAGTTACCGATAATAATGCTCTACTATGCCCTTTGAATTCCTTCAAAATAAATTTTCAAACCAAGCTTAAGCAAAAATTTAAGAAAATCTACACACCTTTTTTCACTTTGTAGGAGCTCGATATTGCCTCTGATGTATCTCTGTACTTTCCAATCATCTACTTCTAAATTTGTGAGTTGTAGTAGCCCTCTTGTCCTCTTTCCAATTCCACAAGTCTGACCCAAATTGGATTCTCCAAGGAAGAGTTATGTGAAATCTCCCACAGTGACTTGCTTATAGACTAGTTCAGTAGAGCGAACTTGTACGACGTGCCACGAGTCACTGTTTCGACCTTTGGATCTGAAACATGCATACAAGAAACTAAAGTCCGTCCTCTTTCTGTACCTTCTTACGAAATTTCAATCCGATCCTCAGAGAGAAAGTTATGACGATTTTACCCAGGTCACCTGTTTTGAATGTAATTCAGGAGTCTGCAAAAATACCAACTTCCTCAGATCATATCTCCGCAAATATCGTGCGAAAAGATCTGAAATTCGCACCCAAGGTTCAGCGCGATTTCTTCTCAAATGGGTTTTTTTGCGACTTCTGAAACGTCACAGAAAAAAAGTTATAGCAAAAATGCCACAATGACCTGTTTGGAGCAGCGAAACCCTAGAATCCAAACCTCTGATACCAAATGTTATGAAACCAGCTCAAGAAAAGATAGAAAAGATAGATCAACGCCTTAGAATTCAGCCTCTTTGAGGGGGAAACCTCCTTTACATTACATAAATGAACAATTATTGGATGATTCAAATGACAAAACCTCCTTTCTATATATAGGAGTCTAAGGAGTCACAATATAATCCAGCCGACCTAACAATAATAATATAAAGCCACAAAAATAACAATAGGGGGATTCCATGGGGCACAGAAATAGCAACATGGGGGTAATAGGGGCACAACAATATAAATAAGGGGTATAACTACAATAGTAATGGGGTAATCACTAGTATTATAGGGACCCAACAGAGGCTGACTGTCTCCTAGAACTATGCAATGCACAATCCATTCTAGTTGTTGGCTACTGGAATTGCACAATGCGCAATCTCAGCTGGAAATGGTTGCAGGCTGAATGACTGCATTGCGTAATTTTCTAGGCCAGCAGTCATTATCCCTCACAATTGCGCAATGCAAGACTAGAGGACAATCACTAGGCAGAAATGCACATTTCTTGAGAGGAAGACAAAGCCTTCCCTCTTAGGATTGCGCAATGTTGTCTTGGTGAGATAGAGTGAATGCATGGCGTTATTGAGTGTAAGCATAAGTGAATGATCATGCATGCAAACAATGAATGAAAGATTTAGAAAATGGAACAACATGCATGTGAGTGAGGTGAGTCGCCGAATCAGCGACCGTTTGTGAAAAACAATTTCATGCATGCGACAACAGTGGGATGCTAATAAAAACTGAAATGGTACTAGTACAATATAGTATGTATCAAAACGACAGAAAGTGCTCATTGAAATCAAGCAGACATCATTTATATGAAGTGAAACACAAAAAGCGCCTGGAATGCAACACAAGACATGGAAGGCAGGCTTACCCCAAAACAATTGATCTAAATGTTTTGATGGCTCCTAGATGTGATGTGTTAGAGTTACAAGGTTTATGTGAGGAATGAGCTCTACAGTGTTTGGTTCATGAGTTTTGATAAAATCGAAGATGTGACGCACATGCCACAAATCAAGGAAGAGCGATAATTGGTGGGAGGTTTTCGAGATGATCCTTGCATGCAACCTCCAGCTGCTAAAAGTAGATCCTTGAATCAAGGGATGCCTTTGCATGTTGCCGTGGGAGAAGCAGCCCATGCATGCAAATAGGTTTTGCTCTGTCCTGTAGGGAACTGGTCAACTCAACTGCACATGCAAGAGGCTGCTGAACTGCTCAAAGAAAATGCGTATTTCTGGAAGGGAGCTAGATTGGCTGCCTAGGAGATTTGCGCAATTTTTGGGTAAAGTAGCTAAATACTGCCTAGGATTGTGCAATTCCTAGGTTGGGTAGCCCTGCTAGGAGGAATTGCACAATTTTTTGGATGAAGCTTGACTGGCAGAATTGCACAATTCTAGAGCCCAGTAGGCTACTAGATAGAATTGTGCAATTTCTGGAGGGAAGGTTGGTTTCCCTCCAGAATTGTGTGATTTCTTGAGGGAGAGGCTCAGCCTACAGCTGGACAAAGTCCGATGGAACAACCTGTGAGGGGAATGCAACAAGCTCTAATGGACACGCTGTCATTCTGCAAGAAAATCACTGAAGCTTTTGTACTTGATGAAGCAAGACATGATACTATGAAAGGTTGGTGAGGAGGCTCCAAAACGAAGCTAAGGCAAAATTTTGCAGGGTGGTTATAGCCGCTACAACACTTGGCAACACACTAGTAGAACTCCAACTCTCTAAATGGACCTTGTTCATCAAAAGAAAGTCTAACACCTCCAGAAGTATCGTTCAGTTCTTAGTCCGCCTTGGTTTCCACACTTGATTGATTGTAAGATGTAGCATCTACCAAGCTCTTGGTTGATCGACACACATTCCAAGCCAAGTCAACAAAGTTGTTTTGATTTGGATTGAGGGGTATATTGGTGCACAAGCAGTATGGTCGTCAGAGTCTTAGTTTCATCTCTGGTGTTGCTCCACTGCCAGCAGGCCTGGACAGTACCCCGACGCAGTCACATAGGAACACAACCATGGCTCTGCTGCCAGCAAGCCTGGTCAATACCCCGACAGAGTTACTTGCATCACCTCTCTATGCAGGAAGCCTTTCTCTTCTTTCGCCTTATTCATTTTCAATTTTTTTCAAACTTTTTTCACTTTTCCATTTTTTTCATTTTTCATCTTCATAACTGTGCATAGCACTTATTCATTTCAGAGGCAGAAGAGGGATCCTGACTTACTAGAGTAGAAGAGGTTGTTCCTGTAGAGAAGTAGTTTATTATACCTCTGACGTGCTTGTTAAGGTTTCCCCCTTCACCTTACTCTACCTGACTGAGCTGACAAGGATTAACCCAAAAACAATCGACTAGAGTAGGTGATACTAGTTAGTGCACAAGCGTTGTGTTTTGACCAAGGTTCACTTCGAACAACATGTATTTTCCATTGATGTATCATGGAATGAAGACAACAAGTTCTTACATAAGAGATAAGACAATAGATAACCAAATGTCGATAGTTGTACAAGTCCTCTCATACTTTACCGAGCTTGTTTCAAGAGTCACACACGGTCCATGCAAAACTACCCTATGGATAATAACAAGTAAATAAACCCAAAATTAAAGTAAGAAGTAGAAGCAAAAGCGAAAGAAAAGCAATTAAGAAAACAAACAAGCAAGAAAATGAACACACAAAGAAAGAAGCAAACATGCATGCAAGAAAAAAGCTCAAAAGAAAACACTACTCCTACTCCTAAGCTAACAGTGCATGGGTCATCTCACGTGAAGTGATACTTCCAATGCAGCCACTAATGCATTGGTTGACCCATGTTGGTGAAGGCACGGTTTGCGAACATCGCAGTTGCATGAACTAGCAAACATGAAAGATATAATGATGAAGATGAACACACTTCGAGCTTACAAGCGACCACAGAACAAATATGAGTGAAAGCGCATAACATGCACTCTATGGAGTTGCCATGGTGTTGTGCTACACTGCATGCAGATGTCGAGTGTATGCATTCTATTGACTATGTCATGCAAGCAAACGTGAGAAAGGTAAACCACTTATGTTGTGCATGTGTGCTTGCTATGTAAGATTCCTCCAATGCATGAGCGATGGGATCATGTAGCTCGAGTGGAGGAAAGAAAATCTGGGTGCTTGGTTGATCTTCAATGCAAGGCAAAGAGTGATGAGGAGCCTTGAGTGTTTCAAAAATTTCCTGACCGGAAGTGAGACCAACCTCAGGACAGTGAGGGCATGACATAACCATCAACTCGGGTTGAAGTGCCTCGATAGTCCGCAGGATTTCGACTTCATTCACAGAGGGCTCATCATACACTAGTGTCTTAGACATATCAACAACGATTGAATCAACATTGTGATCAGATGAGGAAGTGAATAGATCATGACAACCAAGATCATAAAATTTAGGATGTTTGTCGATTTCTGATCCAGGTGGATATTGGTGCCACCCGCCAATTCCACTAGGAACCCTACCACTATTTCTTTTAGTTTTTCAATTTCCTTAATTGTAGCGCAGTTTACTATTTTTAGCAGTTTTTCGGGTCCTAAACCTTTGGAGCCATTTTGAGGCCCTAAACGACATTTTTTTGGCAATCTATAGAAAATCGTCTTTTCTGCCGTAGTCCTTGGAGAATATTTCCAACGGGTTATCATGCATGTCAAACAGAGATAATATGACCAAGTCGCGACCCCGGGAAGTTGTCTGTCCAACTCACCCCAACGGGGCCCATAAACTCTTGGTGTTACATATCCTCGGGTTAGGGTTTTGGTTGTTTAGGGTTTTCTCTTATTGTTCAATAATAAAAAAGGCCCTTGAGCTTCATTGTAATGATGTTTAGAGGCATGTATCTGCCACATCTCTTCTCAGAGATAAGCTACCATCGCCCTAACTAGTTTATTTCCATTTCTGTTTGTAAGCATATTTCAATATTTTACATTAATGAAATGAAGTATTATTTCTGCTGCATCTCTTTGTTGATGGTTATCTTTGTAATTTGTTGCATTCCTGTTTAAATCCAAATCAGCGTCCTCAAGATTTGATGAATTGTACAAAGGGGTAGATTAGAAGTAAAGATGTTCAAGCTTTGTGTTTTCAAGAAATATAGATGACATATTGGATGGATTTTCCGAGGAAGATGTGTCCTCTCCGCACTATAATGACAGACTGACATCCGATGTGTCCTATGAATGATTAGAAGTAGAAACATATAAAAATGGGTTTTCAGAGGCGAAATTAGTAGTGGAAAAATCACAAGGGATGTTAGGATAAAGCGGATGAGGAGCGGCTGGAAGGGAGTCATCATTCACCGCAGGTCCTTCTTTATATTCCCGCACACACTCATCATGAATGATGGTGCAGGTTGGCTTCATAACACCAATTCCGTCAACAACTTGATCCTCATTCAAAGCAGGTGAGGAGTCCAGAATGGGAGAACATAAGACAATACAATTTGGAGGATCAACAAAATGCGAGGAAAGAGGTCAAGGGAACGAATCCCCATGACAACCAACAGGCTTGCAAGCCAAATCTGTGCAGATATCAAGAGCAGGTGGGGTGGGAGGATGTGGGGATATCAGAGCTGCAAGGTTGATGTGAGGAATGAGCTCTACAGTCCGGTTCATGAGTTTTGATAAAATCGAAGATGTGACACACATGCCACAAATATAGGAAGAGCGACACTTGGTGAGAGGTTTCCGAGATGATCCTTGCATGCAACCTCCAGCTGCTAAAAGTAGATCCCTGAATCAAGGGATGCCTTTGCATGTTGCCTTGGGAGAAGAAACCCATGCATGAAAATAGGTTTTTCTCGGTCCCGTAGGGAACCGATCAACTCAACTGCACATGTAAGAGGTTGCTCAGCTGCTGGGAGAAAATGCAAATTTCTATAAGGGAGATGGGCTGGTTGCCCAGGAGATTTCTGCAATTTCTAGGCAGAGAAGCTGATTGTTGCCCAAGTTGCACAATTCCTAGGTTCAGCAGCCCTGTTGGGAGGAATTACAATTTTTTTTGGATGAAGCCTTACTAGCAGAATTGTGCAATTCTAGAACTCAGCAAGCTGCTAGAAAGAATTACGCAATTTCTAGAGGGAAGGATGGTTGCCCTCCAGAATTGTGCAATTTTTGAGGGAGCTACTTAGCCTGTAGCTGGACAAAGTCCAGAGGAACAACCTGTGAGGGGAATGCAACAAGCTTTGATGGATAGGCTGTCATTTTGCAAGAAAATCACTAAAGCTTGTGTACTTGACGAAGCAAGACAAGCTACTGTGAAAGGTTGGTAGGGAGGCTCCAAAATGAAGTTAAGGCATTGATTTCTTTTCTTTTTCTTCCTGGCCTTTTTATGCTCAATTCCCTATTTGTCTTTGAAAAATTGGTATTTCCTTAATGGATTGAAGCAAAGGAATATCTATGAAAACATTCTTCAGTTCATCTAACATGTCGTAATTAGGCAATACAATTTATTTTTCTACCCCTTCATCATTTTTTAATCTTTCAGGGAAAGGGGGTTTTGAAACAGATACTGAAGATTGTTCCATAATAGGAGTTGAGTTATTTGAATGTGTTGGAGTAACTTGTTTTTGAGTTTTTCCTTTTTCATTAAAAGACTTTTCTTCTTCTTTATTTTTCATTAAGAGACTTTTCTTCTTCAGAGATCTTTTCTTTTTCAATTTCTTGAATAACAATTGATGGGAACTTCTTTTCTAATATTCTACCAAATCTATGTTGAACATTTTTAGATCTAGTGGGGTTATCATGTAGGTTTGAAAATTTTGTCCTTCCGTATTGTAAACAGGTTGTGAATTTTTACTATTATTTGGATTTGGGAGTGGTTGGGTACGAAATTGGTTTGGTCTTTCAGGAAATGGTAATGAAAGCTATGGATTCAAATTTTGAGGTTGAGTTTTTTGAACGGGATGAGGATAATATTGTGGAGGAAAAGTAGGATATGATTGTTGAAATTATGGAAATCGAGGGTATTGAGGATATTGAGGGTATTTTCCATAAGGATTTTTTCATCCTTGTGACCAAGGTTGTGGCCAAGATTGTCAAGATATTGGAGCAGTCCAGTTACTTTGTGAAGATTGTGCAAATGGTTGAGTGTTGAAACCTTGAGTTGTATTTGGTTGTGGATTCTGCCCAGGTCTTTTAGCAATAAAATAGATAGGATCTACCTAATTTGGCACTCCTTCTTGATAGACAACTTTAAGACCTGGTATTGAGGGATATTCTTTTGTATCATGATTTTCCACACAAATAACACAAGTTTCTAAACTTTTTAAATCAAGAGAACATTATCTCAAGGCATGTTTCTTTCTGCATTTGGCGCAAAAGATGGACAATGCAACATTTTGAACTTTTTGTTTGTTTTGTATTTTAAGGGTGTCAATTTTTTCACTACGAATCCCTAAAATATTTGTTTTAAATTTATCGAGAAAATTTTCTAATTCTTCTCTACTTATTGTCCCAATTGCAGATTTATTAATCCTTGATAAAAGAGGATCTCTTGGATTTTTCCCGGTTCTTGCTTTTCCTCTTGAAATGTGTATGCACAACTCACAAATTTCTCCTAGTGACAACTGAGAAATGTCTCCCAATTAATGCCAAGTAGCGCAAGGTAAGGGTTACTATCATCGACTATCTCAATTGCTTCAAAAGCAGCTAGAGCACTTGCACCTTCAATATCTACTGTTACCGCATATAGACGCCCCATAGGAATAATCTTTTGTTGGTTCACCATTCATAGCTAGATCAGAAACCACTGCAACGCAAGTCGCCCCATTCTCTCCCAAGTTTACTTTAGCAGAATGTTCGCATCACACCCCAAATCAAGAATTACATGTTCCATCTCGTATTCTCCAATTTGCAAAGTTAGTCTCATCTCACGACCGGTTCGCTTCTTGATTTTGACCACCTTGCGTACTGCGCGCTGTTTAGGCAGGGGTTTATTTTTTCCAGTAAAGTTATCTATCAGTTCCTGTAGCCCCTCTATCACATTTATATCCCTTAGAAACTTCATGCAAGTCTTTAAAAATGACACTAATAATGAAGGTTCTATGTCCTGCGCAGTATTGCTTCCTCTAGACTTTTCTTGGCTTCCCGATGTAGAAGCTTCTGTGAAGCTCTTTTTAGCCTCCATATAGGTTTCCTTTGCTTTACTTAAATCAAACCCAACATCCTTATCAAAAGCCTTGCATACCCATCCATCTACTTCTGGTTGCTTCCCATTATCTTCATCGGTAGCTATACTGCTTCACGTAACGATATTGACACTAGGTTCAACTTTACGAGGCTCTAACCTCATCATTTGGATATCTGCATAGGCGGCTGGGTCTAAGTCTTCTTTTCTTGCATCTTAGCTATAAGTATTGGGAAATCTTCTATGACATGGTCAAAATGCCTACAACATTGACATGAGGGTTGTGTTCGATTCTAACAATCACTCGCAAAATGACCCGCTTCCCCACAGTTGTAACAAATGATCTATCCACGACCCCTTCTAGCACCTCCTTCTCGCCCTCTTCCTCAACCCTAGAATCATCTGCGCGCTGCATTTGTGCCCTAATATTGAGGCCGATTCTCTGCCTGAATTCTATACGTAGGAGTCCTTTCCATCATCAATTCATAACTTCGAAAGTTGCGCTCGTCATGAGATACAAATTTGTAGAAGGTGAAAAAGTAATGTTGTGGGGTCTATACAAACCTCTGTAGAAGATGACAATTATTTGTCTCATGCTTTCTGGAAATTTGACAAATAACGCACCATAGTGCTACTCCTGTGCTTGGCTAAGAGATATTTTCTGGCTTCAGGGGGACATGACCTCCCCCAATAAGATAATTCTGATAGACCGGGCAATGGTCCTTATCATGACCATGACCTTAGCATTTCAAGCACCAAACTTCTGTGTGAACCTTAGTCTAGACTTCCTTTCCCTTTTTTAAGCTCTATAACTCCATGTGTAAGCTAGCCAACTGTGATTGAATCTGTTGCACTACCAAATTTGTATCCTAAATGGGTGAAGCCTCCAATCTCATAGAAATCTCTAAAGCTTCAGCTTGCATCCCTATTTTCTATTGTGATAGCAGAAATATCAGATGAGGCAATAATGAAGTAATGTACCAATCTCTGTGCTGATCAAACTTGATCCGCATATTAGCCTACTAGAGCAGAGACTTCAAACTCTAATCAAAGTCCCATGCAAACTCATTTATCTTATGTTGGATCTCTTTAAACTTTGTCACTGAATATTCTTATGATTTAGGCTTCTTAAACTCGTTGTTCTGCGCTTCTTGTGTTTCCTAAATAGTCACATTTGGTTTAGTCAAACAAAACTTGATATACAAGCTCAGCGCTCTATCCTGTAGCATTGTAACCAACTGCACTTTCTTCATGTCATCATCTGTAATCTGTTGTGCCTTCCATACAACATCTGCTACAAACCAAAATTGTTCAGGGCCTTCAGCCCCCAGACCCTTAAACATGGGCATCTTCATTGTGTTTTCCATGTTGAATAGTGGAGGTGGAGGTGGAGGCGGAGGTGTGGGTGTGTGAGGCAGAGGTGGAAGCAGAGGTGGAATAGATGGATGTGGTATTCTTGTAATACCCTGGCTTACAGTCTGCAGTGCACCTCATGGTGTCTTCAAAATAGTACCTTCATCATCACTATTAGACGATCCCGATAGAGGACTGTATTCAACACCCAAATCTAGGTTCCTTCTGAACACTCTTCCACTTTGCGTAGTCCCAAACATCAATTCAAGGGCATAACCTACTTTTCACATAATAATATTTTAATCCAAGTCTTCAAGGACTTCAAATACTTACCTTTGGGTCCTTTAAAAAACCTACACTTAGCGTCACTATAACTGGTGGATGTATCGATCACAAACTCGGTAATGAATCCTCCCAAAATACTATCGATCCAGTAATCGATAGCCCACACGATCTTATTTTCTGAAGCCTCCAGGTGCTTCACCAGTTCTTGGGTCCACATAATAAAGTTGTCTAGCTTCTATGTACCTTGACTATCTGCCAATTTAGACAACCACTCATGTAATTCACACGGAAAATAACAGAAAAATATTTCGTGCTCATCTATGAATAGGTATCTATTCAGTCATTCTTCCTTTAACAGGCGTGGATTCCTATTTTCTTGGGTCACAAAATCATGCAGTTTCCAATATATCCACTTTTCGATCTCCTTCTTAGTTGGAAACCACTTATTCGATATCGGACATCCCTCGAATAGATCCCAGTCCTGGCAATAGAACCATTTGTTAGCTTGAGGGGTCCTGACCCAGGTTCAGAGTTAGCTATGCCAACCAACAAATCCCTAAACTTTTGGTCCTTTTGGCAACAACCCGTATAATGTAGATTGCAGTCTCACTCGAAGTAGTATTGGGGGATGACATAACCATTTTTCTGCATCCAGAGGTCAGTGTGATGGGTTTTTGTGATTTCTAGGTTTATTCCCGACCTTCAACGACCCTAATCCATAAAATACAAATAATTGCAGTAACTTGTAGAAATAGAATCTAACCCTTTGAAAAGTGCTTTAAACATTCCTAATATCAAGTCAATGAATAGATCTACTACTTCTGCTCATCAATTAATCATTTCTTCATATAAATTCAGGTAACAAAGTGAATATATAGAAATTGCATAAGTAAATAAAAACACACAAATACACAATTATGGCTCCAAAATAGTCTTTATTAGATGTAATTCCTTCTGTTACAGACTCTTCTTCCCTGCGCACATAGCTGCAGGGGCCCATGCACTCAGCGTGCGGACTTACCAAGGTCTCTACGCACTCAGTAGCAGGAGCCTTCCCCTCCGACTAAGTACAAGAAACAAACTTTCCTTTCTCAGACTACTTGCCCGTACAATGATCTCCAATCATCAAGTTACTTCCTAGACTCTCTATGACTCCTATGTATATATATATATATATATATATATATATATATATATATATATATATATATATATATATATATATTTCTCTTTTACAATACCATGGCTCATGAACCATGGGCGGGTCACAAAACATCTTATATTCTAACAAACAAAGGGACTAAATCCCCTTTTGACTCCTATGACTGTCATGCTCCTCTCCCTCAAAATGTGGAGACTTTACAAGTATAACAAAATTAATTACAAAATTTAACCCCAAGGGACCTTGTCCCAACAATAACTGAGCAGCTAGATGGTTCACAGTATTATAAGAAACAAAACCAATAACACCATTTGAGTGTGGTCTTGGTATGGGTCATTGTGGATCAGTTGAAGGGAAAGGAGCATTGGTGATGATCTCGTATAAGGTGCCTGACTGAGAATAAATCAAATCAAGGTATTAAGCATGTAATATTGACTTCTCCTTTATAGCTTCCCCAACCGTATCAACATCCTTGACTATAGGTTGCAATAGGGATATGGTTAACTAGTCTTAAAGAACTTCGTCATGGAGTTTGATTCATCCTAACCTCTCGTGTCTTCTCCACTCATGGATATGGTCAGAGATGTATGTAGACTTATCTTGTTTCAAATTAGACAAAAGGTCAGCTCCAAGATCTTGCCTAGTAGGTAGTTGGAAATGATTCAAGAAAGTACAAGCCAAGGAAGAAAAGTCACTAGAAGATTAACTATCCAATTTTATATACTATTTAATGACATCTTCAATTAAGGTTAATTGGAAAATTCTTAACTTCACAGAATCATCCACCAAAGAGTTAGAAGAGCACCAAATATTTTAGGTGGTGATGTGTGTGGAGGGATTCTAAAATAGCTTCCCTTCAAACTTAGGAATATCCGAGGGGACTTTGGTTGGCATAGGTGGCCACCTAGGGTCATGAAATATGGGTTCATTTTCTAGCTTATCCAAATTCAATAAATCAAGAGGAGCTAGAAATGGAATTTACAATTGGTTAGATGGATCATGAGGAAAATAAGTCCTCAACAAACCATATGGGCCCCCAATGTCATATCTAATGGAAGATGAATGTGGACCAAGGTTGTATTTCATCACAATATATTTAGGTCCTGGGCCAATAGATGAGGTGTAAGGATGTTGTCCCCCTGGGTAAGTGACCCCAAAGCACCACCATAATCATTAGAGCCTGTAGGAAACGTTGCAGTAATGGGATTAGTGACCATAGTTAAACACACCCCTCCTATGGAATAGGAACCTATATTGAAATGCATCCCACCTACCAAAGAATTATTCCAAGGTTGATAAGCATGCGAAACACATAACTACCCTTGAATTGGCTAGAGGAAATATTTGATCCCCCTACGTGTTCTGCAAAGTAGGTATGCCAATGTTATATAGAGTGACCATAGGTATAGATGAACTACGAGTAAAAAGCACAACTCCCATAATATAACCAGGGTTTTCTGCCGTTCTGAACACAAAGGTGGTTGAAGGCGTAGACACATACAATGACGTAAAACTTGCATAAGTAAAAAAAGGGACTGGTGGAATTCTCTAGGAAGATGGTAGAGATGTTGTAGTAGGAATGGATCCCACCACACTAGTGGTGGAAAATATGGCATGACAATAGAAATTTCTAATGAAGAGGGTAAATAGGGACCCATCTATCCCATAGTCGAAGTAGTACTCTCACCAAAAATATGGTAAGGAAAGAATGAAAAGGGTTTAGTACCGTAAGGTCATAGTTGAACTAAAGTAGGTCAAATAGGGTTTATAAAAGGTGGGTTTACATGTGAAAGTGGACTCTTGTCATTCACTTCAATAGTAACAAAATATTCTATTCTAGTACCGAGGTTATCCTCTTCAATATGAGTATCGTCTAAACCCTTTGTTACTGGAGCTATCCAACATCTACGAGGTGGTTGACCTTTCTCTTTAGGGGAAATGCCTAAAAGTCTATGAGAACGTTTGAGGCTTTGATCAACAACTGTGAATATATGTTTTTAAAAAATTAAGTTAGTTAAGGAACCAAACTATGACTCAATTCAAATAAAAAACACTAAAAGGTCTAGAAGCCAAGCACACACAAACCAAAGAGAGAAAGAAGGAATTGTTCTGCTACTAGAGCCTGGTTGACAAGGGCCCAGGTTGACAATAAAGATGTGGTTGGAATAGTTGCATTGGAGACTTACTTAAAGGTTCTTTTTGACCAAGTACAACCACCCTTATGAGCCATGGGTTCCCCATAGGAGGTCTTAGTGAGTTTGGCCAATGTTTTCTCTATGTACAACAAGGACATCCCCTTGCCATCACCTATAACAACCCAACCTGGGGGACAATATTAAGTTGGATTCCCACACAAGGGTAGGGAAAATATGCTCAGAACCCCTTATGATCCAGGTGGATATTAGTGGCTACCCACCTATTCCACCTAGACCTCTAGTCAGTTTCATCAGTTTCTTTTATTATAGCAACATTTATTATTTTTAGTAGTTTTTTGGGTCCTAAACTTTTGGAGTTTTTTTTTTACCCCTAAATGGTGTTAGTTTAGGTTTGAAGTAGGATAGGACCACACAAATCATGTAGTACTTAGAGAGACCTTTCTAATGAGGTATAGTACATACCAAACGAATATCATATGACCAAGTTACGACCCTGAGAAGTTGGCTTCCCAACTAACCCCAACGAGGCCCACAAACTCTTGGTGTTCCATCTCCTAGGGTTAGGGTTTTGGTTGTTTAGGGTTTCCCTTTTTTTCAATAATAAAAAGGCCCTTGAACCTCATTATAACACAATTCATAGGCATGTAGCCACCACATATCTTATCAGAGATAATTTACCATCATCCAAGCTAGTTTATTTCCATTCTGTATGTAAGCATCGTTTAGTTATTTGATATTAGTGAAATGATTATTTATTTCTACCGCATCTTTGTGTTTATGTTTATATCTGTATTATGTTGCATTCCTGCATAAGCTTGGATTAGTGGTATCACAGAATTTTTCTCTTTATATTTTTTTCTTTGCATGTTCCCAACAAGGTCAGGATATAAGGAGTTAGGGATCGAACTAGTTGAACCTTTGCAAGACTAGCCTTGCAAACCCTGACAACCTCCCATGGAAGAAGCAAATAAAGGCAAGGGAGCAGGAGATCCCTTCAAGGTATTGCTCGAAGAAGCTCTCAAGCAACAAAGGAACACAGTGATGGATAAATTTGCCTAGATCCTTCAATGGATTCCCATAGGCAACACATCTTCATCCGAAAACCACTCTGGAGGTGCCACTCCCTTCAAGGTACAATTCAAATTTGACATTCCCATATTTGAAGGCTAGAGAGATGCAGATGTCATAGATAAATGGTTAAATTTGTTGGAAGGATATTTTTTGGTTCATGATTTTTACAATAAGGAAAATATTACTTTTGCAGTCCTCAAAGCCGCCCCCCCATGTCAAGGATTGGTGGGAAACCTACTGTGCATAGAGAGATGAGGGAGAACCCTCAATGTTTTCCACTGCACCCACTTGGAATTATTTCTGAGACACCATTAAGGAACCATATTACCCTGTGGGGAGCTATGAGGATAAGTACATATAATGGACTATGTTGTGTCAACAAATGGATCAAGGTGTGCATGAGCTGACGAACATTTTTCATACCTTGCACACAAAGTTGGGTATCAAGTATTTTGAGAAACATCTAGTGCTCAAGAACCACAATTGTTTGCACATATACATTAAGGAGGAAATGGATTTCCTATAAATCTCCTTTCTTGGTGCATCATATCTATATGCTTCCAAGATTAAGAAGAAATTCAAGTATAAGAAGCGAGACTTTGGATTTACGAACCCAAATCAGAACAAAGGTGCCCCCAAGCCACATAGAAAAGGGAAAAGTAAGGCCCCAGCCCCCCAGGACATCTTCCTGAAGCTGTAAGCCAAGAATAATGGGAAGGTAAAGAAAGACATCGATAAGTGGTGTGAGTTCCATAAAACTCCCACTCAAAACACGAATGAATGTTGCGCGAAGCAGGCGCTGGTGGCCGAGCTGAAAGACTCAGAGATGGATGCATGTTATGAGTCTGAGTCAAAACTTGATAAAGGAACTGACAAGGGAAAACATATCATTGAGGATGAACCCATTGCGATGATGGCCACCACTAAGCTCCAAAAGGTGGAACCTAAGGATCGAGAGGAGGGGGAGCACCTCTTCCACTTAAAAATGTGGGAAAAGGGTTTGCCGGTGAGGTTCATCATTAACAATAGGAGCTAGAAGAACCTGATATCAGCCGAGGTCGTTAAGAGATTGAATCTGCCAAAAACATCGCACCCACATTCATATAACATTGGGTGGCTCCACCAAGGGCGAGATCTCTGTATTAGCCAACAGTGTCACCTGCATTATATCATCAAGCCCTTTGCAGATGAGGTATTGTGTGATGTTTCCCCTCTGGAAGTCTGTGATGTTTTATTAGGTCAACCATGCCTATGGAAGCATCATGCTTTATATGAATCTAGACCTTATTATGTTACTATTACTTTGGGACATAAATTGTATAGGATACCAGAGGTAGCATCGCCTACTGCTCCTTCTTTCATCTCGAATAAAAAATGAAGTAAGATCATTTCCCAAAACAATAAATTTGTCGTCCTTATGATTCGCCCTCAAAACAAGAAGAATATTATGGACACATTCACAGCTTCTAGATAGGTCTCCTCCACATGACAACAACATATGGACAAGGTCATGGAGGAGTACAACGACATCTTCACCTCACCCATAGGGGTAACCCTACACTGTCAGGTTAGGCACTCCATCGATCTGATCCTGGGAACGCCCATCCCTAATGTACCAATCTATCGATGTTTTATTCTATAGAATGATGAGATCAAGTGGCAGATTCAGGAGATGTTGCAGAAAGGGAACATTAGGCCAAGTTCATAACCCTGTGGGAGCCCGATCATGTTGGTATAAAATAAGGACAGAACTTGGAGGATCTGTATTGACTATCTGATGTTGAATACACTCACTGTCCAGAATAGGTATCCAATCCCACGGATTGATGACCTTATGGACCAGCTCAAGGAGCCTAAATATTTTAGCAAGGTTGACTTGAATTCTGGTTATCACCAAGTACTGATTGAACCCTCTGATGTGTGGAATACTACCTTCAAATCCAAGGAGGGCCTTTTTGAATGGTTGGTCATGCCTTTCGGGTTAACGAATGGTCCTGCAACCTTCATGTGGCTGATGGACGTCATCTTGTGCCCCTTCACCAACTTGTTTGTGGTAGTGTACTTGGATGACATCCTAATCTTTAACCAGAGTTGGGAAGAGCACATACACCATATTCGACAATTCATCCAAACCCTGCAACAACATAAATTGTGTTCCAATTTGGAGAAATGAACTTTTGGTATGACCCAGGTTCAATATTTGGGGTGAATCATTGATGAGTGGGGTGTGCATGTGGACCCAGCAAAGATACAAGTTATTCGGGATTGGTCAGCCCTAACCACTCTAATAAAGATCCGTATCTTTCTGGGCCTTGTGAGTTTCTATTGCAGGTTCGTGTTGGGATTCTCTCACATCACTTGGCCTTTGAGTCAAGTCACCAAGGGTGGAGAGAAAGTGAATTTCTTTTGGTGTGAATCCCACTAGAAGGAATTTTCTAAGTGAACCATCGCCTCCACTCTACACTAGTGCTCACATCACTAGACCTACAAAAACCATTTGAAATTGAGATATATGCCTCCGACTATGTTGTTGGTGTAGTTCTTACCTAGCAGGGACATCCAGTGGCATATCATAGTGATGCACTTTCAGATACAATTTGAAAGTATCCCACCTATGACAAGGAGATGTATTCCATTTTGCAGGCTTACTAACAATGGAAGCATTACATTTTGGGGAAGGAAATGGTCATCCACATAGACCACCGACCCTTGCAGTTCATACAAACACAAGGAAAACTGCAGAATTATTTCCATCATATATGGTCCACATATCTATAAAAATTCCATTCAAACATTAAGTACAAGAAGGGAAACACCAATAATGTTGCAGAATTCCTCAGCCGACCGTCGGTTATGTCACTGACCACTGTGCTCTACCCTTAAGGACATGAGACTTCATGATGGTCGCATCTTTACAAGAGTGATCTGGAATTCGAAACCACATACTAGATGCTCCTAGAAGGTAAGCAAGTTCCAGACTTTCACCTCCAAAACACACTATTATGCCACCTAGGACACCTCTGTGTCACTTCAAGCAAGCATGCCGAGATGATTTGGGAGGCATACTATGGTCGGGTCCCTAGACATATTTGGAAAGAAAAGACAGTAGAAGTGCTACAAAAGTATTTTTATTGGCCGAACCTTCGATGGGATGTTGGGAAGTACATTAGGTCCTACACTACTTGCACCATTTCAAGACCTACAATCAAGAAGCAGGGCATGTATACTCCTCTACCGACTCCTAATTGGCCCTGGGAATACATCTCCATGGATTGCATGTCGGGCATCCCTTCTACCAAGCATGGAAATGAAATATGTTTTTGTGGTCATCGACAAATTCTCTAAGATGGCCATTATGGCGTCCTAAAAAAAGATTATCACAATAGAAGCCACTACCAAATGCTTCTTTGAATGAGTATGGGTACACTTTGGAATCCCACAGTCTATTATCTCAGATCAGGACAACCAATTCATAAGCGCATTAGGGTAAAGCCTTTGATGGTTGTTGGACACCAAGCTCACTAAGTCCATGATCTTCCTCTGCATGTACAACTCGAAGCACCCACTCACATTGGATGAGAGCCTCCCCTATTTCCAACACAACTACAACAAGGCTCTCCACAACTTAACTAGCTAGCACCCCTTTCAGGTAGGATTGGGATTCCAACCATAAGGTCATATTAGTTGCACTAATGTAGGGAAAGTAGGGTCAGTAAAAGGTGGGTTTACATGTGAAAGTGGACTCTTATCATTCACTTCAATAGTAAAAAAACCCTTTGTTCTAGTACCAGGTTTATCCCCCTCAACCCAAGTATGGTCTAAGCCCTTTGTTACTGGAGTTATTGTTGGCTTATGGGGGCCTAACCCAGGTTCAGAGTTGTTTAGCCAAACAAATCCCTACACTACTGGCCCTTTCAGCATCAACCCATGGAGCGCGGACTGAAGTCTCACCCGAAGCAGTATGGGGGGTTGCTGGAACTAAGTTTCCGCACCCTTGAGATGTTTATGGTGTCGATTTATTCCAACTGTGCCTGCCTTCGCACAGGTTACTTTGCACATTATTCTAACCTTAAATACCCTTGTGATTTGTTATAATCGCCTTGCATACAGCCCTAACCAGGGGCTGAGATGCTTTCGTGCTGCTATGGCAGCGAACTGCACTATTTCCCTAAACTACACCGCGTATCTTACTTATCTTCTTAACAAATCTTAGTTAACTTTGTGTAAACAGATATTCTATCTTGCATTCACTTAATCAATACAATTATACACATTCGTGCATCATATAAATAGTAGAAGTGCAATTTATACCCAATATATTCAATACATAAAACAGGAGATAAATACACAGAATTGATATGAAACTTCTCTTTATTAATACTTCCAACTATTATAGACTCGACTCGCCCTGTGCACTCAGCTGCAGGGGTCCACGCACTTAGCTCCAAACTACTAGGCCTCTGTGCACTTAGCTGCAGAGCCTTCTCCTACTCTACGACCCAAAATTAGACTTTACTCCACATATATGACTCAACTCTTCGTCCTCCTTGTGATCATTCGATTAGATTAGATGCCTTAACTACTTATAGCCTTGCTCTATTTATACAATCCCATGGTCCGCGGACCATGGGTAGATCTCTACAGCCAACATTATATTAACAAAATTGAGGGCGGACAACCTTATGACTCTTTTACAAGCTACGCGCTCCGCACCCACAAAATGCGGAGTCTTTACATTGGAGTTACAATTTTTTATAGCTCTAAGCCCCAAAACATCCCTTGGGGGATCCCGTGCCCAACAGGCCCCCAATACAAACATTGTGACTCACCGTCGAGTCACTCCGTCAGTGCGGAGATCTTTGCGCGAAGACCTCCCAATTCTGCCTGGATCGCTGCAAGATCAGCAACGCACTGAGTGACTGCCTGTTGTACTTCCTCAACACACTGTTCAGAGACCATTGTGGCTGAACTGCTGCCTTGTACCTTTTCCTTTGTTGCTTTCAGCTGTGCGATCTTTGCTTCAATGGAGGTTGTAATGACATACACCTCATGAATCCACAAATGTAAGGGCACCTTCAAAAGTTCTTCCTTATGTCGAGCAGCATCTACATGTTCCTTGAGTGCTTTTGCCTGCTGCATCATCATAAGCCTCTACGTAAGGGAAATTGTCTGCACGGTCCCTTTTACTTCATCATATTTCTGTTGTAGCTCATGCGCCTTTGTCTCTAGGCATTGTATGTTTGGGTCCTCCTGTAGGGTAGTGAGAACCTCGAACAACTGCTCAAACAAATTTCTGCAGTCTATCACTACACTTTTAACCTCTGCTATTGCTTTTGTAATCATGATGGCGCGCTATTACTTAACCTTTGGTGAAGTTGAAGGTTTCACCTTCAATTATAGTTCAGCTATCTGAAGGTTCAGCTCTAGCTAAACCCTGGCCATTTCTTCCTTTGCCTCGCACACCCATGCTGCTAATTTCTAGATACGCGCCTCCACTGGTTCTTCTACTTGGATGGCCAACTCCAAGACCATCTGGCAGGCTTCCTCCACCACCTGCATGATCTGTCTATTCTACGCCTCTACCTTGTCACGTTGCGGGCTCAGTTGTCCAACGTTGATGCGCTGCTCGCTAATTACATTGAGCGCGCGACCCTCCCTTACTCGTAGTTCTACAGTGATTCCATCCTGTAGAACATAAAGCGTCTCTCGAGAGAGCACAACCACATTTAACCTAATTCAACCAGCTGACCATAGGCCTGTTGGCCTCATTTTATGTAACGAGTGCTCCATCTGGTAGTACTATGGTGTTGGTCATCCGGGCGCACAGCATTTCCTTGGCCGCGAACGTGCCTACTATGAGGCTGGTTGACACAGTGCTAGCCTGTGGAGTGTGCACCTGCAAATCCTGTATTTGTGCCTGGAGGGTCCCCAACACCATATGGTGTTCCTCCCTGAACTGCTGGAGGGCCTCAGCAATGACGTCCTTCATCATCTCACCAATGTCATGTAGATCCCCCTTAGTGAGGGTGATCAGGTCAAAAGAAGTCTTTGAAGCCTTTGACTTCTTTCGCGGCCCTACCTGCTCTCTTGGGCGTGGATGTTTCAGCTAAGTCAACGTTGTCTATGGGTCCACGCTAGCTTGATCTGTATCTATCTCCAGCTTGGGTGAAGGCAACTTTTGTCCTTCACACTCTTCCACTACTACCTTTTGCTGCTCTTCCGCAAACTTCGCAGTGTCACGCACAGACTGGGACTTTGTTGTTGCCGCTTCGTTTCTGTGCTTTTCTACCAACTGCGCCATCCACAGTTTTGCCTCTTCCTTTTTCCGTTGCACGGCGAACTTCTCTACTTCCACCACGAAGCTAGTTGGAGCACGCCACTCTGGTGGCCATGACTCAAGGACCGCAAAGATGATGTCGTCTGTCGCTAGATAGGGTAGCTCGCGCCACATCTTCGCGCAGTCCTTTCACGCCCTAATGTAGACATGGTGAATATCTGCCTTGAACTTCACGAAGCTCTGCAAACTATTGTAGACTGTGGGCGATAACCACGGCTTGTGATTAGTCCCCATTCTGATGTTAATCTCCATGAGCACCCAGAATATTTTGTTGTTCCTTATCCTTTGTGCATCCCTAGTTGCCCACAGTGAAGCGTACTTCGCTGCCTTTGAAATGTCTTGCATGATCGTTAGGAACTGGCTATCTTCAGGCAATTCCCATGCCACTAGTATTATGGACAACAGAAGCCACGCATAGTGAAAATTTTTTCCCTACTCCTATGCCTCGTGGCAATTCTCAAGGAACTCTCTGCATAAGTAGTTTGCCCAGTTGAACTGGACCCCTTCTACTCATTGCGCTGATAGTGCAACCACCGACGTGGGAACCTCATCCATGCGGTACTTTCGCATAACCTTCCCTGCCAATATCTACACTGTGAGTTTAATAACAGGGTTGTTGATGCTAGAAATGGCGTACCCTCTCTTCTTCTTCTCTAGCTTAAACTTCTTCTTCACAGCCTCTGCGATGGCCAAATCATCGCTCTTTCCCTCCAAGATGTTTGTTGGGTCCTCCCCTTTTGAAAGGAGCCAGGTAATTATGTGAATCAAATGGTCTGTGATGGGGATATGCTCCTCCAACCACAAGCACCCATCATGCACCAAGTAGAGCAACTGCCTGATGATAAAAATCGTCAGTAGGGCATGATGGTAATGTGGCACCTAGAGCAAGTTTAGCAACCCTGCTTTCTCAACTCCTCTCAGCCATTTACACGGCTCTAATTCTATGGTTCCGGTCGGCGCGTCTTTCTTCTGGTGCATGAGATGTGCGGTTGCAAAATGTGGGAACTTCTCGTGGTCTCCGAGATCCCAGTCTTCAAATTTCAGTACAGGCACTTGCCCTAGGTACGCTCCTTCAAAAATAATGTCATCAGTGAGTCACGAAGTCAGTAGAGAGCTTTTTCTTTCATCTATATCTTTGGGCACCTTTACTTTACAATTCTGCGGAGGAACATATGCAGGTAGCCTGGTAAGACGGTCTGCACCCTGGGTTTCAACTTTCAACCTCCATTTCTACATCCTCCTCCTCTACCAGGATTTATTCAAATTCTTCCCCCTCATCAACCTCCAAATTGAAAGCCTTCCCCTTTTCTTCCATGGTAAGCTTAGTCCTTAACGGATTCCTAGGGGATATGTGCACTAGTACCATAGCCTGGTTGTCGTTCTTGGGTCTCAGCGTGTGCGGCAATTTAGGGATTTCTACGACTATCCTAACAATTTTAGGGGCTTCTACTTCCATAATGACCCGCGTAGCTTCCTTGGTGGTCGTTACTCCAGTATCCATGGCTTCTTCAGGTGCTACCATAGTGTGATTCCACAATTCTCTTAACGGCTTGGGTAATTGCTCAAGCAATAAATTCGCCTTCAAAAGATTGAACAAGTCTAGGTTCATGAATGTCTGGGCGCATAGCAACTCAGTTCTCAAATTTCCAAGTGTTGTTTTCTGGACAACAATTTGTAATTTATAACGCCTTTTGAATTTGAATTCGACTGTTCCCCCCACATTTAGTCCATTAATGTTTGATTGGTGACAGATTTTCAAGAATCTAGCCCATAAAGTTTGCCTTAAAGTCCTTTCGCCCACTCTATTTGGTCTCAAACCAAGCATCACATCATGAATAGTGACTGTAACAATCACTTTCCAGCCGACTCGCGTGGCAGCGCAACTACCCTCACGTTATCGCGGACCCTATGACACTTCACTATTGCGCGTAGTCCTGACATCGCGCAGCTCCCGGGCAGAGTAGTTTATAGTCCCGCACCTTCTTTCAGCTACCTGGAGCACTAAGATTGTGCTTTTGTCAGCTAGTTAGATGGCTGAGCCCCCTTTGTTTGTCTTCAAATGACTACCATTGACTTTTCCTGGGAAGAGTTCTCCATTTAACTTTACCAACTACACCGCGCCACCATCTATGATCTCCTTAATAACATATGGTCCCAGCTAATGCATTTTGAGCTTCCCTGGGAATTTATCAAACTTGCTATCATAAAACAACACCAAATCATTCACCTTGAAGGTGTACAACTTAATATGTCGATCATGCCAAGCCTTTTCGTGCTGCTTTTGGACTTGCTGGTGAAATCCAGCCAAAAATCGTTCTTCCTCGAGCTCCTCTGACTGTGCGAGCCTCTCCTTCAGGGCTCTGCGATCTGTCATACCTGCGAGCGCTACTATGCATAGACTACGCATGATGTATTCCATAGGCATTATAGCTCCCACTCCATAGACAAGCCTAAAAGGTGTTTGTCTCGTCAGTTTCTTACATGTCATCCTATAAGCCCATAATACTGCAGGTACGCATAGGTCCCAATCACTTCGCTGTGCATTGCATACTTTGGTCAGCGTGGTCTCCAGTACTTTGTTGAATGCTTCTACTATCCCGTTAGCCTATGGATGACACGGTGTGCTCTTCTGATGATACACCTGAAACACTTCTATCAGCGTGATGATTGTTTCGTTCAGGAAGTGCGTACCGCGATCGATTAGTAAGATCTTCGGACATCCAAATCGTGCCAGTACATGTTCAAATAGAAACTTTGTGGCAATTGCGGTCGTGTAATCTTTCACTAGCTATGCTACTGCCCAACAAGTCAGGTACTCTGTCGCAGTGATAATATACCTTGCACCTGTTTTTCCTTGAGGTTTGATAGGTTGTACAAAATCTATTTCCCACTTTTTGAAAGGTTGCAATGTCATTTGTGGGTTCAAAGGCATTTCATCCCTCCATGATGGCTTACCTGTTCTTTGACATACATCACATGCCTTGCAATGTGCTTTTGAATCCTGATGAAGGGTTGGCCACCACAACCTGTTGCATAGAATCTTCTGCGCGGTCGCTCTGCCCGCATAATGTCGTCTCACGGTGCCCCCATGAGCGTCCGCAAGCATGCTGCTTTGTTCAAATTCAGGTACATACCTTCGTAGTATTTCATCATTCCCCATCTTGTATAGATTCCCAACAATGAGAGAGAAATCGGCTGCGCACACCACTAATTCCTTCTTCTGCTGAACAGAGTATTCTTTTGGCGTAGCTCCAGTTGTTAGAAAGTGAATTATATCTTCAAAATTTCCATCCGCTATGTGCACAACAAAGAGTTGTTCAGTGGGTAATCCTTCCTCCAGACTAGTAGGTTCCTCCCCTATCTCAATGTGTGACAGGTGATCTAGTCCCGTGTTCAATCATCCAGGCTTTACAACAACTTCAAAGTCATATTCTTGGAACAATAAAAGCCATATGCATATGCTCCTCCCCAACACATGCTTATTGACCAAGTACTTTAGCGCAGAATGATCTGTATACATCTTAAAGTGTCCTCCTACCAAGTAATGTCGATACTTCTGGAGCACATACACCATAGCTAGTCCCTTGCGCTCAATGGTGGAATAGTTCTTTTCTGCTTTAGATAATCGGCGACTCGCGAACGCGATAGGGTGATCCGAGCATTCTCTACCATCCTACATTAGTACTGCCCCCAGTGCTATACACGAAGCATCAACATGGATATGAAACTCTTTCTTCCAGTTTGGGAAGACCAAGATCGGTGCAGTAACCATCTTTTCTTTCAATACATCTAGGCTTTTCTTACAGTCATCATTCTAGTAGAACATGACATCCTTTTTCAACAACTTTTCCATCGGTGTGGTGATTTGAGCATAGCCTTTGATGAACTTCCTGTGGTACCCCATATGTCCCAAAGTAGCGTGTAGCTGTTTCGCACTCCACGACGCTTCCAAATTCTGAATCACCGCGATTTTCACGGGGTCTACCATCAACCCTTGTTTACAAACCACGTGCCCCAACAGGTTCCCAAAAGGAACGAGGAACAAACACTTCTTGAGGTTGAGCATGATTTGGTATCTTTGGCATGTATCTAGCATCAAGTGTAGGTTCACTACGTGGCACCTAACCAGCCCAAATACAATCCAATCATCAAAATGGACCTCCAAGAACTTATGACTATATTCCCTGAATGTCGCAAAAACCAAGCGCGAAAAGATATAAGGCGAATTCCTTAATCCAAATGGCATGATAGTATATTGAAAGCAACCCCACTCAGTCACGAAGGTTGTCTTGCTCCTATCCTCTGACGTGATTTTGATCTGGTGGTACCATGAGAACCCATCAGTGAAAGAATATGCTTCTTGACGTACACATGCGTCATTCAATTTTTTGAGATCCACACATATTCTTATTTCGTCCTTCTGCTTCTTCTCTTGTACTGCCATCAGGCTTACCTAATAGGATTCCTCCACAGGCTCAATGATGCCTGCCGCGAGCATCTTGTCTAGTTTTACGCGGACCTTCTCCTTATATTTCAGACTTAAGCGATATGACCTCTGCTTAACTAGCTTCACATCGGGTTTTAATGGGATCTTCATTACCCCTAAATCTCTGATTATTCCCTTCAAATCCGTAAACTTGGTTAGGAATAAGTGCTGATATTTGTGGAGTAATTCAATGACCTTATCCACTGTCGCGTCGTCCCAATAGTCTCCAATCTTCGCGAATTTAGGTTTTGCCTCTGTACCAATATTCACCTGCTTATTCTTCATCGGCGCGGTTATGTCAGGGTTTTCAATCTGTGGTCCCTGAACCTCGCAGTGGCATTCTGTCTTTGGAATGGTAATTTTCCACGAATCTTCGTCTTCTTCTTCAGCAGTTACATTATATCATTCCAGCGCGCAACTCAACTGAGTAGCCCATTCAAGCTAAATCGATTCTACCGACACCTGTGGTATCGTAAAGATGGTTGCTTTTACCACTTGTAGCGCTTCATCAATCCTGTCCCACCCATCCTCAAAACTGAAGGTCATCATGAACCCTTCACACAGAACATCCCATTCACCTATCCCGTGGCGGAGCTCTATTTCTATATACCAGTTCATTGGTATAACATCCAGGGTATGACAGAACAAGTGCACCCACTCAGGTTGTGGCTTTTCTCCATAGGCCTGCATTCACTTGGCCAAATGCGCGCGCGAGTCATCCTGCCCATCATACTTATCTGTCAGTCACACCCTAAGCTTCTCAATTCGTGTGTGCATCATTCCCATACATTTCCACCAGTCGTCAAAGCTCCCTTTATGCGTGCCCCACAATCTCACGAGCGTAGCATGCAGTACCTAGTCCAAGGCCTGGAAGCGTTACTTTTCTGACACCTGCCTTTCAAATTTATTAAAGAAGGTATCTACCTCACTTAGACCATCATAAGTAGGCATGTCTCTTACTTCTGTCGATATATTACAATTTAGTGTAGTTACCTCATGTAACCTATTCTGCGATCACTCTATTTCATCATGTAACCTATTCTTCTTTCACGCTCCCATGAAATCTGCCCATCCGCAATGGGATTCACCCAATCTTGATTTTGCGTTATTATCTTATAGATGCAATCCAAATCATCATCACTTTCATAGTCGCGCACTGGCTCCATATAGCACGATCCTTCAGTAGGGTCCAGGGGTATAATTACACGTAGTGACTTCTTTTCAAAAATCATTTTTCGCTCTTTCAGATTGATCACCCGTTCATGTCAGTGGCCTAGTCAATTCCTAAGAGTACGGGGTAGGGATTTTTGTCATCGACAATCTCTATCACTTGAAAGTCTGCCAGCCTACTCGCTTGTTACAGGGAAAAGTGTCTATATAGAACTGATCTATCCCACTAAGGTGTGACAGCTGCCTTAGAAACAAATAGAGAAAAGTTACTTTCGTTCTTCCTTTATGAATTATAGATAGAGAGGAACAGAAAGACCAACCTCTGTCTTGCGCTAATCTCCAGATTTGATCCCTCTCTTCTTTGATAGTCCTCAGCTACCTGCTCCCTTGCACGCCCAGCTTCACAAAGTACATGTAAGATCACAGAAGCATAGCACTATACAAAGACATGGATCTATAATCATAAACAATCTAGGATCAGATGTAAATTGACCATACAAATGTAACAAGCATCAATGATACAAAAGCATGGAGGAAAACTCAAATAGCTTTTATTGATAAACAAGAAAAGAGCCAAGAGGAGTTACAACCAGTTGTTCTGACCCAGCATCAACCTCCCAGCAAAGAAGCCCCTCTTCACCTCAAACAAAGCTTAGATCACCCAACAATCTGATGTTTGTCTCAAGAAACCAACAACAATTCCTTACAATATGCAAAATTCCAGCCTCCGAATCTCTGGGATGAGGGATCCATATATAGATATCTGTAAGGGGGATGAGTCAGCTTGTGATTTGATTAGTGTCCTCTCTCTGATAGCTCTTGCTTCCACTTGGACACTGATGGCCTCTTACTCATCCTTGGTCGAATTCAGTGAGGCAAGTGTCATAGGAGAAGATTCTGGAAGCTTCCATTGCCTCTCCACCTTGCGGAATGATACTGCCATTTGTCATTTCTCGCCCATCGCATCCCACAGAAGGGACTTTTGAAATGCAACGCACCCTCACAGTGTATTTGGGTGAGATGCAACGCACTTAGCCAGTGGAGCAGCTGCATGATCCTGTTTTGACCAAACCTGAGCAGTTTCTCATGGAGAACTTCTGGGAGAAGCTGTAATCTGTTGACCTTGTTCCTTTAGGGGTTAGAACAACACTTTTAGGGACTTAGGAGCCCTTGGTTCATGGACATTTCATGCTTGGGGTTGTAGGGCCCAAAAATGTCTATAATAGTTTCCCCCTAAAGTATGAGGTTGTGTCGGGTGAAATGCTTTATTATGAGGATCCGAAGTTCTTTCAATGCTGGGAGGAGACCTGTAATAAGATACAATACAATACATTATCTTCATACTATTTTCATGATCTAGCTGAGGCGGGCATTCCCATGCTCAGCTTTATAAATTCATTTTCATGTACATAGGATAGACAATCGTCTGAGTGTAGACTGATGATTCTGATAGAGCCATCATCCTTTTGATTGGATGATTATCTATGCAGCAATAATGTACATTTGATGTCTTTATTTCCCTGAATATATATCGCAGCCCCGATGGATGAAACTAGATCTGGGGTCTTCAGTCTCGTTCAATCTTCACTCGAAGTACAAGTCGATCCATGTGAGAAATGTTCTGAAGTTGAACATGGAAAGACATTGCTTGATTACCAGTCAATGATGTAAACTGTAAACAAGCGCGAGAGGAATCATTGATAATGATAATGACCCTCAAGGTACTGCAGTACAATTCACGTGGTGTGAATAAAGGACTTGGCGTCGAACACCACGCAAAATCTTTCGGTCGAAGGCTATTGATGTAAACCTGTCGCCGGAAGTGAGAAACTTGCCATTGAGGCATGCAAGCTTCAAAGTACTGAATGGCGTGTTCCTAGATCAACTTCTTGGATAATGAGCTGATGTCGACAAGAAGTGATCCATCACAGGAGGGCCTTAATGAATCCCACATCAATGACACGGAACGAAGCAAATGATTTTAATGGAGGTGAAAACGATCTGGTGATATAAGGTTCAGGGTGGCGATCATGAAAGAATGGAGCATAAATGTATGGTGGTGGGTGAGACACAGGTGAATTCTCTGAATGACTTCTCTTGAACATATCGGCGACACTGATGTGATGGATTGGTAGCATTAACCCCAAATGTCAATGGTATGGTGTGACCATGGTGATGTGACGGGTGAATGAAACAACCCAACCCGACTCGGACACTGAGTGGAAGTGTCATGTTCAAGAGCGACTTGCTACCAACAAAGTTTCTTCGAGTTTTCTTCCCAATTTTCCCCAGTCATTGCTGACCAGTATCTCTTTATTTTTTTCAAGCTTGAGGAGGATAACATATGCTTGTTCTATAATTTTCCCTTCGGGCAAACCCATCGCTATGTTTTAACGAGCCTAGTGATAGTGAAACTCGTTCTCGTCTATAGACAAGTTTGTCGCTATTAATCTTTTTAACGAGTTTAACGACAAAGATAACTTGGTCCTTTTCAATTTTAGAGAGTCTGAAAAGGAACGTAAAGGTAACTCCAAAATTCCTTTTTCGTCATCTAATCCCTTAAGTCCGAAAAAGTATAAAACAATACAGAAGGGATGAATTTTCGATACTTTTAATGAGCCGAACAAAACAAGCGCTCGATCTTTTTGTGTAATAATCCCTCAGGTCCAAAAAGATTAAAATCTAGAGGAGGGATAGCACTTCCTGTCCCTTTAACGAGCTGGAGAGGCCAATGGCTCGGCAATCTTTTCATATTTTACGAGTCAGTTGAAAAGAGCTTAAAGGAGACTCGTCTTTTGAGGAACGAGTGATAAAATGGGTAGCAGCTGATTCCAGGTAAGGTTTGGAATTTTCCAATCACGGCAGTGTCACAAGGATGGCTAGTGAAATCACTCTTTACAGATGTTCCTCAAAATGGGTAAACAATCAAATGGAGGTGAATGATCGGCCAATGAAAAAGTGGAGGTGACGGTGCAAACACGACCAAGGCTTTAACGGCTGAAGTACTACATTCACGATGGTTATTTACAGGGGAATAGTTCATTTTTTAACGAGCTTAAATGCGGGTGGAAACATTTGCTCATGTCTTATGTATATTTTTTAACGAGCTTGAACTATGTGCTAAAACTGCTCGATTGAATGGTCCCTTTTTTATTTTACCATAAATAGCTCTGTTCTTTCAAAGATTGTACTGTTTTTTCAACTGCTTCATCAAACTAGTCAGAAATGAACAATATATGCTTGAAAATGAGTTAGAACACTAATATTTTACTTTGAACTACGTAAAAAGTAATGAAAAAGTGTTTTTACCGCATTTCTAGCATGAGACAACAGATCAACTTACTGCAGTATTTGCTCGATGCCTGGGATCCTACCAACCAGGTTTTCCAGATCAGGGGCAAATCTATCCCCTTGACTGTAGTAGACATCTATTTCTTGACTGGCTTGTCGAGGCGGGGTGCCCCCATCTCTTTATCAGGTTCGGCCCGAGGAGGTGACTCGGTGAGAGATTATGTTCGCTGGTACTGTGGAGAAGGATCTCAGCCGAGTAAAGACGGCAAGATCATCATCCGTGATGTTACTGACAGGTCCCTTAGGACTATTATGTTTACTTTTGGTAGGATGGCCGGTGGTGCGGCTCTTCATGTAGCCAACCGATCTTATATGCAGTATGCCTTGGAATGCCTCCAATTGAAGGTGTTCAACTGGTGCGACGCAGTAATTCTTGTGATGAAAGAACAGTTGACCAAGATAAAGAGCGGGAGGTTGAAGAACTTTGGGTATGGTTCTATTTTGACTACCTTTGCCTTGGAGAAGATACCACTGATGCAGCCGCAGTATATTGCACTCGATTTACCTTCTCCTACTGAACCACGTATGCAGAGATGGGTTGACCATATGTCTAGGCATGCTGGTCAGTCTCAGATTTCATTTTTTGATACCTTCTTCAGGTGGTTTGATCGTCAGGAGATGGTTTATTCCGAGTATCCATATGCTGGCATGGACTTCCGGGGTGATCCAGATTTAGTACTGCCAGATGGCGAACAGTGGGGCGCCATTGGTAAAATCTTTGACCATATTTTTGTTTATCGTTTTTCATTTATAATGTCCTTGTGCTTTATTCTATCAAGACTTTAATCAAACTCATGTGTACATGCAGATGTTGGTCCTGTCCGTCTAGTAGTTCACCTGAGAGTACCAGCTGCCGCCTCGACAGGAGAGGCTGTCGGAAGGGCTATCCTTCGTGACCTCGATGTGGCCGAGACTCTCACAGCATTACAGGAGCAGGTTGAGGGCCTCACTCTTGGTATTCCAAATGTGAGGACTGACGAGCTACCTTTGAGGTTACAGTGGCATACTATTGGTGTGCCAAGACGATGGACTCGTCTCTTACGCATGATCGCACAGGTTGTGACTTGCTGTCACGAGCATCATTAGACTAGGGTGTCCCCTAGCATTTTGAGTTTTTGGTCACTCGACCGATTTTGTCTTGGTTACAGAACATTATGTGTAAACCATAAACAGTTATATATATTTTTGATTTTCGGAGTTTTATTTTGGTTAAGTTACATGATCCAAATGTAAACATTGATGGCATGTTTCTTTTTATAAAAGTTGCAAATGTCTATCTAACACATAATTTGCTAATGAGTCAGTTAATGTGTTTTTGTTTCTGGAAATGTGTTGATATTGAATAAAATCAAATTGTATTTCCAAAATCTTAACCCTTAGAAACATGTGATAGATAGCTGGGTTTCGGACGAAATATATACCAGTGAGTTGTAGTATTACGAGTTGTGAGTCTAGCCTGACAATTAGTCGGCGTATACCATGCGTGATGGCATCAGAGAGAAGTTCTATCAACGCGCTATATTCAGCGATGTTATTTGTTGATTGACCAATACATACCCCTCTGAAACTTACTAACTCGCCGCTTGGATCAAAAATAGCCCAGGCTGCGGAAGATAGGTTCCGGGAACTACGACTCGCTCCGTCGGCATATCCAACACATGACTCCAATAGGTTTGACATCTGCAACAAATGTAAAAAGTGGATTACTTGACCAAAATAAACACTTTAGCGAAAACAAAAACATAACAAAAGCATACAGGTTACCATTACGCATAGTAACGCTTGAGGTACAACCCATTACGAGGTTGCACCAGTGGAATTCCATCATAATCCATTAACTCGTAGGCTCCTTTTGCTAACACTCATTTAACAATATAGGGGCCCATCCACAAAGACTTAAATTTACCTGCTCCCAATTTATCAGATTCTTGGTCGTAAAGCAAGACCAAGTCACCTTCTGAGAAGACACGGGGTTTGACATTTTTGTCGAACTACGCCTTGACTCGTTTCTTATGGGCTTCGTTAGCCACAGCGGCATCACGACGGGTTTCATCCAATTGGATTAATTCCAAGAAACGAACTTCTTCTTCTGAAGTTCCGGGGAGGAGATCAATTGCGAGTTTGAGAGACGACATTTCGCACTGGATTGGTAAGACTGCTTCCAGGCCATATACCAGTTGGAAAGGTGTAAACCCGGTTGCATTCCTTACCGATGTTCGGTAAGCCCACAAAGCTGAGTACAGGATTAGGTGCCATCTTCTCTTGTGAACTCCAATCATCCTTTGCAGCATGCATTTCAGGACCTTGTTGATTGCTTCAACTTGTCCGTTGGCTTGCGGATAATATGGAGTAGAGATGTCGTGAGACAACCCTAGTTTGGCAGCTAATTCGACCATCATATGATTGCGAAAATGTGATCCATGATCTGTGACTATAGCCTATGGTACGCTGAATCTGGAGACTACACGATTGAAAAAGAAGAGGGCAGCTTTTTCACTAGTATTATCCAATGTAGGCATCGCCTCGGCCCATTTGGTAAAATATTCAACTGCGACTATGATATACCCATGCCCCCCGGTCGAGGTGGGGTTACATGTCATGAAATCGATGCCCCATTTGGTGAATGGCCCAACAACAACTATTGGCTATAAAGGTGCGGGTGGTCTTCTGGTTTTGCTATCGAAAATCTAACAAGCATGGCAACTTCTGATTGCGGTTATACAATCTTTAAAAATTGTTGGCCAGAAGTATCCTGCTCGTAAGATTTTTTGCACTGTAGCATATCCAGATTGATGCCCCCCACACGTGCCTGAATGACAATTATTCAGGACTTTTTCGGCCTCCTCATGGGTGAGGCACCTTCTCAGAAGTGTATTGATACCACGACGGTAAAGTGTATCATCGACGATCATGTAGTCTTTTGCTTGGTATCGAATACGTTTTTGTTCAGAGTGGGAGGTGTTTGGCCTGTATTTTTGGGTTTGGAGATAAATAATTATATCCCCATACCACTCATTTCTTGAAGATATCATAAACAAATTTTCGTCCACGATTGTTTCTTCTGATGTTTCATCATTGGACGACGATGGGAGGTCACACAATAATTCTGTGAAAACTAGAGCTTTCTTCGACTTGGATTTTACAAATTCCAGATCAAACTCTTGTAGGATTGCTATCCATTTTGAATATTTTCCCCCCAGCAACTGTCGCGACAATATATAAGTCATGGGGTTACAATCTGACAGAATGGTAGTTTCCCGAAAGAGGACATAGTGTCGAAATCTCTGTATCGCTTGAACAGCTGCAAGTGCTAGCTTTTCAATGTAAGAATATTTTCTTTCTGTATCATTTAAGTTTTTACTTAAATAATATATAGGATGTTCAATTCCATTGACTTCTTGAACTAAAACCATTGCGATGGTCATATCCGCTGCAGCCAGATACAGATTAAAATATTTTTGATAATCAAGAGCGTACATTAATGATGCTTTCATTAGGGATTCTTTTAAAGCATCAAAGGAAGCTTGTGCAACCTGATCCCAGACAAAGGGCACTTCCTTTTTCAAAAGACATGTATAACCTTTAGCAAGTTTGGCGTAATTTGGAATGAACCTCCTCAGAAAGTTCGCTTACCCTTGGAGTTTCTGAATCTGAAGCAAATTCGAAGGTGGAGGCAAATTTAAGATTGCCTGGACCTTACATGGGTTGAGACGAATCCCGTCCTTTGAGACCACAAAGCCAAGTAAATGAATAAAACTGACGCAAAATACACATTTGTGTGGATTGAGTCGTATCTTGTAGTGTCGGCAACGTAGAAATATCGCTCTTAGATGCTGCGGGTGATCAGTCCGCTTTCGCGAATGAGCCGGAAGGTCATCGAGGTATGGTTGAACGATGTTTTTGATGTCATGGAAAGGCATAATTCATTGCCCTCTAAAACGTCCCCTTGCGTTCTTTAAACCAAAGGGTAATTTTCGATATGCGAATGTGCCCCACGGACAAATAAATGCAGTCTTTGACTGATCCCGTGGGCGGATATTTATTTGATTATACACGAAGAATCCATCCATGAATGAAAAGATTTCGCATCTGGCACATTCATCAATTATCTGGTCAATGAAGGGCGTAGGGTAGTTGTCTTTTGGACAAGCTTGATTTACATCCCTATAATCGATGCACACTCTAATTGTTCCCTGTTTTTTCATAACAGGGACAATATTCGATACCCAATTGGTTAAAGGAACCGGGTAGATGAAACCAACGTGGAGGAGTTTTTCAACTTCTGCCTTAATGGCAGCGGCTTTCTTGGGGTGCACCTGCCGTAGCTGTTGTCGTACTGGTTTGACATCTGGATACATCTTAATTTCGTGTTCGACGATACTCGAGTCAATGCCTGGCATTTCACTATATGACCAAGCAAAGACATCTCTGAATTCGCGAAAAAGAGTGTTATATATTTCCAGTTCTGAACGAGAACAACATTTGCCAACATAAATATTCTCTACAACATCTATTTTGGCCGAGATATTTATGGCGATAGTCTCTTCAATGCTGGACAAGTTTCGCTCAAAATCCACCGTGTTTACAGTGTTTGATAGGAAATCAAAAACTGAAGGATGATAAAGGTCATGTTGAGTATCTTCTCCATAATCCGAAAGAAGGGAACGATGGTGGGAATCATTCCATGGTGCCCCTTCAATTACCATTGATTGGACAATTCCTTCGTCGATGACATGCACTCGCGACCAAGGATCTGAAGGGGTACCATATTCTTTAGATCTATCTATCCAAACGCTCGATGAGCGTTGATTTGGGTTTGCCTCCCATGCTAGGAACATTGATTGCTACAATATTTCCATTGGGTTTGGGGGCAAAACCATTGCATGATCCATGTTGATATCGTTTTCTGAGATCTTTTTAGAAGATATCATATTGCAGGTTCCTACTGACGCTACTTCTGCCAGGTTGATTGGAGGTGGAAGGGAAAAAGTTCCCATTAATATAGGATCTTTTAGTAGGCCTACTCCGATATTTTGAAGTGAATGGGGGCTTCCATGGATCACGGGAATGCTTCCTGTAACTTGAGAACCATTGGGGAGGAAGTTTTGTTGATCGATGATTGTAATCCCTCCTTGAAAGGGAAATGCAATCTTCCTAAAATAGGTCGACACAACAGTAGCCATAGCATATATCCATGGTCTCCCTAGTAGGATGTTGTAAGCAAGATTTCCATCGATTACTGCAACATCTACTTCTACCGTTTTCCCTCCTAGTTCAACTTTCAAGTTACTTAGAATACCATATGGGGTATATGTCCTTCCATCGAATGCTTTTAATGTCGTCGAAGATCGCGAAAAGGTTGGAGATCCTAAAGTTTTCCAGCAACTCATTGACATAATGCATGTAGATGCTCCCTCATCGATAATTGTTCGATGAACAGTTTTGTTGAGGGCTTTCACTTGAACAAGGAAAGCTAGTTGAGCTGGTAATTGAGGATCGTATCCTTTATGGTCGAAGGATACAAGATTGGAATCCTTTGGGTCTATCCCACCAATGGCTGATAATAAATCCTACCTTTGGGATGGGCAATTCTGTAGTACTTCAAGAGTCGACATAGTGATGGCGATTGGGCCAAATCTTCCACTATATTATAATGTTGTGCCGCTCTAGCGCGGGGATTAAATGTCGACTTGTGTACTACTCCTTTTGGCGGTTTTATTGTCAATTCAAGAATGATGGGTGGCGTAACTTCTGTTGAAGTTGTTGTTGAACTACTAGCTTGATCTCTATCCTTGTTGTTCGACAGCTATGGATTCCCATAGTCTTTGTTCCTTGTCGATATCAAAGCATCATTTTGCTGTTTTGAAACCGATAACATTAGCACTTGAGACGGGGAAGCATTTCCACTTTCAACCAGATTTGTTCCTGGATTTGGAAACAGATCAGTTAACACTGCAGAGGTTTTTGAATTCTTCAAGAATTTCTTAAGCTCAGCTCTGTGTGGACAATTTGCAGTCCAATGATCCTCATCGCATATGAAGCATGGATTTTTTGGTTTCCTATCTCCAGGAGGGTTTGAAGAAGATTTTTCAGGTGATGATTCCTCCTGTTTCTTCTTCTTCCCTTTGCCTTTCTTCTTGCTCCCTGGTTGTTTGGTTTCTTTGCTTTTATCTGTCGATACAACATTTACTTCCGAAGCAAGAAGTTCATCTTTTGCATTTTGACTTGAAATCTTACGGGCCTTTTTGGATGTAGCCTTCGTCGATTTCATGTCTGTTGTGCCAAACACGCCATCGCCGGCATGAGAGTCATTGTTTGATTTAGGAGGAGGAGGAATTGAGAATTCCGGTCTAGGGGCGTCAAGTATTTTATCGTAGAGCGTGCCGAAATGAGTGTAAATCAAGTCCAAATATTGCGCACGAGCGATAACTTGCTCTTCTGTTACGACTCCCCCCTTTGCTACATCTTCCGTGATGGAAGGTAGTAATGACTTGATAAACCATTCAGCTAAGAGCTAATCAGGAACATACGTTTTTACCATTCTACGACGACGTCGCCATTCATGTATATGATCAGATATGTGAGTGGCCGTTGTCTGTTTGAAGTTAGTAAGGAGTTCTGTTCCCGTTTCCCACCTTATTGGTAATTGAAAATGGGTTAAAAAGGTGGTGGTAAGGTATTGAAGTTGTAGAATGAAGCTCTAGGCAATTCGATGTACCATTTTGCGCTGGACCCGTTAACATCCTCTGAAAGAGGCGAAGTCTTATCAAATCATCATTTAGGGTGTTTGATGAACACCATAGATGAAAGGTCATCACATGATTCGATGGATCTTCACCCGGATTTCCATTAAATTTAGGAATATCTGATGGAAGTTTATGCGGAATCGCTGGCCACCAAGGGGCGTAAGCGATTGGGTCATTTGTTAACCGATTTAAATCAGGTAACTCTAAATTTGCCACAAAGGGTAACTGCTGATTCAGGTTAGGTGAAGCATACCCAGGATAAGATGTGATTGCTTGAGCAGTTGGTCTTTGCATACCGGCATAATGCATTTGATGCTGGTAACTTTGGTAAGGTTGGTGGGCATGACCATTGTAAAATGGTAGACTTTGACTGTTTTGAATATACGGCTGTCCACTATTTGCAAAGATTTGTTGCTCAGAACCTTGGTATACTTGTTGGAATTGTGGTTGTTGGTATTGTACTAGCCATGGTTGTGAAGCCATGTGATGTTGACCGATACTAATAGTTTGACCAAGATGAGGGGTAATTATACCTGTCTGAACCTGTGTCATTCCACCAGTCGGCGATTGTGGTTGAGTCGCAGGGTCAAGGGGCTGTTGCATTACAACCTGAGAAACCTGAGGTTGGCATACAATAGGCAGCGCTTGAACTTGCGACACCGTCACAATAGCTGGCGTAGTTGGTATATTTGACATAGGTAAGCATTGTTGTATCGAGTATACAACTCTTGGTTGTTGAGGTAGTATAGGTACCCAACCGCTTGAGGTAATTCCAGTATAACCTGAATGTGGTTGTGAACTCCCGTATGGATATCCTCCCAGAGGGGATAATGAAAGGGTATACTGCCCCCCATACGGCGGTAATCCAGAACTCAAGGGAATGGTTTGCCCTTGGGGGCCGGATTGCCCAAATTGACCTACAAACGGATCAATTTGTTGAGACTCAACATAAGAGTTTCTGGATATTATTCCGGATGAACAAATAGGAACAGACCATACTGTCGAAATGGCCCCTGAGTGGGCTCCTTCTAGCGGTTGAGAGCTAGTCGGGACAGATGGTATACCAACAAACATTGTCGGAGTGATAGTAGGGAGTTCTGTCGTCGCTGTGTCTAATGACAAAGTCCTAGATGTTGATGGTTGTTCAGACATTTGTAGTCTATCCAAAATATTACCTAGCGATTCTACAGGAACTTCAGCTGGTGGTAGACTAACTTCTGATGAAGAAGGATATAGAGTGATCCCGACCCCAAATTGCAATGAAGTATTCGTTGGAGGATCTTCTACAATCTCTTCTATGGAAATCAGACTAGGTGGAAGGGGAAGACCGTCAGGTCCGTAGAATATTTATGGTGCTGTTGATGCCTCGAAAATTGCTGCAACAACATCGGGGATAACCACCCGGTCCGGACCTTAGTACAACTCCTTTTCCGTTTGGAATAGTGGCTCCGACTGGGGATAATGGGACCAGTTTCCCAGAAGTAGATAAATGGGATGGATGGATGATTATAAACTACGCTAGCGACGAGCGAATAACTAAAACTATCAGCAAGAATATAATAACTATGATCTATCCCGGGGACTTATTGAGCTTTAAAGCGTAGCGTTTGATGGTCTGTGTCTAAAGACAGGCATATAGATGACTCCATCTTTAAGGCATAGATATTAATTCATTCAAGATTGCTGTGCCTAAATAGTTAAACAAAGCGATTAAAACAAAATTACCACACTTTATCATTTATATCATTGTCACATGCATGATTGAAAGGAAAGGCACATCGTAAAACATCCAATAGTGGAATGAATAAAGATCTGTTGTTACAGCGCATGCATATAATCAACAATAGCAAGAATAATCACATAACAATTCATATAAAAGGAATGAATTCAGACATAGATAGAAATACCATATGAGCTGCTTGACACTCCCAAATATCAATCGCTATTTGTAGTTCTTCCTTCAACGCAAAACCATCCTCAACAACGACAATAGTGCATAATTGCATAAAGAAGCTTCCTTGTTAAATTAAGAACAATTGGCCCAGTTTCATAAAAGAATATTGACTGAAGCACAATAGTGCAAACTTCAGTCTATTAAGTCTGTTACAAAACTTTACGACCCTTTCCAAAACAACGAAAGGGTCTATAAATACTAAACTAATCTAAATATCTAATAAACAGAAATCCTACATAATTGGCATCAATAAATATTGATCCTATTTCTTGGAGCGATCTGGCAATCGGCGACATGATTCACCAGGTAGGCTGCTTGCCTTTAAACCTGAGCTGACTTGTCGCAAGAATTGGCTCTACTTCAGGTGGTTTGTTGAGAAGCGAACTGAGCTGGGCAGCATAGGTGGCATCCTGAATGTCAGGAATTATACACCCGATTGCATATGTTAAACACTTAAGGGTGGCTCTCTGTGTGTTCGGCTTAATCAGGAAAAGCCAATATGCATCGAAGGTCAAACTGTTAACCCTAGCGATTAATCTCCCCTTTTCCTCCAAGTCAGAATAACACGTTTGCTCCAACATGTTTGTTGTTGTTATCTTTCCTGGCGTACATTGGGAGATCATATTCGCTAAGTAGAGAGTGTTGTTAACCAGATCAACTAGGTTGCTGGAGGTTGATTTACAGCTTGAAGCTGCCCTTTCTGCTTTCATCACCTGAGTGTGCCATTCTGTAAAAAGTATGTCTTTATATGTTTCTGAAATCTTCGGCAAATTTGCTTCTCTCCCTTGATCAGAATCTTGCCAGTCAAGATATCCACTTATGATCTCTTCGGCCTGGTCTAACTCATTCCTAGCCTTCTCTACCTGCTGATTAATGGATGTAGTTAACTCACACAATGGCTCTGCCTCAGTGAGTTGTTGACAAAGGAGCCTAATTTGTGATATCAATGCATTGTTTATTAGTGATGCTTCCTTTCTGAACTCATCCACCTGTGGAGCGCCTTTGATTATTTCAAGCTGGGATGACAATTGAGCGATTTGCTCATCTTTCGTTTTCATCATTTGCTCATTTGCTGCTCTCAATTGTGCCAATGCCTCCGACAATTCCTTTTGTTTCTAGATTGCATTTTGGTCAATCCTTTGCCTTTATTCCTGCAATTGCTGGGTTAATTGATCATTCATTTTCTGTTGTGCCAGCAACTACTCCTCTGCTTGCACTGCCTTCTACTTTGTCTCGACCAATTCTGCCTGTACTGCAAAAATTTCTTGGTCCTTAGTCTTCAGTAGAAGACTTACCTCCGATGCCTTGTCGATTTTTGCTGCGGAATAGGCTCCTGCATACTGTGACAGCCTTGTTAGGTCATCGGAGGGGTCCAATTCCTCCTTCCATACTACATTACCCGTGACTGTTTGCTCTGGAAAGATAGAAGGTTGATCAGTCCTTCATCTTTTCCTTGATCGCTTTATAACTGCTCTATGCCTCGGGCTGTAGAAAACATCCAGGGGAGGAATATCTTCTACCTAAAGAATGATTTGGTCGGAGGGGTCCTTTGGTATTACTTCAACATCCTTAGAAATGGGTGGGCCGCTGGTTCCACTTAGAACCGGAGGTGAAGTGATGTCCTGCGTATCAATTGTCTTGGAAGTGTCCCCATCTTTTGAACATTCCAATCCACTGATGATGGAATGAAATTGCTGCCATTCCTAGAATAGTTTGGGGTCTATGGTAGTGTCCACATTGACATCGGTGGTGGTCTGTTTCTCCTTTTCGGCTTGGGACTCTTCCCGTTCTTTTTCCTGCTCTTTCTTCTGTTGCTCCTCTTGTTCCCTCTGTTGCCTTTCCTCATGTTCTTTCTTTAGCTGTTCCTCTTTCTCTTTCCTCTATTGCTCCTCGTGTGCTCTCTTCTACCGTTCTTCTTTTTCTTTTATCTGCCTTTCCTCCTGTTCCTTTTTATGATCCTTTGTTACCACTGGAGGTTCCTTTGATTGTTGCCGAACAGGCCCGCTTGATGATGTCGCTGGGGTTGTTGCTAGTAAATCTAGAGGCAGAGTTTGCAACCTCTGTTCTCTAAGCTTATTAAACTCAGTCAGCCCTTCATCATTATATTTCATTCGAGCGAGTTCTTTAGCCTGACCTATTGTTTCGACTGAAACGAATAGGTCGTCAAATATATCTTCTTTGTGCTCAAATTTTGTCAATTTGGCATGTTCTAATGCATTGTAGGCAACTTTCTTTGGATCATATGGCCTGTTTGGGATAGTCGCCAGAGTTAAGGATTGAAGCTTTGTGGCTTCCTTTTCTGCATGTTTGAGATCATGCAGGGTATAGACACCACACCTGAAGGGAAAAGAGGGCCAGCCCCTCTTCTTTTCTTTCTTGAGAGTTTGTGTAACACTCTCAGCCGTAATCTGATAGGCGATTTCTCTTGCTAGCAACTTATCTGGTATATACAAAGGGAGAACATGTGGGTCGGCTTGGCTGCCGAAAACTCTTATGTAGGTAAATCTCTCCTCCCCAAACCAACTTGCTACCGCTGTTATATCAAACGAAGCTTGATAGGAAATCTTGGGAATGGGTTTGTCAAAAATAGAATAGTGAATAGGCACCATAAAGCCATTGCAGACTTGGTACAGATGGTGCTTGTAAGAGGACTTCCATAGTTTCTGATGGTATATGTGGATGGCCGTGGGATCTTGTGGCATCCACCTCCAGCTGAGCACGGGGAATTCAGAATTGGAACATAGTGTATCTAAGATATATGCACTGTAATAAAATGGGGGAATTTTCCTTTCTGTGACGATAGTCTGATGTCTAAAGTCACGCACAGCTTGTGCTAATTTGTCAGAAAGGATGGTGGCCCAATCCATAATTATACCGTTTACAGCTGCCTCCATTAGAGGAACCATCTCTATGGTAAAATTAGCAGAGTCATGCAACCTCCATAATCTACACATCATTATCCCCGCATAGCAATAAGGAGAAGCCAGAGAGTCGACCGAGTACTTACCCGAAGATTCGTGCTTGTGTTTGGCTGGATTTTTTCTCCAATCCCGAATGGGTTCGGATTCAACTTCATTTTCGCTTGCAAACTTCTCCAGGAATGCTTTATTATATATCTTCTCCGGCTCGGGCAAATGATACATTTGTCTTAGATCATCCGGCCTGAACGATCCGAAGATTCTCCCATCTCTAGTGTTGAAAGTTCTGTGCAAAATTGGGATTTCTTGAATCGCCCACCACACTACATCTGTGTATGGGAGAATTTGCTCCCTAGCCGCTATTCTGTGAAGGAAAGAGTCAGCTAAATCTTTGAGAGTACAATCAGACTTGCAAGTAGGATCCGCAGTAGCTTCTATTACTGTCTTTTCTGGTTGTTCGGCTTCAATCAAATTGTAAGTGCCTTGCTAAGTGACTCTGGTGAGGCCCGTGCATGTAGTATCGGAAATTAAGCCCTTCTTCTTGTCCACAAGAGCTTGTCCTGCTGTTGATGTAGTGGAGGCGCCTGCGGTCTTCTTAGATTTCTTCCCCATCTTGTTTGAGTTTTCTCTTTCGGATGGATTCTGCACAGAGAGAAAAATGTGCGTAATACAGAGATAGCAATGAAAACTTGCCAGTAATGAGAACATATGCATAGGTGCGTAATAAGGGATTAGTCTTTAAAAATAGGCGCGGACACAATCCATGGAAAGATTTTAAGAATTATGATCTCATTGATTGGCCGTTTAAAACCTGTCATCCCTTAAATGCCCATTACATCGTTATTCGGCTGAATGATTCACTTAAGCGTGCAGTGGGCGTTTTGGCGGTTGAGTGCAGGTAAATGACTGCTTAACCGATCAAGCTTTAAATATGAATGAATTGTGATATCCCATCACTTAACGGCTTTTTACTGAAAACTGCACTTTATCGCATCGCGTCAGGAGAATGAGGATTATAAAGTGCACATATAGTGTATCGCCGATCGCCGATAGCGATATCGGATCGCATCAGAGGTATGACCTGTGCGCCTTAATGATGTGCATTGGATATTTCCGATTGTCGACTGCCGATTGCATCGCATCGGGGGAAAAAGCTTTGAACACATTAAGACTTAAGTAAAGATTACCGCTGATATCCGATCGCCGATTTCGCATCGCATCGGGGATAATGGCATGGGGCGCTTTTAAAATATGCATGAAGTATTGCTGATCGCCGATTGCGTTATCGCATCGGCGGAAATCAATGTGCCGTTTATTTATATTTCTTATGTCATTGCGATATGCGATCTTGCGATCGCTTTATTGCAATGACAAAGATTTACCTTATTTCTTTAAACGGGTTTTTCGAAAGGGTTTTATAAAATGAGTTCATTTGATTATCGGACCCTTTTGAACAATAAAAGTATTGATACCAATTAATCTTTAAAGGGACCAATTTCATATGTTAATATTTATAAATAAAAATGATATGAAATGGGGGGTTGTTGTAGAGCACAACAATTGGCGATTCGCTGGAAGAACCAGTTATCTCTAGAAATGATAGAAATACTTAAGCTTTTTCAAAAATAGAGTTTCAATCAAAAAGGGGAAAATTCTAATATAACCAGATATATATGCATTCTGAATAAAATGAAACTATTTTGTTAACTTTCCCCCCTTTCTAAGAGAACAAATACATTCTAAGCTTTAAAATAGGCCTTTATTAGTTTATAATGATAAAATAGAAAACCTTTCCAAATCAGCTTTTAAAATGAACTCCTCTGTCATAGGTAGAGCCTCTGCTGCCAGCAAACATCTATAGTTTCGACAGGGATACCTTTTAACCATGTGATTGTCCATTGTCCCATCCAATTAAGAGTGTGATTAACAGAATGAATTCAAAATATGTTTTCATATTTTGTACTTCATTTCCTTTTCTGTTGTTGATAAGATAAAAAGCCATTGTCCTGGTTTGGTGGCCAGCTATTGACAATGCCATTCACTGGTAGTAGTCTAACTGAATAAGCTGGCTCGTGATGAGACCCCTTGTCTTGTAATTTCAAGCCATTACCATGTTTTGGTTTGCAGTATTGGTAATGTCAGATAAACTATTTCCCTATGAACATGGTAAGCAGGCTTGTAATAAGACCTCTTATCTTTAATATCTTATATTTTAGAATTACACTCTGAATAATCATAAACTTTAGTGAATGGGGTGAACAAACTTCTCCTTAAGAGTAAATGGATGACAGGGTAAGAGTTGAAGATGCTGAAATTGGATTGATTTCTATCTTGATATTGATAACCTTTTGAGACCAATTTGAAAACAGAAAATGATTTACAATATTTCTATGCTTTGAGAGGAGTTGACAAAACTTGAACTGTGGTTTCAGAATACAATGATATCTAATTTCCTAGAAATTATCCTTTTTTGGTTAAAAGTTCTATTATTTAAAAGCAAATGTTCATACTAGTTCTGTGGGACAATTTTTCAAACACAACAAAAGGTCAATGGAAAATATCTCACAACCTTATTTTCTAAGAATCCTACAAACTATAAAATCCTACTGAAATGAAAGGAGAAGGGGTTACCTCCTCAGTTAAAGAACTTCTTCAAGATAAGGCCATTAACAGGGAGAGAATCTCTCAAACCTGATAAATCTTGCAATATAAAGGTTGAATGGCCTATCTTTTCACAGATATGAAATGGTCCAAGCCACAACTTCTGGAACTTGGAGTGTTTACCCTTGTCCTCATGGGCTTTGTCCCATTTCAGAACTAAATCACCGACTTGGAATTGTTTTGAACCGGATGAGACTGAATCAAAAGCTGCTTTGATGACTTGCTGATGTTTGGCGTGAATAACCCTGGCTTTTTCTCTTTCCTCTTCTAATTTTAGAATTTGGTCATATCTAAGCTGAATAGAAGAGGAAGGATTTTCCTCAATGAACTGAACTAGGGCTAAAGAAGGAAGAACAAGATTTGTGGGCAGTACTGCTTCTTTTCCATACACAAGATTAAACGGAGAAGTTCCAATAGAAGCTTTCTGTGTTATCCTATCAGCCCATAATGCAAACACTAAGGATTTGTGCCAATTTTTCTGATTTTATTCGATAGTTCGCTTAATGATTTTAATCAGATTCTTATTAGTGGACTCCGCTAAACCATTTCCTTGGGGATAGTAATTAGCAGAATATTTTAACTTAAATCCTCTTTTAATAGCGAAATCAAACATAGCATTGCCTGAAAAGTAAGATGCATTATCAAAAACAAGAGCATTTGGGACACCAAGCCTGGTAATAATGAATTGATCTATGAATTCAATGATTGCTTCAGAATTTGCTGTCTTTAAAGGGATTGCCTCAACCCACTTAGTAAAATAATCGGTAGCGGTAAGGATATACTTATGCTGTTTTGAAGACGATGGAGTGATTTCCCCAATGATATCCAATCCCCATTGCTCAAATGGTTGTTCAATGTTGATTGGCTGCAGAGGGAAAGCTGATTTACGTTGTCTTCCACTAGCAGTTTGACAATTGAGACATTTCCTTACATACTCGTGGGCATCTTTAAACAAAGTAGGCCAATAGTAACCAACATGAATAATTTTGTGAGCTGTTGTGTCAGCTCCGAAATGTCCTCCTGCTGGTCCATCATGTAACTCCTGCAAAACCTTTTGGGCTTCAGGTTTCTCAAGGCATCTTAACAAGATAGAATCATAATTCTGCCTAAAAAGCACGTCATCAATAATTGTAAAATTCTTCTCTTTTAACCTAATGGCCCTTTTGTTTTCGTAAGACAAATTTGGAGGTGCATAACCATTCTTTAAATAAAATATTAAATCTGCATATTGAGATCCATAATCAGTAACACTTATCTAATTGATTTCTTGAGTTTGATCTGTATCACTTGATTCTGGAATGTTGGATGCTCCTGCCAATATCCTGCAAAAACCTTGACCACTAACAATCTTTGCTGGCCTAATTTCTAAGTCATACTCTTGAAGTGCTGTGACCCAATTTGCCCTTTTTTCACCCAGCTCTTTTTGGATTAATAGTTGCCTAACTGCCGGGAAAGGAACTATCACTTTTGTATGGGTTTTCAAAAGGAAGGGTCTATAATGTTTGACTGCTTTAAATACAGCAAAGGCTTGTTTTTCTACATCGGAGTAATTTAATTCAGCACCCTGAAGATTTGAGCTGAAGAAGGAAATGGGTGCTTCCAAATTGTGTTCATTTAGTTGCGTGAGTACTGCAGCATAAGATACGTCGGATGCAATTGTATACAATGTAAAATGATTAGAAAAATTTGGAGTATTCAAGGTTGGGGCATTGATTATTGATTGTTTGATTATATCAAAAGCTTGCTTTTCTGCTGATCCCCACTTGAAGACTGAATTCTTCTTGATCATTGTTTGAAGTGGTAATATAATTTGAGAAAAATCAGGAACAAATCTTTTAACAAAATTGATCTGGCCTAAAAATGACTGCATCGACTTTTTATTGTGTGGGAAAGGGATTTCAGAGATTTCTTTGATCCGAACAGGGTCGATATAAATGCCATCTTTGGATACGATAAAACCTAAGAGTTTTCCTTGATCAAGAGCAAAGAAAGACTTTTCTGGGTTAAGAGAAATACCATATCTTTTGCAACGCTGAAAGATTTGATTTAGATCATGCAAATGATTATACCTCTTCTTAGAGAATACAGTAATATCGTCTAGATAGACGACTACTGTTCTATTAATCAACCCTCTAAAGGCTATATCCATAGCTCTTTGGAATGTCGCTCCTGCATTTATAAGTCCGAAAGGCATTTTCTGATACGCATATGTTCCCCATTTTGTTCTGAATGTGGTTTTAAGTTGGTCATCAGGATGAACCAGAACTTGGTTATATCCTGAGAATCCATCAAGAAAAGACATCAATTCAGAGCCTGCTACTGATTGGAGTATTTTCTCCATAGTAGGTAATGGGAAGTTGTCTTTCAAGCTCGCTTTGTTTAAATTTCTGAAATCAATACAAATTCGAATGTCGCCATTTTTCTTTCTGACTGGCACCATATTAGAGACCTAGTTTGAGTGTCGGACAGGAAAAATAATTTTGGCTTTCAAGAGTTTGTTAAGTTCCGACTTTATCTGGCTCTCTAAATTTGGATGTATTTTTCTTAACTTCTGCTGAATCGGTTTCTGATCAGGAAGCATAGGAATGGTGTGTTGGATAATGGATGTATCATATGTCTTCAAATCATCATACTTCCAAGCAAAGACCTATTTGTTTTTTCTTAACAGTTTAATGAATGCCTCCTTCTCTTCCAAGGAAAGTCCTAATCCTAAATTAATGTTTTGAGGAGCATGGTCAGTACCTAGATTTATCAATTCAAACCTAAGGGTAGAACTTTGGAGCTTTGCATTAATTACAGGTTTAAACCTGTCTTTGATATCATAAAGATCTTCGAGCTTTACCACTGGTTTAGGAATTGAATTTTCCTGAGGTGTTTCTTTCATTTGTAGATCGTGGTCATTTTCCTCAATAATTTGATCGTCATAGGACTTTTCAGAAGTTAGAAATTGTAAAATATCTTCATCATGGTTAAATACTCTCCAATTAGTGACATTGTCGGGAATTGAAGGCCTAAAAAGTAATTCTACGGAAAATCTATCAGGGCTGTAGTCTTCAGAAGGTAGAAGCTTGGAAGCTACATTGGCTAGTAGGTCGGCTGCCGAGTTTTGCGACCTAGGAATGGAGGAAATGTTAAATGCTGAAAAGTGTGAGGTAAGATCCTGTACTAGCAATTGATAATGCTTGAGGTGATTTGAAAGACAATGAATTGCATTCCTCACCTGTTTAACAATAATTTCAGAATCGCCGAATACTTTTAGATATTGCACTTTAAGGCCGATTGCTTTATATAATCCCTAGACTAAAGGTTCATATTCGGCTGTGTTGTTAGTGCATTCAAATTCTAACCTACAAGACAGCATTGTCTTTTCTCCTTGTGGACTAACCAAAATGCAACCTGCTCCTGAGCCCTCGCTGGACTTAGAGCCATCAAAATATAAAGACCAAAATAAAGAGGTATTAACAAAAGTATTTACATTTTCCTCAGCATCATTAAAACATCTAGACTTATCAGTTTGTGAAAAAATTTCAATCTGAGATGTAAAATGATTGACTGAAAAAGGAGATGGTTGGGCAACAAAGTTGCCAAAGAATGACTCTGACGAATAATTCCCCAAAATGTTGTTGTTGAACGCTACAGGTTGGTTTTCTTGCTCAAATTCAGTAACTGTGTGGGTCATGTGCTTCTCTCGATCGATCCTTATTTGATTTGGCTTGCCCTTATAGGGAAGCCACATATGTGACCAATCTGTGGAAATATACCCATGCAATTTTTCGGACCAATCTCTACTCAGAATTAAACCGTAAAATTCAGGTATATCGGCTATTAGGATGTCAATCCTTTGTACAACTCTGGGATCAGCAGACAACCTGATAGTTACGGAATTAATTTCTCCCACAACCTGCACTTTGGTCCTGTCCAACTGTACAATATGAATAGCAGACTTCTGGGGTTCAATGTTTAGTTTAGAGCAAACTGAAGCTAGCATTATATTAGATGATGCCCCTGAGTCAATCAAACAGTTGTGCAGGTTTCTGTTATAAATCTCATAGGTCAGCAGGAAGGGTGGAGTATGAGAATTCGATCTATCTCCAATTAGAACTGAATCGGTAGCTTCAACCATACCTGGAGGAGGTTGGCCTGAATCATTAGCAACTTTTTCACTGGGAAGGGGTGTAGAGGGAATGACATTCAATTCTTTAAGAAGTAATTTTTGTTGATGCTTTAATTTACTAAGTTCAAACATAGTTATGTTTGCTTTAGTTTTCTTCATGTCATCAACAATGTTATATTCCATTGAATCGGATACCACTAATGTTTTAGATGTTGAAGGAGAATTAGAAGTTGAAGGCTGGTTTTGGGGAACTACTACAGGTGATTTCTTTGGAGGAACTTTTTCCTTTGTTGTGGTAGCACCTGCACTCCTTTTCTTTGAAGTTGCCTGGGCAGGTTCAGAAGTACTTTTACTCTTAGTAGTAACCGGAAAGGCTTCTTCTTCATTATCGATATCAGAGTTGGGGAGTATAAAATCCCACATTCCATGGCATTCAGCTACTTCTTCTTCATCATCAGTTTGTGAGGTTCTTTCCTCTTCCTTTTCTTCTTGCTCTGAATCTGCGTTAGATATGACATTCGGTGGCTTTGTTTCAGTTTTCTTATAAGTCCTAAATGGTCTTTTGTTTGAGGTTTCGGCCACCTGCTTCTTTATTTCAACCATTTCGTTAGACAAAGTTTTCAGGACCTTTTGCAAACCCTCCATGTCATATGGGTCTTTTGGGGTTTTCTTCTTGGAATCTTCTTTAAATGAGACTTTTTTGGCTTTTCTGTCTTCCAAAGCAGCTTTCTTCTCTAGAGCATTGATGCGTTTTTCCACAGCAAGTGCTTCTCTCATGTTTTCAGCTAAGGTAGGTTTCCCAGCCCTGTCTACAAAAATGGCTATATTGGCAGGTAGGGCGGTAATATACCATTCGCTTCGAATTTGTTCACTTGGTTTGGAAGATGTAGGGATTTTATTTAGGAGTTTATTAAATCTAGCATTAAATTCCTTTATTGGTTCCCTATGCTCTATTCTCAGATTGGAGAGGTCGTTTATTAAAGTAGCTAAGGACCTATCATCTCCATATTTGGTAAGAAACTGCTCTTGGCAAGTGTTCCAACTGGTAATGGAACCAGAGGGTAAAGAAAAATACCAGGATCCTGCTGATCCTTGCAAGGTGTACGGGAAGAGTCTAACAACAACATCTTGTTCTGTTACTCCTTTCAAGTTGACTGCTAACATAAAATTATTAATGTGTTCTTCAGCCTGGGTCCCGTCATCTGGGTTAAATTTAGGTAGCCATTTTTCAGGAGCATCTGGTAAAGGATGCAATGGTGCAGGCATGTTGACTGCACCTGACCTAGTCCATGGGTCTGCCATTATAATAGCAGCAGTGGTTGATACTACTGTTGGAATTCAAGATGTATGGGAAGAAATTAATGCTGAGGAGTGAGCAGGTTGGGATGTTGAGGCTTCTAATCCCTGGTGAACGACAATATGTAATGGGGAAGTGGATGGTTGACTTTGCAGAGGGGAAGATGCAATGGAGGACGTGGATGAAAGCTCTTCACTATCAGATCCTTCAGTAATTTTCTTCGCCTTTTTCCTTTTGGGTAAAGGGAACTCAGTGGGTTCAATACCGAGTTTTTCGCTCTGAAGTCTGGTGAGAGGATGAGTTAGATTGAACTACGAAGTCGCGCTGCTTTGTGATACCTTAGATTTCTGTGGTGAAATCGAGAAGCTCTGAAGCTTGTGGATAAGAGACTAGACTTCAGGTGATTCAAGACTTAATTGTTTTGGAGTATGATGAATTTGAGCAGTGGTAGTTGATTCCCCTTCTCCTTGTTTGGATACCGGCAAACCAGTATGCAAATGGGAAGATCGAGGGGATACGGAGGGAGAATTACTCTTAGAATGGCTTATAGGTTTTGACTTATGTGCCATTCACAGTTGATGGCCCTCCTTCTAGCGCCAAAAATGTTGATGCCTTGAAAATCGCTGCAACAACATCGGGGATAACCACCCGGTCCGGACCTTAGTACAGCTCCTTTTCTGTTTGGAATAGTGGCTCCGACTGGGGATAATGGGACCAGTTTCCTAGAGGTAGATAAATGGGATGGATGGATGATTATAAACTACGCTAGCGACGAGCGAATAACTAAAACTATCAGCAAGAATATAATAACTAATATCTATCCCGGGGACTTATTGAGCTTTAAAGCGTAGCATTTGATGGTCTGTGTCTAAAGACAGGCATATAGATGACTCCATCTTTAAGGCATAGATATTAATTCATTCAAGATTGTTGTGCCTAAATAGTTAAACAAAGCGATTAAAACAAAATTACCACACTTTATCATTTATATCATTGTCACATGCATGATTGAAAGGAAAGGCACATCGTAAAACATCCAATAGTGGAATGAATAAAGATCTGTTGTTACAGCACATGCATATAATCAACAATAGCAAGAATAATCACATAACAATTCATATAAAAGGAATGAATTCAGACATAGATAGAAATACCATATGAGCTGCTTGACACTCCCAAATATCAATCGCTATTTGTAGTTCTTCCTTCAACGCAAAAACATCCTCAACAACGACAATAGTGCACAATTGCATAAAGAAGCTTCCTTGTTAAATTAAGAACAATTGGCCCAGTTTCATAAAAGAATATTGACTGAAGCACAATAGTGCAAACTTCAGTCTATTAAGTCTGTTACAAAACTTTACGACCCTTTCCAAAACAACGAAAGGGTCTATAAATACTAAACTAATCTAAATATCTAATAAACAGAAATCCTACATAATTGGCATCAATAAATATTGATCCTATTTCCTGGAGCGATCTGGAAATCGGTGACATGATTCATCAGGTAGGCTGCTTGCCTTTAAACCTGAGCTGACTTGTCGCAAGCATTCGCTCTACTTCAAGTGGTTTGTTGAGAAGCGAACTGAGCTGGGCAGCATAGGTGGCATCCTGAATGTTGGGAATTATACACCCGATTGCATATGTTAAACACTTAAGGGTGGCTCTCTGTGTGTGCGGCTTAATCAAGAAAAGCCAATATGCATCGAAGGTCAAACTGTTAACCCCAGCGATTAATCTCCCCTTTTCCTCCAAGTCAGAATAACACGTTTGCTCCAACATGTTTGTTGTTGTTATCTTTCCTGGCATACATTGGGAGATCATATTCGCTAAGTAGAGAGTGTTGTTAACCAGATCAACTAGGTTGCTAGAGGTTGATTTACACCTTGAAGCTGCCCTTTCTGCTTTCATCACCTGAGTGTGCCATTCTGTAAAAAGTATGTCTTTATATGTTTCTGAAATCTTCGGCAAATTTGCTTCTCTCCCTTGATCAGAATCTTGCCAGTCAAGATATCCACTTATGATCTCTTCGGCCTGGTCTAACTCATTCCTGACCTTCTCTACCTGCTGATTAATGGATGTAGTTAACTCACACAATGGCTCTGCCTCAGTGAGTTGTTGACAAAGGAGCCTAATTTGTGATATCAATGCATTGTTTATTAGTGATGCTTCCTTTCTGAACTCATCCACCTGTGGAGCGCCTTTGATTATTTCAAGTTGCGATGACAATTGAGCGATTTGCTCATCTTTCGTTTTCATCATTTGCTCATTTGCTGCTCTCAATTGTGCCAATGCCTCCGACAATTCCTTTTGTTTCTGGATTGAATTTTGGTCAATCCTTTGCCTTTCTTCCTGCAATTGCTGGGTTAATTGATCATTCATTTGCTGTTGTGCCAGCAACTGCTCCTCTGCTTGCGCTGCCTTCTGCTTTGTCTCGGCCAATTCTGCCTGTAGTGCAAAAATTTCTTTGTCCTTAGTCTTCAGTAGAAGACTTACCTACGATGCCTTGTCGATTGTTGCTGTGGAATAGGCTCCTGCATACTGTGACAGCTTTGTTAGGTCATCGGAGGGGTCCAATTCCTCGTTCCATACTACATTACCCGTGACTGTTTGCTCTGGAAAGATAGAAGGTTGATCAGTCCTTCGTCTTTTCCTTGATCGCTTTACAACTGCTCTATGCCTCGGGCTGTAGAAAACATCCAAGGGAGGAATATCTTCTACCTGAAGAATGATTTGGTCGGAGGGATCCTTTGGTATTACTTCAACATCCTTAGAAATGGGTGGGCCGCTGGTTCCACTTAGAACCGGAGGTGAAGTGATGTCCTGCGTATCATTTGTCTTGGAAGTGTCCCCATCTTTTGAACATTCCAATCCACTGATGATGGAATGAAATTTCTACCATTCCTGGAATAGTTTGGGGTCTATGGTAGTGTCCACATTGACATCGGTGGTGGTCTGTTTCTCCTTTTTGGCTTGGGACTCTTCCTGATCTTTTTCCTGCTCTTCCTTCTGTTGCTCCTCTTGTTCCCTCTGTTGCCTTTGCTCATGTTCTTTCTTTAGCTGTTCCTCTTTCTCTTTCCTCTGTTGCTCCTCGTGTGCTCTCTTCTGTCGTTCTTCTTTTTCTTTTCTCTGCCTTTCCTCCTGTTCCTTTTTATGATCCTTTGTTACCACCGGAGGTTCCTTTGATTGTTGCCGAACAGGCCCGCTTGATGATGTCGCTGGGGTTGTTGCTAGTAAATCTAGAGGAAGAGCTTGCAACCTTTGTTCTCTAAGCTTATTAAACGCAGTCAGCCCTTCATCATTATATTTCATTCGAGCGAGTTCTTTAGCCTGACCTATTGTTTCGACTGAAACGAATAGGTCGTCAAATATATCTTCTTTGTGCTCAAATTTTGTCAATTTGGCCTGTTCTAATGCATTGTAGGCAACTTTCTTTGGATCATATGGCATGTTTGGGATAGTCGCCAGAGTTAAGGATTGAAGCTTTGTGGCTTCCTTTTCTACATGTTTGAGATCATGCAGGGTATAGACACCACACCTGAAGGGAAAAGAGGGCCAGCCCCTCTTCTTTTCTTTCTTGAGAGTTTGTGTAACACTCTCAGCCGTAATCTGATAGGCGATTTCTCTTGCTAGCAACTTATCTGGTATATACAAAGCGAGAACATGTGGGTCGGCTTGGCTGCCGAAAACTCTTATGTAGGTAAATCTCTCCTCCCCAAACCAACTTGCTACCGTTGTTATATCAAATGAAGCTTGATAGGAAATCTTGGGAATGGGTTTGTCAAAAATAGAATAGTGAATAGGCACCATAAAGCCATTGCAGACTTGGTACAGATGGTGCTTGTAAGAGGACTTCCATAGTTTCTGATGGTATATGTGGATGGCCGTGGGATCTTGTGGCGTCCACCTCCAGCCGAGCACGGGGAATTCAGAATTGAAACATAATGTATCTAAGATATATGCACTGTAATAAAATGGGGGAATTTTCCTTTCTGTGACGATAGTCTGATGTCTAAAGTCACGCACAGCTTGTGCTAATTTGTCAGAAAGGATGGTGGCCCAATCCATAATTATACCGTTTACAGCTGCCTCCATTAGAGGAACCATCTCTATGGTAAAATTAGCAGAGTCATGCAACCCCCATAATCTACACATCATTATCCCCGCATAGCAATAAGGAGAAGCCAGAGAGTCGACCAAGTACTTACCCGAAGATTCGTGCTTGTGTTTGGCTGGATTTTGTCTCCAATCCCGGATGGGTTCGGATTCAACTTCATTTTCGCTTGCAAACTTCTCCAGGAATGCTTTATTATATATCTTCTCCGGCTCGGGCAAATGATACATTTGTCTTAGATCATCCGGCCTGAACGATCCAAAGATTCTCCCATCTCTAGTGTTGAAAGTTTTGTCCAAAATTGGGATTTCTTGAATCGCCCACCGCACTACATCTGTGTATGGGAGAATTTGCTCCCTAGCCGCTATTCTGTGAAGGAAAGAGTCGGCTAAATCTTTGAGAGTACAATCAGACTTGCGAGTAGGATCCGCAGTAGCTTCTATTACTGTCTTTTCTGGTCGTTCGACTTCAATCAAATTGTAAGTGCCTTGCCAAGTGACTCTGGTGAGGCCCGTGCATGTAGTATCGGAAATTAAGCCCTTCTTCTTGTCCACAAGAGCTTGTCCTGTTGCTGATGTAGTGGAGGCGCCTGCGGTCTTCTTAGATTTCTTCCCCATCTTGTTTGAGTTTTCTCTTTTGGATGGATTCTGCACAGAGAGACAAATGTGCGTAATACAGAGATAGCAATGAAAACTTGCCAGTAATGAGAACATATGCATAGGTGCGTAATAAGGGATTAGTCTTTAAAAATAGGCGCAGACACAATCCATGGAAAGATTTTAAGAATTATGATCTCATTGATTGGCCGTTTAAAACCTGTCATCCCTTAAATTCCCATTACATCGTTATTCGGCTGAATGATTCACTTAAGCGTGCAGTGGGCATTTTGGCGGTTGAGTGCAGGTAAATGACTGCTTAACCGATCAAGCTTTAAATATGAATGAATTGTGATATCCCATCACTTAACGGCTTTTTATTGAAAACTGCGCTTTATCGCATCGCGTCGGGAGAATGAGGATTATAAAGTGCACATATAGTGTATCGCCGATCGCCGATAGCGATATCGGATCGCATCGGAGGTATGACCTGTGCGCCTTAATGATGTGCATTGGATATTGTCGATTGCCGACTGCCGATTGCATCGCATCGGGGGAAAAAGCTTTGAACACATTAAGACTTAAGTAAAGATTACCGCCGATATCCGATCGCCGATTTCGCATCGCATCGGGGATAATGGCATGGGGCGCTTTTAAAATATGCATGAAGTATTGCCGATCGCCGATTGCATTATCGCATCGGCGGAAATCAATGTGCCCTTTATTTATATTTCTTATTTCATTGCGATATGCGATCTTGCGATCGCTTTATTGCAATGACAAAGATTTACCTTATTTCTTTAAACGGGTTTTTCAAAAGGGTTTTATAAAATGAGTTCATTTGATTATCAGACCCTTTTGAACAATAAAAGTATTGATTCCAATTAATCTTTAAAGGGACCCATTTCATATGTTAATATTTATAAATAAAAATGATATGAAATGGGGGGTTGTTGTAGAGCACAACAGGTGCCAAAGAAGGTATGAAATCGGTAGCGACAGATGTTTGAAGAGCAAGAATCTCCGAACCGGTTAAAAATGGAACTGGTTCGGTAACACAAGTGTTTACTCTCAGACTAGGATCAGTATCACTGTCCTTCTGTGGCTGCTGAACTTCTTCTGTAGAGGTAGGGATTCCTGAAATGTTTGGAGTAACCGGAGTCTCTGATGTTGTTGGAACACTTGTTCTAACTTTAACAGGAGATTTGGAACCGGTTAAACGAGTTCACTTTGTCCATACTGGCTTTGATTCCGGAGACAAAGACGATTGACTCGTAAGCCTCCGCGAACGACGGGGTTTCAATTGACTTTCTTCCACGATTGCGGATTACTCGATCAACTAAAATAAAGGGGAATTATGTTTCCGAATTAGATGAATTTTAGACGCTTTGACACAACTTTCTTTTTCAATTTTTAAGATTCGAGAAAAAACAAAAGATGACTCTAGTCTCCTTCGATTTTTAATGAGCCTGAAGTGACAAGTGCTGAAATGGACCTTTTCCGTTAAGGAGTCTGAAAAGGAACGAAAGGGACTGATCTGGAAATCTAGGTAGAGGGATTACCAAACCAATCGCAAAACTGCAGAATACTTTTTACGGTACGGTAGTCAATCTTCCTGAATGCTGTGTTTAGTGCATTGCGATCGGTAGGGCGGCAGAAACGGCTTCCTATGCATAAAGGATTAAGCCTATTGGGGTCTCCCAAAATATACTCAACGGTACGTGGGAGCACAAGTCCGTACTGGCACTTATCGTCTCAAAGTGGAGGAATCACGCAACCATCAGTGAGAACAATAGTTACCAGGCTTTACGACGTCGGAATACGTCTTTAGCCTAGACTTCTAAATGTTGTGCGTTAAGTTCCAAAGCGTTGTTAGATTCATTGAATTTATTTTAAGTTGATCTTGTTTATGAAGTTTTCCTTTCGGGTTCACCACGAGATGTAGATGTAATTCCTAAAATGCAATCTAAGATGATAAACAAACTTTTTATCTCTTTTATGCAATGAAAATACTAGCTACTAGGGAAAAGAAAGACATAATCTTTTCACAAAGAGCAAAGAGCACACTCTAAATGCACTTTCCTAAATCAAGCCAATCAGATAGTTTATATGCAAATGCACATGCATGTATTTGTTTTCGACTTTCTTAGTATATGAATGTTAAAAAGAAAGTTGATGCACAAATCTGAATTTCTTTTCAAGCGACAAATATCAACAAGCTTCTTTTCGAAATCAAAAAATGGAAACGATTACAACACCTTACGATTTTGAAATGAATACTTGTTCTTGACACTAGAAAATTACAAATTCAGACCAAAAGCAATAGTAATAGGATAATCAACCATCAACAGCAATCAAACTCTTTCCTACGATTGAAATCGACACTTGCGACAGTTTCAAATCAAAGGACGACAGTACGATTACGCTACTTTTGCAAAGGAGAATTGTAAATGACTCAACAAGCACACAAAAACATCTACAGTTCTTTTGTACGAAGGAGGCGGAATAACAACAAGGAAAAGGGGTTTCAAACTGACATATACTAATCACACGCAGCAAAATTTAGGAATAGAACTGGAAAGAATGAACCACAGAAGCCACAATTGCACAGAGCTAGTCTGATCAGCGCACCTGTAACACAGAGAATCTGAAATGCAGTGCAGGTTGTCCACTCGGGAAGTGCGCTGAAATTCAAAATCTCTGAACAGTACCTGCGTTGGGCCAGAAACGAGACTCTATTCGGGTTCCGGGTCACAGTTTGCAGTTTAGTTCTTGGGTTTTTGCCGAGCAAAAAGCAATCAATAATGCAACAATCAGGGGTAGATATAAGGAGGATCTAAGAGCTATCACAAGGGCAATCAGATAGTTTTTGAATCAGTTGTTTAAATCATAAACAGTAGATGGATTGAAGTAGCAGTTGTCTACTTTGCATTTGTTATGGCAAATGCAGTTCGAATGCTACTTGTAAGTTTATGAAATAGACAACAAAGAATGATAAACAAACAAACTAATTAGCTCCCCAGCGGAGTCGCCATTTTGTTATAGGGAAAAGTGTCTATATAGAACTGCTCTATCCCACTAAGGTGTGACAGCTGCCTTAGAAACAAACAGAGAAAAGTTACTTTCGTTTTTCCTTTATGAATTATAGATAGAGAGGAACAGAAAGACCAACCTCTGTCTTGTGCTAATCTCCAGATTTGATCCCTCTCTTCTTTGATAGTCCTCAACTACCTGCTCCCTTGCACGCCCAGCTTCACAAAGTACCTGTAAGATCACAGAAGCATAGCACTATACAAAGACATGGATCTATAATCATAAACAATCTAGGATCAGATGTAAATTGACCATACAAATGTAACAAGCATCAATGATACAAAAGCATGGAGGAAAACTCAAATAGCTTTTATTGATAAACAAGAAAAGAGCCAAGAGGAGTTACAACCAGTTGTTCTGACCCAGCATCAACCTCCCAACAAAGAAGCCCCTCTTCACCTCAAACAAAGCTTAGATCACCCAACAATCTGATGTTTGTCTCAAAAAACCAACAACAATTCCTTACAATATGCAAAATTCCAGCCTCTGGATCTCTGGGATGAGGGATCCATATATAGATATCTATAAGGGGGATGAGTCAGCTTGTGATTTGATTAGTGTCCTCTCTCTGATAGTTCTTGCTTCCACTTGGAGACTGATGGCCTCTTACTCATCCTTGGTCGAATTCAGTGAGGCAAGTGTCATAGGAGAAGATTCTGGAAGCTTCCATTGCCTCTCCACCTTGCGGAATGATACTGCCATTTGTCATTTCTCACCCATTGCACCCCACAGAAGGGAATTTTGAAATGCAACACACCCTCACAATCTATTTGGGTGAGATGCAATGCACTTAGCCAGTGGAGCAGCTGTAATGATCCTGTTTTGACCAATTCTGAGCAGTTTCTCATGGAGAACTTCTGGGAGAAGCTGTAATCTGTTGACCTTGTTCCTTTAGGGGTTAGAACAACACTTTTAGGGACTTAGGAGCCCTTGGTTCATGGAGATTTCATGCTTGGGGTTGTAGGGCCCAAAAATGTCTATAACATCGCTCCCTCAATATCTATGGTTATTCCCTGCAATCTCCCCATGGGTATTATTTTCTGCTAGTTGGCCATTTGCAACTGAATTGGATACCACTACAATGCAGGTGCCCCCATTTGTTACCATGTTTGCTTCAACATAACATTTACATCTGATATTAAATCTAGGATAACTTGATCCATATCATAATCTCTGATCTGCGCGGTTAGTCTCATTTCTCTTCTTGTTCTTGTCTTATGTTTTCTGGTCTTCTTGACTACTTGTGGTTCTCCTGGTGCAGTCCCAACACATCTATTAATGAGTTCCTGTAACCCTTTCACCACCTTACTGTTGCGTAATAGCTTCATACATTTTTCCAGGAATGTTGTGAGCATAGATGGGTCCATCTCCAGCTCCGGTTTATCTTTTGTTCCTGAAGTGGAGGCATCAGCAAATCTCTTCTTGGCTTCCATGAAGGTTTCTCGAGTGCGCTCCAAATCAAACTCCACTTCTTTTGCTGGAGCTTTGTGAATCCAAGTACTATCTTCTAGTTGTTTTCCTTTGTCATCTCCCATCATGATTCCACTTCGGAGCATAATGTTCACATTTGGATCTTCCTCACGCAGCTTAGACCTCATCATCTACAGGTTTTGAGTCATGGCAGGCAGTAGCACTCCTTTGTCGTGTATCCTAGCTATCAGCATACGACAATATTCTATCTCACGATCAAACAACGTGCAATACAAACACAACGGGCATGTTGGATTCGTGCAATCGCGGGCATAATTTCCTGCCCCCCCTGCAATTGTAGCATATCAATTTTCCATGACCTCTTCTAGGTCCTCCTCCGTCTCGACCTCATCCGCGCCCTGAAATCCTTTTCGTGCCATTGTTGCATTTTGGTCAAGGGGTCGCGTTTCTGCCTAAAATCTGTAGGTGGGAGTTTTATCCATCATTAACTCATAACTTCTACAAGTGCGCTCATCATGTCCCAGTGACCTACAAAAGTTGCAGAACAACTGTTGCAAATTTTGCGTATACTTCTGTAACAAGTGACAATTGTTTGTGGCATGTTTTCCTACAATTTGAAAAATTGCACACCACAAAGCAGGTGTCGTGCTAGGTATTGCTTGCACTTCTGATCTTAAGGGCACCAGTCCTCCTCCTGCGAGGTAATTTGTAAAAATCAGGCAGTGGTCCTTGTCATGACCCTGACCCTTGCATTTTACGCACCATACCTCTTTGCGCACTTCTAGTCAAGCTGTCCTGTCCTGTTTTAGACTCTACATCTCAAGGCATAAATTATTCAGCTTCACATGGATCTGCTGAACTACTAAGTTAGGATCCTGCATCGGGGTCTCATGTAGCCTCATAGAAATCTCTAAGGCCTCCGCCCGAGTCATTATCTTCTGTTGCAATAGCGCACTCCTTAAATGTGGCATTAGCGAAGCTACAAACAACTCGCGATGTTGTCCATCCGTCATATTCATATTAGCTTTGCAAATCGTACATTTCAGCCTATGATCCAGATCCCAAGGAGTCTTGCCTAGTAGCATCGTGATCTCTTTGAACGAAATGATCGACTATGCTTCATACTTTGGCCTGCTAAATTATCTATTTAGCACTGCTTGGATATCCACGATTCTTGCATTTGGATTATCATTGGAGTGCTTAATATACCAGGTCAGCGCGTGGTCCTGCAGAGTGCTAACCAGTGTCACTTTTTGTATATTATCATCTGTAACTCCTTGCGCTTCCCATACAACCCTTACCACAAACCAAAATTGGTTCGAATGCTCCTTCCCCAAACCTTTGAACACATGCAACTTCACTGTGCTTACCATATTGAATCGCGATGGTGGTGGAGGTGGTACAGGTGAAGATGCAGGTGATGGTGGTGAAGCTGGTGGCGGTGTGGGTGAAGGTGGTATTCACGGAATTCTTTGCGTTATCAGATGGATTGCAATTTGTGGTGAGACCTTCGCGAGCTCTTCCTCGTCCCCTCGTGGAGACGAAATCAAGGGGCTAGTTTCTGGTCCCTTATTTCCTTCGTTCCTGTAAGCTTTTCCACTTCTCGTAGCCCCGAACATCAAGGTAATTGCATAACCCTATTTTAACACAATAGCATTTTAATCCAGGTATTCAAAGACTTTACGTACTTACCTCGTGGTCCATTAAGAAAGCCTCACTCTGCCTCACTGTAGCTAACTGAGGTGTCAATCGTGAACTCAGTAATGAATCCTCCTATGATACGATCAATCCAATGATCAACGGTGTGCGCGATCTTATCCTCTGATGCTTCCAACCTTTGCTCTAACTCTGGGGTCCACACGATAGGATCGTCAAGTTTCCACCTTCCTTGGCTATATCCTAGCTTCACGATCCACTCGTATAGCTTAGTAGGGAAGGACGCGAAGAATATTTCATGGATCTTCGTGTACAGGTAGCAGTCCAACCACTCTTCTTTCGACAGTCATGGGTTCATGTTCTCCTATGCTGTGAACTCGTGAATTCCTCTGTCCAACTAGCCTTCAGTTTCCTTCTTTGTTGGATTCCAATGATACAACATCAGACATCTCTATGCGATTCTGGTCCCAGCAATGGAACCATTTGTTGGCCTATGGGGGCCTGACCTAGGTTCGAAGTTGTTTAGCCAAACAAATCCCTACACTACTGGACCTTTCGGCATCAGCCCATGGAGCGCGGACTGAAGTCTCACCCAAAGTAGTATGGGGGGATGCTGGAACCAAGTTTCCACACCCTTGAGATGTGTTTGTTGTCGATTTAGTCCAACTGTGCCTACCTTCACACAAGTTACTTCGTGCACCGTTCTAACCTTCAATACCCTCGTGATCTGTTATAATCGTCTTGCACGCAGCCCTAACCAGGGGTTGAGATGCTTTCGCGCTGCTATGGCAGCGAACTTCACTATTTCCCCAAACTACACCACGTATCTTACTCATCTTCTTAACATATCTTAGTTAACTCCACATAAACATATATTCTATCTTGCATTCACTTAATCAATACAATTATACACATTCGCGCATCATATAAACAGTAGAAGTGAAATTTATAACCAATATATTCAATGCATAAAATAGGAGATAAATACACATAATTGATATGAAACTTCTCTTTATTAATACTTCCAACTGCTACAGACTCGACTTGCCCTGCACACTCAGCTGTAGGGGTCTGCACACTCGACTGCGGACTACTAGGCCTTTATGGACTCAGCTGCAGAGCTTTCTCCTACTCTACGACCCAAAACTAGACTTTACTCCACAGATATGACTCAACTCTTTGTCCTTCTTGTGATCATTCGGTTAGATTAGATGCCTCAACTACTTAGAGCCTCGCTCTATTTATACAATCCCATGGTCCATGGACCATGTGTAGATCTCTACAGCCAACATCATATTAACAAAATTGAGGGCAGACAACCCTATGACTCATTTACAAGCTACACGCTCCATGCCCACAACATGCGGAGTCTTTACATTGAAGTTACAATTTTTGACCAAAATCTGGGCTCTAAGCCCCAAAACGTCCCTTGGGGGATCCCACGCCCAATAGTTATCCTACGTCTACAAGGTGGTGGACCTTCCTCTTTAGGAGAAAGGCCTAAAAGTATATGATAATATTGGAGGCTTTGTTCAACCATGGTGAATATATGTTTTTAACAAAATAAATTAATTAAGAAACCCCTATGGCTAAACTATGACTTGGACCAAATAACACAAAAAAAAAATCTAGGAGCCAAGCACTCACAAACCAGAGAGAGAGAAGGGATTGTTCCACTATCAGAGCTACGTTGGTGACTTACTTAAAGGTCCTTTTAGAAACAATATAAGTACCTTTATTATCCATGGGGTACCCCCTAGGAGGTTTAAGTGAGTTTGGCCAATGTCTACTCCGGGTACAACAAGAACGCGCCCCTTGCCATCACCTATGTAACTACCTAATATTATGGCCACTAGAGCTACAACCTATAAAAACCCGACCTCATGTGGTAGTCTTAAGTTGGATTCACACATAAGGGTAGAGAAACTATACTCAAAATCTCATGAGAGATTGCTCAAAGTGATCCATACTCCTCTCAAGTGAGTCCCCAAGTTATATGTGTAAACAACACCACTAAGACAAATAAAGTGGGGTAAATCACTCCATCGGCCCTGATGTGACCTAGTGGTTGACCATAAAAAGGGATTCTTATGCAGTGTGCCATTGCAAATTGATTTTTTGTCCATATTGCAAGATGCTAATTCTATTTTTACAGTCTTGGAGAAGTTTATCTCACTCCTCTATTCCAAGACCTTAGCCTAAGCTAATGTCGGTGTGCTGCCCGTGATTCTTTTTTTGAATTGATTTATTACATGTTATTTTCCTAGTTTTTATCTACTCAAAGGGAATTAGTGTGCAACTAATATGGTGTGAAAAGACTCAAGTCACAACCCTAATGAAAGCTATATGGAAATGCAAGATTTCCCTTTTTCCATTCAATGAATTTTAGGAACATGAGGGAAGAGATCCTTTCTTATTTTAAAATGAAAGAATGAACCTCACACACTCTCAATTACCACAATATGAAATTCACTAATTTTAGAGCAAAACTGATGTAGAAAACAACCCAAGAAAATCACTCAAAAAAACCTCAAAACAAAATCTAAGAACACCAAGCGCTCAAAAACTCAAAATTGGATTTACAAACCAAAATTTCCCCATAAATAAATCAATAAAAGTCTAGTAAACAACAAGAGGAAGTGCAAAGAATTCCTCGGGGTTATAATTCAATGAGGGAAACAAAGTCACACAAAAGTAATGATTTATAATGGTAAAAAAATAAAACCCTAATCCAAAGTAATGGCTAGAAAGGAATGAAAAATGAAGAGAATTCTTTGAACCTAACAAAGTCAACATATCCAAAACATAGAACTGGAACTCTCAGGTCCATATCTTTATAACCACAATATAATAAAAAAAATTCCACTGAGAGCAAGGAAAACTACTTCAATGGAAACACCAAGAAAGGAAAAGTGACTAGATCCAATTCAAAACGAATGTTATGATGCACATATGAAATATATATGTATTGTAACGTATAGTAGAAACATGAATTTGAACGATATCAGTGAGACTTGAGGGAGAAGCCTTCAAACACCAAGCAAGGCAATTTCAAAAGAAAACCTAAAATTGGAAAGAAATAAGATCAAATAAAAAACAAGAATTCTAAATAAGGTATGAGATAGATCTAAACTACAACACATAGTATAAAAATAGAGTTGAAACAAACAATCAAGATCTGATGGAAAAACCCTAAAAAAGACTCAATTTATATGCATCAACGCAGGTCAACAAGTAGGTAATTTGGGTTAGTGATGCAACTTACCAGTGGACAATCCATGTTAATGTTGTTTGATGCTTTGTATTGAGCTTATAACCCATTTAAAACAAAAAAATAGGACTTTAAAGAACAAAATCAAGTAATATCTAATGAAATTCATAGCCAGAAAGGCTGAGACAATCCCATATCAAGTCATATAACAAGAAAAAAACTCAGAAAGTGACAAAAAACCAAAATAGGAAGAAACCAAGGAGATTTTGAACAATAGGGTAGACTTCCCATTGGAGTCACCAATTCTATTGTGATTGAAATCACATTACCACATGAATTTATTGCTTCGTGAGCCTTGACCGGGGTTCACGAGACAGATGTGTGTGATAGAGTGATAAAACAAAATCAATGATAACCCTCTATGTTCATCAAATCCATTCATAACATCTCAAGATAACAAGTTGATAAAGAATGCCTAAACCCGCGCAGGTTGTGATGGGTATTGAAAATGATGTCATGTGTGAAGAACCTACTTCTTCCAAAGACCCTACACCTAGAAATCTCAATCCACAAACACAAACACAACAAGACACAACTAAATAAGAGAACATTACTTCCACAGAGGGAAAATTAGCATGAATAGAATGAAAACATCAACGTAATAACCATAACATCGTAGGGAAAAAAAATGTGTGGAAGGGAATTCATATGCTTGCATTAGCAATCAAATGGCATATAAATGAAATAGTATACCTCATTACATAATAAAAAGCTTTCCTTCATCTCACAACTTGGTCAGCACCTCCTAGAAGGATGGCCTCACAAAACAATAAAGCTATTGCGCTATAGTGTACTGACTAAAACTAGATTTCCCCTTATCATGAACGGTATATATAGGCCTTTTGGGCTCCCTAGGATAATGTGTGTAGACATTAGGGGAAAGAGAATTTAGGAAAATTTTAAAATAATTCACCCCTAGCCAACTCATAAAGCTAATCAATTGAGTTGACCTCCTCAATAATGAGCAAGTCTACAAGGCACAAGTTGGATGTTGGATTGAAAGGGCTAATCTACATTTATGAGTCTGGTTATACACTAAGAGTCAGAGTTAATACACATGATATCCATGGCTATTTAATGTTCAAGTTGTAAAAATGTCAAAATCAAGGGTACATGTTGTTATAAACATATTTGGGCACTGCAACCCCAATCTTATATGTCGATAAACCAAGGGATCTTCAACCCCTAAAAGTGTTGTTTCATACCCTAAAGGATCATGGTCAACTGATTACATCATTCCCCAAAAGTTCCACCTGAAAAACCACTTAGAATCGGCCAAAACTGGACCATACTGACTGCTTCACTGTCAGGGTGCGATGCATACTGACTGCTCCACTAGCCAGGTGTGAAGCATACTAAAGAGGCCTTCTGTGGGGTGTAATGAGCGAGAATGGACAAATGTACGAGACAGTTTGCTAAGTGGATGCTCATGGAACCTTCTAGAAACTTCTCCTATGACACTTGCCACTCTGAATTCGCCCAGGGATGAGTAAGAGATGCAAGAAATCTCCAAGTGGAACCAAGAACTACAAGTGGAATGACACTAATAAAAAACCTAGAGATGACTCACACCCTTGCAGACATCTATAAATGGATCCCTCATCTGAGAGATCTGGAGGCTGGAATTTTGTAATTTGTAAGGAAATGTTGATAGTTTGTCTTTGAGAAGGAGCATTGTATTGTTGGGTGATATTGCTTTTCATGAGGTGAAGAGGGCTTTGATGTTGGGAGGATGATGCTGGATCAGACAGTTGGGTTGTAATTCTCCCTTCTAATTTAATAAAGTTCTTTGAGTTTTCCTCCATACAATCGTGTATTTGTGAATCTTGTTATTTATGAATGCCATTGTATGTTCAATGTATTTCTGATTCTGTATTGTTTATGATATAATAGACCGAGATGCTTTGATGGTGTTTTGTTACTTTGTTTCTACAGGTATTCTCTAAGCGGGACAAGTAGGAAAGGAGTTACAAGCTCTATCAAGGGGGAGAGAAATCAAGCAAGGAGTTAAGCAGAAGATCCAGGTTGGTCCCTTTGCTTCTCTCTTATCTATCATACATAAAGGAAATCACAAATTAGTTTGATTGTTTTTTTCTAGGATAGCTGCCAATCCTAGTGAGACTAGCAGATCGAAAAGACACTAGTTTTCCCAGAAACACATGCTATGCATGAAGGTCAATAAGTCAAGGGATTTTGCAATGAGCTCAATTTGGGTAAAATAGGTTGATAATAGTAGGGGTGGTGGTAGGGGGAATTAACTAAAAAATAATTTACTACATATTTTTATAGGTACGATATTCACATCAAAAGACGGTTCCTTATACACCTCAGCAAAATGGTGTAGTTGAGGAGAAAACTAGAAGTTTGGTTAAAATGGCTAGATGTATGCTTTATTGTAAAGGATCAAATAAATGTTATCGGGATAAATCCATTCATTTTTCTAACTATATTTTAAATAGAGTGCCTATTAAGGATGTTTTGTAGGCTACTCCTAAAGAAAAATGGAACGGAAGAAAATACAACATAACTTTAAGATAGTTGATAGGGAATGTTCGTTTGATATTCTTGATGAAAAATGGAAAAGATTAGAGCCCAAGTCTGACAAATGTGTTTCATTATTTATAGTGAGTATTCTAAAGTTTACAGTTTATTTGATCCATCCACCCATGGTGTAATAATTTAGTCTCTATATCATCTTAAGTAGACACCTAGAGATTGGTATGAGAAAATTCATAATTATTTCTTGAAAAATCGTTTCAAACAATGTATATATAATCTGAATCCTTATGTAAAGAAATTTAGTGATGATGTCCTCATTGTCGTATTATATATGAATGATCCTATAGTTGTCAGTAGTCATATTACCTATATATAGTAATTGAATAATGAATTTAAAATGACAGATTTAGGCCTCTTGCACTATTTTCTAGGTCTTCGAATTTGGCATATATATTTATTTCACAACCTAAGTATTTGTTTTTTTTACTTGATTAGTTCCATTTGTCTTTTTACATGATTAGTTCCATATGAGTGATTGTAAGCCTTCAAAAATGCCATTTCAATCTCATGTGAATTTAAATATTGATTGTACTACTCCTCTTTGTGATGCTACTCTTTATTGTAAGCTTGTGGGTGCTTTGAAATATTTGACACACAACTAGCCCGATATCTCTTTTGTTGTTAATATGGTCTCGAGGTTTATACAGAAGCCTCATGAAATCCATTGGAAGGAAACAAATAGAATTCTCTGATATTTATAGGGGACAATGATTTAGTGTGTTTTCTATTCAAGGAGGGGTTCAATTTCTCTTCTTGGTTATATATACTTTAATTGGGTAGGTGAACTTTTAGATACACATTATGTTGCAAGTTGCATCTTTCATCTTAGTTCAAGTCCGATTTCATGGTGCAATAAGAAGTTGATAACTCTTTCTCATTTCTCATGTGAAGCAAAGTACAAGGTTGCTAAGGAATATACTGAAGAAGTAGTTTGGTTGTGATGTGTCCTTACTGAACTTGATCGTTTTCCAAGATCGTTTTCCAAGTGTGTGGTGGTTATGGCCATGATCTCCACTCACTATCACATCTTTAAACATTATCATGGCTATATGTCACCCCTATAGGAAAATATTTTATAAAATTATTTAATATTGATGAATTCATTATTTAAATTAATATCTTTTCATTTGATGTATCTAAAATGTAGTAATAAGTAAAGAATATATATATAATCCTTTAATGATTACATTTTATATGTATTTGTATTATTTTATTATATGATATTTGTATTTTAAGAAAAGAATGTACGTTTTGTTAATTTCATATTGATGTAAAAATTTTCAATTTTAATGTATATACTTTATTACATTTCAATTTTGTTTTATTTTAATTATATATACTTTATTATGTTAATAATGTTGTTTTTGAAGTTGAATAAGATAAATGATCTTTATTATAAAATAAAATATATTTATTTTTATTATATTGGTTTATAATTTTTTTTTTAAATTGTAAAATTAATTTTAAAAATAAGTAAAACTAATTTTAAAATACTAAATTATGTAAAAACTTGAAATTAAATTATTAATAAAATTAAACTTAAATATTAAAAATAACATAATAAAAAAGATTTATTATTTTATAAAATTAACTCGTTACACAATGAATAACTGTCCATTTCAAAAAAATTCAAACATACCATCATCACCCTCCCACCTTAGCCTAACGGTTCTTACGCCAGCCTGTCACCCTCGGATTTAAAAGTTCTAGGAAAACTGCATATAATATCTGCCATTAAATTCAAATGTTTGTTTGCGAGTAATCCATTGAACTTGTTTTTCTCTCTTGTCTTGTCTTGTGTTGTGTCGTGTTAGGCATGGCCATGTCTATTGCTGTGTTGTGATTTTTTCACTGTTCTAGTATTTTATTTTTTTGCTGTGTTAATTTTTCTTTGGTTCTGAATTTTGTTGGCAAGTATGAAGGTTCTTTTGGTTTTTAGAGTGAGGGTTATTTTATATTTTGTTGGGTTTTTAGAGTGAGGATATGAAGCTATGATACGAAGTATGATGAAATTAGCAGATTGAAAGAAGAGGTAATCTATGTTTCATTACTCATGCATGTATTCTGTAACAATTGTGTAGGATATTTTATTCCAGAGGCAGAGTTTTCGGGCCTGATCTATGTTTGAATTGTAATAATGTATGTATTCTGTAATAAATGTGTAATGTATTTTAATCCAAGGGCAGGTATTCTAATCCAGGGGCAGAGTTCCAGGCCTGGAGGAGAATCAGAGCCAGAGTTTCGGGGGCAGAGGAGAAAGAGCCAGAGCTTTCGGGCCAGAGGAGAAAACACGGAGGCGGGGTTTTAGGGCAGAGGAAATATTTCTGTTAGCGAACCCAGCCCTGATCTTAACAGCAGAAACAGAATTTCGCTGTTGCAAGTAAGCTTTTAATTTCTGCAACTAGTTTTTAAAGAAGGTGTAGTATTTGACCTCAAGTTTACATTCATAGAGTGATGATAAAGATTAAAATTCATGGGTATACCAAATTTAAAATGAACCTGTGTTTATTTTTTGCTTTCTTAGTTTTTGTTAAGTATTTAGGAAATTATTATATTCTCCAGCCCTGGTTCTTCTGCTTTCTACCCAATTGCATTTGAACATAATTTCTCTATTGCTACCCTTTTGCATTTAAACATAATACATCAGGCGTTAGCAGGGGTGGGGTATCGGGGAGGGCAATCCGCTCCCAGCTGCAGGGGGAGTCCCTTGTCATGCTTTACAGACAATTCCATTAAACCCTTCGTTGTTCAGGTAGTGATTTGGCTTTACCTGATTGATTATGTGGAGTGGAGTGCTCCCCTTATTTAGGGTTTGTTTCTTATGCTCTGTACATAAGGAGTTTTTGGAACTGCATTTCTCTCTATGTATTTGTTTGCATGAACTACTCCTCCTACTGTTGGGCAAACCAGTGAAGCAATAGAATATACAACAAGTGCCATTCATGTTGCTTCTCTACTAGCTACCCTTGCTTCTTTCGTTCCTGGCACATTAGCTTATTTTGTGGCTGGTCCTGGATGGTGCCGACGGGGTTGATTCTATGTTGCGGAGCCCCTTGTCCTGCTTTAGCTAAAATATTGATGACTTAAGTGAATTTTAGCATAAATTTAAATCTATCAGCTAGGATCGAATAAATTAATTATATGAAGTAAAAGCTGATGAACCTGAATCAGCTAGGACCTAGGTACATATGGGCATAACCTTTTCACTAAGAAGACTGGTTTTGCTGGTGAAGACCTTGGCAACTATTTGGGGTTGAGATTGGGGTTGAGATTATAGTGGGGCATTACCGATCCCCCTTATACCCTGCATTTCACTTCAATAGTGGACAACTCTGTTCGCAGCTCTTGTTATTGGATAAGAAAATCCACTTTCTGAGGTTGTAGGTGTTTCACTCAAGGCCCTTGATATGACATTAGGCATTAAAGCATAATTTAGAGGCCAATTGAAAGAGTTGGGTGCAATATGAGATTAGTGGCTATGAAATCCCTTGGTGTGCCATTTCCTGTGGCACACCAAGGAAATATTTTAAACCCAGATTCGTGGCTGACCTTAACGAGTTTGTGTCATCAGAAGGCCACAGAGCTGGCAAGTGTATTGGGTCAGGGTTTATCACCGAGATCCACAGTGCGTCGCATGGAGAAATTCTTTTGCTGAAGCAATGCATAGCATCCACAAACTTTTGTGTGATGCTATACATCAATTCATGTAAGCCGAAGAAGATTAGAGCACGTCTCAGTTTCCCTCATAGTTTTTGAATCTATATAACCATAAACAAATGATTGGTTGTGAGAATATCTGATAAGACCTGTTGTTGTACAACGGTCATTACCTTTGGCCGGTGAGAGGTTGCACTACAACACTATTCCTAGACTTTAGATGAGACATAGATACGAATAAGAAGTTGCATCACCAATATCGAATCTCAAGAAGTTGCATCACCAATATCGAACTTCCTTTGTCTTACTTACTGCCAGGTCTAAGGGCATCCAAGAAATAAAAAAACTGGTTATGGGACATGATATTCTTCTCAATCTCTATCCCAGTCACAAATATCTGAATCCTAATCTTCATCACCAGTTTTTGGGATTGCATCTCTCTGTATGTTTTTGTTTGGATTAACTGCATCAACTACTTGCTCCACTGCAAGAAACTCATAATCTTCACCACTAGGTCTTGGAACTGCATCTTTGTGTATGTATTTGTTTGGATTAATTGCATGAACTACTTATCCTACTGCAAGGTAAACCACTGAAGCAACAGAGTATACAACAAGCTCTGGTTCCAGTTTCTTATTCTTTCTGTTTTTTCAGCTTGTTGTGTTCAGCTCGTTGCCTTCAACACGATTCCTGCAGTTTAGATGAAATGTCAATGGTGTAATTACAGGTTCCTAAACGAAGAGATTTTCGAATGAAATCATAATATATTATCTTTGTTTTTTAAAGAGTAATATATTTCCTAATATAGTAGTTGTTTTAAAGAGTAACTAACTAAATAAAGTGCATATAAAATCAATAGGTCTTATCTTAAAATAAACTACATATAAAATCAATAGGTCTTACCCTCTACAGCTGATTCAGCTGGATTTTGATTTATTTACTCTCTGGACTGTACAAAAGTTGACCATCAGCTTTCTATTTCAGATTATTGCTTTTTCATGTTTTTTCTGGGACAGATAGCCTCGGTTATAGGTATTTACACTTCCGTCCTTTTCCACAAGTTTCTTCATATAGCAGACAGACATTTCATATGTCAAGGTCAAGGCTGTAAAACTGTTTTGAAAGCTCATCTCTCTGGACATTTCGGTTTGATCCACCAGACACTGAAATTTTTGTTACTGTACTTTAAAAATAAAAAGAGAAATGGCTTAACCCATTTGAGTTCTAGCTGAGCGTTGTTAGCAAATAGTTATTATCTTTCTTTAGCGAAGCTGCTGCTAAGTAGTGTAGTGCTGCATAGTTGTTCAACAGACACTAGCTTCCTGTTGATCCGTAATCCAGAAAAGAAGCATCACCCTAACCCCTGTTTTCTTGATCAACTTTATCCAAAAACTAAGTCCTCCCAACGCCGTGTTTAGAAACTGGCTTAATTCGTTGACTATATCTAGCGCCAAGCTATCGGAATTCACCTTTTTGAACCTCGGCTGCGGCTTAACAGATCGACGAGAGATTTCTTTATGGCAGGTTCGGGGCAGGCACAAAAAGGTTGGACCACATCTTTGAAAAACTTCTCATCTTTAGGGGGAAAAAGGCGCTTAATTCCTCATGGAATGCCATAACTAGTGTTTTTATTTACTGAGACTTGATGATTTCCATATCTTTCAATATCTGAATTGAATGCGGGTTCTCTCTCCTTAACTCACCTTAATACCCAAGCCAGTAGTCGTTTTTGTTACTGTACTTTAAAAATAAAAATACAAATGGAATGGACGATTTCTCTTTGGTAAAAAAATCAATAGGTTTTACCTAATGTAGCCAGACGGGTATTGTTGAGCAATTTACCACCTGTGTTGCTGTAAGTTTAGATTATCTGTATTTAAGTAATTAAGTCAAAAATCAAATAAAGATATGAATAGCTATTAGCATTTTTGGTTTAAATTGTTAAAATTTAAATTAATGTATATATGTTTTTATTTGTTTATTTTTGATTTAGGGGATTTTGCAAATTTTAACCCTATAAAAATTTAGATAATAAGTTTATTAAAATTCCTTATTATTAATATTTTTTTCTTTTTTGGGTTTTATGCAGGGGAATAAAGGATGATCCGGACTCACTCATAATACAAGGAGATGGAATGTGATATTAAATTAGTAGTAGAAAGATGGATAGGTGATTTTTCAAATTTTAACAATATATAAATTTAGATAATATGTTTATTAAAATTTCTTATTATTAATATGATTTTCTTTTTTTGTGTTCTATGCAGGAAAATAAAAGATGACTCGGGATCATAGCACAAGGAGATGGAATGTGATATTAAATTAGTAGTAGATAGATGGATATGTAATGTCATGATATATAATTTTACTTATTTACTTGTAAATCATGTTGAAGAAGAACTCAAAACTGTACCTTAATAAAATTAGTATTTATTTTTGAGGGAGGGGGTTTTCCCTTCCCTAGTGTCCTCATCAAAACCATGGCCATGGCTATTGGTGAGGAATGTTTTGTGGGTGTGTTTTTAGAATTTTTTTTTATTTTTTTTCTTTATATAATGCATGTAGTAATAATGGAAAATAATAATAATATTGTGTTTAAATATGTTGATAAAATTTGGTTGAAATTTCAATTATATTATTTTAATACTTAATTGTGAATTTAATATATATTTTTAGCTTGTCTTGAAAATCATTTCTATAATTACTTGTATTTTAACAATATGGTTTTAAATTTATAATATATGTGTTAATTAATTGATATCTAAGATAATGTTATAATTCTTTTAAATAATACAATTATTTTATAGACTGTTTCAATCAATACAATTTACAATTTTCAAAAATTTAAATGGCCCCTAATATCCCAATACATTTCAAAAATACATGACACTATGACAATAATCATAAATTCTTTACAACCCTTATCAAACACTCTACATTTTCAAAACTCATCACAAATATTCCTTTTTAAATAAAATAAATATATTTAATTGAAAATAATATTTTAAAATTTACTCTTAAATAAATTAATTAAATATACATTTCAAAAGTTATTTTATTAGATGTTTTATGATGATAGAAGTTTAGATGCTTATTCTTGTGTTGCATATGTGTTTACTTCTTTGTTGTATTGTGTGTTTATTTGTTTGTTGTATTTTGTGTTTTCTTGAAAATCAATTTTATAATTATTTGTGTTTTAATGTTAAGGTTTTAAATTTATAATGGATGTGTTAATTAAATGATATTTCAAAATAATTTTATAATTCTTTTAAATAATACAATCATTTTGTAAACTCTTTTAATCAATACAATTTACAATTTTAACTCATAATGTCACAATATATTTCAAAAATACATGACACTACCATAATAATCATAAATTATTTATAACCCTCATCAAACACTCTACATTTTAAAAACTCATCACATACATTCCTTTTTTTATATAACATAAATAAAATAAATATTCTTAATTGAAAATAATATTTTAAAAATTACTCTTACATAAATTTAATGAATATATATTTTAAAAGTTAATTTATTACAATATGTTTTATGATGATAGAAGTTTAAATGTTTGTTTCTGTGTTGCATATGTGTTTACTTCTTCTTTGTTGCATTGTGTACTTGTTTGTTTGTTGTTTTGTGTGCTTGTTTGTTTGTTTGTTTTTGTTATGTGTATAATTTCACACACATAATATCATATGTAGGAATTATATTTCAAATGAGTTGAGTGTTGTATTTTAATTTATGTTGATGTTCAATTTAATAAAATATAAAAATTACATCTTTTTTGCAAGTACCACTAATTGATATGTAAAAATTATATTTCAAATGAGTGGAATGTTGTGTTTTAAATGTGTATATTTCTTGTATAATGTGTTTGTTAAGTGTATTTTATTTTTATGTGTGTTTGTGCAATAATTTTATACACAATGTTATATGAGAATGTTACCTTTCAGACAAGTTTATTTTTGTATTTTAATTTATACTTTGATTCAATTTTACGAATTTTAATTGGTATACATTGAGAAAATATAAATAGCCATAACAATATGATGATACATTTGAAAAATATAATCATTATGACATCATGGCTATGAATGATAAACATATGGAACATTTACACTTACAATGAGTTAAATGCTTAATTCTATTAATATTGATGTTCCATTTAATAGTATTTGTATTTTGATTTTGTATTATATGTTTGTTATTAATTGTATTATTACGTGTTTGTATATTTCTAATAATTTTATGTATACATAAAATCATATGCAAAAAGCTACATGTTGTATTTTGATTTTTATTTTATGTAAGAATTATTAATTAATATACATTTCAAAAATATAAATGACTGAAATTAAATAGTATTTTAATTTTAATTTTGATTTAATTTAATAAATTTGATTTTTTTACCAGTACTATTAATAAATATATGTTTAAATCGATTTGAATATTCTATTTAATTGACATTAATGTTCAATTTAATAATATAGTTTTTTTCCTAAATATTATCAATGAATATACATTCCAATATCTTATGATATAATTTTAAATATTTGTATTTTTTGTATTATAAATTTGTTAATTGCATTTTTATGTTTGTGTTTGCATTTGTATTTGCACAGTAATTTTGTGCTTACATAATATCATATGCAAGAAATTGATTGTTGTATTTTTATTTGTATTAATATTTAATTCAATATGTTTTTTCAAGAACTATGAAGTAATACACATTTGAAAATACACAACTACAAAGTGAATTTTAAGTTCTATTTTGATTTAATTCAATAGATTCTATTTTTTTGTTAATTAATATACATTTAAAATGATGAATGATGTATTAAATTGATATTGATGTTGAATTCAACAATATAGATTCAATCAATATATATATATTAATATAGCATGATATGATTCTCAATATTTGTGTTTTATTTTGTATTACATGTCTTTTATTATCTCATAATGGAGGCTTCTCTCATTCATGATTAAAGAAACTCTTTGTGATAAATCACATCAATATCTTAAGCTTTACGTAAAGATAATGAGATGCATGAGATGCAACGGACACATGAATATAAAGTTAAACCTTAAAAGTTGATTGGTTTAATCCAATAAATTTGAATTATTTTTATTAATTAATATACATTTATAATGATTAATGGTGTATTTAATTGATATTGATTTTGAATTTAATAATATAAGTTTTTTTCCCACATATTATCAATCATTATACATTTTAATATTTTGTTATATAAATCTAAATATTTTTATTTTTATTTTGTATAATTTGTTTTTATTTTGTATATATTTTTGTATTTGTATATATGTAATAATTTTATGCATACATAATATTATATGCAATAAGTTGAAAATTGTATTTTAATTTATATTGATCTTTAATTTAACAAAATTACTATTATTTAATTTATTAGGTAATATACATTTCAGAAACATAGAAAACCTTGAAGTTAAATCTTGTAATTCATTTATATTGATCAATTTAACGTAATGAATTTTTTTGTGGATCAACATTTCAATATTTTATGATATAATTCTATTATGTGTTTATAATTTAATACATCAAAAATATTATATATAAAAGGTTCAATATTATATTTTAATTTTAAGAGCTTACATTGCCTATTGCTTTGATCTTTTCACATGATAAAGAGGCCAATAACCTGCCAAATGGCTCACTCAATGGAGCATTTATTTTGAGGGGCGTCCATTATATCAGAGTCAGAGGGGACGCGCAACGGTTGTGGGGGTGGGGTGGGGGTTAAAGTTTATTTTGTGCCAATTCTAACATTGAGAGAGGAGGGAGTCAAGAATGCCTTAGATCCCTATCCATATCTATCAATGAAGCACTTAGATTAGGGTCATGATTCGCCAAATGGTTAGCCAATTTATTTCCCTCCTCACGAACATGAGAGAGGAGGGTGGCAGGAACTTGAATTAGGAGCTCTAGTATGTTTGTTCCTCGAGCTCGCAATCTCAAGTTGTTGGTTGCTTAGGATGGGTTAGAACTGCATTGGATTCTTTGAAATATGTTTATTATTTTTTTCAAATTTCCCTCCATGATGAACTTGGAGTAACACTTTCCTATGGCCATGAAGAGGCCTTATTAAAGTGCTTAAATTTTTGAAACAATGTTGGTAGTGTGAATGATTTCTCCCACATATATGTGAGTGATTTAAATGTGTGCATTGTCTAAGAAATCTCCATAGCTAGTTAGACCTAGATTCCCTTTAGAGGCATCATCAAAATTTTGTTTAATAAAGTCAATGTGAGGGGGAGGCCAATAGGTAGGGCTAGAGGGAGAGGAGGGGGGCAGGGGGAGAGGGAGGGGGCTAAAGCTTATTTTGTCCTAATTCTAACATTGAGAGAGGAGGGAGTAAAGAATGCCTTGTTCCCTATCTAGATCTATCAATGAAGCACTTAGATTGGGGTCATGATTAGGCAAATGGTTAGCCAATTTATTTCCCTCCTAATGAACATGAGAGAGGAGGGTGGCAGGAATTTGAATTAGGAGCTCTACTATGTTTGTTACTTGAGCTCCCAATCTCAAGTTATTGGTTGCTCGGGATGGGTTAGAACCACATTGGATTCTTTGAAATATGTTTATTATTGTTTTCAAATTTCCCTCTATGATGAACTTGTAGTAACACTTTCCTATGGCCATGAAGAGGCCTTATTCAAGTGCTTACATTTCTTAAACAATGTTGGTAGTGTGAACAATTACTCCCATATATATGGGAGTGATTTGAATGTGTCCTAATTCCAACATTGAGAGAGGAGGGAGTCAAGAATGCCTTGCTACCTATCCAGATATATCAATGAATCAATTTAGATTGGGGTCATTATTAGGCAGATGATTAGCCAATTTATTTCCCTCACGAACATGAGAGAGGAAGGTGGTGGGAATTTGAATTAGGAGCTCTACTATGTTTGTTACTCGAACTCCCAATCTCAAGTTATTGGCTGCTTGGGATGGGTTAGAACCACATTGGATTCTTTGAAATATCTTTATTATTGTTTTCAAATTTCCCTCCACAATGAACTTGGAGTAACACTTTCCTATGGCCATGAAGAGGCCTTATTCAGGTGTTTAAATTTGTGAAACAATGTTGGTAGTGTGAATGATTACTCCCACATATATGTGAGTGATTTGAATGCGTCCTAATTCTCACATTAAGAGAGGAGGGAGTCAAGAATGCCTTGATCCCTATCGAGATCTATCAATGAAGCACTTAGATTGGGGTCATGATTAGCCAGATGGTTAGCCAATTTATTTCCCTCCTGATGAACATGAGAGAGGAGGATGGTAGGAATTTGAATTAGGAGCTCTAGTATGTTTGTTAATCGAGCTCCCAATCTCAAGTTATTGGTTTCTTGGGATGTGTTAGAACCACATTGGATTCTTTGAAATATGTTTATTATTTTTTTCAAATTTCCCTCCATGATGAACTTGGAGTAACACTTTCATATGGCCATGAAGAGGCCTTGTTCAAGTGCTTAAATTTTTGAAACAATGTTGGTAGTGTGAATGATTTCTCCCACATATATGTGAGTGATTTGAATGTGTGCATTGTCTAAGAAATCTCCATAGCTAGTTAGACCAAAATTCCCTTTAGAGGTATCATCAAAATTATGTTTGATGAAGTCAATGTGAGGGGGAGACCAATAGGTAGGGCTAGAGGGAGAGGAGGGGGGAGGTGAAAAGACACAAGAGGAGAGATGAGGAGAGAATCCCAAGGAGGAGAGGATAATATTTCGGTATGATTACAAACCCAATCCTTATCAACCCAAGAAAGAAAAATATTTGATTTCCTTGGGTTGTTGAGAATAATTTGTTAGAGATTGTGAAAAGAGATAGTGTTGTTTTTGAAAACTATTTCTCTTTTGGAGTGTTCTAGAGAAGGAAACGTGGGAGCTTGTACCAAAATTTATTTTGATGGGATTAATAAAGGAAGAGGCTAAACATGAATGAAAAGTAGAGGTGATACTTTTAGGATTGCGATCAGATTGATGAAATAGGATGGAAATATTGTGTAAGAGGGAAGTAATGTAACTATTGTTGTTGAAGAGGTGATTACTAGATTTAAAATTAGAGAGGTTGAGGGAGTAGGTTGAAATTTCATAGAATCCATGAGGTTGAATCTTGTCCCAAGTGTTACACAGTAATTTGTCACTGTCTCTCTGTCAGTCTCCCTACTGTGTCATGAATTCAAAACAATCATGTTCATGCTCTCTAATCTGTCAGTCTCCCTACTGTGTCATGAATTCAAAACAATCATGCTCATGCTCTCTAATCTGGCCAAATGACCGACTTTGCCAAAGTTTTTCCATCATCGCGGCTGTTCTTAAAATAACCACGCTGACTGGCGCCTCATAGTGCAACGAATGCGCTGCCAGCGCGGAAGCTCACGTGTTTTCCGCGCTGGTCGAATTTCATGAGCCAGCGCATCCTATGTTTGTATTGAGTTGCACTGACACAACCTTCTCCATTATTCAGATGCGATGTCAGCGCTCCAGTGCAGTTATACACCCGCGCTGATCCAGTTTGGGCGAGTTTGTTCTAACAGCCAGCCTTCCAGATGACTCCAGACCTAGTTGTTGGCCTTGTAGATGTCACCCTCCCTTCTATGGCATGTCTGTTTGTCATTTGAGCCACCTTCCTTGGAGATAAGCTCATCCTCCCACCATTCATGGAGACTCCTTCTCCTATTTAAGCCTCTACCATGGCCATGAGCAGCTAGTTTTTGACAGTGTAGAATTGATAGTGCTTAGAGTGCTGCTGCTAGTAGGTAGTTGGTGTGATAAGTGTGGGATTGCTAGAGAGCTTAAGGAAGGTTGTGAAGTGTTGCTTTCTTGTGTGGACTTGTGTGAGAGAGAGTTCTTGTCTTGGGAGATCTACCTCCAAGGGTGAATGCTTAAGAGACTTGCTGGCTGGACCCTCTTGAGAAGGATTCAACGTCAGAACTTTGGTTGTACCTTTCTCTGTTATTGATTAATAATAGATGACTACTATTATGGTTCCATTCTCATTTGTCTTTGTAATGGTTAATGTGAATTACGTCCTTTCTGACTGATGTATAATTGCATTTATTAGATTTCACGCTTGTGTTTGTGTTTCTCTTCATGTGTGCAGGTATCTATCTACGGGGATCGTGGAAGATCGTGACCGACCAAAGCGAAGGAGCGAGAACGACGTCTCTTCATCAAACAATAGCGTTGGAATCCAAGTAGGTGTTCATTGCCTATCTTTTATTTGCAATTAGGAACTTGCATGGTAGCATTGACTGATTGTTGCTAGACCCATTCTGGGCTAGTAGGGGTCGCCTCTATCCATAGAGGGGATTTACCTCTCCAACAATTTGGCGACTCCGTTGGGGAGCTGGCCTTTGTCCCTTTTTGTTCATTCTTGCCTTGAGTTTTTGTTTTGGTCTCTTTTGGATTTTTGGGGATTAATTATCAGTCTTTTGCGTTTCTTGGGTTGATTTGGGAAATGCCCCTGTTTGATTGAAAGATTGGCTGTTTTGATTTGGGAGTTTTGATTTGCCTGTGACTATTTTTGAGCTCCATCGCGGATTTAATTTTAACAGTCGCGTTGTCATCGCGCTCGCCCTTTTGCAACATCCTGTGCATTGCGTAATTACGCCTAACAGTCGCGACGATCCTAGAAATCGGATCATCACGGAAAAGACGTGTACAGTCGCGATGTCAGTGCCACTTGGTAGCTTTTTACCCGCGATGATCTTGGGTTGCTAGCTTAATTCCCGTGACGACTCCTAAAATCGCATCATCGCGGAAAATAGGTGTTTTTCCGCGACCATCGTGGGTTGTCTGTGTAAAAATTGCGCTGACATCTCGGGTTGTCTGTGTAAACATTGCGCTGACATTTGTGATCATCTCGGGTTCTCAGTGTGTAACTTGCGTTGATTCCTGAAAAGTTGTTTTTATAACTTTATCTCCTGAATTCATCAATCTTTCTTATCCCCTGTTGTTTCTTGTCTCTCACTAGCTTGTTTTGATTACTTTTGGTTAGGGGCACTCTCTCTTTGATTTCATTCGAGTGAGTCTTGTGTTTTTTAGACCATGTGACCTAGCCCTTTAGAAGTTTCATTGAGAAACCATTTGCTTGGGTTACTTGTCTATTCAAGGTTCATCCACAACCCTCTTATTGATTTGCTTGAGGCTTTTTCACTGCTTGTTGCTGGTTGATTTTTAGTGTCGATTATTGAACCAATTTTTTATGTTGATTCGATTTCTTCACTACCAAGCATAGATCACAATTGTTTGGATCGATCAGTTCACACTTGTTTGTTTGTCTTCTTGAATTCAAAAAAAAAAAAAATTGCATTCATTTAGCATACGAAAGTGAAAGTGCATTTGCATTACGAATTTTCATGTTTAAGAAATTGAAAGCAAAATTTAAATCTTTCATTAGTAGTATCGATGCATCGTGAGATTAGTGTATTGATGCATTGTGTTTCTTAGTGTTTGCATTCGCTTGTCTTGGTTTGGGAATGATATTTCTACCCTCCCATAGGTAGGTGTTCATCGAAGAAAAGGATACTTCATTCATTATAGCTTGCATTTAGGGAATTGCGAGAGATTACATACGGTAGGACCTGGAAATCGAAACCTAATCAAAGATCAACCATAAAATGAACTGAATGAACTTAAAAACGCATTGGAACATAACGCTCACTATTTAGAGGTCTAGGCTAGAGACGTGCTCCGACGTCGTTAAACCTAGTCACTGTTGTTTCACATTACGATTGGGTGATTCCTCCTTTTGTGACTCGATAGTGGTCTAGCACGGACTTGAGCTCCCACGTACCGTCGCGTATATAGGGGAGACCCCACTAGGTTATCATCCTTTATCCACAGGAATCCGTGTCTGCCGCCTTACAAGACGTAATGCACCGAACACAGAATTCGGGAAGATTGACTGCCGTACGGGAAGTCCTTGGTTTTCATATGACTGCCAAGGTGTATATGCAGTTTTACGGATTTGTTTGGTAAACCCTTTGCCTAGTCTCTCCAGAGTAGTCACTTTTGATCCTTTTCGGACTCCTTAAAAGAAAAGGCTCACTTGAGCAGTTTGTCACTTCGGGCTCACAAAACATTCGAAGGCGACTAGAGTCACCTTTTTGTCCTTTTCTCGACTCTTAAAACATGAAAAGGTCAAGTTGTGTCCTTGCATCTTAAAATTTATTCGGCCGCATTCACATTTACCCGGTTAGATCTCGTTCGTGTTAGCTTGAGTAGGTTTCTTTTTCGTTCTCGATGGCAACTTTTCCGGGGTTCACCAACCCAAGTATCCCTCCTGACGGGAATCCTGGCCATTTCCCTCCTCTCGGGAATGTTGGTGCTCCTTATATGGCAACGTTGTCCCTCCCAGGGTTAACTATTGGGTTGCCAGTTTGGTTGTTCTCAACCTCTTTGGTCCCTGTCGTCTCACCGTCTAGTCAATCCGTCCCTCCACCTGAACAACATCATGTTGATTCTAAGGTGGACCTCTCCCCTTCTACGCCTACTTCTATGTCCTCATCTTCTACTTCGCCTGGTGAAAGTCTCGATTCGAGTAACCCGGTGGCTAAGAAGAAGAAGAAGAAGACGAAGAAGAAGAAGGCTCCTAAGGGAGAGGTTACAAGTACAACTCTTACTCCGAGTACACCTGAAGTCGGGCCACCTTCTGCTCCTCCGCGGAAGGTAAAATTTCCTTGTAGATTATGCAAGGGGGACCATCTTCTTCATGATTGTCCTGGCATCCCCAGGGTCTTAGAAGTATGGTCTCGTGATCCGGCCCGCCCCTCATCGTCCACTGAGGCTCACGGCGATGTTCCCCTATCGACTCACAAAGGTAAGGGAAAAGGGAAGATTCGAATCCCCTGTAGACTTTGTGAAGGCAATCATCCCCTTCACCTTTGTCCACTCATGGATAAAGCCTCTGTTGTCTTGGAAGGTCTTACAGCCCCTTCACCCCAACTTCCCGTTGGTTATCAACGTCTCTCTGTAGCCGCAGATCATTCCCCTGCTGACAAAGAGATTGATTCATATTCTTCTCTTGTCCAGTCTCCTCTTCCCGCACCCGGCTGTCCGCAGCCTGTTCGAGACCAACCATTGGTCGGAAAGAGTGTTGACTCGAGTCCACCGCTCGCTCACTCTGTTTCGGAAGAGAATCACGCCCATGTTCTTCTCGTCTCTTCAGATTCTCCTGAGTCCCAAAATGACTCTCCTAACCCAGCTGCTCCCGAAGGTTCTCCTTCGGTTCCTTTAGCACGCGAGGGAAATCATACGATTCCCCCACCATGTAGTCTGGTCGCTTCCTTTGATTGGAATCGTCTGATCGCCGGTCGCCTTCCATCCCATATGCCTTTCCAGATCACAGTACATGCCTGTGCTAAGGCAGTACCTGGCACTGTTTTGGATGAAGGGGCGTCTGTCAGTCTTATGCCGTACACTACTTGGCAAGCTTTAGGTTCCCCGCAGCTTGGGCCAGTCACTCAGAATCTGTTGGCCTTCGATGGAGGAGCCTGTCCATCTCTAGGAGTTCTCCCGAAGTTCCCTATTACTTTGGGAGGCAAAACCGTCTATATAGACGTCTTGGTTACCCAAGGTGTTTTAGACTTTAGTCTTCTCCTTGGTCGCGACTATGTTTACGCCATGGGGGCCCTCGTTTCTTCGCTTTTCCGTGTGGTTTTCTTTCCACACGATGGAAGAATTGTGACTATCGATCAAATGTCATTCGTTAGTCCTCCGATGCCTCCTACGTCATTGTCCTCCTCTCCTAGTTTTCATCCACCAGTTGCATCTACCCCACCACAGATCAACTACGTGGCCACCTATCTCATGCTTGTATCCAGTGATGACGTCGCCGTGCATAGTGTCCTGGGGGCATTGGGCCCTGACTTCCAAGATGTGGTCCTTCCACCGGGAGTGACACTCTTGGAAGCAATGACTTCCTGTTCATTATGATGAAGTTCGTTTGGAGCATAGTTCCTTTCCTGTGTCAAGCTCCTTAAAAAATGAAACTAGATCTGGCCGAGGATAGTTTTGATCTTGTGGCGACCACGTTAAACAACAAAACAAGGTGGTCAAGCATAGTTCCTGATCTTGTGTCAAGCTCGTTAAAAAAATGAAACAAGGGTTATGAGGATAGTTCTTTTACTATGTCAACCTCATTAAAAAATGAAACAACTCCTCCTTTTCCAAATCAAGTCCTTGGTTAAGATCTCGTAAAATATAAGTCGAGTCTTTCATAGATCTCGAGAGTGAACCTTCATTCCATCCACTTTGTTGAATGTAATGAAGCTTGGGGGGCATGTACCTCATTTTGTGTTATTATGCTGGGGGCATGCGAACTTATAAGAAGCATAGTTTTTCGTTTCAAGCTTGTGTAAACATGAAACCGAATCCAAGCAGAGTTCTCCATGGTTCAAGCTTGTGTAAAAATGAACCCATACCCGATTTACATCTCGTGATTGCCATTTTTATCCGCTGAATTCTGCTAGATGAGCCTTGGTTGTTTTCATTCCATCGCCGCCATCTCTTTGGCCGGTCATATGCTTTCACTTGGTTGTTTTTCCTTTCCTGAGGGACCGTAGTTATGAGTGGTTTTGTTAGCCAGCCTCTTGACCATTATATGTTTTGAGCAGTTCCACCATTGCCGGAACCAGTTGATACCCTTTATACCACTCGTTCCTCTAGGATTAGTCACCTTTAAGCTCTTTTCTGACTCGTAAAAGATGAAAAGATTGCCGAGTATTTTTCCCTTTTTGACTCGTTAAAGAGAATAAAAATGGAGGTCTGCTTTTAGCTCTTTTCCGACTGTTTAAAGACGAAAAGATTGCCGAGTTTTCCCTCTTGACTCGTTAAACGTAAATAAGAGGCGGTCGCCTTTAAAGCTCTTTTTTCGACGTTTTAAACTAAAAAAGATAGCCGGGTTTTTGTCGTTTCGAACTCGTAATTGGCTCCAAAATGACGTACTTCTGACCGCTTTTCTACTTTTTCGGGTCAAAGTCACTACTTACGAAAAGTACTCCTCGATCATACTGGTCGAGCGGTTCTTTCGAGCATTGTTTTATACTTTTTCAGGCTCGAGAGACACAACGTTATGAAAAAGGACCCCCCTGGAGTTTTCTTTTCCGTTGTCTTTTCAGACTCTCTAAACAGGAAAAGACGTCGAGTTCTTCCTTTTTCAGACTCGTTAAAACTTAATGACATCGAACACCGTCGAAATGACGCTTTCCAAGCATATGCTATCCCCGTCAAGCTTGTCGTCCAAAAATAATCGAGGTACCTGCCAGAGATGGTGGTGAAAATGGAACTGTAATAATTGTTGTGTCGGCAGTATGTCGCTCTTGAACATGGCACTAGTCTGCATTCGTGTCTGGGTGGGGATTTCTCATTTTGTTTTACACTAGCCTCCGTGGGTTTGGGTTATCCTATTTTGGCCTCTCATCTGCTCATTGCCTTGTCACCATGACCTCTGCTCATTTGATGTCAGATACTGCCAAATCCACTGTCGTGCCGCCAATATGTTCAAGAGAAGTTGACCTCTGCAAAATTACAACCTCCCTCTGATACCTCACATAAAATATCTTATCCTTCTCTGTCTCGTGTCGATGATGTGGGAAGCATTATGGCCCACCTTCGATCAAGGTTACTTCCTATCAACTTCAGCTCATTATCCAGGAAACTGACCTAGAGACTCCCTTCAGGTGCCTTGGAGCCTGCATGCCTCAATGGCAGGTTCTTCGTGTTCGACGCAAGGTTTTCATCATTGGCCTCCGATCGAATGATTCTGCGGGTGTTCGACATCAGCTCATTGATTCACACGCCGCGGATTGTACCTATAAGTACCTTGAGGACCATTGTCATTATTGGTGGTACCTCTCACGTCTGTTAACAGTTTTCATTATTGGCTGGTAACCAGACGATGTTCATGCATGTTCGACTTCAACTCATGTATCCACATGCTTGGACTTGTACTTTGTTCGGGTTGGGATGGAGCGCAAGACCCTAGTTTTTGTCTGTTGCAAACCAGGTTGCGATTTTGTGGATTATTATTACATGACTCATTGATGGATGGCTGCACCCATACCTGAGTCTTTTGGGATGGCTGCGACCATACCTTTTTATCATCATGGTCTCTTCAGCTGAGTGGCTGCGTCCATACCACAGACCTTTTCGTATGTCTTTTGGATGGCTGCGCCCCTGCCTAGACTACGTGTAATAGAGATATCAGTTGTAAATATGTGCAGGTTCTTCCTGGTGGTGTTCTAGTTCAGCGAGTTTTGTAAAGCATTTCACCCCTCCCACTCTCTCGGGCTTCATGCTTTAGGGGGCATCTGTTACACAGTAATTTGTCACTGTCTCTCTGTCAGTCTCCCTATTGTGTCATGAATTCAAAACAATCATGCTCATGCTCTCTAATCTGGCCAAATGACCCACTTTGCCAAAGTTTTTCCATCATCGCGACTGTTCTTAAAATAACCGCGCTGACTGGCGCCTCATAGTGCAACAAATGCGCTGCCAGCGTGGAAGCACACGTGTTTTCCACGCTGGTCGAATTTCATGAGCCAGCGCATCCTATGTTTGTATTGAGTCGCACTGACACAACCTTCTCCGTTATTCAGATGCGATGTCAGCGCTCCAGTGCATTTATACACCCGCGCTGATCCAGTTTGGGCGAGTTTGTTCTAACAGCCAGCCTTCCAGATGCTCCAGACCTAGTTGTTGGCCTTGTAGATGTCGCCCTCCCTTCTATGGCATGTATGTTCATCATTTGAGCCACCTTCCTTGGAGATAAGCTCATCCTCCCACCATTCATGGAGACTCCTTCTCCTATTTAAGCCTCTACCATGGCCATGAGCAGCTAGTTTTTGACAGTGTGGAATTGATAGTGCTTAGAGTGCTGCTGCTAGTAGGTAGTTGGTGTGACAAGTGTGGGATTGCTAGAGAGCTTAAGGAAGGTTGTGAAGTGTTGCTTTCTTGTGTGGACTTGTGTGAGAGAGAGTTCTTGTCTTGGGAGATCTACCTCCAAGGGTGAATGCTTAAGAGACTTGCTGGCTGGACCCTCTTGAGAAGGATTCAACGTCAGAACTTTGGTTGTACCTTTCTCTGTTATTGATTAATAATAGATGACTACTATTATGGTTCCATTCTCATTTGTCTTTGTAATGGTTAATGTGAATTACGTCCTTTTTGACTGATGTATAATTGCATTTATTAGATTTCACACTTGTGTTTGTGTTTCTCTTCGTGTGTGCAGGTATCTATCTACGGGGATCGTGGAAGATCGTGACCGGCCAAAGCGAAGGAGCGAGAACGACGTCTCTTCATCAAACAATAGCGTTGGAATCCAAGTAGGTGTTCATTGCCTATCTTTTATTTGCAATTAGGAACTTGCATGGTAGCATTGACTGATTGTTGCTAGACCCATTCTGGGCTAGTAGGGATCGCCTCTATCCGTAGAGGGGATTTACCTCTCCAACACCAGGTAAGAGTTTTGTTCCAAAATAAAATCTATAAGAAGATGGCAGTTTTAGGTCAATGTCTGAGATACCATAGCTTTTCCCACATGCTACAATATTCATTTGGATTATTAGGGGAAAGGAGGCTACAAGCTTATGAGAGGCTGAAATTTCCTTTATGTTAGTGCACACAATGAAGAATATATGTTCCTCCTTTAACAATATTTTTTCGATCAACTAGAATAGGAACCCAACTCTAACCAATTGGTACAATCTATCCAGCTGCACCACTAAGAAGAATGAGAGGAAGAAGAGCCATAGTAGTAAAAAAAAAGGTTAGTCCTTGGGCAAGAAGAGAGTATTTGATAGGATTGAGATGATTTTTATAGGACAATTTTGGCCATTAGTGCCAATAATCCTCTGAGAATAACATGCTTTAACCATTTCTTACTTCCCAAAAGATACACTCTTTGATGAGATTTTGTGTTCCCAGGAAAAATTCAAAATACGTGAACCTTTGATATTACCTATCAATTAGAGTTGTAATTCTTGAATGCTTGGGGTGTATTTGTGTCTCCACATCTTACACGAGAGGGCTTATGGATTATTGATCAATCTCTACCATTTTTTTTGTGTTGAGTGCTTTACTAAGAGTTTTTGGATCTCTTGGTACAAATCCACCTTCAAGCTTTGGTTGGCAAAGTTTGTCCCATGTAGTGAGAGCCCACATTTTTTCTCTCTCAGCACCCAACAAGTGGAAGAATTGCTAAATGTTTTGTATATTTTTTAGAATGACCTTTAGAGAAGAAAAAATGGATAAGAGATAAATAGGTAAGGATTGAAGAATTGATTTGAGGAGGGTGAAGCACCCTGCCAAATTTAATAAGTAGAAGGTCCAGCAGGAAAGATGAGCTTCAAATTTTTGAAGAATATTCTCCCAAGTGATTTTCCTAAGAGGGTAGTTAGTGAGAGAGACACCCAGATATTTGGCCAAAATGAAGCTCTTTTGAAAACTAAGAGGCCTAAACATGTGAGTTTGAATAACCAGTGGAGTGTTAAAGAAAAATATTTGGGATTTGGCTAAGTTAATGGAAGTTCTAGATGAATTAGAGTATGTAGTAAGGATGTGATTTAAGGTTGCCACTTCCTTGACAGTGGGAGTGCCCATTAGCAAAGTGTTATCCAAAAATTGATGATGAGTGGAAGAATGACTTGAAGATATATTGGGAACGAGTTCCCCCAAGAGGACTTTTAGGGCTAAAAACCCATGTTTTGGGACAATTTTGTAATAAAGTTGTAAAGCCTCCACATTTTGTGGCTGCGGAGCGTGAAGGTGTCAAGATTCATAAAGGGTTGTTCGTCCTTATTTTTTAAAGTGTCAAGTCGGTTGTAGAGATCTACCCATGGTCCACTAAGTAATTAATCTCTAGGTAGTTAGAGAATAATGAAGCTTTGGAAGTTTTGGTAGAGAAGTCTAAGTGTTTTGGGTCTTAGTGTAGGTAGAGGATCTGCAGCTAAGTGCACAGAGGCCTAGGGTGGAAGTTCGCAACTGAGTGCACGGACCCCTATAGCTGTGTTCGTAGGGTGGATAGAGTTTGTATTATGTTGGAAGATATCAATAAAGAGAATTATTCTGCAATTACTATGTATTTAGTCTCTGTTAATGCATATGATTATATTGCATTTTGGGTTTATTTTACACTGTTTATTTGATGTGCGAATGTATGTGATTATATCTGTTAATTGAACGCAAGTAAAGATATTAGTTTACATGACATTAACTATAATTGATTAGTAAGATAAGTATAACACTTGAGATAACTTGGGAACCTATACAATACATTGCCATAGCTTTGCGAAAGTACTTGAACCGTAGGTTAGGGCTGCGCGAAGGTCAATCATACTCCTTCACAGAGGTACTGAAGGGTGGAATAGAGGGTAGATTGATAGAGCCCTAAGACTTAGCGACTTGCGCAAAATCAAGGGCAAGGGGTATAAACTGACATCATGACCATCTTAGGGTGCAGAAACTTGGTTCCAACATCCTTCCATATTGCTTCGGATCAGAGTTTGGTCCACGCTCCATGGGTTGATGCCAAAAGGGCCAGTAGTGTAGGGATTTGTTTCGCTGACTAACACTGAACCTAGGTCAGGGCCCGCAAAGCCAAAAAATGGTTTCGTTGCTGGGACCATAATCTACATGAGAGATGTGGGATGTCATATCACTGGAACCCAACTAAGGAAGAGATTAGAGACTGGTTAGATAAGAATATCCACGAATTCGCAGTGCTGGAGAACAGAAATCTGTGGTTGACAAAGGAATAGTGGCTAGATGAATACTTGTATACAGAAACCCATGAAATCTTTCTTTGTTCCTTTCCAGTTGAGTTATAAGAGTGGATCGTGAAGCTAGCGGACAGCCAAGGAAGATGGAGGCTCAACGGTCCTATTGTCTAGACCCCGGAGTTAGTACAACGACTGGAAGCCTCTAAGGATAAGATTTCTTGCATTGTCGATCATTGGCTCGATCGTATCACAGGAGGGTTTGTAATAGAATTCACGGTCGATACCTGAGTTAGTTACAGCGAGGCAGAGCGATGATTTTTCAAAGGTCCACGAGGTAAGTACTTGAAATCTTTAAATACCTACCTTGATGTTCGGAGCTACAGGAAGTGGAAAGACTTACATGAACGAAGGAAGAAATGGTCTTGAATATAGCCCACTGATTTCACCTCCTTTGAGTGATGAAGAGGGAGTAGCGCAAGCTTCTCCACGAAGCACAGTTCAGTTGATGAAACAAGGGTTCCCGCGACTACCACCTCCACCCACACCACCTCCACCTTCACCACCATCACCTGCGACTTCGCCCACACCACCACCACCTCCACCCCAGTTCAACATAGAAAATTCAGTGAAGCTGCCATTATTTAAGGGCTTGGGAAATGAGGACCCAGACCAGTTTTGGTTCATCATAAAAGCTATATGGGAAGCTCAAGGCGTCACAAATGATCACATGAAGAAGGCAATGTTGGTTAGTGCTTCGCAGGATCGTGCACTAACTTGGTACATCAAGTACTTTAATGATAACCTAAATGCAGAGTTGGCAGAGATCTAGACCACGCTGAATAAAGAGTTTAGGAGGCCTAAATTCGAGGTGCAGTTGATTGTGGGGTTCAAGGAAATCGTGAGGAAACCAGGTGAGACACCTTGGGAATTGGATCAGAGATTGATGTGTAAAATCCAAGAAGCTAATATGAACTTAATAGATGGACAGCACCGTGAATGGTTCGTGCCTTCGCTCCTGCCTCACCTAATGGTTGCGCTATCACAACAGAAGATTACGACTCAGGCAGAAGCCTTCGAGATTGCATGAAACCCTGATGCAATATCTGAACTTGGGGGTTCAAGAGATCCATGCGCTGTTGCAAAATCTTTGCCTCGAAATGAAAAACTTGAAGCAGGATAGAACAGTTCAGCCAGAAGTGCGTGAAAAGGTATGGTTCTTGAAATGTAAAGGTTAGGGGCATGACAAAGGACCACTGCCCGGTCTTTGCGAACTATATTGTAGGAGGAGAACTGATGCCTTTGAGGCTAGAAGCCCAAGTAGGACCGAGCGCGGGGCTTGCATTATGGTGCGGTATATTTCAGATAGCAAGGAAACATACGACTGATAATTGTCATTTGCTGCAGAAGTTTGTACAAACGCTGCAACAAATGTTTTGCGACTTCTACAGGTCGGTAGGGCACGATGAGTGCAACTACCGAAGTTATGAATTGATGATCGACATAACACCCACCTATAGAGTTCAGGCAAAAATGCAACCTCCTGACCAGAGCGTTGGATGGTGCAGACAGGCTTTTAGGGGTGTGGATGAGGCTGAGGCAGAGGAGGACTAGGCAGAGGTCAGGGACAACTGATCTATTACAATTTTGGAGGACCAGGACACAACGTCTACGAATGCACTAACCCAACACATCCATCGTGAAAATATTGTACTCAGTTTGATCATGAGACTGAGGACTACCTTACACTGATAGCAAGGGTACATGACAAAGGGGTGCTACCACTGCAACTAACTCAGAACCTGTAGATGATGAGGGTTAAGCCTCTTGAAGAGGATCCAAATTTAATATAGTGCTCTGAAGTGGAATTGCAACGGGTGACGATAAGGGGAAACAACCTGAAGACATCGCATGGGTTCGCAAAGCTCTAGAGAAGGAGGCTAAATTTGATTTGGAGTGTGCATGCGAAACGTTCATGGAAGTAAAGAAGAGCTTCGTTGAGGCCTCTACCTCAGGGAGCTAGGATAAACCTGTTCAAGAAATGGACCATTCTATGTTTACATCCCTTCTAGAGACCTGCATGAAGCTGTTGCGTGATAGCAAGGATGTGAAGGGGTTACAGGAACTTATAAATATATGAACCAAAAACACTCCGGGTGAACCGCGCATGGTACAGAAGATTGGTAAGCGTAAAGAAAGGACAAGACATGAGATGAGACTCATTGCGTAGATAGGAGAATAAAAAATGGATCAAGTTATTTTGGATCTGGGGTCAGTCGTGAATGTTTTGCCAAAACAAACTTGGGAGCAGATTGGGAGACCCGCGCTGCAGTGGTCTCCGATTCAATTAAGGATGAAAATCAGTAGAATATCATCCCCATGGGACGACTGCAAGGAGTAACTGTATATATTTAAGGTGTGAGTGCATTGGTTGTTTTCAAAAGTAATAGAAATTGTGGATGACAACAACCCTTACCCTACGCTCCTTGGCATTGATTGGGCTACTGACATGAATGGGGTAATCAACATAAAGAAGCGAAAGATGATATTTGAAAAGAAATTGCTTCGCCTAATAGTACCCCTAGATCCTACTGAAGGATCATGCTCTACTGAACCAGTTCATAATTACGAAAGCAATGACGATTTAGATTGCATATATAAGATAACAACGTGAGACCAAGATTGGGTGAATCCAACAGTGGATGGACGAATTACATGGGATCACGAGAGTTCCTACAACTTAGATTCAGATGAAGAATTATAGCACTGGCATAATCGACTACATGAAGTAACCACATCGAGATGTAACATGATGACCCGGTCGCTGCATTGTGTCATCAGAGGTAAGAAATCTGCCCACTTATGATGGCTTGAATGATGCAGATGTGTTTTTGGATGCATTTGAGAGGGAGGTACCAGAGAAGTAGCGCTTCTAGGCTTTGGACTGTGCCCTGTGTGCTACGCCCATGAGATTTTGGGGTATGCACAAGGGTAGTTTTGATGATTGGTGCGAGTGTAGGAGGATGATGAGAAGATGCTTTGGGAAGCCGAAGGTACGAGTGATAGAAAAGTATGGCGGGAAGGATGATTCGCACACTCACTTGGCCAAATGGGCTAAGGTCTATGGAGCAAAGCCCCAACCTGAGAGGGTGCACTTGTTTTGTCACACCTTGGATGTCATGTTGATGAACTGGTACTTGGAGACAGAGCTCCTCCATGGTACATGATAATGAGATATTTTGCGTGAATGGTTCATAATGATGTTCAGCTTAGAAGATGGGTTTGACTGTATTGACAAAGTGCTACAAGAGGTTAAAGCAACGATCTTTAGGATACCACAAGATCCTTTGGATTTGATTCAACCCGATTGGACTACTCAGTTGAGCCACGCGCTAGAATGCTATAACATGACTAATGCAGAAGAAGATGAGGACCCACAAAAGATTAATATCCTTCAAAACAAGGGTCACCACGAGATCAAGGGACCGCCTTTGAGAATTTTGATATAACCACATCGCTGAAGACTAAACAGATAAATATTGGTACGGAGGCAGAGCCCAAATTTGCGTAGATTGGAGATTACTAGGTTGACACAATGGCAGATAAGGTCGCCAAATTTCTCTGCGAATACTAGGATTTGTTCCCTGCCAAGTTTATGGAGTTAAAGGGGATAATAGGAGACTTGGGCGTCATGAAGATCACGTTAAAACCTGACGCAAAGCTAGTTAAGCAAAGACCTTACTCTCTCAATCCAAAGTATAAGGAGAAGGTCCGCTTAGAGTTAGATAAGATGCTTGCAGTAGGAATCATTGAGCCCATAGAAGAATTTGATTGGGTGAGCCCAATGGTGGTACAGGAAAAGAATCAGAAGGATGAAATAAGGATATGCGTAGATCTCAGGAAGTTGAATGATGCTTGCGTGCATGATCCTTTCCCAACTTCATTCACTGATGAGGTATTGGATAATATAGGTGGACATGAAGCGTACTCCTTCACTGATGGGTTTTCTGGGTACCATCAGATCAAAATTGTGCCTGAAGATAGAATCAAGATGACCTTCGCGACTGAATGGGGGTGTTTTCAGTAGACTGTAATTTCTTTCAGATTAAAGAATGCGCTTGTGATTTTTTCACGTGTAGTCATTGCTGCATTCAAATAATTCATTCATAAATTTCTGGAGGTGTACTTGTATGACTGGACTGTGTTTGGGTTAGTAAAACGCCATGTGGCCAGTTTGCGCTTAATGCTAGATACTTATCAAAGGTACCATATTACACTCAATCTAAAGAAATGTTTGTTTTGTGTCCCTTTAGGGACTCTGTTGGGTCATGTGGTTTGTAGATATGGATTGATGGTAGATCCTGCGAAGATCACAATAATACTTAACCTGGAAGCATCAAGAAGTGTGAAACAACTACGCACAGCCTTGGGACATACTCAGTACTATAGGAAGTTTATCAAGGGCTATGCCTAGATCACCGCACCTATGGAGAAGTTGTTGAAAAAAGATGTCACATTTTGTTGGAACGAGGACTGTCAGAAAATCTTGGATGTGTTGAAGGGAAAAATTTTCATTGCATCGATTTTAGTCTTCTCATATTGGAAGAAGGAGTTTCATGTACATGTCAACGCGTCATGTATAGCACTGGGAGCAGTACTAACCTAGGCCAATGGAGGAGAATTGGACCATTCTATAGTGTTCGCAAGCAGGAGGTTATCGAAGGCCGAGAATAACTATTCCACCACTGAGCACGAAGGATTAACCATGGTATACGCGCTCCAGAAGTTTAGACACTATTTGCTGGCTGCACATTTTAGGATGTATACGGATCATTCTGCGTTGAAATACCTGGTCAATAATCCTATGTTGGGGTAGAGAATCTGCAGGTGGTTGTTATTGTTCCAGGAGTATGATTTTGAAGTTATTGTGAAGCCTGGATGACTGAACGTAGGACCAGACCATCTATCGCGCATCGAAATAGGAGAAGAGGCCACTAATTTGGAGGAAGGATTACCTGATGCACAACTATTTGCAGTGCACATCGCGGATGGTCACTTTGAAGACATCATACACTTCCTAATGTCAAGAACTGCCCTGTAAGGCTACATCATCCAGCAGAAAAAGGAGTTAGTGGTCCGCACGGATGACTTTTATGTCATTATCAGACATCTGTACAATATGGGGTCTGATGAAGTAATTACGATGATATGTACTGGAGTTTGAAAGGAGTAGTATCCTCATGGATGGTCATGGGGGTGTCACGGGAGGGCATTATGCAGTAAGGGCAACTACACAGAAGATCCTATGCGCAGGGTTGTGGTGGCTGACCCTCCATCAAGATTCCAAATCTTACTGCAAGGCGTGTGACATGTGTTAAAGGACTGGCAGGCCATCGTGGAGGGATGATCTGCCTCTGAACCCACAGATGACGTTACAACCTTTCGAGAAATGGGTAATAGATTTTGTGGGACCCATTCAGCCCCAAGGAAAGAAGACGGGAGCGTGGTACATTATCACCGCGACTGAGAATTTGACTCGATGGGTGGAGGCACAACTTGTGAAGGACTGCATAGGCACGACCACTACGAAGTTTCTCTTTCAGTATGTACTGATGCAATTTGGGTGTCCAAAGAATTTGATGAGTGATCGTGGTATGCACTTACTGAACAAAGCAATCAGCGCACTGATGGAGGAATTTTAGGTATATCACCTGAAAAGCATGCCTTATCACCCACAAGATAATGGGATGGTGGAAGTATTCAATAAGGTACTAGAGAATTCGTTGACCAAGGTTTGCAATGCTCAGTGAAATGATTGGGACCTGCGCATACCCACAGTACTATGGGAATATCAAACGACATGCAAAAAGTTGACTAGATAGACACCCTTTAGGCTTGTATATGGTGTTGAAGCAGTGATGCCCATGGAATACAATGTGCCGATTCTGCACATAGTGGCACTCACGAGTATGATGGATCGCGGAGCCCTGGAAGAGAGGCTCACAGGTTGTTGAGCTTGAGGAAGAAAGGTTTCTGGCTGGATTTCACCAACAGGTCCAAAGGCAACATGAAAAAGCATGGCATGATCGGCACATTAAACTGCGTACCTTTAATGTAAATGATCTGTTTTTTTATATGACAACAAATTGATAAATTTCTAGGGAAATTAAGGATGCACTGGCTAGGGCCCTATGTCAGTAAGAAAATTATCGACAGTGGAGCAGTTAAGTTGGTTAAATTGAATGAAGATCCCTTCCCAGGCAAGGTGAATGGCAACCGATTGTAGCCATACACTAGTGATCCAACCAGGTGACTATATGAAGGTAGCATAGTCTTAGCACTCTAGGTAGTTGAAAGGAGGCGCGGGACTATAAACTACACTACCTGGGTTGGGGGACTGCACGATTGCAGTATTGTGCAAAATGAGGAGATGTCACAGGGTTCGCGATAGTGTGGAGAGAGCTATGCTACCCGAGAAGAAATCATGCAGGTTAGTCAAAAAGTGACTGCTAAAGTCATTGTTCATGATTTGATGATGAGAATGTGGCCAAATGGAGTGGGTGACCGACATTTAAGACGAAATTTATTGGTAAGATCCTTAGAAATCTCCCATCAATCCATCATCAATGAACCGAATGTGGGGGGAATGGTTGGATTTGAATTCAAAATGGCCTATAAATTACATGTGGAGGCCCAATGAAAAACACTTGTCATTTTGAACATTGAGTTGGTGAGCTCTCAGACGTGCATGATCCACCCATTCTTCAAAGAATTGCTTGACTACCCATTGTTTGATCGTTTTCAAGATTCCGACCGTAATTCCATCTATGATTTTATCCCAAGATCCAAAGCTATGGACGCCGAAGTAGTGACAGCCAAAGGGGCTATGCTAGAGGTTATTATGGAGGCAAAACGAGCTACTCTGGAGGTTGCATAGTTATTAGCTAAAGTCGCTAAGTCACCACGAACGCCTAGGCCGAAGCCTACCCTGACCAATGAGAGTGCAAAGGATAAGAAGGGAAAGTAGGCTGCAATACCCGTGGGCGTGTCGCCTAGAAGAAACCCACAGAAGGACAAACCCACCACACAGGAAAAGGGAAAAACTATTAACTTGGAGCTGGAGGAGGAAGAGATTGAGGACATCTTGATGGATGATGAGGATGTGGGGGTGGAAGTGGAGGACATTAAAGTCGATGGTTCTGACCCTATCACTAAGTTACCCAAATACATCCCTCCGCGCAAGGGAAAGACCAAGGTGCATAAGGACATTGACGAAAGCAAGGTCGCCTTGCACATACCTCTACTACCGGATGAGATTGTGTTTGAAGGACTGCGCTTGGGGCGGGTTCGCTGTTGAAACTGGAAGATTGGGACTTAGATGAGACTAAAAATTTCCCTCACTTGGTGACATAAAAACTAATGTACTGCATTGTTCACACGACCACCAGGATGACTACGTTGGAACAGTGGAAGTGGCTCAGGGGTGTAGACAAGGTAGGTCTGCTCAAGGTGCTTTGGGTGTCACACTACAATCGCACACCCATTACAGTGTTGGTCATCAAGCAGCTACTATGTTTGGTGCATGATGGGTGTCTATGGTTGAAGGAGCTAATACCCATCACTGATAGGTTGATCCATAAGATCACACGGCTACCCTATACGAGGGAAAATCCGGCCATGATGTTTGGCAGAAAAGGTGGTGAGCAGGCCCTCATGGAGGCCGAGGAGAAATTCAAGTTCATGAAGAAGCCGTGAGGCTATGCCATCTCGAGTATCTACGATCTTGAAGTCAAGGTGGCCACGCAGATTTTGGCAAGAAAAGTTATGAGTAAGTGTTGCACAGATGAAGTGCCAGCACCTATCGTCACTATAGCGGCCCAATGCACTGAAGGAATCAATTTTAATTGGGTGCGCTCTCTGTGGTGAGTTCCTTGCGAACTTCCAAGAGGCACGGGACCTCAGCAAGACCTTCCACTATGAATGGCTCTTGCTATCCATTGTGCTGGTAGCTTGGGAGCTGCTTGAAGACAGTCAATTCCCCTCGGTCATGCCAGACCTTCTAGAAGCAGTGAAGTATGCTTCGTTGTGGGCAACCAAGGATGTTCAACACATCAAGGATGGCAAGATCTTCTGAATCTTGATGGAAATGAATATATGCATGGCTATCAATCGAAAGGCACGATTGTCACCTATTGTGTTTGCCAAAATGCAGGAGTAAATAGAGTTTAAGGAGGACTTTCAGCGAGTATCGATCAGGGCATGGAAGGACCCTGAGCAGAAGTGGCATGACTTGCCTTACTTGGAAATTGACAATGCGATTGATGCAGTTCTTGATTGCTGGACGACAGAGTGGTGCACTATGTTAAACTTAGTGGTGGGGTCGAGCAAGTCTGCCGCGCAGCAAAAAAAGGAGGAGGCCAAGCTCAAGATGGTGCAGCTAACTGAGAAGAGGAAGAAGGAGGCCACTAACAAGACCCAGGTAGAGCGCGATGCCACACAGTAGGTGGAAAAGCAAAGAGGTGGAATAGAGCGCAACTCTAACAAAGGTGCAAGGTCATCCTCACCCGAAACAAAGGAAGAAATGGATGAGTAGACAGAGCAACACAGCGTGGACACACAGACGGTGTCATACTATATCAAGCATCGAAGGGGACAAGAAAAAGTTGGGCCGTGAAAGAAATCGAAGGCAAGTAAGACGTCGCTGGACCCAATCACCTTAATAGAGGGATATTTGAATGACATTGGAGACACGATGTGGGATGTCAACGCGAAGGTACTGCAGAATTTTGAGTAGCAGTAACAACAAGTATTTGGGGCCATCTATATAGGTTTGCATGAGCTGCAACTCTGTGCATCATAGGCTAGTGCGGTGTCCACCAGCCTCACCATCAGTACTTCAGAAACTACCACAATGCTGCATGTGAAGGACTCTAGAGCGATAGTGCTGGTGGATGGAGCACTGACCATAGAAACCAAAGCTGACATGCCCGTTTTCAGCGCCCTCAAGGGAGTAGGGCTGAACTTGGCAGCGCTTCCTGGAGAGGCACTCCACCTACTCTAGGATGGAGTGATCGTGAAGCTGAGAGCCCGCGAACAGCACACTTTGGAAGTGATCAGTGAGCAGAAGATCAATAATGTGTAGATGGCCCTGCAACGAGATACCACCCTCACTTCCATGGTGGAACTTACTAACACAAATCAGTGCATGATTAAGTCCATGAAGGAAGCCTGTCAAATGGTCCACGAATTGGCCATTCCTGAGGATGCGAAGGCTGATGAACAGGTCTACAAACTGGATATAGGGGTGCGCGATGCTCGCATAGAGTTGACTAAGGTTCAGCTGGAGCTAAACCTATAGATTGTAGATTTACAGTTGAAGGCCTAGCCTTCAACTCTGATGAAAGTAAAGGAGCAGCGCGCAATCGTTGTCACATAGGTGACAGCGATAGTAGACAGTGTAGTAGCAGACTGCACACGGTTGTTTGAACAGTCATTCGAGGTCATGACTAGTCTGCAGGAGGATCCTAATGTAAAGAAACTGGAGATAGAGGCACGATAAATGCAACATCACTATGACGATGAAAAAGGAACAATTTTCACCATCGCTCTCACACAGAGACTGGCGAAGCTGTAGGAGGCCAAAACATTGAAGGAACAGGTAGATGCAATGCAACACAAAGAGGCAGTGCTGAAGGCGCACTTGAAGCCTTGGTTAGACGAAGCTTATTTAGTCACAGCCTCCATTGAAGGCAAGTTTTCTAGTCTACAAGCGACTCAGCAGAAGCTTCAGGATGACACTTCAGGACCAGCGACAAAGCAGTTGGTTGAAGAAGTGAAGCAGGCAATCGCACAGTGCACCGCTGAGGTTGTCATCATACAGGTCAAGCTAGGGGGTCTTCGAGCCAAGATCTCTGCGTTTGCAGAGTGACTCGAAGGTGAGTCACCATGTTTGTGTTGGGGGCCTGTTGGGAATGGGTTCCCCCAAGAGAATTTTTGGGGCTAAAAGCCCATGCTTTGGGACAATTTTGTAATAAAGTTGTAAAGTCTCCGCATTTCATGTTCGCGGAGCGTGAAGGTGTCAAGAGGCATAAAGGGTTGTCTGCCCTTATTTTTTAAAGTGTCAAGTTGGTTGGAAAGATCTACCCATGGTCTCTGGACCATTGGATTGTATAAAAATGAGCTAAGTAAGCTCAGTCTAGGCAATTAGAGAAAAATGAATCTTTGGAAGTTTTGGTAGAGAAGTCTAAGTGTTTCAGGTCTTAGCGTAGGTAGAGGCTTTGCAGCTGAGTGCGCGAACCCCTGCAGCTGTGTGCATAGGGTGGATAAATTCTATATTAAACTGGAAGATATCAATAAAGAGAATTATTCCGCAATTATTGTGTATTTAGTCTCTGTTAATGCATCTAATTATATTGCGTTCTAAATTTATTTTACACTGTTTATTTGATGCCCGAATGTATGTGATTATATATGTTAATCGAATGCAAGTAAAGATATCAGTTTATGTGACGCTAACTGTAATTGATTGGTAAGATAAGTAAAACACTTGAGATAACTTGGGAACCTATACAATACATTGTCATAGCTACGAAGTACCTGAACCACGGGTTAGGGTTGCGTGAAGGTCAATCCTACTCCTTCACGGAGGTACTAAATGGTGAAATAAGGGTATATTGATAGAGCCCTAAGACTTAGTGACCTACGCAAAAGCAGTGGCAGGGGGTATAAACTGACATCACGACCATCTCAGGGTGTGGAAACTTGGTTCCAGCATCCCCCCATATTGCTTCGGGTGAGTCTACAGTCCACGCTGCACGGGCTGATGCCGAAAGGGCCAGTAGTGTAGGGATTTGTTTGGCTGACTAACGTTGAACCTGGGCCTGGGTCCATAAAGCCAACAAGATCCTAAAGGGGTACCTTCAAAGTCCATCTTGGAGGGAAACAGAGATTGGGCGATCAAGGCCTTAAACCATTGGGAGAAAAAATATAAGGAGAGATGGTATCCCCTTTCCTAATACCTCTTCAAGTAACAAATGGAATGGAGGGAGTGGCATTGACTAAGATGGAGAAGGCGCCTTTGGTGATGAGGGAAAGTATCTAACAAATCCATCTTTATTTGATCCAAAGGCTACAAGTATATGAAAGGTGAATTTCCAAATGATATTTTCAAAGGCTTTAGGCACATCAAGCTTGATGATCATACTTCGGGTATTGTTGGATTTAAGAGAGTGGATTTGTTCATGTGCAAGGATTACACTAGTCATTATTTTCTTTCCTTCCATGTATGTTGTTTTCTCTAGGGAAATGAGAGAGAGGATGATGGGATTTAGTTTGTTGGCAATGACATTGGAAATGATTTTTTATATGGTGTCACAAAGGGAAATGGGATAATAGTGAGAAGATTTGGCTCTTGATGGTTTGGGGATGAGTGTAATGAATGTGACATCTAAGGTTGATAGGATTGAGGAGGAGCACCTAGAGTCTTATACTATTTTCCATATATCCTGACACAAAATTGGCCAACAAGATTGGTAAAAAATTATAGTTAGCCCATCGAGACCTGGAGAATTTCCTTTAGGCATGTCCACTACTACAATTTTCACCTCTTGCATAGTCAAAATAGGTCATTATAGCCTTTGGTGACAATTTTGGGTATGTTTCTAGTGATTTTTCTAATGGTCAGCCTTCTGTCAAGGGTGAGCTCGGTTAGGAGGGTTTGAAAATGGTTGAGTAAATCCTGAGTGATTTCAACATGGCTTTTGATTTTGAGGTTGGTGGTAGATTTGATGCTTGATATATAATTTTTTTGTTATTGATTCATCATTGGTGTGTGGAAAACTGAGTGTTCCTTTTCCTTTCTTGCAACCATTGGACTCCTGATTTTGTTTCAATAAAATTTCTTCTTGCTTTAAGCGTTACTCCAGTTTTAGAGAGGTGACTATATCTTGATGACTTAGCTCCTCTGTCTTTCCTACCGAAATTAAAGTGTCCTGTATGGTAGCCATCTCTTTTTGTAACTGTGTCTTGTATTTATGAATGTTTCCAAGGTTGGATAGGTTCTAGTCTTTGATTTTTTTCTTGAGGTATTCAAGTTATTATTGTTCCCAAGAAAATATTTAAATCTCTCCACCAAGTCTTTGTATTAGGGAGAAAGTCTAGATTCCTTAACAAGAAGTCTTTGAACTTGAAGGTTATGTTCCTTGGGTTTCCCAACCTATTCATTGATAGTTGGATAAGCCATTGGTTAGAACCATGACTTGGCAAGATTGTGGCTTCAAAATTGGTTCTAGTCAAGCAGCTTGTGAGGTTATCTGGATGAGGCAGATGGATCCTACAATGGTTTACTAAGACACTGAGAGTTGTATCAAACTCTCTGAGAATCCATTTTTTCATGATCGATACAAGCATATCGACATCTAGTATCACCATCTATGATATTGCATGCAAAGGAGAATCATGTTGCAAGAGTACATTCCTATAGAGGAACAAGATGTAGATATTTTGATAAATGAATTATCAACATGAAAATTCGAGTTTCATAGATGCAGGATCATGGTAGAAGATAATCTCTTTCTTTTTGAGAAGGAGTGTTGAAAATGCAACAAGAAAATCCTAATTTATTTTTTTTCCTTGAATTAATTTTCTATGAGTTAACTAAGTTAAATTGACTTTTTTGGCTCAATTAATTCGAGTTGAGGGTCTAACTTGAGTCATGTAGAGTGTCTCCTACATTATAAGATCCCTGGTTAATTTTATTTTGAGTTGCAATTAATTAATTCAATTTAACTGAGTTCAAGTCAATTATACTAGTTCCAGATGTTGGAGGAACTAGTGGGAGGCCTAGTAGTGTGGTCATGCCTGTAGTATAGTGTGGTGCTGCCTACGGTGATCAAACGGTAAAATGATGATTCACTCATTAATAAATCATGCATGTCAAATATGAGAGTTACCTAGTTGATATTGGAGTTCAAGGATAGTTTACTATCAATTGTATAGTCATTTGAATTGTACAGCTGGTGCATGCAGTCAGAGGAAGGTCTACGAGGATTGTGGAGTTCCAATAGAGTAATTTCCATAATTAATAGGGGATAATTACCAAGGTAAGAATGAAAGGAAATATGGAACCGAGCAAGCATAAATTGGTTGGGCATTGGCATGGGCTCGTCTAGGAAGCAGTGAGACAGATAGAGATAGTGCAGAGATTGCTTGGGCTTCAGCTAAGCGTTACAATCTTCTCATATTTTCTAACTAATGCAATATAAAAATAGCAAGGGTTTTTAGCTGTGGTCTTCCCCAAAAAATCATTTTGTAATGTGTTGATTGAATTCTTTCTCTTGTACGCTTCGTGATTTCATGATCGTTTCATTGTTTTGCTCATGAGTAGAGTGTATTCAAGTTTATTGTTTTAGCAAATTACAATTAGCAGTTTGAATCTAAAAGGAATTTCTACACAATGTATAGATTTAAAAATTCATATAAGAAAAAGTAAACACACACACATACAAAACATTCCTCACCATTAAGGATATGTATCAGCAATAGTTATGCCCATGGTTTTGATGAGGTATTTAGGGAATGGAAAACCCCCTCCCTCAAAAATAAATACTAATTTTATTAAGGCAGAGTTTTGATTTTTTCCTCATCATGATTTACAAGTAAATAAGTAAAATTATATATCATGAGATCACATATCCATCTATATACTACTAATTTAATATCAAAGTCCATCTCCTTGTATTATGAATCAGCGTAATCCTTAATTTTCCTACATAGAACAAAGAAAGGAAAATCATATTAATACTAATGAATTTCAATAAACATATTATCTAAATTTATATATTGTTAAAATTTGAAAAATCACATATCCATCTATCAACTACTAATTTAATATCACATTCCATCTCCTTCTGTTATTAGTCAGTGTCATCCTTTATTTTCCTGCATAAAACACAGAAAAAGAAAATTATATTAATAATTAAGGAATTTTAGTAAACATATTATCTAAATTTTTATATTGTTAAAATTTGGAAAATCACTTATAATAGAATTGGAAATAAAATATAATAGACAAATAAGAGTATATATAGATTCAAGAAGACTACAACATCAGAAAAGAGGAGAATATTTAAAGAAGCATTGAGGTTGATATTGACAGTGTAGTGATTCTTAATATTTTTGGATCTGAGAATGGCGAGGGTTTCTGAGAACGTTTTTAGCGCCGATGCCACTCTTCAGACCACTGATCTGGGAATCAATGGAGTATGTAGGATACCAAAAGATGTGCAGGATGACTCAGTAAATCAGGCAATCGTCTAGCCGAACCGTGAACCAGAGTATGAACCCCCAGAGGAAGACCGACCCCCACAATGGCCACGAATGACCTCTCTCTACCTGAAACGAGGCGATTCTTATAGATCAGGACAAGGGATCTTTGATATGGGCAGCAAGATGGTAGATCAGCCCCTGGACTAGCCAGATCCAGCAGTCTGCAAATTTTTTTTCTCTATCTTCTATAGACTCGCTGACTCTAAGACAAAGGGAAAAGGAAAATCCTGTTCGATGGTCTGGGCAGTGCAGGAGAGTGTCTGGGGCATCTGTCTGGGGATTTTTTACTCAGATCTATCACTCCTATGCCTCACGGATCCCCTGCTCGTTTTTGATACGGAAAAAACCATGCGTATAATACGTAATAGAGAGCCAGATCGATTGCCCAACTGAGAACAGGATCTCTCTATTGATAAGAACCGCATAGACACAGCACTGGGGTGGGCAGAGCCATACCCGGGAGGCCTCCTGGAACTCGTAGGTGGGTATCTGACAAAGGGTGATGCCAGGCATGCTAGCCCAGATATGCCGAAGCAAAAACCATACAGAGCACTAATATGCACAGATCCATCAGATAGCCCAGATCTGGTGAAGCAAGAACCAGATAGAGTACCAATATGCTCAGATCCGTCAAATCCAGACGCATTGAAAACAGATCGAGCCTTTTCTCAGACAGACCCACACTCTATTGAGGTAGACTTGATACAAATTTTCATTAAAACACTAGGAGGAAAGCATATTTGTTGGAGGATCTGGAAGGGGAGGAGGATCCAAGACTTAAGGTATGAAATCCAGACTCACCTCGGTATACCAGCATGAAGGAAAAATTTGATCTACTAAGGAAACAACCTTCACGATAACCACACACTTCAAGATTATGGCATTGTCACAGACTCGATCATCATAATCAATTTTCATCTGCAAGATGAATGCTCTGGAACTAGCTTAAAGAACACAAGCTCTTTTAAAGATGCAGTCAAAGGAGAGGGAAAAACACAAATCAAATTGGCAACATTTCCCAAGATACCAGGGCCCTACATTGTGGAACAAAAATATGAGACTCCTGCTCTCACAATCTCAATGCCTAAGGTAAATGATTTGTACTCAGATCTCTATTCCAAAGCAGTTATATGAAGATTTAATGGCTTTTGGCCTAAATCTGATGTTTTACACCAATGGGTATTTGTTGCATGGTCACCAAATTGTGAAATATACTTATGCCCTAAGGGGTTTTTTATAGTTAGATTCACCACATGATAAGAAAAGGAATATATCCTCAATAAGGGACCATAGTTCTAGGACAATGTAGGACTCTTCATGACCTCTTGGTTCCCAGAATTTGATGCCAACACAATGGTGGTATAAAAAATGCCAGTTTGGGTCAGGTTGCACAACCTTCCATTACACTTCTGGCATCATAATGTTTTAGTAGCCATAGGGAACTCCCTGGGAAAGTTCCTAAAGATTGATGGGGACAGACTTATAAGGGGAATATTTACTTTTTCCAGGATATGTGTTGAAGTAGATCTTGGTCAGGGACTACTAGACAACATTACATTGAGTTTCAATAATACGATTTGGACTTAACCTTTAGATTATGAAAATACAGCTTTCTGATATTGTGGATGTTTACAAACAGCCTCCATAGTGCCTGTCCACAACCAAAAAATACCCCCAAATGGAACAAGAAGCAACATAACAAGCCAAAAGGATGGAAATATACAGACGCCTTGGAAGAAGAAGCAGAAAAATTAGAAACAACAGATAATAAAGCAGAAACGAATGTTCAAAGGTCTAGAACAGTACACAAAAGGAGGTGAAAGATCCCACCAACCCATGCAACTTGTGGCCCATCCCTTTGCAGAAACAAGAGTCCCAACTAACATGAATGGAAGTAAGGGCAGCAAAAAAACTCATGGATTAGAAGGATCTGATTCTAACAAAGAATATCCCATAAATACAAATCAAAATTAGTTTTCCATTGTAACATCCACTCCCAACACTGGAGGTTGGCGAAAAGTGGAAAAAAAGAAAGGGAGAAAAGAATAGGTTAGTTGTACTTTTTCTTTAGCTTTTTTTATGTTTTCTGAGAAAACAAGAACAGATCATATGCATATACTTTTTAGCATCTACAACATGTAATTTTGTCTCATGAATAAAATTACTATTTTTCCAAGGAGGAAAAAAAAGTATATATATATATTTCATGATACCATTAAGCACATTGATTCAAATTTAATCAATTTAAACTTAAAACGTTAATACCTATTCGTAACTTTATTTGATTTTGGACTTTATTACTTATTTATTTAATATTTACTGATAATCTAAACTTACACTAATCAAAAACACAAATGGTAAATTTCTCAAAAATACCCATATGGCTATATTAGGTAAGACCTATTGGTTTTTTCTACCAAACAAAGAAATCGTCCATTCGATTTTTTTTTAAGTATAATAACAAAAGATTCAGTATCAGGTGGACCAAACCAAACTGTCCATAGAGATGACCTTTCAAAACAGTTTTACAACCATGATCTTGACATATGAATTGTATGCTATATGGAAAAATTTATGGAGAAGGACAGAAGTTACGTAAGTTTAAATGGCTGTAACTGAGGCTATCTATCCCAAAAAAAACATGAAATACCAAAAGAAATAATCTAAAAGTTGATAGTTGACTGTTGTACAGTCCAGAGAGAAAATCATATCATATTTAAGAGAGAAAATCCAGTTGAATCAGCTGTAGAGGGTAATACCTATTGATTTTATATGCACTTTATTTGGCGAATTACTCTTTAAAAAAACTATTATATTATGATTTTCACTAGAAAATCTCTAATAACAAGCTTGTTATCAGGAAAACTAGTGTCCATTCAGAGCTACTAGTCCCACTAAGACGGGTAGATATCTTAGAAACAAACAAACTAAAGTTACTTGTGTTTTCCTTTATGAGAGATAGATGAGGGAGAAGCATAGAGTACCAAACTCAGTCTTTCGCTTGGATCCTTGCTTTTTTCTTTCCTCCTTTGACAGAGCTTCACCACTCTTTCCTCACTTGTCTTGCTTCAAAGAACACTTGTAGAGTCAAAGCAGCATAATACCATAAAAGCATAGAGATCTATAACCATAAACAATATAGGATCAGATGTATATTCACCATAAAAATGCATATATCAATACAAGATTCAAATATATACAAGAATATGGAGGAAAACTCAAATAGCTTATTTGATAGAAATAGTAGAAGAGAGGATTACAACCCATTGGTCTGACCCAGCACCATCCTCTCAGCATGAAAGCCCTCTTCACCTCATGAAAAGCTTAGATCACCCAACAATACAATGTTGCACAGAGAAGCCAACAACACTTCCTTATAAAATACAAAATTCCAGCCTCTGGATCTCTAGGATGAGGGATCCATGTATAGATATTTGTGGGTGGGTGAGTCAGCTTCTAGGATTTTTATTAGTGTCATCTCTCTGATAGTTCTTGGTTCCACTTGGAGATTTCATGATCTCTTACTCATCCCTGGGCGAATTCAGAGAGGCAAGTGTCAAATGGGCAGTTTCTTGAAGATTCTCTGGGTTTCGCCCTAGCCCACTGCCTCTGCCATTTGTCTGATCTCACTTATCGTACCCTACAGAAGGGCTTTTTAGTATGCATCACACTTTTTTCATGTGGCAAGTGAGATGCATCGCACCCTTAGCATTGAGCAGTTTGTATGGTCCAGTTTTGACCAGTTTTGAGTAGTCTTTCAAGGAGAACTTCTGGGAGATGATGTAATCAGCTAACCTTGTTCCCTTAGGGTATGAAACAACACTTTTAGGGGCTTAGAAGCCCTTGGTTTATGGACATATGTGATTGGGGTTGTAGTGCCCAAATATGTCTATAATAGTTTCCCCCTAAAGCATGAGGTCGTAAATCTTCTGATGTCGGGTGAAATTCTTTATCATGAGGATCTGAGGTTTTTCAAACTGGAAGGTGACTTGTAATAAGATATAATACAATACATTATCTTCATAATATTTTCATGATCTAGCTGAGGTGGGCATTCCCATGCTTAGCTTTATAAATTCATTTTCATGTACATAGGACAAACAACCATCTGTGTGGTAGACTGATGATTCTGGTAGAGCCATCATCCTTTGGCTTGGATGATTATCTGTGCAGCTATGATGTACATTTGATGTCTTTATTTTCTTGAATATATTGCAGCCTAGATGGATGAAACTAGATCCAGGGTCTTCAAACTCATTCAATCTTTGCCCAAAGTACAAGTCGATCCATGTGAAAAGATGTTCTGAAGTCGAACATGGAAAGACATTGCCTGATTACCAGCCAATGATGTAAGCTATTAACAGGCGCGAGAGGAATCACTGATAATGATAATGTCCATCAAGATACTGCAGTACAATTCACGTGGTGTGAATACATGAGTCGATGTCGAAAACCACACAAAATCTTTCGGTCGAAGGCCATTGATGTAAACCTGTTGCTGGAAGTGAGAAACTTGCCATTGAGGCATGCAAGCTTCAAAGTAATGGAAAGGTTGTTCCTAAGTCGACTTCTTGGATAATGAGCTGATGTCAACAAGAAGTGACCCATCGTAGGAGGGCCTTAATGAATCCCACATCTACAACACAGAACGAAGCAAATGATTTTGCGGAGGTGAAAACGATCTGATGATACAAGGTTCAGGGTGGCAATCATGAAAGAATGAAGTGTGAAGGAATTGCAGCAGATGAGACATAAGCTGGGTTGGTGAATTCTCTGAGTGACTTCTCTTGAACACATCGACGACACTGAAATGGATTGGTAGCATTAACCCGAAAAATGGATGGGACGGAGGACCAATGGTGATATAATCGGTGAACGGAATAACCCAACCCGACTCAATCATGGTGATGGAGTGAAAGTGTCATGTTCAAGAGCGACCTGCTACCAATAAAGTTTCTTCAAGTTTTCTTCCTAATATTTCCCAAGTCATTGCTGACTAGTACTTATTTATTTTTTTCAAGCTTGAGGAGGATAACATATGCTTTTTCTATAATTTTCCCTTCGGGCAAACCTGCCGCTATGTTTTAACAAGCCTAGCAACAGTGAAACTCACTCTTGTCTGCATGGACAAGTTGGTCACTATTGTTTTAACGAGTTTAATGACAAGGATAACTCGGTCCTTTTCAGTTTTAGAAAGTTTAAAAGGAGATGCAAAGGAAACTTGAGTATTCCTTTTTCGTAATATAATCCCTTGAGTCCGAAAAAGTATAAAACAATACGAAAGGGATGACTTTTCGATAGTTTTAACGAGCCAAACAAGACAAATGCTTGATCTTTTTGTGTAATGATCCCTCAAGTCCAAAAAGATTAAAATCTAGAAGAGGGATGTCACTTCCAATCACTTTAGCGAGATGGAGAGGCCAATTGCTCGGTAATCTTTTCATTTTTTATGAGTCAGATGAAAAGAACTTCAAGTAGACTTGTTTTTTGATGAACGAGTGATATTTTCGGATAGCAGCTGGTTCCAGGTAAGGTTTGGAACTTTTTCAATCACAACAGTGTAAAGAAGGTGGCTAATAGAATCACTCGTCGCAGTTTTTCCTCAAAAGGGGTAAACAATCAAATGGAGGCGTATGATCGGCTAAAAAAGAGTGGAGGTGATGGTAAGAACACGATCAAGGTTCAAAAGCTGATAATTATGTGATCACAATGGTTATTTACCGAAGGTGGGTTAATTTTTTTTTTTAATGAGCTTAAACTCTGGTGAAACATATGCTCATTGCTAGGTTTATTTTTTAACGAACTTGAAATTCACGTAAAACTGCTCGTGCTAGTCGTATAATAAGGATGTATCATCAGTAGGTTCATTTTTTAGGGAGCTTGCGCCATTCACAACTTTACTCCAGAGCCTTTCATTATGCAAGCTAGGAACAACCAACCTACGAGTCTAAAGGGTTAAGAGCCTACAAACTAAGAAAATAAATGGTTGCTTTTCACTTGCATGCAAAAAGGTTTGCATGCCCCCAGGTATAAAGTAGAGTTTCCAGGTCACCATATGGAATTTCTTGCACTAGCAAGATTGTTCCATCCACGTCGCAGACAAAACACTTCCTTGGTGATGTCCATCGAAATGGACAAAGGTGACTGTTGTCAGTCCCAATCAAATAACCTTTGACGAGGGAATATTATTCCAGTCTAATCCCATTTTCCTATACGGATGGGTGTGTCAGACTAGTCATATATCCTACACGGAAACCTACCTTATATCTGGGGCTTTCCGGCTGAGGCAGACCAGGGTGCATGCCCCCTGGGTTTCAGTCACAATCACCGAATCACTTGCGCTCATCAGGTGGACGGACTGGAGATTGATGAGACATTCGTTGTGAAAAAATACCAGTTAGGGATGGCACTTGACTAGTAGCTACATGTGAACAGGGGAATGAAAGCTGGTCTACGAGCTGGACCACTCTGCATTCATGTGGAAAACACATCACTCGAAAGAGTGAGGAAACAATAGCTCCCATGCTATAAATGTAGTCACGCCCAAGGAGTAGATTGTAATCTAAAGGTCCTTGGACTACCATAATGTTTAGATGAACAATTTTCCTTCTCAAAGTTCTAGGTAAATTTGGAAGGATCCCTAATAGTTGACCGGTTCCTTTATTGAAGCTTGTCAGATTTTGAATCTCAGGTAGAAGCAATGGTGAACCAAGTACTTTCCAAGCAGTTGAGGAAAGGATACTCACAGAAGCCCCTTCATCTATGATAGTACCAACCATGATTGTTACACAGTAATTTGTCACCGTTTGTCACCGTCCCTGTTACCCCTCTCCCGCACACTGGAGGACTCATTCCGGGACCTGTGAGAAGTGACATGACCTAAAACCACTTGCATTATATTCCTCTAAGTATGAGCTTCATATGCCCTGAAGATATCTCCTGCAGAATACCCATAAAAAGACCTCTTTTTTCATTGGCGCGGTTCCACTGTGTACTGCTCACGCCAATGGGGGAAATCCTCTAAAGAGGGCGCGCCAGTTGGCGCTCTGTCTCAGATTCGCACTCGCGCCAACCCAGTTGGGTAAAGTTTTTAACAAACAAACTTCCGAAGGTTCTCCCTAACCCATTCATCAACTGAATCTATGTTGAGCTAGGATGGTTTTGCTTCGAATCTCCATAGAAGAGAAGTGGTTTGCCACCTTTCATGGAAGCTTCTTAGTGATAAAGCCAATCCCATGAATATTGTGGTTGATCCTATCTCCTTCCCCTCTATCTATAAAAGCTTGTTCTTTTGCCTCGAGCAAGCTAGTTCCAACAGAGTGCTAGTGATAGTAAGAGTTCCAGGAGTTCAAGAGATTGAAGTTGCAAGAGCCTTCTTTGCACCCATAAGGCCAAATCTAAGTGAGGAGATTCTTGTCACCAAGGAGAGAGAGGCTTGTTTCCCATCCCAACAAGCTTTGCAAGACTTGTGTAGCTGATCACCCAGCCAAAGGAGGATTTGATGTCAGAACTATGGTTGTATTCTTCTTTGTTATTTATCAATAATAGATGACTATCATTATGGTTCCACTTTCATTGTCCTTTGTAATGATTGATGTTGAGTTATATCTTTTCTAACTGATATATAATTGCGTCTATTGGATTTTATGCTTGTATTTGTGTTGTTCTTTGCATGTGTAGGTGTCCAATCACGGAGATCGTGGGGATCGTGACCGGCCGAAGCAAAGGAACGAGAGCGACGTATCTTCTACGAATATTAGCATTGGAATCCAAGTAGGTTCTCATCGTCCACCTTTAATTTGCAATTAGGAACTTGTGTGATAGCATTGTTTGATTGTTGCTAGACCCGGTCTGGGCTAGTAGGGATCGCCTCTGTCGGCAGAGGGGATTTACCTCCACAACAATTTGGTGACTCCACTGGGGAGTTAGCTTGTTGTTTGATTTGTAAACTTTAGACGGAGCCTGAAGTACGGCTAGATAGCCTTCATCAACACCACTTCAGTCAATCTCCGGTTTGGTTTACGAACTAAACAACTTGGAGTTTGTCTTGTCTCTTTGGTTTCTCTTGTTTTGGTTGCTTAGATAGCTTTCTGGGTTGGATGCTCTGTTGTCTCTTGCTGCCTGGTCTGTCTGGATACTGTCGACCAAGCCTTGGACTGCTTGTTTTTATTTTTAAGCTAGCAAACTTGATTGGCGCTCTTTTTTGCATGACAGTCGCGCCAATTGGCGCCACTTGCCAGTGTATAGCCCGCGCCAATCCTCAATTGGCGCTAGTTTTCTGCTTGACAGTCGCGCCAGGCCTGTGAACTTTTCCAGTTTGCTTGTTTGCAGCCTTCCAAGCTTGGGTTTTGTGTCTAGCTACACCTTTTTCAATCACTTGAGTGTGTCAGAGTCTTGTTTGACTGGTTTTGAGTTTTTTTTTTGGCAAATTATTAATTTGATTTCCTTTGATCATTACTTGGAGGTTTGTCTCAGTCTTTTCAAAATTTTGCATCTTTTTTCTTTTGTTTTTGCAAAAAAATTTCCCCCTCATTTGCCGGGGGGGGATAAATTGTGTATGAGTGTTAATCGCCTTTGAGTGTTTTTAGTTTATGATCTTTGGAACTCACACCCATTTTTCTTGATTTGCACTTGATTGGTTCTTAGATTACATCAGAATCATCGTGTGTTTGAGAATTCTCTTGCATAGATCACACTTGCATAATTAGAATTTTCATTTTCAGGATATGAATGAAAAGTGTGCATAGATTACATTTGCATACTTTGGGTGTTTGCCATTTTCCACCGATTTCACATTTCAGCCCTAGGGCATCTAGTGGCTTTGTGCATCGAGCCTGCCATAGGAGTCTTGGGTTCTTTGATCGTCCAGTCGACTTTGTGATCACTCTTTTGCACTTGCTCAGTGGTTGTCAAAGCTTTGTATTGCGTTATTCAAGTGATTCTCTTCTTTTCGCTTGGATTTCGCTTGGCTTCGTTTTGGGCTTAGATTACATGGCCCATTGAGGTCTTTGAGATCTTCTCTTGGTTTGAAGGACTGCCTTGGTGTTTTGGGGACTTGATTGTATTTTCATTGAGTGAAATTTGTCTTTTTACTCGGTGTTATTATCTCTCAAAATTTGTTTAGTGCACTTGGCCATTGAAAAGGAAACGAACAGTCTCTTTTGCGTTGAATTAGTTAATGGAAATTAGAGCTTTTCATTGATTAGTAACTTTAAAGAAAAGTTTCATTTATTGCCATTAGCTGCATTAGAGTGGTTCTTGATTGTTTATGGTCATTTTGTTTGATTGAAAAGTTCTCAACTCTCTCGTAGTTAGTGTTCATCAAACGAAATGATACTTTTTGGCATATAGCTTACATTTAGGGAATTGTGAGAGATTACATACGGTAGGACCTAGAAATCGAAACCTAATCAAAGATCAACCGTAAAATGAACTGAATAAACTTAATAACACATTGGAACTTAACGCAAACATCTAGAGGTCTAGGCTAGAGACGTGTTCTGGCGTCGTTAAACCTAGTCACTGTTGTTTCACATTATGGTTGGGTGATTCCTCCTTTTGTGACTCGATAGTGGTCTAAAACGGATTTGTGCTCCCACGTACCATCGAGTATATGGGGAGACCCCACTAGGTTATCATCCTTTATCCACAGGAAGCCGTGTCTGCCGCCTTACAAGCCGTAACGCACCGAACACAACATTCGGGAAGATTGACTGCCGTATGGGAAGTCCTTGGTTTTCATATGACTGCCAAGGTGTATATGCAGTTTTACGGATTTGTTTGGTAAACCCTTTGCCTAGTTTCTCCAGAGTAGTCACTTTTGATCCTTTTCGGACTCCTTAAAAGAAAAGGCTCACTTGAGCACTTGTCACTTCGGGCTCACAAAACATTCGAAGGCGACTAGAGTCACCTTTTTGTCCTTTTCTCGACTCTTAAAACATGAAAAGGTCAAGTTCAGTTCCTTTGTCTTAAAATTTATTCAGCCGCATTCACATTTACCCGGTTAGATCTTGTTTGCATTAGCTTGAGTATGCTTCTTTTCGTTCTCGATGGCAACTTTTCCAGGGTTCACCAACCCAGGGATCCCCTCTGACAGGAACCCTGGTTATTTTGCTCCTTTTGGAAATGTTGGTGCTCCTTATATGGCAATGTTGTCCCTCCCAGGGTTGACTGTTGGGTTGTCGGTTTGGTTGTTCTCAACCTCTTTGGTCCCTGCCGTCTCACCGTCTAGTCAATACGTCCCTCCACCTGAACAACATCATGTTGATTCTAAGGTGGATCTCTCCCCTTCTACGCCCACTTCTACGTCCTCATCTTCTACTTCGCCTGGTGAAAGTCTCGATTCGAGTAACCTGGTGGCTAAGAAGAAGAAGAAGAAGACGAAGAAGAAGAAGGCTCCCAAGGGAGAGGCTAGAAGTACAGCTCTTACTCCGAGTACACCTGAAGTTGGGCCACCTTCTGCTCCTCCGCGGAAGGTAAAATTTCCTTGTAGATTATGCAAGGGGGACCATCTTCTTCGTGATTTTCCTGGCATCCCCAGGGTCTTAGAAGTATGGTCTCGCGATCCGGCCCACCCCTCATCATCCTCTGAAGCTCACGGCGATGCTACCTTATCAGTTGGGAATGGGAAGGGAAAAGGGAAGATTCAAATCCCCTGTAGACTTTGTGAAGGCAATCATCCCCTTCACCTTTGTCCACTCATGGATAAAGCCTCCGTTGTCTTGGAAAGTCTTACAGCTCCTTCACCCCAGCTTCCCGTTGGTTATCAACGTCTCTCTGCAGCTGCAGATCGTTTCCCTCCTGACAAAGAGATTGATTCATACTCTTCTCTTTTCCAGCCTCCTCTTCCTAAACCTGGCTTTGCCCAGCCTGTTCCAGACCAACCATTGGTCGGAAAGAGTGTCGACTCGAGTTCGCCACTCGCTCACTCTGTTTTGGAAGAGAATCATGCCCATGTTCTTCTCATCTCTTTAGATTCTCCTGAGTCCCAAAATGACTCTCCTAACCCAGCCGCTCCCGAAGGTTCTCCTTCGGTTCCTTTAGCACATGGCGGCAATCATACGATTCCCCCACCAAGTAGTCCAGTCGCTTCCTTTGTTTGGAATCGCCTGATCGTCGGTCACCTTCCATCCCATATGCCTTTCCAGATCACAGTACATGCATGTGCTAAGGCCGTACCTGGCACTGTTTTGGATGAAGGGGCGTCTGTCAGTCTTATGCCGCACACTACTTGGCAAGCTTTAGGTTCCCCGCAGCTTGGGCTAATCACTCAGAATCTATTGGCCTTCGATGGAGGAGCCTGTCCATCTCTAGGAGTTCTCCCGAAGTTACCTATTACTTTGGGAGGCAAAACCTTCTATATAGACATCTTGGTTACCCAAGGTGTTTTAGACTTTAGTCTTCTCCTTGGTCGCGACTATGTTTATGCCATGGGGGCCCTCGTCTCTTCGCTTTTCCGTGTGGTTTGCTTTCCGCACGATGGAAGAATTGTGACTATCGATCAAGTGTCATTCGTTAGTCCCTCAATGCCTCCTGCGCTGTTGTCGTCCCCTCCTAGTTTCATCCACCAGTTGCATCTACCCCACCACAGATCAACTACGTGGCCACCTATCCCATGCCTGGCTCCAGTGATGCCGCCATCGTGCATAGTATCCTGGGGGCATTGGGCCCTGACTTCCAAGATGTTTCCCTTCCACCGGGAGTGGCAATCTTGGAAGCCCCACCTTTCTATTCATTATGATGAAGTTCAGGTGGAGCATAGTTCCTTTCTGGTGTCAAGCTCCTTAAAAAATGAAACTAGGTTTGGTCGGAGCATAGTTCCTTTCCTATGTCAAGCTCCTTAAAAAATGAAATTAGGCTTGGTTGGAGCATAGTTCCTGATCTTGTGTCAAGCTCGTTAAAAAATGACACAAGGGTTATGAGCATAGTTCCTGATCTTGTGTCAAGCTCGTTAAAAATGAAACAAGGGTTATGAGGATAGTTCTTTTACTGTGTCAACCTCATTAAAAAAATGAAACAACTCCCTTTCTGAATCGAGTCTTTTGATTAAGATCTCGTAAAATACAAGTCGAGTCTTTCATAGATCTCGAGAGTGAACCTTCATTCCATCCACTGTGTTGAATGCAATGAAGCTTGGGGGCATGTACCTCGTTTTGCATCATTATGCTCGGGGCATGCGAACTTATAATAAGCATAGTTTTTCATTTCAAGCTTGTGTAAACATGAAACCTAATCCAAGCAAAGTTCTCCATGGTAAAAATGAACCCATACCCGATTTACATCTCGTGATTGCCATTTTTATCCGGTGAATTCTGCTAGATGAGCCTTGGTTGTTTTCATTCCATCGCCGCCATCTCTTTGGCCGATCATATGCTTTCACTTGGTTGTTTTTCCTTTCCTAAGGAACCGCAGCGATGAGTGATTTTATTAGCCAACCTCTTGACCATTACATGTTTTGAGCAGTTCCACCATTACCGGAACCAGTTGCTACCCTTTATACCACTCGTTCCTCTAGGACAAGTCTCCTTTAAGCTCTTTTCTGACTTGTAAAAGATGAAAAGATTGCCAAGTATTTTTCCCTTTTTGACTCGTTAAAGAGAATAAAAATGGAGGTCTGCTTTCAGCTCTTTTCCAACCGTCTAAATATGAAAAGATTGCCGAGATATTCCTCTTGACTCGTTAAACATAAATAAGAGGCGGTCATCTTTAAACCCTTTTCCGACCGTGTAAAAATGACAAGATCGTCGGACCCTTGTCGTTTCAGGTTCGTTAGCGGTTACGAAACGACGTGATATCGATCGCTTTTTTACTTTTTTAGGTCGATGTCACTACATATGAAAAGTACTCCTCGATCGTAATGATCGGGCGGTTCTTTCGAGCATTGTTTTATACTTTTTCGGGCTCGAGAGACACAACTTTACGAAAAAGGACCCCCCTGGAGTTCACTTTTCTGTTGTCTTTTCAGACTCTCTAAACAGGAAAAGATGCCGAGTTTTTCCTTTGTCAGGCTCGTCAAAACCTGACGACATCAGATCCCATCGGAATGACACCTTTCAAGCATATGCTATCCCCGTCAAGCTTGTTGATAAAAATAACTGGGGTACTCGCCAGAAATGGTGGGGAAAATGGACCCATAATTATTGTCGTGTCGGCAGTATGTCGCTCTTGAACATGGCACTTGTCTGCTTTCGTGTCTAGGTGGGGACATCTCATCTCGCTTTTCACTTGCCTCCGTGGGTTTTGGGTGATCCTGTTTGACCTCTCATCTACTCATTGCCTCGTCACCATGACCTTTGATCCGTTGATGTCAAATACTGCCAAGTCCACTGTCGTGCCGCCGATATGTTCAAGAGAAGTTGACCTCTGTAGAATTACAACCTCCCTTTGATGCCTCACATAATTCTGATTCACCACAACATTCTTCCTCTGTCTCGTGTCAATGATGTGGGAAATACTATGGCCCACCTTTGATCAAGGTCACTTCCTGTCAACTTCAGCTCATTATCCAGGAAGCTGATCTAGAGACTCCCTTCTGGTGCCTTGGAGCCTGCATGCCTCAATGGCAGGTTCTTCGTGTTCGACGAGAGGTTTTCATCATTGGCCTCCGATCGAATGATTCTACGGGTGTTCGACGCCAGCTCACTCATTCGCACGCCATAGATTGTACCTATAGTACCTTGAGGGCCATTGTCATTATTGGTGGTACATCTCGTGTCTGTTAACAGTTTTCACTATTGGCTGGTAATCAGACAATGTTCATGCATTTTCGACTCCAACTCATGTATTCGCATGCCTGAACTTGTACTCTGTTCGGGTCGAGATGGAGCGCAAGACCCTGGATTTTATTTGTTGGAATCCAGGCTGTGATTTGTGGCTTATTATGATCATTACATGACTCATTCACTGGATGGCTGCGACCATGCCTGAGTCTATTTATCGATCCTCACTGGATGGCTGCGCCCATACCTTGGATCTAGATTATTGTGTACTCTGTTATGGATGGCTGCGCCCATGCCACATATATCATGTACTTGAGATATCAGTTGTACCTCTTTACGCAGGTTCTCCGGCGGTGGTGTTTTCAGTTACACATGTTCTTGTAAAGCATTTCACCCCTCTCTCTCTCTCGGGCCTCATGCTTTAGGGGGCATCTGTTACACAGTAATTTGTCACCGTTTGTCACCGTCCCTGTTACCCCTCTCCCGCACACTGGAGGACTCATTCCGGGACCTGTGAGAAGTGACATGACCTGAAACCACTTACATTATATTCCTCTAAGTATGAGCTTCATATGCCCTGAAGACATCTCCTGCAGAATACCCATAAAAAGACCTCTTTTTGCATTGACGCGGTTCCACAGTGTACTGCTTATGCCAATGGGGGAAATCCTCTAAAGAGGGCGTGCCAGTTGGCGCTCTGTCTCAGAGTCGCACTCGCGCCAACCCAGTTGGGTAAAGTTTTTAACAAACAAACTTCCGAAGGTTCTCCCTAACCCATTCATCAACTAAATCTATGTTGAGCTAGGATGGTTTTGCTTCGAATCTCCATAGAATGGAAGTGGTTTGCCACCTTTCATGGAAGCTTCTTAGTGATAAAGCCAATCCCATGAATATTGTGGTTGATCCTATCTCCTTCCCCTCTATTTATAAAAGCTTGTTCTTTTGCCTCGAGCAATCTAGTTCCAGTAGAGTGCTAGTGATAATAAGAGTTCCAGGAGTTCAAGAGATTGAAGTTGCAAGAGCCTTCTTTGCACCCATAAGGCCAAATCTAAGTGAGGAGAATCTTGTCACCAAGGAGAGAGAGGCTTGTTTCCCATCCCAACAAGCTTTGCAGGACTTGTGTAGCTGATCACCCAGCCAAAGGAGGATTTGACGTCAGAACTATGGTTGTATTCTTCTTTGTTATTTATCAATAATAGATGACTATCATTATGGTTCCACTCTCATTGTCCTTTGTAATGATTGATGTTGAGTTATATCTTTTCTGACTGATATATAATTGCGTCTATTGGATTTTATGCTTGTATTTGTGTTGTTCTTTGCATGTGTAGGTGTCCAATCACGGAGATCGTGGGGATCGTGACCGGCCGAAGCAAAGGAACGAGAGCGACGTCTCTTCTACGAATATTAGCATTGGAATCCAAGTAGGTTCTCATTATCCACCTTTAATTTGCAATTAGGAACTTGCGTGATAGCATTGTTTGATTGTTGCTAGACCTGGTCTGGGCTAGTAGGGTTTGCCTCTGCCCGCAGAGGGGATTTACCTCCACAACAATGATCATTCTGTAAGCTTGTACTATGATTCAGAATGGTATGTTCGATCATAGGTGGGGTCTGCCTAGTAGATTCCAATCGAAGGAAACGACTAGATTTCTTGGAGGAGGGACCGAATAAACTATTGCGTAAATCTCTGATGAACTTCCCTCTTGCTGTAAAGGAATGGGTAGATTTCCCCCATGTTCATTAGATTCTGTGTTAACAAAAAGAATTTGGACAGTGTCGTCCTCATTCTCTTTGGTGACTGTATCATCTGAAGGTGGAACTTCTGAAGACAAGACTGGGTCGACTGCTGTCTTGACCTATTGACTTTGGTCTGGTGTGGATTCAGAGGGTTTATCTTCAATGATAGGTGCTTCGACCGACAACAAAGGTGTGTCAGTTGGATTTTCAACTAGCGATGGACTCAGCAAGAGTTTCTTATTTCCAGGAGGAAGCCACTACGGTGACGCAGGACAGTTATCCAAGACTCTTTTATCTTCGTCCAGAAAGGGACAACGGTGGAGGGCATGATCGCCTTCACACAGTCTACAAGGAAATTTAGATCTTCCTTTCTATCCATTGACTTCGTTTTCACTAGTTGATGGTGTACTCCCAACATGATCGCCAAAGGTTGAGGACACTGGATTGTGGAAGCGGGGAGACCAGTCCCTTAAGATCTGTGGGATGCAAGGACAATCTCGATGATAGTGGTCTCCTTTGCAAATGACACATGGAGATTTAGGTTTGGATGGTGCAGTGTGTAGATTTTCACCAGACGATGCATGGTTTCCCCCCTTCGCCATCGGCTTCTTCTTCTTCTTCTCCTTCCCTTTCTTCTTCTTCTCAGTTACTTGGTTTTTAGTGCTGCTAGCTTCACCAAGTGAAGAGGAAGGAGGAGAGGGAGAAACAAATGAAGTAGAAGGTGGGGGGGTAACTCTAGTATCATCTGGTTGCTAATTTGATTGCTCAGGAATCACGGTGTTTTGAATGACAGAGGTCAAGAAAAGCCATACTGGCAGGCCAATTGTAAGCCCTAGAAGGGACAATGTAGCCATATGAGGTGCACCAACATCTCCCCAAGAGGAGAAGGGACTAGGATTCCCCCCAAGGGGAAATCCTTGATTGGTGGACTCCATTTTCTCAACCTAAGACCAACGAGGGAACAATGATATTATTCCGATTAAAGTAAATGTAATGACACTTTGACACAACTTGCTTTTTCAATTTTTAAGAGTTGAGAAAAAGCTAAAGATGACTCTAGTCACCTTCGATTTTTAATGAGCCTGAAGTGATAGGTGCTCAGATGGACGTTTTCTTTTCAGGAGTCTGAAAAGGAACGAAAGTGACTACTCTGGAAATCTAGATAGAGGGATTACAAAACCAATCACAAAACTATAGAATAGTTTTTACGGTACGACAGTCAATCTTCCCAAATGTTGTGTTTAGTGCATTGCGATTGATAGGGTGGCAGACACATCTTCCTAAGGATAGCCTATTGTGGTATCCCAATATATACTCAACGGTACGTGGGAGAACAAGTCCATACTAGCACTTGTCGTATCAAGGAGGAGGAATCACCCAACCTACGATGAAAATGATAGTTGCCAGGATTTACGACACCGGAATATATCTCTAGCTAGACTTCCAGATGTTGTGCATTAGGTTCCAAAGCATTCTTATGTTCATTGAAATTTATTTTGCAATTGATATTTATTAAGAAGTTTGCCTTTAAGGTTCACCACGTGATGTAAATATACAATTCCTAAAAATGCAGTCTAAGATGATAAACAGTCGTTTACTTTCTTTTTGCAATGAAAATTCTAACTACTAAGGAAAGAGAAGTAAAATCCTTTCAACATAGAGCAGAGAGCACACACTAGATGCTTATTTCCTAAATCAATTTCCACATGCAGTCTAAATGCAAATGCACATGAATCTATTTGTTTTTTTCTTTCTTAATGTGTGAATGACAAAAGGAATGCTAAGTACAAATCTGAACTATTTTTCTTTCAAAGTGGCAATACTAACAATTTTCTTTTCAAAAAACGAAAGGAAGACTAAGATGATACTTTGCAATTTCGAATTTAAAATTGCTTTTGACACTATAAATACTATTAATTCAAATAAAATACAATGACAAACGTGTAATCGACTATCAAAAAGAGGAAGAATCTTTTCTTTGACTGAAAACGACACTTGTGACACTTTCAAATCAAAAGACGACAGTTCGATTAAGCTACTGTTTGCAAAGGAGAACTGTAAGTGACAAAAAATACATAAAAGAATTCACAATTCTCTATCAATGGAGGTTGAATAGTGGAAAGGAAGAGAGTTTCAATAGTGATATACTGATCACAGCTAGCAAAACTACTGAATAAAGCTTAAGACAATGAAGAGAAAACCAAAATCTGGAGGCAGAAACAGTCTTACCTAATCATCGCACCTGTAACATAGGGAAATAGGGATGCATATCACCTACAGTACAAGGGAGGTGCAATGCATCCAGACTACCAATGAGAGATAGTGTGATGGTCCAGGGACGAGACTAAGCTTGGTTTTTGCTCACATTTTGCAGCTAAGTTCAGGGGTTTAGGCTGAGCTAATGATAGGCAGTAAACACAAAGTACAAGGGCTGATCTAATGAGGTTACTTGAGCTACCACCAGGGCACTTAGGATGTTTTCAAGTTAGTTGTTCAGTTCATAAACAAACCCAGAGATTGACTGAAGCAGCATTGATCTACTTTGCACTTGCATAGCAAATGTAGTTCAAAGGCTAGCTGGCTTAACTTCAGGCTCTGTCTGTAGTTTATAAAGCAAACAAATATAAACAAGCAAACAAGCTATTCTCTCCCTAGTGGAGTTTCCATTTTGTTATCGGGAAAACTAGTGTCCATTCAAAGCTGCTAGTCCCACTAAGACGGGTAGCTATATTAGAAACAAACAAACTAAAGTTACTTGTGTTTTCCTTTATGATAGATAGATGAGGGAGAAGAAGAGAGTACTAAACCCAGTCTTTTGCTTGGCTCCTTGCTTGTTTCTTCCCTCCTTTTACAGAGCTTCTCCACTCTTTCCAAACTTGTCCCACTTTAAAGAACACCTGTAGATTCAAAGCATCATAGTACCATCAAAGCATAGAGATCTATAGCCATAAAAAATATAGGATCAGATGTATATTCACCATACAAATGCATATATCAATACAAGATTCAGAGATATACAAGAATATGGAGGAAAACTCAAATAGCTTTATTGATAGAAGTAGTAGAAGAGAGGATTACAACCCATTGGTCTGACCCAACACCATCCTCCCAACATTAAAGCCCTCTTCACCTCATGAAAAGCTTAGATCACCCAACATTACAATGTTGCACAGAGAAACCAACAACACTTCCTTACAAGATACAAAATTCCAACCTCTGGATCTCTAGGATGAGGGATCCATATATAGATATTTGCAGGTGGGTGAGTCAGCTTCTATGATTTTGATTAGTGTCATCTCTCTGATAGTTCTTGGTTCCACTTGGAGATTTCATGATCTCTTACTCATCCCTGGGCGAATTCAGAGATGCAAGTGTCAAATGGGCAGTTTCTAGAAGATTTTCTAGGTTTCCACCTAGCCCACTACCTTTTCCATTTGTCTGCTCTCGCTCATCGCACCCTATAGAAGGGATTTTCAATATGCATCACACTTTTTGCATGTGGCAGGTGAGATGCATCGCACCCTTAGCACTGAGCAGTCTGTATGGTCTAGTTTTGACCAGTTCTGAGTAGTCTTTCAGGGAGAACTTCTAGGAGATGATGTAATCAACTGACCTTGTTCCTTTAGGGTATGAAACAAAACTTTTAGGGGCTTAGAAGCCCTTGGTTTATGAACATATGTGATTGGGGTTTCAGTGCCCAAATATCTCTATAAAAAAGCCCTAAAAACTAAAAACTTATTTTACGATTTCACTAGAAAATCTCTTCCTTTCGGAACTTGTAGTTCCACAATTGGCACTTCATCTAAAGTGCAGGAATCATGTTGAAGACAACAAGCGGAACACACATGAAAATAAGATGAAAAAAAGAATGGAACTAGATATGTTGCTTAAGTGGTTTTCCCTGCAGTAAGACAAGTAGTTCATGCAATTCACATGAGAACAAGTTGAAAAAATAGAACGAACAAGAAATTGGACTAGAGCTTGTTTTATATTTTATTTCTTTAGTGGTTTTACCTACAACAAGACAAGTTTTTAATGCAATTAACCCTTTCCTCTGGTGAAGATTATGAGTTTCTTGATCTTTTCCCTGCAGTGAGACAAGTAGTTTATGCAATTAATCCAAACAAATACATATAGAGAGACACAATCCCAAAAACTAGTGGTGAAGATATGAGTTTATTTCTCCAGTTAGTGATTAGGATTCAAATGTTTGTGACTTGGATAGAGATTGACAAGAATATCATGTTCCATAACCATAATTTTATTTCTTGGATGCCCTCAGACTTGGCGATAAGACAAAGGAAATTCTCATCTGAAGTCTAGGAATATTGTTAAAGGTAAGGCGTTGTACTCACATGACAACAAGTTGAAAAAAATAGAAAGAAAAAGAAACTCAAACCAATGCATGTTCCAACGAAGTGAAACCTCTCACCAGCCAAAAGGTAATGATGGTTGTTCAGCAATAGTTCTATGAGGGAAACTGAGATGTACTCTAATCTTCTAATAGGTCCTAGCTGATTCAGGTTCATCAGATTTTACTTCATATAATTAATTTATTCGATTCTAGCTGATAAATTTAAATTTATTCAAAATTTATTTAAGTGATCAATATTTTAGTTAAAGCATGACAAGGGGATCTGTAACAGAGAATCAAACCCATCGGCACTTCATCTAGGACTAGCGACAAGATAAGTTAAGGCACGAATAATGAAAGAAACAAGTATAGCTACTCGAGAAGCAACATCAATGGCATTTGTTGTATATTCTATTGCTTTAGTGGTTTGCCCAACAGTAGGAGGAGCAGTTCATGCAAAAAATATACATACAGAGAAATGTAGTTCCAAAAACTCTTTATGTATAGAGCAGAAGAAACAAACCCTAAATAAAGTTCTATGTAACATAGAATCAACCCCATCAATACTTCATCCATGACCAACTACAAAATAAGTGAAGGTGCTAGTAACGAAAGAAGCGAGGGTAGCTACTAGAGAAGCAACATCAATGGAAATTGTTGTATATTCTATTGCTTTAGTGCTTTCCCCAATAGTCAGAGGTGTAGTTCATGCACAAATATACATACAAATAAATGTAGCTCCAAAAACTCCTTATATAGAGAGCATAAGAAACAAACCCTAAATAAGGGGAGCACTCTACGCAGTCAATCAATTAAATCCAAATCATTACTTGAACAATGAAGGATTAAATGAGATTGTCTGTAGAGCATGATAAGGGACTCCCCCTCAAGTGGGGGGTGGATTGCCTTCCTAGATACCCCACCTACGCTAACGCTTGATGTATGATGTTTAAATGCAATTGGGTATGAATAAAGAAAGCAAAATAACGAGATTTGGATAATATAATAATTTCCTAAATACTTAACAAAACTAAGAAAGTAAAAAATAAACAGAGGTTCATTTTAAAATTGGTATACCCATGAATTTTAATCTTTATCAACACTCTATAAATGTAAACTTAAGGCCAAATATTAACTTAAATCAAGTATACCTTGTTTAAAAACTAGATGTAGAAATTAAAGCTTATGTGCAACAACTAAATTTTGTTTAGGTTGTTAAGATCAGGGTTGGGCTTACTAACATAAAATAATCCTTAAGCCCAAAATCCTCGCCTTTGTGTTTTCTCCTCTATCCCGGAAACTTTGCCTCGTATTCTCCTCTAGGCCCGAAACTCTACCCCTAGAATAAATTACCTTACATAATGATTAAAAAATACATACCCAAAATTGTCAAAAAGGAGTAGAATGACCTATTTTTACCATGCAACAGGTGGAAATTGCAATAGTGGACATGCCTAAAGGAAATTCTCTAGGTCTCAATGGGCTAACTATAATTTTTTACCATGATTGTTAACCAATTTTGTGTTAGGATATATGGAAAATAGTATAAGACTCTAAGTTCTCCTCCTCAATCCTCTTAACCTTAGATGTCACATTCATCATCCTCATCCCCAAATTATCAAGAACCAACTCTCCTTATCACTATTGGCCCATTTCCCTTTGTGATATCATATACAAAATCATCTCCAAGGTCATTGCCAACAAACTAAAACTCATCATCCTCTCTCCCATTTCCCTGGAGCAAACTAGATGTTGGGTTGTGTTATATTCTTTCCATGACTAGCCCACGTAGTTAAGCAGGGGGCTAGAGGGGGGGCGGAGCCCCCCCTTCGTTGCGCCGATTGTGTAGCGGGAGGGTCACAGGGGTTTGGTTTTCGGTCCATAGTATTGGATGCTTCGACATGTATAAATATGTATTGTAACATTGAAAGGAACATAATGAAAAATCAACCTGGTAGTCCCGGTTTTGGGATCTAGGGGAAAATCTCTATGTATATGTGTTTTATGTGTTATGCTCTCGCATTTTTTATTTTATGTGTTTTAGAATTTATATGCAGGTAATTTCTGTACAGAGTTAAAACCTACATTTGGTATCGAAGTTGTTTTGGCTTCAAGGGGACGCCTTTGTTGCTGAGGTGTTTTTCTTGGGCCTATGGTAGATCTTGCTCAGTGGGAGATCTGTGAGATCGATTCTGGTGGTGAAAGAATATGGAAAGTAGTGGAAAGATAGAGATCGAGAAATTTAATGGTCAGAGTTTTGAGTTGCGGAAACTCAAGATGGAGGATCTGTTGGTGGATAAAAATCAGTGGATTGCGGTAGATCTAGGTACTAAACCAACGGGAGTGTCCGATGAAGAATGGAAGAAGTTGGATTAGAAGGGAAAGAGCACAATACGATTGTGTGTCTCAGATTCAGTATTGCTAAATGTATTAGGGGAAGCTACAATGAAGCCTTTGTGGGACAATTTAGGGACTTTGTACCAATCTAAGTCTCTGGTGAATAAACTGTTCCTGTGAAAAAAGTTGTATAACCTGAGGATGAAATATGGAGACTTGGTGATAGAGCATCTGAATGCATTTAATACTGTGGTAAGTCAGTTAGCATCTGTTGATATTAAAAATTCAGATGAAGGTAAGAGCATCAGTTTGTTGTGTTCTCTACTAGATTTGTGGGATAGTCTGGTTATTACAATAGGTAGCAATGCAACTGTCTTGCAGTTTGATGAAATAGTCTCATCCTTGTTGACCGAGGAGATGAGACGGAAAAATATGGAGAGCCAGAATGGTGATGCCTTATCTGTACGAGGACGGTCCCAAAATAGAAACAAAAATAAGTCATCGATTGGGAGATCTAAATCTAGAGGGAGATCTAAATCTCCAGGAAAACCTGTAAAGGTGGTGTGCTGGAAATGCGGAAAGGAAGGGCACTACAAAAGGGATTGTAAATCTAAATCTCCTGATAAAGGAAAGGGATCTGATGATGCTCCTTCTACAGAGGTTAAAACCACCTCAGATGAAGGTGGGGATGTGTACTTGGCTTCTTCAAGTACACATGTATATCATGAGGCATGGTTGATTGACTCAGGTGCATCCTTTCACTTCACTCCCCATAGAGAGTGGTTCTGCGAGTATGAGAAATACGATGGTGGTGATGTCTTCTTAAGGGATGATAGGAAGGATAGAATCGTTGGTCGTGGAAAAGTAAAGTTGAAGTTGCAAGGTGGAAGGGTTAGAACACTTCCAGGTGTTCTGCATATTCTTGCATTGGCCAAAAATCTAATTTCTGTAACCAAGTTAGATGATGCAGGTGTAAAAACAGTGTTCGAGAAGGATACTTGCAAGATGGTTTGGGGAGCAATGGTATTGATGTGGGGAGTTCGTATTGGAACTCTGTACAAGCTACAAGGTAGCATAGTTGTTGATGGGTGCAACAATTCTGTGGTTCCTGAAAGTGGAGCAGAAAATATAGTGGTCTCTGGAGAGAAGACCATGCTGTGGCATCAAAGGCTTGGAGATATTGGAGAGAAGGGCCTTCGAATACTTCATGGTAAAGGTATGGTAGAAGGTATGAGTAATAGCTCCTTGGATTTTGATTTCTGTGAAAATTGTGTATATGGGAAGCAGAATCGGGTGACTTTCCCCTCTTGTGGTAAGAGGGCGAAACATATATTAGAGCTTGCACATAGTGATGTGTTTGGACCTGTGAAGGTTCCATCACTGGGTAAGTTTGTGTACTATGTATCATTTATAGATGACTTCTCAAGGAATACATGGATATATTTCCTTAAGAAGAAATTTGAAGTCTTTGACAGGTTTAAAGAATTCAAGGCTATGGTGGAAAACCAGACAGAGAAGAAGATAAAGGTGCTGAGGATAGATAACGGTGGAGAGTTTTGTAGTAAGGAATTTGAAGAATTCTGTAAGAGGTGTGGTATAGCACGTCAAAAGACTACTCCATATACACCTCAGCAAAATGGAGCTGCAGAAAGAATGAACAAGACGTTGATGGAAAGGGCAAGAAGCATGCTCAGTGGTGTCGGGTTAGGACAATAATTCTGGGCAGAGGCGGTGGAGACAACATGTTACCTGGTCAACAAATCATCTTCATCAGCATTGGAGGATAAAACTCCACAAGAGGTATGGACTGGTAAGCAACCCTCTCTTTCACACCTGAGGGTATTTGGATGTGATGCATATGTACATGTTCCAAAGGAGAAACGAACTAAGTTGGATAGTAAATATGAAAAGTGCATCTTTATTGGGTATAAAGATGGTTTAAAGGGTTATAAGCTTTGGAACCCAGTAACAAGGAAGGTTGTGTACAACCGAGATGTAGTGTTCAGAGAGGTGAAAGATGTTATTAAACATGAAGTCCAACCAAAGGAACCTGAGAAGATAGAGTTTGAGCTAAAGGAGGAAGAATCAGACTCTACAGCAGAGGAGGAATCAGAAGATGAAGAGCCACAAACTCCGGGTGTGAGAAGATCAGTTCAAGAAAGAAGGCAACGAGAAAGGTATAGTCCATCTGCTTTTTTTTCAAATTTTTCTTTATCTATTACTAATGATGATCACAAAACTGTGAAGGAAGCAGTAGATTTAGCGAATGGAAAACTCTGTAAAGAGGCCATGGTTGATGAAATGGCATCTTTGCACAAAAATGAGGCTTGGGATCTGGTGGGGTTGCAGGCCGGAAGGAAACCCATTGGAAACAAATGGGTGTTCAATAAGAAGACAAATGCAGAAGGAAAGGTGGAGAAATACAAAGCTTAGTTGGTAGCAAAAGGTTATTCCTAGGTGCCGGGAATTGATTTTGGTGATATTTTTTCTCCTGTTTCCAAGGTAACTTCTATTAGATTACTTTTATTTGTTGTTGCTGCTTTTGATTTTGAGGTAGAACAGATGGATGTGAAGACAACATTTCTTCACGGGGATCCAGAAGAGGAAATCTACATGAAGCAACCTGAAGGCTTTGCGGTGAAGGGTAAGAAAGAACCGGTATGCAAATTAAAGATGTCTCTGTATAGGTTAAAACAATCACCAAGGATGTGGTATCAAAAATTTGATACATTTATACGGGGACTTGGCTTCACCAGAAGTAATGCAGATCACTGTGTGTATTTCAAATTAATTGGTGACCATGTTATTTATTTGGTCTTGTATGTGGATGATATGTTGTTGGTTGGAAATGACAAAGAAATTATCCAGGATTTGAAGACCCAATTGTCCTCCAAATTCAACATGAAATATCTTGGTGCTGCAAACTATATTTTGGGCATGGTTATTAAAAGAGATCATGCAAGGAGGAAGCTCTGGTTAAACCAGAGGAAGTATGTTGAGACAATACTGCAGAGATTTAATATGCAGGATAGTAAACTGGTGAAGGTTCCTATTCCTATAGGTGTAAAGGTGTCTGCTGAATAGTGTCCCAAGACACAAGAAGAGGAAGAGGACATGTCCCGTGTTCCATATTGTTATAGACATTTTTGTGCCTTACAGCTCTAAGCATGAAATGTCCATAATCCAAGGGATCCAAAGTCCCTAAAAGTGTTGTTCCTACCCCTAAAGGAACAAGGTCAACCAATGACAGCTTCTCCCAGAAGTTCTCCACCAGAAACTGCTCAAAACTAGTCAAATCAGGATCAATTCAGAAGCTCCACTAGCTGCCTGCGTTGCAAAGCACCCAAATACACTATCTAGGTGCATTGCAACGCACTTGAATGCACTACCCAGGTGCGCTGAGCGGGAAATGACAAGTGGCAGAGTCATTCAACGAGGTGGAGAGACCATGGAAGCTTCCAGAATCTTCTCCAATGACACTTGCCTCACTGAATTCGACCAGTGATGAGTAAGAGGCTCTCAGTCTCCAAGTGGAAGCAAGAACTGATAGAGAGAAGCCACAAGTCAAAACATAAGCTGACTCATCCTCTCTGCTTACATCTATATATGGATCCCTCATCCCAGAGATCCAGAGGCTGGAATTTTGTACTTTGCAGAGAATTGTTGTTGGTTTGAGATTGAGATTAGTACATTGGGTGATTTATGCTTTGTTGGAGGAGAGGAAGGGATTCCTTTGCTGGGAGGTAGATGCTGGATTGGGACTCACTTGGTTGTATCTCCTCTTGGACTTTCTTATCATATCAATAAAATTATTTGAGTTTCTCCTACATGCTGTGTATCAATGATGTTTTGTTATATTTGCATGTTTAGCTTAATCTGATCTTAAGCTTTTTATGAATGTAAATCTATATCTTCGTGTAGTTTCTCTCTTCTGTGATCTTGCAGGAATTCGGTGAAGCTGGGCCGGTAAGGGAGCAGGAAGTTGGGAGCTATTGAAGAGAGGAGCGATTGGATCAACAAACTAGCGAAAGACACAGGTTAGTTACATCCTTCCTCTTCATTTACATTTCATAAAGAAGAATACTCAAGTAGTTTTCCTTGTTTGTTGCTAAGGCACTATCACACCTTAGAGTGGGATAGGGGTGTTCTGAATAGATACTTTTCCCAACAACAGAATGGCGACTCCGCTGGGGATCGTATCTAGTTAGTTTATTTGTGTTTCTATTGTTGTTCTTCTCATAAACTTAGGAGTGGCGAATCGAACTGCATTTGCCATTTACAAATGCAAAGAAGAGATCTGCTACTCTAGTCCATTCACTGGGCCTGTTTATGATCTGAACAAGCTGATCCACAAATGCTCTAACTGCCCTTTGTGATAGCTCTTAGTCCTCCTTTAAATCATCCCTCTAATTGTACCTTACTGATAGCTTTTATCCGGCCAAAAACCATAGATTAAACTGCAAACCGTGACCCAGAACCCAGAGAAAATTCTCGTTTCTGCTTCAGCGCAGGCTCTGTGAAGAGGTTCTGCATTTCAACGCAGGTCCCGAGAGGGCTACCTGCGCTGCAATTCAGTTTCTCTGTGCAACAGGTGCGCTGATCAGCCTTTGCCCTGTGCAGCTGTGGTTCTTTGCTTCATTTTGTTCAGTTTTATCTCTGATTTTTGCAGCCTGTTATCAGTGTGTGTACCTATCTGAAAACCCCTTTTCTCTGCCTTAATTCCGCCTCAGTTGTATAAAAGAAACTGTATTTTTTTTTGTGTATTTGTTACATCATTTGCAGTTTCCCATTACAAAAGTAAACTAGTCATACTGTCGCCCTTAGATCTAGACCTGTCGTAAGTGTCGTTTTGATCTTAGGAGAAAGTTTGTTTGCTGTTGACAGTTGATTGCTTTTACTTTTGTCTTTTGGTTTGAATTTGTGAATTTCTAGTGTCGAAACAAGTGTTTACTTCAAAATCATAAAGTGTCGTAATCGTCTTTTTGATTTCAAAAAGAAGCTTGTTTGTGTTTTTCACTTGAAATCGAATTCAAATTTGTACAACAACTTTCTTTTTAGGCATCAATATTAAGAAAGTGAAAACAAATACATGCACATGTGCATTTGCATATTGATAGTTTGTATGGTTTGATTTAGGAAAAGTGCATTTACAGTGTGCTCTATGCTCTTTGAGAAAAGATTGTGTCTTTCTTTTCCCCTTGTAGCTAGGATTTTCATTGTTGAAAAGAGATAAAAGCTTGCTTATCATCTTTAGACTGCATTTAGGAATTGTATCTACATCTCGTGGTGATCCAAAAAGGCAAACTTCTAAGAAAGATCAACCTAAAATAAATTGAATGAACTTAACAACGCTTTGTAACTTAACGCACAACATAGAGGTCTAGGCTAGAGACGTGTTCCGGCGTCGTAAAACCTGGTGACTGTCGGCCTCACTGATGGTTGGGTGATTCCTCCTGAGAGACGATAAGTGCCAGTACGGATTGTGCTCCCACGTACCGTCGAGTATATATTGGGAGACCCCTATAGGCATAAAACCTTTATCCATAGGAAGCCGTGTCGGCCGCCCTACTGATCGCAATGCACTGAACACAACATTCGGGAAGATTGACCGCCCGTACCCTAAATTCTGCAGTTTTGCGATTGGTTTGGCACACCCTCTACCTAGAACTCCAGAGCAGTCCCTTTCGTTCCTTTTCAGACTCCTTAACGGAAAAGGTCCATCTGAGCACTTGTCACTTCAGGCTCATTAAAAATCGAAGGAGACTAGAGTCATCTTTTTCTTTTTCTCGACTCTTTAAAATTGAAAAAGCAAGTTGTGTCCAAGCGTCGTTAAAATTTATTTTAAACGGAATATTCATACCCTTTTTCCTGCGTTGATCTTTAGGTTGAGGAAATGGAGCCTACCAACCAAGGAATTCCCCTTGGTGGAAATCCTAGTCCTTTCTCCTCTTGGGGAGATGTTGGTGCACCCCATATGGCCACATTGTCGCTTCCAGGACTGACAATTGGCTTGCCAGTCTGGCTCTTCTCAACCAATGTCGTTCAGAACACCACTATTCCTGAACAGTCGAATCAGCAGTTAGACCAGTCCAGGTTTACCCACCAACCTTCTACTTCCTCTAATTCTTCCTCTCCTCCTTCCTCTTCGCTTGATGGGGCTGGCAAAGCCAAAAGTCAAGTTCCTAAGGAGAAGAAGGAAAAGAAGAAGAAAGAGAAGAAGAAGGAGCCAAAAGCGACTGGGGGCAAACAAGTGTCGTCTAACGAAAATCCACACACTGCACTGACCAGGCCTAAATCGCCATGTGTCATTTGCAAGGGAGACCACTTTCACAGAGATTGTCCCTGCATCCCTCGGATACTAAGGGACTGGTCTCCCCGTTTGCACAATCCGGTGGCGTCAACCTCTGATAGCCATGTTGAAAGCACACCGTCAACTAGCGAAAGTGATGTCCCAGGACAAAAAGGGAGAGCTAGATCTCCTTGTAAACTGTGCGAAGGCAATCACGCCATCCACCATTGTCCCTTCTTAGACGAAGCTAAAAGAGTTATGGATGATCGTCCGATTTCACCGTTACGACTCCCTCCTGGATATAAAAAACTCTTGCCGAGTCCTTCGTTAGTTGAAAATCCAGCTGGCCCGCTCAAGTGGTCAGCTGAAGCGCCGGTCATTGAAGATGAACCAGCTGAATCCATACCCGACGAAATTCAAAAGGTCGAGGCGGCAGTTGACCCGGTCTTGCCTTCAGAAGTTTTATCTTCGAATGATACAGTCACTGAGGAGAATAAGGATGACACCGTCCAAATTCTCTTCATCAACACAGACTCCGACGAACACGGGGGAAACCTACCCATTCCTTTATCGCAGGAAGGAAGTTCGTCAGAGCCGTACCCGGCCGTCTACTCGGTCCCACCTCCAAGCAACCTAGTTGTCTCCTTCGACTGGAATCAACTAGGCAGACCCCATTTACCAGCAAGCATACCATTCAGAATTATCGTCCAAATATATAGAATGGTCATGGCTGGTACCATCATAGATGAGGGGGCTTCTGTGAGTATCCTTTCCTCTACTGCTTGGAAAGCGCTTGGTTCGCCATCGCTTTTGCCTGAGATGAGAAATCTGACAGGCTTTGATAAAGGAACCAGTCGACCTTTAGGGATCCTCCCCAATGTGCCCATAACATTGAAAGGGAAGACCGTTCAAATGAACGTGATGGTCGTTCAAGGACCCTTGGATTATAACCTACTCCTTGGACGAGACTATATATATTGCATGGGAGCCATCATCTCCTCACTCTTTAGAGTAATGTGTTTTCCGCACGAAGGAAGAGTGGTCAAGCTCGTGGACCAGCTTTCATTTCCCGGATCATGCATCGCAAATAGTCATATACCATCCCTAAATGGTCTCTTCACGCAAGAAATGTCTCAACCTACGGTCCGTCCTCCCGATGAGCGTGAGTAATTCGGAGGGATATGACTGGAACCCAGGGGGCATGCGTCCTGGTCTGCTTCGGCAGGAAAACTTTGGGTATAGGGTAGGTTTCCGCGGGAGAATATGACTAGTCCGTACCCCGTCCATGATTGGAAGAGGGGTTGTTCTAGAATAAGATTCTTTTGTCAAAGTTATGTGTTTGGTGCTCGTTGTCACTCACCTTTGTCTATCTCGGTAGACATCGCCGAAGAAGTGTTTTGTTTGTTGCGCAAATGAGACAATCTTTGGTAACCTGAAAGAGGTAGGCCTTTCCTGGTAGAACAAATGTTTTATCTGCAAATTGAGGGGTAACCTTGAAATCGTACTTTATACCTGGGGGCATGCAAACCTTTTGGAGTGCAAGCGAGGGGCGACTATTTATTTTTTAAATTTTTAGGTCCTCCCTTTAAACCTGTAGGCTAACCCTTTAAACTCGTAGGATTAGTTGTTTCTGAACTTGCATAACGAAAGGATGCGGGGCATAGCTTTGTAAGGTGCAAGCTCCATAAAAAATGGCATCTTACATGATACATTCTTATCATATGACTGGATTAATCGAGCAGTTTTAGCGCATAGTTCATGCTCGTTAAAAAATAAACATAAGACCGAGCAAGTGTTTCAATCCGCGTTTAAGCTCGTTAAAAAATGAACTATCCTCTGGTAAATAACCACCGTGAATGTAGCATTATCAGCCATTAAAGCCTTGGTCGTGTTTGCACCGTCACCTCCACTTTTTCATTGGCCGATCATTCACCTCCATTTGATTGTTTACCCATTTTGAGGAACAGCTGCGAAGAGTGATTTCACTAGCCATCCTTGTGACACTGCCGTGATTGGAAAATTCCAACCCTTACCTGGAATCAGCTGCTACCCGTTTTATCACTCGTTCCTCAAAAGACGAGTCTTCTTTAAGCTCTTTTCATCTGACTCGTAAAATATGAAAAGATTGCCGAGTTTTGGCCTTCCAGCTCGTAAAAGCAACCATAAATGCTTGTTTTGTTCGGCTCGTTAAAACTATCGAAAATTCATCCCTTCTGTATTGTTTTATACTTTTTCGGACTTAAGGGATTAGATGACGAAAAAGGAATTTCGGAGTTAACTTTACGTACCTTTTCAGACTCTCTAAAAATGAAAAGGACCGAGTTATCTTTGTCGTTAGACTCGTTAACAACGTTAATAGCGAAAAACTTGTCTTTAGACGAGAACGAGTTTCACTATCGCTAGGCTTGTTAAAACATAGCGATGGGTTTGCCCGAAGGGAAAATTATAGAACAAGCATATGTTATCCTCCTCAAACTTGACAAAAATAAAGAGGTACTGGTCAGCAATGACTGGGGAAAAATTGGGAAGAAACTCAAAGAACTTTTATTGGTAGCAAGTCGCTCTTGAACATGACACTTCCACTCCGTGCCTGAGTCGGGTTGGGTTGTTTCATTCACCGGTCACATCACCATGGTCTCGCCATACCATCCACCTTTGGGGTAAATGCTACCAATCCATCATATAAGTGTCGCCGATATGTTCAAGAGAAGTCATCCAGAGAAGTCACCCGTGTCCCATCCACTACCATACATTATACTTCATTCTTTCATGACCGCCACCCTGAACCATATATCATCAGATCGTTTTCACCTCCATCAAAATCATTTGCTCCGTTCTGTGTCACTGATGTGGGATACATTAAGGCCCTCCTTTGACGGATCGCTTCTTGTCGACATCAGCTCATTATCCAAGAAGTTGATCTAGGAACACCCCCTTCAGTACTTTGAAGCTTGCATGCCTCAATGGCAAGTTTCTCACTTTCGGCGACAGGTATACATCAATGACCTTCGACCGAAAGATTTTGCGTGGTGTTCGACGCCAAGTCCTTTATTCACACCACGTGAATTGTACTGCAGTACCTTGAGGGTCATCATCCTTATCGGTGATTCCTCTCGCGCTTATTAACAGTTTACATCATTGACTGGTAATCAAGCGATGTCTTTCCATGTTCGACTTCAAAACATTTCTCACATGGATCGACTTGTACTTAGAGTGAAGATCGGACGAGATTGAAGACCCCGAATCTAGTTTCATCCATCCGGGCTGCGATATATATTCAGGAAAAATAAAGACATTGACATGTACAACATTGCAGAACAGATAATCATCCTACCAAAAGGATGATGATTTCATCAGAATCATCAGTCTACCATCAGACGATTGTCTGTCCTATGTACATAAAAATGAATTTATAAAGCTGAGCATGGGAATGCCTGCCTCAGCTAGATCATGAAAACAGTATGAAAAATAATGTATTGTATTGTATCTTATTACAGGTCTCCTCCCAGCATTGAAAGAACTTCGGATCCTCCTAATAAAGCATTTCACCCGATAAACGACCTCATACTTTAGGGGGCAACTGTTATAGACATTTTTGTGCCTTACAGCTCTAAGCATGAAATTTCCATAATCCAAGGGATCCAAAGTCCCTAAAAGTGTTGTTCCTGCCCCTAAAGGAACAAGGTCAACCAATGACAGCTTCTTCCAGAAGTTCTCCACCAGAAACTACTCAAAACTAGTCAAATCAGGATCAATTCAGAAGCTCCACTAGCTGCCTGCGTTGCAAAGCACCCAAATACACTGTCTAGGTGCATTGCAACACACTTGAATGCACTACCCAGGTGCGCTGAGCGGGAAATGACAAGTGGCAGAGTCATTCAACGAGGTGGAGAGACCATGGAAGCTTCCAGAATCTTCTCCAATGACACTTGCCTCACTGAATTCGACCAGTGATGAGTAAGAGGCTCTCAGTCTCCAAGTGGAAGCAAGAACTGACAGAGAGAAGCCACAAGTCAAAACATAAGCTGACTCATCCTCTCTGCTTACATCTATATATGGATCCCTCATCCCCGAGATCCAGAGGCTGGAATTTTGTACTTTGCAGAGAATTGTTGTTGGTTTGAGATTGAGATTAGTACATTGGGTGATTTATGCTTTGTTGGAGGAGAGGAAGGGATTCCTTTGCCGGGAGGTAGATGCTGGATCGGGACTCACTTGGTTGTATCTCCTCTTGGACTTTCTTATCATATCAATAAAATTATTTGAGTTTCTCCTACATGCTGTGTATCAATGATGTTTTGTTATATTTGCATGTTTAGCTTAATCTGATCCTAAGCTTTTTATGAATGTAAATCTATATCTTCATGTAGTTTCTCTCTTCTGTGATCTTGCAGGAATTCGGTGAAGCTGGGCCGGTAAGGGAGCAGGAAGCTGGGAGCTATTGAAGAGAGGAGCGATTGGATCAACAAACTAGCGAAAGACACAGGTTAGTTACATCCTTCCTCTTCATTTACATTTCATAAAGAAGAATACTCAAGTAGTTTTCCTTGTTTGTTGCTAAGGCACTATCACACCTTAAAGTGGGATAGGGGCATTCTGAATAGATACTTTTCCCAACAACACATATTCAAGTGCAGTCAGTAGCCTGATGTATGCAATGGTCTGTACTAGACCAGACATTGCACATGTAGTGGGATTATTGAGCAAGTTTATGTCAAAACCAGGAAAGGAGCATTGGACAACAGTGAAGCGAATTTTCAGGTATTTGCGTGGCACTAGTGATTATGGTTTGTGCTACCAAGGAAGACCAAGATTGGATAGAGTGTTGGATATTTGTGGATTTGTTGATGCAGACTGGGCTGGAGATCTGGATCAAAGAATATCTAAAAGTGGGTATGTGTTTAACCTATTTGGAGGTGCAGTCAGTTGGATGAGTAAGAAACAATCTATAGTGGCACTATCAACTACGGAATCAGAATACATGGCAGCCACTCATGCAAGAAAGGAAGCAGTTTGGTTGCAGAGATTGTGTTCAAGTATGGGGTTAGTACAGGGAGCAATAAGGATAGAATGTGACAGTCGAAGAGCAATTTTGTTCACAAAGAACCCTGCATATCATTCAAAGACAAAGCACATTGATGTTCAGTATCACTTTGTGAGGGATATGATAGAAGACAAAAAGGTGTTGTTGGTAAGGGTGGACACTTTGAAGAATACTGCAGATGCATTGAAAAAATCTGTGAGATATGAGAAGTTCTCTTGGAGTAGAGAAACAATGGATATTGTAGTGCTGGATAAATGACTAAGCTCTCTTGTGGCCCCCTGTGGAAAGAAAACAACAAGTGGGAGAATGTTGGGTTGTGTTATATTCTTTCCATGACTAGCCCACGTTGTAAACTGGGGGGTTAGAGGAGGGGAAGATCCCCCACTTCGTTGCATCGATTGCATAGCAAGGGGGTCACATGGGGTTTTGGGGGTGCAGGTAACCCCACTCTACGGGGTTCAAGGCAACGCCCTGGAAAATTTTGGTTTTGGAACCTATCTTAGGTTGGGCAGATCCATCTATGGTTTTGTGCATGATTTTTGCACATGTTTTTGGACGCGATGGTTTTTGATCAATGGTTTTGGATGTGATGGTTTTTGGTCCATGGTATTGGATGCTTCGACATGTATAAATATGTAAAAGACCCTCAGGTCTGTGAAAGACCCTATTGACCCTAAGGACATGAAGGGCGTCTATGTCATTCCCTGTTCCTATGGGACCCCTTATATTGGTGAGACTGGTCGCTCTATCAATCAACGAATTAGCGAGCATTCGGCTGACTTAAGACATGGTAGGACTAAGTCCTTAGCCCTGGCTGAACATGCGGGGAAGACTATGCATCATGTCTGTATAGAAGATGCTCAAGTCATTGCCAAAGTTGCGCAGTTTCACCATCGCAAATTTAGAGAGGCCCTGGAGATTGAGAAAAGGCCGAACAATCTTAATAGGGATGATGGCTGGAAGATTAGCAGTTGCTGGGTCCCAGCCTTGTCTTCCTAGCCTCCTCTTTCTCCTTTTGTTAGGTCTTAGGGTGTCTGTCTTCCCCCTCCTCCAGTTCTGTTTTTGGTGGGTTTGTCATGGAGTGCAGGAGTTAGTAATAGGTTATTAAGTTTTTTCGAGCTAATTATGGTATTAACCTTATCCCAGGGGGTAATTTTAAAATTGGATTAGATTCTTTGCATGGATTTTTAACCTAGTTATTTCCTTTAACTGTTTTCCTATATATTGATAAGTAATAACATAGTTAATTTTAATAAATAACAAAAAAAAAATTAGTAAAAAATTTGGATATAAATTACTAAATTAGATAAACATGTACTTTGATTATGGTATTTACATAATAATGATATGATTTTAATATCAGAATTATATATTATTAGGTAAATATAGATTATTTAATAAACATAAATTATTGTATGAACTTATTATTTTAATTTCGAATGGGCCATTACATTAAAATAATTAATAAAAATGATTTATTTTGGAGAAGATCTAGTTCACCATTGGACCCTTAATTTTAATAATTATTATTAAATAAATTCACAATGACCTATTGTAACTATATTATAAGAATAATAGTAATTTAATACTATTTATTGTATTTAAATAATTTTGGGAATAATAATAAATATAGGTTATATGGAGATTTAATTTATTAAGGACCATTATATTTAGTTTACCATTATTTAATTTACCATAATTTATTAATGACCATTATATCTAGTTTACCATTGGACCCTTTGATTTAAACAATTATTATTAAATAAATACACAGTTACCTTTTGTAACTAAATTCTAAGAATAATAATAATTTAATACTATTTATTTGTATTTAAATCATTTAGGGATGATAATAAATACAGGTTATTTAATAAATATGAAGATATAATGACCATTATATTTAAACAATAAAAATATTTATTATTATTCAATTAACTAATAATAATAAATTATATGCTTCTATTAATAATAAAATCAGGGGTTTAACTTTGATCCTCAGGTCAAAATTAGCCGTTGCAATATAGCCGTTGGAGTCTCTGCACACTCTATTTAATCAAGCTAAACCAGATAAGTTCTTCAACTTGTCCTGACAATGAACCACACTGGTTGGTTCGAAACGCGTCGACAAAAGATTGATTATGTGATTTTGCCGAAGATTATCTAGACAATGTTATGGATCATAGAAGTCTAAATTCCTTAATGTATTATAACATTGAAAGGAACATAATGAAAAATCATGTTGGTAGTCCCAATTTTTGGATCCGGGTGAAAATCTCTGTGTATATGTGTTTTATGTGTTATGCTCTCACATTGTTTATTTTATGTGTTTTAGAATTTATTTGCAGGTAATTTCTATACGGGGTTAAAACCTACACTAGATACGTGGAAGGAAGGAAAATAATGGATAGTGTAATCCTTTCACATGAACACATCCATTCTCTTAAATCCAACAAAACCCTTGGTATGCTCATCAAGCTTGACATGCCTAAAGCCTTTGAAAATCTCAGTTGGAAATTCATCTTTCATATACTCATAGCCTTTGGATTCGAATAAATATGGATTCATTACATACTTTCCCTCATCCCCAAAGCCTTCTTCTCCATCTTAGTCAATGCAATTCCCTCCATCCATTTTGTTCCTTCAAGAGGCATTAGTAAAGGGGGTGCCATCTCTCCTTATATTTTTCTCCCAATGGTTGAAGTCCTCGATTGCCCGATCTTTGTTTCCCTTCAAGATGGACTCTTAGAAGGTATCCCTCTAGGATATTCAATTCGTTCTTCCACTCAACATAAACTTGTGGATGACACTTTTCTAATGGGCACTCCCACTATCAAGGAAGTGACAACCTTAAATCACATCCTTATTACATTCTCTAATGCATCTAGAACTTCCATTAGCCTAGTCAAATCCTAAATATTTTTCTTTAACACTCCACTAGTTATTCAAAATCACATTTTTTGGCCTCTTGGTTTTCAAAAGAGCTACTTTTTCGCCAAATATTTGGGCACCTTTCTCTCTACCAACTCTCTTAGAAAAATCACTTAGATAATCTTCTTCAAAAATTTGAAGTTCATCGGTCCCGTTTGACCTTTTTCTTATTAAATTTGGTAGGGCACTTCACTCTCCTCAAATCAATCCTTTAATCCTTTCCTATTTATTCTTATTCACATTTGCTTCTCTAAAGGCCATTTTCAACAAGATATGGAACATTTAGTGATGCTTCCTCTCATGGGCTGCTAAGAGAGAAAAAATGTGGACTCTCATTTCTTGGGAGAAATGTTTCCAACCAAAGCTTAAAGGTGGATTTGTACCAAGAGATCCAAAAACTCTTAGTAAAGCACACAACAACAACAAAATTGGTAGAGATGGATCAAAATCCAGGAGTCCTATAGTGTAATATATGGAGACACATATACACCTGAAAAATTTAGGAATTACAACTCTAACTGATTGGTAATATCAAAGGCTCACATATTTTTAATGTTTCATGGGAGCACAAAATCTCATCGAGGATGGTAGTGTATCTTTTGGGAAGTAAGAAATGGTCAAAGCATGTTATTATAGGAGGATTCTTGGCACTAATGGCCAAAACTATCTCATAAAAATCATCTCAATCCTATCAAATACTCTCTTCTTGCCCAAGGACTAACCTCTTTTGTTGAATATTGGGGCTCTCCCTCATCTCATTCTTCTTAGTGGTGAAAATGGACAGATTGTACCAATTAGTTCAAGTTGAGTTCCGATTCTAGTTGATCAAAAATTCCTATTCAAGCAGGAGCATATTTTATTTGTCCACAGTGCTAACCTCAAGGAAATTTCAACCTCTCATAAGCATGTATCCTCCTTTCCCCTAATAATCATAATGAATATGGTAGCATGTGGTAAAAGCTATAGTATCTCAGACATTGGCCTAAAACTAACCTCTTCTTGATTTTATTTTAGAACAAAACTCTTACTTGGGACAAGAGTCAACGTTATGGATTCTATGGAATTTCAACCTACTCCCTCATTCTCTCTACTTTTAAATCTAGTAATCACCTCTTCAACAAAATTAATTATGTTTCTCCCCTCTTAGGCAATATTTCCATTGTATTTCATCAATATGATCACAATTCTACGAGTATCACCTCTACTCTTCATTCATGATGAGCCTCTCCCTTTACAAACCCCGTCACCAATTAAGTTTGAAATAAGATCCCATGTTTCCTCCTCTTGAACACTTGGAAAGAGAAATAGTTTTTAAAAACAAAACTCTCTTTGCACAATCTTTGGCAAATTATTCTCAACAAACTAAGGGAATCATTTCGCTTACTTTCTTGGGTTGATAAAGATTGGGTTTCTAATCCCGTCGAAAAATTCATCCTCTCCTCCTTCAGATTCTCTCGTCATCTCCTCTCTTATGTCCCTTCACCTCCTCCCTCCTCTCCCTCTAGCCCTACCTACTCGTCTCCCCCTCTCATTGACTTCATCAAACAAAATTTTGATGATGCTTGCAAAGGGAATCTAGGTCTAACTAGCTATGGAGATTTCTTTGACAATGCACACATTCAAATCCCTCACATATATGCTCAAGAAATCGGTCACACTACCAACAATGTTTCATAAATTAGGGAACTTGAAAAAGTCCTCTTCATCACCATAGGAAAGTGTTACTCGAAGTTCATCATGGAGGGAAATTTGAAAACAATAACAAATATATTTCGAAGAATACAATGTGATTCTAACCCATCCCAAGCAATCAAGAGCTTGAGATTGGGAGATTGAGTAACAAACATAACAAAGCTCCTAATTCAAATTCCTTCCAACCTCCTCTCTCTTGTTCTTTGAGAGGGAAATAAAATGGATAACCATTTGGCTAACCACGACCCCAAACTAAGTGCCTCGTTGATAGATCTAGATAGGGATCAAGGCATTCCTACCTCCCTCTTCTATCAATGTTACAATTGGGACAAAATAGACTTTACTCCCCCACAATGGTTGCACTAATGCTAGCCCTCCCATCCCACTCTGATATAATGGATGCCCATCAAAATAGAAGCTCCACTAAGAAAGCCATTTGGTAGGTGACTGGCCTCTTTATTGCCTCAAAGGACCAATAGGAAATCTAAGCTCTTAATATTAAAATATAATATTGAACCTCTTATATATATTATTATTGATGTATAAAGTTATAAACACATAATATGAAACAAATATAAACGTTTAGAATTATATGATAAAATATTGAAATGTTGATGCAAAAAATTCATTAAGTTAAATTGAACATCAATATAGATTAATCACGATATTTAACTTAAGGTTATGTGAAATGTATGTCACTTGATAATTGAAATAATAATAATAATAATAATTTTATGAGATTAAAGATCAATATAAATTAAAATACGACTTTCAACTTATCGCATATAATATTATGTATGCATAAAATTATTAATTACATATAAACACAAACATATATACCATTAAAAAACATATTATACAAAATAGAAATAAAAATATTTTGATTTATATCACAAAATATTAAAATGTATAATGATAGATAATATGTGGGAAAAATAGCTTATATTATTAAATTCAATATCAATATCAATTAAATACACCATTAATCATTTTAAATCAAATTTATTGAGTTAAACCAAAATATAAATTAAATTTCAACATTTAATACTTGCCTTCATAGTCATGTGTATTTGTCAATTGTACATTACTTGACAATTTCTAATTAATTAGTTTATCTATTATTTGACGATAATAATTAATAATAATAGAAACCTTTTTTGGATGTTTAATTTTATATCATTAAAATATTTTATAGTATTATTTAATTTGTATGTGTTTGGAATTTACGGTTGCATCTCATACTATAATTAGGTGATATTAATCAGTTTATCTATTATTTGACGTTTTAGATGTTTATTTCTATATTATTAAAATATTTTATAGTATTATTTAATTTGCTATGTGTTTGGAATTTATGGTTGCATCTCATACTATAATTAGGTGATATGTTGATCTTATTATCCATATTTTTCTTGTTTATGAACCTTAGTAGGGCTTTGAGACACGTCCACATTAAGACACTGATGCGATTTATCACGAAGAGTTTCTTTAATCATGAATCAGAGAAGCCTCCATTATGAGATGATAAAAGACATATAATACAAAATAAAATACAAATATTTAGAATTATATCATGCTATATTAATATATATTGATTGATAATACTTGGGAAAAAATCTATATTGTTAAATTCAACATCAATATCAATTCAATATCTTGGTTATTCCACTAATTTTCTTTTCCCCTTCTTGCAACCATTAGACTCATGATTTGTATTTCAATATAGTTTCTTCTTGCTTTAAGTGTTCCTCCAGTTTGAGAGAGGTGACTATCTCTTGATCACTTAGTTCTTCCATCTTGCCTTATGAAAGTATAATTTGTTGTATGTTTTCCATCTCTTTTTCCAATTGTATCCCTGTTATCACCAAAAAATGATCACCTAGCCATCTATAACTAGGTGGATCAAAACACGTCATGTAGGATTGATTTTACCATAGTAAAATTACTTTCACCATGGAAAATAATTTAGTAAACCATTTTTACTATATTATTTCTGATTAAAATTAAAAAACCCCATGAGAATAATTAAATAAATCATTATTTATTTAATTTTCTCTTGGAATAATTATTAAATAATTTTTTGATAATTTTTCCTTGTCACATTTGCCCAAATAACCTAGGAATAATTAAATAAACCACTATTTATTTATTATTCTTTAATTATATTTTTTGAATAATTATCAAATCACTATTTAATAATTAGTTCAATTTCACACCATTCATAATCCTCACGAAGCAATTAATAAATCATTTTATTTGTTAATTATTTCTAAATAAAGATATTTGACCATTTTAAATATCTTTTCCCTCTTCAAAAAATATAATAAAGTATTCCTAATGGTCAGATCATGATTTGGTCAATATTATTTTATTATTTTCCATTTTTGATATCAACTCAATATTTTCTAATAAATAAGAGGGTTTTCCATTCATTCTTCACCATGATCATTATCATGGTCACCATTATTGCCTTCTCACATCTGAGCTCCCACTAGAGTTCTACGTATTTTTTTGGGTTGTTCAGAGTGAGAGGGAGAATCGATCATTGAAGCATTAAGGACGTCAAAGGACCCATCCAAGGAGGGGGATTTGAAGACCCTTTTATAGATCTCCTTCACCAAGTGTTATCAATAAATATTATCATTCATTTAAAAGACTTTGTATATTGGTTTATGGTTTATTACATTCGACTTTTATTGTTGTTTTTTAAGTTTGGACCACATATACCTTTTTATTGCAGTTTTTTCTCATTTTATTATTGTAGATATGAAGCATAAGAAACCACAAATTTTTGTTAGCATCACTTGTCACCAGTGACTTAAGTGAAGTGGTTTTGGTACACCTTCCAAGAAATTTCATACTAGCTATTAGCAACTCCACTGGGTCTTTAGCTACATGGTCACCAACAAATGGGGACTCCACTAGCATAGTAATTCATTTCATGGGTGACTATAGTTTCAGCGAATTTCAGGGTTTTATGTAGCTATTTATAGCCTCTCAATTTCTATTTATAGCTTTATTTTCTTTTTCTGTCCAATTTTTGGATTATGGTGGTTTTCTGGTTCTTTCCGTAGGTCACATGTACCAGTCGAGCAGGAGACGAAAAAATTTGTTTGAGATCTACTGACCTAGAGTTCTGGGAGTAAAACACAAATCATCCACAGATCTACGTCCTAGAGTGCACTTTTTTGCCAAATATATGTGTCTTCCACTGTTTCCAAGTCATTGCCTACGTTTTGGATTTTTTTTTCCAATATTTTTCCAGATTCTTTTCTTCAAAATTGCTGAGAACACTGTGTGTGGATTTGTAAAGGTTTCTTATCTCCTTTTGAGTCTCACCTAGGCCTATATTCTCTTCATTTTTCACTTTGATGAAGTAAAAACCCCCTTAGGGTTTAAATTACATGTCCACCATTTTAGGAAGAGATTGGTTGAGGGAGGTGTTGAGCTAATTTATGGTCCTAAATTAACACAATTATTTCTTATCAATCCGGGTTGTTTATGCTTTGAGGAAAGTTCACTATATGTGAAGATCAGATATAAGCAAACCTTGAAAGATAAGTTATTCAAAAGCTAAAGATAATACATCTTATAACTCTAATTCAATCAGCTCAAAAAGAGAAAAACATTGAAAGGGTTCTTGACCTCAAGAAGTCCACCTTCACCTCAATTATCACTTAATGAATCAGAGATTGAAACCAAAAGCTCAAGATGGATAAATTATAAATGAAAGAAGCTCTTAACTTAAGAGACACATAAGATATTCCCTCATAATTCATTCATCTCATTATCTAAATCTAAATGGAAATAAAATTGTTTGCATGTAAACAAAAGAAACTAGTTTTGATTCATCATTTAGCAGAAGGGATGCCCAACTTGAACACCTATTTTTCCAACTCAATAAAGTGATGAATAAGCTATTAACAAATGAAATCAATCACTATGCATAAACCATAAAGAAAACTGAAATAAAGCTTTGAAAAACTAGTGCTACAATCAACCAAATTACAATGAAATAAAACTAGTTTAACATGGAAGTGTACTTAGCTTGGAGTGGGGGCCCTCCACCCTTGCCTTGCACACTTTGAGAGGTGATATCAGAAGCTTAGATCAGTCACAAATCCATATCATTGCACAGCAAAATAATAATAACACAAGTCTTCAAATTACTTCTCAATCCAAAGATGTCACAGCATAAAAGTATATCACAAAATCAATACATAAGCCATCAAAGTTTTGGCTTTAAATAAGAAGTCTCATGAACAAACTGATCTATAATCACTCAAACAAACCCATCTACTCTCATCCACCTATCCAAGTCGAATTCATTATCCCCAACCCAAGAAAGATGACCATTCCTATGCAAACTCAAAACAACCCTATTTCTTTGGGATTCCTGCATGACTAGTCATGGTTGACTAGCACCAAATGGGCCTAATAAAGCTTGTTCAGTTCGAACTAAGCATTGCTGGCTTAGTCCTAGTTCCCAAGATGTCCATCCATGCATTCCATTCGTGCCCAAGTGTCCTGCAACCATATCAACCGTAGAGCTATTACGGGAATTTCTGAATCTGCCAATTTTGCACTAAAAACCAAATTTTCATAAAAACTTTATAAATTGAAAAATTAAAATTAAATACCTAAATGGATATCAAATATACATCAAAATGGGATAAATGAAGGGAAAATGGATGGAAAATAGATGGATAAGTTTCTTTGAGCAAAAATAAGACCAAAACTAAGGCTCAACATCTCTCCCTTGCTTATCATCAAGCATGTCCCCATGCTTGCTTGTTCCTCTTTGACCTTCGCCTTTCTGTAGTAGATGTTGTACCTGTAGATGCCTCCTGTTGTGCTACCCTGGCCAAACAATCCAAACCTGTATCATGTCTCTCCCTAAACAAAGCTGCTTTGACCTTTTGTTTTTCATATTTTTCCTGCCACATGTTCTTTTCCTTTAGCCACTTAAATGCTTGCTTAGAGAGTAGATCATTTTTCCTCTTTAGCCTCCCCAACTCTTCATTCAGTTTCTCATTTGCTTTGACCAATTTAGAATTATCTTTCTTATTTGCCTTAAATCCTTCCTTTAATTGCTTCTCTAAGATTTTGCTAATTTCCAATTGGTCAGTTAGATCTCTGATTCTTCCTAAGTTAAGTTCTCTCTCAAAATCTTGTGTTGTTTTCATAAGTGATGCTGTTGTTGCACCATCATAGGAAGAATCCTTCTCAAATGCCTCTTGTGCAAAATCATTTTCTTCTTGCTGTCTTGGGGAATATGTTTCTACTTCCTTCTCTAAGTCAATAGGACTCTTACTCCTAAATTGCCTAGAAATAGACATAACAGATGTTTCATTTTCTTGCATGGCCATGCTGTTCTGTTGTTTGGTTGGTCAACTATTGTTTCAAAATTTTATCTCATTTCCATCTTATTACAGTTATTTTATTTTCTTCTAACTATTGTGCCACATTAGGGGATTTTTGAGGTCTAAAATGGCCCTCCTAAGAAAATTTTACAACAAAAATAAACTTTATAAGAACCAATAGGATTCAAGATGATAATGTCAACCATGGGAGATGATTCACCATTTTTGGAGTAAAAAAGTACAAAGATTAAAAAATAATAAAATAATAAAACTAGATTTTCAACTCATATTTTTAACTTATCTCCCTAATTTTTTACTCAAATTTCGAGCAGGAGTACTCATTGGATGCAAAATTTAATTCCTCATCCAGGTAGTACCCATGCTTCATACTTTCAATGGACCCTACTACATGAAAAATGAGAAATACATGAAAAAACATGATTGCAATCATGTTTTTCATGTATTTCTCATTTTCCGTGTAGCAGGGTCCATCAAAAGTATGCAACATGGGTACTCCTTGGATGAGGAATCAAATTTTTCATCCAATGAGTGTTTCTGCTCGAAATTTGAGTAAACCTATACAGAGATAAGTTGAAAATATGAGTTAAAAAAATAGTTTTGTCCTTTTTTCCTCTAAAATTTGATGATGTAATCTAATCTTATTTTATTATTTCCACTATTATTTTATAATTTCCTTAGGAGGCCCATTTTAGACCTCAAAAATCCCCTAATGAAATCTCCTTTCTGATAGTAGCTTCTTCTAGTTTTTCCTTTTGATAAACAAGCTCTTCATTATCAAAGTTGTACATACTTTACTCAACTTGCAACAACTGCTCTTTTAGTAGTTTTTCTTTCTTCCTAACCTTCTTTAAGTCATAAAGAGCATTGTTGAGCTCTCTTTCAAGATTCATGATGACTTCTTCTTCCTCCTCGAGAACTGAGTAACGCTTGGACTTATACTTGGATTTGAATGCCATCAGTAAGGCATTCCTCAGGCTCATCCTCTGAGGACCCTTCATTGTTTGATTTTGAAGTAGAATCATCCTCTTTGGAGTAGAGTCGTTTTGGGAATGATTTCTTCCTCTAATATTTTTTAGCTTTATCTCTAGGTTTTTTGTCGTTTCCCCTTTCTCACTTCTCCTTATATTGAAAATTGGAGGAAAAATGCCTAACTCTACCACATTCAAAGAATTTGAAAAGTAACTTTCCCTTATACTTACCTAAACCACTTTTAAGCTTTCTAGAAAATTGATCCAACTTGTTATCATATTCATAGCTGGAATATTGTTGGTGATATTTGTGTTCCTTCTTCTTCTTTGATACTTTAAATGTTTCCTCCCTATGCTAACTTATAGTGCATTAATTTTACTAGTTTAGATTCATTAAGACCAAATATAATTTCATTTTGTGCCTCTGCATTATTCCCATAAACCTTTTTACCATATGCATATGTTTGAGGGATGTCTGGAACAACATAGTCAACTAATACAAAATTCCAAACATATAGACCTACGGACATGAGATAAAATTCCACCCTAACCTTCCAAAATAAATAATTTGTTCCATCAAAGATGGTATCTTACTTGAATAAGCATCCTGATACCCCTATATAGATGCTATTCCCTATCGATATGCCTTCGAGTAGCTAAATTTTTCCTGAAGGAATGGGAAACTGATCCCAATTGTACGGAATCAAGAACTATTAAGAGGGGGGTGAATCAGTAATAAAAAAAAAATATTGTTGAGTATTTAAAATTTCAATGACATGCAATTAAACAACACATGAGAGACCAAAATTCACATACACTTGATACAATGATTTATGTGGAAGCCCTTCCAGGAAAAAAATTGTTATCACCAAAAAATTGATCATCTAGCCTAATTTACTAGATGGATCGAAGTACACAATGTAAAGCCAATTTTACCATAGTAAAATTTCTTTCACTGTGAGAAATTACTTAATACACCACCTTTGTTAAGTAATTTATAGTTAAACCCATCAAGAATAATTAAATAAATCACTATTTATTTTACTTTTTTCTAGGAACAATTAATTAAACCATTGTTCAATTATTTTTCCTTGTCATATTTGACCCAATCATGAAAAATAAACAGATAAATCATTAATTATCTTATTTTTCTCTAACAATAATTAATTAATCATTAGTTAATTAGTATTATTTTTCAAATTTGACTAAATCCCTTAGGAATATTTAAATAAATCATTATTTGTTTATTATTCCTTAACCAATTCCTTGAGATGATAAATAAATCATTCATTTATTTATTATTTCTAAATAAAAGTTTAGATACTTTTTCCCTCCTAACCAAATATAATAAAATATTCCAAGTGGTTATTTCAAGAATGAGGTTAGTAATATTTTATTATTGCTCATTATTCGAGGATAACCCAATATTTTGTTATAAATAGAAGGGTTTTCCAACCATTATTCACTTTTGATTATTTTCATTGTTGTACTCACTGTTGTAACTCTGATTATTTTCATTGTCACACACCATATTTTTGTTGGGTTTACACATTATAGAGGAGAGAGACTCTACACAAGCTGAAGATGTTTGAGGATATCCAAGAACCCATCCCATAGAGGGAGATTGGTAACATTTATTTGTTCCCTTCACAGGTGTTATAATAAAAACTATTCCTTTTATATCTCGTTTCCATTGGATGATTGGAGTTATTACTATTTCTTTTTGTTTTTTACTATGATTGTGGCATAGATCATAATTTTCGCATGTTTTGTTTCTATGAGTTTTTGAAGATCTACAATGTTTAATAGCCATTTATATTGTTGATTGTTTGTCATCCACAATCTTAAGTGGGTTCTTTTTGCACACCTTTGAGAAGAAAACACTACAACAAAAACCACCAAAGCTTGTTTTGTATTATGATGACAATCAAGGCATCGACTCTAACTACAACATATGTTTATGAGCACCCACTCATAGGAGGCCCAAAAACCCTTTATATTAGTAAGCAACAACTTTCCTATGGGCTCTAACATGTTATAATTGCAGGATCCAACCTACTTTAGTCAAGTGTTCTACTATTTCATACAACTTTTAGATTGAGGATGATGGCCTACCTTGATATTACAATTAATTTGTGACTTTAGCCTAATGTCTTCCTGCAGCTCCTACCTTACTCTATAACCACTCTATAACCACACACACTAAGTTGTCTCTGCCTTAGTTGCTTCTAGTTTGCTTCACTCTATGTGCTTCTCTCAGCATTCACAATATTGGAACATAGCCATACAAATTCCTCTCCGTAGATATCTTGGTTATTCCACTAAGTTTCTACTCATTTGCAACTTAGACACTCTCATTCCATACACATCCAAAAAATCCACATGAAGAATTTTTCATTACTACATTATACACGGAGTTTCCTCACTTTTTCTCGTAATTCAACAACAAAATTTAATGAAACATAACTTGCAGACAATTAAACACTGGACCACGAAGCCAATAATCATAAACATGTAGAGTGCTTTACTTGCATGATACAATTGACCCCATAAATTCTCAATATGGCTCCCTTTGTCAATTAAGTTACCACAATACCTATTTAGAGTCTTTCCAACAGAGACTACATTCTCAATTTGAAATTTTTGATACTTTTCCTCCAATATTATCTATCTAATATGAGAGAAGCACATTACTAAAATAAAGGCATTATACCTACCACATTAACTATGATCAATTTCCTTCAATTAGAGTGATTCAGTTTTGTGTTGTGTTTGTTTATCTCGACATTGAATTTTGATCATCCTCCTTTGATCTGAATTGGATCCATGAAGATTATCAAAGTGCCATGATTGTATCAAAACAGGATAGACTTTAAATTTATGAACATAGAGCGATCAAGAAGACCTCTAGACAGTGGCAGTTTACAGCCAGTAAGGAACGATGAGGACCTCGGTCAAAGCGCGTTGACCGAGGCCCATGGAGACCACGCAGGAGGCAATACTGGCAGTTAGGAAGCCCGGATCAGGAAACGGAGGCCATTTCTGATGTGCGATTAGCGCTAATCACGCATCGCTGGGCAAAACCCCTCAAGAAGGAAAAGCACCGAGCGCTCAGTCGCATGGGAAGCTGAGAAACCATGGGGAAGGTGCTAAGGCGAAAGGCGGGACCCGCGCTCCAAAACCGGCGGTATATCAGGGGCGTCCTTCGGCGGTAAGCGGGTTTGGCTGAAAGTGAGCAATTCCATTCAGCGCACGACGTGTGTCCGATGGATGAGAGAGAAAACTGTTGCTCATCATATGCTAACGGTCGAGCAAGTCAACCGTGTGAAATGAGCGAATATCGTAGGATCTAGGGGCTCCAGATTTGACGGCGGAGATTGTGCCCGATGGATGAACAGGATTTTATAGGGGATTAAGCCGTGGCACAGAGGAGTTTGAAGTCCTATTTGACCACTGAGTTGGTGGATGAGTCATTCCACAATGTAATTGAAAAAACCGAACTGAAGGGCGGAAGAGGAAGCGAACAGTCAAGGACAAATTGGCTTTAAGCTATGATCAGACGGGGAACAGAACACGAGAAAACCAGATGAAGATAGAGAGAGCGAGAGTGAAGAAAAGACAGTGAAGCAAGAAGCAGAAAACAGAGAGCCGAGTTGACCTTAGGTAGCATCGAGCAGACATAAAGCTTGAGAGGTTCAACCAATCCCTGAGAGGATCTATCGAGAATCGAGTACCACATTGGGCTCCTCCCATTAAAGACCAGAGAGGTCAAGACTTGGAAAGGGAAAGAGTCTGTGCACTCTAGTGGCTTGGGGAATCCAAGAACCACCCTGCCAAGCATTGTCTATTTCAAGAGATTCAAATTGAGCTCCTCACTGTAAAAACTCTGCTTTAAAGACACAGTAAAAGAAGACCACCCCTAAAAGTTAGACCAGAGATGTAGCCCTGGAGAATAGGGTGAACTCCTTATTAATTGTTGTGTTCTTGCATTTGCTTACTTTGTTTCTCTTACTGTTTTCCATTTTCCAGTGTCTATTCATTTTGCAATCTGATCGATCTGTTGCCTAAAATAACATAGACACACACCAGCACGTGAGTCTGTAATACCTTCATTCAATAATTATTTAACTGAGATCACTCAAGAGTGATTTTCAGATCAAGATGTATCAGAGCTCTAGGCTATTAAGGTTAGACAAACTTGTGTTGGTTTAGATGTTGAATACTAACTAGATCAAAGCTCAAATTAGGAGAAGGAGAGTTGGTCGAAACTAATCCTGAAATTCGGAGAGTCTATCCTCGGAAGACAATGTCAGAGGAAGGTTATATGGGGTCAGACCCTCAATTCATAAATAGTTTCCTAGCCATAAAGTCCATGGTAGAAGAAATGTATAGGGACTTTAGAAAACACAAGGATGAAGATTCATCAAGCTTTAAACAAGACAAAGGAGAAGATGAGTCTCACTTCCATGACAACTCAAAAGGAAAAGGGAAAGAGGAAATATTTCTCACACCTCCTAACAGCCCTGAACATAAAAAGAAAGCATCTTTGATCAAACTAAATGTTAAATTTGACTTACCCATATATGATGGAGAGTTGAATATAGAAAAGCTGGACAATTAGATTAGAAAATTGATGTTTATTTCAGAGTGTAGAATATCGATTCAGACAAGAGGAAGATTTAGCTAGCAAGCCTACGCCTTGGAGGCACTGCCTTGGTTTGGTGGGAAGGCAGAACCGAAGCTGATATGAAAAGACATGGTAAGACTATCTCTGCTTGGAGTAATTTGTTTCTGCAATCAAAAATCAGTTCTATCCATTGGCCTACATGCAGCAAGCCATGATGAGTTGGCAAACTCTTCGACAGTTGACAGGGAAAAGTGTGCAAGGGTACACTCAAGAATTTAGAAAGAATTGATTATAGGAATCTCATTAGACTCACCTGAGACTCTGTTGAAGTACATTGGTGGTCTACACAGCTACATGAGGCACACTATCCTCATGTTTAATCCCACTAGTATAGATGAGGTATCTGTACAAGCTACTCATCTAGAAGCTATAGGAAAGAGTGTAAGTCCAGAAGTTGGGGATCATCCCAACCCACTGTAAGCAAGAATAAGGAGAAAAGAAAGCAAAAATGGAAAGCAAGGAAGGCTAACACTGCACAGAAAAGCAAGGCTTCATGCACTCACTGTAAAAAGGATGGGAATGATGATGAGCATTGCTGGATTCTGCATCCAGAGCGGAGACCTAAGAAGTTCGAGGGCAAGAAGAAGAAGACTGCTGCAACTATTCAGAAATATTTGGGGTCAGACTCAGGAGGTGAAACAACCATTGTAGCCACAGGTATAAGAGGTAAGAATTCTAAAGCATCTACTAGTAATTCTACACAATCTATTATTGATGAAGAAAATGAGAGAAAGAGACATGAGCTTTTCCATATTCGAGTTATTTCCAAACATCAAAAGATTGATACTTTTTTTGATGGTGGCTCAAGTAAATTTAATTTCTGAAGCAATTGTAAAGAAGTTGGGATTAGCAGCTACACCTCACAAGAAACCATACCCATTAGGATGGTTAAATGATAAAGCACAACTACAAGTGACTAGATAGTGCAAACTCAAGTTTTCTTTTGGGTCAACATTTGTAGATGAGGTTGAGTTAGACATATATCCTTTGGATATATGTGGAATTGTTTTAGGAAGTCCTTACTTGTATGACAAAAAAGTTATTTTCTATAGAGTTGAGAACAAGTATCTACTTGTTAAATATGGAATCGAATACTTTGTAAGAGCTCATAAGCTCAAGAATAATTATACTCTCATAAACTCAGGGCAGATGAAAAGAATGATAAATTCATGCAAACAATTCTTATTGATGGTTGTAAAGGAAAAGAAACCTGATAAAATGAATGTATTTGAGCGCTGTAATGCTAAACAGTAAGCTGATTTAGAAAAGGTTGTTTCAGAGTACGATATCTTGTTTCAAGAACCTAAAGGTTTACCACCCAAAAAGGAAATAGTGCATGATATTATTTTGCAGCAAGATGCTCCATTGCCTAACATTGGAATGTACAGGTTGTCCGCTTTAGAGAATGCTGAAATCAAGAAGCAGGTGCAGGAGTTGCTCGAGAAAAGGTTCATCAGACCTAGCACATCACCATGTGGGTCACCAATTGTTTTGGTGAGAAAGAAAGATGGCTCGTGGAGAATGTGCATTTATTACCGAGCATTGAATAAGATAACAATAAAAAATTGTTATCCCCTTCCTCGCATAGATGATCTTTTATATCAATTGAAGGAAGCTGTTTATTTCTCCAAGCTAGACTTGCACAGTGGATACCATCAAGTTAGAGTTGCAGAACAAAATGCATGGAAGACTGCTTTCAAAACAAATCAGGGATTTTATGAGTGGCTGGTTATGCCTTTTGGCTTAACTAATGGTCTTGCTACTTTCATGAGATTAATGAATGATGTACTCAGACCTTTTCTTGATGATTTTGTTATTGTGTATCTAGATGACATTCTGATTTTTAGCAAAACGTGGGAAGAACACTTAAAGCATGTTAAGCAGACACTAGATGTTTTGAAAAGAGAAAGACTTCATGTTAAACTCTCAAAATGTGAACTTGGAAAAACATCTCTGAATTATTTGGGTCATATAGTAGGGGGTGGTGAATTGAAGATAGATCCCTCTAAGGTGGTAGTCATTGTAAACTGGCCTAAACCAAAATTTGCTACAGAAGTTAGAAGCTTCTTAGGAGCAGCACAGTATTGGAGAAAGTTCATTTCTAACTTTTCCTCAATTGCAGCTCCCTTACATGCTTTAACAGGATTGAACAAGGTGTTTCAGTGGGGAGGCAAACAGTAGAAAGCCTTCGACACCTTGAAAGAAAAGATTAGTACTGCACCTGTACTAGCACTTCCTGATGTCCAAAGACCATTTGACATCCAAATAGATGCCAATGACTATGCCATGGGAGCAGTGTTAACATAGCACGGTAAACCCATATGTTATCATTCTAAGACATTTAATTATGCAGTAGTTAACTATCCTACATATGATAAAGAATTGTATTCATTAGTACAGAGTGTGAAAAAGTGGAAACATTACTTAATGGGAAAAGAGACAGTAATACATACTGATCATCAACCACTTCAATATCTACACTCCCAAACTAAGTTGCAGCAATCAAGACATTATAGATGGATGGGTTTTCTACAACAGTTTCATTTAGTCATCAGATATAAAAAGGGCATACACAATAAAATTGTAGACATGTTATCTAGACCCATTATAAATGCATCTACTATACTTAAGCATAATTTTGTGCTACATGGAAGCTACATTGAACAATATGCTCAAGATATAGACTTTAAAGATGTATATGCAACTTTAAGTCAAGGCAAACGAGTAGAAGAATTGGATTATTATGTAAAGGACTGACTCTTATACCATTGTGGGAAGTTATGTATTCCAAAAACTAAAAGAGTAAAGATAATTCAAGAAGCACACACTTCTCTAATATGAGGTCACTTTGGGGTAAGTAAAATAGTTCCGCAGCTGCAAATATTTTGTTATTGGCCAAAAATGAATGAGACAGTTTCTAGCTATGTAAGAGGGTGTACTATGTGTGCTAAAAGCAAGCCCAGCAATAGAAAACTATGCTTGTACACTCCATTACCAGTTCCTTCTCACCCTTGGGAAAGTGTTTCCATGGATTTTGTTGGAGGACTGCCTAAATCTAGGAAAGTTCATGATTATATGTATGTTGTTGTGAATAGGTTTAGCAAAATGTGTATTTTGATACCTTTTAATAAACAGATTATAGCTGAACAAACTGCAAAATTGTTCTTTGAACATGTATGGGTTCATTTTGGACTACCCACTTCCATTGTATCTGATCGAGACACCTGATTTGTGGGGAAGTTTTGGTCAAGTCTGTGGGAACTGATGGACACCAAACTGAAGAAAATCATAGCTTTTCATCCACAAACACATGGCCAGACAGAAGTAGTTAACAGGATAGTGATCCAGTTACTCAGAGGATATTGCAGCAAACATCCTAAACTTTGGGATGAACATTTGTGTTATGTGCAGCATGCTTAGAACAGAGCAAAACATTCTTCTACATAGAGATCTCCTTTTGAGACCTGTTTTGGTTTCACACCAAGGTCTCCTTTGGATTTTGTCTTTGGTAAAGACACCACAGTTGAGGGATAGAGTGATGTGGACAGGGCAAGTAGGTTCACTAAACAAATCCAAGAGATCCACCAGGCAGTACAGAAACAGCTGGAAAAGAACCAAGCCAAATACAAGGCAAGGCATGAAAAGCATCGAATGGAGCATAGTTTCCAAGTTGGTGACCAAGTCTGGCTGTATATCAGCAAGGACAACATGCAAGGTGAAGGTAAGAAGCTAAAGCCTATCAGGTATGGACCTTTCCAGATACTTGAGAAAATTGGTGAGAATGCTTTTCGCCTTGATCTACCAGCTTACATGCACATCTACTTAGTCGTAAATGCAGATTGCTTGAGATTGTTTGAACCTTCACTAATTGAGGATCCCGAAGAGCAGAGTCGATTACCTTCTATTGATGACTTGCTACCTGAATATATTAATGAATTGTAGGAAGACATAGTTCTGGACAGGAAGGTGAGGACGACGTGTAGAGGAGATGTTGAGTGCATCAGAATTGGGCTCAAGGGTTCAAAGCCAAACAGTGCAAAGTGGATAGAGATTGGACAAGTGGGACAATTGTACACTCGCTTAGTCAGTGCTTGAAAACCAACTTTTGGTGGTCCGAAAGCTTTTTCAATGGGAAGGCCGTTATCCAAATTGGATCCATGAAGATTATCAAAGTGCCATGACTGTATCAAAATAGGACAAACTTTAAATTTATGAACACAGAGTGATCAGGAAGACCTCTGGACAGTGGCAGTTTGGAGCCAGCAAGGAACGATGAAGACCTTGGTCAAAGCACGCTGACTGAGGCCCATGGAGACTATGCGGGAGGCAAAACTGGCAGTTAGGAAGCTCGGATCGGGAAACGGAGGGCATTTCTGATGCGTCATTAGTACGCGCTCATTGGGAAAAACCCCTCGAGAAGGAAAAGCCTCGAGCACTCAGTTGCATGGGAAGTCGGGAAACCGTGGGGAAAGTGCTAAGGTGAAAGGCGAGACCCGCGCTCCAAAACTAGCGGTATGTGGGGGGCATACTTGGGCGGTAAGCGGATTTGGATGAAAGCGAGCGATTCCATTCAGCGCACGACGCATGTCTAGCGGATGAGAGAGAAAACCACTGCTCATCACACGCTAACAGTCGAGCAAGTCAACCGCGCGACATGAGCAAATATCATAGGATCTATGGGCTCCAGATCTGACGACGGAGATTGCGCCCGATGGAGGAACCAGATTTGGTAGGGGATTAAGCCACGGCACAGAAGAGTTTGAAGTCTGATTTGACTGCTGAGTTAGCGGATGAGTCATTCTACAATGTAACTGAAAAAAACCGAACCATCAAGGAAGAGCTGGCGTAGTTCGTGAGAGGACATGTGGCCACATCCCTGTGAACGATGGCGAAGACACAGAGGTAGGGTACTCCAAACGAACAGCAGTAGGTGAACCGAAGGGTAGAAAAGGAAGTGAACGGTCAAGGAAAAATTGGCTTTAAGCCATGAACATACAGGGAACAGAACACAGGAAAACCAGATGAAGACAGAGAGAGCGAGAGCGAAGAAAAGACAGTGAATCAAGAAGCAGAAAACAGAGAGCCGAGCTGACCTTAGGCAGCATCGAGCAGACAGAAATCTTGAGAGGTTCAAGCAATCCCTGAGAGGATCTATCGGGAATCAAGTACCACATTGGGCTCCTCCCATTAAAGACCAGAGAGGTCAAGACTTGGAAAGGGAAAGAGTCTGTGCACTCTAATGGCTTGGGGAATCCAATAACCACCTTGGCAAACATTGTCTATTTCAGGAGACTCAAATTGAGCTCCTCACTGTAAAAAATTTGCTTTAAAGACATAATAAAAGAAGGCCACCACTAAAAGCTGGACCGGAGATGTAGCCCTAGAGAATAGGGTGAACTCCTTATTAATTTTTGTGTTCATGCATTTGCTTACTGTGTTTTTCTTACTATTTTCCATTTTCCAGTGTCTGTGTATTTTGCAATCTGATCGATCCGTTGCCTAAAATAACATAGACACACACGAGCACATGAGTCTGTAATACCTTCATTCAATAATTATTTAACTGAGATCACTCAAGAGCGATTTTCAGATCATCCTTAGTTTAGAAAATATGTTTTAACACTAGTTTTTAGAAGCACATCTATAACGATATCTCCAGAAATGGTTAACTACTACAATTAGTGACTTCCACCAAACATGCCACCTTATAATTATTAGTAACCATGTGCCTACAGGGCTATAACCAATTGTCTAAACACTTAGTGCTTCATACTACAACTTGGGGGTCAGGAGATCTTTTAGAGGGAAGATAAATTATTTGCTAGATCACTGACTGGTCCAATTAACATGTATTGAGAGTCTTTTCACATTGGGTCCCACCCACTTCAGGAGTCAGTCCCTCAATCCTTTGAAACAGTTGAAGGGAGGCACTTAACACATCAACCATCTTTGATTGTATACCACCTTAATACCAATCATCGTTAATATACATATGCCACATGTCTTAGCTAAGTCGCATTTAGAAATTCTTACTGTAGATTAACCGGATAATGCAATATAACTAAAGAAAAATATTTTAATCTACTTCTACAATCAAACTTGTGGAAGCTTAATAGATTTGAGCAAGATCAAGAATAAAACATATAAACAGAAGAAGAATCAATACACATGAAACACATAAAATACTCAGGGGAAAGCCTCGGCTAAAAACCCCACTATCTGTATTATCATACAAGGTGGAAATATCTCAGAATTACACAAAGCCTTAGCTCTCATAGCTATCCGGCTCTCAGTACAATCCTCCTAGATGCTCACAGCTAAATAAAGCTTCTCACAAGCCTTCTCCTCTACCCTCCAACCCTCCTATTTCCTTGTGCAGTTTCTCCTAGGTGATCCATCTATTACCAAGTGTAACATTGATCACTCACACTGATCTCACACCTTGTAAAACTATGAAATCCTCCAGGAACCTTTGCCTTGACTGCATGGATGAGTTTCCTTTATAGGAAAATTCCTCCAACTGATAGTAACATGTCCCTGTCTCTAATCTCAATTGGGCCTTTCTCTTAATAGACATGCATGAGTTATTTATGAGAGAATCCTCAATTATCTGGAGTACACTAGTTTCATGCATGCATGCATTAACTGACTGAACTCACAATTAGTTCCTCAAACTGTTTGGAACTAATTTAACTGGACTTAACTCAGTTAACTAAGCTAACTAATTAGAACTCAATTATAACTCATCCTTATCTCCTTAATTAATGGATAACTTCCTTATTTTAAGGGATAACTGTTGCATGACTTCACAAAGACTTCTAGCTTGAATTTCTCCAACTAATTAATCCAAGATGAATTAATTAATTATTTTTCAAGTAGCTGGCGAGACTAAATTTGAATTTGAATTCTCAATTCTAATTCAAGGACAAATAAAAATTAGAATATTCTTAATTCTTTTTCTAGCATTTCTATTTTTACCATATCTTGTTGCTATTTTCAACACTCCCTCTCAACAAGAAGGGAATTCAACTCGATCCTGATCCTGAACCTTTGGAATGTTCTACATGCAACACTTCTCCCTAGTGTTGTTGCTCCAGTAACACATAAACAAAAAAAACATCCAACTTGAATCTGTATGATGCCTCTGTCATCAAAGTCTCTGACTGCTATTGCCTTTGTTGACTGAAAACTTTGCGCTTCTACTGACTCTGCCTTTCTGCACTGTTGTCAACCCTTCTCTGTGCTCTTCAGTATCTGACTACTCTAGCCTCTATCACTTTGATCTCTTTCTGCATCAATCCCACTGATTCCTCCAATTACTATGTACTTTGGGCTCCCGTAGCAACGTATGATCCATGTGATAAGACCTCTCAATGGACCCTGCCCAATTTTAGCCTTCTTGGGACTATCACTTCACATCACCCCACCTCACACCTAGAGGTATGGCTGCATGTGATCCCTCTACCCACTTGGCTCAAAATTTCCCCCTACTGGAGGTCTCTACATGAGTGGATGCCTCCACTCGGTCTCCTCTCAGCTTCTCCAATTATGGCTCCTCCACAATTGTCTGAGACTTCTTCTTGGGCTGCATGTTGAGAGGTAATTTACTCTCCCTCTCAACCACCAAGTCTCTAACATTTTCCTTGTTCCACAAGTCTTTGCATGCATCTTGAACCTCAAGAGCATACAGGTTCTTAACTCGTGAACTGATCTATTTCACCTGTCCCGTGGTGATGTGTCTAAGGAAAACCTTTCCCTTACTTAAGACAACATCATAGCCTTTGTCCTCCAACATCACGATCGATACCAAGTTCTTCTTCAATCCTGGTACATACCTCACATCTGTCAAGGTGATAAAAGCTCCATGCTCCCTCTAAAAAGAAACCGTGCCCACTCCTGAAACACTAAACCTTTCATCATCACCCATCTCTATGAGTATCTTGAGGTCTTTCTCCTCCAAGGTACTGAATAAAATTTTATCGCTGGTCATGTGGAATGAGGCTCCACTGTCAAGATACCAACCACAACCCATCATCGAAGACACCATGCATGCGATGAGGGTAAAGTCCTTCTCGAACTAAGAGGCTAATGCCTCACCTTCAGATCCTTCCGAGGATCCCTTCTTGAACTGCTTTGATGGGCAATTAGTTGCATAATGACCTATCTCATGACAATTAAAGCATCTCAATTTAGATTTGTCAACCTTCTTCCCTCTGTGAGAAGAATTTGATTCGAAATGGGATGCCTTCCCCTTCCCTTTCCTTGCCTTACCTGCTAAGGCCAGATTTTTTTCATCATCATCCTTGGATGAAGAACCATCTCGAGTGCTCCTCTTGATCTCCTCCTGTATGAAATCCGACCACAGTTGTTCCCAATCCGATAGTTTCTCCCTTCCATTCACAGGGTCCTGGTAGCTATTTTAGCTCTTTGGAAGGCCAAGGAGAGCGAGGCTCACCATATCATCATCGACAGTAGTTATTCCCACACTACCAAGCTCATCTCTGTAGGTGGTGAGCTTGTTCATATATGTGGAAATAGTATCGTCATTCTCCATCTTGATTCTTGGAAGCTTGTCCTTGAGTGCCAATTTCCTCTAGTCGCTACTATTCTAGGAGAGGTCCTTGAATGTCTTCCACATTGAATATGGAGTATTCTTCCCATGGAGACTTGATACAATATGGTCTCGAACTCCCTCAAGGATGATTTGTCTCCCCCTCACCACACACTTCTTCCATTCAGCCAACTCTTGTGCATTAGTTGCAACTGGCTTGGGGATTTCTTGATCAATGAAATGCTTCAAACCACTGTCATCTATTATAGCCTCCATGCGATCTTTCCATGCTATGTAATTCGAGCTGCCATCCAAGGCATACTTGTGTCTCAAGCCATAGAACGCCATTGAGCAACCTGAAGTATGAGATGAATTCGATTTGCACCTGCAACCCCAAACTTCAAACTTCGAATTCTCTTCTTTTTATACTGTTCACTGCTCCGATACCATGTAGAAATTCTCACTGTAGATTAACCTCATAATGCAATATAACTAAAGAAAAATACTTTAATCTACTTCTACAATCAATCTTGCAGAAGCTTAATAGATTTGAGTAAGATCAAGTATAACACATATAACCAGAAGAAGAATCAATACACATGAAACACAAAAAATACTTAGGGGAAAGCCTCAGCTAAAAGCCCCACTATCTGTATTATCATACAAGGATGAAATATCTCAGAATTACACAAAGCCTTAGCTCTCACAGCTATCCAGCTTTCAGTACAATCCCCCTGGATTCTCACACGCAAACAAATCTTCTCACAAGCCTTCTCCTCTGCACTCCAAGCCTCTTATTTCCTTGGACAGTTTCTCCTGGGTGATCCAGTTGTTACCAAGTGTAACACTGATCACTCACACTAATCTGACACCTTGTAAAATTGAGAAATCCTCAAGGAACCTTTGCCTTGACTGCATGGATGAGTTTCCTTTATATGAAAATTCCTCCAACTGATAGTGACCTGTCCCTATCTTTAACCTCAATAGGGTCTTTCTCTTAATAGACATGCATGAGTTATTTATGAGAGAATCCTCAATTATCTGGAGTACACTAGTTTCATGCATGCATGCATTAACTGGCTAAACTCACAATTAGTTCCTCAAACTATTTGGAACTAATTTAACTGGACTTAACTCAGATAACTGAGCTAACTAATTACAACTCAATTATAACTCATCCTTATCTCCTCAATTAAGGGATAACTTCCTTAATTTAAGGGATAACTGTTTCATGACTTCACAAAGACTTCTAGCTTGAATTTCTCCAACTACTTAATCCAAGATGAATTAATTAATTTTTTTCAAGCAGTTGGTGAGACTAAATCTGAATTTTAATTCTCAATTCTAATTCAAGGACAAATCAAAATTAGAATATTCTTAACGCTATTTTTAGCATTTCTATTTTTATCATTACTTGTTGTTATTTTCAACATTGCACATAGGTTGGAGGTTAGGGGTGAAGGGTCGATCCTCTATACATATGCCAAAACCTAGGGTTGAGGGTGAGTTCTTTGTACATATATCCAAACATGGGGTAGGGGGGCGGTCCTTTGTACAAATACTGAAACCTTCCAATGAAGGACCTCGTGACTAGGCCAACCTTCCAACTAGCCCCATGGATCAGCCTTACCGATCAGTCTCACTTCTTCATAAATCCACACAAGTCCAAAATTTATTTTAACAAAGAAATTTCTTGCAAAAAAATAATCAATGTGGAACCTTGAAGCCTGCAACACTGAGAAACTTCAACTGACCATAACTCCATCATTATTTGGAGTCTTCAATATACCTTGTATTGTTGGAAAGGTCTTTCCAAGGTATATCCATCTGAGCACATTACAAAGGAAACTGAGAAGATCACCTGAAACATAAGTTCCTTCAAAGAATGGGCAACTTAACCACCATAGATATAATATTTTTAGCTTCCTCACTTAACTTACTACTATGTTGCTTCTCTACTAGACACAATAGCTACCAGAGGACTCCCCCTCAACTTGAAACTCCTTGTCTCTCTCCATGGAACCCACATATTTGACATAAATGACAACATTTTTCCCAACAACCTCGCATTTGATATCCATGAGAATGTTTGCCATTAATGAAAACACTTTTCCCAAAACCAACCATCCTAGAGGAACGAGTGCAACTCATAGCTAGAGCTTACATCAAAAATCAAGAATCACTTCTTCGTCAATGATCTGTTATTGAATGTTAGTTTTGTTGTGCTAATTTCAATTTCATATTTATAAACAAATTCTTTCCCATTGCTTCATGTGCATAGGTTTCCTTAGGTGGTTTTTGAATGTAAACAGGTAAATTTTATCAAATTTAATGTGGCATTCATAAGCAAAATAACATGAAAAACAAGTGTTGAACAATAGTAATGAAAAGTACAACAAGCCATCAACATGAACACTTAACACAGTGTTTTGATGAAGGAGTTCACCCCTCCTCGCTGCATCTCCTTGGTACATATTCCATGGCTTGGGCCTCTATATTAGCTCAATATGGAAAAATTGTTGTTTACAAAGCTCTACTGCTCCTGAAACTTGTTTCAATGGGTTCAGAATGTCGAAATCAACTAGGAACACCTTTTCCTGAAACTCATTTGGTCGAAATTTTCTATAGCTATGACCAAAACTGCTTTCTCCTAGAAAAACTCCTCTAAAACTGGAGGAACTCCAATTAATCCCGCTATTTTTGGAGTTAGTGCTGAAATTGGTGGGTTCCACCAAAAGTTTCGCTGAATTAAACTCAAGTTTAATTATGGATAAGGCGTGTTTAACTCAGAGTTAATCCAGATTACCTAGCACTAATCACGCAACTAGTTAACCATCAGCTTGCGGTTTTTCCATGAGTGGTCACATGTGACGTATTAAATGTTAGTGGTTATGTTGCCGCCACTTGTGGTGTTTGTTATCCGCTATTTGGATAACAGTTTGATGTTACCACCAGGGTGTTCACATGGCGAGTTGAATGTCAGAGGTTTACACTACGGTCTCAGATAATAGTTAACCATGGTGGTTGTGTAATGTGTGATCACATGAGAGGGTTGGCTCTCCTAACTGCCAAGCCTCAAAACATTAAACTTTAAATTTTTGCAGTGAGCTATACATGTTAAGAAACATAGCATGGTGTAGTCGTATGGCACAAAGTTTGTTGGGGGTAGGTCTCGGGTTCGACCCCCCGGCTTGCAATAAATTTTTGGTAGACTGCGTGCTGAGCTAACCTTTGGGGAGGGACATGTGGCAACCTCTGGGCTTGCCACTTGTCCCCTCCCCATTGGTCTATTATAAACCAATAAAAAGTTGCCAACACACCGTACTTGATATCAAATAAGAACATGACTCTTGGCGAACTATGATAGGACCATTGACCATTATTGACCTTGCATAGTCACATGCCACATCAGCAGTATGAACTACTAACTATGTATTGACTGTGCATTTTTTTACAAAAATTTCTTATGTTTGGCAAAGCAGAAAAAAATCATTATCTTCCTCATACAAACTCAATTTTCAATGAAACAAGTTGCATTGGGGTCATTTCACTGAGATAGACATGTTCGTTCAAGTTTCGAGCCATTCTGAGAACTTTGATTTTTGAGCTAAATACTGAGCGCCTGATCAGTCAAGCTCAAGAATTAGGTGATATTCCCTCCCTTCATCCCCCTTTATTCCCTCACATAAAACAAATAAATTCCCCTAGGGACTAAGGAAATAATGCAAGGGAACCAAGAGAAAAAAGAAAGAAAAAGAAATAGTCAACTACTACAAGATTTAGGTGATGTCTTAGTCAATTTTGGATGGGTGAAAATCATGGATGTTATTTCCCAACCCTCCTCCCACTATTCTCAATGAAAGTCATCACCTGGAACATTATGGGTATTAATGATAAACCTAAGCACATATTCTTAAAACACGAAATATAGCAATAACATTCAAACATCCTCATGATCTAGAAATCAAAATGCTTAGGAAATATTATTTACAATTATCTTACTACAATTTGGTGAAACAATGAAGATATAGCCCAAGATTCCATAGGCACCTGAGGAGGCCTCACTATCATATGGAACCCATCTACTATAACCCTAATAAATTCTATCTCTCCTACAAATCCTCACTTCTAACATCCAACCCATTAGTCCTACCACCCAACACCTAATATCCATTATCTATGGCCTAAGCTCTCCTCTAAAAAAATAAAATCTTCAAAATATAGAAAGGGAGAATCAAAACATAGAGGACAATCATGATTTCCATTACACCAAAACTCATAGGTGTTAGTAAAGGGACACATAACCATAGTTAACCAATACTTGAGAGGCAGTTAAGAACAGGTTGTGAAACACACAGGGGGCATTGGATTATCCAATTCCCAACAATATCCCCCAACATGAGTTGGGGGTATTTCAAACTTGAGATCTTTCGCTCTGATACCAATCGTTGGAATCACGATTGTCATTATAGAAAAACCCATAGGTATTAGTAAACAGACACATCACCAGAGTTAATGGATCCTTTAGAGGTGTTTAAGCACATGTCATGAAACATGTGAGGAGCGCTAGATTATCCAATGCCCAACATTTAAATCCTAAGGGGAGAGTTCAATATGAGAAAAAATATAAAAGAAGAAAAGGAGGGATCCACAAAGTAGATGAAGAAATTTTGCTTTTTAATGACTTCATAAACAACTCCCAAACAGTCGATCTCGGCACCCAAAATGGCATACATACCTAGAACAAAAAAAGAGGGGAAGTTCTCAAATTGGTTATAGGATTAACAAAATTGTTATAACAAAATCCCCATAGATTTCAAACACCAAATTTGAAGCCATAATCTTGCCAAGTCATGGTTCTAACCCGCATGGCTTATCTAACTATCAATAAATTGGTTGGGAAACCCGAGGAACACACCCTTCAAGTTCGAAGACTTCTTGTTAAGGAATCTAGACTTTCTCCATAACACGAAGATTTGGTGGAGAGATTCAAATATTTTCTTAGGAACAATAATGCTTCACTTTCAACAACAACTCGAATACCTCAAAAAAAAAAATCAAAGACTAGAATCTATCCAACTTTGGAAACATTCATAAATACAAGACACGTTTACAAAAAGAGATGGCTACCATACATGACATTTTCAGTTTAGTATGAAGGACAGAGGAGCTAAGTCATCAAGATATAGTCACCTCTCTAAAACTGGAGTAATGCTTAAAGCAAGAATAAATTTTATTGAAACAAAAATCAGGAGTCCAATGGTAGCAAGAAAGGAAAAGAAACACTCATTTTTCCACACACCAATGATTAATCACTAACAAAAAAAATTAGATATCAAGCATCAAATCTACCACCAACCTCAAAATCAAAAACCATGTTGAAATCACTCATGAGTTGCTTAACCATTTTCAAACCCTCCTAACTGAGCTCACCCTTGACAGAAGGTTGACCATTAGAAAAATCACTAGAAACATACCCAAAATTGTCACCAAAGCGTATAATGACCTATTTTGACCACGAAAGAGGTGGAAATTGTAGTAGTGGACATGCCTAAATGAAATTCTCTAGGTCTCGATGGGCTAACTATAATTTTTTACCAATCTTGTTGGCCAATTTTGTGTCAGGATATATGGCAAATAGTATAAGACTCTAGATGCTCCTCCTCAATCCTCTCAACCTTATATGTCACATTCATTACGATAATCCCCAAATCATCAAGAGCCAAATCTTCTCACTATTATCCCATTTCCCTTTGTGACATCATATACAAAATCATCTCCAGTGTCATTGCCAACAAACTAAATCCCATCATCCTCTCTCTCATTTCCCTAGAGAAAACAAGATACCTGGAAGGAAAGAAAATAATGAATAGTGTAATCCTTGCACATGAATGCATCCACTCTCTTAAATCCAACAAAACCCTAAGTATGATCATCAAGCTTGACATGCCTAAAGCCTTTGAGAAGCTCATTTGGTAATTCATCTTTCATATACTTGTAGCCTTTGGACACAAAGAAAGATGGATTCATTAGATACTTTCCCTCATCACAAAAGCCTTCTTCTCCATCTTAGTCGATGACACTCCCTTCATTCCTTTTGCTACCTGAAGAGGCATTAGGAAAGGGGATGCCATCTCTCTTTATATTTTTCTCCCAATGGTTGAAGCCCTTGAACGCTCAATCTCTGTTTCCCTCCAAGATGGACTCTGAAGGTCCCCCTTTAGGATCTTCAATTCATTCTTCCACTCATCATCAATTTTTGGATGACACTTTGCTAATGGGCACTCCCACTGTCAAGGAAGTGGCAACCTTAAATCACATTGTTACTACATTCTCTAATTCATCTAGAACTTCCATTAACTTAGCCAAATCCCAGATATTTTTCTTTAACACTCCACTAGTTATTCAAACTCACATTTTTAGGCCTCTTAGTTTTCAAAAGAGCTTCATTTTGGCCAAATATCTGGGTGTCTCTCTCACTAACTACCCTCTTAGGAAAATCACTTGGGAGAATCTTCTTCAAAAAATTGAAGCTCATCTTTCCTGCTGGACCTTCTACTTATTAAATTTGGTAGGGTACTTCACCCTCCTCAAATCAATTTTTCAATCCTTACCTATTTATCTCTTATCCATTTTTTCTTCTCTAAAGGCCATTCTCAACAATATACAAAACATTTAGCAATTCTTCCACTTGGGAGGTGCTAAGAGAGAAAAAATGTGGGCTCTCACTACTTGGGACAAAATTTGCTAACCAAAGCTTCAAGGTGGATTTGTACCAAGAGATCCAAAAACTCTTAGTAAAGCACTCAACACAAAAAAATGGTAGAGATAGATCAATAATCCATAATCCCTCTGATGTAAGATGTGGAGACACAAATACACCCCAAACATTCAAAAATTACAACTCGAATTGATAGGTAATATCTTTTGGGAAGTAAGAAATGGTTAAAGCATGCTATTCTCGGAGGACTATTGGCACTAATGGCCAAAATTATCTTATAAAAATCATCTCAATCCTATCAAATACTCTCTTCTCGCCCAAGGACTAACCTCTTTTTTTACTACTAGGGCTCTTCCTCTTCTCATTCTTCTTAGTGGTGCAACTGGACAGATTGTACCAATTTGTTAGAGTTGGGTTCCTGTTCTAGTTGATCGGAAAAATATTGTTCAAGGAGGAACATATATTCTTCATTGGGTGCGTTAACATAAAGGAAATTTCAGCCTCTCATAAGCTTGTAGCCTCCTTTCCCCTAATAATCCTAATGAATATTGTAGCATGTGGGAAAAGCTATGGTATCTCAGACATTGGCCTAAAACTACCCTCTTCTTATAGATTTTATTTTGTAGCAAAACTCTTACTTGGGACAAGATTCAACGTCATGGATTCTATGAAATTTCAATCTACTCCCTTAGCCTCTTTAATTTTAAGTCTAGTAATCACCTCTTCAACATCAATAGTTACCTTGCTTCCCTCTTACACAATATTTCCATCCGATTCCATCAATCTGATCACAATCCTACGAGTATCACCTCTACTTTGCATTCATGTTTAGCCTCTTCCTTTACAAATCCCATCACAATAAATTTTGTAACAAGCTCCCAGGTTTCCTTCGTTAGAACACTCCGAAAGAGAAAGAGTTTTCAAAAACAACACTATCTCTTTTCACAATCTCTAGCAAATTATTCTCAACAACCTAAGGAAATCAATTATTTTTCTTTCTTGGGATGATAAGGACTGGGTTCTAATCATGTCGAAATAATCATCCTCTTCTCCTTGGGATTCTCTCCTCATCTCAACTCTTATGTCTTTTCACCTCCCCCCTTCCTCTCCCTCTAGCCCTACCTACTGGTCTCCCCCTCACATTGACTTCATCAAACAAAATTTTGATGATGCCTCTAATGGGAATCCAGGTCTAATTAGCTATGGAGATTTCTTAGACAATGCACACATTCAAATCACTCACATATATGTGGGAGAAATAATTCACACTAACAACATTGTTTCAGAAATTTAAGCACTTGAATAAAGCCTCTTCGTGGCCATAGGAAAGTGTTACTCCAAGCTCATCATGGAGGGAAATTTGAAAACAATAATAAACGTATTTCAAAGAATCCAATGTGATTCTAACCCATCCCAAGCAACCAATAACTTGAGATTGAGAGTTCGAGTAACAAACATAGTAGAGCTCCTAATTCAAATTCCCACCACCCTCCTCTCTCATGTTCGTGAGGAGGGAAATAAATTGGCTAACCATCTGCCTAATAATGACCCCAATCTAAGTGCTTCATTGATAGATTTGGATAGGGAGCAAGGCATTCTTGACTTCCTCCTCTCTCAATGTTAGAATTAGGACACATTCAAATCACTCCCATATATGTGGGAGTAATCGTTCACACTACCAACATTGTTTCATAAATTTAAGCACTTGAAATAGGCCTCTTCATGGCCATAGCAAAGTGTTACTCCAAGTTCATCATGGAGGGAAATTTGAAAACAATAATAAATTTTTTTCAAAGAATCCAATGTGGTTCTAACCCATCCCAAGCAACCAATAACTTGAGATTGGGAACTCGAGTAACAAACATAGTAGAGCTGCTAATTCAAATTCCTGCCACCCTCCTCTCTCATGTTCGTTAGGAGGGAGATAAATTGGCTAACCATTTTCCTAATCATGACCCCAATATAAGTGCTTCATTGATAGATTTGGATAGGGAGCAAGGCATTCTTGACTCCCTCCTCTCTCAATGTTAGAATTAGGACAAAATAAGCTTTATTCCCTCCCCCACCCCCCTCCTCTCCCTCTAGCCCTATCTACTGGTCTCCCCCTCACATTGACTTCATCAAACAAAATTTTGATGATGCCTCTAAAGGGAATCTAGGTCTAACTAGCTATAGAGATTTCTTAGACAATGCACACATTTAAATCACTCACATATATGTGGGAGAAATCATTCACACTACCAACATTGTTTCAGAAATTTAAGCACTTGAATAAGGCCTCTTCATGGCCATAGGAAAGTGTTACTCCAAGTTCATCATGGATGTAAATTTGAAAAAATTAATAAACATATTTCAAAGAATCCAATGCGGTTCTAACCCATCCCAAGCAACCAATAACTTGAGATTGGGAGCTCGAATAACAAACATACTAGAGCTCCTAATTCAAATTCCTGCCACCCTCCTCTCTCATGTTCGTGAGGAGGGAAATAAATTGGCTAACCATTTGGCTAATCGTGACCCCAATCTAAGTGCTTCATTGATAGATCTGGATAGGGATCTAAGGCATTCTTGACTCCCTCCTCTCTCAATGTTAGAATTGGGACAAAATAAACTTTACCCCCCACCCCACCCCCACAACCGTTGTGCCTCCCCTCTAACTCTGATATAATGGACGCCCCTCAAAATAAATGCTCCATTAAGTGAGCCATTTGGCAGGTTATTGGCCTCTTTATCATGTGAAAAGATCAAACCAATAGGCAATCTAAGCTCTTAAAATTAAAATATAATATTGAACCTTTTATATATAATATTTTTGATGTATAAAATTATAAACACATAATAGAATTATATCATAAAATATTGAAATGTTGATCCACAAAAAAAATTCATTATGTTAAATTGATCAATATAAATGAATTACAAGATTTAACTTCAAGGTTTTCTATGTTTTTCAAATGTATATTACCTAATAAATTAAATAACAATAATTTTGTTAAATTAAAGATCAATATAAATTAAAATACAATTTTCAACTTATTGCATATAATATTATGTATGCATAAAATTATTACATATATACAAATACAAAAAATATATAGAAAATAAAAACATATGATACAAAATAAAAATAAAAATATTTAGATATAGATTACAAAATATTAAAATGTATAATGATTGATAATATGTGGGAAAAAAAACTTATATTATTAAATTCAAAATCAATATCAATTAAATATAGTATTAATCATTATAAATGTATATTAATTAATAAAAATAATTCAAATTTATTGTATTAAACCAAAATATAAATGAAAGTTCAACATTTAAGGTTTAACTTTATAGTCATGTGTCTGTTGCATCTCATTATCTTTACGTAAATCTTAAGACATTGATGTGATTTATCACGAAGAGATTCTTTAATCATGAGAGAGAGAAGCCTGCATTATGAGATAATACAAAATAAAATACAAATATTCAAAATTATATCATGCTATATTAATATATATATTGATTTATAATACTTGGGTAAAAATCTATATTGTTGAATTCAACATCAATATCAATTTAATACATCTTTCATCATTTTAAATGTATATTAATTAACAAAAATTAGAATTTATTGAATTAAATCAAAATATAAATTTAAATTCACTTCGTAGTTGTGTATTTTCAAATGCTTATTACTTCATAGTTATTGAAAAAACATATTGAATTAAATATTAATACAAATAAAATACAACAATCAATTTCTTGTGTATGATATTATGTAGGCACAAAATTACTGTGCAAATACAAACGCAAACACAAACATAAAAATGCAATTAACAAATTTATAATACAAAAAAATACAAATATTTAGAATTATATCATAAGATATTGGAATGTATATTCATTGATAATATTTAGGAAAAGAACTATATTATTAAATTGAACATTAATGTCAATTAAATAGAATATTCAAATCAATTTAAAAATATATTTATTAATAGTGCTCGTAAAAAAATCAAATTTATTAAATTAATTCAAAATTAAAATTAAAATACTATTTAATTTCATAGTCATTTATATTTTTGAAATGTATATTAATTAATAATTCTGACATAAAATAATTTTATTAAATTAAATATCAATATAAATCAAAATACAACAGGTAGCTTTTTGCATATGATTTTATGTATACATAAAATTATCAGAAATATACAAACACATAATAATACAATTAATAACAAACATATAATACAAAATCAAAATACAAATACTATTAAAATTAATAGAATTAAGCATTTAACTCATTGTAAGTGTAAATGTTCCATATGTTTATCATTCATAGCCATGATGTCATAATGATTATATTTTTCAAATGTATCATCATATTGTTATGGCTATTTATATTTTCTCAATGTATACCAATTAAAATTTGTAAAATTGAATCAAAGTATAAATTAAAATACAAAAATAAACTTATCTGAAAGGTAACATTCTCATATAACATTGTGTATAAAATTATTGCACAAACACACATAAAAATAAAATACACTTAACAAACACATTATACAAGAAATATACACATTTAAAACACAACATTCCACTCATTTGAAATATAATTTTTACATATCAATTAGTGGTACTTGCAAAAAAGATGTATATATTTTATTAAATTGAACATCAACATAAATTAAAATACAACACTCAACTCATTTGAAATATAATTCCTACATATGATATTATGTGTGTGAAATTATACACATAACAAAAACAAACAAACAAACAAGCACACAAAACAACAAACAAACAAGTACACAATGCAACAAAGAAGAAGTAAACACATATGCAACACAGAAACAAACATTTAAACTTCTATCATCATAAAACATATTGTAATAAATTAACTTTTTAAATATATATTCATTAAATTTATGTAAGAGTAATTTTTAAAATATTATTTTCAATTAAGAATATTTATTTTATTTATGTTATATAAAAAAAGGAATGTATGTGATGAGTTTTTAAAATGTAGAGTGTTTGATGAGGGTTATAAATAATTTATGATTATTATGGTAGTGTCATGTATTTTTGAAATATATTGTGACATTATGAGTTAAAATTGTAAATTGTATTGATTAAAAGAGTTTACAAAATGATTGTATTATTTAAAAGAATTATAAAATTATTTTGAAATATCATTTAATTAACACATCCATTATAAATTTAAAACCTTAACATTAAAACACAAATAATTATAAAATTGATTTTCAAGAAAACACAAAATACAACAAACAAATAAACACACAATACAACAAAGAAGTAAACACATATGCAACACAAGAATAAGCATCTAAACTTCTATCATCATAAAACATCTAATAAAATAACTTTTAAAATGTATATTTAATTAATTTATTTAAGAGTAAATTTTAAAATATTATTTTCAATTAAATATATTTATTTTATTTAAAAAGGAATATTTGTGATGAGTTTTGAAAATGTAGAGTGTTTGATAAGGGTTGTAAAGAATTTATGATTATTGTCATAGTGTCATGTATTTTTGAAATGTATTGGGATATTAGGGGCCATTTAAATTTTTGAAAATTGTAAATTGTATTGATTGAAACAGTGTATAAAATAATTGTATTATTTAAAAGAATTATAACATTATCTTAGATATCAATTAATTAACACATATATTATAAATTTAAAACCATATTGTTAAAATACAAGTAATTATAGAAATGATTTTCAAGACAAGCTAAAAATATATATTAAATTCACAATTAAGTATTAAAATAATATAATTGAAATTTCAACCAAATTTTATCAACATATTTAAACACAATATTATTATTATTTTCCATTATTACTACATGCATTATAGAAAGAAAAAAAATAAAAAAAAATTCTAAAAACACACCCACAAAACATTCCTCACCAATAGCCATGGCCATGGTTTTGATGAGGACACTAGGGAAGGGAAAACCCCCTCCCTCAAAAATAAATACTAATTTTATTAAGGTACAGTTTTGAGTTCTTCTTCAACATGATTTACAAGTAAATAAGTAAAATTATATATCATGACATTACATATCCATCTATCTACTACTAATTTAATATCACATTCCATCTCCTTGTGCTATGATCCCGAGTCATCTTTTATTTTCCTGCATAGAACACAAAAAAAGAAAATCATATTAATAATAAGAAATTTTAATAAACATATTATCAAAATTTATATATTGTTAAAATTTGAAAAATCACCTATCCATCTTTCTACTACTAATTTAATATCACATTCCATCTCCTTGTATTATGAGTGAGTCCGGATCATCTTTTATTCCCCTGCATAAAACCCAAAAAAGAAAAAAATATTAATAATAAGGAATTTTAATAAACTTATTATCTAAATTTTTATAGGGTTAAGATTTGCAAAATCCCCTAAATCAAAAATAAACAAATAAAAACATATATAGATTCATTAGACACATTAATTTAAATTTTAACAATTTAAACCAAAAATGCTAATAGCTATTCATATCTTTATTTGATTTTTGACTTAATTACTTAAATACAGATAATCTAAACCTACAGTAACATAGGTGGTAAATTGCTCAACAATACCCGTCTGGCTACATTAGGTAAAACCTATTGATTTTTTTTACCAAAGAGAGAAATCGTCCATTCCATTTGTATTTTTATTTTTAAAGTACAGTAACAAAAACGACTACTGGCTTGGGTATTAAGGTTAGTTAAGGAGAGAGAACCCGCATTCAATTCAGATATTGAAAGATATGGAAATCATCAAGTCTCAGTGAATAAAAACACTAGTTATGGCATTCCATGAGGAATTAAGCGCCTTTTTCCCCCTAAAGATGAGAATTTCTTGGACGAAACCAGCGAATGAGAAGTTTTTCAAAGATGTGGTCCAACCTTTTTGTGCCTGCCCCGAACCTGCCATAAAGAAATCTCTCGTCGATCTGTTAAGCCGCAGCCGAGGTTCAAAAAGGTGAATTCCGATAGCTTGGCGCTAGATATAGTGAGCGAATTAAAGCCAGTTTCTAAACACGGCGTTGGGAGGACTTAGTTTTTGGATAAAGTTGATCAAGAGAAATGGGTTAAGCCATTTCTCTTTTTATTTTTAAAGTACAGTAACAAAAATTTCAGTGTCTGGTGGATCAAACCGAAATGTCCAGAGAGATGAGCTTTCAAAACAGTTTTACAGCCTTGACCTTGACATATGAAATGTCTGTCTGCTATATGAAGAAACTTGTGGAAAAGGACGGAAGTGTAAATACCTATAACCGAGGCTATCTGTCCCAGAAAAAACATGAAAAAGCAATAATCTGAAATAGAAAGCTGATGGTCAACTTTTGTACAGTCCAGAGAGTAAATAAATCAAAATCCAGCTGAATCAGCTGTAGAGGGTAAGACCTATTGATTTTATATGTAGTTTATTTTAAGATGAGACCTATTGATTTTATATGCACTTTATTTAGTTAGTTACTCTTTAAAACAACTACTATATTAGGAAATATATTACTCTTTAAAAAACAAAGATAATATATTATGATTTCATTCGAAAATCTCTTCGTTTAGGAACCTGTAATTACACCATTGACATTTCATCTAAACTGCAGGAATCGTGTTGAAGGCAACGAGCTGAACACAACAAGTTGAAAAAACAGAAAGAATAAGAAACTGGAACCAGAGCTTGTTGTATACTCTGTTGCTTCAGTGGTTTACCTTGCAGTAGGATAAGTAGTTCATGCAATTAATCCAAACAAATACATACACAAAGATGCAGTTCCAAGACCTAGTGGTGAAGATTATGAGTTTCTTGCAGTGGAGCAAGTAGTTGATGCAGTTAATCCAAACAAAAACATACAGAGAGATGCAATCCCAAAAACTGGTGATGAAGATTAGGATTCAGATGTTTGTGACTGGGATAGAGATTGAGAAGAATATCATGTCCCATAACCAGTTTTTTTATTTCTTGGATGCCCTTAGACCTGGCAGTAAGTAAGACAAAGGAAGTCCGATATTGGTGATGCAACTTCTTGAGATTCGATATTGGTGATGCAACTTCTTATTCGTATCTATGTCTCATCTAAAGTCTAGGAATAGTGTTGTAGTGCAACCTCTCACCGGCCAAAGGTAATGACCGTTGTACAACAACAGGTCTTATCAGATATTCTCACAACCAATCATTTGTTTATGGTTATATAGATTCAAAAACTATGAGGGAAACTGAGACGTGCTCTAATCTTCTTCGGCTTACATGAATTGATGTATAGCATCACACAAAAGTTTGTGGATGCTATGCACTGCTTCAGCAAAAGAATTTCTCCATGCGACGCACTGTGGATCTCGGTGATAAACCCTGACCCAATACACTTGCCAGCTCTGTGGCCTTCTGATGACACAAACTCGTTAAGGTCAGCCACGAATCTGGGTTTAAAATATTTCCTTGGTGTGCCACAGGAAATGGCACACCAAGGGATTTCATAGCCACTAATCTCATATTGCACCCAACTCTTTCAATTGGCCTCTAAATTATGCTTTAATGCCTAATGTCATATCAAGGGCCTTCAGTGCAACACCTACAGCCTCAGAAAGTGGATTTTCTTATCCAATAACAAGAGCTGCGAACAAAATTGTCCACTATTGAAGTGAAATACAGGATATAAGGGGGATCGTTAATGCCCCACTATAATCTCAACCCCAAATAGTTGCCAAGGTCTTCACCAGGAAAACCAGTCTTCTTAGTGAAAAGGTTATGCCCATATGTACCTAGGTCCTAGCTGATTCAGGTTCATCAGCTTTTACTTCATATAATTAATTTATTCGATCCTAGCTGATAGATTTAAAGTTATGCTAAAATTCACTTAAGTCATCAATATTTTAGCTGAAGCAGGACAAGGGGCTCCGCAACATAGAATCAACCCCGTCGGCACCATCCAGGACCAGCCACAAAATAAGCTAATGTGCCAGGAACGAAAGAAGCAAGGGTAGCTAGTAGAGAAGCAACATGAATGGCACTTGTTGTATATTCTATTGCTTCACTGGTTTGCCCAACAGTAGGAGGAGTAGTTCATGCAAACAAATACATAGAGAGAAATGCAGTTCCAAAAACTCCTTATGTACAGAGCATAAGAAACAAACCCTAAATAAGGGGAGCACTCCACTCCACATAATCAATCAGGTAAAGCCAAATCACTACCTGAACAACGAAGGGTTTAATGGAATTGTCTGTAAAGCATGACAAGGGACTCCCCCTGCAGCTGGAAGCGGATTGGCCTCCCCGATACCCTACCCCTGCTAACGCCTGATGTATTATGTTCAAATGCAAAAGGGTAGCAATAGAGAAATTATGTTCCAATGCAATTGGGTAGAAAGCTGAAGAACCACGGCCGGGGAATATAATAATTTCCTAAATACTTAACAAAAACTAAGAAAGTAAAAAATAAACACAGGTTCATTTTAAATTTGGTATACCCATGAATTTTAATCTTTATCATCACTCTATAAATGTAAACTTGAGGTCAAATACTATACCTTCTTTAAAAACTAGTTGCAGAAATTAAAAGCTTACTTGCAACAGCAAAATTCTGTTTCTGCTGTTAGGATCAGGGCTGGGTTCGCTAACAGAAATATTTCCTCTGCCCTAAAACCCCGCCTCCGTGTTTTCTCCTCTGGCCCGAAAGTTCTGGCTCTTTCTCCTCTGGCCCGAAAACTCTGGCTCTGATTCTCCTCCAGACCTGGAACTCTGCCCCTGGATTAAAATACCTTACACATTTATTACAGAATACATATATTATTACAATTCAAACATAGATCAGGCCCGTAAACTCTGCCGCTGGAACATAATTGTTACAGAATACATGCATGAGTAATGAAACATAGATTACCTCTTCTTTCAATCTGCTAATTTCATCCTACTTCGTATCATAGCTTCATATCCTCCTCTCACATATCAAAACCCAACAAAATATAAAATAACCCTCACTCTAAAAACCGAAGCATTATGGAGGGATGTTGGAACCAAGTTTCTACACCCTAAGATGGTCATGATGTCGGTTTATACCCCTTTCCCCTGATTTTGCGCAGGTCGCTAAGTCTTAGGGCTCTATCAATATACCCTCTATTCCACCCTTTAGTACCTCCATGAAGGAGTATGATTGACCTTCCCGCAGCCCTAACCTACGGTTCATGTACTTTTGCAAAGCTATGGCAATGTATTGTATAGGTTCCCAAGTTATCTCAAGTGTTTTAATCTTACTGATCAATTACAGTTAATGTCATGTAAACTAATATCTTTACTTGCATTCAATTAACAGATATAATCACATACATTCGCACATCAAATAAACAGTGTAAAATAAACCCAAAATGCAATATAATCATATGCATTAACAGAGACTAAATACATAGTAATTGCAAAATACTTCTCTTTATTGATATCTTCCAGCATAATACAAATTCTATCCACCCTACGAACATAGTTGTAGGGGTCCATGCACTTAGCTGCGAACTTCCACCCTAGGCCTCTATGCACTCAGCTGCAGAGCCTCTACCTACGCTAAGACCCAAAACACTTAGACTTCTCTACCAAAACTTCCAAAGCTTCATTATTGTCTAACTGCCTAGAGATTACTTACCTAGCAGACCATGGGTAGATCTCTACAACCGACTTGACACTTTAAAAAATAAGGACGAACAACCCTTTATGAATCTTGACACCTTCACGCTCCGCAACCACAAAATGTGGAGACTTTACAACTTTATTACAAACTTGTCCCAAGACATGGGATTTTAGCCCCAAAACTCCTCTTGGGGGAACCCGTTCCCAATAGATCTTCAAGTCATTCTTCCACTCATCATCAATTTTTGGATGACACTTTGCTAATGGGCACTCCCACTGTCAAGGAAGTGGCAACCTTAAATCGCATCCTTACTACATACTCTAATTCATCTAGAACTTCCATTAACTTAGCCAAATCCCAAATATTTTTCTTCAACACTCCACGGGTTATTCAAACTCACATGTTTAGGCCTCTTAGTTTTCAAAAGAGCTTCATTTTGGCCAAATATCTCGGTGTCTCTCTCACTAACTACCCTCTTAGGAAAATCACTTGGGAGAATCTTCTTCAAAAATTTGAGGCTCATCTTTCCTGCTGGACCTTCTACTTATTAAATTTGGCAGGGTGCTTCACCCTCCTCCAATCAATTCTTCAATCCTTACCTATTTATCTCTTATCCATTTTCTCTTCTCTAAAGGTCATTCTAAAAATATACAAAACATTTAGCGATTCTTCCACTTGTTGGGTGCTGAGAGAGAAAAAAATGTGGGCTCTCACTACATGGGACGAACTTTGCCAACCAAAGCTTGAAGGTGGATTTGTACCAAGAGATCCAAAAACACTTAGTAAAGCACTCAACACAAAAAAATGGTAGATATTGATCAATAATCCATAAGCCCTCTCGTGTAAGATGTGGAGACACAAATACACCCCAAGCATTCAAGAATTACAACTCTAATTGATAGGTAATATCAAAGGTTCACGTATTTTGAATTTTTCCTGGGAACACAAAATATCATCAAAGAGTGTATCTTTTGGGAAGTAAGAAATGGTTAAAGCATGTTATTCTCAGAGGATTATTGGCACTAATGGCTAAAATTGTCCTATAAAAATCATCTCAATCCTATCAAATACTCTCTTCTTGCCCAAGGACTAACCTTTTTTTTTACTACTATGGCTCTTCTTCCTCTCATTCTTCTTAGTGATGCAGCTGAATAGATTGTACCAATTTGTTAGAGTTGGGTTCCTATTCTAGTTGATCAAAAAAATATTGTTAAAGGAGGAACATATATTCTTCATTGTGTACGCTAACATAAAGGAAATTTCAGCCTCTCATAAGCTTGTAGCCTCCTTTCCCCTAATAATCCAAATGAATATTGTAGCATGTGGGAAAAGCTATGGTATCTCAGACATTGACCTAAAACTGCCCTCTTCTTATATATTTTATTTTGGAACAAAACTCTTACTTGGGACAAGATTCAACCTCATGGATTCTATGAAATTTCAACCTACTCCCTCAACCTCTCTAATTTTAAATCTAGTAATCACCTCTTCAACAACAATAGTTACATTGCTTCCCTCTTACACAATATTTCCATCCTATTCCATCAATCTGATCGCAATCCTAACAGTATCACCTCTACTTTGCATTCATGTTTAGCCTCTTCCTTTATTAATCCCATCACAATAAATTTTGGTACAAGCTCCCACGTTTCCTTCTCTAGAACACTCCAAAAGAGAAATAGTTTTCAAAAACAACACTATCTCTTTTCACAATCTTTAACAAATTATTCTCAACAACCCAAGGAAATCAAATATTTTTCTTTCTTGGGTTGATAAGGATTGGGTTTGTAATCATACTGAAATATTATCCTCTCCTCCTTGGCATTCTCTCCTCATCTCTCCTCTTGTGTCTTTTCACCTCCCCCCTCCTCTCCCTCTAGCGTTACCTATTGGTCTCCCCCTCACATTGACTTCATCAAACATAATTTTGATGATACCTCTAAAGGGAATTTTGGTCTAACTAGCTATGGAGATTTCTTAGACAATGCACACATTCAAATCACTCACATATATGTGGGAGAAATCATTCACACTACCAACATTGTTTCAAAAATTTAAGCACTTGAATAAGGCCGCTTCATGGCCATAAGAAAGTGTTACTCCAAGTTCATCATGGAGGGAAATTTGAAAAAAATAATAAACATATTTCAAAGAATCCAATGTGGTTCTAACCCATCCCAAGAAACCAATAACTTGAGATTGGGAGCTCGAGTAACAAACATACTAGAGCTCCTAATTCAAATTCCTACCACCCTCCTCTCTCATGTTCATCAGGAGGGAAATAAATTGACTAACCATCTGGCTAATCATGACCCCAATCTAAGTGCTTCATTGATATATCTGGATAGGGATCAAGGCATTCTTGACTCCCTCCTCTCTTAATGTGAGAATTAGGACGCATTCAAATCACTCACATATATGTGGGAGTAATCGTTCACACTACCAACATTGTTTCACAAATTTAAGCACCTGAACAAGGCCTCTTCATGGCCATAGGAAAGTGTTACTCCAAGTTCATCGTGGAGGGAAAATTGAAAACAATAATAAAGATATTTCAAAGAATCCAATGTGGTTCTAACCCATCCCAAGCAGCCAATAACTTGAGATTGGGAGTTCAAGTAACAAACATAGTAGAGCTCCTAAATCAAATTCCCACCACCTTCCTCTCTCATGTTTGTGAGGGAAATAAATTGGCTAACCATCTGCCTAATAATGACCCCAATCTAAATTGATTCATTGATAGATTTGGATAGGGAGCAAGGCATTCTTGACTCCCTCCTCTCTCAATGTTGGAATTAGGACACATTCAAATCACTCCCATATATGTGGGAGTAATCGTTCACACTACCAACATTGTTTCAGAAATTTAAGCACTTGAATAAGGCCTCTTCATGGCCATAGGAGAGTGTTACTCCAAGTTCATCATAGAGGGAAATTTGAAAACAATAATAAAAATATTTCAAAGAATCCAACGTGGTTCTAACCCATCCCGAGCAACCAATAACTTGAGATTGGGAGCTCAAGTAACAAACATAGTAGAGCTCCTAATTCAAATTCCTGCCACCCTCCTCTCTCATGTTCGTTAGGAGGGAAATAAATTGGCTAACCATTTGCCTAATCATGACCCCAATCTAAGTGCTTCATTGATATATCTGGATAGGGAGCAAGGCATTCTTGACTCCCTCCTCTCTCAATGTTAGAATTAGGACAAAATAAGCTTTAGCCCCCTCCCTCTCACCCCGCGCCCCCCCCCCCCCCACCCCCCCCCCCCACCCCCCCTCTCCCTCTAGCCCTACCTATTTGGCCTCCCCCTCACATTGACTTTATCAAACAAAATTTTGATGATGCCTCTAAAGGGAATCTAGGTCGAACTAGCTATGGAGATTTCTTAGACAATGCACACATTTAAATCACTCACTTATATGTGGGAGAAATCATTCACACTACCAACAATGTTTCAGAAATTTAAGCACTTTAATAAGGCCTCTTCATGGCCATAGGAAAGTGTTACTCCAAGTTCATCATGGAGGGAAATTTGAAAAAAATAATAAACATATTTCAAAGAATCCAATGCAGTTCTAACCCATCCCAAGCAACCAATAACTTGAGATTGGGAGCTCAAGGAACAAACATACTAGAGCTCCTAATTCAAGTTCCTACCACCCTCCTCTCTCATGTTCGTGAGGAGGGAAATAAATTGGCTAATCATTTGGCTAATCATGATCCTAATCTAAGTGCTTCATTGATAGATCTCGATAGGGATCTAAGGCATTCTTGACTCCCTCCACTCTCAATGTTAGAATTGGTACAAAATAAACATTAACCCCCATCCCACCCCCACAACTGTTGCACGTCCCCTCTGACTCTGATATAATGGACGTCCCTCAAAATAAATGCTCCATTGAGTGAGCCATTTGGCAGGTTATTGGCCTCTTTATCATGTGAAAAGATCAAAGCAATAGGCAATGTAAGCTCTTAAAATTAAAATAATATTGAACCTTTTATATATAATATTTTTGATGTATTAAATTATAAACACATAGAATTATATCATAAAATATTGAAATGTTGATCCACAAAAAAATTCATTATGTTAAATTGATCAATATAAATGAATTACAAGATTTAACTTCAAGGTTTTCTATAATGTATATTACCTAATAAATTAAATAATAATAATTTTGTTAAATTAAAGATCAATATAAATTAAAATACAATTTTCAACTTATTGCATATAATATTATGTATGCATAAAATTATGACATACATACAAATACAAAAATATATACAAAATAAAAACACATTATACAAAATAAAAATAAAAATATTTAGATTTAGATTACAAAATATTAAAATGTATAATGATTGATAATATGTGGGAAAAAAAACTTATATTATTAAATTCAAAATCAATATCAATTAAATACACCATTAATCATTATAAATGTATATTAATTAATAAAAATAATTCAAATTTATTGTATTAAACCAAAATATAAATGAAAGTTCAACATTTAAGGTTTAACTTTATAGTCATGTGTCCGTTGCATCTCATTATCTTTACGTAAATCTTAAGACATTGATGTGATTTATCACGAAGAGTTTCTTTAATCATGAATGAGAGAAGCCTCCATTATGAGATAATAAAAGACATGTAATACAAAATAAAATACAAATATTCAAAATTATATCATGCTATATTTATATATATATTGATTTATAATACTTGGGTAAAAATCTATATTGTTGAATTCAACATCAATATCAATTTAATACATCATTCATCATTTTAAATGTATATTAATTAACAAAAAATTAGAATTTATTGAATTAAATCAAAATATAAATTAAAATTCACTTCGTAGTTGTGTATTTTCAAATGTATATTACTTCATAGTTCTTGAAAAAACATATTGAATTAAATATTAACACAAATAATAATACAACAAACAATTTCTTGCATATGATATTATGTAAGCACAAAATTACTGTGCAAATACAAACGCAAACACAAAGATAAAAATGCAATTAACAAATTTATAATACAAAAAAATACAAATATTTAAAATTATATCATAAGATATCCGAATGTATATTCATTGATAATATTTAGGAAAAGAACTATATTATTAAATTGAACATTAATGTCAATTAAATAGAATATTCAAATCAATTTAAAACATATATTTATTAATAGTGCTCGTAAAAAAATCAAATTTATTAAATTAAATCAAAATTAAAATTAAAATACTATTTAATTTCATAGTCATTTATATTTTTGAAATGTATATTAATTAATAATTCTTACATGAAATAATTTTATTAAATTAAATATCAATATAAATCAAAATACAACATGTAGCTTTTTGCATATGATTTTATGTATACATAAAATTATTAGAAATATACAAACACGTAATAATACAATTAATAACAAACATATAATACAAAATCAAAATACAAATACTATTAAATGGAACATCAATATTAATAGAATTAAGCATTTATCTCATTGTAAGTGTAAATGTTCCATATGTTTATCATTCATAGCCATGATGTCATAATGATTATATTTTTCAAATGTATCATCATATTGTTATGGCTATTTATATTTTCTCAATGTATACCAATTAAAATTTGTAAAATTGAATCAAAGTATAAATTAAAATACAAAAATAAATTTATTTGAAAGGTAACATTCTCATATAACATTGTGTATAAAATTATTGCACAAACACACGTAAAAATAAAATACACTTAACAAAAACATTATACAAGAAATATACACATTTAAAACACAACATTCCACTCATTTGAAATATAATTTTTACATATCAATTAGTGGTACTTGCAAAAAAGATGTATATATTTTATTAAATTGAGCATCAACATAAATTAAAATACAACACTCAACTCATTTGAAATATAATTCCTACATATGAAATTATGTGTGTAAAATTATACACATAACAAAGACAAACAAACAAACAAATACATAACACAACAAACAAACAAGCACACAAAACAACAAACAAACAAGCACACAATGCAACAAAGAAGAAGTAAACACATATGCAACACAAAAACAAACATTTAAACTTCTATCATCATAAAACATCTTGTAATAAATTGACTTTCTAAATATATATTTATTAAATTTATGTAAGAGTAATTTTTAAAATATTATTTTCAATTAAAAATATTTATTTTATTTATGTTATATAAAAAAAGGAATGTATGAGTAATTTTAAAAATATTATTTTCAATTAAGAATATTTATTTTATTTATGTTATATAAAAAAAGGAATGTATGTGATGAGTTTTTAAAATGTAGAGTGTTTGATGAGGGTTATAAATAATTTATGATTATTATGGTAGTGTCATGTATTTTTGAAATATATTTTGACATTATGAGTTAAAATTGTAAATTGTATTGATTAAAAGAGTTTACAAAATGATTGTATTATTTAAAAGAATTATAAAATTATTTTGAAATATCATTTAATTAACACATCCATTATAAATTTAAAACCTTAACATTAAAACACAAATAATTATAAAATTGATTTTCAAGAAAACACAAAATACAACAAACAAATAAACACACAATACAACAAAGAAGTAAACACATATGCAACACAAGAATAAGCATCTAAACTTCTATCATCATAAAACATCTAATAAAATAACTTTTGAAATGTATATTTAATTAATTTATTTAAGAGTAAATTTTAAAATATTATTTTCAATTAAATATATTTATTTTATTTAAAAAGGAATATTTGTGATGAGTTTTGAAAATGTAGAGTGTTTGAGAAGGGTTGTAAAGAATTTATGATTATTGTCATAGTGTCATGTATTTTTGAAATGTATTGGGATATTAGGGGCCATTTAAATTTTTTAAAATTGTAAATTGTATTGATTGAAACAATCTATCAAATAATTGTATTATTTAAAAGAATTATAACATTATCTTAGATATCAATTAATTAACACATATATTATAAATTTAAAACCATATTGTTAAAATACAAGTAATTATAGAAATGATTTTCAAGGCAAGCTAAAAATATATATTAAATTCACAATTAAGTATTAAAATAATATAATTGAAATTTCAACCAAATTTTATCAACATATTTAAACACAATATTATTATTATTTTCCATTATTACTACATGCATTATAGAAAGAAAAAAAAAAAAAAATTCTAAAAACACACCCACAAAACATTCCTCACCAATAGCCATGGCCATGGTTTTGATGAGGACACTAGGGAAGGGAAAACCCCCTCCCTCAAAAAAAAATACTAATTTTATTAAGGTACAGTTTTGAGTTTTTCTTCAACATGATTTACAAGTAAATAAGTAAAATTATATATCATGACATTACATATCCATCTATCTACTACTAATTTAATATCACATTCCATCTCCTTGTGCTATGATCCCGAGTCATCTTTTATTTCCCTGCATAGAACACAAAAAAAGAAAATCATATTAATAATAAGAAATTTTAATAAACATATTATCTAAATTTATATATTGTTAAAATTTGAAAAATCACCTATCCATCTTTCTACTACTAATTTAATATCACATTCCATCTCCTTGTATTATGAGTGAGTCCGAATCATCCTTTCTTCCCCTGCATAAAACCCCAAAAAAAAAATATTAATAATAAGGAATTTTAATAAACTTATTATCTAAATGTTTAGATGGTTAAAATTTGCAAAATCCCCTGAATCAAAAATAAACAAATAAAAACATATATAAATTCATTAGACACATTAATTTAAATTTTAACAATTTAAACCAAAAATGCTAATTATTTGATTTTTGACTTAATTACTTAAATACTGATAATCTAAACTTACAGCAACACAGGTGGTAAATTGCTCAACAATTTACGATTTTACCAAAGAGAAATCATCCATTCCATTTGTATTTTTATTTTTAAAGTACAGTAACAAAAACGACTACTGGCTTGGGTATTAAGGTGAGTTAAGGAGAGAGAACCCGCATTCAATTCAGATATTGAAAGATATGGAAATCATCAAGTCTCAGTGAATAAAAACACTAGTTATGGCATTCCATGAGGAATTAAGCGCCTTTTTCCCCCTAAAGATGAGAATTTCTTGGACGAAACCAGCGAATGAGAAGTTTTTCAAAGATGTGGTCCAACCTTTTTGTGCCTGCCCCGAACCTGCCATAAAGAAATCTCTCGTCGATCTGTTAAGCCGCAGCCGAGGTTCAAAAAGGTGAATTCCGATAGCTTGGCGCTAGATATAGTGAACGAATTAAAGCCAGTTTCTAAACACGGCGTTGGGAGGACTTAGCTTTTAGAAAACAGGGGTTAGGGTGATGCTTCTTTTCTGGATTACGGATCAACGGGAAGCTAGTGTCTGTTGAACAACTATGCAGCACCACACTACTTAGCAGCAGCTTCGCTAAAGAAAGATAATAACTATTTGCTAACAACGCTCAGCTAGAACTCAAATGGGTTAAGCCATTTCTCTTTTTATTTTTAAAGTACAGTAACACAAATTTCAGTGTCTGGTGGATCAAACCGAAATGTCCAGAGAGATGAGCTTTCAAAACAGTTTTACAGCCTTGACCTTGACATATGAAATGTCTCTCTGCTATATGAAGAAACTTGTGGAAAAGGACGGAAGTGTAAATACCTATAACCGAGGCTATCTGTCCCAGAAAAAACATGAAAAAGCAATAATCTGAAATAGAAAGCTGATGGTCAACTTTTGTACAGTCCAGAGAGTAAATAAATCAAAATCCAGCTGAATCAGCTGTAGAGGGTAAGACCTATTGATTTTATATGTAGTTTATTTTAAGATGAGACCTATTGATTTTATATGCACTTTATTTAGTTAGTTACTCTTTAAAACAACTACTATATTAGGAAATATATTACTCTTTAAAAAACAAAGATAATATATTATGATTTCACTAGCAAATCACTAGATAATATATTATGATTTCATTCGAAAATCTCTTCGTTTAGGATCCTGTAATTACACCATTGACATTTCATCTAAACTGCAGGAATCGTGTTGAAGGCAACGAGCTGAACACAACAAGCTGAAAAAACAGAAAGAATAAGAAACTGGAACCAGAGCTTGTTGTATACTCTGTTGCTTCAGTGGTTTACCTTGCAGTAGGATAAGTAGTTCATGCAATTAATCCAAACAAATACATACACAAAGATGCAGTTCCAAGACCTAGTGGTGAAGATTATGAGTTTCTTGCAGTGGAGCAAGTAGTTGATGCAGTTAATCCAAACAAAAACATACAGAGAGATGCAATCCCAAAAACTGGTGATGAAGATTAGGATTCAGATATTTGTGACTGGGATAGAGATTGAGAAGAATATCATGTCCCATAACCAGTTTTTTTTATTTCTTGGATGCCCTTAGACCTGGCAGTAAGTAAGACAAAGGAAGTTCGATATTGGTGATGCAACTTCTTGAGATTCGATATTGGTGATGCAACTTCTTATTCGTATCTATGTCTCATCTAAAGTCTAGGAATAGTGTTGTAGTGCAACCTCTCACCGGCCAAAGGTAATGACCGTTGTACAACAACAGGTCTCATCAGATATTCTCACAACCAATCATTTGTTTATGGTTATATAGATTAAAAAACTATGAGGGAAACTGAGACGTGCTCTAATCTTCTTCGGCTTACATGAATTGATGTATAGCATCACACAAAAGTTTGTGGATCAGCAAAAGAATTTCTCCATGCGACGCACTGTGGATCTCGGTGATAAACCCTGACCCAATACACTTGCCAGCTCTGTGGCCTTCTGATGACACAAAACCCGTTAAGGTCAGCCACGAATCTGGGTTTAAAATATTTCCTTAGGTCGCCACAGGCTCTCATATTGCACCCAACTCTTTCAATTGGCCTCTAAATTATGCTTTAATGCCTAATGTCATATCAAGGGCCTTCAGTACAACACCTACAGCCTCAGAAAGTGGATTTTCTTATCCAATAACAAGAGCTGCGAACAAAGTTGTCCACTATTGAAGTGAAATACAGGGTATAAGGGGGATCGGTAATGCCCCACTATAATCTCAACCCCAAATAGTTGCCAAGGTCTTCACGAGGAAAACCAGTCTTCTCAGTGAAAAGGTTATGCCCATATGTACCTAGGTCCTAGCTGATTCAGGTTCATCAGCTTTTACTTCATATAATTAATTTATTGGATCCTAGCTGATAGGGTTAAATTTATGCTAAAATTCACTTAAGTGATCAATATTTTAGCTGAAGCAGGACAAGGGGCTCCGCAATATAGAATCAACCCCGTCGACACCATCCAGGACCAGCCACAAAATAAGCTAATGCGCCAGGAACGAAAGAAGCAAGGGTAGCTAGTAGAGAAGCAACATGAATGGCAGTTGTTGTATATTCTATTGCTTCACTCGTTTGCCCAACAGTAGGAGGAGTAATTCATGCAAACAAATACATAGAGAGAAATGCAGTTCCAAAAACTCCTTATGTACAGAGCATAAGAAACAAACCCTAAATAAGGGGATCCACTCCACATAATCAATCAGGTAAAGCCAAATCACTACCTGAACAACGAAGGGTTTAATGGAATTGTCTGTAAAGCATGACAAGGGACTCCCCTGCAGCTGGAAGCGGATTGCCCTCCCCGATACCCTACCCCTGCTAACGCCTGATGTATTATGTTCAAATGCAAAAGGGTAGCAATAGAGAAATTATGTTCCAATGCAATTGGGTAGAAAGCAGAAGAACCAGGGCCGGAGAATATAATAATTTCCTAAATACTTAACAAAAACTAAGAAAGTAAAAAATAAACACAGGTTCATTTTAAATTTGGTATACCCATGAATTTTAATCTTTATCATCACTCTATGAATGTAAACTTGAGGTCAAATACTATACCTTCTTTAAAAACTAGTTGCAGAAATTAAAAGCTTACTTGCAACAGCGAAATTCTGTTTCTGCTGTTAGGATCAGGGCTGGGTTCGCTAACAGAAATATTTCCGCTGCCCTAAAACCCCGCCTCCGTGTTTTCTCCTCTGGCCCGAAAGTTCTGGCTCTTTCTCCTCTGGCCCGAAAACTCTGGCTCTGATTCTCCTCCAGACCTGGAACTCTGCCCCTGGATTAAAATACCTTACACATTTATTACAGAATACATATATTATTACAATTCAAACATAGATCAGGCCCGTAAACTCTGCCGCTGGAACATAATTGTTACAGAATACATGCATGAGTAATGAAACATAGATTACCTCTTCTTTCAATCTGCTAATTTCATCCTACTTCGTATCATAGCTTCATATCCTCCTCTCACATATCAAAACCCAACAAAATATAAAATAACCCTCACTCTAAAAACCAAAAGAACCTTCATACTTGCCAACAAAATTCAGAATCAAAAAAAATAACACAGGGAAAAAATAAAATACTAGAACAGTGAAAAAAATCACAACACAGCAATACGAAACAATTCAGAACAAAACAATAGACATGGCCATGCCTAACACGACACAACACAAGACAAGAGAAGAGAGAAAAACAAGTTCAATGGATTACTCGCAAACAAACACCAAAAATATCTCCACTGCCCAATGCCGCTCTCTCCTCGTTTAACAAAGGCCGCTTCTCTAACATACATTTGAATTTAATGGCAGATATTATATGCAGTTTTCCTTAAACTTTTAAATCCGAGGGTGACAGGCTGGCGTAGTACCATAGGCAAAGGAGGGAGGGTGACAGGCTGGCGTAAGAACCGTTAGGCAAAGGAGGGAGGGTGATGATGGTATGTTTGAATTTTTTTTGAAATGGACAGTTTTTTGAAATGGACAGTTAATTTTATAAAATAATAAATCTTTTTTATTATGTTATTTTTAATATTTAAGTTCAATTTTATTAATAATTTAATTTCAAGTTTTTACCCAATTTATTATTTTAAAATTAGTTTTATTTATTTTTAAAATTAGTTTTACAATTAAATATATATATAAACCAATATAATAAAAGGAATATGTTATATTTTATAATAAATATCATTTATCTTATTCAACTTCAAAAATAGCATTATTAATATAATAAAATATATATAATTAAATCAATATGAAATTAACAAAACGTACATTCTTTTCTTAAAATACAAATATTATATAATAAAATAATACAAATACATATAAAATTTAATCATTAAAGGATTATATATATATTCTTTACTTATTACTACATTTTAGATACATCAAATGAAAAGATATTAATTTAAATAATGAATTCATCAATATTAAATAATTTTATAAAAGATTTTCCTATAGGGATGACATATAGCCATGATAATGTTTAAAGATGTGATAGTGAGCGGAGATCATGGCCATAACCACCCACACACATGGAAAACGATCTAGATGAAAATTCGTCCAACATATTAATGATTGAATCCAATGTGGTTGGTGTTTGGATGGTTTGGTGGTCTCGTCAGTGCTCCATTCCTCTAAAGCTAGTACAAATAGTGATGGATTTGCAATCACGATAATGAAGGTGGAGAGAGGCATGGCAAGTAATAATTGTTGGGAGATGCGAGAAAGGAAATATTCTGCAATTTGGAATGATCACTCCCCTTGTATCTAGCTCTTAAGGCCAAACCAACTTTTTGTTTGCGTTGAGGGAATGTTTGAGGTGATTTATTTGATGTGTTGCAAATTTAGGCTAAGAAATTGGCTTAGGAGGAAGTCTAGGATTAAGATAAGTAGCGTGGATTTTTGGATACAATTCTCTACTTCATTTCATCAAAGAGTTATTCATCTTTAATCCACATATCTCAGGTCACGGTGACAAAGATTTCTTCAGGGGATTGGTTTCGGTGTCTTCTTCTCCCTAGCTTTATTTTTGTTGATTTTGTTTTCTTTGGAGCTCTAGCTCTAGTCCTTGTCTCGTTGTTTTGTCTGTTTTTACGGTTATTATATTCGGGTCACCTCTAGGTGCATTGTTCCCCTTAAGTTTAGGTCCTTTACACTTCATTTAAAATGCAAGCCTTTCAATCTCGCTTCCTCTATTTTTCCTTGAGGTTGGTTGATGGTTTCCATTACTTATGTTTTCATCGAGGTGGTCAACTTAAAGACCCTTTAGGAAACTCCTTGGTGGTTCATTGTCTTCTTTGAGTATCCTAGTCCCATTAGTCATGGTAGGTTGGTTTTGCTTGCCTTATTCACTTTTAACCCCCATTCCCTCTTTCTTTATCCCTTGTCCTATCTTAGTAGTCCTTGAGTTCACTATCCTTTCAGATGCAAGGGTCACTGAGTGGGGTTCATTCCTCCCCTTGCTCGAGATTTCAATATGCAACCTATTATAAAATGCTCTCGTTCTATCTATGTTTCCATTGTCCCCTCGGACAGTCACGGGGAGATACACCAAGAAGAGAAAGAGTGTAGGATGGAGAGAAGGTTTACCTCATGATACAATGAAATTTAGGAACAACTAAGAAATCAAATCCCCAACACTAGAAGCACTTGTATAAGAGAGATTCATTACATGCAAACCATTGGCCTATACTCTTAACAAGTCAAAACCATCATGGGGAAATTACTCGTGGAAAGGTCAAAAAGCATAGCAAGAAGTTCTCTTATGCATTGATGAAGTTCATTATAGGCAACTCTACAAACTTGAAGACAAGGTATCTATGTCAATAAACAAGGATGTGGATTTGGATTTTCCAATTTAGAGGATGACGTGGAAGCACCTACCACCATTTAGGTGGACCCACCATCAAGTTAAAGGTTTATCTTTTCTTTCCTTACTTTTTTTTTTAGAAGCAACAAGGTCGCCACTGAAAGGCTAGATAGGATTCAAGTTTTTGATATCATTTTATACACTATTAGAGATTTTATCAATTTTGACGATGAGATATCATATAATCAAATAGAATGGTCAAAAGCAATCTTTCTATTCTACCAATTATGTTTTCCAAGTGATGGGACAATAACATATGCAAGCTTGATTGTGCTTTGATTATCACATATTAGTTATGTATTTGATTTCTGAACTAGTCCAAGTTCAGTAAGGACACCTCACAACCAAACTACTTCTTTAGTATATTCCTTAGCAACCTTGTACTTTGCTTCACATGAGAAATGAGAAAGAGTTATCAACTTCTTATTGCACCATGAAACCGGACTTGAACTAAGATGAAAGATGCAACTTGCAACAAAATGTGTATCTAAAATTTCACCTACCCAATTAAAGTATATATAACCAAGAAGAGAAATTGTACCCCTCCTTGAATTAAAAACACACTAAATCATTGTCCCCTATAAATATCAGAGAATTCCATTTGTTTCCTTCCAATGGATTTCATGAGGCTTCTGTATAAACCTCGAGACCATATTAACAACAAAAGAGATATCGGACTAGTTGTGTGTCAAATATTTCAAAGCACCCACAAGCTTACAAGAAAGAGTAGCATCACAAAGAGGATTAGTACAATCGATATTTAAATTCACATGAGATTGAAATGACATTTTTGAAGGCTTACAATCACTCATATGGAACTAATCAAGTAAAAAAAACAAATACTTAGGTTGTGACATAAATATATATGCCAAATTTGAAGACCTAGAAAATAGTGCAAGATGCCTAAATCTGTCATTTTAAATTCATTATTCAATTACTATATATAGGTAATATGACTACTGACAACTATAGGATCATTCGTATATAATAAAACAATGAGGACATCATCACTAAATTTCTTTACATAAGGATTCAGATTATATATACATTGTTTGAAACGATTTTTCAAGAAATAATTATGAATTTTCTGATACCAATCTCTAGGTGTCTACTTAAGATGATATAGAGATTAAATTATTACACCATGGGTGGATGGATCAAATAAACTGTAAACTTTATAATACTCACTATAAATAATTAAACACATTTGTCAGACTTGGGCTCTAATCTTTTCCATTTTTCATCAAGAATATCAAACGAACATTCCCTATCAACTATCTTAAAGTTATGTTGTATTTTCTTCCGTTCCATTTTTCTTTAGGAGTAGCCTACAAAACTTCCTTAATAGGCACTCTATTTAAAATATAGTTAGAAAAATGAATGGATTTATCCCAATAACATTTATTTGATCCTTTACAATAAAGCATACATCTAGCCATTTTAACCAAACTTCTAGTTTTCTCCTCAACTACACCATTTTGCTGAGGTGTATAAGGAACCGTCTTTTGATGTGAATATCGTACCTATAAAAATATGCAGTAAATTATTTTTTAGTTAATTCCCCCTACCACCACCCCTACTATTATCAACATATTTTACGCAAATTAAGCTCATTGCAAAATCCCTTGACTTATTGACCTTCATGCATAGCATGTGTTTCCGGGAAAACTAGTGTCTTTTCGATCTGCTAGTCCCACTAGGATTGGCAGCTATCCTAGAAAAAAACAATCAAAGCAATTTGTGATTTCCTTTATGTATGATATATAAGAGAGAAGCAAAGGGACCAACCTGGATCTTTTGCTTGACTCCTTGCTTGATTTCTCTCCCGCTTGATAGAGCTTGTAACTCCTTCCTACTTGTCCCGCTTAGAGAATACCTATAGAAACAAAGTAACAAAACACCATCAAAGCATCTCGATCTATTATATCATAAACAATGCAGAATCAGAAATACATTGAACATATAATGGCATTCATAAATAACAAGATTCACAAATACACGATTGTATGGAGGAAAACTCAAAGAACATTATTAAATTAGAAGGGAGAATTACAACCCAGCTGTTTGATCCAACATCATCCTCCCAACATCAAAGCCCTCTTCACCTCATGAAAAGCAAGATCACCCAACAATACAATGCTCCTTTTCAAATACAAACTATCAGCATTTCCTTACAAATTACAAAATTCCAGCCTCCAGATCTCTCAGATGAGGGATCCATTTATAGATGTCTGCAAGCGTGTGAGTCATCTCTAGGTTTTTGATTAGTGTCATTCCACTTGTAGTTCTTGGTTCCACTTGGAGATTTCTTGCATCTTTTACTCATCCCTGGGTGAATTTAGAGTGGCAAGTGTCATAGGAGAAGTTTCTAGAAGATTCCATGAGCATCCACTTAGAAAATTGTCTCAGAAATTTGTCCATTCTCGCTTATTACACTCCACAGAAGGCCTCTTTAGTATGCTTCACACCTGGCTAGTGGAGTAGTCAGTATGCACTACACCCTAACAATGAAGCAGTTAGTATGGTCCAGTTTTGGCCGATTCTAAGTGGTTTTCCAGGTGGAACTTTTGGGGAATGATGTAATCAGTTGACCATGATCCTTTAGGATATGAAACAACACTTTTAGGGGTTGAAGATCCCTTGGTTTATCGACATATAAGATTGGGGTTGCAGTGCCCAAATATGTTTATGACAGCATGTACCCTTGATTTTGACATTTTTACAACTTGAACATTAAATAGCCATGGATATCATGTGTAGTAACTCTGACTCTTAGTGTATAACCAGAATCATAAATGTATATTAGCCCTTTCAATCCAACATCCAACTTGTGCCTTGTAGACTTGCTCATTATTGTGGAGGTCAACTCAATTGATTAGCTTTATGAGTTGGCTAGGGGTGAATTATTGTAAAATTTTCCTAACTTCTCTTTCCCCTAATGTCTAAACACATTATCCTAGGGAGGCCAAAAGGCCTATATATACCATTCATGATAAGGGGAAATCTAGTTTTAGTGAGTATATTATAGCGCAATAGCTTTATTGTTTTGTGAGGCCATCCTTCTAGGAGGTGGTGACCAGGTTGCGAGATGAAGGAAAGCTTTTTATTATGTCATGAGGTATACTATTTCATTTATATGCCATTTGATTGCTAATGCAAGCATATGAATTCCCTTCCATACATTTTTTGTCCCTATGATGTTATGGTTATTACGTTGATGTTTTCATTCTATTCATGCTAATCTTCCCTCTGTGGAAGTAATGTTCTCTTATTTAGTTGTGTCTTGTTGTGTTTGTGTTTGTGGATTGAGATTGCTAGGTGTAGGGTCTTTGGAAGAAGTAGGTTCTTCATACACGACATCATTTTCAATACCCATCACAACCTGCGCGGGTTTAGGCATTCTTTCTCAACTTGTTATCTTGAGATGTTATGAATGGATTTGATGAACATAGAGGGTTATCATTGATTTTGTTTTATCACTCTATCACACACATCTGTCTCGTGAACCCCGGTCAAGGCTCACGAAGCAATAAATTCATGTGGTTATGTGATTTCAATCACAATAGAATTGGTGACTCCAATGGGAAGTCTACCCTATTGTTCAAAATCTCCTTGGTTTCTTGCTATTTTGGTTTTTTGTCACTTTTTGAGTTTTTTTCTTGTTATATGACTTGATATGGGATTGTCTCAGCCTTTCTGGCTATGAATTTCATTAGATATTACTTGATTTTGTTCTTTAAAGTCCTATTTTTTGTTTGAAATGGGTTATAAGCTCATTACAAAGCATCAAACAACATTAACATGCATTTTCCACTGGTAAGTTGCATCACTAACCCAAATTACCTACTTGTTGACCTGCGTTGATGCATATAAATTGAGTATTTTTTAGGGTTTTTCCATCAGATATTGATTGTTTGTTTCAACTCTATTTTTATACTATGTGTTGTAGTTTAGATCTATCTCATACCTTATTTAGAATTCTTGTTTTTTATTTGATCTTATTTCTTTCCAATTTTAGGTTTTCTTTTGAAATTGTCTTGCTTGGTGTTTGAAGGCTTCTCCCTCAAGTCTCACTGATATCGTTCAAATTCATGTTTCTACTATACGTTACAATACATATATATTTCATATGTGCATCATAACATTCGTTTTGAATTGGATCTAGTCACTTTTCCTTTCTTGGTGTTTCCATTGAAGTAGTTTTTCTTGCTCTCAGTGGATTTTTTTTTATTATATTGTGGTTATAAAGATATGGACCTCAGAGTTTCAGTTCTATGTTTTGGATATGTTGACGTTGTCAAGTTCAAAGAATTCTCTTCGTTTTTCATTCCTTTCTAGCCATTACTTTGGATTAGGGTTTTATTTTTTTACCATTATAGATCATTATTTTTGCGTGACTTTGTTGCCCTCATTGAATTACAACCCCGAGGCATTCTTTGCACTTCCTCTTGTTGTTTACTAGCCTTTTATTGATTTATTTATGGGGAAATTTTGGTTTGTAAATCCAATTTTGAGTTTTTGAGCGCTTGGTGTTCTTAGATTTTGTATTGAGGTTTTTTTTGAGTGATTTTCTTGGGTTGTTTTCTACATCAGTTTTGCTCTAAAATTAGTGAATTTCATATTCCACAGTGTTCATCTTTTTCCACAGTGAATTTCATCCTGATGATGAGTCTTGCTCTAGACTCGAAACGTCGACAGAAAAAGATGAACACTGTGGATTATCCGAATTCAATCTCTCAAAAACCACTCCACAGAAACCTGCAATCCAGAATTTCATATTGTGGTAATTGAGAGTGTGTGAGGTTCATTCTTTCATTTTAAAATAAGAAAGGATCTCTTCCCTCATGTTCCTAAAATTCATTGAATGGAAAAAGGGAAATCTTGCATTTCCATATAGCTTTCATTAGGGTTGTGACTTGAGTCTTTTCACACCATATTAGTTGCACACTAATTCCCTTTGAGTAGATAACAACTAGGAAAATAACATGTAATAAATCAATTCAAAAAAAGAATCACGGGTAGCACACCGACATTAGCTTAGGCTAAGGTCTTGGAATAGAGGAGTGAGATAAACTTCTCCAAGACTGTAAAAATAGAATTAGCATCTTGCAATATGGACAAAAAATCAATTTGCAATGGCACATTGCATAAGAATCCCTTTTTATGGTCAACCACTAGGTCACATCAGGGCCGATGGAGTGATTTACCCCACTTTATTTGTCTTAGTGGTGTTGTTTACACATATAACTTGGGGACTCACTTGAGAGGAGTATGGATCACTTTGAGCAATCTCTCATGAGATTTTGAGTATAGTTTCTCTGCCCTTATGTGTGAATCCAACTTAAGACTACCACATGAGGTCGGGTTTTTATAGGTTGTAGCTCTAGTGGCCATAATATTAGGTAGTTACATAGGTGATGGCAAGGGGGGTGTTCTTGTTGTACTCGGAGTAGACATTGGCCAAACTCACTTAAACCTCCTAGGAGGTACCCCATGGATAATAAAGGTACTTATATTGTTTCTAAAAGGACCTTTAAGTAAGTCACCAACGTAGCTCCTATAGTGGAACAATCCCTTCTCTCTCTCTGGTTTGTGAGCGCTTGGCTCCTAGATTTCTTTTTTTGTGTTATTTGGTCCAAGTCATAGTTTAGCCATAGGGGTTTCTTAATTAATTTATTTTGTTAAAAACATATATTCACCATGGTTGAACAAAGCCTCCAATATTATCATATACTTTTAGGCCTTTCTCCTAAAGAGGAAGGTCCACCACCTTGTAGGCGTGGGATCCCCCAAGGGACGTTTTGGGGCTTAGAGCCCAGGTTTTGGTCAAAAATTGTAACTTCAATGTAAAGACTCCGCATGTTGTGGGCATGGAGCGTGTAGCTTGTAAAAGAGTCATAGGGTTGTTCGCCCTCAATTTTGTTAATATGATGTTGGCTGTAGAGATCTACACATGGTCCGTGGACCATGGGATTGTATAAATAGAGCGAGGCTCTAAGTAGTTGAGGCATCTAATCTAATTGAATGATCACAAGAAGGACGAAGAGTTGAGTCATATCTGTGGAGTAAAGTCTAGTTTTGGGTCGTAGATTAGGAGAAAGCTCTGCAGTTGAGTCCGCAAAGACCTAGTAGTCCGCAACCGAGTGTGCGGACCCCTGCAACTGAGTGCGCAGGGCGAGTCGAGTCTATAGCAGTTGGAAGTATTAATAAAGAGAAGTTTCATATCAATTCTGTGTATTTATCTCCTATTTTATGCATTGAATATATTGGTTATAAATTGCACTTCTATTGTTTATATGATGCGCGAATGTGTATAATTGTATTGATTAAGTGAATGCAAGATAGAATATATGTTTATGTGGAGTTAACTAAGATATGTTAAGAAGATAAGTAAGATACGCGGTGTAGTTTGGGGAAATAGTGATGTTCGTTTCCATAGCAGCGCGAAAGCATCTCAACCCCTGGTTAGGGCTGCGTGTAAGACGATTATAACAGATCACGAGGGTATTGAAGGTTAAAACGATGCACGAAGTAACCTGTGTGAAGGTAAGCACAGTTGGACTAAATCGACAACAAACACATCCAAGGGTGTGGAAACTTGGTTCCAGCATCCCCCCATACTAATTTGGGTGAGACTTCAGTCTACGCTCCATGGGTTGATGCCGAAAGGTCCAGTAGTGTAGGGATTTGTTTGGCTAAACAACTTCGAACCTAGGTCAGGCCCCCATAAGCCAACAAATGGTTCCATTGTTGGGACCAAAATCTGCATAGAGATGTCTGATGTTGTATCATTGGAATCCAACAAAGAAGGAAACTGAAGGCTAGTTGGACAGAAGAATTCACGAGTTCACGGCACAGGAGAACAGGAACCCATGACTGTCAAAAGAAGAGTGGTTGGACTGCTACCTGTACACGAAGATCCATGAAATCTTCTTCGCGTCCTTCCCTACTAAGCTATACGAGTGGATCGTGAAGCTAGGATATAGCCAAGGAAGGTGGAAACTTGACGATCTTATCGTGTGGACCCCAGAGTTAGAGCAAAGTTTGGAAGCATCAGAGGATAAGATCGCGCACGTTGTTGATCATTGGCTTGATCGTATCATAGGAGGATTCATTACTGCGTTCACGGTTGACACTTCAGTTAGCTACAGTGAGGCAGAGTGAGGCTTTCTCAAAGGACCGCGAGGTAAGTACGTAAAGTCTTTGAATACTTGGATTAAAATGCTATTGTGTGAAAAATAGGGTTATGCAATTACCTTGATGTTCGGGGCTACGAGAAGTGGAAAAGCTTACAGGAACGAAGGAAATAAGGGACCAGAAACTAGCCCCTTGATTTCGTCTCCACGAGGGGACGAGGAAGAGCTCGCGAAGGTCTCACCACAAATTGCAATCCATCTGATAAGGCAAAGAATTCTGTGAATACCACCTTCACCCACACCGCCACCAGCTTCACCACCATCACCTACATCTTCACCTGTACCACCTCCACCACCATCGCGATTCAATATGGTAAGCACAGTGAAGTTGCGTCTGTTCAAAGGTTTGGGGAATGAGCATCCGGACCAATTCTGGTTCATGGTAAGGGTTGTATGGGAAGCGCAAGGAGTTACAGATGATAATATACAAAAAGTGACACTGGTTAGCACTCTTCAGGACCGCACGCTGACCTGGTATATTAAGCACTCCAATGATAATCAAAATGCGAAAATCGCAGATATCCAAGCAGCGCTAAATAGATAATTTAGCAGGCCAAAGTCTGAAGCATAGTCGATCATTGCGTTCAAAGAGATCACGATGCTACTAGGCAAGACTCCTTGGGATCTGGATCATAGGTTGAAATGTACGATTCACGAAGCTAATATGAATCTGACGGATGGACAACATCGTGAGTTGTTTGTAGCTTTGCTAATGCCACATTTAAGGAGTGTGCTATCGCAGCAGAAGATAATGACTCAGGCGAAGGCCTTAGAGATTGCTATGAGGCTACATGAGACACCGATGGAGGATCCTAACTTAGTAGTTTAGCAGATCCATGTGCAGCTGAATAATCTATGCCTTGAGATGTAGAGTCTAAAACAGGACAGGAGAGCTTGACTAGATGTGTGCAAAGAGGTATGGTGCGTAAAATGCAAGGGTCAGGGTCATGACAAGGACCACTGCCTGATTTTTACAAATTACCTCGCAGGAGGAGGATTGGCGCCCTTAAGATCAGAAGTGCAAGAAAGACCTAGCGCGACACCTGCTTTGCGATGTGAAATTTGTCAAATTGTAGGAAAACATGCCACAAACAATTGTCACTTGTTACAGAAGTATACGCAAAATTTGCAAAAGTTGTTCTGCAACTTTTGTAGGTCACTGGGACATGACGAGCACACTCGTAGAAGTTATGAGTTAATGATGGATAAAACTCCCACCTACAGAGTTTAGGCAGAAACGCGACCCCTTGACCAAAATGTAGCAATGGCATGAAAAGGATATCAGGGTGCGGATGAGGCCGAGGCCGAGGAGGACCTAGAAGAGGTCATGGAAAATTGATATGCTACAATTGCGGGGGGGGCAGAAAATTATGCCCGCGATTGCACAAATCTGACACGCCCGTCGTGTTTGTATTGCACGTTGTTTGATCATGAGACAGAATATTGTTGTACGCTGATAGCTAGGATACACGACAAAGGAGTGCTACTGCCTGCCACGACTCAAAACCTATAGATGATGAGGTCTAAGCTGCGTGAGGAAGATCCAAATGTGAACATTGTGCTTCGAAGTAGAATCATGATGGGAGATGACAAAGGAAAACAACCAGAAGATAGTACTTGGATTCGCAAAGCTCCAGCGAAAGAAGTGGAGTTTAATTTGGAGCGTAACCGGGAAACCTTCATGGAAGCCAAGAAGAGCTTTGCTGATGCCTCCACTTCAGGAAGAAAAGATAAACCGGAGCTGGAGATGGACCCATCTATGCTCACAACATTCCTGGAAACATGTATGAAGCTATTGTGCGACAGTAAGGTGGTGAAAGGGTTACAGGAACTCATTAACAGATGCGTTGGGACTGTGCCAGGAGAACCACAAGTAGTCAAGAAGATCAGAAAACATAAGACAAGAACAAGAAGAGAAATGAGACTAATCGCGCAGATCGGAGAATATGAGATGGATCAAGTTATCCTAGATTTAAGATCGGATGTAAATGTTTTGTTGAAGCAAACATGGTAACGAATGGGGGGACCTGCATTGTAGTGGTATCCAATTTAGTTGCGAATGGACAACCAGTAGAAAATAATACCCATGGGGCGATTGCAGGGAATAACCATAGATATTGAGGGAGCGAGTAGGCTGGCAGACTTTCAAGTGATAGAGATTGTCGATGACAAAAATCCCTACCCCGCACTCTTAGGAATTGACTAGGCCATTGACATGAACGGGGTGATCAATCTGAAAGAGCGAAAAATGATTTTTGAAAAGAAGTCACTATGCGTAATTATACCCCTGGACCCTACTGAAGGATCGTGCTGTTATAGATCTGATCCAAAAATATAAGATAATAGCAATAAACCCATAAATAACAAGATCAAAATAGATAGAAATGCTTCTTTATTGATCAAACCCTTAAGGTAGGGCAACACCGTACATTCACTCCTTAAGGAAGGAGAACACTCCACAAGCCATATGCCTGTTCATACAATATTCCTTTCCTATATTCCTTGACATGGAGTCTCTAGCCTCTATATAGGCCTCATACATACAATACCATGGGTCATTACCATGGTTCCCTCATACCATCAAACTAATACCATGGGCCCATTACCTTATTACTAACTACTTATGGTCCCTTACATGATATGGGTTAACCACCTTATTTATTACTATGGACCATCCCATTATTACATTATTACCTTGGGTACCTCCCTTTGTACCCCATATTATCCCCCCTAGGTATATAACACTCCACCCCCCTTAGCATCTTTCGTCCCCGAAACATGGGAAGAACACAAATAATAAGATCTACTCAAAAGAGTAGTCCACTGGTACCATGCACGTGCATCTAGCCATCCAATAGAAAGGTGAACCCTTAATCTTGCTGGTGCCTCGCTCGCTTGAGATGGAAGTTGACCGTGGCAGCTCTTCTGTGTTGATGTGTAGTAGGTGGATCTTCGCTCCTCGCTATCCGTCATATGGGGGTTGTTGTCCTTGTGGCTAATTGGTTGCCATCTTGTTGGCTGTTTTCTTGCGGGGTGATGTGGGTGATGATATGTTGAAGTTTTAACCCACGGTGTCTTTTTCTTTAATTCACCCTGTTGTGGTGCCTGTTGTGGTGTCTTCTTTTCCAGTATGACTTCAACCACTGAGCCCTCATCTGATGTACCTGTAACCTTTTCTGCTTCAGCCTCTGTTTGTGTTTGATTGTCTATCATCACTGGCTCATCATCTAATATGTCAGACCCTGGAACATCTTCTGCTTCAACGTTTGTGGACTCTACCTGTTTATTGATGGAAATATCTTGTAATGTATTTTTCTTCTTTTTATACCAGAGCTTCAGGAATTTCTTCTGCACATTAATATTGATAGTACCCACCTCTTCCATCCAAGGGTATCCCAAAACAACATCCACATTAGCCATATCTGAAGCATAAAAATCACCATGCAACACATATTTATCCATATAAATCTTCAAATCCTTGTACACTTGAACATTCTCATCATCAACCTGTGTATTTTCAATGTGTTTTGTTGGAACTTGCAATTTTTTTTCCAAATTAACATTGATGAAATTATGCTTGCAACTAGGATTTATAGAAACCATGATTTTCTCTTTCTGAATCAATCCATGAACCTGCAGTAAGGAGACACCCGTAGCAATTAACCCCTTATGTGTCTCATTCTCCTTTTTTCTAGCCCGAGACCATTTGTCCAAAAAGACTTTTTCAAATTCTGCATCTGAAAGTTTGATCAACTGCTTGTAGTCAAGTGATAGATTCCATTTTTGAGCCTCATCTGTCATATTAATCAGCATTGGAATCTTCCAATGTGTCCCATGTGTGGACTTGTATCTTTGTATGAATTCTTCAATAGTAGGACCATCATCTTTCCTTGTAAAATATAGCTTCTCCATGAAGAGGGTTTGAGAAAAATTCACTTACTTGGCGAAAATTTGAAATTGTCACAATTTCGTCAATATTGCTCAGAATCCTTATTATCATGTGTTTTCAGAAATGGAACAATCATTCTGCATCTGCCCATGTGATAGAAATCCTGATCCTGGCACTATAATTCCAGATCTGCGCTGCTACTCTCCCGCCATCACCCAAAATTTCTGAAAAAAGAGCTAATTTTAAATCAGCGATATCTCCCTCATCCGGACACTGATTCGACTGATTCTTTTTTTGAAATTAGGTGTTTTTTCACAAAGATTCTAGATCTATAATTATATTTTGCAGATCTTGCACCAAGACGTCCAGATCTGCGCCGCAAACTCGCTGCCCTAAAAAATTTTCTGTAACCCCATTGATTTTTAGATCAGCGATATCTCCTTCATCCGGACTCTGATTCAACCGATTTTTTTTTGAATTTGAGTATTTTTTCACAAAGAATCCAGATCTACAATTAGATTTTGCAGATATTGCACCAGGATGTCCAGATCTGCGCCGCAAACTCGCTGCCCTGAAACATTTTCTGCAACCCCATTGATTTTTAGATCTGCGATATCTCCTTCATCCGGACTCCGATTCAACCGATTTTTTTTTTGAAATCGGCTATTTTTTCACAATGAATACGGATATGCAATTAGATTTTTCATATTTTTCACCAAAACATACAGATATGAACTGCAAACTCGCCACCCCCAAAATCCTACAAAAAATAAAAAAAAAATTCTCCCCTTGTGCCCAAGAAAGTGCTCTGATACCACTTGTTATAGATCTGATCCAAAAATATAAGATAATTTCAATAAACCCAGAAATAACAAGATCAAAATAGATAGAAATGCTTCTTTATTGATCAAACCCTTAAGGTAGGGCAACACCGTACATTCACTCCTTAAGGAAGGAGAACACTCCACAAGCCATATGCCTGTTCATACAATATTCCTTTCCTATATTCCTTGAAATGGAGTCTCTAGCCTCTATATAGGCCTCATACATACAATACCATGGGTCATTACCATAGTTCCCTCATACCATCAAACTAATACCATGGGCCCATTACCTTATTACTAACTACTTGTGGTCCCTTACATGATATGGGTTAACCACCTTATTTATTACTATTGCCCATCCCATTATTACATTATTACCTTGGGTACCTCCCTTTGTACCCCATATTATCCCCCCTAGGTATATAACACGTGCTATATGGAGCCAGTGCGCGACTATGAAAGTGATGATGATTTGGATTGCATCTATAGGATAATAGCACAAAATCAAGATTGGGTGAATCCCATTGCGGATGGGCAGATTGCATGGGAGCATGAAAGCTCCTATACTTCAGATTCCAATGATGAAATAGAGTGATGGCAGAATAGGTTACATGAGGTAACTACACTAAATTGTAATATGATGACAAGGTCGTTACGCTACGTATCGACAGAAGTAAGAGACATGCCTACTTATGATGGTCTAAGTGAGGTAGATACCTTCTTTAATAAATTTGAAAGGCAAGTGTCAGAAAATTAACGCTTCCAGGCCTTGGACTGGGTACTGCATGCTACACTCGTGAGATTGTGGGGCACGCATAAAGGGAGCTTTGACAACTGGTGGAGATGTATGGGAATGATGTACACACGAATTGAGAAGCTTAGGCTGTGACTAATAGATAAGCATGATGGGCAGGATGACCCGTGCGCGCATTTTTCCATGTGAATGCAGGTCTATGGAGAAAAGCCACAACCTGAGTGGGTGCACTTGTTCTGTCATACCCTGGATGTTATACCAATGAACTGGTATATAGAAATAGAGCTCCACCACGGGATAGGTGAATGGGATGTTCTGTGTGAAGGGTTCATGATGACCTTCAGTTTTGAGGATGGGTGGGACAGTATTGATGAAGCACTACAAGTGGTAAAAGCAGCCATCTTTAGGATACCACAGGTGTCGGTAGAATCGATTCAGCCTGAATGGGCTACTCAGTTGAGTTGCGCGCTGGAATGTTATAATGTAACTGTTGAAGAAGAAGACGAAGATTCGTGGAAAATTACCATTCTAAAGACAGAAGGCCGCCGCGAGGTTCAGGGACCACAGATTGAAAACCTTGACATAACCGCGCTGATGAAGACTAAGCAGGTGAATATTGGTACAGAGGCAGAACCTAAATTTGGGAAGATTGGAGACTATTGGGACGACGCGACAGTGGATAAGGTCGTTGAATTACTCCACAAATATCAACACTTATTCCCAACCAAGTTTACGGATTTGACGGGAATAATCAGAGATTTAGGGGTAATGAAGATCACATTAAAACCTGATGTGAAGCTAGTTAAGCAGAGGTCGTATCACTTAAGTCTGAAATATAAGGAGAAGGTCCGCGTAGAACTAGACAAGATGCTCATGGCAGGCATCATTGAGCCTATGGAGGAATCCTATTGGGTAAGCCTGATGGCAGTACAAGAGAAGAAGCAGAGGGACGAAATAAGAATATGTGTGGATCTCAAAAAATTGAATGACGCATGTGTACATGATCAATTCCCAACTTTGTTCACGGACGAGGTATTGGACAATGTAGGCGGTCAAGAAGCATATTCTTTCACTGATGGGTTCTCATGGTACCACCAGATCAAAATCACGTCGGAGGATAGGAGCAAGACAACCTTCGTGACTGAGTGGGGTTGCTTTCAATATACTATCATGCCATTTGGATTGAAGAATTCCCCTTCTATCTTTTCGCGCGTGGTTTTTGCGACATTCAGGGAATATATTCATAAGTTCTTGGAGGTCCATTTTGATGATTGGATTGTATTTGGGCTGGTTAGGTGCCACGTAGCGAACCTGCACTTGATGCTAGATACATGTCAAAGATACCAAATCACGTTCAACCTCAAGAAGTGTTTGTTCCTCATTCCTTTTGGGAACCTGTTGGGGCATGTGTTTTGTAAACAACGGTTGATGGTAGACCCCGTGAAAATCGCGGTGATTCGGAATTTGGAAGCGTCGCGGAGTATGAAATAGCTACATGCTACTCTGGGACAAATGGGGTACTACAGGAAGTTCATCAAAGGCTATGCTCAAATCACCACACCGATGGAAAATTTGTTGAAAAAGGATGTCATGTTCTGCTGGAATGATGATTGTAAGAAAAGCCTAGATGTATTGAAAGAAAAGATGGTTACTGCACCGATCTTGGTCTTCCCAAACTGGAAGAAAGAGTTTCATATCCATGTCGATGCTTCGTGTATAGCACTAGGGGCAGTACTAATGTAGGATGGTAGAGAACGCTTGGATCACCCTATCGCGTTCGCGAGTCGCCGATTATCTAAAGCAGAAAAGAACTATTCCACCATTGAGCGCAAGGGACTAGCTATGGTGTATGTGCTCCAGAAGTATCGACATTACTTGGTAGGAGGACACTTTAAGATGTATAAAGATCATTCTGTGCTAAAGTACTTGGTCAATAAGCCTGTGTTGGGGGGGAGGATATGCAGATGGCTTTTATTGTTCCAAGAATATGATTTTGAAGTTGTTGTAAGCCTGGATGATTGAACACGGGACTAGATCACCTGTCACACATTGAGATAGGGGAGGAACCTACTAGTCTGAAGGGAGGATTACCCAATGTGCAAATATTTGTTGTGCTCATAGTGGATGGAAATTTTGAAGATATAATTCACTTTCTAACAACTGGAGCTACGCCAAAAGAATACTCTGTTCAGCAAAAGAAGGAATTAGTGGTGCGCGCGGCCGATTTCTCTGTCATTGTTGGGAATCTATACAAGATGGGGAATGATGAAATACTACGAAGGTATGTACCTGAATTTGAACAAAGAAGCATCCTTGTGGATGCTCATGGGGGCACCGCGGGACGACATTATGCGGGCAGAGCGACCACGCAGAAGATTCTATGCAACGGGTTGTGGTGGCCAACCCTTCATCAGGATTCAAAAGCACATTGCAAGGCATGTGATGTATGTCAAAGAATAGGTAAGCCATCATGGAGGGATGAAATGCCTTTGAACCCACAAATGACATTGCAACCTTTCGAAAAGTGGGCAATAGATTTTGTAGGACCTATCAAACCTTAAGGAAAAACAGGCGCGAGGTATATTATCACTGTGACAGAGTACCTGACTTGTTGGGCAGTAGCACAGCTGGTGAAGGATTACACGACCACAATTGCCACAAAGTTTCTGTTTGAACATGTACTGGCACGATTTGGATGTCTGAAGATCTTACTGAGTGATCACGGTACGCACTTCCCGAACAAAACAATCAGCGCACTGATAGAAGTGTTTCAGGTGTATCATCAGAAGAGCACACCGTATCATCCATAGGCTAACGAGATAGTAGAAGCATTCAACAAAGTATTGGAGACCACGCTGACCAAAGTATGCAATGCGCAGCGAAGTGATTGGGACCTATGCGTACCTGCAGTATTATGGGCTTATAGGATGACATGTAAGAAACTGATGAGACAGACACCTTTTAGGCTTGTCTATGGAGTGGGAGCTATAATGCCTATGGAATACATCATGCCTAGTCTATGCATAGCAGCCTCACAGGTATGACAGATCGCAGATCCCTGAAGGAGAGGCTCACGCAGTCAGAGGAGCTCGAGGAAGAACAATTTTTGGTTGGATTTCACCAGCAAGTCCAAAAGCAGCACGAAAAAGCTTGGCGTGATCGACATATTAAGTTGTACACCTTCAGGGTGAATGATTTGGTGTTTTTGTATGATAGCAAGTTTGATAAATTCCCAGGGAAGCTCAAAATGCATTAGCTGGGACCATATGTTATTAAGGAGATCATAGATGGTGGCGCGGTGTAGTTGGTAAAGTTAAATGGAGAAATCTTCCCAGGAAAAGTCAATGGCAGTCATTTGAAGACAAACAAAGGGGGCTCAACCATCTATCTAGCTAACAAAAGCATAGTCTTAGCGCTCCAGGTAGCTGAAAGAAGGCGCGGGACTATAAACTACTCTGCCCAGGAGCTGCGTGATGTCAGGACTACGTGCAATAGTGAAGTGCCATAGGGTCCGCGATAACGCGAGGGCAGTTGCGCTGCCACGCGAGTTAGCTGGAAAGTGACCGTTACAGTCACTATTCATGATGTGACGCTTGGTTTGAGACCAAATGGAGTGGGTGAAAGGACTTTAAGGCAAACTTTATGGGCTAGTTTCTTGAAAATCTATCACCAATCAAACATTAATGGACTAAATGTGGGGGGAACAGTCGAATTCAAATTCAAAAGGTGTTATAAATTACAAAGTGTTGTCCAGAAAACAACACTTGGAAATTTGAGAACTGAGTTGTTGTGCGCCCAGACATTCATGAACCTAGACTTGTTCAGTGTTCTGAAGGCGAATTTATTGCTTGAGCAATTACCCGAGCCGTTAAGAGAATTGTGGAATCACACTATGGTAGCACCTGAAGAAGCCATGGATACTAGAGTAACGACCACCAAGGAAGCTATGTGGGTCATTATGGAAGTAGAAGCCCCTAAAAGTGTTAGGATAGTCGTAGAAATCCCTAAATTGCCGCACACGCCGAGACCCAAGAACAACAACCAGGATATGGTACCAGTGCACATATCCCCTAGGAATCCGTTAAGGACTAAGCTTACCATGGAAGAAAAGGGGAAGGCTTTCAATTTGGAGGTTGATGAGGAGGAAGAATTTGAATAAATCCTGGTAGAGGAGGAGGATGTAGAAATGGAGGTTGAAACCCAGGGTGCAGACCGTATTACCAGGCTGCCTGCATATGTTCCTCCGTAGAATTGTAAAGCAAAGGTTCCCAAAGATATAGATGAGAGAAAAAGCTCTCTACCGACTTCGCTACTCATTGATGACATTATTTTTAAAGGAGCGCACCTAGGGCAAGTGCCTGTACTGAAATTTGAAGACTGGGATCTCGCAGACCATGATAAGTTCCCACATTTGGCAACAGCACATCTCATGCACCAGAAGAAAGATGCGCCAACTAGAATCATAGAATTACAGCCATGTAAATGGATGAGAGGAGTTGAGAAAGCAGGGTTGCTAAACCTGCTCTAGGTGCCAAATTACCATCATGCCCTAGTGACCATTTTTATCATCAGGCAGTTGCTCTGCTTGGTGCATGATGGGTGCTTGTGGTTGGAGGAGCCTATCCCCATCACAGACCATTTGATTCACAGAATTACCTGGCTCCTTTCAAAAGGGGAGGACCTAGCAAACATCTTGGAGGGAAAGAGCGATGATTTTGCCATCGCAGAGGCTGTGAACAAGAAGTTTAAGCTAGAGAAGAAGAAGAGAGGGTACACCATTTCTAGCATCAACAACCCTGTTATTAAACTCACGGTGTAGATATTGGCAGGGAAGGTTATGCGGAAGTACCACATGGATGAGGTTCCCACGTCGGTGGTTGCAGTATCAGTGCAATGCGTAGAAGGGGTCCAGTTCAACTGGGCAAACTACTTATGCAGAGAGTTCCTTGAGAATTGCCACGAGGCATAGGAGTAGGGAAAAAAATTTCACTATGTGTGGCTTCTGTTGTCCATAATACTAGTGGCATGGGAATTGCCTAATGATAGCCAGTTCCTAACGATCATGCAAGACCTTTTGAAGGCAGTGAAGTACGCTTCATTGTGCGCAACCAGGGATGCACAAAGGATAAGGAACAACAAAATATTCTGGGTGCTCATGGAGATTAACATCAGAATGGGGACTAATCACAAGCCATGGTTATCGCCCACAGTCTACGACAGTTTGCAGAGCTTCATGAAGTTCAAGGCAGATATTCACCATGTCTACATTAGGGAGTGAAAGGTCCGCGCGCAGATGTGTCGCGAGCTACCCTATCTGGCAACGGACGACGTCATCTTCGCGGTCCTTGAGTCATGGCCACCGAAGTGGCATGCTCCAACTAGCTTCATGGTGGAAGCAGAGAAGTTCGCCGCGCAACGGAAAAAGGAAGAGGCAAAACTGTGGATGGCGCAGTTGGTAGAAAAGCACAGAAACGAAGCGGCAACAACTAAGGCCCAGTCTGTGCGTGACACTGCGAAGTTTGCAGAAGAGCAGCAAAAGCTAGTAGTGGAAGAGTGTGAAGGACAAAAGTTGCCTTAACCCAAGCTAGATATAGATACAAAGTAAGCTGGCATGGACTCGTAGACAACATTGACTTAGCTGAAACATCCGCGCCCAAGAGAGCAGGTAGGGCCGCAAAAGAAGTCAAAGGCTCTAAAGGCTTCTTTTGACTTGATCACCCTCACTAAGGGGGATCTACATGACATTGGTGAGATGATGAAGGTCGTCACTACTGAGGCCCTCCAGCAGTTCAAGGAGGAACACCAGATGGTGTTTGGGGCTCTCCAGGCACAAATACAGGATTTGCAGGTGCACACTCCACAGGCTAGCACTGTGTCAACCAACCTCGTAGTACGCATGTCCGCAGCCAAGGAAATGTTGTGCGCCCGGATGACCAACACCATATTACTGCCAAATGGAGCACTCGTCACATAAAATGAGGCCAACAGGCCTATGGTCAGCTGGTTGAATCAGGTTAAATGTGGTTGCGCTCTCTCGGGAGACGCTTTATGTTCTACAGGATGGAATCACTGTAGAATTACAAGTAAGGGAGGGTCACGCGCTCCATGTAATTTGCGAGCAGCGCATCAACATTGGACAACTGAGCCCGCAGTGTGACAAGGTGTGGAGTACTAAAAAGGTATGTTTTTGATGATCATTTCAGTGACTTTTCAGTAGAACTTGTAAACCTTTTTGCATCATGAACTTGGAAAACGATAAAGAATTATAACAAAACATGTGAGATTAATATGCAAGACTAAATCGCTGACAATTGTCATTCCCTCATGCAGGAAGGGGTGAAAATGAGGAGTTGGTGTTCCAAAGGAAAGGACAAGGACGAGGTAACCACTGTCCCTTTGACGGGAGACCGAATGCAAACAAGGCTAAGCAGATCAAAGTAAATCGGCCATGAAAAGGAGGTAAAGACACCAGCTCGACGCAAGAGGGAAAAGAGATGATTAAGGATTAACGGTTCGGTGAATCCCTCAGGATCCTTGATCCTGAGGGATCGCTGCTTTATCTATTTTTATACTTAGACATCTCCACCGTCACCCTTATAAAAGGGACAACATTGTTAGCTCGGAAGGAAGGACATGATTATGCTTTTATATAATTTCTGTTAAGATCAAAACTTTGATCATCGAGTCTCGATAAGAACTGATTTATTGTAATTTTGCTTCATGCATTAATACAAACTTGGTGATTATTTCATCTCTGAGTTTGGATTAACCTCAAGCGGTGTACCCCTGGAGGCTAAGGGCCCGGACCTGGAGGACACTTGCTCTTGTATTATTACGATTTGATTTCTGTGTGGTTTGCTTATCGTCGTTATTTGGTAATCTGATATGCTTTATAATTTTACACATGCTTTGTTAAGTTTAATTCATTAAGATTTCTACAGACAGAACTATTGTATTGACTCTGCATCATATTACTGTTCCTTTCAGAGTTGATTGAATATTATTAGTCTTAACAGAATACTGTTACTATCCTATTACAGAGCTTTTGTGCTGTACATCTGTTCATTCATGTTACAGAATTTATCCTGGGAGTTATGTTCTTTACAATTGTTGAAACGACGTTGTTATATTTTGAAACACAATTCCCTCTAACTGAGATTAATATTTGGATCAAATTACTCTTTAAGCGTGTTGTGTGCATATATTGTTTGTAAGCGTTGTTCCATAACTTATCAGTACTCAGTGTTGTTCCATTAGTGTGTGGTGTTCGTTCTGCTTTAAGAGTGAAAGATTGCTATTTGATTAAGATTAATGCCTTTGATTTGATTTGTGGCTGCTCGCGAGACTTAGTTGTCGATTTTATTTCATAACTACTGTTCCATTTAAGAATTACTGTTCCATTTAAGAATTGTTGTTCCATTACAGATTTGATGTTCGATTTCTTATTTTCCGTTCCATTTGCTAGTGTTTGTTATTTTGGTGTGGGAGATGATCTAAGGTTGTAGTGGGCCTCGACATTTACTGTCTGGTTGCCAGATCTGCGGTCTCTTCTCTAATTTCCTTTCCATCGGTTTCCAAAGGGATTGGTTATCGCTGCCAAACCCTTGACTGATAAGTTGCCTAGTCTTTTGAGTGTGTGATTTACTCTTTTGGAGTAGCTTAGTTGTAAAAAAGCATCCGTTTACTCTTGTATTTCTGAACACTGTACTACTAGCATTACTCTGACAAATGATAGCCTCAGACTGAGACACTCTTTGAAATAACGAAACGCTCCCGGATTGACGTATTAATGGGAGGTAATTAGAGGTGAAAGAGACCCTTTTTATAGCTCTACATTTTGGCGCTGTTGCCGGGGAAAGAGTGTAGCCATTTATCTTTTTTTCAGAGTAGTGTACGAACCTGCTAGGGAAGAGTTGGATTTTAAAAACAGAAGGTAAGAACCTACATACGGAGCATGTAAAAGCCCTGCTCCTCTGTCCGTTTTCCTAACAGATTTGTTGTTTCTTTGTTTGAATAGAATTTAGTAGTTCATTCGAGTGCATGACTAAGCAGAAAAAACCAGAAAGAAATACCAAACCTCCACCCAAGCCAGAAAAAGCTAAGGGGCCGGTCACCCTTGGCCGAACGACCTTCATAGACGAAATCTACAAGAAAGTAGAATCTCAGCCATCAATAGGACCCAGGAAAATTATTTCTAAACAGCCTACTAGTTTCCTTCAGGCCATAGGATCACCATCTGTAGCCTTTTCTGAGGTGCATAGTCAAACTGAAGAGCAGGACTTTCAAGAGATTGAAAATTCTACTCCAGAATTATTGCAGGAAGGGAATTTCAGCAATCTTTGTGAAGGAGAAGGAGAAACAGGTGAGACCGAGGAACCAAAATCTCCTATTGGAACAAATAAGCCATTAAACAGCCCAGACAAGGGGAGTGCTGCAAAAATCATTGTTGAAGGAACCCAATCTCCTCAGACATCAGACATTCTTATTATCCCAGATAGAGGAAGTTCTATTAAAACTATTCCTGTCAAAGCCATTCCCCCTCAACCTAGGAATACCCACCTAGATATCCCAGAAGGTTATTGGCATATATTCGACCCTACGGCTCAAAATCAGCCAAACACTCAAACCTCTACATTACAATACCCTATAGTGGATTCTGCAGAAAATGCGCCTATGAAAGCAATCCCTCTTCAACATATCCCTACATTTCACAGTCTCACATTGGAAGACCCGGATGCATTTTTATTTTTATTTGTTGTGTTATGCAGGGGATATGATGACACCACCGACCCCCAAAAACTGAAACTATTTCCCTCTACATTAAAAGGGGCTGCTTTAAGATGGTTTATGGGATTAGGTGGCAGGGTTATAAATAACTGGGATCAAATGAAAGAATCTTTCCTAAAAAAATATCAGGATTACTGCAGGTCTAGAGAAATAAAGGATGAAATATTCCAGATGACAGCTAGACCGAATGAAATATTAGAGGAGTATGTAGAACGTTTCCATTACAACCTACAAAGATCTCCTTATGCATCACTACCTTTACCTGATAATGTGTTAAAAACTGCATTGATAAGGGGCATGAAGGAACAATGGATCGAAACATTAAACATCATCGGAAAAGGGTATATTTATCAAGAGAATTTTGCTGACATTATTGATTTATGTATCAGGAGCTCGAGAGGCAGCATAAGAGTAAAACCGACAGAACATGATCGGTTTGTAAAAGATAATAAAATTTCAACAGAAGGAGTAAAATGAGTAGAAATTGGAAATTTATTGGAAAATTTTAAAACTGATATTTTGGGGACACTAACTACACAAATTGATATTATGCAGGCTAAACAGAAGCAAATGGAGGCAGAACAAAATTTGGCGATCTTTTGCCCCCGATGCAAGAAAAAGCATAGTCATAAAGAGTGTCCACTGGATACAGTCCAAACATGTGCCATTTGTACAAAGGATCAGGTTACGGAGAGCTACCCCTCACTTCCTGGATTGAAGGCGGTATATAAAGAAGTGGAAGAAGAACCAAAATCAGTGTATTTGATCAACCAGCGCCGTCAGTGGCAGCCGAGACAATCTAGTACATTTTCAGACCCAACTTCTTCTTTTCAACCCCCACAATATAATGCTCAACAATATAATATGTGGCAAAGTCAATCCCAACCTCCGTTTCCAAACTGGTCACCACAGTCGTTTCCTTCTTCAAACCTGTGGCTGAATCAGGCAAGCCAATCTGGTTGGCCGAATTTCCCTTATACTCCACCATATTGGCAAGGTAACCCATATTCTCCACAATGGACTGCCCCTACTTCACAAAGTTCAATTTGGCAGACAAACTGGCAGAAACCGATGCATCAGCCAGTAGGAACTATTCCACTCCCTCAACCTACACTACCAGCCTTACAACAAAATCCCTAGTTTAATCTGAGACCGCAACTCCCAGCCTAACCCAACCCCAATCCAAATAACAGACCGGTCCAATCTCTCTAAATTATAGAAACACCAGAAATAGGAGCTGATTTAAGGGAGTGCAATGATCTTCAGTTAAGATCTGGGCGTATTATTGAAACCGAGGGAGATAAGACAATTCAGATTGAAGATCAGTTACCCAGAGAACATCTGTCACCACAAGAGGATGTGAATAAACAACAAACTCATAATCAAGCAACCACATCCTCTCCTCCGTTCCCAAAATTATTAGTCATACCTCGACCTATACAATATCCTGACTTTGACATTCTGGGAGAATTACAAAACCTGTACATAAAAATTCCATTCCTCCAAGCCATTTAAGACATCCCCATATACGCAAAAACTATCAAAGAATTGTGCATAAAGAAACCAAGGAGGAACCTAACAAATAATCCAAGAGTCCAAGTAGTCAGCACTTTATCTGACTTACTATCAGGGAAATAAACACCCATTAAATATGAAGACCCAGGAAATCCAATTGTAATTGTTCAAATTTATGGTCAGACCCTGTCTAATGCCTTAGTTGATCTAGGAGCTACAATTAATATCTTAACAACCACTACTTGCCAAAAGCTGGGCATTACATCAGTAGAACCCACCTCTACTTTGCTAGAATTGGTTGACCGATCTGTGGTTAGGCCGGAGGGTACTCTACATGATGTCATGGTCTCAGTTGATTCCTGGGAATATCTTGACCGATTTCCTGATAATAAATCCCAAAACTCGACTTGATGGACACCCAATAATTTTAGGGAGACCTTGGCTTGCTACTGCCGATGCTTACATTGGTTGCCAGCAAGGAAATATGACCATAACCAAAGGACCAAATATCAAGAATTTAGTTCTATATCCTCCAGCACAGCCAAGCGTCCCAATAATTAAAACTAATAAGCACCCTGTATCATACCTTACTGATAACATTAGATCTCCATTAACTATACAAGAGGCACTTGATTTTAAAGACCAAATAGAAGATGATGCCATTAATAATTTTATTAGTCAAACTAGATCCTGCACACAGTGTCACATAATAGAAGCAGCATTTGATAATGAATTAGAAGAAGATCCTCTGAAAGATACACATGATCAAACAATCCCTGTTACTTTTGTTGCAAATAGTAAAATTGTGGAAATTGAACTGAGAGAAACCTTAAACATTAATGCCAACCTCACACCTGAACAAGAAATGAAGCTCATCTAGTTGCTAACAAAATATAAAGAAGCATTTGCATGGGATTACCTTGATATGAAAGGAATTGACCCCCAATTATGTACACACCACATTTATATAGAAAAGGATGCCAGACCTGTTCGTCAACCTCAAAGGAGACTTAATCCTCATCTAAAAGATGTGGTAAAAGCTGAACTTCAAAAACTTTTAGATGTCAATTTTATTTATCCTATCTCCGATAGTAAATGGGTCTCTCCGCTTGTGGTGGTACCAAAAAAGAATGGGAAATGGAGAATCTGTGTGGATTACAGGGAGCTAAATAAAGCAACACAAAAAGACCACTTCCCTCTCCCATTTATAGACCAAGTATTAGATACTCTAGTAGGAAAGAAGTTCTTTTCTTTCCTGGATGGCTTCAGTGGATACAATTAGATTCAGATTGCCCCTGAAGACCAAGACAAAACTACTTTTACTTGTCCTTGGGGAACATTTGCCTATCGAGTTCTACCTTTTGGTTTATGCAATGCCCTTGCCACATTCCAAAGGGCTATCCTTAGTATTTTTGCAGATTTAATAAATGATGGGCTTGAAGTATACATGGATGACTTTACACCATATGGAGATGATTTTGATCCAGCATTAGACACCCTAGAAAAAGTCCTACAATGCTGCATTGCTACCAGGCTTTGCTTAAGCCACGAAAAATGTTATATGATGATGACTGAAGGACTTATCCTAGGACACTATGTTTCAGCAGCTGGCATTCAGGTAGACCCGGCTAAAATCTAAATACTTTTGCTTATTCCCACTCATACTACTCAAACAGAGGTACGTAGTTTTCTTGGATTTTCTGGTTATTATAGGCGATTTATAGAACATTATTCGCACATTGCTGCACCTTTATATGCACTAACTGGTAACGTTGATTTTCTTTGGATAGAAAAATGTGAACGTGCTTTCAAGGATCTGAAGAAGCTCGTATCCACAGCCCCAGTCCTTTGAGGACAAAATTGGGATTTGCCATTCCAGAAATCATCTGATGCCTCAGACACAGCCATTGGAGCAGTCCTCGGCCAGGAAGAGGATAAAAAACCATATGCTATTTATTACATCAGAAAAAATTTATCCCCCGCTGAATTAAATTACACTGTTACTGAAAAAGAATTCCTAGTTGTAATACATGCTGTCAATAAGTTTAGACATTACATTACTGGATATCCTGTTATCTTGTATACAGATCATTCTGCCATAAAATATTTAGCAAATAAGCCTGTCAAAAATGGCAAAATAACTAGATGGTTGATTCTATTGCAGGAATTTGATATCACAATTAAGGATCGACCTGGAAAAGAAAACCCTGTAGATGATTTTCTCTCAAGAATGTCGAAGCCAATTGATGCAGCAACAGTTGAAGATCAATTTCCGGACGAGCATCTATTTGCTGTTGCTGTTCAAACACCCTGGTACGTTGATGTTGCCAATTACCTTGCAGTGGGTAAATTACCAAAACACCTAACCCCTAATGAGCGGAAGCAGATTGTTCAGAAGAGCGCTCGATTCTCGTGGATTGGGGGCTATTTGTTTCACACAGGGGCAGACATGCATATCAGGAGATGCGTTCGAGAAGATGAAATCTTTGACATTTTAAGAGCCTGTCATGATGGACGATGTGGTGGACATTTCGCTGAGTGCAGAACTAGACATAAGGTGCTATAGATAGGGTATTACTGGGCCATGATTTTCAAAGACGCAAAGAAATTTGTCCAAGCTTGTGACAGCTGCCAGCGAGCAGGACGTCCTGGTCAATCTGATGAGATGCCCCTAAAACCACAGTTAGTCATTGAACCATTTGAACAATGGGCTCTTAATTTTGTTCGACCTATCAACCCATCATCAAATCAGAAAACATATATTTTGGTGGCAACAGAATATGTCACCAAGTGGGTTGAATCAGAACCATTGCCTAGAGCTATAGAGGACTCTGTCATACAGTTCTTGTTCCATCTATTTGTATGTTATGGTCTTCCAAGAGAAATAATTACAGAAGGTGGACCACAATTTGCTAGGAACAGATTAGCTACAACATTCAACAATTATCATGTCCAGAATAAAATCACTACTCCATACCACCCACAGGTGAATGGACAGGTAGAAAGCATCAATAAAATAATAGAAGCAATTTTAACGAAAACCATTGCATCCCATAGACGTGATTGGGCTGCCAGACTACCTGAAGCACTCTGGGCTTACAGAACAACATGGAAAAGCACCACTGGTTACTCACCTTATCAATTAGTGTTTGGAAAACAACCCATTTTCCCTATAGAATTTGAAATCCAAACATTACGGATAGCACAGGAAGTTGGCTTAGATTTAAGCGAGGCACAGATTAATAGATTGCAATAGATCAATGAGTTGGACGAAATTAGGCTCTCTACACTTCAAAATACTACCCTGATCCAACAGAAGCGAGCTAAATGGCATGATTCTCTCATTAAAAACAAAGTCTTCCACGAGGGAGACTGGGCTCTGTTGTACAATTCCAGGTTTCAGGACTTCCCTGGGAAACTCCAGACTCGTTGGTTGGGACCATACGAAATCTAGAAGGTACATGACAATGGGACCCTTACTCTAATCACTATTGACGATTCTGGATATGCCTTCAAGGTAAATGGCCACCGAGTTCATCTCTATCGCAAACCACTCACCCAGGAGTCCTTCTACCAGCAGCTACGCCGAGACACTGATATGGAGATTTTGGGAGAGGAAGAGAAGTCTTCCTCACCTGTAATTCATTAAGGAATTCATTTCTTTTTACAGGTTGTACATAAGTTCTTTTTCTTTGAGTCATTTTTTTGTACATATTTTTGAATTAATGTTTTCTTGTCATTTTTGCTGTTTCTTTTTTTCAAAAGAACAACATTGTCTTCCAGCTGTTCCTTTTTCAAAAAAGAGCAAATTCCGTTGGATCAGCCGTCACCTTGTTGTAATTAGGATTTTTTTCTTTATTTTTGAGTGATTTTGATGTTCCTTTTCCAAAGGAACAACATTTTCGATTTTTTCCGTTCCTTTTCCAAAGGAATGGCATTTGTGTGTTTCTGCTGTTCCTTTTCCAAAGGAACAACATTCTTGATTTTGTGATGTTCCTTTTCCAAAGGAATGGCATTTGCCTGTTCTGCTGAGGAACAACATTTCGATTTTTGTTGTTCCTTTTTCAAAAGGAACGGCATCTTCGTGTGTTTGTTGTTCCTTTTCCAAAGGAACAACATATTTTTGATTTTGTTGTTCCTTTTTCAAAAGGAACGACATCTCCGTGTGTTTGCTGTTCCTTTTCCAAAGGAACAACATATTTTTTATTTTGCTGTTCCTTTTTCAAAAGGAACGGCATCTCCGTGTGTTTGTTGTTCCTTTTCCAAAGGAACAACATATTTTTTATTCTGCTATTCCTTTTTCAAAAGGAACAACATCTCCATGTGTTTTTTGTTCCTTTTCCAAAGGAACATCATCTTTTTTATTTTGTTGTTCCTTTTTCAAAGGAACGACATTGGAATGTTCTGCTGTTCCTTTTTCAAAGGAACGGAATTTGCATTTTTTTCTATTTTGAGGTCTCTTGTTGGTCCTTTCTCCAAAAAGAACATCACTTGCATGCTTTTGCTCTCCTTATGAAGCAGCTTGTCCCTTTTGTTGATCTAAATTAAGGATGCTTACTGCTCCTGTTCTTTCAAGTCTTTTAGAATACAGCTATGCATTTATGCAATGGATACAAAACCTCAACATGCTGAAATCTGCTAATCATAAATCGCTATCTTTATAAGGCTCTGCATTGGTAAGAGGACAAAAGGAAGGACACACTTATTTATCATCTTTTACTGTCATTGTTCTACTAATTCTGCTATGATTGTTCATCTTCATCATGATGACCCTTTTTTTCCTCTTTGATTATTATTTAGGAATAAGAGCAAAGGGTTTATATCTTCCTATTGAGATGTTAAGACTCCTTCCACCATTCCTACTCTTAAGGAGTGTTGAACCACCCCTTGTGTAAAAAAAAAAAAAAAAAAACATGACTTATAAGTTGTCAAATGCAGGATAGGGGGTCTCATCAAGATCCAGCCTACCATGATCATGAGGACGAAAGCGAAATGGCATTCCCACTATGGCCACCACACCAGGGATATGGTCCAAAAGGTATATGAAATAAACAAACCTTGGAACAGGAGGTCTCATCACGAGCTGGCCTGCCCACTTTTCGCTCCTTCCTCGTGAATGGCATTATGGTTAACTGGTTACCAAGCCAGCATAATGGCCTACATTTTGACATTACACTCCCTAAAGTATACACAAAGTATCATGGTTCCATGGGTGAAATAAACAACTCTGGCAAGGTTATGGACACCTGTCGGCAGTAGAGCACTGTTAATGGTATCGAAGTCACATTATTTACACCAATAGGTGAGTTATTAATACCCTTTTGTTTCTTACACCTTGGTAATTAATCATATATCATTTCCCGAATTATATATAGCACATGCAAATCTATTATCACCAATCATGGTAGAGTAATTGACAATGACCGCGGGAGATTTAGAAAGTATGACAGATGTCCTCTCCTCTCAGCCTCGCATCATATCAAGCAGCCTCTTAAGTAATACGCGATCCAACTCTATGCCTCTATTTCGGTAATTTGTTGTTTTTCTAAACATGGCATATTTTCATACGTTGTTCCTTTCTGACTCTGTTTCAGATCGGGTGCTGCTCCTTTATTTGACGGCTGGGACTGCCTATCACATTGCGGAGGGGGGGGGAAGGTTAACCTCATTATTCCCTGGATTACGTGTCAGCTCACTATTCGGGAAAGTTGTGTACTAGGGTATGCTACGTCTTAACGACATGCTATTTTTATTTTTGTTACACGAATTGCTGTTCATAAGCCATTTCTGTTGTATACTCTGTTTTTTCCAAATAAGTCTTGCATCTATTACCCTCTCTATGTTTCAAACAGCACAAACAGTTGCTGTTCCATTGAGAATTCACAGTGAAACCATGGGAGGAAGAGCGATCCGAAGGGAACCGCAGGTGTTGATAGTCTCCACTGCTGCCCGGGAAATCCTGGAAAGAGTAGGGTGGCTGACTTATCTCAACCGCTTGCAGGAGTCTAACGAGACAGTGGCAATTGAATTCCTACAGAAATTGCAGGAGGATTACTCCACAGTTAGGGGGAGATAGATAACAGTCACCGATGACATAATCGCAGAAGTCTCGGGACTACCAGCCACCGGACTTGTATGAACGTTAAAAAAGGAGAGATTACAGAAGATTATAGAAATCTTCCATGACGAAGGCCAGAGCTTGAAAATTAAAGGAAAGGGAATTCTGCCAGCAACGCTAGGAGAGCCCTGGGCAGAATTGGAAAGGACCGTGCGAAGCTACATCACCTGCACTTTTGAATTTGTTACTTCATGACGTTGCACGTAGCTTAAAAAAGGTACAGCATGTAGAGTCGGTTGTTAGTCATCATGGGTTAATTCGATTAATTGTCAGTCATAGCCTCACCCAGCAGTAGAGCAGCTGGGAAGAGATAATTGCAATGATTAAAGGGGGGTTGACAGCACCATCCCCAAAACGTAAGCATGCCACCAACACACCAGAGCATCCAGAAAAATGCAGAGAATTAGCAAAACAGAAACATGTCACTAGTACATCCGAGCGTCAAGAAAAACGCAAGGAATCAGAAAAGCGTAAGCATGCCACCAGTACACCTGAACAGCCAGAAAAACGCAGGAAATCAGTCCGGTTAGCATGAATACGAGGGAGGCTGGAAAAAATCCAGGAAAACACCAGCCAGCCAGTAGAAATTGAATATGAGCAACCCTCACAGCTAGAAGAAGAGGCCGAGCAATCCGAAGGAGAATAGAAAGAATAGACCGAGCAATCCGAAGAAGAAAATGAAATAGAAGCTGAGCAGTCTAAAACAGAAGCTGAGCATTCTGAAACAAAAGCCGAACAATCCAAGCAGGAGGAAATGGAACAGCAGGAAGGTAGCCCATCACAGGACCCAGTGGGAGAAGATGAATTGGCTGAAGTCTTGGCCAATATGGGTGAATATGGCCAACCTTCCAGTCCATCAGACCTCCAGGACAAACCCCAGGAGGAAAATGCACCTGAAAAACCACATGCAAAAGAGGCAAAAGGAGAAAATCTGCCTGTTCATGATAAAGAAACAATAAGAGATACTGAACAGGAACAATCCGTTCCTAACCAAAAGACACCGGAAGAAATTCTGGAGGAAGCAGGGGCAGAAAAAGAAGTTGCCCAAGAGTTGACAGAACCAGTTAGGGTTCCTACCCCAGAACAGCCAGAGCAAAACAATGAAGAAACACCCCAGAAAGAAGATCCAGGGATTAGTCACAGCCCAGGCCGCAGTGAACAGCCTGCTGTTCATTCTAACGAAATTTTGGAAATTAAAGAATTGCGAAAGGAACAGCAGAGATTATTGAGCATAATAGCCCAGCTCCACCAGCAGATTAGGATCCTGAAAGCAAGGTAGAGGGTAGAAAGGACTGCAGGAAAGAAAAAGGTGACTACTCCAGCAAAACCCCGCAAGGCAAAGAGGCAGAGGATCAAAATTTGTCCCGCTGATCAAAACCCTGTCGAAAACCCAGCTACTGTTCCAAATGATGCTGAGGAACATACTATTGTTCCATTTGAAAAGGAACAGTAATAGACTGATATCCACGTTAAAATAGAAATGGATGATATGATGACCTATGATAAGGAAATCCAGACAGAGGCACCACTCTCGGGGGTGATAAGGGTTCTGAACTCAAAGCAACGCAATAAGAAAGTTCAGGTAAAACTCCCGGCCTCCACTGCTGCATGGAGAAGAGATCCAAAAACAGTAACCTTGCGCAAGGGGTTGAAGCAAGCTCAGCAAGAAGCAGAAAAGCTTAGAGAGCAAACGGTCCCTCGCAAAAAGTATGAAGAGATACAGCAGAAACTTCGGAACGTCAATCAATCCGAGAGCCAGGCTTTTGAAGGTTGGCGGAAGGAACAAGAGAAATTTGCAAAGGTAACTCGTAGGCTAGATATTGTTATCAAGCAGATGGATACCTTGTGTTCTTTATAGAATGACGTCTTAGCATGTAGGGCCCCTACCAAAAATTATGCCCTGTTTTTACTGGAATGGTATTTGCAATTAAAAATAAAAGCTGTTAGAGCAAGTGCTCCCATACAAATTAACACTGTCAATGATTTTATAGACTGTTGTAAACACTACTGGGTAAAAGTCTGGAGACTGCTGTGCGAGTTCTATTTGCATAACCTTGTACTAGACCAGGAGACTGAGCTGAACCCTGGCCCCTTTGTTGGAGACATCCAATTGCAGGCATTCATCTCATTTGGGGTTAATCAGATTAAATGGCTCAAAGCCTATAATACTTTCCAGAGGCAAGAAAACGGCTTAGATTTGTGGGTAAGGGCTGAGCCTAGGAACCCAGTACAGTTGTGGAAAGCACATAGAAACCTCATGAAGACTCCGGGTGTCATTGAAACATTAGGACCCATGCATGAGGCACTCATTCGACAAGGATTAGAATACTTTCTTTCTATTAAAGACCTTGCAATTGATGCAGCTAAATTTCGGTATCAAATCTCTAATCCGAATATCCAACTCAGGGAACCGTTTAAGTATGAAAATTTTAAATTAGCTGCCAATCGTTTGCACCTTTATGGCAAAAGCATTTTGAGAGCAGGGCCATCCTGGTTAGGATATAGGTTCCGGAGTCCAATTATTTGGCACCCTGCACCCGGATACCAAGCCCTGTATGAGATGCCTAAGGGTCAAACAGGCCATTTCTTTGACTACCTAGTTACTCATCATGGTTGTAGGCCTTGGCATGAGATTCCATCTCCAGTCTATTCTCTCACTACCTTGCATGTCAACTACAACTTTTTCATGAGGGCATGAAACAGGGTAAGCAGGGGGGTGTGTGGAGTACTAAAAAGGTATGTTTTTGATGATCATTTCAGTGACTTTTCAGTAGAACTTGTAAACCTTTTTGCATCATGAACTTGGAAAATGATAAAGAATTATAACAAAACATGTGAGATTAATATGCAAGACTAAACCGCTGACAATTGTCATTCCCTCATGCAGGAAGGGGTGAAAATGAGGAGTTGTTGTTCCAAAGGAAAGGACAAGGACGAGGTAACCACTGTCCCTTTGACGGGAGACCGAATGCAAACAAGGCTAAGCAGATCAAAGCAAATCGCCCCTAAAAAGGAGGTGAAGGCACCAGCTCGGTGCAGGAGGGAAAAGAGATGATTAAGGATTAACGGTTCGGCGAATCCCTCAAGATCCTTGATCTTGAGGGATCACTGCTTTATCTATTTTTATACTTAGACATCTCCGTCGTCACCCTTATAAAAGGGACAACATTGTTAGCTCGAAAGGAAGGACATGATTATGCTTTTATGTAATTTCTGTTAAGATCAAAACTTTGATCACCGAGTCTCGATAAGAACTGGTTTATTGTAATTTTGCTTCATGCATTAATACAAACTTGGTGATTATTTCATCTCCGAGTCTGGATTAACCTCAAGCGGTGTACCCCCAGAGGCTAAGGGCCTGGCCCTGGAGGAAACTTGTTCTTGTATTATTACGATTTGATTTCTGCGTGGTTTGCTTATCGTCGTTATTTGGTAATCTGATATGCTTTATAAGTTTACATCACATGCTCTGTTAAGTTTAATTCATTAAGATTTCTACAGACAGAACTATTGTATTGACTCTGCATCATATTACTGTTCCTTTCAAAGTTGATTGAATATTATTAGTCTTAACGGAATACTGTTACTATCCTATTACAGAGCTTTTGTGCTGTGCATCTGTTCATTCATGTTACAGAATTTATCCTGGGAGTTATGTTCTTTACAATTGTTGAATTGATGAACGATGCCATTCTATTTTGAAACACAGTCATATTCCCTCTAACTGAGATTAATATTTGGATCAGATTACTCTTTAAGCATGTTGTGTGCATATATGGTTTGTAAGCATTGTTCCATAACTTATCCTTACTCAATGCTGTTCCATTAGTGTGTGCTGTTTGATCTTCCTTAAGAGTGAAAGATTGTTGTTTGATTACGATTAATGCCTTTGATTTGATTTGTGGCTGCTCACGAGACTTAGTTGTCGATTTTATTTCATAACTGTTGTTCCATTTAAGAATAGTTGTTCCATTTAAGAATTGTTGTTCCATTTCAGAATTGTTGTTCCATTACAGATTTGTTGTTTGATTTCTTATTTGTCGTTCCATTTTCTTACTTGCCGTTCCATTTGCTAGTGTTTGTTATTTTGGTGTGGGAGACGATCTAAGGCTATAGTGGGCCTCGGAATTTACTGTCTGGTTCCCAGATCCACGGTCTGTTCTCTAATTTCCTTTCCATTAGTTTCCAAAGGGATGGGTTATCGCTACCGAACCCTTGACTGATAAGTTGCCTAGTCTTCTGAGTGTGTGATTTACTCTTTTGGAGTAGCTTAGTTGTAAACAAGCATGTTACCGGGAATAGTGTCTATGCAGAACTGCTAATCCCACTAAGGCTGGTAGCTACCTTAGAAACAAACAAACTAAAACTGATGTCGTTTTCCTTTATGAAAGATAGATTAGAGAAGAACAAAGGAGACCAACCTCTGTCTTGCACTTGGTTCCTTGCTCGATTCCTCTCTCTTCTAATAGTCCTTTGCTACTTGTTTTCATACCCATCTTCACAGAACCTATAGAATCAAAGCAGCATAGCACTATACGAGAACATGGATCTATTATCATAAGCAATATAGGATCAGATGTATATTAACCACACAATTGCATAAAACATCAATCACACAAGTGTATGGAGGAAAACTAGAATAGTTTTAATGATAATCAAGAAAGAGCCAAGAGAATTACAACCAATTGTTCTGACACAGCATCATCCTCTCAGCAAGTAAGCCCTTCTTCACCTCATGAAAAGCTTAGATCACCCAGCACTATGATGTTGCCTCAAGAAACCAACAACAATTCCTTACAAGATGCAAAATTCCAGCCTCTGGATCTCTAGGATTAGGGATCCATATATAGATGTCTGCAAGGGAGATGAGTCAACTTGTGATTTGATTAGTGTCTTCTCTCTGATAGTTCTTGATTCCACTTGGAGATTGATGATCTCTTACTCATCCCTGGTCGAATTCAGATAGGCAAGTGTCACTGGAGAAGTTTCTGGAAGATTCCATGCTTCTCCACCTTGTGGATTGACCCTGCCATTTGTCCCTTCTCGCCCATCACACCCCATAGAAGGGCTTTTTGAAATGCAACGCACCTACTGTGTGTATTTAGGTGGGATGCAACGCACTTTTCTTATGGAGCAGGTGAAATGGTTCAGTTTTGACCAGTTCTAAGTAGTTTTTTATGGAGAACTTCTGGGAGATGCTGTAATCAGTTGACCTTGTTCTTTTAGGGGTTGGAACAACACCTTTCGGGACTTAGGAGCCCTTGGTTTATGGACATTTTATGCTTGGGGTTGCAGTGCCCAAAAATGTCTATAACAGTTGCTCCCTAAAGCATGAGGTCGTTAATCTTTTGATGTCGGGTGAAATGCTTTATCATGAGGATCCGAAGTTCTTTCAAGCTGGAAGGAGACCTGTAATAAGATAAAATACAATACATTATCTTCATAATTTTTTCATGATCTAGCTGAGACGGTCATTCCCATGCTCAGCTTTATAAATTCGTTTTCCATGTTCATGAGACAGACAATCGTCTGAGTGTAGACTAATGATTCTGGTAGAGCCATCATCCCTTAGATTGGATGATTATCTGTGCAGCAATGATGTAAATTTGATGTCTTTATTTTCCTGAATATATATCACAGCCCAGATGGATGAAACTAGATCCGTGGTCTTCAATCTCGTTCAATCTTCACTCAAAGTACAAGTCGATCCGTGTGAGAGATGTTCTGGAGCCGAACATGGAAAGACATCGCCTGATTACCAACCAATGATGTAAGTTGTTAACAGGCGCGAGAGGAATCACCGATAATGATAATGATACTCAAGGTACTGCATTACAATTCACGTGGTGTGAATAAGGGACTTGGCATCGAACACCATGTAAAATATTTCGGTCGAAGGACATTGATGTAAACCTGTCGCTGGAAGTGAGAAACTTGCCACTGAGGCATGCAAGCTTCAAAGTACTGAAAGGGTTGTTCCTAGATCACCTTCTTGGATAATGAGCTAATGTCGACAAGAAGCGATTCGTCATAGGAGGGCATTAATGAATCCCACATCAATGACACGAAACGGAGCAAATGATTTTAATGGAGGTGAAAACAGTCTGGTGATATATGGTTCAAGGTGGCGGTCATGAAAGAATGGAGCGAAAATGTATTATAGTGGGTGAGACACAAGTGAATTCTCTGAATGACTTCTATTGAACACATCAGCGACACTGACATGATGGATTGGTAGCATTAACCCCAAATGTGGATGGTGTGATGGAACCATAGTGATATGACCGGTGAATGGAACAACCCAACCCGACTAGGATGCGGAGTGAAAGTGTCATGTTCAAGAGCAACTTGCTATCAACTCTTCAAGTTTTCTTCCCAATTTTTCCCCAGTCATTGCTGACCAGTACCTCTTTATTTTTGTCAAGCTTGAGGAGGATAACCTATGCTTGTTCTATAACTTGCCCTTCGGGCAAACCCATCGCTATGTTTTAATGAGCCTAGCGATAGTGAAACTCGTTCTTGTCTGTTATGGACAAGTTTGTCACTATTAGGCTTTAACGAGTTTAACAACAAAGATAACTCGGTCCTTTTCAATTTTAGAGAGTTTGAAAAGGAACGTAAAGGAAACTCCAAATATCCTTTTTCATCATCAAATCCCTTAAGTCTGAAAAAGTATAAAATAATACGAAAGGGATGAATTTTCGGTAATTTTAACGAGCCGAAAAAGACAAGCGCTCGATCTTTTTGTGTAATAATCCCTCAGGTCCAAAAATATTAAAATCTAAAGGAGGGATAGCACTTTCGGTCACTTTAACGAGCTGGAGAGGCCAATGGCTTGGCAATCTTTTCATATTTTATGATTCAGTTGAAAAGAGCTTAAAGGAGACTCGTTTTTGAGGAACGAGTGATAAATTCGGGTAGCAGCTGATTCCAGGTAAGGTTTGGAATTTTCCAATCACGACAGTGTCACAAGGATGGCTAACAAGATCACTCTTTGCAGCTGTTCCTCAAAAGGGTTAAACAATCAAGTGGAGGTGAATGATCGGCCAATACAGAGTGGAGGTGATGATGAGAACACGACCAAGGCTTTAAAGGCTGAAGTACTACATTCACGATGGTTATTTACCAAAAATTAGTTCATTTTTTAATGAGCTTAAACGCGGGGGGAAACACTTGCTCATTGCTTATGTTTATTTTTTAACGAGCTTGAATTCCACAATAAAACTGCTCAAGGCGGGTTTATTTTTTAATGAGCTTTAACCCTGCAGTAACACTGCTCATGATAAGTTTGCATGCCCCCAGCATAATAACGCAAACCGAGGTGCATGCCCCCTAAGCTTCATTACATTCAACTCGATGGTTGGAATGAAGGTTTACCTTTGAGATTTGGAAAGGGATTTGTTTCATTTTTTAATGAGGTTGACACAGTAAAAGAACTATCCTCATGACTCCTTGTTTCATTTTTTAACGAGGTCGACACGAGATAAGAACCGTCCTCGGAATCCACTGTGTTTACAGTATTTGATAGGAAATAAAAAACTGACGGATGATGAAAGTCATCAGGAGTATCTTCTTTACAAGTCGGAAGATGGGAACGATGGTCGTAATCTTCCCATGATGCCCCTTCAATTACCATTGATTGAACAATTCCTTCTTCGGTGTAATGCACTTGCGACCAAGGATCTGAAGGGGTGCCATATTCCTTAGACCTATCTATCCAAATGCTTGATGAGCGTTGATTTGGGTTTGCCTCCCATGCTAGAAACATTCAAGGCTACAATATTTCTATTGGGCTTGGAGGCAATACCTGCGTATGATCCATGTTTATATCGTTTCCTGAGATCTTTTCAATCGAAGATATCATATTGCAAGTTCCTATCGACGCTACTTTTGCCAGATTGATTGGAGGTGGAAGGGTAAAAGTTCCCATTAATATAAGGTATTTTAGTAGGCCTACTCCGATATTTTGAAGCGAATGGGGGCTTCCATGGATCATCGGAACGTTTCCCGTAACTTGGGAACCATTGGGGAGGAAAGTTTGTTGATCGACGATTGTAATCCCTCCTTGAAAGGGAAATGCAATCTTTCTAAAGTAGGTCGACACAACCACAGCCATAGCATATATCCATGGTCTTCCCAGTAGGATGTTGTAATCGAGGTTTCCGTCGATTACTTCGACATCTATTTCCACTGTTTTCCCTCCTAGTTCAACTTGCAAGTTACTTAGAATACCATATGGGGTATATGTTCGTCCGTCAAATGCTTTTAATGTTGTTGAAGACCTCGACAAGGTTGGATATACTAAAGTTTTCCAGCAACTCATCGACATAATACATGTAGATGCCCCCTCATCAATAATTGTTCGATGAACAGTTTTGTTGAGGGCTTTCACTTGAATGAGGAAAGCTAGTTGAGCTGGTAACTGAGGATCGTATCCTTTATGATTAAAGGACACAATATTAGAATCCTTTCGGTCTATCCCACCGATAGCTGATAATAAAGCCTGCTTTTGGGATGGGCAATTTTGCAGTACCTCAAGTGTCGACATAGCAGATGGCGATTGGGCTACATCTTCCACTATATTATAATGCTATGCCGCTCTGGCACGAGGATTAAATGCCGACTTGTGTACTACTCCCTTTGGCAGTTTTATTGTCAGTTCAGGAATGATGGGTGGCGCAACTTCTATCGGAGTTGTTGTCGAACTACTAGGTTGATCTTTATCCTTGTTGTTCGACAGCTGTGGATTACCATAATGTTTATTCCTTGTCGATATCAAAGCATCATTCTTCTGTTTCAAAACCGACAACATCAGCACTTGAGATGGGGAAGCATTTCCACTGTCAACCAGATTTGTTCCTGGATTCGGAAACGGATCAGTTAATAATGCCGAGGTTTTTGAATTCTTACAGAATTTTTTAAGCTCAGCTTTAAACAGACAGTCTTTTGCCCAATGATCCTCATCACATATTATGCATGGATTTCTTGGTTTCCTATCTCCAGGAGGGTTTGCAGAAGATTTTTCAGGTGATGATTCCTCCTGTTTCTTCTTCTTCCCTTTGTTTTTCTTCTTGCCTCCTGGTTTTTTGGTTTCTTTGCCTTTATCAGTTGAGATGGAATTTACTTCTGAGGCGAGAAGTTCTTCCTTCGCATTTTGACTGGAAATCTTACGGGCCTTTTTAGATGTATCCTTTTTCGATTTCGTGTCTGTCGAGCCAATCATACCATAGCCGACATGAGAATCATTGTTTGATTTAGGAGGAGGGGGGACCGAAAATTCCGGTATGGGAGCGTCAGGGATTTTATTGTAGAGCATGCTAGGCTGAGTATAAATCAAGTCTAAATATTGTGCACGAGCAATAACTTGCTCTTCGGTGACAACTCCTCCTTTTGCCACATCTTCTATAATGGAAGGTAACAAAGACTTAATAAACCATTCAGCTAAAAGCTGATCAGGAACATATGTTTTTACCATTCTACGACAACGTCGCCACTCATGAATATGATCGGATATGTGAGTGGCCGTTGTTTTCTTGAAATTGGTAAGAAGTTCCATTCCCGTTTCGTACCTTATCGGTGAGACCTCAGTCTGTGCTCTGCAGACTATTGCTGAAAGGGCCAGTAGTACCAGGATTTCTTTGGCTAATTAACTCTAAACTTGGGATAGGCCTGAACAAGCCAACAATAAGATGGTTCATAGCTTAAGTTTTCTGTACATGCAATTTCGAAATTCTGACTTGGACCAATTTCTTCTTGACTGTTAGGATGAAAACCTATTTCATATTCAAACAAAGAAGGAACTGGTGTGTGTTGTGAATGATCCTTTGTATCAAAGCAGCTAATCTCTGTTATTTTTTGTTGGGAAGAATATTCATAAAGGGCCTCTATGATCTCATAATATAGACATTATTCATCACCAAAAGTCTCTTCAAGGTATTGAATGAAATTTTCACAGGATTCACAACAATCTTCGAACAAAAAGAATGCATGATGATATTTTCCATAAAAATAAAAGAATGTTGTGTGGAATTCTTTAAGAGAGAATAAGCTACTTGGCTTCAATCCTTCATACCATGATCTTTCTTTTCCTTCTAGGGTAGCCATAAACATTTTCCTCAAACAATCCTCATGAAACCTAATCCCGATCTTATGTATATGCCAATGAAATTTTATTAGATGTAGAATAGCCTCATCCTCATTTCCATCTATGACTTTGGGTAGATTAGTTTGCCAATCTATGTAAGGAATACAATTCAGAAAACTAGGAATATGAGCTCAATTCATAGGAGCATACCTTTGAGTAGTTGAATCCATCTTGAAAATAGTTAAGTCACCAAGAAGTTCTTCAAACTACTAGTTTTTTAACAATGGAGTCACCATGAAAATTCTAAACCTTTGGATTCTTCGACACTGGAGTCGCTAGGTGAAATATGCAAAACCTTTCTTGTGTCTGATCACTATTCACCATCAAAAATCAAATCTGATCCTTGTCATTCTTTCCCAAGGAATAAATGATCTTTTGTTCCCTGACAACGACGCCAAAATGTTATTACCCACAATGTCCTAGGCTAAGGAGGAGATTGAAAGAGGTATCCTCAAACCACTTGTAGTTTAGTAGATAGCCCTACTAAAATAGAGAGGGATATCTCTAAGGATTTTACAGTCAATGACTAGAAGAAAAATGGATTTTAGGATATATATATAGTAGTTTTGGATGAGTTTTTGGAAATTTAGGGTTGTTGGATTGCTAGATGAGGATGAGAAAAAGCAGCTAGGTCAAGGCCCCAAAGGGTTGTTGTGGCAGGCATAAGGAGGAGCAAGATAGCAATGTCTTGTGATGGATCTGAGAGTTTGGTCAATGTAGTGTAGGTTCTGAGAAGCTTAGAAGGTCATAATGAGCATGTGTGCCATGGATTCATTAATCTAGAAGAAGGAAACATATAAATGATTTTCCACATAAACAAAGCTTTAAATATAAAGAATTATACCTACATAATTGTAAGGAAAATAATTGAGGAAAGAAAAAAATGTTAAGAAATATGGATTCATTCATAAGAAACTGACATATAAATAAAACAACATCACAAACTCACTGCACATGAATTCCTAAAAAACAGTTGTAACTTCTCCTTTGATTAGCTGAGTGAAAGCATTAGATACAAATTCTCTTCTCTAATGCCCAACCTTCTCTCTGACTGAGAAAATGATACATATATACTAAAATAAAACATTTCCCCACCTTCAGGGGTCAAATCCATGAGTGTGGAACAATTTCCAAGAATATCTCAACCAACCAGTGAGAGTGAGAAAGTCATAAACAAACTCTTCTCTTAGACTTTGATTTGAGTTTTTCTTCCTTTATGAGGCATAATTAATCATAAAATCATCCTACCATGCTAATTTATTCATGATTACATCATATAGACTTCAAACTACTGACATTACATCATCAAAATAAAGACCTGGTGAAGACATTCTGAGAAAGATTGTTACAGGCATTTGCATAATGCATTCAGGCATTTGTGCAGCGCCATCTTGAAGGAGGATTCTGGAGGCCTTCCCATAATCCAAATTGATAACTTGATATCTCATTGGAAATATGTGAGTATGTGTCATTTGAATATTCAAGCAAGTGATGTGGACACCACAGCTAGGAGAAAAATGACTTTTCCCAAGACTACTCCTATTTGTGTAGCGCCTACTTCAAAACAGCGGCAGAAAGTCAATTTTTGACCTGTTTTTGAGCGATTTATCCCAATGTGTCCACTGAAAAACTTAAAAAAGTGGATATATGACATTTATGTTTGATTATATATCCAGGCATATAATTTTTTTTTCATTTTGATGGCTGTGGAGAAAGCATAGCGCCAAGGCACTGCGCTTATAGCAATGTCTCAAAATTTCTGGGTTTTCTGCAAAACTAGTTCTCACATATGGAGAGATATCTATCTAAAAATAAACATTTTTAGAACAATGAGAGAGGGTTTTGTATGTAATGGTGTTTTGAAGAAAAACCTTTCTCAGTTTCTGGAAATGCATTTTCATTTGCCCGTAATCTGTGCCACAAAAGCATGACTAAAACAGGAAATTAAATTGAAAAGTTTTGATTTTCTGACATAAGTCTCCAAGAAAGTTGTAAATCTCATAGTATATGATACCTGCGTAAAAATTAAGGATTTTTTTGTCCCTTGGTCTATTATTGACAAAAACCTCTTTCACTTTTGTCAAGTTCATATCCATTTGGTTAAAAACAGACTTTGAAGCAAAACCATCCTTGTGGGCCGCAAATGACCTCTTGATGGGCTTGTGAGGCACTGATCTCTTTGATATTAGATGGATCAATTCTTGAGACATGTCCTACATTATTTTAGTCCTTCTTGTCAGTGTGTGTGGTCTCTGCTTCCAAGGTGAAACCCTAGCTCACTAGGAGGAAGAATTAGGGTTTAATTTTGGGAAAGCAGGGGATTTGAGATAGTCTTGTAGATGGAGGGGAATGAAGAGGTTAGGGGCTTTCTAAATTCTTTTGGAAATTTGGGGGGGTAGGTATAGGTGTTAGGGAGTGTAGGGAAATGGAATTCCTAGGAATGAGTGAGGGGAAGTGGTAGTAAAGTGCAAAACACAACCCTAGCCTATGAAAGTATCAAAAGTATAACAATAGGCTAGGGTTTGTGGGAAAGTGAGGGAAATGAGGGGAATGAGAATGAGAAAATTTTAGGGGAAGTATATGGAGTATAGGTGACAGTGTTTAGTATGGTTTTACCACAACAATGAATTAAAATGAATAGGAGACCAAAAGCGTAACAAAATGCTAGGAGAGGGTGATTCACTGGCTCTCATTGATCAAACTGATGAAAGGAAGGATGAAGGATGAGTGAATGAGGTTCACTTCCTTGCTGATGATGTGTTGGGCCTGTAAATCGATGGATAAAACCTCTGCAATGAATGATTTTTCTCCCTTTTCAAAAGCGCATCAAGGATGCCAAAAACACAGTGAGGGAGAAAGAATGATACTCTAGAGGCAAAAATTCAATCTTTTGAGGGCTGGAATGCACTTTGCCGGTGGAGTGATGCCTTATGAGGGTGGAATGAGAAAATGGACTTGTGTTTTGGTCCTTTGTAGCTTGTGGAAGTCAATTTCTTCATAGTGGTGAGGTGGCCCACCATATGTTTTTCACTTTTGCTTCCAAAACTATGTAGCTTTGGCATATTCAATGTAAATTTGGAACTTTAGAACTTATTACATAATATTTGAAATAAATTACACTTTGAAACAATTTTTTTTGAGAAAATTCCCTATTACTACTCCTTCATTTGCTTGATTTAAGAATGAGATGACAAATCTTTATGACTTTGAACCTAATGACGTAATGGTGACACTTAGCTGAATGAGGACCATGATGATATGAATGAGATGATGATGATGACATTTCAGTGATGGCACATCCAACTAAGTGATGGAAATGACCGGAACATGAAAATCTTGAAAGGAGAAGAAATATACCTAGACACACTAGGCAGTGATGAAATCTTTATTTTGAAAACCTAATGAAATGATAAAAAATTGACTTTGAGGCCCTAACAAAAACCTTGTAAGAGCATATTTGATCACTAGTGGCTTGCAGGACTGACAGACACTAATAGATTCTACCCTCGTGCTTCTTCTTTGAGAGTCATTATTCCATGCATTAGGGTGATATGGAGGCATACTTTGTGACAAGAGAATGACAAGTCAACTTGGGGAGCTCTTCTATAAGATCAACTCCTCTTTTTGCTTGTAACTCTCTCCATTTCTATTAATATAAAGAGTAGATTGTTTTCCTATATGTGATGTCATCTTTTCATGTATTTCAATACCATGTCGATCTATTGAATGAAGTGATTGGATTGTGCTACATAGATGTCATAGATATTTGGCTTGTGTTATTTGATTGTGCAGGTTCTAATTATAGCGATTAGAACTAGGATTAGAGCATACAAGCTGAGGAAGGAGAAAATCTTGCAACAGATTCTAGGTAGGACTCATCCCATCATTTAATTACTTTAAGGAATATATTGTGCCCTTTTCTTTCTTTTGTTCTAGGTCATTCCACTAGGCCCAGGAAAGACAATTGTGTCCAAAGTCATTGATTCCATATAACAAATTGGAAACCATACTAGGGGTCAATTCAATCCCTTGGTGGTTTTTTCTTGCACTTAGTGTCTATTTTTCCTCTTGTTTTGATATTTATAGATTCACTCAGTCCTGATCAGACATAGGAATACCATTGAGAATCAATTGCATTTTTTGTGTCGGAATTTGAGATTACTTAATCAACGAACCCCTTGGTCTGCTGACAATGCATTGTAGTGCACCCTAACCTTCATTGCATATTCATTGTAGTGCACCTAAACCCTCTCTATTCCTCCATTGCAAAGAATTGGTGGTCCTTATGCACCGTGTTGATCCATGTTTCATGCCAAAATTTTCCCTCTTTTGGTTTTCTCTCTGTCCATCCTTCTTCCAGCTGCTCTTCCTTGTATCCCTAGATGTCTTGGTGCCTCTAAGAAGCTTTCATATTGTTTTCTTGTGGTTTAGAGTGCCTTTATAAAAATTTATTTATATTTTCCTTTATTTTTGTCATTAGCGAATTGATTTGTTTAGTCATTGAGTGCTCGAAAGAATTGGTGTTCCAATCATCACTCTGAAAAGTTTGTTTATATCAATGATTAGTCATGCATCTTAGTTTTATTTCATTTTGAAAAGTTAAGAGGAAATTGAAAATAAAAATATCTTTACATTGGCATCTAGGGTTTTGTGAGTAAATTTGAATTGGAACAGTTTCATTTTAGGGAATTTCACTTAGTTATTTAATTTATAGTTTTGTAGATTTTACTATAATTAATGCATGCATGTGAATGGAAATTATGCAGAAAACTAGATAATGAAAAAATAAGCTCACACACACATAAAACACAAGATATTCTCTGTAGAAAACCCTTTCAGGAGAAAACCCCTCTGAAAGGTGAGGTTGCTTCATTCTCTTTCTCTGTCTGGAAATATGGTTGTAGGTACAAAGAAGTAATGCCTGTGGCCCATGGGCTACTATAGTGCAAAGATCCTCTCTGTGTGCTCTGACTCCTATCTCTCTTGGTTATCTTTTCTCATCTATGGAAGAAAATTCTCTCGAAAGAATGGAATGCCTCTTCCTCCTAGTGGCTCGGTTATAACACATCCTAATATCCTACTAATGATTAATTTTGACTACATCAAATCTTAACTAGAGTTAAAATATAGACTCTTCTAGATTATTTTACATCACAAAAATGTGGCTAGTCCCTTTTTGATAAATAATGGGGGCTGAAGTGACATCCTCTCGAACTATAGGTGTTAAAATAGGAAGGTCAACTTCTGAGTGGCATAACTTTTTCATACATACTCTGATTGATGCACTTCTTACACCATTGGAAAGGTATCTGTGTGCATAATAGCATGAAAAGTTGTGGTGCTAAAGTGACAATTTTTTACCCCCAAAAACCGTCATTTGATGCCTCAAAATGCTCCCAAACGGTTTCAGACCCTATTTCGCCAAACTGGGTCCTTTCGGTAAAAATGGTTCTGTGAGTTGAATCCTCAACTTTTTCCACTCAAAATGCATCGAGATGGATGAAAAAAAATATAATGATCCAATTTGGATCAATCTTGGGGGTGAAATCCTACTCCACATACATAAGTGTATAAGATCATTCTCCATGTACCTTTGGGTATATTGGATGGTGCTCCACACATGAAAATTATATGGAAATGCTCTCATAGAACAATTATGCAATAGACAACACTAATAAAGAATGCACTTCCATGTACTGTTGAGTGTATTTGGGAAGCCCGCCATAGGTTTCTATCCTCACCATAAGTAACTAAGTCAAGTGCCTTGTATACTGTGATACACCGAACACAACATTTAGGGAGATTTCTTGCACGTACATTAAGTCCTTTGTTCGCTAAGTTGTATATTACAGTTCATGGTTGATTGGTAAACCTTTATGACTAGTTTACACTCTTTTTGATTTTTTTGTGTGTTAATTATTAAATTTTATTAATCCAATGTGGGAGAGCACACCCCTCCTCTCCGTTGTTCACATAGAATGCAAAATAAGCCTTCTCTTCCACCAGAGGCTACTCCTAGCCATCATTACAAGCATAAGAAAATACAAACTACCGAATTGGGAACTTTAGGAACTACTTCTAGTCCTCCTCCTGATTATCATCTACCAGAATCATCCTTCCCTTTGAGCATTAAGCCCCAGATTACCTTATCAATTATCGTTGAATCTGACATGGTCAAAACCGAAGCACTTGAGACTTTTTTGCCTGAGGTCATTGAGACTAACCTTACTAAATCAGAGACCTTATTACTTGAGATTATACAACTTGAGGTACCTCATCCATATTCACCTATTACTTTAGGAATTCCTTCTTCTCTTCCTTTGTCTCAGACACAACCACCAACTGTATATCTTTGACTTGATGGTGAATCCCTTCCACCTGGTCTCGTGAGTATTTAAGAGGTCCTACAAGAAGAGCCTCATCATTCTACTCTTATTCAACAGAGTGGAATCCATTTTTATCAGACTTATCCCCTTCCTCCTCAAACTCCAACACAAACTCCTTACCTGATTCTTTTGACTCACCCATGAGTTTCTCGCGTAAATATTCTTTGGCATAGTTAACCATGAATGAATATGATGTGGTTTCCCAGCCTATGTCCACCACTATGGATGAGATAACTAGTGTTTCTTCTTTATCCATTTTTGCAACATCACGAGATGAATATATGTATAGTGGCATGTCCATCCCACTTGGTTATCAGTCATTATCTGGTACTTTCTCTGGTGTGACATCTAGTCCATGGACCTCTCCCATGTCATCTACATCTATAATCCCATCTAGAACTTTGCTAATGAGCAGTACACACCCTGTTCCTTCTCCTCCACCTACACCTATAGTTGAACATCAGGTTGGCGCTTATGTTAATGGGCATGGTTACCTTCAACATCCTAACTTTCCTTATATCGGGTACCCTTAGCATGGGGGGAAGTTTCCTCCATCATCCTCTCCTCCTTTGGCAAGGGGGGAAACCTATTGTTGGTTTACCTCAAATTTGTGCTTAGCCTTTTCTAAATCCTCCATATCTTGGAATGGCTGCTAATGTTTAGAAACCTACTTTTCCCATACAACCTGGTTCGATCGTGGATCCATATTTGAATTCTCAACTTGTGCCACCTGCATCTCAAATTCCTACCTATCAATACATACCTCAACAAGATCAAATAAATGTAGGCCAACCTTTACAGGCTATGACTATGACTCAACCTATTCCATCAGTGTTTAGTACCTCCTAGGTTCCACTTATCCAACCTTTACAAGGTACCTTATAGTCTCAACAATGTGGGCAAGGGATTCCTCAAATTCTAGTAGAATAGACTTATTATGGTATGGCACAGCCTCCACCAAATCGACCTTATGCTGGGATGATGCAAAATCCCATGGGGCAACAATATCAACCTTATCAAGGTATCCCCCAAGTTCCTTATCAAGGCCAAGAATTCTAAACCCAACCTTTCTATCATTTGCAAGGTTATCCTAGAGCTCGACAACAAGGTTATGCATAAGCTAGTTATCCGAATCCTCATTATTTTGATGCCCATGTTACTCTTTTTCAGAATTATCCCTATCATAGAGGGGAAATACCTATTTCTCATGTTATCCCCTAATATCCAGGTTATCCTCCACCATATTTTAATAGGAAATTGTTATTTGTGTCAACTCTTGAATTGCCAGATTTGACTTGGCTAACAAATGATCCCATCTCTCATTCACCTTGGTGGCCGATAATTCCTACCAAAGGGCCTTATGATAACCCAAAATTCAATGGGAATGATCCTGGAGAATACCCATTGATGCACATTATGATTTATCATCTATGGTGTTCTTCGAACTCCCTTAATGATGATTCCATTCAATTACGTCTTTTCTAGTGCACTCTTATTGGTACAACAACTAAATGGTATATTGAATTACCTAGAGCTTCACTCAACAATTTTACTACCATGGCTACCACCTTTCTCACACATTTCCAGTTACCCATCAGATATGAAACTAGAATGGAACTTCTGACCAACTTCAAACAATACAATTCCACTCACATCTCTGATAATATTCATAAGTGGTGACATCATTGTTGATTGGTTAAGACTTATGTTATGGCTCAATTGTTAACAAAATGGTTTACGAAGTCTCAATTGGCCCCTATAACATAAGATATAGCTAAGGGTGGCATCGTGACTGAAGAAAAAGTAATTTCTCATGCCTAGTACTTGGATCTGGTTTATTTGGCACGCTTTATGATAACATACCGAATGCTCCACAACCTTCGAACATTGTTCCTCAACCTCTTGGTAAATAATCTCATGTTACTAATCGTGTGATTGGTTTTTCCAGTTCGTAGTCGGTGAGTAAACCATCTGGTGTTTCTCTTAGCGTAACTACCCAAAACCCTTCATCCAATCCTCTCACGACTTCTACTTATGAGATCAATATCGTTCATTCTGACAAAATAAAATTTCAACAACAATCAGGAAGTAAGAAGAAAGGAAAATGTAAGAAGAAGAAAGATTATCCTCTGCAGGATAAAAAATCAATCTTCTGACGAGAGATAGAAACCTCATTACCCATGCTTAATTTGTAACTAGGAACACTTCACTCGTGATTGTCCCCACTGGGAAAAAGTAAACTAATTTCTAAAATCTTCTACTTCATCCGTTGTGTTGGCAGATTCATTTCTAAATCAAGAGACTCATATGGTTTCTTGGGATCCTACTTCCTCTAACTATATTTTGATGCTTTCTTCCATTAAATTAAAAACCGATATTATGGTGGCTACCCATAATAAATACCATGGTAATTTGAATCCCCCAAATGGTTAGGCTACTGATCAAACTACCAATTCAGCACCATCTTCATCGGATCCTACTCCTCTTACAATTCCTACGAAATTGACTATTAAGCCTCCAAAGGGCGTTATCTATAAGTATTCTTTCAACCCTCACATGAGAGATGCTCATAATTACAACGTAGTTGATGATCTGGCTTAGTCTCCATCAGCAATGTCTACCCTTGAGGTGTTGCAAAACTATCCCGCCCAAAAAAAGGCTTTTCTTTCCACGATTGGATGTATTGATCCTTTGGATTCCAACCTAGTTGTTTTCAACCATGAGAACTATATGCCTTGACTTCCATCTCAATTAGAATTTATGATTCATGTTGTGATCCATGGTAAGAACATTCATTATTCTATTTTGGATGATGGAGCCTCAACCTGCATTATTTCCATGTCTTGCTAGAAGGCCATTAGTTCTCAATTGAGTCAATCGCCCACCACTTTGAAAGATTTGGAAAAAATAACTTATAAACCTTGTAGAATTTTAAGTTCCTTACAAGTGGAATTGGGAGCTAAATTTGTATCCATAGAAGTTGAAGTTATCAAAAGAACACTTGACAATAATATTCTATTGGGTCGCACATGGGTGTATTCCATGGCTGCTGTCATTTCGACCTATTTCTGGATGATCACTTTTCCTCACAAAGGTGGCATAGTATCTATCAATCAACTCATATTCTTTGCCTCCAATTCTCTAGTTACTAGAAGTTCCCCTCTCATAGGGGAACCTCTACACCCATACCAACATATCGGGGTTAGAGTGCTTAAGGATTCCTCTCTCATGGGAACTTTTTCTCTTCCTTGTCCTTTTCTTCACAAAAACTCTCCCTTGGTTTCCTATATCAATATGATATCCTCTTCTATTATTGCAACTGATCCTTAGATAGTGTGAGATGAAACTAACATCAATAGTTTTGGCAACCATATGCCTCTTAGGCCCCTCGAACTTGATTATGAAGCCATTCATTTAGCTTGTGCGACTTATTCTGGTCTTGTCTCTTCGATCAATATTAGGTTGATCGCTTATTGGATTATGGAACATCTTCTAATCCCTTCTATCATGAATTCCCTACCGATGAGAGCATCATGGAGATCATGATGCCGGATAATGCACCATGGGATGATCATCACTAGCATTCCTCCTTGTTAGATCCTATCAAGGATAATCTTAATGACCTTTTTCAACTCAATATCATTGGTCTCTTTACGCATTCCATTTCAATTCACGAAGTATATTCAGAGAAAAAATATCGAATATTGAAGATATTATCCCTCTCAATATCTTGATTAAACTCGACATTGACAAGAATATACATATCGACAGATCTTGCTCTCCCTATGATATTCAATCTTATAAAGCTCTGTTTTGGGAGTTTCAAGATGCCATTGCCTAGTCTTATGAAGAAATGACAAGGATCAATCCAAACATTGTCATTCAAGAAATAAAAATGCATCCTAATGCCAAACCAAACCAGCAATGCCTTCATCCGGTCCATCCCAAGAAGTTTGTCACAATTAAATCTGAAGTTGAAAAAAATATATTCACTTGTTTCATCTATCCAATCCTTTTGACTAATTGGCTATCAAATATTGTTCCTGCCATGAAGAAACAAAGAATAATTCATGTATGTGTCAATTATCAGGACATAAATCATGATTGTCTGACTTATAATTATCCCACCTCGGTCATTGACTAGATTGTTTATGACTGTACTGGTTGTGAGATCTATTCATTCATGGATGGGTTCTCCAGTTATAATTAGATCAACATTCTCCTAGCAGAACAACCTAACATTACATTTATTTGTAGCTAGGGTACATTTTCATACCAGAAACTCCCTTTCAGATTGAAGAATGTTGGGTCTACATTTCAAAGGGCCATGAATTACACCTTTCATGACATCAAACACATTGTGCCACCTTATCTGGATGATCTCCCTTCTCACTCGAAACATGAGACTGATCACCCAATACATCTTACAGCCATATTATTATGAGTATACATTACAATATTTGACTTAATCTACACAAATATGTGTTCTGCATTAGCTATGGTTGACTTCTCTATTTTTTGGTTTCAAAAGATGGATTTTGTATTGATCCTATGAAAATTCAAGCGATCATTAATCTACCTACTCCTTCCCTCCTTCAGCTTCAACCACTCCAAGGGGAGGCTAAATTTCTACAAAGGTTTGTCCCTAACTACGCTGAGTTGACCAAAGGATTCACTTGGTTGTTAGATAAAGGGGTTCCCTTCCATTGGGATGACTCTACTCAAAAGGCGTTTGATGCCTTGAAAGAAGTATTGATTCAGGCATCTCTGTTATATCCCCTGCATTACCAACGCAATTATTTATTGTATATCACCACTGTGGTTACTACCATTGCAATGGTATTAGCCCAAGAGGATGATGTAGGGACTAGACATCCTATTTTCTACTTGATTCAAAATTTCAATGACACCGATTCAAGTACACTCAAGTCGAAAAGTTAGCTTTGGTGGTTGTTCAAGATGTCCAAAGGTTCCACCATTATATACTGCTTCAGAAAACTATGGTTATTTCAGATTGAAACCTTATGACATACATTTTTTCACATCAATTGTGGAGGGGGGAAGTACTCCAAATGGATTTTCATCCTACAGGAGTTTGACCTGGAGTTCATCAAATCAAAGTCAAGGAAATCCTTAGTTTTTGCTAAAATGATATGCGACCTTCCCACTAGTGGTTCTGAATCCATGTTTGAAAATTGAATCCTAGATGAGTCAATATTTCTGATCTCATCATCTGACCCTTGGTATGGAGACATCCTTGTATATCTCTAGACCTAGACTTTCTGGTATCAATATGGTTTTCCAAAGGTGCCTCATCGATGAGGAGGCTGAGAAAGTCCTTAATGAATGCGACTCAGGGGCATGTGGTGGTCACTTATCTGGTTATGCCACAACATAGAAGATCCTATGTGCTGGTTACTTTTGGACCACCATTTTTCCCGTTTGTATTCTCGCCATCCAAAAGTGTCATTCATGCTAGATTTTTTATCATAAGACCCATGCTCCACCCACACTTATGCATCCTATTGTCACCATAGGTATTTTTACAAAATGGGGCATCGATTTCATGACATGTAACCCTCACTCGATTGGGGGGCATGGATATTGTTGGCATTATGATGCATGTGTTGTACTTGATGGAAACCCTCTCATAGAAGAACATCTCACTTAATGAATCATCAGAAGAGATATCAGATGTGACTGAATGCATGGGATGCAGGACTGCTCAAAGGAATCAGATGATAGTTCTAAGTGTGATAACTTAGCTTTGCCATCAAGTCCAAAGGGGGAGATTGTTGGCATTATGAGACAAGTGTTGTCCTTGATGGAAAATCACACAGATGACAAATTATAGTGCAATAGGTCAGTAGCAAAGAATTGATGATCAAACTACAAAGAATGAAGAAAGAAGAGTATATACGTAAGTTCACTATATACCAAGTAGGGTATACAGGCAGGTTCACTATATACCAAGTCGCGTATACGCAGGTTCGCTATATACCAAGTAGGGTATACACGCAGTTTCATGCACGGAAAAGCGCGTACATGTCGGAAAGCTTATTTTTGGGTCCGTGGTATTTAGACCTATGGTTTTGGTCCATGGTATTGCACCCATAAGTGTTGATCCCAAGTATTGGGTCCGTGGTATTGGTTTGTTATGGTTTTGGACCATGGTATTGAGCAAGGCCTAAGACTATAAAAGGATAAGAAGATCATTAAGCAAGGTCATCCGAAAAGTCTTGAATATCTGAGGAAGTATGAGATCCAGTATGCAGGTTACGGGTTGATGATGCATTGCTTGATCTGAGCTAAGGAGGGATCTCACCCGTGGATGGAGAACAAGATCTAAGGATAGAACGGGATCAAATGGTTTGAAATCAACTATTTCTATATGATTGATTATGTTTATTCTAGATCTGTATACTGATGCTTGTAATAATCTGAACTGGGTATAACTTAAGTTTGAAATCGCTGGAAGTCATGATTGAATATTTATAAATTTGTACGCGGGTTGGCTTTGGTGTAAATGCGTATGTACGTAGGTTGAGTTCTTTGTAGTAGCGTATACCGTTTGAGCTATGATATTTGAAGTTACAGGTGGTTCTGGTTGTTGAAGGGTTCTGATGACAGTTTAAAGGTGTCAGTATTCTGCATATCTTGTTTGGTTGATTGTGTTTAGCATCAGTATTGATGGATGAGAACTAATATTGGATCAGGATCATAATGACTCATATTTATGAGATCTGATGGACTAGATCTGGGTGCTAACACATATATTATCCTTGTATCTGTCATGATCTAATTATGTCTGAAGTCAGGAAGTGCAACAAAGTTATGAATAAGTGATTAATGACATATACGTTGGTTCATCTTGATGAAGTTGCGTATAAACACAGGTTCGGCACTTCCAAGTAGCGTAAAAAATCTGATGCATGATTTTGATGGTACAGTTGGTTTTGATTGTTATTGCAGAGTTCTGCTTTGTGTTCTGGTGACTGTGTTGTTGACAGGGTTTCAGTTTTTTAGTGATTCAAAGATTGATGATGCTAGTATTGATTGTTTCGTACTTCAATGATATTTATGGGTCCAGTATGAAAATTTGATGAAACGTGGCCTTCAGATTATAGTGTTGTGCTTCAGGAGTATCCAGTCTGAAAATGTATGAAACGTCGTACCTGGAGGAGAGAAGATTGTAGGCCGATGCCTACGTACTAGTATCTTAGCTAGTACAAGAGCAAAGGGGGTTGGAGCTCCCTTCCAGGAGAGTCTGGAGAATGAGAGAAGGTTGTAGCCTTCTACAGGTTGTAGCCTACGTACTGGTAAAGGACTACACCAGTACATTGTAAAAGAAGTTTCTTAATAAAGGAAGATAGAAACGAATTGCAGCAGGTGGTTTTCACCCACATTGGGTTTCCACCTTATATCATGGTGTTCATGTGTGTTGCTTATGTGTGTTGATCTATCTGTTTTACTGCTACTGTTGAATTTTCATATGGTTAATGAATTTCTGGTGCACTAAATAAAGATCAACATTTAAAGGATTAACTGAATCATAAGTATTTTGGATATACGCTAGTTGCTTTAGACACAGTTGCGTATACACGCGGGTTCCCTTGAATGAAGTAGCGTATATGTATCTAAGTATGGAAATGAAAATGTTTTATTGATCTGATAATACTGATTCACCCCCCCTCTTAGTATTATTTCCAACAATTGGTATCAGAGCAGGTCCTTTGGTAGAAGCTTGATCGCTTGAAGGAGATCCGTGGAACTATGGGAAAGAAGCTTAAGAAGAAAGCACCTAAGAAGAAGAAGACATCTCAGAAGAACTATGACAGTGGGAGAATTAATTGGGGATTAGGAATAAGAAGCTCTTCAGATTCAGAATCATTTCAGAATGAAGATGAACTATCAGGTATGAATTTGATATCCTCTGATGCTCCAGCTATCTATCCATTTGGAAAAGATGAAAGTGATAGCGAAACAACTGAATTTTCTCTTATGGGTGAACAAGAAAGATATTAAATAGAGGCAGAATTTAAAAGTCTGACAAACAAAATTAGAACTCAAGAAGAACTTTTGAACATAAAGGATGGTGCCTTCAAAGAAGCTACTACTAGACTAAAGACTCAACGAGAGTTATTCAAGGACAAATATCAAAAGTTGCAGGATGAAGTAACATCTCTAAGAAATGAAGTCATTGAAAAGAACACAACAATCAAGGAGTGCAGAGATCGATCCAGTTATTATGAAAGTCTTGAAGCTACGAACCTCTCGCTAAAGGAAGAACTTGAAGAAACAAAGAAGCAGAATAAAGATCTACTCCAAGCTATTGAAAAACAGGAAAACGAAGTTATCAGCGTAAAATCTCAGCTGGAATGTGCCTTCAGAATTCGTCAAATGCAGCAGGATGTGAATGAAGAACAAGAAAAGGAGATTCTCAAATTGAGGCATCAGTTGGAAGAAGGAAGGAAAGCTGAAGAAGACATGAAGAAGCAATGTCTAGAAAAGGAAGAACAACTTCAAGTTGAGGTAAATATCTTGAAAGGTAAATTAGAAGAAAAGGATAAACTATTACAATTTCAAGATAGTACTAAAGCCTTGGATGATATTCTTAGTATTCAAAGGTCTCCTGCCATCAAGACTGGTCTTGGTTTTCATGAATTTGTTGAAGGTGAATCTAGTTCACAAGGTGAGGCAAGGAACTCTAAAGAGAAATCTAAAATGATCAACAAGGAGATAAGAGAGATGAGAGGTCAACAATCAAGGAAAGAGATTCTTCAAAGAAAATCTTTTACTCCTATCTATGGAAGTAATAGTCGGCCATTTACTCAGATGAATAATATTGAATGTTATGAATGTCATAATCTTGGACATGTTGCAGCTAGATGCAGAAGAAGGATGGTTCAAGATCATCACAGAAAGATCATCACATTCCAAGTACTTCAATGGATATTGTTTTTCTTGCAATATGTTTGGTCACAAAGCTGCTGATTGCTACAGGAGGAATATGAAACATGTAAGATGTTATGCATGTAACAAGCTTGGACATATAGCAAAGGAATGCAGGAACAAAGGATGGAAATCACACCAAAAGGAGAAAACATCATCACACTTGAAGATATGGAAGAAGAAGGAAGTATAGTCAGACAGATGTGGTACAGCACAATGTACTCAGATACAAGCACAGACATAACAGACTCAGAGGGAGCTGAAAGTATAAAACTTCAGTATCCTGAATCTCATACGCAAGTTCCATAAAGGGAAGTCACGTATATACGCGAGTTAGACACTGCAAAGTTGCGTATATGTCAGTCTGAGGAAAAGCAGTGGGGACAGGCTCAGAAAAAGGATCTGATATGATTCGGTCCATTATTTGCTCTATTGGTTAATAATTACAGTCTGCTGAGGATGTGTGGAAATGTTTTGATACTTGTAAGATGTCTAGAAGTGTTTTGATCCTAACTTGATGATGATGATGTCTTAATTCTTATTGCTGTTATATGCATGATCAAATCTAACAGATGGCACAGGTTGAGGGGGAGCATATGCCTTTAATAATTCATTGTTGGCATTATGGTTAATAGTCCTTGGTGATGATGCTTATATGGCTAAATGATATATCTTGCTATGATGTGGTTATGAGTTGTCCATGATAAAATCTCATATGATTCTTGGGGTTACATAGTTGATGTTCAAATCATATTTGTGGATTGATTCTTAGATGGTGCATATATATGGTGATCAGGATAAGGAAAAGTACAAAGCTTGAATACAGAACTTCATTACTTGATGATGAGTCTCTCATATGCTGCTGTCGTCATATGCATAAAGATCATAGTTGATGATATAAAGAAGTTTTGACAAATGAGGTTGAGCTCAAGATACATAGTGCTGATACATGGATGACTACTCAAAGTTGCTTTGATGATGAGTTCTTATCTATATGATACTTACATATGTTGATTGATGTAGATGTTCCCAAGTAATGATACTTGGATCATGTAGATCTTGATGTTGATGAAATGGCTAAGGTGGTTTCACACATGATATAATGTGAATGACTCTGAATTCTATTCAAAGGGATGAATTGATGCAGACATACCTTGTTACAGGACATTTACAGGTTGCTGATCTGAAATTGGTTGTACGCGAGTTTCACAAGGAGTATCCGCGTATATACGCTAGTTTCTGTGGATACAGTCACGTATATGTTGGTTTGAATAAAATCAGTGGGCCAGAATCTGGGTGAGAAGAGTCTGATATGGGTCTGACAGAGACCATCTGGCACAGGTTCAGGGGGAGCAGATTAACTTCTAATAATGCATTGTTGGCATTACCTTAGAAGCTTTTGGTTCTAGTTCACAGCTGTTGTTGGTTTCAGGTGGAACAGAGGCAGATGGAGAACAGAAGGAGATCATGGTTGCTGATCTGAAAAGTGTTTGACAGATGCTGCTGCTATCAGTTATTGGTGACTTTCATAAGTCTTGCTCTAGATATTTCGTCTCTATGTCATGTATCTCTTTTATGGTGTCAAGGTCATGTAACGGCCTATATTGGTTTCCCCACTATGCTTGGGATGAAGATGTAATGTTCTTGTTTTATCATGTGTAAACTTTTGATGTATCCCCACTTGGTTGGGTGGATGAGTCAATTTTTGTATATCCTCACTTGGTTGAGAGATGGATGTATGTATGAGTCTTTGGTGATAGGAAGGTCATTTATGATAGAGTCATGTTCTTCTTGTAGAACATATTTTTGCAGATCTTGCCTACAGTCAGGGGGAGCATGAATAGCACACTTCAGCAGTGCAGAGACTCAGCATGTACTCAGGGGGAGCATGGACAGATTGGTACACCTTGGCATATACAAAGGGGGAGCTCATTCAGAAATTTCAGCAGGCACTCAGGGGAGTATGAACAGTGGAATGCTTATCTTGGAAAGAGAATATCTTGGTTCGCCCTTTGCCCTTGATGTCAAAGGGGGAGAGTGATTTGGTGTTGTTTCCATCAAGTCCAAAGGGGGAGATTGTTGGCATTATGATGCATGTGTTGTACTTGATGGCAACCCTCTCATAGAAGAACATCTCACTTAATGAATCATCACAAGAGATATCAGATGTGACTGAATGCATGGGATGCAGGACTGCTCAAAGGAATCAGATGATAGTTCTAGGTGTGACAAGTTAGCTTTGCCATCAAGTCCAAAGGGGGAGATTGGTGGCATTATGAGACAAGTGTTGTCCTTGATGGCAAATCACGCGGATGAAAAATTATAGTGCAGCAGGTCATTAGCAAAGAATTGATGATCAGACTACAAAGAATGAAGAAAGAAGAGTATATACGCAGGTTCACTATATACCAAGTCACGTATACGCAGGTTCGCTATATACCAAGTAGGGTATACACACAGGTATACGTAGGTTCACTATATACCAAGTCGCGTATATGCAGGTTTGCTATATACCAAGTAGGGTATACATGCAGTTTCATGCACGGAAAAGCGCGTACATGTCGGAAAGCTTATTTTTGGGTCCGTGGTATTTAGACCTATGGTTTTGGTCCATGGTATTGCACCCATAAGTGTTGATCCCAAGTATTGGGTCCGTGGTATTGGTTTGTTATGGTTTTGGACCATGGTATTAAGCAAGGCCTAAGACTATAAAAGGAGAAGAAGATCATTAAGCAAGGGCATCCGAAAAGTCTTGAATATCTGAGGAAGTATGAGATCCAGTATGCAAATTATGGTTTGATGGTGCATTGCTTGATCTGAGCTAAGGAGGGATCTCACCCGTGGATGGAGAACAAGATCTAAGGATAGATCAGGATCAAATGGTTTGAAATGAACTATCTCTATATGATTGATTATGTTTATTCTAGATCTGTATACTGACGCTTGTAATAATCTGAACTGGGTATAACTTAAGTTTGAAATCGCTGCAAGTCATGATTGAATATTTATAGATCTATACGTGGGTTGGCTTTGGTGTAAACACGTATATACGCAGGTTGAGTTTGTTGTAGTAGCGTATACCGTCTGAGCTATGATATTTGAAGTTACAGGTGGTTCTGGTTGTTGAAGGGTTCTGATGACAGTTTAAAGGTGTCAGTATTTGCATATCTTGTTTGGTTGATTGTGTTTAGCTTCAGTATTGATGGATGAGAACTAATATTGGATCAGGATCATAATGACTCATATTTATGAGATTTTATGGACTAGATTTGGGTGCTAACACATATATTATCCTTGTATCTGTCATGATCTAGTTATGTCTGAAGTCAGGAAGTGCAGCAAAGTTACGAATAAGTGATTAATGACATATACGCTGGTTCATCTTGATGAAGTTGCGTATACACGCAGGTTCGGCACTTCCAAGTAGCGTATGCACTCTGATGCATGATTTTGATGGTACAGTTGGTTCTGATTGTTATTGCAGAGTTCTGTTCTGTGTTCTGGTGACTGTTTTGTTGACAGGGTTTCAGTGTTTCAGTGATTCAAAGATTGATGATGCTAGTATTGATTGTTTTGTACTTCAATGATATTTATGGGTCCAGTATGAAAATTTGATGAAACGTGGCCTTCAGATTATAGTGTTGTGCTTCAGGAGTATCCAGTCTGAAAATGTATGAAACGTGGTACTTGGAGGAGAGAAGATTGTAGGCCAGCGCCTACATACTAGTATCTTAGCTAGTACAAGAGCAAAGGGGGTTGGAGCTCCCTTCCAGGAGAGTCTGGAGAACGAGAGAAGGTTGTAGCCTTCTACAGGTTGTAGCCTGCGTACTGGTAATGGACTGCACCAGTACAATGTAAAAGAAGTTTCTTAATAAAGGAAGATAGAAACGAATTGCGGCAGGTGGTTTTCACCCACATTGGGTTTCCACCTTATATCATGGTGTTCATGTGTGTTGCTTATGTGTGTTGATCTATCTATTTTACAGCTACTGTTGACTGTTCATATGGTTAATGAAGTTCTGATGCACTAACTAAAGAACAACATTTAAAGGATTAACTGAATCATAAGTATTTTGGATATACGCTAGTTGCTTTAGACACAGTTGCGTATATACGTGGGTTCCCTTGAATGAAGTAGCGTATATGTATCTAAGTATGGAAATGAAAAAGTTTTATTGATCTGATAATATAGATTCACCCCCCCTCTCAGTATTATTTCCAACAGCTATATCATTGTAGTGATCAAATACTTTATGAAATAGGCCAAGGTGATGCCTACATTTAACTATACTGGTGAAATGACTACATATATCTTTTTCAACCATGTCATCGCATAGTTTGGTGTTCCACAAGCCATAGTTACAAATCATGGAAAGCATTTCTAGAATCATATGATGTCCAAACTAACTACCAAGTTAGGACTTTCCCATGAAAGTTTCACTCCCTACTATCCTTAGGTGAATGGAAAAGTTGAGGCTATCAATAAGGTTCTCAAAACTATGCTCCAATGTATGATAGGGGTCCATAAATCAGACTAGAATTTTCTTCTTTTTGTTGCCTTGTGGGCATACCAAACCTCAGTTAGGACTTCTACCAGATTTGCATTGTTTTAGTTGGTTTATGGTATGGAAGCTATCCATCCAATAGAATGTGATATTTCATCATTGAAATTGGTTATAGAACTCCTTCCTGCCACTTATGTAGAAGAGGAACTTCTTTTACATCTAACATGCTTAGATGAGACACGATGTGATGCCACTTTAGATAATGAAGCTCATAAAAGACGTATCAAGGTGCAGTATAACAAAAGTGTCAAGCCTCATGCCTTCTCATAAGGAGACCTCATTCTTATTTATGGTCAAGGGTCTGATAAATTAGGTTCAAGAAAAATTGAGCCAATCTGGCTAGGTCCATACATTGGAAAACATGTTCTTGCTAAAGGGGCCTATGAGCTAATAGATTTTGATGGATTTCCATTGACGCAACTTAGAAATGGGTTGTACCTTAAAAAGTACTATGCTTAATTTTGTGTAGTACATTGTGTATATGCTATATATAGGTGTGTTTAAGTGTGTTTGCAGTGTGTCCCTTCAAATTTTCATTTAGTTTTTGTTAATCCCATTTACATTTGGTTTGAAAATGTCGACATCCTTGAAACCATTTGTTGGTAATGATTATGGTGTTAGTCATAGTACTAGGAACCTATCTTCCATAGCGTAGGCCATATTCACTCCAGATGGTGAGTTAGTGAGTCTACAAGGGATTTGAATCGGTCACTCTACCAATAACATTGTTAAGTATAGCTCAGTGATTGAATTACTGTATGATGTTATTTCACATGGTATCCAACATATAGTCATCAAATTAGACTCACAGCTTGTATTACTACAATTTACTAATTTTTATTCAGTTAGAATTCCAAATATTCTTTGCATATTCTTAAGGGTTCGACTTCTACAAAGACACTTTGATTACATCCAATATCAACACATTTATAGAAATCTAAACACATTGACAGATGCATTAGCTAATCAAGTTTTAGATAAACATTTGCGATACATGTAAATATTTTCAATACACATCACATCAATTGAAAGAGATAATAAAAACATAGCAAACACTAAAGATAGTTATACATAAATGTTTGGTTTTACAAAAAATTGTGCCAGGGACACATGTGGCCACATGACCTATCATATCCAAAAATATACATGAAAATGTGGATGTATGCCTCCTAGTAGCCTAATCATAGTGCTCATGATAGCATGCCACTGCACGAGCTATCTAGCACAGTAGCTGACTGATACAACCTGACACTCCAATAGTATGTCATAATTGAATAGGAAGTTGGTCGACCGTGGTCTCAACTATACCATGTGTCAACCGCTCTATATGATGCTCCAATTATGTGAGAGTCTTAGCTATTTTGAGATCTTGTAGTAATTTTTGTCCTACTACAACAACATGTATAGGTGCGAGTGCCGGTTATGGGTCTCCCACACATTGGAGATATGAGGCACCCACAGGTCGAACAGGTCCAATATATGCATGTACAAATAAATAGCTTAGTCTTGGAAACATAAAAAAACATAAAAAATTGTAAAACTCAAAATAAAAAATGGTCAAGATATCTTACCTATAGCACCCCATTGCTCTCCCTCAGGAAGTACGAGCTCTAGGTCTCTGCAGAAATCCACCCCTGTGTATGGATAATCATATATCATAATAAATTGCATGCACAACCATATGAAGAAAATCATTGTGAAACTCATGGATGATGGACCTACATGGCGAGACATGAGATCTATCCACCTCCTCATCTGTGGAACTCTGGATCAATGGGCTTGAGTGAGATATGCTGAGGTTGAAGTAATGAAATCCTCTCTAGAGTGAAGGAAATAAAGATTGATCAATACCCAAAGTTTTTTAATCTTCCATTTTTTTATTTAGTCATCTATTATTTCATATTGACCAACTCTCTCTCACTCGAGTTAAAAATGGTTGGATCTACACATTCTAGAGCATACTACATCATCTCCCAGCCAAGGGCCAGCCATGCCATTGATCAATAGAAAAAGCAGGTCATGCCTGGGATCACTACGTGTAGTAAGTCCTTAAAAGAGATATAAGGGCGAGGGCGAAAAAGGGCGGATAACTCTGCTAGGCTATGAACAAAGTCACCAAAGTCACCATAGAACTCTGCTGGGCTAGTGGGGGCAGTGGAAAGTAAGTATCTGTCACTATGAAAGTAAGTATCTGTCAATTCGGAGCTAAACTATATAGCCGTTGGTCATGGAGCTAAATTATCTAGATTCTTTGCCAACCATAAAAAACTACATCCAACCGGGAAGGATGGACAGACCCGTGTTAACTTCTGGGAGGGCACCTGACTTATTTCTGGCCGGGAATCTCCTCCTCCAGGAAGCTAGCCCATCTCCTAAACAATCTCCTCCTCTGCCTACCTTCTTTGCGCCCTTCCCTTCTCCGATTGTGGGCAGTTCGCTAGACTACCTATTCTAATCTTGCTGGTTAAGATATCAAGTTTTCTTTCCTCGCCTACCCACACCCCCTAGTAAGAGATGGTTTGCTCTCCTCGTTGGGGGAGATCTCGCTGGTTAAGCCCCTTACTGCTTCCTTCGAATTCGAATCACGGCCCTTGACCTACAACTTGTGTTAACCTTACTTTACGTACCCCTGGCTCCAGTACTTTCACTTTTCGATATGAACGGAGGGAGGACGGGCTTGCTTGTTTCGGTGGGTGGGTGGCACAGGAACACCCAGTAGCAGTTGGATCATAGCGCGTGGGAACTTATGGATTCAGCCAGAACTTATTAGATCCAATGGGAGTCAGCACATAGATAGGAGTGACTTAGATCATATGACCTATTGGCCAGGTGAAGTTTAGAGCTACCTACCAATCTATTGATAATGAACAAGATCATCCTTAGAGGCAATCAGAGCACATCCTTTATGTTTATTTTCCCATGCTTGGTGAGCTAGGCTCAAGGTCTACAATGAGTGGTGACATAATATTTAACTTTTTATCCTCCCCTTCTCATTCCTATGAAAGAGACAAGGGCATCTGGTCTAGATAGACTAGTCAAGAAATATATGTCCTATACCTTTATGCATGTGCTTTAACATCCCATGCACTTACAAGATACTCAAGTAATTCCATATCTTGCCTCATTCCGAGAAGCAAGAAGAATTTTAGCAATCCATAATCTCTTAGTGCCTGGATGGTAGCAGGACCATTTGATGCATTCATATCTTCCAATTCATGGCTGAAACTGGGAGCTTCAGCAAGTCGAAGTAGTATCTCAAGTCAATTTCTCTAAGGTTTGTCCAATCCCCACTTAGGAGAAACCTGATATTTTTACATTTTTGTAACTTCAAGACTTTCAAGGAATTCATATCACAAAATTCATCTGGTAGAGCTTGAAGACCAACAGATTCATCCTCACTCCCCTCTCGTCCAGCGCAAGACAAAGTTTTCAAGGTGCTTCAACGTTCCAATGGAGTTTGGAACATTAGAAAGGTCAGCATAAATATTCAATTCCCTCAACTGCAAAGGTGCCTGCAATGTTCACATGTTCAAAAGTGGGTTTTATCCTCTCCATTTCAACACTCGGTTAATGTATGCAAAGACAAGACAAACTGAAGACCAAGCAATTTTTACAATTTGAAGAAGAAATAAAATAAACAATTTTGTGAATGTGAAGAAACAACGTGACTACCTGAGATTGATTTTTCCAAAGTGTTTCTAATTTCCACCCTTGTAAATGAAAAACTCGCAAATTATTTACTAAAATCTAGGGAGGTGTTGTGCTATACAACAACCCTCCCCATTTCAAATTTTTTATCTAAAACTTTAACAAGAAATGGGTCCCCTTTTTACAACTTAGATAAAATCAATAAAACTTTTAAAAAATGAATAGTTGTGATAAGTCTTTTGCTTTTAGGTTAAGTTCAATAACAATCAGAACTTTGAAAAATCTATACAACACATGAAAATCCTTATGAAAAGGTCTGATCTGATTTAAATATTAAACAAGACCTTGCCATAAAAAAAATATAAATGAATGTGTTGCATCCTTTATTTAAAAGATAGACTTAAGGCTTCCATTGGCAATTGCCGATGCGATAACACCATCGGAAAGTGCATATCACAATTTATCAAGGAATCATTCCAAGGGGCCATATAAATCTTCTAATACGATAAGATGATCGTAATCGGCCATCGCTGAAAGCACGAAACACATAACAAATGCCCATTTGGAATTCGGTGATGCGATTTCATTATTGGAAAGCATGCTTTTTAATAAAGGTGAAATATAAACAATAAGCAAATGTTTGCACATCTAAATTATAAGTCAATTATAAATAAAAAGCAAAAAGTTTATTCAAGTGATCCCGCTTACCATCTATCGCAATCGAAACTTTACAAAGGAAACAATTAAACATAACGGTTATACCTCCCGATCTGCGATATGTGATTAATCACTTATCGTTGGTCGGGAAGTTACAATATTTATTTTTAAAGAACCGTTATCAAGATTCCCGATGCGACATATCTTTATGGCATTTAAGTGTCACATTGGCAGTTACGGAAAATCATTAACAGAGCAGTTATGGTTGAGTCCTTCAAGGATTTCATCGTAGTAGCTTAATATATCAAAATCTGTATCACCCATTGCACTTAATTACTGTTATTATTGTATACTGTGTATTAGATTTGAACAAATTTATCCTCTGTTACGTTCTTCTGTTTCGTCGTGCAAAGCAAGTATGAATTTATGAATCTAGCGAAAATGACGAAGAAATTAAAGAAGCCGAAGGCTCCCGTCATAAACAAAGAAGAACCAGTAAAAAAGGTCTTGATATTTGATACTACCTGCCTCGTTTTGGGCCAGGCTTCATGGGAAAGCATATATAATTTACTGGAAGCTGAATATCCAGAAGAAATTGAAGAAGAAAATGGAACAACAGATTTTACTGACAAGTCAGAGAGTACTCTTAAGGATTTGGACAGCTCTTATCTTCATAGAATAACATCACGCGCTAAAATATTACCCTACAATGACTTGGTCAGATGGGTAATTGAAAGTATCAACATAACAGATAGAGCATTCTCTACGGCTAATGGAAGGATGTTCGGGTCATTCAGGGTGGAAGATATAAAAAAGATGTACAATTTCTGGAACCATAGAAACATTACAACAAGGCATTTTTGGAATCCTTCGCCAATTAAAATGTTGTGGAGTCGAACCCTATTAGGTAGTGGAGGGATTATCCAAACAAGCACAAGCATGAATCATCGGGTATGTACTCCATAGACTCTTTAGCATCTCCTTACTGCTATGCTGGTGCTATGATATGCAAACTCTTTGGAGTCCATGATTCAGCTAGGTTTTCTATAGAGATGGTACCTTTAATGGAAGCAGCATTTAACTCTTATATCATGGATTAGGCAACCATTTTATTTGATAAAATGGCCAACCAAATCCTTGATTATAGAAGAAACAGGTTTGTGACTACCCGGGTAATACCCCTGTTTTATATGAGTGCCTACATTTTGGACACCATCTGTTTCAATTCTGATTACCCCATTTTAGGTTGGAAATGGACTCCACAGAACCTAAACCCCATTCATATCTATCATAAGGAATTGTGGAAAGCCAATTATAAAAATCATCTTATAGAATCTGTCATGGTTTCATCTTGCCTGTTCATTATGCTATATTCAACAAACCCGCTCCTAGGTTGTCCGATGAAGCCAGTGTTGACCTAACATCAATTGGTAGTTGGTTTGGTGAAGAGAAGTTCACCTATATCAGAATTTTTTGCAGCACTACTAATCCACATGTCCTCTCCTTATACATTCTTGATAAACTATTTGCCAAAGAAATAGCTTATCAGATAACAGAAGCAAGGATGTCAAGGAACCTAAAGGAGTCCAAAAACAAATGTGGCCTTCATTTCCCCTCCAATGTGGTAGTTTCACACTGCATGACTTTAAACATGCAGAGAAGGAAGCTGAGAAAATTAAAATGTTAAAGTTAGCAGTCATCCCAAAAAGGCAGTATGATCCAAAAGCAGTCGCCTACAATTTCACCTCTCATGTCAAACTTGCCAAGTTTGAACATGAGAAGGATGATTATGATGATTTGTTCACTTCAACCGAATTATTTTCTCAAGTGAAACAACTAGCAAAAATCAAATTGGGAGCAGAGGGATTAGAGGAATTTTTGAAGTTTAGGACACAGAGGTTGCAAACACTACCTTTGGACTTGTTAAATACTACCTCTATGGTGCAACTAGAAGGCCATTGTGAAGAAAAAACTATTGAAAAGACTCTTGAAAATGAAAAGAGCCTTGAAAGGGAGTAGACAAAGGAAGGAACTAGTGAGATCCTTGATACTGATATAAATATTGATTCTGCTTTAATCAAGGAATGGCGGCAGTTTGATCTAATCATCAAAAACATGAATGACTCCTAAGAGCTCACTGCAACAAAATCGCCTGCAACACAAAAGCCTGAGGTTATTAGTATTCCAATTGAAGGGACAAGTGGCCTACCCAAGATTCAACAGGATATAGAAATCATTCCTGAAAATCCTATAGAGGAGATTGTACTAAAAATAGAAGAAATACCACCCCTAGATGTATTCTACAGTCCAAAGCATAGGGTTGTGGTTAAAAGACAGAGGAAAATTGATCAAGGACCTCTTCTAACTCCTCAGGACGAAATGATGAATGTGGTATGGAAGGCAGAAGTCAATCCTTCTGAGGATTTAACTAAATTATCTCAGTATGTAGGGGCTTATACAACAACAACAATGGACAAAGCCTCAGAGGTCAGCCAGTTAATCAAGGAAAAGGATCAGAGGATTACTCAACTTGAGGTGCAATTGGTAGAAGAATAACAAAGGATTAGTCAGCTTGAACAATAGCTAGTAGAGCTGAGAGAGAAAAATGAGCAAATAAAAGAGAAGTTGAAACTGGAGAAACAAAAGATTGATAAGAAGACTCTCCAGAAACAACAAGAGTTGTATCAAGAACTAAGCAGGCTTCAGATGACGATTGAGCAGGAAAAGAAGGCCAAGGAAGATCAAATTTCACAAATGCAATTACAGATAGAAAAGTACAGGGGTTATCCACAGGTTATTGAATTCAAAAAATAAGCCTTGGAGATAACCAAAGCCTTGTCTCGGTAGTTGAACATCCTTTGCCATAACATATCATTAGCTGACCCATTGTGCGATATCTCTGCATTGCTAATTGAGAACGCAGTTGACACTAGACTGGAATTGGAAAAAGTAGATGAAAGGATAAAAAAATTTCTTTCTTGGCAAGATTTCATAGAAGAAAGGGCTGCCAATTTGCCAAAGATACAAGAATCACACAAGGAAATCCTATTTTTAGAATTGGAGTCCCAACTAATGAAAGACGAAAGAGAAACTTCTAGATCCAGATCTGCAATGAACGGTGTAATCGAATTAGTAAATAACAATTTGCATATGTCTAATTTGATCTCTGATTGCTCTCCAGGTAAACTCCCAAAAGGAAAAGCACTGGAACATCATTGGAGACAGGAGTTGGCAAGCAGAGAAAAGCCGATTGGGGAAGTGCAAAACTTGACATGGGATACATTCTGGTTTTTTCTAGTCAAGCCACATAGCCAACAAATAGCCGTGAAATGCCTTTCCGATGCAATCAACTACATGATTCTCAAACTCTCCTATGCCACCTACACATCCCAGCTACATCCCAGGATGAGTCAACCTCCATAAATCTAGCCAATGCTCACAATCTGTCAGCTACAAGCACAAGAAAGGAAGCCAATTCAATGAATTAGTTCAATCACTATTGCACTGCTATTTTTATAGCAAATCTTATATTTCCATGTCTATAGTTAGAACAACTCATAGCGATTTTTGTTGATAGTTTTTATTTTTATTATTTAAGACCCTTTGATATATTTAGAAAGGGTCCTCAATTTGTATAAGATTTGACTTAAGAAGTTGCACTTCTGTACTTCTAAATAATTTTTTTATCAAAAGTGGATCAACATTCTGCATTTTTGTGAAAGAAAATTTTTCAAGACTTGAACTTTTGCATCTTCTGGTGGTTTTCTCAAATAGGAAAGTGGAATCGGAGTGTTTTTTACATCAGAAGGATTCAAATGCATACGGTACTATTATCATTGTTTTTGTCTTATTTCTTTATGTGAATGAACATTTCTTAAAAGTTGCTATTGTTGATATATGTATGCTTTTTCAAACGATTCTTTATTATATCATTTCTGAAGATTGAGAATTGTCTATTTCAAAGGATATATGTCAGTGATATATATTGTGATGAATGCGATAATGTTTTTATAATTACTTTGTTTAATTTCTTAAACAAAGTAATCGTTATATGAATACATCTTTCTATTTACGAATAAGCCATCTTTATGATTATTTGTCTATTTGAAACAATCAGAAATCGCATTGTTAACAGGATACCTGGGTTAGATTAGCATATTTGTATATTTTTGAATTGTAGGATAAAACACTTATCACCTTTGTTACACATTATAAAACAATCACCCATCAATTCATACATCACTGGGAAACTGGTCCCATTATATCTAGTTGGAGGCACCATACCAAACACAAAAGGCGCTGCACTAAGCTCCGGACCGGGTGGTTTTCCCTGATGTTGATGTAGCGATTTTAGAGGCATCAACATTTTGGGCACTAGAAGGAGGGCATGAAGTGTGAAGGTGAGAAAATATAAATCCGTAGCCCATTCTGAGAGTAAATCTCCCTCACCATCTCCTCCAACTTCTCCCTCGCATTCTAAATCTCCCATTTTCAAGTGAGAAGTTGAAAAGACAACACCCACTGCTGAAAATTTGAACATATCGGACAAGTCTTCCCTTGAACCCACTGAAGTTCAGTCTTTAATTCATAAACTTCAAGGGTTTTCAATATCTCAAGAGTAGTTTGAGTTATCCCAAGGTAGTGTGACTTCACAATGCATTCCTTCTTAGCCTCTTACATGATTACAGAGCGAAAAGCTTGGTATCCCACAAATAGAATTTCCTCTGCCAAGTTGAAAAAGAGCTAGGAAGACACCGTTAGAGTCTGATAGTGAGACTCTTTCGTCATCATCATCCACTTCGCCCAAACCATTGCAAAGTCAACCATCCATTCCCCAACTACATATCATAGTCCAAAAGGGTATAGGTACTCTAACACCTTCTACCCAACCACTTGTAACTACATCCTCACTTTCTTCTGCTATTAGTGTGACAATGGCACAAAATCAACCACAACCGAGGCCATGGACAAATCTAGGGGCAGTCACAATGCCTGCACCCTTGAGTCAATTATCGGCCCATACTGAAAGTGGTTACCAAAGTTTAATCCTGATATCGGCATACTAGCAGAAGAACATATAAACAATTTTATTTTGTCAATAAACTTAAATGGGGTGACAGAAGAAGATGTTGTTGTTAGGCTTTTCCCATACACCTTACAAGGAGCAGTTGGATCATGGTATTTTTCACTACCACCAGGATCCATTAATAGTTGGAATGCTTTCCAAGAGCAGTTTTTAACTAAGTTCGGAGATGATAGGTCCACAACGACATTAATCAATGATCTCTCCAATCTTAAAATTGAGTCAAAAGAACCCATTAAAGATTTCAACTCGCGATTTAATAAGCTCTTAAATAAAATTCCTGCTAATTCTAAGCCTAGTGAAGAAGTCCGAAGTGAATGGTATATTTCTGCTTTACCTTCGAATATAGCCATCTTCGTTGATAGGGCTGCAAAGCCCACCTTAGCAGAGAATATGAAAGAAGCGATCGCCGTTGAAAAATGTATTATTGCTTTAGAAAAGAAAACTACTCTGGAAGAAAGAAAGTCCAAAAAAGTTACTTTTAAAGATGATTCGAAAAAGAAAGCAGCTAAAGGCCCGTATGATATGGAGGGTTTGCAAAAAGTTCTGAAGACTATGTCCAATGAAATGGTAGAGATAAAGAAACAGGTAGCTGAAACCTCCACTAAAAAACCATTTAGGAACTTCAAAAAAATTGAATGAAAACCACCTAATTCCATATCTAATGCAGAATCAGATCCAGATAATGATGAGGATGAAGACACAGGTTTTTCATCAGAGGAAATAGAGGAAGATGAGATAGTTGAATGTCATGGTATGCAGGACTTTATTTTGCCCAACTCTGATACCAAAAGCGAACAAGAAGCTCTCCCAGTAAATACTAGAAGTAAAACCACTGTAGAACCTGTTCAAACTACTACCAAAGATAAGGCTCCCATGAAGAAAACTCCAATTTTGCCTACCCAAAATCAGCCATCATCTTCCAATCCACCCTCATCATCCAAGACATTGGTAGTCTCTGACTCTATGGATTACAAAATTATTGAAGACATGAAGAAGACTAGAGAAAATATTTCTTTATTTGAGCTTAGCAAGCTCAAACATCAACATAAATTGTTGCTCAAAGAGTTAAATGCAGTACCTTCTTCTCCTCTTCCAAATGCTGTATTATCCAAGGCAACTAAAGGAACATGTAAGCCACCATTGGATAAAGTACATGCTACTGATGCTGTTTTGATTGGAGATAGATCTAATTCTCATACTCCTCATTTTCTCTTGAGCTATGAGATCTATAATAGAAGTTTGCATAACTGCTTAATAGATTCAAGGGCTTCATCAAACATAATGCCAACCTCCGTTTGCTCAAAATTAAACATTGAGCCCCAAAAATCTACAATACATATTGTTCAATTAGATCGAACTAAGGTTCAAGTCTTAGGAGAGATTAATTCAGTCACCATTAGGTTATCAGCTGATCCTAGAGTAGTCCAAAGAATTGATATATTGATTGCTGACATCCCTAAGTTTTATGGTTTAATTTTAAGGAGGGATTGGTATGAGAAAATCCATGGTTACATTTCTACTGATTGGTCTCACGTTGGCTTCCCTATAAAGGGAAACCAAATCAAATCAAAATCGATCGGGAGAGGCACATGACCCATACTATAACGGAGTTTGAGCAGGAAAACCAACCTATAGCTTTCAATAACAACATTCTCAGAAATTGCTCAACCGAATCATTCTTTGGTAATTTTAATGCTCAATCATCACCTTTTTCTGTTAATAGTTTCACATCACAGATAGAAAATTTCTCTCATATGGATACCTCAAGGTGTGTAACTATTGTTGAGGAAATTGTAAATAAACCTATAGATAAGCTTGTATTTTGGTCTTTATATTTTGATGGATTAAAATCCAATGACAGTGCAGGAGCAGGATGTATTTTAGTTAGTCCTGAAGTGGAAAAAACTATGCTATCATGCAGACTAGAATTTGATTGTACAACTAATACTGCTAAATATAAGGCATTGATTCAAGGGCTCTATAAAGCAATAGGCCTGAAGATTCAATATCTAAAAGTATTTGGTGATTCTGAGATTGTCATCAAACAGGTAAGGAACACTATCCATTGCCTTTCAAGACATCTTAAGCATTATCAATCCCTGGTTCAAGACCTCATATCTCATTTTCTAGCATTTAATATTTCTCCTATCCCTAGATCTCAGAATTCAGCAGCTGATTTATTAGCTAATGTTGCTTCTAAGCTCCTTCCATCCGAGGATTACAGTCCTGATAGGTTTTCAATTGAATTAATTATTAGACCATCTGTTCCAGAAAATGTCACCAATTGGCGGGTATTTAATCATGACAAAGACAATTTAAATTTCTTAACTTCTAAAAAATCTTATGATGACTAGATTATTGATGAAAATGATCATGATCCTCAAATAAAACAAAGACCAAATGAGAATTCTATCCCTAAATCAGTGGTCAAGCTTGAAGATCTCTATGATATCAAAGATAGGTTCAAACAAAGTCACTAATTCAAAACTTCAAAGTTCTACTTTAAGGTTTGAATTAGTAAATCTTGGCACTGAGGCCAAACCACAAAACGTTAATCTGGGACTAGGGCTCACTTCAGAAGAAAGATTTTCTTTTATCAGATTGTTAAACAAATATAAAAATGTTTTTTCTTGGAATTATAATGATCTGAGAACGTATGATACTTCTATCATACAACACACAATTCCAATGATTTCTGAGGAGAAACCTATACAACAAAAATTGAGGAAAATTCACCTGAATCTGGAGAGCCAGATCAAAGCAGAATTGAATAAACTCTTGAAAGCTAAGATAATTTTCCCAGTCAAACATTCTAAATGGGTTTCTAACTTGGTACCTGTTAGGAAGAAGAATTTGCATTGATTTCAGGAATCTCAATAAGGCATGCCAAAAAGATAATTTCCCATTACCAACAATGGAGCAGACACTTCATTCAGTAGCTGGTTCAGAGTTGATGTCTTTTTTGGATGGTTTTTCTGGATATAACCAAATACTGGTACATCCAGATGACAGACTAAAAACTACATTCAGAACCAAATGTGGAACATATGCCTATCAGAAAATGCCTTTCGGTTTGATTAATGTTGGAGCTACTTTCCAAAGAACAATGGATATAGCATTTAAGGGTTTGATTAACAGGTCAATTGCTGCCTACCTAGGTGACATAACTGTCTTTTCCAAGAAAAGAGAAAATCATCTACATGATTTGAAAAAAATCTTTGAATGATGTAAAAGGTTTGGGATTTATTTAAATCCCAAGAAATAATTCTTCACTCTTGATGAAGGTAAAATCTTAGGATTTATTGTATCTAAAAATGGAATTTACATTGATCCAGATAGGATTAAAGAGATTTTTGATATTCCTCTGCCACATAATAAAAAATCAATGCAATCATTTTTAGGATAGATAAATTTTGTAAAAAGATTCGTTCCTGATTTTTCTCAGATTGTTTTACCTTTACAGACCATGATTAAGAAAATTTTAGTTTTCAAATGGGGACATAACGAAAAAGAAGCCTTTGATTCAATCAAACAGGCAATCATTAATGCTCCTGCATTGAATACTCCCAATTTTTCTAATCATTTTATTATGTACAGTTTAGCTACTGAAACATCTTATGCAGCTGTGTTAACACAAATCAATAATCAACAAATTGAAGCACCCATCTCCTTCTTCAGTTCTAATATACAAGGTGCTGAACTTAACTATTCTGAAGTAGAAAAACAAGCTTTCACTGGTTTTAAATCTATCAAACACTTTGGGCCATTCCTCATAAAAAAACATACAAAAGTAATAGTCTCATTCTCTGCAGTGAGACAATTGCTGGTCCAAAGGGAAGTAGGAGAGAAGAGAGCCAACTGGGTTACAACATTACAAGAGTATGATATAGATATTAAACCAGCTAAAATTGTATGAGGACAAGGTTTTTGCAAGTTATTAGTAGGAGATTCTAATATTCCAGAACATGAAGATTCAGATAATGCTCTTCGAGTAAATGAGATAAGTATCATGAATTCTGAATATCAGTATGCAGATCTGGTCTTTTATTTGAAAAATGGATATGCTCCTCCTAGTTTCAACTATGCTCCTCCTAGTTTCAACTACAAAAACAGATGCACCTTAAGATTAAAAGAAAAACACTTCGGAATCATTGATGATGTGTTATTTAGAAGGAATTATGATTCAATTTTGTTGAGATTCCTTGAAAAAACTGAAGCACAGAAGGTTTTGCAGGAATTACATGATGATCCAGCATGTGGACATTTTGGAGATGATACAACAGCTCACAAGATAATACATGTTGGATATTATTGGCCCACTTTGTTTAAAGACGCCCATGACTATGTAAGGAAATGCAAAATATGCCAAACTGCTAGTGGGAGACAAAGGAAACCAACCTTTGCTTTACAACTAGTGAACATTGAACAACCATTTGAACAATGGGGGATGGATATCATAGGAGAGATTGTTCCACATTCTTCCAAGTAGCACAGATACATCCTTACAACCACGAATTACTTCACGAAGCGGGTAGAAGCAATTCCTTTGAAGGTAGCCAATTCTGATGCAATCATTGAGTTCATTGATCAATTCATCATTACCAGGTTTGGTGTACGTGATGCCCTTATTTTTGACAATGCATCTTGTTTTTCTGGAAATACCATACTTGAATTGCTCTTAAGAGAGGATTTAAATTAAATTATTATGCAAACTACTATCATCAAGGTAATGGTTTGGAAGAATCAACTAATAAGAATCTCATTAAGATTATTAAAAGAACTGTTGATCAAAATCAAAAGAATTGGCATAAGTCTTTCATATTTGCATTATGGGCAAACCGCATAACTTAGAAGGCCTCAATAGGTACTTCACCATTCAACTTAGTATATGGGAAAGAAGTTGTAATACAAACAAACTTAGCACTCCCATCTCTGGCCCTAGTACAATTTATTGAAGAAAATCCTTCGTCCTCTATTCAATTAAGATATGATAAAATCCTTAAATTAGAGGAGGAAAGGGAAAAAGCCAAAATCACACATGCAAAACATCAACAGGTCATTAAATCTTCTTTTGATGCAAATTCTACCAGCCCAAAAATTTTACAAATTGGTGATCTTGTTTTGAAATGGGACAAAGCGCACGAAGACAAAGGCAAACATACCAAATTTCAAAAGATGTGGCTTGGATCATTTCAAATCATTGAGAAGATAGGCTCATCAACGTTCATACTGCAAGACCTATCAGGAATTAGGGATTTTCTTCTTGTCAATGGGCTCATCTTGAAGAAATTCTTTACTTAAGGAGGTAACCCCTTCTTACCTGTAAATATTCATCATGCAAGTTTGCGTATTTTAAATTTTTATTTGTAGATAATAATGTTGTAAATAGTCTTCCATTGACCTTTTACTATTGGAAAGTTCTTTAAGAAAATATTGTAAATACTTACTTTCAATAGATGGAAACCTTTAAGGAAAAGACTACAGTTTTAGAAAGATAGATAAAAAATAAATCTATGAGAACCTCTTTTAGATTTGTAAAATTTTCACAAGCCTTGAAAATAATGTAAATCATTCCAAGTTTTAAAGAGCCAAGAGAGGTTATTTGTAATAAGTAAAAACTTTTCCAAACTTAGTATCTACAACTCTAAAATTTTCATCCATAAACCCTTAAGGAGAAAGTCATTCACCCCATCCACTAAGTTTATCATTTTTCACAGTGTAATTCTAAAATATGTCTGATATAAAAGATAAGGGGTCTCATCATGAGCCTGCTTACCATGATCATAGGGAACTAATTAAACTGACATTACCAATACTGCATATCAAAACAGGGTAATGGCTTATAATCATAAGACAAGGGGTCTCATCATGAGCCAGCTTTTTCAGTTCAATTACAACTAGTGAATGGCATTGTCAACAGCTGGCCACCAAACCAAGACAATGGCTTTTAATTTTGTAATAAATTAAAAGAATAAAAAAGAAAAAAAGAAAAAAATATGTCTAAACATATCTTTTTGAATTGATCTTTCAAAAGTTATACTCTTAGATGGATGGGATAATGAATGATTAAGTGGTTAAAAGGTAACCCTGTCGAGACTATAAATGTCTGCTGGCAGCAGGGGCACTACCTGTGACAACATATTAAACTTAAAAGCTAAGCTGGAGAAGCCCCTTGCTTTATCTATATCAACCAACCAAAGCTTGAAGAAGCCCAGAATGTTTTTATTTTTATGATTGGAAAATAAATTACAAAAATTGTCTTTATATTTAGAGTTAGTTTTTATATAACTATTCTTAGATGGTTTTCTTTATCCTCAATGGCTTCCAAATTAAGAAAGTTATAGATATTGCATTGTTTTCTCGGAGATAACTATTTCTCCCAGTGAATCGCCAATTGTTGTGTTATACAACAACCCTCCCCATTTCAAATTTTTTATCTAAAACTTTAACAAGAAATGGGTCCCCTTTTTAGAACTTAGATAAAATCAATAAAACTTTTAAAAAATCAATAGTTGTGATAAGTCTTTTGCTTTTAGGTTAAGTTCAATAACAATCGCAACTTTGCAAAATCTATACAACACATGAAAATCCTTATGAAAAGGTCTGATCCAATTTAAATATTAAACAAGATCTTGTCATAAAACAAATATAAATGAATGTGTCACATGCTTTGTTCAAAAGACAGACTTAAGGTTTCCATTGGCAATTGCTGATGCGATAACGCCATCGGAAAGCGCATATCGCAATTTATCAAGGAATCATTCCAAGGGGCCATATAAATCTTCCGATACGATAAGCCGATTGCAATCGGTCATCGCTCAAAGCATGAAACACATAAAAAATTCCCATTTGGAATCCGTCGATACGATTTCATTATTGGAAAGTGCACTTTTTAATAAAGGTGAAATATAATCATTAAAAGAATGTTTGCAGGTCTAAATTATAAGTCAATTATAAATAAAAGAAAAGTTTTTATTCAAGTGATCCTGCTTACCATCTATTGCAATCAAAACTTTACAAAGGAAACAATTAAGCATAACGGTTATGCCTCTCAAAGTTACGATATTTATTTTTAAAGAACTGTTATAAAGATTCGCGATGCGACATATCTTTATGGCATTTAAGTGTCACGTTGTCAGTTATAGAAAATCATTAATAGAGTAGTTATGGTTGAGTCCTTCAAGGATTTCATCCGTAGTAGCGTAATATATCAAAATCCATATCACCCATTGCGCTTAATTATTGTTATTATTGTATACTGTGTATTAGCTTTGAACAAATTTATCCTCTATTACATTCTTCTGTTTTCTTGTGCAGAGCAAGTCTGAATTTATGAATCCAACAAAAATGACGAAGAAATCAAAGAAACCAAAGGCTCCCGTCATAACCAAAGAAGAACCAATAAAAAAAGGTCTTGATTGTTGATACTACCTGCCTTGGTCTGGGCCAGGCTTCATGGGAAAGCATATATAATTTACTGGAAGCCGAAGATCTAGAATAAATTGAACAAGAAAAGGAACAACACATTCTACTGACAAGTCAGAGAGTACTCTTAAGGATTTGGCCAGCTCTTATCTTCACAGAATAGCAGCCCGCGCTAGAATATTACCCTACAATGACTTGGTCAGATGGGTAATTGAGAGTATCAGCATAACAAACAGAGCATTATTTACGGCTGATGGAAGTATGTTCGGGTCATTCAGGGCGGAAGATATCAAAAAGATGTACCATTTTCTGGAACCACAGAAACATTACAACAAGGCATTTTTGGAATCCTTCACCAAGGAAAATGCCATGGAGTCGGACCTTATTAGGTAGTGGAGGCATTATCCAAACAAACACAAGCATGAATCATTGGGTATGTACTCCCCAGACTCTTTAGCATCTCCTTACTGCTATGTTGGTGCTATGATATGCAGACTCTTTAGAGTCCATGATTCGGCTAGGTTTTCTATAGATATGGTACCTTTAATGGAAGCAATAGTTAAATCATATATCATGGATTGGGCAACCATTTTATCTGATAAAATGGCCAACCAAATCCTTGATTATAGAAGAAACAGGTTTGTGACTACCCGGGTAATACCCCCATTTTATATGAGTGCCTACATTTTGGACACCGTCTGTTTCAATTCTGATTACCCCATTTTAGGTTGGAAATGGATCCTTAGAACCCAAACCCCATTCATATCTATCATAAGGAATTGTGGAAAGCCCATTATAAAAATCATCTTTATAGAATCTGTCATGGTTTCATCTTGCCTGTTCATTATGCTATATTCAACAAACCCGCTCCTAGGTTGTCCGATGAAGCCAGTGTCGACCTAACATCAATTGGTAGTTGGTTCGGTGAAGAGAAGATCACCTATATCAGAGTTTTTGGCAGCATTACTTATCCACATGTCCTCCCCTTATACATTCCTGATAAACTATTTTCCAGAGATATAGCTTATCAGATAACAGAGGCAAGGATGTCAAGGAACCTGAAGGAGTACCAAAAACAAATGTGGCCTTCATTTCCCCTTCGATGTGGTACTTTCACACTACATGACTTCAAACATGCAGAGAAGGAAGCTGAGAAAATTAAAATGTTAAAGTTAGCAGTCATCCCAAAAAGGCAATATGATCCAAAAGCAGTTGCCTACAATTTCACCTCTCATGTCAAACTTGCCAAGTTTGAACATGAGAAGGATGATTATGATGATTTGTTCACTTCAGCCAAATTATTTTCTCAAGTGAAACAACTAGCAAAAATCAAATTGGGAGCAGAGGGATTAGAGGAATTTTTGAAGTTCAGGACATAGAGGTTGCAAACACTACCTCTGGACTTGTTAAATACTACCTCTATTGTTATAGACATTTTTGGGCACTGCAACCCCGAGCATAAAATGTCCATAAACCAAGGGCTCCTAAGTCCCTAAAGGTGTTGTTCCAACCTCTAAAAGAATAAGGTCAACTGATTACAGCATCTCCCAGAAGTTCTCCATGAAGAACTACTTAGAACTAGTCAAAACTAGACCATTTCACCTGCTCCATAGGCAAAGTGCATTTCATCCCACCTAAATACACACAGTAGGTGCGTTGCATTTCAAAAATCCCTTCTATGGGGTGCGATGGGCGAAAAGGGACAAATGGCAGGGTCAATTCGCAAGGTGGAGAAGCATGGAATCTTCCAGAAACTTCTCTGGTGACACTTGCCTATCTGAATTCGACCAGGGATGAGTAAGAGATCATCAATCTCCAAGTGGAATCAAGAACTATCAGAGGGAAGACACTAATCAAATCACAAGCTGACTCATCTCCCTTGCAGACATCTATATATGGATCCCTCATCCCAGAGATCCTGAGGCTAGAATTTTGCATCTTGTAAGGAATCACTATTGGTTTCTTGAGGCAACATCATAGTATTGGGTGATCTAAGCTTTTCATGAGGTGAAGAAGGGCTTACTTGCTAAGAGGATGATGCTGGGTCAAAACAATTGGTTGTAATTCTCTTGGCTCTTTCTTGATTATCAATAAAACTATTCAAGTTTTCCTCCATACTCTTGTATGATTTATGTTTTATGCATTTGTATGGTCAATTTACATCTGATCCTATATTGTTTATGATAGTAGATCTATGTTCTCATATAGTGTTATGTTGCTTTGATTCTACAGGTACTCTGTGAAGTTGGGTATACAAGAAATCAAGTAGCAAAGGACTATTAGAAGAGAGAGGAATCAAGCAAAGAACCAAGCGCAAGACAGAGGTTGGTCTCTTTTATTCTTCTCTCATCTATCTTTCATAAAGGAAAACGAAAGTAGTTTTACTTTGTTTGTTTCTAAGGTAGCTACCAGCCTTAGTGGGCTTAACAGTTCTGCATAGACACTATTCCCGGTATTCCAACAAAGCCGCTGCCATCAAAGCAGAAGTTGAAAAGCTTCTCCATGTTGGTTTCATTTACCCAGTTCCTCTAACCGATTGGGTATCGAACATTGTTCCTGTTATAAAAAAACAAGGAACGATTAGAGTGTGCGTCGATTATAGGGATGTAAATCAAGCTTGTCCAAAAGACAACTACCCTACACCCTTTATTGACCAGATAATTGATGAATGCGCTGGATGTGAAATCTTTTCATTCATGGATGGATTCTCCGGGTATAATCAAATAAATATCCGCCCACAGGACCAGTCAAAGACTGCATTTATTTGTCTGTGGGGCACATTCGCATACCACAAATTACCTTTTGGTTTAAAGAACGCAGGGGCGACATTTCAGAGGGCAATGAATTATGCCTTCCATGACATCAAAAACATCATTCAACCATATCTCGACGACCTTCCGGCTCATTCGCGAAAATGGACTGATCATCCGCAGCATTTAAGAGCAATATTTCTACGTTGCCGACACTACAAGATACGACTCAATCCACACAAATGTGTGTTCTGTGTCAGTTCTAGTCACTTACTTGGCTTTGTAGTCTCAAAGGACGGGATTCATCTCGACCCATGCAAGGTTCAGGCAATCATAAATTTGCCTCCACCTTCAAATTTGCTTCAGATACAGAAACTCCAAGGGAAAGCAAACTTTCTGAGGAGGTTCATTCCAAATTACGCCAAACTTGCTAAAGGTTATACACGTCTATTGAAAAAGGAAGTGCCCTTCGTCTGGGATCAGGTCGCGCAAGCTTCCTTTGATGCTTTAAAGGAATCCCTAATGAAAGAATCATTAATGTATGCTCCTAATTATCAAAAAGACTTTAACCTGTATCTGGCTGCGGTGGATACAACCATCGCAATGGTTTTAGTTCAAGAAGACAACAAAATTGAACATCCTATATATTATTTAAGTAAGAACTTAAATGATATAGAAAGAAAATATTCTTATGTTGAAAAGATAGCACTCGCAGCTGTTCAAGCGATACAGAGATTTCGACACTATGTCCTCTTTCGGAAAACTACCATTCTGTCAGATTGCAACCCCATGACTTATATATTGTCGCGACAGTTGCTGGGGGAAAATATTCAAAATGGATAGCAATTCTATAAGAGTTTGATCTGGAATTTGTAAAATCCAAGTCAAAGAAAGACCTGGTTTTCGCAAAATTATTATGCGATCTCCCATCATCGTCCAACGATGAAACATCCGAAGAAACAATCGTGGATGAATCTTTGTTTCTGATATCTTCAAGCAATCCATGGTATGGAGATATAATCATTTATCTCCAAACCCAAAAATATAGGCCTAATACCTCCCACTCTGAAGAAAAACGTATTCGATACCAATCAAAAGACTACATGATCGTCGGTGACACACTTTACCGTCGTGGTATCGATACAGTTCTGAGGAGGTGCCTCACCCATGAGGAGGCTGAAAAAGTCCTGAATGATTACCATTCAGGCACGTGTGGGGGGCATCAATTCGGTTACGCTACGGCGCAAAAATTGTTACGAGCAGGATACTTCTAGCCAACAATGTTCAAAGATTGCATAACCGTAGTCAGAAGTTGCCATGCCTGTCAAATTTTCGATAGCAAAACCAGAAGACCACCCGCACCTCTGCAGCCAATAGTTGTTGTTGGGCCATTCGCCAAATGGGGCATTGATTTCATGACATGTAACCCCACCTCGACCGGGGGGCATGGGTATATCATAGTCGCAGTGGACTATTTTACCAAATGGGCCGAGGCGATGCCTACATTAGATAACACTGGTGAAACAACTGCCCTTTTCTTTTTCAATCATGTAGTCGCCAGATTCGGTGTTCCACAGGCTATAGTCACAGATCATGGATCGCATTTTCGCAATCACATGATGGCCGAATTAGCTGCCAAATTAGGGTTGTCTCACGACAGCTCTACTCCATACTACCCGCAAGCCAACGGACAAGTTGAAGCAATCAACAAAGTCCTGAAGCGCATGTTGCAACGGATGATTGGAGTCCACAAAAGGAGTTGGCACCTGATCCTGTACTCAGCCTTGTGGGCATACCGAACCTCGGTAAGGAATGCAACCGGGTTTACACCTTTCCAACTGGTGTATGGCCTAGAAGTAATCTTACCAGTTCAGTGTGAAATATCGTCCCTTAAACTTGCAATCGACCTTCTCTCCGGAACTTCAGAAGAGGAGGCTCGTTTCTTGGAACTAATCCAATTGGATGAAACCCGTCATGATGTCACTTTGGCTAATGAAGCCCATAAGAAACGAGTCAAGGCGTAGTTCGACAAGAATGTCAAACCCCATGTCTTCTCAGAAGATGACCTAGTCTTACTTTATGACCAAGAATCCGATAATTTGGGAGCAGGTAAATTCAAGTCTTTATGGATGGGCCCCTATATTGTTAAATGCGTATTAGCAAAAGGGGCCTACGAGTTAATGGATTACGACGGAATTCCACTGGCGCAACCCCGTAACGGGTTGTACCTTAAGCGTTACTATGCATAATCAGTATGGTAACCTATATGCTTTTGTTACATTTTTGTTTTCGCTAAGGGTAATCATTTTGGTCAAGTAAATCCACTTTTTACATTTTTCGCAGATGTCAAAACTATTGGAATCTTTTGTTGGATATGCCGATGGAGCAAGTCGTAGTTCGCGGAACCTATCTTCTGTAGCCTAGGCCATTTTTGATCCAAGCGGCGAGTTAGTAAGTTTCAGAGGGGTATGTATTGGTCGATCAACAAATAACATCACTGAATATAGCGCGTTGATAGAACTTCTCTCTGATGCCATCACACATGGCATACGCCGACTTCTTGTCAGGCTAAACTCACAGCTCGTCATACTACAACTCACTGGTATCTACTCCGTTCGAAATCCAGCTATCTATCGCATGTTCCTAAGGGTCAAGATTTTGGAAAGGCAATTTAATTTTATTCAATATCAGCATATTTCCGGAAGCTTAAACACATTAACTGACTCATTGGCAAATTATGTGTTAGATAGACATTTCCAACATTTATAAAAAGAAGCATTTCATCAATATTTGCATGCGGATCATATAACTTAACCAAAATAAAACTCTGAAAATCAAAAATATATATATAACTGTTTATGGTTTACACATAATGTTCTGTAACCAAGACAAAATTGGTCAAATGACCCAAAACTCAAAATGTTAGGGGGAACCCTAGTCTAATGATGCTGGTGATAACAAGTCACCGCCTGTGCAATCATGCGTAAAAGCCTAGTCCATCGACTTGGCACACCAGTGGTATGTCACTGCAACCTCAGAGGCAGCTCGTCAGTCCTCACATCTGGAATACCAAGAGTGAGGCCCTCGACCTGATCCTGTAATGCTGAAAGAGTCTCGGCCACATCAAGGTCGCGAAGGATAGCCCTTCCCACAACCTCTCCTGCTAGAGCGGTGACTGGCACTCTCAGGCGTACTACTGGCCGAACGGGACCAACATCTGCATGAGCACATGAGTTCTGATTAGTCTTGACAGAATAAAGCACAAGGACATTATAAATGAAAAACGGTAAACATAAATATGGTCAAGAATTTACCAATGGCACCCCACTGCTCGCCAGCCGGCAGTACCAAATCCAGGTCACCCCGGAAGTCCATACCAGCATATGGGGCTCAGAAAAACCAGAAATCAGGCTCAAAATGCAAAATGGCGACTCCACTGGGGAACGGGTAGATTGTTTGTTCATCTATATTTGTTTACTTTATAAACTTACAGATGGAGCCTGAAGTCAAGCCAACTAGCCTTCGAACTGCATTTGTTATGCAAGTGCAAAGTAGATCAACGTTGCTTCAGTCAATCTCCGGGTTTTGTTTATGAATTAAACAATTGATTTACAAGCTCTCTAATTGCCCTTGTGGTGGCTCTAGTAACCTCCTTAGATCTACCCCTGTGATTGATTTACTGATTACCACTTGCTTGGCCAAAATCCCTGAACTGAACTGCAAACTGTGACCCGGAACCCAATCAAAGTCTCGTCCCTGGTCCAGCGCACTGTCTGTTCTGTGAATCTCAAATTCAGCGCACTTCCCGAGTGTAGTAGGTGCGTTGCATTTCAGCTTCACTGTGTTACAAGTGCGCTGATCAGACTAGGCATTGTTCCTAAATTTTGGTTTCTGTGTTCACTCTTTTTAGATCTATTCAAGAGTTTTGCTACTTGTAGTAAGTACACCTCTTTTTGAAACCCCTTTCCTTGCTATTATTCCGCCTCCATTGTGCAAAGAACTGTAAATGTTTTTATGTATTTTTTGAGTCATTTTCAGTTCTCCTTTACAAAGAAGTAACGTAATTGTACTGTCGTTTCTTGATTTGAAAGTGTCGCAAGTGTCGTTTTCAGTCATAGAAGAGAGTCTGATTGCTCTTGATAGTCGATTACCCTGTTACTATTGTATTTGATCTGAATTAGTAGTTTTTCTAGTGTCGAAAGCAAGTTTTCAATTCCAAATCGCAAGGTGTTATCAATGTCCTCATTTTGTTTTGAAAAGAAACTTGTTAGTAATTGTCGCTTTGAAAAATAATTCAGATTTGCGCAATAGCTTTCTTTTTATCATTTACACATTAAGAAGGCTGAAAACAAATACATGCATGTGCATTTGCATTTAGACTGTTTGTTGGTTTGATTTAGGACAGTGCATATAGTGTGTGCTCTTTGCTCTTTGTTGAAAGAACGCCATCTCTCTTTCCTTAGTAGCTAGGATTTTCATTTGCAAAAAAGAAGATTAAACGACTGTTTATCATATTAGATTGCATTTTAGGAATTGTACATCTACATCACGCAGTGAACCTGAAAGGAAAATTTCTTAAGCAAGATCAACTATAAAATAAATTTAATGAATCTAACAACGCTTTGGAACCTAACGCACAACATCTAGAAGTCTAGGCTAGAGACGTATTCCGGCGTCGTAAAGCCTGGTAACTGTTGTTTTCACTATTGGTTGGGTGATTCCTCCACTTTGACACGATAAGTGCCAGTACGGACTTGTGCTCCCACGTACTGTCGAGTATATTTTGGGAGACCACAATAGGCTTAATCCTTTATCCATAGGAAGCCATGTCTGCCACCCTATCGATCGCAATGCACTGAACACAACATTCGGGAAGATTGACTGCCGTACCATAAAAAGTATTCTGTAGTTTTGTGATTGGTTTGGTAATCCCTCTGCCTAGATTTCCAGAGCAGTCCCTTTCATTCCTTTTCAGACTCCTTAACGGAAAAGGTCCATCTAAGCACTTGTCACTTCAGGCTCATTAAAAATCGAAGGCGACTAGAGTCATCTTTTGTTTTTTCTCGACTCTTTAAAATTGAAAAAACATGTTGTGTCAAAGCGTCTAAAATTTATTTTAAGCGGAATAATTATCACCTTTCCTACGTTGGTCTTAGGTTGAGGAAAATGGAGTCCACCAACCAAGGAATTCCTCTTGGAGGAAATCCTAGTCCCTTCTCCTCTTGGGGAGATGGTGCACCCCACATGGCCACATTGTCACTTCTAGGATTGACAATTGGTTTGCCCGTATGGCTCTTCTCAACCTCTGTCGTTCAGAACACCGCGATTCCTGAACAATCGAGTCAACAACTAAAAGATACTGGAGTTACCCCCCAACCCTCTACTTCGTCCAATTCTTCCTCTCCTCCTTCCTCTTCACTTGATGAAGTTGGTAAAGCCAAAAATCAAGTTCCTGAGAAGAAGAAGGAAAAGAAGAAGAAAGAGAAGAAGAAGAAGGAGCCGAAGGCGAAAAGGGGCAACCAAACGTCGTCTAGCGAAAATCCACACACTGCATCGACCAGGCCTAAATCGCCATGTGTCATTTGCAAAGGAGACCAATATCATAGAGATTGTCCTTGCATCCCTAGGATCCTAAGGGACTGGTCTCCTCGTTTGCACAACCCGGTGTCGTCAACCTCTGGTGATCATGTTGAAAGTACACCGTCAACTAGTGAAAGTGAAGCCCCTGGACAAAAAGGAAAAAGTAAACTTCCTTGTAGACTGTGTGAAGGTGATCATGCTGTTCACCATTGTCCCTTCTTAGATGAGGCTAAAAGAGTTTTGGACGACCGTCCGGTTTCACCGTTATGGCTCCCTCCTGGATATAAGAAACTCTTGCCGAGTCCGTCACTAGTTGAAAATCCGGCTGACACGCCCTTGTGGTCGGCCGAAGCGTCTATCATTGAAGATAAACCATCTGAATCCATACCTGATGAAAGTCAAAAGGTCGAGGCGGCAGTTGACCCGGTCTTGCCTTCAGAGGTTCCGTCTTCAGATGATACAGTCACCGAAGAGAACAAAGATGACACCGTCCAAATTCTCTTCATAAACACAGACTCCGATGAACATGGGGGCAGTTTACCCGTTCCTTTACCACAGGAAGGAAGTTCGTTAGAGTCATACCCGGCCGTCTATTCGGTCCCACCTCCAAGCAACCTGGTCGTTTCCTTTGATTGGAATCTACTAGGCAGACCCCGTTTACCGGCTAGTATACCATTCTGAATCATCACTCAAGTATATAGAATGGTTATGGCCGGTACCATCATAGATGAAGGGGCTTCTGTGAGTATCCTTTCCTCAACTGCTTGGAAAGCGCTTGGTTCGCTATCGCTTTTGCCTGAAATGAGAAATCTAATAGGCTTTGACAAAGGAACTAGTCGACCGTTAGGGATCCTTCCCAATGGGCCCATTAAATTGAGAGGGAAAAATGTTCACATGAACGTAATGGTAGTCCAAGGACCCCTGGATTATAATCTACTCCTTGGACGAGACTATATTTATTGCATGGGAGCCATTGTCTCCTCACTCTTTAGAGTAATGTGTTTTCCGCACGAAGGAAGAGTGGTCAAGCTCGTAGACCAACTTTCATTCCCTGGTTCACGCATGGCAAATAGTCATATACCATCCCTGAATGGTCTTTTCACGCAAGGAATGTCTCATCAATCCCCAGTCCGTCCACCTGATGAGCGCGAGTGATTCGGGGGACATGACTGAAACCCAGGGGGCATGCATCCTGGTCTGCTTCGGCAGAAGAACCTTGGGTATAGGGTTGATTTCCGCGAGGGATATATGACTAATCTGGCGAACCTGTCCTTACAGGAAAATGGGAACAGACTGGAATAAGATACCTTCGTTAAGGTTATGCCGGGTGACACCACTCCTCTTTGCCTATTTTGATAGGCATCGCTAAGAAAGAATTTTATCCGCTACGTGGATGAAACTTTCTTGGTAACCTGGAAATTTTTCTCTATACCTGGGGACATGCAAACCTTTTGGCATGCAAGCGAAGAGCGACTATTTATTTTTTAAATTTTTAGGTCCTCTAACCCTTTAAACTCGTAGGATTAGTCGTTTCCTAACTTACATAAAGAAAGGATCCAGAGCAAAGCTTTGTAAGGTGCAAGCTCCACAAAAATGGCATCTTAGGTGAGACGTCCTTATTATACGACTGGATCGAGCAGTTTTATTGCGGAATTCAAGCTCGTTAAAAAATAAACATAAGAATTGAGCAAGTGTTTCCCCCGAAGTTTAAGCTCATTAAAAAATAAACTAATTTCCAGTAAATAACCATCATGAATGTAGTACTTCAGCCTTTAAAGCCTTGGTCGTGTTCTCATCATCACCTCCACTCTGTATTGGCCGATCATTCACCTCCACTTGATTGTTTACCCCTTCTGAGGAACAGGTGCGAAGAGTGATCTTGTTAGCCATCCTTGTGACACTGCCGTGATTGGAAAATTCCAAACCTTACCTGGAATCAGCTGCTACCCGAATTTATCACTCGTTCCTCAAAAACGAGTCTCCTTTAAGCTCTTTTCAACTGACTCGTAAAATATGAAAAGATTGTCGAGCCATTGGCCTCTCCAGCTCGTTAAAGTGACCGGAAGTGCTATCCCTCCTTTAGATTTTAATCTTTTTGGACCTGAGGGATTATTACACAAAAAGATCGAGCGCTTGTCTTGTTCGGCTCGTTAAAATTACCGAAAATTCATCCCTTTCATATTATTTTATACTTTTTCAGACTTAAAGGATTTGATGACGAAAAAGGATATTTGGAGTTTCCTTTACGTTCCTTTTCAGACTCTCTAAAATTGAAAAGGACCGAGTTATCTTTGTCGTTAAACTTGTTAAAACCTAATAGCGACAAACTTGTCCATAACAGACAAGAACGAGTTTCACTATCGCTAAGCTCGTTAAAACATAGCGATGGGTTTGCCCGAAGGGAAAATTATAGAACAAGAATATGTTATCCTCCTCAAGCTTGACAAAAATAAAGAGGTACTGGTCAGCAATGACTGGGGAAAAATTGGGAAGAAAACTTGAAGAAACTTTGTTGGTAGCAAGTCACTCTTGAACATGACACTTTCACTCTGCATCCTAGTCGGGTTGGGTTGTTCCATTCACTGGTCATATCACCATGGTTCCATCACACCATCCACATTTGGGGTTAGTGCTACCAATCCATCATGTCAGTGTCGCTAATATGTTCAAGAGAAGTCATTCAGAGAATTCACCTGTGTCTCACCCACTATAATACATTTTCGCTCCATTCTTTCATGACCGCCACCCTGAACCTTATATCACCAGATCGTTTTCACCTCCATTAAAATCATTTGCTCCGTTCCGTGTCATTGATGTGGGATTCATTAAGGCCCTCATATGACGGATCGCTTCTTGTCGACATCAGCTCATTATCCAAGAAGGCAATCTAGGAACAACCCTTTCAGTACTTTGAAGCTTGCATGCCTCAATGGCAAGTTTCTCACTTCCGGCAACAGGTTTACATCAATGGCCTTCGACCAAAAGATTTTACGTGGTGTTCGACGCCAAGTCCCTTATTCACACCATGTGAATTGTACTGCAGTACCTTGAGGATCATTATCATTATCAGTGATTCCTCTCGCGCCTGTTAACAACTTACATCATTGGTTGGTAATCAGGCGATGTCTTTCCATGTTCGACTCCAGAACATCTCTCACAAGAATCAACTTGTACTTTGAGTGAAGATTGAACGAGATTGAAGACCCCAGATCTAGTTTCATCCATCCGGGCTGCGATATATATTCAGGAAAATAAAGAAATCAAATGTACATCATTGCTGCACAGATAATCATCCAATCTAAGGGATGATGGCTCTACCAGAATCATCAGTCTACACTCAGACGATTGTCCGTCTCATGTACATGAAAAATGAATTTATAAATATGAGCATGGGAATGCCCGCCTCAGCTAGATCATGAAAAAATTATGAAGATAATGTATTGTATTGTATCTTATTATAGGTCTCCTTCCAGCTTGAAAGAACTTCGGATCCTCATGATAAAGCATTTCACCCGACATCAAAAGATTAACGACCTCATGCTTTAGGGGGCAACTGTTATAGACATTTTTAGGCACTGCAACCCCAAGCATAAAATGTCCATAAACCAAGGGCTCCTAAGTCCCTAAAGGAGTTGTTCCAACCCCTAAAAGAACAAGGTCAACTGATTACAACATCTCCCAGAAGTTCTCCATGAAAAACTACTCAGAATTGGTCAAAACTGGACCATTTCACCTGCTCCATAGGCAAAGTGTGTTGCATCCCACCTAAATACACATAGTAGGTGCGTTGGATTTCAAAAATCCCTTCTATGGGGTGCGATGGGCGAGAAGGGACAAATGGCAGGGTCAATCCGCAAGGTGGAGAAGCATGGAATCTTCTAGAAACTTCTCCGGTGACACTTGCCTATCTGAATTTGACCAGGGATGAGTAAGAGATCATCAATATCCAAGTGGAATCAAGAACTATCAGAGGGAAGACACTAATCAAATCACAAGCTGACTCATCTCCCTTTCAGACATCTATATATGGATCCCTCATCCCAGAGATCATGAGGCTAGAATTTTGCATCTTGTAAGGAATTGTTGTTGGTTTCTTGAGGCAACATCGTAGTGTTGGGTGATCTAAGCTTTTCATGAGGTGAAGAAGGGCTTACTTGCTGAGAGGATGATGCTGGGTCAGAACAATTGGTTGTAATTCTCTTGGCTCTTTCTTGATTATCAATAAAACTATTCAGTTTTCCTCCATACTCTTGTATGATTTATGTTTTATGCATTTGTATGGTCAATTTACATCTGATCCTATATTGTTTATGATAGTAGATCTATGTTCTGGTAGTGTTATGCTGCTTTGATTCTACAGGTACTCTGTGAAGCTGGGTATACAAGAAAGCAAGTAGCAAAGGACTATCAAAAGAGAGAGGAATCGAGCAAAGAACCAAGCGCAAGACAGAGGTTGGTCTCTTTTATTCTTCTCTTATCTATCTTTCATAAAGGAAAACGAAAGTAGTTTTACTTTGTTTGTTTCTAAGGTAGCTACCAGCCTTAGTGGGATTAGCAGTTCTGCATAGACACTATTCCTGGTAACATCTATGGTGCAACTAGAAGGCCACTTTGAAGAAAAAACTATTGAAAGGACTCTTGAAAAGGAAAAGAGCCCGTAAAGGGAGTAGACAAAGGAAGGAACTAGTGAGATCCTTGATACTGATATAAATATTGATCCTGCTTTAATCAAGGAATGGGAGCAGTTCGATCTAATCATCAAGAACCCGAATGACTCCCAAGAGCTCACTACACCAAAATCACCCGCAACACAAAAGCCTGAGGTTATTAGTGTTCCGATTGAAGGGACAAGATGCCTACCCAAGATTCAGTAGGATATAGAAATCATTCCCGAAAATCCTACAAAGGAGATTGTACTAAAAACAAAATAAATACCACCCGTAGATGTATTCTACAGTCTGAAGCACAGGGATGTGGTTAAAAAATAGAGGAAAAAGAGGAAAATTGATCAAGGACCTCTTGTAACTCCTCAGGCCGAAGTGATGAATGTGGTATGGAAGGCGGAAGTCAATCCCTTTGAGGATTTAACTAAATTATCTCAGTATGCAGGGGCTTATACAGCAGCAACAATGCACAAAGCCTCAGAGGTCAGCCAGCTAATCAAGGAAAAGGATCAGAGGATCACTCAACTTGAAGTCCAATTGACAGAAGAACAACAAAGGGTTAATCATCTTGAACAGTAGCTAGCAGAGCAGAGATAGCAAACTGAGCAACTAAAAGAGTAGTTGAAACTGGAGAAACAGAAGATTGATAAGCAGACTCTCTAGAAACAACAGGAGTTGTCTCAATAACCAAGCAGGCTTGAGATGAAAATTGAGTAGGAAAAGAAGGCCAAGGAAGATCAAAGTGCACAAATGCAATTACAGATAGAAGAGTACAGGGGTTATCCACAGGTTAGTGAATTTAGAAAAGAAGCCTTGGAGATAACCAAAGCCTTGTCCTGGCAATTGAACATCCTTTGCCAAAACATGTCATTGGCCAACCCATTGTGCGATATATCTGCATCGCTAATTGAGAAGGCAGTTGATGCCAGACTGGAATTGGAAAAAGCAGATGAAAGGATAACAAATTTTCTTTCTTGACAAGATTCCATAGAAGGAAGGGCTGCCAATTTGCCAAAGATACAAGAATCGCACAAGGAAATCCTGTTTTTGGAATGGGAGTCCTAGTTAATGAAAGTCGAAAGAGCAACTTCTAGATCCAGAGATGAAATGAATGGTGTAATCGAATTAGTAAATAACAGTTTTCATATGTCTAATTTGATCTCCGATTGCTCTCCAGGTAAACTCTTGAAAGCAAAGACATTGGAACATCATTAGAGACAGGAGCTGGCAAGCAGAGAAAAATAGATCAGAGAAGTGCAAAACTTGACATGGGATACATTCTGTTTTTTTCTAGTCAAGCCACATAGCCAGCAGGTGGCCATGAAATGCCTTTCTGATGCAGTCAACTGCATGATTCTCGAACTCTCTGATGCCACCTACACAGCCCAACTACATTCCAGGATGAGTCAACCTCTAGAAATCTAGCCAATGCTCGCAATCTGTTAGCTACAAGCACAAGAAAGGAAGTCGATTCAATGAATTAGTTCAATCGCTATTACACTATTATTTTTATAGCAAATCCGAGATTTTCATGTCTACAGTTAGAACAAATCATAGTGATTTTTGTTGATAGTTAGTTTTTCTTTTTATTATTTAAGACCCTTTCATGTATTTAGAAATGGTCCTCAATTTGTATAAGATTTGACTTAAGAAGTTGCACTTCTGTACTTCTAAATATTTTTTAATCAAAAGTGGATCAAGATTCTACATTTTTGTGAAAGAAGCTTTTTCAAGACTTGCACTTTTGCATCTTCTAGAGGTTTTCTCAAATAGGAAAGTGGAGTTAGAGTGTTGTTTACATTGGAAGGATTCAAATGCATACTGTACTATTATCACTGTTTTTGTCTTATTTCTTTATGTGAATGAACATTTCTTAAAAGTTGCTATTGTTGATATATGTATGCTTGTTCAAACGATTCTTTATTATATCATTTCTGAAGATTGATAATTGTTTATTTCAAAGGATATATGTCAGTGATATATTGTGATGAATGCAATAATGTTTTTATAATTACTTTGTTTAATTTCTTAAACAAAGTAATCATTATATGAATACATCTTTCTATTTATAGGTAAGCCATCTTTATGATTATTTGTTTATTTGAAACAATCAGCAATTGCATTGTTAACAGGGTACCTGGGTTAGATTAGCATATTTGTATATTTTTGAATTGTAGGATAAAGCACTTATCACCTTTGTTACACATTATAAAAAAATCACCCATCAATTCATACATCACTGGGAAACGGGTCCCATTATATCCAGTCGGAGCCACCATACCAAACGGAAAAGGAGCTACACTAAGGTCGGGACCGGGTGGTTTTCCCCAATGTTGATGCAGTGATTTTAGAGGCATTAACAGGATCTAGGGAGGAAAATGGATAGGAATCCCAGCAGATCCACACTGGATGGAATGGCTATGGAAAACTGAATATTCTTTCCATGCTATTACCTTGAACCCTAAGTAGCTGCAATCTGCGTATGTTAGTTAGTATTTCAAAATATTCTTCAGGGTCAGTCCCATGAACCATGCTAATTCCCCGCACTTGAATTGTCCATTCGGAGCTGTTAGAATCAAGATTGACAATATGACAAGGCTTTTAAAATAAAAAACATGAGAAGCACAAGTTTGATAATACAACCCTATTTTGAAAGTCTATCGAAAGCTTCAAAATACATACAAGTGAATTGTCAAACACAATGTTATCTGACCGCCAAATCCGATGCAAAATTTCTCTTTTTGCGATATCTCTGACCAGGTCTCGAAGGTGTTCGTGCATTCTTATATGGTTTTCACTGTCCATCTCAGTTATAGACATATTTGGGCACTGCAACCCCAATCACATATGTCCAAAAACTAAAGGCTTCTAAGCCCCTAGTGTTGGGGATTTGATTTCTTAGTTGTTCCTAAATTTCATTGTATCATGAGATAGACCTTCTCTCCATCCTACATTCTTCCTCTTCTTGGTGTATCTCCCCATGAATTTCCGAGTGGACAATGGAAACATAGATAGAACGAGAGTGCTTTATAATAGGTTGCATATTGCACTCTCGAGCAAGGGGAGGAATGAACCCCACTCAGTGACCCTTGCATCTGAAAGGATGGTGAACTCAAGGAATACTAAGATAGGACAAGGGATAAAGAAAGAGGGAACAAGGGTTAAAAGTGAATAAAGCAAGCAAAACCAACCTACCATGACTAATGGGACTAGGATACTCAAAGAAAACAATGAACCACCAAGGAGTTTCCTAAAGGGTCTTTAAGTTGACCACCTCGATGAAAACATAAGTAATGGAAACCATCAACCAACCTCAAGGAAAAATAGAGGAAGCAAGATTGAAAGGCTTGCATTTTAAATGAAGTGTAAAGGACCTAAACTTAAGGAGAACAATGCACCTAGAGGTGACCCAAATATAATAACCGTAAAAATAGACAAAACAACGAGACAAGGACCAGAGCTAGAGCTCCAAAGAAAACAAAATCAACAAAAATAAAGCTAGGGAGAAGAAGACACCGAAACCAATCCCCTGAAGAAATCTTTGTCACTGTGACCTGAGATATGTGGATTAAAGATGAATAACTCTTTGATGAAATGAAGTAGAGAATTGTATCCAAAAATCCACGCTACTTATCTTAATCCTAGACTTCCTCCTAAGCGAATTTCTTAGCCTAAATTTGCAACACATCAAATAAATCACCTCAAACATTCCCTTAACGCAAACAAAAAGTTGGTTTGGCCTTAAGAGCTAGATACAAGGGGAGTAATCATTCCAAATTGCAGAATATTTCCTTTCTCCCATCTCCCAACAATTATTACTTGCCATGCCTCTCTCCACCTTCATTATCGTGATTGCAAATCCATCACTATTTGTACTAGCTTTAGAAACATCCAAGCACCAACCACATTGGATTCAATCATTAATATGTTTGGAAAAATTAACATCTAGATCGTTTTCCAAGTGTGTGGGTGGTTATGGCCATGATCTGCACTCACTATCACATCTTTAAACATTATCATGGCTATATGTCACCCCTATAGGAAAATCTTTTATAAAATTATTTAATATTGATGAATTCATTATTTAAATTAATATCTTTTCATTTGATTTATCTAAAATGTAGTAATAAGTAAAGAATATATATATAATCCTTTAATGATTAAATTTTATATGTATTTGTATTATTTTATTATATGATATTTGTAGTTTAAGAAAAGAATATATGTTTGTTAATGTCATTTTCATATTGATATTGATGTAAAAAATTTCAATTTTAATGTATATATGTTATTACATTTCAATTCTGTTTTATTTTAATTATATATATTTTATTATGTTAATAACGCTGTTTTTGAAGTTGAATAAGGTAAATGATATTTATTATAAAATATAACATATTCCTTTTATTATATTGGTTTATATATATATTTAATTGTAAAACTAATTTTAAAATAATAAATTGTGTAAAAACTTGAAATTAAATTATTAATAAAATTAAACTTAAATATTAAAAATAACATAATAAAAAAGATTTATTATTTTATAAAATTAACTCGTTACGCACTGAATAACTGTCCATTTCAAAAAAATTCAAACATACCATCATCACCCTCCCTCCTTTATCTAACGGTTCTTACGCCAGCCTGTCACCCTCCCTCCTTTGCCTAACGGTTCTTACGCCAGCCTGTCACCCTCCCTCCTTTGCCTATCGTACTACGCCAGCCTGTCACCCTCGGATTTAAAAGTTTAAGGAAATCTGCATATAATATCTGCCATTAAATTCAAATGTATGTTAGAGAAGCGGCCTTTGTTAAACGAGGAGGGAGCGGCATTGGGCAGTGAAGATATTTTTGGTGTTTGTTTGCCAGTAATCCATTGAACTTGTTTTTCTTTCTGGTCTTGTGTTGTGTTGTGTTGTGTTAGGCATGGCCATGTCTATTGTTTTGTTCTGAATTGTTTTGTATTGCTGTGTTGTGATTTTTTTCACTGTTCTAGTATTTTATTTTTTCCCTGTGTTATTTTTTTGATTCTGAATTTTGTTGGCAAGTATGAAGGTTCTTTTGGTTTTTAGAGTGAGGGTTATTTTATATTTTGTTGGGTTTTGATATGTGAGAGGAGGATATGAAGCTATGATACGAAGTAGGATGAAATTAGCAGATTGAAAGAAGAGGTAATCTATGTTTCGTTACTCATGCATGTATTCTGTAACAATTGTGTTCCAGTGGCAGAGTTTACGGGCGTGATCTATGTTTGAATTGTAATAATGTATGTATTCTGTAATAAATGTGTAAGGTATTTTAATCCAGGGGCAGAGTTCCAGGTCTGGAGGAGAATCAGAGCCAGAGTTTTCGGGCCAGAGGAGAAAGAGCCAGAACTTTCGGGCCAGAGGAGAAAACACTGAGGCGGGGTTTTAGGGCAGAGGAAATATTTCTGTTAGCGAACCCAGCCCTGATCCTAACAGCAGAAACAGAATTTCGCTGTTGCAAGTAAGCTTTTAATTTCTGCAACTAGTTTTTAAAGAAGGTATAGTATTTGACCTCAAGTTTACATTCATAGAGTGATGATAAAGATTAAAATTCATGGGTATACCAAATTTAAAATGAACCTGTGTTTATTTTTTACTTTCTTAGTTTTTGTTAAGTATTTAGGAAATTATTATATTCTCCGGCCCTGGTTCTTCTGCTTTCTACCCAATTGCATTGGAACATAATTTCTCTATTGCTACCCTTTTGCATTTGAACATAATACATCAGGCGTTAGCAGGGGTAGGGTATCGGGGAGGGCAATCCGCTTCCAGCTGCAGGGGGAGTCCCTTGTCATGCTTTACAGACAATTACAGACAATTCCAGCTGGAGGGTTTGTTTCTTATGCTCTGTACATAAGGAGTTTTTGGAACTGCATTTCTCTCTATGTATTTGTTTGCATGAACTACTCCTCCTACTGTTGGGCAAACCAGTGAAGCAATAGAATATACAACAACTGCCATTCATGTTGCTTCTCTACTAGCTACCCTTGCTTCTTTCGTTCCTGGCGCATTAGCTTATTTTGTGGCTGGTCCTGGATGGTGTCGACGGGGTTGATTCTATGTTGCGGAGCCCCTTGTCCTGCTTCAGCTAAAATATTGATCACTTAAGTGAATTTTAGCATAAATTTAAATCTATCAGCTAGGATCCAATAAATTAATTATATGAAGTAAAAGCTGATGAACCTGAATCAGCTAGGACGTAGGTACATATGGGCATAACCTTTTCACTAAGAAGACTGGTTTTCCTGGTGAAGACCTTGGCAACTATTTGGGGTTGAGATTATAGTGGGACATTACCGATCCCCCTTATACCCTGTATTTCACTTCAATAGTGGACAACTTTGTTCGCAGCTCTTGTTATTGGATAAGAAAATCCACTTTCTGAGGCTGTAGGTGTTGCACTGAAGGCCCTTGATATGACATTAGGCATTAAAGCATAATTTAGAGGCCAATTGAAAGAGTTGGGTGCAATATGAGAGCCTGTGGCGACCTAAGGAAATATTTTAAACCCAGATTCGTGGCTGACCTTAACGGGTTTTGTGTCATCAGAAGGCCACAGAGGTGGCAAGTGTATTGGGTCAGGGTTTATCACCGAGATCGTCGCATGGAGAAATTCTTTTGCTGATCCACAAACTTTTGTGTGATGCTATACATCAATTCATGTAAGCCGAAGAAGATTAGAGCACGTCTTAGTTTCCCTCATAGTTTTTTAATCTATATAACCATAAACAAATGATTGGTTGTGAGAATATCTGATGAGACCTGTTGTTGTACAACGGTCATTACTTTTGGCCGGTGAGAGGTTGCACTACAACACTATTCCTAGACTTTAGATGAGACATAGATACGAATAAGAAGTTGCATCACCAATATCGAATCTGAAGAAGTTGCATCACCAATATCGAACTTCCTTTGTCTTACTTACTGCCAGGTCTAAGGGCATCCAAGAAATAAAAAAACTGGTTATGGGACATGATATTCTTCTCAATCTCTATCCTAGTCACAAACATCTGAATCCTGATCTTCATCACCAGTTTTTGGGATTGCATCTCGTATCTGTTTGGATTAATTGCATGAACTACTTATCCTACTGCAGGGTAAACCACTGAAGCGACAGAGTATACAACAAGCTCTGGTTCCAGTTTCTTATTCTTTCTGTTTTTTCAACTTCTTGTGTTCAGCTCGTTGCCTTCAACACGATTCCTGCACTTTAGATGAAATGTCAATGGTGTAATTACAGGTTCCTAAACGAAGAGATTTTCGAATGAAATCTTAATATAGTATTTTTTAGCTTTTAGGGCTTCTTACTAGAGATTTGCTAGTGAAATCATAATATATTATCTTTGTTTTTTAAAGAGTAATTTATTTCATAATATAGTAGTTGTTTTAAAGAGTAATTAGATAAATAAAGTGCATATAAAATCAATAGGTCTTACCCTCTACAGCTAATTCAGCTGGATTTTGATTTATTTACTCTCTGGACTGTACAAAAGTTGACTATCAGCTTTCTATTTCAGATTATTGCTTTTTCATGTTTTTTACTGGGACAGATAGCCTCGGTTATAGATATTTACACTTCCGTCCTTTTCCACAAGTTTCTTCATATAGCAGACAGACATTTCATATGTCAAGGTCAAGGTTGTAAAACTGTTTTGAAAGCTCATCTCTCTGGACATTTCGGTTTGATCCACCAGACACTGAAATTTTTGTTACTGTACTTTAAAAATAAAAAGAGAAATGGCTTAACCCATTTGAGTTCTAGCTGAGCGTTGTTAGCAAATAGTTATTATCTTTCTTTAGCGAAGCTGCTGCTAAGTAGTGTAGTGCTAGATAGTTGTTCAACAGACACTAGCTTCCCGTTGATCCGTAATCCAGAAAAGAAGCATCACCCTAACCCCTGTTTTCTAAAAGCTAAGTCCTCCCAACGCCGTGTTTAGAAACTGGCTTTAATTCGTTCACTATATCTAGCGCCAAGCTATCGGAATTCACCTTTTTGAACCTCGGCTGCGGCTTAACAGATCGACGAGAGATTTCTTTATGGCAGGTTCGGGGCAGGCACAAAAAGGTTGGACCACATCTTTGAAAAACTTCTCATTCGCTGGTTTCGTCCAAGAAATTCTCATCTTTAGGGGGAAAAAGGCGCTTAATTCCTCATGGAATGCCATAACTAGTGTTTTTATTTACTGAGACTTGATGATTTCCATATCTGAATTGAATGCGGGTTCTCTCTCCTTAACTCACCTTAATACCCAAGCCAGTGGTCGTTTTTGTTACTGTACTTTAAAAATAAAAATACAAATGGAATGGACGATTTCTCTCTTTGGTAAAAAAAATCAATAGGTTTTACCTAATGTAGCCAGACGGGTATTGTTGAGCAATTTACCACCTATGTTACTGTAGGTTTAGATTATCTGTATTTAAGTAATTAAGTCAAAAATCAAATAAAGATATGAGTAGCTATTAGCATTTTTGGTTTAAATTGTTAAAATTTAAATTAATGTGTCTAATGAATCTATATATGTTTTTATTTGTTTATTTTTGATTGAGGGGATTTTGCAAATCTTAACCCTATAAAAATTTAGATAATAAGTTTATTAAAATTCCTTATTATTAATATTTTTTTCTTTTTTGGGTTTTATGCAGGGGAATAAAGGATGATCTGGACTCACTCATAATACAAGGAGATGGAATGTGATATTAAATTAGTAGCAGAAAGATGGATAGGTGATTTTTCAAATTTTAACAATATATAAATTTTGATAATATGTTTATTAAAATTTCTTATTATTAATATGATTTTCTTTTTTTGTGTTCTAGGCAGGAAAATAAAAGATGACTAGGGATCATAGCACAAGGAGATGGAATGTGATATTAAATTAGTAGTAGATAGATGGATATGTAATGTCATGATATATAATTTTACTTATTTACTTGTAAATCATGTTGAAGAAAAACTCAAAACTGTACCTTAATAAAATTAGTATTTTTTTTTTGAGGGAGGGGGTTTTCCCTTCCCTAGTGTCCTCATCAAAACCATGGCCATGGCTATTGGTGAGGAATGTTTTGTGGGTGTGTTTTTAGAATTTTTTATTTTTCTTTCTTTCTATAATGCATGTAGTAATAATGGAAAATAATAATAATATTGCATGTAGTAATAATGGAAAATAATAATAATATTGTGTTTAAATATGTTGATAAAATTTGGTTGAAATTTCAATTATATTATTTTAATACTTAATTGTGAATTTAATATATATTTTTAGCTTGTCTTGAAAATCATTTCTATAATTACTTGTATTTTAACAATATGGTTTTAAATTTATAATATATGTGTTAATTAATTGATATCTAAGATAATGTTATAATTCTTTTAAATAATACAATCACTGTTTCAATCAATACAATTTACAATTTTCAAAAATTTAAATGGCCCCTAATATCCCAATACATTTCAAAAATACATGACACTCTGACAATAATCATAAATTCTTTACAACCCTTATCAAACACTCTACATTTTCAAAACTCATCACAAATATTCCTTTTTAAATAAAATAAATATATTTAATTGAAAATAATATTTTAAAATTTACTCTTAAATAAATTAATTAAATATACATTTCAAAAGTTATTTTATTAGATGTTTTAGGATGATAGAAGTTTAGATGCTTATTCTTGTGTTGCATATGTGTTTACTTCTTTGTTGTATTGTGTGTTTATTTGTTTGTTGTATTTTGTGTTTTCTTGAAAATCAAATTTATAATTATTTGTGTTTTAATGTTAAGGTTTTAAATTTATAATGGATGTGTTAATTAAATGATATTTCAAAATAATTTTATAATTCTTTTAAATAATACAATCATTTTGTAAACTCTTTTAATTAATACAATTTACAATTTTAACTCATAATGTCACAATATATTTCAAAAATACATGACACTACCATAATAATCATAAATTATTTATAACCCTCATCAAACACTCTACATTTTAAAAACTCATCACATACATTCCTTTTTTTATATAACATAAATAAAATAAATATTCTTAATTGAAAATAATATTTTAAAAATTACTCTTACATAAATTTAATGAATATATATTTAAAAAGTTAATTTATTACAATATGTTTTATGATGATAGAAGTTTAAATGTTTGTTTCTGTGTTGCATATGTGTTTACTTATTCTTTGTTGCATTGTGTACTTGTTTGTTTGTTGTTTTGTGTGCTTGTTTGTTTGTTGTGTTATGTGTTTGTTTGTTTTTGTTATGTGTATAATTTCACACACATAATATCATATGTAGGAATTATATTTCAAATGAGTTGAGCGTTGTATTTTAATTTATGTTGATGTTCAATTTAATAAAATATATACATCTTTTTTGCAAGTACCACTAATTGATATGTAAAAATTATATTTCAAATGAGTGGAATGTTGTGTTTTAAATGTGTATATTTCTTGTATAATGTGTTTGTTAAGTGTATTTTATTTTTATGTGTGTTTGTGCAATAATTTTATACACAATGTTATATGAGAATGTTACCTTTCAGACAAGTTTATTTTTGTATTTTAATTTACACTTTGATTCAATTTTACAAATTTTAATTGGTATACATTGAGAAAATATAAATAGCCATAACAATATGATGATACATTTGAAAAATATAATCATTATGACATCATGGCTATGAATGATAAACATATGGAACATTTACACTTACAATGAGTTAAATGCTTAATTCTATTAATTTTAATAGTATTTGTATTTTGATTTTGTATTATATGTTTGTTATTAATTGTATTATTATGTGTTTGTGTATTTCTGATAATTTTATGTATACATAAAATCATATGCAAAAAGCTATCTGTTGTATTTTGATTTATTTTGATATTTAATTTAATAAAATTATTTTATGTAATTAATATACATTTCAAAAATATAAATGACTATGAAATTAAATAGTATTTTAATTTTAATTTTGATTTAATTTAATAAATTTGATTTTTTTACTAGCACTATTAATAAATATATGTTTAAATTGATTCGAATATTCTATTTAATTGACTTGAATATTCTATTCTATGTTATATGAGAATGTTACCTTTCAGATAAGTTTATTTTTGTATTTTAATTTATACTTTGATTCAATTTTACAAATTTTAATTAGTATACATTGAGAAAATATAAATAGCCATAACAATATGATGATACATTTGAAAAATATAATCATTATGACATCATGGCTATGAATGATAAACATATGGAACATTTACACTTACAATGAGTTAAATGCTTAATTCTATTAATATTGATGTAAAATTTAATAGTATTTGTATTTTGATTTTGTATTATATGTTTGTTATTAATTGTATTATTACGTGTTTGTATATTTCTAATAATTTTATGTATACATAAAGTCATATGCAAAAAGCTACATGTTGTATTTTGATTTATATTGATATTTAATTTAACAAAATTATTTTATGTAAGAATTATTAATTAATATATATTTCAAAAATATAAATGACTATGAAATTAAATAGTATTTTAATTTTAATTTTGATTTAATTTAATAAATTTGATTTTTTTACCAGTACTATTAATAAATATATGTTTAAATTGATTTGAATATTCTATTTAATTTACATTAATGTTCAATTTAATAATATAGTTTTTTTTCCTAAATATTATCAATGAATATACATTCCAATATCTTATGATATAATTCTAAATATTTGTATTTTTTTTGTATTATAAATTTGTTAATTGCATTTTTATGTTTGTGTTTGCATTTGTATTTGCACAGTAATTTTGTGCTTACATAATATCATATGCAAGAAATTGATTGTTGTATTTTTATTTGTATTAATATTTAATTCAATATGTTTTTTCAAGAACTATGAAGTAATACACATTTGAAAATACACTACTACGAAGTGAATTTTAAGTTATATTTTGATTTAATTCAATAGATTCTATTTTTTTTGTTAATTAATATACATTTAAAATGATGAATGATGTATTAAATTGATATTGATGTTGAATTCAACAATATAGATTCAATCAATATATATATTAATATAGCATGATATGATTCTCAATATTTGTGTTTTATTTTGTATTACATGTCTTTTATTATCTCATAATGGAGGCTTCTCTCATTCATGATTAAAGAAACTCTTCGTGATAAATCACATCAATATCTTAAGATTTATGTAAAGATAATGAGATGCAACGGACACATGACTATAAAGTTAAACCTTAAAAGTTGATTGGGTTAATCCAATAAATTTGAATTATTTTTATTAATTAATATACATTTATAATGATTAATGGTGTATTTAATTGATATTCATTTTGAATTTAATAATATAAGTTTTTTTCCCACATATTATCAATCATTATACATTTTAATATTTTGTTATATAAATCTAAATATTTTTATTTTTATTTTGTATAATTTGTTTTTATTTTGTATATATTTTTGTATTTGTATATATGTAATAATTTTATGCATACATAATATTATATGCAATAAGTTGAAAATTGTATTTTAATTTATATTGATCTTTAATTTAACAAAATTATTATTATTTAATTTATTAGGTAATATACATTTCAGAAACATAGAAAACCTTGAAGTTAAATCTTGTAATTCATTTATATTGATCAATTTAACGAAATGATTTTTTTTGTGGATCAACATTTCAATATTTTATGATATAATTCTATTATGTGTTTATAATTTAATACATCAAAAATATTATATATAAAAGGTTCAATATTATATTTTAATTTTAAGAGCTTACATTGCTTATTGCTTTGATCTTTTCACATGATAAAGAGGCCAATAACCTGCCAAATAGCTCACTCAATGGAGCATTTATTTTGAGGGGCGGTCCATTATATCAGAGTCAGAGCGGACGCGCAATGGTTGTGGGGGTGGGGTGGGGGTTAAAGTTTATTTTGTGCCAATTCTAACATTGAGAGAGGAGGGAGTCAAGAATGCCTTAGATCCCTATCCATATCTATCAATGAAGCACTTAGATTAGGGTCATGATTAGCCAAATGGTTAGCCAATTTATTTCCCTCCTCACGAACATGAGAGAGGAGGGTGGCAGGAACTTGAATTAGGAGCTCTAGTATGTTTGTTCCTCGAGCTCCCAATCTCAAGTTATTGGTTGCTTAGGATGGGTTAGAACTGCATTGGATTCTTTGAAATATGTTTATTATTTTTTTCAAATTTCCCTCCATGATGAACTTGGAGTAACACTTCCCTATGGCCATGAAGAGGCCTTATTAAAGTGCTTAAATTTTTGAAACAATGTTGGTAGTGTGAATGATTTCTCCCACATATATGTGAGTGATTTAAATGTGTGCATTGTTTAAGAAATCTCCATAGCTAGTTAGACCTAGATTCCCTTTAGAGGCATCATCAAAATTTTGTTTGATAAAGTCAATGTGAGGGGGAGGCCAATAGGTAGGGCTAGAGGGAGAGGAGGGGGGGCACGGGGAGAGGGAGGGGGCTAAAGCTTATTTTGTCCTAATTCTAACATTGAGAGAGGAGGGAGTAAAGAATGCCTTGCTCCCTATCTAGATCTATCAATGAAGCACTTAGATTGGGGTCATGATTAGGCAAATGGTTAGCCAATTTATTTCCCTCCTAATGAACATGAGAGAGGAGGGTGGCAGGAATTTGAATTAGGAGCTCTACTATGTTTGTTACTTGAGCTCCCAATCTCAAGTTATTGGTTGCTCGGGATGGGTTAGAACCACATTGGATTCTTTGCAATATGTTTATTATTGTTTTCAAATTTCCCTCTATGATGAACTTGTAGTAACACTTTCCTATGGCCATGAAGAGGCCTTATTCAAGTGCTTACATTTCTGAAACAATGTTGGTAGTGTGAACAATTACTCCCACATATATGGGAGTGATTTGAATGTGTCCTAATTCCAACATTGAGAGAGGAGGGAGTCAAGAATGCCTTGCTCCCTATCCAGATATATCAATGAATCAATTTAGATTGGGGTCATTATTAGGCAGATGATTAGCCAATTTATTTCCCTCACGAACATGAGAGAGGAAGGTGGTGGGAATTTGAATTAGGAGCTCTACTATGTTTGTTACTCGAACTCCCAATCTCAAGTTATTGGCTGCTTGGGATGGGTTAGAACCACATTGGATTATTTGAAATATCTTTATTATTGTTTTCAAATTTCCCTCCACAATGAACTTGGAGTAACACTTTCCTATGTCCATGAAGAGGCCTTATTCAGGTGCTTAAATTTGTGAAACAATGTTGGTAGTGTGAACGATTACTCCCACATATATGTGAGTGATTTGAATGCGTCCTAATTCTCACATTAAGAGAGGAGGGAGTCAAGAATGCCTTGATCCCTATCCAGATCTATCAATGAAGCACTTAGATTGGGGTCATGATTAGCCAGATGGTTAGCCAATTTATTTCCCTCCTGATGAACATGAGAGAGGAGGGTGGTAGGAATTTGAATTAGGAGCTCTAGTATGTTTGTTACTCGAGCTCCCAATCTCAAGTTATTGGTTGCTTGGGATGGGTTAGAACCACATTGGATTCTTTGAAATATGTTTATTATTTTTTTCAAATTTCCCTCCATGATGAACTTGGAGTAACACTTTCCTATGGCCATGAAGAGGCCTTGTTCAAGTGCTTAAATTTTTGAAACAATGTTGGTAGTGTGAATGATTTCTCCCACATATATGTGAGTGATTTGAATGTGTGCATTGTCTAAGAAATCTCCATAGCTAGTTATACCAAAATTCCCTTTAGAGGTATCATCAAAATAATGTTTGATGAAGTCAATGTGAGGGGGAGACCAATAGGTAGGGCTAGAGGGAGAGGAGGGGGGAGGTGAAAAGACACAAGAGGAGAGATGAGGAGAGAATCCCAAGGAGGAGAGGATAATATTTCGGTATGATTACAAACCCAATCCTTATCAACCCAAGAAAGAAAAATATTTGATTTCCTTGGGTTGTTGAGAATAATTTGTTAGAGATTGTGAAAAGAGATAGTGTTGTTTTTGAAAACTATTTCTCTTTTGGAGTGTTCTAGAGAAGGAAACGTGGGAGCTTGTACCAAAATTTATTTTGATGGGATTAATAAAGGAAGAGGCTAAACATGAATGAAAAGTAGAGGTGATACTTTTAGGATTGCGATCAGATTGATGAAATAGGATGGAAATATTGTGTAAGAGGGAAGTAATGTAACTATTGTTGTTGAAGAGGTAATTACTAGATTTAAAATTAGAGAGGTTGAGGGAGTAGGTTGAAATTTCATAGAATCCATGAGGTTGAATCTTGTCCCAAGTAAGAGTTTTGTTCCAAAATAAAATCTATAAGAAGATGGCAGTTTTAGGTCAATGTCTGAGATACCATAGCTTTTCCCACATGCTACAATATTCATTTGGATTATTAGGGGAAAGGAGGCTACAAGCTTATGAGAGGCTGAAATTTCTTTTATGTTAGTGCACACAATGAAGAATATATGTTCCTCCTTTAACAATATTTTTTCGATCAACTAGAATAGGAACCCAACTCTAACCAATTGGTACAATCTATCCAGCTGCACCACTAAGAAGAATGAGAGGAAGAAGAGCCATAGTAGTAAAAAAAAGGGTTAGTCCTTGGGCAAGAAGAGAGTATTTGATAGGATTGAGATGATTTTTATAGGACAATTTTGGCCATTAGTTCCAATAATCCTCTGAGAATAACATGCTTTAACCATTTCTTACTTCCCAAAAGATACACTCTTTGATGAGATTTTGTGTTCCTAGGAAAAAATCAAAATACGTGAACCTTTGATATTACCAATCAGTTAGAGTTGTAATTCTTGAATGCTTGGGGTGTATTTGTGTCTCCACATCTTACACGAGAGGGCTTATGGATTATTGATCAATCTCTACCATTTTTTTTGTGTTGAGTGCTTTACTAAGAGTTTTTGGATCTCTTGGTACAAATCCACCTTCAAGCTTTGGTTGGCAAAGTTTGTCCCATGTAGTGAGAGCCCACATTTTTTCTCTCTCAACACCCAACAAGTGGAAGAATTGCTAAATGTTTTGTATATTTTTTAGAATGACCTTTAGAGAAGAAAAAATGGATAAGAGATAAATAGGTAAGGATTGAAGAATTGATTTGAGGAGGGTGAAGCACCCTGCCAAATTTAAAAAGTAGAAGGTCCAACAGGAAAGATGAGCTTCAAATTTTTGAAGAAGATTCTCTCAAGTGATTTTCCTAAGAGGGTAGTTAGTGAGAGAGACACCCAGATATTTGGCCAAAATGAAGCTCTTTTGAAAACTAAGAGGCCTAAACATGTGAGTTTGAATAAGCAGTGGAGTGTTAAAGAAAAATATTTGGGATTTGGCTAAGTTAATGGAAGTTCTAGATGAATTAGAGTATGTAGTAAGGATGTGATTTAAGGTTGCCACTTCCTTGACAGTGGGAGTGCCCATTGGCGAAGTGTTATCCAAAAATTGATGATGAGTGGAAGAATGACTTGAAGATATATTGGGAACGAGTTCCCCCAAGAGGACTTTTAGGGCTAAAAGCCCATGTTTTGGGACAATTTTGTAATAAAGTTGTAAAGCCTCCACATTTTGTGGCTGCAGAGCATGAAGGTGTCAAGATTCATAAAGGGTTGTTCGTCCTTATTTTTTAAAGTGTCAAGTCGGTTGTAGAGATCTACCCATGGTCCGCTAAGTAAGTAATCTCTAGGTAGTTAGAGAATAATGAAGCTTTGGAAGTTTTGGTAGAGAAGTCTAAGTGTTTTGGGTCTTAGCGTAGGTAGAGGCTCTGCAGCTAAGTGCACAGAGGCCTAGGGTGGAAGTTCGCAATTGAGTGCACAGACCCCTACAGCTGTGTTCGTAGGGTGGATAGAGTTTGTATTATGTTGGAAGATATCAATAAAGAGAATTATTCTGCAATTACTAGGTATTTAGTCTCCGTTAATGCATATGATTATATTGCATTCTGGGTTTATTTTACACTGTTTATTTGATGTGCAAATGTATGTGATTATATCTGTTAATTGAACGCAAGTAAAGATATTAGTTTACATGACATTAACTATAATTGATTAGTAAGATAAGTAAAACACTTGAGATAACTTGGGAACCTATACAATACATTGCCATAGCTTTACGAAAGCACTTGAACCGTAGGTTAGGGCTGCGCGAAGGTTAATCATACTCCTTCACGGAGGTAGTGAAGGGTGGAATAGAGGGTAGATTGATAGAGCCCTAAGACTTAGCGACCTACGCAAAATCAGGGGCAAGGGGTATAAACTGACATCATGACCATCTTAGGGTGCAGAAACTTGGTTCCAACATCCTTCCATACTGCTTCGGATCAGTGTTTGGTCCACGCTCCATGGGCTGATGCCAAAAGGGCCAGTAGTGTAGGGATTTGTTTTGCTGACTAACACTGAACCTGGGTCAGGGCCCACAAAGCCAAAAAATGGTTCCGTTGCTGGGACCAGAATCTACATGAGAGATGTGGGATGTCATATCACTGGAACCCAACTAAGGAAGAGATTAGAGACTGGTTAGATAGGAATATCCACGAATTCGCAGTGCTGGAGAACAGAAATCTGCGGTTGACAAAGGAATAGTGGCTAGATGAATACTTGTATACAAAAACCCATGAAATCTTTCTTTGTTCCTTTCTAGTTGAGTTATACGAGTGGATCGCGAAGCTAGCGGATAGCCAAGGAAGGCGGAGGCTCAACGGTCCTATTGTCTGGACCCCGGAGTTAGTACAGCGACTGGAAGCCTCTAAGGATAAGATTGCTTGCATTGTCGATCATTGGCTCGATCGTATCATAGGAGGGTTTGTAATAGAATTCACGGTCGATACCTGAGTCAGTTACAGCGAGGCAGAGCGATGATTTTTCAAAGGTCCACGAGGTAAGTACTTGAAATCTTTAAATACCTACCTTGATGTTCGGAGCTACGGGAAGTGGAAAGACTTACATGAACGAAGGAAGAAATGGTCTTGAATATAGCCCACTGATTTCACCTCCTTTGAGTGACGAAGAGGGAGTAGCGCAGGCTTCTCCGCGAAGCACAGTTCAGTTGATGAAACAAGGGTTCCCGCGACTACCACCTCCACCCACACCACCTCCACCTTCACCACCATCACCTGCGACTTCGCCCACACCACCACCACCTCCACCCCAGTTCAACATAGCAAATTCAGTGAAGCTGCCATTATTTAAGGGCTTGGGAAATGAGGACCCAGACCAGTTCTAGTTCGTCATAATAGCTATATGGGAAGCTCAAGGCGTCACAAATGATCACATGAAGAAGGAAATGTTGGTTAGTGCTTCGCAGGATCGTGCACTAACTTGGTACATCAAGTACTTTAATGATAACCTAAATGCAGAGTTGGCAGAGATCTAGGCCACGCTGAATAAAGAGTTTAGTAGGCCTAAATTCGAGGTGCAGTTGATTGTGGGGTTCAAGGAAATCGCGAGGAAACCAGGTGAGACACCTTGGGAATTGGATCAGAGATTGATGTGTAAAATCCAAGAAGCTAATATGAACTTAATAGATGGACAGCACCGTGAATGGTTCGTGTCTTCGCTCCTGCCTCACCTAAGGGTTGCGCTATCACAACAGAAGATTACGACTCAGGCAGAAGCCTTCGAGATTGCATGAAACCCTAATGCAATATCTAAACTTGGGGGTTCAAGAGATCCATGCGCAGTTGCAAAATCTTTGCCTCGAAATGAAAAACCTGAAGCAGGATGGAACAGTTCAGCCAGAAGTGCGTGAAAAGGTATGGTTCTTGAAATGTAAAGGTTAGGGGCATGACAAAGGACCACTGCCTGGTCTTTGCGAACTATATTGTAGGAGGAGAATTGATGCCTTTGAGGCTAGAAGCCCAAGTAGGACCGAGCGCGGGGCCTGCATTATGGTGCGCTATATTTCAGATAGCAAGGAAACATACGACTGATAATTGTCATTTGCTGCAGAAGTTTGTACAAACGCTGCAACAACTGTTCTGCGACTTCTACAGGTCGGTAGGGCACGATGAGTGCAACTACCGAAGTTATGAATTGATGATCGACATAACACCCACCTATAGAGTTCAGGCAGAAATGCAACCTCCTAACCACAGCCCTGGATGGTGCAGACAGGCTTTTAGGGGTGTGGATGAGGCTGAGGCAGAGGAGGACTAGGCAGAGGTCAGGGACAACTGATCTATTACAATTGTGGAGGACCAGGACACAACGTCTGCGAATGCACTAACCCAACGCATCCATCGTGCAAATATTGTACTCAGTTTGATCATGAGACTGAGGACTACCTTACACTGATAGCAAGGGTACATGACAAAGGGGTGCTACCACTGCAACTAACTCAGAACCTGTAGATGATGAGGGTTAAGCCTCGTGAAGAGGATTTGAATTTGATATAGTGCTCTGAAGTGGAATTGCAACGGGCGACGATAAGGGGAAACAACCTAAAGACATCGCATGGGTTCACAAAGCTCTAGAGAAGGAGGCTAAATTTGATTTGGAGTGTGCATGCGAAACGTTCATGGAAGTAAAGAAGAGCTTCGTTGAGGCCTCTACCTCAGGGAGCTAGGATAAACCTGTTCAAGAAATGGACCATTCTATGTTTATGTCCCTTCTAGAGACCTGCATGAAGCTGTTGCGTGATAGCAAGGATGTGAAGGGGTTACAAGAAATTATAAATATATGAACCAAAAACACTCCGGGTGAACCGCGCATGGTACAAAAGATTGGTAAGCATAAAGAAAGGACAAGACATGAGATGAGACTCACTGCGCAGATAGGAGAATACAAAATGGATCAACTTATTTTGGATCTGGGGTCAGTCGTGAATGTTTTGCCAAAACAAACTTGGGTGCAGATTGGAGACCCACGCTGCAGTGGTATCCGATTCAATTAAGGATGCAAATCAGTAGAATATCATCCCCATGGGACGACTGCAAGGAGTAACTGTATATATTTAAGGTGTGAGTGCATTGGTTGTTTTCAAAAGTAATAGAAATTGTGGATGACAACAACCCTTACCCTACGCTCCTTGGCATTGATTGGGCTACTAACATGAACGGGGTAATCAACATAAAGAAGCGAAAGATGATATTTGAAAGAAATTGCTTCGCCTAATATTACCCCTAGATCCTACTGAAGGATCATGCTCTACTGAACCAGTTCATAATTACGAAAGCGATGACGATTTAGATTGCATATATAAGATAACAACGTGAGACCAAGATTGGGTGAATCCAACAGTGGATGGACAAATTACATGGGATCACGAGAGTTCCTACAACTTAGATTCAGATGAAGAATTATAGCACTGGCATAATCTACTACATGAAGTAACCACATCGAGATGTAACATGATGACCCGGTCGCTGCATTGTGTCATCAGAGGTAAGAAATCTGCCCACTTATGATGGCTTGAATGATGCAGATGTGTTTTTGGATGCATTTGAGAGGGAGGTACCAAAGAAGTATCACTTCTAGGCTTTGGAATGTGCCCTGCGTGCTACGCCCGTGAGATTTTTGGGTATGCACAAGGGTAGTTTTGATGATTGGTGCGAGTGTAGGAGGATGATGAGAACATGCTTTGGGAAGCCGAAGGTACGAGTGATAGAAAAGTATGACGGGAAGGATGATTCGCACACTCACTTGGCCAAATGGGCTAAGGTCTATGGAGCAAAGCCCCAACCTGAGTGGGTGCACTTATTTTGTCACACCTTGGATGTCATGTTGATGAACTGGTACTTGGAGACAGAGCTCCTCCATGGCACATGATAATGAGATATTTTGCATGAATGGTTCATAATGATGTTCAGCTTCGAAGATGGGTTTGACTGTATTGACAAAGTGCTACAAGAGGTTAAAGCAACGATCTTTAGGATACCACAAGATCCTTTGGATTTGATTCAACCCGATTGGACTACTCAGTTGAGCCACGCGATAGAATGCTATAACATGACTAATGCAGAAGAAGATGAGGACCCACAAAAGATTAATATCCTTCAAAACAAGGGTCACCACGAGATCAAGGGACCGCCTTTGAGAATTCTGATATAACCACATCGCTGAAGACTAAACAGATAAATATTGGTACGGAGGCGGAGCCCAAATTCGCGAAGATTGGAGATTACTAGGTTGACGCAATGGTAGATAAGGTCGCCAAATTTCTCTGCGAATACCAAGATTTGTTCCCTACCAAGTTTATGGAGTTAAAGGGGATAATAGGAGACTTGGGCATCATGAAGATCACGTTAAAACCTGACGCAAAGCTAGTTAAGCAAAGACCTTACTCTCTGTTGATGCCTCGAAAATCGCTGCAACAACATCGGGGATAACCACCCGGTCCGGACCTTAGTACAGCTCCTTTTCTATTTGGAATAGTGGCTCCGACTGGGGATAATGGGACCAGTTTCCCAGAAGTAGATAATCGGGATGAATGGATGATTTATAAAACTAAGCTAGCGATGGGCGGATAACTAAACTATTTAACAAGAATTCAAGAACTATAACCTATCCTCAGAATTTATTGAGCTTTAGAGTGTAGCGTTTGATGGTCTATGTCTAAAGACAGGCATATAGATGACTCCATTTATCAGACATAGATGTTAACTTTATTCAAGATTGCTGTGCATAAATAGTTAAACAAAGCGATTAAAGCGATATTACCACACTCTTCATTTATATTATTGACATATGCATGATTAAAAGGAAAGCATTTCATAAAACATCCAATAGTGGAATGAATACAGATCTGCTGTTACAGCGCATGCATATAATCAACAATAGCAAGGATAATCAAATAACAATTCACATAACAGGAATGAATTCAGACATAGATAGAAATACCATATGAGCTGCTTTGACACTCCCGATATCAATCGCTACTTGTAATTCTTCGTTCAACACAGAAACATTCTCAACAACGACAATAGTGCACAATTGCATAAAAGCCTCCTTGCTGAATTAAGAATAACTGGTCCAGTTTCATAAAAGAATATTGACTGAATCACAATAGTGCAAACTTCAGTCTATTAAGTCTGATACAAAACTTTGCGACCCTTTCCAAAACAATGAAAGGGTCTATAAATACTAAATTAATCTAAATATCTATTAAACTGAAATGCAACTAAATCGGTATCAATAAATTTTGCTCCCATTTTCCTCAGGGATCTGGCAATTGGAGGCATGATTCAGGTAGGCTGCTTGCCTTTAAATCTGAGCTGACTTATCGCAAGCATTGGCTCTACTTCCGGAGGTTTGTTGAGGCGCGAACTGAGCTGGGCGGCATAGGTGGCATCCTGAATATCGGGAATTATACACCCAATTGCATCCGTTAAACACTTAAGGGTGGCTCCCTGTGTGTGCGGCTTAATCAGGAAAAGCCAATATGAATCCATAGTTAAACTATTAATCCTAACGATTAATCTCCCTTTCTCCTCTAAATCAGGATAGCACGATTGTTCCAATATATTTGTTGTTGTTATCTTTCCTGGTGTACATTGAGAAATCATATTTGCTAAGTAGAGAGTGTTGTTAACTAGATCAACCAGATTGCTGGAAGTTGATTTACATCTTGAAGCTGCCCTTTCTGCTTTCATCACCTGAGTGTGCCATTCTGTGAAAATTATGTCTTTATATGTTTCTGAAATCTTGGGCAAATTTGCTTCTCTCCCTTGATCAGAATCTTGCCAGTCAAGATATCCAGTTATGATCTCTTCGGCCTGGTATAACTCATTCCTGGCCTTCTCTACCTGCTGATTTATGGATGTCGTTAGCTCACACAATGGTTCTGCCTGGGCGATTTGTTGACATAGGAGCCTAATTTTGGATATTAAGGCAGTGTTTATTTGCATTGCTTCTGCTCTGAATTCACCCACCTGTTGAGCGCCCTTTACCTTTTCGAGCTGCGATGACAATTGAGCGATTTGCTCATCTTTGGTTTTCATCATTTGTTCGTTTGCTGCCCTTAATTGTGCCACTGCCTCCGATAATTCCTTCTGTTTCTGGATTGCGTTTTGGTCGACCCTTTGCTTTTCTGCCTGCAATTGCTGATTTAATTGACTGTTCACTTGCTGCTGTGTCGAAAATTGCTGCTCCCCCTGCTCTGCCTTCTGCTTTGATTCAGCCGACTCTGCCTGTAATGCGAAAATTTCTTGGTCCTTAGTCTTTAGTAAAAGACTTACCTCCGATGCCTTGTCGATTGTTGCTGCCGAATAGGCTCCTCCATACTGTGACAGTTTTGTCAGGTCATCGGAGGGGTCGAATTCCTCTTTCCAAACCACGCTGCCTGTAACAGTTTGTTCTAGGAAAAGGGAAGGTTGATCAATCCTCCTTCTTTTCCTTTGTCGTTTTACCACTGCTCTATGCCTTGGGTTGTAGAAGACATCCAGGGGAGGAATATCTTCTACCTGAAGAATGATTTGGTCGGAGGGGTCCTTTAGTATTACCTCAACATCCTTAGAAATGGGTGGGCCGCTCGTTCCACTTAGAACCTGAGGTGAAGTGATGTCCTGTGTATCATTTGTCTTGGAAGTGTCCGTATCTTTTGAACATTCCAATCCACTGATGATGGAATGAAACTGCTGCCATTCCTGGAGTAATTTGGGGTCTATGGTAGTGTCCACATTGACATCAGTGGTGGTCTGTTTCTCCTTTTCGGCTTGGGACTCCTTCCGCACTGTTTCCTGCTCTCTTTTCAGTTGTTCCTCTTGTTCTTTCTTTTGCCTTTCCTCTTGCTCTTTCCTCTGTTGTTCCTCTTTCTCTTTCCTCTGTTTCTCCTCGTGTGCTCTCTTCTGCCTATCTTCTTTTTCTTTTCTCTGCCTTTCCTCCTGTTCCTTTTTATGATCCTTTGTTACCACCGGAGGTTCCTTTGACTGTTGCCGAACAGGCTCGCTTGATGATGTCGCCGAGGTTGTTGCTAGTAAATCTAGAGGCAGAGTTTGCAACCTCTGTTCTCTAAGCTTATTAAACTTAGTCAGCCCTTCATCATTATATTTCATTCGAGCAAGTTCTTTAGCTTGACCTATTGTTTCGGCTGCAACAAATAGGTCGTCAAACATATCTTCTTTGTGCTCAAGTTTTGTTAATTTGGCCTGTTCTAGTGCATTGTAGGCAACTTTGCTTGGATCATATGGCCTGTTTGGGATAGTCGCCAGAGTTAAGGATTGAATCTTTGTGGCTTCCTTTTCTGCATGTTTGAGATCATGCAGAGTATAGACACCACACCTCAAGGGAAAAGAGGGCCAGCCCCTCTTCTTTTCTTTCTTGAGAGTCTGTGTAACACTCTCAGCCATAATCTGATAGGCGATTTCTCTTGCTAGCAGTTTATCTGGTATATACAAAGGGAGAACATGTGGGTTGGCTTGGCTGCCGAAAACTCTTATGTAGGTAAATTTCTCCTCTCCAAACCAACTTGCTACCGCTGTTATATCAAACGAAGCTTGATAGGAAATCTTGGGAATGGGTTTATCAAAAATAGAATAATGAATAGGCACCATAAAGCCATTGCAAATTTGGTACAGATGGTGCTTGTAAGAGGACTTCCATAGTTTCTGATGGTATATGTGGATAGCAGTGGGATCTTGTGGCGTCCTCCTCCAGCCGAGTACGGGAAATTCAGAATTGAAACATAGTGTATCTAAGATATATGCACTATAATAGAATGGGGGAATTTTCCTTTCAGTGACGACCGTCTGATGTCTAAAATCACGCATAGCTTGTGCTAATTTGTCAGAAAGGATGGTGGCCCAATCCATAATTATACCGTTTACAGCTGCCTCCATTAGAGGAACCATCTCTATGGTAAAATTAGCAGAATCATGCAATCCCCATAATCTACACATCATTGTTCCCGCATAGCAATAAGGAGAAGCCAGAGAATCAACCGAGTACTTACCGGAAGATTCGTGTTTGTGTTTGGCTGGATTTTGTCTCCAATCCCAGATGGGTTCGGATTAAACTTCATTTTCGCTTGCAAACTTCTCCAGGAATGCTTTATTATATATCTTCTCCGGCTCGGGCAAATGATACATTTGCCTTAGATCATCCGGCCTGAACGATCCGAATATTCTTCCATCTCTAGTGTTGAAAGTTCTGTCCAAGATTGGGATTTCTTGAATCGCCCACCGCACTACATCTGTGTATGGGAGAATTTGCTCCCTGGCCGCTATTCTGTGAAGGAAAGAGTCGGCTAAATCTTTGAGAGTACAATCAGACTTCTGAGTAGGATCTGCAGTAGCTTCTGTTACTGTCCTTACTGGTTCTTCGGCTTCAATTAGGTTGTAAGTGCCTTGCCAAGTAACTCTAGTGAGACCCGTGCATGTAGTATCAGATATTAAGCCCTTCTTCTTGTCCACGAGAGCTTGTCCTGCAGCCGGTGTAGTGGAAGCGCCTGCGGTCTTCTTAGATTTCTTCCCCATCTTGTTTGAGCTTCCTTCTATGGATGAATTCTGCACAGTGGCGCAAATATACGTAATACAGAGAAATAGCAATGAAAACTTGCAAGTGATGAGAAAATATGGACAGATGCGTAATAAGGGATTAGCCTTTAAAATGGGCGCGGACACAATCCATGGGAAGATTTTAGGACTTATGATCACATTAATTGGCCGTTGAAAACCTGTCATCCCTTAAATGCCCATTATATCATTAATAGGCCGAATGATTCATTTAAGCGTGCAGTGGGCATTTTGGCGGTTGAGCGTAGGTGAATGATTGCTTAACCGATCAAGCTTTAAATATGAATGAACCGTGATATCCCATCACTTAACGGCTTTTTATTGAAATCTGTGCTTTATCGCAATCGGGTATCGGGACAACCTTAAACCTTCTTGTATTGACACTATTCACAACCTCCGATCGCCGATAGCGATATCGCATCGCGTCGGGGGTATGACCTGAGCGCCCTTTTATTGTGCATTGGATATTGCCGATCCCCGATTGCGATATTGCATCGCATCGGGGTGAAGAGCTTTGGGCGCATCAAGAATGTTTTATAGAATATCGCCGAACGCCGATCGCCGATAGCATATCGCATTGGAACAAATGGCACGGGGTGCTTTATGATGTGCATGGAGTTTTGCCGATAGCCGATAGCGATATCGCATCGGCGGGATCCCATATGTCACTTATTTGCGTCTTCTATGTCATTGCGATATGCGATCTTGCGATCGCTTTATCGCAATGATAAAAGATTGTTATATTTGATTCAATATGGGTTTTTTTTTTTAAAAGGTTTATATAATGCCTTGATTTGGTTTGCGAACCTTTTACAAGTAATGCAATATTGATACCAATTGACTTCTAAAGGGACCCATTTCACATAATAATTTTGTAAATAAAATGTTATGAAATGGGGGGTTGTTGTGAAGCACAACACTCTCTCAATCCAAAGTATAAGGAGAAGGTCCGCTTAGAGTTAGATAAGATGTTGCAGTAGGAATCATTGAGCCCATAGAAGAATTTGATTGGGTGAGCCCAATGGTGGTACAGGAAAAGAATCAGAAGGATGAAATAAGGATATGCGTAGATCTCAGGAAGTTGAATGACGCTTGCGTGCATGATCCTTTCCCAACTCCATTCACTGATGAGGTATTGGATAATATAGGTGGCCATGAAGCGTACTCCTTCACTGATGGGTTTTCTGGGTACCATCAGATCAAAATTGTGCCTGAAGATAGAATCAAGATGACCTTCGCGACTGAATGGGGGTGTTTTCAGTAGACTGTAATTTCTTTTAGATTAAAGAATGCACTTGTGATTTTTTCACGTGTAGTCATTGCTGCATTCAAAGAATTCATTCATAAGTTTCTGGAGGTGTACTTGTATGACTGGACTGTGTTTGGGTTAGTAAAACGCCATGTGGCCAGTTTGCGCTTAATGCTAGATACTTATCAAAGGTACCAGATTACACTCAATCTAAAGAAATGTTTGTTTTGTGTCCCTTTTGGGACTCTGTTGGGTCATGTGGTTTGTAGATAGGGATTGATGGTAGATCCTACGAAGATCACAATAATACTTAACCTGGAAGCATCAAGAAGTGTGAAACAACTACGCACAGCCTTGGGACATACTCAGTACTATAGGAAGTTTATCAAGGGCTATGCCTAGATCACCGCGCCTATGGAGAAGTTGTTGAAAAAAGATGTCACATTTTGTTGGAACGAGGACTGTCAGAAAATCTTGGATGTGTTGAAGGGAAAAATTTTCGTTGCATCGATTTTAGTCTTCTCAGATTGGAAGAAGGAGTTTCATGTACATGTCAACGCGTCATGTATAGCACTGGGAGCAGTACTAAGCTAAGCCAATGGAGGAGAATTGGACCATTCTATAGTGTTCGCAAGCAAGAGGTTATCAAAGGCCAAGAATAACTATTCCAGCACTGAGCACGAAGGATTAACCATGGTATACGCGCTCCAGAAGTTTAGACACTATTTGCTGGCTGCACATTTTAGGATGTATACGGATCATTCTGCGTTGAAATACCTGGTCAATAATCCTATGTTGGGGTATAGAATCTGCAGGTGGTTGTTATTGTTCCAGGAGTATGATTTTGAAGTTATTGTGAAGCCTGGATGACTGAATGTAGGACTAGACCATCTATCGCGCATCGAAATAGGAGAAGAGGCCACTAATTTGGAGGAAGGATTACCTAATGCACAACTATTTGCAGTGCACATCGCGGATGGTCACTTTGAAGACATCATACACTTCCTAATGTTAAGAATTGCCCTGTAAGGCTACATCTTCCAGCCGAAAAAGGAGTTAGTGGTCCGCACGGATGACTTTTATGTCATTGTCGGACATCTGTACAATATGGGGTCTGATGAAGTAATTACGATGATATGTACTGGAGTTTGAAAGGAGTAGTATCCTCATGGATGGTCATGGGGGTGTCGCGGGAGGGCATTATGCAGGAAGGGCAACTACACAGAAGATCCTATGCGCAGGGTTGTGGTGGCTGACCCTCCATCAAGATTCCAAATCTTACTGCAAGGCGTGTGACATGTGTTAAAGGACTGGCAGGCCATCGTGGAGGGATGATATGCCTCTGAACCCACAGATGACGTTACAACCTTTCGAAAAATGGGTAATAGATTTTGTGGGACCCATTCAGCCCAAAGGAAAGAAGACGGGAGCGTGGTACATTATCACCGCGACTGAGAATTTGACTCGATGGGTGGAGGCACAACTTGTGAAGGACTGCATAGGCACGACCACTACGAAGTTTCTCTTTCAATATGTACTGATGAAATTTGGGTGTCCAAAGATTTTGATGAGTGATCGTGGTATGCACTTACTGAACAAAGCAATTAGCGCACTGATGGAGGAATTTTAGGTATATCACCTGAAAAGCATGCCTTATCACCCACAAGATAATGGGATGGTGGAAGTATTCAATAAGGTACTAGAGAATTCGTTGACCAAGGTTTGCAATGCTCAGTGAAATGATTGGGACCTGCGCATACCCGCAGTACTATGGGACTATCAAACGACATGCAAAAAGTTGACTGGACAGACACCCTTTAGGCTTGTATATGGTGTTGAAGCAGTGATGCCCATGGAATACATTGTGCCGATTCTGCACATAGTGGCACTCACGAGTATGATGGATCGCGGAGCCCTGGAAGAGAGGCTCACAGGTTGCTGAGCTTGAGGAAGAAAGGTTTCTGGCTGGATTTCACCAACAGGTCCAAAGGCAACATGAAAAAGCATGGCATGATCGGCACATTAAACTGCGTACCTTTAATGTAAATGATCTATTTTTTTATATGACAACAAATTGATAAATTTCTAGGGAAATTAAGGATGCACTGGCTAGGGCCCTATGTCAGTAAGAAAATTATCGACAATGGAGCAGTTAAGTTGGTTAAATTGAATGAAGATCCCTTCCCAGGCAAGGTGAATGGCAACCGATTGTAGCCATACACTAGTGATCCAACCAGGTGACTATATGAAGGTAGCATAGTCTTAACACTCTAGGTAGTTGAAAGGAGGCGCGGGACTATAAACTACACTACTTGGGTTGGGGGACTGCACGATTGCAGTATTGTGTAGAATGAGGAGATGTCACAGGGTTCGCGATAGTGCGGAGAGAGCTATGCTACCCGAGAAGAAATCATGCAGGTTAGTCAAAAAGTGACTGCTAAAGTCATTGTTCATGATTTGATGATGAGAATGTGGCCAAATGGAGTGGGTGACCGACATTTAAGACGAAATTTATTGGTAAGATCCTTAGAAATCTACCGTCAATCCATCATTAATGAACCGAATGTGGGGGGAATGGTTGGATTTGAATTCAAAATGGCCTATAAATTACATGTGGAGGCCCAATGAAAAACACTTGTCATTTTGAACATTGAGTTGGTGAGCTCTCAAACGTGCATGATCCATGCATTCTTCAAAGAATTGCTTGACTACCCATTGTTTGATCGTTTTCAAGATTCCGACCGTAATTCCATCTATGATTTTATCCCAGGATCCAAAGCTATGGACGTCGAAGTAGTGACAGCCAAAGGGGCTATGCCAGAGGTTATTATGGAGGCAAAATGAGCTACTCTGGAGGTTGCATAGTTATTAGCTGAAGTCGCTAAGTCACCAGGAACGCCTAGGCCAAAGCCTACCCTGACCAATGAGAGTGCAAAGGATAAGAAGGGCAAGTAGGCTGCAATACCCGTGGGCGCGTCGCCTAGAAGAAACCCACAGAAGGACAAACCCACCACACAGGAAAAGGGAAAAACTATTAACTTGGAGCTGGAGGAGGAAGAGATTGAGGACATCTTGATGGATGATGAGGTTGTGGGGGTGGAAGTGGAGGAAATTAAAGTCGATGGTTCTGACCCTATCACTAAGTTGCCTAAATACATCCCTCCGCGCAAGGGAAAGACCAAGGTGCATAAGGAAATTGATGAAAGCAAGGTCGCCTTGCACATACCTCTACTACCGGATGAGATTGTGTTTGAAGGACTGCGCTTGGGGCGGGTTCCGCTGTTGAAACTGGAAGATTGGGACTTAGCTGAGACTAAAAATTTCCCTCACTTGGTGACATAAAAACTAATGTACTGCATTGTTCACACAACCACCAGGATGACTACGTTGGAACAGTGGAAGTGGCTCAGGGGTGTAGACAAGGTAGGTCTGCTCAAGCTGCTTTGGGTGTCACACTACAATCGCACACCCATTACAGTGTTGGTCATCAAGCAGCTGCTATGCTTGGTGCACGATGGGTGTCTATGGTTGAAGGAGCTAATACCCATCACTGATAGGTTGATCCATAAGATCACACGGCTACCCTATACAAGGGAAAATCCGGCCATGATGTTTGGCGGAAAAGGTGGTGAGTAGGCCCTCATGGAGGCCATGAAGGAGAAATTCAAGTTCATGAAGAAGCCGTGAGGCTATGCCATCTCGAGTATCTACGATCTTGCAGTCAAGGTGGCCATGCAGATTTTGGCAAGAAAAGTTATGAGTAAGTGTTGCACAGATGAAGTGCCAACACCTATCGTCACTCTAGCGGCCCAATGTGCTGAAGGAATCAATTTTAATTGGGTGCGCTCTCTGTGGTGAGTTCCTTGCGAACTTCCAAGAGGCACGGGACCTCAGCAAGACCTTCCACTATGAATGGATCTTGCTATCCATTGTGTTGGTAGCTTGGGAGCTGCTTGAAGACAGTCAATTCCCCTCGGTCATGCCGGACCTTCTAGAAGTAGTGAAGTATGCGTCGTTGTGGGCAACCAAGGATGTTCAACACATCAAGGATAGCAAGATCTTCTGAATCTTGATGGAAATGAATATATGCATGGCTATCAATTGGAAGGCACGATTGTCACCTATTGTGTTTGCCAAAATGCAGGAGTAAATATAGTTTAAGGAGGACTTTCAGCGAGTATCAATTAGGGCATGGAAGGACCCTGAGCAGAAGTGGCATGACTTGCCTTACCTGGAAATTGACGATGCGATTGATGCAGTTCTTGATTGCTGGACGACAGAGTGACGCACTACCTTAAACTTAGTGGTGGGGTCGAGCAAGTCTGCAGCGCAGCACAAAACGGAGGAGGCCAAGCTCAAGATGGTGCAGCTAACTGAGAAGAGGAAGAAGGAGGCCACTAACAAGACCCAGGTAGAGCGCGATGCCACACAGTAGGTGGAAAAGCAAAGAGGTGGAATAGAGCACAACTCTGACAAAGGTGCAAGGTCATCCTCACCCGAAACAAAGGAAGAAGTGGATGAGTAGACAGAGCAACACAACGTGGACACACATATGGTGTCATACTATATCAAGCATCGAAGGGGATAGGAAAAGGTTGGGCCGTGAAAGAAATCGAAGGCCAGTAAGACGTCGCTGGACCCAATCACCTTAATAGAGGGATATTTGAATGACATTGGAGACACGATGTGGGATTTCAATGCGAAGGTACTGCAGAATTTTGAGTAGCAGTAGCAACAAGTATTTGGGGCCATCTATACAGGTTTGCATGAGCTGCAACTCTGTGCATCACAGGCTAGTGTGGTGTCCACCAGCCTCACCATCAGTACTTCAGAAACTACCACAATGCTGCATGTGAAGGACTCTAGAGCGATAGTGCTGGTGGATGGAGCACTGACCATAGAAACCAAAGCTGACAGGCCCGTTGTCAGCGCCCTCAAGGGAGTAGGGCTGAACTTGGCAGCGCTTCCTGGAGAGGCACTCCACCTACTCTAGGATGGAGTGATCGTGAAGCTGAGAGCCCGCGAACAGCACACTTTGCAAGTGATCAGTGAGAAGAAGATCAATAATGTGTAGATGGCCCTGCAACGAGATACCACCCTCACTTCCATGGTGGAACTTACTAACACAAATCAGTGCATGATTAAGTCCATGAAGGAAGCCTGTCAAATGGTCCATGAATTGGCCATTCCTGAGGATGCTAAGGCTGATGAGCAGGTCTACAAACTGGATATAGGGGTGCGCGATGCTTGCATAGAGTTGACTAAGGTTTAGCTAGAGCTAAACCTATAGATTGTAGATTTACAGTTGAAGGCCTAGCCTTCAACTGTGATGGAAGTAAAGGAGCAGCGCGCAATCGTTGTCACATAGGTGACAACGACAGTAGACAGTGCAGTAGCAGACTGCACACGGTTGTTTGAACAGTCATTCGAGGTCATGACCAGTCTGCAAGAGGATCCTAATGTAAAGAAACTGGAGATAGAGGCACGAGAAATGCAACATCACTATGACGAGGTAAAAGGAACAATGTGCACCATCGCTCTCACACAGAGACTGGCAAAGCTGTAGGAGGCCAAAACATTGAAGGAACAGGTAGATGCAGTGCAACGCAAAGAGGCAGTGCTAAAGGCGCACTTGAAGCCTTGGTTAGATGAAGCTTATTTAGTCACAGCCTCCATTGAAGGCAAGTTTTCTAGTCTACAAGCGACTCAGCAGAAGCTTCAGGCTGACACTTCAGGACCAGCGACAAAGCAGTTGGTTGAAGAAGTGAAGCAGGCAATCGCACAGTGCACCGCTGAGGTTGTCATCATACAGGTCGAGCTAGGGGGTCTTCGAGCCAAGATCTCTGCATTTGCAGAGTGACTCGAAGGTGAGTCACCATGTTTGTGTTGGGGGCCTGTTGGGAATGGGTTCCCCCAAGAGAAGTTTTGGGGCTAAAAGCCCATGCTTTGGGACAATTTTGTAATAAAGTTGTAAAGTCTCTGCATTTCGTGGTCGCGGAGCGCGAAGGTGTCAAGAGTCATAAAGGGTTGTCTGCCCTTATTTTGTAAAGTGTCAAGTTGGTTGGAAAGATCTACCCATGGTCTGTGGACCATGGGATTGTATAAAAATGAGCTAAGTAAGCTCAGTCTAGGCAGTTAGAGAAAAATGAATCTTTGGAAGTTTTGGTAGAGAAGTCTAAGTGTTTCAGGTCTTAGCGTAGGTAGAGGCTTTGCAGCTGAGTGAGCGAACCCCTGCAGCTGTGTGCATAGGGTGGATAAATTCTGTATTAAACTGGAAGATATCAATAAAGAGAATTATTCTGCAATTACTGTGTATTTAGTCTCTGTTAATGCATCTAATTATATTGCGTTCTAAATTTATTTTACACTGTTTATTTGATGCCCGAATGTATGTGATTATATATGTTAATCGAATGCAAGTAAAGATATCAGTTTATGTGACGCTAACTGTAATTGGTTGGTAAGATAAGTAAAACACTTGAGATAACTTGGGAACCTATACAATACATTGTCATAGCTATGAAGTACCTGAACCACGGGTTAGGGTTGCGTGAAGGTCAATCCTACTCCTTCACGGAGGTACTAGATGGTGAAATAAGGTATATTGATAGAGCCCTAAGACTTAGTGACCTACGCAAAAGCAGTGGCAGGGGGTATAAACCGACATCACGACCATCTCAGGGTGCGGAAACTTGGTTCCAGCATCCCCCCATATTGCTTCGAGTGAGTCTACAGTCCATGCTACACGGGCTGATGCCGAAAGGGCCAGTAGTGTAAGGATTTGTTTGGCTGACTAACGTTGAACCTGGGCCCGAGTCCATAAAGCCAACAAGATCCTAAAGGGGTACCTTCAAAGTCCATCTTGGAGGGAAACAGAGATTGGGCGGTCAAGGCCTTAAACCATTGGGAGAAAAAATATAAGGAGAGATTGTATCCCCTTTCCCAATACCTCTTCAAGTAACAAATGGAATGGAGGGAGTGGCATTGACTAAGATGGAGAAGGCACCTTTGGTGATGAGGGAAAGTATCTAATGAATCCATATTTATTTGATCCAAAGGCTACAAGTATATGAAAGGTGAATTTCTAAATGAGATTTTCAAAGGCTTTAGGCACGTCAAGCTTGATGATCATACTTCGGGTATTGTTGGATTTAAGAGAGTGGATTTGTTCATGTGCAAGGATTACACTAGTCATTATTTTCTTTCCTTCCATGTATGTTGTTTTCTCTAGGGAATGAGAGAGAGGATGATGGCATTTAGTTTGTTGGCAATGACATTGGAAATGATTTTTTATATGGTGTCACAAAGGGAAATGGGATAATAGTGAGAAGATTTGGCTCTTAATGGTTTGGGGATGAGTGTAATGAATGTGACATCTAAGGTTGATAGGATTGAGGAGGATCACCTAGAGTCTTATACTATTTTCCATATATCCTAACACAAAATTGGCTAACAAGATTGGTAAAAAATTATAGTTAGCCCATTGAGACCTGGAGAATTCCCTTTAGGCATGTCCACTACTACAATTTTCACCTCTTGCATTGTCAAAATAGGTCATTATAGCCTTTGGTGACAATTTTGGGTATGTTTCTAGTGATTTTTCTAATGGTCAGCCTTCTGTCAAGGGTGAGCTCGGTTAGGAGGGTTTGAAAATGGTTGAGTAAATCCTGAGTGATTTCAACATGGCTTTTGATTTTGAGGTTGGTGGTAGATTTGATGCTTGATATATAATTTTTTTGTTATTGATTCATCATTGGTAAAACTGAGTGTTCCTTTTCCTTTCTTGCAACTATTGGAATCCTGATTTTGTTTCAATAATATTTCTTCTTGCTTTAAACGTTACTCCAGTTTTAGAGAGGTGACTATATCTTGATGACTTATCTCCTCTGTCTTTCCTACCAAAATTAAAATGTCCTGTATGGTAGCCATCTCTTTTTGTAACTGTGTCTTGTATTTATGAATGTTTCCAAGGTTGGATAGGTTCTAGTCTTTGATTTTTTTCTTGAGGTATTCAAGTTATTATTTTTCCCAAGAAAATATTTAAATCTCTCCACCAAGTCTTTGTATTAGGGAGAAAGTCTAGATTCCTTAACAAGAAGTCTTTGAACTTGAAGGTTATGTTCCTTGGGTTTCCCAACCTATTCATTTATAGTTGGATAAGCCATTGGTTAGAACCATGACTTGGCAAGATTGTGGCTTCAAAATTCGTTCTAGTCAAGAAGCTTGTGAGGTTATCTGGATGAGGCAGATGGATCCTACAATGGTTTACTAAGACACTGAGAGTTGTATCAAACTCTCTAAGAATCCATTTTTTCATGATCGATACAAGCATATCGACATCTGGTATCACCATCTATGATATTGCATGCAAAGGAGAATCATGTTGCAAGAGTACATTCCTATAGAGGAACAAGATGTAGATATTTTGATAAATGAATTATCAACATGAAAATTCCAGTTTCATAGATGCAGGATCATGGTAGAAGATAATCTCTTTCTTTTTGAGAAGGAGTGTTGAAAATGCAACAAGAAAATCCTAATGTATTTTTTTTCATTGAATTAATTTTCTATGAGTTAACTAAGTTAAATTGACTTTTTTGGCTCAGTTAATTCGAGTTGAGGGTCTAACTTGAGTCATGTAGAGTGTCTCCTACATTATAGGATCCCTGGTTAATTTTATTTTGAGTTGCAATTAATTAATTCAATTTAACTGAGTTCAAGTCAATTATACTAGTTCCAGATGTTGGAGGAACTAGTGGGAGGCCTAGTAGTGTGGTCATGCCTGTAGTATAGTGTGGTGCTTCCTACGGTGATCAAACGGTAAAATTATGATTCACTCATTAATAAATCATGCATGTCAAATATGAGAGTTACCTAGTTGATATTGGAGTTCAAGGATAGTGTACTATCAATTGTATAGTCATTTGAATTGTACAGCTGGTGCATGTAGTCAGAGGAAGGTCTACGAGGATTGTGGAGTTCCAATAGAGTAATTTCCATAATTAATAGGGGATAATTACCAAGGTAAGAATGAAAGGAAATATGGAACCGAGCAAGCATAAATTGGTTGGGCATTGGCATGGGCTCGTCTAGGAAGCAGTGAGACAGATAGAGATAGTGCAGAGATTGCTTGGGCTTCAGCTAAGCATTACGATCTTCTCATATTTTCTAACTAATGCAATATAAAAATAGCAAGGGTTTTTAGCTGTGGTCTTCCCCAAAAAATCATTTTGTAATGTGTTGATTGAATTCTTTCTCTTGTACGCTTCGTGATTTCATGATCGTTTCATTGTTTTGCTCATGAGTAGAGTATATTCAAGTTTATTGTTTTAGCAAATTACAATTATCAGTTTGAATCTAAAAGGAATTTCTACACAATGTATAGATTTAAAAGTTCATATAAGAAAAAATAAACACACACACACACAAAACATTCCTCACCATTAAGGATATGTATCAGCAATAGTTATGCCCATGGTTTTGATGAGGTCTTTAGGGAATGGAAAACCCCCTCCCTCAAAAATAAATACTAATTTTATTAAGGCAAAGTTTTGATTTTTTCCTCATCATGATTTACAAGTAAATAAGTAAAATTATATATCATGTGTTGGGTCCCTATAATACTAGTGATTACCCAATTACTATTATAGTTATACCCCTTATTTATATTGTTGTGCCCCTATTACCCCCATATTGTGATTTCTATGCCCCATAGAATCCCTCTATTGTTATTTTTGTGGCTTTATATTATTATTGTTAGGTTGGCTGGATTATATTGTGACTCCTTAGACTCCTATATATAGAAAGGAGGTTTTGTCATTTGAATCATCAAAGAATTGTTCATTTATGTAATGTAAGGAGGTTACCCCCTCGAAGAGGCTGAATTCTAAGGCGTTGATCTATCTTTTCTATCTTTTCTTGAGCTGGTTTCATAACATTTGGTATCAGAGCTTTGGATTCTAGGGTTTCGCTGCTCCAAACAGGTCATCGTGGAATTTTCGCTATAACTTGTTTTCTGTGACGTTTCAGAAGTCACAAAAAAAACCCATTTGAGAAGAAATCGCGCTGAACCTTGGTTCTAAATTTCAGAAATTTTCTTGGGACATTTTCGGAGATATGATCTGAGGAAGTTGGTCTTTTTGCAGACTCCTGAATTACATTCAAAACAGGTGACCTGGGGAAAATTGTCATAACTTTCTCTCTGGGAATCAGATTGAAATTTCGTAAGAAGGTACAGAAAGAGGACGGACTTTAGTTTCTTGTATATCTTTTTTAGAACCAAATACCGAAAATTGTACACGTGGTGCTTCATACAACTTCGCTCTTCTGGAAAGGTCTATAATCAGGTCATCTTGGGAGATTGTGCATAACTCTTTCTTGGAGAATCCAATTTGGATCACATTGGTGGAATTGGAAAGAGGGCACAGAGAGCTACTATAGGTCACAAATTTAGAACTAGATGATTGGAAAATACAGAGATACATCAGAGGCAATATCGAGCTCCTACAAAGTGAAAAAAGGTGTGTAGATTTTTTTAAATTTTTGCTTAAGCTTGGTTTGAAAATTTATTTTGAAGGAATTCAAAGGGCATAGTAGAGCATTATTATCGGTAACTGATGCCCCAAGGAAAGAAAATGCAAACACCTAGTAAGGAACCTGAAAGCTCTAGCATGACTCATGAAGAAGAGGAAGAAATGCTACATGATATATCAAAATTACAAGAACAAGTGCAACAAATGTCACGCTCACAAAAGTTAACAGATGCTAAGATAAATGGCGTGGAAGCTAAGATGGACAATTTGAAGATAGATTTGAACACAAATTTGAAGACAGGCATGGCAGATTTGAAGACAGATTTGACAAATTTTCTACAAGAAATACTTACTAATGGTGAAAAGGTAGTAAAGGAAACTCATGATGAGAACAAAAGAAATGTTAATCATGATTCCATAGATGCTAATGTTGGATCGAAGAATCACCATATTCCAAAAATCGATATGAGGAAGTTTGATGGCAAGGATCCCGCCACATGGATATTACAGATGGAGCAATTCTTCGATCTCAATAATGTGCAAAACACACAAAAGGTACGTATGGAAACTGTATATTTGGAACCAAATCAGTTTGTATGGTATCAATGGCTTTTTTCTCGTAAACAATTTATCACTTGGGCAATTTTTACGGAAGAATTGATAGCACATTATGAGGATACAAAAAGCAACACTTTTTTTAGCCAATTGATAAGTCTCAAACAAAAGGGTTCAATAATGGAGCACATTGAGGAGTTCCAAAAATTGAACATAAGGGTAAAAGATATTCCAGAGGAGCATAGGATTGATGTGTTCATAGGGTCTTTAAAGGATAATATCCAACATGATGTTCGCCTTTGGGAACCTGATTCATTAGAGAAGGCATTCAGGTTAGCAAGAAAAATGGAAAGCAAAATTATGGCAACTAGGAAGCATACCACTCACAACTATAAAGACGGAAGTGTTGTTGCCCCTAGTCTTCCACAACCTACAAGGTTGACACCACAACAATTGGAAGAAAAAAGAGCAAAAGGGCTTTGTTACAATTGTGATAGCAAATACACAAAAGGTCATAAGTGTGCTGAGAAGAAATTATTCTACATAGATTGTGAAGAGGAAGAAGAAAAGGAGCAAGAAAGGTCAAAAGAAGAGGATATATTCCAGGAACAAAGCCTAGATGAAGAACAAATAAATCCGACCATATCTTGTAATGCATTGGCGGGAATTACCACTCCTCAAACCATCAAGATAGAAGGACAAATCAAGAAGAAAAAGGTAATAGTGTTGATTGATTCAGGAAGCACCCACAATTTTATTCATTGTAGGGTAGCAAAAGAATTGAATTGCTTCCTATATCCAGCACCAGAGTGTCAAGTGATGATTGCAAATGGAGGAACAATAAATTTCTCTGGAAAGTGCCATAATATCAAGCTATCCATGGGAGAATATGTATTGACTAGCCCAATGCTTTCCATTCCAATGGGAGGTGCTGATGTTGTACTAGGAGTCCAATGGCTACAATCCTTGGGTACAATAGCTTTTAATTTTCAAGAACTTTTCATCAAATTTTCTATGGAAGGAAAGGAAGTTGAATTAAGGGGTATTGCAGGGAAACCAGGAAAGATAATCAGCTCTAATGGCATGACAAAGCTTCTAAAAAAGGAGCAAAGAGGTGTAATTGCACAATTATGTTCGCTAGATGTTTCCACATTGGAATCATCTATTTCTCCAGATCTCCAAAAAGTCCTGGACAATCATTCCAAGGTATTTGAGACTCCCAAAGGTCTCCCACCTATGCGTGATCATGATCATGCTATTCATCTGATTCCAGGAAGTGTTCCTCCAAACATCAGGCCGTACAGATATCCCTATGTCCAAAAAAGTGAAATTGAACGTATGGTTGCAGAAATGCTAGAGGCTGGTATAATTCAACCGAGTCAAAGTTCTTTCTCAGCTCCAGTAGTATTGGTGCACAAGAAGGATGGATCATGGCGCATGTGTCCGGATTATAGGGAGCTCAACAAGCTCACTATTAAAGATAAGTTCCCCATTCCTGTCATTGATGAATTACTGGATGAATTGCATGGATCAATTTACTTCACCAAGTTGGATCTTCGTTCGGGATATCATCAAATCAGAATGAAGATTGAAGACATTCCGAAAACATCATTTAGAACTCATGAGGGTCATTATGAATTTTTGGTCATGCCTTTTGGCCTTACCAATGCACCTTCAACATTTCAAGGTTTGATGAATTCAATTTTCAAACCATTCCTTAGAAAATTTGTGTTAGTATTTTTTGATGATATACTAATCTACAGCAAGTCTTGGAAGGATCATGTTGAACATGTTGACAGGGTGCTACAACTATTGGAGGAGAAACAATTATATGCAAAAAGATCCAAATGTTTCTTTGGAGTCCAGGAGGTGGAATATTTGGGTCATATTGTATCTCATGAAGGAGTTAAGGTAGACCCTAGCAAAATTAAAGCCATTAAGGAATGGAAAATCCCCACATCCATAAAGCATCTGCGAGGATTTCTTGGGTTGACAGGGTATTATCGCAAGTTTGTTAAGAATTATGGGAGAATAGCAGCACCTCTAACAACATTATTGAAGAAAGATTCATTTTCATGGACTCCGGAAGCAACAAAGGCCTTTGAACATCTTAAAGAGGCAATGTGCCAAGCACCGGTCTTAGCTACACCGGACTTCACAAAAACCTTTATTGTGGAATGTGATGCTTCAGGAAATGGAATTGGTGTTGTTCTAATGCAAGATGAAAGACCCATTGCTTTTGAAAGTCGTCCAATCAAGGGAAAGTTTTTAAGCAAAGCTATTTATGAGAAGGAAATGTTGGCAATACTCCATGCACTTAAGAAATGGCGACCCTACCTAATGGGAAGACACTTCAAGGTAAAAAAAGATCATGATAGCCTTAAATACTTTTTAGAACAAAGATTATCCTCTGAAGAGCAACAAAAGTGGGTCACAAAGATGTTGGGTTATGACTTTGAAATCATCTACAAAAAAGGGAAGCAAAATGTGGTGGCAGATGCACTCTCAAGAAAGGATGAGGATGTGGAAGCATTGTTGTGTGCCATTTCTATTATCCAACCAGATTGGATAAACGAAGCAAGGGAGGAATGGAAGAATGACGAAGAAGTGTGGGCACTTATTCGAAAGCTACAACAAGATTCCAGTACTTCTGATACATTTAGCTGGCAAAATGATTCGTTATGGTACAAAGATCGCTTATACCTCTGTAAGAATTCCCAGCTAAAACAAAAGATTCTTATGGAATTGCACACTTCTCCCTTAGGAGGGCACTCAGGATTTTTAAAAACTTACCACAGGGTTAAGAAGGAATTTTTTTGGGATGGCCTTAAATCAGATATTCAAAAGTTTGTGGCGGAATGTTTGGTTTGCCAACAAAATAAAGTTGAAACAATTAAGACACCGGGTCTATTACAACCTTTATCCATTCCAAGCCAACGTTGGGAGGAGGTTTCAATGGATTTTATCACAGGTTTACCCAAGTCTGAGGGAAAGAGTGTCATCATGGTGGTAGTTGACAGACTTACCAAGTATGCACACTTTTGTGCATTATCACATCCATTTAAAGCCAGTACAGTTTCTACTGCATTTATGGAAACAGTTCAAAAGCTACATGGAAACCCAAAGATTATTGTAAGTGACAGAGATCCCATTTTCACTGGAAATTTTTGGACAGAATTATTTTCTTGTCTTGGTACTCAGTTAGCTCATAGCTCATCTTATCATCCTCAATCTGATGGGCAAAATGAGATAGTAAACAAATGTTTGGAAGGATATCTTCGTTGCTTTGTATCTGATAAACAGACACAATGGGTCAAATGGTTGCCTCTGGCTGAATGGTGGTATAACACTTCCTTCCATACAGCAACAAAAATGACCCCATTTATGGCACTTTATGGGTATCAACCACCATCCATCACATCATATTTAAGAGAAAATTCTAAGGTTCAGGCAGTGGAACATCACATCGAACATCAACAACAAGTCCTCCAACTCTTAAAGGATAACCTCGTGTTGGCACAAAATAGAATGAAACAACAGGCAGATCAACATCGCAGTGAAAGAAGTTTTGATGTAGGTGATTGGGTATTCCTACGGCTACAACCATATAAGCAAATGTCCCTAAAGCAAGCTAAGAAGGATAATAAATTATCACCAAAGTATTATGGTCCGTACAAGGTGTTGCAAAAGATTGGTACTATGGCATACAAATTGGAGCTTCCTGCAGCTTCTCGATTGCACCCAGTTTTCCATGTTTCATGTTTAAAGAAGGTTATAGGCGACAAGCTCCCAATTCAAACAATATTGCCAGAACTTGACGAGGAAGGAAAAATTATATTGGAACCGGAAGCAGTCACAGAAACAAGAACTCGACAGCTACGAAATCGATCAATTTCAGAGTATCTTATCAAGTGGAAGAACTTATCCGCTGAAGATTCCACATGGGAGGATGAGAATTTTATGCAGAAGTATCCAGAACTACTCAAGCGTTGAGGACAACACTTTTTTGAAGGAGAGGGGCATGTTGGGTCCCTATAATACTAGTGATTACCCCATTACTATTGTAGTTATACCCCTTATTTATATTGTTGTGCCCCTATTACCCCCATATTGTTATTTCTGTGCCCCATAGAATCCCTCTATTGTTATTTTTGTGGCTTTATATTATTATTGTTAGGTCGGCTGGATTATATTGTGACTCCTTAGACTCCTATATATAGAAAGGAGGTTTTGTCATTTGAATCATCAAAGAATTGTTCATTTATGTAATGTAAAGGAGGTTGCCCCCTCGAAGAGGTTGAATTCTAAGGCGTTGATCTATCTTTTCTATCTTTTCTTGAGCTGGTTTCATAACATCATGAGATCACATATCCATCTATATACTACTAATTTAATATCAAAGTCCATCTCCTTGTATTATGAATCAGCGTAATCCTTAATTTTCCTACATGGAACGAAGAAAGGAAAATCATATTAATACTAATGAATTTCAATAAACATATTATCTAAATTTATATATAGTTAAAATTTGAAAAATCACATATCCATCTATCAACTACTAATTTAATATCACATTCCATCTCCTTCTGTTATTAGTCAGTGTCATCCTTTATTTTCCTGCATAAAACACAGAAAAAGAAAATTATATTAATAATTAAGGAATTTTAGTAAACATATTATCTAAATTTTTATATTGTTAAAATTTGGGAAATCACTTATAATAGAATTGGAAATAAAATATAATAAACAAATAAGAGTATATATAGATTCAAGAAGACTACCACATCAGAAAAGAGGAGAATATTTAAAGAAGCGTCGAGGTTGATATTAACAGTGTAGTGATTCTTAATATTTTTGGATCTGAGAATGGCGAGGGTTTCTGAGAACGTTTTTAGCACCGATGCCACTTTTTAGACCACCGATCTGGGCATCAATGTAGTATGCAGGATACCAAAAGATGTGTAGGATGACTCAGTAAATCAGGCAATTGTCTAGCCGAACCGTGAACCAGAGTATGAACCCCCAGAGGAAGACCGACCCCCACAATGGCCACGAATGATCTCTCTCTACCTGAAACGAGGCGATTCTTATAGATCAGGACAAGGGATCTTTTTTATGGGCAGCAAGATGGTAGATTAGCCCCTGGACTAGCTAGATCCAGCAGTCTGCAAATTTTTTTTCTCTATCTTCTATAGACTCGCTGACTCTAAGACAAAGGGAAAAGGAAAATCCTGTTCGATGGTCTAGGCAGTGCAGGAGAGTGTCTGGGGCATCTGTCTGGGGATTTTTTAATCAGATCTATCACTCCTATGCCTCACGGATCCCCTGCTTGTTTTTGATACGGAAAAAACCATGTGTATAATACGTAATAGAGAGCCAGATCGATTGCCCAACTGAGAACAGGATCTCTCTGTTGATAAGAACCGCATAGACACAGAACTAGGGTGGGCAAAGCCATACCCGGGAGGCCTCCTGGAACTTGCAGGTGGGTATCTGACAAAGGGTGATGCCAAGCATGCTAGCCCAGATATGGCGAAGAAAAAACCATACAGAGCACTAATATGCACAGATCCATCAGATAGCCCAGATATGGTGAAGCAAGAACTAGATAGAGTACCAATATGCTCAGATCTGTCAAATCCAGACGCATTGAAAACAGATCGAGCCTTTTCTCAGACAGACCCACACTCTATTAAGGTAGACTTGATACAAATTTTCATTAAAACACTAGGAGGAAAGCATATTTGTTGGAGGATCTGGAAGGGGAGGAGGATCCAAGACTTAAGGTATGAAATCCAGACTCACCTCGGTATACCAGCATGAAGGAAAAATTTGATCTACTAAGGACACAACCTTCACGATAACCACACACTTCAAGATTATGGCATTGTCACAGACTCGATCATCATAATCAATTTGCATCTGCGAGATGAATGCTCTGGAACTAGCTTAAAGAGCACAAGCTCTTTTAAAGATGCAGTCAAAGGAAAGGAAAAAACACAAATCAAATTAGCAACATTTCCCAAGATACCAGGGCCCTACATTGTGGAACAAAAATATGAGACTCCTGCTCTCACAATCTCAATGCCTAAGGTAAATGATTTGTACTCAGATCTCTATTCCAAAGCAGTTATATGAAGATTTAATGGCTTTTGGCCTAAATCTGATGTTTTACACCAATGGGTATTTGTTGCATGGTCACCAAATTGTGAAATATACTTATGCCCTAAGGGGTTTTTTATAGTTAGATTCACCACAGTATAAGAAAAGGAACATATCCTCAATAAGGGACCATGGTTCTAGGACAATGTAGGACTCTTCATGACCTCTTGGTTCCCAGAATTTGATGCCAACACAATGGTGGTATAAAAAATGCCAGTTTGGGTCAGGTTGCACAACCTTCCATTACACTTCTGGCATCATAATGTTTTAGTAGCCATAGGGAACTCCCTGGAAAAGTTCCTAAAGATTGATGGGGACAGACTTATAAGGGGAATATTTACTTTTTCCAGGATATGTGTTGAAGTAGATCTTGGTCAGGGACTACCAGACAACATTACATTGAGTTTCAATAATACGATTTGGACTTAACCTTTAGATTATGAAAATACAGCTTTCTGATATTGTGGATGTTTACAAATAGCCTCCATAGTGCTTGTCCACAACCAAAAAAAACCCCCAAATGGAACAAGAAGCAACATAACAAGCCAAAAGGATGGAAATATACAGACGCCTTGGAAGAAGAAGCAGAAAAATTAGAAACAACAGATAATAAATCAGAAACGAATGTTCAAAGGTCTAGAACAACACACAAAAGGAGGTGAAAGATCCCACCAACCCATGCAACTTGTGGCCCATCCCTTTGCAGAAACAAAAGTCCCAACTAACATGAATGGAAGTAAGGGCAGCAAAAAAAATCATGGATTAGAAAGATCTGATTCTAACAAAGAATATCCCATAAATACAAATCAAAATTAGTTGTCCATTGTAACATCCACTCCCAACACTGGAGGTTGGCGAAAAGTGGAAAAAAAGAAAGGGAGAAAAGAATAGGTTAGTTGTACTTTTTCTTTAGCTTTTTTTATGTTTTCTGTGAAAACAAGAACAGATCATATGCATATACTTTTTAGCATCTACAACATGTAATTTTGTCTCATGAATAAAATTACAATTTTTCCAAGGAGGAAGAAAAAGTATATATAGGTTTCATGATACCATTAAGCACATTGATTCAAATTTAATCAATTTAAACTTAAAACGCTAATACCTATTCGTAACTTTATTTGATTTTGGACTTTATTACTTATTTATTTAATATTTACTGATAATCTAAACTTACACTAATAATAACACAAATGGTAAATTTCTCAACAATACCCATATGGCTATATTAGGTAAGACCTATTGGTTTTTTCTACCAAACAGAAAAATCGTCCATTCGATTTTTTTTTAAGTATAATAACAAAAGATTCAGTGTCAGGTGGACCAAACCAAACTGGCCATAGAGATGACCTTTCAAAACAGTTTTACAACCTTGATCTTGACATATGAATTGTATGCTATATGAAAAAATTTATGGAGAAGGACAGAAGTTACGTAAGTTTAAATGGCTGTAACCGAGGCTATCTATCCCAGAAAAAACATGAAATACCAAAATAAATAATCTAAAAGTTGATAGTTGACTGTTGTACAGTCCAGAGAGAAAATTATATCAGATTTAAGAGAGAAAATCCAGTTGAATCAGCTGTAGAGGGTAAGACCTATTGATTTTATATGCACTTTATTTGGCGAATTACTCTTTAAAAAAACTATTATATTACGGTTTTCACTAGAAAATCTCTAATAACAAGCTTGTTATCAGGAAAACTAGTGTCCATTCAGAGCTACTAGTCCCACTAAGACGGGTAGATATCTTAGAAACAAACAAACTAAAGTTACTTGTGTTTTCCTTTATGAGAGATAAATGAGGGAGAAGCATAGAGTACCAACCTCAGTCTTTCGCTTGGCTCCTTGCTTTTTTCTTTCCTCCTTTGACAGAGCTTCGCCACTCTTTCCTCACTTGTACTGCTTCAAAGAACACTTGTAGAGTCAAAGTAGCATAATACCATAAAAGCATAGAGATCTATAACCATAAACAATATAGGATCAGATGTATATTCACCATAAAAATGCATATATCAATACAAGATTCAAAGATATACAAGAATATGGAGGAAAACTCAAATAGCTTATTTGATAGAAATAGTAGAAGAGAGGATTACAACCCATTGGTCTGACCCAGCACCATCCTCCCAGCATGAAAGCCCTCTTCACCTCATGAAAAGCTTAGATCACCCAACAATACAATGTTGCACAGAGAAGCCAACAACACTTCCTTATAAAATACAAAATTCCAGCCTCTAGATCTCTAGGATGAGGGATCCATGTATAGATATTTGTGGGTGGGTGAGTCAGCTTCTAGGATTTTGATTAGTGTCATCTCTCTGATAGTTCTTGGTTCCACTTGGAGATTTCATGATCTCTTACTCATCCCTGGGCGAATTCAGAGAGGCAAGTGTCAAATGGGCAGTTTCTAGAAGATTCTCTGGGTTTCCACCTAGCCCACTGCCTCTACCATTTGTCTTCTCTCGCTTATCGTACCCTACAGAAGGGATTTTCAGTATGCATCACACTTTTTTCATGTGGCAGGTGAGATGCATCGCACCCTTAGCACTGAGCAGTTTGTATGGTCCAGTTTTGACCAGTTTTGAGTAGTCTTTCAAGGAGAACTTCTGGGAGATGATGTAATCAGCTAACCTTGTTCCCTTAGGGTATGAAACAACACTTTTAGGGGCTTAGAAGCCCTTGGTTTATGGACATATGTGATTGGGGTTGTAGTGCCCAAATATGTCTATAATAGTTGCCCCCTAAAGCATGAGGTCGTAAATCTTCTGATGTCGGGTGAAATTCTTTATCATGAGGATATGAGGTTTTTCAAACTGGAAGGTGACTTGTAATAAGATACAATACAATACATTATCTTCATAATATTTTCATGATCTAGCTGAGGTGGGCATTCCCATGCTTATATTTATAAATTCATTTTCATGTACATAGGACAAACAACCATCTGTGTGGTAGACTAATGATTCTGGTAGAGCCATCATCCCTTGGCTTGGATGATTATCTGTGCAGCTATGATGTACATTTGATGTCTTTATTTTCTTGAATATATTGCAGCCTAGATGGATGAAACTAGATTCAGGGTCTTCAAACTCGTTCAATCTTTGCCCATAGTACAAGTCGATCCATGTGAAAAGATGTTCTGAAGTCAAACATGGAAAGACATTGCCTGATTACCAGCCAATGATATAAGCTATTAACAGGCGCGAGAGGAATCACTGATAATGATAATATCCTCAAGATACTATAGTAAAATTCACGTGGTGTGAATACATGAGTCGATGTCGAACACCACGCAAAACCTTTCGGTCGAAGGCCATTGATGTAAACCTGTCGCTGGAAGTGAGAAACTTTCCATTGAGGCATGCAAGCTTCAAAGTAATGGAAAGGTTGTTCCTAAGTCGACTTCTTGGATAATGAGCTGATGTCAACAAGAAGTGACCCATCGTAGGAGGGCCTTAATGAATCCCACATCTATGACACAAAACGAAGCAAATGATTTTGCGGAGGTGAAAACGATCTGATGATACAAGGTTCAGGGTGGCAGTCATGAAAGAATGAAGTGTGAAGGAATTGCAGCAGATGAGACATAAGCTGGGTTGGTGAATTCTCTGAGTGACTTCTCTTGAACACATCGACGACACTGAAATGGATTGGTAGCATTAACCCGAAAAATAGATGGGACGGAGGACCAATGGTGATATGATCGGTGAACGAAATAACCCAACCCGACTCAATCATGATGATGGAGTGAAAGTGTCATGTTCAAGAGTGACCTGCTACCAATAAAGTTTCTTCAAGTTTTCTTCCCAATATTTCCCAAGTCATTGCTGACTAGTACTTATTTATTTTTTTCAAGCTTGAGGAGGATAACATATTCTTTTTCCATAATTTTCCCTTCGGGCAAACCTGTCGCTATGTTTTAACAAGCCTAGCAATAGTGAAACTCACTCTTGTCTGCATGGACAAGTTGGTCACTATTGTTTTAACGAGTTTAATGACAAGGATAACTCGGTCCTTTTCAGTTTTAGAAATTCTAAAAGGAGACGCAAAGGAAACTCGAGTATTCCTTTTTCGTAATATAATCCCTTGAGTCCGAAAAAGTATAAAACAATACGAAAGGGATGAATTTTCGATAGTTTTAACGAGCCAAACAAGACAAATGCTCGATCTTTTTGTGTAATGATCCCTCAGGTCCAAAAAGATTAAAATCTAGAAGAGGGATGTCACTTCCAATCACTTTAGTGAGATGGAGAGGCCAATTGCTCGGTAATCTTTTCATTTTTTATGAGTTAGATGAAAAGAGCTTCAAGTAGACTTGTTTTTTGAGGAACGAGTGATATTTTCGGATAGCAGCTAGTTCCAGGTAAGGTTTGGAACTTTTTCAATCACAACAGTGTGAAGAAGGTGGCTAATAGAATCACTCATCGTAGTTTTTCCTCAAAAGGGGTAAACAATCAAATGGAGGCATATGATCGGCTAAAAAAGAGTGGAGGTGATGGTAAGAACGCGATCAAGGTTCAAAAGCTGATAATTATGTGATCGCAATGGTTATTTACCGAAGGTGGGTTCATTTTTTTTTTTAATGAGCTTAAACTCTGGTGAAACATATGCTCATTGCTAGGTTTATTTTTTAACGAACTTGAAATTCACGTAAAACTGCTCGTGCTAGTCATATAATAAGGATGTATCATCAGTAGGTTCATTTTTTAGGGAGCTTGCCCCATTCACAACTTTACTCCAGAGCCTTTCATTATGCAAGCTAGGAACAACCAACCTACGAGTCTAAAGGGTTAAGAGCCTACAAACTAAGAAAATAAATGGTTGCTTTTCACTTGCATGCAAAAAGGTTTGCATGCCCCCAGGTATAAAGTAGAGTTTCCAGGTCACCATATGGAATTTCTTGCACTAGCAAGATTGTTCCATCCACGTCGCAGACAAAACACTTCCTTGGTGATGTCCATCGAAATGGACAAAGGTGACTGTTGTCAGTCCCAATCAAATAACCTTTGACGAGGGAATATTATTCCAGTCTAATCCTTCCTATACGGATGGGTGTGTCAGACTAGTCATATATCCTACACGGAAACCTACCTTATATCTGGGGCTTTCCGGCTGAGGCAGACCAGGGTGCATGCCCCCTGGGTTTCAGTCACAATCACCGAATCACTTGCGCTCATCAGGTGGACGGACTGGAGATTGATGAGACATTCCTTGTGAAAAAATACCAGTTAGGGATGGAACTTGACTAGTAGCTACATGTGAACAGGGGAATGAAAGCTGGTCTACGAGATGGACCACTCTGCATTCATGTGGAAAACACATCACTCGAAAGAGTGAGGAAACAATAGCTCCCATGCTATAAATGTAGTCACACCCAAGGAGTAGATTGTAATCTAAAGGTCCTTGGACTACCATCGTGTTTAGATGAACAATTTTCCTTCTCAAAGTTCTAGGTAAATTTGGAAGGATCCCTAATAGTTGACCGGTTCCTTTGTTGAAGCTTGTTAGATTTTGAATCTTAGGTAGAAGCAGTGTTGAACCAAGCACTTTCCAAGTAGTTGAGGAAAGGATACTCACAGAAGCCCCTTCATCTATGATAGTACCAACCATGATTGTTACACAGTAATTTGTCACCGTTTGTCACCGTCCCTGTTACCCCTCTCCCGCACACTGGAGGACTCATTCCGGGACCTGTGAGAAGTGACATGACCTGAAACCACTTGCATTATATTCCTCTAAGTATGAGCTTCATATGCCCTGAAGACATCTCCTGCAGAATACCCATAAAAAGACCTCTTTTTGCATTGGCGCGGTTCCACAGTGTACTGCTCACGCCAATGGGGGAAATCCTCTAAAGAGGGCGCGCCAGTTGGCGCTCTGTCTCAGAGTCGCACTCGCGCCAACCCAGTTGGGTAAAGTTTTTAACAAACAAACTTTCGAAGGTTCTCCCTAACCCATTCATCAACTGAATATATGTTAAGCTAGGATGGTTTTGCTTCGAATCTCCATAGAAGGGAAGTGGTTTGCCACCTTTCATGGAAGCTTCTTAGTGATAAAGCCAATCCCATGAATATTGTGGTTGATCCTATCTCCTTCCCCTCTATCTATAAAAGCTTGTCCTTTTGCCTCGAGCAAGCTAGTTCCAACAGAGTGCTAGTGATAGTAAGAGTTCCAGGAGTTCAAGAGATTGAAGTTGCAAGAGCCTTCTTTGCACCCATAAGGCCAAATCTAAGTGAGGAGATTCTTGTCACCAAGGAGAGAGAGGCTTGTTTCCCATCCCAACAAGCTTTGCAAGACTTGTGTAGCTGATCACCCAGCCAAAGGAGGATTTGATGTCAGAACTATGGTTGTATTCTTCTTTGTTATTTATCAATAATAGATGACTATCATTATGGTTCCACTCTCATTGTCCTTTGTAATGATTGATGTTGAGTTATATCTTTTCTAACTGATATATAATTGCGTCTATTGGATTTTATGATTGTATTTGTGTTGTTCTTTGCATGTGCAGGTGTCCAATCACGGAGATCGTGGGGATCGTGACCGGTCGAAGCAAAGGAACGAGAGCGACGTCTCTTCTACGAATATTAGCATTGGAATCCAAGTAGGTTCTCATCGTCCACCTTTAATTTGCAATTAGGAACTTGCGTGATAGCATTGTTTGATTGTTGCTAGACCCGGTCTGGGCTAGTAGGGATCGCCTCTGTCCGCAGAGGGGATTTACCTCCACAACAATTTGGTGACTCCACTGGGGAGTTAGCTTGTTGTTTGATTTGTAAACTTTAGACGGAGCCTGAAGTACGGCCAGATAGCCTTCATCAACACCACTTCAGTCAATCTCCGGTTTGGTTTACGAACTAAACAACTTGGAGTTTGTCTTGTCTCTTTGGTTTCTCTTGTTTTGATTGCTTAGATAGCTTTCTGGGTTGGATGCTCTGTTGTCTCTTGTTGCCTGGTCTGTCTGGATACTGTCGACCAAGCCTTGGACTGCTTGTTTTTATTTTTAAGCTAGCAAACTTGAATGGCGCTCTTTTTTACATGACAGTCGCGCCAATTGGCGCCACTTGACAGTGTATAGCCCGCGCCAATCCTCAATTGGCGCTAGTTTTCTGCCTGACAGTCGCGCCAGGCCTGTGAACTTTTCCAGTTTGCTTGTTTGCAGCCTTCCAAGCTTGGGTTTTGTGTCTAGCTACACCTTTTTCAATCACTTGAGTGTGTCAGAGTCTTGTTTGACTAGTTTTGAGTTTTTTTTTTGGCAAATTATTAATTTGATTTCCTTTGATCATTACTTGGAGGTTTGTCTCAGTATTTTCACAATTTTGCATCTTTTTGCTTTTGTTTTTGCAAAAATATTTGCCCCCTCATTCGCCGGGGGGGGGGGGCTAAATTGTGTATGAGTGTTAATCGCCTTTGAGTGTTTTTAGTTTATGATCTTTGGAACTCACACCCGTTTTTCTTGATTTGCACTTGATTGGTTTTTAGATTACATCAGAATCATTGTGTGTTTGAGAATTCTCTTGCATAGATCACACTTGCATAAGTAGAATTTTCATTTTCAGGATATGAATGAAAAGTGTGCATAGATTACATTTGCATACTTTGGGTGTTTGCCATTTTCCACCGATTTCACATTTCAGCGCTAGGGCATCTAGTGGCTTTGTACATCGAGCCTACCATAGGAGTCTTGGGTTCTTTGATCGTCCACTCGACTTTGTGATCACTCTTTTGCACTTACTTAGTGGTTGTCAAAGCTTTGTATTGCGTTATTCGAGTGATTCTCTTCTTTTCGCTTGGATTTCGCTTGGCTTCGTTTTGGGCTTAGATTACATGGCCCATTGAGGTCTTTGAGATCTTCTCTTGGTTTGAAGGACTGCCTTGGTGTTTTGGGGACTTGATTGTATTTTCATTGAGTGAAATTTGTCTTTTTACTCGGTGTTATTATCTCTCAAAATTTGTTTAGTGCACTTTGCCATTGAAAAGGAAACGAACAGTCTCTTTTGCGTTGAATTAGTTAATGGAAATTTGAGCTTTTCATTGATTAGTAACTTTAAAGAAAAGTTTCATTTATTGCCATTAGCTACATTAGAGTGGTTCTTGATTGTTTATGGTCATTTTGTTTGATTGAAAAGTTCTCAACTCTCTCGTAGTTAGTGTTCATCAAATGAAATGATACTTTTTGGCATATAGCTTGCATTTAGGGAGTTGTGAGAGATTACATACGGTAGGACCTGGAAATCGAAACCTAATCAAAGATCAACTGTAAAATGAACTGATTAAACTTAATAGCACATTGGAACTTAACGCAAACATCTAGAGGTCTAGGCTAGAGACATGTTCTGGCGTCGTTAAACCTAGTCACTGTTGTTTCACATTATGGTTGGGTGATTCCTCCTTTTGTGACTCGATAGTGGTCTAACACGGATTTGTGCTCCCACGTACCATCGAGTATATGGGGAGACCCCACTAGGTTATCATCCTTTATCCACAGGAAGCCGTGTCTGCCGCCTTACAAGCCGTAACGCACCGAACACAGCATCCGGGAAGATTGACTGCCGTACGGGAAGTCCTTGGTTTTCATATGACTGCCAAGGTGTATATGCAGTTTTACGGATTTGTTTGGTAAACCCTTTGCCTAGTTTCTCCAGAGTAGTCACTTTTGATCCTTTTCGGACTCCTTAAAAGAAAAGGCTCACTTGAGAACTTGCCACTTCGGGCTCACAAAACATTCGAAGGCGACTAGAGTCACCTTTTTGTCCTTTTCTCGACTCTTAAAACATGAAAATGTCAAATTCAGTTCCTTTGCCTTAAAATTTATTCAGTCGCATTCACATTTACCCGGTTAGATCTTGTTTGCATTAGCTTGAGTAGGCTTCTTTTCGTTCTCGATGGCAACTTTTCCAGGGTTCACCAACCCAGGGATCCCCTCTGACAGGAACCCTGGTCATTTCGCTCCTTTTGGAAATGTTGGTGCTCCTTATATGGCAATGTTGTCCCTCCCAAGGTTAACTATTGGGTTTCTGGTTTGGTTGTTCTCAACCTCTTTGGTCCCTGCCATCTCACCGTCTAGTCAATCCGTCCCTCCACCTGAACAACATCATGTTGATTCTAAGGTGGATCTCTCCCCTTCTACGCCCACTTCTACGTCCTCATCTTCTACTTCGCCTGGTGAAAGTCTCGATTCGAGTAACCCGGTGGCTAAGAAGAAGAAGAAGAAGACGAAGAAGAAGAAGGCTCCCAAGGGAGAGGCTAGAAGTACAGCTCTTACTCCGAGTACACCTGAAGTCGGGACACCTTCTGCTCCTCCGCGGAAGGTCAAATTTCCTTGTAGATTATGCAAGGGGAACCATCTTCTTCGTGATTTTCCTGGCATCCCCAGGGTCTTAGAAGTATGGTCTCGCGATCCGGCCCACCCCTCATCGTCCTCTGAAGCTCACGGGGATGCTACCTTATCAGTTGGGAATGGGAAGGGAAAAGGGAAGATTCAAATCCCCTGAAGACTTTGTGAAGGCAATCATCCCCTTCACCTTTGTCCACTCATGGATAAAGCCTCCGTTGTCTTGGAAAGTCTTACAGCTCCTTCACCCCAACTTCCCGTTGGTTATCAACGTCTCTCTGCAGCCGCAGATCGTTCCCCTGCTGACAAAGAGATTGATTCATACTCTTCCCTTGTCCAGCCTCCTCTTCCTGAACCTGGCTTTGCCCAGCCTGTTCCAGACCAACCATTGGTCGGAAAGAGTGTCGACTCGAGTCCGTCGCTCGCTCACTCTGTTTCGGAAGAGAATCACGCCCATGTTCTTCTCATCTCTTCAGATTCTCCTGAGTCCCGAAATGACTCTCCTAACCCAGCCACTCCCGAAGGTTCTCCTTCGGTTCCTTTAGCACATGGGGGCAATCATACGATTCCCCCACCAAGTAGTCTGGTCGCTTCCTTTGTTTGGAATCGCCTGATCGTCGGTCACCTTCCATCCCATATGCCTTTCCAGATCACAGTACATGCATGTGCTAAGGCCGTACCTGACACTGTTTTGGATGAAGGGGCGTCTGTCAGTCTTATTCCACACACTACTTGGCAAGCTTTAGGTTCCCCGCAGCTTGGGCCAGTCACTCAGAATCTGTTGGCCTTCGATGGAGGAGCCTGTCCATCTCTAGGAGTTCTCCCGAAGTTCCCTATTACTTTGGGAGGTAAAACCGTCTATATAGACGTCTTGGTTACCCAAGGTGTTTTAGACTTTAGTCTTCTCCTTGGTCGCGACTATGTTTACGCCATGGGGGCCCTCGTTTCTTCGCTTTTCCGTGTGGTTTGCTTTCCGCACGATGGAAGAATTGTGACTATCGATCAAGTGTCATCCGTTAGTCCCTCGATGCCTCCTGCGCTGTTGTCGTCCCCTCCTAGTTTCATCCACCAGTTGCATCTACCCCACCACAGATCAACTACATGGCCACCTATCCCATGCCTAGCTCCAGTGATGCCGCCATCATGCATAGTATCATGGGGGCATTGGGCCCTGACTTCCAAGATGTTTCCCTTCCATCGAGAGTGGCAATCTTGGAAGCCCCGCCTTTCTATTCATTATGATGAAGCTCGGGTGGAGCATAGTTCCTTTCCGGTGTCAAGCTCCTTAAAAAATGAAACTAGGTTTGGTCGGAGCATAGTTCCTTTCCTATGTCAAGCTCCTTAAAAAATGAAACTAGGCTTGGTTGGAGCATAGTTCCTGATCTTGTGTCAAGCTCGTTAAAAAATGACACAAGGGTTATGAGCATAGTTCCTGATCTTGTGTCAAGCTCGTTAAAAATGAAACAAGGGTTATGAGGATAGTTCTTTTACTGTGTCAACCTCATTAAAAAAATGAAACAACTCCCTTTCCGAATCGAGTCTTTTGATTAAGATCTCGTAAAATACAAGTCGAGTCTTTCATAGATCTCGAGAGTGAACCTTCATTCCATCCACTGTGTTGAATGCAATGAAGCTTGGGGGGCATGTACCTCGTTTTGCATCATTATGCTGGGGGCATGCAGACTTATAACAAGCATAGTTTTTCGTTTCAAGCTTGTGTAAACATGAAACCGAATCCAAGCAAAGTTCTCCATGGTTCAAGCTTGTGTAAAAATGAACCCATACCCGATTTACATCTCGTGATTGCCATTTTTATCCGCTGAATTCTGCTAGATGATCCTTGGTTGTTTTCATTCCATCGCCGCCATCTCTTTGGCCGATCATATGCTTTCACTTGGTTGTTTTTCCTTTCCTGAGGAACCGCAGCGATGAGTGGTTTTATTAGCCAAACTCTTGACCATTACATGTTTTGAGCAGTTCCACCATTACCGGAACCAGTTGCTACCCTTTATACCACTCGTTCCTCTAGGACAAGTCTCCTTTAAGCTCTTTTCTGACTCATAAAAGATGAAAAGATTGCCGAGTATTTTTCCCTTTTTGACTCGTTAAAGAGAATAAAAATGGAGGTCTGCTTTTAGCTCTTTTCCAACTGTCTAAATATGAAAAGATTGCCGAGTTATTCCTCTTGACTCGTTAAACGTAAATAAGAGGCAGTCATCTTTAAACCCTTTTCCGACCATGTAAAAACGAAAAGATCGTCAGACCCTTGTCGTTTCAGGTTCGTTAGTGGTTATGAAACGACGTGATATCGATCACTTTTTTACTTTTTCAGGTCGATGTCACTACATATGAAAAGTACTCCTCGATCGTAATGATCGGGCGGTTCTTTCGAGCATTGTCTTATACTTTTTTGGGCTCGAGAGACACAACTTTACGAAAAAGGACCCCCCTGGAGTTCACTTTTCTGCTGTATTTTCAGACTCTTTAAACAGGAAAAGGCGCCGAGTTTTTCCTTTGTCAGGCTCGTCAAAACCTGATGACATCGGATCCTGTCGGAATGACACCTTTCAAGCATATGCTATCCCCGTCAAGCTTGTTGATAAAAATAACTGGGGTACTCGCCAGAAATGGTGGGGAAAATGGACCCATAATTATTATCGTGTCGGCAGTATGTCGCTCTTGAACATGGCACTTGTCTGCTTTCGTGTCTAGGTGGGGACATCTCATCTCGCTTTTCACTTGCCTCCGTGGGTTTTGGGTGATCCTGTTTGACCTCTCATCTACTCATTGCCTCGTCACCATGACCTTTGATCCGTTGATGTCAAATACTGCCAAGTCCACTGTCGTGCCGTCGATATGTTCAAGAGAAGTTGACCTTTACAGAATTACAACCTCCCTCTGATGCCTCACATGATTCTGATTCACCACAACATTCTTCCTCTGTCTCATGTCAATGATGTGGGAAATACTATGGCCCACCTTTGATCAAGGTCACTTCCTGTCGACTTCAGCTCATTATCCAAGAAGCTGATCTAGAGACTCCCTTCCGGTGCCTTGGAGCCTGCATGCCTCAATGGCAGGTTCTTCGTGTTCGACGAGAGGTTTTCATCATTGGCCTCCGATTGAATGATTCTACGGGTGTTCAACGCCAGCTCACTCATTCGCACGCCGTAGATTGTACCTATAGTACCTTGAGGACCATTGTCATTATTGGTGGTACATCTCGTGTCTGTTAACAGTTTTCACTATTGGCTGGTAATCAGACGATGTTCATGCATGTTCGACTCCAACTCATGTATTCGCATGCCTGAACTTGTACTCTGTTTGGGTCGAGATGGAGCGCAAGACCCTGGATTTTATTTGTTGGAATCCAGGCTGTGATTTGTGGCTTATTATGATCATTACATGACTCATTCATTGGATGGCTGCGACCATTCCTGAGTCTATTTATCGATGCTCACTGGATGGCGGCGCCCATACCTTGGATCTAGATTATTGTGTACTCTGTTATGGATGGTTGCGCCCATGCCACATATATCATGTACTTGAGATATCAGTTGTGCCTCTTTACGCAGGTTCTCCGGCCGTGGTGTTTTCAGTTACACATGTTCTTGTAAAGCATTTCACCCCTCTCTCTCTCTCGGGCCTCATGCTTTAGGGGGCATCTGTTACACAGTAATTTGTCACCATTTGTCACCGTCCCTGTTACCCCTCTCCTGCACACTGGAGGACTCATTCCGTGACCTGTGAGAAGTGACATGACCTGAAACCACTTGCATTATATTCCTCTAAGTATGAGCTTCATATGCCCTGAAGACATCTCCTGCAGAATACCCATAAAAAGACCTCTTTTTGCATTGACGCGGTTCCACAGTATACTGCTCGCGCCAATGGGGGAAATCCTCTAAAGAGGGCGTGCCAGTTGGCGCTCTGTCTCAGAGTCGCACTCGCGCCAACCCAGTTGGGTAAATTTTTTAACAAATAAACTTCCGAAGGTTCTCCCTAACCCATTCATCAATTGAATCTATGTTGAGATAGGATGGTTTTGCTTCAAATCTCCATAGAAGGGAAGTGGTTTGCCACCTTTCATGGAAGCTTCTTAGTGATAAAGCCAATCCCATGAATATTGTGGTTGATCCTATCTCCTTCCCCTCTATTTATAAAAGCTTGTTCTTTTGCCTCGAGCAAGCTAGTTCCAGTAGAGTGCTAGTGATAGTAAGAGTTCCAGGAGTTCAAGAGATTGAAGTTGCAAGAGCCTTCTTTGCACCCATAAGGCCAAATCTAAGTGAGGAGAATCTTGTCACCAAGGAGAGAGAGGCTTGTTTCCCATCCCAATAAGCTTTGCAAGACTTGTGTAGCTGATCACCCAGCCAAAGGAGAATTTGACGTTAGAACTATGGTTGTATTCTTCTTTTTTATTTATCAATAATAGATGACTATCATTATGGTTCCACTCTCATTGTCCTTTGTAATGATTGATGTTGAGTTATATCTTTTATGACTGATATATAATTGCGTCTATTGGATTTCATGCTTGTATTTGTGTTGTTCTTTGCATGTGCAGGTGTCCAATCACAGAGATTGTGGGGATCATGACCGGCCGAAGCAAAGGAACGAGAGCGACGTCTCTTCTACGAATATTAGCGTTGGAATCCAAGTAGGTTCTCATCATCCACCTTTAATTTGCAATTAGGAACTTGCGTGATAACATTGTTTGATTGTTGCTAGACCCGGTCTGGGCTAGTAGGGATCGCCTCTGTCCGCAGAGGGGATTTACCTCCACAACAATGATCATTCTGTAAGCTTGTACTATGATTCAGAATGGTATGTTCGATCATAGGTGGGGTCTGCCTAGTAGATTCCAATCGAAGGAAATGACTAGATTGCTTGGAGGAGGGACCGAATAAACTGTTGGGTAAATCTCTGATGAACTTCCCTCCTATTGTAAAGGAACGGGTAGATTGCCCCCATGTTCATCGGATTCTGTGCTAACAAAAAGAATTTGGACAGTGTCGTCCTCATTCTCTTTGGTGACTGTATCATCTGAAGGTGGAACTTCTAAAGACAAGACTGGGTCGACTGATGTCTTGACCTATTGACTTTGGTCTGGTGTGGACTCAGAGGGTTTATCTTCAATGATAGGTGCTTCGAACAACAACAAAGGTGTGTCAGTTGGATTTTCAACTAGCGATGGACTCAGCAAGAGTTTCTTATATCTAGGAGGAAGCCGCTACGGTGACACAGGACAGTTATCCAAGACTCTTTTATCTTCGTCCAGGGAGGGACAATGGTGGAGGGCATGATCGCCTTCACACAGTCTACAAGGAAATTTAGATCTTCCTTTCTATCCATTGACTTCGTTTTCACTATTTGATGGTGTACTCCCAACATGATCGCCAAAGGTTGAGGACACTGGATTGTGCAAGCGGGGAGACCAGTCCCTTAAGATCTGTGGGATGCAAGGACAATCTCGATGATAATGGTCTCCTTTGCAAATGACACATGGAGATTTAGGTTTGGATGGTGCAGTGTGTAGATTTTCACCAGACAATGCATGGTTTCCCCCCTTCGCCATCGGCTTATTCTTCTTCCCTTTCTTCTTCTTCTCAGTTACTTGGGTTTTAGTGCTGCTAGCTTCACCAAGCGAAGAGGAAGGAGGAGAGGGAGAAAAAAATGAAGTAGAAGGTGGGGGGGTAACTATAGTATCATCTGGTTGCTAATTTGATTTCTCAGGAATCACGGTGTTTTTAATGAGAGTGGTCAAGAAAAGCCATACTAGCAGGCCAATTGTAAGCCCTAGAAGGGACAATGTAGCCATATGAGGTGCACCAACATCTCCCCAAGAGGAGAAGGGACTAGGATTCCCCCCAAGGGGAAATCCTTGATTGGTGGACTCCATTTTCTCAACCTAAGACCAACGAGGGAACAATGATATTATTCCGATTAAAGTAAATGTTATGAAACTTTGACACAACTTGCTTTTTCAATTTTTAAGAGTGAGAAAAAGCTAAAGATGACTCTAGTCACCTTCGATTTTTAATGAGCCTGAAGTGATAGGTGCTCAAATGGACGTTTTCTTTTTAGGAGTCTGAAAAGGAACGAAAGTGACTACTCTCGAAATCTAGATAGAGGGATTACAAAACTAATCACAAAACTATAGAATAGTTTTTATGGTACAACAGTCAATCTTCCCAAATGTTGTGTTCAGTGCATTGCGATTGATAGGGCGGCAGACACATCTTCCTGAGGATAGCCTATTGTGGTCTCCCAATATATACTCAATGGTACGTGGGAGAACAAGTCCATACTGGCACTTGTCGTATCAAGGAGGAGGAATCACCCAACCTATGATGAAAATGATAGTTGCCAGGATTTACGACCAGGGAAAATTTTAAGAACCCCCCTAAATTTATAAATATAATAAATGGGTGAATCTCCATGGTATATAGGAAAAATGGAAGGCGATTTTATCAATAATATAATATGTATATATAATTTTTTGGCGAATCTCTCACCAGGCATGGCGAATATTTTACTCAATTATAAAATCTTGTAAGATCTTGGGAGTCTTTCACTAAATAATAAAACTTTGTAAAGTCCTAGTGAATCTTAGCATAGGCTCCCCGGATGCGGGTGGTTAGCGTGATAAGACAGGTAAAGGAAGCCAGCCACATGCCGCTCCATGGGCATCACGTGGCCTTCCATGCGAGAGGACAGAGGACGCCACATTCCTGGTTTAATTCGAAGGGACGGGGGATTGCAGATAGGAATTCCCAAAGCACTGATGCAGTAATGGCGGATGGAAATTCGAGGTGGGTTGGTAATGTTGGAGAGCTTATATCTGGCAGGGCGCAAGGAATTATGGACATACAACACTTGACTAGCCTCTCTGGTGTTGGAGCGGTTCCCTCTCAGGTGATGGAGCATTTTACAGTGCTGGTTCTGGTTTGTGACGGTTCGGCTCATCTTTCAGTTGGCAGGGGTTTCAAGGAAATATGGTGAGGCCCAGACAAAGGATGTTGAGCCGTCGTGGTTCCTCCAGAGGCGGGGGCTCGAGCAGACCTGTGAGGAATGAAGTGAGGTACTGCTGCCACTGTAATCTGGTCAGCTCGATTGCAACCGCTCCCCTGCTCTCAGGCCATCATGTGGATGCTGAGGCTTCCAGCTCGGCCTCCTTGCCAGCATTCGGTTCCACGATTTTCAACTTCACCAGCTCCACAGCAAATCCGAGAATTAGTGCTCATGTCTCCATTCTGTTCATCGAGACCCCTCCGGAGGCGGATGACCCCATGGATACTCAGGAGCAGAGGACGCAGGAACACCAGGAAGATGCAGACCACGCTCCGACTGTGGAGATGGAGCAGGAAGACAAGAGCCGGGCAAATATTGAAGATGCTACCAAGCACTCGCAGAATGCTCCAGCAGCCACCGCGGGAGAAGCAGAAGCGGCCTCGCCTTCCCAGGCTGAGCCGGATTACTACGGCTGGTGCCCAATTGTGGAGGAGAAACTGGATGAGAGTGATTAACTCGCCGGTGCCCCTGCTTCACCTGGGCGCAAGCACGCTGCCGTCTCCTGGTTTGTTTTTGTTTCAATCTATGTTTTTGTTCTCAGAATGTCCAAGCAGATGGTTTTTTGTATCTCCCCTGCGCGGGACGACCTGAATAGTCCTTTCGTGTCAATGGTGTTAGTTCTCTTTGTATCCCCTGCGCGGGCTTATGTGTCGATGGACAGTCATAGTGTTGTCTCTGTTTTGTCTAGGTATGGACAAGAGCAAACGGGTCTAACCTGATGTATTTTGTACTCTGTAAATATTTAATAGAATAGTTTTGTTACCGAGAAAAAAAATCTTAGCATAGGCTACATGCTGGTTTAATTCCCCCATTTAAATAGGCTACATTCCAGGCGAATACCATGGGTCAATACCATGTGCCATTTTGGTGAATACCATGGGTCAATACCATGTGCCATTTTTATTTTTATTAATTCTAATATTAGGGTTAATAATGGTTTTTTGGATGGTATTAATAACAATCTAGTCCATGGTATTTATCCCATAGTATTTTGGCCATAGGTTTCACCTAAATATAACCCATTTTTTTGAGTGTTCGTAAATATAAGGTGACTTATGGAGTAAATATAAAAAAATGTTTTATTTGTTTACCATACCTCTGGTTTATTTATATTTTTATTAATTTACCATACCTCTTTTACAAATATGGTATTTGGCCCATAGGATTCACTTAAATAAAACCTCTTTCTTGAGCCTTCATAAATAGAACGAGGGTTATGGACTAAATATAAAAAGAGGTTTTATTTATTTACGATACGTCTAGTTTATTTATATTTTTATTTATTTACCATACCTCCAATTTACTTATATTTTTATTTGTTTACACCCTTACATGTATATAAGGTGACTTATGGAGTAAATATAAAAAATGTTTTATTTATTTACCATACCTCTCATTTATTTATATTTTTATTAATTTACCATACCTCTTCTATAAATATGGTATTTGGCCCATAGGATTCACTTAAATAAAACCTATTCTTGAAAATGGGCGAATGGATTCACTTAAATAAAACTTATTCTTGAAAATGGGTGAATGGAAGGTTGTGAGTCCTAATTTCAAGGGCTAAATTTACCTTTTTTACCCTCTCCCTTAAAATAAGGTGGGCTATTTGAGGTGATTTGTAAAAATGTACTATGATACAAAATATTCGCCCACTAAAAATTTAAAACCCCTTAATTTCACCAAAGGGCGAACATTCGCCCCTAAAATTATCCTTGTTTACGACACCGGAATACGTCTCTAGCTAGACTTCCAGATGTTGTGCATTAGGTTCCAAAGCGTTCTTATGTTCATTGAAATTTATTTTGCAGTTGATATTTATTAAGAAGTTTGCCTTTAAGGTTCACCACGTGATGTATATATACAATTCCTAAAAATGTAGTCTAAGATGATAAACAGTCGTTTACTTTCTTTTTGCAATGAAAATTCTAACTACTAAGGAAAGAGAAGTAAAATCCTTTCAACATAGAGCAGAGAGCACACACTAGATGCTTATTTCCTAAATCAATTTCCGCATGCAGTCTAAATGCAAATGCACATGAATCCATTTGTTTTTCGCTTTCTTAATGTGTGAATGGCAAAAGGAATGCTAAGTACATATCTGAACTATTTTTCTTTCAAAGCGGCAATACTAACAATTTTCTTTTCAAAAAACGAAAGGAAGACTAAGATGATACTTTGCAATTTCGAATTTAAAATTGTTTTTGACACTATAAATACTATTAATTCAAATAAAATACAATGAAAAAAGTGTAATCGACTATCAAAAAGAGGAAGACTCTTTTCTTTGACTGAAAACAACACTTGTGACACTTTCAAATCAAAAGACGACAGTTCAATTAAGCTACTGTTTGCAAAGGAGAACTGTAAGTGAAAAAAATTACATAAAAGCATTCACAATTCTCTATCAATGGAGGTTGAATAATGTAAAGGAAGAGAGTTTCAACAGTGATATACTGATCACAGATAGCAAAACTACTAAATAAAGCTGAAGACAATGAAGAGAAAACCAAAATCTGGAGGCAGAAACAGTCTTACCTAATCATCGCACCTGTAACATAGGGAAATAGGGATGCATCTCACCTACAATACACGGGAGGTGCAATGCATCCAGACTGCCAATGAGAGATAGTGCGATGGTCCAGGGATGAGACTAAGCTTGGTTTTTGCTCACAGTTTGCAGCTAAGTTCAGGGGTTTAGGCTGAGCTAATGATAGGCAGTAAACACAAAGTACAAGGGCTGATCTAATGAGGTTACTTGAGCTACCACTAGGGCACTTAGGACGTTTTCAAGTTAGTTGTTCAGTTCATAAACAAACCCAGATATTGACTGAAGCAGCGTTGATCTACTTTGCACTTGCATAGCAAATGCAGTTTAAAGGCTAGCTGGCTTAACTTCAGGCTATGTCTGTAGTTTATAAAGCAAACAAATATAAACAAGCAAACAAGATATTCTCTCCCTAGTGGAGTTTCCATTTTGTTATCGGGAAAACTAGTGTCCATTCAGAGCTGCTAGTCCCACTAAGACGGGTAGCTATCTTAGAAACAAACAAACTAAAGTTAATTGTGTTTTCCTTTATGAGAGATAGATGAGGGAGAAGAAGAGAGTACTAAACTCAGTCTTTTGCTTGGCTCCTTGCTTGTTTCTTCCCTCCTTTGACAGAGCTTCTCCACTCTTTCCAAACTTGTCCCACTTTAAAGAACACCTGTAGAGTCAAAGCATCATAATACCATCAAATCATAGAGATCTATAACCATAAACAATATAGGATCAGATGTATATTCACCATACAAATGCATATATCAATACAAGATTCAGAGATATACAAGAATATGGAGGAAAACTCAAATAGCTTTATTGATAGAAGTAGTAGAAGAGAGGATTACAACCCATTGGTCTTACCCAGCGCCATCCTCCCAACATTAAAGCCCTCTTCACCTCATGAAAAGCTTAGATCACCCAACATTACAATGTTGCACAGAGAAACCAACAGCACTTCCTTACAAGATACAAAATTCCAACCTCTGGATCTCTAGGATGAGGGATCCATATATAGATATTTGCAGGTGGGTGAGTCAGCTTTATGATTTTGATTAGTGTCATCTCTCTGATATTTCTTGGTTCCACTTGGAGATTTCATGATCTCTTACTCATCCCTGGGCGAATTCAGAGATGCAAGTGTCAAATGGGAAGTTTCTAGAAGATTCTCTGGGTTTCCACCTATCCCACTACCTCTGTCATTTGTCTGCTCTCGCTCATCGCACCCTATAGAAGGGATTTTCAATATGAATCACACTTTTTGCATGTGGCAGGTGAGATGCATCGCACCCTTAGCACTAAGCAGTCTGTATGGTCTAGTTTTGACCAGTTCTGAGTAGTCTTTCAGGGAGAACTTCTAGGAGATGATGTAATCAACTGACCTTGTTCCTTTAGGGTATGAAACAAAACTTTTAGGGGCTTAGAAGCCCTTGGTTTATGAACATATGTGATTGGGGTTTCAGTGCCTAAATATCTCTATAAAAAATCCCTAAAAACTAAAAGCTTATTTTACGATTTCACTAGAAAATCTCTTCCTTTCAAAACTTGTAGTTCCACAATTGGCACTTCATCTAAAGTGCAGGAATCATGTTGAAGACAACAAGTGGAACACACATGAAAATAAGATGAAAAAAAGAATGGAACTAGATATGTTGCTTAAGTGGTTTTCCCTGCAGCAAGACAAGTAGTTCATGCAATTCACATGAGAACAAGTTGAAAAAATAGAACGAACAAGAAATTGGAACTAGAGCTTGTTTTATATTTTATTGCTTTAGTGGTTTTACCTACAACAAGACAAGTTGTTCATGCAATTAACCCTTTCCTCTGGTGAAGATTATGAGTTTCTTGATCTTTTCCCTGCAGTGAGACAAGTAGTTTATGCAATTAATCCAAACAAATACATATAGAGAGACACAATCCCAAAAACTAGTGGTGAAGATATGAGTTTATTTCTCCAGTTAGTGATTAGGATTCAAATGTTTGTGACTTGGATAGAGATTGACAAGAATATCATGTTCCATAACCATAATTTTATTTCTTAGATGCCCTCAGACTTGGCGATAAGACAAAGGAAATTCTCATCTAAAGTCTAGGAATATTGTTAAAGGTAAGGCATTGTACTCACATGACAACAAGTTGAAAAAAATAGAAAGAAAAAGAAACTCAAACCAATGCATGTTCCAAGGAAGTGAAACCTCTCACCAGCCAAAAGGTAATGATGGTTGTTCAACAATAGTTCTATGAGGGAAACTGAGATGTACTCTAATCTTCTAATAGTTCCTAGCTGATTCAGGTTCATCAGATTTTACTTCATATAATTAATTTATTCGATTCTAGCTTATAAATTTAAATTGATTCAAAATTTATTTAAGTGATCAATATTTTAGTTAAAGCATGACAAGGGGATCTATAACAAAGAATCAAACCCATCAGCACTTCATATAGTACTAGCGACAAGATAAGTTAAGGCACGAATAACAAAAGAAGAAATTATAGCTACTCGAGAAGCAACATCAATGGCATTTGTTGTATATTCTATTGCTTTAGTCGTTTGCCCAACAGTAGGAGGAGCAGTTCATGCAAAAAATATACATACAGAGAAATGTAGTTCCAAAAACTCTTTATGTATAGAGCAGAAGAAACAAACCCCAAAATAAAGTTCTATGTAACATAGAATCAACCCCATCAATACTTCATCCATGACCAGCTACAAAATAAGTGAAGGTGCTAGTAACGAAAGAAGCGAGGGTAGCTACTAGAGAAGCAACATCAATGGAAATTGTTGTATATTCTATTGCTTTAGTGCTTTCCCCAATAGTCATAGGTGTAGTTCATGCACAAATATACATACAAATAAATGTAGCTCCAAAAACTCCTTATGTAGAGAGCATAAGAAACAAACCCTAAATAAGGGGAGCACTCTACGCAGTTAATCAATTAAATCCAAATCACTACCTGAACAATGAAGGGTTAAATGAGATTGTCTGTAGAGCATGATAAGGGACTCCCCCTCAAGTGGGGGGTGGATTGCCTTCCTAGATACCCCACCTATGCTAACGCTTGATGTATGATGTTCAAATGCAATTGGGTATGAATAAAGAAAGCAAAATAACGAGATTTGGATAATATAATAATTTCCTAAATACTTAACAAAACTAAGAAAGTAAAAAATAAACAGAGATTCATTTCAAAATTGGTATACCCATGAATTTTAATCTTTATCAACACTCTATAAATGTAAACTTAAGGCCAAATATAAACTTAAATCAAGTATACCTTGTTTAAAAACTAGATGTAGAAATTAAAGCTTATGTGCAACAACTAAATTTTGTTTAGGTTGTTAAGATCAGGGTTGGGCTTACTAACATAAAATAATCCTTCAGCCCAAAATCCTCGCCTCTGTGTTTTCTCCTCTATCTCGAAAACTTTTCCTCGTATTCTCCTCTAGGCCCGAAACTCTACCCCTAGAATAAATTACCTTACATAATGATTAAAAAATACATACCCAAAATTGTCAAAAAGGAGTAGAATGACCTATTTTTACCATGCAACAGGTGGAAATTGCGATAGTGGACATGCCTAAAGGAAATTCTCTAGGTCTCAATGGGCTAACTATAATTTTTTACCATGATTGTTAACCAATTTTGTGTTAGGATATATGGAAACTAGTATAAGACTCTAATTTCTCCTCCTCAATCCTCTTAACCTTAGATGTCACATTCATCATCCTCATCCCCAAATTATCAAGAACCAACTCTCCTTATCACTATTGGCCCATTTCCCTTTGTGATATCATATACAAAATCATCTCCAAGGTCATTGCCAACAAACTAAAACTCATCATCCTCTCTCCCATTTCCCTGGAGCAAACTAGATGTTGGGTTGTGTTATATTCTTTCCATGACTAGCCCACGTAGTTAAGCAGGGGGCTAGAGGGGGGGCGGAGCCCCCCCTTCGTTGCGCCGATTGTGTAGCGGGAGGGTCACAGGGGTTTAGTTTTCGGTCCATAGTATTGGATGCTTCGACATGTATAAATATGTATTATAACATTGAAAGGAACATAATGAAAAATCAACCTGGTAGTCCCGGTTTTGGGATCCAGGGGAAAATCTCTATGTATATGTGTTTTATGTGTTATTCTCTCGCATTTTTTTATTTTATGTGTTTTAGAATTTATATGCAGGTAATTTCTGTACAGAGTTAAAACCTACATTTGGTATCGAAGTTGTTTTGGCTTCAAGGGGACGCCTTTGTTACTGAGGGGTTTTTCTTGGGCCTATGGTAGATCTTGCTTAGTGGGAGATCTGTGAGATCAATTCTGGTGGTGAAAGAAGATGGAAAGTAGTGGAAAGATAGAGATCGAGAAATTTAATGGTCAGAGTTTTGAGTTGTAGAAACTCAAGATGGAGGATCTGTTGGTGGATAAAAATCAGTGGATCGCGGTAGATCTAGGTACTAAACCAACGGGAGTGTCCGATGAAGAATGGAAGAAGTTGGATTAGAAGGGAAAGAGCACAAAACGATTGTGTGTCTCAGATTCAGTATTGCTAAATGTATTAGGGGAAGCTACAATGAAGCCTTTGTGGGACAAGTTAGGGACTTTGTACCAATCTAAGTCTCTGGTGAATAAACTGTTCCTGTGAAAAAAGTTGTATAACCTGAGGATGAAAGATGGAGACTTGTTGATAGAGCATCTGAATGCATTTAATACTGTGGTAAGTCAGTTAGCATCTGTTGATATTAAAATTTCAGATGAAGATAAGAGCATCAGTTTGTTGTGTTCTCTACTAGATTTGTGGGATAGTCTGGTTATTACAATAGGTAGCAATGCAACTGTCTTGCAGTTTGATGAAATAGTCTCATCCTTGTTGACCAAGGAGATGAGACGGAAAAATATGGAGATCTAGAATGGTGATGCCTTATCTGTACGAGGACGGTCCCAAAATAGAAACAAAAATAAGTCATCGATTGGGAGATCTAAATCTAGAGGGAGATCTAAATCTCCAGGAAAACCTGTAAAGGTGGTGTGCTGGAAATGCGGAAAGGAAGGGCACTACAAAAGGGACTGTAAATCTAAATCTCCTGATAAAGGAAAGGGATCTGATGATGCTCCTTCTACAGAGGTAAAAACCACCTCAGATGAAGGTGGGGATGTGTACTTGGCTTCTTCAAGTACACATGTATATCATGAGGCATGGTTGATTGACTCAGGTGCATCCTTTCACTTCACTGCCCATAGAGAGTGGTTCTGCGAGTATGAGAAATACGATGGTGGTGATGTCTTCTTAAGGGATGATAGGAAGGCTAGAATCGTTGGTCGTGGAAAAGTAAAGTTGAAGTTGCAAGGTGGAAGGGTTAGAACACTTCCAGGTGTTCTGCATATTCTTTCATTGGCCAAAAATCTAATTTATGTAACCAAGTTGGATGATGCAGGTGTAAAAACAGTGTTCGAGAAGGATACCTGCAAGATGGTTTGGGGAGAAATGGTATTGATGTGGGGAGTTCGTATTGGAACTCTGTACAAGCTACAAGGTAGCATAGTTGTTGATGGGTGCAACAGTTTTGTGGTTCCTGAAAGTGGAGAAGAAAATATAGTGGTCTCTGGAGAGAAGACCATGCTGTGGCATCAAAGGCTTGGAGATATTGGAGAGAAGGGCCTTCGAATACTTCATGGTAAAGGTATGGTAGAAGGTATGAGTAACAGCTCCTTGGATTTTGATTTCTGTGAAAATTGTGTATATGGGAAGTAGAATCGGGTGACTTTCCCCTCTTGTGGTAAGAGGGAAAAACATATATTAGAGCTTGTACATAGTGATGTGTTTGGACCTGTGAAGGTTCCATCACTGGGTAAGTTTGTGTACTATGTATCATTTATAGATGACTTCCCAAGGAATACATGGGTATATTTCCTTAAGAAGAAATTTGAAGTCTTTGACAGGTTTAAAGAATTCAAGGCTATGGTGGAAAACCAGACAGAGAAGAAGATAAAGGTGCTGAGGATAGATAACGGTGGAGAGTTTTGTAGTAAGGAATTTGAATAATTCTGTAACAGGTGTGGTATAGCACGTCAGAAGACTACTCCATATACACCTCAACAAAATGGAGCTGCAGAAAGAATGAACAAGACGTTGATGGAAAGGGCAAGAAGCATGCTCAGTGGTGTCGGGTTAGGACAAGAATTCTGGGCAGAGGCGGTGGAGACAACATGTTACCTGGTCAACAAATCATCTTCATCGGCATTGGAGGATAAAACTCCACAAGAGGTATGGACTGGTAAGCAACCCTCTCTTTCACACCTGAGGGTATTTGGATGTGATGCATATGTAAATGTTCCAAAGGAGAAACGAACTAAGTTGGATAGTAAATATGAAAAGTGCATCTTTATTGGGTATAAAGATGGTTTAAAGGGTTATAAGCTTTGGAACCCAGTAACAAGGAAGGTTGTGTACAACCGAGATGTAGTGTTCAGAGAGGTGAAAGATGTTATTAAACATGAAGTCCAACCAAAGGAACCTGAGAAGATAGAGTTTGAGCTAAAGGAGGAAGAATCAGACTCTACAACAGAGGAGGAATCAGAAGATGAAGAGCCACAAACTCCGGGTGTGAGAAGATCAGTTCAAGAAAGAAGGCAACGAGAAAGGTATAGTCCATCTGCTTTTTTTTTCAAATTTTTCTTTATCTATTACTAATGATGATCACAAAACTCTGAAGGAAGCAGTAGATTTAGCGAATGGAAAACTCTGTAAAGAGGCCATGGTTGATGAAATGGCATATTTGCACAAAAATGAGGGCTTGGGATCTGGTGGGGTTGCAGGCCGAAAGGAAACCCATTGGAAGCAAATGGGTGTTCAACAAGAAGACAAATGCAGAAGGAAAGGTGGAGAAATAGAAAGCTTAGTTGGTAGCAAAAGGTTATTCCTAGGTGCCGGGAATTGATTTTGGTGATATTTTTTCTCCTGTTTCCAAGGTAATTTCTATTAGATTACTTTTATTTGTTGTTGCTGCTTTTGATTTTGAGGTAGAACAGATGGATGTGAATAAAACATTTCTTCACGGTGATCCAGAAGAGGAAATCTGCATGAAGCAACCTGAAGGCTTTGTGGTGAAGGGTAAGAAAGAACCGGTATGCAAATTAAAGATGTCTCTGTATAGGTTAAAACAATCACCAAGGATGTGGTATCAAAAATTTGATACATTTATACAGGGACTTGGCTTCACCAAAAATAATGCAGATCACTGTGTGTATTTCAAATTAATTGGTGACCATGTTATTTATTTGGTCTTGTATGTGGATGATATGTTGTTGGTTGGAAATGACAAAGAAATTATCCAGGATTTGAAGACCCAATTGTCCTCCAAATTCAACATGAAAGATCTTGGTGCTGCAAACTATATTTTGGGCATGGTTATTAAAAGAGATCATGCAAGGAGGAAGCTATGGTTAAACCAGAGGAAGTATGTTGAGACAATACTGCAGACATTTAATATACAGGATAGTAAACTGGTGAAGGTTCCTATTCCTGTAGGTGTAAAGGTGTCTGCTGAATAGTGTCCCAAGACACAAGAAGAGGAAGAGGACATGTCCCGTGTTCCATATGCAAGTGCAGTCAGTAGCCTGATGTATGCAATGGTCTGTACTAGACCAGACATTGCACATGTAGTGGGAGTATTGAGCAAGTTTATGTCAAAACTAGGAAAGGAGCATTGGACAGCAGTGAAGCGAATTTTCAGGTATTTGCGTGGCACTAGTGATTATGGTTTGTGCTACCAAGGAAGACCAAGATTGGATAGAGTGTTGGATATTCATGGATTTGTTGATGTAGACTGGGCTGGAGATCTGGATCAGAGAATATCTAAAAGTGGGTATGTTTTTAACCTATTTGGAGGTGCAGGTAGTTGGATGAGTAAGAAACAATCTATAGTGGCACTATCAACTACGGAATCAGAATACATGGCAGCCACTCATGAAAGAAAGGAATCAGTTTGGTTGCAGAGATTGTGTTCAAGTATGGGGTTAGTAAAGGGAGCAATAAGGATAGACTGTGACAGCCGAAGAGCAATTTTGTTCGCAAAGAACCCTGCATATCATTCAAAGACAAAGCACATTGATGTTCAGTATCACTTTGTGAGGGATATGATAGAAGACAAAAAGGTGTTGTTGGTAAGGGTGGACACTTTGAAGAATATTGCAAATGCATTGACAAAATCTGTGAGATATGAGAAGTTCTCTTGGTGTAGAGAAACAATGGATATTGTAGGGCTGGATAAATGACTAAGCTCTCTTGTGCCCCCCTGTGGAAATAAAACAACAAGTGGGAGAATGTTGGGTTGTGTTATATTCTTTCCATGACTAGCCCACGTTGTAAACTGGGGGGTTAGAGGAGGGGAAGATCCCCCACTTCGTTGCACCGATTGCATAGCAAGGGGGTCACATGGGGTTTTGGGGGTGCAGGTAACCCCACTCTACGGGGTTCAGGGCAACGCCCTGGAAAATTTTGGTTTTGGAACCTATCTTAGGTTGGGCAGATCCATCTATGGTTTTGTGCATGATTTTCGCACATGTTTTTGGATGCGATGGTTTTTGATCAATGGTTTTGGATGTGATGGTTTTTGGTCCATGGTATTGGATGCTTCGACATGTATAAATATGTATTATAACATTGAAAGGAACATAATGAAAAATCATGTTGGTAGTCCCAATTTTTGGATCCGGGTGAAAATCTCTGTGTATATCTGTTTTATGTGTTATGCTCTCACATTGTTTATTTTATGTGTTTTAGAATTTATTTGCAGGTAATTTCTATACGGGGTTAAAACCTACACTAGATACGTGGAAGGAAGGAAAATAATGGATAGTGTAATCCTTTCACATGAACACATCCATTCTCTTAAATCCAACAAAACCGTTGGTATGCTCATCAAGCTTGACATGCCTAAAGCCTTTGAAAATCTCAGTTGGAAATTCATCTTTCATATACTCATAGCCTTTGGATTCGAATAAATATGGATTCATACATACTTTCCCTCATCCCCAAAGCCTTCTTCTCCATCTTAGTCAATGCAATTCCCTCCATCCATTTTGTTCCTTCAAGAGGCATTAGTAAAGGGGGTGCCATCTCTCCTTATATTTTTCTCCCAATGGTTGAAGTCCTCGATTGCCCGATCTTTCTTTCCCTTCAAGATGGACTCTTAGAAGGTATCCCTCTAGGGTATTCATTTCTTTCTTCCACTCATCATAAATTTGTGGATGACACTTTTCTAATGGGCACTCCCACTATCAAGGAAGTGACATCCTTAAATCACATCCTTATTACATTCTCTAATGCATCTAGAACTTCCATTAGCCTAGTCAAATCCTAAATATTTTTCTTTAACACTCCACTAGTTATTCAAAATCACATTTTTTGGCCTCTTGGTTTTCAAAAGAGCTACTTTTTCGCCAAATATTTGGGCACCTTTCTCTCTACCAACTCTCTTAGAAAAATCACTTAGATAATCTTCTTCAAAAATTTGAAGTTCATCAGTCCCGTTTGACCTTTTTCTTATTAAATTTGGTAGGGCACTTCACTCTCCTCAAATCAATCCTTTAATCCTTTCCTATTTATTCTTATTCACTTTTGCTTCTCTAAAGGCCATTCTCAACAAGATATGGAACATTTAGTGATGCTTCCTCTCATGGGCTGCTAAGAGAGAAAAAATGTGGACTCCCATTTCTTGGGAGAAACGTTTCCAACCAAAGCTTAAAGGTGGATTTGTACCAAGAGATCCATAAACTCTTAGTAAAGCACACAACAACAACAAAATTAGTAGAGATGGATCAAAATCCAGGAGTCCTATAGTGTAATATATGGAGACACATATACACCTGAAAAATTTAGGAATTACAACTCTAACTGATTGGTAATATCAAAGGCTCACATATTTTTAATGTTTCATGGGAGCACAAAATCTCATCGAGGATGGTAGTGTATCTTTTGGGAAGTAAGAAATGGTCAAAGCATGTTATTATAGGAGGATTCTTGGCACTAATGGCCAAAACTATCTCATAAAAATCATCTCAATCCTATCAAATACTCTCTTCTTGCCCAAGGACTAACCTCTTTTGTTGAATATTGGGGCTCTCCCTCATCTCATTCTTCTTAGTGGTGCAAATGGACAGATTGTACCAATTAGTTCAAGTTGAGTTCCGATTCTAATTGATCAAAAATTCCTATTCAAGCAGGAGCATATTTTATTTGTCCACAGTGCTAACCTCAAGGAAATTTCAACCTCTCATAAGCATGTAGCCTCCTTTCCCCTAATAATCATAATGAATATAGTAGCATGTGGTAAAAGCTATAGTATCTCAGACATTGGCCTAAAACTAACCTCTTCTTGATTTTATTTTAGAACAAAACTCTTACTTGGGACAAGAGTCAACGTTATGGATTCTATGGAATTTCAACCTACTCCCTCATTCTCTCTACTTTTAAATCTAGTAATCACCTCTTCAACAAAATTAATTATGTTTCTCCCCTCTTAGGCAATATTTCCATTGTATTTCATCAATATGATCACAATCCTACGAGTATCACCTCTACTCTTCATTCATGATGAGCCTCTCCCTTTAAAAACCCCGTCACCAATTAAGTTTGAAATAAGATCCCACATTTCCTCCTCTTGAACACTTGGAAAGAGAAATAGTTTTTAAAAACAAAAATCTCTTTGCACAATATTTGGCAAATTATTCTCAACAAACTAAGGGAATCATTTCTCTTACTTTCTTGGGTTGATAAAGATTGGGTTTCTAATCCCGTCGAAAAATTCATCCTCTCCTCCTTCAGATTCTCTTGTCATCTCCTCTCTTATGTCCCTTCACCTCCTCCCTCCTCTCCCTCTAGCCCTACCTACTCGTCTCCCCCTCTCATTGACTTCATCAAACAAAATTTTGATGATGCTTGCAAAGGGAATCTAGGTCTAACTAGCTATGGAGATTTCTTTGACAATGCACACATTCAAATCCCTCACATATATGCTCAAGAAATTGGTCACACTACCAACAATGTTTCATAAATTAGGGAACTAGAAAAAGTCCTCTTCATCACCATAGGAAAGTGTTACTCGAAGTTCATCATGGAGGGAAATTTGAAAACAATAACAAATATATTTCGAAGAATACAATGTGATTCTAACCCATCCCAAGCAATCAAGAGCTTGAGATTGGGAGATTGAGTAACAAACATAACAAAGCTCCTAATTCAAATTCCTTCCACCCTCCTCTCTCTTGTTCTTTGAGAGGGAAATAAAATGGATAACCATCTGGCTAACCACGACCCCAAACTAAGTGCCTCGTTGATAGATCTAGATAGGGATCAAGGCATTCCTACCTCCCTCTTCTATCAATGTTACAATTGGGACAAAATAGACTTTACTCCCCCACAATGGTTGCACTAATGCTAGCCCTCCCATCCCACTCTGATATAATGGATGCCCATCAAAATAGAAGCTCCACTAAGAAAGCCATTTGGTAGGTGACTGGCCTCTTTATTGCCTCAAAGGACCAATAGGAAATCTAAACTCTTAATATTAAAATATAATATTGAAACTCTTATATATATTATTATTGATGTATAAAGTTATAAACACATAATATGAAACAAATATAAACGTTTAGAATTATATGATAAAATATTGAAATGTTGATGCAAAAAATTCATTAAGTTAAATTGAACATCAATATAGATTAATCACGATATTTAACTTAAGGTTATGTGAAATGTATATCACTTGATAATTGAAATAATAATAATAATAATTTTATGAGATTAAAGATCAATATAAATTAAAATACGACTTTCAACTTATCGCATATAATATTATGTATGCATAAAATTATTAATTACATATAAACACAAACATATATACCATTAAAAAACATATTATACAAAATAGAAATAAAAATATTTTGATTTATATCACAAAATATTAAAATGTATAATGATAGATAATATGTGGGAAAAATAGCTTATATTATTAAATTCAATATCAATATCAATTAAATACACCATTAATCATTTTAAATCAAATTTATTGAGTTAAACCAAAATATAAATTAAATTTCAACATTTAATACTTGACTTCATAGTCATGTGTATTTGTCAATTGTACATTACTTGACAATTTCTAATTAATTAGTTTATCTATTATTTGACGATAATAATTAATAATAATAGAAACCTTTTTTGGATGTTTAATTTTATATTATTAAAATATTTTATAGTATTATTTAATTTGTTATGTGTTTGGAATTTACGGTTGCATCTCATACTATAATTAGGTGATATTAATCAGTTTATCTATTATTTGACGATAATAATTAATAATAATAGAAACCTTTTTTAGATGTTTATTTCTATATTATTAAATTTTTTATAGTATTATTTAATTTGTTATGTGTTTGGAATTTATGGTTGCATCTCATACTATAATTAGGTGATATGTTGATCTTATTATCCATATTTTTCTTGATTATGAACCTTAGTAGGGCTTTGAGACACGTCCATATTAAGACATTGATGCGATTTATCGCGAAGAGTTTCTTTAATCATGAATCAGAGAAGCCTCCATTATGAGATGATAAAAGACATATAATACAAAATAAAATACAAATATTTAGAATTATATCATGCTATATTAATATATATTGATTGATAATACTTGGGAAAAAATCTATATTGTTAAATTCAACATCAATATCAATTCAATATCTTGGTTATTCCACTAATTTTCTTTTCCCCTTCTTGCAACCATTAGACTCATGATTTGTATTTCAATATAGTTTCTTCTTGCTTTAAGTGTTCCTCCAGTTTGAGAGAGGTGACTATCTCTTGATCACTTAGTTCTTCCATCTTGCCTTATGAAAGTATAATTTGTTGTATGTTTTCCATCTCTTTTTCCAATTGTATCCCTGTTATCACCAAAAAATGATCACCTAGCCATCTATAACTAGGTGGATCAAAATACGTCATGTAGGATTGATTTTACCATAGTAAAATTACTTTCACCATGGGAAATAATTTAGTAAACCATTTTTACTATATTATTTCTGATTAAAATTAAAAAACCCCATGAGAATAATTAAATAAATCATTATTTATTTAATTTTCTCTTGGAATAATTATTAAATAATTGTTTGATAATTTTTCCTTGTCACATTTGCCCAAATAACCTAGGAATAATTAAATAAACCACTATTTATTTATTATTCTTTAATTATATTTTTGAATAATTATCAAATCACTATTTAATAATTAGTTCAATTTCACACCATTCATAATCCTCGCGAAGCAATTAATAAATCATTTTATTTGTTAATTATTTCTAAATAAAGATATTTGACCATTTTAAATATCTTTTCCCTCTTCAAAAAATATAATAAAGTATTCCTAATGGTCAGATCATGATTTGGTCAATATTATTTTATTATTTTCCATTTTTGATATCAACTCAATATTTTCTAATAAATAAGAGGGTTTTCCATTCATTCTTCACCATGATCATTATCATGGTCACCATTATTGCCTTCTCACATCTGAGCTCCCACTAGAGTTCTACGTATTTTTTTGGGTTGTTCAGAGTGAGAGGGAGAATCGATCATTGAAGCATTAAGGACATCAAAGGACCCATCCAAGGAGGGGGATTTGAAGACCCTTTTATAGATCTCCTTCACCAAGTGTTATCAATAAATATTATCATTCATTTAAAAGACTTTGTATATTGGTTTATGGTTTATTACATTCGACTTTTATTGTTTTTTTTTAAGTTTGGACCACATATACCTTTTTATTGCAGTTTTTTCTCATTTTATTATTGTAGATATGAAGCATAAGAAACCACAAATTGTTGTTAGCATCACTTGTCACCAGTGACTTAAGTGAAGTGTTTTTGGTACACCTTCCAAGAAATTTCATACTAGCTATTAGCAACTCCACTGGGTCTTTAGCTACATGGTCGCCAACAAATGGGGACTCCACTAGCATAGTAATTCATTTCATGGGTGACTATAGTTTCAGCGAATTTCAGGGTTTTATGTAGCTATTTATAGCCTCTCAATTTCTATTTATAGCTTTATTTTCTTTTTCTGTCCAATTTTTGGATTATGGTGGTTTTCTGGTTCTTTCCACAGGTCACATGTACCAGTCGAGCAGGAGACGAAAAAATTTGTTTGAGATCTACTGACCTAGAGTTCTGGGAGTAAAACACAATTCTCATCCACAGATCTACGTCCTAGAGTGCACTTTTTTGCCAGATATATGTGTCTTCCACTGTTTCCAAGTCAGTACCTACGTTTTGGATTTTTTTTCCAATATTTTTCCAGATTCTTTTCTTCAAAATTGCTGAGAACACTGTGTGTGGATTTGTAAGGGTTTCTTATCTCCTTTTGAGTCTCACCTAGGCCTAGATTCTCTTCATTTTTCGCTTTGATGAAGGAAAAACCCCCTTAGGGTTTAAATTACACCTCCACCATTTTAGGAAGAGATTGGTTGAGGGAGGAGTTTATGTTTTTAGTATTTTCAGCCACTGATTTTTAGAGTTTGATCCATTATTTTACAACACATTTGTATAGGTTTATTTAACCTTTCCTCCCTCTAGAGTTTTGGTTTTTCCTTTCCGCCTTAGGGTCGCCTTGAGTATCCTAGGTTTTGGAGCTTCATACCTATCCTTTACAATATTATTCACCTTTGATTTTTGTTGTATGTCTACACCATTTATAATATATTAACACCTCTAGATATCAACCCCTTTCACATTATTTATTTTAGGCATTTTATGTATCTTTGAGTAGCTTGTTTGCCTTCTCTTGCTTAGCTTCTTGATAGCCTTTTTGGGTGGGGTTTCGTGTGCTTGATTTTTTGTTTATGCTTTTTTCATTTTCAACATTATTTGTAGTGTTTCAACACTTTATTTTCAGCAACACATGGACATCGTACAACATGCTCAATTAACTCATCCACTTGAAACATCATTTTCACACACTCACACACTAAGCGAACGTGACCTTGATTAACACTGTTAAGCCTAGACTTGAAACGCTACACCTTAATAATTCAACGAACATAGATTAAGTCCACTTGGTCACAAGGGAGAAACAATCTATGTAGTTTAGGTGTAGGATCAGTAGGATAGGCTTCCAATAACACCCATCGATCACTGACATCGAGACATAAAAGTTCACATATTAGGGAGCTTAAAATCCTTCACCATCCCATAGTCCAAAGCTAGAGTGCGTCAAATTCCTGATTCAGAGGGGGTTAGGTTAGGTCATCGTGTCAGTGGTTCTCCTTGGGGCTACTCAACCTATTGCAGGGAATCTCATGCTGTATCTAATCAGCAGAAGTTGAAGACTTGACCACCCCCATCAGACAAAGGTAACTGTAGTGGTCAATCTTAGAAAAACATCCCATATGATTGGTTGTGGGTAAAAATTGGTCTTCATTATTTCTTTTGATATAGAATTTACTCCCAAATATCTTGAAGTGTCTTATAAATGTTGGTCTTCCTTTCCATAGGTCACTGTTAGCCCTTAACTATGCTTTGTTTGTTATGTAAATAGTTACTTGAGATGCTTCTCCCCAGAAGGTGTGTGCAACCTTCCCTACATCCATAATTGCCCTGGCCATCTTATGAATGGTTCTTTTTCCTTTCAACGACCCATTTATATTGTGGTGTTCTTGCTACTGAGTACTTCCTCCTTATGCCATGTTTCTCACAAAAATCTTCAAATTATTTTGAAGTGAATTCTCCTCCTCTGTCAGATCTCAAGCATTTAATATTGAGTTCCATCTCATTCTCATCTTGAGCCTTGAATAGTTTAAAATTACTTAGGGTTTTTGACTTCTCTTTCAATGATGTTATCCAATTATCCCATTACAATCGTCAAGAAATAAAATAAAGTTCCTTTCTCCTCTTGGGCTGTTTTTTCTTGTGGTACCATAGATATCTGTGAAACAACTCCAAATGTCTAGAAGATGAGAAATCCTTAGTTTTGAATTGTTTTCATTTCTATTTTCCAAATTCACAAGACTTACAAATTGGTTTATCAGACCTTTATAGTCTCGGTAAGCCTTTAATTACCCTTAACTTAGTAATCTTGACTAGGCTATCAAAATTTGTATGTCCCATACTTTTGTGCCACAACCATGTTAGTTTTTTTTTTTCTAAAATAACAATTCACTTTGGAGTCATAAAACACACACATTGATGTGAACCCTCATTTTCTTTCCTACCAACTTTCCATTTTCAACTTTTTATATGTCACAATCCTTAGAGAAAAAAGTCACATCATACTTGTTGTTGGACATTTGGCTTACATTTAATAGGTTTTGCTTGAGACCATCCACATATAAGATATTTTGTGCCTTGAGTTTTTTCATCTAAACTGACTATGACCTTCGCTCTAATTTATATAAGGAAATTATTTTTAAAAGTTACATTTATTTTATTCTTCTCCTTTACAAATAAGAAATTACTCTTGTATCCAATAATATGCTTGGAATAGCCATTATATACATATCATTGCATTCTTGGTCATGTGCAGATGATGCAAAACCACGTTCCTTAGATCTCTCATTTTTCTATTTCCACCTCTTCATGTCCCTTGGATGTATTGTGTTCAAAATGTTGTTATCTATATGGACATAAAAACTTGATTCTGTAGTCTTTTTCCTTGTGGAAAAATGTATTACAATTGAAACTCTCAATTTCATTCAGAAAAGGAGAGAAGGAATTTATACTCCTAGAAGATACATTTCTAAATCTGGAATTGTGAAAGTATTTAGATATGAAATTTTCATCTCTTTCAACATTGACACTTCTAGAGTTAATGGATTTATGTCCATAAATATGACATGAGACGCAATGTCCATGAAACAAATTTGGGTACCTAATGTTTGAGAATTAATAGGCTTGACTAGATTGATTGCACCTCAATTGCTTTATTGGTTTATTCTCATACATGTCTGGGGAATTATTTGAAAGTTTAATAGCCTTGCCTCATTATTGAGTCTCTTTCATACTTGTCTTTCATTTAACATCACTAGCTCTTCCTTTCAAAGGCTTTGCATAACTTTGGATACCTACGTGTCTTATGGACCTATTGCTGACCTTTCCTTTAAAAGGTTTTTGTGGCTCAAAGTATCCCAAACCTGCCTTGTTTACTACATATCTTTGACTACTCATAAGGTGGTTTGGTTTCTTTGTTCCATCAACAAATTTTTGTCCAAATCCATCTCATCTTTGGATTTGTTAAGGAATTTTATCAAAGACACTATCTATGCTTCCAAATTATGGAAGTGATTTTCCCATTAAGAGATTAATTCATTCGTAACTTCTTCTTTCTTCTTTTCTTCCTCAAGTTTGAGTCTTAGAGACACTTTTCCTTTTTATATGTTTATGGTCCCATTTTCTCATGTGTGTTGGTCAGCTATTGTTTCAAAATTTTATCTCATTTCCATCTTATTACAGTTATTTTATTTTTCTTCTAACTATTGTGCCACATTAGGGGATTTTTGAGGTCTAAAATGGGCCTCCTAAGAAAATTGTACAACAAAAATAAACTTTATAAGAACCAATAGGATTCAAGATGATAATGTCAACCATGGGAGATGATTCACCATTTTTGGAGTAAAAAAGTACAAAGATTAAAAAATAATAAAATAATAAAACTAGTTTTTCAACTCATATTTTCAACTTATCTCCCTAAGTTTTTACTCAAATTTCGAGCAGGAGTACTCATTGGATGCAAAATTTAATTCCTCATCCAGGTAGTACCCATGCTTCATACTTTCATGGACCCTACTACACGAAAAATGAGAAATACATGAAAAAACATGATTGCAATCATGTTTTTCATGTATTTCTCATTTTCCGTGTAGCAGGGTCCATCAAAAGTATGCAACATGGGTACTCCTTGGATGAGGAATCAAATTTTTCATCCAATGAGTGTTTCTGCTCGAAATTTGAGTAAACCCATACGGAGATAAGTTGAAAATATGAGTTAAAAAAACAGTTTTGTCCTTTTTTCCTCTAAAATTTGATGATGTAATCTAATCTTATTTTATTATTTCCACTATTATTTTATAATTTCCTTAGGAGGCCCATTTTAGACCTCAAAAATCCCCTAATGAAATCTCCTTTCTGATAGTAGCTTCTTCTAGTTTTTCCTTTTGATAAACAAGCTCTTCATTATCAAAGTTGTACATACTTTCCTCAACTTGCAACAACTACTCTTTTAGTAGTTTTTCTTTCTTCCTAACCTTCTTTAAGTCATAAAGAGCATTGTTGAGCTCTCCTTCAAGATTCATGATGACTTCTTCTTCCTCCTCGAGAACTGAGTAACTCTTGGACTTATACTTGGATTTGAATGCCATCAGTAAGGCATTCCTCAGGCTCATCCTCTGAGGACCCTTCATTGTTTGATTTTGAAGTAGAATCATCCTCTTTGGAGTAGAGTCCTTTTGGGAATGATTTCTTCCTCTAAGATTTTTTAGCTTTATCTCTAGGTTTTTTGTCGTTTTCCCTTTCTCACTTCTCCTTATATTGAAAATTGGAGGAAAAATGCCTAACTCTACCACATTCAAAGAATTCAAAAAGTAACTTTCCCTTATACTTACCTAAACCACTTTTAAGCTTTCTAGAAAATTGATCCAACTTGTTATCATATTCATAGCTGGAATATTGTTGGTGATCTTTGTGTTCCTTCTTCTTCTTTGATACTTTAAATGTTTCCTCCCTATGCTAACTTATAGTGCATTAATTTTACTAGTTTAGATTCATTAAGACCAAATATAATTTCATTTTGTGCCTCTGCATTATTCCCATAAACCTTTTTACCATATGCATATGTTTGAGGGATGTCTGGAACAACATAGTCAACTAATACAAAATTCCAAACATATAGACCTACGGACATGAGATAAACTTCCACCCTAACCTTCCAAAATAAATAATTTGTTCCATCAAAGATGGTATCTTACTTGAATAAGCATCCTGATACCCCTATATAGATGCTATTCCCTATCGATATGCCTTCGAGTGGCTAAATTTTTCCTGAAGGAATGAGACACTGATCCCAATTGTACGGAATCAAGAACTATTAAGAGGGGGGTGAATCAGTAATAAAAAAAAAAATATTGTTGAGTATTTAAAATTTCAATGACATGCAATTAAACAACACATGAGAGACCAAAATTCACATACACTTGATACAATGATTTATGTGGAAACCCTTCCAGGAGAAAAATTGTTATCACCAAAAAATTGATCATCTAGCCTAATTTACTAGATGGATCGAAGTACACCATGTAAAGCCAATTTTACCATAGTAAAATTTCTTTCACTGTGAGAAATTACTTAATACACCACCTTTGTTAAGTAATTTATAGTTAAACCCATGAAGAATAATTAAATAAATCACTATTTATTTTATTTTCTTCTAGGAACAATTAATTAAACCATTGTTCAATTATTTTTCCTTGTCATATTTGACCCAATCATGAAAAATAAACAGATAAATCATTAATTATCTTATTTTTCTCTAACAATAATTAATTAATCATTAGTTAATTAGTATTCTTTGTCAAATTTGACTAAATCCCTTAGGAATATTTAAATAAATCATTATTTGTTTATTATTCCTTAACCAATTCCTTGAGATGATAAATAAATCATTCATTTATTTATTATTTCTAAATAAAAGTTTAGATACTTTTTCCCTCCTAACCAAATATAATAAAATATTCCAAGTGGTTATTTCAAGAATGAGGTTAGTAATATTTTATTATTGCTCATTATTCGAGGATAACTCAATATTTTGTTATAAATAGAAGGGTTTTCCATCCATTATTCACTTTTGATTATTTTCATTGTTGCACTCACTGTTGTAACTCTGATTATTTTCATTGTCACACACCATATTTTTGTTGGGTTTACACATTATAGAGGAGAGAGACTCTACACAAGCTGAAGATGTTTGAGGATATCCAAGAACCCATCCCATAGAGGGAGATTGGTAACATTTATTTGTTCCCTTCACAGGTGTTATAATAAAAACTATTCTTTTTATATCTCGTTTCCATTGGATGATTGGAGTTATTACTATTTCTTTTTGTTTTTTAACTATGATTGTGGCATAGATCATAATTTTGGCATGTTTTGTTTCTATCAGTTGTTGAAGATCTACAATGTTTAACAGCCATTTATATTGTTGAGATTGTTTGTCATCCACAATCTTAAGTGGGTTCTTTTTGCACACCTTTGAGAAGAAAACACTACAACAAAAACCACCAAAGCTTGTTTTGTATTATGATGACAATCAAGGCATCGACTCTAACTACAACATATGTTTATGAGCACCCACTCATAGGAGGCCCAAAAACCCTTTATATTAGTAAGCAACAACTTTCCTATGGGCTCTAACATGTTATAATTGCAGGATCCAACCTACTTTAGTCAAGTGTTCTACTATTTCATACAACTTTTAGATTGAGGATGATGGCCTACCTTGATATTACAATTAATTTGTGACTTTAGCCTAATGTCTTCCTGCAGCTCCTACCTTACTCTATAACCACACACACTAAGTTGTCTCTGCCTTAGCTACTTCTAGTTTGCTTCACTCTATGTGCTTCTCTCAGCATTCACAATATTGGAACATAGCCATACAAATTCCTCTCCATAGATATCTTGGTTATTCCACTAAGTTTCTACTCATTTGCAACTTAGACACTCTCATTCCATACACATCCAAAAAATCCACATGAAGAATTTTTCATTACTACATTATACACAGAGTTTCCTCACTTTTTCTCATAATTCAAGAACAAAATTTAATGAAACATAACTTGCAGACAATTAAACACTGGACCACGAAGCCAGTAATCATAAACATGTAGAGTGCTTTCCTTGCATGATACAATTGACCCCTTAAATTCTCAATATGGCTCCCTTTGTCAATTAAGTTACCACAATACCTATTTAGAGTCTTTCCAACAGAGACTACATTCTCAATTTGAAATTTTTGATACTTTTCCTCCAATATTATCTATCTAATATGAGAGAAGCCCATTACTAAAATAAATGCATTATACCTACCACATTAACTATGATCAATTGCCTTCAATTAGAGTGATTCAGTTTTGTGTTGTGTTTGTTTATCTCGACATTGAATTTTGATCATCCTCCTTTGATCCGAATTGGATCCATGAAGATTATCAAAGTGCCATGATTGTATCAAAACAGGATAGACTTTAAATTTATGAACACAGAGCGATCAGGAAGACCTCTAGACAGTGGCAGTTTACAGCTAGCAAGGAACGACGAGGACCTCGGTCAAAGCGCGCTGACCGAGGCCCATGGAGACCACGCAAGAGGCAATACTGGCAGTTAGGAAGCCCGGATCAGGAAACGGAGGCCATTTCTGATGCGCGATTAGCGCTAATCACGCATCGCTGGGCAAAACCCCTCGAGAAGGAAAAGCCCCGAGCGCTCAGTCGCATGGGAAGCCGAGAAACCATGGGGAAGGCGCTAAGGCGAAAGGCGGGACCCACGCTCCAAAACCGGCGGTATATCAGGGGCATCCTTGGGCGGTAAGCGGATTTGGCTGAAAGCGAGCAATTCCATTCAGCGCACGACGTGTGTCCGACGGATGAGAGAGAAAACTGCCGCTCATCGTACGCTAACGGTCGAGCAAGTCAACCGTGCGAAATGAGCGAATATCGTAGGATCTAGGGGCTCCAGATTTGACGGCGGAGATTGTGCCCGATGGATGAACCAGATTTTATAGGGGATTAAGCCGTGGCACAGAGGAGTTTGAAGTCCTATTTGACCACTGAGTTGGTGGATGAGTCATTCCACAATGTAATTGAAAAAAACCGAACTGAAGGGCAGAAGAGGAAGCGAACAGTCAAGGACAAATTGGCTTTAAGCCATGAGCAGACAGGGAACAGAACACGAGAAAACCAGACGAAGATAGAGAGAGCGAGAGTGAAGAAAAGACAGTGAAGCAAGAAGCAGAAAACAGAGAGCCGAGTTGACCTTAGGCAGCATCGAGCAGACATAAAGCTTGAGAGGTTCAAGCAATCCCTGAGAGGATCTGTCGAGAATCGAGTACCACATTGGGCTCCTCCCATTAAAGACCAGAGAGGTCAAGACTTGGAAAGGGAAAGAGTCTGTGCACTCTAGTGGCTTGGGGAATCCAAGAACCACCCTGCCAAGCATTGTCTATTTCAAGAGACTCAAATTGAGCTCCTCACTGTAAAAACTCTGCTTTAAAGACACAATAAAAGAAGACCACCACTAAAAGTTGGACCGGAGATGTAGCCCTGGAGAATAGGGTGAACTCCTTATTAATTGTTGTGTTCTTGCATTTGCTTACTTTGTTTCTCTTACTGTTTTCCATTTTCCAGTGTCTATTCATTTTGCAATCTGATCGATCTGTTGCCTAAAATAACATAGACACACACCAGCACATGAGTCTGTAATACCTTCATTCAATAATTATTTAACTGAGATCACTCAAGAGTGATTTTCAGATCAAGATGTATCAGAGCTCTAGGCTATTAAGGTTAGACAAACTTGTGTTGGTTTAGATGTTGAATGCTAACTAGATCAAAGCTCAAATTAGGAGAAGGAGAGTTGGTCGAAACTAATCCTGAAATTCGGAGAGTCTATCCTCGGAAGACAATGTCAGAGGAAGGTTCTATGGGGTCAGACCCTCAATTCATAAATAGTTTCCTAGCCATAAAGTCCATGGTAGAAGAAATGTATAGGGACTTTAGAAAACACAAGGATGAAGATTCATCAAGCTCTAAACAAGACAAAGGAGAAGATGAGTCTCACTTCCATGACCACTCAAAAGGAAAAGGGAAAGAGGAAAGCTTTCTCACACCTCCTAACAGCCCTGAACATAAAAAGAAAGCATCTTTGATCAAACTAGATGTTAAATTTGACTTACCCATATATGATGGAGAGTTGAATGTAGAAAAGCTGGACAATTAGATTAGACAAATTGATGTTTATTTCAGAGTGTAGAATATCGATTCAGACAAGAGGAAGATTTAGCTAGCAAGCCTACGCCTTGGAGGCACTGCCTTGGTTTGGTGGGAAGGCAGAACCCAAGCTGATATGAAAAGACATGGTAAGACTATCTCTGCCTGGAGTGAATTTGTTTCTGCAATCAAAAATCAGTTCTATCCATTGGCCTACATGCAGCAAGCCATGATGAGTTGGAAAACTCTTCGACAGTTGAAAGGGCAAAGTGTGCAAGGGTACACTCAAGAATTTAGAAAGAGTTGATTCTAGGAATCTCATTAGACTCACCTGAGACTCTGTTGAAGTACATTGGTGGTCTACACAGCTACATGAGGCACACTATCCTCATGTTTAATCCCACTAGTATAGATGAGGTATCTGTACAAGCTACTCATCTAGAAGCTAGAGGAAAGAGTGGAAGTCCAGAAGTTGGGGGATCATCCCAACCCACTGTAAGCAAGAATAAGGAGAAAAGAAAGCAGAAATGGAAAGCAAGGAAGGCTAACACTGCACAGAAAAGCAAGGCTTCATGCACTCACTGTAAAAAGGATGGGCATGATGATGAGCATTGCTGGATTCTGCATCCAGAGTTGAGACCTAAGAAGTTCGAGGGCAAGAAGAAGAAGACTGCTGCAGCTATTCAGAAAGATTTGGGGTCAGACTCAGGAGGTGAAACAACCATTGCAGCCACAGGTATAAGAGGTAAGAATTCTAAAGCATCTACTAGTAATTCTGCACAATCTATTATTGATGAAGAAAATGAGAGAAAGAGACATGAGCTTTTCCATATTCGAGTTATTTCCAAACATCAAAAGATTGATACTTTGTTTGATGGTGGCTCAAGTAAATTTAATTTCTGAAGCAATTGTAAAGAAGTTGGGATTAGCAGCTACACCTCACAAGAAACCATACCCATTAGGATGGTTAAATGATAAAGCACAACTACAAGTGACTAGATAGTGCAAACTCAAGTTTTCTTTTGGGTCAGCATTTGTAGATGAGGTTGAGTTAGACATAATTCCTTTGGATATATGTGGAATTGTTTTAGGAAGTCCTTACTTGTATGATAGAAAAGCTATTTTCTATAGAGTTGAGAACAAGTATCTACTTGTTAAATATGGAATCGAATACTTTGTAAGAGCTCATAAGCTCAAGAATAATTATACTCTCATAAACTCAGGGCAGATGAAAAGAATGATAAATTCATGCAAACAATTCTTACTGATGGTTGTAAAGGAAAAGAAACCTGATAAAACAAATGTATTTGAGGGCTGTAATGCTAAACAATAAGCTGATTTAGAAAAGTTTGTTTCAGAGTATGATATCTTGTTTCAAGAACCTAAAGGTCTACCACCCAAAAAGGAAATAGTGCATGATATTATTTTGCAGCAAGATGCTCCATTGCCTAACATTGGAATGTACAGGTTGTCCGCTTTAGAGAATGCTGAAATCAAGAAGCAGGTGCAGGAGTTGCTCGAGAAAAGGTTCATCAGACCTAGCACATCACCATGTGGGTCACCAATCATTTTGGTGAGAAAGAAAGATGGCTCGTGGAGAATGTGCATTGATTACCGAGCATTGAATAAGATAACAATAAAAAATTGTTATCCCCTTCCTCGCATAGATGATCTTTTAGATCAATTGAAGGAAGTTGTTTATTTCTCCAAGCTAGACTTGCACAGTGGATACCATCAAGTCAGAGTTGCAGAACAAGATGCATGGAAGACTGCTTTCAAAACAAATCAGGGATTGTATGAGTGGCTGGTTATGCCTTTTGGCTTAACTAATGGTCTTGCTACTTTCATGAGATTAATGAATGATGTACTCAGACCTTTTCTTGATGATTTTGTTATTGTGTATCTAGATGACATTCTGATTTTTAGCAAAATGTGGGAAGAACACTTAAAGCATGTTAAGCAGACACTAGATGTTTTGAAAAGAGAAAGACTTCATGTTAAACTCTCAAAATGTGAACTTGGCAAAACATCTCTGAATTATTTGGGTCATATAGTAGGGGGTGGTGAATTGAAGATAGATCCCTCTAAGGTGGTAGTCATTGTAAACTGGCCTAAACCCAAATTTGCTACAGAAGTTAGAAGCTTCTTAGGAGCAGCACAGTATTGGAGAAAGTTCATTTCTAACTTTTCCTCAATTGCAGCTCCCTTACATGCTTTAACAGGATTGAACAAGGTGTTTCAGTGGGGAGGCAAACAGTAGAAAGCCTTCGACACCTTGAAAGAAAAGATTAGTACTACACCTGTACTAGCACTGCCTGATCTCCAAAGACCATTTGACATCCAAACAGATGCCAATGACTATGCCATGGGAGCAGTGTTAACACAGCACGGTAAACCCATATGTTATCATTCTAAGACATTTAATTATGCAGTAGTTAACTATCCTACATATGATAAAGAATTGTATGCATTAGTACAGAGTGTGAAAAAGTGGAAACATTACTTAATGGGCAAAGAGACAGTAATACATACTGATCATCAACCACTTCAATATCTACACTCCCAAACTAAGTTGCAGCAATCAAGACATTATAGATGGATGGGTTTTCTACAACAATTTCATTTAGTCATTAGATATAAAAAGGGCATACACAATAAAGTTGCAGACATGTTATCTAGACCCATTATAAATGCATCTACTATACTTAAGCATAATTTTGTGCTACATGGAAGCTACATTGAACAATATGCTCAAGATATAGACTTTAAAGATGTATATGCAACTTTAAGTCAAGGCAAATGAGTAGAAGAATTGGATTATTATGTAAAGGACCGACTCTTATACCATTGTGGGAAGTTATGTATTCCAAAAACTGAAAGAGTAAAGATAATTCAAGAAGCACACACTTCTCTAATATCAGGTCACTTTGGGGTAAGTAAAATAGTTGCACAGCTGCAAAGATTTTGTTATTGGCCAAAAATGAATGAGACAGTTTCTAGATATGTAAGAGGGTGTACTATGTGTGCTAAAAGCAAGCCCAACAATAGAAAACTAGGCTTGTACACTCCATTACCAGTTCCTTCTCACCCTTGGGAAAGTGTTTCCATGGATTTTGTTGGAGGACTGCCTAAATCTAGGAAAGGTCATGATTATCTGTATGTTGTTGTGAATAGGTTTAGCAAAATGTGTATTTTGATACCTTGTAATAAACAGATTACAGCTGAACAAACTACAAAATTGTTATTTGAACATGTATGGGTTCATTTTGGACTACCCACTTCCATTGTATCTGATCGAGACACCTGATTTGTGGGGAAGTTTTGGTCAAGTCTGTGGGAACTGATGGACACCAAACTGAAGAAAAGCATAGCTTTTCATCCACAAACACATGGCCAGACAGAAGTAGTTAACAGGATAGTGATCCAGTTACTTAGAGGATATTGCAGCAAACATCCTAAACTTTGGGATGAACATTTGTGTTATGTGCAACATGCTTAGAATAGAGCAAAACATTCTTCTACATAGAGATCTCCTTTTGAGACCTGTTTTGGTTTCACACCAAGGTCTCCTTTGGATTTTGTCTTTGGTAAAGACACCACAGTTGAGGGACAGAGTGATGTGGACAGGGCAACTAGGTTCACTAAACAAATCCAAGAGATCCACCAGGCAGTACAGGAACAGCTGGAAAAGAACCAAGCCAAATACAAGGCAAGGCATGAAAAGCATCGGATGGAGCATAGTTTCCAAGTTGGTGACCAAGTCTGGCTGTATATCAGTAAGGACAGCATGCAAGGTGAAGGTAAGAAGCTAAAGCCTATCAGGTATGGACCTTTCCAAATACTTGAGAAAATTGGTGAGAATGCTTTTCGCCTTGATCTACCAGCTTACATGCACATCTACTTAGTCGTAAATGTAGATTGCTTGAGATTGTTTGAACCTTCACTAATTGAGGATCCCGAAGAGCAGAGTCAATTACCTTCTATTGATGACCTGCTACCTGAATATATTAATGAATTGCAGGAAGACATAGTTCTGGACAGGAAGGTGAGGATGACGTGTAGAGGAGATGTTGAGTACATCAGAATTGGGCTCAAGGGTTCAAAGCCAAACAGTGCAAAGTGGATAGAGATTGGACAAGTGGGACAATTGTACCCTCGCTTAGTTGATGCTTGAAAACCAACTTTTGGTGGTCCAAAAGCTTTTTCAGTGGGAAGTTCGTGATCCGAATTGGATCCATGAAGATTATCAAAGTGCCATGATTGTATCAAAATAGGACAAACTTTAAATTTATGAACACAGAGTGATCAGGAAGACCTTGGATAGTAATAGTTTGGAGCCAGCAAGGAACGATGAGGACCTTGGTCAAAGCATGCTGACTGAGGCCCATGGAGACTGCGCGGGAGGCAAAACTGGCAGTTAGGAAGCCCGGATTGGGAAACGGAGGCCATTTCTGATGCGTGATTAGTGCGTGCTCACTGGGAAAAACCCTTCGAGAAGGAAAAGCCCCGAGCACTCGGTTGCATGGGAAGTCGGGAAACCGTGGGGAAAGTGCTAAGGTGAAAGGCGGGACCCACGCTCCAAAACTAGCGGTATGTGGGGGGCATACTTGGGCGGTAAGCAGATTTGGCTGAAAGCGAGCGATTCCATTCAGCAGATGACGCATGTCTAGCGGATGAGAGAGAAAACCACTGCTCATCAAATGCTAACAGTCGAGCAAGTCAACCACGCGACATGAGCAAATATCGTAGGATCTAGGGGCTCCAGATCTGACATCAGAGATTGCGCCCAATGGAGGAACCAGATTTGGCAGGGGATTAAGCCACGGCACAGAAGAGTTTGAAGTCTGATTTGACTGCTGAGTTAGCGGATGAGTCATTCTACAATGTAACTGAAAAAAACCCGAACCATCAAGGAAGAGCTGGCGTAGTTCGTGAGAGGACACGTGGCCACATCCCTGTGAATGATGGCAATGACACAGAGGTAGGGTACTCCAAACGAACAATAGCAGGCGAACCAAAGGGCAGAAAAGGAAGTGAACAACCAAGGAAAAATTAGCTTTAAGCCATGAACAAACAGGGAACAGAACACGGGAAAACCAGATGAAGACAGAGAGAGCGAGAGCAAAGAAAAGACAGTGAAGCAAGAAGCAGAAAACAGAGAGCCGAGCTGACCTTAGGCAGCATCGAGCAGACAGAAAGCTTGAGAGGTTCAAGCAATCCCTGAGAGGATCTGTCAGGAATCGAGTACCACATTGGGCTCCTCCCATTAAAGACCAGAGAGGTCAAGACTTGGAAAGGGAAAGAGTCTGTGCACTCTAATGGCTTGGGGAACCACCTTGGCAAGCATTGTCTGTTTCAGGAGACTCAAATTGAGCTCCTCACTATAAAAACTTTGCTTTAAATACATAATAAAAGAAGGCCACCACTGAAAGCTGGACCGAAGATGTAGCCCTAGAGAATAGGGTGAACTCCTTATTAATTGTTGTGTTCTTGCATTTTCTTACTGTGTTTTTCTTACTGTTTTCCATTTTCCAGTGTCTGTGTATTTTGCAATCTGATCGATCTGTTGCCTAAAATAACATAGACACACACGAGCACATGAGTCTGTAATACCTTCATTCAATAATTATTTAACTGAGATCACTCAAGAGCGATTTTCAGATCATCCTTAGTTTAGAAAATATGTTTTAGCACTAGTTTTTAGAAGCACATCTATAACGATATCTCCAGAAATGGTTAACTACTACAATTAGTGACTTCCACCAAACATGCCACCTTATAATTATTAGTAACCATGTGCCTACAGGGCTATAACCAATTGTCTAAACACTTAGTGCTTCATACTACAACTTGGGGGTCGGGAGATCTTTTAGAGGGAAGATAAATTATTTGCTAGATCACTGACTGGCCTAATTAACATGTTTTGAGAGTCTTTTCACATTGGGTCCCACCCACTTCAGGAGTCAGTCCCTCAATCCTTCGAAACACTTGAAGGGAGGCACTTAACACATCAACCATATTTGATTGTATACCACCTTAATACCAATCATCGTTAATATACATATGCCACATGTCTTAGCTAAGTCGCATTTAGAAATTCTTACTGTAGATTAACTGGATAATGCAATATAACTAGAGAAAAATACTTTAATCTACTTCTACAATCAAACTTGTGGAAGCTTAATAGATTTGAGCAAGATCAAGCATAACACATATAACCAGAAGAAGAATCACTACACATGAAACACATAAAATACTCAGGGGAAAGCCTCGGCTAAAAACCCCACTATCTGTATTATCATACAAGGTGGAAATATCTCAGAATTACACAAAGCCTTAGCTCTCACATCTATCCGGCTCTCAGTACAATCCTCCAGGATGCTCACAGCTAAATAAAGCTTCTCACAAGCCTTCTCCTCTACCCTCCAACCCTCCTATTTCCTTACGCAGTTTCTCCTAGGTGATCCATCTATTACCAAGTGTAACACTGATCACTCACACTGATCTCACACCTTATAAAACTGTGCAATCCTCCAGGAACCTTTGCCTTGACTGCATGGATGAGTTTCCTTTATAGGAAAATTCCTCCAACTGATAGTAACATGTCCCTGTCTTTAATCTCAACTGGGCCTTTCTCTTAATAGACATGCATGAGTTATTTATGAGAGAATCCTCAATTATCTGGAGTACACTAGTTTCATGCATGCATGCATTAACTGACTGAACTCACAATTAGTTCCTCAAACTGTTTGGAGCTAATTTAACTGGACTTAACTCAGTTAACTAAGCTAACTAATTAGAACTCAATTATAACTCATCCTTATCTCCTTAATTAATGGATAACTTCCTTATTTTATGGGATAACTGTTGCATGACTTCACAAAGACTTCTAGCTTGAATTTCTCCAACTAATTAATCCAAAATGAATTAATTAATTATTTTTCAAGTAGCTGGCGAGACTAAATTTGAATTTTATTCTCAATTCTAATTCAAGGAAAAATAAAAATTAGAATATTCTTAATGCTTTTTTTAGCATTTCTATTTTTACCATATCTTGTTGCTATTTTCAACACTCCCTCTCAACAAGAAAGGAATTCAACTTGATCCTGATCCTGAACCTTTGAAATGTTCTGCATGCAACACTTCTCCCTAGTGTTGTTGCTCCAGTAACACATAAACAAAAAAAACATCCAACTTGAATCTGTATGATGCCTTTGTCATCAAAGTCTCTGACTGCTATTGCCTTTGTTGACTGAAAACTTTGTGCTTCTACTGACTCTACCTTTCCGCACTGTTGTCAACCCTTCTCTGTGCTCTTCAGTATCTGACTGCTCTAGCCTTTGTCACTTTGATCTCTGTCTACATCAATCCCACTGATTCCTCCCATTACTGCATACTTTGGGCTCCCGTAGAAATGTATGATCCATGTGATAAAACCTCTCAATGGACCCTGCCCAATTTCAGCCTTCTTGGGACTATCACTTCACATCACCCCACCTCACACCTGGAGGTATGGCTGCATGTGATCCCTCTACCCACTTGGCTCGAAATTTCCCCCTACTAGATGTCTCTGCATAAGTGGATGCCTCCACTCAGTCTCCTCTCAGCTTCTCCAATTGTGGCTCCTCCATAATTGTCTGAGACTTCTTCTTGGGCTGCATGTTGAGAGGTAATTTACTCTCCCTCTCAACCACCAAGTCTCTAACATTTGCCTTGTTCCTCAAGTCTTTGCATGCATCTTGAACCTCAAGAGCATACAGGTTCTTAACTGGTGAAGTGATCTATTTCACCTGTCTCGTGGTGATGTGTCTAAGGAAAACCTTTCCCTTACTTAAGACAACATCATAGCCTTTGTCCTCCAACATCGCGATCGATACCAAGTTCTTCTTCAATCTTGCTACATACCTCACATCTGTCAAGGTGATAAGAGCTCCATGCTCCCTCTAAAAAGAAACCGTGCCCACTCCAGAAACACTAAAACTTTCATCGTCACCCATCTCTATGAGTATCTTGAGATCTTTCTCCTCCAAGGTACTGAATAAAATTTTATCGCTGGTCATGTGGAATGAGGCTCCATTGTCAAGATACCAACCACAACCCATCATCGAAGACACCATGCATGCGATGAGGGTAAAGTTCTTCTCGAACTAAGAGGTTAATGCCTCACCTTGAAATCCTTCCGAGGGTCCCTTCTTGAACTTCTTCGATGGGCAATTAGTTGCATAATGACCCATCTCGTGACAATTAAAGCATCTCAATTTAGATTTGTCAACCTTCTTCCCTCCATGAGAAGAATTTGATTCGAAATGGGGCGCCTTCCCCTTCCCTTTTCTTGCCTTACTTGCTAAGGCCAGATTTTTTTCATCATCATACTTGGATGAAGAACCATCTCGAGTGCTCCTCTTGATCTCCTCCTGTATGAAATCCAACCACAGTTGTTCCAAATCTGATAGTTTCTCCCTTCCATTCACAGGGTCTTGATAGCTATTTTAGCTCTTTGGAAGGCCAAGGAGAGCGAGGCTCACCATATCATCATCGACAGTAGTTATTCCCATACTACCAAGCTCATCTCTGCAGGTGGTGAGCTTGTTCATATATGTGGAAATAGTATCACCATTCTCCATCTTGATTCTTGGAAGCTTGTCCTTGAGTGCCAATTTCCTCTAGTCGCTACTATTCTAGTAGAGGTCCTTCAATGTCTTCCACATTGAATATGGAGTATTCTTCCCATGGAGACTTGATACAATATGGTCTCGAACTCCCTCAAGGATGATCTATCTCCCCCTCACCACACACTTCTTCCATTCAGCCAACTCTTGTGCATTAGTTGCAGCTGGCTTGGGGATTTCTTGATCAATGAAATTCTTCAAACCACTGTCATCTATTATAGTCTCCATGCAATCTTTCCATGCTATGTAATTCGAGCTGCCATCCAAGGCATACTCGAGTCTCAAGCCATAGAATGCCATTGAGCAACCTGAAGTATGAGATGAATTCGATTTGCACCTGCAACCCCAAACTTCAAACTTCGAATTCTCTTCTTTGTATACTATTCACTCCTCCGATACCATGTAGAAATTCTCACTGTAGATTAACTTGATAATGCAATATAACTAAATAAAAGTACTTTAATCTACTTCTACAATCAATCTTGCAGAAGCTTAATATATTTGAGCAAGATCAAGCATAACACATATAACCAGAAGAAGAATCAATACACATGAAACACAGAAAATACTCAGGGGAAAGCCTCAGCTAAAAGCCCCACTATCTGTATTATCATACAAGGTGGAAATATCTCAGAATTACACAAAGCCTTAGCTCTCACAGCTATCCAGCTTTCAGTACAATCCCCCTGGATTCTCACAGGCAAACAAATCTTCTCACAAGCCTTCTCCTCTGCACTCCAAGCCTCTTATTTCCTTGTACAGTTTCTCCTGGGTGATCCAGTTGTTACCAAGTGTAACACTGATCACTCACACTAATCTGACACCTTGTAAAATTGAGCAATCCTCAAGGAACCTTTGCCTTGACTGCATGGATGAGTTTCCTTTATAGGAAAATTCCTCCAACTGATAGTAACTTGTCCCTATCTTTAATCTCAACAGGGTCTTTCTCTGAATAGACATGCATGAGTTATTTATGAGAGAATCCTCAATTATCTGGAGTACACTAGTTTCATGCATGCATGCATTAACTGGCTAAACTCACAATTAGTTCCTCAAACTATTTGGAACTAATTTAACTGGACTTAACTCAGTTAACTGAGCTAACTAATTACAACTCAATTATAACTCATCCTTATCTCCTCAATTAAGGGATAACTTCCTTAATTTAAGGGATAACTGTTTCATGACTTCACAAAGACTTCTAGCTTGAATTTCTCCAACTACTTAATCCAAGATGAATTAATTAATTATTTTTCAAGCAGTTGGTGAGACTAAATTTGAATTTTAATTCTCAATTCTAATTCAAGGACAAATCAAAATTAGAATATTCTTGACGCTATTTTTCTCATTTCTATTTTTAGCATTACTTGTTGTTATTTTCAACATTGCACATAGGTTGGAGGTTAGGGGTGAAGGGTCGATCCTCTATACATATGCCAAAACCTAGGGTTGAGGGTGAGTTCTTTGTACATATATCCAAACATGGGGTAGGGGGTCAGTCCTTTGTACAAATACTAAAACCTTCCAATGAAGGACCTCGTGACTGGGCCAACCTTCCAACTAGCCCCATGGATCAGCCTTATCGATTAGTCTCACTTCTTCATAAATCCACACAAGTCCAAAATTTATTTTAACAAATAAATCTCTTGCAAAAAAACAATCAATGTGGAACCTTGAAGTCTGCAACACTAAGAAACTTCAACTGTCCATAACTCCATCATTATTTGGAGTCTTCAATCTACCTTGCATTGTTGGAAAGGTCTTTCCAAGGTATATCCATTTGAGCACATTACAAAGGAAACTGAGAAGATCCCCTGAAACATAAGTTCCTTCAAAGAATGGGCAACTTAACCACCATAGATATAATATTTTTAGCTTCCTCACTTAACTTACTACTATGTTGCTTCTCTACTAGACACAATAGCTACCAGAGGACTCCCCCTCAACTCGAAACTCCTTGTCTCTCTCCATGGAACCCACATATTTGACATAAATGACAACATTTTTCCCAACAACCTCGCATTTGATATCCATGAGAATGTTTGACATTAATGAAAACACTTTTCCCAACACCAACAACCATCCTAGAGGAACGAGTGCAACTCATAGCTAGAGCTTACATCAAAAATCAAGAATCACTTCTTTGTCAATGATCTATTATTGAATGTTAGTTTTGTTGTGCTAATTTCAATTTCATATTTATAAACAAATGCTTTCCCATTGCTTCATGTGCATGGGTTTCATTAGGTGGTTTTTGAATGTAAACAGGTAAATTTTATCAAATTTAATGTGACATTCATAAGAAAAATAACATGAAAAACAAGTGTTGAACAATAGTAATGAAAAGTACAACAAGCCATCAACATGAACACTTAACACAGTGTTTTGATGAAGGAGTTCACCCCTCCTTAGCTACATCTCCTTGGTACATATTCCATGGCTTGGGCCTCTATATTAGATCAATATGAAAAAATTATTGTTTACAAATCTCTACTGCTCCTGAAACTTGTTTCAATGGGTTCAGAATGTCGAAATCAACTAGGAACACCTTTTCCTGAAACTCATTTGGTTCAAATTTTCTCTAGCTATGAACAAAACTGCTTTCTCCTAGAAAAACTCCTCTAAAATTGGAGGAACTCCAATTAATCCCGCTATTTTGGAGTTAGTGCTGAAATTGGTGGTTCCACCAAAAGTTTTGCTGAATTAAACTCAAGTCTAATTATGGATAAGGCGTGTTTAACTCAGAGTTAATCCAGATTACCTAGCACTAATCACACAACTAGTTAACCATCATCTTGTGGTTTTTCCATGAGTGGTCACATGTGACATATTAAATGTTAGTGGTTATGTTGCCGCCACTTGTGGTGTTTGTTATCCGCTATTTGGATAACAGTTTGATGTTACCGCCAGGGTGTTCACATGGCGAGTTGAATGTCAGAGGTTTACACTACGGTCTCAGATAATAGTTAACCATGGTGGTTGTGTAATGTGTGATCACATGAGAGGGTTGGCTCTCCTAACCGCCAAGCCTCAAAACATTAAACTTTAAATTTGTGCAGTGAGCTATACAGGTTAAGAAACATAGCATGGTGTAGTGGTATGGCACAATGTTTGTTGGGGGCAGGTCTCGAGTTCGACCCCCCGACTTGCCATAAATTTTTGGTAGACTGTGTGCTGAGCTAACCTTTGGGGAGGGACACATGGCAGCCTCTGGGCTTGCCACTTGTCCCCTCCTCATTGGTCTATTATAAACCAATAAAAAGTTTCCAACAGACCGTACTTGATATCAAATAAGAACATGACTCTTGGCAAACTATGATAGGACCATTGACCATTATTGACCTTGCATAGTCACATGCCACATCAGCAGTATGAGCTGCTAACTATGTAGTGACTGTGCATTTTTTTTCAAAAATTTCTTATGTTTGGCAAAGTAGAAAAAAATCATTATCTTCCTCATACAAACTCAGTTTTCAATGAAACAAGTTGCATTGGGGTCATTTCACTGAGATAGACACGTTCGTTCAAGTTTCGAGCCATTCTGGGAACTTTGATTTTTGAGCTAAATACTGAGCGCCTGATCAATCAAGCTCAAGAATTAGGTGATACTCCCTCCCTTCATCCCCCTTTATTCCCTCACATAAAAAAAATAAATTCCCCTAGGGACTAAGGAAATAATGCAAGGGAACCAAGAGAAAAAAGAAAGAAAAAGAAATAGTCAACTACTACAAGATTTAGGTGATGTCTTAGTCAATTTTGGATGGGTGAAAATCATGGATGTTATTTCCCAACCCTCCTCCCACTATTCTCAATGAAAGTCATCACCTGGAACATTATGGGTGTTAATGATAAACCTAAGAACATATTCTTAAAACACGAAATCTAGCAATAACATTCAAACATCCTCATGATCTAGAAATCAAAATGCTTTACAAATATTATTTACAATTATCTTACTACAATTTGGTGAAACAATGAAGATATAGCCCAAGATTCCATAGGCACCTGAGGAGGCCTCACTATCATATGGAACCCATCTACTATAACCCTAATAAATTCTATCTCTCCTATGAATCCTCGCTTTTAACATCCAACCCATTAGTCCTACCACCCAACACCTAATATCCATTATCTATGGCCTAAGCTCTCCTCTAAAGAAATAAAATCTTCAAAATATAGAAAGGGAGAATCAAAACATAGAGGACAATCATGATTTCCATTGCACCAAAACTCATAGGTGTTAGTAAAGGGACACATAACCAAAGTTAACCAATATTTGAGAGGGAGTTAAGAACAGGTTGTGAAACACACAGGGGGCATTGGATTATCCAATTCCCAACAATATCCCCCCAACATGAGTTGGGGTTATTTCAAACTCAAGATATTTCGCTCTGATACCAATCGTTGGAATCACGATTGTCATTATAGAAAAACCCATAGGTATTAGCAAACAGACACATCACTAGAGTTAATGGATCCTTTAGAGGTGTTTAAGCACATGTCATGAAACACGTGAGGAGTGCTAGATTATCCAATGCCCAACATTTAAATCCTAAGGGGAGAGTTCAATATGAGAAAAAATATAAAATAAAAAAAGGAGGGATCCACAAAGTAGATGAAGAAATTTTGCTTTTTAATGACTTCATAAACAACTCCCAAATAGTCGATCTCGGCACCCAAAATGGCATACATACCTAGAACAAAAAAAGAGGGGAAGTTCTCAAATTGGTTCTAGGATTAACAAAATTGTTATAACAAAATCCCCATCGATTTCAAACACCAAATTTGAAGCCATAATCTTGCCAAGTCATGGTTCTAACCCGCATGGCTTATCTAACTATCAATAAATTGGTTGGGAAACCCGAGGAACACACCCTTCAAGTTCGAAGACTTCTTGTTAAGGAATCTAGACTTTCTTCATAACATGAAGATTTAGTGGAGAGATTCAAATATTTTCTTAGGAACAATAATGCTTCACTTTCAACAACAACTCGAATACCTCAAAAAAATAAATCAAAGACTAGAATCTATCCAACTTTGGAAACATTCATAAATGCAAGATATGTTTACAAAAAGAGATGGCTACCATACATGACACTTTCAGTTTAGTATGAAAGACGAAGGAGCTAAGTCATCAAGATATAGTCACCTCTCTAAAACTGGAGTAATGCTTAAAGCAAGAATAAATTTTATTGAAACAAAAATCAGGAGTCCAATGGTTGCAAGAAAGGAAAAGAAACACTCAATTTTTCCGCACACCAATGATTAATCACTAACAAAAAAAATTAGATATCAAGCATCAAATCTACCACCAACCTCAAAATAAAAAAACATGTTGAAATCACTCATGAGTTGCTTAACCATTTTCAAACCCTCCTAACCGAGCTCACCCTTGACAGAAGGTTGACAATTAGAAAAATCACTAGAAACATACCCAAAATTGTCACCAAAGCATATAATGACATATTTTGACCACAAAAGAGGTGGAAATTGTAGTAGTGGACATGCCTAAATGAGATTCTCTAGGTCTCGATGGGCTAACTATAATTTTTTACCAATTTTGTGTCGGATATATGGCAAATAGTATAAGACTCTAGATGCTCCTCCTCAATCCTCTCAACCTTATATGTCATATTCATTACGATAATCCCCAAATCATCAAGAGACAAATCTTCTCACTATTATCCCATTTCCCTTTGTGACATCATATACAAAATCATCTCCAGTGTCATTGCCAACAAACTAAATCCGATCATCCTCTCTCTCATTTCCCTAGAGAAAACAAGATACCTGGAAGGAAAGAAAATAATGAATAGTGTAATCCTTGCACATGAAAGCATCCACTCTCTTAAATCCAACAAAACCCTAAGTATGATCATCAAGCTTGACATGCCTAAAGCCTTTGAGAAGCTCATTTGGTAATTCATCTTTCATATACTTGTAGCCTTTGGACATGAAGAAAGATGGATTCATTAGATACTTTCCCTCATCACAAAAGCCTTCTTCTCCATCTTAGTCGATGACACTCCCTTCATTCCTTTTGTTACTTGAAGAGGCATTAGGAAAGCGGATGCCATCTCTCCTTATATTTTTCTCCCAATGGTTGAAGGCCTTGACCACTCAATCTTTGTTTCCCTCCAAGATGGACTCTGAAGGCCCCCCTTTAGGATCTTCAATTCATTCTTCCACTCATCATCAATTTTTGGATGACACTTTGCTAATGGGCACTCCCACTGTCAAGAAAGTGGCAACCTTAAATCACATCGTTACTACATTCTCTAATTCATCTAGAACTTCCATTAACATAGCCAAATCACAGATATTTTTCTTTAACACTCAACTATTTATTCAAACTCACATTTTTAGGCCTCTTAGTTTTCAAAAGAGCTTCATTTTGGCCAAATATATGGGTGTCTCTCTCACTAACTACCCTCTTAGGAAAATCACTTAGGAGAATCTTCTTCAAAAAATTGAAGCTCGTCTTTCCTGCTAGACCTTCTACTTATTAAATTTGGTAGGGTACTTCACCCTCCTCAAATCAAGTTTTCAGTCCTTGCCTATTTATCTCTTATCCCTTTTTTCTTCTCTAAAGGCCATTCTCAACAATATACAAAACATTTAGCAATTCTTCCACTTGGGGGGTGCTAAGAGAGAAACAATGTGGGCTCTCACTACTTGGGACAAAATTTGCTAACCAAAGCTCAAGGTGGATTTGTACCAAGAGATCCAAAAACTCTTAGTAAAGCACTCAACATAAAAAAATGGTAGAGATAGATCAATAATCCATAATCCCTCTGATGTAAGATGTGGAGACACAAATACACCCCAAACATTCAAGAATTACAACTCGAATTAATAGGTAATATCTTTTGGGAAGTAAGAAATGGTTAAAGCATGCTATTCTCGGAGGCCTATTGGCACTAATGGCCAAAATTATCTTATAAAAATCATCTCAATCCTATCAAATACTCTCTTCTCGCCCAAGGACTAACCTCTTTTTTTACTACTAGGGCTCTTCCTCTTCTCATTCTTCTTAGTGGTGCAACTGGATAGATTGTACCAATTTGTTAGAGTTGGGTTCTTGTTCTAGTTGATCGGAAAAATATTGTTCAAGGAGGAACATATATTCTTCGTTGGGTGCGTTAACATAAAGGAAATTTCAGCCTCTCATAAGCTTGTAGTCTCCTTTCCCCTAATAATCATGTTATGTACCTAGGGGTGATAATATGGGGTACCAAGGGAGGTACCCAAGGTAATAATGTAATAATGGGATGGGCCATAGTAATAAATAAGGTGGTTAACCCATGTCATGTAAGGGACCACAAGTAGTTAATAATAATGTAAGGGGCCCATGGTATTAGTTGATGGTATGAGGGAACCATGGTAATGACCCATGGTATTGTATGTATGAGGCCTATATAGAGGCTAGAGACTCCACATGGAGGATATGAAGAGAAGTATTCTTGTATGAACAAGCATATGGCTTGTGGAGTGTTCTCCTTCCTTAAGGAGTGAATGCATGGTGTTGCCCTACCTTAAGGGTTTGATCAATAAAGAAGCATTTCATATTATTTCTGGGTTTCTCTGCATTGTCTCATATTTTTATATCAGATCTATAATATTTTGGGTTAGATCTACAACAATTGGTATCAGAGCTCTTTCTTGGGCAAACCGTGGAGAATTTTTTTTTTCATTTTTGCAGGGTTTCTGGGGCGGCGAGTTGCAGGTCAGATCTGTACGTTTTGGTGAAAGATCTGTAGAATCTAATTGCAGATCTGTATTCCTTGTGAAAAAATACCCAAATTCAAAAAAAAAAAATCAGTTGAATCGGAGTCCGGATGAAGGAGATATCGCTAATCTAAAAATCAGTGGGGTTGTAGACAATTTTCAGGGTAGCGAGTTTTGCGGCGCAGATTTAGAAGTCCTGGTGCCAGATATGCAAGATCTAATTGTAGATCTGGAATATCTGGGAAAAATGACATGATTTCAAAAAAAAAATCAGTCGAATCGGAGTCCGGATGAGGGAGATATCGCTGATTTAAAATCAGCTCTTTTTGCAGAAATTTTGGGTGACACCGGGAGCGTAGCAGCGCAGATCTGGAATTCTAGTGCCTGAATCAGGATTTTTATCATATGGGCAGATGCAGAATGATTGTTCCATTTCCAAAAATAGGTTATAATAGATATTCTAAGCAATATTGACAGATTTGTGGCCATTTCAAATTTTCGCCAAGTTTTTTCAAAACCCTCTTCATGGCTTCTAGCAAGGTTCTATATTTTACAGGAACAGATGATGGTCCTACTATTGAAGAATTTATACAAAGATACAAGTCCTCACATGGGAAATATTGGAGGCTTCCAATAGTATGTAGTATGAGAGATGAGGCTAAAAAGTGGTGGTTATCACTTGACCACCACCAGAAGATGGCCAACATTTCAGATGCAGAATTTGAAAAAGTCTTTTTGGACAAATGGTCTCGGGCTAGAAAAAAGGAGAATGAGACACATAAGGGTTTAATTGTTATGGGTGTCTCCTTATTGTAGGTTCATGGATTGATTCAGAAGGAGAAAATCATTGTGTCTATAAATCTGAGTTGCAAGCAAAATCTCATAAATGTCAATTTGGCAAAAAAATTGCAAGTCCCAGCAAAACAAATTGCACATACACAGGATGATGATAAGGATGTTCAAATCTATAAGGATTTGAAGCTTTCTATGGATAAGTATGTGTTTCATGGTGATTTTTATGCTTCAGAGATGGATAATATCGATGTTGTTTTGGGATATCCTTGGATGGAATCTGTGGGTACTATCAATATTAATGTGCAGAAGAAATTCTTGAAGCTATGGTATAAAAAGAAGAAAATTACATTACAGGATATTTCCATCCATAAACAGGTAGAGTCCACGGAGGTTGACACACAAGATGTTACAGGGACTGACATATCAGATGATGAGCAGTTGATGGTCGACAATCAAACACAAACAGAGGCTAAAGCAGAAAAGGTTACAGGTGCTAATACATCTGAGGACGATTCAGTGGTTGAAGTCATATTGAAAAAGAAGACACCACAAGAGGCACCACAGCAAGGTGAAGTAAAGAAAAAGCCATCGTGGGTTAAAACTTCAACATATCATCACCCACATCACCCAGCAAGACAACAATCAAGATGGCAACCAATTAGCCACATGGACAACAAACCCCGCAGGACAGATCGAGAGGAACAAAGATCCACCTACTACACTTCCACACAGAAGAGCTACCACAGTCAACTTCCATCTCAAGCGAGTGAGGCACCAGCGAGATCGAAGGTTCACCTTTCTCTTGGATGGCTAGATGCACGTGCATGGTATCAGTGGACTACTCTCTTGAGTAGATCTTATTCTTTATGTTCTTCCCATGTTTCGGGGACGAAACATGTTTAGGGGGGTGGAATGTTATGTACCTAGGGGGGATAATATGGGGTAACAAGGGAGGTACCCAAGGTAATAATGTAATAATGGGATGGGCCATAGTAATAAATAAGGTGGTTAACCCATGTCATGTAAGGGACCACAAGTAGTTAATAATAATGTAAGGGGCCCATGGTATTAGTTGATGGTATGAGGGAACCATGGTAATGACCCATGGTATTGTATGTATGAGGCCTACATAGAGGCTAGAGACTCCACATGGAGGATATGAAGAGAAGTATTCTTGTATGAACAAACATATGGCTTGTGGAGTGTTCTCCTTCCTTAAGGAGTGAATGTATGGAGTTGCCCTACCTTAAGGGTTTGATCAATAAAGAAGCATTTCATATTATTTCTGGGTTTCTCTACATTGTCTCATATTTTTATATCAGATCTATAATATTTTGGGTTAGATCTACAACAGTGCTCCAATTTGCGGTGGACTGGGGATGTGGTGGAGCTGTTGCACCAACGGCTGCAGGTGAGGTTGTTGAGATGAAAAACAATGGCACTGCCGTCATGTAGGTCATTCATAATTGCAGTCGTGGCAAGTGCACACGTTGGACATGTTGTTGAGACGAAAAACAATGGCACTGCCATCATGTAGGTCATTCATAATTGCAGTCGTGGCAAGCGCACACATTGGACACAGAGATCCGTCATTAACATTGAAAGTGTATTCCGTCATCACTACATGTTAGATCTACATTTTGCTTAATTATATTGATTAAAATTTTGCCGGGCTTAAATATTTTTACCGTCTATAAGGTGAAGAAGATAAAGTATATTGAGTGGATTTCATTTACTCCAGTCTCATGCACAATTCATCATTAATGTATGATTTATCTTTACAAGTAATAATTATATTATTTCCATTATTTTTATATGCATCAATATAGTTTCATATAATTAAAATATCTTAAAGTGGAGTAACTCAATTCTTTAAAAAATTAACCCTTTTAAAATTATAAATAATAATAAAAAAAATATAAATAATTTTAATTTAAATGGGTATATATTATTAATAAATTTAAATATTATAAATAATATTATAAAAAAGTTATTTGTAATATTTTTAAATTAAGTTTTTAATGCTTAAATTATTTGATGATAAAATGTATTGTTAAGATATTTTGTAAGACTTAGCTAATTTAAATTTATATTAATTTGTAATGCAATATGGTAATATGGATATGTTTTGAGGTTATAGAGATAGTGGACAAAATTACTCATTTTACACAAGTACTAGTTATCTTAGAAATGTGTAAACTAGCGATTGTACCAGACGTTGTAAAGGAAATTTAGTAAGGCAAGAGCATATAGCATTAATTAATGTTTTGTTGACAATTGTTGAAAGACATAAAAATATCAAGGAAAAGCAAAGAACATGTTACAATGAAATCTTAATGCAATACTTCTTCCTTGAGCCTTACAAAACATGAGTCATATGTTGAAGAAATAGATCGGGATTTGCTACCTTCGAAATCAGAGGTTGTTTTGGTACAATTCCTCCATATTTATTCTTGATCACTTCCTCCTGCTATAGAAAACCTTAATTAGTACAAAGCAATCTTTTTATAGTTTGAAACATGTGTCGAAAAAGGACTTTAACAATTTTGTAAATAAATTTTGAATTTCTCCAACAATTTGGAAAAGGAAATATACTTTTTTCAAGGGCATTATCCTACCTTATACAAGTCCAAGAATTTTTTTGTTTTTGTTTTAGGGAACTCATTTATCATCCTCAAACACATACAGTTTGAAACAAAGGCCAAAAATCTCAAATTATAAGTTAATTTTACCAAAATTAGAACTTTGGTCGCAAAAATACACAGCAAGATAGAACTTTGAATGAAAAAAAAATAGACTAAGATTCCACATGCAACAACATAACAACAAATTGGTTTTACTTCCAAGCCAATTTGACTCCCAATTAGGAAAAAAAAGATTGCTTTTTAATTGGAAAAATTTTCAACGAGTTGATTCCCTAGTTCATAAGTTCCCAATCCTTTTGTATCTAGTAAATCCTAAATAACAAGTCCCTGTAGTTCCCTCGCAAAGGACACCGGGATTATCTACTTATGTAACCCATCTTGTGCATTTGTATTTTTATATAAATAAAAATTACCAGTTTTTGTTTAAAAAAATATGTTACTCAATGATATTATTATAATAATGGTTTCTATCCTATTATTGTTAATATTGCACCTCAAATTTTAGTCATGTTCCAAGCATAAATTCAAGTTATAAAGTCAAACCTAATATTTGTTGAATTTTGACTTGAGTGGTTTTGAATCAGGTAAATCATGAATAACAATTTATTGCAACTCCCTAGCAAGATAGTACAAGGATTAGCTACTTGTGTAAATCCATCTTGTACATTTGTTGCCTTTTATATAAATAAAACTTATAGAATTTATGTTAAAATAAGGTTTATTGAATGGTGTTATTACACAATAGTTCAAGCTTTTATAATTTCTATAAAAAATTCAAGACTTTTACACAAGTTCCCATCTTTCACCATATTTCCTACATAAGTGCCTGTCTCGACTTGGAACAGTAACAAGTTCCCTATCTTAACTTGTAATAGTAAGCCATGGAGAAATGAATTGAATAATGGATCTTGATAGTATCAACAAAAAGCAACTTTGTCATGCTAGTCACATCACAGTCACAATTGCAATCTGATATGCACATTGGAGTAAATCTACAAATAAATGTGTATCATACTGACAACAGATTGAGGGTTATGGTTTCTGTTGAAAGATGAAACTTGTCCAAATAGAAACTTGTGGTTTATGTCAGATGAAATATGATCAAAGATACAGATATACAGGGTCATGCCCAAAGAGATATAGATAAGATATTTCAACAATGCAATGTGAATGGCACCAAACCTTATCCCCCATCCTTCACATTTAATTGATGAAATTGGATTGGAATTGTCACAAAAATTTCAACCCAGGAAACAATTTATCGCTCAACTTGTATACAACAACACATCCGCCCAATATGGGTACTCATAGAACAATTGAAGTATGTATGAAATTTCAATGTAAAAATAAAAGTACAATAGTGAGGGGTACCAATCGATACAAAATTTCACCATAATTTGTTACGTATTCTTGTCAAACTACCTTCATCAGATTACATATGTTGGCTCAAAACTTTAACGAGAGATTGTTGACCTTATGGTAGGACTCCCAACCTCTCTACCTAAAATGCCAGAGCAAAACTTAGTTGGTTGGAATGCTCTGATTGCAGGACATGCCCAACATGGTTGTGGCAACATTCTGGCTTATACAGGGTTTTCAACTTCCACAGATGTAGTAGAGTGTGTTGTTGAATCTGTGATGTTTCTCATGTAATGCCTACAATATCCCGCTTAGGATGTGGCCTTGAAAAGTTGTGATATGCATCCCAAGTTGTGCACAAGATGGATTTTGCACAGACATGGGAAGTAGTTTACAACTCCTTGTATAATCCTCATATCAAGGAATGACCTGTTTAATCAATATTTAAACAAATCTCCATTCCTTATTAAATGTCTACAAAATTCATACTACAAAGCAAGCTATATCTATGGTCAGGTGGAGAAAGTGAAATAAAATGATTGTAGGGGATTAAACTTAATAGTAAATACTATTGCCGCAATTATTTTTAAACATAGAGTCTATTTAATATGTTAACTACTATCAATATACAAGGCTCAAAATTGATAATGGAAAAGTATGAAGAGGTGGTAAACTTGTTTTTACATGCTCCTCAAGGTTCTAAATCTAATACAACAATGGATATAACTAGCATGGTTAGGTATGTGCTTCAGAACATGTTGTGACATGTATTGCATTTGGTAAGGAAAATATGTTTATAAGTGCTCAGAATTGATAAAACCAAACAATGCTTGCTTTTTTATTTTTATTGACCAAAGTGTATTTTTATTTATTCCTTATCTAAATGTTAGATTGATGCTTGAATTGTTTGAAAACCTGAATATTGACTCAGAATTGGAAACCAAAAACAAGACTTGTTGAAGAAATAAGCATATAATCATTTGACATCTGTAGCTGCTGGGATTGGAAAGCATGCTTTAAGATACCACAAATGCATACCTGAGATTGAGCAAAGGATAGAAGCTCTGAGGGTTGCACAACTCCACCTGAGTACTAAAGGTTCTTGCGAGAAGTAGTGAGGTAATCAGAGTAAATTGTGAGGAGAAATGATGCACTTGTCACAAACTGGATGTTGTTCCATTTCTGCCAAAACAGGAGGCCACCTAGATTTTTTTGTACAATCCTATTGCCTTTTTGCAAGAACGCACACATAAACTTTGCATTTTGGATGGTTCCAGATGGAATCTTGATCAACACAAACCCAAATATCATACTTCCAAGCTCAAATCTAAAATATTAATGTATACTCTTATCCATAGGATCCAAAGAAAACCCTAGAGCTATTCTACCTTGATTATGATAATTTTTGGAGGAGAAATATCATACGACAAACCAAGAGAATTAATGAACAAGAATTTGGACAATTCATTGAACAACCTAGTTATACAAAAGAGACAAGCTTTGCTCAAGAACAAGACTACAGTCTAGATTTCATGATTGGCGTATTCAGTGGCTAGCATAGGGGACATATGTGTGATAATACCTACAATCCAAGTTTGACTGATCATCCCAATGAAAATCTGGCTAACAAAAATTAGTGCCACATAGATTTAGGACTATAACACTTTTGTAAATAAATTTGAATTTGTCCAACAATTTGGAAAAGGAAATATACTTTTTTGGAACTCATTTATCATCCACAAACACATACAATTTGAAACAAAGACCAAAAATCTCAAATTATAAGCTAATTTGACCAAAATTAGAACTTTGGTCGCAAAAATACACTGCAGGATAGAACTTTGAATGAAAAAAAAAAGACTAAGATTCCACATGCAACAACATAACAACAAATTGGTTTTACTCCCAAACCAATTCAACTACCCAAATAGGAAAAAAAATATTTCTTTTTAATTGGACAAATTTTCTACCAGTTGATTCCCTAGTTCATAGGTTCCCAATCCTTTTGTATCTAGTAAATCCTGAATAACAAGTCCCTACAGTTCCCTAGCAAAGTACACATCGATTATCTACTTATGTAACCCATCTTATGCATTTGTCTTTTTATATAAATAAAAATTACCAATTTTTGTTTAAAAAAAATTATGTTACTCAATGGTATTATTATAATAATGGTTTCTATCCTATTATTGTTAATATGGTGCCTCAAATTTTAATCTTGTTCCAAGCATAAATTCAAGTTATAAGGTCAATCCTAATATTTGTTGAATTTTGACTTGAGTGGTTTTGAATTTGGTAAATCATGAAGAAAATTACTGCAACTCCCTAGCAAGACAGTACAAAGATTAACTACTTGTGTAAATCCATCTTGTACATTTGTTGTCTTTTATATAAATAAAATTTATATAATTTATGTTAAAAAAGGGTTACTCAATGGTGTTATTATACAATGGTTCAAACTTTTATAATTTCTATTAAACAATTCAAGACTTTTACACAAGTTCCCATCTTTCACCATATTTCCTACATGAGTGCTCATCTCGCCTTGGAAAAGTAGCAAATGCACTGCCCCATAGATAGGGAAGAAAGCTTGTCAGACGAGATAGGGAAGACAACCAAGTAGGAAGGGTTAGATCGGATAGGAAGCTAGATAGATAGGCCAGGTTTATAGATAGGATTAATCTTAACTTGGAAAAGAAAACCATGGAGAAATGAATTGATTAATGGATCTTGATAGTATCAACAAAAAACAACTTTGTCATGCTAGTCACATCACAGTCACAATTGCAATCTGATATGAACATTGGAGTTAATCTGCAAATAAATGTGTATCATTTCGACAATAGATTGAGGGTCATGGTTTATGTTGAAAGACAAAATGTGTCCACATAGAATATTGTGATTTATGTTAGATGAAATATGATCAAAGATACAAATATACACAGTCACACCCAAATAGATATAGATAAGAGATTTCAAAAATGAAATGTGAATGGCACCAAACCTTATCCTTCATCCTTCAAATTTCATTGATGAAATTGGATTAGAATTGCCACAAAAATTTAAACCCAAGAAACAATTTATATATCAACTTGTATGCAACAACACATCCACCAAGTATGGGTACTCATAGAACAATTGAAGTATGTCTAAAATTTCAATGTAACAAAAAAATTACAACAGTGAGGGGTACCAATGGATGCGAAATTTCACCATATTTTATTACATATTCTTATCAAAATACCTTCATCGAATTACCTATGTCGGCTCAAAATTTTAACCAAAGAAACTTGACCTTATAGTATGACTCTAATCTCTCTATCTAAAATGCCAGAGAAAAACTTAGTTGGTTGAAATGCGATGATTGTAGGACATGCTAAGCATGGTTGTGGAAACATTTTTCCTTATACAGAAATTTCAGTAAAGTCCACAGATGTAGTAGAGTGTATTGTTGAATCTGTGATTCTTCTCATGCAGTGCCTATAATAGCCCGCTTAGGATGTGACCTTGAAAAGTTGTGATATGCATCCCAAGTTGTGCATAAGATGGATTTTTCACATGCATGGGATGTAGTTTATAGCTCCTTGTATAATCCTCATATCAAGGAATGATCTATTTTATCAAATTTTAAACAAATCTTCATTCCTTGTTAAATGTCTACAAAATTCATATGGCAAAGCAAGCTATATCTATGGTCAGGTGGAGAAAGTGAAATAAAATGACTATATGGGATTATACTTAATAGTAAAGAATATTTACACAATTATTTCAAACATAGAGTCTATTTAATTTGTTAGATACTATCAATATACAAGGCTCAGAATTGATAATGGAAAAGTATGAAGAGGTGGAAAACTTGTTTTTATATTCTCCTCAAGGTTCTAAAACTAATGCAACAATGCATATAATTGGCACGGTTAGGTATGTGCTTTAGAACATGTTGTGACATGTATTTCATCTGGTAAGGAAAATATGTTTATAAGTGCTCAGAATTGATAAAACCAAAAAATGCTTTATTTTTTAGTTTTATTGTCCATAGTGTATTTTGATTCAGTCCTTATCTAAATGTTAGATTGATGCTTGAATTGTCCCAAAATCAGAATATTTGACTGGGAATTGGAAACCAAAAACAAGGAATACTTGTTGAAGAAAAAATCATATAATCATTTGAAGTTGGTAGCTATTGGGTTTGGAACACATGATTTAAGAGACCTCGAATGCATATCGGAGATTGAACAAAGGATAGAAGCTCTGAGGGTTGTGTAGCTCCACTAGAGTACTGAAGGTTCTTGTGAGAAACAATGAGGTAATCAAAGAAAACTATGAGGATAAATGATGCACTTTTCACAAACTGGATCTTGTTCCATTTCTGCCAAAATAGGAGGCCACCTATAATTTTCTGTATTGCCTTTCTACAAGAACGCACACTTGAAAAACTCTACATTTTGGAGGGTTCCGGATGGAATCTTAATCAACATAGACCCAAATATCAGACTTCCAAGCTCAAATATAAATAATAATGTATACTCTTATCCATAGCATCCAAAGAAAACCCTAGAACTATTCTACCTTGATTATGAGAATTTCTAGAGGAGAAATATCATATAGCAAAGCAAGAGCAATAATGAACAAGAATTTGGAAAATTCATTGATTAACCTAGCTATACAAAAGAGACAACATTTTCTCAAGAACAGGAGCATAGTACATATTTCATGATTGGTGTATTCAGTGTCTAGAATAGGGGACATATGTGTGATAATACCTACAATCCTGGGTTGACATATCAGCCCAATGAAAATCTAGCTAACAAAAATTAGTGCCACATAGATTTAGTGAGTGGTCCTATTGATAACACACTTTGAAAATAATGTTAGTGCCACAATTATTTTCATATTTAAGAAATTTGTCAAAATTAATGTGGAAAGAGTTTTGATACTATTACACAGGTTTGGAGAGGACAGAGGAGAATAAGCATCTTTGTTTTTGTTGGAGAGTCGCTTATGTGAGAGAGAAAAGAGGCTTGTGGTTTCTGTTAGATGAAACATGATCAAAGATACAGATATAGAGGGTCACTCCAAAAGAGATATAGATAAGATATTTCAACAATGCAATGTGAATGGCACCAAACCTTATCCCTCATCCTTCACATTTCATTGATGAAATTGGATTGGAATTGTCACAAAAATTTCAACCCAGGCAGCAACTTATATATATTGTATACAACAACACATCCATCCAATAAGGGTACTCATAGAACAATTGAAGTATGCCTGAAATTTCAATGTAACAAAAAAATTACAATAGTGAGGGTTACCAATGTATGCAAATATTCACCATATTTTGTTACATACTTGATCAAAATACCTTCATTGGATTACTTATGTTGGCTAAAAACTTTAACCAAAGACAATTGACCTTATGGTAAGACTCCCAATCTCTCTACCTCTTTAAATCTTGGGCAATAATACACAAATGATAAACTTAGGAGACATTGTTCTCTCAAATTGTACATATATGACAAAAAACTAATGACGAAAACTAAACTACTACAAGATATCACATCAACGTAACTGATGGATAAAAATGGAAAAACAAGAAGCTAAAGGATGAGAAGTAACACATTTTTGTCTCTTCACTTCATTCTCCTTGCCAACATTGAGTAAACTTACATAATTTTTATTAATCAACACTAGGGCTTGGGGATTGGAGTACAATATGTTTGTGAAACACACAGTACGTAAATGGGGGTTAGCTCTCTCTCCAAGATTTGAAGGAAGGAAATGCACTCAAAATAAAATTAGATGACTGGTTTTGGAAGGGGTATGGATGAGTGAATGGAGTACAATATGTTTGTGTATCACACTGTACAAATTAGGTTTAATAGGGGTTAGATATCACTCTCCAAGGTTTGATGGAAAGAAATGCACCCAAAGGAAAATTAGAAGGCTGGTGATGGAAGATTATTGATTTTTGTACAGACTGAAGGGAAAAAATGTTAGGTCCCCATAATATTAGTGTGTCCCCCTTATTATTATTGTTGTGCCCATGTATACCCATATTGTTATTGTTGTGCCCTTATGTTATTATTGTTATGCATGCTCTGATTGTATTGTGACCCCTTAGAATCGTATATATACAAAGGAGCCCTTGCCATTTGTATCAACGAAGAGTTTTTTATTTATTTAATGTAAAGGAGGTCTCCCCCTTAAAGAGGATAATTTTTAAGTCATTGATCTATCTATTTGTGAGTTGGTTCCATAACATTTGGTATCCAAACTTTGGATTATAGGGTTTCACTTCTTCAAACGGGTCATCTTGGCATTTTTCTATAATGTTTTTTATACAAGGCTTAAGAAGTTGAAGTTTTTACCACTTGAAGCCGAAATATCAGAGAAATTTGTGTAAAAATTCTAGGTCTTGGTCTTGGTTCACTAATTCTGAGGAAGTTAGGGTTTTTGCGGGCTCCATAATTTTGTCTCAAACATGTGACCTAGGGAAAATCGTCATAACTTTCATTTTAGGCATCAAATTTAAATCAAGTAAGACATGGATGAAAGTGCATGAACTGTAGTTTTTTGTGTATAAATTTCAAGGCTGAAGGTTGAAACAATGACATGTGGCATCCCATACAATGTTGCTCTACCGAATGAATCCATAATCAGGTCATCATGGGAGATTTGGAATAACCCTTCCTTGAAGAATCCAATCTTGATCAGGCTTGTGGTGTTGGAAAGAGGACTCAGATAGATACCAGAGGAAGAAATTTTAGATCTTGGAGATTCACAATTATAAAGATACGATAGTTGCAATATGAAGCTCCTAAAACACAAGAAAAGTGTGTGTATTGTTTGCATAAATTTTGTTTGAAAAATTAGTTTAAGTGATCCAATGGGGCATATTGAATCATAAATATCATTGCTTGATTCCAAAATGACTCGCAACAAAAAAATGGACACTCCTAGTAAGTAACCAGAAATCTCTTTTATGATGCATGAAGAAGAGGAAGAAACATAACATGATATAGAAAATTTACAGCACCAAGTGCAACAAATTTTTCTCTCGCAAAAAGTAACAAAAAATGAATTGGAATCCACACTGACTGTTAAGATAGATGGTATAAAAATGAACATGGGAGTTAAGATAGATGGTATGAAAGGGGACATGGGCGTTTTGAATGATGAGTTAAAATCAAACATGGAAGCAATGATGAATGTCAAGATAGAAGGGTTGAAGGAAGGTTTGGAAAAATTTCTAGGAGAAAGGCTTCCCAATGGTGACAAGGAAATCCATGAAAAACATGATGAAGATAAAAATATTATGATTTATGATTTTAGAGACTTCAATGTGAGGTTTGAGAACCACCACATTCCAAAGATAGATATGAGGAAGTTTGATGGCAAGGATCTGGTAACTTGGATACAAAAGATGGAGCAATATTTTGATCTACAAGATGTGCAACCCTCACAAAAGGTACATATTGCATCTTTATATTTAGTACCCAATCAGTTTGTATGGTATAGATGGATTTGTTCTCATAAACCACTTTTCACTTGGTCGATTATTACAGAGGAAATGATAGAATATTATAAAGATACAAAGAGAAGCACCTTCTTTAGCCAATTGATAAATCTCAAACAAAAGGGTTCGATGGCAAAGCACATTGAAGACTTACAAAAATTGAATATTAGGGTAACTAATATTCTAGAGGAGCATAGGATTGATGTATTCATAGGGACTTTAAAAGATAACATCCAAATTGAGGTTAGCCTTTGTGAACTTGATTCAATGGAGAAGGCATTCAAGGTGGTAAGAAAATTTGAAAGAAAAATGATGGAAAAAAGGAAGTCTACCACTCACAAATATAAAGATGGAAGTGTTGTTTCTTTTATTCTTTGACAACCTAGAAGGTTGAGACAACAACAATTAGAAGAAGAAAGATCAAAAGGTCTTCGTTACAGTTGTGATAGAAAATACACTAAAGGTCATAAGTGTGCTGAGAAAAAAATATTCTACATAGATTGTGAAGAGTTGGAAGAAAAGGAGAAAGAAATAGAAAATAAGGATATACACCAAGAACCAAACCCAGAGAAATAACCAATGAATCCGATAATATCTTGTAATGCATTGGCAGGAATTACCACTCATAAAACTCTCAAAATAGAAGGATATATCAAGAAGAAAAAGGTAATATTGATTATTGATTCGGGTAGTACCCATAATTTTATTCATTTTAAGATAATCAAGGAATTGAATTTCTTCCTATATTGAGCACTAGAGTTTCAAGTGATGGTTGCAAATGGAGAAACTATAAATTTCTCTAGAAAGTGCCATAATATAAATCTAACTATGGGGAATATCTAATGAATATTCCAATTCTTTCCATTCCAATGGGTGTTGTTGATGTTGTACTAGTATTCTAATGGTTACAATCTTTGGGGACAATAGCTTTCAATTTTCAAGAAATTTTCTTGATTTTCTTTTGGGAAGGAAATGACTTTGAATTAAGTGGTATTGCAGGGAAATCAGGAAAGATAATAAGATATAATGGCATGATAAATCTTTTGAAGGAATAAACACGGGGCTTAATTGCACAATTATTCTCACTAGGGGTTCAAACATCGAAATAATTTATTTCTCCATATCTCCAAAAAGTCTTGGACAATCATTCCAAGGTGTTTGAGACTCCCAAAGGTATGCCACCTATTTGTGATCATGATCATGCGATTTACTTGATTCCATGAAGTGTTCCTCCAAACATCATAACTTAAATATATCCTTACGTCCAAAAGAGTGAAATTGAATGTACAGTTGCAGAAATTCTAGAGGTTAGTATATTTAAACCTACCCAATTTTTTTTCCTACCAGTAGTATTCGTGCATAAGAAGGATGGATCATGGCATATGTGTTTATATTATAGGGAGCTCAAAAAGCTCACTATTAAAGATGACTTTCCCATTCCTATCATTGATGAATTGTTGGATGAATTACATGGAGAAATTTACTTCGCCAAGTTGGATCTTCATTTAGGATACCATCAAATTAGAATGAATATTGAAGACATTATAAAACAACATTCAGAACTCATGAGAGTCAATATGAGTTTTTAGTCATGCCCTTTTGCCTTACTAATTCACCTTCAACATTTCAAGGTTTGATGAATTCCATTTTCAAACAATTTCTTAGAAAAATTTTGTTAGTATTTTTTGATGATATACTAATATACAACAAGTCTTGGAAGGATCATATTCACCACGTTGACAAGGTGCTCAAACTATTGGCAGAGAAACAATTATATGAAAAACCTCCAAATTTTTATTTGGAGTATAGGAGGTGGAATATTTGGGTCATATTGTATGTCATGATGGTGTCTAGGTAGGCCCTAACAAAATTACAACCATTAAGGAATGGAAAATCCCCACAACCATAGAGCATCTTCAATGATTTCTTCGGTTGATAGGGTATTATCACAAGTCTGTTAAGAATTATGGGACAATAATGGCACCTATAAAATCATTATTGAAGAAATATTCATTTTCATGGACTCTGGAAGCAACAAAGGCCTTTGAACATCTTAAAGAGGCAATGTGCCAAGCACCGATCTTCGCTATGCCAGAATTCACAAAATTTTTTATTATTGAATGTGATGCTTTGGGAAATGGAATTGGTGTGGTTTTAATGCAAGGAGGAAGACCCATTTCTTTTGAAATTCGCGCAATCAAAGGAAAGTATTTACACAAACCTATTTATGAGAAGTAAATGTTAGAAATACTACATGCACTAAAGCAATGGTGACCTTACCTAGTGGGAAGACACTTCAAGTAAAACACAAATCATGATAGTCTTGAATGATTTTTGGAATAAAGATTTTCTTCAGAAGAGCAGCAAAAATTGGTGACAAAGATGATGGGTTATGACTTTGAAATCATCTACAAAAAAAGGAATAAAAATGTTGTTGCAGATTCCCTCTCAAAAAAGGATGAGGATGTTGAAGCATTGCTTTGTGCCATTTCTATTATCCAACCTGAGTGGATAACAAAAGTAAGGGATGAATGGAAGAATGATGAACAGGTGTTGTCACTCATTCAAAACATACAACAACATCTGAGTACATATAATACATTTAGCTGGAAAAATGATTCGTTATGGTACAAAGATCACTTATATAATCTTTGTAAGACTTCCCAATTCAAACAAAAGATTATTTTAGCTGGAAAAATGATTCATTATGGTACAAAGATCACTTATATGATATGGTACAAAGATAATCTTTGTAAGACTTCCCAATTCAAACAAAAGATTATTTTGGAATTGCACACCTCTCCCTTAGGAGGGCACTCGAGTTAAAAAAATTACAATAGGGTCATGAAGGATTTGATTTTGGGATGTCCTTACATCTAATATTCATAAATTTGTGCAGAATGTTTACTTTTCCAACAAAATAAATTTGAGATAGTTAAGACCCCGGGTTTACTACAACCTTTAGCCATTCTAGGTCAGCGTTGGGAGGAGGTATCAATGGAATTTATCATAGGTTTACCCAAGTATGAAGGAAAGAGTGTCATCATGGTGGTAGTTGATATACTTACCAAGTATGCCCACTTTTGTGCATTATCTCATCCTTTTAAAGCCAGCACAGTTGCTATTGCATTTATGGAAATAATTCAAAAGCTTCATGGAAATCCAAAAATTATAGTAAGTGATAGAGATCCCATTTTCACTGGATTTTCTTGGATGGAATTATTTTCTTGTATTGGTACTCAATTAGCTCATAGCTCATCTTATCATCCTCAATCTAATGGGAAAAATGAGATAGTGAACAAATATTTGGAAGGATATCTTTGGTGCCTTGTATCTAACAAACAAACACAATGGGTCAAGTGGTTACCTTTGGATGAATGGTGGTATAACACATCCTTCCATGCTGTAGCAAAAATGGCTCCATTTATGGCACTTTATGGATATCATCCACCATCCATCACATCATATTTAAGGGAGAATTCTAAGGTTCAAGTAGTGGAAGATCACATCGAGCATCAAAAACAAGTTCTCTAACTCTTAAAGGATAACCTCACTCTGGCACGGAATTGAATGAAACAATATTTGTTTAGCATTGAAGTGAAATAAGTTTTGATGTAGGTGACTCGGTATTTTTATGGCTACAACCATATAAAAAAATGTCTCTCAAGCAAGCTAAGAAGGATAATAAATTATCACCCCAGTACTACGATCCTTACAAGGTGTTGCAAAAGATTGGTACTATGGCATACAAATTGAAACTTCCTGCATCTTCCTGACTACACCCAGTTCTCCATGTTTCATTCTTAAAGAAGGTTATAGGTGATAATATTCTAGTTCAAACAGTGTTGTCAGAACTTGGCGAAGAAGAAAAATCATATGTGACCCTGAAGAAATCTCATGAATAAGAACCCGATAAATAAGGAATCTATCAATTTCAAAGTATCTCATTAAGTGGAAGAACTTAACTGCTGAAGATTCCACACGGGAAGATGATAATTTTATACAAAAGAATCCATAACTACTGAAGTGTTGAGGACAACACTTTTTTGAAGGAGAGGGGCATGCTAAGTCCCTATAATACTAGTGTGTCCCCCTTATTGTTATTGTTGTGCCCATGTAGCCCCCATATTGTTATTTCTGTGCCCCATAGACGTCGATTACTTTTATTGGTGTTCCCTTACATTATTATTGTTATGTAGGCTATGATTATATTGTGAACCCCTAGACTCCTATATATACAAAGGAGGTATTGTCATTTGTATCATCCAAGAATTGTTCATATATGTAATATAAAGGAGGTCTACCCTTTGAAGACAATAATTTTTAAGTCGTTGATCTATCTATGTGTGAGATGGTTGCATAAAAAAAAACAAAACACATATTTAATCAAGCCTTTTTTCACTACAAGGTATTGCAAGACACCTCTACTGGGCAATATAAATATTGAATCTTTTCCTAATCAGGATTACAGATTTGATCAATTCATATGATAGCTTTGAACTGAGATGGTGGCTTGAGGATCTGCATGGATGTAAACAAAATAAAATCTTTGACCAGGAGAAAGAGATTTCCATAAATTGTAAGAACATCCCCCAAATTTAGAAAGACCCCAAATAGGGCCATACAATCTTTGAACTAAGATCTTGATGTTCTTGACTGTTTGTTTGGACTTGTTTGTTACCAATGTCGAATATCTGTAGCAAGTTCGACCCCAAGAACTCTAGGATGAGGTCATCAATTGTGATACAATAATTGGAGAGTAATATTATGAAAATAGTGCATTTAGATAGTAAGAATGTGAACAAAAAGTTGTTGACAATTTCCAAAGACTAGCCTTGTTCACTGAAAAAATATAGGATTAGTGGTCTTACTTGGTGCCAATGGAGGAGAGGACTATACTGGAGTAGGAGATGGTTTGGGTTTTCTTACAGGAGAAGGAAAAACAACTTCCCAAGTCAAATGAACTGTTAGTTTCATGATATAAAACCAAAAAATTCTTGATGTTGGCTTATATGGGCCTGACCCGGATTCTGAAGAATTATTTAGCCAAGCAAATCCCATAACTACCGGCCCTTTCGTCAATAGTCCATGGAGCGTGGATTGAGGTCTCACCCGAGGTAGCAAGGGAGGGTGCTGGAACCAGGTTTTTGCACCCTTGGGGTGTCTAGATGTGATCTGGAGGGTTCACGCAATCTCTCGTAGCGTCACGTTGGCCTGCTTCACGTAGATCTAAACCAGGAACACTCTTTACTAGTTATTAGCACGCTGTTTACAGATTTACTTTATGTGATGAAGTATTACTTATAAAGGCCTTTAAGCAAACATTTATTAACTTTACCCAGTTCGTATACTTAGATTAGCCACAGATTCAGAGGTATTCAAAATGTAAGCAGATGCACATAGATCAAACAGTAATATTAATCATTCCAAAAAGCTAGACCTGTGATACTTCAGATTAACACAGAATTATATTAAATCAACTTATCTTTATTTCCTTTCTTCACCAATACATCCAGATCTACCTTGCACACTGAGTTATAGGGGTCCGCGCACACAGCTACGGACTCTTCTAGGCCTTTGCACACATTGTTGCAGAGCCTCTACCCACTACCCACACTCTCGGCTCGGACTATAGACGCTTACCGCTTGTTCTTCTCAAAAACCCATTACATCAAGATCATAACCAAAACTTAGCTACCTCTACCCATAGAGCCTCGCTCTATTTATACCTTTCCATGGACCGTGATCCATGGGTGGGCCGACTCAACTTACATTTCTTTACATTATTTTTGGGCAGACTACCCTTTGACTTTGACCTACTACACATCGCGCTCCGCGCTTCTCATGGAATCTTTACCCAAAATTGTGGGCTTCGTGCCCCATGACCGTTGTGCAGGGCTTTTGCTACTAAACACTTGATCTTTGAGTTTTATTGGCCCGTGTATTTTGATTGAGTCCTTATCTAAATGTTAGATTGATGCTTGAATTATCCCAAAATATGAATATTTGACTAGGAATTGGAAACCAAAAACATAAAAGACTTGTCGAAGAAAAAAGAATATAATCATTTGATGTTGGTAGTTGTTGGGATTGGCAAGCATGCTTTAAGAGACCTCAATTACATACTGGATATTGAGAAAAGGATAGAAGCTCTGAGGGTTGCACAACTCCACCCGAGTAGTGAAGGTTCTTGCAATAAGTAGTGAGATAATCAAAGTAAACTGTGAGGAGAAATGATGCACTTGTCACAAACTATATGTTGTTCCATTTATGCTAAAACAAGAGGCAACCTGGATTTTTTTGTACAATCCTATTTCCTTTCTGCAAGCACGCACACATGAAAAACTTTGCATTTTCCTGATAGTTTTGTAGAACAACATTACTCTACCCACCTCTACCTTAAGGAATTACAACAATTTAAATGAGCATTCAATCGAGTGAAAATCATTAAATCATTGCAGACAATATCATTGGCTCAGAGAAACAAGTAGCATATCCTAAATTGGAAGGAAATAGAGTGACACTAGCTCAACAAAACCATTGATGTCCAATATAAATAAAAATATTTCACCATTACCCACCTTGGAGGTGTGGACTTGAACTGAAGAGTGGATTTGTATATGAAAGGAAAGGTGGAAAGAATTACGGTTTATGTTAGAGTGTGATCTCTTTCCCATAAATAAATTGAAGCAGACGCCCACAACTGTGTTTGTGTTGTTAACAACATAGACCTTTACCTGACTGAATTTTCTTTTGAGACTGAAGAGGCTTGTGGTCAGCATTATGCATTTTATGCAACCTTCCCTGACGCTACAGAGCAAGAGGATGTCTACATAACTAGGTATGTTGGTTCACATTTTTCTCTATTTCTCATGCTTGGCATATTTGAATTTTAAAATGTAGCATAAATTTTTTGACATCTTGTATCTTGAGGATGAGAATATACAGTGCAACAGAGCTTATTGAAGGTGTTTTGTAAGGGATAAATGGACTTGTATTTTTCTACAAGGAAATGAGGGCAGTGAAAACACACACAATGTTAGGTACTATTAAGGATCCAGTGTGTTATGGTTTTGGCTATAAAGGATCTATTTGTAAAGATTAGGAAATGAAGTCACAATGGCAAGCATGTTATGCAACTATCTTATCTATAGGTTTGAAATGAATCTGTCAAGGACTTTCTATCACTAGGTAGGCCTCTTGTTTCATGAGAGGATAAACAGGTAGGCTCTATGAAGCCTTTTGTGACTATTTGTGTCTCTCTTGGCATAGTTGAAATATTTTCTTGACCTCGATGATATAAACTTTCTCTAGTTTGTTTCAAGGGTACTTTGGTTGAAGGGATTACACATTATTAGGCATATTCTGTTGAAGAGGTATGGTTTCTCTTGAGAATCTGACCTATTTAAATTTTAGACAGATACATGCTAAATAAGTTGATTCATGTCTATTTTCTGTGATTGGTTGTTGAAGGTGATGACCTTGCTTCGTCAAGGCAATCAGAGTACAATGACGTGTGGGAAAATTTTCTCTTATAGATCTTGTTGGTTCTAAGAAATCTCTTACCACAAACCAAAGAATAGTCAGATCTCTAGAAGGGGCCAACATAAACCACTCATTTCTTAACTACTCATTTAGAGAGATTCATAAGTATAGGTAATGAAAAATGCTTGAGTGATCAGGGGATATGAGAACATTGTTTAATCCAGTGTCACTATATTTTGTCATCCTCCGTTATGTTCAGAAGGCATGGATGCTTATCATCACTAACTTATAATATACCTTGGTGAATTGAAGGATTCATTAGGAGGTGATTTCAGACAACAATGATTGTGAATATCAATCCTAGTAATCTTCCATACTCAGAAACACAAGATACTCTACATTGGGAAGATCGAGCAAAGCAAATATGCATAAAGGTGGGAGATATCTAGCTTTTTGTTCAAGTTGTGTATTAGTTTTTCCTGTGAGAAAATAAGGATTAGTAATGATGGGGAGTCTTTATGATTTTCTAATGTGTAGGTTTGCATTGCAAATGAAGAGTTTGAAGTTCTTGAAGTGAAAAAGGAGAACCAGCAATTAAGAATGCAACTTGCTCATTTACAACAAAAGCTACATGTTATTCAAAGCCAGGCACTAACTTGTATTCCATCTCCAGCCTTCCCATCTCCTGTTCCCCCTTCACTTTAATCCCATCTAATATTACCCAAATGTCAGATAGGCATCAACCAATGAACCTTCAATGTTATATCGTTGAACCACCTCGTAGACATGAACCTCCTCCTAGAAATGAGTTGCTTACAAACGATCATGGGTTGTTTACAGTCAAAGAAACCATTTGGGATCTTAGGAGGACCATCCAAGATCTGCAAGAGGAGTCTGAGCATGTCAAGGCTGAGTATTTGATGAAGGAGAAACAACTCGCAAACTCCCTTGTGGCTCTCAGTCTCGAGCACAATGTCCAACTTCAAAAGGATGACTTCATACACAAGCTTTACTAACAAACACTTATGGGAAACCAACTTGACCTTCATATGTGTTTTCAAGGAAAATTGATTTAGAATAATGATTATGTCATAACAATTGCGGTTACCTCCAAAAAACCACCTTTTGAGATAATGTAGAGAGGCAGATATCCCAAACCAAGAAGAAGAAAAACTGGTTCAGTCCCTGAGAATGTGTGCAATCAAATCCCAAGGTCTAATCAATTGATAAAGATGTGAATAAGGTTCCAATTTTCATATTTAGATCAAAGGAGACGACCTCAAAAATTTCCATCACCTACGACAGCGAGAAAGCGAACATTTTTGGATATCACAAATCTTAACAGTCTTGCAGCGACACTAAATAGGAGTAAGAGGATCTACAAAAAAGATGCTCCCTCTATTCATAATTACATGATTGTTGCATAAACCCCACAACCCTTGACCCACAATGCAAAAAGAGCATAAATACAAAGAAAAATAGAGGAGCCAAAACATAAAAACCATAATCAACAAGCCCTTTCCTCGAATTTTAAGGGATCATAAGTGACATCGACCTTGTTCTGAAGGAGTGCGACAAAATTGAGTTAGTGCTACAGAAGCACTATAATCTCATAACAATTCCACAAAGCTTTCTCCACATAATTTGAACAGGTTGCACAGGCAACATCCCAATTCGACTAGATTCAGTTAAAATGGGGTATGTGCACCAATTGCAGTAACTCTGGCTGATATCTCCAAGGTCGTTATCGGTTCCTATTAGGGTCATTATTGGTTCCAAAAACAACAAGAAGACATCTCTCTAATTATTAGTTTTCTATTAATTATTAATCTAACAGCCTCAGATACTTTAATCATCTAACATTAGATCGGATGGTGCAGACCAGTACATAGTGGCAGCTGGGGGAGTTTTTCTCAAAGGGAAATTCCTTACGGTGTAATAATTTTTTTTAATATATAATGATGTGTTTATTTATTAATTTCATATAATTTTATGTGAAATTAGCTTGATCATCTTTAAAAATATGTCTTACTATTGTCAAATATTATAGGTAAAACACAATGTTAATGGATTTTCCTATCATCACAATAGTTTGTTTAATGTTCTTAATAAATGTTTATAAAATATGATGGTAAATTAAATATAACTGTAATTAAAATAAATCATAGTATTATTTTTTTTGTAAATCGTTATTTTTAGTGATGTCACTTGAATTTTCAATGAAAAGAAAAAATTACAAAATAATTAAAACAAGAAAAACTATATATTCACATAATGTTGATAACATGATTTTGATAGGGAGAATAACCAAAATATTCCATACTAAAATAACCCTAGGAGAGATGGGATTATGCATTTTCAATCATCTATTTCAATAGTTATAGGAAAGAATGAAAAAAAACAAATACAAAGATTTCCAATACTTTTTGGGATCTATTACTCTCTCTCATTTTGTTACTTTCTTCTCTTCCCAAAGCTTTGCAAATAGCAATCATACATGAATTAGAATTACATGGAAAAAAATGGGAATGGTGAGAATGAGTGACCTACCAATGCATGCTAATGATATGTCCTCAATAGACCATTTCTATTAAGAAATGCCAATAAAGAGATTGCAAAAAGGTTAAATTTATCTTTAAATTTTTAAATTCTACATTACCTACATTCTCTGTTGAATATCCATGACTGACCAAACTCACTTATGACCTAAATTTTGGTTGTGAAACTTGGCTATCAAAATGCTGAAGACTTGGATTCAAAACAATATCCACTTTGTTTGTTTTCCTCAGTGAATAAAGACTTGTTTATGGATTTTAATCTAATTATTAGTTTTACTTTATGAGTGTTGAGGTTTGAGCTATGTCAAAGTCTCCAAGTATTTGATTTCATTTCTAGCATATGATTTTGGAATTGTGGGTATGTTTAACTCTATCATATCAAAATTGGGTAATTAAGACTTGCTATAGGAAATTCTTCATTTATGTGACAATCGATATTAGACCAAGGAGGGAGGGGTCATGATCAACATTCTAGAAACATTGTTTCTTATATGAAATTGGCCTAAGACTATAACATAATTATTATGTTAGCAAGACTTGGAAATGATTATAGTCAAGTTTGAGAATGCCTTTTTTTATCCTTTTATTGTTATTATTTTTTTTTCCCTTGGAAAAAGTCGTAATTTCTATTAACTTAAGAAATTACATTTTGTAGATGTCGAGGCATATGCATATGGAGGCATTACTTGCCTTATCAGGAGACATATAGGTCTGATTACAAAAATTTGACTACTAGATCACCTTGTAGGGAGTCTGTAATCAATGTTAATCAAAACTGCCCTCTACAGTTAGAGGGAAAAGAGAAGCATAAATATATATATTTGTCCTCTGTACATTGAGAGTACTATGATTGTCTATATATAAAACTATTTTTACAGCCGACTGATAGAAAAAGAAACTAAATACATGTTTATAAATGATCTGTGGTAATATTGATGGTGGATACCATCAATATCCTCCTGTATCAGCCAGACATAGTCCTGAAGATGCGTTGCCTCTTTTGAAAGTTGGTCAACCTCCATATTTTGTTCCCTGTAGATATGACGATAGACAAAAGAGTCAAAAATGTTTATAAACCTGTGCGCTTCCTCCAGAATATGTCTGAGAGTATATGCATTGCATTGAGAAGTATTGTTGAGCCAGTTGCAGACGATTTTTGAATCACCAAATAACTGCAGATGAGTGCAATGATGAGATAATGCAAAATGTATGAGATGTTTGGCAGAGGAGAGTTCTGCAAAGTTGCTCGTGCCCATCCCCAAGTTAACCTGGATATTGTAGCAGTGTTTATCATTCAGGTGTAAAATTAGTCCCCCTCCACATCCAGCTTCCTGGGCAGAGCCATCGAAGTAAGCCCATGGTTTGGATTTGTCTATGATTTCCGGGGAGATGATGCACTGAGGGGTAACAGGGTCCTCTTCTGGAAGGAGATCATAATCTGAGATTATGTGCTGAGTAATGGATGGCCAGTGCAGTTCTCTGAGATTGAAAATGGATTGGTTCCTGGCTATCCAAATGGCCCAGTTGACAAGGAGAGGCAAGTTCAGGGCTTTGCCTTTATGAGAAAGGCACCATGAGTTCCAAGCCTCTTGGATATTGTTACCTCTCCAGGGGAGTAAGGAAGGGTAGTGAACAGATAATCCATTCCATAACTCTATAGATGACGGGCAATGCAGGAAGAGATGATCGGTGTTCTCATCGGCCATACGACATAGATGACATCGGAAGGGGCCGTGGAATGATCTCTTCATCAGATTGGCACCCGTTGGGACTTTGTCGGAGAGAATATTCCACATTAACAGATGGGTGCGAGGGGCAACCTTGAGTTTCCAGAAGGATTTCCAAGTAGGATCAATAGATTGAGGTTTGTGGGGCTCCATAAGGCTGACGTATCCTTCTTTCGGGGAGTAAAGACCAGACTTGGCAAGGGCCCAGATGATTTCATCAAGTTCCTCTGTTAAGCGAATGTGGGCCTGAGTGAGGGCATCAATGTAAAGCTGCCAATCTTGTCTCCAATGAGCAGGAATGTCCAGATCATTAGCTGTTTTCCAAGCTTGTTGAAAGATAGAGGTATTGAGGTGGTCGCCGATGTGTTTGATGTAAATGATACCTCTATCATTTAGGTAGCTTATTAAATCGGCTGGTAACCTGTGAGCATTTCCACATCCTACGCAAGGGTCCGATCCAATGCGAACAACGTTTCCTTCCTTAATTCTCCAGGTTATACCAAGTCACAGTATGGGGAGAGCATTCATCATTGCCTTCCATATATTGGAGATATTGTTAGTAGGGGGACGAGACTGTCTGAGCCAGTCCATCAAAGTTGAAGGCCATATATATTTTGCTAGTGCTACCCGGGTCCATAGACTATTTGAGCTGATGAGTTGCCAGCCCAGTTTGGCAGCCAAGGCTTTTGAGAATAACTCAAGCCTTTTTATGCCCCATCCTCCCCAGCATTTAGGAATAGCAATGCGATCCCATTTGACCTAAGCAAAGGTTTTTCCAGGTTGATTTCCTTTCCATCAGAATCTACAACAAATGTTTTGTAGTCTGTTAAGTATTCCTTTTGGGATCCATGCAAGCGTCATCCAGCAGACTGGAGTGGCCTCTATAACCGCTTTGATGAGAGTTAATCTACCAGCCCTGGATATATATTTGTGGTACCAGATCTGTAGTCTTTTCTCCACTTTTGCAATGAGCCATGTTCAGTCTGCAATTCTATACCTGAGGGGCTTTAAACGGAAACCCAAATATTTAAGCCCATCATCCAAGTTAAGGGCAGAAAAAGGGAAACGCTGGGTAGTATAAATCGCCTCATGCTGAGAGCAACCAATAATGGTGATAGTGGATTTACCTTCATTTATCATCATGCCCGTAGCCTACTAGAAGAGCTTGAAAATATTGTACATAATTGAAGAATCTCTGATGCTTCCGTTTAGAAAGATCAGAACATCATCAAAAAATAGAAGATGAGTCAAAAAAAAATTATCCGAGATCTTGATACCAGAGAGCTGTTGTCTGTCCTTCGCCGAAATGATGGCTCTGCTCAGACCTTCCATAATGAGGAGGAAGAGTAGTGGGGAGAGGGGGCAACCCTGTCTGAGACCCCTTTCTGATAGGAAGAAAGGGGTAGCTTCATCGTTAAGGAGTACACTATAGGAGACATCTTTGATACAGCTCATAATCCACTTAATGTAGGCAAAGGGGAAGCTAAGATGACTGAGGATTAATCTGATATAGAGCCAATTTGCCCTGTCAAATGCCTTAGAGAGGTCTGCCTTGAGGATCATACCTTTCTGCTTCTTGGTTTTCAGAGTGTGGAGGAGCTCTTGGGCAGTGGAAATTGTTTCATGTATCTGTCAGTGTTGTAGAAAAGCAAATTGTTCGGGGGCTATATGATCAGACAGTATAGGCTTCAGGCGATTTGCTATAATTTTGGCTATAATTTTATATAGAACGTTACAGAGAGAGATGGGACGAAAGTCGTTAAAGGAGGTAGGAGAATCAGATTTCGGTATCAGGGCAATGAAAGTGGACTTGATGGCTGCATGAATACTACCTTTCCTCCTACTGTCCTCCACGATTCTGAGAAGATCATCTCCCAGTATGTCAAAAAATGCTATAAAGAATTCGATGGTCCACCCATCTGGTCGAGGACTCTTGTCTTTTTTGAACCATTTGATGGTGGCCTCTAGCTCCTCCTTCGATACTGCCATCGTCAGGTTCTCCGAAACCTCTTGTTCCACAAATCTGGGGAAGTATTCAGCAACCCTCATTATCTCTAGTATGTTCGCAATACCGAGTGCCTTGTAAATGGATTTGAAATGTTCGTTTGCAAGTCTAGCTAGATCCTGCTGATCAGATATCCTCTGTCCCTGGTCGTTTTGTAGTTCGCAGATGGTGTTAATGGCTTTTCTGCCATTTGCAAATTTGTGGAAGAACTTGGTGTTATTGTCCCTCTCAGACAGCCAAATGGCTCTACTCCTAAGGCGCCAGCTCTCTTCTCTTTCCTTTAGGATTTGTGTGCACCTGGATATAGGAGTAGTATATAGATCCTTGTTCCCCGGTGCAGAGAAGGAGCCATCTGATGAATCCTCAAATGTTGCTATGGCTCGTTCGACCTCCTTCAGTATCTTATCATCATTAATCCGCTTCAAGTGTGCCCAATTCCTGGAGAGGCTTTTGAGTGCGGTTAATTTCCTTAAGAAACCAATAGTATGCTCCTCCTCTTCCATGATAGGATTCGATCTCCAATACTCCGATACAAGCTGGTGATAGCTGGGGTCCTTGACCTAAGACGCATTGAATTTAAAAGGGCTTTTAATCCTCCGGGACTCCTCAGAGAGTTCGAGAAAGATAGGTCTGTGGTCAGATAATCCCCCGGATCCAACCCATTGTCTGATGCAAGGGAGGAGAGTGAGGAAAGCCTCTTTTATAAGGAATCTGTCTAGTCTTCTAGCTAGGCCCTGATCACCACTTCTATTATTGGACTAGGTATAATGTAGTCTGACAGGAGGGATGTCAACCCAATGATGATCTTCAAGTAAAGTAGAAATCAATTCGGACAGGTTATCCGCTTGGGCCGAGTGTCCCCGGGATTCACAGTGACCCAAGGAGAAGTTCAAATCTCCTCCCAGTATGATGTTGTCTACCCGGAAGAGTTCAGAAGCTAACAGGGTTCTCCAAAATGGTTCTCTATCCACACATGGGCCGTAAACATTGATGATTCCAAACTCAGTGTTAAGAGCACGGTCCAATAAGTCCATACCGATGTAGCCTTTGCTTGCCCAGGAATTTCGGAGAACGAAGGATTTGTTACAGAAACCGATAGCAATACCCCCAGATCGCCCAGATGCATCTACAACATGGAAAGTCCAGTTCGGAAGCCAAGAGTGTAGAATGGGAATGAGGGTGTCAGCCGGGCAGCGGGTTTCCTGGAGAAAGATCACATCTAGGGCATTCGAGGTGAGCAGACTACGAAGGGCTAGTTTTTTTTGGGGACTAGCAACCCCTCGACAGTTAAAGGATAGAACCTTCATGGGGGGGGAGGCTGAGGGCCACCTCTAGCTGTAAGGGCCCTGTAAATCGTTTGTCGTCGCCCAAGGGAAACTTCCTCCCCCGCTGTATGTCTGGCCTTAGTGAGTCGGGAGGGGTGGCCTCTAGCCGATTTAGAAGAGGTCGGAGTATGAGAAGGTTCAATGCCTATCGCGTCGACATCCTTCCCCTTCGTTCTAGATCGTAGAGGGTAACGAGGGGAAGAGGGAGGGGGGATGGAGGACTGGGGGAGGGGGGGGGGGAAGGGAGGGAAGGGGAGGGGGGATAGAGGGAGGGGGAGAGTGAGGGAAAGGGAAGCGTGCAAAGGAGGGGGGGGGAGGAAGGCCCTGCGAGCGGGGGGGAAGCTGAAGAGTGTCAGGGAGGAGTGGGGGGGAGAGATACCCATGCAAGAGTGCGATGTAAAATTATGAGATAAGTCAGATGTAGTTGAAGGAGAAGGGAAGAATGTACCCGCGGTCGAGGCGACATCTCGAGTGGTGCCAGAGCTGGTGTGCGGAGGAGGCGATGCTGGAATGGAGTCCGCAGGATGCTTATCAGCTACCTTAGAGGCAGAAATACCCTGTAAGTCTCTTGGAATGCCTGGTGCCTCCTTTGCCGTCTGCTATGGTGGCTCTCCTTCCTTTTCCAGGGGCTGTGTTGGTCTGTCCTCCATCGAAACCGGATCTCCAATCTGCTCAGGGCCCCTCTTTTTGTGGAGGAGGGGGCAGTCCCTGAAAAGGTGACCAACCTTGTGACACCTGCGGCAGCGGTATGGAATGCCTTCATAATCAATAATTTGCTTGCAGGATGTGTCCCGCCATTGGATGGTGATGTACTCCAATAGGCCTCCTCTGGTGTCGAGATTGATTAGAATTCTAGCATAGGCCATCATACCTGTTTGCAGATATGATTTGTCATATTCCATATAGGTGTCGATAGCATTACCGATCTGTTTGAAAATGTCTTCGGACTAGTATTGTAGGGGGAGGCCTGGCAGTCGAATCCATACAGGTCCAATACCGATCTGTTCAGTCTCAGGGTCAAAGAGGGGTGTCCAACGCTTCAGCAAAACTGGGGCATGCTCAAAATGGCAGTATGAGGATAGGACCCAGTTTGTGATCGGCACGAGCGAAACGAAGGGCAAACCATCCCCTCACAAAGGTCTGCATGAATGGGATGTCGACTAGATGGTGACCCCAGACCTCAGATGCCCAGGTCTTTAGTCTCGCGGCCAAGTAATTTCTTCCTCTGATGCGACCAACATGGACTCTGTCCGCAAAGTCCATGGCTTCTCCCCACTGAATGTCCTCTTCCAGTCACAAAAATATATCGATAGCCTTGGATTTAAAGCACTTATGTTTCTTCTTAGTACCCTGGGGGGGCGGGAGGGGGGAGCCCTGTTCAGAGACGGACCCGGTGAAGAGTGGGAAGGTTGGAGGTTGTGTAAAGGGGGGGGGCAGTTCTGTCGGTTGGAGGGCTCCGGCGAGCGGCGGGATAGCGGAATAACTACCTGATGGGGGGGCTGAGGAAGTGAGATTGTACAGAGCAGAAGCAAAGTCAGTTACCGGAGGCAGAAATATAGGGTTTGAGCCTGAGAAGTGGGGGTCTAAACTAGGGTTAGGGTTTAGACAAGCAGAGACAAACCCTAGTGAGGACAAAGAAGCCGATGGAGTGGAGAGAGCTAACCAGGTGGGGGGATCGTCCGGCAGGACCACAGGAGGCTGGGAAGGTTCAGCCAGAGAGAATCTGGAGCTGAATAAGCAGGTCGACATGGAAAATGGGGTACGGCAGATGGAAACCCCTTCCAACGGGTCGTTGGAGTAATCAACGACATCCAGATCCTCCATGGTGACAGCTGCGCCTTGGAACGGAGAAACCTTCCTTTCAACCGCAAGAAACAGAAAGAATACACCCTCGAGCCAGTCAACACAGTGACCGCAGGCACGCCATGAGAGGAGCGGTTAAGGAGACAGGGAGAAAACCAACCCCGTGAGACCCACACAGGATAGATGCCTCCGATGCAACGACTGCGACAGGTAAACCAAGGGCAGAGGTTTGCGACAGAAAGCCGAGAGTTAGCCCGACGATGAACATCGACCGGTCTGAGAGCCGTAGCAAAGGAGCAAACCCTAACCGTAACCTACCGCAGCAGACTTCATCCTTGCCATCCAAATGTTCATCCTTTTACCCCAAAGTTGTGAAGCTACTCCTTTTATTATTATTATTGTAAAGTGGACATTATTTAGTACAGGGAATTAATAGTTTTAATTACAACAATATCAATTTAAGTTATAATTAGCAAATTTTGGGTTTTGAAAGAAACATATATTTCATTCAAGGCCCATTTAAATCTTTCTTGTTTTTACTAAAGGATGAGAACATCAATCTATTTTTAATGAGAGTATTATTTTTTATAATTTCCTAGGTCTAGATTATAAGATCCTTGTTATATGTTATATTGATATGTTGACATTACACTTAAGAGTTTATGGGTTTATTGTCACATTTTCCACACTTTTATTTGCCTCTTATTTTTAAATAGGGAAGGTTTTATGGTATATCTGTTATAAAAAATTTGCTACACTTTGGTTACAGATTCAATGTATGAATCACCATCCTTGAGGTGATAAGATTTCCAACATTTTGACTATGATATATTCCTTATATATATGGGGCCTATATTTTGTTTGTAAAAGAGAGGTGAGTCTATGGGTTTTGACCTTTAAAGTGTTGGAGGGTAACCACTATCTAAAAAAGAATAAATCAAATTTTCAAAACAAGCTCAATGGAAGTGCCAGATAGCTAATGTTATGTATAAACCATGAATTGTATTATTAAAGGATGTGTTTACCTAATTATTAGTTTCCCAAATTGAAATTATGATTAATGGTGATTCCAAACTTGTAAACTTCATTGTAACACATTTTTGTTCAAAACCATTGGGTTAAACACTCGTGTTAGTGTTTTTATATCAATCATATGAACTAAGGAAAAATATAGACATCAAGGTTTAGCTATTGATGATCCAGGAGGATTCCCACAACTAATCCAAATCGATGGTCTCAAATGTTGATTGAAAAAAATGTTTCTATGTTGAAGAGATCATTAAGAAATTTCGAATGAAATTTGAATGAGCTCAAACGAACATCGTATGCAAAATTTATGGACATTAGAAGTTGAAGGAAAAATAGGGGTGGCACACCCTAAGGATTACACATGGCACACCCAAGGAAAACACATGGCACACCTAAAGGATGACACATGACACACCCCAAGGATGACATGTGGAACACCAAAGGTTGACATGGAATAATAACATGGCATGATAAACAAATTGTATGAGGTGTGTTGAGAAATTCAATTGTTTAAATTGCTTTCATTAAATTATCAACCAGGGATACTCATAAGATTGTGATGATGCCAGCAAACTACATGCAGGAGTAGGAAATTATATCTAAGCTAAGAAAACTTGGTCGTAATGAAATAAAATGTTTCATTGATCCATTTGGAGTGAGCTCAATTCTCTTAAGATCAAAGTGACAAACTATTTTGTAAATCCATGAAAACTTGATCTACATGCATAAATAAGCAAATAATGATTTTAACTGAATCAAAATCAACATAGAAGAGGATCTATATCTAGAGATCCTAGTTGTCCTTCCTTTGATTTCTTTTTCAACTAAAACCAAACACACCATAAAGCATAACAACTGATTTAAGAAAGAAAATAATGGTTTTAACTGAATCAGAATCAACACAGAAGAGGATCTATATCTAGAGATCTTGGTTGTCCTTCCTTTGAATTCTTTTTCAACTAAAACCAAACACACCATAAAAGCATATCAAATGATTTAAGAAATCAAATAATGATTTTAACTGAATCAGAATCAACATAGAAGAGGCTCTATATCTAGAGATCATGGTTCTCCTTCCTTTGATTTCTTTTTCAACTAAAACCAAACACACCATAAACCATAACAACTAATTTAAGAAAGCAAGAGGAGATGAAAAGAGATTTCATATCATGTCCACAAAGAAGATGCTCCAACTTGGAGGCCTAGGTTGTCCTTCTTTATCCAAACTTAATCACTGAATTTAGATCAAGTCCAAAATATAAATGATTAGAGAAATTTACATCTAAAACTGTAGAATGGAAATTTATGTAAAATGAAGCTTTATTCTATTCGATCATAAGTTGGATACATGTTCCAAGAGTCGTCCCCTTGGAATGGAGGAGGCACTCCTATTTATACATAAAATTTAGATAACTAACAACGATTTGAGATCCACAAATCTCTTCTAAACCCGCAAATGTCTCATGTGGTTACCACCATGTGCTAACACTTAGCAAGTAACATCTCTACAAATCCTCTCACAAATATCTGATATCTCTGATAAGAAATGTTATCAAAATTTCTATGATTCTTCTCCATAAAGTATGCTTGAAAGAATCTCGCAAACCTTCATCAAATCTTCAAGGAGATGAAGAAGAAATTCTAATTTGAGGCTTGGTGGTCAAATATGACTTTGTTGAAGTCTTCAAATACACCTACAAACATCATGAAACTCATCCCACTTCCATATATAAGTTAAAGCATGTTATTTTTCAAAACTCAATCATAAATTCACTCAAAAACACTAAAACATATGCATTGGAAAATAATAAGTCTAATCCCGATGTAATCATGAAAATAGTTTAATGTAAGGGTATGGGAAAGAGAAATATGGTTTAAAAGTGAAGTGAAAGGTTGGTAAAAAGATGGTATTTGGACGACTCAACATTCCCTCCAATTGAAGGTGTTGCATTTCCTCATGCAACCTTGCATTGGATTTCTCGAACTGTGTGATGGAGTGTCCTTTTCTGATTTGTAACAACGTTTTTTGTTATGGTTGGTTCTTGTGTGACAACCATAAATATTGCAAGTGTTGGTTCTTTTGTGGCAACACTTTCCATTTTACTCTTCTTCTTACTACAACAAAGGATGATCTTGAAAATTCAACCATATGAATACATTCCAAATAATGATTCCGCAATGTGTGCATCAACCATTCAATATTTTTAGCCTCATTTGCTTGAAATTGTTTGCTATTTAAATAGCTTATGTATAGATAACCATGAAATTATGGACAACTTATTGAAATTTTATGTTTCAATGGCTGCAAAAATTATTTGGAACATCCTCTACATGGTAGTTTTTCTTAGTAATGCATGCCTCATATTAAAACCATTGATGCATTATGGATGTCAATCAAGGTATTTATAAGAAAAAAAACTTTCAATTGGGAAGAACATGTTGGTGAACATTATATGAAATTATAGAGTTCAGGCTTCTGTGATCCATATCAAGATTGTGAAAGATTTTTTAGCGAAAATCACATGGAGTATACTCCATGTGATTTTCGCTGAAAAATCTTTCACAATTATATGAAATTATGAAATATGGGATTGACAAATAGTGTAACGAATATAAGGAATGGTGAATATTCCCCCCCAACTGAAGGTCTTTTCCATCCTTGGAAAATGTAACAAATAAGGAAGACCTAGAATGACATGAAATAGGGAAGGATACAAAATGACAAATAGGGAAATTTTCCAAATACATGTATTTTAGCATTCAAGGAATTATTGATTAAAGATTGAAAAAAAACATACCTTCGCCTACCTCAGAAGGTTCTGAGATATGCATATGAGAGATCTTTTTATGATTGGTATCGTTTTGGCTGCTATTATTGGATCATCGATCTTGAAATGAAACAATCTGATATGCTTGGTTGTATGAACATAGAATGATATCTGAAATTGGTACATTTGTACCATCTTATTGTTGGAACTAAGTTGCTGGTGCTGAACTCTGGAGCTAAATTTTGATTTATTGTAACACTGCTACAAGATGTTGTAAGTGTCATGGAATCATATAGTCTTCATTCATATATGCATCGTGGCATAATTATTTTCTAAGTGAATAAATTTTGCTGATGTCAAACATAGAAAGAAATTGTTTGATTGCCGACCATTAATGAATGTCGTTGACCAACACGAGACTACTCACCATTAATGTTAGTGAGAGTCGAGATTCCCAAGTACATCTTATTAGGTACGAATAAATGAGTTGAAGTCAAGCCACCTAGAAGATCTGACAAACATGGGACATTGATGTATTTCCAATGTTCATTGGCCAATCCTTATTCACCATGTATTAGCAAATTATCACACAAATAAAGTGTCAAAAATTTTAATAATTAATTAAACACCTCTAACAAGATTTAAGCTCATGAACTCAACCAAACAAATCTATCGATTTACCACTACACCTCCACACACAATCTACGAATATATGTGGAATTTTTTTTATTTTTTTTTTATAAAAAAGTTTAAATTATTATTGATGCGACAAAATGACAAGTGCCAACAAACCAAATTACGAAATTTCTGCCTGAAAATTTAACTTTGCAACGTCTCCATCACACACGTCAAGTTAATTTTGTTGCCACCGGGATTTTCATTTCAATTAGAACTTTTTTTTCGCATGAAAAACGAATCTGTGCAACTAATTTGACCGCCATTCTAAAAATCAATGGTATCACCGCACCAATGTTGAAAGCTCAACGACATATGCATAAAATGTTTTTTTTATTCGCGTGTTTTGTTTTGGTTTTTACAGGTTGATTCCAAGCCGAAGGCCAAACAACTGGATTGGAAAGCTGGTTAATGCATAAAACTTGGTGCTGAATAATACTATTCTCTACCTCTTTTTTATACATCATATTATATGCATCGTGGGTTTTTCGTATGTTTTATGCATGTGGTTTTTAACTCACAACGTGGGTCATGGTTTTATTTATTTGCTAAGCAATTTTTTTTTTGTATTTTATAATGTGGTTGGGTTTTATGTTTTTCTTTAGCATGGGTTTATTTTATTTTTAATTTATTTTTTTATGTTTTGTGTTTATGTGTTTTGTTTTTATGTGATTTTTTTATTATTTTGTTTTATTGTGTGAATTTTTTTTATGGTTTTGTTATTTTATTTGTTTTGGTTTGGTTTTATATATATATCTATATATAGGGTTGTATTTGTGTTTGTATTTTTTAATTTTTATGGTTTATTTTTTAATGTTATATTTATTTCTTGTTTTTAAATAAAATATTTAGTTGAGAAAATTGTAATTAGGTTTTTACTTATTTTAATGAAGAAATAAATTTTTTTTTGAGATAAAACTAATTGATATTTGGAGATCAAATTTTAAATAATTTTTTTATAGTCAATAACAAATTTAGATTTCTTAATCATTTTTTAGATGTATGATTTTTATTACAAAAATTCAAAGCTAACTTATCTAATTTTTCTTTTTGATCTTCCAAGTCGCAACAGGGTGCAAGAAGAGAGCATACTTATGAATTCTTTATGTAATTGAAATCTGAAATTTGAAAAGCAATATAAGAAGAATTTGATTTCAAACCTCAAATTTTAGCTCTCTAAACTCCACTTGTTTTCCTTCTTCAGAAATATCCCTTTGATTGTAGATCTTCCTGCCAATGGTTAGTGAATGAGCTGGCTCTTACAGCACCACCAAAATTTCCAAGAAATGAATGAAATCAAATTTGAAAATCAAAAACTTATCTCCATGCTTGGTTTTATTTTCCTATTCTATCTTACTCTATTTTGAGAAAGATTTTTTTTTTCAAGTATAGGAGTATTTCCAATAAAGCCATTTACGGATCAAAATATCTAGTATGCTCACATCCAAATGTGAAAAATATCCCTGAATGTTTACAAGGATATGAGAGATCAATTGCACATTTGGATTAAATGTTAGCATTTGTTGAAGAATGGAATAATGTTGTGGCCCAATCACCTTTCGAAACCACTATTCAATGTAGTCCTCATTCTCTTGGCTCTTCTCCAAATGCTTGAATATCATTCTAGATCTCCTGTCCATAAATCGATTAGTTCGAAACTTTAATAGTGAAAAGATTGATTCAAATTTATGCATCTTATTTATCATGCTTTATATATGCAGCTAAAAAAGGGATTCAAAGCTAACTCCTATGTACACTTCCCCATGTTACTAACATCTTGCTATCACCAAGTCATCCTTTCAACATGAGTTAGCTTTTCCATGAATCAAACCAAAGAAAAATAGTGGTACTAAATTAAATTCCTAATGCCTAATCCCTTAGCACCATCCCCGATAACGACGCCAAAAATGTTGGGCAATTCAATTTCTTAAATTTCTTTCATTAAATTATCAACCAGGGATACTCGTAAGCTTGTGATGATGTCAGAAAAATATATGCAGGAGTAGGAAATTGTCTCTAAGCTAAGAAATCTTGGTCGTAATGAAATAAAATGCTTCATTGATCCATTTGGAGTGAGCTCAATTCTCCTAAGATCAAAGGGACAAACTATTTCATAAATCCATGAAAACTTGATCGACATGCATAAATAAGTAAATAATGATTTTAACTGAATCAGAATCAACACAAAAGAGGCTCTATATCTAGAGAACATGGTTGTCCTTCCTTTGATTTCTTTTTCAACTAAAACCAAACACACCATAAAGCATAACAACTGATTTAAGAAAAAAAATAATGATTTTAACTGAATCAGAATCAGCAAAGAAGAGGCTCTATATCTAGAGATCCTGGTTGTCCTTCCTTTGATTTCTTTTTCAACTAAAACCAAACACACCATAAAGCATAACAACTTACTTAAGAAAACAAATAATGATTTTAACTCAATTAGAATCAACACAGAAGAGGCTCTATATCTAGATATCCTAGTTGTTCTTCCTTTGATTTTTTCAATTAAAACCAAACACACCATAAAGCATAACAATTGATTTAAGAAAGAAATTGATTTAAGAAAGCAAGGGGAGACGAAAAGAGATTTCAGTCCAAGTCCACAAAGAAGAGGCTCCAACTTGGAGGCCTGGGTTATCCTTCTTTATCCAAACTTATCATTGAAATGAGATCAAGTCCAAAACCTAAATGATTAGAGAAATTTACATCTAAAACTATAGAATTGAACTTTATCTAAAATGAAGCTTTATTCTATTCCATCATAAGTTGGATACATGCTCCAAGAGTCCTCCCCTTGGAATGGAGGAGGAACTCCTATTTATATATAAAATTGAGATAACTAACAAGGATTTGAGATCTACAAATATCTCCTAAATACACAAATGTCTCATGTGGTTACAACCATGTGCTAACACTTAGCAAGTAACATCTCTATAAATCCTCTCACAAATATCTAATATCTTTGATAAGAAATCTTATCAAAAGTTCCATGATTCTTCTCCATAAAGTATGCTTGAAATAATCTCCCAAAAATTCATCAAATCTTCAAGGGGTTGAAGAATAAATTCGAATTTGAAGCTCGGTGGTCAAATATGACTTTGTTGAAGTCTTCAAATACACCCACAAACATCATGAAACTCATCCCACTTCCATATATACGTGAAAACATGTTATTTTTCAAAATTTAATCATAAATTCACTCAAAAACACTAAAACATATGCATTGGAAAATAATAAGTCTAATCCCGATGTAATCATGAAAATAGTTTAATGTAAGGGTATGGGAAAGAGAAATATGGTTTAAAAGTGAACTGAAAGTGAAGTGAAAGGTTGATAAAAATATGGTATTTGGGCGACCCAACAAGGTGGATAATTATTCCCACAGTACTTTGGAATACAATACAATTTTACATACATAAAATATTTAGGCGGGTGTTGGTGGCTACCCACCTATTTCGCTAGCTCACAACAAAATTTTCCTATTTTGGTAGTTTTCTAATTTTGGCAGTTTTCAGATCTTGAACATCTGGATCCATTTTAAGGCCCTAAAGGATGTTTTTTTAATGGAAATGAGTTGATGACAATCAACTTTGTTGATAGTAAATGTTGTTCAATTCAGATAGACCTTTCCAATGGGCTATCATATGCACCAAATGGAGATCATATGCTAAAAGTATGGCCTCAGTAAGTTGACGTCCAACTTACCCCATTAGGGCCCATAAGCTTTTGGTTCTTCATCTCCTAGGGTTAGGGTTTTTTATGTTTAGGAATTCTCATTGTTTCTTCATGGTAAAAGGGCCTATGAGACTTATTGTAACATAGTTCAAGAAGGCACATTGTTGTCACATCTCTTCTTAGAGATAAGCTATCACCATTTGAGCTAGTTTGTTTCAATTATGCATGTATACAATTTTAGCATTTTTCATTTATTAATTGAATTATAGTTTCACTGTATCTTTGTGTTTTGGTTATAAATTTGTATTTCATTTTGTTCCTTTCATAAATTCATATTAGTGGTATCAAAGCAGTCTTGTCTTTCTCTTCTTTTCTGTGAATGTCCCCAATGAGGTCGAGGTATAGGGAGTTGGGACTTGAAATGGTTGAGCCCTTGCAAGACCATCCTTGCTAACCCCTATGGTCTCCCATGGAAGAAGAAAAAAATATGAGTGACTAGGAGATTCTATCAAAATATTTCTCGAAGAAGCCCTCGAGCGACAAAGGAACAAAATGATGGATAACATTTCCTAGATTCTTTGGCAGATACCAATAGGTGAGGAATTTTCATCCAACAACCACTTTGGAGGCATTACCCCTTTTAAGGTACAAGTTGATTTTGATATTCCTATATTTAAAGGTCAAAGAGATGTAGATGCTCTAAACAAATGGTTAATTTTGTTAGAAGGATATTTTTTGATCCATAATTTTTTCGATAGAGAAAATATTACTTTTTCACTCTTTATGGCCACTGCCCATGTTAGGGACTAGTGGGAAACTTATTATGAGTAAAGAGCCACGAGGGAATCCCAAGATTTTCAGTAGTTCCCACCTAGGACTCTTTTAGGGATGTTGTTAAGGAACAATATTACCTTATTGGAAGCTATGAATACCAATACATGAGATGCACCTCTCTATGACAAGAAAGGGACCAATGTGATATCTCTTATCTTAATGATTTCATTGTAATTAAAATGCACATAAGTTTAATTTTTATTTAGTATGCTACATTAAAACACAGATACACATTTCATTATCAATAAATTTGTTAATAATAATTATTTGTAAATTTTTTGTTTGTAAACTTGTAATTATGTTTTTATTTTATAAATAAAGAAAAAATGGGAAATAATGGTTGATTACAAATGGATGAAAGAGGAAAAAGGGCTCAATTTAATTATAAGAAATTATTATCCATCAACAAGTCCTAAGCATCAAATTTGGGTGATTAGATTTATTTATATTTCCGAGGAGTCCATTTGTTGGGGACTCCTCGAAAATATTCTCCTTGATTTTATCTTTCCAATGAGTCGTCCTGGGCCTCATTTGGCCAAGTATAACTCAATCTATGAGCCTCCAAAGTTGATGGATCAAATCTGGCATAAATCTGGAAATTCTGTTGCTGGGCTAAAAATCAGAATTTTAGTTAAAAATCTAATCCTAAATTAGAATTTTAATTAATCCTAATTTAATTATTAATCATAAACTAAACTAATTAATTAATTAATATTAATCTCACTAACTAATATATAATTAATTATTTACAAACTATATAATATTAATCTTAAATAATAATTACATTTTAATTTATTTAAATTAATTATATTACATATATTAATTAATTTAAATATTAATATTTAAACTAATAAATATTATTTATAATATTAAATTAACCCTACACTATCTTACTTCACTTACCTTTCCTCACTCATTCACTCATCGTATGAGTGAGTTTTGAAATTCAAACAAATGCATGTTATAATACTTATGCCTTAATGCCCCTTTGGTTAATGCACCATGGTTTGACTTTTCGCAATCGGAGAATCGGGGGTATGGAGGCTCTCAAACTTGTCATAATGCCAAAGTCCCCGATGCGATGTAAAGCAAATCGGCAATCGGCGTCGGGAGGGTATCGAGGTTCTTAAACTTGTCACAATACAAAATCCCTGATGCGATGTAAACTCCCGATGCGATTAAATTTATTTTATATATATTAATTTTATATATTAAATTTTAATTTAATTAAATTAATTATATTTTATATAATAATTAATTTAATTAATTTGAGATTTAATATATAAAATTAATGTTTTGTTTTAATTTTATTTTAATGAAATTTAGTTATGAAATTATCTAAACTACAGCCACTTGGAAAATAAATAAAAAGAATAAAAATAAACTACAGCCACTTGGATATTATGGGTTTTTTAAGATTAGTAATTGTTTTGGAAATTGGAGTAAATTTCTTAAATCCCGATGCTTAATAATTTGGCTGCTTAAGTAAAAATGGAAAATGAAAAATGTTAGTAAAAACTCACTAAGTGTTGGTATTTAAAATAAATGCATTATTGAACTAATTTATTTACAAAATGATATATTGTACATTTTATGCATTTTTAGCCCATGCTAGATAAATGATGAGACTTCAAAAGAGTACCATTTTCAAACCAGTTTACCAAATGAGGCAAAACAAGCGTCAATGGAAAGCTTATAAAAAATCAATTTTAACAAAGAAATCAAAACAAGAATCCAAAGAAAATAAAAAATTAACCAAAAGCATAGGGTAATCAACTAAATAAAAATCCAAAAAAGTGTTTAGCCAAATTTTTATAGAAAGGGTCCCCATTATTTGAGTTGAGCAAGTCAAAAAATGGGGGGTTATGTTCTTACAACAACAGGAGGATCAGAAGAAAGCCTCTGATAACCAACAGGAAGTTGGGGTTGAGGAATTGTGAGGTTTTCCAAAACTGTGGAAGCTTTATCCATGAGAGGACAAAGGTGAAGAAGATGTTCACCTTCACATAACCTACAGGGAAATCTAATCTTCCCTTTCTTCTTACCATCGTTGGCCAAGATCATAGCATTGACATGATCTCTAGAGGTCGATGAGGATGGTCGATCCAAAATATGAGACCATACCTTCAAGACTCTAGGAATTCCAGGGCAGTTTCAGAGGAGATGATCACCCTTGCACAACTTACAAGGAAATTCGACCTTCCTGGAGGATCATAAGGTTTTTCTACCAGAGGTGCACGTAGAGAAATAGTAGCATGATTGGCCTCTTGCTTATCTAACTTCTTCTTCTTTATCTTCCTCTTCTTCTCCTTAGCCTCCTAGTTACTAGATTTGGAATGTTCACTAGGCGAAGTAGAAGAGGAGGGTGAAGAAATAGGGGAAGAAGGGGAAGGGTCAACCCTAGAATCATCATGACGTGATTCAAATGAAGGAGATGGTGGAACAAGAGTCATGATGCTCGGGATCACCAAAGTTGAAAACAACCAAATAGGTAGGCCAATGGTTAACCCAGGCAGGGACAACGTTGCCATGTAAGGAGCACCAACATTTCCAAAATAAGGAAAAGGACCAGGATTCCCATCCAAGGGGAGACCTTGACTGGTAGATTCTGGAAATGTTGCCATTGGAATTGACTTGAAAAGAATGCTAACTGTAACCAGGAATATTTCGTGGGCAGTTAATTTTATGACATTGAAACAAAACTTGAGCTTTTCATATTTAAAGAGTCGAGAACAAAGACAAAAGATGACTCTAGTTGCCTTCGAATCTTTAATGAGCCTAAAAGGACAAGTGCTTAGATTATCCTTTTACTTTTAAAGAGTTGAAAAGGAATGAAAGTGACTGCTCTTGAGTACTAGACAAGAGGTTTACTGGACAAATTGCAAACCTGCATATATACCTCGGTGATCAAATGAAAGAGAAATGACCAAGGACTTTCCATACAGTAATCAATCTTTTCGAATTCTGTGTTTGGTGCATTACAATTCATAAGGCAGTAGACTCGACATCTTATGGATAATAGGATGATAACCTAGTGGGATCTCCCAATATATACTCGACGATATAGGAAGCACAAATCCGTACTAGTACCTATCAAATCACAGAAGGAGGAATCACCCAACCTTCATGAAAACAATAGTAACTAGGTTTAACGATGCCGAAACACGTCTCTAGCCTAGACCTCTAGATATGTGAGCATTAGGTTCCAATGCATTTTTAAGTTCATTCAATAGATTTTAGCAGTTAATCTTGATTTAATTCTCGGTTTCAAGGCCCTACCGAATGTATTTCAACAATTTCTAGGATGCAACTACAATGAGTAAAACACCATTCCTTTCAATGAACAACTACCTAAATGAGGGTAAGGAGTTCATTTCCAAGCGAACGCAAACAATAACAAGAAAATACAAGAAAAGCAGTGCATGCAAGCAATCCATTCACTAGGAAACACAATGCATCAATTTCACTTATCTCGCAACTACTAATGAAAGATTTGAACTTTTCTTTCTAATTTCTCAATCATGAAAAATTCACTAATGCAAATATGCTTTCACTTTCGTATGCTATATGAATGCAATGTTTTTTATTTTTGGACTTAATGAAAAACAAGCAAATGCAAGCCTGACTGATCAAAACAAATGTAAGCTATGTTCGATAGTGAATGAAAATCAAATCAACATGACAAACTAGTTCGATAACCAATCACTACAGACCAATCAGAAAGGATACAAGTAGTAAAGGAACAACTTCAAACAAGTCAATAATATGGTTGTGGATGTAGCTCCGAATCTTGGCAAGACAAGCAACCTAAAACAAGTGACTTCTTGATGAAACCGTAAAAGACTTTAGGTCACACACCCGAAAAAACCAAAACTCAGACAAATGGAACCAAAAAGGATATGCCTTAGCACACACAGTCAAAATGACCTTGATAAGATGGAAGAGACAGTAGAGGACAAGCTACACTGGCTTATTCAGGAGGCAGGGCTATGAAAAGCAACCCTATGAAACGTCGCAGAGGTTAGACTAGCAACATGAGACAAAAGCCAAATTGTCACAGGCACAAAGCTAGCAACTGAGCAACGTCGTTGCAAGAGTACACCTGTCTTAGGCAATGGCTCTATTTCAAGAATCATTGCAACTATATGATGGGATATCCACAACGTACATCTAGATCAAAGAGGACAAGCGCAACTCATCGCAACTGTTAAGAGCTAAACAACGACGATCTCAATTAAAAGGCAAAACGAGGCAAAGGCCACTGAAAGGCACTAGGCTTATCACTCAGACAGTGAAGGGGACTACCAGATTTACTCAAGTAACCCAGAACACTGATGGCTCAGTCCCAAAACTAAGAGACACTAAGAAATTTAATAAAAAATGAAGCAAGAGCAAAACATGAGACAAGACACAAAGGATTCCCCAGCAGAGTCGCCAACTTATGATGTAGGTAAAGTTCCCTCTGTGGACAAAGGCAACCCCTCTAGCCCTACAGTGGGTCTAGTCACATCAAGACAAAACAACAACTAATTCCTATAGTCATTGTTGAAAGAGCCTACCTTATGCCAATGTTCGATGAATTCTTCGTTACGCTGCTTCATCTATCATTTCCTTCTCCTTGATGAGTGATTCACCTGAAACAACACAAGAGGACAACAAAACACATAATAGAGTACAACAATGAACTATTCACTTACAGAGTCAAGGAACCATAACATATCATGTATACTTCACACATGATATAGAAAATCACGATTGATTGTATTAATATGAGCAAAATTAAATCTTACAACCATGCCTTGACATCCAAGCTTCCTTGAAGGGTCTAGTCAATCTGTTTTCATAAGAATTCACTCTCAAAGGTCTCCTAGAAAGGCCGATGACCTGCTCTCTCACTCAAAAGCACTAGTATTAGGCTAAGGCAATCTTCCTTCTTATAAAACCATTTTACACTAACACTCCACAACCAATCGCTATTCTATTAGCAATCCACACAGCAAATTATCAATCCAACGCCAAGAACTTACTAATTTGCTCACACCCAAAAACTAGTTGATCATAGTCATGGAGGATGCTTTTATAAGAGGAGGAGCCTCCACAAATGAGGGAGATGAAGCTTATCTTCATGGGAGGTTTCTCAAAAGGCAGAACTATCATTTCAAATGAGGAAAGGCGAACTCCCTTGACCCAACAACCAGTTCCAGAACCACCCAAAAGCATTCTGTTTGAACTAATTCACCATATTTTGGTCATCACGAGTCAAACATTAAGACTTAGAGATGATGTCGTGAGGTCACAATGTATTCAATGATATCGTTGCAAGCTAGGTATTGATGACTTGCGATGACCCTAAAATCTGACCGTAGCTGAGAACAGATGTACTCTTGCGATGACGTCGCGACCTTTTGGTTCACTCTGGGTCATCGTTGTAGGTAGAATGGTGTTGTCTCACGATGATCTTGAAACATGGGAAGAAAGGGTCAACTTCAGGATTAAAGAGCATTGTTAATCTTCTTGAATGACTTGGAAGATGTGGACACACATCTTTTAGGTATGACACAGAGAAGATTCCATTGAGGGACCAACTTTACCCGGGATCAGGGGATACGGGGTCAGTGACAAATTACTGTGTAACAAGATTGCTTGCCCGCACTTCTTGGCTCGCCAAGAGGTATTCTGCAGTTCATAGTTTCTTGGTAATCCTTTTGCCTAGCTTACCCATTTTTGTTTATTTCTTTTTTGTAATAAAATCAATCAGAAATCGTGGAGGAACATCAACCCTTACCCCATCATTCATGGAGGACAGTGAGTAAACCACCTTTACCGCCCGAAGTTACACCTATCCAGTTAAAGCGGTCTCATTTGAATGAATCTTGTGCATCCAAAACTTCTGGTTCTTCATTTGAATTACAAGAAACACCTATACCGGTAAGTAATGTGACTCTAATTACTCCTACACTTACTGGTACATCTGTTATTGAAGTGGAATCTCCAAAATTACCTGAGGACACTAGAACTGAATGTAGTGAAATAGTAACCCAAGTTGTTTAACAACAAGTTGATTCTCAACCCAAAGTTATTCAACAAGAAATTTCTTTTGAACCTAAATATGTTCAAGCAAAAGTTGATCCTGAACCTATCACTATTCAATCAGAAGTTACTTCTGAACCAGAAGTTGTTCAAGAAGCCCAACCTGAACCTGTTATTATTTTACTGCAACACTTGGATCTTGAAGTTGAAAAATCAAAATTTATTACCATACCGGAAGAAGATCGACTAGTACATCCTCAGACATTCGTAACTATCAAGACTTCCTCTTTACCTCGGGAACAAATACTAGAAATCTATTACAGACCTGACAGTGAAATCATTCCACCTTGTTTGATTTCGATAGAAGAGGAACTTGAGGTAGAAACAACCAAAAATCCATTCCATTTTGGAACTGGACTTTATCTTTATCCTCATACTCTTAATTTCACTGCTCCTTTTGATCGTGATTACTTTCAGACACCCGTTGATTCGTTAGGAAATCTATTTCGATATTTGATTATGGTAGAGTCAACATCCTAGACTATACCATATGTTACAGCTACGATAGAATCTTTTGTCGCAACCTCTTCGATGTTTACTATGACACCTGAGTCACATTTGTATGGTGTTCTGTTCGTCGCATTGGGTTATCAATCTTTATCTGGAACGCACTCAGGTTTTGCTTCTAGCCCTTAGTCTTCACCAATGTCCTCTACAGGAATTTTATATGGTTCTTCATTAACGGATATTGAACAGCTGGACCCATCAAGTCAATATCAAGCTGGTTCATGTAGTTATCATCTAATATATCCGCTTTACACTGGACTACCCCCATATGGAGAACAATATGCACAATCTCCTTATCCTCCATTTTTTGGGGTGCAACCATATGTCAGTATTCCATCGTCTTTAAGTCAACCTGGAATGACTATCTGTCAGTGGTAGCCAACAATGCTCGTTCAACCTAGGCCTATGTATCCATCACAACCTATGCAATTTGTCTCATCCATTCCAACTACGCCTGTTGTTATGGCTTTACCACAGTAACTAGCGCAGTTAGTTGTATCTCAACCTATGCAAGCTAGTCCTTTAACCTCAGATCCCCAAGTTTTAGGTTTACAAATTCAGTCTTCTCAGGCATTTTTACAACAACCACTTGTGCATGGAGTCCAACAACCTCAGGCCAGTTTACCTTTCACTAGAATGACTCAGACTTACACTATTTTAGTGTATTCACAACTTGGTTAAGCTTACATTGGTAGGAAACAACCATTAAATCAGCAACCGTTGTATCAACAACAACAACATTTTCTTCAATAGCCTTGGCAACCCCAATATCAACAATAGCAATTCCAGCAATACCAACCTCATCCTGGACTTGGTCAACAAGCGTTTGTTGGGTTTGGTCAACAACAAGTTTACCCTTGCCTGGTCAACAAGCCTATGCTGGGTTTGGAAAATAAAAAATGTATCCTAGTGCTCAATAATCACCTTATACCAGATTTTCTCAACAAACTTACCCCTATCAAAGTTACCAGCAGCAGATGCCTTATGCTGGTATGCAAAGCCCTATTGCCCAGGTGATCTTGTCTTACTCATGTTATGCTCAACCTGACCTCAATAAACAGTTTCCTTTTGTTGCCACACTGAAATTACCAGATCTAAATCGGCTCACCAATGACCCAATTTTTTATACACCTTGGTGGCTGGTGATTCCTCATAAATTACCTTCCAATATTCCAAAATTCAATGGAAACCCTAGAGAAGACCCATCCAAGCATGTCATGACTTTTCATTTATGGTGTTCATTAAACTCCTTGAATGATGATTCAGTTAGACTATGTCTTTTCCAAGGAACGCTTACTAGTGTGGCTGCAAAGTGGTACATTGAGTTACCATGAGCTTCTTTTGATAACTTTACATCTTTAGCTACCACGTTTTTAACCCACTTCTAGTTACTCATACGATATGAAATAGGAATGGAGCTATTGACCAACTTTAAGTAGACTACTGCTACTCATATCTCTGATCATATTCATGAGTGGCGTCCTTGTCATCAAATGGTCAAAAATTATGTTCCTAATCATCTTTTAGCTAAGTGGTTTATAAAATCCTAGTTGCCATCTATCACCGAGGATGTAGTGAAAGGTGGAGTTGTCACTGAAGAGTAAGTAATTGCTCATGCACAATATTTGGACATGATTCATACACAATCTGGCATGCTCTATGACAAGATCCTAAATGTACCCTAACTAGCTTTCACTATTCATCCACCACCATTGAGTAAGGAATCTCATGTTGGTGACAGTGTGATTGGTTCTTCAAGCACACAAATGGCAAGTGGACCATCTCGTCAAACACTTGCCATTTCCAATCAAACTTCAAATGCATATGACAACACTCTTGCTTCCGAAATTAATGTCATGTCATCTGACAAAGGAAAGAATGAAAAGCAACCAGGAAGCAAGAACAAGGGGAAAAACATGAAGAAACAAAATAACCCCCCTCAAGATAAATCATCTGATTCCTCTCCTTTGGCTAGGAAACCTCGTTACCCATGTTTAATCTGTAACGATGAGCACTTTACGCAAGATTTTCCTCACCTCTCTGAAGTCTGAAAACTTCTTAAGAATTCTAGTACATCCACAGTGTTGATTGATCCTTTTCCAACCCCAGAGACACATATGGTTGCTACAGACCATGCTTCCACTTCCTAAGTGCTTATGCTATCCACCTCTAAGCCTAAAATTGTTGTTTTCATGTCAACACAAAGTAAATATTATGGAAATCAATCATCGTCATCGAATAACTAGGCCACTGATCAACCTAATCCTTCAACTTCAACTTTGTCTTATCCTATTCCACCACCTATTGCACCAGAGTTAACAATAAAACCACCTAATGGAGTTGTACATAAATCAACATTTAACCCTCAAGCTAGAGCATCACATAACTATAACATAGTATAATATTTGGCTTAGTAACCTTCTGCTATGTCAACGCTTGAGGTACTTTCAGTTTGTCCCTCCAAAAAGCATCCTTTGTTGTCAGCAATTAGTGGAATTGATCCAATAGATTCCAATCTTGTGGTTTTCAAACATCCGGGTTATACGCCACAATTACCAGCGCAATTAGCATTCCTGATTCAAGTAAGCACCCTGAATAAACTTATTCACTGAACCATTATTGATGAGGGGGCATCTACTTGTATTATGTCGATGAATTGCTGGAAAGCACTTGGTTCATCACCTTTGTCACATTCACCAACAACATTAAAAGCTTTTTACGGTCGCACATATACACCTTGTGGAATCTTGAGTAATATGCAAATTGAACTAGGGGGCAAAACAGTAACTGTTGAAGTTGAGGTTGTTGATGGACCCCTTGACTAGAACATTTTGATAAGAAGACCATGGGTATGTGTTATGGATGTTGTGGTTTCAACATACTTTTGTATGATCACATTCCCTCATAAAGGCAGAATCACAGTTATCGATCAACTCGCCATCTTCTCCTCTAGTTCACAAGCTACTGGAAGTATTCCATTAGTTCATGGACCCTTGCTATCTCTTCAAAACATTGGTGTAGGTCTCTTCAACGATTCTTCCCTAATGGGTACTTTTTCACTACCATCACCATCAAAGATGGCGGAAGTGGAAAAAGTTGAGGCTTGTAACATGATATCTTCCACTTCATCTGATTTAAGGAAGGTTGCCAATAGTTTTGAAGTTGATAGTAGTAATGAAATCATGTTGCTAAGCCCCATTGAGCTTGCATAGCAATCAATCTTTCTGGCTTGCGGGGCGAACCCAAATCCATCTTCGCCAATTGTATGGGTAGATCTTTCATTAGAATATGGTACTTCTTCTAATCCCTTTTCACATATATTTTCTATTGATGAAGGAATCATCCAATCAATGATGACAGAAGAAGAACCATGGGAAGATTATCATCATCATTCCCATCTTCCAGATTACATAGAAGGTTTTTGAAACGAACTTAATCACCCTTTAGTTGTTGATTTTCTTTCGAATTCCATTTTTATAGATATAGTAGATTCCAAGCGAAACTTGTCAAATATCGAAGACACTATTTCTATTAATATTTCGACCAAACATAAAGTTGTAGAAAGCATTCATGTTGGAAAATCTTGTTCTCCATCAGAACTTGATATTTATTGTGCTCTCTTTCGTGAATTCAGAGATATATTTTCATGGTCATATGAGGAGATGCTAGGTATTAACTTTACTATAGTTGAACATGAAACTAAAATGTATCCTAATGTCAAAACAGTGCAACAATGCCTCCGTCCTATTCATCCAAAGAAGGCTGAATATAGGATATTCTTTTCATATCCTACATGGTCACCAACAAATGGGGACTCCACTAGCATAGTAATTCATTTCATGGGTGACTATAGTTTCAACGAATTTCAGGGTTTTATGTAGCTATTTATAGCCTCTCAATTTCTATTTATAGCTTTATTTCCTTTTTCTGTCCAATTTTTGGATTATGGTAGTTTTCTGGTTCTTTCCACAGGTCACATGTACCAGTCGAGCAGGAGACGAAAAAATTTGTTTGAGATCTACTAACCTAGAGTTCTAGGAGTAAAACACAATTCTCATCCACAGATCTACATCCTAGAGTGCACTTTTTTGCCAGATATATGTGTCTTCCACTGTTTCCAAGCCAGTACCTACGTTTTGGATTTTCTTTTCCAATATTTTTCCAGATTCTTTTCTTCAAAATTGCTGAGAACAATGTGTGTGGATTTGTAAGGGTTTCTTATCTCCTTTTGAGTCTCACCTAGGCCTAGATTCTCTTCATTTTTCGCTTTGATGAAGGAAAAACCCCCTTAGGGTTTAAATTAGACCTCCACCATTTTAGGAAGAGATTGGTTGAGGGAGGAGTTTATGTTTTTAGTATTTTGAGCCACGGAATTTTAGAGTTTGATCCATTATTTTACAACACATTTGTATAGGTTTATTTAACCTTTCCTCCCTCTAGAGTTTTGGTTTTTCCTTTCTGCCTTAGGGTCGCCTTGAGTATCCTAGGTTTTGGAGCTTCATACCTATCCTTTACAATATTATTCACCTTTGATTTTTGTTATATGTCTACACCATTTATAATATATTAACACCTCTAGATATCAACCCCTTTCACATTATTTATTTTAGGCATTTTATGTATCTTTGAGTAGCTTGTTTTCCTTCTCTTGCTTAGCTTCTTGATATCCTTTTTGGGTGGGGTTTCGTGTGCTTGATTTTTTGTTTATGCTTTTTTCATTTTCAACATTATTTGTAGTGTTTCAACACTTTATTTTCAGCAACACATGGCATCGTACAACATGCTCAATTAACTCATCCACTTGAAACATCATTTTCACACACTCACACACTAAGCGAACGTGACCTTGATTAACACTGTTAAGCCTAGACTTGAAACGCTACACCTTAATAATTCAATGAACATAGATTAAGTCCACTTGGTCACAAGGGAGAAACAATCTATGTAGTTTAGTTGTAGGATCGGTAGGATAGGCTTCCAATAACACCCATAGATCACTGACATCGAGACATAGAAGTTCACATATTAGGGAGCTTAAAATCCTTCACCATCCCACGGCCCAAAGCTAGAGTGCGTCAAATTCTTGATTCAGAGGGGGTTAGGTTAGGTCATCATGTCAGTGGTTCTCCTTGGGGCTACTCAACCTGTTGCAGGGAATCTCATGCTGTATCTAATCAGCAGAAGTTGAAGACTTGACCACCTCCATCGGACAAAGGTAACTGTAGTGGTCAATCTTAGAAAAACATCCCATATGATTGGTTGTGGGTAAAAATTGGTCTTCATTATTTCTTTTGATATATAATTTACTCCCAAATATCTTGAAGTGTCTTATAAATGTTGGTCTTCCTTTCCATAGGTCCCTGTTAGCCCTTAACTATGCTTTATTTGTTATGTAAATAGTTACTTGAGATGCTTCTCCCTAGAATGTGTGTGCAACCTTCCCTACATCGATAATTGCCCTGGACATCTTATGAATGGTTCTTTTTCCTTTCAACGACCCATTTATATTGTGGTGTTCTTGCTACTGAGTACTTCCTCCTTATGCCATGTTTCTCACAAAAATCTTCAAATTATTTTGAAGTGAATTCTCCTCCTCTGTCAGATCTCAAGCATTTAATATTGAGTTCCATCTCATTCTCATCTTGAGCCTTGAATAGTTTAAAATTACTTAGGGTTTTTGACTTATCTTTCAGTGATGTTATCCAATTATCCCATTACAATCGTCAAGAAATAAAATAAAGTTCCTTTCTCCTCTTGGGCTGTTTTTTCTTGTGGTACCATAGATATCTGTGAAACAACTCCAAATGTCTAGAAGATGAGAAATCCTTAGTTTTGAATTGTTTTCATTTCTATTTTCCAAATTCACAAGACTTACAAATTGGTTTATCAGACCTTTATAGTCTCGGTAAGCCTTTAATTACCCTTAACTTAGTAATCTTGACTAGGCTATCAAAATTTGTATGTTCCATACTTTTGTGCCACAACCATGTTAGTTTTTTTTTTTTTCTAAAATAACAATTCACTTTGGAGTCATAAAACACACACATTGATGTGAACCCTCATTTTCTTTCCTACCAACTTTCCATTTTAAAATTTTTATATGTCACAATCCTTAGAGAAAAAAGTCACATCATACTTGTTGTTGGACATTTGGCTTACATTTAATAGGTTTTGCTTGAGACCATCCACATATAAGATATTTTGTGCCTTGAGTTTTTTCATCTAAACTGACTATGACCTTCGCTCTAATTTATATAAGGAAATTATTTTTAAAAGTTACATTTATTTTATTCTTCTCCTTTACAAATAAGAAATTACTCTTGTATCCAATAATATGCTTCGAATAGCCATTATATACATATCATTTCATTCTTGGTCATGTGCAGATAATGCAAAACCACGTTCCTTAGATCTCTCATTTTTCTATTTCCACCTCTTCATGTCCCTTGGATGTATTGTGTTCAAAATTTTGTTACCTATATGGACATAAAAACTTGATTCTATAGTCTTTTTCCTTGTGGAAAAATGTATTACAATTGAAACTCTCAATTTCATTCAGAGAAGGAGAGAAGGAATTTATACTCCTAGAAGATACATTTCTAAATCTGGAATTGTGAAAGTATTTAGATATGAAATTTTCATCTCTTTCAACATTCACACTTCTAGAGTTAATGGATTTTTGTCCATAAATATGACATGAGACGCAATGTCCATGAAACAAATTTGGGTACCTAATGTTTGAGAATTAATAGGCTTGACTAGATTGATTGCACCTCAATTGCTTTATTGGTTTATTCTCATACATTTCTGGGGAATTATTTGAAAGTTTAATAGCCTTGCCTCATTATTGAGTCTCTTTCATACTTGTCTTTCGTTTAACATCACTAGCTCTTCCTTTCAAAGGCTTTGCATAACTTTGGATACCTACGTGTCTTATGGACCTATTGCTGACCTTTCCTTTAAAAGGTTTTTGTGGCTCAAAGTATCCCAAACTTGCCTTGTTTACTACATATCTTTGACTACTCATAAGGTGGTTTGGTTTCTTTGTTCCATCAACAAATTTTTGTCCAAATCCATCTCATCTTTGGATTTGTTAAGGAATTTTATCAAAGACACTATCTATGCTTCCAAATTATGGAAGTGATTTTCCCATTAAGAGATTAACTCATTCGTAACTTCTTCTTTCTTCTTTTCTTCCTCAAGTTTGAGTTTTAAAGAAACTTTTCCTTTTTATATGTTTATAGTCCCATTTTCTCATGTGTGTTGGTCAGCTATTGTTTCAAAATTTTATCTCATTTCCATCTTATTATAGTTATTTTATTTTTCTTCTAACTGTTGTGCCACATTAGGGGATTTTTGAGGTCTAAAATGGGCCTCCTAAGAAAATTGTACAAAAAAAATAAACTTTATAAGAACCAATAGGATTCAAGATGATAATGTCAACCATGGGAGATGATTCACCATTTTTGGAGTAAAAAAGTACAAAGATTAAAAAATAATAAAATAATAAAACTAGTTTTTCAACTCATATTTTCAACTTATCTCCCTAAGTTTTTACTCAAATTTCGAGCAGGAGTACTCATTGGATGCACAATTTAATTCCTCATCTAGGTAGTACCCATACTTCATACTTTCGATGGACCCTACTACATGAAAAATGAGAAATACATTAAAAAACACGATTGCAATCATGTTTTTCATGTATTTCTCATTTTCTGTGTAGCAGGGTCCATCAAAAGTATGCAACATGGGCACTCCTTGGATGAGGAATCAAATTTTTCATCCAATGAGTGTTTTTGCTCGAAATTTGAGTAAACCCATACGGAGATAAGTTGAAAATATGAGTTTAAAAAATAATTTTGTCCTTTTTTCCTCTAAAATTTGATGATGTAATCTAATCTTATTTTATTATTTCCACTGTTATTTTATAATTTCCTTAGGAGGCCCATTTTATACCTCAAAAATCCCCTAATGAAATCTCCTTTCTGATAGTAGCTTCTTCTAGTTTTTCCTTTTGATAAACAAGCTCTTCATTATCAAAGTTGTACATACTTTCCTCAACTTGCAACAATTTCTCTTTTAGTAGCTTTTCTTTCTTCCTAACCTTCTTTAAGTCATAAAGAGCATTGTTGAGATCTCCTTCAAGATTCATGATGACTTCTTCTTCCTCCTCGAGAACTGAGTAACTGTCGGACTTGGATTTGAATGCCATCAGTAAGGCATTCCTCAGGCTCATCCTCTGAGGACCCTTCATTGTTTGATTTTGAAGTAGAATCATCCTCTTTGGAGTAGAGTCCTTTTGGGAATGATTTCTTCCTCTTAGATTGTTTAGCTTTATCTCTAGGTTTTTTGTCGTTTTCCCTTTCTCACTTCTCCTTATATTGAAAATTGGAGGAAAAATGCCTAACTCTACCACATTCAAAGAATTCAAAAAGTAATTTTCCCTTATACTTACCTAAACCACTTTTAAGCTTTCTAGAAAATTGATCCAACTTGTTATCATATTCATAGTTGGAATATTGTTGGTGATCTTTGTGTTCCTTCTTCTTCTTTGATACTTTAAATGTTTCCTCCCTATCCTAACTTATAGTGCATTAATTTTACTAGTTTAGATTCATTAGGACCAAATATAATTTCATTTTGTGCCTTTGCATTATTCCCATAAACCTTTTTACCATATGCATATGTTTGAGGGATGTGTGGAACAACATAGTCAACTAATACAAAATTCCAAACATATAGACCTACGGACATGAGATAAACTTCCACCCTAACCTTCCAAAATAAATAATTTGTTCCATCAAAGATGGTATCTTACTTGAATAAGCATCCTGAAACACCTATATAGATGCTATTCCCTATCGATATGCCTTCGAGTGGCTAAATTTTTCCTGAACGAATGAGACACTGATCCCAATTGTACGGAATCAAGAACTATTAAGAGTGGGGTGAATTAGTAAAAAAAAAAATATTGCTGAGTATTTAAAATTTCAATGACATGCAATTAAACAACACATGAGAGACCAAAATTCACATACACTTGATACAATGATTTATGTGGAAACCCTTCCAGGAGAAAAATTGTTATCACCAAAAAATTGATCATCTAGCCTAATTTACTAGATGGATCGAAGTGCACCATGTAAAGCCAATTTTACCATATTAAAATTTCTTTCACTGTGAGAAATTACTTAATACACCACCTTTGTTAAGTAATTTATAGTTAAACCCATGAAGAATAATGAAATAAATCACTATTTATTTTATTTCCTTCTGGGAACAATTAATTAAACCATTGTTCAATTATTTTTCCTTGTCATATTTGACCCAATCATGAAAAATAAACAAATACATCATTAATTATCTTATTTTTCTCTAACAATAATTAATTAATCATTAGTTAACTAGTATTTTTTGTCAAATTTGACTAAATTCCTTAGGAATATTTAAATAAATCATTATTTGTTTATTATTCCTTAACCAATTCCTTGAGATGATAAATAAATCATTCATTTATTTATTATTTCTAAATAAAAGTTTAGATATTTTTTCCCTCCTAACCAAATATAATAAAATATTCCAAGTGGTTATTTCAAGAATGAGGTTAGTAATATTTTATTATTGCTCATTTTTCGAGGATAACTCAATATTTTGTTATAAATAGAAGGGTTTTCCATCCATTATTCACTTTTGATTATTTTCATTGTTGCACTCACTGTTGTAACTCTGATAATTTTCATTGTCACACACCATATTTTTGTTGGGTTTACACATTATAGAGGAGAAAGACTCTACACAAACTGAAGATGTTTGAGGATTTCCAAGAACCCATCCCATAGAGGGAGATTGGTAACATTTATTTGTTCCCTTCACAGGTGTTATAATAAAAACTATTCTTTTTATATCTCGTTTCCATTGGATGATTGGAGTTATTATGATTTCCTTTTATTTTTTAACTATGATTGTGGCATAGATCATAATTTTGGCTCGTTTTGTTTCTATCAGTTGTTGAAGATTTACAATGTTTAACAACCATTTATGTTGTTGAGATTGTTTGTCATCCACAATCTTAAGTGGGTTCTTTTTGCACACCTTTGAGAAGAAAACACTACAACAAAAACCACCAAAGCTTGTTTTGTATTATGATGACAATCAAGGCATCGACTCTAACTACAACATATGTCTATGAGCACCCACTCATAGGAGGCCCAAAAACCCTTTATATTAGTAAGCAACAACTTTCCTATGGGCTCTAACATGTTATAATTGCAGTATCCAACCTACTTTAGTCAAGTGTTCTACTATTTCATACAACTTTTAGATTGAGGATGATGGCCTACCTTGATATTACAATTAATTTGTGATTTTAGCCTAATGTCTTCCTACAGCTCCTAACTTACTCTATAACCACACAAACTAAGTTGTCTCTGCCTTATCTACTTCTAGTTTGCTTCACTCTATGTGCTTCTCTCAGAATTCACAATATTGGAACATAGCCATAGAAATTCCTCTCCATAGATATCTTGGTTATTCCACTAAGTTTCTACTCATTTGCAACTTAGACACTCTCATTCCATACACGTCCAAAAAATCCACATGAAGAATTTTTCATTACTACATTATACACAGAGTTCCTCACTTTTTCTCGTAATTCAAGAACAAAATTTAATGAAACATAACTTGCAGACAATTAAACACTGGACCACGAAGCCAGTAATCATAAACATGTAGAGTGATTTCCTTGCATGATACAATTGAACCCTTAAATTCTCAATATGGCTCCCTTTGTCAATTAAGTTACCACAATACCTATTTAGAGTCTTTCCAACAGAGACTACATTCTCAATTTGAAATTTTTGATACTTTTCCTCCAATATTATCTATCTAATATGAGAGAAGCCCATTACTAAAATAAATGCATTATACCTACCACATTAACTATGATCAATTGCCTTCAATTAGAATTATTTAGTTTTGTGTTGTGTTTGTTTATCTCGACATTGAATTTTGATCATCCTCCTTTGATCCGAATTGGATCCATGAATATTATTAAAGTGCCATGATTGTATCAAAACATGATAGACTTTAAATTTATGAACACAGAGCGATCAGGAAGATCTCTAGACAGTGGCAGTTTATAGCTAGCAAGGAACGATGAGGACCTCGGTCAAAGCGCACTGACCGAGGCCCATGCAGACCACGCAGGAGGCAATACTGGCAGTTAGGAAGCCCGGATCAGGAAACGGAGGCCATTTCTGATGCACAATTAGCGCTAATCACGCATCGCTGGGCAAAACCCCTTGAGAAGGAAAATCCCTGAGCGCTCGGTCGCATGGGAAGCCGAGAAATCATGGGGAAGGCGCTAAGGTGAAAGGCAGGACCCGCACTCCAAAACCGGTGATATATCAGGGGCATCCTTGGGTGGTAAGCGGATTTTACTGAAAGCAAGCAATTCCATTCAGCGCACGACGTGTGTCCAACGAATGAGAGAGAAAACTGCTACTCATCGTACGCTAACGGTCGAGCAAGTCAACCATGCGAAATGAGCGAATATCGTATGATCTAGCGGCTCCAGAATTGACAGTGGAGATTGTGCTCGATGGATGAACCAGATTTTATAGGGGATTAAGCTACGACATAGAGGATTTTGAAGTCATATTTGACCACTGAGTTGGTGGATGAGTCATTCCATAATGTAATTGAAAAAAACCAAATTGAAGGGCAGAAGAGGAAGCGAATAGTCAAGGACAAATTGGCTTTAAGCCATGAGCACACAGGGAACAGAACACGATAAAACCAGACGAAGATAGAGAGAGTGAGAGTGAAGAAAAGACAGTGAAGCAAGAAGCATAAAACAAAGAGCCGAGTTGACGTTAGGCGACATCGAGCAGACATAAAGCTTGAGAGGTTCAAGCAATCCCCGAGAGGATCTGTCGAGAATCAAGTACCACATTGGGCTCCTCCCATTAAAGACCAGAGAGGTCAAGACATGGAAACGGAAAGAGTCTGTGCACTCTAGTGGCTTGGGGAATCCAAGAACCACCCTGCCAAGCATTGTCTATTTCAAGATACTCAAATTCAGCTCCTCACTGTAAAGACTCTGCTTTAAAGACACAATAAAAGAATACCAACACTAAAAGCTGGACCAGAGATGTAGCCCTGGAGAACAGCGTGAACTCCTTATTAATTGTTGTGTTCTTGCATTTGCTTACTTTGTTTCTCTTACTGTTTTCCATTTTCCAGTGTCTATTCATTTTGCAATCTAATCGATCTATTGCCTAAAATAACATAGACACACACTAGCACATGAGTCTGTAATACCTTCATTCAATAATTATTTAACTGAGATCACTCAAGAGTGATTCTCAGATCAAGATGTATCAGAGCTCTAGGCTATTAAGGTTAGAAAAACTTGTGTTGTTTTAGATGTTGAATGCTAACTAGATCGAAGCTCAAATTAGGAGAAGGAGAGTTGGTTGAAACTAATCCTGAAATTCAAAGAGTCTATCCTCGGAAGACAATGTCAGAGGAAGGTTCTATGGGGTCAGACCCTCAATTCATAAATAGTTTCCTAGCCATAAAGTCCATGGTAGAAGAAATGTATCAGGACTTTAGAAAACACAAGGATGAAGATTCATCAAGCTCTAAACAAGACAAAGGAGAAGATGAGTCTCACTTCCATGACCACTCAAAAGGAAAAGGGAAAGTGGAAAGCTTTCTCACACCTCCTAACAGCCCTGAACATAAAAAGAAAGCATCTTTGATCAAACTAGATGTTAAATTTGACTTACCCATATATGATGGAGAGTTGAATGTAGAAAAGCTGGACAATTAGATTAGATAAATTGATGTTTATTTCAGAGTGTAGAATATCGATTCAGACAAGAGGAAGATTCAGCTAGCAAGCCTACGCCTTGGAGGCACTGCCTTGGTTTGCTGGGAAGGCAGAACCCAAGCTGATATGAAACGACATGGTAAGACTATCTCTGCTTAGAGTGAATTTGTTTCTACAATCAAAAATCAGTTCTATCCATTGGCCTACATGTAGCAAGCCATGATGAGTTGGAAAACTCTGCGACAGTTGAAAGGGCAAAGTGTGCAAGGGTACACTCAAGAATTTAGAAATAGTTGATTCTAGGAATCTCATTAGACTCACCTGTGACTCTGTTGAAGTACATTGGTGGTCTACACAGCTACACGAGGCACACTATCCTCATTTTTAATCCCACTAGTATAGATGAGGTATCTGTACAATCTACTCATCTAGAAGCTAGAGGAAAGAGTGGAAGTCCAGAAGTTGGGGGATCATCCCAACCCACTGTAAGCAAGAATAAGGAGAAAAGAAAGCAGAAATGAAAAGCAAGGAAGGCTAACACTGCACAGAAAAGCAAGGCTTCATGCACTCACTGTAAAAAGGATGGGCATGATGATGAGCATTGCTGGATTCTGCATCCAGAGATGAGACCAAAGAATTTCTAGGGCAAGAAGAAGAAGACTGCTGCAGCTATTCAGAAAGATTTGGGGTCAAACTCAGGAAGTGAAACAACAATTGCAGCCACAGGTATAAGAGGTAAGAATTCTAAAGCATCTACTAGTAATTCTACAGAATCTATTATTGATGAAGAAAATGAGAGAAAGAGACATGAGCTTTTCCATATTCTAGTTATTTCCAAACATCAAAAGATTGATACTTTGTTTGATGGTGGCTCAAGTAAATTTAATTTCTGAAGCAATTGTAGAGAAGTTTGGATAAGCAGCTACACCTCACAAAAAACCATACCCATTAGGATGGTTAAATGATAAAGCACAACTACAAGTGACTAGATAGTGCAAAGTCAAGTTTTCTTTTGGGTCAGCATTTGTAGATGAGGTTGAGTTAGACATAATTCCTTTGGATATATGTGGAATTGTTTTAGGAAGTCCTTACTTGTATGACAGAAAAGCTATTTTCTATAGAGTTGAGAACAAGTATCTCCTCATTAAATATGGAATTGAATACTTTGTAAGAGCTCATAAGCTCAAGAATAATTATACTCTCATAAACTCAGGGCAGATGAAAAGAATGATAAATTCATGCAAACAATTCTTACTGATGGTTGTAAAGGAAAAGAAACTTGATAAAACGAATGTATTTGAGGGCTGTAATGCTAAACAGTAAGCTGATTTAGAAAAGGTTGTTTCAGAGTATGATATCTTGTTTCAAGAACCTAAAGGTCTACCACCCAAAAAGGAAAGAGTGCATGATATTATTTTGCAGCAAGATGCTCCATTGCCTAACATTGGAATGTACAGGTTGTCCACTTTAGAGAATGTTGAAATCAAGAAGCAGGTGCAAGAGTTGCTCAAGAAAAGGTTCATCAGACCTAGCACATCACCATGTGGGTCACCAATCATTTTGCTGAGAAAGAAAGATGGCTCGTGGAGAATGTGCATTGATTACCGAGCATTCAATAAGATAACAATAAAAAAATTTTATCCCCTTCCTCGCATAGATGATCTTTTAGATCAATTGAAGGGAGCTGTTTATTTCTCCAAGATAGACTTGCACAGTGGATACCATCAAGTCAGAGTTGCAGAACAAGATGCATATAAGACTGCTTTCAAAACAAATCAGGGATTGTATTAGTGGCTGGTTATGCCTTTTGGCTTAACTAATGGTCTTGCTACTTTCATGAGATTAATGAATGATGTACTCAAACCTTTTCTTGATGATTTTGTTATTGTGTATCTAGATGACATTCTGATTTTTAGCAAAACGTGGGAAGAACACTTAAAGCATGTTAAGCAGACACTAGATGTTTTGAAAAGAGAAAGACTTCATGTTAAACTCTCAAAATGTGAACTGGGCAAAACATCTCTGAATTATTTGGGTCATATAGTAGGGGGTGGTGAATTGAAGATACATCCCTCTAAGGTGGTAGTCATTGTAAACTGGCCTAAACCCAAATTTGCTACAGAAGTTAGAAGCTTCTTAGGAGCAACACAGTATTGGAGAAAGTTCATTTCTAACCTTTTCTCAATTGCAGCTCCCTTACATGCTTTAACAGGATTGAAAAAGGTGTTTCAATGGGGAGGCAAATAGTAGAAAGCCTTCGACACCTTGAAAGAAAAGATTAGTACTACACCTGTACTAGCACTGCCTGATCTCCAAAGACCATTTGACATCCAAACAGATGCCAATGACTATGCCATGGGAGCAGTGTTAACACAGCATGGTAAACCCATATGTTATCATTCTAAGACATTTAATTATGCGGTAGTTAACTATCCTACATATGATAAAGAATTGCATTTATTAGTACAGATTGTGAAAAAGTGGAAACGTTACTTAATGGGCAAAGAGAGAGTAATACATACTGATCATCAACCACTTCAATATCTACACTCCCAAACTAAGTTGCAACAATCAAGACATTATAGATGGATGGGTTTTCCACAACAGTTTCATTTAGTCATCAGATATAAAAAGGGCATACACAATAAAGTTGTAGACATGTTATCTAGACCCATTATAAATGCATCTACTATACTTAAGCATAATTTTGTGCTACATGGAAGCTACATTGAACAATATGCTCAAGATATAGACTTTAAAGATGTATATGCAACTTTAAGTCAAGGAAAACGAGTAGAAGAATTGGATTATTATGTAAAGAACCGACTCTTATACCATTGTGGGAAGTTATGTATTCCAAAAACTGAAAGAGTAAAGATAATTCAAGAAGCACACACTTCTCTAATATCATGTCACTTTGGGGTAAGTAAAATAGTTTCATAGCTACAAAGATTTTGTTATTGGCCAAAAATGAATGAGACAGTTTCTAGATATGTAAGAGGGTGTAATATGTGTGCTAAAAGCAAGCCCATCAATAGAAAACTAGGCTTGTACACTCCATTACCAGTTCCTTATCACCCTTGGGAAAGTGTTTCCATGGATTTTGTTGGAGGACTGCCTAAATCTAGGAATGGTCATGATTATCTGTATGTTGTTGTGAATAGGTTTAGCAAAATGTGTATTTTGATACCTTGTAATAAACAGATTACAGCTAAACAAACTGCAAAATTGTTCTTTGAACATGTATGGGGTCATTTTGGACTACCGACTTCCATTGTAACTGATCGAGACACCTGATTTGTGCGGAAGTTTTGGTCAAGTCTATGGGAACTGATGGACACCAAACTGAAGAAAAGCATAGCTTTTCATCCACAAACACATGGCCAGACAGAAGTAGTTAACAGGATAGTGATCCAGTTACTCAGAGGATATTGCAGTAAACATCCTAAACTTTGGGATGAACATTTGTGTTATGTGCAGCATGCTTACAACAGAGCAAAACATTCTTCTACATAGAGATCTCCTTTTGAGACCTGTTTTGGTTTCACACCAAGGTCTCCTTTAGATTTTGTCTTTGGTAAAGACACCATAGTTGAGGGACAGAGTGATGTGGACAGGGTAACTAGGTTCACTAAACAAATCCAAGAGATCCACTAGGTAGTACAGGAACAGCTGGAAAAGAACCAAGCCAAATACAAGGCAAGGCATGAAAAGCATCGGATGGAGCATAGTTTCCAAGTTGGTGACCAAGTCTGGCTGTATATCAGCAAGGACATCATGCAACGTGAAGGTAAGAAGCTAAAGCCTATTAGGTATGGACCTTTCCAGATACTTGAGAAAATTGGTGAGAATGCTTTTCACCTTGATCTACTAGCTTACATGCACATCTACTTAGTCATAAATGCAGATTGCTTGAGATTGTTTGAACCTTCACTAATTAAGGATCCCGAAGAGCAGAGTTAATTACCTTCTATTGATGACCTGCTACCTAAATATATTAATGAATTGCAGGAAGACATAGTTCTGGACAAGAAGGTGAGGATGACGTGTAGAGGAGATGTTGAGTACATCAGAATTTGGCTCAAGGGTTCAAAGCCAAAAAGTGCAAAGTGGATAGAGATTGGACAAGTGGGACAATTGTACCCTCGCTTAGTCGATGATTGAAAACCAACTTTTGGTGGTCCAAAAGCTTTTTCAGTGGGAAGTCTGTGATCCGAATTGGATCCATGAAGATTATCAAAGTGCCATGACTATATCAAAATAGGACAAATTTTAAATTTATGAACACAGAGTGATCAGGAAGACCTATGGACAGTGGCAGTTTTCAGCCAGCAAGGAACGATGAGGACCTTGGTTGAAGCATGCTGACTGAGGCCCATGGATACTGCACGGGAGGCAAAACTGGCAGTTAGGAAGCCCAGATCGGGAAACGGAGGCCATTTCTGATGCGTGATTAGCGCGCGCTCACTGGGAAAAACCCCTCGAGAAGGAAAAGCCTCGAGCACTCGGTTGCATGGGAAGTCGGGAAACCGTGGGGAAAGTGCTAAGGTGAAAGGCGGGACCTGCACTCCAAAACTAGCGGTATGTGGGGGGCATACTTGGGCGGTAAGCAGATTTGGCTGAAAGCGAGCAATTCCATTCAGCGCACGATGCATGTCTAGCGGATGAGAGAGAAAACCACTACTCATCACACGCTAACAGTCGAGCAAGTCAACCGCGCGACATGAGAAAATATCGTAGGATCTAGGGGCTCCAGATCTGACGGCGAAGATTGCGCCCGATGGAGGAACTAGATTTGGCAAGGGATTAAGCCACGGCATAGAAGAGTTTGAAGTCTGATTTGATTGTTGAGTTAGCGGATGAGTCATTCTACAATGTAACTGAAAAAAACCGAACCATCAAGGAAGAGCTGGCATAGTTCGAGAGAGGACACGTGGCCACATCCCTGTGAATGATGGCGGTGACACAGAGGTACGGTACTCCAAACGAATAGCAGCAGGTGAACCGAAGGGCAGAAAAGGAAGTGAACAGTCAAGGACAAATTGTCTTTAAGCCATGAACATACAGGGAACAGAACACAGGAAAACCAGATGAAGACAGAGAGAGCGAGAGCGAAAAAAATACAGTGAAGCAAGAAGCAGAAAATAGAGAGCCGAGCTGACCTTAGGCAGCATCGAGCAGACAGAAAGCTTGAGAGGTTCAAGCAATCCTTGAGAGGATCTATCGGGAATTGAGTACCACATTGGGTTCCTCCCATTAAAGACCAGAGAGGTCAAGACATGGAAAGGGAAAGAGTCTGTGCACTCTAATGGCTTGGGGAATCCAAGAACCACCTTGGTAAGCATTGTCTATTTCAGGAGACTCAAATTGAGCTCCTCACTGTAAAAACTTTGCTTTAAAGACATAATATAAGAAGGCCACCACTGAAAGCTGGACCAGAGATGTAGCCCTAGAGAATAGGGTGAACTCCTTATTAATTGTTGTGTTCTTGCATTTTCTTACAGTGTTTTTCTTACTATTTTCCATTTTCCAGTGTCTTTGTATTTTGCAATCTCATCGATCCGTTGCCTAAAAAAACATAGACACACACGAGCACATGAGTCTGTAATACCTTCATTCAATAATTATTTAATTGAGATCACTCAAGGGCGATATTCAGATCATCCTTAGTTTAGAAAATATGTTTTAGCACTAGTTTTTAGAAGCACATCTATAACGATATCCCCAGAAATGGTTAACTACTACAATTAGTGACTTCCACCAAACATGCCACCTTATAATTATTAGTAACCATGTGCCTACAGGGCTATAACCAACGGTCTAAACACTTAGTTCTTCATACTACAACTTGGGGGTCAGGAGATCTTTTAGAGGGAAGATAAATTATTTGCTAGATCACTGACTGGCCCAATTAACATGTATTGAGAGTCTTTTCACATTGGGTCCCACCCACTTCAGGAGTTAGTCCCTCAATCCTTCGGAACACTTGAAGGGAGGCACTTAACACACCAACCATCTTTGATTGTATATCACCTTAATACCAATCATCATTAAGATACATACGCCACATGTCTTAGCTAAGTCGCATTTAGAAATTCTTATTGTAGATTAACCGAATAATGCAATATAACTAAAGAAAAATACTTTAATCTACTTCTACAATCAAACTTGTGGAAGCTTAATAGATTTGAGCAAGATCAAGCATAACACATATAACTAGAAGAAGAATCAATACACATGAAACACAAAAAATACTCAGGGGAAAGCCTCGGCTAAAAACCCCACTATCTGTATTATCATACAAGGTGGAAATATCTCAGAATTACACAAAGCCTTAGCTCTCACAGCTATCCAGCTCTCAGTACAATCCTCCTGGATGCTCACAGCTAAATAAAGCTTCTCACAAGCCTTCTCCTCTACCCTCCAACCCTCCTATTTCCTTGCGCAGTTTCTCCTAGGTGATCCATCTATTACCAAGTGTAACACTGATCACTCACACTGATCTCACACCTTGTAAAACTGTGCAATCCTCCAGGAACCTTTCCCTTGACTGCATGGATGAGTTTCCTTTATAGGAAAATTCCTCCAACTAATAGTAACCTCTCTCTGTCTTCAATCTCAACTGGGCCTTTCTCTTAATAGACATCCATGAGCTATTTATGAGAGAATCCTCAATTATCTGGAGTACACTAGTTTCATGCATCCATGCATTAACTGACTGAACTCACAATTAGTTCCTCAAACTATTTGGAACTAATTTAACTGGACTTAACTCAGTTAACTAAGCTAACTAATTAGAACTCAATTAGAACTCATCCTTATCTCCTTAATTAATGGATAAATTCCTTATTTTAAGGGATAACTGTTGCATGATTTCACAAAGACTTCTAGCTTGAATTTCTCCAACTAATTAATCCAAGATGAATTAATTAATTATTTTTCAAGTGGTTGGTGAGACTAAATTTGAATTTTAATTCTCAATTCTAATTCAAGGACAAATAAAAATTAGAATATTCTTAATGCCTCTTTCATCATTTATGTTTTTACCATATCTTGTTTCTATTTTCAACACTCCCTCTCAACAAGAAAGGAATTCAACTCGATCCTGATCCTGAACCTTTGGAATGTTCTGCATGCAACACTTCTCCCTAGTGTTTTTGCTCCAGTAACACATAAACAAAAAAAACATCCAACTGGAATCTGTATGATGCCTCTTTCATCAAAGTCTCTAACTGTTATTGCCTTTGTTGACTGAAACATTGCGCTTCTACTGACTCTACCTTTCTGCACTATTGTCAACCCTTCTCTATGCTCTTCAGTATCTAACTGCTCTAGCCTCTGTCACTTTGATCTCTATCTGCATCAATCCCACTGATTCCTCCCATTACTGTGTACTTTGGGCTCCCGTAGCAACGTATGATCCATGTGATAAAACCTGTCAATGGACCCTGCCCAATTTCAGCCTTCTTGGGACTATCACTTCACATCACCCCACCTCACACCTGGAGGTATGGCTGCATGTGATCCCTCTACCTACTTGGCTCATAATTTCCCCCTACTGGAGGTCTCTGCATGAGTGGATGCCTCCACTCGGTCTCCTCTCAGCTTCTCCAATTGTGGCTCCTCCACAATTGTCTGAGACTTCTTCTTGGGCTGCATGTTGAGAGGTAATTTACTCTCCCTCTCAACCACCAAGTCTCTAAAATTTTCCTTGTTCCTCAAGTCTTTGCATGCATCTTGAACCTCAATAGCATACAGGTTCTTAACTCGTGAACTGATCTATTTCACCTGTCCCGTGGTGATGTGTCTAAGGAAAACCTTTCCCTTACTTAAGACAACATCATAGCCTTTATCCTCCAACATCGTGATCGATACCAAGTTCTTCTTCAATCTTGGTACATACCTCACATCTGTCAAGGTGATAAGGGCTCCATGCTCCCTCTAAAAGGAAACCGTGCCCACTCTTGAAACACTAAACCTTTCATCGTCACCCATCTCTATGAGTATCTTGAGGTCTTTCTCCTCCAAGGTACTGAATAAAATTTTATCGCTGGTCATGTGGAATGAGGCTCCACTGTCAAGATACCAGCCACAACCCATCATTGAAGACACCATGCATGTGATGAGGGTAAAGTCCTTCTCGAACTAAGAGGCTAATGCCTGACCTTCAGATCCTTCCGAGGATCTCTTCTTGAACTTCATCGATGGGCAATTAGTTGCATAATGACCCATCTTGTGACAATTAAAGCATCTCAATTTAGATTTTTCAACCTTCTTACCTCCATGAGAAGAATTTTATTCGAAATGGGATGCCTTCCGCTTCCCTTTCCTTGCCTTAGCTGCTAAGGCCAGATTTTTTTCATCATCATCCTTGGATGAAGAACCATCTTGAGTGCTCCTCTTGATCTCCTCCTGTATGAAATTTGACCATAGTTGTTCCCAATCCGATAGATTCTCCCTTCCATTCACAGGGTCCTGGTAGCTATTTTAGCTCTTTGGAAGGCCAAGGAGAGCGAGGCTCACCATATCATCATCGACACTAGTTATTCCCACACTACCAAGCTCATCTCTGCAGGTGGTGAGCTTGTTCATATATGTGGAAATAGTATCGCTATTCTCCATCTTAATTCTTGGAAGCTTGCCCTTGAGTGCCAATTTCCTATAGTCGCTACTATTCTAGTAGAGGTCCTTCAATGTCTTCCACATTGAATATGGAGTATTCTCCCCATGGAGACTTAATACAATATGGTCTCGAACTCCCTCAAGGACGATCTGTCTCCCCCTCACCACACACTTCTTCCATTCAGCCAACTCTTGTGCATTAGTTCCAGCTGGCTTGGGGATTTCTTGATCACTGAAATCCTTCAAACCACTGTCAACTATTATAGCCTCCATGCGAACTTTCCATGCTATGTAATTCGAGCTGCCATCCAAGGCATATTGGAGTCTCAAGCCATAGAACGCCATTGAGCAACTTGAAGTATGAGATGAATTTGATTTGCACCTGCAACCTCAAACTTCAAACTTTGAATTCTCTTCTTTGTATATTGTTCACTACTCCAACACCATGTAGAAATTCTCACTGTAGATTAACCTGATAATGCAATATAACTAAGGAAAAATACTTTAATCTACTTCTACAATCAATCTTGTAGAAGCTTAATAGCTTTGAGCAAGATCAAGCATAACACATATAACCAGAAGAAGAATCAATACACATGAAACACAGAAAATACTCAGGGGAAAGCCTCAACTAAAAGCCCCACTATTTGTATTATCATACAAGGTGGAAATATCTCAGAATTACACAAAGCCTTAGCTCTCACAGTGATCCATCTTTCAGTACAATCCCCCTGGATTCTCACAGGCAAACAAATCTTCTCACAAGCCTTCTCCTCTGCACTCCAAGCCTCTTATTTCCTTGTACAGTTTCTCCTGGGTGATCCAGTTGTTACCAAGTGTAACACTGATCACTCACACTAATCTCACACCTTGTAAAATTGAGCAATCCTCAAGCACCCTTTACCTTGACTGCATGAATCAGTTTCCTTTATAGGAAAATTCCTCCAACTGATAGTAACCTGTCCCTATCTTTAATCTCAACAGGGTCTTTCTCTAAATAGACATGCATGAGTTATTTATGAGAGAATCCTCAATTATCTAGACTACACTAGTTTCATGCATGCATGCATTAACTGGCTAAACTCACAATTAGCTCCTCAAACTATTTGGAACTAATTTAACTAGACTTAAATCAGTTAACTGAGCTAACTAATTACAACACAATTATAACTCATCCTTATCTCCTCAATTAAGGGATAACTTCCTTAATTTAAGGGATAACTGTTTCATGACTTCACAAAGACTTCTAGCTTGAATTTCTCCAACTACTTAATCCAAGATGAATTAATTAATTATTTTTCAAGCAGTTGGTGAGACTAAATTGGAATTTTAATTCTCAATTCTAATTCAAGGACAAATCAAAATTAGAATATTCTTAACACTATTTTTAGCATTTCTATTTTTAGCATTACTTCTTGTTATTTTCAACATTGCACATAGGTTGGAGGTTAGGGGTGAAGGGTTGATCCTCTATACATATGCCAAAACCTAGGGTTGAGGGTGAGTTCTTTGTACATATATCCAAACATGGGGTACGGGGTCAGTCCTTTGTACAAATACTGAAACCTTCCAATGAAGGACCTCCTGATTGGGCCAACCTTCCAACTAGCCCCATGGATCACTCTTACCGATCAGTCTCACTTCTTCATAAATCCACACAAGTCCAAAATTTATTTTAACAAAGAAATTTCTTGCAAAAAAACAATCAATGTGGAACCTTGAAGCCTGCAACACTGAGAAACTTCAACTGACCATAACTCCATCATTATTTGGAGTCTTCAATCTACCTTGTATTGTTGGAAAGGTCTTTCCAAGGTATATCCATCTGAGCGCATTACAAAGGAACTGAGAAGATCCCCTGAAACATAAGTTCCTTCAAATAATGGGAAACTTAACCACCATAGATATAATATTTTTAGCTTCCTCACTTAACTTACTACTATGTTGCTTCTCTACTAGACACAATAGCTACCAGAGGACTCCACCTCAACTTGAAACTCCTTGTCTCTCTCCATGGAACCCACATATTTGACATAAATGACAACATTTTTCCCAACAAACTCGCATTTGATATCCATGAGAATGTTTGACATTAATGAAAACACTTTTCCCAACACCAACAACCATCCTAGAGGAACGAGTGCAACTCATAGCTAGAGCTTACATCAGAAATCAAGAATCACTTCTTCGTTAATGATCTATTATTGAATGTTAGTTTTGTTGTGCTAATTTCACTTTCATATTTATAAACAAATACTTTCCCATTGCTTCATGTGCATAGGTTTCCTTAGGTGGTTTTTGAATGTAAATAGGTAAATTTTATCAAATTTAATGTGACATTCATAAGCAAGATAACATAGAAAACAAGTGTTGAACAATACTAATGAAAAGTACAACAAGCCATCAACATGAACACTTAACACAGTGTTTTGATGAAGGAGTTCACCCCTCCTCGACTACATCTCCTTGGTACATATTCCATGGCTTGGGCCTCTATATTAGCTCAATATGGAAAAATTGTTGTTTACAAAGCTCTACTGCTCCTGAAACTTGTTTCAATGGGTTTAGAATGTCGAAATCAACTAGGAACACCTTTTCCTGAAACTCATTTGGTCGAAATTTTCTCTAGCTATGACCAAAACTGCTTTCTCCTAGAAAAACTCCTCTAAAACTGGAGGAACTCCAATTAATCTCGCTATTTTTGGAGTTAGTGCTGAAATTGGTGGGTTCCACCAAAAGTTTCGCTGAAATAAACTCAATTCTAATTATGGATAAGGCGTGTTTAACTCAGAGTTAATCAAGATTACCTAGCACTAATCACGCAACTAGTTAACCATCAAATTGCGGTTGTTCCATGAGTGGGCACATGTGACGTATTAAATGTTAGTGGTTATGTTTCCGCCACTTGTGGTGTTTGTTATCCGCTATTTGGATAACATTTTGATGTTACTTCCGGGGTGTTCACATGGCGAGTTGAATGTCAGAGGTTTACACTACGGTCTCATATAATAGTTAACCATGGTGGTTGTGTAATGTGTGATCACATGAGAGGGTTAGCTCTCCTAACCGCCAAGCTTCAAAACATTAAACTTTAAATTTGTGCAGTGAGCTATACAGGTTAAGAAACATAGCATGGTGTAGTGGTATGTCACAAAGTTTGTTGGGGGCAGGTCTCGGGTTCGACACCCTGGCTTGCCATAAATTTTTGGTAGACTATGTGCGGAGCTAACCTTTGGGGAGGGACACGTGGCAGCCTCTGGGCTTGCCAGTTGTCCCCTCCTCATTGGTCTATTATAAACCAATAAAAAGTTGCCAACACATCGTTCTTGATATCAAATAAGAACATGACTCTTGGCGAACTATGATAGGACCATTGACCATATCTCCAGAAATGGTTAACTACTATAGTTAGTGACTTCCACCAAACATGCCACCTTATAATTATTAGTAACCATGTGCCTACAGGGCTATAACCAATTGTCTAAAAACTTAGTGCTTCATACTACAACTTGGGGGTCGGGAGATCTTTTAGAGGGAAGATAAATTATTTTCTAGATCACTAACTGGCCCAATTAACATGTATTGAGAGTCTTTTCACATTGGGTCCTACCCACTTCAGGAGTTAGTCCCTCAATCCTTCGGAACACTTGAAGGGAGGCACTTAACACATCAACCATCTTTGATTGTATATCACCTTAATACCAATCATCGTTAAGATACATATGACACATGTCTTAGCTAAGTTGCATTTAGAAATTCTTATTGTAGATTAACCGAATAATGCAATATAACTAAAGAAAAATACTTTAATCTACTTCTACAATCAAACTTGTGGAAGCTTAATAGATTTGAGCAAGATCAAGCATAACACATATAACTAGAAGAAGAATCAATACACATGAAACACATAAAATACTCAGGGGAAAGCCTCGGCTAAAAACCCCACTATCTGTATTATCATACAAGGTGGGAATATCTCAGAATTACACAAAGCCTTAGCTCTCACAGCTATCCAGCTCTCAGTACAATCCTCCTGGATGCTCACAGCTAAATAAAGCTTCTCACAAGCCTTCTCCTCTACCCTCCAACCCTCCTATTTCCTTGCGCAGTTTCTCCTAGGTGATCCATCTATTACCAAGTGTAACACTGATCACTCACACTGATCTCACACCTTGTAAAACTGTGCAATCCTCCAGGAACCTTTCCCTTGACTGCATGGATGAGTTTCCTTTATAGGAAAATTCCTCCAACTGATAGTAACCTGTCCCTGTCTTTAATCTCAACTGGGCCTTTCTCTTAATAGACATGCATGAGTTATTTATGAGAGAATCCTCAATTATCTGGAGTACACTAGTTTCATGCATCCATGCATTAACTGACTGATCTCACAATTAGTTCCTCAAACTGTTTGGAACTAATTTAACTAGACTTAACTCAGTTAACTAAGCTAACTAATTAGAACTCAATTATAACTCATCCTTATCTCCTTAATTAATGGATAAATTCCTTATTTTAAGGGATAACTGTTGCATGACTTCACAAAGACTTCTAGCTTGAATTTCTCCAACTAATTAATCCAAGATGAATTAATTAATTATTTTTCAAGTAGCTGGCGAGACTAAATTTGAATTTTAATTCTCAATTCTAATTCAAGGACAAATAAAAATTAGAATATTCTTAATGCTTTTTTTAGCATTTATGTTTTTACCATATCTTGTTGCTATTTTCAACACTCCCTCTCAACAAGAAAGGAATTCAACTCGATCCTGATCCTGAACCTTTGGAATGTTCTGCATGCAACACTTCTCCCTAGTGTTGTTGCTCCAGTAACACATAAACAAAAAAACATCCAACTGGAATCTGTATGATGCCTCTTTCATCAAAGTCTCTGACTACTATTGCCTTTGTTAACTGAAAATTTTGCGCTTCTACTGACTCTACCTTTCTGCACTATTGTCAACCCTTCTCTGTGCTCTTCAGTATCTGACTACTCTAGCCTCTATCACTTTGATCTCTGTCTGCATCAATCCCATTGATTCCTCCCATTACTGTGTACTTTGGGCTCCTGTAGCAATGTATGATCCATGTGATAAAACCTCTCAATGGACCCTGCCCAATTTCAGCCTTCTTGGGACTATCACTTCACATCACCCCACCTCACACCTGGAGGTATGGCTGCATGTGATCCCTCTACCTACTTGGCTCATAATTTCCCCCTACTGGAGGTCTCTGCATGAGTGGATGCCTCCACTCGGTCTCCTCTCAGCTTCTCCAATTGTGGCTCCTCCACAATTGTCTGAGACTTCTTCTTGGGCTGCATGTTGAGAGGTAATTTACTCTCCCTCTCAACCACCAAGTCTCTAAAATTTTCCTTGTTCCTCAAGTCTTTGCATGCATCTTGAACCTCAAGAGCATACAGGTTCTTAACTCGTGAACTGATCTATTTCACCTGTCCCGTGGTGATGTGTCTAAGGAAAACCTTTCCCTTACTTAAGACAACATCATAGCCTTTTTCCTCCAACATCGTGATCGATACCAAGTTCTTCTTCAATCTTGGTACATACCTCACATCTGTCAAGGTGATAAGGGCTCCATGCTCCCTCTAAAAGGAAACCGTGCCCACTCCTGAAACACTAAACCTTTCATCGTCACCCATCTCTATGAGTATCTTGAGGTCTTTCTCCTCCAAGGTACTGAATAAAATTTTATCGCTGGTCATGTGGAATGAGGCTCCACTGTCAAGATACCAGCCACAACCCATCATTGAAGACACCATGCATGTGATGAGGGTAAAGTCCTTCTCGAACTAAGAGGCTAATGCCTCACCTTCAGATCCTTCTGAGGATCTCTTCTTGAACTTCATCGATGGGCAATTAGTTGCATAATGACCCATCTTATGACAATTAAAGCATCTCAATTTAGATTTGTCAACCTTCTTCCCTCCATGAGAAGAATTTGATTCGGAATCAGATGCCTTCCGCTTCCCTTTCCTTGCCTTACCTGCTAAGGCCAGATTTTTTTCATCATCATCCTTGGATAAGAACTATCTCGAGTGCTCCTCTTGATCTCCTCCTGTATGAAATCCGACAACTGTTGTTCCCAATCCGATAGTTTCTCCCTTCCATTCACAGGGTCAATAGCTATTTTAGCTCTTTGGAAGGCCAAGGAGAGCGAGGCTCACCATATCATCATCGACAGTAGTTATTCCCACACAACCAAGCTCATCTCTACAAGTCGTGAGCTTGTTCATATATGTGGAAATAGTATCGCCATTCTCCATCTTGATTCCTGGAAGCTTGTCCTTGAGTGCCAATTTCCTCTAGTCGCTACTATTCTAGTAGAGGTCCTTCAATGTCTTCCACATTGAATATGGAGTATTCTTCCCATGGAGACTTGATACAATATGGTCTCGAATTCCCTCAAGGACGATCTGTCTCCCCCTCACCACACACTTCCTCCATTCAGCCAACTCTTGTGCATTAGTTGCAGCTGGCTTGGGGATTTCTTGATCACTGAAATCCTTCAAACCACTGTCATCTATTATAGCCTCCATGCGGTATTTCCATGCTATGTAATTCGAGCTGCCATCCAAGGCATACTGGAGTCTCAAGCCATAGAACGCCATTGAGCAACCTGACGTATGAGATGAATTCGATTTGCACCTGCAACCCCAAACTTCAAACTTCGAATTCTCTTCTTTGTATATTTTTCCCTACTCTGATACCATGTAGAAATTCTCACTATAGATTAACCTGATAATGCGATATAACTAAAGAAAAATACTTTAATCTACTTCTGCAATCAATCTTGCAGAAGCTTAATAGATTTGAGTAAGATCAAGCATAACACATATAACCAGAAGAAGAATCAATACACATGAAACATAGAAAATACTCAGGGGAAAGCCTAAACTAAAAGCCCCACTATTTGTATTATCATACAAGGTGGAAATATCTCAGAATTACACAAAGCCATAGCTCTCATAGCTATCCAGCTTTCAGTACAATCCCCCTGTATTCTTACAGGCAAACAAATCTTCTCACAAGCCTTCTCCTTTGCACTCCAAGCCTCTTATTTCCTTGTACAGTTTCTCTTGGGTGATCCAGTTGTTACCAAGTGTAACACTGATCACTCACACTAATCTCACACCTTGTAAAATTGAGCAATCCTCAAGGACCCTTTACCTTGACTGCATGGATCAGTTTCCTTTATAGGAAAATTCCTCCAACTGGTAGTAACCTATCCCTATCTTTAATCTCAACAGGGTCTTTCTCTAAATAGACATGCATGAGTTATTTATGAGAGAATTATCAATTATCTAGAGTACACTAGTTTCATGCATGCATGCATTAACTAGCTAAACTCATAATTAGTTCCTCAAACTATTTGGAACTAATTTAACTGGACTTAAATCAATTAACTGAGCTAACTAATTACAACTCAATTATAACTCATCCTTATCTCCTCAATTAAGGGATAACTTCCTTAATTTAAGGGATAGCTGTTTCATGACTTCACAAAGACTTCTAGCTTGAATTTCTCCAACTACTTAATCCAAGATGAATTAATTAATTATTTTTCAAGCACTTGGTGAGACTAAATTCGAATTTTAATTCTCAATTCTAATTCAAGGACAAATCAAAATTAGAATATTCTTAATGCTATTTCTAGCATTTCTATTTTTAGCATTACTTGTTGTTATTTTCAATATTGCACATAGGTTGGAGGTTAGGGGTGAAGGGTTGATCCTCTATACATATGCCAAAACCTAGGGTTGAGGGTGAGTTCTTTGTACATATATCCAAACATGGGGTAGGGGGTCAGTCCTTTATACAAATACTGAAACCTTCCAATGAAGGACCTCGTGACTGGGCCAACCTTCCAACTAGCCCCATGGACCAGTCTTATCGATCAGTCTCACTTCTTCATAAATCCACACAAGTCCAAAATTTATTTTAACAAAGAAATTTCTTGCAAAAAAACAATCAATGTGGAACCTTGAAGCCTGCAACACTGAGAAACTTCAACTGACCATAACTCCATCATTATTTGGAGTCTTCAATCTACCTTGTATTGTTGGAAAGGTCTTTCTAAGGTATATCCATCTGAGCACATTACAAAGGATCTGAGAAGATCCCCTGAAACATAAGTTCCTTCAAATAATGGGCAACTTAACCACCATAGATATAATATTTTTAGCTTCCTCACTTAACTTACTATTATGTTGCTTCTCTACTAGACACAATAGCTACCAGAGGACTTCCCCTCAACTTGAAACTCCTTGTCTCTCTCCATGGAACCCACATATTTGACATAAATGACAACATTTTTCCCAACAAACTCACATTTGATATCCATGGGAATGTTTGACATTAATGAAAACACTTTTCCCAACACCAACAACCATCCTAGAGGAACGAGTGCAACTCATAGCTTGAGCTTACATCAAAAATCAAGAATCACTTCTTCGTCAATGATCTGTTATTGAATGTTAGTTTTGTTGTGCTAATTTCAATTTCATATTTATAAACAAATGCTTTCCCATTGCTTCATGTGCATAGGTTTCCTTAGGTGGTTTTTGAATGTAAATAGGTAAATTTTATCAAATTTGATGTGACATTCATAAGCAAAATAACATGAAAATCAAGTGTTGAACAATAGCAATAAAAAGTACAACAAGCCATCAACATGAACACTTAACACAGTGTTTTGATGAAGGAGTTCACCCCTCCTCGGCTACATCTCCTTGGTACATATTCCATGGCTTGGGCCTCTATATTAGCTCAATATGGAAAAATTGTTGTTTACAAAGCTCTACTGCTCCTGAAACTTGTTTCAATGGGTTCATAATGTCGAAATAAACTAGGAACACCTTTTCCTGAAACTCATTTGGTCGAAATTTTCTCTAGCTATGACCAAAACTACTTTCTCCTAGAAAAACTCCTCTAAAACTGGAGGAACTCCAATTAATCCCGCTATTTTTTGAGTTAGTGCTGAAATTGGTGGGTTCCACCAAAAGTTTCGCTGAATTAAACTCAAGTTTAATTATGGATAAGGTGTGTTTAACTCAGAGTTAATCCAGATTACCTAGCACTAATCATGCAACTAGTTGACCATCAGCTTGCGGTTGTTCCATGAGTGGGCACATGTGATGTATTAAATGTTAGTGGTTATGTTGCCGCCACTTGTGGTGTTTGTTATCCCCTATTTGGATAACAGTTTGATGTTACTGCCAGGGTGTTCACATGGCGAGTTGAATGTCAGAGGTTTACACTACGGTCTCAGACAATAGTTAACCATGGTGGTTGTGTAATGTGTGATCACATGAGAGGGTTGGCTCTCCTAACCGCCAAGCCTCAAAACATTAGACTTTAAATTTGTTCAGTGAGCTATACAGGTTAAGAAACATAGCGTGGTGTAGTGGTATGGCACAAAGTTTGTTGGGGGCAGGTCTCGGGTTCGACCCCCCGGCTTGCCATAAATTTTTGGTAACTGTGTGCTGAGCTAACCTTTGGGGAGGGACATGTGGCAGCCTCTGGGCTTGCCACTTCGCCCCTCCTCATTGGTCTATTATAAACCAATAAAAAGTTTCCAACATATCATACTTGATATCAAATAAGAACGTGACTCTTGGCGAACTATGATAGGACCATTGACCATTATTGACCTTGCATAGTCACATGCCACATTAGCAGTATGAACTGCTAACTATGTAGTGACTGTGCATTTTTTTTCAAAAATTTCTTATGTTTGGCAAAGAAGAAAAAAATCATTATCTTCCTCATACAAACTCATTTTTTAATGAAACAAGTTGCATTGGGGCCATTTCACTGAGATAGACACGTTCGTTCAAGTTTCGAGCCATTATGAGAACTTTGATTTTTGAGCTAAATACTGAGCACCTGATTAGTCAAGCTCAAGAATTAGATGATACTCCCTCCCTTCATCCCCCTTTATTCCCTCACATAAAATAAATAAATTCCCCTAGGGACTAAGTAAATAATGCAAGGGAACCAAGAGAAAAAAGAAAGAAAAAGAAATAGTCAACTACTACAAGATTTAGGTGATGTCTTAGTCAATTTTGGATGGGTGAAAATCATGGATGTTATTTCCCAACCCTCCTCCCACTATTCTCAATGAAAGTCATCACCTGGAACATTATGGGTATTAATGATAAACCTAAGCACATATTCTTAAAACACGAAATCTAGAAATAACATTCAAACATCCTCATGATCTAGAAATCAAAATGATTTGCAAATATTATTTACAGTTATCTTACTACAGTTTGGTGAAACAATGAAGATATAGCCCAAGATTCCATACGCACCTGAGGAGGCCTCACTATCATATGGAACCCATCTACTATAACCCTAATAAATTCTATCTCTCCTACAAATCCTCACTTCTAACATCCAACCCATTAGTCCTACCACCCAACACCTAATATCCATTATCTATGGCCTAAGCTCTCCTCTAAAAAAATAAAATCTTCAAAATATAGAAAGGGAGAATCAAAACATAGAGGACAATCATGATTTCCATTACACCAAAACTCATAGGTGTTAGTAAAGGGACACATAACCAAAGTTAACCAATACTTGAGAGGTAGTTAGGAACAGGTTGTGAAACACACAGGGGGCATTGGATTATCCAATTCCCAACAATATCCCCCCAACATGAGTTGGGGGTATTTCAAACTCGAGATCTTTTGCTCTGATACCAATCGTTGGAATCACGATTGTCATTATAGAAAAACCCATAGGTATTAGTAAACAGACACATCACTAGAGTTAATGGATCCTTTAGAGGTGTTTAAGCACATGTCATGAAACACGTGAGGAGCGCTAGATTATCCAATGCCCAACATTTAAATCCTAAGGGGAGAGTTCAATATGAGAAAAAATATAAAAGAAAAAAAGGAGGGATCCACAAAGTAGATGAAGAAATTTTTCTTTTTAATGACTTCATAAACAACTCCCAAATAGTTGATCTCGGCACCCAAAATGGCATACATTTCTAGAACAAAAAAAGATGGGAAGTTCTCAAATTGGTTCTAGGATTAACAAAATTGTTATAACAAAATCCCCATCGATTTCAAACACCAAATTTGAAGCCATAATCTTGTGAAGTCATGGTTCTAACCCGCATGGCTTATCTAACTATCAATAAATAGGTTGGGAAACCCGAGGAACACACCCTTCAAGTTCGAAGACTTCTTGTTAAGGAATCTAGACTTTCTCCATAACACGAAGATTTGGTGGAGAGATTCAAATATTTTCTTAGGAACAATAATTCTTCACTTTCAACAACAACTCGAATACCTCAAAAAAAATAAATCAAAGACTAGAATCTATCCAACTTTGGAAACATTCCTAAAGACAAGACACGTTTACAAAAAGAGATGGCTACCATACATAACACTTTCAATTCAGTATGAAAGACAGAGGAGTTAAGTCATCAAGATATAGTCACCTCTCTAAAACTGGAGTAATGCTTAAAGCAAGAATAAATTTTATTGAAACAAAAATCAGGAGTCCAATGGTTGCAGGAAAGGAAAAGAAACACTCAATTTTTCCACACACCAATGATTAATCACTACCAAAAAAATTAGATATCAAGCATCAAATCTACCAACAACCTCAAAATCAAAAACCATGTTGAAATCACTCATGAGTTGCTTAACCATTTTCAAACCCTCCTAACCGAGCTCACCCTTGACAGAAGGTTGACCATTAGAAAAATCACTAGAAACATACTCAAAATTGTCACCAAAGCGTATAATGGCCTATTTTGACCACAAAAGAGGTGGAAATTGTAGTAGTGGACATGCCTAAATGAAATTCTCTAGGTCTCGATGGGCTAACTATAATTTTTTACCAATCTTGTTGGCCAATTTTGTGTCAGGATATATGGCAAATAGTATATGACTCTAGATGCTCCTCCTCAATCCTCTCAACCTTATATGTCACATTCATTACAATAATCCCCAAATCATCAAGAGCTAAATATTCTCACTATTATCCCATTTCCCTTAGTGACATCATATACAAAATCATCTCCAGTGTCATTGCCAACAAGCTAAATCCCATCATCCTCTCTCTCATTTCCCTAGAGAAAACAAGATACCTGGAAGGAAAGAAAATAATGAATAGTGTAATCCTTGCACATGAACGCATCCACTCTCTTAAATCAAACAAAACCCTAAGTATGATCATCAAGCTTGACATGCCTAAAGCCTTTGAGAAGCTCATTTGGTAATTCATCTTTCATATACTTGTAGCCTTTGGACACGAAGAAAGATGGATTCATTAGATACTTTCCCTCATCACAAAAGCCTTCTTTACCATCTTAGTCAATGACACTCCTTTCATTCCTTTTGTTACTTGAAGAGGCATTAGGAAAGGGGATGCCATCTCTCCTTATATTTTTCTCCCAATGGTTGAAGTCCTTGACCGCTCAATCTTTGTTTCCCTCCAAGATGGACTCTAAAGGTCCCCCTTTAGGATCTTCAATTCATTCTTCCACTCATCATCAATTTTCGGATGACACTTTGCTAATGGGCACTCCCACTGTCAAGGAAGTGGCAACCTTAAATCACATCGTTAATACATTCTCTAATTCACCTAGAACTTCCATTAACTTAGCCAAATCCTAGATATTTTTCTTTAACACTCCACCGGTTATTCAAACTCACATTTTTAGGCCTCTTAGTTTTCAAAAGAGATTCATTTTGGCCAAATATCTGGGTGTCTCTCTCACTAACTACCCTCTTAGGAAAATCACTTGAGAGAATCTTCTTCAAAAAATTGAAGCTCAACTTTCCTGTTGGACCTTCTACTTATTAAATTTGGCAGGGTACTTCACTCTCCTCAAATCAATTTTTCAATCCTTACCTATTTATCTCTTATCCATTTTTTCTTCTCTAAAGGCCATTCTCAACAATATACAAAACATTTAATGGAAAAAGTGTCCTCAGACGCATAATTTTATTAATCAGAAAAAACAATTACATAATATGATTTTGCAAGAGTTTACACCCGAACAATGCAAACACTCTTGCAATGAGCTATTTATAAGCTCCATGTCCTAACTACCTCTAATTATGGATCACTTATTAAATAACAAGTGTCCATTTACAATAAATGCTATAAAATCCAACTAGCTAACAAATCTCCTAAAATAGAGCCTAAGATATGACACATTTGGAGAGTCATATCTAGTTACAACAATATGCTAATTCTAAAAGTCTCCATTAAATAATTAAACATTCTAGAATAATAATTATTAATTTAATATCTTAAATTAATAATTATTTATTCTAATTTTATAACCTATGATAAAATTGTATTTTTGGATCATCTAACATTCCCCCCAATGATCCAAAGATACATTACAACAGATACCAAGTTCATCCCTGAACTTATTAAATTTTATTCTTCCAAGCGGTTTCGTGAAAATGTCGGAGATCTGATCTTTGGAAGGACAATAAACTGGCTTGAGGACATCTTTGGCAATGAGAGATCTGATATGATGATACTTGGTGTCCACATGCTTTGCCTTTGAATGAAAAACTGGGTTCTTGGAAAGTTTGATGGCTGACCAGCTGTCAATGAATAATGATGTAGCTTCTGTCTGAGAAATGCCCAAGTCCTGCAAAATTCGGCGCAACCAAACAATTTCACATGCTGCTTCCCATGCTGAAATGTACTGTGCTTCTGCGGAAGAAGTGGCCACTGTAGCTTGTTTCTTACAACTCCAAGATACTGCTGCTGACCCCATGTTCATTAAATAACCTGATGTTGATGCTCGATCATCAATACTCCCAGCAAAGTCAGCATTGGAATATACACCAAGTACAAAATTTTTAGTCTTTGTGTAAAGAAGACCAAAATCTTTTGTTCCTTGGATATATCGAAGAACTCTTTTGGCTGCATTCCAGTGGCTATCTCGTGGTTCCTGCATAAAATGTGAAAGAATACTGACTGCATAAGATAGATTAGGACGAGTATTTGTCAAATAAATCAAGCTGCCAATCAACTGTCTGTAAGTTGTACTGTCCACCTTTTCCCCCTCTTTAGATTTTGAAAGTTCAAGTTTTGCTCCATGGGGGTAAGAACGGGCTTGCAATCCTGCATGCCAAATCGCTGAAGAACCTCTGCTGCATACTTACTCTGAGAAATGAAAATATGATGTGGACATTGGAAGACTCCAACTCCAAGATAGTAGTGAAGTAATCCCAAATCTGTCATATTAAAACCTACTTGTAACTCCTTTTTCACCTGTGCAATATGATCATCATGGTTGCCAGTAATGATCAAATCATCTACATACATAACAATAATTACCAGATATTTTCCCTGTTGTCACACATACAAAGTATCATCAGATTCACTTCTTTGAAAACCAACTTTCTTAAGGTAGTCATCCATCTTTGCATACTAGGTCGGGGAGCTTGTTTTAATCCATATAAAGCCTTAATCAATTTGCAGACTTTATGTTCTTGTCCTTCAATTTCAAAACCTAGTGGTTGGGTCATATACACTTCCTCCTGTAAATCCCCGTTGAGAAAAGCACTTTTCACATCTATTTGATGAACTTTCCATCCTTTTTGAGTGGCCAATGCAAGTGTTAATCGGATGGTGTTCCATTTAGCTGTAGGAGCAAAAGTTTCCTCATAATCAATGCCTTCCTGCTACGCAAAACTTTTTGCGACAAGTCTTGCTTTATACTTTTCAAGTTCTCCCTTTTGATTATACTTAATTCTGCAAACCCATTTGCATCCTATGGGTTTAACATTTGCTAGACAATCAACAAGTTTCCAAGTGTTGTTATCAATTACTGCCTGATATTCTTCAACCATAGCTTGTTGCCATTATTTAAGTTTTACTTCTTCTTTGTATGTGGAAGGTTCAGTAAAATCATTTACTATCAAGGAAAAATTTCCTTCACTTCTATGTGCCCTTCTGGTGCCTGTTTTATTCTGTTCATCAGGCTTTACATCTTTCAAAAGTTGAACTGCCCATTTCGGAAGTTGGTGCTCACTTGTTTGCACTTCTGTAACATCCCCATCATTGTAAAGAGGATTAATATAAACTGATGTTCGTCGTTCAGGTGAAGAATGTGGAGAATCACTGTCAGATGAACTGCTGCTACTTGGAGATGCGGCTGAACTGCTAGAAGACCCAGATGATGTTGTTGATGTAGATGGACTGGATGACTCATCTTCAGAGGAAGGAAAATCAAGTTCATACCAATTTGGTGAAGTTGGTTGACTTTGCATTTTTCCATTTCTTTTACTTCCCTTAGTTTCTAACTTGTGAAGAAAATTTTCAATTTCTTCAACACTTTTGCTCTCAGTTTCATCAAAAATGACATCCCTTCTTACAATGAATTTTCCATTGGTCAAAAGACGATACCCTTTCTTCTCATTAGAATAGCCAATAATTTTGCATTTTAAACTTCGTGAGTCAAGATTAGTTCATTTTTCTTTCGAAACTAAGGCATAAAAAACTGACCCAAAAACTCTAAGATGTTTAACTCGAGGTTTGAAACCAAACCAAGCTTCATAAGGTGTGATTCCGTCTAAAGAAGCAGTTGGATATCTGTTTAGTAAGTAGACAACTGTATGAATTGCTTCCGCCCAATATGTTAGACTTAACCTTTTGAAAGTTAACATGGATCTCCCCATGCCTAACAAAGTGCGATTCATTCTTTCGACTACTCCATTTTGCTGTGGAGTGTAAACATTAGTAAGATGTCGTCTTATGCCATTTTCACTGCAATAAGTTTTGAATTCATTTGAAGTGAATTCTCCCCCATTATCTGTCCTGAGAATACCTATCTTTTCTTTGAATTCATTTTCAACAAGTTGGCGAAAAATTTTAAATTTATCAAATGCTTCTGACTTGTTCTTCAAAAAGTAAACCCAAGTCATTCTGCTGAAATCATCAATGAATAGTAAGAAATATTTGCATCCACCAAAGGAAGTTTGTAGTGGTCCACAAACATCACTGTGAACTAGTTGTAGCTGCCTGTTTGCACGCCATGAACTTGTTGGAAAACTTTCTCGATTTTGTTTGCCATAAATGCAAGCTTCACATTTTGCATTTTCCCTTTCGAAAGTGGGAAGCCCTTTAACCATTCCTTGTTTCTGCAATTGAGAAAGACTCTCAAAATTTAAATGTCCATATCTTACATGCCATAGTATTATAGGTGAAATGCTTGTAGTCACTGCCCCTGCAAAATCAAACTGCCTTGGAATAATTGTCCCTTTCATCCGTAACAGTTTTCCATCTCCATTACCTATCATGACTGTTTTCAAGTTCAGTGTGATTGAATTAATCTTGACTAAACCATCTTCCATAATCACCTGATGTCCTGCTTGTCGAATCGTGACTAAAGAGAGCAAATTTTTCTTAAAACTCGGTACATACCATACATTGGAAATCATTTTTTCTCCAATGCCAGGGGGAAAAATTTTAACTGCTCCTTTTCCATAAGGAGTATGTTTTGTATCATCAGCAAGAAAAATGGAATTAAGTTGGCAATCTTGAAAATTCCAGAAAAAATCACGTCGACAAGTCATGTGCTGAGTTGCCCCGGAATCCAAGATCTAGGCATCTTCATAGTCACTTCTAAGATGGGATGAAAGTTGTGATGCTAGTGAGGAAGTAAAAACATATTCTGAGTTATCTTCATCTTGATCACTGGCAAATTGTGTTGAATGCTGCTGAAACTTGGGAATTTTATTAAGTGAAGTTCGACAATCTTCAACATAATGGCCAACTTTGTTACATCTTCGACACAAAATTTGACTTAAGTCTCTTCCTCTTCCTGAAGATTGTCCTCTGCCTCTGCTTTGACCTCTATTTTGAGATTGTCCTCTACCTTGATTATTATATCCTTGTCCTTGAAAATTGCCTCTTCCTTGGTTGTTTCCTCTACCTTGAAAATTATTTCTTCCTCCTCTGTTAAAATTGTTTCCTCTGTTTTGGCATCGACCTCAATTATGTGCTGCTTGATTCTGATTCCATCTGCCTCTTGCTCAAGAACTATCTGTTGATGACTTACTAGTGCTGGCCTCTATGAGAAAAACATCTTCACCAACTTTCTTCTTCTTCCCAAAAGTTTTATCATGTTGAGTTAACATTTCACAGATTTCATCAAAATTTAGTTTCTCTAATTTCCCAGTTACTTGTAGAGTCTCCAAAAAATGCGTGTAGGAAGAAGGAAGTCCAGCAATTACAATTGTGACCATAAAGCTATCATCAATTGCGGGAAAACCAGCATTAATAATTTCTTGCCTAATATTCTTAAGTCTTGAGATATATTCAAGAACATCACCACCTTCAGTTAATTTTTGTTGCAACAATTTTAATTGTAGATCGAATTTCTTTGATTCAAGCTGAGTATCAAAGAGGTCTTTAAAATTTTTCAAGGCAGACCATGCATCTGTAGCATTTTCTATATGGACATACATTTCATCATTCACAGAAGATTTAATAAGAGCTAAGGCTTTAGCATTCTTGATTTCCAATTTTGCTAGTGCAGCTGCATCTGTGGGTTTATTTGGCCTAACATCTCCATCACATATTCCCTACCATAATTCATTGTAAATGAGAGTGCTTTCGATGAGACGATGCCATGTTTTATAAGATTTTGTGCCTTCAAGTTTGTCGGAATCAGAAAACAAATTAATCAACTTAGACATTTTAGCGTTGAAGCGTCGCACCAAGAATCAGAACAGAAATGAAAAGATAGTCAACACAACACACCACGCAAAAAAAAAAACATGATCTACCAGGGCTTGGCCTTGACCCTTCAATAGTCGTCAAAACAGGAGAAAATTGACTGAGCTTTGCACTTCACTCTAGTCAATTTCTCAAATTTTTACAAGGAAACTTTCAAAATTTGACTTTTTACAATGGTGCTTTTGCACAATATGGTAAAAAAGAAATTACCCCCCCTCAAAGTAAAATTACTTTGAGTTACAATGCCACACTTATCTCTCCAAAAACAAATTACAAATAAAGTCTCCTTATTACTCCAAAATTTACAATCCCTAACATTTACAAATATCCCTTACACCACCTCACACCTTATTTCTCCAAATAGTAAATTCCTTATATCTCCATATTACAAATAATAGAAACTCCCTTATTTCTCCAAGTGCCAAACAAATAAAACTTTTTGTTATCTCTCCAAATTACAAAATCCACAACTGGCTTACGATGATTTCATATGTGTTAGTCCATGTGGAAATCTCAATCTAATTCTTTCCCTTAAACTCAAAGCACTGTGCATCGACCTTTCCAGCGTAATTCTGCTTATATAATTAAACTGCGCAATTAACATCCCAAAACATTCAACCACAGGTTTCCTTACCTCATGGTTTTACAGTGCCCTAGCTTTACGTTCAATAACTTTGCCAGACTCGTTCTTTCTCTGCAATTCCAATTGATAATTTGTTGTCTAACAGACTCTCTCCATTTAATGTACACCCCATCAATGAAGGTCTGTTGGTCAATTGATTTGGTTATGCATTAATTCACGTTGCAGTGCTTGATCTTCCAATCGAACGATCCATCCTGCAATTTAGAAACATTCAAACACGAAACACAACCCTTTAATTTCACAACGCTAGGTTTGACATTGCCACGATTCAGGTTTTATAATAAATTGATATTGATTTACTAAGAGCCAACGTCTAATTAATTTCGTCCATAGTTCTGTCCAGAACATGCTTTCAGCAATCTATTACACCTGTGGCTTCAACACACTAAACGAAGAGCAATTACTGCCATCAATTTCATTCAATAGAACTGGTTCAGCAATTTAACACATCCCATAATCGTTAATTTGTTCCTTTGAAATCTTCATATCAGTGCTATGCGTATTCAAACAACAGTGTTTTTAATTACAACACAAACTCATCATTAATAGTAGTTCAATTAATTTTCACCAAAATGTATGTGCCTTCATGAATTCGACTTTCCAACTTGATATGCCGGAGCCACTCATTTGCCACGTTGTTCAAACTATGTCAATGCTATTTGAAACATAACAATTTTCAATTGAATTCCAACAGAGTTTTAAAACATAGCTCTGCACCCTCCTACATTCAACTTACAATTTGAATTGGTTTTCAATAGCCTAAAAAAAATTTGATTTTCATATTTGAAAATCTAAAATCAATAAAATTTCTTCTCTTCTGAACAAAATTTTGACAAATTTCATACCAATTATTTGCTGAGCAATTCAATGGAGTTTTGCACAAACTTGTAGGGCTGGAATCTCCTCTTCACATCCACTGCAGCATTACTGGAGCTCTGATACCACAATAATGGCAGAAGTGTCCTCAGACACATAATTTTATTAATCAGAAAAAACAATTACATAATATGATTTTGCAAGAGTTTACACCCGAACAACACAAACACTCTTGCAATGAGCTATTTATAAGCTCCATGTCCTAACTACCTCTAATTATGGATCACTTATTAAATAACAAGTGTCCATTTACAATAAATGCTATAAAAACCAACTAGCTAACAAATCTCCTAAAATAGAGCCTAAGATACGACACATTTGGAGAGTCATATCTAGTTACAACAATATGCTAATTCTAAAAGTCTCCATTAAATAATTAAACATTCTAGAATAATAATTATTAATTTAATATCTTAAATTAATAATTATTTTATTCTAATTTTATAACCTATGATAAAATTTTATTTTTGGATCATCTAACAACATTTAGCAATTCTTCCACTTGTGGGGCGCTAAGAGAGAAAAAATGTGGGCTCTCACTACTTGGGACAAAATTTGCTAACCAAAGCTTCAAGGTGGATTTGTACCAAGAGATCCAAAAACTCTTAGCAAAGCACTCAACACAAAAAAATGGTAGAGATAGATCAATAATCCATAATCCCTTTGATGTAAGATGTGGAGACACAAATACACCCCAAACATTCAAGAATTACAACTCGAATTGATAGGTAATATCTTTTGGGAAGTAAGAAATGGTTAAAGCATACTATTCTAGGAGGACTATTGGCACTAATGGCCAAAATTATCTTATAAAAATCATCTCAATCCTATCAAATAATCTCTTCTCGCCGAAGGACTAACCTCTTTTTTTACTACTAGGGCTCTTCCTCTTCTCATTCTTCTTAGTGGTGCAACTGGATAGATTGTACCAATTTGTTAGAGTTGGGTTCATGTTCTAGTTGATCAGAAAAATATTGTTTAAGGAGGAACACATATTCTTCGTTGGGTGCGTTAACATAAAGGAAATTTCAGCCTTTCATAAGCTTGTAGCCTCCTTTCCCCTAATAATCCTAATGAATATTGTAGCATGTGGGAAAGGCTATGGTATCTCAGACATTGGCCTAAAACTACCCTCTTCTTATAGATTTTATTTTGGAGCAAAACTCTTACTTGGGACAAGATTCAACGTCATGGATTCTATGAAATTTCAATCTACTCCCCTAGCCTCTCTAATTTTAAATCTAGTAATCACCTCTTCAACATCAATAGTTACCTTGCTTCCCTCTTACACAATATTTCCATCCGATTCCATCAATCTGATCACAATCCTACAAGTATCACCTCTATTTTGCATTCATGTTTAGCCTCTTCCTTTACAAATCCCATCACAATAAATTTTGTAACAAGCTCCCAGGTTTCGTTCATTAGAACACTCCGAAAGAGAAAGAGTTTTCAAAAACAACACTATCTCTTTTCACAATCTCTAGCAAATTATTCTCAACAACCTAAGGAAATCAATTATTTTCTTTCTTGGGATGATAAGGACTGGGTTCTAATCATGTTGAAATAATCATCCTCTTCTCCTTGGGATTCTCTCCTCATCTCAACTCTTATGTCTTTTCACCTCCCCCCTTCCTCTCCCTCTAGCCCTACCTACTGGTCTCCCCCTCACATTGACTTCATCAAACAAAATTTTGATGATGCCTCTAATGGGAATGCAAGTCTAATTAGCTATGGAGATTTCTTAGACAATGCACAAATTCAAATCACTCACATATATGTGCGAGAAATAATTCACACTAACAACATTGTTTCAGAAATTTAAGCACTTGAATAAGGCCTCTTCGTGGCCATAGGAAAGTGTTACTCCAAGCTCATCATGGAGGGAAATTTGGAAACAATAATAAACATATTTCAAAGAATCCAATGTGTTTCTAACCCATCCCAAGCAACCAATAACTTGAGATTAGGAGTTCGAGTAACAAACATAGTAGAGCTCCTAATTCAAATTCCCACCACCCTCCTCTCTCATGTTCGTGAGGAGGGAAATAAATTGGCTAACCATCTGCCTAATAATGACCCCAATCTAAGTGCTCCATTGATAGATTTGGATAGGGAGAAAGGCATTCTTGACTTCCTCCTCTCTCAATGTTAGAATTAGGACACATTCAATTCACTCCCATATATGTGGGAGTAATCATTCACACTACCAACATTGTTTCAGAAATTTAAGCACTTGAAATAGTCTTCATGGCCATAGCAATGTGTTACTCCAAGTTCATCATGGAGGGAAATTTGAAAACAATAATAAAATTTTTTCAAAGAATCCGATGTGGTTCTAACCCATCCCAAGCAACCAATAACTTGATATTGGGAACTCGAGTAACAAACATATGAGTTTATGTTGGCACCTTATCTGGATGATCTTCCACTTTCTCGCTTGAAATGGTTCTAAGATCTTCGGCCCCTAGGTTTGAATCTAAAGTTTTTGCAATAGAAGAAAAAGAGAATCTACGAAACCTTACCATGTCACAACTACACGAAATTCTTTCTGCTTATGAAATGAGGGAAGGAGGACCATCAGATAGGAGAGAAGCTACCTTCAAGGCTTCAGTCAAAGGAGATTACTATGAGTCAGGACATGTGTCAGAAGAAAAAGAAGAACCAAATTTTGTTAAAAACCTTCAACGGGGTGCTGGACGATTCCGATGTAAGTTACCTTTCAAATTATTTGCTTGTGGAAGGGTTGGTCACTATACTGCCAAATGTCCTCATAAGGATAAGATTGACAAAGGGAAGGAACCTGTTAGATGGAACAAGAAACAAAATGCAAATAAGAAAAGCTATTACACTCATGAAGATAGTGATGGAATTTCAAATAGTGACGAAGATGAACGAGGTAATAATTATAAACTTTTAATGGCTTTTGAAGATGATGACTACATGGATGCTATAGATGAAGAAGGTCTTTATGAAGAGATCTCTAATCTCAAAAAAAAATTAGAAGAGAAAAATGTGATTATTGATTCTCTGCAATGTCAACTGGCTGAAAGGGAAACACATCATGAAAAATTGGAATGTGAAATTTTTGGTCTTAGAAGAAAGATTGAGAAAACAAAAGCTCTTAATCTTAAATTTGTTAAAGGATCTGAAACTCTACATGAGATTATCAATGTGCAGCGTTCTCCACTAATCAAGATAGTTCTGGGATATAATGGAGAAGCATCTCAAGCATGTACCTCCAAAAGTTATCTTGATGCAGCAAGGAGGAGCGAGTAAAGACCTAATAGAAATCATCAGGTAAATTAAGGACAGTATACCTCAAGAATGAAAAAAGACTATCAAGAAAATCGGGGGCAATCTACCTTAAGGACAAATAGAAGCCACAACCAGCCACAGGTAAAATCTTCCCAATTTGCCTCAAGAATGGATGTCCGTAGAAACTACAATCGGTTGGTTGATAGATTTGATAATCGCAGGAGTTTCTTCAATGGCAAATGTTTCTCTTTCCATAACTTTGGTCAGAAAGCAGCTCAATGTGATGCCTATAAGACAATCATGACTAGAGAAGCTCAAAAACAAAGAAGTATGATTCGAATCATGAAAATGACCTATAACAGCTTTTCCACCATTGAAAGTGAAATTGAATGTTCTATTTGTAATAACTTTGGTCATGAAGATTCTGAATGTAGGAGTAGGTTTTGGAAGACAACTCAAAAGGAACAAACCTCAAATACCAGAACATGGAGAATGAAGGAACCGCAACCAAAAAGATGTGGGATTGCTTTATATGCAGAAGGACAGGAAAATCAATGGTACATCGACAGTGGATGTTCAAAGCATATGACAGGTGATAAAGAAAAACTTCAATCATATAGTGCTTTAGAAAAGGGAAAGAAAGTTTCTTTTGGAAATGATACCCCTGCAGTCATAAAAGGAAAAGGCACAGTTCAGTTGAAAGAAAAAGTCAAGGCTGGAAATGTTTTGTATGTTGATGGCTTGAAGCATAATCTACTGAGTGTCAGTCAGATGTGCGATCAAGGAACTAGGGTAATATTTCGATCAAACGGATGTAGTGTTTGTGATCTTGATACAGGAAAAACAGTGATCAAAGGCATAAGAACTCCAAATAATTTATACATATTTGAAGAAGGACAACAACAATGTTATTTGAGCAAGAATGATGAACACTGGTTGTGGCACCAGAGGTTTGGGCATCTAAGATTTTCATAGATAAGGAAAGCATGCAAATATGAGGAAGTTCATGGTCTTCCAGACATCAGAAATCCAGACAATACAATATGCAAATCATGTCAGTTTGTTAAGAAAACCAAAACTAACTTCCCTGAGAAGGAAGGATCAGCTAGCAGGCCTCTTGAACTAGTCCATACAGATGTATGTGGTCCATCTAGGAAAAGGTCACCTCGAAGAGAAGAATACTTTATATTATTCATTGACGACTTCTCCAGGATGGTTTGGATAGGACTTATGAAGCATAAAGACGAAGCCTTCGAAAAATTCAAATCCTTCAAAGCCTTGGTTGAAAACAAATCAGATCACAAAATTAAGTGTCTCAGGTCTGATAGAGGTGGGGAGTTTACCTCAAATGAATTTTTCGATTTTTGTGAAGAACATGGGATAAGAAGGGAATTCTCTACAGCTAGGACTACTCAGCAAAATGGAGTAGTGGAAAGGATGAACAGAACGGTTCAAAAAATGGCTCGTGCCATGCTTGATGAGTCTAGAACTCCCGCAACCTTCTGGGGTGAAGCTGCATTTGCTGCAGTTGTTATTCTCAACAAAACAAATGTCCGGGTGAACAGCAATCAAACTCCTCATGAGCTTTGGTATGGTGAGACTCCTTTGGTAAAACATTTCAAAATCTTTGGAAGAAAATGCTATATTAAGAATAATGATGAACATCTTGGCAAGTTTGAACCTACAGCAGATGAAGGCATTCTCCTAGGATATTCTCCTCACAGCAAAGCATACAAGTGTTACAACAAAAGACTTGGAAGAATAGTTGACAGCATTGATGTAGTGGTTGATGAAGAAGGAAACATTCCTAGGCAAGTAAATTATGAAAATATTGAAGAGGATGAAGACCATTCTTCAAATCAGACTGATGATGAAGAAGAACCTCAAGAGGCTTTAGAGGAAAAGATAAGGATAGAAGAAAAGACTCCATCCATTTACGTTCAAAAGAATCATCCAGAATCTCAAATTTTGGGGTAGAAAGCGGCAGGTATACAAACAAGAAGAACAATTGCAGAAGCCTCAAGCTATTTGGCATTACTCTCCTCCACTGAACCACAAAATGTAAGAGAGGCATGCAAAGATGAATGCTGGGTCAAGGCAATGGATGAAGAACTTGAGCAGATCGAAAAGAATAACACTTGGGAGCTGGTTCCTAGACCAAAAGATAAGAATGTCATAGGGACAAAATGGATCTTTAAAAACAAGATGAATGAAAATGGAGAAGTGATTAGAAACAAGGCCAGAATTGTTTGTAAAGGGTATGCTCAACAAGAAGGAATAGACTTTGAAGAAACTTTTGCTCCCGTTGCTAGACTTGAGGCCATCCGAATGTTTCTTTTTCTCTCAAGCTTTTAGAAGTTCAAACTATTTCAAATGGACCTGAAATCAACCTTTCTGAATGGAGACTTACAAGAAGAGGTGTACATTGAGCAACCAGATGGTTTCATTCTTGGGAATGATCCAAATCTTGTATGCAGACTAAAAAAGGCTCTTTATGGTCTTAAACAGGCTCCAAGGGCTTGGTACTATCATTTGGACAAATATCTTAATCAACAAGGCTTTCCAAAGGGATCAACAGACAGAAATCTTTATATAAAAATTGAAAATGACAAATTGCTAACTCTTGTTGTGTATGTAGATGATATTATCTTTGGCAGCAATGAAGAAACTATGAGTCAAAACTTTTCCTTGGTGATGCAGAAAGAATTCGAAATGTCATTACATGGAGAGCTAACATATTTTCTTGGTCTACAAATCCAACAAAATGAAGGTGGCATCTTTTTGTCTCAAACGAAGTATCTCAAGTAGATCTTGAAGAAATATGGCATGGAAGATGCAAAAGCAGTATGTACCCCCATGGTTACAGAATGCAGCCTCAGTGCAAATGATGAATCAGCAGCAATGCATCAACCAACCTATAGATCCATGATTGGAAGTCTACTTTATTTGATAGGTATCCGACCAAATATCATGCATGCAGTGGGAATGGTTGGAAGATTTCAGGCAAATCCAAAGGAAACTCATCTTTAGGCAGTTAAGAGAATCTTCAAGTACCTTCAAGGAACTCAAAACTATGGCTTATGGTATCCTAGAGATACAGATCTTACACTTAATGCTTATACAGATGCAGATTGGGCCAGAAGCATGGATGACAGGAAGAGCACAAGTGGTGGTGCATTCTTTATGGGTTCTAGAGTAGTATATTGCTTCATTAAGAAACAGAGTTCGATTGCTTTATCTACAGCTGAAGGAGAATATGTGGTTGTTGCATCTTGCTGCACTCAACTCCTTTGGATGATGCAAACCTTGCAGGATTTTCAAATCACTTGTACACCACCTATCTCCATCTTATGTGATAACACAAGTGCAATCAGCATTTCAAAGAACCCTGTCATGCATTCAAATACCAAGCACATACTGATCAAGGATCACTTTCTCCAGGAACAAGTGTTGGAACAAAAGGTCAAATTGGATTATGTTCCCTCTACGGAACAAGTTGTTGATATTCTCACTAAACCACTGCCCAGGGAAACTTTCGAATACCTCAGACAGAAGCTGGGAGTAGTTGATGCATCATTTTGCTGTTAAATCTTGTTTGTTTAAGAGGAAAATGGGTGTACGCGAGTTGCCTGAGGAGGATCCGCATACATACGTCGGTTTGTGCAGCCACAGTTGCGTATATGGAGGTTTGATGGATATCAGTAGTGTTATAGACATTTTTGGGCAATACAACCCCAACCATGAAATGTACATAAACCAAGGGCTCCTAAGTCCCTAAAAGTGTTGTTCTAACCCCTAAAGGAACAAGGTTAACAGATTACAGCTTCTCCCAGAAGTTCTCCATGAAAAACTGGTTAGAATTGGTCAAAACAGGATCATTTCAGCTGCTCCACTGGCCAAGTGCGTTGCATCTCACCTAAATACACTGTGTGGATGCGTTGCATTTCAAAAATTCCTTCTATGGGGTGCGATGGGCAAGAAATGACAAATGGCAGTGTCATTCCGCGAGGTGGAGAGGTAATGGAAGCTTCCAGAAACTTCTCCTGTGACACTTGCTTCACTGAATTCAACCAAGGATGAGTAAGAGATCATCAATCTCCAAGTGGAAGAAAGAAATATCAGAGGGAAGACACTAATCAAATCATGAGCTGACTCATCTCCATTACAGATATCTATATATGGATCCCTCATCCCAAAGATCCAGAGGCTGGAATTTTGCATATTGTAAGGAATTGTTGTTGGTTTCTTGAGACAAACATCAGATTGTTGGGTGATCTAAGCTTTGTTTGAGGTGAAGAGGGGCTTCTTTGCTGGGAGGTTGATGTTGGGTCAAAACAACTGGTTGTAACTCCTCTTGGCTCTTTCTTGTTTATCAATAAAAGCTATTCAAGTTTTCCTCCATGCTCTTGTGTCATTGATGTTTGCTACATTTGTATGGTCAATTTACATCTGATCCTAAATTGTTTATGATTATAGATCCATGTCTTTGTATAGTGCCATGCTACTGTGATCTTATAGGTACTTTGTGAAGCTGGGCGTGCAAGGGAGCAGGTAGCTAAAGACTATCAAAGAAGAGAGGAATCAAATCAGGAGATTAGTGCAAGACAGAGGTTGGTCTTTCTTTTCCTCTCTATCTATAATTCATAAAGGAAAAATGAAAGTAGCTTTTCTCTATTTGTTTCTAAGGCAGCTGTCACACCTTAGTGGGATAGATCAGTTCTATATAGACACTTTTCCCTGTAACAAAATGGCGACTCCGCTGGGGAAGAAATAGTTTGTTTGTTTATCATTCTTTGTTGTTTACTTCATAAACTTACAGGTAGCATTCGAACTGCATTTGCCATAACAAATGCAAAGTAGATAAATTCTACTTCAATCCATCTACTGGATCTGTTTATGATTTAAACAACTGATTCACAAACTATCTGATTGCCCTTGTGATAGCTCTTAGATCCTCCTTAGATCTACCCCTGATTGTTGCATTACTGATTGCTTTTTTCTCGGCCAAAACCCAAGAACTGAACTGTAAACTATGACCCGAAACCCAAACAGAATCTCGTTTCTGGCCCAGCGCAGGTACTGTTCAGAGAATCTGAACTTTAGCGCACTTCCCGAGTGGACAAGGTGCATTGCATTTCAAATTCTCTGTGTTACAGGTGCGCTGATCAGACTAGGCTCTGTGCAGTTTTGGTTTCTGTGATTCATTCTTTCGAGTTCTATTCTTGAATTTTGCTGCCTGTGATCAGTAAATGTCTGTTTGAAACCCCTTTTCCTTGTTGTTATTCCACCTCCTTTGTACAAAAGAACTGTAAATTTTTTTGTGTGTTTGTTGAGTCATTTTCAGTTCTCCTTTGCAAAAGTAGCATAATCATACTGTCATCCTTTGATTTGAAACTGTCGCAAGTGTCGATTTCAATCATAGGAAAGAGTTTGATTGCTGTTGATGGTCGATTATCCTGTTACTATTTTTTTTGGTCTGAATTTGTAATTTTCCAGTGTCAAGAACAAGTATTCATTTCAAAATCGTAAGGTGTTGTGATCGTCTCCATTTTTTATTTCGAAAAGAAACTTGTTGATATTTGTCGCTTGAAAAGAAATTCAGATTTGTGCATCAACTTTCTTTTTAGCATTCATAAACTAAGAAAGTCGAAAAAAAATACATGCATGTGCATTTTCATATAGACAATCTGATTGGCTTGATTTAGGAAAGTGCATTTAGAGTGCACAGCTCTTTGCTCTTTATGAAAAGATTCTATCTTTCTTTCCTTAGTAGCTAGGATTTTCATTGCACAAAGAAGATAAAAGTTTGTTTATCATCTTAGATTGCATTTTAGGAATTACATCTACATCTCGCGGTGAACCTGAAAGGCAAATTTCATAAACAAGATCAACTTAAAATAAATTCAATGAATCTAACAATGCTTTGGAACTTAACGCACAACATTTAGAAGTCTAGGCTAGAGACATATTCCAGCATCGTAAAGCCTAGTAACTGTTGTTCTCATTGATGGTTGGGTGATTCCTCCACTTTGAAGCGATAAGTGCCAGTACGGACTTGTGCTCCCACGTACCGTCGAGTATATTTTGGGAGACCCCAATAGGCTTAATCCTTTATCCAAAGGAAGCCATGTCTGCCGCCCTATCGATCGCAATGCACTGAACAAAGCATTCGAGAAGATTGACTGCCGTACTGTAAAAAGTATTCTGTAGTTTTGAGATTGGTTTGGTAATCCCTCTACCTAGATTTCTAGAGCAGTCCCTTTCGTTCCTTTCCAGACTCCTTAACAAAAAAGGTCCATCTAAGCACTTGTCACTTCATGCTCATTAAAAATCGAAGGAGACTAGAGTCATCTTTTGTTTTTTCTCGACTGTTAAAAATTCAAAAAACAAGTTGTGTCAAAGCGTCTAAAATTTATATTAAACGGAATACTCATTACCCTTTCCTATGTTGATCTTGGGTTGAGAAAATGGAATCCACCAACCAAGGAATTCCCCTTGGAGGAAATCCTAGTCCCTTCTCCTCTTGGGGAGATGTTGGTGCACCCCATATGGCCACATTTTCGCTTCCAAGACTGACAATTGGCTTGCCTGTATGGCTCTTCTCAACCTCTGTCATTCAAAACACCGCAGTTCTTGAATAATCGAACCAACAACTAGATGAGTCCAGAGTTACCCACCAACCTTCTACTTCCTATAATTCTTCCTCTCCTCCCTCCTCTTCGCTTGATGGGGCTGGTAAAGCCAAAAGTCAAGTACCTGAGAAGAAGAAGGAAAAGAAGAAGAAAGAGAAGAAGAAGAAAGAGCCAAAAGTGAATGGGGGCAAACGAGTATCGTCTAGCGAAAATCCACACACTACACCGACCAGGCCTAAATCGCCATGTGTCATTTGCAAGGGAGACCACTATCATAGAGATTGTCCTTGCATCCCTCAAATCTTAAGGGACTGGTCTCCTCGTTTGCACAACCCGGTGTCATCAACCTCTGATGATCATGTTGAAAACACATCGTCGACTAGTGAAAGTGAAGCCCCAGGACAAAATGGAAAACATAGATTTCCTTGTAAACTGTACGAAGGCAATCATGCCATCCACCGTTGCCCCTTCTTAGACGAGGCTAAAAGAGTTTTGGACGATCGTCCAGTTTCACCGCTACGACTTCCTCCTGGATATAAAAAACTCTTGCCGAGTCCGTCACTAGTTGAAAATGCAGCTGGCCCACCTAGGTGGTTGGCTGAAGCATCTATCATTGAAGACAAACCATCTGAGCCCATACCAGACGAAAGTCAAAAGGTTGAGGCGGTAGTTGACCCGGTCTTACCTTCAAAGGTTCCATCTTCAGATGATACAGTCACCGAAGAGAATAAGGATAACACCGTCCAAATTCTTTTCATAAACACAGACTCCAATGAACATGGGGGCAATTTACCCATTCCTTTACCGCAGGAAGGAATTTCGTCAGAGTCATACCCGGCCATCTATTCGGTCCCACCTCCAAGCAACCTAGTTGTCTCCTTCGACTGGAATCAACTAGGCAGACCCCGTTTACCAGCTAGTGTACCATTCCGAATCATTGTTCAAATATATAGAATGGTTATGGCTGGTACCATCATAGATGAGGGGGCTTCTATGAGTATCCTTTCCTCGACTGCTTGGAAAGCGCTTGGTTCGCCATCACTTTTGCCTGAGATGAGAAATATAATAGGCTTTGATAAAGGAACTAGTCAACCGTTAGGGATCCTTCCCAATGTGCCCATAACATTGAGGGGGAAAACCATTCACATGAACGTAATGGTAGTTCAAGGACCCCTGGATTATAATCTACCCCTTGGACGAGACTATATTTATTGCATGGGAGCAATTGTCTCCTCACTCTTTAGAGTAATGTGTTTTCCGCACCAAGGAAGAGTGGTCAAGCTCATAGACCAACTTTCATTTCCCGGATCATACAGAGAAAATAGTCATATACCATCCCTGAGTGGTCTTTTCACGCAAGAAATGTCTCAATCTCCAGTCCGCCCGCCTGATGAGCGCGAGTGATTCAGGGGACATGACTGAAACCCAGGGGGCATGCACCCTGGTCTGCTTCAGCAGGAAAACTTCGGGTATAGGGTAGGTTTCCACGAGAGAATATGACTAGTCTGTACTCCTGTCCGTGATTGGAAGAGGGGGTTATTCTAGAACAAGATTCTCTTGTCAAAGTTACGTGAGTGTAGTAGCCTCCTTCACTCACCTTTGTCTATTTCGGTAAACATCGCTGAAGAAGTGTTTTGTTTGCGCTGTGAATAAAACAATCTTTGGGTAACCTGTAAGAGGTAGGCCTCTCCCGGTAAAACAAATGTTTTAACGGAAGAAAGAAGGGGTAACCTTGAAACTCTGTTTTATACCTGGGGGCATGCAAACCTTTTGGAGTGCAAGCAAAAAGTGATCAGTTATCTATTTTTTGGATTGGTCGTTTCCTAACTTGCATAAAGAAAGGATGTGGGGCAAAACTCTAAAAATTGTCGTTTTTATGAGACATTCTTATCACACGACTGGATTAATCAAGCAGTTTTAGCACATAGTTCAGGCTCGTTAAAAAATAAACATAAGACATGAGCAAATGTTTCCCCCCGTGTTTAAGCTCATTAAAAAATGAACTATTCACCGGTAAATAACCATCGTGAATGTAGTACTTCAGCCATTAAAGCCTTGGTCGTGTTTGCACCATCACCTCCACTTTTGCATTGGCCGATCATTCACCTCCATTTGATTGTTTACCCATTTTGAGGAACAGCTGCGAAGAGTGATTTCACTAGCCATCCTTGTAACACTGCCGTGATTGGAAAATTCCAAACCTTACTTGGAATCAGTTGCTATCCATTTTATCACTCGTTCCTCAAAAGACAAGTCTCCTTTAAGCTCTTTACAACTGACTTGTAAAATATGAAAAGATTGCTGAGCCATTGGCCTCTCCAGCTCGTTAAAGGGACCGGAAGTGCTATCTCTCCTCTAGATTTTAATCTTTTTGGACGTGAGAGATTATTACGCAAAACGATCGAGCGCTTGTTTTGTTCGGCTCGTTAAAAGTATCGAAAATTCATCCCTTCTGTATTGTTTTATACTTTTTCGGAGTTAAGGGATTAGATGATGAAAAAGGAATTTTGGAGTTACCTTTACATTCCTTTTCAGACTCTCTAAAATTGAAAAGGACCGAGATATCTTTGTCATTAAACTTGTTAAAAGTTTAAGTAGCGACAAACTTGTCTATAGACGAGAACGAGTTTCACTATCACTAGGCTCGTTAAAACATAGCGATGGGTTTGCCCAAAGGGAAAATTATAGAACAAGCATATGTTATCCTCCTCAAGCTTGAAAAAAATAAAGAGGTACTGGTCAGCAATGACTGGGGAAAATTGGGAAGAAAACTTGAAGAAACTTTGTTGGTAGCAAGTCGCTCTTGAACATGACACTTCCACTCCGCGTCTGAGTCGGGTTGGGTTGTTTCATTCATCGGTCACATCACCATGGTCCCATCATACCATCCACATTTGGGGTTAATGCTACCAATCCATCACATCAGTGTCGCCGATATGTTCAAGAGAAGTCATTCAGAGAATTCACCTGTGTCTCACCCACTACCATACATTTATACTCCATTCTTTCATGACCGCCACCCTGAACCTTATATCACCAAATCGTTTTCACCTCCATTAAAATCATTTGCTCCGTTCCGTGTCATTGATGTGGGATTCATTAAGGCCCTCCTGTGATGGATCACTTCTTGTCGACATCAGCTCATTATCCAAGAAGTTGATCTAGGAACCCCCCATTCAGTACTTTGAAGCTTGCATGCCTCAATGGCAAGTTTCTCACTTCCAGCGACAGGTTTACATCAATGGCCTTCGACCGAAAGATTTTGCACGGTGTTCAACGTCAAGTCCTTTATTAACACCACATGAATTATACTGCAGTACCTTGGAGGGTCATTATCATTATCGGTGATTCCTCTCACATCTGTTAACAGTTTACATCATTGGCTGGTAATCAGGCAATGTCTTTCCATGTTCGACTCCAGAATAGCTTTCACATGGATTGACTTGTACTTCGAGTGAAGATCGAACAAGATTGAAGACCCCGGATCTAGTTTCATCCATCCGGGCTGCGTTATATATTCAGGGAAATAAAGACATCAAATGTACATCATTGCTGCACAGATAATCATCCAATCAAAAGGATGATGGCTCTATCAAAGTCATCAGTCTACACTCAGACGATTGTCTATCCTATGTACATGAAAATGAATTTATAGAGCTGAGCATGGGAATGCCCGCCTCAACTAGATCATGAAAATATTATGAAGGTAATGTATTGTATTGTATCTTATTACAGGTCTCCTCCCAGCTTGAAAGAACTTCGGATCCTCATAATAAAGCATTTCACCCGACATCAAAAGATTAACGACCTCATGCTTTAGGGGGCAATTGTTATAGAAATTTTTGGACACTACAACCCCAAGCATGAAATGTCCATAATCCAAGGGCCCCTAAGTCCCTAAAAGTGTTGTTCTAACCCCTAAAGGAACAAGGTCAACAGATTACAGCTTCTCCCAGAAGTTCTCCATGAAAAACTGCTCAGAATTGGTCAAAACAAGATCATTTCAGCTGCTCCACTAGCCAAGTGCGTTGCATCTCACCTAAATACACTGTGTGGGTGCGTTGCATTTCAAAAATCCCTTCTATGGGGTGCGATGGGTGAGAATTGACAAATGGTAGTGTCATTCTGCGAGGTGGAGAGGCAATGGAAGCTTCCAGAAACTTCTCCTGTGACACTTGCCTCACTGAATTCGACCAAGGATGAGTAAGAGATCATCAATCTCCAAGTGGAAGCAAGAACTATCAGAGGGAAGACACTAATCAAATCATGAGCTGACTCATCTCCATTACAGATATCTATATATGGATCCCTCATCTCAGAGATCCAGAGGCTGGAATTTTGCATATTGTAAGGAAATTTTGTTGGTTTCTTGAGACAAACATCAGATTGTTGGGTGATCTAAGCTTTGTTTGAGGTGAAGAGGGGCTTCTTTGCTGGGAGGTTGATGCTGGGTCAGAAAAACTGGTTGTAACTCCTCTTGGCTCTTTCTTGTTTATCAATAAAATCTATTCAAGTTTTCCTCCATGCTCTTGTGTCATTGATGTTTGCTACATTTGTATGGTCAATTTACATCTGATCCTAAATTGTTTATGATTAGAGATCCATGTCTTTGTATAGTGCTATGCTACTGTGATCTTACAGGTACTTTGTGAAGCTGGGCATGCAAGGGAGCAGGTAGCTAAAGAATATCAAAGAAGAGAGGAATCAAATCAGGAGATTAGAAGAACACAAAGGTTGGTCTTTCTTTTCCTCTCTATCTATAATTCATAAAGGAAAAGCGAAAGTAGCTTTTCTCTGTTTGTTTCTAAGGCAGCTGTCACACCTTAGTGGGATAGAGTAGTTCTATATAGACACTTTTCCCTGTAACAAGTAGGGACAGGATCTGGTTGAAGATATTCTGATATGGCTCTGACAAAGACCATCTGGTACAGGTTCAGGGGGAGCAGATAAACTTCTAATGATGCATTGTTGGCATTATCTTAGAAGCTTTTGGTTCTAGTTCACTGTTGTTGTTGAGTTCAGGTCGAACAAAGGCAGAGGGAGAACAGAAGGAATCTTGGTTGCTGATCTGAATGGTGATTGACAGATGCTGCTGCTATCAGTTATTGGTGACATTCATTAGTCTTGTTCTAGATATTTCGTCTCTATGTTATGTATCTCTTTTGTGGTATCTCTTTTTTATGGTGTCAAGGTCATGTAATGGCCTATTTTGGTTTCCCCTTTATGCCTGGGATGAGCATGTAATGAACTTGGTTGTCATATGTAAATTTCTGATGTATCCCCACTTGGTTGGGTGGATGATCCCCACTTGGTTGGGTGATGGATGTATGTATTGAGTCTTTTGGTGATAGGAAGCTCTTTTATGTTGTATAAGTCATGGTTCTTCTTGAAGAACATCTTTTTGCAGATCTTGCCTACAGTCAGGGGGAGCATGGTCTGCACAGCAGGGTAGAGATTTCAGCATGTACTTAGGGGGAGAAAAACCCTTTGCCCTTGATGACAAAGGGGGAGAATGACTTTGAGGATTGTGGGGTTGCCATCAAGTCCAAAGGGGGAGATTGTTAGCATTATGGCACAAGTTTGGAGCTATGGCACAGGTGTTTTCCTTGATGGCAACTCTCTTTGATAACAGATCTCAGGTCCAGTTCTTAGTTCAGGCTTTCAGAATCAAGAAAAAGATATATATGCAGATTCACCTAGACAAAGGAGTGTATATACGCGAGTTAGACATTACAAAGGCGCGTATGCGTATACACGCACTTTCATGCAAGGAAAAGCACATATATGTTGGAGAACTTACTTTTGGTCCATGGTAGTTAATCCTTGGTATTTTCACCTATGGTTTTGGACCATGGTATCTCGTCAGAAGTGTTGACCCCAAGTATGGGTCCAAGGTATTGTTTTATTATGGTTTTGGACCGTGGTATTGTGAAAGGCCTAAGACTATAAAAGAGGAAGGAGATCATTTGGCAAAGGATCATCTGAATTAATTGAATATCTAATAAGTGCAAGATCTGAAATATTGGTGATTGGGGTTATGGTGCAGATCTAGATCTGAATGAAGGAGGAACCTTAGTGCAAAGAAGGATAAGTTATATTGATGGGTCAAAATCTTTTAGCTTGAATGATAATATCTTTGCATGATTTTGATCTGTTATATGTGGCGCATGCTTGATCTATAAATCTGATAATCTGGGTTAATCAATGTCTGAATATTTGAAAGAGTGAATTACCTTTTATAGATCTGTACGCAGGTTCAATAAAGCGAAGGCGTGTATACACGCTGGTTCAGTGAATGAAAATAGCGTATACACAAGTTTCTCCAAACGCAGAAGCGTATGCACACAGGTTTCAGGTTATTGAAGTAGCGTATATATTTTGGGTTGTGATCTAGCTGCTTCTGTTTATTGCTGCAGTGTTTTGGGTTCAGAATTTGGTGTGTGGTTACTGTTACTGTGTTTTGGGTACAACTGTCAGAAAAGTATTTACTTGATTCAGTTCTAACTGGTGAAAAGGAGATTGTTTGATGCAGAAATTGTTTATGATTTATTGATGTTCATGGAACCAGTCTAAAAAATTTATGAAACGTGGTCCTTGGAAGAAAGAGAAGGTTGTAGCCTTTTGTAGGCCAGTGCCTACGTACTAGTATCTTGGCTAGTGCAAGAGCTAAGGGGGTTGTAGCTCCCTTCCAGGAGAAGCTGGAGAATGAGAGAGGGTTGTAGCTCTCTACAGGTTGTAGCCTGCGTACTAGTAAAGTACTGCACCTGTACATTGTAAAAAGAAGTTTCTAATTAAAAGAAGAGAGAGACGAATTGCAGTAGGTGGTTTTCATCCACGTTGGGTTTCCACCTTATATCTTATGTTCTTGTGTGTGATTGTCTTCTGCTCTGTTTTACTGTTCTGGGTACTGGTTATTTAATTCTGATACACAGATTAACATCTGAAAGATAAAGTAAATTATAAGTTTGAATTGTATATGCGGGTTTCCTTCTACATAGTTGCGTATATACGCGGGTTTAATTAACTGAAGTTGCATATATTATCTAGATTTGAAAAAGGGAATATTTGACTTGATAATACTGATTTACCCCCCCTCTCAGTATTATTTCCAACAATTGGTATCAGAGTAGGTCCTTCTGAAGAAGCTTGATCGCTTGAAGGAAGATCCATCATCATGAGCAACTACGAGAGAGAAGCATCTATCAAGCCACCAATTTTTGACGGGACAAACTTCGTATATTGGAAGGTAAGAGTTACTGCCTATCTTCAATCTCTTGGTACATAAGTTTGGGATATCATTGATACAGGGTACACTTTTCCATCAGCAACTCCTATAGATCCGGGCTAGAAGAAGAAATATGAAAGAAATGCAAAGGTTGTCAATAGTCTATTAGGATGTCTATCTCAATCAGAATTCGTGAAGGTTATGTAGTATAAATCCGCAAAAGAAATATGGGAAAAGATTGTTATGAGCTATGAAGGAGATGACCAGGTAAAACGAGCAAAACTTCAAACCCTCAGAATTCAGTATGAAAATCTCAGAACGCACAACGATGAAAGTGTGGCTAACTATTTCCTTCGTGTAGATGAGATTGTCCATTGTATGAAACATTTGGGTGAAGAAATAAAAGAGGTTGTTGTGGTTGAAATGGTTCTAAGATCTTTGTCCCCTAGGTTTGAATCTAAAGTTTCTGCAATAGAAGAAAAAGAGAAGCTACGAAACCTTACCATGTCACAACTACACAGAATTTTGACTGCTTATGAAATGAGGAAAGGAGGACCATCAGACAGGAGAGAAGCTGTCTTCAAGGCTTTAGGAAAAGGAGATTATTATGAGTCAAGACACGTGTCAGAAGAAGAAGAAGAATCAAATTTTGTCAAAAACCTTCAACCGGGTGTTGGACGATTTCGAGGTAAGTTACCTTTCAAATGCTTTGCTTGTGGAAGAGTCTCACTGTGATGCCAAATTTCCTCATAAGGATAATATTGACAAAGCGAAGGAACCTGTTAGATGGAACAAGAAACAGAATGCAAATAAGAAAAGCTATTACACTCATGAAGATAGTGATGGACTTTCAAATAGTGATGAAGATGAACGAGGTAATAATTACAAATGTTTAATGGCTTTTGAAGATGATGACTACATGGATGCTATAGATGAAGAAGGTCTTTATGAAGATATCTCTAATCTCAAAATTTGTTTAGAAGAGAAAAATGTGATTATTGATTCTCTACAATGTCAACTGGCTGAAAGGGAAAAACATCATGAAAAATTGGAATGTGAAATTGTTGGTCTTAGAAAAGAGATTGAGAAAACAAAAGCTCTTAATCTTAAATTTGTTAAAGGATCTGAAACTCTGGATGAGATTATCAATGTGCAACGTTCTCCACTAATCAAGACAGGTCTGGGATATAATGGAGAAGCATCTCAAGCATTCACCTCCAAAAGTTATCTTGATGCAGCAAGGAGGAGCGAGCAAAGGCCTAATAGAAATCATCAGGTAAATCAGGGATAGTATACCTCAAGAATGAACAAAGACTATCAAGAAAATCGGGGGCAATCTACCTTAAGGACAAACAGAAGCCACAACCAGCCACAGGTAAAATCTTCCCAATTTGCCTCAAGAATGGATGTTAGTAGAAACTACAATTGGTTGGTTGATAGATTTGATAATCGCAGGAGTTTATTCAATGGCCAATGTTTCTCTTGCCATAACTTTGGTCACAAAGCAGCTCAATGTGTTGCCTATAAGACAATCATGACTATAGAAGCTAAAAAACAAAGAAGTATGACTGGAATCACGAAAAGGACCTATAAAAACTTTTCCGCCCTTGAAAGTGAAATTGAATGTTCTATTTATAATAACTTCGGTCATGAAGATTCTGAATGCAAGAGCAGGTTTCAGAAGACAACTCAAAAGGAACAAACCTCAAATACCAAAACATGGAGAATGAAGGAACCGAAACCAGAAAGATGTGGGATAGCTTTATATGCAAAAGGACAAGAAAATCAATGGTACATCAAAAGTGGATGTTCAAAGCATATGACAGGTGATAAAGAAAAATTTCAATCATATAGTGCTTTAGAAAAGGGAAAGAAAGTTTCTTTTGGAAATGATACCCCTACAGTCATAAAAGGAAAAGGTACTGTTCAGTTGAAAGAAAAAGTCAAGGTTGGAAATGTTTTGTATGTTGATGGCTTGAAGCATAATCTACTGAGTGTCAGTTAGATGTGTGATCAAGGAACTGAGGTAATATTTCGATCAAATGGATGTAGTGTTCGTGATCTTTATACAGGAAAAATAGTGATCAAAGGCATAAGAACTCCAAATAATTTATACATATTTGAAGAAGGACAACAAGAATGCTATTTGAGCAAGAATGATGAACACTGGTTATGGCACCGGAGGTTGGGGCATCTAAGCTTTTCAAAGATAAGGAAAGCATTCAAATACCAGGCAGTTCGTGGTCTTCCAGACATCAGAATTCCAGACAATACAATAAGAAAATCATGTCAGTTTGGTAAGCAAACCAGAACTAACTTCCCTGAGAAGGAAGGATCAGCTAACACGCCTCTTGAACTAGTCCATATAGATGTATGTGGTCCATCTAGGAAAAGGTCACCTCGAGGAGAAGAATACTTTATATTATTCATTGACGACTTCTCCAGGATGGTTTGGATAGGACTTATGAAGCACAAAGACAAAGCCTTCGAAAAATTCAAATCTTTCAAAGCCTTGGCTGAAAATGAATCAGATCACAAAATTAAGTGTCTCAGGTCTGATAGAGGTGGGGAGTTTACCTCAAATGAATTTTTCGATTTTTGTGAAGAACATGGGATAAGAAGGGAATTCTCTACAGCTAGAACTCCTTAGAAAAATGGAGTAGTGGAAAGGATGAACAGAACGGTTCAACAAATGGCTCGTGCTATGCTTGATGAGTTTGGAACTCCTGCAACCTTCTGGGGTGAAGTTGCATTTGCTGCGGTTGTTATTCTCAACAAAACAAATGTTTGGGTGAATAGCACTCAAACTCCTCATGAGCTTTGGTATGGTGAGACTCCTTCGGTAAAACATTTCAAAATCTTTGGAAGCCAATGCTATATTAAGAATAATGATGAACATCTTGGCAAATTTGAACCTATAGCAGATGAAGGCATTCTCCTAGGATATTTTCCTCACAGCGAAGCATATAAGTGTTACAACAAAAGACTTGGAAGAATAGTTGACAGCATTGATGTAGTGGTTGATGAAGAAAGAAACATTCCTAGGCAAGTAAATTATGAAAATATCGAAGAGGATGAAGACCATCCTTCAAATCAGACTGATGATGAAGAAGAACCTCAAGAGGCTCCAGAGGAACAGATAAGGATAGAAGAAAAGACTCCATCCAGGTACGTTTAGAAGAATCATCCAGAATCTCAAATTTTGGGGCAGAAAGAGGCAAGTATACAAACAAGAAGAACAATTGCATAAGCCTCAAGCTATTTGGCATTGCTCTCCTCCAATGAACCACAAAATGTAAAAGAGGCATGCAAAGATGAATGCTGGGTCAAGGCAATGGATGAAGAACTTGAGCAGGTCGAAAAGAATAACACTTGGGAGCTGGTTCCTAGACCAAAAGATAAGCATGTCATAAGGACAAAATGGATCTTTAAAAACAAGATGAATGAAAATGGGGAAGTGATTAGAAACAAGGCCAGACTTGTTTGTAAAGGGTATGCTCAACAAGAAGGAATAGACTTTGAAGAAACTTTTGCTCCCATTGCTAGACTTGAGGCCATCCGAATGTTTCTTGCTCTCTCAAGCTTTCAGAAGTTCAAAGTATTTCAAATGGACGTGAAATTAGCCTTTCTAAATGGAGATGTAGAAGAAGAGGTGTACATTGAGCAACCAGATGGTTTCATTCTTGGGAATGATACAAATCTTGTATGCAGACTAAAAAAGGCTCTTTATGGTCTTAAACAAGCTCCAAGGGCTTGGTACTATCGTTTGGACAAATATCTTCATCAACAAGGCTTTTCAAAGGGATCAACAGATAACAATCTTTATATAAAAATTGAAAATTACAAATTGCTAATACTTGTTGTGTATGTAGATGATATTATCTTTGGCAGCAATGAATAAACTATGAGTCAAAGCTTTGCCTTGGTGATGCAGAAAGAATTCGAAATGTCATTACTTGGAGAGCTAACATATTTTATTGGTCTATAAATCCAACAAAATGAAAGCGATCTCTTTTTGTCTCAAGCCAAGTATCTCATGCAGGTCTTGAAGAAATATGGCATGGAAGATGCAAAACCAGTATGTACCCCTATGGTTATAGGATGCAGCTTCAGTGAAAATGATGAATCAGCAGCAGTGCATCAACCAACCTATAGATCCATGATTGGAAGTCTACTTTATTTGATAGATACCGACCAGATATCATGCATGCAGTAAGAATGGTTGGAAGATATCAGGCAAAGCCAAAGGAAACTCATCTTCAGGCAGTTAAGAGACTCTTCAAGTACCTTCAAGGAACTTGTTATCACTCAGGTTGTTCCCTTTGACTCCTAAGGGAATACGGCCGAGGTAACCACAGACCAATCTTTGGATCACAGGTCCTAGACTACCTGCAATCAGAGGGGGCTCTCTCTTTATGATTTAGCTTTGTTTTGATAATGTTTAGGCTAGTTATGATGTACTGAATTTTGTTTAAAGTTTTGGTTGAATGATGTCTTCTAGAAGCTGAGATGTGATCTTCAGGAGCTTCAGTCCATTGGGCAATGGAGTCTGTGATTATGTGTTGTTTGAGGTATTGAGTAAGAGTGATGAGACTGCAGGGCCATATAGATACTCATGAAACAAACTTCAAATTGTGGAATATGAACTATTTCTAGCCAGTGAGAGGCAACTAAGAATCTTTCACTAAGCTGGTGATGTGGAGAAAGGAAATATCACTCAGGAGCAGATTAGAATTCCTGAACAGTATTTACTATGTAAGATTTAGTATGAAGGTGAGCAATCAAGAATTACACATCCATAACTAATTCTGAAGAAAACATTCATAGCAGCATAGATTGAGTTTAGGGTGTTCAATGAACAAATCCTGAACTATTCTTTTTCTGTACTGCTAAACCTGTGAAACATACAGCATAAGTGGATTATGAAAGAACGAAATACATAATAAGATGGTTCAGAAAACTTATTGTGACATGAAATAGCGTAGGAATCCTGTAGCAGCAAGCAAGCACACCACAACACCTCAAACAACTCATAACTTTAGAAATTCTATTAGCTTCCTGTATTAAAAGTCTGAAATTACAGCATAGCTTCTCCAGAAGAAAAATCAACAACCCAAATAAGTTTATGCGTGGGGATATATATACAATCGTTTTACAAAATATCTTAACGATGAGTCATTTGCTCAATAACTGTCTTTACCAACTTTCAAAAATAGCAGATACAATAGTTATTGCTACTTTAAATGGACAATGAATGACTTTTCAGCTCTGTCAGAAATTCTTTGACTTTTGGAGGCAACTGGGTCGGTTGGGTGCTTCGTATTGATTCTGAGTAATACGCCCTTTACTGCTTTGTCGTGGTGTGGCTATCTCAGCCCCGTCATCTGCATCTGTAGGCATCTGCTTTGGTGGTCAAACTTGATTGCTGAGTTGGCCTTTTTAGTTGCTTTCCCAGTCAAAGCAAATATATTAATTTTTTGAAATTGCTGACTTCTGATAAAAATACAAAAATATGGTGAACAACCTGTTTCTTCATAGCAGTGTTTGTATCATGCCCGTCCACCATTCCTGTGTAGGCAATTGATGTCTTAGGATTATGCCTAAGGTTTCATCTACCTCAGTATATTTGTAGTAGTTTGGAGGCACTTCAAAAAGTTCTCTGATCTCATTCACAATAAAAAACAAATTCTCTAGTTTGTCATAGAGATTCTGCCCAGAAGGAGGCCCTGTTTCCTCTGGGACACTTTCTGCTGCAGTGATCTGATTTGTGGCATATGTATTGACCCTGTTGGCATAGTTTTCATGAGATAGTAACCTTCCTGCACTGGTTACTAAACTGGGAAGACCTCTATTATGTAATGCTGTAATTTTCTCAATGAATTTGTTCACCTCTGTCTGCATTTCTTGACACCTTCTATCCAATGTCTGTACATGATTTCTCAAAGTGAGCACCCTCTTCACTAGTAAAATGGTATCAGTTCTGTTAGTCATACCCAATGCTGCCATCTGAGGGCCAGTGCGGTTGTTCAGGACATTGATCATCCTGTTGGCTATTTCAGGCATATTTCCTAGAGATGCCCTTGCTCTTTGACTTTCTTTTTGGGCCCTGCCTATTAGATCCATATGCTCATGGATAGTTTCAATATATTGCCACTGGTCTGTAATAGATTGACCAATATTGGCCCACAGGATCTTCTTAATTTCAACTACAACTTTATCAAGAGAGAGCTCCTTCTCCAGTTCCTTTATTCTCTTCTCAAGAGCCCTTACCTCTCTTGTTTTTTCAGCTACACTTTGCTTTGATTTATCATACTTTTCCTCAATGGTAGCCAATTTATCCTTGGTATCTTGCAGCTCAGCCATCTATGCTTCTAAAGCTTCCAGCTCCTTCATCATGTTCTGCATACTTAGGCTGGGTCCCTGATCTGGTGCTGTTGCTGGCGCTGATGTTGAAGGACCGACCTCTGATGTTTGTCCTGTGGGAGGAGCTGCTGTAGTAGTAGAAAGTGGCACACCTTCAGTGGATGCAAATGTCTGTGCTGGCTGCATTGGTGCCTCACCTTGTCTTGATTTTAGTGCTACCTCTAGTGCACTCTCTGTTTCCATCAATCTCTTGTATAAACTCAGGAGTAGAGCAACTACATCCTGATCCTTCTTCTGCTCTGCCACCTCTCCAGTTTGAGGGTGAAGGCTAGCTGGCAGCTTGATATGCTTTCTCATAGCTGCTATGTCTTCATCCCTTTTCTTTAATAATGCTTGCACACCCTTAGGGTCCTTTGGATCATGACCCAACTCTATAATGATCTCTTCCAAGGACTTGATTCTGTTGTCCTTGGCTTGAGATGATGCCTTCTCCAATTCCAGTTGAGCAGCAGTGTTGTGTAAAGAATTTTGTAATTGGTGTGCCAGTAGGGTCTTATCAGCTAATGTGGAATATATCATTTCCCCGGTTTGCCTGTGTAGCTCAATCTGATCCAAGGGGTGGATGTCTTTGGCAAAAATTTCCAGATTAGTTCTGATATAATCGGCAGCTGTTTGAGGTTGCTGCATGGTAGGCCTGAAATGACTAAGAGTCATTTTTTGTTCTTGAATGTCATAAGCAGACATTAATCTCTACTGATTAGTTGGCGCCATTTTCAGGAGATGGTTGTAGATTTGGTGTTTGAGGGGCTCATTCCTTTTCTTGATATCTATGAACTGCTGCTTGATGCTAGAGTCCACCTTAGATTTCTGCCTTGAAGAGCTCACCTTTGTCCCATGTGGCATGTCCTGTCCTTGCTGTAAAGAACTGGCCGATGTTTCGATACTAGGAGGGGGCATATTGGCAATTGGTCTCTCTGGTAATTCCTCCTCAGAAAAAGGGTTTAACCTCTATCTTTTTTCTCCTTGCTGGTCCGTAGAGGTAGTAAGAGGAGTGTCCTCTTGCCTATCCCTTTTCCTTGTCCTTTCCTCATTAGGAGGTGTTTGTAAAATAGAGGACTCAACTGTTACCTCCTGTCTTGGAGGGATTTTCTCTTGTGTTTGTTGTTCTGTGGGGGCAGGTTCCTTGGCTGTACCTTCCTACTGCTCTGCTTGCTGTTCCATACTTGGAGGTGATTCTTCTTGCTGCACTGTTTTGCCTTTAGCCATGTCTGCTGCTGGATCAGCTATTCTGGCAGGCTGCTGGGGAATGGTGGATGAAGAAGCAGCTTCTCCAAGGTGCCGAGAGCCTGAAGACCAAACCTGTCCAAAATATTCCAAGTCAACTACCTTTTCTAAAGTTTTAATGGCTTTCTCTGCTATTTCTTCTTCAGTATAATCTTCCACTAATGTGCCCTTTTTCCACTCTAATTGATTAGCATATTTTTCAACTTCTGGAATGCTAATGTGGTCATATGTAGCAAGCCTATGCTTGATTCTTCTGAGGCTTATGAAATGGTTAGGGTCATAGGGTGCCCAATAGAAGCTTGTCTTGAGCTGGAGGGCTTTTAGCATTTGGTCTGCCTCATCCCAAGCTTCTTCTCTCTTATTAAAGATGAATGGACCCAATTGATGCTTAATTTTCAGCTGTGCCTTCTTGTTTTTGCTATGGAAGTGAATCATATCTGCATTGCCGAACTGCCTGAAGTATTCTAGTGCAAAGAGTCTCATGGGAACATACTTTGGTAGCCTTTATGGTGCTAATTCACAGCCATATATCCTGATCACTGTCTGGTCTTGGTAAAAGTACCAATCCCCAATGCTATAGTTCTTGGACAGCTGGAGGATTTTCTGCATATCATCAGTGAGTCTACGAGGAGGGGAACTCTGCAGCAGTGATAAGGATGGATGAATGAATAGGTCAATAAACTCACAGTAGTTGTACGGTGAATAATGAATGTGATGACAGACTTATGTCCAGAATATTACAGATCTTCGGTTTCCCTTTGCATCTAATTTCTTGAGGGAGACAGGGAAGCTGTCAGGCTAATTGTACAATAGCAGATGATATATGTAGGAGGTGTACTTGAATACCCTCTCTCTCTCCAAGTTCATGAACTGTTCATGAATTTTGTTGGCTATAAATGAGGCATAGTCATACTGGACAGCAGGGGGCTGTCCTGGGGTAAAAATGGATAGCACCACCAGTGTTGTCTCATCTACAAACTCACTGGTCTTGAACCCTAGGATGGAGGATATGATGTCTACCAGCAGTCTCCCTATGTCATTGAACCAGTCATGCAGATAAGGGGGAGGCTGTCGGGGCTGGTACTCTGGGTGCATAAATAATTGGCCAATTCTTGTAATTTGTGAGTTGGAGAGCTTGGCACCCTGCTCTAGCAAAAGCTGCATGGAAAGAGGAACCAGTGGCCTTGTAGGTTGGAACTGCAGCATTTGGTTTATGGCTTCAGGAGTAATATGGAACAAGACAGAGCCTGAAGGACTCAGAACAACCCTTTGATTGGGGTCATAGTTTGTGCAGCATTGGTGAATCAAGTCAGGGAATTCATTGACCTGAGGGAGATAGTAAATTGGCAAATTGGATTTCCAGATTCCCAGGAGGTCTGTACCATCTCTGTGCTTCTTTCTCAACTCACAAACTATTTCTATATGGTATGTGTTGCACCTCTCTACAGTTTCTCTCATCTGATAATCTCTGTCAGCAAGGGCTAACCACTCCAGGTTCTTGTGTGGGGCATTTAATGGGGCAATGTTTAATGCCACAGGGGTCTCCATGGTCAACTGATATTTGGAATTATATTTGAAATTGTTTCTTGGGCACAACAATATAGAGCAGTGGATTTTGAATGAGCAGGGCAATTTGCAGAGGGGACGAGGCAAATTGGGGTGAAACTGAGTCGAAATGCTCCTGGGGGAGATTCAACGAGCAAATGCTGGGATTGGGAAATGCTTGTTCGGTGAGCTTGTTTGGCAATGGTTCAGTTTCACAAATGCGCCATAAGCTGTGAATTTGTGGCAATTTGGCACAATGGGGGACCTCTGTGGGTGAAGTTGGGGTTACAGTGTGGAAAAGAAACACTGGTCACTGAGGATTCCTGGTAATTACTGTGTTTTCTCTCTTTTCTTGTTTGTTCGGTGAATTATGCAAAAACCAAGGCACGGAGAGGGAAACTGATAAATACCTGGGTGCAATCGGACAATGGTGTTGATATATAGGTGAATTCAAGGCGCTAGCAGCAAGGAAGTAGTCTTGAGAGTTGGTGGGCAAACAACGTAACTGCTCATGCAGGAGTACAGTGAGTACTGTTGCAAATAATGCGAAAAAACGAGTTTTTTGGGCAAAATAGGGAAAATTTGGCCTTTGGCGCCTTTTGTTGGATGACATCAGCATGATGTCATAGGTGGGGTCGGGTACAGAATGATGACATGGCAGCCAGTGAGCGGCTCTACGTGGACGGGTGACATGGCAGACAGCTCGGAGCAATGGCGGATGGGGCGGTAATGTAATGCTGAAGCGGCAATGACGCAGGGGTGACGTAGGAGTGACGTATAGTGGAAATAGGAGGGCAGTAAGTAGTAATATAGGACCGCTCATGGTACGGGTGTGGTTTTGGTAGGAGGCCGCCCGATACAACCCAGGAGCAACACGCGTCCGAGCCCTGATGTCACCCTCTGACAGATATCGGGCGCTAATGTTCAGGCATCGGGGGTGGTCCGATATTGCCATGGGCCATCGGACGGGAGGGCCCAGATCCGACGGTTGACGGGCTGCGGAGGTGATGGATGGATACGGCGGGTCCAGGTGGGGATTTTAATAATACTTTTTTGTTTTTTGCGGTGAGCACGCCGAAACATAAACTTTGGAAAAGCAGAAAAAGTGGGTTTTTAACAAGGTTTTATACAAATGGCGCGGGTAATGCACTGTGATGGGTTTGTAAAGGGGATAAGGGTAGGAATAGGTTATTAAACTAACCAAATGTTAATTTAATCCCTGACTTTAAATGAACCAAATACAACAAAACTTTTGATTCTGCATGATTCTCCAAATATTGAACATATGGCTATAATGCCAAAGGGGGGGTATTTACATATTTTGTGGGCTTTTTTCACAATAGTGATATAGTAGTAGGGGAAAAAGGGGAACATAGGGATTTAGATAATAAAGTTAGAAGTCAATGTGCATTGGGGATATGAAAGATTGAAAGTCAGGAATAGAGAACTAAGTTTAGTGATTTAAACTTAGATTTTTAGGAGTTGATGGGGAATGATTTTACACAAGAAATGTGGCTTCTTTTCGGAGAAGAAAGTGAAAACTTGTCATGAAATTTCCAAGAAGAAATACAAGGAGGATTGTTTAGGAAAGTCCTGAAGTCCTCCATGGGATGTTAGAAAGAGAGTCTTTGGGGGAAAACAGGGGAGTTAGACATGCTTCTATATTTTTCCTTCAAAATGCTGCATAGATACCTTTGCAACTGCTAACATATGCCTTCTTGATCAAGGCCAAAACTGAATAGGATCAGGATTCTGCAACCTCTGGCTACCTACCCAACTTAGAACCTAGCATTTTTTGTTACTTCAGGGAGGGTGCACTTAGACTTGCAGACCCTCATATGCTCTTTTCTTTTTGCTGCCCTCCTATCTAAATCTACCCTTATATCTTCCAAGGGCCCAGATTAAGCTAGTGGGCTCCTTTCTTTCTCTATCCAGCTAGTCATCTGTCAAGCTTGAACTGTTTGAACAGGTACTCATTACCTACTCTAAAACAAGCAATTTAAAACATGGCATGGCCCATCTTGAACTGTTGAGCCATACATCAAGATAGCAGTGGCATTTTGATTGGCCACTTTCTTGGTCTTTCTTTGGGGTTCATTTCAATTCTTTTTTCTTTTGACCATTTCATTTTCTTGCCCTTTGATTATTCTTTTAAGGCATACCCTCTTTACATTTTTTAACTTTTTTCTTTGTTCACCAAAAATGGAACCTTTGTTTCATCAAAGATGATCATTTTTAGCATTTCCACTGTCAATCATGAAATATGAAACCCTATTGGTATAGGAGGCTAACAGTGGCTCCACTTGGGGATGACTTTTCCAGATGAAAAGTCAAGATCAGCAGGTCAGATTGCCTTCTTTTTCCACCCTTCTGCAGTTTAACCTTTCCTTTTGTTGAAGACTGAACATCTGAATCCATGAAACTTGCATGCAATACTCCTTAAGCTGATCTGCTGTGAAATTACAGCCCTGTTTTTGCCTTGCTTCTCTGATTGTTTCTCATCTCCCAGATAGTTTCCAAGTACTTTCTCTTATTTTCCCATGCCAAAGTGAATAATATTCATCAAAATAGTGCAGCACCTTAGTTTTTCTCAAAATCTGCTTCATTTGGAGCTCTATCTATCCGCTGAAAATAAACATACTGAAATTACAAATTTATGTACAATATACAATTGAGCAGTGCTTGATCAGAGGGGATCAAAGTAATGCTTGAGCATCCTCCCATTGACTGGGCCTTCCTCAGTGTTTGAGCCGTCCAAGCTCTTTAGAAAATAAGTGTTATTACCTTGTACAACATAAATTACATAAGGTCCCTTCCATAAGAAGTCAAATTTCCCATGTTTTCCTTTGTCCTCCCTCCTGGAATCCCATCTCAGCACTTTGTTTCCTATAGAGAAGTCTTCAGCTTTGGTTCTTTTGTCAAATATTCTTTTGAGCTTTTCTTGCAGTACTTGGGTTCTTTCATAGACTTCCTCCCTTGTTTGCTGCAGGTGAATTGTCTGATTGATCCTTCTCTGAATGTCATTTGGCTCAGCTTGTATCTCTTGCAGTAACTTGATTACAGGAACACCTAAAGATGAAGGAAACCTTGCTTCCATTCCATAAACTAGTTCATATGGACTTGTACCAATGGATCTTTTGGTGGTTAGTCTATCTGCCCATAGAGCATTCATTAACTTCTTATGCCAATTCTTTTTGTTTTCTTCCAAAACTTTTTTGATGATGTTGATTAGGCTTTTATTGGAAGACTCAGCTAGGCCATTTCCTTGAGGATAATAAGCTGTGGAATGACCTAAGGTCATATGATATTTGTGGAAAAACTTGATCATTTTTTTGGACTTGAAAGCGGCAGCATTGTCTATGATAATTTTGTCTGGATAGCCAAACCTGGACAAGATGTTGGTCTCTAGAAATTGTATGATAATGGAGTCATTGGCCTGCCTACAGGGGACAACTTCTATCCATTTGGTGAAATAGTCTGTAGCAGTCAGAATCCACCTATGCTGGCCAAAGGATGGGGGGTGAATTTCACCAATAAAGTCTAAACCCCATTGCTAGAATGGTCTCTCGGTTGAAACAGGTTTGAGTGGTAAAGGCAACAACTTTCTCTTCCCTTCAAAGATTTGACATTTGTGACAAGACATTACAAATTTTCTCACATCAGTAAACAAGGAGGGCCAATAAAAACCAGCCCTTAGGATTTTATCAACTGTGGATTTCCAGTATAAGTGTCCTCCACAGTCACCTGCATGAAATTCTTTGAGGACATTGTCAGTTTCATCCAATGTTAAGCAATTAAGTAAGATCCCTTCATGATTTCTCCAAAACAAATCACTGTCAATAATACAAAATTTTGATGCTTTCATTTTCAAGAACCTTTTCTTAGTTCTGGACAACCCTGGAGGAGCTTGCAGGTTTAACAATACAAAACATATATCAGTATACCAGGGGGATTGCATAAAGGCTTGGTTGATCTGTGGAGTCGCCATCTCCTGTTCATTGTCCAGTTCATTAATGTCAAGGGCTTGGAAATTGGTTTCAGCCATCAACTTGGCTAGACCCTGTCCTTTTATCAGTTTGGTAGGCTTGATTTCCATGTCATATTCTAAGATTTTGGCGATCCATTTTCCCCTCCTACCTTCAATTCCTTCTTGGGTCAAAATGTCTTTCACTACTGCATTTGGGACATAGGAAATGATGTGGGAGTACAGGATATAGATTCTAAAGTCCTTGATTGCTTTCACCAGTGCATAGGCTTGTTTTTCCATGATCTGATATTTCAAGGGGGCATCCCTAAGAGCTCTGCTAAAGAATGCAATAGGTTTTTCACAGCCTTGGTCATCTTTTTGTAGCAGAACAGCAGCAATTGTATGCTCAGAAGCAAAAGAAAAAATGATGAAATCTCTATCAAATCTAGGGCTTGTTAGGACTGGTGTGTTTGTCAATGCTCTTTTAATATCCTCAAAGGCTTGTCTAGCTTCTAAGGTCCATTTGACCTTGGAGTCCTTTTTTAGCATGTTGTTTAACAGTCTTGTGAGCTTAGCCAAATTTGGAATGAACCTTCTCAAGAAGTTGATTTTTCCTAGAAAGCTTTGGAGTTCCTTGATGTTTCCTGGATGTGGTACTTGTAGGATGGCTTGAATTCTGTTTGGATCGATCCTAATACCATCTTTTGAGATTATATGTCCTAAGAGTTTACCTTCCTCTAGCCCAAACAATGATTTCTTTGGATTTAAAGATATGCCATATTTTCTACAAATTGTGAAAACTTGCCTCAAGTGTTCTAAGTGTTCTTGATCTGATTTTGAGAAGGTAGTTAGATCATCCAGGTAGACCACTAGAAAATCATGAATTTCCTTGGCGAAGGCTATATCCATTGCTCTTTGGAAGGTGGCCCCTGCATTCTTAAGCCCAAAAGGCATTTTGACATATTTGAAAGTTCCCCAAGGTGTTGTGAAGGCAGTTTTGTCTTGGTCATCTGGGTGTACTAGAATCTGATTGAATCCTGAGAAACCATCTAATAATGAGATCCTAGAGGCTCCCACTACCCTTTGCAGGATATGATCCATTTTTGGTAAGGGGTAATGGTCTTTGAGAGAGACTTTGTTTAAATTTCTTAGGTCAACACACAGTCTGATTTCTCCTATCTTTTTCCTAGTAGGCACTAGGTTTGAAATCCATTCTGAGAATCTGATTGGAGCAATGATTCCTGCTTGATACATACGTTTCACCTCCTTTTCAATGAGAGGAAGGAGCACCGGGTTCACTCTTCTAAGTTTTTGTTTAAAAGGCTTTTGGTTTTCTTTTAAAGGTATAGTGTGCTGGATGACTGAGGTATCATAAGACTTGAGGTCCTCATAGCTCCAAGCAAAGACATCTTGGAACTCTTTAAATAGCTCAATGTATTTCAGTTTCTGGTCAGGTGGTAATGCTTTGGATAACTTTACCATTTTGGGATTTTCTGTAGTCCCAATGTTACAATCTTCAATTTCAGCATTCAATGGTTGCATTTTTGGTTTTCTTGAGATATCATTTGAATCAAACAGATCCTCCAAAGGGGTTAAACCTGTGGGCAGAAAATTATCTTTTAACTCAATTACCTCTGCTTCTGTTTCAGCCAATTCATCTTCATCTATTTGACCCAACTTTTGTATACTTTCGTTATTGAAGGTGGTAGGGTGCAAAACCAGATTAACTGTTTCAGCTGATATTTTCTGTGTATTTGTGTGTGCTTGTTGTTGATCATCTCCAGTGATTGAGTCAATGTTAATGCCAGAGAATTCCTCTTTTAGAGTGAGGAAATTATTTATCTGAGTATCACTCTCAAAGACTTGCCAATTTTTTATGTTGTCTGGAACTGTCGGCCTGTGTTTGATTTCAGCAGTAAAAGTATGATTGGGTTTGAAAGGCAGCTTACAAGTGCTGGCAAAGGTTGCCAAGCTGTGAGCATGTAGATTGAGTTCTCTAGAAATTTTAGTCAACTGTGATTGTGGAAAGGTAGCAAGTACGTGAATAGTTGCTGCCTTATATGCTCTCAACCTTAGATCATTTGTGGTAAAGTTTCCTTTGATTTGTTGTATGATTAGATCTGAATCCCCTAAGATTGAAACTTTGGTTGCACCCAAATTTTTTATGAGTTTGAGACCTAGCAAAAGGGCCTCATACTCAGCCATGTTGTTTGTACATCGGAAGTTTAACCTATATGCATGACCCTCAGCCTGGCCATTGTGCATATTATGGATCCAGATTCCTGCCCCAGCTCCTAACTTGTTTACAGAGCCATCAAATTCTAAGTACCATAAGGTTTCATGATCAAGACTTTGTTGGAAATAATACTGAAGGGGGCGGGTGGGTGAATCAGTATTATCAAATTCTTTTCAATATATCTTCCTTATTTATACTTTGAATAATTCTTCAAATATTGATCATTACTTTGTATGTTAGAATCATAAAATAATGAGCAGGAACGAGAAAAGCAAATAGTCACACAAAAGAGCACCAGATATAAGGTGGAAACCCAATGTGGGTGAAAACCACCTGCTGCAATATGTCTCTATCTTCTTTTAATAAGAAACTCCTTTTACGATGATTTTGTACTGGTGCAGTCCTTTACCAGTACGCAGGCTACAACCTGCAGAGAGCTACAACTCTCTCTTTCGTTTTCCAGTCTCTCCTGGAAGGGAGCTACAACCCCCTACTTCTTTTCTTTCAAGGACCACTTTTCATTAATTTTCAGACTGGATCCAAGAACATCAAAAACCCATCAACTACACTTGCATCATCAATCTCTGATTTCACCAAAGCCAACCCGCATACAGATCTGCAAATATTTCCTTATAACTTTGTAGTTGTTACATCAGACATACCCAGATCATAACATGTGTAAAATAAAACATGCATCAATAATTCAGACCTAGATTATTAGATTTATAGATCAAGCGTATGCCACATATCACAGATCAAAATCATATAGAGATACCACTATTCCAGCCTTAAGATTTTTACCCATCAATAGAACTTATCCTTCTCCTTACACTCAGGTTCCTTCTTCATTCAGATCCAGATCTGCACCATAACCCAATCACAATATTCCAGATCTAGCACTTTATCAGATATTCGATAATTCAGAAGATGCCTTGCCAAATGATCTCCTTCCTCTTTTATAGCCTTAGTTCTTTCTCAATACCACGGTCCAAAACCATAGGATCAAAAAACTGTTGGACTAATACCATGAACCAACCATGAAAGTGCGTGAGATCAACACTTTTGGATGCAATACCACGGGCCAAAACCATAGGATCAAAAACTGTCTGACTAATACCATGAACCAACCATGAAAGTGCGTGAGATCAACACTTTTGACGAGGTACCATGGTCCAAAACCATAGGTTCAAAAACCAAGGAATAACTACCATGGACCAAAGGTAAGTTCTCCAACATATACGCGCTTTTCCTTGCATGAAAGTGCGTGAACTTTTTCTCTACATGAAATAAACTTTTCTCTGCATAAAAGTGCGTGAACTTTTCTCTACACTATAATTTATTATCTGAGATGAGTGGGTTGCCATCAAGTACAACATATGTATCATAATGCCAACAATCTCCCCCTTTGGACTTGATGGCAACAACAACCAATCACTCTCCCCCTTTGACATCAAGGGCAAAGGGTTATGCTCCCCCTAAGAACATGCTCCCCCTGACTATAAACCAGATCTACAAAGAAGAACCATAATCCATGACCATGAAAGAGATAGAGACGTATTACAGCAATATTCAGACCAGCATCCATGATCTCCTTTTGTACTTCCTCCATAATTCCAACAATGCATGATATGCTCCCCCTGAACCTGTGCCATTCGATCTTTGACCAATCTGCAACCCAGCACATGTACACATATACTTCAGATGAACCTTGCGTACAACCAACAATCAGAAGAGATTCAACAACAAGATGATGCATCAACAACCCCCAGCTTTTGCCTGAGGTATTCAAAGGTCTCCCTAGGCAATGGTTTGGTGAGTATATCAGCAACCTGTTCCTTAGAAGGAACATACTCCAACTTGACCTTATGTTCAAGCACTTGTTCCTGGAGAAAGTGATACTTGATTGGTATGTGCTTGGTTTTTGAATGCATGATTGGGTTCTTTGAAATGCTGATTGCACTTGTATTATCACATAAGATGGAGATGGGTGGTGTATAAGTGATTTGAAAATCCTGCAAGGTCTGCATCATCCAAAGGAGTTGAGTGCAGCAAGATGTAGCAGCAACATATTCTGCTTCAGCTGTAGACAAGGCAATCGAACTCTCTTTCTTGCTGAACCAAGATACTAATTTGGAACCCATAAAGAATGCACCACCACTTGTGCTTTTCCTGTCATCCACGCTTCTGACCCAATCTGCATCTGTATAAGCATGAAGTGTGAGATCTGTATCTCTAGGATACCATAAGCCATAGTTTTGAGTCCCTTGAAGATATTTGAAGATTCTCTTTACTGCCTGAAGATGAGATTCCTTTGGATTTGCCTGAAATCTTCCAACTATTCCCACTGCATGCATGATGTCTGGTCGGGTACCTGTCAAAAAAAGTAGACTTCCAATCATAGATCTGTAAGTTGGTTGATGCACTGCTGCTGATTCATCATTTGCACTGAGGTTACATCCTGTGACCATGGGTGTACATACTGGTTTTGCTTCTTCCATACCATATTTCTTCAAAATCTGCTTGAGATACTTGGTTTGAGACAAGAAGATCCCTCCTTCATTTTGTTGGATTTGCAAACCAAGAAAATATGTCAATTCTCCAAGAAAGGACATTTCGAATTCTTTCTGCATCACCAAGGCAAAGCTTTGGCTCATAGATTCTTCATTGCTGCCAAAGATAATGTCATCTACATACACAACAAGTATTAGCAATTTGTCATTTTCAATTTTTATATAAAGATTGCTATCTGCTGATCCTTTTGAAAAACCTTGTTGATGAAGATATTTGTCCAAACGATAGTACCAAGCCCTTGGAGCTTGTTTAAGACCATAGAGAGCCTTTTTCAATTTGCATACAAGATTTGGATCATTTCCAAGAATGAAACCATCTGGCTGCTCAATGTATACTTCTTCTTCTAAGTCTCCATTCAAAAAGGCTGATTTCACGTCCATTTGAAATACTTTGAACTTTTCAAAGATTGAGAGAGCAAGGAACATTCAGATGGCCTCAAGTCTTGCAACGGGAGCAAAAGTTTCCTCAAAATCTATTCCTTCTTGCTGCGCATACCCTTTACAGACAAGTCTTGCCTTGTTTCTAATTACTTCCCCATTTTCATTCAACTTATTTTTGAAGACCCATTTTGTCCCTATAACATTCTTATCCTTTGGTCTAGGAACCAACTCCCAAGTGTTGTTCTTTTCAATCTGCTCAAGTTCTTCATCCATTGCTTTGACCCAACATTCATCTTTGCATGCCTCTTTTACATTTTGTGGTTCAGTGGAGGAGAGTAATGCCAAATAGCTTGAAGCTTCTGCAATTGTTCTTCTTGTTTGTACACCTGCTTCTTTCTGCCCCAAAATATGAGATTCTGGATGATTCTTCTGAACGTACCGGGATGGAGTCTTCTCTTCTATTATTATCTGTTCCTCTGGAGCTCCTTGAGGTTCTTCTTTTTCATCATTCTGTCTTTGAGGGTAGTCTTCATCTTCTTCGATATTTTCATGATTTACTTGCCTAGGAATGTATCCCTTTTCATCAACCACTACATCAATGCTGTCAACAATTCTTCCAAGTCTTTTATTGTAGCACTTATATGCTTTTTTGTGTGGAGAATAACCAAGAAGAATGCCTTCATCTGCTCTAGGTTCAAGTTTGCCAAGTTGCTCATCAGTATTCTTAATATAGCATTTGCTCCCAAAGATTTTGAAGTGCTTTACCAAAGGAGTCTCACCATACCAGAGCTCATGAGGAGTTTGATTGTTGTTCACTCGGACATTTGTTTTGTTGAGAATAACAACTGCAGCATATGCGGCTTCACCCCAGAAAGTTACGGGAGTTCCAGACTCATCCAGCATAGCACGAGCCATTTGTTGGACTGTTCTATTCATCCTTTCCACCACTCCATTTTGTTGAGGAGTTCTAGCTGTAGAGAATTCTCTTCTTATCCCATGTTCTTCACAGAAATCGAAAAATTCATTTGAGGTAAACTCCCCACCTCTGTCAGACCTGAGGCACTTAATTTTGTAACCTGATTCATTTTCAACCAAGGCTTTGAAGGATTTGAATTTCTCGAATGCTTCATCTTTGTGCTTCATAAGCCCTAACCAAACAAACCTGGAGAAATCGTCAATGAATAATATCAAGTATTCTTCTCCTTGAGGTGTCCTTTTCCTAAATGGACCACATACATCTGTATGGACTAGTTCAAGAGGCATGCTAGCTGATCCTTCCTTCTCTGGAAAGTTAGTTCTGGTTTGCTTTCCAAACTGACATGATTTGCATATGGTGTTGTCTGGAATTTTGATATCTGGAAGACCACAAACTGCCTGATATTTGCATGCTTTCCTCATTTGTGAAAAGCATAGATGCCCCAACCTCCGGTGCCATAACCAGTGCTCATCATCCTTGCTCAAATATCATTGTTGTTGTCCTTCTTCAAATATGTATAGATTATTTGGAGTTCTTCTACCTTTGATCATTGTTTTCCCTGTATCAAGATCACGAACGCTACATCCATTTGATCGAAATATTACCTCGGTTCCTTGATCGCACATCTGACTGACACTCAGAAGGTTATGCTTCAAGCCATCAACATACAAAACATTTCCAGCTTTGACCTTTTCTTTTAACTGAGTTGTGCCTTTTCCTTTTATAGCTGCTGGAGTATCATTTCCAAAAGAAACTTTCTTTCCCTTTTCTAAAGCAGAATATGATTCAAGTTTTTCTTTATCACCTATCATATGCTTCGAACATCCACTGTCGATGTACCATAGCTTTTCTTGTCCCTCTGCATAAAAAGCTATCCCACATCTTTCTGTTTGTGGTTCCTTTATTCTCCATGTTCTGGTGCTTGAGGCTTGTTCCTTTGTCTGCTGAAACCTGCTCCTGCATTCAGAATCTTCATGACCAAAGTTATTGCAAATAGAACATTCAACTTCATTTTCAAGAGCCGAAAAGTTGTTATAGGTCCTTTTTGTAATCCCGATCATACTTCTTTGTTTTTGAGCTTCTCTAGTCATGATTGTTTTATATGCAACACATTGAGCTGCTTTGTGACCAAAGTTATGGCAAGAGAAACATTGCCCATTGAAGAAACTTCTGCGATTATCAAATCTACCGGCCAAATGATTGTAATTTCTATTGTCATCCATTCTTGAAGCAAATTGAGAAGATTTTACCTGTGGCTGGTTGTAGCTTTTGTTCATCCTTAAGATAGATTGCCCCTAGTTTACCTGATAGTCTTTTTTCGTTCTTGATGTAATTCGTCCCTGCTTTACCTGGTGATCTCCATTGTGCTTTTGCTCATTCCTTCTTGCTGCATCAAGATAACTCTTTGAGGTGGATGCTTAAGATGTTTCTCCATTATACCCCAGACCTGTCTTGTTTAGCGGAGAATGCTATACATTGATGATCTCATCCAGAGTTTCAGATCCTTTGACAAACTTAAGATTAATAGCCTTTGTTTTCTCAATTTCTTTTCTAAGGCCAACAATTTCACCTTCTAACTTCTCAAGATATTTTTCTTTTTCATCAATTTGAAATTGTAGAGTATCAATGATCATATTCTTTTCTTCTATACATGTCTTAAGTCTAGAAATCTCTTCATGAAAACTATCCACATCTATAGCATCCATGTAATCATCATCTTCAAAGGCCATTAAAAGTTTATAGTCATTACCTCGTTCATCTTCATCACTCTTTGATAGACCATCACTGTCTTCATGAGTGTAGTAGCTTTTCTTATTTGCATTCTGTTTCTTGTTCCATCTAATAGGTTCCTTTCCCTTGTCGATCTTATCCTTATGAGGACATTTGGCAGCATAGTGACCTACTCTTCCACAAGAAAAGCATTTGAAGGGTAACTTACCTCTGAACCGTCCAACACCCTGTTGAAGATTTCTGACAAAATTTGATTCTTCTTCTTCTTCTGACCCATGTCCTGATTCATAGTACTCTCCTTTACCTGAAGCCTTGAAGGCAGCTTCTTTCCTGTCAGACGGACCTCCTTTTCTCATTTCATAAGCAGTTAGAATTCCATGTAGTTGTGACATTTTAAGATGTTTTAGATTCTCCTTTTCTTCTATAGCAGAAACTTTAGATTCAAACCTAGGTGACAAAGATCTTAGAACATTTTCAACCACAACAGCCTCTTTTATTTCTTCACCCAAATTTTTCATACAATTAACAATCTCATCCACACGAAGAAAATATTTAGCCACACTTTCATCATTATACATTCTGAGATTCTCATACTGAATCCTGAGGGTTTGAAGTTTTGCACGTTTTACCTGTTCATCTCCTTCGTAGCTCAAAATAATCTTGTCCCATATTTCTTTTGCGGATTTATATTGCATAACCTTCACGAATTCAGATTGAGATAGACATCCTAGAAGAGTATTAACCGCCTTTGCATTTGTTTAATATTTCTTCTTCTCAGCTGAATCTATAGGAGTAGCTGATGGAAAAGTATACCCTGTTTCTATAATGTCCCATACTTCTGTATCCAAAGATTGAAGATAGGCATTAACTCTTACCTTCCAATATACGAAGTTTGTCCCATCAAAAATCGGTGGCCTGATTGATGCTTCCCTCTCGTAGTTGCTCATGATGTTAGATCTTCCTTCAAGCGATCAAGCTTCTTCAGAAGGACCTGCTCTAATACCAATTGTTGGAAATAATACTGAGAGGGGGGGGGTGAATCAGTATTATCAAATTCTTTTCAATATATCTTCCTTATTTATACTTTGAATAATTCTTCAAATATTGATCATTACTTTGTATGTTAGAATCATAAAATAATGAGCGGGAACAAGAAAAGCAAATAGTCACACAAAAGAACACCAAATATAAGGTGGAAACCCAATGTGGGTGAAAACCACCTGCTGCAATATGTCTCTATCTTCTTTTAATAAGAAACTCCTTTTACAATGATTTTGTACTGGTGCAGTCCTTTACCAGTACGCAGGCTACAACCTGCAGAGAGCTACAACTCTCTCTTTCGTTTTCCAGTCTCTCCTGGAAGGGAGATACAACCCCCTACTTCTTTTCTTTCAAGGACCACTTTTCATTAATTTTCAGACTGGATCCAAGAACATCAAAAACCCATCAACTACACTTGCATCATCAATCTCTGATTTCACCAAAGCCAACCCGCATACAGATCTGCAAATATTTCCTTATAACTTTGTAGTTGTTACATCACACATACCCAGATCATAACATGTGTAAAATAAAACATGCATCAATAATTCAGACCTAGATTATTAGATTTATAGATCAAGTGTATGCCACATATCACAGATCAAAATCATATAGAGATACCACTATTCCAGCCTTAAGATTTTGACCCATCAATAGAACTTATCCTTCTCCTTACGCTCAGGTTCCTTCTTCATTCAGATCTAGATCTGCACCATAACCCAATCACAATATTCCAGATCTAGCACTTTATCAGATATTCGATAATTCAGAAGATGCCTTGCCAAATGATCTCCTTCCTCTTTTATAGCCTTAGTCCCTTCTCAATACCACGGTCCAAAACCATAGGATCAAAAAACTGTTGGACTAATACCATGAACCAACCATGAAAGTGCGTGCGATCAACACTTTTGGATGCAATACCACGGGCCAAAACCATAGGATCAAAAACTGTCGGACTAATACCATGAACCAACCATGAAAGTGCGTGAGATCAACACTTTTGATGAGGTGCCATGGTCCAAAATCATAGGTTCAAAAACCAAGGACTAACTACCATGGACCAAAGGTAAGTTCTCCAACATATACGCGCTTTTCCTTGCATGAAAGTGCGTGAACTTTTCTCTACACTATAATTTATTATCTGAGATGAGTGGGTTGCCATCAAGTACAACATATGTATCATAATGCCAGCAGACTTGGATTGAGATTTTTAGAGAGTTGAATCATGGGCAGATTTATTTCCTGCAGATTGGTTGATACATTGTGTTCTGTTGTTACCTCAGCTATTCCTACAGTCCTTTGGTCTTGGGGAGCATATTGTTCATTTAATTTCTCTGCCTCTGCTGCTATTAATAGTTCAGAATAAGCCTTGCTGCAGATGTCAGCATTGTAGAGAATAAATGAATCCATGTCAGAGTGTATTGAATAGATTGGGAAGTTTTGGGGTTTCTCTTGACTGCTTACCACATATTTCATCAAAGTTTCACGGTATAATCTCTTTGGCTGCCCAAAGACTGAAATGGTTGCATAGGACATATCTAATTGCAAAGATCCTTGGAGTTTGGCCCCCCAGGATCTGGACAAGAGCATACCATACTTAGGGGGTATGTCAGCTACCACCACATCCATCAAGATTGTTTTGGTTGGGTATTGGACTAGGGAGACACATAAATCTTTAATCAATCCTAAGCACCTGACTTGGCTTGAATCAAATGAGAATAGATCTTTATAAGGTCTTGTGATGTCTAAGTCGAGTTTTTCCATTACGGATTTGGGCATTAAGTTGTGTGAGGCCCTGGAATCAAACATTGCATTGTGTAGAACCTTATCATGAATGTTTAAACTGAAGGGTGGAACCCCTCCATTTTCTATTTTTCCATTAACCTCAGGGCCGAACAGCAACTCTGGTTGGTCATCTAGGACATTCACAACATCTTTATTGTCTGATACTTGGAGTGACTTGTTAATTTGCTGTCTGTATACTTCATGTTTGACTAATTCTGAAAGAGGAACTGATATCTTGAGCTTACTTATTTCTGTCTCCAAGTTAAAGGGCTTTTCAATTTGCATCTTGGCATTAAGTGCAGTAGTTTTTTCTTTTTTAGCTGGGTTATCAATGATCTTTTGTTCATGGTTGGTATGGTTTTGAGTGAAATTGGTACCATGTTTTTTCCCAGGGGTGTTATCTGACTTTACTTTTGCTGGAAGGAGTGGGACTGGCTGGTTTTCAGATGTCTGTTGTTCTGAAATATCCTCCACAGTGACTTCTGAGGAGTGTGGGTTTGAATTGCCAACTGATTGTGGGAGAGTAGTCTTATCATTGATCTTTTTTGGCTGCTTATTGTCCTTTGGTTTAAGAGGTTCAGGTACATCTATCGTTCTGGTCCTTAGTTTATACTGTTTGTGTACCTCATACACAGCTGCATCATAACCTTCTTTGAAATCGAATGATTCTCCTGACTTAGTGTGGTATTGATTGTCATTATAAACCTCTTGATCTTCTTGTGTTAAGAAGACTTGATGTTCACTGTCCAAACCCATTAGGTTGATGTGAGGGTCCTCATTAGGTTCACTATATGTTGAAGCCTCAGCATAATTTTCTCGGAAAGGAGGTCTGACATGCTGGTCAGGATCAGTCCTTCCAACATTAGGATTTTGATTCTTTCTAAAGTTTGGGTTTCTAATATTGCTTGTTTGACCTTCCCATGATGATTTTCTTTCTATGGTTTCCACCCTGTCCCCAAGTCTATCCATACCTTTGATGATTGCATCTAGCTTTTGCTCAAATGATGAGGGTTCTTCCTTAAAAGTGGTTCTTCTTTCTGTTCTCGCCCGGTTTCTCTTAGCAATCAGATTTGCCTCTACACTTACAGCTATGTTTTGCATGTCTGCCAGGGTTGTAGGGGCTCTTTCTCTTAATTGATATGCCATATCAGCATCAAACCCATCCGGAAATTTGATTAAGGAAAGACTAGGTGGAGGTCTAAGATTTTGAGGAATGGCATTATAGATAGTGTTGAATCTAGTGCAATAGTCCAAGACAGTTTCTTGTGGGCCTCTCCTTATGGTGTCATATTCAGATAAAATGTGTAGAGGATCCTTTTTCTTTTCCCATCTGTTCAGGAAGGACTGATAAAGAGCGCCTGAATCAGGTATAGAATTTGCAGCAAGTGCTCTAAACCAAGTTCTTACTTCACCTGTCAGACTTTGCACAAAAATTTTCATTCTCACATCATCATCATCTATCTCATAATTTTCAAAGTAATCTTGCATTTTCTTGGTATGCTGTAAGGCAGTGTATGTACTGGTTCCATCAAAATAAGTGATCTTACTTTGGTAGTCCTGAGGCATAGCCCCTGGATTACCAGGTAGCTGAAGGGGAGCATAACGATTAGCCATATTTGGAGGAATAAGTGGGACAACGGGTAGAAGGGGAACAACTGGAACAACAGGGACAGCAATAGCAGTTTGTGTATTGGGTGGGGGTGTAGACAGTATGTTTTGGGAAGTGGATGAGGAAGAGGGGGAAGAATGGGTTATATGAAGGTGAAATGATGGTTTAGCAGGGGTTGGGATATAACTTTGCTAAACTACCTCAGGGCTGGACTCAGCAGATTCTTCTAGTTCCTTTTGGTTCCTGAGAGTCTTAGGAATCAAATTAGGGTTATCGAAAACAGGTGGAGGATTTGGGTCAGGATTTGACCTAGTATGCCTAGTTCTCTTTTTAGGAGCCAGCTTCTGAACTTGTTTTTGGTAATTTTGAGAATATTTTTAGAATGGTCAAGGGAATGCTTAAATTTTGGAACCACTATCTAGAGCAGACAGCAGTTGAAACATTAGTTCTTCCCCAGTGGAGTCGCCAGTTATGTTATCACTCAGGTTGTTCCCTTTGACTCCTAAGGGAATACGGCCGAGGTAACCACAGACCAATCTTTGGATCACAGGTCCTAGCCTACCTGCAATTAGAGAGGGCTCTCTCTTTAGGATTTAGCTTTGTTTTGATAATGTTTAGGCTAGTTATGATGTACTGAATTTTGTTTAAAGTTTTGGTTGAATGATGTCTTCTAGCAGCTGAGATGTGATCTTCAGGAGGTTCAGTCCATTGGGCAATGGAGTCTGTGATTATGTGTTGTTTGAGGTATTGAGTAAGAGTGATGAGACTGCAGGGCCATATAGATACTCATGAAACAAACTTCAAATTGTGGAATATGAACTATTTCCAGCCAGTGAGAGGCAACTAAGAATCTTTCACTAAGCTGGTGATGTGGAGAAAGGAAATATCACTCAGGAGCATATTAGAATTCCTGAACAGTATTTACTATGTAAGATTTAGTATGAAGGTGAGCAATCAAGAATTACACATCCATAACTAATTCTGAAGAAAACATTCATAGCAGCATAGATTGAGTTTAGGGTGTTCAATGAACAAATCCTGAACTATTCTTTTTCTGTACTGCTAAACCTGTGAAACATACAGCATAAGTGGATTATGAAAGAACGAAATACATAATAAGATGGTTCAGAAAACTTATTGTGACATGAAATAGCGTAGGAATCCTGTAGCAGCAAGCAAGCACACCACAACACCTCAAACAACTCAGAACTTCAGAAATTCCATTAGCTTCCTGTATTAAAAGTCTGAAATTACAGCATAGCTTCTCCAGAAGAAAAATCAACAACCCCAATAAGTTTATGCGTGGGGATATATATACAATTGTTTTACAAAATATCTTAACGATGAGTCATTTGCTCAATAATTGTCTCTACCAACTTTCAAAAATAGCAGATACAATAGTTATTGCTACTTTAAATGGACAATGAATGACTTTTCAGCTCTGTCAGAAATTCTTTGACTTTTGGAGGCAACTGGGTCGGTTGGGTGCTTCATATTGATTCTGAGTAATACGCCCTTTACTGCTTTGTCGTGGTGCGGCTATCTCAGCCCCGTCATCTTCATCTGTAGGCATCTGCTTTGGTGGTCAAACTTGATTTCTGAGTTGGCCTTTTTAGTTGCTTTCCCAGTCAGAGCAAATATATTAATTTTCTGAAATTGCTGACTTGTGATAAAAATACAAAAATATGGTGAACAACCTGTTTCTTCACAGCAGTGTTTGTATCATGCCCGTCCACCATTCCTGTGTAGCCAATTGATGTCTTAGGATTATGCCTAAGGTTTCATCTGCCTTAGTATATTTGTAGTAGTTTGGAGGCACTTCAAAAAGATGTCTGATCTCATTCACAATAAAAAACAAATTCTCTAGTTTGTCATAGAGATTCTGCCCAGAAGGAGCCCCTGTTTCCTCTGGGACACTTGCTGCTGCAGTGATCTGATTTGTGGCATATGTATTGACCCTCTTGGCATAGTTTTCATGAGATAGTAACCTTCCTGCACTGGTTACTAAACTGGGAAGACCTCTATTATGTAATGCTGTAATTTTCTCAATGAATTTGTTCACCCCTGTTTGCATTTCTTGACACCTTCTGTCCAATGTCTGTACATGATTTCTCAAAGTGAGCACCCTCTTCACTAGTAAAATGGTATCTGTTCTATTAGTGATACCCATTTCTGCCAGCTGAGGGCCAGTGCGGTTGTTCAGGACATTGATCATCCTGTTGGCTATTTCAGGCATATTGCCTAGAGATGCCCTTGCTCTTTGACTTTCTTTTTGGGCCCTGCCTATGAGATCCATATGCTCATGGATAGTTTCAATATATTGCCACTGGTCTGTAATAGATTGACCAATATTGGCCCACAGGATCTTCTTAATTTCAACTACAACTTTATCAAGAGAGAGCTCCTTCTCCAGTTCCTTTATTCTCTTCTCAAGAGCCCTTACCTCTCTTGTTTTTTCAGCTACACTTTGCTTTGATTTATCATACTTTTCCTCAATGGCAGCCAATTTATCCTTGGTCTCTTGCAGCTCAGCCATCTGTGCTTCTAAAGCTTCCAGCTCCTTCATCATGTTCTGCATACTTAGGCTGGGTCCCTGATCTGGTGCTGTTGCTGGTGCTGATGTTGAAGGACCAACCTCTGATGTTTGTCCTGTGGGAGGAGCTGCTGTAGTAGTAGAAAGTGGCACACCTTCAGTGGATGCAGATGTCTGTGCTGGCTGCATTGGTGCCTCACCTTGTCTTGATTTCAGTGCTACCTCTAGTGCACTCTCTGTTTCCATCAATCTCTTGTATAAACTCAGGAGTAGAGCAACTACATCCTGATCCTTCTTCTGCTCTGCCACCTCTCCAGTTTAAGGGTGAAGGCTAGCTGGCAGCTTGATATGCTTTCTCATAGCTGCTATGTCTTCACCCGTTTTCTTTAATAATGCTTGCACACCCTTAGGGTCCTTTGGATCATGACCCAACTCTATAATGATCTCTTCCAAGGACTTGATTCTGTTGTCCTTGGCTTGAGATGATGCCTTCTCCAATTCCAGTTGAGCAACAGTGTTGTGTAAAGAATTTTTTAATTGGTGTGCCAGTAGGGTCTTATCAGCTAATGTGGAATATATCATTTCCCCAGTTTGCTTGTGTAGCTCAAACTGATCCAAGGGGTGGATGTCTTTGGCAAAAATTTCTAGATTAGTTCTGATATAATCGGCAGTTGTTTGAGGTTGCTGCATGGTAGGCCTGAAATGACTAAGAGTCATTTTTGTTCTTGAATGTCATAAGGAGACATTAATCTCTGCTGATTAGTTGGCGCCATTTTCAGGAGATGGTTGTAGATTTGGTGTTTGAGGGGCTCATTCCTTTTCTTGATATCGATGAACTACTGCTTGATGCCAGAGTCCGCCTTAGATTTCTTCCTTGAAGAGCTCACCTCTGTCCCATGTGGCATGTCCTGTCCTTGCTGTAAAGAACTGGCCGATGTTTCGATACTAGGAGGGGGCATATTGTCAGTTGGTCTCTCTGGTAATTCCTCCTCAGAAAAAGGGTTTAACATCTGTCTCTTTTCTCCTTGCTGGTCCGTAGAGGTAGTAAGAGGAGTGTCCTCTTTCCTATCATTTTTCCTTGTCCTTTCCTCATTAGGAGGTGTTTGTAAAATAGAGGACTCAACTGTTACCTCCTGTCTTGGAGGGATTTGCTCTTGTGTTTGTTGTTCTGTGGGGGCAGGTTCCTTGGCTGTACCTTCCTGCTGCTCTGCTTGCTGTTCCATACTTGGAGGTGATTCTTCTTGCTGCACTATTTTGCCTTTAGCCATGTCTGCTGCTGGATTAGCTGTTCGGGCAGGCTGCTAGGGAACGGTGGATGAAGAAGCAGCTTCTCCAAGGTGCCGAGAGCCTGAAGACCAAACCTGTCCAAAATATTCCAAGTCAACTGCCTTTTCTAAAGTTTTAATGGCTTTCTCTGCTATTTCTTCTTCAGTATAATCTTCCACTAATGTGCCCTTTTTCCACTCTAATTGATTAGCATATTTTTCAACTTATGAAATGGTTAGGGTCATAGGGTGCCCAATAGAAGCTTGTCTTGAGCTGGAGGGCTTTTAGCATTTGGTCTGCCTCATCCCAAGCTTCTTCTCTCTTATTAAAGATGAATGGACCCAATTGATGCTTAATTTTCAGCTGTGCCTTCTTGTTTTTGCTATGGAAGTGAATCATATCTGCATTGCCGAACTGCCTGAAGTATTCTAGTGCAAAGAGTCTCATGGGAACATACTTTGGTAGCTTGTATGGTGCTAATTCACAGCCATATATCCTGATCACTGTGTGGTCTTGGTAAAAGTACCAATCCCCAATGCTATAGTTCTTGGACAGCTGGAGGATTTTCTGCATATCATCAATGACTCTAGGAGGAGGGGAACTCTACAGCAGTGACAAGGCTGGATGAATGAATAGGTCAATAAACTCACAGTAGTTGTACGGTGAATAATGAATGTGATGACAAACTGATGTCCAGAATATTACAGATCTTCGGTTTCCCTTTGCATCTAATTTCTTGAGGGAGACAGGGAAGCTGTCAGGCTGATTGTACAGTAGCAGATGATATATGTAGGAGGTGTATTTGAATACCCTCTCTCTCTCCAATTTCATGAACTGTTCATGAATTTTGTTGGCTATAAATGAGGCATAGTCATACTGGACAACAAGGGGCTGTCCTAGGGTAAAAATGGATAGCACCACCAGTGTTGTCCCATCTACAAACTCACTGGTCTTGAACCCTAGGATGGAGGATATGATGTCTACCAGTAGTCTCCCTATGTCATTGATCCAGTCATGCAGATAAGGGGGAGGCTGTCGGGGCTGGTACTCTGGGCGCATAAATAATTGGCCAATTCTTGTAATTTGTGAGTTGGAGAGCTTGGCACCCTGCTCTAGCAAAAGCTGCATGGAAAGAGGAACCAGTGGCCTTGTAGGTTGGAACTGCAGCATTTGGTTTATGGCTTCAGGAGTAATATGGAACAAGACAGAGCCTGAAGGACTCAGAATAGCTCTTTGATTGGGGTCATAGTTTGTGCAGCATTGGTGAATCAAGTCAGGGAATTCATTGACCTGAGGGAGATAGTAAATTGGCAAATTGGATTTCCAGATTCCCAGGAGGTTTGTACCATCTCTGTGCTTCTTTCTCAACTCACAAACTATTTCTATATGGTATGTGTTGCACCTCTCTACAGTTTCTCTCATCTGATAATCTCTGTCAGCAAGGGCTAACCACTCCAGGTTCTTGTGTGGGGCATTTAATGGGGCAATGTTTAATGCCACAGGGGTCTCCATGGTCAACTGATATTTGGAATTATATTTGAAATTGTTTCTTTGGCACAACAATATAGAGCAGTGGATTTTGAATGAGTAGGGCAATTTGCAGAGGGGACGAGGCAAATTGGGGTGAAACTGAGTCGAAATGCTCCTGGGGGAGATTCAACGAGCAAATGCTGGGATTGGGAAATGCTTGTTCAGTGAGCTTGTTTGGCAATGGTTCAGTTTCACAAATGCACCATAAGCTGTGAATTTGTGGCAATTTGGCACAATGGGGGACCTCTGTGGGTGAACTTGGGATTACAGTGTGGAAAAGAAACACTGGTCACTGAGGATTCCTGGTAATTACTGTGTTTTCCCTCTTTTCTTGTTTGTTCAGTGAATTATGCAAAAACCAAGGCGCGGAGAGGGAAACTGATAAATACCTGGGTGCAATCGGACAATGGTGTTGATATACAGGTGAATTCAAGGCGCCAGCAGCAAGGAAGTAGTCTTGAGAGTTGGTGGGCAAACAACGTAACCGCTCATGCAGGAGTACAGTGAGTACTTTTGCAAATAATGCAAAAAAACGAGTTTTTTGGGAAAAATAGGGAAAATTTGGCCTTTGGCGCCTTTTGTTGGATGACGTCAGCATGACGTCATAGGTGGGGTCGGGTACGGAATGATGACGTGGCGGCCAGTGAGCGGCTCTACGTGGACGGGTGACATGGCAGACAGCTCGGAGCAATGGCGGATGGGGCGGTAATGTAATGCTGAAGCGGCAATGACGTAGGGGTGACGTAGGAGTGACGTATGGCAGAAATAGGAGGGCAGTAAGCGGTAATATCGGACCGCTCATGGTACGGGTGTGGTTTTGGCAGGAGGCCGCCCGACACAACCCAGGAGCGACACGCGTCCGAGCCCTGACGTCACCCTCTGACAGATATCGGGCGCTAATGTTCAGGCATCGGGGGTGGTCCGATATTGCCGTGGGCCGTCGGATGGGAGGGCCCAGATCCGACGGTCGACGGGCTGCGGAGGTGATGGATGGATACGGTGGGTCCCGGCGGGGATTTTAATAATACTTTTTTGTTTTTTGCGGTGAGCGCGCCGAAACATAAACTTTGGAAAAGCGGAAAAAGTGGGTTTTTAACAAGGTTTTATACAAATGGCACGGGTAATGCACTGTGATGGGTTTGTAAAGGGGATAAGGGTAGGAATAGGTTATTAAACTAACCAAATGTTAATTTAATCCCTAACTTTAAATGAACCAAATACAACAAAACTTTTGATTCTGCATGATTCTCCAAATATTGAACATATGGCTATAATGCCAAAGGAGGGGTATTTACATATTTTGTGGGCTTTTTTCACAATAGTGATATAGTAGTAGGGGAAAAAGGGGAACATAGGGATTTAGATAATAAAGTTAGAAGTCAATGTGCATTGGGGATATGAAAGATTGAAAGTCAGGAATAGAGAACTAAGTTTAGTGATTTAAACTTAGATTTTTAGGACTTGATGGGGAATGATTTTACACAAGAAATGTGGCTTCTTTTCGGAGAAGAAAGTGAAAACTTGTCATGAAATTTCCAAGAAGAAATACAAGGAGGATTGTTTAGGAAAGTCCTGAAGTCCTCCATGGGATGTTAGAAAGAGATTCTTTGTGGGAAAACAGGGGAGTTAGACATGCTTCTATATTTTGCCTTCAAAATGCTGCATAGATACCTTTGCAACTGCTAACATATGCCTTCTTGATCAAGGCCAAAACTGAATAGGATCAGGATTCTGCAACCTCTGGCTACCTACCCAACTCGGAACCTAGCATTTTTTGTTACTTCAGGGAGGGTGCACTTAGACTTGCAGACCCTCATATGCTCTTTTCTTTTTGTTGCCCTCCTATCTAAATCTACCCTTATATCTTCCAAGGGCCCAGATTAAGCTAGTGGGCTCCTTTCTTTCTCTATCCAGCTAGTCATCTGTCAAGCTTGAACTGTTTGAACAGGTACTCATTACCTACTCTAAAACAAGAAATTTAAAACATGGCATGGCCCAGCTTGAACTGTTGAGCCATACATCAAGATAGCAGTGGCATTTTGATTGGCCACTTTCTTGGTCTTTCTTTGGGGTTCATTTCAATTCTTTTTTCTTTTGACCATTTCATTTTCTTGCCCTTTGATTATTCTTTTAAGGCATACCCTCTTTACATTTTTTAACTTTTTGCTTTGTTCACCAAAAATGAGACCTTTGTTTCATCAAAGATGATCATTTGTAGCATTTCCACTGTCAATCATGAAATATGAAACCCTATTGGTATAGGAGGCTAACAGAACTCAAAACTATGGCTTATGGTATCTTAGAGATACAGATCTTACACTTCATGCTTATACATATGCAGATTGGGCTGGAAGCGTGGATGACAGGAAGAGCACAAGTGGTGGTGCATTCTTTATGGGTTCTAGATTAGTATCTTGGTTCAACAAGAAACAGAGTTCGATTGCTTTATCTACAGTTGAAGCGGAATATGTGGTTGCTGCATCTTGCTGCACTGAACTCCTTTGGATGATGTAGACCTTGCAGGATTTTCAAATCACTTGTACACCACCTATCTCCATCTTATGTGATAACACAAGTGCAATCAACATTTCAAATAACCCTGTCATGCATTCAAAGACCAAGCACATAGCGATCGAGGATCACTTTCTCCGAGAACAACTGTTGGAACAAAAGGTCAAATTGGAGTATGTTCCCTCTAAGGAACAAGTTGCTGATATTCTCACTAAACCACTGCCCAGGGAAACTTCTGAATGCCTCAGACAGAAGATGGGAGTAGTTGATGCATCATTTTACTGTTAAATCTTGATTGTTTTAGAGAAAAATGGGTGTACGCGAGTTGCCTGAGGAAGATCTGCGTACATACGCCGGTTTGTGCAGTGACAGTCGCGTATATGGAGGTTTGATGGATATCGGTAGGGATAGGCTCTGGTTGAAGATATTTTGATATGGGTTTGACAGAGACCATCCAACATAGGTTCATGGGAAGCAGATAAAATTCTAATGATGCATTGTTGGCATTATCTTAGAAGCTTTTGGTTCTAGTTCACCATTGTTGTTGAGTTCAAGTCGAACAAAGGTAGAGGGAGAATAGAAGGAATCTTGGTTGCTGATCTAAATGGTGATTGACAGATGCTGCTGCTATCAGTTATTGGTGACTTTCATTAGACTTGTTCTAGATATTTCATCTCTATGTTATGTATCTGTTTTGTGGTATCTCTTTTATGGTGTCAAGGTCATGTAACGGCCTATTTTGGTTTCCCCTCTATGCCTGGGATGAACATGTAATGAACTTGGTTGTCATATGTAAATTTTTGATGTATCCCCACTTGGTTGGGTGGATGATCCCCACTTGGTTGGGTGATGGATGTATGTATTGAGTCTTTTGGTGATAGGAAGGTCTTTTATGCTATATAAGTCATGGCTCTTCTTGAAGAACATCTTTTTGTAGATCTTGCCTACAATCAGGGGGAGCATGGTTAGCCAAGCAGGGCAGAGATTTCAGCATGTACTCAGGGGGAGCACAACCCTTTGCCCTTGATGACAAAGGGGGAGAATGACTTTGAGGATTGTGGGGTTTCCATCAAGTCCAAAGGAGGAGATTGTTGGCATCATGGCACAAGTTTGGAGCTATGGCACAGGTGTTGTCCTTGATGGAAACTCTCTTTGATGACAGATCTCAGGTCCAGATCTCAGTTCAGGCTTTCAGAATGAAGAAGAAGATATATATGCAGGTCCACCTAGACAAAGGAGCATATACACGTGGGTTAGACGTTACAAAGGCATGTATGCGTATACATGCACTTTCATGCAAGGAAAAATGTGTATATGCTGGAGAACTTACTTTTGGTCCGTGGTAGTTAATCCTTGGTATTTGCACCTATGGTTTTGGACCATGGTATCTCGTCAGAAGTGTTGACCCCAAGTATTGGGTCCAAGGTATTGTTTTATTATGGTTTTGGACAGTGGTATTGTGAAAGGCCTAAGACTATAAAAGAGGAAGGAGATCATTTGGCAAAGGATCATCTGAATTAATTGAATATCTAATATGTGCAAGATCTAAAATATTGGTGATTGGGGTTATGGTGCAGATCTGGATCTGAATGAAGGAGGAAACTTAGTGCAAAGAAGGATAAGTTTTATTGATGGGTCATAATCTTTTGGCTTGAATGATAATATCTTTGCATGATTTTGATCTGTTATATGTGGCGCATGCTTGATCTATAAATCTGATAATCTGGGTTAATCAGTGTCTGAATATTTGAAAGAGTGAATTATCTTCTATAGATCTGTACACAGGTTCAGTAAAGCGAAGTCGCGTATACACGCTAGTTCAGTGAATGAAAACAACGTATACGTAGGTTTCTCCAAACGCAGAAGCATATGCACGCAGGTTTCAGGTTATTGAAGTAGCGTATATATTTTTAGTTGTGATCTAGCTGCTTATGTTTATTGCTACAGTGTTTTGGGTTCAGAATTTGGTGTGTGGTTACTGTTACTGTGTTTTGGGTACAACTGTCAGAGAAGTATTTACTTGATTTAGTTCTAATTGGTGAAAAGGAGATTGTTTGATGTAGAAATTGTTTATGATTTATTAATGTTCATGGAACCAGTCTGAAAAATTTATGAAATGTGGTCCCTGGAAGAAAGACAAGGTTGTAGCCTTTTGTAGGCTAGCACCTACGTACTAGTATCTTGGCTAGTGCAAGAGCTAGGGGGGTTGTAGCTCCCTTCCAGGAGAAGCTGGAGAACGAGAGAGGGTTATAGCTCTCTGCAGGTTGCAGCCTGCGTACTGGTAAAGGACTGCACCAGTACATTGTAAAAAGAAGTTTCTAATTAAAAGAAGAGAGAGACGAATTGCAGCAGGTGGTTTTCACCCACATTGGGTTTCCACCTTATATCCTGTGTTCTTGTGTGTGATTGTCTTCTGCTCTATTTTACTATTCTGGTTACTGGTTATTTAATTCTGATACATAGATTAACATCTGAAAGATAAAGTAAATTATAAGCTTGCATTGTATACACGGGTTTCCTTCTACATAGTTGCGTATATACACGGGTTTAATTAACTGAAGTAGCGTATATTATCTGGATTTGAAAAAGTGAATATTTGACTTGATAATACTGATTCACCCCCCCTCTTAGTATTATTTCTAACAATTGTTATCAGAGCAAGTCCTTCTAAAGATGCTTGATCGCTTGAAGGAAGATCCATCATCATGAGCAACTACGAAAGAGAAGCATCTATCAGGCCACCAATTTTTGACGGGACAAACTTCGTATATTGGAAGGTAAGAGTTACTGCCTATCTTCAATCTCTTGGTACAGAAGTCTGGGATATCATAGATATAGGCTACACTTTTCCATCAGCAACTCCTACAGATCCGACTGAGAAGAATAAATATGAAACAAATGCAAAGGCTGTCAATACTCTATTAGGATGTCTATCTCAATCAGAATTCGTGAAGGTTATGCAGTATAAATCCACAAAAGAAATATGGGACAAGATTGTTCTGAGCTATGAAGGAGATGACTAGGTAAAACGAGCAAAACTTCAAACCCTCAGAATTCAGTATGAAAATCTCAGAATGCACAATGATGAAAGTGTGGCTAACTATTTCCTTCGTAGATGATATTGTTAATTGTATGAAAATTTTGGGTGAAGAAATAAAAGAGGCTATTGTGGTTGAAAAGGTTCTAAGATCTTTGTCCCATAGGTTTGAATCTAAAGTTTCTGCAATAGAAGAAAAAGAGAATCTACGAAACCTTACCATGTCACAGCTACATGGAATTCTAACTGCTTATGAAATGAGGAAAGGAGGACCATCAGACAAGAGAAAAGTTGCCTTCAAGGCTTCAGGCAAAGGAGATTACTATGAGTCAGGACATGTGTCAGAAGAAGAAGAAGAATCAGATTTTGTCAAAAACCTTCAACAGGGTGCTAGAAAATTTCGAGGTAAGTTACCTTTCAAATGCTTTGCTTGTGGAAGATTCGGTCAGTATGCTACCAAATGTCCTCATAAGGATAAGATTGACAAAGGGAAGGAACTTGTTAGATGGAACAATAAACAGAATAGAAATAAGAAAAGCTATTACACTCATGAAGATACTGATGGACTTTCAAATAGTGACGAAGGTGAACGAGGTAATAATTATAAACTTTTAATGGCTTTTGAAGATGATGACTACATGGATGCTATAGATGAAGAAGGTCTTTATGAAGAGATCTCTAATCTCAAAATTTGTTTAGAAGAGAAAAATGTGATTATTGATTCTCTGCAATGTCAAATGGCTGAAAGTGAAAAGCATCATGAAAAATTGGAATGTGAAATTGTTTGTCTTAGAAAAGAGATTGAGAAAACAAAAGCTCTTAATCTTAAATTTGTTAAAGGATCTGAAACTCTGGATGAGATTATCAATGTGCAGCTTTCTCCAATAATCAAGATAGGTCTGAGATATAATGGAGAAGCATCTCAAGCATCCACCTCCAAAAGTTATCTTGATGCAGCAAGGAGGAGCGAGCAAAGGCCTAACAGAAATCATCAGGTAAATCAGGGACAGTATACCTCAAGAATGAACAAAGACTATCAAGAAAATCAGGGGCAATCTACCTTAAGGACAAACATAAGCCACAACTAGCCACAGGTAAAATCTTCCCAATTTACCTCAAAAATGGATGTCAGTAGAAACTACAATCGGTTGGTTGATAGATTTGATAATCGCAAGAGTTTCTTCAATGGCCAATGTTTCTCTTGCCATAACTTTGGTCACAAAGCAGCACAATGTGTTGCCTATAAGATAATCATGACTAGAGAAGCTCAAAAACGAAGAAGTATGACTGGAATCACGAAAAGGACCTATAACAACTTTTCCACCCTTGAAAGTGAAATTGAATGTTCTATTTGTAATAACTTCGGTCATGAAGATTTTGAATGCAGGAGCAGGTTTCAGAAGAGAACTCAAAAGGAACAAACCTCAAATACTAGAACATGGAGAATGAAGGAACTGCAACTAGAAAGATGTGGGATAGCTTTATATGCAGAAGGATAGGAAAATTATGGTACATCGACAATGGATGTTCGAAGCATATGACAGGTGATAAAGAAAAAATTCAATCATATAGTGCTTTAGAAAAGGGAAAGAAAGTTTCTTTTGGAAATGATACCCCTGCAGTCATAAAAGAAAAAGGCATTGTTTAGTTGAAAGAAAAAGTCAAGGCTGGAAATGTTTTGTATGTTGATGGCTTGAAGCATAATCTACTGAGTGTCAGTTAGATGTGTGATCAAGGAACTGAGGTAATATTTCGATCAAATGGATGTAGTGTTCGTGATCTTCATACAGGAAAAACAATGATCAAAGGCATAAGAACTCCAAATAATTTATACATATTTGAAGGACAACAAGAATGCTATTTGAGCAAGAATGATAAACACTGGTTATGGCACCGGAGGTTGGGGCATCTAAGCTTTTCACAGATAAGGAAAGCATGAAAATACCAGGCAGTTCGTGGTCTTCTAGACATCAGAATTCCAGACAATACAATAAGCAAATCATGTCAGTTTGGTAAGAAAACCAAAACTAACTTCCCTGAGAAGGAAGGATCAGCTAGCAGGCCTCTTCAACTAGTCCATACAGATGTATGTGGTCCATCTAGGAAAAGGTCACCTCGAGGAGAATAATACTTTATATTATTCATTGACGACTTCTCCAGGATGGTTTGGATAGGACTTATGAAGCACAAAGACGAAGCCTTCGAAAAATTCAAATCTTTCAAAGCCTTGGTTGAAAATGAATCTGATCACAAAATTAAGTGTCTCAGGTTTGATAGAGGTGGGGAGTTTACCTCAAATGAATTTTTCAATTTTTGTGAAGAACATGGGATAAGAAGGGAATTCTCTACAGCTAGGACTCCTCAGCAAAATGGAGTAGTGGAAAGGATGAATAGAACGGTTCAACAAATGGCTCGTGCTATGCTTGATGAGTCTGGAACTCCCGCAACCATCTGGGGTGAAGCTGCATTTGCTGCAGTTGTTCTTCTCAACTAAACAAATGTCTGGGTGAACAACACTCAAACTCCTCATGAGCTCTGGTATGGTGAGACTCCTTCGGTAAAATATTTCAAAATATTTGGAACCAAATGCTATATTAAGAATAATGATGAACATCTTGGAAAGTTCGAACCTAGATCAAATGAAGGCATTCTCCTAGGATATTATCCTCACAGCAAAGCATATAAGTGTTACAACAAAAGACTTGGAAGAATAGTTGACAGCATTGATGTAGCGGTTGATGAAGAAAGAAACATTCCTAGGCAAGTAAATTATGAAAATATCAAAGAGGATGAAGACCATCCTTCAAATCAGACTGATGATGAAGAAGAACCTCAGGAGGCTCCAGAGGAACAGATAATGATAGAAGAAGAGACTCCATCCAGGTACGTTTAGAAGAATCATCCAGAATCTCTAATTTTGGAGTAGAAAGAGGCAGGTATACAAACAAGAAGAACAATTGCAGAAGCCTCAAGCTATTTGGCATTGCTCTCCTCCACTGAACCACAAAATGTAAAAGAGGCATGCAAAGATGAATGCTGGGTCAAGGCAACGGATGAATAACTTGAGCAGATCAAAAATAATAACACTTGGGAGCTGGTTCCTAGACCAAAAGATAAGAATGTCATAGGGACAAAATGGATCTTTAAAAACAAGATGGATGAAAATGGGGAAGTGATTAGGAACAAGGCCATACTTGTTTGTAAAGGGTATGCTCAACAAGAAGGAATAGACTTTGAAGAAACTTTTGCTCCCATTGCTAAACTTGAGGCCATCTGAATGTTTCTTGCTCTCTCAAGCTTTCAGAAGTTCAAAGTATTTCAAATGGATGTGAAATTAGCATTTTTGAATGGAGACTTAGAAGAAGAGGTGTACATTGTGCAACCAGATGGTTTCATTCTTGGGAATTATCCAAATCTTGTATGCAGACTAAAAAAGGCTCTTTATGGTCTTAAACAAGCTCCAAGGGCTTGGTACTATCGTTTGGACAAATATCTTCATCAACAAGGCTTTTCAAAGGGATCAGCAGATAGCAATCTTTATATAAAAATTGAAAATGACAAATTACTAATACTTGTTGTGTATGTAGATGATATTATCTTTGGCAGCAATGAAGAAACTATGAGTCAAAAATTTGCCTTGGTGATGCAGAAAGAATTCGAAATGTCATTACTTAGAGAGCTAACATATTTTCTTGGTCTACAAATCCAACAAAATGAAGGAGGTATCTTTTTGTCTCAAACCAAGTAGCTCAAGCAGATATTGAAGAAATATGGCATGGAAGATGCAAAACCAGTATGTACCCCCATGGTTACAGGATGTAGCCTCAGTGGAAATGATGAATTAGAAGCAGTGCATCAATCAACCTATAGATCCATGATTGGAAGTCTACTTTATTTGACAGGTACCCAACCAGATATCATGCATGTAGTAGGAATCGTTGGAAGATTTCAGGAAATTCCAAAGGAAACTCATCTTCAGGCAGTTAAGAGAATCTTCAAGTACCTTCAAGGAACTCAAAACTATGGCTTATGGTATCCTAGAGATACAGATCTTACACTTCATGCTTATACAGATGCATATTGGGCCGGAAGCGTGGATGACAGGAAGAGCACAAGTGGTGGTGCATTCTTTATGGGTTCCATATTAGTATCTTGGTTCAGCAAGAAACATAGTTCGATTGCTTTATCTAGAGCTGAAGCGAAATATGTGGCCGCTGCATCCTGCTACACTCAACTCCTTTGGATGATGCAGACCTTGCAGGGTTTTCAAATCACTTGTACACCACCTATCTCCATCTTATGTGATAACACAAGTGCAATCAACATTTTAAGGAACCCTGTCATGCATTCAAATACCAAGCACATACTGATAAAGTATCACTTTCTCCGGTAACAAGTGTTGGAACAAAAGGTGAAATTGGAGTATGTTCCCTCTAAGGAACGAGTTGCTGATATTCTCACTAAACCACTGCCCAGGGAAACTTTTGAATACCTCAGTCAGAAGCTGGGAGTAGTTGATGCATCATTTTGCTATTAAATCTTGTATGTTTCAGAGAAAAATGGGTGTACGCGAGTTGCCTGAGGAGGATCCACATACATACGCTGGTTTGTGCAGTGATAGTCGCGTATATGGAGGTTTGATGGATATCAGTAGGGACAGGCTCTGGTTTGAAGATATTCTAATATGGGTCTGACAGAGACCATCCGGCACAGGTTCAGGGGGAGCAGATAAACTTCTAATGATGCATTGTTGGGATTATCTTAGAATCTTTTGGTTCTAGTTCACTGCTGTTGCTAAGTTCAGGTGGAACAAAGGCAGAGGGAGAACAGAAGGAAATCTTGGTTGTTGATCTGAATGGTGATTGATAGGTGCTGCTGTTGTCAGTTATTGGTGACTTTCATTACTCTTGTTCTAGATATGTCGTCTCTATGTTATGTATCTCTTTTGTGGTATCTCTTTTATGGTGTCGACGTCATGTAACGGCCTATTTTGGTTTCCCCTCTATGCCTACGATGAACATGTAATGAACTTGGTTGTCATATGTAAATTTCTGATGTATCCCCACTTGGTTGGGTGATGGACGTATGTATTGAGTCTTTTGGTGATAGGAAGGTCTTTTATGCTGTATAAGTCATGGTTCTTCTTGAAGAACATCTTTTTGCAGATCTTGCCTACAGTCAGGGGGAGCATGGTCAGCACAGCAGGGCAGAGATTTCAGCATGTACTTAGGGGGAGCACAACCCTTTGCCCTTGATGAAAAAGGGGGAGAATGACTTTGAGGATTGTGGGGTTGCCATCAAGTCCAAAGGGGGAGATTGTTGGCATTATGGCACAAGTTTGGAGCTATGGCACAGGTGCTTTCCTTGATGGCAACTCTCTTTGATGACAGATCTCAGGTCTAGATCTCAGTTCAGGCTTTCAGAATGAAGAAAAAGATATATACGCAGGTTCACCTAGACAAAGGAGTGTATACACGCAGGTTAGACGTTACAAAGGAGCATATGCATATACACACACTTTCATGCAAGGAAAAGCGCGTATATGTTGGAGAGCTTACTTTTGGTCCATGGTAGTTAGTCCTTGGTATATGCTCTTATGGTTTTGGACCATGGTATCTCATCAGAAGTGTTGACCCCAAGTATTGGGTCCAAAGTATTGTTTTATTATGGTTTTGGACTGTGGTATTGTGAAAGGCCTAAGACTATAAAAGAGGAAGGAGATCATTTGGCAAAGGATCATCTGAAATAATTGAATATCTAATAAGTGCGAGATCTGAAATATTAGTGATTGGGGTTATGGTGCAGATCTGGATCTGAATGGAGGAGGAACCTTAGCGCAAAGAAGGATAAGTTCTATTGAGGGGTCATACTCTTTTGGCTTGAATGATAATATCTTTGCATGATTTTGATCCGTTATATCTGGCGCATGCTTAATCTATAAATATGATAATCTGGGTTAATCAGTGTCTGAATATTTGAAAGAGTGAATTATCTTTTATAGATCTGTAGGCAGGTTCAATAAAGCGAAGGCGCGTACGCACGCTGGTTAAGTGAATGAAAATAGCGTATATGCAGGTTTCTCCAAACGCAGAAGCATATGCACGTAGGTTTCAGGTTATTGAAGTAGCGTATATATTTTGAGTTGTGATCTAGCTGCTTCTGTTTATTGCTGCAGTGTTTTGGGTTCAGAATTTGGTGTGTGGTTAATGTTACTGTGTTTTGGGTGCATCTATCAGAGAAGTATTTACTTGATTCAATTCTAATTGGTGAAAAGGAGATTGTTTGATGCAGAAATTGTTTATGATTTATTGATGTTCATGGAACCAGTCTTAAAACTTTATGAAACGTGGTCCCTAGAAGAAGGAGAAGGTTGTAGCCTTCTGTAGGCCAGCACGTACGTACTAGTATCTTGGCTAGTGCAAGAGCTAAGGGGATTGTAGCTCCCTTCCAGGAGAAGTTGGAGAACAAGAGAGGGTCGTAGCTCTCTACAGGTTGCAACCTGTGTACTGGTAAAGGACTGCACCAGTACATTGTAAAAAGAAGTTTCTAATTAAAAGAAGAGAGAGACGAATTGCAGTAGGTGGTTTTCATCCACATTGGGTTTCCACCTTATATCTTGTGTTCTTGTGTGTGATTGTCTTCTGCTCTATTTTACTGTTCTGGGTACTGGTTATTTAATTCTAGTACACAGATTAACATCTAAAAGATAAAGTAAATTATAAGTTTGCATTGTATGCGTGGGTTTCCTTCTACATAGTTGCGTATATACGCGGGTTTAATTAACTGAAGTAGCGTATATTATCTGGATTTGAAAAAGGGAATATTTGACTTGATAATACTGATTCACCCCCCGTCTCAGTATTATTTCCAACAAGTTCACCATCAGCACTTCAAAATATCTTTTCCACTCCCGCATCCATAGCATATATTTCCACTGTTATCCCTGTTCTTCCAGCTATTTCATTTATCCCTGCAAATATGGCAAACCGATATGCTCCCCTAATCCAAGGGCTATGCCTCAAGATTATCAAAGAAAAATTACTTATTTTGATGGTGCTGGCACCTATACAGCTCAACAACATACCAAGAAAATGACAGATTATTTCGAAAAATATGAGATTGATGCTAATGATGTGAGAATGAAGATCTTTGTTTAGAGTCTAACTGGTGATGTTAGGACCTGGTTTAGGGCACTCCCTATAAACACTATTGCTGACCCATATGCCCTTTATCAAAAATTCTTGAACAAATGGAAAAAGAAGAAGGACCCTTTACACATCCTATCAGAAAATGAAAGCTTGAAAAAAGGCCCACAAGAAACTATTCAAGATTACTGTGCCAAATTTAATAATGTGTACAATGCTATCCCTCAGAATCTTAGACCCCCACCAGACCTGGCCTTGATCAAGTTCCCTGATGGATTTGATTCTGATATGGCATATCAGCTTAGGGAAAGAGCTCCTCCAAGCTTAGAAGACATGTAGAGTATAGCTGTCAGTGTAGAGGCCAATTTGATTTCTAAACGAGCTCGAGCTAGAGCTGAAAGGAGAACACCTTTCAAAGAAGAACCTTCTTCATTTGAACAAAAATTAGATGAAATTATTAAAGGTATGGATAGACTGGGTGATAAAGTAGAAAAAATTGAGAGGAAATCCTCTTGGGATGGTCAACCGAGCAACACTGGAAGAAACCCAAATTTCAGAAAAAATCAGAATCCCAATGCTGGAAAGGCTGGCCCTGACCAAAACATTAGACCTCCATTCCAGGAAAACTATGTTGAAGCTTCAACTTCTAGTGAGCCAACAGAGGACACTCAAATTAACTTAATGGGTCTCAATAGTGAACAACAAATTCTTTTGACCTAGGATGACTAAGAAGCTCACATCTTTAATCAATTCTAGACCCAATCAGGTGAATCATTCGACTTTAGGGAGGGATATGATGCAGCTGTTTATGAGGTTCAAAAGCAGTATAATCTAAGAGGCAGAATGATAGATGTCCCTGAAACCAGCAAGCAGAAAGCAACCAATCAACCTACCAAAGCCAAGGCTAAGAACCCTCTTGTACAAACTCTTCCCAAAACAATTCCTAACCCAAACAATCCAATAGTTGAAGATATATCACACAACCTACAACCTAGCAAACAGACTTCAACTTCTATTCTTCCCAAAGAAAATACAAAGGAGCCTTCTGAAATTGAGTTTGAAGTAGATTCAGCTCATAACAACACTCCTGATAAAGAAAAAAGCATTGAAAACACAGCAGAAAAACAAAATCTTGCTGTCCGAAATGCAAAGGTCCAATTAGAAAAACCCTTTAACCTTGAAATTGAAATAGGCAAATTAAAAATAGCCATTCCATTGTTCGAGTTGGCTAAGCATGATGTCTATAGAGAGCAAATCAGCCGATCACTTCAAATTCCAGAGAACAGAGATGCAGTAAATGTCCTAGATGACCAACTAGAATTAATATTTGGCCCTGAAGTAAATGGAAAATCAGTAGATGGGGAAGTTCCTCCTTTCTATGTAAGTCTGAATATTCATGACAAAGTACTTCATAATGCAATGTTTGATTTGGGAGCTTCCCATAATCTAATGCCTAAATCTGTGATGGGAAAGTTCGACCTAGATATCACCAGGCCATACAAAGACTTGTTCTCTTTTGATTCTAGCCATGTCAGATGTCTAGGCCTAATCAAAGATTTATGTGTATCACTAGTTCAATACCCTGCCAAGACAATTTTAATGGATGTAGTGGTAGCTGATATCCCACCAAAATATGGCATGTTACTGTCCAAATCTCGGGGTGCAAAGTTCTAGGGATCTTTACAGTTGGACATGTTCTATGCCACCATCTCAGTCTTTGGCTAGCCAAAGAGATTGTACAGGGAAACTTTGATGAAATATGTGGTAAGCAGCCAAGAAAAACCCCAAAATTTTCCCATATATTCCATGCATTCTGATATGGACTCTTTCATCCTATACAATGCTGAAATTTGCCCCCCAACTGATGTCAAGGTTTTAGCATCAGCACAAGGAAAAAGCATAAATGAAGAATCTATTGCTCAAACTCTAGAAATTGTTGAAATAATTGATATAACAGACACAAGGGGGAAACCACATGAAACTGAAAATCCAAATCTGCCTACTAAGCAAATTTTTTAAACTCTTGATGCTAGCTGTACTCAAGAAATCTTATGGTATCTAGAGTTTGATGGATCTGTCAATAAACTACGAGTAGGGGTAGGGGTTTGGATACATAACATGCAAAATGATCATGCTGAAGGACATGCATACAGGCTGAATTTTAGATGCACAAATAACATGGCTGAATATGAAGCCCTCCTGCTAGGACTCAAATTGATCAAAAGTCTAGGGGCAGTTAGGATATCAATTTTGGGAGACTCTGATTTGGTTATTCAACAAATGAAAGGAAAATTTTTCACAAATGACCTTAGGTTAAGATATTATAGAGTGGTAGCAATTGAAATACTCAATACCTTTCTAGAATCACAGCTTGCCAAAATTCCAAGGAAACCTAATTTGCATGCTGACAGTTTGGCAACATTTATTAGCACTTGTAAACTGCCATTTGAGCCTAATAATCATTTTACAGCTAAGATTAAACACAGACCATCTGTACCTGACAATGTTAAAAATTGTCAAGTGTTTGACAATGACACTCAGATTAATAATTTCCTGACTTTAAAAGAAGAATTTTCCAGCACAAATATAGACATAGGCACTGTTGGTGAAGATCATCAAACAGACAAAGTTGAAACCCACATTTCAGCTAAAACAACAACTCAAATACTACATCCAACAAAAGTTACCAGCAAAGAGTTGCAAGAGCTGAAAGAAATACACTTTGATGAAACCGTTGAAGGAGAATCTGAAGTGATTGATTTAAAGGACAATTTTTTACCCACAAGATTAACTCCTCTGGAAGACATTTTTTATTCTAATGGCATCCCAAAGAAACCCAAAATGCAGTATTTAAATGCAGAAATTGAGGACTGTAATATAGGGAGTGCACAGAATCCTAAAATGATAAAATTGTCTAAAACTTTGCCTCCCGAACAAAGGCTAAAATATATTGAACTGTTCAAAGAATTTCAGGGTGTCTTTGCATGGAGTTATGAAGATCTCAAGTCCTATGATACTTCTATCATTCAACATATAATACCCCTCAAACAAAATCAAAAACCATTCAAGAAAAAACTTAGAAGGGTCAATCCTATACTCCTTCCTCTAATTGAAAAAGAAGTCAAAAGAATGTATAAAGATGGAACAATTGCACCCATCAGATTTTCGGAATGGGTATGCAATCTAGTGCCCATTAAGAAGAAAACAGGAGAAATAAGACTGTGTGTTGATTTGAGAAATCTGAATAAAGTCTCTTTAAAGGACCACTACCCCTTACCTAAGATAGACCATTTTACAAAGGGTAGTGGGAGCTTCTAGAATTTCACTACTAGATGGGTTTTCAGGTTTCAACCAGATCCTAGTTCACCCTGATGACCAAGATAAGACTGCTTTTACAGCACCTTGGGGAACTTTCAAGTATGTAAATATCCCATTCGGACTGAAGAATGTAGGGGAAACATTTCAACGAGCAATGGACATAGCTTTTTCTAAAGAAATTCATGATTTCCTGGTCATATGCCTAGATGATCTCACTGCCTTTTCCAAATCAGATTAGGAACACCTAGATCATCTCAAACAAGTATTTTTAATCTGCAGAAAATATGGTATATCACTAAACCCAAAGAAATCATTATTTGGCCTAGAAGAGGGCAAACTGTTAGGTCACATAATCTCCAAAGAATGCATTAGAATAGATCTGGACAGAATACAAGCCATTATGCAAGTTCCTCACCCTAGAAATATCAAAGAAATTCAAGCTTTCCTAGGGAAAATCAAATTTTTAAGGAGATTCATACCCAACTTGGCTGAATTAATTAGATTGCTGAATAACATGCTGAAAAATGATTCCAAAGTCAAGTGGAAAATACAAGCTAAACAAGCCTTTGAATAAATCAAAATAGCTTTAACCAAAACACCATTCCTTACAAGCCCAAAATTTGACAGAGACTTCATAATCTTTTCATTTGCATTAGAACATACCATTGTTGCTATTTTATTACAAAAAGATGATCAAGGATGTGAAAAACCCATAGCTTTTTTCAGCAAAGCGCTTAGAGATGCACCACTTAAGTATCAAATCATGGAAAAACAGGCTTATGCCCTAGTAAAAGCTATTAAGTACTTCAGAGTTTATAGCTTATACTCTCATGTAATAGCTTATGTACCAAGTATTATCGTCAAGGATATTCTAACTCAAGAAGGAATCGAAGGAAAAAGAGGCAAGTGGATAGCTAACATTTTGGAATATGACATTGAAATTAAACCAACAAAGTTGATAAAAGGACAAGGATTAGCTAAACTTATGACTGAAACCAACTTTCATGCCCTTGACATCATTGAACTGGATAATGAACAGGAGATGGTGACTCCACAGATCAATCAAGCCTTTTTACAATCACCTTGGTATGCTAATATAATTTATGTATTGTTAAACCTGCAGGCTCCTCCAGGGTTATCCAGAACTAAAAATAGATTTCTGAAAATGAAAGCTTCAAAATTCTATATTTTAGATAATGTTTTATTTTGGAAAAATCATGAACGCATTTTACTGAGTTGCTTAACAAAGGATGAAACTGACAAAGTGTTGAAAGAATTTCATGCAGGGGACTGTGGTGGACATTTGTACTAGAAGTCAACTACTGATAAAATCCTAAGGACTAGATTTATTGGCCTACCTTGTTTGCTAATGTCAAAAACTTTGTCACTGCTTTCCATAAATGTCAAATCTTTGAAGGAAAGAGAAAGCTTTTACCTCTACCCCTCAAACCAATTTCCACTGAAAGACCATTTCAACAATGGGGTTTAGATTTCATTGGGGAAATTCACCCTCCCTCTTCTGGCCAGCATAAATGGATTTTGACTGCCACAGACTACTTCACCAAGTGGATAGAAGCCATCCCTTATAGACAAGCTAATGATGCAATGATCATGCAATTCCTAGAAACCAATATCCTGTCTAGATTTGGCTGTCCAAAAAAGATTATAACTGACAATGTTGCTACTTTTAAATCCAAGAGAATGATCAATTTCTGTCACAAGTACCACATTACCCTAGGCCACTCCATAGCCTATTATCCTCAAGGTAATGGTCTAGCTAAGTCATCCAATAAAAGCCTGATCAATATCATTAAGAAAGTATTGGAGGAAAATAAGAAAAACTAGCATAAGAAGCTTATCAATGCACTTTGGGCAGACAGATTGACTACAAAGAGATCCATTGGAAGAAGCCCCTATGAATTGGTTTATGGCATGGAGGCTGTATTCCCTTTATCTTTGGGAGTCCTTGTGATAAAGTTGCTCCAAGAAGTGCAGAAAGAACCAAATGACATTCAGAGAAGAATAAATTAGACTATTCATTTACAGCAAACTAGAGAAGAGGTGTATCAAAGATCTCAAATTCTACAAGAAAAACTTAAGAAGATATTTGACAAGAGGACTAAGGCAAAGGATTTTTTCATAGGAGAAAAAGTACTGAAATAGGATTCCAGGAGGGAAGATAAAGGAAAACATGGGAAGTTTGACTTCCTATGGAAGGGACCTTTTGCTATTTAGGCCTCACAAGGAAGCAATACCTACTTTTTGAAAAGCCTGGATGGTACAGAAGCAGAAGATGGGCCAGTCAATGGTCGGATGCTAAAGCATTATTTTGATCCAGTTTGTTGAGATGTCAGGACTCTAACTTGTACATAAAAATGTTTACCTTTTGTAGTTCATTACAACAATAAGATATGAAGGAATATGTAACAAATTTTGAGCAACGGTCAAGGAACTGTGCTACCTTTCTGTGTTACCTTTTCAGTTTATCAAAAGAATTGAAGAAGAAGACTTGGGAGCTGTAAATATGAGAAAAAATAGTCAAACAAACTATCCAAGACAGAGCTGAAATTGTTTGAATGAGTTCATGAGAAATGTAAATATGTTGTAGAGGTTCAGTTTTGTTTACTTATAGCAAAGGGAAATTTCAGAATACAGCAAGAATTATACATAAGGCCATCTGACCTGCTGTTCTTGGCTTTTCACTAGGAAAAGCCATCCCCAAGTGGAGCCAATGTTATGCTCCTATACCAATAGGTGTCATATTTCATGATTGACTGGTAAAATCCCAAATATGTTCATCCTTTCCATCCTGCAAAGGTTTCATATTTTGAAAAAATAAAAAAAATAAAAAAAATGAAAAGAGGGTATACCCTAAAAGGAAAATCAAAGGGCAGAAAGAATGAAATGGTCAAAAAGAAAGAAAATGAACCCCAAATGAAGAAGACCAGGAAAGTGTGGTAGTCCAAAACACCACTACCATTCTATTTCTCCAAAGAATCTCAATGTGTGCAATCTCAGTTGACTCTTGTCACAGTCAATGGATGGCCAAATAGCTTAATCTTGGCCACTTCATGTTTAAATTTCTTGTTTTAGAAATAGGGAACAAAATCTGTCCAAACATTTCAAGCTTGGCAGATAAGTAGTTAGGTAGAGAAGCAAAGGTGCTCAATAGCTAAATCTGAGCCCCTGGAAGAAATAAGGGCAGACTTAGATAGGATGGTAGTAAAAAGAAATGAAGAGAGTAAGGGTTTGCTAGTTTAAAATGCACCCAAGGAAAAGGAAGAAAAAATGTTAGGCATAATAGGCTGGGTAGGCAGTTTTGATGTTGCAGAAGCGGGCTTATGAGTAATTTTGTCTTTCAAAGGTGATTCATCTTGTTACTATCATAGGTACCAGGGCAACTATGTGGTGACAGATCAAATGAAGCATGTCTAATTTCCCTTCACATTTCTCCCAAATCACTTACTAACCTCCCCACAAGGATGTTGGGATCTGCTCAATACTCCTAGTTCACTTCATTTCATGAAAAAGACTAAGTGAAACTTTTTTTTTACTTAGGATAAAAGAAGCCACATTTCTTGTGTAAAATCCTTACTTTCACTATAGCCTAAGATCATCACTTAGTCCTTCCCATTTCATGAATCACATTAATTACATTTTAACTTTATTATTTAACTCACTATAGTTATTTCCCCTTTCCCATATGTTATTAATATATAAAAACCCCAAAATGTTTAATATTGCCCATCTCGGTTGTAATATCAACCATATCATTATATTTTTGGGAATTAATGGTTCATCCGGAACCATGTAATAACCCTCCCTGCATAAATATTGGAAAATTAATTAACGCCTGGTTAATTAATAGTTTAAACCAACGACAACCAATCAATGTGCCCCCGATATGTTTAAAAAACATTGTATATTGCACGGGTCCCACGTCGTACCTCTGCCATATCCCGTTGAGCGCTGACCGTCGGATCCGGTCCTGTTGATCGGACGGCCCACAGCAATATCGCAAGGCCCTTGCCTCCTAAAGTTTACCGCCTGGGGAATGGTGGTATTGTCACCCATACCAGGGACAGGTGGTGCCCTCCCACAATTCTCGCTACCCCTCCACTCAATACCACCTTGGCCACCCCCGCTGACCCCCCTGGTAACGTCATTACCACCTCATCCGTTGACGCCACCTCTGCGTCATCGCCATGTCACCCAGCTACGCGACAAGATATTTCGTCATCCTGAAGTCACCCAACTAGAAGCGCTAAAAGCCCGTTGAAATCAATTTTTGTTAAAAAGACGCGAAAAATCGTCATTTTCACTTGTTTTTCTTACGGAACTACTGCATGTGATTTATGACCAAGCATCTACTCGCCCATACAGTTCGCTACCCAGCCAAATCAAGTCCACATTCTTTCTCTCCATCTCGTTCTGCAACCTGCAATCCACACAGTGTGCTGTTAAAGATAGGTATTTACCTCAATTTTGTTTCCAAACCCTGTGAATTTCAGTTTTCTCTGCAAGCTATCCAAAGCACCCAAATTCGAGTTCAATTCCCCATACTGCCTTCAAATAAGTGCAGCAAGACTACTGCTCTTTTAACCATTTTTACTAAAAAACCCTCCAAATTTCATTTTTCTCTGTAAATTTCACCCAGTGAGCTAAATTCAAATCGACTTTGGTCTGCAATTCCTAGAGAAAAGCACCAGAACTGTTATTTTGCCTACTTTTGCTACAAAAACCCAAATTCCAATTTGAAAATCATAGAAAATTGTGCAATGGAAACTCTAGTGGCCCTGAACATTGCTCCCCTCAATGCATCTCATAAGGACCTGGAGTGGTTTCCCTTGGTTGATAGGGATTTTCAAATACAAGACTTAACTGGTTGCAAAAACCACCTCTAAGAATTATGTGAAATTAGGAACAGTCACCTAAATAAAGATGATCTCTATGGGATATGGGGATCCAATCTGCCCAGGTACTACCTCCCCTCAGTAAATGTATTCCCAGATGCAATCCACCTGTGCTGTGCCAATTATGAACCTGTCAAAAGAGCAGTTATGACTCCATCTAGAACTGTTCTCTTTTATATAACCCCTGAGTCCATAAATGAGATGTTACACTTCAAACCCATTCAGCCTCTGACTCCTCTTTCTATGGGATTCTTGCTTGAGCAGGGCTCTAAACTGACCAATGCAGAGATAACCCATGTTGTTCAAACATTTGTGAGACCAGATTGCCAGCCCAAAGAGCCACCTCCCTTTCACCATGTCTGGTTCAATGAAGCTGGAAGATTCATTATTGATATGATATCCTATGTCCTGGGATTTAAGACAAGTGAATATATTGATGAGACCATATTAGCTCTGTTTTCCATGTTTATTCCAGGACAACCTCCTACTATCAAATATGACTTTGCTACTTTCATTGCCAACAAGATCCATGACCAACTCTTGAATCTAGACAGAGAAGGAGTCTTTAAGTACATATCTTATATATATCATCTGTTCTTGTACTATCAAACAAACAGTTTTTAGTTTCCCATCAGAAAATTGGATTCTAAAGGAGAAAGGAGGCATGTGATCTTTTGGACCTCAATCTTCCATGAAGTCCATAACTCTCCTTACACTTACTATGAATTTATTGATTTTTTTATTCATCTGGTCTCCTCTCTGCTGATGAGAACTCCTCCTCCTAGACTCTCTGGTGATATGCAAAAAATTTTACAGCTCTCCAAAAGCTACAAAATAGGTGACTGGTACTTCTACCAGAATCACACTGAGATAAGGATATATGGTTGTGAGTTGTGCCCTTATAATCTACCCAAATATGTGCCTATGAGACTGTTTGCTCTAGAATATTTCAGGCAATTTATCAACTCAGATTTGACTCACTTTTACAGTGCAAAGAAAAAAGCTCAGCTGAAATTAAGAAACTAGTTAGGCCCTTTTATCATTAACAAAAAGGAAGCATGGCAAGATGCTAACAAGATATTGTGTGAACAACTCAAATTAAAGAGGAGATTTTGGTGGGTACCCTATGACCCAAATGGCTTTATCACTGAAAGAAAAGTAAAAAATAGGCTATTAGCCTATAAACATTGTAGGATCCCTGAAATAGAGCAATTTTCTAATCAAGATGAGTGGGTAGAGGGCACATTAATTGAAGAACTCACTGAGGAAGAAAATATGGAACAAACTATGAAAAATCTTGAAAATACCCTTGACCTAGACTCTTTTGGACATGTGTCTTTCAAACTGCCTCAGCAAACCAAAGTTGACACATCATCTGCTGGAACTTCACAACAACCTGCCCAAGAAAGTACTACACCAGCTGCAGGGACATCAAAGGGCAAAGAAGTGCTAGATACAGAACAACACATAATGACAGATCAGCCAGCATCATCAAAGGAACAGGGCCAAGGGAAAATTCCTCCTGTCTAGACCAAAGCACCAGAGATACCAGCATTACAGACTCCTCTAAATGAGGAAAGGGGCAAGAAAAGTGATAGAGAAGAGACCACACCTGTAAGTGGACCAGCAGAGCAACCAGCGGCAAAAAGGCAAAGAATAAATCCTCTACTTGAAGAGGAAATTATTGAGGAAACCATAGAAAGCCCAAGAGGCGAGAGGGCAACCAGCCCACAGATCTCCCCGGTAATAGAAACATCCACCAGCTCTCATAGGTAGGACCTAGAAAGGTAGCATAGTGTGGAAGTTTCATCCAGCAAACCATCAAACAAGTAGGCCTGAGATGTCAAAAGAACATTCACAGAGATTAAGGCTAGAAACGATCCATTGAGGTTGCAACTTTATGACCAATTTCTCAAGATGACCCCCACCAACTAGAAAAGGTTAATGTCTGCATATGACATTAAAGAAGGAAAAATGATCTTGAGCCACTTTAGGCCTAAAGTACAGTAGCCACAGTCAGCAGCTGACTACATTAGAAAAAATCTGGAGGTCCTTGCCAAAGACATTCATCCTATGGATTAGATTGAGCTGCATAAGCAAATTGGAGAAATGGTCTACTCTACATTGGCAGATAAGGCAATGTTAGCTCACAAATTGTAGAACTCATTGAACAACACATCTGCCCAACTAGATTTGGAAAAGGCATCTTCTTTAGCCAAGGACAACAGGATAAAGTCCTTGGACGATATTATCATTGAGCTGGGACATGATCCTAAGGATGCCAGAGGAATAAAAGCATTGACAAAAAAGAAGGAAGAGGACATTGCTGCCCTCAGGAAACAATTAAAGCTGCCTACTACTATGCATCCACAAACTACAAAGCTTGTACAAAAAAAAGTAGAGGAGGACATGATGGACTTGCTGATGAGAATGAATCAAAGATTAAGTGAGACAGAGCAGGAATTGGAGAAAGCACTACAAGATAAGCAGGGACAGTCGGCCTCCCAAACATCTCAAATAGCTCCAATAGTCACAACTGCTCCTCCAACAGTTACAATAGTAGTGCCTCCCACTGGCCCAGCATCAGCAGCAGGTACTTCAGCAACAACAACAACAGCAGGCAACAGCACTACCATGACCACAGAGGAGTTAATAAAGGCTATGGAGGAATTAAAACTCCAAGTATCAGAATTGAAAGAAGCCAAAGAGAAATTGGCAAAGTTAGAAATAAGTTATGACAAATCTAAAATGACTGTGGCAGAAAAGACAAGAGAGGTGAAAGCATTAGAGAACAGGGTAAAAGCATTGGAAAAGGACCTCTCTTTAGATAAGCCTCTGGGAGAAATCAAAGGCATTTTGTGGGCTAACATCAGTGAATCCATTAGTAATGTGTGGAGATCTATTCAAATTATATATGAGCAGATTGACTTGATAGCAGCAGCCCAAGTGGAAATTCAAAAGGCCAGAAATTTATTGGGACATATGCCCGAACAGGCCAACAGGTTAATACATTTCTTGAACACTAAAACTAGTGAAGAACTAGTAGCACTGGACATCAGAGACAGGACAGGCACCATTCTAATATTCAAAAGAGTTCTAACCATGAAAACCTTGATGCAGAACTTGGAGAGGAAGAGCCAGGACATGCAAGTGGAGGTAAATTATTTTGTAGAAACATTTGCAGTTTTGCATGAAAGGGGCTTGCCAAGTCTGGTGGGAAGAAATGAACGCTTGTTGAGACAAGCTGAGTACACGCACAGGTTGAATAAACATGTTGTTGATCAACTAAATGCATCATCAAGTTCTTCAGCAGAGAAAACCCTTCCATCTGGCCAAACTCTCTACAACAACCTGGAAAATCTCTTCTATATCGAGCATGAAGTGAAACATCTTTTGTCAGTCCAGCCTAACTTCTGCAGGTACACAGACGCTGATGAGACTTTCAGAAAGCTACAAAGACATCAGTTACCAGAAGAGCAGTGGTGGCAAAGTATGTTGGAAATCCTATAGGCATGCTCCAACTTTTATTTTACCCAAGATACAACAGATATCATAAAGCAGGGGGAGGAAACGGACGAGAGTTATGTGGGTTAGCAATGTATCAAATAAAAATTAAATGCACCCTAGGAAGCCAAGGCAGCATCGTCGAATATCAACGAAAAAAGCCACCAGCCGACTCACCGAGCTTACAGTCAATACATCTCACCAACTGAGCAACCACCACAACAGCATTTACTTCTGCATTTATTTCTCCCTGTTTTCAAGATCATTTACTTCTCCTGTAAAGTAGGTAGAAGTTATTACTAGATATTATCTCTTTGAGATATTTTGTAAAGACTTTTGTACAAATACCTCCCCAAGGGAAGTATTAGGGGTTGGTGATACATTTCTGGAACTACGCTATAACTCTGAAAATCTTCTGAATACAAAAGTTGTTGGAATCCATTGTTGCTGGATTCTCTAGATGTGGAATTGATAGCAGAGGACTATGTTACAGAATTCCTGAATCATTTTTTGTATCAATAAGTCTCTCTTACTTGTGTTTTCAATTTCTGTATTTATTATATCGTATGTATTTCATGATCTAAATAATAGAGAAAAAGAATAACTCAGAACTTGCTTGACTGCACTCTGTGTTCAATCTCTGTTATTGTTAATGTTTTCTTCAGGATTAGCATAAGCAGGAATTCTTAACTGCTTTTGTTTCCCCCTATTCTTACATCTTGAATATAGCTAAGGAATTCTTAACTGCTCTGTGGAAATATTCATCCACTTTCCCTCTGTCAACATGATGAAGGATTCTTAATTGCCCTTCACCCACTGACTCCATCCCACCTGATTCCAGCTTATAAATTGTTCCATGATTGATTACCTCACTCTGTAGTACCACCCTCTGTCAAAGAAACCATATCCAACATTTCATTCTCATTGACTCCATTAGCCCAATGGACTGAACTTCACAGATTTACAATCCTGTTCTATTGAATATCACCATCCGAAAATCAAACAAACCCTTGTGATTCATAACTAGCCTAATATACTTTAAAACAAAGCTAAATCATAAAGAGAGAGCCCTCTCTGGATGCAGATTGGCTAGAAACTGCATCTAAAATATTGGTCTATGGTTACCTCGGCCGTATTCCCTTTTCTACAACTTTTGGGGAACAACCTGAGTGATAATAGGATAGAGGACCAATGGTGATATGACCGGTGAACGGAATAACCCAACCCAACTCAATCATGGTGATGGAGTGAAGTTTCATGTTCAAGAGCGACCTGCTACCAATAAATTTTCTTCAAGTTTTCTTCCCAATTTTTCCCAAGTCATTGCTGACCAGTACTTCTTTATTTTTTTCAAGCTTGAGGAGGATAACATATGCTTGTTCTATAATTTTCCCTTCAGGCAAACGTGTCGCTATGTTTTAACAAGTCTAGCAACAGTGAAACTCGCTCTTTTCTGCATGGACAAGTTTGCCAATATTGTTTTAACGATTTTAACGACAAGGATAACTCGGTCCTTTTCAGTTTTAGAAATTCTAAAAAGAGATGGAAAGGAAACTCCAGTATTCCTTTTTCGTAATATAATCCCTTAAGTCCAAAAAACTATAAAACAATACGAAAGGGATGACCTTTCGATAGTTTTAACGAGCCAAACAAGATAAATGCTCGATCTTTTTCTGTAATGATCCCTCAGGTCCAAAAAGATTAAAATCTAGAAGAGGGATGGCACTTCCAATCAATTTAATGAGCTGGAGAGGCCAATTTCTTGGCAATATTTTCATTTTTTATGAGTCAGATGAAAAGAGCTTAAATTAGACTCGTTTTTGAGGAACGAGTGATATTTTTGGATAGCAACTAGTTCTAGGTAAGGTTTGGAACTTTTTCAATCACAGCACTGTAAAGAAGGTGGCTAATAGAATCACTTGTCACAGTTGTTCCTCAAAAGGGGTAAACAATAAAATGGAGCCATATGATCGGCTAAAAAAGAGTGTAGGTGATGGTAAGAACACGATCAAGGTTCAAAAGTTGATAATTATGTGATCGCAATGGTTATTTACCGAAGGTGGGTTCATTTTCTCTTTTAATGAGCTTAAACTCTGGTGGAACATATGCTCATTGCTAGGTTTACTTTTTAAGGAGCTTGAAATTCGCGTAAAACTGCTCGTGCCAGTCATATAATAAGGATGTCTCATCAGTAGGTTCATTTTTTAGGGAGCTTGCCCCATTCACAACTTTGCTTCAGAGCCTTTCGTTATGCAAGCTAGGAATGACCAACCTACGAGTATAAAGGGTTAAGATCCTACAAACTAAGAAAATAAATGGTTGCTTTTCACTTACATGCAAAATGGTTTGCATGCCCCCAGGTATTAAGTAGATTTTCCAGGTCACCATATGGAATTTCTTGCACTAGCAAGATTGTTCCATCCATGTCGCAGACAAAACACTTCCTTGGTGATGTCCATGAAAATGGACAAAGGTGACCATTGTCAGTCCCAATCACATAACCTTTGACGCGGGAATCTTATTCCACTCTAATCCCATTTTCCTATATGGATGGGTGTTTCAGAGTAGTCATATATCCTACGTGGAAACCTACCTCATATATGGGGTTTTCCTGCTGAGGCAGACCAGGGCGCATGCCCCCTAGGTTTCAGTCACAATCACTGAATCACTCGTGCTCATCAAGTGATTCAAAGCATATAAAGCAATCATCACTTTATATGGTCAACCACTAGGTCACACCATGCATTCTTAGGTAAGTGCGGAAAATTCAACCTGGATTGACTCTTCCGCACTTAACCATAATGCATAAGAATGCATGGTCAAAAGAAACTGAGAAAATCTTTCCGAGATTGACTCTTCCGAGATTTTATCGCTTGACTTCTTTGAACAGTGTGGGCCAGTAATATCCTGCGCGTAAGATTTTATGTGCAGTAGCATCTCCAGCATAGTGTCCAGCTGCTGGCCCATCGTGGAGTTCCTGCAAAACTTTTTCAGCTTCAGCTTTCTCAAGACACCTAAGAAGAACAGAATCATAATTTTTTCTAAAAAGAATATCATTTATGAGCTGATATTGTTTGGCTTTCAACATTAGAGCTCTTTTCTTAGTATGGTCAAGGTGTGAAGGAGCATACCCGTTCTTAAGATAATAAATGACATCAGCATATAATGATTCTGCATCATTTAGCCTTACCTCACGCATTTGTAACTCTTCAGATGGAATTTCAGAAATTTGTGATGCTCCGGCCAGCATTTTGTAGAAGCCTTGACCTCTTACAATGTTTGCTGGTTTGATCTCAATGTCATATTCCTGTAAGGAAGTAACCCAATTGGCCCTTTTCTCACCCACATCCTTCTGTACTAGAAGTTCCTTACCGCTGGAAACGATACTATGGTATTAGTATGGGTTTTAAGTAAGAAAGGTCTAAAGTATTTGACCGCTTTGAAAACAGCATAAGCCTGTTTCTCCACGTCTGAATAATTTAGTTCAGCACCCTGTAAATTTGAGCTAAAAAACACATTTGGAGCTTCCGCATTCTCTTGATTTGCTTGAGTTAGAATCGCAGCATATGACTTATCTGAGGAAAATGTGTATAAAATAAAAGGTTCTTAAAAAGTCGGGGTTGCTAAGGATGGAGCATTAATAATAGCTTGCTTGATCAGGTTGAATGCTTCATGTTCATCTTGACCCCATCTAAAATTTGAATTCTTTTTAATCATGGTTTGCAAAGGAGACACGATTCGTGAAAAATCTGGAACGAATCTCTTTACAAAATTGATTTGACCAAGGAAAGATTGCATGGCTTTTTTGTTATGAGGTAGGGATATTTCAGAAATTTCTTTGATTCTGTCGGGATCAATGTGAATACCGGATTTTGACACTATGAATCCTAGAAGTATCCCTTCACTTAGTGCGAAAACAGATTTCTTTAGGTTAAGTGAAATTCCATACCTTAAACATCGTTGAAAGATTTGTTTCAGGTCTTTGAGATGGTCGTTTCGCTTCTTCGAGTACACTGTTATATCATCCAAAAAAATTACTACAGATTTATTGACTAAACCTTTGAATGCGATGTCCATGGCTCTCTGAAATGTGGCGCCAGCATTAATCAAACCAAATGGCATCTTATGATATGCGTATGTGCCCCATTTAGTTCTGAATGTGGTTTTCAACTGATCATCAGGATGTACCAACACTTGATTGTGTCTTGAAAATCCATCCAAGAAAGACATTAATCCTGAGCCCGCCACTGCCTGTAGTATCTGTTCCATAGGTGGTAGAGGAAAATTATCTTTTTGATAGGCTTTGTTAAGGTTCCGAAAGTCAATGCAAACCCTAATATCTCTGTTTTTCTTTCTAACAGGTACCATATTGGAGACCCATTTGGAATGTCTGACGGGAAAGATTATCCTGGCTTTCAATAACTTATCGAGCTCAGTTTTTATCTGATTTTCTAAATTAGGGTGGATTTTTCTCAGCTTTTGTTGGACGGGTTTTTCATTATCGATCATGGGAATAGTATGCTGGATGATGGAAGTGTCGTATGTTTTCAGCTCATCATAATTCCAGGCAAAAACATTTTTATATTGTCTCGAAAGACGAATATACGCTAGTTTCTCTTCAGGGGCTAGGCCGAGGCCTAGATTAATGTTTTGTGGTTTAGCATCGGTCCCTAGGTTTACTAATTCGTAGTTTTAGGTTGAACTTTGGAGTTTTGAATTGGTATACCTCTTAAACCGATCTTTCAAATCGTACAAGTCTTCTAACTTGACCACCAACTTAGGTATAGCATTATTACTGCTATTTTGTTGCAATTATTAATCGTGCTGGTCTTCATCAATTATTTGATTGGAATAGGATCCTTTAGACGTGAGGAAGTTTACGATATCAGGATCATCATTGAATACTCTCCAATTTGTGATGTTGTCAGGAATGGACGGTCTAAAGATTAATTCTATTGAGAATCTATCTGGACTAAAATCTTTGGATGGAATAAGCTTAGAAGCTATGTTAGCCAAAAGGTTTGCACTTGTGTTTTGGAGCCTGGGGATTGAAGAAATATTAAACGCTATGAAATGCTCAGTCAGATCTTGTACTAAGGATTGATAGTGTTTTAAATGACCTGATAAGCAATGTATAGTGTTACGTACCTGTTTAACCACAATCTCAGAGTCTCCAAAAACTTGAAAATACTTGACGTCTAACTCGATTGCTTTGTACAGGCCTTGAACCAAAGCCTTGTATTCTGATGTATTGTTTGTGCAATCGAATTCGAGTCTGTTATCGGGAAAAGTGTCTATTCAGAACGACCCTATCCCACTGAGGTGTGATAGTGACCTCAGAAACAAACAGGGAAAACTACTCTTGTATTCTCCTTTATGAACTATAAACGAAGAGGAATAGGATGAACCAACCTGTGTCTTGCGCTAGTCCTTTGATCCAATCTCTCTCCTCTTTGACAGCTTCCAGCTACCTGCTCCCTTAATTGCCTAGCGTCACCAAGTTCCTGCAAGCTCACAGAAGAAGGAAACTACACAAAGACATGGATTTATGTTCATAAAAAGCTTAGGATCAGATTTAAGCTAAACATACAAATATAACAAACATCAATGATATACAAGCATGTAGGAGAAACTCAAATAGTTTTATTAATAAAACAAGAAGATCCAGGAGGAGTTACAACCGATGATTCCTGATCCAGCATCAACCTCCCAGCATAGAATCCCCTCTTCACCTCCAGCAAAGCATAAATCACCCAATACTCTGATATCTATCTCAAAACCAACAGCAATTCTCTGCAATGTACAAAATTCCAGCCCCTGGATCTCTTGGTGAGGGATCCATATATAGATGTATGTAAAGAGGATGAGTCAGCTCATGAATTGATTAGTGGCCTCTCTCTGTCAGTTCTTGCTTCCACTTGGAGATTGAGAGCCTCTTACTCATCACTGGTCGAATTCAGTGAGGCAAGTGTCATTGGAGAAGATTCTGAAAGCTTCCATTGTCTCTCCACCTCGTGGAATGACTCTTCCACTTGTCATTTCCCGCTCAATGCACCCTGATAGTGCATTCAAGTGCGTTGCAACGCACTAGCCAGTGCATTTGGGTGCTTTGCAACGCAGCTAGCTAGTGGAGCAGCTGAAATGATCCTGATTTAACTAGTTCTGAGCAGTTTCTGGTGGAGAACTTCTGGGAGAAGCTGTAATTTGTTGACCTTGTTTCTTTAGGAGCTGGAACAACACTTTTAGGGACTTAGGATCCCTTGGTTTATGGACATTTCATGCTTATAGCTGTAAGGCACAAAAATGTCTATAACAGTTGCCCCCTAAAGTATGAGGCCGTTTATCGGGTGAAATGCTTTATTAGGAGGATCCGAAGTTCTTTCAATGCTGGGAGGAGACCTATAATAAGATACAATACAATACATTATCTTCATACTGTTTTCATGATCTAGCTAAGGTGGGCATTCCCATGCTCAGCTTTATAAATTCATTTTCATGTACATAGGACAAACAATCGTCTGATGGTAGACTGATGATTCTGATGAAGTCATCATCCTTTTGGTAGGATGATTATCTGTGCTGCAATGCTGTACATTTCAATGTCTTTATTTTTCCTGAATATATATCGTAGCCCGGATGGATGAAACTAGATCCAGGGTCTTCAATCTCGTCCGATCTTCACTCGAAGTACAAGTCGATCCATGTGAGAAATGTTTTGAAGTCGAACATGGAAAGACATCGCTTGATTACCAGTCAATGATGTAAACTGTTAACAAGCGTGAGAGGAATCACCGATAATGATAATGACCCTCAAGGTACTGCAGTACAATTCACGTGGTGTGAATAAAGGACTTGGTGTCGAACACCACGCAAAATCTTTTGGTCGAAGGTCATTGATGTATACCTGTCGCCGGAAGTGAGAAACTTGCCATTGAGGCATGCAAGCTTCAAAGTACTGAAGGGGTTGTTCCTAGATCAACTTCTTGGATAATGAATTGATGTCGACAAGAAGCGATCCGTCAAAGGAGGGCCTTAATGAATCCCACATCAATGACATGGAATGGAGCAAATGATTTTGATGGAGGTGAAAACGATATGGTGATATATGTTTCAGGGTGACAGTCATGAAAGAATGAAGTATAATGTATGGTAGTGGATGGGACACGGGTGACTTCTCTGGATGACTTCTCTTGAACATGTCGGCGACACTTATGTGATGGATTGGTATCATTTACCCCAAATGTGGATGGTATGGCGTGACCATGGTGATGTGACCAGTGAATGAAACAACCCAACCCGACTCAGGCACGGAGTGGAAGTGTCATGTTCAAGAGCGACTTGCTACCAATAAAGTTTCTTTGAGTTTTCTTCCCAATTTTTCCCCAGTCATTGCTGACCAGTACCTCTTTATTTTTGTCAAGCTTGAGGAGGATAACATATGCTTGTTCTATAATTTGCCCTTCGGGCAAACCCATCACTATGTTTTAACGAGCCTAGCAATAGTGAAACTCGTTCTCGCCTAAAGACAAGTTTGTCGCTATTAATCTTTTTAACGAGTCTAACGACAAAGATAACTCGGTCCTTTTCATTTTTAGAGAGTCTGAAAAGGTACGTAAAGATAACTCCAAAATTCCTTTTTCATCATCTAATCCCTTAAGTCCGAAAAAGTATAAAACAATACAGAAGGGATGAGTTTTCGATCGCTTTAACAAGCCGAACAAAACAAGCGCTCGATCGTTTTGTGCAATAATCCCTCAGGTCCAAAAAGATTAAAATCTAGAGGAGGGATAGCACTTCCTGTCGCTTTAACGAGCTGGAAGGCCAGAACTCGACAATCTTTTCATATTTTACGAGTCAGAAAAGAGCTTAAAGAAGACTCGTCTTTTGAGGAACGAGTGATAAAATGGGTAGAAGCTGATTCTAGGTAAGGTTTGGAATTTTCCAATCACGGCAGTGTCACAAGGATGGCTAGTGAAATCACTCTTCGCAGCTGTTCCTCAAAATGGGTAAACAATCAAATGGAGGTGAATGATCGGCCAATGGAAAAGTGGAGGTGATGGTGCGAACACGACCAAGGATTTAATGGCTGAAAATGCTTCATTCACGGTGGTTATTTACCGGGGGATAGTTCATTTTTTAACGAGCTTAAACGCGGGTGGAAACATTTGCTCGGTCTTATGTTTATTTTTTAACAAGCTTGAACTATGCGCTAAAACTGCTCGATTAATCCAGTCATATGATAAGAATGTCTCATATAAAAGCGGCAATCTTTCGAGTGTTGCCCCACATCCTTTCTTTATGCAAGTTAGGAAACGACCAATCCTATGAGTTTAAAGGGTTAGAGGTCCTATAAATTTAAAAAATAAATAGTCGCTCTTCGCTTGCATTCCAAAAGGTTTGCATGCCCCCAGGTATAAAATAGAGTTTCAAGGTTACCTCTCAATTTGTAGACAAAACATTTGTTCTATCAGGAGAGGCCTACCTCTTACAGGTTACCCAAAGATTGTTCTATTTACGGTGTAAACAAAACACTTCTTCGGCGATGTTGCTCGAAATAAACAAAGGTGAGTGATGATGCCCGCCAACTCACACAACTTTGACAAGAGAATCTTATTCTAGAATAACCCCTCTTCCAATCACGGACGGGGTACAGACTAGTCATATTCTCCCGCGGAAACCTATTCTATACCCGAAGTTTTCCTGCCGAAGCAGACCAGGATGCATGCCCCTTGGGTTTCAGTCATATCCCTCCGAATTACTCGCGCTCATCGGGAGGACGGGTTGGGGGTTGAGACATTTCTTGCGTGAAAAGACCATTTAGGGACAGTATATGACTATTTGCTATGCGTGATCCGGGAAATGAAAACTGTTCCACGAGCTTGACCACTCTTCCTTCGTGTGGAAAACACATCACTCTAAAGAGTGAGGAGACAATTGCTTCCATGCAATAAATATAGTCTCGTCCAAGGAGTAGGTTATAATCCAAGGGTCCTTGAACTACCATGATGTTCATGCGAACTTTCTTCCCTCTCAATGTTATAGGCACATCGGGAAGGATCCCTAAAGGTCGACTGGTTCCTTTATCAAAGCCTGTCAGATTTCTCATTTCAGGCAACAGCAATGGCGAACCAAGCTCTTTCCAAGCAATAGAGGAAAGGATACTCACAGAAGCCCCCTCATCTATGATGGTACCAGCCATGACCATTCTATATATTTGAACAATAATTCGGAATGGTACACTTGCTGGTAGGCGGGGTCTGCCTAGTTGATTCCAATCGAAGGAGACAACTAGGTTGCTTGGAGGTGGGACCGAGTAGACGGCCAGGTATGGCTCTGACGAACTTCCTTCCTGTGGTAAAGGAATGGGTGGATTGCCCCCATGTTCATCGGAGTCTGTGTTGATGAAGAGAATTTGGATGGTGTCATCCTTGTTCTCTTCAGTGACTGTATCATCCGAAGATAAAACCTCTGAAGGCAAGACCGGGTCAACTGCCACCTCGACCTTTTGACTTTCGTCTGGTATGGATTCAGTTGGTTTATCTTCAATGATAGATGCTTCAGCCGACCACTTGAGCAGGCCAGCTGGGTTCTCAACTAGTGACGGACTTGGAAAGAGTTTTCTATATCCAGGAGGAAGTCGTAACGGTGAAACCGGACGATCATCCAAAACTCTTTTAGCTTCGTCTAAGAAGGGACAACGGTGGAGGGCATGGTCGCCTTCGCACAGTTTATAGGGAAATCTAGATTTCCCTTTTTGTCCTGGGGCTTCACTTTCACTAGTTGACGGTGTGCTTTCAACATGATCTCCAGAGGTTGATGACACCGGATTGTGCAAACGAGGAGACCAGTCCCTTAGTATCCCAGGGATACAAGGACAATCTCTGTGAAAGTGGTCTCCTATGCAAATGACACATGGTGATTTAGGCCTGGTCGGTGCTGTGTGTGGATTTTCGTTAGACGACAGTAGTTTTCCTCCATTCGCCTTTGGCTCCTTCTTCTTTTTTTCTTTCTTCTTGTTTTCCTTCTTCTCCTTAGGAACTTGGTTTTTAGCTTTACCAGTCCCGTCAAGCGAAGAGGAAGGAGGAGAGGAAGAATTAGAGGAAGTAGAAGGCTGGTGGGTAACTCTGGACTCGTCTAATTGCTGACTCGATTGTTCAGGAATAGTGGTGTTCTGAATGACATTGGTTGAGAAGAGCCATACTGGCAAGCCAATTGTCAGTCCTGGAAGCGACAATGTGGCCATATGGGGCGCACCAACATCTCCCCAAGAGGAGAAGGGACTAGGATTTCCACCAAGGGGGATTCCTTGGTTGGTAGGCTCCATTTTCTCAACCCAAAGATCAACGTAGGAAGAGGGTATGAATATTCTGTTTAAAATAAATTTTAACATGCTTTGACACAACTTGTTTTTTCAGTTTTTAAGAGTCGAGAAAAAACAAAAGATGACTCTAGTCTCCTTCGATTTTTAATGAGCCTGAAGTGACAAGTGCTCAGATGGACCTTTTCCGTTAAGGAGTCTAAAAAGGAATGAAAGGGACTGCTTTGGAGGTCTGGGTAGAGGGAGTACCAAACCAATCGCAAAACTGCAGAATACTTTTACGGCACGGCAGTCAATCTTCCCGAATGCTGTGTTCGGTGCATTGCGATCAGTAGGGCGGCCGACACAGCTTCCTATGGATAAAGTTTTTATGCCTATAGAGGTCTCCCAATATATACTCGACGGTACGTGGGAGCATAAGTCCGTACTGGCACTTATCGTCTCAAAGTGGAGGAATCACCCAACCATCAGTGAGGACAACAATTACCAGGCTTTACCACGCCAGAATACGTCTCTAGCCTAGACCTCTAGATGTTGTGTGTTAAGTTACAAAGCGTTGTTAAGTTCATTGAATTTATTTTAGGTTGATCTTTCTTATGAAGTTTTCCTTTTGGGTTCACCACGAGATGTAGATATAATTCCTAAAATGCAATCTAAAGATGATAAGAAAGCTTTTATCTCTTTTCAGCAATGAAAATCCTAGCTACAAGGGGAAAAGAAAGACATAATCTTTTCTCAAAGAGCAAAGAGCACACTGTAAATGCACTATTCCTAAATCAAGCCAAACAGACTGTCAATATGCAAATGCACATGTGCATGTATTTGTTTTTCACTTTCTTAATATTGATGCCTAAAAAGAAAGTTGTCATACAAATTTGAATTCGCTTTCAAGTGAAAAACACAAACAAGCTTCTTTTCGAAATCAAAAGGTAGAGACGATTACGACACTTTATGATTTTTGAAATAAACACTTGTTTCTGTTAGATACCTATACCAATAGGTTTCATATTTCATGATTGGCAAAGAAAGTTCCAAATATGCTCTGCTTTGGTGATGCAAAGATCCCATATTTTCAAGAGAAGGTAATACGTGTACATAGCTTGATGTTGACTCAATTTTGGATGGATGGTCCAACAGCCTAATCTGGATCATGCCATGTTTCAATTTCTTGTTGTAGAATAGAGAAAGAAGTCTGTCCAAACTGTTTAATCTTGGCAGACCAGTAGTTAGGTAGAGAATTAAGGTGCCCAACTGCTTAATCTGGAGCCTTGGAAGTAATAAGGCTAGCCTTAGATAGAAAAACAAAAGAAAAAGCCAAAGGAAAAGAAAAGGCACATGAGGGTCTGCAAGTCTAAGTGCACCCTCCATGAAGAAACAAAAAATGCTAGGCAAGTAGATGGGTAGGTAGATGGGGTTGCAGAAATGTCATTCCTTTCAATTGAATTTTGCTGGTCTAACATAAAGGAAACATCAATGGATAGAGAAGGTCCTCTCCTCCATCATTTTGCAGCAACTCAATGGAGCATGTCTAACTTCCTAATTTCCCCCCTTCACATTTATTGCTAGCATCCCTACACCAGTTGTGTTCATGAAAAAAGTCAAGGTCTTGTGTTGGTTCTTGTTTCTTTAAGAGCCACATTTCTTGTCTGAAATTCTTTTCATTTTGATCTACTTCCTAAACTAGGTTGATATCATATAAACTTAGTGTTATCCCTTCTCATACCCATCTTCCACTCATATTAACCCCTAAGTTCTTACTATTTAACTCCATATACCCCTTGTTCCCCCTATTACTATGTAAATTATACAAAAAACCCAAAAAATTACATATCCCCTTCCCCGAGCATTATAGCTCTATGATTGATTTCAAATGTTTTGAGCGCTAAACATTAGAGCGCGACCCACAAAGCGCTATAAATTAATCCTGGGATTAATCCAAGATCAGCTTGGATTAATAACCGTAATCCCGGTTTTGTAAATGAGCCCGCGCATAATCCACTTTTCCCGTAACACCGTCAAAAAACCCATTTTTCTAATGTTTCCACCGGGCGCGTATGTCGAAAATAATGTTATTTTATTGCCCCGCCCGCTGCCGTATCACCCTGACATCTTGTTGACCCGTCGACCGTCGGATCTGGGCTTTCCCATCCAACGGCCCATGTCCATATCGGGTCAGCCCCGATGACCGCACTTTACCGCCCCAGAAACTGTCAGAGGGTGACGTCAGGCCTCTGCCACGCGTCACACCCATATCTTCTCGGGTCGCCCTCTGACAATTCCATGACCGTATCAAGAGCGGTCCGAGAAAAACCATTTACCGCTTGTGCTTTACCGCCATGCCCACGTCATTGCTACGTCACGCCACATCACCACCCTGTCAGTACCCCCGCCCGCCAACGCTCCAACATGTCCGCCACCTATGCAATCCCCGTGGACCACTCACAGATCGCCACGTCACTCGATGACGTCATGCTGACGTCACCCGACCCGGACCCCACCTAATGACGTCATGCTGACGTCATCCAAAAAAAGCACCAATGACCCAAAAGTCCATAATTTTGCCGAGAATCACGGTTTTTCTTACTTTTTGCAAAACAAAAACTGTTCTGCTCTACATGCATACTACGACCGTTAGCCGCCAACCTGCAGAAACCAATACAAAGACCGTGGGCGCGTCCATTACACCTGCATTTGTAACCATTGCCGGCAATTCATAAGGTATTTATCCAAATCGTTCCCTCCGCGCCTGGTTTTGTCCATAATTCTCAAAAGATAACTTAAAAAGAGTGAGGAACACTGTAACTACCAGCAAACCTCCAATAACTAGTATCTATTTTCAATTGTTGGGTCGGAATTCCTCTGCAGAACCCGCATTTAGATAAATTTTCCTAAATTCACAGACAGTTCGCGCATTCGTGAACTTAAGACCCGAGCTCCACTAATTCACCGTGAATAGAGTTTCACTAGGCCTGGCATTTGCTCTAATCAGTCCTCTGTGCAATACTTCAATTGTTGACACTACCAGTTACCCTCTGTTCCTCTGCAATTCACCTCTCTGTTCTAGAGATACCCCTCTGTGTTGCTCTATTTAGTAACACCAGTTCTAGTACAAGTCATAGTACTACTTAACCATGGAAACACCAGTAGCCCTGAATATTCAACCTCTGAACGCCCCACAAAGAGAGTTGGAATGGAAGGCCCTAGGAGATAAATATTACCAGATGATAGACTTGTTCTCAATGAATTCCAAATTTAATATTCATATGCTAAATGAATTAAAATCTCAACACCTCAGTGGAGCTGATATTTTAGGGATTTGGGACTCCAACTTGCCCATTTACAACCTCCCTCAAGTCAATGTCCTTCCAAACCTGATCCATAGATGTTGTGAGAACTATGATCCCTGTCAAAGAGCTGTCCTCAGTACATCAGGTGCAGTCTTGTTCCATATCACCCCTGAGGCCATAAATCAAATGATCAACTTTCATTCTGCAAGACCATTGACTCCTCTCTCCATGATGGACTTATTAAAGAAGGGGGGCAGGCTGTCCAGTGCCCAGGTCATCAAGATTAATCAGTTATTTATTCAACCAAGCTCTGAAGCTCTGAGAACACCTCCTATTGGACATCCATATCTCAATGACTTGGGGAAGATGCTGGTGGATTTGATCAGCTATGTCCTGGGGTACAAGGGAATTGAGGATGTTGATGACACCATAATGGCCATGATGTCCATATTTTCTCCTGGAAAGCCTCCTGCTGTGCACTATGACTATGCTGAGTATATTGCAAATAAGATTCATGAGCAACTAATGAATCTAGAAAGGGAAAAGGTGTTCAGATACACCTCATACATCTATCATCTGTTCCTATTTTATCAACCAGACAGTTTCCCTATTCCTCTCAAGAAACTTGATGCCCACGGAAATCCAAGGTCTGTAGTATTTTGGACCTCAGTTTTTCATTGCACCTCCCATTCACCATACACATACTGTGAATTCATAGACCTGTTCATTCATCCAGCTATGACTTTGTTATTTGGTGTCCCTCCTCCCAGATTGACAGATGAGATGCAAAGGATACTTCACCTCTCAAAGGCCTACAGCATTGGTGATTAGTACTTTTACCAACACCATACAGTAATCAGAATATATGGCTGTGAGTTGAACCCTTATAGGCTGCCGAGATATGTCCCGATGAGACTATTTGCCTTGGAGTATTTCAGACAGTTTGGAAATGCAGACCAGGTCCATTTCCACAGCAAAAACAAGAAGGTGCAACTAAAGGTCAGGAACCAGCTAGGCCCATTTCTTTACAACCAAAGGGAGGAGGGATGGAAGGAAGCAGATAGGATCCTAGAGAGCCTCCAATTAGAAACTAGTTTCCGCTGGATACCTTATGACCCTAATCATTTCATTTCTCTCAGGAGGGTAAAATATAAATTGGGTGGCTATGCTCACATCAGATTGCCTCAAATTGAGAAATATGCCAATTTATTAAGTTGGGAAGAGGGCACTCTAGAAGAGCCAATGACTAGAGAGCAAATGCTACAAAGAGAGGCAAAGAATATTGAAAAAGAGGCTGACTTGGAAACTTGTGGACAGGTTTCCTCTTCATACCAAAGGCAGCTTGGAGCAGCTGCATCATCTTCGACAGCACATCAGCAAGCAGCCAAGGCTACTTATCAGGCTCCCAGCAAAGGCAAAGAGAAGCAGATGGAGCAGGAACAGCCACCTCCTATAGCAGAACAGCAAGCAGAAAAGCAAGTAGAACAGCAAGAAGAAGGGCAAAAAGAGGGGCAGCCAATACAGCAAGAACAAACAGTTGAAGCCCCAATATCCACTAAGCAACAGGCTAAGGAGAATGTGCCTCCTAGGCAAGGAAAGACAGTGGAGGCCTCAGTAGTACAAACTCCACAGAAAGAAGAAAAGGGAAAGAAGAGGGATAGAGAGCAGGAGACTCCCCTCACCACATCCACAAATCAAGGGGAGAAAAGGCACAGAATGAATCCCCTCTCCGAGGAAGAAATGCCTATTGGGCAATCTTTGGGCATGGGCCCACCAAGTATGGAGGCATATGCAAGTTCCTTTCAGCAGGAACAAGAAAGAACAGTTGGAGGAGAAGTCAGCTCCTCAAGCCAGCAATGCAAAGCTGAAACAGGCATCAAACAACAATTTATTGATATCAAAAAGAAGAATGAGCCACTTAGGATATAGTTGTACAATCACCTATTGAAAATGGCTCCTACAAACCAGCAGAGGTTGATGTCTGCATATGATGTAGAAGAGGGCAAAATGATAATGAGTCATTTCATGCCAACCATGCTGCAGCCACAGTCAACTGCAGACTACATAAGGACCAACCTTGAGGTCCTTTCAAAAGACATCCACCCTATGGATCAGATTGAATTGCACAAGCAAACGGGTGAGATGGTATATGCCACTCTTGCAGACAAAACATTGGTGAATTATAGGTTGGAAAATAGCCTAAACAACACAGCTGCCCAACTTGAGTTGGAGAAAGCATCCTCCCAGGCAAAAGACAACCGAATCAAAGCGTTGGAGGATATCATCATAGAACTTGGGCATGATCCCAAGGACACCAAAGCTATACAAGCACTGTTGAAAATAAGAGATGCATATATGGCAGCACTAAGGAAAATGGTTAAGATCCCAGCAACTCTACACCCACAGACAGAAGAGGTTGCCCAGCTGAGGCATGACCAAGATGCAGCAAGCATGCTGATATCATTATACAAACAGCTGATCCAAACAGAAGAGAAATTGGGAGAGTCAGAGGTTGCACTGCAGGCAGCCCTACAACAAAAGGAAGTAGGCCAAACATCTCAGCCTCCTCCACAAATAATCAACCTTGAGGAACCCCCTCAAACTAGTGCTCCTCCTACAGAACAGACAGCACAGACAGCGCCATCTACATCAGCACCAGCACCAACAACAGAGCAGGCTCCAAGCCTTGATATGCAGAAGCTGAAGAATGAAATTCAGGCCTTAGAAGCCCAAATGGCAGAGTTAAATGAAGCCAGGGAGAATTTAGCTAAGCTGAATGAAAAATATGACAAGTCAAAGCAAAGCATAGCTGAAAACGGAAGGGAAATAAAGGCCCTTAAGGAGAAGATAAAGGAGCTGGAGAAAGAGCTCACCCTTGACAAAGTGGTGGCTGAGCTCAAGACAGTTTTATGGGCCAACATTGGCCAATCAATCACAGATCAGTGGCAGTATATATAGACCATTCATGAGCAAATGGAGCTCATAGGCAAAGCACACAGGGAAGTCCAGAGGGCAAGGGCATCTCTAGGCAATATGCCTGAGATAGCCAACAGAATGATTAATGTGCTCAATAACCGTACAGGTCCTTAGCTGGCAGCGATGGGAATCCCCAATGGAACTGAAACCATCCTGCTGATAAAGAGGGTCCTTACATTAAGAAGCCTGGTACAAACACTGGAAAGAAGAAGCCAAGACATGCAGACAGAAGTAAACAAATTCATGGATAAGTTTGCAGCATTACAAAGCAGAGGTCTTCCTGGCTTACTGAACAGCGCAGGGAGGCTACTTTCACATGAGAATTATGGAAAAAGGGTCAATACATTTGCCACCAATCAGATCACTGTAAGACCAAGTACCTCAGAAGAAATAGGGCCAGCATCTGGGCAGAGTCTCTATGACAGAGTAGAGAACTTATTTTTCATTATGAATGAGAACAAACATTTGTTTGAAGTGCCTCCAAACTTCTACAAATATACAGAGGCAGATGAGACCTTGGATGCAATTTTGAGACATCAATTGCCCACACAGGAATGGTGGACCAAAATGATACAGTTGATACTATAATCAAGAGCCTTTCACCAAGTTTTGTAATCAAAAAACATAAGTCATCATGTATAGGAAAATTTGATGCATTCAGTATTTTTGGAAAAGAATAAACTGAGCCAACTCAGCAAACCAATTCGGCCACTAAAGCAGCACTGACAGTTACAGATGATAGGGCCGAGAAAGCTACAGCATGACAAAGCCATAAAGACACATCATTTAGCATCAATACAAAATGCTCAACCGACTCAGTGGCCTCCAAAGGTCAAAAAGACTTCTGACAGAATTAAAGAGCATTCATTTTGTATTTAGAGCAGTAATAACTTCCTTATCTGCTATTCTGTAAAGTTGGTGAGCATATTTATGTCTCAAGTGACTCAGCGGTTCAGATATTTTGTATCACCGATTGTATATATTCCCCCTCGCTGAAGGAGCAGGGGTTGTTGTTGATTTTCTCTTCTAGAGATCTTATGCTGTAAATGTTCAGAGTATTAATACAAAGGCTGATGGAATTTCGAAAGTTCTGTGTTGTCTGAGGTGTTGTGTGTGTTTGTTGAATGCTAGAGGATTCCTGCGTATTTCATGGCACAATAAGTTTCCTTTAAACTCTTCGTTATGTGTTTTATTATTTCTTCATAACCCATTCATGTTCTATGTTTCACAGTTAATGGTAGCTTAAAAGAATAGTTTCAGGATTTATTCATAGAATACCCTGATCTCAATTTGTGTTGTTATAAATGTTTTCTTGAGTTATAGTTATAAGGTGTAATTCTTAATTGCTGCACTTTCAGACTATATCTTTCATAGTGGTTATTGTTCAAGAATTCAAATCTGCTCCTGTGCAATATATCTCTTTCTCACACCCCCAGCCTAGTGGAAAATTCTTAATTGCCTTCTACTGGTTAAACATACTTCACCATCAGAATTTCAAGTTTGTTTCATGAGATATTTAAATGGCCCTGCAGTTTCAACAATCTCACTCAACATTTCAAACAACCTGTAGCCACAGACTCCATTGCCCAATGGACTAAAAACTGTCTGAGCATATCATCTTAAGTACTGAAAGACATCACTCAACCAAAACGTTAAACAAAACTGAACTCATAACTAGCCTAAAATCCTCACAAAACAGAGATAAATCTTAAAGAGAGAGCCCTCTCTGATTACAGTTTGGCTAGAAACTGTAATCCAAAGCTTGGTTAGTGGTTACCCCGGCCGTATTCCCTTGGGAGTCAAAGGGAACAACCTGGGTGTTAACATAATTGGCGACTCCACTGGGGATTGAGCATATTTTTCAACTGTTGTCTGTCTTTAGACAGTGGTTCTAAAAACAGCTTGAGCAGTCCCTTGAAATAGTTCTAAAAAATATCCTAAAAAATACCAAAAAGAAGTTCAGAAGCTGGCTCCTAAAAGGAAAACTAGGCACACCAGGTCAAATCCTGACCCAAATCCTCCTCCTATTTTCGAGAATCCAAATTTGATCCATAAAACTCAAAAGAGCCAAAAGGAACCAGAGCAATGCCCTGAATCTAGCCCTGAGGCAGTTCAGCACACTTTTATCCCCACCCCTTCTAAGCCAACTTTTCACCTCCATACAACTCATTCCTCCCCCTCTTCATCATCCACTTCACAAAATATATTGTCAACACCTAACACCCAAACTGCTATTGTTGTCCCTGTTGTTCCAGTTGTCCCACTTATCCCACCAAATATGGCTAATCGTTATGCACCCCTCCAGCTGCCAAACAATCCTGGGGCCATGCCTCAGGATTACCAAGGCAAAATCACTTATTTTGATGGAACCAGTACATACACTGCCTTACAGCATACCAAGAAAATGCAAGATTACTTCGAAAACTATGAGATAGATGATGATGATGTGAGAATGAAAATTTTTGTACAAAGTCTGACAGGTGAAGTAAGAACTTGGTTCAGGGCGCTGGTTGCAAACTCTATAGCTAATTCGGGTGCTCTTTACCAGTCTTTTCTAAACAGATGGGAGAAGAAAAAAGACCCTCTACACATTTTATCTGAATATGACACCATAAAGAGAGGTCCACAAGAAACTGTCTCGGACTATTGCACTAGATTCAATTCTATCTATAGTGCTATTCCTCAAAACCTTAGGCCTCCACCTGATTTAGCATTAATTAAGTTCCATGATGGGTTTGATGTTGATATGGCATATCAATTAAGAGAAAGATCCCCTGCAACTTTGGCAGACATGCAAGACATAGCAGTAAGTGTAGAGGCAAATTTGATTGCCAAGAGAAATAGGGCCAGAACTGAGAGAAGAACTACCTTCAAGGAAGAACCTTAAGCATTTGAGCAAAAGTTAGATGCAATCATCAAAGGCATGGATAGACTTGGGGACAGAGTGGAAACCATAGAAAGAAAGTCATCATGGGAAGGACAAACAAGCAATATAAGAAACCAAAACTTTAGAAAGAATCAAAATCCCAATGTTGGAAGAACTGATCCTGACCAACATGTCAGACCCCCTTTCCAAGAGAATTATGCTGAGGCTTCCACATCCAGTGAGCCCAATGAGGATCCTCACATCAACCTAATGGGTTTGGACAGTGGGAATCAAGTCTTTTTAACGCAAGAAGATCATAAGGATGATGATATGAAGTAGTTCCAAACCAAATCAGGTGAGTCATTTGATTTCAAACAAGGCTATGATACAGCTGTTTTTGAAGTTCATAAGCAATATAAATTGAGAAGTAGAACAATAAATGTGACACAGCCTGACAAAACAAAGGACACCCCACAACCTAAGAAGGCTATTGTCACAGAGCCAATTGACAAAACTGATCTAATCACAAAGGAAGTAACAGTTGAAGAAATAACTGAAGCATCTCCCTCAAATCAACAGCCAGTGGCTACATCATCCTTGCAGCATAATCCAAGCAATATTTCTCAAAAGGTGAGTAAAAAGGACAAACCCCAAGATCAAAATGAGAATCAAGAAGAAAGCTCTAAGGAGTCCATTGAAAGGGAAAAGGTTGTTAACCAGAACACTAAAACCCAATCTGAAAAACCTTTTGACTTGGAAGCTGAAATTGGAAAATTGAAAATAGCCATTCCTCTCTCAGAGTTGGCCAAACATAACATCTATAAACAACAAATCAAGAGATCCCTTCAACTTACTCATAACAAAGATGATGTTAATGTGTTGGATGATACTCCAGAACTACTTTTCGGCCCAGAGGTTGATGGAAAGACAGCAGTTACAGGAATCTTACCTTTTTATGTCAGCCTGCATGTTCATGATAAGATATTACACAATGCAATGTTTGACTCAGGTGCTTCCCACAACCTGATGCCCAAATCAGTCATGGAAAGATTAAATCTAGATATTACAAGACCATATAAGGACCTATTTTCATTTGACTCCAGCCAAGTTAAGTGTTTAGGTCTCATAAAGGATCTCTGTGTCTCACTTGTCCAATACCCCAATAAGACAATCTTGATGGATGTTGTAGTTGCTGATATCCCACCTAAGTATGGAATGCTGTTATCAAGATCATGGGGAGCTAAACTTCAAGGTTCTCTTCAGTTAGACATGTCATATGCCACCATATCTGTCTTTGGGCAACCAAAGAGACTATACAGAGAAACACTCATGAAATACATGGTCAGCAGTGAAGAAAAACCTCAAAACTTTCCCATATATGCTGTCCATTCTGACATAGACTCATATATTCTCTTCAATGATAATACAGGTTCTACAAATGATGATGAAACAAAAACATTCAAACAAGATCAGGATATAAATGAACAAACTACTGCTCTAGAAATAATGATCGAGCAATCAATAAACAAAATTGTTCAAGAAGGAAAAACAAGTATAAGCCAAGATCTCAAGTTGTTGATGCCAAGCCCCATAGTGGTTGACAATTCCTCCCCTGACCAAGAAATCCTATGGTTCCTTGAATTTGATGGGTCAGTCAACAAATTAGGGGCAGGAGCAGGGGTTTGGATACATAACAAACAAAACAGTCATGCAGAAGGTCGAGCCTACAGGCTAAACTTCAGGTGCACCAACAACATGGCAGAGTATGAAGCTCTTTTACTAGGCCTCAAACTGGTAAAATCATTGAAGGCCACAAAACTTTCGATTATGGGAGATTCAGACCTAATCATCCAACAAGTGAAGGGGGATTTTGTCACTAATGACAAAAGACTGAGATCTTATAGGTCTGCTGCTGTTGAAATACTAAATTCCTTCACTGAATTTCAAATTACCAAAATTTCTAGAACCCATAATCTCCATGCTCATAGTTTGGCCACATTTGCAAGCACATGTAAACTACCTTTTGAACCCAAGCATTGCTTTACAGCTGAGATTAAACACCGGCCTTCTGTCCCAAACAATGTCAAGGACTAGCAAGTGTTTGATGATGATACACAAATAAATAATTTCTTGACTTTGCAGCAAGAATTTTCAGGACTAAACATTGATGCAGAGGCTGCAAGTGAGTCACAAACACTAGGTGAATAGGACCAAACAACAGTATCACCCAAAACAGCTAACCAAATGCTACATCCAACAATTTTTAACAAAGACAACATACAAGAAATTCAACAAATCAGTTGTGAAGAAGTAGCTGATGCTGAAGCTGAAGTGATACAATTGAAAGACAATTTTCTCCCAACAGGCCTAACTCCATTGGAGGATATTTTTGACTCAAATGATGTCCCTAGAAAACCAAAAATGCAGCCCCTTAATGCTGCCATTGAAGAATGCAACATTGGAACTGTTGAAAAGCCCAAGATAATAAAATTGTCTGCATCCTTACCTCCTGATCAGAAGCCTAAGTACATTGACCTCTTCAAAGAGTTTCAAGATGTCTTTGCATGGAGTTATGAGGATTTAAAATCCTATGACATCTCTGTTATCCAACACACCATCCCGCTCAAGCCTAATCAAAAGCCATTCAAGCAAAAATTGAGAAGGATCAATCCTATGCTTCTCCCTTCAATTGAGAAAAAGGTACAAAAAATGTTTAAAGCTGGTATCATAGCACCTATCAGGTTTTCAGACTGGATTTCAAATTTGGTGCCCACAAGAAAGAAAACTGGTGAGATAAGACTTTGTGTGGATCTAAGGAATTTGAACCAAGTATCCCTCAAGGACAATTATCCCTTATCTAAGATGGATCACATTCTCCAAAGAGTGGTAGGGGCTTCAAGGATTTCATTACTTGATGGATTCTCAGGTTTCAACCAGATCCTAGTTCACCCTGATGATCAGGACAAAACAGCATTCACAACCCCATGGGGAACTTTCAAATATGTAAAAATGCCTTTTGGATTGAAAAATGCAGGGGCTACATTTCAAAGAGCAATGGATATTGCTTTTGCCAAGGAGATTCATGACTTCCTTGTTATTTATTTAGATGACCTCACACCTTTCTCTAAATCAGACCAAGAACATTTGAAGCACTTGAGACAGATATTCTTAACATGTAGGAAATACTGAATCTCCTTGAATCCCAAGAAGTCTCTATTTGGTTTGGAAGAAGGTAAGCTGTTAGGTCATATCATTTCAAAGGATGCCATTAGAATTGACCCAGACAGGATACAAGCTATCTTACAAATGCCCCACCCACGAAACATCAAAGAATTACAAGCCTTCTTGGGAAAGATCAACTTCCTAAGGAGATTTATCCCAAATTTGGCAGAATTGAGCAGATTACTCAATAACATGCTTAAAAAGGATTCAAAAGTAAAATGGACAGTAGAAGCAAATCAAGCTTTTGAAGGTGTTAGCTACCTATACCAATAGGTTTCATATTTCATGATTGGCAAAGAAAGTTCCAAATATGCTCTGCTTTGATGATGCAAAGATCCCATATTTCCAAGAGAAGACAATGTGTGTATATAGCTTGATGTGGACTCAATTTTGATGGATGGTCCAACAGCCTAATCTAGATCATGCCATGTTTCAATTTTTTGCTGTAGAATAGAGAAAGAAGTTTTTCCAAACTGTTTAATCTTGGTAGACCAGTAGCTTAGGTAGAGAATTAAGGTTCCCAACTGCTTAATCTGGGACCTTGGAAGCAATAAGGGTAGTTCTAGATAGAAAATCAAAAGAAAAAGCCAAGAGAAAAGAAAAGGCAAATAAGGGTCTGCAAGTCTAAGTGCACCCTCCAAGAAGAAACAAAAAATGCTAGGCAAGTAGATGGGTAGGCAGATGGGGTTGCTGAAGTGTCATTCCTTACAATTAAATGTGTGCTAACCTATTCACAAAGGAAAATCAATGGACTGAGAAGGTCTTCTTCTCCATCATGTTGCAGCAAAGAAAAGAAGCATGACTAACTTCCTTTTCCACCTTTTCACCTTCATTACTAACATCCCTTCATCAGTTGTGTTCATGGAAGAATTTGAGGTTTTATGGTGGTTCTTATTCCTTTAAAAGCCACATTTCTTGTCTAAAATTCTTTTCATTTTGATCTACTCCCTAAACTAAGTGATTTTCAAATAAACTTAGTGATATCACTCCTCATTCACCTTTTCCATCCATATTAACCCCTAACTTCTATTATCTAAATCCCCTATGTTACCCTTTCCCTACTATTATAACACTATGGTGTATAAACCCCAAGCATTGTATAAATATCCCTCTCCTTGACATTATAGCCATATGTTCACTGTTAGGGATTAAATTGGCATCTGGTCAGTTTAAGAACCCTAAACCTTGCCCCTTTTCCCCTTCTGAAGCCATTTGACCCATTAAACCCTTCATTTGCTAAAGAAACCTTGTGATAAACCCTTTGTACCCCTAGCCCGCTTCATTTGCAAAATGCGCATAAAAACCCACTTTTTCCATTTACCCAAAGTTTTAGCGCTATCCGCATTTTTTTAAAAATACATTGAAAAACCATGAAAATCCGCCATATTCCAAAGGTTTCCGCCGAGTGCAAATCCCAAAAGAAATATTATTTTAACCCCGCCCGCGTATGTATCGTTCGGCCACCTCAACGATTCGTCGACTGTCGGATCAGGCCCTTTTCATCCGACGGCTCTCGTGCATATCGGACCAGCCCCGACGTCCAAAAGATACCTTCCGATATCTGTCAGAGGGTGACGTCAGGCCTCTGCCACGCGTCACCCCCACATCATATCGGAGGTACCTCTGACATTTCCGCTTCTGTATGGAGGGCGGTGCGATATGAAACCGCTAACCACTTCCGGTTTCGGTGAACCCGCCTGCTAACGTCATCGCCAGCGTCATTGCCGTGTTAGCACCCCGTCCGCCATTTGCTCCATCTGTCTACCACCTCACCATCCCCGTGGACCTCTCTTATGCCACCACATCACCCGATGATGTCATGCTGACGTCATCCGACCTTGACCCCACCTGATGACGTCATGCTGATGTCATCCAAAAAAAGCACCAATGTTCCGAAAAATCCATATTTTGGCCAAATTTCCGCGTTTTTCGCACTTTTGCCAAAAATGCTGTTGCTTTCTCTGCATGGTTTTTTACGTTCAAACAGCGCACCAACCTGTTGAACTCAGCCTGGAGATCACCGGCGCACCATTTCCACCTGCACTCGTGACCATTGCTCGCTATATACCAGGTGTTTACTCTTCCAAGCACTCAAGTGGGAGCAGCTGCCTCTTCCTCCACAGCAAATCAGCAAGCAGTTAAAGCTACTGGGCAGACTTCTAGAAAAGGCAAGGAAAAAGAGATGGAAACCGAAGAGCCACCTCATGAGGAGGTGCAGCAGCAACAGGTACAACAGCAACAAGAGGGGCAGCAAGAGAAAGAGCAACCATTGCAGCAAGAAAAGGCCCCTGAAGCCCCAATTTCCACTGAGCAGCAGGCTCAGGACACAGTGCCTCCTAGGCCAGAAATGACAGTGGAGGCCTCAGTCCTCCAAACCCCAAAAAAAGAAGACATAAGCAGAAAGAGGGACAGAGAGACTCCCCTAACCACATCAATAAGTCATGGGGAGAAAAGGCATAGAATAAATCCCCTCTCTGAGGAAGAAATGCCTATTGGGCAATCTTTGGGCATGGGCCCACCAAGCATGGAGGCCTCTGCAAGTTCCTTCCAGTAGGAACAAGAAAGGACAGTGGGAGGAGAAGTCAGCTCCTCAAGCCAGCAGAAAGAAGGTGAACTGGGAATCAAGCAGCAGTTCATTGACATAAAGAAGAGGAATGAGTCGGCCCCATAAAAATACAGCTATATAATCATTTGTTGAAAATGGCTCCCACCAACCAGCAAAGACTCATGTCTGCATATGATGTTAATGAAGGCAAAATGATCATGAGTCACTTCATGCCAACTGCATTGCAGCCTCAGTCCCCTTCAGACTACTTGAGGACCAATCTTGAGGTCCTTGCCAAGGACATCCACCCAATGGACAAAATCGAATTGCACAAGCAAACGGGTGAGATGGTGTATGCCTCCTTGGCAGACAAGACATTGAATAATTATAGGCTAGAAAATAGCCTAAATAATACAGCTGCCCAACTTGAGTTGGAGAGAGCGTCCTCTCAAGCAAAAGATAACAGAATCAGGTCCTTAGAAGATATAATCGTAGAGATTGGGCATGATCCCAAGGACATCAAGGGCATACAAGAAATATTGAAGTTAAGGGATGCAGACATGGCGGCTTTAAGGAGAAAGATCAAAATCCCAGCAACAATTCACCCTCAAACAGATGAAGTTGCCTAGCTGAGACATGATCAAGATGCCACAGCTTTGCTGGTGTCTTTATACAAACAGCTGATTCAAACACAAGAAAAATTGGGAGAATCAGAGGCTGCACAGGCAGCATTGCAAGCAGCATTACAACAAAAGGAAGGAGGTCAAACATCTCAGCCTCCTCCAGAAATAATTAATCTTGAGGAGCCTCCTCAAACTACTGCTCCTCCCACTCAGCAAACAGACCAGGCAGCACCTTCTACATCAGCACCAGCGCCAACAACAGAGCAGGCTCCAAGCCTGGATATGCAGAAGCTCAAGAATGAAATCCAAGCCCTGGAAGCCCAAATGGCAGAATTAAAAGAGGCCAGGGAAAATTTGGTTAAGTTGAATGAAAGATATGACAAATCCAAGCAGACTGTAGCAGAAAAGGGCAGGGAGATAAAGGCCCTTAAGGATAAGATAAAAGAGCTAGAGAAGGAGCTCACACTTGATAAAGTGACAGCTGAGCTCAAGACAGTCCTATGGGCCAACATTGGCCAATCCGTAATTGATCAATGGCAATACATTGAGACAATTCATGAGCAAATAGAGCTCATAGGAAAAGCACACAGAGAAATCCAGAGATCAAGGGTCTCTCTAGGCAATATGCCTGAAGTTGCCAACAGGATGATCAATGTGCTTAATAATAGAACAAGTGCTCAGTTAGCAAATATGGGAATCTCCAACAGGACTGAGACTATTTTTCTGATAAAGAGGGTCCTAACACTAAGAAGCCTAGTGCAGACACTAGAGAGAAGGACCCAGGATATGCAGACCGAGGTCAATAGATTCATGGACAAATTTGTGGCATTGCAAAACAGAGGTCTCCCTGGCTTACTGAACAGCGCAGGAAGGTTACTTACACATGAGCAGTATGCCAAGAGGGTCAACACATTCGCCACAAATCAGATCACTGAAAGGCCCAGCACCTCAGAGGAAACAGGGCCAGCTACAGGACAAAGTCTCTACAACAGGGTAGAGAATTTATTCTTTATAATGAATGAAATTAAACATCTGTTTGAAGTGCCTCCAAACTTCTATAAATACACAGAGGCAGATGAGACTTTAGAGGCAATTCTGAGACATCAATTGCCCACACAGGAATACTGGACCAAAATGATACAGCTGATATTGTAAGCCAGAGCCTGTAAATCAAGTTTTTTTGTTCAAATTCATAAGTGGTCATGCACAGGAAAACTTAGTAAAATCAGCATGCATGGAAAGGGAAGAGGCTGAGCCAACTTAGCAGATCACATTCGGCCAACAAAGCAAGATTGACAGCTAACAGGTAACAGGGCCGAAAAGCTACAGCACGACAGCCATAAAGGCACATTTCCAGCATTAAAGTAGAACGTTCAGACCGACTCAGTGGCCTCCAAAGGTCAAAGTATCTCCTGACAGATATAAAGAGCATTTATTTTGTATTCAATGATGTAATAACTTTCTTATCTACTATCTTGAAAAGTTGGTGAATGTATTCATTTCTCAGACGACTCAACGCTTCAGATATTTTGTATGAGCGTTTGTATATATTCCCCCTCGCATAAGTTTGCAAGGGTTGTTGTTGATTTCTCTTCAAGAGTTCTTTTGCTGTAAATTTTCAGAGTTTAATACAAAGGCTGATGGAATTTCCAAAGTCTGTGTTGTCTGAGGGGTTGTGATGCGATTGCTATGTGCTACAGGATTCCTGCGTGTTTTCATGGCTCAATAAGTTTCCTTAAACTTTCGTTATGTTGTTTCTGTTATTTTCTCATAACTCATCCATGTTCTAGATCTCACAATTAATGGCAGAGAAAAAGACTAATTCCAGGATTTATTCATAGAATACCCTGAATTCAATCTATGCTATTATAAACGTTTCTCTCAGTTATGGTCATAAAGGTGTAATTCTTAATTGCTGCACCTCTACACTGTATCTTTCACAGTGATTATTGTTTTAGGAATTCAAATCTGCTCCTTTACAATACATCTCTTTCTCACAACCAAACTTAGTGGAAAATTCTTAATTGCTTTTCATTGGTTAAACACATTTCATCATCATAATATCAAGTTTGTTTCATGAGATATTCAAAAGGCCCTGCAGTTTCAGCAATCCCAATCTACCTCTCAAACGACCAGTAACCAAAGACTCCATTGCCCAATGGACTAGAATTATCTGAAGGTTTCCACCTTAGGTTCATAAGACATCCCTCAACCAAAACATAAAACCAAAACCCTGAACATCATAGCTAGTCTAAAATACTATCAGAACAGAGACAAATCATAAAGAGAGAGCCCTCTCTGATTACAGTTTGGCTAGGAGCTGTAATCCAAAGATTGGTTAGTGGTTACCCCGGCCGTATTCCCTTGGGAGTCAAAGGGAACAACCTGGGTGTTAACATAATTGGCGACTCCACTGGGGACATCTTATTTTTCAACTGTTGTCTGTTCATAGACAGTGGTTCTAAAAACTTGAGCGGTCCCTTGAAACAGTTCTAAAATTCCCTAAAATAACAAAAACAAGTTCAGAAGCTGGCTCCTAAAAGGGAAACCAGACACACTAGGTCAAATCCTGACCCAAATCCACCAGCTGTTTTTGAAAATCCTAATACAATCCCCAAAATCGTTAGGAAGCAGCAAAAGCAGGAAAATCCTACTGATTTGAGTCCTGAGACATCTCACGCTGAACCAGTTCCAACTCCTATCAAGGTTCTATTTCGGTCTACCCCTGTTTCCCCCAGTTCACCATCTACATCTCAAAGCCCTCCTTTCACACCTTCGTCCGCTGCACATATTCCCTTGACCAACACTCTAGTTTCCACCTTTCCCACTACCCCTGTTATACCAGTCATTCATGCTATCCCAGTTATCCCTGTCAACCCTATAAATCTTGCAAATATGGCCAATAGGTATGCACCCTTGCAGTTACCTGCTAATGCTGCAGCTCTACCCCAAGACTACCAATCCAAGATCTCATATTTTGACTCCACTGGCCCCTTTACAGCTATTCAGCATGCCAAAAGGATGCAAGATCATTTTGAGACCTATGAAATAGATGATGACAGTGTGAGAATGAGGATGTTTTTTCAAAGTCTGACTGGGGATGTAAGAACTTGGTTTAGATCCCTGAATGCAAATTCCATTACTACTCCTGATGAGCTTTATCAAGCCTTTACTAACAGATGGGAGAAGAAGAAAGATCCCTTGCACATACTTGGTGAGTATGATACTATCAAACGAGGTCCTCAAGAGACCGTTCTGGAGTATTGTGCAAGATTCAACAATGTATATAACGCAATCCCACAAAATTTAAGACCTCCTCCTGATTTGGCCTTGTGCAAATTTCCTGATGGTTTTGACCCTGATATGGCCTATCAGTTGAAGGAGAGAGCTCCTGAAACCCTTGCAGATGCCCAAAAGGTTGTTGTCACAGTGGAAGCTAACCTGATTGCCAAAAGAAATAGAGCAAGGTTGGAAAAGAGAACCACCTTCAAAGAAGAACCCTCAGCCTTTGATCAAAAACTGGATGCAATACTCACTGGTATGAAGAGATTAGGTGATAGAGTGGAATCAGTTGAGAGAAAGTCATCATGGGAAGCACCACAAAACAACCCTCCTAGGAATCCAAATTTTAGGAGAACTCAGAATCCAAACGTTGGCAAGGCCAGTTCTGACCCAGACATAAGAACCCCTTTCCAAGAGAATTATGCTGAGACTTCCACATCAAGTGAACCCAATGAAGATCCCCACATTAATTTAATGGGTTTGGATGGTGAAAGTCAAGTCTTTTTAACACAAGAAGATCATGAGGATGATGAAATCAAGCTTTTCCAAACCAAATCAGGTGAGTCATTTGACTTTAAACAAGGCTATGACACAGCTGTTTATGAAGTCCATAAACAATACAAGTTAAGGAGTAGAACTGTAAATGTAACGCAGCCTGAAAAGATAAAGGATAAACAGCAGCCCAAAAGAGCCATAGTCACAGAGCCAAATGACACAACGGAATCACTAGCAAAGGAAGTAACCATTGAAGAGGTCACTGAACCATTTTCTTCAAAACAGCAGCCCATGGCTACATCATCCTTGCACCCTAACCCAAGTGTCACTCCTCAAGAGATGAGCAAGAAGGACAAGCCTCAAGATCAAGATAAGAATCAAGAAGAAGAGTTAGTGAAAAATGAAAGAACTGTCATCCACAACCAAAGGACCCAATCTGAAAAACCCTTTGACCTAGAAACTGAAATTGGTAAATTGAAGGTAGCTATTCCTCTTTCAGAACTAGCCAAGCATGACATTTATAAACAACAAATCAAGAAGTCCCTTCAACTTACTAACAACAAAGATGATGTCAATGTGTTGGATGATACCCCAGAATTGCTGTTCGGTCCAGAAGTTGATGGAAAAACAGTAGTCACAGGGATCTTACCTTTTTATGTCAGTTTACATGTTCATGATAAGATATTACACAATGCAATGTTTGACTCAGGGGCCTCTCACAACCGCATGCCAAAAGCAGTCATGGAAAGATTGAATCTAGATATTACAAGACCATATAAGGACCTATTCTCCTTTGACTCCAGCCAAGTCAAGTGCTTAGGTCTCATAAAAGATCTATGTGTGTCCCTTGTTCAATACCCAAATAAAACAATTCTAATGGATGTGGTAATTGCTGATATCCCACCCAAATATGGGATGCTGTTATCAAGGTCATGGGGGGCTAAACTTCAAGGTTCCCTACAACTGGACATGTCATACGCCACCATCTCTGTTTTTGGGCAACCAAAGAGACTATACAGAGAAACACTAATGAAATACATGGTCAGCAGTGAAGAAAAGCCCCAAAATTTTCCCATATATGTTGTTCATTCTGACATTGACTCCTATATTCTCTTCAATGACAAAACAAATCCCACAAGTGATGAGGAAACCCACACACTCAAACAAGATCAGCATGTAAATGAAGAAATTGTTGTTCAAGAAATACTGCTTGAGCAATCATTAAACAAGGCTGCTGCTCTAGAAATCAAGCTGATCCAATCAAGTGATGACACTATCCTAAAGAACAAACCAAATGAAAAACCAGATCTGCAACTTACAATCCCAGCTTACAAAGAAGTCATTAAATCTTCCCTAGAACAAGAGATCCTATGGTTCCTTGAATTTGATGGATCAGTCAACAAATTAGGGGCAGGAGCAGGGGTTTGGATACATAATAAACAAAACAGTCATGCAGAAGGCCGAGCTTATAGATTAAACTTCAGGTGCACCAACAATATGGCAGAATATGAAGCTCTCTTACTAGGCCTCAAGCTAGTAAAATCCTTACAAGCCATAAAAGTTTCAATTCTGGGAGATTCAGACTTAGTTATCCAGCAAGTAAAAGGAAATTTTGTCACTAACGACAAAAGGTTGAGATCTTATAGGTCTGCTGCTGCTGAACTACTAAAGTCCTTCACTGAATTTCAAATTACCAAAATTCCTAGAACCCATAACCTGCATGCCCATAGTTTGGCTACATTTGCAAGTACCTGCAAGCTACCCTTTGAGCCCCACCATTGCTTTACAGCTGAGGTAAAACACAGACCTTCTGTCCCAAACAATGTCAAGGACTGGCAAGTGTTTGATGATGATACACAAATAAACAATTTCTTGACTTTACAGCAAGAATTTTCAGGACTAAACATTGACACTGAAAGAGCAAGTCAATCACAAATACTTGAAAGAGCAAGTCAATCACAAATACTTGATCAACAGAACCGTAAGCCAATATCACTTAAAACAGCTAATCAAATCCTACATCCAACAATTTTCAACAAAGACAACATACAAGAAATTCAACAAATCAGTTGTGAAGAAGTGGCTGATGCTGAGGCTGAAGTGATACAATTGAAGGACAATTTTCTTCCAACAGGCCTAACTCCACTAGAGGATATTTTTGATTCAAATGATGTCCCTAGAAAACCAAAAATGCAGCCCATTAACTCTGCCATTGAAGAATGCAACATTGGAACCATTGAGAAACCCAAGATAATAAAATTGTCTGCATCCCTACCTCCTGATCAGAAGCCCAAATACATTGACCTCTTCAAAGAGTTCCAAGATGTCTTTGCATGGAGTTATGAGGATTTGAAATCCTATGACACCTCTGTTATCCAACACACAATCCCTCTCAAGCCAAATCAAAAGCCATTTAAGCAAAAATTGAGAAGAATAAACCCTGTGCTTCTCCCTGCAATTGAGAAAGAGGTGCAAAAAATGTTTAAAGCCGGTATCATAGCACCAATCAGGTTTTCTGAGTGGATCTCAAATTTGGTGCCCACAAGGAAGAAAACTGGTGAAATAAGACTTTGTGTTGATCTTAGAAATCTAAACCAAGTGTCCCTCAAGGACAACTATCCTTTACCTAAGATGGATCACATTCTCCAAAGAGTGGTAGGAGCATCAAGGATTTCATTGCTAGATGGATTCTCAGGCTTTAATCAGATCCTAGTGCACCCTGATGACCAAGACAAAACAACATTTACAACCCCATGGGGAACTTTCAAATATGTGAAAGTGCCTTTTGGATTGAAAAATGCAGGGGCTACATTTCAAAGAGCAATGGATATTGCTTTTGCCAAGGAGATTCATGACTTTCTTGTCATTTATTTGGATGACCTCACACCTTTCTCTAAATCTGACCAGGAACACTTGAAACACTTGAGGAAGATCTTCTTAACATGTAGGAAATATGGAATTTCCATAAATCCCAAGAAATCTCTATTTGGTTTGGAAGAAGGTAAGCTGTTAGGACATATCATTTCAAAGGATGGCATAAGAATAGACCCAGATAGGATACAGGCTATCTTACAAATGCCTCATCCAAGAAATGTAAAGGAATTACAAGCCTTTTTGGGTAAAATCAACTTCCTGAGGAGATTTATCCCAAATCTGGCCGAGTTGATCAGATTATTGAACAACATGCTAAAAAAGGATTCAAAAGTGAAATGGACAGTAGAAGCAAATCAAGCCTTTGAAGGCATAAAATTGGCCCTTACCCAAACCCCAGTCTTAACAAATCCTCAATTTGACAGGGAATTTATCATTTTTTCTTTTGCCTCCCAGCATACTATTGCTGCAGTTTTGTTACAGAAAGATGACCAAGGAAATGAGAAACCCATTGCTTTCTTTAGTAGAGCTCTTAGAGATGCACCTCTGAAATATCAAATCATGGAGAAACAAGCCTATGCTTTGGTCAAGGCCATTAAAGACTTTAGGATTTACATCCTTTACTCCCATGTTATAGCTTATGTACCAAGTCCTATTGTAAAAGACATACTCACTCAAGAAAATTTAGAGGGCAGAAGAGGAAAATGGATTGCCAACATCTTGGAATTTGATATTGAGATAAAACCAACAAAACTAATAAAAGGGCAAGGTTTGGCCAAACTAATGACAGAAGCAAACTTCCAAGCCTTAGACATAAACCAGCTGGACAATGAACCGGAGCTGGCGACTCCAAAGATCAATGTAGCCTTTGAACAATCCCCTTGGTATTCTGATATCTGTTACGTGTTACAAAACCTGTGTGCTCCACCAGGATTGTCCAGAACTAAGTGTAGATTCCTAAAAATGAAAGCTTCAAAATTTTTTGTTATGGATGGCAATTTGCTTTGGATAAACCATGAGGGTATACTATTAAATTGCTTGATTGAGAATGAGACTAACAATGTCACCAAAGAGTTTCATGCAGGTGACTGTGGTGGGCACTTGTATTGGAAGTCCACTGTGGATAAAATACTGAGGGCTGGTTACTATTGGCCCACTATTTTTGCTGATGTCAAAAGATTCACCACTTCATGTCATAAATGCCAAGTGTTTGAGGGAAAGAGAAAATTATTGCCACTGCCTTTGAGGCCTGTTGCAACAGAGAGACCTTTCCAAAAATGGGGCTTGGATTTCATTGGGGAAATTCATCCCTCATCTTCAGGCCAACATAGATGGATTCTAACAGCTACAGACTACTTTACCAAATGGATTGAAGTTGTTCCATGCAGACAAGCTAATGATTCCACTATCATTCAGTTCCTTGAGACCAATATCCTGTCCAGATTTGGTTGTCTTGATAAGATAATAACAGACAATGCTGCTGCCTTCAGATCAAAGAAGATGGTGAATTTCTGCCACAAATTTCACATAACCTTGGGCCATTCTACTGCATATTATCCCCAAGGAAATGGCCTTGCTGAATCATCAAATAAAAGCCTTGTAAACATCATAAAGAAGGTGCTGGAAGAAAATAAGAAGAATTGGCATAAGAAGCTGGTCAATGCCTTATGGGCAAATAGACTAACAACCAAAAGATCAATTGGGATCAGCCCATATGAGTTAGTCTATGGATTAGAAGCCAAATTTCCTTCATCACTAGGGGTCCCGGTGATGAAACTACTTCAAGAAAGTCAAGATGAGCCAAATGATATGCAAAGAAGGATCAATCAAATAATATGTTTACAGCAAACTAGAGACCAAGTTTTCAGCAGAGTTCAAGTTTTACAAGAAAAATTAAAGAAAGCTTTTGATAGAAGGACCAAGGCAGAAGATTTCAACATTGGTGACAAAGTCCTCAAGTGGGATTCAAGAAGAGAAGATAAAGGAAAACATGGAAAATTTGATTCCCTTTGGAGAGGACCATTTGATGTCCAAGCAGTACAAGGAAACAATACTTATTTCCTTAAAAGTCTTGATGAAGCTGATTTGGATGAAGGTCCTGTAAATGGTAGGATGTTGAAGTACTATTTTGACTACTATCCATAAGTGCAGCTGTATTTCCCTTGTACATATCCAGGTGTATATATTCCTTTCTTTAAAATATGTAAAAATGCAGTTCTCAAGTTTTATAAGGTATCAGCAAAAGGCAAATAAGTTCAGAGATTTACCAAGATGGGAAGAGCACAATTTTGGCATTTCAAAGCAGCATACTTCAAGTTTTGGTAAAAGCAGTCAAGGGCCAAGGCATTCTGACCTGCTGTTCTTGGTCTTTCAAATGGAAAAACCATCCCCATGTGGAGCCACTGTTAGCTACCTATACCAATAGGTTTCATATTTCACGATTGGCAAAGAAAGTTCCAAATATGCTCTACTTTGATGATGCAAAGATCCCATATTTCCAAGAGAAGACAATGTGTGTATATAGCTTGATGTGGACTCAATTTTGATGGATGGTCCAACAGCCTAATCTGGATCATGCCATGTTTCAATTTTCTGCTGTAGAATAGAGAAAGAAGTTTGTCCAAACTGTTTAATCTTGGCAGACCAGTAGCTTAGGTAGAGAATTAAGGTTCCCAACTGCTTAATCTAGGACCTTGGAAGCAATAAGGGTAGTTCTAGATAGAAAATCAAAAGAAAAAGCCAAGAGAAAAGAAAAGGCAAATAAGGGTCTGCAAGTCTAAGTGCACCCTCCAAGAAGAAACAAAAAATGCTAGGCAAGTAGATGGGTAGGCAGATGGGGTTGCTGAAGTGTCATTCCTTACAATTAAATGTGTGCTAACCTATTCACAAAGGAAAATCAATGGACTGAGAAGGTCTTCTTCTCCATCATGTTGCAGCAAAGCAAAGAAGCATGACTAACTTCCTTTTCCCCCTTTTCACCTTCATTACTAACATCCCTTCATCAGTTGTGTTCATGGAAGAATTTGAGGTTTTATGGTGGTTCTTATTCCTTTAAAAGCCACATTTCTTGTCTAAAATTCTTTTCATTTTGATCTACTCCCTAAACTAAGTGATTTTCAAATAAACTTAGTGATATCACTCCTCATTCACCTTTTCCATCCATATTAACCCCTAACTTCTATTATCTAAATCCCCTATGTTACCCTTTCCCTACTATTATAACACTATGGTGTATAAACCCCAAGCATTGTATAAATATCCCTCTCCTTGGCATTATAGCCATATGTTCACTGTTAGGGATTAAATTGGCATCTGGTCAGTTTAAGAACCCTAAACCTTGCCCCTTTTCCCCTTCTGAAGCCATTTGACCCATTAAACCCTTCATTTGCTAAAGAAACCTTCTGATAAACCCTTTGTACCCCTAGCCTGCTTCATTTGCAAAATGCGCATAAAAACACACTTTTTCCATTTACCCAAAGTTTTAGCGCTATCCGCATTTTTTTTAAAATACATTGAAAAACCATGAAAATCTGCCATATTCGAAAGGTTTCCGCCGGGTGCAAATCCCAAAAGAAATATTATTTTAACCCCGCCCACGTATGTATCGTCCGGCCACCTCAACGATCCGTCGACCGTCGGATCAGGCCCTTTTCATCCGACGGCTCTCGTGCATATCGGACCAGCCCCGACGTCTGAAAGATACCTTCCGATATCTGTCAGAGGGTGACGTCAGGCCTCTGCCACGCGTCACCCCCACATCATATCGGAGGTACCTCTGACATTTCCGCTTCCGTATGGAGGGCGGTGCGATATGAAACCGCTAACCACTTCCGGTTTCGGTGAACCCGCCTGCCAACGTCATCGCCAGCGTCATTGCCGTGTCAGCACCCCGTCTGCCATTTGCTCCATCTGTCTGCCACCTCACCATCCCCGTGGACCTCTCTTATGCCGCCACGTCACCTGATCACGTCATGCTGACGTCATCCAACCTTGACCCCACTTGATGACATCATGCTGACGTCATCCAAAAAAAGCGCCAATGTTCCGAAAAATCCATATTTTGGCCAAATTTCCGCGTTTTTCGCACTTTTGCCAAAAACGCTGTTGCTTTCTCTGCATGGCTTTTTACGTTCAAACAGCGCACCAACATGCTGAACTCAGCATGGAGATCACCGGCGCGCCATTTCCACCTGCACTCGTGACCATTGCTCGTTATATACCAGGTGTTTACTCTTCCAAGCACTCAAGTGGGAGCAGCTGCCTCTTCCTCCACAGCAAATCAGCAAGCAGTTAAAGCTACTGGGCAGACTTCTAGCAAAGGCAAGGAAAAAGAGATGGAAACCGAAGAGCCACCTCATGAGGAGGTGCAGCAACAACAGGTACAACAGCAACAAGAGGGGCAGCAAGAGAAAGAGCAACCATTGCAGCAAGAAAAGGCCCCTGAAGCCCCAATTTCCACTGAGCAGTAGGCTCAGGACACAGTGCCTCCTAGGCCAGAAACGACAGTGGAGGCCTCAGTCCTCCAAACTCCACAAAAAGAAGACATAAGTAGAAAGAGGGACAGAGAGACTCCCCTAACCACATCAATAAGTCATGGGGAGAAAAGGCATAGAATAAATCCCCTCTCTGAGGAAGAAAGTCCTATTGGGCAATCTTTGGGCATGGGCCCACCAAGCATGGAGGCCTCTACAAGTTCCTTCCAGCAGGAACAAGAGAGGACAGTGGGAGGAGAAGTCAGCTCCTCAAGCCAGCAGAAAGAAGGTGAACTGGGAATCAAGCAGCAGTTCATTGACATAAAGAAGAGGAATGAGCCCATAAAAATACAGCTATATAATCATTTGTTGAAAATGGCTCCCACCAACCAGCAAAGACTCATGTCTGCATATGATGTTAATGAAGGCAAAATGATCATGAGTCACTTCATGCCAACTGCATTGCAGCCTCAGTCCCCTTCAGACTACTTGAGGACCAATCTTGAGGTCCTTGCCAAGGACATCCACCCAATGGACAAAATCGAATTGCATAAGCAAACGGGTGAGATGGTGTATGCCTCCTTGGCAGACAAGACATTGGATAATTATAGGCTAGAAAATAGCCTAAATAATACAGCTACCCAACTTGAGTTGGAGAGAGCGTCCTCTCAAGCAAAAGATAACAGAATCAGGTCCTTAGAAGATATAATCATAGAGATTGGGCATGATCCCAAGGACATCAAGGGCATACAAGAAATATTGAAGTTAAGGGATGCAGACATGGCAGCTTTAAGGAGAAAGATCAAAATCCCAGCAACAATTCACCCTCAAACAGATGAAGTTGCCCAGCTGAGACATGATCAAGATGCCACAGCTCTGCTGGTGTCTTTATACAAACAGCTGATTCAAACACAAGAAAAATTAAGAGAATCAGAGGCTGCACAGGCAACATTGCAAGAAACATTACAGCAAAAGGAAGGAGGTCAAACATCTGAGCCTCCTCCAGAAATAATTAATCTTGAGGAGCCTCCTCAAACTACTGCTCCTCCCACTCAGCAAACAGACCAGGCAGCACCTTCTACATCAGCACCAGCGCCAACAACAGAGCAGGCTCCAAGCCTGGATATGCAGAAGCTCAAGAATGAAATCCAAGCCTTGGAAGCCCAAATGGCAGAATTAAAAGAGGCCAGGGAAAATTTGGTTAAGTTGAATGAAAGATATGACAAATCCAAGCAGACTGTAGCAGAAAAGGGCAGGGAGATAAAGGCCCTTAAGGATAAGATAAAAGAGCTAGAGAAGGAGCTCACACTTGATAAAGTGACAGCTGAGCTCAAGACAGTCCTATGGGCCAACATTGGCCAATCCGTAACTGATCAATGGCAATACATTGAGACAATTCATGAGCAAATAGAGCTCATAGGAAAAGCACACAGAGAAATCCAGAGATCAAGGGTCTCTCTAGGCAATATGCCTAAAGTTTCCAACAGGATGATCAATGTGCTTAATAATAGAACAAGTGCTCAGTTAGCAAATATGGGAATCTCCAACAGGACTGAGACTATTTTGTTGATAAAGAGGGTCCTAACACTAAGAAGCCTAGTGCAGACACTAGAGAGAAGGACCCAGGATATGCAGACCGAGGTCAATAGATTCATGGACAAATTTGTGGCATTGCAAAACAGAGGTCTCCCTGGCTTACTGAACAACGCAGGAAGGCTACTTACACATGAGCAGTATGCCAAGAGTGTCAACACATTCGCCACAAATCAGATCACTGAAAGGCCCAGCACCTCAGAGGAAACAGGGCCAGCTACAGGACAAAGTCTCTACAACAGGGTAGAGAATTTATTCTTTATAATGAATGAAATTAAACATCTGTTTGAAGTGCCTCCAAACTTCTATAAATACACAGAGGCAGATGAGACTTTAGAGGCAATTCTGAGACATCAATTGCCCACACAGGAATACTGGACCAAAATGATACAGCTGATATTGTAAGCCAGAGCCTGTAAATCAAGTTTTTGTTCAAATTCATAAGTGGTCATGCACAGGAAAACTTAGTAAAATCAGCATGCATGGAAAGGGAAGAGGCTGAGCCAACTCAGCAGATCACATTCGGCCAACAAAGCAAGATTGACAGCTAACAGGTAACAGGGCCGAAAAGCTACAGCACGACAGCCATAAAGGCACATTTCCAGCATTAAAGCAGAATGTTCAGACCGACTCAGTGGCCTCGAAAGGTCAAAGTATCTCCTGACAGATATAAAGAGCATTTATTTTGTATTCAATGATGTAATAACTTTCTTATCTACTATCTTGAAAAGTTGGTGAACGTATTCATTTCTCAGATGACTCAACGCTTCAGATATTTTGTATGAGCGTTTGTATATATTCCCCCTCGCATAAGTTTGCAAGGGTTGTTGTTGATTTCTCTTCAAGAGTTCTTTTGCTGTAAATTTTCAGAGTTTAATACAAAGGCCGATGGAATTTCCAAAGTCTGTGTTGTCTGAGGGTTTGTGATGCGATTGCTGTGTGCTACAGGATTCCTGTGTGTTTTCATGGCTCAATAAGTTTCCTTAAACTTTCGTTATGTTGTTTCTGTTATTTTCTCATAACTCATCCATGTTCTAGATCTCACAATTAATGGCAGAGAAAAAGACTAATTCCAGGATTTATTCATAGAATACCCTGAATTCAATCTATGCTATTATAAACGTTTCTCTCAGTTATGGTCATAAAGGTGTAATTCTTAATTGCTGCACCTCTACACTGTATCTTTTACAGTGATTATTGTTTTAGGAATTCAAATCTGCTCCTTTAAAATACCTCTCTTTCTCACAACCAAACTTAGTGGAAAATTCTTAATTGCTTTTCACTGGTTAAACACATTTCATCATCATAATATCAAGTTTGTTTCATGAGATATTCAAAAGGCCCTGCAGTTTCAGCAATCCCAATCTACCTCTCAAACGACCAGTAACCAAAGACTCCATTGCCCAATGGACTAGAATTATCTGAAGGTTTCCACCTTAGGTTCAGAAGACATCCCTCAACCAAAACATAAAACCAAAACCCTGAACATCATAGCTAGTCTAAAATACTATCAGAACAAATACAAATCATAAAGAGAGAGCCCTCTCTGATTACAGTTTGGCTAGGAGCTATAATCCAAAGATTGGTTAGTGGTTACCCCGGCCGTATTCCCTTGGGAGTCAAAGGGAACAATCTGGGTGTTAACAGAAGGAATAAAATTGGCCCTTACCCAAACTCCAGTCTTAACAAATCCACAATTTGACAAAGAGTTTATCATTTTCTCTTTTGCCTCCCAGCATACTATTGTTGTTGTCTTATTACAGAAAGATGACCAAGGAAATGAGAGACCTATTGCTTTCTTTAGTAGAGCTCTCAGAGATGCACCCCTGAAATATCAGATCATGGAGAAGCAAGCTTATGCTTTGGTCTAGGCCATTAAAGACTTTAGGATTTACATCCTATACTCCCATGTTATAGCTTATGTGCCAAGTCCCATTGTGAAAGACATACTCACTCAAGAAAACCTAGAGGGCAGAAGAGGAAAATGGATTGCCAACATCTTGGAATTTGATATTGAAATAAAACCTACAAAACTGATAAGAGGGCAAGGTTTGGCCAAATTAATGACAGAAGCAAACTTCCAAGCCTTAGACATTAACCAACTGGACAATGAACTGGAGCTGGCGACTCCAAAGATCAATGTAGCCTTTGAACAATCCTCTTGGTATTCTGATATATGTTATGTGTTACAAAACCTGTGTGCTCCCCCAGGATTGTCCAGAACTAAATGTAGGCTCCTAAAAATGAAAGCTTCAAGATTTTGTGTCATGGATGGCAATTTGATTTTGAAAAACCGTGAGGGTATATTGTTAAACTGCTTAATTGAGAATGAGACTAACAATGTCATAAAAGAATTTCATGGAGGTGATTGTGGTGGACACTTGTACTAGAAGTCCACTGTGGATAAGATATTCAGGGCAAGTTACTATTGGCCCACTGTTTTCTCTGATGTCAAAAAATTTACCACTTCATGTCATAAATGCCAAGTGTTTGAGGGAAAGAGAAAGTTACTGCCACTTCCTTTGAGGCCTATTGCAACAGAGAGACCTTTTCAACAATGGGGTTTGGATTTCATTGGGAAAATTCATCCCTCATCTTCAGGCCAACATAGATGGATTCTAATAGCTACAGACTGCTTTACTAAGTGGATTGAAGTTGTCCCATGTAGACAAGCCAATGATTCCACTATCATTCAGTTCCTTGAGACCAATATACTTTCTAGGTTTGGTTGTCCTGACAAGATCATAATAGACAATGTTGCTGCTTTCAGATCCAAGAAGATGGTGAATTTTTGTCACAAATTCCACATTACTTTGGGCCATTCTACTGCATACTACCCTCAAGGAAATGGCCTAGCTGAATCATCAAATAAAAGCCTTGTAAACATCATAAAGAAGATGTTGGAAGAAAATAAGAAGAATTGGCATAAGAAGCTTATCAATGCCTTATGGGCAGACAGACTAACGACCAAGAGATCTATTGGGGTCAGCCCATATGAGTTAGTCTATGGATTAGAAGCCAAATTTCCTTCATCACTAGGGGTTCCTGTTATGAAACTACTTCAAGAAAGTCAAGCTGAGCCCAATGACATGCAAAGAAGGATCAATCAAATAATATGCTTACAGCAAACTAGAGACCAAGTCTATAGCAGAGTTCAAGTTTTACAAGAAAAATTAAAGAAAGATTTTGATAAAAGGACTAAGGCTAAAGACTTTAACATTGGTGACAAAGTCCTCAAGTGGGATTCAAGAAGGGAAGATAAAGGAAAACATGGAAAATTTGATTCCCTTTGGAGAGGACCATTTGTCATTCAAGCAGTGCAAGCAAACAATACTTACTTTCTTAAAAGTCTTGATGAAATTGATTTGAATGAAGGTCCTGTGAATGGCAGGATGTTGAAGCACTATTTTGACTACTCTCCATGTATATAGCATGGTTGTTCCCCTGTACATAATCTTCTATATATAATTTTTTCTTTCAGCATGTGAATAGCTAAGTTTGAGAGGTCTTGCAGAATTAGGAAAAGGCTTTTAGTTCAGCAAGATTCCATAAGTATGACCGATTCCAATTTTGAGATTTCAAGGAGGAAAACTCCAAGTTTTGGTAAAAGAAGTCAAAGGGCCAAGGCATTTTGACCTGCTGTTCTTGGTCTTTCAAAAAGAAAAACCATCCCCATGTGGAGCCACTGTTAGATACCTATACCAGTAGGTTTCATATTTCATGATTGGCAAAGAAAGTTCCAAATATGCTCTGCTTTGGTGATGCAAAGATCCCATATTTTCAAAAGAAGGTAATATGTGTACATAGCTTGATGTTGACTCAATTTTGGATGGATGGTCCAACAGCCTAATCTGGATCATGCCATGTTTCAATTTCTTGTTGTAGAATAGAGAAAGAAGTCTGTCCAAATTGTTTAATCTTGGCAGACCAGTAGTTAGGTAGAGAATTAAGGTTCCCAACTGCTTAATCTGGGGCCTTGGAAGCAATAAGGCTAGCCTTAGATAGAAAAACAAAAGAAAAAACGAAAGGAAAAGAAAAGGCACATGAGGGTCTGCAAGTCTAAGTGCACCCTCCATGAAGAAACAAAAAATGCTAGGCAAGTAGATGGGTAGGTAGATGGGGTTGCAGAAATGTCATTCCTTTCAATTGAATTTTGCTGGTCTAACATAAAGGAAACATCAATGGATAGAGAAGGTCCTCTCCTCCATCATTTTACAGCAACTCAATGGAGCATGTCTAACTTCCTAATTTCCCCCCTTCACATTTATTGCTAGCATCCCTACACCAGTTGTGTTCATGAAAGAAGTCAAGGTCTTGTGTTGGTTCTTGTTTCTTTAAGAGCCACATTTCTTGTCTGAAATTCTTTTCATTTTGATCTACTTCCTAAACTAGGTTGATATCATATAAACTTAGTGTTATCCCTTCTCATCCCCATCTTCCACTCATATTAACCCCTAAGTTCTTACTATTTAACTCCCTATACCCCTTGTTCCCCCTATTACTATGTAAATTATACAAAAAACCCAAAAAATTACATATCCCCTTCCCCGAGCATTATAGCTCTATGATTGATTTCAAATGTTTTGAGCGCTAAACATTAGAGCGCGAACCACAAAGCACTATAAATTAATCCTGGGATTAATCCAAGATCAGCTTGGATTAATAACCTTAATCCCGGTTTTGTAAATGAGCCCGCGCATAATCCACTTTACCCGTAACACCGTCAAAAAACCCACTTTTCTAATGTTTCCGCCGGGCGCGTATGTCGAAAATAATGTTATTTTATTGCCCCGCCCGCTGCCGTATCACCCTAACATCTTGTTGACCCGTCGACCGTCGGATCTGGGCTTTCCCATCCGACGACCCACGTCCATAAAGGATCGGCCCCGATGACCGCACTTTACCGCCCGAGAAACTGTCAGAGGGTGACGTCAGGCCTCTGCCACGCGTCACCCCCATATCTTCTCGGGTCGCCCTCTGACAATTCCATGACCGTATCAAGAGCGGTCCGAGAAAAACCATTTACCGCTTGTGCTTTACTGCCATGCCCACGTCATTGCTACGTCACGCCACATCACCGCCCTGTCAGCACCCCCGCCCGCCAGCGCTCCGACATGTCCGCCACCTATGCAATCCCCGTGGACCACTCACAGATCGCCACGTCACTCGATGACGTCATGCTGACGTCACCCGACCCTGACCCCACCTAATGACGTCATGCTGACGTCATCCAAAAAAAGCGCCAATGACCCAAAAGTCCATATTTTTGCCGAAAATCGCGGTTTTTCTTACTTTTTGCAAAACAAAAATTGTTCTGCTCTGCATGCATACTACGACCGTTAGCCGCCAACCTGCAGAAACCAATACAAATACCGTGGGCGCGTCCATTACACCTGCATTTGTAACCATTGCCGGCAATTCATAAGGTATTTATCCAAATCGTTCCCTCCGCGCCTGGTTTTGTCCATAATTCTCCAAAGATAGCTTAAAAAGAGTGAGGAACACTGTAACTACCAGCAAACCTCTAATAACCAGTATCTATTTTCAATTGTTGGGTCGGAATTCCTCTGCAGAACCCGCATTTAGCCAAATTTTCCTAAATTCATAGACAGTTCGCGCATTCGTGAACTTAAGACCCGAGCTCCACTAATTCACCGTGAATAGAGTTTCACTAGGCCTGGCATTTTCTCTAATCAGTCCTCTGTGCAATACTTCAATTGTTGACACTACCAGTTACCCTCTGTTCCTCTGCAATTCACCTCTCTGTTCCAGAGATACCCCTCTGTGTTGCTCTGTTTAGTAACACCAGTTCTAGTACAAGTCATAGTACTACTTAACCATGGAAACACCAGTAGCCCTGAATATTCAACCTCTGAACGCCCCACAAAAAGAGTTGGAATGGAAGGCCCTAGGAGATAAATATTACCAGATGATAGACTTGTTCTCAATGAATTCCAAATTTAATATTCATATGCTAAATGAATTAAAAGCTCAACACCTTAGTGGAGCTGATATTTTAGGGATTTGGGACTCCAACTTGCCCATTTACAACCTCCCTCAAGTCAATGTCCTTCCAGACCTGATCCATAGATGTTGTGAGAACTATGATCCCTGTCAAAGAGCTGTCCTCAGTACATCAGGTGCAATCTTGTTCCATATCACCCCTGAGGCCATAAATCAAATGATCAACTTTCATTCTGCAAGACCATTGACTCCTCTCTCCATGATGGACTTATTAAAGAAGGGGGGCAGGCTGTCCAGTGCCCAGGTCATCAAGATTAATCAGTTATTTATTCAACCAAGCTCTGAAGCTCTGAGAACACCTCCTATTGGACATCCATATCTCAATGACTTGGGGAAGATGCTGGTGGATTTGATCAGCTATGTCCTGGGGTACAAGGGAATTGAGGATGTTGATGACACCATAATGGCCATGCTGTCCATATTTTCTCCTGGAAAGCCTCCTGCTGTGCACTATGACTATGCTGAGTATATTGCAAACAAGATTCATGAGCAACTGATGAATCTAGAAAGGGAAAAGGTGTTCAGATACACCTCATACATCTATCATCTGTTCCTATTTTATCAACCAGACAGTTTCCCTATTCCTCTCAAGAAACTTGATGCCCAGGGAAATCCAAGGTCTGTAGTATTTTGGACCTCAGTTTTTCATTGCACCTCCCATTCACCATACACATACTGTGAATTCATAGACCTGTTCATTCATCTAGCTATGACTTTGTTATTTGGTGTCCCTCCTCCCAGATTGACAGATGAGATGCAAAGGATACTTCACCTCTCAAAGGCCTACAGCATTGGTGATTGGTACTTTTACCAACACCATACAGTAATCAGAATATATGGCTGTGAGTTGAACCCTTATACGCTGCCAAGATATGTCCCGATGAGACTATTTGCCTTGGAGTATTTCAGACAGTTTGGAAATGCAGACCAGGTCCATTTCCACAGCAAAAAAAAGAAGGTGCAACTAAAGGTCAGGAACCAGCTAGGCCCATTTCTTTACAACCAAAGGGAGGAGGGATGGAAGGAAGCAGATAGGATCCTAGAGAGCCTCCAATTAGAAACTAGTTTCCGCTGGATACCTTATGACCCTAATCATTTCATTTCTCTCAGGAGGGTAAAATGTAAATTGGGTGGCTATGCTCACATCAAATTGCCTCACATTGAGAAATATGCCAATTTATTAAGTTGGGAAGAGGGCACTCTAGAAGAGCCAATGACTAGAGAGCAAATGCTACAAAGAGAGGCAAAGAATATTGAAAAAGAGGCTGACTTGGAAACTTGTGGACAGGTTTCCTCTTCATACCAAAGGCAGCTTGGAGCAACTGCATCATCTTCGACAGCACATCAGCAAGTAGCCAAGGCTACTTATTAGGCTCCCAGCAAAGGCAAAGAGAAGCAAATGGAGTAGGAACAGCCACCTCCTATAGCAGAACAGCAATCAGAAAAGCAAGTAGAACAGCAAGAAGAAGGGAAAAAAGAGGGGCAGCCAATACAGCAAGAACAAATAGTTGAAGCCCCAATATCCACTAAGCAACATGCTCAAGAGAATGTGCCTCCTAGGCAAGGAAAGACAGTGGAGGCCTCAATACTACAAACTCCACAGAAAGAAGAAAAGGGAAAGAAGAGGGATAGAGAGCAGGAGACTCCACTCACCACATCCACAAATCAAGGGGAGAAAAGGCACAGAATGAATCCCCTCTCCGAGGAAGAAATGCCTATTGGGCAATCTTTGGGCATGGGCCCACCAAGTATGGAGGCATCTGCAAGTTCCTTTCAGCAGGAACAAGAAAGAACAGTTGGAGGACAAGTCAGCTCCTCAAGCCAGCAACGCAAAGCTGAAACAGGCATCAAACAACAATTTATTGATATAAAAAAGAAGAATGAGCCACTTAGGATACAGCTGTACAATCACCTATTGAAAATGGCTCCTACAAACTAGCAGAGGTTGATGTCTACATATGATGTATAAGAGGGCAAAATGATAATGGGTCATTTCATGCCAACCATGTTGCAGCCACAGTCAGCTGCAGACTACATAAGGACCAACCTTGAGGTCCTTGCAAAAGACATCCACCCTATGGATCAGATTGAATTGCACAAGCAAACGAGTGAGATGGTATATGCCACTCTTGCAGACAAAACATTGGTGAATTATAGGTTGGAAAATAGCCTAAACAACACAGCTTCCCAACTTGAGTTGGAGAAAGCATCCTCCCAGGCAAAAGACAGCCGAATCAAAGCGTTGGAGGATATCATCATAGAACTTGGGCATGATCCCAAGGACACCAAAGCTATACAAGCGCTGTTGAAAATAAGAGATGCTGATATGGCAGCACTAAGGAAAATGGTTAAGATCCCAGCAACTCTACACCCACAGACAGAAGAGGTTGCCCAGCTGAGGCATGACCAAGATGCAGCAAGCATGCTGATATCATTATACAAACAGCTGATCCAGACAGAAGAGAAATTGGGAGAGTCAGAGGCTACGCTGCAGGCAGCCCTACAACAAAAGGAAGTAGGCCAAACATCTCAGCCTCCTCCACAAATAATCAACCTTGAGGAACCCCGTCAAACTAGTGCTCCTCCTTCAGAACAGACAGCACAGACAGTGCCATCTACATCAGCACCAGCACCAACAACAGAGCAGGCTCCAAGCCTTGATATGCAGAAGCTGAAGAATGAAATTTAGGCCTTAGAAGCCCAAATGGCAGAGTTAAATGAAGCCAGGGAGAATTTAGCTAAGCTGAATGAAAAATATGACAAGTCAAAGCAAAGCATAGCTGAAAAGGGAAGGGAAATAAAGGCCCTTAAGGAGAAGATAAAGGAGCTGGAGAAAGAGCTCACCCTTGACAAAGTGGTGGCTGAGCTCAAGACAGTTTTATGGGCCAACATTGGCCAATCAATCACAGATCAGTGGCAGTATATAGAGACCATTCATGAGAAAATGGAGCTCATAGGCAAAGCACACAGGGAAGTCCAGAGGGCAAGGGAATCTCTAGGCAATATGCCTGAGATAGCCAACATAATGATTAATGTGCTCAATAACCGTACAGGTCCTCAGCTGGCAGCAATGGGAATCCCCAATAGAACTGAAACCATCCTGCTGATAAAGAGGGTCCTTACATTAAGAAGCCTGGTACAAACACTGGAAAGAAGAAGCCAGGACATGCAGACAGAAGTAAACAAATTAATGGATAAGTTTGCAGCATTACAAAGCAGAGGTCTTCCTGGCTTACTGAACAGCGCAAGGAGGCTACTTTCACATGAGAATTATGCAAAAAGGGTCAATACATTTGCCACCAATCAGATCACTGTAAGACCAAGTACCTCAGAAGAAACAGGGCCGGCATCTGGGCAGAGTCTCTATGACAGAGTAGAGAACTTATTTTTCATTATGAATGAGATCAAACATTTGTTTGAAGTGCCTCCAAACTTCTACAAATATACAGAGGCAGATGAGACCTTGGATGCAATTTTGAGACATCAATTGCCCACACAGGAATGGTGGACCAAAATGATACAGTTGATACTGTAATCAAGAGCCTTTCACCAAGTTTTGTAATAAAAAAACATAAGTCATCATGTATAGGAAAATTTGATGCATTCAGTATTTTTGGAAAAGAATAAACTGAGCCAACTCAGCAAACCAATTCGGCCACTAAAGCAGCACTGACAGTTACAGATGACAGGGCCGAGAAAGCTACAGCATGACAAAGCCATAAAGACACATCATTCAGCATTAATACAGAACGCTCAGCCGACTCAGTGGCCTCCAAAGGTCAAAAAGACTTCTGACAGAATTAAAGAGCATTCATTTTGTATTTAGAGCAGTAATAACTTCCTTATCTGCTATTCTGTAAAGTTGGTGAGCGTATTTATGTCTCAAGTGACTCAGCGGTTCAGATATTTTGTATCACCGATTGTATATATTCCCCCTCGCCGAAGTAGCAGGGGTTGTTGTTGATTTTCTCTTCTAGAGATCTTATGCTGTAAATGTTCAGAGTATTAATAAAAAGCCTGATGGAATTTCGAAAGTTCTGTGTTGTCTGAGGTGTTGTGTGTGTTTGCTGAATGCTAGAGGATTCCTGCGTATTTCATGGCACAATAATTTTCCTTTAAACTCTTCGTTATGTGTTTTATTATTTCTTCATAACCCATTCATGTTCTATGTTTCACAGTTAATGGCAGAGAAAAAGAATAGTTTCAGGATTTATTCATAGAATACCCTGATCTCAATCTGTGTTGTTATAAATGCATTCTTCAGTTATAGTTATAAGGTGTAATTCTTAGTTGCTGCACTTTCAGACTATATATTTCACAGTGGTTATTGTTCGGGAATTCAAATCTGCTCCTGTGCAATATATCTCTTTCTCACACCCCCAGCCTAGTGGAAAATTCTTAATTGCCTTCTACTAGTTAAACATACTTCACCATCAGAATTTCAAGTTTGTTTCATGAGATATTTAAATGGCCCTGCAGTTTCAACAATCTCACTCAACATTTCAAACAACCTGTAGCCACAGACTCCATTTCCCAATGGACTAAAAACTGTCTGAGCATATCATCTTAAGTACTGAAAGACATCACTCAACCAAAACGTTAAACAAAACTAAACTCATAACTAGCCTAAAATCCTCACAAAACAGAGATAAATTTTAAAGAGAGAGCCCTCTCTGATTACAGTTTGGCTAGACACTGTAATCCAAAGCTTGGTTAGTGGTTACCCCGGCCGTATTCCCTTGGGAGTCAAAGGGAAAAACCTGGGTGTTAACAGTTTCGACACTAGAAATTCACAAATTCAAGCCAAAGGCAAAAGTAAAAGCATAATCGAATGTCAACAGCAAATAAACTTTCTCCTAAGATCAAAATCGACACTTTACGACAGATCTAAATCAAAGGATGACAGTATAACTATTCTACTTTTGCAATGGGAAACTGTAAATGACACAACAAACACACAAAAACAAATACAGTTTCTTTTATACAACTGAGGCGCAATTAAGGCAAAGAAAAGGGGCTTTTAAACAGACACACACTCTGATCACAGGCTGCAAAAATCAGAGGCAAAACTGGAAAAAATGAGCAAAGAACCTCAGCTGCACAGGGCTAAGTTGATCAACGCACCTGGTACACAGAGAAACTGGATTGCAATGCAGGTTGCCCTCTCGAGAACTGCGCTGAAATGCAGGAACTCTTCACAGCACCTGCGCTGGGGCAGAAACGAGAATTCTATTCGGGTTCTGGGTCACGGTTTGCAGTTTAATCTATGGTTTTTGGCCGGGTAAAAGCAATCAGCAATGCACAATCAGAGGGTTGATTTAAAAGAGGTTTAAGAGCTATCACAAAGGGTAATCAGATCATTTTTGAATCAGCTATTCAGATCATAAACAGATCCAGTGAATGGATTGAAGTAGCAGATGTCTACTTTGCCTTTGTAAATGGCAAATGCAGTTCGATTCGCTACTTCTAAGTTTATGAAACAAACAATCAAGAGAAACACAAACAAACTAACTAGAAACACTCCCTAGTGGAGTCGCCATTTTGTTATCGGGAAAAGTGTCTATTCAGAACGACCCTATCCCACTGAGGTCTGACAGTGACCTCAAAAACAAACAGGGAAAACTACTCTTGTATTCTCCTTTATGAACTATAAACGAAGAGGAATAGGATGAACCAACCTGTGTCTTGCGCTAGTCCTTTGATCCAATCTCTCTCCTCTTTGACAGCTTCTAGCTACCTACTCCCTTACTTGCCCAGCGTCACCAAGTTCCTGCAAGTTCACAGAAGAAGGAAACTACACAAAGACATGGATTTATGTTCATAAAAAGCTTAGGATCAGATTTAAGATAAACATACAAATATAACAAACATCAATGATATACAAGCATGTAGGAGAAACTCAAATAGTTTTATTAATAAAACAAGAAGATCCAGGAGGAGTTACAACCAATGATTCCTGATCCAGCATCAACCTCCCAGCATAGAATCCCCTCTTCACCTCCAACAAAGCATAAATCACCCAATACTCTGATATCTATCTCAAAACCAACAGCAATTCTCTGCAATGTACAAAATTCCAGCCCCTGGATCTCTTGGTGAGGGATCCATATATAGATGTATGCAAAGAGGATGAGTCAGCTCATGAATTGATTAGTGGCCTCTCTTTGTCAGTTCTTACTTCCACTTGGAGACTGAGAGCCTCTTACTCATCACTGGTCGAATTCAGTGAGGCAAGTGTCATTGGAGAAGATTCTGGAAGCTTCCATTGTCTCTCCACCTCGTGGAATGACTTTGCCACTTGTCATTTCCCGCTCAACGCACCCTGGTAGTGCATTCAAGTGCGTTTCAACGCACCTAGCCAGTGCATTTGGGTGCATTGCAACGCAGCTAGCTAGTGGAGCAACTGAAATGATCCTGATTTGACTTGTTCTGAGCAGTTTCTGGTGGAGAACTTCTGGGAGAAGCTGTAATTTGTTGACCTTGTTTCTTTAGGAGCTGGAACAACACTTTTAGGGACTTAGGATCCCTTGGTTTATGGAAATTTCATGCTTATAGCTGTAAGGCACAAAAATGTCTATAACAGAGTCTGCATGTGAGCATGATCTTATCTCCTTCTGGACTAATCAGAACGCATCCTGCTCTTGCTCCTTCGTTAGATCTAGAGCCATCAAAAAATAATTTCCAAAACAAAGATTTATTTACAGGTTTATCTAAAAAATTGATACATTTTGAACTATTAGTTCGAGAAAAATTTTCTACTTGGGACAAAATAGAGTGTTCTAAATAGGGTGACGCATGAGCATTGAAATTTTCGAGGAAAGAATATATCGAGTAATTGCCAATAATGCTGCTATTATACGCTACTGGTTCATTTTCTCCCTCTAACTCCGTTACTATGTACTTCTGGTGTAGCTCTCGTTCAACTTTTATTTGATTCGGTTTACCGTTGTAGGGCAGCCACATGTGCGACCAGTTGGTTGCAAAGTATCCATGGAGTTTTTCTGACCAATCCCTGCTAAGAATTAAGCCATAGAATTCTGGGATATCGGCAGCTAGAATGTCAATAACCTGACATACCTTCGGTTTGGATGACAATCTTATGGTTACTTGATTTAGTTCGCCAATCAGTTCGACTTGAGATCGATCTAGCTGAGCTATGCGCACTATGGATTTCTGTGGTTGAACATTTAACTTGGCACATATATAATTGGGTAAAATATTCGATGAAGCACTAGAATCTACCAAACAATTGTGCACATTTTTATTGAAGATTTCATAAGTAACGAGAAATTGGAGAGTGTCAGATCTTGATCTTCCTCCAATTAGGGCGATGTCATTTGGATCAATCTTATTGATCGCGTTAGTTGGAGGTCTTCCCATGTTATGGGAAGCTTGAGAAAGTACAGCGGCAGGCAAAGGTGCAACTGGCACAACATGTAATTCTTTCATCTTTATCTTTTGTTGATGTTTCAACGTGCTCAGTTCGTAAAGAGTGATATTAGCCCTAGTCTTCTTCATGTCATCAATAATATTGTACTCCATTTCATCTGACACTATCAGTGTTTTAGATGGAGTCGTTTCATCTGTTTGGACTGGGCTAGTTTGAGTCGCTTTAGATGTCGTTTTCTTTGTTGCGACTTTATCCTTTGTTGTAGAGCTTGCGCTCTTCGGCTTAGGGGTAGTTTGGGGAGGATCAAGCTGATTTTTGCTTCGTGTGCTAACTGGAAATACTTCTTGATCTTCTTCTTGTGGGAGGATGAAATCCCACATTCCTTGTAATTCCACAACTTCTTCGTCATCAGTCTACCCTTCAGTGGCAATTTCCTCTTCGTCTTCCTCGAATTCAACATTTGAAATGGCGTTGGGTGGCTTTGCGTCCGTTGAAGGACCTCTTTTAAAAGCTTTGTAGGGCTTTTCTGAAGAAGTTTCTGCTACTTGCTTTTTTATGTCGACCATTTCATTGGACATGGTCTTTAGAACTTTCTACAATCCTTCCAAATCAAAAGGATCTTTTGCTTGTTTCTTCTTGGAGTCTTCCTTGGAGGTGACGTTTTTGGACTTACGTTCCTCTATCGCAGATCTCTTTTCCAAGGCTATTATTCGTTTCTCTACTGCTATTGCCTCTTTCATGTTATCAGCTAAGGTTATTTTATTTGCCCTGTCCACGAAGATTGCTATGTTCGATGGTAGAGCGGTGATATACCATTCACATCGTAATTCTCCACTGGGCTGGGAAGCAATAGGAATTTTGTTGAAAATTTTGTTGAACCGTAAATTGAAATCCTTGATAGGCTCTCGAGCTTCGACTTTAAGATTGGATAGGTCATTGATTAATGTTGCCATAGACCTGTCATCGCCAAACTTGGTTAGGAATTGGTCCTGAAAGACGTCCCAACTTGTGATGGATCCAGAGGGTAATGAAAAGTACCATGACCCAGCTGTTCCTTGCAGTGTGTAGGGAAAAAGCCGAACAATAGCATCTTCATTAGTAACTCCATTGAGATTAATGGAAAGCATGAAGTTGTTTATGTGTTGCTAGCATGCCTCCCTCTGGATTGAATTTAGGCAACCATTTCTCAGGATGGGCCAGTATTTGACTCAAGGGCATAGGCATTAAGATTGCCCCAGAGTTATTCCATGGAGACTAGGCCATTGTTGAACTGCTAACAGAGGAAAGTGCAGAAGATGATCCCTGCGGCTAGGAGGATGAGGATACTACGATTGTAGATGATTGAAGAGGGGTTGTGGGGGTTCCAGTTGATGGTTGGACGATGATCTGGAGTGGAGGTGTGGATGGTTGACTTCGCTGTGAAGTAGTTGAGATGGACGATGCTAACGAAAGAGTCTCAGTGTCAGAATCTTGTGGTGATTTCCTCGCTCTTTTCCTGGTGGGAAGAGGTAATTCAGTTGGTTGGACGCCAAACTTTTCACTCTTTAGCCTGGTCAGGGGATAAGCAGGGTTGTACTACGAAGTCACGCTGCCTTGAGATTTATCAAACCTCTGAGGAGAAATGGAAAATCGCTGAAGTTTGTGAATTAGGAATTCGACTTCAGGAAGTTCAACAGTAGATTGTTCTGAAATATCAGGGTGTGTAGCAGCGGTTGATACTCGAGCGACTTCTGACTCTGGATTTAAATGTAATGGAGAAGTCGGGGGAGATGATGAGGGCGATTTACTCTCAGAATGGTATTCAGATTTGGATTTACTTGCCATTCATAGTTCAGGCCCTCCTTCTAGCGCCAAATATGTTGAAACCCCGAAAATGAAGTCAACAACAAGGGGGATACCCGCCTTGTCCGGACCTTGGTTGGCAGATCCTTATCTATTTCGTATAGCGGGTCCGACTGGGGATAATGGGACAAGTTTCCCAATCTATGAATGTGTGTGTGTAGAATTGGATGTTGTTGATCTAACAGTTCCTATCTAAGCTATTCTAATTCAAACTTTAATCTAATTCTATGCTATTGTAATCTAACAAACAACACATCTAAATCTATACTAACCTAGGATGTAATTCTTCTATTATGTGATCTAAAGAGATTTCAAATAACAACTGGTAATAAAGATCATTCAGCGATTTTAAGAAAGGAAATCAATTAAGATGAACCACTTCGCATAAAAAGTTAGACGAAACAGTTGTGCACAACATATCACATAATGAGTTGTTCATACATTAAATACAAATAAATAGCTATCACCGAACAAAAGTGCCAAATTATAACTCAAGCATTCATGCAATAATATATAAACAACTAAAAATTGTATATCACTTTAACATATAAGTAGAAATGGTTAAGAGATAAAAGTACCATTTATTACTGGTCTTACTCATAAGCTTCAAGCAACAATGATTTATCTCTCCTTGCTCTAACATCTACTAAGAGTACAGAAGTGCAACATCAGTAGCAGATATCAAATGCAAACATCAACAAATCTTTATCCATTCATTCACCAAAACCTCCTCTGAGGGTGCAAAAGTGCATGTTTTGAGGACAAGTTTTTGATAAATTTCTGGTCCCCTCTCTAAATGCATGAGAAGGGTTTAAATACTACTAACTAAATAACTTAATTACACAGATTCAGGATACGGTTTAAATGACCGCCCTTTTTCTAAGCAAAACTATTTCTAAAAATTAAATCTAATATCTAACTATTTCTGCATTTGCTCCTTAATGTTGCGAGCATTCAATATTTGCCTGGGTAGAGTCGGCTGACTGTATTCCACTTTTGGTTGAGCTAAGCAAACAGAAATGGTAAGAGTTGGCACCATCTTTTCAGCAAAATTGATGATATACTCGAGAATCATCCTCTGCCTATGTGGATTTATTGTGTATGCCCAGTAATAATCCAAGTTCCACTTGGTTAATCCTCGAACTGCTTCTGCCTTTCCTTTCTTGTGTTTTTAGGGCTTACGAGTGACTAAGGAGTTAGAGACTTTTCTTTTTGAGCAATTTTCTCAGCGATGCGCGATTAGCGCTAGGCGCTAATCCTGCATCAGAAACTGCCTCTGTTCTTTGATCTGAGCCTTTCTGATGCATTTTTCGCCTTTAGCGCCTTTTCCTTCACCGGGTATAAGCTTCAAAATTTGTAAACATACTGCTTTCGTGAGCTTCTAACCTTGAGCGTTAAACCGCCTGTTGATATCAGCATTGTTCAACTACTCATTCAGCCATGGCTGTGAATGAAAGATCGGTAATGGACAGCTCAGCAGCGTTCTGCGAATCCACGGCTCTGTTGCATGCGGTATCCATTTATGAGGGCATTTCTTCTCTGTCTCTCAGCATTGGAGTTTTACTCTTTTCCTTCATGGCTTCCTGCACATTGCTTTGTGCTATTTCTGTTTTTCAGTCCTGCTGTTCACACATGAGGAGAGAGTAATGATAGTAAAAATCGACAAGAAAGCTTTACACTCTACGGATGTACAAAAACATGCCACCTGATGTGAACTGACTCTTCGAAAAACACAAAACTGTCTTTCATTAACACTTGGCCTATCATTCATTAATTATCATTAAAGCGCGTATCCAATTTTTGATTTATGGACAACTTTTCTTGAATGTTGAGCTGGGGAAATCTGCAATGGAAAGTTTCTGCGATTCGCATCGCAATGTCGCATTATCACATTTTTCATTAAGGTGTGTTATCGCAGGGTCGCTCGATCATGCTTATCATAGAATCGCAGATCACAGTATCGCGCGATCGCAGTATCGTGCGATCGCAAGATCGCAGATTGCTATAATCGTTAAATGGTTATGTGTTTTTTATGCGACATTGCGATATGCGATATCGTATATCGGCTATCTGCGATTTTTTTAAGGCTTTTCAATGTGAGTGTTTCTTAATGCATCCGATGCGATGGAATTCGCGTCACACTTTCGCAGTTTATCATTTTTACTCATAAGGAAAGATGTTCTCTTAAGGAGTAAAATACATTAGCCTTAATTGAATTTTTTGAATTTTTACTAAGGGTCCCCACTTACCTAGTGTTATTGCTAATACTAAATAAGGAGGGGGGTTGTTGGTGGCCACAACAGGTTCCCATTGTGAGCTCTTAGTAGTTTTATCATCTAGTTATAAAAAAGTCATTGTCATGTAATGAAGACATGTAACACATTGTAAAGAGCCACACTTGTCTATGTAAAGTCATCCGCCAAGACCTTACCACTAGCCCTCATGAAATTGGCCTATAATGAAGGAACAATCAAGAATATGAAGTCAGCTTCTATCCAAGGTAAAGTTGGCCTATTCTTGAGATCATGTTGGACTTAAGGACATGGGAAAACATATATAGATACAAGTATTCGGCCCTCACTTGGAAGCAATCAATTCGGTCAAGAAATTCTAGAAAGAAGTGCGAAAAGCATACTCCAAGAAGTCTCTATCTCAGGGAAGCAATAAGAAAAAGGAAGAAAATTTTGTAAAGGATTGTTTTGTGTAGTATATCCTCCCATGTGTGAATCCATAAGATATGAAGGTGCTAGAAGAAGGTCGAAGAACTTGTAGCCACATTAGAGTGATCTTGTTTGGGTAAAATATCACGACAGAAGGACTCAAGTAGTAGAGTATTAGGTCTCTGTCTTGAGACCTCCAGGACACTGAAATTCTCAAGGAAGCCAAGAAGGAGGAGGCCGATACTATCAAGGAATTCGAGAATAATAAGTAGTGTTAAGAAATAGGCTAGTGACTTGGTCTTGGGAGGACTCCAGTGTCAAGGGTCACTGTCATGGTCTTGGTGTTCGTCAATTGAAGATCTATAAGAAGAAATTTGTTTGGGTTTTCCTCTAAAAGAGTGAAAGGTTTTTCCATGCCTAACAAGCCTATATATTGTGTCTCTTGTCTATCTATTTGTTCATGATACGATAATTGTCTTGATGAAAAGAACACAATAATAAGTACAAGAAAAGAGAAGATTCTAATCAAGATTCAAAAGTCGATCACAAGAAGTTATCCATTGATGCCCTAGATTTCTCAACATGGTATCAGAGCTAAGATTCTAAATTTAAGAAGCGGCATCAAATCAAGGAGACACACAAGGATCGAGTTTCAAGAACAGGATCAAAGTGAGACAAAGAATACTAAGCAAGAGATCAAGATCCTCCAAAACCCTAAATGGAAGAAATATACTTTAGCAAGAGTCTTCGGATCATCATCAAGGAGGAAGAAGAAAGAAAAACCAAAACCCTAGAATAATTTCCAAGATCATCACTCATCCATCATCTAAGGAAGGCCAGATCAAAGCATATTATCTTCATCTTCAAAAGGGTTTGTAAAGCAAGTTGTCTCTCATCATTCATTCAAGGAATAATCTTCTACAAGCTACATCAACATCAAAATTAAGGAGAAAGCAAGCAGAAGAAGCATCATTAAATCAAGTAATTATATGAATTCTTCTGAAACCACCAAAATGTCTTTTTGCAAGGAAAGCAACAAACTAGTTGGGGCTTCAAATTTCCTTGCACGGAATAAAAGAAAAAATGTAAGCCTCATTGATAATGAAGTCATGAATCACATCAAGGGATCTATAGCCCAACCTTCCAAAGAAGATACTCAAGCAAATGCTAAATACATGTGAGGGGAGGTGAGGGCCCAAATAATTCTCATAGAATCCTTCAAGGACTCTCTCACCCCATATGTATCAAAATTCGACACATCAAAAGAAATATATGACAAATTGGTAGAGTTATTTTCCATAAGTACTGCAAGAGAAGTTATCACTCTAGGGCAAGAACTCTACAAATTGCAGATCTCAAAAGACAATAGAATAGCCTCATACTTTATGAGGATTTCAAAAATAAGAGATCAACTTCAGGATTTGGGTGAAATAATGTCCGAAAAAGAAATGACCATTGTAGTACTGAATGCACTACCAGAAGAATGTGGTAACTTCACTTCAAGTATTTATGGGAAGAAAGAAGCCACCCCTTTCCATGATCTTTGGTTATTATGAAAAATTGAAGAAACTAGACTGAAGGAAAAAACTGATGTGGGATCAAATGGGTAGAATCAAGCATATGCTGCTATGTCAAAAGGAAAAGGGAAATTTGGAAAAATTGCTCCTCAAAATAAACGGAAGAATATGGCCAAGGTGTTATGTTTTGGCTGTCAAGAATATGGGCACTATAGAAGAGACTGTCCTAAAATTAAAAGGAACAATAAAAAAAAGGAGGAAGCTCATATTACCGAAGAAGTGGAAGAACTTGAAACAAAGAAACCGAAGAAGGAGAAAGTAAGAGATCTCTACTATGACTGAGATGATATCCTTTCAAGTATTATTCAATATAGGTATGAAGCTTTATAAATAAGATATGATGCATCATATTGAGAATGGCATTAAGAACTCATGATATAGGTAACATGTAAAATGTATGGGATAAGAATCTATAGCTACATAGAGTATAGCTCTGGAAAAACCTATAAAGAAGTCATCTAGGATAGATACATTTGTAGGATAGGGTATGAAATATCCTCAAGATTCTCTGATAGGATATTCATTGTAAGGTTCACCAATCATAAGTGGAAGTGTTTCATAAAGAATTCAAACTTGTGGAATTCAAGGTATGATTGTATGATGACATAACAATGAAGCAAATCAAGGGGATGAAGCTCCTTCAAAGGAATTGTTGTAGAAAGTAGGGATAACGCAAAGGCAAGATGAGATATGTATGTATTATGGAATTCATGCCATATGGCTGCAGACAACATAGATCATTTCTCTATCTTAGAAGGCATAATCAAAGAAAGGATATCCTCCCTCAAAAGGATGTAAGAATGTGTGGGTCACATATTTATTAGATGAAATCGACATAATATGTCCTCATATGGCATATGAGGTGGTTGACCACAATAATAGAAAATCTGAAGCTCCTGGGAATGAAATGTGTGAAGAAAGGAAGGAAGAGATTGTGAAAAATGAAACATTGATAAAGGAAGCCAACATCCAAAATACCAAGAAGATTTGACTATGATGAGACCGTTGAAATTACTTTGGAGATTTGTCAACATGTATGCAAGACGCTGATGGTTATAGGAATATGTCATGGTAAAAAAATCCTCCACAAAGGTAAGTATGATTTAAGTGTTCATTAATTATTTATGAAGCAGTATCTATATGGGATTATGCGGGACTACAAAATGCAAGAGCTATGAAAATATTCCTAGATAACCATATTGGAAAATAAAATAAATTTCTGGAAAGGAAACCATGATAAAGGTAACATAATATGAAGAAATACTAAATGTAGACCAATAGTTCACTTCCTGATGAGAGGGATGATGCCCTGACTAACTCATGGATGAAAGTGATAAGTGGTTGATGCCCTATGTAGAAGTCCCCAAAGTAAGAAGACTCCTTGAACAAAATAAAATACATGACATCGAAGGACAACATTCTTCTAGCAGCTGGTCATCCCACTTGAGGAGCTGTTGTAGGTCACTAATTAAGAGGGAGCCTAGAAACAAGTTTCTTACTTGGTAGAAAATTGAAAATTCCTAAGCCAAAGAAGGAGCTGAGGTATGAGTAAATTTGTCCTCCCAAATTGAGAGGGATAAATAGACACATTATTATTTTATTCACTTCCAAAGACAAAATAGAGGATTGGGTAATAATTTGGCATCCAATACTCTTTGATGATCTAATAGGGCATCTAAAATAAGAGGAATCATGGAGGACCAATATTATTTGAGGTTTGGGGAGCCCAAGATAAGAATATTCCTCATGAAACACACCCTGAGAACTCAGGTGGGGTATGCTCTGAGAGAGACAATCATGATGAGGGTGTCTATAAATAATTAGGTCTCACCAGCATTGTGCTCAGATCTCATGGAGAGAGAGAGCTATTAGTCAAGGCCATACTATGTGACAATGCTAGTTGATATTATGCTAAACAAATGGGTTACCAATCTTATTCTTCTTATGATAGCTTCTTCATATTGAGAATGACCAAGTACCATTATGAATACCTCCCTAGTTAAGAGGGAGTGCTATAAAGTGTAACTAGGTTCGGTCTTCGTAATGACATAATTTTATTTTATGTAAGATATGTAAAGAAGAAAAATAAAATTATTGTAATGCTTGCATCATGGGTTTCATGAGGAAGAGATTTTATTTTAGGCTCCCATTGTGAACTCTTAGGAATTTTGTCATCTAGTCATAAAAGAGTCATTGTAATGTATGGAGACATGTTACACATTGTAAAGATCCACACTTATCTATGTAAAGTCATCGGCCAACAAGTTCTCACTAGCCCTCAGGAAATCGGCCTACAATGAAGGAAGAATCAAGAAGATGAAGTTGACTTCTCTCCAAGTTAAATTCAACCTATTCTTGAGATCATGTCAGCCTAAATAACATGGGAATATATATATATATATATATATATATATATATATATATATATATATATATATATATATATATATATATATATACTCAGCCTCAGTTGGAAGCAATAAATTCAGCCAAACAAGTCTAGAAAGAAGTGCAAAAAACATACTCCGAGAAGTCTCTATCTCATCGAAGCAAGAAGAAAAAGGAAGTGAAGTTTGTAGAGGATATTTTTGGGTAGTATATCCTCCTACATGCGAATCCAGAAGATAAGAAGGTGCCAAAAGAAGGTCAAAGAAATTGCAGCCACATTAGAGTGATCTTGTTTGGGTAAAATATCTCGATAGAAGGATTTAGGTAGAAGATTATTAGGTCTCTCTCTTGAGACCCCAATGAGACCGATATTCTCAAGGAAGTCGAGAAGAAGGAGACCAATATTCTCAAGGAAGCCGAGAAGAATAAGCAGTTTTAGGAAAGAGCCTAGTGACTTGATCTTGGGAGGACTCCTTTGTCAAGGATCATTGTCATGGTCTTGGTGTTCATCAATTGAATATCTATAAGAAGAATTTTGTTTGGGTTTTCCACTCAAAGAGTGATAGGTTTTGGTCTTGGCTAACAAGCCTACATATTGTGTCTCTTCTCTCTCTATTTTTCCATGATATGGTAATTGTCTTGATGAAAATAACACAATATTAAGTACAATAAAAGAGAAGATTCTAATTAATATTCAAAAGTTTATCACAAATAATGATCATAAGCAAAGAAATCACTTAACCATTTATGCCATAGATTTCTCAACAAGAAAGTTGGAGAGAGAGAGGGAGTGACAAGGGAGATAATGGGAGAGAGTGTGTATGCTTGGGGATGAGATATTAATACAAAGAGGGAGAGATGGAGATAAGGGGGAGAGAGAATGAGAGAGGGAGGGAGATAGTCAACAAAGTTGCAGGACGAAGCTAGAGAGAGAGTGAGAGTGACAAGGGAGAGATTGAGAGAGAGTGTGTATGTTTGGGGATGAGATATAAAGACAAAGAGGGAGAGATGGAGATAAGGGGGATATAGAATGAGAGAGGGAGGGAGATAGTTAACAAAGGTTCAGGACAAATCTTGAGAGAGAGAGAGAGATAGTGAGTGAGTGACATGGAGTAGAGATAGAGGGAGGTGGGATAGAAAGGAAAAGAGAGAGGACTTTAGATGGAGGGAGAGATAGAGATGGATTTGGAGGCGGAGAGAGAGGGAGTGGAATTGGAGATGGAGAGAGAGAGAGATGAAGTGAAAAGGTAGATGGAGAGACAGGGAGAGAGGAGAGTAGGAGGGGAGAGAGATAGAAGGGGACACATAGGGAGAGAAGGTGAAGAGAGTGAGGGAGAGGGAGAGGGATATATATATATATATATATATATATGAGAGACAAAGGGAGATAGAGATATAGATGGAACGTTAGGGGAGTTTTGAGGTCTAAAATGGTCCTCCTAAGGAAATTATTAAATAATAGTTGAAATAATAAAATAATATTAGATTACATCATCAAATTTTAGAGGGAAAAAAGAAAAACCTATTTTTTCAACTCATATTTTCAACTTATCTCCCTATAGGTTTACTCAAATTTTGAGCGGCAACACTCATTGGATGCAAAATTCGATTCCTCATCCATGGAGTACCCATGTTGTATACTTTCAATGGACCCTGCCTTATGAAAAATGAAAAATACATGAAAAATGTGATTGCAATCCAACGAGTACTCCCACTCAAAATTTGAGTAAAACCTTAGGGAGATAAGTTCAAAATAAGAGTTGAAAAAGTAGTTTTATTATTTTGATATTTTTTAATCATTTTATTTTTTTACTCCAAAAATGGTGAATCACCCCCATGGTTGACATCATCATCTTGAATGCTATTGGTTCTTATAAAGTTTATTTTGGTTGTACATTTTTCTTAGGAGGCCCATTTTAGACCTCAAAATTCCCCTAATGAGGGGGAGAGAGGGAAGAAGGGAGAGATGGAGGGAGGGGGGGAGAGATAGATAGACATGAAAAGGGAGAGCATGTGTTTTTGGGGGGTTGAGATAGAAAGAAAAATATGGAGAGATGGAGGTAGACAACGATATAGATGGAAGGGGGGTAGAAAGGGAAGAAAATTGCTTGCACTAGATGCATTGATTTCAGTGTACAGATGCAGATTTCTAATCTTATTTGATTTATTGCAATTTAGATGCACTAATTTCTATGTAGATGTTGATTTCTAATTCTATTTCATTGCTTGCATTAGATGCATTCATTTAATTAAATATGCTAATTTATAATCTTGCTTGATTGAGCTTGCATTAGATGCATTGATTTCAGTGTAGATGTTGATTCCTAATCTTATTTGATTGCTAGCACTAGATGTATTGATTTTAGTGTAGATTTTGATTTCTAATCTATTTGATTGTTTGCATTAGATTCATTAATTTTAGTATAGATGTTAATTTCTCATCCTATTTGATTTATTTCATTAGATGCATTGATTTAAATGAAGATGTTGATTTCTGATATATGATGTAAATAGATATATCACAATACATTAATTTCAAAGTAATTACTTTAACATTGTGCATTGATTTCAGTGTAAGAACAAAACAATTATTGTTGACATGCATTATGACTAAGCTTTTGTAGATAACCTCAAACAAAATAAAATCAAATAAAACTTGTATTTGTATCTTTTACATATCCACATCTTTTGAAATTTAATATATAACTTATTTCATTCATATTTGAGTTTTAAAAATTGAATAAAACTATTTTCCATAATAAGGAATTGATTGAAATACTTGGATAACTACTTGGAAATTTAGGAATTTTGATAACATTATATAAAATTATATAAATGTTGCCATATATTTTTTTTTGACCTATATATTAAATTTTAATATGATTGACTTATATTAGTATATGGCTAAGGTCTTATAGATAATCTCAAAATAAATAATGTTGAATAAACTTTATTTGATGTTTATATGACATCTTTAAATATTGAAATTGAATAAAACTTATTTCAATCCTATTTTTGTCTTTTAATTGAACCTTGAGATAAGAAATTCATTGAAATACTTAAAAAAGTTGTCCATGCAAAGGTATATGAGTGGGTCACAAAATTTTTTAGCATTTGAAATCTTTCACACATGCCTAACCCAGTAGAAAGACTCAATTTCCGCCTTAAGAGAAATCGATCCTGCCAATTCCAATTTAATGCCTTTTGACATGGATAACACTACCCCACATCTTCCATCAATAGTTGTCTTCCATATTTCGGTCACAATACGAAATATCACCATTCACCACTGAATAATTGAAGAAGGAACTTCCACATGCATTATGTCCAAAACAGTTTGGAAAAAATTTGGATCTCCCGAAATCAAACCATCTGACATCACCCTCTAAGCATAAGACATTCCAGTGCAAATTTCGAGTAAAATGGTTCTCATCAACATAGAATTCATGGAGACACAGTAGGATTAAATGTCCTTCTTGAACATAATTACATGTACGATGATTACAGTGGCCTCTTTTGTATTTAGGATAATGATGTTCCCTCATGATGGGAAAATTATTATGGTTGACCAAATTACCTACTATGAGAAGAATATATCCACCACCCCTAATGGTGTGCTAAATTTTGTAGGATCTCACCCTGCATTGATCACAACCTACGCCAAATTTAGACCTAGACAATTTAAACCATCATTGCTCCTTGGTACATACCATGGAGAACCCCTTTGTGGGGGCACTTCCCCCAACAATAGGAGCTCCAGTGTGCATGATGATTTCAACAATAACCCCCTAGAGTCAAGAACCAGTTCCAAACTGATTTGATGTTCCTACCATATACTATCACCTGAACACCGTTCTTATACCCTCCACATGGTTTTATTTAACACCACGTCGTGGAAACACTCACGTTGCCAAATATGGCTCTCACAATACTTGTCTAGTATCTTGCCCCTCGAGCCATGTCAACAAGCTTAGGTATCACCTCACTGAAGCATCATTCCTATAGGCCCTCCTTAGGAAACCACCCCAGATAGAGCAGTGCCTACATCAACACCAATCAGTGTTAGCAAGAGGTATACACAAAAAGGAAATAAGGTGTAAGCTTCAAACTCTTCTTCATCTAAGGTACCTCCACCCTGTGCTTTGTGTAAAATAGTTGGGTACCATACCAAATATGCCTTGAATTAGAAGAGTTAAAATTTCTTCTGCATGCCGAAAAAACGTCAGTGATCCCACCTCCACCTACTGGAGAAAAGGCTACAGCCGCATGCAATAAGGCATTACACATCAACCATGCATGGAGTATGGGAATTACACCCATCATTGCCCTAAAATTGTTAGATAACGAGATTCTTTAAGTGCACTCACTCAAGCCAATATTGTGGCTCCATCACTTTTCGCCACGGCAATGGTAGATGATGGATCCAAAACCAAATTTTGTTATTTTGAGGAAGAAAATTCGTGCTAAAATTCCTGTAACACCCATGGTCACACTATTTTTTTCCATGATCCTGGTGTCCAAGATATAATCTTAAATCACTGATACTACCAAGCCAAGAATCACAATGAAGCTACTTTGCACAGAGGAATACAACAATAGTAAATATACTAGTGCACAAAATATACATAACTTTTTACACAATTTTGTACAATAACCCAACTTCTTTATATCAATCCAACTAAGTAATATAGTAATATAGGGCTCCCATACCAAGGATAATGGCCCTCATACATCCACTAATACAAAATACAAAACTGGGGCTTGTTTCCAATCCATTGACAACCAATCTACCCTCAACAAGATACACTAACCATCTAGTTAATGTAGATCTCCTCACAGCTACCTTGGTCCTACCCTGTACCTTCCTAGTCCTTCGACTCCTGATTTGTAGCACTACCTCTATTAATGATCCAAGTCGATTTGGTCATTGAACCTCGACTATCCAATCTTCTCACTAGTTGTACCCTAGTCCATCAAGGGTACAACACATTGAAACTCTCATTGAGTTGTTCACAAATTCGTTTGTGAACAACTCTCATGTTCCCATTGTTTCTCCTTAGCTACTCAAGGACTTGAGTCCACTATAGTCTTCCTGCACTCCTCCAATGAAGACTAGCTTAGGACACAAAGGATTGCCACCTATCACTGCAATATGTCCATCTCCCACAATGAACATGGGCTAGGAGGGCTTCCCATATTTTTTTGTAGATTTACTTCTCCATAAGACAAGTCTAGGGCTACTCATACTACTCCTAGATGATCAAACCCTTGAGCTCTTCTTCTGCCACTCTAGAAACCACCTAATTCCATGAAGATGGTGTACATCAGGCTCCAACTTGGGCATTATCACAATGTCATCCAATGGAACATAAGTGCCCAATGCACTACCCACACTTGGTCCACTCTCATGTTTCCCTCCAACAAACCATGAGTGACCAATCCTTGTTGTAGAATCTACTCCTAGTTAGGGAATCCAAACACCTAGGAAACCCTTCCTCTTAGCTTCCAACAAACCTCACAAATTATTCTCTTCTAGGACATTACATCCACCTCATGAGTTGATGTGTCACTACTACAAATTCTACAATATGGTTAGGGCTAATATCATTCCACATAAGACCCAAATCCTAGCTTATAGACCTCATCTACATCTATAGTTTACTTCTCATTATAAGTTTCTCCCTTTGCTGCCACACAAGACAAGTTTGTGGTGGTTTTGGCTCCTCTAAACAACCATTACAACTTTTGTCCTCTCTGCAATTCTTCTACCCACAAATATGAGATAAAACCACACTGTACATCAGCCATAAATTTTCGTATACTTAGGATTCCAACTTGCACCTCTTCTCCTTAAAGACATCCACAAACTGCTCCTCCAATTCCCTTGAAATCTGAGTTGTCTTCTATGTCGAAATCAACCTTAGTTAGGCAGTTATCCCTATATAAAACCACCCTTTATCACACCTGTGATCCTTCTCCTTGTTGTGTTATTGATCGAGACATGGTTAAACTTGTTTAGGGATCCTAGTAGACTATCCATCCTCCCCAAAAAATCCCTCCTTCCCACCTATGGTCACACAAAGATACACATCCTACTACAGGGAGACAATACGTTGGTTATTTGTTCCTAGAAAAACCTTTAACCTCCACGACCAAGACTCCTCTTCAATATTGCCTTGACCTGTAAACACCACAACCTAAACTAGACCCAAAATTATCTTGGCCTCCTTCTTTTCTTGGCTGCAGCTACCTCAGGGAAATCGGCTTCCATTTCAGACCTTACATGAGATATAGGGATGATATGTTAAATGATCTACTGAGGCTCCTCCTCATCTTTATTTATATCTCTTTTGTGGTTTTGTCTATCCCTCTTCTAGGGTCACCTCATGTCAAGTCCGACTTGAATTCTTAGACAATTTTCCCACACTTAACTTCAAAAATTCATATCTTGACTTCTACCCCTCAGATTTGGATGATTCTGATTGTTGCTGATTCATCTCGACACCCTCTATCATCTCCATCATTCACATGTAGAAATATCCTCATGGATTCACACCCATATTCTCAGGTGAAAATCCCATGTACTTTGGTTTCATGCCCAGAAGGCATACTTGTGTGCCAACGCCTCCACAACCCTCAAGCCTAGGGTTTTGGGTACCTCCCAAGATAAAAATCTCAACAATCCCTCTTAGAAAGGAAGGTACTTCCAACATTAGGAAGTTTCCGTCATCATCATATCCAATGACACTAACCTAATCTCATTTGAACCTAAAGATCCCAAACCTCCTTAGGGCTACTCCCTCTAAGTCTACACAATCTCGACTTGCTTACTCCTGTAAGAACTCATTGTCTTGGATCAAATACTACTCATGCTAATCCATCCAATCCCATATATGCAACATCATGAGCCAATGAAGTCTCTAGCCTCCCAATATGTTGTCTATCACGTTAAGTCATTTGGATAATTTTGATCTCATCCATGCCAAAGAAACCCTCGAGTTTTCCCAACCATCCAAGGAAATTCAAAGGAATTCCATGATCTGTAGGTTTTAACCCCGTACAAAAATCACCTGCTTATGAATTCTAAAAAACAGAAAATAAACAATGGCAAGAGCATAAAACATAAAATATATATAAACATATATTTTCCCCCGGATCCCAAAACTGAGACTACCATATTGATTTTTCATTATATTCCTTTCATTGTTACAATACATATATATACATGTTGAAGCATCCATAATGTTGGGTGTGGAGCCTGATTATCTTCTTTATTCAGAGGTATCATCACATTGTACACTAGTTCTTAATGTGGCAACGACACCACCCATAATATTTGCACTGCAAGGGGGGTCCATAGGGGACAACACCAATCTTTAGGAGCCCCCCCAGAGGGGGAATGGGGGCAGCACCCCAAAAGCTAAAAATAGATGTAAATTTTCCTTGTAAAATGTTGTAATTTCATAGTCAAATTGAGCCATTCATTAGGTGGAGATCTAACAGTAGAAGTTATGTTTAATTTAAGTTTTTTTCCCTAGAAGTAAACCCCTTGCTTATATGAGGGAAATGTATTGCGTCTATGTAGATCTGTATTGTGAGCGAGAAAGAGAGATGAGATTGAGCAAGAGAGAAGAAGGAATTATAGAAGATCTGTTGTAAGTTGTATCTCTTCAGTTTGCTGGATAATATAAAAGGAAGGACTGGCTGTTTCTCCATGGACGTAGCCCAAATTGGGTGAACCACATATATCAGTGTCTCTCTTGTTTTATGTGTTTCATGTGTTTATATTTCTTCAATATATTTTATGTGTTCCATTGCTCTGTAATATATAATTTTCTAACACATAAACACCAATCCATTAACCCTAGATTAGAACATTACCGTAGTTCCCTTGACTGGATCTACAAAAGACCATGGACAGAAAATTGTCATGCCCAAAATCATGGGCGAAATCCATGCACAAAACCATATGTAGGTCCACCCACCTAATATAGGGTCCAAAAAAATTTCCTAGGGTGCTAGCTTGGACCCCGTGCAATGGAAATACCGCCCCCCATTGATCCTCCTGGGCTCACTCGACACAATGTACAGGGGGGTTACCAACCCTCCCCCCCCCCCCCCCCCGCACGCATGGGGTAGCCATGGAAAGAATATAATACACACCCAACATGATCTACATCTTTCGCTACACATAAACTGTTCTTCACTAGGCTCTCCACCAATCCACTAGAACTCCGAGCCAATCTTGCTGCCAAGTCAGTTAGGACCACATCTCCACATCTTCAGCTAAACCCTCTACTCCATGATCCAGACACCCACAACTCCCTCTGATTTTCTTCAATATGCACACTCTGATTCAATGACCCTTAAAGTAGCTCAAACACACTCTAATACCATGTTGTTTTTCCATGATCCTAGTGTCTAGGATAGAATCTTAAATCATTGATGCTACCAAACCAAGAATCAAAATGAAGCTATTTTGGAGAGTGGAATATAAACAACAGTAAATATACTTGTGCATAAAATATGCATAAATTTTTACAAAATTATGTACAATAATCCAACTTTGTTATATCAATCCAACTAAAATAATACTACAATATAGGGCTCTTGCACTAGGTATAATGGACCTCATACATCCACTAATAAAAGATACAAGATTGGGGCTTGGTTTTAGTCCATTGATAACCAATATACCCTCAACAAGATATTTTGACCGTCTAGGTAATGTAGAGCTCCTCATCGCTGCCCTAGTCATACCATGTACCTACTCGGTCCTTCGGCTCCTGATCTGTAGCACTTCCTCTATCAATGATTTAAGTCAATATGGTCACTGAACCTTGGCTATCCAATATTCTCACTAGTTGTGACTTAATCTATCAAGGGCACAACACTTTGAGGCACTTATCGAGTTGTTCACAACTCTGTTTGTAAACAACTCTCATATTCCAACTATTATTCCTCAACTACTCATTGAACTAAGCCACATATAGTCTTCTGACACTTCTCTGATGAAGACTAACATAGGGCATTGAGGGATACCACCTATCATTGCAAGATTTCCTAATCCCATAATGAACACAAGATATGAGGACTTCCCATGTTTTTTTGTAGATGTCCTTCTCTATAAGACAAGTTTAGGGCTACAAAACCTGCTCCTGGCTAATTAGACCCTTAAGGTCTTCTTCTACCACTCTAGAGACCACCTAAATCCATGAAGATGGTGGACATTGGGCTCCAAATTGGGAACTACCACATTGTCCTCCAATACACCATAAGTGCCCAATCCACTGTCCACACGTGGTCCACTCTCACGCTGCCCTCCACCAAACCATGAGTGACCAATCCTTGTTTGAAAATCTTCTATTGGTTAGGGCATCCAAACACATAGGAAGCCCTTCCTCTTGGCTACCAACATACTTCACAAATTGTCCTCTTCTAGGAAACTACATCCACCTCATGAGGTGATGTGTGACTACTACAAAGTATGAAACCTGGTTAGGCATAATATTAGTCCACATCATCCCCATATCGTAGGTTGTAGACCTTCTCTACAACTACAATTTTCTTCTCGTTGTATGTTTCTTACTTTGTTGCCACATGGAATAGGCCTGTAGTGGTTTTGGCTCTTCCAAACAACCATTACAACTACTGTCCTCTCTGTAATTCTACTTCCTACAAATCCAAGATAACCAAAATATACATCAGCACAAATTTGTCCTATACTTAGGACTCTCAACCTATACCTCTCCTCCTTGAAGACATCCACAAACTTCTCTTCCAATTCCCTTGAAATATGAGTTTCCTTCTCTTAAGAACTTGGCCTGGTTAAGAAACCTACCCCTACACAAAACCACCCTTTCTCCCACCTGTAAGCCTTTCCCTTACTTTCTTCTTACTGGAGATAGTTGTGGCCTTGTTTAGGGAGCCTAATAAACTACACGGCCTTCCTAAACAAGACCTCCTTCCCACCTGCGGTCACATAAAGGTACATGACCTATTACAAGGAGACAATCTATTGGTTATTTGCACCTAAAATAACCCTTAACCTCAAATACCAACTCTCATATTTGACGTTTCCTTCACCTGAAAACAACATAGCCCTAAACTATACCAAAAATAGACCCAAAATTATCTCAGTCTCCTTCTTTTATTGGCTATAACTACCTCAAGGAACTTAGCTTTTAGACCTTCCATGAGAGAGAGGGATTATATGTTAGATGATCTAATGAGTCTCCTCCTCATATTTATTTATATCTCTCTTGTGGCATCATCTAGCACTCTTTTAGGGTCACCTCTTGTCAAGGATGACTTGAATTCTTAGAAAATTTCCGCACATTTAACTTCAAAAATTCATATCTAGACTTCTACACCTCGGATTTGGATGATTTTTATTGTGTCTGGTTCATCTTGGCACCCTCTATCATCCCCATCCATCACATGTAGAAATATATTCATGTATTCACACCCATATGCTTCAGTGCAAAGCCCACAGGCTTGGGTTTCACACCCACAAGTCATACTTTTGTTCCAACTCCTCCACAACCCTCAAGCCTAGGGTTTGGAGTACCTCCCAAGCTACAAATCTCAACACACACAACCTCCCATGATATGAGGATGAAAATCAAAGAAGTGAAACCTTCACCCACTTTCCTATGCTCCCATGATATGAGGATGAAAATCAAAGAAGTGAAACCTTCACCCACTTCCCTATGCACCTTGTGTGATGAACCAAAAAACTTGATTAATCAATGTATTGAGTTATGGGAATTTAAGAAATGGTACCTCAGCCCCAAGTTCTCCCTAACAACAGACCCGAGTGCAAATTCCATAACTATCATATTTGTTCACATTACCATCATACTTAGTTTTTTCCAGACCTTCCCCGATACTGGGAAACATTGGATTTTATGTGCTAATTCATCGTTCAGAACTCAACATCTGTCCAAACAAACACACAATATGAGAATAATTCCATGTCAGTAGGGGATGATGGATCTAGAACCATCTTTTGGGTTTTCAAGGAAAAAACACTGAATATGGTTCATCCAAACACCCATCATCAAGTTACCTCCTATCCCTAGTCAAGATCTAGAAAGACTACCAAACAACCTCAGGTGGTGTTATCAAAACCTCCACCCACCCATGCCCTATGCGACAGACCTAATAATCTAGTGAATCAATGTTGGGAATTGAGCAAGATTAGGGACACCTTTCTCCTGTTGGTACATATTCCTAGACCTACTCGCTCAATTCAAGCTAGAGGGGCACACAATTGTTGTCAAAGTTGCTCTCAAGCATAATCATATGCGGAATTGCGGTTACCTTCCCCATTTTTGAGCATTCAGAGTAACATTGAGACAAATAGACATTGGGGGCACACATCATGTTGATAATAAGATCTGGGGATGGACAAAATCCAAGAATTCCCCTCCTCATGACACAAACCATGGATTTTTGTCTTGCACTATGGAAAATGCTAACATCCACACCATTTATCATGTTAGTGCTGTCCCTATGTGCAATGAATGTACCAGCGACTATCATAGTTCAAAGACATGTCCTCTATTACAAACATTTGGATAGCTTAGGATAGGACACTCGCAATTTCACAGTACCCCTACAAACCAACCTTATAGGGAAGAAGACGCACTGGCTCCTAGGATGCCAATGTTATCATGAGAACCTACTCCCACTCATCATCAACCCATGATTAGAGAGATTCTACCACTGCCTAATGCTGACAACATGTAAAATCATATATGATTCATTTCCTATTATGTTGGAACCCTGGTTCATGTTGTCTACTCATATTGTTTTGGTGTCAAGACCACTAAACCCACCACAACGGTGGTACCAACATTGGCAGTGCAAGTCCACCCATCTGCACATTGTCAACTTCACTCGGTTCTACAACATCAACCATCGAGTCATTTTATTGCTTGTCTACCAGCATGGCTAGGCTCAAAATCCACCTCATCGCCTCACACAAATCAGTCCACCCCTAGATAGTCATTTTCACTCAAAAGAAGATATTCGAGAGGCCATAACAAAACTCGAATATCCATGGGACACCATGCATCATGGTTTGTTCTTTCTACCTACAAAGGAAGTTGTACCTATTGATACACCCAACCGTGATATGTGCAAAATAGAATCAAAGTATTTCCTCCCACCAAGATAGGTAGATTGGTTTAAAATCCCATCCTGACACTAGATGCATTCGAGGAGGGGAACATGTCAAATATCTCTCCTACCATTAAGGTTGATATTTCTACTAGCCCTGGCATAGTCAAAGAAATATCGTTGGGGGTAACATGCTCCTCAGAAGAAGTAGCCTCATACAAAGCCCTATTCCAAGAGTATATGGATGTCTTTGCATGGACTTACTTTGAAATGCTAGGCATCAGTCCCACCATTGTGGAGCATCATATTGGCACATGGCCTAACTCACACCTCGTTAGGAAAAAGAAATGTCAGACACATCCTTCTAAAGAAAGCGATTAAATAAGAAATTGAAAAGTTCCACAAGGCTTGGTTAATTTATCCCATCACTTATACTTCTTGGGTTTCCAACCTTGTACCCATCATGAATAAATCAAACAAGTTTCCCTACACCATTCATCAAGCAACTTTTAAATGCTTGTACTAGACACGAAGCACTATCCTTCATGGATGGGTTCTTTGGGTATAATAAAATTCATATCTACCATACAAATTAGTATGAAAAAAACCCTCATAACCCCATGGAGAACATTCACATACCGATTCATGACCCTTGGTTATAAAAATGTTGGCACCACCTTCCAGCGGGCCATGAATTATATCTTCCATGATCTAGCTCATCTCATCCTCACCTATTTGGATGACCTCACCATACAATCCAAAAATCACGTAGATCATTTGGAGGATCTTTGCATAGTGTTTCAAAGATGTCAACAATATAGCCTATTCTTCAACCCTCTCAAGGGTGTCTTATACATTAACACAAGGAGACTAATGGATCCATAGTTTCCCAGTAAGGTATTAGAGTCGACCCACTCAAAGCCTAAGCCATCAAATAAATCGCACCTCCAAAAACCTTAAAGAAATTGCAAATATTAGAAGGCAAGGAAAACTTCTTATGCTACTTTGTTCTTGACTATGCCACATGTGTGCATGACTTCTTACGCCTACTTTGTTAGGATATTCCCATCCATTTGGACGAGGAGGCCCAAAAATTATTTAAAGCCTTAAAAGATGCATTATCTCAAGCTCCATTTATTTTTCCCCCAAAACACAATTAGGACTATACCCTTTACCTATCAACTGGGGTATTAGTCCAAGAAGGACCTGATAATAGAGAACACATAATCTATTACATCAGCAAGAACCTCTCTGGGCTTTCCTTGAAGTACGAGCCAATAGAAAAGACTGCTTTAGCTCTAGTGCACTCTATACAAAATCTTTGACATTATATTATCTTACGTACCACCACCATAATAGAAAACATCAACCCCATGAGAAATTTTCTCACTCATCACATGATGAACTATAAGTATGCTCAATGGGTAGTCATTTTGTAGGAATTTGATCTTCAGATTTCTTCTCCAAAGAGCAAGAAGGAACTTATTCTTGTAGCATTCATAATAGATAGCCCTTCAGAGACCCAAGGGTCCCCCTTCAATGCTTATTTCCCTAACGAACACCTGTTCTTTTTATCAATGGATGATCCTTGGTACGATGATATTCTCCTTTTTCTACGAAATCAAAAGTTCAAACCTTAGTTGACTCACGACAATTGGAGATGTGTTAACCATCAAGGCCCCTGGTACCTCCTCATAGGGGATGCCCTTTATCATTGAGGCATTGATACCATCCTACGTTGATTCCTTACCTTCGATCAAGTTGAGGAAGTCTTAAATGATTATGATAATGGAGCTTGCAGAAACCACCTTTTAGGGATGGCCAACACCCAGAAGATACTTTGTGCCAATTATTTCAGGCCCACCCTATTCCATAATTGTATTCAAGTAGTCAAGATATCTGAGTGTTGCCAAAGATATTCTCATAAGGCACGAGCTCCACCAGCCCCCACACACCAGGTCATTTTCATTGGCCCCTTTTGTAAATGGGGTATAGACTTGATGACCTGCAACCCTCCATCTTCCAGCAACCATAAGTATATTGTGGTCACCGTTAACTACTTCATGAAATTGGAAGAGGCCATGCCCACATATAATAACACTAGTGACATTGCGGAACACTTCTTCTTTAACCATGTCATAACATGGTTCAGTGTGTTGGTATCTGATCATGACAAACATTTCGAGAACAAGATATTTAAGGTGTTTTACCAACACCTTTGTTTCTCTCATGAGTTCGCTTCTCTATACTACCCTTATTCAAATGGCCAAGTAGAAGTTGTCAATAAAGTACTCAAAATAATGTTTCATTGTCTAGTGAACAACCATAAAACCAATTGGCACAACATGGTGTTTTTTTCCTTATGGGCATACCACAAAATGGTTAAAGCGCCCACTAGATTCACACCCTTCCAATTAGTCTATGGGTAAAAGTTGTCCTCCCCATCAAGTGTAAGATCCCTACCTTACACTTAGCTAGCAAAATCCTCCCTAATACCACACCTTTATAGCAAACATTGGCACAATAGGAACACATCAACGAAAATCAACGAGAATCTCTTCAGTATAATGAAGGACATAAAAAGTGGATTAAAGCCTATTTCAATAACGCTACCACCCCTCACTCACTCATTGAGGGGGAGTTAGTCCTTTGCTATGATGTTTCCAAATAAGCTTTAGGACTAGGGAAAATTGAGACATTATGGAAGGGCCCATACATTTTTAAGGATTGCTTACTCAAGGGGGCATACATCTTATCAGAGCAAAATGGGACTTGTCTCAAAGAAACCGTCAATAGACTCTACCCAAAAAAATTCTATCCATAACATTTAAAGTAGCCATAGACTATAGATGTATGCACCATGAATTATTTTTATGATGACCACCTCATCATGGATGTACACTAAGATCTCTCTCTCATCATGTGTTGCAAATGGCTCATCCACCAACTTATCATTGTGGATTCATTTATGGTGCTTCTCAATGGTCGCAAAACCTCCTTGCAGTAGCCTGGGCCATATAATCTCCTGACCTAGCACCACTCCACTATAATGGGATATGTATCGGGTCAACAACTGATAATCAAGAGGAATATGATGCCATTATAGGCCTCTTAGCTGAAGCCTCCCATCTAGGTATCAATCACATGCATGTCCTTGATTCCCAACTTGTTGTATCATAGTTGAACAAAACCTTCAAAGTATGTGATCCTTTCCTTTTTTGGAAATACCTGCATGCACAAAGGTTAGCTTAGGGTTTTTATCATATCATATTTTCACACATTTCAAGAAATCAAAATCATATAGCTGACCATATAGCTAATAAAATACTAGACTTACATGTATCACATATATACCATCATTAAGACACATAAATTATAGAAATCATATCCATTAATTAAATGTATAGATACATCACAACACATCTTGAAGAGACACAAAAATACACATCTTGTATATATTTATATAAAAAATATATGTGTACAAAAAATTTATACATCTACTGGCACAAGCCAGAAAAATAAGTCATCAACAGGGGAGTATCCTCGTAATGGGTCCTTGACCGGTACATATAAATACATCTAAGTCTAAGCCCCATCACCCCCATTATCCCCCACCAGAGGCCCCCCAACCTCTTATAGTGCTAGAAGTAGGATTAGATGAGCCATCGCCACTGCCATCACAAGACCACGAAGGATAGGGCATTGCACTCTATCATTTGTCATCATCCTCTCAACTATGTCCTCCCCTAGCCCCACCCAACCCCCCTTAGGAATCCCCTTAAGTATGGTGCTCACATGACCCCACACATCCTCGACATCCCTCAATTGCACCCCTAGAGCCTCTGCTCAATCTTCCTACTCCTGTAGCGTTGCCATATCCAATGGAGAGGAGGAGCTACATCCCTCTCTTGAGGGCCCACCTACCTTGAACTACCGATGTTGTTTTGGTCTCTTAGGTCCTTCCTCCACCCTATCATCTCTCTATCATTGTGACACGTCTACGACACTAGTCATAGGAAGGATAAGTGAGTCATTTCCCACCAAGTAGGCCAGTGTTCATCCACTTGGACCCATATCTACAAGAAAAAATACATGGTATAACATACTCATAAATATGCATCATAAATACATGAAAGTAAGAATCAAAACATAGAATCCACAAAGCACATACCTATAGGTCCCCACGCATCACCAAGAGGGAGTCCCATATTTTGATCTCCCTAAAGTCTAAACCAACATAGGGGTACCCGTGAATCATCTCGGGGTTGGAAATAAACCAAACCTCCATAGTGTGGTTCCAATACTACCCCACCTCGCCCCCACCTTTTCGCAACATCACTAGAGGTCACTACCTTATCCATGGGTCTCTCACAGGCCCTATTGGCACTGCTAGTATTAGACATAACATCACCACCCTCTCATAGAGGATGCTACAAAGGATGCTAACATAGTAAAAAATGTGAGACTAACCCCTGTACACTTGCATAAGCTAAGATGTCATCCCCCTTGTTATGTGAGATTTATGATTGTGAACGAAAATGTATAAAACCATGTATATTCATAAGCTAATGAAATTTGCTAAAGGAAGAGACAAGAATCTACTCCTACTCTTTACAGCGAAAGCCCATAAACATCGAGAAAAAAATAATCAATAGATGAAGAGAATCAAAGGAACATAACATGATAAATATCCGGTGAAAGCCACAACTCAAAAACCCACTATCTGTTTTGTATTAATCAGAAAAATCAAGATGAAATTAAAATGCTTGTTCTCGCTAGAACAATCCCAATACTCAGCAAATTCAATCTCGAACTCATAAGCAAGTTCAAGCCCAAATATTAGCCTCTTCACAAACTCTCCAAGTCTCTATTCCAATGTGTAATGCCTATGGAGGATAGATTGTATTTAAAGGGAAACAAAGCCTCTAAAAGCTATGAAATCCCTAAAGGATCAGTTCCTAAATTCATGCACTGTTAGTGGGACTCATAAAAATCTAAAACAAATAGCACATTGTCCTTGCACTCTAGTTTCAACTATGTCTTTCTCAGAATTAACATGCATATGTTTCTGATGAGGGAGTATTCAGTTAACTATAGTAGCACTAGTTGAGTGCACTAATGCATCAACTGACTGTTAACTCACTATTAGTTCCTCAAATAATTTGGAACTAATTTAACTGGACTTAACTCAATAAACTGAGTTAACTAATTACCACTTATACTTAACTCATCCTAGACCCCTATAATATAGGGAAAACATATACATGACTTTAGAAAGACTTCCAACTCAAATTTGTAATTTAAGTAAGTTTAATAAACTTAATTTAACTATTTTAAGTTGTTATGAGAACAAAATTCGAATTTAATTTCCAGTTTAATTCAAGGACAAATTAAATTGGTCTCTCTTGTTGCCATTTCTCAACAAAAAATATCTCTCCTAGACCTAGGGGAAAGCAAAGAATATAGAGTTTCCCTTAGAGAAATTGAAAGATGGAAAGAGGCCTACTTGGAATTTTTTGCCAGACTTACTTTCTTCCTGGCTTGTAAACTCCAATCCTAGCTCTCATTATTATAATTGAAACACGGACATATAACCAAAACAAGCCAAGTATCTACAACATATACTTAACATAATTCAATCACTTTATTCAATGAATCAATGAAGCATTGAAATACATGAGTGTAAACATAACATAACACATATAGGAAAATAGTATACACTTTGTATTAATAGAAATATGAGAGAGTTTACAACCAAAGATAGTGTTGATCTTGTAAAGATCTCCCCAAGTTGACTTGTCCTTTCTTGTCACAAATAAAACCTCAATGTCACCTTAATGCATGAATATGATGATTCTCTTATATTCAAGGAAGTAGCATGAGGGCATGATCAATCTCCAAAAGCCAAACCTAATGTCATGGATGGCAGTAAATATATTGGAGAGTGTAGTAGTTTAGGAATTATTATCCATTTACTAATATAGGCTTAACATCCACTTAAGATGGGAGGATGAGCTCAAGGGATAAGAGGTGAAATATCCAAGGTAGGATTAGATAGGATTCAAGCCTCTTATCCAAGGAAAAAGGTTAAAATAACTCCTAAAAGCTTCTGGAAAAGGAAGCTTTGAGATCCTTTTTAATTTTTCCAAATTTCTAGAATTAGCACACCCTAAGCAAGGGATAAGATGTTGTTGATCAATGCTAGTGCAGAAGGAGCAACTTGCTATTGCATGCAGGTATCTAAAGGGCAAGGGTGAAATAGGGCTTAAAATCACTATTTTGAAGCAGTCAGACCCAAAAACTCAGACATTTTGAAAGGTCATGCTTAGGGATTTGTGTAGGAATGATGAAAACATGTTCATGGATGATAATTGATCTAATTTGTAGGCCTATTGAAAATATATGACAAAATGGCCTATAAAACCCGTATATACAAATCTAACCAAGTCATAGAAATGGTTCCCCATGGAGTTCCTATAGGACGAAAATATGTTGCCTGAATAATCGGTGAGAGGTGGTTGACCCAGCGAGATGCACAATCATCACTAAACTAGCTCACTCGACTAGGTCTAGGATGCTCTCAATTAGTATGCACCCCTTATTGATGTCCTAAGGCCTACAATGATGCCTCACCCACTCGTGTATGTCCACCCAACTTGGTGGAAGTGACATCCATAATACCTATCAATGAGGCAACAACCCTGTAATGAAATACACATCCACTACAACAGTGAAAGCTAAATCTTGACCAAGGATACTAAACACCTCTCAACCTAGATCCCACTATCGTATCTGGAAATGTAGGAACACATCTTCTGACCTAAGTAGGGGATTCTGAAGATACTTAAAAAAACTCCATCTCACTAGTGTAGCGCTTGTTTCACCATTAGAGAAAATTCTATCTGGAGGGGCTCCTAGTCATGCTCCCTCCACATCATCCCGATCCTCCTAAAAAGGATGAAGAAAAGCCAAAAATTAGCCTTACAAACTCAAAAATAACTTTTTAAAGCTCGAGTGCCTATTTTCATAATAGGCACGTGACTGCGTATCTGTTTTTCCAACAGGTGCATGGTTCACTATGAAATTAAGTCATCTAGGCACACATTCGGAGTGTCTGTTATTCCTTAAGTCACAGGGCTACATGCCCTAAACCCACAGGGAGTCTGCGACTATCTTTCAGTCACTTGTGGAGTCTATGTGATTGTATCACATTCGCCCATATGATCTTTCACTTGACCGTAAAGTAGGTCTGTACATGCCACCCTGTATCAACTACCTACCCTAACCCACCAAATTCACAAATTTCAAGTTATGATCTCTTACCTATATATCCCCGCGAGCGTCCCTAGTGCATAGGTTGACTAAAATCATAGTAAATATCTCCTTGAATTATTATACACTCCAAATCAGTAAGTACAAATGAGGTTCAATTTGACCCACTTTTCCTTATATATCACTGTCGTTGTCATCTTCCAGAGCCCAGTACGGGAGCTTAGGACTTCCAATCTCAGAATCATTAGAGACATAAGGATGTAGACCACACCATCTTAATTTTGGTACCCACAGTTCCATTTCGACCTCAGACTCATTTTTCAGACCATCTCACACTTAGAGTACCCCTTTAGGCGCTCCTTCCCGTGCTCTTTAATTAATCTTGTATAGCAAATTTTCATCTTTTATATGTTTAATCAATATGTTTTCACTTGGGATATTGGTTGTCAAAGTTGCAAGTAAACAAACAACATCCCTTAGTGATCGTCGATAACCAAGGTATCATTCTCCACCCAACATGGTATTCTTCATCCAAAATATTTTCGTATCCTGACATCATTTCTTTGAAATGCACCATATGATCCATCACTTCCCCTTGCACATCATAAATGTCCAGATCGGTCGATAGAACCTTCCCATATATGGATCACCCCATGTTGTAAACCCCCACCCATTGTTAGGATCCATGAACATCTACTCAGGCCCGATAGCCATTATCACTTGCATGTCTTGAATATCAACCTCATTCTTCTATTTTTTACATATTTCTTACCAACCCTATTCCTGGGCCACCTCATTTATTTGTGATGGATCAAGTCAAATGCACTCCCACATTCTAAATTTGGCATGTCATCCCTCCATACAACATAGCTCATTTGTGTCACTTCATCAACCCAACAAAGATACCAACCAACAGGGCCCCCACCCTCCGCAAAAAACACCTTGTCTCGATCTTCATGCAGATCACCATTTTCATGAGGCACTTGTCTCCGTGTATGTATGTCCCAAACCCTCTCTACATTATTTTGGAAAGTGTAAAAATATTTTTTAGGAAGAAGGCTCCCACCTGTATTTTCATGTTTTATACTTGGTGGCAGTCCCTCGTTACCCTTGGTTGGAGCTTGTTGATCAGCACATCATTCATTAACCACTCATTATTCCTATCCAAACATACCTATACCTACCATGGATGTCCTATTGACTCCATGGACATTCCCCCCCAAAATAATTGTTTTGACTACCGCCACTCACATTACAACTCCAACCTCGGGCAGTTGTCCATATCCACTCATAGTTTCAGATTCCATTGTCATGCCTTGTTGGTCCACCATATTATAGTCACCTTTAACCTTCGTCATGATTCCCCAAACCAAGATTTCGGGTAGTTGATTCTTCTTTCCTGCTGAATTCAACAACTATCTTCTAGGATCAAAGAAGTACCTTTAGTACATCCTTGGGTTGCACAGTGGGACTCACTATCACCCATTGATGTCATCAATCTTCCTAACATTCGACATGAGTGTAAGTTTTCATGTCAGGGTAGTATCGTACGTAGTGAGCATTATAGTTCTCTCATCTAGTCGAATACCCATACATCACTTAGAACCTCATTTAGTAGTAATTACATTTTGATGCATGGGAGTACCTATATTCAAATGTCCATGCTTCCATGAGCACCCCATTCAATAGTTCTTAACGTCTTATGCATATGGGCCCCTGGTTCAATCTATTTGTCAGACGCACCGTGGAGGGCATAATTAAATATCATCATCATCCATAAACATGTTAGCCACTACAATATTGTCTTGACAATAATATTTCCTATATGATTGTAATACTTATTCACTAGTCATCATAATGAGCATGGGACATGACTGCATCATATAGATTTTTTTTTTTTAGAGCAGGGTTATCTTTTATCGTTAGTCAAGGTTTTTCCCTACTCATCTCCCCAGTAAGTTATTTTCTCTCTCAAGAAGTTTATTAGATTATCAGTGAACACAAAAAAATGTGATGTATTTCAACTCCTAACCTCACATCAAGGGAAACTGTTAACATGGAAAGATCGTATACACATTTGTACGATGCAAATGACACCCAAAGTCATCTAGCAGAGCATACAGGTGAAGACTTTCTAGCTGAAAACATCATGAGGTATAAAAATATAAAACCTTGTAAATGTCTCAAGTATAAAATTCACTGGTGCGGCCAATATAAAGACAACAATTGATAAGCCCATGGGTTTTTCTTCGATAGACGCCCAGTCAAGCAAAATTTCAAATCAGCAGTCCAAGACCACTTCACACACTTGGAAGATTGGGTTCCCTGACATGTTCTAGCCAAGGATAGTTGATTTGAAGTCGCGCTGTAGATATGAAGCCCCCAGGGGATCCTCTTGTCCCACTCATAAGTCATTTCTCATTAATGAAACAAGAGAGGCAAGAGGGATTCAAATTTCTATATAAACAGGCCATTGGAAGACCAAAAATTAAGGCAATCTTATGCTGGCAAAATTTCTCCCAAATAGATCCTGCATTCCATTGTTGAAGAAGAAGTAGAGCATTATTATGTTGGTCAAATTGTTTCTCAACAATCTGACATTCTAGTGTGGAGAGGATTTCACCATTGAGAGAGCTCAGATACTTTTTTGAGAGAGAGGAAAAGTTTGCAAAAAGAGTGAGGAAAGGAACCTCCTTATTGATGATTTTGAATATCATTTCTCAATTTAATTCTCTCCAAGTGTTTAGTATTCATTATTGTATTCATATTCTACTTTCAAAAATGAATAAAGGCATTCATTTTCCATTACTTTGTTGACTTTTTTTCTTCATTAAGCATCATTTGTGTGTTTATTTTATATTCCAATTCATTTTTATGTATGATATGTTTTCATCATTTACAGTGCTTTGTTTACTCATGTTTGTCCACTAACAATAACCAATTCTATCTATGATTTCTTTGTAGGGAACAACCAACTACTAAGAAGCTATATTTTGGTATCAATGACAACAAAAACACCAACAAAAAAGGTTAATTTGATTTTTTCATTGGGGCATAGAATAGCCCCTCATGCTCCTACCACCCCTAGATTGTTTTTGGAAGCATCATCAAAGAATATATTGTGACGGTATTTTCTTTAAATCCATTTGGACTTCAATTGTGAACAAATAACATGAAAGTAAGATTTGGAGGTCTATTTGTTTTTGGAGGGGGCTCGTAAGCAAGTTGAAGGCTAAAATAATGAGAAATCCTAAAAAAATCATTTGCATCCAAAACCTAAAAATGGAGGGAGGATTGTATTCAATTTATCCAATGTTTTACCATTAAGGATATAGACCTCACTGCAACTTCCTAGGGCTAATAATTTTTGTCTTGAAATATGAACTTGTTCTGAGCAAGCTAGAGTTTCCAACAAATTAATTTTTGAAAACACACCTAGATTTATTTAAACGAGAGTTTACTTTGGAAGGATCTCTATAGTTTTTGTGTAATGAATAAAAAAAATGACATAAAATACTACTAATTTATTCTCACATTTATTTTATGAAGAGAAATTTTCAATACATATTTTCTAAATAATAATTCTAGAAATAAGTGATATAAGTTTTCCTAGGTAGATATGCGTAATAGATATCTAGAGGGACCATGTATATGTTCCTTTAAGAGATTCTTTTCAGTGAAAGTTTTCCAATGAGCCAGATTCCAGCCAAAAAGGTTGATTTGGGGATTCCATTAATTTCCCCACATATTATCTTTTAAAGGTTCTCTCAAAGGAAACAAATGAGTTAGATAACCCTCCTTGATTGAGTACTTTGACTCTTTCCATCCACGCAAATTAGCTTCATCAAGATGGCTAGGGGCACATCCGAAAAGCATGTTCTTGAGAGTGAGTTGCATCTTTAAGGTATTTATGGATTCCATGGAGATCATAGCCCTAAGACTATCATTCCTCATCCTAATGATATACATCCACCAAGGTGAACCTATTTTGGTTGACCAACAAATATTGTAGGGGATGCAGACGAGTCAAATTCCCAAAAAGGGGGCACCCCATCATACTACATCTCCAAATATTTGTTGGTCACATGTTTCTAGGAATACAAGTTTAGTGATTCTTAAACAAAGATTAGGGCATATGAATGAGCTTCCAGATTGAGGATCTACCCCTTATGGAGAGAGGAGATTCTAGGCATTACATTCTATTTCAAATGAAGTATTTTTGGTGTAACATGGATTTTCACCATTATTCTTTAGGATAAATAAGCCTCAACACCAACTTTAATCTAATAGCTAACTTCATTACAGAAGGATATCTAATTCCCAGTCTTCCATATATTTTTAGAGTTCTTATTGCTTCCAATTTAACTCAATGAATTTTAGTGATTACCACTAAAAAATAGAAATTTATTCCTATTCCTACATATTCATTCTTTAGGGAGTAATCAATCATATTGCATAAGTCAAATTTTATAATTTCCTAGTGATTTAAATAAAAGCAATATGAGAATCCTTTAGTCTAGGAGCTTTATCAAGGCCAAATAAGACTAAGATACTACATATTTATTCTCAAATATTGGCTTGAAAAGAGATTCTTTGTCATCTTGAGAGGCTGAGCATTACAAATATTTTGAAGTCTAAAATGGGCATCAAAACTAAAATGTAAAATGAAAATAAAATTCATAAGAACTAGTAGGATACAAGATTAAGATTTCAACCATGGGGGATGATTCACCATTTTTTGATTAAAAAATTAAAAATATTAAAAAAAAAATATTGTTTCAACTCATATTTTAAGTTTATCTCCCTCCAATTTTACTCAAATTTTGGGCAAGAGCACTCGTTGGATGTAGAATTTAGTTCCTCATCCAAGGAGTATCCATGTTGCATACTTTTAGTGGAACTTGTTACAAGAAAAATAAGAAATACATGAAACAAATTTTGCAATTACATTTTTTATGTGTTTCTATTTTTTCCTATAGCAAGGTCCATCAAAAGTATGAAAAATGGTTACTCCTTGGATGAGGAATCAAATTCTACATCCAATGAGCGTTCTTACTTGAAATTTGAGTAAAAACATAGGGAGATATGTTGAAAATGTGAGTTGAAAAAATAGTTTTTTTCCTCTAAAATTTGGTGATGTAATCTAATCTCATTTTATTATTTCCACTATTACTTTATAATCATCCTTACGAGGCCCATTTTGTACCTCAACATTTCTCTAATGAGAGGGATGTACACATATTTTATTGCACCAAAATATTTAACCCTAGACTTTGTATATAAAGAGTTGAAGTGAGCTTTCGTTGCTTCCTTGATTTTTGGATAATCCCATTGATCCGTAAATTTCCATGGATATTCCAATGGACAATTCGTCACAATAGATCTAATAGTATTATATTAAAACTCTGGAAATTCTATACTATTACAGTTTATTAAACTTTAAGATCTTTGGTTTTAACTATAACTAGTGCATGCATGCAAATGGAAATTATGCAGAAAAGTAGAGAACAACAAAATAAGCACACACACACATAAATTTTACATATGGAATCCGATTAACGTGATTCTTGCACCATTGGAATTATCTTTGTGTGTAGAATGGCATGAAATGGTGTAGTGCTAAAGTAGAAAATTTTAACCCCAAAAAATTTGCTTGATGCCTCAAAACACCCCACGAAGGTTTTAGACCCCATTTCACGAAACTGAGTCCCGCTAGTAAAAACAGTCCCATGAGATTATTCCTCCACTTTTTCCACTCCAAATGCATTGAGATGGATTAAAAAAAATATAATTATCTAATTGGGATCACCCATCAACTCTCTCCCTTGATTGAAATTGATTTGATATGATTCTTCCATTGGCTTTCTATTTGGCATGATTGTAGAAGAATGTTGTGTTTCTATCTCTAGCTTTGATTGAAAAAATTCTTCTATTTTAGTCTCCATTTATCTTCCTCCTTCCTTAGAGCTTGATGGCATAGATTAAATTATTTCAATTATTCTCGCAAGATCTCGTGGGATATATTGAATTTATCCATTTTATGTTGAATTATTTCTGGGTTGGATTTCTGTAATTTAGTTATTTTCCCTAATTGATTTGGTTCTCTTTGGCCCATTTCTTCAGGTCCAAATTCATATATTTTATATTGGGAATAAGAATGTGAGAACCATGAATCCATAAATTCCATGATGATTAAATAACCTCCATAAACCCTTGCTACTGTAATCGTAGAGGATTAAAGAGAAATGGAAATGGACCATAATCCACTTCTAGATTCATAATGATTGAGATAGGTCTATGCTATAATCGTCCCTAGTCAAGAATTTTTGAAGAGAGAATTATTTTGACTAAAAGAATGATTATTGGCAATAGGAGTCAATCAAGTTGTTATGCAATGTTCCCTAACCCAATTGTCATGTCCCTCCACATATTTTTTCCAAATATTGGTGTAATATCTACAAGTTCCAAAGAGGATATAATATCCTACATATGCTCCCTAAAAGGGTGTCGTATTGGTGATATACCTTTCTTCTAATGGGGATGGAGTGTTAAGTTAAATTATCCCCCAAAAATAACATAGTGACTAAATTTTGTATCTTTTAGATTAAGAAGAGATGATCAAATGGGAGATTTTTTTGTGATACAAAACTAGCACATATATTTTTACAATGGAGAATACTTGCTAACTAGGATTGTGAAGAAGGTGAGTCACTAACCAATGGGGTGAGTGATCCATCGAAGGGAGCTAGAAGACTAAGGCTAACCATATCATGCATAGCCCCCTATAAGTAGCTCTCATGCTTATAGCTTTCCAATTAATTCATTCCTAAAATGTTCCAAAATTTGAAGGATCCTTGTTCCACCATTTTTGTCTCCTCAAAAAGGAAAATTAGTATATTTTCATATTTTATAAGGCTTTTTACTTTAGTAGTACCTTTCTTTACCCTTGTTACTGGCTTGATGGGCCTTGAGCTACATTGAATGTTAGGCAGCCAAGAAAATCCGTACACTACTGGCCCTTTCCGCACCAATCAGCGGAGCGCGGACTGAAGTATCACCCAAAGCAGTATGGGGGGATGTAGGAACCAAGTTTCCGCACCCTGAGATGGTTGTGATGTCGGGTTTTAGAGCTTCACTCTGTCTTCACGTAGATCAATAAGCCCTCTAGGGCTTATCAATGTACTTCTCTTACTCATCCTTGGATACTCCATGTAAGTCTCTGATCTTCCTTCGTGGACCCTAAATAGATAGATTAGGTTCTTACAGGCTCCTGTAATTAGTGTTACTTTTGTGTCTAGCCAGATTAGCTTAAGTATTGGTTCACTGTAACATGCATTATTGCTATCTTCACATAAACATATATTCTTACTTGCATTCATATGACAAATTGAAATACATAGATTCGTGCATCAATATAGAATTAATTCATAAACTCAATATTTAACATAGTATAATCGCAACATTCATAACATAAGTAAAATAATGCGCACATAGATGGAAATTACACAGTAATTTTAGAATACTTCTCTTTATTGATGATTTAGATTCTTGATACAGGCTCTATTTTCCCTGCACACACAGTTGCAGGTGTCCCTGTGCACACAGTTGTAGGGGTCCCTGCACACACAGCTATAGGGGTCTGTACACTCAGCTACGGACTTCTACCCTAGGCCTTTGCGCACTCAGCCTGCCTTCAATAGTGATCGTGCAGACTAGCCAGCTTGTCTTCAGTAGCGATCATGATCAAGTAGGCCTCATCCAACCAAGGCTTCAAGCAAGCTTATAGCTAACCTCTGTGTGATTGTGACAGTGCGTGCTGTCGCTTTACTTCATCGCAGTGCTGCTGCAGCTCTCATGCTTCTGTTTCAAGCCATTGTACCGTAGGATCTTCTTGCAAGTAGGTGACTACCTCGAGGGAGTACTCGAAGAGCACGGTACAATCCTTTACTACACTCTCCACCACTTCTACCGCATCTTTCACATCAGTCTTGTGCTACTCTCTAATCTTTAGTAGAGTCAAATCATGAACAATGACTTTAACGATCACTTTCCGGCTATCCTGTACGGTTTTTTAATTGGTAGCATGTCTCCCTGCATGCTTTTGTGGGCTCTATGGCATATCTTTGTTCCGCACAGTTTTCCAATCGTTCAGCTTTCCTATCGAGGCAGTATAATTTATAGTCCCGCGCCTCCTTTCAACTACCTGGAACACTAAGATTTTGGTTCCTTCATATAGTCACCTACATGGATCACCAGTGTATGGCTTCAATCGACTGCCATTCACCTTCCTTGGGAAGGGTTCTCCATTCAATTTAACCAACTGAAATGCTCCAACATCGGTAATCTCCTTGATGACATAGGGCCCTAGCCAGTGCATCCTAAATTTCCCTAGAAATTTATCAAATTTACTATCATATAACAAGACCAGATCACTTACTTAGAAGGTGTGCAGTTTGATGTGCTGATCGTGCCATGCCTTTTCGCTCTCCTTTTTGAACTTGTTGATGGAATCCAGCTATAAATCGGTCCTCCTGAAGATCTATTAGCTACGCGAGCCTCTCTTCTAGGGCTCCGCTATCCACCATTCTTGTGAGTGCTTCTATGCGTAGACTAGGTACAAAGTACTTCATTGGCATCACAATTTCTACACCATACATGAGTCTGAAATGCATTTTCCTAGTCAACTTCTTGCAAGTCATTCTGTAGGCCCATAGCACCATGAGTACAGGCACATCCTAGTCATTTCTCTGAGCATTGAAGAACTTTGTCAGTGTGCTCTCCAGTATAGTATTAAATGCTTCCACCATCCCATTAGCCTATGGATGATAAGGCATACTTTTCTGACGATACACTTGAAATTCTTCTGTCAATGCACTTATTGTTTCATTAAGAAAGTGCATACCATGATCGCCCATAAATATCTTTGGACAACCAAATCTTGTTAACACATATTCAAAAATAAACTCTTTTGTTGTAACACCTATACATTCCTTCATAGGCTGTGCCTCTGCCCACCTAGTCAAGTACTCAGTCGCGGTGATAATGTATCACACACCTGTCTTCCTTGAGACTGAATTGGAAACACAAAGTCAATCACCCATTTCGCGAATGGTTGTAACGTCACCTGTGGCATTAAAGGCAGTTCATCCCTCCGCGACAACTTTCTGGTCCTTTGACATGCGTCACATGCCTTACAATATGATTTCGAATCCTTACGTAGGGTTGGCCACCAAAACCTAGCATGTAGAACCATTTGCATTATTGCTTTCCCTACATAATTTCCTCCTGCATCTCCTCCATGAGCCTCAACAAGGATACTGCTTCATTGAAAGTCAAGCACATAACATCGCAATATTTCATCTGATCCCATTTTGTACAAGTGCCCTGCAATGATAGAAAAGTTTATCATGCGCACTACTAGTTCCTTCTTTTGTTAACTTGTATAACCTTTTGGAGAGCCGATCCTATCATGAGGAAGTGGATAATATCTTCAAAGTGGCTATCTATGATGTGCACCACAAAGAGCTACGCGTTAGGCAATCCATCCTCCAAATTAGTAGGTTCCTCTCCTTTTCAATGCATAACAGACGATCAGGTCCCACGTCCAGTTGTCCTGGCTTCACAATAACTTCAAAGTCATAATCCTAGAACAAGAGCATCCACCTACATATTTTTCTCCCAAACACAGGCTTGTTGACCAAGTACTTCAACGTGAAATGATCTGTATACATCTTAAAGTGTCCACCCAACAAATAGTGCCTGAACTTCTGGAGTGCATACACCATAGCTAATCCTTTATGCTCTGTCGTGGAATAATTTTTCTCTGCTTTAGACAACTTCCTACTTACAAACTCTATAGGGTGATCTAGTTCTCCTTCACTAGCCTGTGTCAGCATGGCCCCAGTGTAATACATGATGCATCCACATGCACATGAAATTCCTTCTTCTAGTCCAAGAAGACTAGGATTGGAACGATGACCATTTTCTCTTTCAGCACATCCATTCTCTTCTGAAATTCATCATTCCAATAAAACATAGCATCCTTTTTCAACAATTTATCCATAAGCGCGGTGATCTTGGCATAGCTCTTAAAGAACTTCCTAGAGTATCTGGTATGCCCTAGAGTTTCGCGCAACTGTTTCACATTCCTCAGCGCCTCCAAGTTGATTATCACCGTAGGGTTTACCATTAATCCTTGTCAGGATACCACATGACCCAATAAGATCCCTAAAGGGTCACAAATAGACATTTCTTCAAATTGAGAGTGATCTGGTATCGCCTACATGTGTCTAGCATCAAGTGCAGACTTGCCACATGGAATTTGACCAATCCAAACACTGTCCAATCATCAAAGTATTCCTCTAGAAACTTATGGATGAAGTCTTTGAATGCCACAATGACTACGCATGAAAAGATTGTTGGTGCATTCTTCATCCCAAAAGGAATCACAGCGTAGTAAAAACATCCCTATTCAATCACGAAGGTTGTCTTACTTCTATCCTCAGGCACGATTTTGACCTGATGGTACCCAGAGAACCCATCAGTGAAAGAGTATTCTTCTTGGCCACCTGCATTATCTAGGACCTCGTTAGTGAATGAGGTCAGGAAAGGATCATGCACACAAGCATCATTCAATTTCTGGAGATCCACACATATCCTTATTTCTTATTTTTGTTTCTTTTCCTAAACCACTATTGGGCTTACCCAATCGATTTCTTCCACTGGTTCAATAATTCCTGCCATGAGAATCTTATCTAATTTAGTGCAGACCCTTTCCTTATACTTCAGATTAAGGTGGTAACATTTTTGTTTCACAGGTTTCGTATCCAGTTTTAGGGCAATCTTCATGACACCGAGGTCTCCTATTATTCCCTTCAGATCAAAAAATTCATGGGGAACAAATCCTGATATTCACGGAGAAGTTCAGTGGCCTTGTCTATTACCGCATCATCCCAATAGTCCCCAATCTTTGCAAATTTCAGCTCCGCCTCTGTGCCAATGTTGACTTGCCTAGTTTTTAGTGGCACAATTATGTCTAGATCCTCTATCTATGAACCTTCAACCTCATAGTGACCGTCAGTTTCCAGAATATTAATATTTCTGGGATCCTCGTCTTCTTCTTCAGTGGTCACATTATAGAATTTCAGCGCGTGGTTTAGCTGGGTAGTCCAATCAGGTTGAATCAGGTCCAGAGGATCCTATGGTATCTTAAATATCACTACTTTAACCTCTTATAGTGCGACGTCAATATAGTCAAACCCATCCTGAAAGTTGAATGTCATTATAAACCCTTGGTGCAAGATGCCCCATTCTTTAGTGCCATGACGGAGCTCTGTTTCCAAGTACAAATTCATTGGTGTGACATCCAGGGTATGACAAAATATATGCACCCATTCCGGCTTAGGCTTCGCTCCATAAGCCTTAGTCAATTTGGCCAGGTGATCACACAGATCATCCCTTCCATCATAATTTTCTGTCATTCATACTTTTGGCTGTCCAAAATGTATTCTCATCATCCTCCTATAGTCGTTCCAATCACCGAAATTATCCTTGTGCGTACCCCATCATCTTGCAGGCGTAGCGCACAGTGCCCAATCCAAGGCCTAGAAGCGATGCTTCTCTGACACTTCTCTCCCAAATGCATCCAAAAAGTGATCAACATCAATTAGCCCATCATAGTGACGCAAATTCCTTGCCTCTGATGATACGCAATGCAGTGACTTGGTCATCATATTACAACATAGCATATATACTTCATGCAGTCGGTTATTGCAGTGCTCTAATTATTCGTCTGAATCTAATGTGCAGGAGCTCTCGCAGTCCCATGCAATACATTCATCTACAATCGGATTTACCCATTATTAGTCTCGCATCGTTATCTTGTAAATCTGGTCCAAATCGTCATCACTTTCATAATCACGGACTGGTTCTATATAGCGTGGTCTTTCTGCAAGATCTAGTGGCATGACTACGCAGAGTGATTTCTTTTCAAATATCATCTTTTGCTTCTTGAGGTTGATTACCCTATTCATGTGAGTGGCCCAATCGATTCCAAGGAGCGTAGGGTAGGGACTGTTATCATCCACAATCTCTATTACCTCAAAATTCACCAGTGTGCTCGCGCCTTCGATGTCAACTATTACCCCCTGCAACCTCCCCATTGGGATAATTTTCTATTGATTCGCCATCCTCAACTGGATTGGAGACCACTGGAGTGCAGGTCTCCCAATTGTTTCCCATGTTTGTTTTGGAAAAACATTTGCATCGAACCCCAGATCCATGATAACTTGGTCCATTTCATATTCCCCTATCTACGTAGTGAGTCTCATCTCATGCATAGTCCTTGCCTTATGCTTTCCAAGCTTTCTGACTATGCATGGTTCGCTAGCAGCGTCGTCCTCGCCAGCGCAATGATTGATCAGTTCCTGCAGGCTCTTCACAACCTTACTATCGCGGAGCAGTTTCATGTAGGTCTCTAAGAACGTGGTAACAATGGATGGGTCCATTTCCTCATCTAGCTTCTCATGAATTCTTGAGGTAGAGGCCTCAGTGAATATTTTCTTTGCTTCCATGAATGTTTCTTTTGTGCACTCCAAATCAAACACATTCTCCTTTTTTGGTGCTTTGCAAACCCATTCACCTTCTACAGGCTACTTCCCTTTATCCTCCCCAGTTGTCATTCCACTCCGCAGCATAATGTTTACCTTAGGTTCTTCCTCGCAAGGCTCAGCCCTCATCATCTAGGGGTTCTATGTTGACTATAGAGGCTACGCCCCCTTTTCACGGATCTTAGCTAGCAATATAGGCAATCCTCAATTGCATGGTTAAATTGATTACATTAGCGACATGATAGTCATGTCAGATTTAGACAGTCTCTCATGTAGTGTCCTGGGCCTCCACAATTGTAACAAATCAGTTTTCCTCAGCCTCTACCAGGCCCCGATCCACCTCGGCCTTGGTCGTGCCCTTGATACTCACCTTGCGTTCCCCCAACACCTAGGTCCTGAGTTCATGTTTCTGCGTGCACCTTGTATGCAGGTGTCCTAACATCATTAATTCATAACTACAGAAATTGCACTCGTCATGACCTACTAATTGACAGAAATTGCAGAAGCATTGTTGTGGTGTCTGCACGAACTTCTAGAGTAGATGGAAATTGTCAGTTGCATATTTTGCAACCACCTAGCATATAGCGCGAGCCTTACACTTGGCCCTACTGTATCCTCCAGCCGCAGGGGCATTGGTCCCCCTACTGCAACATAGTTTGCAAAGATTGGACAGTGATCTTTTTCATGCCCCTGACCTTCTCATTTTAGGCACCAAACTTATTTGCATGCCTCTAGCCAAGTTGTTCTGTCCTTCTTAAGAGTTTTCATTTCGAGGCAAAGTTTTTGCAACTGTGTGTGAATATACTAAATCCCTAAATTATCATCTTGCATTGGTGTCTCATGTAGTCTCATTGTGATTTCCAGAGCTTCTGCCTGGGTCCCAATCTTATGTTGTGATAGCGCAACCCTTAGGTGGGGAAGGAGTGAGGCCACAAACCATTCACGGTGTTGCCCATCAGTTAGGTTCATGATGGCTTCGTGGATCATCCACTTCAATCTTTGATCCAAATCCCAGGGAATCTCCCTAGGCTTCATCATGATCTCCTTGAATCCCACAATTGATTGCGCTTGAGACTTAGGTCTACTGAATTCTCTATTCAGCGTAGCCTGGATATCTGCCAATGCGGATGTCGTATTATCAGTACTGTACTTAATGTACCATGTTAGTGCGTAGTCCTGCAAAGAGCTAACCAGCGTGGCTTTCTTCATTTGGTCATCTATGACACCCTGAGCTTCCCATACAACCTTCGCGATGAATCAAAACTGGTTCGGATCTTCATTTCCTACTCCCTTGAATACATGTAGCTTTAGGGAGTTCTCCATGTTGAACAGTGGTGGAGGTGGGGGTGGTATGGGCAATGGGGTGAGTGGTAGAGGTGAGGATGGAGGTGGCATGGATGTATGGGATGAGGATGGAGGTGGCGTAAGTATTCACAAGAACCCTTGTTTTATCAGTTGAACAATGCTCATTAGAGAAGACTGCATTTCTCCTTTGTCGTCACTCAAAAGAGGAACGATCAGCGAGCTATACTCAAGATCTTTTCTTCCTCTGTCCCTGAAAGACCTTCCACTTTGCGTAGCTCTAAACATAAAGGTAACTCCATGACCCGCTTTTCACACAAGAGCATCCTAATACAAGTATTTAGTGACTTAAATACTTACCTTGAGATCCTTTAAAGAAGCGGTGCTCTGCTTCATTGCAACTGACAGAAGTGTCGAACGCGAACTCTGTCACAATTCCTCCTATGATGCGGTCAAGCCAATGGTTGGCAGTGCTTGTGATCTTATCCTCAGAGGCTTCCAATCTCCGCACTAAATCCAGTGTCCAAACAATCAGATTGTCAAGCCTCCACCTTCCTTGGTTGTCTGCCAACTTCGCCATCCACTCTTATAACTCAACCGAGAAAGAGCAGAAGAAGATTTTGTGTATTTTTGTGTACAAATATCTATCCAACCACTATTCTTTTGTCAATCACGGATTCCTATTCTCCTGCGCTACGAATTCGTGGATCTTTCTATACAACCAGCATTCAATCTCCTTCTTAGTTGGATTCCAATGATACGACATCACACATCTCGTTATGCAGATCTCGGCCACGATAACAGAACCATTTGTTGGCTTCATGGTCCCTAACCTAGGTTCAACGTTAGGCAACCAAGCAAATCCCTACACTACTGGCCCTTTCAACATCAATCCGCAGAGTGTGGACTGAAGTCTCACCCAAAGCAATATGGGGGGATGCAGGAACCAAGTTTCCGCACCCTGAGATGGTTGTGATGTCGGCTTTTAGACCTTTGCTCTGCCTCCATACAGATCAATAAGCCCTCTATGGTTTATCAATGTACTTCTCTTATTCTTCCCTGGAGCCTCTGCGAAAGTCTTCGATCTTCCTCTGCAGACCCTAAATAGATAGATCAGGTGCTTACGTGCTCCTGTAATTAGTCTTACTTCTCTGTCTACCAAGATTAGCTTAAGCATTGGTTAACTGTAACATGCATTACGTTTATCTTCATGTAAACATATATTCTTACTTGTGTTCATATGACAAAGTGAAATACATAGATTTGTGCATCAATATAGCATTAATTCATAACCTTAGTATTTAACATAGCATAATCACAACATTCATAACAAAAGTAAAATAATGCACACACAGATGGAAAGTACATAGTAATTTCAAAATACTTCTCTTTATTGATGATTTAGATTCTCGATACAGACTTTATCTTCCTGACGCACACACCTGTAGGGGTCCGTGCACTCAATTGCGGACTTCTATTCTAGGCGTTTGCGCACTCAGCTACAGAGCCTCTTTCTATGCTAAGACTCTCACTCTTAGCTCTTTACAGACTCATCCAATACTCCTACTTCCCTTCCCTTTTCCTCTACTACTGACTTGGACTCCTCTTAATACCTCCTTTTTATACAATCCCATGGTCCGCGGACCAAGGGCAGATCTCCAAAACTGACACAAACTATCTAGACTAAGGGTGGAAAACCATTTTTGAATTTATATATCTTTTCACTCTGTGACCACAAAATGTGGGGACATTACATTTATTTATACAAACTTCAGCCTTTTGCCCCAAAACTTGGGTTTTTAACCCCAAAATTGACCCCCAGGGGACCCATTCCCAACACTTGTCCCCTATAGTTCCAAGATATTATCTTCATTATTTACTTTGAGATATTAATCCCTCATGAATAGGGCATGGAACACCTTTTCAATTCATTCTAACCATTTTGGTGAAGGCTACATATATTCTTTGTTATGTGCCTCGTTCTTTGCCTTTATTTGGTTTTTCCTTCATCAATTCCTTATTTTATTTCCTTCCAACATTCTTGGTTCCATGACTTGGGCTTCAATATTTTTCACATTCCTCTTCAAACCTCTCGTCCTGAAATACAATAGAAAATGGTAGGTTTTGAAACTATGATTTAGGGGAGAAAAACACTTCCTCCTCCTATGATTCCATCTCTTTCATATTTTGATCCATAGCTAGAATGTCCTCTAATGGTGGCATTTCTTCATTACTCTTTTCATGGTTGTCTTACTTAATAACTTTTGAGTTTACATGATTTGTGCCTTCCTCTTTAAAGTATTCTAGAGCTTTGAACCTATTTTGAGGAGGTGATGGGATCCTATTTTTACTTGAAAAGGACGCTTGGGCTCTTGTAACCTGAATGGGTTTATTTTTGAATTCCCCAAGAAACGTTTTATGGGCCTTCAACTCCTGCATTTTGGTGATATACTCCTATTTTCCTTTTCGATTGTTGCAACTGGTCCCCTTCTTCTACTTGATTTTGTTGAGCTTTTGATTTTCTAGCAATTCCTTGCAAATTGTCCATATTTGTGACATAGTTTACACTTAATCGGTAGTTGGTCATAATATATTTCTTAAATGAATGACCAATTATCTAAAGAGAGGAGAATGTTAGACTTTAGGCATTTGTGGTAGTTTTTTGCAATAGTATGATTCGGATTATCCACAGTATTATGTTCATTATGTCGACGTTTTGAACCCTAAAGGGGGTCCATCATCAGGACCAAAAATGATAGCTTATGAACGATAGTTTTTAGAGAAGAATCTTCTGACCAGAGTATATATAAACCTAAATAATGATAAATTTTTAGTAGGAGCTGACCAGTTCAAAGAGTAACCTACATATATGAATTATTTAATTTTATTTTCTAATTATTTTAGTTTTAATTACTTTAATTTTAATTATTTTAATTTTAATTTTATGTTAAATAAATCAATTATTAATTCCTAATATGAATACAACTGATTAAAACTAATGAGATATTGAATAGAATAATTGTAATAAGTTTATTTATATAATTTAATATGATTAGTTTCTAATTTTTATTTATTATTTATAATAAGTTTTTTAATTAGTATACATTTTTATTTTTATTTTTATTTATTACTAAATAAATTAATCAATCAATTAACATACAAACCCTAAGTATCTAATTAGTAAATTATACTAACGCGATGAGATATTTTATTCCTATTTTATTTAATTGATTTATAGATTAATTTTATTGATTTATAATTTAATTTAACCTAAGTATCTAGTTAATAAAGGAGTAAATAAATTAATAAATTAATTTAATTAATCAATTAATTGATTAAATCAAGTAAATAATTTACTTCTTTATCAATTAGATACTTAGGGTTTAATTAACCGAAAATAAAATTAACATTTGTAGTAAAACAAGAAATTTTAAATTAATTAATTAAATCAATCAATTAATTAATTAATTAAATTAATTAATCAATTAATTTAATTAATTAATTGATTAATTTAAAATTTAATTGACTAAGCGCGAGTGATTCAGTGATTGTGACTGAAACCCAGGGGGCATGCGCCCTGGTCTGCCTCAACAGGAAAACCCCATATATGAGGTAGGTTTACCGTTGTCAGTCCCAATCACATAACCTTTGACGTGGGAATCTTGTTCCACTCTAATCCCATTTTCCTATATGGACGGGTGTGTCAGACTAGTCATATATCCTACACGGAAACCTACCTCATATATGGGGCTTTCCTGCTGAGGCAGACCAGGGCGCATGCCCCCTGGGTTTCAGTCACAATCACTGAATCCCTCGTGCTCAACCACTCATTTCTTAAATACTATGAGTTTCCTTTACATGAGAAGATGTCAAATCTGCCAAACTACTGCTGGAAGACAAAAGAAGCCGTCCCTGCCACTACAGCCGGTAAACATCGAGCAACCTTTTAGTCAGTGGGGCTTGGACATAATAGGTGAGATCGTTCCTCACTCTTCTAAGCAGCATAGATACATCTTCAGAACAATAGATTATTTTACTAAATGGGTAGAAGCAGTTCCGCTCAAGACGGCTAATTCTGAAAATATCATTGAGTTCATAGATCAATTTATAATCACCAGGTTTGGATTGTCATCCGCTTTATCTTAAGAACGGGTATGCTCCTTCACACCTTGATCATACTAAGAAAAGAGCTCTAAGAACTCTTCCTTGTCCTTTTCTTCACAAAAATATAGATAACCATACTACAAAAAAGGGATATTTCTAATAGTGCATGGTCAAAAGAAACTGAGAAAATCTTTCATGAATCTCGGATATAAGGGATTCTTATGCATTATTGCCCTTAACTTAACTCATAAAAAGTACAAGGAGAATATTTCCGAGGAGTCCCCATTTGTTGGTTGAGAGAGAGTAACTAATTTTAAAGAGAAGTCAAAAACCCTAAGTAATTTTAAACTATTCAAGGCTCAAGATGAGAATGAGATGGAACTGAATATTAAATGCTTGAGATCTGATAGAGGAGGAGAATTCACTTCAAAATAATTTGAAGATTTTTGTGAGAAACATGGCATAAGGAGGAAGTACTCAGTAGCAAGAACACCACAATATAAATGGGTCATTGAAAGGAAAAATAACCATTCATAAGATGGCCAGGGCAATTATGGATGTAGGGAAGGTTGCACACACCTTCTGGGGAGAAGCATCTCAAGTAACTATTTACATAACAAACAAAGCATAGTTAAGGGCTAAATTGACTCATTTCATCAATGCCATTGCAAATTGACTCTTCGGCACTTACATAAGAATGCATGTTGGCCTTTTTCTACAACGAATGTAAGCATGCATTATATCCGAGATTCAATTAGGATCCTCGGAAATATTCTCCTTGTCCTTTTTATGAGGCAAGCCTTTAAGTTAAGGGTAATTAAAGGCTTACCGAGACTATAAAGGTCTGACAAACCAATTTGTAAGTCTTGTGAATTTGGAAAATAGAAATGAAAAAAATTCAAAACTAAGGATTTCTCATCTTCTAGACATTTGGAGTTGTTTCACAGATATCTATGGTACCACAAGAAAAAATAGCCCAAGAGGATAAAGGAACTTTATTTTATTTCTTGAAAATTGTAATGGGATAATTGGATAACATCATTGAAAGAGAAGTCAAAAACCCTAAGTAATTTTAAACTATTCAAGGCTCAAGATGAGAAAGAGATGGAACTAAATATTAAATGCTTGAGATCTGACAGAGGAGGAGAATTCACTTCAAAGTAATTTGAAGATTTTTGTGAGAAACATGGCATAAGGAGGAAGTACTCAGTAGCAAGAACACCACAACATAAATGGGTCATTGAAAGGAAAAGAACCATTCATAAGATGGCCAGGGCAATTATGGATGTAGGGAAGGTTGCACACACCTTCTGGGGAGAATCATCTCAAGTAACTATTTACATAACAAACAAAGCATAGTTAAGGGCTAACAGTGACCTATGGAAAGGAAGACCAACATTTATAAGACACTTCAAGATATTTGGGAGTAAATTCTATATCAAAAGAAATAATGAAGACCAATTTTTACCCACAACCAATCATATGGGATGTTTTTCTAAGATTGACCACTACAGTTACCTTTGTTCGATGGGGGTGGTCAAGTCTTCAACTTCTGCTGATTAGATACAGCATGAGATTCCCTACAATAGGTTGAGTAGCACCAAGGAGAACCACTGACACGATGACCTAACCTAACCCCCTCTGAATCAGGAATTTGACGCACTTGTTGAGATTTTCTGTTTTGAATAAAATAGGCAAAATCTCAGTAGTTGACAACAATAGGAATTAGTTCCTAGATTAGCTCCAGTTTGTTGGGAGGGAGTTAATGCATCCTAAATTTGAGTTGAGAGGATTTATGAGGCAGTTAGATCCTCCTTGCTATAAAACAGGTATTCATATGGATTGTTTTTTTGTATGAGGGTGTGACAGTTTGTGAGAATTGAATTTTGTAATCTCCTATTTGATTAATAAGAATTGTTGATGCCTATGTTTGGTGGACGTAGCCCAGATTGGTTGGGTGAACCACGTTAAAAGTTGTGTCTCCTGTGCTTGAATTATTTGCTGTGTATATGTTTTTTATAATCTGTTGTTCCTCTGATCTCCAACAATTGGTATCAGAGCGAGTTGGAGGCTTGGTGCAGTGGAGGAGGAGCGTATCACTGTTTTGCTACTGCACATCCTGAAGGTGGAGCGTATATCTGGCTGTCAATCGCTCGGTCTTACTAAAGGTGGGACTCCCGAGTGCTCGACGAGCATTTCATTGTGCTGCTGGTGCGTTGCTGGAGCGCTGGTGCGTGGAGATTGCTGAGCTTGCGTGAGGGTGCGTATGACTGTGCAAAGCTACCTGACAGCGTTGAACGGTGCTGTGGTGGATAGCTATTAGTGCTGCCTGGTGTGCTGCGTGGAGGGCGCTATTCAAACCCACGTGTGGAGGTTGCAGTGTCTTAATCAATTGCTGCCTGGAGGTTTTACAGTATTCACCCAGCCCGCTGAATTGTGAACCTCGAGGTCGATGGAAAAGGTTAGTTTCTCCCTGTTACGAAATGTTCAATGCAGCAATTGGCTAGCATAATGGAAACACCTTCTAAATTGGACTGGCGCATCTCATACAAATTTATTGATATATTATGCCAGATTCTTCTCGTTTAGATCAAATATATCATCTCGTTTAAATTAAATATATCATCTTTGGATATTAAAATATTGAAAGTAAAGTGAGAGCGGAGAGGATGTTTATGGCGCCGGTGCGGCAAGAATGTGGATGTTGAGATTCCGTAGAATCTTTTGAGAGACGGGGACGACCTCATACCGTTTTTCATGTTAGTGTGCACTACGGAATGCCATGCTTTGTTGGGGCCTCTTTCGTATCATGAGCATGAACTATCTAAGTGCAGTGCCTTAGGATTTCGTTACGTTCTTACACCTTACAAAACAAAAACAAACGCTTTTTTGTTTAAAGCAAAGGCATATGGCAGAAATTTGTATGTGAAGTACAAGGGCAGATATTTGCTTGTTTTTTAAAGGCAAAGGCATTTTTTAAAGAACAAACTTCATTTATTTAAAGTTGGTTTTTTGGAGATTATTGTGTTTTTTGCTGATACAAAATGGCAAAAACTCAAAGTGCCCGGTTTGAAATTGAGAAGTTTAATGGCAAGAATAATTTCGAGATTTGGAAGGTGAAAATGTACGATTTGCTTGTCCAACATGGTGTGGCAAAGGCGTTGTTGGGCAAATCCAAATAGCCTTACAACATCACAGATAATGAGTGGGCCGAGATGGATGAAAGAGCGATAAGTGCTATTCGACTGTGTCTAGCTGATGATGTCCTGTTTAATATCGTGTCAGAAACAACAGCTGCTGGTTTGTGGACGAAACTGGAGAAACTGTACATGACCAAATCCTTAACCAATAGGATTCTCCTGAAGCGACAGTTGTACAGTTGCAAATGAAGGAAGGTACATCGATTGCTGATCATTTAAATGCTTTTAGTACTCTTCTTGTGCAATTACAAAGTATAGAATTAAATATTCAATCCGAGGATAAAGCTATTACTTTATTGTGCTCGTTGCCTGAATCATGGGATCATTTTGTTACTTCTATAAGTCTTAGTTCATCAGAAACTATTGAGTTTGATGATGTAGTTGCATCCTTATTATTAGAAGAAACAAGGAGAAGGTCGCATTCTGAAACCTCTACATCAGAAGCTATGATGGTTAGAGGTCGTTTGAAAGAAAGACACTCCAGGAGGTCGAGTGACTCACTTTCAAAGTCGAAAGGGAAGAAGAGTAAGCTAAAGTGTTGGTTTTGTGGCAAATCAGGGCATTTAAAGAAGGACTGTTGGAAGCGACAGCAGCAAACTTCAAAAGTAGATTCTTCGATAGAGAAGAAGGAGGAAAATACGACAGATACAGGTTCGACATCTGGTTCAGGTATGAGTGATGAAGTATTATCAATTAACGTGTCAAATCATGGTCAACATTGGTTGTTAGATTCCGGTGCATCAAACCACATGTGTATCCATAAAGAATGGTTTAAGACATATAAATCAATTGATGATGGTGTTGTGTACATGGGTAATGATGTAACATGTAATATTGTGGGAATTGGGAGTATACAACTGCAAATGTTTGATGGGACAACAAAAATATTAACTGATGTGAGGCATGTACCAGATTTAAGGAAAAAATTGATTTCATTAGGAGCACTTGATTCAAATGGATATAAAACTGTAATTCAAGGTGGAGTAATGAAAATTTACAAAGGTATTTTACTAGTTATGAAAGCTAAGAAGGTAGGAAATCTATTTCAGTTAGAAGGAAGTACAGGGTCAGCTTATGTGTCTACGGTGTCTGAACATGACAGTAGTTCCATTCACTTATGGCATCAAAGATTGGGGCATATGAGTGAAAGAGGGTTGAAAATTCTGGCTGATCGCAAGTTACTTCCAAATCTAAAGTCTGGAAAGTTAGATTTCTGTAAGCATTGTTTGTTTGGAAAACAAAGTAAACAAAAGTTTAAAACAGGCAAACATACTAGTAAAGGCATACTTGATTATATCCATTCAGATGTGTGGGGTCCAGCTCCTACAACTTCATATGGTGGTTCATCTTATTTTGTATCATTCATTGATGACTTTTCTAGGAAAGTGTGGGTCTACATGTTGAAAAGGAAGTCTGATGTTTTTTCAGTTTTCAAGCAGCTTAGAGCATTGGTAGAAAACAACACTGGTAGAACAATAAAATGTTTAAGAACTGACAATGGTGGTGAGTTTACTTCCAAGGAGTTTGACAGCTATTGCAAGGATGCAGGGATTGAGAGACATAAGACCACGGTTTATACTCCTCAACAGAATGGAGTTGTTGAACGCATGAACAAGACTCTTCTAGAGAGAGCAAGGAGTTTGCTGAGTAACGCCGGGTTGCAAAAGGAGTTGTGGACGGAAGCAGTGGCAACAGCTTGTTATGTGATAAACTGATCTCCATCAACGGCAATAGGTTGCAAGATTCCACAAGAGGTATGGAAAGGACACCCTTGTGATTATTCTAAACTCGGAGTGTTTGGTTGTGATGCAGATGCTCTAGTGCCTAAACATCAGCGAACTAAATTAGATCCAAAGTCTAAAAGGTATATCTTTGTTGGGTATGGTGTTGGAACAAAGGGATATAGATTGTGGGATCCTACTACCCGCAAAATCATCATCAACAGAGATGTAAAGTTTAATGAATCCTCTCTTGTACAGTTAGATGTAGATAGTAGATTGAAACAGGATGATGTATCTGAATTTCAGCACATTCAGTTTGATAGCATTTCTAATGATAGTCATGATGACCATAGTTCAGATACTAGCCATGAACAGGTTTCAGAATCAGATCATGAACAGGGTGCGGGTCTAGATCATGGATAGGTCTCAGATACTGATCGTCAAGAAGTTCCTACAGATGATAGTCCGCCAATCGACGAAGCGCCAGAAACATCATTAAGGAGCTCGACAAGAATGAAACGGCCACCGAGAAGGTATCATGATTATGTCACTTTTGTTGCATTTACTGCTAATGACGATGAACCTCTGTGCTATCAGGAAGCAATAGAAGGTTCAAAGAGTGATAAGTGGGAGGCAGCCATGAAGGACGAAATGATGGCCTTGGGTAAGAATGGCACATGGGATCTGGTTGAGCTTCCGAAAGGCAGGAAAACTGTGGGGTGTAAATGGGTTTTCAAGCTGAAACGGGGTGTGAATGATACGGAAGACAGGTACAAAGCGTGGCTGGTTGCAAAAGGGTTTTCTCAAAAAGCCGGTATTGACTTTCATGAGATTTTTTCACCAGTGGTTAAAATTGCTTCAATTAGAATTGTGTTAGCATTAGTGGCTTTGCTTGATTTAGAGTTGCAGCAATTAGATGTTAAGACTGCATTTCTACATGGTGACTTAGATGAGGAAATTTATATGGAACAACCGGAAGGGTTTGTTGAGCATCGCAATGAGAAATTTGTCTGCAGGCTCAAGAAGTCTTTATATGGCCTGAAGCAGTCGCCTCGGCAGTGGTATAAGAAGTTTGATTCTTTCATGTTGAGTGAGAAATATGTTAGAAGTGAATATGATCATTGTGTTTATTTTAAACAGTTAAATAATGGCATATTCATTATCTTAGTATTGTATGTTGATGATATGCTTTTAGCAAGCAAAAGCATAGAAGAAATCAACAGGTTGAAGGCTCAGATGGCAAGGATGTTTGATATGAAAGATCTAGGAGCAGCAAGACAGATTTTGGGCATGGAGATTTTCAGAGACAGAAGCAATGGTAAGCTATGGCTATCACAACAAAAGTATATTGAGAAAATACTTTTGAGATTTGGTATGAATAACGTGAAGCCTCTGTCAGTCCCTCTCGCTTCCCATTTCAAGATTTCTTCGAGTTTATGTCCTAATTCAGATGAAGAAAAGGATTATATGTCTCGAATTCCATATGCTAATGTAGTAGGGTGTTTAATGTATGCGATGGTGTGTATGCCACCAGATATTTCACATGCAGTTGGGGTTGTCAGCAGTTACATGGAAAATCCGGGTAAAGAACACTGGTCAGCAGTGAAATGGGTGCTTCGGTATCTGAGAGGCACAAGTAGTTATTGTATCACTTACAATAAGAGTAGTGAATTTGTTTGTGGATTTTTTGACTCCGATTTTGTAGGTGATTTGGATAAGAGAAGGTCAACTTCAGGGTATGTCTTTACTCTTGCAGGTGGAGCTATAATTTGGATGTCAAAGCTATAGAACATCGTCGCTTTATCCACTATTGAAGCAGAATACATTGCTGCTTCGCATGCTTGCAAAGAGGCGGTTTGGTTGAAAGGTTTGCTTGGTGAGTTTGGTAGATTACAGGACAACATCAGGTTACTTTGTGATAGTCAAAGTGCAATACATTTGGCTAAGAATCTGGCCAATCATAGTAAATCAAAGCATATTCCAATTAAGTACCATTTTGTAAGACAGGTTATCACTGAAAGGGGAGTCTCTCTTGAAAAGGTGCATACAAAGGAAAATTGTGCAGACATGTTCACAAAACCAGTTTTGTTGGAGAAGCTACGCTGGTGTTTGGCTTCTCTTGGCTTGCAGAAAACATAAAATAATAATAACAGGGCATCAGGCGAATTGTTGTCAAGGTGGAGATTGTTGAGATTTTCTGTTTTGAATAAAATAGGAAAAATCTCAGTAGTTGACAACAATAGGAATTAGTTCCTAGATTAGCTCCAGTTTGTTGGGAGGGAGTTAATGCATCCTAAATTTGAGTTGAGAGGATTTATGAGGCAGTTAGATCCTCCTTGCTATAAAACAGGTATTCATACGGATTGTTTTTTTGTATGAGGGTGTGAGAGTTTGTGAGAATTTAATTTTGTAATCTCCTGTTTGATTAATAAGAATTGTCGATGCCTATGTTTGGTGGACGTAGCCCAGATTGGTTGGGTGAACCACGTTAAAAGCTTTGTCTCTTGTGCTTGAATTATTTGTTGTGTATATGTTTTTTATAATCTGTTGTTCCTCTAATCTCCAACAGCACTCTAGCTTTGGACTGTGGGATGGTGAAGGATTTTAATCTCCCTAATATGTGAACTTTTATGTCTCGATGTCAGTGATCGATGGGTGTTATTGGAAGCCTATCCTACCGATGCTACACCTAAACTACATAGATTGTTTCTCCCTTGTGACCAAGTGGACTTAATCTATGTTCGTTGAATTATTAAGGTATAGTGTTTCAAGTCTAGGCTTAACAGTGTTAATCAAGGTCACGTCCGCTTAGTGTGTGAGTGTGTGAAAATGATGTTTCAAGTGGATGACATAATTGAGCATGTTGTACAATGCCATGTGTAGCTGAAAATAAAGTGTTGAAACACTACAAATAATGTTGAAAATGAAAAAATCATAAACAAAAAATCAAGCACATGAAACGCCACCCAAAAAGGCTGTCAAGAAGCTAAGCAAGAGAAGGAAAACAAACTACTCAAAGATACATAAAATGCCTAAAATAAATAATGTGAAAGGGGTTGATATCTAGAGGTGTTAATATATTATAAATGGTGCAGACATACAACAAAAATCAAAGGTGAATAGTATTGTAAAGGATAGGTATGAAGCTCCAAAACCTAGGATACGCAAGGCGACCCTAAGGCGGAAAGGAAAAACCAAAACTCTAGAGGGAGGAAAGGTTAAATAAACCTATAGAAATGTGTTGTAAAATAATGGATCAAACTTTAAAAATCAGTGGCTGAAAATACTAAAAACATAAACTCCTCCCTCAACCAATCTCTTCCTAAAATGGTGGAGGTGTAATTTAAACCCTAAGGGGTTTTTTCCTTCATCAAAGTGAAAAATGAAGAGAATCTAGGCCTAGGTGAGACTCAAAAGGAGATAAGAAACCCTTACAAATCCACACACAGTGTTCTCAGCAATTTTGAAGAAAAGAATTTGGAAAAATATTGGAAAGAAAATCCAAAACGTAGGCACTGACTTGGAAACAGTGGAAGACACATATATCTGGCAAAAAAGTGCACTCTAGGACGTAGATCTATGGATGAGAATTGTGTTTTACTCCTAGAACTCTAGGTCAGTAGATCTCAAACAAATTTTTTCGTCTCCTGCTCGACTGGTACATGTGACCTGCAGAAAGAACCAGAAAACCACCATAATCCAAAAATTGGACAAAAAAGGAAAATAAAGCTATAAATAGAATTTGAGAGGCTATAAATAGCTACATAAAACCCTGAAATTTGCTGAAACTATAGTCACCCATGAAATGAATTACTATGCTAGTGGAGTCCCCATTTGTTGGCGACCATGTAGCTACTAGTGACAATTGATGCTAACAACAATTTGTGGTTTCTTATGCTTCATATCTACAACAATAAAATGAGAAAAACCTGCAATAAAAAGGTATATGTGGTCCAAACTTAAAAAACAACAATAAAAATCGAATGTAATAAACCATAAACCAATATACAAAGTCTTTTAAATGAATGATAATATTTATTGATAACATTTGGTGAAGGAGATCTATAAAAGGGTCTTCAAATCCCCCTCCTTGGATGGGTCCTTTGATGTCCTTAATGCTTCAATGATCAATTCTCTCTCTCACTCTGAACAACCCAAAAAAATGCATAGAACTCTTGTGGGAGCTCAGATGTGAGAAGGCAATAATGGTGACCATGATAATGATCATGGTGAAGAATGAATGGAAAACCCTCTTATTTATTAGAAAATATTGAGTTGATATCAAAAATGGAAAATAATAAAATAATATTGACCAAATCATGATCTGAACATTAGGAATTCTTTATTATATTTTTTGAAGAGGGAAAAGATATTTAAAATGGTCAAATATCTTTATTTAGAAATAATTAACAAATAAAATGATTTATTAATTTCTTCGCGGGGATTATGAATGGTGTGAAATTGAACTAATTATTAAATAGTGATCTGATAATTATTCAAAAATATAATTAAAGAATAATAAATAAATAGTGGTTTATTTAATTATTCCTAGGTTATTTAGGCATGTGACAAGGAAAAATTATCAAACAATTATTTAATAATTATTCCAAGAGAAAAATAAATAAATAATGATTTATTTAATTATTCTCATGGGGGTTTTTAATTTGAATCAGAAATAATATAGTAAAAATGGTTTACTAAATTATTTCCCATGGTGAAAGTAATTTTACTATGGTAAAATCAATCCTACATGACGTATTTTGATCCACCTAGTTAGAGATGGCTAGGTGATCATTTTTTGGTGATAACAGGGATACAGTTGGAAAAAGAGATGGAAAACCTACAACAAATTATACTTTCATAAGGCAAGATGGAAGAACTAAGTGATCAAGAGATAGTCACCTCTCTCAAACTGGAGGAACACTTAAAGCAAGAAGAAACTATATTGAAATACAAATCATGAGTCTAATGGTTGCAAGAAGGGGAAAAGAAAATTAGTGGAATAACCAAGATATTGAATTGATATTGATGTTGAATTTAACAGTATAGATTATTTCCCAAGTATTATCAATCAATATATATTAATATAGCATGATATAATTCTAAATATTTGTATTTTATTTTGTATTATATGTCTTTTATCATCTCATAATGGAGGCTTCTCTGATTCATGATTAAAGAAACTCTTCACGATAAATCGCATCAATGTCTTAATATGGACATGTCTCAAAGCCCTACTAAGGTTCATAATCAAGAAAAATATGGATAATAAGATCAACATATCACCTAATTATAGTATGAGATGCAACCATAAATTCCAAACACATAACAAATTAAATAATACTATAAAATATTTTAATAATATAGAAATAAACATCTAAAAAAGGTTTATATTATTATTAATTATTATCGTCAAATAATAGATAAACTGATTAATATCACCTAATTATAGTATGAGATGCAACTGTAAATTCCAAACACAAAACAAATTAAATAATACTATAAAATATTTTAATAATATAAAATTAAACATCCAAAAAAGCTTTCTATTATTATTAATTATTATCGTCAAATAATAGATAAACTAATTAATTAGAAATTGTCAAGTAATGTACAATTGACAAATACACATGACTATGAAGTCAAGTATTAAATGTTGAAATTTAATTTATATTTTGGTTTAACTCAATAAATTTGATTTAAAATGATTAATGGTGTATTTAATTGATATTGATATTGAGTTTAATAATATAAGCTATTTTTCCCACATATTATCTATCATTATACATTTTAATATTTTGTGATATAAATCAAAATATTTTTATTTCTATTTTGTATAATATGTTTTTTAATGGTATATATGTTTGTGTTTATATGTAATTAATAATTTTATGCATACATAATATTATATGCGATAAGTTGAAAGTCGTATTTTAATTTATATTGATCTTTAATTTCATAAAATTATTATTATTATTATTTTAATTATCAAGTGATATACATTTCACAGAACCCTAAGTTAAATATCGTGATTAATCTATATTGATGTTCAATTTAACTTAATGAATTTTTTTGCATCAACATTTCAATATTTTATCATATAATTCTAAACGTTTATATTTGTTTCATATTATGTGTTTATAACTTTATACATCAATAATATTGTATATAAGAGGTTCAATATTATGTTTTAATATTAAGAGCTTAGATTTCCTATTGGTCCTTTGAGGCAATAAAGAGGCCAGTCACCTGCCAAATGGCTTTCTTAGTGGAGATTCTATTTTGATGGGCATCCATTATATCAGAGTGGGATGGGAGGGCTAGCATTAGTGCAACCATTGTGGGGGAGTAAAGTCTATTTTTTCCCAATTGTAACATTGATAGAGGAGGGAGGTAGGAATGCCTTGATCCTTATCTAGATCTATCGACGAGGCACTTAGTTTGGGGTCGTGGTTATCCAGATGGTTATCCATTTTATTTCCCTCTCAAAGAACAAGAGAGAGGAGGGTGGCAGGAATTTGAATTAGGAGCTTTGTTATGTTTGTTACTCAATCTCCCAATCTCAAGCTCTTGATTGCTTGGGATGGGTTAGAACCACATTGCATTCTTCGAAATATATTTGTTATTGTTTTCAAATTTCCCTCCATGATGAACTTCGAGTAACACTTTCCTATCGTGATGAAGAGGACATTTTCAAGTTCCCTAATTTATGAAACATTGTTGGTAGTGTGACCGATTTCTTGAGCATATATGTGAGGGATTTGAATGTGTGCATTGTCAAAGAAATATCCATAGCTAGTTAGACCTAGATTCCCTTTGCAGGCATCATCAAAATTTTGTTTGATGAAGTCAGTGAGAGGGGGAGATGAGTAGGTAGGGCTAGAGGGAGAGGAGGGAGGAGGTGAAGGGACATAAGAGAAGAGATGACGAGAGAATCCGAAGGAGGAGAGGATGAATTTTTCGACGGGATTACAAACCCAATCTTTATCAACCCAAGAAAGCAAGAGAAATGATTCCCTTAGTTTGTTGAGAATAATTTGCCAAAGATTGTGCAAAGAGAGTTTTGTTTTTAAAAACTATTTCTCTTTCCAAGTGTTCTAGAGGAGGAAACGTGGGATCTTATTTCAAACTTAATTGGTGACGGGGTTTGTAAAGGGAGAGGCTCATCATGAATGAAAAGTAGAGGTGATACTCGTAGGATTGTGATCATATTGATGAAATACAATGGAAATATTGCCTAAGAGGGGAGAAACATAATTAATTTTGTTGAAGAGGTGATTACTAGATTTAAAATTAGATAGAATGAGGGAGTAGGTTGAAATTCCATAGAATCCATAACGTTGACTCTTGTCCCAAGTAAGAGTTTTGTTCTAAAATAAAATCAAGAAGAGGTTAGTTTTAGGCCAATGTCTGAGATACTATAGCTTTTACCACATGCTACTATATTCATTATGATTATTATTGGAAAGGAGGCTGCATGCTTATGAGAGGTTGAAATTTCCTTGAGGTTAGCACTATGGACAAATAAAATATGCTCCTGCTTGAATAGGAATTTTTGATCAACTAGAATCGGAACTCAACTTGAACTAATTGGTACAATCTGTCCATTTGCACCACCAAGAAGAATGAGATGAGGGAGAGCCCCAATATTCAAGAAAAGAGGTTAGTCCTTGGGCAAGAAGAGAGTATTTGATAGGATTGAGATGACTTTTATGAGATTGTTTTGGCCATTAGTGCCAAGAATCCTCCTATAATAACATGCTTTGACCATTTCTTACTTCCCAAAAGATACACTACCATCCTCGATGAGATTTTGTGCTCCCATGAAACATTCAAAATATGTGAGCCTTTGATATTACCAATCAATTAGAGTTGTAATTCCTAAATGTTTCAGGTGTATATGTGTCTCCATATATTACACTAGACGACTCCCAGATTTTGATCCATCTCTACCAATTTTGTTGTTGTTGTGTGCTTTACTAATAGTTTTTGGATCTCTTGGTACAAATCCACCTTTAAGCTTTGGTTGGAAACATTTCTCCCAAGAAATGAGAGTCCACATTTTTTCTCTCTTAGCACCCCATGAGAGGAAGCATCACTAAATGTTCCATATCTTGTTGAGAATGGCCTTTAGAGAAGCAAAAGTGAATAAGAGATAAATAGGAAAGGATTGAAGGATTGATTTGAGGAGAGTGAAGTTCCCTACCAAATTTAATAAGAAAAATGTCAAACGGGACCAATGAACTTCAAATTTTTGAAGAAGATTATCCCAAGTGATTTTTCTAAGAGAGTTGGTAGAGAGAAAGGTGCCCAAATATTTGGCGAAAAAGTAGCTCTTTTGAAAACCAAGAGGCCAGAAAATGTGATTTTGAATAACTAGTGGAGTGTTAAAGAAAAATATTTAGGATTTGACTAGGTTAATGGAAGTTCTAGATACATTAGAGAATGTAATAAGGATGTGATTTAAGGTTGTCACTTCCTCGACAGTGGGAGTGCCCATTAGAAAAGTGTCATTCACAAATTTATGATGAGTGGAAGAACGAATTGAATATCCTAGAGGGATACCTTCTAAGAGTCCATCTTGAAGGGAAACAAAGATCGGGCAATCGAGGCCTTCAACCATTGGGAGAAAAATATAAGGAGAGATGGCACCCCCTTTACTAATGCCTCTTGAAGGAACAAAATGGATGGAGGGAATTGCATTGACTAAGATGGAGAAGAATGCTTTGGGGATGAGGGAAAGTATGTAATGAATCCATATTTATTCGAGTCCAAAGGCTATGAGTATATGAAAGATGAATTTCCAACTGAGATTTTCAAAGGCTTTAGGCATGTCAAGCTTGATGAGCATACGAAGGGTTTTGTTGGATTTAAGAGAATGGATGTGTTCATGTGAAAGGATTACACTATCCATTATTTTCCTTCCTTCCACGTATCTAGTGTAGGTTTAACCCCGTATAGAAATTACCTGCAAATAAACTCTAAAACACATAAAATAAACAATGTGAGAGCATAACACATAAAACACATATACACAGAGATTTTCACCTGGATCCAAAAATTGGGACTACCAACTTGATTTTTCATTATGTTCCTTTCAATGTTATAATATATATTTATACATGTCGAAGCATCCAATACCATGGACCAAAACCCATCACATCCAAAACTGTGGATCAAAAACCATCGCATCCAAAAACATGTGTGAAAATCATGCACAAAACCATAGGTGGATCTGCCCAACCTAAGATAGGTTCCAAAACCAAAATTTTCCAGGGCGTTGCCCTGAACCCCATAGAGTGGGGTTACCTGCACCCCCAAAACCCCATGTGATCCCCCACTATGCAATCGATGCAACGAAGGGGGGGATCTTCCCCTCCTCTAACCCCCCAGTTTACAACGTGGGCTAGTCGTGGAAAGAATATAACACAACCCAAAATTCTCCCACTTGTTGTTTTCTTTCCACAGGGGGCCACAAGAGAGATTAGTCATTTATCTAGCCCTACAATGCCCATTGTTTCTCTACACCAAGAGAACTTCTCATATCTCACAGATTTTGTCAATGCATCTGTAGTATTCTTCAAAGTGTCCACCCTTACCAACAACACCTTTTTGTCTTCTGTCATATCCCTCACAAAGTGATACTGAACATCAATGTGCTTTGTCTTTGAATGATATGCAGGGTTCTTTGTGAACAAAATTGCACTTCGGCTGTCACAATCTATCCTTATAGCTCCCTGTACTAACCCCATACTTGAACACAATCTCTGCAACCAAACTACTTTCTTGCTTACATGAGTGGCTACCATGTATTCTGTCTCTGTAGTTGATAGTGCCACTATAGATTGTTTCTTACTCATCCAACTGACTGCACTTCGAAAGAGGTTAAACACATACCCACTTTTAGATCTTCTCTGATCTAGATCTCCAGCCCAGTCTGCATCAACAAATCCATGAATATCCAACACTCTGTCCAATCTTGGTCTTCCTTGGTAGCACAAACCATAATCACTAGTGCCACGCAAATACCTGAAAATTCGCTTCATTGTTGTCCAACGCTCCTTTCCTGGTTTTGACATAAACTTGCTCAATACTCCCACTGCATGTGCAATGTCTGGTCTAGTACAGACCATTGTAGACATCAGGCTACTGACTACAATTGTATATGGAACAAGGGACATGTACTCTTCCTCTTCTTGTGTCTTGGGACAATATTCAGCAGACACCTTTACCCCTACAGGAATAGGAACCTTCACAAGTTTACTATCCTGCATATTAAATCTCTGCAGTATTGTATCAACATACTTCGTCTGGTTTAACCAGAGCTTCCTCCTTGCATGATCTCTTTTAATTTCCATGCCCAAAATATAGTTTGTAGCACCAATATCTTTCATGTTGAATTTGGAGGACAATTGGGTCTTCAAATCCTGGATAATTTCTTTGTCATTTCCGACCAGAAACTATCATCCACATACAAGACCAAATAAATAACATGGTCACCAATTAATTTGAAATACACACAGTGATCTGCATTGCTTCTGGTGAAGCCAAGTCCTCGTATAAATGTATCAAATTTTTGATACCACATCCTTGGTGATTGTTTTAACCTATACAGAGACATCTTTAATTTGCATATCGGTTCTTACCCTTCACCACAAAGCCTTCAGGCTGCTTCATGTAGATTTCCTCTTCTGGATCCCCGTGAAGAAATGTTGTCTTCACATCCATCTGTTCTACCTCAAAATCAAAAAAAGCAGTAACAGATAAAAGTAATCTAATAGAAGTTACCTTGGAAACAGGAGAAAAAATATCACCAAAATCAATTCCCGGCACCTAGGAATAACCTTTTACTACCAACTGAGCTTTGTATTTCTCCACCTTTCCTTCTGCATTTGTCTTCTTATTGAACACACATTTGCTTCCAATGGGTTTCCTTCCGGCCGGCAACCCCACTAGATCCCAAGCCTCATTTTTGTGCAAAGATACCATTTCATCAACCATGGCCTCTTTACAGAGTTTTCCATCCGCTAAATCTACTGCTTCCTTCACATTTTTGCAATCATCATTAGTAATAGATAAAGAAAAATTTGAAAAAAAAGCAGACGGACTATACCTTTCTTGCCGCCTTCTTTGTTGAACTGATCTTCTCACACCTGGTGTTTGTGGCTCTTCATCTTCTGATTCCTCCTCTATTGTAGAGTCTGATTCTTCCTCCTTTAGCTCAACCTCTATCTTCTTAGGTTCCTTTGGTTGGACTTCATGATTAATAACATCTTTCACCTCTCTGAACACCACATCTCGATTGTACACAACCTTCCTTGTTACTGGGTTCCAAATCTTATAACCCTTTAAACCATCTTTATACCCAATAAAGATGCACTTTTCATATTTACTATCCAACTTGGTTCGTTTCTCCTTTGGAACATGTACATATGCATCACATCCAAATACCCTCAAGTGTGAAAGAGAGGGTTGCTTACCAGTCCATACCTCTTGTGGAGTTTTATCCTCCAACATTGATGAAGGTGATTTGTTGACCAGGTAACATGTTGTCTCCACTGCCTCTACCCAGAATTCTTGTCCTAACCCGACACCACTGAGCATGCTTCTTGCCCTTTCCATCAACGTCTTGTTCATTCTTTCTACAACTCCATTTTGCTAAGGTGTATATGGAGTAGTCTTCTGTTGTACTATACCACACCTCTTACAGAATTCTTCAAATTCCTTACTACAAAACTCTCCACCGTTATCTATCCTCAGCACCTTTATCTTCTTCTCTGTCTAGTTTTCCACCAGAGCCTTGAATTCTTCAAACCTGTCAAAGACATCAAATTTCTTCTTAAGGAAATATATCGATGTATTCCTCGAGAAGTAATATATAAATGATACATAGTAGACAGACTTACCCAGTGATGGAACCTTCACAGGTCCAAACACATTACTATGTACAAGCTCTAATATATGTTTCGCCCTCTTACCACAAGAGGGGAAAGTCACCTGATTCTGCTTCCCATATACACAATTTTCACAGAAATCAAAATCCAAAGAGCTATTACTCATACCTTCTAGCATACCTTTACCATGACGTATTCGAAGGCCCTTCTCTCCAATATGTCCAAGCCTTTGATGCCACAACATGGTCTTCTCTCTAGAGACCACTAGATTTTCTACTCCACTTTCAGGAACCATAGAATTGTTGCACCCATCAACAACTATGCTATCTTTCAGCTTGTACAGAGTTCCAATACAAACTCCCCACATCAATACCATTGCTCCCGAAACCATCTTGCAGGTATCCTTCTCGAACACTGTTTTTACACCTGCATCATCCAACTTGGTTACAGAAATTAGATTTCTGTCCAATGAAAGAATATGCAGAACACCTGGAAGTGTTCTAACCCTTCCACCTTGCAACTTCAACTTTACTTTTCCACGACCAACGATTCTAGCCTTCCTATCATCCCCTAAGAAGACATCATCACCATCGTATTTCTCATACTCGCAGAACCACTCTCTATGGGGAGTGAAGTGAAAGGATGCACTTGAGTCAATCAACCATGCCTCACGATCTACATGTGTACTTGAAGAAGCCAAGTACACATCCCTACCTTCATTTGAGGTGGTTTCCACCTCTGCAGAAGGAGCATCATCAGATCCCTTTCCTTTATCAGGAGCTTTAGATTTACAATCCCTTTTGTAGTGCCCTTCCTTTTCGCATTTCCAGAACACCACCTTTACAGGTTTTCCTAGAGATTTAGATCTCCCTCTAGATTTAGATCTCCCACTCGATGACTTATTTTTATTTCTATTTTGGGACCATCCCCGTACAGACAAGGCATCACCATTCTGGCTCTCCATATTTTTCCGTCTCATCTCCTCGGTCAACAAGGATGAGACTATTTCATCAAACTGCAAGACAGTTGCATTGCTACCTATTGTAATAACTAGACTATCCCACAAATTTGGTAGAGAACATAACAAATTGATGCTCTTATCTTCATTTGAAATTTTAATATCAACAGATGCTAACTGACTTACCACAGTATTAAATTCATTCTGATGCTCTATCACCAAGTCTCCATCTTTCATCCTCAGATTATACAGCTTTTTCGCAGGAACAGTTTATTCACCAAAGACTTAGATTGGTACAAAGTCCCTAACTTGTCCCACAAAGCCTTCGTTGAAGCTTCCCCTAATACATTCAGCAATACTGAATCTGAGACACACAATAGTTGCTCTTTCCCTTCCAATCCAACTTCTTCCATTCTTCATCGGACACTCCCATTGGTTTAGTACCTAGATCTACCGTGATCCACTGATTTTTATCCATCAACAGATCCTCCATCTTGAGTTTCCACAACTCAAAATTCTGACCATTAAATTTCTCGATCTGTATCTTTCCACTACTTGCCATCTTCTTTCACCACCAGAATCGATCTCACAGATCTCCCACTGAGCAAGATCTACCACAAGCCCGAGCAAAACCCCTCAGCAGCAAAGGCGTCCCCTTGAAGCCAAAACAACTTTGATACCAAATGTAGGTTTTAACCCTGTACAGAAATTACCTGCATATAAATTCTAAAACACATAAAATAAACAATGTGAGAGCATAACACATAAAACACTTATACATAGAGATTTTCCCTTGGATCCCAAAACTGGGACTACCAGCTTGATTTTTCATTATGTTCCTTTCAATGTTATAATACATATTTATACATGTCGAAGCATCCAATGGACCGAAAACCAAACCCCTGTGACCCCCCCGCTACACAATCGGCGCAACGAAGGGGGGGCTCCACCCCCACTCTAGCCCCCCACTTAACTACGTGGGCTAGTCATGGAAAGAATATAACACAACCCAACATCTAGTTTGCTCCAGGGAAATGAGAGAGAGGATGATGAGTTTTAGTTTGTTGGCAATGACCTTGGAGATGATTTTGTATATGATATCACAGAGGGAAATGGGCCAATAGTGATAAGGAGAGTTATTTCTTGATAATTTGGGGATGAGAATGATGAATGTGACATCTAATGTTAAGAGGATTGAGGAGGAGAACTTAGAGTCTTATACTATTTTCCATATATCCTGACACAAAATTGGTTAACAATCATGGTAAAAAATTATAGTTAGCCCATTGAGACCTAGAGAATTTCCTTTAGGCATATCCACTATTGCAATTTCCACCTTTTGCATGGTAAAAATAGGTCATTCTACTCCTTTTTGACAATTTTGGGTATGTATTTTGTAATCATTATGTAAGGTAATTTATTCTAGGGGTAGAGTTTCGGGCCTGGAGGAGAATCCGAGGCAAAGTTTTCGGGATAGAGGAGAAAACACAGAGGTGAGGATTTTGGGCTGGACGATTATTTTATGTTAGCAAGTCCAACCCTGATCTTAACAACCTAAACAAAATTTAGTTGTTGCACATAAGCTTTAATTTCTACATCTAGTTTTTAAACAAGGTATACTTGATTTAAGTTAGTATTTGGCCTTAAGTTTACATTTATAGAGTGTTGATAAAGATTAAAATTCATGGGTATACCAATTTTAAAATGAACCTCTGTTTATTTTTTACTTTCTTAGTTTTGTTAAGTATTTAGGAAATTATTATATTATCCAACCCTCATTATTTTGCTTTCTTTATTCATACTCAATTGCATTCGAACATCATACATCAAACGTTAGCATAGGTGGGGTATCTAGGAAGGAAATCCACCACCCACTTGAGGGGGATTCCCTTATCATGCTCTACAAACAATCTCATTTAACCCTTCATTGTTCAGGTAGTGATTTGGATTTAATTGATTGACTGCGTAGAGTGCTCCCCTTATTTAGGGTTTTTTTCTTATGATCTCTACATAAGGAGCTTTTGGAGCCACATTTATCTGTATGTATATTTGTGCATGAACTACACCTTCGACTATTGGGGAAAGCACTAAAGCAATAGAATATACAACAATTTCCATTGACGTTGCTTCTATAGTAGCTACCCTTCTTTCATTACTAGTACCTTCACTTATTTTGTAGCTGGTCATGGATGAAGTATTGATGGGGTTGATTCTATGTTACATAGACCTTTATTTAGGGTTTGTTTCTTCTGCTCTATACATAAAGAGTTTTTGGAACTACATTTCTCTGTATGTATATTTTTTGCATGAACTGCTCCTCCTACTGTTGGGCAAACCACTAAAGCAATAGAATATACAACAAATGCCACTGATGTTGCTTCTCGAGTAGCTATACTTGCTTCTTTCGTTATTGGTGCCTTAACTTATCTTGTCGCTAGTCCTAGATGAAGTGCCGATGGGTTTTATTCTCTGCTACAGATCTCCTTCTCATGCTTTTAACTAAAATATTGATCACTTAAATAAATTTTGAATAAATTTAAATTTATCAGCTAGAATCGAATTAATTATATGAAGTAAAATCTGACGAACCTGAATCAGCTAGGACCTATTAGAAGATTATAGTACATCTCAGTTTCCCTCATAGAACTATTGTTGAAAAACCATCATTACCTTTTGGCTAGTGATAGGTTTCACTTCCTTGGAACGTGCATTGGTTTGAGTTTCTTTTTCTTTCTATTTTTTTCAACTTGTTGTCATGTGAGTACAACGCCTTACCTTTAACAATATTCCTACACTTCATATGAGAATTTCCTTTGTCTTATCACCAAGTCTGAGGGCATCCAAGAAATAAAATGATGGTTATGGAACATGATATTCTTGTAAATCTCTATCCCAGTCACAAAAATTTGAATCCTAATCACTAACCGGAGAAATAAACTCATATCTTCACCACTAATTTTTGGGATTATGTCTCTCTATATGTATTTGTTTGGATTAGTTGCATCAACTACTTGTCTCACTGCAGGGAAAAGATCAAGAAACTCATAATCTTCACCAGAGGAAAGGGTTAATTGCATGAACAACTTGTCTTGTTGTAGGTAAAACCACTAAAGCAATAAAATATAAAACAAGCTCTAGTTCCAATTTCTTGTTCATTCTATTTTTTCAACTTGTTCTCATGTGAATTGCATGAACTACTTGTCTTACTGCAAGTAAAACCACTTAAGCAACATATCTAGTTCCATTCTTTTCTTCATCTTATTTTCATGTGTGTTCCGCTTGTTGTCTTCAACATGATTCCTGCACTTTAGATGAAGTGCCAATGGTGGAACTACAAGTTCCAAAAGGAAGAGATTTTCTAGTGAAATCGTAAAATAAGTTTTTAGTTTTTAGGGCTTTGTTATAGAGATATTTGGGCACTGTAACCCCAATCACATATTTTCATAAACCAAGGGCTTCTAAGCCCCTAAAAGTGTTGTTTCATACACTAAAGGAACAAGGTCAGTTGATTACATCATCTCCCAGAAGTCCTCCCTGAAAGACTACTCAGAACTAGTCAAAACTAGACCATACAGACTGCTCAGTGCTAAGGGTGCGATGCATCTCACCCGCCACATGCAAAAAGTGTGATGCATATTGAAAATCCCTTCTATAGGGTGCGATGAGCGAGAACAGACAAATGGCAGAGGCAGTGGACTAGGTGGAAACCCAGAGAATCTTCTAGAAACTGCCCATTTGACACTTGCCTCTCTGAATTCACCCAAGGATGAGTAAGAGATCATGAAATCTCCCAGGGGAACCAAGAACTATCATAGAAATGACACTAATCAAAATCCTAGAGGTTGACTCACCCACCTGTAAATATCTATATATGGATCCCTCATCCTAGAGATCCAGAGGCTGGAATTTTGTATTTTGTAAGGAAGTACTGTTGGTTTCTCTGTGCAACATTGTAATGTTGGGTGATCTAAGCTTTTCATGAGGTGAAGAGGGCTTTCATGCTGGGAGGATGGCATTGGGTTAGACCAATGGGTTGTAATACTCTCTTCTACTACTTCTACCAATAAAGCTATTTGAGTTTTCCTCCATATTCTTGTATATCTCTGAATCTTGTATTGATATATGCATTTGTATGGTGAATATACATCTGATCCTATATTGTTTATGGTTATAGATCTCTATGCTTTGATGGTATTATGCTGCTTTGACTCTACAGGTGTTCTTTAAAGCGGGACAAGTTTGGAAAGAGTGGAGAAGCTCTGTCAAAGGAGGGAAGAAACAAGCAAGGAGCCAAGCAAAAGACTGAGGTTAGTACTCTCTTCTTCTCCCTCATCTATCTCTCATAAAGGAAAACACAAGTAACTTTAGTTTGTTTGTTTCTAAGATAGCTACCCATCTTAGTGGGACTAGCAGCTCTGAATGGACACTAGTTTTCCCGATAACAAAATGGCGACTCCACTAGGGAGCGAATAGCTTGTTTGCTTGTTTATATTTGTTTGCTTTATAAACTACAGACAGAGCCTGAAGTTAAGCCAGCTAGCCTTTGAACTCCATTTTCTATGCAAGTGCAAAGTAAATCAACGCTGCTTCAGTCAATATCTGGGTTTTTTTATGAACTGAACAACTAACTTGCAAACATCCTAAGTGCCCTGGTGGTAGCTCAAGTAACCTAATTAGATCAGCCCTTGTACTTTGTGTTTACTGCCTATCATTAGCTCAGCCTCAACCCCTGAACTTAGCTGCAAAATGTGAGCAAAAACCAAGCTCAGTCTTGTCCCTGGACCATCGCACTATCTCTCATTGGTAGTCTGGATGCATTGCACCTCTCGTGTACTATAGGTGAGATACATCCCTATTTCCCTATGTTACAGGTGCAATGATTAGGTAAGACTGTTTCTACCTCCAGGTTTTGGTTTTCTCTTCATTGTCTTCAGCTTTATTCAGTAGTTTTGTTATCTGTGATCAGTATATCACTGTTGAAACTCTCTTCCTTTACATTATTCAACCTCCATTAATAGAGAATTGTGAATGCTTTTATGTATTTTTTGTCACTTAAAGTTCTCCTTTGCAAACAATAGCTTAATTGAACTGTCGTCTTTTGATTTAAAAGTGTCACAAGTGTCATTTTCAGTCAAAGAAAAGAGTCTTACTCTTTCTGATAGTCAATTACACTTTTGTCATCGTATTTTATTTGAATTAATAGTATTTATTGTGTCAAAATCAATTTTAAATTCGAAATTGCAAAGTATCATCTTAGTCTTCCTTTCGTTTTTTGAAAAGAAAATTGTTAGTACTGTCGCCTTGAAAGAAAAATAGTTCAGATCTGTACTTAGCATTCCTTTTGTCATTCACACATTAAGAAAGTGAAAAACAAATACATTCATGTGCATTTTCATTTAGACTGCATGCGAAAATTGATTTAGGAAAAGTGCATCTAGTGTGTGCTCTCTGCTCTATGTTGAAAGGATTTTACTTCTCTTTCCTTAGTAGCTAGGATTTTCATTGCAAAAAGAAAGTAAACGACTGTTTATCATCTTAGACTGCATTTTTAGGAATTGTATATCTACATCACGCGGTGAACCTTAAAGGCAAACTTCTTAATAAAGATCAACTGTAAAATAAATTTCAATGAACATAAGAACGCTTTGGAACCTAACGCACAACATCTAGAAGTCTAGGCTAGAGACGTATTCCGGCGTCGTAAATCCTGGCAACTATCGTTTTCATCGTAGGTTGGGTGATTCCTCCTCCTTGATACGACAAGTGCCAGTATGGACTTGTGCTCCCACGTACCGTTGAGTATATATTGGGAGACCACAATAGGCTATCCTCAGGAAGCCGTGTCTGCCGCCCTATCAATCGCAATGCACTGAACACAACATTTGGGAAGATTGACTGTCGTACCATAAAATGTATTCTATAGTTTTGTGATTGGTTTTGTAATCCCTCTATCTAGATTTGCAGAGTAGTCACTTTCATTCCTTTACAAACTCCTGAAAAGAAAACATCCATCTGAGCACTTATCACTTCAGGCTCATTAAAAACCGAAGGTGACTAGAGTCATCTTTAGCTTTTTCTCAACTCTTAAAAATTGAAAAAGAAATTTGTGTCAAAGTGTCATAACATATATTTTAATCGAAATAACATCGTTGTTCCCTCGTAGGTCTTAGGTTGAGAAAATGGAGTCCACCAATCAAGGATTTCCCCTTGGGGGGAATCCTAGTCCCTTCTCCTCTTGGGGAGATGTTGGTGCACCTCATATGGCTACATTGTCCCTTCTAGGGCTTACAATTGGCCTGCCAGTATGGCTTTTCTTGACCTTTGTCGTTCAAAACACCGTGATTCCTGAGCAATCAAATCAGCAACTAGATGATACTAGAGTTACCCCCCCCACCTTCTACTTCGTTTGTTTCTCCCTCTCCTCCTTCCTCTTCACTTGGTGAAGCTGGCAGCGCTAAAAACCAAGTAACTGAGAAGAAGAAGAAGAAAGGGAAGGAGAAGAAGAAGAAGCTAATGGTGAAGGGGGCAACCATGCATCGTCTGGTGAAAATCTACACACTGCACCATCCAAACCTAAATCTCCATGTGTCATTTTCAAAGGAGACCACTATCATTGAGATTGTCCTTACATCCCACAGATCTTAAGGGACTGGTCTCCCCACTTTCACAATCTGGTGTCCTAAACCTCTGGCAATCATGTTGAGAGTACAGCATCAACTAGTGAAAACGAAGTCAATGGACAGAAAGGAAGATCTAAATTTCCTTGTAGACTGTGTGAAGGCAATCATGCCCTCCACCATTGTCCCTCCCTGGATGAAGCTAAAAGAGTCTTGGATAACTGTCTTGTGTCACCATGGCGACTTCCTCCTGGATATAAGAAACTCTTGCTGAGTCCATCGCTAGTTGAAAATCCAACTGACACACCTTTTTTGTCAGTCGAAGCACCTATCATTGAAGATAAACCCTCTGAGTCCACACCGGACCAAAGTCAATAGGTTGAGACAGTAGTCGACCCAGTCTTGTCTTCAGAAGGTCCACCTTCAGATGATACAGTCACCAAAGAGAATGAGGACGACACCGTTCAAATTCTTTTTGTTAACACAGAATTCGATGAACATGGGGGCAATTTACCCATTCCTTTACAGTAGGAGGGAAGTTCGTCAGATATTTACCCAACTGTTTATTCGGTCCCTCCTCCAAGAAATCTAGTCGTTTCCTTCGATTGGAATCTACTAGGCAGACCCCACCTACCATCGAACATACCATTCTGAATAATAGTACAAGCTTACAGAATTATCATGGTTGGTACTATCATAGATGAAGGGGCTTCTGTGAATATCCTTTCCTCAACTGCTTGGAAAGTGCTTGGTTCACCACTGCTTCTACTTGAGATTCAAAATCTGACAGGCTTCAACAAAGGAACTGGTCAACTGTTAGGGATCCTTCCAAATTTGCCTATAACTTTGAGAAGGAAAATTGTTCATCTAAACGTGATGGTAGTCTAAGGACCTTTAGATTACAATCTACTCATTGGGCATGACTACATTTATAGCATGGGAGTTATTGTTTCCTCACTCTTTCGAGTGATGTGTTTTCCACATTAATGCAGAGTGGTCCAGCTCGTAGACTAGCTTTCATTCCCTGGTCCACACGTAGCTACTAGTCAAGTGCCATCCCTAACTGGTCTTTTTTCACAAGGAATGTCTCATCAATCTCCAGTCCATCCACCTGATGAGCGCGAGTGATTTGGTGATTGTGACTGAAACCCAGGGGGCATGTGCCCTGGTCTGCCTCAGCAGGAAAACCCCAGATATAAGGTAGGTTTCCATGCAGGATATATGACTAGTATGACACACCCATCTGTATAAAAAAATGGGATTAGACTGGAATAATATTCCCTCGTCAAAGGTTATTTGATTGGGACTGACAACAGTCACCTTTGTCCATTTCGATGGACATCACCAAGGAAGTGTTTTGTCTGCGACGTGGATGGAACAATCTTGCTAGTGCAAGAAATTTCATATGGTGTCCTGGAAACTCTACTTTATGCCTGGGGGCATGCAAACCTTTTTGCATGCAAGTGAAAAGTGACCATTTATTTTCTTAAATTGTAGGCTTTCAACCCTTTAGACTCGTAGGTTGGTCATTCCTAGCTTGCATAACGAAAGGCTCTGGAGAAAAGTTGCAAATGGGGCAAGCTCCCTAAAAAATGAACCTACTGATGATACATCCTTATTATACGACTAGCACGAGCAGTTTTACGTGAATTTCAAGCTCGTTAAAAAATAAACCTAGCAATGAGCATATGTTCCACCAGAGTTTAAGCTCATTAAAAAAAAAATGAACCCACCTTTGGTAAATAACCATTGTGATCACATAATTATCAGCTTTTGAACCTTGATCGTGTTCTTACCATCACCTCCACTCTTTTTTAGTCGATCATACGCCTCCATTTGATTGTTTACCCCTTTTGAGGAACAACGGCAACGAGTGATTCTATTAGCCACCTTCTTTACACTGCTGTGATTGAAAAAGTTCCAAACCTTACCTGGAACCAACTGCTATCCGAAAAAATCACTCGTTCCTTAAAAAACGAGTCTACTTTAAGCTCTTTTCATCTGACTCATAAAAAATGAAAAGATTACTGAGGAATTGGCCTCTCCATATCGTTAAATTGATTGGAAGTGCCATCCCTCTTCTAGATTTTAATATTTTTGGACCTGAGGATCATTCCACAAAAATATTGAGCATTTGTCTTGTTTGGCTCGTCAAAACTATCGAAAAGTCATCCCTTTCGTATTGTTTTATACTTTTTCGAACTCAAGGGATTATATTACGAAAAAGGAATATTGGAGTTTCCTTTGCGTCTCCTTTTAGACTTTCTAAAACTGAAAAGGACTGAGTTATCCTTGTCATTAAACTCATTAAAACAATAGCGAAAAACTTGTCCATGCAGACAAGAGCGAGTTTCACTGTTTCTAGGCTTGTTAAAACATAGCGACAGGTTTTCCCGAAGGGAAAATTATAGAACAAGCATATGTTATCCTCCTCAAGCTTGAAAAAAATAAATAAGTACTGGTCAGCAATGACTGGGGAAAATTTGGGAAGAAAACTTGAAGAAACTTTATTGGTAGCAGGTCGCTCTTGAACATGACACTTTCACTCCATCACCATGATTGAGTCGGGTTGGGTTATTCCATTCATCGGTCATATCACCATTGGTCCTCCATCCCATCCATTTTTGGGGTTAATGCTACCAATCCATTTCAGTGTCATCGATATGTTCAAGAGAAGTCACTTAGAGAATTCACCAACCCAGCTTATGTCTCATCTGCTGTAATTCCTTCATGCTTCATTCTTTCATGACTGCCACCCTGAACCTTGTATCATCAGATTGTTTTCACCTCAGCAAAATCATTTGCTCTGTTCCATGTCATAGATGTGGGATTCATTAAGGCTCTACTATGACGGGTCACTTCTTGTCAACATCAGCTCATTATCCAAGAAGTCGACTTAGGAACAACCTTTTCATTACTTTGAAGCTTGCATGCCTCAATGGCAAGTTTCTCACTTCCAGCAACAGGTTTACATCAATGGCCTTCGACCGAAAGATTTTGCGTGGTGTTCGACATCGACTCATGTATTCACACCACGTGAATTGTACTGCAGTATCTTGAGGGTCATTATCATTATTAGTTATTCCTCTCGCGCCTGTTAATATCTTACATCATTGGCCGGTAATCAAGCGATGTCTTTCCATGTTCGACTTCATAACATCTTTTCACATGGATCGACTTCTACTTTGGGCAAAGATTGAACGAGTTTGAAGACCCTGGATCTAGTTTCATCCATCCAGGCTGCGATATATTCAAGAAAATAAAGACATCAAATGTACATCATAGCTGCACAGATAATCATCCAAGCCAAGGGATGATGGCTCTACCAGAATCATTAGTCTGCCACACAGACGGTTGTCTGTCCTATGTACATGAAAATGAATTTATAAAGCTAAGCATGGGAATGCCCACCTCAACTAGATCATGAAAATATTATGAAGATAATGTATTGTATTGTATCTTATTACAAGTCACCTTCCAGTTTGAAAAACCTCGGATCCTCATGATAAAGAATTTCACCCGACATCAGAAGATTTACAACCTCATGCTTTAGGGGGCAACTGCTATAGACATATTTGGGCACTACAAACCCAATCACATATGTCCATAAACCAAGGGCTTCTAAGCCCCTAAAAGTGTTGTTTCATACCCTAAGGGAACAAGTTCAGCTGATTACATCATCTCCCAGAAGTTCTCCCTGAAAGACTACTCAAAACTGGTCAAAACTGGACCATACAAACTGCTTAGTGCTAAGGGTGCGATGCATCTCACTTGCCACATGCAAAAAGTGTGATGCATACTGAAAAGCCCTTCTGTAGGGTATGATAAGTGAGAACATACAAATTGCAGAGGCAGTGGGCTAGGTGGAAACCCAGAGAATCTTCTAGAAACTACCCATTTGACACTTGCCTCTCTAAATTCACCCACGGATGAGTAAGAGATCATGAAATCTCCAAGTGAAAGCAAGAACTATCAGAGAGATGACACTAATCAAAATCCCAGAAGCTGACTCACCCACCCACAAATATCTATACATGGATCCCTCATCCTAGAGATCCAGAGGCTGGAATTTTGTATTTTGTAAGGAAGTGTTGTTGGCTTCTCTATGCAACATTGTATTGTTGGGTGATCTAACCTTTTCATGAGGTGAAGAGGGCTTTCATGCTGGGAGGATGGTGCTAGGTTAGACCAATGGGTTGTAATCCTCTCTTCTACTATTTCTATCAATAAAGCTATTTGATTTTTCCTCCATATTCTTGTATATCTTTGAATCTTGTATTGATATATGCATTTGTATGGCGAATATACATCTGATCCTATATTGTTTATGGTTATAGATATCTATGCTTTTATGGTATTATGCTGCTTTGACTCTATAAGTGTTCTTTGAAGTAGGACAAGTGAGGAAAGAGTGGTGAAGCTTTGTCAAAGGAGGAAAGAAACAAGCAAGGAGCCAAGCGAAAGACTAAGGTTGGTACTCTCTGCTTCTCCCTCATCTATCTCTCATAAAGGAAAACACAAGTAACTTTAGTTTGTTTGTTTCTAAGATAGCTACCCGTCTTAATGGGACTAGTAGCTCTAAATGGACACTAGTTTTCCTTATAACAAGCTTGTTATTAGAGATTTTCTAGTGAAAATCATAATATAATAGTTTTTTTAAAGAGTAATTCGCCAAATAAAGTGCATATAAAATCAATAGGTCTTACCCTCTACAGCTGATTCAACTGGATTTTCTCTCTTAAATCTGATATGATTTTCTCTCTGGACTGTACAACAGTCGACCATCAACTTTTAGATTATTTCTTTTGGTATTTCATGTTTTTTTCTGGGATAGATAGCCTCAGTTACAGCCATTTAAACTTACGTAACTTCTATCCTTTTCCATAAGTTTTTTCATATAGCATACAATTCATATGTCAAGATCAAGGTTGTAAAACTGTTTTGAAAGTTCATCTCTATGGATAGTTTGGTTTGATCCACCTGACACTGAATCTTTTGTTATTATACTTAAAAAAAAAATTGAATGGACGATTTCTCTGTTTGGTAGAAAAAACCAATAGGTCTTACCTAATATAGCCATATGGGTATTGTTGAGAAATTTACCATTTGTGTTACTGTTAGTGTAAGTTTAGATTATCAGTAAATACTAAATAAATAAGTAATAAAGTCCAAAATCAAATGAAGTTACGAATAGGTATTAGCGTTTTAAGTTTAAATTGATTAAATTTGAATCAATGTGCTTAATGGTATCATGAAATCTATATATACTCTTTTTTCCCCCTTGGAAAAATCGTAATTTTATTCATGAGAGAAAATTACATGTCGTAGATGCTAAAACGTATATGCATATGATCTGTTCTTGTTTTCACAGAAAACATAAAAAAAAACTAAAGAAAAAGTACAGCTAACCTATTCTTTTCTCCCTTTCTTTTTTTCCACTTTTCGCCAACCTCCAGTGTTGGGAGTGGATGTTACAATGGACAACTAATTTTGATTTGTATTTATGGGATATTCTTTGTCAGAATCAGATCCTTCTGATCCATGAGTTCATTTGCTGCCCTTACTTCCATTCATGTTAGTTGGGACTCTTGTTGCTGCAAAGGGTTGTTGGGCCACAAGTTGCATGGGTTGGTGGGATCTTTCACCTCCTTTTGTGTACTGTTCTAGACCTTTGAACTTTCATTTATGCTTTATTATCTGTTGTTTCTAATTTTTCTGCTTCTTCTTCCAAGGTGTTTGTATATTACCATCCTTTTTTCTTTTTATGTTGCTTCTTGTTCCATTTGGGGGTTTTTTTTGGTTGTGGACACGCACTATGGAGGCTGTTTGTAAACATCCACAATATCAGAAAGCTGTATTTTCATAATCTAAAGGTTGAGTCCAATGTGTATTATTGAAACTCAATGTAATGTTGTCTGGTAGTCCCTAGCTAAGATCTACTTCAACACATATCCTGGAAAAAGTAAATATTCCCCTTATAAGTCTGTCCCCATCAATCTTTAGGAACTTTCCCAGGGAGTTCCCTATGGCTACTAAAACATTATGATGCCAGAAGTGTAATGGAAGGTTGTGCAACCTGACCCAAACTGGCGTTTTTTATACCACCATTGCGTTGGCATCAAATTCTAGGAACCAAGAGGTCATGAAGAGTCCTGCATTGTCCCAGAACCATGGTCCCTTATTAAGGATATGCTCCTTTTCTTATACTATGGTGAATATAACTATAAAAAACCCCTTAGGGCATAAGTATATTTCATAATCTGGTGACCATGCAACAAATACCCATTGGTGTAAAACATCAGATTTAGGCCAAAAGCCATTAAATCTTCATATAACTGATTTGGAATAGAGATCTGAGTACAAATCATTTACCTTAGGCATTGAGATTGTCAGAGCAGGAGTCTCATATTTTTGTTCCACAATGTAGGGCCCTGGTATCTTGGGAAATGTTGCTAATTTGATTTGTGTTTTTTCCTTTCCTTTGATTGCATCTTTGAAAGAGCTTGTGCTCTTTAAGCTAGTTCCAGAGCATTCATCTCGCAGATGAAAATTGATTATGATGATCGAGTCTGTGACAATGTCATAATCTTGAAGTGTGTGGTTATCGTGAAGGTTGTGTCCTTAGTAGATCAATTTTTTCCTTCATGCTGGTATACCGAGGTGAGTCTGGATTTCATACCTTAAGTCTTGGATCCTCCTCCCCTTCCAGATCCTCCAACAAATATGCTTTCCCCCTAGTGTTTTAATGAAAATTTGTATCAATTCCACCTCATTTGAGTGTGGGTTTGTCTGAGAAAAGGCTCGATATGTTTTCAATGCGTCTGGATTTGACGGATCTGAGCATATTGGTGCTCTATCTATTTCTTGCTTCACCAGATCTTGGCTATCTGATGGATCTATGCATATCAGTGCTCTGTATGGTTTTTGCTTCGGCATATCTGGGCTAGCATGCCTGGCATCACCCTTTGTCAGATACCCACCTCCGAGTTCTAGGCGGCCTCTCGGGTATGGTTTTGCCCACCCCAGTGTTGTGTCTATGTGGTTCTTATCAACAGAGAGATCCTGTTCTCAGTTGGGCAATCGATCTAGCTCTCTATTACGTATTATACGCATGGTTTTTTCCATATCAAAAACGATCAGGGGATCCGTGAGGCATAGGAGTGATAGATCTGAGTAAAAAAATGCCCAGACAGATGCCCCAGACACTCTCCTGCACTGCCCAGACCATCAAACAGGATTTTCCTTTGCCCTTTGTCTTAGAGTCAGCGAGTCTATAGAAGATAGAGAAAAAACATTTGCAGATGCTGGATCTGGCCAGTCCAAGAGCTGATCTACCATCTTGCTACCCATATCAAAGATCCCTAGTCCTGATCTATAAGAATCGCCTTGTTTCAGGTAGAGAGAGGTCGTTCGTGGCCATTGTGGGGGTCGGTCTTCCTCTGGGGGTTCATACTCTGGTTCACGGTGCGGCTAGACGATTGCCTGATTTACTGAGTCATCCTGCACATCTTTTGGTATCCTGCATACTCCATTGATGCCCAGATCAGTGGTCTGAAGAGTGGCATCGGTGCTAAAAACGTTCTCAGAAACCCTCGCCATTCTCAGATCCAAAAATATTAAGAATCACTACACTCTCAATATCAACCTCGATGCTTCTTTAAATATTCTCCTCTTTTCTGATGTGGTAGTCTTCTTGAATCTATATATACTCTTATTTGTTTATTATATTTTATTTCCAATTCTATTATAAGTGATTTTCCAAATTTTAACAATATAAAAATTTAGATAATATGTTTACTAAAATTCCTTAATTATTAATATAATTTTCTTTTTCTGTGTTTTATGCAGGAAAATAAAGGATGACACTGACTAATAATGCAAGGAGATGGAATGTGATATTAAATTAGTAGTTGATAGATGGATATGTGATTTTTCAAATTTTAACAATATAAAAATTTAGATAATATGTTTATTGAAATTCCTTAGTATTAATATGATTTTCCTTTCTTCGTTCTATGCAGGAAAATTAAGGATTACGCTGATTCATAATACAAGGAGATGGACTTTGATATTAAATTAGTAGTATATAGATGGATATGTGATCTCATGATATATAATTTTACTTATTTACTTGTAAATCATGATGAGGAAAAACTCAAAACTCTGCCTTAATAAAATTAGTATTTATTTTTTAGGGAGGGGGTTTTCCATTCCCTAAAGACCTCATCAAAACCATGGGCATAACTATTACTGATACATATCCTTAATGGTGAGGGATGTTTTGTATGTGTGTGTGTTTATTTTTTCTTATATGAATTTTTAAATCTATACATTGTGCAGAAATTCCTTTTAGATTCAAACTGCTAATTGTAATTTGTTAAAACAATAAACTTGAATATACTCTACTCATGAGCAAAATAATGAAACGATCACGAAATCACGAGGCATACAAGAGAAAGAATTCAATCAACACATTACAAAATGATTTTTTGGGGAAGACCATAGCTAAAAACCCTTGCTATTTTTATATTGCATTAGTTAGAAAATATGAAAAGATCGTAATGCTTTGCTGAAGCCCAAGCAATCTCTGCACTATCTCTATCTATCTTACTGCTTCCTAGATGAGCCCATGCCAATGCCCAACCAATTTATGCTTGCTCAGTTCCATATTTCCTTGCATTCTTACCTTGGTAATTATCCCCTATTAATTATGGAAATTACTCTATTGGAACTCCACAATTCTCGTAGACCTTCCTCTAACTGCATGCACTTGCTGTACAATTCAAATGACTATATAATTGATAGTACACTATCCTTGAACTCCAATATCAACTAGGTAACTCTCATATTTGACATGCATGATTTATTAATGAGTGAATCATCATTTTACCGTTTGATCACCGCAGGCAGCACCACACTATACTACAGGCATGACCACACTACTAGGCCTCCCACTAGTTCCTCCAACATTTGGAACTAGTATAATTGACTTGAACTCAGTTAAATTGAATTAATTAATTGCAACTCAAAATAAACTTATCCAGGGATCCTATAATGTAGGAGACACTCTACATGACTCAAGTTAGACCCTCAACTCGAATTAATTTAGCCAAAAAAGTCAATTTAACTTAGTTAACTCATAGAAAATTAATTCAAGGAAAAAAACTAAATTAGGATTTTCTTGTTGCATTTTCAACACTCCTTCTCAACAAGAAAGAGATTATCTTCTACCATGATCCTGCATCTATGAAACTTGAATTTTCATGTTGATAATTCATTTATCAAAATATCTACATCTTGTTCCTCTATAGGAATGTACTCTTGCAACATGATTCTCCTCTGCACACAATATCATAGATGGTGATACCAGATGTCGATATGCTTGTATCGATCATGAAAAAATGGATTCTCAGAAAGATTGATACAACTCTCAGTGTCTTAGTAAACCATTGTAGGATTCATCTGCCTCATCCAGATAACCTCACAAGTTGCTTGACTAGAACCAATTTTGAAGCCACAATCTTGCCAAGTCATGGTTCTAACCAATGGCTTATCCAACTATCAATGAATAGGTTGGGAAACCCAAGGAACATAACCTTCAAGTTCAAAGACTTCTTGTTAAGGAATCTAGACTTTCTCCCTAATACAAAGACTTGGTGGAGAGATTCAAATATTTTCTTGGGAACAATAATAACTTGAATACCTCAAGAAAAAAATCAAAGACCAGAATCTATCCAACTTTGGAAACATTCATAAATACAAGACACAGTTACAAAAAGAGATGGCCCCCAACAAAAACATGGTGACTCACCTTCGAGTCACTCTGCAAACGCAGAGATCTTGGCTCGAAGAACCCCTAGCTCGACCTATATGACGACAACCTCGGCGGTGCACTGTGCGATTGCCTGCTTCACTTCTTCAACCAACTGCTTTGTCGCTGGTCCTGAAGTGTCAGCCTGAAGCTTCTGCTAAGTCACTTGTAGACTAGAAAACTTGCCTTCAGTGGAGGCTATGACTAAATAAGCTTCGTCTAACCAAAGCTTCAAGTGCGGCTTCAGCACTGCCTCTTTGTGTTGCGCTGCATCTACCTGTTCCTTCAATGTTTTGGCCTCCTACAGCTTCACCAGTCTCTGTGTGAGAGCGATGGTGCACATTGTTCCTTTTACCTCGTCATAGTGATGTTGCAGTTCTCATGCCTCTATCTCCAGTTTCTTTACATTAGGATCCTCCTGCAGACTGGTCATGACCTCGAACGACTGTTCAAACAACCGTGTGCAGTCTGCTACTGCACTGTCTACTGTCGCTGTCACCTATGTGACAATGATTGTGCGCTGCTCCTTTACTTCCATCAGAGTTGAAGGCTGGGCCTTCAACTGTAAATTTGCAATCTATAGGTTCAGCTCTAGCTAAACCTTAGTCAACTCTATGCGAGCATCGCGCACCCCTATATCTAGTTTGTAGATCTGTTCATCAGCCTTTGCATCCTAAGGAATGGCCAATTCATGGACCATTTGACAAGCTTTCTTCATGGACTTAATCATGCACTGATTTGTGTTAGTAAGTTCCACCATGGAAGTGAGGGTGGTATCTCGTTGCAGGGCCATCTACACATTATTGATCTTCTACTCACTGATCACTTGCAAAGTGCGTTGTTCGCGGACCCTCAGCTTCACGATCACTCCATCCTAGAGTAGGTGGACTGCCTCTCCAGGAAGCACTGCCAAGTTCAGCCCTACTCACTTGAGGGCACTGGCAATGGGCTTGTCAGCTGCGCTTTCTATGGTCAGTGCTCCATCCACCAGTACTATCACTCTGGAGTCCTTCACATGCAGCATTGTGGCAGTTTCTGAAGTACTGATGGTGAGGCTGGTGGACACCGCGCCAGCCTGTGATGCATGGAGTTGCAGCTCATGCAAACCTGTATAGATGGCCCCCAATACTTGTTGCTACTACTACTCAAAATTCTGCAGTACCTTCGCATTGACATCCCACATCGTGTCTCCAATGTCATTCAAATATCCCTCTGTTAAGGTGATTGGGTCCAGCGACATCTTACTGGCCTTTGATTTCTTTCACGGCCCAACTTTTTCCTGTCCCCTTCAATGCTTGATATAGTATGACATTTTCTGCGGGTCCATGCTATGTTGCTCTATCTGCTCATCCATTTCTTCCTTTGTTTCGGGCGAGGATGACCTTGCACCTTTGTCAGAGCTGTGCTCTATTCCACCTCTCTGCTTTTCCACCTGCTGTGTGGCATCGCGCTCTGCCTGGGTCTTGTTAGTGGCCTCCTTCTTCCTCTTCTCAGTTAGCTGCACCATCTTGAGCTTGGCCTCTTCCTTTTTGCGTTGCGCGGCAGACTTGCTCGACCCCACCACTGAGTTTAAGGTAGTGCGCCACTCTGTCGTCCAGCAATCAAGAACTACATCAATCGCATCGTCAATTTCCAAGTAAGGCAAGTCATGCCACTTCTGCTTAGGGTCCTTCCATGCCCTGATCGATACGCGCTGAAAGTCTGCCTTAAACTCTATTTACTCCTGCATTTTGGCAAACACAATAGGTGACAATCGTGCCTTGCGATTGATAGCCATGCATATATTCATTTCCATCAAGATTCAGAAGATCTTGCTATCCTTGATGTGTTGAACATCCTTGGTTTCCCACAACGAATCATACTTCGCTGCTTCTAGAAGGTTTGGCACGACCGAGGGGAATTGATTGTCTTCAAGCAGCTCCCAAGCTACCAGCACAATGGATAGCAAGAGCCATTCATAGTGGAAGGTCTTGCTGAGGTCCTGTGCCTCTTGGCAGTTCGCAAGGAACTCACCACAGAGAGCGCACCCAATTAAACTTGACTCCTTCAGCGCATTGGGCCGCTAGAGTGACGATAGGTGCTGGCACTTCATCTGTGCAACACTTACTCATAACTTTTCTTGCCAAAATATGCGTGGCCACCTTGACTGCAAGATCGCAGATACTCGAGATGGCATAGCCTCACGACTTCTTCATGAACTTGAATTTCTCCTTCATGGCCTCCATGAGGGCCTGCTCACCACCTTTTCCGCCAAACATCATGGCTAGATTTTCCCTTATATAAGGTAGCCGTGTGATCTTATGGATCAACTTGTCAGTGATGGGTATTAGCTCCTTCAACCATAGACACCCATCGTGCACCAAGCATAGTAGCTGCTTGATGACAAACACTGTAATGGGTGTGCGATTGTAGTGTGACACCCAAAGAAGCTTGAGCAGACCTACCTTGTCTACACCCCTGAGCCACTTCCACTGTTCCAACATAGTCATCCTGGTGGTTGTGTGAACAATGCAGTACATTAGTTGTTATGTCACCAAGTGAGGGAACTTTTCAGTGTCAGCTAAGTCCCAATCTTCCAGTTTCAACAGCGGAACCCGCCCCAAGCATGGTCCTTCAAACACAATCTCATCCGGTAGCAGAGGTATGTGCAAGGCGACCTTGCTTTCGTCAATGTCCTTATGCACCTTGGTCTTTCCCTTGCACGGAGGGATGTATTTGGGAAACTTAGTGATAGGGTCAGAACCCTGGACTTTAATGTCCTCCACTTCCACCGCGAAATCCTCATCATCCATCAAGATGTCCTCAATCTCTTCCTCCTCCAGCTCCAAGTTAATAGTTTTTCCCTTTTCCTCTGTGGTGGGTTTGTCCTTCTATGGGTTTCTTCTAGGCGACACGCCCACGGGTATTGCAGCCTACTTGCCCTTCTTATCCTTTGCACTCTCCTTGGTTAGGGTAGGCTTCGGCCTAGGCGTTCGTGGTGACTTGGCGACTTCAGCAAATAACTATGCAACCTCCAAAGTAGTTTTTTTGCCTCCATAACAACCTCTGGCATAGCCCCTTGGCTGTCACTGCTTCGACGTCCATAGCTTTGGATCCTGGGATAAAATCATAGATGGAATTACGGTCGGAATCTTGAAATCAATCAAACATTGGGTAGTCAAGCAATTCTTTGAAGAATGCGTGGATCATGCACGTCTGAGAGCTCACCAACTCAATGTTCAAAATGCCAAGTGTTTTTCATTGGGCCTCCACATGTAATTTATAGGCCATTTTGAATTCAAATCCGACCATTCCCCCCACATTCGGTTCATTAATGCTGGATTGACAACAGATTTCTAAGGATCTTACCCATAAATTTCGTCTTAAATGTCGGTTGCCCACTCCATTTGGCCACATTCTCATCATCAAATCATGAACAATGACTTTAGCAGTCACTTTTCGACTAACCTGCATGATTTCTTCTCGGGTAGCACAGCTCTCTCCGCACTATCGCGAACCCTGTGACATCTCCTCATTCCGCACAATCCTGCAATCGTGTAGTCCCCCAACCCAGGCAGTGTAGTTTATAGTCTCGTGCCTCCTTTCAACTACCTGGAGTGCTAAGAATATGCTACCTTCATATAGTCACCTGGTTGGATCACTGGTGTATGGCTACAATCGGTTGCCATTCACCTTGCCTGGGAAGGGATCTTCGTTCAATATAACCAACTTAACTGCTCCACTATCGATAATTTTCTTACTGACATAGGGCCCTAGCTAGTGCATCCTTAATTTCCCTAGAAATTTATCGATTTGTTGTCATATAATAAAAAATATCATTTACATTAAAGGTGCGCAGTTAAATGTGCCGATCATGCCATGCTTTTTCATGTTGCCTTTAGACCTGTTGGTGAAATCTAGCCAAAAACCTTTCTTCCTCAACCTCAGCAAGCTACGAGCCTCTCTTCCAGGGCTCCGCGATCCATCATACCTTTGAGTGCCACTATGTGCAGAATCGGCACAATGTATTCCATGGGCATCACTGCTTCAACACCATATACAAGCCTAAAGGGTGTCTCTCTAGTCAACTTTTTGCTTGTCATTTGATAGTCCCATAGTACTGCGGGTATGCGCAGGTCCCAATCACTTCACTGAGCATTGCAAACCTTGGTCAATGAATTCTCTAGTACCTTATTGAATACTTCCACCATCCCATTAGCTTGTGGGTGATAAGGCATGCTTTTCGGGTGATATACCTAAAATTCCTCCATCAGTGCGCTGATTGTTTTATTCAGAAAGTGCATACCACGATCACTCATCAAAATCTGTGGACACCCAAATTGCGTAAGTACATACTGAAAGAGAAACTTCGTAGTGGTCGTGCCTATGCAGTCCTTCACAATTTGTGCCTCCACCCATCGAGTCAAATACTTAGTCGCGGTGATCATGTACCACGCTCCCGTCTTCTTTCCTTGGGGCTGAATGGGTCCCACAAAATCTATTACCCATTTCTCAAAAGGTTGTAACGTCATCTGTGGGTTCAGAGGCAGTTTGTCCCTCCATGATGGTCTGCCAGTCCTTTAACACATGTCACACGCCTTGCAATAAGATTTTGAATCTTGATGGAGGGTCAGCCACCACAACCCTGCGCATAGGATCTTCTGTGTAGTTGCCCTTCCTGTGTAATGCCCTCCTGCGGCACCCCCATGACCATCCGTGAGGATACTACTCCTTTCAAACTCCAGTACATATCGTTGTAATTACTTCATCAGACCCCATATTGTACAGATGTCTGACAATGACATAAAAGTCATCTGTGCACACCACTAACTCCTTTTTCTGTTGGATGATGTAGCCTTACAGGGCAGTTCTTGACATTAGGAAGTGTATGATGTCTTCAAAGTGACCATCAGCGATGTGCACTGCAAATAGTTGTGCATTAGGTAATCCTTCCTCCAAATTAGTGGCCTCTTCTCCTATTTCGATTCGCGATAGATGGTCTGGTCCTATGTTCAATCATCCAGGCTTCACAATAACTTCAAAATCATACTCCTGGAACAATAACAACCACTTATAGATTCTCTACCCCAACATAGGATTATTGACCAGGTATTTCAACGTAGAATGATCCGTATACATCCTAAAATGTGCAGCTAGCAAATAGTGTCTAAACTTCTGGAGCGTGTATACCATGGTTAATCCTTCATGCTCAGTGGTGGAATAGTTATTCTCGGCCTTCGATAACCTCCTGCTTGCGAACACTCTAGAATGGTCCAATTCTCCTCCATTGGCCTAGGTTAGTACTGCTCCCAGTGCTATACATGACGCATCGACATGTACATGAAACTCCTTCTTCCAATCTGAGAAGACTAAAATCGGTGCAATGACAATTTTTCCCTTCAACACATCCAAGATTTTCTGACAGTCCTCGTTCCAACAAAATGTGACATATTTTTTCAACAATTTCTCCATAGGTGCGGTGATCTAGGCATAACCCTTGATACACTTCCTATAGTACTGAGTATGTCGCAAGGCTGTGCGCAGTTGTTTCACACTTCTTGACGCTTCCAGGTTAAGTATTATTGTGATCTTTGCAGGATCTACCATCAGTCCCTGTCTACAAACCACATGACCGAACAGAGTCCCAAAAGGGACACAAAACAAACATTTCTTTAGATTGAGTGCAATCTGGAAGCTTTGATAAGTATCTAGCATTAAGCGCAAACTGGCCACATGGCGTTTTACTAACCCAAACATAGTCCAGTCATCAAAGTACACCTCCAGAAACTTATGAATGAATTCTTTGAATGCAACAATGACTACGCGTGAAAAAATCACGGGCGCATTCTTTAATCTGAAAGAAATTATAGTCTACTGAAAACACCCCCATTCAGTCGCGAAGGTCATCTTGCTTCTATCTTCAGGCACAATTTTGATCTGATGGTACCCAGAAAACCCATCAGTGAAGGAGTATGCTTCATGGCCACCTATATTATCCAATACCTCATCAGTGAATGGAGTTGGGAAAGGATCATGCACGAAAGCGTCATTCAACTTCCTGAGATCTATGCATATCCTTATTTCATCCTTCTGATTCTTTTCCTGTACCACCATTGGGCTCACCCAATCAAATTCTTCTATGGGCTCAATGATTCCTACTGAAAGCATCTTATCTAACTCTAAGCGAACCTTCTCCTTATACTTTGGATTGAGAGAGTAAGGTCTTTGCTTAACTAGCTTTGCGTCGGGTTTTAACGTGATCTTCATAACGCCCAGGTCTCCTATTATCCCCTTTAACTCCGTAAACTTGGTAGGGAACAAATCTTGGTATTCGCAGAGAAATTTGGCGACCTTATCTACCATTGCGTCAACCTAGTAATCTCCAATCTTCACGAATTTGGGCTCCGCCTCTGTACCAATATTTATCTGTTTAGTCTTCAGCGATGCGGTTATATCAGAATTCTCAATCGGCGGTCCCTTGATCTCGCGGTGACCCTTGTTTTCAAGGATATTAATCTTTCGTGGGTCCTCATCTTCTTCTGCATTAGTCATGTTATAGCATTCTAGTGCATGGCTCAACTGAGTAGTCCAATCAAAAAGAATCAGATCCAAAGGATCTTGTGGTATCCTAAAGATCGTTGCTTTAACCTCTTGTAGCACTTTTTCAATACAGTCAAACCCATCTTCGAAGCTAAAAATCATTATGACCCATTCACGCAAAATATCTCATTATCATGTGCCATGGAGGAGCTCTGTCTCCAAGTACCAGTTCATTAGGATGACATCCAAGGTGTGACAAAACAAGTGCACCCGCTCAGGTTGGGGCTTCACTCCATAGACCTTAGCCCATTTGGCCAAGTGAGTGCGCGAATCATCCTTCCCGTCATACTTTTCTGTAACTTGTACCTTCGGCTTCCCAAAGCATGTTCTCATCATCCTCCTACACTCGCACCAATCATCAAAACTATCCTTGTGCATACCCCACAATCTCACGGGCGTAGCATGCAGGGCCCAGTCCAAATCCTAGAAGCACTACTTCTCTGGTACCTCCCTCTCAAGTGCATCCAAAAACACATCCACATCATTCAAGCCATCATAAGTGGGCAGATTTCTTACCTCTGATGACACAACGCAGCGACTGGGTCATCATGTTACATCTCAGCGTGGTTACTTCATGCAGTCAATTATGCCAGTGCTCTAATTCTTCATCTGAATCTAAGTTGTAGGAACTCTCGCGATCCCATGTAATTCGTCCATCCACGGTTGGATTCACCCAATCTTGGTCTCACATTGCTATCTTATATATGCAATCTAAATCGTCATCGCTTTCGTAATTACGAACTGGTTCAGTAGAGCGTGATCCTTCAGTAGGATCTAGGGGTACTATTAGGCGAAGCAATTTCTTTTCAAATATCATCTTTCGCTTCTTTAGGTTGATTACCCCGTTCATGTCAGTAGCCCAATCAATGCCAAGGAGTGTAGGGTAAGGGTTGTTTTCATCCACAATTTCTATTACTTTTGAAAACAACCAATGCACTCACGCCTTCAATATCTACAGTTACTCCTTGCAGTCGTCCCATGGGGATGATATTCTACTGATTCTCCATCCTTAATTGAATCGAAGACCACTGCAGCGCGGGTCTCCCAATATGCTCCCAAGTTGGTTTTGGCAAAACATTCGTGTCTGACCCCAGATCCAAAATAACTTGATCCATTTTGTATTCTCCTATCTGCATAGTGAGTCTCATCTCATGTCTTGTCCTTTCTTTATGCTTACCAATCTTCCATACCACGTGCGGTTCACCCGGAGTGTTTTTGGTGCATATATTTATAAGTTCCTGTAACCCCTTCACATCCTTGCTATCACGCAACAGCTTCATGCAGGTCTCTAGAAGGGACGTAAACATAGAATGGTCCATTTCCTGAACAGGTTTATCCTAGCTCCCTGAGGTAGAGGCCTCAACGAAGCTCTTCTTTGCTTCCATGAACGTTTTGCATGCATGCTCCAAATCAAATTTAGCCTCCTTCTCTACAGCTTTGTGAACCCATGTGATGTCTTCAGGTTGTTTCCCCTTATCGTCACCCATTGCAATTCCACTTCAGAGCACTATATCAAATTCGGATCCTCTTCACGAGGCTTAACCCTCATCATCTGCAGGTTCTGAGTTGGTTGCAGTGGTAGCACCCCTTTGTCATGTATCCTTGCTATCAGTGTAAGATAGTCCTCAGTCTCATGATCAAACTGAGTACAATATTTGCATGATGGACGCATTGGGTTAGTGCATTCGCAGACGTTGTGTCCTGGTCCTCCACAATTGTAATAGATTAGTTGTCCCTGACCTCTGCCTGGTCCTCCTCTGGCTCAGCCTCATCCACACCCCTAAAAGCCTGTCTGCACCATCCAGCGCTCTGGTCGGGAGGCTGCATTTCTGCCTGAACTCTATAGGTGGGTGTTATGTCGATCATCAATTCATAACTTCGGTAGTTGCACTCATCATGCCCTACCGATCTATAGAAGTCGCAGAACAATTGTTGCAGCATTTGTACAAACTTTTGTAGCAAATGGAAATTATCAGTCGTATGTTTCCTTGCTACCTGAAATATAGCGCACCATAATGCAGGCCCCGCGCTCGGTCCTACTTGGGCTTCTGGCCTCAAAGGCATCAGTTCTCCTCCTACAATATAGTTTGCAAAGACCGGGCAGTGGTCCTTTGTCATGCCCCTAACCTTTACATTTCAAGCACCATACCTTTTCACGCACTTCTGGCCGAACTGTTCTATCCTGCTTCAGGCTTTTCATTTCGAGGGAAAGATTTTGCAACTGCGCATGGATCTCTTGAACCCCCAAGTTTAGATATTGCATTAGGGTTTCATGCAATCTCCAAGGCTTCTGCCTGAGTCGTAATCTTCTGTTGTGATAGCGCAACCCTTAGGTGAGGTAGGAGCGAAGACACGAACCATTCACGGTGTTGTCCATCTGTTAAGTTCATATTAGCTTCTTGGATTTTACACATCAATCTCTGATCCAATTCCCAAGGTGTCTCACTTGGTTTCCTCACGATTTCCTTGAACCCCACAATCATCTGCACCTCGAATTTATGCCTACTGAACTCTTTATTCAGCGTGGTCTGGATCTCTGCCAACTCTGCATTTAGGTTATCATTAAAGTACTTGATGTACCAAGTTAGTGCACGATCCTATGAAGCACTAACCAACATTGCCTTCCTCATGTGATCATTTGTGATGCCTTGAGCTTCCCATACAGCTTTTATGATGAACCAGAACTGGTCTAGGTCCTCATTTCCCAAGCCTTTAAATAATGGCAGCTTCACTAAATTTGCTATGTTGAACTGGGGTGGAGGTGGTGGTGGTGTGGGCGAAGTCGCAGGTGATGGTGGTGAAAGTGGAGGTGGTAGTCGCGGGAACCCTTGTTTTATCAACTGAACTATGCTTCGCAGAGAAGCCTGCACTACTCCCTCTTCATCACTCAATGGAGGTGAAATCAGCGGGCTATATTCAAGACCCTTTCTTCCTTCATTCATGTAAGTCTTTCCACTTCCCGTAGCTCCAAACATCAAGGTAGGTATTTAAATATTTCAAGTAATTACCTCGTGGACCTTTGAAAAACCATCGCTCCGCCTCGCTGTAACTGGCTCAGGTATTGACCGCAAATTCTATTACAAACCCTCCTATGATATGATCAAGCCAATGATCGACAATGCAAGCAATCTTATCCTTAGAGGCTTCCAGTCGCTCTACTAACTCCGAGGTCCAGACAATAGGACCGTTGAGCCTCCACCTTCCTTTGCTGTCCGCTAGCTTCGCGATCCACTCGTATAACTCAACTAGAAAGGAAAAAAGAAATATTTCATGGATTTCCGTATACAGCCACTATTCCTTTGTCAGCCGCAGATTTTTGTTCTCCAGTACTGTGAATTCGTGGATCTTCCTATCTAACCAGTCTCTGATCTCTTCCTTAGTTGGGTTCCAGTGATATGACATCCCACATCTCTCATGCAGATTCTAGTCCTAGCAATGGAACCATTTGTTGGCTTTGCGGGCCCTGACCCAGGTTCAGTGTTAGTCAGCAAAACAAATCCCTACACTACTGGCCCTTTCGGCATCAACCCATGGAGCGTGGACCAAACTCTGACCCGAAGCATTATGGATGGATGTTGGAACCAAGTTTTTGCACCCTAAGATGGTCATGATGTCGGTTTATACCCCTTGCCCCTGATTTTGTGCAGGTCGCTAAGTCTTAGGGCTCTATCAATCTACCCTCTATTCCACCCTTCAGTACCTCCATGAGGGAGTATGATTGACCTTTGCGCAGCCCTAACCTATGGTTCAGGTACTTTTGCAAAGCTATGGCAATGTATTGTATAGGTTCCCAAATTATCTCAAGTGTTTTACTTATCTTACTGATCAATTACAGTTAATTTCATGTAAACTAATATCTTTACTTGCGTTCAATTAGCAGATATAATCACATACATTCGCACATCAAATAAATAGTGTAAAATAAACCCAGAATGCAATATAATCATATGCATTAACGGAGACTAAATACACAGTAATTGCAGAATACTTCTCTTTATTGATATCTTCCAGCATAATACAAACTCTATCCACCCTACAAACATAACTGTAGGGGTCCATGCACTTAGCTGCGAACTTCCACCCTAGGCCTCTGTGCACTCAGCTACAAAGCCTCTACCTACACGAAGACCCAAAACACTTAGACTTCTCTACCAAAACTTCCAAAGCTTGATTATTCTCTAACTGCCTAGAGATTACTTACTTAGCGGACCATGGGTAGATCTCTACAACTGACTTGACACTTTAAAAAATAAGGACGAACAACCCTTTATGAATCTTGACATCTTCATGCTCCGCAACCACAAAATGTGGAGACTTTACAACTTTATTACAAAATTGTCCCAAAACATGGGCTTTTAGCCCCAAAACTCCTCTTGGGGGAACCCGTTCCCAATAGATCTTCAAGTCATTCTTCCACTCATCATCAATTTTTGGATGACACTTTGCTAATGGGCACTCCCACTGTCAAGGAAGTGGCAACCTTAAATCGCATCCTTACTACATACTCTAATTCATCTAGAACTTCCATTAACTTAGCCAAATCCCAAATATTTTGCTTTAACACTCCACTGGTTATTCACACTCACATGTTTAGGCCTCTTAGTTTTCAAAAGAGCTTCATTTTGGCCAAATATTTGGGTGTCTCTCTCACTAACTACCCTCTTAGGAAAATCACTTGGGAGAATCTCTTCAAAAATTTGAGGCTCATCTTTCCTGCTGGACCTTCTACTTATTAAATTTGGTAGGGTGCTTCACCCTCCTCAAATCAATTCTTCAACCTTTACATATTTATCTCTTATCCATTTTCTCTTCTCTAAAGGTCATTCTAAAAAATATACAAAACATTTAGCAATTCTTCCATTTGTTGGGTGCTGAGAGAGAAAAAATGTGGGCTCTCACTACATGGGATGAACTTTGCCAACCAAAGCTTGAAGGTGGATTTGTACCAAGAGATCCAAAAACTCTTAGTAAAGCACTCAACACAAAAAAATGGTAGAGATTGATCAATAATCCATAAGCCCTCTCGTGTAAGATGTGGAGACACAAATACACCCCAAGAATTCAAGAATTACAACTCTAATTGATAGGTAATATCAAAGGTTCACATATTTTGAATTTTTCCCGGGAACACAAAATTTCATCAAAGAGTGTATCTTTTGGGAAGTAAGAAATGGTTAAAGCATGTTATTCTCAGAGGATTATTGGCACTAATGGCCAAAATTGTCCTATAAAAATCATCTCAATCCTATCAAATACTCTCTTCTTGCCCAAGGACTAACCTTTTTTTTTTACTACTATGGCTCTTCTTCCTCTCATTCTTCTTAGTGGTACAACTGGATAGATTGTACCAATTTGTTAGAGTTGGGTTCCTATTTTAGTTGATCGAAAAAATATTGTTAAAGGAGGAACATATATTCTTCATTGTGTGCGCTAACATAAACGAAATTTCAGCCTCTCATAAGCTTGTAGCCTCCTTTCCCCTAATAATCCAAATGAATATTGTAGCATGTGGGAAAAGCTATGGTATCTCAGACATTGACCTAAAACTGCCCTCTTCTTATAGATTTTATTTTGGAACAAAACTCTTACTTGGGACAAGATTCAACCTCATGGATTCTATGAAATTTCAACCTACTCCCTCAGCCTCTCTAATTTTAAATCTAGTAATCACCTCTTCAACAACAATAGCTACATTGCTTCCCTCTTACACAATATTTCCATCCTATTCCATCAATCTGATCGCAATCCTAAAAGTATCACCTCTACTTTGCATTCATGTTTAGCCTCTTCCTTTATTAATCCCATCACAATAAATTTTGGTACAAGCTCCTACGTTTCCTTCTCTAGAACACTCCAAAAGAGAAATAGTTTTCAAAAACAACACTATCTCTTTTCACAATCTCTAACAAATTATTCTCAACAACCCAAGGAAATCAAATATTTTTCTTTCTTGGGTTGATAAGGATTGGGTTTGTAATCATACCAAAATATTGTCCTCTCCTCCTTGGCATTCTCTCCTCATCTCTCCTCTTGTGTCATTTCACCTCCCCCTCCTCTCCCTCTAGCCCTACCTAAAAGTATCACCTCTACCTTGCATTCATGTTTAGCCTCTTCCTTTATTAATCCCATCACAATAAATTTTGGTACAAGCTCCCACGTTTCCTTCTCTAGAACACTCCAAAAGAGAAATCGTTTTCAAAAACAACACTATCTCTTTTCACAATCTCTAACAAATTATTCTCAACAACCCAAGGAAATCAAATATTTTTCTTTCTTGGGTTGATAAGGATTGGGTTTGTAATCATACCAAAATATTATCCTCTCCTCCTTGGAATTCTCTCCTCATCTCTCCTCTTGTGTCTTTTCACCTCCCCCTCCTCTCCGTCTAGCCCTACCTATTGGTCTCCCCCTCACATTGACTTCATCAAACATAATTTTGATGATACCTCTAAAGGGAATTTTGGTCTAACTAGCTATGGAGATTTCTTAGACAATGCACACATTCAAATCACTCACATATATGTGGGAGAAATCATTCACACTACCAACATTGTTTCGAAAATTTAAGCACTTGAATAAGGCGTCTTCATGGCCATAGGAAAGTGTTACTCCAAGTTCATCATGGAGGGAAATTTGAAGAAAATAATAAACATATTTCGAAGAATCCAATGTGGTTCTAACCCATCCCAAGCAACCAATAACTTGAGATTAGGAGCTCGAGTAACAAACATACTAGAGCTCCTAATTCAAATTCCTACCACCCTCCTCTCTCATGTTCATCAGGAGGGAAATAAATTGACTAATCATGACCCCAATCTAAGTGCTTCATTGATAGATCTGGATAAGGATCAAGGCATTCTTGACTCCCTCCTCTCTTAATGTGAGAATTAGGATGCATTCAAATCACTCACATGTATGTGGGATTAATCGTTCACACTACCAACATTGTTTCACAAATTTAAGCAACTGAATAAGGCCTCTTCATGGCCATAGGAAAGTGTTACTCCAAGTTCATCATGGAGGGAAATTTGAAAACAATAATAAAGATATTTCAAAGAATCCAATGTGGTTCTAACCCATCCCAAGCAGCCAATAACTTGAGATTGGGAGTTTGAGTAACAAACGTAGTAGAGCTCCTAATTCAAAATCCCACCACCTTCCTCTCTCATGTTCCTGAGGGAAATAAATTGGCTAACCATCTGCCTAATAATGACCCCAATCTAAATTGATTCATTGATAGATTTAGATAGGGAGCAAGGCATTCTTGACTCCCTCCTCTCTCAATATTGGAATTAGGACACATTCAAATCACTCCCATATATGTGGGAGTAATCGTTCACACTACCAACATTGTTTCAAAAATTTAAGCACTTGAATAAGGCCTCTTCATGGCCATAGGAAAGTGTTACTCCAAGTTCATCATAGAGGGAAATTTGAAAAAAATAATAAAAATATTTCAAAGAATCCAATGTGGTTCTAACCCATCCCGAGCAACCAATCACTTGAGATTGGGAGCTCAAGTAACAAACATAGTAGAGCTCCTAATTCAAATTCCTACCACCCTCCTCTCTCATGTTCGTTAGGAGGGAAATAAATTGGCTAACCATTTGCCTAATCATGACCTCAATCTAAGTGCTTCATTGATAGATCTGGATAGGGAGCAAGGCATTCTTGACTCCCTCCTCTCTTAATGTTAGAATTAGGACAAAATAAGCTTTAGCCCCCTCCCTCTCCCCTCACCCCCCTCCTCTCCCTCTAGCCCTACCTATTTGGCCTCCCCCTCACATTGAATTTATCAAACAAAATTTTGATGATGCCTCTAAAGGGAATCTAGGTCGAACTAGCTATGGAGATTTCTTAGACAATGCACACATTTAAATCACTCACATATTTGTGGGAGAAATCATTCACACTACCAACAATGTTTCAGAAATTTAAGCACTTTAATAAGGCCTCTTCATGGCCATAGGAAAGTGTTACTCCAAGTTCATCATGGAGGGAAATTTGAAAAAAATAATAAACATATTTCAAAGAATCCAATGTAGTTCTAACCCATCCCAAGCAACCAATAACTTGAGATTGGGAGCTCAAGGAACAAACATACTAGAGCTCCTAATTCAAGTTCCCACCACCATCCTCTCTCATGTTCATGAGGAGGGAAATAAATTGGTTAACCATTTGGCTAATCATGACCCTAATCTAAGTGCTTCATTGATAGATCTGGATAGGGATCTAAGGAATTCTTGGCTCCCTCCTCTCTCAATGTTAGAATTGGCACAAAATAAACTTTAACCCCCATCCCACCCCCACAATTGTTGTGCGTCCCCTCTAACTCTAATATAATGGATGCCCCTCAAAATAAATGCTCCGTTGAGTGAGCCATTTGGCAAGTTATTGACCTCTTTATCATGTGAAAAGATCAAAGCAATGGGCAATGTAAGCTCTTAAAATTAAAATATAATATTGAACCTTTTATATATAATATTTTTGATGTATTAAATTATAAACACATAACAGAATTATATCATAAAATATTGAAATGTTGATCCAAAAAAAATTCATTATGTTAAATTGATCAATATAAATGAATTACCAGATTTAACTTCAAGGTTTTCTATGTTTCTGAAATTTATATTACCTAATAAATTAACAAATCTCTATGCATGCCCCGAACCTGCCGTAAAGAAATCTCTCGTCGATCTGTTAAGCCGCAGCCGAGGTTCAAAAAGGTGAATTCCTATAGCTTGGCGCTAGAAGCCAGTTTCTAAACACGGCGTTGGGAGGACTTAGTTTTTGGATGAAGTTGATCAAGAAAACAGGGGTTAGGGTGATGCTTCTTTTCTGGATTACGGATCAACAGGAAGCTAGTGTCTGTTGAACAACTATGCAGCACTACACTACTTAGCAGCAGCTTCACTAAAGAAAGATAATAACTATTTGCTAACAACGCTCAGCTCGAACTCAAATGGGTTAAGCCATTTCTCTTTTTATTTTTAAAGTACAGTAACAAAAATTTCAGTGTCTGGTGGATCAAACCGAAATGTCTTTCAAAAACAGTTTTACAACCTTGAGCTTTCAAAACAGTTTTACAACCTTGACCTTGACATATGAAATGTCTGTCTGCTATATGAAGAAACTTGTGGAAAAGGACGGAAGTGTAAATACCTATAACCGAGACTATCTGTCCCAGAAAAAAACATGAAAAAGCAATAATCTGAAATAGGAAGCTGATGGTCAACTTTTGTACAGTCCAGAGAGTAAATAAATCAAAATCCAGCTGAATCAGATGTAGAGGGTAAGACCTATTGATTTTATATGTAGTTTATTTTAAGATAAGACCTATTGATTTTATATGCACTTTATTTAGCTAATTACTCTTTAAAACAACTACTATATTATGAAATAAATTACTCTTTAAAAAACAAAGATAATATATTATGATTTCACTAGCAAATCTCTAGTAAGAAGCCCTAAAAGCTAAAAAATACTATATTAAGATTTCATTCGAAAATCTCTTCGTTTAGGAACCTGTAATTACACCATTGACATTTCATCTAAAGTGCAGGAATCGTGTTGAAGGCAACGAGCTGAACACAACAAGCTGAAAAAACAGAAAGAATAAGAAACTGGAACCAGAGCTTGTTGTATACTCTGTTGCTAAAGTGGTTTACCCTGCAGTAGGATAAGTAGTTGATGCAATTAATCCAAACAAATACATACGCAAAGACGCAGTTCCAACACCTAGTGGTGAAGATTATGAGTTTCTTGCAGTGGAGCAAGTAGTTGATGCAATTAATCCAAACAAAAACATACAGAGAGATGCAATCCCAAAAACTGGTGATGAAGAGTAGGATTCAGATGTTTGTGACTGGGATAGAGATTGAGAAGAATATCATGTCCCATAACCAGTTTTTTTATTTCTTGGATGCCCTTAGACAAAGGAAGTTCGATATTGGTGATGCAACTTCTTGAGATTCGATATTGGTGATGCAACTTCTTATTCGTATCTATGTCTCATCTAAAGTCTAGGAATAGTGTTGTACTACAACCTCTCACCGGCCAAAGGTAATGACCGTTGTACAACAACAGGTCTCATCAGATATTCTCACAACCAATCATTTGTTTATGGTTATATAGATTAAAAAACTATGAGGGAAACTGAGACGTGCTCTAATCTTCTTCGGCTTACATGAATTGATGTATAGCATCACACAAAAGTTTGTGGATGCTATGCATTGCTTCAGCAAAAGAATTTCTCCATGCGACGCACTATGGATCTCGGTGATAAACCCTGACCCAATACACTTGCCAGCTCTGTGGCCTTCTGATGACACAAAACCCGTTAAGGTCAGCCACGAATCTGGGTTTAAAATATTTCCTTAGGTCGCCACAGGCTCTCATATTGCACCCAACTCTTTCAATTGGCCTCTAAATTATGCTTTAATGCCTAATGGCATATCAAGGGCCTTCAGTGCAACACCTACAGCCTCAGAAAGTGGATTTTCTTATACAATAACAAGAGGTGCAAAAAATGTTGTCCATTATTGAAGTGAAATACAGGGTATAAGGGGGATCGGTAATGCCCCACTATAATCTCAACCCCAAATAGTTGCCAAGGTCTTCACCAGGAAAACCAGTCTTCTTAGTGAAAAGGTTATGCCCATATGTACCTAGGTCCTAGCTGATTCAGGTTCATCAGCTTTTACTTCATATAATTAATTTATTCGATCCTAGCTGATAGATTTAAATTTATGCTAAAATTCACTTAAGTGATCAATATTTTAGCTAAAGCAGGAGAAGGGGCTCCGCAACATAGAATCAACCCCGTCGGCACCATCCAGGACCAGCCACAAAATAAGCTAATGTGCCAGGAACAAAAGAAGCAAGGGTAGCTAGTAGAGAAGCAACACGAATGGCACTTGTTGCATATTCTATTGCTTCACTGGTTTGCCCAACAGTAGGAGGAGTAGTTCATGCAAACAAATACATAGAGAGAAATGCAGTTCCAAAAACTCCTTATGTACAGAGCATAAGAAACAAACCCTAAATAAGGGGAGCACTCCACTCCACATAATCAATCAGGTAAAGCCAAATCACTACCTGAACAACGAAGGGTTTAATGGAATTGTCTGTAAAGCATGACAAGGGACTCCCCCTGCAGCTGGGAGTGGATTGCCCTCCCCGATACCCCACCCCTGCTAACGCCTGATGTATTATGTTTAAATGCAAAAGGGTAGCAATAGAGAAATTATGTTCAAATGCAATTGGGTAGAAAGCAGAAGAACTAGGGCTGGAGAATATAATAATTTCAGCAAAAAATAAACACAGGTTCATTTTAAATTTGGTATACCCATGAATTTTAATATTTATCATCACTCTATGAATGTAAACTTGAGGTCAAATACTACACCTTCTTTAAAAACTAGTTGCAGAAATTAAAAGCTTACTTGCAACAGCGAAATTCTGTTTCTGCTGTTAAGATCAGGGCTGGGTTCGCTAACAGAAATATTTCCTTTGCCCTAAAACCCCGCCTCCGTGTTTTCTCCTCTGGCCCGAAAGCTCTGGCTCTTTCTCCTCTGGCCCGAAAACTCTGGCTCTGATTCTCCTCCAGGACTGGAACTCTGCCCCTGGATTAAAATACCTTACACATTTATTACAGAATACATACATTATTACAATTCAAACATAGATCAGGCCCGAAAACTCTGCCGCTGGAATAAAATATCCTACACAATTGTTACAGAATACATGCATGAGTAATGAAACATAGATTACCTCTTCTTTCAATCTGCTAATTTCATCCTACTTCGTATCATAGCTTCATATCCTCCTTTCACATATCAAAACCCAACAAAATATAAAATAACCCTCACTCTAAAAACCAAAAGAACCTTCATACTTGCCAACAAAATTCAGAATCAAAGAAAAAATAGCACAGGGAAAAAATGAAATACTAGAACAGTGAAAAGAATCACAACACAGCAATACGAAACAATTCAGAACAAAACAATAGACATGGCCATGCCTAACACAACACAACACAAGACAAGACCAGAGAGAAAAACAAGTTCAATGGATTACTCGCAAACAAACACCAAAAATATCTCCACTGCCCAATGCCGCTCCCTCCTCGTTTAACAAAGGCCGCTTCTCTAACATACATTTGAATTTAATGGCAGATATTATATGCAGTTTTCCTAAAACTTTTAAATCCGAGGGTGACAGGCTGGCGTAAGAACCGTTAGGCAAAGGAGGGAGGGTGACAGGCTGGCGTAAGAACCGTTAGGCAAAGGAGGGAGGGTGATGATTGTATGTTTGAATTTTTTTGAAATGGACAGTTATTCATTGTGTAACGAGTTAATTTTATAAAATAATAAATCTTTTTTATTATGTTATTTTTAATATTTAAGTTTAATTTTATTAATAATTTAATTTCAAGTTTTTACATAATTTATTATTTTAAAATTAGTTTTATTTATTTTTAAAATTAATTTTACAATTAAAAAAAAATTATAAACCAATATAATAAAAATGAATATATTTTATTTTATAATAAAGATCATTTATCTTATTCAACTTCAAAAACAGTATTATTAACATAATAAAATATATATAATTAAAATAAAACAAAATTGAAATGTAATAACATATATACATTAAAATTGAAAATTTTTACATCAATATGAAATTAATGAAACGTACATTTTTTTCTTAAAATACAAATATCATATAATAAAATAATACAAATACACATAAAATTGAGTCATTAAAGGATTATATATATATATATTCTTTACTTATTACTACATTTTAGATACATCAAATGAAAAGATATTAATTTAAATAATGAATTCATCAATATTAAATAATTTAATAAAAGATTTTCCTATAGGGGTGACATATAGCCATGATAATGTTTAAAGATGTGATAGTGAGTGGAGATCATGGCCATAACCACCCACACACTTGGAAAACGATCTAGATGAAAATTCGTCCAAACATGTTAATGATTGAATCCAATGTGGTTGGTGTTTGGATGGTTTGGTGGTCTCGTCAGTGCTCCATTCCTCTAAAGCTAGTACAAATACTGATGGATTTGCAATCACAATAATGAAGGTGGAGAGAGGCATGGCAAGTAATAATTGTTGGGAGATGCGAGAAAGGAAATATTCTGCAATTTGGAATGATCACTCCCCTTGTATCTAGCTCAAAAGCAAAAGCAATCTTTCTATTCTACCAATTATGTTTTCCAAGTGATGGGACAATAACATATGCAAGCTTGATTGCGCTTTGATTATCACATATTAGTTATGTATTTGATTTCTGAACTAGTCCAAGTTCAGTAAGGACACATCACAACCAAACTACTTCTTCAGTATATTCCTTAGCAACCTTGTACTTTGCTTCACATGAGAAATGAGAAAGAGTTATCAACTTCTTATTGCACCATGAAACCGGACTTGAACTAAGATGAAAGATGCAACTTGCAACAGAATGTGTATCTAAAATTTCACCTACCCAATTAAAGTATATATAACCAAGAAGAGAAATTGAACCCCTCCTTGAATAGAAAACACACTAAATCATTGTCCCCTATAAATATCAGAGAATTCTATTTGTTTCCTTCCAATGGATTTCATGAGGCTTCTGTATAAACCTCAAGACCATATTAACAACAAAAGAGATATCGGGCTAGTTGTGTGTCAAATATTTCAAAGCACCCACAAGCTTACAAGAAAGAGTAGCATCACAAAGAGGAGTAGTACAATCAATATTTAAATTCACATGAGATTGAAATGGCATTTTTGAAGGCTTACAATCACTCATATGGAACTAATCAAGTAAAAAAAACAAATATTTAGGTTGTGAAATAAATATATATGCCAAATTTGAAGACCTAGAAAATAGTGCAAGATGCCTAAATCTGTCATTTTAAATTCATTATTAAATTACTATATATAGGTAATATGACTACTAACAATTATAGGATCGTTCGTTTATAATACAACAATGAGGACATCATCACTAAATTTCTTTACATAAGGATTTAGATTATATATACATTGTTTGAAACAATTTTTCAAGAAATAACTATAAATTTTCTCATACCAATCTCTAGGTGTCTACTTAAGATGATATAGAGACTAAATTATTACACCGTGGGTGGATGGATCAAATAAACTGTAAACTTTAGAATACTCACTATAAATAATGAAACACATTTGTTAGACTTGGGCTCTAATCTTTTCCATTTTTCATCAAGAATATCAAACAAATATTCCCTATCAAATATCTTAAAGTTATGTTGTATTTTCTTCCGTTCCATTTTTCTTTAGGAGTAGCCTACAAAACTTCCTTAATAGGCACTCTATTTAAAATATAGTTAGAAAAATGAATGGATTTATCCCAATAACATTTATTTGATCCTTTACAATAAAGCATACATCTAGCTATTTTAACGAAACTTCTATTTTTCTCCTCAACTACGCCATTTTGCTGAGGTGTATAAGGAACCGTCTTTTGATGTGAATATCGTACCTATAAAAATATGTAGTAAATTATTTTTTAGTGAATTCCCCCTACCACCACCCCTACTATTATCAACCTACTTTACCCAAATTGAGCTCATTGAAAAATCCCTTGACTTATTGACCTTCATGCATAGCATGTGTTTCCGGGAAAACTAGTGTCTTTTCGATCTGCTAGTCCCACTAGGATTGGCAGCTATCCTAGAAAAAAACAATCTAAGAAATTTGTGATTTCCTTTATGTATGATAGATAAGAGAGAAGCAAAGGGACCAACCTGGATCTTCCGCTTGACTCCTTACTTGATTTCTCTCCCCCTTGATAAAGCTTGCAACTCCTTTCCTACTTGTCCCGCTTAGAGAATACCTGTAGAAGCAAAGTAACAAAACGCCATCAAATCATCTGGATCTATTATATCATAAACAATGCAGAATCAGAAATACATTGAACATACAATGGCATTCATAAATAACAAGATTCACAAATACACGATTGCATGGAGGAAAACTCAAATAAATTTATTAAATTAGAAGGGAGAATGACAACCCAGTTGTCTGATCCAACATCATAGATGAGCATGAAATATTTTTTTGTTATTTTCCATGTGAATTACATGAGTGGTTGTCTAAATTGGTAGATAGTCAGGGTACATAGAAGATAGACAACTTTATTATGTGGACCCAAGAACTAGTGAAGCGCCTGGAGGCTTCAGAAAACAAGATCATGTGGGCTATCGATTACTGGATCGATAGTATTCTGGGAGGATTCATTACCGAGTTTGTGATCGGTACATCCACGAGTTATAGTGACACTAAGCACAGGTTTTTTAAAGGACCCAAAGGTAAGTATTTGAAATCCTTGAAGACTTGGATTAAAATATTATTATGTGAAAATTAGGTTATGCCCTTAAATTGATGTTTGGGACTACGCAAAGTGGAAGTGTGTTCGGAAGGAACCTAGATTTGGGTGTTGAATACAGTCCTCTATCAGGATCGTCTAATAGTGACGATGAAGGTAGTATTTTGAAGACACCATGAGGCACGCTGCAAACCGTAAGCCAGGGTATTACAAGAATACCACATCCATCTATTCCACCTCTGCTTCCACCTCCGCCTCACACACCCACACCTCCGCCTCCACCTCCACCTCCACTATTCAACATGGAAAACACAATGAAGATGCCCGTGTTTAAGGGTCTGGGGGCCGAAGACCCTGAAAAATTTGGGTTTATAGCAGATGTTGTATGGAAGGCACAACAAATTACAGATGACGACATGAAGAAAGTGTAGTTGATTACAATGCTACAGGACAGAGCATTGAGCTTGTATATCAAGTTTTGTTTTACAAAAACCAAATGCAACTATGCAGGAAACACAAGAAACGCAGAACAAAGAGTTTAAGAAGCCTAAATCGCAAGACTATTCAATGATAGAGTTTAAAGAGATCCAACATAGGATAAATGAGTTTGCATGGGACTTTGATTAGAGTTTGAAGTCTCTGCTCTAGTAGGCTAATATGCGGATCAAGTTTGATCAGCACAAAGCTTGGTACATTACTTCATTATTGCCTCATCTGATATTTCTACTATCACAATAGAAAATAGGGATGCAAGCTGAAGCTTTAGAGATTTCTATGAGATTGGAGGCTTCACCCATTTAGGATACAAATTTGGTAGTGCAATAGATTCAATCATAGTTGGCTAGCTTGCACATGGAGTTACAGAGCCTAAAAAAGGGAAAGGAAGTCTAGACTAAGGTTCACACAGAAGTTTGGTGCTTGAAATGCTAAGGTCATGGTCATGATAAGGACCATTGCCCGGTCTATCAAAATTATCTTATTGGGGGAGGTCATGTCCCCCTGAAGCCAGAAAATATTGCTCGGCCAAGCATAGGAGTAGCACTATGGTGCGTTATTTTTCAAATTTCCAGAAAGCATGAGACAAATAATTGTCATCTTCTACAAAGGTTTGTACAGACCCCGCAACATTACTTTTTCACTTTCTGCAAATTTGTAGCTCATGACGAGTGCAACTGTTGAAGTTATGAATTGATGATGGAAAGGACTCCTACGTATAGAATTCAGGCAGAGAATCAGCCTTAAGATTACGGTGCAAATGCAGCGTGCAGATGATTCTAGGGTTGAGGAAGAGGGCGAGAAGGAGGTGCTAGAAGGGGTCGTGGGCAGATCATTTGTTACAATTGTGGGGAAGCGGGTCATTTTGCGAGTGATTGTCAGAATCAAACACAACCCTCATGTCAGTGTTGTAGGCATTTTGACCATGTCATAGAAGATTTCCCAATACTTATAGCTAAGATGCAAGAAAAGAAGGCTTAGACCTAGCCGCCTATGCAGAACATCCAAATGATGAGGTCAGAGCCTCGTAAAGATGAGCCTAGTGTCAATATCATTACGTGAAGCGGTATAGCTACCAACGAAGATAAGGGGAAGCAACCAGAAGTAGATGGATGGGTATGCAAGGCTTTTGATAAGGATGTTGGGTTTGATTTAAATAAATCAAAGGAAACCTCTATGGAGGCTAAAAAGAGCTTCACAGAAGGTTCTACATCGGGAAGCCAAGAAAAGTCTACAGGAAACAATACTGCGCAGGACATAGAACCTTCATTATTAGTGTCATTTTTAAAGACTTGCATGAAGTTTCTAAGGGATATAAATGCGATAGAGGGGCTACAGGAACTGATAGATAACTGTACTGGCAAAAATAAACCCCTGCCTAAACAGCGCGTAGTATGTGAGGTGGGAAAAATCAAGAAGCAAACTGGTCGTGAGATGGGATGAACTGTGCAAATTGGAGAATACGAGATGGAACATGTAATTCTTGATTTGGTGTGTGATGCGAACATTCTACTAAAGTAAACTTGGGAGAGAATGAGGCGACCTGCGTTGCAGTGGCTTCTGATCTAGCTATGAATGGTGAACCAACAAAAGATTATTCCTATGGGGCGTCTATATGTGGTAACGGTAGATATTGAAGGTGCAAATGCTCTAGCTGCTTTTGAAGCGATTGAGATAGTCGATGATAGTAACCCTTACCTTGTGCTACTTGGAATTAATTTGGAGACATTTATCAATTGTCACTAGGAGAAATTTGTGAGTTGTGCATACACATTTCAAGAGGCAAAGCAAGAACCGGGAAAAATCCAAGAGATCCTCTTTTATCAAGGATTAATAAATCTGCAGTTGGGACAATAAGTAGAGCAGAATTAGAAAATTTTCTTGATAAATTTAAAACAAATATTTTAGGGATTCGTAGTGATCAAATTGACACCCTTAAAATACAAAACAAACAAAAAGTTCAAAATGTTGCATTGTCCATCTTTTGCCCCAAATGCAGAAAGAAACATGCCTTGAGAGAATGTTCTCTTGATTTAAAAAGTTTAGAAACTTATGTTATTTATGTGGAAAATCATGATACAAAAGAATATCCCTCAATACCATGACTTAAAGTTGTCTATCAAGAAGGAGTACCAAATTAGGTAGATCCTATCTATTTTATTGCTAAAATACCTGGTCAGAATCCACAACCAAACACAACTCAAGGTTTGAACACTCAAACATTTGCACAATCTTCACAAAGTAATTGGACTGCTCCAATTTCTTGACAATCTTGGCCACAACCTTGGTCACAAGGATGCAAAAATCCTTATGGAAAATACCCTCAATATCCTCAATACCCTCAATTTCCATAATTTCAACAATCATATCCTACTTTTCCTCCACAATATTATCCTCATCCCATTCAACAAACTCAACCTCAAAATTTGAATCCATAACTTTCATTACCATTTCCTGAAAGACCAAACAAATTTCCTACCCAACCACTCCCAAATCCAAATGATAGTAAAAATTCACAACCTATTTACAATACAGAAGGACAAAATTTTAAAACCTACATGATAACTCCACTAGATCTAAAAATGTTCAACATAGATCTGGAAGAATATTAGAAAAGAAGTTCCCATCGATTGTTATTCAAGAAATTGAAAAAGAAAAGATCTCTGAAGAAGAAAAGTCTCTTAATGAAAAATAATAAAGAAGAAAAGTCTTTTAATGAAAAAGGAAAAAATCAAAAACAAGTTACTACAACACATTCAAATAACTCAACTCCTATTATGGAACAATCTTCAGTATATGTTTCAAAATCCCCTTTCCCTGAAAGATTAAAAAATGATGAAGGGGTAGAAAAATAAATTGTATTGCCTGATTACAACATGTTAGATGAACTGAAGAATGTTTGCATAGATATTCCTTTGCTTCAATCCATTAAGGAAATACAAATTTTTCAAAGACAAATAGGGAATTGAGCATAAAAAGGCCAGGAAGAAAAAGAAAAGAAATCAATGCCTTAACTTCATTTTGGAGCCTCCCTACCAACCTCTCATAGTATCATGTCTTTCTTTGTCAAGTACACAAGCTTCAATGATTTTCTTACAAAATGATAGCCTAACCATCAGAGCTTGCTGCATTCCCCTCACAGGCTGTTCCTCTAGACTTTGTCTAGCTACAAGCTGAGTAGCTCCCTCAAGAAATTGCATAATTCTGGAGGGAAACCATCCTTCCCTCTATAAATTGAGAAATTCTTTCTAGCAGCTTGTTGAGTTCCAGAATTGCACAATTATGCCAGTAAGGATTCATCCAAAAACTTTCACAATTCCTCCCAACAGGGCTGCTGAACCTAGGAATTGTGAAACCTAGGCAACAATCAACTTCTCGGTCTAGAAATTGTGGAAATCTCCTGGGCAACCAGCCCATCTCCCTTATAGAAATTTGCATTTTCTCCCAACAGTTGAGAAACCTCTTACATGTGCAGTTGAGTTGATCGGTTCCCTACGGGACTGAGAAAACCTATTTTCATGCATGGGTTGCTTCTCCCAAGGCAACATGCAAAGGCATCCCTTGATTCAGGAATCTACTTTTAGCAGATGGAGGTTGCATGCAAGGATCATCTCAGAAACCTCTCACCAAGTGTCACTCTTCCTATATTTGTGGCATGCGCATCACATCTTCAATTTTATCAAAACTCATGAACTAGACGCTGTAGAGATCATAACTCACATCAACCTTGCAGCTCTGATATCCCCACATCCTCCCACCCCACCTGCTCTTGATATCTACAAAGATTTGGCTTGCAAGCATGTTGGTTGTCACGGGGATTCGTTCCCTTGACCTCTGTCCTCGCATTTTGTTGATCCTCTAGATTGTATTGTCTTGTGTTCTCCCATTCTGGACCCCTCACATGCTTTGAATGAGGATCAGGTTGTCGACGGAGTTGGTGTTATGAAGCCAACCTACACCATCATTCATGATGAGTGTGTGCAGGAATCTAAAGAAGAACCCACAGTGAATGATGACTCCCTTCTAGCCGCTCCTCATCCGCTTTATCTTGACATCCCTTATGATTTTTCCACTACTAATTTCCCCTGTGAAAACCCATTTTTAGATGTTTCTACTTCTGATCATTCACAAGACACTGGGATGTCAGTCTGTCATTATAGTGCGGAGAGGACACATCTTCCTCAAAAAATCCATCCAATATGTCATCTATATTTCCTGAAAACACAAAGCTTGAACATCTTTACTTCTCATCTACCCCTTTGTACAATTTATCAAATCTTGAGGACGTTGATTTGGATTTAAATGGGAATGCAACAAATTATAGAGATAACCATCAACACATAGATGTAACAGAAATAATACTTCATTACATTAATGTAAAATACTTAAATATGCTTACAAATAGAAATGGAAATAAACCAGCTAGGGCGATGGTAGCTTATCTCTGAGAAGAGATGTGGCAGATACATGCCTCTAAACTGCATTACAATGAAGCTCAAGGGCCTTTTTTATTATTGAACAATAAGAGAAAAACCTAAACAACCAAAACCCTAACCCGAGGAGATGTAACACTAAGAGTTTATTGGCCCTGTTGGGGTGAGTTGGACAGCCAACTTCCCGGGGTCGTGACTTGGTCATATTATCTTTGTTTGACATGCATGATAACCCATTGGAAATATTCTCCAAGGACTACAGTGGAAAAGATGATTTTCTATAGATTGCCAAAAGAATGTCATTTACGGCCTCAAAATGGCTCCGAAGGTTTAGGACCCGAAAAATTGCTAAAAATAGTAAATTCTACAATTAAGGAAACTGAAAAACTAAAAGAAATAGTGGTAGGGTTCGTAGTGGAATTGGCGGGTGGCACCAATATCCACTTGGATCAGAAATCGACAAACATCCTAAATTTTATGATCTTGGTTGTCATTATCTATTCACTTCCTCATCTGATCACAATGTTGATTCAATCATTGTTGATATGTCTAAGACACTAGTGTATGATGAGCCCTCTATGAATGAAGTCGAAACCCCGTGGACTATCGAGGCACTTCAACTCGAGTTGATGGTTATGTCATGCCCTCACTATCCTGAGGTTGGTCTCACTTCCGGTCAAGAAATTTTTGAAACACTCAAGGCTCCTCAACACTCTCTGCTTTGCATTGAAGATCAACCAAGCACCCATATTTTGTTTCCTCCACTCGAGCTACATGATCCCATCGCTCATGCATTGGAGGAATATTACATAGTAAGCACACATGAACAAAATAAGTGGTCTACCTTTCTCATGTTTTCTTGCATGACACAATCAATAGAATGCATACACTTGACATCTGCATGCAATGTAGCACAACACCATGGAAACTCCACATAGTGCATGTTATGTGCTTTCACTCATCTTTGTTCTGTGGTCGCTTGTATGCTCGAAGTGTGTCTGTATTCGTCATTATATCTTTCATGTTTGCTAGTTCACGCAACTGCGATGTTTGCAAACTGTGCCTTCACCAAAATGGGTCAACCAATGCATCAGTGGCTGCATCGGAAGTATCACTTCATGTGAGATGACCCATGCACTGTTAGTTTAGGAGTAGGAGCAGTGTTTTCTTTTGAGCTGTTTTCTTGCATGCATGTTTGCTTCTTTCTTTGTGTATTCATTTTCTTACTTGTTTGTTTTCTTAATTGCTTTTATTTCACTTTTGCTTCTGCTTCTTACTTTTATTTTGGTTTTATTTACTTGTTATTATCCATAGGGTAGTTTTGCATGGACTGTGCGTGACTCTTGAAACAAGCTCCGTAAAGTACGAGAGGACTTGTACAACTATCGAGATTTGGTTATCTATTGTATTATCTCTTATGTAAGAACTTGTTGTCTTCATTCCATGATACATCAATGGAAAATACATGATGTTCGAAGTGAACCTTGGTGAAAACACAATGCTTGTGCACTAACTAGTATCACCTACTCTAGTCGATTGTTTTTGGGTTAATCCTTGTCAGCTCAATCAAGTAGAGTAAGGTGAAGGGGGAAACCTTAACAAGCACATCAGAGGTATAATAAACTACTTCTCTATAGGAACAATGTCTTCTGCTCCTGTAATTCAGGATCCCTCTTCTGCCTCTGAAATGAATAAGTGCTATGCACAGTTATGAAGATGAAAAATGAAAAAAAAGGAAAGGTGAAAAAAGTTTGAAAAAAAATGAAAATGAATAAGGAAAGAGAAGAGAAAGGCTTCCTGCACAGAGAGGTGATGCAAGTAACTCTGTCGGGGTATTGACCAGGCTCGCTGGCAGTACAGCCATGGTTGTGTTCCTATGTGACTGCGTCGAGGTACTGTTCAAGCCTGCTCGCAGCAGAGCAACACCGGAGATGAAACTAAGACTCTGACGACCACACTGCTTGTGCACCAATATACCTCTCAATCCAAATCATAACAACTGTGTTGACTTGGATTGGAATGTGTGTCGATCGACCAAGAGCTTGGAAGATGTTACATCTTACAATCAAGAAAGTGTGGAAACCAAGGCGAACTAAGAACTGAATAATACTTCTGGAGGTGTTAGACTTTCTTTTGATGAACAAGGTCCATTCAGAGACCCGGAGTTCTACTGGTGTGTTGCCAAGTGTTGTAGTGGCTATAACCACCATCCAAAATTTTTCCTTAGCTTCATTTTAGAGCCTCCTCACCAACCTTTCACAGTATCATATCTTGCTTCGTCAAGTACAAAAGCTTCAGTGATTTTCTTGCAGAATGACAGCCTGTCCATTAGAGCTTGTTGCATTCCCCTCATAGGTTATTCCTTCGGACTTTGTCCAATTGTAGGTTGAGCATCTCCCTCAAGAAATTGCACAATTCTGGAGGGAAACCAACCTTCCCTCCAGAAATTGCACAATTCTATCTAGTAGCCTACTAGGCTCTAGAATTGTGCAATTCTGCCAGTCAAGCTTCATCCAGAAAATTGTGCAATTCCTCCTAGCAGAGCTACCCAACCTAGGAATTGGACAATCCTACGTAGTAGTTAGCTACTTTACCCAGAAATTGCACAAATCTCCTAGGAAGCCAATCCAGCTCCCTTCCAGAAATGGGCATTTTCTCCGAGCAGTTTAGTGACCAGTTCCCTCCAGGACAGAGCAAAACCTATTTGCATGCATGGGCTGCTTCTCCCAAGGTAACATGAAAAGGCATCCCTTGATTCAAGGATCTACTTTTAGCAGCTGGAGGTTGCATGCAAGGATCATCTTGGAAACCTCCCACCAATTATCACTCTTCCTTGATTTGTGGCATCCGCGTCACCTCTTCGATTTTATCAAAACTCATGAACCAGACACTGCAGAGCTCATTCCTTACATAAACCTTGTAACTCTAACACCCCAAATTACATCTAGGAGCCGTTAAAACATTTAGATCAGTTTTTTTGGGGTAAGCCCGCCTTCCATGTCTTATGTTGCATTCCAGGCGCTTTTTGTGTTTCACTTCATATAAATGATGTTTTCTTGATTTTAATGAGCACTTTCTGTCATTTTGATACATACTATATTGTACTACTACCATTTCAATGTTTATTAGCATCCCACTATTGTCGCATGCATGAATTTTTTTTTCACGAATGGCCGCTGATTCGGCGACTTGCATCACTCACATGCATGTTGTTCCATTTTCTAAATCTTTCATTCATTGTTTGCATGCATGATCATTCACTTATGCTTACAGTCAATAATGCCATGCATTCACTCTACCTCACCAAGACAACATTGTGCAATCCTAAGAGGGAAGGCTTTGTCTTCCTCTCGAGGAATGTGCATTTCTGCCTAGTGATTGTCCTCCAGTCTTGCATTGCGTAATTATGACAGATAATCACTGTTGGCCTAGAAAATTGCGCAATGTAGTCATTGAGCCTGCAACCATTGCCAGCTGAGATTGCCCATTTTGCAATTCCAGTAGCCAACAACCAGAATGGATTGTACATTGGATAGTTCTAGTAGACAGTCAACCTCCCAGTAGCCCAGACTGTGCCTTGTGTAGTCTTGGCAGTCAATTTCCTGACCTCCCTTTGGAAATTGTGCAACCTTCATGATCAGTCACACATGTATGTTGCAAGTCAGTTCTCAAGTTCATTTTGGTTTTTGACTAACAGAATGCTAGCCATGAGTGTTTCCATGTCTCCAGGTATTGCAAGTGTTCATCTGCCTTTTAGCAAAACAGGTACAATGGTTTTCAAGAGAGTAGATTCGAAGACACCGTTTAGAGCATACTTGGGATGTAGTCGATCAAGTGTCTATGGATTTTCCTACCCATGAAGACATTAAGTTTTCCCTAGAAAAAGACATCAAGAAATGACAATAATAGAATCACAACAAGCATCAACATGAACAGCTGTTGAAGGAAGCATAACGGATGCAACGAACACAAGAGGAAGTTTATTGACAACACAGAGGCAGAATGAAGTTACAAGCTCAAGCAGATCCACTTTTGATGAAAGCAACTTTGGAGACTCAGGTTATGAGGTGACAGTGTGACATGGCGATTATGCGAGAGTAGAGAACATAATAGAGAATGAGTTGCATGTGTTGAAGCAACAACTCAAGGACGAACATGAGCTACACATATGAGAGAATGAGTTGCAGTAGGAACATGTACAATAGCGGGCGTAACATGCACTCACGGATGAAACTACACCCGTACAAGTTAAAGATCCATCCTAGCAGCTGGCATGGAGCAGACATGGTGAGTAGTGTTGTTGATGGCAAGTGAGGGAATGCACCAGTATGCATGTCATTGTGCACATGCATGTGATCCTACCCTTTTAGCACACTCAACAAGGCAAAGACAAGAAGCAAGTCCAACTGGAGCTGAACATGTAGTTGACAGTTGATGTGCATGACCACTAGCACACACTTGAAGATAAGCATCAGTGTGTTTCCAATTCGGCACGCCTAGAAGACCATGAGAATGCTAGCAGATGAGTTGGATGGGGGAGCCATAATAATGCACTCGGATGCAACAGAGGCAAGAGTTCACTTCAGCAAGATGTCACCATGGAGTGCATGCACACCATCACTGATGACCAAGATTCGCATTTGCTCACCACCTTCACCATCACAAGCATGTCAAAGAGTTGGTCTCACCACAATGGACCAAGTCTCAGTGATGTCTTGCATGGCTTGCTCAAGCCTTTTTATTTCACATGAGCACATGTGCATTGTAATGTAACATATTGTCAAATGGAAGTTCAAGTGTTGATAGTTGGATGTAATCTGTTATGAAACCAGCTCAAGAAAAGATAGAAAAGATAGATCAACGCCTTAGAATTCAGCCTCTTTGAGGGGGCAACCTCCTTTACATTACATAAATGAACAATTCTTGGATGATACAAATGAAAAGACCTCCTTTCTATATAGGAGTCTAAGGGGTTATAACATAATAAGAGCCGACATAACAATAGTAATGTAAGGGCACAATAATAACAATAGTGGGCTTCTATGGGGCACAATAGTAACAATATGGACACTACATGGGTACATCAATATAATAAGTGGGTTATACTAATAACAATAATGGGTTACACTAGTAGTATAGGGGCCTAACATGCCCCTCTCCTTCAAAAAGTGTTGTCCTCAACGCTTGAGTAGTTCTTGATGCTTCTGTATAAAATTCTTGTCCTCCCATGTGGAATATTCAGCAGGTAAGTTCTTCCACTTGATGAGATACTCTGAAATTGATCGATTTCGTAGCTGTCGAGTTCTTGTTTCTGTGACTGCTCCAGGTTCCAATATGATTTTTCCTTCCTCTTCAATTTCTGGCAATATTGCTTGAATTGGGATCTTTTGCAGCTTTTGAATAAGTGGCCATACTTCTTCATCCTTCTTCCATTCATCCCTTGCTTCGTTTATCCAATCTGGTTGGATAATATAAATAGCACAAAACAATGCTTCCACATCCTCATCCTTGAAGAGTCTTCCCATTCAGTAAGGTCGCCATTTTTTAAGTGCATGTAGTATTGCCAACATTTCCTTCTCATAAATAGCTTGCTTGAGATGTAGCAGTAAAAATACCCAATCACCTACATCAAAACATTTTTCACTACGATGTTGATCTACCTGTTGTTTCGTTTGATTTTGCACCGAAGTGGCATTATCCTTTAAAAGTTGGATAACTTGTTGTTGATGCTCGATGTGATCTTTCTCTACTTGAACCTTTTTCTTCTTGATATGTCCTTCTATCTTTTGAGGAATGGTAATTTCTTCCAGTCCTTTAAAAGATATGGTCGGATTCATTTCTTGATGCTCGATTTGATCTTTCACTTCTTGAACATTTTTCTTGTTGATTTGTCCTTCTATCATGATAGTTTGAGGAGTGGTAGTTTCGTCCATTGAATTACAAGATATGGTTGGATTCATTTCTTCTTTCTCGATGTGATCTTTCACTTCTTGCACCTTTTTCTTCTTGATATGTCCTTCTATCTTGAGAGTTTGAGGAGTGGTAATTCTTTCCAATGCTTTACAAGATATGGTCTGATTCATTTCTTCTTTCTCTGGGGTGGTGTCCTGGCGTATATCCTCTTCTTTTGATGTTTCTTGATCATTTTCTTCCTCCTCTTCATATTCTATGTAAAATAATTTCTTCTCAGCACACCTATGACCTTTAGTGCATTTGCTATCACAATTGTAACAAATCCCTTTTTCTCTTTTTTCTTCCAATTGTTGTGGTGTAACCCTTGTAGGTTGTGGAAGGCTGGGAGAAACAACACTTCCATCTTTATAGTTGTGAGGGGTATGCTTCCTGGTTTCCATAATTTTGCTTTCCATTATGTCACAAATCCCTTTTACTCTTTCCAATTGTTGTGGTGTTGCTCTAAAGAAGGTGTTGCTCTTTGTATCCTCATAATGTGCTATCATTTCCTCTGTGAAAATTGACCACGTAACAAGTTTTTTACGAGAACAAAGCCCTTCATACCACAAAAATTGATCTAGTTTTAAATATGAAGATGCAATACATACCTTTTGTAATAGTTGTACACCATGTAGATCAAAATATTGCTCCATCTGAAGTATCCAATTTACCGGATCCTTGCCATCAAACTTCCTCATCTTGTTTTTTCTTGATTTTAGGAGCTTGACCTTGAAATGACTGTAACCTTGTACTTTCAGATCTTTAAGTTCTGAAATTGTGAACTATAGTAGCCCTCTATGTCCTCTTTCCAATGCCACTAGTCTGATCCAAATTGGATTCTCTAAGAAAGGGTTATGCACAATCTCCCAAGATGACTTGATTATAGACATTTCCAGAAGAGCGAAATTGTATGAAGTGCCACGTGTCACTGTTTCAACCTTTGGAAATGAAAAATGCATAAAAGAAAACTACAGTCTGTCCACTTTCTGTACCTTCTTACAAAATTTCAATCCGATGCTCAGAAAGAAAGTTATGACGATTTTCCCCAGGTCACCTGTTTTGAGTGTAATTCATGAGTCTGCAAAAAGACCAACTTCCTCATATCATATCTCCGAAAATATTGCGCGAAAAGCTCTAAAATTCGGACCCAAGGTTCAAAGCGATTTCTTCTCAAATGGGTTTTTTTTGCGACTTCTGAAACGTCACAGAAAAAAAGTTATAGCGAACATTCCACGATGACCTGTTTGGAGCAGCGAAACCCTAGAATCCAAAGCTCTGATACCAAATGTTATGAAACCAGCTCAAGAAAAGATAGAACAGATAGATCAATGCCTTATAATTCAGCCTCTTCGAGGGGGCAACCTCCTTTACATTAAATAAATGAACAATTCTTGGATGGTACAAATGAAAAGACCTCCTTTCTATATATACGAGTCTAAGGGGTTAACATAATCAGAGCCGACATAACAATAATAATGTAAGGGCACAATAATAACAATAGTGGGCTTCTATGGGGCACAATAGTAACAATATGGACACTACATGGGTACATCAATATAATAAGTGGGTTATACTAATAACAATAAGGGGTTACGCTAGTAGTATATGGGCCTAACATAATCATCATAAAGTAGATGAAGATGCATGAGGGTAGATGAATTGTCACAAAGGGGAATGTCAAGGGTCACTCCACCTTTTTCTATAAATAGAACCTCATAGCTCATTGTAAAGGCTTTTGGTCAACCAATATTTCGATAAGACTATCTTGGAGAGATTTTGGACAATATTGTAACGATCAATGGCTTCTCCATTGCACAGAGCTATTATATCTCTTTGGAGGAGAAGGAGGGTGTGAATGTAATGTTCCACTATCGGAATTAGTGGTTGGACATGGATGTATTGTATGACTGGAACTTAAACTTCTTAATATAATAGATTCATCATGTTTCATGCATATGTTGTATTGTATTCTATGCTCTCTGGTTTACTCTAATGATATATGTATTTGTTTGCTTACGCATGCATGTATGGACTATTTTGTATAAGTATGTAAGAATCTTTCTTAAATGTGTTGTGGGTTTAACCATCACTTGGGATTGCTCACTAACTTTCTTTCCAGCTTGTGATGCATCTTCACTCGTGTGTTCCCTTCCAAGCCGTGTACTATTACAGGTTTCCAGGGGGTGCACTCACCCCACCCTTAGTGTGTTATAACCTCTCATGCACCTTCCTTGACTTATTGTAGCTGTCACACCCTTGCTACCAAAAAAGTTATCTTACTTGCCTCTGTGCAAAATTGCAGTCAAGGCATTACCATACAACCCACTACTAGGACTCCTACACCAAATGGTTTGAGGTCTAATTGGGACTTCTTATTGGGGAGATCCCCTTACATGTTGGTGGGTCCAACACCATCAAAAAATGGGTAAAACAAAAATTCATAAATATATTGATCCACAAAGTACCATTGTGAAAACACACATCAATGGTATGGAGATCCCAAATACATTGATTGATCTAGGAGCAACCATAAATATCATGAGTAAACAAACTATGAATCAATTAAAACTTTCTAATATTAAATATACACCTACACTATTACAATTGGCAGATAGATATGTAATCAAACCTGATGGTGAATTAGAAGACATATATGTATCCTTATATGATTTTATGATTTTAACACCCAGGAATAACTTAGGAGGACATCCATTGATTCTAGGAAGACCATGGCTAGCTACAGATGATGATTTTATAATTTGTATATCTGGTGATATGTTCATTTTTATGGGAGTACAATAAATAAATTCACACTATATCCACCAACAAAAACAATAGTAGAGGTTGAAAATGAAGAATGGATAGATGATGACTTTGATATAAGGTCAATCTTTGCTACTTCACAAATAGATGAGGAAGATCAAATTTTGAATTTAATGGAAAATAATGAATCTTCATCATATTGTGAATCTAGTCAGAGTTTTCAAGAGTAATGAAATATTGAATATTTATCATCTTGTCAACTATCCTTGCATTCTATGGAAAAATTTGGCAATTCTACAATTGAAATATTTTAAGGAAAAACTTTGAATACCAATAATAATTTGGAAGAATTTTAAAAGAAAGAATTAATCAAGATGTTACAAGAACATGCATCTGCTTATGCATAGGAATAGGGAGAATGTTAAGGAAGAACTACAAAAACTATTGAATGTCAATTTCATCTATCCAATATCAAACATCCATCAGATTTCACCCTTAGTAATTGTTCCTAAAAAGAATGGAAAATGGAGAGTTTGTATTGACTATAGGGATTTAATAAATCCACTTTAAAAGATTACTTTCTAGTCCCTTTCATAGATCAAGTTTTAGATACACTCGAAGGAAGGAAATATTTTTTATTTTTAGATGGTTTTAGTGGGTATAATCAAATCCAAGTAGCCCTAGAAGACCAAGATAAAAATACCTTTACATGCCCATGGGGAACTTATGCTTACCGAGTACTTCCTTTTGGATTATGTAATTCTCCTGCAACATTCAAAGAGAAGTATTAAACATTTTTTTCTCATTTAATTCATGATTGTGTGGAAGTGTATATGGACGATTTTACAGTTTATGGAAATTGTTTTGAAGAAGCTCTTAAAAATTTGGAAAGAGTTATCATTAGATGTAAAGAGGAAAATATCTCATTAATCCATGAAAAATGTTTTATGATGTTTACTGAGGGAATTGTTTTAGGACACCATATTTCAGGAAATGGAATTCGAGTGGACACATGTAAAGTAGAATTTATTTTGAAAGTATCAATTCCAACCCATTGTAACGTTTTATTCACAAAGGTGTACGGAAAGAAATCACCTAAGACTGTGGATGACAAATAGTCTCAACAATATAAATAACTAGTAAACATTGCAGATCTACATCAAATGATAGAAGAAAAACTTGTCAAAGTCCTGATCTATGCCACAATCATAGTTAAATAGCAAAATGAAGTAGTAATAAATACGGGAAAATCCAATAATCCAATGGAAACCAAATATACAAAGAATAGATCTTATTAAATAACACCTGTGAAGGGAACAAATAGATGTTATCAGTCCCCCTCTATGGGATGGTTTCTTGGCTATCCTCAAACGTCTTCAGCTTGTGTAGAGTCTCTCTCCTCTATAATGTGTAAACCCAAAAAATAAATGTTTGATGTCGATGGGAACTCAAATGGAAGAAAAATGGTGTGCAACAATGATAATAATTAAAGTTACAGCAATAAGTGCAGCAATGAAAATGATAAAAAGTGAATAATGAATGGAGACCCCTTCTATTTATAAAAAAATATTGAGTTGTCCTCGAATAATGAACAGTAATAAAATATTATTAACCCAATTCTTGGAATAACCACTTGAAATATTTTATTATATTTGGTTCGGAGGGAAAAAGTATTTAAACTTAAATTTAGGAATAATAAATAAATAAATGATTTATTTATTATCTCAAGAAATTGGTTAAGAAATAATAAACAAATAATGATTAATTTAATTATTCCAGAGGGATTTAGTCAAACTTGACAAGGAATAATAATTAATTAGTGATTAATTAATTATCGCTAGAGAAAAATAGGATAATTAATAATTTGTCTGTTGATTTTTCATAATTGGGTCAAATATGACAAGGAATATTAATTAATCAATGGTTTAATTAATTATTCCTAGAAGAAAATTAAATAAATAGTGATTTATTTAGTTATTCTTAATGGGTTTAATTATAAATTACTTAACAAATGTGGTTTATTAAGTAATTTCTCATAATGAAAGCAATTTTACTATGGTAAAATTGGCCTTACATGGTTTACTTCAATTTATCTAGTAAATTAGGCTAGATGATAAATTTTTTGGTGATAACAGATTGCCCCCCAATGTACGAGTGTTAGGAGCAAAACGTATGACCAAAGTACGTTGTAAAGACACAATTACTAGACAATAAAGTGGAGTCAGAGAGAGATAGAGAAGCCAATAGAGATGAAGTGAAAGATGATAGGGACACAGGGAGGCGAGGTAGGCATACCTATACCTACCGAGATAACTTAGTACAAGAATAATGATGTGCAGAAACATAAAACTAAGCAATAAGTACACGCTGAATGGTACATGACATGCTATCATAACTAAACCAAAAAATAATACATTGTGTCCCATATACATAATGCACCTAGAAAAAACATGAGCCATGAATGAATATGATATCCTCTGAGTACATGAGATATAATGGCACTTCCCTCAAAAAATTGGTGGGAGGGAGGGTAGAACAACCGACGAAGCCGTGTTGAATAGGGAAGGGTTCTACAAAACTGAATGGATCATCTGAAGGGGACGTGCATGCTATGAACACTATGATCAGTAGGAACCGAACCCATCAAATCTGTGGAACTACATTTGAGGTTGTAGCATACTACGAAGGCATCTGAGCATGTGGGGGACTACCTAAAGGGCCACCCCCTCATGAGGTCTGAAACATCTCACACACACCCGAGAATCATTGGTACAATATGTTGCATCACTGGACCATCAAGTGTATGGATCGCGATCATGAAACAACCAAGTCAAAGGGAAACGATGACTCCCTCTGCTCGATCTAAGGCACCGAACAAGAATGGAAGTTGGAACAAAGATACACTGCCCTCTCGGCTATTCTTCTGGAACAAATGAGTTGATGTTGACAAAATAGGGCCCACGATAGGTGAGGCAATGAGGATCCTCAACTAAGGCATGAGGGAAAATAATAATGTGACTGATGGAATGACACTAGGAATGATGGAAAATGTGGGACTCAGGAACAAATATACGACTTCCCTTGTCAGAGCATAAAGTGCATGGTTGACCTGGCAGCTACTGATTCGAGTCTAGAGGTGATGGGAGACAGTATGACTGGAGGCCAAAATGGGAAACACAAGATTAACAATATGTAAAAATGGATGGAATACTATGACATGATATAATGGGATGTGAAACAAACTCAATGGATGCAAAGGTGACTCATTGCAGATGCTCTGAACAAGGGTGACTCGATGACACTGCCACACCGTATAGGCCTGGTGGGGACCATGAAGGCATGAGTAAATGATGGTTACTCATGAATAAAATTGACACATGAGATGAAAATTATTAAGAGGAGGTGGACCTCAAAGTACAAGTGTCGCTTTATGAAGAAATTCGATTTTGAGAGGCAACAAAATGACCCTTCTTGGAAAAATGGGTTCCTGGTGAAGTGTCAAATCATCAAAAACTAAGAAACACCCATTATAATATTGGATGAGAGCTTTCCAATGGTGTTGATGGTTTGTGAAACTGAGTTACGGTTTTGTCATAATGGGTGATAGAAAAATTGTGGATTTTTCTATTAAAGGACGTTTTCCCTCCAATTTGAATTTGTTTTCTAGGTGAGCTATGGTGAATTTGGGGAGGAGGAAGAGGCCCTAAAACTTGTGGAGATCGTAGTGGAAAAACTGACCATCAGAATTAGGATTTGTGACTTTCAGGTAGGTGGCCTTACTCTCTCTTTAATGTCAATGGTTTATTTCCTGATTTTTGACACCATTTCCTGATTTTTGACACCATGCAGCTCCCTGGGAGACCTCTGCTCCTCTTCACGGTCGCATCACACTTTTTGTGCCCAGAAATGCGATCTGGCTCGTAGTAAATAGGTGAAATCCTGTGAGCTTTCACTTTTTAGGCAGAAATCTCTGATTTGGGGCTGGAAAGAGTAGTGGTTTTTTGGCCTAATGGGGGCTGTAGGTTGATCAGTGTATGCCAATGTTTTCTTCTTTGAACTGATAAGACAAGTGGTGTTTTGTAGACATGGAAGCGCTGAAAATAAACTAGCATGAGTGAGACTTGGATACCCTTCGATCCGAGATTCAGAGGGATCAAGGGGTTCAAGGGGCATTAGCTCGCTACGAGGTTCTTAAGATGGTAGAGAAACCATTGATGACGGCAAGTGAGCTCTTGCTATCGAGGATTATGAGCTATTGGGTTGCATACCATGAGGTATTTTTTGTGCAAGGGCACAAGATTGAGCTCACATTATAGGATATTTATTTCTTGACTTGACTCCCTCCCCTAGGGGTGGTGGGGGATATACATCTGGTTTTGCCTCGTGGGAGGAACATTAACAAGTTTGTGGAGTGCCATTGTCCACGGTATGTGCGTGTGAAGGGCGTGACTATCTTGATTGGTGATCTAGACAGGCTAGAGACATGGGTTGTTTCCACAGCAGTGCTACTAGCTTGGGCAGTGAGGTGTTCCACTACATCACTCATGGGTAGAGGATGCTGGTTGAGAGTGTTTTGTCTGGGACCTACTATGGGTGGGCCCAGATGATACTGTCATCGATGAAATGATAGTTAAGCCTATATAGGAGGGAGGTGAACCATGACTGTGCTTTTGGCATAGTGTTGTGTGCATTCTTCTTTGAGAAGATACCCACCATCTATCCTCATGTACAGATCCGAGAAGGGGGCCCACAGGAGCCCAGGATGCGTCGTTGGGGGAAGCTACTGTGGAGAGGAGGAGGAGGGGGAGTCAGATGGGTGTTCCAACCTAAATTTTCTGTACATTAGGATCAGATGCCCCTCTACATTAACGATTATCCTTATAGCAGGATGAACTATCAGGTTAATCTTGACTTACCACTTCCACCTTGGTGAGCATGGGGACTAGACAGTAAGTGTTAAGTTGTTATTTTTATGGTTCCTTTCATATTTTTGTCACATGTATGTGGTAGTGAGTTTAAAATATGTGGTATGAAGACATACCATCAGTGAAACCGACAGGATATGCAAGATGAGCTGCGGTGCCAAGGGCTTCATATCAGGGAACATTGTCGTCAAGTTAGGGTCCAGAGGATAGTGCGTTACTTATTTATCTACACTATAGGTGTGAGGTAATCTTGATAGGAGTTTTTGAGCATGGATGGCATGAGTTAGAAGATCGATACACAGATGAGTGTACCGGCCTTCCCTCAAAGTGGTGACGTATCATGCAGCGCATTGCGATGGTTGGTCAAGCCGTATGCGATCTACGTGTAGTTGGAGAAGAGCGTTTGGTGTGGGATTCGATGGACAGTGACTAGATATGGGGACATGTGTGTCCCTTTGGTATTGATTTTTGTAACATGTAATGGGCATGTCTAGTGTATTTAGATCTATGGGCTCAAAACACTTGTATGTTTTATATGACATAATATGATTATGCATTTTTATATGACAATGATGGTTCGCCATGTGTTGTATTTTATGGTTTTCTTTTGTGGTATACATGTGATAATTTCCAATCTAGAATGTTATTTGCATTGGTATCTACCTAGTTATTTTTGCTCTAGGAACATGACTGAAAGTAATGGTTTCAAATTCACGTACTAGCAGCTTAACTCGTAGGTATTTTCTAGATAGGACTTGGTTATGCGCATGATACACACCATTCAATTGCATGACAAGTAGCAACGAATATAAATAAACATGAAGATGAATAATGCGATGAGCGAGGGCCTCGACTAACAAACCCATCACTGCATCATATTTAGCCTGGTTATTGGTGGCAGATCCATTGCACACATTGTTCGAAAGGACTAACATATGCAAGGGGGTAAATATGGCCCAGGCTATCGAGGCTAGATTCCTAGAGAAGCAAATTGCACCATTGGCATGACCGATATATGGTGTGGATGATGGATCCATCTGAAAGGTGCAAAAAACAATAGATGAGATGATGTAGCCTACCTAACTTCATGACAGAAATAAAGACACGCCAATCAAAGGGATATGCTATGAGAAAAAATTCTTGAGGTAGAGTGCATTGGGAGAACTAGGAAGGAAATGGCCTTTAGAATCCTTCAAAAAAATATGCCCCCTTTCCTAAGTGCAAGGGTAATCAGGGGTGGACATAGCTTCCATGATGTCCTTATCAGAATGGAAGATGGGCAAATGAGAGGAAGACTGACTACATGATGCAACGACAGTACCTGGTGCATCAACCTAAGAAAGAAGGTTCACATATGCATCAACTGGAATGGTAGATGACGAGCTAGTAGATGGAGGATCTACGGATGTTGAGACCTAGAATTCTGTCAAAAAAGGTTCGATAGAAGCACGCACAAAAACCTTAGGAAGGTTTGCCTACGAGGAATTCAACGATGATGACAGGTAAAGGACATGTCCCATGGAGTCTGTCATCTAGACATCGTGGGGAGGGATCACATGGTGGGACCAGACTCCCCCTGTTCTCGTTTACTAGTGGTAATAGAGTCTACAGGAAGAGAAGTACATGATCCACTACGAGTGGTTTTGTATTTGCGAAGTGCCTTAAGGAAATCACAAAATTCATTGAGACGAGGGAAACAATGGGAATAATGACCACGATGATCATACAAGGCATAAGGGTGATTTGTGAATAATGTTTTGAGTTTATTAGCTAGACCTGGTAAGGTAACATGGACCTTAGGGATATTTGAGTCGGGGAAGATTTCATCAACCAAAGGTTTGAGATGAGGGAGTTCAGACAATTATTGGTGGCATGCTCAACAACTTTACACAAAGCACATGGAGGTGATGACTTTGGGGCCTTGGGTGCTGGGGGAGCTTGGGGAGCATTGTCCTTAGGTTCTTTCCCCTTGGTTTTACCCCCTTGTCAAGATGATTTATCAATAGGAGTGGGTCCTTGTTGAGGTTGTGATGGAATTGGAGGAGCAAAAGGGGCTGTAGGGACTGGCTAAACCAGGGTTAAAGCATGATAAGGTCATAGATGACCATCCGGAGTGCTTGTATGGGGATCAATATACCATTCTGGTATCCCAATAGTCATGTTAGGGAGGACCATCGAAGCCATGATAGGGACAAAAAATATTCCCGAAGGAGGAAACAAGAAAGGTATCTAGCCTATAGGGTAATGTTTCAATGGAACAACTCCTGGATAGTTGAGAATTGGTGGAACAATTCCTAGAGGGAACATAGGAGAGGCACCCACAAATGGAGGAGGTCCTTGGGGGGTGGATCTGGATGGCTCAGCTCAGAGGGTAACAACAAGGTGCTAAGGAACTAGCTTTTGATCAGATGTACCACACTACTTAAGAACAACACGTGACGCTTATAACAGGAAAACACTTGAACAGTTAGGCTCTAAGATGAGAGGGGGAGGACTAGGGAAAGCACCCAATAATGAGGAATCTTTGTAGACTCCAGGTGAGACATTGGTAAGAGGAGTTGAATATTTCTTATCTGACATTGATGAGATAATGGACTCAAGGGAGGTTACAGGTTTTGGCTCATAGTAAGTCAACTGATTGATGGTAACGCTCTTCCCTTCATGGGGGAAGAACATATTGTGGAAAACTACAGATGCGATGGCTGACATGGCATATGTGTAACTACGACCCAAGAGAATGTTGTAATCTAAAATGTCATCAATAACCTCAATGTCTACATGGACAGTCTTTCCCGCAAGAGTCACGGGAAAATTGTAATACATGCCAAGAGGCTGGGAGGAGTGTCCGTCCTAAGAACGCAAGTGATAGTGGATGGGGATATCCCAGGTGACTTAAGTTGTTTCCAAACAATAGCAAACATCAGGTAGGTGTATGCACCTTCATCAATAATGCATCAGGAGATGATGAAATTATGGACTCAGATTGGTATCTAAAAAGAAACGGATGAAGGTAATGGGAAATGTTATGATCTATGACCTTGGAAGACAATCAAACAATTGTCGGAAGGATATACTACACCCAAAGCAGTTAGTAGAGCTTTCTTTTGATATGGGCACGACTGGAGGACTTCTAGCATCGACATGGAAGCAAGTGATTGTGCCAAGTTGTATACTATATTGTATGTATGGGCAACTCGGTTAGAAGTCATGTTACGGTGTAATGGTCCCTTTGGGATTTTGTGAATTGCCTCAACATTAGGTTGAGGGATCTATAGTGGACCATTTGGTGTCATAAGACGACCAGTAGATGCTTTGGTTTCGGACTAAGTGGAGAACGAAGTCGATGGCTTGTCATATTGACGTGACTGAGTTTGCAGGTTTATATCGGAGGGATTAACCTCATCAAAATTCATCATGAGGATCTGGTAGTCATGAGGACCAGAAGGTTGGGGGGATGGGCTACATGACCTGGTTTAGGTTGAGAAGCAACAAATCCTTGCTGAGGGAAAGGATTTGTAAGCATTGCCAGTTGAGATGGTGTAGGATTCTGAGGCAATTGATGGAGGGGCAGTTAACCTCTAGAAGCTTCTTGATCTTCACACATTTTTCACATCTGGGGTAAGAGAGGACACTCATGTGTATAATGGCCATGTACACCACAACATGCCAAAGGCTCATTTATACGAATAACCTTATTCTTCTTGGGTTGGCTGCCCTATTGCTTGTTTTTAGCATTAGGCTGGTTCCCCTAGGGTTCACTAGGTTGATTACTTTGATTACCTTGGTTACCCTTGTTACCTTTTCCCTTATTATTTTTCACCAAATTTTGGGGATTGGCCACACTCTACTACGCAAAAAATTGACCCTAGGGGGCGGTGGCTATTGAGGCTAAGGATGAATGGGAGGTTGTGATGCTAATGCTTGAGGGGATGGAGTGCTCTGCTGTGCACAGGGATAACATGGTGGAGGAGCAACAGTTTGGTAGACAGGTTGAACATTGGCTGGCAATGAAAACATGTTGCTAGCAAGAGGGGCATAGTGTTGGAGGAACTGGTGCCCCATGTTGATCTAAAGATGATCTGAGCTTGTCATTGATGTCAACCCAAGAAGCACCAACTTCCATGGCACATTGGGCATCATCATTCATGGTTTTTCATCTCATAAGCATTATATGAATACTCTACTCAAACATATATTTTTATCAATATATAGCTCTCCTTGTAATTCCTCACGGTTTGTAAGTTATTCAAGATTGAAGTTAGTAACCCTAATTAGTGGGATAAAACCCCATGGGGTTGTGGCATGGCATTTATCATTGATTTTTTTTCATTGAATAGTCAATAATTAATCATTTTTTAAGCTCCTAAATTCCCTCCAACATTCTCTATAGAAGCCCCCCTCAACTCTATAAAAAGAAATCTCATATATCCTCCAAAAATACCGATCATGGCATTTTTGCTATAACTTTATTTCTGTGAAATCTTAGATTCTGAAATTGAAACCCATTTGATCCGAAATCCTTATGAATAGCATGACCAAATTTTAGATCTTGGTTCACTACATTTTCAGAGATATGATATATGGAAGTTATTGTTTTTGCAGGCTCCCAAATTTATGATCTTAAAGAGGTGACCTTGGGAAAATCGTCATAACTCTCTCTCTGAGAAGCAGACTAAAATTCTATAAAAATTGATAGTGAATGGAATGTAGTTTTATGTGTATCAATTTCATAGCTAATGGAGTAAACAATGACACGTGGCATGCCGTACAATTTTTCTCTACTGAACTGGTCCATAATTAGGTCATTGTGAGAGATTGGGCATAACTTTGTCTTGAAAAATCCAAATCGGGTCAGACCTATGGAATTGGAAAGAAGACTCAGATGGATATTATAGAACTAAAGATCAAATATTAGGGATCTGAAATCACATAGATACATCAGATTCAATATCGTGCTCCTAGAAGGGAAGAAAAAAAAACTAGATCAAGTGCTATCAAGGGGTGCAAAGGACTAGACTTTCTAGGGCAGCAAAGAGCAAGGTACAACAAAATGATGTAGCAGAGATAAGATCTAGGTAAATATATTCTATATATGCATGTTCATCTCTTAATTGCATTAGGTTCTTTTTATTGTAATTTGTTGTTTTTGTTTAGCACTGGCATATGCTCTGCAGGATGAGGTGAGTTTTGCTATTATCATGTCATGGGTATTCCCTCAAAGATTTTTTGCAGGTATTATATATTCATCAAGAGAAGACTCAATGAATAATCTAATGTTCTGAAGAGTGAGAAAGGGTAGCATGACAAGAGCATCAATTAAGGTGCAGAACAATAGCAAGAAGTTCACCACATGAAGTCCTCAAGTGGGCAGCAGTGCATACAGTCATTGTAAAAGTATCATTGTACATAGTCATTGTAAAATTTGTACAAGTGTCTATCTGCCAAGAGTTGAAGAGGTAGTATCAAGAGGTCTAGGATCATCATTAGGTGATTGTTGGTATCCTAATTGCCCTATTTTCTACACCATTTCCATCAATATCAACCTCTGTTTTACCTTAATACAATACCCTTCTTCCCTGCACTAGTACAAGATGGTTACCCTTTTCCTGTGCATGCTCATAGTTTACATTAAGATTTACTACAACACTTTATTAATCTTTTTATGTAGATTTCATGTTATTTACATATTCTTGCAACTCATACTGATTTCCTAGAAGTAATCAGGGAACACAGTGTTAATAATGTATGAGTTGACTAGTGTAGGAAGATTCCTACACCGCCACTATCCGAGATTCCAAGAGCTATCTTCGATGAGGAAAAATCTCGATATTCAACTCCGAGTTTAACTATTGATAAACTGAAGTAGGTGGTGCGAATCCAGGGATTTTTCTCCAAAGATAGATCATAGCCCAATGAAGCTCGTGTTGTTATAACCATCGGCCAATTTTGTAATTCAGTTTCTAAGTTTATTCAACCGAGAGGCCTGAACGACAATTATCTATAATTAGTGTAAACAAATTAGAGTTGAAGGATATATATGATGTAAATCATAGATAGGAAAGCTAGTGAACCATAGGTTATTATTTTGGTTTATGTAATCTGGTTATCACCTCGTTCTAGCACTGGACTACTTCGTAATGTAATTTTCTGAATCAAGTAAATACAAGAGGATCATTATGGTTTGCACACACAACATGTAATTTTGTCTTTGATGTGTTATTTGAAGTGCTGATCGCTTTCGTTCCTTAGAAGGGGAACGAGCTGGTTGGCCAGGGCCCGACCAACCCAGCTCGTTGACCACTCTCGCTTTCGTGATTTGGGAAGACGATGTGTTTATTTCATAGTAGCTGTGTGATGAAATAGTTTAATTGTTAATCTTTGAGTTCTGAATTAAATTATCTCCTGTAGCCTATGTGTGGAACGAATATGTAGTTTGCAGAGTATTTGTGTTCATTTCTGTTTATAAGATATCTTTTATGCATTTACTTTATTCTGGCTTTCTGTTTTAATTCATTTTTGAAACAGATCGTGCGAGAAACTCTTTACTTCACCAGTGCATGTTGTTGCTTGCACCATGCTCAGTCATTTATTGCAGCAAACATTAAATCACTCACCTGCATTTTGTTTCAAATTATTTCGCAAGTGAATGAATCGATAAATCAAGTAACTATTTTTGGTATTAAAATTTCATCTCTAAAAAGATCTAGAAGCAGTTATATTAACGACCAAATTATACTTGCAAAGAATATCATTATTGTGGGTGAAGTACCAAAACTAGTTGACACATGCAAAGTACTTAAGCTATTGATTGATTCTTCTGTAATTGTTTTATCTCATGAAGTTTATTTCCCTTATGACGTTCAATGAGTTGAAGCATTTTCTTTCTCACAGCTAGTTAATTCAGAATTTCATTACAGTTGCAATTCCTTTTCAGCATATCTTTTCAGCTTTCGAAAGCAAACCGGAAACTGAGTAAAGGGAACCCTGCTTCGGGGCAAGAACAAGTCTCTTGACACTGAAACAAAGTGCTCCAAGCCCTGAGGCTTAGAGCACCTTCACTCAGACATAAGTCTTTAGTAAGGAAGATTGAATATACTCTTACACAAAAATATTGTACCTGCACTAGTGCAAGCAAGATTCCAATTGTGCAAGGATAGGTTATTTGTGTGGGAGAAAGATCAGAAGAAAGGCAGAACTCTGCAAGGGCCCACTTGTCAGACTTCTTATCATCCATCTGGAGATTAACATAGCATTTCATTTAGCATTTAAGATTGTTTCTGTTGTGTGGAATTTCTTTACTTGATTTACTTGCAAATTGTCTTTTACATTCCAACACTAGATTTGCCTTGGTGTAAATTTCCTTTCCAATTGTTTTCTATCTGATTATGAAAAATATTCCCTTCAAGAAGTAGGATTAGAAATAGGAAAAGCTCATACCATTTTTGTCATTGCATATGCTTTATCTCTAAGTTTACGGAACCCTCAGGTTGACAATTAAGTGTTGAGGAGTTTTCTCAAGCGTAATTCCTGCACCCAACATTTTGGCGCCATTGCCGGGGAGATGATTTGAATTGGTAAGAAGTTTCCATTTTTTGCAATAGGGGTAAGTTTGCTATCATTTTTTCCGCAGTGTGCTTCTATTTTTTGAAGGAGTTCATAGGTGCCAATTTATTTCTAAAACTTGCAGCTTTTACTTTTTGAATTTTGTTTGTCATTTTTCTGAAATGAATGCCTAAAGGAGGTAGGGGTCCGAAGCCCACTAGGGGCCAAAAAAACATTGACAAATCTGAAACCAAAAATCATATTGGTCCTTCTTTTGCAAGCAGAAAGTCCAAACAAACTCAGACTCATCACGAAGGAATAGTCCACCTAGGCTCTAGTAGCAGTAGTTCAGGTGTGAGACATCACATAAAGGGGAAGAAGGGGACTGTGGAATCCATAGTCAGCCTTCTCAACCTGTTAAGAGTAGTTCATGTGGATGAACAACAATGGAAGATATGGAAGACCATGTAGAACGAAGTGGTGAAAATTAGGTAAATGAGGAACAACGTACTTTCGGATTCCCTATTGTGAATCCTAATATAAAAGCACAAATGAAAAATATTTCACCATCAGCTCTTCCTCATTTATATGTAAGGTACACGAAGATCCAAACTCTTTCTTATTTGAGTTTGATATTTTGTGTAGAAGTTATGATTACTTTTCTGATGCCCAGAAGTTAAATTTGTTTCCTGCAACTCTCAAGGACACAACACTCCGCTAGTTCATGGGAGTAGGAGGAAACACTATAAATTCTTGGGAGCAAATGAAGAAAGCGTTTTTATCAAAATATAAGGAATATTGTAAAACTAGAGATATCAAAGATGAAATCTTCACTATTGTGTAAAATGATGATGAAATACTAGAGGACTATTTGGAGAGATTCATGTATATTCTCCAAAGGTCAAAGCACAAATTTGATATAGGTACTATTAGAACCTTGTTCTTCTGTGGACTTACTAATGATTCTAGGAAAAATCTAAATTTTTTAGGACAAGGGGACATTGCTCAAAAACCTTTTGATCAAATTTGTGACTTATGCAGGAAATTCTCAAGGAACCAATATAGATCTGGTAAAGGAATGCGGAATACAAACAAGAAAACAGAATCTATTGATGTTATGACTATTGGATTAGAAAACAAAATGGACAATATGAAAATTGAAATAATGAATACTCTTTGTAAACAAATAGACTCTTTGAAGTTTCAGCAAAAACTTGTAGAAGAGTAAGAAACATTGTCTATTTTCTGTTCAAGATGTAGAAGAAAGCATCCTCTAAGAGAATGTCCTCTAGATATTAAAGAGACTAATAAATGTGCAATTTGTGTAGATAAACATGCCACAGAAAAATGTCCCTCCCTACCTGGGCTGAAAGCTGTATTTGAAGGGGGACAACCTGAAGCCGAATTATTAAATGCAATGGGAGCACAAAGAAATTGGCCTCAGGTAAGTGCAGGTATGGTTCCTGAACCTCCACCACATTTTTTTGGTTATAATGCACACTCATATTCTTATCCTAACACTCGTCACTCTCAGCATGGGAACATGGGAATCAATATCAATATGGACATCCCTCCCAATCTTGGCAACAAGGATGGAGAGGTCCAAACCATTCACATCATTCACATAATTCCTATCATGCACCGATGCAATCATATCCTCCTACATATGCACCTTACCCAATGCCTCAACCATCATTACCTCAGCTGAGTCAACCTATGCCACCATTACCTTTACCTCCACTATTTCGACCTTCTCAATTTCCTGCTCAACCTTTACTCAATCCTAATAATAAAGTGGTACAAATGATCCATTCTATGACCCCACTTTCTTCATCTAGACTTCAGACTAAACCAGTTGGAGTCAATGATATCCAATTGAGATCAGGGAAAGTGTTAACCTCAGAAAATCAAAAGTAGCCCATGGTAACTATCGATGAGAAAGGAGAGGAGGAAACTCCTAACCATTCTGGGAAATATGACACCATTCAGCCTATCCCTGTACATTCTGAGCCCTTGTCATCTTCTTCCAACCGACCTCCTTATCTAGAGAGGTTAGTTATGGAGAAGAAAGGCCCCATTCTCGAGTCTACCCTGGCTTCTGAGCTTAGGAAACTTTTTATAAAGGTACCTTTGCTCCAATCTATCAACGAGATCCCCATCTGTACAAAAATCATTAGGGAACTCTGCCTCAAGAAGTCAGGGAGGAGAAGATTGGAACCCAAAACCATTCAATTTATTGGTAGAGTAGAAGAGTTAATGACGAGATGTATGAACATGGAAAAATATACGACCCTGGAAACCCTGTTGTTTCTGTTCAGATAGGTGATGTCCTTGTTTCCAATGTACTTATAGACCTAGCGGCAGCGATTAATGTTATGACCAAGAAAACCATGGATCAACTTGGATTGGTCCATATTCATCTTGCTCCCACTGTGCTTGAACTGGCAGATAGATCTAAAACCAAGCCAGAAGGAGTATTGGATGGTGTGATCATTTCCTTAGATTCTTGGGAATATCTCACAGATTTCATTATGCTTCAGCCAATGAATCCTATAGGAGGGCATCCCTTGATCTTGGGATGACCATGGCTTGCTATAATTGATGCTTATATCAGATGTCGTTCTGGTGATCTGTATATTTCCCATGGAGATTCTAGAAAGAAAGTCACCCTTTATCCACCTGCTAGATCAATTCAGAAGCTTCGAGACACTTTATGGTTAGACTATAGTAGTGATGAGGAGACCCAATTTATTTCATTGATACATCAGAATGTTGAGTCCTAATAGGAGGGTGAGATTCAAGACTTCCTAAACATTCTAGACACCATGCCTAATTTTGAATCATTAAGTCATATTTTTAGTCTAGATTTTCAGGAAGGATATGACTCTCTACCTCCATCATCACCACCTTTAGCGACACCTTTGTGTACTCTAGAGCCTAACACTACTGTTGTTGATATTATTCCAGGTAAATCCTTGCATATTAGTTTAGACTTGGACCCTTCTCAATGAGAGGAGCTTGTGAATTTTTTGCGAAACCGTCTTGATGCCTTTGCATGGGGTTATGAGGATATGAAAGGCTTCCCTCCTGAAACTTGTACACACCATATCTATATTCAGGTTGGAGCCCGACCCATTGTACAACCCCAGAAGCGAATGAACCCAGCTCTAAGAGATGTTGTAAAGGAAGAATTGCAAAAACCCTTAGATGCTGATTTTATCTATCCCATTTTTTATAGCTAGTGGGTCTCTCCATTAGTATTAGTCCCGAAGAAAGATGGGAGATGGTGCATTTGCAATGACTAAAGAGAATTAAATAAAGCCACTCTCAAATATTACTTCTCCCTTCCTTTCATCGATCAGGTACTCGATACCCTTGCTGGTAAAAAGTACTTTTATTTTCTAGATGGCTTTAGTGGATATAACCAGATACTGATAGCACCCGAGGATCAAGACAAAACTACTTTTACTTTTACATGTCCATGGGGTACATTTTCTTACCAAGTGCTTCCCTTTGGGCTATGTAATGCCCTGGCTACCTTTCAAAGGGTAGTCTTGGCTATTTTTGCTGACCTCGAGTGCGTGGAAATCTATATGGATGATTTCTCTGTGTTTGGTGATTCATTTCAGGAAGCCCTCAGGAATCTAGAAAAAGTGCTTCTTCACTACCAAGAAGCTCATCTTGCCTTGAGTGACAATAAATGTAGATTAATGTGCAAGGAAAGAGTAGTTCTTGGCCATCTTATTTCCGACAAAGGTATCCAGGTTGACCCTGCAAAGATAGAAGTCATTTTGAGTCTTCCTATACCCAAAACTCAAAGGGAAGTGAGAGGTTTTCTAGGACATGCGGGCTACTATAGGAGATTCATTGAGAATTTCTCAAGGATAGCTACCCCGCTTTTCCGACTTTTGGCTAAAGATAGTGGGTTTTATTGGTCTACAACTTGCCAACAATCTTTTGAGACATTGAAGGAAAAATTAGTTCAGGCACCAGTTTTAAGAGGACCAAATTGATCCCAGCCATTCTATATTTCCTCTGATGCCTTAGATACTTCTATTGGCACAGATTTAGGACAGGAAGAAGACAAACAACCTTATGGTATTTATTTCATTAGTAAAAACTTGTCACCTGCTGAACTCAATTATACTGAAACTGAGAAAGAGCTTTTAGCTATAATTTTTTTCTATTAATAAATTCAAACATTATATTACAGGATATGAAGTTTTTGTACATACTGATCATTCTGCTATAAGATATTTGATGAATAAACCATTAACTAGCAGTAGAGTGACTAGGAGGTTGCTATTATTACAGGAATTTAATATTATTATTGTTGATAGACCAGGGAAATTGAATGTATTAGCAGATTATTCCTGGGGAAGCAGTTATTGTTGATGATGATTTTCTCGACGAACATATTTTTGTTGTGTCAATGAAGTCTTCATGGTTTGTTGATATAACTAACTATTTAGTCATTATAAAATTACCAGAATATCATTCAAAAAGGTGTTGCATATTCCTGGATCCAAGGAGACCTCTTTTACATTGGAGTAGATCTCATTATCCATATATGTGTAAGAGAGGAAGAGGTGTTTGATATCTTAAAATTTGCCGATGATGAACCATGTGGTGGTCACTTCACCGATAAGAAAACTGCATACAAAGTGTTACGAGCTGGCTATTTTTGGCCTTCCTTGTTTAGGGATGCCAAATAATACGTCAAGTGGTGTGATAGCTGTCAGCAAATTGGCCAGCCTAACCAAACCAATGAGATGCCCTTATGTCCTGAAGTTATGATCGAGCCTTTTGAAAAATGGGCTATTGATTTCATAAGACCAATAAATCCTTCATCATCAACTAAAAAGCATATCTTGGTTTGTACAGATTTTGTTACAAAATGGGTAGAAGCTGAAGCTATTTCTATGCTACTGAAAGTGTTGTTGTTGATTTTCTTTTTACTAAAATCTTTACTAGATTTGTTGTACCTAGAGAAATTGTTTCTGACAATGGATCGTAGTTTATTTCTAATTTGGTACAGGGTGTAATCGAGTAATGCAAAATCCGGCACAGGAAATCCACACCATATCACCCGTAATAAAATGGCTAGGTAGAATCCAAAAATAAGGTGATTGAGTCTATCCTCACAAAGACGGTAAATATGAATAGAAAGAATTGGGCTAACAAATTATCGGAAGCATTGTGGGCCTATTGGACCACTTGGAGAAATAACATGGGACACACACCATTTGAGCTGGTGTATGGGAAACAAGTCCTATTGCCGATAGAATTCAAGATCAAGACTTTCAGGACTGTAGTCCAATTGGGGCTAGATCTCTTTGAGTCACAGCAGCAATGCCTTGTACAATTGAACGAGTTAGATGAAATCTGAAGGGATGTTATTTAAAATAACATCTTGGTTCAACAACAACACAAGAAGTGGCATGACAAGTCCATTCAGAAAATGCAATTCCAACCAAGTGATTGGGTGCTCCTTTACGATTCAAGATTCAAACATTTCAAAGGAAAATTCCATACATGCTGGGTGGGACCCTATGAGGTGGTCAAAGTGTTAAAAAATGGAGCGGTAGAAATCCAAACTATTGATGGATGGAATTCAATGTTCCTCGTAAACAGGCATAGATTGAAGGTATATTTTCAGCCTCTTACTAAAGGAGATTTTGTGCAACAAGTCCAACAACCATTTGAAAAGGAGTTGGTAGGTGATAACAATGACCTGTTGAAGAATTGATTCCTTCTTGTCCTTATTTTAAAGAAAAAATAATCAAAGAAAAATAAAAAGAAAAAAATGACAAAAATAAAAAGTATAAAAAGAAAAAAAATTCCTGTAATTGTGAAAATCAGTTGACTGACATGATTGCAGAAGGATCAACCTGAAAACTAGCATGCTGGCAGGAAGATAAAAAATTTTCATAAAAAGGGAATGTTACTTGAATTTTAGATATGCTGGCTACCACCATGAAGAAGCAGGTTCACAAAACCAAGCCCTTACCCAAGTTTGGGGTAACTAGCATGGACATTTTTTCCAAGTAAACGCTTACTTCCCACTGCAGTTATTTTTCCTACACTAGGGCAAGTAGACTTCAAGGTAAAATATTCTTTTATTTCCCATTTTGAAATGTCCCACTAGTTTCTTTTCTAAATTCCCCAATGAATTACCTTCCTCTTTCTTCCAAGAAACTGCCCTTACTCGATTTGTAGAATCTCTCTTCTCACTTGAATTTTTTTTCCCACATCTTGTTTCATTTATCCCTCTTGATGATATCGTTTTGAAATCCCTGCTGTAATATTTCTTCCCATTCTGAAATTTTTACCCCTTTCCCACTTCTTTATTCCCTCATAAGTTGATTGCAAAATTTGATGCAGTCATTTAGAAGGCATGTCGAGAAGCACCAAAGGATGGCGAATAATTTTTTCTTGTATAATGAGGCAAAATTTTTAAAAGTCCAGCTACAAAAATATGTCCTATCAAAGTTTCTATTTAGTAAAATTCTCTGGTGCAAGCACAACGCAGTGCAAGCACGAGTGCAAGAAGGTCTAGCGCAGAGATACAATTGATTGTGGGAGCAATTTACACAGTCCTGAAATGGTTTATCAAAGATCTATGGGCCTGTATTTTTGTACATATGTTGATATGATAACTCACTCCATGTTTTAAATTGATGCTTTGTTTCATTAATTACTAATCTAGGGATAAATCTTTAAAGTGCAAGGTGTGGAAGGCTAAAATCTAATCCTTTTTAATAAATGTTGAAAATAATTTTGATTGAATTATGATGATGACTGTGGAAGGGTACTCCGTCTGATAACCTACACTCACCCTCTTTGCAATTATTTCGCACTATCCTACCATCATTAACCTACCTGTGATCAGATCATTCTAGCCGTTGCATCACCACCGCCCATACCGCCACAACATCCAATCATCATGATTCACCTATAATGATGATCACTAACATGGATCTACATCCGAAGTGGAAGGATTGTTCCATCATAGCCAGATAAGCAACTCTACAAAGACAAAAGGCAAGGAACCTCTGGTACAAAATTCTTAGTGAACATTGGAGTTACCCTGGAATTTTTTTGAAGGTCTAATCGGTGAAGTTGAAGACGTTCAAAATGGCACCCGTGAGGAGTGAACCACTGTTGCTATAGGAGATTGAACAAACTATAGAGTACAGGATCAGTCTTGCACTTTTGCAAGAAACTAGGTTCCTGCCATTTCTCCAAAGATTTGGCAGATTCGACATGGGCGTAGTGCTAGAATTTGCAAGAACGTTCAAGGAAGGTTGAGTTAGGGTCAGGTCCTTAAAATTTAAAATCATTGAAGAGTTCATTTCATAAGCCACAAGCCTACCACTTATAGGTGAGCGTTGGTTTAAGGAGCGGTTGACAAAGAAGAGTTGGCAACGATTCGTGGTTGATAAGAAGATTGAGGTCAATTGAAGAAAGGGACTGCCATAGACCACCTTGGTCGAAAAATGGTGAGATTTACTGTTTATATTATAGGAGTTTGTCATAGGTGAAGGACGTTATACCTTGGAATTCGTATACCACCTTCGACTGCTATCGCATTTTGAAGCAGGTAAACTGATTAATTCCCCTCACTTCTTGCGCAGGAGGCTTGAAAGGATGGCGAAAAATGTGCAGAGCGTGAGTGCAAGCTAGGTTGCAACCAAACTCTGCCACCATGGACTCATTAGGATGCTATTCAAGAAGAAGTTAGAGAAAAACAGAATAGCATGGGAGGCATTTCTGAAGGAATTCATATGCAGGTAATTTCTGTACAGGGTTAAAACCTACAGTAGTTTCTCCTTCCCATTCATAGAATCTTGATAGTTGTGCTAGCTCTTGGGAAGGTTGAGAAGGGCTAGGCTGACCAAGTATTCTTTAGATACATTAACACTAACCCCACTAAGTTCATTAGGACACTGTGTGAACCTATTCAAATACTGTGGAATTTTTTCATTCTTATGCATCTTGATACTTCAAAGTTTATCCTTGAGCGTTAGCATCATGTGGTCACTATTATCCTCAAAAAATTTTATTAGTCCTTTCCACACAGCGAATGAAGTTTATTTTCCATGGATATTTGAGACAATATGATCCCATACACCTTCCAATGTGATTCTCCTTGCTTTGGCTACATATTTCCTCCACCGAGCAAGGTTATGGGCATCAAATGCTTATGGTTTTGCGACATATGACTTGATTTATTATAGCAACCCATTATCATCCAATACTGGCTCCATGCGATCCTTCCATGCAACAAAATTAGAGGTGCATTCCAAGGCATACTCTAGCCTTAGTCCATGGAAAGTCATCTTCTCAGTTCTAAAGATAACTTGCAACATCGATCTCTAATTTCAAGCCTCTAAGAAACAACTTCGAATTTCTGGTCTACTGTGAATCTAGCTTAGATACGGTGTAGAATTGAGTTGTCTACAGAGTGGGAGAATTGCCCTGACAACTAAAAGTGGTTGGAATTCGGGAAATTTTTTTCCAAAAAATATTGTAGATGCAGTGTTTGGATCATGTTTTTGATTGTGGAAATGGATTCAGCACCATCAAAAACTTCTAGGGCACCTAAAATTATGAATTTTTACAACTTTTACTTGGATTTACAAAAATCCCTGCCATATTTTTTCAAAATATGATCGAAATTTCCATAACTTTCAGGGAAAAAACCATAATTTTTAGACTACAACTGTAGAAATTATGTTGTATATTTCCAACTGCTCATGAAGTTTTAATCAAAATCACAAGACGAAAACCTACTCCACTGCTCTGTGGCCATTAATTCACAACTTAGAGAAAAAATTTCAAACATGCAATAATAAATCACACACATGCAACAAATATTTTTATCTCAGGAATTAAATATACTAAAAACCCTAATGCCTCTTACATTAATCAGATGAAATAGAGATGTATTACAACTGCATTTCTCAATTGAGCTCACCCTACAAGTGTACAACCTATCACTCTGCTCATTGAAGGCCTCTGACCGAGACTTAGTCAATTTATGCCTTGGGTTGAGCTCCTATTTCCTTACACAGTTCCTTGAGGAATTAGACCCTATTATTTACGGAATTTCTCTAATTTATTTCACAATTCCTTTTGGGTTGATCATCTGACTACATGCAACACCTATACACATAAAATTAATATATAACTGATGTTACACTACCTTGGAATTTCCATCTCAACTGGGTAACTTGAATTCTCTAAATGCAATAGCTATTTTGGGTTGATTGATCCGTTAACTAGATGATCACTGAGATTGACTAAAGTCCGACTACACAACTTTACCCACCACTATTTCTTCCAACAGTTGGAACTAGTTTAACTAAAAACAACCTTAGATAGCAGACCTTGATTGCTAAAAATTAGCAATCACACATGCTTAACTAAACCCTTACTCCTCCAACTATAATTTACTAAGTAAACTAGGTGACACCCGCCATGTCACTAAAGTTAACATCATCCAAGTTGTTTGTTGATGGGGAAATTCTAATTTTCTCAATTTAACCAAGGAAAAATCAAATTGAGAATTTCTTTAGATATCACTTTTTGGGATTCAACTGCGTTAAGTAAGTCATTCATCTATGACCATTTCCATGAGAGGTAGTCGTAACTGACTAATTTCTCATGATTTTTGAATAGTCCACTTAGCAGTCATTGCATGAGGTGATGCTCACAAGTATGAAGAACTGGGATTGAAACTAGTGAAATGAATCACATAGTGTCAAGCATCACTTCCAGGGCTTATAACCAGTAATAAGGACTTCTCAGGAGGTCACCCATCCCAGATCACCTCTATCTCAGGCGCGCTTAACTTTGGAGTTTTCCCCACAATCAAGCCCACTTAGCTTGCTACCCCATTTGCAAAACTTAGCAAGTATTGTGCCTCAAGAACCATTCAAGTAGAGTTCCCTTCACTCCTTTGAATCTAGGTATTGAGGGGTTTTCGCAGTGCATTATATTAGATATCATTTTTGGGGATTCAATTGTGTTAAGTAAGTCATTCATCTATGACCATTTCATTGAGAGGTAGTCCTAACTGACTAATTTCTCATGATTTTTGAAAATTCCACTTAGCAATCATTGCATTGAGTGATTCTCATAGGGTTGGAGAAGTGGGATTGAAACAAGTGAAATGAATAACATAGCGTCAATCATCACTTCTGGGGCTTGCACCTAGTAACCAGGACTTCTCGGGAGGTCACCTATCTCATATCGCCTCTCGCTCAAGTGCACTTAACTATGGAGTTTTCAACAAAATGACCAGTTGTAGACAAAAGTTTATGACCTAGGAGGTTTTTCATCATAATATGAAATCACATGCTCATGAGACCATGATTATTTTTACCTTGGGAGTCTAATGTAGTAGTATTCATATTCCAATTGAAAATCATATTTTGACTAGACTAGCGGTCTTTCATTTACAAAGGTGGTTGGTTCCCTAAGTGAATGTTTTTATTTAAATTATTTATATATCCTATGTATTTAAAGAATTTTAGCAAAGATGCAATTAGGAAAGAAATTATAATAAGATCTATTCCTTAGGATGGATCTCAAGAATATTTTAGTGAGTTGGACAAATTTAAGGGTAGTTGGATTCCTTGAAAGATTTGTGGATCTAGAAAATCCTAGATTAGATGTTTAGGTGAGGAAATGATGGATCTAAAATTAATTAGTTGAGAATCCACTTCTATTTAAAATGTAAATAAGAATTAATGTGTAAAAAAAGGGCGTGTAAGAGAGGGTCAAGAAGTTAGAGGCCAAGTAAACCCACATAGTTGAGAGAGGGCTTCTATTGTAAATCAGGCCAGACATGGTGTTTTGTAATGAAGAAACATTCTATTTGAATTTTTTTTTCTGATTATTTGTGTATTTATCGAGATTATATGCAATTTGTGAGAGGATTGAGAGGGCTTAGAGGTTGAGAGTGGCCACAAGGCCGAAGGACCTATTTGTTGTGTTTAGGCCATGGCCTTTTTGTAATTTTTATAATATATGAGGATGCTCACTGTTTGAGTGTATGGATCCAAAATGTGAGTCATTGTTTATTAATTTCCAACCTATTACCTATATGCATATTTATTGTGATGTCTGTAGGTATTAAGCTTAGAAGGGTTTCACATTATGTAGATGTTGCAGGATCAAATTCTTGTAACATAAGCAGGAATCAAGCAACGATACATATCGGCCTTTGTTATTTCCTTATTTCTTATTTGGTTTCTTTGTAATTATAATTGGTTAGGTCAACCAAATAGAGCTTACCTAGGTGTCACTAATGTGTTGGTAGGTGGATCAAGTTGAAGCCATAGGCAATAAGGCCATGTCAAAAGGGAAATATTTAACAGGATTCGAGGTAAATAATAGTAGATAAATATGATAAATTATTTTATTAAGCCTTCATCAAGAGATCATTAATTAACAGAGGCCGGTAGAAAAAATCGTTAAGAAAATATGTCACCTGACAACGCTGAACTAGAGGTTTCACCCTAAAAGTATAAAGGAGAGGGGATTACGGAGTAGCCAGACTTTAAAGGTTGGGCAAACATGGCAAGTAGACCCTACCCATATGTTTCATGACCAAAAATTTTATCAATTCACCTTCGCATTGCACCAGACTATCACGAGCGGGTCGAGGATATAATATAGAGCGTCTGAGTGGGTCCCACCTAAAGGTTTTCCACCTAAAACAATTCTTTTATACCCTTTTCACTATTGTGCTCGGATATTGAAGGTGAGATAGAGGTATTAGTTGATAGACGGAGAAATGTCGACATAAAGGAGAGGGCATGTGTAGCGAGTGAGGCACTCATAAGGGCTTTAGCCTAGAAGTTTAAAGAATGATAAATTAAGGAAAGGTTGAGATTGGGAACTACGACATTTTATGCCCTTGGTTACAAAGAAAGATTCCAAGGTAGTGGAAAATGACAAAGAAGTTGGAATTTGGCATAAGATTCAAGAGGGTCAAGGTTTAGAAGTTTTGTGTGCCTGTGTATTACAAAGAATCTCTGTTGTGATGGTTCTTTGGGGGTTGATTGTGATGCCTCCCTTTGATTTATTCATATGAACAAGAATAAACAATAGTGGTTCTTTTATGGGCTAGCTATGCTTTGTGTGCATGTTTTAGCTCGAGGGGCTATATGAAAAACTCTTGAACTCAGTGGTTTTTGTATCACCCGTTTGGCTCCTCTCATTTTTTTATTTAAATAATTCCATTGCGAGGGGCTTATATTTTGATAGACTTAATTATAAAGAGTTGAAGGAAGCACTTTTTTGGGAGAAAGTGTGGGAATTGTGGGGTTTTAAGCAAACTTAGTTTGGGTTTGCAAATTTTTTATGTATCATGTATATAATTTTTTATTTTTTTTTATATATAATTTATTATACCGTATTTGATAATTACTCTTGTGATTTCTTCTATGCTTCATCATGAAGGCCATTAAGGTATTAATAATGGGCTTCCATGGAGAATGCAAATTTATCCCACTCAATTCATGATGTTTCCCTACTATGCAGACCTAATAATAGTTCATTCGTTTGATACAATACATATTAGGAAGAATGTGAGCAAAGGATTATGGAAAATCATAGATTTTAGGAGGGATAAAGAAACTTGAATCGTCAAAATTTGTAGTGACATTTAGGAAACCAAACATGCAATGCAAAATGCGATTTGATCAAATAGCGATGGAGACCAAAATGGTCTTTTGTGGTTATTAACAGGGAAGCAAAGCAATGATGTGAAAGAGGTCATTCAAGGAATTAAGTTTCCCGTAAGTTTTTCTTCAAACAATAAAAACATCTTAACAAAGAAAGGTGAATTTGATGGGGGTGAAAATACATGATTGACACATCTTCATTAAGGTAATTATTTTTTTATATATATTTCATTTTTTGTATACATCTTAGTTTTTTTTCCACTTTGGATTAAACAAATAAGAATTCATTTTAATTGTTACAGTATGTTATGCCTCTATGTCTCCAAGATGACTTAGACAACAATGTCAAACAAATTATATCTTGGGAAATACATGAGCTAAGTAATTTTTATTTATTGAAAGTGATTTTCCAATTTATTGTTCAACGTAATGACATGTGTTTTACTTGTAATGTCATATATTATATTTTGTTGAAACATGTTATTTTCTTGTAATCTAAAGATGGTTTTCATTGAAAGAAACGCATAAAGAAGATATAAAGTATTGGAAGAGACAAATTCCTTAGCTAATGTGTGAAATGAAAAAGTATCTACCTCAACCATTACTCAATGCAAAAGAGAATTATCTCATACATGAAGTTAAGGAGATTGAATTGTGTGGACCTATACACACAAGGTCAATGTAGATAGTGGAGAGGCACTTGAAATCATTGAAGGCTTTGGTCAAGAAAAGAGCATGACTTGAGGGTTCCATGGTGGAGGGATATATCGTATATAAATCCATGGTATATATTAGTCAGTATCTTCCTATTAGTGTATATTTATGAGTGTTATAGGCCATTTTGTCACATTTTATCAATAGGCCTTCAAACAAGACCAATTCACATCCTTAGACATATTGCCATCATCCCTACACAAATCCCTAAGCATGACTATGAGAAAACCCTTAGTTTTTTCTCTTGATTGCTGAGTTTCCAAGATTTTAAGGCCCATTACACAATGACCCTTTAGGTACTAGCATTGACCACTAGGTTGACCCTCTCTACACCTATGCTAATGACCAATAGGTTGCTCAGTCTTGGGGGTGTGTTGATTCTAGAAATTTGGGAAAGATAAAAATAATCCCAAAGATTCCTCTCCCATAAGCTTCTTGAGGATGTTTCAACCATTTACCTTGGATAAGAGTCTTGAATCCTATGTGATCCTACCTTAGAGTTTTCACCTCTTATACCTTGAGCTCATCCTCACATCTTAAGTGGATCTCAAGCCTATATTGGTAAATGGATAAGAAATCATGAAATACCTCCCTCATATATATTTTTGAAACCATCCATAGGCAAGGAGTTGGCTTTTGGATATTTATTCTGCTACCCCCCACAATGTCTCAGTCTAAGGAGGAGATTGAAAGAGGTAACCTTAAACCACTTGCAGTTCAGCAACTAGCTCTGCTAAACCGGAGAGGGATCTCTCTAAGGATTTCAAAGTCAATCACTGGAAGAAAAATGGATTTTAGGCTAGATATAATAGTTTTATATGAGTTTTTCAAAATTTAAGGTTTTTGGATTGCTGGATCAGGGATGAGAAAAAACAGCCAAGTCAAGGCCTCAAAGGGTTGCAGTGGCAGGCATAAGGAGGAGCAAGATGACAATGTCTTGTGATGGACCTGAGAGTTTGGTCAATTTAGTGTAGGGTCTGAGAAGCTTAGAAGGTCATAATGAGCATGTGTGCCATGAATTCATTAATATAGAAGAAGGAAACATAGAAATGATTTTCCACATAAACAAAGCTTTAAATATAAAGAATTATGCCTACATAACTGTAAGGAAAATGATTGAGGAAATAAAAACATGTTAAGAAAGATGGATTCATTCATAAGAAACTAACATGGAAAGAAAAAAACATCACAAACTCACTATACATGAATTCCTGAAAAATAGTTGTAATTGCTCCTTTGATTAGCTGAGTGAAAGAATTAGATATAAATTCTCTCCTCTGATGTCCAACCTTTGTCTCTGATTGAGAAAATGATACATATAGAATAATATCAACCATTTCCCCACGTTTAGGGGTAAAATCCATGAGTGGTGGAATATTTTCCAAGAATATCTCAACCAACAAGTGAGAGTGAGAAGGTAAAAAACAAACACTTCTCTTAGACTTTGATTTGAGTTTTTCTTCCTTTATGAGGCCTAATTAATCATAAAATCATCCTATCAGGCCAATTTATTCATTATTACATCATATAGACTTCAAAATAATGACATTACATCATCAAAATAAATATATGGAAAAGACATGCTGAGAAAGACTGTTACAGGCATTTACGTAGCGCATTCAGGCATTTGTACAGGGCACCAAGGCATTTGTGAAGCGCCATCTTGTAGGAGGATTTTGGAGGCCTTCCCATACTCCAAATTGAGAAATTTATAGCTCATTGGAAATATGTGAGTGTCTAGTTTTCATTTAACTATTCAAGAAAGTGATTTTGGCACTCCAGCTAGGAGAAAAACTGTTTTCCTAAGACTACTCCTATTTGTGCAACGCTTGCTTCAAAATAGTGGCAGAAAGTGATTTTGTGACCTGTTTTTGAGAAATTTCTCCCAATATGTCCACTGAAAAACTTACAAAAGTAGATAGATGACATGTAGGGGTGATTATATATCCAGGAATATACACTTTTTTCCATTTGGATGGTTGTGGAAAAAGTGCAATGCCAGGGCGCTGCGCTTATAGAAGTGTGTCAAAATTTCTGGGTTTTTAGCAAAGATAGTGCTCACATAAGGAGATATATCTCTCTAAAACTAAATATTTCTAGAAAACTGAGAGATTTTTTTTATATAAGTATGTTTTACATACAAACCTCTCTAATTTTCAGAAAATTAATTTTCATTTTCTCGGAATCCATGCCACCAAATCATGACTAAAACAGGAAATTAACCTCAAAAGTTTTGATTTTCTGACATAGGTCTCCAAGAAAGTTTCATATCTCCCATTATATGATATCTGTGTAAAATTTGAAGGATTTTTTTGTCCCTTGGTCTATTATTTACAAAAACCTCTTTCACTTTTGTCAAGTTCATCTCCATTTGGTTAGAAACACACTTTGAATCAAACTTGTCCCTGTGTATCACGAATGACCTCTTAATGAGCTTGTGAGGCACTAATCTCTTTGATGTTAGATGGCTCAACTCTCGAGAAATTTCCCCCATTATTATACTTCTTCTTTTCAGTGTGGAGTCTCTGCTTCCAAGGTGAAACCCTAGTTCACTTGGAGGAAGAATTAAGGTTTAGATTTGGGAAAACAGGCGATTTGAGACAGTCTTGTAGGTCGAGGGGAATGAAGGAGTTAAGGGATTTTTAAATTATTGTGGAAATTTTTGGGGGTAGGTATAGGTGCTAGGGAGCGTAGGGAAATGGAATTCCTAGGAATGAGTGAGGGGAAGGGGTAGTAAAGTGCAAAACATAGCACTAGCCTAGGAAAGTGTCGAAAGTATAGAAATAGGGTAGGGTTTGTGGGAAAGTGAGTGAAATGAGGGGAAAGAACATGGGAAAAGGTTAGGTGAAGTATATGGAGTATAGGTGAGGGTTTTTGAACATAAAAACTAGGGTTTTACCACATCAATGAAGTAAAATGACTAGGAGACCAAAAGCGCAACAAAACCCTTGGAGAGGGTGATTCACTGGCTCTCATTGATCAAAATGATTAAAGGAATGATGAAGTACGAGTGAATGAAGTTCGCTTACTTGTTGATGATGTTCTAGACTTGTAAATTGATGGAGAAAAAGCTCTGCAATGAATGATTTTTCTCCCTTTTCAAAAGCGCAACAAGGATGCCAAAAATGCAGCGAGGGAGAAAGAATGATACTCTAGAGGCAAGAATTCAATTTTCTGAGGGTTGGAATGCACTTTGATGGTGGAGTGATGGCTTATGAGGGTGGAATGAGCAAATGGACTTGTGTTTTGGTCCTTTGTAGCTTGTGGAAGTCAATTTATTCATAGTGGTGAGGTGGCCCACCATATGTTTTTCACTTTTGCTTCTAAAGCTATGTAGCTTTGGCATATTCAATGCAATTTTGGAACTTTAGAACTTATTACATCATATTTGAAATAAATTACACTTTGAAATATATTTTTTTGAGCAAATTCCCTATTACTACTCCTTCATTTGCCAAATTTATGAATGAGATGACAAATTTTGATGAATTTTACCCTAATGACCTAATGGTGACACTGAGATGAATGACGACCATGATGATGATGAGCTTTCAGTGATGCCACATCCAACTGAGTGATGGAAATGGCCATAACATGAAAATTTTTAAAGGAGCAGTAATAAACCTAGACACATTAAGCAGTGACCAAATTTTTATTTTGAAAACCTAGTGAAATGATAAAAAATGACTTTGAGACCCTAAAAAAAACCTTGTAAGAGAATATTTGATCACTGGTGACTGGCAGGACTGACAGGCACTAACATTGGCTCCAGCTAGGGATGGCAGCTCCTTGAAGGTGTCAAGAACACCATAGACCAAGTAGCCTTATTCAATGGGCATGAAGTCAAAAATAAAAAGACCAAACTCAAAACTGAAAACGGACTGACTAACTGAATTGACTTGACTATAAGAAAACATACTAACTGAACTTGCTTATGCAAGCAAACAATCGATATTTGAGGGCTTCAAATTGTGATGAAAACCGGCCACCTGCTGAAGATATATATAGAATCATGTGAAATGATCCCTCCAATGTAACCAATCCAGTAAATGGCTACTTATTTGAATCATGCTCGTACTTTCCTTGAGAAGGCAGAAAACACAATAGATTGGCCACTCTAAGTGTCCAGTGAACATGTGATCATGATCCATAAATACAAGAAAATTCATTTTCCCAGATGGCTGCAACAAATTGGCAATAGGGTCTATAATAATCTAGAACATTACCATATCTTGAAAATCAGAAGAAATACAAGCACACTCTTCATTTTCTAAATCTGGAGGAAGATTATCATGTGCAAAAGGCTCTAAAACAACCTCTTCTTTATTGCTTCTCTCCTCTTTATAATTTCTTGCAATGTTTGACGATTATTCTCTACCATAATTACATTGTCTGGAACCTTCACACATGCCAATTCGAAATTATGATTTGCATGAATCTGCCCTTAAAATAGTGATTCAGAAAATGGATGAGTTGGAGAGACATATGCTTGGTGAATGTCTAGAGATCCTTGTTCATACATTTCATCAGAAACCTTATCTTGGTCTTCACAAACCTGATCTTGAAATAAAAACTCAGAGAAATAAAAATTTGAAAAAACAACTGAATGACTATCTTCATACCTATCATCGAAAAGACAAGGTTTTGGATACTCATGGAAAACTCTAAATGCAAAAACCACTTCAAGTATATTTGATTCCTCATGTGCTTCAACTGGAAGAATATCACTTTGACTGTCACAAGGATCAAGGAAAAAAAATTATTGTTCACTATTTCCTTGCAAAAGTAGATGATCATTGTCATAAGATGGTTCATTGCTTAAGTTTTTTGTAAATGCAATTTCCGAATTCTGACTTGGACCAATTTCTTCTTGACTGTTAGGATGCAGATCTGTTTCATATTCAAACAAATAAGGAATTGATGTGTGTTGTGAATGATCCTTTGTATCAAAGCATCTAATCTCTGTTATTTTTTGTTGGGAATAATATTCATAAAGGGCCTCTATGATCTCATAATCTGGACATTCTGCATCACCAAAAGTCTCTTCAAGGTATTGAATGAAATTTTCACAGGATTAACAACAATCTTCGAACAACAAGAATGAATGATGATATTTTCCATAAAACTCAAAGAATGTTGTGTGGAATTCTTTAAGAGGGAATAAGCTACTTGGCTTCAATCCTTCATACCATGATCTTTCTTTTCCTTCTAGCATAGCCATAAACATTTTCATCAAACAATCCTCATGAAACCTAATCCCGAGCTTATGTATATGCCAATGAAATTTTATTAGACGTAGAATAGCCTCATCCTCGTTTCCATCTATGAGTTTGGGCAGATTAGTTTGCCAATCTATGCAAGGAATACGATTCGGAAAACCAAGAATATGAGATTGATTCATAGGAGCATACCTTTGAGTAGTTTAATCAATATTGAAAATATTTAAGTCACCAAGAAGTTCTTCAAACTACTGGTTTTTGAACAATGGAGTTGCCATGAAATTTATAAACCTTTGGATTCTTCGACACTGGAGTCGGTAGGTAAAATATGCATAACCTTTCTTGTATCTGATCACTGTTCACCATCAAAAATCAGATCTGATCCTTGTCGTTCTTTCCCAGGGAATAAATGATCTTTCATTCCCTGGCAACGACGCCAAAATGTTATTCCCCACAATGTCCCAGGCTAAGGAGAGGATTGAAGAGGTAACCTCAAACCACTTGTAGTTCAGCAGCTAGCCCTACTAAAAAAGAGAGGGATCTCCCTAAGGATTTCACAGACAATGACTAGAATAAAAATGGATTTCAGGATAGATATATTAGTTTCATATGATTTTTTGGAAATTTAGGGTTTTTGGATTGCTAGGTCAAGGATGAGAAAAAGCAGCTAGGTCAAGGCCTCAAAGGGTTGCAGTGGCAGGCATAAGGAGGAGTAAGATAGCAATGTCTTGTGATGGATTTGAGAGTTTTGTAAATGTAGTGTAGGTTCTGAGAAGCTTAGAAGGTCATAATGAGCATGTGTGCCATGAATTCATTAATCTAAAAGAAGGAAACATAGAAATGATTTTCCACATAAACAAAGCTTTAAATATAAAGAATTATGCCTACAGAATTGTAAGGAAAATAATTGAGGAAAGAAAAAAATCTTAAGAAATATGGATTCATTCATAATAATCTGACATAGAAAGAAAACAACATCACAAACTCACTACACATGAATTCCTGAAAAATAGTCGTAACTGCTCCTTTGATTAGCCAAGTGAAAGCATTAGATACAAATTCTCTCCTATGATGTCCAACCCTTCTCTCTGACTAAGAAAATGATACATATATACTAATATAAGACATTTCCCCACCTTTAGGGGTCAAATCCATGAGTGTTGGAATAGTTTCCAAGAATATCTCAACCAACAAGTGGAGCGAGAAGGTCATAAACAAACTCTTATCTTAGACTTTGATTTGAGTTTTTCTTCCTTTATGAGGCCTAATTAATCATAAAAACATCCTATCATGCTAATTTATTCATGATTACATCATCTAGAATTCAAACTACTGACATTACATCATCAAAATAAAGACCTAGCGAAGACATGCTGAGAAAGACTGTTACAGGCATTTGTGTAGCGCATTAAGGCATTTGCACGGTGCACTCAGGCATTTGCACAGCACCATCTTGAAGGAGGATTCTGGAGGCCTTCCCATAATCCAAAATGATAACTTGATAGCTCATTGCAAATATATGAATCTCTATGTTTCATTTGACTATTCAAGAAAATGATTTGGACACTACAACTAGGAGAAAAATGACTTTTCCCAAGACTACTATTTGTGCAACGCTTGCTTCAAAACAATGGTAGAAAGTGAATTTTGACCTATTTTTTAGCGATTTCTCCCAATCTGTCCATTGAAAAACTTACAAAAGTGGATTTATGACATTTATGTTTGATTATATATCCAGGCATATAAATTTTTTGGCATTTGGATGGTTGTGGAGAAAGCGTAGTGCCAAGGCGCTGTGCTTATAACAGTGTGTCAAAATTTCTGGGTTTTCTGCAAAACGAGTGCTCACATATGGAGAGATATATATCTAAAACATAAATATTTTTAGAAAAATGAGAGATTTTTTTGTATATAAGGACGTTTTGAATAAAAACCTCTCTCAGTTTCTAGAAATGCAGTTTCATTTGCTCGTAATATGTGCCACACAAGCATGATTAAAACAGGAAATTAACTTGATTTTTTTTTTATTTTCTGACATAAGTCTCTAAGAAAGTTGCATATCTCCCAGTATATGATACCTGTGTAAACAATGAAGGATTTTTTTGTCACTTGGTCTATTATTGACAGAAACCTCTTTCACTTTTGTCAAGTTCATATCCATTTGGTTAGAAACACACTTTGAAGCAAAACCATCCCTGTGGGCTGTAAATGACCTCTTGATGAGCTTGTGAGGCACTGATTTATTTGATATTAGATGGCTCAACTCTTGAGACATGTCCTACATTATTTTAATTCTTCTTGTCAGTATGTGTGGTCTCTGCTTCCAAGGTGAAACCCTAGCTCACTAGGAGTAAGAATTAGGGTTTAGTTTTGGGAAAACAGGGGATTTGAGATAGTCTTGTAGATGGAGGGGAATTAAGGGGTTACGGGCTTTCTAAATTATTGTGGAAATTTTGGGGGCTAGGTATAGGTGTTAGGGAGTTTAGGGAAATGGAATTCCTAGGAGTGAGTGAGGGGAAGGGGTAGTAAAGTGAAAAACACAATCCTAGCCTAGGAAAGTGTCAAAAGTATAACAATAGGCTAGGGTTTGTGGGAAAGTGAGGGAAATGAGGGGAATGAGAATGGGAAAAGTTTAGGGGAAGTATATGGAGTATAGATGATAGTGTTTGAGCATAAAAAGTAGGGTTTTACCACAAAAATGAAGTAAAATTAATAGGATACCAAAAGCACAACAAAACGCTAGGAGAGGGTGATTCACTGGTTCTCGCTGATCAAACTGATGAAAGGAAGGATGAAGGATGAGTGAATGAGGTTCACTTACTTGTTGATAATGTGTTGCACCCGTAAATTGATGGAAAAAACCTCTGTAATGAATGATTTTTCTCCCTTTTTAAAAGCGCATCAAGGATGCCAAAAATGCAGCAAGGGAGAAAGAATGATACTCTAGAGGCAAAAATTCAATCTTTTGAGGGCTGGAATGAACTTTTTTGGTGGATTGATGCCTTATGAGGGTGGGATGAGAAAGTGGACTTGTGTTTTGGTCCTTTGTAGCTTGTGGAAGTCAATTTCTTCATAGTGGTGAGGTAGCCCACTTTCACTTTTGCTACCAAAACTATGTAGCTTTGGCATATTCAATGCAATTTTAGAACTTTAGAACTTATTACATCATATTTGAAATAAATTACACTTTGAAATAAATTTTTTTGAGAAAATTCCCTATTACTACTCCTTCATTTGCTAGATTTATGAATGAGATGAAAAATTTTCATGACTTTGACCCTAATGATGTAATGGTGACACCGAGTTGAATGAGGACCATGATGATATGACTGAGATGATGATGATGACCTTTCAGTGATGCCACATCCAACTGAGTGATGGAAATGACTGGAACATGAAAATTTTGAAAGGAGAAGAAATAGAACTAGACACACTAGGCAGTGACAAAATTTTATTTTGAAAACCTAATGAAATGATAAAAAATTGACTTTGAGACCCTAACAAAAACCTTGTAAGAGCATATTTGATCACTAGTGACTGGTAGGATTGATAGGCACTAATAGATTCTACCCTTCTGCTTCTTCTTTGAGAGTCATTATTCCATGCATTAGGGTGATATGGAGGTATACTTTGTGGCAAGAGAATGACAAGTCAAATGGAGGAGCTCTTCTATAAGATCAACTCCTATTTTTGGTTGTAGCTCTCTCCATTTCTATTAATATAAAGTGTAGATTGTTTTCCTATATGTGATGTCATGATTTCATGTATTTCAATACCATGTTGATCTATTGAATGAAGTGATTGGATTGTGCTACATAGATTTCATAGATATTTGGCTTGTGTTATTTGATTGTGCAGGTTCTAATTGTAACGATTAGAGCTAAGATTAGAGCATACAAGCCGACGAAGGAGAAAATCTTGCAATGGATTCCAGGTAGGCCTCTTCCCATCATTTAATTACTTTAAGGAATATATTGTTCCCTTTTCGTTCTTTTGTTCTAGGTCATTCCACTAGGCCCCAGGAAAGACAATTGTGTCCAAAGTCGTTGATTCCATATAATAAATTGGTGACCATACTAGGGATCAATTCAATCCCTTGGTGGTTTTCTCTTGCCCTTAGTGTCTATCTTTCCTCTTGTTTTGATATTTATAGATTCACTCAGTCTTGATCAGACATAGGAAGACCATTGAGAATCAATTGCATTTTTTGTGTCAGAACTTGAGATTACTTGATCAATGAACCCCTTGGTCTACTGACAATGCGTTGTAGTGCACCCTGACCTTCATTGCATATTATTTGTAGTGCACCCAAACCCTATCTATTCTTGCATTGCAAATAACTGGTGCTCCTTATGAACCGTTCTGATCCCTATTTCATGCCAAAAATTTCCTGCTTTTCGTTTTCTCTTTGTCCATCCTTCTTCCAGCTTCTCTTCCTTGGGTCCCTTGATGTCTTGGTGCCTTTAAGAAGCTTTCATATGGTTTTCTTGTGGTTTTGAGTGCCTTTTATAAAAATTATTTATATATGCTTTTGTTTTTGTCATTAGCGAATTGATTTGTTTAGTCATTGAGTGCTTGAAAGAATTGGAGTTCTAATCATCACTCTGAAAAGTTTGTTTATATTAGTGATTAGTCATGCATCTTAGTTTTATTTCATTTCAAAAATTATGAGGAAATTGAAAATAAAAATCTCTTTGCATTGGCATCTAGGGTTTCGTGAGTAAATTTGAATTAGAATAGTTTCATTTTAGGGAATTTCACTTTGTTATTTAATTTATAGATCTGTAGATTTTACTGTAATTAGTGCATGCATGTGAATGGAAGTTATGCAAAAAACTAGATAATGACAAAATAAGCTCACAAACACATAAAACACAAGATATTCTCTCTAGGAAACCCTTTCAGGAGAAAACCCGTCTGAAAGGTGAGGTTGCTTCACTCACTTTCTCTGTCTAGAAATATGACTGCAGGTACATAGAAGTAATGCTTGTGGCCCATGGGCTACTATAGTGCAAGATCCTCTCTGTGTGCTCTGCCTCCTATCTCTCATGGTTATATTTTCTCAACTAGGGATCAAAATTCTCTAGAAAGAATGGAATGCCTCTTCCTCCTAGTGGCTCGGTTATAACACATCCCAATAGCCTACTAGTGATTAATTTTGACTACATCAACTCTTAACTAGAGTTACAATATAAATTCTTCTAGATTATTTTACATCACAAAAATGTGGCTAGTCCCTTTTCGATAAATAATGGGGGCTGAAGCGACATCCTCTCGAACTATAGGTGTTAAAATAGGAGGGTCAAATTCTGAGTATCATACCTTTTGCATACATACTCTGATTGATGCACTTCTTGCACCATTGGAGAGGTATCTATGTGTGTAATAGCATGGAAAGGTGTGGTGCTAAAGTGACAATTTTTTACCCCCAAAGAATGTCGTTTGATGCCTCAAAATGCTCCTGGAAGGTTTCAAACCCCATTTTGCCAAACTGGGTCCTTCCGGTAAAAATGGTTCCGTGAGTTGATTCCTCCACTTTTTCCACTCCAAATGCATCGAGATGGATGAAAACAACGTAATGATCCAATTTGGATCAATCTTGGGGGCGAAATCCTACTCCACATATGTAAGTGTATAAGATCATTCTCCATGTACCTTTGGGTATATTGGATGGCGCTCCACACATGAAAATTATATGGAAATTCTCTCATAGAACAATTATGCAATAGACAACACTAATAAAGAATGCACTTCCATGTATTGTTGAGTATATTTGGGAAGTCCACTAGAGGTTTCTATCTTCACCATAGGTAACTAAGTTAGGTGCCTTGTATACTGTGATACACCAAACACAACATTTAGGGAGATTTCTTGCATGTACATTAAGTCCTTTGTTCACCAAGCTATATATTATAGTTCATGGTTGATTGGTAAACCTTTATGACTAGTTAACACTCTTTTTTATTTATTTTTGTGTTAATTATTAAAATTTATTAATCCAATGTGGAAGAACACACCCCTCCTCTCCGTTGTTCACATAATGCAAAATAAGCCTCCTCTTCCACCAGAGGCTACTCTTGGCCATCATTAGAAGCATAAGAAAATGCAAACTACTGAATTGGGAGATTTAGGAACTACTTCTGGTCCTCCTCCTAAATATCATCTACTAGAATCATCCTTCTTTTTGAGCATTGAGCCCTAGATTACCTTATCAATTTTCGTTGAATCTGACACAGTCAAAACCAAAGCACTTGAGACTTTGTTGCCCGAGGTCATTGAGACTAACCTTACTAAATCAAAGACCTTATTACTTGAAGTTATACAACTTGAGGTACCTCATCTGTATTCACCTATTACTTTAGGACTTCCTTCTTCTCTTCCTTTGTCTCAGACACAACCGCCAACTGTATATCTTTGACTTGATGGTGAACCCCTTCCACCTGGTCTCGTGAGTATTTAAGAGGTCCTACAAGAAGAGCCTCATCATTCTACTCCTATTCATTAGAGTTGAATCCATTTTTATCAGACTTATCCTCTTCCTCCTCCTCAAACTCCAACACAAACTCCTAACCTAATTCTTTTGACTCACCCTTCAGTTTCTCGCAGAAATCTTCTTTGGGATAGTTAACCATGAATGAATCTGATGTGGTTTCCCCGCCTGTGTCCACCACTATGGATGAGATAACTAGTGTTGCCTCTTTATCCATTTTTGTGACATCACCAGAGGAATATATGTATGGTGGCTTGTCCATCCCACTTGGTTATCAGTCATTATCTGGTACCTTCTCTAGTGCGACATCTAGTCCATGGACCTCTCCCATGTCATCTACATCTATAATTCCAGCTGGAACTTCACTAATGAGCACTACACACCTTGTTCCTTCTCCTCCACCTACACCTATAGTTGAACATCAGGTTGGCACTTATGTTAATGGGCATGGTTACCTTCGACATCCTAACTTTCCTTATGTCGGGTACCCTCTGCATAGGGGGAAGTTTCCTCCATCATCCCCTCGTCCTTTGGCAAGGGAGGAACCTATTGTTGGTTTACCTCAAATTGGTGCTTAGCCTTTTCTAAATCCTCCATATCTTGGAATGGCTACTAATGTTTGGAAACCTACGTTTCCCATACAACCTGGTTTGATCATGGATCCATCTTTGAATTCCCAACTTGTGCCACCTACATCTCAAATTCCTACCTATCAGTACATACCTTAACAAGATCAAATAAATGTAAGCCAACCTTTACAGGCTATGACTATGACAAAACCTATTCCATTGGTGTTTGGTACCTCCCAGGTTCCACTCACCCAACCTTTACAAGGTACCTTGCAGTCTCAACAACATAGGCAATGTATTCCTCAAATTCCAGTAGAATAGACCTCTTATGTTATGGCACAGCCTCCACCCAAATCCACCTTATGCTGGGATGATGCAAAATCCAATGGGGCAACAATATCAATCTTGTCAGGGTATCCCCCAAGTTCCTTATCAAGGCCAAGAAGTCCAAACCCAACCTTTCTATCATTTGCAAGGTTATCCTAGAGCTCAACAACAAGGTTATGCATAAGCTAGTTATCATAATCCTCATTATTTTGGTGCCCATGTTACTCTTTTTCAGAATTCTCCCTATCATAGAGGGAATACCTATTTCTCATGCTAGCCCCTCATATCCAGGTTATCCTCCACCAGATTTTAACAGGAAATTGTCATTTGTGGCAACTCTTAAATTGCCAGATTTGACTTGGCTAACAAATGATCCCATCGCTCATTCACCTTGGTGGCCGATAATTCCTACCAAAGGGCCTTATGATATCCCAAAATTCAATGGGAATGATCCTGGAGAAGACCCATTGATGCACATTATGACTTATCATTTATGGTGTTCTTCAAACTCCCTTAATGATGATTCCATTTAATTACGTCTTTTCTAGTGCACTCTTATCGGTACAAAAACTAAATGGTATATTGAATTACCTAGAGCTTCACTCAACAATTTTAGTGCCATGGCTACCACCTTCCTCACACATTTCTAGTTACCCATTAGATATGAAACTAGAATGGAACTTTTGACCAACTTCAAACAATCTAGTTCCACTCACATATCTGATAATATTCATAAGTGGTGACATCATCATCAATTGGTTAAGACTTATGTTATGGCTCAATTGTTAACATAATGGTTTACTAAGTCTCTATTGGCCCCTATAACATAAGATATAGCTAAGTGTAGCATCGTGATTGAAGAAAAAGTAATTTCTCATGCCCAGTACTTGGATCTGGTTTATTTGGCATGCTTTAAGATAACATACCGAATGCTCTGCAACCTTCGAACATTGTTCCTCAACCTCCTGGTAAAGAATCTCATGCTACTAATGGTGTGATTGGTTTCTCTAGTTTGTAGTTGGTGAGTAAACCATCTGGTGTTTCTCTTAGCGTAACTACCAAAAACCCTTCATCCAATCCTCTCACAGCTTCTACTTATGAGATGATTATCATTCATTCTGATAAAATAAAATCTCAAACAACAATCAAGAAGAAGAAAGGAAAATGTAAGAAGAAGAAAGATTATCCTCTGCAGGATAAACAAAAAAATCAATCTTCTGACAAGAGATAGAAACCTCATTACCCATGCTTCATTTGTAATGAGGAACACTTCACTCTTGATTGTCCCCACCGGGAAAAAGTAAACCAATTTATAAAATCTTCTACATCATCTGTTGTGTTGATAGATTCATTTCTAAATCAAGAGACTCATATGGTTGCTTAGAATCCTACTTCCTCTAACTCGATTTTGATGCTTTCTTCCATTAAATAAAAAACTGATATTATGGTGGTTACCCATAATAAATACCATGGTAATTTGAATCCCCCAAATGGTCAGGCTACTGATCAAACTACCAATTTAGCTCCACCTTCATTGGTTCCTACTACTCTTACGATTCCTATGAAATTGACTATTAAGCCTCCAAAGGGAATTATCTATAAGTATTCTTTCAACCCCCATGCGAGAGATGCTTATAATTACAACGTAGTTGATGATCTGGCTTAGTCTCCATCAGCAATGTCTACCCTCGAGGTGTTGCAAAACTATCCCGCCCAAAAAAAGGCTTTGCTTTCCACGATTGGATGTATTGATCCTTTGGATTCCAACCTAGTTGTCTTCAATCATGAGAACTATACGCCTCGACTTCCATCTCAATTAGAATTTATGATTCATGTTCTCATCCATGGTAAGAACATTCATTATTCTAGTGTGGATGAGGAAGCCTCAACCTACATTATTTCCATGCCTTGCTAGAAGGCCATTAGTTCTCAATTGAGTCAATGACCCACCACTTTGAAAGATTTTGACAAAATAACTTATAAACTTTGTGGAATTTTAAATTCCTTACAAGTGGAATTGGGAGCTAAATTTGTATCCATAGAAGTTGAAGTTATCGAAAGAACACTCGATTATAATCTTCTATTAGGTCGTACGTGGGCGTATCCCATGGTTGCTGTCATTTCGACCTATTTCTAGATGATCACTTTTCCTCACAAAGGTGGCATAGTATCTATCAATCAACTCACATTCTTTGCCTCCATTCTCTAGTTACTGGAAGTGTCCCTCTCACAGGGGAACCTCTACACCCATACTAACATATCAAGGCCAGAGTGCTTAAGGATTCCTCTCTCATGGGAACTTTTTCTCTTCCTTGTCCTTTTCTTCACAACAACTCTCCTTCGGATTCCTATATCAATACGATATCCTCTTCTATTATTCCAACTGATCCTTGCATAGTATGAGATGAAACTAACATCAATAGTTTTGGCAACCATACACCTCTTAGCCCCATCAAACTTGATTATGGAGCCACTCATTTAGCTTATGAGACTCATTATGGTCTTGTCTCTTCGATCAATTAGGTTGATCACTCATTGGATTATGGCACATCTTCTGATCCCTTCTCTCATGAATTCTCTACTGATGAGAGCATCGTGGAGATCATGATGCCAGACAATGCGACATGGGATGATCATCACCATCGTTCCTCCTTTCCAGATCTTATCAAGGATAATCTTAATGACCATTATCAACCCAATATCGTTTAGCTCTACACACATTCCATTTACATTCATGAAGTCTATTCAGAGAAAAACCTATCGAATATTCAAGATATTATCCCTCTCAATATCTCGATTAAACTCGACATTGATGACAATCTACATATCGACGCATCTTGCTCTCCCTATGAGATTCAAACTTATAAAGCTTTGTTTTAGGAGTTTCAAGATGCCATTGCCTGGTCTTATGAAGAAATTTCAAGGGTCGATCCAAACATTGTCATTCAAGAAACAAAAATGTATCCTAATGCCAAACCAGTCCAGCAATGCCTTCATCCATTCCATCCCATGTAGTTTGCCATAATTAAATCTGAAGTTGAAAAAAATCTATTCACTTGTTTCATCTATCCAATCCCTTTGACTAATTGGCTGTAAAATATTGTTCTTTTCATGAAAAAACGAGGAATAATTCATGTATGTGTCGATTATCAGAACATAAACCATGATTGTCTAAAAGATAATTATCCCACCTCGTTCATTGACTAGATTGTTGATGACTGTGCTGGTTGTGAGATCTATTCGTTCATGGATAGGTTCTCCAGTTATAATGAGATCAACATTCTCCTAGCGGAACAACCTAACATTACATTTATTTGTGCCTAGGGTACATTTGCATACCAGAAACTCCCTTTCAGATTGAAGAATGTTGGGGCTACATTTCAAAGGGCCATGAATTACACCTTTCATGACATCAAACACATCGTGCAACCTTATCTGGATGATCTCCCTTCTCACTCAAAACATGAGACTGATCACCTGATACATCTTACGACCATATTATTATGAGTAAACATTACAATATTTGACTTAATCTACACAAATATGTGTTCTACATTAGATATGGTTGATTTCTCTATTTTTTGGTTTGAAAAGACGGATTTTGTATCAATCCTATGAAAGTTCAAGTGATCATTAATCTACCTACTCCTTCCCTCCTTCAACTTCAACAACTCCAAGGGGAGGCTAAATCTCTAAAGAGGTTTGTCCCTAACTATGCTGAGTTGACCCAAGGATTCACTTTCTTGTTAAATAAAGGGGTTCCCTTCCATTGGGATGACGCTACTCAAAAGGCATTTGATGCCTTGAAATATGTATTGATTCAGGCATCTTTGTTATATCCCCTAGATTGCCAACATGATTATTTTTTGTATCTCACCATTGTGGTTTCTACCATTGCAATGGTATTGGCCCAAGAGGATGATGTAGGGACTATACATCCTATTTTCTACTTGATTAAAAATTTCAATGACACCAAATTCAAGTACACTCATGTCGAAAAGTTAGCTTTGGTGGCTGTTCAAGATGTCCAAAGGTTCCACCATTATATACTGCTTCGGAAAACTATGGTTATTTCGGATTACAACCTTATGACATACATTTTGTCACATAAATTGCAAGGGCAGAATTACTCTAAATGGATTGTCATTGTACATGATTTTGACCTGGAGTTCATCAAATCCAAGTTAAGGAAATCCTTAGTTTTCACTGAAATGATATGGGACCTTCCCACTAGTGGTTCTGAATCCATGTTTGAAAATTCAATCCTAGATGAGTCATTATTTTTGATCTCATCATCTGGCCCTTGGTATGGAGACATCCTTGTATATCTCTAGACCTAGACTTTCTGGTTTAATACCTCTCCGACTTTTTGGTTTAATACCTCTCCCTCCAAGCAATGACATATTTGATATCAGGCCAAAAATTATATAATCATTGGCGACACCCTCTATCACCGTGGTATCAATATGGTTTTCCAAAGGTGCCTCACCCATGAGGAGGCTGAGAAAGTCCTTAATGAATCCCACTCAAGGGCATGTGGTGGTCACTTATCTAGTTATGCCACAACATAGAAGATCCTATTTACTGGTTACTTTTGGCACACCATTTTTCCCAATTGTATTTTCACCATCCAAAAGTGTCATTCATGCTAGATTTTTTATCATAAGACCCATGCTCCACCCACACCTATGCATCCTATTGTCATCGTAGGTCCTTTTACGAAATGGGGTATCGATTTCATGACATGTAGCCCTCACTCGGTCAGGGAGCATGGCTATATCATTATAGTGATCAAATACTTTATAAAATGGGCCAAGGTGATGCTTACATTTAACTATACTGGTGAAATGACTACATATATATTTTTCAACCATGTCATCGCATAGTTTGGTGTTCCACAAGCCATAACTATAGATCATGGAAAGCATTTCTAGAATCATACGAAAGTTTCACTCCCTACTATCCTTAGGTGAATGGAAAAGTTGAGGCTATCAATAAGGTTCTTAAAACTATGGTTCAATGTATGATAGGGGTCCATAAATCGGACTAGATTTTTTTCTTTTTGTTGCCTTGTGGGCATACCAAACCTCAATTACAACTTCTACCAAATTTCCATTGTTTTAGTTGGTTTATGGTATGGAAGCTATCCATCCAATAGAATGTGATATTTCGTCACTGAAATTGGTTATAGAACTCCTTCCTGCCACTTATGTAGAAGAGGAACTTATTTTACATCTAACATGCTTAGATGAGAGACAATGTGATGCCACTTTAGATAATGAAGCTCATAAAAGACGTATCAAGGTGCAGTATAACAAAAGTGTCAAGCCTCATGTCCTCTCATAAGGAGACCTCATTCTTATTTATGGTCAAGGGTTTGATAAATTAGGTTCAAGAAAAATTGAGCCAATCTGGCTAGGTCCATACATTGGAAAATGTGTTCTTGCTAAGGGGGACCATGAGCTAATAGGTTTTGATGGATTTCCATTGATGCAACTTAGAAATGGGTTGTACCTTAAAAATTAGTATGCTTTATTTTGCATAGTACACTATGTACATGCTGTATATAGGTGTGTTTGAGTGTGTTTGCAGTGTGTCCCTTCAAATTTTCATTTAGTTTTTGTTAATCCCATTTACATTTGGTTTGCAAATGTCGACATCCTTGAAACCATTTGTTGGTAATGATTATGGTGCTAGTCGTAGTACTAGGAAACTATCTTCCATAGCGTAGGCCATATTCACTCCAGATGGTGAGTTAGTGAGTCTACAAGGGATTTGAATCAATCACTCTACCAATAACATTGTTGAGTATAGCTCAATGATTGAATTACTATATGATGTTATTTCACATGGTATCCACCGTATAGTCGTCATATTAGACTCATAGCTTGTAGTACTACAATTTACTAATTTTTATTCAGTTAGAAGTCCAACTATGCTTTGCATATTCTTAAGGGTTTGCCTTCTAGAAAGACACTTTAATTACATCCAATATCAACACATTTCTAGAAATCTAAACACATTGACAGATGCATTAGCTAATCAAGTTTTAGATAAACATTTGTGATACATGTAAATATTTTCAATACACATGACATCAATTGCAAGAGATAATAGAAACATAGGAAACACTGAACGTAGTTATACATAGATGTTTGGTTTTACAAAAAATTGTGCCTGAGACACATATGGCCACATGACCTATCATATCCAAAAAAATACATTAAAATGTGGAGGTATGCCTACTAGTGGCCTAATCATAGTGATAATGATAACATGCCATTGCACGAGCTATCTAGCGTAGTAGCTGACTGATATAGCCTGACACTCCAATAGTATGTCGTGATCGCATAAGAAGTCAGTCAACAGTGGTATCAACTATACCTTGTGTCAACCCCTCTATATGATGCTCCAATTATGTGAGTCTTAGCTATTTTGAGATCCGGTAGTAATTCCTGTCCTACTACAACAACATGTAGAGGTGCTAGTGCCAGTTGTGGGTATCCCACACACTGGAGATATGAGGCACCCATAGGTCAAATGGGTCCAATATATGCATCTACAAATAAATAGTTTAGTCTTGGAAACATAAAAAACACAAAAGTTGTAAAACTCAAAATAAAAAATGGTCAAGATATCTCACCTATAGCACCCCATTTCTCTTCCTCAGGAAGCATGAGCTCTAGGTCTTTGCAGAAATCCACCCCTGCGTATGGATAATCATATATCATAATAAATTGCATGCGGAACCATATGAAGAAAATCAATGTGAAACTCATGGACGATGGACCTACATGGCGAGACATGAGATCTATCCACCTCCTCATCCATTGAACTCTGGATCAATGGGCTCGAGCGAGATATGCTGAAGTTGAAGTAATGAAATCCTCTCTAGAGTGAAGGAAATAAAGATTGATCAACACTCAAAGTTTTTTAATCTTCCATCTTTTTCTTTAGTCAACTATTATTTCATATTTACCAACACTCTCTCACTTGAGTTAAAAATGGTTGGACTTATGCATTCTAGAGGACATTGCATATATGACCTATTGGCTGGGTGAAGTGTAGAGCTACCTACCAATCTATTGATAATGAACAAGATCATTCTTAGAGGCAATCAGAGCACATCCTTTATGTTGATTTTCCCATGCTCGGTGAGTTAGGCTCGAGGTCTACAATGAGTGGCGACATAATCTTTAACTATTTATCCTCCCATTCTCATGCATGTGAAAGAGACGAGGACACCTTGTCTAGATAGACTAGTCAAGAAATATATGTCCTCTACTTTTAAGCATGTGCTTGAACATCCCATGCACTTACAAGATACTCAAGTAATTCCATATGTTGCCTCATTCCGGTAAGCAAGAAGAATTTTAGCAATCCATAATCTCTTATTGCTTGGATGGTAGCAGGACCATTTGATGCATTCATATCTTCTGCATGGCTGAAATTGGGAGCTTCAATAGGCCAGAGCAGTAGCTCAAGTTAATTTCTCTGAGGTTCGTCCAATCCCCACCTAGGAGAAACCTGATATTTTTACATTTCTCTAACTTCAAGAGTTTCAAGGAATTCACATCATAGACTTCATCAGTAGAGCTTGAAGACCAATAGAGTCATCCTCACTCCCCTCTTGTCCAGCGTAGGACAAATTTTTCAAGGTGCTTCAGCGTTCCAATGGACTTTGGAACATTAAAAAGGTTAGCATCAATATTCAATTCCCTCAACTGCAGAGGTGCCTGCAATGTTCACATGTTCAAAAGTGGGTTTTATCCTCTCCATTTCAACACTCTGGTAATGTATGCGAAGACAAGACAAAACTGAAGAGCAAGCAATTTTTACAATTTGAAGAAAAAACAAAATAAACAGTTTTGTGAATGTGAAGAAACAACATGACTACCTGAGATTGATTTTGCCAGAGTGTTTCTAATTTCCACCCTTGTATATGAAAAACTCTCAAATTATTTACTAAAATCTAGGGAGGTTTTGTGCTTGTAAACAACCCCCCCATTTATTAACGTTGGTAGTAAAATATTACTTTCTTTTTTCCCCTGGAAAAATCACTGTATATTTCATTAATAGAGTCAAAATATTTATTTTACATATAGTGTCTGTAGTGTTCAGTAGTATCTTCAAAAATCAGTTTGTTGCACTACCACGCAGGGTATGCTATCTGATCGCTGCATTTTAGATGTACATTTAAATTAAAAACCAAAATTTACAGTGTATCTCTGTATAGTGCTATCAAAAAAATAAACTAGTGTTCTATAAGCGGATCCAGGGTTGGGTATCCTGGATCTATATAAGGTCTGTGATAAAATTTGTGTTCCTGCTGATCAGTAACCTCTGTTATCTCCCACAGTCCTCTGTCCATCACCGCTGCCTCCTTGGAAAGTTTATCGGCACCCTGATTGTGCTCCCTGTATATATGAGAAATTGTAATATGATTAAAAGCTGCTTTGAAATGGAGAGCTTCTTGTAATATAGTGCTGAGAGAGTGTGTGTGACATGTAGTAGTGCCATTTATCCAGTTTACAATAATCTGTGAATCGCCAAAGATATTGATGCTATTGCAGTGATGCCTCAATGCAAAATGGAGAAGATGGCGAAGAGTAATAAGTTCGGCAAAATTACTTGTGCCGACCCCCAGGCCAGCCTTGATTTTGTAATGGTGGTTTTCAGCTGTATGAAGTATGAAACCTCCTCCACAGCTCTGCTGATTTGCGGCTCCGTCAAAATATGCCCACGGCATGCTAGTGTCAATGGGAGGATGCGGGGCAGGTTGCCTAGTGGATGGAGGGGGGGGGGTCCGGCAATTCCTGAAGGGCAGCAACGATACTAGTTTCAATCAGAGGCTAATGGATTGGATTCTCCTCAAAAATGGCTTTGTTCCGAGATTTCCATAATGACCAGTTTACAATGATTGGGAGGTTTATCAGCTTCGTTCCCTTGTGTTTCTTATCCCATGCATTCCAAGCATTTACAATATTCGGTCCTTCCCAGGCTCCATTGAAATTGATGTGTCTTAATGTGTTGCCATAGATCTTTAGTGGCATGATAGCTCAGAAATATATGCTCTAAGGATTCTGATTCCTCCTTACATAAGACACATCTGGAGGGCCCGTGAATGGCTCTTTTCATGAGCTAGTCGCAGGTGGGAACTTTTTTCCTGAGAATACACCAAAAGAAAAGTTTCGATCGAGGGGAAGCAGCCAATTTCCATAAGTTCTGCCACCATGATTCAAGAGCTTCAGGCTTTCAGTGTTCGATAAGATGTAAATAACCATCCTTGGGAGTGTAAATCCCATGGTCAGCAAGGTGCCAGATGAGTTCGTCCGGGCCATCTGTTATTCTAATGTGAGCTTCCATCAATGCTTCTCTATAATCTTCCCAGGCAGCGTGCCATCTTCTCGGAATATTCAATATATTTGCAGATTTCCAAGCTTGGTGGAAAATGTCGGACTATGCTGGGTCTGCAATCTGAGAAAAGACCTTTATGTCTCGAGCAGTAAGGAAAGCGATGAGATCATGAGGGAGTGTGTGTCTGCCACCACTTCCAGACCAAGGGTCAAGACCAATTCTGGCACTGTTTCCATCTCTGATGCGCCAAACAATGTTGTCCCTGATGAGAGGTAAGGAGTGCAGGAGAGCCTTCCAAATCGATGATATGCCGGCTTTATTCCAGGAAGGCAACCTTATCCAATCCCTAATGTTGAGAGGCCAGATGTATTTGTGGAACACTATGTTAGTCCATAGGCTGTGGGTTATTAGGAGAGCCCATCCCATTTTGCCGGCCAGAGCTTTTGCAAATAATGGGAGTTCCTTCAGTCCCCATCATCCCCATTTCTTCAGTAGTGCAATTTTATTCCACCCAATCCAAGCAAAAGTTCGGATGTCTTGATTTCCAGCCCATAGGTACCGGTTGCACAATTGTTGTAGCTTGGCCAAAATGTTCCTTGGAATCCATGCCAGGGCCATCCAAAATACAGGAGTAGCTTCGAGCACAGCTTTGATCAAAATTAGCCTCCCTGCCCTAGAGAGGTATCTGTGACTCCAGCAGGTTATCCTCTTTTCAATTTTTGACACCAGCCAAACCCAGTCTGCAATCTTTTGGCTTTTGGGCTTAATCCAGTATCCCAGGTATTTAAGCCCTCTGTCTAATTGCTGTGAAATATATGGGAAAACCGTCCTAGCAATGTGAGCTTCGTTAACAGAGGTTCCGACCAGAGAGATTGTAGACTTTGCTCTGTTCACTTCCATGCCAGTAGCTTTTGTGAATAGTCCCAAGATGCGAGAGAAATTGGTCTTGTCCTGTACACTCCCATCCAAAAGAATTAAGACATCGTCTACAAACAAGAGATGAGTGAGGAAACAAATGTCTGATATTTTGAGGCCTCTGATGGATCCCTCCCTGGATGCCGAGTTGAGGAGGCAACTGAGAGCTTCAATGACCAAGAGAAAGAGCAAAGGTGAGAGGGGATAGCCCTAGTGCAGTCCTCTTTCAGAGTGAAAAAAATGCGAGGCAGATCCATTAATGAGAATACTGAAGGTAGGGGAAGAGATACAAGCCATTATCCAATTGATGAGGGAGAGGGGGAAACCAATGTGGATGAGGATCATTTTTAAGTATAGCCAACTTACACGGTCAAAAGCCTTTGAGAGGTCGATCTTCAGCAGAATAAATTTGAGATGCTTTGCCCAGATGGAGTGTATAGCTTCTTGTGCCGAGCTGATGGCTTCATGGATCTGCCTGTTTTCCAGAAAAGCAAATTGTTGAGGGGAGATATGTCTGGATAGGATGGGCTTGATCTGATTGGCTATGATCTTTGATATGATCTTGTACAGCACATTACAGAGGGATATGGGGCGGAAATCATCGAAAGAGGAAGGTTTATCAACCTTAGGGATGAGGGCAATGAAAGTAGTATTGATAGCATGATAGATGCTCCCCGAGATCCTGCTCTCCTCAACAACTTTAAGAATGTCTCCTCCCAGAAGTTCGAAGAAGGCGGAGTAGAACTCAATGGTCTAGCCATCCGGGCCAGGGCTCTTTTCCTTCTTGAACCATTTTATAGTGCTTTCCAGTTCAGCCATAGTAACCGGTGCTTCCAGATCCTCGATATCATCTTCCTCCGCAAATCTAGGGATATGAGTGGCCACATTGATGATCTCAGCTAGATTAGTACCTCCCGGACTCTTATATAGATTTCTGAAGTGGGAGGTCCCCAGATTAGATAACTTGTTGAATGTGTCTACCCTACCTCCCTCAGGGAGCGGTAGATTCCATATGGTGTTTGCCACTTTCCTTCCTTTGGCAAAATTATGGAAGAATCTGGAGTTTTCATCTCCTGCTTTAAGCCAAGTAGCTCTGCTACGAAGTCTGGTAGCTTCCTCTCATCCCCTGAGTATAGCCTTCTTCTAATTTTCCAGCTCCACCAGGGGCGACTTGTCATCCTGAGATAAGAATCCAAGATTTCTCTCATCCAGGAGACCCATCAGGTCTTCCTCCACCTTCAATAGATGTTCATCTTCTTGCTTCTTTTTCTCTTTTGCCCAGTTGATCACAATGTGTTTCAGCTCAGTTAGATTTTTTACGAATCCCCTTGCCATCGAACTTTCTCTTTCAATGGGATGAGCAATCCAGTAGGATGAGATCAAGTTTGTGAAATTTTGATCTTGAAGCCACATATGGTTGAATTTGAATGGGGATTTTGGTTTCTGTTCCGGACCTCGGATTTCCAGTGCTATTGGGGAGAGATCTGAGATGCCACCATTGCTAACCCACTGTTTGTAGGAATGCAGTTGCTGAATCAAGGGTCCCTTGATGAGGAATCTATCTAGTCTTCTGGCTAATGCAGCCTCGCCTGTTCTTCTGTTTCTCCAAGTAGGCTGAAGCTTCTGAACAGGGATGTCAATGAGATCGTGCTGTTCCAATAACTGACTCATGAGATTAGTAATGGGGTCAATTTGGGCCGCCTCACCCCAAGACTCCCTGAACCCCAAGGAGAAATTTAGATCTCCCCCGATAATGATGTTGTCGCCTGATAGAAGATTGCTGCTGAGGATGTTTCTCCAGAAATGTTCCCTTTGATGACAAGGTCCGTAGATATTAAGGATTCGAATGGGGAGACCGAGTTCGATTGAGTAGATGTCTGCTCCAAGGAAGCCCTGTCCCCCCCAGGAGGATTCCAGCTTGATAGATGAGGGGTTGTAACCGAGTGCAATCCCCCCAGATCTACCCATGGCATCCAAGGCAATGAAATTCCATCTAGCCCCTATAGAGGCTAGTGCAAGTGTACAAGCATCCGCCGATCCAAGAGTTTCTTGTAACAGTATGATATCCGGAGATTCGACCTCAAAAAGTCGTTTAAGGGCTAGCTTTTTTGGGGCGCTGGCCAGTCCCCTGCAATTGAAAGAGATGTATTTCATGGGGAACCATGCTGAGGGGGGTTTGAAGCTCTAAGGACCCCTAAGATGGTGGCTTGATGCCCTGCTGCAACTTCAGCGCCAGCAAGTCTGATGGCTTTATTAAGATTTGATTTATGACCCCGGGATTGGGTGATACCAGGCTCGAGAGGGACGATACCCAATCCAGCAACAGGATCAGATGACCCCGGTCGGGGAGCCCGAGGTCTAAGGGAATAGGGATGAGATGAGAACGACCGGGATGATGAGGGCGAAAGAGGCGGAGATGAGAGAGGGAGCGAAAGCGGGGCGGTGGAAAATGCCGGAGGGGGAGAGGGGATGTTGCGTTGTACCATGGTGCAGACAAAAGCTTTATCATGCAAAAAAGAGATATCTGAACATTTAGAGGTAGAGATAGAAAGGGTACCCGGAACATGTGCTGCTGCCGCTGCTGCCCGAGCCCTGGTCAGTGGGGGGGAAGGCGGGATATTCTGATGCATGAGTGCTTCCGTCAGGGGACCACGAAAACTCTCGCTGATCTTGGGCGCCGGAGGAGAAGAAAGAGGAGCACTCATCCTAGTCGATCTAGGATTCATGGAGGGAGCCCTGCCAGAGTTCGATTGGGCCGGTAATGGCGATCCTTCCTGTCTGGTGATTAGCGGGCAGTCTTTGTATACATGTCAAATTTGGTGGCACCGGTTACACCTGAAGGGAACTCCTTCATAATCCAATATCTGAGTTCTGCTGAAGTTCCCCCAACGCAGGGTCATTTTGCTCTCCAATCCTTCTCTAGTATCCAGATAGACCAAAATTCTAGCGATGATCATTTCATTTGTCTCCACATATGATCGATCATGGTCTAAATAAGTTCCCAGTGCATTCCCAATCTTGATGAATGCCTCCTCAGTCCAATATTGAAGTGGTAATCCCGGCAGACGAACCCAGATAGGTCCCGCTCCAAGTTGTTCGCGCTCCGGATCGAAAAGAGGACTCCATCTTTTCAGTAGAACAGGAGCCAATTCAATATGCCAGTACTGTGCCAATACTGTATTCGTGTATTCCTCCTTAGCGAAGTGTAGAGAGAACCAACCCCGAGGGGGTTTCTGAACTTCTGGCAGCTCCGAGAACAAATCACCCCAGATTTCTTTCACCCATGATTTGAGCCTGCCCGCCGAGAAAGTACGACCACGAACATGACCTACCAGGGTCGTTCGGGCCAGGGCCATAGTTTCAGCAAAATTGGATGGGTCGCCAAAGGAGACAGATATGTCTTTCACCGTTTCTCTAATGCACTTCGTCTTTTTTGATCGAGGCCCAGTAGGGTGGTCGTCCAGAGGGTTTGAAGTCTCAACCCGGGGATTGAGATTTACAGCCTGTGGAATTATGGCCGGCTGCAAAAATTGCCCGATGTCTTTTGCCCTAATGTGCCCAAATGATTTAATGCCGGAACCCTAATATCCCCCAGCTGAATCGGCAGATCTGAGGCGGGGAGCTCCACTGCTGGTGTATCGAGAGGGGGATCTATAGCCCCGATCGCCCCAAAATCCGCAGCAGGGAGCGAAAGAGCAGATGCAGAGGGAGAACTAACTTCTGCCCTAGACAGAGGCGGGTCGGGGAGAGGTATGCTGCAAGGCTGCGAAGGGAAATCGAGGGCAAAATCCTCAGGCAGGTAGGGTGAGAGGAGTGAAGCAGTACCTGGCGAGAGAGGAGGCTCCTCCAGAGTGGGCAGAAAAGGGGACGGATTCGATGAAACCACCGGAAGCGGATGATGCGAGCCCAAAAAGTCTGCAACAGGTTCAGGGCGGGATCTAGGGTTTTCGAAGATAGTAAAACCGTCAAGTGGGTCCGCCGAGTAATCAACCAGCTCCATTTCCCCGTTAATCTCCTCATTAATCTCCATACCGGTCAACTGTAGTGTAACCGTTTTCAATGTCAGCTGTCGGAAACCCAATACCCCAGCTCTCCTATCCTCTAGCTCGATCTGTCGCTGTCCGGTCGGTGAAAACCCCGATGTTCCTGCGGCCCCCTAGGTGATGCGCCTATCACCTAACCGAAACCCTCGTGACCGCGTGCGCTCGATCCTCCGGAGTAGACTGTAGCGCCTGCGGCTATCCTAGCCCTCTACGAAATAACCGCGAGGCCATCAGAGCTCCCTTCCCAGAGATTATAATCAGTAAAATATTACTTTCATAAATGTGGACACTTTCAAAAAATATATATACCCAAAAATCAATCCTAGCATGTAGGTATTTCTTTTATTTTTAGAATAAATCAAGATATCAAACAAAACCTATAAAACCATTAAAATGCTACCTTTTCATATTTAGCATGAAATACATCAAATGATACCTTTCTGACCCACCATGATCTATGATGAAACGAAAAAAAAATCAACTCCATACTCGAAAATGGTCATAATGTTAGAAAGTCCTTAAGGCTTCTTTAAAAAGCTAAAGTCTCGCATCGCAACATCGTTGTTTATAAAATACTTCTCTTAAGAGGCTACCCCAAAGTATTGTGATCTGTGAGATTGCAATCTGCAAAATTGTGATGGTATAATAGACTTCTCAGGTCGCATTTCAATCATACAACACAAGCCTCAACCTATCATAAACCAATATTACGAAATGCGACCACGTCTTGGACCCACCTCTTAATATTTCCACCAACACATGCGGAGGTCCATTATTAGTTAAAAAGAAGCCCAATAATCAATGACATTTGTTTCTCACATCTCGCATCTCGCATAAACTCATAAGGTGGTAAGTTAAAGAAAAAATGAATTATGCGACATAGCGATCTATGATATTGCTTCGCAAATCGCAAAATCGCTATCCTCACAGTTGAAAGGCTCACCACTATAGGAGATTGTTTCCTGATTTACGATGTCAATATTTATGGACATTCAAGTTAAAGGATAACAGATCATTAGTGGGCATTTATGAAGAAGTAACTACATTTATGTGTGAAAGGTCATTTAGCATGATTTGATATCTTCTTACATGATTTCAAATAAAACACCTTTATCACCTTTACTGGTTTTCTTCATCGATTCATTCCTACGTTCATTGTCATTTTTATCCAATAAGTTATTCCTCTTGAAACTTTTAGGAAAAAGCCGCAGAACAGGACGCCGAAAGTAATGGTGAAGAAAGGGAAAGCAGTTGCCTTAGAGAAGTCAGAAATGACTCCTCTGTTCACGGATACTACATGTAATAAGGAAGAAGGGACGTCTACATGGGAGGCTATGTATCAATTACTAGAGGAAGAACAAGTAAGGATTCTCGAGACAATGATTACAGTTGATGGGTGTGATTCCTCTGAAGCTTCCATAACTGAGCTTGCATGCTCATTTATGCACCGAATAGTCGCGCGACCAAAAGTAATCCCCTATACCGACATGGTGAAGTGGATCATTGATGACGTGCTAATATATCTATCAGGGAATTCCAAAGAGGCCAGGAATTTATAGGATCTTTAACTCCAGATAACCTAAGTCTTATGTACCACCTACCGGAGCCACAGGTTACCTACAACAAGCAATTTGTTGAGAAATTTGTCAAAGAAAATGAAGACCCGGTGGACTGCACAAAGAATTGGTCAAATAATGATTAAAGAATCAAGAAAGACAAAAATGGTATGTATGCCACCGCATATGTTTGTTCCCCGTTTTGTTTTTGTTAGGGTCCCACCCTAACCCCCTTATTTATGTCAGGGGATCACGTCATAGTCAAGAGTCAATAAAGCCCATATTAATAATTGTAAGTGGTTAACCCGCAATTAATGACGGGACCACAGTTAGTTGCAAATGGGCGGTAGTATTAGTTAGATGGTAAATGGGCGGTAGTATTAGATAGATGGTATTAATAAAACCCACGATAGTGGCTCGTGGTATTGCATGAATGAGTCATATATAAAGGATAGAGACTCCCTGCGAGGAGCATTGTGTCTTGTTTTGTAATCGAGCTCTACTCTATTGGAGGTTGCCCCCTCGAAGAGGCCTGTGAACATTTCTCTCTGGATAATCAAATCATTGCTATTTTGTGCTCTGGGTATATTTTCTTCGCATATTTTGTGTTCTCGGTATCTTTTCTTCGCAAATTCTCTGTTTGGGTATCGCTTTGTAGGTTAAGAGCATAACAAGTGGTATCAGAGCACTTTCCAGGGCTCGGTGGGATCTCCAAATTTTAGCAAAAAAATTTTAGGCTAGAGACGTGTTCCGGCGTCTTTAAACCACGGGATCTATCGTTAAGCGCATAAACCTGCGGATTTGGGGAGGCATGCACGCAGGAAATACAAGAGGTGGTCACGTCTGTTGGACTCCCTTGTAACCCCTGTGGGTACCCCTTCGAGTAGTAGCGCATTAGACAGAACCGCACACGGACTGTCTTCCACGTACCCTCTGGGTATATAGGAAGCCCCCTAGCTCCCTTGAAACCTCGCCATAGATAAACCTTCGGCCGTCTTGTTGCTACTGTACACCGAGAACAGCACTCAGAGAGATTACTCGCCCGTACGATAGGGTAGTCGGGTTGTACGGCTAAGGGTACGGTCGATCCTCCTTAGTTAGAGCCCTGAAACATTAGGCCGAGTACTACTGTCAGACCCTTATGTATATTGCGATCTGTAGCACCTGACACTTCCCAAGACCATAGTCCCTTGCTCTCAGATCAGCAGTAGCAGTTGTTCCACCATTCAGATATCTCAGATCCACCAGATCTGATATTCCAGATCAGCAGCAGCAGTTGTTCCACCATTCAGATCTCTCAGATCAGATATTCCAGATCAGCAGTAGCAGTTGTTCCACCATTCAGATCTCCCAGATTAGCCAGATCGGAGTAGTTGGAAAGGGTTCCTGTACCTGGATATAATTTTCGCAGGACTTTTGGTGGCATTGACATTTTGAGGATTTGGCGACTGCAGTATTGATCAGAAGGGAGTAAAACTCCATTTGGAGTTTTCCAGTCTGAGATCTTCCAGGGCGCTTATTGGTGACCTAGCCCATCAGAATCAGGACGACGAGCTGAGCAAGGTGGTACCATTCAATTCTTGGCAAAAAAAAAAAATTCGGCGGTCCCAAATTTTAGTCAGACGGGTGTATGGTAGAAACTCGCGCTCAAGCAATGGCCAATGAAAGGGCTCAAGCAATGGCCAATGAAAGGATAGAAAAAATAGAAGAAGAGGTGCACTCCCTCCACTCTGTGGTGGAAAGGGTCGAAAAACATCTTAAAGGATTAGAGTGCCTACTACAGGACAAGGGTAAGGAGCCAGCCCACAAGGAGGCGTATAAGGGTCATGAATACCATGAGGGAGAGTCTAGCCACTCTCCTCACGTCTGGCACACCGATCCACCACCCAATCAGAGACCTCCCAAGTTGGATATGCAGAAATTTGACGGTTCTCACACATCCACATGGCTAGCACAAATGGAGCAGTATTTTCAATTGAATCATATCATAGATGAGGGGACTAAGCTTATGGTGGGCACCATGTACTTGGACAGTGAACGATGGCAATGGAAGGAATGGTATCAGCATTGCAATGGACAATTTCAGAATTGGGGCCAATTTACCAAAGCTCTTCGAAATCGCTTTGAACAGGAAGACTCTTTTTTGGGGCATCTCACTAAGCTCCAACAGACGGGTACAATGGATGAATATATTACCGCCTTTGAAGCCTTAGCCTTCCGCACTAAGGGTCTCACAGATGAATTCTACATGGAATGCTTTATCAGCAGTCTTAAAGAAGCCATCAAAGCTCAGGTTCTACTCCACCATCCCCCCACATGGAACGAGGCTTGCCAGGTAGCCCGTAAGGTGGAACGGGCATTAACAGCTCAATCCAGCCGCCCCAACTTTCCAGCTAAAGGTCGTCCCTCACAGGCTCCCAATATGACCCAAACACTTAAGATTCAAAAGGTGTCACCTGCAGAAATGGCCGAAAGAAGGAAGCAAGGACTATGTTACTATTGTGATGAAAAATATTCCCCGGGTCATAAATGCAAAGAGCACAAGTTTTTTCAAATAGATGCCACTGACTACAGCTCAACCGAGGAAGACCCACCACTTGAGGAACCAGAGGCGACTGAAGAAGATCACCAACAAGAGATGGTATCTGATGAACCAATGATTTCACTACGTGCATTGGCAGGAATTTCTTCACCTCAAACTCTCAAAATCAGGGGTTTTCTTAAACATCGGCCAGTAATAGTTTTGATTGATAGTGGAAGTACCCATAATTTCATCCACCAAAAGATCGCTGAAGCAGCACATTGTTATGTCCGAGCAGTTTCCAACTTCCAAGTCCAGATTGCAAATGGAGGCACAATGAAATGTGAAGGTCGCTGTGAAAATGTCAAAATTCAAATGGGGGATTATCACTTGAAAACCCACATGTTTGCAATAAACATGGGGGGTTGCGACATTGTCCTAGGGGCGGAATGGCTCCGCACTCTTGGGCCAATCACAATGGATTTCCAGGAGTTATATATGAGTTTTAAGTAGAACGACTACACACATACCCTCCGTGGGCTACAAGCGGGAGCCCCTTCTATCATAAGCTCGCATCGTATGGAAAAATTGTTAGAAAAGGGCCATCATGGAGTAGTAGCTCAATTTAATGCCATACAGGTAGTAGATACCATGTCTGCACCAATTCATCCTGAGATGCAACAGATTTTGAATAAACATCGTACGGTCTTTGACAAACCTCATGAACTTCCACCTTCGCGAGGCGAACATGATCATAGCATCACATTGGTCCCAGGGGCCCAACCCCCAAATGTGCGGCCATACAGACATCCCTTCACCCAAAGAATGAAATAGAAAAAATCATCAAGGAATTGTTGGAAGCAGGTGTCATTCGTCCTAGTATTAGTCCTTACTCATCTCCAGTCGTCATGGTCCTCAAGAAAGATGGGGAGTGGCGGATGTGTCCAGACTTCAGGGCCCTCAATAAGTTAACAGTCAAAGATAAATTTCCCATCCCAGCGGTTGACGATTTGCTGGACGAACTCAATGGGGCTCAATTCTTCACTAAATTGGATCTTCGCTCAGGCTACCACCAAATTCGCATGAAGGAAGTTGACATTCCCAAGACAGCTTTCAAAACTCATGAAGGCCATTATGAGTTCTTGGTCATGCCATTTGGTCTCTGTAATGCCCCCTCTACTTTTCAGAGCCTTATGAATCACCTCCTCAGACCATATCTCAGAAAATTTGTCCTGGTCTTCTTCGATGACATCCTCATCTATAGTGGCACTTGGGCGGCACATCTTAAGCATGTAGATATCCTCTTGCAACTGCTCAGCAAGCATAAAATATTTGTCAAAATGTCTAAGTGTGTGTTTGGCATGGAAGAAGTTGAGTATTTAGGCCACATTGTGGGCCGTGAAGGTGTCAAGGTTGATCCCAAAAAGATCCAGGCAATGCAAGAGTGGCCCCAACCTAAGACCTTGAAAAGCTTGAGAGGATTTTTGGGTCTCACAGGCTATTATCGTAAATTTGTCCGCAACTATGGCCGCATAGCGAAGCCCCTGACGCAACTTCTCAAGAAAAATTCCTTCTTCTGGAACGAAGAAGCACAACAGGCATTTACCGCTCTCAAAACCGCAATGTGTTCCACTCCGGTCTTAGCACTACCGGACTTCACCAAAACATTTGTCATTGAATCTGATGCTTCGGGAACAGGTATTGGAGTAGTCTTAATGCAGGAAGGGCGACCATTGGCCTTCACCAGCCAACAACTAAGTGGGAAGAACTTGGGCCAATCTACCTATGAGAAGCAAATGATGGCCATCTTACATGCAGTTGAGACCTGGCGACCTTACTTGTTGGAGCGACGTTTCCAAATCCGCACAGATCATCACAGTCTTAAATATTTTTTGGAGCAACGCCTATCTTCCCCCCAACAAAATAAATGGTTAGCCAAAATGCTAGGTTATGATTATGAGATCATTTACAAGAAAGGGAAAGACAACAGGGTAGCAGATGCATTGTCACGACAATTTGAGGAGGAAAGTACTTTGCTCGCAATATCCCTCCCCATTCCAGACTGGATTGAAGAGGCTCGCGGGGAATGGTTTTCACATCCTGAGCTCTCCCAACTCATTTCTCAATTACAGGCAGATCCTAATTCCAGCAAGGGCTACTCGTGGCAGAATAATATTCTTCGCTACAAGGACAGAGTCGTCATATCACCAACTTCCACCCTCAAAAGTCGCATTTTGGCAGAATTGCACTCCTCTCCCATTGCAGGACATTCGGGCTTTCAGAAGACATACGCTCGCACCAGAAGATCATTTTTTTGGACCGGCATGAAACAAGACATCCTTACTTTTGTAGCAGAATGTGATGTCTGTCAACGCCACAAGGGGGAAACCGTCAACACACCAGGCACATTACAACCATTGCCCATTCCGGCGTCAATTTGGATGGAGGTCTCCATGGATTTCATTACAGGTCTTCCAAAGTCTAGGAACAAATCAGTCATCATGGTGGTTGTGGACCGACTATCGAAGTATGCTCATTTCTGCGCTCTACCCCAACCATTCACACCTACTTTGGTTGCTCAAACTTTCATGGATCAAATCTTCAAATTGCATGGCATGCCCACTTCGATTGTGTCCGACCGCAACCCAATCTTCACCAGTAATTTTTGGCAGGAGCTCTTCAGAATACAAGGCACCCAACTCAAACTCAGTACTTCATATCATCCGCAAACAGATGGGCAAACCGAAGCAGTCAACAAATGTCTAGAAACCTACCTTAGGTGTTTCACTTCAGAAAAACAACACCTTTGGGCACAGTGGTTACCTTTGGCGGAATGGTGGTATAACACCAACTATCATGCCACCACCAAAATGACTCCCTATGAAGCAGTCTATGGACAACTTCCGCCATCCCCTACTTCTTATCTCACGGGGTGCTCCAAAGTACAAGCAGTGGATCAACTCTTACAACACCGTGCAACCATGCTGGCCCACTTGCGCGAGAATCTTCATCAAGCTCAGAACCATATGAAGCAACAGGCTGACCAACATCGCTCAGAGCGCCAATTTCAAGAAGGGGATCAGGTCTTCTTGAAATTGCAACCATATAAGCAAACATCACTCAAAGACAAGGGCTGTCAAAAGCTCTCTCCAAAATTCTACGGACCATATCAAGTACTTCAGCGCATTGGAGAAGTGGCTTACAAGCTGGCTTTGCCACCTACAGCAAAAATCCACCCAGTTTTCCATGTATCGTGCCTCAAGAAAGTGATTGGGAACAATTGCAGAGTTCAAACCAGTCTACCTGAATTGGATGAAGAAGGATCAATCTGGCTTCAACCTGAACAGGTTCTAGACACAAGAGACAAGCACCTGCGTGGCCGCGTGATTAAGGAGGTCCTAGTCAAATGGAAAGACACCTCGCCGGAAGATGCAACTTGGGAACCAGCCGCTATTCTTCAGCAGTTTCCGCAGCTTCAGCCTTGAGGACAAGGCTAGTCTTAAGGGGGAGGGCATGTTAGGGTCCCACCCTAACCCCCTTATTTATGTCAGGGGATCACGTCATAGTCAAGAGTCAATAAATCCCATATTAATAATTGTAAGTGGTTAACCCGCAATTAATGACGGGACCACAGTTAGTTGCAAATGGGTGGTAGTATTAGTTAGATGGTAAATGGGCGGTAGTATTAGATAGATGGTATTAATAAAACCCACGATAGTGGCTCGTGGTATTGCGTGAATGAGTCATATATAAAGGATAGAGACTCCCTGCGAGGAGCATTGTGTCTTGTTTTGTAATCGAGCTCTGCTCTATTGGAGGTTGCCCCCTCGAAGAGGCCTGTGAACATTTCTCTCTGGATAATCAAATCATTGTTATTCTGTGCTCTGGGTATATTTTCTTCGCATATTTTGTGTTCTCGGTATCTTTTCTTCGCAAATTCTCTGTTTGGGTATCGCTTTGCAGGTTAAGAGCATAACAGTTTTTCTACGGCAATGCTATGTAGACTATTTGGAAAACCTACCAGTAACAATTTCTCCTTAGAATGATTTCCATTAATAGATGCAGCCATTAATGCAACAATAATAGATTGGGCACAAATCTTGTCTGATAATCTAGCTAAAGCAATTATAGAATATAGAAGGAAAATAAGTATTACTTCGAGGGTTTACCCTCCGTTTTTCATGAGTGCTTATTTAATGGATGCTATTTGTTTTGATTCTAAATTCCCTCTTATGGGATGGAATTGGACTATTCAAGATCCACTTCCTATTCACATCCATCACAAAGACATGTAGGAATCCAATTTTGAACCACATTTTTTCAAGATTTGTCATGGGGTTATGCTTCCTATCCATAAACGAATTTATAACTGAGATGCCCCTAGATTCTCCCAAGAAGTCAAGGTAGACATCCTCCCAGTAGCCCGATGGTTCAGGGAAGATACATTTACATATATTAGAGTATTTGGCAGCATCGCTTCTCCCTATGTTCTCCCTTTCTATGTCCCAGATAAATTAATGGCTAGAGAGATAGCCTATCAGACATGCAGTGAAGGAGGGATGAGAAAAACATTTAAGGAGTCAAAGAAGGCCATTTGGCCTCTATTTCATGTGTCATGTGGAGTGTTCGTATTACATGACCTTGGACATATGTTCAAGGAAGTAGATAATATGTTGTCTCCATGATTAACTAAGTTCCCCGGAAGAAAAACGACCCATTCAGTATTGTCAAGGATTTTACCACTATGGTCAAAATAAAAATATCCAGCAAGGAGAAGACCTATTTGATGAAGTTTTATTACAGAAGAATACCTTTAGAGAAGTGAAGCATATGGCACAGATACTTTTTGATCGAGAGGGTCTTGAAGCATTTTATAGCTAAAGAGAAGAGAGATTATCAAAGGTCTCATTGAACCAATTGTTAATTGAACCAATAAGGGAGCCCACTCCCAGTGTAAGCATAGATGGTGACTCTAAAGAAAAATCTAAAACTAGTTCTAGAGAGGAAACCTGAGAGAAATCTACCAAGGTATCTGAGAAGTCATCGGAAAATAGGAAAAGTAGGAGCAGGGAATCAATCAAGGATACAGCCCAGTCTGCAGCAAATATAGATGAACACAGTTTGACCATCAAGCAGACTGAAACCCATACTCTCTATATACAGCTAATAAAGCCTCAAGTAATTAATTTGGAAGAGGAGTGGGGTAATTTCAAAAAAAAAATCAACACAGAGGAACAAGCACTAGAGATGCAAATGACACATCAGGAAACAACTCTGGAAATTATAACAGGGGGAACTGCAAATACTCAAGAAAAAGAACATATTCCTGTTACCCCCACCTCTAATATTGTTTCGAGAATAGAATAAATTCCCCCTCTTGATGTATTTTACAGCCCATAGCGCAAGGCCATTGTTAAGAGACAGAGAAAGAAAAGAAAATTGGAATCCACAACTGCTACCACTCCAGACAATGAGTTGATGGATGTCCTCTAGAAAAACTCATTCACCGACCCATCGGCCAACCTCACCAGGCTCTCATAGTTAGCATGTGCATACGCTACGACAACCATCGACAAAGCAACAGAGGTACAACTATTGCTTAAAGAAAACGAAGACAAAATTTTGTCACGTGAACAACAGTTACAACAAGCCAAAACCAATCAACAAGTATAAATACAACTGGCTAAGCTACAACAAGAGTTCCAACAAAGGAAAATAGAACATCAAAGTAGCTTGGTAGGTAAGGAGGCATAGATATAGAGCATAATGGATCTGCATAAGGACAACCCAAAGATTGATCAGTTTGTCACTGAAACACTCAGCCTCAACTCCTAGCTCACACACCAAAAAGAATTACTATGCTAAAAAATCTTAGAGTGGAACTCTCACTGCGAAACATGTGACAAATTAACAAGCCAAGTTGTGGAAATGCGACTTCAATATGATGAAATTATTAAAAAGATTTTAGATTTCATAACTTGGCAAAATTCTGAAAATTGGAGAAAAACCGACATGCCCAAACTAGATGAATTACATAAGGAGATCTTATTTGTGAGTTGGGATTCTCAGCTCAAAAAGGCAGAATAGGCAACAGAGGATGTGGCAGCAGCGACAAACAACGTTATTGAAAGTGTAAATGAAAATTCGCATAGTGCTATTCTTGTGGTAGAGACCACCCCTAGTTTCCTTCCAAATGCAAAACAACTCAAATTAAAATGGAAACATGCAACAGAAGAAAGAGCAGAAGCAATTAGAAAAGTTACCAGGTTAAACTGGGAGGCATATTGGCAATGTCTGGTAAAACCACATAGCCAATGGATGACCCTAAGATGCCTAATTGTTTCTATCGAGAAAATGGTGCCAACTCTCATCAATGATGTGTTTACAGGACCATTGAAAGCTAAAGTTGACCAACCTACACTCCTCAAGGCCATGTTAGATATTTGCGATCTGAAAGATTGAATGCAAGATTAGTCATTATGCACATCTCTATTTCTGTTTTATTTTCCTTGAATTGAGGCAAGTCGTTTAAACCTCCTCAACTTTTTTCGTAATAATCTATTTTTAGTTTCATAAGTTAGTATTTAAACCCTTTTCATGCATTTAGAGAGAGGTTTAGAAATTTTATCAGAAACATTATTCAGAACATGTACTTTTGTCCCTTTGAGGAAGCTCTGGTGAAATTAATGGAACAAGATTTATTTTCTACTTGAATTTGACATCTTCTACTAAATTGCACTTCTGTACTCATAGATGATGTTGGATGATTTGAATGTAGATCAATATTGCTAGAGCACATGAGTAGAACGTATTATAAATGGTACTTTTATCTCTTAATTCTTTTTACTTATGCATCAAGAAATAAATTATCTTCAAGTTATTTATGTATGAAAGTTTGAATTTTAGATTGCCATTATTGCACTATTGTATGATGATGATTTATAGTTTATGCTAAATACATGAATGATTTTTATGCGATATATCTCTCATATCATTTCAGCTAAATTTTTATACGAAACAATCATTGTTAAACGAATTCATTTCTGATCGTAATTGAATGATATTCATTATCAATTGCTTTCAGATATCATTTTAGATCGCATATATCATGTTACTCTCGGGATAGTTATAGTTAGATAAATATTATTGATTAGGACAAACTGCACGTCATTATTAGTTAAATTAGATTAGTTTAAGGATAATTATTATTCCAAAATCTCAAAACATCATCTTGTTAGCATGAGCATAAAAATATATTGGGAAACCAGTCTCATCATCCCCAGTTGGAGCCACTATTCCAAACAGAAAAGGAGTTGTCCCAAGGTCTGGACCGGGTGGTTATCCCCCTTGTTGAGGCAACGATTTTCGAGCCTTCAACATATTTGGCACTAGAAGGAGGGCCATGACTATGAATGTGAAGTAAATCTAAATCTACAGGCCATTCTAAGAGTAAAACTCACTCACCATCACCTCCAGCTTCTTGTTTGCATTCCAAATCTCCTATTCCCAAGTGAGAAGTTGAAACAAAAAATACAGAGCCCACTGCTGAAATCCTAAACAAGCCAAGCAATTCTTCTTCTGAACTCCTTGAAGTACAATATTTGATCCACAAATTGCAGGGGATTTCAATATCTCAAGAAGAATATGAGTTATCTCAAGGCAGTGTCACTTCTCAATATACCCCATCGCAATAGATAACTAGAGCACAGAGTGAAAAACTTGGAATCCCACCATTTGAATTCCCTCTACCAAGTTGTAAAAGGGCTAAGAAGACACCATCAGAATCTCACAATGAGGTTCTTTCATCATCATCATCCATTCCATCCATACCATTTCAAGGTCACACACCTGCTTCCCAACTCCAGATCGTGATTCACACAGGTATAGGAGCTACACCATCCTCTACCCAATCACCTTCAATCACTGCTTCACCCTCTTCTACTAATATCCCAACAATGGAACAGAATCAACCAAGGCCATGGACCAACCCAGGAGCTGTTAGAATGGCTATACCTTTGTCCCAATTGCCAACCCATCCAGAAAAATGGCTACCTAAATTTAACCCTGATAATGGCCTGTTAGTTGAAGAACATATAAATAATTTCATGTTGTCCATTAATTTGAATGGAGTAGTAGAAGATGATGTAGTTGTAAGATTATTCCCATATACTCTAAAAGGAGCAGCAGGATCATGATACTTTTCATTACCATTAGGCTCTATTAATAGATGGGATGCTTTTCAAGAGCAATTTTTAACTAAATTTGGAGATGATAGGTCTAAAACAACTTTGATAAATGACCTCTCCAATTTGAAATTCAAACCAAAAGAACCCATTAAGAACTTCAACTCTCATTTCAATAAGTTATTGAATAAAATACCTATGGCGTTCAAGCCTAGTGATGAGGTCCAAAATGAATGGTACATTTCTGCTCTACCTTCAAACACAACCATCTTTGTTGATAGAGTTACCAAACCAAGGTTAGCAGAAAATATGAAAGAAACAATAGTTGTTGAAAAAAATATCTTGGCCGTATAAAAGAAAAATGCATTAGAAGAAAGAAAATCCAAGAAAGTAACCTTTAGAGATGATTCTAGGAAAAAACCACCAAAGGATCCATTTGATCTGGAAGGGTTACAAAAAGTCGTCAAGACTATGTCTAATGAAATGGTTGACATAAAAAAACAAGTAGCATAATCTTCATCCAAGAAACCTTTTAGACCATTTAAAAGGAATGCCCCAATTGATCCTAAACCTCCAAATGCTATATCGAATGCTGAATCAGATGGAGATGAGGAAGAAGCCTCAAATGAAGAACAAACGGATGATGAAGAAATAGTGGAATTACAAGGAATGTGGGATTTTATCCTTCTAAATGAGGAACATCAGGAAGCATTACCTGTTGCCATTAGAAGCAGAAATCAACTTGATCCACCTCAATCGAGTTCAAAACAAAAAACTTCAATGCCACCTCCCAGACATAAAGTCGTAGGTAAGAAATCTTCACCGAAAACTACTTAAGCAAACCCTACGCAATCAGATTCTTCACCTTCATCCAAAACTTTGATAATTCTAGACGAAATGGAATACAATATTATTGAGGATATGAAGAAAACTAGGGCAAACATCACCTTTCATGAGCTTAGTAAATTAAAACATCAGTAGAAGCTACTTTTGAAAGAACTCAAAGTAGTTCCCACTACCCCGCATCCTATTGCAGTAATATCACAAGCTACTCGGGAAATGGGAAGACCCCCTAGTATTTCTGCAAACAAGTTTGATCCAACCGACATTGCTCTAATTGGCAGAATAACTAAATCTCATACTCCGCCATTTCTCCTTACTTTTGAAGTCTTAAAAACTTTCACAATTGTTTAGTTGATTCTAGAGCTTCATCTAACATTTTTCCTAGAACAGTCCATGCTAAGTTAAACGTCCCATCTCAGAAATCTGTAGTACGAATAGTACAATTTGATCAGTCTCAAGTCGATGTTGTCCAAGAACTTAATCAAGTAACCATTAGACATTCATCAAACCCAAAAGTTTGTCAAGTCATTGATATACTTGTAGCTGATATTCCTGAATTCTATGGCTTAATCCTCAGTAGGGACTGGTCAGAAAAGCTCCATGGTTACTTTGCAAACAACTAGTCTCACATGTGGCTGCCCTATAACAACAAGCCAAATTAGATAAGGGCTGATTGAGAGAAACATAAAAAATATATAGTGACAAAACTGGAAGGAGAAAGTGAGATGTTAGCATATAGCAATAATATAATCAGAAACTATTCTGTTGAGTCATTCCTAGGAAATTTCAATGCTCATACTTCAAATTTCTTATAAAACTCTGTTGTATCTCAAATCAAAAATTATTCCCAAATAGACACCTCTAAATGTGTGAATTTTGTAGATAAACCTGTACATAAATATTTATTTTGGAAATTATTTTTTGATGGATCTAGATCCAATGATGGAGCAGGGGCAGGATGCATATTGGTTAGTCCAGAAGGGGAAAATACTTAGATGCTAGCATGTAAACTTGAATTTGATTACACAAACAACATTGCTGAATATGAAGCATTAGTTCAAGGTTTGTACAAAGCAATTGGTCTTAATATCAAATACCTCCAAGCGTTTGGAGATTCCGAAATTTTTGTTAGACAAGTAAGAAATATTATACACTTTTTGTCAAGACATTTGAAACACTATCAATTGTTAGTCCAAGACTTGACCTCACATTTTATAGCGTTTAATATTTCCTCTATCCCAAGACTCCAAAATGCTAGTGCTGATCTCCATAACAAAAAATCGATGCAATCTTTCCTTGGTAAAACAAATTTTGTCAAATGATTTGTCCCTGACTTCTCAAGAATTGTATTACCCCTTCAAGCCATGATAAATAAAAATTCTCTATCTAAATGGGGTCAGTTGGAACACTAATCTTTTAACATGATAAAACAAACAATCATAAACGCCCCATCTTTAGCAATGCTAAATTTTTCCAATCATTTCACTTTGTACACTTTCTTTTCCGAGAAATCATACATAACCATATTGACACAAGAAAATCAAGAAAAAGCCAAAGCTTGATTTCTTTCTTTAGCTCAAATTTACAAGGAGCTGAATTGAATTACTCAAATGTTGAAAAACAAGCTTACGCTGTTTTCAAATCAATAAAACACTTCAGACCTTTTCTTCTCAAAACCCACACCAAGGTGATAGTACCATTCCCAGTAGTAAGAATCTTCAAGTACAAACGGATGTGGGTGAAAAAAGAGCAAATTAGGTTATGGCTCTACAAGAATATGACAGTGAAATCAAACCAAAAAACATTATGAAAGGTCAAGGTTTTTGTAGGATGTTGGAAGGAGCATCGAATATGTTCGAATCACAGCATTCAGGTGATGAGGAACAAATCTATGAGGTAAGCCTTAATGACACTGAATCAACATATGTTGATATAATATTCTATCTAAAAAATGGACATGCACCTCCACATTTGAATTACACAAAGAAAACAGCCCTGAGGTTGAAAGCTAAACAATATCAAATTGTCAACAATGTGTTGTTAGAATGAATTATGATTCTGTTTTTCTTAGATGTCTCGAGAAATCTGAAGCAGAGAAAGTATTGTAGGAACTTCACAATGGACCAACTAGCAGACACTTTGCAGGAGATGCTACAGCATATAAAATCCTACGTGCAGGCTATTACTGGAAAACCCTATTCAAAGATGCTCACAATTATGTAAGGAAATGTAAGATATGTCAGATAGTTATCGGAAGACAGAAGAAATGGGTAGAAGAAATTCCACTCAAGGTAGCCAACTCTGAGAACATTATTGAATTTATAGATCAATTTATCATCACCAGGTTTGGTTTATCTTCTACCTTAATGTTTGATAATGCATCTTACTTTTCAAGCAATGTTATGACAAAGTTTGCTCTTAAAAGAGGCTTCAAACTTAAATATTCTACTAATTATTATCCACAAGGAAATGGGTTAGCCAAATCCACAAATAAGAACCTTATCAAGATTATTAAATGAACTATTGATCAAAGTCAAAAGAACTAGCATAAATCTTTAGTGTTTGCTCTATGGATAGATCAAATAACTCAAAAAACCTCCATCGACACTTCTCCTTTTAATCTGGTTTGTGGGAAAGAAGTTTTCTTACCAACAAACATAGCTATTCCCTCATTCACCTTAGCTCAATTCATTGAAGAAACTCCTTCTTCGTCTATGCAACTTAGACAATTAAAAATCCTTAAACTTGAAGAGGAACGAGAAACAGCTAGAATTACCCATGCGCATCATCAACAGTTAGTCAAAGCATCCTTTGATTCAAATTCTGTATCTTCAAAAAATTTCCAACTCAGAGACTTACTGTTAAAATGGGATAATGCCCACGAAGAGAAAGGAAAGCATACTAAGTTTTGACGAATGTGGCTTGGCCCATTCCAAATTGTCGAGCTAATAGGCCCATCAACTTTTCTATTACAAGATTTAGCAGGTAAGAGAGAACCTCTACCTGTTAATGGGCAGGTCCTAAAGAAATATTTTCCATAGAAGATGATCTCTTCTGATCACTATATAGTATACTCTTTAGGTAATTTTCATTTGAAATAATAATATAAGTTGAAAACATTTACGTTTGGTTTTACTGAAGGATAGTTTCTTTTTTTTAATTTTGCTTTTCGCTTGTATAAGTAGAAATGGTTATGGAAATTAATCTTCATTCATGAAATAAATAGTTGAGTGCTACAACTCCAAAACTCCCTGTTTTTCTTTTAAATTATCCAATCTTCAATAAAACTTAACTTTAGAAAGAAATTTTCTTTACATCAGTCAGGAAAAGTATCAATAACAAAGCAAAGTTCTCTGTGAAAAAGAATATTTAAACTCTACAATTGTCGTCCAGAAACTCTTAAGGAGCCAATGATTCCCCCCACTTAAGTAGCTTTCAATTTTAGAGTGTAATTCTAAAATATACTTTAAACTTAAAGGATAAGAGGTCTCATCAAGAGCCGTCTTACCATGATCATAAGATTATAACCAAATGACATTACCAATAATGAATATCAAAACAAGGTAAAGGGTTGAGATTGTATCAATAAAAAAACAAGGGGTCTCATCAAGAGCCATCTTGTTCAATTTAGTTACAAATCAAGTGAATGGCATTGTCAATTTTGTCCACCAAACCAAGACATTGTCCTTTAAGAAATAAAAGAAGAATGAATTACTTCAATAAAATAAAGAAAACATCAAGTATATAGAATAATTTATCTGTAAGATTACATTCTTACTTAAGTGGGATACTAAATCATTGATGGGTAACAGGTAACCCTGTCGAGGCTATGAACGCCTGCTGGCAGCAGAGGCTCTACCTATGACAAATGAGTATACCAAAACTAATCTAATGAGATTCTTTTGCTTTTATCTTTATAACCAAGTAATGAATAATGTAGGTAAAATGACTATCTGTGAGAAAAGGGAAATCAAAAGAAAGATAGTTAGAGCAGATGTTGTTTATTGATAAACGAGCAGTACTACTTACCTTGTATTCCATGCAATTTAGTTTTATTTTCAAAACTATATTTATTTTAGAAGTTTTAGAAATTTCAAAAAACTCTCAGAGATAATTGGTTATTCCAAGTGAATTGCCAATTGTTGTGCTTGTCAACAACCCCCCCATTTATTAACGTTAGTAGTAAAATATTACTTTAATAAATGGGGATCCATTCAAAAAAAATATATACCCAAAAATCAATCCTAGCATGTAGGTATTTCTTTTATTTTTAGAATAAATAAAGATATCAAAGAAAACCTATAAAACCTTTAAAATGCTACCTTTTCATATTTAGGATGAAATGCATCACAAACGACACCTTTTTGACCCACCACGATCTATGATGAAACGATCAAAAAAGAAACTCCATACTCCAAAATGATCATAATGTTAGAAAGTCCTTAAAGCTTCTTTAAAAAGCTAAAGTCTCACATCACAACATCGTTGTTTATAAAAGAATTCTCTTAAGAGGCTACCCCGAGGTATTGCGATCTGTGAAATTGCGATGGTATAATAGCCTTCTCGAATCGCATTTCAATCATACGACACGAGCCTCAACCTATCATAAACTGATATTGTGAAATGCAACCACATCTTGGACCCACCTCTTAATATTTCCACCAACACATGTGGAGGTCCAATATTCATTAAAAAGAAGCCTGATAAGTAATGACGTTTGTTTTTCGCATCTCGCATCTCACATAAACTCATAAGGTGGTAAGTTAAACAAAAAATGAATTATGCGATATAGCGATCTGCGATATTTCTTCGCAAATCGTAAAATCGCTATCCTCACAGTTTAAAGGCTCACCGCCCTAGGACATTGTTTCCTGATTTACAATGTGAATATTTATGGACATTCAAGTTAAAGTATAACGGATCATTAGTTGGCATTTATAAAGAAGTAATTGCATTTATGTGTGAAAGGTCATTTAGCATGATTTGATATCTTCTTATGTGATTTAAAATAAAACATCTTATCACCTTTACTGGTTCTCTTCATCGATTCATTCCTACGTTCATTATCATTTTTATTCGATAAGCTGTTCCTTTCAGGAAAAATCCGCAGAACAAGACGCCAAAAGCAATGGTGAAGAAAGGGAAAACAATTGCCTCAAAGAAGTCAGAAATCACTCCTTTATTCACGGATACTACATGTAATAAGGAAGTAGGGACATCTACATGGGAGGCTATGTATCAGTTACTAGAGGAAGAACAACCAAGGATTCTTGAGACAATGATTACAGTTGATGGGTGTGATTCCTCTTATGCTTCCATAACTGAGCTTGCATGCTCATTTATGCACCGAATAGCCGCGCAACCAAAAATAATCCCCTATACCGACATGGTTAAGTGGATCATTGATGACGCTAATATATCTGACAGAGAATCCAAAATAGGAGGCCAGGAAGTTATATGATCTTTCATTCCAGATAACCTAAGGCTTATGTACCACCTACCGGAGCCACTGGTTACCTACAACAGGAAATTTTTTGAGAAATTCGTCAAAGAAAATGAAGACTCGGTGGACTGCACAAAAAATTATTCAAATAACGATGAAAGAATCAAGAAAGAAAAAAACGATATGTACACCACTGCATCTGTTTGTTCCCCTTTCTATTTTGCTGCAGATATGCTATGTAGACTATTTTGCAAACCCGACAGTAACAAATTCCCCTCAGAATGGTTGCCCTTAATAGATGCAGCCGTTAATGCAACAATAACAGTTTTGGCACAAATCCTATCTAATAATCTAGCTAAAGTAATTATAGAATATAGAAGGAAAATATGTATTGCTTTAAGGGTTTTCCCTCTGCTTTTCATGAGTGCTTATGTAATGGACACTATTTTTTTTTATTCTAAATTCCCTCTTATGGGATGGAAGTGGACTATTCAAGATCCACTTCCTATTCACATCCATCATAAAGACATGTGGGAATCTAATTTTGAACCACATTTTTTCAAGATTTGTCACGGGGTTATGCTTGCTATCCATAAACAAATTTATAACCAAGATGGCCCCAGATTATCCCAAGAAGTAGAGGTAGACATCCTCCCAGTAGCCTGATGGTTCGGGGAAGAGACATGTACATATATCAGAGTATTTGGCAGCATCGTTTCTCCCCATGTTCTCCCTTTCTATGTCCCAGATAAATTAATGGCTAGAGAGATAGCCTATCAAACATGCATTGAAGGAGGGATGAGCAAAACATTGAAGGAGTCAACGAAGGCCATTTGGCCTCAATTTTCTATTTCATGTGGAGTGTTTGCATTACATGACCTTGGAAATGCGTTCAAGGAAGTAGATAATATGTTATCTCTACGATTAACTAAGTTCCTCGGAAGACAATACGACCCATTCAGTATTGTCAAGGATTTTACCACTATGGTCAAAATAAAAATATCCAACAATGAGAAGGACCCATTTGATGATGTTTTCTTATAGAAGAATACCTTCAGGGAAGTGAAGCATATGGCATAGATACTTTTTGATCGAGAGGGTCTTGAAGCATTTTATGGCTACAAAGAAGAGAATTTATCAAAGGTCCCATTGGACCAATTGTTAATTGAACCAATAAGGGAGCCCACTCCCAGTGTAAGAATAGATGGTGACTCTAAAGAAAAATCTAAAACTAGTTCTGGAGAGGAATCCCAAGAGAAATCTGCTAAGGGATCTGAGAAGTCATCAGTTTATAGGAAAAGCAGGAGCAGGGAATCAATCAAGGATACAACCCAGTCTGCAGCAAAGATAGATGAACACACTTCAACCATCAAGTAGACTGAAGCCCATATTCCCTCTATACAACTAATAAAGCCTCGGGTAATTAAGTTGGAAGAGGAGTGGGATAATTTCAAAAAAAAACTCAACACAGAGGAACAAGCACCAGAGATGCAAACGACACATCAAGAAACAACTCTGGAAATTATAACAGGGGAACTGTGAATATTCAAGAAATAGAACATATTCCTGTTACCTCGAGCTCTAAGATTGTTTTGATAATAGAAGAAATTCCCCCTCTTGATGTATTTTATAGCCCACAGCACAAGGCCGCTGTTAAGAGACAGAGAAAGAAAAGAAAATTGGAATCCACAACTGCTACCACTCCAGACAATGAGCCGATGGATGTCCTCTAGAAACACTCATCCATCGACCCATCGACCAACCTCACGAGGTTCTCGCAGTTCGTAGGTTCTTACGCTACTACAACCATCAAAAAAGCAATAAAGGTACAACTGTTGCTTAAAGAAAAAGAAAAAATTTTGTCACTTGAACAGTAGTTACAGCAAAGCAAAACCAACCAAAAAGCAGAAATACAATTGGCTAAGCTAAAACAAGATTTCCAACAAATGCAAATAGAACATTAAAGCATCTTGGCAGGTAAGGAGGCACAGATACAGAGCATAACATATCTGCATAAGGACGACCCAAATATTGATCAGTTTGTCACCGAAGCACTCAGCCTCAACTCCCAACTCACAGACCAAAAATAATTGTTATGCAAGAAAATCTCGCAATGCAACTCTCACTGCGAAAGATGTGACAAATTAACAAGCCAACTTGTGGAAATGCAACTTCAATATGATGAAATTCTTAAAAAGGTTTCAGATTTCATAACATGGGAAAATTATGAAAAAGGGAGACGAGCCGACATGCCCAAACTGGATGAATCACATAAGGAGACCTTATTTGCAAGTGGGGATTCTTGGCTCAAAGAGGCAGAACAAGCAACAGAGGATGCGACAGCAGTGGCAAACATTGTCATTGAAAGTGTAAATGAAAATTTGCATAGTGCTAATCTTATGGAAAATACCACTCGTGGTTTCCTTCCAAATGCAAAACAACTCGAATTATAGTGGAAACAGGCATCAGAAGAAAGAGAAGAAGCAATTAGACAAGTGACGAGGTTAAACTGGGAGGCATATTAGCAATATCTGGTAAAACCGCACAGCCAGTGGATGACCCAGAGATGCCTAATTTTTTCTACCGAGAAAATGGTGCCAATGCTCATCATGTCGTGTTTACAAGACAATTGAAAGCTAAAGTCGTCCAACTTACACTCCTCAAGACATTGCTAGATATTTGCGATTTGAAAGGTCAAATGCAGGATTAGTCATTATGCACATCTCTATTTTTGATTTATTTTGCTTGAATTGAGGCAAGTCATTTAAACCTCCTCATTTTTTTTTGTAATAATCTATTTTTAGTTTCATAAGTTGGTATTTAAACCCCTCTCATGCATTTAGAGAGAGGTCTAGAAATTTTATTAGAAAAATTCTTCAGAACATGCACTTTTGTCCCTTTGAGGAAGCTGTGGTGAAATTAATGGAACAAGATTTATTTTCTACTTGAAATTGACATATTCTACTAAAATTTCACTTCTGTAGTCTTAGATGATGTTGGATGATTTGAAAGTAGATCAATATTGCTGGAGTACATGAGTAGAACGTATTATAAATGGTACTTTTATCTCTTAATTCTTTTTACTTATGCGTCAAGCAATAAATTATCTTCAATTTATTTATGTATGAAAGTTTAAATTTTAGATTGCCATTATTGCACTATTGTATGATGATGATTTATAGTTTATGCTAAATACATGAATGATTTTTATGCGATATATCTCTCATATTGTTTCAGCTAACATTTTATACGAAATGATAATTGTTAAACAGATTGATTTCTAATCCTAATTGAATGATCTTCATTATCAATTACTTTCAGACATATTTTAGATCACATATATCATGTGACTTCTGGGATAGTTATAGTTAGATAAATATTTTTGATTAGGACAAACTACACATAATTATTAGTTAAATTAGATTAGTTTAAGGATAAGTATTATTCCAAAATCTCAAAACATCATCCCATTATAATGAGCATAAAAATAGATTGCGAAACGGGTCTTATCATCCCCAGTCAGAGCCACTATTCCAAACAGAAAAGGAGATGTCCCAAGGTCTGGACCGGGTGGTTATCCCCCTTGTTGAGGCAACAATTTTCGAGCCTTCAACAGGAGGTAGGGAGGAAAATGGACAGGAATCCCAGTGGAGCCACACTAGATGGGGTGGCTGTGGAAAACTAAATATTCTTTCCACGCTATTACCTTGAGCCCTAAGCAGCTGCAATCCACGTATGTTAGTTGGTATTTCAAAAGATTCTTCAGGGTCAGTCCCGTGAACCATGCTAATTCCCCGCACCTGAATTGTCCATTCGGAGCTGTTAGAGTCAAGATTGACAATATGGCAAAGTTTTTAAAATAAAAAACATGAGAAACACAAGTTTGATAATACAACCCTATTTTGAAAATCCGTCGAAAGCTTCAAAATACATACAGGTGAATGGTCGAACACAATGTCATCTGACCGCCAAAGCCGATGCGGAATTTCTGTTTTTGCGATATCTCTGCCCAGGTCCCGAAGGTGGTCGTGCATTCTTATACGGTTTTCACTGTCCACCTCCAACAGGCATTTGTTTTCTAGGTTCCGAAGACCCAGCCATCCTTGCCAGCGGGATCCTTCCCATATTCTTATGGCGGTATCCCTCTCTTCTCCTATCAAGAAACAAGCAACATCTAAGAATATCTATTTCTCCTCATCATCCAAATTGTCGTAGCTAATCTTAAGTCTGCTCAGTATATCTATGGGAGGTATTGTGGAGATTTTGTTGAATTGCGCTTCACAATAGTGTTCCGATCACTTGAAGAGACAATGGAAATCCACCGCAGACATCCAAAAACTATTCAACCAATTGCTCAAATCCAGTATGAGGATAAGGGTGGTTAAAGGCATGCATGCAAAATAGCTCATGGGAGTGTTGTTGATTTAAGCCTGTCTGCTTGTAAATAAATGACTCTAGTATCCCAGATCTTTTGAGAAGGCCCATGTCCCGAGATGTAACTAAAATGAAGCTAGATGAATGAATGGCATGTTTAATTGGTAAAAATAATGCATCTAATTGACTCATATGATCAACGTCATCTATCACTACGAGAACCCGGGGAGAATGTGAGAGATGCTTTTTGAGCGTCTCTATGCCTTCATCGGTGCTGCTTATGTACTGTACATCTGGTTGACCCAAGTCTTTAAGAAGCGTGGTCTGCAATCCGTTTAGAAGGCCCTTGGCTGCATTTTCTCTCACATCAAACAGGAAACAAGATCGATCATACTTTGATCTGTAAAGGTTGAAGAGTTCTTTTGCGAGGGTCGTTTTTCCAACCCCGCCATAACCCACAATTCCAACAGCTGTAGGTTTCTCGCTTTGCTGCTGTGATAACACTGTCCTCTCGAAATTTTTCACTTTGTCGTCGAGGCCAGTTGGATATTTAGCGACATGCAGCGGTGTTTTCCCAACCTTTCTGAAAACTTGTTCGACGACCTTCTGGACGAGCAGCCCCTCGTCACTGAATATTATTCACCATTAAATCATAAGTAGGGAACGCTCACCAAAATTAAGTACAAGATACCAAAAAATTAGTCCAATAAACAACCAAGAATAACAGAGAGACTTGAATTCCCTTACCCGTCACACACATTCAGCTCAAAACCGCTTATTTCTGTGACAACAGAAAGAGTGTTCATCCATTTTTCAATAGTATTCGAGTTGTGTTGTGGTTGAGAATCAAATTCTCTATTCTTTTTGAGAATTCACAAATTTTAAGCATACACTCATGTTTATGGGCTGGAATTTTACACCAACAGTCAAGGGGATCGCCCCCGTGTAGGTTCCCAACTAGAGTCTGCACCGTGTGTGTTATAGATCCCTTACAATATGTAGGCCTGGCTGCCGTTCAGTTTTGTAGAGCTAGCTTCAGATAGAGGTGGGATATGAACTTAATCGAATGTATGAACTTTAATAAACACGAGAATAATTGAAAAATATCCTGTACCATATATACCATGAATAGCCAAAACATAAGCAACACAACCTTATATAAAGTTACTGTTAGCAGGACTTTAGATAAGACTTATGTATACTAGATAAATTATTCTTAACTATTGCAAATTAGTTCACAACAATCAACCATTTATAAGTGTACATAACTGTGCAGTCAAGACAGATTATACTAATACCAAAAGAAATAGTTCATTGGCACGAGCATAGAGTTAGTAAGCCAAATACCATTCATATGTAGCAAAACTAGATTTCAAGTATAAAACAACATGTGAGGAGACCACACATCAAATAGCTTTCAGGAAAATTTGATCCATCAAGTGAAGAAAATACTCATGGCACAAGCACAAAGAGATTTTAAGAATCCAATAGTGAAGACGTACAATCAACTCTTGCATTAATTAGAAGGACATCAATTCTCTCAAGTAATATATCTAATATATATATATATATATATATCTCCAAAATAGTCCTCAGCAAAAAGCCCCTACAAATGAGGCATGAGGTTATATTTATAGGATAAAAGTGACCCTTGGTCTACCCTTGACTCTTGGGCTACCTCATGACCTTTCATCTACCAGATGACTCTTGGCATTCTACATGACCTTTCACATTCATAGGGAATTTTGTGCTACTGTAGTACACAATGTCACAAAAATGGCTATCAACCTAATTGACTAATCTATTGATGGCAAGTTCTGGAATGTTGAGCCCAAGCTTTTCTGTCAGATAAGTGCACCATATGTTGTATTCTGCTGCAATAGGAGAGATCTATGGTTGGCCTTCATCATGTCGATGTAAGCACTCAAGTGCATCCGGGAGGAGGGTGTTCCATTTGGCATGCACATGATTATTCAAGGTACCCAGCTTGGTGTAGAGCCTCACTAGTTCTACTACATAATGCTTGATATTTTCTCTGGTGATCGACATATCTCCTGTACAGGTTGCTTGTCTATATGTCTCTACAAATTCTTGTACTTCATTGTTGATCTCCTCCTGATTTTTCACCTATCCAATCTCTCCTATAGAGGGGGCCCCATGTAGTTGGATCACTAATTCCAAGCTGTTGAACAACTGTCTATAGGAGGCCAACACCCTCTCTGCATCTTTGGCTAATTTTTCTCTGGATTGAACTTTGATACGAAGTTGGACCCTAGTATTTTTCATAGCGATCCAATCTTTCCTGGGGACCACTGTCGGGGCTTTGGGGTACTTTTCAGACCATTCGTGTATTCTATCCAAAGTGGTCATGGCTTCTTTGAGCATGGCGACCCTCTCTTTTGAGTGAGTTTGAATGGCCATGATGGGTGCTACAGTGTGGTGCAGTTTTTCCATTTCCTCATACACTACTACCATGGTCTCCCCCAGGGTCTTTGTTTCTGATGCGATTACCACTTGGAATTCTGTTGAGCTTGTGTGTAATAAGCGGAGTGTTGCATTCTCCTCCTCCATCCTTTTCTTCTCCTGTTCCACAATAATGGCCCTTTGCTCGGATGCGTATAACCTATTTTGCAAGTCTACAATTTTTTTACTCATTCGGGCTACGTTGTGTTCTGTGGCAGCCATGAAAGCTGTTTCGGCAGAGGCAATCATTTGAGGATTTGTCATGATATTGGGCATGATATCCATTGTCATAGTTACTGACAATGGGTCAGCTGGGTTCCTGCTGCAATATTTCTTCCTCTCCTGTATAATTTTGAGGTTTATTTCATCAAATGTGATTTTAGTTAGATCTAACACCTCCTCGTCTTGATCTTCTGAGAAGCCCAACTCTCAGAGGGGAAGGTGTCCACCAGTGAGAGGAATTGCAGGAGGTACATCCAAGGGAGGAAGCTCACCTTGTCCTGAGCTGAAGTCGACTGCTTTGCTTTTCTCCCCTTGTTCATTTTTCTCAGTTTCCTTTTCCTTGTCCATCCTAAGCTCTTCTTCCCCTGCGTCTTTTCTCCCTCTACTAGTGCCCATTGCCTCTCTAGTTCCTCCATGTTCTTCAACTCTTGTTCTAATCTTTTTTGATCCTCTTGTTTTCTCTTTAAGGCTTCCTCTGCTTGTTTTTAGTTTTCATCTTCTTCTTTCTCTTTACTCTCTATCTCATCTTGTGCTTTCTTTTCTTCTTCCTGCCACCTTTTCTCATTCTGGCTCTGGTTGTCAGAGTCCCGCGATTGTTTCTTTTCTAGTTCTCTTTGCCTCTTGAGCTCTCACTTCTTCCTTGCCAATTTGGCATTTCTTTGTATGAGAGTAACTTCCTATTGCTTGCTATTACTTAGGGTGTCTTCAACCTCTTTTCCTTTGCGTTTCCCTGATTCCTTGACTCCCTTTGGTGTTTCGTGTCGTTGTTTCTTCATGGTTGAAGCTCTTTCTCTGAGGCTTATGTCCTCCTGGGAATCATCGAGGAGCTCATCTTCTATGGCCTATTGTTCACTTGGGCTGATTTCCCTCGTGGAGTTATACCAATTCCTAATCCCATCCTCGAGGTCCTTCTTGGTGTGGGCATAAGACCAACTGAATTTCGCCTTCTTGCAATGGGCAACTACGACTTTCTCGGGATCATATGTTCAGTAATTCAGGGTCACGAAATGGCTCCCATCCAACTCTTCGGCTTCTGCTTCTACCTGTTTGAATTTTTCTACCACATATGCCCCAATAGTGAGAGGAAAAGGTGGCCATGGTTTCTTCTTGCCTTTGTTCAAAACCTTCGAGAAACCCTGTGTCATTTGGTAATAGACCTCTCGTAGAAGTGTCCTATCCATGACAAACTTGGGAAGAGCGTGAGGAGCTTTATGAGTACCGAACACTCTAACGATTGTTCCTTCATCAATGGGGAACCAATGAGCTACTTTGACCACGGTCTTCATGGCTCTCTGTGACATGCAAGGTGATTCTTCCCCGAATAGTAGTTGGTATAATGGGATAATAAATGTTTTAGATATTACATCCAACATGCTTCTATAAGTTGTGTCCCAAAAGACTTTGTAGTGGTAGTGAATGGGTTGGGCTACTGATGTGTCCCAATTACAGCTCTAGTGCTCGAAGTAGCACCTCGAACATACAACATCAAGGAGGTATGATGACATATAAAATTTCAAAGGCTACTCGAGGGGTGGGCTTTTGGAAACAGCTATGTTTGTCCTCAAAGACGATGAGAGGATGCTTTCCCAACTAAAAATAGTTCCTTGATTGGCGACAACATACATGAGAGGGACCCATGTGCCGAAAAAGACATCAGAGTCTGCCTTTTCATATAATGGCACATCATCGCAACGATTAACTGATAAACTTTACATAACCCCTCTATCTTGTAAGCTTGGTCTATCCTGACCTAGAATTTTGTCGGGTCTTGCCACCAATCCCTCAAGATATCTTTCATTGGGGTTGTAAACCTGGTGAGCCACTTGGTGTTAAAAGTATATTGCATCTCAGATAATCTATAATAGGTGTTGTTGTCTACTAGAGAGATGGTGGCTATTGGTGCCTCGTCATGACCCCTGATCATCCAGTCATCTATATTTGTACACTGCAAGATCTATTCGATGGTTTCCATGCACGGGAACACTGGGGGATGTGCTGCTACTTTATCAAACTTTGGCTTCTTGACATTGATATATACTTGGAAGTCTTCATGTGTTTCTAGAATATTGTTTTTAGCAAATTCTTCATAGATCATATACCAGGAGAGCCTAGTGGTTTTACTTATGGTTCAAGCAGTGTCTCCAAAGATAGGTGGTTTTTCTTCTGCATCGGCCTCCCATGCCCCACTTACCAAGGTGCATTGAGCAGCTTTAGAGATCGGGTGACCCATTTCATCTTTGAAAGAAGAAATGGACATGCACTCAAGCTCGATGTCAGCTGGCATGTCAAAAACACAGTCCGACGATGAGAGAGACAGAATGAAAATCAATTGAAACCACAAAACAAAAAGTAGTCTTGGTTGGTGACAGGAAGGTCACGGGGAAGGCAAGTCGCACAGTTGCATATTTCAAGAATGCGACTGAGCAACTGAGATCATAGGTCATGGTGAAAATTTGGTCACAAGGTCGCGATGCATGAAATCTAGTTGCAAGTCACTCAATGGATGGTGGTCTCAAGTTGCAACCAGTTGGAGGTTGCGAAGTCGTGAAGTCATGTGGGAAATCGTATCGTGGCTGCAGGACGCATGAATATGGCTTAGAAAAGCTTAGAGAAGGCACTAAATGGATTTGGGAGGCCAGGGTCACCCTTAGAGGGATGGATTTTAGGCTTACTGATAAAAGTGAGGGGATCAAGGTTAAGACAAAACACACTTTCTGGGTGTAGGCACAGGGGAAAAGGCTAGGGAAAACTATCAAGCATGAAATGAGAGAAACGCTAAGTAAAAAGGATAAACCCTAGTGCGAGAGATAAGCCAGAGGTCGGGAGGGGAAGACAGTGACACTTGGAAGGAAACAATGATTGCAGGAGGGAGGACCGTTACTTACCGGAGCCAGATGCGCACGCAAATTTGAGTTGGAGGGGCTTCTAGCTTCCCGTGCAACCAACAGAGCCTTGAAAAATGTGACTGGGTGACCTCCTATTTATAAGATAGTCGCACGTGTGGGGGTTGTGAGGGTCGGGAGTGTGACTATTGCGACCAATGTGACCATGCAACCTAGGAGGTTGCGAAGTTGCATAGGTTGTGTGGTCGCGTCGGAGGATGTAAGGATGCAGCGTGACCTTGCGATTTGAGAAGTCGCATAGTGGGAAGTCGTACATATGATTGACGGGGAATCGAGGCGACCTTGCGACCTTGTGACTTATGCGACTCAAAAGGTCGCGAATTCACAAGAATTTTATGTGGGTGAATGTGTGACTACGCGACCTTGCAACTTGTGAGTCGCCATGGTCACAATGGTTGCCATGGTCGCAATTATTAGCCATAGTCGCGTTTCAACTTTGCGACCAACCTACCAAGGCAAGAACTGGTAACTTGGTTTAACTTAGTCAAAACTTAGATTTCTCCTCAGGTTTACTGAGACTGATGAACTTTTTGGGTAGAACCTGGTGGGGCCAAAGGTTTGACCTAGTGTAGGGGCTCCAAAAATTTAAGGTTGCCCAAATTTTTGGAGGGGTTGTTGTAGAAATTACAAAAATTGGCAATTCCCTAGAAGAATCTAGGATCTCTGATGTTTATGGGCCTTGCTTAAGGGAACTTAAGTAAATATTGCTTCATGGGGCTATGGGTCCCATTAATGGTATTCTAGGCCTCCCTTTCGAACTTGGTCGGTTGTCCGGACTGGCCTGACATGATCTTTGCACACGCAATAGGGTGCTACCTTCTGTTGTCTTGTAACCAAAATGGAAACTGATGTTACTTTATGAGCTTCGAGGTATTCTCGGTATAGTGGTCCTGGTACTCTTGTGTTGCTTTATTGCTAGCGAGCCTGAAGAGTACCCTGGTGGAGTCACTACCTAGAAATCGTGAACATTCCTCCACTGCCAGCAAGCCTGGTCAGTACCCCAGCAGAGTCATCCCATGTTTCTTAGGGTTGACAGAGATCCCATGTTTCCAGCATCTTTCAAAAATCTGTTTGAAGTGTTGCAAATGGTCACTCCTTTTCTTTGAAAAAATGGTGACGTCATCTAGGTAGACCACAACACTCTAACCCATTAGCCCTTGAAACGCAATATCCATAGCTCTCTGGAAAGTTTCCCTAGTATTTATGAGTCTGAATGGCATACGACGAAATGCAAATGTCCCCCACTTTGTCTGGAATGTTGTCTTGATCCAGTCTAGTTCTGATACCAAAACCTGATTGTAACTAGAGAATCCATCCAATAGAGAGAAAAATTCGGCTCCTAAGACGGTTTGGAGGATTTTCTCCATGGAGGGAATTGGGTAGTTATCTTTGTCTGACACATGATTAAGGTTCCAGAAATCGACACATAGACGTATCTCTCTGGATTTTTTTCTCACTGGCACCAGATTAGATACCCATGTCGAGTGCCTGACCTTAAAAATAATGCGAGCATCCAACAATTTCTTTAATTCCTTCTGTATGAGGGGTTCCAACGCGGGATGCACCTTCCTCAGTTTTTGTTGAAATGGTTTGACCCCTTCTTTGGTAGGGATAACATGTTGAATAATCCGAGTATCATACGTCTTCAAGTCATCATAAGTCCAAGCAAAGACATTGCGGTACTTTCAAAATAAGCTGATGAATGCCTATCTTTCCTCTGGGGTGCACCATGTTCCCAAGTTAATATACTTGGGGTCTAACTCAATTCCGAGGTTGATTTTCTCATGTGAGAGAGTGGAACTATGCATCTTGGTATTCGACGGACCTTTGAAATGATTTTGGAGGTCGAACAATTTCTCCAATGACACCAACCCTTTGGTAAGGGGTTTCCTTTTCCGTGAATCCACTTTGTCTTGTAATGATTTCTCATGTTCCTCTTCATCAATAGCCGTGTCCTTGAATACTTCCGCGTTTTCCATCAACTCCAGAATCTGTTTGTCATCATTGAAAACACAAAAGTTAGTTATGTTGTCTGATATCACTGGCTTATACATAATTTCAATAGAAAAACCATCTCTAAGCGGTGTGAATCTAGCTGCAGCATTAGCTAGAGTGTCGGAAACAACATTATTAAATCTAGGAACATAAATGATATTGAAAGCTTTAAAAAGATTTATGAGACACCATACCTCTTGCTGGTAATTCTTTAGATGTGGGGACAAACAATGGCTAGTATTTCGTACCTATCTCGTAATGATTTCCGAATCCCCAATCACTTTTAGGCAATCTACTTGTAGGTCGATGGCCTTTTTGAGGCTGAGAACCAATGCCTCATATTCTGCAGTGTTGTTGGCACATTGGAATTCTAACCTGCAAGAGATCAAAAATATATCCCCTTTTGGATTTAGCAGGACACATCCCGCTCCTACTCCATCGTGGGTTTTATATCCATCATAGTACAACGTCCATGTCTCCATGCTGAGGGAAGGTAAACCTGACGTATGTAAGTTTAAGGAAAAAATATCGCTATTGAGGCTCGGGGTTTGCATGGGAATTTCAACCTGGGTATCTGGGAAAACAGTTGATAACACCCGAATAAAGATTCAAGGAGGCATACTCGCAGATATTCTTGAGCATAACTAATTGGCTCATTAGAGCCTTCAAGGTCAGTTATAGTATGTTTCATGCAATGCTCACTATTTACCCTGATCTGGTTGTTCCTTCCTTTTTAAGGCAGCCACAAGTGAGTCCAATCTGTGGTGAAGTTGCCTTGAATCTTGCAAGACCAATCCATGCTACGAAGAAGATCGTAGGCTTCTGGGATGTTCATGACGATTATGTCGATACATTGGTGAACTCAGGAATCAACATATAATTGAATGATGACATTATTTAATTCTCCTACGACGGGGACTTGAGACCTGTCGAGTTGGATAATTTTGGCATCGGTTTTTTCTGGTTGAATGTTCAACTTCTTGCATACTGACTAGGGCATAACGTTGGTTGATGTGCCAGAATCGACGAGGCAGTTGTGGACATTGAAATTAAACATCTCGAAGGTTAAGAGAAATGGGGGAGTTGAGCCTCTCAAGTTGGTGTTTGCAGCATTCACTATAGCTTGGAGGTCGACCACAATTGGGGATCGGCCTACAGAGTTTCCCTTGTTTGACGTGGAGGGTTTACTAGGGGTAGGAGAAAAGGTGAAGGCTTTGGCTATTAGCTCACATTGGGTGGTCAATTTTCACAACTCGTATAATGAGATATTAGCTCGTGTTTTCTTCAAATCTTCGATGATATTGTAATCTAAATCCATAGATGAAGATTCTTGCGTTATGCACAGTGCTGTCGTGGTGGTTTTAGTGGTAATCCCTTTGGACGCATTCCTAGGTGTGGAAGGGTCTCTTTTCATGCTGGTTGGTGATTTGTTTGGGCATAGATCATCCATTCCTCCAGGTGAGGAGGAGGACGGTTAGCTGGTATCAGTTGGGGGTAAGATCCTATGCAACAAAGCCCTTTTCTTGTCTTCCAGGGTAGGGTCTGCTACAACACCTTTACTCCTAAGATTGTAACTTTTGGGAGGTTTTTGGAGAGCATCCCCGATGAAGGCTTCTTGTGTGGTGCACACGTCTCCTCCACGAATGACCTTGAAAGTTAACACAGCAGATGGAGAATCGTCACCAAGGGGAGGATCATCTTCTCCCAAATCATCAGTTTCCTCTTCTGCTTCCCCGGTGGCTTGGTATTCTAACAATTGGCTGACAACGACAATCATATTATGGAGCCATTGCAGGCTTGATGGAAGGTGCAGAAGTTATCTTTGCCTAACTCTTCCACGTTGAAGATTGAGTTGGCATTTTGTGAGACTTTAAGGGGAATATTATTGGCCTTCCAAAAGAAGGGCTTAGCGGGCTTGGCCCCTCCTGAAGTATCACTGGTTCTTCACTTTAGCTCAGATATTTCGTTAGTTAATTGCTTTAGAGATTTTTTCAGTCCCTCGAAATCGAAGGAGTATTTAACCTTATTTGCCATTTTACTTGAGGAGGCCTGGTTTTTCTTGCTGGTGGATTTTGCGTCTTCTCGTGACTTGTGTTCTAAGGCATTGATTGAAAGAAGATCCTTTTCAACCTCGAGCGCAGCGGAAAAATTCTCTACCAGAGTGAGTTTTTCTTTGCGCTTAACAAACACGACAATGTCCCATGGCAGGGCCCTTGTGTAATAATCAATTGTGATGGAATCATCGAGGGCTACATCCATGGGGAATTTGTTGAGAATGGTGGTGACACATTGATTGAAATCTTTCACCTTCTCCTTCTTATGGCATTTCAGCGTGCTGAGCTTGGTGAGGAGCATGGAAGGTGTCTTATCTTCTAAGAATTTGTCCAGAAAGGATTTCCAGAACTCGTCCCACGTTCAGATGGAGGCGACAGGTAGTGCCCGATACAAAGTAGCAACTTTATTTTCAAGGGTGTACGAGAATAAGCGACATGCTATGTCGTCGAACTGGACCTTCATGATTTGAAAAGCTAAGTAGAAATTGCTAATGTGGTGATTGGCTAAGGTCCCTTTCTCCAGGTCGAACTTTGGGAGGTGTTTCTTAGAATGGCGAGGCATATAATGAAGTAGGTCTCTAAGGTTTAAAGGGGATTGAGCCATCTAGACCAGCGGTGGTGGACAACAGTTTTCTCTAGGGTTGAAAAGGAGGTGGTGATCATTGCATTCTGATTCACTATATGTGCCTAACCCCTGCTGGTGCGAGGGGGGCGTCTGCCTTCTCTTCAAGACACCGTGAGGTGTCCTAGATCTCTAGTGTTTCTCATGTTCTGTGTGTTTCTTAGATTTCTCATGAGATGCTGATTGATATAGAAGTTTATACAGTCTCTAAGGTAGTCCCCGACTTCTTGTCCCAAGATCCCATGAGTGCCCCCAGTGAGAGGTAGATTTTTAACATGGGTTTCCTCAGTGATTTGTTGGTTGTTCCCATGTATTTCCTCTCAATGTATCTAGTTATTTTCACCAGTAAAGGTATTCTTAGGCTCACCTTCTTCATCTTCAGGCTAGCTTTCCAATCCTTCGATAGAAAGTCTCTCAACAACGTCTATGTACTCATCCAGGGCTAGACCAATTAACTGTGATATAGAGTTAACTAGGATGCCATGATGCATATGTTGAAGGTTGGAGGTGTGAGAATTGGCTAGGGAGTTAGTGGTAGGAATGAATCATAGACCTCTAGTGAATTGTTGGGTGATAGGGCGTAGATCCATTTGTTTTTCATTAGTTACTTCATACATAGGGAGTTCCTCTCCTCAAGGGGCGTCTTCAAGGAGGGGAATATGGGATTCTTCCTGGAGGGGTTTTTTGAAGGGTGGCCTGAAAGGGGGATCGTAGGGTATCTCAAGGGGCATGGGAGGCTGAGGTTGGTTACTTCTTTGATGCAAAGTCTCTATGTGAGGAGGGATTTTAGTGCTTGTCATGGCCCTCGTTCTAGTGCCAAATCTGTTGATGGGCTAGAATTTTACACCAATAGTCAAGGGGATCTCCCCGGTGTAGGTTCCCAACTAGAGCCTGCACCGTGTGTGTTGGGGATCCCTTCCGATATGTAGGCCTGGTTGTCATTTAGTTTTGTAGAACTAGCTTTGGACAGAGGTGGGGTATGAACTTAATCGAATGTATGAACTTTAATAAACACAAGAGAGTAATTGGCAAATAGCCTGTACCATATATACCATGAATAACCAAAATGTAAACAACACAACCTTATATAAAGTTACTGTTAGTAGTAATTTAGATAAGACTTATGTATACCAAATAAATAATGCTTAACTATTGCAAATTAGTTCACAACAATCAACCATTTATAAGCATACATAACTATGCATTCAAGATAGATTATATTAATACCAAAAGAAATATTTCATTGGCACGAGTATAGAGTTAGTAAGCGAAATACCATTCATACGTAGCAAAACCAGATTTGAAGTATGAAACAACATGTGAGGAGACATCACATCAAATAGCTTTCAGGAAAATTTGATCCATCAAGTGAAGAAAATACTCATGGCACAAGCACAAAGAGATTTTAAGAATCCAATAGTGAAGAGGTACAATAAACTCTTGCATTAATTAGAAGGACATCAATTCTCTCAAGTAATATATATATATATATATATATATATATATATATATATATATATATATATATATATATATATGTATGTATGTATGTATGTATGTATGTATGTATGTATGTATGTATGTATGTATGTATGTATGTATGTATGTATGTATGTATGTATGTATGTATGTATGTATGTATGTATGTATGTATGTATGTATGTATGTATGTATGTATGTATGTATGTATGTATGTATGTATGTATGTATGTATGTATGTATCTCCAAAATAGTCCTCAACAAAAAGCCCGTACAAATGAGGCATGAGGTTATATTTATAGGATAAAAGTGACCCTTGGTCTACCCTTGAATCTTGGGCTACTTCATGAGCTTTCATCTACCAGATGACTCTTGGAATTCTACATGAACTTTCACATTTACAGGGAATTCTATGCTATTGTAGTGCACAATGTCACAAAAATGGCTATCAACCTAGTTGACTAATCTACTGATGGCAAGTTCTGGAATGTGATTTTCTGTCAGATAAGTGCGCCATATGTTGTATTCTACCACAATAGGAGAGATCCGTGGCTGGCCTTCATCATGTTGATGTAAACACTCAAGTGCATTCGGGAGGAGGGTATTCCATTTGGCATGCACACGATTATTCAAGGTACCCAACTTAGTGTAGAGCCTCACTGGTTCTACTACATAACGCTTGATATTTTCTCTGGTGATCGGCATATCTCCTGTATGGGTTGCTTGTCTATATGTCTCTACAAATGCCTGTACTTCATTGTTGATCTCCTCTTGATTTTTCACCTGTCCAATCTCTCCTATAGAGGGGGCCCCATGTAGTTGGATCACTGATTCCAAGCTGCTGAACAACTATTTGTAGGAGGCCAACACCCTCTCCGCATCTTTGGCTAATTTTTCTCTGGACTGAACTTTGATATGAAGTTGGACCCTAGTATTTTTCATAGCGATCCAATCTTTGCTGGGGACCAATTTCAGGGCTTCGGGGTACTTTTCAAACCATTTGTGCATTCTATCCAAAGTGGTGATGGCTTCTTTGAGCATGGCTATCCTCTCTTTCGAGTGAGTCTGAATGGCCAAGATGGGTGCTAGAGTGTGGTGTAGTTTTGCCATTTCCTCATACACTACTGCCATGGTCTCCTCCAGGGTCTCTGTTTCTGATGCAATTACTACTTGGATTTCTGTTGAGCTTGTGTGTAATAAGCAGAGTGCTGCATTCTCCTCCTCCATCATTTTCTTCTCTTGTTCCGCAATGGTGGCCCTTTGCTCGGATGCGTATAGCCTATTTTGCAAGTCTACAATTTTCTTACTCATTCGAGTTACATTGTGTTCTGTGGCAGCCACGAAATTTGTTCTGGTAGAGGTGATCATTTGAGGATTTGTTGTGATATTGGACACGATATCTATTTTCGTAGTTACTGACAACGGGTCAGCTAGGTTCTTGCTGCAATATTTCTTTCTCTCCTGTATAATTTTGAGGTTTATTTCATCAAATATTATTTTAGTTCGATCTAAGACCTCGTCATCTTGATCTTCTGAGATGCCCAGCTCTCAGAGGGGAAGGTGTCCACTAGTGAGGGGAGTAGTGGGAGGTACATCCAAGGGAGGAAGCTCACCTTTTCCTGAGCCGAAGTTGACTTCTTTTCTTGTCTCCCCTTTTTCATTTTTCTCGATTTCCTTTTCCTTGTCCATCATAAGATCTTCTTCCCACTACCTCTTTTCTCCCTCTGCTAGTGCCCATTGCCTCTCTAGTTCCTCCTCCATGTTCTTCAGCTCTTGTTCTAATCTTTTGTGCTCCTCTTGTTTTCTGTTTTCAGCTTCCTCTGCTTGTCTTTTCTTTTTAGCTTCTTTCCTTTTTCTCTCTATCTCATCTTGTGCTTTCTTTTCTTCTTCCAGCCACTTCCTCTCTTCTTCTTGTTTTATCCTTTTCTCATTCTAGCTCTGGTCATCAGAGTCCTGCAATTGTTTGCTTTCTAGTTCTCTTTGCCTCTTGAGCTCTCTCTTCTTCCTTGACAATTTGGCATTTCTTTGTATGAGCGTAACTTCCTCTTCTCATTGTCACTTAGGGGGTCTTCAACATATTTTCCTTTGCGTTTACCCGATTCCTCGACTCCCTTTAGTGTTTTCTGCCGTTGTTTCTTCACAGTTGAAGATTTTTATTTGAGGCTTAAGTCGTCCTGGCAATCATTAAGGAGTTCATCTTCTATGGCCTGTTGTTCACTTGGCCTGATTTCCCTAGTGGAGTTATACCAATTCCTAATCCCATCGTCGAGGTCCTTCTTGCTGTGGGCATAATACCAACTGCATTTCACCTTCTTGCAATGGACAGCTATGACATTCTCGATATCATCTATTCGGTAATTCAGGGTCACGAAATGGATCCCATCCAACTCTTTGGCTTCTACTTCTACCTGTTTGAAGTTTTCTACCATGTATACCCCAATAGTGAGAGGTAAAGGTGGCCATGGTTTCTTCTTGCCTTTGTTCAAAACCTTCGAGAAACCCTGCATCATTTGGTAACAAGCCTCTCGCAGAAGTTTCCTATCTGTGAAAAACTTAGGAAGAGCATGAAGAGCTTTATGAGTACCGAACACTCTGACGATTGTTCCTTCATTAATGGGGAACCAATGAGCTACTTTGACCATGGTCTTCATGGCTCTCTGTGACATGCAAGGTGATTCTTCCCCGAACAATAGTTGGTATAATGGGATAATAAATGTTTCGGATATTACATCCAACATGCTTCTATAAGCTGTGTCCCAGAAGACTTTGTAGTGGCAATGAATGGGTTGGGCCATCGATTTGTCCCAATTACAGCTCCAGTGCTCAAAGTAGCACCTCGAACAAACATCATCAAGGAGGTATGATGACATATAAAATTCTGGAGGCTACTCAAGGGGTGGGCTTTTGGTAGCAGGTATCTTTGTCCTTAAAGACGATGAGAGGATGCTTTCCCAATTAAAAATAGTTCCTTGAGTGGCCACAACATACATGAGAGAGACCCATGTGCCAAAAAAGACATCAGAGTTTGCCTATCCATATAAACAGCACATCATCACAGCAATTAACTGATAAAATTTGTGTAACCCCTCAGTCTTGTAAGCCTGGTCAGTCCTGACCCGGAATTTTATTGAGTCTTGCCACCAATCCCTTTAGATGTTTTCGATTGGGGTTGTAAACCCGGTGAGCCACTTGGTGTTAAAAGTCTATTGCCTCTCAGGCAATCTGTAGTAGGTGTTGATGTCTATTAGAGAGATGGTGGCTATGGGTTCCCCGTCATGACCATAATCATCTAATCATCTGTATCTGTACACTGAAAGATTCATTTGATGGTTTCCATGCACGGGAACATTGGGGAATGTGCCACTACTTTATGTAAATTTGACTTCTTAACATTGATATATACCTGGAAGTCTTCCTATGTTTGTAGAATATCCTTTTTAGCAAATTTCTTGTAGATCGTATACCAGGAGAGCTTGGTGGTTTTAATTATGTTGCAAGCAGTGTCTCCAAAGATAGGTGGTTGTTCTTCTGGATCGGCCTCCCATGCCCTGCTTCCCGAGGTGCCTTGAGTAGCTTTAGCAGTCGGGTGACCCATTTTGTCTTCGAAAGAAGAAATGGATATGCACTCAAGCTCGATGTCACCTGGCATGTCAAAAACACAGTCCCACGATGAGAGAGATGGCATGACAATCAATTGAAACCACAAAACAAAAAGGAGTCTTAGCCGGTGACAGGAAGGTCACAGGGAAGGCAAGTCGCACAGTCACAAATTTCAAGAATGTGACTGAGCGACTGAGATCATAGGTCGTGGTGCAAATGAGGTTGCAAGGTCGTGATGCATGAAATATGGTTGTAGGTCGCACAATGGATGGTGGTCGTAAGTCGCAACTAGTTGGAGGTCGCAAAGTTGCGTGGGGAATGGTACCACAGCCGCGAGACGCATGACTATGGCTCAGAAAAGCTCAGAGAAGGCACTAAATGGTTTTGGGAGGCTAGGGTCACCCTTAGAGGGATGGATTTTAGGCTTACTGATAAAAGTGAGGGGATCAAGGTTAAGACAAAACACACTTTTTGGATGCAGGCACGGGGGAAAAGGCTAGGGAAAACTATCAAGCATGAAATGAGAGAAACATTAAGTAAAAAGGATAAAACCTAGTGCAAGAGATAAGCCAGAGGTTGGGAGGGGTAGACTGTGACACTTGGAAGGAAATAATTATTGTAGGAGGGAGGACCGTTACTTATTGGAGCTGGACACGAGAGGAAATTCGAGTCGGAGGGGCTTCTAGCTTCTCGTGCGACCAACAGAGCCTTGACAAATGCGACTAGGTGACCTCCTATTTATAAGATAGTCACATGTGTGGGGGTCGCGAGGGTCGGGAGTGTGACTATTGCAACCAATGTGACCTAGGAGGTCACGAAGTTGCATGGGTCACGTGGTTGCATCAAAGGATGTAAGGATGTGTCACGACCTTGCAATCTTGTGACCTTGCGAATTGCAAAGCTACATAGTCGCAAATTCGTGTATATGATTGACGGGAAATCGAGGCGACCTTGTGAATTATGCAACTCAGAAGGTTGTGAAGTCACAAGAATGTTATGAGGGTGGAGGCATAACTACGCGAGCTTGCGACCTAAGAGTCATCGTGGTCACAATGGTTACCATGGTTGCCATGGTTGAAATTATTAGCCATAGTCACATTTCGACTCTACGACCAACCTACCAAGGTAGGAACTGGCGACTTGGTTTAACTTAGTCAAAACTTAGATTTCTCCTTAGGTCTACTGAGACTGATGAAATTTTCAAGCAAAACTTTGCGGGGCTAAAGTTTTGACCTAGTGTAGGGGCTCCAAAAATTTAAGTTTGCCCAGATTTTTGGAGGGGTTGTTGCAGCAGCTACAACAAATCCATTTCCACTTCGTGCCCATTGAATTTCTGAAGGATTGACTTTATAGAAGACCAATTTTTTTTTTTTTTTTTTTTTTTTTTTTTTTTTTTTTTTTTTTTTTTTTTCTGGACCTCCAACTTCTGGACGAGTTCATTGAGACATCTGGAGAGAAAATTGCAATATGCAGGGAGGCTATCTTAATAGCACCTTCGATTTGAGGAGTTAAATTGTCACCAGCTTGCAATTCCTCGATGTCAAGAAATACCCTTAATCCCATTTTTTTCAGTACGGAAAAATCTTGATATATTATATAATATGATTAATATTCAGGACATATACAATTCCTGAAAAAAATTTCACATCATACAATGTCTATCTGGGAATGCATATCCAGCATTCCATTCAAATATTGCCATAAGCAAAACATATTATGGAAATATAAACAGTCCATAGACCCAATTCGTATCCAGAAATAAAAACATATAAGGACACAGTTGTTTGCAACAAAAAACCACCCAAAATAAAGTATGCATTCGGCATATCTGCTGCACCTCCATATCATCTGTTCGAGCGAAAAAACTAGCAGCATGTCCTTCCATCCAATGTGATTGAACTGACAGGTATTAAGACTAGTAGACATACAAAATATACAAAAAAAGAGGGGATATAGAACTTACCCAGGAAATGGAAAGTCTCCTACATCTAAAACATTATGATTTAGAATTATTTCCAAGTGCATTTTACCAAAGTTACCTAGTAATCCCCTCTTCGAAATTTCATCAGCTTCCTTGTTCTATTCTCTACCAACATGCATGATAGTAGAATTGTTGTGTTGTTTCCATAGAAGTTCAATTCTCCTCAGCCAGCCAAGTAACAATGGATTGTTGATGTTTGCCTTGCCCTTAATCTGATCAATAATGATTTTGGAATCCCCATAGATATGTATGAGAGGGATATCAAGGAAGTTGGTAAACCATAGGAGGCCCCATAAGGCCATTGCTTCAGCCCTGGTATTACTGCCACTTCCCCATGCCAGTGAGTCCTGTATGTCAATTCATTTGAGATGGCAATCCAAAATCCACAACCACATGTGTTCCGTTGCGCAGCACCATCAAAAAAGCCCATTGGATATTCCATCTGAAGATCAGACCTCTTGTGTCGCGGATTTTTGGAGCATGATTCAATAGAAGTGTGCAATGTAAGATTAAATAAAGTACTTTCAATTACCTTATAGAAATCTCCCTTATAATTCTGAAAGATGCATATATTTCTCCACTTCCATATTTCCCAAAAAAGAATAAGTGGAATGGATCTCCAGACAGACTTCTGAGAGCTCCACCACTTCAAGCAATCCATAATGCAATCATGCTGAATGTATGGAAAACCGATATGTGAAGACAACCTTTTCCATACCTGAACCATATGTTGACACTTGAGGAAAATGTGATTGTTATTTTCCACTTCCATTTTGCAAATAGAACAGATACTGGGACCCTGCCACTGCCTCTTCTGTAAGTTCTCCCAAGTGATATTTTTATTATGAAAAACCAACCATGTAAAAAGGATGATTTTGTTTGGGATTTTGGTTTTCCAGAAAGCAAATAGAACATGTTTCTCCCTCTGTTGAGCTTCCTCGGAACAGAGAGTAAGATATGTATCAACAACAAGAATGTTTCCAGTCTTCATCTTTCCTGTCCAAATTAGCTTGTCATGTATGCCCACATGGCATATCCCAAGTTGTTTCATACCAGCTACAATCTGGTTCCATTCCAGGTCCCAATGTCCAAATAGACCCAACTCATGTGCATTTTTCCAAACTAGGCATGGACCCCTCCATTGTGTAATGGCTTGAATCCAGAAATATATGCCTCTTCCATTTAAATATTGTATGAGCCTCTCAGAGATCTTAACATCATTACCAGCACCCAAAATATGATCTATTCCAATGAGAATTCTGTGACCCGATCCCATGTTCTTGTTGGGTTGTGTTATATTCTTTCCATGACTAGCCCACGTAGTTAACTGGGGGTTAGAAGGAGGGTGGAGCCCCCTCTTCATTGCACCAATTGTGTAGCGAGGGGATTCATAGGGGGTTTGAAGGGTGTAGGTAACCCCACTCTATGGGGTCCGGGGCAACGCCTCGGAAAATTTTGGTTTTGGACCCTATATTAGGTTGGGTGGACCTACCTATGGTTTTGTGCATGTTTTTCGCACATGGTTTTGGACACAATGGTTTTCAGTCCATGGTATTTGATGCTTCGGCATGTATAAATATGTATTGTAACATTGAAAGGAACATAATGAAAAATCAACGTAGTCCCAGTTTTGGGATCCAGGGGAAAATTTCTGTGTATATGTGTTTTATGTGTTATGCTCTCACATTATTTATTTTCTATGTTTTAGAATTCGTATGCAGGTAATTTTTGTATTGGGTTAAAACCTACATTTGGTATCGTTTTGGCTTCAAGGGGATGCCTTTACTGCTGAGGGTTTTCGCTCGGGCATGTGGTAGACCTTGTTTAGTGGGAGATATGCGGGATCAATTCTTGTGGTGAAAGAAGATGGCAAGCAGTGGAAAGATAGAAATCAATAAATTTAATTGTCAAAGTTTTGAGTTATGGAAACCTAAGATGGAGGATCTATTGGTGGATAAAGATTAGTGGATCGTAGTAGATCAAGGTACTAAACCAACAGGAATGTCTGATGAAGAATGGAAGAAGTTGGATTGGAAGGCAAAGAGCACAATATGATTGTGTGCCTCAGATTCAGTATTGCTGAATGTATCAGGGGAAGCTACAACGAAGGCTTTGTGGGACAAGTTAGGGATTTTATACCAATCTAAGTCTCTGGTGAATAAACTGCTCCTATGGAAAAAGTTGTATAACCTGAGGATGAAAGATGGAGACTCGGTGACAGAGCATGTGAATGCATTTAATACTGTGGTAAGGCAATTATCATCTGTTGATATTAAAATTTCAAAGGAAGATAAGTGCATCAATTTGTTGTGTTATCTACTAGATTCGTGGGATAGTCTGGTTATTGCAATAGGTAGCAATGCAACTACCTTGCAGTTTGATGAAATAGTCTCATCCTTGTTGACAGAGGAAATGAGACAGAAAATATGGAGAGATAGAATGGCGATGCCTTGTTTTTACGAGGACAATCCCATAATAGAAACAAAAATAAGTCATCGAGTGGGAGGTCTAAATCTAGAGGGAGATCTAAATCTCCAGAAAAACTTGTAAAGGTGGTGTGCTGGAAATGCGGAAAGGAAGGGAACTACAAAAGGGACTATAAATCTAAAGCTCCTGATAAGGGAAAGGGATCCAATGATGATCCTTTTGCAGAGGCGAAAACCACCTCAGATGAAGGTGGGGATGTGTACTTCGCTTCTTCAAGTACACATGTAGATCACGAGGCATGGTTGATTGACTCAGGTGCATCCTTTCACTTCACTCCCCATAGAGAGTGGTTTTGCGAGTATGATAAATATGATGGTGGTGATGTCTTCTTGGGGGGTGACAGGAAGGCTAGAATCGTTGGTCATGGAAAAGTAAAGTTGAATTTGCAAGGTGGAAGGGTTGGAACACTTCCAGGTGTTCTGCATATTCCTGCATTAGCCAAAAATCTGATTTCTATAAGCAAGCTGGATGATGCAGGTGTAAAAACAGTGTTCGAGAAGGATACTTGCAAGATGTTTCAAGGGGCACTGGTATTGATGTGGGGAGTTTGAATTGGAACTCTGTACAAGCTGCAAGGTAGCACTGTTGTTGATGGGTGCAACCGTTTTTTGGTTCCTAAAAGTGGAGTAGAAAATCTAGTGGTCTCTACAGAGAAGACCAGGTTGTGGCATCAAAGGCTTGGACATATTGGACAGAAGGGCCTTCGAATACTTCTTGGTAAAGGTATGGTAGAAGGTATGAGTAATAGCTCTCTGGATTTTTATTTCTATCAAAATTGTGTATATGGGAAGCGAAATCAGGTGAGTTTTCCCTCTGATGGTAAGAGGGAAAAACAGATATTAGAGCTTGTGCAAAATGATGTGTTTGGACCTATGAAGGTTACATCACTAGGTGTTGGCTACGTGGGGCTCGACCCAGGTTCAGCAGTGAGTTTAGCCAAGAAAATCCCAGTACTACCGGTGCTTTTAGCAACAGTCCATGGTGCGCGAACTGAGGTCTCACCCGAGGTAGTATGGGAGGGTGGTGGAACTAGGTTTCTGCACCCTAGGGATGTCTTGATGAAGTCTGGGAAGTTCGCGAACCGATCCTACATGCTTGCGTTGCTCCGCACAGTCGTCTACTCTTCGTGACTTGTGTAATTGCTTCCACGTAGCTCTATAAAGGGCGTGAAGAGGTGTTGTCTAGATCTTTTATTGTTACTGTGCTTTTATTATAGATCTTATCTTAATTATGTGGGCCCAATATTCTCATTAATCATTCAACATTTATAGCCAGTGCGCGCAATCCTAAAATGTAAAGAGATGCATAAATATCGTAGAAGCAATAAACACATAGGATTCTAGAATCAACTTATCTTTTATTAATCCTATGTTCGAGTACAATCCCAACTTCGCCCTACGCACGCAGCTGCAGGGGTCTGCACACATAGCTGTGGACTCTACCAAGCCTTTGTGCACTCAGCTGTAGAGCCTCTTACTACTACTACGACCCAAGACTCGGACTTATAGGCTCAGAGCGAATTCCTCATTCAAAAACCCATATTACTTCTCAAAGCTAAGACTAAGACTCCCTTACACTTAGAGCCTTGCTCTATTTATACAATCCCATGGTCCACAGACCATGGGTAGGCCGACACATTCTATATTAAATTATATTATTTTAAGGTGGACAACCCTAGACTCTCCCGCTCTACGCCCGCATTTTTTGGGGTCTTTACATTACATTGACCAAAACTCGGCCTTTAAGCCCCAAAAGCATGTTATGGGGGCATCTGCTGCCCAAAAAGCCCCCAACACAATCATCATGACTCGTCCCGAGTCACTCAGCTGGTGCAGTGATCTTCATGAAGTCCATCCAATGGTGCCAGTGTGGCATGAAGGTTCACAACTCACCATGTTGCTATGGTCTGGATCTGCTCCATTTCTACTTCTGAATCATCTACGTCCGTCTTGATTCTTTGCTTTGATGCCAACTTCTAGTACCTGTTTTTATAGTCCCGCACCTCTATCCAACTTGTGGGGTTGCGAAGACTATGCTTTGGTCGGTTAGTCAGAAATTAGGCCCACCCATGTATGGCTTCAGGCGACTGCCATTTACTCTTCCTGGGAAGGGCTCTCCATTAAGTTTGACTAGCTGGACCGCACCTCCATCTGTGACCTCCTTTACCACATACGGTCCCAACCAATTCATTCTGAATTTTCCTGGAAATTTTTCGAACTTGCTATCATACAACAACACTAAATCATTTACCTTGAATGTGTAGAACTTGATATGGTGATTGTGCCAGGCTTTCTCGCGTTGTTTCTGGACCTGCTGATGGAATCCCACCATAAACCATTCTTCCTCGAGTTCTTCCAATTGCACTAGTCTCTCTTCCAAGGCTTTGTGGTCCGACATGCCTGTAAGTGCTGCTATCCGCAAACTGGGTACGATGTATTCCATTGGCATGACTGCCTATGTGCCATATACTAACCTGAAAGGCATCTGACCCATCAGTTTCATGTACGTTGTCCTATATGCCCATAATATAGCAGGTATGCGCAAGTCCTAGTCGTTTCGCTACATGTTACATACTTTGGTCAATGCAGTATCCAAAATCTTATTGAATGCTTCTACTGTCCCATTAGCTTGTGGATGGTACAGTGTACTTTGCTGGTGATACACTTGGAACTCCTCGGTGAGTGCACTGATAGTTTCATTTAGGAAGTGCGTTCCGTGGTCACTCATTAAAATTTTTGGGCATCCAAACTTTGTTAATACATGGTCGAACAAAAATTTCGTAGTTATGGCAGCTGTGTAGTCCTTAACCAGCTGTGCTTTCGCCCATCGAGTCAGGTACTCTATGGTGGTGATGATGTAGCATGCGCCCATCTTTCCTTGAGGTTTGATTGGTCCCACAAAATCAATTGCCCATTTCTTGAATGGCTACAACGTCATCTATGGATTGAGTGGCATCTCATCCCTTCGTGATGGTTTCCTAGTCCTTTGACATATGTTGCAGGCTTGACAATATACTTTTGAACCTTGATGTAAGGTTGGCCACCATAGCCCAGTGTGGAGAATATTTTGTGCCATCACACGTCCTACATGGTGTCCTCCTGCAGCACCCCCATGTGCTTCCAAGATGATTTTTTCGTGTTCAAATTTAGGTACATATCTTCACAATACCTTATCATTTTCCATTTTGTAGAGGTGCCTCATGATGACAGAAAAGTTTGCCGCACGTACCACCAATTCCTTCTTCTGTTGGATGGAATATTCTGTTGGTGCAGTCCCTGTAGTTAAAAAATGGATTATATCTTCGAAGTGGCCATCTATGATGCGCACTACAAAGAGCTGTGCATCAGGTAGTCCTTCTTCCAAATTTGTTGGCTCCTCGCCTGTCTCGATTCGTGATAAGCGATATGGTCCTGCATTTAGGCGTCCCGTCTTTATGATGACCTCGAAGTCATATTCTTGAAACAGTAACATCCATCTGCATATGCGCCCCGCCAACACAAGCTTGTTCACCAGGTATTTCAATGCGGAATGGTCGGTATACATCTTGAAGTGCCCGCCAAGTAAATAGTGTCGGTATTTTTGGAGCACGTATAACATTGCCAAGCCTTCGCACTTAGTAGTAGCATAGTTCTTTTCAGCTTTGGACAGCCGCCGACTCATGAATGCGATCAGGTGATCCATGCCTTCCACGCCTTCCTACGTGAGTACAGCTCCCAACGCGATACACGATGCATCAACATGTACATGAAATTCTACGTCCCATTTTGGGAAGACCAAGATGGGAGCGGATGCCATTTTCTCCTTGATAATATCCAAACTTTTCTTACAATCATTATTCCAACAATATGTAGCATCTTTTTTCAATAGTTGTTCCATTGGTGCTGTTATTTGTGCATAGCTCTTGATAAACTTTCTATAATAACCAGTGTGCCCCAAAGTGGCGCGTAGTTGTTTGACACTTCGCGGTCCTTCTAGATTGAGAATAACGGCAATATTCACAGGGTCCACCATCAGGCCTTGTTTACAGACCACATGGTCGAGCAGGTTTCCAAAGCGGATGAGGAAGGTGCACTTTTTAAGATTCAACGCAATCTGGTGCTGTCGGCAAGTATCCAACATCAAACGTAGGCTCTCTATGTGGTGTTTAACTAACCCAAATATAGTCCAATCATCAAGATAGACCTCTAAGAACTTGTGGATGTATTCCTTGAACACGGTCACTACTACAGGGGAAAATATCGCTAGCGCATTCTTCAGTCCAAAGGGCATAATGATGTATTCAAAACAACCCCATTCGGTTGTGAAGGTTTTCTTGCTCCTATCTTCTAGTGTGATCTTGATCTGATGGTAACCTAAGAAGCCATCTGTGAATGAGTAAGCTTCCTGACCGCTAACATTCTCCAATACTTCATTTATAAATGGTGTCGGGAATGGATTGTGAACACAGGTGTCGTTAAGCTTTCTGAGGTCCACGTAGATTCTTATTTCACCCTTCTATTTTTTCTCCTGTACTACCATGGGACTCACCTAGTTGGATTCTTCCACTAGTTCAATAATTCCGGCTGCAAGCATTTTGTCGAATTCTTCGCGCGCCTTTTCTTTATACTTCGGATTCAAATGGTAAGGTGGCTGCTTAATTGGCTTCGCGTTTAGTTTCAGGGTGATATTCATCATCCCTAAGTCACCAATGATCCCCTTTAAGTCTGTGATTTTGGTTGGGAACAAATTTTGATATTCACAGAGTAACTCGGCGACCTTATCTACTGCAACATCGTCCCAGTAGTCCCCAAGTGTCGCGTACTTCAGCTCTGTATCTGTACCAATGTTTACTTGTTTTTTTTTTGGCCGCGTAGTGATGTCAGGATCCTCAAGTAATGGTCCTTGAACTTCGTGACACCCTTAAGTTTCTATAATATTAATATTTCAGGGGTCGTCATCATCCTCCTCTACTTGTATGTTATAACATTCTAGGACACTACTTAACTAGGTTGCCCATGCTGGTTGAACTACTTCCTGGGGTTCCTGTGGTTTTTTGAAGATTTTGATTTTTACGACTTACAGCACATCATCAACAGTATCTGACCATCTCTCTTCAAATGTGAATTTTAACAAAAATCCCTCGCACAAGACATTCCATTCGCCTATATAATGTCGGAGTTCCGTCTCGGTATACCAATTCATGGGTATGACATCTAGGGAATGGTAAAATAAGTCTACCCATTCAATCTGAGGTTCTTCACCATATGCCTTGGTCCATTTCGTGAGGTGCGTGTGCGGGTCATCATGTCCATCGTATTTATCTGCCATCAGTAGTTGTGGTTTCCCAAATCATAGGTGCATCATCCTCCTATAGCTGTGCCAGTTTTCAAAATGTTCTTGATGTGTTCCCACCATCACGCAGGTGTCACGCGCAATGCCCAAATCAACACATTGAACCGCTGCTGTCCCGGTATCATGCTCTCAAACTTGCTCAAGAATTCATCCACCACTGTCAATCCATCATATGTTGGTAGATCTTGAGCCTGGGTTGTTACGTAATGTAGTGATCTAGTCATCAAGTTTCAATTCAGCGTTGTTACTTTGTTCAACCAATTGTGCCAGCATTCGTCTTCTTCATCTGAGTTCGAGGTGTAGGAACTTGTGCACTCCCACGGGATCCTTCCATCTGTAGTTGGATTTACCCAATCATGGTCTCGCACAGTTATATTGTAGATACAATCCAACTCATCATCGCTTTCATCGTCGCCGACTGGTTCAGTGTAGTGCGCTCCTTCTACTGGGTCTAGCGGCACTACTACGTGGAGGGACTTTTTCTCGAATATCATCTTCTACTTCTTCGGGTTGATGATGCCATTCATATCAGTGGCCCAGTCTATTCCTAGCAATGTGGGATAAGGATTGTTGTCATTAACAATATCTATTACTTCAAAGTCCATCTGCATGCTCGCACCTTCGATATCAACTGTCACTCCTTGCAACCTTTCCATGGGGACGATCTTCTATTGGTTTGCCATTCGTAATTGAATAGGGGACCACTGCAACATGGGACTGCCCATGCATTCCTATGTCTGCTTTGGTAACACATTCGCGTCAGACCCCAAGTCCAAGATTACCTGATCCATTTCGTATTCACCAATCTGCGTTGTCAATCTCATCTCCCTTCCAGTGTGTAATGTATGCTTTCCCAGTTTCTGGACTATACGTGGTTCACCCGACCCTACGCACCTGGTGATCAACTCCTGTAGTCCCTTGACTGCCTTATTTCCACGCAGCAGCTTCATGCATGTCTCTAAAAAGGTAGTAAGCATAGAAGGATCCATTCCTGGCTCTGGTTGATCCTTACTAACTAAAGTAGAGACCTCTGTGAAGCTCTTCTTAGCTTCCATAAATGTCTCCTTTGCATGTTCTAAGTCAAAATTAGGTTCCTTTTTAGGAGCCTTGGGAACCCATGTATCTTCCTCAGGCTGCTTCCCCTTATCTTCTCTTGTGGTCACGCCACTTCTGAACATCGTGTTCACGTTGGGGTCTTCGTCACGCAATTCAGACCTCATCATTTGGATATTCTGAGTCGAAGTAGGCTGTAGTACCCCTTTCTCGCACATTTGTGCAATCAACGTAGGACAATCCACTAGTTCATGATCAAACTGAGCATAGCATGAACAAGATATTCTCATTGGATTAGTACAATCGCGGGTGTAGTGTCCTGGTCCTTCGCAATTGTAACAGATTAACTGTCCGTGACCCCTTCATGGCCCCATTCCTCCTTGTTCCCGACCCCAGCCATGAAATCCAACGCATGCCATCCCCGCAGCTGGGTCTAGGCCTCGCATTTCTGTCTGCATTCTATAGTATGGGGTCCCATCCATCATCAACTCATAGCTGTGAAAGTGAACTCATCATGGCCCACCGATCTACAAAATTTACAAAACAGCTGCTGCGGAGTCTGTGTATACTTTTGTAATAGATGAAAATTGTTTGTCGTGTGTTTTTCTCCTATCTGATAGATCGCGCACCATAGCATGGGTGCCGCACTTGGCCCTGCCTGTGCCTCTAGTCTCAATGGCATTGGTGCCCCTCCTGCCAAGTAGTTTGTGAATACTGGACAGTGATCCTCATTGTGGCCCTAACCTTTGCATTTTATACACCATACTTCATTGTGCGCCTCTGGCCGCGATGCCCTATCTTGCTTTAAGCTTTGCATTTCCAAGCAGACATTCTGTAGCTGCATGTGGATTTGTTGAACTCTTAGACCCGAATCCTGTATCGGTGTTTCATGCAACCTCATCGCCATTTCCAACACTTCGGCCTGGGTTGAAAGCTTCTATTGTGACAGCGCCGTCCTCAGGTGTGGTGTCAAGGATGCCACAAACCACGCGTGGTGTTGTGCATCCATTAACGTCATATTAGCCTCGCGATCATACTCTTCAGCCACAGATCCAGATCCCAGGGGTATCGCCCTCATAATCAGTGGAGAAAGTCTACTCTATCAAATGCGTTACCAAATATGGAGATTCTTTTCTTCTTGTCTTTACATTGATTCAAAGTATGACTTCTAAGAAAATTCTTATTTGTAATCTTCCTTGTCTCTACATCGTATAAGTTCTATATATTATGTCTAAAGCCCTAAATTCATTCCAAGTCTTTTCAAATATCTAATGATTTAATTTTCCTTTTGGATTTTGTCATCTAGTTCATTTCTAACTTGTTTTATAGTAGGCCTAGCTTCAGGGAAAATTTTAGGGGCTAATATTCACAAGTGGGCTAATTTTCCATGCTTTTCCCAAAAAACAAATTCGCCAATTTCCATTTTTTTTTAAACGATTCGCCCAAATTTTATATTCCACCATTATTTTACCTTAAAATTGTGAAAATGTTATATTGAATAATATAAAATCATTGGAAATATAAATATTTCTACAAAAATATCACCAAATTTTTTACAATTTGCATATTAGGGATTAGTGATATTCGCCAAGGTTTCTAAATTTTAAGATAAACTTAGAAATAGACATCAAACACATTGTGCCACCTTATCTGGATGATCTCCCTTCTCACTCAAAACATGAGACTGATCACCCAATACATCTTACGGCCATATTATTATGAGTATACATTACAATATTCGACTTAATCTACACAAATATGTGTTCTGCATTAGCTATGGTTGACTTCTCTATTTTTTGGTTTCAAAAGATGGATTTTGTATTGATCCTATGAAAATTCAAGCGATTATTAATCTACCTACTCCTTCCCTCCTTCAGCTTCAACAACTCCAAGGGGAGGCAAAATTTCTACAGAGGTTTGTCCCTAACTATGCTGAGTTGACCAAAGGATTCACTTGGTTGTTAGATAAAGGGGTTCCCTTCCATTGGGATGACTCTACTCAAAAGGCATTTGATGTCTTGAAAGAAGTATTGATTCAGGCATCTCTGTTATATCCCTTGCGTTACCAACACAATTATTTATTGTATATCACCACTGTGGTTACTACCATTGCAATGGTATTGGCCCAAGAGGATGATGTAGGGACCAGACATCCTATTTTCTACTTGATTCAAAATTTCAATGACACCGAATTCAAGTACACTCAAGTCAAAAAGTTAGCTTTGGTGGTTGTTCAAGATGTCCAAAGGTTCCACCATTATATACTGCTTCAGAAAACTATGGTTATTTCAGATTGAAACCTTATGACATACATTTTTTCACATAAATTATGGAGGGGGGAAGTACTCCAAATGGATTTTCATCCTAAATATGTATGGTGTGCGGACAAGAAATAGACTTTCTCCATGCATTATACCCCCTTACATTCTTATGTGGGTGAGAAAAGGGCCAATTGGGTTACTGCCTTACAGGAATATGACATTGAGATTAAACCAACAAACATTGTAAGAGGCCAAGGCTTTTGAAAAATGCTGGTAGGAGCATCACAAATTTCTGAAATTCCATATGCAGAGGTACAAATGTGCGAGGTAAGCCTAAACGATGCAGAGTCATTATACGCTGATACCATTTATTATCTTAAGAACGGGTATGCTCCTTCACACCTCGATCATACTAAGAAAAGAGCTCTAAGGTTGAAAGCCAAACAATATCTGCTCATAAATGATATTCTTTTTAGAATAAATTATGATTATGTTCTTCTTAGGTGTCTTGATAAATCTGAAGCTGAAAAAGTTTTGCAAGAACTCCACGATGGGCCAGCAGGCAGACACTATGCTGGAGATGCTACTGCACATAAAATCTTGCGCGCAGGATATTACTGGCCCACGTTATTTAAAGACTCGCACAGTTACATGAGGAAATGTCAAGTCTGCCAAACCACTGCTGGAAGACAAAAGAAGCCATCCTTGCCACTATAGCCGGTTAACATTGAGCAACCTTTCAGTCAGTGGGGATTGGACATAATAGGTGAGATCGTTCCTCACTCCTGTAAGCAGCATAGATACATCCTCACAGCAACAGATTATTTTACTAAGTGGGTAGAAGCAGTTCCACTCAAGACAACTAATGCTGAAAATATCATTGAGTTCATAGATCAATTTATAATCACCAGGTTTGGATTGCCTTCCGCTTTAATGTTTGATAATGCATCATACTTTTCTGGAAATGCAATGACTGAATTTGCACTTAAAAGAGGATTCAAACTTAAATATTTGGCCAATTATTACCCACAAGGCAATGGGTTAGCTGAGTCCACAAATAAAAACCTAATCAGGATTATCAAAAGAACAGTTGACCAAAATCATAAAAATTGGCATAAGGCTTTGATATATGCTTTATGGGCAGACCGAATAACGCAAAAAGCTTCTATCGGCACTTCTCCCTTTAATTTAGTTTATGGGAAAGAAGTGGTTCTTCCAACTTATGTAGTAATTCCCTCTTTTTCTCTAGTTCAATACATTGATGAAGTACCTACTTCCTCCTTACAGCTAAGACAAATGGAAATAATCAAATTAGAAGAACAACGAGAACAAGCTAAGAAAACGCATGCTCATTGTCAAGCACTAGTAAAATCCTCCTTTAATTCAAACAAAATGACCAGAAAAGATTTTCAGATGGGAGACTTAGTTTTAAAATGGGACAAGGCTCATGAAGAGAAAGGCAAACATATAAAATTTCAAAGAAAGTGGCTTGGTCCTTTCCAAATTGTAGAAGTCATAGGTCCATCAACGTTTGTGTTACAGGATTTAGCAGGTAGAAGAGACTCTTTGCCTGTTAATGGACAAATTCTCAAGAAATATTTTCCATAGAAGATTATTCTTCTATTTTTTGTAGAGTCATTATTTTTCTTTTCATAATAAAACCAGTTGTGAGTAGTTACATTAGGCATTTACGAAAAAGACACCAATTCTCTTTCAAGTTTTGAACTTTGTGCTTGTATAAATAGCAAATCTTTTGGAAAACCAATATTTATTATTGATAGATACAGTTAAAGACTCTAGCCTAGATATGATACTAGTTTCAACTTTAAAAAGCTTGATGAAAACAACCTTTAGTGAAGAAATTGTTTTATCTCAGTACAATGAAAGGTATCAATAACAAAATAAAGATTCTTTGTAGAAAAACTGTTTCCAAAAACTCTATTATTGTCTTCCAGAGCTATCTTAAGGAAACAATGACTTCCTCCCTGCTAAGGAAATCACAACTTTCAGAGGAACAACCTAAGGATACACTTTATCTTGAAGAATAAGAGGTCTCATCATGAGCCAGCTTATCATAATCACAGATATTATAACTTGCTGACTTTGCCAATAGTGTACACCACAACAGCGCAATGACTCAAGATTGTTGCAATCAAAAGACAAGGGGTCTCATCACGAGCCAGTTTGTTCAGCAAAGTTATAAATCAAGTGAATGACTGTGTCATAATTTGGTTACCAAACCAAGACATTTTTCTTTAAGAGTAAAAAGAAAATCAAAGCAATAAGTGTGGATATGGATTTTTCTTTGAAAGTTGTAGGCTGCCTTAAGTAGGATACAGGATCATTGCTGGGTAACAGGTAACCCTGTCGAGGCTATAAACGCCTGCTGGCAGCAGAGGCTCTACCTACGACAAATGAGCATATTTAAAACTGGTTTACAGAGAAGACTTTGTTTTATCTTTACAAGACCAAGTAATGACTGATGTAAATACAAAGACTAGCCTGAGGAAACAAATAATCAAAGTTGAAAATAGTTGAAACAAAATATCATTGACAGGTTAGAGCATAATGTACTTTATCTTTCCATAATAAAGTTTAATTTTCTGAAAAATTTTCTGTTTTGGAAGTTTAGAAAATTCAATAGAAAAACAGAGATAACTGGTTCTTCCAAGTGAATCGCCAATTGTTGTGGCCACCAACAACCCCCCTCCTTATTTAGTATTAGCAATAACACTATGTAAGTGGGGACCCTTAGTCAAAAAATTCAAAAAATCAATTAGTGCTCATATATGTCACTCCTTAAGAAATATCGCATCGCGCAGAGAATGATAGGGCATTTTCTTATGAGTCAAAATGATGAAATGCGAGATTGCGACGCGAACTCCATCGCATCGCATGCATTAAGAAACACTCACGTTGGAAAACCTTAAAAATCGCCGATATGCGATATCGCATATCGCATCTCGCAAAATTGCATGGAGGACACATAACGATTAAACGATTAAGCGATCTGCGATCTTGCGATACTGCGATCTGCGATCTTGCGATAGCGCGATCTGCGATCCTTGCGATATCACGATCAAGCAACCTTGCGATAGCACAACACGATGAAATTGCGGTAATGCGATACAGCGAAATGCGATACTGCGATGCAGATCGTAGAAACATTCCATCGTAGATTTTCCTGGCTCAATATTCAAGAAAAAGTTTTCCATAAACCAAGAACTGGTTACGCGCTTTAATGATAATTAATGAGTTATATGCCAGTTGTTAATAAAATATGGTTTTGTGTTGTTCGAAGAGCCAAACAATGTAAACTTTGAAACGGGAACTATAAACTCAAAACAGGAACTCTGGCAAAAAAACCCCAAAAAAACATCAAAAACAATGCTAAAAACGAAAAGTGTTGATGCTGGAATAACACCTATTTTTTTCTTGGGTAAATTTTCAACATATTTTAAAAATGGTGGTGAAAACCAATTTTTTGCACAAAAATTATCCAAAAAACACCCTCAAAACGAATAGTGTTGATTCTGGAAGAACACTTTTTTTTCGAATGTAAAATTTCAGCATTTCGAAATAATGGCGTAAAATATTTTTTTATGACCCCGAAAAACATTAAATTTTAAAAAAATAATGAAAACATAAAATAAAATTAAAAATTAAAAATTAAAACAATAAAAAAACACAAAACAAAAAAAAAGTTTAAAAATATAACAAAACATAAATTAAGATATATAATAAAAACAAAACACAAAATAAAAATATAAAACTTAAAAAAAATCAAATATAAAAAAAAAAAATATCGATCATAAAAATGTAAAAAAAAAAAAAAAAATTAATGGTAAAAACTAAAAAACTAAAAAAATTATAAATTATAAACAAATAAATAGTGAAAATAAAAAATAAAAAAATAAAAAACCATCAAAAAATTGGCAAAAGAAAAAAAAAAAAATACGGAAAAGAAACAAAAAAACATTTAAAAAAAACTAAGAATTAAGTAGGTAAAAATAGAAAAAAAAAATTAAGAAAAAACAAAAAAAATTAAAAAAAACTAGATTTAAAAAAATTGAAAATTAACAAAAATAAAAAATAAAAAAAGTTAAAAACAAAAAATTATCTCACAAATCGAAAAAGAATTTGGAAAAAAAATAAATTTATATATATATATATATATATATATATATATATATATATATATATATATATATATATATATATATATATAATTAAGTAAGTAAAAACAGAGAAATTAAAAAAAAACATTAGCAAAAACTGGGAAAAAAAGAAAAAGAAATTAAAAATAAACTAGTTTTAAAAAAAATTTAGAAAATTAACGAAAAGAAATTAAAAAACTAGTGAAATTAATATTAAAAAAAAAAAAATCAAATTATAAAAAAAAAACCCAAAGAATGTATATTTTTTATTAAAAAAAAAAAAATCTAATTATTTTTTATTAAACCTACTATTTTTATTTTAAAAAAGGAAAAAAAAAAATTAAATTCAAATTTTATTTTAAACAATCTTTTTTTAAACATTTTTTTTTAATTTTAAAATACAAATAATAAAAAAGATTTTAATTTTTTTTCAAAAAAAAATAATTTATTAATTTCAAATTAAAAAAAAAATTATTACAAAAAAAAAAATTAAAATTTAATTATTTTTTTTTAACGGAATCTTTTTTAAACCTAACCTTTTTATTTACAAAAAAATTAAAATTAAAATTAATTTTTTTTTAAACAATTTTTTTTTTTAATTAAAAAAATTATATTTTTTTTTAAACATTTTTTTTTTAAATTTAAAAATAGAAATAGTTAACAAAAAAAATAAAAAAAATTAATTTTTTAATTTCCATATTTAATTAAAAAAATTATAAATTTTTTTAAACATTATAATTTTTAAATAAACATTATAATTATAATTTTTTTTAAACAAACTTTTTTTTTAATTAAAAAAATTATAATTTTTTTTAATTTTCGTATTTAAAAAAATTATTAAAAAAAAAAATTAAAATTAAAATTTTTTTTTAACGGAGTTATTTATTTTTTATTAAAAAAAAATAAATTTATTTTTGAACCGGTTTAAGGAAGATGTGGAAGTTATTAAGTCTAATAAACCAGATGCACCGGCTTCTAGTGACTTGTCTTGGCTAGTGGGTGTCATTCGGCATTGTGATGCAAAATTGTTCGCAACAGGGGGTCGATTCCGAGAATCGACCCCCCGCCCCCCGCCCCCCGGCGCACAGCAGCTAAATATTGCATACATGACTCCATACAATCACGAAACATCACTTCCGAAGCAACTGGTAAAATATCCAATGCTTCATCCACATCGGTGAAATTAAAGCATTGGTCTGTATCATAAGAATACATTAGCTGAATACATTTGATGTAACTCTCTGGATGGCAAGAACATGTTACCTTGATTTCAAAGGACCGCTTAGCCGAAGACCCGCTTTGGGAAAGCTTGGTTTCAAAAAACTCAGCCTTCTTCAACACTTGAGAATGAAGTAAAAGAGGATTTCCAGGATACTCCACTCCAGCTGAATCGATTAAATTCAATCTTACGTCGGCCGTATTCTTGTCTCCAAACCGTGCGGGCAGGCCCTCCGCCCACGGCTGCGCCACCACAGGCGGCCGAGGGGCCGGGGGTCGATTGCGGGAATCGACCCCCCGCCCCCCGGCCGTCCATGGTGGCGCGGCCGTGGGCGGAGGTGCTTGCAGGCAAGCCCTCCGCCCACGGCCACGCCACCACGGGCAGCCCGGGGGCGGTGGCAAAAAAAATTTATTTTTTTTTAATAAAAAAATAAATAACTCCGTTAAAAAAAAATTAAATTTTATTTTTTTTTTTAATAATTTTTTTAAATACGAAAATTAAAAATATTATAATTTTTTTAATTAAAAAAAAAAGTTTGTTTAATAAAAATTATAATTATAATGTTTATTTTAATTTTTTTTTTAATAATTTTTTTAAATATGAAAATTAAAAAAAAATTATAATTTTTTTAATTTAAAAAAAAATTGTTTAAAAAAAAATAATGATTTTATTAATTAAAAAAAAAGGTTTGTTTAAAAAAAAAATAATTTTCATTTTTATTTTTTTAAATAAAAATGTTAGTTTTAAAAAAAATAATTATTATTAACTTATAAAAAAAATCAAAAAATAAAAAATGTGCATTTTTTTTGGTTTTTTTTCTTTTTTATAATTTTAATTTTTTTTTTTTGTTTTGTTTTTTTTTTTTTTTTTTTATAATTTGAATTTAAAAAAAAAAATCAAAAATAGGTATTTTTTTGATAAATTGTAAATGTTTTTTTTTTTTTCATTTGAAAAGACATATATTTTCCGCCATTTTAATATTTTTTGGGGTTTTTTTTATAATTTGATTTTATTTTTGTTTTTTTAAATTTTTTTTTTCTCGGTAAATCTATTCTATTCTATTATATTATGTACATGAAAGCATTACAATCAAAGAGTCAAGTTGCCCAAGGACGACTGTGGCTCGTTGGGCTAGCATTTCGCATCTCAGTATTGGCCCTCGCAGGGGCATTATTTCCAGACAGAGCCTCTTCCATATCGCGACATGACATAACATTGTTCTCAAACCAAACAAAAATCGCTCACGCAGGGGCTTCAGAGAAAAAATCCAACCCGCGCAGGGGCGTTAGAAGGCTGACAGCACCCTTACAGAACCTACTGACATAACCGGAGCGAACATAGACATGTATATAAACTAGAGAGACACAAACAGAGACATATAACCTATACCCGACACAGACAGGAACGAGAGACCTATACCAGACCTGAACAAAAGTGGAGAGCGCCAGAGTGTGCCTTTGGACGCTAATCCTCCGGCTTTTCCTCGATAATTCGGCACCACCCGTAGTGTTCGGGGAAGCCGTCCCATTCTTCCCCTGCGTCCCTCTTTGAAGTCGACGCCTCCTGCTCCTGGGGTCGTTTAGGAGTCTGTTCAGGTATCCCCACTGGATTTTTCTCGACTTTTTCCGGCTGTTCGCCTGGGAGCTCCCCCTTGCTGCCCGAACCGCCCTCACCTTCCTGAAAATCCTCAGTGAATAGAACCGAGATGTGTGCCTTGATGCAGGAATTGTCCCTCGAGCTGCCAAGAGTGAAGATGGTAGACCCGAACGCTGGAAGAGGGTGCGGTCCAGCACTGGGATTACCCATGTCCATGTGTTGACTTGCCTGGATAGGAGTGGCCCCTGCCCTTCTGTGGCAGTAACAACAACAGCAGTGGTGGTGGGATTCCGCACCAGGGTGGCGAGAAGAACCTCCTCGAGCAGATCCCCTTCTACTGAGCAATCTTTGCCTGGGTCTGACCATATTTGCTGGGATGCCGGTGGCTTGAAGCTGAGCGGCAAATGGAGGCTTTCCCGGATTGAGTCGCCCCCCAACAGAAATAAGTCCTCTCCCCACAGTTCTGAGACGAAGCTCACCAGAACAGAAACAACAGACAACAGAATATATGAGCTCGCGACTTCCCTTGGCTTCTTGAAAGCTGGCTGGATCAACAAGAGCTGTAGCTTGAATGATAAGATTGCCCACGGGAACCTGAGCTGCGTGATCCTCGCTCTGAGCAGGGACCTGCAGCATTCCCTCATCCATCTTAAACCTCTCGACATTCTCTCGAAGCCCGAACTCCTTAACTGCTTTCTGCAGCCTCCCCATTTCACCTTACGCAGCATTGAATGCTCTGCTATCGCGTCTCCTCTCTTAACTCCTCGGCGGCGAGAGGTAATGAATTTCCCGGAAGAACTCGAGGCAGCACATGTCATACATGTGGCTCCTCGCTGCCACTCGTACAAACACCCGCATCCGGGATTGTTTTTTTAAATATTAATTTTACTAGTTTTTTCATTTTTTCGTTAATTTTTTTTTTTTTTTTAAACTAGTTTGTTTTTAATTTTTTAATTTTTTTCCCTAGTTTTGCTGATGTTTTTTCTTAATTTCTCTATTTTTACTTACTTAATTATATATATATATATATATATATATATATATATATATATATATTTTTTTTTTTTTTTATTTATTTATTTATTTTTTTTTTTCCAAATTCTTTTAGGGTTTATGAGATAATTTTTTTAACATTTTTTTTTTTTTTTATATTTGTTTTTTACAGACAATTATTTCATTTGGATTGAAAATTTAATTAACAATGTATAAATATGTAGAATATCGAAAATGCAAAATATCAACATTCTTCTTTAAATATGCAAAACAATAAAAACCTCACTACAAAATTTAAAAAAAAAAATTAAAAACAAGATAATATGAAGAAGAAGACCACTTCCAAAATTATTAATTTTAAAAAATAATTATTTACATTCCATACAATAAAAAAATTTAAAGTCAAAAAATAGGTCTTTTAAAAAAAGGGTGCGATGCAGAATAACCACTTTTTTAAATCAGCATGAAAATCACTACCATTCACTACCATTCTAAAACTTAATGCACATGAAAAAAATTAAAGTTCCAAAAACCATGTTCTAAAAAAAACATGTGTATTCTGCATCACCACTTTTGAAAATCGAGTCATTTTTTTGCTATCTCTACGAAACGAATAATAGTATCAGTTCCCATTTCAAAGTTTACGTTGTTGCCAGTTCACGTCAGGTGGCGTGTTTTTGCATATCCGTAGCATTTAAAGCTTTCCTGTCATTATTTATTATCATTACTCTCTCCTCACTTGTGAATTGCAGGAACGAAGAACAAACGTTACACAAAGCAATGTGTAGGAAGCTATGAGGAAAAAGGGTAGAGCTCCAATGTTCAAAGACAGAGAAGAGACGCCCTCATAAACAGATACTACATGCAACAGAGCCGCAGATTCACAGAATAATTCTGAGCCATCCATTACAGATCTTTCATATACAACCATGGTTGAATGAGTACTGAACGATGCTGATATCAATAGGCAGTTTAATGCTCAGAGTCAAGAGATCGCGAGGCCATTATTTTTACAAATTTTGAAGCTTTATACCTGATAAAGATGAAGAGGCGCAAAAGGTGAAAAACGCATCAGAGAAGCCTGGATCAAAGAACGGAGGCAGTTTCTGATGAGCGATTTGCTGAGAAAATTGCTCAAGAAGGAAATCCTTTAACTGTTCAGTCACCTGTAAGCCCGAAAAATGAAAAAAAGCAGTGGTAAAAAAAACAAACTGGAAACAGAAAGTTAAAGAAAAGGCAGAAGCAATCCAAAGGGTTAACCAAGTTGAACTGAGATTATTACTGGGTATACGCGGTAAAGCCACATAGTTAGAAGATGACTCTCGAGTATATCATCGATTTTGCTGAGAAGATGGTGCCAACTCTTACCAATTCTATTTGATTAGCTCAACCAAAAGTGGAAGACAGTCAGCTGACTCTACCCAGGAAAATACTGAATGCTTACAACGTTAAGGAGCAAATGCAGAAATAGTTAGATATTAAATTTAATTTTTAGAAATATTTTTGTTTTATTTTTGCTTGGAAAAAGGGCAGTCATTTAAACCGTATCCTGAATCTGTGTAATTAAGTTATTTAGTTAGTAGTATTTAAACCCTTCTCATGCATTTAGAGAGGGGTCCAGAAATTTATCAAATACTTGTCTTCGGAACATGCACTTTTGCACCCTCAAAGGAGGTTTTGGTGAATGAATGGAATAGGATTTGTTGATGTTTGCATTTGATATTTGCTACTAATGTTGCACTTTTGTACTCTTAGTGGATGTTAGAGCAAAGAGAGATAAATCATTGTTGCTTGAAGCTCATGAGTAGGACTAGTCATAAATGGTACTTTTATCTCTTGACCATTTTTGCTTATGTGTTAAATTGATATATAGTTTTTAGTTGTTTATGTATTATTGCACGAATGCCTGAGTTATCATTTGGCACTTTTGTACGGTGATAGCTATTTATTTATGCTTAATGTATGAATAGCCCATTATGCGATATGATTTTCACAACTGTTTCGTCTAACTTTTTATGCGAAGTGGTTCATCCTTATTGATTTCTTTTCGCATAATAGTTGAATGATCTTTATTACTAGTTGTTATTTGAAATCTTTTTAGATCGCATAATAGAAGAATTACATCCCATGTTAGTATAGACTTAGATGTTGCTGCTTATTAAATTACAATAGCATAGCATTAGATTAAATTTAGAATTAGAATATCTTAATTAGGAACTGTTAGATCAGGAACATCAAATTCTACACACACACACACTCATAGATTGGGAAACTGGTCCCATATCCCCAGTCGGACCCGCTATACCAAACAAATAAGGAGCTGCCAACCAAGGCCCAGACCGGGCGGGTATCCCCCTTGTTGTAGACCCGATTTCCGGGGCTTCAACACAACTCAAGCTCCCTAATCTTCTTATACACCTACATTACTGCAATTGGTAGATAGATCTATAATCAAACCAAATGGTGTGTTAGAAGATATTTCAGTGTCCTTAGACTCTTGGGAGTACCCTGTCGATTTTATGATCTTAACCCCAAAGAACAATCTAGGAGGACATCCACTTATATTAGGAAGATCTTGGCTAGCTACAACTAATGCTTTCATTAGCTGTAGATCTAGTGATATGTAGATCTAGTGATATGTATATCTATGATGGTAGCTCAACTAAGAAATTCACTCTATATCCTCCAGCAAGAACAATCATAGTGATAGATGAGAAAGAATGGATTGATGATGAAAATGATATTCAGTCTCTCTTTACTATTTCAACTATTAGTGAAGATAGTGTTATCACTTAGGTAGTTCCCTGCCTCCTAAAGGGAATACTGCCAAGGTAACCACTAGCCAATCTTTTAGCTACAGGTCCTAGCCTACCTGCAACCAGAGAGGGCTCTCTCTTTGTAATTTAGCTTTGTTTTGAAGTATTTTAGGCTAGTTATGATGTACAGGGTTTTGTTTTAAGTTTGTTGGATGGTGATCTCAAGCAGAGCTGGGATGCAAGTTTGAAATAGTCTATTTCATTGGGCAATGGAGTCAATGATGGTGTATTGATGAAAATGTTTCATGGGTAAAGGTAATACTACAGAGCGAGATAGGCAGTTTTGGAACAATTTTCAAATCTGGAAATTAGTGGAATGAAGTCAGGGAATGAAAGGCAATCAAGAATCTTTCATTATGCTGGCAGAGGGAAAGTGTATGAATGTTATTCAGGAGCAATTAAGAATCCCTAAACAATATTCAAAATGAAGGAATTAGTGCAAACATGAGCAGTTAAGAATTCATATTTATGACTAATCTTGAAGAAAACATAGTTACTAGCAGATATTGAGCATAGGGTGCATTTAAACAAATCCTGGGCTATTCTTCTTCCATGTTACTAAGATTATGAAACATATATGACATTTACAAACACAGAAAACATAAAACAGAGTTTAGAATAACTTATTGTTCCATAGAATGACACAGGAATTCTGTAGCAGGTCCCAGACCATCATTTCCACATTTAGACAGCTCAGAAACCATGAACTTCAATAGCCATTTGTATTAGAGAGTCTCAAAAATTACAGCGTAACTTAGAGAGAAAATCACCAACCCCAAATACATTCTATGGGGAGGTATTTATACAAAAATGAGATACAAAATATCTTGCAGATAAGTCTTCATGCAATAACTTTGTTCACCAACTCTTCAAAAAGAAGTAAATAAAAGAAATGAATGCTGCATTAATTGTTGGTGTGCTAGTTGTCAAATATGTCAGAGATATTTGACCTTTTTTTAGACTGAATGAGACGGTTGGAGCTGTGCATTAATCTGCGGTTCTTGTGTTTGCTATCCTGCTTGGTCTTTTATTAATGAGATGTAGTCATAATTTGACCCTTTCTTTGTGCTATTTTCATGCTTTAACTGGTGGCCCGTATATCCAAATTTTGCTGACCTGTAGCTGACCAAAATCTGAAGCTAATCAAAAGAGGGAAAGGACCGAAATTACCTTGGCAAAATCTCCAGCATTGCTTCCTACCAATCCTCAGTAGGCAGCTGATGTCTTTGTATTTTTATGAGTGTTTCATCAGCTTCAGTGTATCTGTAAAAATTGGGTTGAACCTCAAGCAGGTGATTTATTTCATGTTCAATATACAACAGGTTCTCTAATTTGTCATACAGAGTCTATCTAGATGGAGGCCCTGTTTCCTCTGAGGTACTTGAGGATGCTGTAATCTGATTTGAAACATAGTTATTCATCCTGGTAGCATACTGCTCACGGGTCAGCAGTCTTCCAACGCTGGTTAATAGGCTGGGCAATCCTCTGCTCTGCAATGTTGCAAGTTTTAACTTGAAATCATCTATTTCTGTCTGCATTTCCTGGCACTTTCTTTCTAGAGTTTGCACAAAATTTCTTAGGGTCAGCACCTTTTTTGTTGTCATAATAGTATCTATCCTGCTACTGATGTCTAGTGCTGCCAACTCCTCTTTGGTATGATTGTTTAGGAAGTGAATCATTTTATTGGCCTGCTCAGGCATATTTCCCAATGATGTATGATCAGATCTGAATCCCCTAGAATTGAAACCTTGGTTGCCCCTAGACCTCTTATCAATTTGAATCCTAACAACAGGGCTTCATACTCGGCCATATTGTTTGTGCATTTGAAATTTAACCTATATGCATGACCTTCAACATGGTCATTTTGCATGTTGTGTATCCAAACCCCTGCCCCTGCTCCTAATTTGTTCACAGAGCCATCAAACTCTAAGTACCATAAGATCTCTTGGTTATAATTAGCCTTAAGAGTTTTGGAAGTTTGTTCAATGGGAAGATTTGGCTCTTGTAACTCATATGATATGTCATTCTCCTTTGTTACATCGATTATATCAATAATTTTGTGATCTTGGGCACTAGATAGTTCCTCTATGCTTTGTGTTTGTGCTGCTTCTAGGAGTTTGACACCAGTTTTAGGACACATGCTAGCATTATATAAAATGAATGAATCCATATCGGAATGCATAGAATAGATGGGGAAGTTTTGGGGTTTTTCTTGGCTACTAACCACATATTTCATTAGTGTTTCTCGGTATAATCTCTTTGGCTATCCAAAGACTGAAATAGTGGCATAGGACATGTCTAGTTGCAAAGATCCTTGGAGTTTTGCACCCCAAGATCTGGACAGAAGCATACCATACTTAGGTGGAATGTCAGCTACCACCACATCCATCAAGATTGTCTTAGCTGGATATTGGACTAAGGATACACAGAGGTCTTTGATTAGGCCTAGACACCTGACCTGGCTAGAATCAAATGAGAACAAGTCTTTGTAGGGCCTTGTGATGTCTAGATCCAGCCTTTCCATCATAGATTTTGACATTAGGTTATGGGAAGCTCTTGAATCAAACATAACATTATGAAGCATTTTGTCATGAATGTTTAAGCTTACATAGAATGGAGGAACCCCTCCATCTATTGTTTTACCATTAACTTCAGGACCAAAAATCACTTATGGTTGATCATCTAAAACATTGACTGCATCCCTATTCTCTGGTATTTGTAGCGACCTATTGATTTGTTGTTTGTACACTTCATGTTTAGCTAAATCAGAGAGAGGAATAGCTATTTTCAGCTTACCTATTTCTGTTTCTAAATTAAAAGGTTTTTCTATCTGCATTTTTGCATTATGGATAGCAGACTTTTCTTTCTCAACTGGGTATTCAGCGATCTCCTCTTGATTATGAGTGCTGTTTTGAGGTACATCTGATTTGAAATTACTTTCAGGAGGGTGATTCAAATTTTCTTTTGCTGAATGGGAGAGGTATGGCTGATTTTTTAAAGACTGTGAGTCTGATATGTCTTCCACAGTGACTTCCTTTGGGTCTGAGTCTGTTTTAGTGGAGGATTCTAATAGGACAGCTTTATCCTTTGTTTTCTTTGGCTGTTTGGTATCCTTTAGCTTGGTAGGTTCAGGCACATCTATGGTTCTACTTCTTAATTTGTACTGTTTATGAACCTCATAGACTGCTGCATCACAGCCTTCTGTTGTGGCCACCAACAACCCCCCTCTTTGTTTAGTATTAGCAATAACACTAAGCAAATGGGGACCCTTAATAAAAAATCCAAAAAACATTTTTTATAAAAACTTTTGTATTTAACTCCTTAAAACTATATCGCATCACGAGAAGAGAATAAAGCATTTCCTTATGAGCATAATAAACTGCAAAGAGGCGACGCGAAATTCATCACATCGCGTACATTATGAAGCGCTCTTAAATGAAAATCTTAAGAAATCTCCGACGGCCGATGTGCGACGTCGCATATCGAAATATCGCATAAGCAGCACCCAATGATTTAATGACTCGTCGCAATCTGCGATCTGCGATAAACGCGATCTGAAATCTGTGATAAACGTGATCTGCAATATGCGATAATCTAATCTGAAAAAGTTGTGATGACACATCTAGCTAATGCGATGACGCGATGCTGCTATCGCCCATCGCAAATTTCCTCAGCTCAACATTCAAGAAAAGTTGTCTATAAACCAAAATTGGGCGCGCGACTTAAAAGAAATTAATGAATGTACGCCAAAGTATTCAAGAAGGACAGTTTTGTGTTTTTCGAAGAGTCAGTTCACGATGAGTGTCATGATTTTATACATTCATAGAGGTCAGAGCTTTCGTATCAGTATTGATTATCATTACTCTTTTGCGTGAACTACAGGAATGAAAAACAGGAAACAATATGAAGTAATGAGCAGGAAACATCTACGGAAAAGGGGAAAGTGTCAATACTCGGAGAATAGAGAAGAGATGCCTTCATAAACGGATGCCGCATGCAACAGAACCGCAGATTCCAAAGTATCACTCAACAGATGCTGATGTCAATAGGTGATTCAACATTCAGGGTCAGAAAGCTCACAAAAGCAACATGTTTACGAAAAATCCTGAAACTTCTACCCGGTGAAGGAAAAAGCGCTAAAGGCGGAAAATGCACCAGAAAAGCCCGGAACAAAGAACGGAGGCAGTTTTCGATGCGCGATTAGTGCCTAGCGCTAATCACGCATCGCTAAGAAAATTGTTCAGAAAGCAAAGTCCCTAACTTGCTTAGTCATTCGCAAGGCCGAAAACCGAAATAGCAAAAGCAAGAGTAGATTGAGAGAAATTTGGGTTATTACCAAGTATACACGCAATAAATCCACCCAGCCAAAGGAAGATTCTCAAAAATATCTTCTAGTTTACTAGAAAGTGGTGCCAGCGCTTGCCATTTCTATTTTCATAGCTCAAACAAAAGCAGAAGACGACCAGTCGACTCTTCCCAGGAAAATGTTGCATGCTCGCAGCACTGAGGAGCAAAAACAGAAATAGTCAAGAATTAGATTCAATTTTTAGAAATAGTTTTTCTTAAGAAAAAGGGCGGTCATTTAAACCGTATCCGAAATTTATGTAATTAAGTTATTTTAGTTAGCAGTATTTAAACCCTTCTCATGCATTTGGAGAAGGGTCCAGAAATTTGTCAAAAACTTGTCCTCAGAACATGCACTTTTGCACCCTCGGAGGGGGTTTTGATGAATGGATGGATCAAGGTTTATTAATGTTTGCATTTGATATCTGCTACTGATGTTGCACTTCTGTACTCTTAGTAGATGTTGGAGCAAGGAGAGATAGATCATTGTTGCTTGAAGCTTATGAGTAGAACCAGTCATAAATGGTACTTTTATCTCTTGGCCATTTCTGCTTATATTCCTAAAGTGATATACAGTCTGTAGTTGTTTATATGTTATTGCATGAATGTGTGAGTTACCATTTGGCACTTTTGTACGGTGGAGTCATTTATTTATGTCTGATATATGAATAACTTATTATGCGATATGTTGTTCACAACTGTTTTGCCTAACTTTTTATGCAAAGTGGTTCATCTTGAATTGATTTCCATTCTTATGATAGCTGAATGATCTTTATTACCAGTTATTGTCTGAAATCTTTTTAGATCGCATAATAGAAGAAATACACCCCGGGTTAGCATAGATTAGATGTGTTGTTTCTCATTAGATTACAATAGCATAGAGTTAGTTTAAAAGTTTGAATTAGATTAGCTTTAAGTATTCTTAGATCAGCAAACATCCAACTCTGCACACACACACACACCCTTAGATTGGGAAACTAGTCCCATTATCCCCAGTCAGACCTGCTATACTAAACGGATAAGGAGCTGCCAACCAAGGTCCGGACCGGGTGGGTATCCCCCTTGTTGTCGACCCGATTTTCGGGGCTTCAACATATTTGGCGCTAGAAGGAGGGCACGAACTATGAATGGCACCTAAATCAAAATCTAAATACCATTCTGAGAGTAAATCGCCCTCATCAACTCCCCCGACATCCCCAACAAGTTTAAATCATGAGTCAGAAGTCGCTTGAGTATTAACCGCTGCTACACACCCTAATATTTCAGACCAATCTACCATTGAACCCCCTGAGGTTCAAACTCTGATTCACAAACTCCAGGGATTTTCCATTTCTACTCAGAGGTCTGATAAATCTCAAAGAAGCGTGACTTCACAGTACAATCCTGCTCATCCCCTGACCAGATTAAAGAGTGAAAAATTTGGCATCCAGCCAACTGAATTCCCTCTCCCCACTAGGAAAAGAGCAAGGAAAACACCACAAGAGTCTGACAGTGAGACTCTTTCATCTACATCGTCCATTTCAACTCCCTCACCGCGAAGTCAACCACCCACATCTTCATTCCAAACCATCATTCATCCGCTTACCAGAACTCCCACAACCCTTCTTCAATCATCTACGATCATAGTATCCTCATCTTCACAGCCACAGGGATCATCTTCTGCGCTTTCATTCACTAGCAACTCGACGATGGCCCAGTCTCCATAGAATAATCCTAGGGCAGTTTTAATGCCTCCACCCTTGAGTCAAATATCGGCCCATCCTGAGAAATGGCTACCCAAATTCAATCCAGAAGAAGGCATGCTAGCAGAAGAACACATAAACAATTTCATTCTTTCTGTCAATCTCAACGGAGTTACTAACGAAGATGTTGTTGTTCGGCTTTTTCCCTATACAATGCAAGGAACAGCCGGGTCATGGTACTTTTCATTACCCTCTGGGTCTATCACAAGTTGGGACATTTTTCAAAGTCAATTCCTCACCAAGTTTGCTGATGACAGATCAACGGAAACGTTAATCAATGACCTATCCAACCTTAAAGTCGAGGCTAGAGAACCCATCAAAGATTTCAATTTACAGTTCAATAAGATCCTCAACAAAATTCCCACTGCTTCCCAACCCAGCGAAGAAGTACGATGTGAATGGTATATTACGGCCTTACCATCAAACTTAGCAATCTTCGTGGATAGGGAAAATAAAACAACCTTAGTTGAAAACTTGACAGAAGCGATAGTAGTAGAGAAACACGTAATAGCCCTGGAAAAAAGATCTGCATTAGAGGAACGCAAGTTAAAAAAAGTCACCTTCAAAGAAGACTCCAAGAACAAAAAAACAAAAGACCCTTTCGATTTGGAAGGATTGCAGAAAGTATTAAAGACCATGTCCAATGAGATGATTGACATAAAAAAACAAGTAGCAGAAACTTCTTCAAAAAAGCCCTACAGAGCTTTTAAAAGAGGTCCTTCAATGGATGTGAAACCACCCAACGCTATTTCAAATGTCGAATCCGAAGAAGAGGAAGAAGAAGACAGTACCACTGAAGGACAGACTGATGACGAAGAAGTTGTGGAATTACAAGGAATGTGGGATTTCATCCTCCCACAAGAAGAAGATCAAGAAGCATTTTCGGTTAGCACACGAAGCAAAAATCGACTTGATCCTCCCCAAACTACCCCCAAACAGAAGAGCACAAGCTCTGCAATAAAAGATAAAGTCGCAACAAAAAAACAACCGCTAAAGCGACTCAATCTAGCCCAGTCCAACCAGATCAAACAACTCCATCAAGAACACTGATAGTGTTGGATGAAATGGAATACAATATTATTGACGACATGAAAAAGACTAGGGCTAATATTACCCTTTACGAATTGAGCAAATTGAAACATCAACAGAAGATAATGATGAAAGAATTACATGTCGTGCCTATTACATCTTTGCCTACAGCTGTAGCTTCCCATAACATGGGAAGACCTTCAACCAACACGATTAATAATATTGATCCAAATGACATCGCCTTGATTGGAGTAAGATCAAGATCTCACACTCCCCCTTTTCTTCTCACTTATGAAATTTTCAATAAGAATGTGCACAATTGTTTGGTAGATTCTAGTGCTTCAACGAATATTTTACCCAGATCAATATGTGCCAAGTTAAATGTTCAACCACAAAAATCCACAATGCGCATAGTTCAGCTTGATCGATCTCAAGTAGAAGTGATTGGTGAACTTAATCAAGTAACCATAAGATTGTCATCTAACCCGAAGGTATGTCAGGTTATTGACATTCTAGTGGCTGATATCCTAGAATTCTATGGCTTGATTCTTAGCAGGGATTGGTCCGAGAAACTCCATGGATACTTTTCAACCGACTGGTCACACATGTGGTTACCCTATAATGGAAAACCGAATCAAATAAAGGTTGAACAAGAATTACACCAGAAGTACATAGTAACGGAATTGGAGGGAGAAAATGAAGCAATAACGTATAACAACAGTATCATAGGCAATTACTCGATAGATTCTTTTCTCGGCAATTTCAATGCTCATACATCACGTTACTTAGAAAATTCAGTTTTATCCCAAGTCGAAATTTTTTCCCAAACTGATAATTCAAAGTGTGTTAATTTTGAAGATAAACTTGTAAATACATCTTTGTTTTGGAAATTATATTTTGATGGCTCTAAATCTAACGAAGGAGCAGGAGCAGGATGCGTTCTGATTAGTCCAGAAGGAAATAAGACCATGCTTACGTGCAGACTCGAATTCGATTGCACAAACAATACAACAGAATATGAACCCTTGGTGCAAGGCCTATACAAAGCAATCGAGTTGAATGTCAAGTATCTTCAAGTCTTCGGAGACTCTGAGATTGTCATCAAACAGGTACGTAATACTATACATTGCCTATCACGTCATTTAAAACACTATCAATCTTTAGTACAAGATATGACTGAGCATTTCATAGCATTCAATATTTCTTCAATCCCAAGACTCCAAAACGCAAGCGCAGACCTTTTGGCTAACGTAGCCTCTAGGCTTATTCCCTCCGAAGAGTTTAGTCTAGATAGATTCTCAATAGAATTGATCTTTAGACCATCCATCCCTGACAACATTACAAATTGGAGAGTATTCAACGACGATCCTGATATTGTAAATTTCCTCACTTCCGAAGGATCCTACTCCAATCAGATAATTGACGAAGACCATCACGATCGACAAATACAACAAAATGGCACTGATAATGCTATACCTAAATCGGTGGTTAAGTTAGAAGACTTATACGATTTGAAAAATCGGTTTAAAAGGCCTGCCAATTCAAAGCTCTACAGTTCAACTCTGAACTACGAATTAGTAAACCTAGGGACCGATGATAAACCACAAAATGTTACTCTAGGCATAGGCCTGGCCCCGGAAGAAAAACTAGCGTATATTCATCTTTTGAGACAATATAAAAATGTCTTTGCCTGGAATTACGATGAGCTGAAGATGTACGACACTTCTATCATTCAACACACTATTCCTATGATTGAAAACGAAAAACATGTCCAACAGAAACTGAGAAAGATCCACCCTAATTTAGAAAATCAGATAAAAACTGAGCTAAACAAGTTATTAAAAGCCAGAATAATTTTCCCCGTCATACATTCCAAATGGGTTTCCAATATGGTACCCGTTAGAAAGAAAAGCGGAGATATTAGAATCTGTATCGATTTTCGGAATCTCAACAAAGCCTATCAAAAAGACAATTTTCCTCTCCCACCTATGGAATAGATATTACAGGCAGTAGCAGGCTCAGAACTGATGTCCTTCTTGGATGGATTTTCAGGATATAATCAAGTGCTGGTACATCCCGATGATCAATTGAAAACCACATTCAGAACTAAATGGGGAACATACGCATATCGGAAGATGCCATTTGGTTTGATCAATGCCGGCGCTACATTTCAGAGAGCCATGGACATCGCATTCAAGGGTTTAGTCAATAAATCTGTAGTAATTTATTTGGATGATATAACAGTGTACTCCAAGAAGCGAAGCGACCATCTCAGAGACTTAAAACAGATCTTTCAATGATGTTTAAGGTATGGGATTTCACTTAACCCAAAGAAATCTTTTTTCGCATTAAGTGAAGGAAAACTTCTAGGATTCATAGTGTCAAAATCCGGTATTCACATTGAGCCTGATAGAATCAAAGAAATTTCTGAAATATCCCTACCTCATAATAAAAAATCCATGCAATCTTTCCTTGGTCAAATCAATTTTGTAAAGAGATTTGTCCCAGATTTTTCACGAATTGTGTCCCCTTTGCAAACCATGATTAAAAAGAATTCAAATTTTAAATGGGGTCAAGATGAACATGAAGCATTCAACCTGATCAAACAAGCTATTATTAATGCTCCATCTTTAGCAACCCCGAATTTTTCAGAATCTTTTATCTTATACAAATTTGCCTCAGAGAAATCTTATGCTGCGATTCTAACTCAAGCAAATCAAGAAAAAGCGGAAGCTCCAATTGCGTTTTTTAGCTCAAATTTACAAGGTGCTGAACTCAATTATTCAGACGTAGAGAAACAGGCCTATGCTGTTTTCAAAGCGGTCAAATATTTCAGACCTTTCTTACTTAAAACCCATACTAAGATCATAGTACCATTTCCAGCGGTAAGAAATCTTCTAATACAGAAGGATGTCGGTGAGAAAAGAGCAAATTGGATCACTGCTTTACAGGAATACGACCTTGAGATCAAACCAGCAAACATTGTAAGAGGTCAAGGCTTCTGCAAAATGTTGGCTGGAGCATCGCAAATCCCTGAAGTCCCATCTGAAGAGGTACAACTGTATGAGGTAAGCCTAAATGATGCAGAATCATTATATGTTGACATCATTTATTATCTTAAGAACGGATATGCTCCATCACACCTAGATCACACTAAGAAAAGAGCTCTGAGATTGAAAGCTAAACAATATCAGCTCATAAATGATGTTCTTTTTAGAAAGAATTATGATTCTATTCTTCTTAGATGCCTTGAGAAAACTGAAGCTGAAAAAGTTTGCAGAAACTCCACGATGGACCAGCAGGCGGACATTATGCTGGAGATGCTACTGCACATAAGATCTTACGTGCAGGATATTACTGGCCTACGCTGTTCAAAGACTCACACAGTTACGTAAGGAAATGTCAAGTCTGCCAAATAACTGCTAGAAGACAAAAGAAGCCGTCCCTGCCACTGCAGCCAGTAAACATCGAGCAACCATTCAGTCAGTGGGGCTTGGACATCGTTCCTCACTCTTCTAAGCAGCATAGATACATCCTCACGACAACAGATTATTTTACTAAATGGGTAGAAGCAGTTCCCCTCAAGACAGCTAATTCTGAAAATATTATTGAATTCATAGATCAATTTATAATTACTAGGTTTGGATTACCAACAGCTTTAATGTTTGATAATGCATCATACTTTTCTGGGAATGCAATGACTGAGTTTGCACTTAAAAGAGGGTTCAAACTGAAATATTCGGCCAACTACTATCCACAAGGTAATGGGTTAGCTGAGTCAACAAATAAAAACCTAATCAGGATTATTAAAAGAACAGTTGACCAAAAACAAAAGAATTGGCACAAAGCTTTGGTAAATGCTTTATGGGCAGATAGAATAACGAAGAAAGCTTCAATCGGCACTTCCCCCTTTAATTTAGTTTATGGGAAAGAAGTGGTTCTTCCAACTCACTTAGTCATCCCCTCTTTGTCTTTAGTACAATACATCGATGAAGTATCTACTTCCTCCATACAACTAAGACAAATGGAAATAATTAAATTAGAAGAACAACAAGAACAAGCTAAGAAAACCCATGCTCATCACCAAGCGCTGATAAAATCCTCTTTTGATTCAAGCATAATGACCAGAAAATTTTTTCAAATGGGAGATTTAGTTTTGAAATGGGATAAGGCTCATGAAGAAAAGGGCAAACATACGAAATTTCAAAAGATGTGGCTTGGTCCTTTTCAGATTGTTGAAGTCATAGGTCCATCAACGTTTGTGTTGTAGGATTTAGCAGGTAGAAGGGATTCTTTGCCTGTTAATGGACAAATCCTCAAAAAATATTTTCCATAGAAGATTATTCTTCTATTTTGTAGAATAGTTTTGGTTTTTCTTTTCTTTTGCATAATAAAACTAGTTGTAAATGGTTACTACATGTATTCACAGAAAAGACACCAATTCTCTTTCAGATTTTGAGCTTTTTGCTTGTATAAATAACAAAAATTTTCATAAATCTGATCTTTATTATAGACAGATAGAGTTAAAAAACTTTAACCTAGATATGATACTAGTTTCAACTTCAAAAATTTGATGAAAGCAACCTTTAGCGAAGAAATTGTTTTATATCAGCACAATGAAAGGTATCAATAGCAAAATAAGGGTTCTCTGTAAAACTGTTGTTTTCAAACTCTATTATTGTTGTCCAGAGCTTTCTTAAGGAAAAACAATGACTTCCTCCCCGCTAAAGAAAATTGTAGCATTCAGAGGAACAATCCAAGAAACACTATTTCTTAAAAGAATAAGAGGTCTCATCACGGGCCGGCTTATCATGATTACAAATATCATAAATTGCTAACTTTGCCAATACTGTCTACCAAAACAGGGCAATGACTCAAGATTGTCGCAATCAAAAGACAAGGGGTCTCATCACGAGCCAGCTTGTTCAGCAAAAGTGTAAATCAAGTGAATGACTGTGTCATAATTTGGCTACCAAACCAAGACATTGTTCTTTAGAGAATAAGAAAGGAAAAAGTGTCATTGTGGATTTTTCTTCGAACGTTGTAGATAGCCTTAGGCAGGATAAAGGATCATTGTTGGGTAATAGGTAACCCTGTCGAGGCTATGGACGCCTGCTGGCAGCAGAGGCTCTACCTACGACAAATGAGCATATTTTAAAAGCCGGCACACAGACAAGACTTTATTTTACCTTTACAAGACCAAGTAATGGCTGATGTAAATACAAGGACAAAACCTGAGGAAGAAAGCAATTAGAATAGAAAAAGGTTGAAACAAAATATCATTAATAGGATAAGGCATAATGTACTCTATCTGTCCATAACGAAATTTAGACTTATGAAAATTTTTCTGTTTTGGAAGTTAGAATTCAATAGAAAAACAGAGATAACTGGTTCTTCCAGGTGAATCGCCATTGTTGTGGCCACCAACAACCCCCCTCTTTGTTTAGTATTAGCAATAACACTAAGCAAATGGGGACCCTTAATAAAAAATCCAAAAAACATTTTTTATAAAAACTTTTGTATTTAACTCCTTAAAACTATATCGCATCGCGAGAAGAGAATAAAGCATTTCCTTATGAGCATAATAAACTGCAAAGAGGCGACACGAAATTCATTGCATCGCGTACATTATGAAGCGCTCTTAAATGAAAATCTTAAGAAATCTCCGATGGCCGATGTGCGACGTCGCATATCGCAATATCGCATAAGCAGCACCCAATGATTTAACGACTCATCGCGATCTGCGATCTGCGATAAACGCGATCTGAAATCTGCGATAAACGCGATCTGCGATCTGCGATAATCTAATCTGAAAAAGTTGCGATGACACATCTAGGTAATGCGATGACGCGATGCTGCTATCACCCATCGCAAATTTCCTCAGCTCAACATTCAAGAAAAGCTGTCTATAAACCAAAATTGGGTGCGCGCCTTAAAAGAAATTAATGAATGTACGCCAAAGTATTCAAGAAGGACAGTTTTTTGTTTTTCGAAGAGTCAGTTCACGATGAGTGTCATGATTTTATACATTCATAGAGGTCAGAGCTTTCGTATCAGTATTGATTATCATTACTCTTTTGCGTGAACTACAGGAATGAAAAACCGGAAACAATATGAAGCAATGAGCAGGAAACATCTAAGGAAAAGGGGAAAGCGTCAATACTCGGAGAACAGAGAAGAGATGCCTTCATAAACGGACGCCGCATGCAACAAAACCGCAGATTCCAGAGTATCACTCAACAGATGCTGATGTCAATAGGTGATTCAACATTCAGGGTTAGAAAGCTCACAAAAGTAGCATGTTTACGAAAAATCCTAAAACTTCTACCCGGTGAAGGAAGAAGCGTTAAAGGAGGAAAAGGCACCAGAAAAGCCCGGAACAAAGAACGGAGGTAGTTTTCGATGCGCGATTAGCACCTAGCACTAATCACGCATCGCTAAGAAAATTGTTCAGAAAGCAAAGTCCCTAACTTGCTTAGTCATTCGCAAGGCCAGAAACGGAAATAGCAAAAGCAGGAGCAGTTTGAGAGAAATTTTGGTTATTACCAAGTATACACGCAGTAAATCCACCCATCCAAAGGAAGATTCTCAAAAATATCTTCTAGTTTACTAGAAAGTGGTGCCAGCACTTGCCATTTCTATTTTCATAGCTCAAACAAAAGTAGAAGATGACCAGCCGACTCTTCCCAGGCGATTGTTACATGCTCGTAGCACTAAGGAGCAAATACAGAAATAGTCAAGAATTAGATTCTATTTTTAGAAATAGTTTTTCTTAAGAAAAAGGGCGGTCATTTAAACCGTATCCAAAATTTATGTAATTAAGTTGTTTTAGTTAGCAGTATTTAAACCCTTCTCATGCATTTGGAGAAGGGTCCAGAAATTTGTCAAAAACTTGTCCTCAAAACATGCACTTTTGCACCCTCGGAGGGGGTTTTGATGAATGGATGGATCAAGGTTTATTAATGTTTGCATTTGATATCTGCTACTGATGTTGCACTTCTGTACTCTTAGTAGATGTTGGAGCAAGGAGAGATAGATCATTGTTGCTTGAAGCTTATGAGTAGAACCAGTCATAAATGGTACTTTTATCTCTTTGCCATTTCTGCTTATATTCCTCAAGTGATATACAGTTTGTAGTTGTTTATATGTTATTGCATGAATGTGTGAGTTACCATTTGGCACTTTTGTACGGTGGAGTCATTTATTTATGTCTGATATATGAATAACTTATTATGCGATATGCTGTTCACAACTGTTTTGCCTAACTTTTTATGCAAAGTGGTTCATCTTGAATTGATTTCCATTCTTATGATAGCTGAATGATCTTTATTACCAGTTATTGTCTGAAATCTTTTTAGATCGCATAATAGAAGAAATACACCCCGGGTTAGCATAGATTAGATGTGTTGTTTCTCATTAGATTACAATAGCATAGAGTTAGTTTAAAAGTTTGAATTAGATTAGCTTTAAGTATTCTTAGATCAGCAAACATCCAACTCTGCACACACACACACACCCTTAGATTGGGAAACTGGTCCCATTATCCCCAGTCGGACCCGCTATACCAAACGGATAAGGAGCTGCCAACCAAGGTCCGGACCGGGTGGGTATCCCCCTTGTTGTCGACCCGATTTTCGGGGCTTCAACACCTTCCCTAAAATCAAATGACTCTCTGGATTTGGTTTGGAATTAATTGAAATTCTGAGCTTCTTGGTCATCTTGTGTTAGGAAAATTTGTTGGTCACTGTTTAACCCCATTAGGTTGATTTGGGTGTCCTCTATTGGTTCACTGTATGTTGAAGCTTCGACATAGTTCTCTTGAAATGGAGGTCTGATGTTCTGGTTAGGGCCAGCGCTTCCAACATTTGGATTTTGATTTTTTCTAAAGTTTGGGTTCCTTGAAGTATTATTTGGTTGACCTTGCCATGATGATTTTCTTTTGATGGTTTCCACTCTATCCCCAATTCTGTCCATACCTTTAATGATTGCATCAAGTTTTTGTTCAAACGCTGAAGGTTCCTCTTTGAAAGTTGTTCTTCTTTCAGCTCTTGCCTGATTTCGCTTAGCAATAAGGTTTGCCTCCACACTAACAACTATATTCTGCATGTCTGCTAAACTTGGAGGGGCTCTTTCCCTCAGTTGGTATGCCATGTCAAAATCAAATCCATCGGGAAATTTGATCAAAGCCAGATCAGGTGGAGGTCTAAGGTTTTGAGGAATAACATTATAAACATTATTGAACCTAGCACAATAGTCTTGGATGGTTTTCTGTGGGCCTCTTTTTAAATTGTCATATTCTGTTAAGACGTGTAAAGGGTCTTTCTTCTTTTCCCATATGTTTAAGAAGGATTGATAAAGAGCTTCTGAATCAGCTATTGAATTTGCAGCAAGTGCTCTAAACCAAATCCTCACATCACCAATTAGACTTTGGACAAAAATCTTCATTCTCACATCATCATCATCTATTTCATAATTCTCAAAATAATCTTGCATTTTCTTAGTATGTTGTTGGGAAGTATAGGATCCAGTACCATTAAAATATGTTATTTTACTCTGATAATCCTGAGGCATAGCCCCTAGATTTCCAGGTAATTGAAGAGGAGCATAACGGTTGGCCATATTTACAGGGATAAATGGGGCAACAGGAAGAAATGGGGCAGCTGAAACAGCAGGGACAGTGGTAGAAATAGGTGCAGTGGATGGAGGTATAGAGAAGGTGCTTTGGGAGGTGGATGAAGAACTAGGAGAAGCTACATTAACGTGAGGACGGACTGACGTTTTAGTAGGAGTTGGGATATAGTTCTGCTGAACTGTTTCAAGGTCTAAACCAGCAGAATTTCTTGTTCTTCTTTTTTCCTAAGGGTCTTAGGGATCAAGTTGGGATTTTCAAAAACGGCTGGAGGATCTAATTCGGATTTGACTTGGTGTAACGAGTTTTCTTCTTTGGAGCCAGCTTCTAAATCTATTTTTTTGTATTTTCTAGGAACGTTTTAAGATCACAGTTTTTCACAATATTCTAGAAGAGTTTCTCTGAAATATAGGAGGCTTTGGGTTTTCCTTTGAATATGTGAAACAGGGAAATTGATCAAATCTTTGGAACAACTGTTTAAAGCCTATAACTATACTGGAGATTGACTGAAGCAGCTTTTATCTACTCCTGTGAATGCAGAGCAAAGACAGTTTCAAAGGCTACTTGGCTAACTTTAGGCTCCATCTGTAGCTTTAGAAAATAGACAGCAGTTACAAATAGCCATTCAAGTTTCCCCAGTGGAGTCTCCAATGATGTTATCACTCAGGTTTTTCCCTACCTCCTAAAGGGAATATGGGTGAGGTAACCACTAACCAATCTTTTAGCTGCAGGTCCTAGCCTACCTACAACTAGAGAGGGCTCTCTCTTTGTAATTTAGCTTTGTTTTGAAGTATTTTTGGCTATTTATGATGTACAGGGTTTTGTTTTAATTTTGTTGGATGGTGATCTCAAGCAGAGCTGGGATGCAAGTCTGAAAAAGTCTATTTCATTGGGCAATGGAGTCAATGATGGTGTACTGCTGAAAATGTTTCCTGGGTAAAGGTAATACTACAGAGCGAGATAGGCAGTTCTGGAACAATTTTCAAATCTGGAAATTGGTGGAATGAAGTCAGGGAATGAAAGGCAATCAAGAATCTTTCATTATGCTGGTAGAGGGAAAGTGTATGAATGTTATTCAGGAGCAATTAAGAATCCCTAAACAATATTCAAAATGAAGGAATTAGTGCAAACATGAGCAGTTAAGAATTCATATTTATGACTAATCCTGAAGAAAACATAATTAATAGTAGAGATTGAGCACAGGGTGCATTTAAACAAATCCTGGGCTATTCTTCTTCTCTGTTACTAAGATTATGGAACATATATGACATTTACAAACATAGAAAACATAAAACAGAGTTTAGAATAACTTATTGTTCCATAGAATGACACAGGAATTCTGTAGCAAGTCCCAGACCATCATTTCCACATTCAGATAGTGCAGAAACCATGAACTTCAACAGCCATTTGTATTAGAGAGTCTAAAAAATTATAGCGTAACTTAGAGAGAAAATCACCAACCCCAAATACAATCTATGGGGAGGTATTTATACAAAAATGAGATACAAAATATCTTGCAGATAAATCTTCATGCAATAACTTTGTTCACCAACTCTTCAAAAAGAAGTAAATGAAAGAAATAAATGCTGCATTAATTGTTGGTGTGCTAGCTATCCAATATGTCAGAGATATTTGACTTTTTTTTAGACTGAATGAGATGGTTGGAGCTGCGCATTAATCTGCGGTTCCTGTGTTTGTTGTCCTGCTTGGTCTTTTATTAATGAGATGTAGTCATAATTTGACCTTTTCTTTGTGCTATTTTCATGCTTTAACCGGTGGCACGTATATCCAAATTTTGCTAACCTGTAGCTGACCAAAATCTAAAGCTGATCAAAAGAGAGAAAAGGACCGAAATTACCTTGGCAAAATCTCCAGCATTGCTTGCTGCCAATCCTTAGTAGGAAGATGATGTCTTTGTATTTTTATGAGTGTTTCATCAGCTTCAGTGTATCTGTAAAAATTGGGCTGAACCTCAAACAGGTGATTTATTTTATGTTCAATATAAAACAGGTTCTCTGATTTGTCATACAGAGTCTATCCAGATGGAGGCCCTGTTTCCTCTGAGGTACTTGAGGATGTTGTAATCTGATTTGAAACATAGTTATTCATCCTGGTAGCATACTGCTCACGGGTCAACAGTGTTCCAACGCTGGTTAATAGGCTGGGCAATCCTCTGCTCTGCAATGCTACAAGTTTTAACTTGAAATCATCTATTTCTGCCTGCATTTCCTAACACTTTCTTTCTAGAGTTTGCATAAAATTTCTTAGGGTCAACACCTTTTTTGCTGTCAGAATAGTATATGTCCTGCTACTGATGTCTAGTGCTGCCAACTCCTCTTTGGTATGATTGTTTAGGAAGTGAATCATTTTATTGGCCTGCTCAGGCATATTTCCCAATGTTGTTCTAGCCCTTTGAGTCTCAAATTGAGCTAGGCCTATCAATTCTATTTGTTCATGTATGGCTTGAATCGATCGCCATTGGTCAGTGATTGACTGGTCAATTTTGGCCCACAAAATCTTCTTGATTTCAGCTAGAGTTTTGTCTAAAGCAAGCTCCTTCTCTAAGGCTTTTATTTTGTTTTCCAAGGCTTTTATTTCTCCTTGTTTCTCAGCCACTGTCATCTTGGACTTGTCATAGCTTGCCTCCAACTTGGCCAATTTTTCTTTGGCCTCTTTCACCTCTGTCACCTGAACTTCTAGCTCTTTGACTGCTTTCATCATTTCTTCCATGGTCATGTTAGATTTAGGTGCTGTTGTTGTTGCTGCTATAGCATTTGTAGTTGATGTAGTTGTTGTGGATGCTGGGATAATAGGATGGATCGCTGCTGCTTGTGTGGGAGGAACAGTGGCAACAGTTGGAGCTGTTTGAGGTGGCTGGGAGGTCGACTCTCCCTGCTTGCCTTGCAATGCTTTCTCCAACTCTTCCTCCATCTGAATTATTCTTTGGTTCATCTTCATTAGTAGATCCATGGTATCTTCAGCTTCTTTCTCTTGCACAAGTTCTGCAGTTTGAGGGTGCATGGTGACAGGTATCCTCAATTGCTTTTTGAGTGTAGCAACATCTTCCTCTTTTTTCATTTGAGAGCCTAGATGGCTTTAGCATCCTTCGTAGGATCATGTCCTAGTTCCACAATGATTTCCTCCAATGTCTTTATTCTATTATCTTTGGTAGAGGAAGACATTATTTCCAAATCCAATTGAGTGTTTGTGTTTTTCAATGATTCTTTTAGTTGATGGGCCAGCATGGCCTTGTTTGCTAGGGTGGCACAGACCATCTCACCTGTTTGCTTGTGCAGCTCTATTTGGTCCATCGGGTGTATGTCCTTGGAGAGGACCTCTAAGCTTGTCTTTATATAGTCTACAGCTGTCTGGGACTGTGGTATCTTAGGCTTGAAGTGACTCAGAATCATCTTCTCCTCCTTAAAGTCATAAGATGCCATTAATCTTTGTTGTTTGGAGGGTGTTGTCTTGAGGAATTGATCATATAGTTGTACTCTTAACAACTCATTTTGAGCTTTGATCTCCATGAAAGCTCCTTTAATGCCAAGGGGTAGCTTGCTTTGCTGCCTTGAGGAAGACATCTCCATACCATGCTGCCTCTCTTGCTCTTGCGGGAATGAGCTAGTGGGTGTTTGCTAGCTAGTTTCTCTTCCACTCCTTGGGCTCTCTATGACTTCTTCAGTAATTTCTTCCTCAACTTGAGGATCAACTCTCTGCCTTTTGGCTTCTTGTTGTTGGATTGACGCACTTGGAGGTGTGGTCTCTTCCCTATCCCTCTTTTTACCTCTTTCCTCATTAAGAGGAGTCTGTAAAGCTGGCACCTGTAGTGCCTTAGTTTGCTGTGGAGGGGCCTACCCTTGAATTTGCTCCTTTGAGGTGGTAGGCTGTTCTGTCACTGTTTCCTATTCTGCATCCATTACCTCCTTTCCCTTCGTTGTACCTGTTGATGGTGTAGATCTTTCTTCGGTAGCTTGTGAAGCTGCAGCAGTAAATGTGCCCTCTATGACTTGTTGTGGAAGTTTGAGTATTACCTGCTCAAAAGAATCCAAGTCAAGAGTTTTTTCCAAATCTTTGACATTTTGCTCCATAATTTCTTCTTGGGTGAATTCCTCAACTAGTGTCCCTGCCACCCACTCATCTTGGTTGGCAAACTATTCAATTTGTGGGATTTTACAATGCTCATAGGCTGATAGCCTATATTTTATTTCTCTGGCATTAATAAAGCCATCTGGGTCATAAGGGACCCACCAAAAACTCCTCTTTAACTTGAGTTTCTCTCCCAATATTTGGTCAGCATCTTGCCAACCTTCTTTCTTGTTCATGACAAAGGGGCCTAGTTGGTCTTCGAATTTCAAGCGAGCCTTCTTCTTGGCACTATGAAATTGATTTAAATCTTAATTGACGAGTTTCCTGTAGTGCTCCAAGGCAAAGAGTCTCATTGGCATATATCTAGGGAGCCTGTAGGGACAGAGCTCACAGCCATATATCCTAATGACAATGTGATTCTGGTAAAAGTACCAGTCACCTATTTTGTAGTTCTTTGAAAGCTGCAATATTTTCTGCATGTCATAGGATAACCTAGCAGGAGGGGCTCTCTTCAGGAGAAAAAAATCTGGATAGACAAACAGGTTAATAAACTCACAGTAAGAGTAGGGGGAGTTCTGGACTTCATGAAAGACTGAGGTCCAGAAAATCACCGACCTCTTTTCTCCTTTTGAGTCCAACCTTTTGATGGGGCATTCAAAGCAGTCTCGCTAATAATACATGAACAAATGATAGATATAGGATGAGTATTTGAAGACCCCCTCCCTATCCAGTTTCATCAGTTGGTCATGTATCTTGTTGGAGATGAATTTAGCATAATTATACTTGACAGCAGGGGGCTATCTTGGGCTAAATGCAGACAACATGACTAGTATAGTTTCTTCAATGTGCTCACTTGTTTTGAAACCAAGTACATAGGATATCATATCAACCAACAACTTGCTCACTTCATTAAAGCACACATAAAGAAAAGGAGATGGCCCTATAGGCTGGCGGTCTTCTCTCATGAATACTTTGGCAATTTGGGCTATCTTAGAGCTGGAGAGTTTAGGACCTTCATCAAGCAGGAGTTTCATAGAGAGAGGCATCATAAGTTGAGTTTGATTGAAGTTAAGCATTTGGTTGATTGAATCAGGAGTTATTTGGAAGAGGGTGCTCCCAGATGGAGACTTGACTGCTCTTTGAGATGGGTCATAATTTTCATAGCAGAGGCGAATAATTTCAGGGAAAATATTGACAGAAGGGAGGAAGTAAATGGGCAAGTTTGATTCCCAAATGCTATAAATGTCACTGTTGTTGAAGTAACTATTTCTCAGCTGACAAAAGGTCTGCAAGTGGTTTCTGTCTCCAACCAAATCTTGAATAAGGTGGTCCCTATCAGCCAGGGGTAATGCTTCAAGTTCCTTGTGAGGTGCATTAAGAGGAGCAATGTTCAAGGCTGCTGGGGTGGTCATCTTCAAATTTTTCTATTTTTGTGCTTGAAATTAGGATTTGTGCAACAACGAAGTGGTGAAAAATTGCCCCTGAGGCTTTGCTAGGGAGCTGTAGAGTAAGCTTATCTAGAACTGGCCTTACTGTGTACAATTTATGGTAGAAGAGCAATTTGCAGAATTTAGACAGGTTTCTTTTGAATTCACTGGATTGATAGGCTCTGTGGGTATACTACAGAGGGAATGGGAATGTTTTTTAGCCAAATGAGTGAGATTTTGTAGAGGATTTTGACAAAGGGAGTGAATGCATGGGTAGTTTGCAAACTCTGCCGGCGAAAACGACCTTAAAATGCATTTTAATGGTGAATTTGCAGAGGAGGGAAAATTTTCCGGGTTGGTCTTGAACAGGGGGTCAACCAGTGAGTTTATAGGTGGAATTTCAGGTGCTGGAGTGCTTTTAGTTTGAATTCGAGCTCCTCAGTCAATTTTAATGGTGAAATTTCTAAAAAACAGGGTTTATGGGTCAACTGTGGGTAAATACCTGTTTTTATGGCGCCGAGGGCAATGAGCAGGTACAGTTCGAGCTGCGGGATCGAGCTATGGAGCCGAATTCACGGGGTGATGGACTGTGCGCGCTGGTGGCTAATTGAACGTAAATATGCGAGCGGCTCCACAGGCGCAATAATAAAAAACAAACAAAATAGTCATTTTCATGACTTTTTATTGAATTTGGAACATTTTAGCGCTTTTGGCACTTTTCGGGGATGACGTCAGCATGACGTAATTTGGCATGTAGTGGGTACGGAAGATGACATGGCGGACAACACGTTGGTGGGGTGGTGACGTGAGCGGGTGATGTGCCAATGGTACATGGCAGCGGCGGGGCGACGTGGACGCGACATCATTGGTGACGTGGGAGCTAACGTCATGGGGCAGGTGGCAGTATTGCAGAGGAGCGGGGGGTGGCGTGGACGCGCGGTCATGCAGTGACGTGGGCCTAACGTCATCGGGTAGGTTGCAGGCGGTTTCCGATTTTTCCCCCACCGCTTTTGGCTCGGGGCGGTATTGCAAAGGGGGCCTCCGATCATGCTGGGAGATTGACGCGTGGCGGGGCTACGGGAGCAATACCGCCAATCCCCCAGATGCTAATCTCTGGCAGATTGGGGCATGCGATATTTGCCGCCAACCGTTGGATTAAGAGCTGTGAATCGGACAGCGGTCGAGAGGTTATAAGCTGTGGGGTTTGACAATGCGGGGGGCCCACGCATATTTAAACGTTTAATAATATATGCGAGGTATAAAACTTAGGTTACATGGGTTATCTATGTTCGGCCCTAGGATTATGGTTTAATTGTTTAATTAAATATCAAACAAAAACCTGAAATATATGAGCGCGGAAGGTAATATGGTAAGGTTTATTAGTGAGGGGGGGTCAACATAGTTATTAATCTAACCAAATGTTAGATTAATCCTAAGCAATTGGACGCGGAAGGGTTAATACAAGTCCCAAATGGACTTTAGTATTTCCCAAACTTAGGTTATATGGCTATAGTGCCGAGGGGTGGGGATATTTAGTATTTTTTGGGTTTTATATAGTTTTTTGTACTATAGGGATAGGGAAATGATTAAGGGGGCTAAATAATAGAGTTAGAGGTTAATATGACCTTATGAATTGAAGTTGTATGGATGAATGCTAAGTTTATAGAATGAAAACTTAGGCATAGGGAAGTGAGAAGAGTATGGAATGATCATTTTACACAAGAAATGTGGCTTCTTTCCACTAAGTAAACTTAGAGTTCAACTTAGCATTTCTCACAAAATGAAGTGAAACTAGACTATTGGGCAGATCCCAAGGTCCTGAGGGGATGTTAGTAAAAGATTTATGGGGAATGAAGGGGAAATTAGTCATGCTTCCATTGTTCTACAGTCCAACAACTGCCTTGGTACTTATGTCACTGATGATATGAGTATTTCTTGACAAGACAAAAAGTGATTATAACCTTGCTTCTGCAACCTCAAACTGCCTACCTAGCCTAATACACCTAACATATTTTCTTCCTTTTGATTGGGTGCACTTGAACTGGAAAACCCTAATCTTCCTCTTTTCTTTAGACTATCCTCCTATCAAAATCTACCCTTATCTCTTCCAAGGGCCCAGATTAAGCAGTTGGGCTCCTTAATTTCTCTACCTATCTACTCATCTGCCAAGGTTAAACTATTTGGACAGATATTCTTTCTCTATTCTACAACAACAATTTTAAATATGAAATGGTCCAGTTTGAACTGTTGGGCCATCCATCAAATGTGATACACAACAACGTTTGCACATTGTGAACTTGCAAATCAAATAGCAGTGGCATTTTGACTGGCCACTTTCCTGGTCTTTCTTTGGGGTTCATTTTCTTTTATTCTTTCTAATCAATTTACTCCTTTTGCCCTTTGATTTTTCTTTTAGGGCATACCCTCTTTTCATTCTTTAATTTTTTTTTTTTTTTTTTTTTTTTACAAAATATGGAACCATTGCAGCATGCAACGATGAACATATTTGGCACTTCCATAGCCAATCATGAAAAATGAAACCTATTGGTATAGGATCCTAACAGACAGTCAAATCTTAAATATAATGGAAAATTTTGAATCATCTCCAAAATATGAACATGATCAATTTCAAGAAAAATCTAATATTGAATATTTGTCATCTAGGCAGATGTCTCTTTATTCTATGGAAGAATTTGGTAGCTCTACAGTTGAAATATTTCCAGGAAATGTAGAAATTTTGAATAATAAACACTTATTCACAGAGATTATCCTAATTATACACTATTGCGGAATACATGCATAATACATAACCTCCTCTACGTTGATCATCAATTTAGCAGCATCAAAAACAATGAAATATCAATCGCATGCACACATTAACACAGTATGTAACATGGGAAATCTTACAGCTGAAAACCCCACACTATCTGTATATTAATGATTGAGAACATGTAACATTACATAGTACAATACTCCTCACAAGTATCCAGCACTATCTCCACCTGTTACACACAATACAGCTCATATCTGATCTCCAAATCTCCTTTGCTGCTTGCCTGCCTCCACTGCACAATCCTGCAAGAGAATGAATGAATCCAAACTCATTCCAAGTTCTATTTACCTTGGAAAATCACTCACATTGGAAATCATGTGAGCACAGGCTATATCACTGGGCATATGTTGTGCAATCCTCATGGGCATACTCAATCCATTGATTATGCAAGATCTCATGCACAACTATAGTTACAACTGATAGAAATCTCAACCTCTAACACCTGTCTCCACTGAACTGTACATGCACAAAGTTAACTGATGTATTCTTCAGTTGCATTATGAGTTAATAATTAGTGAATTAATTTGATCAATTAATTCACATCACTCATCACTAGTCTATTTGTAGTTAGACTTATTACAACTAGTTTAACCAAGTCAAACTGAACACAACTCCATCAACTCCACATCCAACCCCACAGAACTCACATGCATGAGTTCTAACTGATGTCATGCATGCAATAGCTCAACTAACTCACAAGAAAAGCGTATTTCCTTCTGACATCTGCATGTGCCACCTCTGTACCTCAACTTGAAGTGCTCCAAGAGGATAAGATAAAGTTTATAGTCTAAATATTATTATGAGACAATAATATTTGACATTTCTATTTTTGACTAGCAGTCTAAAAATAGACTTTGATCACTCCTGTTGTGATCCAAAATTAGAAGTCCATCTATTTTTCCCAACATGACCAATCATCCATAAACAATATCCTGCAACTCATAGACCATGATCCATATGTCTAAAAATAGACATAGTCTAAAAATAGACTTTGCGCCATAATTTGCCTGCGGGCCCACTTAGTGAAGGCGACTCCTTTCCACTAAGCTCCATCATCTTGTTGCATTCTCAACAAGAATTTCTTGTTGCACACTTTTCAAAACTCCCTCTCAACAAGAAAGGCTTCCTCTCAAACCCGATCCTGTAACTCTGGAACGTTCTGCATGCAACACATCTGCCCGGTCCAGTTTGCTCCAACAACACTTGGAACAAAAACACTACCAACTGACCACTCTGTTGGGATAGGAACATACTCTGATGTTGAAGCTCTAACTGCTACTGACAAGTGCTCCCTCTCTAATGTCTGCGCTACTGCAACATCTCCATGCATCTCACACCATTGCACACCTCTCTATGCCACCTACCACTGTGCAAAACACTTGTGCCTCTCGCATTGCTGCATCCTGCATGCTATGCACTGTCCTGGGATTCCCTACACTGACGCTCTCTTTGCCGCTCCATCTGCGTCTGTCTCTACCCAATCAATCAGTTCATGCTACTACACATTGGGGCTCCCGTAGCAAGGTCTCATCCAAGAGGTTGGGTACCTCAAGGATCCTGCCCCTCCTCCTTGGAACGATCACTCTATATCGCCCCACCTCCTACCTGGAGGTATGGCTGCATGTGATCCCTCAGCCCACCTGGCTCGAAGTTTCCCCCTACTGGAGGTCTCTGCATGAGTAGATGTCTCTACTCGATCTCCTCTCAGCTTCCCTTGTTGTGGCTACTCCACAACCTCCTGAAGCTGTTGCACCAATCGTGGCTCCTCCACAATCATCTGAGACTTCTTCTGGCTCTACATGTTGAGACGTAATATATGCTCCCTCTCAACTACCAAGTCTCCATTAGTTGCCTTGCTGCTCAAGGCTTTGCATGCATCTTGAACCTCAAGAGCATACAGGTTCTTGACCCGTGAACCAATCTGCTTCACCTGTCTAGTGATGATGTGTCTAAGGAAAACCTTTCCCTTACTGAAGACTACATCATAGCCTCTGTCTTCCAGCATCACGATCGACATCAAGTTTCCCTTCGGTCCTGGTACATACTTGACATCGGTCAAGGTAAGGCGAGCTCTATGCTCCCTCTAAAAAATAATCGTGCCTACACCTAAGACACTATACTTCTCATCATTACCCATCCCTATGAGTATCTGGAGATCTTTCTCCTCCAAAGTACTTAACAAACTTTTGTCACCGGTCATGTGGAAAGAAGCTCCATTGTCAAGAAATCAACCACTTCCCACCATGGATGAAACCATGCATGCGAAGAGTGTGAAGTCCAACTCAAACTGTGAAGCAAGTGAGGTTGCCTCACCTTCAGATCCTTCCATTGATCCCTTCTTGGACTTCTTCTTTGGGCAATTAGTAGCATAATGGCCCAACTCATGACAACGAAAGCATTGCACCTCTTACTTGTCAACCTTCTTCCCATCATTGGAAGAATTGGATTCGGAAAGAGAAACCTTCCCCTTCCCCTTCTTCACCTTACTCGCTAAGGCACAGTTCTCCTCATCATGCATTGATGAAGAACTTTCTCTGGTGCGCCGTCTAATCTCCTATTGCACAAGATCTGACCAAAGTCTCGCCCATCCTGGAAATTTCTCCCTTCCATTCACCGAGTCTTGGTAGCTATGCCAACTCTTAGGAAGGCCAAGGAGTGCTAAACTCACCATATCCTCATCCTCAACAGTTACCCCCACACTTTCCAGCTCATCCCAGCATTGGGTGAACTTCGTGAGATACTAGTGCATACTGTCTCCATTCTCACACCTAATGTTTCTGAGTTTATCCTTGAGCGCCAACTTCCTCTGGTCGCTCTTGGTTTGGAATAATTCTGTCAACGTTTCCCACATCAAATATGGAGAAGCCTTTCCATGGAGGCTAGACACAATGTGATCCCTCATGCCCTCCAATAGAATCCTTTGACACTTTGCTATCTTCTTTTGCCAAACCACAGCTTTAGCAGCATCAGTAGGTTTTGGGACCTCAGCCTCTATGAAATCCTTCAACCCATTATCATCTAACACTGCCTCCATCCTGTCTTTCCATGCAATATAGTTGGAGCTACCTTCAAGAGCATACTCTAATCGCAATCCGTTGAAAGACATTTCAGCTTTGACACCAAGAAAACACTGCTGCAAATTCGAATTCCACCAGCTCCAAACTCAACCGCTTCTGATCTAAAATTCGTGAGAAAAAAGTATTTCTTGTACATAGATCGACTGTATGGGCATTCACCATATACCTCGCCTTCCAAAAGAAGGATGAATCTAGAGGCTACCTAGCCCGATTACAGACTCTGCCTAAAGAAATAAGATGTAAACACTTTCTGAATAATAGATCTGATGATTAACAACTACGATATTCTGTAGAACTTTTTCTACAAATCAACCAGCTCCGATACCATGTAGAAATTTTGAATAATAAACACTTATTCACAAAGATTATCCTGATTATACACTATTGCGGAATACATGCATAATACATAACCTCCTCTACGTTGATCATCAATTTAACAGCATCAAAAACAATGAAACATCAATCACATGCACACATTAACACAGTATGCAACCCGAGGAAAGCTTACAGCTGAAAACCCCACACTATCTGTATATTAATGATTGAGAACATGTAACATTACAAGTACAATACTCCTCACAAGTATCCAACACTATCTCCACCTATTACACACAATACAGCTCAGATCTGATCTCCAAATCTCCTCCGCTGCTTGATTGCCTCCACTGCACAATCCTGCAAGAGAATGAATGAATCCAAACTCGTTCCAAGTTCTATTTACCTTGGAAAATCACTCACACTAGAAATCACGTGAGCACAGGCTATATCACTTGGCATATGTTGTGCAATCCTCATGGGCATACTCAATCCATTGATTGTGCAAGATCTCATGCACAACTATAGTCACAACTGATAGCAATCTCAACCTCTAACACCTGTCTCCACTGAACTGTACATGCACTAAGTTAACTGATGTATTCTTCAGTTGCATTATGAGTTAATAATTAGTGAATTAATTTAATCAATTAATTCACATCACTCATCACTAGTCTATTTGCAGTTAGACTAATTACAACTAGTTTAACCAAGTCAAACTGAACAGAACTCCATCAACTCCACATCCAACTCCACAGAACTCACATGCATGAGTTCTAACTGATGTCATACATGCAATAGCTCAACTGACTCACAAGAAAAGCGTATTTTCTTCTGAAAGCTGCATGTGCCACATCTGTAGCTCAACCTGAAGTGCTCCAAGAGGATAAGATAAAGTTTATAGTCTAAATATTATTATGAGACAACAATATTTGACTTTTCTATTTTTTACTAGCAGTCTAAAAATAGACTCTGATCACTCCTGCTGTGATCCAAAAATATAATTCCATCTATTTTTCCCAACATGACCAATCATCCATAAACAACATCCTACAACTCATAGACCATGATCCATATGTCTAAAAATAGACATAGTATAAAAATAGACTTTGCGCCATAATTTGCCTACGGGCCCACTTAGTGAAGGTGACTCCTTTCCACTAAACTCCATCATCTTGTTGCATTCTCAATAAGCATTTCTTGTTACACACTTTTCAACAGGAAAAACATTAAACATAAACAATAACTTGGAAAAATTACAACAGGAAAAGCTAATCAAAACATTACAACAACATTCTTCCACATATGCATTGGAATACATTGACATGAAAGGAATTAGTCCTAAGACTTGTATACATCACATCTGCATTAAGGAAAATCGTAAACCTATCAGACAACCTCAAAGAAGGATGAACCAAATCTTAGGGAAATTGTGAACGAAGAGTTTCAAAAATTGCTGAATGTAAACTTCATTTACCCAATTTCATTCAGCCAGTGGGTTTCTCCTCTAGTGATTGTGCCAAAAAAGAATGGTAAATGGAAGGTATGCATTGATTATCAAGAATTAAATAAATTTACCCTAAAAGATCATTTTCCTTTACCCTTTATAGATCAAGTTTTAGATACATTAGCAGGTAAGAAGTATTTCTCATTTTTGGATGGTTTTAGTGGTTACAATCAAATTCAGGTAGCACCTGAAGATAAATATAAAACCACATTCACCTATCCATGGGGAACTTATGCCTACCAAGTACTCCATTTTGGTTTGTGCAATGCACCTGCAACACTCCAAAGAGCAGTACTAGGAATTTTTCCTGATCTAATACATGATTGTGTAGAGGTGTATATGGATGACTTTACAATTTATAGGAATACATTTGAAGAAGCTTTAGAAAAATTGGAAAAACTTATTAAAAGATGAAAGAAAGCAAACCTTTCACTAAGCCATGAAAAATGTTTTATGATGTTTATAGAAGGAATTGTTTTAGGACATCACATTTCAAGAGATGGAATTAAAGTTGATAAATCCAAAGTTGAAGTCATCTCTAATTTATCAATTCCAAGTTGTCAATGTTGGCATTTTGGCACAGGTGTGGCGCTGGTATTGTCCTTGATGGCAACTCTCTTTGATGATAGATCTCAGTCCAATCTACAAGTATGAAGAGAAATTTCATATACGCATGTTCATTAAGCCAAAGTTGCGTATACACGCAAGGACGCTATAGACTAAGTCGCGGATACGCAGGTTCGATATATATAAAGTCGCGTATACACGCAGATTCATGAACAAAAAAGGGCGTGCATGTCGAGAAGCTTCCCTTTGGTCCGTGGTAGTTAGTCCTCAGTACTTGAGCCTATGTCTTTGGACCAAAGTATCTCGACAGACGTGTTGATCTCTAGTTTTGAAGCTGATGGTATTGGATTTCTATGGTTTGGCCCTTGGTATTAAGCAAGGCCTAAGGCTATATAAGGAGAAGAAGATCATTAGGCAAATACACTGAAAAAGTCTTGAATATCTGATAAAGAAAGAGATCTCGTATGCAGGTTCTGGGTTGCTTGATCTAAACTAAGGAGAGATCACATCGGTTGATGGAAGACTAGATCTAAGGATAGATCGAGATCTAATGGTTTGAAATGCTCTATTATGATATGGTTGATTATGCGTATTTCTAGATCTGCATACTGACGCAATGTTATGTTCTGGATCTAACTGATGTCTGGTACAGCTGCAAGTTGAGAGAATTTATTTTTAGATCTATACGCAGGTTGTCTTCGTTAAAAGGGCGTGTATACGCGAGTTTCTCTCATTGAAGTAGCGTATATCTTTTGAAGCTTGATTTTTTTTGGGTTTGCAGTTGGGTCTGACTGTTATTGCAGTGTTCTGTAGTCTGCTCTGTGTTCTGGTGACTGGGTTTGACAGGGTATCAGTGGTTCAGTGATTCAGAGATTGTTGATGCAAGTATTGATTGTCTTGTAATCTGCTATGAAAGTTGAATGAATTGTGGTCTTCAGATTGTAATGTTGTGCTTCAGGAATGTCCAGTCTGAAAATGTATGAAAAGTGGTACCTGAAAGAAAGAAGATTGTAGGCCTGCACCTACGTACTAGTATCTTAGCTAGTACAAGAGAAAAGGGGGTTGGAGCTCCCTTCCAAGGAAGTTTGGAGAATGTGAGAGGGTTGTAGCCCTCTGCAGGTTGTAGCCTGCGTACTGGTATAAGGCTGCACTAGTACAAAATATTGTAAACTGAAGTTCCTATTAAAGAAAGATAGAGACAACTTGCAGCAGGTGGTTTTCACCCACATTGGGTTTCCACCTTATATCTTGGTGTTCATGTGTGTGGCTTTTGTGTAATGATCTGTTATACTGCATCTGTTTACTTTTAATATGGTTAATAAAGTCCTGATGCATTTACTGAAGATAAACTAACTGAATCATAAGTTTTCTGGTTATACGCTGGTTTCTTTAGACACAGTAGCGTGTACACACTGGTTCACTTAACTGAAGTCGCGTATATGTTTCAGAGTATTTGAAAAGTTTTATTGTTGGAAAATAATACTGATTCACCCCCCCCCTCTCAGTATTATTTCCAACAATTGGTATCAGAGCAGGTCCTTCAGAGAAGCTTGATCGCTTGAAGGTAGATCATTCATCATGAGCAACTACGAGAAAGAAGCGTCAATCAGGCCACCGGTTTTTGATGGGACAAACTTCAATTATTGGAAGGTAAGAGTTACTGCCTATCTTCAATCTCTTGGTACAGAAGTTTGGGACATCGTAGAGTCAGGCTACACTTTTCCTTCAGCTACTCCTACAGATCCAGCCGAGAAAAAGAAGTATGAAACAAATGCGAAAGCAGTCAGTACTCTATTAGGATGTATATCCCAATCGGAATTCATGAAGGTAATGCACTATAAATCCGCAAAAGAAATATGGGACAAAATTATCACGAGCTATGAAGGAGACGAACAGGTAAAGCGTGCTAAACTTCAAACTCTCAGGATTAAGTATGAGACTCTCAGAATGTATAATGATGAAAGTGTGGCCAACTATTTTCTTAGGGTAGATGAGATTGTTAATTGCATGAAAAATTTGGGTGAAGAAATAAGAGAGGCGATTGTGGTTGAAAAGGTTCTAAGATCATTGTCCCCCAAATTTGAATCTAAAGTGTCTGCAATAGAAGAAAAGGAAAATCTACGAATTCTTACTATGTCTCAGCTTCACGGAATTCTAACTGCTTATGAAATGAGAAAAGGAGGTCCATCAGACAGAAGAGAGGCTGCTTTCAAGGCTTCAGGCAAAGAAGATTATTATGAGACAAGTCACATGCCAGAAGATGAAGAAGAAGAATCAAATTTTGTCAGAAATCTTCAAAGGGGTTCTGGAAGGTTCAGAGGTAAGTTACCTTTTAAATGTTTTGCTTGTGGAAGAGTAGGTCATTATGCTGCCAAATGTCCTCACAAAGATAAGAATGATAAGGGAAAGGAACCTGCTAGATGGAACAAGAAACAGAGTGCAAATAAGAAAAGCTACTACACTCATGAAGATAGTGATGGTCTATCAAACAGTGATGAAGATGAACGAGGTAATGAATATAAGTTGTTAATGGCATTTGAAGATGATGATTATATGGATGCTGTAGATGTGGATGACCTTTATAATGAAATTACTGGACTCAAGAGATGTATAGAAGAAAAGAATATAATTATTGATACTCTACAATTTCAAATTGATGAAAAGGAAAAACATCTTGAAAAATTGGAATGTGAGATTGTTTGTCTTAGAAAGGAGATTGAGAAAACAAAAGCGATTAATCTTAAATTTGTTAAAGGATCTGAAACCTTGGATGAGATTATCAATGTGCAGCGATCTCCTCTGATCAAGACAGGTCTTGGATATAATGGAGAAACATCTCAAGCATCTACCTCTAAAAGCTATCTTGATGCAGCAAGGAGAAGCGAGCAAAGGCCAAATAAAAGTCATCAAGTGAATCAGGGACAGTTTACCTCAAATAAAGACCATCAAGAAACTCGGGGACAAACTGCCTTAAGGACAAACAAAAGCTACAATCAGCCTCAGGTAAAATCTTCCCAATTTGCTCCAAGAATGAATGTGAATAGAAGCTACAATCGGTTGGATGATAGATCTGATTATCGCAGAAGTTTCTTCAATGGCCAATGCTTTTCTTGCCATAACTTCGGTCACAAAGTAGCTCAATGTGTTGCCTACAAGACAATCATGACTAGAGAAGCTCAAAAGCAAGGGAGAATGACTGGAATCATGAAAAGGACTTATAACAACTTTTTAGTTCTTGAAAATGAAGTTGAATTCTCTATTTGTAATAACTTTGGTCATGAAGACTCTGAATGCAGGAGCAGGTTCCGGAAGACAACTCAGAAGGAACAAACCTCAAATGTCAGAACATGGAGAATAAAGGAACCGCAACCAGAAAGATGTGGGATAGCCTTTTATGCAGAAGGTCAAGAAAGTCTATGGTACATTGACAGCGGATGTTCGAAGCATATGACAGGGGACAAAGAAAAACTTGAGTCATATACCGCATTAGAAAAGGGGAAGAAAGTTTCTTTTGGAAACGACATCTCTGCAGCCATAAAAGGAAAAGGTGTTGCTCCATTAAAAGAGAAGGTCAAAGCTGGAAATGTTTTGTATGTTGATGGATTGAAGCATAATCTTCTGAGTGTCAGTCAGATGTGTGATCAAGGAACAGAGGTAATATTTAGATCAAATGGATGTTGTGTTCGTGATCTTGATACAGGTAAAACAGTGATCAAAGGAAGAAGGACTCCAAATAATCTATACATATTTGAAGAAGGACCACAACAATGCTATTTGAGCAAGGATGATGAACACTGGCTATGGCATCGGAGGTTGGGGCATCTAAGCTTCTCACAAATAAGGAAAACATGCAAATATCAGGCAGTTCATGGTCTTCCAGATATCAAAATTCCAGACAACACTATATGCAAATCTTGTCAGTTTGGAAAGCAAACCAGAACTAATTTTCCAGAGAAGGAAGGATTAGCTAGCATGCCTCTTGAGCTAGTACATACAAATACATGTGGTCCATTTAGAAAAAGAACACCTCGAGGAGAAGAATACTTGATATTATTCATTAACGATTTCTCCAGGTTTGTCTGGTTAGGGCTTATGAAGCACAAAGATGAAGCATTCGAAAAATTCAAATCCTTCAAAGCTTTGGTTGAAAATGAATCAGGACAAAAAATTAAGTGCCTCAGATCTGACAGAGGTGGGGAGTTTACCTCAAATGAATTCTTCAATTTCTGTGAAGAACATGGGATAAGAAGAGAATTCTCTATAGCTAGAACTCCTCAGCAAAATGGGGTTGTGGAAAGAATGAACAGAACAATTCAACAAATGGCTCGTGCTATGCTTGATAAATCAGGTACTCCCGCAACTTTCTGGGGTGAGGCTGCACATGCTACGATTATTATTCTTAACAAAACAAATGTCCGAGTAAACAGCACTCAAACACCTCATGAGCTTTGGAGTGGTGAGACTCCTTCGGTGAAGCATTTCAAAATCTTTTGGAGCAAATGTTATATTAAGAATATTGATGAGCAACTTGGAAAACCTGAACCAAGAGCAGATGAAGGCATTCTTCTTGGTTATTCTCCACATAGCAAAGCATACAAGTGCTACAACAAAAGGCTTGGCAGAATTGTTGACAGCATTGATGTAGTGGTCGATGAGAAGGGATATATTCCTAGGCAAGTTCATCATGAAGACATTGAAGAAGATGAAGGCTACCCTCAAAGGCAGAATGATGAAGAAGAAGAACCTCAAGAAGAAGAAGAGCCTCAAGAAGAACCAGAGGAGCAGACAAGAATAGAAGAGAAGACTCCATCTAGATATGTTCAAAAGAATCATCCAGAATCTCAGATTGTGGGGCAGAAAGAAGCAGGAATACAAACAAGAAGAAGAATTGCAGAAGCTTCAAGCTATTTGGCATTACTCTCTTCCACTGAAACACAAAATGTGAAAGAGGCATGCAAAGATGAATGTTGGGTCAAAGCAATGGATGAAGAACTTGAGCAGATCGAAAAGAACAATACTTGGGAATTGGTTCCTAGACCAAAAGATAAAAATGTCATAGGGACTAAATGGGTCTTCAAAAATAAATTGAATGAAAATGGAGAAGTAATTAGAAACAAGGCCAGACTTGTTTGTAAATGGTATGCGCAGTAAGAAGGAATAGATTTTGAAGAGACCTTTGCTCCTGTTGCAAGACTTGAGGCCATCCGAATGTTCCTTGCTCTCTCAAGCTTTCAAAACTTCAAGGTATTTCAAATGGACGTGAAATCATCCTTTCTGAATGGAGACTTAGAAGAAGAAGTATATATTGAGCAGCCAGATGGTTTCATTCTTGGGAATGATCCAAACCTTGTATGCAGATTGAAAAAGGCTCTCTATAGTCTCAAACAAGCTCCAAGGGCTTGGTACTATCGGTTGGACAAATATCTTCACCAACAAGGTTTTTCAAAAGGATCAGCAGATAGCAATCTCTATATGAAAGTTGAAAATAACAAATTGCTAATACTTGTTGTGTATGTAGATGATATTATCTTTGGCAGCAATGAAGAGGCTATGAGTCAAAACTTTGCCTCTGTTATGCAGAAAGAATTTGAAATGTCATTACTTGGAGAATTGACATACTTTCTTGGATTGCAAATCCAACAAAATGAAGGAGGTATTTTCTTGTCTCAAACCAAGTACCTCAAGCAGATCTTGAAAAAGTATGGCATGGAAGATTCAAAACCAGTTTGTACCCCCATGGTTACAGGATGCAGCCTCAGTGCAAATGATGAATCAGCAGCAGTTCACCAACCAACTTATAGATCCATGATTGGGAGTTTGCTTTATTTGACAGGTACCCGACCAGATATTATGCATGCAGTAGGAATTGTTGGAAGATTTCAAGCCAACCCAAAGGAAACTCATCTTCAGGCAGTCAAAAGAATCTTCAAGTATCTTCAAGGGACCAAAAACTATGGCCTATGGTATCCTAGAGATACAGATCTCACTCTTCATGCTTACACAGATGCAGATTGGGCCGGAAGTGTGGATGATAGGAAAAGCACAAGTGGTGGTGCTTTCTTCATGGGTTCCAGATTAGTATCTTGGTTCAGCAAGAAACAGAGTTCGATTGCCTTATCTACAGCTGAAGCAGAATATGTGGCTGCGGCATCTTGTTGCACACAACTTCTTTGGATGATGCAGACCTTGCAGGATTTTCAAATCATATGCACTCCACCAGTCTCTATCTTATGTGATAATACAAGTGCAATCAGCATTTCAAAGAATCCAGTCATGCACTCAAAGACCAAGCACATACCAATCAAGTACCATTTTCTTCGGGAACAAGTGCTTGAGCAGAAGGTCAAGCTGGAGTATGTTCCTTCCAAGGAACAAGTTGCTGATATTCTCACAAAACCACTGCCCAGGGAAACTTTTGAATATCTCAGACAAAAGCTAGGAGTAGTTGATGCTTCATCCTGCTGTTGAAGCTTGTCTGTTCTACAGAAAAGTTGGTATACGCAAGTTACGTAAAGGATATCCGTGTATATACGCCGATTTATGCTGGGAAAGTCGCGTGTATGGTGTACGCATTCTGCCGAAAGCATATCCGCGTGCATACGCCGTTTTATACAGGAGAAGTCGCATATATGGAGGTCTGAACAGCAAGGGCAGACTTTGGTTGGAGAAGGTCTGAGATGGGTATGCCAGCATTCTTCAGGAACAGTTTCAGAGGGTGCAGCAGGCACAGGTTCAGGGGGAGCAGCTTAAAGTCTCATAAAGCATTGTTGGCATTTAGATGCTTTTGGTTCTAGTACACAACTGTTGTTGGTTTCAGGAGAAGGAGCTCAGAGGGACATCTTGGTTGCTGATCTAAAAGATGTGTATCAGATGCTGCTTGTGACTTTCATAAGTCTTGGTCTAAGATTTGTTGTCTCTATGTCATGTATCTCTTCTGTGATATCTCTTTTATGGTGTCAAGGTCATGTAACGGCCTTTGTTGGTTTCCCCACTATGCCTGGGATGAATGATGTAATATAATTGGTTGGTTCTGATGTATCCCCTCTTGATTAGGAGTATGGATGTATGTATTGAGTCTCTTGGTGATAGGAAGGTCCCTTATGGTGTATAAGTCTTGGTTCTTTTGCAGAACATCTTTTGCAGATATTACCTACAGTCAGGGGGAGCATGTTTCAGCACAGTCAAGCAGAGATATCAGCATGTACTCAGGGGGAGCACAGCCCTTTGCCCTTGATGACAAAGGGGGAGAATGATTCTAAGGATCTTGGGGTTGCCATCAAGTCCAAAGGGGGAGATTGTTGGCATTTTGGCACAGGTGTGGCGCTGGTATTGTCCTTGATGGCAACTCTCTTTGATGACAGATCTCAGTCCAATCTACAAGTATGAAGAGAAATTTCATATACGCAGGTTCATTAAGCCAAAGTTGCGTATACACGCAGGGACGCTATAGACTAAGTCGCGGATACGCAGGTTCGATATATATAAAGTCGCGTATACACGCAGATTCATGAACTAAAAAGGGCGTGCATGTCGAGAAGCTTCCCTTTGGTCCGTGGTAGTTAGTCCTCGGTACTTGAGCCTATGTCTTTGGACCAAAGTATCTCGACAGACGTGTTGATCTCTAGTTTTGAAGCTGATGGTATTGGATTTCTATGGTTTGGCCCTTGGTATTGAGCAAGGCCTAAGGCTATATAAGGAGAAGAAGATCATTAGGCAAATACACTGAAAAAGTCTTGAATATCTGATAAAGAAAGAGATCTCGTATGCAGGTTCTGGGTTGCTTGATCTAAACTAAGGAGAGATCACATCGGTTGATCGAAGACTAGATCTAAGGATAGATTGGGATCTAATGGTTTGAAATGCTCTATTATGATATGGTTGATTATGCGTATTTCTCGATCTGCATACTGACGCAATGTTATGTTCTGGATCTAACTGATGTCTGGTACAGCTGCAAGTTGAGAGAATTTATTTTTAGATCTATATGCAGGTTGTCTTCGTTAAAAGGGCGTGTATACGCGGGTTTCTCTCATTGAAGTAGTGTATATCTTTTGAAGCTTGATTTTTTTTGGGTTTGCAGTTGGGTCTGACTGTTATTGCAGTGTTCTATAGTCTGATCTGTGTTCTGGTGACTGGGTTTGACAGGGTATCAGTGGTTCAGTGATTCAGAGATTGTTGATGCAAGTATTGATTGTCTTGTAATCTGCTATGAAAGTTGAATGAATTGTGGTCTTCAGATTGTAATGTTGTGCTTCAGGAATGTCCAGTCTGAAAATGTATGAAAAGTGGTACCTGAAAGAAAGAAGATTGTAGGCCTGCACCTACGTACTAGTATCTTAGCTAGTACAAGAGCAAAGGGGGTTGGAGCTCCCTTCCAAGGAAGTTTGGAGAACGTGAGAGGGTTGTAGCCCTCTGCAGGTTGTAGCCTGCGTACTGGTATAAGGCTGCACCAGTACAAAATATTGTAAACTAAAGTTCCTATTAAAGAAAGATAGAGACAACTTGCAACAGGTGGTTTTCACCCACATTGGGTTTCCACCTTATATCTTGGTGTTCATGTGTGTGGCTTTTGTGTAATGATCTGTTATACTGCATCTGTTTACTTTTAATATGGTTAATAAAGTCCTGATGCATTTACTGAAGATAAACTAATTGAATCATAAGTTTTCTGGTTATACGCTGGTTTCTTTAGACACAGTAGCGTGTACACGCTGTTTCACTTAACTGAAGTCGCGTATATGTTTCAAAGTATTTGAAAAGTTTTATTGATCTGATAATACTGATTCACCCCCCCCCCCCCCCCCCTCTCAGTATTATTTCCAACAGTCAAAAGGATGTTAGAAGATTTCTAAGATTCATAGGATACTATAGAAGGTTTATAGAAAATTTCACTAAAATAGCATCCCCACTTTTCAAATTACTCAGCAAAGATTGTGAATTCAATTGGAATCCTGATTTCCAGTTGGCATTTGAGACTTTGAAAGAAAAAACTTATGAAGCACCCATCTTAAGAGGTCCAAATTTGAAACTACCTTTTCACATTTCAACAGATGCTTCAGATATAACTCTGGGAGCTGTATTAGGAAAAAATATTTGATCCCCTATGCCATCTATTACACAAGCAAGAATTTGACTCTCATTGAGTTAAATTACAATATAACTGAAAATGAATTCTTAGTTGTTGTTCATGCTATTAGCAAGTTGAGACATTACATAATAGGCTATGAAACCTTTGTTCATACATATCACTCTGCAATTAGGTACTTAATGAATAAACATATTACTAATGGCAAAGTTACATGATGGTTATTACTCCTGCAAGAATTCAACATCACTGTTCTAGATAGACCTGGAAAACAAAACACAGTTGTTGATCTCTTGTCTAGAATTCCAAATATCAAAGATGACACTCCAGTTGAAGATAAATTTCCTGATGAATATCTTTTTGCAGTAACTACTCAGACCCCTTGGTTTGCAGATATTACCAATTACTTAGTCACAGGAAAATTACCTTCACATTTGTTTCCTAAGGAGAAAATAAAAATCATTCAAACAAGTGCAAGTTACTCATGGATTACTAATGAATTCTATAAAATAGGTCTAGATCTCATGATCAGAAGATGTGTTCGAGAAGATGAAATGCATAAAATTCTTAAGGCATGTCATGATGAACCTTGTGGTGGACACTTTGCTGACAACAAGACATCCTATAAAATCCTTCATTTAGGATATTATTGGCCCTCCATCTTCAGAGATGCCAAAGAATATGTCAAAAGGCGTGATAGCCGCCAAAGGGTATGAAAACCTGCTCCTTCAGATTAAATGCCACTACAAACTCAAGTACTCATTGAACCTTTTGAAAAATGGGCCTTGGATTTTGTTGGACCAATTAATCCTCCATCCAAATAAAAGAAGTATATTTTGGTATGCACTGATTATGTCACCAAATGGGTAGAGGCTAAAGCATTACCTTTTGCTAATGAAAATTCTGTAGTTAATTTTATTTTTGAGGACATATTCACTCGTTTTGGTGTTCCAAGAGAAATTGTGACAGATCAAGGGTCTCAATTTACATCTAAAATGGTGGAAAGGCTTGTGGAAGAATACAAGATCAAACATAGAAAGTCCATTCCTTATCATCCACAAGAAAATGGTCAATTTGAATCTACCAATAAGGTGATTGAAGGAATTTTCACTAATACTATACATCTACATAGAAGAGATTGGGCAGAAAGGCTTCTTGAAACCTTATGGGCCTACAAAACTACATGGAGGAACAAAACAGAACATACTCCCTATGAGCTTGTCTATGGGAAGAAAGTCCTATTCCCTATAGAGTTTCAAATCAGAACCTTCAAGATGGCAGTCCAATTGGGATTGGATTTATCAGAAGCACAAAAAACATAGAATGGAGCAACTCAACAAGCTTGATGAAATCAGGTAAGATGCAGTTCAAAGAACTAGTTTAGTCCAACAACAAAGGGCTAAATGGCATGATAAGTATATCAAGGAGAAGAATTTTTGAGCAGGAGATTGGGAACTTTTGTTAGATTCAAAATTCAAAGATTTTCAAGGAAAGTTTCAAACTCATTGGCTTGGGCCATATGAGATTGAAGAAGTCTTTAATAATGGAGCAGTGAGAATAAGGGAAATAGATGAAAGAAAGGTACCTATTCTTGTGAATGGTCATCGATTGAAGATATATCATAAGCCAATTTCAAGAGAGGATTTTGTCAAGATTTTCCAAGATAACACTGAAATGAAATTGGTGAAGAAGAATTCTTCTCCACTAACTTAGCTTTTATTTTTCCTATAGATATATATATATATATATATATATATATATATATATATATATATATATATATATATATATATATATATATAAGAAAATGTATAAGTATGAAAACCAATTATTAATTGGCATACTTATACATGAAATATAGGCTGAAAATCAGAGATTTCTGACATCCTATATTTTCCATTTTCTTTCTGTAATAAGTAGTGACATAAAGTTACATTCGTTTGTAGTTCTTAATCTGCAAATTCATTTCATTTCATTCTATATTACCCCATTTTCATTTTAGTTTACAATTTCATTCCATCTCACTTCAATTTCATTCCCTTTCACTTTCATATTCCATTTCCATTTCATTTCACATTCATGTTCCATAGCCATACTTCATTTTTTTCATGTTCCGTAGTTGATTCCATTCTGCTACTAATTTGATTCTGCAACCATATCTCATTCAACAACTCTGACATAATTATATAGTTTACAAACAAATGATGATTGCAGGGAATTGAAGAATCTTGTTTTGAAGATCAATATGCTAAAAGGGTCCCTACGGATCAACACCAAAGAAAACAACAAATGAAAAGGTTAAGTTCTGAAAGGTAAAATGAAAAAATTTATTTTAAATAGCAAGGTTAAAACATAAAGCATATATAATATGGATATTCATATGCTTCATTGACGAATCATCGTTTGATTTGATTGCAATCTCCATCATACTACATATCTGCCAGATCCTCCATATTTTGTCACATAATGGTCCATAATTAACTCCCTCGTTGTTATTAATGGTCATGAATACGACGTGACATGCTTGTCTACGTTTCTCCAAAGCCCCTACCATCTACTTATTTCATACAAACCCGCAGTTCCTTTCACCATATTTGCAGTCAATCCATTTCATAAAATGAGGAAGGGTAATTCTGAAGGTTGAGAACTCTGTGTAGTAGATGGCATGGGGCTAATTGTTAGATCAGAACCGGTAGGAGAAAAGCACATGGAAGGATACCCACAGCTCAAAGAAATGTTGCAGAAAGCAGGATGGCTTAAATTCATCGAGAAATTTGATTGTTTTCATAAGGAGATTACAAAATCCTTTGGTCGATCTTTTGATGGCACAGAGGTAGAAATTGGAGACATCAAGTTTGTAGTAACTAAGTCATTCATAACCGAGGCTATAGAAATTCCAAGGCATGGTGAAATATGGTTCAAGAACAAGGATTTCCACAATGAATCATGGAAAGTAATACTCAAAAACCTAGGTATGGATGTCTCTATTTTTAGAAAAGGAATTTCCATTTCAGCTCTTAAAACTAAGTGGAGGAAAATGCTCTTAATATTATAGAAATTTATCACCTGTGAGGGGAGATTTGGTTGAATGTATGTCTACCATATCCATTTACTGATGAATTTCTTAGAAAATGGGGAAATCAATCTTCCTTTCTTCCTATTAAATAGTTTAAGAAGGATGGCCTCAAATGTGCAAAAGAAAATAGAGTTCATAGATACAACCATGTATCATCATGGGTTGATAAAGGTATTGATTGAGTTTCATTTAAAAATCATAGGAGATACCTGGGAGAATTTCCTTATTAAAAACCATTTCCAAGAAGCACCAGAGTCACTTAAAGAAGACAATGTCAGAAGAAGTAGAATAAAGAAGACTGGTATAACTATTGAAAATAGACCTGAGTTTTCATTACAAAAAATAATGAAAAGTTAATCTTTGAAGAAATGATAGAAATCAGGAAGAAAATCAAGGCAATTGGAAAGATAAGAAAGGAGAAAAAGGAGAATGTAAGTCCTCTACAACTTAGAAGAAGCTCTAGACTCCGAGGTTTGGTAAATAAAACATCATCAAAAGGGACAAAGTTTATAAATTTAGACAAGGAAACCCCAAAAACATCTGTTAACATTTCTTCTACACACAGTCATCAAAATTCTCATATTCATCATTTTGAAGGTAGCCTAAGCAAAAGATCTCCAGGCATAGACCCAGTGCAGTAACAAATATATGATTATATAGAATCAATGGACAAGAGAAGTGCCTCAATGAACTCAGAACTTTCTGTCAATCCACAAGAACCTCTAATTGATACTCTCAAACATGAAATTTATGAATTAGAGATATTGAACAGACATATGAAACAGGAGAATGAAATCTTGAAGGAACAAAATAAATTGGATAAGGCAATTCACGATAATACCATTTTGCATTTAGGACTGTGGTATAAGAAAAACAAGAAATTTAAAAGAAAGAATAAGATTTTGAATAGAGCAGACATCAACCTTAAGTACATGTTTCTTATGACAAAGCCGAGAATGACAGTCACTTCAAAGAAGAGCAAAAGAAGGAATTTGGATGTATTAGCAGAGGTGTATAAGCAAATGCATTAGGGAGAAAGAACTCACATTTTTGGCAAATTGCATGAGGACATGCAATGATTTTGTAGTGGGGGTATGTTGAATCTCAAAATTACCCTCTCCTTGACATTTTTGTCTCACCTTTTTGTCTCACTTTCTCGTAAGATAATAGACCCAATCAATGATAAATGCTAGGTTTTGTCTTAGGGAAAGTATTAAAATGATCACCATATTATATTTTCATGTTCTTGCTATTTGAATAGATTTTTGCAAATTAGCTATAGAACGCAGCCTATTCTGCAACTAACTGTGGATTTCGTAGCTACTCTCATGGTTTGGAAGGTTCCAGGTGTTAAATGAAGAATTGGACCACATGAGCATTTCTAGAATCCTCTCCACATGGATTCCATCCTATTCACTTGGTCCAGATCGACGAAAAAAAAGCCTAAGGTCATGGTCAAAGATGGAGTAAAAATACGTTATCTAGAAGTAGTAAGACTCTTGATTTGCTCTTTCGTGGATAATTAAGAGTCTAACAGTTCCATTAAAAATTTAATTCGAATTAGCCACATGTAGCTGATCAAAAGTTTAAACTGCCCTATTGTAATTCAAATTAGCCACCTATACCAAGTTTTCTCATAAATAGCCATGTTAGATTTATTTCAAATTAGTCACCTGTTGCAAGTTTTTCTCATAAATAGTCATGTTAGATTTAATTCAAATTAGTCACCTGTAGCAAGTTTTTCTCATAAACAATCATGCTAGATTTAATTCTAATTAGTCCCCTGTAGCAAGTTTATCTCATAAACAGTTATGTTATTTTCCTATAGATATCAGTTGCATGGAACCGAGAAGTAGTTAGAAGTTAGAAGGAATTACGTTGAGGCTTTTTGCTGATACTTTGTATTCAGACTTTGTTTTGTTCATAATACAAACTTCGTGTTGTCAATGATCATTTAAAGTGCATCCTTAACTAGCTAGCATTCCAGCCACATTAGTTGTAGAGGACCCCTGCACTGAAGGGGGTTTTTCATTTGTTGTTTTCAGTTTAGTTTCTATTACTCTATTTTTAGCAAATCTGTTTTCTAATTTAGAATGATATTTCATTTCAATTTTTAACCAATAAGTGTAAGGATAAAACCAAAATTGTGCAACCTTGTTCTTCTAAGATATTTCATGGAGAAAAATGATTTTGTTTCCAAATTGAATTAATATTGAAGTAATAAGAATACATAGTTGCGTAGTTTTCTCACTATTTTTTCATTCATTCTCTTAGAATAGAATTGTCAATTAACTATGTTAATGGATGTTTTCAGAAGCCATTTCAAGATGATGATGATCCTAAACTAAATGGTTAAATGTCTAAATTCATACAGTGATTGAATTTACTCATTACGTTGTTAGTTTTACATGCTTTTACCATTTTGCTTTTAGATCCTTAGTTGCATCATTGATATTCCAAAAAAATCATTTCAAGGAGATTGATTTAATCATATTCCAAAATTGAATAGTTGAATTTTTAATGAATGCAATTACTGAGTTACTTTCTGCATCAATTTCACTCTTGGTTTTAAGAATTAGATCCATGGATTAGGACTAATGATAAGATAAGATAGATTCTCTGATTCCTTATTAGGTTATAACTAGCCAACAGTTCTTGGTCCATTTTTAGGAAATTAGATTAACTTAGGAACATTTCCTTTCCTTTAAAATTCATTAGATCCACTTAAATTTTCTCATAGTTTTAGGTTGTACATTCTTAGACATCAAAGAACAGAAACCTCCAAAAACAAACATAAAATACAAAACAACAAAGTAAGAGAAAGGTTAACTAAGAACATATATTGCACCACACTTTATCAGTCTACAAACCTCGGTTGATAATTTATAAAAGCAATTTAGGACACTAAATTGACTAAACAAAGTCCATGACAATTTTATTATAAGCATGCTTTGTTGGAATGAGCTCAACCCATTTTTTGAATTAATTTGTTGTTGTCAAAATGCAAGAATAACCATTGCTAGAATTTTGGTTAAACATGCCAATGAAATCTAACCCCTATTGTTGAAAAGGGGCTTATGCTATAACATGTTGGAGATGCAAGCCTGCTAATTTCTGCTTCCTTGTGAAAAGTTGACACTCTTGATAAGTTCTGACGAATTTGTGCACATTCGAAAAAATGGTGGGCCAGTAATATCCTGCACGCAGAATCTTGTGGGCTGTAGTTTTCGCTGCAAAGTGCCCTCCACAAAATCCTACACGAAATTCAGTGATGAGATTTTTAGCTTGATCCTTATCAATGCATCTGAGTATTATCCCATCCAGATTTCTCCATCCTAGGCCATCCTTTAAGATACAATATTTGGATGCCTTGAATCTGAGAGCCCTCCTTTTATGGGCTACCAAATGATTAGGACAAGCCGAGTTTGTCAAATACTAGATGACGTCCTTATAGAATTCGATCCCTTCCCACTTGTAAAGTTCAGGAGATATAAAAGGTGAAACAACCTCATTCTGGCAGACCATATCTAGGTATTTCTCATTAATTTCTGTCAACATTTGAGCTAATCCTTTACCTATGACATGCTTGGTTGGTCTGATTTCAAGATCATATTATTGAATCTTAGTTACCCATTTGACATGAGTTCCAAAGTAATCAGTTTGAGTTAAGATATATTTGATAGATAAGTGCAGATCAAATGAAATAATGTTTTAATAACCCACATATGTCTTGAAATACTTAAGATATTTGCCCAATGCATTCCATGATGTTATACCTCAATTATGAGTTCTTCCATGACTTACTCATGAAGGAAATTGGTTTTTCATGCCCATGTTTGTTCTTATGTAATAGAATACCCACAATTATAGTATTCTCGGAAGAAAATGAAAAGATCATAAAATATTTTGAATAATCCCAGCTAACAAAGACAAGATTTGGCGATGGTATCCTTGATATCCTAAAATCCCTCTTTATGCTCTTCCTTCCAAATAAATTTTGCATCCTTTTTAAAAAGGAATTGTATAGGTTTACCAATCTCAACATAGTTTGGAATAAATCTCCTGAGAATATCTGTCTTACCAAGGAAAGGCTGAAGGGACTTAAGATAATGAGGTAGTTGAATTTGTTGAATAGCCTCAACTCTTTCATGATCAATTTTGATGCCATCTTTGGAAATGATATGTCCCAATAATTTGCCTTCGTTCAACCCAAAAAAAATACTTCGCTAGGTTTAATGATATGTCAAATTCATGACATTTGTAAAAAAACTTCCTTAGATGGCTGATATTATCTTTACCATTCTTAGAAAAAATAGTGAGGTCATCCTCATAGATCTCAATGATTTTTCCAATTAATTCGTTGAAAAGAATAATCCATGGCACTTTGAAAAGTATCCCCTGCATTTGTTAGCCCGAAGGGCATTCAAAGATATTTAAAAGTACCCCAAGGTGTGGTGAAAGTAGTCTTATGACGATCTTCATCTTTAACCCGAAGTTGGTTATAACCCCAAAAACCATCTAATAATGACATCAAACCAAACCCGATTATCCTTTGTAGCATATTATCCATGTTGGGCAACAAATAATTATCTTTTTTACATGCTAAGTTAAGATTTCAAAAATTTACACATATTTTGATAGTACCATTCTTCTTTCTAACAATAACCAGGTTCGAGCACCAAGATGAATGCCGAGTTTGTCTAATGATACCAACAACAAACATTTTTTGTAATTCTTTCTGAACCAGAGGGGCCAACTTAGGATTTATTTGCCTTAGATTTTGCTTGAATGGTTTGGCCTCTTCATCCTTCAAAGGAATAGTATGTTGAATAACATATTTCCGGTATCCTTTGAGTTCATCATAGGAAAAGGCCAAAACATCACGATATTCAATAAGCAGATCAATCAAACTTTCCTTTTCTTCTTCAAAATATCCTTTACCAATTTTAACTATCTTTGGGTTCTTAGGAAAATCGATATTCACCTCAATGAATTCCCCAGGATCCATCTTCTTTTCATCAGTCATTTTTGTTAAATCATTTCTATCAAAGAGTTGTTCCATGGCCACCATGTTCCCCATGGTGGGATTTATCACATCCTTCTTTCTAAGTTTAGATCATTTTTCCTTAGAACAAGGTTGGAAACTTTCGAATTTGTCTACGTGATTTAGGAAATGAACAATTTTCCTTTCATCATAAAAAAACTTTCCAATTCTCTAGATTATCTGGGATTGAAGGTCTAAAATGACTTCCATTATGGCTTTATCCTTTATTAGATTATCGAAAATTTGGAAAGTGGAAGCGACAACAGCAAGCTCATCGACTTGACCGTTTTCTTCTCTAGGAACATTGTGTATGCCAAATGCATCGAATCACAATGTTTATATATTTCCCAAGTCTATCACTTTTGCATGAGAATATACCCTTGACTTGTTTGATAACAAGATCTGAATCACCTTTTACAGTGAGTAATTTTATTCTGAGGTCCCTAGCTATTTCCAAACCTAGTAGCAAAGCTTCATATTCAGCCACGTTGTTGGTAGCTTCAAACTCTAGATGGAAAGAAATTTGAACACATGTCCCAGGGGTGAAGTAAAAATGATCCCGACCCCTTTACTTAGTTTTGAAAAAGCACCATCAAAACTCATGTGCCACATCAGATCTTTAGACTCTATATCATCCTTAGGCAAATCTATAGGATCAGAAAGGACAACATAATTCACAATGTTGGACTGCATCACAATAGGCTCGTCTAAAGGGCCCTTGGGAGGAGATATTTTTTTTGAAACCTCTTCAACCTTGGTATGATCATCACATGAAATAGAAGAAGAGGGAGCTTCAGGAACCTTTTCAGGAGACCCTTTAACCTCTTCTGTGACTGAATTATTCTGAATTGGTCTTTTGATCATTTGAGTGATAGGCACATGTATTTTTGCTTGGCTGATCCATTCTCCTAACTTGAAACCAGAATTAGATTTAAGAAAATCATAGGTCAATTCTTCTTGGGTTTATTTCTCTTTAAGCCAATATTCGTCCTCATTCTCAACATTACTTAAGTTAAAATTGTTAGAAAATTATATATTACAAAGAAATGGAACACATAAAGTAATGCATAAATATAAACATAGAAAACACATAAAAACAATAGAGACACATATATACGTGGTTTAGCCAATTTGGGCTACGTCCACGGAGAAACGATGACTCCTTCCTTTTATATTATCTAACAAAATGAAGAGATACAACCTACAGTAGATCCACTTTAATTCCCTCTTTGCTCTCACACAATATCCTCTCTATTTCTCACTCAAAATACACACATACATAGCCGAAATACAATTCCCTCATAAATAGTGAGGGTTTTCCTTCTAGGGAAAAAACCCTAAATTAAACATAACTTCTACCATCAGATTTCTGCCTAATGAATGGGCTAGATTGACTACGAAATTACAACATTTTACAAGGCAATTTTACATCTATTTTTAGCCTCAAGGTTGCTACCCCTGATCCCTCACCCGTTGGGGGGGGGGGGCTTTAAAGAATTGTTATCGCCCCCCCAAAACCCCCCTCGCGATGCACAAAAACGGGCAATGTTTTTGCCACATTACGAAATGGGGTCCAATGTGGCAATGCCTCTGAATAAAGAAGATAATCAGGCTCCACACCTAACAATCTCCCACTTGGAGACTGATTATAGCAACTCCACGACTACTTCATTTGCTGGACAATGACTCCACTTTGGACCTAGTTGTTTCCCATCTCCATCATCATACTTGAAGCCCAATTGAAACCAAGTAGAATCTCAGTTTCTCCTTGGTTACAACTTTTGTTAACATATCTACAGGATTCTGGCTAGTGTGTATCTTTTCCAGCTTCAATTGTCCATCTTCCAACATTGATTGTATGAAATGGTACTTGAGTTGTATATGTTTAGTCTTGGAATAAAATGTAGAGTTGTTTGCAAGATGTATGGCACTCTGGCTATCACTATATAACCTGCCCAACACCTTCCTTTTACCCAATTCATCCAGAAAAAATTGTAACCAAATAATTTCTTTACTAACCTTTGTAGCAGCGACATACTTTGTTTTCATCATTGAGAGTGCAATGAAACTTTACAGTTTTGAAACCCAATTGATAGTTGTTCCGCCTAAAATAAAAACATACCCTGTGGTGCTCCTCATGTTATCTCTATCACCTGCCATATCTGCATCATCGTATCCATATAGAGCAATGTTTGAACCACCAAAGCATAATGTTTGATTTGTGGTACCGCTCAAATACCTAAGAATCCACTTCACCAACATCCAATGTTCTTTTCCTAGATTGTTCATGTACCTTCTTACAACTCCCACTGCATGTGCAATATCAGGCCTTATGCAGACCATTGCATACATTAAGCTTCCAACTGCTGATGCATATGGAACTTTAGACATATAAGCCATTTCTTCTCGAGTCTTGGGACACACCTCCTTACTTAGTTTGAAATGACTAGCCAAAGGTATACTAATTGGTTTTTCATTTTGCATATTAAATCATTTCTTTACTAACCTTTGTAGCAGCGACATACTTTGTTTTCGTCGTTGAGAGTGCAACGAAACTTTGCGGTTTTGAAACCCAATTAATAGTTGTTCCACCTACAATAAAAACATACCCTGTGGTGCTCCTCCTGTTATCTCTATCACCCGCCATATCTGCATCATCATATCCATATAGAGCAATGCTTGAACCACCAAAGCATAATGTTTGATTTGTGGTACCGCTCAAATACCTAAGAATCCACTTCACCAACATCCAATGTTCTTTTCCTAGATTGTTCATGTACCTTCTTACAACTCCCACTGCATGTGCAATAGCAGGCCTTGTGCAGACCATTGCATACATTAAGCTTCCAACTGCTGATGCATATGGAACTTTAGACATATAAGCCATTTCTTCCTGAGTCTTGGGACACACCTCCTTACTTGGTTTGAAATGACTAGCCAAAGGTATACTAATTGGTTTTTCATTTTGCATTTTAAATATTTTCAACACCTTTTGTATGTACTCACTCTGAGACAATGTTAATTTGCGGTTCTTCCTATCTCTAGTTATTCTCATACCAAGGATTTGTTTTGCAGCACCCAAATCCTTCATTGCAAATGAGTTTTCCAATTTTCTTTTGAGCACATTTATTTCCTACATGTTAGACTTGCAATAAGCATGTCATATACATACAATAACAATATAATATAGCTACCATCATTTTTCCTTTTGAGATAAACACAATGATGAAAGTGACATCTAGTATAACCTTGTTTGGACATAAACCTATCAAATTTTAGATACCACTACCTTGGACCCTGTTTTAATCCATACAAGCTCTTCTTTAACCTGCACACTAGTTTCTCCTTCCCTTTTACCTTATATCCTTGTGGTTGCTGCATATATATCTCTTCATCCAAATCCCCGTGGAGAAAGGTTGTCTTTACATCTAACTGCTCAAAATGCAAATCTTCAGCTGCTACTAGACTTAAAATAGCTTTGATTGAATTCATTTTAACAACAAGAGGAAATATCTCATCAACCCTTCACTACAAGTCTAATTTTATACCTTTTTCTACATCCATCTTCTTCCTTCAATCGGTAAACCCATTTATTCTTTCGATTTCTATGGCCTCCCTAAATTTATGGTGGTAAGAGTGAGCAATTTTAGCAATAACCTTGGTCTCCTCAATACATATATGATGCTTGGTCTTCTCTGCATGCTCTACCAAGGCTGAAGACCAAGCCCTCCCATGCTTAATGTTAGCTGCGTGCTCATTAATCCTCTAATTAATGGAGCGCCCAATTTCACCAACATAGGGGGTCCCACAAGAACAAGGAATAACATAGACCCCTTTCATGTCTTTGGGGTCTACAGGGTCTTTTACAGATCTAAGGGAACTACGAATGGTGTTAAGGGGTCTAAAGGTTGAAGGAACATTATGTTTCTTAAGGATCCTAGCAATCTTGTCAGTGGTCCCTTGTATGAAAGGGAGATGAACCCCTGAGATTCTATCTTTGGGTTCTTCTTTAACCTTGGGACCTCTTCTTGCTTTAAGGAAAGCTTTCAGACCTATGTTGGTGAAACTGGGCGCTCCATTAATCAGAGGATTAATGAGCACAGAGCTGACATTAAGCATGGGAGGGATCGGTCTTCAGCCTTGGTAGAGCATGCAGAGAAGACCAAGCATCATATATGTATTGAGGAGACCAAGGTTATTGCTAAAATTGCTCACTCTCACCATCATAAATTTAGGGAGGCCATAGAAATCGAAAGAAGGCTGAGCAATCTCAATAGGGATGACAACTGGAATATTAGTAGTTGTTGGATCCCTGCCCTCTCCTCCCCGCCCCCCTTCTCCCTTCTTCATTCTAGTTGTTTCCTTTCCTTTTTTCCCCTCGGCTATTGTAGTGTTTGGATTCCCCTTCGTTCCCTTCCCCCTTTATTTTTAGATTTGCTTAGGTTAGGTTCCCTATTTTAAAATTAAATAATAAATAAATTTAGTTCAAAATTTTTTATATTAAAATTATTAATTTTATTTATAAACATAAAGAGTTATAAATGAGTTATTTATATCATATAATCTTATTATTGGTTTTAACTAATTGTTTGATTCCTTTATTCCATCTCTAATAGTATCTCATTCATCTAAAAGAAATCAATTATAATTATTTAGCAAATAATCTTTGGTCATGTATTAAACATTCTTATATATTTCATAATGCTTATCAATTTCTTGGTAAAAATGGGTTAACCATTAAGTTATACTTACTAAATATTTAAACATTAAACTCTAATGTCTTATAGGTTTATCCCTGTACAAGAGTTTACATAACATTTTAATCAAAATTACTATATCTAAAAAATTTAACCAAGTAAAAGGAATTAGATACAATATATTCATATCCCATATAAGTTAAATAAATTTATTCTCGGAAAGTTATTTATTTAGTTATTTTTATTAATTAATTCATTTTCAATAATTCTTAATCTGATAACATAAGTTTTTGTTTAGTTTAAAGTTGAAAAAGAAAAAAAATTAAAATTAATAATTATCAACGGTTATTCATATGAAACTAAGTCAAAATAATTAAATATTAAAAATTTTATTATCTAATTTAGTAGTAAAACTCCCCCTGCCCTTGATCTTGTCAAATTTAGTTGGAATCCAGTCAATTGTAGCCGTTTCCTATGGTCCAAATTAGTTGCTTCTTTTTATCCATTATAATGAGGAGTCTCTCTATTTAATATGTTTCCATGATCTGGTTCTTCATCTTGTCCTGACAATGAACCACATTTGCTGGTTCAAAACGCGTCAACAAATGAATTTTGATGTGATTATCTCAGAAATTTGTTCGTAAATCTTGATATTAAATAAATGCTTCATAAGAAATACCTTATTTGAGGCGGACGGTTTTTCATATAGTTTTGTAAATGCCAACATTATACCCTCTGTTTTTGTTTCCTTTGAAATATTAAAGGTTATCGATGCCGCTAGGCACAACTGTATTGTTCCAACTGCCTTTCTGTCAAGAAACTCCCCATCTATGTCTGTCATACTCATCGGCTTCTCTGTCTTTCCACTCAATGCTAGGTACAAAAATCTATGATACAAGTAATCTTTCATCTGCATATTCCACAACTGGTAGTTTTGGCCGATTTTTCGACCATAAAGCTACCATCTTCTGCCATTTCTCCCACTAGAACTAGGAACCCTTCTCTCCTGCGAGCTTATTAGCCAAATAGACCTTCAGCTTTGATACAAGTTGTTAGAAAATTATATATTACAGAGGAATGTAACACATAGAATAATGAAGAAATATAAACATAGAAAACACATAAAAACAAGAGAGACACAGATATACGTGGTTCACCAAATTTGGGCTACGTCCACAGAGAAACATCCAGTCCTTCCTTTTATATTATCTAGCAAAATGAAGAGATACAACCTACAACAGATCTGTTGTAATTCCCTCTTCTCTCTCGCACAATCTCCTCTCTCTTTCTCGCTTAGAATACACATATACATAGCTGAAATACAATTCCCTCATATATAGCAAGGGGTTTCCTTTTAGGGCAAAAAACCATAAATTATACATAACTTCTACCGTCAGATTTACGCCTAACGAATTGCCTAGATTGACTATGAAATTACAACATTTTACAAGAAAATTTTACATCTATTTTTAGCTTCGGGGGCATTTCCCCCGATCCATTGCTGGGGGGGATCTAAAGAATTGTTGTCACCCCCCATGGACCCCCCTGGCGACGTGCAAAAATGGGCGGCGTTGCCACCACATTATGAAATGGGGTCCAATGCGGCGATACCTCTAAACAAAGAAGATAATTAGGCTCCACACCCAACAAATATTTCAACATCTCGACTATTCTCAATAATTTCCATCCAATCCTTTAGAGATAAATGAAATTCTTTTCCAAACATATTAATTTGAGGATCAAGGGGTATTTTCTCAACAAGAGGAATTCTTCTCGGCCATGGGTGATTATTACTTCCAGATTGTGTACTGAACATTTGAATCATTCTGGAGTGGATTTAATTCATTTGTTTGGTATGTTGTATATTCATTTCTTTTACCAAACGGGTAAATTCCTTGACTATTTCTGATTCTTTTTCTTTAACTTATTTTCGTTTAGACTTAATTTGGATTCTTTGAAAACCAAAACTTTCTATTTTCTTAGAGGCTTTCTTATCCTTTTCCAATTCCTCAGCCATGCTTTGGGAAATTTCTAGAGTATTAGGATTAGCACATTTGATTTCATATTGGGTTTCCATTGGATAAGCTTCAAGGTATTATTCTAGAATAGTCTTGTCAGGAGGATTGTAATCCTGAATCATGTCCCTTAGAAGCTTACTAAATCTTTGGTTGAATTCTTCCACTATTTCATTTTATTTTTTCTTAAATGTGTTGAATTCTTTAACCAAATATTTTCCTTCTCTTTTATTCCCATATTTATCTTTGAAAGCGTCAAGGAGAGTCTTCAAAGAATAAAAAGAATTATCAAACCTATCTTGAAACCTGTCTAGAGCATCATCTTCTAGAGAAAGCACAAATAACTTCATTCAACCATCTTTATGATTATAATCAATAGCATGGGGAAATATGTGGATGAAGTTGTTGAATTTTTGTATATGGGCTTCGAAATTTATAACATTGTTTCCCTAGAACAGTGGTATCTTGCTCATGGTAGATTCACTTGACAAGTCATGTGGATACCCCTGAATGTTGGTGAAGTTGGAAGTCCTATAAAAGTTACCCATGAGGTCAAGATTTATAGGATGATTGATAAAAAGAAAATGGAGTTCAAGGAGGGCCTCATGTCCAAGAAAATTTAAATGATATCTAGAATGGAACTTGTTTAACCGAGCTCTTAGAACATTTTACAGGATCGGGAGCTGGGTTAACCAAGTTACCAGGATTCCTTCTAGAGTATGTTCTTGCAAATGGATGAATAAGTGGAGTCTCCACCCAAATATAAAATCAACCTAAATGTCCAGGTGTTAAATGTGAGAATGAAGAATATGAGAGGATTAGTAAGAGTAAAATTGATAAGGTGATGCGAAGGTGAAGAATGATGAGATATGGAAGGTGATTAGAAGATTATGTGAAATTGTCATAAATCCAAGGTCCAACAAAATGGTCCCCGACAACAACGCCAAAAATGGTGTTCCGCTTGATGCGCTAAATGGAAAAATGAGAGATCAATAGTGAGAATTTTTGCTAATCTCGGCAACAAGACAAACTCATCCTTGAAAACATTGCCAAAAATTGTTGTCACCTGGATTGTACAAGAACCGCGATAACCTCTCAGGGTGGGGTGGGGGTTGTCACTCTAATCCTCACCCACTCCATTCTAACTATCTCCCAACAATAGGCTATGGGGGGTAGTCCCTATGGAATGAGGTGAAGGACAACAAGTTGGAAACCAACTTGTTTGGGAGACACAAATGAGTGGCCTAGTTACTTGGTTAAATTTAGCAAGGTTAATGATTTGATTAGATTTTAAGTATGATACCAGTGCCTTGATGGAGTCACAATTATTTCTTATGATAAATTAAAAACCAAGTGACTAGATGGACACCCGCTGCCTGAATGATTAACTAATCTATATGATATGCAAGTCCTAGGGCCTATTTGAGGTGCAATGATCTTAGTTGATTTTAATTATATGCTCGATCTAAGTATGGCCTTCCCTTAACTATTTGAAGCTAGGCTCCAAGGTAGTTTGTGGGATGGAGACCAACAGGAAGTAGGCTAGGGCCTGATTAATGATACTTGTTGTTGTACTCTTATCATCTGATGCCTCCGGAGATGTACAGACTATAGCTCTGATGATTGCAAGGTCACTGTGTTAACCACCGAAGAGTTTGCAAGCCCCTTAAGCTAGGTGAAAAGGGTTTCCCTAGATTTCTATCAACCTAGCTTATGCTAGGAGGTAAGTTTTAGTGCAAGCTAGATCTATGATGCTTATGCAATGATTATGAGTGAAATTATCTTAGGTTACATTTGTTTAAGATATTTAATACTTACTTAGTGTGAATTGTCTTAAAGTAAAGAATACTTAACAATTATTGAGATAACAATCTTAACAAGATAATTGGCCAAGAGATACAAGTGCAAACTTCACAAAGCTATGAGATGCCAATGTTCAACAATGTCCAATACTTTAGATGAGCCAAATTATCTTAATGGAAACTTAGATGTTCAAATTCAATCACATCAACAAGATACCAATATGACCAAGAGACTTATTGCCAAGACAATTTATGATTTCAAGTGCTTATAGGTGAGTGAGCTTATTAGATGTGAGCAACACAATGCTAGCCACTTTCACAATATTAATGCTAGGAACAAGTAACAAAATATGAAGATACTTAGGCACTTTATGTTCCAATGATCATTTTATGAGTAACAAGTGGCTGTTAAGACAACAGTTAAACAAGTTATAACAACAATAAGTAAATATCAATCTATCAATGCTTATGATTGCCCAATGTCACAAAAATTGACCCAACCATCAAATAACTTGATAAAATTGAAAAATCAGATGTACTAGCCTCTTTAAGATGTATTTTCAGAGATATTTCAGATCTGATATGTTTATTACAACAATAAATAAATGACAGATCAACAAGCCAATGAAGTTACAATCAATGCCAAAATTGCCTAGAAATAGGAAAATTTATCGGAAACTGAAAATTTCAAGTTTTAGACCCTTATTAAGTGTATGCTTCAAAAATTTCAGATCTGAAAACTTCAGTTATGCATAAAATTCTAGCAAGCATAAAATTAGACCTAGGTTAGATCAAAGGTGCCTAAGTGGCCAAAATTCATGAAAATGAAAAATTTGCAATTTTAAACAATTTTGACCATGTAGCATGTGCTTTTAGGGTTTAATTGTTGTTGATTTAATTGTTGTAATAGAACAAAGATAAAACAAGGGTTTAGAGGTCAAACCCTAGGCATTGAACCTTGCAGAATCACTTGCCAAGTGGCCAAAAGATTTTGGATGAAGAAGCCACCTGAAAATCAAAATTTTGGAGAACCTACACCTGCAAAACCACAAAGGAATCAATTTTAAAATTTCAGATTAGGGTTTAGGGAAAACCAAGGGAAAAAATGGCCAAGAAGAGCCAATGCTATGGCAAGGAAGGCTAATGTTGAGGGCTAGGATGGTAGATCAAGGGCCAAAAAGGCAAGAGAAGGCTCAAAAGGGCTACGTTGGGGCTCAAGGACGCTTGAGGAAGAGGAGGCCCTAAGACTGGACGACCAGGGTTTAGGGAATATTTAGGGCCTAAAAGGCCACATCCAACCCAAGGTGCAACCGTCAGGGTTAAGGAATGGGGGATGAGGATTTTAATGCCTACGACCAGGCCAAAAGAGGCCCTAAAACCCTAGCGCAGGGCCCAGGAGAGGAGGTCGAAGCTTCTAGGGCTCACGACCAACCCTAGAAGGCCTAAAAATCAAAATCCTTGTCTTATTTTTTTTCCTTCCAGATCTAAATTTTGATGTAAAATATTCACTGAATAGCCCTACAAAATTTTTCAAGGAACTAGATCTTACCCTCAAGGGCCTAGAGCTATCTCTTCCTCAACTTGATCCATTGATCCAACCTACAAAAATGGAAAGTAAAACACCCAAACCCCAAATATATACAAAAAATACTTAAAACCCCAAAACCCAAGTTAGAAAAAATAATTTACAAATTATATCTACAAAATGATTCACAAGATTGACAAATATACAAGGGTTTTGAAATTTTTTAAATTTTTGAGAAAAATATTTTTTGTGGAGCTTTTTCCTTTGAATAATGTCTAAAAATATTTTAGAAACCCTAATGTATACTATAGCGTTAGCGAAGATTTAATCCACCATATAAATATTTCACATCTATTCTAGCAACTACAACCACCCTCCAAAATTTTTCCTTAGCTTCATTTTGGAGCCTCCCTTCCAACTTTTCACAACAACTTGCCTTGCTTCATCAAGTTCACAAGCTAAAGTGTTTTGATTCCACAAAGGCAACCTTTCGATCACATCCCAATGCACTCCCCTCACAGGATGATCACCCGGACTTAGTCTAGCTGCAGGTTGAGCAACTCCCCCAAGGAATTGTGCAATTATAGAGGGAAACCAACCTTCCCTCCAGAAATTGCACAATCCTGACTAGCAGCCTGCTGGGCTCCAAAATTGCACAATTCTGCAAGTTAACCCTCATAGCAAAAATAGCACAATTTTCCCTAGCAGGGCTGCTCAACCCATAATTTGCGCAAATATGGGTAACAATCAACTACTCTGCCTAGAAATTATGCAAATCTCCTGGGCAACCAGCCCAGTTCCCAGTCGGAAATGAGCATTTTCTCCCATTAGTCAAGCAGTCTTTTACATGTGCGGCTGAGTTGATCGGTTCCCTCCGGGACCGAGAAAAACTGACTTGCATGCATGGGTTGCTTCTGCCAAGGCAGCATGCAAAGGTATCCCTTGTTTCAGGGATCTATTTTTAACAATTGGAGGTTACATGCAAGGATCATTTCAGAAACCTCCCACTAAGTGTCACTTTCCCTAGATTTGTGGCATGCATGTCGCAACCTTGATGTTATCAAAACTCATCAATCGGACATTGCAAAGCTCATTTCTCACATCAACCTTGCAGCTTTAACATCTCACATCACATCTAGGAGTAGTTGACACTTTCAACTCAGTTGTTTTGGGGTAAGCCTGCTTTCCATTCCTTGTGTTGCACTTCTATCACTTTTTGTGTTTTCTCTTGTGTGAGCATTATCTGCTTGATTTTAGTGGAGGCTAGTTTTCGTTTTGATACATACTAGCTTGTCCTAGCACTACTTTAGTTTTCATTGCTATCTTGCTACTATTGCATGCATGAAACTATTTTCCACGAATGGTCATCGATTCGGAAATTCGCCTCACCCACATGCATGTTGATCTATTTACTGAATCTTTCATTCATAATTGCATGCATTTTCAATCATTCTACTTTCACTTGAAGTGTCACCATGCATCAACTATCATATTTTCTTTTAGGTTCTCGTCGATGAGTTATACCAACCTTGGTCCAGAATCTTCCTTCATTGAGACAACATTGCATAATCAGGGGAAGGAAGGCTCTGTCTTCCTCTCCAGAAATGTGCATTTCTTCCTAGGCACTATCCTTTAGGACTGTTTTGTGCATCTTTTAAGGACAGTGACTGTTGGCCCAGAAAATTTGCACAATGTAGTCATTGAGCCTGCAACCATTACCAACTAAGATTATGCATTACGTAATTCCAGCAATCAGCAACTAGAATGGACTATGCATTGCGCAGTTCTAATAGTCAGCCAGTCTCCGACCAGCCTAGACTGTGCCTTTTGCAGTCTTGGCAGTCACTATCCTGAGCTCTCGGTCGAAATTGCGCAACCTTCATGATTATTCACAAAGGTATGTTGAAAGTCAGTTCTCAAGCTCATTTTGGTTTTTGACTGACAGATTGCTTGCCATGAGTGTTTCCATGTCTCCAGGTATTGCAGGTGTTCATCTAACTCTCTGTAGTGTAGGTATAATGGTTTCCATGAGGGCAGAGTCGAAGACATCGATTAGAGCACACCTAGAGATGCAGACGATCAAATGTCTATGAGCTTGCTTACTCACGAAGATATCAAGTTGTTCGTAGACAAGAACATCAAGTTATTATAGCTAGCAGCATTAGGAAAAGTAGCTGAAAGCAACATACGGAACGCAACGAATGTAGAGAAAATAGCGAATGCAGTGAATGCAGTGAATGTAATGAACACAACGAATGCAACGAATATAGCAAATGCAACGCATGAAAGAGGAAATTTTTTGATAACATAGAGGTGTAAAAAAGTTACAAGATCAAGCAGATCCACTAATGATGAAAGCAACTTCGGAGGCTTAGGCTATGAAGTGACGACACGACATGAAGATCGTGCGAAGACATAGAATGGTTTTCTGAAGCAGCAACTCAAGGAAGAACATGAAGCTGCACAGACAGAAAAATGAGTTGCAGCAGGAACAGGAACAGTAGTGGGCGCAACATGCACTCACGGATGAAACTACATCCATACAAGTTAAAGATCCATCCCAACAGCTGGCGCGGAGCAGACATGGGGAGAAATTTTGTTGATCGCATGCACGGGATTCAGCAGCATGCATGTCATTGTGTTCATGCATGTAATCCAACCCATTCAGTACACTCACCAAGGAGAAGACAAGAAGAAAGTCCAACTAGAGCTAAATATGTACTTCGAAATGTCGATGTGAATGACCACCAACACAAACTTGAATATTAGCATGGACACTATGCATTAGTGTGTGCCAGTTCATCCACACCCAAGAAGACCATGTGCAAGTTAGTAGACGAGTTGGATGAAGGAGTCGAACCAATGCACTGGATGCAACAGAGGCAAGAGTTCGCTTTAGCAAGACGTCACCATGGGGTGCATGCACACCATCACGGACGACCAATCTTGGCATCATCTCACCACCTTCTCCATCAAAAGCATGTCAAATAGTTGGTCTCATCACAACGGACTGAGTGTTAGTGATGTCTTGCATGGCTTGCTCAAGCCATTTTGTCTCACATGAGTACATGTGCATTGTAATGTTGAGTTATGTCAAGTGTAGGTCAAGTGTCAATAGTTGGATGTAACGATCATAGAGTAGGTGAAGAGTCATGAGGGTAGTTTAACTGTCATAAAGGGGAATGTCAAGGGTCACCCCACCCTTTCATAACTCATTGTAGGGGCTTTAGGTCAGCCAAGCTTCTGATAAGACTCTCTTGGAAAGAGCTTGGACAATGTTTTAACACGCCTTGGCTTCTCCATTGCACGGAGCTAGTTCATATCCTTAGAGGAGCAGGCGGGTGGTTGTAATGTTCCATTGTTGGGGCTTGTAGGTTTACATGGATGTATTGTATGATTGGAACTTACACTTCTTTATATAATAAGAGCCAACATGTTTTCATGCATATGTTGTTATTGTAGTTGGATTGTTCTGGTTGTTGTAGCAATGTATGTTTTCTAACTTATGTAGTTATGTATGAACACTTTTCTATGCAATTATATGAATCTTGTTGCAGATGTGTTGTTGTTTTAACCATCACTTTAGATTGTCGGACTGACCTTCCGGCTTGTGATGCATATTCGCTCGTGTGTTCCCTTCCCAGCTAAGTACACTTATAGGTTTCCAAGGGGCACACTCATCTCTACCCACATGTGTTAGAAACCTCTCATACACCTTCCATGACTCACTGCATCGGTCACACCCTTGATACTGACAGAGTTATATTACGTGCTTCTGCGACATCGTGGTCAAGGCATTGCTTTACGACCCACTATTAGGACTCCTACACCAAATGGTTTGAATTCTAATTGAGACTTCTTACTAGGGAGATCCCCTTACATGTTGGCGGGTCCAAAACCACCTACATTTGGGTGCTAGAAGGAGGGCCAGATGACAAGATGAGTACTGACATATTTTTTGAATCTCTACACATATATAATGACTCACTACCGAGCTGATCTTCTGGAATGTATGTCTTATGGAAATGATTTCATCATCCTGAAAAAGCTCTTGGATAACTTGTCTCATAAAACATTTGATGGTGGAGGCTAAGTAGCCTTCATAAGGCACACAGTTGGCATTGTAGGCTCATGTGCAAGACATGGATTCTTTGAAGAATACATGAACTGTGCATTGTTCATCTACATGTTTCGAGGGCACCCAATGCAATGGTGTGCCATGTTGCCCGAAAAATCTATTCATTCTCTTTCTCATTTGGTCATAGAAATAGAACATGCTTTCAATCACTTTAACTATAAATCACTCAACAAAGAAATTATGGAATTACGAAAAGCACCCGATGAATTCGTTTAGCAATTTCACATACGCTTTTGTAATCTTGCATAGCGATTTTTGGAAGATGATATTGATTGGGAATTTCTTGATGGAAGATTTGAGTATCTTCTTCACCTATCTGAACCCCACTCAACACACTTCAGTGATGGAGATATGTAATCACAGGCAGGCATAGTTGCTGTCACAAGTGAATGTCTATGTTCATGTCATCAAACAGCTCCACCACTATGGAGTGGAGTGATGTGGGAGGTCATGCACACACCTCTGTTGAACTGTCACATCTTCCCACCCCACCTTCTCTTGAGATTTGTGTAGATTTGGCTTGTAAGCCTGTTGGTTGTCACATGGATGTGTTCTCTCGACCTCCATCCTTGTGTCTTGTTGATCCTCCAGATTGTACTACCTTGTGTTCTCCCATTCTTTTCTCCTCACTTGTTGTGAACGAGGATCAAGCTGTCGACGGAGTTGGTGTTATACAGCCAACCTACGCCATCATTCATGATGAGTGTGTGCAGGAATCTAAAGAAGAGCCCGCGGTGAAGGATGACTCCCTTCCAGCCACACCTCATCCACTTCATCCTGACATCCCTTGTGATTCTGCCACTACTGATTTCCCCTGTGAAAACCCATTTTTGAATGCTTCTACTTTCGATCATTCACAGGACACCTCGGATGTTAGTCTATCATTACAGTGCAAAGAGGACACATCTTCCTCGGAAAATCTGTTCAATCTGTCATTTATCTTTCTTGAAAACACAGAGGGTGAACATATTTGCTTCTCATCTACCCCTCTGCCCGATTCATCAAATCATGAGGATGTCGATGAACATCTCGAATTTTTTGATCTTGGTTGTTGTGATCTTTTCACTTCCTCATCCGATCACGATGTTGATTCAATCGTTGTTAATCTATCCAAGGCACTCATCTACGATGATCTATCTATCAATAAGGTCGAAACAGCCAAGATTGTCGAGGCACTTCTGCCCGAACTGATGGTTATGTCAGGCCCTCACCATCCTGAGGTTGGTTTCACTTCCGGTCATGAAATTGTTGAAACACTCAAGGCTCCTCATCACTCTCTACTTTGCATTGAAGATCAGCCAAATACCCAGATTTCGCTTCCTCCCCTCGAACTACACGATCCCATCGCTCATGCATTGGAGGAATCTTACACAGCAAGCACACATGCACAACACAAGTGGTTTGCTTTTCTCACATTTTCTTGCATGCCACATTCAAGAGAATGCATATGCTCAACATCAGCATGTAGTGTAGCACAACACCATGGCAACACAATAGAATGCATGCCATGCACTTTTACTCATCTTTGTTTTGTGGTCACTTGTAAGCTCAGAGTGTGTTTGTCTTCACTGTTACATCTTTCTTGTTTGTTGGCTTGCACAACTGTCTTGTTCATGAACTATGCCTTCACCAACACGGGTGAACCAATGCGCCGGTGGCTACATTGGAAGTATCACTTCACACAAGATGACCTATGCACTGTTAGCTTAGGAGTAGGAGTAGTGTCCGCTTTTGAGTTGTTTTCTTGCATGCTTGTTTGTTTACTTTGTTTGTTTGTCTGCTCGCTTGTTTTATTACTTTCTTTTCTTTCACTTTTGCTTCTACTCTTGCTTTGGTTTGTTGTTTGTTAGTCTTCTTGTTTGATTTTATAGGATATTTTCGCATGAAACCATGTATGACTCTTGAAGCAAGATGGGTAAAGTACAAGAGACCTTGTGCTGCTATCACTACTTGGTTATCTGTCATCCTGCCTCTATACGAAGAACTTGTTGCTTTTAGTACATGATACATAGAAGGAAAATACGTATTGTACGAAGTGAACCTTGGTGAAAACATAACACTTGCGTGCTAACTAGTGTTACCTACTCTAGTCGGTTGTTTTTGGGTTAACCCTTGTTAGCTTAGTCAAGTAGAGTAAGGTGAGGGGAAAAACCTTAATAGACACGTCAATAAGTTGGGATCCCTGGAACAACCTCTTCTGCTCTCAATAAGTTGGGATCCCTCTTTCGCCTTTGAAATGAATAAGTGCTATGCATAGTTACAAAAATGAAAAAAGTGAAAAAAGTTTGAAAAAAATGAAAATGAATAATGCAAAAGAAGAGAAAGGCTTCCTAAGTAGAGAGGTGATGAAATTAACTCTGACGGGGTACTGATCAAGCGTGTTGGTAGCGGAGCCATGCTTGTGTTCCTATGTGACTCTGCCAGGGTATTTTCTAGGCCTGCTTGCAGCGGAGCAACACCAGAGATGAAGTTAAGACTCTGACGACTGTATTGTCTGTGCACCAATATACCCCTCAACCCCAATCAAAACAACCATGTTTCCTTGGCTTGGAATGTGTGTCAATCAACCAAGAGCTTGGAAGACGCCTCATATTACAATCAGGCTAGTGTGGAAACTAAGAGGAGTTGAGAACTAAACAATACTTCCAGAGGTGTTAGACTTTCTTTTCATGAACAAGGTCCATCTAGAGAGCTAGAGTTCTACCAGTGTGTCACCAAGTGTTGTAACGGCTACAACCATCCTCCAAAATTTTTCCTTAGCTTCATTTTGGAGCATCCCTTCCAACTTTTCACAGCAGCTTGCCTTGCTTCGTCAAGTTCACAAGCTTCACTGTTTTTCTTGCACAAAGGAAGCCTGTCAATCATAGCCCGATGCAATCCCCTCATAGGTTGATCCCCTCAACTTGGTCCAATTGTAGGCTGAGCAGCTCCCCCAGGAAATTATGAAATTCTAGAGGGAAACCAAGCTTCCCTCTAGAAATTGCGCAATCTTGACTGGCAGCCTGCTGGGCTCCAGAATTACGCAATTCTGCCAGTCAACCCTCATAGAGAAAATTTCGTAGTTTTCCCCAGCAGAGCTACTCAACCTATAATTTGTGCAAATATGGGCAGTAGTCAGCTTCTCTAGCCAGAAATTACGTAAATCTCCTGGGCAGCCAGCCCAGCTCCCATCCATAAATGCGCATTTTCTCCCAGCAATCGAGCAGTCTCTTGTATGTGTAGCTGAGTTGACCGGTTCCCCCTAGGACCGAGAAAAACTGACTTGCATGCATGGGCTACTTCTCCCAAGGCAACATGCAAAGGCATCCCTTGTTTCATGGATCTATGTTTAGTAGTTGGAGGTTACATGCAACGATCATTTCAGAAACCTCCCACCAAGTGTCGCTTTACCTAGATTTGTGGCATGTGCATCACAACCTTGATGTTATCAAAACTCATCAACCAGACACTATAGATCTCATTCCTCACATCAACCTTATAGCTCTGACATCCCACATCACATATAGGAGCAGTTGGCACTTTCAGCTGAGCTGTTTTGGGGTAAGCCCACTTTCCATGCCTTGTGTTGCACTTCTATCATTTTTTGTTTTTCCGCTTGTGTGAGCATTGTCTGCTTGATTTCAATGAACACTTGTTGTTATTTTGATACATACTAGCTTGTCTTAGCATTGCTTCAGTTTTCTTTGCTATCTCACTCTTGTCGCATGCATGAAACCATTTTTCACGAATGGTCACTGATTCAGTGACTCGCCTCACCCACATGCATGTTGATCTATTTACTGAATGTATATTTCATGTTTGCATGCACTCTAAATCACTTCTACTTTCACTAAGTGTCACGATGCATCCACTATCATATTTTCTTTCAGTTTCCCGTCAACGAGTTGAACTTTTCCTTCACTGAGACAATGTTGCACAATTTGGGGAAGGAAGGCTCTTCATTCCTATCCAAGAATGCACATTTCTACCTAGGTACTTTCCTCCAGGACTATTTTGTGCATTTTTGAGGGACAGTGACTGTTGGCCCAGAACATTGTGCAATGCAATCACTGATCTTGCAACCATTTCCAGCTGAGATTGCGCATTGCGCAATTTCAGTAGTCAGCAGCCAAAGTGGATTGTGCATTGCACAGTTCCAATAATCAACCAGTCTCCCAGTAGCCCAAGCTGTGCCTTTCACAGTCTTGGTAGTCAATCTCCCAACCTCCTAGTCGAAATTGAACAACCTTCATGATCAGTCACACAGGTATGTTGAAAATCAGTTCTCAAGCTCATTTGGTTTTCGACTGAGAGAATTCTTGCCATGATTGTTGCCATGTCTCCAGGTATTGTAGGTGTTTATTTGTCACTCAACAGTGTAGGTACAATGGTTTCCAAGAGGGTAGATTCGAAGACACCGATCAGAGCACACCTGGAGATGCAATTGATCAAATGTCTATGAGCTTTCCTACTCATGAAGATATCAAGTTGTTCATAGACAATATCATCAAGTTATCATAGCTAGTAACATCATGAAAAGCAGCTGATGGCAACATACTGAACGTAATGAATGCAGTGAACGCAGTGAACAAAATGAATGCAGCGAACGCAACGAATGCAGTGAATATAACGAACGCAACGAATGAAGCAAACACAACAAATGCAAAGAATGCAAGAGGAAGTTTGTTGAAAACACTAAGGTAGAACAAAGTTGCAAGATCAAGAAGATCCACTAGTGATGAAAGAAACTTTGGAGGCTCAAGCTATGAAGTGACGACGCGACATGAAGATCACGCGAAGACAGAGAATAGTGTGCTGAAGCATCAACTCAAGGAAGAGCATGAAGTTGCATAGGCAGATGAATGAGTTGCAGCAGGAACAAGAGCAACAATGGGTGCAACATGCACTCGCGAATGAAACTGCGCCCGTACAAGTTAAAGATTCATCTCAACAACTGGCACGGAGCATACATGGTGAGTAGTTTTGTTGATCGCATGCAAGGGATTCAACATCATGCATTTCATTGTGCGCATGCATGCAATCCGACCCATTCGACACACTCACCAAGGTGAAGACAAGAAGCAAGTCCAACTGGAGTTGAACATGTACTTCAACGAGTTGATGTGCATGACCACCAGCACACACTTGAAGATCAGCATAGACACTATGCATCAGTGTGTGTCGGTTTAGCCGCACCCAAGAAGGCCATACACATGTTAGCAAACGAGTTGGATGAAGTAGTTTAACTAATGCATCGGACGAAACGAAGGCAATAGTTTGCTTCAATAAGATGTCACCATGGGGTGCATGCACACCATCACGGATGACCAATATTGGCATCAACTCACCACCTTCACCATCATAAGCATGTCAAAGAGTTGGTTTCATCACAATGGACCGAGTGATCTGGATTTGAACAAGAACACAGCAAATTATAGAGATAACCATAAACACAGAGATGCAGTGGAAATAATACTTCATTTCATTAATGTAAAATACTGAAATATGCTTACAAATGACAATGGAAATAAACCAGCTAAGGCTATGGTAGCTTATCTCTGAGAAGAGATGTGGTGGCTACATGCCTCTGAACTATGTTACAATGAGGCTTGAAGGCCTATTTATTATTTAGAAATAATGGAAAACCCTAAACATCCAAAAATCTAACCCTAGAAGATGAGACGCCAAACTGTGGGCCCCGTTTAGATAAATTGGTACATCAACTTCCTGGGGTCGTAACTTTGGCATACGATCTCCGCTTGACGTGCATAATGTCTCGTTAGAAAGATCTATCCAAGAACTACATCTTTGGGGAGAGCAACATCGGTCCATAGACCCATGTTGCTCCCAGTTTTCCAAAAAAACATCGTTTAAGGCCTTAAAACAGCTCCAGAAGTTCAGGACCTGGAAAACTGCTAAAAATAGTAAATTGTGCTACAATTAAGGAAATTGAAAATCTAAAAGAACAATGGTGGGGGTCCAAGTGGACTTGGTAGGTGGCCACCAATATCCACCTAGATCATTCCTCACCCCTTAGGAAGCAATGGTCCCCATTACGTTGAGTTCCTCCATGAGATGAGGAAACTTCCACTGAACTTGGTCCCTGGTGAGCCACTTGCCCTGGTGAAGGAGTTGGCCTGCTTTGGCAACTTGATACAGTTGTATATTCTGTTGGCGAGTGTGCTTGATCTGTGTGTCCATGATCTGATCAGTTGTAGCTTGTTCCATGCAATCTAGATTTAACTCTGTGGGTGTGAGCTATTCTACAATGTCGGATGTGTCTAGCAATGGTGGAAAGTTTGGCCGAAGGTGGTCCACATTAAACATTGGGTGCAGGCCAAGGAATGGGGGAATTTTGAGTTCAAATGCATTTTCTCCCACAGCCTTGGTAATGCTGTAAGGACTATCTCTGAGTGGTCTCAGTTTCTGATAGGCTCCGGTAAGGCGTTCCTTTTGTAAATGCAACTAGACTTTGTCACCCACCTGAAACTTGTCTGGCACCCAATGTTGATCATGTCGTTGCTTGTACTTGGCATTTGATTTCTCTAGAATGTCCTGGACCTGTTAGCTAATATGTTGGATGTGCTTAATGACATTGGTTGCCTTATCTATTTTGGACTGGACATGAGCCGAATCTGTGTGGGTAGCTGCAAATGGCATGGCCACATCAATGGGACATAGTGGCTAGAATCCCAAGCCCACATGAAAAGGGCTGTTGCTAGTCAAGCTGTGAAGAGCTCGGTTATAGCTGTGCTGAACATAAGGGAGGCTCTCGTCCCATGTGCATGGATGCTTTGAGTTGTACATGCACAAAATGTGTACAATCATCCCGTTGACAACCTCTGTCTAGCCATCGATTTGAGGATGGAAGGTTGTGGACTTAGTGAGTATGGTGTCTAGCATCGATGAGAGACTGGACCAAAATGTATTGAGGAACCCGCTATCCCAATCTGATATGATAGACTGTGGGATCCCAAAGTGTACCCACACTCACTCAAAGAAGAGTTTAGCAGTGGCTTCTGCTGTGATATTCTTCTTGCAGGCCGCCATAATGGCCATCTTCGAGAACCTGTCAATGACCACAAAAACACAGTCATTTCCATTCTTAGTGGAAGGAAGGCTTGACATGTAATCCATGGAGATGGATTCCCAAGGTCGATTAAGGGTAGGTAGCGGGGTATAGAGGCCTTGCTTCTTGATGGTCGGTTTGGCAATGGCACAGGCAGTGCATGATCTGATGTACTTCCCAACATCCCGTCGAAGATTCGGCCAATAGAAATTCTTCTGCAGTACTGCCACCGTTTTCTCAACCCCGAAATGCCCAACAGCCCAACTGTTGTGTGCTTCCCAAATCATTTTGGCACGCTCACTTGGAGGAACTCAAAGGTGACCTAGGTGGCATAATAAGGCACATTGGAGGTGAAAATCTGGAACATGCAGACCCTTCAAGAGTGTTTGGTATGTGTGGCCAAATTTCGGGTCGCTTTTGTAGAGAAGTGGCCAATCAGAAGTTTCATGCCCACAAGAGCTAAGCACGGTGGTTAACGCCATGATCGGTGGTTGACTGAGGCAATCTAAAACATTATTGGTGCTACCCTTCTTATACTTAATATTCAAATGGAACTGTTGCAGGTATGTGGACCACTTCTGATGGTGATCATTCTACAATTTCCCTTGGATCTGTATGAACTACAGGGGTTGGTGGTTTGTGTGGATGACCATTTCCTTCCCCAAAATGCAATGCTTCCATTCTCGGCAAGCTTACACAATGGAATACATCTCTTTGTCATAAGTGGGATACTTCCAGACTATATCTAAAAGTGTCTCACTGTGATATGCCACTGGATGCCCGTGTTGAGAAAGGACTGCACCAATAGCATAGTTAGAGGCATCTGTATCGACCTCAAATGGTTGTTTCAAATCTAGTAATGCGAGCACTGGTTCTGTGTAGAGGCGATCTTTCAACTCTGTGAATGCCTTCTATTGAGATTTAGACCAAAAGAATTTTGTTTTCGCTCCTCCCTTAGTGACTTGACTCAAGGGCCAAGTGATATGAGAAAATCCCAACACGAACTTGTGGTAGAAGTTGGCAAGACCTAGAAAGCTACGAAGCTCTGTCAAAGTGGTTAGAGATGGCCAATCTTGAATGAATTGGATCTTGGCTGGATCCACATGCACCCCCTATTCATCAACAATGTATCCCAGATACTGAACCTGGGTCATGCCAAAAGTGCATTTTTCCAAATTGGCACATAACTTTTGTTGTCGCAGTGTTTGGAGAACCTGTCGGATGTGGTGGAGGTGCTCTTCCTAACACTGGCTGAAGATTAGGATGTCATCCAAGTATACCACTACAAATGAGTTGGTGAATAGCCGCAAGATGTCATCCATTAGCCTCATGAAGGTTGCAGGAGCATTCGTCAATCTGAAAGGCATAACCAACCATTCGAAAAGGCCCTCCTTAGCTTTTAGGGTAGTCTTCCACACATCGGAGGGTTTGATTGATACCTGGTGATATCCGGACATTAGATCAATCTTGCTGAAATATTTTTACCCCTTCAGTTGGTCCAAGAGGTCATCAATCCATGGGATCAGGTACCTGTTACGAACAGTGATCTTGTTTAGTGCCCGATAGTCAATACAGAGTCTCCAAGTCCCATCCTTTTTCTGTACCAACACAATTGGGCTCCCACAGGGCGATGAAATCAGATGGATGTGACCTTTCTGTAGCAACTCCTGAATCTGCCTCTTGATTTCATTGTTCTCCAGAACAGAGCACCGATAGATTGGTCTATTGGGCAGTGGCACACCTGGTGTTAGATCGATGCAGTGCTTGACCTGACAGTGTAGAGGAACCCATGCGGGGGAGGTGAAGGTGTCCTCGTACTCCTACACAACCTTGTCCATCTGTAGTTTTCGTGCGGAGGGGCCCTATCTGGAGGTCATGGCCACCATCTTCTTCTTTCCTTGAGGGCGTATCGTCAGGAAAATAAATTTCTTGGTTTTGGAAATGATATTACTGCATTGTTTTGCAATGACCAGAGAGATGGCGGTAGGCAGTGCTACCTTCAGTATCCTGTACAACTTATTTCCCAATGTAACAATAATAGCACAAGGCCTTGATTCATACATAGCATGTCGCTTCCACAAGTATGGTTGTCCTAATAATACATCACAAAATTCAAGGGGGGCAATGTCACACAATACCTCGTTTGTGAAGGTCTTGATGTTGTATGGAAGGCGGCACTGCTGGCTCACGCGAAGATCCCGTCCTTGGTGAAGCCACCCAATGGCGTACAATTGTGGATGTGCTGTGGTTGGTAAGCCCAACCGTTTCACAACCTCTGCCGAAATGAGGTTCTTTTGGCTCCCACTATCGACAATGAACTGTAGCAGGGAGCTCTTTACCCACATCTGGGAGTGGAAGAGATGCTCCTCCTCCTCTGGATCTTCGGGTTCCTCCTTCTGTACCTTCATGGTGGCAACGGTGGCATTGGGCTCCACATCGATAGTCTACTTCCCTTTGTCATTCCCCTTTTCGGGTTCTGACTTGGACTCAAAACATGCATTTGATTCTGAAACCTTTAGCTCGGCCACCAGTGACTGCTTGGCCCGACACTCACTTGTGTTGTGAGTGGAGCTCTTATGGAACTCACACCACTTTCCTGTGTCCTCTTTCGGCTTCATGGCACTGTTCTTTGCTTGCAGCTTTGGCGGGTTGACTTGGGCCATCCCGCCTTGGCTTTGTCCTTTGTTCTGTGGTTTGGGGTCACCTTTCCCTTGCTTCAGATTCACAGATCCAAAGTCTTGCTTCTTCTGTTTAAACTTTTTCTCGACCCTGACGGCATATCGATATGCCGTGTCGGGCGAGGGGATGTTCAAGAATTCTATTTCTTCCTGGATGTACTTGTGCAGGTAGCTGCGATATTTGAGTACCAAATGCTGCTCCGAATCCTTGATACCCAACTTTGTGCGAAGGGTATGGAAAATATTGGTAAATTCCGACACGTCTTGGTCCCTTCCCTGCCGCAGCGTGGTCCACTTTATGTATTGATCCTCATAGCTTTCGACAGGGTAGTACTGCTCCTTGATGGCATCTCGGAAGGAATCCCAAGTGGGTGTGGCTGAAAATAGTGAGCCTGTACTTTCATCCTTCAGCTTGCAATAGGTTTCCCACCAATCCTTGACATGGGGGGCTGCTTTGAGAAGACTGAAAGTAATATTTTCCCAACTGGAAAAATCATGAACAAAAAATAACCCTCTAGCAGATTTAACCATTTATCAATGACATTTGCATCTATCTGACCCTCGAATATAGGGATTTCAAAATTAACTTGTACCTTAAAAGGTGTGGCATTTCCAGAGTAGCTACTAGAAGTCGGTGCGTCGCCCCTGGGTAGCTGCTGAAGGATCTGGGCAAAGTTGTGCATCATCACGTTCCTTTGTCACTCGAGAGCTTCTTCGAGCAAGATTTTGATAGGATCTCCTGCCCCCTCATCTTCCCTTTCATCCGCCATGGAAGGCCATCGGGATTTGTGAGGCTGGTCTTGCAAAGGTTTGACCAGTTCAAGCCCTAACTCCTTATATGTTGGCCTTGTTGAGGACATGCAAAGAAAAATAGAGAAAAAGCAGACCGCTTTGATACCACTGATTCATATTTAAATAAGAACATAAAAAATTATAGAGATAACCATAAACACAGAGATGCAGTGGAAACAATACTTCATTTCATTAATGGAAAATACTGAAATATGCTTACAAACGACAATGGAAATAAACCAGCTAGGGCTATGGTAGCTTATCTCTGAGAAGAGATGTGGTGGCTACATGCCTTTGAACTATGTTACAATGAGGCTCGAAGGCCTATTTATTGTTTAGAAACAATAGAAATCCCTAAACATCCAAAAACCTAATCCTAGAAGATGAAATGCCGAACTGTGGGCCCCGTTTGGGTAAATTGGTACATCAACTTCCCGGGGTTGTAACTTTGGCATATAATCTCCCTTTGACGTGCATAATATCTCGTTAGAAAGATCTATCCGAGAACTACATCTCCATGGACCCATGTTGTTCCCAGTTTTTTAGGGCCTCAAAACAGCTTCGAAAGTTCAAGACTTGAAAAACTGCTAAAAATAGTAAATTGTGCTACAATTAAGGAAATTGAAAATCTGAAAGAACAATGGTGGGGGTCCAAGTGGAATTGGCAGGTGGCCACCAATATCCACTTGGATCATCGAGTGTCAGTGATGTCTTGCATGGCTTTCTCAAGCCATTTTGTCTCACATCAGTACATGTGCATTGTAATGTTGAGTCATGTCAAGTGTGAGTCAAGTGTCAATAGTTGGATGTAACAGTCATAGAGTAGGTGAAGAGTCATGAAGGTAGTTGAACTGTCAAAAAGGGGAATTTCAAGGGTCACCCCACCCTTTGCTATAAATAGTCACACATAACTCATTGTAAGGGATTTTGGTTAGCCAAGCCTCTGATAAGACTATCTTGGAAAGAGCTTGGTCAATATTGTAATGCGCCTTGGCTTCTCCACTGCACGGAATTAGTTCATCTCCTTGGAGGAGCATGCAGATGTGGTTGTAACGTTCCATTGTTGGGGCTAGCAGGTTTACATGGATGTATTGTATGATTGGAACTTACACTTCTTTATATAATAAGAGCCGACACGTTTTCATGCATATGTTGTTATTGTAGTTGGAATGTTCCGGTTGTTGTAGCAATGTATGTTGTTTAACTTACGTAGTTATGTATGAACACTTTTGTATGCAATTATATGAATCGTGTTACAGATGTGTTGCCATTTTAACCATCACTTTGGATTGTCGGACTGACCTACCTTCCAGCTTGTGATGCATCTTCGCTCGTGTGTTCCCTTCCGAGCTGAGTACACTTACAGGTTTCCAAGGCGTGTACTCATCTCAACCCACTTGTGTTATAAACCTCTCACACACCTTCTATGACTCACTGCAGGCTACTAAAAGAGTTATCTTACTTGCTTCTGTGAGACATCACAGTCAAGGCATTACTTTACGACCCACTGCTAGGACTCCTACACCAAACGGTCTGAGGTCTAATTGGGACTTCTTGCCTAGGAGATCCCCTTACATGTTGGTGGGTCCAACACCATCAATAGAATCCAAATAACAATGATTCTTGCCCAAGTTTGTCCACTTGGAGGCGAAAGAATGAAGTACCTACAAACACTATGAATTTATCTGAAAAATAATTTGTTAGATCACATGAGGAATCAAACCACCTAATATTATCCCAAACCTATCAATAACATGGTTTTATCTCCTTCTAATGAAAAAAAAATCTTACCTATATTCAACACAACATAGAGATGCCCATAGTAAGCACATATCACAAATTAGTAAGTAAGAATACCTTGAATTTCACCCCAAAGTATTTATTATGATTGAAAAAATAGTTCCTAGTGGGACAATAGTTACAAAGTTGCTTGAACAACAATTTTCCAGCCAGAGATCAAGATGCTAGAGACTCAAATGACTCTCTAATTTATAGATTTATCCTCCAAGTGGAAAAATAACAACTAGGTTCTTTGATCCTTGTCAAAATAATCTTGGTTGTTGATAAACACTTCAAGATCTTTTAATCTTGGCCCTTGATTTTTTTATTTTGAGGAATTTTCGAATTTATCTTTTAATTCGATTTTTATTAGCTCAAAATTAATTATTTTGAGCTAATTTCCTTAAAACATTGACTTTTACTTAACCACCATTGTTAAAGAGTCCAAATTTTATTGTAATATACAATATTGCCTTGGTGGAGGACCTTTAAAAATTGATTCCTTTAGGATGCACAAATTTTTCCACTCGAAGAATTACTTTTCTGAAGACAATTTAATTTTGACACTATTAATTAATTTTCTGACTTATGACTTAATTTTATTATGCGAGAAAAATTAATTATTTTACACATGAGGGATTTAATTATTTTCCACCCTCTAATACATAATATTTTACATTTAAAACCCTCAAATGGGGAATACACATAGCCCATTTGCAACACAATATGATCTAGTAGACCAAGTGATTTGTAATAAAATAATTAAGCCAACTAGATTAAATTATTCCCAAAGCACTTTTACATCAGACTCGACTAAAAACATTAGGACTCATCTAAGATTATGACAATAAATTTCAGCCTAGGTTTGGGTTTTAAGCTAGAGGGAGAAAATTCTTCTGATTAGCCATGTCTAGAAGCACATGTAATCAACAAGGTTAAAAAATCTCCTAGGATGAAATTCATCATCGAATTTATAAGCTTACTTAGGTTGTTACATATAATCAAGGTCTTACTAAGATCATTTACATTATATAACTTGCAGAATGGGTTTATAATGACATGTAAACTGATGATAGATGACCCGATATTATTGGAAAAATCTAGCACTTCTGCTTCCTTGGAAATTTGATACAATGTGTGCAACAAGTACAATAAATGTTGCCAAACTGATGAATCTACCTAAGATAAATACTAACAAACATATAATGAGGGATTTTACCCTCTCCAATTGATCTTGAATTTGTCTGTCCTCTGAAACTCTAGCCATCTAAACTGGTCTGCGTTGGCTCTGTGTCACACCTACACTACCTTAATCAACTGCCAATATAGTCATCCTACTTGCTACTAACTGGGAAAAGGCATCTCTAACCTTTTGGAAACTTTTCCGGCCTTTGGAACTAAGGACACCTTCCCATTCAATTGAATGGAACTTCTCACTCGAGGCTCTACACTGCCTCTACACAACCACCTAGAGAATATTTTCACCCTCCTCTTTCTAACCCTTTGAAACTGGAAAACTTCCTTCAGACTCACTATCTCTGCCCCTCTCTATCTCTGTGTCTCCTCTCTAGCTTGAACTCTTTCAACAAGATGTTTTTGTTCTCTAGAAAAATCGATCTTCCCAAGGAAATCAATGTCTAGTGTGTTCCTACATCCACCCATCGACTTGTTCTTATAACCTCATGTCGGGACTCCAACAACCAAGGTTAAAACTTAATCAATGGTAGAGAGCATTTTCTAGTAGATTTGTGTATGTTTCTAGAGAAATATCACCTTCCTCAATTAATTGTTGTTAATTAATAATTTTCCCTAAGTTAGATGTAGAAAAAATTTAATTACTAATTAATTAACTTAATTAAGGCATTTCTAGGTGGATTTCATAAAACCTTTTCTAGGTTCTGGAGTCTTAGTGTTTCTTAACCTCTCTGACAACTGTAGAGACTAAAACACTATCTGATGCTACAAAAACTAACACTCCCTCTTAGTGAGGAAGGTGTTCTAGTATTGTACTATGTTGTTGGTGCTAGATACTGTCAACATACATGAGATCTCCCTAGTATAAGGTCCCAACTAAACATCACACCATTTGGTGTAGGAGTCCCATTCAGAATATGACCGGACTGTCGTTTACTTAAATATATGCCTTGGCTTTAACTATCAGCACAAAAGAGAAGCACATTTGTCCTTTAGAATGAGCAAGCTAGTATGCCACATTCAAGTTCTTCTACTGCGGGGAGAGAAAAGTAAAGTGAGTCTCTCTAGAGAGAAGTAACATGGGAGGACAACAATTTTATACAGAAGCATCAAGAACTACTCAAGCATTGAGGACAACACTTTTTGAAAGAGAGGGGCATGTTAGGTCCCTATACTACTAGTGTAACCCTTTATTGTTATTAGTACAACCCATTATTATATTGTTGTGCCCATATAGTCTCCATATTGTTATTATTGTGCCCCATAGAAACCCACTATTGTTATTATTGTGCCCTTACATTATTATTGTTATGTCGGCTCTGATTATGTTATGACCCCTTAGACTCCTATATACAAAAAGGAGGTCTTGTCATTTGTATCATTCTAGAATTTTTCATTTGTGTAATGTAAAGGAGGTTTCCCCCTCGAAGAGGCTGAATTCTAAGGCGTTGATCTATCTTTTCTATCTTTTTGTGGGCTGGTTTTATAACATTTGGTATCAGAGCTTTAGATTCTAGGGTTTCACTGCTCCAAACAGGTCATCGTGGAATTTTCGCTTTAAAGTTTGTTCTGCGATGTTTCAGAATCTAATAAAAAAACCCATTTGAGAAGAAATCTCATTGAACCTCGGGTTCGAATGTCAGATATTTTCTCACTATATTTTTGGATATATGATCTGAAGAAGTTAGGGTTTTTGCAAGCTCTAGAATTTCATCTAAAATAGGCCATCATGGAAGTTTCACTATAACTTGTTCGCTACAAAGTTTCAAAAGCTAAAAAAAAACCCATTTGAGAAGAAAGTGTTCTGAACCTTGGGTCTGAATTTCAGATCTTGTCTGGCTGTATGTTTGGATATATGATTTGAGGAAGTTAGGGTTTTTGTAGACTCTCGAATTATATCTTAAACAAATGACCTTGGGAAAATCATCATAACTTTCTCTCTGAGTATTTGATTGAAATTTCTTAAGAAGTTACAAAAAGAGGACGAACTATAGTTTTTTGTGTATATTTTTAAGATCTGAAGGTCAAAATAGTGATACGTGGCACTTCATACAAGTTCGCTCTTCTGAAAAGGTATATAATCAGGTCATTTTGGGAGATTGGCATAACTCTTTCTTGGAGAATCCAATTTCGATCAGATTGGTGGCATTGGAAAGAGGAAGCAGAGGGCTATTGTAGGTCACGATTTTAGAACTGGAAGATCCGAAATTACAGAGTTACAGTCTTTTTAATATTGAGCTCCTAAAATAAAGAAAAGGAAATATGAGGAAGTTTGATGGAAAGGATCTGTAAATTGGATACCACAGATGGAGAAATATTTTGATCGACATGGTGTACCACTATTACAAAAGGTATGTATTGCATCTAACTATTTAGAATTGGATCAATTTTTATGGTATAAAGGGTTTTTTTCTCGTAAACCACTTGTTACGTGGTCAATTTTCACAGAGGAAATGATAACACATTGTGAAGATACAAAGAGAAACACTTTCTTTCGCCAATCGATAAATCTCAAACAAAAGTGTTCAATGGTAGAGCACCTTGAGGACTTTTAGAATTAAATATAAGGGAAAATGATATTCTAGAAAAGCAAAGGATTTATGTCTCCATAGGGACTTTAAAGGATACCATTCAACATGAGGTTTGTCTTTGGGAACCTGATTCATTGGAGAAGGCATTCAAGTTGGCAAGAAAAGTGGAAAGCAAATTTATGGCAACATGGAATTCTATCCCTCACAACTATAAAGATGGACGTGTTGTTTCTCCTAGCCTTCCACAACCTACAAAGTTGACACCACAACAATTGGAAGAAAAAAGAGCAGAAGGACTTTGTTACAATTGTGATAACAAATACATTAAAGGTCATAAGTGTGTTGAGAAGAAATTATTTTACATTGATTGTGAAGACGAAGAAGAAAAGGATCAAGAAACATCAAAAGAAGAGGATATACACCAGGAACCAACTCCAAAGAAAGAAGAAATGAATTCGACCATATCTTTTAAATCTTTAGCAAGAATTACCACTCCTCAAACTCTCAAGATACAAGGACATATCAAGAAGAAAAACGTTCAAGAAGTGAAATATCACATCAAGAAAGAAGAAATGAATCTGACCATATTTTGTAATGCATTGGCCAGAATTACCACTCCTCAAACTATCAAGATAGAAGGACATATCAAGAAGAAAAATGTTCAAGAAGTGAAAGGTCACATCAAGCATCAAGAAATGAATCCGACCATATCTTGTAATGCGTCGGAAGAAATTACCACTCCTCAAACTCTCGAGATAGAAGGACATATGAAAAAAGAAAAAGATTCAAGTAGTGAAAGATCACATCGAGCATCAACAACAAGTTCTCCAACTTTTAAAGGATAACGCCACTTTGGTACAAAATCAATTGAAACAACAAGCAGATCAACATCACAGTGAAAGAAGTTTTGATGTAGGCGATTGGGTATTTTTACGACTACATCTCAAGTAAGCTATTTATGAAAAGGAAATGTTGGAAATACTACACGCACTTAAGAAATGGCAACCTTACCTAATGGGAAGACAGTTCAAGGTAAAAATGGATCATGATAGTCTTATAAACTTCTTAGAACAAAGATTATCTATAGAATAATGGAAAAAATGGGTCACAAATATGTTGGGTTATGACTTTGAAATCATCTACAAAAAAGAGAAGTAAAATGTTGTTGCAGATGCACTCTCAAGAAAGGATGAGGATGTGGAAGCACTGTTTTCTACTATTTTTTTTATCCATCCAGATTGGATAAACAAAGTAAGGGATGAATGGAATAAGGATGAATACGTGTGGCCACTCATTTAAAAGTTGCAGAAGATTCCAGTTCAAACAATATTGCCAGAACTTGATGAGGAAGGAAAAATCATATTGGAACCTAGAGTGGTCACAGAAACAAGAACCTGGCAGCTACGAAATCAATCAATTTCAGAGTATCACATCAAGTGGAAGAATTTACTCGCTGAAGAATCCACATGGGAGGACAAGAATTTTATACAGAAGCATCATGAACTACTCAAGCATTGAGGACAACACTTTTTGAAGGAGAGAGGCATGTTAGGTCCCTATACTACTAGTGTAACCCCTTATTGTTATTAGTACAACCCCTTATTATATTATTGTGCCCATGTAGTCCCCATATTGTTATTATTGTGCCCCATAGAAGCCCACTATTGTTATTATTGTGCCCTTACATTATTATTATTATGTCAACTTTGATTATGTTATGACCCCTTAGACTCCTATATATAGAAAGGAGGTTTTGTCATTTGTATCATTCTAGAATTGTTCATTTGTGTAATGTAAAGGAGGTTGCCCCCTCAAAGAGGCTGAATTCTAAGGTGTTGATCTATATTTTCTATCTCTTTGTGAGCTGATTTCATAACACTACGGCTCAGCCAAACTGCAACTAAGTTCTGCCCCTATATGAGGGAAATTCTAGAAATGCAAAATTAAATCTAAATGCAAATCTATTCTAAGTAATAGAAAATAAATCCTAAATCTATGTCGATCGAAAGAAGGATTAGTCCTCCTCTCAACCAGGAGCAAGGTAAAAGGAGATTGGGACCAACTTTGAATTTGGAACAAAAATGAAGTCAATAAGTTGGGGAAATAGTTCCGAGACTTATTACTAGTTCAAATAAATATATGTATTCAACTATATGATTAATAGTTATGAGATATTTGGTGCACATACATCCAAATTCAAATAAAATGAATTCAAACTAAAACATATATGACTGCATTAAGGAAATAATTCTCATAAAACAATCATTATTAAAACCCAAATAAAATTGACATGAATTTGCTAAATATTTAACAAGTGTTTTCTATTTATCTATTCAAATTCGTAATTTAACTTGATGAAAAGTATATCCATCATTAAAAGAGAACTTTAAAATGATGAAAAAAATCATGTATTAAATGAATTTACAATAGTGAAAAACTTCAAAAACACATACTTATCTGAATCAAGAATTGCCTCAAGTTTTGGTAAATGCAAGTCATCAATCAACTTCTATCTTTGACAATAGTATACAAGAATTAAATATCTAATCAAAGCCTTTGAGTACATAAAATTCTTAGAAAATTTCATGATAGCATGATATTTTCAGAGCTGAAATACATTTCTTTTAATCTCCCCAAATCTGGTCCAAACTAGCTAATTCTCTACAAAAGATTTGCTCTTACAGTAGTGCAAAAATCCCTCTCTTTGCAGATAATTTCTCCCCAAGTTCCAGATTTGGAACCCCCGCCCACTCTTCTATGAAAGCCAAATATATAATTACAAAATAAAATTAAAATGAGAGAGTTGTTTGAGAATAAATTTGCTTCAACAAATTTTAATTAGCCAAAACTCTTGTTTCTCTCCTGTTGGTGCAATTCCATTGTTCCAAGATTTCTCTTCCTCATCTTCCCAACTGCTCTCTTGCCAGAAACCAATTAAAATTCAGAAATTAAAACAAATTTGGTGCACAAAATAGAAACCAAACCACTTCTCAACAAATAAATTAAAATCAAAAGAAATTCTCATGCTATAATTGCTTCAAATGGATCATATCAACCTTTGAGTATTGTTGGGAGTGAGTTCATAACAACATTTTTCTAAAGCCAATAAAATTTGCCCATATCAAAATTTGGAAAAACTAGTTTTTGTTGTAAATTGTCACTTTGTCTTTTGCCAGATTTCTAGGTCATTAAATGATTGAATATACTAAAATTAGCTTTCCCAGATTATTATCCTGTGTCTTAGCTTTCCAACAAGCTATTGCAAACTTCATTTGGTAGACTAAATTGTGATGCAAACTTCATTTGGTTGAATAAATTGTGATATATGCCTATCTGAAGTTGAAGTGTCAAAATGATCAGAATTTTGGAAAAATGCATCCTCGGGGTAAAATTTAGAAAATTTAATTAAAAATCTAATCTTCATTAACTGTACAATCAAAATTAAATAAATAATAATTAATTACAATTACTAAATTAATTATATACAAAAATCAAAATATATAAAAAATTAATTAATATTTAATTTGATTAAATTAGGGTTAATTTATTAAACACTAGTACATATTTAAAAAAACTTAATCTAAATCAATATAATATAAAAATAACAATTTAAGTACTAGACCAAATCCCATATATGAAGACCCTCATGTAATAATGATCAAAGTCACAGAAAGAAAGAAAGAAAAAAGAAATTATTTTAACGTCCACGAGGCTAAAGATAGCCTATGGGACATATTGCTTCATTTGCTTGATGTATTCGGCCCTTTTTCTAAGAAGCTTCAAAATAAATTCTCCAAACTTCTTGAAAAACCCCTCACTAAATAGATTATCCCAAGAGCTAGCTACCAGCATATCTGCATAACATTCCCTATTGTCTTTGAAGGCCTCACATTCTAAAATGAAATGTCTTTTTGTTTCCACTTTTCTGGAAGAAGAAAAAATGCATACTCTTTCCTCCCACACTTCCTTTGGCCTTTTCCAGCACCGTGTTTCACAATGGAGTTGATGAGAATTAGTCCTTAATTGAGCAATAAGAATTTTGGCTCTCCAAGAGATATTGGCCTCTATGTATGCTTTTGGTTGATGACTATGAGTAGGGTTAAACACTTCAATATAGTAATTTTTCTTTCTTCATGGCTCCTTATCCCAAGTACGCTTGTGGAAATTTTCCATAACAGAATTTTTTATCTCTTTGTTGTTTATGGAACATGTGTTCAATAAAATACCCTATTTACTAAACCATTTGTTATTTTGTTGCATCCAAGTTTTTTGCTCTTGCACAATCTATCATTAAAGACAAACTTAGGCCATCTACCCTCTTCTGTTTGCTCAATTTTTTTTAAATACCTTATGACTTGTGTTAGTGTCGGTCTTGAGCCCTCCATCAGTGATCAATAACTCTTTGCATATGCATTTTTAGGTGTCTCATCAGTGTCAGTTTTGCATCCCACTAGGCATGCCATAACACTGAATGGAGGAGCTGGTCTTTGGTCCCCTTCTTGGCTTTGCTGGATTAGGTCATATAACAATGTAATTGAGTCATGCTTGTTCTTGTTTTTGTCTTGAGGTCCCATGGTCTTAGGTCTAGGGTTTCGAGTCAAAATCATTTCAAGGTCATGAGTCATGGTCAGTAGGTGTCCAGCAAGCCGGAAGGAGTCTTGTACATATGTTTCATTATCATTTTCTTCAGCTGCAGCTCATATCATGCCTTGGATTTAAAAACCCTGTTTTTAAGTCCAAGGCCATGTGGAATTTGAAAAAATAAAGAAATTCTCAAAAATTTGTAAAAGTGCCGGCAATAACCCTGGTTCCTTCACTACAGTCCCTCAGGCGGTCAACCTGCAAAAAGAACGGAGTCAAACGCATTAAAAGAGCTCATTTCAGGACAAAAAGACTCTAAACAGTGTTTAAAAGCAAAGCAAGTTCAAAACATTGGAAAGTGGGTTCTAAAGTTAAATTTTTTTAAAATGACCCTATAAAAGCTAATTTCCCTCTTTAGTCACTCTTATTGTGCATTTGAAAGTCAAAAAATATGTGTTAGAGGCGGAAGGAGCAAATTCGGGCAAGTTTCTGCAAAGCACAAGTGTTAAAGGTGCGCGCGACCATTCTGGACAGGTGCGCGACCATCTGGGTGCGCGCGACCAGTTACAGGCCAACGCGCAGTGTTAAATAACACAGGCGCGACCAGTCTGAGCCCGTGCGCGACCAGAACTTCTGTTTGCCCTAAAAACTCACTCAAACGCTGAAATCACCCTCAAATTCTCTCAAGTTATTAAGGTATGCCTCCTTTATCAAGTTTATGAGTGTGTCATGGATTCAAAGGAGATTTATGGTCATGTTTTGTCATGCAAGAAAGCAATGAGAAATAGGTTAAATGAATAGTTGTTTTTGCAAGCAATATGTGTGACAGTTTGTTATTTTTCAAGGAAATTTTTCCCTTTGTCCCTCCTTTTATTTTCCCCATACAAATTACATATGTTAATATGTCATATTTATTGATCTCATTTGCAAATTAACCATACAAACCCTACCCCTAAATCCTATCAAACCCTAGTCCTTTCAAACCCTATAAACCCTACCTTTTCCCCATGTATAATGATCAAACCCTAAGCACTAGTAACACAGCAAAATGCCTATGTAAATGTACAGCAAAAGAATGAAAAGAGACATTATAAAAAACAAATAAAAAAGTGATGACAAGGCATGCACTCAAAAAATTGTAAAAACAGTGAAATTTGCCATTTTGCATAGCCTCAGAAAAAACAAAGGAAAAGGGTCATCTTGTGTATATGTCAAAGACTTCAAAGCTCAATAAGGTCATGACAAAATTTCATTTGCATAGACATCAAAGAAATCAGACTTGCTGTGGTTAGGGTTTGCAGTAACATGGTATCTTTTTCCCCTCCTCAAAACTCTGTTTTTTCCCCTACCTAATTCCCTATGTAAACCCTAATTCAATTGCTTGTCCCTTCAGTTAAACTCCCTAGGCAATTGAATATCCCTCCCTATGATCAAATCACACAGTGAAACCCTAATTACTCATGGCAAATGAAAAAATAAGGCTGCCTCTGTTTTAAATGAATTGCTGTTACAAAAATTGATTGGCAGCAGACTTTGTTGATGGGTTCCATTATCCCCCCTAAACCTAATCCCTAATATCCTCTATTTTCCCTCATTCCTATGATACAATCCCCTCTCCCTTCCACTGTAAAATGATCACAACAACCCCTTCCCTTCCTCTTACAATCAGAAACCCTAAATCCCTGTTTCCCAAAGCATCAAATGATCATTTTGAAGTTATGAAAAACAGAGTATGCTCCTCAATGACATTCAAAACAAATTGAAATGAGCTGCCTGTTACTTGTACATCATTGATGCTACCCTATTCCCCTATACCCATGACATCATTCCCTCCATGATGAAGATTTTCATTGTCCTTTCCCTTGGTGCTTAAAAAACACAGTTTCCCTAAATAAAGTATTGATTTGCAAATGGTGAGAGATGGAATGACATGTTTAGCATTATGTGATGTTTTCCTTCAAAATTCCCTGCTTATATATATTTTTCCCTTTCCTATATGTAAATTCCCTCCCCTAACACGTCCCTCATGATGTTTCCCCTTGAAAACAACATACTTCACAGCATTTTGCAGGCAGGGCAGCGGTCATTTTGACTTGTTTATTCCACCTTGCTCAATAACACCATGTCAACTACTGAGACTAATGAGCAAGGTGATGACCGATCATCATCTACTGAGATTGAGACACAGCGGAGGCCTCGTAGGGGAGGCAAAGGTGGTCATCATAGAGGTTACAAGTTTGCAAGGCAAAAATGAAAATTCTCCAAAGGAAGCTGTCAGAGGCCCAGAAGAAGAAGAAAAGGACAAACCCACTCCGCATCTTGGCTGAGGCATCCCTCACTCATCATGGTACTGATCAGCCTTGATCTAGCACCAAAATGTGAAAATTTTGAAGATTTTTGAGCATTTTGAAAATTTTTGGTAAAATTACAGGTTTTTCCCAAGAAGTGGTCTCACCCCGGGTGAGACCAGTTTGAAGGGCTGCTCGGAATTTTGAAAACTTGGCATTTTTGGAAAGGGCATTCAAAAAGAAAAATTACCAATACTTGGGAGAAGCCTTATTTTGAGTTTTGAGCCTCCAAAAGCTCAAAATACACCTAAAAAATGACTTTCTGCCCACTTTTTGAGTTGCAGAAAGTGACCTTGGGAGAAATGGTTTTTGAGGGGTCAAATCAATACCAAATTCAAAAATTCCACTTGGGATGGAAAGTAGACAGGCCAAGATTTCCAATGAGCCATCTTGCACCTGATTTGGACCAGTGGAACCCACTCAAAAACAGCTGTGAAGGGGCGCGACCAGAACTTCCAGGGGCGCGACCAGAACTTCCAGATTTGCCAGAATTGCCATTTTCGGTCAAAAAACACTGTTTTGACTATGGTTGACCATTTTTACTTGTAGATGATGGATGAATGTAATATTTTCATGGCACTTTGATAGGTTTTATCTTTCTTTACTCTTCTAGAAGCTTCTTTGATGTAAATAGTGAATAATTAATGCATGGATGAGTTAGCTAAGTAATAGAGGCAAGTTGTTGGGCTGCCTATTTTCTAGTTCTTAGTTTAGAATTAGTTCAAACTGCTCCTAGGAAGCTGAGCTCGACCCCTAGAGGTGGGGAAAGGAGTTAGATGGTCTAGGAGGTCTATATTATGCTCTCTCCTTCTCATTTTCATGGTTGGACTCTTGTGGGAGAAACATTATTGTGTATTGTACATCTATTTCTGCAATTTAAGGAAAGGAAAGCCAGGGTTTTGCAGACTTCATTGTGGATTCTTGTGGATCATTGTGTTGATGGTGTGTCTTCTAATTGTTACTGTAAGTTTGTTATTGTATTTCATATCTCTCTTGTGCTTCTAAATTGGACAGATGAAGTGGTAAAGTTGAATTCATGTTTTAGCATGCTCAGCTTTTTAGTTTGTTCAATTTTAATGTTTTCTACTGTCTAGAGAGGATTCAAATTGTGTGTTTTCCCTCTTTAGCTCCTCCTCTATCATCTCTGATCATCCATCATCAGATTAAAGCATCAGCACTCGCTCCTACCTTGCCCCTTAGATTCCCCTGTGAAAACTGTGCTCAATCCCCGCACCTTGAATTGCACTTCCACCAATTGCCACCAAAACCCCCAAAAATCATCAAATCAAACCCCCTTTCAATTTACTAGCCTAAAATCTTTATTTCTATTTGGTCAGCCTAATTATATTATAAGATCTATCAAATCTGACCCGAGAGAGCCTTCTCATACCTCGTAGGGCTAGCTACGAGGTGAAATGGTTTGATGTAGCCTTGAGAGTTTGTCTATCTCAGCCTAGGTGAATTCCAAGCACTAACAACTTGCACCATAGCAATTGATTCAATAGGATAAGTCCCTGTTTCACTTAACAAGATATCATAAGGAACTGCATTTTTAATATTAAATTTGTTTGTAATCAAACGCTTCTGAATTTTCTCAATTTGTCTCCACTGCATGTTGGATGTACTGCTGGCCCATAGTTCACAACCATAGAGAATCACTGGAATCACTAGAAGCCCAAAAAGAGTTTGAGTGGTTTTCCAGTCACATAGATCTGCCTTTCTACACCTATTTTTAAAAGCATAAAATGCTTTCCAACCTCCCAAAGTTCTTTTCTTTCTACAACCCTTCCAGCTTAGATTTTTGTTGACGCTAATTCCGAGGTATTTGTAATCCACAAATTATTCCAGAATGTTGCCCTCAAAGTAGAACTTATGTTGGTTATGTTTTCTTTTCTTAGAGAAGACCAATACTTTTGCTTTTTTGATATTGACTTGCAGCCCCACACTTCTACAAAAAATGCTCAAGGGATAGTAAGTGCTCTTGCAAACCAAGACCCAATTTAACAATCAGAATAAGGTCATCTGCATAAAAAAGAAGCCTTATAAAAACTTTCCCAAAATGATACCATCACCCCCTTACGAATTTAACCACTCCTCAAGCTTGTCAATATATAAACCAAAAAGGGTAGGAGACAATGGGAAACCTTACTTGACCTTGATACCACTTCTAAAACTTTCAGAAATGCCTACTAAAGTTCTAATTTTGACTTTCGCCTCTTCATACAGCCTATGCACAAATGCTCTCAAATGTTCAGGAACCCCAAGTTCCTCCATTTTGTGCCAAATCTTATCCCTAGGAACCAAGTCAAACGCTTTTCTAAAATCAACAAAGCAACAAAAGACTTCTTCCTTTTCTCCCAAATGTTTTCAATGATATGCCTTAAAGTTATACAATGATCAACTATGGAATGTTTAGGTCTAAAACCTGCTTGCCCTTTAGCACGCTTATCTCTTTCTTCTTCCCACTTCCTAATTTTTTCTTTTAGCATGCTTCCAAATAGCTTTGAAAACAAAGGGTTTTATCATGATGGTCCTATAATTGGAGAGATTATTGACATCATAGCTCTTAAAAATAGGTCTTTCTAGACCAGTTTCCAATCTGTGGAGAGCCCTTGTTGTATGATGTTGTTGAAGATTTTTGTAATGTGAGGTGCAAGAATCTTTGAGCCCCGCTTTAGATATTCTACTTGGAGTTCAACGAAGTATTTTGCTTTTCCAACACCCAACTTCTTGATACCCAACTCTACCTCTTGTACTGTGAAGAGTTCAGTATCAGTGTTGACCAAGGGGGGAGGGTCAACCTTGGGAACCTGCTCATAGAGTTGTCTTGCATAGTCAAACCATTTAGAAGCTGTAATATTATTTCCAATTTGTATCTTTTTTAGTTGAAGCTCATTCCAAAATAATTTGGGATTATTTTTCCAAAGGAAGATTAGTTCTTCCCTCCTTGAAACCATGAAATATGCATTTTTCTTGTTTAATAACTGCTTGTAAGCTTTGAGCTTTATGTTATCCTTGTTTGACTCTTTCCACATTCTCCTTGCCTTTTTGCATTCCTCGTCAAACCAAGAATTAACCAGAAAGCAATTTGTTTCAGACTTCTTAATTTTTTTCTCTTTTGCACTTTGCAAGTACACATTGAATTAAATGTGTTAATTCATGACTATGAAGGTTGTGAATTGTAATTTTCTCCTTCTCAAAGAGCCTCTCTAGTGTAATTTTGAAGGTATTACAATTTTCTGAGGTCAAAAGAATTCTGCCCTGTGGGAGATTTGTTGGACATGCTGAATTTTTTACTCTAATTAATTCTTTCAAATCCAAGAGAAACATAAATAAATTGGCTTGTGATCTGATTTCAAGTCCCACAACTGATCTCCAATAAAAAATTCCTCCAATTTCTCACACAAGCCATGCGAGCAAATTACATAATCTACCACACTTGCTCCATTGTAAGTATTGCAAGTGAAATTATCGGGCTTTACCCATCTAGTCAAGCCATTACAAATGACTAAATCAGAGGCCCACATAGAGTAAGCATTTGTTCACCAAAGAGATTGTAGCCTTTGTCCTCTAAAATTATTTCCCACTAACGATTACTTTCTTTTGTAAGCCAAATAGGGTCACAATCATCTTTATAACAAAGAATGCTAACTTGCTCACTTGCAGTCCTAGCATTGAAATCACCCACTATAAGGACTTCACCTAGCTGCGAATATGTTGCAATATCTACTTTTAAGGCTGCAAATGGATTTTTGTGATCAAGCCCTCTATCTTTGTATATTTTGGAAGCCTGCAGCGCAAAATAGCATGCTGCAATTCTTACGTGGTTTCTATTTTTTGATATTTTAAACCAAATGAATTGCTTATTTGAGTCTTCTTTTTCTAACTAAATGAGGCAACCTTCTTTCTCCCTTACTAAAACCATGATACCCCCATGCCCTTTGCCATTTCCTGCTGCCTTGTTCCACACTGCCATCTTCCAGTATCCTTCAAACAGAGGTGTTTTGCACCCTTCATGCTCATGTGTTTCTATGAGGCAAATTATGTCTCTATCTTCCGCAATAGGCCCTAACCCAGATCCTCATTTCCATGGGTAACCTATGCAGTTCCAACAAACTAATCTTAAGGAAACCTGGTATGACTTGATTGCTATTTATTTTGACATGAAAGACTCACATTTGAGTCTTTGTCCTTGATTTTCCATACTGACCTTGCTTTCTGATTTCCTGTTGAAGAGTTTGTTGCCTCTTCTTTATTACCATCTTGCTGCTTTGTTTTGGAAGGAGGTCCAAATCGCGCTATCATAGCTTTGCACTTATAAATCCATGTTCTCTTGCCTTCATCTCTTGCTGCCCTAACTTTTAAAATTTCCTCATTTCTTTCCTCATGTTGTTTTACAGTTAAATCTTCTTCTAGGAAAAAACGAGAACCCCTCAAGAGATGTTTCTTGCTTAGAATGATATATTTATCACACAAACTAGGCATAATGACTTTTATGGGCCTAGATCTCTCCCTATTAAACTTACCCACCCTCCATGCTTGGCATATTTGTCCTTGCCATAACAACTTGTTTTTCAAGAAGTCTCTTGCAAGGTCAATAGTACATTCATTTTTCCCATAGTATTTCACCCATTTAATGATTATGTTTGCGCTCTATTTTGGCTTTCCTTGCCTTCACTATCTTGCATGTTATCAACCTGAATATTTGTTTCTCCTTCCTTATTAGCAGAATTAATAATAATCTGAGCCCAAGTTTTGGAAACTTTGGTGCAATCTCCTTTCCTTTCTTCTCTTGTGTTCTCTTCGTGGTTGTTTACTTGGGAATCATTTTCCCTTTATCCTGGGATGATTTCACATTCACCACCTTTGTATTTTCCACTATAGATTTCTTTATGTTTTACACATCTGCCTTCATGCGTTTCCATTCTTTATTCCCTATCAAAAGAGCTTCCTGTAGCAATTCCACTTATTATTTTAAAACTTTATTTCTTTCTGCTAAAGCCTTGTTCTCAGTTGTTATTATATGAATTTTATGACCTCTTTCTTGCCCTTTAGATTCTAAAACCTCTAACCTTTGTTTTGCATTTAACAATTCTTTCACATAACGATCAAATGACTAAGTGAGAGGTGTGGATGTGGGACTATATAAGGCAGAACCATCAATAACCTTTCCTCTGGACTTCTTGTTGCCACGTGCTTATAGAGGAGACTTGTTTGAGTGCTTTTTCATAAGGGCTCGAGTATTTTTCTTTTTAAACCATTTCTTCCTTGTTTGCTCCCATTTTAAACAGGCTATTCTATGATTTACATTGCCCTCATATTGTTTGGTATTGACCCAAACCCACTTCCCACCTTTGACAGATGAGACAATTTCACTTGTTCTAAATCCTTTGTATCCACATGTTCTGAAATTTCTTGTTTCTTTTTCATGTTTGAACGCATTTGTTGCCCAACGTGTTTCAAGAAATATGTAAGTCTATAAAATGCCAAGATTATTTCGCACTGCTCACTATTGTTCAGGTTATCGTTGCTCCTTGCTGGCTGTTTGATACTTCTGCTGCATAAAAGCTTCTTGCTCTCCCACTGCTCACGCTCTCATTACTCATTGTTCACTATTCACTGCTCGTTGTTAATTAAAAATTATTTACAAGTCAAAATCCATTCCATGATCATTGCGAGAGCATTAATCGCTAGCCATCAAGAAATTCCTTTTATTTTAAGATCCACCCGGTATGGTCGAAGGTTCGAATCTGCCACTCTCATGATCCACTAGAAGGATCCAGAAGAATTCCACCTGCAATTCTTGTTCCCTACCATTAAACCATCTCTAACGATTACAGCCTCACACTTTCTCAGCCCTCAACCGTGTCAGAATCTCATAGTCAAATATCCAAAGCAGAAAACCGATAGAACTGTTTCTGTTTCTCCATTTTACAAGTCAGACATGAAGGCAGCACGATCGACAGACATGAAAGAAGTCAAGAACAACCGCACTGTACTTTAGGCTGGCATCGTTTCGTCGTCCGAAGAATTCTCTCACGTCATTTGAAACAGGGAGAGCTCTCTCACGTGAAAGATAAAAGTGGTAGTTGGGTTGACGACTGCATCCTGTTATTCTTTTTTTTTTTTTTTGGAACAATAAGTTTTAATTTTCAATTGAGAGAGTCACACACAGACCCGCCGATGCCATATTAAGAGTCCTGATGTTTTCGCGCTTCAAATATAAAATCAATCGTGTGCACAAATCTTTCTGCCATTTAACTCATGGGATCATTATGCTTTTCTTTCCCTGCAAATAAATGAAAAGGCCCTGTTTAACTCATTGGAATGGTATGCTCGACTTTTCATGCATTGAATTAGATATTGGGCATCAGAGTTTTGTTTTTTTTCCGGAGGTGAAATTGAAATGAGTTCCGAAAACTTTAACATTCTGATTCACTCAACCGAATGAAATATTACAACAATCCTTGCTCATATAACAAATCCAATAAATCAACGTGTTATAACAAGCCCATCGAATGTATGAAGGACATCGGAAGAGTCTTTTTAAAAAAGCTCTGAAATAATAAGGTTCCAAAGTCCGATTTTTGGGATCTACACGTCACGTTAAACCAAGCCTCTTATAACAAATCAAACATCGGCCATCAAAAGTATAATACTTTGGAGGTCTTATTTATATCACAAGTGTCGAGGTCCGATGCCTAGGGAGGAAAACATCGAATGTATGCCTCATCAGGCATTGGAAGACATTGGTAATCAGAGGTTATTAAATATTGGAACATCGAAGGAATTAGAACATCGGGGAGGCGTTTAAATTGGTGTTACTATATTGACTTGTTTTGAGGTTCCGATAAAATATATGTTGAGATATATAATGAGCGTGTGACAACATTTTATAAGAAGTGGCAATTAAAAATATTTTGGAATTGATTTCAACAAAAATCTAAGTTGGAATGGTTGTAGAAAGAAAAGAACTTTGGGGGGTTGGAAAGCATTTTATGCTTTTCAAAATAGGTGTAAAGAGGTTGAAAAACCAGTCAAAATCTTTTTGGGCTTCTAGTGATTCTAATGATTTTCTATGGTTATGAACTATGGGTCAGCGGTACATCTAATTGAGAAAATTCAGAAGTGTTTGATTACAAACAAATTTAAGATTAAAAGCGCAGTTCCTTATGATATCTTGTTAAGTGAAAAATGACTTTTCCTATTGAAGCAATTGCTATGGTGCGAGTCATAAGATATTTAAAAAAAATTGAGCAAATGGAAGATGGTAGATGGTCTAAGGTTGTCTATAATGATAGAGTTTGAAAGAGCAAAAAAACTTGGATGAAACAAAATAACAAATGACTTAGTAAATGGGGTATTTTCTTGAACGCGTGTCCCATAAACAACAAAGGGATAAAAGATTTTGTTATGGAAAAGTTCCATAAATGTACTTGGGATAAGGAGCTAGGAAGAAAGAAAAATTACTATATTGAAGTGTTTAATCCCACTCATAGTCATCATCTAAAGGCATACATAGAGACCAATATCTCTTGGAGAGCCAAAATTTTTATTGCTCAGTTAAGGACTAATTCTCATCAACTCCGCTATAAAACAAGGCACTGGAAAGACCAAAGGAAGTGTGGGAGGAAAGAGTATGCATTTTTTGTTCTTTCAGAAAAGTGGAAACAGAAAACATTTCATTTTAGAATGTAAGGTCTTCAAAGACAACAGGGAAAGTTATGTAGATACGCTGGTAGCTAGCTCTTGGGATAATCTATTTGGCAAGGGGTTTTTCAAGATTGGAGCATTTATTTTGAAGCTTCACAGAAGAAGAGTCGACTACATCAAGAAAATGAGAAAGAAATATGTCCCATAGGCTATCTTTAGCCTCGTGGACGTTAAAATAATTTCTTTATTTCTTTCTTTTAGAGTTGAACAAATGAATGCCATTGAAGAGTTTGTTTAAAAGAATTTACGGGATTACATTGTTCCGAGGTCATGATCGGATGAGGGAATTAATGAGAGGGAGTAAGGTATGGTGTGAAGGAGGAGAGGAAGGACACGTGAAGTGGGACGCTCCCTCTTATATATAAACTACAACCACTTGTGTAAAAGTCCCGACATAAAGAACTACAACCACTCGTAATTTCAGGATTTCAGATCATCTTAATTTTTGAAATTAGGATTTGGAATAAACTTCCAAAATCCTAAAAACACATAATTTTAATTTTTATACAATTTGGTTGTGGTGATTTATAGGACTATTAGCAGAAATGATATAATTAGCAAAAAATAATTAAAAATCAATATTTACAATTAATTTACAAAAATTAAAATAATATACATTTTGTACATTTTTTAGCTTTGACGATGAAAATGACTTAACTTAAGATGAAAACCATTTTCAAATTGTGCCTCCAAATGCGATTAAACAAGAACCTATGGAAAGCTTACAAAGAGTTGAACACAATGAAGCAATTAGAATGGAATCCAAAAAAAAAAATGAAAATCTAGAAAATTTGTCAGACGCTTAACCAAAAGGAAAATTTAAAATATGATTTAGCCAAAATTTATGTAAAAGGTCTCCATTATTTGAAATAAATAAGTTAAAAATGGGGGTGTTGTGGTTTCACCACAACAATCGCGACACGCGGGAAATACTCAATTATCTCTGGTTAAATATAACAAAATTCAGTTTACTAAAAGATTAAAAGTGAGTAATTCTATTAAACTGTCAAATGATAAAACATTTCACATGGGTCCCACATTAGATAAATTAAAGAATATAGGTTCAAAAAGATAAGTACTCAAAGCAAATTGAGTCTAAAATAATGAATCCTTGAATTTTGGAGAAATATTTAATATTTAAGATTACCTCGTATGAGAAATAGAAGAAGGCACAAATATGAGTGTTTTGATAAAGCATATATCCATCAATATGAATGGTCTCTGATGTTGCTTCACTTTCGGTGAGCTTGGTCAGTACCCCGACGAAGTTTTCCTTAATGTCATATAAACATAGCCTCATTGTCAACAAGTGCCCATAGCCTTGATGTGTTTACTTGTATTTCCCATGCTTCCTCTTTTGATCACTTTTTTTATAAGTATATTTGTGAGCTAAATTTAAGATGTACCTAAGTGAAAGAGGTGGGATGGTAATAGAGATTGATGTTAATGGATATAATACTTCCATAATGTTCACTCCAAATCTTTTCCCATGACTATCCATTTAGAGGCTATCTATAAAGTGGAGGGATGGAAGGGATTCATTGAATTAAGCTCAAAGTCAATTCTTTCCTTGAAAATGTGAACTATATCACTTAGAAAGGATGCATGTTCCTCCATGAAAAATATTTAAAGAAAGAGGGCATTTAGGATTCCATAAAGATACACCTTGAAGGTAAATGAAACACATTATATCAACAGAGTAAAGATTTCCCATGTTTTCCAACTAATGTTGGGTGAGGAAAAGGCCTTTCACATAAATCTTGGCGGAGTCACCAACATCAAACTATAACAAGTCAACAAATTAGAAGAAAAAAATCCAAACTGAAATGAAAGAGGAAATCAACAAACTTCAAAAATATAAAAATGAGGAAAGGAGAAGCTTAAAGAAAAGCTCAAATTTGAAAGACAAACTCCAACAAGACTAACTATAAATATGTCTCAACAAAGAGTAAATAGGAAAACCATGTGTTTGTTCATCTTATGTTGACATTTTAATGAATTTTATCTGGTTATAAGAAATCATACTCTCAAACCATAAAGTGAGTACCAGCCATGAGTTAAAATAAACCAAATGAGAATATATATTTTTTTACAGATTTTCTAGTTTCTAAGCAAAGAATGCGTGATAATATCTTAATAATTTTCTAGTAAAGTGGTGCTTATAAAACAAATTGAAAGTTTAGGTACTCCCAAATTAAGTTGATATGATGAACATCATAACTACTCTTCCAAAACTCAGAGGAAAACAACCAAGAGAATGAGCTCCAAATCTGAGCTGATAGAAGTGCAATATAATTTTGAGAGACCTGAAAAACAAAGATATATATCGGCAAAATAAAAAATATAATTGAAACAAAAATGTAAAGAAATATAAAAGGATGAAAGTGGGCATATGAAACTTACCATCGAAAAATTTCATTTAATTTTACTTGAGAAATATCAATTTTCTCCAGCAAAAGATAACTTCTACTTTTGATTATAATTAAAAGTAGGTAGAAACTATATTATTTTAAATTTCATTGACCCAAAATCATAATTTATTAAATCTAAATTCAAGCAAGCAATAAAACTAGAAAAATGATTTCTCATGTTCAAGGAGTTGGAATAAGAAATCAAATCCACAAGAAATGATATTAAAGATATGCTTCTTTATGAAATGCAACGAGAATTGTTCTCTTTATGTTTCAGCTTTTATATCTACTCCATGATTTTATAAAATGTCAAAAATAAAGACCAAGTCCCAATCTATGTGAGACATATGTATAGAGGGAGAGGACTTGAATTTTGTATGCTAAATATGAAGTGATATATAAAAAATTCAAACAAAAGAGAATTCAAATATGAATTGACCATGATCCATTACCTTTGTGTATTCCAAATTTACTTACCATCTAGCTTCTCAAGAGTGTCTTTTTATTTTCCTTGTCACCCTTCTTCATTTCTTAGATATGTCGGGGACCTGAACCCCTCTTATGTCACTTTAAATGAAAAGATGTCAGACCACGAGAGACTTTCCACGTTAGATTTTTGAGTGGAGATATCAAGAATGGATTTGAAATAATGTTATGATATTCCAATGTCCCGAAATGGAAATTCCCGATAAAAATATTATGAGTTACAAAGGCTCTAACATAATATGTTCTGATAACAATATTTAAATATAAAATAAATGATCTATCGGGAAACTCAATTTTGACAAGGTAACATCTTGTAACAATTTTAGAAGAAGTCTTGATATGGGAGGCACCGATAAATTATGTGCCAAAGGTAAGTGCTTTGTTAAATAAGATTTCCAAAATTTTCTTGATGAATGAAACTCCAATAAACAAAGACTTTGCTCTATAAATGATTTCAGTAAAATTAATTGAATTACACTTCCGATATAAGAAGTCTCAATATATAGAATATTCAAGGGAAACAAGATATCAGAACACAAGTTTTTCATAACTTTTTATAAATAAAACTTACGATATTGAATATTGATGATAGTGAATGTCTTTTAATGTATGATGTAGGAATGTTTTTTTCATTACATTGGGCATTCAGATATTGGGGGTAAACAATTTCGTAAGAGTTTTATAAAATATCTCTGATAACTTTCTTTTCAATAATAAAATAACTTAATGTTTTATGAAATTGATTTTAAAAGCACTTTCATTTGTCTGTAAAAATAGGCTTCCGAGAAAAGAAGTTTGAGATGAAAAGAGGTGAGAAATGAAATTTCAAGAAGAAAATTATATTGATTTGTGATAACAGCTTGATATCCGGAAGTCCCGAAAAATGAAGAGGCTTTGGAAAGATTTCTCGTAAATTTTTGAAAGAAGAGTTCTGATAAAGAGGAAGCCTGAGATTACTTATTGAATATAAACATAATATCAAAAACTCAGATACAATGATATGTTGAAATGGCAATAAGAAATCCTAAAAGTAGAAGTGCTAAAAATAACATTACTATAAATAGCAGTTTGGGTACCAGTGCTGGATTGAGCAACAACGAATGAAAAATGTAAGTGCTAAAAATAACATTGTTATTTTTAGTAGTTCGGGATGGATTCCAATTTTAGTCAGTACCTGGTCTAAAATAGGAAGTAAAATTCGAATTTGAACTTAACAGCTGTTTGAAAATAAATTAATTAATTCACCATGAGTTAATTAGTTGTGAAAAATCAAACATGAAGTCTATGTGAGGACATGCAACAATTTCTCCATTAATTGAGGAATTTATCCATCAGTTAAAGAGATAAGGATGAGTTCTAATCTGAGTTGTAATTAGTTGGCTCAGTTAACTGAGTCAAGTCCAGTTAGATTGATTTAAATAGTTTGTTTAAATTAATGTAGTTCAGTTAGTTAATACATGCTTGCATATAACTGCTGCACTTTAGATAACTAAATATTCTCTCATGAATAACTTATGCATGTCAGTTCAGACAAAGACCTAGTTGAGATCAGAGGAGGGACAATGTACTATCAATGGGATGGATTTTTCCTATAAAGAAATCTCATCCATGGAGAAGGATTTATCTACTTCAGGATTGCGGAGTTAGATCAAAGGTTAGTGAGTGTGTGAAGAGGCCAATTCACATAAGTGGATGCACTAGACCCCAATGAAAATTGCGCAAAGAAATCGGAGGCTTGGAGGGTAGAGGAGAAGGTTTGAGAGAGGCCTTTGACTATCTATGAGTAGCAGAGGGATTGCAGAGAGAAAAAGATAGCTTGTGAGTTGATTCTTTTTGTAATCCGAACTATATTTCCACTTGTATGATAATACAAATTTGGGTTTTTAGGCTAAGGATTTTCCTGTGATATTTCTTTTTTGTTATGTGTGATTGATTTCTCATTCTCAGTTATATGTGTTCTCTTGATCTTGCTCATTTTGATTAAGCTTCCGCAAAGTGTTGTAGAAGTAGATCTTGTATTGTGTTTTAGTATAATACATATTCTATTGATCTACAGTGGGAATTTATACATGGTATCGGAGCTAGCCAATTTGTAGAGAAATTTCTACATGGTATCGGAGCGAAGGTGATCAAAGCAAAGAACAATATACAAAGGAGAGGAGATTTCGAAGTTTTGAGTTTTGGGCCACGAGTTTTCAGAGAAAATCTGAAAACTTTTGTGCAAAATATTCAGAAACAAATAGTAGATTTGTATTCCTTATGGAAAATGACCTAAATTCAAAAAAATAATCAGCTGAATCAGAGTTCAGATGAGGGAGATATTGTTGATTTAAAATTAGCTCATTTTCCAGAAAATTTCGTGACGGTGGGAAAGATGAAACAGATTGGTGTGCTAGCTAAGAACCTGTATGCATTTGAGGTACAAGATGCATGCAAAGCCTTGAGGAGGAAGGCAAAGATTAGAAACTAAGTGGTTCAGAGGGAGAGTAAATTACCTCTCAACATGCAGTGCCAGAAGAAGTCTCAGACGATTATGGAGGAGCCACGATTGGTGAAGCGACTTCAAGAGGTTGTGGAGCAGCCACAACTAGAGAAGTTGAGAGGAGATTGAGTAGAGACATCTACTCATGTAGAGAACTCCAGTAGGGGGAATTTCGATCAAGGTGGGTAGAGGGATCACATGCATCCATACCTCCAGGTCCGAGGTGGGGCGATGTGGAGTGACCGTCCCAATAAGGCTGGAATATGGGTAGGATCTTTGAGGTACCCAACCTCTTTGATTCAACTTTAGTATAGGAGCCCCGATGAGGAGTAGCAGGACTGGCTGAGTGGGTAGAGACAGATGTGGATGGAGCAACAAAGAGAGTTACAGTGCAAGAGTCCCAGGACTATGTAGAGCTAGCAAGCTGCAACAATGCGAGATGCACAGGAGTCTTGCACGAGTGCAGGATGGCACAGAGAGGTGTGCAACGGTGCAAGATGCATGGAGTGTTGCAGCAACTTAGAGGTCAGAGAGGGAGCACTTGTCAGCAGTAGGTAGAGCTTTAGTATCAGAGTATGTTTTTAGCCCAATAGAGAGGTCAGTGGGGAGTTTTTTTTGCTTTTAGAATTGCTGGAGCAACCACACTTGGTAGAAGTGATGCATGCAAAACATTCTAAAGGTACATGATAGGGTTTGAGTTGAAGCCTTTCTTGTTGAGAGGGAGTGTTGAAAATGGCAACAAGAAATGCTAAAAATAGAAGTGCTAAAAATAGCACTGCTATAAATAGTAGTTTGGGTACCTGTGCTAGACTAAGTAACAGGGAATGAAAAATGGAATTGCTAAAAATAACATTGCTATTTTTAGCAGTTCGGGATGGATTCCAATTTTAGTCAGTCCCTGGACTAAAATAGGAAGTAAAATTCGAATTTGAACTTCATAGCTATTTGAAAATAAATTAATTAATTCACTATGAATTAATTAGTTGTGAAAAATCAAACATGAAGTCTATGTGAGGACATGCAACAGTTTCTCCGTTAATTGAGGAATTTATCCATCAGTTAAAGAGATAAGGATGAGTTCTAATTTGAGTTGTAATTAGTTAGATCAGTTAACTAAGTGAATTCCAGTTAGATTGATTTAAATAGTTTGTTTAAATTAATGTGAGTTCAGTTAGTTAATGCATGCTTGCATATAACTGCTGCACTTCAGATAACTAAATATATGAATAACTCATGCATGTCAGTTCAGACAGAGACCTAGTTGAGATCAGAGGAGGAACAATGTACTATCAGTGGGATGGATTTTTCCTATAAAGGAAGCTCATCCATGGAGAAGGATTTATCTCCTTCAGGATTGCAGAGTTAGATAAAAGGTTAGTGAGTGTGTGAAGAGGCCAATTCACACAAGTGGTTGCACTAGACCCCAATGAAAATTGCGCAATGAAATAAGAGGCTTGGAGGGTAGAGGAGAAAGTTTGAGAGAGGCCTTTGACTACCTATGAATAGCAGAGGGATTGCAGAGATAACAAGATAGCTTGTGAGTTGATTCTTTTTGTAATGCAGACTATATTTCCACTTGTATGATAATACAAAGTTGGGTTTTTAGGCTAAGGATTTTCTCGTGATATTTCTTCTGTGTTATGTGTGATTGATTTCTCATTCTCAGTTATATGTGTTCTTTTGATCTTGCTCATTTCGATTAAGCTTCCGCAAAGTGTTGTAGAAGTAGATCTTGTATTGTGTTTTAGTATATTTCATAATCTATTGATCTATAGTGGGAATTTATACATGGTATCAGAGCTAGCCAATTTGTAGAGAAATTTCTACATGGTATCAGAGCAAAGGTGATCAAAGAAAAGAACAGTATACAAAGGAGAGGAGATTTTGAAGTTTTGAGTTTTGAGCTGCAATATTTTAGAGCAAATCTATTTTTTTTTTTGCAAAATTTTCAGAAACAAATAGTAGATCTAGATTCCTTGTGGAAAATTACCGAAATTCAAAGAAAAATTCGGCTAAATCGGTGTTCGGATGAGGGAGATATCGCTGATTTAAAATCAGCGCTTTTTCTACAAAATTTCGTGATGGTGGGAAAGATGAAACAGATTGGTGTGCTAGCCAAGAACCTGTATGCACTTGAGTTATAAGATGCATGCAAAGCCTTAAGGAGGAAGGCAAAGGTTAGATACTTGGTGGTTGAGAGGGAGTGTAAATTACCTCTCAACATGTAGCGTTAGAAGAAGTCTCAGACGATTGTGGAGGAGCCACGCTTGGTAAAGCAAATTTAGGAGGTTGTGGAGCAGCCACAACTAGAGAAGTTGAGAGGAGATTGAGGAGAGACATCTACTCATGTAGAGACCTCTAGTAGGGGGAAATTTCGATCTAGGTGGGTAGAGGGATCACATGCATCCATACCTCCAAGTTGGAGGTGGGGCGATGTGGAGTGATAGTCCCAAGAAGGCTGGAATAGGGGCAGGATTCTTGAGGTACCCAACCTCTTTGATTCAACTTTTCTACAGGAGCCCAGACGAGGAGTAGTAAGACTGGTTGAGTGGGTGGAGACAGATGCGAATGGAGTGGCAGAGAAAGCTACAGTGCAGGAGTCCCAGGACTGTGTAGAGCTAGCAAGCTATAACAATGCGAGATGCACAGGAATCTTGCACCAGTGCAGGATGGCACAGAGAGGTGTGCAACAGTGTGAGATGCATGGAGTGTTGTAGCAACTCAAAGGTCAGAGAGGGAGGACTAGTCCGCAACAGGTAGAGCTTCAGCATTAGAGTATGTTTCTAGCCCAACAGAGAGGTCAGTGGAGAGTTTTTTTTGTTTCTAGAGTTGCTGGGGCAACCACACTTGGTAGAAGTGTTGCATGCAAAACATTCCAAAGGTACAGGATTGGGTTCAAGTTGAAGCCTTTCTTGTTCAGAGGGAGTGTTGAAAATAGCAACAAGAAATGCTAAAAATAGAAGTGCTAAAAATAGAACTGCTATAAATAGCAGTTTGGGTACCAATGCTGGATTGAGAAACAGGGAATGAAAAATGGAAGTGCTAAAAATAGCATTGCTATTTTTAGTAGTTTGGGATGGATTCCAATTTTAGTCAGTCCTTGGACTAAAATAGGAAGTAAAATTTGAATTTGAACTTAAGAGCTGTTTGAAAATAAATTAATTAATTCATCATGAGTTAATTAATTGTGAAAAATCAAACATGAAGTCTATATGAGGACATGCAATAGTTTCTCCATTAATTGAGTAATTTATCCATCATTTAAAGAGATAAGGATGAGTTCTAATTTGAGTTGTAATTAGTTGGCTCAGTTAACTGAGTCAAGTCTAGTTAGATTGATTTAAATATTTTGTTTAAATTAATGTGAGTTCAGTTAGTTAATGCATGCTTGCATATAACTGCTGCACTTTAGATAACTAAATATTCTCTCATGAATAACTCATGCATGTTCGTTCAAATAGAGACCCGGTTGAGATCAGAGGAGGGACAATTTACTATCAGTTGGATGGATTTTTCCTATAAAGGAAGCTCATCCATGGAGAATGATTTATCTCCTTCAAGATTGCGTAGTTAGATCAAAGGTTAGTGAGTGTGTGAAGTGGCCAATTCACACAAGTGGCTGCATTGGACCTTAAGGAAAAATCTACAAAGAAATAGGAGGCTTGGAGGGTAGAGGAGAAGGTTTGAGAGAGGTCTTTGACTATCTATGAGTAGCAGAGGGATTGCAGAGAGAATAGGATAGCTTGTGAGCTGATTCTTTTTGTAATCCAAACTATATTTCCACTTGTATGATAATACAGAGTTGGGGTTTTAGGCTAAGACTTTCCCCGTGAAATTTATTCTGTGTTATGTGTGATTGATTTCTCATTCTCAGTTATATGTGTTTTCTTGATCTTGCTCAATTCGATTAAGCTTCCGCAAAGTGTTGTAGAAGTAGATTTTGTATTGTGTTTTAGTATATTGCATAATCTATTGATCTACAGTGAGAATTTATACATGATAATCTTTACGAGACATCGAGATCAAAGAGACCAGGAAGAGGAATAAAATAGACTAGGTTGATCTATAAGAGGCAAATTTCAGAATATGTTTTTCAAAATAAACATCCAAAATAATAAGACCAGAGAATTAGGAAACGAGTGTAGTGTAGAGACTCAAATCAGTTTCAGTTGATGTAAGATTTGGAATGCGTAAAGGTGGATGGAATACTTCTACAACTGTTGCAAGATTAATATGTGTGATTTTCCTTTGCTTAGGGGCCTTGTTGGCTTGAGGGGGCCTGACCCAGATTCAGAGTTAGTTAGCCAAACAAATCCCTGTACTACTGGCCCTTTTGGTAACAACCTGCAGAGCACGGATTGAGGTCTCACCTGAAGCAGTATGGGGGGATGCTGGAACCAAGTTTTCGCACCCTTGAGATGTCTAAGGGGTTGATTTAGTACAACTATGAATACCTTCGTGTAGCTCACTTTGCGCACTATCGTGACCTACGAGGCCTTTGCACTTTGTTATAATCGCCTTCGCGCAGCCCTAACCAGGGTCTGAGGTGCTTTCGCGCTGCTAAAGCAACGATTTGCGCTACTTCCACTAGTTACACTGTGAATCTTACTTACCTTCCTATAACAGTTAGTTATCTTTGTGTAAAAAGATACTTATCTTATATTCGCTTATTCAACACATTCATATAGGTTCGCGCAACAAATAAATAGTAAAATTACAATTCATACTCAATATACTTCAATGCATAAAATAGGAAAAAGACACACAAAATGATAGGAAACTTATCTTTATTATTTTCTCCAATGGTTATAGACTCAACTCACCCTGCGCACTCAGCTGCAGGGATCTGCGCACTTAGCTGCGGACTACTAGGCCTCTGTGAACTCAGCTGCAAAGCCTTCTCCTACTCTACGGCCCAAAGACTTGACTTTCCACTTAGACTCAATGCTTCATCATTAGATCTTCTATTCACTTCTTCTTAACTTCTTTACAACTTAGAGCCTCGCTCTATTTATACAATCCCATGGTTCATGGACCATGGGTAGAACTCTCAAGTTGACATTACATTACAAAAGTAAGGGCAGACAACCGTATGACGCAATTACAACTTCGCGCTCCGCACCCACAAATCACATTGTCTTTACATCAGACTTAGTAAAAAATTAGGCTTTAATCCCCAAAATGTTCCTTGGGAGATCCTGCACCCAACAGGCCCCCAACACAAACATTGTGACTCACCCTCAAGTCACTCTATCAGTGCGAAGATCTTCGTGGGGAGACCTCCCAACTCTGCTCCAATAGTTGCAAGGTCGGCAATGCACTGAGCGGTTGCCTGCTATATTTTTTGGACGCATTGTTCGGAGACTGCTGTATCTAGACTGCTTCCCTGTATCTTCTCCTACGTCCCCTGCATCTGTTTATAGTCCTGCGTCCCCTCTTATCCACCTCGAACACTAAGACTATGCTTTTGTCGGCTAGTCAGACAGCTGGGCCACTTGTGTATGGCTTCAACCGATTGCCATTCACTTTTCTTGGGAAAGGTTCTCCATTTAGCTTTACCAGCTGCACCGCGCCTCTGTCTGTAACCTCAATAACATATGGTCCCAGCCAATGCATTCTGAATTTTCACGAGAATTGATCAAACTTACTATCATATAGTAACACCAAATCATTCACCTTTAAGGTGCGCAACTTAATATGTCGATCATGCCAGGCCTTTTCGCGTTGCTTTTGTACCTGCTCATGGAATCCAGTGAAAAACCGTTCTTCTTCAGGTTCCTCCAACTGTGCGAGCCTCTCCTCCAAGGCTCCGCGGTCCGTCATACCTGTGAGCGTTGTTATCTGCAGACTGGGCACTATGTATTCCATCGGCATTATGGCTTCCACTCCATAGACTAGCTGGAAAGGTGTCTGTCCCATTAGTTTCTTGCAAGTCGTCCTATAAGCCCATAATATTGTAGGTACGCGCAGGTCCCAATCACTTTGCTGTGTGTTTCATACTTTGGTCAGTGCATTCTCCAATATTTTGTTAAATGCTTCTACTGTCTTGTTGGCTTGTGGGTGATATGGTGTGTTTTTCTGATGATACACCTGAAACTCTTCTGTCAGCACGCTGATTATTTCATTCAGGAAATGTGTACTGCGATCGTTTATCAAGATCTTCGGACATCCAAATTGTGTCAATACGCATTCAAATAGAAACTTCGTGGTTCTGGTGGCCGTGCAATCTTTTACCAGCTGCACTTCTGCCCAATGAGTCAAGTACTCTGTCGCAGTGATAATATATCTTATGCCCATTTTTCCTTGAGGTTTGATAGGTCTTACAAAGTCAATCGCCCGATTTTCAAAGGGTTGCAATGTCATTTGCAGATACAAAGGCATCTCACCCATCCACGATGGTTTACCTATTCTTTAATATACATCACAAGCCGTGCAATGTGCTTCTAAATCCTGATGAAGGGTCGACCACCACAACCCTGCACGGAGAATCTTATGCGCGATCTCTCTCCATGCATAGTGTCCTCCCGCAGCGCCCCCATGCGCGTTCACAAGGATATGGCTTCATTCAAATTCAGGTACATATCTTTACAGTCTCTCATCATTGCCCATCTTATTTAGGTGCCCCACAATGACAGAAAAATCTTCCGCGCACACCACTAGTTCCTTCTTCTGTTGGACGGAGTACTCTTTCAGTGCAGTTCTAGTCATGAGAAAGTGGATTATATCTCCAAAGTGTCTATCTACTACGCGCATAACAAAGAGCTGTGTGTTAGGGAATCCTTCCTCCAGACTAAGAACCATTTCTTGGCTTGAGGGGGCCTGACCCAGGTTCAGAGTTAGTTAGCCAAACAAATCCTTGTACTACTGGCCCTTTCAGCAACAACCCATGGAGTGTGGATTGAGGTCTCACCTGAAGTAGTATGGCGGGATGCTGGAACCAAGTTTTGGCACCCTTGAGATGTCTGAGGGGTTGATTTAGTCCAACAGTGAATACCTACCCGTAGGTCACTTCGTGCACTATCCTGACATACGAGGCTTTCACGCTTTGTTATAATCGCCTTCGCACAACCCTAACCATGTGCTGAGGTGCTTTCACACTACTAAAGTAGTGATCTGCACTATTTCCCCAAGTTACACCATAGATCTTAGTTATCTTCGTATAACATTTAGTTATCTTCGTGTAAACAGATACTTATCTTATATTCGCTTATTCAACACATTCATATAAGTTCGCATAGCAAATAAACAATAAACTTGCAATTCATACTCAATATACTTCAATGCATAATGCAGGAAAAAAACACATAAAATGATAAGAAACTTCTCCTTATTATTTTCTCTAATGGTTACAGACTCAACTCACCCCGTGCACTCAGCTGCAAGGGTCCGCGACTCAGCTGCAGACTACTAGGCCTCTGCACACTCAGTTGTAGAGCCTTCTCCTACTCTACGACCCAAAGACTCAACTTTACACTTAGACTAAATGCTTCATCATTAGATCATCGATGCACTTCTTCTTAACTTCTTTACAACTTAGAGCCTCGCTCTATTTATACAATCCCATGGTCAACGGACCATGGGTAGAACTCTCAAGCCAACATTACATTATAAAAGTAAGGGCGGACAACCCCATGACTCAATTACAACTTCGCTCTCCACGCCCACAAACCGCGAACTATTTACATCAGACTTAATCAAAACTTGGGCTTTAAGCCCCAAAACTTGCCTTCGGGGATCCCGTGCCCAACAGGCCTTTTTGAATTTAACATTTAAAATTCGAGAGGCTATAGACACATGGAAAATATGAGCAAGAAAGAGTCCAACATTTTACTCTAGCTGCATCATTGAGAGGAAAATTGTGATTATTGACTCATATCAATATACTTGCAAAGAAATAAATTATGTAGAGAAACATTTATACAAAGCACAAAACAAAAGTATTTCTGAAGAAAAAAATATACTTCCTTGAACAAGTTGAGGATTTAGAAAAGTTAGTTGCTCACTTATTTCTAAAGATAATCAAGGTTCCAAGTCAAGCCAATAAAGACTTGTAAAAAAAGAAAAACAAAAATAAGAAGTAATATTATGAAAAAGGGAAATTAAAAACATATGAAGATGAACATGTTTATGCATACCTGAAATAATCTAATTGTAAGATTACCTTATAGAACTTGACATGCTCGCATGTATTATAGTCATTTTTGCATATGTTCAAAATCATCTCCTTATTTAATTTAAATTAACTACTACATAATGCGTTATTGATACACATTTACTTCATAATAACATTGAGGGACAAGAGTGGGAAAAGTGACATATATAAATGCTTATGAATTGAAAATTGAATTTTTCAAGAGCGCTTGATTATAAAGATTATTTTAGAACTTCACAGTTCCTAATTTTCTTTGCGAATTTCCACAATGTGATGAAGAGGTTTCATTGAGAAGAATAAGCAAGCGTTGTGTAGGCCTAATTTAAGCAATCATACTTTTAGAATACTCTTAGCATCATAGGCTCATTACATTCTTATTAAAAATCTACAATAATTAAATAATTACAAACAAGAAATGAAGCTAAATCTAAATTAATCTATTCCTAATCCTAACAACGTGAAAGGAAACATGACTAAGTATAGTCATACTTCCAACGTAACCATTCAAATATTTTATTTCCTGCATGTATGTACAAATCAAACATGAGTAACAAGAATAAAATAATAATAAGGCCAACAAAATTAAATCTGAATATAGTATGTACACTTATCACTAACATATTTATAAAAAGAAACTTATTTACAATTGGTTTACTTACAAAAATTATTTGCTTGAAAGATTCTTCCAACCAAATCTCTACCGGATCATAAAAATAAGGATGAATATTCATTAGAGAGGGGAAGAGTCCAAATGGGAGAGAGCTTGAACAACCATTAGTGTTATGTACATAAGACAAACTATTAGCAATCTTCTATGAAAATGAAGCTTCTAAATAACTTTGAAGTGGATTAGTGAAGTATGAATGGAGACTTAGTGCATATCGCAGAAGCTCTTTGATTGGGTTAGATAGCTGGTCATATGGGATCAATGTACTCACAAGTGTTAATTCATGTTGAAACTACACTCTAGAAGGAAAAGTAAGTTGATAAAATATGACCATCAAATGGAATTGGAATATTAACAACTTTAGATGGATATAATATGAATTTTGTGATTCCTCTTCACATTCTAGTAATGTACATTGTGAATTTTCAACACTTAATTGTTCCATATGCTATCAAATGACATCTAAAAATTGAAAAATGCAAACAAAAAACAAATATGAAATCAAACAAAATAGATGAAGGAAAAACAATGAAATCAACTCATAATTTACACTATTGTTACAATTAATGTTACAACACAATTGGGATTAATTTGAAATAATTTCCTTTTCACAAGCACTAACCAAAATAATACAATTAGAATGATCATCGACATAAACATGTGAAAGTAAGAATGATTCATGACTGTGGATAGGAGTGAGAACTTGATCATCATAAGAATCAAAATTTGAGATAGATGCTTGAATACTAAAATCATGAATATAATTCTTTGCTTGAGAATGAGAATTAAGTGGAACAATTTGTAAATTTGAGTTTTCTTCATTCTCACATATGATTATACTTTGATCATGAGGGTTTAATGGAGAGGAAGATATATCATTATCCTCAATGTCAATGTAATTATCATAAATTACTTCACGATATTCATTAGAATACTCTTCATTCCCATATGATATCTTAAGACAAGAAGGAATATTATGCACATATTCATCAATGCTGGAAGAATGATTCTCTATCCTGATAAAAACTAATAGATAATTTATTTAAATCAACCTCTTTTCTTTCTAGAACAATATTAATGCAAAGAAGAGATAAATCACTATCAACAAAAATATTAGGATAAAGAGAGAAATGTGAGTTTAAAGAAATGAATATGAAAACATCGGTGTATGCAGATTCACATGTGTTTTCTTCATTGTAAATTCAAGATTGTTGATCATTCATTTGGCTAACCATTCTTTCTTTAAGAATGTTGTTTAACTACCTTGAATTTGACATTTGATCATCATGATAAAATTCATAAATTTCTGCAGCAGATTGCATATTATTGTAATTCTTGATTTCTACCCATGCTTGCTGATTTAATGATTGATTCTCTGAATTAATTTCAGAGTGATTTTCAGATTTTGTGGAAGTTGGGTCTTCAAGTTTGTTGTTGGTGTCTTCTTACAGTTGATTAGCAAAATTTTCCAAGCTTCATGTTTGTGTTTCGTTAACATGAGAGAGAGCATCCTGATCATTATTAATGCTATAAGAGGTGTGTACTAAGTGAAGGAATTGATCATACATGGCAGAGACAACTTCATCTTGATTAGTATGCACCTCCATATAGAAATTCTAAATTATGTTAATAAAGGTTGAAGAAGATTCATCAAAGCTTGTATTGGTTTCATATGGATTGGGAATGCAAGGAATGGAACAAACATATTCAAATAATTCCATCAATTCAATATCTGAAAGTTTATCCTCAACTTTGAATCTTAAGAAATTTAATCAAAATCTAATAGTAAAATCTATAAGAGATTCATTTTCAGACCTTAGTAAATCTTTAAATTCATCACATACTTGTTCATAAGCATAACCATCAAATTCATAAAGTAATTTTATGATAAGTTGATCCCACTGTGAATATAGGCAGCTGAAAGAAATTGACACCATCTTCTGGCTTTTCTCAAAAATGTAAAAGTAACAATTATCTTCATCAATATCATGAAAAGTGGAATTTGCAAAATTTTGAATAAAATGTAAGGCATGATCAAATGCAAAAGAATTATTCTTACCATTGACAAGTGTCTTACTATTTCCAGTGGAGTATTGGCGAACGCACGTCCAGTAATACAACTCCAAATTGGAAGCTTGGGAGGAGCCATTGTGATTAAATAAAACTTTTAAAATACAACAACTCCAAATGACAACAAATCCTCAGGCCCTCCTTCTAGCACTAAAAATGTTGATGGTCCAAAATGATCATATCAACATGTAAGGGAGACCACCCGGTCGAGAACATAAAGAAACTCCTTTTCCGTTTGGAATGGTGGTTCCGACTAGATCAATTGGGTCTAGTTAGCCTCTTTTTTTCTCTGCTGACTTATAATATGTCTCTTACTTTCCAATAGAAAAGAGACAACAGATCTACCCTCTTGCAGGGCTTATGCAAGAAACTGATCCTTAAGCTGATTCTACGGCTCAGCCTAACGAAAACTAAGTTTTGCCCCTATATGAGGGGACTTCTAAAAGTGCAGAATTAAATCTAAATGCAGATCTATTCTAAGTAATAGAAAATAAATCCTAAATCTATCTCGATCAAAAGAAGGATTAGTCTCATTCTCAACTAAAAGCAAGGTAAAAGGGGATTTAGACCACTTTGAATTTGGAATAAAAATGAAGTCAATAAACCAGGGAAATAGTTCCAAGACTTATTACTATTTCAAACAAGTATATGTATTCAACTATTTGATGAATGTTCATAAGATCCCTGGTGCACATACATCCAAATTCAAATAAAATCATTTCAAACTAAAAGATATATGACTGCATTAAAAAAATAGTTCTCATAAAACAATCATTATTAAAACCTAGATAAACTTGGCATGAATTTTCTAAGTAGTTAACATGTGTGTCATGTTTATCTAGTCAAATTCATAATTTAACTTGTTGGAAATTAGATCCATCATTAAAATATAGCTTTCAAATGATTAAAACAAACATGTATTAAATGAATTTACAATAGTGAAAAACTTAAAAAAACATACTTATCTGGATCAAGAATTTCATCAAATTTTATTAAATTTAGGCCATCAATCAACCTCTATCTCTAACAATAGTGTACAAGAATTAAAGATCTGATCAAAGCCTTTGAGTACATGAAATTCTCAGAAAATTTCATGATAGCATGAAATTTTCAGTGCTGAAATACATCTCTTTTAATCTTCACAAGTTTGGTCCAAACTAGCTAATTCTCTACAAAACATTTTCTCCTACAGTAGTGCAAAAATCCATCTCTTTGCAGAGAATTTCTCCCCAGGTTTCAAATCTGGAACCCCCACCCACTAATCTACAAAAGCCATATTTATAATTAAAAAATAAATAAAATGAGAGAGTTGTTGGAGAATAAATTTGCTCCAACAAATTTCAATTGGACATAATTCTTGTTTCTGTCTTGTGGATACAATTTCCTTGTTCCAAGCCTTCTCTTCCTCATCTTCCCAACCGCTCTCTTGCAAAAAACCAATCAAATTCAGAAATTAAAACAAATTTGATGCACAAAATAGAAATCAAACCACTTCTCAACAAATCGATTAAAATTCAAATAAATACTCATGCTATAATTGCTTCAAATGGATCAGATCACCTTTGAGTATTGCTGTGAATGAATTCATAACATGAGTTTTCCAAAGCAAATAGAATTTGCCCAAATTAAAATTTAGAAAAACTAATTTTTGTTGCAAATTCGTCACTTTGTCTTTCGCTGGATTTATGGGTCATTAAATGATTGAATTTACTACAATTAGCTTTCCCATATTATTCTCTTCTATCTTAGCTTTCCAACAAACTATTGCAAGCTTCATTTGATTGAAAATCTTGAAATATGTCTTTCTGAAATTAAAGTGCCAAAATTATCAGAATTCTGGAAAAATAGATACTTAGGTTAAATTTCAGAAAATTTAATTAAAAGTATAATCTTAATTAACTATACAATTAAGATTGTCCACGGGGCTTTGGATTGACGGTGAATCGGTGCACTGTTAAGGCACTCCTTGCGATAGGTCACTAGTTCAAATCCTCCGTGGATGTTTATGTACCAGAAAGAAAACTATACAATTAAAATTAAATAAATAATAATTAATTACAACTATTAAATTAATTATATACAAAAAAAGATAAAAAAAATAATTAATATTTAATTTGATTAAATTAGAGTTACTGTATAGAGAATTTTTTGGAAGAAATTACATTGAAAATTTTGGTCGACGCGTTTCGAACAAGCGAGTGTGGTTCATTTTCAGGACACGATGAAGATTCAGACAAGGAAGAAATTTAAATAAGAAGACAGATCAACCTAACAACTAAAATATAACAACTATATTTGACTAAGAGAGGGACAGGTGAATGTTTAATAATATTTAGATAGTTTTTATTAATTTATTAAATGTTTATTTTAATAAATTAAAGTTAATTTACTAAAGACTAATAAATATTAAAACAAAACTTAATTTAAATCATTACAATATAAAAATAACATTTTAAATATTAGACCAAGCCACATATATGAAGTGACCGTCATGCAATAATAATCAATAAATCCAGTAAATCAGCGTGTTATAAGAAGCCCATGGAATGTATGAAGGACATCGGGTCGGAAGTTTCATTTAAAAGAGCTCTGAAATAGTAAGGTTCTGAGGTCTGATTTATGGGACCTACACGTCACATTAAACCAAACCGCTTATAACAAATCAAACATCGGCCATCGAAAGTTTAATACTTCGGAGTTCATAATTAAAAGGGCTCCGAAATGTCACAAGTGCCGAGGTCCGGAGGGCTCTGAAATATCACAAGTGCCTAGGTGTCCAATGCTGAGGGAAGAAAACATCACTTTATCTAGTGTAAAGAACTACAATCATGAGTAATTTCAGGATTTCAGATGATTTTAATTTTTTGAAATTGAGATTTGGAATAAATTTTTGAAATTTTAAAACATATAATTTTAATTGTTTTACAATTTGGTTGTTGTAATTTATTGGATTGTTAGTAAAAATGAAATAATTAACAAAAAATAATTAAAGATCAATATTTACATTTAATTTACAAAAATTAAAATAATATACATTTTGTACATTTTTAAGCTTGGATGGTGAAAATGACTTAACTTCAGATGAGTACCATTTGAAAATCGTGCCTTCAAATGAAATGAAACAAGAACCGATGGAAAGCTTATGAAAAATTGAACGCAATGAAGCAATCAAAATGGAATCCAAAAACAAAAAAACAAAAATCTGGCAAAATTGTCAGATGCTTAATCAAAAAAAAAAATTAAAAGACAATTTAACGAAAATTTACGTAAAGGGTACCCATTATTTGAAATAAATAAGTTAAAAATGGAGGTGTTGTGATTTCACCATAACACCACCGCCGGTCCCTAGAATTAGTGTCCCTTACTTAACTCATTTTTAATTTGAAAAATCAAAATACATCAAAATGTTTACATGGCATTCATAAGCAAAATATAATTGGGGCTGCCTCAAACCCCTTTCTCTTGGGGAACATCGTCCTCTATGTTCTTTGTGCATATACAACACAAAATACATGTTGAAAACAAACATACTGCTTCATGGAGCTTTATATACACAACTCTATACAATATTTACAATCATGTATATACATTTGATTTAACTAGTAAACAAAAATGATACAATGCCCACATAGTATTAGTCATTTCCCAAATGGCTTTCTCGCACCCAAAGTGCCTCCACTACACTTTGAATTTCTTTGTTGCTTGATTTTGGAGCATGGGGCTCCTCCGGTCTAGAATGCATAGTGGCTCTAGCTAGAACTCTCGCTTTGGTTCCACCTGTAACACATACCAATCAATCACATGATTCAAGTCTTGTATATATCTCTTAAGCAAAGAAACATGAAAAACATCATGGAATTTTATTGATGGGGGTAAGGCCAGCCTATAAGCCACCGACCCAACCCTCATAAATATCTCAAAAGGCCCACAAAACCATGGTGCTAACTTGGCACATGACCCAATCTTCAAAGAACTTTTCTAGTGTCTTACTCTCTGTTATCACTCAGGTTGTTCCCTAGCTCCTAAGGGAATACGACCGAGGTAACCACTAACCAATCTTTTAGTTGCAGATCCTAGCCTACCTGCAACCAGAGAGGGCTCTCTCTTTATAATTTAACTTTGTTTTTGGTGTAATTTTAGGCTAGTTATGATGTACAGAGTTTTGTTTTGAATTTGGTTGGATGATGATTTCAGGCAGAACTGGGATGTAGTTTCAGAACAGTCTAGACTATTGGGCAATGGAGTCAATGATGGTGTACTGCTGTAAGTGTTTCTTGTGGAAAAGGTAATGCTACAGAGCCAGACTGGCATCTATGGAACAATTCTTCAAATCTAGGAATCGATGGCATGAAATCAAGGAATGAAAGGCAGTCAAGGATCTTTCACTATGATGATAGAGGGAAAGTGTGAGAATATTATTTAGGAGCAGCTAAGAATTCCTAAACAGAATCCATAATGAGAGAATCAGTTCAAACATGAGCAATTAAGAATTCATATTTATGACTAATTCTGAAGAAAACACAATTAGAAACAAAGATTGAGCAGAGGGTGTATTCAAACAAGTCCTGAGCTATTCTTCTTCTCTGTTACTAAGATCATGAAACATATGTGAAATTTGAAAACATAGAAAGACAAAACACAGTTTAGAATAACTTATTGTTCCATTAAACGACATAGGAATTCTGTAGCTGAACACAGTTCATTACTTTCACATCCAGACAGTGCAGAGACCATGAACTTCACCAGTAATTTGTATTAAAAGTATGAAAATTTATAGCGTAGCTCTTAGAGAGAATCACCAACCAACCCCAAATACGTTCTATGGGGAGGTATATATACAAAAATAAGATACAAAATATCTAGATGATGAGTTTTCATGCAGTAAATTACATCACCAACTCTTCCAAGGGAGTAAATGAAGAATTAAATGCTGCAGTGAATATTGGCTTGCTAGCTGTCCATTTTATCAGAAAATTTTGAATTTCTGGGCTGAATGAGTCGGCTGCCTACTGCGCATTTATTTTGCATGTGCTGCCCTGATGCTGGTACATTGCTGACATTGTCTTTGTCTTCATCATGGGTGCTCGGCCTCTTTGCATTTATTGAGCTGTGGTGGTCATTCTGTTTTTGCCTTGCACTGCCTTTTCTTCCCTTTTGACAGGTGGAGCATGCCATCTGTATACGCTGAACTGTAGTTTAAAAAAGAATTAATAACCAAAATCACCTGAGCAATGTCTCCATCATTCCTCTCCACCAATCTTCTGTAGGTAGCTGATGCCTTTGTATTTTTATTAGTGTTTCATCAGCTTCTATGTATCTATAAAAGTTGGGATGGGTTTCAAAGAGATGGTTTATCTCATGTGCAATGTAGAATAGATTTTCTAATTTATCAAAGACACTCTGTCCAGATGGAGGCCTGTTTCTTTTAATGTGCTTGAGGAAGCTGTGATTTGATTGGAAGCATAATTGTTCACCCTGTTGGCATAATGCTCATGTGACAGCAGTCTTCCAGCACTGGTTACTAGGCTAGGTAGCCCTCTGCTCTGTAATGCTGTGATCTTTATTCTGAACTCATCCACCTCTGCTTGCATCTCTTGGCATTTTCTTTCCAATGTCTGCACAAAATTCCTAAGGGTTAACACCCTTTTTATTAGCAAGATAGTTTCAGTCCTGTTCCTGATTCCTATTGCTGCCAACTGCCCTTTGGTGCGAGTATTCAGGAATTGGATCATTCTATTAGCTTGCTCGGGCATATTTCCTAAAGATGCTCTAGCCTTTTGGTTTTCAAACTGAGCCAAGCTTATCAAATCCATTTGCTCATGAATGGTTTCAATGGATTGCCATTGGTCTGTAATGGATTGGCCAATCTTGGCCCACAAAATTTTCTTGATATCTGCTAGAGTTTTATCAAAAGTAAGATCTTTCTCCAGCTCCTTTATTCTTTTTTCTAGGGCTTTCACTTCCCTTGTCTTCTCAGCTACATCCTGCTTTGACTTGTCATATTTTTCCTCAATTCTAGCCATCTTTTCCTTGGTTTCTTTCAATTCCACCATTTGCAATTCCAGGGCTTCTATTTCTTTCATCATATTGTCCATTCTCAAGCTGGTGCCTTGCTCTGCAGGTGTTGTAGTAGTTGCTGAAATTGGTGCTGAGCTTGAGGTACCTGCTTCTGATGCTGGGGTAGTGGGAGGGACTGTTGTGGGGGTCGTGGAAGGAGCAGCTGTAAGAATCTGAGCTGTTTGAATTGGTTGAGAGGCCAACTCTCCCTGTCTTCTCTGTAATGATGCCTCCAAGGCACTCTCTGTCTCTACCAACCTTTTATGTAAGGTCATAAGAATAGCTACCACATCCTGCTCTTCCTTTGTTGTGCCACCTCTGTAGTTTGAGGATGCAATGTGCGTGACAGCTTGATTTGTCTCCTAAGGGCAGCTATATCTTCGTCCTTCTTTTTTATCAAAGCTTGTATGCCCTTGGGATCAGTGGGACCATGTCCCAGCTTTATAATGATTTCTTCCAAGGATTTGATTCTATTGTCCTTGGCTTGTGATGAAGCTTTCTCCAACTCTAGTTGGGCAGGAGTATTGTGCAAAGAGTTTTGCAATCTATGAGCTAACAATGTTTTATCTGCTAAAGTAGAATATACCATCTCCCCAGTCTGCTTGTGCAATTCAATCTGGTCCATCGGATGGATATCTTTGGCGAACACTTCCAAATTGGTTCTAATATAGTTGGTAGCTGATTGGGGTTGCTGAGTTGTAGGTCTGAAGTGACTGAGGGTCATTCTCCCTTGCTGGATGTCATAGGCTGCCATTAGCCTTTGCTGATTGGTGGGGGCCATCATTATTAGCTGGTTGTACAACTGTAACCTTACTGGCTCATTCCTAGCTTTGATATCTATGAATGCTTTTTTAATGTTAGAGCCCTGTCGGCCCTGTTGCCTGGTGAATGTTACCTCTACCCCCTGTTGTCTCTCTTGCTCCTGGTGAAAGGAGCTGGCCGATGTCTCCATACTTGGGGGAACTTGCTGTTCAGTGGGCCCCTCTGGCATTTCTTCTTCTGAAAAAGGATTTAATCTCTATCTTTTTTCTCCTTGCTGCTCTGTGGATGTCCCTGGAGGTGTTTCTTCTTATCTATCCATCTTCTTTGCTCTTTCTTCATTGGCAAGAGTCTGCAACACAGGAATTTCAGTCACTTTTGCTTGAGTTAAAGGGTCTTGCCCTTGACCCTATTCATCTGTAGAAACTGGCCGGTCTGCCATTGTTTCTTGCTGCTGTAAATTGTGCACTTGCTCTTCTGAATGCTGCACCGCTTTTCCTTTAGATGTCCCTGGTAGTGGAGCACTTTTTGAGCTGGTTGCTAGGGGGCCGTGGCAGATGAGGAGCCTTCTCCAAGGTGCCAAGGAGCTGTAAAAAAGACCTGTCCAAAAGATTCCAAGTCAAATGATTTTTCCAGGTTCTTTATTGCTTTTTCTATTGTCTCTTCTTCAGTAAGCTCTTCCACTAATGTGCCCTCTACCCATTCTTGTTGATTGGCATATTGTTCAATTTGAGGGATATTGCAATGTACATATCCTGCAAGCCTATATTTTATTCTTCTAAGGCTTATAAAGCGATTGGGATCATATGGTGACCAAATGAAACTTAGTTTGAGCTTAAGTTTCTCTCCTAGCATTTGGTCAGCATCCTTCCATGCTTCTTCTCTCTTATTGAAAATAAAGGGGCCCAATTGATGTCTGATTTTCAGCTGTGCCTTTTTGTTTTTGCCATGGAAATGAATCATATTTGCATTACCAAATTGCTGAAAGTATTCTAAGGCAAAGAGTCTCATAGGGACATATTTTGGCAGTTGGTAGGGGGCTAATTCACAGCCATAAACCCTGATTACTGTGTGGTTTTGGTAAAAATACTAGTCACCAATGTTGTAGCTTTTGGAAAGCTGTAGAATCTTTTGCATCTCATCAGTGAGTCTAGGAGGAGGATCTGTTGATAATAAGCAGGTAGATGGATAGACAAAAAGGTCAATGAACTCACAATATGTGTATGGGGAGTAACTAACATGATGGAATACTAATGACCAAAATATGACTGACCTCCTTTCCCCCCTAGCATCCAATTTTTTGAGGAAGACTGGGAAACTTTCAGACTGATAATATAGCAGCAAATGATAGATATATGAGGTGTATTTGAATACCCTTTCCCTTTCTAGGTTCATGAATTGCTCATGAATCTTATCAGCTATGAAGGTGGCATAATCATACTGGACAACAGGGGGCTGTCCTGGAGTGAAGATAGACATCAAGGCAAAGACAGTGCTGTCCACAATTTCACTTGTTCTGAATCCTAGGATGTAGGGGATCATATCTATAAGCATTTTTCCTTCCTCAGTAAATACAACATGGAGATAGGGGATTGTGAATCTGGAGTAACAGTCTGGTGGCATAAACAACTTAGCAATTTGGTCAATCTCTGCAGAGGGCAACTTTGAGGCTTGATCCAGCAGATTCTTCATGGAAAGGGGGACCAAAGGCTGAGTTGGTTTGAATTGCAACATCTCATTTATAGACTGAGGAGTAATGTAAAAGAGGACTTTACCAGTAGGGCTCATCACTGCCCTTTGAGAAGGCTCATAATTGGAACAACATTGATGGATGAGGTCAGGAAAGACATTTACTGAGGGCAAGTAGTACATGAGCATGTTGGATTCCCATATTCCCAATGGGTCATATTTGTTTCTGAATTTGTTCCTTATCTCACAGAAAGCCTGTAGGTGAGGCTTGCCTCCTTCCATATCAGCAATTTGATAGTCTCTATCTGCCAGTGGAATCCATTCTAACTGTCTATGGGGTGCATTTAGTGGTGCAATATTGAGGGCAACTGGGGCCTCCATGTTTTGACTATAATTACAGTTGGATTAGGCCTGTATTTCAGCAAGGAACATAGTTCTGATAATGGTTTTCTGGGCAAGGAACTCACAGTTTTAAGTTCTGTGCAGAGATGTTATTGATGAGTAAAACTCAATGAAATGAAGACTGTGCAGGGCTTTGCACTAAGTTCACCTGAAAGGGAGAAAAATAAAAGGACTTTTGCAGACAGTATTCAGTGGTTTTGCGGGAGAAGTGGAGCTGAATTTCGAGTTTGATGGAAATTTTGTAGGGGTTAACAGAGTTTTCGGGTTTTGGTTGCAAATCAGTTTATACAGTGGGGCAGAGAGGAGAAGCTCGCGGGTGCCAACGTCTTCCAGGTGAATTTTTAGGTGTATTGGCAAATTTTGCAGAGAATTTATGAAAAACAGGGTTACGGGCGTTTTTTCGGGTAAATACCTATTCTTTCGAGAGATTGCTGTGGTGAAGAGTTGCAGGTGGAGGCCGAAGAGGTCGGGTTGCAGGTCGAGTACGCCTGGGTGGCTGATGGGAACGTCGAATGCGAACTGGACGTAAGTTTCATGCAAGAGCTTGCACCGTTTAGTTGCATAAAAAACAAACAAAAACGACACTTTCACGAGTTTTAACGCAAATTTGGGTTTTTGCGGCATTTTGGTGCTTTTTGGCGCTTTTTTGCGATGACGTCAGCATGACGTCATCGGCGGGTCCCGGGTACAGCAGGGTGACATGGAAGTTGACTGGGGCGACGACGTGGCACAGAACATGGTGGCAGGGTAGGGACGTGGGCAGATTCGGTGGCGGTGACACGGAGCAATGGCGGGTTGATGCGGAGGTGACGTCACGGGGACGTGGCACCCAGACAGAAGGCAGTAAGTGGTTTTATCGGACCGCCTTTGGTACAGGGGTGCTACGTGTTAGCGCATGTCTAATGCAATCAGAACGGCCCATGCATCCCCGCGTACGGTGGCAAAACCGCCCTCCATCGGACGCTAACTCCCGTACGTCGGGGGTGCTCCGAAATCAACGAGAGTCGTCGGATGGGGAGGGCCCGATCCGACGGTGGACGGAACTGCGAGGTTGTAGGATGTTAACGTACGGGACCCGCCTGAATATTTAATCGTTATAATATATGCACCAAGGTTTAGACTTTGGGTAATATGGGTTTTATGGGTATGCGTCGGGGGTAGAGTTTAGTGTTTAGTTAAACATTTAAATAGAAACCCGAAAATGTATATGAGCGCAGAGGGGTTAATGAACTATGGTTTAGGAAGGGGTTATTATGGTTGTTAATTTAACCAGAGGTTAAACTAATTCCAGATTTAGGATGCGGAAGGGTTCATAATAGTCCCAAATGGACTTATTATTTCCCAAGACTGAATTATATGGCTATAGTGCCATGGGGTGGGAATATTTAATATTTTTGGGTTTTTATATAATTTTTGTATAATAGGGGTAAGGAAGTGATCTAGGGAGCTAGATAATAGAGTTAGGAGTTAATATGACCTTGTGAAGTGAAAGTGTAGGGGCATGAAGCTAAGTTTATGAAGGAAAACTTAGATATAAGAAATGAATGGAATCTGGAATGAGGATTTTTACACAAGAAATGTGGTTTCTTTTCCTTAAGAAAACCCAAAACTTGATTTAGTATTTGACAAAAATGAAGTGAAAGCAGGACTTATTGGGCAGATCCCAAGGCCCTTAAGGGGATGTTAGTAAGAGACTTTTAAGGGGGTTGAAAGGGGAATTAGACATGCTTCCATAGTTCTGCCATTAGACAACTGCTTTGACCTTTCTGTCATTGATGTGATGAGCTCTGATTTATAATACATCAGGTGATTAAAACCTTGCTTCTGCAACCTCAAACTACCTACCCAGCCTAATCCACCTAATATTTTTTCTTCCTTTTGAATGGGTGCACTTAGACTTGCAGACCCTGATTATCCTCTTTTCTTTTGATTGTCCTCCTATCTAAATCTACCCTTATTCCTTCCAAGGGCCCAGATTAAACAGTTGGTCTCCTTAATTTTTCTACCTAGCTAGTGATCTGCCAAGCTTAAACTGTTTGGACAGATATTTTTTTCTCTATTCTACAACAAGCAATTTAAACTTGGACTGGTCCAGATTGAACTGTTGGACCACCCATCAAGTGTGATAAACAACAAGACTTTTCACATTGTGAACTTGCAAATCAGCTAGCAGTGGCATTTTGGCTAGCCACTTTCCTGGTCTTTCTTTGGGGTTCATTTTGATTACTTTTTCTTGACCAATTCACTCTTTTTTCCCTTTGATTGTTCTTTTAGGGCATACCCTCTTTACATTTTTTAATTCTCTCTAATTCTTTTACAAAATATGGAACGTTTGCAGTATGAAAAGATGAACATATTTGGCACTTCCACTGTCAATCATGAAAAATGAAACCTATTGGTATAGGAACCTAACACTCTCAAGTAAACATGTTCCCCAACATGGAACTCCTTATGCACCCAATGCTGATCTGCATAGCACTTCTGCTTGTCCCGTGCCACCTTTAAATTTTTCCTAATGATCCACATTTGCTACTGCATTTCTTTTAACATATCAGGCCCAATAAGGACCCTTTTCACTGGATCACTCCAATTTATAGGAGTATTACAACTCCTTCTAGAAAGTGCCTCGAATGGGCTCATCTTTATAGATTTTTGGTACCTATTTTTGTATGCAAACTCTACAAGTGGAAGATAACCTTTCCACTTCCTTAGTTGGTGCATTATATACATCCTCAACATGTCTTCGAGTATTCTGTTTGTCCTCTCAATTTTCTCATTTGTCTATTGATGATAAGTTGACCTGAAGGACAATTTTATCCCCAATCCTTCAAACAATTCCTTCTAGAACCTTGTAGTGAACTTGACATCTCTATCTAAAATGATTTTCTTGGGAACTCCATGAAACCTCACAATCTCCTTTATGAATATTTGAGACCCTTCACTAGCTTAATTGGTGGACTTAACTGCCATAAAATGAGAAACTTTACTCAGGTTGTCAATGGCCACCATAATTGCATCATGCTGCCTGGGGGTTCTTGGCAACCCGTTAATGAAATACATGGAGATCACCTACCGCTTCCATTCTAGAATGGGAATGGGATGCAATGAACCTGCTGGATACTTACATTCAACCTTCACATCTTGGCATTCTATGTAGTTAGCAACAAAACCAACCACTTCTCTTTTCTAGTTAGGCCTATCATAAAACTTTTAGGTGGCTGTGAGAGTCTTTTGGTATTTTGGGTGACTGAAATATAGATTAGCATGAAACTCTTTCATACTGAGCCTCTTCTAATCAAAATTGCTCAACATGTAGATTCTTCTCTTGAACCTAACTAGCCATCATCTGTGAGGTGATACTCCTCATCCTCTCCAACCTCGCTACCTCACTGTAGCCTTTCTTTATTTGCTAATATCTATCTTGCATGTTTGAACCACTCTATTAGGTCCACTCCCTAGGAGCTTATGGCTACCGTGTGATACAATTGAATCCTCCTACTAAGTGCACTGACAACCCTATTTTCCTTGCCTTTGATGTACTTGACCTCAAATTCAAACTCACTAAGTGTAGTCAACCACATAGCTTGTCTTGCATTCAAATTAGGTTGCTCAAATAAATACTTGTCTCCTCCATGGTCTGTCATGAGCGTGAATGTTTTGTTGAGGAGTTAATGCCTCCACATCTTTAGTGCATGAATAATGACAACTAACTCTAGATCATGAGTCACATAGTTTTACTCATGTTCATTAACTTCCATGACTCATAACTAACTACTTGTCCCTCCTACATCAAGACTCCAGCGAGCCCCTTATTGCAGGCATCTATACAAACCACGAAATACTTATCCGAGTCTACAATTCTCAACATTGGTTCATTAGTGAGAAACTCTTTTAACTGTTCAAAGCTAGCCGCACATTCAAATATCCATTTCAATTTCTTTCCTTTCCTCTGCAAGGATGTGATAGGGTGACCTATATTGGAGGAGTTACTTATGAACCTCCTATAGTAGCTTACCAACCCCATGAATGATCTAATCTCATTCATGTTCTTTGGTGTTGACCACTCCATTATGGCCTTGATCTTTTCCAAATCAACTGATATCCCCTCCTTGTAGATGGCATGTCCCAAATAATGTATCTATGATTGAAATAAGTCACACTTGCTAAACTTTGCATAAAACTTGTGTTCCTTTAACAACTATAGCACTACAACCAGGTGCTTTTCATTTTCTTCTTTAGTCCTTCAATATACTATTATGTTATCAACAAAGACAATTACAAACTTGTCTAGATAAGGATGCAAGAAATACTATTCATTAAACACATGAAAGTGGTAGGGGCAGTAGTAAGCCCAAAGGGCACCGCCATAAACTCATAATGCCTGTATCTAGTCCAAAAAGTTGTCTTATAGACATCTTCTTCCTTGATGTGCATTTGATGATACCATGATCTCAAATCAACCTTGGAGAAAACTAATGCTCCCCTCAATCGGTCAAATAAATTATCAATCCTTGGCAACAAATACCTATTCTTTATGGTCACCTTGTTTAATTTCCTGTAAACGATCCATAATTTGAGTGCACGCTATCCTTTTTATTAATGAAAAGGACTGGTGCTCCCGATGGAGACATGCTTGGACTTATATAGCCTTTATCCAACATTTCTTTAAGCTGTAATTTTAACTCAACTAGTTCAGGTGTATTCATCTTGTATGGTGCCTTGGACGTTGGTTTTTCTCCAGGAATTAATTCAATTAAAAAATCTACCTCTTTGTGAGGAGGTAATCTCGAAACTTCTGTTGGAAATACATTTGCATATTGCTACAACATTGGATATCACTTTAGCAATTCAAATAAATGGCAGCTTTTCCTACTGCTTCTCTTGGCTTCTATGGATGTGATCAACCTCACTAAAATAGGCTTTCACTTTCCTTGTAAAATTATCCTTTCTCTATGCTCATCTAAGCACTCGATTGCCTTCTCATAGAAATTGACTTTCGTCTTGTGCGCATACAACCAATCCATGCCCAACAACATATTGTAGACACCCAATGGCAGCAAATTTAAATGTGTTGTTCTTGACATGCCTTGAAGTTCAAATGCACACAATTTCACCCACTAGATGATTTTTCTCTTTGTTCTAGTTGCCAATTTGACCAACCACGACTTTGTATGAAATTCCTTAGCTAAATGACATATTTCCACAAGTTCTAGGATGACATGACTGTAATTAGAACCAAGGTCAATTAAAACTGAATTGATTTGATTACACAACTTACCTTCCATCTCAATTATGGACACTTGGTGGTTTGCCTTATGATTATCCATCACTGCATATTTTGGGTAGGCTTTGTGGTACCTCTCCCATAGTGTGAGCTTCCTAAGTGCTATAAATTTGTGGTATTTCTCCTTTTTGATTTGGGTAGTCTCTTTTTTGGTGGTTCTCTCCACATTTCCAGTTGCGTCATGGTTCTTTAAACTCAACCCCATGCTTCTCTCTCATGGGCTAGTGTGCAAAACCTTTGTCTATTGAACCAAATTTATGATGTGGTCGACTTGCATTAACTATTCCCACAACTTTCTTGTCTGTGGTTTTCTCGGGCCATTTCTTCTTATCCTTACCAATTCTCTTTTCCTTCCAATCACCTTTGAACTATGGACTTCGTTTGGACTGATTATTGTTAAATTATGCAACTAGGGTTAAACTCCACACTTGAGAAGTAATTTGATGGAGATATTTATTGCATTAAATTCCTCTTTCCAAGAGGACCAAAATCGACCTAAAGATCACTCAGATCAAACAAGGAGAAGTGCAATTTTAAATCAAAATCCTTCAAATATGAAATTGTCAAGGTCAGCTTCAATGACATGTAGGGTCAAGAAGCCCAAAGGACGTGTCTTTTCACCCATATGGATTCATATAAATACAAGAGTCATCTCACCTCATTTGGCACCACAACATCACACAACATATCTTCTCTCCTTATCCTATTGGTTCATACAACTTAAAAGAAGAAGACTTCTCTCTCTCTCATGCGAAGTACAGGTGGCTGAATTATAGGGCTGACTGCAGGGATCAATTACAAAGTTGAATTACAGGGTTGACCAATGTTGACTTGGGCATAAGTGACATGATTTCACTATGTTTTTGGCTAATTCTTTTCTATTTTAGAAGGCCGTAGATTTTGGGATCAAATTCAAGGCAATATGGGCTCCTTGACAGGAGCCCTAATTTAAGAAGTTGACCACGAGCTGCTCTTCCACATTGACCAGAGTTGACTTCTCAAAATCAAAGTGTTTTGGGCTCCTTTTTTTCTGCTAAAGAGGTCTCATTATTTTCTCTAGCATTGAGCTCCTTGAAGAATATTTTGATTGTTGTCTTATCTCTGGTTATGACACACTCTAACAACAATTGATTGTTGTTGACTTACACAGACTTCAGGCATATCAATATTGACTATAGTTGAACCCATCTCTCTCTTGAGTAGTTACATGTTATTTTGATATTGAATTAATGTTGGATGATGTACTCTCTCTGTTGAGCATTTGAAGACAATCTAATAAGAAGAATATTTGCAAGGTTTTTCCCCACAGTGGGTTTTTCCCTGGCCATTGACCAAATTTATGTCTCTTATCTCTTGGATGTCTTTTATTGTGCTTTTTCTTATTTTTTATATCTACTATTTCTCTAATGTCATTGGAAAATTGAAGAAGTGAAATTGAGAAATTGAATGCTATTAAATATTGTTGAGGTAATAGTTGCAACATAGAACTAAGTGATGAAAAATTAACATAGTATCATAGCTGAGGTGAAGACAAGCCCAAGAGACATATAGAAAGATCCATTTTCTAGCAGTTGATCAGGGAAGGAAACAATCATTTCATAAAAATGTCTTCCTCTTTCTTCAAGGAGCATGAGAAGTTGGGTGACTTTTCTAACTTTGCTGGATGGAAAGTCAGGTTGGAGATCATAGCTGACAACAATTATGTTTTGTACTTCATCAAGGAAGAGTGTCGAGCCTCCAGAAAATGCTTCTACTGATGTAAAAAAAAGCATAAGAAAGGTAAGTTAAAAGCAAAGCGAATTATAGTTGATGGTTTACATGATAATCTACTTGCGTATGTTGGAAATTTGAGAAGAGCAAAGGACATGTATGATAAGATAGCTGGAATGTATGACATCGACAATTTTAACTAAATCATCTCCTTTCAACATCAACTCAAAGACACAAAGATGAACAATGGAGAATCTGTGCAATCATACATTATGAGGATATCACGTCTACGAGATCAATTGCATAGAATTGGGGAAACTCCACCTGATAGGGAATTGGTGATTGTAACTCTTAGAGGTCTCCCTCCCATTTGGGAAACCTTCATTACTACTATAAGAAACAACAACAACTTCCCATCTTTTGATGAACTTGTTGGAAAGCTCACTCAAGAAGAATCAAGGATGATATCTAGAGGAAGAATTCAAGGATCAAATGAAGGAGAGCCCTCTGCCTATGTTGCTCAAGGAAAGAAGAATAATGCAAAGAAAGGAAGGGAAATCCATTTAAATCAAGAAAACCTCCTCAATCTAATCGAGATTCCAAGGAATTGAGAAGGCAAGATAAAGATGTTGAGTGCTACAATTTTCATTAAAAGGGTCACTATTCTCAATATTGTACCGAAACGAGAGATGCTCCAACAAGAAAATCTTCAAGGTCCTAAAACAACTGTGGCTTCAACAAAAATAGGTGATGTTAGGCCCCTATAATACTATTGATTCCTGCATTACAGTTGTCATTGTATCCCTTATTGTTATTATTGTGCCCCTATTGTCCCCATATTGTTATTCGTATGCCCCATAGAAACCCAGTATTGTTATTTTTGTGCCCTTATGTTATTACTGTTATGTCGGCTTGATTATATTGTGACCCTTAGACTCCTATATATAGAAGGGAGGTTTAGTCATTTGTATCATCCAAGAATTGTTCATTTGTGTAATGTAAAGGAGGTTTCCCCCTCGAAGAGGCTGAATTCTAAGGTGTTGATCTATCTTTTCTATCTTTTTGTGAGTTGGTTTCCTAACATTTGGTATCAGAGCTTTGGATTCTAGGGTATTTCTACTCCAAATAGGTCATTGCAGAATTTTTGATATAACTATTTTTATGTGATGTTTCAGAAGCTACAAAAAAAACCCATTTGAGCTGAAATTGTTTTGAACTTTGGGTCCAAATTTCAGAGCTTTTCTCACTATATTTGTGGAGATATGATCTGAGGAAGTTAGGGTTTTTGCAAACTCCCGAATTACATTCCAAACAGGTGACCTGGGGAAAATCGTCATAACTTTTGTTTTGAGCATCAGATTGAAATTTCATAGGATGTTTCAAAAATAGTATGGCCTGTAGCTTTTTGTGTATTAGTTTTAGGTGCTAATGTCGAAACAGTGACACGTGACACGTCGTACAAGTTCGCTCGACTAAACTAGTCTGTAATCAGGTCACCGTGGGAGATTTGGCATAACTCTTCCTTGGAGAATCTAATCTTGATCAGACTTGCAGGGTTATAAATAGGACTCAAAGGGCTACTGCAGGACGAGATTTCAGATATTCAAGATCCGCAGTTATAGAGATACAATAGATTCAATATCAAGCTCTTACAAAGTGAAAAAAAGGTGTGTAGTTTTTTTTAAATTTTGCATAAGATTGGTTTGAAAAATTAGTTTGAAGGAATTCAAAGGGAATAGTGAAGAATTATTAGCATTAATTAATTCCCTGAAGAAAGAAAATGGAAACACCTAGTAAGCAACCTGAAAGCTCTAGCATGACTCATGAAGAAGAGGAAGAAATGTAACATGATATATCAAAATTACAAGACCAAGTACAACAAATTTCACTCTGACTAAAGGTAAATGAAGCCAAGATGAATAGCATGGAAGCTAATATGAATGGCATGCAAGTTAATACAGATGATGTGGAAGCCAAGCTAAATGGCATGGATGCTAAGATGAATGGCATGGACGATAAGATGGAAGAATTGAAGATAAATTTGAATAATTTGCTACAAGAAATGGTCACTAATGTGAAAGGGTAGTAAAGGAAACTCATGATGAGAACAAAATAAATGTTCATCATGATTTCATAGAATTTAATGTTGGATTGAAGACCCACCATGTTCCAAAAATCGATATGATGAAGTTTGATGGCAAGGATCCCAGAACATGGATGCTACAAATGGAGCAGTTTTTCAATCTCCATAATGTGCAAAACGCACAAAAGGTACGTATTGAAACTTTATATTTGGAACCAAATCAGTTTGTATGGTATCGATAGATTTTCTCTCGTAAACAAATTGTCACTTGGGGAATTTTTACGGAAGAAATGATAGCACATTATGAGGATACAAAAAGAAACAACTTTTTTAGCCAATTGATAAATCTCAAACAAAAGGGTTCAATGAGGGAGCACATTGAGGACTTCCAAAAATTGAACATAAGGGTAAAAGATATTCCAGAGGAGCATATGATTGATGTGTTCATAGGGACTTTAAAGGATAATATCCAACATGAAGTTCGCCTTTGGGAACCTGATTTATTAGAGAAGGCATTCAGGTTAGCAAGAAAAATGGTAAGCAAAATTATGGCAACCAATAATCCTACCACTCACAACTATAAAGATGGAATTGTTGCTGCCCCTAGCCTTCCACAACCTACAAGGTTGAAACCATTACAATTGGAAGAAAAAAGAGCAAAAGGGCTTTGTTACAGTTGTGATAGCAAATACACTAAAAGTCATAAGTGTGCCGAGAAGAAATTATTCTACATAGATTGCGAAGAGGAGGAAGAAAATGAACAAGAAATGTCAAAAGAAGAGGATATACTCTAGGAATAAACCCTAGATAAATAAGAGATGAATCTGACCATATCTTGTAATGCATTGGCTGGAATTACCACTCCTTAAACTATCAAGATAGAAGGACATATCAAGAAGAAAAATGTAATAGTGTTGATTGATTCGGGAAGTACCCATAATTTTATTCATTGTAAGATAGCAAAGGAATTGAATTGCTTCCTATATCCAGCACCAGAGTTTCAAGTGATGGTTACAAGTGGAGGAACCATAAATTGCTCTAGAAAGTGCCATAATATAAAGCTATCAATGGGAGAATATGTATTGAATAGCCCAATGATTTCCATTCCAATGGGTGGTGCTGATGTTGTACTAGGAGTCTAATGGCTACAATCCTTGGGTACAATAGCTTTTAATTTTCAAGAATTTTTCATAAAATTTTGTGTGGAAGGAAAGGAAGTTGAATTAAGGGGTATTGTAGGGAAACTGGGAAAGATAATCAGCTCTAATGGTATGACAAAATTTCTAAAGAAGGAACAACGAGGTGTAATTGCACAATTATGTTTGCTAGAGGTTCCCACATTGAAATCATCTATTTCTCCAGATATCCAAAAATTCTTGGACAATCATTCCAAGGTATTTGAGACTCCCAAAGGTCTCCCACCTATGCGTGATCATGATCTTGCTATTCATTTGATTCTAGGGAGTGTTCCTCCAAACATCAGGCCGTACAGATATCCCTATGCCTAAAAGAGTGAAATGAACATATGGTTGTAGAAATGCTAGAGGCTGGTATAATTCACCCTAATCAAAGTTCCTTCTTTGCTCCAATAGTATTGGTGTACAAGAAGGATGAATCATGGCGCATGTGTCCGGATTATAGGGAGCTCAACAAGCTCACTATTAAAGATAAATTTCCCATTCATGTCATTGATGAATTATTGGATGAATTGCATGGATCGATTTACTTCACCAAGTTGGATCTTCATTCAGGATATCATCAAATCAGAATGAAGACTGAAGACATTCTGAAAACAACATTTAGAACTCATGAGGGTCATTATCAATTTTTGGTCATGCATTTTGGCCTTACCAATGCGCCTTCTACATTTCAAGTTTTGATGAATTCCATTTTCAAGCCCTTCCTTAGAAAATTTGTGTTAGTATTTTTTGATGATATACTAATCTACAACAAGTCTTTGAAGGATCATGTTGAACATGTTGATAGGGTTCTCAAACTATTGGAGGAGAAACAATTATATGCAAAATGCTCCAAATGTTTCTTTGGGGTACAAGAGGTGGAATATATGGGTCATATTGTATCTCATGAAGGTGTTAAGGTAGACCCTGGAAAAATTAAAGCCATTAAGGAATGGAAAATCCCCACATCCATAAAGCATCTGTGAGGATTTCTCGGGTTGACAGGGTATTATCACAAGTTTGTTAAGAATTATGGGAGAATAGTAGCACCTCTAACTTGAAGAAAGATGCATTTTCATGGACTCCAGAAGCAACAAATGCCTTCGAACATCTTAAAGAGGCAATGTGCCAAGCATCGGTCTTAGCTATGCCGGACTTCACAAAAACATTTATTGTGGAATGTGATGCTTAAAGAAATGGAATTAGTGCTGTTTTAATGCAAGATGAAAGACCCATTGCTTTCGAAAGCGTCCAATCAAGGGAAAGTATTTACACAAAGTTATTTATGAGAAGGAAATGTTGGTAATAATACATGCACTTAAAAAATGGTGACCCTACCTAATGGGAAGACAATTCAAGGTAAAAATGGATCATGATAGTATTAAATACTTTTTAGCACATAGATGATCCTTTGAAGAACAACAAAAATGGGTCACAAAGATGTTGGGTTATGACTTTGAAATCATCTACAAGAAAGGGAAGCAAAATGTTCTAGTAGATGCACTCTCAAGAAAGGATGAGGATGTGGAAGCATTGTTGTGTGCCATTTCTATTATCCAACCAGATTAGATAAACGAAGCAAGGGAGGAATGGAAGAATGATGAATAATTGTGGGCACTCATTTGAGAGATACAACAAGATCCCAGTACATCTGATAAATTTAGCTGGAAAAATGGTTCACTATGGTACAAAGATCGCTTATACCTATGTAAAAATTCCCAACTCAAACAAAAAATTCTTATGGAATTGCACACTTCTCCCTTAGGAGGGCACTTAGGATTTTTAAAATCTTACCACATGATTAAGAAGGAATTTTTTTGGGATGGCATTAAATCGGATATTCAAAAGTTGTGGCGGAATGTTTGGTTTGCCAACAAAATAAAGTTGATAAAATTAAGACCCCGAGTCTATTACAACCTTTATCCATTCCAAGCCAACGTTGGTAGGAGGTTTCAATGGATTTTATCAAAAGTTTACCCAAGTCCGAAGGAAAGAGTGTCACCATGGTGGTAGTTGACAGACTTATCTACTATGCACACTTTTGTGCATTAGCACATCCATTTAAAGCCAGTACAGTTTATACTGCATTTATGGAAACAATTCAAAAGCTACATGGAAACCCAAAGATTATTGTAAGTTACAGAGATCCCATTTTCACTGGAAATTTTTGGAAATATTTTCTTTTCTCGATACTCAGTTAGATCATAGCTCATCTTATCATCCTTAGTCTGATGGTAAAACTAAGATAGTAAACAAATGTTTGGAAGGATATCTTCGTTGCTTCGAATCTGATAAACAAACACAATGGGTCAAATGGTTGCCTCTGACTGAATGGTGGTATAACACTTCCTTCCATACTGCAGCAAAAATGACCCCATTTATGGCAATTTATGGATAGCATCCACCATCCATCACATCATATTTAAGAGAAAATTCTAAGGTTAAAGCAGTGGAACATCACATCGAGCATCAACAAAAAGTTCTCCAACTCTTAAAGGATAACCTCACGTTGGCGCAGAATAGAATGAAACAACAGGCAGATCAACATCGCAGTGAAAGAAGTTTTGATGTAGGTGACTGGGTATTCCTATGGATACAACCATATAAACAAATGTCTCTCAAGTAAGCTTAGAAGGATAATAAATTATCACCAAAGTATTATGGTCCGTACAAGGCGTTGCAAAAGATTGGTACTATGGCATACAAATTAGAGCTTCTTGCAGCTTCCCGACTGCACCCAGCTTTCCATGTTTCATGTTTAAAGAAGGTTATAGGTGACGAGCTCCCAGTTCAAAAAATATTTCTAGAATTTGATGAGGAAGGAAAAATCATATTGGAACCGAAAGCAGTCACATAAATAAGAACTCGACAGCTACGAAATCTGATCCAAAATGGATCTAGAATAGACTTCTAAGTCTAAAAATGTTCCTCACAGAGGAAAATGAAAGTCTAGGGATGCTCTTGGAAATGGTCCCATTGCATAGATCTCTTCAATCTGAATCTAATTCAATTTGAATGGGCTAAAATGGACTTCAGATGAAGAAGTTATAGCAAAGAGAAGATTGCCCATTATCCTTAGAAAAGGAGGAAAATCCTTATGAAAATGGGCTTAAGGCTTATATGCGTTCCTTAAGGAAATTGAATCAGGGAAAAGTAAAGGAGCGGATAGCAGGCCGAAGGATGCATTGATATGTGATTGCGATTATCGCATTGCAATTTCACATCGCACATAACCCAAGGGGAAGGACATGTAGCATTGCAAAGGGCCGATGCGATGGGTTGATAGCCGATGTGTCGATAGCCAATAGCCGATGTGCCAATGGAGCAATGTGCCAATAGCCGATAGATGATGTGCCGATGGGTCGATGCGCCAATAGTCGATAACTAATGTGCTAATGGGCCATTGTGCCGATAGCTGATAGTCGATGCGTCAATGGGCCGATGCGCCAATAGCCGATGAGGCGCTGATCGGAGTGATTGGAGATCGGTGATCCCCAATGCAAAGGGCCAATGCACATTGTGATATGCCGATGAAATTCAGACTCGATGGGAATTATGGATGCAATTTCATAACTTTTGAAATATGGATTTATGGGATTTCTGTGTATTTCTCGTGTATTGGGTCTTTTTGGCCATACGCCTATGCGATTGAGATTTGTGATAGAATGGCGGACCTGATGGGTTTATAGATGTGATTGCATATATTTGAAGTCCGATTAAACGCTCCATGATGCATTTTTCTTGTGTATTTCAGTTATATTGCTAATTTAGGATTTAGTTTGAAAAGAGGCCGACTGTGCCTTTTCCATTATAAAACAACTCCCATTCTCCTTGCCATGATGTAAGTGGTCATTTGTAACAGGAATGCATTATAGAACGTGCAGAGCTAGATGGCCAAACACAAAGCCACAGAGCCATAGAGCCAGAGGGGCCAGATGTAGAGCCACAGGGAGCAGAAGAAGCCACAAAGCCATAGAGGAATGATGGCACAAAGAGGAACGAACAAGAAGTCATAGAGCCAGAAGAATGCCTCCCAAAATCCAGAGAGCACGGTTGATAGGGGAGCTCACAAAAATGTAGCAGTAGAGGAGTGAGTTCTCTCTCTCGAGACCTCAAGATAGCTGCGCATAGTCAGAGAGCTCAAGATAGCTGCACAGAGCTAGAGAGCTCAAGGTAGCTGCTCAGAACCAGAGGGTCGATAGCTGCAAAGAGCCAGAGCGAGAGCCAAGAGCTAGAGCCAGAGTTGAGAGCCAGAGCCAGAGCCAGAGTCGAGAGCCAGAGCCAGAGCTAGAGTCAAGAACCAGAGCCGAGAGAACAACAAAGAGATCAAATGATCAAGCTGTCACTAGTGTTTGATGTGTGTTGAAGACAAAAGAAGGAGTTCCAGAGACAGTAAGAAAATTCTGAGGGACTTGGTGCAAGCTAGAGCTTAAGATAGCTCAAAGCGCTGATTGAAGGAATCTAGTCCAGAGAATCCTAGATCTATCTGTAGAGTATGGACAGCCAGTGGGATAAGATGGTATTCTAAACCCATAGGTTCAGTTGTAAACCAATGGGGTTGAGCATGGAGCTTGTAAAAGAATTCAGCCATTATCCTAAAGAGCCTAGTCGAGTTGATTAGGGCTCAAGGAAATGTAGTCCAAGATATCAGGGTGAACTTCATATTATATTGGTGTCTTATGTGTTTGCTTACTTGTTGCTTTATTCATTGTTATATGCATTTCATATCAGTTTAAGCAAATGAACATAAGCACTTGAACAGTCTAAAGGAAAATAAAATACATACACCTATTTCAAGCACTTTTGATTCCACAATTTGTTAATCATAAGCTAGATATTGGAAATTAATAAGCTTTGGAGTGGGAGAGGTTCTTGTAAGCTGACAAGAAGCCTTTAGTGCCCCATTTCAGATCAGGTGGTATCAGAGCTTCAGGTTGATTAACCCCACCTTCAAAGAAGGTGATATCAAAGCTGGTTATACCAGAGCAGGTGGTCATGAAGTAGGTTGCATCATGATGCAAGTGGTACTAGTATATGCTTGTTTGACTTGAAAGGTGTTCAAACAATAGAAAGAATTTAGCCGTTTGATTGTTTGTAAGCTGACTGTTGTTTGAGTTTGCAAAGGTTTAGGGAAAGCTGCTATTAGCTAAGTCTAGGAGAGGACAAGAAAAAAGAAGGGATGAAGGCATTCTTAGTATCCCAAAGGACCTCAAGGAAATCCTTGAAGCACAAGAGGTTTGTTGCAAAAGGTTGCTTGGATAAGTTCTTTGTTAATCTTGTTTGAAGTTCTTTTGTTCATTTGATAATGACTACTTCTACAAGTGAGTCCTCAAATTCTTCTTTCTTCACAAGAGTCTTTGATGAAGACATGAAGCAAGACTTCTTCACCATGATGGATATGGTGAGAGAAATGTATGAGGATGGAAGGAAGAGCATCATACTTAGAGAGCAGTTGAATTCCATGAAGGGAGAGAAGCAGTTGCTTTCTAACAAATTGCAGGAAATGGAGAGACAACTTCATATTGCAAATATGAACCTGGAAAGGGTGTATGAGTTGGAGACACAAATCTTTGTTGCAAAGGAAGCCTTAGTTAAGTATCAACTTGAAGAAGAGGTAAATGATTCTAGTTTGTCTTCAATTTCCTCTAAGAACGTTTATATTGGTTCTTTTGAAAAACATACCAGAGGCATAGGTTCCAAGTTAATGTCCAAGATGGGCTATGAAGGAAAAGGCTTAGGAAAACATGCACAAGGTATTGTTGAGCCAATAATAGCTGAGGAATGGCCTAAGTATTTGGGTCCTGGCTATGGATAGTCTTATGGAGAAAGTTCCAAAGATTCCATTAAGGCCATTGAAACAGTTCCAAGAAGGACTTTCATTGCAGGTCTTCTACCTCAGGATTGTGAAGATATTATTCTTGGGGAATGCAATAGTGTGAAGCATACTTTGTAGAAAGGTGTATATCAGCATACACTTGAACCAGAGAGTTGTGGAAACTTTGAAACCATTGATGAGGTTGATGGTGTTCCAAAGGGAGCTACTTCATTCAATTCACCTCCTCATGAAGGCAATAAAGGTGAAAGAGAAAAGTATAAATCTAGTTCTAATCATGTTCCTTTTTATTATGTAAAGCATTATAAATTTCCATATAAGCATTGGAAAAGAAAATCATGTTCTTTTTGTGCTTTGGATAACCATAATGTTTCTAGATGTTGGAAGAGAATGACCACATACATGAAACTTTTGAAGGAATGGAAGCAAGAAGCCAAAGGTCCATTGGACAAGGCAAATAATGCTGTCAAGAAGATGCACATGTGTTGCACTTACTGCCATAAGCAAGGAGATATTGCTACGAAATGTTGGACTTTGAATCCAACAATGCTTCCATGAAACTTGAAGAAGGTGGAAAGAGAAAATGGCAGGAACGGAAAGGAAGATTGCATGAATGATGTGTTTCAATATGATTCACATGTTGATGTTGATGTGTAGACAAAGGAAGGACCTTTGAAATGGATTGGTAAGAAATGGTTAGAGTTCTTATCCAATTAAGATTGCATGTATTTTGAAAATGCATCAAATCAATAGAATGCATTTCTTTGTTAATGAGATGCAAGTTGCAGGTTTTTACCAAGAAGGTGAATGGAAAAGTTGAGTAGGAGACTCACTTTATTGTTGCAACATTATATTTCATTTCAGCTTCGAAAGTATAGTGTGCTTAAGCAAAAGTTGAAAGATGAAATGCATGCATAAGCATGATATGAATGAACATAGGGATGTTGATGATTTCCTTGTATTTGAACATGTATGTGTCATTAACTTGAAGGGTTGATTACTTTGTTTTTAAGCATGCATGTAATGTAATATTGACTTAGGAAAAGTTCATTTGGTCTCCAAGATGGAGATAATGATGAAGTGTTTCATCTTTGGAAAAGCATGTAGAAAAAGATGTAAAGACATGCTTGACTTGAAGGGTCAATTGTTTTAAAGGCATGTTTTGTTGGCTTGTTATCTAGTCAATCATTTGTATGCAAATGTAAAGACATGGAGGTGTTCACAAGATGTGAAATCGGTTTCTTTTGTTGAAGCAGGAGTTTAGGCCATCCAGTTGTTCTCTATAATCCTGTTGTTGTTAACAGTTGTTGTTGACAACATGTCAAACAGGTACAAATGAAAATTTTATGAAGCAGATGTAACTTCACATTGGTTTGAGCCACCTTGGATCAATGATCAAGGCAGAGAAGTTCAAACTACCCTCTGTGACATTCTCAATAGGAGTTCTGCAGAACTTCAAGGAGGAAGATAGTTCTTCCCAGGAGGACAAGCACATCCAGGAAGGGAGTGTTCAAAGGTTTTGGTTCAGAGGAACTAGCCATGCAGGCAAGTGTATGAAGGCTGAAAGAAGAGGGTTTTGTTACTCTCATTTACTGTTCAGATCAGTATATCAGTATTTTGGAGACCAAAAGTTCTTTTTAGTGGGAAGGTGTGATCCAAAATGGATATAGAATAGACTTCTAAGTCTAAAAATGTTCCTCATAGAGGAAAATGAAAGTCAAGGGATGCTCTTGGAAATCATCCCATTGCATAGATCTCTTCAATCTGAATCTAATGCAATTTGAATGGGCTAAAATGGACTTTAGATGAAGAAGTTATAGAAAAGAGAAGATTGCCCATTATCCTTAGAAAATGAGGCAAATCCTTCTGAAAATGGGCTTAAGGATTATATGCGTTCCTTAAGGAAATTGCATTAGGGAAAAGCAAAGGAGCGGACAATAGGCTGAAAGATGCAATGATATGTGATTGTGATTATCGCATCACAATATCGTATTGCACATAACCCAAGGGGAAGGACCCGTAGCATTGTGAAGGGCCGATGCGCCGATAGACGATAGCCGATGCACTAATGGGCCGATAACCAATAGCCAATGCACCGATGGGCCGATGTGCTGATAGCTGATAACTGATGCACTAATGGGCCAATGCACCGATAGCTGATAGCTAATGCGCCGATGGGTTGATGTGCCAGTAGCCGATGAGGTGCTGATTAGAGTGATCAAAGATTGGGAGACCAGCGATCCTTGATGCGAAGGGCCAATGCACATTGATATATGCGACTTGCAATATGACAATAAAAGGTGGACCCGATGGGAATTATGGACATGGTTTCATAACTTTTGAAATCCGGATTTACAAGATTTCTGTGTATTTCCCGTTTATTGGGTTTTTTTACCCATACGCCTATGCGATTGCGATTTGCGATAGAATGGCCGACTCAATGGGTTTATAGATGCGATTGCATATATTTGAAGTCTGATTAAACACTCCATGATGCATTTTTCTTGTGTATTTCCATTATATTGCTAATTCGGGATTTATTCTGAAAAGAGGCTGATTGTGTCTTTTTCCATTGTAAAATGGCTCCCATTCTCCTTGCCACACTGTAAGCGGGCATTTGTAATAAGAATTTGTTATAGAATGTGCAGAGCCAGATGGCCAGATGTAGAGACATAGAGCCATAGAGCCAGAGGGGCTAGACGTAGAGCCATGGGAGCCGAAGAAGCCGTAGAGCCGTAGAGGAATGATGGCACAGAGAGGAACAGACAGGAAGTCATAGAGCCAGAAGAATGCCTCACAAAAGCTAGAGAGCACGATTGACAGGGGAGCTCACAAAAATGTAGCAGCAGAGGAGTGATTTCTCTCTCTTGAGAGCTCAAGATAGCTCTGAGAGCTAGAGAGCTCAAGATAGCTACATAGAGCCAGAGAGCTCAAGATAGTTGCTCAGAACTAGAGGGTTGATAGCTGCAAAGAGCCAGAGCGAGAGCTAAGAGCTAGAACCAGAGATAGAGCTAGAGCCAAAAGCTAGAGCCAGAGCCAGAGCTGAGAGCCAGAGTGAGAGCTAAAGACGAGAGAACAACAAAGAGATCAAATGATCAAGTTGTTGCTGGTGTCTGATGTGTGCTGAAGACAAAAGAAGGAGTTCTAGAGATAGTAAGAGAATTCTGAGGGAGTTGATGCAAGCTAGAGCTCAAGATAGCTCAGAGCGCTGATTGAAGGAATCTAGTCCAGAGAAGCCTAGATCTGTCTGCAGAGTATGGACAACCAGTGGGATAAGATGGTAGTATAAACCCATAGGCTCAGTTGTAAACCAATGGAGTTGAGTGTGGAGCTTGTAAAATAATTCAACCATAATCCCAAAAAGCCCAGTCGAGTTGATCAGGGCTCAAGGAGACATAGCCCAAGATATCAGGGTGAACTACATATTATATTGTTGCCTTATGTGTTTTCTTACTTGCTGCTTTGTTTACAGTTATATGCATTTCATATCAGTTTAAGCAAATGAACATAAGCACTTGAAGATTCTAAAGGCAAACAAAAGACATACACCTATTTCAAGCACTTTTAATTCCAAAATTGGTTAATCATAAGCTAGATCTTGGAAATTAATAAGCTTTAGAGTGGGAGAGGTTCTTGTAAGCTAACAAGAAGCCTTTAGTGCCCCATTTCAGATCAAAATCGTTCAATTTTGGAGTATCTCATCAAGTGGAAGAACTTATCCACTGAAGATTCCACATGGGAAGATGAGAATTTTATACAGAAGCATCCATAACTACTCAAGCATTGAGGATAACACTTTCTAGAAGGAGAAGGGCATGTTAGGCCCCTATAATACTAGTTATTCCCCCATTACTATTGTCATTGTATCCCTTATTGTTATTATTGTGCCCCTATTGTCCCCATATTGTTATTAATATGCCCCATAGAAACCCAGTATTGTTATTTTTGTGCCCTTATGTTATTACTGTTATGTTGGCTTGGTTATATTGTGACCCCTTAGACTCCTATATATAGAAGGGAGGCTTAGTCATTTGTATCATCCAAGAATTGTTCATTTGTGTAATGTAAAGGAGGTTGCCGCATCGAAGAGGTTGAATTCTAAGGCATTGATCTATCTTTTCTATCATTTTGTGAGCTGGTTTCCTAACATATGAAGGAAGAGATGATAGAAGAAGGAATGAAATAATAAGAGACTCCCTCGATGATCATGATGATATCTATCATCCTCTAAAAAGGCCAAGGAACTCCAAGTATGAAGGCAATGCTATTATTTAATATGAATATATTCTTATTTCTGCATTAGCTAGTTCATATCCTCCAAACTCTTGGGATAGTTGGCTGGTTGGTAGTGGGTCTTCTCATCACTTTTCTGGATATAAGGAGGTTCTAACTAATTTGGTAGAAAGGGAGACAAATTTGAACATTATTCTTGGTGACAGCACCACTCATCCTGTAAAGGGATTCTGTTCTGTCAAATTTCATTTGAACTCTGGGGAATCTTTTTTTCTTCATAATGTATTATATGTGTTGGGATTGAAGAAGAATTTGGTTTCGATATCTGCCTTGGAGGATAAAGGAATGAGGTTTTCATTTATTAAAGGGAAAGTACTTACTTGGCTTGCTGAATCCTACATGGGAAATGCCTGCACATTGGGTACTAGGTTTGAAGGAATCTATAAAATCTTTGGAAGAACTCTTCTATCTATGATCCATAATACAAATATTCAAAGTGAATTATGGCATCGAAGGTTGGTCTATCTACACTATGATGCACTTCCATAATTAAATAAGTTGGTTTTCGGGATCCCCAATGTTCAAGCTCATCATGATGGAGTATGCCCCAGGTGTGCAAGTGGAAAGAAGATAAGGGGACCATACCCCTCCAGCGAATATATGTGGTCTAATGTCCATGCATTCACTTGGGGCTCATCTTTAGTACATCTTGGATATACTATTTGAAGAACAAGGATGAGGAATTTGAAATGTTCAAAGAATTCAAGGCTTTGGTTGAAAATAATACAGGGAAGAAAATAAAAATCTTCAGGATCGACAATGGTGGGGAATACACCTCAAATGAATTTATAGACTTTATCAAGAAGGAAGGGATTAAGAAGGAGACCATTTTTCCTTACACTCCTGAGAGAAAAGGAGTGGCTGAGAGAAACAATATGTCCATTGTAGAAGTTGCTCGAGCCATGCTCCACGATCAAAAGTTGCCAAAGTACCTTTGGGCTCAAGAAAAAAACACAACCATATATGTTTAAAATAGGTTGTCTTATCAAGCTTTGGAAAGCAAGACTCTTGAGGAAGTATTCATAGCTATCAAGCCCGATATTGGTCAGCTCTAGATTTTTGGCTATCCCATATACTTCCATGTGTCGATGGACAAAAGAAACATGCTAGAAGCTACAGGAAGGAAAGGTATGTTTGTTGGATATAGTGAAGATTCTAAAGCATTTAAAATACATATTTTTGGTCAAAGAAAGGTTTGGTTTAGTAGGGATGTAACATTTGATGAAGATTCTGCCTTTACAAAAGAAAGGGACCTCTCTTTGCCTCCTTCTCCTGAGGATAAGAGTGATGATATGGATATTCTAGAAGGCTCTTCTGTGCTTGAATCCAATAAGGACATAATTGATGATCCCATGGAGCCTATGGACCCTTTGGATCCTCATCCATGTGATCCCCCTACAAGGAAAATGCCACTTTCCTCAAGGACACTCTACAAGATGCCAAGAAACATGCAGGTGCTAAGGGAACCTTTAGGGAAAGCAAAAAGCCATGCATGTATCAAGCCTATGTTATAGCTATGAGAAAGATGATTCAAGATGAACCTAGTACCTTTGAAGAAGTAGTGAAGGAAAAACTCTGGAAGGATGCAATGGCTGAAGAATATGAGTCTATTATGAAAAGTGATGTAAGGGATGTTGTGCTGAGACCAAAGGGAAGATCTGTGGTAACCTCCAAATGGATCTATAAGATAAAGCATGGGGCTAATGGAAGCATCGAAAAATACAAGGAAAGGTTTGTAGCCTATGGATTCACTCAAAAAGTGGGAGAAGATTATGATAATATATTTTCTCCCATGGCTCGATATACAACCTTCCATTTGATAGTAGCCCTTGCTTCAAGTCAGGGATGGACTCTCCATCAAATGGATGTGAAGACTGATTTCTGTTAAAATTGGCAACCAGGGAAAAACTTCATGTGGGTCATCTTATTCATGGCTGATAATATTTTTTAGATTCCTCTCGTCAAGAGGTGTAGGATTGATATAAAGATCATCCGATTCCGATAAGTATTCATGGAGATATGAATTTATTTTTATTATGGAATTATTATCAAGCCGACCTACAGCTCATGTAGGCTCAGAAGCCCAACAGTCGCATCTATTCACCCACCAACATTGTGTATAAATATAAGAGGACTTTTCCTCATTTGGACTCACTCATCTCATCACATCTCTCGCTCTCTCTACTACGCAGAAATGAGTCTCTTCTCTACTGCGCTGAAATGGGTCTCTCTCTCACACATGTGAAGCCGGAAGCTGTTGAGTTTGAAGCTGCAACTGCAGAAGTAAAGATTGACTTGCGTGGCCTAGAAGATCTCCTCTTTGGAATGGCACTATAGGTTCATCTGAACCTCCTTTGAAAGCCGCAACTTTTGGTGGTGGAATGAAGTCAATCTGATGAACGGTTTGCAAGATATCGACTGCCCTAGTTTGAACCCGGAAACTGCTGAAACTGAAGCTACAACTGCAGAAGTAAAGATTGTCTTGCGTGGCCTAGAAGATCTCCGCTTTGGAACTGCGTTATAGGTTCATCTGAACCTCCTTTGAAAGCTGCAACTTTTGTTGGTGGAATGAAGTCAATCCGACGAACGGTTTGCAAGATATCGACTGCCCTAGTTTGAAGCTGGAAACTGCTGAAACTGAAGCTGCAACTGCAGAAGTAAAGATTGACTTGCGTGGCCTAGAAGATCTCCTCATCTGAACTGCGCTGTAGGTTCATCTGAACCTCCACTGGAAGCCGAAACTTTTGGTGGTGGAATGAAGTCAATCCGACTGTCGGTTTGTGAGATATGGTCTGCCCTAGTTTGATAATGAAACCACTAATGCTGATGCTACTGATGTAGGGTTTGCTACTGTTGATATGAATCATATTTATTGTACTATTTCTCTCTGCTAAATTATTGAAGATAAAAGAAGATTTGATCAAAGGGTTTCCCCACACATTGTGGGGTTTGTCCCTGGCTAGCCGCCACATGTTGTGTCTCTTGTCTTGGCTTGTTTTCTGTCGATCGTTTAATGTTCTATCTGCACTTTACTTTATGTACATGTGCTTGCTAATCGGTGGAATATAATAAGAAAAAGAAGTAAACTGTTATAAGAATAGAACATACCATAACTTAACATGGTATCAGAGTTGAGGTGAAGACAAAGCCCGAGCAAGAGCAAGAGCAATCATTGAAGAGAAGATTAGCAAGGCTATCCTAAAAGAACTATGGGGTCCTCAACACTCTTTCCTGCCGAAGACAAGCTTCGTGAGAAAGCTGACTATCACGGATGGAAGATGTCTATTGATCTAACGCTTGAAGATCAAGGAGTGCTGGACCATGTAAGAGGCAATATTGTTGAGCCTTCATCAAATGCATCTGCTGCTACCTGCAACAAATAGAAAAATGGAGAAGTCAAAACAAAGAAGATCATCCAGGACTCTATCGACAAGTGCTTGGTGGCCTACATCTCTGATCTAGACACCTCCAAGGAAATCTATGACAGACTGGTGAGTTTATTTAAAGTTAATGATGCAAATCAAGTTTTCTTTCTTAGAAATAAGTTGAGGGAAATCAAGAAGGGTAAAGATGAAAGTATGCAAGCATACTTCTTAAGAATCACCGAGATCAAGAACGATCTCCTATCTATTGGGGAAACCATTACTGACAGAGAAATGGCACTCACAACTCTTGGAGGATTTCCATTTGAATGGTATGTGTTCAGGACTACTATTTTGAACTATAATGTAACTCCTGGTTTTGAGGAATTAATGGCTAGATGCATTCAAGAAGAAACAAGGGAAGAAGTACAAGAAATTCCCATGCCTAAAGGTCCTCCTTCTGCCTTTTCTTCTCATGCAAAGAAAAGAAATAATTCTGGGACTAAATCAAAAGGAAAGGCTGGACCTAAGGCTAGAAGAAAATGACGATGTTACATTTGCGATAAAGCAAGTCACTATGTATGAGATCATGAGCATCATGATGAATGAGATCATGGACATAAAGGGCAACATGATGATGATGCACACTAGTTTGAGCAGCATTATGATGGATAAAATCATGGACATGGGCAGCATGATGATAATCATGATTACAGAAGCATGGTACAGTATGCAGTGGTGCAACTCGAAATCCCTCTTATGGCAATCAAACGAATGACAAATTCAACAGCAAAGGTAAGAGGAGAGCTGGGAACCAAAGATGAGGACAAGCATTCAAGAAGGCTAGAAATTCTAGGATGTATTAAATGCACCTGACCTCAAAAGGAACCTAGTGTCCATCTTGGCAATGGAAGACAGAGGCTACAAGGTAACCTTCAGCAATGGCAAGGTATGTATGTAATGTTAAAGATGCCTTTACTCTTGGGTTTAGTGTTGATTCATTATATCAGGTCGATGGAAGTCTGCTAGGTGTCATGTCTTGTGACACAACTCTTTAGTCTGAACTTTTGCATCGGAGGTTTTCCCACCTTCATTACAAAGCTCTACCTGATGTAAGACAGATGGTAACAGGGATGCCCAAATTCCAAGTAGAGAAAGAAGGTGTATGTCCGGGATGTGCCAAAGGAAAGCTCAAAAGGGGACCATTCCCCTCAAGCCAAAGCAAGACATACGATATATTACAATTGGTTTACTCAGGCATACCTGAGGTTGGCATTAAGAGGGAGACTACTACACCACATACTCCTAAGCAGAATGGTGTGGTGGGAAGGAAGAACCACACGATGATGGAAGCTGTCCGGGCCATACTACATGATCAAAGACTTCCAAAGTTTCTATGGGCTGAAACTACAATCACCGCCATATATGTACAAAATCAATGCCCTCATCAAGCATTGGGTTCCTAAACTCCTGAAGAAATGTTCACCACTAGTCAAAGGGAAGTCATGATTAGTCATGATGTCACCTTTGACAAGATATGGCTCTCAGCAAGGTGAACAATCTGTTGACTTTGAGTAGCTCTCAAGAAGCCGAAACCAGGGAACCGAAAGAAAAGGATGATGAATCAATGCCTGATGTAGAAGAACCCATGGATCCGATTGATCCTCATCCACATGAGCCTTACTCTTCTAGGAAGAGGCCTTCATGAATTAGGGGGATACTTGATGATGCTGAAGGACATGCTGCACCCCGAGGAACCTTTCGTGAAAGTAAGAAACCTAATAGGTATCAAGGATACCTGACCATCATGAGCACGATCATACAAAATGAGCCTTCGTCATTCTCAGATGCCGTCAAGCATCAAGTATGGAAGGATGCTATGACCGAAGAATATGAGTCTATCATAAAGAATGATGTTTGGGAAGTAGTTCCCAGACCCCAGGACAAGACTGTTGTTACATCCAAATGGCTTTACAAGATAAAGCATGCAGCAGATGGAAGCACGGAAAAGTATAAGGCTCATTTTGTTGCTCGAGGTTTCTCCCAAAAGGAAGGTATAGACTATGATGAGATATTTGCACCTGTTGCCAGATATATGACCATCTGATCAATCATAGCCCTTGCCGTTTCACAAGGATGGAACCTACATCAGATTGATGTCAAGACTGTGTTCTTGCATGGCTCTATCAAAGAAGAGGTCTACGTGGAGCAACCCGAAGGATTTGAGATTTATGATTGAAAATATCATGTATGCAGGTTGAGGAAAGCTCTCTATGGGCTAAAGCAAGCTCCCCGAGCATGGTATGAGAGGATAGATAGCTACTTGATGAAGCTGGGATTCACTAGGAGTGAAGCCGATCCTAACCTTTACTTTAAAGTTGAAGATGACAAGCCTCTCATACTGGTGTTGTATGTGGATGACCTCTTTCTAATAGGTGTAGACCCTCTCATTCACAAATGTAAGAGGGAGTTGGCCTCTGAATTTGAAATGAAGGACCAAGGACTTGAAGTATGGCAGAAGCCAAGGGAAATTTTCCTATCTCAAGGAAAATATCTGGTAACGATATTGGAAAGATTTGGTATGATGGACTGCAAGCCTGTGACTACCTCGAGGATCTTAACTTTTAGAAGTTATATGGTAGTGATGTTGGACCAGACTTGGGAAATGCCTCTGAGTTTCAAAAACTCATTCGCATTGATGTTCTTGGTGAACCTCCGTCCGAACATATGTTTTTCAGTTAGCATTGTGAGCTCATATTTGGTTGAGCCTCACTGGATTGATGCCAGGAATCTTCTGAGATGTCTTCAGGACACAATCTCTCATGGATTAAGATACACTGCCAGAGATGTGAGAATACTTGGATATATTGATGTTGATTGGGCAGGCAGTGTGGTGAACCGTAAGATCACTTCCAGGTATCGTCTCACCTTGGGATCTGCTTCAATATCCTGGATGAGCAGGAAGCAGAAGTCGGTGGCTTTGAGCACCTCCGAAGCAGGATATATTATTGCTAGCATAACCTCGTGTGAGGCAGTCTGGTTGCGAAAGCTCTTCAGTGAGCTGTTTCGATTTACATTGGATACCACTGTAATTCTCTATAACAACCAGAGGTGGGATTCGATTATTGAGGAATCTCGTATTCGTCAATTTCTCCAGCAGATAGACATCATCTGGGATATGGTAAGTCGATGAGCAAGGAAGCTCCATCACATTAAGATGATGTATAGGTTGATACACCTTGTCAAAGCCCCGAGGAAAGATCTAATCTGTGATTTTCCCAAACGACTTGGATTCGGCAAGAAACCCTTGTACAAGGGTCCTGCATGTTGCATACATTGAGCTCTAGGAGCTCTGAGGGCTTGCGGTTCCTACTGGAGCAACATATGACCACAGGGTGACTCACCCTCCCCTAGTGGTGCACACTGGAACAAGATGATTCACTCTCTTGTGGGACAAGATGATTTGCTCTCTTGTGGAACAGGATGATTCGCTCTCCTGTGTAGCAGGATGATTAGTTCTCCTGTGAGGCCTGGATTGATGTATTCTCCATGGCAGCCTGGATTGATGTGTTCTCCATGGCAATTGTAGCAGGATTGATGTGTTCTCCTGTGAGGCCTGGATTGATGTGTTCTCCATGGCAATGTAGCAGGATTGATGTGTTCTCCTGTGAGGTCTGGATTGATGTGTTCGCCATGGCAATTGTAGCAGGATTGATGTGTTCTCCTGTGAGGACAGGATTGATTAGTTCTCCTGTCGAGGCATCCTACCCATGCAGTCTGGGACTCATGGGAAGTACCTCTCATCTGATCAATGAGCAGGGAAATGAAGTTAAGGACCATAGTAGTACCGATGGATGCATCGTTGTAACTACCGTACTCCCTATGCTAGGATGACCTCCATTGATCAGGGATCAATGATACTGGTCTGGGACCAGTGGTAGGAGTTGTACCATACTATGACGCTGACTTCGGGTTGGTTGAGACTGGTCTGGGATCAGTGGTACATACTCTGAGACTGACTTTGAGTCAGTGGAGGATGATATTGGTCTGGGACCATTAGAGTTGTACTCACTATGACGCTGACTTTGGGTTGGTTGAGACTGGTCTGGGACTAGTGGTACATACTCTGAGACTGACTTTGAGTCAGTATGATACATCCTCGATCATTTCTTCTTCTTCATAATTTGGACAAAAGCAGAGTAGAACAGAACAATGCAAGAGTAGAGCAGAGCAGAAAAAAACAGTACAGATCAGTGTAGGGCAGAACAAGACAAAGCAGAACAGGCAAAATAGAGCAGAGTAGGGCAAGGGTCAGGCTGTTCAGGGCAGTGCATTTGATGGATGAATAGTAACGACTGATAGACAGATTGCAGATGAAGTTCTCCATGGTTGAGAGGGAGTGTTAAAATTGGCAACCAGGGCCAATCTTCATGTGGGTCATCTTATTCATGGCTGATAATATTTTTTAGATTCCTCTCGTCGAGAGGTTTAGGATTGATATAAAGATCATCCGATTCCAATAAGTATTCATGGAGATATGAATTTATTTTGATTATGGAATTATTATCAAGCCGACCTAAAACTCATGTAGGCTCAGAAGCCCAACAGTCGCATCTATTCACCCACCAACGTTGTGTATAAATATAAGAGGACTTTTCCTCATTTGGACTCACTCATCCATCACATCTCTCTCTCTCTCTACTACGCAGAAATGAGTCTCTTCTCTACTGCGCTGAAATGGGTCTCTCTCTAACACATGTGAAGTCGGAAGCTATTGAATTTGAAGCTGCAACTGCAGAAGTAAAGATTGACTTGCGTGGCCTAGAAGATCTCCTCTTTGGAACTGCACTATAGGTTAATTTGAACCTCCTCTGAAAGCCGCAAGTTTTGGTGGTGGAATGAAGTCAATCTGATGAATGGTTTGCAAGATATCGACTGCCCTAGTTTGAAGCCAGAAACTGCTGACACTGAAGCTGCAACTACAGAAGTAAAGATTGACTTGCGTGGCCTAGAAGATCTCCTCTTTGGAGCTGCACTGTAGGTTCATCTGAACCTCCTTTGAAAGCCGCAACTTTTGGTGGTGGAATGAAGTCAATCCGACAAATGGTTTGCAAGATATTGACTGCCCTAGTTTGAAGCCAGAACTGCTGAAACTGAAGCTGCAACTGCAGAAGTAAAGATTGACTTGTGTGGCCTAGAAGATCTCCTCATCTGAACTGTGCTGTAGGTTCATCTGAACCTCCTCTGGAAGCCGAAACTTTTGGTGGTGGAATGAAGTCAATCCGACTGTCGGTTTGTGAGATATGGTCTGCCCTAGTTTGACAATGAAACCGCTAATGCTGATGCTACTGACCTAGGGTTTGCTACTGCTGATATGAATCAGATTTATTGTACTATTTCTCTCTGCTGAATTATTGAAGATAAAAGAAGATTTGATCAAAGGGTTTCCCCACACATTGTGGGGTTTGTCCCTGGCTAGCCGCCACATCTTGTGTCTCTTGTCTTGGCTTGTTTTCTGTCGATCGTTTAATGTTCTATCTGCACTTTACTTTATGTACATGTGATTGCTAATCAGTGGAATATAATAAGAAAAAGAAGTAAACTGTTATAAGCATAGAACATACCATAACTTAACACTTTCTTACATGGCTTTATACAAGAAGAAGTGTACGTTAAATAACCTCCAAGATATGAAGTTCATGACAGGAAGACCCATGTATTACGATTGAGCAAATCTCTCTATGGATTGAAGCAAGCCCCTCATGCTTGGTTGTTCTTATCGACAGTTACGTGATAAAGCTAGGATTCACCAGGAGCAATGATGATCCAAAATTGTACTTCAAAATAGTCCAAGGTATGTGATGAGCCCCAATTTTGGTACAATTTGGGCTCATTTTGGCCTATTCTTCTTGCTCAAACCATTCATTTTTATTGTTTATGCATACACTTCTTAGTTTATTCATGTTGTTTGTAGGAGAAAGGATAGGCACTTTATCTACGTAGCTAATGCATTGTGATTCCAGGTTTTGGCATTAAAAGGGAGCAAAAGACAACGAAAAGGTGGCAAGGAGACAACGAGTTGGCATTGCTGACGTAAGGAGAGGTTGTCCACGGTCTTGGGGGACATTCCTCGTGATCCTCACCAAGAACTCCGAGCCCCACTCCATCCTCCCTCCGAGCTTAATACACGGCCAGCTGTTCTACAGGAATAGCAGTTCAAAACTGCTCTACAGGAAACAGCATTTATGATCATCCTATAGGATCAGCAGTTAAACTATAGATTGAACAGCCGAGCTCCTAGAATCATGGATACTTGTTGGAGCATCGTTTTGTATAAGTATAGAGGCCTTAGCCTTGGTTAGGTTGTTGAAACTCTCGTATTACTATTGTAATTTTGGAGCACAGCTCAAGTTTCGTTCTCTTTTGTAAGCCAATTTGGCATGTTATCAGATTATGAATAAAGAAGGCCACTTTTGAGTTAGTTCTGAGTTTTCTCAAGGAGCTATAGCTCTCAGGTTAGGGCCCGACCTGAGAGCCATAGACCTCCTCAGTGTTGTAATGCATTTACCATTAGTTCCAGCACTTGAGTTTGTTTAGTTTCCTATGCAATTCAGATTTCCAGCTTGTTAGTTTAATTGTTTTCATTAGCATAGATAGGACTGGTATGATGCTTTGCTTTCAGTATTCAAGTTTGATAGGTTGGTAGAATAAATCTCTTGGAGCTCCAACAAAAACAGGTTGTAAAGGCGCACTGCCATCTCACTGTTTGGGATTGGGGTGTAGACCATGATCAGCCACCAAAAAGAACAGCAGTCGTTTCATCTCCACGCAAGTTGCCACATGAACGTTTTTCATTAAGGATTTATTCATACATTCTCGACATTGATCCATACTGCACTCTCACGCATTAGTTTTATTTCTTGGTTTCCATTTTGGATTTATAGGTTTCATGGCATAATAGGTTAACGAATTCCTTGTTTTCATGCACAGGTCATTTGTTTTATTTACACTGCTTTTGCTCAAGCGATTTCCTTCATCGTTTTCTTCATCCACCTGCAAGTTCTATTCACCCTCTATCTCACTCACGTGCCCTCCAACTCTCTCATTTCACGTACAGCTCCATCTCCTTCACTCTCGTTGATTCCACCCTTCCAAAACATCAACCCATTGCATGCACCCTTCCTTCGTCTGACTTGCCATTTCCTAAGACATCATTAGGTCCATCTCCATCTCCCTTAGCCTCCCACACCACTCCAACACTCCATCAACTCCTAAAAACCTCCACGGCCAACCATCCTGTAGACGTGCACAGCCATCCTATAGAAAACAGAGTATCCTGTAGGATCCCCTGCAGCCTTCCTGTAGGAGGCCATTCACTTCGTTGCTGAACTTCTGAACGTGAGGGACCTCTGTGGATGGGTGCTAAGGATCCTTAGGAACCTCTCCTAGCCTCCCCAACCTGTCCCACACTTTCCTTCCTTCTCCATCCCACCTGCACAATCAAACCCTAATTAGGCCAAGTTCACACTCATTCCACACACCTAAAGGAAAAACACAAAAACACATTTCTCATGATGCAAGTAGCTTAGACCCATGCATTTACACTTGTTAGAGGTAATGACAGCATTCATAGGAGTTGCATCCACATTCTTTGCATTATAGAAGATAGACTAGTTAAATTAGGGTTTCATGGATTCACATGCTTTAAATTGCTTTTGCTTCAGTTTGTCAAGCAGCGTAGCCTTCCGTTGAGTTAGCTTTCATCCATCATTGATCAGCTTCTTCTGTGAGCCTATAGAAGTTGGCTTAAGCCCTAGCGGACTTGTGCCAGCTGACCAAGTGACAGTTGCGACAAGGGCTAGTACTTGTGTATACAGCACTGTCACTTCCAAGTTTGTACGAACTACCGGGTTGATAAAATTAAGAGACAGGAAGCCCCAGGAGTTGTAGCATTATTGCTACAATACTGGAGCTCACCATCTTTTTGGCGCCATTGCCGGGGAAGCGTCAGAGTATTAGTAATTGTTGCTTTTCTTCTACTTTCGTACTCTTACTTCTGCTAAGTAGTTTGCTTCATTTCCATTCTGCAAAAGTAGCATAGACTTTCCTGCTTTCCTAGACTAATCTTTCCTGCTTTCTTAGATTAGTATTTCCTGCTTTCCTAGATTAATCTTTCCTGCTTTCCTAGATTAATATTTCCTGCTTTCCTAGATTAATCTTTCCTGCTTTCCTAGATTAATATTTCCTGCTTTCCTAGATTAATATTTCCAATTCCGCAAATTTCATTTGAGTAATCTAGTTAGTTGTAGATCACTTTGTTTCAGTTTTGCAGGTACAAGAAAAAAAAAACAAAAGCACTAAAAACAGAGAAGAGTCCTTTCCCTTTCATGCCTCGTAGGAACCGAGATAGATCAGGCAAATTCCTACCAAACACTCCCACCACATCACTTAGTCACCCTTCACTCTTCGGTGGTGACAGTGATTCAGAGGAAACTATAGGTGAACGTCCCAAGACATACCGAAATCCTATAGAAGAAGAAGAGTTAGAGACCACTCCACCTAAAGCTATGGCTGACAATAGAGAGGATGAGAGGATAGAAGGAGCTTTCCCCATCCGAGAGACCAATGGTGAGATGAAAATGAAAAACATTAGCCCCTCTGCTTTGCCTCACTTCCATGGAATGACCACTGAGGATCCTGATACCTTCCTATTTGAGTTTGCTGTCCTCTGTAGGACCTATGACTATACTGAGGATGAACAAAAGCTAAAACTTTTCCCTTCTACTCTCAAGGATGCAGCACTACGCTGGTTCATGGGTTTGCCTGGGAATAGTATCACCACATGGGCTCAGATGCAGCAAGCCTTCAACACCAAGTACCGGGATTATTGTAGGTCCAAGGAAACAAAGGGGGAAATCTTTCGGATGACCATGGGAAACGATGAATCTTTAGAGGACTATGAGGAAAGGTTCCAACTTAGTTACAAGCGGGCCCGGTGCACACTTGACCCTGAATCCCTTAAGTTGGTTCTGCTCCGAGGAGTACCTGAAGATCTCTTAGATACCCTTCACATGTTAGCTGGGGGGGACATTTACCAACTGCCTTATGAGGACATCAAAACTGTGTTTAGAAATCATTCTAGGGCAGCTAGGAAACAAGGTAGAGGAAACCTCCTCTCCACTGGTGTCCCTTTCTCCAAACATGAGTTTACAAACCAATTAGAAGACCTTAAGAGTGAGGTGAGACATACCATCGCCATGCAGCTGGACACATTCAGGATCCAGCAAAAGAAAGAAGAAGCTGAGAGAGCCCTGGCTGTCTTCTGCCCTAGGTGCACAAGAAGACATCCTAAGAACGAATGCCCATTGCATTCGGTTGAAGTGTGTTTTGTTTGTGAGGAGGACCATCCTACCAATCAGTGTCCCACCTTACCTGGGTTTAAAGCCATGTACCAAGGGACTGAAGCCCCCACTGAACCTCTCTACTTCATCAACCAAAGGAGGCCACAAGGATCTAGACCCTATCAGCAGGGAATGCAAGGGGCACCACAAGCCTATTACAACCCCAACCAATCGATTCCTATGCCTTCCTGGGGTCCCCCTGCTCATCCTTCTTGGTCCATGCCTCCGCCATGGTCTTATCCACCTCAGTATCCTACTCAACCCACTACTCATTCATATCACTCACATGCCCAGTCACAGCCTCAGTGGAGTGCACCTCAGTCGGGGTGGAGGCCTCAATACAACAATCCTCCCGCCATTCTGCCTCCACCTCCAGTTCAGCCACAACCATTACCTCCTGCTCCTCCAAGGCAACCTCAAATGCCTGCTCAACCAAACCCGAACCCCAACAATAGACAGGCTCAGCAGGTATATACTGGGGAGACCTCATGCCCTACCTATGCTGTGGAGATCCAGGAGATCAATCTTAGATCTGGAAAGACTCTTCCAGATCGCCAACCTCCTCCCCCAGAGGATGAGGAAAACCATCAGTAGAGTGAACCAAAACCTATTCCACCCTAACCTGAGAGACTAACAGCCACCACACAACCGAACCCAGAAGAAGATGAGCTTTTGGGTGAGCTCAAACAGTTGTGTGTAAAAATCCCACTTCTCCAAGCCATCAAGGATGTGCCAATATATAACAAGCTGATTAAGGAGAAGTGTTTCAAACACCCAGGCAGACGGAAGAAAGATGCCTCAACTATCAATGTCATAGGACAACTGTCTGACCTTATGCTAGGACAAGTCATCTGCCCAAAGTACCTAGATCTTGGAAGTCCTGTAGTAGATGTACACATCAATGGCACCATTATCCCCCACACCTTGATTGATCTGGGGGCAGCCATCAATGTGATGACCAGGGATACCATGCTTAAACTCAATCTTCAGGGTTCCTTGAGAAAGACCTCGACAGTACTGCAGTTAGCAGATCGCTCCACCGTGACTCTCGAAGGGATTGTGGAGGATGTCTTGGTCTCAATTGATTCTTGGGAATACCCTGCGGATTTCCTGGTCCTGCAACCAAAGGCAAAGCTTACTGGATATCCTCTTATCTTGGGAAGGCCTTGGTTAGCTACTGCAGATGCTTACATAAGTTGTCGGGCAGGAAACATGACCATCAAGAATGGTCCCATGTCCAAGCAGCTAGTCCTATACCCTCCTGCCCAACCCTCTTTAGAGCATGATTTACCACTCTGGTTGGAGGACGGAGAGGAAGACGAGGTGTACTCTGCACCTCTGTGCACCCTAGATACCGCTAGAAGAAGTTCTCCTACCGAGGATGATTTAATTGAGACCGTGATCCAGAATCCACCTTCCAGTGCACTATCTTTAGAGAAGTTGGTGGAGGATGCCCAAGCTAGCACCTTAGTGGACCTTTGTACAACCAGCCCTGTCACTCCCAGAGTCCAAAGTGTGGAGTTCGGCCCTGAGAGAGCGTTAAAGATCAGCTCCTTTCTATCTCCTTCCCAGGAGAAGGAGTTGTGTAGCCTATTGGCCAGCCACTTAGATGCTTTTGCTTGGAGCTATAAGGAGATGAAAGGAGTCCACCCCTCGGTCTGTACCCATCATATATACATCAAAGAGGATTGTAAACCAGTTAGGCAACCCCAGAGGAGAATGAATCCAGCCCTTAAGGACATTGTCAAGGAAGAATTGCAAAAACTGTTGGATGCTGGATTCATTTACCCCATCTCAGATAGTGAATGGGTGTCCCCTCTAGTGTTGGTTCCCAAGAAGAATGGGAAGTGGAGGATCTGTGTAGATTACCGGGAGCTGAACAAAGCTACCAAGAAGGGCCATTTCCCTCTACCTTTCATAGATCAAGTGTTGGATGGACTGGCAGGAAAGAAGTTCTTCTCTTTCCTGGATGGGTTCAGTGGGTACAATCAAATCCAAATCAGCCCGGAAGACCAAGATAAGGCCACCTTCACTTGTCCTTGGGGTACCTTTGCCTACCGAGTCCTTCCCTTTGGGCTATGCAATGCTCCTGCTACTTTTCAGAGAGCTATCTTGAGCATCTTCTCGGAGTTGGTCCATGATGCAGTGGAAATCTACATGGATGACTTTACCCCTTATGGGGCCAACTTCCAGGAAGCATTGTCCAACTTGGGAAAGGTCCTAACCAAGTGCATCGAGATGAACTTGTCCCTTAGCCCTGAGAAATGTGAATTCCTAATGACTGAAGGGACAGTGCTAGGCCATACCATTTCTTCTCAAGGATTGCAGGTGGATCCTAACAAAATTGCTCTCATCAAGAGGGTTCCACCTCCTCAAAAAGTAAGGGATGTCCGGAGTTTCTTGGGATTAGCAGGATACTACCGGAGGTTCATTAAAGACTTCAGCAAGTTAGCCTCACCATTGTTTGGTTTGTTGGCAAAAGATATGGAGTTTAAGTGGACTGACGCTTGTCAGAAGAGTTTGAATGAGTTAAAGGACAAGTTGGTGTCAGCACCAATCTTGAGAGGTCCAAACTGGGCCCTACCTTTCCACATCCACACTGATGCCTCAAACAAAGCCATAGGGGCAGCTTTAGGACAAATTGAGGAAAAACTTCCATATGCCATTTACTTCGTTAGTAAGAACTTGTCCAAAGCTGAGTTGAATTACACTGTAACCGAGAAAGAGTTCTTAGCTGTAGTCCATGCACTAAACAAGTTCCGTCATTACATTACCGGATATCAAACATTTGTACATACTGACCATGCTGCTATTAGATATTTGATGAATAAACCAGATGTGAATGCTCGTATTATTAGATGGTTACTTTTATTGCAGCAGTTTGATCTAACCATTGTTGATAAACTAGGAAAAGAAAATGTTGTTGCTGACTTCTTGTCTAGATTGGATTTGTCTGCAGATGAAGATGGGACGGTGGATGACCAGATGCCTGATGAGCATCTGTTTGCTATCTCAGTACTCTCTCCATGGTTTGCTGATATACCAAACTACCTTGTTTCAGCTCAGTTTCCTCCGCACCTCTCTTCAAAAGAGAAGAGCAAAATCATCAGGAAGAGTGCCTCATTTACATGGATTGGGGGCAACCTGTTCAAGCTTGGCCCCGATCAGATCTTAAGGCGTTGTGTAAGGGAGGAGGAAGTCTTTGACATTCTCCTCACCTGTCATGATGGGCCTTGTGGAGGACATTTTGCAGTAAAGAGAACTGCCTTCAAGATCCTGCAGGCAGGCTACTATTGGCCCACACTTCATCAAGATGTCAGGAGATATGTTAGCCAGTGTGACCAATGCCAAAGAATGGGGAAACCGACCCAAAGGGATGAGATGCCTCTCCAACCTCAAGTGACTCTCGAGCCATTTGAGAAGTGGGGCATGGACTTTGTGGGCCCAATCAATCCCTCTTCGAGGCAGAGATCCTACATCATAGTGTGTACTGACTACTTGACAAAGTGGGCAGAGACTAAAGCAATCAAAGCAGCAACTGAAGAAAAGGTGGTCGAGTTCTTAAGAGAGAACATCTTCTACAAGTTTGGCTACCCAAGAGAGCTAGTGACCGATCAAGGGAGCCAGTTCACATCCAACTTGGTTGAAGATCTACTAGCTCATCACAAGATCAAGCATAGGACTTCCACCCCCTATCATCCTCAAGCAAATGGGCAGGTGGAAGTCACCAATAGAGCTCTAGAAGGGATCTTGACCAAAGTGGTGAACAGCAGCAGAAAAGACTGGGCAGATTGCCTAGTTGAAGCCACATGGGCTTACAACACCACTTGGAAGACCACCACCGGTTTCACACCTTATGAGCTGGTCTATGGGAAGAAAGCTTTACTGTCCATTGAGTTTGAGTATAACACTTTGAGGTTGGTAGCTCAGCTGGACCTAGATCTCAGCCATGCACAGCAAGAAAGGTTATTGCAGCTGAATGGACTAGATGAACACCGCATGCAGGCCCTCCTTCACTCAGAGGTGGTTCAACTTCAGAGGAAGGTGTGGCATGACCAACATCTCCATGACAAGCAATTTCAGCCGGGAGATTGGGCTTTGTTGTATGATTCCAGATTCAAAGATTTCAAGGGGAAGTTGAGAACCAGATGGCTAGGACCATATGTGGTGGAACAGTGCCATGACAATGGATCTGTCCTCATTCGAACCATTGATGAGGAATCCATTCCCATGCTTGTCAATGGGCACCGATTGAAGATCTATAGAAGACCTCTCTCAAGACAAGAGTTTATCAGCACTATGGAGAAATCTGTTTTGGTCATAGAGAAGGGTTCTGCCTCCGCTTTGGGCATACCCTGAAGGATCTAAAACACACAAAAAAAAAAAAAAAAAAAAAAAGAAAAGAAAAAAAAGAGAAAAATAAAGATCCTTGGGTGAAAACCTCTCTGAGGCGCCCAAGGTAGGCAGTAGGGGTGAAAACCTCATTGAGGCGCTCCTACTGTCTTTCGAAAAAGAAAAGAGAGAAAAATAAAGATCCTTGGGTGAAAACCTCTCTGAGGCGCCCAAGGCAGGCAGTAGGGGTGAAAACCTCATTGAGGCGCTCCTATTGTCTTTCTAAAAAAAAAAAAAGAGGAAAAAAGAAAAAAAAAGGAAAAAGCAATCAGCACCATAAAAGGTTTGCATGTAGATGTTCTATGGAGGAGAAGAAGCCTCTCCACTCCAAGCCAGGGGCCTTCATCATGCTAGCAAAGGATGTCATCAGCACCACCTCCAAGAACAACAATTTTTTTTAAGGTATGTGCAATTATTATCATGCTTTGGATCTTCTACAGGAGGATACAGTTTTTCTACAGGAACAGACAGTCTTCCTACAGGAAGACGCGGATCTTCTACAGGAAAGTGCCAATTTTCTACAGGAAGCTCTGTGTTCTACAAGAAACTTCCTGTAGAAGGTTACGATGGCCGAAATGTGTTTCAAATGAAGATCTAGCGACTGAGGAGTGGATTGAATGCATGCATGCCAATGATGGCACCCCTGAACATTGCCATTATCGTCCTCCACCATCCTCGTCGCCATGCAACCAAGATCCCTGCAGCAGCACAAAAAAGTAATCAGTTCTCGTGAGGAAGCATCTGTCAAAGAAAAACTAAGCACCGAGAACCATACCACATCCACGTTGATACATCAGAAGCGCTGGGATCGTGATCGAGAAGCCAGAACTGCCAGCATGCAGCATACACCCGAGGAGAAAGAACGGTGACAAGACCCCTCGCGGGGATCCTGTAACAGTTCAACCTGCTCAAGTGAAGACCGTTCACAGCACCGCCATCTGAGATCAAACACGGGCGCATGAACGCAGAACCATTCACTCCATCGCCAGCATCATGTAAACCACGATCCTACAGGAATGTGCAGCCACAGGCGGCAGGTAGATCCATCGCTCAAAAAAAAACTGGAAATCATGTGCAGCCGCGCGCAGGTAAGTGTTCTAATCCTTCTCTCCATCAAACTGCATGATTATTACTTCGATTTGTTTTGCATGGCATAAAGGTGAATGGTTGAGCGGCCTAAAGGCCAGTGATTGGCCACGTCGGTTAGTAAAGGGTTAGTCAGAGGACGAGGTGGCAGCCACGACGAAAGAAACACGCAGCAAGCACGTGAAGATCAGTCCCGTCAACCTAGAAGTGAAGTTTAACCGAAAAGGGCGGCGGTAGATCTGTGGGAATGAATGCGACAACAAATGAATGTGCAGGCGGATGATGGGTGACGTCACCCAACGGTCCGGCGGGGACAGCTCACCCCCGCGCCACGAGCTGCGCTGATTCAAAATCTAATCGGCTCGATTAAGCGTGTATCTCCATCAACCTCACTTCAAAACTCGAGTAGATCCTCTGCTTACCTCTGCATGTTGATACGCCGAGCTCTCGGCTACCTGAACGCTGGTAAAGCACCTCTCGACCGCCAGCCAACTAAAGCTCTTCCCGAAGCCTGCGCACTGCTCCTACAGGAACAGTTTCTACAGGAACGCCGTCCTACAGGAACGCGGCTCTACAGGAAGGTGAAGTCTTCACGTAAAAAAAGGTGGCAGAAAAGAGGTAACCCTGCAACTCCTTCTGCAATTGGTTTTTTAAAGGTGGCAAGGCCATTAGTCACAGTGTGGTCATAAAGAATTGGATTGCCGTGCCTATACTATCGCTCCTACAGGATAGCTGTATAATCAAACTGTGGTCTGAAAATTCATTGCATGTTCTGTCTTTAAGACCGAATTTCCTGTGTATCCACCACCTCTGGTATAAACCACTGTGTTCATCATGCCTGGCGGGTTTATCAGGCGAGAGCCCACTAATTCAAATGCATTAAGGAGAAACCCGGCAGTGGTTGAGCTCTTCACTAGAGCACAATGGATGCCTTTCTGTGATAAACTACAGGGCTACGATGATGAAGTAGCCGAGGAATTCTTGCAGGCCTTGAAGCCTAAATCCCTGACACTGGCCACGGTAAGCTTCCGAGGCCTCAGCCTCCAACTCACCCCAGAGCACATCAGTCGAGTCACGGAACTGCCCATGGGTCTGTCGTGGGATAAAGAAGAGCGGAAGCAGAGCCAGCAAGCAAAGAAGGAGTTCTTCCCGCCTGAAGAATCATTCACAGAGGACAAGAATGGGGTGAAAAGGACCAGCTTGTCACCACCGTGGCACGAAGTTAGTTTTCAAATTATGAAATATATCACCTGTGAGAGTCGTTACAGCATCATATATGCGTATCACTTCAGGCTGCTCAACGAACTACGACACCAGATTGACCTCCCTGCAGCACAGAGGCTGAGCATTCCTTACTTTTTACTGCAGTCCTTGATAGAGTGCTCTACAAAGCTCAAGGACGGAATCCCTGATCAGATAGCCCATCATGGGCTGATAAAATTGCTCGTGGAGGATGCTCTCCGCTCATATAAAGTCCCCCTCGCATGGGAATCATTTAGGAACTTAACAAGAGAAGGGGACATAAAAATGTTGCTTGGAGAGACAGGGTCCTCTAGCGGTGAAGAAGAAGAGCCCGTAGCCAAGAGTAAGAAAGGGAAAAGCAAAAAGGCCCCGACTCCATCACAGAAGAAAGAACGAAAAGAGAAGGAGGAGGGAGAGGATGACAAAGCAAAAGAAGACACCCCCATCCCGTTAGCAAGGGAACAGAGGTTGAAAAGCAGGGCAGTCAAAACTGAGGTGGTCCCTGCCAGCCCAAGCACCTCGTCAGCTCCTGCAGGAAAAAACCAAAAGCAAAATCCATGCAGCCAAGAAAGAAAAGGTGGCGGAAGTTGCATCTATAGGAATGCAAGCGCAGGCTTCTACAGGAAGCCCGAAAACACAAAAACAGGCTTCTACAGGAAGCCCGAAAACAAAGACAAAGGCTTCTACAGGAAGCCCGAAGATCGGTAAGGAGCAGGCTTCTACGAGAAGCCCAAGAGCAACAACCAAGGCTTCTACAGGAAGCCCAAAAATCATTGGAGGACAGGCTTCTACAGGAGGCCCAAAAACGGAGAAAGAGGCTTCTATAGGAAGCCCGAAAGTGCAACCCCCGATTTCTACAGGAAGCCCAAAGACAGAGACAGGGGCTTCTACAAGAAGCCCAAGATTGGAAAGAGGGGCTTCTACAAGAGGCCCGAAGGTCATTGAGAAACATCCTCCTATAGAGAGTCCGAAGACAAAGAAAGAGTCTTCTACAGGAAGCCCGGAAGCAGGCAAAGCAGGGTCTTCCACAAGAAGCCCGAAATCTAAAAAGGAGAGGCCTTCTACAAGGAGCTCCGAGAGAGCAAATCGCAAGAAAGAGAAGGCTGGCACTCTTGAGAAGGAGGTAGCAGTGGCACTGGCTGCCCTCAGCACACCTCCAAAACCGAAAGAGAAAAGGGAGAGGGAGACCCCTCTACCACCTGAAGTCAGGAGGAGCAAAAGGATGACCACGGGCAAGCCACAGCCTCCACCCAACAGCCAAACCACTTCAGGGGACGTACCTACTTCACCCAGTCCAAGGACCCCCTTTAAAACATCAGCCACCCCAGAAAAGGGGAGCCCAAAAATAACCTCCTGGACTCGAAAGATAGGCCAGTCACCTTCTGAAGCCCGACTCAAAGAAATGGAAAAGGGGAAGGAAGCGTCACCTTCATCACCACCAGGGGCAGAGAAGGCAGGGCCATCAAAAGTAGAAAAGAAAGAGCCTGTTCCGGTCCCGAGTCCTCAGCCAAGGACGAGAAGCAGGAGCAAGGTTGCTCAAGGATGAGCAAATGGTTCAGCTGGGGGGTGATGATGAGCCCCAATTTTGGTACAATTTTGGCTCATTTTGGCCTATTTTTCTTGCTCAAACCATTCATTTTTATTGTTTATGCATACACTTCTTAGTTTATTCATGTTTTTTGTAGGAGAAAGGATAGGCACTTTATCTACGTAGCTAATGCATTGTGATTCCAGGTTTTGGCATTAAAAGGGAGCAAAAGACAACGAAAAGGTGGCAAGGAGACAACGAGTTGGCATTGCTGACGTAAGGAGAGGTTGTCCACGGTCTTGGGGGACATTCCTCGTGATCCTCACCAAGAACTCCGAGCCCCACTCCATCCTCCCTCCGAGCTTAATACACGGCCAGCTGTTCTACAGGAACAGCAGTTCAAAACTGCTCTATAGGAAACAACATTTATGATCATCCTACAGGATCAGCAGTTAAACTATAGATTGAACAGCTGAGCTCCTAGAATCATGGATACTTGTTGGAGCATCGTTTTGTATAAGTATAGAGGCCTTAGCCTTGGTTAGGTTGTTGAAACTCTCGTATTACTATTGTAATTTTGGAGCACAGCTCAAGTTTCGTTCTCTTTTGTAAGCCAATTTGGCATGTTATCAGATTATGAATAAAGAAGGCCACTTTTGAGTTAGTTCTGAGTTTTCTCAAGGAGCTATAGCTCTCAGGTTAGGGCCCAACCTGAGAGCCATAGACCTCCTCAGTGTTGTAATGCATTTACCATTAGTTCTAGCACTTGAGTTTGTTTAGTTTCCTATGCAATTCGGATTTCCAGCTTGTTAGTTTAATTGTTTTCATTAGCATAGATAGGACTGGTATGATGCTTTGCTTTCAGTATTCAAGTTTGATAGGTTGGTAGAATAAATCTCTTGGAGCTCCAACAAAAACAGGTTGTAAAGGCTCACTGCCATCTCACTGTTTGGGATTGGGGTGTAGACCATGATCAGCCACCAAAAAGAACAGCAGTCGTTTCATCTCCACGCAAGTTGCCACATGAACGTTTTTCATTAAGGATTTATTCATACATTCTCGACATTGATCCATACTGCACTCTCACGCATTAGTTTTATTGCTTGGTTTCCATTTTGGATTTATAGGTTTCATGGCATAATAGGTTAACGAATTCCTTGTTTTCATGCACAGGTCATTTGTTTTATTTACACTGCTTTTGCTCAAGCGATTTCCTTCATCATTTTCTTCATCCACCTGCAAGTTCTATTCACCCTCTATCTCACTCACGTTCCCTCCAACTCTCTCATTTCACGTACAGCTCCATCTCCTTCACTCTCGTTGATTCCACCCTTCCAAAACATCAACCCATTGCATGCACCCTTCCTTCGTCTGACTTGCCATTTCCTAAGACATCATTAGGTCAATCTCCATCTCCCTTAGCCTCCCACACCACTCCAACACTCCATCAACTCCTAAAAACCTCCACGGCCAACCATCCTGTAGACGTGCACAGCCATCCTGTAGAAAACAGAGTATCCTGTAGGATCCCCTGCAGCCTTCCTGTAGGAGGCCATTCACTTCGTTGCTGAGCTTCTGAACATGAGGGACCTCTGTGGATGGGTGCTAAGGATCCTTAGGAACCTCTCCTAGCCTCCCCAACCTATCCCACACTTTCCTTCCTTCTCCATCCCACTTGCACAATCAAACCCTAATTAGGCCAAGTTCACACTCATTCCACACACCTAAAGGAAAAACACAAAAACACATTTCTCATGATGCAAGTAGCTTAGACCCATGCATTTACACTTGTTAGAGGTAATGACAGCATTCATAGGAGTTGCATCCACATTCTTTGCATTATAGAAGATAGACTAGTTAAATTAGGGTTTCATGGATTCACATGCTTTAAATTGCTTTTGATTCAGTTTGTCAAGCAGCGTAGCCTTCCTTTGAGTTAGCTTTCGTCCATCATTGATCAAGCTTCTTCTGTGAGCCTATAGAAGTTGGCTTAAGCCCTAGCGGACTTGTGCCAGCTGACCAAGTGACAGCTGCGATAAGGGCTAGTACTTGTGCATACAACACCATCGCTTCCAAGTTTGTACGAACTACCGGGTTGATAAAATTAAGAGACAGGAAGCCCCAGGAGTTGTAGCATTATTGCTACAATACTGGAGCTCACCAGTATGCCTCTCATTTTGGTATTATATGTTGATGACTTATTCATGACAGGTGCAAACACTCTCATTCTAGAATGTAAGAGGAAGTTGGCTTCTGAATTCAAGATAAAAGATCTTGGTTTGATGCACTATTCCCTGGGACTAGAAATATGGCAAAGTCGGGTGATATTTTCCTTTCACAAGGCAAATATATTGTGAAACTTCTAGAAATATTTGCCATGGTTGACTGTAAGTCCTTACCTACATCTATCGAGATGAATTTCAAGAAGTTGTGTGGAGAATACACTGGATTGGACCTAGCAAACCCTTCTAAGTATAGACCATTGGCTTGCGCTCTGATATTCTCATGAATACTCACCCCGAAATATGCTCCGCAGTTAACACTTTCGGCCAGTTTATGACCGAGCCTCACCATGTACAATGGGTCATTGGCAAGCATGCACTGAGATATCTACATGGGACTATTAATATTGGATTGAGATATGTCGCTAGAGATGTTAGACTACATGGATATATAGATGTAGATTGAGCTGGTAATGTTGTCGACAGGAAAAGTACTTCCAGATGTTGTTTTAGTCTAGGATCTGCCATTATATCATGGATGAGCAGGAAGAAACAATCCATAGCCCTTGGTACTGCTAAGGCCAAGGTGTGAAGAAATTTGGTTGAGGAAGCTCTTAGGAGAGTTATTTGAGCAAGTTCTGGACACGACATTCATTTATTGCGATAATAAAAGTGGCATTCGTTTGTCTGAGAATCCTTTGTTTCATGGCAAGTCCAAGCACACCAAGATTAGATATCATTACATCTATGATGGGGTGCAGAAAGGATTTGTGAGACTCCACCACATTTCGACAGATGAACAAATAGTCGGCATCCTGACCATGCCTTTTCCAAAAGGGAAGTTCTTGGTCTTTAGAGAGAAACTTGCGCTGATTGAGATGACCCTTTCGAATAAGGGTCCGAGTTGAGCAAGCATACCGAGCAGTGCTCTTCCTCACTTGGTTGATCTCCTAGGGTGTGGAATGGAGCTATAGGGCTCCTGGGGATGAGAGACCTCTGACCGATAGGATCTTGAGACTTGGTATCTCCCCTAGTCAGAGTATGCCCCAATTAGCATCCTTCCCAATTTGTGGGATAGCCTCTCCCATTTGGCTAATGGGTTGAGAGACTTGGGATAAAGTGTGATCCCCACCCCTTGTAGTAGGTGGATCTCACCCAAGTTGGTGGATGCATGTGTTCTACCATTTGACTCCTTGATGTTAAGATGGATAATTAGGGACAATAGGGTAGAGTGTGATCCTTACCTCTAGTAAGTTGATCTCACCTATTGTTAGGGACATTGGGATAGAGTGTGATCCCTATGCTTGGGGTAGGTTGGTCTCGCCCATTGTCTTTGGTTCTGGGTGGTAGGTATGGTTCCCAATGATGATGATAATGATTATGATGATGACGATGATGATGATGATGATTCTAGGTGGTAGCAAATTCTCCCAGATGGTGATAGAGGCAGAGTGGTAGCTGGAGCTCCCCTGCAACATTTCTTCTTCTTTATATTCAAGATTTTTCAACATAAGATGAAGCGAGACAAGCAGAGATGGTACATGATGACAAGAGGACATGATGATCTATGGAAATATATTGACAGGTGGATCTCTCCCTAGTTGAGAGGAATGTTAAATTATGTGAATAGGGTTAAATTCCACTCTCGATAACTCATTTGATGGATATAATTATTGCATTAAATTCCTCTTTCAGAGAGGACCAAAATCGACCTAAATATCACTCAAATCCAATAAGGAGAAGTGAAATTTTGAATTAAAAGCCCTCACATATGAAATTGTCAAGGTCGACTTCAATGACATGTAGGCTCAAGAAGCCCAAAGGACATGTCTTTTCACCCACATGGATTTGTATAAATACAAGAGTCATCTCACCTCATTTGGCACCACAACATCACATAAAATATCTTCTCTCCTTCTCCTATTGGTTTGTACAAATGAGAGGAAAACTTCTCTCTCTCTCTCATGTGAAGTACATGTGGCCGAATTACAGGGTTGACTGTAGGGCTGAATTATAGAACTGAATTGCAGGGTTGACCAACGATTGACTTGGGCATAAGTGACATGATTTGATTGCTTTTTTGGGTGATTCTTTTTTGTTTTAGCAGGCCACATATTTTGGGATCAAATTCAAGGCAATCTGAGCTCCTTGACTGAAGCCCTAATTTCAGAAGTTGACCGCAGGCTACTCTTCCACGTTGACCATAGTTGACTACTCCAAATCAGACTATTTTGGGCTCCTTTTGTTCTACTAAAGAGGCCACATTATTTTCTCCAACATCGAGCTCCTTGAAGATTATTTTGACTAATGTCTTATCTTTGGTTTGGGCACACTCTGACAATAGTTAACTGCAGTTGACTTACACAAACTTCGGGCATATCAATATTGACTAGATTTGACCTGATCACTCCCTTGAGTAGTTGCTTGGTATTTTGATATTATTTGGATATTGAATTAATATTGGATGATGTACTCTCTCTGTTGAACATTTGAAGACAATCTAATAAGAAGAATATTTGCAAGGGTTTTCCCCACAGTGGGTTTTTCCTTGGCCATTGACCAAATTTGTGTCTCTTGTGTCTTGGCTGTATTTTATTGTGCTTTTGCTTATTTTTTCTATCTAATATTTCTCTACATTCATTTGAAAATTGAAGAAGTGAAATTGAGAAATTGAATGCTATTAGATATTGGTGAAGTAATAGTTGCAGCATAGAACTAAGCGATGAAAAATTAACACTCATAGTAGTGCTTCAACTTCTTAATGGCATCATTTAATGTATGAGGCTCATGCATCTCAATTCGGTCTATAATTGATAGAGGCATCCCATTGATGAATAATTGTTTTTTTTCCTTCCCATGCTTCAGATATGGCACATATCTCATCAGTTCCAAAAACTTGGTGGTGTATTCTTCATTTGTCATTTGTCCTGGCTTGAGCTCATGAAAGTATTTTTCCTTGTTGTCATAATAGTTGTCTAATAGATATTTATCCTTGAAGAGTTTGTCAAACTCATTCCAAGTTAACCCCTCCTCAGTTATTCCATTGACATTTTTTGAGTCTTCCCACCATATGTCTACTTTTCCTTTCAGACTGTAGGTGGCTACCTTGGCTTTCATGTTCTTCAGATAAGCATGAATTATTAAGAACTTCATTCCAAGAAACCAATCTTCTACCTCTTCAGATTTATTCATCTACCCATCAAATGTGGGTGGTTTGGTCCTCTTGAGTTCCTTTAGCATATAGTCTCTTTCTCGCTTCCTTTGATGATGATGATGCTGATGAGGATAATGATGATTCCTCCTGGTAGTAGAACTAAAAGGTCTACCAAAATGATATCCATGAGTGCTAGTCATTCTCTCTGGGGTACTCAATGGTGCATTCCCTCTCATAGTGTCTTCACTTTCCCTTCTATGCCTATTCCTAGACCTGCTACCATCTTCCCCATTTTCTCTCTATTCTATTGCCAAATGGCTTTATCTATCTCTATGACGAGCCCCCAACTCATACTACCTTTGTCACTATAGGTAAAAAAGGTTTTGTTGTATATATGCATTCACCTCAACTTGACTTTCCTGAGCCTTCACGAACCTTTCATTATCTATCTTAAAACTCCTAATCTTAGCCCTCAAGCTCCTAAAGATATCCATCAAGTCAGGAGATTTTCCCCCTCCCCCTTGACCCATTGATATTTCTTCTCCAACTTTCCTTGCCTCTTCATATATGTGTTGTGATTGATTGGAGCTATATTGCACCATTCATGTCCTCGTTCCTTTGTTTATCATTGTCCTTTGTTGCTTGTGACATGTTGTCATTCATATATAATGTTAGATAGATCATGCCATAAATAAAAATACACAATCATAACCATGAACTTACTTTTATGGAGTTTCCATGGTAAACTAGTTGTAACAAAACATTGCATGTTGGTACATCAATGTTAATCAACATCAAGCCACAAGCGTTACCACATATGCATGAATGCATGCATGAAATCAATCAATTATAGACAAGATTTCAACATATAAACATTAGATTAGTTAATTTTCTAAAAATCATTATAAGGATCCCTTGTGGGAACTCTGTTGTTACTTGCCCATGATAGGGCCCATCCAATCCAAGTGTTGAACATGGATTCTCTGATACCTCTTTGTAAACACCTCCCTTGCCCTTCATGAAGTGTTCACTTAGTAACCCAACTTCCTTGGTGTAGTTAGAGAGGTGGGGTAATATTATATCTATATCTATATATATATATATATATATATATATATATAGATAGATAGATATATATATTCTTAAGTCTATGTTTTTGAAACCCAGAACATATGTCACCATCGCACTCATCTTGATGAGATGTTTCTGGTGATATCAAAATTTTCCCAATTTGGGCTCCTAGATCGCAAATTATGCTCCTTCAATATTTTATTGCTTTTAATATGTCATTCTCTCTCTCTCTCTCTCTTCTACCACGTGGCATCCATGTGAACTCCACATGATGTCTACCTAACCTACCGCTATAGGCCATGTATCTTGTCAACATAATGCATTTTGGTGCATGCACCCTACCTTACCACATATATGTTAACTTATTCTTGTTAATACACATACACGTACACACGGTCATCCCCTCTTGTGCTTGTGGTTTTGCTTAGCATCTTAGAGAAATGATCCAATAACCCTCCACTGTTACATCCTTTCGATAGTAGGTGGGAGTCGGGACCTTGAACCTCCTGCACTGACATCACAAGGGAAGAACCCTCACTGAGATGTCAACTATCAATCACCCTCATTTCATCCATCATTTTAGATCAAGGCGGGGCCTCCAACCCCCTCCCCTACTGGTGTCACAAGGGCAAGCCCCATAATGGTTTATATTCGTTGATTCCTCCAGTGAATCCCCACCATTTGTTGTATTGAGCCTTCACTCATGGTTATAAACATGACTATATGGAGTAAAATCCTGGCCATTATGCCTAAAGCCTCCATGCGACACCATAAATTTTCAACTTTAGTTCTTAGTGGGAATTATATCTTGGGGAAAACTCCCAACCTCAAGGAAACTCTTCCCTTATGAGAATTCCTTCTTAGAAATAACCCATCTTTGTGACTTCTCCTATGACGAACAAAACTTTCTTGGTCAAAACTATGACTCGATGGAAATCCATTCTCAACCATAAACCCTTCTCAAAGAAAATCATTCTTAGTCAAAACCCATCCTGGAGAAAAAATTACTATATGAAGTACATTTGTTGATTCCTACGGTGAATCCCCATCGTTCATTGTATTGAGCCTTTTCCCATGGTTATAAACAAGGATATATGGTGTAAAATCTTGGCCATTAGTCCTAAAGCCTCCATGTGACACTACAAATTTCCAACATTGGTTCTCGGTGGGAACTATTTCTTGGGGAAACTCCCAACCTCGGGGAAGCTCTTCCCTGCTAAGAACTCCTTAGAAATAACCCATCTTTGTGAGACTTCTCCTAGGATGAAAAATCCTTTCTCTATGGAAACTACGACTCAATGAAAACCCGTTCTCAGTGATAACCCCTTCTCGAAGAAAATATTTCTTAGCGAAAACCTGTATTAGAGAAAAATCCTAGAGACCATGCACTAAAACACTAAGACCGAGATTTTCCAGCAAGTAATAGAGATAGAACCGAGTCTATCACTAATTTGTCATTTCAAGATAAAAATCTCAGAAGAAACTATCTTAGAGGCTTCTTTTGATAGGGTAACTTTTCAAAATCACCAAGATAAACTTTTGGGCATGCAATAATTGATGAGAATTCATTTCCATCTCGAGACAAAAATTTCAGAGGTTTCTATCTTATATGTTTGGAGGGTGGCCTGGTATATAAGTTATGATATTTGAGATCAAGAATTGTGTTTATATGCATGGTCACGAGGAGCTGAAGGAATGGAGATTATTAGAGAGAAAGGCTACAAGCAAAGATAGGGCTATGATTAAACATTTGGCCTGCGCATTAGCTCACACTGTGTGAAGGTGGGTTTGGTCATGTAAAAAGAAAAAAAGGAAATCATCCCTATGCATACATTTGAGTATAGTTGGTCAAAGCCACAATGGTCTACTCAAAGCTTGGGCCATGTATGTCATATATATAAGCTCTTTAATCTCGATGTTTTCATAGGGATTCACCCCTTTCCCTATACATATTGTATATTTGGAACATGTGGTAATTCCATCACACAATCTTGAATTTGTTGGTTTTATAAAGAAAAAATCTCCCACTTTTAACTTATTACTATAATTGGGTTGAGGGAAAGAACCGTTCTTCCATATATTGTCACATTGGGATTAGGCCGACATCATGTTTTCTCAGTGTTCTCTCACACCAACACAGTTTACATAACACACACAACCAATACTCACATAGGTGTATTAAGTATGTGCATATAGTACATGCACTCTTATATATATATATATATATATATATATATATATATATATATATATATATATATATATATATATATATATATCTTAGTTCAACGACAATGACCAAAACCATTCATTAGAGCTTAGTACCTTCGAGCTCAAGAAAACCAACCATCCCTCATGCAAACAGCATTAAGTTAAACATTTATATTTAAATTCCCATATGGAAGCATCATTGTAAAACCATAGTGAGAAAGAAAACATGCATCAAAACTTAATTTCCTTTCTATTACAAGAAGCCATAACCATTCGTGCAACAGATGCAACATCCCTTTAACAATCCAACATGAAATCAATGACAAGGAATGCATATAAAAACACTTATCTTGAGCTAACACAAGAGTTTGGAAACCAAGTTAGGGACAAAAAATCTCCACCCAAGCATAGACAACTGCAACCATTCCTTACTTGCAGTTGTCACCTCCAAGCCAAATTCTAGAGATTGAGGTGGTTTTCTTAAGGGATAAAATACCAAATATTGGTTGAAACAAGGACTGCAAAGGCTCTTCCACCTACACCCACCAACCAAATAGCAGTCAAAAAATTCCACAGGGAGTCGATAGGTCTAATGATTCCACCCTGAAAACTGTAACATAGTGGTTCCACCCACTAAAGGGAATCCATAACCCACTGCCCAAAACTAGAAAAACAAGCGAAAGGGACTCTAGAACTTTCTAACCAGGAATCCAAGAGTTAAATATCTACCCCAGGATGTCAAGGGAATCTAGAGAAGACCATCTTCACCCTCCAACCCTAATGTAATCCTGAGATTTACCCTCACCTGGAGAAAATTCCACCAGAAATTTTGTTGCTCAACCGAAATGAGTAGTTTCTCTGAGAGCTGTCAAATGTCCAACACCTCTCCATGCTACTATAGATGTCTTCAAATGCCACCATACTAGATATATGCCCATTTATTTTTCCTTTGTTTCCCCAAAGGAATGCGCTATTCCTACCAACTTGCTCACGATGGTGTTGTTTTTTAGTGTTCAAGTCTGCTACTATGTGCTTGTTTCTCTCTTTGTGTTCCCCCTCTGTCTATTTTTTTTTTCTTCCTCCTCGAGGAAAATTTTTCCTACAACCATTGACCTCATCGTTCTTCTTGCTGCCTACAAAGCCCATCACTCCCTAAATTATCGTCATATTTTCTTTCGAAATCTCTTAAGGCAAGCATCCTCTACATACTTCTATTTTAGTCCCATAAATTAGAGAAACATCAGGGCATTAAAAACACAACAACCAACCTTCAATGGTTGTCCAAAAAAATCTAGTTTTTTCCTTGCAACAAGTAAATTGAACATCCCAAACAAGTAACCACCCTTAGTACCTGTAATCCATGTCCCTTACTGAGCCCATTTTTAATTTGAAAAATCAAAATACACCAAAATGTTTAATGGCATTAAGTAGCAAAATATAACCGGGGTTGTCACTTGTTGATAATTATGTTATCCATATACTCCAGATATATGTGGTGATCATGAATGAAAAAAGGAACAAAATTCGAAAAATGATAGCATATGAACAACAAGGATGAGGACATAGTGAGTTAAATAAACTACTAAACATTGCAACAACAAAAATATCAATTGATAGCATTGGTGATGGCAGCAAGGTAGAAAGGGTAAAAAGAAGGGAATTGGGTGAAAAAATCCTTTGGTTGAGTCTAGAAACTGTTGTTTCAAATTAGTGCATACTCTGCATGGATACCAAGATATTTTCTAACCTTAACATTATCTAACATGTGAATGAGTTATATTTCATGAACATGTTAATGAAAAAATGAATGTATGTAGTTCCAATTCATTTGAAAATCTATTGTCAGGAATCATTCTTGTGGAAGGATGATCTGTTAATGAAATATTATGAATATAGGAATGCCATATTTGGGATAAGATAATGAGGTTATATAATGAGATTCACTGCCATGTAAGTGATCCATTAAGCAAGTGTGAATTCTTGTTGTTATTTATTATTATGATCTTGTTATTATTACATGTATGTGCCCATGTTTATGTCATGTTCATAATGAGGAAATGATGAATGTTGTATCAACAGATATATTAACTACTAATCGGATTCCTTGGTCAAATCATGAGGCACATATGCCACTGAGTGCTTTCCTTGGGGCTGAGAAACACTCAATGCATGACAATTTGACTAGTACCACCACCAAAGTGTTATTTAGTCACATGTACTTGTTGAAAAATCATACCTACCTTGTCGGAGGTGTGATGATTTTAGAGGACATGTAGACTACCCTTAATTGGGTTTCCTGAGCCTAGGAGATTGTGATGATAATGAAGATTGTGATGGGAAGTGTGGTAATGGGATGGTGGTTAATAATATTCTTGTTCACATAAGACTACCTGGATGGTAGTGCCCATATTTGCTAGGAGGTGAGTGAGAAGGGGGGGGGGGGGGGGGGGGGGTGGGGGGGAGGGTGGGAGGGTTAATTTGGACCTGTATGAAAAGATGATGTGGAGAAGTCTGAGCACCACTAAGTGCTTGCCTTGGGGCTGGGAAACAATTAATGAACTAGAGTTAAATGTTGAACTGACTGAAGATCACATGGAGCTATGGAGGAGTATAACCATCATTGAGTGCTTGTCTTAGGGGTGCAAAACACTCAAAGATTTGCACCTAAAGACGAAGCTAAAGATCACATGGAGCATATACACCACTAGGTGATTTCTTGTTTTGGAAAACTATACAGTGCATGTGAATCGAGAAGAAAATATAAACTATAGATAAGTATCAATTACTGAATTTAAGGAAATGTCTAATTGAGACCATAATTTAATTTGGTTTAAAGATATCATTAGAGAAATTTTGAGGTAAAGAATGGGCCTCAAATAAAAAATGTACAACAAAACTCAAATTTATAAGAACCAATAGGATTCAATATAATGATATCAACCATGGAGGATGATTCACCATTTTTGGAGTTAAAAAAAAAAAAAAAACACTAATTTTTCAACTTGTATTTTCAACTTTTGTCCCAATGATTTTACTCAAATTTCGAGTGTGAACACTTGTTGGATGCATAATTTAATTTCTCATCCAAGGAGTACCCATGTTGCATACTTTTGATGAACCCTACTACAAAAAAAAATGTGAAATGCATGAAAAAAACACGATTTGCAATCTCGTTGTTTCATGTATTTCACATTTGTTGTGTAGTAAGGTCCATCGAAGGTATGCAACATGGGCACTCCTTGGATGAAAAATTAAATTCTACATCCAACAAGTACTCCCACTTGAAATTTGAGTAAAATCGTAGGGAGATAAGTTGAAAATACAATTTGATTTTTTTTCTTTCTTTTTACCTCCAAAACTTGATGAGGTAAATTATGTAATATTAGATGATTATTTCCACTATTATTTTATAATATTTCTTAGGAGGCCCATTTTATACCTCAAAATTTCTCTAATGGATTTGTAGTGGATCAAATTTTGATCTAATATGATTATGATGTGACCTCAATTGAATTAAAATTTTAGGGATAACCTCATGGATAAATCTCTTGATGGAGGTATGTTTTAAATTCATTAAAATTTCCTTATTATGAATCTCATAATACTCATATGTTTATGGCATAGGAGAATCATTTAACTTCTAAGAACGAGCATATGCAGTTTAATTCAAGGAAAATTGTATCAACCTGATGATATCAGCGTGTGAAGTAGCACACCAGATTTGAAGACTTCAAGAATAAGGACATTGTGGTGACACTCCAACCCTATGATATACATTGATTTCCATGAGATATTCCATGAATGATTTGATTGTGTTAAGGGAGTGAGATGTCTTAGTTCTGAAGGCTCTTCTTATGCAAGGCCAAAGGATGGATTGCCCAAGGGACTGGGAAGCAGAGAAGGGGATGTTTGAACTTGGTAGGTGAGTGACCACATAGAAGAGGAACAAGATCAACCTAGGGATTAAGGGAGCAGAGAAGGGACGTTGAAACTTGAAAACTAATTGGTTTTAAAGAGTCATGAGCATGTTGATTGGGATCAAAGGTACATTGGTTGTGTCTCATAAATAAATGAACCGAAATTGTTCCCTGAAGAAGCACTGGATGTAGTGGATAACATTGTTGGATAGTGGAGGCAAACACCACTCTAGAAATCAAGTAATCAAGCAGGATAAAAGTGCATTGAAAGCATTGTGAACCAAATGTAGCCACCTAAGAAAATGGCCAATTTAATGGAGGTATTTTACCTATTTTTGTTTGCTAGGTAAGCGATATGAATGTAAATAAAATGTAATAGAGTTGTGTGCATAAAGATGATTGTTACACTTGTGCTCAAGTATAGAACACCGAGGATGGTGTTCCTCTAAGAGAGCAGGGGTATGTGACAACCCGTTTTGGTGAAACCCATTTTTAAATATTTTGAATTATAAATTCATGTACATAATGTGGAAATGTAACACATGGAATGGCTGAGGAGATGACACATATTTAAAGATTGAGTGGAGAAGTCACTTGGGAATTGCTTGGGGAAATGACCAAGCTCATAGGTTCATTTAAAATTTCACCTATCTTCCTGTAGGAATTGAAGGCAAGTCATGCACATTCATTTCAATGATGTATGAGCATTTGTGCACAAGGATGGGGGTTATCGAGCTCTTGTGTGATGTGTTGGCGTGCTTAGCATGCAAAGGAATCGCAAGGGGTAGGAAAGAAAAGGGAGTGAAAGAGATGCACAAAGATATAGGGGAGAGATCAAATAGATAGAGAGAACAATTGGGAGAGAAGAATGATCAGGGATAGTGAAAGATAGATACCACATTCACTAGTGTTCTCCACAAGTTGAGGAGAGTAATGCGAGGATTCACTGCATGAAAAAAGAAGCATAACTCAAAGAGACACAAAGGCATTGGTTGGAGGGAATGTGGGTGGGATGGCTGAAGAAAGAGGGAACTAGTTGTTGAGAAAAGGGAGTCACAGTGGTTCAAAAAATTCTTGATGGGGTTGCAGGTGGAATGATTGTGGGATCCTTGTACTCCTGTATGGTTGTGGACTGGTTGGAGAACATTCCCTTGAGCACTTCAATACGTTGGCTCTGAATCTGGATTGGGGTAGTTATTTGCAAGAAATATTGCAGTGAATATTAACCTACAGTTTGGAGGAGAGTTGAAGTCCCTCGTCTAGTTGCCATCATCTAAGGGTTAATCATGTTGGGCCTCAAAATAGTCCTTATTCTCACTCCATTATTCACCAATACCTTCACATTACTTCCATATTACCTTCATGTCACCTCCATTCCACCTCCACATCATTACATTTACCTCATCATTGGGTTATAACTATGCTTTTCCAAAGTTTAATAATTCTTAACATTTTAAAGTGGATTTATGGTTAAAATTTAGAAAATAATATGCATATACTTATACCTAACAATTAGAATGAGTTTGTTGACATGTGTAGGTACAAAGGAAGCTTCCAAGACATCCTTATGTGGCACTCTATGTTCAAATTCGAATTTGAGAAGATCATGAACCTCATGGAGAAGATCATGGACCTCATGGAGGAGATCATGGAGGATAGGGTTATGTGTCACCATTGGTTGAGAAATATGTGGGTCAAAGGAGGGAATAGTGGGTCTACATTTATGAGGTTGTTATCATAGTTTTTGTATAAATAGGAGTACCTATTCCATTCCAAAGGGAGGACTCTTGGAGCATGCATCCAACTTATGATGGAATAGAATAAAGCTTCATTTTACATAAATTTCCATACTATAGTTTTAGATATAAATTGTCTTAATGTAGTATATGAATTTATGGAATAGTTTGTCACTTTGTTCTTAAGAGAATTGAGCTCACTCTAAAAGGATCAAAGAAACATTTTATTTCATAATAGATCTTATTTCATTGCTTAGATGTTTGAGGATTTGTTTGTGATTGGTGAATGAGTTTTAAATTAAAATCTTATCAGCATATGAGGGAACAACCAAGGGTCTAAGTTAGGCTCTCCCTCTATTTGATTTGCATGATAATTGAAATTCATTCTTTTGCTTTTAAGTTTCAAGTTATTTCATTTCTTACGCTTATGGATGAATCTTAGTTTAGTTTGGATCAGTATATGAGAGGACAATCAAGGGACTAAGTTAGTCTCTCTCTATTTGAATCTGAACAACAATTAAATTCATTCTCTTGTCTTTATTTCAAGTTTCTAGTTTTATATAATCAGTGATTTCTTTTCAATCTATAATACTATAGGGAAGGACAACTAGGACCTCCTCAATTAGTAGCCTCTTCCCTTGCATATTATATTGAATCATAAGTCATTTAGTTAGACATAGAGTTAGTTGCCTACTCCTGCATATATTTTGCTGGCATCATCACAAGCTTACGAGTTTCCCTGGTTGATAATTTAATGAAAGCAATTTAAGCAATTAAATTGCCCAACATTTTGTCGCCGTTGCTGGGGATCGTGCTAAGGGATTAGGCATTAGAAATTTAATTCAGCACTAGTATTTTTCTTTGGAAAAGCTAATTCATGTTGAAAGGATAACTTGGTGACAGCAAGATCTTCATAACATGGGGAAGTATACATAGGCATTAGCTTTGAATCTCATATTTAGCTACGTATATAAATCATGATAAATAGGATGCATAAATTTCAATCAATATTTTCATTATAAAAGTGTTAAACTAATCCATTTATGGACAGGAAATCTAGAATGATGTTCAAGCATTTGGAGGAGAGTCAAGAGAATGAGGACTACATTGAAGATTGGTTTCAAAAGGTGACTAGGCCACAACTTTCTTCCATTCTTCAATGAATCCTAACATTTAATCCAAATGTGCAATTGATCTCTCATATACTTGCAAACATTCAGGTATATTTTTCAAATTTGGATGTGAGCATACTAAAGACTTTGATCCGTAAATGGCTTTATTAAAAATACTCTTGAAAATAAAAATAAAAATCTCTTTCTCAAAAGGGAGTAGGATAGAATAGGAAAATAAAACCAAGCTTGGAAAGTTTTTTTAAAGTTTTTTATTTTTAAAATTTGATTTCATTTATTTCTTGGAAATTTTGGTGGTGCAGTAAGAGCCACCTAATTCACTAACCATTGGCAAGAAGATCTACAATCAAAGGAATATTTGTGAAGAAGGAAAACAAGTGGAGATTAGAAAGTTAAAATTTGAGGTTTGAAATCAAATTCTTCTTATATTTCTTTTCAAATTTTATATTTCAATTACATAAAGAATCCATAAGTATGCTCTCCTCCTCTTCTTTGTGTGATCTGGAGGATCAGAAAATTTCATGTTAGTATATTTTTTATTGAAAAAATCAATATTTGTTTTTCTAAATAATAAAAATAAATAAAAACACAAAAACAAAAATGAGAATAAAGTAAACAAATAAAAATTCATGGAAGCCAAGGAAACAAATCGCTGCAAATGTTATGTGTGATTTTGAAAAAATAAAAGATAGTTGTGCATTGCTGTGATTTAAAAAAGAAAAAAACGAATTTCACTGTAGTTAACTGAACAGAGGCCAAATTCGCAGAGGTTAAAAACGTCATTTTTAAAATGAATTTTGTGACCAAATGAAAACGAATCTGAAAAATCTAAAACATGGGTTTTTCTCAGAACGGGGTGAATTATGTTAAACATGGAATATTTTCGCAAAATTCATAACCATTTGAGAGATTTTCAGGGTTCTCTGGAGTGTTATTTGTGAGGTTACGTGAAAAAAAACGGTTTTTCAATTAAATGCAGCCAGCAGCCAAGGCCATGGCCATCCATTGGCTCAGCCACAGAGCTATGGCCAGCCACCCAGTAGTGTTGCCAAGCTGCAAAGAAAAAAATCAATCAATAAATTTAAAAAAGTTGATAAAAAAAATTTGGTAAATAAATAAATAAATAAATAAAATCTTACTACAGAGATGAGATTTTCTCCATGCTTACAACCTACAACAAAAAAAAATATGTAAAAAAAATCATAAACATTTCCCAATCTTTTATAGAATAAAAGTTGGTTAAAGAATCCACTTTTTAGGCAAAAAGAATGAGTTCAAAATATATGAAAAATAATTGCCAAATATTTGGGAATTCCATTTTCCAAAAAAACTTGGAAATGATAAATTCAAAAGGTATGAAAAATAATTTGGCAAATATTTAGGAATTTCATTTTCCTAAGAATCTTGGAAATGATGAATTCAAAAGATATGAAAAATGATTTGGCAAATATTTTTGAATCATATTTCCTAAAAATCTTGGATTTAGATTGGCCACTTGTCAAGTTGTTGTTTCAATTTTCGTTTTAGAATAATTTCCAAATTTCCATTAAATTCATAAATGTGACTTGTGATGTATTGGTAAGTCATTCAAATTACATAATGGAGGTCATGAGTTCAAATCTTGTAGGGATTGGTATTTGTTAATTATTTTCAATTTTGACACAATATTAATTAAACAACAATTTTGCCACCACATGACAACACAACATCGACCAATAGTGCACATTCACTGCCACATCCTTCAATGCATTGACTCCTTTTTCTAATGCACAAACTCTCTCTGACATTCAAGCATTTGATATTTGTTCATGTGTAACATTGTGGGGTTGGTGATGTTATGGAATATGGGCAAAGCACAGAAAATCACAACACGGTGAAACTTTCAACAAGGAGTAACAATTAGTTTTCATTTTGAATTTATTTTTATTTTTATTTTTATTTGATGCATCTGTATTAAACACCTTGCAATGATGCAGATTTTGGAAAATACAAGATCAAGGACGACATGTGAAATTCGATATCCTCGACGCAAATCATGAAACAATTTCCACTATGTTTGAGATTTGCATAATTGCAACAAAATTGAATTTTATTTACAAAAGTTACATAAGAAGGGAGTTAACTCTACTCATTTCATATTTGAAAATGGAGTTGTAAAAAATCATGGAATTGGGCTAACTTATACATTTGATTTTATTTAAATCTGTTCCATTGGTGTTTAATTTTTGCATAAAAAACCAAGTAGAAATTGATCACTTTTGCTTGGATATATTTATGTTTTGTGAATGCCAAGTTTTTGCAGGTTTGCATTAATCAGATGATCATTCAAGGAGTCTAATTTGTCGACAATTGGACTTCCAACAGATCAATTTTATGATGAATCATGTGAATAAGTCCATATTCATTACAATCAATATTTTCTTCCCTTTGTAAAATTGTAAATCCCAATGAGCTTCAATGCAAGCCTTTCAGATGCCAGTATGCTTCTTCAGTTAATAAACATTCACCTCATTTCCCTTTACATTCGCCATTATATTTCTACTCCTTTTCCATTCCATGTTTTCAAATAAAACCTTGATAAATTTTCCATTATATTTTCCTTCACAGTCATTTTCCTGTCTCTTTCACTAACCTATAGCCCATGAATAAAGTCATTCAGCTCCCTTACAAAGCTGAGTCACCCCATTTCCTTTCCTTTTCATTTCCGCCAATAAACCCTGCTTCAATGTAAATTTTCCATGTATGGTCCTTCAAAATCATTATTTCATACTCGTGTTAGATGATGGAGGATTCCTTAAGGCCTCCCTTCTAACAAGTCTTGACCCATCGACCTCAGCACCTTATCTGGGATAAAGACTAGAGTCATTATTAGTACCTTGAGGCTTGTATGCCTTAATGACAGGCTCTCTCACCAGCAATCATGGGAATACACCAATGTCCCTTGATCGTTGGATCTTGCAAGTGGCTCGACATCAGCCCATCTATTCGCACTTCGCAAGATGTACTTAGGTACCTTGGCACTCATTGACATTAATGGTGAGTTTGCCTCGCATTGGTTAACGACATTCATCAATGGTCGGTAATCCAATGACTTCTTTCCATGTTCGACATCGACACATTTATTCACATGGAAAGAATTGTGCCATCGAGTGTTGAAGACTTGAAGACCCAAATTTTGTAGCAGATGAAGACGATTTCCTTTCATTGTTTTTCAGTTTGTCATGACTTGAGGACAAGTCAATAAATAAGGCTGGGGGGGGAATGTAACTTCTATATTTTGTATACCTTCCAAGCCTTATACATTTTCAGCCACATTTAGCAGTAGATTCCGAACATTCAACAAAAGATCCAACAGCAGATGCAGCAACAATAAAAGATTCACTTTTTCGATTTCATCTGTCATTTTCACAACCAAGTAAAGAAGACTATGAACAACATTTTTGCAGTGACACGTGCATAACTCTCATCCATTTTTGGAAGGGTAAGTTAAGGTATGATATTTTCTAACTTTTAACCATTAAATTCCTTGAAAAGTTAGAATAATAATTTTTGGAAAAACTTCACTCCCTTTCCTCATTTCACATAACTGCTAAAACCATCCGTTTAAGGGGAAGGATACATTTACATACATACTTTGTCACATTCATATAACATCCATATTCATATATCGCATTTTAAAACCCACTTACATTCAAAATATATTCACTATTACATGAGCATACAAATGGGTTTGTCAAAAGTATTTATAAGTTAATTGGATGCCAACACAATCATGGTTGTTACACAAGAACCAACCATGATGCATTCTAACAAAAATACTCTGCAATAAAAATCACATTATCAATATGCAAATATCATACATTAAAATTGAATGCAACAAAGAAAATATGGTTGAAACACAAGAACCAACCAAGTTGCAGTTCATCAAAAATGCTTTGCAAAAGTTAAGTAAATGATATCATGCAGAGTTTAAGCCAAGCTCAAGTATCAAAAAGTAATGTAATAGATTGCATGAGGACATGCAATATCTTCAGTTTGGGGTATGTTGGGCCTCAAAATAGTCCTTATTCTTACTCCATTATTCACCAATACCTTCACATTACTTCCATATTACCTTCATGTCACCTCCATTCCACCTCCACATCATTACATTTACCTCATCATTGGGTTATAACTATGCTTTTCCAAAGTTTATTAATTCTTAACATTTTAAAGTGGATTTATGGTTAAACTTTAGAAAATAATATGCTTATACTTATACCTAACAATTAGAATGAGTTTGTTGACATGTGTAGGTACAAAGGAAGCTTCCAAGACATCCTTATGTGGCACTCTATGTTCAAATTCGAATTTGAGAAGATCATGAACCTCATGGAGAAGATCATGGACCTCATGGAGGAGATCATGGAGGATAGGGTTATGTGTCACCATTGGTTGAGAAATATGTGGGTCAAAGGAGGGAATAGTGGGTCTACATTTATGAGGTTGTTATCATAGTTTTTGTATAAATAGGAGTACCTCCTCCATTCCAAAGGGAGGACTCTTGGAGCATGCATCCAACTTATGATGGAATAGAATAAAGCTTCATTTTACATAAATTTCCATACTATAGTTTTAGATATAAATTGTCTTAATGTAGTATATGAATTTATGGAATAGTTTGTCATTTTGTTCTTAAGAGAATTGAGCTCACTCTAAAAGGATCAAAGAAACATTTTATTTCATAATAGATCTTATTTCATTGCTTAGATGTTTGAGGATTTGTTTGTGATTGGTGAATGAGTTTTAAATTAAAATCTTATCAGCATATGAGGGAACAACCAAGGGTCTAAGTTAGGCTCTCCCTCTATTTGATTTGCATGATAATTGAAATTCATTCTTTTGCTTTTAAGTTTCAAGTTATTTCATTTCTTACGCTTATGAATGAATCTTAGTTTAGTTTGGATCAATATATGAGGGGACAATCAAGGGACTAAGTTAGTCTCTCTCTATTTGAATCTGAACAACAATTAAATTTATTCTCGTCTTTATTTCAAGTTTCTAGTTTTATGTAATCAATGATTTCTTTTCAATCTATAATACTATAGGGAAGGAAAACCAAGACCTTCTCAATTAGGAGCCTCTTCCCTTGCATATTATATTGAATCATAAATCATTTAGTTAGACATAGAGTTAGTTGCCTACTCCTACATATATTTTGCTGGCATCATCACAAGCTTACGAGTTTCCCTGGTTGATAATTTAATGAAACCAATTTAAGCAATTAAATTGCCCAAAAAATCATATTAGTATTTATCCTTGTAAATACTTATATCATGAATGGCTAATGAGAAACCCTGCAATTTTAATGGAAGAATGTTTGAATGATTAAAAAGTAATATTGTGTGATTTGGTGTTTATGAGTTGTTTGATTTGTGTGGATGATGCAATCTTAGTCATTGCATGATTGGTGACAGGTACTTGGATGGTGATTTGAAGTTATCGGGACTAACTGTGATATCTTAAATATTATCTATCTTTACATCTTGTAGGTCTAGGTAGTTCACTATTATGGCCTTGTTGCAGGTGTCTTCATTAGTAGCATGACATTTTTCTATGTATATGAGACAAATCTAGCTCAGAAGGTTATTGAGATCTCTATATAATTATAGTGAGTGTTTTTCCTTACATGCATTCATGGTCATGATGAGGATTATGATCTATGGGTTGCTAATATTTTAATGACTACAAAATTATATGCATGGTTGCTTGACATGAGCCAATATTGTTGATAAGGATTATATGTTCCTATGATGAGATATTTACATGTTTTTTCACAAGATACGAGGTTTTTGGGACTCCCTGTGATGCTAGTATATTCATAGTAATTGCATGAATCAGATGGATGTTTAAAGTATCTGTATATGCTGCTTTGGTGTGTGAATTCCATGGCTTGTGTGTTAGAAATGTTAATTTTTCTCAAGTTCTATGTTGTTATAATTACTTAAATAATATAACGTTCAATTTGATTCACCCCAGTAACAATTTAGAAATTTTATATAAAACAATAAACAATAATTCACAATAGAAGATAGCCAAGAACAATGAGACACAAAGATTTTTGGTCAAAGACTAGTGCAAAACCCCATAAGGGCGAAAACTCAAAATCAATTCTTATTCTTCTTATATATTTAATCAATGTTCAATTGAGATACATAATCCAATTTGTACATCCATAAATAATCAAAGTTAACCTTTGACTTTCCAAATTCAACCAAGTCAAATCTAGTCAAATGAAAGAGAGAAAAGTCAATGTTGGTTAAAGATTACAATTTATAATAGAGGGCCGAATTTCAGCCTATGGAAGACAATCAAACCTCAATCAATGGATCCCAAGAATGCCTTTGTCAAACGCTACGATCAACGCAGAGAGAAACAAACTAAATTTCAATCAACTGTAGGGTCAAAGATTCTTTTAATGTAGTAGATATTCAACCTTATTTCATCAGTAAAAATTTGATAAAATGGAGTCAGAGTGTCCCTGCAATTCTTGGTCAAAGGAGAGAGAGTTTACCTTTAGTAAACCTCAATCAACATGCCCAAAAAAAAAGAGAAATTTCAATCAAAGATGGTCAACATATCCCTACAATTTTTGACCTCCAAGCACAATCAAAATCTCATTCAACAGAAGCAAATTTAGCCTAGGTCAATGAAAGTCGAACAGAAGAAGAAAAAGTTGGTCAACGTATACATAAATCTCCCTTTTACTCCTTCGCATGTGTGAGTAGACTCCTGCAAATTTCAATTTGAATTGGTGTGTGATGATATGCTTGAAATTAAGTCCAATAATGATGTATATATATGTGTGTTTTAGGAAGCATCTTTTCACTTGTGGAGTCGACTTGAACTTCTTAAGGCTGGCTTGGTCAAAGTCAAAAATATGAATTTTCTTCATAATTTTGCTAATGAAATTATGACCGAAGCTCCAAATTTCAACTCTCCCTCTCAACTAGGGAGGAATTTTCAACTGCATCATAAGTCTCATCTCAGTTATACATTAATCAACATAAGGGAAGGTGATAGATGCACCATCATCCCACCTCATCTCATCTCAACTAAACAATGATGACTCAATCCATAGAAGAAGAAGAATGATCTATGGAAATTCCTGAATCTAACAAATTAGAAACCCCTATTGCAATTACTGGTTCATAATCTCCTACTTGTTCTTTACATTAACAAGTTATTTAATTGCATAAACATCGAAGTAAACACTATTGTAACCTTCACAAACATACAGACCATGCACTGAAATAAACAGAGACAACAACATGAGAGACACCGTTATTTTTGGACAATCGTCCCTAGAAAAACCCAATTTGGGAAAATCGGTGCAACATATGGAGGGTTTGTATTATTAAGAAGATTTTGTGAATACAACTAGGGTGCCAGAAATGGCTCACCCAATAGATAATATCCTCTGCAGTAGTACCTCTATCTAGAGACATATATTTCGGCAATCAACAAACATATGATCAAACCCCACAGTGACTCCGGTTGTTCCCTATGCTGGACAATGAAAGTTTCTCGAAGCACTACTATGGAACTGCGTCACTCTCTATGAACTATGTCACCCTCTCCTGACTCAGAATATGTTGATCTTCTCCCTATCTTCCCCACATAATCACCCCAGTAGTACCTCTGAGGCACAACATCAGCTTCTACAACTTTTGCATCTCATTGCAGAAGCCCTCTGTTTCCTCTGTATTGGCTTTATGGCCTCTGTGTCAGCCCTTCTAGGGCTTGCATTGTCTCTCCTGGCACTGTGCTACCTCTCTACTATGTATTCTTCAACCTCAAATGAAAATCCCTTGTTGAATTGCACCCTGCTGCAACTATGATCACTAACTCGATTTCCTCAGCAAACCTTGGCCCCGAAAATTGAATTCTTTGATCACTCTTGGTGTAACTCTAGCTGACCCTCAAGCCTCCTCTTATACTTTTCCTGTTGATGAATGAACAAATGAGAATAAGTCCTTAATCAATGGCGAAGATTAGAATTGGCTTGATCATCGTCACTTAGAACCATCTCACCCATATTCTTATTAATACACACTAATATTTTAATTTTCCTAAGTTTAGACTAGGAACCCATTAAAAATATTAATTATTTTAATAACTCCTCACTCGAGTTGAATTTATCCAAACGATTTCTGAGTTTGAGAGATCTCACGTGTTCTAGCCCCTCCATAAAATTTCAGAGCTAGAGCACATCCAATGCTACCCAAAAATAAACACTCCCTCTTAGTGAGGAATGTGCTCTAGTAACACTTCTCAATAGAAGTATTACACTAATCCATTGCATTGGTCCTTTGTATTGCTGATGCTTGGCCTGTTGTACTGCTGCCCATGACTCTACCACTACTGCTGCTACATATGTACTGCAAATCCCTCTCAAAATTCTACATCATGTTGCCCATAGAACTGCCACTGCTAACTGCTGCACTACAACTCAGTTACTGAGAAGTAAGTAACTGAAACTTCACCCAAAAAATGACATCCTAGTCAGGATGGATGCCTTGTGATCCTGAAGCTACCTTTACTGCCACTACACTGCTGCAAGCTGCTTTGTGCTTCTCACACTGCTACAACATCTACTACATTGCCTCAGAATTTGGCACTGTAATAATGCCACTATCTCTCCATCACACCTTGCTCCAACTGACTCCCGTCATACTGCTACTGTCATTAAGGGCTCCCGTAGCCATATGTGATCGAAGAGTTTAGGCACCTCAAGGATTCTGTCCCCATGTAGTCCTCTCGACTACAACTCGATGTCACCCCACCTCTTCTCTAGAGGTGCATGAGCACTCATGGCACAATCATCATTGTCACCTTCCTTGTCCACTTTCACTGGAGCAGCCTTTGATTCAAAAGTTCCCCCTATTCCTGTCTTCCGGGGACACTGAGCTGCATAACGTCCCATCTCCCCACAGTTGAAGCATCTGACCTTGGTGATGTCCTTCTTCTTCCTCTTCTGTTTCCCCTGTTTTCCAGTTGATGCAAGAGCTGCATCCTCCTCCTCCTCCTTCTTGGCCTGGGTTCCCTCGTCACTACTCCCTACCTTGGTCAATCTCCTAGGCTCTTCTTGTCGAAGAGCTACCCACATCTCCTCCCAACTGGGGAGAGTTGCTCTACCCAAAATACTTTCGAAAAATGTCTCCCAGTCCTCGGTGACTACATTCAGGGTAGTCCTGACCATGAACTCAAGATCTGATGTAGACCCCATAGAAGTCAATTGGTCGCGAATCCCTTGCAACCTGAGAAGGAAGGGATTTATTGCCTCTCCTTTCTACATCTGGTACTATCTCAACTAATTTTCTAGTAGCATCTTCCATTACATGGAAGAGCCTTGATACAAGGTGGTCAGGGTCTCCCACATCTCCCTTGTTGTGTTATTCTCAACAATGTGTGGTACTGCATGATCTTTAACCTTGTCTAGGATTGGCCTTAACCTGGGCCTCCTCATACTTCTTCAATGTATCAGTGTCGACCGGTTTAGCAAGAACCTTAAAGGCATGGTCCTTGATGTGATGTTTATCTAGAATTTCCAGGATCCCGGCCTTCCAGATGACAAAATTGGAAGCTCTGTCCAATCTGTCCTAATCCCTCAACCCATTCATTACCATCTCTACTAAAAAATAGAACTAGTTCACTTCTCCCTCTCCTGCTGTTAGTCTAGCAAGACTTGGATCTGGATTCCTTGGGCACAAGAAACCCTGTAAAGAAAAACTTCTTTGTAGACTCCCTCTGAGTCTTGATTTCTCTCTCGGAAATCCTTCAGCCAACTGTTGAATCGCTCCTCTGCAATCCTCCTTTACTACTGCAACCCATATCTAGATTTCTTTGGCTAGAAATTTATCAAGGCAGTGATTCCCTCTACCTTTGTTCAGTCTCCTTAGACACTGTTCTACACAAACAAAAGAAACATCCCACCAGCTCCTCAAATTGAAATTTTCTCAGCTCCTTTGGCCTTGACAACTAAATAATCTGAGCCCCTCAGGCTCTACACAATCACTTTGTGAGCTAGATCAACTCCTCCTGGTTACTGTGTCAATCCTTCCTAGCTCAGAAGCATGACTTAGCACTATGTGAGTCTGATCTGCCCCCCTCTACTTCCTTGTCAGTGTAGACAACTGACACAACTACTGCGTGGGCTCCTCCCAGCTACTGCGTCACCCTTACCTGGCTCAAAGTGCTGACATAAGCACTGTGTGAACCTCTGCATCACCTTCTTTGAATGACGTCACTCCTCCTTTTGTGTCTCTAGCTCTGGAACAATGCTGTCACTCGGAACAACTACTTTTTTGCTACAAATTCTCTGGATTTCTTGGATGGTGTCTTCAGTCAACTATGATCTACAATTTCTCCGATACCATGTGAAAATTATTGAATCTAACAGATTAGAAACCCCTACTGTAATTATTGGTTTACAATCTCCTACTTGTTCTTTACATTAACAAGTTATTTAATTACATAAACATTGAGGTAAACACTATTGCAGCCTTCACAAATATATAGATCATGCACTGAAATAAATAGAGACAATAACACGAGGGACACAGTGATTTTTGGACAATCGTCCCTGGAAAAACCCAATTTTGGAAAACGGTGCAACATATAGAGGATTTGTATTATTAAGAAGATTTCATGAATACAACTAGGGTGCCATAAATGGCTCACCCAATAGAGAATATCCTTGGTAGTAGTATGTCTATTTGGAGATAGATATTCCGGAAAATTAGCAAACGGATGATCAAATCCCACTGTGACTCCTGCTGTTCCCTATGCTGGATAGTGAAATTTGATCCAAGCATTGCTCTGGAACTGCGTCAATCCTCCAGGAGTTATGTCACCCTCTCCCAGCTTAGAATTTGTTGATCTACTTCCAGTGTTCCCCACAGAATCCCCATATCAGTGCTTTTGAGGCCCAGCATTAGCCTTTGCAGCTTCTATGTCTCACTATGTCAACCCTGTGTGTCTTGTGCATCAGCTTTATGACATCTACATCAAGCCTTCTAGGGCCTGCGTTGTCTCTCCCAGCACTACGCTGCCTCTCTGCTATTCATTCTTTAGGATCGGATGAAAATCCCTTTTTGAACTGCCCCTCGCTGCAACTATGATCACTAAATTGACTTCCTCATCAAACCTCGCCCCAGAAAATCAAATTCTTTGATCACTCTTGGTGTATCTCCAACTAACCCTCAAACCTCGTCTTATACTTTTCCTATTGATGAATCAATGACTGAGATTAAGTCCTTCATCAATGGCTAAGATTAGAACTAGCTTGATCCTCATCACTTAGAACCTTCTCACCCATATTCTTATTAATACACATTAATACTTAAATTTTCCTAAGTTTAGACTTAGGAACCCATTAAAAATATTAATTATTTTAATAAATCCTCATCCGGGTGGAATTTCTCCAAATGATTTCTGGGTTCTCGAGATCTCACGTGTTCTAACCCCTCCACAAAATTTCAGAGCTAAAGCACATCCTATGTTACCCAAAAATCAACATGATCCACATTGACAATAAGGGAGATAGATTTAACACAACTAAGTCCATGGCAATCATAAATAACCTTGGTATGTTAGTTTATGTAGAATTAGATGTGTTCTAGTCAAAAAATTTGGTGGAGAGGCTAGAATACATGAGATCTCCATAACGTAGAAATTATTTATGGAAATTCCACCTATAAATGGCTTAATTAGATTATTAACCCATTTTAATTATTTCATGAGCCTAAAATTAGGTAAAGGGGTTAATTAATCAGAATTAATTAAGTCAAGGTGAGAATAGTCTAGAAACTCACACTGGTCAACTTAGAGATAATCTCGATCATTGATTAAGTTTTAATCATGGTTGTTGAAGTACCAACTGGAGATTATAAGAAGGAGTCAATTCATATATGGAGAACATATTTTTCCAAAACTCATTGATTTAGACAGTTTGAGAGATCGAGTAACTAGTCTCAGAGGGGTAGAGACAATGATCCAAAGGAGGATTTCCAGATATGGAAGAGGCAAAAGTGAGTGACTAAAGTATTCCATGATGTAGCTAGTCCAGATCAGCCTCAAGGGTTGTGCAGATTTTTTGACATCGTAGATTAGGGTCGTGCAAATTTTCCTAGAATAGACGTGTAGATCGCATGGGATTTTCCATCACAGATGCATGGGATTTTCCATCACAGATGTGTAGATCATTAGAAGCAGATTCGACTTGCACAGAGGTTGATGACCATATTTCAGAGGCTGTGGGTTGCTTATGGAGGGAGAAAATTATGCTCCATATGTATTTTTTGTCAGATCATGCTATTTGGACAACCAATTGGGCTTCCAAAGATTGTACTTAAAATTCACTGCTGCATAATAAAATCAACCCGTAGTTGTTGCATCGATTTTCCCAAGTTGGGTTTCTCCGGGGACTTTTGTCCAAAAAAATGCGTTAATTTTGTGTGTGTGTGTGTGTGTGCTAGCATTTCTCAGTTCCTATTTTGCTTCCGCAGTGTTCATTTGGTGAAGAAATTGCATTGTGATTAATTTGATATTAATATGAAAATTAATAAATTGTTAATCAGTTAAGAAAATTAATTTGGTTGTTGTGTTTCAAGGAATTTTCACATGGTATTAGAGCATATTTGATGTACAGAAGGATCAAAAGTGAAGAAGAGAAAATTGCAGCTTAGAGGGAGCCACAGGACGAATGTTTCGGACAATTGCGTGAGTTCGCTTAGAATAAATGCTAGAGTTTCGCTAGATTTTACTGTACAGACATGCAAATCATGCGAGTTCAGATAGAAAAATGTGTGAGTATGAAAAATCCACGAGTATAGCACAACTAGGAGAAACAATGACTCAGATTTTTGAAGAGAAGATTCTTGTCTGGACATAGAGGGTTTTGCAGAAGTAGAGTCAATGTCGGGTGGATCAGAAATTACACATATGGAGGGAGATTTATCTTAGAGGGTTTCTAGCCAAGAAATATGATTTTACTAGTTTCAGATTGGCAGTAGTAGCTACCATATCTATGCATTCCAGGAGGGAGTGCGAGTAGCAGAGTAGTAGTCGAGCAGAGGAAGAGAGAGTTTTCAAATTAGTTCTAGATATGGCCACAACAAGGCTTAGAGATTAGGATAGGTTGGATGGAACTTCCAAATATGTCATATGGAAGGCTGGGATTTCCTTCCTTCTAGATGAATATGGCCTGAAAGCCTACATAGATAATGTGGGGGTAATTCTCCAAGATGAAGCTCAACTCAAAGAATACAAGAAGGAGATGGCAAGGTAAGCCTATGCTCATCTTTTTTTCTTCAGGGTAAGCCTTACGAGATTACATGTACAGTGGGACTTCCCTTCCACATCACTCATTGGACCCTTAGCTATTGTGTTATCTTGCTAACATGTCCCAATGGTTCTCCTTTGTGCCTTTATAATTATTCGGGGATGAGCCTTGCAGATTGCATCGTCCCGGTGGGTTCACCCTTCCTCATTTCTCATAGGTTGTCGCTATGTTGTGCTAGCCTAGTGCTTAGTTAGCCCAGTCCTCCCTGTTGTGTGCCATTTATAATTCATCAAGGTCTTCCTTATGGGATGAGTTGTCTTGGTGGGGTTCGCCCAACACTCACATTAACCAATCAACTACATATTGGGCTAAGCTAGCTCTGATAATTTCCCTGTGCCTCGCTCCAAAACCTTTCGGGATCCTGCTAGGGGGATGTGCCATGCTTACATCATCAGAGCCATATGGTGCCTCTTGAGTGATGACACATGTCACTTGGATTTGGCCCATTACACCACCCAAAAATGTAGAATATGCATGCCATGTGTCCCCTATACAACTACATCATGATGACATCATTACCAACCAATATAATGTTGCCACGTACTCACCCTCCCATCTCCTCACTAACCACAACAGTATCATTTTATACCCCCAGAGCTAGTACCCATATCTTTCACTTCGATGAAAACATTAAAGAAGCCATGAATACTTCTAACTCTTGATGGGATGACATGCATCATTATTCCTACTTCTTGCATTAGAAAATTTTCGCCCTTCCAGCCCTTCCGATTAGTTTCTCATTGACATGAAGGATTTTCACCCCCATGGACATGTAGATTGGTTCAGTAATCCTATTCCTACCCCAGATGCCTTTAAGGAAGGATTGCTCACCTTACGTAGGAAGGTGAGAAAGGATTGCTCATCTTTTTTACTCTTATACCCGAAAATCAGGTATACTAACTGATTGTCTTTTTATATTTCCTAAGAGCATTAGTGAGGAGCCTTACCTTTGAGTGTACATTATAAAATGGATATAGAAGTTATCCGAACAGACTGATAAGAATATAGGAAGGAGGGAATTCTAACTAAGCCCCATGCTTCGTTACTAGGTCTATGTGCTCAAGATCATAGCTGGGTGTTTCCCCTCGCACCTTGCCTTCCTTCATTAGCTAGATGACCATAAAGATAGAGATTTGTTGAAGGATAGAACCCCAGGACATAACCCCATGGAAGTTGGGTGGGTAGGGACTTCAAAAGAGTTTTTCTTGACTGATGATGCTATCAAGTTCAGTTGGAAGATGTTCATTAGCAGTATGTCATAAAGTGGGAAAGTGAAGTATGTAGAAGCGTAACATATCAAAGCTAACTCTTACCCAAAGCAAATGAAAGTATGGTTTAGTAGGAGGAACCAAGATTAATCAGGTAATTTCATTAGCAAGAAAACCAATCAGATTATTTCATTTGTATAGATAGCCTTTTCCCCTAAATCGCCGGTGAGGCTCACACTCCTATTGATTGACCTAGGAGCTTTATATATGGTCAGTCTCATTAAAGAAAATCATTGACCTATCCTCATGAAATGGAACTCACTGACACCTATCTTTATGTATACTAAACGACAACAATGAGCTATGAAACACCAACGAAGTAACCAAGATGTGAAATTTTTTCCTATATTTTCACATCTTGGTTACTTCTTCTAGGCTCATAAGCTCCTAACCAGTAGACAAAACTTCTGGTTCCTTGCCCGTCCTCCTATCAGGGTATTAGCTTCTCTCAGCGAGGTCATATCCTGTCTTAATTTGTATTTATGAGGCCCTCATGTTACTCTCTAGGTCTTTGACATCACTCAATGACCAAAGACCAACAAGCTTGACTCGACCAATAGAAGATTTGTAGTGGGTATGGCTCAATCGAGACCGCTTCATCACAGGTGGGTTTCTATCTCCCATCCTAAATTCATAAATGACCTTACGCCACGCCGGCGCATAAATGACCTCGACCTATTTCATTTATAAGTAAGTCGAAAAGAAGTGGGAGGTCCTTAACCTTTTCTTTTCCTTTTACAAATTCCAATCCTCTGCCTTTTCACCGTCATATCAGATGATCATATCTAATACTGGTTCAGGTGGGCCACCCGCATCTACGGCTACTCCGCGAACGGTATTATAATAGACTTGAAAACAACAACAGAACCTACCAACCAACCTCTATGTAGATTATAGAATCTATTCTCCTCGTTAGCGGCCGGGGCGGGAAAGGTTAGTGAATAGATCGATCCGGGCCTGCCTTCCGACCCATAGAACCCGGTGGTGTTGCACCTTCGCTATCTTTTCAAGCTCTTACAAACTATTCTCGCTATGAGATGAGGTAGGTGAAGATCTGTCTACCTATCTGCCTTCCTTATTCCTCAATCCCTCCCGCTTTTCCTCCACTGCAACCTACTCACTCAACTCTAGCCCCGCTGCCTTGCTCTCCTGCCTTGCTTGACCATCATTAGGTCGTCATGCAATGAACAGCCAATTTTGGTTGGCGCCGGGAGAGAGGCGGTCCCACCCATCAATCAGCGCAGAAGGCAGCTAAGGGCAGGAACGAGGGACGGACTGGGACTATCTATATGGTATGGATCTATGTTCCAGCAACATGCATTTGCCTTAATCAGAAACCCAACACTCACTCACTTAATAAGCATTTCGAGCGGTATAATGAGAGCTTGCCTTTCTGTTGAGTTTTCCAAGGACTGAAATGAAAACGGCCCCTCCCGGGTGCTTGTCGGGTGCTTGGAGTGAGTGCTTGAATGGCAGGCAAGGTTCGTTTATGACGATAAAGGGACAGGGGTTCCGAGTACCCACTCCCATTCCACCAAATCAGTGACTCCGCTTAAAGACTTCTAGTAGGCTTATACTGCTCTTATTATTCTCAACCCTCCCTAACAGGCAGGCGGGCGGGCAGGGGCGACGATCAATAGCCGAAGAAAGACGATTGTTTCTTCATTTATGTCAGTTCGTATATAATGGTAATTGAGTGAGTAGTTCGTTGTACACAAAATGATTAGTGAAATCTCTGCACCCACCCTCTTCAATGCAATCTAAGCTCAGACCCCCGCCCCGGATGAGAATAACTACCATACATCCATAGCCCGAAGCGCTTATAGATGGTATACATGTATGAAGTGAGGTCCGTCTGGGTACTAGCTTCAAGGGGGTAACAAGGCAACAACAGCCGATGAAAGAAAGCAAAGTAGGGCGGGCTTGGAGCAGCCTACCGGGTGTACGGCAGGGCATGTTGCTCCCCGTAATGAGAAATAGGTAGAGCATATAAGTATCCTCTGCCTACTTTTGTTATTGCTGAGGCGGATGAGAGGCGTCTATCTGTAAGGATATCTGGTTCTAATGTGATAATGTCCGACATTTCTCAATAGGCGTCCGATACCTATCAATAGCTTTATCAATAGGTTATAGGTAAACCGGCACATTCACGGGTTTTCCATCCCGATTATTACTTGCAAGCTGGTTGAATAAACAGGCATGTTGCTTTTTTTGTTGCTAGACGAATCAGATGGCGGCTTCTTACTGGCTGAAGAACCCCAGGCCGGGATAGGAGAAGAAATAGAACTGGCATGCTTACTTACTTTATTCCTACTTGCCTGACCTCTATTGACCTCGTGAGATCTCTCTCCCTCCTCGACGCATTAAACTTACCAATTCCCACCACATATGTCATAATAAATATTTCGCTCATTCATATAAGTGTCTTGAATAAATGCTACTAGTAAATTAGCCATGTCAATACTAGTGGTCATTATACTCAGTAATACTAGATCAGGGTTTCAGAATTAATGATCAACTTACAAGGTGAGTTATACAAGATTCCCAGGTAGATTAACTAAGTTATGGTTATTCAAGTAGTAGTTATTACCTCACCATGCATCTAATTAACTCGTACAATCTGCCTCGTGGTTACGTTGCAAATAAGTCTCATAAACTGAATTCTACCGAGTTAACCAATAAAAGAAATGTAATTCAAAGAGTTAGTACTGAAGCTTATATGGATTAGACTCTGTTAATCACTTAGCTAGTAGACATTCCTAAACTATAGATGTAACCAAGCACTGAATTACTTCACTATCTCTGTTTCAAGAGCTATTAGTACTATGATTCGGGTCATTCCACCTATATCATAATAGGCATAGTACTAACTCTGCATCAGCTCTTTCTTGCACTACTGATCTATCTAGTAATAATATACAATGTGGGACAAATAAATACATATAATACTACATTCTATTAGTTTACCTGCTAAAGGAATTGACACTTTATACATGTAATAATTAATGGTGTTCCTGATCTACATAATTATTATGACTAACCTATAATGTGATGTTTCATGGTAAACAAAGAACATAACATCAATAATCGTATGACTGTCATTAGTAGTTAATATTGGCCTGTTGTAAGTAATAGGTATAGAAGGAGTATGTTGGTCAAGAGGAAGGATAGTACAAGAGAAAGCCGTGTGTGCATTTGAATGCATAGGTCCCACTATCAATAGATTTTGAGATGCAAGGATTCTAGGCGATGAAGCTACCCACTTTTCTCAAGACCAAGATGGAGGGAGGTAGGTGCGTGAAAAGACCAGCTTGAATGAACTTATAAATATGCATCGGGGACTTGTGACTGGACCGAGGGATGATATTAAGTGGTAATCGTGGTGAGCTTTCAATCTTCTCTCAGAGAAAGAGTGGAGACCCTAACCCTTATTTCTTATCCATCCATAGATAGATCTTTATACTTCATGACCAAATACCCCTTCTACGAACTAATCTAACTCTTCAACGGGTAGGATGCCAACATGGAAAGGGATCACCCAAATGGTACATACTTATATATATTTCCATGACCAGACCACGTGATAGGGAATCAATCGAAGTGGTTGGTTGGATATCTATCCATAAATTCCATTCAATAGTGGTCTTGCCTACATACAATAGAAAGAGTGAAATAGATAGGGACAAGTTTAGGCTAGGCCAGGATGCATGCAATTTTTATTCTCATAAATTCATGTCTATGGAGACAGATGGATACCTAGCTAGGGAAAATACCAGAGTTAGTGGTTGGTCAAATAAAATATCCTTCCTCATAAACCGATGCACTTATGCCATCCAGGAGCTGATACCTCTGAATCAATGTGTAGGTAGGCAGAAAGATTTTAGATCACCTAGTCCACAGACCAAAAACAGTCTTCTGCAAGGGGAGGATGTTTGGATAACTAGAAGCCTTAAGCTAGGAACCAGTATCCAGGCACCTTTTAGAGGTCTGCAACTAGTAAATAGAAGCCTTTCGCCAAGACCAGCTAGGTGGGCGGTGCCTTATTACAAAATGTAGCTACTTATATTAGTTCTTATAACACGTTACCCTCTAGGATAGAACTTACTTGATTGATTGTTGCTTGCTCATTGGTCAATTAAACCAGGGCTTGCTCGATGGTTGGTTAGCTGGGGAGAAGGTTAGCTAGCTGGGGAGGTTTGCTTCTTGAGCTTGCTTGCTAGATGTGTATGCATGGGGGAGGTATAAAAACAGAAAAGGAGCACACATGGGTGGGTGGGTACACCAAAGGGCCGCTCCCCCGTTTCAAAATATGGTCAATAGTGTTCTATATTTTATGAATGGCTGCATGTATACTAGCAATAGTCAGGTCGAGCTCTTCCACCAGTCGGGGCCAGGGGTGTGTGTTATAAATGTAATAACGCACCATCCATTTTGATTTCGAATGATGAGCTATTATGTATGTAATCCTCCATCTATTCCTTTCTATCCCATTATTAGGTCTTAACCACACACTCTTGGCTAGTGTGGGCTACCCCAGAATGAAAAGGAGAATAAGGTTATAACACCTATAGGGATGGCCTTTAGGCTGTTGAACCTTATTCTCCCTCTTAAGCTAATATCCCTTCAAACCCATGCAGACTATACCTCTATTTTTCACTTGTTTCTTGACTCAGAATCAATTTCTCTTTACATATTTTCACCTATGGGAGGAGTCCCAGTAGGAGAGATATCACTTATAATAGATATTATATGGTTAGTGTGTGAAATTATTGTTGGAAATACTGAGAGGGGGTGAATCAATATTTCACTTCAATTAGTTAATTTTAATTTCACAAAGCATTATTTATCATTAACATTAGATCAAAACATAGATTAACAACACCATTCAACAATGCACAACATCCAAGATGGTACACAAGAAAACTTTAGGTCGAAACCATTTTGGGACAAAATCCATCGAATTATTTTAATATAGGTCTTTAAGAGTACATCAATAGGAAGCTCTAACTTCCAAGGTTCTCCAACAACAACTAGAAGGAGGCTCCAACGCCCTCATTTATCAACTACAACTAAAACGATGCCCCAACACCTTGTCTTACCAATTTTGACTAGAACGATGCTCCAATAGGCCCTAGTTTTATCAACTCCAACTAAAAGGATGCTCCAATGCCTTGCAAGCTCTAGCTGGCCCTAACAACACCCTGCGCTTTGAAGTGTTCTCAAGCTCCAACCTAAAGGAGACTCCAATCTCCACCTTGCACCACCTTGCCACCCTTCTAAACAACCCACTACTTTCCCTGAAGGCTATGATCTTCAATTCACCACAATGGACCATGTTTCACATTTTTCAGACTAGATCCTCCCGTGCTTAATATCAACCATAAACAATATCAAATCAATCTATCGACTCTATTAATATGTAATATTGACACAAGGACATCAACAATAATATCAACTTTCTTTGCTCAAAAGGTCAAACCCCAGGAACATATGTAGCTTCTCAAAGTCCACAAATACCTGCTCAAAGCATCAATAATATTTTCTGCTCAACTGAATACATAAACCCATCTTCAATTCCACTATCAAAATCAACATATAAATGAAAACCCTAGAAACTACTTCATCCGTATTAACAATAAGAGATAAGTCAATGGTCAACCTTTCTCAAAAGCGATCTCTTATGAAACACAAAATCATGAAAACTTATTTTTAATATAAATAACATCAATACAACATTAATAGACTCTTCACAATATGAAAACGCTAGCGCAATATTGTGACAAATTTATTCACAAATCAACATATACTTAGGTATCAACAACAATGACACTGTCAAGTAGTCACTAGGTATGCACTATTATATTGTTTTTGCAAGTGCCTCTATGCACACTTAGTAGCTTTCAAACCACTCTCTCTCTCTCTTCATTCAAACCCTAGAGTGTAAGCATTGTAAGAGCGATCCCACATTGACTGCCTTAAACCTCAACGCAATACATCCTAAAAATCAACATTTAGTCATGGATATCATAGCATTTAGTCATGGAAACAATGTTCAAGCATCACCATCGAAATATTGAGATACAATAGTAGCCTCCTCAGTCCTAAAACCACAATATTGAACATATGACAACTACAAGGTAAATATATTAGCAACAACAGGACAAATGTTAGCACCAAAAATATTTATCTCAAGGTATCCATCACACCCTTTTTACATCAGCAAACTGATATGAAACTCAAAACATTGGCACAATAGGTTACATCAAAATCCCTACCAGCAATGTTAATATATCAAGTCATTTAATCACCTATCATAGATTCAATTCAATGTGATTGTCTTCCTCAATTGCAGTGTCACAAGCCTCCTACACTTAGAGGTTAATCCATCATACATAGAATGACTGATTTGAATGAATTCATCAAGACAATGAAAATCTAAATCCAATTGATAGTAGGTGGTAGAGTGTTGACACCTAATCTTTGGGATTAGGTGAATCCATGTAAATATTGTAAATACAAAAATAAGAAGAATTAGAAGTTGAAGAGACTCTGGGAGATGAAACCCAAGAGTCTCTCCTCCATGTATATATCTATGATCAATCTCAATGCAAAATCACAATTCTCTTTGAGTAGTTACCTCCTGGCTTGACATGGTATCAGAGGCAACCCCCATTTTTAGCATTTTTAGCAATGTAACTCCTGCTAATTTCCTGCCACTCTCTACAATTTACTATCCTTCTTGTCATTTTATTAATAACTAATACATACTTGTCCTGTGGCCCGTCATTATTCTCTGAATAACATTTGCGTTGAACACCATATTGGTCTTTGAATTAAAATGTGTTGAAACTGCTACGCTAGTGTCGATTCTTGAAGGGATTACAAAATAATTGTTGGCCACTTACATACACTATAACCTGCGTTGAACATTGTTTAAGTGAGATGTATGGAGAAGCCTATAGATTGTGTGTATTGATGTTTTAATTATTGTAAGTTGTTCAATCGAATGTCACTTAAATTGATCTTACATTGAATTGGTCTAAGCCTACTCGCCTCATTGTCATAATCAAATTCGATTGAGATAGTTTACTTAAGCTCTAAACCTCTTCATCACTCATTATCTACTGTGTCTCCATCACTGTGATACATAAGTCGTACAGTTTCCTCAAGATCTACGAACTTTACCTTGCCATAATACATAATAGTGGTTGTTGAAGGGTATTTTTGAGTTCTTAGGAGCATTCATTTTCTGGGGTCACCTTCAACAAGGACCACACGCCACATTAGCACCTCCACACTCCCATCCCATTAGTTTGATGTGTAATTTGATCGGGTAGCTATCAGTGCAAATTAATCTCATCAGCAGAGTCCTCCAAACTTGGTTGAATTTGTAAATTATATTTGTAGACCTTGTTGTCAAACAAAAGGTCTCACTAGAAAAGTTTATGGCGTGAGCTTTTAAACATGAAAATTTGATTTAATATTGTTGCTCGTGGTAATAGCGTAGTAGGCCGTTGTATGAAAATTCTTATGGAGAATTGATTTCATATGTGTTGGGTGGTGCATTTCATTAAGTTTATATATGGTATGCCTTTTTTTATATGTGCATTAACTCGAAGACCGTGCTTGGTGCCTTCTTTATATGTTGGATTCATAATTTCTACGTTGACTTCTTCTTATGAAGTGTTGAGTTCTCCTTATGAAGTGCATATATATGGCATGACATGGTATAGTATGTGGAATATAAAATTAGTTGGTTATGTTATAAGGCATACAATATATATTGCATGGTATATGAATATAGAGCGACTGTTAGTGAGCCTTGTTATTGCACCAAGAGTGTTGCAACTTCTAAAGGTTCTTCAACTTTACTTATCAAACTGAGGTTTCATACAAACTTCAAGGTGATAGTGCTATATACATGGTAGATTCATTCTAATCATGCCACCCTCAACTAGGTCACTTGATCATTAGGGTTCTAAGACCATTCCTCTATTGAATTGAAAGGAGATTAACTACTGAAATCAAAATGTGAAGGCTAGTCCTAGTGCAAAGAAAATAAATTCTTTTCAACTCAAACTTGTAAATGTTGTCAACTTGTAAGTACTATGAAAGAGCACAAGACTTATGCTAATCTGTAAAAAGGAAACTACTCTAATTTTCCACCAATCATCTAGCAATTAGGCCTGCTTGAAAACATAAGACTATCCTATTATTCACAAATCAAGAATGCATGCATTGTTTAACTAATTCACAATTCCAGGTTAAGTAAAGTTTTAATTGCCAAATTCAGAATGAAATAACTAATGCTATTTGATCTTGGAGGAAAAGAAAAGTAATGAAGGGAATGGCCTAAGTGGTACTTCTGTTCAAGGAGTCCAATATGAGGGGTCAACCTACTCCTAAACTAAGATATGATATCATTGCAGGTCAAAATAGGGTCAAAATAGGCTGTTACAAGTGTGCTATAGAATGTTGCTACAAGATTCCTGTACTCTTACAGGAAGTCCTAAAATGCTATAGGATTCCTATACTATTACAGGAATTGCTGAAATGCTACAGGATGTTGGCTGAGAGGGTTTGGAGGGTAAGAATGAGGGTTGAAGTGATGGATAGTTAGATGAAGGTTGTGGGGAATGTAGGGAAGGTGATCAACACCCCTAGCCAATCCCAACACTTCAAGAAGGTCATATTTGGGTTAAGATGGTTGCTCACGGTGAAAAAAAACATAGATCAAGAACATGGGTTGGCATGCATCAAAATAGGATGGAGAAGTCCTAGATGGAGTTGGTGAAAGGTTCCCTTTCCTGCAGACCCAACAACCCTGCAAAAAAACATGCACATGTTCCTCTTTTCATTTGCAAAATATTACAAGTAAAGGTGGAAAAGATGAATTGAATTTGGAAAAAATATCCAACTAATGCTAAGAACTTGATCTATGTAATGAACTACCTTATAATCTACAAAAATGACATGAGAAGAAAAATACTAAATGTAAACCTTTCCAAGAAATCATAAACAAACTATCTAACTAATGCCAAGAACTTGATCTATGCAATAAACAGGAAATCACACTCTGTTTTTGGGCTGTGATGGTGGGGTTCTCTAATCATGCTCCCATGAGGGAGATGAGATAGGGATCACAGTCACACATATTTTGAGGAATTAACTCTACTGAGTTGCAACAACTAATTAACCTTCTAAGCTAGAAGAAATATGAATAAGCAACAATGAATCAACCTTCTAAGATAAAATAAATACAAATAAACTTCTACTGAACTGCAAAAACTAATCAACATATTAGGCTAAGAGAAATATAGATACATAAGAGGGACCTAGGTTGTTAGGTTTGGGCCCTAACCCTAGAGCTTCAGCCCTCTGAACTAACTCAGTGCCAGATAAAAAAAGAAACTTCTCATTATCATTCTAGAAATGTCAAATACATCATCAAAATAATAGTCACAAGTGCTTCATCTCAATGGCCTCTTATCTACAATAAAACTTCGAATCCTAATGAGTTCCTTAGCATGTTTATTTAGAAAAAAGGGTAGCTGCCAAAAAGTCCATAAAAATAGGGATATTTGTCTTCCTAACTCGAGAATAGGTGGATCTAGATCTTCCTTGACTTGCACTCACTCGATTTCCAATCAACTTGGCTTGCTTAGCTGCTAATGACGCTGAGTTGATGAGAGATAGAGTGGGGATCCTCGACTCATTGGAGGAGTTAAGGAGGTGAACAATCTCCTAGAATCTCTTTTGTTGTCTACTCCAAGTTCCTACACTCAAATTAACTCAAAATTTCTCCAATTTTTACATTTAACACACATTAGGACACATGACATGCAATACATCTTTTAATCCTCACACTAAGCATAATATAACAAAATTTGTAGATAAATTTGAGAAAAAAATAATTTAATAAGCTGGAGGATGGCATTGTGACCCTTATAATATACCTATTGATGAGCCTCATCATCACCCCTTACTGAAACTGTTGCTAATCCTTTGAGAAACTTAGTCATCTATGTCCATGCCCTTCATGGCCCTGGTGGCCTCTCTGACATCCCAAGGTTTTTTGGATGGTGTGCTTTCCTGAGAATAGAAGCCTGCATTTTTCTCTATGTCTACCCATTGCTTCCTTTGATCTTCTTCATTCCTTCCTTCTTGTAAACCCAACATCAAAGGTGGACTAAGTTTAAGTCCAATCTAGTTGACCTTCAATCTTTGCATGACCCTTTTGTATGTATGTGTTCTATCCAATGCAGTCCTCAACCTTTGAGGAGAGTGATACTCCCTGATCTGGAAACTTTTGCAAGTCATTCCATCTTCTCTGAAATGCTTGTTGGCTCTTTGTCCCTAACAACCCGAGAGTGTCCTAAAAGTGGGAGATGGTCTGCTCTTGGATGGCAGGGTATCTAGGATCTAGCTTAGCATCATTGGAAATGATGTTGTGGGTATTGATTACATCCATGGAACTTATCTACTCTGCCTGATATAGATGGGTTCTTTTTCTTTGTTTCCAATACTCTCTTCACCTCCTCAAATTTGGCCTCCTCATGACACATCTAAGATGCAAGGGCCATCAACTGCAAGTATCACAAGTTTGCATTGGGATCCCAAATATTCATGTCAGTTAAGGTGAGGTTGTGGAAGTAGAACTCAACTAATTTGGATCTATCTTCTATGCTACTCTTGTCACACAAATCAATGAACTACTTGTAGTCCTGAAATGACATGGATCCATGTTGTGCTAATGTCTTGATCTAGATCTACATCCATTGTTATTTGAGGAAAAGTGCATAAGACTTGGATGTCAGTCTGCACTGTAGTGCCTCCATGGAGAGGCTTTCCATTGTGGCCAATTATGTTTCTTTCTCTTGTAATTTCTTCCTCAACCATCTATTTTCTACCTGCAGTTGTGCTCTCATTGCGGACTCTTTCTCCCTTAGCTCACTCAACTCCTTGCTCATTTCTAGGAGCTTTTCTTCCAAATGCCCACATCTTCTACCTTCTTGGATTTGAAAATCTTCATCCACCTATGGGTTCTTCCTACTTCTACTTCAATTTCAAAGAAAAGTGGGATTTTCTGTGGGATCACTCTGCATCCTTCAATGAACTTGTAGTAGGAGCTCAAACTAGGTTGTGGACTAGGCTCTTGTAGCTCTGGGAAATGCTTTTAAAATGTTCTTGGGGAAGTTTCCCCCTCCTGTAACTGTTGTCTTGTATTTTTCCCTTCTTGTTGCTCTTTCTACTCTTCCTATAGCATTTTCTACTCTTCCTGTAACACCTTCTTTGTTTCTTGTACCAGGTTCTATTTTTCCTGAAATTTCTGTTTCCCTTTTTGTTAAAGTGTGGTAGGTGCCTTGGGGTGTTTAGAGGAGGTTGATCTAGTAATAGGCCTCCTTTCATATGTTATGGGAGACTTTGAGATGGCTTCAGGAGAGGTAACCTCCTCAACTTTCCTTTCAATTATTCCTAGCTCCTCTCTTGTACTTGGTGATTATTCAATTGTAATAGGGGACTTTGTGGAAGTTTGAGGCTTCCCTTGTTTAATCTTGGTGCTTCTTCTCTTTTTGAAGTAGAGGGGAGTTTGCCTCTGCCTTTTTCTTTTAGGTTTCATTAGTGTGCTCAACGCAACTAAGGTGGTAGGTGCCTCGTTTTCAGTGGGTCCAGGAGACAAACTTGTCTTCTCTAGGGATACCTCTTGTTCTCTAGGTGCAATGGTTTTCTCAGGGATTGGTTCTTCCTGCTCCTCCTGCTCTTATTCTTCATTTTTTTCTTTCTCAACTTCTTCCTTTTGCTCTGGTTCTTCCTCTATTTTCTCTGCCTCTGCCTCTTCTTCCTCTTCTGCCTCTGCCTCTTCTTCCTCTTCTTTTTCATCTCTTCCTTCAGCACTAGAGGTTGGGGTCTCACCAGGTGTGAGGGTTTGAGTGTTAATGAAGGCTTCTCTATCCATATCCCTGAATGTGGACCAGAGGACAAGAATCCTTAGTTTATTCAAAGCATCTTCCACTATCAGTTTGATGAGGCCATGGTGGCCTAGGTGTTGGTGTTTTCCCTCTCTCACCTTTTGGCTCATGTCCATGATGGAATATAGGAGGAAATAAGGCACACTAAGTCTTTGGGCTAGGGGAAATTTTGCTTGAAATCTTAATTCATGGAGCAGTCTGAACTGGTAGCCATAGAATACACTCAATCTTCCTTCACAAGAGATGAACTTAGTATATGGTAGGCCACCTCATCACAGGGATAGGGTAGGCTCTCCCTTCTGACTCCATTTGTATCTGGTTTTTTATCAGTAGTCAAGAATTTCTTCTTGGAACTAGCACTACTAGACTTGTCTTCTCTTCTCCATGGGATCCCTAGGGGAAGGGTTGTCACCCTGCTAATTATCTCAGGACTGATAGAAATGGATAATCCCCTCACCACAGTGGTGGCACTGGCTCTTATCTGAGATTTTAGGGCCATGGGAAATTCATAGGTAATGTCATCATCATATCCTTTCAGTAGCTCAAAGAAACCTAAACACTCATGTATTTTGAAAATGTCCAATATAGGAGGGTGAAGGTGAATTATTTTAGTGTTTGTAGGATCTCTCCTATTGAATCTTGGTCCCATCTTCTCCTCTGTTTTCAACTAAGTATAGGAGGGTTTCTTTCTGTGATACCTCGGGTGTGGAATTTAATGGGAACAAAGTGTTAGAATATCTAATTGATGAAAATTATGTGTATTCCTCTACTCTATAGCTAGAAAAATTCTTTTAATTCACAAGATGACTAATACTACTTGTAGAATTCAGGGTGCACCAACATGAAAATCATGGACAAAAGAATGAGAAGGGCCACCTAGTTTTAAGCACATATCCTGGTATAATGATATTTGGAGATACCCTTGGCAGTGTTCTTTCACCCTTGGAGTCTTCTTGTAGCAATTTTCTGGGCTTCCTGTAGCTGCCTCTTATAGAAATGACAAAGTAGGGTTTGACTCTACTCGATGGCTTCCCAGGCTTGTCCTTACCTTAAGTGATTTTGAAATGAGTGAAGATGTAAGAGAATTTGAGCCTTAGACATTATATGTTATTTTTGGCTAGGTCTCGGAGCGCTGTGATGACTTGGCAAAAGTATGCATTTTCCTCATTTGGACTATTGTCTCACACCTAGAGTAATCATTTACTCATCCATCGTAATCAATGCCCACTCCTTGTTATCTAATCTTGACTGATGTGACACTCCCACGTTGCATGATGACTCATAAATCACTTTTTGTTCACTGACCGAGGGTGGCCAAGTTAACTAGCCACCTCTAGCTTATAAAAAATACCTTACCTCAACATTCATACATTTTTCATTATTTTACACATAGGGAGGAGCTTATAGGTTACCATACCTATGCCTACCTCATGTTCGATCGATGCATGCTGGAGTGTTGGACCTTTGTGTTGTTACCCAGGGAGTTGTCTTGCTGTCTTTTCTGCTCTTGTGTATACTTTCTTTGCTCTTGTGTATTTGACTATTGTTGTTGTTTATGTATGCAGGTCCTTTGTTGATATCCCAGGTGCTACTGCTGTTGTTGGAAAGTCCTTCTTGGAGTGGCAAGGTGCCTCATGAGATGGTATCATCCCCTCAACTTGATGGGAAGAAAAATAAACTAGGCTTCTGGCTTTCTGTAATGGTTGCACAGGCTGCTATAGGAAATCCTGTAGTAGCCATTTTTTTCTCTTCTAAGGTCTTTTAAATTCAGGGGAGTGATGAGAAAGAGTGTAGGGGGGGATTGGAGGATTATGTTAGGGCCCTAATTGAGTACTGTATGGCTGTGGAAATGGAGGGAATGTACTCTGTGTTTTTTTTTAATTTTCAGGATGAGACAAAGTTTAGGGTTAGTTTTGAAAGATAGTGATTTTTTGTGAACAAGGGTGTATGAAGGATGGGTTAGTGGTGGATCAAGGTGGGAGGACCTCATTTAACTTTGGATAGGTGATGCATGATGGTTTTCTCAATCGAATCCCCTTCCTGTAATGCTACAAGATCTTCCTGTAGCAGTTATAAACTTCTTGTAGCAATCTAGAGAGGTCCTAAAATTGGATTTTTGAGGCACTAGAATGGTGGAGAGTGGTGAAGACATGGTTTTCATGGAGGATATGGAGTGGATAGATGGAGAAGTGGATGGGAACTTGAGAATACTGTCCCTGTAGCTTTGAAATTTTCCACCGTCATCAAAACTTGCAAAATGATAGAAATTATTAACAGACAGGTTGTTGATCCTTGTCATGACATTCTCCTTTGTTTTTCCTTTTTTCTTCTTTTTATCTTCTTTTTTTGAGGGACACACAATCTGCCTCAAGAGAAGTTTTCAACCTGTATGCTTTCCTTGAGCATCTCAAGGGAGGTTTTCACCCAGGGATCTTTTTATTTTTTATTTTTTCCCACTCTCGGGCTACCTCAGGGAGGTTTTCAACACAAGAGTTAGCCTTATATGCCTCATGAAGGTTTTCATCCAAGCCATTTATTGTTTTTTTTTTCAAAATCAAAAATATTATCTAGGAATGCTGTGACTTGGAAGCGATGACACTTCCAATCACATTCACCTCTCTGCTGATGAATTCTTCCTTGGACATGGGCTTTCTATATATCTTCAATTTGTATATGTTGACAAGCAAGGGAATCCCTTCCTCATCAATGGTCCTGATTTGAACAGCTCCACTGTCATGGTATTTCTCTATTAGGTATGGGGGAACCATCTTGTCATCAATTTTCCTTTGAATTCCTTGAACCTAGAGTCATATAGCAAGGCCCAATCTCCTTCTTGAATTTTTTTTCCTTGATATTCTTATCATGATAGACCAGCTTCCTTTGTAATTAGATAACTTTAGTGTGTAGGAGGGCTTGCGTTCTGAATTTGTCCAAGCCATTTAGCTGGAACAGCCTCTCCTGCTGAGCCTTGGTGACATCTAAGTCCAACTATGCTACCATTCTCAAAGTATTGTAGTCAAACTCAATAGATAGAAAAGCCTTCTTTCCATAGGCCAAATCATAAGGGACAAAACTAGTAGTTGTCTTCCAAGTTGTATTATAGGCCCAAGTGGCCCCCACTAATCTGTCTGCCCAATCTTTTTTAGTGCTGCTCACAACATTGGTGAGGGTGCCTTCTAATGCCCTATTTGTGACCTCTACTTGTCCATTGGCTTGAGGATGATAGGCAGTAGATTTTTTGTGCTTGATATGATGTTGCATTAACAAATTCTCAATCATATGTGATGTGAATTGAGCTCCTTAATCGAAGACTATCTTTCTGGGGTACCCAAATTTTTAGAACACATTCTCCCTTAAGAACTCAACCAATTTCTCCTATGTTACTACTTTGACAGCTTTTGTCTTAGCCCACTTTGTCAAATAGTCAGTGCATACAATAATGTATTTTGTCTACCCTGGTGCTGTATCAATCAGCCCAATGAAATACATGTCCCACTTGTCAAATGGCTCCAAATCCACCTTAGTTTGCAAGGGAATTTCATCCTTAGCGATAGGTTTCCCCATCCTCAAGAACTGATCACATCGACTGGTGTATCTTCTTGTATTTTTGTGGAGAGTGGGCTAGTAGTAGCTAGCTTGGAGAACCTTGAAAGTTGTCCTCTTGGCAACAAAGTGACCTCCACAAGGCCCATCATGATAGGATGAGAGGATTTCAAAGACTTCCTCTTCCCTGACACATCTCCTCAAGATTTGATATGGTCCTAGCTTGAAGAGATTTCCCCCAATCCAAGTGAAAGGGGCACTCTTCCTTACAATTATGCTTTTTTCCCTGGATGATAAATTTGGAGGGAATTTTGTAGAAACTAGGTAGTTGGCTATGTCAGAAAACCATGGAGAGAGAATTGAGATAAAAAATAAGTTCTTATTTGGAAGGTGATCATCAACCATCCCTTCATCACCTCTAGGCAAAGCAAGTTGGGACAAAAAATTTGCAACTACATTTTATTTTCTTGGCTTATCAATGACACTTAAATCAAACTGTTGTAATAGAAGCAACCATCTAATAATTCTAGCATTCACATCAGGCTTGTTCATTAAGTACTTGATAACTCCATGGTCAGTATGCACAAAATTTTGATATCCAGTGACGTAGTGTCTGAACTTGTTTAAAGAGTGTACAACAACTAGGAGTTCTTTCTTAGTTACAACGTAATTCAATTTAGGCTTAGAAATTTTTTTTCTAATGAACTAAATGGCATAAGGAAACTTGTCATCTATTTGGCCTAAATCTACTCCTACAACTTTGTCGGATGCATCAACATGAATGTGGAAATTAAGAGTCCAATTTGGGCCTCTAAGTATGACTGTAGTGGTTAATTTATCTTTCAAGATCTGTAGGGCCTCTTGGCAATTATCTGACCAGCAGAATTCAAAGTCCTTTGCCAACAATCCAAACAATAGTGAATCTACTTTTCTGAAGGCTTTGATAAAACTCAGGCTATAATATCTAGATAAGCCCAAGAAGCTCCTAACATCCTTCTGTTTTTTAGGATTAGAGACCCTTTTTATGATGGCAATTTTGTTTGGGTCCACTTGTATTCCCTCCTAAGATATTTAATGGCCAAGGACAATCCTTGCATTCATCAAGAATTCACTTTTCTCAGGACTGAGTGAGAGCTTCATTTCAATGCACTTCTTTAGGACTTTCCCCAGGTTAGAGAGAGCCTAAAGGAAGTCACACCCATAGGGAGTGAAATCATCCATGTAGATCTCTATAGAGTCATGGACTAGTGCAACAAAGATGCTTAGAAATTCCCTTTGAAAAGTGGAAGGGGAATTACATAATATAAAAGGAAGGACCCTATAAGCAAAGGTACCCCAAGGAAACATGAATGTACTTTCATCTTGGTCCTCTGGGCTGATCTGGATCTGATTGTAACCATTGAATCCATCCAGGAAAGAGAACTTCTTCCCTGCAAGACCATCTAAAACTTGATCAATGAAAGGTAAAGGGAAATGGTATTTCTTAGTGGCTTTATTCAGTTATCTATAGTCTACACATATCCTCCACTTTGCATTCTTCTTTGGGACCAAAACTAGAGGGGGAACCCACTTACTATCTGAGATGGGGTAGATGAACCCTGCATCCAAACTTTTTTGCAACTCTTCCTTTACTATGTCTTTGAGAGTTGGGTTCATTCTCCTCTAAGGTTGATGAATGAGTTTTCATCATTCCTTGATGTAGATGTGATTAGTACACACCGAAGGATGCACCCCTTTAATTTCTTTATAGCTCCAAGCAAAGGCATCTAAAGGCTCTCTCAGCATTTTGCACTTCTCTTCTTGGTTGGCTAAGAGAGAGGGGTTAATCTTCAAGGTTTTAGATGGACCAAATTCTACCATTTTGATATGTGCATGACTTGGGTCCACTAGGCATAATCCAGTCCAAGGATTACCCTCAGATTCCTTCATAATCTCATTAAGAGGCATAGTGTTGGGGGTCTAGTTCTAGAGGATTTGGTCAATAAGGTCATCTTCATTAGGTTCCCCCCCTACTATAACATCATATAGGGTACATATTGGATGGCATGTTGTATTGTACACTTCACCTTCCTCCTCCTCTTCCAACCATATGGGTAAGTCATGCTCAATGGATGGTTGAGTAGGAGGGTACAATACCAACTATTTGGATAAATGCCCATTCTTAATGGGCATGTTGCCAGCTCTGTAACTTATGTAAGCATCAGCATTGGCTAGCCATGGTATTCCAAGGATGAGAGGATAAACGTTGAATTTGGTCTTGGGCTGGAGAACTAGGAAGTCAACAAGATACTCCCAGGAGTCAAGAAATACCATTACATCCTCAACAAGTCCCTCAGGAGCCACTGTGGACCTATATGCAATTTCCAACACTGTGGTGGTATTTCTCAAGGATGCTTGGAGGTTTAGCTTGAGCATGGTTTCCTTAGTCATCACGTTGATGGCAACCCCAAGATCAATCAAGGTTTGATGGACAATGATGCCATCAATGTGCACATCTACCAGAGGACTCCCAAGATCTAGATACTTTGGGCAAATCACTCTCCCCAGCATTAGATCAGACAATTGAACAATAACATTGATGGTATGGGTGTCTTTCTTTATCCTCCTAGGATGTTTGAATCATTTATTTTTATAAGCTTATTGTAGATGGGAACATCCTTGATAGCTTGGAGGAGTGAGATTTTGACACATAGGTTTTTCAATTCTCCCAAAAGTTTAGTCTCTTCTGGGGTGTGCTAGTTATGATGGATCAATCTTTCAGGAAAAGGAGGTGGATTTAATTGAGGGATACTCTCTTTCTTTTCCTATTCAAGATCGTCAGGTGGAGATGGAGGTTGGTTACATGGGAGAATTCTTCTAGACCTAAGGTTGATTTCTTGAATCTCCACAACATAGGTAGGGTAAGATGTCTCTCCACTATAGACTTGTTATGATTGTTTGTTATTTGGCTTCGGATTTGGTTGAGCAGGAATATGAGGTTTCTTGGGTGGAGCAGGATGAATGAGTTGTGGTTGAGATGGAGGTGGAGGTAGTAAAGAAAGAGGTTGGTTGAGTTGAGGCCCCCAACACTATGATGGGTTATTCCACTGAGGATGTGTAGAAGCATATGGCTGAAATGTTTGATTGATAGGTTGGGGAGGATACTAAGGTGCATAAGGCCAAGGAGAAGGTGTCGGCCATGATTGATGAGTGGAAAAGTACAAAGGTGTTATGGGTGCATTCTGGTTGGGATGGTAATATGAGTAGGATGCACCTTGCATGCCCTGTTGGTATGGCCGAGGTCCTTGAGGCATCCTTTGATTGATGAAACAGATTTATTTAGCCCCACCTTCTACCCCTTGCTATATATCTTTCAATCCAGGCAAAGATGGACACTTATCTGTGACATGGTTCTCCTCACAGACTGATCACACCTCTATAACATTTAATTGACATTCATTTCTGGGGTACCTTCTAGTGCATTTAGGGAAAAATATAGCTAAGCCTATCTCTACTTCCTCTTCTCTCCTCTTGATCTGAATGGTGTCCATTTGTAGAGAAAAGGTATGTAACATTTCACTTGTAAAGTCCTCCAACATGTTTCCAATTTCATTCTTGATGAATGTTGTGGAGGAAGAGGAACTGGCCAAAGATTGACTAGACCTACCCTTCTTCCTAGCAGCCCTAGAATGGTTTTTGAATAATGTCTTGATGCCTTCATAGGGTATTTGATAAATGTCTCCCCTAGGTAGCATGTTTAGGGTTTCCAGTATGTCTTCCCTGATGCCTCTAAGAAGGACTAACTTGAGTGATTCAGAATCAAGGGTGCTTCTGGACCTCCTATAACTGAGCTGGAATATTTCCTCATAGTATTCCACGGATTCATCAGGTCCAAGAGTTATTCTAAAGATTTCCTCTTTGGTGTCTTTGGACATACAATAGTCCCTATACTTGCTGTTAAAGAATTGATGCATTTTAGCCCAGGTAGTGATGCTATCCTCAGGTAGACCCATGAACCAGTGCAAGGTTACATCCTTAAGGGTGGATGGGAACAACTTCAACTTCCAGTCATCAGTGGTATAATCATAAGTCCTACAAACAAAAAAAAACTCAAACAAGAAAATATCAAGGCCTTTTGAGGTTAAGCCATGGAAGCGAGGAAGGGCATAAGGGCTTATATTCTTCATCCTAACTTCTCCATTAGTTTCTTTGATGGGAAAAACTTCCTCATTTATATTTTCAGCCATGGTGTGGGTATGTGGAATGGATTCTTCTTCTTCTTCCCCAATAGTTTCTTCAAATATCTCAGGTTGTTCACCTAAGGGGTCTTCTAACTCCCCTGCAGTCAAAGAGGGAAGTTGACAGTCACCAAAGAAGAGTGAAGGTTGACTATTTGATGGTGTGGGGGTATTTGGCAAGAATTTTCCTAAAGTGTCTCTACTCCTACGAGGCATGAAATAATTTTTTTCCTTTTTATGTGATTTTTTCAAAACTAAATGAAAAACAGAAAGGAAAGAAGAAATAACATCTACTTAGACACCTCCCCGACAACGGCGCCAAAAAGATGGTGAGCCCTGGTATTACACCAAGAGTGTTGCAACTTCCAGAGGCTCTTCAACTTTACTTATCAACCCGTGGTTTTATACAAACTTCGAGGTAAGAGTGTTATACACACAGTAATGCATTGTACTCATGCCACCCTCAACTAAGTCACTTGATCATTGTTACAGGGAAAAGTGTCTATTTAGAACTGCTCTATCCCACTAAGGTGTGATAGCTGCCTTAGAAACAAACAGAGAAAAACTACTTTTGTATTTCCTTTATGAACTATAGATAGAGAGGAATAGAAAGAACCAACCTGTGTCTTGCGCTAATCCTTTGATCCAATCCCTCTCTTCTTTGACAGTCTCCAGCTATCTGCTCCCTTACTTGCCCAGCTTCACAAAGTACCTGTAAGATCACAGAAGAAGAACACTATACAAAGACATGGATCTATATTCATAAACAACTTAGGATCAGATTTAAGTTAACCATACAAATGTAACAAGCATCAATGATACAAAAGCATGGAGGAAAAACTCAAATAGTTTTTATTGATAAACAAGAAAAGATCCAGGAGGAGTTACAACCGGTGGTTCCTGACCCAGCATCAACCTCCCAGCAAAGAAGCCCCTCTTCACCTCCAACAAAGCATAGATCACCCAACACTCTGATGTTTGTCTCAAAAACCAACAGTAATTCCCTACAATATGCAAAATTCCAGCCTCCAGATCTCTGAGATGAGGGATCCATATATAGATATGTGTAAGGGGGATGAGTCAGCTTATGGTTTGATTAGTGTCTTCTCTCTGTCAGTTCTTGCTTCCACTTGGAGACTGAAGGCCTCTTACTCATCCTTGGTCGAATTCAGTGAGGCAAGTGTCACAGGAGAAGATTCTGGAAGCTTCCATTGTCTCTCCACCTCACGGAATGACACTGCCATTTGTCATTTCTCGCCCATCACACCCCATAGAAGGGACTTTTGAAATGCAACGCACCCTCACAGTGTATTTAGGTGCAATGCAATGCACTTAGCCAGTGGAGCAGCTGAAATGATCCTGTTTTAACTTATTCTGAGCAGTTTCTGGTGGAGAACTTCTGGGAGAAGCTGTAATCTATTGACCTTGTTCCTTTAGGGGTTAGAACAACACTTTTAGGGACTTAGGAGCCCTTGGTTTATGGACATTTCATGCTTGGAGTTGTAAGGCACAAAAATGTCTATAACAGTTGCCCCCTAAAGTATGAGGCCGTTAACCTTTTGGTGTCGGGTGAAATACTTTATTATGAGGATCCGAAGTTCTTTCAATGCTGGGAGGAGACCTATAATAAGATACAATACAATACATTATCTTCATACTATTTTCATGATCTAGCTGAGGCGGGCATTCCCATGCTCAACTTTATAAATTCATTTTCATGTACAGAGGACAGACAATCGTTTGAGTGTAGACTGATGATTCTGATAGAGCCATCATCCTTTTGGTAGGATGATTATCTGTGCTGCAATGTTGTACATTTGATGTCTTTATTTCCATGAATATATATCACAGCCCAGATGGATGAAACTAGATCTGGGGTCTTCAATCTCGTCCGATCTTTACTCGAAGTACAAGTCGATCCATGTGAGAGATGTTTTGAAGTCGAACATGGAAAGACATCGCTTGATTACCAGACAATGATGTAAACTGTTAACAAGCACGAGAGGAATCATCGATGATGATAATGATCCTCAAGGTACTGCAGTACAATTCATGTGGTGTGAATAAAGGACTTGGCATCGAGCACCACACAAAATCTTTCGGTCGAAGGTCATTGATGTAAACCTGTCGCCAGAAGTGAGAAACTTGCCATTGAGGCATGCAAGCTTCAAAGTACTGAATGGGGTGTTCCTAGATCAACTTCTTGGATAATGAGCTGATGTCGACAAGAAATGATCCGTCACAGGAGGGCCTTAATGAATCCCACATCAATGACACGGAACGGAGCAAATGATTTTGATGGAGGTGAAAGCGATCTGATGATATAATGTTCAGGGTGGCGGTCATGAAAGAATGGAGTATAATGTATGGTAGTGGGTGAGACACAGGTGACTTCTCTGGATGACTTCTCTTGAACATATCGGTGACACTGATGTGATGGATTGGTAGCATTAACCCCAAATGTGGATGGTATGGCGTGACCATGGCGATGTGGCCGGTCAATGAAACAACCCAACCCGACTCGGACACGGAGTGGAAGTGTCATGTTCAAGAGCGACTTGCTACCAATAAAGATTCTTTGAGTTTTCTTCCCAATTTTTCCCCAGTCATTGCTGACCAGTACCTCTTTATTTTTGTCAAGCTTGAGGAGGATAACATATGCTTGTTCTATAATTTTCCCTTCGGGTAAACCCATTGCTATGTTTTAACGAGCCTAGCGATAGTGAAACTCGTTCTCGTCTAAAGACAAGTTTGTCGCTATTAATCTTTTTAACGAGTTTAACGACAAAGATAACTCGGTCCTTTTCAATTTTAGAGAGTTTGAAAAGGAACGTAAAGGTAACTCCAAAATTCCTTTTTCGTCATCTAATCCCTTAAGTCCGAAAAAGTATAAAACAATACAGAAGGGATGAATTTTCGATAGTTTTAACGAGCCGAACGAAACAAGCGCTCGATCTTTTTGTGCAATAATCCTTCAGGTCCAAAAATATTAAAATCTAGATGAGGGATAGCACTTCCTGTCCCTTTAACGAGCTGGAAGGCCAAGGACTTGGCAATCTTTTCATATTTTACGAGTCAGTTGAAAACAGCTTAAAGAAGACTCATCTTTTGAGGAACGAGTGATAAAACGGGTAGCAGCTGATTCCAGGTAAGGTTTGGAATTTTCCAATCACGGCAGTGTCACAAGGATGGCTAATGAAATCACTCTTCGCAGCTGCTCCTCAAAATGGGTAAACAATCAAATGGAGGTGAATGATCGGCCAATGAAAAAGTGGAGGTGACGGTGCAAACACGACCAAGGCTTTAATGGCTGAAGTACTACATTCACGGTGGTTATTTACCGGGGAATAGTTCATTTTTTAACGAGCTTAAACGTGGGTGGAAACATTTGCTCATGTCTTATGTTTATTTTTTAACGAGCTTGAACTATGTGCTAAAACTGCTCAATGCGGGTTTATTTTTTAACGAGCTTGAACCTTGCGGTAACACTGCTCGATTAATCCAGTCGTATGATAAGAATGTCTCATATAAAAACGACAACTTTTAGAGTTTTGCCCCACATCCTTTCTTTATGCAAGTTAGGAAACAACCAATCCAAAAAACAGATAAATGATCACTCTTTGTTTGCACTCCAAAAGGTTTGCATGCCCCTAGGTATAAAACAGAGTTTCAAGGTCACCCTCTATTCGAGCTGACAAAACATTTGTTTTATCAGGAAGGGTATACCTCTTTCAGGTTACCCAAAGATTTTTCTATTCACAGCGCAAACAAAACACTTCTCTGGCGATGTCTACCGAGATAAACAAAGGTGAGTGAAGGAGGCTACTCCACTCACATAAATTTGACAAGAGAATCTTGTTCTAGAATAACCGTCTCTTCCAATCACGGACGGGGGTACAAACTAGTCATATTCTCCTGCGGAAACCTACCCTATACCCGAAGTTTTCCTGCCGAAGCAGACCAGGGTGCATGCCCCCTGGGTTTCAGTCATATCCCTCCGAATCACTCGCGCTCATCGGGAGGACGGACTAGAGATTGAGACATTTCTTGCATTAAAAGACCATTCAGGGATGGTATATGACTATTTTCTCTGTATGATCCGAGAAATGAAAGCTGGTCCACGAGCTTGACCACTCTTCCTTCGTGCGGAAAACACATTACTCTAAAGAGTGAGGAGAAAATTGCTCCCATGCAATAAATATAGTCTCGTCCAAGGAGTAGATTGTAATCCAGGGGTCCTTGAACTACCATTACGTTCATGTGAACCGTTTTCCTTCTCAATGTTATGGGCACATCGGGAAGGATCCCTAACGGTCAACTGGTTCCTTTATCAAAGCCTGTCAGATTTCTCATCTCAAGCAAAAGCGATGGCGAACCAAGCGCTTTCCAAGTAGTTGAGGAAAGGATACTCACAGAAGCCCCCTCATCTATGATGGTACCAGCCATAACCATTCTATATATTTGAACGATAATTTGGAATGGTACGCTAGCTGGTAAACAGGGTCTGCCTAGTTGATTCCAGTCGAAGGAGACAACTAGGTTGCTTGGAGGTGGGACCGAATAGACGGCCGGGTACGGCTCTGATGAACTTCCTTCTTGCGGTAAAGGAACGGGTAAATTGCCCCCATGTTCGTCGGAGTCTGTGTTTATGAAGAGAATTTGGACGGTGTCATCCTTGTTCTCTTCAGTGACTATATCATCTGAAGATGGAACCTTTGAAGGCAAGACCGGGTCAACTGCCGCCTCGACCTTTTGACTTTCATCTGGTATGGATTCATATGGTTCATCTTCAATGACAATTGCTTCGACCGACCACCTGAGCGGGTCAGCCGGATTTTTGACTAGTGACGGACTCAGCAAGAGTTTTTTATATCCAGGAGGAAGTCGTAATGGTGAAACCAGACGATCATCCAAAACTCTTTTAGCTTCGTCTAAGAAGGGACAACGGTGGATGGCATGATCGCCTTCGCTCAGTTTACAAGGAAATCTACATTTCCCTTTTTGTCCTGGGGCTTCACTTTCTCTAGTCGACGGTGTGTTTTCAACATGATCATCAGAGGTTGACGACACCGGGTTGTGCAAACGAGGAGACCAGTCCCTTAAGATCCGAGGGATGCAAGGACAATCTCTGTGAAAGTGGTCTCCTTTGCAAATGACACATGGCGATTTAGGCCTGGTCGGTGAAGTGTGTGGATTTTCGTTAGACGACACTTGTTTGCCCCCATTCGCTTTTGGCTCCTTCTTCTTCTTCTCTTTCTTCTTCTTTTCCTTCTTCTCCTTAGGAACTTGAATTTTGGCTTTACCAGCCCCATCAAGCGAAGAGGAAGGAGGAGAGGAAGAATTAGAGGAAGTAGAAGGTTGGTGGGCTACTCTGGACTCGTCTAATTGCTGATTCGATTGTTCAGGAATAGTGGTGTTCTGAACGACAAAGGTTGAGAAGAGCCACACAGGCGAACCAATTGTTAGTTCTGGAAGCGACAATGTGGCCATATGGGGCGCACCAACATCTCCCCAAGAGGAGAAGGGACTAGGATTTCCTTCAAGGGGAATTCCTTGGTTGGTTGACTCCATTTTCTCAACCCAAGATCAACGTAGGAAAGGGGTAACGAATATTCCGTTTAAAATAAATTTTTATACACTTTGACACAACTTGTTTTTTCAGTTTTTAAGAGTCGATAAAAAACAAAAGATGACTCTAGTCTCCTTCGATTTTTAATGAGCCCGAAGTGACAAGTGCTCAGATGGACCTTTTCCGTTAAGGAGTCTGAAAAGGAACGAAAGGGACTACTCTGGAGATCTAGGTAGAGGGAGTACCAAACCAATCGCAAAACTGCAGAATACTTTTTACGGTACGCCAGTCAATCTTTCCGAATGCTGTGTTCAGTGCATTGCGATCGATAGGGTGGCAGACATGGCTTCGTAAGGATAAAGGATTTAAGCCTATAGGGGTGAGACCCAAAATATACTCGACGGTACGTGGGAGCACAAGTCCGTACTGGCACTTATCGTCTCAAAGTGGAGGAATCACCCAACCATCAGTGAGGACAACAGTTACCAGGCTTTACGACACCGGAATACATCTCTAGCCTAGACCTCTAAATGTTGTGCGTTAAGTTCCAAAGCGTTGTTAGATTCATTGAATTTATTTTAAGTTGATATTGCTTATGAAGTTTGCCTTTTGGGTTCACCATGAGATGTAGATGTAATTCCTAAAATGCAATCTAAAGATGATAAACAAACTTTTATCTCTTTTGTGCAATGAAAATCCTAACTACTAGAGGAAAAGAAAGAGACAATCTTTTCACAAAGAGAAAAGAGCACACTATAAATGCACTTTCCTAAATCAAGCCAAACAGACTGTCTATATGCAAATGCACATGCATGTATTTGTTTTCAACTTTCTTAGTATTGATGCTAAAAAGAAAGTTGATGTACAAATCTGAATTTCTTTTCAAGCGACAAATATAAACAAGCTCTTTTTCGAAATCAAAAACAGAGATGATTACGTCACCTTGCGATTTTGAAATGAACACTTGTTCTTGACACTAGAAAATTACAAATTTAGACCAAAGGCAATAGTAATAGTATAATCGACCATCAACAGCAATCAAACTTTCTCCTCTGATCTAAATCGACACTTGCGACAGATTCAAATCAAAGGACGACAGTATGACTATTCTACTTTTCCAATGGAAAACTGTAAACGACTCAATAAACACACAAAAACATCTACAGTTCTTTTGTACAAAGGAGGCGGAATAATAGCAAGGAAAAGGGGTTTTAAACAGACATATACTGATCCCAGGCAGCAAAATTCAAAGATAGAACTGGAAAGAATGAAGCACAAGAACCATAGCTGCACAGAGCTAGTCTGATCAGCGCACCTGTAACACAAAGAATCTGAAATGCAGCACAGGTTGCCCTTTCGGGAAGTGCGCTGAAATTCAGGATCTCTTAACAGTACCTGCACTGGGCCAGAAATGAGAATCTATCCGGGTTCCGAGTCACAGTTTGCAGTTCAGCCTTTGATTTTTAGCCGAGTAAAAGCAATCAGTAATGCACAATCAGGGGTAGATCTAAGGAGGGTCTAAGAGCTATCACAAGGGCAATCAGATAGTTTGTGAATCAGTTGTTTAAATCATAAACAGATCCAGTGAATGGATTGAAGTAGTGGATGTCTACTTTGCATTTCTTATGGCAGATGCAGTTCGAATGCTACTTGTAAGTTTATGAAATAAACAACAAAGAATGATACACAAACAAACTAATTAGACAATCCCCAGTGGAGTCGCCATTTTGTTACAGGGAAAAGTGTCTACTTAGAACTGCTCTATCCCACTAAGGTGTGACAGCTGCCTTAGAAACAAACAGAGAAAAACTATTTTTGTATTTCCTTTATGAACTATAGATAGAGAGGAATAGAAAGAACCAACCTGTGTCTTGCGCTAATCCTTTGATCCAATCCCTCTCTTCTTTGACAGTCTCCAGCTATCTGCTCCCTTACTTGCCCAGCTTCACAAAGTACCTGTAAGATCACAGAAGAAGAACACTTCATGCTTGGAGTTGTAAGGCACAAAAATGTCTATAACAATCATTAGGTTTCCAAGACCATTCCTCTACTGAATTGAAAGGAGATTAACTATTGAAAGAAAAATGTGAAGGCTAGCCCTAGTGCAGAGAGTAAATAATTTTCAACTCAAACTTGTAAATGATGTCAACTTGTAAATTCTATGAAAGAACACAAGACTTATGATAATCTGTGGAAATGAAACTGCTCTAATTTTCCATCAATCATATAGCTATCAGGGCTGCTTGAAAATACAAGACTATCTTACCAATTCATAATTCAAGACTGTATGCATTATTTAACTAATTCACACTTGCAGGTTAAGTAAATTTATAATTTCGAAATTTTGAATGAAAGAACTAATTCTATTTGATCTTGCAAGAAATGAAAAGGAATGAAGGGAATGGCCTAGGTGCTACTTCTGGTCATGGAGTCCAAGCTGAGGGTTCAACCTACTCCTAAACTAAGCTATTTTATTTTGCAGGTCAAAAAAGGGTCAAAACAAGTTGTTACAGGTGTGTTACAGGATGTTTCTATAGGACTCCTATACTACTACAAGAAGTCCTAAAATGCTATAGGAAGTTGGACAAGAGGGTTTGGAGGGTACGAATGATGGGTTGAAGTGATGGATAGTTGGATGAAGGCTGTGGGGAATGTAGGGAAGGTGATAAATACCCCTAGCTAAGCCTAGCACTTGAAGAAGGTTGGATTTGGGCTAAGATGGTTGCTCATGTTGACTATAAAACAGAGATCAAGAACATGGGTTTGAATGCACCAGAAAAGGATGGAGAAGTCCTAGATGGAGTTGGTGAAAGGTTCCCTTGCATGTAGACCCAACAACCCTACAACAAAACATGCACCTATTCCTATTTTCATTTGTAAATTATTATAAGTAAAAGTGGAAAATATGAATTGAAACTTGAAAACTATCTAACTAATGCTAATAACTTGATCTATGTAATGAATAACCTTCTAAGCTACAACAATCACATGAGAAGAAAAATACCAAATTTAAACCTTTCCAAGAAACCATAAAAAAAATATATAACTAATGCCAAGAACTCGATCTATTCAATAAACAAGAAATCACACTATGTTTTTGGGCTGTGATGGTGGAGTCCTCTAATCATGCTCCCTTGAGGGAGATGAGATAGGGATGACAGTCATAGAATTTTTTAGGAATTAGACTCTATTGAGTTGCGACAACTAATTAACCTTCTAAGCTAGAACAAATATGAATAAGAAACAACTAATCAACTTTCTAAGCTAAAAGAAATACAAATAAACTTCTACTGAACTACAACATTTAATCAACATCTTAGGCTAAGATAAATATAGATACACAAGAGGGACCTAGGCTGCTAGGGTTGGGCCCTAACCCAAGAGCTTCATCACTCTGAACTAACTTAGTGTTGGATTGAAACAAAGCTTCTCATTATCCATCCAAAAATGTTAAATACATCATCAAAATAATAGTCACAAGTGCTTTATCTCAATGGCCTCTTAGTTACAATAAAACTTTCAATCCTAATAAGTTCCTTAGCATGTTTATTTGTAAAAAAGAGTAGCTAGCAACAACTCCCTAGAAAATAGGGATATTTGTCTCCGTAACTCGAGAATTGGTGGATTTAGATCTTCATTGACTTGCACTAGCTCAACTGCCAATGACCTCGTCCTACTTGGTTGCCAATGACACCGAGTTGATGAGAGATAGAGTGGGGATATTCCACTGATTGGAGGAGTTAAGGAGATGGAGAACCTCCTAGAATCTCTCTTGTTGTCTACTCCAAGTTCCTGCACTCAAATTAACTCAAATTTTCTCTAATTCACACATTTAATACACATTATGCCACATGACATAGCAACACATCTTTTACTACTCACACTAAGCATAATATAACAAAATTTGTAGATAAATGTGATGAAAAGATAATTTAATGGGCTGGAGGATGGCATTTTGACCCTTATATATACCTATTGATGAGCCTCATCAATTACATCTTTAGTTGATGCCATTTTATAAATACATATCCAATTAGTATCAATGTTTTTCCTACAAGTATTATAATTATTTTTGGGCCCAATTCAAATTTTATGAGGGAGAAGTTTGTTGAGAAAGAGAAGTTTTTTGAAAAGAAGACAGCTCCTTAGTATTATGAAAATGTTGTGTGCCTTGCATAAAAAGAGAATAATCATGCAAAATATTCTTGTAGAGGAAGAGGTGGTCAAAGAGGAAGAGGAAGGAAGAGTTTTAGAGGTAGGGGAGGCAAAAAGTTCCAAGGAGAAAAATCTGATCTTTGTTGCATACGATGCAATAGATATGGACATGAGGCATCCACATGTAAGTTTCCTTGGGACAAAATTGAGTAGGAAAGAAATGAAGAAAGAGGTATAACCAATGACAAAGGGAAAGGTAAAGCACCTGAATGCGCTCACTATGTTGTGGCACATTGTAATAATGGAGTAACTGAAGACTTGTTTAATGCTTCACTTGCTTCTTGTAAAGATGATTGGTTGATCGATTTAGGAGCAAATTGCCACATGACTTTTAGGAGAGATATTTTTGAAGAATGCATTGAAAATGTTGATGGAGCGGTATATTTTGCAGATAAGTCAAAACTCAAGCCATCGGGGATTGGCACCATCAGGCTCAAACTTCCTGGTCTTCCAGACCTTATTCTACATGATGTTCTATATCTTCTGAAGATGAGGAGAAAATTGTTGTATTTAGTCCACATCTACTAGCAAGAACACTCCATTCATACACTTGATGGCAAGGTCGAGGTCAAAAAAACATCATCAATCCATTGTCATGACGGGGATAGAAGAAGAAGGACTTATGAAGATGCAAAGAACCTTTTCTTGTGCATTTAACTTCTCATACAATTCTCGCTATGATGAAGGTATATTTCCATCAAGTCTTTTATGGCATGCTAGATGTGGACACTTGAACTATGACAACCTTCGTTTGTTGAAGTTTTCTTACAATTCCTAGGAAACTTAAGCAATGTGATGCTTGTATCTTAGGAAATCAAATAAAACAATATTTTCATGATTCTCATTATAGAGCACATAGAAAAATTGAACTCATTCATTCAGACTTATGTGGTCCAATTCCTGTTCTTTCAGCAAATGGTAATAAATATATGATGGCATTTATTGATGACTACACTAGAATGTGTTGGGTTTATTTATTGAAGTACAAGTCTGATGCTTTTGAAACATTCAATAATTTTCATGCATGGATTGAAAATGATGAAAGGAGGATAACCACCATGGTTACGACAGGTAAAACTTCTGATACTGGTTCAAGTTCAAAAACTAATGTATCTTCTTCAAACATAAATCCTCCACATGAGGATAAAAGAGTTTAACTCTTCCACATAAGGATAACTTCTAAGCATACAAATATTGACACAATGTTTGACAGTGGGTCGCAAGCAAATTTAATATCTGAACATATAGTTAATCAATTGGGATTGGAAACACAGAATCATCTAAGACCATGCTCATTAGGTTGGATTAATAAATCAACTCAGATACATGTCACAAAGAAATGTTGGTTAAAATTTTCAATTAAATCTAAGTACATTGATGAAGTGGAGTTAGATGTGGTCCCAGTAGACATATGTGGAGTTGTCTTAGGAAGTCCATATCTTTATGATCGAGATGTAGTGTTTTATAGAAGAGAACATAAATATCACCTAAAGAAAGAAGGGGTTGAATTTATTGTTATGGCACATAAAGTCAAATCAAACTTGGACTTAATTGTTACAAATCAAGTTAAGAAGTTAATAAGTTCAAGTAAATATGTACTCATGTTTATTAAGGAACAACATAAGTATGATTGTTCAAGATGTGAGATTCATTTTATAGATCAATTATTCAAGGTGGTTAATTCTTTTCCAATAAATCTTATTCATGAACAAGATAAGAAACATGAGATACATTTAATGTTCGATGAACATCTTTTTAAAGACAGAGTGAATCTCAATTCATACATTCAACTGAAATTGTAGAAACTATCATCATCAGTAGTGTATTGCAGGGAATGGTACATGTGAGTCTAATCAAATACTTGTTTCAGATGGTAGGTTTATTTTCAGTTTCAGGGGTGCAGGTTAGTATTGGGGAAAGTCAGTGTTACATTTCTTTGGTATTGCATCATCATTTCATGCTTTAAAAAGTAATGAAACCTCTTTGCAAGTGGAGAGGAAGTCTATAAGTTTTCATGAAAAATCATTTTAAAAGGCAGATCTAAAGTTTCCTTATCATGATTTGAAAACTAGTGCATTAAGTGAAAATTTTAGTCAATGGATATATTAGTTAATAGACGAAGAAATAGTGATTCAAGTAAATCAAAAATTACTTAAATACTTTCAAAATCAAACTAAGTTGTAGTAGTCTTTTCATCACAGCTGGATGAGTTATGTGCAAAAAATTCACTTAGTAATTAGTCAACAGGAAAGTAAATCAAGTCAAGTAATTGATGTGAAATCAAAATCAAAGGAGTCTTTGAATATTTCAATTATTTCGGAAAGTAGATTGTTAATACCCATCAGATGTATTGAACAAAGTTCAAAATTTTTTTTTTTCAAAGATGTTTTTGAATCACTAACTCATGATTCTTTGTGGAAGGAATTCAATTTCCATGTTGATAATAGGTTGTTTTCCCATCGTCGCAAGTTGTTCATACTACAGATGGAAGAAAGAGGTCACCGAATCAACATCATCAGGGTCATCACATGCAGGTGATTGATCGAATGCATTGGTACATTGTTGTAGAGCTATAAAAAGGGTCTCTTTCACCTCTACTTATCTCACATTAATATGTCAATCCGGGAGCGCTTGGTTATTACAAAGAGTGACTCAATCCGAGGCTATTTGTCAGAGTAATGCTAGTAGTACAACGTTCTACAAAAATACAAGAGTAAACGGATGCTTGTCTATAACTAAGTTACTTCAAATGACTAAAGCACACGCTCTTAAAACTAGGCAACTGATCAGTCAAGGGTTCGGTGACGATAACCCATCCCTTTGGAAGCTGATGGAAAGCAAATTAAAGCATGGAAAATCACACATTCAGAAACCAAGCAACTTACCAGTCAAGGGTTCGGCAGCAATAGCTCATCCCTTTGGAAACTGATGGAAAGGAATTTAGAGCATGGATCACGGGTCTTGGAGCGAGGCAGTGAATGCCGAGGCTCACTACAGCCTTAGATCGTCTCTCACACCAAATTAACAATTGCAAGTAAATGGAATGGAAAATAGCAAAATGGAACAGCAAATAAGGAATTGAACAGAAAATCTGGAATGGAACAACAATAATAAAATGGAACAACAATCAAACAACTAAGTCTCGCGAGTTGTAACCAAACTTAATCTATTAACCCAAATGCACTCTTCACAATCAAATATCAATCTTTCACTCTTAAGGCGATAGAACTCACTAATGGAACAGCATTAACTATGAATAAATTATGGAACAACACCAATAGATCATACACACGCAACACACTGGAACAGTAATCTGATCAATCTTAATTAACAAGAATACGACTGTGTTTCCAAATAGAACAACATTATTTATGAATCCAACAATCGTGAAGAACACAACTTCAAATGAATCTATGACATAAATGTTCAGTACAAGAGCTCTGTAACAAAACAATAATAATATTCGGCCAAGACTAATAATCATTCAATCAACTCTGAAAGGATCAGTAATATAATGCAGATTCAATACACAATTCTATCTGTAAAAACCTTAATGGATTAATCTTTAACAGAGCATGTAATGGTGATTCGTAAAGCATATCAAATTACCAGATAACAATGATAAGCAGACCACGTAGAAATCCAATCGTAGTGATACAGAAGCAAGTGTCCTCCGGGGCCGGGCCCTTAGCCTAAAGGGTACACCGCTTTGAGTTAATCCAGACGCAGAGATAAGATAATCACCAATTTTATATTAATGTATGAGACAAAAGTACAATGAACCAGTTCTCAACGAGACTCGATGATCAAAGTTGACCTTTTACAGAAAATTACATAAAAGTATATTATCCAGGTTAACAGTGTTGTCCCTTTATATAAAGGTGACGACAGAGATGTCTAAGTAACAAGATAAATAAAGCAGCGATCCCTCAGGATCAAAGATCCTAAGGGATTCGCCAAACTATCAATCCTTAATCTTTTCTTTTCTTCTCCGCCGAGCTGGTGTCTTCTCCTCCTTTTCCGGGCCAATTTGCTTTGATCTGCTTAGCCTTGTTTGCATTCGGTTTCCCTTCAAAGGGACAACAATTATCTCGTCTTTATCTTTTCCTTCGGAATGACAACTCTTCGTTTTCACCCTTTCCTGCATAGAAGAATAACAATTATCAGTGATTAAGTCTTGCATATTAATTCTCATGTTTTGTTATAATTCTTTATTGTTTTCCAGATTCATGATACAAAAAGGTTTACAAATTATACTGAAAAGCTATTGAAATGATCATCAAAAGCATACCTTTTTGGTACTCCACACACCCCCCTGCTTACCCTGTTTCATGCCCTCATGAAAACATTTTAGTTGACATGCAAGGCAGTGAGAGAATAGGCTGGAGAAGGAATCTCATGCGGAGGCCTACAACCATGATGAGTGACTAGATAGTCAAAGAACTGACCTATTTGACCCTCAGGCATCTCATACAGGGCTTGATATCCGGGTGCAGGGTGCCAAATAATTGGACTGCGAAATCTATATCCTAACCAGGATGGCCCTGCTTTCAAAGTGCTCTCGCCATAGAGGTTCAAACGGTTGGCAGCTAATTCAAAATTATCATACTTAAACGGTTCCCTGAGCTGGATGTTTGGATTAGAGATTCAGTACCGCAATTTGGCTACATCAATGGCGAGGTCTTTGATGGAAAGAAAATACTCTAAACTTTATCGAATGAGTGCCTCATGCATAGTTCCTAACGTTTCAATGACACCCGGAGATCTCATAAGGTTTCTATGTGCTTTCCATAACCGCACTGGCTCCCTAGGCTTAGCCCTTACCCACAAGTCTAGGCCATTTTCCTGCCTCTGGAAAGTGTTATAGGCTTTGAGCCATTTAATCTGATTAACCCTGAATGAGATGAATGCTTGTAATTGAATGTCCCAAACAAAAGGACCAGGGTTCAATTCAGTCTCCTGATCTAGCACGAGGTTATGCAAATAAAATTCACACAACAATCTCTGGATCTTCACCCCATAATGTTTACAACAGTCTATAAATTCATTGAGAGTGTTGATTTGTATAGGGGTGCCTACTTTAACAGCTTTTATTTTTAATTGTAAATATCGTTCTAGTAAAAATAAAGCATAGTTTTTGGTAGGGGCCCTACATGCTAAAACGTCATTGTATAAAGAACACAAGGTATCCATCTACTTGATAACAGTATCTAGCCTACGGGTTACCTTTGCAGCTTTCTCTTGTTCCTTTCGCCACCCTTCAAAGGCCTGGCTTTCGGATTGATTGACGTTCCTTAATTGCTACTGTAACTCTTCATACTTCTCACGGGGGACCGTTTGCTCTCTAAGTTGTTCAGCTTCTTGCTGGGCTTGCTTCATCATCTTATGCAAGGTCCTTGTCTTCGGATCTCTTTTCCATAGGTCAGTGGAGGCCGGGAGTTTTACCTGAACTTTCTTATTACACTGTTTGGAGTTCAGAACCCTTATTACCCCTGAGACAGGTGCCTCTGTCTGGATCTCCTTTTTCTCCTTTTCTTTTTTAACACGAATATCAGCTTGTTGCTGTTCCTTTTCAAATGGAACATCAGTCTGTTCCTCAACATCATTTGGAATAGCCGTCTATCCTTCAGCATCATTTGGAACAACATTATGTTCTTCAGCAAGGTTTGGAACAATAGGGCGATCGTTGGTCCTTCGCCTTTTTGCCTTGCGGGATTTTACTGCAGTGGCCCTCTTTTTCTTCCCTGCGGTCTTCCTTACCTTTTGGTTTTCTTTTAGAATTCTAATTAGCTGTCGGAGCTGGGCTATTCTATTCAATAATTTCTGCCATTCCTTTCGCAATTTCTTAATTTCCAGCGTTTCATTAGAAGGGACAGCAGGCTGTCTACTGTGGTCTGGACCATGACTAGTCTCTGGGTCTTTCTCCTGGGGTGCTTCCTCGCTATTCTGCTCTGGCTGTTCTGGGGTAGGAACCTTAGCTAGTTCCGTCTCTTCCTGGACAACTGCTTGTTCTGCTCCTACTCCCTCCGGAATTTCCTCTGGTGACTTGGGAACAGATTGTTCCCGTTCAGTATCTCTTATCTCCGCTTCATCATGAACAGGCAGATTTTCTTCTTCTGCCTCTGTTGCATCTGGTTTTTTGGATGTGTTTTCTTTTTGGGGTTTGTCGTGGAGGTTTGCTCGACTGGAAGGTTGGCCATACTCACCCATATTGGCCAAAACTGCAGCCAATTTGTCTTCTCTCACTGGGTCTTGTGGTGGGCTACCTTCCTGCTGTCCTATTTCCTCCTCCTGCTTGGATTGCTCAGTTTCTACCTCGGAATGCTCAGCTGCTTCCTCATTTTCCTCTTCGGATTGCTCGGCCCTCTCTTCAGATTGCTCGGCCTCCTTTTCAGATTGTTCTATCTCTACTTCTAGTTGTGAGGGTTGCTCGTCCTCAATTACCACTGGCTGGCTGGTGCTTTCCTGGAGCTTTTCCAGCCTTCCTCTTATTCGAGCTAACCGGGCTGATTTTCTGGGCCTCTCTGGCTGTTCGGGTGTATCGGTGGCATGCTTACGCTTTGCCGATTCCTGGTGTATTTCTGGTCGTTTAGATGCACTAGCAACATGTTTTTGTTTTACCAATTCTCTGCGTTTTTCCGGACGTTCTGGTGTGCTTGTAGAATGTTTACATTTTGGGGATGGTGCTGTCACTCCCCCCTCAATCATTGCAATCAGTTCATCCCAGCTGCTTTGCTGCTGGGTAAGACTATGACTAACTACTAATTGCAACAACGGAAAAATGTAAAGCTATAAAAAGGGTCTCTTTCACCTCTAATTATCTCACATTAATATGTCAATTCGGGAGCGCTTGGTTATTACAAAGAGTGACTCAATCCGAGGCTATTTGTCAGAGTAATGCTAATAGTACAGTGTTCTACAAAAATACAAGAGTAAATGGATGCTTGTTTATAACTAAGTTACTTCAAATGACTAAAGAACACGCTCTTAAAACTAGGAAACTAATCAGTCAAGGGTTCGGTGACGATAACCCATCCCTTTGGAAACTGACGGAAAGGAAATTAAAGCAAGGAAAATCACACATTCAGAAAACCAAGCAACTTACCAGTCAAGGGTTCGGCAGCAATACCTCATCCCTTTGGAAACTGATGGAAAGGAATTTAGAGCATGGATCATGGGTCTGGGAGCGAGGCAGTGAATGCCGAGGCTCACTACAGACTTATATCATCTCTCACACCAAATTAACAAATGCAAGTAAATGGAACGGCAAATAGCAAAATGGAACAACAAATAAGGAATTGAACAGCAAATCTGGAATGGAACAGCAATCAAACAACTAAGTCTCGCGAGTCGTAACCAAACTTAATCTATTAACCCAAATGCACTCTTCACAATCAAATATCAATCTTTCACTCTTAAGGCGAATCAAGCAGAACTCACTAATGGAACAACATTAACTATGAATAAATTATGGAACAACACCAATAGATCATACACACGCAACACACTGGAACAGTAATCTGATCAATCTTAATTAACAAGAATACGACTGTGTTTCCAAATAGAACAACATTATTTCTGAATCCAACAATCGTGAAGAACACAACTTCAAATGAATCTATGACATAAATGTTCAGTACAAGAGCTCTGTAACAAAACAGTAATAATATTCGGCCAAGACTAATAATCATTCAATCAACTCTGAAAGGATCAGTAATATAATGCAGAGTCAATACACAATTCTATCTGTAAAAACCTTAATGGATTAATCTTTAACAGAGCATGTAATGGCGATTCATAAAGCATATCAGATTACCAGATAACAATGATAAGCAGACCATGCAGAAATCAAATCGTAGTGATACAGAAGCAAGTGTCCTCCGGGGCCGGGCCCTTAGCCTCAAGGGTACACCGCTTTGAGTTAATCCAGATGCAGAGATAAGATAATCACCAAGTTTATATTAATGCATAAGACAAAAGTACAATGAACCAGTTCTCAACGAGACTCGATGATCAAAGTTGATCTTTTACAGAAAATTACATAAAAGTATATTATCCAGGTTAACAGTGCTGTCCCTTTATATAAAGGTGACGGCGGAGATGTCTAAGTAACAAGATAAATAAAGCAGCGATCCCTCAGGATCAAAGATCCTGAGGGATTCGCCAAACTATCAATCCTTAATCTTTTCTTTTCTTCTCCGCCGAGCTGGTGTCTTCTCCTCCTTTTCCGGGCCGATTTGCTTTGATCTGCTTAGCCTTGTTTGCATTCGGTTTCCCTTCAAAGGGACAGCAGTTATCTCGTCTTTATCTTTTCCTTCGGAATGGAAACTCTTCGTTTTCACCCTTTCCTGCACAGAAGAATAACAATTATCAGTGATTAAGTCTTGCATATTAATTCTCATGTTTTGTTATAATTCTTTATTGTTTTCCAGATTCATGATACAAAAAGGTTTACAAATTCTACTGAAAAGCTATTGAAATGATCATCAAAAGCATACCTTTTTGGTACTCCACAATTGTTAGGTCAAGGTGGAAAGAGAGGGAGTTCTACCCTCATCTACTATTTAATTAGTAAAACTTTTGTGGTTCAAAAGCTTTCAAGTGGAGAGGAATGATCTAGGAGGATCCATCGATCCAATTGTATAGATGTTAAAAGTGTTGTCATCAGTGTTCATGGGTGTCATTCGGTGTCATCATCGCTTCATTTCAACTTCGACAGATCGACAGTGTTGGTTGTGGTTTAGGTTGTTCAGGTAATGTTATGGTTTCATAGCGTTCGGCGAATATGGTTTAGCACCTGGTTGTCAACTTGAGTTCATCAACAATTCCCCAGGGTTTGGTTGACGACATGTGTTTGTCATTTGACTTTGCAGGTTTGATGTGTCGACATTAGTGTCATCAGTGGCATAGATTCATCGTCTGAGTTGTCGTTGCAAAGACAGCTGGAGTTAATGATGTGCATGGGTTTTCGTCATGGCAGAGGATCGATATCGTCGTTTGTCAACAGTCGGCATGGGTTTATTGTCATCATGTGATGAATTTTGCGAACGTCTAATTGTGATAAAATTGTGCACATGGGTTTTTAAAATAAATCCTAATATATGTACCAACCCTAAATCCTATGCTAAATCTATGTATTAAATCCTAGACCTGTGCCTAAAACCCTAATCAAAACCATGTAGTAATCCTATGCTACTCTAACCCTCAAACTAATACATTTCCACCCTTTACAAATCAAATGTATTAAAAAACCAACTCTCGGCCTCTATAAACCATTGTAAAACATTGCGAAACCTTATGACAGTCCCTAACCACCAGATAAACCATTGAAACAGTTAACTGTGGCGGGACCATGCATGTGACAGGGGTTAGCAAAGCCACGGGCCTTGACCGCGCGGTAACCGCAGTCCATAAACCGTGTCGGGCTCATGTGAATGCTGTAGTGGAAGACTGCTGGGTTTGTATAGACCACGAGTTTCAAACCACGTCGAAGTACATGTGAACGCAGTAATGCAAGCCATCGGAGAAAGCCGCTAAAGGTAACCGTTAGGCAGTGGTCACACGCAGATGTTAGCGCAACCGCCGCCGGAACCGCCGGAGGAAACCACAGAGGTGGCACCTGGTGGTTAGACCGCCAGTGCTCACATGTAGTGGTTACAACCCTCCACCCGGTTAGCTGCCAGCTAACAGTTTCGGGCTAACCAAAGTCATTTTTTGGGTTTTTGATTGTTAGTTTGTTAAACAAATTAATTCGACCACCATGCCCACCTGCCTAGGTGTCAAGTTACAATTAGACCGAGGCATTTGAAACCTTCAAGTTAGCACATTCATGCCTAAATTGATCCTGAGGTGGTTTTTATGCATCTTTAGGCCTATAAAGGCAATTTTTCCTTCATTGAGAAGGAGGGGAGTAGTTTTCAACTTTTGTATGTAGGTTCTGGAGGGATAGAGGCGATTTTGTTTTTAGTGTTTCGGGAGCATCCGGAGTTGGATTTGGAAACTGTAAGCGGCGTTGGAAAGCTAGTTCAGAGAGCTATCTAATGAAAGAGGTCATAATTTCCTCTGTGCAAGTTCAGTCTATCCAAATAAATGTGTAATCGCCTTCTTCTTTCTCATTCCTAATAAAAATAGTCGCCCATCTTGAAAATGGACCTGGAGACGTAGTCCATCAGGGACGAACTCCGTAATCAATCTTGCATTCTGGTATATCTATGTTTTTGTTGTTTATTCTTCTATTTTGCATCTTAATTATGGTTTATTAGCTGTCGTAAAGTGTTTTGCTCCAACAGTTTCCCTGGATTTCCATGCTTTCAGTTATCATTCAAATCACTAATGGCTAATCAATTCTACATCAGTTTTTAGTATATGGTCATATCAGATCACTTTCCAAATAAAATTATTCTTTCCATTCATCAAAAATAATTAAAGATAGAAAAATAATTGAAATGACAAAGGGGACAATCAACACATCAACAAGAGACACTGGATTTGGTCAAGGACCAGGGAAAAAAACCCCACTAGGGGGAAAACCTTTTAAAAAATATTCTTCTATTATATTGTAATAAAATGTTTAGAGATAGTGCTACAATGAGCTTAATGAAATATCATCCAATAACCTAATCACATTTTGAAATAGGATTCCAGCATCAAGATATATCAGAGATAACTTTTCCTATCTGCGGTCAATTGTAGTCAGCTGCAGTCAATGATCAAAATTCATTCAAACTTCCCAGTCGCATGGATGAGGAGTTGTGCGTGTGACTAAAGGTTTCCAGTTGCTCCCTTGAGTTTGTGATGCCTTTGTTTGTGGTTGAATCTACCTTGTGGCAAGCCAACAACTGTAACCCAAAACCCTAAAATAGATGTGAGCCTCGCACCCTATAATTTTGGACCTTTGCAAACTTCCTTTTGTCATCCCAACCTCAGACCTATGCAAACCAATAAATGAAGAAGATAAGAATAACATGCTTGGTGATTTTCAAATGATGTTGAGGTCAACTATATTTATAAGCTTCCATGGGTGTCCAATTTTCTTTGGGGCTGACCTTGTCCAAATGTGCATATGTGGAATTTCCTTCGTAAGTACACTTTCCCTTATTGATTTGAGTGATCTTTAGGTTGATTTTGGTCCTCTCGAAAAGATAAATTCAATGCAATCATCATATACATCAAATTATTTTACCAAAGTGGAATTTTACCATAGTTTCATAATTTAACACTTTCTCTCAACTATGGAGAATTCCACTTGTCAATATCTGATCATCAAACATCCTATCATGTATATCCTATCGTCACATCATATCCCATCTCTTCTCAAATCTATCTGCTAAAATATTCTTGGATCTAAAGAAGAATAATTAGGGAGAATTATCTTCCACCCTCTATAACATCGGAGAGAGAACAATATCAAGGAGCACATCCTAACCTGAATCTACATCGGGGAGCACATCTCAACCCAGAATCTCATGGGGGAGCTAAACATCTACAACCCCATATAGAGAAATAGGTGGTATAGGGGAGAACAACTCAACCCATTCTATTTATCACTGATCTTCCCAATGATGATTCTCAAGATTCATAGGGTGAAACATCGGCATCATAATCGGCATGGGTTATACAACCCCAAGTACACTCTCAATCCGTTGGCCAAACAGGGAGCAGTAATCCCAACAAGTTGAGCTTGTGGGTATGATGCTAACTGGGGTATACTTTGCAAAGACTAATATAGGGGAGAAACATCTCCAACCCTATGGGTAACAGATAAGGGAGCAACATCTATGACCCTTTTGTCTAGAGATCCCTTAACCCCAGGAGCCCTCTATCTCAATTCCTCACCCTAGGAGCTCATACAAGGGGGGAAGAGTTGGCTCAGTGTTTGTTATAGATCCATTTGGGCACATCAACCCCAACATACAAATCAGTACTATTAGGGCCCATCAAACCCTATTTCAGTTGTTAAATGCCCTAAATGAAGTCAACCATCAGAATGCCTCCTTCCCAAGAGATTCCATGACTGAAATCATCCAAAAACTACCTCTAAGAAGATTAGCGTAGGTAGGCCTTCATCAGGGTGCACTACAGTGCAGTCTAGTACATTGTCTGGGTGCTATGCAGCACACTTGAGCCCTCTTTGGCCTGCGCTAGGCGAATTTGAGAGAAATTTCATTGGGGTTTGGGAATATTCTTATCCATTGGGTGCATCTAGAATCTTTCCAAGTTTATGTACTCCTTTGAGCTCGAATTTGGATGAGCTAGGGAGTTAAGGAACATCAATCTCTTTATCCTTTCCTCCATGGAACTAAAGTCTAAGTTTGGGAGGGCATTCATTATCACCATTTATGGGATAACTTCCTTCATTCACCTATTAAAATACCACTCATCTAAGTGATCAGGGGCTAGAAATCATTGAATTATAGGGAGATGCTATTAGTATGATACTTGAGTTGGTTTCAAGTATTGTAATGATGTCAAAATGTCTTGCTTGTTATGAGGAGAGGATGGGATTGAACTAGAGGAGTGACACTGAATCAAGCAAATTGCGTTGTAATTCTTCCTTTCATTAGTAAAGTGTTTGAAACTTTTTCCATATGTTTGTATTGTTCATTAATCCTTTCATATGTGTATTATGAACTTGATTCCATTCTCTATTTAATCAATAGATTAGTATCATATGCTTTGATCGGTTTTTGTCTTCTGTGCGTGCGCGGGTACTTTTTAAGCGGATTAAGTATGGAAAGAAGCGACAAAATTGGTCAAGCGAGATAAGGAGTAAGCGAAAGCTACAATTAGGCTTCTTTACTATCTTATTAATCAATTGGTTATAGAAAAGGTAGAGAATGCTTTGCACTGTTGTTCTAGACTTAACTACTAGTCTAGGGGTTTAAGTGTTTATCCGTAGACACTAAAACTTCCCAAAAAAAAATGGCGACTCCACTGGGGAGTGAATCATCTCTCCTAGTAGCTAATCCCCCTCCTTAGACACCTTGAAATACTGTACTTGTTGTAATTCAGCCTTTTGAATTGAATTTTGGTCAAAATCTGAGGTTAGATGACTCTTCAGTGGCCTCACAGGAATCAGCCTAGGCTAGCCTTAGAGACAGTGCACTGCAATGCACCCTCTAGTTAGAGACAGTGCATTGCAGTGTAGTTAATCCCTCTTTGGCTTGCACTGATCTTCCTATGGTCGGATTCCCACCCTTGGAATTAAATTTTTTGCCAAAATTCTTCTGATTGCTTGTTTGCTAATTGTAAATGGATGTCATGTCTCAGAAAATAGGTTTTCATCTCCTTAGCTGGCCCTACTTAAACTAGGATTGATAAATGTTTCTTATGTATTTACTTTGTCATTTTCATTCTATAGTCAAAAGTTAGTTTTTGGTTGCTTGATCTTTGTCGAAAGAAAGTGTCGCAAAATCATCTTTTCCTTCAAAAATTGAATTGTCATAAAGTATTCATTCATGAAAGATCGATTGATTGATGTGTGCATATGATTAGTCTTTTCATTGAAAGTGTCGTAATTCCTCATTTATTTGAAAATGAAAGTGTCGTAAAGTCTTCCTTTCCTTGAAAAGAAATTGTTGCAAAATTGTCATTTTTATGAAAAGAGTTTATTGATTGATTGTGCATTAGTTTTCATTTTTGTTCATTCACATTAAGGGAAATCAAAAAGAAATACATGCATGTTGCATTGAAAAAGTTTGTGTGTGCTGATAGGAATAGTGTAGGGAAATTGCATTAGATGTTCTCTTTGCTCTCTGTCAAAGATCTGATTGCTTTATCACTACTAGCTAAGGATTTTCATTGTTAAATTGAATGGAAAGAATGCTTATCATATTAGTTTCATTTTAGGAATTTCAAACATACATCATGTGGTGAACCTTGAAAGGAAAATTCTAAAGAAGATCAACTTAAAATTTATCTGAATTTACCTAATGGAGCATTGTCACCTAATGAAAAACATTTAGAGGTCTAGGCTAGAGACGTGTTCTGGCATCGTAAAACAAAGCAGTTGTCGCTAACTTGTCTACAATACATCTTGAGTGTGATACCTCATTCCACGTACGTGAGTATATCGTAGCTTGTCCATGTACCTTCGGGTATATAGGGTGGTGTTATAGTACATAAAGTATATGGGAATGCTCTCACTGTGTGGTTTTGCATTAGACAATGCTTATATGGATTGGGCCTCCACGTACTTTCGGGTATATATGGGAGGACAACACTAGGTTGCTATCCATCCTTAGGTAACCGAGTCGGCTACCTTGTACACTATGATACACCGAACACAACATTCGGGGAGATTGCATGCCCATACTTCTTGGTTCGCCAGGAGGTATTATGCAGTTCACAGTTGCTTGGTAAACCTTTTGCCTAGATTATCCCTCTTTTGTTTTGTTACTTTGATTAAAATAAATATAATTGACCATGGATAACATCCTCCACGCTCGCTCCTTAGTTGATCTTAGCTTGAAACATATGGTGAAAAATTCAGAGTCCACCGATCAAGGAATTGCTTTTGATAGGAATCCTAGTCCTTTTCCTCCTTTTGGAAATATTGGTGATCCATATAGGCTACATTGTCCCTTCCGGGATTTACCATTGGCTTCCTAGTATGGTTGTTTTCAACCTCCTTGGTTCAAAATTTCGTTATTTCTCGGCAATCAGTACACCTCTGACTGGACAAAATCAACCTCCAGTTGATCCTAAATTTGACCCTTTTCCTTCTTCCTTGGTTGTTTCTTCTTACCCTTCTTCCTCTTCGCCTGGTGAAATTATTGGTACTTGTAACCAGGTGGCTAAGAAGAAGAAGAAAGGGAAGAAGAAGAAGAAGAAGCAAATTCAGCAGAGGGGCAACCAAGCAAACATTTCTTTGAATGCAACATCTGATGAGAAACCATCCATCAAGCCTCACAAAGTTCAATATCCATGCAAACTTTGTGTGGGATACCATCTTATTCAAAATTGTCCTAATATTCCTCAGACCTTAGAAGAATGGTCTTCCCGTTCACATCATCCTGTGTCATCAACTTCTCGAGATCATGTTGGTGACACACCATCATCTAGTGGTAGTAAAGTTCATGGAACCATGGGTAAAGTTAATTTTCCCTGTAGGTTATGTGAAGGGAATCACCCCATTCACCTTTTTCCCTATCTGGATGAAGCCAAAAAGGTGTTGGATAACCATCCTGCTTCATCGCAGTAACTTCCATCTGGTTACAAGATACATCCTCCATTAGTTGATGAATTGACTGACTTAAATCAATCATTGGTCAAACCCACTCTCTCTGAAAGTGAATCCTATGAGTCTATACCTGACCCAAATCATCAGGTCGAGGTAACAGTTGACCTGAATTTAACTTCAATAAATCGTACCTTTCTCGAAGAGAGTGAATATGATACCACTTAGGTTCTTTTTGTTTCTTCAAGTTCAAATGAGATTGGGGTCAATCCGCCTGTTCCATCAAGATAGGAGGAAAATCCTCCCATTCTCATAACTCAATGGGTTAACTCTCCCATTTCTACGAGACCCCCTCCAAGTAGTTTGGTCACTTCCTTTGATTGGAATCAACTAGCAAGATTCCGTCTTCCTTATTATGTGCCTTTATAGATCATAGTACATGTTTGTAATATGATTGTATCTGGCACCATTATAGATGAAGGTGCATCAATGAGCATCCTTTCCTCAATTGCTTGGAAAGCACTCGGTTCGTCGCTGCTTGTGCCAGTTACCCAAAATCTGTTGGTTTTTAATAGAGGAACTATTCAATCGTTAGGGATCCTCCCTCAGTTACCTATTACTTTGGGATGAAAAATCATTTATCTGAACGTGATGGTAGTCCCAGGACCTTTAGATTACAATTTAGTTCTTGGGCGTGACTATGTTTATGGCATGGGAGCTATTGTTTCAACACTATTTTGAGTGATTTATTTCCCGCATGAAGGAAGAATTGTCACCGTTGACCATCTTTAATTTTCTGGTCCAAATATGGCTTCCAATCAACCATCATCCCTAAATGGTCCTTTTGTACCAATGGTATCATCCCCGCCACGGGTTAATTATGTGGCAACCCGTTCCATACCTACATCAACTGATGATCAATTAAGTGATGTTGTATATCATGTACTGGGGGCATTGGAACCATATCTCTCCTTCATGACTTCTTATGAGTTGTGATCTAGGTCCATGAGGATAGTTCCTTGTCTTGTGTCAACCTCGTTAAAAAATGAAACAAAGCGAATGAAGATAGTTCTTTTACTGTGTCAACCTCATTAAAAAATGAAACAAGGAATATGAGGATAGTTCTTTTACTGTGTCAACCTCGATAAAAAATGAAACAGGTCCATGAGGATAGTTCCTTGTCTTGTGTTAACCTTGTTAAAAAATGAAACAAGGAGTATGAGCATAGTTCCTTGTCTTGTGTTAAGCTCATTTAAAAAATGAAACAAGATCCCAAGTTCCAAGTCGAGTCTTTGATTAGATCTCATAAAATCCCAGTCAAATCTCTCACTTGATCTCGTAAAAGAACCTTCATTCCATCCGCTTGATAGCCATGAGTAGTCTACTTAGGTGAATGCAATGAAGCTTGGGGGGCATGCACCTAATGGTAAAGTTAAGTTTCCTTGTAGGTTATGTGAAGGGAATCACCCCATTCACCTTTGTCCCTATCTGGACGAAGCCAAAAAGGTGTTGGATAACCATCCTGCTTCACTGCAGCAACTTCCATCTGGTTACAGGAGACTCTCCTTTTTATCATACTGGGGGCATGTAAACCAATTCCAAGCATAGTTTTTCATTTCAAGCTTGTGTAAACATGAAACTGAACCCAAGCATAGTTCCATATGGTTCAAGCTTGTCTAAAAATGAACCCATTTCCAGTTTAACCCTCGTGATTGCCATTCTATCAGCCTCTTTCATCAGATGAGCCTTGGTTGTTTTCATCCCATCGCCACCATCCCTTTGGCCAATCATACACTTTCACTTGGTGGTTTTATCCTTTTTGAGGAACAATTGCAATGAGTGGTCTTATTAGCCAGCCTCTTCACATAAATCAACATGTTTTGAGAAGTTCCAACATCATCGGAACCAGTTGCTATCCTAGACACCACTCGTTCCTGAAAATGGAATCGTCTTTAAGCTCTTTTCAGACCCTCTAAACATGAAAAGATTGCCGAGCGCATGTCCTTTCCAGCTCGTTAACGAATTGGAAATGATATCTCTCTTGTATTATTTTACGCTTTTTCGAACTTGAGAGATTAATCTATGAGAAAGATATTTTGGAGTTTCCTTTTCATCCTTTTTCAAACTCTCTAAAAATGAAAAGGACCAAGTTATCTTTGTCATTAAACTCGTTAAAAACATCAAATAGCAACAAACTTGTCCATCTAGAAAAGACTGAGTTTCACCTTCGCTAGACTCGTTAAAGCATCAAATAGCGATGGGTTCACCCGAAGTGTGGAATTATACAACAAGCATATGTTATCCTCCTCAAGCTTGATAAAAAGTAAAGAGGTACTAGTCAGCAATGACTGGGGAAATTTGAAAAAGGGGAAAACACTTTATGGTAGCAAATCGCTCTTGAACATGGCACTTTCACCTCATCACTATGACTATGTGGGTTGGGTCGTTCAACTTGATGGTTATCACACCGTTGGTCTATCATACCATCCATTACTTTTTTTTGGGTCAATGCTACCAATTCATCTTATTGTTGCCGACATGTTCAAGAGAAGTCATTCACTTCAAAACTTCATCCTTTACAATACCGTAAACCTTCATTTTCATGACCGCCATTCCTGAACCTTTTGTCGTCAGTCGATTTTTTATCTCCAAAATCATTTACCTCGTTTTGTGTCGTTTATGTGGGATACATCAAGGCCCTCCTGCAATGAATCACTTCTTGTCGGCATCAGCACATCATCCAAGAAGTTGACTTAGAAACACCCCTTCAGTACCTTGAGGCTTGCATACATCAATGACAGGTTTCTCGCTTCCGATGATAGGTTGACATCACTGGCCTTTGACTGAAAGACTTTGTATGGTGTTCGACATCAAATCATTTATTCACACCATGCAAAATGTACTGTAGTACCTTGAGGGTCATTATCATTACTAGTGATTCCTCTCGTGTCTGTTAACAGCTTACATCATTCGCTGGTAATCAGATGATTTCGTCCCATATTCGACCTCAGATCATCTATTCACATGGTTAGACTTGTATAGGATCGAAAGATTGAATGAGATTGAAGACCCTCAATCTAGTTTCATCCATCTGGGCTACGATATTTTGAGGAGTACTAAATCAAATGTACAATGGCCTTACATTCATGGTCATCCATTCATGGGTCTATATCTGTAGACGACTATATTTGTACATGTAATGAAAGTTTACAAGCTAAGCATGGGTATGCTTTCCCTGAGAAAGTTCATGAGAAAAAATCAAATTATCATGATATATGTAATGTAATTGATGCAGGTCACCTTCCGCTTCGAAACCTCCTCTTCACATGATAATGAATTTCACTCGACATACATATTTACGACTCCATTCTTTAGGGGGAAACTATTACATATCCATTTGGGCACATTAGCCCCAACGTACATATCAGTCCTATTAGGGCCCATCAAACCCTAATTCAGTTGTTACATGCCCTAAATGAAGTCAACCATCAAAATGCCTCCTTCCCAAGAGATTCCATGACTGAAATCATCCAAAAGATGCCTCTAAGAAGATCACCGTAGGCAGACCTTCATCAAAGTGCACTGCAGTGTAGTCTAGTACACTGTTTGGGTGCTATTCAGTGCAATTGAGCCCTCTTTGGCTTGCGTTGGGCGAAATTGAGTGAAATTTCATTGGGGCTTGGGAATATTCTTATCCATTGGGTGCATCTAGAAGCTTCCCAAGTTTATCTACTCCTTTGAGCTCGAATTTGGATGAGGTAGAGAGTTAAGGAACATCAATCCCTTTATCCCTTCCTCCATGGAACTAAATTATAAATTTGTGAGGGCATTCATTATCACCATTTATGACATAATTTCCTTCACTCACCTATAAAAAGATCACTCATCTAAGTGATCAAGGGATGGAAATCATTGAATTATAGGGAGATGCCGTTAGTATGAGACTTGAGTTGGTTTCAAATATTGTAATGATGTCAAAATGTCTTGCTTGTTATGAGGAGAGGATGGGATTGAACTAGAGGAGTGACATTAAATCAAACAAATTGGGTTGTAACTCTTCCTTTTACTAATAAAGTGTTTGAATATTTTTCCATATGTTTGTATTGGTCAGTGATGCTTTCATATGTGTATTATGAACTTGATTCCATTCCATGTTTAATCAATAGATCATTATCATATGCTTTGATCGGTTTTTGTCTTCTGTCTGTGTGCAGGTACTTTTCAAGTCGATTAAATATGGAAAGGAGCAACATAATTGGTCTAGGGAGATAAGGAGTAAGTGAAAGCTACAAGTAGGCTTATTTACTATCTTATTTAATCTATTGGTTATAGAAAAGGTATAGAATTCTTTGCACTATTGTTCTAGACTTAGCTACTAGTCTAGGGGTTTAAGAGTTTATCCGTAGACACCAAAACTTCCCAAAACAATGTTCTTGATCAGTGATGCCCCTTGCCAGGAAGGGTCACATCCATCAGTCCAAGCTTCTTTATGAAGATCAATAACATCCCTTTCAGAAAACCCTTGGTGAGAATATCTGCAATCTCCTCATTTGTCAATATGTGATGGAGTCAAACAGATCCTTTCTACACCATGTCTTAAATGAACTAATATTGAATCTCTACGTGCTTGGACTTGTCATGAAATATGGGATTCTATACCAGACAAATCCCACTCTTGTTGTTGCAATATATCACTGTAGTATATAGGAATTGCTCAAATAGCTCTCAATAGATTCCTTAAACAAACTGCTTCATAGTTAGCCATGCTAGCAGAAATATACTTTGCCTCCATGGTACTCAATGGTGATTTTTTTGCTTCCTACTCATCCATGATATCATCATAGATCCACGGCTGAAACAACATCCAAATGTACTCTTCCTGTTGACAACATTTCCTACCCAGTCAACATTGGTGTATCCATGAAGTCAAACATCTCTGACAAAATATCTCAGACCAAGTGTGATAGTCCCATGCAAATATCTCAAAATGTGTTTGGCAGCGATCCAGTGTGCATGGAGAGGCGCATTCATGAATTGAATCAATTTATTCACTACATAGCATATGTCCAAATGGATGTTCACTAGGAACATCAGAGCCCCAATCAGTTATCTATACTTAGATGGATTCACAAAGTCAGGTCCTGTAGCTTCTCCATATAAATTCTTGAAGTTGATTTCCATTAGTGTGGGTAGTGATTTGTATTCTGTCATTCCAAATATTTCCAATAACTTCACAATATATTTTCCTTGCGAAAGGAAAATCTCACTGGTTCTTTTCCACACCTAAAGGCCTAGAAATTAGTGCATGAGTCCAAGGTCCTTCATCTTGAATTCAGAGGCTAAATCCTTCTTACACTTAATAATCAAGGGCTCACCACTTGTCAAGAATAGATTTTCAACATATAAAACCAAAATCAATGACATACCTTGGACTACCTTGAAGTAGAGCTTGGGATCGACATTACCTCTTTTGAATCCCAACTTTACCAAATAATTGTCTATGCATGTGTACCATGCTCCGAGGGCTTGCTTCAAACCATACAATCCCTTCTTCAATCTACAAACATGTGTCCTTCAGTCCTCTATTTCAAATCCTTGTGGCTCCTCAACATATACTTCTTCTTATAACATAACATGGAGGAATGTTGTCTTTATGTCCATCTAATGAAGAGTCCATCACTGACTTTTGGCAAGGGAAACTATCGAACAAATGGTTGTATATTGAGCCACAGGTTTAAATATATCATCATAATCTTATCCCTCTTTCTGGGAGAATCCTCGAGCCTTGAACCTTGCCTTGTATTTCTGAATGCTACCATCAACTCCACACTTGATCTTGAATAACCACTTTGAAGTCACCACAGATTTCCCATTTGGTCTTAGCTGTTAGCCTCTCTCATAAAACAATAATAAATCCAAAAATAAATAAATAAATTAAATATTCCAAGTTAGGAATTTGTGCCTAACTCTTGGGTTGTTCCTCAAAGATAGGAGTTAGTTTAGGTAACTCCTATATTGGTGTGTGTCTGGTGAGAAATTACCTCAACCAAAGGAGAAATTATCTCAACCAAAAGTGTCTAAGATAGCACGCACTATCTTGAGAACACTATCTCTCATCTATTTATTTGTAACACCATATTCAATTATTTTAATAATGAAAATGAGAGAGAATACCTGAGGAAGCATGAGGCTTCAGCCTTTTTCTGCCAATATTTTGTGTCTGGTTTATTATGTGTGCTTTATATATTTTTCCGAGTTAATTTCTTTTTTCAATATGAGTTAATTCATATTGAAAAAAGAAATTAACTCAGAAAAATATATAAAGCACACATAATAAACCAGACACAAAATATTGGCATAAAAAGGATGAAGCCTCATGCTTCCTCAGGTATTCTCTCTCATTTTCATTATTAAAATAATTGAATATGGTGTTACAAATAAATAGAGGAGAGATAGTGTTCTCAAGATAGTGTGTGCTATCTTAGACACTTTTGGTTGAGATAATTTCTCAACCAAAAGTGTCTAAGATAGCACGCACTATCTTGAGAACACTATCTCTCATCTATTTATTTGTAACATAATATTCAATTATTTTAATAATGAAAATGAGAGAGATTACCTGAGGAAGCATGAGGCTTTAGCCTTTTTCCGCCAAAAAAAAAAAAAAAAATTCATATTGAAAAAAGAAATTAACTCAGAAAAATATATAAAGCACACATAATAAACCAGACACAAAATATTGGCGGAAAAAGGCTGAAGCCTCATGCTTCCTCAGGTATTCTCTCTCATTTTCATTATTAAAATAATTGAATATAGTGTTACAAATAAATAGATGAGAGATAGTGTTCTCAAGATAGTGCGTGCTATCTTAGACACTTTTGGTTGAGATAATTTCTCCTTTGGTTGAGATAATTTCTCACCAGACACACACCAATATAGGAGTTACCTAAACTAACTCCTATCTTAGAGGAACAACCCAAGAGTTAGGCACAAATTCCTAACTTGGAATATTTAATTAATTTATTTATTTTTGGATTTATTATTGTTTTATGAGAGAGGCTAACATTCCCCCCTTTAATGATAAATCCAAAATAAGAATGAGGAACCATATTCCAAGTTCTCATGTTGATCCTCAAAAAAATTGTTTGAAAAAAACCGCCAAATCTGGATGCTGAAGAAACTGCAATATGAAGAGAGTGAGTCAGCTGCATGACTAATTCATCTCAAAAGGACACTTGACAACTCCATCATGTGCCAAGCCGCAAAAGGATCCAACTGTCCTTTGCTTGAAAACAACATCTGGTGTCCACTGACACAATTTGATGAACGCCCACTGGCTGAAGATGTCGAAAAACAACTCAATGTTGCTTTTGCTATGATGAAAGCTGCTCATTGCTGCTTTGGTTGTCGATCGCCCACTGGCGAATTTGCTGATGCTCATTGCTGATGACAAATGCCCACTGGCTGATGAAGATGTCCATTGGCTGCTTCACTGATGTTGTCGAGACTTTCAGTATGACAACCACTTGTCAATTTCATTAACATTAGCACAACATCCCATACATCATTCTTCATAATTGATTAATATTATTCGGACATAGCATCTTTCCAAACTTGTTATTTTATGACTTCTTCGAATGTGGGAGATTCATCTTGAATCATAGTGCTCATGGCTGCAACATTTCCTTGGACCTACATGTATTCTTCCTTTCTCTAAACTATCTTTGAATGGGAGCTCATCTCTTATCATCTTGCAATGTGTCTTGAATCCAAATTTGCCTCTTCTTAGTGGGAGGATCACATGGAGTAGGATCTAAGGGGTCCATAGGCTCCATGGTTTCACCAAAAATATCTATCTCAAATTTGGGCATAGAAGGACCATCCAAAATATCCATATGATCATTCTTGTTAGGAGGACGAGGTAGAGGAAGGTCTCTTTCTTTTCCAAAGGCAATATCTTCATCAAATGTTACATCCCTGCCAATCTCAACCTTACTTTGACTAGGAATATATATTCTAAATTACTTATAATTTCCACAATATCCAACAAACATACATTTTCTTCCAGTGGCTTCAAATTTGTTTCTTTTGTCCTTTGGCACATGAAAGTATACAAGGAAACCAAAGATATGGATATTTCTAACATTGAGCTTGACACCTATGAACACTTCTTCACGAGTCTTGTTGTCCAAAGCTTGATGAGGCACCCTGTTTTGAACATATATGGAAACATATGTTGCTTCTCCCCAAATGAACTTCAACAAATTTTGATCATGGAGCATGGCATGAGCAGCTTCTACAATAGACATGTTCTTCCTTTCAACTACTCCATTTTGTTTGGGAGTATAGGGCACAATCATCTCCTTCTTGATACCTTCCTTCTTGTAAAAATCAATGAATTAGTTTGAAGTGTACTCTCGAACATTGTAACACTTGAATATCTTGATCTTCTTCCTTGTTTGATTTTCGATCAAAGATTTGAACTCCTTGATCATTTTGAAGGCTTCATCCTTGTGCTTCAAATAATATATCCACATCTTTCTTGAAGAGTCATCAATGAAGGCGATGTAATAGAGATGGCCACCAAGAGAGTGTACAAGCATTGGACCACCAAAGTTGGGATGAATCATATGGAGGATGCCATTTTTCTTATTCTTACTAGAGGGTAATGGTCTCCTTGTCTTCTTCCCACTGGCACATCTTGGCCATACTCCATCATGTTGGGATTGAACCTTGGGAATCCCTGAGACCAATTTCATTAATTTTAGAAGAGAATCATAATGCAGATGGGACAATCTTCGATGCCATAACTTGCTCAAATGATTAGAATCATGGACCAATGCTAGAAGTGGTCTTCCTATAAACTTATAGAGTCCTTCATATCTTGATCCTAATTTGAATGCTTCTCTCATAGGTTATCCAATAGGCCAAGTAATAACCTTTCCCCAAATGAAGGAAAACTTATTCCCTTTGTCTTCCAAAGCAAATATTGATACAAAATTTTTCTTTAACCATGGTGTTACATGTCATTTTATCACATTAGAAAAATGGACGTCAGTTTGGATATTTTGCTATACATCAATGTGTTCCAAAGCATTCCCTTAGAAGTATAGAATCCAAACTATCCCAAAGAGAATGAAATTCCTAGATCTCAAGTCTCGAAAAACATATTTTTGGCTTCCTCCATAGTTCCCTAGTCCATTTATGTGCATACGTAGAAGAGTCCAATAGAAATTGCGTAGTGTGATCTGTTTGACGCTATGGCCTGCGCACATGACTTAACGCAAGTAAAAATAAAAAGTAAAGTCTAGAAGCATTGTTAATCGAATCTTTCCCAACTAACAAGCTTCAAATGGATGCCTATTCAACCATGATCCCTTCCATCATGGAGCTACTTCCATCTATTTGTGGAATCCATGTCACACCATTTATGGATCTCATCACTTATGAAGAGGATCCCAAACCTCCTCCTATTGGCCTATAAAGAAAACACATGCTTGAGGATTTGAGAGGACCATTGAAGGTAGGAATATGCTGCATAAATAGGGCTAGGAGGTTTTTCATCCAAGGAGAGGGTTGGAGATTGTGAGAAGAGGCTTGTAACATCAGCAATTTGAGGTTATAAGTTTTTTCTCCATTTTATTTAATAAAAGCAACTTTTCTTTCCTAATTATGTCTTTACTGATATCATTTGTGGGATTCCTTAATCACCCACATAGGTTATGATTGGTTATTGATTCAATTTATGATATATGCTGAGTTAAGTAGTTCATTTATCTTTCATTATATATGTTGGTATTCGACTGTGAATAAACTATTCCACCCCTTTTCCACATTAATTTATCAATTCGGGTGCATACATTTTCAAGGTAACACGAAAGGTATATGCAGGGGAAAACTTACAATCTAACATAAACCAAGGATTCACAGCTAAAGAATCAAAGCATTGTTGTAAAAATAATTAGAAATAAATCGTAGAACTCAAAAAGGCATCCACAATAATTAATTAAAGAGTTGTAACAACAATAAGAAATTATCACACAACAGAAGAAATAACACACATAAAGAAAATACATGACACCTGATTAGGAGAGCAGGCCTAGCTCTCTAATCAGGGTTGCATCAACTAACGACTAGGAGAAAAACAACAAACTTGCTCGCATTCAATTAATATATGAAGAACTCTTACAATGGTTGTCTGTGCCCGGCTAACCCCTTTTGCACAGGAATGAAACCCATTTTATATAAATACATAGGAAAGACATATTCCCCCAAATATAGAAACTAATGCCCAAAAATATACAACTTGTAGAACAACAACTACTTTCCGAGAGAGAGAGAACAATAAAGATTCGAAATAAGCTTGTGAGTAGTTGGAAGTTGGTTATACTATTGTAGAGTTTCTGAACAGTTGTTGTAAATGCGGGACTGCTACTGCAAGCTATGAATGAGATACCTATTCACTGAAATCTACATAAATAACAAAGTTTAGTAGTTTGCATAGGCAAAACCACGTGACCTTAATTCATCAATTAAATATTCAAAGATACTTTAGAAGGGAGGTTTACCTTGTGAGTTTATCACAATTAATGCATATCATTGGTGCAAAAAGGATGAAAGGATAGGTAAAAATGTAAGGAAAATATAGGGATATTTGGTGCCCAACATATCCCCCCAACTATTCTTCTACATGTCCTCATGTAGCTTGCCTCTTCCACAGGTCTGGGTTAGAACAACTGTAGTCAGAGTGGAGCTGGGCGAGATCATACTCATCTTCCATATCTGTTCCTGGGGGCTTGTATCCTTCTGTGAGAAGAACATCCTTCCACCAATCATTTGGTACATTGTATGCTGGGATGTAGTGCTTTGCTGGCAACCAAATGATGGGGAACCTGAACGGAGTCCCATCCATTGGACCCTGCATGTTTGGATGCATGCCACATATCTCGGCACCTGACTTAGTGCTCGTGAAAAATTTGGCGCCCCAAAAGGTTCCCTATTCTAGATAGCTGTAGGTGACATCATCCACCTCTTTTGACAACTATCAAGGGCCTCATCTTGAAACGTGACTATTTGTTTGACATAGAGGTCAATACACCACTTCTGTTTCCTCAACATTCGTTCTTTATTTCCCTCAATTTCTAAAAAGGTGGCATGCTTATTATACATCGTCATGGACTGTCCATTCTCCCCTCTTATCATAAGAGACTTCGTGTTTTGATTCAATTCAAACATATTAGAAGCCTTCTGCCAGTTTATCTGGTTGATAGTATAGGAGGTAAGAGCCCTTAAATGAATGTCCCCCACATATGGGACTAGGTTAAACTCTTGGTCCATGCCCAGGAAGTATCCATGCATATAAAGCTCACACATCAGATGCTGGGTTATCATGTCATGGATTCTTAGTATACGAAGGAACTGTATATAATCCTTGATCTCATGACTAACCTCCTTCTTAATACTTTCCAAACAGAAGAAAAGAAATTGCTCATGAAGGAACAGGGCATAACTAGAAGTAGGAGGGCGACATGCCATTACCTGTTGTGCCAAGCTGAACATCTTTTCTTTGTCTGTCTTCAATTCTAGCAATTTTCCTTCCAATCTTTCCACTTTGAGTTGTTTCTTTGCATACCTCAACTGTAATATGTCCACTCATTCTATATACTCAAGGATAGCCTGGGACGATTTTTCTTGGACCCTTTTCACCTCATTCTTGTAATGGGATGCAACAGATTTCCAATTTTGAACCTTGGCTATTAAAAAGAATTCATGGTCATCAAACAAGTGTTCGATAGAATCTGTTTGGGTGGCAGCAGAGGTTGTAGGCACATCATCTATCTGTGTTGCTGCTTCGGCCACTGTAACCTTAGGCTTCTTAGCCCACCGTTTATACTTTCTACCTGTTACACCAAACATTGTCACCATGACTATATGCAGTCAGTATGGGTCTATCATCATTCATACTGTCCTCCTAAGCAAGTCTCAAACCTCAGCTCTTCATGTCAAGCTTTGAAAATGAGAGAAGGACCTTAAAGAGCAATAAAGCTCTGGTTCCGAACTTTCTCTCACTATTGCCTGCGGTCTCGCACTCCCTGTTCATGTTACCTGTGGACCTGCCCGCTTTGTCTCTAAAGGAGTGGGTGCGGACCCCTGTAAAAGTCAAAAAGTCGCAAGTTTATTCTTAAAAACTCACTTTGGGTTAATTCTAGATGATTTTAGAAGAAATCTTGATGTGGACGGTTCGCTCCTAGGTGGTTCATGCATCCCAAAAGTGAAGGAGCTAATCCCTTGATGAGAGGAGCTATCCCTTTGAAGGAGGGCTTTATCCCTTTGAAGGTCGACTTAGTAACTTCCCTCCATTGCACTATAAATTAAGGCATTGGGCTGGTTGCTGGGGAGGTTAGAAGTTGAACACTTTTGAGGGTAAATGCTGGTGGAATTGGGATTTCCTAGTTAAGCTTGAGAGGAGAGATCACATACCTTTTGGCTTCATTGGGAAGTGAGTGAAACTTGTCAAAGTAGAGGAGACTTCTTGATGGACCCTGGGAGGAGCTTGTACAACATCAAGGTACACGTTGTAAAGTTCTTCTTTGATTTGAATTAATACAATGAGATTCATTTTTCTCAACAAATTGTCTTATGTGATTTGTTTCATGAATTCCTTGATCATCATGATAAGTATGCTTTATTATATTGGCTTTTCAGGTGCTATTTAATTTGTGTGCTTGTTTGTGTTTGCAGATTCTCTACAAGGGAGCTCATTTGGATCAATGGAGCAAGGCTTCCACAAACTTGCATTGGACCCAAGGTAGGCCTAAAACACTTGTTTGCCTTTGTTTATAAATTGCATATTTAGAGAAAGATAGGATTTGATTGGCTTGCTTGTCGCTAGATATCATTAGATACTAGGGAGGTCGGTCTTGTCCGCAAGAACGACTCATTCCGTGTGACAAAATGGTGACTCCACTGGGGACTTGATTGTTTGATTTGCTTTACTTTGACTTGAGAAACTGTGTTTTTGTTTTTGTTTTTGGCTTGTTGTGTGTGGAATTGGGTAGATTTAGTAGATCTTGGATTATTTTTTGTTTTTCATACTTTTGGGAGAGGACTGCACCCTCTTCTTGTAACACAGTGTGGACCTATCCGCACTTTTTCTTTACACACAGAGCGTTATCGCACTTGTGTGGATTGCGCACCTGCGGACCCTATCAAAATTTTGAAAAACTTAAGATTTTCTCTTTTAGTCAGCTTAGGATTTGTTTAGGTGTTTTTATCCTCTACCCAAACCTACATGTGACTTGTCAGAAACTTTTCTTAGGTTATTTCCATTGCCATTATGGTTTTAGGTGAAATTCCTAGAAGTTTTGGTTGCCGGGCTTGGTTTTCATTTTGGTCTTGTAGTAGCTCAGAGCTTAGAAGCCTTAGAAGCCTCAGATCACCTTGGTTTTTACTGGCCTTCTTATAAGTCTGACCGTTTGCAAAATCTGCCTTTGTTGAGGAATCCTTCTTGTTTTTTTTTCTCTTTGTGAAACTTCGAAAGGACTTGTGATTAAAAGTTTTGGATTTCATTTTTAGAAAAGAAAACAAAAATTGGTTGTTTTTTCACTGATTTGTGATTCTGGACAAATTAGTCCTTAGTTTGCTTATAGCTAAGTAAAACATCCTTGAAAAGAAATTTTGTAAGCTTTTACTTCAAATAGTTCTTAGGATTTATAGATCTCAAGATTAGATTTTTCCATAGTTTTAAGTGTTTTATAAAAAATAATAAAAAATCTCTTTTGGAAAAAGTTTGTTTTTGTAGTATTTGAGTGTTTGAAAGAAAAGGGAAATTTTCATGAGCATAACTAGTTGTCTCGTTTTTGAGTGTATTGGAAAAGACAAAAAGCTCTTCTTTTGATTTGTTTGTTAAGGAAAATATTTGTTTTACAAGCATTTGCATTCTCAACTCTTTCCTAGCTAGAAATTCATTGAAGGGAAAAGATTTCTTATCACCTTAAGTGCATTTTTTTAGTGATTTGGAGTTGAGTCTTCACACCATAAGTTTCATCTCCGCACTTCTTGACTTAAAGAAAAACCAATAAAAATAACGCTTAAAGTAAAATCTATCTAGTAATCTTTTTGTTTCTAGGGCTCTATATCACCAACATAGCTTAGGCTAGTATCTTGGAGTAGGGAGTAATTAACTCTCCAAGATAGGAAAACAAAGAAGTAGCTGTATCTTGTGGTAGGAGAAAAATCCAATTGTTACATCTATGATCTGGGAAATCTCCTCTTAAAGGAGAAGCACGAGATCATATCTGAACCAGTGTGGGAATCAATCCTTCCACGTTGGGAATGATAGAAGATATTCACGTATTAAAAATGGTAAACCTTGGATTAACCATTGTCGAGGAGCCTGGGGTCACTTGTTGGTAAACCTTGGATTATGTCAAGGAGCCTTCAAGGGGATTGAGCTTGTTACTCTGCCCTTGCGTGCGTATCAGATCATAGACTGTTCCCCCAGGTATATTTGTTTCTGTTGGTAACAATAGTGACCATATTCTATAGGATTCCTTCCTAAGGTGACGGTGGAGGGAAGATCCCACTGTACCTGGAGCAGACATCGGATAGACTCACTTGGATTTTCTGGGGGGTTCTCTTCACTCGAGACACTTTAGTGGAGAAACTTGTGCTAGTCTGTTCATTAAGCAGGTTGCCGGGGTAACTGTTCCAACTGCCATTTCTGTATTGAACTCTGCGACGTTGGATTTCATCACCAACTAGTGTTTTCAGTACAGAAAGTTACTGTTTATGTTTGGTTTGATCTCCTAGATTATTTAGGTGTGTGATTCAAAATTGTTTGGCTCTTTAGAGGCTTTAGGTGGTTTTCATTGAGATTTTTCTTTGTTTGCGTGTGAAGTAGTTAAAATATTTAATTGTGGCTGAATTACCGAGGAAGTCCCGTAGACTTCAGGGCCAACCTCCTGAGTTTTCACCAAGCCAGCTTGAAGGGCTACGAGCCCTTCTAACTCCTAGAGACAGTAGAGTTGGGTCACCTGAAGAAGGAGAATCTTCTTTAGTGGTACATCCTGATTATCAAGCTCTAGTAGTATATTATAATCCACAATATGTTTCTGTTTCTGAAGTTACTGGTAGTTTTTCATCTACTAGTGATTTAGGTGAGGAACTTGACATATCTGAACCTGAAACTGAATTTGTTGCTATGCCAACATCGGGATTTGCCTCTCCAACTTCTAATGGTCCTGGTTCACCCAGGGTAGAAAGAATAATTACCCAAAATCTTCCTTCTGGACTTATAACTATTGAAGAACATGCTACTCCGGAAGAAGAAGGTATCCCTATCCCTGAAAATCAACTAGTTATAGAACTTAGGGAGCATGAATCAATCTTTTATAGTCCACCTAGGAGCAACGCTTGGTATCTTTCATTGACCAATTTTTTGGAAAACCCGGGACTAAGTTTTTCACCACCTCACATTCCTTTTCACCCAACACCTAGGGGTTACTATTCTCCGTTAAATATGTCAAGACAGTCGTCCATGTTTTCTCAATTATATGGCGGTCCTTCTGTTCCCTCTGGGTATCAGTCACTTACTGGTGCTTTTTTGGGAGCATCTCCTCAACCTATTGAACAAGGGTTATTAACTAGAAATAATGGAACTAAGCCATTGAGTGTAGAAGATATTTTTATGATGTCAGGTACTATTCCCAATCTTCAACCTCAAGGTGGCTAGTTACCACTGGGGGGCAGCCTCAAAGTCCTTAAGTATCGCCTTGGGGGCAACCTCAAGGTACCCAATTTCCGCCTGGGGGGCAACCTCAAGGACAGTACATACCTACAAGACGGTACATTCCTCAAGGTCAACCCCAGACTCAATATGTACCTCAAGGTCAACCCCAGTATCAATATGTACCTCAAGGTCAACCCCAGTATCAGTGCATGCCTCAAGGTTATCAACCTCAAGGTCAGTACCCAATCCAAGGTTTCCAACCAACTTCTGGTCAATCATATGTCCAAGGAGCTGGAAATGTACCTTTAAATTATCAAACCTACCCTCAACCCGGTTATGGTCCTCAATTTTCTCAATCTGTTATGGGTTCGTACCCCGGAATGAACTTAGTGTGGGATCCATCTCCATCTCAACAGATTTTGCAACCGAATATACAGTTGTCATCTCAAACTGGACAACCCTTGGTTTCTGGTTCACCCCAGCAACCTGTCCAGTCTACTATTCAAACTTCTGCACCTTCTGTAGTTTCTCAGTCTGGGCCTAGTATGCCTCGTACTCCACCTCAAACGACTGCTGCAACTGCTGTAACATCTGTTCAATCTACACCACCTACTTCTGGAGTATCGACAGCTCCGGTTTCTACTGTTCCTATATCAACTCCTCAGACATCTTTACCTCAATCTGGATCCACAATTCAGACTTCAGTTAAAATGGCTGTAGGACAACCTGGTCCAAGTACGGCTATCGCAAGTCAACCTCAATTTACTTATCAACCGTACCAGGGATAGTACCAATTCAGTCCTGCTGTGCAGTAGCCAGTCTATCAATATCAACCGTGCCCTGGGTATACATATCAACAACCTCAACAACCCCAGTACGGTCCGGTTAATCCTAGTTTTTCGGGAGGATATAATATCCCAAATGCAATCCAATTCCTAGTTATCCTGGATATCCTCCTCTTGGGTCTGGTCTCATGACCCAGGGTTTTAGGGACCCTAATCATCAGTTACCGTTTATTGCAACTTTGGACTTGCCTGACCTGCCACACCTTACGAACGATCCAATTAACAATCTTTCGTTTTGGCTGCTAATGCCGAATAAGTTGCCTAGTGATATTCCTAAGTTTGAAGGCAAATCAGGAGAGGACCCGTCGAATCATGTGATGACTTATCACCTCTGGTGTGCATCTAATTCCATTTCAGATGATTCAATCCATTTAAGGCTTTTCCAGTGCACTCTAATTGGTCTTGTAGCCAAGTGGTACATTGAGCTACCGCGAGCCACTTTTTATAACTTTAGTCAGTTAGCTACTTCGTTTTTAACTCATTTTCAGTTGCTAGTGAGATATGACAATGGCACGGAATTATTAACTTCATTAAAGCAGTCAACGTCCACTTACATTTCAGATCACATTCATGAATGGAGACGTCGACGATGTTTAGTGAAGGTTTTTATTCCGGATCAAATCTTAGCTGAATGGTTTGTAAAGTCTTTATTGCCAAAGATCATTGAGGATGTAGCTAAAGTTGGAGTTGTTACTGAAGAGCAAGTAATTGCTCAAGCTCAGTACCTTGACATAGTTTATACGTAGTCAGGTACATTACACGAGAAAATCCTTGACCTTCCTAAACAAAATCAAATAACTGCAGGTCCTTCAGGGTGTCATGTTGTTGATGGTATGATTGGTACGGTTAATACCAAAAGTAAGAAGAAATATTCCAAGAATTCTTCTCCTATCATAACCTTACCAGATTCCCCGACAGGAGATTCTTCCACAGAAATTTCCATCGATATTCGTGTTGTAGAGTCATCTACAGCCAAATCAAAATCCAGCGGTAAGAAGAAAGGGAAGAAGAAAAATAAAACAGATAAAAATTTGAAAGAGAAACCAGAAAAAGTGGAATCAACTGATAAGAAACGCAAACCTCGTTATCCTTGTCTCATTTGTGATGAAGAGCATTTTATAAGAGACTGCCCTCATCGTACAGAGGTTGCAAAAATTATCAAAGGTTCCCAAACGCCTACTGTTTGGAAGGATCCTTTTCCTAGTCAAGGCAGTAAGATGACAGGTTCTTCCTCAAATTCCTCCGAAGAACCCATAATGATGATGTCACATGTTAGGATTGCGACGTGATCACATGATTATGGAAGTAAAAGTCCTGTTGATCGTAAGGAAGCAGAATCTTCTCATTCGAACCCATCAACTTCAACTCCTGGTTCCGATCCGCTACAGATCGAGAAACCTAACCTAGACTTAGTAATCAAACCGCCTGCCAAGGGTATACTTCGAAAGTCAGCTTTCATTCCACATGCGAGAGCGGCTCAGAACTATAACATTGTTGAAGATTTGGCTATTTCACCTTCAGCAATGTCAGCTTTGGAAGTGCTGCAATCATGCCCAGTACAGCGTAAATTTCTATTGTCAGCTATAGGAGCTGTTGATGTTCAGGACTCGAACCTAATAATTTACGATCTAGCAAATAGTACACTGCGCTTACCTCATCAAATGGCTTTCCAGATCCCAGTGTTAGTAAAAAACAGATCTTGTTATAGGACTGTGATTGATGAGGGAGCCTCAACGTGTATTATGTCGATAAAGTGTTAGAGATAGCTTGGTTCTCCTACGCTAAATCAATCCCCGACGATTCTAAAGGCCTTTGATGGCCATGGGTTTCATCCTTTTGGCATTCTATAGGATTTACCTACAGGGGTTGAAGGCAAAACTGTTAATCTAGATGTGGAGGTGGTTGATGCCCCTCTAGATTACAACCTTCTCTTGGGTTGTAGTTGGTCTTATGCTATAACAGTTGTCGTTTCATCGGTATTTTGGCTTATAAAGTTCCCTCATAATGGAAAGATCATAACTATAGACCAGCTAACTTACTTTTCATCTGACCCAGCCTCTTCTGAAAGTATTCAGCATGTCGGCAAAAAAACTATCCCGTATAAGGATGTTGGAGTAGGACTAGTTAAAGATTCTGGTTTACTAGGAACTTTTCCTTTTCCTCCTATCAATGCATCATCTTCTACTGCAACCATTCATATGATTTCGTCAGACACTATTGTTTATGATGATCCTTGGATCATGCCTTCCGAATCTGAGATAGACTCATTTGGTGATGTTATGCCTTTGAGTCCATATGAAATTGCGTATCAGGCCATGCAAGCATTTTCCGACCCTTCTTCAACCAAAACTGGCTTAATGAATGTGGTCCATGAGGAATCACTTTGAAAATCAAACTCAGATTCAACAACGTTTTCTGAACTTGTTCACACTGATGAGAAAATTCATGAAATCCTATGTGTCGATGATTTACCATGGGAAGATCTTCATCATAGATCTTCATTTTTACCTAAGAGTGATCGTTTTGAAAATGATTTTTCATCTATTTTTATGGCTGAATATGTCAAGGAACTTCAGAATCCAATGAAAAATCCTGATTCAGAGTTAAATTTGGGAAACATTTCTCGAACTATTCCTATTGATATTTTGGTTAAGCCAAAAATTATTGAAAACATTCATATAGGTGCCTCGTGTACGAAAGATGAAACTCAAACATATAAGGCCCTATTTCAAGAATTCTACAATGTGTTTGCCTGGTCATATGAGGAAATGCCAGGAATTGACCCAGCAATTGTTGTTCATGAAATAAAAACTTACCCGGAAGCTAAACCCGTCCGGCAACGTTTGCGTCAGATCCACCCATGAAAAGCTGCTGCTATTAAAGCAGAAGTTGAAAAATTACTCAAAGCAGGTTTCATTTATCCAATTTCGTTAATGGATTGGGTATCGAATATTGTTCCTATTAACAAAAAGCAGGGGACAATAAGAATATGTATCAATTATAGGGACATTAATCGAGCCTGTCCAAAAGACAATTACCCAACTCCCTATATCGATCAAATCATTGATGATTGTGTCGGCAGTGAAATATTCTCCTTCATGGATGATTTTTCCGGATATAATCAAATCAATATTCTACCTGCTGATCAACCAAAAACCGCTTTCATTTGTCCATGGGGGACATTTGCTTATTGCAAATTACCTTTTGGGCTCAAGAACGTCGGGGCAACTTTTCAAAGAGCCATGTCTTACGCGTTTCATGACATCAAGCACATTGTGCAACCCTATCTCGATGATTTACTTGCTCATTCATTACATCGAGTTGATCATCTCATCCACTTACGAGCAATCTTTATGAGCTGTAGGCATTATCGAATTAGGTTGAATCCACACAAGTGTGTTTTCTGTATAGAAATCGGTCGGTTACTGGGGTTTGTTGTTTTGAAAGCCGAAATTCGCGTCGATCGCTCGAAGGTTGAAGCTATTGTCAAATTGCCTCCTCCTTCGAGTCTTCGCCAACTCCAAAGTTTGCAAGGGAAAGAAAACTTTTTACGTCGATTCATTCCTAACTACGCCGAGATCACAAAGGGTTTTACCTGGTTGTTGAAACAAAACACTTCATTCTTTTGGGATGAGATAACTGACAAATCTTTTGATGCACTAAAACACGCGTTGACCCATGCACCGTTATTGCATCCTCCCAACTACAACCCGGACTACTTCTTGTATCTCGCCGCCTCCCATTCCACCATCGGAATGGTGTTAGTTTAGGAAGATGAATTCGATACTGAACATGTGATATATTACCTTAGTCGCACTTTAAATCCAACTGGGCTAAAATACTCACATGTGGAGAAATTGGCATTGGCAGCTGTTCAAGTTGTCCAACGTTTTCGTCATTACATTTTACTACGTAAAACTACAGTAATTTTTTATTGCAACCTTATGATCTATATTTTGACCAAACAACTACTAGGGGGCAATTACTCCAAATGGATTGTCATCCTGCAAGAGTTCGACTTGGAATTTGAAAAGTCTAAGTCGAAGAAATATTTACTTTTTGCAGAGTTAATGTGTGACTTATCGCGTGTTGATACGGAAACTGTGGTAGAGGAGCCCATTGCGGATGAATCCTTGTTTCTAATCAGCACTTTAGATCGATGGTATGGGGATCTCATCTTTTATCTCCAGACCGAATCCTTTCGGCTAGAAATTTCAAATTCAGAACGTCGAAAAATACGATTCCAGTCCCAACAATTCAAAATTATTGCAGATATACTTTATTGCCATGGGGCGGACTCTATTTTTCGACGTTGTGTAAATCATGAGGAAGCTGAAAGGGTTCTAAATGACTGTCACTCTGGAGCATGTGGTGGTCATATGTCTAGGTTTGCCATAGCCCAAAAGATATTGTGCACTGGCTATTTCTAGCCGTCTTTGTTTAAAGATTGTATTAACGCAGTCCGAAAATGCCACAACTACCAAATTTTTGATCGAAAGATGCACACTCCACCTACTCCTCTCCACCCTATAATTGTCGTTGGTCCTTTTGCGAAATGGGGTATCGATTATATTACATGTAACCCTCACTTGGCCAGGGGGCATGCGTATATCATCCTTGCGGTAGATTATTTTACCAAGTGGGCCGAGGCGATGCCTACATTTGAGGCAGACGGCAAAACTGCTGCGATTTTCGTGTTCAATCATATAATTGCTAGGTTTTGTGTTCCACAAGTGATTATCACTGATTATGGGCGTAATTTTCGAAACATTATGATGACTGAACTTACGGGCCAACTCGGCTTGTGTCATGATAGTTCAACTTCGTATTATCCACAGGCTAATGGTCTGGTTGAAGCCATCAACAAAGTTCTAGTCATCATGATCCGACGATTCATTGGGATTCATAGGTCAAATTGGCATAACATGCTGTTTTCAGCGCTTTGGGCATATCGAACCTCAGTAAAAACATCAACCGGGTTCACTCATTTCCAACTAGTTTATGGTTTGGAAGCTGTGTTACCCATTGAATGCGAAATCCCGTCATTGCAAATGGCCATAAAATTACTTCCAGACACTTCCAAAGAGGAAAAACGTTTGTTATACTTGGCTCAACTAGATGAGAATCGACGTGATGCTACATTAGCAATCGAAACTCATGCCAAACGTATTAAAGCTCAGTATGATCGAAATGTTACCCCTCGAAATTTTTCGGAAGGAGACCTAGTCTTATTGTACGATTAAGCACATGATAAATTAGGAAATGGAAAATTCATACCCATGTGGCATGGTCCTTATGTTGTTAAGCGAAAGCTAGCGAAAGGGGCCTATGAATTGGTAGACTTTGACAGGGTCTCTTTAGGTAAACCCAGAAATGGTCTTTACCTGAAGAGGTATTATATTTAAATCTGGGTGTGGAGATTTTTAGCTAGGGTTAGTTTTCTTTCTAGCTGGTGTGTTTTAGATTAAAATGTGTGCTTAGCTTAGAGAGTGCTTTTCATCATTATTCCTGCTTATCTTGGTTTTACTCTTGATATTGCAGATGTCGACGCCTCTCCAAAGATACACTGGTTTTGCTGATGGTGCTTGTCGTAATACACAGAACATTTCTTCTGTAGCTTGGGTTATCTACTCGCCCTCTGACGAGTTGGTATCTATGCATGGGGTAAGCCTCAGTCAAACAACAAACAACATTGGCGAGTATAGTGAAGTGATTGAGTTATTATCTGAATCTATTTCTTTTGGGATTTAGAGTTTGATAGTGAGGTTAGATTCTGAATTCGTTGTATTACAGCTTAATAGAGTATATGCCATTAGAAATCCAGTGTTATTGAGATTATTTTTGAGAGTTCGTCTCTTGGAACGTGAATTTGATTATATTGAATATCAGCATATTCCAAGATATTTAAATACATTAGCAGATGCAATTGCTTCTCGAATGTTAAGTAGACATTTGCAATAATCATACAAGTAAATTTAAAAACATTCCATAACATGTTTTACAATATAAGCCGGTAATAGTGATATAGTATAACATAGGAGTGTGTCAAATATACATCGTCTTTGATCATAGGTTGAAAAACACCTTATGATCGGCAAAACTGATAGTACAAAAAGAAAAAAATGTCATATGTGTCTACAACAGGCGATCATCCTATCATTGATGATGATCTCGATAAGAAACCACTGTACGGGCCAACCTGCAAAGGAACCTCCTGAAAGGTCCTGGGACCCCAATCACATAGCGTTGTAGCCTAAGAGGAATGTCATCTATGCTGGTCTCCGGAATGTCTACTGTCAATTGCTCTAGATGACTCTCCAATTCAGCTAAGGTCTCTACTGATTTGTCCTATGGGACTGGTGCTGCTGTAGCTGATTATTTCCTCTCATAGGGCCGGAGAGCGGCTGGTCGCCGTGGACCTACATCTGCATTTAAAACTTTTACTATCAATTTTTGGACGAGATAAAAACAAACAAAAAAATAATAAATTACAAAATGTTGAAAATGATTTTACCTGAGTCATCCCATTGCTCTCCTGGTGGAAGAGCCATGTCTGGGTCACCACAGAAATCTACCCCAGCATAAGGAAAGTCCTAAATAGCAAAAACTTGGTTCTCCAACCAATGGAAATACTCAGGATTGAATCAAATGACATCTGTCCCCTCCTCAGGATGACGAGCCATAACTGCAACCCATCGCATCAATTTGGGCTCTCGGGGAAGTCTAGCTCCAACAGTGAGATGCTGTGGGACCAACATTGGGACCCTCTCCAGACCAAAGCTCATGACTAAAGCACCATATCTAGAGGTCTTCAGTTGTCCGTTCTTTGCTCTAGTCAGTTGGCCTTTTATATTAGCCAACATAGCATCGCACCAGTTGAAGATGGTGCCTCAAAAGCAGTCTACTGCCATCTGCATCTGGGATCCAGTGGCTACATGTAGTGCTGCGCTCCCACAGAGCCTGGTAACAATAAACGCAATTACTTTAAGTTCAAGAAGGGATATGGTTTTGATATCTATCCCTTTGTCTCTAGTCTGGTTGTTACAGAACTCTAGCCGGAGGCTATCGACGGATTAGCCACCTGGCCTAGTCCCAAATAGAGTCAAGTGTTCACCTCTCTTAGGCAAACCAGTTAAAAAATATATGTCTGCCAGCTCCATTTCAAGCTGGTGACCACCAATGAAGAAGCACTGGTCCTGTATGCTCCACCTATCTACCAACCACTGCAAAAAGTCCACCTGGGCCATCATGCCAGGTATGGCCCAAAATTTGTATAAGCCTCATGCCTTCAATGCATCAATCGAAGGTTGATGATTTATCGCGGTGAGATCTACATCCTCATGCTCCCATTCTCACCAATCAAGCATGATGTATACTCTACATTCAACAAAAAGGCGAATTAGAATATCTAAAAGCAAAATTTTTGGGTGAATTTTGAGAAATTTAGGTTTAAAAAAACTTGCTGCGGGGACCGCACCCTCTCTATTAGAGACAGTGCGTGGGTTCGCACTTTGCCTTCACCGCAGGTGCAGACCCCTGACTTTTTTCTTGTTATGAAAAAGTCGGGGTCTGCAGGTTACCTGTGTTATGCTTGTGGACCCCCGCATGCCGGTTTCTAACCTAAAAATCCTTTAAAAAATGAAATTAAAGCCTAAAAACAAATTTGAAATGGATGAAATTAAAGAGTAGGATGATGTAGATTACCTGGAGGAGACAACATTCGATTCCAACGGACGGATTTTCCGCAATCTTCACGGGAAGTTTCTGACCAAAAGCTCTATTTTCTCACCCAAAACTCAAACGATAAAAATGAATTTACAAAAGCCCTTTTTATAAGTTTTTTGAATAAATGAGTTTTTTTTCAACTTAGTCACCGGAGAATCCACAGTAAGAACCATTTTCTGCCAACGTTTCAAATCCCAACCAAGATCCATCATCATGACAACTTGAATGCTTGATAGAAGAAAAGCTTATTTGAGGGTTTAAATAGTAATGAGGAGAGAAAAAAGATGAATGTCAGCTCTCAATTTTTTGAAAAATAATTTTTGATGAGAAGTCGGCTGTCTCTGATTAATTTAATTAATTAATTTTATTTTTTTTAATATTAATATTAATTAGTTACTTTTAATATCATAGTTATTATTAATATTAATTCTATTAATAAATATTATTATTAATATACTAATTAATAATAATAATTAGTATTATAATAATTAATGATAATTAGAATTAATGATATTAAATTGATCAAAGTTAATGTTAAAAAGAATTAATTCTAGAAAATTGAATTAATATTTAATATTTATAAATGATTGATCAATAATATTTATCAATATTGATATTAATTGAAATAATTATTATTATTATCATTAATTATAATTATTAATATAATAATTAGTAGTACTAATTATAATCATCATAATTAATGTTAAAAGATTATTAATCTAGGTATATTGTATTAATTTTTAATATTTATTATAATATATGTTGGTACAAGTTTTATTTATTAATTTTTTAGAATAGGTTTTAGCTTAGTAAGGAAATTAATAAAGAAATAATTGTTAATTGAAAATATTATTGTTATTAATAATTATTATTTATTAATCTAATAGTTAGTAATAATAATTAGAATTAATAATATTAATAATGAACATAATTAGAATTGATTAAATTAATCCTAGAATATTGTATTAAGAATAATATTGAAAATATTAATCCTAGCAAATTGTATTCAGTATTTAATATTTAATATTTATTTAATTATATATAATAAATATGTTAGTACAATGTTATTTATATTTTTACTTAGAATAATTATCATTTAAAAGTGTAAATAATAATAATAATAATTATTATATTAAAATAGATATTTTAATATTAAGAAACGAAGTAATTAATATGGGTAATTAATAAATAGATTAATTAATTAATGATAATTAATATTGTAAATGCTTAATAGTGAATTAATTATTATTATTATTATTATTATTATTATTATTATTATACCGATAGCAGGTTAATTTTTCTGATTAGGGGAAGCCAGCTTCCACTAATCTCCATACCATTGTCTCTGTTGAGATTATGCGGGTGTTTGATAATTTCAAGAGCTTCTCTGATCTTTTGCCTATGGTGTTGCTCTTCCTTAGCGATAATAGAGGTGCTTTCCAAGTAGACATGGTGCTTAGCTTTTGACGAGTGTTCTGCCAGGGCGGAAGTACGAGACCTTTCATTCTTAATATTAGCTCCATGTTCCTTGAGTCTGGTCTGCAGGGAGCAACCTGTTTCACCAATGTAGCTTTTCCCACATGAGCAATCAATTTTATAGACCCCTTTAAGTTGATGTGTATCAATATTATCCTTGACAGATCTCATACCTTGCCTAATCGTTCCAGGGGCTGAGAATTGCGTGCTTATGTTTTTCCTTCTTAGGATTTTCGCAATCTTATCTCTAACTCCATGAATGAAAGGTAGAAAAACCCTACCACACTCAGGTTGATCTCGGGCATTAGGTTCATGAGATAACATCCTTTTCTCGGCTTTCTGAATTGCTCTTTTAATCTCATTTTCTTTGTAGCCTATGCCTTTAAAGGTTGAGACTAAATGCTTCTTTTCTTCATCCAGATGATCAGCGTCAGAAATTCGAAGGGCCCTAATAGCAAGAGTGTTTAGAACACCAAGTTTCTAGGCTGGATGATGGTGGGAATCAGCGTGAAGGTATTTTTCTGTATGGTTTGACTTCCTGAAGACTTTGTGCCCTTTGGAGCCATCCTCTTTTCTCATGATGAGGATGTCTAAAAAAGGGATGCTCATGTTTTCTTCAAGCTCCATAGTGAATTTTATTTCTGAGGAGATGGAATTTAGGTGAATAAAAAACTTGTCAAGCTCTGCTTTACCATGTGTCCATTTTATATTAGTATCATCAATGAATCGCTTCCACCATGCTGGTTTCAGAGGGTAAGATTCCAGGGCCTTCTTTTCAAAATATTCCATGTATAAGTTGGCCACGATTGGTGAAAGGGGGGATCCCATTGCCACTCCAGATGTCTGCTCATAATATGTTCCCTGGAAGGTGAAAACTGTTGATCGCAAGCAGATTTCGGCCAACCTTGCAGTCCCTTGATCAGTAACCTATTTTATAACCTGAATGGCTTCTTCAAGAGGAATCTTGGTGAATAAGGACACTACATCAAAGCTAACAAGGATTTCATCACGCTCTATTTTCTCATTCTTAATGAGATTCACAAAGTCATGGGAGTCTTTGATGAAAGAATCAGTGTTTCCGACAAGGGGCTTGAGGATTCTTGCAACATACTTAGCGAGCTCATAGGTTGGGGATCCAATGGTATTGACAATTGGTCTAAGAGGGACTCCATCTTTATGGATCTTGGGTAACCCATAAATCCTAGGGATGCATTCACTAGAGGGAATTAATTTCTTTTTTAATTTATCATCAAGGTTGGATTCCAAAATTGCCTTTTTCACCTCTTTCATAATCTTGGGGATGGGGTTATTGCTCAGCTTCTTATAACTACCACATTTGAGGTGTTCATTCATTTTGTATATATAATCTTCTTTATCCAAGATCACGGCTGCTCCTCCCTTATCTGCCTTGAGAACCACAATTTTATCATTGTTACGCAGGGATTTGAAGGCCTTTTGTTCTGCTTTACTCAAATTACTTTTGGGGGCTTTGGCCTTTCTCATAATAAGGGAGCACTCTTGTCTTAATGCTTCCTTATCTTCCAAGGGAAGGTTGTTAATCCCATCCTCTATGTTACATATCATTTTCTCAATAGGAAGGTTTTTCGGAGCAACAGCAAATCCAAGACCTTTTCTGAGGACATTAATGACCTCGGGTTCTAAACCTTGGGAGGACAGATTTACGACTTTCTTTTTTAATTTTGATTCATCTTTGCTGTTAGTTTTGTTTACAACCTGGCTGAGCGTATTACAATTGTCCAACTGAATGGGCGCATTACCCACGGAGCTACTTAGAATGGAATTTCGCTCCTGCGTGGTTTCCTTAACGGCTTCATGTGTATTCATGCTGCCCTTGCAGTCGACTTGTTTATTTTTGTTTACAACCGGGCTATGCGTATTACAATTATCCAACTGAAATGGCGCATTACCCACGGAGTCAATTAAATGAGTTTTTAATTTGTTTATGTTTCACTTTAAAGAGGTAACTTTTGTAGCATTTTTATATATTTTAAATAGGTATGAGTAATGTTTGAGTTTTTGTTCAGGATAATGGATTTTTCAAGCGAAATCGGTCATTTTCAACGAAAAAACATTAGAGTCACCTTTAAGCTCTTTTCTGACTCCTAAAACATGAAAAGATTGCCAAGTTTTTCTTTTTAAGCTCGCTAAAATGGAACAAAAAAGACGGTCCACTTACAGCGCTTTTCTGACCATAAAAACATGAAAAGATTGACGGACTTTTGTCGTTTCAAATTTGATATTAGTTATAAAACTACGTGTCATTGATCGCTTTTTTACTTTTTTGGATCAGAGGCACTAATTATGAAAAGTACTCCTTGGTCGTAATGATCAAGCGGTTCTCTCAAGTATTATTTTATACTTTTTCGGGCTTGGGAGACACAAATTTACGAAAAAGGACAACCACGGAGTCTTCTTAAGTTTTTCAGACTCTATAAAATTCAAAAACGCCGAGTTTCTCCTATACTGGATTCGTTAAAATTTAACAGTAAAGGACCTGTTCAATCACAAAGAGGAACATACCACTCCTTCTTAGGGTTCGAATTTAAACTAAGTTGGACTCATCCAAAGGATGAGATTATAATCAAGCAAATGTTATCCTCCTCAAGCTTGTCAAAAAATAAAGAGGTACTTGCTAGAAATGGTGGGGGAAAAGAGAGAAAAATGAGCCTGTTTGTCATACTTTGTAACCACTCTCGAACACGACACTTTTATTCACTTGGGTTGGTAAATAATTTGCCTAACAGTTGATCAAACCATATTGAAAGTCTTCATCTAGTTTTTGGGTATTAACTTTGGGTCAATTGTCACCAAACCATCTACTGTGTTGTTATGTGTTTAAGAGGTCAGTGAAAATAAACCATTCATCTGCAAGATATCTGTCATCCATCTTGACCATCCCTGAGTCAGTCCTTGCAACTAAATTTCTTCAAAATTGATCTATGATTTCGTGTTGTGGGCTTGCCTACGACGGATCTCTTTCTATCAACTTCAGCTCATTATCTAGAAAGATGATCTAGAAATCGTCAGTACCTTGGGATCTGCATGCTTCAATGGTAGGTTTCTCTCCTTCGACGATAGGTTCCATCATTGACCTTCGATTAAAGGATTCCGTGACATGTTCGACATCAACACATCTATTCACATTTCATGGATTGTATTGAGTACTTTGACAGCCATTGACATTACTGGTGGTTTCTCTCACACTTGTTAACATTTTACATCATTGACTGGTAATCAAGTGGTTTCTACCATGTTCGACTTCAACACATTCATTCGCATGGATAGAATCATACTATTTCGAGAAGTAAAAATCAAGACCCTGGATCTAGTTTCCACCATCCAGGCTGCTAGGAATTTTGTATTCATTATATAGTGGACTATTTCATAAACAGATGGATGCGTCCATACTGTGTCTACATGTGTCTATACTTGTGATGTAGTACAATATCATTCCTATATCAGAGCAGTAGTTAGTTTTCTAGTTAGTTTTGATCTGAGTATGGGAATTCATACCTCAGCGATGATATGATCTCATATATATATTTTGCATTGAATGTTTTTACAGGTTCCAACCAGGCTCTCCACAAGATAATCCTCGAAATGATAAAGTAATTCACTCTTCCTAGATGATAAATGAAATCCTCATATACTATAGACTTCACACTTTAGGGGGAAATCTATTACACCAAATATTGTCACCATGACTATCTGCAGTCAGTATGGGTCTATCATCATTCATACTGTCCTCCTAAGCAAGTCTCAAACCTCAACTCTTCATGTCAAGCTTTGAAATTGAGAGAAAGACCTTAAAAATCAATAAAGCTCTGGTTTCGCACTTTCTCTCACTATTGCCTGCAGTCCCGCACCCCCTGTTCATGTTACCTACGGACCTGCCCGCTCTGTCTCTAAAGGAGTGGATGCGGATCCCTGTAAAAGTAAAAAAGGCGCAAGTTTATTCTTAAAAGTTCACTTTGGGTTAATTCTAGATGATTCTAGAAGGAATCTTGACGTGGATGGTTCGCTCCTAGGTGGTTCATGCATCCAAAAAGTGAAGGAGCTAATCCCTTGATGAGAGGGGCTATCCCTTTGAAGGAGGGCTTTATCCCTTTGAAGGTGGACCTAGTAACTTCCCTCCATTGCACTATAAATTAAGGCATTGGGCTGGTTGCTGGGGAGGTTAGAAGTTGAACATTTTTGAGGGTAAATGCTGGTGGAATTGGGACTTCCTATTTAAGCTTGAGAGGAGAGATCACATACCTTTTGGCTTCATTGGGAAGTGAGTGAAACTTGTCAAAGTAGAGGAGACTTCTTGATGGACCCTGGGAGGAGCTTGTACAACATCAAGGCACAGGTTGTAAAGTTCTTCTTTGATTTGAATTAATACAATGAGATTCATTTTTCTCAACAAATTGTCTTATGTGATTTGTTTCATGAATTCCTTGATCATCATGATAAGTATGCTTTATTATATTGGCTTTTCAGGTGCTATTTAATTTGTGTGCTTGTTTGTGTTTGCAGCTTCTCTACAAGAGAGCTCATTTGGATCAATGGAGCGAGGCTTCCACAAACTTGCATTGGACCCAAGGTAGGCCTAAAACACTTGTTTGCCTTTGTTTATAAATTGCATATTTAGAGAAAGATAGGATTTAATTGGCTTGCTTGTCGCTAGATATCATCAGATACTAGGTAGGTCGGTCTTGTCCGCAAGAATGACTCATTCCATGTGACACTACCTGTTGCTCAAGTCGATGCACCTGTCTTCTCAACCTCTGAACATCTGTTTTCAACCAAATCGTGTCTCTGAACTATAGCTGATATATGTTTTTAAGGGGCAGTCTCCTCTACTCCTATAGCTGGTCCAAAAGGTGGTGGATTACTTGGAGGAGTATCCACGAGTCCATCTACTAGGCTTCCCTTACTTGGTTCCCTTTTCTCAGAAACATTTGCTTCTTCCTCCCTTCTGGACTTCGAGACATATGTTATCTAAACAACACCTTCTTCAACCATTCTTTGTTCTCGTTCTCCTGCAAGGTTTTACTTCTAAATTTGTTCTTCAGAATGGATTTTTTGAGAATAATCAACCAACAAACTAGTAGTGGATGAACCCTTTACCGAACATTGACCTCCTTTTCTAAGCATCGGGGAGAACAAGACACTCTTTCTCCTCTTAGGATGGTGGCATAAAAAGGAGATGGAATATGTCCTCTTCTTGGTCTATACTGGCCTTTTTTGCTACCTTGAGTTCCTTCCCTTCATCAACCACAATTTCACTTTGGCTCGAGGCTCCTTCATCTGTTAACTCATGTCCCGTGGTTGACATTGGTTCTTGTGGGGCAGTGTCAACCTCAGGGCTCATTCTTTCCAAATTCTCCAGGACCGGATGGGTTGGTGGTGGTTCTTGTGTGGCACCACCACCCATATCCAACGCTTCCTGAACAGGTGATGCTGACATTGTTTCCCCTTGCACTCCATTAATGAAAGTGGATTCTTGTATCATCATATCAATCCCATCCATCGTGTCCATGATTTCCTCCTCAATTGGTTCCATAGTCGAGGTTGGTTCTTGTGTAACAACCTCGGCTGTAGCACTAATTGTCTCTTCCATTTCAAGCTCCTTTTCTTGCTTCGGTTCTTCCTCTTCCATTTCCATCTCTTGAGGCTCTTCTTGGTCTAGATATTCTTCCTCTGCTAGTTCCTCCTCCATTCTCTTTGGCTCTCCTTCTCTAGTAGCTATAGTAGTTGCTACTTCCTCTTCTGTTGATTCCTCAAATATCGCCCAAGGAATTTGAAATAAGGTCAATGCATGCATGACTAGTAATCGAACCAGCCTATGATTGGTGATGACTGCTGAGATTTGTTGTGAACGCTGAGCGGACTACACCATAAATTGGAGGCTTTTCGGTAAAAAGAAGGGCATGTTCAAAGAAAAGACTTCTGTCTGTGGAAATCGAAGACGAGCTAACATCCTGAAATGATACTTGAATATAGTGGTGAACCGTCCTTTGAAAGTTATGTATTTCACAACAAACACTGCTACGTCACCTCATAGATATAACAAATAATTCCGGTCATACGCTCGGACTTTTTGAAAGACACTCTCACCAGCCTGCAAAAATAATTCCGGGAACTTCGGGAGGGGAGATCTTCATGAAAACCAGCTCTGTCCTTGCTAAGGTAATCCACTGACTCTTGCAATAGCTTCCTCCATGATAGGGATTTCTAGCCCTCTGACGCGAGAGCAGTTCTCATTCAAATTGACTGTGAATTCCACTGTAATCCCTACAGTCTGTTAAAGTAGACGCCCGAGCCTACATTGATAAAAATCTGCCACACCTCTCTATTGTTACGGACCAAGGTGGTATCCTCTGACTCGTGACACATAGCCAACCCACCCATTTCTGTAGAAACAATAACAACACTTGGATGCAGTCTCCTATTGGGGAGAGAGTAACGACAACAAATTCAATAGTAATAGAAACAACATGGTGGAATGCAGGGTAAAAGGCAGTGAAAGCGGCCGGTGATTTTTCAAAAAATGCAAAGGATTATAGTGAATCATGGTAAGTGAAATGAAATGATTATGGTAATTAATTCGTACGAATTGGAAAAGACTAATTGGTTATAAGAATGTATGTAATTCAAATTGTAGTGCATCAAAATGATTATACGAAATGACGGGATTAATGAGCATACCGTTCGCACAAGGTTTAATAATGATATATTATATGTCATTAATGTGATTTTTAAATACATCATCGTTCACTTATGACGACACCCCTCCAAAATTAAACGTAGCTTTCCACGGAACATAAATGTCTCGATGATGGAATATTTTAATTGAATCCATAAAGTCAACGGAGACGTACCCGGAAACCTACTTGGTGGTGGAGTAATGACAGAGTAATCAGTGGAGTAACAACAATGATGGAGTAACAACATCTGACACTTAGAAAATTCAAGAGTAAAAACAGTGGCAGAGTAACAACACCCAAGGAGTAACAACATCTGACATTTGGAAAATTTTCCAAGAGTAACAGCAGCGACGGGGTAACAACACCCAAGGAGTAACAACATCTGACACTTCGAAAAGTTTCTAGGAGTAACAACAGCAGTGGAGTAACAACACCCAAAGAGTAACAGCATCCGACACATCAATAATTTTCTAGGATTAAAAATAGTGGCGGAGTAATAGTGCCCAAGGAGTAATAACATCTGGCACTTAGAAAATTTTCGAGGAGTAATAGCAGTGGTAGAGTAATAGCATCCAAGGAGTAACAACATCCGACACAGAAAATTTTCTAGGAGTAACAAAAGCAGTGGAGTAATAACACCCAAGGAGTAACATCATCTGACACTTCGAAAATTTTCCAAGAGTAACAACACCCAATGAGTAACAACATTCTACGCTTAGAAAATTTCCTAGATATATCAGTAACAACTATTACTTGGAAAATTTGTCATCTCCACATCATTGTATTTCGATAGTACTTCCTGCAAAAAGACAAACAAGTAAGTAGTAACAACATATTATTTTTTATATATATGTTTTTTTTATTTTAGGAGAATGCAGAGGAAGCATTCTCTACACCAACAACCATCAAACCAGATTTATTAGAGAGATGTTTGATGAAGGCATCCCTAGAAATTGGACGGTGGTATAATTTCAGAGGGTGTCCGTTCACTAAGAAGGAAGCACAAGTATCATCTATTGTAACCAATCTAACAGTTCCATTGTCAGCAAAATGTCCACTTCATAGGGTCCCATCTAGCGAGTGCAAAGATTCCCTTTAAAATCTTTAAAATGAGAGTCATAGAGTAGTGCCCAATATCCTTTATGAAACACCTTATTCTTGATAAATGTATCGTGCCATTTCATTCTCTGCTATTGGATAGTAGTAGTTTTTTGGACATCCATTGAATGGGTTTCATCTAACTCATTTAGTTGTTCTAGCCGGTGTTTCTGGGCCTCTGATAAGTCCAATCCAACTTCTAATGCTGTTCTGAGTGTGCTGAGCTCAAATTCTATCAGAAATAAGGGGGATTCCCCATAGAATAACTCAAATGGTGAAAACTTGTTTGTGTTCCGCCATGTTGTCCTGTATGCCTAGAGAGCTTCAGGAAGTTTTTGAGACCAATCTCGATGATAGCTTGCTACATTCTTTGTCAATATATTTTCCAATACCTTGTTTGTACTTTCTACCTGTCCATTCGCCTGGGGATGGTATGGAGACGTCACCCTGTGTTTGAATCCATATTTTTGCATAAGATTTACTATCATGTGGGATGTGAATTGCGCCCCTCTATCTGAAGCAATCTCCCTTGGAGTACCATACTGAGAAAAAATCTGTTCAAAAAGAAAATCTGAAACCACCTGTTCTGTTGCTTTTGCAACAGCTCTGGTTTCCACCCACTTAGTCACATAATCAGTGTAGACCAAAATGTGAACCTTTTGATGAGAATGTGGGTTAAAAGGTCTAGAAAAGTCAGTTGCCCACTTCTCAAAAGGCTCGAGGTCTACCTGGAGCTGCAATGGCATTTTATCAGACTTTCCAGGCTACCCCATGCGTTGACAACTATCGCATCCTTAGACATAATCTCGATCATCTTGAAAAATACAAGGCCAATAATATCCCATTTGCAACACCTTGTAGCCTGTTCATTTATTTGCAAAATGACCTCCACAAGGGCCATCATGGGTAGCCTTCAATATCTCATAAATGTCATCCTCAGATATGTAGTGCTAAATCTGCTGATCAACCCCTGTATGAAAAAAGTATCCTACCATCCATGAATATTGGGTACTATGATGAATAATTCTCTGTTATTCCCTGTATGACAAGTGACGAGATACCTTCCCTGTAGTAAGATAGTTAACAATATTTGCATACCACGGAGTGGTAGCAGAAATTGCAAAAAGATGTTCATCTGGAAAACTATCTTCTATGGGTGTATGTTCAGCATTATTATCTAGTCTAGACAAAAAATATGCAACCACGTTATCCTTTCCTAGTTTATATACTATGGTGATGTCAAATTCTTGAAGTAACAACAACCATCTTGTAATACGACCAGGAGTAATGGGTTTACTCATCAGATACCAGAATGTTGCGTGATCAGTGTATACATAGGTAGGATACCTAATAATATAATGCTAGAACTTGTTGATGGCATAGATGACAACAAGAAATTATTTTTCAGTCACTGTGTAGTTTAACTTGATAGGAGCCAATTTCTTACTAACATAGTAAACTGCATATGGCACCTTGTCTACCTGCTATCCGAAAACTGCCCCAACTGTTGTCTGAGAGGCATCAGCATGGATATGAAATGGTAATGTCCAGTCTGGCCCTTAAAGGATAGGAGCTCTATAGACAAGTTCCTTGATCTTCAGAAAGGCTGCATCGCAGTCATCTGTCCACACAAAATATGCATCTTTTGTCAACAATTGAAAAAGTGGATGTGCTATCTTAGCAAAATTTTCTATAAAGCGCTAATAATAACCAGTGCAACTGATAAAGATGCATACCTGTGTGGGTGTTTTGGGTATTGGAAAGTGAAATATTACCTCTACCTTAGCTGGATCCATCCAAATTCCAGCAATTGAAAGCAAATTTCTCATAAATATTCCTTCCTCCATCATCATGTGGCATTTCACTGTACTCAAATAGACATGCATCTATTTACATATTTCAAGAAATTCTTCCAGATTTGCCAGCCCTTCTTCAAATGAGTTCCCTTATGGAGTAAAATCATCCATATATATTTCAACACTGTCATCTACCAGATCAAATAAAATCCCTAAAATTTCCCTTTGGAATGTTGCAGGTGCACTACAGAGACCAAATGGAAGGACTTGGCATGCGAAATTTCCCCAAGGGCACATGAAAGTGCTTTTACCCTGATCCTTGAGAGGTATCTGGATTTGGTTGTACCCACTAAACCCATCCAGGAAGGAGAAGAACTTATTCCCAGCTGAAGTATCCAAGACTTGGTCAATGAATAGTAAAGGGAAATGGTCTTTCTATGTTTCCTTGTTTAATTCTCTATAATCTACACATATCTGCCATTTACCATTTTTCTTGGGAACAATCACCAATGGGGAAACCCATTGGCTGTCTGAGATGGGGTAAATAAATCCTACATCCAACAACTTTTGAAGTTCTTCCTTGACAATGTTTTTCAAAGCGGGGTTCATTCTCCTCTGGGGCTGTCTCATAGGACGAAAATCCTCTTTGATGTATATATGATGGGTACATAGATTGGCAGGAATCCCCTTCATGTCTGTATAGTCCCAGGCAAAGGCTTCTTTGTGATTTCGGAGAACATCTAGAAGCTGTTTTGTCCGGGATTCTGACAATTTTTTGTTAATATTCAGGGTCTTTCCTGGATCTATCTCTACAGAAATGCTGTCATGGGATGCAATTGTAGGCAGTTCTTCAAATCCATTTGTTGTTTCAATACTTTCCTGTGTTTCACAGCTTAAGGCAGATTTTAGAACTCGATGGTTTGAATCTGAAACAGAACAGGGGTCACTAATGAAGGTAGTAATTGTGTCATCCTCAGTTTCTGTTTTCAGCTAAAGGGCTTGCCCAATAGTAAGAACTGGTCTTAATTCTTCATCTTCAGACTCAGACTCTTCCTTTGGTAGAGGTTTCTTACGACAAGATGGTTTCACTGACGGGCTAGGTTTTGCAGGAGGGTATAACACAAGGTTTTTAGTAACCTACCCATTTGAGATAACCATATTTTTAGAATGACACCCAATGTAAGCATATACGGTTTCCAACCACGGTCTTCCCATAATCAAGAGGTGGCCACCAACTAGGGACTGTGTTTGTAACACTAGGAAATCCACAGGATAATGCCATGAATTGACTAATATTGTAATGTCTTCTAACTTTCCTACCGTTTTGATTGTAGATCTATCTAATAATTCTAACACAGTAGGTGTATGTTTGAGGTTTTGAAGACCCAATGTATGCATGGCCTCAACAATGATGACATTTATAGCAACACCCAAATCTACCAGTAAATTCATAATTTTCACTCCATTAATTTGTACAGTTAAAATTGGGTTCCTTTGATCCCCATATTTCATAGGCATAGCCTTTCCCAGCATAACATATGATAACTTTCCCATCACATGAATAGTGAGTGGGTCCCTTGATCTCTTTCTAGGATTTTTAGCACAATATTCCCTAAGAGTTTTTGCATATATAGGTACATCCCTCATAGCTTGTAATAGGGGAATCTTAACAAGCATATTTTGTAACTCCCCTAAAAAGTCAAACTTAGCTTGAGGGATCTATTTACTCAATGCCAATATTTCAGGATAGGGTGGGTCAACTCGGTGTTATTAAGTAATTATTAATTGAGGAGGTGTTTGATTGTTACTAGCTTGGTTTTATTTCTCTTCAACTGTTTCTGGTTCTTTAACCTCACTGTCAACTTGTTCAATAATAATAGGTGAGGGCTAAGCATCTACTACCTGCCCAGATCTCAAGCTCATCTCATAAAGTTCTGTGCTAGAGATATTGTAGCAAGGCAGGTTGAGGGTGTCAGCTTTCTGAGCCCCTTTGTTGTTAGGATTCAAATTGGGTTGTATAAGAAGTTGTGGGCAAATAGGTGAATTACCAGGAGGTGTGCTAGAGGGAAACTGAATTTGTTGTTGTGGTATTGATTGGGGAAACTATCCAGGAGGAGAGGGTCCATGCCACTTCGGGGCCCATAAAGAATTTGAACTAGTTTGAGGAGCCCACTGTTCCTAGGGTGGAAACTGATATTGAGGCCACATAGGTGAATAAGGCATGGACTGAGGACCCATATTAAAATTGTTAAAATACTGAGATGGATCTTGAAACATACCTTGATTTATGATTGGTGGCCGAGGTTGCCATGGATTTTTGGATCCCATTAAGTATAGTTGATCCACTTCTTCTCCTATCCCTTGAAAGACCGCCTTCAATCTTGGAAAGGAAAGGCATGAACTAGTTACATGACTCAGCTCGCAAATTGCACATTCTTCCATGGAGTTCAATAGACATTCTCTAGGTGGATGTTTCTTTTTTCACTTCGGCCAAAATATAACCATAGTCTTTTCCAATTCCATCCATTTCTATTTTACTTGCAGTGTGTCCATCTATGCAAATAGGGTACTCAAGATATCAGTCCTTAAGTTATCTAGCAGATTTCTAATTTATGCTTTCGTGACACCTCCACCAGATAATTTTGTTGACCAAATTCCTTATTTATTCCTTGCAACTCCCCTCGATCATTGGATGCATAGCTCACAAATGGTATCGAAGTCCTCTTTTGATATATCTCCCTTGCCTACTATGTTTAACAGTTCTAGAGAGTCTTCTTGAAAAGCCTGGAGAAGGATAATTTTCAAAATGTCCTTATCCAAGTTAGAATGACCTAACCTCTGTAGCATGTACTTAAAACGTTCCACACAATCCTCCATATTCTCATCTTCCTTCTGCATGAACTTAAAAAGTTCTTCCTTAATATCCCGATATTTGTAGTAATCCTGATACTTCTCCAGAAAAGAGGCTTTCATCTCATCCCATGTGGAGATAATCTTTCCTCCTAGACCCATAAACCATCGCAAGGTTGTCCCTTTTAACGTAGCAGGGAATATTTTTGGTTTCTCTTCATCAGTTATGTAGTCATATCCCCGACACATAATATCAAATTCAAAAAGGAACGTGTCGGGGTCTTCAGAAGTTATCGAGTTGTAAAAAGGGTCTATTTCACCTCTAATTACCTCACATTAATTTGTCAATCCAAGAACATTTTGTTATTTCAAAGAGTGTCTCAGTCCGAGGATATCATTTTCCAGAGTAATGCTAGTAGTATAGTGCTCAAAAATACAAGAGTAAACAGATGCTTGTTTACAACAAACTGCTTTTCAAGACTAAACCATACATTCAGAAAACTAAGCAATTTATCAGTTAAGGGTTCAGTAGCAGTAAATCATCCCTTTGTAAACTTATGAGACCAAAGGAAATCAGGGAACAGATCATCGATCTGGGAGAGATACAGTAAATGTCAATGCCCAATACAGTTTCAGATCGTTCTTCACACCAAAGCAACAGTAATGCAAATGATAGGAAATGGAATGGTAGATACGAAATGGAACAACAAATAAGAAATGGAACAACAACCAGGAAACTATAACATCAATTAATTTTAATAAGCAGTAACACCTTAGTCTACAGGATCAAATGCAATAATCGTGTCCTACAGAAATCAAATGGAAATCCTCTACCTTTAAGGATGAATCGAACAACACACAGAAATGGAACAACACTGATTAGTGATGGACTATAGAACGGTGCTTGAAAGCCACACATACATGCACGCAACACACCTTAATAGTAATCTGATCTTGGTAATCCAGTTATCAATCTTAGTTATAAAGAGTATGACTGTATTTCAAAATGGAACAACAACGTCTATAGATTCAACAATCGCAAGGAAATATAATCTCTAAGATGAATTCAGTAATACCAATGAATAAGTGTACAACACAGATACTCTGTAATTTGAACAGTAATGGTATTCTGTAAAGACCGGCAATATTATATCAACACTTAAAAGAATAGTAATACGTTGCAAAGTTAATATAATGATTCTGTCTTCAGAAATTTTATTACTCAGTAAATCAAATGTAGCAAAGCTGTGATGTAAAATAACAGAACATATCAAATTACCGAATGGAGCTGATAAGCAAAACCACGCATAAACCAAAAGTAATAGTACATGAGCAAGTGCTCCTCCAGGGCCGGGCCCTTAGCCTCTAGGGGCACACCACTTGAAGTTATTCCAGGATCCGAGATGAAATAGCAACCAAGCTTGTATTAATGCATAAGACAAAATTACAGTGGATCGCTTCTCAACGAGAGTCAATGATCAAAGTATTAACTGTAAGAGAAATGACATAAAAATATAATAGACTATCCCCCGGGCTAACAGTGCTGCCCCTTTTTATAATGGTGAGGGCAGAGATTTCTAGGTGCAAAAATAGTTAAAGCAATGATCACTCAAGATCAAAGGATCCCGAGGGATTCACCGAACCGTTGGCTCTTAGTTATCTCTTTACTTTCTTGCACCGAGCCGATATCTCCATTTCCTTTCCTGGGCTGATACGCTTTGATTTGGTTTGCCTTGTTTGCATGCAGTTCCCCATCAGAGAGACAACGGTTAACCTAGCCTTATCTTTTCCTTTGGAATGAAATTATTTCGTTTTTCCTTCTTCCTGCATAAGAAAATGACAATTTTCAGTGTTCTCGTTTTGCACATTAATCTTATAGGTTTTATTATAATTCCTTATCATCTTCCTAGTTCATGATGCAAAATGTTTGTAAGTTTTAATAAAAAGATACTGAAATAATCACCAAAAACATACCTTCTTTAGTACTCCACACACCCCCTTGCTTACCCTTTTTCATGCCCTCATGAAAACATTGTAGTTGACATGTAAGGCCGTGAGAGAGTAGGATGGAGATGGGATGTCATGTGGAGGTCTACAGCCATGATGCATAACTAGGTGTTCAAAAAAATGGCTTGTCTGACCCTCAGGAATCTCATACAGGGCTTGGTATCCAGGTGCAGGGTGCCAAATAATTCGACTCCGGAACCTGTATCCTAACCAGGATGGCCCTGCCCTCAAAATGATTTCGCCATAGAGGTGCAAGCGGTTGGCGGCTAACTTAAAATTTTCATAATTAAATGGTTCCCTGAGTTGGATATTCGGATTAGAGATCTGGTATTGAAATTTAGCCGCATCAATGGCAAGGTCTTTAATAGTGAAAAAGTATTCTATTCCCTGCTGATTGATTGTTGTATGAATGGGTCCTAATGCTTCAATTACACCTGGAGTCCCCATGAGGTTCCTATGTTCCCTCCACAACTGTACTGGATCCCTAGGCTCAGCTCTTACCCACAAGTCTAATCCGTTTTCTTGTCTTTGGAAAGCATTATAGGCTTTAAGCCATTTAATTTGATTAACCCCGAATGAAATAAATGCCTGTAATTGGATATCCCCAACAAAAGGGCTGGGGTTCTGCTCGGTCTCCTGGTCTAACACAAGGTTATGCAAATAAAATTCACACAGTAATCTTTGAACCTTTACCCCGTACTGCTTACAATAGTTTATAAAATCATCGATGGTATTAATTTGTATAGGGGAGCCTGCTTTAACAACCTTTACTTTCAATTGCAAATATCGTTCCATTAAAAAAAGGCATAATTTTTAGCAGGGGCTCTACACACTAGGACCTCATTGTACAAAGAACATAAGGTATCCATTTGTTTGATAACTATATCTAACCTATGAGTTACCTTCGCGACTTTTTCCTCTTCCCTTCGCCACCGTTCAAAGGCTTGGCTTTCGAATAAATTGACGTTCCTTAGCTGTTGTTGTAGTTCTTCATACCTTTCTCGTGGAACCATTTTTTCTGATTTTTTCTGCTGCTTGCTGGGCTTGCGTCAAACCCTCTCGTAGGGTTACCGTCCTCGGATCACTATCCCACATGGTGGTGGTGAGCGGGAGGTTCACCTGAATCTTCCTATTGCATTTTTTCGTGGCTCGTATTCCTTCAGGGGACTGTGCCTCTATCTGTACTTCTTTGTCACAGGCCAATACATTATGGGTAACAGTCAAATGTTGTTCCTTTTGATTTTGAACAGCAGGCTGCTCCTCAACAACATTTGGAATAGCAGACCACTTTTCGACAGGGTTTTGAACAACAGGATGGACTCTGGTCCTCCGAACCTTTGTCTTGAGGGGTTTTGCTGGGGTGGTTGCATGTCTCCCCCCCGAAGTCCTTTTTACCCTTTTTCTTGTTTTCAAAATCCTGATCTGCTGTCGAAGTTGAACTATTACATTCAGTAGTCTTTGCTGTTCTTTCCGTAATCTCTTAATTTCCTCAATTTCCTTAGAAGGAACAATAGACTATTTACTGCAGCCTGGACTATTATTTGGATCAATTCCCTAATTTTCTCCTTGGAGTGCTTCTTCGTTGCTCTGCTATGGTTGCTCAAGAGCCCTAGTTGGTTCTATTATTTCTTGGGTGACTTCTTTTTCTGCCTCCCCTTCTTCCGGAATTTCTTCTGGTGTAGTTTGGCTAGGAACTAATTGTTCTTGTTCTGCATCACTTCTTTCTCCTGTCATATTTTCATCATGAATAGGCTGATTCTCCTTTTCTAATTCTTCATCATGTAATTCTCCGAGTGCATTTTTCTCTTGAGCAGGGTGTTCTTTTGGTTCTTCTTTAGCACGGAGATCTGGTGGGCTGAGAGGTAGGCCATATTCGCCCATGTTGGCCAATTCATCTTCTCTCAATGGATTCTATAATGTGCTGCCTTCATGCTGTTCTGTTTCCTCCTCCTACTCAGGTTGCTCAGTTTCTTCCTCCATTTCTCCTTCCTAATTTCCTTGCATTCCTTCCTAAATTTCTTCTCCTTCTAATCATGGGGGTTGCTCATCCCCTGAATTGTTTACCTTTACTGGTTGGCTAGTATCTCCTTGGGAATTTTCCATCCTCCCTTTAATCCATGCTAATCGGACCAATTTCCTTCATTTTTCTGGACGCTCTGGTGTACTGGTGGCATGTTTACGTTTTGGGGATGGTGTGGTCAATCCCCCATCTGTCATGGCAATTAGTTCTTCCCAGCTGCTCTGTTGCTGGGTAAGTTTATGGCTAACTATTAACCATATCAACCCATGGTGATTGACGATTGATTCTACATGATGTGCCTTTTTCATGCTCCATGCAACATCATGAAGTAATGAATTTAAAAATGCAGGTAAGTTTACAGATCATTTTTTCTTTAATACAGCTAAAAGTTTAAGGTGTCGTGGTCTTACCATGTCTTTCCTTCCTTCACAGGTGATGTAGCTCTGAATAGTCTTTGCCAATTTTGCCCACAGCTCTACTAATGCTGCTGGTAGAACCCCCTTTCCTCTAATTGTCAGGCTCTGGCCTTCCTCTTGGAAGGTTTTTATGATCTTCTGCAATCTCTCCTTCTTTAACGTCCATACAGGTCCAGCGGCTGGCAGTCCCGAGACCTCTGTGATTATGTCATCGGTGACTGCTATATGTCTCCCCCTTACTGTGGAGTGATCTTCTTGCAAGTTCTGCAAGAATTCTATTGCTACAGTCTCATTGGATTCTTGTAAGCGATTGAGATAAGTTAACCAACCTGCTCTTGCTAGGATTTCTCGTGCAGCATCAGAGACTGTCAACACCTGTGGTTCTCTCCGAATCGATCTTCTTCCCATGTTTTTGATTTCCCTATAAAATATCAAAAATGGCAATGGAACAGCAAGTTGTTCATGCTGTTAAAATACAGAGAAGCTAACAGACGTAGGACTTGCTCAAAATCTAAAGGGCTTTACTAATGCTGCTGAGCATACTATGGAAATGGCTTAGGAACAGCAAGCCATGCAAAAAATAAAAAATAGTATACCATTGATTCGTGCTATTCCCAAGTACGCAATTTCTTGAATAGCAGCCTAACACGTAATCCATCGCATGATGAGGTTAACCTCCCCACCGCAGTGTGATAGGCCATCCCCGACTGTCAAATAAAGGAGCGGTGTGCCAATCTGCCCTGGAACAGAGTCATAAAGGAACAACGTATAGCATCATGCCATGTTTACAAAAGTAGTAGGTTACCAAAATCGAGGTGTAAAGTCGGATCACTTAATAAGTAAGAGACTGTTGTGATATGATGTGAGGCTGGGAAGATAGGACAGTTGTCGTGCATACGGAGTCTCATGCGGTCATTGTCAACTGTTCTGTCATGATTGGTGATAATAGATTTACATGTGTTTTATGGTTTAGGAAATAATATACATTCTTCTTAGGTGATTTATTACTAGGTATAAGAAACAGAAGGATGTTAATAGTTACCTATTGGTGTAAGTAATGTGACTTCAATACCATTAACAGAGCTTTGCTACCGACAGATGTCCATAACCTTGGTAGAGTTGTTTGTTTCACCCATGGAACCATGATCCTTTGTGTATTCTTAGGAAATGTTGTGCGATGTCAAAATGTAGGCCATTATGCTGGCTCAGTGACCAGTTAGCCATAATGCCATTCACGAGGAAGGAGTGAAAGGTGGGCAGGCCGGCTCGTGATGAGACCTCCTGTTCCAAGCGTTCGTAATTTGATATACCTTTTGGACCATATCCCTGGTGTGGTGGCCATAGTGGGAATGCCACTTCACTTTCTTCCTCATGATCATGGTAGGCTGGCTCTTAATGAGACCCCCTATCCTGCATTTGACAACTTATATAAACAAGTCATTAAAACATCATTTTTCACTCTTTTTTTTCTTCTTTCATAAAGTACTTTCCCATTTATACACAAAGGGTGGTTCAACACTCCTTAAGAGTAGGAATGGTGGAAGAAGTCTTAACATCTCAATAGGAACATGTAAACCCTTTGCTCTTATTCCTGAATAATAATCGAAGAGAATTGTGAAAATTTAAAAGGAACCAACATGATAAAGGTAACCAATCAGAGCAAAATTAGTGGAACAATGACAGCAAAAGATAATGGGTAAGTGTGTCCTTCCCTTTGTCCTCTTACCAATTCAGAGCAATTTCTTATAAAAATAGCGATTTTATAATTCACTGATTTCAGTATGTTGTGATTTTGTATCCATTGCATAAGTGCATAGTTGTGTTCCAAAAGACTTGAAAGAACAAGAACAGTAGGCATCCTTAATTTAGAATAGCAAGGGGAGCAATCATAAGTAAAAGGAATACGAGGATGTTGCTATTTCAAAAAGGAAGAGCAAAAGAATACAAGTGGTGTTCCTTTTGAAAAAGGAACAGCAATATCAGCTATGTTGTTCCTTTGGAAAAGGAACAGCAAAGATAAAAAATGTTGTTCTTTTGGAAAAGGGACAACAGAAATCAAAAGTGTTGTTCCTTTGGAAAAGGAACAGCAGAAAACACAAATGCCGTTCCTTTGGAAAAGGAACGAAAAAAATCAAAAGTACTGTTCCTTTAAAAAGGAATAGTGGAAAACACAAATGTCATTCCTTTGGAAAAGGAACAACAAAAATCAAAAGTGTTGTTCCTTTGGAAAAGGAACAACAAAAAACACAAATGTCATTCCTTTGGAAAAGGAACAACAAAAATCAAAAGTGTTGTTCCTTTGGAAAAGGAACAGCGGAAAACACAAATGCCGTTCCTTTGGAAAAGGAACAACAAAAATCAAAAGTGTTGTTCCTTTGGAAAAGGAACAACGGAAAACACAAATGCCGTTCCTTTGGAAAAGGAACAACAGAAATCAAAAGTTTTGTTCCTTTGGAAAAGGAACAACAGAAAACAAAAATACCGTTCCTTTGGAAGAGGAACAACAAAAATGAAAAGTGTTATTCCTTTGGAAAAGGAACAACAGAAATCAAAAGTGTTGTTCCTTTGGAAAAGGAACAACAAAAGCATAAGGTAAAAAAAGAGAACAACAAAGTTAAAGAAAAATGAATGGCTGATCCAAAAGGTGTTGTTCCTTTGAAAAAGGAACAACAGAACGAAAATTCTGTCCCTTTGAGAAAAGGAACAAAAATAATAAAATTGTTGCTACTCCGAAAAGTAACAGCAAAGTGTTGATACAAAAATGTGTACAAAAATGATTCAACAAAAGAAAGAAATTATGTACAAAGTGTAAAAAGAGATAAATCACTCAATGAATCGCAGGTGAGGAAGACTTCTCTCCCTCCCCCAAAATTTCCATATCAGAGTCTTCACGTAGCTGCTGGCAGAAGGACTCCCGAGTGAGTGGTTTGCGATAAAGTCAAACTCGGTGGCCATTTGCCTTGAAGGCATATCCAGAACCGTCAATAGTGATTACAGTAAGAGTCCCATTGTCATGTACCTTCTGGATTTCGTATGGTCCCAACCAACGAGTCTGAAGTTTCCTGGGAAAGTCCTGAAACCTGGAATCCTAAAAAAGTGCGCAGTCTCCTTCATGGAAGACTTTATTCTTAATGAGAGCATCATGCCATTTAGCTCACTGCTGTTGGATCAATGAAGTGTTTTGAAGTGCAGAGACCCTGATCTCATCCAGCTCATTGATCTCCTGTAATCAATTAATTTGTGTATTGATTAGATCTAAGCCAACTTCTTGTGCTGTTTGTAATGTTTTGATTTCGAATTCTATGGGGAAGATAGGCTATTTTCCAAACACTAATTGATAAGGTGAGTAACCGGTGGTACTACTCCATGTTGTTCTATAAGCCCACAATGCTTCTGGTAGTCTGGCAGCCCAATCATGTCCATGTGACACAATGGTTTTTGTTAGGATTGCTTCTATTATTTTATTGCTGCTTTCTACCTGAACATTGGCCTGTGGGTGGTATGGAGTAGTGATTTTATGCTAGATATGCTAGTTTTTGAGTGTTGCAGCTATTTTGTTCCCAGCAAACTGTGGTCCATCGTCTATAATTATATCTCTTGAAAGGCCATAACGCACAAATATATGGAACATGAATTGTATGACAAAATACTCTGTAGCTCTTGGTAATGCCTCTGCTTCAACCCATTTGGTGACATATTCTGTTGCCACCAAAATATATGTTTTCTAGTTCAAGGGTGGGTTAATTGATCCAACGAAATCAAGGGCCCATCGTTCGAATGGTTCAATGACTAACTGTGGGTTGAGGGGCATCTCATCGGATTGACCAGGGCATCCTGCTCTCTAGCAACTGTCACAAGCTTAGACGAATTTCTTTGCATCTTTGAAAATTGTAGGCCAATAATATCCTGTTTGCAGTACCTTATGTCTAGTTCTGCAATCAGAAAAATGTCCGCCACATGGTTCGTCATGGCAGGCTTTTAAAATGTCAAAGATTTCATCCTCTCGAACACATCTCCTGATATGCATATCTGCCCCTGTGTGAAACAAGTAGCCCCCAATCCAAGAAAACCGAGCACTCCACTGAACAATTTGTTTCCGCTCATTAGGGGTTAGATGTTTCGGTAATTTACTTGCTGCTAGGTAATTGGAAACATCAACATACCAGTTCGTTTTAACAGCAACAACAAACAAATGCTCATCTAGAAATTGATCTTCAACTACTGCTGCATCGATTGGCTTTGGCATGAGCGAGAGAAAATCAGCTACAGGATTTTCTTTTCCAGGTCGATCCTTGATTGTAATATCAAATTCCTACAATAAAATCAACCATCTAGTTATTCTGTCATTTGTAATAGGCTTGTTTGATAAATATTTTATGGCAGAATGATCTGTATACAAGATAACAGGATATCCATTAATGTAATGCCTGAACTTATTAACAACATGTATTACAATTAGAAATTCTTTTTAAATAACAGTGTAATTTAATTCAGTAGGGGATAAATTTTTGCTAATATAATAAATTGCATATGGTTTTTTATCCTCTTCCTCTCCAAGGACTGCTCCAATGGTTGTATCTGAGGCATTTGATGATATCTGAAATGGCAAATCCAAATTTGGTCCTCGAAGAACTGGGGCTGTGGACACCATATTCTTCAGATCCTGGAAAGCACGTTCACATTTTTCTGTCCAAAGAAAATCAACATTACCTGTTAGTGCATACAGAGGTGCAGCAATATGTGAAAAATGTTCTATAAACCTTCTATAATAACCAGAAAATCCCAGAAAATTACGTACCTCTGTTTGAGTGGTAGGAGTGGGAATTAGAAAATTATTTGGATTTTAGCTGGGTCTACCTGAATGCCAGCTGTTGAGATATAGTGTCCTAGAATAAGTCCTTCAGTCATCATCATATAACATTTTTCATGGCTTAAACAAATCCTGGTAGCAATGCAGCATTGTAGGACTTTTTCCAGTGTGTCCAATGCTGGAGCGAAATCATCTCCGTACGGTGTAAAGTCATCCATGTATAATTCAAGTCCTTCATTTATTAAGTCTGCAAAAATGCTGAGGATAGCCCTTTGGAATGTGGTAGGAGCATTGCATAAGCCAAAAGGTAGAACTCTATAGGCAAATGTTCCACAAGGACAAGTAAAAGTGGTTTTGTCTTGGTCTTTAGGGGAAATCTGGATCTGATTATATCCGCTGAAGCCATCTAGGAAAGAAAAGAATTTCTTTCCTGCCAAAGTGTCTAATACTTGATCGATAAATGGTAGAGGGAAGTGGTCTTTTTGTGTTGCTTTATTTAGCTCTCTGTGTTCCACACAAATTCTCCATTTCCCATTCTTTTTTGGTACCACCATAAGTGGAGAGACCCATTTACAATCGGAGATAGGATAGATGAAATTGACATCTAAAAGTTTTTGAAGTTCAGCTTTTACCACATATTTTAGATGAGGATTGAGTCTCCTTTGGGGATGGTGAACAGGTCTCGCATCTTTTTCTATGTAAATGTGGTGTGTGCATAATTGGGGATCAATTCCTTTCATATCAGGGTAGTCCCATGCAAATGCTTCTTTATATCTCTTCAATAATTGGATGAGTTTTCTTTCTTATTCAGAGGTGAGGTTGGCATTAATGTTTAAGGTCTTTCTTCATTCAATTTCCACAATTTTACTATTTGCAACATAGGTAATAGGTATTGTTTGGTCATGTGTTTCTTTAAGAGGATCTTCTTCTAATTCGTTATCAAATGCTGCCTCTATCATGTGACATTGTGTGTGGGATTTGAGTTTAGTTTGACTAATAAAATTATTAATGGCATCCTCTTCTGTTTGGTCTTTGAAATAAAGTGCCTCTTGTATAGTTAATGGAGATCTAAAGTTATCAGTAAGGTATGATACAGGGTGCCTATTAGTTTTCATTATTGTGACATTTGGCTGCGCTGGAGGATATAAAGCTAAGTTCTTGATATTTTCTCCTCTGGTTATGGTCATATTGCCTTGTTAGCAGCCAATATAAGCATCGGCAGTTGCAAGCCAAGGTCTACCTAAAATAAATGGATGTCCATCAAGTCAGTTTTTGGGATTTATTATCGGAAAATCGGTCGGATATTCCGAAGAGTCAACAGATACCATGACATCATGTAGTGTGCCTTCTGGCCTAACCACAGATTGGTCAGCCAGTTCTAGTAAAGTAGAGGTGGGTTCTACAGATGTAATGCCTAGATTTTGACAAGTAGTAGTTGTTAAGATATTGATTGCAGCTCCTAGATCAACTAAGGCATTGGGGAACGTTTGACCATAAATTTGTACGGTTACTATTGGATTTCCTGGGTCTTCGTATTTAATGGGTGTTTCTTTTCCTGATAATAAGTCAGATAGAGTGCCAACTACTTGGACTCTTGGATTGTTTGTTATATTCCTCTTTGGTTTCTTTACACATGATTCTTTGATAGTCTTTGCATATATCGGGATGTCTTGAATGGCTTAAAGGAATGGAATTTTTATGTACAAATTTTTTAATTCTCCTAGAATGTCAAAATCAGGATATTGTGTAGGTCAAGGTATGATTAATCGTTCTGGGAATGGGGGAGAGGATGTGGTTGCTTGATTATGAGTTTGTTGTTTGTTCACATCCTCTTCTTGTGACGGTTGTTCTCTAGATAACGAATTTTCAACATGAACTATCTTGTCTCCCTCGGTTTCAATAATACGCCCAGATCTTAGCTGAAGATCATTACACTCCCTCAGATCGGCTCCTATTTCTAGTGTTTATACTATTTGGAAAGATTGGACCGGTCTGTTATTTGGGTTAGGGTTCGGTTAGGCTGGGAGTTGTGGTCTCAGATTTGACTAGGGGTTTTGTTGTAAGGTTGGCAGTGTAGGTTGAGGGAGCGAAATGGTTCCTCCTAGGTGATGCATCGGTCTTTGCCAGTTTGTTTGCTAGGCTAGACTTTGTGAACTAGGAGGGGTCCATTGTGTTGGGTAAGCGTTACTTTGCCAATATGGTGGGGCATAGGGAAAATTTTGTCAATTGGGTTGGCTTGCTTGATTTGGCCACGGGGTTGATGAAGGAAATGACTGTGATGACCAATTCGGAAAGGGGGGTTGAGGTTGATTTTGCCACATATTATACTGTGGAGACTGAAAAGAATAAGTTGGGTTCGAAAACATACCAGACTGTCGCAGCTACCACTGATGGTGCTGATTGAGCAGATACACCGATTTTGGCTCTTCTTCTACTTCCTTGTATACTACTTTTAATTTGGGAAGTGAGGGACAACTTTCCATAAGGTGGTCTTTTGTGCAAATGGCGCAAATTTGGATTGCATCAAGTGGACACTCCTTATGGCTATGTTTCTTCCTGCATCGGGGACAGAAGATTGCCAAATTCTGTTCTACCTCCACTTGCTTTTGTTTGGCCTGCATAATATCAAGTTGTGTTGTTAGTGTCCCTACTATATGAGTTTTAAAATTCTCCAATAAATTTCCAATTTCTGCATGTGTTACTCCTTCTGCCGAAATTTTATTATCTCTTACAAACCGATCATGTTCTGCTGGTTTTAGTCTTGTGCTGCCTCTCGAGCTCCTGACACATAAATCAATAATGTCAGCAAAATTTTCCTGATAAATATCTCCTTTTCTCATAATTTTTAATGTTTTAATCCATCTTTCCTTCATACCCCTAATTAATGCTATTTTTAACACATTATCAGGTATAGGTAGTGATGCACAAGGGGATATTTGAAGATTATACTGAAAACATTCCACATACTCCTTTAATGTTTCATTTGGTCTAGCTACCATATGGAATATTTTGTCTTTTAGTTCTCTAGACCTGCAATAGTCCTGATATTTTTTTAGACAAGATTCTTTCATTTGATCCCAGTTATTTATAACACCACCACCTAGTCCAATGAACCATCTTAAAGCAACCCATTTTAATGTAGAGGGAAATAATTTCAGTTTCTGGGGGTCAGTGGTGTAATCATATCCCCTACACAACACATCGAATTCAAATAGGAATGCATCCGGATCCTCTGATGTAAGACTATGAAATGTAGGGATATGCTGAAGAGGAATTGCTTTCATAGGTGCATTCGCTGCAGTATCCACAATGGGGTATTGCAATGTAGAGGTTTGGGTGTTTGGCTGGTTTTGGGCCATTTGGTCAAATATATGCCAATAACCTTCTGGGATATCTAGGAGGGTATTCCTAGGTTGAGAGGGAATGGCTTTAACAGGAATGGTTTTAATAGTGCTTCCTTTATCTAGGATAATGAGAGTGCTTGATGTCTTAGGAGATTGAGTTTCTTCAAAAATGACTTTTGCAACACTTCCCTTATCTAGACTGCTCAATGGCTTAGCTGTCCCAAGAGGAGACCTCGATTCCTCAATTTCCCCTGTCTCTCCTCTTCCTTCACAAAGATTGCTAAAATTCCATTCTTGCAATAGTTCTAGAGTAGAATTTTCAATTTCTTGAAAATCCTACTCTTCAGTTTGACTATGCACCTCAGAAAAGGCTACAAATGGTGATCTTGTGGCCTGAAGGGAACTAGTAGGATGTCTAGAAATAACTTTTCTGGGTCCTACTAAAGGCTGAGATTCTGCTTTCCTAAAAATTTCATCTATAAAGGTTGATCGGCCAAGGGTCACCAGCCCCTTAGCTTTTTCTGGCTTAGGTAGAGGTTTGGAATTCTTTTCCGGCTTTTTCTGCTTAGTCATGCACACACAGATCAACTGCTAGATTCTACCCAAACAAAACAATGACAAATCTGCAGGAAAGTGGGTAGAGGAGTAGGGCTATTACATGCTCCACACGTAGGTTCTTACCTTCTGTTTTTAAAACCCAATTCTTCCCTAGCAGGTTCTTACACTACTTTGAAAAGAAACAAATGGCTACACTCTTTCCCCGGCAATGACGCCAAAATGTCGAGCTATAAAAAGGGTCTCTTTCACCTCTAATTATCTCACATTAATTTGTCAATCAAGGAACATTTTTTTATTTCAAAGAGTGTCTTAGTTTGAGGCTATCATTTGCCAGTGTAATGCTAGTAGTATAGTGCTAAAAAATACAAGAGTAAACGGATGCTTGTTTACAACAAACTACTTTTCAAGACTAAACCATACATTCAGAAAACTAAGCAATTTATCAGTCAAGGGTTCAGTAGCAGTAACTCATCCCTTTGTAAACCGATGAGACCAAAGGAAATCAGGGAATAGATCGTCGATCTGGGAGCCAGATAATAAATTTCAATGCCCGCTACAGTCTCAGATCGTTCTTCACACCAAAGCAACAATAACGCAAATGACAGGAAATGGAACGACAGATACGAAATGGAACAACAAATAAGAAATGGAATAGCAACTGGGAAACTATAATAGTAATTAAGTTTAATAAGCAGTAAAACCTTAGTCTATAGGATCAAATGCAATAATCGTGTCCTACAGAAATCAAATGGAAATCCTCTACCTTTAAGGATGAATCGAACAACACACAGAAATGGAACAACACTGATTAATGATGGACTATAGAACAGTGCTTGAAAGCCACACATACATGCACACGGCACACCTTAATAGTAATCTAATCTTGGTAATCCAGTTATCAATCTTAGTTATAAAGAGTACGACTGTATTTCAGAATGGAACATCAACCTCCATAGGTTCAACAATAGCAAGGAAATATAATCTCTAAGATGAATTCAGTAATACCAATGAATAAGTGTACAACACAGATACTCTGTAATTTGAATAGCAATAGTATTCTGTAAAGACCGGCAATATTATCAGCACTTAAAGGAATAGTAATACGTTGCAAAGTTAATATAATAGTTCCGTCTTCAGAAATGATATTACTCAGTAAATCAAACATAATAGAGATGTGATGTAAAATAACTGAACATATCAAATTACCGAATGGAGCTGATAAGAAAAACCACGCATAAACCAAAAGTAATAGTATAGGAGCAAGTGTTCCTCCAGGGCCTGGTCCTTAGCCTCCAGGGGCACACCACTTGAAGTTATTCCAGGATTGGAGATGAAATAGCAACCAAGTTTGTATTAATGCATAAGATAGAATTACAATGGATCACTTCTCAACGAGAGTCAATGATCAAAGTCTTAACTGCAAGAGAAATTACATAAAAATATAACAGACTATCCCCCGGGCTAACAGTGCTGCCCCATTTTATAATGGCGAGGGCGAAGATGTCTAGGTGCAAAGATAGTTAAAGCAATGATCCCTCAGGATCAAAGGATCCTAAGGGATTCGCCGAACCGTTGGCTCTTAGTTATCTCTTTACTTTCTTGCGTTGAGCCGATATCTCCATTTCCTTTCCTGGGCTGATACGCTTTGATTTGGTTTTCCTTGTTTGCATGTGGTTCCCCGTCAAAGGGACAGTGGTTAACCTGGCCTTGTCTTTTCCTTTGGAATGACAGTCTTTCGTTTTTCTTTCTTCCTGCATAAGAAAATGACAATTGTCATTGTTCTCATTTTGCACATTAATCTTACAGGTTTTATTATAATTCCTTATCATCTTCCTAGTTCATGATGCAAAAGGTTGTAATTTTTAATAAAATGATACTGAAATAATCACCAAAACATACCTTCTTTAGTACTCCACAGAAGTTAGCCCATAAAATCTAGGTAAAGCCACCAAAGGAATGAGCTTCATTGGTGCGCCAGTCCCAAGATCCCCAATTGGGAAGTCAATAGTAGAGGTTGTGGGTGCCATAAATATTCTCCAATAATTCCTGGGAATTTCAACAAGTTCTGCAGGGAATGATGGAGGGGGTCTTATCACAGAAGTTTGAGTTTCCTTAACAACACTCCCCCTATCCCATGGTGATATGAATACCCTTACAACTCCTTCCTCCCTGCCACAATGGCTTAATTCCTCAGACCCCTTCCTTGCAACTTCTTCTTCCCTACTGGAATGGGTTGGTTCCTCAGATCTTCTACTTACAACTTCTTCTTCCTCTGTTACCAGCAACGATACTCCTTTACCAAGTACACTGCTTCATACTTCTTTTACTGTTGGAACGGCTTTTTGTGTTAAATCAATAGGAGGCACTATAGATAGCACTGGTTGTCCAAAAAATTGTCCCTCTGATTTCGTTCGAGTCCTCGCCCTCACAACAACATGAGAAGATGCCTCTGATTCAGCTCTTGCGATGATTTGTTGGATGTAAGTGTTCCTTCCCAAATCCTGTCCTCCTTTCTTCCGGGCTTTTCCTCTGCCCCTTTTATTCGAATCTTTGTTCATGCAAATTGGTAAGAGAGAAACATCTAAATTAAATCACTATGCTCAGGACCTAGAGTAGGGTGTCAAAAGACCATTCCCTCCCTAGGACGAGAGGTTGGGTTTTAACAGACAAGAAAAGAAAATGACTGAAAGGAAATCTAAGGCTCAAGACCTGGAGCAGGGTGTCAAAAGACCATTCCCTCCCTAGGACGAGAGATCAGACAAGAAAAGAAAATGAATGAAAGGAAATCTAAGGCTCAGGACCTGGAGCAGGGTGTCAAAAGACCATTCCCTCCCCACGAGAGATTGGGTTTTAACAACTCAGGAAAATTCAGAACAATCAACCAAAACAAAGCGACTCGGGCCCAAAAATGATAAAAAGCAATAGAAATCAAAATACTAAGCTCAGGTTTTATTGTAGCGTAGCACTTCCCTCCCTAAGACGAGAGATTGATCCTTTGATCAATGCAGATCATGTCTTGCACCTTGTTAGCCTTCCTTGGCAACAACGCCAAAATGTTGGTATCCAAGAGTGAATAAACTATTCCACCCATTTTCTACATTAATTTATCAATCACGATGTGTACATTTTCAAGGTAACGCACAAGATATATGTAGGGGCAAGGTTATAATCTAACATAAACCAAGGATTGATAGCTAAAGAATCAAAGCATTGCTATAACAGTAATTAGAAATAAATCACATAACTTAAAAGGCATCCACAACAATTAATTAAAGAGTTGTAAGAACAATAAGAAATTATCACACAACAAAAGAAACAACACACATAAAGAAAATACACAACAACTGATCAAGAGAGTGCGCCCAACTCTCTAATTAGGGCTGCGTCAACTCACAACTAGGAGAAGAACAACAAACTTGCTTGCATTCAATTAATATATGAAGAATTGTTACAATGTTTGTCTCTGCCTGGCTAACCCCTTTGCATAGGAATGAAACCCATTTTATACAAATACATGGGAAAGACATATTCCCCCAAATATGGAAACTAATGCCCAAAAATATACAACTATTAGAACAACAACTAATTTCATAGAGATAGAGAACAATAAAGATCTGAAATAAGCCTGTGAGAAGCTGGGAGTTGGTTATGCTGTTGCAGTGTTCCCGAACAGTTGTTGTAAACGCGGGACTGTTGTTGCAAGCTATGAATGTGATACCTGTTCACCGAAATCTATGGAAATAACAAAGTTTAGTAGTTCACATAGGCAAAACCACGTGACCTTAATTCATCAATTAAATATTCCAAGAGACGTTAGAAGGGAGGTTTACCTTGTGAGTTTATCACAATTAATGCATATCATTGATGAAAAAATGATGAAATGATAGGTAAAAATGTAAGGAAAAGATAGGCAGGTTTGGTTCCCAACACTATATACTAGATGGTTTGATCCTTTGTGTGTTTATGTCTATCCAAATCTCTTTCGAAACATCATGGAGAAGTTGTGGGAAGTGCGTGAATGATCTCTAAAGCATCAAGATGAAGCTAATTGTTGAAGGCATTGAAAGGGACTTCAATAGGCATTTGGATTAAATGATAAGTGATCTCTGTCATATTGTTTGTTCCAATCAATCATAGGCTAAGGAAAGGTATTAGTTCTTTATTATTTGTTACTAGATTTTGTTTGAATTTAGGGAGATTTTTTCTTTTCTGCAAGAGAGATTAGTCTACCTAACAAATTGGTGACTCTATTGGGGAACATCTCACTCTCCATCATTCTCTTTGTTTTGACCTTTGATCCTTTTGTCATAGCCCTATATGAGTGTTTGGAAATATTGAAAATCTAGATTTTATGATTTATTTGGCTTGTTTTTTATTTTTTCTAAAAATTTCCCATTGTGCACACTTTATATTTAGGCACAGAGCATATATTTGCACACTTGTCTCTTTGCAACAGTGCGTATGCACACTGGATTGTTCTATTTCCTGCACACACACCTATAATTTTTGAAAATTTCAGTTTTCTCCTCATCAAGTCCATTTTTTTTTGTTTTTCATATTTAATTACACTTGTTTACCTTCTGAAAATATCCTCCTTATTTTGATTTGGATTTCTGGGTTTCTTTTTGAATAATTCTTTACTTTTGCAAATTAGGGTTTGAAGTTTTACTTAGTGAATTACTAATTAATCAATAGAAGGACTAGTCATTGTTGAGATAGTTTGAGTCTGTCCTTTTTATGTCAATGCATCAGATTAAGTACTTTGTTTTCTCAACTGCAAAGTGTCATTAGTATTAGGAAAATTTAGGGTTTTTCAAGAAAGCACTGTGGTTGGAAGTTTGTTGTTTTTCCAAAGTGATTATTGATTATTTCTTTCTATAAGGCAACATAATATTCTTCTTACCATGGTTTCCAATTCATTACATCAAATTGAAATTATATCTTAGCCTCTCACTGTTTTCTTGACTTCTTATGACTTAGATATGGTAATTGACATATGGAACCTTATGGGGGAATTTGAAATGGAATTTATTACCCCCTTTGATTCTCTTCACATGTATTCCTTGTAGAGAGCTATTCTTCCCTCCAATGAATATCTCTTGGAAGCCATGGTCAGGAAGTATCCCTTGGCATTTGTTTCTTCCAAATGGAAGCCATGATCCAAGTCACTATGAGGATGGTTCTTTTACTATGTAAAACTCATTAAAAAATGAAACATGTTCTTAAGAACATAGTTATTTTTGTTTCAATGTCGCATAAAAATGAAACAACCCATGAGGATGGTTCTTTTACTATTTCAACCTAATTAAAAAATGAAACAACCCCAGAGGATGGTTCATTTACTGTGTCAACCTCATTAAAAAATGAAACAAATACTTGTGAGGATAGTTCTTTTACTATGTCAACGTCGTTAAAAAATGAAACTAATACTTGTGAAGATAGTTCTTTTACTGTGTCAACCTTGTTAAAAAATGAAACAAATACGTGTGAAGCTAGTTATTTTACTATGTCAACGTCGTTTAAAATGAAACAAATGTATGAGAGGATGCTTCTTTTACTGTATCAACCTCATTAAAAATGAAATCAACTTCCTCTAAGGATGGTTCTTTTGTTATGACAACCTCGCTAAAAAATGAAACAAACTCTGAGCGTTGTTTTTTTTTTTTGTTTCAAGCTCACATAAAAATGAAACCACTTTATGAAATTCATGAGCATAGTTATATTTCAAGCTCATTAAAAAATGAAACACGTCCCTTTTTAAACCATGTCTTTTATGTGATTTTATAAATAAACCTTTATTTCATCTGCCTATACCGTTTACTTAAGAATATCAAACAAATCTCAGGGGGCATGTGCCTCTCCATGGGTACATCATAATTATGTTTTGTGTGCAACAATTTATGAGTATCTTTTTACAATTTTCTATTACTTTCCTATTTATCTTATGTTACATTTTATTACTGATGCATTCACATTTGTAAACATCTGTAAGAAAGTTAAAGAAATATTCATCCATATATTGTACAAGATAGACAGAAATAGAAGTAGTAGTTTTCATTAGTCAAATGTCTGTAAAAAGTGTGATATTTACAAAAATATCATCCAAGGACATGAGACCCATGCCCTTATTATCCGAACATGCTGATACATCATAAAAAAAACCCAGCCATAAGACTAGTAGCTACACACCATGATCATGGTCAAAGACAATAGTGCGAGCTACTTGTCGTAGGAAACAACTAATTGGTCCAAGAATCCCCACAATGTGCCTCTGATAGAGGAGAGACAAGTCATCAATAATGACATCCGGGTTGTCTAAGATCAACCTCTCAAGGTTTTGCTCTAGCTCATTCAATGCCTCTGCTACGTCGGGGTTCTGTATTGTAGGAGCTATTGGCTACTCACTGCACCTGTTGAATATACGTAGTCTTTCTAGTATCATCGGGCCCACATCTACATGATCATTTCGAATAGTTAGTTTTGGATGGAAAAAAATTGAAAAATTGAAAAACAGAAGACAACCAAAATGTGTTTTTTTAACCTAGATCACTCAACTGTATTCTGGCTGGTAGTGGCATATCGATCATCTGTGTAATCCATGGCTGCGTATGGAAAGTCTTCAATCATAACAATCTGACATTCCACCCATCCAAATAAATCATGAGTATATAGAATAGTTGGGGCTTCACCACCTCCGTGGCATGTCATCAATGTGACCCACTTCAATATGTGAGGATCTTGTGGTCCTCCTCCATCTATGGCTACCTATGCAGAGAGAAGGGGGATCCTCTCAGGAGAAAACGAGATAACAAAGGCACGATACCCAAAAATTTTGAGTTTGGTAGTTTTGACTCTAGTTAGTTTCCCTTTCAAGTTGGCAACTACCCCTTCACACCAGTTGAATATTGTAGGTTGCAACCACTCTATGGAGATCTACATCTGAGCTTTGGTAAGAAAGTGAAGAGCTACACTTCCACATACTACAGCTCACAAAGGAAGCCTCTCTATGGTTTTGATATCAATTCTACCATCTTTGAGAGGAAATCCTTAGAAGAAATATTGCACTAGATAGGTGGCAGTTGTGTCACCACCCCATCTATGTCCATACAGAGAAATATCCACTCCACATCATGGGAGCCTAGATAAGAAATAAATGTCATCAACATCGATAGAGTCTATGGTCTCTAATCACGAAGAATTATTCCTATACATTCCACTTTCTCACCATCCACTTTAACAAGTCTAACTAGGCCTTCATACCTGGAATTGTGAAAAATTTATACAGGCCATAGTTTCTCAGTTCCTATATTGTCTCCCAATGGTTGAAAGAATATATATCCTATTTTTCATGTTCATTCTCTCTCCACTCCATTTTTGTAGCTCAAAACCCTGGATATAAACATGGAGTATCATTGGAAGAAATTGTGGTAATTTTTTTCAAAAATTTTGGGTGTTTTCAATTATATTTTCAAATCCCATGGTGCTATGCATGACCAATTGTCAAAATCAGTGCGGATTTGCATAGTTCTAACCCTCGAAACCGTGCACACCACGTTTTTTGTGTGTTAAAAACTTAGTTAATGTGCGCAAGCCTGATAAGGGTGAACTGCGCACACCGAGGGAAATTTTTCAAGTAATAAATCCCCGCAAAAAACCAAAATACATGGTCAAATGCAAAATAAAAAAATGAAAATGAAGATATGAGAGAGATGGTTTACCTAGAGAAGATGACTCAAGATTTGGTCCAACGGTTTTCCCGAAATCTGCCTCTGAAATTCTTGGTAAAAAATGCACTCTATCACCCTTAAATGGTAAAAAACACAAATAGTATTTTTTTTTTTACTTTTTTTTTGGATTTTTATAAGTTTCTAGGCCCTCCCCGATCGAGGTGTGAGCTAGCCTCATTAGGATCACCCTGTCCCATAGTTTAATGCATATCTCCCAGATCTTTTTAGACACCCTCCGCATGCATGTGACACTTGGAAAGGTGGGCGCATGCAAGGTTTAATTGTCAACCTTGAGGGTGCTAGAATCATTACGACAAGCGTTAAGGTGAGGTTTCATTCCGGTGTGCTAGGTAATTTGGTTAGTGCCCTTCGTCTTCTATGGATTTGGTTCAGGCTGGTTGTTCTGGGCAAATTGAGGTTGTCAGCTACTCCAGGTCTTGGAAGTAGAAAATGGTATGTCTCTACTCTTAATTTAGCCCCTTCTACATGTATGGATTAGTCTATTTCCCTTTTGATCTATGAGATGCATGGTTCTATGGTTTGGTGGGACTGAATCGGAATTTCCTAGAGCATGGGATCATATGGTTTCTGGTTTGTGTTAAGTCTTTAGTCTCGTATGTCTCGATGTTTGTGGTGTATGGAATTTGGTTTTCTCACATGGGATCCTGCAGAGTTTGGTCAGTGGGCTATTTTGTATGTCATCGTACTCCTTGCTCGGGTAATTGTGGAACTATAAGGGTTTGGGTCTATGGTAAATTTTGTCTAGTTCAAGGGTATTTTGACTTTGTGTGAGCTTGAATTCAAGCGACCACTGTCTGTATTATTCACCCCGACCTTAGTTGGTATAGGGTCGAGGTTTGGGGAGCCCTGTTGGAACATTTTAGGGACAATCCTGACCTATTGGATAGGGTATGTTGTGTTGGATACTATCATCTGGTTGTGGGATGGTCCTGGTCAAGGGGAATCTCTTGGCTTAATTCCTATCAATATAGGCTTGCTTCTGGACAATTTGGTTTGGTTTTTGAAACCTGGGCTCACTGCATATGGTTTCGATGGAAGGGTGTTTGTGGGTTGCAGGCTCGGGGTAAATATCAACTCAAAGTCTCTTTCTTTTCTCTAAGTAATTTCATGTTGGTTGATTCAAAAAATTATGAGACTCTTCTAGACAATTCAGGGGTATTAAATATGGATAGTGTTGTTAGTCAGTTCAGGCACAATAGTGGGAAATGGTGGAACAATGGTAGAAGTGGGCCCATAAAACTGTATTGGCAGCTAGTTGACAGTATGATTTAGAGCTGGTTCCTTACTTGGTTGGTTTCATTTAAAATTTATTTGACAAGTTTGCAGAGCTGGAGTGACCCTTGGTAGCATCATACTTCTAAGTTGCAACCTTGTTTGGGTCGACCTCCAGAGATTGACACAAGGAAACATCAGATTGGAAGAAGATGAATCATGGTTCGAGCCTCTGGTAAAGGCAAGAATGGTCGTGTGAAGTAGATGAAGGCATCTCGTTTCTTAGACAAGCCAACCTAGTTCTTCAGGGGGGATTGGATGTGGGCGCAAGTCGATCTCATGTATTATATAGGAAGCTGCTCATGCATATCACTCTAGTAGTTCTAATTCGGCCAAGTAGCTTATAGAAGATTAGGAAGGTAGAGATCCAATCGACTAAGGAGGATATTGAAATTGATCTAGACGATTGAAAAGCTTTGATTCCGGACCTAGGCCACACTTGTGGGACATCATCTCAATATAAGAAAACAATCCATTTGTTTTCGATGATGAAGAGTATTTTGGCTAAAGATTTAGAGGAGATTCCTCTTGATCTACATTTTCCCTCCCACGGACACTCAGACTACACCAAAGAGTTTCAAAAGGTTCAGCTTCAATTACATCAATAGAATGGTTAGCTTAGCCGAATAGAGCAGCACATCCCTTGTATCCCCCAGACTGAGGTGCTAGGTTCCGCTGTGAAGGACCATTCAGTAGTGAATTTGGATGATGATGAGTATAAAAAATGCATCTTTAATCATAGTTTTTTATGACAAAGGTTTAAATTTCACAAACATATATAGTGTGGTTGGTTAGACTCATTATTTTTTGTTTTGGATGGCATATTTTGCGGTTAGGTAGCTGTTGGCCCTCATTTTTTGTTCAATTTTTCTTAAGAAAACACACTTAATTTCTATATATTCCATCCATTCTCCATCACATACACCCAATTTTTATGTATTTATGCATATTCAGGTATATAAATTTAATTTTGCAATTTTTAGATGTTTTTATGAAAATTGAATTTCAAGTGCATTTTTGGACAGAATTAGAAATTCTCGTAATGGCTACTTGGATGTCATATTTGCAGGACACTTGGGCACGAGCTAAACACATTTATGGAAAGCTTTGGAACTAGGATTGGACTAATTCCTATTGGTTCTGTCAAACCAATCTTAAACAGGCTCGGTCAAATTTGGTCAAACAAGACCAGTCATTCAGGAAATCCCTAGGAAATAGGGAAATTTTAAGATTTCATGGGATTTTCCATATTTTTAGTGATAGGATGGATGAGTTCGACTTGTATAGGCAGCATATGGATAGATATAGTTGTTAGAGATATTTTAGATCAGTTTGTTTCATATTCTTCTATTTAAGCCAAAACATTGAAGGCTTATGATATGTAGAATTTGTATAATTTTATATTGAGACTTCTGAATACTTTGAGTTAATTTGAGGAACTTGTTCTACCTTCATTTTGTTGTTCAATGGTGTGGATGATTGACTTTTCAGTAGCTGATAATCTCTTCAAGTGTGCAAGGCAAGGGTGGAGGGCCCCCACTTCAAGCTAAGTACACTTCAAGGTTAATATAGTTGATTTTCATAAACTAATTTTGCTTCAGATTTGTTTGTTTGATTTGATGTATGATGATTTATGTTTGCTGTTTATTTATCATCTTTATGTGAAGGGACAACCTAGTGTTCAAGTTGAACCTCATTCTATTGGATTAATAAATAAAAGCTAAAATTTGTCTTCCTTTCCTTCAAGTAATTTTCTAAGTTTTTAGTTTTCTAACAATAACATATTATGATGAATGAATTTGTGATGAGGAGCAACAAGGACCTCCTTAGTTAGGAGCCTCTTTCATTATTTTTTTATGCATCTTAATTTATTGTCAATTAGTGGTTTTCGATTTCTATTCATGAAGTAATATTTTGGAAGAAGGACACAATTGGTTCTCCTAAGTTAGGAGCCACTTCATCTCACACATATTACCTAAGTGAATTAGAAATTACTTAATTAGATTTATATTTATAATATGTATTTTCTCAACTCTTTATATTTCATCTTCTAACCTTGAATACATCTGATATCCATATAGTTTTGACATGCTTCTAAGTTCTACAAACCTAGATTGATAATGAAATACTTGTGTTAATTTATTCAATAAATTAGCCCAACATTTTGGCGTCATTGCTAGCGAAGCATTCATCAACATAGTCAATTAGAAGATAGAAACAAAAACAATAAAAATTTAGTTATATTATGTTTCTTTTAGTTATTTTTCTTTATGCCTAGAGATAGAGATCAGAAAGGTAGATTTATTAAGCAAAACCCCCAAAAATTCAACCATTAGAACTAACTACACTAGTTGCTGGTAAACCACCTCTAGAAGAATTAGAGGAGAAACAAAGAATATGACAAAGTTTAACTTTAATTGAAAGACAAACATTGTTAGCCTTAGAAGTAAAAAGAAAACAAACTCCAAAAGCAACACCAAATTTAGAAAAATAAAAGGAAACAAGGAACATTGTTAAACAAATAGATCAGCCCATTTTTGAACCCATAGATCAACCTATTTTCGAAAACAAACAACAACTTGAATCTCAAGTTGCTATAATAGTTGAAACTATGGCAGAAGAAGGGCAAGGACCCACTATCCTCACTCCGGAACAAAGACTTCAATATGAAAAACAAAAGAGAGAATGGAGAAGACAAAGAGAAGAAGAGGCAAAAAGAGAAGCTGATAGAAAGAGATAAGAAGAAATAAAAACAGAGTATGATAACAAAATACTAAATGATAATGAACAAGAAAATACTGATCATCAGGAAGCTACTTTTGGCTTTCCAATATTAGATACAAGTGCAATATTAGGAGAAGAAGTGAAAATGAAAAAAATTACACCTTCTGTATTGCCTAACTTTTATGGAATGTCAATAGAAGATCCTGACTCATTTGTGTTTGAATTCAATATCTTTTATAGAACTTAAGGATACACAGATGACACACACAATCTTCGCCTCTTTCTTGCTACTTTAAAAGCATCAACATTAAAATGGTTCATGGGTTTAGGAGAACGTAAAATCACTTCTTAGGATGACATGAAAAAAATATTTCTTAAAAATTATCAAGGCTATTGTAGGCCTAGAGATTGAAAAGAGATTGTTTTTAGAATGACACAACAAGAAGATGAAAGTTTAGAAGAATATTTGGAAAGACTTTCTTACAATCTTCAAAAATCTAAATAGCACTATCTGAACTCAGATACCATCCGGAAAATCTTTCTAAAAGGTATAAGAAATGAATGTTTTGACATTTTGAATGTAATGGGAAAGGGTGATATTTTAAATTTGTCATTTTATGAAATTGCAAATCTATGTCAAAAATATTCAGGAGGAAGATCAAAAACTGGAAGGAGAGATATTAGTTCAAAAGCTTCAAAATCAGCAGCAGGAGGGGTAACAAGAGTAGAGATAGGGTGCTTGCTAGAAAACTTGAAAATTGATCTTCTAAGCACATTGGGGACCAAGGAAAATTTTAAGGATGGAAATTTATCTTGAAATTTAGAAACCTTGGCGAATCTTGTAGTCCATCATATGCAATCTATAAAATATGAAATATTTTTGTAAAAATATTCAAATTTCTAATAATTTTATATAGTCTCTTTATACAATTCTAGTGATTTTTTAAGGCGAAATAATTTTATACTATAAAATTTGGGTGAATCATTTTTATAAAAAATGGAAATTAGCGAACATTTTTTTTGGAAAAAGTATGGAAAATTAGCGCACCTACAAATATTAACGCCTAAAATTTTCCTTGTTAGGGACACAAGTAGATGTTTTAAAAGCTAACAAAAAGAAAGAAGAATAAGAGAAAGTATTAGCAATCATTTATCTTAAATGTAGGAAGAAACAACCATTAAGGGAATGTCCTTTAGATAGTATTCAGGTATGTGGCCTTTGCACATAAAACCATTCAATAGAAAACTATCAAAAGTTGAAAGAATTGCAATTGAATCCAATGGAATAAGTATAAGGGGCAGAAGGATTTTACTATGTGGCACCAAGAAGGCCTTGGCAGCCGAGGATTCATAAGCAATTCCCCCAGCAATTCCCTCAACAAAACTATCAGTATCCTCCTTAAAATTCTTTGAATACCCCAATGCTGTGGCAAGCTTGGCCTCCACAACGATATCAAAATCAACTTGCACAAGGTTAGAGAGGATATAATTATGGAAACCAACCACGTCAACAAGTGTATCCTCAACAATACCAACAGCAATACCAACAACAATATCAACAACCATTTCCATACCAATAGTTTCAACAATATCCACAATCCATGCCATTTCCACAACAAAATCCTGCACCATTACTAAGTCAACCACAACAACTTTAGCTGCCTTCGAACCAACCTAGGCCAACTCAACTACCAGCTTAGCCAGTAGCAAATCCGAGTAATGAAATGGATAAAATGGCATACAATGTGGAAGAAGCAACATATTTTCCAACATACTCCATTCTTCCCATAAATGATGTCCATTTAAGGTCTGGGACAGTACCGCATAAAAATTCTCCTCCGATCATAGAAGAACCAACCGAACAAGGAGAACAACCTGAAATATCACATTCAAAAAATCAAATTTAGAAAGGAAAAACCGTAATAACTCAAACACCTCCCTATCCATAGATTTTAGTAGAGTAGAACATTCAAATGTATTTTCCTAAATTTGATATTTTGGATGAATTGAAAAATGAATATGTCAAAATTCCTTTGTTACAGGCAGTAAAATAAATTCCAATTTATGCTAAAACAATAAAGGAGTTATGCATTAAGAAAATTGGTAAAAAGAAAAAGGATCCTACTACAATCCTAGTCATTGGAAAACTAGCTAGCCTCATGTCTACAAAGACAACACTTGAAAAATATATTGACCTTGGTATCCCTATGGTTACTATTTCAATTAATAATTTTTTAGTTCCAAACACTTTAATAGATTTGGGAGCAACTATAAATGTTATGACTATAGAGACCACGAAACATTGAAACTTAAACGATATTATATCTACTACTACCATTTTATAGTTAGAAGATAGATCTAAGGTTGTACCATAAGGAATATTAGAAGATATCATTATCTCTCTGGATTCATGGGAGTATCCCATAGACTTCCTCATTTTGTAGCGAAAAACAAACTTAGGAGGACATCCTCTAATCTTAGGCAGACTGTGGTTAGCCACTGCAGATGCCTTTATTGGGTGCAGATCGAGAGTATGGTTATTGCACATGGGGATGAAAGAAAGCATATCACACTTTATTCTCTAGCATAAGCACCTTCTTTATTATCATGGCTTGAAGAACAAGAACAACATCAAACTAAACTAGTTCTCAATATTAACCATCTTTGACCTTAGAGAAGAAGAGGAGAATGAAGATCTATTAGATCTTTTCATCTCAAAACTAGATATTTTCCGAGTAGCTTAGAGTAACCTAGTATGAAGTTGCAAGTAATATTTTGAATCAATTTTTTTAGGAAATATGCACAATTCAATCATTGCAAGATTCATTCACAAATATTTTTCCTATTAACACAATTACCAATTCAAAAACAAAAACTATTGAGATTTATCCTAGAAAACATTTGAATATTGGTAATAACTTACAATCGTTGCAAGAACAAGAGGTAATAGCATTGTTAAAGAAATATTAAAAGGCTTTTGAACTAAATAGTTGCAGAAAAATAGATGTTAGCTGTAGTACATGTAGTAAAAAAATTCAGGCATTACATAACAGGTTATGAAGTATTCATTCATACAGACCATTCAACCATCAAATACTTAATGAATAAAGCAATCACAAATGGCAGAATTACAATATGGCTATTATTAATGTAGGAATTTAACATTACAATTCAAGATAGACCAGGTAAAGACAGTCAAGTAGCTGATTTTCTTTCAAGGCTTCATACACCTGGTGATCTGAATCCTATTGTAGATAATTTCCCAGATGAACATATATTTGCAATAACTGCCAAAATAGCATGGCTTGCGGATATAAAAAATTATTTATCTTCAGGAAAATTACCATCCCATTTCACAAAGAAACAGAAAAGAAAAATAATTAGAGAAAGTGCTAGATATAGCTGGATTAATAGTGATCTCTTTTATACTAGTTCTAATCTGATAATAAGAAAATGTGTTAGAGAAGGTGAAATCTTAGAAATTTTGAAAGCATGTCATGACGAGCCATGTGGTGGTCATTTTGTAGGCAAGCAAACAACTTACAAGGTGCTGAAACTTGGCTACTACTTGCCAACAATCTTCAAGGAATCCAAAGAGTATGTCAAAAGGTGTGACAATTGCAAAAGATTAGGAAGGCCAATAATATCAGAGAAATGCCACTTAAGCCACAAGTACTCATAGAGCCACTTGAGCAATGGGCTCTAGACTTTGTGGGACTAATAAATCCACCTTCAAATGGGAATAGGTATATCTTGGTATGTACTAACTATGTTACTAAGTGGGTTGAGGCAAAGGCGGTAGCAAGAGCAATAGAAGACACAATAGTCACATTCCTCTTCAACGAAATCTTTGTCAGATTTGGACAGATTATAACTAACCAAGGGACACAGTTCACTTCCAAACTTGTTCGTGATCTTACAGAGAAGTACAAGATCAAACATAGAAAATCAACTCTGTTTCATCCTCAAGCAAACAGACAAGTAGAGTCGACAAATAAATTCCTAGAGAATATCATGATGAAGACTATACAAATGAATAGAAAGGACTGGTCAGATAAATTGAGAGATGCACTATGGGCATACAAGATAACATGGAAAAACACAACTGGGTCTAACCCATATTAGTTAGTATATGGAAAACAAGTCTTGTTACCCATAGAATTTCAAATACACACATTCAAGTTAGCATCAAAGTTGGGAATTCGATTATCTAAAGCACAACAACATCGAGTAATGGAATTATATCAACTAGATGAAATACGACAACAAGCAGTGGAGCACACATCTCTTGTGTAGTAGCAAAGGATAAAATTCCATGATCGATTCATCAAGAACAAAACATTCAATAAAGGAGACTGGGCATTATTGTTTGAATCCAAATTTAAAGATTTCAAGGCAAAGTTTATAACTCATTGGCTGGGGCCATATGAGATAGAAGATATCTTTGATAATGGAGCTGTCAAAATAAAAACAATTGATCAAGAATTTATTTCATTTTTAGTTAACGGACAAAGGCTTAAAGTCTACAATAAGCCTATCAATAAAGAAGACTTTATGAAAAAAATTTCAATAGATATCGATATGGAAATAATGGAACAACATAGCAATATGCCTTCCATTATTCCAGAAGAATTAAAAAAAATAAATAAAATAAATTTGCTTGTGAAAACCCAGGCAACTGGCACAAAGCAAACTTGAATTCATAGAGGAAAACCAACTAGTTTGGCCTGTATGAATTCTCTTGTTATATTCTTACATCAGTTTGATCTTGTAGAATTAACCCTCCAAAATAATACAGGACATGAGGACAAGTCTTCACATAAGCAAGGGGGAAGTTGCAAAAGGAACTCAGTTTAAGAAGCTGAATTAAAGAAAGAACTTGAATTGCATGACAAAAGGGACCTGAAACATCATTGAAAATATTGTGCAAAAGGGACCTGAAATGTCAGAAGAAACATGTATTATATGACAAATGCTACATACAAAAATACATGTCAGAAGGGACCTGAATCATCAAGTACAAAATTGCAGAAGGGACCTGAACAAAAACATGTATGGAGATCGTTTTCAGATGAGACTTACTTGTCTCTCTTCGACTTTGTAAGAGGATTCTTTGACAAATTTTTCGCCTAATAGCTGTCATGCTACTATAGGTGGGTTCAATGTATCTATTCTAGGGATGGGTTCTTATAAAAATTCCTAGAAAGGGTTTTCTCTAGTTGCCCCACTTCATGTATGACTTGAGATTCATTATGGAAATCTTAGAGTGAATCACAATTACGCTCTCAGAGATTATCTTTTGGAGGGAATTATTTTAGTTTTTTCGGGAAGGGATAAGTTTGTACTATTTATTTTTTACAATATCTGAAAAAAGGTATTTCGGCTTAATATACATTGCTTCTTAATTTCATGTTCTGTGGTGAACACTGATTGTTATATATATCGTAGCCGGAGGTTAATCCAACATGAACCCTATAACCCATAGTCAACTTGTTAACATTTGATATATTTTTTTTAATATGCAGCTATCTCGGTCAAATGTAGTTGTATCTATTTTCATTATAGAGTTTGGTTTACTACTTGCACTATCAACCAATTTTGAGCTTATCATTCCTACTAAGGTTTAATTTTACAATTGTTTGAAGGTATGAATTATATTCTCATATTTTTCCTATAGTTGTTTTTTTCTCAGTAACAAAACTATTCTATTAAATATTTACAAAGTACAAAATACATCAGGTTAGACCCGTTTGCCTTTGTCCATAACTAGACAAAACAGAGACAACACTATGACTGTCCATCGACACATAAGCCCGCGCAGGGGATACACAGAAAACTAACACCAGAGCCAACACTAACAGCAATGACACGAAAGGACTATTCCGGTCGTCCCGCGCAGGGGAGATACAAAAAAACCATCTGCTTGTACATTCTGAGAGCAAAAACATAGAATGAAACACAAACAAACCAGGAGACGGCAGCGTGCTTGCGCCCAAGTGAAGCAGGGGCACCGGCGAGTTAATCACTCCCATCCAGTTTCTCCTCCACAATTGGGCACCAGCCATAGTAATCCGGTTCAGCCTGAGAGGGCGAGGCCGCTTCTGCTTCTCCTGTGGTGGCTGCAGGAGCTTCCTGCGAGTGCTTGGTAGCATCTTCAATCTTTGCACAGCTTTTGTCTTCCTGCTCCATCTCCACAGTCGGAGCGTGGTCTGCATCTTCCCGGTGTTCCTGCGTCCTCTGCTCCTGAGTATCCATGGGGTCATCTGCCTCCGGAGGGGTTTCAATGAACAGAATGGAGACATGAGCACTAATTCTCGGATTTGCTGTGGAGCTGGTGAAGTTGAAAATCGTGGAACCGAATGCTGGTAAGGAGGCCGAGCTGGAAGCCTCAGCATCCACATGATGGCCTGAGAGCAGGGGAGCGGCTCCAATCGAGCTGACGAGATTACAGTGGCAGCAGTGCCTCACTTCATTCCTCACAGGCCTGCTCGAGCCCCCGCCTCTGGAGGGACCTCGACGGCTCAACAGCCTTTGTCTGGGCTTCACCATGTTGCCTTGAGCCTCCCTGCCAACTGAAAGATGAGCCGAACCGTCACAAACCAGAACCAGCACTGTAAAATGCTCCACCGCCCGAGAGGGAACCGCTCCAACACCAGAGAGGCTATTCAAGTTCTGAATGTCCATAATTCCTTGCGCCCTGCCGGATATAAGCTCTCCAACATTACCAACCCGCCTCGAATTTCCCTCTGCCATTACTGCATCGGTGCTTTGGGAATTCCTATCTGCAATCCCCCGTCCCTTCGAATTAAATCCGGAGTGTGCCATCCTCCGTCCTTTTGCATGGAAGGCCACGTGATGCCCATGGAGCGGCATGTGGCTGGCTTCCTTTACCTGTCCTATCATACTAAACACCCGCATCCGGGGGCGTTTCTTCCATTTGAACCAGTCGCGAACATTCTTGGGCTTCCTCATTTGATAATATGTCCTTCAGCTGTCCAGTAAGTAGAGAGTGATTAGCTCCTACTCCAACATTGGCCATGTAGTCTGCTAGCTTATTGCCCTCCCTCTTTGTGTGAATGAAGGTGATAGCTCTGTTGCTTTGAAGCTTCTGTTCTATGACTTCCAGACGCGCTTCCAGCCTCCAGCTGGTGGCTACTTTCTTGGCTTGTGATCCGTTTAGGATTTTTTTTGCCATATTGATGAGGATTTGGGAGTCTCCTTCTACCTGCAAAGGATAGAGGTTTAACTCGCTAGCAAGCTGAATACCCTGCCATAATCCTTCTAATTCTGCTGAGTTGTTGGTGTCCCAGCCAATGCTTCCATGAAAGAGAGTTATGGGTGTTCCTTCATGATTTCTTATTACTCCCCCAAATCCTGCTAATCCAGGATTACCTTTTGATGCCCCATCAAAGTTAAGTTTGAAAGTGTGCTTTGGCGGGGGCTTCCATTCAGTTTGATCATCCTTGCCTCTCATAGGGGAGTTCTGCTGATCCATGCCCTTGATGCCTCTGATCTGCCAATTTTCTAGGATGACCTTCTCATTGTCTAGGGTAGGCCAGTCCTCCTTTTTCCAGGATCTTATCATCAGAGTTTCTTGGATATTTTTACAGAGCAAATGCCAGATTGTGTCCATGGAGGAGCGTTGATTTTTGAAGATGCGTTTGTTTCGCTCCTTCCAGATACTCCATAAGATAAGCCCAGGAATCAATCGCCATAGATGATTGAGGAGGTTGCTCTTATACGGGTCCTTTTGCCATTGTCGTATGGAGTTCGTGATTTCAACTTCAAGTCTGCATCGTTTTTGGCAGCGAAAGCTTGCTTTCTCCCATAATTGGTTGGCTAGAGGACACGAGTCCAACAAGTGTTGGAGCGTTTCCTCATGGGCGCAGCAGTTAACGCATATGGAGGGTCCATGGAAATCTCTTCTACGAAGCTTATCCCAAGTTAGGATTCTCTGATGCCCTACTAACCAGAGAAAGTGACATATCTTTGGCCATGAGCCTGAGTTCCAAATTTGGCCCCAAATTGGGTCTTGAGGAACATCATCATTGCACATAATTTTATAGGCTTCAGCTGTGGTGAACGTTCCTTTAGGTAAATATCCCCATCTTAATATATCCTCCCTTTCGTCATGTCTGATTTTCCTTTTGCTGAGTTCAATTTCCAGTGCTGTGGATGACTGGCGATTTACATTTGAGAGGATTTGATTGCCTGGCTTCCAGATTCTGAATCCTTTCTCCATATCCTGGGTCCAAAAGTGCTTGATCTTGGTAATCTGTGTTTCTTCCTCCATATGTTGCAAAGGCTGGTTCAGGACATTGCTGAGGGTGGGCATTTGATTCCATGCATCCGTCCAGAATCTAGCTTGTTTGCCATTTTTCACCTCCCAGAAGCTGTGCTTCTGGATCATTTTGTAATGCTCCTTGGCTGCATTCCAAATTAATGAGCCCTTGTTACTTGGTTCCAATCTGATAAGCTCTTCCTGTGGTCGCTGGTTTGCATATTTTGCTGTCCATAGAGTGACCCACGGCTTTCCTGCATTGGTGAGCCAGTGCCACCAGATCTTGGCTCCCATTATGGCATTGCTGTGCTCCGGATCCCTTAATCCTAGTCCTCCTTTTGCCTTTGGCTTACAAACTGAGCTCCATTTAACTAGTGCCCATTTGCGATTGGTGGCGTTGCTCCCCCAAAGGAAATCTCTCTGAATTTTCCTTAATCTTTTTAGGACCCATTTAGGCGCTGCCAATATGGAGAAAAGGTACAACGGCATAGCTTGTAGGACTGCTTTAATGAGAATCGCCCGGCTGGCAAGGTTAAGGGTTCTGTGAGTCCATTGGATGAGTCTAGATTCAAGCTTTTCAATTAGATTACGCCAAGAGGAGTGAGAGATGGCTGAGGTTGTGAGGGGAGCTCCAAGGTACTTTGACGGGAGAGTGGCCCCAGGGAATCCCAGGATACGGACAATGGCAGATTTGACAACTGGGGGAGTATTAAAAAAGAAAATCTGCGATTTGGAGCAATTGATATTGGTCCCTGAGGCTTCTGAGAAATCAGAAAGGATAGCTTTAAAAACTGATGCTTCTTGAGCAGAAGGGTATCCATATAGCATTGTATCATCAACAAATTGCTGATGGGAGGTAGCAGGCAGGTGATGAATGGAGATACCTTTAATCTGGTGCAAGTGGAGGCTATTCTTGATGTGACGCCCCAGTCCTTCAGCCATCAAAACAAAGAGGAAGGGGGAGAGGGGGTCACCTTGCCTAATACCACGGGAGGGATAGAAAGGGCGAGAGGGGATCCCATTAATTAGGATGGAGAAGCTAGTGGAAGAGATAAGGCTCATAACCCAGCGAACCCAAGTGGGGCTGAAACCAAAAGCTGTTAATACTTTCTGAATGTAATTCCAACTGAGTTTGTCAAAAGCCTTGGAAAGATCAAGTTTGAGGAGCATACCTGCCTGCTTGGAGTTCTTGAGAGAATGAGCAATCTCATGAGTGTGGATGATTCCATCTAGAATCTGACGGCCTTCCACATACCCTGATTGTTCTGGCGAGATGAGCATTGGCAGGAGGGGCTTTAGCCTATTCGCAATGACTTTAGATATGACCTTGTATATGACATTGCAAAGGGCTATGGGCCGAAATTTGTCCGGTTTGAGCGCATCCTCTTCTTTTGGAATTAAGGCAATGAAGGTGGTATTGAGCGAGGGAAGTAGCCAATGAGCAACTCTTGACTCCTCCACCACCTCCCAGACTTCCATCTTAATCAAATCCCAGAACCTGTGAAAGAAAGAAGTGGTAAACCCATCCGGGCCGGGAGCTTTTCCATCTTTGAACTGAGTCATGGCATTGTCTACTTCCTGCATTTGAATTGGGCTGAGGAGGATCTTATTGTGCTCTTCGGTGATAAGATTAGGTATATTTCGGGTGATTCTTTCAATTGCCGGATTTCTGTCGATGTCAGGTTCTTGGTGTACCTGTTTGAAGTGATCGAGGAGAGTATTTTCGATTTCCTCATGTTGCTCCACCTTTTCTCCTCCTGGTTTTTGAATGAAAGGAATATTATTGCCCATTCTGCGTTGCACTGTTGTTCTATGAAAAAATTTTGTATTTCTTTCTCCTTCTTTGAGCCATCTGATTCTTGATTTTTGCTTCCAGTATATCTCCTCCTGCCTTCTTCTTTCTTCAATCTGAGTGTGGATGCGCTTTTCCTGTGCGAGTGTTCTCTCGGTATGCCCGCATGTGCTTACCTCTCTTTGCAGTTCCTCCATTTGTTTTTGAAGAACATTTTGCTCCGTGAATATGTTTCCAAATGTCTCTCGATTCCATCGCTTGAGGCAGAGCTTTAAATGTTTGAGTTTCTGTTGAAACTGAAACATTTTTGAGCCGTCTTGCGGGCGGAAGGAGGTCCATGTGGTATTAACGAAGTCTCTAAGAGAGGGATGAGTGAACCAAAACTCCTCAAAACGGAAAGGCCTTCGCGTTTTATTGCCTGGGCGTTGCCATTGAAGGGCAATCGGCCAGTGATCAGAGCCAGCGTGGGGTAAGATGGCCGCCGAGAAATCCCCCCTAAGTGGATCGAGTTATCAGAAATGAGAAAGCGATCCAGCTTTGTAGCAATTTGATGAGGACCTGCTCTGCGATTACTCCACGTAAAAGTGCCATTACAAAACTGCAAATCAATCAAGGAAGCATTCTGAATGAAGGTTTTGAAGTGGATGTTTTCCTGCTCCAGCTTGTTCCTGCCTCCAAGCTTTTCCTCTAAATTTGTAATCATATTATAGTCCCCTCCCGCAATCCACAGAGGGTGCTTGCGATTGGCGTTGAGAATTTCTAATGTGGAGAGGAGAGCCATCTTTTCCTTTGCTTCCTGGGGGAAGTAAACATTCGAGAGGTGCCCATGAATATTAGTACCTACTATGTGGAAGATAGCCTGAATGAGATTATGTGAGGCATGGAATTCCGACAGAGTAAGGGCCTGAGGGTTCCATGCAATGGCTAATCCTCCTGAAGCACCCGAAGCATCGACAGCTACAGATTGACATCCTGACCATGCTTTGGTGAAGATTTTTTCTAAAGTAGTGCTATTACATTTTGTTTCCTGGAAAAAACAAATTTGTGGCTTTTCTATCTTAATCATATTTTTGAGCATTCTGAGCTTTCCTGAGCCGTTGAGCCCCCTGAGGTTCCATGAGACGAGCTTCATGATTCACTAATGGGGGATGGCTTGTAGTACTTCGTAAGCTTAGCATACTTACCGGAGTCTACCAGAATCTTTCCAAGCGCTATTGTTCTTTGGAGGTCTGTTCTTCTTCCTCTTTTTTTGGAGTCTTTCGGGGTTTGGCTGAGATCCCATTGACTGCCTGGCTGAATGCCTAGCTGATTCTGATAGTAGGCCCTGGAAATGACCATTTCCAGTTTATCCAGCTGTATTTCTGGGATACTTTCATATGCTTTTTTCTTGCATGCGGCTTCTAGTTCAAGTATATCTAGACCATATAGATCTATGCTTTCCGGCTCTTCCTCCATAGGTTGCACCTGATTGTCTTCTTCCACGGGAATACTTGAATCCTGGGTGGGGCCTGAGGATCCATCAACCTCCCTTTCAATACCTTTGTTCTGTTGTTTTTCTTTATTCTCCACAATGAGGATCGGGGGTTTCTTGGAGGGGTGGGATTTGGAAGGGTGGGCTTCGGGAGGAGGCTGTGAAGAGGAGGAGGGGTGGTCCGATCTTGGAGGGGGGGAGGTGTTGATCTCATCCGAGATATTAGCCAAGATGCCAAAGCTGTTCCTGACTGAATGTTCAGGACCAGTATTCGATTTGGGTTTCTTCCCAGGGGGTGGTTTTTTATGCGCTCTCTTTCGAGATGGGGCTTTGGTAAAGCCATCATTGGGCTGAGACTCAGAGGGTGAAGGGGCTTTTTCTTGAACATTCAGGGGGCAGTCTCTGAATAGATGCCCTATGGCATGGCATTTACGGCAGCGAAACGGGACATGTTCATAGTCTAAAGGCTGAATCCACACATGATCATGATGTGAGAGACTTACCGATTCCGGCAAGGCTTTGTCCAGGCGCATGAAGACGCATAAGCGGGCGTAGGATGTGAATCTTCGGAGTTTCGTTTCCTCAGCCGTCCTGATGTATTCCCCCAAACCATTTCCTATATTTTTCAGAAGATTCTCATCCCAATATTCATCTGGTAGTCCATAGAGTCTTATCCAGACTGGTGCCCATGTGAGATCCTCCTGATCTGGGTTGAATCTGGGACCCCAATCCCTTAGGTAGAGGCCTGCCGAGTTGAAGAAGTAAGGTCCTTCAACCAGTATTCTATATTTATCTTCCAGACAGAAAAAGATTGCAGTGAAGAACCCTTTTGGGCCTAACTGCAGCGTCACATCTCCCTTAGGTTTCCACTTGGCGGCTATCCAACTGTAGAGGGCTTTCTCTGTCGGCCAAAACCCTATGAACTTCCCAATAAGTGCATGGTCAGTCATGTATTGGATTCGAGCTTCTATTATTTCTCCTGGCAGTTCTATTCTGGGTCTGTCTGTGGCAATTGGTTTGCATGTGGCTGAAGAGACTTTCTGAGTTCCTTCTGAAGAGGATGGCCGTGCCATTTCTCCATTTGCTTTATCTTTCAAGTTCTCTTTTCCTTTGCTTCCATTCTGGCGTGAGAGTTCGGGATTGATCACGTTTTCATTGATTGACCCGAATCGGATTGGTCCTTCGTCATGCTGCTGTTCTTTCTGTGCGCTGGGGGAGGTTGCAGAAGCCCCCCCCTTGGGGGTCTCCCATGTGTCCTGTGCCCTTTCCTCCCGTGAGTTGAAAAGCCTGCGCAGGTCGTCAGGTCCTTGCTGGTTTTTTGCAGAGAGCAGTCTGTGCCGTCTGAGCACGCAGTCAAACCCTAGCCGCAGATGCCAGAGCGAGCTCCTCGTCCCCTTGTGAGGTGTTGTTAGTAAGCCCACCTTCTTTACCATTTTTCCTATAGTTGTTGATAACCTAGTTGTGTTTATTTATTCTTTACTAAATATGGTATGATAGAATCTCTATGGATTCGTAGTTCATGCATGGATTAAGTGATTTAATTGCCTATGTCAATGAGCTCCATTCTAAGCCTAAACCCAGTTTCCATTTCCTAATACTACCACCTACTCATTGATTTAAAACTATAGTTGTATAGGGTTACCTCATTCCAATTCTACAAGTCTACCCATGATGTTGTTTCGACATCTTAATACACCTGAAAAACTCTTTCAACCTTCTAAATTCAATTTTGAACTTTCTAAAAACCAACAAGTTGTATATAATAACAGTTACTTTACTTGCAATAGTTATCCTCATATCTCGAGGTCAAGATGTTGGCCCTGGTCAAACTTAAGATCTATGTCCATGATCTGCCCTAATGAACTAGACTTTCAAATTACCCCCGAGTGACCAATATTGCAAGCGAGTCTATTGTATAAACTTGGTATCGAAATATTCATTATTACATCTCAACTCAATACTAGCTCATCCACAAAACTATCCTATTCAAACGAGTGCTTACATTACCTAAGGACATGCAGAGCATCTAGGTGCACACATTAAATTTATTTATATAACCACATCTACAATAAATTTAGCATAGTGAGCTATCATGTGATTACTTCCAAGTCTCCTACCTCCTTTTGCAACAGGATCAATACCCGTGCATAAGAAATGAATGGATACTCTATTTACAGTAATCTTAAGCCGTTACTAGTCAAACAAATATATGTGTGTGTGTGTGTGTGTGTATGTATATATGTATATATGTATATACATATATATATACATATATATATATATATATATATATATATATATATATATATATATATATATATATATATATATATATATATATATATATATATATATATATCTATATATAGTTATTTCCACAACTCTACCAATCCCATGATTTTTCACAGATATGAACAAATTGATTTCCCTTTTATGAAATCTTAAATAAATTAAAAAATATTGTACATTATCAAAAAATTCGTAAAATAAATTAATATTGTACATACCAAAAAAATGTGAAAAAAAATTAATATTATACCTACCAACAAATCTCCACATATAATAAGACAACTTGCTTTTCTTATAGGATAATAAAAATAAACAACAAAATCAACTTCCTAGTAAATTCCCCTTTCAATTCACAAAGTCACTATTCGAAATCGACATATGCATACATCCCTACCATAGGTTCAAATTACACAGAACTCAGTTTCCCTACCACAAGTAACTCCTTAATGTAACTAACTTGGAAATGAAGCATACTCATAGAATTTTTGAGATGCAATCTAATAACACTTAATGCAATTTGATTCACCATTAGGGATACATGGGAATTTCACACCTTTTCAACCCAACCTAGAATGGTTCCTCGAGTTCACCCCGAGCTGAGATCTCCTTGTGAGGAATCAACCCCCCTATGATGCCCTTCTCAAGTATCAAATACTTATCTTTCACGATAAGGTTTACCATCTAGTGACATCCCTCTTTTGGGGATATTCTTATCCACTTGCCTAGGGTTTTCCGTGAAAGGTCACCTTTCTCTCCTACAATGCTTTTAGGATTTTCTAATCTTAGCATCATTCTCCATCTAAGCAAGTTGATGGATATTTCTGTCCTTCAGTGCTTTTAGGCTTTTCTAAGCATAACATCTTTGTCCAACTAAGTAGCTTAATAGATATTTCTCTCCCATTCATTAAGGTTATCTAGAATTTTATTCTAGAATACTTATCATGAAAGAATTATCAAATCTCATGTATCAATGAGATTTTATCTCTATTTTATTTTGGCAAGAATCATGTTTCTAGGTGCCTCATTCTCAAGTACATACATCTCATCTATTTATTTATTAATGAATAAATATTTACATAGTTAATTCAATATTCTTATTTCACTTTTCAACATTCTTACTTACCCAATTTTGTCTAATGAGTGTGGTTTTACCACAATAAAGGGATATTGCATTCTCCTCCTCTTTTATTAACACCATCCTCGATGTTTGGTGTCGAGTCCCATTTCTTTGAACTTTGTTTGGTAACATTTCTTTTTTTAGGATTTTGTTCCTGTGTAGCCTCTTCCAAATAAAGGCCCTCATTGTACTCTCCCTTGATCAATAGTTAAATCCTCTAGTTGAATCTCTTTCTGGTATGAGATTCACTGAGTCCCATTAGTCTATTTTTTAACTTCACCTGTAGCATTTCAAAATCAAATAGATAGAATGTATCATATACTTATTTCTTATGTAATGACCTATACAACACATTACAAAGAAATACGAATCAATCACTATAGTTCCTATGCTCCCTGTTCAGTGTGCTAGTAATGCTTTGTTATATTCTTGATGCTGTCAAAAGCCCTTATCTTTTCTTAAGACAAAAAAATTACTTACTATCCTTTCTATCTCCAATCAATTATTTGTCTTCACGTGATGTGATGACTCCATTATGGGGCATTCATATTCGTGTAATTATGTCATCCTCCTCTTTTGATACATCTGCATATCTGCATATAAACACTTTATTCACATCCATTCCTCAGTGTTAGTATCATTAGTATTTTAATATACTAAACCCTATAGCCATACCTATGATCTTCAACAAAAAAATTTATATATTTCTTTTCACATTGCTCCAATAAAATAACAATTACTAAGGGATGGTGTGTAACAGACTAACATGAAATATTATAGTATGACTTGTGCACTTACTGCTTTGGCCTTTTTCATGGCTACTACATCATGATTGAACCATCCTTCAATTACTTAGCTATGTCTCCCTTCAACTATTTTTAGTGGTAGAAAGAAATTGCCTCATTTTCCTAGTATGCTTGCACTTGTGCTAGAACTTGCTTCCTACAGTTCATTTGTATCTGTCACACTATTCATATGCATTCAAACATTGTTATTAACATTTAACATAATGCTATGACAATACCATAGATTTTGATATTTACGTGTTTAGGAGTTTAGGTTTGTGAGGGGAATGCAACGGGCGAACAACTAGGGTTATAGACTTCAGCAAGCGGTTATCTACATGGAAGGGTACAAAGGAGGGGGTTCCACTTCCTCCTAAAGGCAAGTTGTGGCTAGCAGAGGTAAGAAACCATTAGAAAATGATAGAGGTCCTTCAGAAAAAGGGAAAAGGAACATTGAAGAGGAGCATGATTGTACCAAATCAAGGGAGAATAATGGCACAATAGAAAAGGAGGAAGAAGACAAGGAACAGGGAACAAAAGAGAAAGCACAAAAGGGACCATTCAAACCCAAAACTGATATCACACCTAGAGTGGTTTTAAATGATCCTGCTTTGCAAGCACATAGGGACGACATGCGGACATATGCAATCATTTGTAAATTCATGGGATTATGACCCACTGAAAAAGGTTTAGAGACATGGATTAGATACCACTGGAAAACAAAAGGAAGCATAGACCTACATCTTGGGTCAAAGGGATTCTTCACTGTGGTCTTCACAAATATTGAAGATAAAGAAAAAGTGTTGGAAGGAGGGCCCTAATTCTATGCAGCAGCAGGCCTCTATATGCGGCCATGGATTATGAATTTTGTCTTGGAGTGTGAGACATTTACTTCGGTCCCAGTCTAGGTAAGACTCTACTCTCTACCTCTTGATTACTAGCAAACAGAATCGTTACATGCCATAGGAAATAAATTACGGTGTTTTGTTAAAGCTTCTGAGGCCACAAGAAGGGGAATCTATACTTCCTTTGCAAGAATATGTGTGGAGATGGACCTCTCTGGAGCTCTACTGGATGAGGCAATCTTGGAAGTTTTTGATGAAGAATGGGTGCAAACTGTAGATTATGAACATATTCCTTTCAAATACCGCATACTCCATGAGCATGCGTACCTATTCAGAGATTACCGTCTCAGTAAAATAGAGAACAAGAGTAAAGCTAACACTATGAAAGATACTGAAAGATTTCATAAAGTGGTACATAGAGGAAAAGGGGGCAAAAGGGGGCCAAATCAATAGCAAATAGAAGGGCAACAGGTCAATCGGTACAAGTTCCAAGTACTTGAAGAAGAAGAAGAGATAACAAAAGTAGATCAGGCAATGGTAGGAAGTCTACTGGAGAAGGAGAAAGAAGAAGAATGTGAGCAAACATAGGATATTAATAAATAGAAAGAGACCATGATGAGCGAGGCAGAACTGGAAATGGACCAGGAAATGACCCAGAGTGAGATGGAAATGGAGGACCACGAACTACAGGAGATTCTTGATAGAGAACACCTAGATCTGGAAGGGTTCTTGAAACAGGGAACCATGGGAGGGGTAGACTCGTTACCTCAAGAAGAGTTCAATAGAGTTCAGTAGCTGTTCATATGGAAAACTCAGGCTAAAGGGTTGGAGAGGCAAAGAAGCAATGAAAGGTAGGGTAACGAAGGTGTGAAAACTATGAAAACCACACCAGGATTAGCACCTAGAAACCCAGGAAAGAAAAGAGGCAGGAAAAAGCAGAATGAGCTATTGATGGAATGTGGAAAGCTAATGATTGATTCAGGTAAGATGAAAGACCTAACCAGCTACTCCTTTACAAATATTTAATGATGAAGTTCACATCTTGGAATATCAGGGGTCTAGGTAGTAAAAGAAAGCAAAGTTTACTTAGTAATAGAATCAGATAAGCAACTTTGGATATTATCTTTATCGAGGAAACTAAATGTTCCATTCGAAAAATAAAAGAAATACATAGCAAATGGCTCAATCGATTTAAGTTTCTAGAAGTCAAAGCAGAGAATACGACAGGAGGCATAGTCACTCTTTGAAACCCCCAAAAGATTGACAAAATAGATGCTGAGGCATCGAGGAATTATTTATCAGTGGTTATTCAGCTTATGGGAGATAGGGAGACCTATCTGGTCACGAATGTTTATGGCCCTCAAAGAATGGATGATAGACTCAGGTTTCTAGATTCTCTTGTCGATCTTAGAGACAGACATACAAGAATACCATGGATCATGGGGGGGACTTCAACATGATCAAATCACTTTCGGAGAAAAAAGGAGGAACCAGAACTCTAAGAAAAGACTCTTTAGCATTTCAATCTTTTATAGATAATATGAAGCTAGTTGACACTGATACGAGTAATGATCTCTTTACTTGGAACAATAAAAGAGGAGGAGAGTCTTAAGTAGCCTCAAAGTTAGACAGATTCATAATCTTAGAGGACCTTATGCTCATTGACAAGGAAATGATAGCGATAGTTCTTCCCTTTGGAGGATCAGATCACTGGCCGGTTCAACTGGAGGTTCAGGGTATTGGTACCCTCAGGAGTAGACCTTTTAGATTTGAGAATATCTAGCTTACCCACCTAGATTTCATTAGCAACATTGCAAATTGGTAGTCAGAAGATTTGCATATTCAGGGTACAAGAATGTTCCTTCTACACAAAAGACTTAAGCACATCAAGCTTAGGCTCAAAGAATGGAACAAGAATGAATTTGGTAATATTTTTGAAGCAAAAAAAATTTGTTGAAGATAAAATGTAGGTACTCAATGAGGCCCTTATCATAGATGGCTTTGATAAAGTCAAAAGTGATCAAGTCACCAATATCATCAAGACTGGGAGAAATTATGCAAACAAGAGGAAATATTTTGGAGAAAAAAATCTAGAGTTCAATGGCTAAAAGAAGGAGAGCGAAATACTATATTTTTCCATAGATCCACCATGGCGAACAGAGCTTACAATAGGATCTCTTTGATCAAGGATGAGGGAGGGAATCTTCTTAATACCCATGAAGATATAGAAGCTGTGTTAGTTCAACACTTTCGAGGTATAGCAAAGGAAACCATTTCAGATAGAGAGCACTTCATCAAGGACTTAACAAGACATATACCTAGGCTGGTGTCTAGAGAGGATAATTTCAACCTTAATAGGCTAGTGACTAAAGAGGAGGTTAGTGAGGTCCTCAAAGAAATGCAGAATGGCAAAGCACCTGGCCCTGATGGTTTCAATGTGGATTTCTTTAAAGCTTGCTAGAATATTGTTAAACATGATATTCTGAATGTAGTGGAAGATTCCAGAATGAATAGAACTATTTTGAAGGTGCTCAATACCTCCTTCATCTCCCTAATCCCTAAACAGGACAATGCTCAAACTCCAGACAGGTTTAGACCCATAGCTTTGTGCAATGTGGTATACAAGATAATATCCAAGGTTGTGGCCAATAGACTCAAACCTCTTCTTCCTACACTAGTTTCTGTAGAACAATCTGGTTATGTGGAAGGAAGACAAATTCTCAATAACATCATTCAAGTGCATGGGGTGGTGCAGTCATTGACTTGCAATAGGAAGGCTGGAATGATCATTGAAGTGGACCTGGCCAAAGCTTATGATAAGTTCAATTGGACCTATATCAGGAAATTTCTTAGTGCTTTTGGGTTTGATCATAATTGGGTTAGATGGGTCATGGCCCTGGTAACCTCTTCCAGCTTTTCAATATTGGTTAATGGTTCTCCCTTCGAGACTTTTGTTCCTTCAAGAGGCCTCAGGAAAGGAGACCTGCTCTCTCCCTTTCTTTTCATCCTCATGATGGAAGGACTTGGTCAAACTATCAAGCATGCAAAAGAAGTTAGCAAGATTAAGGGTCTCCAACTTTCTAAGAATGGACAGGCCTTGATTCATCAACAATTTGTTGATGATACCATGCTGCAGGAAATCCCCATGGTCAAAGAAGATCTTGTGTATAAACAAATCCTGAATGAATTTGCCATGGCTATAGGTATGGAAGCTAATCTCTCCAAATCTTCGATTTTTTTCTCTAATACCATTATTGCTATTTACAGGAATATCTCCAGAATTCTGGGCTTTCAAAGGGATGTCCTGCCTTCAAAATATTTGGGAGTTCCTCTAACTGCTAAACCTTTGCACAAGAGCATTTAGGAGCTGGTGATTAATAAGATGCAAGATAAAATGAGGAAATGGACTATTAGATATTTAAACTTGGCTGGTAAGTTGGTGCTTACAAAGGTTGTTCTTCAATCAGTCCCAATCTTCATGCTATCAACTCTCCCAACACGAAAAGGAATCTTGCAACAATTCAGAACCATCCAAAGAGACTTTCTTTGGGGTAAGTGGGAAGAAAGAAAGAAATGGGCCTTGGTAGCCTAGGAAAAAATCTGCAAACCCAAAAACCATGGTGGTCTTGGATTGGATGATTAAGAGATTCTAAACAAGGTTTTAGGAGCAAAATTATGGTGGCGTTGGGTAAAAGACCCAAAGGCTCAGTGGGCTAGTATTTGGAAAGAAAAATATGCCAACACTTGGCAAATTAATGATCACATTAGGATTTTTGGAAATATAAAGGGCTCACACATCTGGAATAAGGCCTAGGAGAACAGGGGCTTAGATAAAAAAAACAGCTTCTGGGAAATCAGAGAGGGAGATTTAGCTTTATTTTGGGAGGATAAATGGCAACAAGAACCTATACTATTAAAAGAGGACTTTTTTGACCTCAAGAAAGAGATAGACACCAAAGGGTTATCTAAGGTAAAAGATTTTTGGGATCAAACCAACAGTATAGGAAAATGGAGAACCTAGAGGAACATTGATTATAGGGATGACAACCCCTTGAAAGCTAAAGTAGAGGCACTTATGAAAATGTTAGAACAAAGGAAGATTTTAGTGTCAGGAGGGCATGACCAACTGAGATGGGGAAACAATAATGAGGGTACCTTTAATCTTAAGGAGGCAAAACACATACTCCTTGAACTAGATTCCCATGTTCCGGATAGGATTTGGCAGAACCTATGGAGGCATCAAGGTTCGATGAAGATTAAACTCTTCATGTGGCTAGTTCAGAATAAGAAAATTTTGACTTGGGATAACATTCGAAAGAGGGGTGTTCTAGGGCCTTCGAGATGCCAGCTCTGTGAAGCCCAAGAGGAAACAATGGAGCACCTTCTCAACAATTGCATTTTCACCTCCAAGTTGTGGGATACTTTTGCCACCATATTCCAACAGTTCGATAGGGAAACAGGGAGTATTATCATTACCCTTAACAACTAGAGAAGAAACTTTTCTGATTATGAATTTCTTGGCTTAGCTTGGGCTCTTACACCAAGCTTTATTATATGGAATGTCTACAAAGAAAGGAATAATAGAATCTTCAAAAATGAAAAGAAGCCCTCCCAACGCCTTTTTGAGCAGATCTTAAAACAACTTAAGGAGACGGTTGGCACTATAGTGCAAAATCCCTTGAAGAACTCACCTTCAGAAGTTGAATTGAGGATTCTCTGTGAGCTGGGTTTGTAGGGTCTTATTCTGTAGGGCCTGGATAGGAAGGTAATGAAAATGGATTCTGAGCAGGATTTCTGGCATCCTCCCCCTAAGGGTCTTTTGAAATACAACATTGATGGGGCTTCAAAAGGCAATCCGGGTTATGATGGCTATGGAGGGGAGTTAAGGGATGAAAATGGAAGTATTCTTTTCATCTTCCATTGCCATTTAGGAAAAGCTACTAACAATATGGTAGAATTAATGGCTCTAGAGCAATGTTTAGATTTCCTAGAGCAGGATAACTGCCAAAATGTTATTGTCGAAGCCGATTCTAAGTTAATCATTAACTCGGTCAAGAGAATCAGCTAGGGCATGACGTCGAAGAAATTCTCAAAAGACTGGAGGCTGATCTAGGTCTTTCAATGGATTCAACTTCACCTCCAGTGCCTTTGAACAGTAAGTTTTAACCATGTGCGAAGAACGGCCAATAAATTGGCGGATATTCTGGCCAATCAAGGAGTGATCTGTACAGATAGCAGGGTCGCAATGGGTTGGCAAGAGTTGCCTCAGAATAGATTGAAGGAGAATTGCCATGACCAAGCGGATGAAGACAAGATGGTGTTTTGGAACAGAGCCATGGAGGCGAGGTCTAGATGACTTGGATTCTTTATGAATTGCTATTTTTTCCATAGTCTGGTCTTTTGTGGGATGTAGGCCACTATCAGCGTTCGCAACCCTGGTACGTACAATCACAGAGGCTCCAGGTGGAAGCAGCTCGGTAGACTCTATTCCTTGGATGGTTGTAGTAACATCTTACATTGGTTCAGCTATAGGGGTAGAGGAGATGCTGCGAGGGGCCAGAATCTAGGAATTCTCAGTGGCCTCAATACCCCTGGTTATCCTTCTGTGGACGTAATACCACTCTTGGGGTGGTATATCATTTATTGCATGCCTTTCAAGCGAGAAGTGGTGTTACGGGGAAAAGTGTCTATTTAGAACTGCTCTATACTACTAAGGTGTGACAGCTGGCTTAGAAACAAACAGAGAAAAACTACTTTTGTATTTCCTTTATGAACTATAGATAGAGAGAAATAGAAAGAACCAACCTGTGTCTTGTGCTAATCCTTTGATCCAATCCCTCTCTTCTTTGATAGTCTCCAGCTACCTGCTCCCTTACTTGCCCAGCTTCACAAAGTACCTGTAAGATCACAGAAGAAGAGCACTATACAAAGACATAGATCTATATTCATAAACAACTTAGGATCAGATTTAAGTTAACCATACAAAATGTAACAAGCATCAATGATACAAAAGCATGGAGGAAAACTCAAATAGTTTTTATTGATAAACAAGAAAAGATCCAGGAGGAGTTACAACTAGTGGTTCCGACCCACCATCAACCTCCCAGCAAAGAAGCCCCTCTTCACCTCAAACAAAGCATAAATCACCCAACAATCTGATGTTTGTCTCTAGAAACCAACAACAATTCCTTTCAATATGCAAAATTCTAGCCTCTGGATCTCTGGGATGAGGGATCCATATATAGATATCTGTAAGGAGGATGAGTCAGCTTGTGATTTGATTAGTGTCTTCTCTCTGTCAGTTCTTGCTTCCACTTAGAGACTGAAGGCCTCTTACTCATCCTTGGTCGAATTCAGTGAGGCAAGTGTCACAGGAGAAGATTCTGGAAGCTTCCATTGTCTCTCCACCTCGCGGAATGACACTGCCATTTGTCATTTCTCACCCATCACACCCCACAGAAGGGACTTTTGAAATGCAACGCACCCTCACAGTGTATTTAGGTGCAATGCAACGCACCTAGCCAGTGGAGCAGCTGAAATGATCCTGTTTTGACCAATTCTGAGCAGTTTCTGGTGGAGAACTTCTGGGAGAAGCTGTAATCTATTGACCTTGTTCCTTTAGGGGTTAGAACAACAATTTTAGGGACTTAGGAGCCCTTGGTTTATGGACATTTCATGCCTGGAGTTGTAGGGCACAAAAATGTCTATAACAGTTGCCCCCTAAAGTATGAGGTCGTTAACCTTTTGGTGTCGGGTTAAATGCTTTATTATGAGGATCCGAAGTTCTTTCAATGCTGGGAGGAGACCTGTAATAAGATACAATACAATACATTATCTTCATACTATTTTCATGATCTAGCTGAGGCGGGCATTCCCATGCTCAGCTTTATAAATTCATTTCCATGTATATAGGACAGACAATCGTCTGAGCGTAGACTGATGATTCTGGTAGAGCCATCATCCTTTTGAGTGGATGATTATCTGTGCAGTAATGATGTACATTTAATGTCTTTATTTCCCTGAATATATATCGCAGCCCGGATGGATGAAACTAGATCCGGGGTCTTCAATCTCGTCTGATCTTCACTCGAAGTACAAGTCGATCCATGTGAGAAATGTTCTGAAGTCGAACATGGAAAGACATCGCTTGATTACCAGTCAATGATGTAAACTGTTAACAAGCGCAAGAGGAATCACCGATAATGATAATGATCTTGAAGGTACTGCAGTACAATTCACGTCGTGTGAATAAAGGACTTGGCGTCGAACACCATGCAAAGTCTTTCGGTCGAAGGCCATTGATGTAAACCTATCGCCGGAAGTGAGAAACTTGCCATTGAGGCATGCAAGCTTCAAAGTACTGAATCGGGGTGTTCCTAGATCAACTTCTTGGATAATGAGCTGATGTCGACAAGAGGTGATTTGTCACAGGAGGGCCTTAATGAATCCCACATCAATGACACAGAATGGAGCAAATGATTTTGATGGAGGTGAAAACAATCTGGTGATATAAGGTTCAGGGTGGCGGTCATGAAAGAATGGAGTATAATGTATGGTAGTGGGTGAGACACAGGTGAATTCTCTGAATGACTTCTTTTTAACATATCAGCGACACTAATGTGATGGATTGGTAGCATTAACCCCAAATGTGGATGGTATGGCGTGACCATGGCGATGTGACCGGTGAATGAAACAACCCAACCCGACTCGGACACGGAGTGGAAGTGTCATGTTCAAGAGCGACTTGCTACCAACAAAGCTTCTTTGAGTTTTCTTCCCAATTTTTCCCCAGTCATTTCTAACCAGTACCTCTTTATTTTTGTCAAGCTTGAGGAGGACAACATATGCTTGTTCTATAATTTGCCCTTCGGGAAAACCCATCGCTATGTTTTAACGAGCCTAGCGATAGTGAAACTCGTTCTCGTCTATAGACAAGTTTGTTGCTATTAATCTTTTTAACGAGTTTAACGACAAAGATAACTTGGTCCTTTTCGATTTTAGAGAGTCTGAAAAGGAACGTAAAGGTAACTCCAAAATTCCTTTTTTGTCATCTAATCCCTTAAGTCCGAAAATGTATAAAACAATACAGAATGGATGAATTTTCGATACTTTTAACGAGCCGAATAAAACAAGCGCTCGATCTTTTTGTGTAATAATCCCTCAGGTCCAAAAAGATTAAAATCTAGAGGAGGGATAACACTTCTTGTCCCTTTAACGAGCTGGAAAGGCCAAGGACTCGACAATCTTTTCTTATTTTACGAGTCAGTTGAAAAGAGCTTAAAGGAGACTCGTCTTTTCAGGAACGAGTGATAAAACGAGTAGCAGCTCATTCTAGGTAAGGTTTGGAATTTTCCAATCACGACAGTGTCACAAGGATGGCTAGTGAAATCACTCTTCACAGTTGTTCCTCAAAATGGGTAAACAATCAAATGGAGGTGAATGATCGGCCAATGAAAAAGTGGAGGTGACGGTGCAAACACGACCAAGGCTTTAACGGCTGAAGTACTACATTCACGATGGTTATTTACCGGGGAATAGTTCATTTTTTAATGAGCTTAAATGCGGGTGGAAACATTTGCTCATGTCTTATGTTTATTTTTTAACGAGCTTGAACTATGTGCTAAAACTGCTCGATTAATCCAGTCGTATGATAAGAATGTCTCATATAAAAACGGAAACTTTTAGAGTTTTGCCCCACATCCTTTCTTTATGCAAGTTAGGAGACGACCAATCCTACGAGTTTAAAGGGTTAGAGGTCCTATAAATTTAAAAAAATAAATAGTCGCTCTTCGCTTGCACTCCAAAAGGTTTGCATGCCCCCAGGTATAAAACAGAGTTTCAAGGTTACCCCTTCTTTAGTCCGTTCAAACATTTGTTTTACTGAGAGAGGCCTACCTCTTACAGGTTACCCAAAGATTGTTCTATTCGCAGTGCAAACAAAACACTTCTTCGGCGATGTCTACCGAAATAAACAAAGGTGAGCGAATGGTATGGCGTGACTGTCCCTGACATAACTTTGACAAGAGGATCTTGTTCCAGTCCAACTCCCCCTTCCAATCACGGACGGGAGTACGGAGGTCATATTCTCTCGCGGAAACCTACCTTATACCCAAAGTTTTCCTGCCGAAGCAGACCAGGATGCATGCCCCCTGGGTTTCAGTCATGTCGCCCCGAATCACTCGCACTCATCGGGTGGACGGACTGGAGATTGAGACATTTCTTGCATGAAAAGATGATTCAGGGATGGTATATGACTATTTGCTATGCGTGATACGGGAAATGAAATCTGGTCTACGAGCTTGACCACTCTTCCTTCGTGCGGAAAACACATTACTCTAAAGAGTGAGGAGACAATTGCTCCCATGCAATAAATATAGTCTTGTCCAAGGAGTATATTGTAATCCAGGGGTCCCTGAACTACCATCACGTTCATGTGAATGGTTTTCCCTCTCAATGTTATGGGCACATTGGGAGGATCCTTAACGGTCGACTGGTTCCTTTATCAAAGCCTATCAGATTTCTCATCTCAGGCAAAAGCGATGGCGAACCAAGCACTTTCCAAGCAGTTGAGGAAAGGATACTCATAGAAGCCCCCTCATCTATGATGGTACCAGCCATAACCATTCTATATATTTGAACAATAATTCGGAATGGTACACTAGTTGGTAAACAGGGTCTGCCTAGTTGATTCCAGTCGAAGGAGACAACTAGGTTGCTTGGAGGTGGGACCGAATAGACGGCCGGGTATGACTCTGAAGAACTTCCTTCCTGTGGTAAAGGAACGGCTAAATTACCCCCATGTTCGTTGGAGTCTGTGCTTATGAGGAGAATTTGGACGGTGTCATCCTTGTTCTCTTCAGTGACTGTATCATCTGACGATGGAACCTCTAAAGGCAAGACCGGGTCAACTGCCGCCTCGACCTTTTGACTTTCGTCTGGTATGGATTCAGATGGTTCATCTTCAATGACAGATGCTTCGGCCAACCACCTGAGCGGGTTAGCCGGATTTTCGTCTAGTGGTGGACTTGGCAAGAGTTTTTTATATCCAGGAGGAAGTCGTAACGGTGAAACCGGACGATCATCCAAAACTCTTTTAGCATCATCTAAGAAGGGACAACGGTGGATGGCATGATCGCCTTCACACAACTTACAAGGAAATCTATATTTTCCTTTTTGTCCTGGGGCCTCACTTTCACTAGTTGACGATGTGTTTTCAACATGATCATCAGAGGTTGATGACACCGGGTTGTGCAAACGGGGAGACCAGTCCCTTAAGATCCGAGGGATGCAAGGACAATCTCTATGATAGTGGTCTCCCTTGCAAATGACACATGGCGATTTAGGCCTGGTTGGTGCAGTGTGTGGATTTTCGTTAGACGACACTTGTTTGCCCCCATTTGCTTTTGGCTCCTTCTTCTTCTTCTCTTTCTTATTATTTTCCTTCTTCTCCTTAGGTACTTGACTTTTGGCTTTAGTAGCCTGATCAAGCGAAGAGGAAGGAGGAGAGGAAGAATTAGAAGAAGTAGAAGGTTGGTGGGTAACTCTGGACTCGTCTAATTTCTGATTCGATTGTTCAGGAATAGTGGTATTCTGAACGACAGAGGTTGAGAAGAGCTATACAGGTAAACCAATTGTCAGTCTTGGAAGCGACAATGTGGCCATATGGGGTGCACCAACATCTCCCCAAGAGGAGAAGGGACTAGGATTTCCTCCAAGGGGAATTCCTTGGTTGGTGGATTCCATTTTCTCAACCCAAGATCAACGTAGGAAAGGGGTAATGAATATTCTGTTTAAAATAAATTTTAGACGCTTTGACACAACTTGTTTTTTCAGTTTTTAAGAGTCGAGAAAAAACAAAAGATGACTCTAGTCTCCTTCGATTTTTAATGAGCCTGAAGTGACAAGTGCTCAAATGGACCTTTTCCATTAAGGAGTCTGAAAAGGAACGAAAGGGACTACTCTGGAAGTCTAGGTAGAGGGAGTACCAAACCAATCGCAAAACTGCAGAATACTTTTTATGGTACGACAGTCAATCTTCCCGAATGCTCTGTTCAGTGCATTGCGATCGATAGGGCGGCAGACACGGCTTCCTATGGATAAAGGATTTAAGCCTATACGGGTCTCCCAAAATATACTCGACGGTACGTGGGAGCACAAGTCCATACTGGCACTTATCGTCTCAAACTGGAGGAATCACCCAACCATCAATGAGAGCAACAGTTACCAGGCTTTACGACGCCGGAATACGTCTCTAGCCTAGACCTCTAAATGTTGTGCATTAAGTTCCAAAGCGTTGTTAGATTCATTGAATTTATTTTAAGTTGATCTTGCTTATGAATTTTTCCTTTTGGGTTCACCACGAGATGTAGATATAATTCCTAAAATGCAATCTAAAGATGATAAACAAACTTTTATCTCTTTTGTGCAATGAAAATCCTAGCTACAAGGGGAAAAGAAAGACACAATCTTTTCACAAAGAGCAAAGAGCACACTGTAAATGCACTTTCCTAAATCAGGCCAAACAGACTGTCTATATGCAAATGCACATGCATGTATTTGTTTTTGACTTTCTTAGCATTGATGCTAAAAGGAAAGTTGATGTACAAATCTGAATTTCTTTTCAAGCGACAAATATAAACAAGCTCTTTTTCGAAATCAAAAACAGAGATGATTACGACACCTTACGATTTTGAAATGAAAACTCATTCTTGACACTCGAAAATTGAAAATTTAGACCAAAGGCAATAGTAACAGTATAATCGACCATCAACAGCAATGAAACTTTCTCCTATGATCGAAATCGACACTTGCGACAGATTCAAATCAAAGGACAAGAGTACGACTATTCTACTTTTGCAATGGAAAACTATAAACGACTCAACAAACAAACAAAAACGTCTACATTTCTTTTGTACAAAGGAGGCGGAATAATAGAAAGGAAAAGAAGTTTCAAATAGACATATACTGATCATAGGCAGCAAAATCTAGGGATAGAACTGGAAATAATGAAGCACAAGAACCACAACTGCACAGAGTCAGTCTGATCAGCACACCTGTAACACAGAGAATTTGAAATGCAGCGCAGGTTGTCCACTTCGGAAGTGCACTGAAATTCAGAATCTCTTAACAGTACCTGTGTTGGGCCAGAAACGAGACTCTGTTCGGGTTCTGGGTCACAGTTTGCAGTTCAGTCCTTGGTTTTTGGCCGAGTAAAAAGCAATCAGTAATGCAACAATCAGGGGTAGATCTAAGGAGGATCTAAGAGCTATCACAAGGGCAATCAGATAGTGTGTGAATCAGCTGTTTAAATCATAAACAGATCCAGTGAATGGATTGAAGCAGCAGTTATCTACTTTGCATTTGTTATGGCAAATGCAGTTGAATGACACACAAACAAACTAATTAGACATTCCCCAGTGGAGTCACCGTTTTGTTACTGGGAAAAGTGTCTATTTAGAACTGCTCTATCCCACTAAGGTGTGACAGCTGCCTTAGAAACAAACAGAGAAAAACTACTTTTTTATTTCCTTTATGAACTATAGATAGAGAGGAATAGAAAGAACCAACCTGTGTCTTGTGCTAATCCTTTGATCCAATCCCTCTCTTCTTTGATAGTCTCCAGCTACCTGCTCCCTTACTTGCCCAGCTTCACAAAGTACCTGTAAGATCACAGAAGAAGAGCACTATACAAAGACATAGATCTATATTCATAAATAACTTAGGATCAGATTTAAGTTAACAATACAAAATGTAACAAGCATCAATGATACAAAAGCATGGAGGAAAACTCAAATAGTTTTTATTGATAAACAAGAAAAGATCCAGGAGGGGTTACAACCAATGGTTCCGACCCAGCATCAACCTCCCAGCAAAGAAGCCCCTCTTCACCTCAAACAAAGCATAAATCACCCAACAATCTGATGTTTGTCTCTAGAAACCAACAGCAATTCCTTACAATATGCAAAATTCCAGCCTCTGGATCTCTGGGATGAGGGATCCATATATAGATATCTATAAGGAGGATGAGTCAGCTTGTGATTTGATTAGTGTCTTCTCTTTGCCAGTTCTTGCTTCCACTTGGAGACTGAAGGCCTCTTACTCATCCTTGGTCGAATTCAATGAGGCAAGTGTCACAGGAGAAGATTCTGGAAGCTTCCATTGTCTCTCCACCTCGCGGAATGACACTGCCATTTGTCATTTCTCACCCATCGCACCCCACAGAAGGGACTTTTGAAATGCAATGCACCCTCACAGTATATTAAGGTGCAATGCAACGCACCTAGCCAGTGGAGCAGCTGAAATGATCCTGTTTTGACCAATTCTGAGCAGTTTCTGGTGGAGAACTTCTGGGAGAAGCTGTAATCTGTTGACCTTGTTCCTTTAGGGGTTAGAACAACACTTTTAGGGACTTAGGGACTTTCATGCTTGGAGTTGTAGGGCACAAAAATGTCTATAGCAAGCGGTTTTTCTGAAATGGGAGCGATACCACTCTACGTGCTACACATGGCCAAGGGGAGGGATTTAATATCGCCCTCATCATGTGCTAATGTTCAGTGCTTTTGACCTGTGCGATAAGATCCTCAACTGTTGGATCAAGAAAGGAAGATCTACGGTCAGGAACGAACGAGCATGTAGGTGGGTCCTGGTGGGTAAGCGTCATGCTCCTAAGTACTGTGAAATCTTCCACTGTCGTTGGATCGGGCGAGGAGATTTGACAGTGGAGATTAAGGATGCAAGTTCGGATGAGGGTGGGAATCGTTGATGCATTAAATTCATGGTGGGATGCAAAATTTTCTTGGCAGGAATCATTGATTATCACACGTTCTATAGGTTCGTGAGTTCGTGGGTTATTCAGACCCGAAATCCTTTTAGATTGGTACCTTTTTTCCTCTTCAGGTCTGATTCTTTATTTAAAGTGTGTGATGGTTGATGGTTCGATTTGATTCTCGTTAGCGAAATTCCTATGGGCAGACCATACGGCCCCAACATTGTCTGTCTTTTGAGGGTTTTGAGATTTTGTTTGTAGGGGTCAGGGTTTTTTCCTTTAGCTCGATGCCCTTGGCAGTAAGAGAATGGTTTTTCCTTGGTCTACAGTTCCTCGTGGACTGTTGTATTTTATGTAATTTATTTTTTGATTTAATGAAATAGAAGGTATGACTCTTGCTTCAGCAAAAAAAAAGACAATACCATAGATTTCTATTTTTTCTCAAAGTGACCTTAATCAATTTCCTTGGGATTATTTTGTTAGACATGTTCATACCCTTCCAATAGCCGGCAAGGGTAGAAAGACATTACCAACGTTGATACTTACTTGATTCACATTTTTTTATACATATACACACACAATGCATTAGTGAATTTATTTTCACTTATTCCATCCATCTTCAATCTCATGAGTATATTTTCATTACTCACAAATTAAGTTTACGACTTCCTTTCCATTGTTTGGTTGTGACTTTCCTTATTTTTTTCTTAAGGTTTTTACATTTGATGTTTTACTTCGTTCATTCTCCTTCTATCCTACTAGCTTTCTAAGTGGCATGATTTCAATCCACCTTCTCATAATTGTTCTAGTTCAAAATTCCTTAGATCTTTATGAATTTTGTTGGATTACCACATTGACCCAATCCTTCACTAAAGTATAAAATTGGATTTTTCTACATTATTTCTACACTGTCTTTTAACATCTCCATTTTTTTTGTTAACAAAAATTTTCCTTGGTTAGTGTATGATGGTGCAGACATACCCTTGCGATACAATTTATCTGTCGGATTTGAACCTCAACTCTAAATTTATATGGATAGATTCTCTTCCCAACTACGTATATTTCCCAATACATGATATTTGTTCATTGCCAATTAAGAATTCTCATATTAAAGAGTTCAACACTATTGGAAATAATCAATGCTATAAGATAAACAATGATATTCATCACTGTGTACGCATGAGAAAATTCAATATACATTTTGATTTTGTGCTATAATTTAGCTTAAAGAAATCCTCCTTAATAATCTGTCATGTTTTCCAACATTGGTTTCAAGCTAAAACTCTACCCTCACAGGCTTCTCCACATTGATTATATATATACAAATATAAATATATTTCCTATTTTTTTTTCTATTACCGAATAGGATATAACTATAAGTTCCTTCTCCAATTTACTTCCTTTATTCCTTTCTATGAGGTTTTCCTCCATATATCACATCTGAAGGACTCCTTTTCTAGGTGTAGTGACACTTGAGTCACATGAAGAAACACTAAAACACCACTATTTGTTATGAGCTCAAACCAATTTTTTTTATGACTAAAAATGGTCAACTAAGACCCTTCCAATCTACATTTAATGAAAATAGTTTGAGATCTCACTTCTCATTTGAACACAATTATCCTCAAATATGGTATAGATGAATGTTCATATCAAGTGCAACTACTAGCTCCACTGAATTTTTAATGTGCTATGCGCACATATGTTTTATAAAAATGGAATGTATCTTTTTCCCATGTGTACTGTAATGGAATTGTTAAAGAAGTCACACATTAATTATCAGTCAAAGTAGTAGGGAGTAAGCTTGTATCCTTGTAGTTTGGAAAAATATTTTGGTGTGACATCAATGAATGAATACCTTCGAAATTCATCTTATAGATTTTATAATAACAAAAAAGATATTGCAACAATGTTAATATGGTAAAATCTATTAGATTATATGAGTCTCGATCTATTTATATGTTTGATTGAGTTCATTATTTCATAATTTATGAGCTTAGGTATTGTATAAATATTCCTTGTCTACCATAATATCACTTTTTGTTTATGTTAGTAACTTCCTGAATATACAATTTCACTTTCACTGTTTGTGAGAAATTATTTAACTACTAGATAAAATGTTCATCCAAACATCGCTCTGCCATTTTCCATCAATATTTATTAGTTGTAAGAACCCAATTTTTGTTGGGTGTGGATCTTGATTATCTTTTGTATTCAAAGGTATCACTGCATTGGACCCGAGTTCGAAATGGGACAGCAACGCTGCCCGTAAAATATTCGCTGTAGGGGGGGTCCAAGGGGGGCTAGGGGATTGGGGGCAGTGCCCCCAAAGGTAAGAAGAGATGTAAAATTTCCTTGTAAAATGTTGTAATTTCATAGTGAATCTGGGCCATTCATTAGGTGGAGATTTGACGGTAGAAGTTATGTTTAACTTAGGGTTTTTTGCCCTACAAGGCAACCCCTCACTATATTGAGGGAATTATATTGCATCTATGTAGATCTGTATTCTGAGTGAGGAAGAGAGAGGAGATTGAGAGCGAAGAGGGAATTACAATAGATATGTTGTAGGTTGTATCTCTTCAGTATTCTAGATAATATAAATCAAAGTACCAGTTGTTTCTCTGTGGATGTAGCCCAAACTACGTGAACCACATATATTTGTGTCTCTCTTGTTTTATGCATTTTCTATGTTTATATTTTTGAAATATTTTATGTGTTCCATTGCTCTATAATATATAATTTTCTAACACTTGGTATCAGAGCCGAGGTCTATTTGGTTGAAAAGCTTGCAGGAGAGAAGGGTTTCTGGTTCGAGTGGGACCAATGGCAGAAGATGTTAGGTTTAGGGTCGAAAAATTCAACAGCGAAAACTACGAGCTGTGGAAGATGCAGATGGAATATTATCTATATCACAGATATTTATGCCAACCATTGAGCGGAAAGACAAAGAAGCTCATGAGTATGACAGATGAAGAATGGGATATTCTCAACAGAAAGGCACTTGGAACAATATGGCTATGCCTAGCAGCGTTGGTAGCATTTACTATTTCAAAGGAAACGAAAACAGAGGGTTTAATATCGACATTGGCCAAACTATATGAAAAATCCTCGGCCTGAAATAAGGTATTTTTTATGAAGTTTTTATTTAATATGAAGATGTGAGAAGGTGGATCTGTTGTTGATCATTTAAATGAATTTAATACAGTTATGAGTCAGTTAAGTTCTGTAGGGGTAACTTTTGATGATGAAGTTAGGGCTCTGTTATTTCTGTGCTCATTGCCAAAAAGTTGGAATGGATTAGTTATGGCCATTAGTAACTCTATCTCTGGATCTAGTACTTTAGAGTTTGATTATGTTGTGAGTGCAATCCTTAGTGACAGAAAAGCTCTGGTGAGACATCAGGTAATGCTTTGATTGCAGAGACTAGGTGAAGAAAAATGGAAAGAGGAAAGGGCCAAGGATATCACAGTAAGTCAAGAAAAGGTAGATCCAAGTCTAGATCGGGATAGTGTGTTGGAAATGTGGGAAGAAATGACACCTGAAGAAAGGCTGGAAGTATCAGAAGGGAAAAGAAGGAGACACACAACAAGAAAACAATAATGAAGTGAATGTGATAGGTGATGTGTTGCAAGATGCTTTGATTCTTTCTTTAGAAAGTATTACTGATGCCTAGGTGGTAGATTTAGGGGCCTCATTCCATGCCACACCTAATAGGAAACATTTTGATGATTATGTTCAAGGAGATTTTGGACAGGTTCAATTGGGTGATGATAAACCCTGTAAAATTGTTGGAATGGGTACATTTTTCATAAAACAGTAGAATGATAATAAATGGCTATTAAAGGAGGTAAGGCATGTCCCATATGTGAAGAAAAATATGATTTCAACAGGGCAGTTGGGAGGTGAAGGTTGTGTGACTACTTTTACAGATAAAACCTAGAAGGTCACAAAAGGATCCCTAGTAATAGAAAAAGGAGAAAAGGTTGGCACATTGTGTTTATGCAATGGTATTTCTAATTTTGTTAATGCTTTAACCTCTATAAGAGAAGATACATCATTGTGGCATCATAGGCTTGGGAACATGAGTGAAAAGGGGATGCAGATTCTTCACTCAAGAAATTTTTTGCGAGGTTTGAAGCATGTTGATTTAAAATTCTATGAGAATTGTGTTTATGGAAAACAGAAGAGAGTCAGATTCCTCAGAGTTGGGAAAGAAAAGAAGAGTGAAAAATTAGAGCTTGTGCATACAGATGTATGGCGACCTTCTCAGGTATCATCTCTTGGTGGATCTCGTTATTATGTTACTTTTATTGATGATGCAACCAGAAAAACTTGGATTTATTGTATTAAAAATAAATCTGATGTATTTGATACTTTGAAGAAATGGAAAACTTTGGATGAAAATGAGACAGGAAAAAGGTTGAAGTGTCTTAGATCAAACAATCGAGGTGAATATTGCAGCAAAGAGTTTGATATGTACTATTCTGAGAATGGAATTCACAGAGAGAAGACAGTTCAAGGAACACCACAAGAAAATGGTGTGTCAAAAAGGATGAACAAGACAACCATGGAGCGTGCAAGGTGCATGAGATTGCGTGCAAGATTGCCTTTACAATTTTGGGTAGATGCTATAGATACTGTTGTTTATCGAATAAATAGAGGGCCTTCAAGTTCCTTGGATGGTGGTATTCCAGAGGAGGCATGGACAGGTAAAAGGGTAAACTACTCTTTTTTAAATACTTTTGGTTGTGAAGCATTTGTCGACATTAATAAAGAAAATGAGGCAAAATCAAAGAAATGTACCTTTATTGGATATGGTGTTAATTATTTTGGTTATCACTTTTATGATTATGAAAAACAGAAAATAATTAGGAGCAAAGATGTCATGTTCAATGAAAAGGTTTTGTATAAGGATCAGTTCCAGGAAAAGAAACAAGAAAAATAAAATAGAGAATACACAGTGCTTGGCGAGATCATAGAAAAAGTGATGGTGCCTAAAAATCATAATAATCAACATCCAAAACAATAACCACAACAACAACAAGCACCTCAAACACCTGAAGGTGGTGTTAGAGGATCTACCAGGATAATTAGACCCCCTGAATGATACTCTCCTTCATTATATTATGTATTGTTGAGTCATTCTAGTGAACCAGAATGTTATGAAGAAGCAGTACAGGTAGAGACTAGGAAGAAGTGGGAGCAATCTATGAAAGAAGAGCTGTCAATTGGGTCTCAAAACTTCAAAGTGTTGTTGCACTGTCAATAATAGAAGCAATGTATGTTGTTGCTAGAGAGGCTAGTAAAGAAATGATTTGGTTACAAAGGTTTCTGGATGAGTTGGGTAAGAAGCAGGAATTGGGCAGGTTATACAGTGATAGTGAGAGTGCCATACATCTTGCAAAAAACTCTACATTTCATTCCAAGACTAAACATATACAACTCAAGTACCATTTCATATGGTCAGCGTTGGAAGATGGACAATTGATGCTGGAAAAGATACACACCAGCCAAAATCCTGCAGATATGTTAACCAAAGTTGTAACAAGGGAGAAACTGAGAATCTGCTCATTTTCAATTCATCTTCAAGTATGATGAAGAAGATGAGAAAAAGATAGGTCCAAAGTGGAGACAACCGTGGAGTTGCTATAATCAATCGCCAAGCGGGAGATTGTTGGGTGTGGAGCCTGATTATCTTCTATATTCAAAGGTATCGCTACATTGGACCCTAGTTCAAAATGGGGTGGCAACACCACTCGAAAAATTTTCACTGTAGGGGGGTTCACGGGGGGGCGGGGGGATTGAGGGTAGCGCCCCTGAGGCTAAGAATAGATGTAAAATTGCCTTGTAAAATGTTGTAATTTGGTAGTCAATCTCGGTTGTTCATTAGGTGGAGATCTCATGGTAGAAGTTATGTTTAATTTAGGGTTTTTTGCCCTATAAGGCAACGCCTCACTATATATGAGGGAATTGTATTGCGTTTATGTAGATTTGTATTCTAAGTGAGGAAGAGAGAGGAGATTGAGAGCCAAGAGGGAATTACAATGGATATGTTGTAGGTTGTATCTCTTCAGTTTGCTCGATAATATAAATCGAAGGACTCATTGTTTCTCCATGGACATAGCCCAAACTGGGTGAACCACGTATAGTATATCTGTCTCTCTTGTTTTATGCGTTAAATTCTCTATTTATATTTCTGCAATATTTTATGTGTTCCATTTCTATGTAATATATAATTTTCTAACGCTTTTTTCCCTCAAGGGAAACCATATATCAAGTTGGTGTATGTTGTTTCCCTTTATTAATGATAGTGTTAATTTTTCTACCTCAGTTTGGTGATCAAGAAGTGAAAATTTGCTGGTTTTCTCATATTTCGTGGTATATTACTAGGCATTGATCCAATATGCAACATATATCCACTCTTCCCTTTTGTAATTAGCACAATTTTTTTTATTAAAATTTTGGGCTCGGTCATCTTTAGCAACAATTTCTATTGCCAACTTTCTTAGTTCCTTTTTTAGCCCCCCCCCTCGATTCTTCAATTACTTCTTTTTTTTCCACCCGAAATGGTATTCCCACTAGTTCAAGAATTATCTCATAGATATTGGGATGGTCAAATTTTCCTACCTACTGTATACTCCTTAGTGTATGTGTGTTTTTATTGAATTAAAGAAAACTCACTTAGTTTTTTGTTTCCCTTACCATTGAGTGTTTATTCAATACATAATTATTATACTTATTTCCTCCATATTGTTGTTCTCGAATTAATTTAAGTCTAGTAACCTAGCATTTTTGGAGGGTTGAACCTAGAAAATTGATGGTAGAAAAAAAAAAATATTATAAAAATTGTAAGAATACTTTACCATTCTTAGTTTTGTGTTGATGCCCATTAGGCCCAACGGTTGAGCCTAGACTCCGATACCATATGTTACAAACCCAATTCCTATTTTTTTTTTTTTTTTTTATATACTAGAAAATCAATGCCAAATATTAATTGTTCCAAGTCCCAGCTTGTTCTCATACATGTTCATTTTTTCCTTAATCTTTCCAAAAGAGGTGGTCATTTGGATAATGTAGTATAAGTGGAAACCCAAGTATGTTGAATATCTAGTTAACTACTCTTTAGATGTTCTAGGTTAACTACTTAGTCCCCTTACCTTCCTAGTTAACATAGACATGGCAAGTGGATAATTTAAATCTCCATTAACTTATTCTTTAAATGGTTATGCAAATTACTCTATGATTAACAATTAATTGTTTCCTATTCTATTACTATTAATAACCCTATATAATTTATTATACAAATATGAACATTGCCACCCCTTTAACCAATATGAGGTATTTGGCAGTGGGTATGGTTCTACCCTAGTATAGTAGTGCCACTATACTACATTTATTTCATGGTAGTCTACCTATGTTTTTCTTTTCCAATATCGAGGCTTGTATTTAATGGTAGTGAGATCTCTTGTATTACAATGTTCTACTGTTGATGATATGTTGTATTACACTCTTTAAGTTATTATATTGTTTACCCTGCAACACCTTCTAGACAATTCCTAAACCTTATAGTTATGAGTGTACCCTCTTCGCTAGTACCAATGCCATATGTAACATTCCTCCTTGGGAGGTTAACCTCACAATGAGTGTTTTCCATGTCTCCTTTCATCACGTGGAGGACATGTTACCACTAGGGTTGCATTTGGACGATAGATATGGAAATCTACACATCCATAGTCATGATGGTTCGGAAGCAAGGAGAACTTGCACATCAATATTTCTGCTATGGCTACTAGATTTTAGTTTGATTTCAACTTATCATCTCACAAGATTTGTGTCTCCTCCCTATCACCTTTTTTGAATATAAATGCAGCTGATGAGAAGCGGGATAAGTTTTAGTTATATCTTGATTCCACTAATCACCTTCCAGTGGAGCCTCACAGCATTGCAACACGCCATCGTAGGAGGAAAGTCCTGGGAAAAATTCATTCCCTGGAGAAACTTATTCCCTTAAAATCCAAGATATGGGTACAATTCTGGAGGAAGCAAGTAAACATGTGAAATTCCTGCAGGCGCAACTCCATGTTCTAGACCTTATGTCTTTATTTTTATCTTTGTCCAATAGTCTAGGCTTGTCGAGAACACTAAACCGTCGCTCAAAAAATAACATAATATTATATTCAACATCAAGTGCAGTTGGAAAGGAATTTCCATGAACAACAATGGGAACGTGGAAGAACAAACAAGAGGTGAAAATCTATCAGATAAGGAGATGCTCCATCTTCTCATCATGCCAACTGCAGTTCAGAGAATACTCTTGAGTAAGGAGAAAAGCTTCGGAATAGTAGAACAATACCAAATTGTTGTTGTTGTTGTGGAAGGTTCTAATAATTTCTCTTTCAACGTGGAAGAACAAAGAAGAGGTGAAAATCTATCAGATAAGGAGATGCTCCATCTTCTCATCATGCCAACTGCAGTTCAGAGAATACTCTTCAGTAAGGAGAAAATCTTCGGAAGAGTAGAACAATACCAAATTGTTTCAGATGTTCATGTTTTAACATAATATTGCAGCAAAGGATATATGATGGATATGGTTTATTACATTGATTCAAATAAGATTGTCCTATTCAGATTTCTTAGATTTATGCTTTTATTCCTAGATTAACGTCGTTCGGATTTCACATGACGAGCTTGTGTAACTACGATAGTAGCGGCACACAATAATACAATTGTGTATTAACTCAATTCTTTTGAATTTCTTTTCCGTTGTCGAATAACTTGAAATTGGTAATAAAATGCAAATGAAGGATGTTAGTTTGAATTATATATCTAAAGGTGATTGTCTAGTATAATTATGTGTGTTAAATGACTTGTTCCAAGTCTTGGAAAATGGTTATTAGCTTTAAAATAAAATTATTAGTTTTAAAATTAAAATAAATTAGTTTACAAAATTTCAATACTTTATCATAAAGTTATATCGAGTAACAATGTTTAATGTAAATGAAAATATTTTTATTATTTAATGATTTTAATTTTTGGATCAAAATACTTTTGTTGGATTTTCAAAATGTCATAGCATATAAAAATTTTCTTAAGAGTCCCCGCACTCTAATCCCCACTGGAATTTTTGAGTTTGGGGATTGGAGGATACCAAAAAAGACACTTAGCATACATTATTTTGGTGAGGCATAGAAGCCATGTCATACTAGTAATAACCAAAAAAGAGATTGGAACTAGCATCATCAAGTCAAGGAGGGGAGTGTACAGGGAGATGTAAAGTAACCAACAAAATCATTAATGTGGAAATCAATATGTTTCACTCTCACTTCCAAGCTGGGAAGGTGATCATTAGTTCAACAATGACTGCACTCTGGAGTATTTCAATTAGGCTATAGTGCATATCAGTAAGGTAGGCCACTATGTCATTTTAGTCCACATACATGTGGTCCTTTGGGATGTCCAAATCAATTTGGATGTGAAGCAACTACTCATGGACGGAGTCCAAAGAATCTAGGGCCTCAGTGTGGCATGGAGATCCACCCTCTAGAAATGGCTTCTATGCCCTGTAATTTCTACGCCATACCTCCTAGCTTGCAGCATTCGTGGATGATGACCTACATTCAAGGTTGGGATGGTGGATGATGACCTACATTCAAGGTTGGGATGACCAACCTATTCATGCTAGCATTGGTGAATGATGACCTACATTCAAGGTTGGGATGACCAACCTGTTCATGCTAGCCCATCCCACGATGTCATGTAGAGTTCCATAATTTTCTTGTTTTGACACTCCTTTTCTTCCATTTTCCTCTTTTTCATCATCACTATCAACTCAATAAAGGTAGTAAATCATAGATATTGATAAGATAATAAATCTTACATGTATTACTTTTCATATGCATTAATTTTCCTTAGCATTATATTAAAGAGTGCATTAGCTACAAAATTAATATGATTCTGCAACCATTTTCTAATTTGCAACTACCTCCAAAGGATCCCACAACAGGTCAACATGGAGATCCAATTGCATTTTTATTTGACTCCCATTCTGCTGAAGTTTGTGTACATTTTGATTTAACATTTAGGGTTGTTGGGGAAGTCCTATCTTCTGACTTAGGTTCAGGTGAACATGAACATTTTCAACTGATCATGGTACATGGTACAGTTAAATGTAAGAAAAAAATTTCATTTCTCTTATTGCCATTTCACACTATGTATATCAAGTAATTCCATTTCATTTATGCATTGAACATAGCCTTGTTTCTTTCATTAGATTAGGTTTAATTTCAAACATAACCTTCATCCATGTAGATTTATTTTTAGTGATTGATGTAGTGCTTTTTTTCTCCATGTATTAAACATATATTAACTATTGATGTTTCTTAACCATAATACATATATTAACTGTTAATGTTTCTTAACCATAATACATATATTAAAGGTTAATGTTTCCTAGCCATAATACAAGATAAATTAATCATTTCTAATGTTTTCTAAGCATATGGTAACATCGAAAAGTATAGAAGCCAACTGAAATATAGATTTTAGAAAAAATCATGTTAAAACTCATTTAATAAAGAGTTATGAGGATGGTGATGGAACTCTTTTCGTTATTAAGAAATAGTAATTTATTATTAAAAAATTATCTAATTCATAACAAAAACCAATTTTCAAAAATAATAATAAATTTATTTAATTTATAATTATAAAAAATTAATGTAATATATATTTAATTATTATTTCATATTTAAATGTTACACTTAATAAAAAATCTTTAAAATTTAAAAATAATTTGTACTTATTGTATTTTAAAAGCAGTGTGCTCATCACGTAAATTAGACTATGGAAATTTGTTTTGAAACTCAACTTTTGCATTGGATACCATCTTATATAGTGAATTCAAAAAATGAGTCACAAAATTTCACTACTTTATCATAAAAGTTATATTAGGTGATAATGTTTGATGTAAATGATACTATTTTTCCTATTTAATGATTTTTATTTTTGGATCAAATTACTTTCATTAGAATTTCAAAATGACATTGAATACAAAATTTGTCTTAAGAGTCTTCACACTCTAATTAAAGTAACCAACACAATCATTAATGTGGAAATCAATATGTTCTACTCTGGGTTCCCAGTTGGGAAGGTGATCATTAGTTCAACAGTGACTGCTATGTTGAGCATTTCAATTTGGATATACTAAATATTGGTAAGGTATGCCATTCAGTAGACATACATGTGGTCCCTTAGGATGTCCAAGTCAATTTGGATGTGTAGCAACTTCTCATCAAGGTAGTTCAAAGAAGCCAGGGCCTCAATGTGGCATGGAGGTCAAGTCTCAAGAAATGGTTTCTATGCCTTCTAGCCTCTAATTTCAAGATCACGATGACCATCCCATGACTAGGAAGTCCATGTTGGTGAGGCAAATGGCACTTATGTCACATAGCCAATTCCTTTTGCTCCTCCTTTTTGGTATTAACAAACCAATGTAAAATGGCAACTCTTCCTAGTCCCTCACTTGTTCTCATGGATGTTCCATTCAATTGTTCTCTTGCATGTTCCTTCTGTCCTTAATATTTCTCAAAGAGCTAGTCATTTGGATAATGTAGTATACCTACAAACCAAGGTAGGTTGAATATCTGGTTACTCATTAGATGTTGTAGGTTATACATGGTGCTAAACCTTACCAGCTATTGCCTTTTTCTAGGTTATCTTTGGTTTTCTTACCTTCCTACTGGATATAGACATGGAAAATGGATAATTTACATCTCCATCAAATTATTCTTTAAATGGTTATGCACATTAATCTATACCTAACACTTAATTTCTTACTATTCTATTACTATTCATAACCCTATAGAATTTACCATACAAGTATGACGAACCCCACCACTTTAACCAATCAGAGGTATTTTGTGATGGGTATAGTTATGCCATGGTGTAATAGTGTCACAGTACTACATTTATTCATGGCACTCTCTCTATGTTTTTATTTTCCAATACCAAGGCTTGTATTTAATGGTCATGAGGTCTCCTGTATTACAATATTCTATTGCCTATGATATGCTGTATTTCATTTTTTTGTTATTATATTATTTACCCTACAACACCTTCGCTACAATTCCTAAGCCTTATAGTTAGGAGTGTACACTGTCTGCGAGTACCAACACAGTATGTATCATTCCTAACCTTGTAATGATGGATTTCCATGCCTTCTTTCATCACGTGGAGGACATGTGACCATTGAGGTAACATTTGGAAAATGGAGATGGAAAGGTGCACATTCGATGTATAACCCTGACCACTACATAACCCTAATCACTTGGTCCTTGTATCCTTTCACTGTCATACTCTTCTTCCAATGGCACATCTATGCGCTCTTTGTTCCATGCTTGACATTTGGCCTTCTTTAGACATATACAGGTTATGCAGACAAGTGAGCTCTGAAACCCGTCTCTTTGTTAGACCAACCATTCCTATAGGTAACAAATTCCGTTTAAATCATTGTATGTACTCTCTTCCTTTGTGAAGTGTTCCCATAAAATTTTCCACAATTTATTTTCTTTTTAGGGTTACTCATGGTATTCTTGTTTCCATTTTCTTGGGTAATGACACCTCTAAAGATTGCACCTTTTCCATGCTATATCCTGGAGGCTTAGGGGTAATTTCCATGGAATCATTTAGGATTACATTTTCTACAACTGTGATAGGAAATTCTTTCCATCCCCATTTGCTACAATTGTGACAGGAAATTCTCTCCATCCCCATTTCCTACACGAAGAATAAGGGAATTGACCATTCTACTACCATAAGTTGAAATGTGGGAAGGAATTCCAAGTTTAGGTGATGTAAATTAAAATTAGTTTCCTTATCACTTTTCACTGGTCACTGTGTCATAAGGTGGAATCTCGTAAACTCATCATCGTTTTATAACTTAGACTCTGGTTTCTTTCTTTCTCCTTCCTATTTCATAGAGAAGACAATGCTAAAAAAATTGGTGTTGTTTCTAAATTTGGTTTTTAGCTTTGAATAGTTTCCAAGGAGTGCAGAGGTTCTTCCAGCACCCACTATTCAGATCCTAAACCATGTAATGTTACTAGTTACCCATTTGGAGTTTTTTTTCTTTTCATTCATCTTCTACTGGGGGAACACATTTTTTTTTCATCATGGAAATTACGATTAACTTGTTCCTCCTATTGACCGTCCCATTCCACATGGAAGAGAAAAGTCTCATACTAAAACTCCTATGACACCTATGTCATTAGGAACAAATTAATTCATAATTTGTTCTTGTTATTTGAAACCCTCTTTCATTTTAAGTAAGCGTCTCTAGTATGTGTACGATATTTAATTCCCCACTATGTACCCTGTAACAGGTATGGATATCATTTTCAGACCAGATTTACTTGTCTCTCTTCTACTTTGTACAAGGATTCTTCAACAATTTTTTCACCTAATAGCCGTGACGCTGCTACAAGTCAGTTAAATATATATATTCTAGGGATGGGTTCTTATAAAACGTTTCTTGGAAAGTGTTTTCTCGAGCTGCCTTAATTCACATCTCACTTGAGATTCATTATGGAAAGATTAAAGTGAATAAAAATTAGGCTCTAAGAGATTATCTTCTAGAGGGGATTGTTTTAGTTATTCCCGAAAGGGGTAAGTTTGTAGTGCATTTTTTTAGAACATCTAAAAAAGGTATTTTGGCTTGATATATGCTACTTCTTAATTTCATGTTATGTAGTGGTCGTTCAAATATTGGTGGTTCTAGTCATCGTAGGCCAAGGTTAATCCAGCATGAACCTTATCATGCATACTCAACTTGTTAACATTTGACCATTTTGTATTTTAATATGTAGCTATCTCTGTTAACTGTAGTTGTATCTATTTTCATTACAAAGTTTGGTTTACTTCACTGCTTGCACTATCAACCAATTTTGAGCTTATTATTCATGGTAAGGTTTAATTTCACAATTATTTGAAGGAAGGAATTATATTCTCACATTTTTCCTATAGCTGTTGAGAACCTAGTTGCATTTATTTATTCTTTTCTAAATATGGTATGATATAATCTCTATGTATTCATAGTTCACGCATAGATTAAGTGATTTAATTGCATGGGTGAATGAGCTCCATTCTCAGAGTAAAGGCATTTTCCATTTCCTAATACTACCACCTACTTAATCATTTAAGGTTATGGCTCTCTCCCTCTACCTCATATTATGATCTCACGGCTTGTTAACTTTGTTCAATTCTATGAGTCTAACCATGATGTTGTATTCAGATCCAACTGAAGAATTTTTTCCACCTTCTAAATTCAATTCTTAACTTTCCAAAAACCAACAAGTTGTATATAAGAAAACTTACTTTACTTGTGATGGTTAACCTTGAGGTCACTATGCTGGCCCCTGGTCAAACTTAATATCTATGGCTAGGGTTGGCCCTAGTGAACTAGACTTTCATATTACCCCCAAGTGACCAATATTCCAAGTGGGTCTATTGTCTAAACTTGGTATCAAAAGACTTAATACTAGCTCATCAACAAAACTATGATATTCAAGCTAGTGCTTACATTACCTAAGGACATACAAAGCATCTTGGTGCACACATTAATTTGTTTATATAACTAGATCTACAATAGATTTAGCATAGTTCACTATCATGTGATTACTTCTAGGTCTAGTACCTCCTTTTGCAATAGGATCAATAGCTTTGCATAAGAAATGAATGGATACTTATTTAAAGTTATCTTAAGCCACTACTAATCAAACAAATCTCTCTCTCTCTCTCTCTCTCTCTCTCTCTCTCTCTCTCTCTATATATATATATATATATATATATATATATATATATATATAGTTATTTCCACAACTCTCCCAATCCCATGATTTTTGACACATATGAACAAACTGATTGCCCTTTTCATGAAATGTTAAACAAATTGAATAATATGGTACATTATCAAAAAAATTGTAAAATAAATTAATATTTTACATACCAACAGAATTAGAAAATAAATTAATAATGTATATACCAACAAATCTCCACATATCACCACACAACTAGATTTTCTTAGAGGATAATAAAAATAAATAACAAAATGAATTTCCTATTCAATTTCCCTTTCAATTCACAAATTCACTATTCCAAATCCCCATATACATGCATCCCTACTGTAGTTTAGGCATACTTTATTGTGGGTTCAAATTACAGAGAGCTCGATTTCCCTACTACAAGTAACTCCTAAATGTAACTAACTCTAAAATGAGACATACTCATAGAATTGCTCAAATGCAATCTAATAGTAGTTAATTCAATTTGATTCACCATTAGGGATACATGGGAATTTCAAAACTTTTCCACCCAACCTAGAACAGTCCCTTGAGTTCACCCTGGAGCTAAGATCTCCTTTCCAGGAATGAACCCCCCTCGGATCCCCTTCTCAAGTATAAAATACTTATCTTCCACGATAAGGTTTCCCATCTAGCCACATCCCTCTTTTGTGGACATTCTTATCCACTTTCCTATTGTTTTCCATAAAAGCCCACCTTTCTCTCTTGCAGTGGTTTTAGGATTTTCTAACCTTAGCATATGTTTTCTAAGCTTAGCATATTTCTACAGGTAAGCAACTTAATGGATCTTTCTCTCCTAGGCTTTTATAAGCTTAACATCTTGGTCCAGCTAAGAAACTTAATGGATATATCTCTACCATTCATTAAGATTATCTAGAATTTTATTCTATAAGACTTATCATGAAAGAATTATCAAATGTCATGTATCAATGAAATTTTATCTCTATTTTATTTTGGTAAGAATTGAGTGCCTCATTCCCAAGTACATAGATCTCATCAATTTATTTATTAATAAATAACTGGAGTAGCATGATCAGGATTATCCACAGTGTTATGTTTTTTAACTTTTCAAACCCCAAAGGGGTCCATCCTGAGGACCAAATTGTGATAGAATATGAATGACAACTATTTTGAGAGAAGAATCTTCTGACAAGAGTATAAATACAAAACCTAGAAATTTTATATATATATAAGCCGACCTATGAATTTTTATTTATTTATTTTATTTTTATTTTATTTTAATTCTAATTACTTTTGTTTATTAATAATTCTAATTTTAATTTAATTCTTCGTTCTGATTAATTGTTAATTTGATCATTAATCCTTTATAACTAATTAAATTAATGGGATAAGTTTATATAATCTATTTTATTTTATTCCATTAATTATAGTTTTATTGTTTTTAATTAATTTAATTATTCCATTATTACTTTTAAACCTAATAATATGAGATCTAATTATTTTATTTAATTTTTATCTTTATTAATATAATAAATTAATAAATTAATTCAATTAATTAATTAATTAATCAATTATATCAATTAATTCATAAATTAATTAATATAATAAATTAATAAATGTGATAAATTAATTTATAGATTAATATAAGTAATTCATAAATTAATTAATATACTAAATTAATAAATTAATTTATTACTCAATATAATTAATCAATAAATTAATTCATATAATAAATCAATTAATTTATATAATAAATTAATTTATATAATTAATTAATAAATTAATATGATTAATTCACAAATTAATTAATTATATTTTGTTTGATTAATTAATTAATTAATTAATCGATTACTTTAATAGAAATGAATATAAGGGAAAATTTGGAGGAGCGCGCCGGTTTCGGTTAAATAATAAGGGTTTCTGTTTACACTGCTGCGGTTCGCGAATGAATACCCATCCAGTTACTCTCATCATTCCCTGGTTCCGTTCACTTACTAGGTCGCATTTGGGCTCGGTCTTCCCCCTGCGCCCCTGTCTACCTACCGCCTCCTCCGCTATCGTTACCGGATCGCCATTAACCGTTACGGCAGATACTGCCCTAACCCTAACTTCTCTGCGGTTAACTGCAACCGAGGTGTCCGCTGTTCCGAGGTTTGTCGCTGTCAATATGGAGGATCAGGATGCTGTCGACTACTCTGAGGACCCGCTGGAGGGCGTCTCCATCTGGCGTACACCCTACTCCACATCACAAGGTATGCTTCAAACAGATCTCCCGGAAAATTTGGTTTCATTTTCCGCTGGGTTGTCGCCGCGTCACTATCCCGTGATTCTCCCGGATTCCCCCCCCACCTGGCCGGCTTTGTCTACACCTCCTCACTCTCCGGCCACCCTGGGTTTTGTGGCGGGCTGTATAAACCCTAACCCTAGTTCCGCCCCTTTTCATACCTCGGTACCCTGGTCAACTAATGTCACTCCGCCTTCCGCTCCCCCCTTAACCGCCTCCTCATCTGCCGGTGCTCTATCTGGTAGCTTCACCGGCATCCCGCCACTCTCTGGACCTCTCTCCTCCACCGGTAACAACCCCATGCCCCCCGCATCCAACGTTCCTCCCCCCCAGGGTTTCCGCCCCGACCCAGTATCAAACCCCCCGTCGAGATCTGGTCACAAAAAGAAGTACCGATGTTTCAAATCCAGGGCGGAGGATACTTTTCTCAGGCTTGAAGAGGACATACAGTGGGGTGAGATCATGGATTTTGCAGAGAGAGTCCTTGTGGGTCGCATCAGAGGCAGGAATTACTCGACAGCTTGACTAAAGACCTGGGCTACTGAAGTTTGGGGCCATCATCTCGTTGACATCCCCTTCGTGCAAACCTTTGTGAGAGGATGGTTCGCATTTAGATTCGCTCGTGCTGACCACACAAATTGGGTCCTATCCTCGTTTTGGCACTTCGAACATGCCCCGGTCCTTCCCAAATGATGGACCCCTTTATTCGACCCGGCAACTGAGCAGATTAGGATAGGACCTATATGGATCAGGCTTCCCGATCTTCCCCTGCAGTACTGGTCAGAAGACATATTCAGGAGAATTGGAAACGCCATTGGCGGCTTCATGGACTATGACAAGTCGTATCTTCACACGAGCATGATGGCTTACGCGCGCCTTCTCATCAACCTGGACACTAGGGGAGGTCTATAGGAATACATCACGATATAGTGGAAGGACTCATCCAGGAGGCAGATCATTGATTACGAAGGGATCCCATACAGATGCTGCAGATGCCACAAATTTGGCCATCTTTATCGGGATTTGCCTCTTCTCCGTAAAGGAATGGTACAAGACCATGAAGATACACCTGCTCATCCACTAACAGGGGAGCCCGGGGACACTCAGTGGCAGGTTGATGGATCTCCTCCAGATCCTCCGAGTTGCTCGACTGGGGTTCGGACCCGCACATCGTCTGCCTTAGCTCCCGCAGTCACTGCTCCGATGGGGGACGATATGCCAGGTATGTCTGTCCCATCTTTATCTTTCATTTTATCGCCTCTGATTGATCATCATGTTTCTGCATCTGTACAACTGCATTACTTGCACCCTCCCCCTCATACTGCACTTACTTCATCCTCTATATCATCCACCGCTCCTTTCCCTCCCTCACTTATCTGCCCTATCCCTCCCCCCCCACTGGTCTCCTCCCCATGCTCGCCGACTCTTCCCCCTACTACTTCTGATGTGCTCCCGGCCCCATCTTCCCCTGCTCCCCCCAGATACTCCCTCCGCCCCAGATCTAAAGACAGAGGTCCGGATGTTATTGGACTTGCCCTGGATTCTGTGCCTGCCTCTCTCAAACACTCTCGGGGCAGGCCATCTCGCATATCGAAAGCTAGACATACTGCAGATGCTGAAGTCGCCATTGGATGACAACAGACCATCTTTAGGGCCCTTAGAGCACAGACAGGCCCTGCCTCCCATCCGTCATGAAGATTCTATCCTATAACTGCAGAGGGTTTGCTAGTAACCCCAAAAAACTAGCACTCAGGAGATTACTCTCCCTCGCGCAATTGGATATCATTTTTCTGCAAGAGACTCTTTGTCCTGCTGATACTCTTATGCCTATTTTCAAAACCTGGTTACCCAACTGGACCTTCTTCGCTTTAGATGCCTCCGGGAGATCTGGCGGATTGACTATATGTATCAATAATAAAGCAGTGAGGCTTAAGAATACTTGGGGTGGTCGAGGGTATATTGGTATAAATGTATACGTTCGCCCCATGGAATTAGACCTTCGCCTCATCAATGTATATGGCCCATGCACTGACAGGGAAACCTTCTGGAGCTCCCTTCTGGGATCAGCCCTATTACGCGAAGATAACATCATATTGGGAGGAGACCTTAACTTCACCATGGGTTTCTGTGAATCCTGGGGACATGCAGCCAGGGTGGACCCTTTTTCGGAAACAATATCTACTCTGCTGGAAGATCACCACTGGATAGACACTCCTATGGCAAAACTTCAACACACCTGGACAAACAATCGATGCGGTGATCAGAGCTTAGCCAGGAGACTTGACAGATTCCTGATTAAAGAATCCCTACACAATAGAATTGCTCACATCAGACAATGGATTGGATCAGGGGGCATCTCGGATCATCGTCCAATCTATCTGGAGATCTCCGACACCCACAACAAAATTAAGAGCCCTTTCAAGTTTAACTCCTCCTGGTTGCAGGACCCATCCTACGCCCAGATGGTCACCGAGTATTGGCAGAATAACCCCATCAGAGACGGTGAAAACCTTATTGAAGGCTTCACCAGGAAATTATCGGAGCTCAAAAGAATTTCTAAGCTCTGGGCCCATCAGAAGCGTCTCCGTGATGACCACACATTGAGCGAGGCTGAAAGGATCATCGCAACACATGAGGAAGATGAAGGAGGCATCTTCCCTTCTCAGGAAAGCAAGGATCTATACACTTCTCTCATTGCCAAACGGACACAGATCCTGAAAGAAAGAGAAGAAAGTTGGAGGCTGAGAAGCAGAGCCATATGGCTCACAGCAGGGGATGACAACACCAAATTCTACCACAATTTTGCTAACGGGAGGAAGGCCATTAACACAATCTGGGAATTAAAGGATGATCAGGAACATATCGTTACATCTCAGAGGCACCTGGCAAAGCTAGCGACTGATCATTTCAAAAGCATCTTCAAGGCACCCAGGGAGGCCAACATCCTCGAAATCATGAGGGTGGCCGAGAAATTCCCCAGATTCGTCTCTCAAGAGGATCATGACGACCTCACTCAGGAAGTGACCATGGAGGAACTAGAAGCGACCATTAAATGGTTTAAGAAAGATAAGAGCCCTGGCCCGGATGATTGCTCCATTGGATTCTATATCGCTTTCTTTGACATCCTGGCAAATGATCTCCTGAAAGTCATCGAACTATGCAGGCAGGACGGTAGAGTTTCCTCGGCCCTAAAATCTACCTTCATCGCCCTCATCCCTAAAGCCGACCACCCTGCATCATTCAATGACTTCAGACCCATATCTCTCTGCAATTGTCTATACAAAATTGTTGCTAAAATCATTGCCAACCGTCTGAAGCCTATATTATCTCACCACATTTCATCAGAACAATTCGCTTTCCTAAACCACCGTCAGATCCATGAAGCCATAGCTACTGCTCAGGAACTCCTTCATACCCTCCACACTAAAAAGCAAAAAGGAATGATTTTGAAGGTGGACCTATCCAAAGCTTTTGATAGAGTCAATTGGCTCTACATCAGATTGCTTCTGACACACCTCGGCTTTCCATACCACTTCACTAAATGGGTCATGAGCTGTATTACGGATGTGCCTTACAGTGTTCTCCTCAACGGGGAAGCCACTCCTTTCTTCACATCGGAAAGAGGGCTCAGGCAGGGCTGCCCTCTTTCCCCTCTCCTCTTCCTTCTAGTCATGGAAGGGCTAAGCAGGCTTATCATTGCCTCCAGGGATAGGAATCAGATTACTGGAATTAATATATCGGATAATTTTTTCCTCTCGCATCTACTGTTTGTGGATGATATCCTCATATTCCTAAATGGAGGCATAGGAGATGTCACTGCCCTCCACAATAATTTTCTCCTATTTCAGCAAGCAACGGGGATGATGGTTAATGATAGTAAATCCACTATCACAACGGTTGGTTGCTCTAGACATGAAGTTGCTTATGCTACACATCGCTTCCCCTTTACCTCATCTACCCTTGCTGACGGTATCAAATATTTGGGGTACAGACTAAAACCTCTTGGCTACAAAATTGCTGACTGGACTTGGCTGATAGCCAAGGTGGAAAAAAGACTTCAGGTATGGTATCACAAATTCCTCTCTCGAGCGGGTCGGCTGATTCTCATTAAAGCAGTCATTGAAGCTACGCCAGTCTACTGGATGACCCTTGCTTGGATACCACGTGGCGTACTCAACAGAATTCAGAGTATATGCTCTAGATTTCTATGGAAAGGACAGCACCCTGGGAAGATTTTCGCATGGGTGAAATGGGACACTATTGCTAGGCCAAAACGTTGGGGAGGCTGGGGCATCAAAAGGCTTGATCTCTTTGCAAAAGCTCTAGCAGCAAAACTCGGATGGTAGCTACTGACCTCCGACAGCCTTTGGTCCCGTTTCGCCCAAGCAAAATACATCAGACCTGCACATCTTATGGACTGGTTCCGACAACATCAAGAGCCTGGGCATAATGTATCCAACATTTGGAAGGAAGTGTTGTGCTCCCTTCCTCTTTGGAGGAAGGGCATTACCTGGCGCATCAAGAGTGGGCAAAACGTTAGAATAGGGAAGGACCCATGGGTCGGGTGTGGTAACATACACAGACTTTCGGAAGGCCTCATCAGATATCTACATAGCAGAGGCATCACACATATCAATCAAATTGGAGACGGTGAAAACTCCACTTTCCTACAACAGGCTTGGCTTTCATCCGAGACACTGGGTATTCCTGAGCAATGGTGGGATGAATGGGGTTACTTCACCGACGCTCTCACCCAGGCTCACATCAGACTGACTGATGAACCAGACAAGCTCATTTGGGCCATTGCAAAACATGGATTGTACTCTCCCAAAATGGGGTACCTGAAATTAATGGAACCACATATGCCCCCGAATATCCTCCCTCTCTGGAAAAATTTATGGAAGCTTCAAGCTGCCCCCCGCTGCCGATTATTAATGTGGAACATCATATTTGATAAGGTTCCCACCAGAAAAAATCTCTTGAAAAGATCTTTCCACGGGCCATACAGATGTCACCTCTGCTGTAACGACGAGGAGAGCACGGATCACCTCTTCTTACACTGTTCAGTCACTAGAGAGTTCTGGCACAGAATAACATCATATTATACCTCCCTTACAGCGTGGCATGGTGCGAACATCCAGGAGGCTTGGAGCTTTTGGATTCGAGAACACTCAGGGAAGACCATCAACATGCCGCTCCTGGTATGCAGGGCTATCTGGATAACTCGGAATCATCTCATCTTCAACAATAAAGCTCCCAATTGGCCTATAATCCTGAATCATACTATAGCAGACTACAATCTGCTTCCTGAAACAGTCTCCAACCCCCCACCCCACACTATTAATCCCATTGCTATTGATAAGTCAAAGCCCTGGGCCTTCTTCGATGGATCCGCACAAGACGTGGGTTGTGGTGATGGAGCTGTATTATACATCAATGAATTGCACTGCTACAAGATCCAGATCAAACTTGAAAATGGCACAAACAATTTCGCTGAATTAAGCATAGCAAAACACATCATTCACTTTGCACACCAAAAGGAATGCAGACACCTACAATTGTTTGGAGACTCACAGATTGTTTGCATTTAGCTAAATTCTGCATCTCATTGTTATGCATATTCTTTGAGACACATACTGGATGAAGCCAAAAGACTAACAACATCTTTTGAATCGTTTGTCTGTCATCATATATACAGGGAACAAAATACAGAAGCGGACCAACTTTCCAAAGAAGCGGCGCACAACCATCTAGATCAATGGCTGATCCAGGAGAAGATTGATGGAACCTTCCATCAATACTATCACAGGCCTTTTGTGGACCTCAATAGAACGGGTCATTGACCCGCCTATAAACAGTCACAGCTATTTTTGACAATTTTGATACATGGACTTATACTGTATATTTCTAGTTTCTGTAACGGCCTATATCAGTGCTCTTAGAGCAGAGCAGTATTTTTGTAAAAAACTGTGGGTGTTATAGACAGCCAACTATATGACTCCCTGCGTGGAGATCCAGCTCTTTCAGGTTTTTTTGTATACAGACAGGCCATTGGCCTCATATGAATATGCGACCAGCATCTACAAAATGTAATTTCCTTTTATTAATAGAAATTACGACTTTTTCCTTAGGGGAAAAAAAATTAATTAATTAATCTTATTTAATTTTAATTTTATTTATTATTACATATAAAAGAGGCAGTACATTCGTCAAAGACAGGAGAATCTCTTACACCTCTCTAAGGTAGCTCCTAAGAAATTTTGGAGGCAGATTCTCACGAGGAAGACTAAGGATAATAATAAAATTGCTCTTCACCATTGGAATTCTTATGTTAAACAGCTTTATGAATCTCCAAATGTCATGGATAATTTGGAAAACCTGCTCACAACGAAAGAAGTCTTCTCTTTAGAAGACATTAAGTTTGGGGTTAATCGCCTCGCTAATGGGAAAGCTAAGGACATTGAAGATTACCACGAAGAAATCTTAAAAATTGGAGGTCATGTCCTCATCCCCCACATCCACAAGCTTTTCAATCAAGCTGTTAAGCAAGGGTTCCCTAAACCTTGGACTGAGAGCCTCATTATCCCTATTTTTAAAAGTGGGGGTACAAATAACCCCTCTAATTATCGGACAATTATGATCAGCCCTCTCTTAGCCAAGTTGTATGGTAGTATTCTGGAAAAAAAGTTAAGCATATGGCTTGAAACTGAAGGTAAGCGGGCTAAAGGCCAAGCAAGTTTCAGAAGGCATCACTCAACAACAGATTACCTTGTTACGCTTAGGATCATTGCGGAGGAATGTCGTAATGATAAATCCAATTTATTTTGTTGCTTTGTAGACTTTAGAAAGGCTTTCGATATGGTTCCTAGATACAACCTTTGGAATAGGTTAGAAGAGCTAAAGGTTCCTCTTGAGTTGAGAGCTGCTGCTATAAGGCTATACAAGAATGTAATTGCCAAGCTAAAGAACAATGAGGGGTGGTCAAAAGATATTAAGTGTAACATCGGAGTTAAACAAGGTTGTCCCCTCTCCCCTACCCTATTTGGCATTTACATCGATAAGCTCGAAGGTTATTTAGAAGAAGCAGGATGTGATGGCATGATCTTAGCTGGGATAATCGTTATCCTTCTTCTCTATGCTGACGATATTGTTCTTTTGGCAAGGTGCCCTTCTGATCTTGATAAGCAGCTCAAGCTTCTTAAGGATTTCTGCTCTACCATGGGTATGATTGTTAACACTCACAAAACAAAAGTTATGATTATCAAATCCAAGAAGGACACTTGCGCTAATTTTATGTATGAAAATAATAACTTGGAGGAAGTGTATTCTTACAAGTACCTAGGAATTGATATCCATCACAAGCTCAACTGGAACCATAGCATTGAGAAAAGGATCAATGGGGGGTGGAAAGCGTATTTTGGTCTTGAAAATGATTGTAAAACAGAAAACCTCGTAATGTGGGATAAAAAGAAGTTCCTCTTTGAAACTTTAGTCACTCTTGTTATCTTATATGGCTGTGAAGTTTGGGGCTGCAGCATCTCCAGAGAATCATGGAGAAATATTGAGCAAATCCAGAAGCGTTTTATAACTTATAACCTGAAAATTAAAAGTAATACACCCTATCCTATTCTCCTTATAGAAGCAGGTCTTTCCCCTATTGAGAGCCTAGCTATGCTCATGTTTCTGTTGTACAATCACAAGCTCAATAACATAGACAATCATAGACTTCCTAAGCTAGCTTTAAATTCAAGCCAAAACCACCGAAGGCTTAACCGAGGATGGCATAAAGACACAAGGGCCTGGTTCAACTATTGGGAGATCAATGAGAATGATGCTTTGCAAAACATGAATAACATTAAAGATATTGTTACTTCTAAGTTCAAAGAAAAATTGTGGTGTGAGAAAGATTTAGTGTCTAAAAGAAAATTAAGTTATTATAAGAAGGTCATCAACCCCACCCTCAAAGATCAAAAATATCTCTCTATTTTAACTAGCTCAAAGAATAAAATTAATATAGCAAAGATTAGAATGAATTCTCATGAGCTCCATAGTGAAACATGTCGTTGGGCAGTTCCTAAAACGCCATGGATGGAAAGGATCTGCCATATTTATGAGAATAGGAGCATCGAGGATGAAAACCACTTCCTCTTAGAGTGCCCTGCATACAACCACATTAGATCTCAATTTCACAATCTTTGTTACAATACTGACCTTCCTAGCCTTTTACAATGCCAAAATTATAGTGAACTCGGGAGGCTTCTCTCCAAGCTTTTTGAGCATAGGAATAAAATCTTAAATCAAAATAAATAATTTGTCTATTTAGGTCCGATAGATCATTATTTGGTCTCAGCGGACGTTAACCATCATCATCATCATCATCATCATATTTATTTATTTATTATTATTATTATTATTATTATTATTTATTTATTTTATTTATTTATTTATTTTGGAATTAAGCTTCTAAAGGTTTGGAGGGATTTTTCTCTCTAATCAGGGGCAACCAATTTCCATTAATCTCATTCCCATTGTCTCTATTGAGGTTTTGAGGAAGTAATTAGAATTAAAATGAAATAAAAATAAAATAAATAAATAAAAAATAAAAATAAAAATTCATAGGTCGGCTTATATATATAAAAAATTTCTAGGTTTTGTATTTATACTCTCGTAAGAAGATTCTTCTCTCAAAATAACTTTTATTCATATTCTATCAAAATTTGGTCCTCGATGGACCCCCTTTAGGGTTCAAAACGTCGACATAAAAAGCATAATACTATGGATAATCCGAATCATGCTACTCAAAAAACCACCAGAGAAGCTTAAAGTATAACATAATAAATAACTATTTAGATAATTAATTCAATATTTTTATTTTAGTTTTATGCCATTCTTCCTCACCCAACTTGGTCTAATGAGAGTGGTTTTCCCGCGACAAAGGGATATTACATTCTCCTCCCATTTTATTAACATTGTCCTCGGTGTTCGGTGTCCAGTCCCTCTGGGCTTTTCTTTTCTGGGTAAGTTTTTTTTTTCAGGATTTTGTTCCCTTGTAGCCTCTTCGAAATAAATTCCCTCATTCTACTTTTTCTTGATAAATAGCCAAATCATGGAACCGAATCTCTTTATGGTTTGAGATGCAACAAGTCCCATCAGTCTATTTTTTAACTTCACATGTATCATTTCCAAATCAAATAGATAGAACCTATCATATACTTATTTCTTAGGTAATGACCTATACAAGACATTACAAAGAAATACTAATCAATCACTACGGTTCCTATGCTCACGGTTCAGCGTGGTAGTCATGTTTTGTTATATTGTTCATGCTGCATGAAAACTTTATCTTTTCTTAAGATAAAAAAAATTACTTCCTATCCTTTCTGCCTCCAATCAATTGTTTGTCTTCACCAGCCGTCATGACTCAATTATGGGGCATTCATATTCCTATAATTATGTCATGTTCCTCTTCTAATACACTTGCATATTTGCATATCAACACACCATTCACATAAATTCGTCAATGTTAGTATCATGAGTATTTTACTTTACTAAACCCTATGCCATACCTATGATCTTCAACATAAAAATTTCTATATTTCTTTTCTTATTTTGCCAATAAAATAACAATTACTAAGGGATGGTGTGTAAGAGACTAACATGAAATTTTATAGTATCATTTTTGTGACAAGCCTCTAAATTAGACATAAATTAAGGCCCATGCCTCTAAATTAAACATAAATGAAGCCCCCTGACCATCCTTCATCACATTAAAGTTCTCTTTTTGAATTAGATAATGTATTGATAACTTTAATATATTTGTTAGAAGGTTTATGAATAAATGCATATGTGTGGCTATTATTATTTATTTTTGTGGAATATTATGAGAATATTAGGAAGATTATGAAGATTTGGAGGAGGAGATAATTTAGTGACTTGCTTCCTACAATATGAGGATCAGTATTAAATAATAAATCAGCAATATATTATGAAATTATGGTAAATATTGTGGAATTCCAATGATTGAGATAATCTAGGAATGTGTTCCGTGCCATTTAATGCAGATTCCTAGTATTGGAAACTAGATCCAGTAATCAAGGGATTTTTTTGGGGAATGCTTCCTCCATTCATGGGGAATAATTCCTAATCATTTTTTATAAGTACCAAGTTGAATTTTCCTCTAGCGAGAGATTTTCATTAGTGTTCTTGTGGAGATAGATCGTATTTTTGTAGCTTCATTGTAGTTTCTTGTAGGGTTGTAATTGTACTGATGAAAATAACGAAGATTGGTGTCATGTTCAGCTTCAAAATCTTGTTCTCCTCCACAGGTATATGAGTTTCCTTGGGCTTGGCCATCAAAGGAGCCTCAAAGCCCTTTTGTATGATTTTCTTTCCTTCGTTTCACTTCTTGTTCACATGCATATCTTGTTTTTATTTCTTTCTATTTTTACATTTAATATTAGTGATTTATTGTTGTAGGATTGGGTTAAATGGTTGATGTAAGTTCTTTTACAGGATAAAATACATCATTCATCGTTGGAAAATATTTTTAAGGTAATAGTAATCATTGAGCTACTTGGATTAGTCTTCTTATTCCCAAATCTAGATTTCAGGAACTCCTTTGTGGCAACTAGCACTAAATTTCTTAAAGCATGCTAACAAGGTTCAATAAAGTTGATTAGACTTGTATTAGATCACAAAAAAATTCTATTTCATAACAAAATTTACCACATTTCATTTTCACTTGATTAGGTTAGGCATTTGATGGATTTACTAGCTTACTAGTTCTCAAATTGTTTATTTTTAGACTAGTAATTTTCTGTTATTTTTTAGCATGGGTTAGGAGAGGTCTTTTTGAGTCATTCCAATTGGAATGGAGACCTAAGAGATCCTATCCAATAAAAACATTTGTCCCATCCATTTTGGATTTGATTTTCTTGCTCATTCAATGAATTATAATTCCGTATAGTAAATTTGTAACATCTTATTGTAAAACAGGGGATCGTGTAGGAGAACTAGCACATTCCATTGGAAATCTTGTAGCGACTTGTTTTGAGCCTGAATTGAAAAAAATCATCAGCGAAGATGGGATTATGGCCCTACTTTACCTCCAAGACATCAAAATAATTTTAATCCTCTTCCTCCATATCTCTCTCCCCTGCTAAAGAACAAGTGAGGATGAGCATTTGCATTTATAAAACAAAAACATGAAAAAAAGAGTTATTTTATATTCACACATGCACATAGTAGTTAATACTTCCTAGATAAGACTCCATGCTCAGTTAGTTTAAATTATCACATGTGATAAATAGGGTTAATTTAGGTTTCTTTTACATTTAGTTCATTATATTTATGCAATTAGAATATGTTTCTTTCCTTGTACTTTATTTCTTCCAATAGGTTAAGGTTTCCATTTCGAGTATTTTGTTTTTTGCAATTAGTTTAGGGTTTGCGTTAAGTACATGAAATCCATTACATCATGACATCTAACGAAGGACACATTGTATGCAACACATATGTGTCGATACCTCTTAAGTTTCTACGAACCCCAGGTTGATAATTAAATTTGGTAGCCTAAAGAGTTGCAACATTCTTGTTGCAATACCGAGGCTCATCATTGTGCACTTAGTGCTTTAGCCTTTTTCATGGATACAACATCTTTTTTATTTTTTATTTTTTTTTAAGCTGTGGTTCATGGTCACTGAGTGGCCGCTACATCCACGGGAAAATATCGGGGCAAATCCACCCGAAGGGATCTGCCCATCGGCCAATCTTAACAGGCCTAACCCCGAGGGCGTCGAGGAGATTTGACCCTGTGACCTCCCAAACTGGGAAAGTGCTTTAGCAACGGGAGCTCGACCATTTCATGGATACAACATCTTGATTGAACCATTCTTCAATTTCTTTGCTATGTTTCCCTTCAACTATTTTTAGTGGTAGAAAGAAATTTCCTCATTTTCCCAGTTTGCTTTCACTTATGCTAGAAATAGCTTCCTATAGTTCATTTTCATCTATCACACTATTCCTATGCATTCAAATACCATTATTAACATTTATCATAACATTATGACAATACCATTGGAAAGTCACTACCAACATAGATACTTGATTCACATTTTTTTATACATATACACACACAATGAATTAGTGAATTTATTTTCACTTATTCCATCCATCTTCAATCTCATGAGTATGCTTTCATTACTGACAAAATTAATTTTAAGACTTCCTTATCATTGTTTGGTTGTGACTTTCCTTATTTTATTCTTAATGTTTTTCCGTTTGATGGTCTACTATGTTGATTCTCCTTCTATCATACTAGCTTTCCTAGTGGCATGATTTTGATCCACCTTCTCATAATTTTTCTAATTCCAATTTCCTTAAATGTTTATGATTTCGGTGCATTACCGCATTGATCCAATCATTCACTAGAGTATAAAACTAGAATTTTCCGCATTATTTATGGACTATCTTCTAGTATCTCCATTTTTTTTGTCAACTAATTTTTTTTTTTCGCTAGTGTATGATGGTGCACACATACCCTTGGTATACAGTTTATCAATCAGATTTGAACCTCCACTCTAAATTTATATGGCTAGCTTCTCTACCCAACTATGTATCTTTCCCAATACATGATATTTTTTCGTTTTCAATTAAGAATTCTAATATTACAGAGTTTTGCACTGCTCCAAATACTCAATGTCAAATAAACAATGCCATTCATCACTATGTATGCCAGATAAAATTCAATATAGATTTTCATTTTGTGTTGTAATCTAGCTTAAAGGAACCATCCTTAATACTACCTCATGTTTTCCAACATTGGTTTCAAGCTACAATTCTACCGTCACATGATTTTTCGCATTCATTCATTATATATATACATATATAAATAGATTTCCTAATATTTTTTCCTCACCGAATAGGATATAACTATAAGTTATTTATCCAATTTATCTCTTTTATTACTTCTATGAGGTTTTCCTCCATATATCACATCTCAAGGACTCCTTTTCTAGGCATAGTGACACTTTAGTCACACAAAGAAACACTAAAACAAGATTATTTGTGCTGAGCTCAAACCATTTTTTTTATGACTAAAAATGGTCAACTAAGACCCTTCCAATCTACATTTAATGAAAATAATTTGAGAATCTCATAGGAATACTTGGAAAAGTCACAGTCGTTATCTTCGATGTGTCTTTATATATATATATATATATATATATATATATATATATATATATATATATATTATCTATATATATATATATATATATATATATATATATATATATATATATATATATATATATATATATATATATATATATACTATATGTAGATCTCAATTCTCATGTGAACACAGTTATCCTAAAATATGGTATGGATGAATGTTCATATCAACTGCAACTACTAACTCCCCTGGATTTTTAATGTGCTATGCTCACATGTGTTTTATAACAATGGAATGTATATTTTTCCCATGTGTACCATAATGGAAGTGTCAAAGAAGCCACACATTAATTATCAGTCAGAGTAGTAGGGAATAAGGTTGTATCCTTGAAGTTTGGAAAAATATTTTGGTGTCACTTGAATGAATGAATGCCTTGAAACTTCATCTTATAAAGTTTAGAATAACAAAAGAGATATTGCAATAATGTTAATGTGGTAAAATATATTAGTTTATATGAGTCTAGATCTATTTATATGTTTGGTTGGGTTCATTATTTTATAATTTATGAGCTTAAGTATTGCATAACTCTTCCTTGTGTACCATAATATCACTTTTTGTTTATGTTAGTAACTTCCACAACATACAATTTAAAATTCAGTGTCCTTGAGAACTTATTTAACTACTGCATAAAATGTTCATCGAAACATCGCTCTACCATTTTCCATCAAGTTTTAGTAATTGTATGAACCCACTTTTTCCCCTCAAGGCAAACCATATATTGAGTTGGTATATGTTGTTTCCCTTTATTACTGATAGCATTAATTTTTCTACCTCAGTTTGGTGATCAAGAAGTGAAAATTTTCTTATTTTCTCATATTTCGTGGTATATTACTAGGCATTGATCCAAGATGTGACTTATATCCGCTCTGCCCTATTGTAATCAGCACATTTTTAAATTATTAAAATTTTGGTGTGGGTCATCTTTAGTAGCAATTTCTATTGGTAACTTTCTCAATTTCTTCTTTAGCCCCCGCTGGATTCTTCAATTACTTTTTTTTTCCACCCGAAATGGTATTCAGACTGGTTCAAGCATAATCTCAGAGTTATTTTGCATGGTCAAATTTTCCTACCTACTGTATACTCCTTCTTGTATGTTTTTTTGTAGTGATTTAATGAAAACTAACTTATTTTTGTGTTTTCGTTACCATTCAGTGGTTATTCAATATGTAATTATTATACTTATTTCCTCCATATTGTTGTTATGGAAATAATGTAAGTCCAATAACCTAGTATTTTTGAAGGGTTGAACCTAGAAAATTGATGGTCAGAAAAAAAAATACTACAACAATTGTACGAATACTTTACCATTCTTAGTTTAGTGTTGATGCCCATTAGGCCCAAGTGTTGAGCCTAGGTTCCGATACCATGTGTCACATAACCCATTTTTGTTGTTTTTTTTTGTACCAACAAACCAATGTCAAATGGTAACTGTTTCGAGTCCCTGACTTGTTCTCATGTAGGTTCCTTTTGTCCTTAATCTTTCCCAAAGAGGTGGTTATTTGGATAATGTAGTATAACTCGAAACTAAAGTACGTTGAATATCTGGTTAACTACTCGTTAGATGTTCTTGGTTATCCATGGTGCTAAACCTTATTGGCTACTTCACTGAAGGTGAAAGGCACAATTTTTTCCCCTTAGAGGGAGATGAGGTCCTTCGTCCTCGTACCTTCCTAGTGCACATAGACATCACAAGTGGATAATTTACATTTCCATTAACTTATTCTCTAAATGGCTATGGAAATTACTCTACGCCTAACACTTAATTGTTTCATATTCTATTACTATTAATAACCCTATAGAATTTACCATACAAGTATGACCAAAACTACCCCTTTAACCAATATGAGGTATTTTGTGGTGGGTATCGTTCTACTTCAGTATAGTAGTGTCACTGTAATACATTTATTTCATGGCAGTCTATCTGTGTTTTTCTTTTCCAATATTGAGGCTTGTATTTAGTGGTCGTGAGGTATCTTGTATTACAATGTTCTAGTACCAGTGATATGTTGTATTACACTATTTATGTTATTATATTGTTTACCCTGCAACACCTTCTAGACAATTCCTATGCCTTACAGTTAGGAGTGTACCCTCTTTGCGAGTCCAAATGGCATATGTAACGTTCCTCCTTGGGAGGTTAGCCTTGCAATGAGAGTTTTCTACATCTGCTTTCATCATGTGGAGGACATGTTACCACCGAGGTTGCATTCGGACAATAAATATAGAAAGTTGCACATCCACAGTCACGATGGTTCAATGTATAGCCCTAACCTCTACAAAACCCTAATCACTTGGCCCTTGTATCGTTTCTCTAGCATTACGAGTGGCACATCTCTAAGCTCTTTGTTCCATCCATGGAATTTGGCATATTGTAGATGTATAAAGGTTATGTAGACAAGTGACTTATGCACACCTTCTATGTTCATTGGACGAGGCATTCCTATAGGAAACGATTTCCATTTAAATCGTTGTATTCACTTTATTCCTTTGTGGTTCCTTTATGAAGTGTTTCCCTAAAGTTTTCCACCATTTATTTTATTTTTAGGGTTACTAACTATATTCTTGTTTCCATTTTTCTCAGTAGTGCCCTGTCAAAAGATTGCGTCATGTCCATGCTATGTCCTAGAGACTTCAGGGTAATTTCCATGGAATCATTTAGGGTTCCATTTTCTACAGCTGTGATAGGAAGTTTTTTCCATCCTCATTTCCTACAGGAAGCATAAGGGAATTGACCCTTCGACTACCATAACCATAAATGTGGGAATGACTTCTAGGTTTGGGTGATGTAAATTAAAATTCCTTTCCTTCTTATGATTTTTCTCTAACCACTAGGCCATAAGGTGTAAACTCATAAACTCTTCATCGTTTCAAAAGTGAGACTCTCGTTTCCTTTGTTTTCCTTTCTATTTGGTAGAGAGGACAATGATGCAAAACTCGAGACTATTTATGAATCTGGGTTTTCATCCTGACATAGTTTCCATGGAGCATGAAGGTTCTTCCACCACCCACTATTCAGACCCTCAACCAGGTAACGTTATCTAGTACCCATTTGGAGTTATTTTATTTTAGTTCTCTTCCAATAGGTGAAATCAAGTTGTTTTTTGTCTTTTTTATTTTCTTTTATCTTATTAGGGAAATGAATATTAACTCATTCCTCGAATCCTCATGTCGATCACTACTTTCCATATGGAAGACAAAAGCGTGAGATATTATCTTATGGACAAAATTATTTTAGTTATTCTCGGAAGGGATAAGTTTGTATTGTTTGTTTTCACAATATCTCAACAAAGTATTTAGGCTTGATATACGTTGTTTCTTAATTTCATTTTTTATGGTAATTATTCTAATACTGGTGGTTCTAGCCATTGTAGCTAGAGGTTAATCCAACATGGACCTTGTAACGCATAGTCAACTTGTTAACATTAGACCATTTTCTGTTTTAATATGTAGATATCTCCATCAAATGTTGTTGTATCTATTTTCCCTATAGAGTTTGGTTTACTGCTCGCACTATCAACCAATACTAACCTTATCATTCCAGCTAAGGTTTAATTGCAAAATTATTTGAAACTAGGAATTATATCCTCATATTTTTCCTATAGCTATTGAGAACTGAGTTGAGTTTATTTATTCTTTTCTAAACATGCTATGATAGCTTCTCATGTATTCATAGTTCATGCATGGATTAAGTGATTTAATTGTCTTGGCGAATGAGCTCCATTATCAAACTAAACCTAGTTTCCATTTCCTAATACTACCACCTACTTACTCATTTAAAACTATGGCTATCTTCTGCTACCTCATATTAGGATCTTAGGGCGTGTTAACTTTTTCCAATTCTATAGATCTGCACATGATGTTTTTTCAAGATCTTAGTACACCTAAAGAACTATTTCACCCTTCTAAATTCAATTTTGAACTTTCAAAAAACCAGCAAGTTAAAGATAAGAACAAGTACTTTATTGGCAATGGTTAGCCTCGTAGGTCGACGTCAAGATGTTGGGCCCTGTCAAACTTAAGATATATCGTGAGGGTCTGCCGTAATGAAATAAACATTCATAATACCCCCAATAGACCAATCTTGTAGGTCGGTCTATTAGCTGAACTTCGTATTGAAATATATTCCTTATTATATCTTGGCTCAATGTTATCTCATCGACAAAAATATCATATTCAAACCAATGCTTACATTACCTAAGGACATGGAGATCATCTCGCGGAACACATTAAATTTATTTATATAAACACATCTACAATAGATTTAGCATAGTTCAGTATCATGTGATTACTTCTAGGTCTCATACCTCTTTTCCCAACAGGAGAAATACCTATGCATAAGAAATGAATGGATACTCTATTCAAATTTATCTTAGGCCACTACTAGTAAAAGAAATAAACCGATTTCCCTTTATCAAATGATAAATAAATTAAATAATATTGTAAATTATCAATAGAATGAGAAAATAAATTAATAATGTACATACCAACAAAATTGGAAAATAAATTAATACTGTACATACCAACAAATCTCCACATATCAGCAAACAACTTTCTTTTCTTCTAGGGTAATACAAATAAATAGCCAAGTCAACTTCCTAGTCAATGCCCCTTTCAATTCACAAAATCACTATTCAAAATCCCCATATACGTACATCCCTACCATAAGCTCAAATTATAGAGGACTCAGTTTCCCTAATAGAAGTAAATCTTGAATGTAACTAACTCTGAAATGCAACATACTCGTAGAATTTCTCAGATGCAATATAAGAATAGTTAATTCAATTTGATTCACCATTAGAGATACATGGGAATTTTACACCTTTTCCACACAACCTAGAAATCTCCCTCGAGTTCGCCCCCGAGCTAAGATCTCCTTGCAAGGAATCAATCCCCCCTTGATCCCCTTGTGAATTATTAAATGCTTGTCTTTCACAATAAAGTTTCCTTCTAGAGTTGTCCCTCTTTTGTGGATATTCTTATCCACTTGACTAGGTTTTTCTATAAAAGCCCGCCTTTCATGGTGCTTTTAGGATTTTCTAATATTAGCATCTTTCTCCAACTAACAAACTTAATGGATTTTTCTCTCCCATCCATTAAGCTTATATAGAATTTTATTCTAGAATACTTATCATGAAAGGATTATCAAATCTCATTTATCAATGATATTTTATCTTCTTTTTTATTTTTATTTTGGAAAGAATCTCATTTCTAGGTGCCTCATTACCAAGTACATATATCTCATCTATTTATTTATTAATAAATAACTATTTACATAATTAATTCAATATTATTCTTTGAATTTTCTTCCATTCTTCCTCACCCAACGCAGGCTAACGAGTAAAGAAATTTAGTAAAGAAGTAATAAAGCACTCATAAAATAAATAGGAGACATATACCCAAATCAAGCATGGTAGAAAGGGCCAGAGCCTCACTGTATTCCTCTCATGATGTAATCCCATATACAAAGAATGATAATAGTACAAATAAATACATGAGGAAGTTTGTCTCAAGATAGTGTGTCCATCTTGAACAAAATTGGTTAAGATATTTTCTACTAATCTAGGAGAACTAGTTGGAGAGAATCTCTCATCCTAACTAAGCTCACTAGTTTGAGGAACTAACTCCTAATTCTCAAGAATTGATTTATTTAATTATAATTTAGGATTTATAATTGTTTTATTATGAGAGTGAGGCTAACATTCCCCCCCTCAATGATAAATCCAAAATAATAACAAGGAACCCTCCAAATTCTCATGTTGATCCTCAAAAACATTTGTGTGAAAAAACTGCCAAAGATGGATGCTGAAAAAACTCTAATCTGAAGAGAACATGAGTCAGCTGAAAGTTTGAGTCATCTTTGAAATTTCACTTGACAACTCCATCATGTGCCAAGCTACAAAAGGATCCATCTATCATTTGCTTTCAATCAGCATCCTTTGTCCACTGACAAAATTTTGATGACGCCCACTAGTGAATTTGCTTATCCATTGACAAAATATTGAGAACGCCCACTCGCGAATTTGTTTATGATGATCACCCATTGGCTGATGACGTTGAAAAACAACTCACTATTATTTTTGTTGTGTTTGAAAACTGCTCACTACTGAATTTGTTGTCGATCACGTCATAACGAATTCATTGATGCTCACTCGCTCATGAAAATTCCCACTCGCTACTTCGCTGATGTTGTTAAGCCTTTCAGTCTGAAAACCACTGTAATTTTCTTTGAAATTTTCCCCCCTTTCTCAAGTGAAAGGAGAGATAATCTTCTTCAAATTATTTCTCAACTCCCCCCCTTCAGGTGTAGGAGTGTTTCACTGGTTTACTCCCCCATTCACTTGCACGAGAGTACCATATTCACTTTTGTTGTTGGCTGCAATAAGTGTGAGTGAATTTGATTGTAAAACTTCTACATTCTTCTAACTGTGGATGTCCATTCCCAGATATCAATCCATGAATAATTGGTCTTCAATCTAGTTGATTCTTGTTGTTTTCTACATTGTGTTGATGAATGATTTGACTTACCACAATTGTGACAAGGATGGAGATCAAAACACTGATCTTCTAGATGACTGGTTCTTTAATAATGAAGGCATTTTGGTTTGAGTGCAGCTTCAGTTTGTGTGTATTTTTGGTTGGCTTCAAGTTTCTCAGAACTAGCCAATGTGATTTGTGTAGGAAACCCTGCACTCAAAAACTTAATGGGCCTTGAATAATCTCGGATATGCAAGTTGGCATCATCTTTGATATATCCTAAGCCTCGTTGATTTCTCTTACTTTGGATATCTTCCCATGGCTTGATGATTGGTTTGGAAGAAAGTTGAACTAGATTCGGGACCACTTCGACACTTGAAGTTGGTTGGATCAGTGACTTGGAATCATAAGTTTTATTTGTATTGTTCAAAGACTTGGAAGCATCATTCTTCTCTAGCAACTCAGTTCTTTGTAGTTGTGACTCCAGTTGAAGGAACTCAATCATTTGATGTGCATGTTGAAGATGCACTTGAATATAAGCAAGAGTTGTTTTGCAGATGTTCACCATGTTGCGAGGTGATGATAAAATCAAGTTGTTAAGAATTTGGGACATTTGAGTGTGTGTTGTGATGTTAGCTTGCTCACTTTGAATTTAGGCTCTCTTGTACTATTACTTATTGCTAATGCTTTAAAATCTTCCTAGAGTTTTATAACCTAATTTCTTAGACCCTTGATTTCATGCTCGCTTGATGACGATCACTTTGCTTGAATTCTTCACTAACACTTTTTGAATTCTTCAATCAACTTCACACTGGCTCATTTGTTGTAGATGTCATGCTTTGAACTTTCGCACTTGATTTTGACACACTTTCTTGCTTGGTTGTTTGAATGACATGCTTGCTTTGTTTGTTGTTTGAATGACACGCTCGCTTGCTTTGTTGTTTATTACACTTGCATTAAACACTGGTTTGATTTGATTCTCACTAAAATTCACAATTGTTTGATGATGATTGCTTGCTAGATGGATTTCTTGAACTTGCTTGATTGATTACTAACACTTTATGCTTTCTTGAATGTACTCACTCAATGTACTGATTTTTAAAAAGGAAGGGTGACAAACATTGTTGAAAATGCACCCAAGAGACAAATGACAAGTTCAATCTTAATTACTCAGTTGAAGACTTACTTGACTTAATGTATTCACCTTAACAATTTAAATTAGGATGTTGGTTACAACCAAGAATGCACCTGTACAATTCATTAAAACATGTTTATCTGTAACTGATACAAAAAGTGTTGATGATGTTGATGTCGTCTTGGCTTGAAATACTAGATTTTGTAGCATCCTTAACTTGATTGCTTTGATTAGATGATGTTAAATGTGCTTGCGTGGAAGATAATCTTATCAAGTCAATGATGTGACACTTTGTGCTTGTGTACTTAAGCTTGATTACAGGACATTGATTAACCGTTCTTATACTTAAACTTGCTTATGTGCATGTAGACGTTTAAGCATAATACAAAGAGAGCATTTTGATAATCTGAAGACAAGTCATGCACAGGGAGTGTACCTAAGATCCCCTTATTCAGTTTTAGGCGGATATATTACACAAACACCACAAAAATTATGATTTTATTAATTATTGGAGTACATAGTTTTTCAATGTACCAACTCTGTCATGGAAACTTCTCAATGAGAATGTCACACTTGCAAACTTTGGAAGGAAATTGTCTTCAAAAAACCGCCTCACCCACTTTCTTCAACAAAATATTAAAATGACTTTCACTTATCACTCCAAATACAAAAATTCACTTATGACTTCATTACATAAAAAATTACAAATACTCCTTATCTCTCCAAAATGTACAAAAATATGATCATGCTTTTCTTCAAAATAATGGAATGATTTGTATGAAGTTACTTTATAAAAAGTTATTAAAGGTTTCCCTTTTTTGAAAGCCATTCATCCCTCCTATATTCTCCATGCTTCTTAAAATATTAGAACTTTTAACTTTGGAAAACTATGACCCTTTCAACTTTGACTACAACCTTTAAAAAAAAACTTTGGAAAACCTTTTAAACAATTTTTAAACTTGCCTCAACATTCTGCAGACTTGTTCAAACTGTCACCATCTCGGAAGCCAGCATCTCATAAGCCTTTTTCTAGTCAGTGGTGGCTTCTGGTTGTTTGAGCTTGTTGGTTACTCAATTCTCAACTTTCACATCGTGGACTAGATTTAGAACATGTCATTGTTTCCTGAGCCTTGAAAAAATCCTATATGGGCAAAGAATAAAGACCAGTGAACTGAGTTCGCACCACCTCTGGTGAACTTGATTTTATAGCTCCATTGTCTACAGTTTTGCTTCTCCATACTGGACAATTCTCTATGCAACAATATATAATCATTCACATGTTCTTCTCCACTTTTGGCTTCACGCAGCGTTGTTCCAATTTGACCTCACTTGGAGAACTATCTTTTGTTCCAATTTGACCTCACTTGGAGAACTATTTTTTGTAGGTACAACTCTTTCTAATTGACTATTTTGCAAACATCGTGCTAAAAAATCAATGCCAACAATGACTACTGCATTAAGATCTCTACCTCACAATCAACACTCTTTCACATACAAGTGGTCGAAACTTAACTTCACAACACTTCTTATTTAGACAGAAGGCCCACTTCTCTTCATGGAAAACAAAAGATTAACAACAATGGTTCCACCTCAGTGGCTCAAGGTTGCATTTAATGCTAGAGAAACCCTCCATGAAGCGGCACGGTAAGTAAAAATATGAAATTCTTTCCTTACCCCATAATGCAAATAGCCATGGAAAAAAAAAATGATTCGATCTCCCGAGAGTTGATCGTAGCACATCAATATGTTTGCACTAGTAGCACTGGAATTGCTAATCCCTTTGAATCCAACATCTCTTCTCTCGCACGAAGCAATGAATTGACCCTTATCCATGCGTGCGGGTCACTCTCTCATGTGAATGATTCCTCCAAAAAATGTATTTTTTTGTGTCAGAGATGGTAGTTATCTCTCCAAACTATATTATGGAAGCTCCTCTTTCTGGAACAGATGTGCGGGCATATATTATGTCTGGAGGCAGGATTCGACTAAAAAACTTTAAGCCCACGCTAAGTAGAAAATGTTGTTTCCTGATATTCCCACTATATGGCTCTTTCTCTTTGGCAAATACAAATACAGTGTATAGTGTGGATGCTGAACTTAAACCAGCCTGTAGCGAGTGGATGTACTGCAGATGAGGAGGTGTACAAAGTCCTCATTCTTGACAAGTTTTTCCGAGACATTTTGTCACCCTTAATTCATGTGAAAGACCTTTCGAAAACACGAGATTATGCTGTACTTCACAATTGATAAAGAAAGATAGACAATTCCAGATGTTCCAACCATATACTTTGCTGCTATTGAAGCCATTGAAGTGATTCAGTATTGACCCAATCCTCCGTTCATGATGGTCCCTTTTTCACAGATCGCCCTTTCATCTCCCCACATGCATTAACCATTCACACATCACACTCAGAAATATTTATGATTGGGATTTTTGCGCAATGCAATCCCTGCACCAATAAAATTTAGGTTTCTCTCATGCTCTTCTTCTCCATCATGCTTCATTGATCACAAATTCTCAACCTCTGACCTGTGAACCTCTGCACTCACAAATTTTCTTCTCCTATTTGATTTGTTGTTTCCTTAACCTTTGATTTTGATAGCACACTCGTGCTGATCTTGTCTGGATGATATTTCTTGGATTTTAGTTCCAGTTGCTTCTACGTCCCAACAGGAGCATTAAATTCCTTAATAGGCTATAGCTCTCATGCCAATTGAAGAAATTTAATAAACAAGTAATAAAGAACTCATAAAATAAATAGCAGACATATACACAAATTAGATATGGCAGAAAAGGCAAGAGCCTCACTATATTCCTCTCACCATGTAGTCCCATATACAAAGAATGATAACAGTACAAATAAATACATGAGGAAGTTTGTCTCAAGATAGTGAGTCTATCTCGAACAAACTTGGTTGAGATATTTTCTCAACAAAACACTAATCTAATAGAACAAGTTGGAGAGAATCTCTCATCCTAACTAAACTCGCTAGTTTGAGGAACTAAATCCTAATTCTCAAGAATTGATTTATTTAATTATAATTTTGGATTTATAGTTCTTTTATTATGAGAGTGAGGCTAACAACCAGAGTGGTTTTATGGCAATAGATTGATAACTCACTATAACACTATAGGAGAAGAACACTAAGATACTATCAGGGTACGTGTAAGAGGCGATGAAAAACAAAATACCATGACACCACTCTGACCACTAAGAGGAAGCCTGAAGACTCACACAAGAAGTAGTTGAATAAAACAAAGTAACCCACACCAGAGGACTGGACATACCCTCCTCACAACCTAGGGGAATTATGAGGGAAAAAAAACAACTAGAGATGAGAGGGTTAACTTTTATTACTTCAACCAAACAAAGACACTTAGAACACTTTCAGCATTTTCCAAATAATGAGATATAACTTTCACTTTGGAACAAACCAAGAGGAATGTAGAGCATTAAGACCATAGTAGAATGTGTGTCTACCCATAAATAAAAACTATTGAAAGTGAAAAGAAGAGATGAGGAACTAAAGGGCACAGAGGCCTTACCTGGAGCACCAGATGGAGGAACTCAAACTTTTGATAAATTCACTCACAACCAGGGACAAAACCATACACCGTACACTAGGTACCACACTCTTTGGAGAAGACCAGTAACCAAAAACCAGCCCAAACCAAAGAATCACATTCACATTTATCCCTCCTTACCATGGGCAGAAGACCTAAAGAGCCACCATGGCACCCCACCCAAACACCTCCAACCTTCTCACAACCTTAACTCAATGCCGAAGCTAGCAAAGTGGATCCAAACGCTCTCCAAACAATAGATATAACAATTGGCTATGGGTAATTAATCATCACACATGAGATTTCATGAAAGGGTTGACACATAAAGGCCAAGTAATTAAGCGTGTGGAAAAGGCGTAATCCCCAATGGCATCACTTGGGACACTTGTGCCCTCATATGACACCCCAAGTGGGGAATGGCATTTAGTTATTATTAAAATTATCATAAATTATATTTTTTTTTGGATATGATATTTTAATTTTGGATTTATCATATATTTAGATTATTAGAATCCAAATGTCATTTAATTATAAAACAGTTAGTTGAATAAATTTAATTCCTTATTCCTTATGGTATTTGGTCGATACATGATTAAATGGATATATATTGATTCTAGTTAAAAATTATTGACATTATTTTTGTATTAATGGAGAAAATGGTTACATTGTTGTAACGTTCTCCCTAGTTTAGGATTAGTTCCTATAGTTATGGGGTTTGGGTGCAATTTCCTATTTCCTAGTATTGTATTTATTGATGTAATCTTTGATTGATTGATGAATAGAGTGGACGAGAGTGATCTCTCAAGTTTGATGAGTGTAGTCTCCAGGTGCAGGCCACACCTGAGAGCTACATCTCTTTCTTTTCAATTCTGTTCACATTTTATCTTGGTATCAGAGCTCAGATTGAGTGAGCCTGATCTTTTGTCACCTGTGAGGCTGAAGTGCCTGTAGTATCTAGCTTGCTTGTGTGGGTGGAATAGCCTATGTGGCTTGAAGGGACTTTGTGGCTGTGTGTACACGAGAGCTCTGTGCTTGATTGAGCAGGTGGACTACAGAACACCTGGCTCAGAGACGAAAATTTTGGCACGGATTTTGCGTGGATTGGTGCGGATTTTGCGCTGACAGTCGCGCCAGAAGAGGAATTAGTGCGGATTTTGGGGAATAAACTGCGCCAGAGCACCAAAAAGCCCGATTAGCATGGGATTTTACCGGGAAAGTCACGCCAATTGAAATACTCTAAGCGATTTTCAGTTACCGTGGATTTTTCCCTCGGGGTAGCGCCAAGGGATCTGCGAATAGCGTGAACTTCGTTTGGCGGTTTGCAAACGGTGCAGATCGGCGGAGTTGCAGACCCATCCGGGAGAGACAGATCGGGAAAGCGCCAGAGGAGATCTGCGAGAAACCTCGACTTCGTTTGGCGATCTGCAGGGAGAGCAGGATCGGCGAAGTGGCAGATCAATCCGGGAGAGGTGGATCGGATCAATTGTGATCAGATCATTGTTTCGGCTGTGTTGGAAACGCCGAATTTTCTCATTGGAGCGGGAGTGCCAGACACTGCAGATCGGTGGCAGAGGTGACAGATCGATCTGACAGGTATTGTTTTTTGTTATTGTTAAGTAGATTCACAATGAGTAATACGATGGAATCTTACCTTAATGAGTCTGGGAAACTCAACGGGTCTAACTTCACGAATTGGAAGTTTAAGATTCAGACCCTGCTTGAAGGTGCGAATGCTTGGACTATAGTGACAGGCGATGAGCAGAAGCCGACTACAACCACACAGAAGGAAGACTGGGAAAAACGAGAAAAGAAGGCCAAAGTCTTGTTGAAGATGTCTGTGAAAGATAATGTCATTGCACACATCAGAGACTGTAAAACGTCCGCAGAGATTTGGACGAAAATCAAAAGTCTGTATGAGACCCAGAATACAAACAGAGTTTTGGCTCTGAAAAGCAAGCTATTCTCAATGAGGATGGACGAAAGGGAGTCTGCTACTGCATTTGTCGCGTGAGTCAAAGATGTTAAATACGGATTGGCAGCCATTGGAGTGGCAGTGGCTGATGAAGATCTTGTTGCAATTACAATGAATGGGATGCATGATGATTTCCAAACCTTCATCACTGGAGTCTCGGCAAGGGAGAAAACACCCACATTTGATGATCTCACTGCAATCTTGCAGCAAGAGGAAGAGCGACGGAAGAACCTGAATCTGAACCCCCAAAGTGATGATCTTGCACTGGTGGCAAAACGACGACTATCAAAAGGGAAGCAGTCACAACAACAATCAGTTCAGAAAGGAGGAACAACACATAAACATCACTATCATAAAGGTATGCTTGCAAATCATTCTGAAAAGAAATGTTTTTATTGTGGAAATAAGGGTCATATACAGAGAGATTGTTATTATAAGAAGCAGGCTGATGAGGCAAGGAGGAGACAGGAAAATCCAAAACACAGAGGATATTTTGTTGAAGAAGAAGAATTCAGTCATGAATTTCGACTGTTCACAGTCGACTATGCCCTTTCTGCATCAAATGAAGATGACATCTGGTATGTCAATTCTGGAGCATCCCCTCACATGACAGGTAATGAAGAATTTTTCGACAGTGTTGAAGAAATTATAAATGGATCAAAAATATATCTAGGGGATGATAATGGATATCAGATTAAAGGTCATGGGGTGATTTCAGTTAAGTTACCAAATGGAAAAATTAGTCACCTTTCAAATGTTTTATATGTACCCGGAATAAAGAAAAACCTGATATCTGTATCCATGATGGCTGACCAAGATATGAATGTCGAATTCTTCAAGACTCACTGTGTGATAAAGGATTGCAGGAATGAAATTGTTGCAACAGGCATGCGAGTTGGAAGCCTATACAGATTGGATGCAAAAAGTATATCAAAGCAAGCCATGGTTGTAGGAGAGTCGACAGCTAAACAACTCTGGCATCAGAGGTTTGGTCATCTGAATCTGCAGGATCTCATGTTGTTACATAAGAAAGGTATGGTCGAAGGTCTCCCCATCTTTCGTAACATTCAGTTAAACTGTGAAGGTTGTGCCTTAGGAAAGATGCACAGAGAAAAGTTCCTTGTGCATGATAGGAGGAGGCAAACAGAAATCTTAGAGCTAGTGCACACTGATGTATGTGGTCCCATGTAGACAAGGTCGCTATGGGGAGCATACTATTTTTTGTTGTTTACTGATGACTGCACTAGGTATTCATGGGTTTATTTTTTAAATAAGAAAAGTCAGACTTTCCAACGTTTTATAGATTTCAAAACCCTGGTGGAAAGACAGTTTGGAAAAAGTATTAAAATTCTCCGATCTGATCAAGGAGGAGAATACAAATCAAAGGAATTCATGAAATACTGCAAATCTCACGGGATTGTTCAGCAGTATACAATGCCGCACACACCATAGCAAAACGGAGTTGCAGAGCGTAAAAACAGAACCCTGGTAGAGTGCGCAAGGAGCATGCTACAAGGTAAGGGTCTATCTAATACTTTTTGGGCAGAAGCAATAAATACTGCTGTATATTTGAAAAATAGAAGTCCTACTAGGTTTCTTGGCTTCAAAACTCCTTTTGAAGCCTTATATGGATTTAAACCAGTTGAAAACCATTTAAGAGTCTTTGGTTCAAAGGCATTTGCACATGTACCCAAAGCTGATAGAAAGAAACTAGACCCTAAGGCAGTAAAATGTATCCTTGTTGGTTATGGTACAGAGTTTAAAGCATACAAACTGTTCAATCCTGAGTCTCATAAGACATTTGCAAGTAGAGATGTAGTCTTTCATGAATAGGTACAAGAAAGGAAAGCTGATGTTGGAGATGATTGGCACATTCCATTGCTGTTGGAGGAAAGCAGCGAGGATGAAAGGGAGCAGGAACAAGAGCAGAAAGAAGAGATTGAAGAAGAACAACAAGAAGGTGAAAAAGCAGGCCCAGCTATTGCAGAGGAAAACAAATTTGAGGTAAGTCCCCTACCAAGGAGGTCAGGTAGGAAGACTCAATTACCATTGAAGTTGAGAAACTATGCGTTGATGTCAAAGTTTTTGAACATTATAGAGCCCTCTAATTATAAAGAAGCTAGTCAATTTGAGGAATGGAGAGCTGCAATGAATGAGGAGATGGAATCAATTCTTAGAAATAATGCTTGGGAATTAGTAGAGCTGCCTAAAAATAAAACACGTATAGGGAGTAAATGGCTGTTTAAACCCAAAATTAATGCAGATGGAAGTATAGATAAGTTAAAAGCTAGGTTGGTAGCAAAAGGATACTCGCAGCAGGAAGGTATTGATTTTGATGATACTTTTGCACCAGTAGCAAAGCTAAATACAATCAGATTACTTATTGCTTTAGCTACTAAATGTAATTGGGAATTACACCAGCTTGATGTTAAATCTGCATTTTAAATGGTGATTTAAAAGAAGAAATTTACTTAGTACAGCCGGAAGGATTTGTGAAGCAGGGGCAGGAACAGCTTGTTTGTAGATTGAAAAAGGCTTTATATGGTTTAAAGAAAGCTCCCAGGTCATGGTATGAAAAAGTTGATTCTTTCTTTATAGAGCATGGTTTCCATAGAAGCTTAAATGACCCAAATTTGTATACCAAGTACAATAATCAGGGGCAGATTATTTTGATTTCTCTATATGTGGATGATATGATTTTAACAGGAAATGCAGAGGATTTAATTAGAGGAATCAAAAGGCTCATGGCACAAGTTTTTGAGATGAAAAATCTCGGAAACCTTAACTATTGTTTGGGATTAGAAATATTCATAGATACTGGGCAAACTTTCCTTACTCAAGGGAAGTATGCGAGAAATCTGTTGGAAAAATTTGGGATGGATCGGTGTAGATCAGCAGCAACACCATTGCAACAAAATTTGAAATTGAGCAGTGACGATGGCACTAAGGAGGTAGATGCCACAATGTATAGATAGCTGGTTGGCAGCCTTATATATCTTACAACAACCAGACCCGACTTGGCATACTCAGTTAGTGTATTAAGCCAATTCATGTCGAAACTGCGTGAAAGTCACTGGACAGCAACAAAAAGCGTGTTGAGGTATCTTTGTGGTACTGTTCATTTTGGTATTTTATACAATGATGTATCTGATGTTACTCTAGCAGGTTTTTTAGACTCATACTGGGCAGGTAACCTGGATGATCGGAGGTCCATCACAGGTTATGCATTCAACATAGGTTCTGGGTCATAGCATGGAGCAGCAAGAAACAGAGTACTGTAGCTTTGTCGTCATGTGAAGCTGAGTATCAAGCATTGTGTGCAGCAACATGTGAAGCGATCTCATTGAGGAGACTTCTTCTTAAAGATGCAGGAAAAGAACAGAAAAATCCCACCTCCATCAAAAGCGACAACGAGAGCACCATTAAATTAGCATACAATCCAGTGTTTCACAAAAACACCAAACATATAGACACTCAGTTCCATTTTGTTAGAGAGAAAATACAGTCTAAAGAAATTGCTGTTGTATATTGTAAAACTTGTGACAATGTGGCTCATATTTTCACAAAGCCTCTTGCACGAGTGAAATTTGAATTGTTTAGAAAAATGCTAGGAGTCGAGGAGAACCCTTTCTCCATTAAGGGGGGGAGTTAAAAATTATTAACATTATTTTTGTATTAATGGAGAAAATGGTTACATTGTTGTAACGTTCTCCCTAGTTTAGGATTAGTTCCTATAGTTATGGGATTTGGGTGCAACTTCCTATTTCCTAGTATTGTATTTATTGATGTAATCTTTGATTGATTGATGAATAGAGTGGACGAGAGTGATCTCTCAAGTTTGATGAGTGTAGTCTCCAGGTGTAGGCCACACCTGAGAGCTACATCTCTTTCTTTTCAATTCTCTTCACATTTTATCTATTCTTAATAATAATATTTTTATTATAATTATAATTATATATAATTAATGATTCTTTAATATTATAATTATCAAAATAAATTATCATTATTTTTATTTATATGATAAAAAAAGGCACAAAGGTATATATGTGTGTGTATGTGAGTTTTTCATGTTTATATATAGAATATTTTTATTTCTAATTATATGTTTACTAATTAAATTTAATGTATGTTTAATAATTAAATTTTAAATATATCTATTTTTTTAACTGTGGTAAATATTCGAATTCTTTCTACAAAGGAGTGCAAATTTATATATTAAATATTTTAGGTAAGTCTTTCACTATGGAGATTTCACCACAGCTAAAATTTCACTCTGCTTACATAGGCATAAGATAGCATAATGTTCAAAAACATCAAAAAGAGTATACATATAGTGAAAACAAGTTAAATTAGTCATGAGGATAGAGTATGACACTAGAAAATAAAATAAGCATGAGCATAACATAAGGTTATGGAAAGTCATCAAACTATGTAGTTGCAAAGTAAATGGGGTACTCATTGTGATTGGGGGTGCTACCTAATAGTAGAGGGATACCAAGGTGTTCCTCTATGTAATCAAGGTGCTATTCTAGGTACTATACAGGTTTCTCAAGTTGAATCGTGCAGAGGCATAAATTTTAACTTCTATAACATAATGGGGAAACCATAAGGAAAGTATGAAACTATTGATGAAGAGATTGAGATGATGAACACATGTTTTTGGGCTGAAGTAAAAAATCCCACAAAAATTATAGAGAAAGCTATAGGAAAAGTATGAGATGAAAATCATGGGTAACAAGTTGCACTTTTTGAGGGCATAACTCATAAGCCAAGTATTGGAATTGAGAAAATGAAAAACCAATGGAAAGGTATTGATGAGAAGGTTATTCTAGTGGACCAGGAATTTGGATATTGTGAGTGATTTGGAAAATAATTCTCCTTCTAGCTATAGGAGTATAACACGATCATGAAGACTTGTAACATGACTAGAACCATTGAAGCATGGGTTGAGTTGAGTACTATGGATAATGAAAAATTGATAGTCACTGATATAAAGTGCCTCAAAGAAGGCACTATTTTAGATTATGATATTGAATGTGACTAAAAAATGCCAATACAACTATGATGAAAATAGTAAAACAAGATACACATGGATGTTGAAAAAATATGAATAATGCGGCAAAACCACAGAAAAAAACAAGCATGCTATGGATTTTCCCATATGTAATAAATTGAGAGAGAGAATCTCTTTAACCTTCCCTTTATTAATTTTCCATGAAATATTAAACATGATGCATGATTTTATGTGTTATGTATACACATGAGTGTGATGTCTATGTATGTAGGCATGCTTAATGATTTCATGATGATTGACAACAATTTTTTTGTAGTTATTGTGACGCAGCTATTCAAGAATACACTTATTTATTTGGTCTTCTACAATTTGCAAATCCTAATATTTTATGTTATATGAATTTTGAATCATAGGAATAACATACCTATGGATATAATAGTTAGTTTATGGGCCTGCTTAGTTTGTAATCATTTGTTAGCACGATTGGATGCAAAATAGGGCTCACGTGCAAGATTTAGATAAAGATATCATAGGTCTGTAATACCTATTGTCCATGGGAAAAACTGCTAGAAGAGTTGTGGTGGATTGCATAAAGGGACCTTATGTAGGTTGTATACGAGTTTTATCATAGAGAATAAGATAATATCATATGTGTAACGATATTATAATACAATACCTACTCTTATAATATTTCAAACACAATTTTATGTGTTATGTTAGTCTTTTGAGCATAATTGTAATTGGATAGGCTACCAAGCCTTGATTGGACTAAGGAAACATCAAAGTTTAAATCCTTGATTGCATAAAAGGACTTCATATTTAGGTTTGTAGAAGTGTGAGGAGAAAGATATTACTAGAGCTAGAATAACTGCAAGTTAGCAGTTACCGCAGGTGACTAAATAGTGATAGTGATTACAATAGATTATTGAAAAGCACGTAAAAGAATAGGATACTAGTCATAACTTATTTATGTTAAGATAACCACAATTTATAACAGGTTGATGGTCAATTAGGATCAATATTGCAACAGGATCATATATAGGTGCCTTTACAGGTATATCAAATTACTATAGGATGATTTTCCATAGGTGCATAATGGGCATATAACGGAGCATAACAAGATTTCGTCACCGGTATAGGAGAAGTATTATATGTAATATCAAATAAGCAACAAGTGTATTGTAGCTTATATAAAACATTGTTGCAAGAAAGGGTTATGATCGATATACGTGGTTTTTACAGGAAAATTTGTCCCAGGTAGGTGGCAGGTATATAACAAGTTGATGCATGTAGGTGACATGTACGTCATATATATTAACAAAGTTTTATAAGTATATTGGTCCATTGCAATAATCCTTATAACTTTATGACAAGCTTCCCTTAGGTATATGGCAAGGCCATAACATTTCATAACATATTTCTAACATGTTATAAAAGCTTTTTCCTTTGTATTATTACAGGATGATAATAAGTTGTAGCACGTTTACGACGATATAGGATAAGATTATGAAAAAATTGAACAGGTCTTTGGATCTATTTTATATACAATCTGTAACAAATTTTTTGATAACCCTCGACAAATATATAATACCATCGTCACATGGCCATACTAGGCATTATGGTCGGACTATTGAAATGAATATCGGATTACTATGTATGAAGATTTATATATCGCCATAATAGTAATGACATGTGGTAGTAGTTTTAAATAGATTGGATATAGTATGGCCAAGGTCAACAATTATAACAATTATATAAATTTAATAAGGAAACAAAGTTGAGGGAAATTTGAAATGTAATGAGTTAGAGCAAAGCGAAGCTCTAAATGACTTTCAAAAAAAAAACTCTATAACAAGAAAGGAGGCACAAAGAGAGCTAGTGAAATACAATAGCAATATGAATGGGAATGATTGAAACTAATTGAATTACATGAGAAATAAAATAGGGACTTGTCTATTCAAGTATACCAACCAAGCAAAATATTGGCAGATAAACTAAAAACCAAAGTGGATACATAATTCCTTAAAGCATATACTGGGACATTTATATATGTGAGATGGTAACAATTTAGAACAAATTAAGAGGACATATGTTTTCTAAAGTGAGTTATGGGAAAAGAATGGTGAACCGGAAAGACTATAGGACATGAACCAGTAAGACAGAAGGAAATGAAGATGCAAGGATAGTAACTAAGAAAATATATTTGTTTGTAGAAAAATTATATGTAGGGCCAATGCTTTGGATTTAAGTATCTAAACTCCAACTTGACTTTGGCCCTTTATATTATATGAAATCTCATTTTTCATCATTTTTTTTTATGATGACTTTATATGACACTTAATTGTTGGTTTCCATTTATAAAAAATGAAAATCATTATATATATATATATATATATATGAAGATTAATTATTGATGAAATTGATCTTATTTGTGTGATGTATTTTAGTTGTATATTATTGATAATGCAACCAATACATGCTTTTTAACTTGGGGCAAGGACCGTTAGATGATATTCATGTGTAGATGGAACTAAAAATATAGATAATTCCATAGGATGAAGCAATACATGAAGACATGGATTTTCTAAAGAAAAATCAATTTATGAGCATAATATTGTCTAAGGATAGTGCATAAAACCTAGGGGGAATGTTCTACCCCACCTATCTATGAAATTGTAATTACATGTAACTTGACTATTAGGTTGTTGAGCTCGAATTTTAGCATGGGCCTGCATGCATATGTCTATAAGTTATGTATTTTCACAAGTGTATTGGGATATATAAATGCCTTTAAGGGCTATAAGGCTAAGAGAGAAAAATTTGTAATTATGATGTACTAAATTTTTTATTAATAATAACATACATTGGATGTGGAGTACTCCATAAAAAGTGTATGAGGGGTGATGTGATTCCACTTGGTAGGGAACAAAGTGTTAGAGAGAGTTGTGAGTGAGAAAGGGTTCGTGAGGCCCATGTGGCTTCATGAGTGCCACATGGGAAAGGAATCCATGTAACGTGTAAGTGTGTATGTGTGTGTTTATATATGTGTGTGTGTGTGTGTGTACCTACCACTCGATCATTATTATTATGGATTATCATCTTGATGATCATGGATCTAAAGAGGATAATTCTTTTGGACATCTACCTTTAGTGACTAGCTATATATATGAGTATGTGTGTAATCACCACTCGATCATTGTAATTATAGATTATCATTTTGATGATCAAGGATCTAAGGAGGATAATTCTTTTGGACATTGACCTTTAGTGACTAGCTAGTGAGTCGTTAGTATGGGTTGTGATACCAGCTAAGAGTTGTTCCTTTTATCCCTCGAGGATGCCTAGAGCCTCAATGCAACATACCCAAAGTATACTTTAGTCATATTAGTCTCTTTGAGTGTTCATTTTTGAGTTGCATGTCCCCCAGCTTCCTTCAATGTATTATTCAACAAGGTTGGTCTCTTTCTAACATCTCCAATAGGAATAGGATCCATATGTTTGGTAGGTCCATCATGTGCTTCCAAGGTTTCGTCACGTGATTCCAAGTTTTCTCCCTAGGGAGCCATAGGTTCTTCCTCTTATTCTGTATCCATGGGAACTTCACTGGATCCTTTCAATGCAATGATTTCATCAAACATGGCATCTCAACTCAGTTCAATCTTGCTTTTCTCCTCCATATAGATTCTATATGGCTTTGAAGCTTCACTATAGCCAACTAGGATTCTCTTTTTCCCTAAGGCGTCGATAATGTTCTTGTTATATCGATGTAAACAAGATAACAAAAGAATATTAAAATTTCCACTCAAAGCTTTTGACAACAAAATGCTTCTTCTGGAGTCATATGGTCCAACACTTGTGGAGGACTTATGTTTTGAATGTAAATGGCATACATTATTGCTTCCCCCCTTAAGAACAAGGGAATATCTTAGACATGAAGCATGGTGCTCGAGGATTCTTCAATCATCTTTTATCCTTTAAGCCACTGCATTTTTCTTAGGATTATTGTTATAGGGATTAATGCAAAGGTGATTGTGGTGGAAATACCCTCAAGGATCTTCTCAAGACCCTTGGTAGATAGAGAAAATTAGTTATAGTTGGCACAAAGAGACATGAACATATCCATATAAATGAAATGATAATCAAAGCAGGAAGGAAGAGTTTAACCTCAGATCTTGGCATGGTGTTGCTAGAGAACCCAAAGTAGCATAATGGAAGACCTCTTAGCTATCTTCTCGATCAATACATGTACATAGATAAGACTAGAAGTAATACTACAACATATAACCTTGATAATAAAAACAAGAATACATATGGATATATAATTGCACATATCTAAGCTAGTAATAACTAATGGTATTGCATAAGCAAGTAAATAAATCACAACATCAATACCATGGAGTAGACAACACAACTGCAGGTCTATATTAATGATAAGAAAGCATGATTACAACCATTAGTTGCATCATTCTTCCCTTAATCCTCTAGCTCCACTCTCTCTCTCTCTCTTCTTAATGTCTTGGTGAACCAATGTCTAATGAAACACTTCGACTGTCAATAGGAAATCCTTTCAATTCTTCTGACCACCTTCACAATGCCCCAAGCCTAAAATATATAGAGTGAGAGGCTAAACCTTGCAAACTCTTTCACGAGTTCCCTTTCGGAAAAGTTGGGATGTTTCCATGCTTTATTTCTCTTTCCCTATTCATTAGACTCCATTAGGAATAGAAATATCCTCAAACCAGTCGAATCTAGATGTTTCCTCCTTGTCGGAAAACAAGACTATGAACTTGGTCAATCTTTCAGTGAAACTACCTTTCTCGTGTGAGCTCAAACGAGGTCAATTTCCTATATAACAGATGCACCCTAAAAGTGTGAGATTGGAGGTGAAGAAGATGTCCAAAATAATTTATAATTACCATGTTGGAAAAAAGAGAGAGAGGATCAGAGCTTCGGGACTTCGAGAAACCTAATAGAACGAGATATGTAAAATCTAAGATCATGTCCTTAATCAGGAATTTCCACTCTCAGTAGCTATGTCAGAGTGATTTCTCAACAAAGAGATATGGCTATCGTGTCCATCGATAAGCACGATGTGGAACTTGTGTGATAATAGGATCATCCTAGTGAGTTGTGTCTAAAAAATAATATACATAGCTTGGGAGAGGAAACAAAGCTGAGTGATGTAAGCCTCTACCCAAGGTCTTGATCACTACTTCATCTTAACATCATATTTCGACACATATGAATAAAGGTGTTGAGGTTGAACATGTATGAAATCTTCTCATTACCAATAAATAATGAAAATTGTCGACAAACATGAGGAAGGACACCAATAAAGATGATGAACTCCAAGATGCGTAGTACAATCTAACGAGTGTGAATAATGACATTGTCATAGAATAGTCCTAGAATCATTCAATGAGGAGCGAATAATGAAAGCCCCTAATCGAACACAAGGTAACTTGCCACTAATGTCTGCAAGTTCCAAGGAGCTGATATTTATCTAGATCTCATTCCTAGATAGAGTTTTCAAGTCGATAGGAAGAGATATGTCGAACGGTTGGAAATAATGTGTCCTACATCCGTAAACATGAAATTGGACAAGAATGATTTTTTTTGAAGAAATTTTTTGAGCAATGGGTCAAATCAAAAGAGGCCATGATGGAAGTATATGATTGTTGGTTTCATATAGGAAACATAGGACGAAGGGATCCCTTGAACAATAGAAGGCACGGCACAAAGATTTTAACTAGGAAGCTCTAGACTCATGAAGAGCAAATATTGTTAGGATACAGGGATGCAAAAAGATTGGAGTATATAGGCTAAACTCATAGGATGGTAAGGTTCATCTTGAGTGGCCGACAAAAAGGAGGTTTTTTTGCAGGGAATGTCATGTTCAATGGAATAACTCCTGCCAAAAAAATATTTCCAAAATACTGACCTAAGGAAAATGTGTTCTCCAATTTTCCCCATATGATTAAATTTAATGAGTTCATATGGGTAAAATTAGTGGTATTTTCATATTTAGAGAGTGTGAAAATATCGTAAAGAGAAACTCTAGTGGGGTCCCTTTGTCATAGTTGTTAATAGGGTGCGACAAAGGTTTAATAGTATACCCGACATGGTTCCTTTTCCATATGCTAATCTACTGAGTCGTCAATAGACGTTTGCCTCATTTTTTTATGAGTATGAGGGGACAAAGTAAACTCGATATTTGTCATGAGATTTTAATGAATCATACAACGACAAATTGAATAGATCTCCATCAAAATTTAATGAGTCCAATGAAGAAAATTGGAGGTATCTTTTTCAATTTAATGAATGAGGAAAAAGAGGTAAAAGAACGGCTCATGCCTTCTTCTTAGATTTAACGATCCCAAAGAAGGGGAAAATTTGGGGATTTTTCAATTTAAGAGCAAGAAAGAGTCCCAAGAAAGAAAGCGCTTATATTGTCTTCGTAGGAATTTTATGAGCCTCATGACCAAAAATTAGGGTTTTTCCAGTTTTACGATTGAGAAAAAGTTCCTGAAAAGAATGCTTAGACTATATTTTTTAGTTTAATGAGATAGAAAAAGAGAGAAAAAGAGTTGCTAAAATATTCTTCATAGCATTTTAACAAGCCTAAAAAAGTATCTCGGGGATTTTTCAATTCAAGAGAAAGAAAAAGTCCCAAAAAATAACAAGCTCATATCTTATTTGTAGTAGTTTATTGAGCCCAAAGAAGTAGACTTGAGGTTTTTTAGATTAACGAGAAAGAAAAATACCACAAAAATAATGTTCAATCTTCTTCATGGTAGTTTAACGAGCTCGGATGTTGCATAGGGGAAGGAGTTGAAGAGGCGGAGCGGGAATGGAGCAGGTGTGGGTTTCGATCCTTGGTCTGATAACGGAACCCCGAATAGGGCTTGGATAGGCAGATGAGATCTGTGGCCCTGCACAGCTGCCGTCATGGGAGCTTTTCCTTCAGCTGATGCAACTGGCAGATGTAGGTTAACCGGGCTCTGGCATTTTATATTACTCGGTAAGGTAAAATATCATTACCGTCAACTGTTTGTTTGTTTCCGTTCACATTGGTCTGTCGGTGGTCATATACGTTGGAAGTTTTCAACCATGGTAAAACCTGCCGAATTTCTAGCACTGGACCCAGATGTTGAAGATATTCTTTCCATGTGGGGGAAGGAAATAAATTCACAGAATGTGGATTTTTATTTTGGGTCTATAGAAAGTCCGCGACTGGAGTCTATATCGCAGGTGAAAACCCTTCAGGTATCATCCCCAGACAAGGGTCTGGACAATGATATACAGAACGATGGTTCAGAGGATGGCGCTTTTCATATAGAGAAAGAACCCGAATCGAGAGGGACAAATACGACCAGTTTGCCCACGGTCCCACAGGGCAATGCTCTGAAAACCAGGTTATCAAACCCAAAAGGGCTCGAAGAAATAACCCAGTTAGGGCTTCCTACAGACATTGAGAATCCTAGATTCCCAGGAGTTTCTACCTCGCTTTCAAGGATTACCCGGCCAAGAGAGAACCAGGGCCAACTCGAGACCAATACAATCGAGTTAGGCGACTTTTCAACAGGCGGGCAGGAAGGAATTGATGGATTGGATGCGGGAAATTTGTTATCTGGAAAAGACGCTTTGGGAATATCAGGACAGATCCCGTCTTTGTGGGAATCAGAAACCCTATTGGGCTCAGCACAGATAACTCCAGATAATAACGAGGTTTGTGAAGGAAGCAGACCGGCGGTGGAAAACTTAAGACAAATAGGAGCGACAAGAAAACAGAAACGGCCCATTGGTACACAGGTCATAGCGGACAATTTGGTTTTGGGGATGGAGGTGTCCATGATAGAAGCTATAGCGGTTGCTGAATGTACTTTGGTAGGCAGAGTCAGAGGTAAGCCATACACATCTGAATTTCTTCAAGAATGGGGTGAAAAAAGTTTCATGGCAGAGAGACCGGTGCATTTCGAAGCCCTTGTTCTAGCAAAAGGATGGTTGAAATTCAGATTTGATGACAAAGAATCGGCGGATTGGGTCTTGCAGCGTATATGGCATATTGATAACATACCTGTTCTGTTAAAAAAATGGTCCCCTTTATTTGACGCTATCAAGGAACGCACGGATGTTTTTCCTGTTTGGGTGCATGCTCCGGGGTTACCATTTTTTCTATGGACTGAGGATGTATTCAAAACCATCGGTAACAGGTTGGGGGCATATATGGATGCGGATAGGTCCTTCCTAACAACAAAAAATAGGGCAATTGCACGAATTCTTGTCATGCTCATACCGAGTGGGGGTTTGGCACAAAAAATTAATCTTCAGTTCCATGAATATGTTTATGAACAGATTTTAGACTACGAATATTTACCTTTCAGATGCCATTGGTGCCACGAGTATGGGCATATGGCAAAAGATTGTCCACATAAGAGAAGGAGAAGACATTTTCGTAGGACAACAACTCACAGAGTAAATGAACAAGAAGATGTTCAGATGTCGACGGAGCAGGACATGATGGAGACGCTTGACCCTATGAATCTGGAGGCAGAGGAGACAGAGAAAGGGCCAGCAGAGGGAAGCGATCATTATAAGGAGCCGGCGGAGGAAGCGGGCAAAGATCAAGAAGCTGTAGAAGGGGTCGTTGAGGAGATAGCAAAAGACAAGGAAGCTGTGAAAGGGATCGCTGAGGAAACAACCCATGAACAATCCGTCGAAGCTGAGAAGGGTAAGTGCTCAGGGACTTCTATCTCCTCATTAATCTCTCCTGAGCATCCATATATAAATCATAATATTACTTCTTCGTCATATAAAGAGCATGAAAATTGTAATGATGATAAGATGGAACAAACAATGTTAAATCTGGATGTGGAAACATTAGCTGAAACCTTACCACTTCTGGATATAAATTGTGAAGATAAATGGCCTCCTCTCACACACCCTGTGCCCCGGACTCCTTGTCCTTACAATCTGAGATCTTTGGGTGGGAACCAAGTGACTCAGGGGTCTTTAGGTGGGTTGGGGCTGATACATCCATTGATCAAATCCAAAAACAAGCGTGGTCGGAAATCTGATATGTCTAAAGCAAAACTTAAAGCGAAGATGGATGTTGCAGACGGTAAACAATTTTCCATTCCGGGGGTTCTTAGAGCAGCTCATCCCCCTGAGGGAGTAATCAAATGATCCTGACGTCTTGGAATTGCAGAGGTTTGGCCAGCAAACCTAAAAAACTGGCCTTAAAAGAATGGATTTTCAACTCGAAAGCAGATGTTATTTTTTTGCAAGAAACATTGGGGAAGGCTTATGAGATAGAAAATATGCTTAATACCCTTCTGCCTGGGTGGTCTTTCAGTGCTATGGATGTCTTTGGACATTCGGGGGGAATTGCAATTGGGTACAAAAAAGGGAGGATAAAAGTTCTCAATAATTGGGGGATGAAGAATGTTATGGGAATGGAGATCACATCCCCTGATTTCAGTTTTCCCATCAACATAGTAAATATCTATGGACCATGTCAAGGCAGGGAATCTTTTTGGGATGAATTGATGTCAAAATCTGTTATGAAAGCTCCTGTGATGATTATGGGAGGCGATTTAAATTTTACTTTGGGTAGGTTGGAATCTTGGGGCCCATCGGCTAGAGAAGATCCTCTTACAAATTTTTTCCATAATCTTATCACAGAGAATAACTTTATTGATCCTCGGCCGATCAAGCTAAAGCCTACTTGGAGGAATCGAAGGATAGGAGCAGACAGGATTGCCAAAAGACTAGATCGATTCCTACTGACGGATTCTTTGTCTTCCAAAGCTCCCTTGATCAGACAGTGGGTGGAGGAAGTTGGGAACTCGGATCACTTCCCGATTTTCTTAGACATATCAATCTCTCCTCATAAACCCCCTGCACCCTTCAAATTTAATCCTACATGGCTACAAGATCCAACGTTCAGCAAGTTGTTTAAAGAAACTTGGATTCATCCTGAACACAATGCAGGTGAGGAGAAAAGTTATCTGTTCATGGACAATTTAAAAAGATTGAAATCAGCTACAATTTCCTGGGCAAAGGATAGGAAATTGAAACAAAATGAGGAAATGAACATCATAAGGGAGGAGTTGAAACAGATGGAGGGTTTGGATTCAGATGGTTACTCATCTCAAGAATCTAAAGATAGAATCCTTCTATTGGAGAAAAAGCAAACAAAAATACTTTTGGAAAGGGAAGAAGAATGGAGAATCAAGAGCAGGGCAATTTGGCTTAAGTCTGGGGATGAGAACACAAATTTTTTTCAAAATTATGCAAAAGGAAGGAAATCTATAAACACTATCTGGCACCTTAAAGATGAAGAAGGAAGAGATGTCAGGTCTTTTCCAGAGCTTTCTGGTTTAGGGAAAAGACACTTTCAAAACATTTTTGCAGATCAGGGAGAGGCTACTATAGCAGAAGTCTTTAAAACTGTACAATGTTTTCCTAGATTCATTGAGGAAGATGAAGCTGAAGATCTTACAATTCCGGTCACAAAGGGGGAGATTGAAGCAGCTATGAAGCTAATGGGTAAAGACAAGAGTCCAGGCCCTGATGGCTGGACAATAGAATTGTTTCTATATTTTTTTGATCAAATTGGAGATGAGATAACTGAAGTTGTTGAAGAGTCTAGGTTGAAAGGAGAAATATATAGACCTTTTAATTCAACATTCATTTCTCTCATTCCAAAAAAGGATGAACCGGAAAGTTTTGAAGATTTGAGACCAATTTCTTTGTGTAATTGTATATACAAGATTATTTCAAAGGTTATAGCCCTCAGATTAAATCCGATCTTGTCTAGGAACATCTCTATGGAACAATTTGGGTTCCTGGATGGTAGACAAATCCATGAAGCTATAGGGGTCACTCAGGAGGTAATTCATAGTGTCAAAACAAAGAAAAAGAAGGGTGTTGTTCTTAAAATAGACCTTTCCAAAGCTTATGATAGGATCAGCTGGCTCTATCTTCGAATGATTCTTACTCATGTGGGATTCAGTTATCCTTTTGTCAGCTGGATTATGGGGTGCATAACAAACGTCAGCTTTGCAGTATTGGTCAATGGAGCGGCATCGCCATTTTTTACTAGTCAGAGAGGCCTCAGACAAGGGTGTCCCTTATCCCCTCTCCTATTTCTCCTTGTGGCAGAAGGGCTAAGTAGATTGATACATAAAGCCGAAAGTGAGAACAAGGTAAAAGGTATTGAGGTAGCAATAAATCTCTACATCACCCACCTGCTTTTCGTTGATGATATATTAATTTTTTCTAATGGTAATTACAGCGAATTAAAGGAGTTAAAATGCATTTTTGATCTTTTTCTAAAAGCAACTGGAATGCAGATAAATTCTGGGAAATCTCAGGTTTGTTTGGCAGCTGTAAACAGGAGGGAAAGAAATCAATTGATTGATCTTTTTCCGTTTCCGTGTCAACCTCTGGATGTTCCCTTTAAATACCTGGGGTTTTGGTTAAAACCAGTTGCTTACAGAAAAGAAGACTGGAATTGGATCATAGCAAAAATTGAAGCAAGAATTTCACATTGGAGTTATAGATGGCTGTCCCGAGCAGGTAGGTTGACTCTTATTAAATCAGTCTTGTTAGCCATCCCAGTTTACTGGGCTGCCCTAACCTAGTTTCCTAAAGGTGTAATGGAGAAAATTAGAAGGATATGTTGCAGATTTTTATGGGCAGGCTCTAAGGAATCCTCCGGATTACCATGGGTGGCCTGGGATAAAGTGGCCAGACCAAAAGAGTGGGGAGGTTGGGGGATTAAAAGACTCCCTGAGTTCAGCACCTCGTTAGCAACAAAGTCAGGATGGAGGCTTATAACTATTGAAAATCTGTGGACAAGGGTGGTTAAAAGGAAGTACATTGATCCAATGCCTTTGGATGATTGGATTCGGAGTCAGAATAAGAAGGCAAAAAACTCTTCTGTAATTTGGAAGGCAACGGGGGAGGCTTTCTCAGTAATTGAGCAAGGGTTAGCATGGAAAGTGGGAGATGGCAGACAAATCAGGATTGGCAGGGACCCTTGGGTTGGGTGTAATGAAGCATATGCTTTATCACCAGGACTTCTTCGACATCTTGAGTCCAAAGGTATCTCCTATATATATCAGGTTGAAAGAGTAGGGCAGTCTACTATTTGGGGACAGGCTTGGAAGGAAGATGAAGAGTTAGGACTAAATGCTAGATGGAAGAATGAATGGACAGGCTACATCAAAGAACTTAATCGATCCAATGTTAGGATAAAAGAGGAACCTGATAGATTAATGTGGGCTCACAGCAAAACTGGGGGGTATACACCAAAAGAAGGATATTCTTATCTAATGGGAAAGATAGGTTGGGGAGAAACAGAATGGTGGGCCAAAGACATATGGAAACTTAAAAGTCCTGCCAAATCCAAACTCTTTCTCCGGTGTATTTTAAATAGGAAGGCACCAACGTGGGAAAATCTTCAATCAAGATTTTTAGCTGGTCCAGGGCGATGTCCTTTGTGCAAATCTGAGGAGGAAACTACAAACCATCTTTTCACCACATGTTCTTTCTCGAGGAAATTATGGGAGGAGGTCATCGGTTTTCTTAAGGTGACTGCACAGTGGGGAAATGAATTGCTGGGTGATACTTGGAGGAAATGGTGGCAAACATATTCGGTTGGGAATATGAGGAACTTGCCAATTATCTACTGCTGGGGTGTGTGGTTTGCGAGAAACAAGAGTTTGTTCCAAGATCAAAATACACCGATTTCTGTTATTGCATCTAATATTATTGCCATTTACTCTGCTCTACCTCCCCCTGAGGAAAAAAAATCCAGACCTAAACGAAACAACATCATCATACAGGACGATATCCCTTGTGGTTATTTTGACGGGGCATCACAAAACAATAGGGCTGGTGCAGGCATGTGCATACATATCAACTCAAAACATACTCTAAAAGCCTCGGTTGGGTTGGGTACAGGAACTAATAATTTTACGGAACTCTCTTCCTTACGTCTCCTATTATGCTGGCTACAACACAAAAACATCAACACCATTCAGATTTTTGGGGATTCTCTTAATGTTATAAATTGGATCAATGGTTTAGCTGCTTGTCAAAATCAAATTTTGATGACAATTGTTGAAGAGATTCTATATCTGAAGACATACTTTAACAGGTTCTCACTATGCCATTTCTACAGGGAGAAGAACGAAGAAGCAGATCAGTTATCTAAGGCTGGTCTTCAACAGGATTCGGGCAGCTGGGCGATAGAAGAGATATATCAGGGACAGTCTCACCGAACAGAGCAGCCTCCTTATGAGCAACAACAGTAATGACAGATCTTGATTGGTTCCATTTTTGTCGGCAAATATTACAGTTTTTCTATATTTTCTGTTTACTTTTTGTACATATTTATCCATAGCAGGGTGAACTTTCGGCATTTAGATCATAGCTTACAGACCTCTATATTTTTTTGGCTCTAAAATGACTGGTGGACATACTTGACAGAATGGGGTTGTTTTCTTTCTTTGAAGGAGACCCCGGGTATCACATGTATTAGTGTACTTTTGTTTTATGGTTTTAATTCCTCCTTCCGGGAGGAAGACATATACAGGACAGACTCCGCAGAAAGCTCCCTGAGGGTTGAGCTGTGATTGTAAAAATGAGCCCAGCATGGCTTAAGAACAAATGTGTAAAAACTTTTTATCACCATAATAGAAAGTTTTGCTTTTTTCCCCGGAAAAAAAAGTTTAACGAGCTCGAAAAAGGAGACTCAAGGTTTTTCCGAGATTAATGAGTAATAAAAATACCATAAAAATAATGCTCAATACTTCTTGATTTCATGCTTGACAATAGAAGGGTCTACTCCATGCATTTCCTCATAAGACCAAGGGAAAACATCGCGTATGTCCTTAAAAGGGTAGGTGAAGCTCGCAATTTCCTTAGGATTATAGTTAGTGTCAATCTAAATGCTTTTTGCAATACCTATTTTGACCAAGATAATGATCGGCATAGTATTTGAAAAATTTTCGAAGTTCTCGTCCCAATCCATAGTTTGGACAATCATATAAATTGAGGGAATAATCTTAGGTGGTTCAAAAGCAGGATTTTTACAGATGTCACATCAGAATCGGATATTGAAACAAGATGGTGAGAGTTTTCCCAAAGTCTCTCATCTAAACACATGATCTCTTGAGTAACTTTGTTTGTAGGTAGGATTTCATCGAGGAGATCGCTAGAAGGAGCTGTGATCGAAGAGGTGTCAGAACCGTTGGTCGTGACCAAAGTGATAGGAGAATGAGATGCAGATTGAATGGCTTGATAGGCCAATTTGACTGGTGACAGTGACATTTTTTCTCCATAAGATTCAATGTCTGAAGGGCCGAGGAGGATCCAAGATCGGTTGGGTCATGAGGAATAGTGGAGACCATAGAAACTTTATGCGGAACCGTGGGTGGTGGGAGTCGAAAACAAACCATCAGGGAAGAACCCTTCAAAATACTAGTACTGATGCTGACATAAGAGTTAGGTATGCCATCCTACGGGGAGTAATCTGGGGTGCAAAAGGACAACTTTCCACCGTGACTATCCTTCCATCTAGTGGAAATAAGATGATGCAAAAGACAATAGACAGGATGGTAGTCACATAATAAGTCCAACTATGACCTAAAGGAAGATTATTGTCGAGTTTTCAATCTATGACTTCAATGTCTGCCATTACCGTTTTCCCACTAAGAGTGATGGGGTAGGCCACAAAGTAACGTTTTGGAGTCAATGTATTGACATCAAATGCTTTAAGGGAATTCAATGGCAGAGAGAGGGTTGGAGAAGCGAAGGCCAACCAACATGAAGTAGACATGATGCATGTTGAAGCACCTTTGTCAATGATGCTTCTATGTAGACCTCGTCTTTTAAAAAAAAAAACACTCGAAATGCAAGCTAGTGTGAGAGGGGAGGTTTACACTTCTCCATGTAGAATATTGCTAGCATGAAATTCTGAAGGTCAGCTGCACTAATAACTGAAAGAAGATATTTCCTTTGTTCTCGACATGTTTGCAATACTTCAAGTGGAGACATAGTTGACAGTGCTTGCACCAAATGTTCTGCAATATTGTTTTTCTTGGTAGCACATGTTGATATATTATGTGTTATGTGATGAAGTTGCCCTTTTGAGGGGTAGATTACATGATTAGAAACTAGACTTGTGATATGGAGATCATTGGGCGATGGTGGGTTTGAACTCAAGGCAGTGTCTTGAGCATTAGCGACTCAAACTCCATAAGTTTTGGCTCACGTTTGAAGATCGACCATTTCAAAAGTGTAAACATTGGATTTCCTTCACGAGCTGAAGGATGACGTGAACCATCACTGCCCCATTTTGGGAATTGAGGCGGGTTTGCAATAAGATGTTGCTACTGCTCAGTGGGGAAAGGGTTGTTTAGGACCGCAGGGGTTCAGTTAGTGTCCTTTTGAGAAAGTAAGTCTGTGCATTGTTGGAGGCATAGACAATGATGTGTCATAGTGTCTTCCGCACAGATTGTTAAAGAGAACTTGACAACTTTGTCCTTTCCATTGTTAGGTGGCACATAATGTTTTTGCTTTGGGTTGGACTACTTGGTTGGCTACTCTTTAGGAGGAGCGGTATTTTTCTTAGTCTTCCTATTCTTAGCACTTGGTTTTTGTGTAGACTGCACATAATTTGTCGCAGCGGTAGGAAGAGCATTTGATTGGGTAGTAGGATCAACAAAAAACTAGACAATGTGTCCAATAAGTTGTTTTATAGTAGACCTAGAGATAGCACCAATAATACCATCAACGTGGGCACCAGGTTGGTGAGTAGCGAGAGATTTCGAAGTTCTAGGGGCATTGATGTTTACGTCATATAATGTGTCAGACTATGAATAAATAAAATATAAGTGTTGGGCACAATGAATGGATTGGTCTTCAGTGACTGCAGCACCTGAGGGAACATCCTTGGTGATTTGGGGAAGAAAATATTTACATAACCAATCTGCTAATAGATAATTTGAAAGGGGCGCTTTGACTAGCCTCTACCTACATCTTCATTTATGAATGTGATCGAAGATGTGGGTGGTGATGTCTTGGAGTAAAGTAGTAAGGATTTTTGTCCCGGTTTCATAGCTAATGGGTAGCTGAAAGTGCTTTAAAAATTCCATCTCCAAGGCACCAAAGGTATTAAATGCCACATGTGGTAACTCAACATACCACTTGGTAGCATTTCCAGTAGGGGTGCAGGGGAAGAGATGGAGGTGGATATTATCATCCGCAATCAAATTTGAGATGCACCATAGATGATAGGTGGTGATTTGTGTACCTGAATCCTCCCCTTGTTTTCCTTCAAGCTTCAAGATGTCAATAGGAATTTTGTGTAGGATTTGAGGCCATTGTAAGTTATGGTGGATGGGGTCAGTAGTTAGTTTGTATGAATTGGCGATGTCAAGTGTTGCCAAGAAAGGAAAAGCATTCGATGCCCCCGAGTCAGAAAAAGGTGATGACGAATGACTTGAGGGTCCTTGCAGTCCTCCCATCATATTGTTCCCAGCATTATACATAGGATTTGCAGAATAATAATTTCGTTGAGGCAAAGTCATATATTATGGTTGTCCATAGGTGTTTTTAGGCTAGGGGATATACACTTGATTTCCACGAGGATAATAAGTACCCCCTTGACACATTTGAGGTTGAGAATGGGGTGCCCAAATGGATTGAGTGAGACCAAGTTGAGGGATCCCGCCAGCCACATAGTTGGCCGTTGGCACTTGACTGACATATGGAGGATTCATGTTAATTAGTGACTATCTAGTTTTTCCTATAAATGAAGGGGGAATTGTAATGCGCCCTTCCGACATGTGCATGTTGGGAATAGTTCCCCTAAGAATTTGAACATGGGGATTGGAACTAAAAAAAGGATTCCCACCCATGGGGTTGTTTAAGGGAGTCGTGCTAATAATGCTATTTGGAGCACTTGCTAAAGGTCCAGTGTTATAGACATATTTGCGCACTGCAACACCAATCTTATATGTCGATCAATCAAGGTCTCTTTAACACCTAAAATTGTTGTTTCATACCCTAAAGGATCATAATCAACTGATTACATCATTCCCTAAAAGTTCCACCTGAAAAACCACTTAGAACTGGCCAAAATTGGACCATACTGACTGCTCCACTATCAGGGTGCAATGCATACTGAATCCTACACTAGCCAGGTGTGATGCATACTGAAGAGGCCTTCTGTAGGGTGCGATTAGCGAGAATAGACAAATTTCTAAGACAATTTGCTAAGTGGATGCTCATGGAATCTTCTAGAAACTTCTCCTATGAAACTTGCTTCTCTGAATTCGCCCAGGGATGAGTAAGAGATCCAAGAAATCTCTAAGTGGAACCAAGAACTACAAGTGGAATGACACTAATCAAAAACCCATAGATGACTCACACCCTTGCAGACATCTATAAATGGATCCCTCATCTGAGAGATCTAGAGGCTGGAATTTTGTAATTTGTAAGGAAGTGCTGATAGTTTGTCTTTGAGAAAGAGGCATTGTATTGTTGGGTGATCTTGCTTTTCATGAGGTGAAGAGGGCTTTGATGCTGGGAGGATGATGCTGGATTAGACTGCTGGGTTGTAATTCTCCTTTCTGTTTTAATAAAGTTCTTTGAGTTTTCCTCAATACAATTGTGTATTTGTGAATCTTGTTATTTGTGAATACCATTGTATGTTGAATGTATTTCTGATTCTACATTGTTTATGATATAATACATCAAGATGCTTTGATGGTGTTTTGTTACTTTGTTTCTATAGGTATTCTCTAAGAGGGACAAGTAGGAGGGGAGTTGCAAGCTCTATCAAAGGGGGATAGAAATCAAACAAGGAGTCAAGCGGAAGATCTAGGTTGGTCCCCATGCTTCTCTCTTATCTATCATACATATAGGAAATCACAAATTGCTTTGATTGTTTGTTTCTAGGATAGCTGCTGATCCTAGTGGGACTAGCAGATCGAAAAGACACTAGTTTTCTCGGAAACAAAATGGAGACTCCACTAGGGACTGAATAGTTTGTTTGTTTGTTGTTGATTGTTTGCTTTATAAGCTATAGACGGAGCCTGAAGTTAGCTAGATAGCCTTCGAACTACTCTTGCTCTACAATTGCAAAGTAGATGAATGATGCTTCAGTCAATCTCCAGTTTAGTTTATGATTTGAACATCTGACTTACAAGCATTCTAGATGCCATGTTGGTAGCTCAATAACCTCCCAAGATCATACCCTAGTACTTTTTTCTTTACTGTCCATAATAGCTCAGCTTAACTCACTGAAATTAGCTGCAAATTTGAGCCAAAACCCATCTCAGTTGTGCTCCCTCACCCATTGCACTGTTTGTAACTAGAAGCCAGTATGCATCGCACTTCCCAAGTGTAGCAGGTGAGATGCATCCCTGTTTCTGTGAAGCACAGGTGTGTTGACTGAGTAATCCTATTACTCTCCTTGAAATTTGGGGTTTTGTCCTTGTTTTCAGCTCTGTTTAATTATTTTGCTGCTTATGAATAGTATCTCATTGATGAAGCCTCCTTGCTTTACATAGTTCAGCCTCCATTGATTAGGATTAGTAAATTTTTTTACGTATTTTTCCATCATTTGTAATCCTTTGTCGAAAAATTGCTTAAATCGATCTGTCGTTTTGATACAAAAGTGTCGTAATTGTCGTTTTGTGTAAAAAAGAGGAGTGTTGTAAAGTCTTCCTTCTATAAATAGTCAATTGAACTTTTTTTCATGTATTTGATTTGATTTTTTGATATTTGAAGTGTTGAAAGATTTTTCTATTCGAAATCGAAAAGTATTGTTTAGTCTTCCTTTCATTTTGGAAAAGAAATTGTCGAAATGTCGCTTTGAAGAAAATATTTCAAATCTATACTTAGTTTTCCTTTTTGGCATTATTCACATTAAGGGAAACGAAAAAAAAATACATGCATTTTCATTTTCACTTAGACTATGTGTGAAAAATAATTTAGGAAAAGTGCATTTAGTGTGTGCTCTTTGCTCTTTGTTTGAAAGAATCGTAAACTTCTTTCCTTTGTAGCTAGGATTTTCATTGCTAAAAATAAACAACAATTGTTTATCATTTTAGATTTCATATTTAACAATTTTACATCTACATCATGCGGTGAACCATTGAAAGTCAAACTTCTAAAAAAGATCAAATCTAAAATAAATTTCAATGAACTTAACAACGCTTTGGAACCTAACGCAACACATCTAGAGGTCTAGGCTAGAGACGTGTTCCGGCGTCGTAAAATCTAGTAACTATTGTTTTCATCGAAGGTTGGGTGATTCCTCCTCTTTGATATGACAAGTGCTAGCATGGACATGTGCTCCCTATACCATCGAGTATATATTGTGAGAGCACAATAGGATTATATCCTTTATCCATGGGAAGTCGTGTCTACTGCCATATCGATCGCAATGCACTAAACACAACATTCCAGAAGATTGAATGCCGTACATAAATATTTGGTAATTTCTCTTTAATTTACCATGAAGGTGTATATTTTAGTTTTGCGATTGGTTTGGTAATCCCTCTATCTAGATTCCTAGACTAGTCACTTTCGTTCCTTTTCGACTCCTTAAAAGAAAAGGTCCATTTGAGCACTTTTTATTTCAGGCTCATTAAAAATCGAAGCTGAGTAGAGTCATCTTTAGCTTTTTCTCGACTCTAAAAAATTGAAAAAGCAAAGTTGTGTCAAAGTGTCATTAAAATTTATTAATTCAGAAAAAACATCCCCATTCTTTCATTGATCTTGGGTTGAGTTAATGGAGTCCACCAATAAAGGAATCCCACTTGAGTGGAATTCTAGTCCATTCTCTTCTTGGGGAAATATTGATGCCCTGTATATGGCCACATTGTCCCTTCCAGGAATCACAATTCGTCTGCTAGTATGGTTTTTCTCAACCTCTATCGTTCAAATACTATAATTCCTCAACAATCGAATCAGCGACCAGTTGATACTGAAGTTGATCCTTTGCCTTCTACTTCGTTTATTTCTCCCTCCCCTTCTTCCTCTTCTCTCAGTGAAAGTAACAACTCTAGTAACCGAGTGATTGATAAGAAGAAGAAAGGGAAGGAGAAGAAGAAGAAGTCGGTTAAGAAAGGGGGCAACCATGAATCATCTGGTGAAAATTCGCGCACTAAATCTCCTAAATATCCTTGTGTAATTTTCAGAGGAGACCATTTTCATCGAGATTGTCCTTGCCTTCCACGGATCTTGAGAGAATGGTCTCCCCGCTTTCACCATTCGGTGTCATCAACCTCTAGTGATCATGTTGACAACACACCATCAACTAGTGAAAATGAAGTTCATGGATAAAAGGGAAAGGTCAAAAGTCCATGTGCATTATGTGAATGGGACCATCACCTTCCCCATTGTCCTTTTTTGGATGAGGCCAAAAGAGTCTTGCGTAATCGTCCTGCTTCACCACAGCGACTTCCATCTGGATACAAGAAACTCACCTCAAGTCCTTTACTAGTTGAAAATCTGACTAACATAACTCAACTATCAGCCGAAACTCCTATCGTTGAGAGTGAATCTTCTGAGTCCATATTGGACCAAAGTTAACAGGTCGAGATGACAGTCAACCCACTTTTTCCTTCAGAAGGTCCACCTCCAGATGATACCATCCCCAAAGAGAGTGAGAATGATACTATTCAAATTCTTTTTGTTACTTCAGAGTCCAATGAACTTGGGGTAAATCCACCCATTCCTTCACAATAGGAGGAAAATCCCCCAATTCCCGCTACTCAAAGGGTTCGTTCAACCATTTATTTGGTAGCACCTCCAAGCAGTCTACTCACTTCCTTTGATTGGAATTGACTAGCAAGATCCCGCCTTCCTTCTAATGTACCATCCTAGATCATAGTACAAATTTACAAAATGATCATGTCTAGAACTATCATAGACGAAGGGGCTTGAGTGAGTATCCTTTCCTCAACTGCTTGGAATGCTCTTGGCTCACCATTGCTTATGCCTGTTGTTATCACTCAGGTTGTTCCCTTTGACTCCTAAGGGAATACGACCGAGGTAACCACAAACCAATCTTTGGACTGCAGGTCCTAGCCTACCTGCAGTCAGAGAGGGCTCTCTCTTTAGGATTTAGCTTTGTTTAAGGGATGATTTTAGGCTAGATATGATGCACATGGGTTTTGTTTGAGTTTGGTGGGATGGTTGATCTATTCAAGCAGAGTTGGCATACAAAGTGTAAGAAGTTCAAACCATTGGGCATGGAGTCAATGAATGTGAACTGAAGGGTGCATTTTCCTTGGCAGAAGAGGGGAATATGGAGCAAGATAGCTACGCATGGCACAATGATTAAATGCTGGAACACGGATGAAATGGAGGTTGGGGGATGAGAGGCAATTAAGGATCTCTCATCCAGCCAAAGAGGGAAAGTGGATGAAGACTATATAGGAGCAATGAAGGATTCCTAAACAGCATTCAGAAATGAGAAATAGCTTAAACATGATCAATTAAGTGTGCATATTTATCACTAATTCAGAGGAAAAAATAGAAAAGTTACAAGAATTGAGCATAGAGGGCATGAAAGCCATTTCTAAACTATTCCTTCTTCCTGCAACTTAGATTATGATATATAGATGATACAAATACATATAAGCTGACAACAGAGGGAGGAAAGACTTATTGGACCATGAGCAAACACGAGAATTCCATATCAAGCTCTTTAGCCATTGAAAGCATAACCAGCCAGTTCGGATGCAAATATTCTAGCAATCTTTGATTACAGAAGTTCTTAAGCTTATAGCACAAGTCTGGAATGAGAAATACAACCAACCAACCCTTTACACTATCCAGAGGGTGGTATAAATAGAGAAAATATCTACAACAACAGATCTGATAGCAGATCTGGAGAAATGAATGCTTCTAACCTAACATTTATTGTAAATAAATGAAAGAATGCCTATCTACTAGTTGCACAGGGACTGCAGCCACAAGAATGAATTAATATGGTCCTTTGGAGCTTTGCACTGGCAATTTGCCACAACTGCACCTTGGGAACTTGCTGCACTGCTCATATGTGTCTTTGTACACTGTCTCTGCAAAATCTGGGCTTTAAACATTTGAATTGCCCCTTTAGGCGGTTCTGTTGCTGTAGAGTGGCTTTAATGCTGGCTTTAATGCTCATAACTGTGATCTGGTGGGCTTTGATGGCTCTGAGCTGCTTTATTGACTTTGATGGGGGCCTCTTTAATGTTCTGCTGCTTCGGGCTGCTGACATTTTGATATGATACTCTTTGTCGCTTCCTCTGATACACTTTGACACTGAATCAGGCCACTTTCTCTCTCTGATACTCTTTAACTGTCTAATCGCCCCTTTATCTGCCAATTTAATGCAAGAATAACTGCTGCAAATGCTTCCGTGGCCTTTGGGATGCTATCGGCACTTGGCCGATCAAAAATGGTCCTTAAACTGATAAATTTGCAACACTGGGTCGAATAAAGGAGCTCTGGCAGCATGCCGAGGAGAAATCCCTGCATTTGGAAGTATTTGGGCCCGGAGCGATCTCAAAATGGCCAAGGAAGGCATCGCTCTTTTGCAGTTGTGGTGGGCGAGAGCGCTGTACACAAAACTTTAAAAATGGCCCTTTTATTATAATACAAAAATGCTTTCAAAATTGTGCAAATTCATGAAATTTGGGCGCAGGCGGCAACTGTTCATTTTATTAAATTCTGGCCGTTGGATCCGGCGTGGGCCGATCCAACGGCTGGCGCTAAATCGCAATATCGGCGTCGGGCGGACCGGGGGGTGGCACATAAACAATCGCCGAAACTGCGCGGACCCGATATGCTATAGGCCCTTCCTTTTATTTGGAATTGCGTCCAGCCCATTGGCGATGTCATATCGGCGGACTTACAAAAATTTGGTTTGCGGACCCGAAATGCCTTTGTGCCAATTTTTAATAGAGATCTGGTCCGAACCATCGGAACCCATCATATCGGCGGATTTATATTTGAAACGGGTCCAAAGGACCCGAAATCCCTTTCAAAACTGCCCTTTATAAATTATCGGCTCCGGAATATCGGAGACCTCCCTTTTCACTGTGCCGGGGACCTTACGGACCCGATAGCTTTTACGAAACCCACCTTTATAATATTTCGGCTCCGGAATATCAGAGCCAAACATAAGGGGTGACCGCCGATTACATATGGGCCATTGATTTCGTGAAGGCGATGGATGGCTGAGATTAACTCAGCGTTTCGCGTTGGAGGAGAGCATGGGGCGTGACTTCATTTTTGTTGCGATTGTCGAAATGGGGGTTGTGACTTAATACGAGCCGTCGGATCTGAGGCTTGATCGGACGGTCGCGATATGTATAATGCGATAAAGGGGAGATATGATAAGGGGGGCGTCCGATAGCGATATCGCATCGGAGGAGAGGGAAATGGTGTTATATATATATATATATATATATATATATATATATATATATATATATATATATATATATATATATATATATATATATATATATATATATATATATATGCGGCCAACACTGTTAGCACCTCTGACAGCGATATCGCATCGGAGGGAGGGGATTCAGATCGGAGGAGGGTTTAGGCCTATAAAAAAGGGGTTCATGCCTTGGGAAAGGTAAAACAAGGCCCAAAGATGGATTTTTATACATATGAAGGGAAACTATGCAAAGGAATGAGTCCTTATGCATTTGGGAGATGGTTAGAGGGGGTATTGAGGGCTCTTGCTAAGTTTCAGATAAACTTAGCAATTCCCGAGGATGTATATGGTTATCTTTCAACTAGGGGGAGGGGATAAGTATATAGGGGAGTAATATACATAGTTTTAGTAGGGGAAGGGGAAATAGATAGGGAGCTACATAGTAAGGTTAGTAGTTAACATGAAAAGTGATAAGAAAGCGCTAAGTATGTGAATCTTAGGCTATTAAGAGGGAAAATGACTCATAGAAGCAGTATGGACCTTCCTTGAGTGAAGCAGATCTTCACCAAGGAAAATGATATGGAGAATGATGAAACTAAGAGGTATCAAGCAGATCTTGACCTCTTTAGGGGAAGTTAGTGAGTGACTTGGGGAAAAAGGAAGAAGGGAGGAGTTAGACATGCCTCGCTTGAAGTCCTCCAGCTGAAAAACTGCCTCAAACCAAAAAATGGATTGCTTATCAAAATTGGAACACAGCAGTGGCAGTGTGACTAGAACACTCTCATGGACGCTTCTTTGGCCATCTATAGCAAATATGGAGCATTGAAGCATGCATAGTATGACATATTTCGCATGTAAAAATGTCGATCATGAAAGATGATTAACCTGCTGCAGCAAGAGGCTAACAATGGCTCCACTTGGGGGTGCCTTTTCCTTGTGAAAAGCCAAGAACAACAGGTCAGACTGCCTTGTATTCAGTTGCTGTTGTGTTCTGCAAAATTCCCTTGGCTGGCTGCCATATTGACCCTACCTACCTACCTACCCTAGCCAACACTTACTTTGCTGTTAGGTGAAGTGAAATAACCAATGCAGCCATTTAAGAAAAATAGACATCAGTGAGCTTTGCTGCTTGTGCTTGCCGGTGAGAAAAACTGAGATCTTGCAATCTGATGTGGCTTTGTTAATCTTTGAGAAGATCAGGAAGCTACTGACTTCCTTCGCTATGTTTAAACACTGTACAAAACTGTCCTGCAACATATATATATAATTGCTGGGCCGAAATAAAGAACTGTACAAAAGTTTGGGACAACTATCATGCTTTGAAATAGGGACAACTTGATACTGAGCCTTGCAGCCTGCTAATGGAGAAGAGCGCTGATCTCTTTCATCATTCCGCCTGCCAGTAGATGGGTCATTCAAAACTTGCAAAGGTGGCTGCACTTTATTACATACAGGCTCATTTGGAACCTGACTGATCTGTGCAGGCTGATCCTCTTCTTCTTTAAATAATTTAGATGACTCAAAACGAAGCGGCAGTGGAGCAATTTGAATCATTTGTTCACATACTGCTGCTTCCGAGTACTCCTTTTTAATCTGACTTTCAATGGCACTTCGGGGCTGCACAACTAGAGGTGATGCATCTGGAACAATATTTAGATCATCCTCCAGGCGGTCAAGAATAAGACTTGCTGATAAATGCCTATTAATTGCATGATAGTTCTCCTTAATGAATTGAAAAGATTCAAAACTGAAAGGTAAAGTTCCTTCGCTGATATCAAAATTTTCTGCGCTTTCCTCCTTTACTTCATAGCTGAACTGGACAAACTGATCATTACATTCAAGCTGTTGAGCCTGAACTTCGCTTCCTGCCAAAATATGATCTAATTCCTCTGCAAGGCTGATTTGGTCATTAGGCTAATAAAAATCATCATACTCGTCGTATTTTGGCAAGCAGCTGAAAGAGGAGAAGCTATTATATTCATATAGCATATCCGGAGACTTCTCCTTCACGTATGTCCGTATGAATACATCATCTATTCTGTGGAAGGTTTGTTCGTGAATTTCACTACTTTCCTCTTGCACAACAGATGTGTTGTGGTGCTCCAAACATTCCACTTTCATTGTGATCAGCTACATCATTTCCTCTGTCCTTTGTAACACACTATGAAGTCTCTCTTCTTTCTCTGCTTTGCCTTGTTCCTCCCTCCTCTTTAGATTTGCCTCCACATCCACCGCTATGTCCTGCATTTGTTTCAAAGTGGACGGGCATCTTTCTCTCAAACGAAATTCCATTTCTGGATCAAAAGGTCTTGGATATTGCAATAGAGCCAGATCAGTGGGAGGCCTAATATTCAATGGCATAGAGAGATAGACTTGATTGAATCGATCAGAAAATTGTTGAACTGACTCATTTGGAAGCCTTTTTAACTCATCATAATCTTGAATGAGCGAGAGGAAACTAACTTTGATCATCCATCTATTAAGGAAGAGCTTAGCACACTGCTGAAGATTAGAGATGCTGGCCTCAGGCAATGCTTTAAACCAAGTCCTAACTTCGCTTTGCAAAGAAAGGGCAAATAGTCTAAGACTGACATCTTCATCTTCCACTTCAAATATATTAAGATAATCTTCAAAAGCCTGGATATGTTTCTGGGTAGTAATACCATTCTCTCCATCAAATCTAGGGAGATACTCGGGATTATTTGCAGGAAAAGGATTCAGCACAGGAGGCAAAATGAGAGGCTTATATCTATCAGGAACTTTACGAGACACAAGAGTATATACAGGAACTGTAAGACTTGGCTCTATTTTTGGTTCCTCCTTGGCTGTATGATGATCTTCCACAGCATTTGAAGACTGCTGCTCTAATGTGCAAGGAGGCTTTTCAACAACATTTTCCAAAGGAAAATCATAAAAATATGATATAGAATTGTCTTTAAAATACAATATAGACAACAAAATGTTATGGAGAAAAAACATGACCTCTTGGATAGTAATCTAGGTCAAAAGCTTGATCTGCTTATATATCTCTTTTGGGTTCATTTCTCCAGTGGAGTCTTTATTCTGAGTGGAGGCGCCAGGTGGATGAATTAACCTTGAAGTGCCTGATCTCTATCCACCGTCACAGATCAGAGCTAAACATGAGATGCTCTGAAGAAAAGGGACCCTTTCTCCAGAAAACAAGGCAAAATGATCAAAATTGGGGGTATACAGTAATAAACAAATGATTTCAGGTCCCAAGTGGAGTCACCATTATGTTATCACTCAGGTTGTTCCCTTTGACTCCTAAGGGAATACGGCTGAGGTAACCACAAACCAATCTTTTGACTGCAGGTCCTAGCCTACCTGCAGTCAGAGAGGGCTCTCTCTTTAGGATTTAGCTTTCTTTAAGGGATGATTTTAGGCTAGATATGATGCACATGGGTTTTGTTTGAGTTTTGTGGGATGGTTGATCTATTCAAGCAGAGTTGGCATACAAAGTGTAAGAAGTTCAAACCATTGGGCATGGAGTCAATGAATGTGAACTGAAGGGTGCGTTTTCCTTGGAAGAAGAGGGGAATATGGAGCAGGATAGCTACGCATGGCACAATGATTAAATGCTGGAACAAGGATGAAATGGAGGTTAGGGGATGAGAGGAAATTAAGAATCTCTCATCCAGCCAAAGACGGAAAGTGGATGAAGACTATATAGGAGCAATGAAGGATTCCTAAACAACATTCAGAAATGAGAAATAGCTTAAACATGATCAATTAAGTGTGCATATTTATCACTAATTCAGAGGAAAACATAGAAAAGTTACAAGAATTGAGCACAGAGGGCATGAAAGCCATTTCTGAACTATTCCTTCTTCCTGCAACTTAGATTATGATATATAGATAATACAAATACATATAAGCTGACAACAGAGGGAGGAAAGACTTATTGGACCATGAGCAAGCACGGGAATTCCATATCAAGCTCCTCAGCCATTGAAAGCACAACCAGCCAGTTCAGATGCAAATGTTCCAGCAATCTTTGATTACAGAAGATCTTAAGCTTATAGCGCAAGTCTAGAATGAGAAATACAACCAACCAACCCTTTACACTATCCAGAGGGTGGTATAAATAGAGAGAATATCTACAACAACAGTTCTGATAGCAGATCTGGAGAAATGAATGCTTCTAACCTAACATTTATTGCAAATAAATGAAAGAATGCCTATCTACCAGCTGCGCAGGGACTGCAGCCACAAGAATGAATTAATATGGTCCTTTGGAGATCTGTGCTAGCAATTTGCCATAACTGTGCCTTGGGAACTTGCTGCGCTGCTCATATGTGTCTTTGTACACTGTCTCTGCAAAATCTGGGCTTTAAACACTTGAATTGCCCCTCTAGGAGGTTCTGCTGCTGTAGAGTGGCTTTAATGCTCATAACTGTGATCTGGTGGGCTTTGATCACTACAACAAAACATGAAATTTACGCCAGATTTAGAACCAGATTTTAGTGTATTTTTCTCTCCATTGCGATGAGTAGCCTCGCGCTAAATATGGCTCTATTATACAATTTTTAAAGCGTCTTTTTTTGCGCCAAATTTTGCATCGTTTTTTTACGCCAAATTTTGCATCATTTTTTGTATCATATTTTGCACCAAGATTTGCATTTGGTTTTACAATAGGTTTTGCTTCTAGTTTTGTGCCATTTTTTGCATCTATTTTTGCATCATTTTTTTCTTCCTATTTTGTGCTATTCTTTTCTTCTATTTTTGTGTCGATATTTGCATCAAGTTTTACACCATCTTTTGCATCTGATTTAGTGCCTTCTTTTGCATCGAGTTTGTGCCAGTTTTTGCATCTAGTCTTATGCCATTTTTTGCTTCTAATTTTGTTCTTATTTTTACATCTATTTTTGCACCAAATTTTCTGCCTTTTTTTACACCATTTTTGCATCTAATTTTGCACCATATGTTGAATCTGATTTAGTGCCAAAATTTTCATCCATTTTTGAACCATTTTTTTCATCCACTTTTTCGTTTCATTTGTCTCCCTTTTTTGCATCCTATTTTGCACCTAATTTTGCATCATTTGTTGCATCCAATTTAGTATCATTTTAACAACATTTCTTGCATCCAATTTTGCATCCTTTTGAGCATCTAAATTTTCACCCTATGTTGGACCATGCGTTGCATCCACCTTTGAATCCCATTTTGTGTCTAAAGTTATGTTCAATTTTGAGCCATTTTTTTCGTCTACTTTTGCATTTGTTTTTGCACCAAGTTTTGAATCATTTGTTGCACCTCATTTTGCATCCAATGTTGCATCCAAATTTGAGCCATTTTTATGCCCATTTTCGCACCATTTTTTCTACTTTTGTGTCCAAATTTTCACCATTTTTTATGTCCAATTTTGCAACATTTTTGGTGTCTAATTTTGCATCCTTTTTGGCATCCAAATTTGCATCCTTTTTTCTGCCACATTTTGTGTCCACATTTGCATCTCATTTTGCACCTAGATTTTAGTTTGAATTTTCATCTAGTTATGCATAATTTTTGGCATCCTTAGTTTCACCCTTTTTTAGTCCCATTTTGCTTCTTGTTTTGTGTCTTTTCTTACATCCTTTTTGCACCCAATTTTGCATCCTAATTTTACACCATTCTTTTCATCCTCATTTTGGTGTCCATTTTTGCATCCTAATTTTACACCATTCTTTTCATCCTCATTTTGGTGTCCATTTTTGCATCCTTGTTTGCACCTAATTTGGTATCTTTTTGTATGCTCTATTTTGTTCCCTTCTTTGTGTCTAGTTTTTCACCGCTTTTAATTCTACTTTAAAACCCTTTTTGTCTCATTGTTTGCATCTTGTTTTGATGGCTAGTTTAACATCCATTTTTACTCCCAATTTTGCATCGATGGTTACATCCACTTTTGACTTCTTGTTTAGAGTTTTACTTTTACTTCCATTTTACTAATTTTATTACGTAGTGAAATATATTACAGTTTCTAAATATCATTTTGCTGTAGGATTTAATGCACAATTAGATGAACATAAAACCCTCTCAGTGTATCCCAGAAACCTAAGATAGACTGATTAAGATAATGGTTGTTCTAAGGCTCAGGATTCTTAGTAGATCAAGATGTAGAGTATAGATTAAGATAAGAAGAATGAATTCATGTGAGTCCTCGCATGTAGGTCTTGTTGGAGTTTTTAGTGTAGTTGGGAAGCGCTCCTAGATAGCTCCAAATCTTGGTCCTACACACAAGAGAGAGAACAAAGAAAACTTCACAACATAATATCTTGATAATTGAAACTATAATAAACATATAAATATTACTGAATAAATAAATATAAACCAAAATCCCATACATTCATTAGTTAAATAGGATAAGTAAAGAATGAATAGTAGCATATGGAAGGAAGAACAAATAATCTATATTAATAAAGGAATTGAAGGGAAGTTACAACCATCAGATGCAGTTGCAACAACACCTCCCCCAACTCCTAGCTCCAAAACTCTCCCTCTCAAGATAGATCTCAGCAACATGACAATACACGAATTCCCATCATTTCCTCAATGGCCAAGCCTCCAATATATAGGAAAGTGAAGGCTATGAAGATTTCCCAAATTCCTCATTAGTTCAATTTTGGCAAAAGCTTTTGGGTGAATAATGTTTCCTCATATAAAGATGGCATTTTCCACTTTTTAGATGCTTTTGTGCTTAGGAAAAAGCTTCCCCATGCTTTATGGCTCTTTCCCATTTTTGTATGCTTTTATTTTTTAGGAAAAATCTAAAGATGAGGATAAAGAGATCACATTCCACCATATGAGTTTCCGAAAGTGAACAAGAGTGTCAAATTCTAGTTAACTCGAGCTTTTTTCCTCACATTAGAGGAATTTTCATTTTAAAATGTTAACATTGAATTTCCATGTCATAATGTGTAAGCCAATCAAAATCCTTTAAAATTTAGAAGACATACATGTGTGACTAGGTAGTGGATTTTTTTTAATAATATAACTTACCTAATTTAACTGTGAATGGTGCCCAAGTGACCCAAAACTATATTAAATATTAAAAATAAAATTAATATCATAATCTATAAAAGTTAGAATATCGAGAATATTTTTAATGAAGGGTAAATCATGGCGTGTTAAATAAATAAATTTAAATATAAAATCCTAAATCCTAAATTTAATTTAAATTTTAAATTTACTTTCTTAATTTATTTTATTAAATCTTGTATTGATAAATTAATTTAAATATAAAATATAAATATATGGTTATTTTGATAAAAGTGCATTTATTTGGGTAACTTAAATTTAAACTTAACTTAAATTTATATTTTAAATTTTCCTTTTAAATTTAAATTTTCTTAAATCTTGTGTTAATAAATTAATTTCAATATAAAATACATGTAGACGGTTATTTTTTATAAAAGTGACGTTTTTCTGGGTAATTTAAATTTAAATTTAAATTTCCTTTAAATTTTGAATTTGCTTTTTTAATTTAAATTTACCTTTTTAATTTAAATTTACTTCTTTTTTTTAATTTAAACTTTATTAAATCTTGTGCTAATATATTAATTTAAATATAAAATACATATACAATTATTTTGATAAATGTGACATTTATTTGGGTAATTTTGGTAAAAGAATAATAAAAATGATATATTAAAAAATTGTCTACATGGCATTATTTTATTAGTTTCTTATTTTTTTCTTACGTGGTTATTTTTTGAGTTGAAAATTCCTCTAATGTGAGAATTTTGGTAACAAAAGTTAGATGAAAGGGACAACTTGTTATAGACTAGGATACTGTGGTTCTCATGGTACATAACTTGTATTATAGGCTTATATAGTTTAGGAGAAAGGGGTATTTCAACCAACATCATAGTATTCTCCTCCAAGATGATCAGGAGGTATTTTCATGTATAACACATTTAAGAATATATCACAATTCAAATTCATAACTTAGTATTTGTAAACAAATTTAAGAGTAATTGACAACTTTCATAAAAAATATAGCAGTATCCTCATATATAACAATTCTCCATCAAAAAATCATTGACAATTTTCAATATACATATATTACTACTAAACCAACATTTATCGCAGATATCATTATTCCAAGGTAAATTCACAACATTACATCCAAAAATAGTCTTATCATCATACATAATCATTCCCCATAAAAAAACATTGACAGGTTTCAACACATATATAAAGTAACAAGATAATACTAATAATATCCTCATCATCTTTAATCAAATCAACTAAGATTCAAATGTGTGATTATCATATCAAAATATTTCATGAACACCATTATTCTAAGGTAAATTCACAACACCCATCAAAAGATAGTAATATCATCATACATAATAATTCTCCATCAAAATAATGTTGATAATTTTCAATATATACATAAAATAACAAGATAAAAATGATAATATCATCATCATATTTAATCAAATCAACTAAAATTCAATGTAAGATTACCAAATGAAAATGTTTCATAGATATCATTATGCTAATGTAAATTCACAACATCCATAAAAAAATAGGAATCTCATCATACACAATAATTCTTCATAAAAAAAATTGTAAACAATTTTCAACATATTCATAAGGTAAAAAGATAGTATCGATAGTATCATCATCATTATTCAAATAAACTAAAATTCAAATGTATGATTACCATATTAAGACATCCAACTAAATATAAAAAATAACGCATGACTAGCTAGCACCACAAAAATCATAGTCAAGCTCATCCTCATGATCATTTCCATGATCATCATCCTGACCATCCTGATAATATCATCCACATAATCATCACCAATGCCATCGCCATCCTCATCATCATCATCTCTGATATATGATGTAATCTAAACATAGTCTATAGCATCATCTTCGTGGTCATTACCTATAACTTTCTGGAAAAAAAATCAATATTACATGTTAGTACTAATTCTATAGCAAAATGCATATTTTTATTACAATGCTAATAATAAAATGAGTTAGGACATAATAACATTTAATAGTACTAAAAATAAAATGAAAATATGGCTTAAGATATATTGGAGATCCAACTAAGATTACACTTGTAATTCACATTAAGTAGTAGAAGCATTTTTTAATCCATATGAAGTAGGTACCCATTTGTTCTTCATATTATATTGTGAATGTTTCTTATGATTTCCATGCAGAATTGGTAAATTAATATTTACTGGAATCTTTATTTGAAATTACAATTGTAATTCAGATTAGAAATAGAAGAAATTTTAACAAAAAAAGAATGTCACATGAAAAAGTAAATTGTTTTTAATGAAAAATAAGTCGCATACAATATGAATGTCACATGAAATATTGAGTTGTTTTTAATGCATGTACTTTTCTCTATAATAAGATGGATCCTAATGTTTGTTCAAGAACAAATGCTCACAAATAATTACTTCATTTTATCCATTATCACACTTAATCCATTATACCTAGTGACGACAATGATTCCATTCAAATTGCTTTGAACTCCCTAAATATAATGTAAAAGAGAAAACTCCACGACCACGACCATGACCACAACCCCCTCCCTTGCCTCGTCCACCATCAGAGACAATGAACTTGGAGTTATGACCACGATAGCAACCCCTCCCTTGCCTTCTGTCCACCATTAGAGGCATTGAACTTGGAATTAAGAGTACTCATGTTTTCTTTGCTCTAACTAATCTCCAAGGAATCAAAACTTGATCAATATATCAAGGACTCCATCAAGGAATAGATATATCATAAGAGAAGCTCAATAGGCTTTGTGAAAAGAGTGTGAAATAACACTTATCTCTGTTTTATGAAATAACTTGAGTGAGTGGAATGAATGGTGGGAAACACTTACCAAGGAAAGGAATATTTTTGGTTCGTCCTTATTTCTATTATTATTTTTGCTTCTTAGAATGGAGGGAAGTGTTTAAAAAAAATCTAAAAAATATTTTAAATTTAATATATATATATATGCTTAATTTTAGTTTTTTTTAATATATATTCAGTTTAGTATTTTTTTATTTTCTAAAAAAATATATTTAGTTTCTGGTTTTTTTTTTATAACAAAAAATATATTTTCTTTTTATAAAAATGGATTTTAAACATCCATTCATGCAAAATTTGTGATTCTATAATATAAGTTTAAATTATATATAAAAAAGTAACTTAATGCCATGCATTGTGTCGCTGAGATGGGTATTATACATCTCTTCCTTGCTAAGTTATAGAATGTGCTTGGGTTTTCTTAATGCAATAAAATTAATTCTTCTCTTCATTATATCTTGAGATGTTCAACTTGCACCTAATAAAACAATAAAGTTAAAATAGGTTTGCCTTTGTCCTTTGTAGATTTCTTTCCCCATTAATCCTTGTCTTAATAGATTAATTGTCTTATGGTGGCCTTGAGTGGTCACTCCCATTAGTTGCATGCTTTTTAGTTTTATGTTAGTGACATTTCTTAGGATTGATAACATGTTATTTAATTTATGAAAATGTGTTATTTTCCATATTATTGTTAAATATTAATATTAAATATGTTGGTTTTGAACACGGTTTAGCAAAAAGTTCCCAAAAGGTTTATAGATTGTAATTTATAATGTAATGCTTCATTGCTTGATGAAATTGTTTTGGATATTTTTTTTAAAGATTCATTGATTGATGAAATTTTTATGGATATTTTTTTTTTTCAGTATATTAACTTGTATGGGATAAAGTCAAAAGTCACCTCTTTTTGAGATTTTCATTGGTTAATTTCCCTTAAGGCTATCAAGTTCACCATTCAGTCTCAGGTTAACGAAATATAGGAGTCATGAAGTGGCATTGTCCAATAACTTAAATCTTGGAACATGTTTTTTTTAGTCACACTATACTTCCTTTCTGTGTAAATTCTCCATGAAAATAGTCTCATGGAACATGAGGGACCTCAATAGTAAAGGAAAACAAATACTCCTAAAAGAAAAATGGTCTGCAAAGCACCCATCAATAATGTTGATATAAGAAATAAAAATATTAAGTGAGGTTCTACCTCATATAATTAGAAAATGGGGGAGGAATTTCCAAGTAGTAGTGATTGATGATTATATATACTGGGGTGGAATGGCTATTATTTGGAATGATCAAGACATCAAGGTTACCAACATGTGTACCACTTTTTGCATTATGACAATATAATTTTAGTTAATTGACATTGAGGACTACTACCATGTATCCAATGTCTGTGACTCCAATATCGCAAATGGAAAACCTCTATTTCTCAATTCTATTTCCAGCACAAGTAATTTATACTCCCCATCTTCGTGGATTATTGGGAGTGACTTCAATATTATCAAGTGTCTCGAGGAATAGAAAGAATGAATCACAATGTTTACCAAGATATTTTGTAAGATATACCATCAAGGCCCTAAAGTAGTATCCATTAAAGTTCTCAAGCAATGATTCTCCAACCCACACATGTGGATCAATGACATGCAATACATGTGTGTGTGGTGACTAACTTAATACACTATTCTAATAACTCCACAAACTTAAGTATTTCACTCCATCACATGATTTACCGTAGTGTGACATAAGTAAACCAAGAGTAGACATGAAACCCTTAGGCAAGAAAAATTCCCTAGATCCTCAATTAGGTTCTTAAATGATGAAGTGAAAATGAAAGGGGAAAAGAGGACTTCATGATTTAATCATCACAAACATGTGATCAAGTGTGACTAGGAGTGTATATATTCATATGTTTTCCAAAGAGGGTGTGAACACATGAGTTACCATTCATTGGGCCTTATTTTTCTTTCTTTTGATTTTTCTTATATATAGGACTTAGGGAATAAGGTTTTCATAAGTTTTGAACAACTCATAGATATAATATTTACATAAATTTTCACTTTAACCTTAGAGTTTAGACTTAGATAAATCATTATAGTGTATCTTTAATGATTTTGGCTTTCACTTTTTGATTTTCTTTCATCACAAATTACAAAAGGGGAAATATTTTGCCACAAATCTATGAATGCTTAATCATAAAGGCATCATGCGATGAAAACAAATTAACGATGCTATTCCCTATGAAAACGATGGGTATTCTTGAGAAACGCTTATGCTTGTGGATCTCTCCTCCCTAGTTGAGAGGGAGTGAGCATTGACACCATATTATCCATTTGTCATGTACTATGGCCGAGACTAATAGTCATAAGCCTACTAAAGACACCAGTAGGGAGAATGGTGGATTAGATAAACATATGGGACCAATATTCTTTGAGAATTTATGCTTTGACTAGGACTAACCGCCATAAGTCAAGTACATTAATCCAAGATAAGAATAGTCATGAGGATTGACATTTCTTGGTGTCAAATATTATTACAGTGGATTAGGAAATGATCATGCAAGGACATGCTTGATGAACATCCTAGTGCAGTAAGTGCTTAAAGAGGCAGTGGTGTCCAAATTTATGCCTCACAACATTTTGCTATGATCTAATGAAGAGATATAACTTGTTAGTCAAGGCCTTTCTATTTTGACAATGTTGGCTGCAATGATGTAAATCATCGTTGATTTTTATCAATTCAGATCCCTTCTTATATGAATATTTCAACTTGAGAGTAATTTTTTGTCTCATTATGAGTATCTCCCTAGTTTAGAGGGTGTGTCATCATCTTCATTATCATCATCATCATCATCATCATCACCACCATCAATCTCATCATTGCATTATCGTCATAATCACCATTCATGTCATCATCATCATCATGATTATGGACATTGTCATCAATCATTCATAATTATAGGTGTCGTAAGAAATATCATCAACCCAAAAAATATTATGAGTGCTCAAAAATGGTTGTTAGGACACATGATATATGCAAGATAAATGACAACTTTATTTTTTAGAGATGATTGATGATCATCATCATCACCACCATTATCATCATCATTATAATTTTCATCATCCCCATCATCATAATTAATGTAATTTCTATCATCATTGTTGTCAACTTCGTCATGAACATCATAATCATCATTCATGCCATTATTGTTGTTGATGATGACCAAGATGAAAATAATGATAATGATGATCAAATGATGATGACTTGGAAGATGGCTCTAAAGATAATGATTATGACTATGACCATGACAACATTTAAAAATTGGGAAGATTGTCCAAGGTCATTAGCATCGCCATCATCATTGTCATTATAACCCCCATCGTCTTTATTATCATTTTGATTATCATAATATTAATCAAAATTCATGTCATCATCATCATCTTCATTATCATCATCGTCATAATTATTGACATTGTCATCAGTTTTTCATAATTGTTAATGTCATAAGAAATATCATCAATGCAAAAATATATGACTGTTGGAAAATGGATGCAAAAGTCAAAAAATAAATGGGGGCAACAATAGACGTAAAATTGGATGAAGAGTGGACACAACATAAGTAGATGCAAAACAAGACAGAAAAATTGACACAAAAGTGGATGTAAAAGTAGATGCAATAGTTGATGCAAAATTGGAAACAAAAGTGGGTACAACAGTAAGTACAAAACATGGTACAAGTAGTGTCACAATAAAAGTGGATGTAATGATAGATGCAAAAAAAGAAGCAAATGAAGATGAAAAATAAGATGCAAAAAGGGACGTAAAAGTGGACATAAACATGGGTGCAATAATGGATGAAAAATATGATGCAAAAGTTGATGCAATAAAATTCGATGCAAAAGTAGATGCAATATGAAACACAAAACCCTATGCAAATCTTGACGCAAATGGGATGCAAAAAATGATGTAAAAATGGATGCAAAAAATGATTTTAAAAATGATGCAAAAGAGGATGCAAGAGATGATGAAAAAGTTGATGCAAGTGTAGGCGCAAAAAGTGGATGCAATAAATGATACAAAAGTTGGTGAAACAAAATTAGGTGCCAAACTTGATGCAAAACATGGTGCAAAGGATGGCATAAAACTTGGCATAAAACCTGGCGTAAAACCTAGTGTAAAACCTAATGCAAAACCTATTACAATACTTGGTGCTAAACTTGGTGTAAGACTTGGTGAAAAACTCGGTGCAAACTTTGCATCAATTTTTGCACCATATTTGATAAATGGACACAAATAGCACCAAAAATGGGCTCTAGACGCAAAAAAGGAAGAAAAAAGGGACGCTAATCACAGGGTTTTGTTGTAGTGGATGGCTTTGAGCTGCTTTATTGACTTTGATGGGGGCCTCTTTAATGTTCTGTTGCTTCAGGCTGCTGACATTTTGATCTGATACTCTTTGCCGCTTCCTCTGATACACTTTGACACTGAATCAGGCCACTTTCTCTCTCTGATACTCTTTAACTGTCTAATCGCCCCCTTATCTGCCAATTTAATGCAAGAATAACTACTGCAAATGCTTCCGTGGCCTTTGGGATGCTATTGGCGCTTGGCCGATAAAAAATGATGTCTTAAACTCATAAATTTACAACACTGGGTCGAATAAAGGAGCTCTGGCAGCATGCCGAGGAGAAATCCCTGCATTTGGAAGTATTTGGGCCCGGAGTGATCTCAAAATGGCCAAGGAAGGCATCGCTCTTTTGTAGTTGTGGCGGGCGAGAGCGCTGTACACAAAACTTTAAAAATGGCCCTTTTATTATAATACAAAAATGCTTTCAAAATTGTGCAAATTCATGAAATTGGGGCACAGGCGGCAACTATTCATTTTACTAAATTCTAGCCGTTGGATCCGGCACGGGCCGATCCAACGGCTGGTGCTAAATCGCAATATCGGCGTCGGGCGGACCGGGGGGTGGCACATAAACAATCGTCGAAACTGCGCAGACCCGATATGCTATAGGCCCTTCCTTTTACTTGGAATCGCGTCCGACCCATCGGTGATGTCATATCGGCGGACTTACAAAAATTTGGTTTGCGGACCCGAAATGCCTTTGTGCCCATTTTTAACGGAGATCAGGTCCGAACCATCGAAACCCATCATATCGGCAGATTTACATTTCAAACGGGTCCAACAGACCCGAAATCCCTTTCAAAACTGCCCTTTATAAATTATCGGCTCCAGAATATCGGAGACCTCCCTTTTCGTTGTGCCCAGGGACCTTACAGACCCGATAGCTTCTACAAAACCCGCCTTTATAATATTTCGGCTCCGAAATATCGGAGCCAAACATAAGGGGTGACCGCCAATTACATATGGGCCGTTGATTTGGTGAGGGCGATGGATGGCTGAGATTAACTCGTCATTTCGCGTCGAAGGAGAGCATGGGGCGTGACTTCATTTTTGTTGCGATCGCCGAAATGGGGGTTGCGACTTAATACGGGCCGTCGGATCTGAGGCTTGATCGGACGGCCGCAAAATGTATAATGCGATAAAAGGGAGATATGATAAGGGGGGCCTCTGATAGCGATATTGCATCGGAGGAGAGGGAAATGGTGTTATATATATATGCGGCCAACACTGTTAGCACCTCCGACAGCGATATCGCGTCGGAGGGAGGGGATTCATATCGGAGGAGGGTTTAGGCCTATAAAAAAGGGGTTCATGCCTTGGGAAAGGTAAAACAAGGCCCAAAGATGGATTTTTATACATATGAAGGGAAACTGTGCAAAGGAATGAGTCCTTATGCATTTGGGAGATGGTTAGAGGGGGTATTGAGGGCTCTTGCTAAGTTTCAGATAAACTTAGCAATTCCCGAGGATGTATAGGGTTATCTTTCAACCAGGGGGAGGGGATAAGTATATAGGGGAGTAATATACATAGTTTTAGTAGGGGAAGGGGAAATAGATAGGGAGCTACATAGTAAAGTTAGTAGTTAACATGAAAAGTGATAAGAAAGCGCTAAGTATGTGAATCTTAGGCTATTAAGAGGGAAAGTGACTCATAGAAGCAGTATGGACCTTCCTTGAGTGAAGCAGATCTTCACCAAGGCAAATGATATGGAGAATGATGAAACTAAGAGGTATCAAGCAGATCTTTACCTCTTTAGGGGAATTTAGTGAGTGACTTGGGGAAAAAGGAAGAAGGGAGGAGTTAGACATGCCTCGCTTGAAGTCCTCCAACTGAAAAACTACCTCAAACCAAAAAATGGATTGCTTATCAAAATTGGAACACAGCAGTGGCAGTGAGACTAGCACACTCTCATGGACACTTCTTTGGCCATCTGTAGCAAATATGGAACATTGCAGCATGCATAGTACGACATATTTGGCATGTAAAAATGTCAATCATGAAGGATGATTAACCTGCTGCAGCAGGAGGCTAACACCTGCTACACAGAATTTGTCAGGCTTTAACAAAGGAACCATTAGACTATTAGGGATGCTTCCTAAGTTTCCGATAACTTTGAGAAGGAAAACTGTTCACTTGAACGTGATGGTAGTCCAAGGACCATTAGATTACAATCTACTCCTCAGACATGACTATGTTTATAGCATGGAAGCTATTGTTTCCACACTCTTTCGAGTGATGTGTTTCCCACATGAAGGAAAAATTGTCACTGTTGACCAGCTTCAGACACAGATTCAAGTCAAACATCATCCCTAAATGGTCCTTTTACGTAAAGAGTGTCTCTTAAACCTTCATTCCATCCACCTGATTACAACGAGTAGTCTGGTGAATGTAATGAAGCTTAGGGGGCATGCACTGTGATCTGCTTCGACAGATGAACCAAGCTGAAAAGATAGGTTTCCCTGTAAGTTAAGTGATTGGTTTGACACACCACTCACCTTTGTCTAATTTGAAGGCAAAGCCAAGGAAGTGTTTTTGTCTAACCACTGACAAAAACAATCCTGCTTAACCACAATGATTCCCATATGGTTACTGGAGACTCTCCTTTTCTCGATGCCTGGGGGCATGCAAACCTTTTTTATGCAAGTGAAAAACGACCAATTTCATTTTTTAGATTTTAATACTTTTTAGCTTTTTAGTTTTTTCAACTTCTTAGGTTAGGTGATTGGTCTGATCCACCATTCACCTTTCTCTATGCTGCAGATGAAGCAAAGGAAGAGTTTGAACTGTTCCATTGATGAAACCATCCTACCTAACCTTAGTAGTTCCTTATCTTTATAGTTTTTTATCTTTTTAGTTTGGTTGTTCCTAGCTTACATAAAAAGGAAACTAAGCATATGTTATCGTAGAGTTCAAGCTCATTAAAAATGAACATACCAATAAGGGATATCTTTTGACTATTGTTATGAGCAATGTTATCGTATGGTTCAAGCTCATTAAAAAATAAACCTACCTCTGAGCATATGTTCCCCGAGAGTTCAAGCTCATTAAAAATGAACCCACCTTCAGTAAATAATCTTTGTGATTTCCATTATATCAGCCTTTTAAGCCTTGGTTGTGTTCCTTCCATCACCTCCATCCTTTTGGCTGATCATATGCTTCCACTTGATTGTTTACCTTTTTTGAGGAACAACTATGATGAGTTGTCCTGTTAGCTACCCTCTTCACATCACCATGTTTTGAGAAGTTCCAAGATTACTCGAAACCAGTTGCTACCCTAAAATTCCACTCGTCCCTCAAAAATGAGTCTCCTTTAAACTCGTTTCAAACTCGCTAAATATGAAAATATTGTTGAGCTATTGGCCTCTCCAGCTTGCTAAAGTGATTGGAAGTGCCATCCCTCTTGTATATTTTAAATTTTTCATACTCGAGGGATTATCTCACGAAAAATTTCAAGCGCTTGTCTTTCTCGGCTGGCTAAAGTGATGGGAAAAGTCATCCCTTCCGTATTATTTTAATATTTTTCGGACTGAAGGGATTATGCTACGGAAAAGAACTGCTAGAGTTTCCTTTTTGTCCCTTTTCAAACTCTCTAAACATGAAAAGGACCAAGTTACCCTTGTTGTTGACCTCGTTAAAACAATAGTGACAAACTTGTCCACCCAGACAAAAACGAGTTTCACTATTGCTAGGCTCGCTAAAACATAGCGACAGGTTTGCCCGAAGGGAGAATTATAGAACAAGCATATGTTATCCTCCTCAAGCTTGACAAAAATAAAGAGGTACTGGTTAGCAATGATTGGGAAAAAGGGAAGAAAACTTGAAGAATTTTATTGGTAGCAGGTCGCTCTTGAACATGACACTTTCACTCCATCACCACCATTCACCAGTCATATCACCATTGGTCCTCTGTATCATCCATGTTTTGGGGTCAATGCTACCAATCCATTTCAGTGTTGCCAATATGTTCAAGAGAAGTCATTCAGAGAATTCACCATCTATTTTATGCCTCATCCACTGCAATACCTTCACCGTCCATTTCTCATGACCGTCATTCCTAAACCTTGTATTATCATATCGTTTTCACCTCTAGAAAATAATTTGTCTCGTTTCATGTCATAGATGTGGGATACATTAAGGCCCTCCTATGATGAGTCACTTCTTGTCAACATCAGCTCATTATCTAAGAAGTTGAGTTAGAAACAACCCTTTCAGTACTTTGAATCTTGCATGCCTCAATGGCAAGTTTCTGACTTCCGGCGATAGGTTTACATCAATGGCCTTCGACCGAGAGATTTTGTGTGGTGTTCGAAATCGGATGATATCTTCATACCACATGAATTGTACTATAGTACCTTGAGGGTCATTATCATTATCAGTGATTCCTCTCACGCCTGTTAACAGCTTACATCATTGGCTGGTAATTAGGTGATGTCTTTCAATGTTCTACTCCATGACATCTTTTCACATGGATCAACTTGTACATCGAGAGAAGATTGAATGAGTTTGAAGACCCCAGATCTAGTTTCATCCATCCGATTTGTGATATATTCAGGAATATAAATACATCAAATGTACATAGAAGCTACACAGATGATCATCCAAGATAGGAATGATGACTCTACACATAAAGAATCACTAGTCTGCAATTGCAGACGATTATCTATTCTATGTACATGAAAATGAATTTATAAAGCCCAACATGGGAATTCCTGCCTCAGGTATATCATGAAAATAATATGATGATGATGTATTTTATTATATCTTATACAAGTCACCTTCTAATTTGAATACCTCGGATCCTCATGATAAAGAATTTCACCTGACATCAAAATATTTACGACTTCATACTTTAGGGGGCAACTGTTATAGACATATGTGGGCACTGCAACACCAATCTTATATGTCGATAAACCAAGGGATATTTAACCCCTAAAAGTGTTGTTTCATAGCCTAAAGGATCATACTCAACTGATTACATCATTCCCCAAAAGTTCCACCTGAAAAACCACTCAGAACTGGCCAAAACTAGACCGTACTGACTGCTCCACTATCAGGGTGTGATGCATACTCACTCCTACACTAGCTAGGTGTGGTGCATACTGAAGAGGCCTTCTGTAGGGTGTGATAAGTGAGAATGGACAAATGACTGAGACAAGTTTCTAAGTGGATGCTCATGGAATCTTCTAGAAACTTCTTATATGACACTTGCCTCTCTGAATTCGCCCAGGGATGAGTAAGAGATCCAAGAAATCTCCAAGTGGAACCAAGAACTACAAGTGGAATGACAGTAATCAAAAACCCAGAGATGACTCACACCATTGTAGACATCTATAAATGGATCCCTCATCTGAGAGATCTGGAGGCTGGAATTTTGTATTTTGTAAGGAAGTGTTGATAATTTGTCTTTGAGAAAGAGGCATTGTATTTTTGGGTGATCTTGTTTTTCATGAGGTGAAGAGGGCTTTGATGCTGGGAGGATGATGCTGGATCAGACTACTAGGTTGTAGTTCTCCCTTTTATTTTAATAAAGTTCTTCGAGCTTTCTTCCATATAATTGTGTATTTTTGAATCTTGTTATTTGTGAATGCCATTGTATGTTCAATGTATTTCTGATTCTGCATTGTTTATGATATAATAGATCAAGATGCTTTGATGGTGTTTTGTTACTTTGTTTCTACATGTATTCTCTAAGTGGGACAAGTAGGAGGGGAGTTGAAAGCTCTATCAAGGGGGAGAGAAATCAAGCAAGGAGTCAAGCGGAAGATCCAAGTTGGTCCCCTTGGTTCTCTCTTATCTATCATACATAGAGGAAATCATAAATTGCTTTGATTGTTTGTTTCTAGGATAGTTGTCGATCCTAGTGGGACTAGCAGATTGAAAAGACACTAGTTTTCCCAGAAACATCCAGGAACATACAAAACAGGTGTAGAAACTAGTATGTACCCAGTTCCGCTCGTGCTGGGTGTAACTATGTTGCTCGGACTTGGCATAGTTTGGGTAGCAAGGTTTACCATCAACGATGTAGTACTCACTATCAAATAGTGAAGTGAGGGTGGACTAAAATAGTACACAAAATCCCACGATCTGTTAGTCATTGATGGGATGGTGGGTGTAGGTAGAGTGGAAGACATAGGAGGTACAAGTGAAACTTGAGTCAATGGTGGTCCTAATGGATTAGTGATAGGAGGATTATAATTAGATACAAAACCTTCAATAAAGAAATTTTCTAGCAGTATTGAGTCTTGTGATGTATAGACTGATTCAATGTTAGATACTTGAGACTGACTACCTCAAGATGGGTAATTTGGCTCACCGAGGCTCGGCGGATCCTCCACAGTCAATAGAGGAAGACCTTGTTGTCACCACGATTGACGACGAGGGCCATATGTAGCCATAGCGACTAATATATTTTATTAGAAATATTTTATAGCGAGATTGATTATAGTCTCAGTGATTACAAAATCACACCTAAAAAAAATAACTCTTAAAATTCAATCAACAAGCAAGGGATATGACTCCGTCTCATAACCACCATTTTCTGGAGATGAAACCCAGTATCATAATGGATAAAAGAGAGAGTTGGAAAAATGCACATTTAAGATTAGTCTTGAGCTTTGCTCGAACCTCATATTAAGGGGCCAAGTACTCTCGTGAGAATGAGCACCCTCCCAAAAATCGAAGACAGAATAGGTTAGTTTGTATAGGTACCTGGGCAGCCCGCATGAGTCAAGTTGCATTCATCCCTAAAAAGTATGGCCACTATGGTTACCTCAAATCATACACACTGTCGAGGGGGACATGGTGATAGATAATAAGTTGTGTGGGTAGCCTACCTGAGGCCCCGACTCAGCTTTGATATCCCTGAAGTGATCCCCAATACATAGGATACCCAAAGGAGATGTAATCGAAGGTGGCATACCTTCTTTCACATTCCAATTTTGTCTCGCATTTAGCTCCACTTTGACTGTAACAATCTCGGATAGTATGAGTGTGGTAGGATTTTCCCTCTTTAACAACAATAGTCTCAATTTTACGATCTTGGGTAGTTAACTCACAACTTCCTTTCACAAGATCCTAGCCTAGACTAATATGTGTGTTTACTCAAGAGAGGTTTGTTGAGTGATTTTATTATGGAATAAATTTTAAATTTACTTTGTTAATGTCTTCGGAAGGGGTATTGATGTATGGAGTTATGTGGGAGTCTCACAAAAACCATGCGAAAATTTATTTTAATTTCACTTCAATGAATGAGTTGTTTCTACAAGGAGAGGATATTTTATACATCAATATGTACCATGCAACTAGTATAGTAAAACACAAGAACAACTTGCAGACATGCAATGTTCTCTAACAAGTTTTAAAACCAAATAAATTCAAAATCTAACAAACAAAGAAAAAAAACTATACAAAAATTTTCTTTTCTTTTTCTTGAAAAACATAAGCAACTAAGATATTTTCCTAAAAAGAAAAAATTCTGATGAAATAGGCAGCCAAACAAATGTGCACAACTATAGATCCTTGATCAGACTACATTCAGCTTCCCCAACCCATGAGTTCATAGAATGGGCTATTTATCAAGAATTTCCTAGCTAACGCACTTCGGAAGAGGACACAGAGAGTTAGTGACTACACTAATGCTCCTTCTACAATCCAGCGGAGCATCATCAAGCTCTGGTTACACTCCTGGGGTGCATTAAGGAGGAAAAAAATCTAAAATAGGTATTTTAGGATCATATCAAAAGTTGAGCACTATGAGGAGGGCATTGAATAGTCTTCAGTTGTCAGAAAAGGAACCAAGAAGTACAATAGGGCATGCAAGAAAGAGAGATCTGGGAGCTCGGAAGGAGAAAAATAGGAACTAAGTATACTCTCAAGCAAAGTCTCCAATTCTGCTATAGGGATTAATGAACAGGTGATTGTGGTGGAAATACACTCAAGGATCTTCTCGAGATCCTTGGGAGGCAGATTAGATTAGCTAGAACTGGAAGAAAGAGACAAGTACATATCCATATAAATGAAATGATAATCAAAGCAGGAAGGAAGAGTTTTACCTCGGATCTTGGTGCAATGTTGCTAGAGAAACCAATGTAATGGAGTGGAAGACCTCTCAGCTACCTCCTCGATCAATACCTCTACATAGACAAGACGAGAAGTAATAATACATCATATAACCTTGATAATCAAAACAAGAATACATAAGGATATCTAACGACACATATTTAAGCTACTCATAATCAATGATATTGCATAAGCATGTAAATAAATCACAACATCAGCACAATGGAGTAGACAACACAACTACAGGTCAATATTAATGATAGGAAAGAGTGATTACAACCATTAGTTGCGTCAATATTCCCTTACACTTGCAGCTCCTCTCTCTCTCTTCTTAACCTCTTGGTGAACCAATGTCTAATGTAAAGCTTCCACAGTAAATAGGAAATGTTTTCAATTCTTTCAACCTCCTTCACAATGCCCCAGGCCTTAAATATATAGAATGAGAGGCTAAACCTTTCAACCTCTTACATGAGTTCCCTTTGGAAAAGGATGGGATGTTTCGATGCTTTATTACTCCTTCCATATCATTAGACTCTATTAGGAATAACAATATCCTCAAACAGGTTGAATCTAGATGTTTCTTGCTTTTCGGGCTGACATATGAGTAAATAGTGGGATATTATTTGGTCAAACCACTCCTTTGACCTCCATAAACTCACCAAAGCTAACTAACGTTGCTCCTAAGGAATCATAAAGAATTACCCTAGGGACTAACATAACTAGTTCATGGTTGGGGAAAGTTATTAAGCTCCTTGCTAGTTCGCGGGGAGCATTACCCTTGGAAACAAGACTGTGAACTTGGTCAATGTTTCAGCCAAACTACCTTTTTCCTCTAAGCTGATGAGGAGGTCATTTTCTTGTATAACAATTATTGGGAACTATCAACTCCCTCTTAATTCTCGCTTCTTTAAAGAAGGAAATCTATTGATAATATGTTGTCATTGAAACCAAAATAAATCATTGATGATGTTACAATTTATGGCAAATGAAACAAAGATTGTGAGAGGTTTCAATGGATTTGTATCTAGATCAAAGGTACTACAATGGAAAAAGTAGTGAAGACTGCAATAAGAATGAATATCAACACATGTATGGCCAAGGTAAATCTTAGATGTTTCCAAGGAGAATGGTGAATAAGGTAGAGGATATTTGGAGCCATTTATTGTATGGAATATCAATTCAATTATGTTTAAAACACAAAAATGGCCTCCTAGATCACAAGTTAGAGCCAATCAAAGAAGGGACCCCCAAAGTCAAAGTTACAGAGCTAAAGTGTTGGAGAAAGCTATGTTTGGTGGCATTGCTAAATGTTGTGGAACTATTTGCTCGAGAAGCTGTCCAAATCAGAAAAATTGTAGACAATGAAGCAGAGAGAAGAATTGTTATTTTCTCATGGTGGAGCCCTTACATAACACGTAATCCTAGCAAGAGTCCTCCCCAGAAGGTTCAAGGTTGATCACATAAGGGAGTTGATCTATATTTAAATAGGAATGCAACAAATTACCGATATAGCCATAAATACAAATATGTAGTATAAATAACACTTCATTTCATTAATATCAAAAACTGAAATATCGTTACAAACAGAATGGAAATAAGACTAGCTCTAGCAATGGTTGCTTATCTCTTAGAAGAGATGTGGTGGATACATGCCTTTGAACTATGTTACAATGAGGCTAAAAAGCCTATTTATTATTTAGAAATAATTGAAAACCATAAACATACAAAAACCTAACCCTAGGAGATGAAGCACCAAACTATGGGCCCTGTTTGGGTAAATAGGTATGTCAACATCCCATGGTCGTAACTTTGGCATATGATGTCCATTTGATCGAAACAATACCTCGTTAGAAATTTATATCCAAGGACTACAACTTTTGAATGACCAACGTCAAAGAAAAGTTCATGTTGTTCCTGATTTTCCTAAAAAACGTTGTTTAGGGCCTCAAAACTGCTCCAGAAGTTCAAGACCTGAAAAAATGGTGGGGGTCCAAGTTGAGTAGGCGGGTGGCCACCAATATCCAGATTGATCATTCCTCCCCCCTTAGGAAGAAATGGTCCTGATTGCGTGGATTTCCTCAATGAGATGAGGAAACTTCTGCTAAACTTGGTCCTTGGTGAGCCACTTGCCCTGGTGAAGGAGTTGGCCTACTTTGAAACTTTGATATATTTGGATCCTTTGATTTTGGGTGTTCTCTATCTGAGTGTCCATGAATCGATAATTTGTGGCTTGCTCCATGCAATTTGGATTTAACTTTGTAGGTGTGAGTTGTTCTGCAATGTCTAATGTGTTTAGCAATGGTGGGAAGTAGGGTCGAAGGCGGTTCGCATTGAACACTGGGTGCAAGCCAAGGAATGGCGGAATGATGTGCTCAAATGCATTTTCTCCCACAACCTTGGTAATGGTGTAAGGACCATATCGGAGTGGTTTGAGTTTGCGATAGGCTTTGTTAAGGCATTCCCTCGGTGAATGCCACCAGACTTTGTCACCCACCTGAAGCTTGTGTGGTACTTGATGTTGATCATGTTGCTACTTGTACTTTGCATTCTATTTCTCTAGAATGTCGTGGACCTACTAGCAGATATGTTGGATGTGATAAATGAATGTGTTTGCCTTATCATCTTCAGACTGGACATGAGTTGAATCTTCCTTAGTAGCTGCAACTGGTATGGCCGCAACAATAGGACATAGAGGCTATAATCTCAAACCCACCTGAAAAGGGTTGTGGGCAGTCGAGCTATGGAGAGCCCAGTTATAACTCTGCTATACATAGGGGAGGCTATCATCCTATGTGTGTGGATGCTTTGAGTTGTACATGTGCAGAATGTGTATGATCATCCTGTTGACGACCTCTGTCTGGCCATGAGTTTGGGGATGGAAAGCTGTGGAATTAGTGAGCTTTATGTCAAACATCGACCAGAGACTAGACCAAAACTTAATGAGGAACTTGATGTCTCAACTTGAGATGATAGACTATGGGATCCCAAAGTGTACCCACACTCATTCAAAGAATAATGTAGTAGTGGTTACTACTATGACATTCTTATTGCATACCACCATAATGGCCATCTTCAAGAATCTGTCGACAACCATAAAAACACTGTCGTTTCCATGCTTAGTAGAAAGAAGGCCCAGCATGTAATCCATGGATATGGATTCCCAAGGCTTACTACGGGTAGGCAACAGGGTATATAGGCCTTGCTTCTTGATGGTTGGTTTGGCAATGGCACATGCAATGCAGGATTTGATGTACTTCCAGACATTGTGCCAAAGATTCGGCCAATAAAAATACTTCTACAATACTCACACAATTTTCATGACCCAGAAATGCCTAGTAGCCCGATTGTAGTGCACTTCCAAAATCATCTTCACATGCTCACTTGAAGGAACACAAAGGTGTCCCAGGTGGCATAACAGGGCATCCTAGAGGTGAAAATTTGGAACTTGCTGACCCTCCAAGAGCCTCTAGTATGTGTGGCTGATTTTGGGGTACTTTTCGAGAGAAGTGGCCAATTACAAGTCTTGTACCAACAAGAGTTGAGCACAGTGGTTAATGCCATGATCGGTGTTCGGCTACGGCAGTCTACAACATTATTGGTGTTGCCTTTCTTATACTTGATATTTAAATGGAATTGTTGTAGGTATGTGGACCACTTATGATGACGATTCTTCTAAAAATTCCCTTAGATATCTATGAACTATAGGTGTCAATGGTCTGTGTGGATGACTGTTTCCTTCCCCAAAATGTAATGCTTCCATTGTCGGTTGGCATGCATAATGGAATACATATCTTTGTCATAAGTGGGAGACTTATGGACTGTGTCTGAAGGTGTCTCACTATGATATGCCACCAGATGCCCCTGTTGAGTAAGGACTGCTCCAATAGCATAGTGAGATGCATTTGTCTCGATCTCAAATGGTTGTTGCAAGTTTGGTAATGTGAGAATTGGTGTAGAGCAGAGGTGATGTTTCAACTCTTTGAAGGCCTTCTATTGAGAATCAGACAACAATAAATTTTCTTTCGCTCCTCCCTTGGTGAATTGACTCCATGGGCAAGTGATATGAGAGAATCCCAACATGAACCTATAATAGAAATTGGTAAGACTAAGAATGCTACGGAGCTCTGTCAGAGTGGTTGGGGCTAGCCAATCCCGAATGACTTGGATCTTGGCAGCATCCACATGCACCCCTCGTTCACCAATCATGTATTCCATATACTAAACCTCAATCATGCCAAAAGTGCATTTCTCCAAATTGGCACACAACTTGTGTTGCCACAGTGTTTGGAGAACCTGCCAGATGTGGTGGAGGTGCTCTTCCCAACTTTGGTTGAATATCAGGATTTCATCTAAGTATACCACTACAAATGAGTTGGTGAATGGCTACAATATATCATCCATCAATCGAACATCACTCCCATCATTCAGATGAGTACTATTGGGGCTCATCAAACCCTAATTCAATTTCTACATGTCGTAGACAAGTCATCACTTTGAATGCCTCCTTCGGTAAGAGTTTCTTGGCATGAATCCCTCCAGAAATTCCTCTTTAAGGGACTAGCGTAGCCTTGGTCAGGGGAAAGTGCACTTCAGTGAAGGTAGGCCCATGTCAGGGTTCTTTTCAGAGCACTTAGGCCCACTTTGACCTGTGCTAGGCTAGATTGAGTGAAATCCATGTAGGGTTCTGGGAATATTCTTATCTTTTGGAGTCATCTAGAAGATTATCACACTTATCATCTCCTATGAGCTCAAAATTGGATAGGGAATGAATTAAGTAACCTCCTGTCCTCTCATCCCTTCCTCCATGGAAACTAACTCTACGTTTGGAAGGCCATTGAATACCCTCATTTATGACCAAACCACCATCATTTGCCTATAAATTGAAAACTCATCTAAGTGAACAGGGGCTGCACTTTGAGAATTTGTAAGGAGATACTGTTGGTGTGAGGTTTGAGATTGTAAAAAAGTATTGCTATGCTGCCGAAGAGTTTTGCTTTTGATGTGATGTTGGTTGGAACCTACTGTAGCCACAACTATCACCCCATTAAAACATGCTCTAATAACAAAATTTCAATGGGTCCCCTATAAATCCGGTCTTTCATCCCTCTAAATGATTTGTTTCATCCCAGTGATTTAAACTTTGTGGAGAGCTAAATCTTCCATTCACAAATGGTTAAAGCCCTTTAACGAATCCCTCACTTAAGCCCTCCATTCCTATATTTATCGAGATTTGTTTAATCCCTCAAAACCCTCATTGCATTACTATTCCCATAACAATGCCTTATAGTGGAAATCCTTCACAAACCACACATGAATCACCCCTTTCACTCATCATACTTTTCCTTGATCAAAGGGAAATGGCTTGTTTATCATGAGTAAATGAGAGCGATGCGAGTAAGTCCTCCATCGCATTGCAAATCACCAACTAGCCAAGCCCCAAAGCCATATATAAAGGGCGCATAAGCATTCTGGACCTGACGACCATATTAACAGAGGTATATTGTGTTTCGGATCTGGGACCCATCGCTCATCACTATTAGCGGGGTCCAGAATCTATGTATATGGCATGCCCTAACCACCCGGACTCGCCAATGATTATAAAACCGGGCATCTCAATTTTCAAATCTACCCCAACGACCATACACGGGTTTTTCCATAGATCCATGTGTTTGCGATGAAACATTAAAATAAGGGTTTTCCAAAGGGAATGGTAACATCGTGAACCTGCAGGGATTTATGAACATTAACATATATTTGTTTATGGGTCTGCCTCTTGTATCGCATACCGCAATCAGTGGGGTCCTGGGGCTTATATATATGTGATGCTCCCCTATGCTCCAGACCCAATGGTTTACTAACCATGGTATATACATGTTTCAGGTCCAGGATCTATCGCTTATAGCTATCGGCAGGATCCGGTATATACATATATAGCGCACCATAACCTCCCAAACCCACCGATGATTACAAAGCCTAACATATAAATTTTCCAGTTTGAAATTTGGATTGGGCTGTGTGTTTTACGACAGTTTTCAATGTAAACCGAGTTTTTCTTGCTAGTCTTAATCTATGCATAAAGCTAAAAACCAAGGGTCGATTCTTTCACATTTGATGTGATAAACATTCAATAGAGGAAATATTCATGTTTTAAAGCATTTTCGTTGTATTTTTATAAGCGTGATTGGTGTCTCTTATTTCTGCAAGCTAAGAGTAACAAATGCACAAGCAGATCTGGAAATCCCTTATATGCAAAGGTGTTCTGTCGAAAGAGCTAGCCTTTGACATTTTCAGTTGGCTTCCAGGCGTTGCTTACATATTTTGAAAATGAAACTGCTCTAGATCGGATCATGAATAGGACATGCAGTCACCCTCTCTAATCAATAACCATTCAGTGCCGAGGAAATGAAAAGCCCTAATGACAAGAAATACCCTTTACGTGTCAACATTGACACCGACTGTTTTCACCTGTTTCTTCTGATTGGAATAATGAAGGAAGGAGAGGGAAGTGAAGAGGTAGGGAAGACCAAGAGCAAGAGGCTTTTAGCATAATTATTACCTCTAAAGAGGAGAAGTGGCTTTTTGGATTGGAGAAGAACAATTTTGATTTATTGTGAATAAAGGGGACTATTTGGTTCAAGGAGGGGCCATAGTTTTAGACTCATTGTATTGTTTTGGATCAAAGTACTATTACTGGCACGAATGTAAATGTGATTTGTGTTTATGCATATTGATGACTTACAGTTCATCATTAGTCCTGTTAAATTGAATGTGATTCAATTTCATGGTTAACTTGTGAATGGTGTCTGATTTGAAACTAAGTTAAACATCAGTTGCAAGTTTTAATTCCATAGAAGAATGTGGATTCCTATATGAGTGATTGGATTGCAATTTGGCTTTAATATAGTCTTGTCCAGCTGTGAATTCAGTGATTGATTCATTTGGACTTGAATTTATGCATGATGTTTAACCTTCTTTATCACACTCCTGTAGAACATATATGTGATGTTTAAACCTCTGTATTATGCTCCTGTAGGATAGATTAGGATAGCTAGGACTAGATTAGAGTAGTTAGAAGTAGTATAGATAGGATTTAATACATAGAGGTTAGTTGTTTTATCTTTGTTGATCTAATTGAAGTCTTCCTCCTGGAAGCAACCTTTCGACATGTCCAAACAGTTTACGGGGTCCCTTAAAACCCGTCGGAGCTAGCCATCCCAAACGAAAGTAGGTCTAATTGGGGCTTGCGATTGAGTTAGTTCCCCTTGTTGGCATCGTGCACATTTGCCATGTCAACGGAACCCAAGATGGAAGAGTGAGAATGGATCAGACTTCATGGTGGTAATTATGCCTTCTACTTAATAAACTTGTTTACACATTTTCCCATATTATTGTCTTTATTTATGATGATTATATGTGTAAATTATTTCAATTCAATTTTCTTATAGTAGATAGATTTCTTGCTTTGATTGGTTTTTGTCCTTTGTTTATGATTGGAGGTACTTGTTGAACGGATTAAGGTCAAGAAGGAGTGATGGGAGCCAAAAAAAGGAGACAAACGGAAAGTGAAAGATAACAAGTAGGTCCATTGTCTTATTTATCTTCTATAGAGAGAGGTTAATTGGTTTAAATATGTTGTTTTAGGTGTAGCTACCCACCTAGGGAAATTGTGTTTATCCCTAGATGCAAAATTCCACATAACAAATTGGCAACTCCTCTAGGGAAGGATCATCATTTGCGGTAGTTTACCTTCATCCTAGAACACCCTTGTAGACTTTAATTGCTTCCATTGATCTTGTTTCAACCTTTTTGAAGTGTTTTTGGGTAAACATTGTGCGTTTAAGCCCCTAGGATGGCCTCTTTGGCACCAACGCATGTTTGGACAAGAGAGAGAGCACTGCAGAGCACCCCTGGCTTGATGGCAGTGCTTTGAAGTGTATTATCTCCCACTCAAGGATATGCTGGTCCTCCTTAGGTCAAAAATCCATCCTTTGAGTTGATTTTTCCCAAATTGCCTTTTGCTTCTGCTTGCTGAATGATTAATGATGTTTGTCTCTCTAAAATCAATTTGTGTTTCCTTTGCCAGCCCTACTTTGGCCTTGATTATTTAGTGTTTCTTAAATGATTTATTTATCACTAACAATTCATTGTCAAAGTTAGTTTATAGTCAATTAATCTTTGTTGAAAAGAAAGTGTCGTAAAAGTCTTATTTCTTTCAAAACGGAACTGTCATAGAGTCTTCGTTCTTGCAAAAAGATTGATTGATTGTATGTGCATTAGTTTCCTTTTGTTGATCACAACATTAAGGTAATTGAAAAGTAAAACTTTCATTGTGCATTAAAAGAGTTTGTGTGTGCTCATAGGAATAGTTTATGGAAATTACATTATATGTGTTCTTTGTTCTTTGATTACAAGAATTTGATTTCTCTATCCCTACTAGCTATGGTTTTCATTGTCAAAATTGAATGAAAAGGATGCTTATCATATTAATTTCATTCTAGGAATTGAAAAAATACATCGCGTGGTGAACCTTGAAAGGAAAATTCTTAATCAAGATCAACCTAAAATTAACATCAATTAACCTAATGGAGCATTGCCACCTAATGAAAAACATTTAGAGGTTCTAGGCTAGAGACGTGTTCCGACGTCATAAAACATAGCAGATGGCGCTAACTTGTCTCAGATAAATTCCAAGTGTGATACCTCATTCAATGTACGTTAGTATATGGTAGCTCGTCCATGTGCCTTTGGGCATATAGGGTGGTGTTACAGTACCTAAAGTATAAAGGAATGCTCTCACTGTGTGGTTTCACATTAGACAATGCTAATATGGATTGGGACTCCACATAATTTTGGGTATATATGGGAGGAAAACACTATGTTTCTATCCATCATTAGGTAACCAAATCGGCCACCTTGTACACTATGATACAAAGAACACAACATTTGAGGAGATTGTCTGCCTGTACTTCTCGGTTCGCCGGGAGGTATTATGTAGTTCATAGTTTCTTGGTAAACCTTTTTGCCTAGCTTACTCCTTTTTGTTTATTTATTTTTTATAATAAAATCAATCAGAAATCATGGAGGAAAATCAACCCTTACCCCATCGTTCCTGGAGAGCAGCGAGTAAACCACCTTTATCGCCCAAAGCTACACCCATCTGGTTGAAGCAGTCTCTTTTGACATAATCCAGTACTTCACAAGCATCTGGTTCTTAGTCTAAATTACCATAAACAACTATACCATTATGTACTATGACCCCAGTTTCTCCTATAGTTACTGGTACATCTGTTACTGAAGTGGAATCTCCATAATTACCTGAGGAAACTAGAACTGAATCTAGTGAAATGGTAACCCAAGTTGTTCAACAACTAGTTGATTCTCAACCTGAAGTTGTTCAACACGAAATTACTTCTGAACCTGAATCTGTTCAACTAGAAATTAATCTTGAACCTATCATTGTTCAATCAGAAGTTACTTCCGAACCAGAAGTTGTTCAAAAAGTCCAACCTGAACTTTTTCTTTTACCAAAACATTTGGATCTTGAGGTTGAATAATCAGAAGTGGTTACCTTACGAGAATAATATCAACCGGTACATCCTCAGACATCAAAAATTTTTGAGACTTCCTCTTTATCTCAGGAAAAAATACCAAAAATATATTACGGACCTGACGTGAAATTATTCCACCTGATTTGATTTCAAGAGAAGAGGAACCTGAGGTAGAATCACCCACAACTCCATTCCATTTTGGAACTCGACTTTATATTTATCCTTATACTCCTCATTTTACTCTTGCTTTTGATCTTGATTACTTTGAAAACCCTCTTGATTTGTTAGGAGAATTATTTGGACATTTGACTATGGCAGAGTCAACATCCTCAATAGTAGCATCTGTTACGGCTACAACAGAATCTTCTATCGCAACCTCTTGAAAGTTTACTACAAAACTTGAGTCACATTTCTATGGTGTCCCATCTGGTTACCAATCTTTATCGGGAACCCACTTAGGTGTTTCTTCTAGCCCTTGGTTTTCACCAATTTCCTTTACTAGAATTTTATCTGGTTTTTCATTAATAGATAATAAATAGATAGAACCATCAAGTTCACATCAACTTGGTTCATCTAGTTACCATCCTATATATCCGCTTTACACTGGACTACCCCATATGGAGAACAATATTGACATTCTCCTTGTCCTCCATTTTCTGGGGGGCAACCATATGTCAGTATTCTGTCACCTTTAGGTCAGCCTGGAATGATTGTTTATCTATGGCAGCCAACAATGGCCATTCAACCTAGGCTTGTGTATCCATCACATCCTATGCAATCTGTCTCATCCATACCTACAACACCTATTGTTATAGCTTTATCGGAGTCACAACCTCAAATCGTTGTATATCAACCTGTGCAAGCTGGCCCTTCAATATCAGACCCCCAAGTTTTAGGTGTATTGATTCAGCTTTCTTAGGTGGTTTTACAACAACTAGTTGTGTCTGGAGTCCAACAACATTAGGCTACTTTACCTTTTACTAGAATGACTCAAACTTACATTGGTTTAGTGTATTCACAACCTGGTCAAGCATACATTGGTGGGAAACAACCATTAAATCAACAACCATTTGTATCAACAACAATAGTTGCTTCAACATCCTTCGCAATCCCAATATCAACAACAGCAATTCCAACAATACCAACCTCAACTTAGTCTTGGTCAACAAGCCTATGCTGGGTTTGGTCAGAAACAAGTTTACCCAGGTCCTGGTCAGCAAGCTTATGATGGGTTTGGACAATAGAAAATGTATCTGGTGCTGAATAACAACCTTATGACGGATTTGCTCAACAAACTTACCCTTATCAAGGTTACCAACAGAATATTCCTTACAATTATAGGCAAAGGCCTATTGCCCAGGAAATCCCATCTTACCCTCGATATCCTCAACCTAACATCAATAGACAGTTTCCTTTTGTTGCAACATTCAAATTACCAGATATAAATCGGCTCACCAATGACCTAATACTTTATGCACCTTGGTGGCCGGTGATTCCTCATAAATTACCTTCCGATATTACAAAATTTAATGGAAACCTTGAAGAAGACCCGTCAAATGATGTCATGGATTTTCATTTATGGTGTTCATCAAACTCCTTGAATGATGATTCAATTATACTACATATTTTCCAAAGAACGCTTACTGGTCTGGCTGCGAAGTGGTACATTGAGTTACCATGAGCTTCTTTTGATAACTTCACTACCTTAGTTACCACGTTTTTAACCCACTTCCAGTTACTCATACGATATGAGACTGGAAAGGAAATATTAACCAACTTTAAACAGACTACTGCTGCTCATATCTCTAATCATATTCATGAGTGGCATCGTTGTCATCGAATGGTTAAAATGTATGTTCCTGATTAGCTTTTGGTTCAGTGGTTTATAAAATCCTTGCTTCCATCTATCACTAAGGATGTGGTGAAGGGTAGAGTTGTCACTGAAGAGAAAGTAATTTCTCGTGCCCAATATTTGGGCTTGATTTATACACAGTCTGGCATGCTCTATGATAAGGTCCCGAATGCACCTCGACCAGCTTTCACCATCACTTCTCCACCATCAAGTAAGGACTCTCATGCCGGTGATGGTGTGATTGGTTCTTCGAGCACAGAAATGGCAGGTAGACCATCTGGTCAAACACTTGCCATTTCCAATCAAACTACAAATTCACTTGATAACATTATTGCTTCTGAAATCAATGCTGTGTTATTTGACAAAGGCAAGAATGAAAAGCAACCAGGAAGCAAGAAGAAGGGGAAGAACAAGGAGAAACAAAATAATTACCCTCACTAGAAATCATCTTATTTCTCTCCTTTGTCTAGGAGACCTCATTACCCATGTTTGATTTGTAATAATGAGAATATTATACGAGATTTCCCATACCGCTCCAAAGTCTCAAAGCTTCTGAAGAATTCTAATAGATCCGTGGTATTGACTGATCCTCTTCCAAAACCAGAGAGAAATATGGTTGCTATAGACCATGCTTCCACTTCCCAAGTGCTTATGCTATCTGCCTCTAAGCCTAAAATTGAAGTTTTGGTGTCAACACAAAGTAAATATTATGGAAATCAACCGTTGTTATTGAATAACCAGGCCAATCAACCTAACTCTTTGACTTCGACTTCAACTGATCCTATTCCACCACCTATTGCACTAGAGTTAACAATAAAACCACGTAAGGTAGTTGTACATAAATCAAAATTTAACCCTCCAGCTCGAGCTGCACAAAATTATAAAATAGCAGAAGATTTGACCTAGTCACCCTCTGTTATGTTGACACTCGAGGTGCTTCAAAATTGTCCCTCCCAAAAGCATGCTTTGTTGTCAGCAATTGGTGGAATCAATCAAACTAATTCCAATCTTGTGGTTTTCAACCATACGGGTTATATGCCACAGTTGCCAGTGCAATTAGCATTCGTGATTCAAGTAAATGACTTGAATAAACTTGTTCACCAAACCATCATTGACGAGGGGGCACCTACTTGTATTATGTCTGTGAATTGCTGGAAAACACTTGGCTTACTGCCTTTGTCACATTCACCAACAACGTTAAAATATTTCGACGGTCGCATATATATGCCTTGTGGAATAATGAGTAATCTATAAATTGAACTGGGAGGAAAAATAGTAATTGTTGAAGCTGAGGTTGTTGATAGACCCCTTGACTACAAAATTTTGTTAGGAAGACCATGGGTTTATGCTGTGGATGTTGTGGTTTCAATGTAATATCGTATGATTGCATTCCCTCATAAGGGTGGAATCACAGTTATCGACCAACTCGCCTTCTTCGCCTCTAGTTCACAGGCTACTAGAAGCATTCTATTAGTACACGGACCCCTGCTATGTCTTCAAAACATTGGTGTAGGTCTCTTCAAGGATCCTTCCCTAATAGGTAACTTTTCACTACCGTCACCATCCAATTTGGCAGAAGTGGAAAAAGTTGAGACTTGCAACATGATATCTTCCACTTCATCTGACTTAAGGAAGATTACCAATAGTTCTAAAGTTCATAATAATAATGAAATCATGTCACTAAGCCATATTGAGCTTGGATATCAATCAATATTTCTAGCTTGTGCACCGAACCCAAATCCATCTTCACCAATTGCATGGCTAGATCGTTCATTAGAATATGGTACTTCATCATCTGATCCTTTTTCATGTATATTTTCTACTGATGAAGGAATCGTCCAATCAATGACGACAGAAGAAGAACCAAGGGAAGATTATCAACATCGTTCCCATATTCCAAATTACATAGAATATTATTCAAATGAACATAACCACCCTTGAGTTGTTGATTTCCTTTTGAATTCTGTTTTCATAGATGTAATAGATTGAGAGCGAAACTTGTCAAATATTGAAGAAACAATTTCTATCAATATTTCAACCAAACCTAACATTGTAGAAAACATTAATGTTGGCAAATCATGTTCTCCATCAAAACTTGATAATTACCATGCTCTCTTCTATAAATTCTGAGATATATTTGCATGGTCATATGAGAAGATGTGAGGAATTAACTCTAGTATAGTTGAACATGAAATCAAAAGGTATCCTAATGTCGTACCAGTATGATAGCACCTTCATCCTTTTCATCCAAAGAAAGCTGTTGCTATTAAAATAGAAGCTGAAAAAATTTTTCATGCTGGTTTCATTTACCTTGTTCCTCTTACTGATTGCGTTTCCAATATTTTTCCTGTCATGAAGAAACAAGGGACAATACGAGTGTTTGTTGATTATAGGGATGTTAATCAGGGTTGTACAAAATACAATTATCCCACTCGCTTTATTGACCAGATTATTGATGAATCTGCCAGATGTGAGATATTCTCATTCATGGATGGTTTTTCCAGCTATAATCAGATCAATATCCACCCAAAGTACCAATCTAAAACTGCTTTTATCTGTCCATGGGGAAAATTCACTTACAGGAAACTCCCTTTTGGTTTGAAGAACATAGGGGAAAATTTTTATAAGGCAATGAACTATGCCTTCCATGACATCAAACATATTGTTCAACTATACCTTGATGATGTACCCGCTCATTCACGAAAGCATATTGATCACCCGCAACATTTGAGAGCTATATTTTTATGGTGTTGACACTACAAAATACGACTCAATCCACACAAATGTGTGTTTTGCGTTGGTCCTGGTGGTTTTCTTGGATTCATAGTGTCTAAAGTAGGAATTCGACTCGACCCACTTAAGGTTCACGCAATTATTGACTTTCCTCCACCTTCAAATCTACTTCAGTTACAGAGACTCCAAGGGAAAGTTAACCTTCTAAGGAGGTTCATTTCCAATTATGCTGAAATGGATAAAGGATTTACTCGTTTATTGAAAAAGGAAATACCCTTCCATTGGGATTAGGTTGCAAAAGCTTCCTCCGACGTGCATCAAGATACATTGATTAGAGCCTCATTAATGTATTCCCAAAATTATCAAAATGACTACTTCCTGTATCTCTCCGCTACAGATACAACCATTGGAATTGTTTTTGTCCAAGAACAAGATGGGATTGAACATCTGATATAATATTTGAGTCACAATGCCAATGATACATATGTTAGCTCTAGTTTTTGTTCAAGCTCTAAAGAGATTTTGCCACTATATCCTGCTCTGAAAGGCCACTGTCATTTCGGATTGCAACCATATGACATATATTTTTTCGTGTCAATTGCTGGGGGAAAATACTCAAAATTAATAGTCATTTTGCAGGAATTTGATTTAGAATTCATTAAACCCAAATGAATGAAATATCTTATTTTCACCGAGCTTCTTTGCGACCTTCCCTCAACTACCATTGATTCAACTTCAGAACCATCAATTCTGGATGAGTCTCTGTTCTTGATTTCGTCATCTAACCCGTGGTATGGAGATATACTGATTTATCTCAAGACTGAAACTTTCCAGCCTGATACCTCTCACTTGCAACAACGACGTATTCGATACCAAGCCAAAGATTATCTGATCATTGGTAACACTCTTTACCATTATGGTATCGATAGGATTTTACGAAGGTGCCTCACTCATGAGGAAGATGAGAAAGTTTTGAATGATTTCCATTCAAGTGCTTATGGTGGATACTTATCTGGTTATGCTACCGCGTAGAGAATTCTCTATGCTTTTTACTTCTGGCCTTCCATATTCAAAGATTGCATTGTTGCCGTCAGAAGCTGTTATGCATGCCAGATCTATGACTGTAAAGCTAGATTACCACCTGCACCATTGCATCCTGTCATCATTTTTGGACCATTCGCCAAATGGTGCGTTGACTTCATGTCATGTAACCCACCTTGATTTGGGGACATGGGTATATTATAGTCGTTGTTGACTATTAAAGACAATGGGCTAAGGCAATGCCGACATTAAACAACAATGCTGAGATGGCTGCACTTTTCTTTTTCAACCACGTGGTTGCCTAGTTTGGTCTACCACAGGCTATAGTTACAGATCATGGGTTGCATTTTCGCAATCACATGATGAGTGAGTCAACTTCCAAGTTAGGACTTTCGCATGATATTTATACTCCTCATTATCCACAATCGAATGGACAAGTTGAGGCCATCAACAAAGTCCTGAATTGAATGCTTCAAAGAATGATAGGGGTTCATAAACGAAACTGGAATTTAATCATGTACTCTTCTTTGTGGGCATATCGAACCACGGTGAGGAATTCAACTAGATTCACACTCTTTCAATTGGTGTATGTTCCAGAGGAAATCTTGCCGATATAATGTGAAATTTCATCTCTCAAAATCGCGATTGACATGTTACCCGATGCTTTTGATGAAGAAGCATGTTTCTTATAACTCATCCATCTAGATGAAACCCATCATGAAGCCGCATTAGGTAACGAAGCACATAAGAAATGAATCAAGGCGCAATATGCAATAAATGTCAAGCCTCACATTTTCTCAGAAGGAAACCTGGTCTTGCTTTATGATCAGGAAGTTGATAAACTAGGAGGAGGGAAATTATTACCATTATGGATGAGCCCTTACATTATCAAGCGTGTTCTGGAAAAAGGTGCCTACAAGTTGGTGGATTATGATGGAATTCCATTTTCGAAACCCCAAAACGGGTTGTGCCTCAAACATTACTATGTTAATTGAGTGTAGTAAAATCACTGTATATATGCTTGAATTATGTTGACACCTAATCATCAGGATTGGGTGAATAAATGTAATTGATGTAAATAAATAATAAGAAATATGAACAGTCATCAGGAGATGAAGTGAACAGTCTCTCCCTCATGTATATAATAAAGACCAACCTGAAGGAATAAGATATGAATTGATTTGGTGGAGTTACTGCCTGGCCTGACATGGTATCAGAGCCAACTCCATTTTTGGCATCTCCTTCTAGTCTTGTAACTCCCTTCGGCCATTTTTTTGCAGTATTTCCATTGCCCCCTCCATAATTGCTGCCCATTAAACGCTGCCACTATCTAAATGATACCCATTATATATTTTCATTCACATAATCTCTGACATTATTCTTCGCCTTCGCCTCTGCATGCTTTGACTCTTTTGCCTTCGCAACCACATTCACAACTCTTGCAATCGATAGTGCCACGGCCAAAGAAACATCTCTCTGTTGTACTCTTCAGTGTCTCCATTGTTATTATTATCATTAGCATTGTTGTGTTCCAGAATGGTGGTCTGGCAAATCTCTGACAGGGTCTTTGATTCCCGGGATGTGCACTGATTTCTTTGTATTTCCTTGCTCGCTCTCCCTCTTCGGTTTTTCTTGTCATTTTTTTTCATACCTGAAATTTTCGTGGGATGTCATTCTTCTCACGAATATTTTGTCCTCACTGTTATCTTGGCAAGCAAATTTGTAAAGTTCCCTTTACTTCCTTATACTTGGCCCCAATATCCCTCTGCTACACCCTCTCCCCGTGACAAATTTCATTCTCAGACTGGATTATAAGTTTGATGCTGCATCGTTTGGTACGTTGTTGAGTGGTGGTTTGCAGACTATGCCAAGGAGAGGAGAATGACAAGGCGTTGTTGCTGAGGAAGACAGCATAACCGTGGTGCCTTAACTATTGGAAAGCCAAGCGAAGTGAATGGAGCCCGGAGCCCGTGCGTTGATATATCTCCTGGTGTGTGGTGTGCTAGTGATTGAAGCAAAACAGTGAGCATGGACCTCATTGTGATGCCGCTGCTACTCCAACAACAAAACGAATGTAGGCTCAGTTTCCATTGTAATGTCGCTGCTGCTCCAAATCTGCGATGGAACTTTGTAGAGCTCGTGGTGCATGCTTGTTTATTGACTGTGATATGCGTTAATCAACCAAAATCACTGGCGTTGCAGTGTTTTCTTTGGTATATTTAATATCATTTTTTTTGGTGTATGTATATATATATATATATATATATATATATATATATATATATATATATATATATATATATATATATATAATGCTGATATATATATATAAATGATTCCAAGCCACTATTTTGGTACATGTAAAGCCACTATTTCTGGTATATAAAGCCACTATTTTGATACATGTAAAGCCATTGTTTTTGGTATATAAAGCCACTATTTTGGTACATGTAAAGCCACGTTGTTTCATTATCTCACTATCTTGGAATTACAATTTTTTCCAGTATTGTCGATTTTGGTTAATCATTGACAAATTTTTCAATGCATTCAATCATATCTATTGTGGGAGTAGTTCTTAGTGGAAAGGAGAACTATCTCGAGTGGTCCAGGAAGATACAACATACCCTCATTTACAATGAGTTTTGGAAAGAAGTATATGTTGGAGATGGGGACAAAGAACTAGAACAACGTACCTCTGAAAAAGAGTTCACCATTTGGGAAAATAAGAATAGCAAAGCCTATGCATTAATTGCATCATCTTTAAGTGAAGAGGCGAGTCGCCATATTTCACATTTTCAACTACTTTCGAAGCCTTACAAAAGCTGAAAGAACTCTATGACTCACATTCCACACTTGAAGTTCTTCAACTCATGGTTAAGCTCTTCACTCTTGAATTGAAAAATAATGATCCTCTTGCTCTTGCATTCGAAGTAAAATCTATAATGCATGATATCAAAGCCACCAAGGTTGAATTAGATATTCGTCTTATCACTTTTCTCAAGGCGCTTTATCCTACTTACTCCAATTATCTTGAGTCATTGCAAGCAAATGAAAATCTCAAAGATATTACCTTTAACTCTCTTGTGAAAAAAATTGTTGAAAGAGAGAAATCTTTTGGAAAGAAGACAACCCCTGAATCTTCTGAAGAGGCTGTGTGCCTTGCTCATAAAGAAAAGAATCCTACTCAAGATTCTTCCAGAGGAAGAGGTGGTCGAAGAGGAAGAGGAAGATATTTTAGTGGTAGGGGGGCAGACACTCTCAAGGAGAAAAGTCAGATTTTCACTGCATATGCTGCAAAAGAAATCAACCCAAAGGTAAAGCTAATGACACAGACAAAGGTAAAGCACCTGAATCCACTCATTATGTTGTGGCACACTGTAATATTAGAGTAAATGAAGACTTATTTCATGCTTCCCTTGCTTCTTGGAAAAATGATTGGTTGCTTGATTCAGGAGCAACTTGCCACATGACTCATAGAAAAGATTTTTTTGAAGAATTTTTTGACAATGTTGATGGAGAAGTATACTTTGCAGACCAATCAAAAATCAAGCCATCAGGGCTTGGCACAATCAGGCTTAAATTATGTGGTCTTCCAGACTTTCTTCTGCATCATGTTCTATATCTCCCACAGCTGAAGAGAAACTTGTTGTCCTTGGTCCACATCTGCCAGCAAGGTCACTCCATTCATATGTTTGATGGCAAGCTCGAAGTGAGAAAAACATCTAACCACTCACTTGTCATGAGGGGAATAGAAGAATAAAGGCTTCTCAAGCTGCAAGGTACCTGTGCTCGTGCACGACATTTCTCATACAATTTTCATTATGAAGAAGGTACACTTCCATCAAGTTTATTATGGCATGCTAGATTTGGACATTTGAACTATGATAGCCTCCACTTGTTGAAGAAAGATGGTGTCGTCGGTTTGCCTACAATTCCTAGGAATTTAAGCAATGTGATGCTTGCATTCTAGGAAAGCATAGCAAACAATATTTTCATGATTCACATTCAAGAGCACATAGAAAACTTGAACTCATTCATTCAGATTTATGTGGTCTAATGCCTGTTCCTTTTACAAATGGAAATAAATATATGATGACATTTATTGATGACTACACCAGAATGTGTTGGGTTTATTTATTGAATAACAAATCTGAATCTTTTCAAACGTTAAAGAACTTTCATAAATGGATTGAAAATGATGCACAATATCATATTGGGTCTATTCACATTGATAATGGAAAAGAATACACATCAAATGAATTTGAAAACTATCTTTTCCAACATGGTATCAAACATCAAACAACTATGCCTTATAATCCCCAACAGAATGGTGTAGCTGAAAGAATGAATAGGACAATCTTAAATATGGTATGCTCCACGCTCTTCTTCAAAAATGTAAAAATAATTTTTTGGGCTGATGCTATTCTATGTGCTGCATATATAAAGAATAGATATCCATCTAATGCTATTAGAAACAAGACTCCATATGAAATGTGGTATGGGCACATTCCTTCGGTAAACCATCTCAGGGTCTTTGGTTCCACCTGTTATGCCTTGATACCAAACATACATGGAAACAAACTTGGTGCAAGAAGTCGTAAGTGTATCTTTCTGGGGTATTCAAACACCTCAAAAGCATACCGTCTCTATGATAAAGTCAATAAAAATTTTGTTGTATCTAGAGATGTAATATTTCTTGAATCATCCAAAACTGACAATGTTGTTGAGTGGCAACTTGATCACTCAGATAGATTCGCAAATGCAAAATCATTTCAAGAATTCGATAATTAGATTCCACATCTTGAAGGGGGGATTCCTATACTAGATCAACATGTGGAATCTTCTTTTGAAGAACTCTCTCCCCTGCATGAAACTGCAACAACGGATGATGCTTTAAGTGATCTGATTGATAGAATTGGGAGATTCAATATTGATTAAGTCCCAACTCAATCAACGGAGCAACCTAGACCATCTGAGAAAGGTCCCCCAAAGTGGTTGACAAAGACACTTGAAAGTGTTCATCCCGATGAGGTTGGCAAGACAGGAACTAGAAATTCAAAATGGCAAAATGGAGGTGATGTATATGACTCTAATTCACCTGTTGATATGGATGTTTCTTATGATTGTGAATTTAATTTTTCTACAAATTTTGAACCAACTTCCTTCAAAGAAGTTGCTTCTCATGATGAACGGAAAGAAGCGATGAAAAAGGAGTATGATGCCCTCATAAAGAATGACACTTGGAAGCCGGTTAATCCTCCATTAGGAACCAAACCAATTGGCTACAAGTGGGTCTACAAGAATAAGTATACATCTGATGGCTCACATGACATGCACAAAGCTAGGCTTGTGGCAAAAGGTGTTTCCCAGAATGAAGGGGTCGATTATGAGGATACTTTTGCCTCCACAACAAAATGGGCTACCATCTGGACGCTCTTTGCCCTAGCAACTCAAAACAGTTGGAAAGTCCATCAAATGGATGTAAAAACTACTTTCTTGAATGGAGATATAAAAGAGAATGTTTTTATGTCCCATCCCGAAGGATTTGTTGTGAAAGGACATGAACATGAAGTATGCAAACTTGTGAAATCCTTGTATGTCCTCGAACAAGCACCATGAGCTTGGTATGAAAAACTAACTAAGCATCTTCTGAAACTCAATTTCAAACATTATGATCTTGATGATGAAACTTTATTTGTCAAGAAAGTTGACAAAACAGTTGTATATCTTATGGTATATGTAGATGATCTTTTGATGACAGGGAACAATGAAAGCTACATTGCATCCATAAAGAAGGAATTGGGGAAAAGTTTTGAAATGAATGATTTGGGCTATGTTCATTACTATCTTGGTATTGAAGTAACTCAACATCCAAAATCCATATTTCTTTCTCAAAAGAAGTACATTGGAGATATGTTGAACAGGTTTGGCATGACAGAATGCAATCCTCTTACTACTCCAATGGAAGGAAACTTAAAGCTCACATCTATTGAAGGAAAATAATTTGAGGATACAACAAAGTATAGACAACTTGTAGGAAATCTCAACTACCTAACTACTACCAGACCAAATATTTTGTTTGCTATTGGAATCCTCTCCAGGTTTATGCAAAAGCCTTGTGAGCGACATTGGTCTGCTGCGAAAAGAGTTCTAAGATACTTGAAGGGAAATCAAGACTTTTTAATGAAGTATACATAGGTGGACGACTTCAACTTTATTGGATACTATGATTCAGACTTTGATGGAGACAAAGAAACTGGGGTAGCTACTTTAGGATATGCTATGAGTCTTGGATCAGGAGTTGTCTCCTGGAGATCACGCAAGTAATTAGTTCCAACAGATTCCACAACAAAAGAAATTGTGTGGCTTAGGAAAATTCTTGAAGATTTGCAGGTAAAACAAGTACAATCAACTCCACTCATGATTGAAAATACCTTTGTAATAAAGTTGGCCAAGAACCCAAAGTTCCATGATCGAACGAAGCACATCAATACTAAATATTATCTGATTCGACATCATGTTGAGGCCAAAACAATCCATCTCCATCGTCGTTCCACTAATTAGCAAATTGCATACATCTTCACCAAAGCACTTGGAAGAGAAAAGCTTGAATGATTCAGAATGATGCTTGGACTCACCAACATCCCTTCAGATTAACGGGGGGAATGTTGACACCTAATCATCAGGATTTGGTGAATAAATTTAATTGATGTAAATAAATAATAAGAAATATGAACAGTCATCGGGAGCTGAAGTGAACAACCTCTCCCTCATCTATCTAATAAAGACCAACCTGGAGGAATACGATATGAATTGACTTGGTGGAGTTATTGCCTGGCCTGACAAATTGCATGTGTGTGTGTTAGTGTGTCTTTTAGAATTTTTTATGTGGTTAAGTAATATGCTTTGCATTTGTTGCAGATGTCAGAATCTTTGGAACCATTTGTTGGTTATGCCGATGGTGCTAGTCGTAGTACGCAGAACCTATCTTATGCAGCATGGTCCATTTTCACTCCAAGTGGTGAGTTAGTGAGTTTTCAAGGGATTTGTATCGGTTGTTATATGAACAATATCGCTGAGTATAGTGTGTTAATCGAACTTCTCTCTGATGCCATTTCACTTCGCATTCACCGAATCATCATTAGGTTGGACTCACAACTCGTCGTACTACAACTAACAAACATTTATACCATCTGAAACCGAAAAATTATTCATACTTTCCTTAGAGTTCATATTTTGGAAACACATTTTGAGTACGTTCAATATCAACATATTTCCAAAAACTTTAACACATTAACAGATTCATTACTGAACTATGTGTTAAACAGACATTTGCGACACAAGTAAAAGAAAATTTTCGATTCACATCATTAGTTGAATAGGATTTCACATAACCATATATAAAAAAATCTGAAAGTAAAATAGATAGATGTTTTAAAGTTTTTACAAATTTTTTGTCGAAGACATGTTTGGTCATCTAACCTAGAACCTCAAAATGCATGCAAAAATCATCCTAATTAGACCTAATGATGCTCATGATAATAGGTCATAGCTTGAGCTATCATGTGCAAAATCTGCATCCAATGGCCAAGAATACCAATAGTATGGCATTGTAGCCTGATAGGTAACTCCTCGATCCAGACATCTGGAATACCGAGGATCAATCCCTCTACATGATCCTGCAACTCTGCAAGTGTCTCGGCCAAATCCAAATCCCAAAGAACTACTCTCCCAACAATTCTCTGGCCTGGTCCACTTGCCTCCTGTCGGTGTCTCACAGGTCAAACAGTACCAACATATTCATTCATGAGAATGATTTTAGTTTAGTCTTGGAAACATCAAAACAAAAAATCATGTGGAAACATAAAAATCAAAAAATATTTGGTCAAAAAAGTATTTACCTATAGCACCCCATTGAGCACCCACTAATAGACTCAACTCTGGATCTCCACAAAAATCCATCCCTACGTATGCATGCTCCTCGATGACAATGTGTTATCGATCAATCCAATTGAATAATGTAGTAGAAAATGTAATTGATGATTGATCAACATGTATAACCATCAACTTGACCCACCTCTGCATTTGTGGATCTCTAGGACCAACTACACCTAGTGTTACAAGATGGAGTTGCATCAATGGAATTCTCTCTAAGCTAAAATAAATTGAGAGCGATCGATAGCCAAAGTTCTTGGTCTTACCACTATTTACCTTTGTGAGCTTCTCTTTCAATGAGGAAAGCACTACCTCACACCAATTGAATAAAGTTGGCTCAAGACACTCAAGTTTATATTGCATATATGCTCTGTTCACCAGATGGAGTGTCACACTACCTGCCAACTTTGCGATGGTGAAAAGGATTGTTCTCAAAGGCAAATCATGAATATCTTTGATTATTATCTTTTCCTCCTTGTTAGGCTGTGTACCTCGTCGAAAGAATTGTCGAACATAGTCCCTGACTGATTCCCCTCCATGGGAGGAACTTGAAAGGGATATGGGGGCACCACATCTTGACAACCCTGTAAGAAAGTAAACACCATCAATCATAATAGGGACTACATTGTCCCTTATGTTAAATTCCTGATCTGTTGAATCCCATGCATGAACAAGGAACTGTAATAGTTCTGATTGTTGCCTCATTTCGGACAACCTGAAGTATTTGAGCAACCTACAGTTTTTGAGGGCCTCAATTGTACCCAGATTATTTAGGGAAACCATTTATTTTTCTTCATGCTCGCTTTCTTGCTAAGTAATGTACATTCTGATCTAATGAAAACCTGAAATAAAACCATAAGCTTAATTAGGATCCTTTTCATGCAAAAAACTAGAGAAATTTTGGGCCAAATTGGTGAAAGAAGTTTGTGAAACTCGCCTAGCGCAGCCCATGCAAGGGGACAGTGCACTGTAGTGTAGTTAGCCATCTATCTAGGTGCTCCCTAGTGTAGTTTTTGACATGGAATCCTGCATTGATCCCACGGAGAAATTTTCTAACCACAGGGGCTCTAAAAACGCTAAAAATTGCATGAAATAGTAAAAGAATGACATGAAAAGAAAGAGAAGGGGTATATCTCCTACTCGGTATTGAAAACATGAGAAATTATCCATAGAATCTCTCACAATCAGTTGTTGAAGATCGAGGTAAAAAACAAGGTCAGAGCACAAACTGGATGGTAAACATCAAATGGTGAAAATAACATGGTAAGTTCTTGTTTTATGTTTATTTCATGATCATTAAACGAGTAAACTTTCATATTTACCTATTTTTACCAATGAAATAGATATGTTTAATCCAGTTAGTGTTGCTTTGAATAGATTTACTGCTGACCTATAGAATTTGATGTGCACAATCGTCAATTCTACTTTGACCACAGAGCATAATTTTATCTCTTTTTCTAGCTCTGTTAAACATCGAAAAAGGAACCCCCTTGTAGTCCTCTTTAATCTCTTTTTAGACTCTCGAAATATGAAAATATTTCAGAGCGATTTCCCTTTTGAGCTTGTTAATAGATTGGAAATGACATCTACTGAGTATAAGTTTAACCCTTTTTCGGATTGAGATAAATTGTTTACAAAAAAGGAACACGTTGATCGAACATGGTCAATAGGTTCTCTCTTGTATTTTTTTATGATTTTACGGACTTGAGAGACAAATATACAAAAAATAACTTGTGGAGATTACTTTTTGTCCCTTTTCAAACTCTCTAAAAATGAAAAGGACCGAGTTATCACTGTCATTAGACTCGTTAAAACATCAAATAGAAACAAACTTATCCATCATGACAAGACCGAGTTTCACCTTCGCTAGGGTCGTTAAAACATCACATAGTGATGGATTCACTCGAAGGGTGGAATTATACAATAAGCATATGTTATCCTCCTCAAGCTTGATAAAAAATAAAGATGTACTAGTAAGCAATGATTGGGGAAAATGGGAAAAGAAGTAAACCACTTTATGGCAGCAGGTCACTCTTGAACATCACACTTTCACTTCATCACTATGACTATTTGGGTTGGGTTATCTGCTTTATGGTCATCATACGTTAGTCTATCATACCATCCATTACTTCATTTTGGGTCACTCAATTAAATTCATCCTTTGCAATACTCATAAACCTTCATTTTCATGACCGCCATTCCTAAACCATGCATCATCAGTCATATTCCATCTCCAAAATCATTACACTTGTTTCATGTCATTGATGTGGGATACATCAAGGCAATTCTGTAATGAGTTGCTTCTTGTCGACGTTAGCACATTATCTAATAAGCTGACTTAGAAACACCCTTCTAGTACCTTGAGGCTTGCATACATCAATGGCAGGTTTCTCACTTTCAGTGATAGGTTGACATCGCCGGCCTTCGAATGAAAGACTTTGTATGGTTTTTGAGATGAAATCATCCATTCACACAATGCAGAATGTCCTATAGTACCTTGAGGATCATTATCATTATCAGTTATTTCTCTCGCATCTCTTTACAACTTACATCATTGGTTGATAATCGGATGGTATCTTTCCATTTTTTAATTTAGATCACATATTCACATGATTAGACTCATACTTGGGCGAACGATTGAATGAGATAGAAGACCCAAGATCTAGTTTCATCCACCCAGGCTGTGATTTCAGGAAATGTACCAAATCATCTGTACAATGGATTTACATTGATGGCCATCCTATCATCGGTCTATATCTGTAGATGACTATCTATGTACTTGTAATGAAAGTTTATATGTTGAGCATGGCTATGCGTTCCCTCAACAATTCATAAAAAAAAATAAAAAAAATATCATGATATTATTTATTGTAATTGACATAGGTCACCATCCACTTCGGAACCTCCCCATCAAATCATAAAGCATATCACTCAACATTAACATTTTTTAATTCAAGCTTTAAGGGGCAGCTGTTACAGATCAATTTGGGCACATCACTCCCATCTTTTAGATCAATACTGTTGGGGCTCATCAAACCTTAATTCAGTTGCTACAGGCCCTAGAAAAGTCATCACTTTGAATGCCTCCTTCCCTGAGAGTTTCTTAGCCTGAATCCCTCTAGAAATTCCTCCTTGAGGGCAACGCATCCTTGGTTAGGGGAAAGTGCGCTTTAGTGCAGGTAGGCCCATGCCAGGGTGATTTTTAGAGCAGTTAGGCCCACTTTGACCTATGTTGGGCGAGATTGAGTGAAATCCACATAGGGTTACGGGAATATTCTTATCTTTTGGAGCCATCTAGAATATTCCCACTCTTATCATCTCCTATGAGCTAGAAATTGGATAGGGAATGAGTTAAGTAAGCTACTATCCTCTCATCCCTTCCTCCATGGAAACTAACTCTAAGTTTGAAAGGCCATTCAATACCCTCATTTATGACCAAACCACCATCATTTGCCTATAGATTGAGCACTCATATAAGTGATCAAGGGTTGGACTTTGAGAATTTGTAAGGAGATACTATTCGTGTGAGGTTTGAGATTTTAAACAAGTATTGTTATGTTGCAGAAGTGTTGTTTCTTTTATGTGATATTGGTTGGAACCCAAGCTGGAAGAGTGAAAATGGATCAGACTTCATGGTTGTAATTCTCCCTTCTACTTAATAAAGATGTTTACACCTTTTCCCATATTCGTTTCTTTATCTATGATGATTATATGTGTAAATGATTTCGATTCCATTTGATTATAGTAGATAGATCTCTTGCTTTGATTGGTTTTTGTCCTCAGTTTATGGTTGTAGGTACTTGTCGAGCAGATTAAGTTCAGAAAGGAGCGGTAGAAGCCAAACAAAGAAGACAAAGGGAAAGTGAAATATAACAAGTAGGTCGCTTGTCTTATTTATCTTCTATAGAGAAAGGTTAAGCACTTTAAATATGTTGTTCTAGGTGTAGCTACCCACCTAGGGAAATTATGTTTACGTGTAGATGCAAAATTCCACATAAAAAACCTCATGAGGGCTCTAGGAGCATTCATCAATCTGAAAGGAATTAGAAACCATTCGAAAAGGCCCTCCTTCACTTTGAAGGAAGTCTTCCACACATCAAAGGGTTCAACTAGTACATGGAGATATCTGGACTTCAAGTTGATCTTGCTAAAATATTTTTCTCCCTTGAGTTGGTCTAGAAGGTCATCAACCTATGGGATTGGGTAACTATTTTAAACAATGATCTTGTTCAACGCCCAATAGTCAAAGCAGAGTCTCCAAGTCACATCCTTCTTTTGTACCAACATGATCAGGCTCCGAGAGGGTAATCAACTCAGCTATATGTGACCTTTCTGCAGCAGCTCCTAAATCTGCCTCTTGATTTCATCATTCTCTAGAATGGAGCATCGATAGATTGGTCCATTGGGAAACGACACACCTTGTGTCAGATCGATGGAGTGCTTTACCTAATAGTGTAGAGGCACCCCTGCGTGGGAGGTGAAGATGTCCTCATACTCCTCCATGACCTTGTCCATCCTTTGTTTTCTTGAGGAGGGGCCCTGTTGAGTGGTCATGGCCACCATATTCTTCTTTCCCCGAGGGTGAATCATGAGGAAAAAAAATTCACGGTTTTGGAAGTGAGCTTACTGCATTGTTTTGCAGTAACAAAAGAGATTACGGTAGGTGGTGATACCTTTAGTATCCTGTACAACTTATTTCCCAAAGTAACAATAACAATGTGAGGCCTTGACTCATACACATCGTGTCGCTTATATAAGTATGGTTGGCCTAATAATACATCACAAACATCCAGGGGAGCAATGTCACATAATACCTCATCCGTGAAGGGCTTGATGTTGTATGGAAGGTGACAATGTTGGCTCACATGAAGATCTTGTCCTTGGTGAAGCCACCCAATGTTGTATGGTTGTGGGGTTGACATGGTTGGTAAGCCTAACTGGTTCTCTACCTCTACCAAAATGAGGTTCTTTTGGCTCCTTTTGTCGATAATGAACTATAGCGGGGAACCCTTTACCCATATATCAAAGTGGAAGAGGTGCTTCTCCTCCTTTGGATCTTCGAATTCCTCCTTCTGGGTGTTTGTGGTAGCAACGATGGCATTGGGATTCACATCAATAATCTGATTCCCTTTGTCATCCCCCTTGTTGGGTCCTAACTTAGAGTCAGAACATGCATTTGATTCTAAAGCCTTCAGCTTGGCCAGAAGTGATTGTTTTGCCCGACACTCATTTGTGTTGTGAGTAGAGCTCTTATGGAACTCACACCACTTTGTCGTGTCCTTCTTTAGCTTCATGGTGTTTTTCTCAGCTTGTGACTTTGGTTGGCTTTCCTAGGCCATCTCGCGTTGGCTTTGTCCTTTGTTCAATGATTTGGGGGCATCTTTCTCTTACTTTGGATTCGTAGATTCAAAGTCTTTCTTCTTTTGTTTAAACTTTGTCTCGATTTTGATGGCGTATCGGTACTTCGTGCCGAGCGTGGAGATGTCTGGGAACTCCATCTCATCCTGGATGTACCTAGGCAGATAGCCACGGTACTTGAGTACCAAATGTTTCTTAGAATCCTTGATACCCAACTTCATGCGAAGGGTATGAAAAACATTTGTAAACTCTTATACATCTTGGTCCCTTCCTTGCTGCAACCTTGTCAACTTTATGTATTTATCCTCGTAGCTCTTGACAGGGTAGTACTCCTCCTTGATGGCTTCTCGGAATGAATTCTGAATCAGCCTTCTACTCAAACTAGGTTTCCCACCATTCCTTGATGTGGGTGTGGATTTGAGAATAATAAAAGTAATCTTTACTCGACTGGAAAAATAATGAACATAAAGTATACAACTAATATATTTAACCATTTATCTAAGGCGTATGTACCTATTTGGACCTCAAATATGAGAATGCCAAAGTTAACTTGTAACTAAAAAGGAGTGGAGCCTATAGAGTGGTTGTCGTAGGTGGATGGGTCGTTGGTGAGCAATCATTGAAAGCTCTAGGTAAATTTATCCATCTTCATGTTCCTTTGTTCCTCGAGGGCCTCCTAAGCAATATTTTGATAGGATCTCTTGCCCCCTCATCATTCTTTTCTTACCCCATGGGTGGTCATCAGGTTTTGCAATGTTGATCATGCAAAGGTTTAACCAGATCTAGTGCTAACTCCTTATATCTCTACCTCATTGGGGACATGCAAAGAAAAATAGAGAAAGAGAAGATAGCTCTGATACCACTTATCCATATTTAAACAGGAACACAAAAAAAATACAAATATATCCATAAATACAAAGATTCAATAGAAATACCACTTCTTTTCATTAATATCAAGTACTGAAATATTCTTACAAACAGAATGGAAATAAGACTATCTCGGGCGATGGGAGCTTATCTCTTAGAATAAATCTGGTGGCTACATGCTTCTGAACTATGTTACAATGAGGCTCAAAGGCCTATTTATTATTTAGAAATAATGGAAACCCTAAACATCCAAAAACCTAACCCTATGAGATGAAGTGCCAAACTATGGGCCTCATTTGGGTAAATTGGTACATCAATTTCCCACGGTTGTAACTTTGGCATACGATCTCAGTTTGACACGTACAATACCTCGTTAGAAATATCTATCCGAGGAATACAACTTGTGAATTAAAAATAAACGCCAACTTATCATTTTGGCCTTGGATTTTCCAAAAAACTTCGTTTAGGGCCTCAAAATGGCTCTCGAAGTTCAAGACCCGAAAAACTATCCAAAATAGTAAATTGTGCTACAAACTACCAACTCATCTTGGTAGGTAGAACCCCAGAAGTCTCAACAGTGCATGCAGGTATTGACGCTCGGCATGAGGTAAGTTTGGCCTAGGAGGTCCTTCCCAGAAAGTAAAGGTGTAGCACAATTTATAATGATCAGGAATCATTAAGAGCTATCCATTTATGGAATGCACAAAGGTATGAATGTGCTTAAACTAGGTTGTTTTTATTAAAAAAATTAACAGAGAAATTAGTTGCAAAATATAAAAGCTTGAGACCCTTTTTCTCTCCCCTCACTAAAAGATAGATGGTGCAACGTGACTCATTCATTGCTGAACAGGTGTATGATGACATCAGCATGATGTTGCAGTACAAAACACGTAGCAAGAAGACCCAGTGTTTTTAGGTACCCTAGAGGGCCATTTATAAATGACACGTGTCACCACTAAGATGGCACCACGTAGTGTTGGTGACATCAGCATGAAGGCAACTTGAAAGGTCTTCCTAGAAGAAAAAGCCCTAAATTTATTATCTGAAAGACAAAACCTAGAAGGTAAATTAAAAAAGGGAAAACTCGAAAGGAAAATCCTGGGAGGTAAATCTTGGAAGGAAAATCCTCGATGACCCAGAACGAAAATTCTAGAAGGTAAATCTTGGATTCCATGGAAGGAAAAAACAAAGGTTTAAAGAGAGAAATAACTCGGATGATGGGCCGAAGAAAGAAGAAAAGTGTCAATAAATAATGGAAGGCACACTTGGGGCAAGGTTTTGTTATAGTTGCATGTGTATTCTGAATGTGAATCTATAGTCTTTAATTAAAAGGATTTATGCCTATGTTGAAGTTCTTTGGGCATATGAATGAATGAGTCGGTAACTAATTTTGGTGTTATCCACAATATTTCACTTGGGTGAGTTGAAAACTTAAAAACTTCCATTTATATCAAATACATATGCAATGCAAAAAATACAAAATCAAAGGAATGAATGAGTTGGTAGTTTAGATAGATCTATAAATTCTATAAAAATAGAAGACATCGTCTAAAACTTGTAAAAATTCCATAATAGTAAATTTAACTAGTAAAATAAAGGTTATCAAGCAAAAAAATGTAAGGTGAGTTAGAATAATTGGATATGAGATGCATGTGACTCAATTGAATATGAAAAAGGAAAAAAATAAGATAATCATGCAAGAAATCAAAGTGCAGGATAACTAAGTTATGTTAACAAAAATATTAGTTTATATTTATTTATAAGCCGAATTCGAGCATATAAGGTAAGAGTGTGTAAGGTTGTTGGTGTAACAACATGCATAGTGTGGCTATGCACCAGAGGTGAATCAAATACCAGCATCGGTGTCTTAAAGGTGTTTGAGAAGGCAAATAATGAATTGGTGACTATTGTTTTTGTCTAAGGTTATTTTATGGTAAGGGTTAATGTTAATGGTGTGAATAGTTGGTGATTTGATCAGTGATCAGTGATTGCTAGTATAGTTGGTGTTTTATCAGTAATAGAAGACTGTTAAAGGTGTTTAATGGTGGTTTTAGTGAGTAGTTGAGGTAAGAAATTTATTTGTTTGTGAAAACCAATTGTTTATTTGTTCATGTTTAAAAATGGAGGAAATATGGATCAAAAAGGCTAGAAAGTGGTAGCTTGCATTCCACAGGCAAGAGGCCTTTTCAATAGTAGCTGATAAAAGATCAAGGGAAAGAGTGATTTTTAGTAATGGTTGATTAATGAGGAGGGGCAAGTTTCCCTTTCAGTGAAACTGATAAAAAAGCAAGGGAAACAATCCCTTTCTATGAAAATTGATAAATCTCATCTATTTATTTATTAATAAATAACTATTTACATAATTAATTCAATATTATTCTTTGACTTTTATTCCATTTTTCCTGACCCAACTCAGTCTAAACATAGTGGTTTTATCACAAAAAATTGACAACTCACTATATGAGAAGATCAAGAAGAGCCCGTTGTGATACTTGCAAGAGGCAATGAAAAGCCAAAGACCACGACACCAATGCCACCACTAAAAGGAAACCTGAAGACTGACACAAGAAGTACTTCAATAAAACAAACCCAAGGAAACTCACACCAGAGAACTAAACAGGACAGAGCATCCTCACAACCCAGGGGAATTACGAGAGAAAACAACACCACTCCAAATGAGAGGAGTAACTTTTATGACCTCAACCCAACATAGAGAGTTAGACCACCTTTTGAATTTCCCAAAGAACAAGATATCACATTCACTCTAAAACAAACCAGGAAAAATGTTGAGCATTAAGACCATAGCAGAATGTTGGCCAACCGACAAAGACAAACTCTTGAAACTGCATAGAAAAGACGAGGAACTAAAAGAAAAAGAGACCTTACTCCGAGCACCAGACAAAGAAACTCAAACTTTCTAGAAACTTGTTGACAACTGGGGATGTGCAATGGTGAGGATATAGAACCATACACCACACACTCGGGTACCATAGTCTCACGGGAAGACCAGTAACCAAAGACCGGCATAAACCAAAGAATCTAATTTGCCCTTATCCCTCCTTACCCTAGGTAGAAGCACCAAAGAGCTGCCATAGCGCTTGAACCAAACACCTCCAACCTCCTCACTACCCTAACTCATCGCCCAAGATAGCAGACTCGATTGAAATGCTCTTGAAACAATATATATAACAACTCGTTGTGGGTAATTAATGATCACTCCTGAAATTTGATGAAAGAAGTGGCACATAAAGGCCGAGTAATTAAGTGCGTGGAAAAGGCGCATTCTTGAATGTCATCACTTGGGACACTTGTACCCTTATATGATCACCCCCATTAGGGAATTCCATTTAGTTATTACTAAAATTATCATAAATTCAGTTTTATTTTTGATATCATATTTTAATTTGGATTTATCATATTAGGTAATTAGAATCTAAACGTGATTTAATTATAAAACAATTTGTTGAATAGATTTAATTCCTTATGATATTTGGTTGATACACAAATAAGCGAACCTATATTGATTCTTAATAATAATATTTTTATTATAATTATAATTATATATAATTAATGATTTCTTTGATATTATAATTGTCAAAATAAATTATCATTATTTTTATTTATATGATAAAAAGGGAATCAATGTATATATGTGTGTGTATGTGAGTTTTTCATGTTTATATATAGAATATTTTTATTTCTAATTATATGTTTACTAATTAAATTTAAAGATATGTTTAATAATTAAATTACAAATATATGCATTTTTTTTTTAAATATGGTAAATATTGTAATTTCTTCTACAAAGGAATGTACATGTATATGTTAAATATTTTAGGTTAGTCTTTCACTACAAAGATTTAACCATAACCAAAATTTCACTCTTCTTACAGAGGCATAAGATAGCATAATGTTCAAAAAAATCAATAGGATTATACATATATTTAAAAATGACTTAGATTAGCCATGAGGGCAGAATATGACACTAGAAAATAAAATAAGCATGAGCATAGTATAAGGTTATGCAAATTCATCAAAGTACGTAGTTGCAACTTAAATGGGGTCCTCATTGTCATTGGGGGTGCTACCTACTAAGAGAGGGATACCAAGGTGTTACTCTATGTAATCAAGGTGCTAATCTAGGTCCCTTATATAATGATACAAATGAAAGATAATTTTGAGGAAAACGCAACTCTTGACACAAAATTTTGATATGAGGGAAAATTTCTGTGAAGATTCCCAGGAAAGGTCTCATTATTTCCGAAAGAGGTACAATACAGGTTTAACAAGTTGAACCTTTGGAAGGCATAAATTCTAACCTCTATAACAGAATGGGGAAACCAGAAATAAAATAGGAAACTATTAATGAAGAGATTGACATGAAGAACCCATGATTTTGTGTTGAAGTCCCAAATCCCAAAAAAATTACAGAGAAAGCTATAGGAAAAATAAGACATGAAAATAATGGGTAACAAGTTGCACTTTTGGAGGGCATAACTCCTAAGAAAAGTATTGGAATTGACAAAATTAACAACCAATGGAACGGTATTGGTGAGAAGGATATTATAGTGGACTCAGAATTTGGATATGGGTAGTGATTTGGAAAATAATTTTCCCCTTATAGCTCAAGAGTATAACAAGATCATGAAGACTTGTAAGATGACTAGAATCACTAAAGCATGGGTTGAGTAGAGTACTATGGATAATGAAAAGATGATAGTCATTGATATAAAGTTCCTCAAAGAAGGAACTATTTTAGGATTGTGATATTGAATGTGGCTATGCATGTCTCGATAACAATCACAGGATTTTAAATAGTAAATAATTAGGTAAAATGATATCCAAAAGGACATGAAAGAAAATTTGGATACAACTATGATGAAAATAGTAAAACAAGATACACATGGATGGTGAAAGAATATGAATAATCAGGAAAAAGCACAGAATGGGACAACCATGCTATGGATTTTCCGATTTGCAATAAATTCCATGAGAGAATCTCTTTAACCTTTCGTTTATTAATTTTGCATGAAATACTAAACACAATGCATGAATTTATGTGCTATATATACACATGTGTGTGATGGATATGTATGTATGAATGTGATGTATGTATGCATGCTTAATGACTTCATGATGATTGACAACAATTTTCTCTAGTTATTATGATGTAGCTATTTAGGAAGATGATTCTACATATGGTCTTCTACAATTTGCAAATCCCAATATTTTATGCTATATGAATTTTGAATCCAAGGAATAACATACCTATGGATATAATATTGAGTTTATGGGCATGCTTTGTTTGTAATCATTTGTTGGCACGATTGGTTGCAAAATAGGCTCATGTACAAGATTCAGGTAAGGATATGATAGGTTTGTAATACATATGGTCCATGGGAACAAATATTAGAAGAGTTGTGGTGGATTGCACAAAGGGACATTGTGTAGCTGGTATACGAGTTTTTTCATAGAGAATAAGATAATATCAAATGTTTAACAATATCATAATACAATACTTACTATTATAATATTTCAAACAAAATTTTATGAGTGTTATGGTAGTCTTTTGAGCATAATCATAATTGGATGGGCTACCTAGCCTTGATTCGAGTAAGGCAACATCAAATATTGAACACTAGATTACGTCCAAGGACTTCATATTTTGGTTTGTAGAACTATGAGGAGGACGATATTACTAGAGCTAGAATAATCACAAGTTAGCAATTACCAAAGGTGACTAGTTAGTGATAGTGATTATAATAGAATATTGAAAATGACCTAAAATAATAGAATAATAGTTATAAAGAAGGGGGAGTGTCTCTTCCACTCACATATGTGGGTTAAGGGTTCACTGTTGTAGTTCATTGTTGATAATGGGATCCAAAAGAACCTCATTTCTGTGGAGGTCATGAAACAGTTAGTCCCACCAACCACACCACACCCACAGTCATATAGAATCGGGTGGTTTCACCAAGGATGAGATCTTCGCATCAGCCAACAATGTCATCTTCCCTACAACATCAAGCCCTTCATGGATGAGTTACTATGTGACTTTTCTCCTATTGAATTTTGTGATGTATTATTAGGTCAACCATGCTTATGGAAGCTTCATGTTGTGTATGAGTCTAGGTCTCACATTATAATTATTACTTTGGAAAATAAGTTATACAGGTACGAGAGGTTGCGCCACCTACCACCATCTCTTTGATCTATGTTAAACAATGTTGTAAGATCATCTCATCATAAGGGAAATTTGTTTCATTTTTTATTCGCTCTCAAGTTAAGGGGAATATTGTGGACACATCCATGGCCCCAAGGAAATGATTCTCTACACAGAAGAATTAGGTGGATAAGGTCATGTAAGAATGCAACGACAACTTCTACTCATCCACATGGGTGCCCTTAAACTATCAGATCAATCATTCGATTGATGCAAACCCCAAACTACCTCTAGCCAATGGGCTGATATACCATTGATCCTTTCTGGAAAGTGAAGAGATGGAGTGGTATATCCAAGAGCTACTACAAAAAGGGCACATATGACCAAGTTCCTCACCTTGTGGGAGCCCGATTGTACTTGTGCAGAAGAAGGGTGGGACCTGGAGGCTATGCATTAATTATCAGGCACTGAACAAAATCATTGTGCTATGGATTGATGACCTTATTAACCAACTCAATGGGCACAAGTATTTCAACAAGATCAATATGTAGTCTGGCTATCACTAGGTTCCAATAGCAACCATAGATGTATGAAGACCACCTTAAAATCGAAGGAGGGCCTTTTTTCATAGTTGGTCATTCATTTTGAGTTCAAAAATTCCCCTACTACTTTTATGAGGTTGATGGATAACATATTGTGGCCCTTCACTAACTAATTCATTTTCATATATCTGTACAACATTCTTATCTTCAACAATATTTAGGAAGAGAACTTGCAACACATTCGCCATGTCCTTGATAGACTACACCAACAAAAACTATGTGTTGACTTGGAGAAATGCACCTTTGGTATGATTTAGGTCCAATATTTTTGTTACATCATAGATGAGCAAGGCGTGCATGTGCATCTCGCTAAGATCCAATTTATTCAATATTTTCCAGCCTCGATCACTCTCATAGAGCTTATAAGCTTTTTGGGCCTTACCAATTTTTATTGGAGGTTCATTTAGGGATTCTAACATATCACTTGGCCTTTGCGTTAGGTTACGAAGGGAGGAGTGATTTTTTTTTCTTAGTCTTAGTCCTAACATAAGACATTCATTGAGATGAAGAACCACCTTTTATTTTCACGTATACTCACATTTCCAGACTTGCAACAACCTTTTGAAATTGAGACACATGCCTCCAACTATTCTATTGGTTCAATTCTAGATGAGTAAGGGCATCAAGTGGCCTATCATAGTGAGACACTTTCTAATACAATTTGAAAGAACACCACCTATGATAAATAGATGTATTCTATAATGAAGGGATTCCATCAATGGAAACATTACATTATGGGGAAGGAAATGATCATCCACACAAATCACCAACCTCTTTGTATTATATATAGACAAAGGAAGTTGAAAAATGATGACCATCATAGGTTGTCTACATATCTACAACAATTCCACTTGAAAACTAAATATAAGAGAGGCACCACCAATCATGTTGCATATTTCCTTAGTCATCCCCCATTTGTAGCACTAACTACTATTCTCAACTCTTGTGGTAATGAAACCTTTGTATGGTTGCAATTGTACAAGAATGATCCAAAATTCGAGACCACTTATCAATTGCTAGTGGATGGAATGAAAGTTCCATATTTCCACGTCTAGGACACATTATTATACCACTTGAGACATATTTTTGTTCCTTCAAACAAGCATGCCAAATTGATTTTGGAGGCACACTACAATCTAGTTGCAAGGAACTATTTCATGGAGAGAATTGTGGCCATACTATAGAAGTATTTTTATTATCAAAAACTTTAATAAGATGTTGGAAAACATATCGCATCCTACACTACTTTTGTTATCACCAAGACAACCATCTAGAAGGAAGGCCTGTCCGCTGCTCTACATACTCCTATCTAGCCCCGAGAATCCATCTCCATGGACTATCTTTCAGGCCTCCCTTCTACCAAGCATGGTAATAACTATGTATCTATGGTTGTGGGTAGATTTTCTAAGATGGCCATATTTTCAGCTTGCAAGAGGAGTATCACAATAGAAGAAATTGCCAAACTCTTCTTTGAATGCGTATGGGTACATCTTGGAATCCTGCATACCATTATATCAAATCGGGATAGCAAGTTCTTCCGCACATTTTGGTCAAGCCTCCAGATGTTATTAGACACCAAGCTCACCAAATTGATTACATTCCATCCCAGGACTGATAGCCAGACAAAGGTTTCCAATAGGATGATAGTGCAAATACTACACAAGTACAACTATAAGCATCTATGAACCTCGGATGAGACCCTTCCTTATGTGGATCTATGAACCTAGGATGATAGTCATCCTTATGTGCATCTATGAACCTAAGATGAGAGCCTTCCTTATGTTCTCTTACTCTCCTCAAAAAACTTGTGATAAAGTCCAGGGAAATGACCTCCGATTTCCACTCCAGAATTGGAATCGGCTGTAGCATTCTGCTTGGATGCTTACAGTCTGCCTTCACCTACTGACAATCCAAGCACCTAGCCATAAGCTCTGCTACATCTCTCTTCAAAGTTGGCCAATAATACAATTTATTCACTGTTGTTATCATCTTCTGATAACCTTAGTGACCTGAATATTGTTTCACATGAAACTCCCTCAATATAAACTTCTTGAGCTCATTACTATCTTTCACATATATGTTGTCCCTAAATTTAACAAATCCATCTACCATGAGACAATAGTGCACATCATGTGCACCCTATACTTGTACCACTACATGTACCTCTACCCATACCGCTACTTGTACCTCTACCTGTACCTTTAATGTATTGAAACCTCTGCATAGTCTGCACATACATGTCATCATGTTGGCCTACCTGCAAGATCCCATTGTGTAAATCTGTCCCATAGGAGCTTATAACTGTACTGTGATTTACCTGTATCCACCTACTAAGAGACTATACCACCTTGTTCTCTTTATCTTTGATATCCCTAATATCAAAGCCGAACTCATTGATCATGGCCAACCATCGAGCCTACCTCCCATTCCAATTCAGTTGGTCAAATAGATACCACAAAAAAATGTGATCACTCATCAATACAAACCTCTTGCTAAGAAGATAGTGCCTCCACATCTTTAACGCATGTATGGTTGCTTCCACATCAAGATCATGTGTCGGGTAGTTATACTCGTGCTCATTCAGTTTCCGTGACTCATAGTATGCCACTTGTCCATCCTACATAAGGACTCAACAAAGTCCTCTCTTGAAAGCATCTTTACATACTAAAAACTATTTATCTATATCTACAATCTTTAACACTAGTGCATGTGTCAACAACTTCTTGAGCTACCCAAAACTGGATGCAAACTCCTCTGTCCATTCAAACTTCTTACCCTTCCTCTGCAATGATGTGATAGGATATGCAATCTGCGAAAAATTCTTGATGAAGATCCTTGTTAGGGTCCTATAATTTTTATAGGATTTCTTGATTATAGCTAATCATTACTATATTTTAGATATTGTAAATAATATTCCATGTTGTAAATTATTTCCAAAAAGGGTCAAAACCTTAAGAAAAATAAATAAATATGCTTGCAAGACGAAATACAACATTAGAGGATAATTAAGTATGTCTATATTAAATTAATCACATCATTAAAATGTTATTAAATAAAACTGTAATAAAAGCCTTGGTATTATAGCTTGATTTTGTTGTAGGGTTGAAAATGACAAAAAGGGATTTTGTCACATGGGGTTAAATAATTTCTTCTTTCACACTCCTTGATCCTCTCACTCCATAGATCGATGGCCTACATTACATTTCGGCCCCTCCTCACCATTCGAACTTTCTCGTCGGTGGGGGGCGAGCGGGTGAGGAGGTCCAAAATGGGTGGCATTCGAACCCACCCCCACAACAACATGTCACTGTTTCATGATTTCTCACCCCCCAGGGCCGAAACCATTAACTGCCTTCCCCCACCTCCCAAAAGTGGTTTCTCTGCCCAGTGATACCACTGTTCTATTCACCTACCATGTCCCCACTTCATCACCTCCGCCACTCCCATCACGCAACATATCCTCCACCCATTACTCCCATGCCAAAATACACTCACCATGTCACTCCTCATCTCCCACTCCTATTCGGCCACCTAATCATATTTCTTCCAACCATGTGCCTCCATGACACTTCACATCTCCACGTCATATGTTTTTTTCGTGGTCAGTTAAAAATATGTTTTTCCCTATAAAACACAGTAATTTCAAACGTTGTTTATAGGCAACTGAGAAGATATTTTCACAAACTGAAAGAGGGTTTTTCTTCTAACATCGTTATGCACAAAAACCACTCTGAGTTTTGTAACTACTATTATTGGGAGATGCTAATAATTCTTTAAAGGAATTTTTTCCAGAACTTTCCTATTTTGGGCACCTTTTTGCAGAAACTATTGTGGAAAATGAGGGATGAATATTGGGAAGATGGAGAAGAGTTTTGTTCCCCAGATAATCAAATACAAAAACCTCTCTCGTTTTTGTAACACCTATTATGGTTTGGGATATTCGGATGGATCTTTGCATGTATGTTTTCCAAAACTTTCCTGCTTAGCCATACTTTTGTAGAACAAATTGTGGCCAATCAGAGATGACTCTTTTGAAACTCGAGGAGGTTTGTGTTCCTAAGATGCCAAAGTACAATAAAATACTTCATATCTTACACAAATATTGCAGAATGATAGATACATTTACATATTTACAGTTTATTTGTAAGACTGTGCAAAGTCTTGTTTTAGACATCATTTTGCAAAGAATATTGGGAACAACTCGAGCTGAATTTTGGGTATCGTAGAAAAGTTTATCTCAAGAACATAATTCTCTTCAATAACCTCTCTCATTTTTTACATAACTATCTTGGATTGAGATATAAAAATTGATGACTAGACCCTATTTTTGAGAATTTCGGCAGGAAAATGCTCAAAGACAGTTAGCCACCTCATCAACTAAGAGTTGCAATCAAATTCGAATTTCTCTTCTTTGTCGACATAAATCCATAATGATAACACCAAGTAGATACATTAGTTTTTAATGTCCTACATTTTATTTCTATTTGTGTAAGAGATTTTAGGATATTTGTAAAAATATCTTGAGATTTTTATCAAGATATTTTAGTTTAGAATTTTTATAAATACATCGTCATTTGAAGTAAAAAAGGATTGGGGTTTGTATGAAGAAATCTATTGTCCAATGTAGAGATGTTCATTGAGCACAAATGGACTAATTAATAATACAAAGACTCTCTACAGGGTACTTCTGTTGCGATATACTAGTGATGTTTTCCTTAATGTAATTGTGTTTCCACTGTTATTGTAAAACAGGAGATTTGAAAAATAAGATATGATTTTGAACACCTTATTTGTACTGCTATTATAATCTGTATGCTTTCTTCTGAAGTTTGATTGAAAATTTCATAAATGATTTTCAATCACCGTTGAAACACCTTTTCTCCATACCATAATTCAATTTAAAGGTCCGGTATGCATAGCTAACTTTCCCTGTGATTACTCCTTTCAACTTTCAGTGTAGTATTAACTTTATTTAACTCCATTTCCAAATGGATTCCTCTTGATCTTCCAACCAAGCCATTTTCAAAATCAAACTCTTAGCCCAATAACTAGGCTAAAAATCCCAGTAAACAAAGCTAAATCTCACTGAGAGATCCCCCTCTTAGTTTAAGAGGGCTAGATCCTAAACTCAAAAGTGGTTTTGATGTTGGCTTTGTGGTTTTTTTTCTTCACCCTTGAAATTACGAAATGCTAACACTCCTGTAATAACTTACTAACACCATGAAAGATCTCACCTCATCCACATTCCTGGGAGCTGCCCACTCCATAATAGCTCTTACCTTTTATGGGTCGACTACTATGCCATCGTTTGAAACCACATGTCCCAAGTAGTGTACTTTAGTTTGGAAGAAATTTTACTTGTTCAGTTTAACATACAACTGATTTTGTGTCAAAAATATTGAAGGTGTTGGTAAATTCTCAACATGCTCTTCTTCATTTTTAGAATATACCAAGATATCATCATTGAACACAATAACAAACTTGTCCAAATATGGACGTAACACACTATTCATCAAGCACATAAAGGTAGCTCGAGAATTAGTTAAACCAAACGGAACTATAACAAACTCGTGATGCCCATAAATGGAATAGAAAACTATCTTGTAGATGTCCTCTTCTTTAATTTGTACTGATTATATCTGGATCTCAGATAAATCTTTGAGAACATTGCTGCTCCCTCCAACTGATTGAACAATTCATCAATCCTCGATAAGAAATACCTGTTATTAATGGTCACTTTATACAACTGACTATAATCAATGCATACCTTGAGAGTACCATCCTTATTCTTCACAAACAATACCGGTGTGCCCCATGGAGATACACTTGGCCTAATGTACCCCTTTTCAAGAATTTCCTTCAACTGTGGCTTATACTCTACCAACTCAAGTGTAGTCATCCTTTACAGTGCCTTTGATGCCTGAGATGCCACTGGAACCAACTGAATAGAAAAGTTTACTTCCCTGTGAGGTGGAAATTCTAAAATATTTGTAGGAAATACATCCTGAAACTGATGTAGAAATGGCTACCTACTCAAAACATATTCATCCTCAATTTCCTTTCCTTTGTCACTAGAAATGTGCATTGCAAATAACACACACCTTTTCTTGTTACTACACTTGGCCTACATAGTTGTCACCATTCTTACTGATTTTGCTTTATTCTTACCCCACAAGACTCTTCGTTCCCGATTCTCATCCAAGAACTCAATGGATTTATCATAACAATCCACCTTGGTTCTATGAAGGTATACCTAATCCATTCCCAACGCCATATTGTATTATCCCAATGGTAATAGATTCAAATGTTCTAATCTAGTGATACCATTTAAATCAAATGCACAATCTCTTACCCAATGATGAACTCACTTCTTTGTACCTATAGCCAACTACAATAACCAAGACTCTGCATGCACTTGTTTATTCAAACCACACTTATCCACGAGGTTTGGATTAACATAACTATAATTAGATCCAGGGTCAATCAAAATAGAAACAAATTAATCAAAAAGCTTATTGTAGATCTCAATGATACATTCCTGACAATCTTCCTGTCTGTTATCTAGTGTTTCATAGATATTAGGAATACTTTGCCCAACATCTCCCACACCCTGTGCATCCTGAGCATTGTAGATCTATGTTTTACCACCCAGATACTCTGGAAAATCTCTCCTACAATTCTCTCCTTGACAAGTCCAACATTGTAGAGGCTTGCACTCTTCATCCTTATTTTTCTCCTTAGATTGAAGTCGCTATCCTCTTTCAAATGCATTGAACCTCTTAGACGGTGTTGCATTCTCTTTATTACCTGCACCCTAAGGTTTTTCTCCCTTCTTCTACCATTTTCCTTTGTTCCTTGCATTGCCTTTCCATTCTAGCTTAGTTTTATATCTATGATTTGATTTCTCATAATAATGCTTTAGCTTTCGGATGGCCTCCTCCAATGCTCTAGGTTTATCAAACTCAACCCTGTCTTCAAATGAAATCAGTAATCGACTTGTGAATCTCTGAATCTTGGCCTTGTCCTCCTTGCGGTAAGGCACATACCTCAATAGCTTTAAGAACCTACTAGTGTACTCCTCATCTATCATCGATCCCATCATTAGCTCATAAAATTATTTTTCCCTCTAATTACAGTATCTCTTCGATAGGTACTTCTTCTTGAATAGTCTCTCGAACTCATTCCAAATCAAGTCCTCCTCATGAATACCTTTGACATTCTTCAAATCTTCGCACCAAATATCTTCTCTACCTTTGAGATTGAATGTAGCTATTATTGCTTTCATGTTCTCTAAATAATCATGAAACATAAAAAACTTCCTCATACCAAACAAATATGCCTCTGCATCCTATGATTTCTTCGTCTCTCCATTAAAGGTAAGTAGCCTTGCTTTCTTGAAATCATCAAGAAATATTCCTTGTCACTCCTACTATAAGGATGATAACGATGCTGATCATCATTCTTGTTAGAAGGAGAACTAGACTAGTACTTGAGTGCATCACCTCCCCTATTTGGAGTATCCAAGGACCTTCCATATCAGATTGCGTTGTCTCTATCTTACCTATACTTTCCATGAGACTAATTTCATGTGCCCCATTAGTTCTATCTTCCTGCTCATGGCTAATACAAAGTAGTTTCTCTCGCTACAATTCTGAGAAACTCTGAAGTATCACTACATTTACCTCTTCTTGTTTCTCTTGTACTCGTATGATTCTTTCATTGTCCGCCTTATGACCCCTTATTTGTTTAAGCTTCTAAGTGTATCTTCCAAATACAAATAATGCCCAACACCACGCTGCTCATCTAATCGACAGGGTGAGTCTTGGGAATTACAGTCTACCATCTTGTTAGTTATCTTTGATATTCTATCTACAAGGTATATCATGTCATTCGAACCAAGTCACAATAAACCAACGTAACTTAGCATAATATTGGGAGGATACCTCATCTGCAGGATCAAAAAATCAATGTAATACATGTATAATATAATCATGACAACATATAGAAATATACGACATAATCAAATAAGCATATAACCATCATTCTAGTTGGAGTCTAGTCATCAATTCATGACCATATTAACTAAACATATCATACCATCATGCATGAAAGCAAAAAGCACATCATTATACACTTGACCACATGTGAATACTAACATGCGTAAACAATGTATAATAACTAGACACTCATGATGACACACTCCACAACAAAACCAACAACTTCCCATGGTGGCCTCACTACAACCATAACCCATACCATACAAATGAAATAAGCACATAGTCTCACAACACAAGAAACACATATGCAACTGACATTAATGCATGAAGAACACATAGTCCATCTAGTCTAACGGGTGAACCATGCTCTGGTACCACTCTGTAACACCCTCCTCCCACACCTACCTAAGTAAACAACCAACTGGGGTAGACATGTGACGAGAAGTTACTTTGATATCATTTGATTCCTTGTGTGTTAGTTAAGGAAGTTGAACGAGACGAACACATCACACATACCTTGCACATTAGCAAAAAATCTCCCAAGAGCCATCCCAATCGCTTAGGTAACCATCCCCTAAGAACAACTAAGTTTCTAGACCATTAAGAAACAAAGCGCTCCCTTGACATGAACAAGCATATTTTTAGGAGGCTTCATACACTCCCATAACATGGGTATCCATGCATCTCACAACTTTGCTCCTCAAACCTATGCATGTGACTTCAGTATTTCTGCCACTTTTTTAGGCACAGAGCCCAGGTCACTGGCAAAAACTTAATGACAAGTTCATAACTTAAATATAACAAAAAAATAATGATACAAATGCAATTACTTATATAAGGGCTTGATTGGAGCCCTACTATCCATGACAGGCATTTCATCAAACATGTCACAAATATGTAATCTACAGGTTTAAACGACATATCTGATCATAGGGGTCTTACTTATGTGAGAATAGCTAAGAAACATGGTTTCCCTACATCATTAGTGGCATTATCATCTATTAGGTCATAAATACGTTGTTCATCACCATATTGTTCTCTACCGAAGCCTTCTAGGGCTCCAGAGTGTTTGCTCCAACCAAGGCTCTAGGAATAGTAACTCAACACATAGCTGATACAGGGCTCTAGAGCATTTGTCCTGCTATCCTCTACAATGTCCCAGGGTGAGGAGGAGATTCAAAGAGGTAACTTCAAACCACTTACAATTCAGTAGGTAGTCCTGCTAAACTAGAGAGGGATCTCTCTAAGTATCTTTCAATCAATGAATGGAAGAGAAATGGATTTTAGGCTAGATGTAAAAAATTTAGGGTTTTTGGGTTGCTTGATGAGGGAAGAGGAAAAGAAATTAGGTCAAGGTCTCAAAGTTTGCAGTAGCAGGCATAAAAAGGAGTAATATAGTAGTGTCTTGTGATGGATTTAAGAGTTTGGTGAATGTATCGTACGGTCTAAAATGCTTAGAAGTTCATAATGAGCATGTATTACCATGAATTCATTAATCTAGAAGAAGAAATACACAGACATGATTTTCCACATAAACAAAGATTTGAATGTAAAGAATTATGCCTATATAATAGTAGGGAAAGTCACATGAGAAAATAAAAACATGTTAAGGGAGATGGATTCATTCATAAGAAACTAATATAGACAGAAAAAAACATCATAAACTCACTGCTCACATATTCCTGAAAAACAGCCACAACTGTTGAGTCCTTGATTAATTGTGTGAAAGCATAAGATACAAGTCCTCTCCTCTAAAGTCCAACCCTTCTTTCTGAATGAGAAATCATACATATAGACTGAAACAAACAATTTAACCACCTTTAGGGGTCAAATCCCTAAGTGGTGGAATAGTTTCCAAGAATCTCTCAACCAATAAGTGAGGGTGAGAAGGTAAAAAAAAGTTCTTCTCTTAGAGTTTGGTTTGAATTTTGCATCATCTATAAGGTCTAATTAATTATCAAAGTAACCTATCATGCTAATTTATTTTATAATTACATAATAAAAAATTTAAATACTAAAATTACATCATCAAACAAATATTTTATGAATACATGCTGAGAAAGACCACTACAGGCAAAAGCGCAGTGCATTCATGCAAAAATGCAGCACAATTAGGCTAAAGTGCATCGCCATCTTTCAGTAGGGTTTTGGAGGCCTTCCCTTACTCAAAATTGAGAACTTGATAGTTCATTGGAAATCTGTGAGTGTCTAGTTGTCATTTTACTACTAAAATAAGTGATTTGGACAATACAACAAGGATAAAAATGAATTTTCTGAAGGTCACTAAAAAACGTAGTGCCTTTTTCAAAATAGTGGCAGAAAGTCAAAATTTCTTCATTTTCTACAAACATAGGGCTTAGAGATGGTGATATATCTCTCTAACCATACATATTTTTGGAAAAAGAAGAGATTTTTTGTAGATAAGGATGGTTTTAATAAAAACCTCTCTCATTTTGTAGAGATTAATTTTCATTTTCTTGGAATCCGTGCCATGCAATCATGAGTAAAATAGGAAATTAATTTGATTTTATTTATTTTCTGACATAGGTCTCCAAGAAAGTTTCATATCTCCCAATATACAATACCTGGGTAAACACTGAATGAGTTTTTTGTTCCTTGGTATATTATTGAGAAAACCCTCCTCCACTTTTGTCACGTTCTTCTCCATTTGGTCAGAAACACGCTTTGAAAAAAACCATCCGTGTGTGCTGCAAATGACCTCTTGATGAGTTTGTGAGGCACTGATCTCTTTGATGTTAGATGGCTCAACTCTTGAGACATGTACTCCAGTGTCTTACTTCTTATTTTCATTGAGTGTGGTCTTTGCTTCCAAGTTGAAACCCTACCTCACTAGGAGGAAGAATTAGGTTTCAGTTTTGGGAAAATGAGGGATTTTGATAGTTGTGAGGAAATTTAGGGAATTGAAAGGGATAGGGAAGTGGAAAGTTATAGGAAAATTTTGGGGGTTAGTAAGGGAGGTTAGGGAACTAAGGAAAGTGTAAATTTAGAATTTGGGTGAGGGGAAGGGTTTCAAACAAGAGAAACACACTCCAATGGTTTAGAAAGTGTGCTCAGTCTAGGGTTTAGGTGTAAATGATGGAATTTGGGGATGGGTTTCATGGAGGGTGTTTAGGAAGGTGTAATTAGGATATAACAAGGTGTATGAATAGTAGGACACATGTTTTAACTACAATTAACTATGGAAATCATGAAATATAGAAGAATGTTTTCAAAACCCTAGGATAGGGAAATGAAGCATTGCAATCACAATTAAGAGAACTAAGAGATTATTGAGCTTCATGAGAAACCAACAACCTATATCTTCTACAAGAAAAGCTGAATATAATGGAGGAAATCAATCCAAAGAGGTTTGTAGCCTTGGAATGAAAACGTAGCACTTGCCAAGATTTATGAATGAGATGATTTTTTTTTTGACTTTGATCCTAATGACCTAATGGTGACATTGAGTTGAATGAGGACCATGATGATATGACTGAGATGATGATGATGACATTTTAATGATGGCACATCCAAATGAGTGATGAAAATGACCAGAACATGAAAATTTTGAAAGGAGAAGCCATAGGTCTAGACACACTAGGAAGTGACCAAATTTTTATTTTCAAAACTTAATGAAATGATAAAAATTTGAATTTGAGACCCTAAAAATAACCTTGTAAGAGCATATTTGATTACTGGTGACTGCTTGGACTGACAGACACTAGCCTTGGCTCCAACTAGGGATGACAGCTTCTTGGAGGTGTCACAAGCACTGTAGACCAGGTAGCCTTATTCATTAGGCATGGAGTCAAAATGAAAAACAAAAAACTGAAACTGAAAACTAACTAACTAATTGACTTTGACAAACAATAAATAAAACAAACTGCCTGAATGTACTTATGGAAGGATGTACCGAACCTCCTTAGCCTACCCAAGAAAATACCCTCTAGGCCCCATAAATTTTAAAATTTTGTCTTGGTTACAATTAATATTTCACAGTCATCACGAGTCGAGTGAACCAAGGATGATAACCACATCGAAATATCAAAGGTAGAGAATCATATACCCTGTCGGAATATACCCTGAAGAAAAATTGCAACTATAATAGAGAGAGAGTAAGAATCGGCATACAACCATTCCACGAATCTGTCACCAACTAAAACATCTATCAAAGGGAGAAGCACCACCACCCAGCCATGAATCACTTATTATTCCCCGCGAAATAAATATATTGCCAAGGATCAACTGTCCTCAATTGGTCAATGCACTGGGTATTTGATACCCTCTTTCATGATTTATTTACCATTCGCGGCATCTCGCTTTTATGGATTTTTCCATTTGCCTAGGCCTTTTCTAAAAAATATTGTATTTATCTCCCATGAGGCTTTTCTTAATAAAAGCTTGCCTTTATCTCCCATAGATCTTTTATGTCCGATGGATCTTTATCTACCATCCATTCGATGGATCTGCAATCCATCTAAGGTTATCTAGAATAAAATATAGAATATCTATCATGAAATATTCATCTCTATCCCATTCCTCATGGGATATGGCAAGCATATCCTCTCTCTTAGTGCTCCACCCTCCAAGTGATTTATTCTATTAATTGATTTAATAACACATTTTCTTTTCATATGACATATCACCTAGATTTCCTCATCTTAGGTTTAAAATAGTTTAACATGCAAGGGAGCATATCATACCTAGCTTTAACTTATCTTAGGTTTACAATAATTTAGTACACAAGGGAGGGGTGTTACATACTCCCCCCTTAAATTTTACACCATCCTCGGTGTATCATTGTATCATGTCCTCGTTCATAGGTAGCTAGTTTCTGAATCAAGAGCTCGCATGGCGCTACCATCTGATTCAACTTTTTTGATGTACATCTGTCACAAGGAGTGGTCCCAACATCTTTCCTTCCATAACTACATCAGTATCAAGGAGTTCTCTACTTTCATAGCTACCTATAACATTTATTCAAACCATTTGTGAGAATTTATAGATGCAAAAGTTTAAATATCCAAAATATCATAATTTGTTACTTAATATTATTAAAGAATCTATTTCTTATCATATATTTTATCTGAATAATGCATGTTCTCTGCTTGCCTTCTTTCAAGCCTTTGTGTTCTTTTCGAACACCTGATTCTTGCAATCCCTCTACATACAATACACCAGCTAGCATATTTTCCACATTAATATGTCTGCAAGGTCATAACATATTTGTTCACATAAGAATATATATTCATCATATATATTCATCGTAATTTTCTGTATGCCAAAATGAGATTAACCATAGTTACTTATACCAAAATTACTTTCCTTCTTCTAGGTAACCTCCAGGTTTGTTTACCTAGCCAGACATCTATCCAGTGATTATATGCATACTTTCATAGAAGGTATGTTATATACACCAATACACATTTCATTTTTCAACCTTGTAGCATATGTAATCATACCGTCCCACATGTACTATTGTACATAGCCCATATGTGGTACAATCTATAATACCATCCTCATGGTATCACCTGCATGACATAAACTTTATCCACATATTTTTCCACCATGTTAGTATCATACCAATATTCCTTTATCTTTAATTGTGTTCACTTTACAAGGAATTTTTATGATCATGGTTCATCTATGTAATTAAGAATTTTTTATGTCAAGTGTAAATTAATTCCAGATTTCATGTCATTACAATATGAGTCACATAGTATTGTATTTATGGATATTTTCATCTTAATCATACTTTGTTCTTCATGTTATAAAGAAGACTATCAACTCGTAGGTTTTGAAGTTTAATATTAATCAGATCATTAATTTGTCTAGTATGTTTTACTATTGTCCTTTTTATGCCTCAACAACCTGTTGGCCATGCATAATTTTGTGTAGTTATACATGAAAGTTTTTAGTACTTTTAATCGTAAACTTCTTTTAGTTGTGAGTGTTTAAGATCTCTGGGTATTTACATGTTAGCTCATCCTTAACATTAAATCACCCTTTACCAAAAGATGAGTTATCTATTTTATGAAATCTTGTTTGAATTACGCAACATTTCCTTATGTTGTCTAGACACCTTATCAATAATCCAATAAGAGATCCTCTCAAAATTGCTTGGTACAAATTATGATATCAATCTATTTAAATAGATTTTTAAATATCATTTAACTGACCCAGTGGTCCATACCATTTGTGCTACTTCATCAGTTACTATGGCTTACAATCAAGGATACTTATAGGTTCTATTATGCATATCTATCGAAGGATGCATATGTGCTAGAAATTTGTTAAAGTTAATTCTCCCCTAAACCATACTTTCTTCCAACTGAACAATGAATATTATTGTAAGTAGATACATTAATCACATGATTAATTTGAACGACAATTTGTACAGGTTAGTAAACATAATAATGAGTTATTCACGCATACTTTGCCTATTATTTTTGGCACATAACAACCCATGCATGTATGCTAGCAAAATATATCTTCAATATATTTCAGGCAATTCAAATCCCCTACATGGAGGGAAAAAAAAACAAATTCATACATGTTATGCATATTTTTAAGCATTGATAGCAGTATAACATTGATTCTACAAGTCACAACTATGCCCAACATCTAAGCAACAAAACATGCAATCTATCACACCACAACAACAACTCTAGGTGTGGAGCATGATTATCTTTTGTATTCAAAGGTTTTAGCCAGATGTATACCACAGGAAGACTGTACACCCCTCCACGCGGGGGGGTGCGGAGGGGGGGGAAACCAAATTTATACATGTTATGCATATTTTTAAGCATTGATAGCAGTATAACAATGATTCTACAAGTCACAACTATGCCCAACATATAAGCAACAAAACATGCATTCTATCACACCACAACAATGACTTTGTTGGGTGTGGAGCCTGATTATCTTTTGTATTCGAAGGTTTCAGACGGATGTATACCCCAGGAAGACAGTACACCCCTCCACGTGGGGGGGTGCGGGGGTGATTAAAAGTCTAGTAATTTCTAGTCAATTTGGGTTGTTCATTAGGTGGATGATCTGACGATAGAAGTTATGTTTAATTTAGGGTTTCTTTCCCCAAAAGGCAACCCCTTACTATACATGAGGGAATTGTATTGCGTCTATATATATCTGTATTCTAAGTGAGGAAGAGAGAGGAGATTGAGAGGGAAGAGGGTGTTACAGTGGATCTGTTGTAGGTTGTATCTCTTCAGTTTGCCGGATAATATAATAAAAGAAGGATTGGCTGTTTCTTCGTGGATGTAGCCCAAACTGGGTGAACCATGTATATCTGTGTCTCTCTTGTTTTATGTGTTTTCTGTGTTTATATTTCTACAATATTTTATGTGTTACATTGCTCTGTAATATATATAATTTTCTAACAACTAGTATCAAAGCCGAAGGTCTATTTGGCTGATAAACTCACAGGAGAGAAGGGTTCCTGGTTTGAGTGGGAGAAATGGGAGAAGATGGTAGGTTTAGGGTCGAAAAATTCAACGGCCAAAACTACCAGCTGGGGAAGCTGCAGATGGAATATTATCTGTATCAGAGAGATTTGTACCTACCATTGAGAAGATACGGCATTGTGGCATCATAGGCTTGGGCACATGAGTGAAAAGGGGATGTAGATTCTTTAGTCAAGAAATTTGTTGCCAGGTTTGAAGCATGTTGATTTAAAATTCTGTGAAAATTCTATTTATGGAAAATAGAAGAGAGCCAGATTCCTTAGAGTTGGGAAAGAAAAGAAGAGCGAAAAATTAGAGCTTGTGCATACAGATGTATGGGGACCTGCTCAGGTATCATCTCTTGGTGGCTCTCATTATTATGTTACTTTTATTGATGATGCAACTAGAAAAACCTGGATTTATTGTATTTGAAATAAATTTGATGTATTTGATACTTTCAAGAAATGGAAATCTTTTGTTGAAAATGAGACATGTATAAGGTTGAAGTGTGTTAGATTAGATAAGGGAGGTGAATATTGCAGCAAAGAGTTTGATAGGTACTGTTCAGAGAATGGAATTCACAGAGTGAAGATAGTTCCAGGAACACCACAAGGAAATGGTGTGTCAGAGAGGATGAACAGGACAATCATGGAGCATGCAAGGCGCATGAGATTGCATGCAGGATTGCTTTTACAATTTTGGGAAGATGCTGTAGACACTGCTGTTTATCTAATAAACAGAGGGCCTTCAAGTTTCTTGGATGGTGGTATTCTAGAGGAGGCATGGACAAGTAGAAAGGTAAACTACTCATTTTTAAATACTTTTGGTTGTGAAGCCTTTGTCCACATTAACAAAGAAAATAGAACAAAGTTTGAGGCAAAATCAAAGAAATGTACCTTTATTGGATATGGTGTTAACGATTTTGGTTATTGCTTATAGGATTATGAAAATCACAAAATCATTAGGGGAAGATATGTAATATTCAATGAAAAGGTCTTGTATAAGAATCAGTTGCAGGAAAAGAAACAATAAAAAGAAAACAGAGAATACACAGTGCTTGATGATATCATAGGAAAAGTGATGGTGCCTGAAAATCATAATGATCAATAGCCAGAACAAAAACCACAACAGCAACAAGCACTTCAAACACTTGAAAGTGGTGTTAGAAGATCTACCAGGATAAGTAGACCCCCTGAACAATACTCTCCTTCATTATATTATGTATTGTTGACTGATTCTGGTGAACCATAATGTTATGAAGAAGTAGTACAGGTACAAACCAGGAAGAAGTGGGAGGAAGCCGTGAAAGAAGAGATGGACTGCTTAGCACATAACTAGACTTGAGACTTAATCAAGTTGCCTCCAGGTAAAACAACATTCCAGAATAAATGGGTTTACAGGTTGAAGAAAGAAGATGGAGGAAAAAAAAGGTACAAAGCTAGACTTGTGGTGAAGGGGTTTGCACAGAAGAAAGGTATTGATTTTGACAAAATATTTTCTCCTGTTGTTAAATGACTTCAATTAGAACTATTTTAAGTCTAGTAGTAGTTGAAGATTTGCATCTTGAGTAGTTAGATGTAAAGGCAACGTTTCCCCATGGGGATTTGGAGGAAGAGATATATATGCATCAGCCACAAGGATATGAGTTAAAATGGAATGAGAAACTAGTGTTCAGGTTGAAGAAGAGCTTGTATGGCTTAAAATAGGCTCCAAGGCAGTGGTATCTAAAATTTGACAGGTTTATGTCTAAACAAGGTTATACTAGATGTCACTATGATCATTGTGTTTATCTCAAAAGGTAAAATGATGGCAGCTACATTATATTGTTATTGTATGTAGATGACATGCTTGTTGCAGGTTCTAACATGCAGGAAATAAGTGTGCTCAAAAGGAAATTGGAAAACTCATTTGCAATGAAGGATTTGGGTGCTGCAAAACAAATCCTTGGTATGAGAATAACTAGAGACATGAAAAATCACAAATTAACATTGTCTCATAGTGAGTACATAGAAAAGGTGTTGAAAAGGTTTAATATCCAAAATGCAAAACCAGTTAGTATACCTTTGGCTAGCCATTTCAAATTAAGTAAGGAGGCTTGTCGCAAGACTCAGGATGAAATGGCTCATATGTCTAAAGTTCCATATGCATTAGCAGTTGGAAGCTTAATGTATGTAATGGTTTGCACAAGGACTGATATTTCACATGCAGTGGGAGTTGTAAGCAGGTACATGAACAATCCAGGAAAAGAACATTGGATGGCAGTGAAGTGGATTCTTAGGTATTTGAGAGGTATCATAAATCAAGCATTACGCTTTGGTGGTTCAAACATTGCTCTACAAGGATATGTTGATGCAGATATGGCAGGTGACAGAGATAACAGGAGGAGCACTACAAGATATGTATTTACTATAGGTGGAACAACTGTCAGTTGGGTTTCAAAAATCCAAAGTGTTGTTGCACTTTCAACAACAGAAGCAAAGTATGTTGCTGCTACAGAGGCTAGTAAAGAAATTATTTGGTTACAAAGGTTTCTGGATGAATTGGGTAAGAAGTAGGAGTTGGGAAGGTTATACAGTGACAACCATAGTGCCATACATCTTACAAAGAACTCTGAATTTCATTCCAAGACTAAACATATATAGCTCAAGTACCGTTTCATACAGTCAACATTGGAAGAAGGATAGTTGAAGTTGGAAAAGATACACACTAGCCAGAGTCTTGTAGATACGCTAACAAAAGTTGTAACCATGGAGAAACTGAGAATCTGCTCAGTTTCAATTGGTCTTCAAGTATGATGAAGAAGATGAGAAACAGCCAGGTCCAAAGTGGAGTCATTGTCTAGAAAATGAAGCAGCGGTGGAGTTGCTATAATCAGTCTCCAAGTGGGGGAGATTGTTGGGTGTGGAGCCTAATTATCTTTTGTATTCAAAGGTTTCAGCCGCATGTATACCCCAGGAATAGTGTACACCCCTCCATGCGGGGGAGTGCAGGGGGGCTAATCCCCCTTGGCTCGGGGGTTGCCCCCGAAGCTAAAAATAGATGTAAAATTGCCTTGTAAAAGTCTAGTAATTTCTAGTCAATCTGGGCTATTCATTAGGCAGATGATTTGATGGTATAATTTATGTTTAATTTAGGGTTTTTTTCCCTAGAAGGAAACCCCTCACTATATATGAGGGAATTGTATTGCATCTATATATATCTATATTCTGGGTGAGGAAGAGAGAGGAGATTGATAGGGAAGAGCGTGTTACAGCGGATCTGTTGTAGGTTGTATCTCTTTAGTTTGCTGGATAATATAATAAAGTAAGGATAGGTCGTTTCTCTATGGATGTAGCCCAAACTGAACCACGTATATCTGTGTCTCTCTTGTTTTATGTGTTTTTTGTGTTTATATTTATGCAATATTTTATGTGTTCCATTGCTCCGTAATATAAGTTTCTAACAAACTCCACACTACTTTACCAATATAATCATTAGGTCAATCATGCTCTTTCCTTCTACAGAGCATACTCCCCTTTAATAGGCATTGGGGTAATCAACATCTTTATGATTGTTGAGCAATGAATTTTACTTTCTTTGAACATGTAAGAGACAATCAATACCATAATTCATTAGGAAGTGCTTACATGGAATATTTGTAATACTGATTACTATGAAATTATACTATACCATCTGATAAATACAATATTCTTACAAGTCTATAACATTGAACACACATGTGCTTGCATGGTAAATTCATATAACTCATTAATATGCATGGATATTAAGCATGATCCTCTCCAATCACCCTTTCATGTATTAGGTGAGATTTTTTTTTATTCACCAATCCATATTTATGTCTCCTACCTAATATAATTTTCCACGCAGTTCCTAAATTGGTACATGTTATGGTTTGTGCTACAGAGTTTAAGCAAAAACTTTCTAATTTCTCTTCATCATTCATGTATGTATTTTACCTTCACTTAAACCACAGCCTCCACATGCTCAAGTATGACTAATTTGGAGATTTACATGAAAAATAATCCTACTAAGATAAACTAGAATTGGCTTTGCTCATTTACAGAAATCATTATACATAAGGTTTTGACGCATAAATATTTATCTAGTTATCTATTAGAAGCATACTATGTTCCATACTAAACATAATGATGATCAAGTTCCTATTAAAAAGAGGTCTCACACATATACGTTTAAAATATAGGCATTTCTGCTTATACATCATCATCCATGCAGATGCTATCATGAGTGGGATAGCTCTATGGCCCAAGAAATAATAGTTACATACTATGCCACTTACCACTAACTCTACTATTTGATGCAATACAGATACATGCTCTTTATATTCTTAACATTTTTTATGCAAACCTTTTTCGTTGAATAACACCTTACTAGGGTTTATATAATTATCCTTTTATTTAGTAAATTCCCTTTATACCACTTGTATGATTGTCAATTTTCTTGTATTGTAGTTGTGATAACATGATGACTATATCATTAACTTCATAAATTTCTATCCACTTAGAATAATTTATTTCACTCCGAGCTTTAATTTTTTTGCAAGGAGAAGGACATTTTGGGTGACTTGAATAAGATTAAAATTTTTCAATCCAATGGACTTGCATGTAGCCCTACCCATTATTGTGAATATCATTAAACACAATCATGAGCATAAACACAATCATATCCTTAACTAAAATTGAATAGGTATAAGTAAGAGCATTTCCTTGGTGAAACTTGAACTCTAATGAGAAATTGAATAATACTCCACGTTCAATAATTTTTTTAACAAATTCGCACAAACTCTTGATCGGTTTCGAGAGGTCATACAGTGGAAAAATGACAGATATGAGAAAAAGGTGAATAATTCTGCACCTACTCATGTTCTCTCCGCAAAAAAAATTCAATACTGCTCAATTCTGACTTCTACACCTTCCCTACCAAAACGTTTTTTTAATTAAATTTAAAAACTACTTGGCTAGTCATATCGTTAATAATTTAAAACTACCTTTATCATTGAAGTCCAGGCCAGTATAATGGAGAGTAGTGGGGAAAGTGAAACAATGGCATAATCTTTCAAGACGAGAATGATATTTGTTGTTGCATTGTTGGGGCTTGCAATATACGTGTGCACAAAACCATTTCATATGAGTGTGATTTCCCATTTGCCAAACTTTATACCATATACAGTGGTATCCCCACCATGGCAGCTTCCTTAGATAAGGGATGAACAAAAAAAACTTTGAAATTCTGAGATCAAGTTCTGGAATGAAGTCTAGGGACGAGAGAGCATCACATTTGATATTCAAGGCAGAGGACCTTACTCTGGTGTATCCGATGGGTAGGTCAGGTTCTGGAATGGTCAAAAATGGTTGGAAATCACTGTAATTAAAGATGGTCAGGATGAAACACCAACAACTAAATTCTTAACTTCCATTTTAATGGCCATTTTAATTAACCATGTTCGAATGTTTTTTTGATTATCGTGCTGGTTTGAGTACAAAGTATATTTTACCATGGCGATGCCACTTAGCATTGTTCCATCACTTTGAAGACTTGTGATCTTACCTACTATGATAATTACAAATCCGGTAACTGCTTAAACTAATATACCTTATTCATTCACCCATACTATGGCCTGCAAACATAATTGTATACCTAAAACTGATAATGTAGACTTAGGGAGGGAAACCACCGGTGCGTCTCCTCCGTTACATGCATCAAATGAGTTCTTTGTTTTTGTTTTTCGGACCTATTTTCCATTTTGGAATTTGTATTCCTACATGATCCCACACATGCCCTATTGTTTCAAGTTTGAGTGGACTCTTTAGCTGAAGAATAAACAAATTGAAACCTACATCAATAATTCCATCACGTCACTCATTTAACCTCTATGACTATCATGATTTCCATAGCTCATTGTAATCCCATTCCACATCACAACCTATTTTGCCAACGACAAGACATATGGACAACTAAAACTTGGGAGTGTAAACACTAAGGGCGTGTTGACACTGATTGCATGCATATGTTAATGATGATTCACAATCTACTGCGTGTGCTTGTGTACTCGTTTTTTCTTTTTTAACTGAATATTCCTATATATATATATATATATATATATATATATATATATATATATATATCTATCTCGATCTCGTTCACACAAAACAACACCAAGTGAAACAGTACTTTCCCACTGTTATTCGTAGAGGATAGAGAACCAAGCTCACTCGCTTTTTATATCGATGGATACACCATGTAGTTAGGATCAACAATATCTCCAGAATTTCTTTCTAAGTTCATTGCATGGATAAGGCTGAGCATTGGTCACTCTATCCATTCCAACTCTTCCGACTCCTCAATGTTTTTCACAGGAATAATATGGATAACTTAATGCGACTCAGGGGGTGGATAATCCTTATCATGACGTCTTCATCTCACTATAAACAGTAGGAAACAACTGAGGTTTTCAGTTTTTCCCCAATGTTTCCATGGAAATAGCATCGTTGGCTTGTGACCAACTCACTTACCTCCAAATTAGTGATAAATCAGGCACCTTCAGTATCGCGGCCCTTTTTCTTGAACTTTCTCCATGTATTGTTGTTTATTAATAAAGCATGCTCGATAGCGACCCCAGTTGGTGTTTATCCAAATCCTATAGAAAAACCACTATTTTTTCGACCGTGCATGGGAAAAAAACACGCCATCGTAGATGTGATTGAACTTATCTATTTTTCCCTGCATATTGTTATTTATTCATAAAGCATGCTCCATAGCCACCCCAAGTAGAGATTATCCAAATCCTACATAAAAACCACTATTAAATTTGGCAACTGCAAGAGAATCTTCTGTCGATCATTCCAATTGGGTAACCTTTGGTTTCACATCCTCACCATCTTCGTCGGAGCAGAGGCAATGATTTGCATCACTGAGGGATAAACGATGTTATGTGACGGAAACAACCAAATTCTCATCATACACAACCAAATTTGAATACTACAGAATGGATTGGTAACGAGTTAATCCCCGGAGAAATAGAGTGAGGTTTAAAGTGACATGCCCAAGAATGGGTTCCACCAATCGATTAAGCGACGTACCCAATCAGTCTGTTTCCATTGTTATTGAAAGTTTGCATGTAGAATTAGAAGCTTAAGTCAAGATCATGAACTCCCTTAAGTGTATTGCACAAATAATCTCCCTTGTGGAATCATTTACATGGCTTGGTGCTTACGTATTGAGAGCTTTTCTATTGCCTTATGGCTGGACTATGGACTACGCTAACTTGAGAGTTTGTTGACTCCAATAATATTGTTGCTTTATAAAACATAATGATAATCTGATAACCCTCAATAGAAACTCAAGAGCTTGAAATCCCTTTTGATTTTCAAGAAATCCATGTTTATTTACCCTGACATCAATTTCGTGGAAAACATTGGTCGAATTGCCCAATACTAAATTTTTGACTCCTACAGTCTTTCAGGAAATCATGTATCCATACATAATCTAAATAAAGTCAACCTCTTCTCATAATGAATGGAACTCAACACTAAATGTAATTGCTCGATGCAATTAAATTATTATATATATGTTAATGATTCCTCCATAAACTATGTTATTGTTTGGATTTAATCTGAAGGAATCATAATTTCCTTTAATGACTAGAAATCAATACGACCCTAACAGGTTCTAAGATCCAAGACTAATTTTTTACCTTTCTGGATCTCGTTTATTTTTCCTATAGAGATTTTCTAATTAAAACCCATCAATGAAACCCTACAGAGGTGGATGAGTCCATAGGCCTTAGAGTTTGAACGTATGGCTCTTCTACCATTTGTAACGAACCTCCTTAGCCCACCCAAGAAAATAACCTCTAGGCCCCAGAAATTTAAAATTTTTGTCTTGATTACAATTAAGATTTCACAATCATCATGAGTCCAGTGAACCAAGGATCATGACGACGGTGAAATATCATGGTAAAGAATCATATACCCTGGGTTAAATATCACATGCTCTCTTGACATGCAACCCTTACAACTACTATAATGTCTTCATCCAATATTCCATGCAACTTTAATAGAACATTTTCCTACATCTATTTTCAATAGCACGAGCATGAATCCTACTTCAGGCATAATGAAAGCTACTATTGTCTTATCTATTATGCACATGAAAGAATACCTGCACCATCCTTAACCGGTACCAGGATGAGGGAATTTAGATTCAGTTGTTAAAGTTTATAATTCAAAACAACCACTTACGTTTTCATACACTTAATGTGTTCTGTTGTTACATCATAATGCAATGAGAACATATGCATAATAATAATCCATCATTTTCATCATAAAAATTACTCTTAAGCAACAGAAAGAACGGAGATTGAACCTTATTGAGTATGCATACCATAGAACTTCTAACCATCATGGATTATTATGTTAATGGCATCATACCATCTGTTCTACATGCAACCACCATTATCTGCCATGTTAACTAGAGACTTTATATCGCATTACGTACCTACTCTAATCCTTTAAAATGATGATTACCTTTAGATTCATCGGATATTACACACATCCACATGCATAAAATGAGATTAATTACAAGAACACAGATAGAAGCATCAATAGATAAATTATGCCATGCAAGTACAAAATTGGAATACATCAAGGAAAGAAACACAACTTATAGTACCTTATTGCATGGATTGAATAACATGAAGATCTGGCTTCACGATTTCAGACTTAGAAAGAAAATAATTTATCATGTATAGTTACCATATTCCAACCTCTTAAGCATGGTCAAAGGAATAATCATATGCACATCAAGCCACAGTGGATGCAATCATTTCATAAGGAAACATTAACATAGGTAATGTATTAATGAATAATGGTCACATGCCAATTTCTACCATGAATGGGTCCTAGAACTTTTATGCACTAAACTACAGTTAACTTCACACTGTAATACAACTTGTAAAATAAATTGTTATTCCATAATAAAGATAAATTCAACCATCATTATATCTCAACTAATTGATTTTAATCTCATAACATGTAAGGATTAACAAAAAACACATACCATGCAAGTGAATCTCATGAGATTAGAGGGAAACATCATTAAATCTTGGATTTCAAGCATTTGTGGTTCATTTATTTTAAGTTGAATCTCGAGGTATCCATAGTAATAATCATACCTCTCAACATTGAAAAATCCAACAGGGATCCATCATCATTAAATCTATTAATACATAAGCATCTACTATTAATCAAGCATTCTCATGGAAAAGAAAAATTAAGAACTCTTCCCATAAACAAACTCGAACTATAACAAAGAGAGAGTAAAAGTCATCATACAACCATTCCACACATCTGACACCAACTAAAACCTCATTTGGAGGGAGGAGCATCACCACCCAGCCATGAATCACCTTTGATTCCCATCGATCCGAAGATCTTGCCAAGGATCAACTATCCTAATTGGTCAATGCACTGGGTATTTAATGCCCTCTTTCATCATTTAGTTACCATTAGTGACATCCCACTTTTATGGATTTTTCCATTTGCGTAGGTAATCTTTGGAAAAGATTGTCTTTATCTCCCACAAGGCTTTTCCTCATAGCTTAACTTAGTTTAGGTTTAAAATAATTTAGTACACAAGGGAGGGGAGTTACACGGGATACCATTCAATCTTAGGGCCTTCACCTCGGGCTTCAAATCCTGGTGATAACCACCCACCTGTTGAAGATATATTTATACAATCATGTGAAATGATCCCTCTAATGTAACCAATCGAGTAGATGGATACCTACTTGAATTATACTTGTACTTTCCTTGAGAAGGTAGAACAAACAAAAGATAGGAAACTCTGAGTGTCCATTGAAGATGTGCTCATGATCCATAAATATAAGAAAGCCCATATTCCCTGTTGACTGTCACAAATCAGTGTAAGGATATTTAAAAATCTTGAATGTTACCTTGGCTTGAAATCCAACAAAAATAAAAGTATTCTTTTTATTTTGATATGAAATAATACTTGGCTCTTGATCCATAGGAAGGCATAGGGAAGTATGAATTTTTGCTACCTAAGTGTTGGTTGTAAATTCGTCAAGTTTGAGAAACTCTGATTATATCTCTGGCTTACTATCTATCTTAGACTCATACTCTTTTAATTCATAGTCTAAATCATCCTTGAAAAGAAAACATTATTCAAGATTATTAAACATGTCAACCCAATCCTCTTCATGAAAGAAAACAGTCCCTATTAATTGATCTCCTTATAGGAAATCTACATCAAAAATTGGCTTACTCACAACGACTTCCTATATAGTTTCATCCATGGAAAATTTTAGGGGCTAATGTTCGCCCAGTGGGCTAATTTTCCATGATTTTTCCACAAAAAAGATTCACCAATTTCCAATTTTATAAAAGACGATTCGCCCAAATTTTAGAATATAAAATTATTTTACCTTAAAAATCGCCAACATTATATAGAGACTATATATAAAATAATTATAAATTTGATTAATTTTACAAATATATCAATAAACATTTATAATTTGCATATTAGGGATTAGTGAGATTCGCCAATATTTTAAACTTCAAGAAAATTTTCCGTCCTTAAAATTTTCCTTGGAACTTTCATCAGTCTCATGGTTGTCATCATTTAAACCCAGATTTTCATTTTCAATAATGGAAGAAATTTCACTCACACATTCTTGACTATGTTAACACTGCGAACCTGCCTTAACTTGGGTTGTAACATGGTTATTCAGGAGTTGATCTTTTTCATCTTCAAATAGAGGAGAACGCTGAGTTTTACAGAAATCAACTTTGGCTTGGTGATTTTCATTTTCAAGATGAGGAGTATGCCTTTCTCTATTTTGATCCTAGTCTGTTTCATCCATGGAGGAAGTTGTTGATTATTGTTGGGAGGAAGAATCATAAAGGACTTCTAATATTTCTTCTTCCATACACTCTTCATCCCCATACAAATTTTCAAGCAATTTAATGAAATTTTCATAAATTTCACAAAATCTATCCATCATTGATAAGGAAAAATTGAAGCTTTGATAATGTTGAAATAAAAGTGAATGAAAATCCTTTAGAGAATATAAACTAGCATATGGTAGACTATCATACAATTTCCTCGCTATTTCCTCCAAGTTATGCATGAAGATCTTCATCAGACAATCTTCTGGAAGCTTAGTCTTTAATCTGTGAATATGGAAATGAAATTTGACCAAATGCAAACTAGTGCCTTCTCCATCGTGACCTTTAAACTTTGGTAGCCCTGTTTTCCAATCTATACAAGGAATACGATTTGGAAAATTAGGAATATGACCTCGATTCAGAGGAGCATAACTTTGAGAAGTTGAATCCATCTTGAAAATAGTTATGTCACCAAGAATTTGTTCAAACTACCGGTTTTCTAAAAATGGAGTCACCATCAAAATTCTAAACCTTTTGATTCTTTGGCACTAGAGTCACCACGTGAAAAATGCACACCCTTTCTTATGTATGATCACTGTTCACCATCAACAATAAAATATGATCCTTATTGTTCTTTCCCATGGAAGATACGATATTTTGTTCCCGTGCAATGACACCAAAATGCTATCCGCTACAATGTCCGAGGATGAGGAGGAGATCGAAAGAGGTAACTTCAAACCACTTGCAGTTCAGCATCTAGCCCTGAAAAGCCAGAGAGGGATATCTCTAACGATTTCCTAGTCAATGACTAGAATAGAAATGGATTTTAGGCTAGATGTAAAAGTTTTAGTTGTTTTTTGAAAATTTAGGGTTTTTGTGTTTCTCAACTATGGATGAGGAAAAGCAATTAGGTCAAGGTCTCAAAGTTTAGGAGGCATAGAGAAGAGAAATATAGCAGTGCGTTGTGATGGATTAATAGTTTGGTCAATGTAGTGTAGGGTTTGAAAATATTAGAAGGTCATAATGACCATGTATTACCATGAATTGATTAATCTAGAAGAAGAAATACACAGACATGATTTTCCACATAAACAGAGCTTTGAATGTAGAGAATTATGCCTATATAATTGTAAGGAAAATCACATGAGGAAAGAAAAACATGTTAATAGAGATGGATTCATTCATAAGAAACTGATATTGAAAGAAAACAACATCATAAACTCATTGCTCATGTATTCGTGAAAAATCACTGCAACTGCTCCTTGATTAATTGTGCGGAAGCATAAGATACAAGTCCCCTCCTCTGAAGTCCAATCATTCTCTCTGAATGAGAAATGATACATATAGGATAAAACAGATAGTTTCCTCACCTTCAGGGGTCAAATATCTAAGTGTTGGAATAGTTTCCAAGAATCTCTCAACCAACAAGTGAGAGTGAGAAGGTCAAAAACAAACTCTTCTCTTAGACATTGATTTGAGTTTTGCTTCATTCATGAGGCCTAAATAATCATCAAAACAGCCTATCATCCTAATTTATTTCATAATTACATCATCAAGACTTGAAAATATTGAGATTACATTATCAAGCAAAGATTTTGTGAAGACATGCTGAAAAAGGTTGCTACAGGAAAAGGCGTTGTGCATTCAGGGAAAAACGCAGCGCATTGATGAAAAAGTGGAGTGCCATCTTGCAAGACGATTTTGGAGGACCTCTCGTGCTCCAAATTGAGAAATTGATAGTTTATTAGAATGTTTTGAGTGTATAGTTTTCATTTGACTACTCAAGCAAGTGATTTGGACACACCAACTAGGACGAAAATGGATTTTCCCAAGGTCACTTTGAAAACACAGTGCCTTCTTCAAAATAGTGGTGGAAAGTTATTTTTTGAGCTATTTTTGAGCATTTTATCCTAATCTATCTACTAAAAATCTTGCAAAAGTGGATATATGACATTTAGGGGTTATTATGTATCCAATCATATAGAGTTTTTCATGATTGGATGGTTGAGTAAAAAGCGTAGGACCAAGGCAGTGCGGTTACAACAGTGTGTGAAGATTTCTCGGTTTTCTGCAAAAATAGAGCTCAAAGATGGAGATATATCTCTTAACCATAAATGTTTTTGGAAAAATGAGATAGGTTTTTGTAGATAAGTATTATTTTAAGGAAAAAACATGTCTCATTTCTTGGAAATTCATTTTCTGTTTCACGTACTCCTTGCCACAAAATCATGCCTAAAACGAGAAATTAACTTGAAATTTTTTGACTTTCTGACATAGGTCTCCAAGAAAGTTGAATATATCCCAATATATGATACCTGTGTAAAACATGAAAGACGTTTTTTTTACTTGGTATACTATTGACAAAAGCCTCTTTCACTTTTGTCAAGTTCATCTCCATTTCCTGAGAAACACACTTTGAAGAAAAGCCATCCCTATGTGCTGAAAATGACTTCTTAATGAGTTTGTGAGGCACTGATATGTTTGATGTTAGATGGCTCAAATCTTGAGACATGTCCTCCATTATTTTACTTCTTATTTTCATTTTGTGTGGTCTCTTCATCCAAGGTGAAACCCTAGCTGACTAGAAACAATAATTCGGGTTTAGTTTTGGGAAAAGAGGGGATTTTGATAGCTGTGAAGAAATTAAGCGAAATGAAAGGGAGAGAGAAATGGAAAAATTCTAGGAAAATTTGGGTGGATAGTGAGGGAGGTTAGGGAACTAAGGAAAGTGGAAATTTAGAGTTTGGTTGAAGGGAAGGGTTTCAAACAAGAGAAACATAGTCCACTGGTTTAGAAAGTGTGCTCTATCTAGGGTTTAGATGGAAATGATGGAATTTGACAATGGGTTTGATGGAGGGTGTTTAGGAAGGTGTAATTAGGATAGAAAAAGGTGTATGAATAGTAGGACACTAGTTTTAACAACAATTCACCATGAAAATCATGAAATATGGAAGACTATTTTCAAAATCCTAAGAGAGGGAAATGAAGCATTGCTTTCATAGTTAAGAGAAGTAAGAGATTATTGAGCTTCATGATAAACCGACAACCTATATTTTCTGCAACGTAACCTGAGTATAATGGAAGAAATAACTGGAAAGAGGTTTGCAGCCTTGGAATGAAAATGTAGCAGTTGTGAGGATTTATGAATGAGATGACAAACTTTCATGACTTTGACCGTAATGACCTAATTGTGAGAATGAGCTTAATGAGGACCATGATGATATGAATGAGATGATTACGATTACCTTTCAATGATGGCACATGTAACTAATTGGTGGCAATGACCAGAACATGAAAACTTTGAAAGGAGCAACAATAGACCTAGACACACTAGGGAGTGACAAAATTTTTATTTTGAAAACCTAATGAAGTCATAAAAATTTGACTTTGATACCCTAACAAGAACCTTGTAATAGCATATTTGATCACTAGTGACTGGTTGGACTGACAGGCACTAACATGTCCAACCAAGGCTCCAAGACTAGTAACTAAACCCACCAAGGGCTCGAGGGTGTTTGTCCAACCAAGGCTCGAGGACTAGTAACTCAACCCAAGTTGTTGCAATGCTCTAAATTGTTTCTCCAACAAAGGCTCCAGGAATTAGTAACTCAAACCAAGCTAAAGGAAACATGAGAACCAACCACAAAACAAAGAAATGAATCCACAAAACCATGGTTATCCAAGAAATGGCAAGGCTAGGAAAATCCACTGTCAATTGGGGAAAACATTAATGCCAATGATATATCATGACCAATAAATCACATGCATATGCAATACATACAAAACCGAGTGAGGAAAAAATACATGCAACTCGATATCTGCAAGAAAAACTCATTGTAGCTTCCTATCCCGATGTCCTCTTGTGCATACTTTTTTCCAACATTGAGCTTGGAATAAGTGTCCCATCAACTAAGGTTATTATTTTCCTTTATTTACTTTTATTACATGGAATTTTCACCAAGGTTGTTACAGTGTCACATGGGAGCCCAATCATATGACAACTTCACTACTGTTGGTAACTGATGTAAGTGGTTGTTAACTTGCTAATGTATGATGGTCCTAGTAAAGAGGGAAAATGTGCAACAAAGGTGAAACCACACCAATACCTTGCTGTTTGAGACCCATAGAAAAGGGAACCATATTTTAGGGATAACCATTTTAGGTGAAAGGAAAGAGTTATAGCATTGTTGGAGGAAAAACCACACTTCATAGGCTCTTAAAGAGACTTTGCAATATGAAATAAGATCTTTGTATTTTAATAACAAAGAGAAGAGACTCAGACTCGAAAGAAAGGAAGAATTAGATAGAAATGTTGTGGCAACTCAAAGGAATTGCACAATATTAATGCTGCCATTCAACCGAGAGAAGGAATTGATATTTCGAGCAAAGAGTAGATCTATTCCTTTGTGTTCTTCATAAAAAAAGTAGAACAAGTTTTCACAAACCGACAATGATTGTTGAAGATAAACGACAACATTCAGAAAAATTGCTCTTCTATGCTATCGGAGAATAACTATAGTTTTCCCAATGACGTTCTCCAAGCCTCAAGATAAACGAATTGGAAACTTCATATGGTAGAAGTGTATAAGGCTATGTGATGAAGACTAGCTATTTCATTCTTTAATTTGTGTTTTTATCTAGATATTTTGTGTAAAATGGAGAAGATCAGTGTAAACAAGGTGGTCATGAACAATTTTGTGTATGGATAAGAGAGTGGGAAAATAATTTTTGGAGCTCGATCCTTTCCCGTGGTGGTGAATATTGCATGTGGGTGGAGTACATTGAAACAACATATATTTTCATAGTCATTAGTATCGAATACCATTGCCATTTTTTGAGAATCAGGCTTAGTGTAAACAACCTTCATGAATCACACTAAAGAGTAAGGGTTCGTGCCAAAGTGACATTTGTGCCCAAAGCCACTACTCACATCTTTCCTAAGGAGGTAACATTAAATTCTACATTTGGTTTCATGTAAAAATATGTGTTAATATGCTGTTGAGTTTGGAAATTTTGGAGTTGTCACATTCAATAAGCTAAGTGATATATATTTCGCTTTCGATTTGAAAATGGCATTTATTGAAGAATTTGGTGTAGCATGGTATTCCTTTCATAAATTGAAGCCACAGTAAAAGAACCTTCTAGAACTGATTGAGGGGCATTTTTAGTGAAAACCCTTTTAGGTTTTTTTTATAGATAATGGCTAGAATCAATTAATTGTTAGAGTTATTAAACACTCTAATGGTCTCTATTGTTCATAAAATAACCAAAATCAACAAATCCACTCTCCCTCACATTCAAACATGTATACTAAATGCATAACAGAAGATAGATTTTTTGCATCTTGAGTCACAATTCCAACAAGATGAGTTACAACAATGGGAGCTTCATTTTGAACTTATTTTTGTTCAGAACAAATACATCATTCCATAAACAACTGAAAACAAATCAAATTAGTAAATTTGATCATTCAGTTTTGAGTGGAAGAGAAGATTTGAATACATATGTAGAAATTCATCCACCACTTCCCAAACACATCATGAGACCATTGGAAGACTTTGTGAGAAACAAACACATAACATGTCTTGGATATGACAAGGAGGTGTATTTTAATAATTTAGATTATTCAAAACCCATCAAATTTTAAAGTCTTAGATCTCTTCAAGACAACTTATCCTCAGGTGCTCCTCTTCCTCCTCCATAATAGATTTTTAGATGCCAACATTATAATAGAGTTTTCCATGTAAAAGATCATTATTTTGACCTTCATCCATGTGAACACTATCATAAAACTACTTATCATTCAAACAAATGCTTCAGAAATAATACTCCTACAAGAATGAAGATTCACGTTTGATGGGTCTCTTCTTTCCTCTCTTCTTGGTAATGGGCTTCAACAACCAAGAATATATTTATCTCATACCAAGATTTATTCTTATTGAGAAGTCTTACAATTAAAATCTATCCATCTTCTCACCTTGTATATGACACGGGGGGTGATTGATGGTGATCTATAAGCTTGAAATATAAGTCAAGCGAGTGTAAGCCGCAACATGAACATGTTGTCTGACCCTAGAGCTAAAGTGAGCCATACGTAGATTCAAAGTTCTAGCTAGAGATAGAAAAGCCCCTAAGCATGGATTTGATTATTGTCCTTCCTTATACCATCGTAGGTTGAGACTCCCCTTTTAGGTTGAGGTTCTTCATTTTTCTGTAGATTGAGACCTCCTTTTTCCAGGTCTATGGTCTCCCTCTTAAAATACGTAGGGACATTTCCTCTAGAAAAAATGTTAAAATTGGCAACTAGGGCCAAGCTCCATGTGGGTCATCTTATTTATGGTAGCTGATATTTTTCTTCGATCCCTATCATCGAGAGGTGTAGGATTGATCTAAATATCATCCGATTCCAATAAGTATTCATGGAATTATGAATTTATTTGCATTATAAGACAATTCGTCAAGGTCGGTGAGCAACCAAATAAACCCCACATGTGCTCAACGTTTTAGTATAAATAGAGGTGGCCTTCAAGTCATTTCAACACACTTTGGATCTCTTCCTCTCTGTGCTTGTCTTTGGGTTTTAGTAGGAGGAGAGATCCTAAGGAATAACATTGCCCTCATCGAGAGGGAAAAAAGCTGGAACTGCTAGAAAAGCCGAAAAGGCCAGAACCGTTGGAAAAGCTTAAAAAGCCAGAACTGCCAGAAAAGACGAAAGTGCCAGAAAAGTCGAAACTGCCGGAAAAGCGAGAACAGCTGGAAAAGTTGGAACTACCAGAAAAGCTGGAACTGCCGAAAGATGAAACTGCCAGAAAAGCCAGAACTACTGGAAAAGCTGGAACCACCAGAAAAGATGGAGCTACTGGAAAAGCTGTAACTGTCGAAACTGTCGAGACTGCTGGAATTGTCAGGAACAACCAGAACTATCGGAACTACCGAGAACAGCCGGAGCTGCCAGAACTGCTGGGAACTGCCAAAACAGTGAGAACATATATCTCTGAAGGAGAGGAGCATGCAAGGGATAACTAACTAACATTCAAACAATTGTATGGTACTTAGCAGCAAATACACCAAGTGTGCAATGTTACATCTAGCATGCAAGGGACAACTAGCATGCAGCAACAACCATGCTAAGGACAACAAGCATGTTAGGGACAACAAGCAAGCAAGGGACAACAAGCAAGCAAGGTGCAACCAACACATAGGCCAAGATGGAAACATGGTGCAACAATGGCACATAATGTAGTACAGTGATGGGTATAGTCATGATTATTGAAGCATGATGAGATGCAGCACAGTGATGATGGGTGCAACATGGTGCAATACGGTGAGGTGCAGCATAATGATGAAATGCAAAAAAATGAGAGGTGAAGGAGTCATCTTTGAGAATTATTTGAAGGAGCATGTCTTCAACTGATCTCATGTATCATCTTCTTAGAGATGATCTATGCTCTTATCTAGATAATTCAAATTAATGACTTCTGTTGTAAACGTACTATCTCTCTCTCACTCTCTCTCTCTCTCTCTCTCTCTCTCTCTCTCTCTCTCTCTCTCTCTGTTGAACTATTGAAGAACATATAAGAAGAATTCATAACGGGTTTCCCCACATTGGGGTTTGTCCCTAGCTAGCACCACATCTTGTGTCCTCTTGTCTTGGCTTGTCTTCTATGATTTATGTTTATGTTATATCTGTAGTTTACTTTAATGTTGATGTGATTGCTAATACGGAAAATATATTGATCTAACCATGAAAATTGAAATAAATTGCTCTAAGCATAGAAGATACCTAAAATTAACATGGTATTAGAGCTAAGGTGAAGACAACGCCCAAGCAAGAGTGAAAGAGCAATAACCGAAGATAGTTGGGAAAGGACAAAAGGATCAATGGATTCCTCATCCCTCTTCAAATTCAGCAAGGGTGAAGTCGAAGTAGAGAATATTATCAAAATGGCGTAGCAGAAGTTTTTGATGGCCTACCTAAAGATCACTTCAATGGGAAGCCAAGATCTAAGGGTGGAAGGAAAGGCAGATGCCTTGGTTGTAATAAGTTCGGCCATTATGTGAAGGAGTGTCTGATGTAGGGACACATCACTTGATGATGATAACAATCACTCCAGGGAAATCTTCAATGATCAAAGGAGTGACAGGTCATCAAGGAAATGGCTGACTCTTCATAGAAAGCAAGGAACCACAGGTATGAAGAATCAAATGTTGTTTTTGATAAGATAAAGAAGCGTTATCTTGTATTGGCTCTCTCCTTTAGATTCTTTGGGAATTTGGCTTATTGATCATAATGCTTCAAGGCAGCTCATTAGATAGAAGGGTACTCTCTCAAATTTGGTAGAGACGGAAACAACTGTGGGATTATACTTGGAGTTGGTGTTAGCTATCCCGAAAAGGGTGTAGGGAATGCTACCCCTCAACCGAATGAGGGTAGCTCGATTCATTTACAGAATCTCCTTTATGTACTTGATCATAAGAAGAACCTAGTGTCCATCTTGGAAACGGAAGTCAAAGGTTTCATGGTGGAATTCATCAATGGAAAGGTACGTGTTAAAAAATATAATTTTCAAAGATGCTTTTTCTCATGGGTTCAGGGTTGGAAATTTGTATCAAGTTGCACGATGGTCCATTGGGGATCATGTCAATTGACATATCGCCTCTATAACACCAGAGGCCTACCTATGAGGCCCTACCTGATGTGAGTCAAATGGTGATAGGGATGTCTAAATTCAAGTAGAGCATGAAGGTACATGTCTGTACCAAAGGAAAATCCTATAAGGGGACCATTCCCCTCATGCAGCAGCTCCACAGGTTTGGAACAACCCGAGGAGTTTGAGATTCATGATCGGGAATCTCATGTATACAGGTGGAAGAAGGCCCTCTATGGCTTGAAGAAAAACACCCCACGTGTAGTATGAGAGGATTGATAGTTGTCTGATGAGGCTGAGATTCACTGGGAGTGAAACTGATCCAAATCATTACCTGAAGGTTGTGGATGATAGACCTCTCATACCGACACCTTATGATGACGACCTATTTCTGACAAGTGCAGACCCTCTCATTTGCATAAGTAAGAGGGAGTTGGATTCCGGATATGGAATGATAAACTGGAAGCTTGTGACTACCTTGAGGATCTTAACTTTCAGAAGTTATAGGGTAGTGATGTCGGACCAGATTTGGGAAATGCCTCTGGGTTTCATAAACTCATTCATGTTGATGTTCTTGGTGAACTTCCTTCTAGACATATGTTTTGTAGTTAGCATGGTGAGCTCATATTTGGTTGAGCCTCGTTGGATTGGTGATAGGAATCTTGTGAGATATCTTCGGGGCAAAATCTCTCATGGATTGAGATACACTGTTGGAAATATGAAACTGCATGATTATTAGAATGTTGGAAGGCAATGTGGAGGATCACTAGAGCACTTCTCAGTGCTGGTTCTCTTTGGATTCTGCTTCGATATCATGGATGAGAAGGAAGCAGAAGTCGGTTGCTATAAGCACTTCTGAGACTGAATACATAGCTACGAGTATGATCTCATGCGAAGCTGCATGGTTGCATAAGCTCTTAAGTGAGTTGTTTGTACACATGATGAATAGCATTGTGATTCTCTGTGACAACCAGAGGGTGGATTTGATTATTGAGGAATCTCATATTCAATGATTCCTCCAGCAAATAGACATCATATACTGCCTTATCTGCGATATGGTAAATCGATGAGTGAGGAGGCTCCATCACATTGAGACTAATGTACAGGTTGCAGACATTTTGTCAAAGCCCCAGGGAAAGGTCAAATCTGTGACTTTCCTGAACAAATTGGAGTCATTGAGAGACCTTCTTATAAGGGTCCTGCATGTTGCATGCATTGAGCTCTGGGAGATCTGGGGGGCTTGGGGTATTTACTCGAGCAATATACGACCATGGGGAGACTCACCCTCCCTTGGTGGTGTGCTATGAAAAGGATAATTAGTTATTCTGTGGGCCAAGATGATTAGTTATCCTGTGGAAACTGTGGAACAAGATGATTAGTTGTCCTATGGGCTGGGATGATTAGTTCTTCCATGGCAACTATGGAACAAGACGATTACTTCTCCTCTGGGCCAAAATGATTTGTTCTCTATGGTGACTATGGAAGAGGATGATTAGTTCTCCTATGGGCCAGGATGATTTGTTCTCCGTGGTGACTGTGGAACAAGATGATTAGTTCTCCTATGGGCGAGGAAGATTAGTTCTCCATGGCATCCACTAACAGGATGATTCATTCTCCTATGGACAAGATGATTAGTTCTCCTATTGAGGAAACCTACCCATGCAGTCTGGGACTGCTGGGAAGTATCTCTCATCTGATCAATGAGCAGGGAAATGAGGATAGGGACCATAGTAGTACTATCGATGGATGCATCACTGTATATACCATACTACCCATGCTAGGATGACCTCCATTGATCTGGGATCAATGAAACTGATCTGGGATCAATGAAACTGATCTGGGATTAGTATGAGTGGTTTGAGATACTCTCTTTTGATATTGATCTGGGATCAATAAAACTAACTTTGTGTTAGTAAGAGTAATGTGACACACTCTCTTCACATGAAACTAACTTCGGGTTAGTATAGAATGGTATGAGACATTCTCGATCAATTCTTCTTCTTCATGGTTCAGCAGAGCAGAGCTCAGCAGATCAAAGCAAAGTAGAGCTCAGCAGATGAGAGCAGAGAAGAGCAGTGCATGGCACTGATGGAAGAGATAGTACAGTCGGACTATGGATCAATGGATGGAGTTCTCCCTAGTTGAGAGGGAGTGTTAAAATTAGAAACTAGGGCCAAAATCCATGCGGGTCATCTTATTTATGGCAGCTGATATCTTTCATGGATCCCTCTCATCGAGAGGTGTAGGATTGATCCAAAAATCATTTGATTCCAATAAGTATTCATGAAGTTATGAATTTATTTGTGTTATAAGAGAATTTGTCTAGGTCGGCCAGCAACCAAATAAACCCCATATGTGCTCAATGTTTTAGTATAAATTGACGTGGCCTTCAAGCCATTTCAAGACACTTGGGATCTCTTCCTCTCTCTACTTGTCTTTTGGTTTTAGTAGGAGGAGAGATCAATTAATTGTTAGAGTTATTAAACACTCTAATGGTCTCTATTGTTCATAAAATAACAAAAATCAACAAATCCACTCTCCCTCACATTCAAACATGTATACTAAATGCATAACAGAAGATAGATTTTTTGCATCTTGAGTCACAATTCCAACAAGATGAGTTACAACAATGGGAGCTTCATTTTGAACTTATTTTTGTTCAGAACAAATACATCATTCCATAAACAACTGAAAACAAATCAAATTAGTAAATTTGATCATTCAGTTTTGAGTGCAAGAGAAGATTTGAATACATATGTAGAAATCCATCCACCACTTCCCAAACACATCATGAGACCATTGGAAGATTTTGTGAGAAACAAACACATAACATGTCTTGGATATGACAAGGAGGTGTATTTTAATAATTTAGATTATTCATAACCCATCAAATTTTGAAGTGTTAGATTTATTCAAGACAACTTACCCTCAGGTGCTCCTCTTCCTCCTCCATAATAGATTTTCAGATGCCAACATTATAATAGAGTTGTCCATGTAAAAGATCATTATTTTGACCTTCATCCATGTGAACACTATCATAAAACTAATTATCATTCAAACAAATGCTTCAGAAATAATACTCCTACAACAATGAAGATTCATCTTTGATGGATCTCTTCTTTCCTCTCTTCTTGGTAATGGGCTTCAACAACCAAGAATATATTTATCTCATACCAAGATTTATTCTTATTGAGAAGTCTTAAAATTAAGATCCATCCATCTTCTCACCTTGTATATGACACGGGGGGTGATTGATGGTGATCTATAAGCTTGAAATACAAGTCAAGCGAGTGTAAGCCGCAACATGAACATGTTGTCTGACCCTAGAGCTAAAGTGAGCCATACGTAGATTCAAAGTTCTAGCTAGACATAGAAAAGCCCCTAAGCATGGATTTGATTATTGTCCTTCCTTAAACCATCGTAGGTTGAGACCCCACTTTTAGGTTGAGGTTCTTCATTTTTCTGTGGATTGAGACCTCCTTTTTCCAGGTCTATGGTCTCCCTCTTAAAATACGTAGGGACATTTCCTCTAGAAAAAATGTTAAAATTGGCAACTAGGGCCAAACTCCATGTGGGTCATCTTATTTATGGTAGCTGATATTTTTCTTCCATCCCTATCATCGAGAGGTGTAGGATTGATCTAAATATCATTCGATTCCAATAAGTATTCATGGAATTATGAATTTATTTTCATTATAAGACAATTCGTCAAGGTCGGCCAGCAATAAAATAAACCCCACATGTGCTCAACGTTTTAGTATAAATAGAGGTGGCCTTCAAGTCATTTCAACACACTTTGGATCTCTTCCTCTCTGTGCTTGTCTTTGGGTTTTAGTAGGAGGAGAGATCCTAAGGAATAACATTGCCCTTATCGAGAGGGAAAAAAGCTGGAACTGCTAGAAAAGCCGAAAAAGCTAGAACCATTGGAAAAGCTTAAAAAGCTAGAACTGCCAGAAAAGACGAAAGTGCCAGAAAAGTTGAAACTGCCGGAAAAGCCAGAACAGCTGGAAAAGTTGGAACTACCAGAAAAGCTAGAACTGCCGAAAAAGCTGAAACTGCCAGAAAAGCCAGAACTATTGGAAAAGCTGGAACCACCAGAAAAGATGGAGCTACTGGAAAAGCTGGAACTGTTGGAACTGTCGGGACTGTTGGAATTGTCAGGAACAACAAGAACTGTCGGAACTATCTTGAACAGCCAGAACTGCCAGAACTGTTGGGAACTGCCAAAACAGCCAGAACATATATCTCCGAAGGAGAGGAGCATGCAAGGGATAACTAACTAACATTCAGACAATTGTATGGTACTTAGCAGCAAATACACCAAGTGTGCAATGTTACAGCTAGCATGCAAGGGACAACTAGCATGCAGCAACAACCATGCTAAGGACAACAAGCATGTTAGGGACAACAAGCAAGTAAGGGACAACAAGCAAGCAAGGTGCAACCAACACATAGGCCAAGATGGAAACATGGTGCAACAATGGCACATAATGTAGTACAGTGATGGGTATAGTCATGATTATTGAAGCATGATGAGATGTAGCATAGTGATGATGGGTGCAACATGGTGCAATATGGTGAGGTGCAGCATGATGATGAAATGCAAGAAAATGACAGGTGAAGGAGTCATCTTTGAGAATTATTTGAAGGAGCATGTCTTCAACTGATCTCATGTATCATCTTCTTAGAGATGATCTATGCTCTTATCTAGATAATTCAAATTGTTGACTTCTGTTGTAAACGTACTATCTCTCTCTCTCTCTCTCTCTCTCTCTCTCTCTCTCTCTCTCTCTCTCTCTCTCTCTCTCTGTTGAACTATTGAGGAACGTATAAGAAGAATTCATCAAGGGTTTCCCCACATTGGGGTTTGTCCCTGGCTAGCGCCACATCTTGTGTCCTCTTGTCTTGGCTTGTCTTCTACGATTTATGTTTATGTTATATATGTAGTTTACTTTAATGTTGATGTGATTGCTAATACGGAAAAGATATTGATCTAACCATGAAGATTGAAATAAATTGCTCTAAGCATAGAAGATACCTAAAATTAACATGGTATTAGAGCTAAGGTGAAGACAATGCCCAAGCAAGAGTGAAAGAGCAATAACCGAAGATAGTTGGGAAAGGACAAAAGGATCAATGGATTCCTCGTCCCTCTTCAAATTCAGCAAGGGTGAAGTCGAAGTAGAGAATATTATCAAAATGGCGCAGTAGAAGTTTTTGATGGCCTACCTAAAGATCACTTCAATGGGAAGCCCAGATCTAAGGGTGGAAGGAAAGGCAGATGCCTTGGTTGTAATAAGTTCGGCCATTATGTGAAGGAGTGTCTGATGTAGGGACACATCACTTGATGATGATAACAATCACTCCAGGGAAATCTTCAATGATCAAAGGAATGACAGGTCATTAAGGAAATGGCTGACTCTTCATAGAAAGCAAGGAACCACAGGTATGAAGAATCAAATGTTGTTTTTGATAAGATAAAGAAGCGTTATCTTGTATTGGCCCTCTCCTTTAGATTCTTTGGGAATCTGACTTACTGATCATAGTGCTTCAAGGCACCTCATTGGATAGAAGGGTACTCTCTCAAATTTGGTAGAGACGGAAACAACTGTGGGATTATACTTGGAGTTGGTGTCAGCTATCCCGAAAAGGGTGTAGGGAATGCTACCCCTCAATCGAATGAGGGTAACTTGATTCATTTACAGAATCTCCTTTATGTACTTGATCGTAAGAAGAACCTGGTGTCCATATTGGAAATGGAAGTCAAAGGTTTCATGGTGGAATTCATCAATGGAAAGGTACATGTTAAAAAATATAATTTTCAAAGATGCTTTTTCTCATGGGTTCAAGGTTGGCAATTTGTATCAAGTTGCACGATGGTCCATTAGGGATCATGTCAATTGACATATCGCCTCTATAACAATAGAGGCCTACCTATGGGGCCCTACCTGATGTGAGTCAAATGGTGATAGGGATGTCTAAATTCAAGTAGAGCATGAAGGTACATGTCTGTACCGAAGGAAAATCCTATAAGGGGACCATTCCCCTCATGCAGCAGCTCCAGAGGTTTGGAACAACCCAAGGAGTTTGAGATTCATGATCGGGAATCTCATGTATACAGGTGGAAGAAGGCCCTCCGTGGCTTGAAGAAAAACACCCCACGCGTAGTATGAGAGGATTGATAGTTGTCTGATGAAGCTGAGATTCACTGGGAGTGAAACTGATCCAAATCATTTCCTGAAGGTTGTGGATGATAGACCTCTCATACCGACACCTTATGAGGACGACCTATTTCTGACAAGTGCAGACCCTCTCATTTGCAGAAGTAAGATGGAGTTGGATTCCGGATATGGAATGATAAACTGGAAGCTTGTGACTACCTTGAGGATCTTAACTTTCAGAAGTTATATGGTAGTGATGTCGGACCAGATTTGGGAAATTCCTCTGGGTTTCATAAACTCATTCATATTGATGTTCTTGGTGAACTTCCGTCCAGACATATGTTTTGTAGTTAGCATGGTGAGCTCATATTTGGTTGAGCCTCGCTCGATTGGTGCTAGGAATATTGTGAGATATCTTCGGGGCAAAATCTCTCATGGATTGAGATACACTGTTGGAAATATGAAACTGCATGATTATTAGAATGTTGGAAGGCAATGTGGAGGATCATTAGAGCACTTCTCAGTGCTGGTTCTCTTTGGATTCTGCTTCGATATCATGGATGAGAAGGAAGCAGAAGTTAGTTGCTATAAGCACTGCCGAGACTGAATACATAGCTACGAGTATGATCTCATGCGAAGCTGCATGGTTGCATAAGCTCTTAAGTGAGTTGTTTGTACACATGATGAATAGCATTGTGATTCTCTGTGACAATGAGAGGGTGGATTTCATTATTCAGGAATCTCATATTCGATGATTCCTCCAGCAAATAGACATCATATACTGCCTTATCTGCGATATGGTAAATCGATGAGTGAGGAGGCTCCATCACATTGAGACTAATGTACAAGTCGTAGACATTTTGTCAAAGCCCCAGGGAAAGGTCAAATCTGTGACTTTCCTGAAGAACTTGGAGTCATTGAGAGACCTTCTTATAAGGGTCCTACATGTCGCATGCATTGAGCTCTCGGAGATCTGGGGGGCTTGGGATATTTACTCGAGCAACATACGACCATAGGGAGACTCACCCTCCCTTGGTGGTGTGCTATGAACAGGATAATTAGTTATTCTGTGGGCCAAGATGATTAGTTATCCTGTGGAAACTGTGGAACAAGATGATTACTTCTCCTCTGGGCCAAAATGATTTGTTCTCTATGGTGACTATGGAAGAGGATGATTAGTTCTCCTATGGGCCAGGATGATTTGTTCTCCGTGGTGACTGTGGAACAAGATGATTAGTTCTCCTGTGGGCGAGGATGATTAGTTCTCCATGGCACTAACAGGATGATTCATTCTCCTATGGACAAGATGATTAGTTCTCCTATCAAGGCAACCTACCCCTGCAGTCTGGGACTCATGGGAAGTATCTCTCATCTGATCAATGAGCAGGGAAATGAGGATAGGGACCATAGTAGTACTATCGATGGATGCATCACTGTATATACCATACTACCCATGCTAGGATGACCTCCATTGATCTGGGATCAATGAAAATGATCTGGGAATAGTATGAGTGGTTTGAGACACTCTCTTTTGATATTGATCTGGGATCAATAAAACTGACTTTGTGTTAGTAAGAGTAATGTGACACACTCTCTTCACATGAAACTAACTTCGGGTTAGTATAGAATGGTATGAGACATTCTCGATCAATTCTTCTTCTTCATGGTTCAGCAGAGCAGAGCTCAACAGATCAAAGCAAAGTAGAACTCAGCAGATGAGAGTAGAGAAGAGCAGTGCAGGGCACTGATGGAAGAGATAGTACAGTCGGACTATGGATCAACGGATGGAGTTCTCCCTAGTTGAGAGGGAGTGTTAAAATTAGAAACTAGGGCCAAAATCCATGTGGGTCATCTTATTTATGGTAGCTGATATCTTTCATGGATCCCTCTCATCGAGACGTCTAGGATTGATCCAAAAATCATCTGATTCCAATAAGTATTCATGAAGTTATGAATTTATTTGCATTATAAGAGAATTCGTCCAGGTCGGCCAGCAACCAAATAAACCCCATATGTGCTCAATGTTTTAGTATAAACTGACGTGGCCTTCAAGCCATTTCAAGACACTTGGGATCTCTTCCTCTCTCTACTTGTCTTTGGGTTTTAGTAGGAGAAGAGATCCTAAGGAATAACGTTGCCCTCATCTAGAGGGCAGAAAGTTGGAATTGTCAGAAAAGCTCGAACTGCCGGAAAAGCTGGAAAAGCCAGAACTACAGGAAAAGTTGGAAAAACCAGAACTGTCGGAAAAGTCAGAATTGCTAGAAAAGTTGGAACATTCGAAAAAGTTGGAACTGCCACGAAAGCCAGAACTGTCGGAAAAGTCAGAACTGCTAGAAAAGCTGGAACATTCGAAAAAGTTGGAACTGCCACGAAAGCCAGAAATACCGGAAAAGACGGAACTACCGAAACTGCCGAGAAAGCTGGAACTACAGGAAAAGATGGAATTGGCGGAAAAGCTGGAAGTATTGCAACTACCGAGACTGCGAGAACTATCAGAATTGCTGGGAACAACTGAAATTGCCAGAACTACTGGGAACAGCTGGAACTGCTAAAACTATTGGGAACTTCCAAAATAGGAAGAGCATTTATCTCCAAAGGAGAGCAACATGCAAAGGACAAGTAACTAACATTGAGACAATTGTATGGTACTTAGAAGCAAATACACCAAGCATGCAATGTTACAGCTAGCATGAAAGGGACAACTAGCATCCAACAACAAGCAAGCAAGGTGCAACCAGCACATAGGTCAGGATGGAAACATGGTGCATCAATGACACATAATGCAGTACAGTGATGGGTACAGTCATGATTAATGAAGCGTGAGGAGATGCAACATAGTGATGATGGGTGCAGCATGGTGCAGTGTAGTGAGGTGCAACATGATGACGAAATGCACCGCAATGATAGGTGAAGGAGTCACCTTGGAGAATTAGTTGAAGGATCATGTCTTCAACTAATCTCATGTATCATCTTCTTAGAGATGATCTATGCTCTTATCTAGTTAAGTCAAAGTGTTGATTTCTGTTGTAAATATACTCTCTCTCTCTCTCTCTCTCTCTCTCTCTCTCTCTCTCTCTCTATTGAACTATTAAAGAACATATAAGAAGAATTCATCAAGGGTTTCCCCACATTGGGGTTTGTCCCTCGCTTGCACCATATCTTGTGTCCTCTTGTCTTGGCTTGTCTTTTGTGATTTATGTTTATGTTCTATCTGTAGTTTACTTTAATGCTGATGTGATTGCTAATCTACAAAAGATATTGAGCTAACTGTGAAAATTGAAATAAATTGCTCGAAGCATAGAACATACATAAAATTAACAAAAAGGCTAACAACCCCTTTCCAAATTTGGAAGTATTCTTGGAACTACACTAAGTGTTCTAGGTTGAGACCTCAATGTCTCCCTTCTCAAGACAATACATACCACTTTCTCTAGTAGAAGACTTAAACTTCTAGAAAGATTTGGAAGTTTTTCAAGAACTACACTAAATGTTAGAGTGTTGGTGGGAATCATTAAACCATCATTGGTTAATTCCTCAGGTTCTCCCATTTTATACCTTCATTTGAGGGAGTAGTAGAGCCTCTACCTACGTTAAGACCTAAAACACTTAGACTTATCTGCCAAACCTCCAATGCTTCTTTTTTTCTCCTTCCTACTGCCTAGAGCTTACTTACCTAGCTCTTTTTTATACAATCCCATGGTCCGTGGACCATGGCTAGATCTTTACAGCCTACTTGACACTTTACAAAATAAGGCCAGAAAACCCTTTATGACTCTTGACACTTTCACACTCTGCGACCACAAAATGCAGAGACTTTGCAATTTTATTACAAAATTGTCCGAAAATATGGGCTTTTAGCCCCAAAACTGCTCTTCGGGGAACCCTTTCCCAACATACTCATATATACCTATTTAGATTCAGGGGTGATGTTGAACATCTAATCCGCTAAAGGTTATGGCGTGGAATTTGAAAAGTGATTGAAGTCCAAGATATCACTTACATTAAAGTCGATGCTCACACACATTGTATAGATATATATCATTGTGAATATTAAATGCAACTCATGATTTATCTTATTTGGTTATTCATTCCATGTGTATGCTTAACATGTTTTCTCTACTTTACAATTATTTTGAGTGTCCCACTTTCTTCATATGTTCAACCTAAAATACCGAAAAATTCTCACTATTTGGGAGTGAGGAAATGCTGTAACATTATATTTTTACTTAATCATAATTCAAAGTAGCTCATGACAATCATTTCCATAACTCTATTACAACATGCATTGGAGAACTCCAATCTAAGAAAAAAACCATTGGAAGAATTGAAATCTTTACAAGACTAAAATTATGGAATATATTTGCATGCTAATATTATACACCATATCTTCATGGAATGTAGATCTTTGTGTCTTTTGCAAACTAATCTAAAGGTCAATATGTTAAAATATATTTTTTTTTTTATAAAGCTAATATCTAACAACTTAGGTTCATAATAATATAATATTATGATTCTTTAATCACAATTGATCTCTCTAAACCTCATTTTTGACGTGCCATGTGAAATCAGAGCCCTGAAATCAATTATTAGTAATTTTTAAGTGGATGGTGGCCATTTAACTTCCCTCTAATATTTACAGTATTATACAAATATCAAAGGTTAAGATCTATCATCTTCTAATTAATATATCTCAAATCATTTAATTAAATAAAATGTATAATAATAAGGTATTGGTCCATGGTATTGTAACAATAGTTATTTACAAGTTTACCTAGTAAAATGAATGTGAATCTCCATGGTTAAGAATATATGTCATTTAATTTTTTTAATTAATAATAATAATAATATAAATTAAGGTTAAAATTTAGTTTATTTATATGATTTTTTAATTAGAATAATGTGAAATGTATCTTAAAATAAGAGTTTTGATTCTTATCATAAATTTATGCCTATTTGAATTGAAGACATTTAATTTATATAACTAAAATACTAAATAATATATATAAAAATATAAATTAAAAAAAATCAATTAAATTTTTAATTTAGATTAAAAAATAATAATTTATTTTATACATAAAAATTCTTAAAATATCTTTCTATATATATAAATAAGGTACACATACATAATTACTTAAAAAATAAAATATAAATAATTTTTTAATTAAATAAATAAATTTTTGGATAATTATTTGACAAATTTATAACTAAAAACCATTATTTTTAAAGGTGATTCTGTAGCCCGCCTGATTCTGCTTTGCCTGGTGCATGGACCTTACCGTTGACAATCAATTTAATAATTCGTAACTGTTTTATAATCATTTATTTAAATATTTGTATCATTTGAATTTTTTTATATATATGAATTTTATATATACATATATATGAATATATATATCATATGAATTTTTTTTATACAAAACAGCCCGAGTTTTCGGCATGGTATAGGGTTTCCACTTTCAAAATGTGGTGTTCACATCACTGTTTCCTCGTTTATCTTAACGGTTTTCCCATCCAACGGTTTGCTCTCGATCCAATCGTATGCGTAATGGTGATAACCTCGGGATTACCATCCAAATGGTATGCGAATGGTGATGCCCTCGGGATTACGGTCGATAGCAGGAAAAAATCAAATGATTTAATATTAAATCGAAATGATTTGCTAAACCCCTTAGAGGGTTGGACGCGGCGGGGCTTGAAGTACAAATGCCTACAGTACGCTGTTTGCTTTGTTGTCAGTAGTGCAAGAGTCGGTAGGTGCGTTGGAATTAGAGAGTTTGAGAATGGGAGACTTTCAGAACCAAGGGATGGGAATGGCTGTGGAAGAGAAGATGGATAAGTTTCAGTTATATCGCGATTCGGTTAATCGTCTTTCAGTGGAGCCTCAGAGTGTTGCAGCGGGCCATCGTCGAAGGAAAATCCAAGGAAAAATCCGTTCCCTGGAGAAACTTGTTCCCTTAAAATCCAAGTTAGACATGGGTACAATGCTGGAGGAAGCGGGTAAATATGTGAAATTTCTGCAGGCGCAACTGCGCGTTCTAGAGCTTATGCCTTCATTTTTATCTCTGTCCAATGGTCTCGGCTCGGCGAGAACACTAAACCCTCCCTCGAAAAATAACGTAAGATTACATTCAACATCAAGTGCGGTTGGGAAAGGCATTGCCATGAACAGCAACGGGAAGGTGGAAGAACAGAGAGCGGGTGAAAATCTGTTAGATAAGGAGATGCTCCATCTTCTGGTCACGTCCCGTGCAGTTCAGAGAATACTCTTGAGTCAGGAGAAATGCTTAGGAACAATACCAAATGGCAGCTGCTGCGGAAGGTTCTAATCATTCTCTTTCAAATTTCCCGTTGCATAAATAGTTCGTTCATGTTTTAACATAATATTACAGCAACGAATATATGATGGATAGGGTTTATTGCTCAATAGTATTCCGTTGCCTAATATGTTTGTTTAATAAAAAGTTGGAGTTCGAATTGCATTTTTATTTCACTGGCATTATGTTGAAGTTTGTGTACATTTTGATTTAACATTTAGGGTTGTTGGGGAAGTCCTATCTTTCAACTGATAGTGGTACATGGTATAGTTAACTATAAGAAAAAAATTTCATTTCTGTTATCCCCATTTCACAATATGTATTTCATGTAATGCCATTCCATTTCTATTACAATGGGTTGAGCATAGCCTTGTTGCTTTCAAGGTGAAAGACCATTTTTTCCTCATTAGAGATCCTTCCTCCTCTTACCTTCCTAGTCTACATCTTACCTTCCTCAAGTGGATAATTTACATCTCCATTAACTTATTCTTTAAATAGGTATGCACATTACTCTATGCTTAACACTTAATTGTTTACCATTCTATTACTATTCATAACCCTATAGCATTTATCATACAAGTATGACCAACCAAACCACTTTAACCAATCCTAGGTATTTGGTGGTGGGCACTCTCTCTATGTTTTTTCCAATACAAAGGCTTGTATTTAATGGTGGTGAGGTCTCTTGTATTATAGTGTTCTACTTGCTATGCTATGTTGTATTACACTTTTTGTGTTATTATATTGTTTACCCTTCAACACCTTCCACACAATCCCTAAGCCTTATAGCTAGAAGTATACTCTCTGTGCTAGTCCCAACATCCTATATATCTTCCTCCTTGGAAGGTTAACTTAGCAATGAGAACTTTCCACATCTTCTTTCATCACCTCGAGGACATGTGACTGCATTTGGACTACAAAGATGGGAAGTTTCACATTGAGAATCACCATGGTTGGATGTATAACCCTAACCACTAAATAACCCTAATCACTAGGTCCTTGTATCCTTTCATTGTTATACTCTTTTTCCAATGACACATCTCTGCCCTCTTTGTTCCATCCATGGGATTTTGTAGATGTATATACTTTATGCAGAAATGTGACCTATGCAACCCTTCTCTATTAGTTAGTCTAGAAGTTCCTATAGATAACAATTTCCATTTAAGTAGTTGTATTTACTTTCTTCCTTTGTGAATTGTTTCCCAAATTTTTTCCACCATCTTTTTAGGGTTACTCATTGTATTCTCCTTTCCATTTTAATGGGTAATGCACAGTCCAAATATTGCACCTTTTCCATGCTATATCATCTAGGCTTGAAGGTAACTTCCATGGAATCATTTAGGGTTTCTTTTTCTATAACTGTGACAGGAAATTCTCTTCATCCAGATTTCCTATAGGAAGCATAATGGCATTGACCCTTCCACTACCATAACCCCAAATGTGGGAAGGACTTCCAGGTTTGGGTGATGTAAATTAAAATTCCTTTCCTTCTTATGATTTGTCACTGGTCACTCACTATGTCATAATGTGGAAACTCTTAAAATCTTCATCCTTTCACAACTAAGCTTCTTTTTTCATCTTTTCTATTTGGTAGAGAAGACAATCCTCCAAAATTTGGTGTTGTTTTTGAATCTGGGTTTTCAGCGTCTTTTTAGCTTCCAATAGTTTCCATGGAGTGCAGAGGTTCTTCGAGCACCCACTATTCAACTCCTCTACTAGGTAATATTAGATGCTACCCATTTGGAGTTTTTTTCTTTTCATTCCTCTTCCACTAAGGGAACACAAGTTTTTTTTTTGTATAAGGGGAATTACTATTAACTAGTTCCTCCTGTTGACCCCCCATTCCACATGGAAGAGGAAAGTCTCATAAGACAACACCTATGTCAATAGACTCACTAAATCATAACTTGTTCTTGTTATTTGAAACCTCTTACATTTTAAGCAAAAGTACTCAATATGTGTATGAGATTTAATTCCTGACTATGGGCCCTGTAACAGGTATGGAGATCATTTTTGGACAAGTCTTACTTGTCTCTCTTCAGGTGCAAGAGGATTCTTTAACAAATTTTTAGCCTAATATCCATGACACTGCTACAAGTTGGTTTAGTATATCTATTCTAGGGATGGGTTCTTATAAAACTTTTCCTAGAAAGGGTTTTCTCTGGTTGCCACTTCAAGTATGACTTGAGATTCATTATGGAACTCTTAGAGTGAATAACAATTACGCTCTCAGAGAGTATCCTCTAGAGGGAATTGTTTTAGCTATTCCCAGAAGGGATAAGTTTGTACTATTTTTTTTTACAATATCTGAAAAAAGTATTTATGCTTGATATAAGTTGCTTCTTAATTTCATGTTATGTGGTAATGTTAGAATACTTGTTGTTCCAGCTATTGTAGCCCAAGGTTAATTCAACATGGACCCTATAAGGGGTTGTTAACATTTGACATTTTTTTTGTTTTAATATGTAGCTATCTCCTTTAAATTTAGTTGTATCTATTTTTGTTACAGAGTTTGGTTTACTACTTTCTCTATCAACCAATTTTGAGCTTATCATTCCTACTAAGGTTTAATTGCACAATTGTTTGAAGGTAGGAATTATATTCCCATATTTTTGCTATAGTTGTTGAGAACCTAGTTCTGTTTATTTATTCTTTACTAAATATGGTATGATAGAATCTCTATGTATTCATAGCTCAAGCATGGATTAAGTGATTTAATTCCTTGGGTGAATGAGCTCCATTCTAAGACTAAACCCAGTTTCCATTTCCTCATACTACCACCTACTCATTGATTTAAAACTATGGTTATCTAGGGCTACCTCATTCCAATTCTACAAGTCTACCCTTGATGTTGTTTCAAGATCTTAATACACGTAAAGAACTCTTTCCACCTTCTAAATTCAATTTTGAACTTTCCAAAAACCAAAAAGTTGTAGATAAAAACACCTACTTTAATTGCAATGATTATCCTAATATCTCAAGCTGGAGATGTTGGCCCCTCCTCAAACTTAAGATCTATGCCCACTATCTGCCCTAATGAATTATACTTTCAAATTAGCCCCAAGCTACCAATATTGCAAGAGGGTCTATTGTAAAAACTTGGCATCTAAATATTCCTTATTACATCTAGACTTAATACTAGCTCATTGAAAAAACTATCCTATTCAGACTCAATACTAGCTCATGGACAAAAATATCCTATTCAAACCAATGCTTACTACCTAATGACATGCAGAGCATCTGGGTGGACACATTAAATTTATTTATGTAACCACATCAACAACAAATTTAGCATAGTGCGCTATCATGTGATTACTTCTAGGTCATGTATCTCATTTTCCAACACTTCCAGTGCATAAGAAATGAATGGATACTCTATTTAAAGTAATCTTAAGCCATTACTAGTCATAAGACAACCTAGTTTTCTTATAGGATAATAAAAAAAAAAAAAAAAAAATCAACTTTCTAGTCAATTCCCCTTTCAATTCACAAAATGGCTATTCCAAATCCACATATACATACATCCCTAACATAGGTTCAAATTACAGAGAACTCAGTTTCCCTACTACAAGTAACTGCTGAATGTAACTAACTAGGAAATTGTTAAATTTTGGTATGTTCTATGGTTAGAGCAATTTATTTCAATTTTCACATACATCATCAACATTAGAGTAAACTCCAGATAGAACATAAACATATATCACAGAAAACAAGCCAAGACAAGAGGAAACAAGATGTGGAGTTAGTAAGGGACAAACCCCAATATGGGAAACCTTGATCAATTCTTCTTATATGTTCTTCAATAATTCAACGCATAGAGACATAGTACATTTACTTCAATAATTCAATGCAGAGAGACATAGTACATTTACAAAAGAAGTCAAGACTTTGACATCCTAGATAAGAGAATAAATCATCTCTGACAAGATGATACATGAGATATTCAACTCATTCTCATTCTCCAAGGTGACTCCTTCACCTGTCATTATGCTGCATCTAGTCATCATGCTGCACCTCAGCTTGCAGCACCATGCTGCACATGCTTTTTGTTCTATTGTGCCACTGTTGTACAATGTCATGGCTGTCCCTTTGTGCCACTGTTGCACTATGTCATGGTTGTCCCATTCTGCCATTGTTGCACAATTTCATGGTTGTCGTGTGTATCCAAACCATTGTAGCACTATGTACTTGTTGTCCTATGTATCCCCCATGAAATATTGTAGCATAAGTACTAGTTGTCCCATGTTGTACCATTGTTGTCCAGTTGTGCACTATATGCCATTGAACATTGTTGTCCCATTGTTGTACCATATTTTGCCAAGTTGCCTTTGCTGTCCCATTGCTTATCATTGCAATATGGTTTAGCGTTGTTGTGGCACTGCTGCCCCATACTTCACCAAGTTGCCTCTATTGTCCCATTTCCTCTCATTACAGCACCATGTAGCATTGATGTCCCACTGCTGTACCGTACTTCTAGCTGTGCATACTGCTGCATGCCCATCATTACCATGTTGTCCCATTGTTGCACCATACTTTTGGATGTTACCTTCATCCTGCTACCACCTATCACAATTGTCTTCCACAGAGATGCTGCCCTCCATGCTCACCCTTTGAGGTAGTTTCATGCCCAACACGTTTACCTATCATTCTTACATAGTTGTGGCATCTAAATGCCTAACTAATAGCACTTGCCAACACCCAAACACATTCTTTCTTCATGTTGTCACTAGGGCTCTTCTCTTGTTGTGGTTAGGTCTTCCTTGTTGCTTTATAGGAGAAGGTATGGACAGGGTATAGGAGCGGTTATGGGTGGCCTATAGGAGTCTTTTTACTGTGCTGAGGGCTTCCCTTTTTGCTACACCTAAGGGTTGTCTCAAACCCTTCCAAAATAGCATATGCATTAGGGCACGACTTCCTTTAGCTAGGGCTTGATATGACTTTTGTTTACGGCATGATAGGACTGAGTTAGGGCTATTGAAGCTCCCTTAAACATTGCAGCCAAACCTTCATAATACGTGCACCTAGGGCATCCTTCTTTTGCTAGGTATAAGGTCTCCTTCTAGACCTGCGTTTTTCCCTTAGAGATTATTCTTTCCACTAAAACCTATAACAAGTGAAGAATAAGAAATCTCAAGAGAGTTGTGTGTTCAAATAACTTGCAAGACACTTGTATTTATACCAAAAAGTGGACAAGACCTTGACCACATAACACAAATAAATTCATATCTCCATGAATACTTATCTGAATTAGATGATCTTTATATCAATCTTACACCTCTCTATAAGGGGTATCTAAAAAAAATATCAGCTGCCATAAATAAGATGACCCACATGGAGTTTGGCCCTAGTTTCCATTTTTAACACTCCCTCTCAACTAGGGAGAACTCCATGAGCTAATCCACATGTCTGAACTATCTCTACTATGAGTGTTGTGCACTGCTCTACTCTATTGAACCATGAAGAAGAACAATTGATCGAGAATGTCTCATACCATTCTCTAATGACCTCAACTGAGTTTCATGTGAAGAGAGTGTGTCATATCACTCTTACTCACCCGAAGTGAGTTTTATTGATCACAGATTAATATCACAAGAGAGTGTCTCAAACCACTAATACTGATCCCAGAACAATGGAGGTCATCCTAGCATAGGGAGTATGGTAGATTCAATGATGTGTCCATTGATAGTACTACTATGATCTCTAACCCCATTTCCGTGCTCATTGACCAGATGAGAGGTACTTCCCATGAGTCCGAGACTACATGTGTAGGATGCCTCGACACGAGAACTAATCATTGTGTCCATCACTCGACACAGGAGAACTAATCATCCTAGCCCACACTAGAACTAATCGTCCTTGCTCACAATAACTGTGGGAGAACTAATCATCCCGGCCCATAGGAGAACTACTAATCCTGTTTTATAGTTTCCATGGGAGAACTAATCATCCTGGCCCACACGAGAACTAATCATCCTTTTCCATAGTCGCCATGAGGTATCACACGAAAAGGTTGAACCTGTCACCCTATACATAGCACACCATTAGGGGAGGGTGAGTCGCCCTATGGTCATGTGTGGCTCCAATAAGTACCCCAAGCCCCCTAGAGCTCCTATAGATCAATGTATGCAACATGTAAGACCATTATATGAAAGTCTCTCAATGGCTCCAAGTTGTTAGGGAAAATCACAGATTTTACCTTTTTCCTAGGGCTTTGACAAAGCATCTATGACCTGTACATCACTCTCAATGCGATGGAGCCTCCTCATTCATCGACTTACCATATCTGAGATAAGGTAGTATCTGATGTCTATCTACTGGAGCAATCATCAAACACAGGATTCCTCAATAATCGAATTCCCCCCTGGTTTTCACAAAGACTCACAATGGTATTCATCATGTGTACAAATAGCTCACTGAAGAGTTTCCACAATGAGGCATCTTCATACGAGATCATACTCGTAGCTATGTACTCGGTCTCAGCGATTCTTATAGCAACCAAATTCTGCTTCCTACTCATCCATGATATCAAATAAGAACCTAAAGAGAACCAACACCGATAAGTGCTCTAGTGATCCTCCACACTCCATGCTGAGTCAACATTTGAATAATCATGGAGCTTCATATTTCTGGAAGTGTATCTCAATCCATGAGAGATTGTGCCCTGAAGATATCTTAGAAGATTGTAGGCAACAATCTAGTGAGGCTCAATCAAATATGAGCTCACTATGCTAAATGCAAAGCATATATACTCATGGAACTTCACCAAGAACATCAATGTAGATGAGTTTATGAAACTCAAAGGAATTTCCCAAATATGGTCTCGCATCACCACCATATAACTTCTGAAAGTTAAGATGCTCGAGGTAGTAACGGGCTTGCAGTTTACCATTCCATATCTAGAATCCAAATCCCTCTTACTTCTACAAATAAGATGTGGGAAATAATACTAAGAGGGGGGGGGGGGTGAATCATTATTATTAGATCAGTAAAACCTTTCCAATTTCATACTCAGAAACATATACGCTACTTCAGTTGAGTGAACCAGCGTGTACAGGCTACTGTGTCTAAAGCAACCAACGTATAACCAGAAATCTTATGATTCAGTTAGCTTATCTTCAGTAAATGCATCAGGACATTATTAACCATATTAATAGTAAACAGGTGCAGTATAACAGAACAGATCATCACACAAAAGCCACACACATGAACACCATGATATATGGTGGAAACCCAATGTGGGTGAAAACCACCTGCTGCAAGTCGTCTCTTTCTTTCTTTAATAAGAAACTTCAGTTTACAATCTTTTGTACTGGTGCAGCCTTATACCAGTACGCAGGCTACAACCTGCAGAGGGCTACAACCCTCTCTCGTTTTCCAGCTACTTCTGGAAGGGAGCTACAACCCCCTCAGCTCTTGTACTAGCCGATCCATTTACTAGTACGTAGGTGCTGACCCTACAGAAGGCTACAACCTACTTTCCTTCAGGGACCACGTTTCATCAATTTTCAGACTGGATCCATGAGTACAAAACAAACACTGCTTCAATACAATCATCAACTTATACTTGCATCATAATCACCCAATACTGAATCACTGAAACCCTGTCATCAAGAACACAGAACACAAACCAGAGCCCAGAACTCTGCAACAACCACCAGAATCAACAGCAACCTGAAATATCAAATCTTATTATGCATACGCTACTTCGCTATACCAAAACCGCGTGTATACGCACTTTCTCCAAAGGCAATCCGTGTGCAGATCTAGAAATAATTACTTATACCTTCACTGTCAGATCCGACCCTTGCCAAGCGTCCCGAACAGATAACCATCAATACCAGATCTTCTCACTTCATCAGACACACATTGCTTGCCCATTTGCCTAATGATCTTCTCCTTATATAGCCTTAGGCCCTTCACAATACCACGGTCCAAAACCATAGTAACACAAAACCATCAACTTCAAAACTAGGGATCGACACGTCTGTCGAGACACCATGGTCAAAAACCATAGGCACAACTTCCAAGGACTAACCGCCATGGACCAAAGGTACGTTTTCACATGTACACGCTTTTACTGAAGCCAACCTGCGTGTATATGCTGATTTTCCTTAATGAACCTGTGTATATCTCTTTCTTGTTCTGCTGTACTAAGATCTGTCCTCTGATTAAGTTGCCATCACTTGTACCTGCTTCTGAGTGAGTTGCCATCAAGGACAACACTTGTATCATAATGCCAACAATCTCCCCATTTGGACTTGATGGCAACCACCACACCAAGTCACTCTCCCCCTTTGACATCAAGGGCAAAGGGTGGACCAAGATATTCTCTTCTTTGGTATACCTTTTGCTATCCATACTCCCCCTGAGTACATGCTGAAGTTTTTGATTTGGCTCCCCTTTGTATATGCCATGTTGTATCAATCCATCCATGCTCCCCCTGAGCAGATGCAGGTTCTAAGACCAGCAATAACTATCATTTATCATATATGATCTGTACCATACGCATAAGCCTGCAATACCATTCCTTTGATCAAACAACAAGATGTATCATTTAGTTTCATCAGCAACTTCTAACCATAATGCCAACAATGAATTATTTGAAGTATATGCTCCCCCTGAGCGTGAGCCAACCATGACTGAACCATTTCCTGAGTCTGTTCTGCTGCCCTTTATGCTCCCCCTGAGCCTGAGCCAACCATGACTGAACCATTTCCTGGGTCTGTTCTGCTGCCCTTTCTACATATACGCGACTTTGCAGCCTGTAACTCGCGTATATACGTGACTTGTCTTCATTATATCAGCGTATGCAAGATGGAATACTGAAATTCATCACTCTCAGATTCCCCTGTGTCTGTTATGTCAGCTGACTGAGTTATGCCACACCTTTCTGTCTCTGTCTTCTTCAATTCCTAGAACTGTGATGATGTATGGTCCTCTTGTTTTGAATTTTGAAATCTGCTCCTGCATTTCCTTGCTTTATGCCCATATTTGTTGCATGTATAACATCTTACATATTTCATGTTCCTTCTATCGCAATCAATTGCTTTGTGTCCATATGCATTGCAGGCAAAGCAATATCCTCTGAAATACCTGGGATGCGATGATCTTTTGTAATGGTCTTGAACCATTCTACTTCTACATCTGGCTGCAACATGTCCAAGATTATGACATACATAACATTCAACATTATTCAGTGGAGGAAATAATCGTCTATCACGTCCATAGTTAGGAGTAAAGGATCTTCCTTGAGGAATTTCTTTCCTTGGTTGTTCCTTGTTGAGCATTTCAGATTTCTCATTAGAGTTTCTTGCCTCACCTTGTGAACTAGATTCACCTTCAACATATTCATGAAAACCAAGACCAGTTTTGATAGCAGGAGACCTTTGACTATTAAGAATATCATCCAAGACTTTAGTACTATCTTGAAATCGTAAAAGCTTATCCTTTTCTTCTAGTTTACCTTTCAAGATATTTACCTCAACTTGATGGTGTTCTTCCTTTTCCAGATACTGATTCCTTAGGTCTTCTTCAGCTTTTCTTCCTTCTTCCACTTGTCGCTTTAGTTTGATCACTTCATGTTCTTGATCTTCAAGAGCTTCTCTGTTCTGTTCTCTTGATTTTTTAAGATCTTCTTTTAGAGAGAGGATCTTTGGTTCAAGTCTCTGAATTGTTATGCTCTGCTCCTTTACTATATCCTGCAATTGCTCTCTTACCCTGGTTTCTGTCTCCAATTATTCATTTAATTTGGTAACTTCTTCAGTTTCTGCATTCTCCTTTTCATGTGCCATGAGACTTCTAATATCTTCACTATTATTGGATGAAGCATTCTTCTTTTCATGTGCCATGAGACTTCTAATATCTTCACTATCATTGAAAGAACTTTTAATATGGGTATAATAGCTTCTACCATCTTCTTCAGATATCTTTCCTTTGTTATGAGGGCATCTAGTAGCATAGTGACCAACTCTACCACATAGAAAACATTTGTAAGGTAGCTTACCTTTGAACCGTCCAGTTCCTCGTTCAAGATTCTTGACAAAATTTACCTCATCTTCTTCCTCTGACGCTTCGAATGCGGCTTCTGATGGTACCTCTTGTCGCATTTCAAAAGCAGTTAAGATCCCATGAAGCTGTGACATGGTGATTTTATGCACATTCTCCTTCTCTTCTATGGCAGATACTTTAGAATCAAATTTAGCAGGCATAGATCTCAAAACCTTTTCAACTACGACAACTTCCTCAAATTCTTCACCCAGATCCCTCATACAATTTACAATCTCGTCCATACACAGGAAATAATTAGCTATGCTTTCATTACTATGCATCTTAAGAGTTTCATACCGGATTCTGAGAGTCTGAAGCTTTGCTCTTTTTACCTGATCATCTCCTTCGTAGCTTGTAACGATCTTGTCCCATATTTCCTTAGCAGATTTGAAATTCATGATCTTCATAAATTCTGATTGTGTCAAACTACTCAATAGGACAGTAACAGCTTTGGCATTGAGCTCATATTGCTTTTTCTCTACTGGATCTGTAGGAGTTGCTGATGGGAATTTGTATCCTCCTACGATTCCCCAAACTTCTGCTCCAAGTGATTGTAGATATGCAGTGGTTCTTATCTTCCAGTGGGTAAAATTGTTCCCGTCAAAGACTGGTGGCCTGATGTGTGCCTCTCTTTCTGGATTAGCCATTCTGATGGATCTTTTCCTTATCAAGCTTCCTCTGAAGGACCTGCTCTGATACCAATTGTTGGAAATAATACTGAGAGGGGGGGGGGGTGAATCAGTATTATCAGATCAGTAAAACCTTTCCAATTTCATACTCAGAAACATATACGCTACTTCAGTTAAGTGAACCAGCGTGTACACGCTACTGTGTCTAAAGCAACCAGCGTATAACCAGAAATCTTATGATTCAGTTAGCTTATCTTCAGTAAATGCATCAGGACATTATTAACCATATTAATAGTAAACAGGTGCAGTATAACAAAACAGATCATCACACAAAAGCCACACACATGAACACCATGATATAAGGTGGAAACCTAATGTGGGTGAAAACCACCTGCTGCAAGTCGTCTCTTTCTTTCTTTAATAAGAAACTTCAGTTTACAATCTTTTGTACTGGTGCAGCCTTATACTAGTACGCAGGCTACAACCTGCAGAGGGCTACAACCCTCTCTCGTTTTCCAGCTACTTCTGGAAGGGAGCTACAACCCCCTCAGCTCTTGTACTAGCCGATCCATTTACTAGTACGTAGGTGCTGACCCTACAGAAGGCTACAACCTACTTTCCTTCAGGGACCACGTTTCATCAATTTTCAGACTGGATCCATGAGTACAAAACAAACACTGCTTCAATACAATCATCAACTTATACTTGCATCATAATCACCCAATACTGAATCACTGAAACCCTGTCATCAAGAACACAGAACACAAACCAGAGCCCAGAACTCTGCAACAACCACCAGAATCAACAGCAACCTGAAATATCAAATCTTATTATGCATACGCTACTTCGCTATACCAAAACCGCGTGTATACGCACTTTCTCCAAAGGCAACCCGCGTGCAGATCTAGAAATAATTACTTATACCTTCGCTGTCAGATCCGACCCTTGCCAAGCATCCCGAACAGATAACCAGCAATACCAGATCTTCTCACTTCATCAGACACACATTGCTTGCCCATTTGCCTAATGATCTTCTCCTTATATAGCCTTAGGCCCTTCACAATACCACGGTCCAAAACCATAGTAACACAAAACCATCAACTTCAAAACTAGGGATCGACACGTCTGTTGAGACACCATGGTCAAAAACCATAGGCACAACTTCCAAGGACTAATTGCCACGGACCAAAGGTACGTTTTCACATGTACGCACTTTTACTGAATCCAACCTGCGTGTATACGCTAATTTTCCTTAATGAACCTGCGTATATCTCTTTCTTGTCCTGTTGTACTAAGATCTGTCCTCTGATTAAGTTGCCATCACTTGTACCTGCTTCTGAGTGAGTTGCCATCAAGGACAACACTTGTATCATAATGCCAACATAAGAGGGCCTGCACTTGTAAAAAATAGGTCATTTCTCAGAAGGTGCTTGTATGAGAGTTCTATCATCCACAACCTTTAAATAATGGTTTGGATCAGCTTCACTTTTAGTGAATCTCAGCGTCATTAGGCCCACGTTGTTTTACTTCAAGCCATAGAGGGCTTTATTCCACTTGTATACATGAGATTCCCAATCATGAATCTCAAACCCCTTGTGTTGTTCGAGACATGTGGACCTGCTACCTGAGGGGAATGGTCCCCTTGTAATATTTTCCTTTGGTACATCTCAGACATGTACCTTTATGTTCTTCTTAAATTTAGTTATCCAAGTCACCATCTGACTCACATTAGTAAGGTCCTCATAAATAAGATCTCACGTGTTATAGATGAGATATGTCATGATCCCTAATGGACCATCCTACAACCTTGAAGTCAAAGATATTTTTTTTTTTTGAAAATTCTATTTCCAAACATGTACCTTTCCATTGATGAATGCCACCCTGTAACCTTTGAATTCCATTGCTAAAATGGACACCATGTTCTTCTTGTGATGAGGTACATCAACGAGATTCTGTAAATGAATCGAGTTACCCTCATTCAATTTAGGGGTAACATTACATACACCCTTTCCACAATAGGTGGCATCGGCTCCAAGTATAATCCCATGATTTTTTCCATCTCTACCAAATTAGAGAGAGCAACCTTCTATCCGATGAAGTGCCTTGAAGCACTATAATCGATAAGCTAGATTCCTAAAGAATCTGAAGGAGAAGGCCAATACAAGATAACGCTTCTTTATCTTATTAGAAACAACATTTGATTCTTCATACCTAGGGTTCCTTGCTTTCTCTGAAGAGTCGACCATTTCCTTGATGACCTGCATTACCTGTCATTCCTCTAACCATTGAAGATGTCCATTAAATGCTTGTTATCATCATCAAGTGATGGGTCCGTGCCATCCAGACACTCCTTCGCATAATGGTCGAACTAGTTATATGCCTTTCCTTCCACCCTCATATCCGATATTCCTAATGAAGTGATCTTTAGGTAGGCCATATTTCACTCCGCCATTCTCATAATCTTCTCTGCTTCAATTTCACCCTCGGTGAATTTGAAGAGGGACGAGGAACCCATTGATCCTTTTGTCCTTTCCCAACTCTCTTGGTGATTGCTATTTCGCTCTTTCTTGGGCATTGTCTTCACCTCAACTCTGATACCATGTGAAATTTAGGTATGTTCTATGGTTAGAGTAATTTATTTCAATTTTCGCATACATCTACATTAGAGTAAACTGCAGATAGAACATAAACATAAATCGCAGAAGGCAAGCCGAGACAAGAGGACACAAGATGTGGCACTAGCCAAGGACAAAGCCTAATGTGGGGAAACCCTTGATCAATTCTTCTTATATGTTCTTCAATAGTTCAGCAGAGAGAGAGAGAGAGAGAGAGAGAGAGAGAGAGAGAGAGAGAGAGATAGTACATTTACAACAGAAGTCAACACTTTGACTTTCTAGATAAGACAATAGATCATCTCTAACAAGATGATACATGAGATCAGTTGAAGACATGTTGCTTCAACTAATTCTCCAAGGTGACTCCTTCACCTATCATTGTGCTGCATCTCGTCATCATGTTGCACCTCATCATGCAGCACCATGCTGCACATGCTTGCTGTCCCATTATGCCACTGCTACAGAATGTCATGGTTGTCCCATTGTGTGACTGTTGCACTATGTCATGCCTGTCCCATTGTACCACTGCTACAGAATGTCATGGTTGTCTTCTGTATCCACCATGAACCATTACCGCACTATGTACTTGTTGTCCTATGTATCCACCATGAAACATTGCAGCACTAAGTAGTAGTTGTCCGATGTTGTACCATTGTACCATTGTTGTCCCATTGTGCACTATATGCCATTGACCATTGCTCTCTCATTGATGTACCATATTTCACCAAGTTTCCTTTTTTCTCCCATTGCTTATCATTACAGCACCATGTAGCATTGTTGTCCCAATGCTGCACCATAGCTCACCAAGTTGCCTTTGTTATCCCATTTCTTAACATTGCAGCACCATGTAGCATTGATGTCTCACTATTGCACCATACTTCTAGCTATCCATATTGCTGCATGTCCATCATTACCATGTTGTCCCATTGCTACACCATACTTCTCGATGTTGCCTTCATCATGCTGCCACCGATCACATAATTATGCCATTGTACTTACTGCGCAGTGCTGCAATTCTGGGACTGGTTAGGGTACTAACCACAGTCCTTAACAGCCCATCAAAACTATCCCATAATTGCACTTAATCACTAATGTTTTCTTCGATGGAGATGTGGCCCTCCATGCTGCTCCTTTCAGGTAGTTTCAGGGCCAAAAGTTTTACCTATATTTTTTGCATAGTTGTGGCATCCAAATGCCTAACTAATAGCACTTGCGAGCACCCAAACACATTCATTCTTCATGTTGTCACTAGGGCTCTTCTCTTGCTATGGTTAAGGCTGCCTTCCTGCGTATAGATTAGGGCAGTGTATAGGAGTAGGTATGGGCAGCATATAGGAGTGGTTATGGGCAACATATAGGAGTGTTTTTACTGTAGCCAGGGCATCTCTTTTTCCTGCATCTAAGGGATATCTCAAACCCTTCCAAAATAGTGTATGGATTAGGGCATGATTGCGTTTAGCTAGGGATTGATATGACCTACGTTTAGGGCATGATAATACTGCGTTAGTCTATGAATAGACTATGGCAAGGGATCCAAGATTAGGGCTATTGAAGCTCCCTTAAATAGTGGATAGAGCTCCCTTTGAACTATGGCCAAACATTCAAAAGACGTGCGGCTAGTGCATCCTTCTTTTCCTGCATATAGGGTCTCCTTTGAGATGTGTGATTTTCCCTTAGAGATTCTTCTTTCGATTGAAATCCAAAACAAGTGGAGAATAAGAAATATCAAGAGAGTTGTGTGTTCAAATGACTTGCAAGGAACATGTATTTATACCAAAATGTGAAGCAGAAGTGGGGGTAGTTCAGTTGGTGGCTGACCTTGACGAATTGTCCCATAACACAAATAAATTCATATCTCCATTAATACTTATCGGAATCGGATGATCTTTGGATCAATCCTACACCTCTCGATGAGTGGGATCTAAGAAAAATATCAGCTTCCATAAATAGGATGACCAACATGGAGTTTCGGCCTAGTTACCCTAGTTACATGGGAATTTCACACCTTTTCAACCCAACCTAGAATGGTCCCTCAAGTTCACCCCAAGGTGAGTTCTCCTTGCGAGGAATCAACCACCGTGTGATCACCTTCTTAGGTATTAAATATTTATGTTTAAAGATAATGTTTCCCATCTAGCGACATCCCTCTTTTGTGGACATTCTTATCCACTTTCCTAGGCTTTTTGTAAAAGCCCACCTTTATCTCCAACAATGCTCTTATGATTTTCTAAGCTTAGAATCTTTCTCCAACTAAGAAACTTGATAGATATTTATCTCTAGTAGTTCCTTTAGGCTTTTCTAGGTGCCTCATTCTCAAGTACATATATCTCATCTATTTATTTACTAATAAATAAATATTTACATAATTAACTCAATATTCTTATTTGACTTTTCCCCTACTCTTCCTCACCCAATTCGGTCTAACCAGAGTGGTCTTACCACAATAAAGGGATATTGCATTTTCATCCCCTTTTATTAACACCATCCTCGATGTTTGGTGTCCTCTCCCTTTCGATAACCTTTTTTTTTACGATTTTCTTCCCATGTAGCCTATTCCAAAAAAAGGCTTTCACTATAATCTATCTTGATCAATAAGCTAAATCCTCTAGTTGAATCTCTTGCTGGTCTGAGATGCACCAAGTCCCAATAGTCTATTTTTTAACTTCACGTGTACGATTTCCAAATCAAATAGATAGAACATATCACATAGTTATTTATTAGGTAATGACCTATACAACACATTACTAAGAAATACTAATCAATCACTATAGTTCCTATGCTCACTCTTTAGTGTGGTAGTAATGTTTTGTGATATTCTTCATGCTGTCATAAAGCTTTATCTTTTCTTAAGAGAAAAAAAAAATTACTTCCTATCCTTTCTGCCTCCAATGAGATGTTTGTCTTCACCTCATGTGATTACTAAATTATGGGGCATTCATATTCCTATAATTATGTCATGCTTCTCTTCTGATACATCTGCATATCAACACGTTATTCACATACATTCCTCAATGCTAGTATCATTAGTATTTTACTATACTAAACCCTGTAGCCATACCTATGATCTTCAACATAAAAAATTATATATTTATTTTTGCATTGCTCCAATAAAATAACAATTACTAAGGGATGGTATGTAATAGATTAACATGAAATGTTATAATATTATTTGTGCACTTACTGATTTGTCCTTTTTCATGGCTATGACATCTTGGTTAAACCATCCTTCAATTTCTTAGCTGTCTCCCTTCAACCATTATTAGTGGTAGAATGAAATTGCCTCATTTTCTCAGTATGCTTACACTTATGATAGAACTCACTTCCTGCAGTTCATCTGCATTTGTAACACTATTCCTATGCATTCAAACACTGTTATTAACATTTAACATAATGTTATGACAATATCGTAGATTTCTCTTTCTTTTTCAAAGTGACTTTAATCAATTTCCTTTGGATTATTTTGTTAGACATGTCCATACCCTTCCAATAGCTGGCAAGGGTAGAAAGACATTACCAACATAGATACTTACTTGATTCACCTTTTTTATAAATATACACACGCAATGCATTAGTGAATTTGTTTTCACCTATTCCATCCATCTTCAATCTCATGAGTATATTTTCATTACCAACAAAATTAAGTTTAAGACTTCCTTTCCATTGTTTGGTTGTGACTTTCCTTATTTTTTCCTTAAGGTTTTTCCATTTGATGTTCTACTTCATTCATTCTCGTTCTATCCTACTAGCTTTTCGAGTGGCATGATTTCGATCCACCTTCTCATAATTTATCTAATTCAAAATTCCTTAAATCTTCATGAATTTTGGTGGATTACCACCTTGACCCAATCCTTCACTAAAGTATAAAACTAGACTTTTCTACATTATTTCTACACTCTCTTTTAGTATCCCCATTTGTTTGTCAACAAAACATTTCCTTCGTTAGTGTATGATGGTGCACACATAGCCTTGCTATACAATTTATCCATCTAATTTGAACATCCACTCTAAATTTATATGGCTATATTCTCTTCCAAACTACATATATTTCCCAATACATGATATTTGTTCATTGTCAATTAAGAATTCTCATATTAAAGAGTTCTGCACTATTGGAAATACTCAAGGAAATGAGGTAAACAATGACATTCATCACTGTGTAGGCCTTAGAAAATTCAATATACATTTTGATTTTGTGTTATAATTTAGCTTAAAGGAACCCTCCTTAATACTCATTCATGTTTTCCAGCATTGGTTTCGAGCTAAAAGTCTACCCTCACACGCTTTTGGAGAGTGATTATATATATACATATATAAATAGATTTCCTAATATTTATTCTTCTATTACCGAATAGGATATAACTATAAGTTCTTTATCCAATTTCTTTCTTTTATTCCTTCTATGAGGTTTTCCTCCATATATCACATCTCAAGGACTCCTTTTCTAGGTGTAGTGACACTTCAGTGACGTGAAGAAACACTAAAACAACACTATTTATGTTCAGCTCAAACCATTTTTTTTTATGACTAAAAATGGTGAATTAAGACCCTTCCAATCTACATTTAATGAAAATAGTTTGAGATATCACTTCTCATGTGAACACACTTATCCTAAAATATGGTATGGATGAATGTTCATATCAACTGAAACTACTAACTCCCTTGGATTTTTAATGTGCTATGCTCACATGTGTTTTCTAACAATGGAATGTATATTTTTTCCCATGTGTACCGTAATGGAATTGTCAAAGAATCCACACATCAGAGTACTAGGGAATAAGATTGTATCCTTGTAGTTTGGAAAAATATTTTGGTGTCACTTGAATGAACGAATACCTTGAATATTCATCTTATAGATTTAATAATAACAAAAGAGATATTGCAATAATGTTAATGTGGTAAAAGCTATTAGATTACATGAGTCTCGATCTATTTATGTGTTTGATTGGATTCATTTTTTTATACTTTATGAGCTTAAGTATTGTATAACTCTTCCTTGTCTACCATAATATCACTTTTTGTTTATGTTAGTAACTTCCACAACATAGAATTTAACTTTTAGTGTCTTGAGAACTTATTTAAATACTAGATAAAATGTTCATCCAAATATCGCTTTGCCATTTTGCATCAAGATTTAGTAATTGTAAGAACCCACTTTTTACCCTCAAGGGAAACCATATATCGAGTTAGTCTATGCCGTTTCCCTTTATTAATGATAGCGTTAATTTTTCTACCTCAGTTTGGTGATGAAGAAGTGAAATTTTTCTAGTTTTCTCATATTTTTGTGGTATGTTACTAGGCATCGATCCAAGATGCAACATATATCCACTTTACCCTTTTGTAAATAGCACAATCTCTTTTATTAAAATTTTGGGTTGGGTCATCTTTAGCAACAATTTATATTGCCAACTTTCTCAGTTTCTTTTCCAGCCCACGCTCCACTATTCAATTACTTCCTTTTTTTTCCACCCGAAATGGTATTCACACTCGTTCAAGCATTATGTCATAGCTATTTAGCATGGTCAAATTTTCTGACATAGGAAAACTCATGTATACCCACAGTATGCATGTAATATGCATATATCTATCTTGCCCCAAGAATTTTAACTCTCTGTTGAGTGAAATATTCAGTTCGTAATGGTTCAGGCCCCCTTAATAAATATCTATGGAATAATTTGTTTATTAACCCAGTTTATCCCTTAATTCATATTTTCTATTAGGACTTTATTCAGTCCTCATAACCTTCATTAAACCTTAATTAATCCTTCGTTAAAACTTAATGCCCGCACATATATAACCTTTCCCCACTCCTTATCCTTTGATTTTATCGGACTTAACCCACAAAACCATCTATTGACATTATTTATATTTTAATGCTTTTCTAATAGAAATACTCTACAAGCATACATAACTTACCTTTTCATTTTCCACAGTCTTTACATGTTATTCAATGCATGCCTTATCGCAATCACAATCTCCGGATTTCACGAGACTCTTAAGACTTCTCCTTTCACATTCGGGATGCGATAACACACCTCGACTTCAATAAACATAAACTGCAGTCATTACTTTCTTGGGTCTGCTCTTCTATCGTAGTTTGCATATTGCATGTCGCATTGGTTAAGGGCTAAGGTCATTGATCAAGTTATATGATCCAACGATTCACAATGATGTTGCATGTCGAAAATCCTTGTGGGCCAAGATTTATTCCTTACCATTTAAATGTTGCGATGCAAGATTTTAACAATGATGCTTCCATGCAATTTGATCCCATCCGTTGATCTGGTAGATCCAACAGTGCCTGTGCATTAACACTTCATTCTTTCATTCTTCTTTCCAATTGGGTTTTATGCCATTTCTCCAATGTTTCTCTGTGGTTTTGGTTATTTCAATGGTTCTTCATCCTTCCACTTTTCCGCTGCGGGACCCTCTCGAGATTAATCCTCCATATTATTTAATAACTGTCATTCTTGGATATTACTTTGATCCTGCAATCAGCTCATGCTCCATTACAATCCTCTGTCTCATTATTCTTCACTATGTATTCTGCCGAACTCTGTCTACATACATATATTGCATTGAATTCTAATTCATTCATAATTCATCATGCCATACTCGAATCACACATCTATACAATTTTGACTTAATCCTCTGTATATATTCAAACACACAGTTATACAATTTCTCTATCTTTGGCCTGATCTTCTAATGTCAATGACCTGTGTTTACAATTTTCCCGTAGGCTTATGGTCACACTCTAACTAGCTTTATTATATAACTAACTAACCTCTCCAACCTATCTAACCTCTAAATTTTTCTTTTAGGCTTACATTTATACAAAAGGATTCTAAAACCAATTCTTTTTTTAGCCATAACCCTCTCAACAAAATCCTAAAATCTCTTCCTCATCCCTGAGGATCCTCTCCAATCCTCAAAATCATGAACTAACTCCTAATCTAAGATTTTAAATCAATTCTCAAATCCCTCAATCTCTCAACTATCCTAAATCTCTCATATTCTCCTACATTCAAGAATATTTACAAACATGTTTCACAATATTCCATTAAATCATATTCTCATTAAAATCACTCAAAAGCCTAAATAATTACATTAATTCACACTTAGCAAATCAACTTCCTTGAAAACACAAGACCCCCTATGTCTACTAAAATACAATGATATTATTGGGCTTATTGCTCCTGCATCAAACTCCCAAAGTAGAAAATATTCATGATCTTGTGGTCATATGTGTTCATATGCTAATAGAAAACCTCCACGGTCCCAAACTTTAGTTTGCAACTACCCAAATGCCTTGCACCTTTGTTGTTGTTGCATGTCTGTTGTTTGTTGATTCATCTTCCTCTCCTTGTCAATAAGGTTCAAGTTCTGATTGATCATCCTTCCTACTACTATCAATCTCCTCCATATGAACTATTTCATCATCAACTGCCATAACTCCTCAATCTCCAATTCTAGCAGATCCTTGGACTCGTCCATACTCTACCACTTATTTCTACCTCTCTCTCTCTGTTTCAAGTGGTTTTTATTGTCCACTGACTCTTAAAAATGTTTTTCTAATCTTTGAAGTTGTTGAATGCTATCACTTACTCTTACTGCCTCCCTTTCATCCTTACCCTCTTTCACAGTTATTTCTTTCTGCATTAAATCCTGACTTTCCAGCATCCTCTCCAGCAATCGAACATCTCTATTCCATGGATTAAATTCTTCTACAAAATCTTCTTCTTTCATTTTTATTTGGCTTCTCATCTGTGTCAAGTTTCCTCTAGCATCTGTAACTAAACATGCAATCATAAAAGAAATATTAAAATAAAAATCATAAGGCTCCTACACCTTTTCTTCCTTTGGCAACAATTCATCTTGTTGCTCTAATTCTTCCTCCTCTGTCAACACATCAGTATGTTGTCTTAACTTCTTTAAAGACTTCTCTAAAGAACTCTCTAATGTACTCTCAAGATTATCAGTTAGTATTTCCTCTACATCATATGTTCTAATGACGTCTTTCTAATTTTTTCCACTGTAGTGAACTCCTTCCTCTGCAATCGCACTGTCATACTCTGAACTTTCTAGCAAGTACTCCAGAAATTCAAGTACTTCATCATTACTTATGATTCCTGCATTTATACACAGATTATCAATTTGAAAATTACAAGGTTCAACAATTTCAACTCTTGCTTCACATATCAGTTCTTCAGACTGAATTTTATTTCCTTTCACAAGAATTTCTTCCTGTGTTGTCACAGCTTCAAACATCAATGCATTACTAAATTCTTTCTACTGTAATAATTCACTCCTTTCCTCATTCACAAGACATTCCCCATCATTCTTTACTTCAGAATTTTTACCTTCTGAAAGATAATCTTCCATACTTTTGAGAGCTTCAAAAGATTTCTCATCCTCTTCAAAACCTGTAATCACATCAAAATTATTAGATTAAAAAATTATTAGATTCAACAATACAAGGTTTTACATTCTCCTATTGGTCTACATTTGTCCAATAGTTCAGAAAATCATCAATAATTCCTTCTTCTTCACCCATAAATTCACCCTGCTCTAGTTCACAAATAGACACTTCGATTTCTAACTCGGCTTCTCTAAGTTTTTCCATCAGCCACTTTAATTGCCTCTGTTGTATCCTTCATTGTAACTTACTCCATTTCACTAGCTTCTTCTTCAAGACCCATCCTTGTCTCTGGCTTTCCTCTAGTATTATCATCAATACATCGAGTTGTTCTTTCATCTCAGCAATCTCTTTATCAAATTTCTCTTGACTCGTCCTCTTTCCATTTACCTTGGCATCCTCCTTCTTCATCTTTCTTCTACTGTGATCTTCCTTAGAACGTCTGTTATGACTATCAATATCCATGTTCTTTTCCATCTCTATCTTCATGAGCTCCTCACTCACTCACTATGAGTTGCATTAAAGCCTCTACAACAACAAGCCTTCCTTGCTACCACTTACCTCACTAAGCTTTCCTCTGTACTTGATCTTTTAGCAAGCACTTGGTTCTCTATCTCCGGAACCTCCTTTTGAGCACTTCTCTCTACTCCTAGTATTCAACTCATCTGCACCTCTCAAGAACACAACTATCCTCTTAAATTTCAGTCACCATGAAATACTTGGTTTCGACCACCTCTTCTTCCACTTAGAAAGTCTTACCAACTTCTTTTATCCCTTAGCAATTCTACCCACATCCTTTTTGGAATTTCCTTTATGATCTGCAACAATACGTCTGCAGTAACAAGTCTTGTTCTTGCCACATATGCCTCACTAAGCTTCTCTCCGCTGAGCTCATTCTATTATCATTTCTTCAGTTCTTTACTCTGGAACCAATTGAACATTCCTCGCTCTAGATGTTGCAACCTTCTCACGTCCTTGTGCTGTTACCTATGCATCATTATAAAAACCACACATTCTCCAATATTCAAATCAAATTAAAACAAAACATGTCATCTCACCTTCAAGATCTCTGCATGATCTTGTTCCTCCATTCACCTTCACATCTAGTGGATTGTAGAATGTCTCTTACATCTCCAAGTTCTCCCAATATTCTGCCATACCTTACCTTTGTGTATTTACTATTTCTCAAATTATAATTTGGTCGCCCTCGCCTGCTTTCATCACTATTCACTTATATATGGACCTTTAGAGTATAACTCTGTTCTAAACTCTTTCAAAGAAATGTTCACAAAGAATTTCTTTGTGCTGCCTTAATACCAAATGTTTCAATTAGAATTCTGCTATGATACCACTTTGACGCAAGAAAACCCATGTATACCCACAGTATGCATGTAATATGCATATGTCTTGCCCCACAAATTCTAACTCTCTACTGAGCCAAATCTTCGGTTCTTAATGGTTCATGCCCCCTTAATCAATCTCTGCAGAATGATTTGTTTATTAACCCAGTTTATCCCTTAATTCATCTTTTCTATCGATACTTTATTCAATCCTCATAACCTTCACTAAACCTTAATTAATCCTTCATTAAACCTTAATGCCTACACATATATAACCTTTACCCACTCCTTATACTTTGGTTATATCAGACTTAACCCACAAAACAGTCTATTGGCTTTATTTCTATTATAATTCTTTTATAATAGAAACACTCTACAAGCATACATAACTTACATTTTCTCTTTCCACAGTCTTTTCACATTATTTAATGCATGCCTTATTACAATCACAATCTTGGGATTTCACGGGACACTTAAGACTTATCCTTCCACATTCAGGATGCCATAACACACCCGAACTTCAATAAACATAAACCGTAGTCATTACTTTCTCAGGTCGGCTCTTCTATCGCACTTCGCATATCGCTTGCCGCATTGGTTAAGGGCTAAGCTGTATCTCCCATGGATGTTTGCGATGCAATCAAATCTTTGATCACATCGGACATCATAATCACATATCGAAATCACTTGTGGCCGGGGTTAGTTCACTCATCAACGAAACATTGTGATGCGATATTTATTAAATCTCCTCCACCATTGATCACGGTATACAATCCAACGATTCACAATGATGTCGCATGTCACAAATCCTTTGGGCCAAGATTTATTCCTTACCATTTAAATGTTGTGATGCAGCATTTTAACAATGATCCTTCCATGCGATCTGATCCCATTCGTTGATTTGGTAGATCCAAGGGTGCTTGTGCATTAACACTTCATTCTTTCATTCTTCTTTCCAATTGGGTTTTGATGCCATTTCTCCAATGTTTCTCTGTGGTTTTGGTTATTTCAATGGTTCTTCATCCTTCCACTATTCCATTGAGTGACTCCTGCTTGAGCTTAATTCTACATATTATTTAATCACTATCATTCTTGGATTTTACTTTGATCGTGCATTCGGTTCACGCTCCATTACGATCCTCTGTCTCATTCTTCTTCACTGTGTATTCTGTCAAACTCTGCCTACATACATATATTGTATTGAATTCTGATTCATTCATAATTCATCATGCCATACTCAAATCACACATCTATACATTTTTGAATTAATCCTTTGTATATATATAAACACACAGTTATACAATTTCTCTATCTTTGGATTCATCTTCTAATGTCAATGACCTCTATTTACAATCTTCTCGTAGGCTTACAATCACACTCTAACTACCTTTATTATCTCACTAACTAACCTATCCAACCTATCTAACTTCTATCTTTGCCTTTGAGGCTTAGATTTATACAAAAGGATTCTAAAACCAATTCCTGTTTTAGATTCGTAACCCTCTCAACAAAATCGTAAAATCTCTTCCTCATCCCTAAGGATCCTCTCTAATCCTCAAAATCATGAACTAACTTCTAATCTAATATTTACCATCAATTCTCAAATCCCTCACTCTCTCAACTATCCTAAATATCTCATATTTTCCTACATTCAAGAATATTTATAAATATGTCTCATAATATTCCATTAAATCCTATTCTCATTAAAATCACTCAAAATCCTAAATGATTACATTAATTCATACTTAGGAAACCAACGTCCTTGAAAACTCAAGACCCCCTATGTCTACTAAAACACAATGATATTATTGGGCTGATTGCTCCTGCATCATTTTCCTACCTACTCTATACTCCTTCCTGAATGTGTGCTTGTAGTGATTTAAAGAAACTAACTTAGTATTGTGTTTCCCTTACCATTGAGTGGTTGTTCAATACATAATTATTATACTTACTTCCTCCATATTGTTGTTATCTAACTAATGTAAGTCTAACTAATGTGAGTCTAGTAACCTAGTATTTTTGGAGGGTTGAACCTAGACAATTGATGGTAAGAAAAAAATATTACAAAAATTGTACGGATACTTTAACATTCTTAGTTTAGTGTTGTGTTGATGCCCATGAGGCCCAAAGGTTGAGCCTAGGCTCTGGTACCATATGTCACATACCCAATTCTTGCTTCTTCTTCTTTTTTGTACTAGCAAACCAATGTCAAATATTAACTATTCCGAGTCCGTGACTTGCTCTCATGCATGTTCATTTTTTCCTTAATCTTTCCCAAAGAGATGGTGATTTGGATAATGTAGTATACTTGGAAACCAAAGTACTTTGAATATTTGGTTAACTACTCCTTAGATGTTCTCCACTATCCATGGTGCTAAATCTTACAAGCTCCCACCTTGAAGGTGAAAGAGACAGTTGTTTCCCCTTAGAGGGAGACGAGGCACTTCATCCTCTTACCTTCCTAGTGGATGTCAACATCACAAGTGGATAATTTAAATCTCTAATAACTTATTCTTTAAATGGTTATGAAAATTACTCTATGCTTAACAATTAATTGTTTCATATTATATTACTATTAATAACCCTATAGAATTTACCATACAAGTATGGCTAATGCCACCGCTTTAACCAATATGAGGTATTTAGTGGTCGGTATGGTTCTAGCCCCGTATAGTAATGTCAATGTACTACATTTATTTCATGTTAATCTATCTATGTTTTTCTTCTCCAATATCGACGCTTGTGTTTAACAGTAGTGAGGTCTCTTGTATTACAATGTTCTACTACTGATGGTATGTTCTATTACATTGTTTGAGTTATTATATTATTTACCCTACAACACCTTCCAGATAATTCCTACGCCTTACAGTTAGGAGTCTACCCTCTTCGCGAGTCCCAATTCCATATGTAACATTCGTCCTTGGAAGGTTAACCTTGCAATGTGATTTTTCCATGTCTCCTTCATCACGTGGAGGACATGTTACCACCAGGGTTGCATTTGGATGATAGACATGGAAAGCTACACATCCATAGTCATGACGGTTCGGAAGTGAGGAGAACTTGCACAACAATATTTCTCCTATGGCTACTAGATTTCAGTTGCATTTCAACTTATCATCTCACAAGATTTCTGTCTCCTCCCATTCACCTTTGATGAATATGAATTTAGTTGATCAGAAGCAAGATAAGTTTCAGTTATATCGTGATTCCACCAATCGCCTTTTAGTGGAGCCTCAGAGCATTGTAGCACACCATCGTTGGAGGAAAATCCTTGGAACAAATCGTTCCCTCGAGAAACTTATTGCCTTAAAATCCAAGTTAGAGATGGATACAATGCTGGAGTAAGCGAGTAAATACGTGAAATTTCTGCAGGCGCAACTCCACATTCTAGAGCTTATGTCTTCATTTTTACATCTGTCCAATGGTCTCGGCTCGGAGAGAACACTAAACCCTCGCTAAAAAAATAATGTAAGATTACATTCAACATCAAGTGCAGCAGGAAAAGGAATTGCAATGAACAACAACGGGAACATGGAAGAACAAAGGGAGGGTGAAAATCTATCAAATAAGGAGATGCTCCATCTTCTTGTCACATCCCGTGAATACTCTGGAGTAAGGAGAAATGCTTTAGAATAGTAGAACAATACCAGATTGTGGTTGTTGCGGAAAGTTCTAATAATTTCTCTTTTAACTTTCTCGTTCCATAAATAGTTCATTTCAGATGTTCATGTTTTAACATAATATTGGATATATGATGGGTACGGTTTATTACATTGATTCAAATGACGTTGTCCTATTCACATTTCTTAGATTTATGGTTTTATTCCTAGATTAACATCGTTCGGATTTCACATGACGAGCTTGTGTAACTACAATAACGACAGCACACAATAATACAATTGTGTGTTAACTCAATTCTTTTGAGTTTCTTTTCCGTTCTCAAATCACTTGAAATTGGTAATAAAATGTGAATGAAGGATGTCACTCTCACTTATATAGCTAAAGGTGATTCTCTAATATAATATGAAGGATGTTAGTTTGAATTATATATCTAAAGGTGATTGTCTAGTATAAGTATGTGTTAGATGACTTATTTCAAGTGCTGGAAAATGGTTATTAGCTTTAAAATAAAATTATTAGTTTAAAATAAAAATAAATTAGTTTACAAAATTTCACTAGCTTATTATAAAAGTTATATCAAGTAACAATGTTAATGTAAATGAAAATATTTTTTCTATTTAGAGATTTTTATTTTTGGACCAAATCACTTTTATTAGATTTTCAAAATGGAATAGCATACAAAATTTGCCTTAAGAGTTCCCACACTCTAGTTCTCACCAGAATTTTTGAGGTTGGGGATTGGAGGATACCAAAAAGGACACTTAGGATACATTATTTTGGTGAGGCATAGAAGCCATGTCATCCTAGTAAAACCAAAAAAGAGACTAGAACTAGCATCATCAAATCAAGGAGGGGGGTGTACAAGGAGATGTAAAGTAACCAAAAAAATCATTAATGTTGAAATCAATATGTTGCACTCTCGCTTCCAAACTACAAATGTGATCATTAGTTCAAAGTGACTGCACTTTGCAGTATTTCAATTTAGCTATACGGAATATCTGTAAGGTAGGCCACTATGTCAATTCTATCGACATACATGTGGTCCTTTCGGATGTCAAAATCAATTTGGATGTGCAACAACAAAGAATCCACGGTCTCAATGTGGCATGGAGATCCACGTCTAGAAATGGCTTATAGCCCTGTAGCTTCTATGCCATATCTCCTGCCTTGCTGTATTGGTGGATGATAACCTACCTTCAAGATCAGGATGACCAACCTTTTCATGTTGGCCCATCCCACCACCAGGAAGTCCGTGTTGGCAAGGCATATCGAACTTATGTCTTGTAGAGTTTCATAATTGTTTTGTTTTGATAGCTATTTTCCACCATTTTCTTCATTTTCATCATCATTATGAACTCAATAAAGGCAGTAAATCATATATTTTGATAAGGTAATAACTCTTACATGTCTTAAAGAGTTCATGAGCTACAAAATTAACATTATTCTACAACCGTTTTCTAATATGCACCTACCTCCTTAGGGTTCTCGTGCACTAATGAAACAACTAAGAATATGGGTACGTGAGGATTGATCCCCTCATAGATCTCCTCCTATTCACTCAAGCCATTTCATCAGAAGGATCACACAGCACCACTCTCAAATATACAGTTCAACATGGAGATTGAATTGCATTTTTATTTGACTCACATTATGCTGAAGTTTGTGCACATTTTGATTTAACATTTAGGGTTGTTGGGGAAGTCCTATCTTTTCACTTAGGTGCACATGAACATGAACGCTTTCAATTGATCATGGTACATGGTACAGTTAAATGTAAGAAACACATTTCATTTCTCTTATGGCCATTTCACAATATGTATTTCATGTAATGGCATTTCATTTATATTACAATGCATTGAACATAAACTTGTTTCTTTCATTAGATTAGGTTTAATTTCAAACATAACTTGCATTGATGTAGATTTATTTTTCATGATTGATGTAGTGCTTCTTTTCTCCTTGTATTAAACATATATTAACTCTTAATGTTTCTTAACCGTAATACATATATTAACACTTAATGTTTCTTAGCCATAATACATAATAATTTATTCATTTTTAATGTTTCCTAAGCATATGGTAACACCTAAAAGTATAGAAGGCAACTGAAATATGGATTTTACAAGAGATAATGTTAAAACTCATTTAATAAAGAGTTATGAGGTTAGTGATGGAACTGTTGCCATTATTTTTTTTTTTACACGAATCGTTAGATTGATGTATTGATTCTTGGCTGAAAAAGCCTTAATTCAGATTACAATGAGGTAAACAGAGATTAGATTTCTCATCTGTCAGGAACCAATTGACTTCCTTTCTAATGAGTCTGTGATTTTTGCTAGCTGTAATTCTTGTAGCTTTATCTATCTTTCCTAGCTTGTAGATACAAACAAACTGCTTCAATAAAAGACGGTAAAACATATTAAACTGACCTTTAAGGGATGGGATCCCAGCCTTCATCTCCATCTCTTAGGAGTACTCCAGGGGAGAAGAACCGCTTTGTTAGCTTCAGCATCAGCCTCTTTATTATTTTCTCTCTTAACACGAAGAAACTCCAAATTCTGAAAGGTATTTGTAAGGAATCTAATTCTGCTTAGGGTTCTTGATAATCTTAAATCTAAAGGAGAGGAATTAATCACCATGGCCATTATAATGGACTAAGAGTCCCCAAAAATAATTGCATCTTTGATACTGAGAGAGCTTGAGCCCCCAGAGCTTCAGCTTGAATGCTGGAGTTGAAGCCCACTCCCCAAGCATATCTAGATTCAGTTTTGCCTTCTACGTTTTTCACAACACCACCTGCTCCGGAGCTGCAGGGGTTGCCTTTTGCAGCACCGTCAAAGAAGAGAATTTTCCTTGCCTTTTTCTGCAAAACTCAACTAATTCTATAGCATTGAGACGGATTTGCCATTGCTTTAGGGGGGGGAGTCTAACATTTTCAACGAACTCGAGGCCCAAAGAGGCTCCCCATACAGCGTCTTGGTCACTAAGGTCCCCATACTCTTTCAAGTGGCTTTTGATTTTGACCCACATTATCTTGGGGTCACTCTTTTTGTCATTGAAGATCCTTTGGCTTCTTTCCAACCAAATGTGTCAGCACGTTAATTTGGGGAGGGCGAGCCAGGTGCTTTTGACATGCCGATTCTGAGAAATGCCACGAGGATATAAGCGCTTCTAGTTTGAAAACAATTCTGAGCAATGATTTGGAGGAGTGAAGTCAGAGTTCAAAGGGCTCAATTCCTCCTTCCAAACAATAGCTACGTAATTACACGAGAGCATCAAGTGAGCGGTAGGCATCAAGTGAGCGGCAGTTTCTTCGTGATCTTCGCACAACGGGCAGTGAGAGGGACCGATTATGCCTCTTTTACAAAGTTTGCCCTCTGTCATGATCCTGTGATGACAAAGGAGCCGACAAAAGATATCAATCTTGGGGAACGTTGTATGGGACCAGATCCCCTGCCAGGGCCTCGGATCAGGCGGCGCATTCGGGTGCTGAGTAAGCTGTTTGTAGCCCTACGAAACAATACAACTACCCGGGATCGATCCCTTTCCTGATATCCAATGGAGCTTTGCGTTTTAAATGGGCGAGGAAGGTGGTGTATTCTTTGGAGAGTTGTGTTGGCACCTCAAGGTTTCTCCATCTCTGCCATTTATTATTTTCCCATTGGGATAAGTCCCATAGCATTTTGACGCCTGCACTATCCAACCAGACTTTTAACAGGACCAGAGAGCGATCCTCAGCGATGGGGTCACTGCCCATAATGCGATCCTCCCAAATGTTGATGCGCTTTCCATTTCCTGGAATCCAGTGCGCATGCTGTTTAATTAAGACAGAGGCTTTTTCACACAACTTATGGATCATAGTACCAGGGGTGGTGGTAGGATTGTCTAGACAGCGTGCTCTCTACCCACGGAAGTACTTTTTCCATAACACAAGCTGAGCCCAACCTGGATTTGGAGCGATGATCCTCCATACCAGTTTTGCCCCCAAAGAAATATTTTGTTTGCTAATGTTCTTGAAGTGCAACCCGCCTTCCATTCTCGGCAAGGAGATTATGTCCCAGCTTATTAATGGGATTTTCTTCCCATTTGCTTTGCCACCTTTCCAAAAAAAATTCCTTATATATTCCTCCATTTTCCTCGTGATGCCAATAGGAGCCATCATCACTGCAGCCTGATAGATGGGAAGACTATTCAGAACAACTTTTATTAGCACTGTCTTACTTGCTAAATTGAGCCAGTTGAATCCCCCAGAACGAATTTTGGACTTGAATTTTTCCAGCAGAGGTAGCCAATCTCTTCCGAGGGCTCTTTTATGGAAGAGAGGGAGACCAAGATACTTGAAGGATGACCAAGCAGAGGAGGCTGCAAAACCAAAACAGTTAGAAATGGCTTAAATCATTCTGATCGATGCATTCAAGCAGAAAATGTGACATTTTCCTTTATTGAGGCTACTTCCAGAGTCTTCACAATAAGCATCCACCACTTCTTTGAATCTTTGGGCCAAGAGTAAGGAGGCAGTGCCAAGCAGGAGAGAGTTGTTCGTGAACAAGGCATGATTTATGCTTTTGACACCTCTTGCAATGTTAAGAACCATTATTTCTTGGTCTGCCTACTTTTTATTCAAGAGGAAACTGAGGACAGAAGCCTGAAGGACAGAAAGCAAGGGGGATAGAGGGCACCCTTTCCTGAGCCCTCTCGAGGCTTTGAAGAAGTCCATGGCCCTCCCGTTCACCAAAGGGGCGATCCATGGCTCACTCATGCATATCTTGATCTAGGTGATGAATTTGGGTCCAAACCCTAACTTGTGCAAGACATCCAATAGAAATCTGTGCCTCACTTTGTCAAAGGCATTTTCCAGGTCCAATTTGACAACCACTCCTTTCTCTTTCCGGGTCAAGCTTGTGTGAATTGCCTCTTGGACTAGGATAAAATTATCCACTATCTGTCTTCCCTGAATAAACACTACAACAAAACCAGCGATTTGCGCCAGATTTAATGCCAGATTTTAGTGCATTTTTTTTGTAATTGTGATGAGCAACCTGGTGCTAAATCTAGCTCTATTGTACAATTTTTAAAGAGTCCTTTTTTGCACCTGATTTTGCATCCTTTTTCACGCTAGATTTTGCATCATTTTTTACACCAAACTATGCATCATTTTTTGCGTCAAATTTTGAACCAAGATTTGCATCTTATTTTATGACAGGTTTTGCTTCTAGTTTTGTGTCATTTTTTGCATCTATTTTTCATTCTCTTTTGCTTCCAATTTTGTGTCATTCTTTTCTTCCATTTTTGCACCATCATTTGCATCACGTTTACACTGTATTTTGAATCCAATTTAACGTCTTTTTATGCATCCATTTTGTGTCAGTTTTTGCATCTAGTCTTACGCCAGGTTTTGTATCTAGTCTTACACTAGTTTTTTCTTCTATTTTTGCACCAGCTTTGGTGCCTATCTTTGCACCATGTGTTGAATTTGATTTAGCACCAAATTTTGCATCCATTTTTGTGCCCATTTTTGCATCTTTTTTTGGACCATTTTTTACATCCACATTTACGTTTGATTTGTCTCCATTTTTCCCATCTCATTTTGCACCATATTTTGCATCATTTTTAACACCATCTCTTGCATCTAATGTTACATCATTTTGAGCATCCAAATTTGCATTTATATTTGCATCTTATGTTGAGTCATGTGTTGTGTCCACCTTTGCATCTTATTTTGTGTCTAATGGTACATTCAATTTAGAGCCATTTTTTACGTCTACTTTTGTATTTGTTTTTGCACCAAGTTTTGCATCCAATTTTAAGCTATTTTATGCCCCTTTTTGTACCATTTTTTTGTGTCTACTTGTGTCCAATGTTGCACCATTATTTACACCGACTTTTTCATCCAATTTTGCATTTTTTTGGTGTCTAGTTTTACATCGTTTTCACCATCCAAATTTGCATCTTTTTTGGCCTCATTTTGTGTCCACATTTGCATATAATTTTGTGTCTGAGTTCGAGCCTAAATTTGCATGTGATTAGGAATCATTTTTTACATCCAATATGGCATCCTTGGTTTCACCTTTTTTCAGCCCCATTTTGCATCTTGTTTTATGTCTTTTCTTACATCTTTTTTTTTCCCTTTTTTGCACCCAAGTTTGCATCCCAAATTTACACCATTATTTGCATCATCATTTGGCATATTAATTTGTAATGTTTTTTGCTTCTTTTTAACGCTCAACTTTGCATCTTATTTTACATCTAGTTGTTGTCTTTTTTTGCATCTAATTTGGTGCCCATTTATGTGTCCTTGTTTTTGCCCAATTTGATATCCTTTTGTATGCCATGTTTGTTCCCTTCTTTGTGTCAACTATTGCACAATTTTTCACTTCTTATTTAAAACACTTTGTATGTCAATTGTTTGCATTTTGTATTAATTCCTCGTTTAACATCCAATTTTACTTTCAATTTTGCATCCATGGTTACATCCGCATTTGACTTCTTATATAGAGTATATTTTTCTTTACATATATGACCCCCTTTATAGATTCATAGTGAAATATATGATAGTTTCTAAATATCATTAAAGCAGATATCACAATTCAAAATCATTTGTAAAGAAATTTAAGAGAGATTGACAACATTCATCCAAAAAAATAACAGTGTGTCATTAACAATTTTCAAAACATGTATAAAATAGCAACATAATACTAATAAAATCAGTATTATTTTTAATCAAAACAAGTAAAATTCAAATATGATTAACAAATCAAAATATTTCATGAATATCGTTATTCTACGATAAATTAACAACATACATAAATCAAACTCATCGTATGATTACAAAATCAAAATGTCTCATTGATATAGGGTAAATTCACAACACCCATCTAAACATAACAATGTCATTCTATACAATAATTTCTTCATAAAAAACAATGCATGTGCATGCCTAGCTACCACCACCAAGATCATCCTCATGATCATCTTGACCATCCTCATTACTCTGATCCACATCATCACCAACACCGCAACTATCATCATCATCTCCTCCTTCACCACCATCATCCTCATCCTCATCCTCATCATCTCCTGATATATGTTGAACATAATTTGGATCATTGTCTTGGCAATCATTACCTATAGCATTCTGACAAAAAAAATCAATATTACATGTTAGTATTAATTACATAACACAACGCATGTTTTTGTTATACAATGTTAACCATAAAATGAGGTAAGATGTAATATCTAATAGTACTAAAAAATAAAATGAAAATATGGTCTAAAAGTATATTGGAAATCCAACTAAGATTACATACCATAGAGTCCATCCAAACAACAAATTCAACCCATCTCCTTTGCTGCAGCACCTCCTTTTCCAAATGATTTGGAGGTCTTCCATATTTTAGTTCCTATCAATCAGTAAATAGGGAGAAATTAGATAACAATGACTTTCTTCTAGTACAAAATTTATTAAAAAAATATCACATGTTTAATATACTTACAAAGGTTGTTATCAGTGCTTTTAAACCTTTTTGGCCACTACGATGAGTGACTTTTGTCTTTGTTAACCTCGCCTTGGATGCCTTGTCCTTAAACATAAACCAATTCAATTTATTTTCACACAAATACATGTCTAAGATACTTATAATTATTAATACATTCTAAATAATGTTTAATGAAAAATTCAATACCTGAATGCTCTCATTGCCGGCTTTTCTTTGTGCATCCAACTTCTCATATGATTTTACAAGTTCTTTCCATACTTTAAAAGGTATGTCAATAGGTCTTTGTTTCAGTCTTTGATCTTGAGGCATTTTTTTAATTTTTCTTGTTTGGTTAAGAATTTTGGTTAAAAAAAACCGAACAAGTAATTCACATCAATGGCATGGGGACTCTATGGATATGTGTAAAAAAATGGCTATAAAGAAAACATCCAAAAAACATATGAGCTCTCCCTTTGATGGTCACTTGGGGCATATGGTTGGAAAGGAACAACTCCATTTTCGAAAATCAAGGACAATCCTTTCTCAAATTCCTTCCTAATATTTGCTCCAAATGTCTTAAAATGAAAAACAAAATTCAAACATCATCCTTAAACATCTCCCTTAAATATAACGTTGGACCATAAATTCTTCACTTTTATTGTTATCGGCTCTGGAATGATTTTTCTATATGCAATTATATAATGAAATATGTGTGCACTAATGAAAAAACATTGAGTTTCATTTTTCATAATCACAAACAATGAAAAAAGAATCACACGTAACTAGCATCATTTTGGAAACTTTATATTTATTAAAAATCTTTAACATGTTTTCCTCCCATATCTCATAAAAAGGTGTGAAATTTTTTATATACTCTCCAATAAGCCTAAGGATCACATACCTTTTAAAACTTTGCATTACCATTATATGTTTCTCCTTGAAGATATATAGTATGTTTCTTCTTTAACATATATATTATGTTTCACATTTCTTAATATTTGACAAAATACTAAAGTTGAAAATAATATAAAATCTCACTTTTTAGAATATTTTATGATATAAGAGATTGATTTAAGTGATGTTTTGGGTTAGGACAGGTTAGCTTTATATAATAAAAGAATATTAACAATTTTAAAGTCTAGATTTTGACAATTCAACATAATTTGGCTTTACATAATAATAAAAAAGAAATTAAGAATTTTTATTTCATATATCTTATTTATAACATTTTAATGGTTTATTCATATAGTAATAAAAAGTTCATATTTATAGGAAATTTAAAAATGATAATTTTAAGAGTGTTTACATCTAAAAAGTGTGGGAATAGTTTGAGATATGGTAGCACACAGTGTCCCATCATTGTGAGTTTTTAATACCATGAAAATGATCATTTAAGAGTGTTTACGGTGAGGGAATAGCTTGAGATATGATAGAACACATTATCCCATCATCGAGTTTTTAATACCATGATTGTTCACTAGTGAGAAAAAATCACATGGAGAGAACACAGAAAAATAACCGAATGTAGAGAAAAAAAAAACAAAAAACAAAAACAAAAACAAAATTTGTAAAAAAAATCATAAAACAAATATTATATACTTTTAAATTTTGTATTTGTAATTTAACTTAAAAAAAAAAAAAAAAAAAAAACAAACAAAACAAAAAAAATTAGTAAGAAAAATTCATAAAACAAATATTATATACTTTTAAATTTTATATTTGTAATCTAACTGAAAAAATTAACATACTCGTAGAGGAGCTAATTTATTTGCAGATATTTCTTGGTACCTAAAGCCATCACTTATATTTTATTAATTTATAAATAATTTATATTTTATTAATTTATAAGTAAATAAACAATTAACACTGTAAATTGTTACACAATTAATGCTATATAAAAAAGGTTAAAATTTTATCTATGATTTAGAATTAATGTTTTAACACGGTCTACAATGAAGCCATTATCACCTAAATCAATTTAAACTATCTATGATTTAATATTCAATAATCCAACAAAACTACAATGAACATCTTCCACGAGGTTATCATCTTTATAACATATATTGCTTCAGCTGAGATTATAGTGTGTCAATTTTGTTTCATAACTACGGGTTATCGCTCTGTATAATTTTATTGGAATTAACGTGACCTCGGAGAATTTCTCTGATGAGATAAGAAAAACGCTCTGATCGAAGGATGGTAATGTATTCATAGAAGTCACTGCAAAAAATCATTTGTGTATGAGGATTTTCAAGATTTCAATGGAAATCTAGATGTGGGATGCGATGTTACGATGTGGGTCGAAGAGATTGAGCTCTTTCTTTTTCTGTATTATGGGATTTGAATGCAGGAGTTGTTTCTATGGATGATAAAATTATGAGATTGAGGATTGTGGTCTTTGAATGCAGAAATTGCTTCTTTGGATGATAAACTTGCGCTTTTTTTATAAACAATTGTGGGGATTCTCCTAAGTTTTTATTGATTTCTCTTTTGTGTATCATTCTTGTCATTGTCAACCCCATTATCATATCAATGTCTAGGATGAGAAAGATAGGGATGGGATCAGTGAGGGCTCAATTTCTTTGTTGTCATCAGAGTCCAGGTCGGTTGATGGCAGTGAAATGGAAGGGTAATCCCCAAGGTGGTTGGTTGACAATGATCAGACATGACACAAAATGAGGCGTGGGCTCGTTCTGAAGACCAAGTGAGTGGATTCCTTTGATGTGGAGGCCATGGACATGCCCGGTGTTCATAAGGGCCATGATAAGGACCTTTCATTAGGACAGACGCTCGACTTGGCATTCCAAACACTTGGAGTGGTCTATGGAGATATGGGTACCAACTCCTTGTATGTTTTCACTAGTGTATTCATCCAAGCTCGTACCAAAGGAGAGGAAGATGTTTTGGGTGCATTAGCTTTAGTGATGTACACAATAGCCCTCATCCCTTTGGCTAAATAGGTGTTCATTATGCTCAAAGCCAATGACAATGGTGAAGGGGGGACATTTTCCTTGTACTCTTTGATTTGCACATATGCGAAGGTCAATCTGCTCCCCAACCAACAACCATCAGATGAAAAAAATTCTAGTTTCAAGCTCAAGTTGCCCACCCCGAAACTAGAAAGATGATTAAGAATCAAAGAAAGCCTTTAGAGAAGTACAAAATTGAAGACCCTACTGCTACTCTTGTTTCTCATGGGTACTTCCATGGTAATTGGGGATGGCATACTTACACCTGCAATATCAGTCATGTATGTTGTTAGTGGCATGCAAGATGAAATATCTAGCTTTACGGAAGACACAGTGGTCATTGTCTCAATCATATTCCTGGTGATCTTGTTCAGCATAAAATAGTTTGGTACAAGCAAAGTAGGCATGACATTTTCTCTGGCACTCATGATATGGATTTTCTCTATTGGTTCTATTTTACTTTACAATATTATTTAACATGACATGACAATTTTAAGGGCATTCAATCCTGTTTATATCTATTACTTGTTCAAGAGGAACACTATCAAAGCATGGATGTCCCTAGGAGGTTGCGTGTTATGCATAATAGGAGCTAGAGCTATGTTTGCTGATTTGGGTCACTTCTCAGTAAGATCCATCCAGATAGCCTTCACATGTGTAGTATTCCCATGCCTACTATTGGCTTACATGGATCAAGTTGCATATCTTATGAAGCATCCCTCTGTGGTGGAGAACATATTCTCTGCTTCAATTCCAGATGGTTTTATCTGGCCAGTCTTCGTGATAGCTAGTGTTGTTGCCATGATTGCAAGCCACGCAATGATCTCAGCAACAATTTCATCTATTAAAATGTCCATGGCCCTAGGATGCTTTCCCAGATTGAAAATAATTCACACATCCCGATGGTTCATGGGTCAGATCTACATTCTTGTTATCAACTGGGTTCTAATGATAATGTGTGTCTTGGTATGTGATTGTTTTAAGAGCACGGTTGAGATATCAAATGCATATGGCATTGCAAAGGTAGAGATGATTATGGTGACTACAAGCCTAGTGACTCTTGTCATGGTTCTTATATGGGCAAAAAATATATTCCTTGCGATTGGATTTCCTGTTCTATTTGGATCAATTGAGCTAATTTATTTTGCTGCAGTTTTGATGAAAGTGGGGGAAAATGGTTGGATAAATGGTTTTTTCCACCTGCTTCCTTCTTGTGATGAACATTTGGAACTATGGAAGTGTTCTGAATTATCAGGAGTTGTATATCTTGTTGGTCACGGAGATGTCAAGGCTAGAAAGGATTCATGGTTTCCTAAGAAACTGGTTATAATCTACTTCTATGCTTTCATGAGGGCAAACTGCAGGGCAGGCCCTGCAAGCCTCAATGTACCTCACACCAATCTCTTGCAAGTTAGCATGACATATACTGTCTAACTTGAAGGTTTCCATGAATCAAACACGCTGAATGTTTTTCAAGGACCAAGTCACAACATCAATATGGTGATGGATAACAAAGATTTCCTTGAAGGTGGCAGAGATGAAGTGAATTTTAATGTGAAGTTAATAATCATAAGTTTTGTTGTCGACCAAGATCTTCATTACTTAGTCCTTGATTTTGTTTGAAAGAGAATAATAGCCATTCCTACGATTAATCACTGATATTTATGAACAAAGACACCATTCTTTTTTCAATGAAGATGATAGGTGGTATTTTATATGCATGGTTAAGCCTAAGATAAGCCATGTTTTCTACATAAGAAAGTTATATTAAGTTATATCCATGAAAATGAAAGGAAGATGACATTGCATGTTTCCTCGTATAGCTAACCATCGCTCAATAACATTGGATGCTTCTCCACCTCATTCATTACATCATTGCTTAAGAACCTATTGCGGGCCCCGAAATCGGGTCGACAACAAAGGGGGATACCCACCCGGTCCGGAACCTGGTTGGCGGCTCCTTGCCCATTTGGTGTAGCGGGTCCGACTGGGGGTAATGGGACCAGTTTCCCAATGTATGGGGTGTGTGTGTGTGTAGAGTTTGATGGTGTTGATCTAGGAGTACTTTTTAAGCTAATTTAACTCTAACTTCTAAACTGACTCTATGCTATTGTAATCTAATGAAAAACAACGCATCTAATCTACGCTAACCCGGGGTATATTTCTTCTATTATGCAATCTAAAAAGATTTCGAACAATAACTGGTAATAAAGATCATTCAGCTATCATAAGAATAGAAATCAATTAAGATAAACCATTCTGCATAAAAAGTTAGGCAAAACAGTTGTGAACAGCATATCGCATAATTAGTTATTCATATGTCAAGCACAAATAAATGACTCCACCGTACAGAAGTGCCAAATGGTAATACACACATTCATACATTAACATATAAAGAACTCAGCTGCATATCACTTTAGGAATATAAGCAGAAATTAGTCAAGAGATAAAAGTACCATTTATGACTGATTTCACTAATAGACTTCAAGCAATAACGATTTATCTCTACTTGTTCTAATATCTACTAAGAGTACAGAAGTGCAACATCAGTAGCAGACATTAAAATGCAAACATAAATAAATCCTGATCCATCAATTCATCAAAAACCCCCTCCGAGGGTGCAAAAGTGCATGTTCTGAGGACAAGTTTTTTGACAGATTTCCGGACCCTTCTCCAAATGCCATGAGAAGGGTTAAATACTACTAACTAATTAATCTTACTTACACAAATTTAGGGAATGGCTTCAAATGACTGCCCTTTTACTAAAAGCAAATTTATTTCTAAAAATTGAATCTAATTTCTAACCATTTCTGTATCTGCTCCTTAGTGTTGAAAGCAATGCAACGTTTGCCTGGGAAGAATCGGTTGATTGTCTTCTCCTTTTGTTCGAGTGATAAAAGTAGAAATAACAAGAGCTGGCACCTCCTTCTGACAGACTAGAAGATATTTTCAAAAACCTTTCTCTAGCTGGGTGTATTTGCTGTGTGTATACTTAGTACAACCTAGATCTCTTTCGAACTGATTTTGCTGTTGCTATTTCAGTTTCCGGTCGTGCGAATGACTCAATGAGTTAGGAGTTGCGTTGTCTGGACAATCTTACTTATTGAAAATTGCTTCCATTCTTTGTTCCAGGCTTTTCTGAAGCATCATCCCTTTTTAGCGTTTTTCTTTTTTGCTTTATCCAATCTGAGCTTCAGGATCTTTTGCAAACATGCTGCTTTTGTGCGCCTTTGACTCTGAGTCTTGGATAGTCTATTTTCATCAGTGCCTGTTGAGTGATACTCTGGAATCCGCGGTTCTGCTGCATGCGGCATCCATTTGTGGAGGCATCTTCTCTCTGTTACCTTATTGGCGCTTTCCCCTTTTCCTTGGATGTTTCCTGCATATAGATTTATATCAGTTGCATGCCTTGCAGTTTACGCAAAGAAGAAGAGAAATGACGAAAACATTGACATGAAAGCATTAAGTTCTAATGAATGCATAAGTCTGACACTCATCATTTCTTGACTCTTCGAGAAATGCGACACAATCATTTCTGGATACTCAAGCATGTGGTCATTAATTTCCCTTAAGGTGCGCGCTCAATTTTGGGTTTACCGTGTATGCCGAAGAATTCTTGCGATGAGTCCTTTCTGCGATTGGTATCGCAGTATCGAGGGTAGTGATGTCGTAAAGTGTTATCGCAGATCGCAGATTTTGCAGATCGCAGATCGCAGATCGCTAATATCGCAGATCGCAGATTTCATTTAATCACTTATGTGCTGCGCTATGCGACGTTGCGATATGCGACGTCGCATATCGGCGGTCGGCGGTTCCTTGAGATTTTTCTTTTTAAGAGCACTTTGAATGTATGCGACGCGATGAATTTCGCGTCGCTTCTTCGCAGCTTGTTTTTTGCGCATAGGAAACGCTTCACTCTCTCTTCGTGATGCGATCAAGCCTTAGGGAGTCTAAAATACAAAAACTTTGACAAAAATCCAAAAAAAATATTTTTGGATTTTTTGCTCAGGGTCCCCCTTTGCTTGGTGTTATTGCTAATATCAAACAAAGAGGGGGGTTGTTGGTGACCACAACAATGGCGATTCACTGTGAAGAACCAGTTATCTCTGCTTTTCTATTGCATTTTCACTTCCAAAACAGAAAAATTTTCGTATGTCTAAATTTTGTTATGGACAGATAGAGTACATTACCCCTTATCCTGTCAATGATACTTCGTCCCAACCTTTTAATTCCGGTTGTCTGCTTCCTCTGGGTTAGTTCTTGCATTCACACCAGACATTACTCGGTCTTTTTAAAGATAAAATAAGGTCTTCTCTGCGTACTGGTTTTCTAAAAATATGCTCATTTGTCGTAGGTAGAGCCTCTGCTGCCCGCAAGCGTCCATAGCCTCGACAGGGTTACCATGTTATCCAGCAATGATCCTTTTTCCTGCTTGAGGTTGTTTACAGCATTTCAGAGAAAAATCCTTTTGACACTTTTTCTTTTTTATTCTCTAAAGAACAATGTCTTGGTTTGGTGGCCAAATTATGACACAGTCATTCACTTGATTTACATCTTTGCTGAACAAGCTGGCTCGTGATGAGACCCCTTGTCTTTTGATTGCAACAATCTTGAGTCGTTGCCCTGTTTTGATAGACAGTATTGGCAAAGTCAGCAAGTTATAATATCTGTGATCATGATAAGCCGGCTCGTGATGAGACCTCTTATTCTTCAAGATATAGAGTTTTCTCGGATTGTTTCTCTGGATGCTGCGATTTCCCTCAACAGGGAGGAAGTCATTGTTTTTTTCCTTAAGAAAGCTTTGGACGACAATAATAGAGTTTGAAAACAACAGCTTTACAGAGAATATTTATTTTATTATTGATGATACCTTTCATTGTGCTGGCATAAAACAATTTTTTACCAAAAGTTGCTTATATCCAAGATTTTTGAAGTTGAAACTAACATCATATTCAGGCTAAAGTTAACTCTACTTGTCAATAACAAAAATCAGATTTTTCGAAAAGTTTTGCTATTTATACAAGTGAAATCAAAATCTGATAGAGAATTGGTGTGTTCTTTCATGAATCCTATTTATGATCATTCACAACCAGTCTTATTTATAAGAAAAGAAAAACAAAAATAAAAACTAAAACTATCCTACAAAAATAGAAGAATGATCTTCTATGGAAAATACATTTTGAGAATCTGTCCATTCACAGGCAGAGAATATCTCCTACCTATTAAATCCTGCAACACAAAAGTCGATGGGCCTATGACTTCTATAATCTGAAAAGGACCAAGCCACAGCTTCTGGAATTTCGTATGTTTGCCCTTTTCTTCATGAGCCTTATCCCATTTTAAAACTAAATCTCCCATCTGAAAGTTTTTTCTGGTCATTATGTTTGAGTCAAAAGAGGATTTTATTAGCGCTTGGTGGTGAGCATGGGTTTTCTTAGCTTGTTCTCGTCGTTCTTCTAGTTTGATTATTTCCATTTGTCTCAATTGTAAGGAGGAAGTAGGTACTTCATTGATGTATTGTACTAAGGACAAAGAGGGAATGACTAAGTGAGTAGGAAGAAACGCTTCTCTCCCATAAACTAAATTAAAGGGAGAAGTGCCGATAGAAGCTTTCTTTGTAATTCTATCTGCCCACAAGGCATTTACCAGTGCTTTATGCCAATTCTTTTGGTTTTGGTCGACTGTCTTTTTAATAATCCTGATTAGGTTCTTGTTTGTTGATTCGGCCAACCCATTACCTTGCGGATAGTAGTTGGCAAAATACTTCAGTTTGAACCCTCTTTTAAGCGCAAACTCAGTCATTGTATTTCCAGAACAATATGATGCATTATCAAACATTAAGGCCGTTGGCAATCCAAACCTAGTGATGATAAATTGATCTATGAATTCAATAATGTTTTCAGAATTAGTTGTCTTGAGAGGAACTGCTTCTACCCATTTGGTAAAATAGTCAGTTGCCGTGAGGATATACCTATGCTGCTTAGAAGAGTGAGGAACGATCTCACCTATTATGTCTAAGCCCCATTGACTGAATGGTTGCTCGATGTTAACTGACTGCAGTGGCATGGATGACTTCTTTTGTTTTCCCGCAGCAGTCTGGCAGACTTGGCATTTCCTTACGTAATTGTATGAGACTTTGAACAGCGTGGGCCAGTAATATCCTGCACGTAAGATTTTATGTGCGGTGGCTTCTCCAGCATAGTGTTCTCTTGCTGGTCCATCGTGGAGTTCCTGCAAAACCTTTTCGGCTTCAGTTTTCTCAAGACACCTAAGAAGCACAGAATTGTAATTTCTTTTAAATAGAACACCATTTATGAGCTGGTATTGTTTGGCTTTCAATCTCAGGGCTCTCTTCTTGGTGTGATCCAGGTGAAATGGAGCATACCCGTTCTTAAGAAAATAAATGGTGTCATCATATAATGATTCTGCGTCGTTTAGGCTTACCTCATACGTGTGTACCTCTTCAGACGAGTTCTCGGGAATTTGCGATGCCCCAGCTAACATCTTGCAGAAACCTTGACCTCTCACGATGTGTGCTGGCTTGATCTCAAGATCATATTCCTGTAAGGCGGTAATCCAATTCGCTCTCTTTTCGCCCACATCCTTTTGTATCAGGAGGTTTCTTATCGCTGGAAATGGTACTATGACTTTGGTATGGGCTTTTAGCAAGAAAGGTCTGAAATATTTGATTGCTTTGAAAACAGCATATGCCTGTTTCTCCACATCTGAATAATTGAGTTCAGCACCTTGTAAGTTCGAGCTAAAAAATGCGATTGGAGCTTCTGCCTTTTCTTGATTTGCTTGAGTTAAAATCGCAGCATAAGATTTCTTTGAGGCAAACGTGTATAAGACAAAAGGTTCTGAAAAATTTGGGGTTGCTAGAGATGGAGCGTTGATGATGGCTTGTTTGATCAAGTTGAATGCTTCATGCTCATCTAGACCCCATTTAAATTTTGAATTCTTTTTTATCATATTTTGTAAAGGAGAAATAATACGTGAAAAATCCGGGACAAACCTTTTTACAAAATTGATTTGTCCAAGGAAAGATTGCATGGTCTTTTTGTTATGGGGCATGGATATTTCGGAAATTTCTTTGATTCTGTCAAGTTCAATGTGAATGCCAGATTTTGACACTATGAATCCTAGCAATTTCCCTTCACTTAATGCGAAAAAAAATTTCTTCGGGTTAAGTGAAATCCCATACCTTAAACATCTTTGAAAGATTTGTTTCAAGTCTTTGAGATGGTTGCTTCACTTCTTGGAGTACACTGTTATATCGTCCAGGTAAATCACTACCGATTTATTGACTAAACCCTTAAATGCAATGTCCATGGCTCTCTGAAAGGTAGCGCCGGCATTGATGAGACCAAATGACATCTTCCGATACACGTAGGTACCCCATTTAGTTCGGAAGGTGGTTTTTAACTGATCATCGGGATGTACCAGCACTTGATTATATCCTGAAAATCCATCCAGAAAAGACATTAATTCTGAGCCTGCTACTGCCTGTAATATTTGCTCCATAGGTGGGAGGGGAAAATTGTCTTTCTGACAGGGTTTGTTGAGATTCCGAAAGTCGATACAGATCCTAATATCTCCGTTTTTCTTTCTAACGGGTACCATATTGGATACCCATTTGGAATGTCTGACCGGGAAAATTATTCTGGCTCTCAACAACTTATTCAGCTCAATCTTTATCTGATTTTCCAAGTTGGGGTGGATTTTCCTGAGCTTCTGTTGGACAGGTTTTTCATTGTCTATCATAGGGATAGTGTGTTGAATGATAGAAGTGTTGTAAGTTTTCAGCTCATCGTAATTCCAGGCAAAAACGTTTTTGTACTGTCTCAGAAGACGGATATATGCTGATTTTTCTTCAGGGGCTAGGCCTTGGCCTAGTTTAACGTTTTGTGGCTTCTCATCGGTTCCTAGGTTCACTAATTCATAGTTCAGAGTTGAACTGTAGAGTTTGGCATTAGCTGACTTTTTGAACCGACTTTTCAAATCATATAAGTCTTCTAACTTGACCACAGATTTAGGTATAGCATTATCAGTGCTACTTTGTTGTATTTGGTGATCATGAAAGTCTTCGTCAATTATCTGGTTTGAGTAGGATCCTTCAGAAGTGAGGAAACTTATGATGTCAGGGTCATCGTTGAATACTCTCCAGTTGGTGATGTTGTGAGGGATGGATGGTCTAAAAATTAGTTCTATTGAGAACCTATCCAGACTGAACTCTTCGGAGGGAATAAGTCTAGAGGCTACGTTAGCTAACAGGTCTGCGCTTGCATTTTGGAGTCTTGGGACTGACGAAATATTGAATGGTATGAAATGTTCAGTCAGATCTTGTACTAGAGATTGATAGTGCTCTAAATCACTTGACAGGCAATGTATGGTGTTACGTACCTATTTGACGACAATCTCAGAATCTCCAAAGACTTGAAGATACTTAACGTTCAACCCGATTGCTTTGTATAGGCCTTGCACCAAGGCTTCGTATTCCGCTGTATTGTTTGTACAATCGAACTCAAGTCTGCATGTAAGCATGGTCTTATTTCCATCTGGGCTAATCAGAACACATCCTGCTCCTGCTCCCTCGTTGGATTTAGAGCCATCAAAATATAATTTCCAAAATAAAGATGTATTTACAGGGTTATCTAAAAAATTAACACATTTTGAATCATCAGTTTGGGAAAAGTTTTCTACTTGGGACAAAACTGAATTTTCCAAATAAGGTGAAATATGAGCATTGAAATTACCGAGGAAAGAATCTACCGAGTAGTTGCCTATGATACTGCTGTTGTATGCTATCGCTTCATTCTCTCCTTCCAATTCCGTCACTATGTATTTTTGGTGCAACTCTCGTTCAACCTTTATTTGATTTGGTTTACCGTTGTAGGGTAACCACATATGCGACCAGTCGGTTGAAAAATATCCGTGGAGTTTTTCGGACCAGTCCCTGCTAAGAATCAAACCATAGAATTCAGGGATATCAGCCACTAGGATGTCGATAACCTGGCATACCTTGGGGTTAGAAGATAGTCTTATGGTCACTTGATTAAGTTTGCCTATCACTTCGACTTGCGATCGATCAAGTTGAACTATGCGCACTGCGGATTTTTGCAGTTGAACATTCAATTTGGCACATATTGACCTGGGTAAAATATTGGTTGAAGCACCAGAATCAATCAAGCAATTGTGCACGTTTTTATTGAAAATTTCATAAGTGAGGAGAAAAGGAGGAGTATGAGATCTAGATCTTCCTCCAATCAAGGCGATGTCATTTGGATCAATCTTATTGACCGTGTTGGTTGGAGGTCTTCCTACATTGTGGGAGGCTACAGCCATAGGTAACATTGTAGTAGGCACGACATGTAATTCTTTCATCATTATTTTCTGTTGATGTTTCAATTTGCTCAACTCGTAAAGAGTGATATTAGCCCTAGTCTTTTTCATGTCATCGATGATGTTATACTCCATTTCATCCGACACTATTAGTGTTCTTGATGGAGGCGATTGATCTGATTGGACTGGGCTAAATTGGGTCGCTCTAGCAGTTGTTTTCTTTATTGCGACCTTCTCTTTTGTTGCAGGGCTTGCGCCCTTCTGTTTAGGGGTAGTCTGGGGAGGATCAAGTTGATTTTTGCTTCGTGTGCTAACCGGAAATGCTTCTTGATCTTCTTCTTGTGGGAGGATGAAATCCCACATTCCTTGTAGTTCCACGACTTCTTCATCGTCGGTTTGTCCTTCGATGGTGTTCTCTTCTTCTTCTTCTTCAGATTCAACGTTTGAGACAACATTGGGAGGCTTTGTCTCCATGGGAGGATTTCTTTTAAAAGTCCTGAAAGGCTTTTTTGAAGACGTTTCTGCTACTTGTTTTCTTATGTCAATCATCTCATTGGACATGGCCTTTAATACTTTTTGTAATCCTTCCATATCGAAAGGATCTTTCATTTGTTTCTTCTTGGTGTCTTCTTTGAAAGAGATTTTCTTAGATTTGCATTCTTCAATGGCAGATCTCTTTTCTAGGGCTACTACGCGCTTTTCTACTGCTAACGCCTCTGTTAAGTTTTCAACTAAGGTTGTCTTGCTTGCCCTATCTACGAAGATAGCCAAGTTTGATGGTAAGGCCGTGATATACCATTCACATCTTACTTCTTCGCTGGGTTGAGAAGCAGCGGGAATTTTGTTGAGGATCTTATTGAACCGTAAATTGAAATCTTTAATGGGTTCTCTAGCCTCAGCTTTAAGATTGGATAAGTCGTTGATCAATGTCGCTGTTGATCTATCATCGCCGAACTTGGTAAGGAATTGACTTTGAAAAATGTCCCAACTTGTGATAGACCCGGAAGGTAACGAAAAGTACCATGACCCGGCTGTTCCTTGCATTGTGTAGGGAAAAAGCCGGACAACAGCATCTTCGTTGGTAACTCCGTTGAGATTAATAGAAAGCATGAAATTATTGATGTGTTCTTCAGCTAGCATGCCTGTTTCTGGATTGAATTTAGGTAGCCATTTCTCAGGATGGGCCGGTATTGGGCTCAGGGGTGGAGGCATTAAAACCGCCCCAGGATTGTTCCATGGAGACTGGGCCATCGTTGAGCTGCTAGTTAGTAAAAGTGTAGAAGATGGTCCCTGATGCTGAGAAGATGGAGATATTATGATCTTCGATGATTTCGGAGGAAGGGTTGTGGAAGATGGATGAGTGATTTGGGGTGAATATGTGGGTGGCTGACTTCGCGGTGAGGGGGTTGAAATGGATGAGGTGGATTAAAGAGTCTCACTGTCGGACTCTGGATGTCCTTTCCTTGCTCTTTTCCTAGTGGGGAGAGGGAGTTCAGTTGGCTGGATGCCAAATTTTTCACTCTTCAATCTGGTCAAGGGATGAGCAGGGTTGTACTGCGAAGTCACGCTGCCTTTAGATTTATCAGACCTCTGAGTAAAAATAGAGAATCCCTGGAGTTTACGAATCAAAGTTTGAATTTCAGGGGGATCAATGATAAGCTGGTCTGATGTATTAAGATATGTAGCAGCGGTGGTTGCCCGAGCGACTTCTAGCTCCGAGTTTAATCGTACCGGAGAAGTCGGGGGAGTTGGTGAGGGTGATTTACTCTCAGAATGGTATTTAGATTTTGATTTATGCACCATTCATAGTTTGTGCCCTCCTTCTAGCGCCATTTATGTTGAGGGGCCCGAAATCGGGTCGACAACAAAGGGGGATACCCACCCGGTGAGGAACCTGGTTGGCGGCTCCTTGCCCGTTTGGTGTAGCGGGTCTGACTAGGGTTAATGGGACTAGTTTCCCAATGTATGGGGTGTGTGTGTGTGTAGAGTTTGATGGGGTTGATCTAGGAGTATTTTTTAAGCTAATTTAACTCTAACTTCTAAACTGACTCTATGCTATTGTAATCTAATGAAAAACAACGCATCTAATCTACGCTAACCCGGGGTATATTTCTTCTATTATGCGATCTAAAAAGATTTCGAACAATAACTGGTAATAAAGATCATTCAGCTATCATAAGAATAGAAATCAATTAAGATAAACCATTCTGCATAAAAAGTTAGGCAAAACAGTTGTGAACAACATATCGCATAATTAGTTATTCATATGTCAAGCACAAATAAACGACTCCACCGTACAGAAGTGCCAAATGGTAATACACACATTCATACATTAACATATAAAGAACTCAGCTGCATATCACTTTAGGAATATAAGCAGAAATTAGTCAAGAGATAAAAGTACCATTTATGACTGATTTCACTAATAGACTTCAAGCAATAACGATTTATCTCTACTTGTTCTAATATCTACTAAGACTACAAAAGTGCAACATCAGTAGCAGACATTAAAATGCAAACATAAATAAATCCTGATCCATCCATTCATCAAAAACCCCCTCCGAGTGTGAAAAAGTGCATGTTCTGAGGACAAGTTTTTTGACAGATTTCCGGACCCTTCTCCAAATGCCATGAGAAGGGTTAAATACTACTAACTAATTAATCTTACTTACACAAATTTAGGGAATGGCTTCAAATGACCGCCCTTTTACTAAAAGAAAATTTATTTCTAAAAATTGAATCTAATTTCTAACCATTTCTGTATCTGCTCCTTAGTGTTGAAAGCAATGCAACGTTTGCCTGGGAAGAATCAGCTGATTGTCTTCTCCTTTCGTTCGAGTGATAAAAGTAGAAATAACAAGAGCTGGCACCTCCTTCTGACAGACTAGAAGATATTTTCGAAAACCTTTCTCTAGCTGGGTGTATTTGCTGTGTGTATACTTAGTACAACCCAGATTTCTTTCGAACTGATTTTGTTGTTGCTATTTCGGTTTCCGGTCGTGCGAATGACTCAATGAGTTAGGAGTTGCGTTGTCTGGACAATCTTATGTATTGAAAATTGCTTCCATTCTTTGTTCCAGGCTTTTCTGAAGCATCATCCCTTTTTAGCGTTTTTGTTTTTTTCTTTATCCAATCTGAGCTTCAGGATCTTTTGTAAACATGCTGCTTTTGTGTGCCTTTGACTCTGAGTCTTGGATAGTCTATTTTCATCAGTGCCTGTTGAGTGATACTCTGGAATCCGCGGTTCTGCTGCATGCGGCATCCATTTGTGGAGGCATCTTCTCTCTGTTACCTTATTGGCGCTTTCCCCTTTTCCTTGGATGTTTCCTGCATATAGATTTATATCAGTTGCATGCCTTGCAGTTTACGCAAAGAAGAAGAGAAATGACGAAAAGATTGACATGAAAGCATTAAGTTCTAATGAATGCATAAGTCTGACACTCATCATTTCTTGACTCTTCGAGAAACGCGACACAATCATTTCTGGATACTCAAGCATGTGGTCATTAATTTCCCTTAAGGTGCAGGCTCAATTTTGGGTTTACCGTGTATGCCGAAGAATTCTTGAGATGAGTCCTTTCTGCGATTGGTATCGCAGTATCGAGGGTAGTGATGTCGTAAAGTGTTATCGCAGATCGCAGATTTCGCAGATCGCAGATCGCAGATTTCATTTAATCACTTATGTGCTGCGCTATGCAACGTTGCGATATTCGACGTCACATATCGGCGGTTCCTTGAGATTTTTCTTTTTAAGAGCACTTTGAATGTATGCAACACGATGAATTTCGTGTCGCTTCTTCGCAGCTTGTTTTTTGCGCATAGAAAACGCTTCACTCTTTCTTCGTGATGCGATCAAGCCTTAGGGAGTCTAAAATACAAAAACTTTGACAAAAATCCAAAAAATTTATTTTTGGATTTTTTGCTCAGGGTCCCCCTTTGCTTGGTGTTATTGCTAATATCAAACAAAGAGGGGGGTTGTTGGTGACCACAACAGAACCTTGGATGCTTCTCCATTTTTTTTGACATCATGTATTGATTATGTTGTTGTTGGAGGTTTTACACTAAGTTTTTCAACATCGAGCTTACTAGGGCTTGCACCACCGGGGTTATTAGTAAGAATCTCATGAGGTTTGCATAGCCATGATTATTAGAATCAAAATAGTAGGATTTGCACTAAAAAACAGTTCATAGAGCTTTCCTGCTTGGGAGAAAATCACAAGTTCAACTTCTACAGTGCAGAGCACCGAGAGCTCGTAAGCTTTCTTCAGCAATCCACCTACGTTTGGAAAATGTAGCCTACCTGCTGGCGATGTTCTCAATCCTCTTCCTCTGCATCTTTCCCCCCACTATTCTTGTATGTCCTCTTTCGTTTTTCCCTCCAAACAAACCCTCTCAAATTGAGAAAGCAGAACAACTCACTCGATGAGAATCCGAATCCAATTATCGCTTCTAACAATAACCCAATACGATACCAGAAGTGATTACACAAAACCTCATTGACTCTTCATTTGTTTGGAAAAGATCCAAGCATATACTTCTGACGAGGGTTTCCGTCTCAAGTCTGGCTTGCAGGACGTCGCTTAGTCAATTGTGAGAAAAGTTTTCCACCTGCCTGTCACATACGGTTTGTCACACTATATATTAAAATTAGGGACAATCCTTTCTCGGAGTGGACAATCCATTTGAATGCATTGATCAATGCTTTCTGCAACGCTGGTAGAGTGGACCATGCAAGGAACTATCTAATGGAGATGAAAAAATTTAAATCCTGATATAGTTTGCTATAGGACATTCATTGGAGGCCTATGCAAGTTGGGTATGGTGGATGAGGCAGTGAATCAACTGGCGATAATGATTAGAAAGGGTCTCTCACCCACATATCCTCTGTACTATTCACTCATCAAAGCTTGCTGCAAATCAAAGAAAGTTCAAGCCGCTGCCCAGATACTGAACAAAATGCTTAGGGAACGTGTTGTTCCAAGTCATGCAAGTTTTATCTATGGCAGGCATCATCTTGGGAAGGTAGGAAAAAAAATTGAGGCATAAAAAGTTCTTGAAGAAGTGATAGATTGTAAATCCTCTGTACATGTTAAAGTATACACAGAAGTAATGTCTGCTCTATTTCAGACCAGTGAAGTGGAAAAATCATTACAATTAGAAGGTAAAATAATTAGAAGAGGTTGTGAAACTAACCTTTTGACTCTGTAAAACAGTGTTTCTCTAAGGGAAAAATTGATGAGGTATCCAAGATTTTAGAAGGCATAAACCAAAGATATCCAGTACAAGGTATTACATTATGAAAAAATTGAAATGGTCAGATTTATTGTTTTTCCAAGGAGACCACTCTTGCTTGAAGGAATGGAGAGGGCTCTGCTCGTAAGAAAGTACTGAACCAAGATCATTGTCAAAAAAAGTTGAACCAAGAGTATTGTTAAAAAGCAATGTTGCTTAGTTGCATGAAAATTTAATTGTCCAAAATTTAATTTTGGACTCTTTGCTGGCAAAATTTCATATAAAGGTATGCCATTTTGCCTTATAACATGATGATTTTAATGAAAATGGAGGAAGGGAATCAACTTCAGAGAATCAAATGAAGTTAAAAGATATTAGATTATCAATTATAATCCATAGGAAGGGAGGAAAATAAAGGGTATGGTTGTGCTTAGCCTAAAACGTTTGCCTCTCATTTGAGAACTTTTCAAAAACTCAACTTTATTTCTGAATCTATAAACACAACTCTAAGTTTACATCTCAATTTACAGGTAAAGATTCAGTTTAAAGCAAATCTAAAAATAAGAATAAGAAAATCCAGAACTAAGAATTTGAAGCATTATTATTGTGGCAGAGCAAGGCAACTAAAATTTGAGTGTGTGGGAACAAAGTGGGATCTAGAACATGGAAAACTCACCAAAAAAAACAGCAAATATTGTGGAAAGCAGAAAAGAGGAAAAAGAGCATCATTCCTTTGTTAATTCTCATACAGAATACAAATTAGATGCATGGTGTGAAGGAAAATGAAATTTACAGGTTTGTGGTTGAAATTTATTGGTGTATCTATACGTGTGGCCCCAAATCATTTGTAGGTATCATACCTGTAATTATGGGTAAGGCCATATTTAATATGATTTATTTGAAACTAGGTTTGTGGTTAATTCCAACCTAGGAAAACTTGATATATAGGTTCAATAACCTTCTTGTGTTGTATGCCCTCATTGTGTAGGCTCAATAACCCTCTTGCTGTGTGTGACTTTGTTATGTGGGCCAATAACCCCTCTTGAGAGGATGCCTCATTCGAGTTCAACACAATGAACATAATTGTTGTGAGGGAGAAGAAAGGATTGAGAGGTATGAAGTTACAGGAAAATGGAGAGCTAGAGTGACTATGGCAGGATTTAGTGTATATCATCTCAGTGCTAATGTTAAGGACACGGTTAAATCTTTGCTCTGTTAATCATATTGCAATAGCTATAAGACTAAGGAAGAAGGAGGAGCTATGTATTTACTATTTTAGATGGTTGGACAAAATTCTCATTGCAACATCTGCTTGGCATTGAGAGGCAACGACTATAAGAATGTTCTTGTACAAGAATTTGTTATAATTTATCAATACCATTGTTGAAACTGCATGTGACTTTCATTTGTGTCAGGGAAGAGTTCAGAAACCTGACACAATAACTTATTATAGGGGTAAAAGATGAAACTAATTTAAGGAAACAATGGTTTTTACCTGTTCTATTCAACCAGGGATAAGATAGTTATTTGTTTGTATTTTGCTTCCTTATCTAGGTAGACAAGAAAATGCTAAGGCTTGCTAAAATCAATGATATGCCTGCCTACACAGTGGGTAATTGGATAGAGATAGTTACTATTTAACTTTCAGGAACTTATACTTCACTAGCTAAAAAGTTTTGGATTTTTTTTTCTTATGACCTTGAGTACAGAGTCTCATAATCAACTAGAAGAAAAATCAAGTCTATCTTTCAATTGCTTGAACCAGGACTATATCACGGATATTGCAGCAATAAAAGAAATAATTCCAGTCTATAGAAAGGTAGCATAGTAATAACATACTTGAGTTTTCGGGGTGCTTCAAACAATCTCGTCCTAAAGATAGGGTTCCAGGTTGTTTGCAGATTTCAATTGGTGAGGTTGGCTCTAATTTTGGAACTTTGTTGGCTCTACTGCAGGTATCATTTTGCCCCAAATCTTTGCCAAGCCTTTTTCATGGACTCACTAAAGGACTCTCATTTTCTGCATCCTTCATATGAGTAAACCTTTGACCTAGCACTGGTTTTCAATACAAACTTTCAAAGAGAGAAACTGGTAGTTTGGAGGAGGTTACAAGACCTCCTTCTATAATGAACAGAGATGACCCCAGAATGTGGCAAAAGTTCTCCCCTTTAGCCGGTGCTAAAGAAAACAAAGAGCTTCTCTCTGAAATCTCTAACAGCGTGCTTGGATGGCCTAATCTGACCAAAACTACAAAAATGTACCATGAGTTTTCCTCTACGTTGTTATATTGTGAAGGATAGTGTTTCCCTCAATTACTAACCGTTCCAATAGCCCCTGCTTCCTGATCCATTAGTTTTGACTTCTCCAGACACTAAAGGGCATTAACGATTCTATTCCATTACACAAAGATGAGCTGGAAGGGAAAACCCTTCGGAGCACAGTATTTCATGTTGAGGTATCAAATTCTTGGTTCCATGGAAATAGAAACCACATGAAGATATCTACGAACCACTTGAACATCAAAAATGTTCAGTCTCAAAACTCTGAAGTAAATTTGTAAAGAATGTAGCATTAGCTTTCTTGGCTTAGTGAAATCCCTAATTTTCTATCCTATTTGCCTGTCTTAAAAATCTCACGAAAACCTGTAAAGATTGTGCCATTGTGTATGGTTAGCCTCTAAAAGCCCTAGCTTTCTATCTTCTTCTGTGTAATTTGAATAGAACACCATCAAATACTAGAATTATCAATTCCCATTCTCCAAAACTTTTAAATGTGCGAAACTGAGACAGAAATCATTCAATCAAACCACTCGAAATGCATCTGAATGTTGATCCATTAACTTAAAGAATTTCTTCCCAAACTCTGCCATTTTTTAAACAAAATTTTGAGCACAACCTTGTCTAGTTCATTTATAGAGAGCATTAGTTTATGAAATCTTGCCTGTAAGCCAAAATAGAGTCAAAATTTTCCATTGAAAGCTCAGAATAATAGAACCAGAAATAACCCTTGTGAAATTTGCTGCTTAAAACATTGTTTTGAGCACGACCTCTTTCTTCAGATTTATTTTAGATAATACGGTAGCTTATTTAATGAAATATTTCTAGAAAGTTGAAATATGGCAAATTTTTCCAATCAAGAACTCTAAATAATTTCATTAGGACAAGGCGTAGAGGATTCATGATGGCGACAAGAAAATAATGGCGCTTTGCAATTTTAGCACTCTCTTGCAGAAAAATACCTTTTTTGAAATTGTTTTGACCACGAAGAAATGCTGATGAACTGTTGGAAGTTGTGCAAAGAGAGATCTGGTGGCTCGTGGATCGATTCTGGGGCAATGTTTATGCAATTGCAAACCATGATTTTCATATGCGAGCTACTGAGCTCGTTCAGAGGGATACGCGAAATGGCGCCAAACTACCAAGAGGATTTGAATTTAAAGGCGGGATAGAATATCTACCGTCCGATCATGTCATCGAAGGCCATATATTTGTGTTTCAATAAAACAAATTTTCAAAGAATTTGAAATATTATACATTTTATAGAATTTGAAATATTATACATTCTATTATTTAAGCTGAATAATAGTTTTACTTTGGAAAAATAATTGGGCACATCAAATAAAATATTGATGCGACGGACATAGAACTCCGAAACAATAATGCACCCTTCTCTAGCTGATGTGTCAATGCTTTCTTTGAAGTGGAACTTAAAGAATTAAGTAATTATTCATTATTAAATTGGGATTTTATATAAATTAATTGATTATTTATTAATGTTAATTTCATTTTATAATTTTATAGTAATTTTTAATAGATTTTTGTTAAAGATAATTATTTGAGCTATTATTGTATCAAGATTTTTGTTTTGTCTTTTATTATTATATTTTAATCCACTTTAAACATGCTCAAAATATGTTTTCATCTTCATTTGTGGAGATTATCTACTTGCATATTCAAAAAGTTTTGATGTAGTTTTTGCCTTGAAAAATGATTATTGTGATTGTAATGGTGAGAAATTATTCTATAAATAGTGTTAAGTGTTATTTAGAATAAATGAGAAATTCTTTTTGAATATATAAGACTAATCTTTGAGAGAATAGATATATATTCCCTAATTATCACATAAACAAGGGGTTAATCTTGCATTTAGTGCTTTATCTCTGTAGAGTTTCGGTAAACAAAGGGAATACCTCCTCCTGCGTGACTTCGATTGTCCCTCCCTCTTACAAGATTGCAAAGCATTAAGAATTGAATCTTCTTTATTTTAAAGATGTAGTCTTGTCGAATATACCAAAAACATAGTAGGATTCTTTCATTATTGACAAAATCAAGCACATGTGCAAGGGAAGTATTCATCTATGGATGGTTAACAAGTTCATTAATAACTACAAGCAAACGCTTCAAACTATGTATTTAATGATCTCTAGTCATCATCTAAAGAGTTCAAGAATCAAATCAATTCCAACCTAAGTTCTAAGTATATGGTAAACCTCTACTCTAGAGGTTCTATTATTGTAAAATTTCACAACTATGGAAGTTGTGGCAAGGTCTCAAAGGAGGGACTTTCTTTTTGGGGCAAAACTAACCTTTTTTCAAAAAGATAGTTTCTATAATTGAATCAATCTTCAATATCCATTTCTTCAACCCCACTCTGCCGGATTTGAATATTGAATCCCCACTAATTATTTTGGGATGAGATGATCTTTCAAAAGCCAACATAAATATATTGGGGACTTACAACAATATACAAACTAAGCAAGGAAGGGTATACACACATGTGTTAGAATTTGAATTGAAGTTGACTTGAGCAAAGGTATAACAATGCATATTTAATTAAATATTGGTGATTTTAACAACCACGTCCATTAGATTAAAATAATGATACTTTATGTGTATCTATATGCAAAGACAAAATACTTGAAAGGCACCTTCCCAACGAAAAAGGTCATTATAAGAAAAATGGAAAAATAACAAGTTGATGGGTGGTATGATTGAATGAAGAATCAAAGGGCAAGAAAGAAGAGACATCCAAGTTTAGTCCTAATAAAATATTTTATGGCCCCTTCCAAGGAGTGCGTTATTAAGAGGGACACAAACATGATCATGGAATCTGTGCTAAAGTCTTATGGGAGAAATAGGAAGCATGTGAATGAGATATTATGGATTTCAAAAGAGAAATCATGTTATTCAATCCAATAGAAGCAAGGGGATTGGTGCTACTTGAGACTCCATAAGCTCTAAATCAATTGGTGAAAGCAAGAAGTCTAAAAGATAAATGCAAAGAAAGGAATATCCATTTATGTACAAATCTACAATAAATAAATTCAAAATTATACAGTGTTTCTATATAGACAATGTTAGGTCCCTATAACACTAGTGATTCCCCCATTACTAGTGTCATTGTGGCCCTTACTGTTATTGTTGTGCCCTTATTGTCCCCATATTGTTATTATTGTGCCCCATAGAAGCCCACTATTGTTATTTTTGTGCCCTTATATTATTATTGTTATGTTGACTTTGATTATATTGTGACCCCTTAGACTCCTATATATAGAAATGAGGCTTTGTCATTTGTATCATCCAATAATTGTTCTTTTGTGTAATGTAAAGGAGGTTGCCCCCTCGAAGAGGCTGATTTCTAAGTTGTTGATCTATCTTTTCTATCTTTTTGTGAGTTGGTTTCATAACAAACAACCTAGGTTCGAACCCTAAAAAGTGTAGGGTCTTTGTGAGTGTTTGTGAGGGAATGTGTTTGACATCACATAATTGGATTCCCTTCATCATCAAAGAGACATGTGTCCCAAAAGTCAATTTGGTTTAAGTGGATGTTAATATGATACATTGTATATTTTCTGAGGGTAGTAGCACAATTGGAAAAAAGCATGTTGGCAAGCCCTTGTGTATCCAAGTGATCGAAAGTTCAATCCCCCAGACATATCTCACCAATTGAACTTAAAAAAAATATGATACATTGTATATTGCAAAGCCATTAAGTTAAGTAATGACCTTGGCTAACCCAAATATTTAATTAGAATTTAAGCTCAAACACAACATTAGAAATGAAACCTTCACTCTAGATCTAAGGATATAGGGGTCAACATTGGATATTGGATACAAGACAAGGTGATCAAATGTATCTCTTGGACTAGCATTTTTTACAAAGGAATACAAATTTTAATGCTTATATTAACATTTATGTATAATATAATAATGAAATAGTCACTCTTTCGTTCATGGATAAAAGTGTTGGTGTGGAAGGAAATCTCGAGGGATGTGTCACTATAGTCATAAAAATTGCATTTATTGTGGCACATGGAGAACTTACTAATTGGGGGTAGCTTTAAAAATGGATAGGAGTGTTATCCTCCCCACCTAACTGCAATTCCTACAAATGACATATTTAGTGATTAATGAGTGTATTGTTGTAATAATTTTGAACCCTATGTTAAGAAATCCGTATGCAATCCAATTTAACTTAGGTACCATCCTCAAAATGAGGAGAAGTCATTTGTGGGTTTCCTTAGAATGTGTATTTCAACGAAGAATGTGTACTTTGTCGATATGTTGAAAGGTTTTACGGTCTTTGTGTTTTAGTGTACCATGTCATGTTTGGCATTGAGCGTTGGGTGTGTTGGAAGCCAACTCTTGGTAAACTCAAATACACTTGTCCTAAGGAGGGAGTTGGGGTTTTAAGGTTCTCTGGTTGTAAAAGCTTTCAAAGTCAATGTTTTTCATCCTCTTCTTGCATATTGTAGCCTCAAGGCCATTCGATGAGTTGGTGGTCATGCTTAAGGTTTTCATCCTATTATTGCATTGTGCTTAAGGTTGATTGGTACCTTGTTCCATGAATTATGATCAACTTTGGTTCCTCTTTCAGTAGACACCTCCTAGCCACAGTATTAAAGGCAACATATTGGTTTCCTTTACTAATTTTAGCTTGTAATAAATTTAGATGTAATGGTTGTCACACGCGTTCATATACAACTACCTCATAACAAAGCTAACACAAGCACTTCTACCCATGCCTACATCACGTCACAAAGGAGGAATCAGTCAATATTATTCAATATCCCGCATTCAAGTATCCCTCCTTTGAGGATTCAATCCAACATTTATGGAGATCAGGTCATCCATTTACAATAACTAGCTTTGCCATATAGCATGTTCATATTCCTATTGTCATGGCCGAAAGTACCACCGACATATATCTTATGCAATACGAATAAATAATTAGAATGCCTCAATGGATGCAATTCATCCTATAATGCATAATGCATATATTAGATAACCCGTACCATAGGCTCTACCGTTTCAAAACAAAATCATTTATCATACATAATCAATAATCTGTCTGCCATAGTTGCATGACACGTTAACATGTGTATCTTAGGGATTATGCACAATTAATCAGAAGCGCAGCATTGGATGCATAGCACAAATAACTTGTACCATAGTTTATACAGTCGAGCCTTAACCACAGTTAACAAATTTGCATAGCGGCTCAAGCACGACTATTCACTATCTTAACAAAAGACAGGTTAACACCAATTCTACATAAGATCCACATACTGTGACTGTAATTAGAATTTCATTTATGTGCATCCATAAAATCATCTCATTAACGCCACATGCAGTGCATTTAAAAGTCAAGCAAATTCTCTCATATGCTAAGGAATTTATAACATAGAGGGTAAGAAACCAACATACAGAACAATCCACGCAAGTGAGTCAAACTAGATCAAAAGAGAGAACGACACTTGGAAAACAGAGCACCGCTACCCAACCTAGAAATGACTCTTCAGTTCACCACCGAGTCGAGGTTCTTGCCATGGATCAACCGCCTCCAATTGATCTATTCAATGGGTATTTAATACCTTCTTTCATGATATCGTTTCCATTAGTGGTGTCTCGCTTTTATGGAACTTTTTATCCATTTGCGTAGGCTTATCTCATAAAAGCTCACCTTTATCTCCCATGAGGATTTTCCTCATAGAAGATTGCCTTTCTCTCCCGCACAACTTTTATGTTTTTCTCAATGGATATTTATCTCCAATCCATCCAACTTATCTAGAATTAAATCGAGAAGCTTTACCATGAAAGAATTATCCTTTCCCATTCACCAATGTGATTTGGCAAGAATCTCATCTCTTGGTGTCTCGCTTTTCCAAGTGATTAATTTATTAATAATGTATTTACTTTTTATATTACACATCATACATAGCTTTTCTCAGCTTAGGTTTGCAAAGTTTGACACACAAGGGAGGGGTGTTACATTTTGGATCCCTCTCTTTCCTTAAGATCCCTCCAACTGCAGCTAGAGTTCTTAGATGACTGTAAGGAGGAAGCCCCTATTGGAAAGGGACAGACAGTTTGAAGGTGTCTATCTTGTTGGTAATTCCTATATCGAAAAGTTGTATTTTCATAGTCCAGGGGTTGGGAATACACAATTCCCATCCACTTGAGCTCAATTTTATCTCGCAAAACTTCATTGGGATCTACCTAAACACATATGCAAACATAGGTGAAAATGCCTTTCAAAAGTCTTTCCCTGTCTACTTTGACGAATCTTCCAATAAAATTGCCCACTTTTTCTAAGAGATCTAGATGGGTAAAGTGAATGGGAAAATTGGGAATCTTACCCATACTAGAGTAGTCATCGGCAATATAGTGAGAGGATTGAAGTTGGGAAACCATGGCTTCACTAGAAGACCAACTCATCCCTAAAACCATGGACCTTGGTCAAGGATTTTTTTCTTATCCTCAAGACATTTGAAGATCACCACAAAAAAACATGGGTCTACATCCACCCAAACCGGCGTTAATCCAATCCTATCATAATCGAACAGAAAAACGCTACTTTTTCAATAGAAAATGGGGAATAAAAGTATCACCCAAGGATAATGAGTATCGCATCAAGCGCTCAATCATAAGGGAGGAGCAATAATTTGACAATCACACGTCCTTGATTTCTATTGATTTAACTCTAAACACTGACGTAATATTCTCTTGCTTGGCAAATTAAACACCACTGCATGGAATGGACGAGGATTGAGCCGAACCCTGGATGAAGCCCACTTCATTCTCATCTAAACACAAAACTATATATACGTCAAAGCTATTACAATAGATTCTGACTGTCAACACCTCGAGGTTCTGTTTATATGTGGCTACCTTTTATGGTTACTATTGAATGTGTGATTGGCAATAGTAATGGCAACTTAGGGCTGTTAGGATATTCCGACACATAGGAAATAGTTAAGTTCAACTTGGTCTAGTATAGAGTTAGGTATAGAGTTAGGTAAAGTGTGTTTCTTTACCGTTGTACATTTTGTAACTTACAATCCGACGGTCACGATATGTAGTGATCCGACGGTTCATTCTCTCCTCGGTATTACCGACACTTGATCCGTGGCTTGACACCCGATTGGTCCATGAGTTCTATTTAAAGCGCATGGAGGGTCATTGTTTGGGTAATCCATGCATGAGAGAAGCTTATGTAAATTTTCATTCTTTGATTAATAAATTGCCTGTAGTACCCACGTTGGGACAGGTCATGGACTGTTTCCCTCTTTGAGGGTTTTAACCACGTCAAAGATACTGGTGTATTGATCTGTGATCTGGTTGTGAGCGGTGTCCTTTTGGTATTCATTCTGAGGAACTTACCCTGTAAATTCCTACATGGTATCAGAGCTATTTGAGGGCCGCGTCCGTTGGTGATCCAAATCTGAAGCCGGTAGAACTGCATGCGGCTGTCGTTTCCTAGATCTGTTGTTTCTAACGGCTTTCGGGCTGAGAGGACTGCTCTGTTGCGTTCGGAGCATCTGTTCCAGTGAGGAACCCCTTTCGTTTCATGCGAAAAGGTTTCCGGTAGCCCTAGCTGCGTCATTTTTCAGATAGGGAGGTATACAGTGTTTTTTGCAGTTTACTATTATTTTCTCTTTGCTTATTTCGGTTTTGGTTTATTTAGCTTTTTTTTAACCGGATCTATACCTTTCATTTCTGCGTATGCTCTTTGCCCTACGACTCTGTGCGATCTAGGCAAATCAGAAACAGAAAGGAAGGATTTTTCTCATGCGTATGCTCTTTTCCCTGCACCTTAGTGTGATCTCGGAAAGTCAGAAACATTGAGAAAAATATTTAGTTTTTCGGCTAAAGTTAACTTTGAGATTTTTTTTTAAAATTTCTAGTTTTTTGGCTAAAGCTAACTTCGAGCCACAAGGTTCGTTTTTCTTTGCATATTCGTGTTTGGTTTTGTGTTTTGTGTTTTGTAGGGAAAAAGAGCTTTCTTAAGGCAAGCACGCAAACCTAGGCCCCCCCCCCGCTCTCTCTCTCTCTCTCTCTCTCTCTCTCTCTCAAATTTTTTGTATAGATCAATTGGTTCAAAGCTATTTTAAGAGAGTAGAGGTCTTGGGTTCAAGTCTCCATTTTGTGGGGGCGGATTTTTTCATTCCCGCACATTCGCGCACTTTGCCAGCAACGTCAACATTTTTTTTTCAAAAAGCCATAACTTCTTCATCCGGAAGCCTTTTTCAGAGCAGTTTTTTTTAAGACCGCCTATTTTTTCGAGATCTATCCATTGGAACACTTACTTTCAGCATCTTCAGCTTCAGTTTTTAAAAAAAAATGGAAAGTCCATGCCAAGTCATTCTTGACAGCACTAACTACTTCCAATGGGTAGCCTACATGGAAGATTTACTTAGAAGTAAAGGTCTCTTCAGAATAGCCACAAACCAAGAGAAGAAACCAAAAGATGAAGACAAGGCTGCAAAATGGGAAAATAGACAAGATCAAGCACGTGGTTTGATAGGGATGTCTATTTCTCCTGATCTTAGATTCCACATTGCAGAACTTGAGACTCCTCATGAAGCATTAGAAAAACTCGCTAAAGTTTTTGGGATTAAAAATGAAATTAGAGCCCATCAACTTGAAAATGAGTTGCTTACTTTGGATCCTAATAATTTTTCTTGCATTGAAGATTTCTTGTCCAAATTCAAGACCCTTAGATATCTCTTGGAAGGTGTTAAAGTTAAGAAAGAAGATGGTAACCTTATTTATTCCATCCTTACTAAGTTGGGACCAGCCTACTCTGTATTTGTTTCCACTTTCCATTCTACAAGGGAAGCTTTCATTTGTCAAGGAAAAGACTACAAGGCCCCTTCCTTTGACTCCTTTTGTGATTCCTTAATAAGAGAACAAGAAAAACTCTTACACCTTGGTCTTCTTAATCTTGGAAACTCTTCCACGAAAGCGTTAGCTGCCCAGCAGCAACCAAATTCAAAGAATCCTAAGAAGTCATATCCTCAAAAGAATGGTCCTAAACCAACTCAGCCTCAAAATGAAAGATCATTTCAGCAAAATGATAAGACCAATAAAAACAAATGGAAGAAGACTGATAGACATTGTAAATTTTGTAATCGAGATGGCCACTTAGAATCTAAATGCTTTAAGAAGATGGAAGCCTTGGAAGCCGCAATGAAGAAACATAACATCCATGTGGAGCCTACTTCAACTTCAACTTCCGGAATGGCACTTTCTGCATGTCGTTGTCAATCATCTTAGTCTGGTTATGCATTAAATGTATCTTCTTCTTCTTCTCATTCTCATGAGTGGCTCATTGATTCTGGAGCCTCTTATCACATGGCCAAAAACGAAGCCATGTTTTCTTCTTTAAATGATTGTAACACCAAAAATATATATTTTGGTGATGATAGATCTCATAATGTTGTAGGGACTGGAACTGTTCATCTAGACAATGGTCAGTTTAATGATGTATTATGTGTTCCAACCTTATCCTGCAACCTTCTATCTGTCTATCAGATAACTCATTCAGGTGAAGGTAAAATTGTTGAATTTTCACCTCATGATGTTGTAATCAAGGATCTAAAAGATCCTAAACAGATTCTAGCTACTGGTCTTGCTGATGATTCCACAAGGTTGTATAAGTTTCACAACTTTGGGTCATCCAATCTTCCCTCAGTATTTGTTGCTCATAATGATGAAGTGAGCAAACTTTGGCATGAGCGATTTGGTCACTTAAACTATCGCTCCCTTCAGCATCTATGTAAAGAAAATATGGTGACAGGTCTTCCTATGGTATCTTGCAGAGATGGTGTTTGTTCCGGATGTGTACTCGGAAAACATCATCGGGACAGTTTTGACAAACGTGCCTCTTGGCACGCCTCAGCCCCTTTACAGCTTGTGCACAGTGATTTATGTGGTCCTCTTCCTGTTGCTTCATTCTCTGGCTGCAAGTACTTCTTAACTTTCATTGATGATTTCTCCAGACGCACTTGGGTATACTTCTTAAAACTCAAGAGCGAAGTATTTAACACATTTTTGGCCTTCAAAGCCTTTGTTGAAAAACAATCTGGACATCAAATTCTTAAGCTAAGAACTGATAATGGTGGAGAATATGTTAAAAACACATTCATCAACTTTTGCACCGAAAATGGAATTCAAATGCAACATACTGTTCCATACACTCCACAACAAAATGGTGTAGCTGAAAGGAAAAATCGCACCTTAAAGGAAATGGCTAATTGTATGCTGCAATCTAAAGGACTCAGTCTTAGTTTTTGGGCCGAAGCAATTAATTGTGCAAATTATATAATCAATCGCACTCCTACTAAGGTTCTAGAGAATATCACTCCAGAAGAAGCTTGGAGTTCCATTAAACCAGATGTAAGTCACTTTCGTGTGTTTGGAAGTGAAGCATGGGCCCATATTCCAGATGAAAAGCATAAAGCTTTAGAACCTAAGAGTGAGAAATGTACTTTTGTTGGATATTCTGAAGATGTAAAAGGTTATAGACTTATTCCATTTAAGTCCAAAAATGTTATCATTAGAAGAGATGTAAAATTTGATGAAAATAAATCGGCCTGCGAGCCTAGTCCGGCGGATGTGCCACCTCTTCCTATCTCTTCTACTTTTGAAAACATTTCTTCTTCAGATGATGAAAGCGAGGATGATAATCCTCCCCCACCTTCTCAGGATCCTCAACTTCCAAGATGGGTCCGTGCTACTCGGGATGCAGCAGGTGATCTTGCCGGTGATCCTACAGATCAGCGACGTACACGTTCTCAGTTTGAAAGAGCCTCTTCTTTACTGGCTCAAGCTCCAGTAAATCATGATCCTGACACTTTTGCAGAAGCTTCAGGCCATCCACATTGGGAAGCAGCTATGAATGAAGAATATCATTCATTGATGACAAATGATACATGGGATCTTGTTCCTCTACCAAAGGGACGCAAACTTGTTAGATGTAAATGGGTTTACAGAACCAAGTATGGACCAGATGGGAAAGTTGATAAACATAAAGCTCGTCTCGTTGCTAAGGGCTTTTCACAGGTTGAAGGCATTGACTACACTGAAACCTTCTCCCCTGTTGCCAAAATGAACTCTATCCGCCTTGTTCTTTCCCTTGCTGCCTCTTTAAAATGGGAAGTCCATTAGATGGATGTTAAATCTGCCTTCTTGCATGGGGACTTGCAGGAAGAAATCTATATGGAACAACCCATTGGCTTCATACAAACAGACTCCAGCCTTGTTTGTCGACTTAAGAAATCCCTTTATGGCCTCAAGCAAGCTCCTCGGGCTTGGTATGCCAAAATGGATAGCTTTCTTTTAGAATCTGGCTTTTCTAGGTGTCATTCTGACAATACTGTCTACACCAAGAAAGTGGGCAACTCTCTTATCATCCTTGTTCTTTATGTTGATGATCTTATTCTTACTGGTAGTGATCCCAACCTTATAAACCATGTGAAGTCCAGCCTTAAAAAGAAATTTGAAATGACAGACTTAGGACACTTACACTATTTTCTCGGTCTTCAAGTCTTGCAATCCAAGGAGGGTATTTTCCTTTCCCAGTCCAAGTATGCTTGTGATATTCTTCGTCATTTTCACATGGAAGACTGTAAGCCAGCCCCTTCTCCCTTTCAGTCTGGAGTCAAACTTTCAGTCTCTTGTACTTCTCCTGAAGTTGATGCTACCTTATACCGTCAACTTGTAGGAAAACTCTTGTATTTAACCCATACTCGTCCTGATCTTTCCTTTGTTGTTGGCCTTGTTGCTCGTTTTATGAAAAACCCCCGTGAAAGTCATTGGAAAGCAGCTAAAAGAATACTTCGTTATGTTCGAGGTACAGTACAGTTTGGGATTCATTACAGTGCCAAAGCAGCTCCTCTGTTAGTTGGTTTCACTGATTCTGATTGGGCTGGTGACCCTGATGATCGGAAGTCTACTGCCGGTTATGTCTTCACTCTTGGTTCAGGACCTATTGCATGGGCTTGTAAGAAACAGGCTGCCATTTCTCTTTCGTCAGCAGAAGCAGAGTATCGTGGTGCCGTGGAAGCTAGTAAGGAAGCCTTGTGGCTTCGTCAGATCCTATCAGAGTTTGGCTTTGAGCAGCAGCATCCAACCACACTTTGGTGTGATAATCAAAGTGCCATTCAGCTATGCAAAGATCCAGTCCAGCATCAGCGCAGCAAACACATTGAAATACACATGCACTTCATCAGAAAGCTCATTCATGACCATGTTCTTGAAGTGAAATATTGTTCAACAGATGATCAGGTTGCAGACATCTTCACAAAGGCTCTCACAGAGGCGAAGTTCACTAAACTTCGATATATGCTTGGAGTTCAGGAAGTTGTCACTAAGGGGGGATAGGCTCTAGTGCCTCCTTCCTTCTCCTATTGTGTCATATTTGTAAATCCTTCAATTCTATCCCAAGTTGTTCTTAAGGGGGGATGTTAGGATATTCCGACACATAGGAAATAGTTAAGTTCAACTTGGTCTAGTATAGAGTTAGGTATAGAGTTAGGTAAAGTGTGTTTCTTTACCGTTGTACATTTTGTAACTTACAATCCGACGGTCATGATATGTAGTGATCCGATGGTTCATTCTCTCCTCGGTATTACCGACACTTGATCCATGGCTTGACACCCGATTGGTCCATGAGTTCTATTTAAAGCGCATGGAGGGTCATTGTTCGGGTAATCCGTACATGAGAGAAGCTTATGTAAATTTTCATTCTTTGATTAATAAATTGCCTGTAGTACCCACGTTGGGACAGGCCGTGGACTGTTTCCCTCTTTGAGGGTTTTAACCACGTCAAAGATACTGGTGTATTGATCTGTGATCTGGTTGTGAGCGGTGTCCTTTTGGTATTCTTTCTGAGGAACTTACTCTGTAAATTCCTACAAGGGCTGCCAAATTTCCTTCGATTCCCTCACTACATCCTAATGCAAATAGTTGTTCAATGCCTTGGTTGTCTTTCAAAACTGGTAGGCAACGTCTTCTTTGATATTTCTCGATGGTTTTAATTCCACTACAATCACAACTTTCATTTACATAAACTTCATGTTTTCGCACGAGCGACGATTGTTCCAAGGTGAAATGTCACTTGGATGGTTTCAATGTTGTTGACCCATCATAACTAACTAACGGATATGCCCATTACAATTTTATACCACCCCATTATCAATATCAATTATGCATGGGAACCAATTAAAGCAACTTTTCACATTAATTTTATATGAGCATGAGAACATGTGTTAACAAGCAGCCCATAAAGCCTCATTTTGAATGCCATAGTCACTTAGAAGGAATTCCTCTTGTAGTAGCATCCTCCCTACTAAACTTTGCTAGTGCTAACATTAGAACCACCATTACAACAAGATATGTTTCTAGTGTTGACAACACCATTATAGTAAGATACCTCAAGAGAGACAGAAAATTTAAAAAGTATGATAGTAATACGTATCCAGAAGATGGTATTGAAACTAGTAATTGTTCACGAATCCATAAGATTGTAAGGTCATTCTCATTATCATAATCATTGTCATCATCATCACCATCATCCTTGTCATTGTTATTGCCATCATTACATTATCATCATAATCACCATTCATGCCATCATCATCATCATTATGGACATTGTTTGCAATTGTTCATAATTGTAGATGTTGTAAGAAATATCATCAACCCAAAAAATGTGATCAGTGCTAGAAAAGGGTTGTTTAGGACACATTGATATACGTAAGAGAAATAACAACTCTATTTTTGACAGATGATCGATGATGATCATCATCACCACCATTATCATCGTCATTGTCATTTTTATCATCCCCATCATCATCATTAATGTAATTTCTATCGACATTGTTGTAATCATGCATCATCATCATTCATGCCATTATTGTTTTTGATGATGACCTAGATGAAAATGATGATCATGACAACAAAGATAATGCTTATGATTATGACAATGACAACATCTAAAATTGGGAAGATTCGCCAACGTCATTAGCATCGTCATCATCATAATCATTGTCATTGTAACCACTATCGTCTTTATCATCATAATCACAATTCATGTCATCGCCATCATCTTCATTTTCATCATTGTCAATATTATTGACATTGTCATCAATTGTTCATAATTGTCAATGCCATAAGGAATATCATCAATGCAGAAAATATGATGAGTGTTGGAAAAGGGATGCAAAAGCGAAGATAGAAATGGGGGCAACAATAGAAGTAAAATTGGATGAAAAGTGGATACAACATAAGTAGATGCACAACAACATGAAAAACCTGACACAAAAGTGGATGCAAACATGAAGGCAAAAGTGGAAGCAAACATGGGTCCAATGGTAGGTGTAAAACTTGGCACCAATTGTGGTGAAACAAATGTGGATGCAACAACGGAAACAAAAGTATATGCAAAAATGGATGAAACAAAAGTGGATGCAATAGGGGATGCAAACGTGGAAGCAAATGTGGTTGCAATGGTAGGCGCAAGATATGGTGCAACAAAAGTGGATGTAACAATAGACAAAAAATATGCAAAATAAGATGCAAAAATGGATGTAAAAGTGGAAGCAAACATTGATGCAACAGGCAAAACAAAATTGGATGCAAAAAATGGATATAATGTAAGTAGATGCAAAAGTAGATACAAAACGAGATGCAAAACCCAATGCATAAACATGATGTTGGAAATAATACTGAGAGGGGGGGTGAATCAGTATTATCTAGCAATTTAATAAATCTTCCTTATTTGATCTTTGAATTATTTTAGCATGTCAGTACCATAAAATAATGAGCATGAAAAACAGATAGTCACACCAAAAAACACAAGATGTAAGGTGGAAACCCAATGTGGGTGAAAACCACCTGCTGCAATATGTCTCTATCTTCTTTCAATTTAGAAACTTCTTTTACAATGATTTTGTACTGGTGCAGTCCTTTACCAGTACGCAGGCTGCAACCTGCAGAGAGCTACAACTCTCTCTCTCTCTCGTTTTCCAGTCTACTCCTGGAAGGGAGCTACAACCCCCTACTTCTTTTCATAAAGCATCAGATAATCAACAAGTACATAACAGATATAGATCACTACAGATATCAGATCAGCAACAACAGAACTAACCCAGAACACCTTATCAATAGAGAAATTCAATCAACAGAACATCTTAAAACAGAGACGCAATTTTTCTTTCTGTGGCCTGCGACCAGACGCCGTTAACCTTCTGCTACTCTGCGTCCACACGCAGATATCCTTCTGCTCCGCTGCGTGCCCACGCACTGTTCCTTTGACTGCTCTGCGTTCTGTTGCTTCAGGGACGCACCCAAAGATACTATCGTACCGCGTCTTTTGCTACAGAGACGCACCTGAAAACACTATCGCGCCACGTCCTTCTGCTTCAGAGACGCACCTGAACCTTGATCGCCCTGCGTCCCCACGCAGGTCTCTCTCTACTATGCTACGTCTCGGCGCACTTGCCCTTTATAGTACCTGCATCCCGGCGCACTTTCCCTTCACTGAACCTGCGACCCTTTAGATATAAATGATATGAAGGCTTCAGGACAAACCCAAAGAGTCAGATCTACAGATCTGATCATGCGCCATAGAGATCACAGTCCATTAGAAGATTCGCCCTCTTAGATCTGGACTAGATCTCACCAAAATTAGATATTCAACCCAAGACAATTGCACAATCCAAATGAACTCCTTTGCTTTATATAGGCAAGCTCCTCCCCAAAACATGGAACAATACCACGAGCCGACACCATAGAAACATAAAACTGTCGGCTAGATACCACACAAGAAACCCCCACGTGTTTTTCTCTGCCTTGAAATGTGTGCACTGGGTAGACGCACCCCCTGAACGGCTGGCCGGCGTCCCTGGACGCGGGTTCTGCATGGTATACCTGCGGGGACGCACTTTCTGAACCGATTGCCTGCGTCCTTCTTAATTTTTCAACAAACTGAGAGCCTTACCACTGGAGTTGCCATCAAGTACAACATCTGTAACATACAGTCATACCAGATAACATAATGCCAACAATCTCCCCCTTTGGACTTGATGGCAACCTCAATCTTACAAGCTTCAGCTTCATTCTCCCCCTTTGACATCAAGGGCAAAGGGTATGCTCCCCCTCAGCTCATGCTCCTCCAGATCTGCAACAAATAACCAGAAATCCACCATGAAAGAGATAGAGACATATTGCAGCTATTTCCAAGATCTCCTTCTCCATAATGCCAACAATGCATTATGTGCTCCCCCTGAGCCTTGTACCACCAATAAGAAGATGTTCAACAATAAGATGATTCATCAACAACCCCCAGCTTTTGCCTGAGGTATTCAAATGTGTCCCTGGGCAATGGTTTGGTGAAAATATCAGCAACTTGTTCCTTGGAAGGAACATACTCCAACTTGACTTTCTGTTCAAGCACTTGTTCCCGGAGAAAATGGTACTTGATTGGTATGTGCTTGGTTTTTGAATGCATAACAGGGTTCTTTGAGATGCCGATTGCACTTGTATTATCACATAAGATGGGGATTGGTGGAGTACAAGTGATTTGAAAATCCTGCAAAGTCTGCATCATCCAAAGGAGTTGGGTGCAACAAGATGCAGCAACAACATATTCTGCTTCAGCTGTAGATAAGGCAATGGAACTCTGTTTCTTGCTGAACCAAGATACCAGTCTGGAACCCATAAAGAACGCACCACCACTTGTGCTTTTCCTGTCATCCACGCTTCCGGCCCAATCTGCATCTGTATAAGCATGAAGAGTAAGATCTGTATCTCTAGGATACCATAAGCCATAATTTTGAGTCCCTTGAAGATATTTGAAAATTCTCTTTACTGCCTGAAAATGAGTCTCCTTCGGATTTGCCTGAAATCTTCCAACTATTCCAACTGCATGCATGATGTCCGGTCGGGTACCTGTCAAATATAGTAAACTTCCAATCATAGATCTGTAGGTTGGTTGATGTACTGCTGCAAATTCATCATTTGCACTGAGACTACATCCTGTGACCATGGGTGTACATACTGGTTTTGCATCTTCCATACCATATTTCTTCAAAATCTGCTTGAGATATTTGGTTTGAGATAAAAAGATTCCTCCTTCCTTTTGTTGGATTTGCAAACCAAGGAAATATGTCAGTTCTCCTAGCAAGGACATTTCAAATTCTTTCTGCATGACTGAGGCAAAGCTTTGACTCATAGCTTCTTCATTGCTGCCAAAAATAATGTCATCTACATACACAACAAGTATTAGCAATTTGTCATTTTCAACTTTTATATACAGATTGCTATCTGCTGAACCTTTTGAGGAACCTTGTTGATGAAGATATTTGTCCAACCGGTAGTACCAAGCCCTTGGAGCTTGTTTGAGACCATAGAGAGCCTTTTTCAATCGGCATACAAGATTTGGATCATTTCCAAGAATGAACCCATCTGGCTGTTCAATGTACACTTCTTCTTCCAAGTCTCCATTCAGAAAGGCTGATTTCACGTCCATTTGAAATACTTTGAAGTTTTGAAAACTTGAGAGAGCAAGGAACATTCGGATGGCCTCAAGTCTTGCAACAGGAGCAAAAGTTTCTTCAAAGTCTATTCCTTCTTGCTGCGCATACCCTTTACAAACAAGTCTGGCTTTGTTTCTAATTACTTCTCCATTTTCATTCAATTTATTTTTGAAGACCCATTTTGTTCCGATAACATTCTTATCCTTTGGTCTAGGAACCAGCTCCCAAGTGTTGTTCTTTTCGATTTGCTCAAGTTCTTCATCCATTGCTTTCACCCAACATTCATCTTTGCATGCTTCTTTCACATTTTGTGGTTCAGTAGAGGAGAGTAATGCCAAATAGCTTGAGGCTTCTGCAACTGTTCTTCTTGTTTGTACACCTGCTTCTTTCTGCCCCACAATCTGAGATTCTGGATGATTCTTCTGAACATATCTGGATGGAGTTTTCTCTTCTATTCTTGTCTGCTCCTCTGGTTCTTCTTGAGGTTCTCCTTGGGGTTCTTCTTCTTCATTATTCTGTCTTTGAGGGTAGCCTTCATCTTCTTCTATATCTTCATGATGTACTTGCCTAGGAATATATCCCTTCTCATCAACCACTACATCAATGCTGTCAACAATTCTGCCAAGTCTTTTATTGTAGCATTTGTATGCTTTGCTATGTGGAGAATAGCCAAGAAGAATGCCTTCATCTGCTCTAGGTTCAAGTTTGCCAAGCTGCTCATCAGTATTCTTGATATAGCATTTGCTCCCAAAGATTTTTAAGTGCTTTACCGAAGGAGTCCTGCCACTCCAAAGCTCATGAGGAGTTTGAGTGCTGTTCACCCGGACATTTGTTTTGTTGAGAATAACAACCGCAGCATGTGCAGCTTCACCCCAGAAAGTTGCGGGAGTTCCTGATTCATCAAGCATAGCACGAGCCATTTGTTGGATTGTTCTGTTCATTCTTTCAACAACTCCATTTTGCTGAGGAGTTCTAGCTGTAGAGAATTCTCTCCTTATCCCATGTTCATCACAGAAATCGAAAAATTCATTTGAAGTAAATTCCCCACCTCTGTCGGATCTGAGGCACTTAATTTTGTGACCTGATTCATTTTCAACCAAGGCTTTGAAGGATTTGAATTTTTCAAATGCTTCATCTTTGTGCTTCATAAGTCCTAACCAGACAAACCTGGAGAAATCGTCAATAAATAATATCAAGTATTCCTCTCCTCTAGGTGTTCTTTTCCTGAATGGACCACATGTATCTGTATGTACTAGCTCAAGAGGCATGCTAGCTGATCCTTCTTTCTCTGGAAAGTTAGTCCTGGTTTGTTTTCCAAACTGACATGATCTGCATATGGTGTTGTCAGGAATTTTGATATCTGGAAGATCGCGAACTGCCTGATATTTGCATGCTTTCCTTATTTGTGAGAAGCTTAGATGTCCCAACCTTCGATGCCATAACCAGTGCTCTTCATCCTTGCTTAGATAGCATTGTTGTTGTCCTTCTTCAAATATGTACAGATTATTTGGAGTTCTTTTTCCTTTGAGTACTGTTTTACCTGTATCAAGATCACGAACAAGACATCCATTTGATCTGAAAATAACCTCGGTTCTTTGATCACACATCTGGCTGACACTTAGAAGATTATGCTTCAATCCATCAACATACAAAACATTTCTAGCTTTGACCTTTCCTTTTAACTGAGCAATGCCTTTTCCTCTTATAGTTGCAGGAGTATCGTTTCCAAAAGAGACTTTCTTTCCTTTTTCTAGAACAGAATAAGATTCAAGTTTTTCTTTATCACCTGTCATATGCTTCGAACATCCACTGTCAATGTACCATAGATTTTCCTGTCCCTCTGCATAAAATGCTATTCCACATCTTTCTGTTTGAGGTTCCTTTATTCTCCATGTTTTGGTGCTTGAGGCTTGCTCCTTTTTCTGCTGAAACCTGCTCCTACATTCAGATTCTTCATGACCAAAGTTATTGCAAATAGAACATTCGACTTCATTTTCAAGAACCGAAAAGTTGTTATAGGTCCTTTTTGTCATCCCTGTCATGCTTCTTTGTTTTTGAGCTTCCCTAGTCATGATTGTTTTATATGCAACACATTGAGCTGCTTTGTGACCAAAATTATGGCAAGAAAAGCATTGTCCATTGAAGAAGCTTCTGCAGTTATTGAATCTACCTGCCAACTGATTGTAATTTCTATTTTCATCTATTCTTGAACCAAACTGAGAAGATTTTACCTATGGCTGGTTGTAGCTTTTGTTCACCCTTAAGATGGATTGCCCCTGATAGTTTCTGTTTGTATTTTGTCCCTGCTTTACCTGATTATCTTCATTGTTCTTCTGCTCATTTCTTCTTGCCGCATCAAGATAACTTTTTGAGGTGGATGCTTGAGAGGTTTCTCCATTGTAACCCAAACCTGTCTTGTTTAGAGGAGACCGCTGCACATTGATAATCTCATCCAAAGTTTCAGATCCTTTGACAAACTTAAGATTAATAGCTTTTGTTTTCTCAATTTCTTTTCTGAGACCAACAATTTCACCTTCTAGTTTTTCAAGATGTTTTTCTTTTTCATCAATTTGAAATTGTAGAGTATCAATGATCACATTCTTTTCTTCTATACATCTCTTGAGTCTAGTAATTTCATCATAGAGGTTATTCACATCTACAGCATCCTCATAATCATCATCTTCAAATGCCATTAACAACTTATATTTATTACCTTGTTCATCTTCATCATTGTTTCATAAACCATCACTATCTTCATGGGTGTAGTAGCTTTTCTTATTTTCACTTTGTTTCTTGTTCCATCTAGCAGGTTCCTTTCCTTTATCCTTATAAGGACATTTTGCAGCATAATGACCTACTCTTCCACAAGCAAAGCATTTGAAAGGTAGCTTACCTCTGAACCTTCCAGAACCCCTTTGAAGATTTCTGACAAAATTTGATTCTTCTTCCTCTTCTTCTGGAACATGGCTTGCTTCATAGTAATCTTCTTTGCCTGATGCCTTAAAAGCAGCTTCCCTTCTGTCTGATGGACCTCCCTTTCTCATTTCATAAGCAGTTAGAATTCCATGTAGCTGAGACATAGTGAGAACACGGAGATTTTCCTTTTCTTCTATTGCAGATACTTTAGATTCAAACTTGGGGGATAATGATCTTAGAATCTTTTGAACTACTATAGCCTCTTTTATTTCTTCACCCAAATTTTTCATACAATTAACAATCTCATCTACCCGAAGAAAATAATTAGCAACACTTTCATCATTATACATCTTGAGAGTCTCATATTGAATCCTGAGAGTTTGAAGTTTAGCTTGTTTTACCTGTTCATCTCCTTCATAGCTCGTGACCATTTTGTCCCATATCTCTTTTGCTGATTTGAAGTGCATTACCTTCATGAATTCTGTTTGGGATATACTTCCTAATAGAGTACTGACTGCTTTTGCATTTGTTTCATACTTCTTTTTCTCAGCTGGATCTGTAGGAGTAGCTGAAGGAAAAGCATAGTCTGTTTCTACAATGTCCCAAACTTCTGTACCAAGAGATTGAAGATATGCAGTAACTCTTACCTTCCAATAATTGAAGTTTGTCCCATCAAAAATCGGTGGCCTGATTGATGCTTCTCTCTCGTAGTTGCTCATGATGAACTATCTACCTTCAAGCGATCAAGCTTCTCTGAAGCACCTGGCTCTGATACCAATTGTTGGAAATAATACTGAGAGGGGGGGTGAATCAGTATTATCTAGCAATTTAATAAATCTTCCTTATTTGATCTTTGAATTATTTTAGCATGTCAGTACCATAAAATAATGAGCATGAAAAACAGATAGTCACACCAAAGAACACAAGATGTAAGGTGGAAACCCAATGTGGGTGAAAACCACCCGCTGCAATATGTCTCTATCTTCTTTCAATTTAGAAACTTCTTTTACAATGATTTTGTACTGGTGCAGTCCTTTACCAGTACGCAGGCTGCAACCTGCAGAGAGCTACAACTCTCTCTCTCTCCCGTTTTCCAGTCTACTCCTGGAAGGGAGCTACAACCCCCTACTTCTTTTCATAAAGCATCAGATAATCAACAAGTACATAAAAGATATAGATCACTAGAGATATCAGATCAGCAACAACAGAACTAACCCAGAACACCTTATCAATAGAGAAATTCAATCAACAGAACATCTTAAAACAGAGATGCAGTTTTTCTTTCTGTGGCCTGTGACCAGACGCCGTTAACCTTCTGCTACTCTGCGTCCACACGCAGATATCCTTCTGCTCCGCTGCGTGCCCACGCACTGTTCCTTTGACTACTCTGCGTTCTGTTGCTTCAGGGACGCACCCAAAGATACTATCGCGCCGCGTCTTTCGCTACAGAGACGCACCTGAAAACACTATCGCGTCGCGTCCTTCTGCTTCGGAGACGCACCTGAACCTTGATCGCCCTGCGTCCCCACGCAGGTCTCTCTCTACTGTGCTGCGTCTCGACGCACTTTCCCTTTACAGTACCTGCGTCCTGGCGCACTTTCCCTTCACTGAACCTGCGACCCTTTAGATATAAATGATATGAAGGCTTCAGGACAAACCCAAACAGTCAGATCTACAGATCTGATCATGCGCCATAGAGATCACAGTCCATTAGAAGATTCGCCCTCTTAGATCTGGACTAGATCTCACCAAAATAAGATATTCAACCCAAGACAATTGCACAATCCAAATGAACTCCTTTGCTTTATATAGGCAAGCTCCTCCCCAAAACATGGAACAATACCACGAGCCGACACCATAGAAACATAAAACCGTTGGCTAGATACCACACAAGAAACCCCCACGTGCTTTTCTCTGCCTTGAAATGTGTGCACTGGGTAGACGCACCCCCTGAATGGCTGGCCGGCGTCCCTGGACGCGGGTTCTGCATGGTATACCTGGGGGGACGCACTTTCTGAACCGATTGCCTGCGTCCTTCTTAATTTTTCAACAAACTGAGAGCCTTACCACTGGAGTTGCCATCAAGTACAACATCTGTAACATACAGTCATACCAGATAACATAATGCCAACACATGACATAAAAGTGGATGCAAAAATAGATGCAATATTTGATGCAAAAGAGGATGTGAACATGGATGCAAAATTGGAAGCAAACGTGGATACAATAGTGAGTGCAAAACATGGTGCAAATTGTGGCATAACAAAAGTGGATGTAATGATAGATGCAAAAAAAGAATCAAAGTATGATGCAAATGAAGATGTAAAAAGGGATGCAAAAAGTGAAATTTAAAATGGGTGCAATAGTGGATGCAAAATTGTGTGCAAAAGTGGATGCAATAGAAGTCGATGCAAAAGTAGATGCAAAACGAGACACAAAACCCGATGCAAATCCCGGTCCAAAATTGGATACAAAAAGGGATGCAAAAATAGATGTAGTAGTTGATGAAAACCTAGACGCAAATGAGGATGCAAATGTGGATGCAAAATTATAATCAAAAGTGGGTGCAAAAGGAGGTGCCAAACTAGGCACTAATTGTGGCACAAAAATATTAGATGCAATAGTGGGTACAATAATAGATGCAAAAGAGGATGTAAATATGGATGCCAAACAAGAGGGAAAAGTGGATGCAACAAAAGTAGATGCAAAATTTTATGCAAAACTAGACAAAAAACACGATGTAAAACTTGGCGCAAAAGGGATGCACAAATGGATGAAAAAATGGATGCAAAAAATGATTTAAAAAAGGATGCAAAAAAGGATGCAAAAGTCGATGCAAAAGTTGATGCAAGTGTAGGTGCAAAAAGTGGATGCAAATGAGGATGCAAAAGTATGTCAAACAAAATTAGGTGCCAAACTTGATGCAAAACCTGGAACAAAACCTAGTGTAAAGGATGACACAAAACTTGGCATAAAATTTGGTGCAAAACATGGTGCAAAACCTATTGCAATACCTGGTGCTAAACTTGGTGTAAGATTTGGTGCAAAACTTGATGCAAATTTTGTGTCAAGTTTTGCACCATATTTGATAAATGGATGCAAATAGCACCAAAAATGGGCTCTAGATGCAAAAAAAGAAGTAAAAAGGGACGCTAATCGCTGGTTTTGTTGTAGTGAAAATCTCCCTGGTTCTCTAGAATAATGGAAGGGAGGATGATTTTCAACCTGTTGGCAATCACTTTTGTTATCAGTTTGTAGCCTATGCTGCAAAGGGAGATAGGGTGAAATATGGAGAAGGTGTTGGCTCCTTTCTCCTTAGGGATGAGGGCCAAGAAAGCTGAGTTGGTACTTCCTCCTATTTTCTGAGAATTTTGAGATTTCCGAACCATTCTGCCTAAATCTTTCTCCACAATCTGCCAACAGTTTTGGAGGAATCTCGTAGTGAAGCCGTGTGGGCCGGGGCCTTATCAGGCTCCATGGCGAAAAGGGCGGTTTTGATTCCCTCATTAGTGACTTCTGCTTCCAAAGGCTAATTCATTCTGGCCGAAATCAGGGTGGGCACCTCATTTGCTAAGATTGAAGTCTGCCCCAGGTCCTCTTTTTCACTGTACATATTTTTGAAGTGAAGGAAAGAAGCATTTCTTATACTTTGAATATCTCTGTGGATGGTGTTCTCTTCCTTGATTTCAAAGATAGAGTTGAAATTTTTCCGAGCTTTGGCTTGCTTGTGTAAGAAAACAGAGTTCCTATCTCCTGCCTTGAGCCAAAGTCTACGGGATTTGACCCTCCAATACTCTTCCTCGGCCAGGCTTTCTTTAAGAAGATTTTGCTGAAGTTCCGCCTCCTTGTCAAGGGATTCTTTTGTGATCACTTCATTTTCTGCTTTCAGTTGGTGGTTCTTGAGGCATTCTTGAATCTTCTTCCTTTCCACTGATGGGTTGGGAAGGGTTTTAACCCAAGTTTTTAATGCAGCTTTCACTCTCCTAAGCTTTTCTTCCCAAACGTAGAAGGCAGAGCCGTTTACAGGTTGCTTCCATGTGTCTTTTACTAATTGCATAAAGGACTCCTCCTTGACCCAAAGTGGACTGAATTTAAAGGGGATAGGGCCTTGATCCATATGGGCCAAAAGATCAAGTTTGATGGGCCTGTGGTCAGATACACTGCAAGGAAGGATGTGCATTCTAGATTCTAAACCAAGAAGAAGGAAAGAATTTTTTCTAACCTTGCCGCTATGTGACCCAGACGAAGCCTTCTGTTGGACCAGGTATACTTTCCCGATGAGGGTTTGATGTCGATCATATCCCAATCCTAGAGCAGATCCTCCACCCATTCACATGTCGGATCCCTTACTATGCTTCCTCCACATTTTTTAGCCAAAGTTAATGTGAGATTTAGATCTCTGGCAATGATGATGTTTGCTAGATCTTCGGAATCTGCCAATCCTCTAATGGAATCCCAACAACTCTTTTTCTCTCCTGTGCTAACTGGAGCATACACATTAAAGAGACAGAGGGACTCCTCTCATTCCACATGTTTCAGCTTTGTGAACAACCAATGTGAGTTGGCAACCTCTTTAATCTTTGAGAATTTGTTTGCATTCCAAAGGGTGCCCAGGCCTCCTGAGGCACCCCGGGCTGAGACTGCTTGTCCTTCGCTTCTCTTCCATAGATTTTTGCCAATATGGAGGAAGGCCTTGTCCTCCATTTTAGTCTCATGGATGAGGAGTATGTGAGGAGAATCGGATCTTATCAAACTTTTGACGGCTTCTTCTTTTATTTTGCTCCCCATACCACTACAGTTCCATGAGACGATCTTCATCACTTGCTTTTGGTGTGGGGAGCAACTTTAGAGCTCTAGAGCTGATTTCTAGTCATCTTCGGTGTTTTAGCCAAGAGTTTGTCGAGGGTAGGCTGACTTCCTTGTAATTTGTCTTTGTAGGTCTCCTACTCCCTTTTTTCACGGGCAGATTTTCGGCCTCTCAATGATCTTCTGGCTGAGGATTGTGAACCCACTATTTCTCCTTCCTCTTCTAAGTCCTTCGAGCTTTACACTTCCTCAGCCTCTTCTGAGGGTATCTCTTCTGTTCTGTCTACATTGCTTTCGAATTGCTTTAGCTCCAATGGGGGGCTCTTTGTAGGGTGGTTCTTCATTTAGTATCTCTATTCCTTGAGAGTCCTCTGATGCTGGACTTAACTGGATAAATTTATTACCTTGTTCTTCCATGTGAGGGATTTGGGACCTAGAGCCAGTCTGGGGAGCTTTGGCATTGTTGTTACCAGTTCTTGGGGCTTTGTTTTTGGTTCTTTTAACCTGCGTCCACCCTTCCTCCTTGCCTTTCTCTGCTTCACTGTTTTTTGGACAGCCTCTAGCAAAATGGCCATAGACATGGCACTTCCTGCACTTGAATGGAAGCTACTCATAATCTAGCTTCTAAACATGCGTCCATCCTCCGACCCTGAGCTTTATTGCCTCAGGCAGACCTACCTCAAGGTCAACTTCAACACAAATTCTAGCGCAATCAAATTGATCTTTGCTGTTGGCACGATCGATGAATTTACCTAAGGTGTTTCCGATGTGCTTGAGGGATTCCCAGTTCCAGCAGTGCATTGGCAGGTTGGGCAAATGAACCCACACAGGGACGACTGAGGGGACGTCAACTGCTGGATCAAATTCGAGCGTCCACTTGCAGAGATATAGCCTGTGAGGGCCCATGATATAGGGGCCATTGTGAAATATCAGCTCCTTATCTTCTTTTTCAGCAAATTCAAACAAGAAGAAACCCTTCCCTAAGAAATAAAGTGACTCTGTTTTTAATGAGCGGCGCCGAGTTCCTTGCGACCCAGCTCTCCGTAGTTTTTGGGGAGGGCCAGAGCCGAGTGAACTGCCCAACCAAAGCTCGCTCCGCTAGAGAGAGGGTGACCTAGATCAGTTTCTCAGGGGAAAGCGAGATCTCAGGAATGTCATCCAGGCGCTTTACAAATTTCGAAGCCTCGGTCGTTTTCCTTTTAGGAAGAGAGCTCAGCAGCTTTACAAAAGCCTCAGCTTTAGAGAGAGGGGGTGTCTCCATTGAAGCAGCCATAGCTCGATCTAATTGAGCTCACCCAAGATCAGCGGACATAGCCCCTAGATCTACACGGAGGAAGCCTCAGAAAGACGCAGTAGAGGTCAAACCACCGATAACACCTCGCAGGATCAGCACCACAGGAAGAAGGATGAGTCCTCATGGCCTCAGGGCCGAGGCGACGGCCACAGACGCAGATGCACAGCCGCAGGGCACTCTCGCAGCTCCAGATCCGATCGCTCTGCGAGAACTCTTGCCATTATTAAGAAATAGTAAATTATCATAAAAAATTATCTAATTTACAAAAAAAACCAATTTTAAAAAATAATAATAAATTTATTTAATTTATAATTATAAAAATTTAAAGTAATATATATTTAATTATTATTTCATATTTAACTATTACATTTAATAAAAATCTTTAAAATTTAAACATAATTTGTATTTATCTTATTTTAAAAGCAGTGTTCTCATCACGTAAATTAGAGCATGGAAATTTGTTTTTAAAGTCAACTTTTGCATTAGATACCTTCTTATATAGTGAATTCAAAAGATCACTCACAAAATTTCACTAGTTTATCATAAAAGTTATATTAGGTGACAATGTTTAATGTAAATGATAATATTTTTCTTATTTAGTGATTTCAATTTTGGATCAAATTAATTTCATTAGAATTTCCAAATGGCATAGAATATAAAACTTGTCTTAAGAGTCCCCACACTCTAATTGAGACCATAATTTTTGAGGTTGGGGATTAGTGGATACCAAAAGGGATATTTAGCATACATTATTTTGGTGAGGCATAGAAGCCATTTAATACTAGTAATAACCAAAAAAGAGACCAGAAATGACATCATAAAATCAAGGAGTGGGGTGTACACGGAGAAGTAAAGTAACCAACAAAATCATTAATGTGGAAATCATTATGTTCCACTCTGGGTTCCAAGCTGCGAAGGTGATCATTAATTCAATAGTGACTACTTTGTCGAGCAATTCAATTTGGATATACTAAATATCAGTATGGTAGGCGATTCGGTAGACATACATGTGGTCCCTTAGGATGTCCAAATCAATTTGGATGTGTAGCAACTCCTCATTAAGGGAGTCCAAAGAAGCTAGGGCCTCAATGTGGCATGGAGATAGAGCCTAGAGAAATGGCTTCTACACCCTCTAGCCTCTTAATTCAAGATTGAGATGACCATCTTAGGCATACTCGCCCATCCCATGAACAAGAAGTCCTTGTTGGTGAGGCATATGGCACTTACGTCACATACCCAATTCCTACTGCTCTTTTTTTTTGGTATTAGAAAACCAATGTCAAACGGAAATTCTTCCTAGTCCCACACTTGTTCTCATGGATGTTCCATTGAATTGTTCCCATGCATGTTCCTTCTGTCCTTAATATTTCTCAAAGAGGTGGTCATTTGGATAATGTAGTATACCTAGAAAGCAAGGTAGGTTGAATATTTGCTTACTCGTTAGATGTTCTAGGTTATCCATGGTGCTAAACCTAACTAGCTATTTCCTTGTTCTAGGTTATCCTTCATTCTCTTATCTTCCTAGTGGATATATACATGGCAAGTGGATAATTTACATCTCCATTAACTTATTCTTTAAATGGTTATGCACATTAATCTATGCTTAACACTTAATTTCTTACGATTCTATTACTATCCATAACCCTATAGAATTTACTATACAAGTATGACCAACCCCGCCACTTTAACCAATCTAAGGTATTTGGTGGTGGGTATTATTATACCGTGGTATAGTAGTGTCACTGTACTACTTTTATTTCATGGCACTCTCTTTGTGTTTTTCTTTTCCAATATTGAGGCTTGTATTTAATGGATGTGAGGTTTCTTGTATTACAATGTTTTACTACCTATGATATGTTGTATTGTGATCTTTTTTCTATTATATTGTTTACCCTACATCACCTTCGTGACAATTCCTAAGCCTTATAGTTAGTAGTGTACACTATGTGTGAGTACTAAAATAGTATGTATTGTTCCTAACCTCGTAATGATTGATCTCCACGTCTTCTTTCATCACGTCGAGGATATGTGACCATCCGGGTGGCATTTGGGAAATGGAGATGGAAAGGTGCACATCCACAGTCACGACGGTTTGATGAATAACCCTAACCACTACTTAACCCTAATCACTTGGTCCTTGTATCCTTTCGTTGTCATACTCTTCCTCCAATGGCACATCTCTACGCTCTTTGTTCCATCCTTGCCATTTGGCCTTCTGTAGATGTATACAGGTTATGCAAAAAAGTGAGCTATGAAACGTTTCTATCTTTGTTAGACCAGGCGTTCCTATAGGTAACAATTTCCATTTAAATCATTGTATTTACTTTCTTCCTTTGTGAAGTGTTTCCCTAAAAATTTCCATCATTCATTTTCTTTTTAGGGTTACTCATTGTATTCTTGTTTCCATTTTCATGGGTAATGGAGTCTCTAAATATTGCACCTTGTCCATGTTATATCCTAGACGCTTCCTGGTAATATCCATGGAATAATTTAGGATTTCATTTTCTACAACTGTGAGAGGAAATTATCTCTATCCCCATTTCCTACAGGAAGCATAAGGGCATTGACCGTTCTACTACCATACCCTGAAATGTGGGAAGGACTTCTAAGTTTGGGTGATGTAACTTAAAATTCCTTTCCTTCTTATGATTTTTCACTGGTCACTATGTCATAAGGGGGAAACTCGTAAACTCTTCATCATTTCACAACTCAGACTCTAGTTTCCTCTTTTCTCCTTTCTATTTGGTAGAGAAGACAATGCTACAAAAATTGGTGTTGTTTTTGAATCTCACTTTTTAGCTTTGAATAGTTTCCAGGGAGTCCAAAGGTTCTTCCAACACCCACTATTCAGAACCACAACCAGGTAATGTTAGATATTACCCATTTGTAGTTTTTTTATTTTCATTCGTCTTCCACTAGGTGAACACAATTTTTCTTTTTCTTATAAGGGAAATTATGATTAAGTCGTTCCTCTTGTCAACCACCCCATTCCAAATGGAAGAGAAAAGTCTCATAATATAGGTCGTATGACAGGTATGTCATTAGACTCATTAAATCATAGTTTGTTCTTGTTATTTTAAAACCTCTTACATTTTAAGCAAGCGTCTCCAGTATGTGTACGAGATTTAATTCCCCACTATGTAACCTATAACAGGAATGGATATCATTTTCAGACTAGATATATTTGTCTCTATTCCACTTTGTATGAGGATTCTTCGGCAAATGCTTTTCCTAATAGCCCTGGAGCTACTACAAGTCGGTTTAGTATATCTATTCTAGGGATGGGTTCTCATAAAAAGTTTCCGAGAGAGTGTTTTCTCTAGCTACCTCACTTCACGTCTCACTTGACATTCATTATGGAAAGCTTAGAGTGAATAACAATTAGGATCTAAGAGATTATCTTCTAGAGGGGATTGTTTTAGTTATTCCAGAAAGGGATAAGTTTGTACTGCTCTTTTTTACAACATCTGGAAAAGGTATTTTGGCTTGATATATGTTGCTTCTTAATTTCATGTTCGGTAGTAGTCATTCGAATATTGGTGGTTCTAGTTTTTACAGGCCAAGGTTAATCCAGGATGGACCCTATAAAGCATAGTCAACTTTTTAACATTTGACCATTTTGTATTTTAATATGTAGCAATCTCCATGAAATTTTGTTTATCTATTTTCATTACAGAGTTTCGTTTAATTTACTGCTTTCACTATCAACTAATTTTGAGCTTATCATTCATGTGAAGGTTTAATTTCACAATTATTTGAAGGTAACAGAGTTGTGTTTATTTATTCTTTTCTAAATATGGTATGATAGAATCTCTATGTATTCATAGTTCACGCATAGATTAAGTTATTTAATTGAGTGGGTGAATGATCTCCATTCTAAGAGTAAACCCAATTTCCATTTCCTAATACTACCACCTACTTACTCATTTAAATCTATGGCTATCTCCGGCTATCTCATATTAGGATCTCACGGCTTGTTAACTTTGTCCAATTCTACATGTCTACTCATGATGTCATTTCCAGATCTAAATACACCTAAAGAACTTTTTCCACCTTCTAAATTCAATTTTTAACTTTCCAAAAACCAACAAGTTATAGATAAGAACACTTAATTTATTGGCCCCTGGTCAAACTTAATATCTATCACCAGGGTCGGCCCTAATGAAATAGACTTTCATATTATCCCCAAGCAACCAATATTCCAATCAGGTCTATTGTCTAAACTTGGTATTGAAATATTCGTTATTACATCTTGACTCAATACTGGCTCATCCACAAAACTATTTTATTAAAACTAGTGCTTACATTACCTAAGGACATAAAGAGCATCTCCGTGCACACATTAAATTTATTTATATAACCATATCTATGACATATTTAGCATACTTCACTATCATGTGATTACTTCTAGGTCTCGCACCTCCTTTAAGAACATGATCAATACCTATGCATAAGAAATGAATGGATACTCTATTTAAAGTTATCTTAAGCCACTACTAGTCAAACAAATATATATATATTTCCACAACTCTCCCAATCACATGTTTTTTCACACATAGAACAAACTAATTGCTGCTTTTATGAAATGTTACACAAATTAAATAGTATGGTACATTATCAACAAAATCGTAAAATAAATTAATATTTTACATACCAACAAAATTGGAAAATAAATTGATATTGTACATACCAGCAAATCTCCACATATCACCACACAACCTGCTTTTCTTATAGGATAATAAAAATAAATAACAAAATCAGCTTCCTAGTCAACAATTCCCCCTTCAATTCACGAAATGGCTATTCCAAAGAGCCATATACATACATCCCTACTATAGGTTCAAATTACAGATAATTGAGTTTCCCTACTATAGGTAAGTTGTGAATGTAACTAACTTTAAAATGAAATGTACTATACTGTACATTCAAATGACAGAAAACTTGGTTTCCCTACTACAAGTAACTCCTAAATGTAACTAACTCTAAAATGAAACATACTAATAGAATTGCTCAGATGGAATCTAATAGGAGTTAATTCAATTTGATTCACCATTAGGGATACATGGGAATTTCACACCTTTTCCACCCAACTTAGAATGGTCCCTCGAGTTCACCCCCAAGATGAGATCTCCTTACCAGGAATCAACCCCCTGTACTTATCTTCCATGATAAGGTTTCCCATCTAGCAGCATCCCTCTTTTGTGGATATTCTTATACACTTGCCTAGGTTTTTCCGTAAAAGCTACCCTTTCTCTCCTGCAATGATTTTAGGATTTTCTAAGCTTAACATCTTTTTCCAACTAAGCAACTTAATGGATCTTTCTATCCCACAGTGCTTTTAGGATTTTCTACACTTAACATCATTGTCTAGCTAATAAACTTATTGGATCTTTGTATCCCATTCATTAAGCTTATCTAAAATTTTATTCTATAATACTTATCATGAAAGAATTATCAAATATCATGTATCAATGATATTTTATCTCTATTTTATTTTGGCAAGAAGCACGTTTCCAGATGCCTCATTCCCAAGTACATACATCTCATCTATTTATTTATTATAAATAACTATTTAGATAATTAATTCAATATTCTTATTTTACTTTTCTGCCATTCTGAAGTTTACTAGGTAACTTTTCTTTTTTGAGGATTTTGTTCCCTTGTAGCCTCTTCAAAATAAATGCCCTCATTGTACTTTATCTTGATCAATAGCTAAATCATGGAACCAAATCTCTTTCTAGTCTCAGTTGCATCAAGTCCCATCAGTCTACTTTTTAACCTCACCTGTATCATTTCCAAATCAAATAGATAGAACCTATCATATACTTATTTCTTAGGTAATGACCTATACAAGAAATTACAAAGAAATACTAATCAATCACTATGGTTCCTATGCTCACGATTCAGTGTGGTAGTAATGTTTTGTTATATTCTTCATGTTGTGAGAAAACTTTATCTTTTCTTAAGACAAAAAAATTACTTCCTATCCTTTTTACCTCAAATTAGTTGTTTGTCTTCACAAGACATGATGACACAATTATGGGGCATTCATATTCCTATAATTATGTCATGTTCCTCTTCTGATACATCTTCATATCTACATATCGACACACTATTCACATACATTCCACAATGTTAGTATCATCATTATTTTACTATACTAAACCCTATGGCCATACCTATGATCTTCAAGATAAAAATTTCTATATTTATTTTGACATTGCTCCATTAAAATAACAATTACTAAGAATGGTATGTAAGAGAGTAACATGAAATATTATAGTATTAGTTGTGTGATGGGCCTCTAAATTAGACATAAATTAAGGCCAATGCCTCTAAATTAAATGTAAATAAAGGTCTATGACCATCACATTAAAATTTATGAGAGATTTTTTACCGTAAATCACATGAAATTTCATTTGTCGACACATTTCGAACCAACCAGAACCAACCAGTATGGTTCATCGTCACGACAAGTTGAAGAATTAGATCTAGCTTTGCATATTAAATAATGAGAGTAGAGACTATATTTCTTGACCAAGCAATAAATTTAGTTGGACAAGATTAAGGGCATGACCTTTATTTTAATAATTAAGTTAATTCAAATAAATATTAAATTGATAGTTAGTTATATTCTTATTAAAATAAAGGTTAAAGGGACTATTTTATAAATGAATAATTATAAATATATCTTAAAATAAATAAATTATAAAATAAATTAATTTAAATTAATAGTTAGTTAAGAAGTTATTAAATATATAAATAATAGAGTAATTAGGTTTTAATGGATGTTAATCTATGAATATATATCGTTAGTTATATTTTTATTAAAAAGTTAAAGGGACTTATTTTATGAACTTATAATTCTAAATATATATTAATTATAAATTCATTTTAAAATTAGTAGTTAATTATAAATATTATAGAAATTTTAGGGGTTAGGAAGAATATTTCAAATTTATTTATTCATTTATTTTAATTTTTTTATTTTTTTCAAATTAATTAGTAGTTTATTTGAGGGTTAAATTAGCATATTATCATAGATTGATTTCAAGGTATAGAATTATTATTAGAGTTTTGAAAGGATTAATTGTATTGTTGCTATCAATATAATAGTGTTATAATAATAATATTTAATTAATTATTAAGAAAGATGTGTACTTATAACCTAAATATACTATTTAAATATCTTATAATAAATAAAATAACCGTGAAGAGCGACTAAGAGGCGAGGGCCCGGACCCAACAACTATTGATTATCCATAACTGATACAATATCTCATATTAAATAAACATCTCATCAAAGACTAAAGGCCAATGAGAGAAGGATATGGGATAACAAGGGGAAACTGGACCAAGAACGAGATAAAAAAGGAGGGAGGGGAGGAAGGGAAGAAAACTACTAGGAAGAGAGGGCTGGGATCTAGCAACTACTAATCTTCCATCTGTCCTCTCTATTGAGATTGTTTGGTCCTTTTCCAATTTCAAGGGCTTCCCTAAATTTGAAGGGCTTCCCCACATTAAACTTCTCTTTTTCCATTGGATAATGTATTGATAACTTTAATATATTAATTAGAATGTTTATGAAAAAATGCATATTTGTGCCTAATATTATTTATTTTTGTGGAATATTATGAGAATATTGGGAGGATTATGAAGATTTGGAGGAGGAGATAATTTAGGGACTTTATCCCTACTACATGGTGAGCAAAAGTATTGCATGCTACAACTCGCGGGGCTTCCTAGTTTACTTTTATCAACTCAGTAGTTCATAACAAACTTGGAAGCGACGGTGTTGTATGCACAAGTACTAGCTCTTACTACACGCTGTCACTTGGTCAGCTGACACAAGATCACTAGGAGGTCAAGCCAAATTCTATGAGTTTCCAGAAGAAGCTTTTAAGTGTGATGAAAGAAAGCTAACTCTACAAAGACTATTCTATTTGCAGAAAGAGAAAGAAGACTAAAATGTAACACAAACTTAGCAAACCCTAATTTTTCAAACTAACCCTACTTTTGCAGAAAAAGAGATGAAAACTGATGAAATGAGTGCCACTGACTACAAAAGAGGTAAATCACATCTATTTAATCTATTCCCAGAAGAAAATGAGAAAAGAAAATCTTTTTGTGTTTTTATGTGTTTTATGTGAAATTGTTTTGCATGAGATTTTTTTGTGTTTGTGACTGTGGGGGAGGTCTGGTGACGAAGGAAGGCAGATTTGGTTCTTATAAAGGTATAAGAAGCTGTGGAGGGGTCCTAAGAAGCCACTGGTAACCTTCTGAAGACTTCCCTTGTAATCAAACTTCGAAAAATCACTCACAGGAAATTCTATAGGAGGATCTACATGAGGGTGCCGACAGCTATTTTTAGAGGTTTTAAGAGTGGAAAAATGGTGGAAAATGGTATCTGAATGCTATAGGGATGTGTTGAGGTGTCTAAGGCTTAACAAGGAGGATCAGGAAAGAAAATTATGGTTGGACTGGTTCAAATGACGAGAGGAAAGCTTATTGAAGAAGTGCAGAAATTAGGGCAAATTCATGAAGGAGACTCAATGACTTGTGAAACCTATGACAAATAAGATGATGCTCACTGATTTATTGATGTATTGTGATTTGAGGTGTGTTGTAAGAGATCTGCACATCTAACTACCGAAACTAAGCAAGAAAAGGACTAGCTACATCAAGAAAACAGAACCATATCTCTTGTTAACGTAATTTCTGACCTAGAAACATGAAGTGCTGAACAATACCCTATGAATAGAAAATCTTGCAAAGAGACTTATTAGAGAAATAGGAAATAATCTTGTTAAAATGAATCTAAAGTAACACTTTAACTTTTCAAATAAAATCATCACAGTAGAAATTGCATGGAAGAAGCAAAACTATGTTTTTGGTGGCGGCAGTAGTGCCTTGACCTCAAATCATGGTCCCAGGAAGGGAGAAAGGAGATCAAGGCCTACTGTTGGCCTTCTTGAATCTTAGCCTATCACTATATTAACCTACTTGAACAACTGAAACAAAAGAAGCTATGCAAACCATCAAAAACAACCTATTCTAAACAAGGTAAAATGAATCTATGTAATAGAATTTAACTCATGAACTGAAGCAAAAACATATAAGTACAAAGCAAGAGGTGTTGGGCAGCTTGGGTTGGGCCCTAACCCAATATCTTTAGCCCTCTGAAAGAAATCAGTGTTGGCTCAGAAAATCTGTCATCTCCATTATCAAAATAAAAGTCACATTACACAAACTGTTCACAAAAATAAGCTCGAAAATGAGTTGAACAAGAGCTGCACAAAAGTGTGAAAACTCTACTAATAATTGGCTAACCTACTGAGGCTCTAAGCCCCCCTATTTATACAAATGGATTCCTCCAAAAGTTCTCCTAAAATCAAGGGGCTTGGCTTGTGGAACTAGAGATAGACAATAGTTCTTCTTGACTTGCTCGGCTGCCTCCTTGGATGTATCGTGGCTGTTTGTGCTCCAAGTTTCTAATGGAGGATTCGAGGTAGGGAGTCATAAATGAGGGGGACACCCTCCTAAAAATCCTCTCCCTTGTTTCCCTCGAATATTGGCTGCCAAATGCTCATTAATCCTTTGAATTTGTCCAAAAATTGACCAAAAATCTGCATAAAGCTCACATTAGACTTCATGCCATAATGACTAACCCAATTCACTCTATTAGCATAGATTTAATAAAAAACATGCAATAAACTAATGAGAATGGTGGATTAAGCTAAGTTAGGAGGCCAAATCAGCCCATATAATTACCCATTTATAGGGCTCATCACTACAAGAGGATCACTATTAAATAATAGATCAACAATATGTTATGGAATTATGGCACAGATTATGAAACTCCAATGATTGAGAAGATCTAGGAATGTGTTCCATGCCATTTAATGCAAATTCCTAGTATTGGGAACCAGATCCACTAATCAAGGGATTGTCATGGGGAATGCTTCCTCCATTCGTGGAGAATTATTCCTAATCATTTTGTATAAGTATGGAGTCAAATTTTCCCCTAGGGAGAGATTTTCATTAGTGTTCTTGTGGAGATAACTCGTATTTTTTTATCTCCATTGTAGTTTCTTGCAGGGTTGTAATTGTATTGATGAAAATAACGAAGATTGGTGTCATGTTTAGCTTCTAAATCTTGTTCTCCTCCATAGGTATTTGATTTTCCTTGTGCTTTGCCATCTTAGGAGCTTCAAATCCCTTTTGTATCATTTTGTTTCCTTATTTTCACTTCTTATTCACATGAGTCTCTTGTTTTATTTCTTTCTATTTTTGCATTTAGTATTAATGATTTCTTATAGTAGGATTGGGTTAAATGGTTGATGTAAGTTCTTTTGCAGGATAAAATTAATCATTCATCCTTGGAAAATATTTTGAAGGTCATAATAATCATTGAGCTACTTGGATTAGTCTTCTTATTCCCAAATCTAAATTTCAGGAACTCCTTTGTGGGAACGAGCACTAAGCTTCTTAGAACATGCTAACGAGCTTCAATAAACTTGATTCCACTTATATTAGATCACAAAAATAATTCTATTTCATAACAAAATTTACCACATTTTATTTTCACTTTATTAGGTTAGTCATTTGATGGATTTACTAGGTCACTAGTTCTCAAATTTTTTATTTTTAGACTAGTAATTTTCTGCTATTTTTTATCATTGGTTAGGAGAGGTCTTTCTGAGTGATTCCACATGGAATGGAGACCTAAGACATCCTATTCAACAAAAAAAACTGTCCCATCCAATTTGGATTTGATTTTCTTGGTCATTTCATGAATTATAATTTCATATAGTAAATTTGTAACATCTTATAGTAAAAGAGGGGATTTTGTAGGAGAAGTAGTAGATCCTGTAGGAAATCCTGTAGCATCCTATATTGAGCGTAAATTGAGAAAAATTAGCAGTGAAGTTGGGATTAGGCCTCGACTTGTCCTCCAATCCATAAAAATCATTTTAACCCTCTTCCTCTATACCTGTTTCCCCTGCTAAAGAATAAGTGAAGTTTAGCATTTGCATTTATAAAACAAAAACATAAAAAAAGTTATTTTATATTCACACATGCACATAGCAATTAATATTTCCTAGATAAGACTCCACGCTTAGTTAGTTTAAATCATCACATGTGATAAATAGGGTTAATTTAGGTTTCTTTTACATTTATTTCATTATCTTTATGTAATGAGAATATGTTTTTTTCCTTGTACTTTATTTCTTGCTATAGGTTAAGGTTTCCATTTCAAGCATTTCGTTTTCTGCGATTCGTTTAGTATTTGGTTTTAGTAAATGAAATCCATTACATCATGACATCAAAGGAAGGACACATTGTATGCTACACATATAGTGCCTATACCTCTTATGTTTCTACGAATCCTAGGTTGATAATTAAAGTCGGTAGCCTTCGGAGTTGCAACATTATTGTTGCAATACCAAGGTCCATCATTGTACACTTAGTGCTTTATCATTTTTCATGGCTACAACATCTTCATTGAACCATCCTTCAATTTCTTCGCTATGTCTCCCTTCAACTATTTTAGTGGTAGAAAGAAATTGTGTCATTCTCCCAGTATGCTTTCACTTATGCTAGAACTAGCTTCCTGTAGTTCATTTTCATCTGTCACACTATTCGTATGTATTCAAACACTGTTATTAACATTTAACATAACATTATGGCAATGCCATAGATCTCTTTTTTTTCAAAGTGACCTTAATCAATTTCCTTGGGATTAATGTTTTAGACATGTCCATACCTTTCTAATAGCCAACAAGGGTAGAAAGACATTACCAACATAGATACTTCCTTGATTCATATTTTTTTATACATATACACACACAATGCATTAGTGAATTTACTTTCACTTATTCCATCCATATTCAATCTCATGAGTATGCTTTCATTATCGACAAAATTAATTTTAAGACTTCCTTTCCATTGTTTGGTTGTGACTTTCCATATTTTCTTCTCAAGGTTTTCCCATTTGATGGTCTAACTCCATTGATTCCCCTTCTATCCTACTAGCTTTCCCAGTGGCATGATTTTGATCCACCTTCTCATAATTGTTCTAATTCAAATTTCCTTAAATATTTATTAATTTTGGTGGATTACCACGTTGACCCAATCGTTCACTAAAGTATAAAACTGGAATTTTCACCTTTACACTTATACAAATTCACTTCCTACACTTGTCATGCAGCCTTGCCCAACCTTGCGCAAAGTCGCATGAACAATCGTTCAACTTGTTTGGCTCGTGCATGTCTTGCCCGTACACCAACGCCTTCAACCATCGCATGATTCTTCATTTCGTTCGACTTAGGTGTGTTTCACTAACTCCCCCTTCAACCTGGGCTTGTTCACCAACTCACCCTTCGTTCATCGTTCACCATTCACCATCGCATGTTTATGCTTGAACGTGTCATTCACCTAGACACATTTCACACATTTTGGTCGACCTGTCATTCGGCCGGACGCCCTTTTGCACCCTAACCCAACTTCTCGAATGAATTCCCTACAACACCCTCGAACGATTTTTCGAACGACTGTTCACTCGTACGCCCTGCCACGCCCTCAAACGACTTCTTGCCTGAACGCGCTCGAATGACATCCTACACGAACGCCCTCGAATGACTTCCTAGCCAAATGCCTTCGAACAACCTCCTGCATGAACACCCTCGAACGACCTCCTGCATAAACACCCTCGAACGACTTCTTGCCCGAATGCCCTTGAACGACCTCCTGCACGAACGAATGCCCTTTTACGGACTTGAGAGACAAGTATATGAAAAAGAACTTGTGGAGTTTACCTTTTGCCCTTTTTCAAACTCTCTAAACATGAAAAGGACCGAGCTATCATTGTCGTTAGACTTGTTAAAACATAAAATAGAAACAAACTTGTCCATCATGACAAGACCAAGTTTCACCTTTGCTAGTGTTGTTAAAACATTACATAACAATGGATTCACCCAAAGGGTGGAATTATATAATAATCATATGTTATCCTCCTCAAGCTTGATTAAAAATAAAGAGGTACTAGTAATCAATGATTGGGGAAAATGGGAAAAGAAGTAAACCAGTTTATGGTAGCAGGTCGCTCTTGAACATCACACTTTCACTTCATCACTATGACTATTTGGGTTGGGTTATCTGCTTTATGGCCATCATACCTTGGTCTATCATACCGTCCATTACTTTGTTTTGGGTCAATGCTACCAATCCATTCAACGTCATTGACATGGTCAAGAGAAGTCACTCAGTTAAATTCATCCTTTGCAATACTCATAAACCTTCATTTTCATGACCGCCATTCCTGAACCTTGTGTTGTCGGTCACATTCCGTCTCCAAAATCATTACAGTTGTTTCATGTCACTAATGTGGGATACATCAAGGACCTTCTGTGATGAGCCACCTCTTGTTGACATCAGCACATTATCCAAGAAGTTGACTTAGAAACACCCTTGCAGTACCTTGAGGCTTGCATACATCAATGGCAGGTTTCTCACTTTCGACGATAGGTTGACATCACTGGCCTTCGAATGAAACACTTTATATGGTGTTTGACATGAAAGCATCCATTTGCACGATGCAAAATGTACTGTAGTACCTTGAGGATCATTATCATTATCGGTAATTTCTCTCGCATCTATTTACGACTTACATCATTGGTTGGTAATCAGACGGTGTCTTCCCCTGTTTGAATTCAGATCACATATTCACATGGTTAGACTCATACTTGGGCGAACGATTGAACGAGATAGAAGACCCCAGATCTAGTTTCATCCATATAGGGTGTGATTTCAGGAAATGTACCAAATCATTCATCCAATGGATTTACATTGATGGTCATCCTATCATGGGTCTATATCTATATACGACTATCTGTGTACTTGTAATGAAATTTTATATGTTGAGCATGGCTATGCGTTCCCTCTGCAATTCATAAAAAAAATTCAAAATATCATGATATTATGTATTGTAATCAATGCAAGTCACCATCCACTTTGGAACCTCCCCATCAAATCATAAAGCATATCACTCAACATTAACATTTTTGACTTCATGCATTAAGGGGTAGCTGTTACAAATCAATTTGGGCACATCACTCCCATCTTTTAGATCAATACTATTAGGGTTCATCAAACCATAATTCAATTGCTACATGCCCTTGACAAGTAATCACTTTGAATGCGTCCTTTCCTAAGAGTTTCTTGGCCTGAATCCATCCAAAAATTCCTCCTTGAGGGACCAACGCATCCTTGGTTAGGGAAAAGTGTGCTTTAGTGTAGGTAGGCCCAGGTCAGGGTGTTTTTTAGAGCACTTAGGCCCACTTTGACCTGTGTTGGGAAAGATTGAGCGAAATCCACATAGGGTTCTGGGAATATTCTTATCTTCTCGAGCCATCTAGAAGATTCCCACACTTATCATCTCCTATGAGCTCAAAATTGGATAGGGACTGAGTTAAGTAATCTACTATCGTCTCATCCCTTCCTCCATGGAAACTAACTCTAATTTTGGAAGGCCATTCAATACCCTCAGTTATGACCAAACTATCATGATTTGCCTATAAATTGAGCACTCATATAAGTGATCAGGGGCTGGACTTTGCGAACTTGTAAGGGGATACTATTGGTGTGAGCTTTGAGATTTTAAACAAGTATTGTTATGCTGCCGGAGTGTTGTTTTTTTGATGTGATGTTGGTTGGAACCCAAGATGGAAGATTGAAAATGGATCAGACTTCATGGTTGTAATTCTTCCTTCTACTTAATAAAGATGTTTACACCTTTTCCCATATTCTTGTCTTTATCTATGATGATTACATGTGTAAATTCTTTCGATTCCATTTTCTTATAGTAGATAGATCTCTTGCTTTGATTGGTTTTTGTCCTCAGCTTATGGTTGTAGGTACTTGTCAAGTGGATTAAGTTCGAGAAGGAGCGGTGGGAGCCAAACAAAGGAGACAAAGGGAAAGTGAAATATAATAAGTAGGTCCATTGTCTTATGTATCTTCTATAGAGAAAGGTTAATCACTTTAAATATGTTGTTCTAGGTGTAGCTACCCACCTAGGGAAATTGTGTTTATTCGTAGATGCAAAATTCCACATAACAAACCTCATGAGGGCTACAGAGAATTCATCAACCTAAAAGGCATAAGAAAGCATTGGAAAAGGCCCTCCTTCTCTTTGAAGGAAGTCTTCCACACATCCAAGGGTTCAACTAATACCTGGAGATTTCTGGACTTCAAGTTGGTCTTGCTAAAATATTTTTCTCCCTTGAGTTGGTCGAGAGAGTCATGAATCTGTGGGATCGGGTACCTATTCTAGACAATGATCTTGTTCAACACCCAATAGTCAATGCAGAGGCTCCAAGTCACATCCTTCATTTGTACCAACATGATCAGGCTCCGAGAGGGTAATCAACTTGGCTGTAAGTGACCTTTCTGCAATAGCTCCTAAATCTACCTCTTGATTTCATCATTCTTTAGAACAGAGCACCAATAGATTGGTCCATTGGGAAATGACACACCTTGCGTTAGATCAATGGAGTGCTTGACCTAATAGTGTAGAGGCACCCCTATGTGGGAGGTCAAGATGTCCTCACACTTCTCCATGACCTTGTCCATCTGTTGTTGTCTTGAGGAGGGGCCCTATCAAGGGGTCGTGGCCACCATATTCTTATTTCCCTGAGGGTGTATCATGAGGAAAAGAAATTCCCGTTTTTGGAAGTGAGCTTACTGGATTGTTTTCCAATAACCAAAGAGATGAAGATAGGTGGTGCTACCTTTGGGATCCTGTACAAATTATTTCCCAAAGTAACAATAAGAGTGTGAGGACTTGACTCATACACATCACGTCGCTTATATAAGTATGGTTGGCCATATAATACATCACAAACGTCAAGGGGAGAAATGTCACAAAATACCTCATCCGTGAAGGGCTTGATGTCGTATGGAAGGCGACAATGTTGGCTAACGTGAAGATCTCCTCCTTGGTGAAGCCATTTGATGGTGTATGGTTGTGGAGTTGATGTGGTCAATAAGCCCAACCGCTTCACTACCTCTACCGAAATGACGTTCTTTTGGCTCTCGCTATCAATAATGAACTGTAGTAAGGAACCCATTACCCACATCTCAAAGGGGAAGAGGCGCTCCTCATCCTTTCGATATTCGGATTCCTACTTCTAGGTCTTTGTTGTAGCAACGGTGGCATTGGGCTCCACATCAATAATCTGCTTCCCTTTCTCACTCCCATTATCGGGTCCTAACTTAGAGTCAGAACATGCATATGATTTTGAAGCCTTCAGGTCGGCCAGAAGTGTCTGTTTTTCCCGACACTCACTTGTGTTGTGAGTGGAGCTCTTATGGAACTCACACCACTTTGTCACATCCTTCTTCAGCTTCATGGTGTTGTTCTTAGCTTGTCACTTTGGTGGGTTTTCGTAGGCCATCTCGCCTTGGCTTTGTCCTTTGTTCAACAATTTTGGGGCACCTTTCCCTTACTTCGGATTTGTAGATCCAAAGTCTTGCTTCTTTTGTTTAGACTTCTTCTCGATCTTGATGGTGTATAAGTACGTCGTGCCGAGCGAGGAGATGTATAGGAACTCCATCTCATCTTGGATGTACCTGTGTAGGTAGCTACGGTACTTGAGTACTAAATGTTTCTCAGAATCCTTGATACCAACTTCGTGCGAAGGGTATGAAAAACATTTGTAAACTCTAATGCATCTTGGTCCTTTCCCTGCCGCAACATTGTCAACTTTATGTATGTATACTCATAGCTCTTGATAGGGTATTACTGCTCCTTGATGGCTTCTTGTAATGAATTCTGAATAGGTGCAGCTGAAAAAAGTGAGTTCGTACTTTCAGCCTTTTGCTCAAACTAGGTTTCCCACCAGTCCTTGACGTGGGTGTGGATTTGAGAAGAGCAAAAGTAATCTTTTCTCGGCTAGAAAAATAATGAACATAAAGTATCCCTCTAGTAGATTTAACCATTTATCTAAGGAATCTGTATCTATTTGGCCCTCAAATATGGGAATCCCAAAGTTTACTTGTAACTTAAAAAGTGTGAAGCCTCTAGGGTGGTTGTTGTATGTGGATGCGTCACCGGTGAGCAATCACTGAAAGATCTAGGAAAATTGATCCATCTTCACATTCCTTTGTTTCTTGAGGGCCTCTTAAGCTATATTTTGATAGGATCTCCTGCCCCCTCGTCATTATTTTCTTACCGCATGGGTGGTCATCGGGTTTTACGACGTTGATAATGCAAAGATTTAACCAGATCTAGCCCTAACTCCTTATATACCGACCTTGTTGGGGACATGCAAAGAAAAACAGGGAAAGAGAAGACAGCTCTGATATCACTTATCCATATTTAAACAAGAACACAAAAAATTATATATATAACCCTAAATACAAAGATGTAATACAAATAACACTTCTTTTCATTAATATCAAGTACTGAAATATTCTTACAAACAGAATGGAAATAAGGCTAGCTTGGGTGATGGGATCTTATCTCTTAGAAGAAATGTGGTGGCTACATGCTTCTGAACTATGTTGTAATGAGGCTCAAAGGCCTATTTATTATTGAGAAATGATGGAAAACCATAAACATCCAAAAACCTAACCTTAGGAGATGAAGCGCCAAACTATGGGCCTCGTTTGGGTAAATTGGTACATCAATTTCCCAGGGTCGTAACTTTGGCATACAATCTCCACTTGATACGTACAATACCTCATTAGAAATATCTATCTAAGGAATACAACTTTCGAATTACAAATATAGGCCGACGAAGCATTTTGGTCCCATATTTTCTAAAAAACTTTGTTTAGGGCCTCAAAATGGCTCTCGAAGTTCAAGACCTGTAAAACTTCCAAAAATAGTAAATTGTGCTACAAATAAGTAAACTAAAAAACTGACAAAAATAATGGTGGTGGTCCAAGTGGAATAGGTGGGTGGCCTTCAATATCCACCTGGATCAGGAACACCCGTGATGGCATAGGCATCGAGAAGACATGGATTGACTACACGTAATGGAAGGATTTATTATTGGCATAGTATATTAAAGTGGGAGGTCCCACTACCAACTCATCCTGGTAGGTAGAACCCCAAAAGTCTCAAAAGTGCATGCAGGTATTGATGCTCGGTATGAGGTAAGCCTGGCCTGGGAGGTCCTTCCCAGAAAGTAAATGTGTAGCACAATTTATAATGGCCATGGATCTTTAAGAGATATCCATTTGTGGAAGATGTAAAGGTATAAATGGGCTTGAACTAGGTTGCTTTTATTAAAAAAATTAACAAAGAAATTAGTTGCAAAATATAAAGGCTTGAAACCCTTTTTCTCTCTCCTCACTAAAAGATAGATGGTGCAACGTGACTAGTTCATTGATGCGCAAGTGTATGATGACATCAACATGATGTTGCAGTACAAAATGAGGACATGTGGTAGGAAGACCCAATGTTTTTAGGTACCCTAGAGGGCCACTCATAAGTGACATGTGTCAACACTAAGATGGCACCATGTAGTGTTGGTGACATCAGCATGAAGGCAACTTGAAAGGTCTTTCCTAGAAGAAAAATCCCAAAATTGATTATCTGAAAGACAAAACTTGGAAGATAAATCCAAAAAGGGAAAACACAGAAGGAAAACCTTGGAAGCTAAATCTCGGGAGGCAAATCCTCAATGACCTAGAAGGAAAATTCTAGAAGGTAAATCTTGGATTCCCTGCAAGGAAAAAACAAAGGTGTAAAGAGAGAAATAACTCAGATGATGGGCCGAAGGAAGAAGAAAAGTGGTGATAAATAATGGAAGGCACACTTGGGGCAAGGTTTTGTGATAGTTGCATGTGTATTCTGAATGTGAATCTATAGTCTTTAATTAAAAGTATTTAGGCCTATGTTGAAGTTCTTTGTGCATATGAATGAATGAGTCGGTAACTAATTTTGGTGTTATCCACAATATCTCACTTGGTTGAGTTGACAACTTAAAAATTTTGATTTATACCAAATACACATGCAACGCTAAAAATACGAAATCAAAGGAATGAATGAGTTGGATGTTTGGATAGATCTATAGATTCTCTAAAAATAGAAGACATCTTCTAAAACTTGTAAAAATTCCATAATAGTAAATTTTACTAGTTAAATTAAGGTTATCAAGCAAAAACATGTAAAGTGAGTTAGAATAATTGAAGATGAAATGCATATGACTCAATTGAATAGGGAAAAGGAAAAAAATAAGATAATCATGCAAGAAATCAAAGTGCAAGATAACTAAGTTAGATTAACAAAAATATTAGTTTAGATTTATATATAATCCGAATTCAAGCGTATAAGGAAAGAGTATGGAAGGTTGTTGGTGTAACAACATGCATAGTGTGGGTATGCATCAGAGGTAAAACAAATACCAGCATCGGTGCCTTAAAGTTGTTTGAGAAGGCAAATAATGAATTGGTGACTGTTATTTTGGTCAAAGGTTATTTTATGGTAAGGGTTAATGTTGATGGTGTGAATGGTTGGTGATTTGATCAGTGATCAGTGATTGATAGTATAGTTGGTGTTTTATCAGTAATAAAAGATTGTTAATGGTGTTTAATGGTGGTTTTAGTGAGTAGTTGAGATAAGAATTTTTTTTTTTTGAAAGCTAATTGTCTATTTGTTCATGTTTGAAAATGGAGGAAATATGGATCAAAAAGGCTAGAAAGTCATAGCTTGCATTCCACAGGCAAGAGGCCTTTTCAATAGTAGCTAATAAATGATCAGGGGAAAGAGTCCCTTTTAGTAATAATTGATTAATGAGGACGGGCAGGTTTTCCTTTCAAATAAAACTGATAAACAAGCAAGGGAAACAATCACTTTCTATCAAAATTGATAAATCTCATCTATTTATTTATTAATAAATAACTATTTACATAATTAATTGAATATTATTCTTTGACTTTTATTCCATTTTTCCTCACCCAACTTGGTCTAAACATAGTGGTTTTATCACAACAAATTGAAAACTGGCTATATGAGAAGATCAAGAAGAGACCATTGTGATACTTGCAAGAGGCGATTAAAAGACAAAGACCATGACACCAATGCCACCACTAAAAGGAAGCCTGAGGACTGATAGAAGAAGTACTTCAATAAAACAAACCCGAGGAAACCCACACTAAAAAACTAAATGTGACAGAGCATCCTCACAACCCAGGGGTATTACGAGAGCAAACATCAATGCTCCAAATGAGAGGAGTAACTTCTATGACTTCAACCCAACATAGAGAGTTAGAGCACCTTCCGAATTTCCCAAAGAACAAGATATCACATTCACTCTAAAACAAACCAGGAGGAATGTTGATCATTAATACCATAGCAAAATGTTGGCCAACCGACAAAGACAAACTCTTGAAACTACATAGAAAAGACGAGGAACTAAAAGAAAAAAAGACCTTACCCCGAGCACCAGACAAAGAAACTCAAACTTTCCAGAAACTCAATGACAATTCGGGACATGCAACAGTGAGGAGACAGAACCATACACCACACACTTGGGTACCACAGTCTCACGGGAAGACCAGTAACCAAAGACCAGCCCGAACTAGAGAATCTAATTCACACTTATCCCTCCTTACCCAGGGTAGAAGCACCAAAGAGCTGATAGCACCCAACCCAAACACCTCCAACCTCCTCACTACCCTAACTCATCGCCTAAGCTAGCAGACTCGATCAAAACGCTCTCCAAACAATATATATAACAACCCACTGTAGGTAATTAATCATCACTCTTGAAATTTGATGGAAAGGGTGACACATAAAGGCCGAGTAATTAAGCACGTTGCAAAGGCGCATTTCTGAATTTCATCACTTGGGACACTTGTACCCTCATATTATCACCCCCATTGAGGATTTCCATTTAGTTATTATTAAAATTATCATAGATTAATTTTTATTTTCGATATGATATTTTAATTTGGATTTTCATATATTTAGATAATTAGAATCTAAACGTGATTTAATTATAAAACAATTTGTTGAATAGATTTAACTCCTTATTGTATTTGGTTGATGCACAATTAAACGGACCTATATTGATTCTTAATAATAATATTTTTATTATAATTATAATTATATATAATTAATGATTTCTTTGATATTATAATTATCAAAATAAATTATCATTACTTTTATTTATATGATAAAAGGGGCATGAATGTATATATGTGTCTATATGTGAGTTTTCCATGTTTATATATAGAATATTTTTATTTCTAATTATATTTTTATTAATCCAATTTAAAGATATGTTTAATAATTAAATTACAAATATATGTATTTTTTTTAAATATGGTAAATATTGTAATTCCTTCTACAAAGGAATGTACATGTATATGTTAAATATTTCAGGTAAGTCTTTCACTATGGAGATTTAACCATAACCAAAATTTCACTCTCCTTACGGAGGCATAAGATAGCATAATGTTCAAGAAAATCAAAAGGATTATACATATATTGAAAAATGACTTAGATTAGCCATCAGGACAGAGTATGACACTAGAAAATAAAATAAGCATGAGGATAGCATAAAGTTATGCAAATTAATCAAAGTACGTAGTTGCAACTTAAATTGGGTCCTCATTGTCATCGGGGGTGATACCTACTAAGAGAGGGATACCAAGTTGTTAATCTATGTAATAAAGGTGCTAATCTAGGTCCCTTATATAATGATACAAATGAAAGGTAATTTTTAGGAAAACACAACTCTTGACCGAAAATTTTGGGTTGAGGGAAAATTTCTGTGAAGATTCCTAGGAAAGGTCTCATTATTTCAGAAAGAGGTACTATACAGGATTAACAAGTTGAACCTTTGGAAGGAATAACTTTTAACCTCTATAATAGAATGGGGAAACCAAAAAGAAAATAGGAAACTATTAATGAAGAGATTGACATGAAGAACCCATGATTTTGGGTTGACGTCCCGAATCCCACAAAAATTACAAAGAAAGCTATAGGAAAAATAAGACATGAAAATAATGGGTAACAAGTTGAAGTTTTGGAGGGCATAACTCCTAAGAAAAGTATTGTAATTGAAAAAATGAAAAACCAATGGAAAGGTATTGTTGAGAAGGATATTATAGTGGACTCACAATTTGGATATGGGTAATGATTTCGAAAATAATTTTCCCCTTCTAGCTCAAGAGTATAACAAGATCATGAAGACTTGTAAGATGACTAGAATCACTGAAGCATGGGTTGAGTAGAGTACTATGGATAATGAAAAAATGATAGTCATTGATATAAAGTCCCTCAAAGAAGGAACTATTCCAGGATTATGATATTCAATGTGGCTATGCATGTCTAGGTAACAATGAGAGGGTTTTAAATAGTAAATAATTAGATAAAATGATATCCAAAAGGACATGAAAAAAAAACGTGGCTACAAATATGATGAAATAGTAAAACAAGATACACATGGATGGTGAAAGAATATGAATAATTAGGAAAAACCACAAAATGAGACAACCATGCTATGGATTTTCCGATTTGCAATAAATTCCATGAGAGAATCTCTTTAACCTTCCCTTTATTAATTTTCCATGAAATACTAAACACAATGCATGAATTTATTTGCTATATATACACATGTGTGTGATGGATATGTATGTGTGAATGTGATGTATGTATGCATGCTTAATGATTTCATGATGATTGAAAACAATTTTCTCTAGTTATTATGATGCAGCTATTTAGGAAGATGATTCTATATCTTGTCTTCTACAATTTGCAAATCCTAATATTTATGCTATAGGAATTTTGAATCCCAGGAATAACATACCTATGGATATAATATTGACTTTGTGGGCATGCTTTGTTTGTAATCATTTTTTGGCACGATTGGCTGCAAAATAGGCTCATGTACAACATTCAGGTAAGGATATCATAGGTTCATAATACATATGGTCCATGGGAATAACTATTAGAAGAGTTGTGGTGGATTTCATAGAGGGACATTATGTAGGTGGTATACGAGTTTTGTCATGGAAAATAAGATAATATCAAATGTGTAACAATATCATAATACAATACTTACTATTATAATATTTCAAACAAAATTTTACAAGGGTTATGTTAGTGTTTTGAGCATAATTGTAAATGGATGGGTTACGAAGCCTTAATTCGAGTAAGGCAACATTAATGTTTGAACACTAGATTGCGTACAAGGACTTCGTATTTAGGTATGTAGAACTATGAGGAGGAAGATATTACTAGAGCTAGAATAATCACAAGTTAGTAGTTACCAAAGGTGACTAGTTAGTGATAGTGATTATAAGAGAATATTGAAAATTAGGGAGAAGGGTTCACCATATGTGGGGGAAGGGTTCACCATTGTAGTTCATTGTTGATAGCAGGATCCAAAAGAACCTAATTTCTGTGGAGGTCATGAAATAGCTAGTCCTACCAACCACACCACACCCATAGTCAAACACAATCAGGTGGCTTCACCAGGGATGAGATCTTCGCATTAGCCAACAATGTCATCTTCCCTACAACATCAGCCCTTCATGGATGAGTTACTATGTTATTTTTCTCCTCTTGAATTTTGTGATGTATTATTAGGTCAACCATGCTTATGGAAGCGTCATATTGTGTATGAGTCTAGGTCTCACATTATAATTATTACTCTGGAAAATAAGTTATACAAGATACGAGAGATTTCCCTACCTATGACCATCCATTTGATCTCTGTTAAACAATGTAGTAAGATCATCTCATCATAAGGGAAATTTGTTTCAATTTTTATTCTCTCTCAAGCTAAGGGGAAGATTATGGACACATCCATCGCCCCCAGGAAAGGATTCTCTATGCAGCAGAAGCAGGTTGATAAGGTCATGTAAGAATGCAACAACATCTTTTCCTAATCCCCAGAAAACCTCTAGCAAATGGGATGATATACCACTGATCCTTTATGGAAAATGAAGAGATGGAGCGCATATCTAGGAGCTACTACAAAAAGGGCACATATGACCAAATTCCTCACCTTGTGGGAGCCCAATTGTATTTATGCAGAAGAAGGGTAGGACTTGGAGGCTATGCATTGACCATCATGCACTAGACAAAATCATTTTCCTATGAGTTGATGACCTTATTAACCAACTCAATGGGCTCAAGTATTTCAACAAGGTCAATCTGTAGTCTGGCTATCACCAGGTTCCAATAGCGACCACAGATGTATGAATACCACCTTAAAATCGAAGGAGCGCCCTTTTTAATAGCTGGTCATTCATTTTGGGTTGAAAAATTCCCCTACTACTTTTATGAGGTTGATGGATAACATATTGTGGCCCTTCAGTAACTAATTCATTTTCATATATATGTATGACATTCTTATCTTCAACAAGATTTAGGAAGAGCACTTGCAACACATTCACCATGTCCTTCACAGACTACACCAACAAAAACTATGTGTTGACTTGGAGAAATGCACCTTTGTATGATTTAGGTCTGATATTTTGGTTACATAATAGATGATCAAGGTGTGCATGTGCATCTTACTAAGATCCAATTTATTCAATATTTTCCAGTCTCGATCACTCTCATAGAGCTTCTAAGATTTTTAGTCCTTGCCAATTTTTATTGGAGGTTCATTTTGGGATTCTCACATATCACTTGGCCTTTGCGTCAGGTTACAAAGGGAGGAGTGAAAAAATCGTTTTCCTAGTCTTAGTCCTAATAGGAGGCATTCATTGAGATGAAGCACCACCTTCTATTTTCACCTATTCTCACATTTCCAGAGTTGCAACAACTATTTGAAATTGAAACAGATGCCTCGAACTATTATATCGGTGCAATTCTAACTAGGTAAAGGCATGGATTGGCCTATCATTGTCAGACACTTTCTAATACAATTTGAAAGAACACCACCTATGATATATAGATGTATTTTATAATGAAGGCATGCCATCAATGGAAACATTACATTAAAGGGAAGGAAATGATCATCCATACAAATCACCAACCTCTTTAGATTATATAGAGACAAAGGAAGTTGCAAAATGATGACCATCATAAGTTATCTACATATCTGCAATAATTCCACTCGAAAATTAAATACAATAAGGGCACCACCAATCATGTTTCATATTTCATTAGTCATCCCCCATTTGTAGCACTAACTACTATTCTAAACTATTGTGGTAATGAAACCTTTGTATGGTCGCAATTGTACAAGACTGATCCAAAATTCGCAACCACTTATCAAATGCTAGTGGATGGCATGAAAGTTCCATATTTCCACCTCTAGGACACATTATTATACCACTTGAGACACCTTTTTGTTCGTTCAAGCAAGCATGCAAATTTATTTGGGAGGCACACTACAATCTAGTCACAAGGAACTTTTGCGTGGAGAGAATTGTGTCCATACTATAGACACATTTTTATTATCAAAAACTTTAATAGGATGTTGGAAAACATATCAGATCCTACACTGCTTTTGTTATCACCAAGACAACCATCTAGAAGGAAGGCCTATCCACTGCTCTACCTACTCTTGCCTAGCCCTGGTAATCCATCTACATGGACTATCTTTCAAGCCTCCCTTCTACCAAGCATGGTAATAACTATGTATTTGTGGTTGTGGTTAGATTATATAAGATGGCCATATTTTTAGCTTGCAAGAGGAGTATCACAATAGAGGACATTTCCAAACTCTTCTTTGAATTTTTATGGGTACATTTTGGAATCCTGCATACCATTATATCAAATCGGTATAACAAGTTCTTCAGAAAATTTTCATCAAGCCTCAAGATGTTATTGGACACTAAGCTCACCAAGTTGATTACATTCCATCCCAGGGCTGATAGCCATACAAAGGTCTTCAACACGATGATAGTGCAAATACTACACATGTACAACTATAAGCATCTATGAACCTTGCATGAGAGCCCTCCTTATGTGCATCTATGAACCTAGGATGAGAGCCTTCCTTATGTGCATCTATGAACCTAGGATGAGAGCATTCCTTATGTGCATCTATGAACCTAGGATGAGAGCCTTCCTTATGTTGTCTCACTCTCCTCGACAATATTGTGATAAAGTCTGGGGAAATGACCTTCGATTTCCACTCTGGAATTGGAATCAGCTATAGCATTCTGCCTAGATTCTTACACTCTGCCTTCACTTATTGACAATCCAAGCAGCTAGCCATAAGCTTTGCTATGTCTCTCTTCAAATTTGGCCAATAATATAATTTATTCACTATTTTTATCATCTTCCGATAACCTTAGTGACCTGAATATGGTTTCACATGAAATTCCCTCAACATCAAATTCTTGAGCTCATTACAATCTTTCACATATATGTTGTCCCTAAATCTAACAAATCCATCTACCGTGAGACAATAGTGCACATCATGTGCACCCTATACCTGTACCACTACATGTACCTCTACCCTTACCACTACTTGTACCTCTACCTATACCACTACCTCTACCTATACCTTTAATGTATTGAAACCTGTGCACAGTCTCCATATACATGTCATCTTGTTGGCCTACCTGCAAGATCCTATCATGTAAATCTATCCCATAGGAGCTCATAACTATATTGTGATTTACCTGTATCCACTTACTAGGAGAATATGCCACCTTGTTCTCTTTACCTTTGATATCCCTAATCTCAAAGCCGAACTCATTGATCATGGCCAACCATCGAGCCTACCTCCCATTAAAATTTGGTTGGTCAAATAGATACCACAAACAAACGTGATCACTCATCAATACAAACCTCTTGCTAAGAAGATAGTGCCTCCACATATTTAATGCATGTACGGTTGCTTCCACATCAATATCATGTGTCGGCTAGTTATACCTGTGCTCATTTAGTTTCCGTGACTCATAGCATACCACTTGTCCATCCTGCATAAGGACTCAACAAAGTCCTCTCTTGAAAGCATATTTACATACTACACACTATTTATTTGGATCTACAATCTTTAACACTAGTGCATGTGTCAACTTCTTGAGCTACCCAAAACTAGGATGCAATCTCCTCTGTCCATTCAAACTTCTTACCTTTCCTTGTTAGTGTCCTATAATTTTTATAGGATTTCTCGATTATAGCTGATCATTATTACATTTCAGATATTGTAAATAATATTCCATGTTGTAAATTATTTCCAAAAAAGGTAAAAACCTTAAGAAAAATAAAAAAAAATATGCTTGCAAGACGAAATGCAACATTAGAGGATAATTAAGTATGTCTAGATTAAATTAATCACATCATTTAAATGTGATTAAATAAAACTGTAATAAAAGCCTTGGTATTATAGCTTGATTTTGTTGTAAGGTTGAAAATGACAAAAAAGAATTTTTTCACACAGGGTTAAATGGTTTCTTCTTTCACACTCCTCAATCCTCTCACTCAATAGATTGACGGCCTACATTACGTTTCATCCCCTCCTCACCATCCAAACTTTAGCGTCGCGGGGGGGTGAGGGGGTCCAAAATGGGTGGTATTCAAACTCGCCTCCATAACAACATGTCACCGTTCCATGATTTCTCACTCCCCTAGTCCGAAACCATTAACTACCTTCCCCCACCTCCCAAAAGTGGTTTCTCTGCCCAATGATACCACTATTCTATTCACCTACCATGTCCCCAATTCATCACGTCCGCCACTCCCATCACGCACCGTATCCTTCACCCATTACTCCCGTGCCAAAATACACTCGCCATGTCACTCCTCATCTCCCACTCCTATTCGGCCACCTAATCATATTTCTTGCAACCATGTGCCTCCATGACACTTCACATTTGCACATCATATGTCTGTTTCTTGGTTAGTTAAAAATATGTTTTTCCCTATACAACACAGTAATTTCAAACATTGTTTACATGCAGCTCATAAGATATTTTCAAAAACTGAAAGATGTTTTTTCTTCTAACATTGTTATGCACAAAACCCACTATCAGTTTTGTAACAACTATTATTTGGGAGATGCTAATAATTCTTTAAAGGAATTTTTTCCAGAACTTTCCTATTTTAGGCACCTTTTTGCAAAAACTATTGTGGATAATGAGGGATGAATATTAGGAAGCTAGAGAACAATTTTGTTCCCCAGATAATAAAATACACAAACCCCTCTCGTTTTTGTAACAACTATTACGGTTTGGGATATTCGGATGGATCTTTGCATATATGTTTTCTCGAATTTTCCTATTCAGCCATAGTTTTGTAGAACAAATTGTCGCCAATCAGAGATGACTCTTTTGAAACTGGAGGAGGTTTGTGTTCCTAAGATGCAAAAGTGGAATAACCTACTTTATATCTTACGCAACTATTTCAGAATGATAGATACATTTACATATTTACAATTTATTTGTCAGACTGTGCAAAGTCCTATTTTAGACATCATTTTGCAGAGAATGTTGGGAACAACTAGAGCTGAATTTTGGGAATCGAAGAAATTTTTATCAAGAACATAATTATCTATAATAACCTTCGTCACGTTTTACATAACTATCTTGGATTGAGCTATAAAAATTGATGACTAGACCCTATTTTTGAGCATTTCGGCAGGAAAATGCTCAAAGACTGTTAGCAACCTCATCAACTAAGAGTTGCAATCAAATTCGAATTTATCTTCTTTGTCAACATAAATCCATAATTATAGCACCAAGTAGATACGTTAGTTTTAAATGTCCTACATTTTATTTCTATTTGTGTAAAATATTTTAGGATATTTTTAAAAGTATCTTTAGATTTTTATCAAGATATCTTAGTTTAGAATTTTTATAAATAAATCATCATTTGAAGTAAGAAAGGATTTGGGTTTGTATGAACAAATCTATTTTCCAATGTAAAGATGTTCATTGAGCTCAAATGGACTTATTAATAAAAAAAAAAAAATCTCTACAGGGTACTTCTGTTGCGATATACTCGTAATGTTTTCCTTAATGTAATTATGTTTCCACTGTTATTCTCTGTATGTTTATCATCTAAAATCTAATTGTAAAATAGGAGATTTGAAAAATAAGATATGTTTCTTAACAGCTTATTTGTACTACTTTTATAATCTGTTTCCTTTCTTCTAAAGTCTGATTGAAAATTTCGTAAATGCTTTTCAATCACTGTTGAAACACATGTTTTCTCCATTCCATAATTTAATTTAAAGGTCTAGTATGTGTCGCTAACTTTTCCTGTGATTACTCCTTTTAGCTTTCAGTCTAGTATCCAACTTTATTTGACTCCATTTCCCAATGGATTCCTCTTGATCTTCCAACCAAGTCATTTTCAAAATCAAACTCTTAGCCCAATAAATAACCTGAAAATCCTAGTAAACAAAGCTAAATCTCACAGAGAGATCCCCATCTGAGTTTAGGAGGGCTAGATCCTAAACTCAGATAAATCACAGTATAGTTATGAGCTCCCATAGGAGGTCCAACATTGTAGAGGTTTCCTTTCTTCATCCTTATTCTACTCCTTAGATTGAAGTCCCTATCCTCTCTCAGATGCATTGAACCTCTTAGACTACCTGCATTCTCTTTATTGCCTACATCCTTAGGTTTTTCTCCCTTCTTGTACCATTTTCCTTTGTTCCTTGCATTGCCTTTCCATTCTAGCTTAGTTTTATATCTATTATTTGATTGCTCATAATAATGCTTTAGCTTTTGGATGGCCTCCTCCAATGAACTAGGATCATCAAACTCAATCCTGTCTTCAAATGAAATCAGTAATTGACTAGTGAATCTCTGAATCTTGGCCTTGTCCTCCTTGCGATAAGGCACATACCTCAATAGCTTTAAGAACCTACTAGTGTACTCCTCATCTATCATTGATCCTATCATTAGATCATAAAAATATTTTTCCCTCTAATCACATTATCTCTCTGATAGGTACTACTTCTTTAATAGTCTCTCGAACTCACTCCAAATCAAGTCCTCCTCATGAATACCTCTGACATTCTTCACATCTTCCCATCAAATATCTTCTCTACCTTTGAGACTAAATGTAGCTACTATTTCTTTCATGTTCTCTGAATAATCATGCTACTGTTGGAAATAATACTAAGAGGGGGGGGGGTGAATCAGTATTAGCAAATCAATAACTTTTTCATTTCCATACTCAGATTCATATACGCTACTTCAGTTAAGGGAACCCACGTGTACACGCAACTGTGTCTAATGCAACTAGCGTATATCCAATAAACTTATGATTCAGTTAATCCATTAAATATTGATCTTTAGTTAGTGCATCAGAACTTCATTAACCATATGAACAATAAACAGGTGCAGTAAAACATAATAGATCATCACACACAAGAAGCACACATGAACACCATGATGTAATGTGGAAACCCAATGTGGGTGAAAACAACCTGCTGCAATTCGTCTCTATCTTCTTTTAATAAGAAACTTCTTTTTACAATATTTCTGTACTGGAGAAGTCTTATATGAGTACACAGGCTTCTACCTGCAGAAGGCTACAATCAACTCTCTTTCTCTAGCTTCTTTTAGAAGGGAGCTACAACCCCCTTAGCTCTTGTACTAAACGATCTGTTTACTAGCACGTAGGCGCCAGCCTACTGAAGGCTCCAACCTTCACTCATTTTCCAGCTGCTACTGGAAGGGAACTACGACCCCTTGGCTCTTGTACTGGCCAATATGTTTACCAATACGTAGGCACTAGCCTACATAAGGCTCTTATCTTTTCTCTTCCTCCAGGGACCACGTTTTATAAATTTTCATATTGGATACTCCTGAAGCACAACACCATAATCTGAAGGTCACGTTTCGTCCAATTTTCATACTAGACCCATCAATATCATTTAAGCACAAAATCAATCACCACTGTGATACAACTAATTATCAATCTCTGAATCACCCAACACTGAATCACTGAAACCCTATCAATAGAAACACAGTCACCAGAACACAGAGCAGTTCACAGAACTTTGTAATAATTTTTAGAGCCAGTTGTATCATCTCAAATCATGCATCAGAGTGCATATGCTACTTGGAAGAGTCGAACCAACGTGTATACGCAACTTCACCAAAGCGAACCAGCGTATATGTCATCAAATACTTACCTATAATTTCACTACACTTCCCAACTTCAGACATACCCAGATCATTACATACAAAAGGATAATACATGTGTTAGCGACCAGATCAAGTCTATTAGATTACATAAGGATAAGTCATTATGATCCTAATCCATTATTAGATCTCATCCGTCAACACTAAAGCTCAACACAATCAACCAATCTGAATATGCAAAATACTGACACCAGTAAACAGTCACTAGAACTTTGCATCAACAACCAGAATCACCTGTAATTTCAAACATCATAGTTCATATGGTGTATGCTACTTAGATGTATCTAACCTACATATATACGCACTTTTATCAAAGTGAACCAGCATATAGATCTGTAAATATTCATTCATATTTTGTAGCTATTCCAGAGTTGAGTTATACCCAGATCATAATATTTACAGAACATTACGTGTGTCACTATCCAGATCAAGAACAAACATGATCAAACCATATAGAGATGATCCATTCCAACCCATAAGATCTCGATCCATCATTAGACCTTTCCCTCCATCAACCGGTGAGATTTCTCCTTGTCTCAGATCAAGCAAAGCATCATAAACCCATAACTTGCATACTAGATCTCACACTTCATCAGATATTCAAGACATTTTCAGTGCCTTTGCCTAATGATCTTATCCTCCTTTTATATTCTTAGGCCTTACTTAATACCATGGTCCAAAACCATTTAGAACCAATACCTTGGTCTAAATACTTGGGGTCAATACCCCAGACCAAATACCATGGACCAATACCAAAATACCATGGTCCAAATACCGTGGACCAAAACTTAGTTTCTGACATGTACACACTTTTCCTTGCGTGAAAGTGCATGTATACACATATGCACCTTCTTCTCAATGAACCTATGTATATACACAGCTTGGTCAAGGTAAACCTACGTATACCTATTTTTCTTTCATTCTGTGAGCCTAAACTGTGATTCAATACTGTTAACTTGTAGTACCTTGATCTTCATCATCTAGGACAACACCTGTATCAACTTGCTACACTGTGAACTATCATTTCCTTTCAACTGCCTTGCATCACATCTATTAGCACAACTACCATGTATTAATGTCACATCTGATATCTCTTGTGAAGATTCATCTAGTTACCATGTATAAGTGAGTTGTTCTGCTACAAGAGGGTTGCCATCAAGTACAACACATTCATCATAATGCCAAAAATCTACCCCTTTGGACTTGATAGCAACAACCACACCAATTGACACTCCCCCTTTGACATCGAGGGCAAAGGGAAGACCAAGATATTCTCTTCCTTGATATGCATTCTGCTATCCATACTCCCCCTGAGTACCTGCTAAAATATCTGATTGATCTCCCCCTTTGTATATGCCAAGATGTACCAATCCATCCATGCTACCTCTGAGTAAATGCTGAAATCTCTGCTCTGCTGAAGTGTGCTCTTCATTCTCCCTCTGATTGTAAGCAAGATCTGTGAAAAGATGTTCTACATGAAGAACTTGACTCTATACATCATAAATGACCTTCCTATCACCAAGGACTCATACATACATCCATCTCCCAACTAAGTAGGGATATACCAATATTGACTCATCCACCCAACTAAGTGGGGATACACAAAAAGCTTATTCATGATCAAACAAGAACATTACATCATCCATCCCAGGCATAGTGGGAAACAAGATAGGTTGTTACATGACCTTGATAATAAAAGAAAGACATGACATAGAGACTAAATATCTAAGACAAGACTATGATAATCATCAGCCACTATCATACACAATGTATGATCTACTCCATAAGCATCTGTCAACAACTTCCAGACCAGCAACCTGTATGTGTCCATTAGAGTAGATAACATCAACCTGTGACAAGGTATGTCTACATCAATTCATCCTCTTGATCTTGAGCATTGTCATAACCTTCCATGAATCAATTCTGCATATTTCATACTAAATCATTCACATTATCATATGTGAAAAACATCATAGCCATCACATCATCATCAAGATCTGCATGATCTTTTATACCATCCATGTATCATTACTCGGGAACATCCCACATCTGATAAGAATTAATCAACATATGTGAGTATCAACCTATCATCATCATCATGTCTTCGAATAGTTATCTCTTCATGTGATCTGCAATAACTCCATTATCTTGGCCAACCAACAATGCAACTTCATGTATCTAGCATATTGTATATATCACTATGTATCTAGCAATCCTTGAGCTCAAGATCTTTTTTCAGGACTTCTTGATATCATCAACAGCAACAATCCTCAATCATGTGAGAGTCAAGAACTATAGGAATCTTGCATCATAACTATATTATATGATCTTTATGCATATGGCGACAACAACATATGAGTGGCTCATCATTAAGTAATGAAGTTGTGTATTCAAGCTTTGTACTTATCGTTATCCTTACCATGTAAGTAACATATATGCATCATCAAAGAATCAACAAAATATCTGATCTGAACACCAACTATGTAACCCCAAGAATCATATGAGACTTTGCCATAGACAACTCATAACCATATCATATCAAGATGTATCATTTAGCCATATAAGCATCATCACCAAGGACTTCTAACCATAATGCCAACAATGCATTATTCAAAGCATAAGCTCCCCCTGTACCTGTTCCATCTATTTACTGTCAGATCTGATCATGAATAAGAAGTATCAAGGCATCATCATCATCATGTTAGGATCAAAAATACTTCTGAACATCTTATGAGTATCAAGACATTTCCACACATCATCAGCAGATTGTAACCATTATCAAACAGAGACAATAATGGACTGAATCATATCAGACCCTTTTTCCTGAGCCTGTCCCACTAGTTTTCCTCAAACTAACATATACATGACTGTGCAGTGATTAACTCGCATAATTACACGACTTATCTTCATGAAACTTGCATATGAGATTTAGAACACTGAACTTTCACACTTTCAGCTTCCTCTAAGTCTGTTATGTCTGTACATCGTGTTGTTCCACATCTTTCTGACTGTACTTCCTTCTTCTTCCATATCTTCAAGTGTGATGATGTTTTCTCCTTTTCGTATGATGCCCGTACCTTGTTCCTGCATTCCTTTGCTATATGTCCAAGCCTGTTATATGCATAACATCTCATATGTTTCATATTCCTTCTATAGTAGTCAATGGCTTTGTGACCAAACATATTGCAAGCAAAACAATATTCCTTGAAGTATTTGGAACGTGATGATCTTTCTATGTGACAGTCTTGAACCATTCTACTTCTGCATCTCGCTGCAACATGTCCAAGATTATGACATACATAACATTCAACATTATTCATTGGAGGAAATAATTGTCTATCACTTCCACAGTTAGGAGTAAAAGATTTTCTTTGAGGAATTTCTTTCCTTAGCTATTGATGGGGTTGTCCTCTCATGTACTTGTTGATCATTTCAGATTTCTCATTAGAGTTCCTTGCCTCACCTTGTGAGCTAGATTCATCTTCAACAGACTCATAAAAACCAAGACCAGTTTTGATAGTAGGGGATCTTTGACTACTAAGAATAACATCCAAGATCTTAGTACTATCTTGAAATCATAAGAGTTTATCCGTTTCTTCTAATTTATCATTTAGAATATTTACCTCAAACTAATGTTGCTCTTCCTTTTCAAGATACTAATTCTTCATGATTCCTTTAGATTTTCTTCCTTCTTCCAACTAATGTCTTAATTCAAGAACTTTGTTTTCTTGTTTTCTCAAGAGCTTGGAGTAGTTCTTTATTCTTCTTATTTGATTCTTCAAGATATTCTTTTAGCGAGAGGATCTTAGATTCAAGAGTTTCATAGTAACTGGATCTTTCTTCGAGTTTCTTGATTGTTGTGCTCCTTTCATTTACTTCATTTCTTAACGATGTCACTTCATCTTGTAGCTTTTGACATTGATCTTCCTTTTCCGTAAATGGCTTCCTTACCTTGTCTCCTTCCTGTAGTTGAGCTTTTAGTTTGGTAGCTTCTTCTTTGGAGGCACATTCCTTTTTGTCTAATAGATCTTGTTGATATTTAATTTTGTCTATAAGCTTTTTAAATTTTGTTCCTATTTGATATCTTTCATTCTCACCCATAAGAGAAAGTTCAGTTGTTTCACTATCACTTTCATCATCTGCAAGTGGATGGAGAAATGTATCACTAGAGGATAACAAACTCATCCCTGATAGTTATTTTGCTTGTTCATCTTCATTTTGAGGTGATTTTGAATCTGAAGTGTTGCTTCCACATATTCCCCAATCGATTCTCCCACTGTCATAGTTCCTTTGAGATGTCTTCTTCTTTTGAGGCACTTTCTTCTTTAGCTTATTTCCTAGTGTTCTACGGATCTCCTTCAAGCGATCAAGCTTCTACCAAAGGACCTACCCTGATACCAATTTTTGGAAATAATACTGAGAGGGGGGCGGGTGAATTAGTATTAGAAAATCAATAACTTTTTCGTTTCCATATTCAAATTCATATACACTACTTCAGTTAAGGGAACCCACATGTACACACAACTGTGTCTAATGCAACTAACGTATATCCAGTAAACTTATGATTCAGTTAATCCATTAAATGTTGATCTTTAGTTAGTGCATCAGAACTTCATTAGCCATATGAATAGTAAACAGATGCAGTAAATAGAATAGATCATCACACACAAGAAGCACACATGAACACCATGATTTAAGGTGGAAACCCAAAGTGGGTGAAAACCACCTGCTGTAACTCGTCTCTATCTTCTTTTAATAAGAAACTTCTTATTACAATATTTCTGTACTGGAGCAGTCTTATACCAGTACGTAGGCTTCTACCTGCAGAAGGCTACAACCTCATCTCGTTCTCCAGCTTCTCCTGGAAGGGAGCTACAACCCCCTTAATTCTTGTACTAGCTGATCCGTTTACTAGCACGTAGGCGTCGACCTACTAAAGGCTTCAACCTTCACTCATTTTCCAGCTACTACTGGAAGGGAGCTACGAACCCTTGGCTCTTGTACTGGCCAATATGTTTACCAGTACATAGGTGCTAGCCTATAAAAGGCTGCTATCTTTTCTCTTCCTCTAGGGACCACGTTTCATAAATTTTCATACTGGATACTCCTGAAGCACAACACCATAATCTGAAGGTCATGTTTCATCCAATTTTCATACTTGACCCATCAATATCATTTAAGAAAAAAATCAATCACCACTACAATACAACCAATTATCAGTCTCTGAGTCACCCAACACTGAATCACTGAAACCTTGTCAACAGAAACACAGTCACCAGAAACAGACCAGATCACATAACTCTACAATAATATTAAGAGCCAACTATATCATCACAAATCATGCATCAGAGTGTATACGCTACTTGGAAGAGGTGAACCAGTGTGTATACGCAACTTCACCAAAGTGAAGCATCATATATGTCATCAAATACATACCTATAACTTCGCACTTCCCGACTTCAGACATACCCAGATCATTACATATAAAAGGATAATACATGTGTTAGCAACCAGATCCAGTCTATTAGATTACATAAGGATAAGTCATTATGAACTTGATCCATAATTAGATCTCATCCATCAACACTGAAGCTCAACAAAATTAACCAATTTGAATATGTAGAATACTGACACCAGTAAGCAGTCACCAAAACTTTACATCAACAACCAAAGCCACCTGTAACTTCAAACATCATAGTTCATATCATATACGCTACTTAGATGTATCTAACCTACGTATATACACACTTTTATCAAAGTCAAGCAACATATAAATTTGTAAATATTCATTCATAATTTGCAGCTATTCCAGACTTGAGTTACACCGAGATCATAATATTTACATAACATTACATGCGTCGGTATACAGATCAAGAATAAACATGATCAAACCATATAGAGATGATTCATTCCAAGCCATAAGATCTCGATCCATCGTTAGAGTTTGTCCTCCATCAACCACTGAGATTCCTCCTTGTCTCAAATCAAGCAAAGCATCATAAACCCATAACCTGCATACTAGATCTCACACTTCATCAGATATTCAAGACTTTCTCAGTGCCTTTGCCTAATGATCTTCTCCTCCTTTTATAGTCTTATGCCTTACTTAATACCATGGTCCAAAACCATTTAGAACCAATACCTTGGTCTAAATACATGCGGTCAATACCTTGGACCAAATACCATGGACCAATACCAAAATACCATGGTCCAAATAGCATGGACCAAAACTTAGTTTCTGATATGTATGCACTTTTTCTTGCGTGAAAATGTGTGTATATGCATACATGCCTTCTGCTCAATGAACCTCCATATATATGCAGCTTGGTCAAGGTAAGCCTACGTATACCTCTTTTTCTTTCATTCTGTGAGCCTAAACTGTGATTCAATATTGTTAACTTGTAGTACTTTGATCTTCATCATCTAGGATAACACCTGTATCAACTTGCTGCACTGTGAACTATCATTTCCTTTGAACTACCCTACATGACATCTGTTAAAACAACTACCATGTATTAATGTCACATCTGATATCTCTTGTCAAGATTCATCTAGTTACCATGTATAAGTGACTTCTTCTGCTACAGGAGGGTTGCCATCAAGTACAACACATTCATCATAATGCCAAAAACAACCTATAAAACTTCCTCATACCAAACAAATATGCCTCTACATCCTATGATTTCTTCATCTCTACATTAAATGTAAGTAGCATTGCTTTCTTAAAATTGTCGAGAAAATATTCCTTGTCACTCTTACTATAAGGATGATAACAATACTGATCATCATTCTTGTTAGAAGGAGAACTAGACTAGTACTTGAGTGCATCACCTCCCCTATCTAGAGTATCTAGGGACCTTCCATATCAGATCGCGTTGTCTCTATCTTACCTATACTTTCCATGAGACTAGTTTCCATATGCCCCATTAGTTCTATCCTCCTTCTCATGGATAATACGAAGTAGTTTCTCTCGCTACAATTCTGACAAACTCTAAAGTATCACTGCATTTAGCTCTTCTTGTTTCTCTTATGCTTGTATGATTCTTTCATTGTCTGCCCTACGACCCCTTATTTCTTCCTTTAAGCTTCTAAGTTTATCTTCCAAATCCAAATAATTCCAACACCACACTACTCATCTGATCCAAAGGGTGAGTCTCGGGAATTATAGTCTACCATCTTGTTAGTTATCATTGATATTCTATCTGCAAGGTATATCATGTCATTCGAACCAAATCACAATAAACCAATGTACCTTAGCATAATATGGGGAGGATACCTCATCTGCAGGATGAAAAAATCAGTGTAATACATGTATAATATAATCATGACAACATGTAGAAATATAAGACATAATCAAGTAAGCATATAACCATCATTCTAGTTGGATTCTAGTCATCAATTCATGACCATATTAACTACACATATCATACCCTAATTCATAAAAGCAACAACCACATCAATATACACTTGACCACATGTGAATACTAACATGCGTAAGAAATGTATAATAAACCAAACACTCATGATGACGCACTCCACAACAAAGTCAACAACTTCCGATGGTAGCTTCACTACAACCATAACCCATACCATACAAATGAAACAAGCACATAGTCTCACAACACAAGAAACACATATGCAACTGACATTAATGCATGAAGAACACATAGTCCATCTAGTTTGAGGGGTGAACCATGCTATGATACCACTTTGTAACACCCTCCTCCCACACCTACCTAAGTAAACAACCAACTGGGGTAGACATGTTATGAGAAGTTACTTTGATATGATTTGACTCCCTATGTGTCAGTTAAGGAAGTGGAACGAGGCGATCACATCACACATACCTTCCACATCAACAAAAAATCCCCTAGGAGCCATCCCAATTGCTTAGGTAACCATCTGCTAAGAAAAACTATCTTTCAAGACCATTAAACCCCAAAGCACTCCCTTGACATGGACAAGCATATTTTTAGGAGGCTCCATACACTCGCACAAAATGGGTATTCATGCATCTTAGGACTTTTCTCCTCAGAGCTATGCTTGTGACTCTGGGATTTGTGCCACGTTTTTAGCCACAAAGCCTAGTTCATTGCCAAAAACTTAATGACAAGTTCATAACTTAAATATAGCAAAAAAATAATGATACAAATGCAATTACTTGTACAAGGTCTTGATTGGACCCCTACTAGCCATGACAAGCATTTCATCAAACATGTCACAAATATGTAATCTATGGGTTTAAACAACCTACCTGAGCATAGGGGTCTTACTCATGTGAGAATAGCTAAGAAACATTGTTTCCCTATATCATTAGTGGCATTATCATCTATTAGGTCACAAATACATTGTTCATCACCATATTGTTCTCTACCAAAGCCTTCTATGGCTCCATAGTGTTTGTTGCAACTAAGGCTCTAGGAATAGTAACTCAACCCATAGCTGATACAGGGCTCTAGAGCATTTGTCTTGTTATCCACTACAATGTCCTAGGCTGAGGAGGAGATTGAAAGAGGTAACTTCAAGCCACTTGCAGTTTAGTAGCCATCCCTGCTAAAGTAGAGAGGGATCTCTTTAAGTATTTTTCAACCAATGAATGGATGAGAAATGGATTTTAGTCTAGATGTAAAAAATTTAGTTGAGTTATTGAAGATTTATGTTTTTTTGGTTGCTTGATGAGGGATGAGGAAAAGAAATTAGGTCAAGGTCTCAAAGTTTGCAGTAGTAGGCATAAAAAGGAGCAAGACAGAAGTGTCTTGTGATGGATTTAAGAGTTTGGTCAATGTACTGTATGGTCTGAAAAGCTTAAAAGTTCATAGTGAGCATGTATTACCATGAATTCATTAATCTAGAAGAAGAAAGACACAGACATGATTTTCCACTTAAACAAAGCTTTGAATGTAAAGAATTATGCCTATATAACAGTAGGGAAAATCACATGAGGAAATAAAAACATGTTAAGGGAGATGGATTCATTCATAAGAAACTAATATAGAAAGAAAAAAACATCATAAACTCACTACTCATGTATTCTTGAAAAATAGACACAACTATTGAGTCCTTGATTAATTGTGTGAAATCATAAGATACAAGTTCTCTCCTCTAAAGTCCAACCCTTCTCTCTGAATGAGAAATCATACATATAGGCTCAAACAAACAATTTACCCACCTTCATGGGTCGAATCCCTAAGTGGTAGAATAGTTTCCAAGAATCTCTCAACCAATAAGTGAGAGTGAGAAGGTAAAAAAAAACTCTTCTCTTAGAGCTTGATTTGAGTTTTGCATCATCTATGAGGCCTAATTAATTATCAAAATATCATATCATGCTAATTTATTTTATAATTACATCATCAACACTTTAAAATATTAAAATTACATCATCAAACAAATATTTGGTGAAGACATGCTGAGAAAGACCACTACAGGTAAAAACATAGTGCATTCATGCAAAAACGCAACACAATTAGGCATAAGTGCATCGCCATCTTTCAGGAGGATTTTGGAGGCCTTCCCATACTCAAAAGTGAGAAATTCGTAGTTCATTGGAAATATGTGAGTGTCTAGTTATCATTTTACTACTAAAATAAGTGATTTGGACAAAACAACAAGGATAAAAATGAATTTTCTGAAGGTCACTAAAAAATGTAGCGCCTTTTTCAAAATAGTGGCAGAAAGTCAAAATTTCTTGGTTTTTTGAAAACATAGGGCTCAAAGGTGGAGATATATCTCTCGAACCATAAGTATTTTTGGAAAACGAAGATATTTCTTGTAGATAAGGATGGTTTTAATAAAAACCTCTCTGATTTTCTAGACATTAATTTTCATTTTTCCAAAATTCGTGGCACACAATCATGACTAAAACAGGAAATTAACTGGAATTTTTTTTATTTTCTAACACAGGTCTCCAAGAAATTTTCAAATCTCCCAATATGAAATACTTGGTTAAACATTGAAGGAGGTTGTTGTTCCTTGGTATATTATTGAGAAAAACCTCCTCCACTTTTTTCACGTTCATCTCCATTTGGTTAGAAACATGCTTTGAATAAAAACCATCCCTGTGTGAGGCAAATGACGTCTTGATGAGTTTGTGAGGCACTGATCTCTCTGATGTTAGATGGCTCAACTCTTGAGACATGTACTCTAGTATCTTATTTCTTATTTTCATTGTGTGTGGTCCCTGCTTCCAAGGTTAAACCCTAGCTCACTAAGAGCAAGAATTAGGTTTTAGTTTTGGGAAAACTAGGGATTTTAATAGTTGTGAGGAAATTTAGGGAAATGAAAGGGATAGGGAAATGGAAAAGTTATAGGAAAATTCTTGGGGATACTAAGGGAGGTTAGGGAACTAAGGAAAGTGTAAATTTAGAATTTGAGTGAGGGGAAGGGTTTCAAACAAGAGAAACACACTCCAATGGTTTAGAAAGTGTGCTCAGTCTAGGGTTTAGGTGGAAATGATGGAATTTGAGGATGGGTTTGATGGAGGGTGTTTAGGACTATGTAGTTAGGATATAACAAGGTATATGAATCGTAGGACACATGTTTTAACCACAATTAACCATGGAAATGATGAAATCTAGAAGAATGTTTTCAAAACCTTAGGAGGGGGAAATGAAGCATTGCAATCACAATTAAGAGAACTAAGAGATTATTGAGCTTCATGAGAGACCAAAAACCTATATTTTCTACAACATAAGCTGATTATAATGGAGGAAATCACTCCAAAAAGGTTTGTAGCCTTGGAATGAAAACATAGAACTTACCAGGATTTATGACTTTGACCCTAATGACCTAATGGTGACATTGAGTTGAATGAGCACCATGATGATATGTCTGAGATGATGATGGTTACCTTTCAATGATGGAACATCCAAATGAGTGATAGAAATGACCAAAACATGAAAATTTTGAAAAGAGCACCAATAGGCCTAGACACACTAGGCAGTGACCAATTTTTTATCTTCAAAACTTAATGAAATGATAAAAAATTGACTTTGAGACCCTAACAATAACCTTGTAAGAGCATATTTGATCACTACTGATTGGCTGGATTGACAGACACTAACCTTGGCTCCAACTGGGGATGGAAGCTCCTTGGAGGTGTCACAAACACTGTAGACCAGGTAGCCTTATTCATTAGGCATGGTGTCAAAATGAAAAACAAAAAACTCAAACTGAAAACTGACTAACTAATTGACTTTGACAAACAGTAAACAAAACAAATTGCCTAAATGTACTTATGGAAGGATGTACCAAACCTCCTTAGCCTACCCAAGAAAATGCCCTCTAGGCCCCATAAATTTTAAATTTTTGTGCTGGTTACAATTAGGATTTCACAGTCATCACAAGTCTAGTGAACCAAGGATGATAATCACATTGAAATATCAAAGGTAGAGAATAATGTACCTTGTCTGTAACATCATGTGCTCTCCTGACATTCAACCCGTATAGCTACTATAATGTCTTGATGCAATATTCCATGCAACATTAATAGAACATTTCCCTACATCTATTTTCAATAGCATGAGCATGCATCCTACTTTAGGCATAATCAAATCTACTACTATCTTATCTATTATGCCAATGCAAGAATACCTACACCATCCTTAACCAGTACAAGGATGAGAGCATTTAGATTTAGTTGTCAGAGTTTATAATTCAAATTAACCACTTTCATTTTCATACACTTAATATGTTCTATTGTTACATCATAATGAAATAATAACATAAGCATAATAAGAATCCATCATTTTCATCATAAATATTATTCTTAAGCAACCGAAAGAATGAATATTGAACATTATTGAGTATACATACCATAGATCTTTTTACCATCGTGGACTATTCTGTTAATGGCATTATACCATCTGTTCTGCATCAAACCAAAAATATCTGCCATGTTAACTAGAGACTTTATATAGCATTACATACATACTCCAATCCTCTAAAATGACGATTACCTTTAGATTCATCGGATATTACACACATCCACAAGCATAAAATGAGATTAATTACAAGAATACAGATAGAACCATCAATATATAAATTATGCCATGAACGTACAGAAGTGGAATACATCAAGGAAAGAAACTCAGCTTATAGTACCTTATTGCATGGGTTAAATAACATGAAGATCTAGCTTCATGATTTTAGAGTTAGAACCAAAATCATTTATCATGTATAATTACCATTTTATAACTTCTTAAGCATGGTCAAATGAATAGTGATATGCACATCAAGCCACAATGGATGCAATCGTTGCATAAGGAAACATTAGTACGGGTAATATATTTATGAATAATGGTCGCATGCCAATTTCTAGCATGAATTGGTCATAGAACTATTACCCGCAGAACATGCTTCTACAGTTAACTTCACACTGGAATGCGACCTGCATAATAAATCCGTTATTCCATAATAGAGATAAATTCAACCATCATTATATCTGAGCTAATTGATTTTAATATCATAACATACGAGGATTAACACAAAACACATACCATGCAAGTGAATCTCATGAGATTATAGGGAAACATAATTAACTCTATTAATACATAAGCATATAGTATTTGTTGTGGAGGTAAATCCCCTCTACGGACAGAGGCGATCCCTACTAGCACAAATGGGGTCTAGCAACAATCAAACAACACTAACACGCAGGTTCCTAATTGCAAATCAAAGACCGATGATGAGGGCCTACCTATATTCCAATGCTAGTACTTGTAAAAGAGTCATTGCTCCCGTTCCTTTGCTCCGGCTGGTCACAATCCCCACAATCCTCGTGAACGGATACCTGCACATGCAAAGAACCACACAAACACAAGCATAAAATCCAATAGATACAACTATATATCAGTTAGAAAGGATATAACTCAATCATCATTACAAAAGACAATAAGAGTGGAACCATAATGATAGTCATCTATTATTGATAAACAAAGAAGAATACAACCATAGTTCTGACGTCAAATCCTCCTTTGGCTGGGTGATCAGTAGCACATGCCTTGCAAAGCTTGTTGGGAATGGGGAACAAGCCTCTCTCTCCTTGGTCACTTGGATAAGAATCTCCTTACTTAAGATTTAGCTTCATGGGAATGAAGAAGGCTTCTTGTAGCATGAGCTTAGCAATTCTCAGACTTTGGGACTTAGAATTTGGAACTTGGAGATTAACTTGTCAAAGGTAAAAGGACAAGCTTTTATAGATAGAGGAGAAGGAGTTAGGGTCATCCACAAGATTCATGGGATTGGCTTTATCACTAAGAAGCTTCCGTGAGAGGTGGAGAACTACTTCCCTTCTATGGAGATTCGAAGCCCAACTGAACTAACTCAAGACGGAATCAGTTCATGAATAGGTTAGGAAGAACCTTCGTAAGTTTGTTTGTTAAAAACTTTACCCAACTGGGCTGGCGCGAGTGCGACTCTGAGACAGAGTGCCAACTGGTGCGCCCTCTTTGGAGGATTTTCCCCATTGGCACGAGTGATACACAGTGGAACCGCGCCAATGGAAAAAGGGTTATTTTTATGGGTATTTTGCAGAAGGTGTCTTCAGGGCATATGAAGTACATACTCAAGGGGATACAATGCAAGTGTTTTCAGGTTATGTCACTTCTCATAAGTCCTGGAATAGGTCCTCCAATGTGCGGGAGAAGGGGTAATAGGGACGGTGACAAATTACTGTGTAACACTATTCATCAAGCATTATGATGGTGAAGAAAAGTTAAGAACTCTTCTCGTAAACAAACTGTAACTATAATAGGGAGAGAGTAAGAATCATCATAGAACCATTCCACGCATATGTCACCAACTAAAACCTCTATCGGAGGGAGGAGCACCACCACCCAACCATGAATCACTTATGATTCCCCACGAGCTAAAGATCTTGCCAAGGATCAACTGTACTCAATTGGTCAATGAATTGGGTACTTAATACCCTCTTTCATGATTTATTTACCATTTGTGGTATCTCACTTTTATGGATTTTTCCATTTGTCTGGGCCTTTTTCGAAAAAGCTCATATCTATCTCCCATGAGGCTTTTCCTAATAAAAGCTTACCTTTATCTCCCATAAAGCTTTTATGTCCGATGGACCTTTATCTACCATCCATCCGATGGATCCGCAATCCATCTAAGGTTATCTAGAATAAATTATAGAATATATTTCATGAAAGATTTATCTCTATCCCATTCCTCATGGGATATGGCAAGCATATCCTCTCTCTTGGTGCTCCACCCTCGAAGTGATTTATTTTATTAATTGATTTAATATCAAATTTTCATTTCGTATGACATATCACCCAGATTTCCTCAGCTTAGGTTTAGAATAGTTTAACACACAAGGGAGGATATCATACCTAGCTTTAACTTATCCTAGGTTTACAATAATTTAGTACACAAGGGAGGGATGTTACATACTCCCCCCTTAAATTTTACGTCGTGCTCGGTGTATCAGTGTATCATGCCCTCGTTCATAGGTAGCTGGCTTTTGAATCAAGAGTTCACATGGCGCTACCATCTGATGCAACTTTTCCAATGTACATCGGTCACAAGGAGTGGTCCCAACATCTCTCCTTCCATTGCTACATCAATATCAGGGAGTGCTCTCCTTTCATAGCTACCTATAACATTTATTCAAACCATTTGTACTTTATAGATGCAAAAGTTTAACTATGATAAATACCATAATCTATTACTTAATATTATTAAAGAAGCTATTGCTTGTCATATATTTTATCTGAATAATGCATGTTCTCTACTTGCATTCTTTCAAGCCTTTGTGTTCTTTTCGAACACATGCTTCTTGCAGTCCCTCTGCATACAATACACTAGCTAGCATATTTTCCACATTAATATGTCTATAAGGTCATAACAAATTCATTCACATAACATATATATTCAACATATATATTCATCATAATTGTATGTATGCCAAAATGTGATTAACCATAGTTACTTATACCAAAATTACTTTCCTTCTTCTGGGTAACCTCCAGGTTTGTTTACCTAGCCATACATTTATCCAATGACTATATGCATACTTTCATACAAGGTATGTTATATAAACCAACACACATTTCATTTTTCAACCTTGTAGCATATGTAATCATACTGTCCCATATGTACTGTTGTACATAGTCCATCTATGGTACCACCTATAATATCATCCTCATGGTATCACCTGCATGACATAAACTTTATCCGCATATTTTTCCACCATGTTGGTATCATACCAACATTCCTTTATCTTTAATTGTGTTCAGTGTACAAGGAATTTTTATGATCATGGATCATCTATGCAATTAATAATTTTTTATGTCAAGTGTAAATCAATTCCAGATTTCATGCCATTACAATATGAGTCACATAGTATTGTATTCATAGATGTTTTCATCTTAATCATACTTTGTTCTTAATGTTGTAAAGAAGACTATTAACTCATAGGTTTTGAAGTTTAATATTCATCACATCGTTAATTTGTCTAGTATGTTTTACTATTATCCTTTTTATGCCTCAACAACCTGTTGGCCATGCATAATTTTGTGTAGTTATACATGAAAGTTTTTACTACTTTTAATCGTACACTGCTTTTAGTTGTGAGTGTTTATAATCTCAGGGTTCTTACATGTTACCTCATCCTTAACATTAAATCACCCTTTACCAAAATATGAGTTATCTATTTTATGAAATCTTGTTTGAATTATGAAACATTTCTTTATGTTGTCTAGACACCTTATCAATAATCCAATAGGAGATCCTCTCAAAATTGCTTGGTACAAATTATGATATCACTCTATTTAAATAGATTGTTAAATATCATTTAATTTACCCAATGGTCCATACCATTTGTGCTACTTCATCAATTACTATGGTTTACACTCAAGGATACTTATAGGTTCTATTATGCATATCCATCGAAGGATGCATATATGATGGAAATTTTTTAAAGTTAATTTTCCCCTTAACCATACTTTCTTCCAACCGAGGAATGAATCTTATTGTAAGCAGATGCATTAATCACATAATTAATTTGAATGACAATTTGTACAGGTTATTAAACATAATAATGAGTTATTCATGCATACTTTTCCTATCGTTTTTGGCACATAACAACCCATGCGTGTATGCTAGAAAAATATAGCTTCAATATACTTCAGGCAACTCAAATCTCCTACATGGAGGAGAAAAAAAGAAAATTTATACATGATATCCATATTTTTAAGCATTGATAGCAGTATAACATTGATTCTACAAGTCTCAACTATGCCCAACATCTAAGCAACAAAGCATGTAGTCTATCACACCACAACAACTCCACACTACTTCACCAATATAATCATTAGGTCAATCATGCTCTTTCCTTCTACAGAGCATAATCCCCTTTAATAGGCACTGGGGTAACCAACATCTTTATGATTTTTGAGCAATGAATTTTACTTTCTTTCAACTTGTAAGAGACTATCAATACCAGAATTCATGAGGAAGTGCTTACATGGAATATTTGTATGACTCATTACTCTAAAATTATACTATACGATCTCATAAATACAATATTCTTACAAGTCTATAACATTGCACACACATGTGCTTGCATGGTGAATTCATATAAATCATTAATATGCATGGATATTAAGCATGTTCCTTTCCAACATGTTTATCTTAATGACTACTTAATGAGACTATGGTAAAAACATGTAAAACTATCCATGATAAGGCATAGGTATATATATAACACAATTAAGCCTCGATATGACCATGGACTTCCTCCAGTGTATAATCCTCCTTTCACGTATTAGGTGAGATTTTTTTATATTCACTAATCCATATTTAGGTCTCTTACCTAATATAGTTTTCCACACAATTCCTAAACTGGTACATGTTATGGTTTGTGCTACAAGTTTTTAACAAAAACTTTCTAATTTCTCTTCATCATTCATATATGTATTTTACCTTCACTTCCGAAACCACAGTATCTGCATGCTCAAGTATGACTAATTTTGAGATTTACATGAAAAATAATCCTACTAATATAAACTAGAATTGGCTTTGCTCATTTACGAAAATAATTATACATAAGGTTTTGACGCATAATCTGTTAGAAGCATACTGTGTTCCATACTGAACATAGTGATGATCAAGTTCCTATTAAAAAAAGGTCTCACCCATATAAGTTCAAAATATAAGCATTTCTGCTTATACATCATCATCCATGCAGATGATATCATGAGTGGGATATATCTAATTTGTGGGATAGCTCTATGGCCCAAGCAATAATAGTTACCTACTATGCCGCTTACCACTAACTCTACTATTTGATGCAATACAGATACATGCTCTTTATATTCTTAAAATTTTTTATGAAAACCTTTTTCGTTGAATAACACCTCACTAGAGTTTATATAATTATCCTTTTATTTAGTCAATTCCCTTTATACCACATGTAGGGGTGTCAATTTGCTTGTATTGTAGCTGTGATAACATGATGACTATATCATTAACTTCATAAATTGCTATCCACTTAGAATAATTTATTTCACTCTGAGATTTAATTTTTTTGCAAGGACAAGGATATTCCGAGTGACTTCAATAAGATGAAAATTTTTCAATCCAATAGACTTGCATGTAGCCCTGCCCATTGTTGTGAATATCATTAAACAAAATTATGAGCATAAGCACAATCATATCCTTAACTAAAATTGAATAGGTATAAGTAAGAGCATTTCCTTGGCGAAGCTTTAACTCTAATGAGAAATTGAATAATACTACACGTTCAAATTTTTTGTTTTTTAACTAATTTGAACGAACTCTTGGTCACTTCCGAGAGGTCGTACAGTGGAAAATGGACAAATATGAGTGAAAGGTGAATAATTCTGCACTTACTCATCTTCTCCCTGCAACAAAAATTCAAGTATGCTCAATTCTGACTTCTACACCTTCCCTACCAAAACGTTTTTTAATTAAATATAAAACCTACTTGGCCACTCATATCGTTAATAATTTAAAACTACCTATACCATTGATGTCCACCCAAGAACAATGGAGAGTAGTGGGGTAAGTGAAACAATGGCATAATCTTTCACGATGAGAATGATATTTGTTGTTGCATTGTTGGCACTTGCAATATATGTGGGCACAAAACCATTTCATCTGAGTGTTATTGCCCATTTTCCCAACTTTACACCATATGTAGTGGGATCCCCACCATGGCAGCTTCCTTAGCTAATGGACGAGAAAAAAAAAGTTTGGAATTCTGAGATCAAGTTATGGAACAAAGTCTAGGGACAAGATAGCATTGCCTTCAATCTTCAGGTTAGAGGACCTTACTCTGGTGTAGCCGATGGGTGGGTCATGTTCTGGAACGTTCAACAATGGTTGGAATTCACTGTAATTAAAGATGGTCAGGATGAAACACCAACAACTAAATTCTTAACTTCCATTTTAATGGCCATTTTAATTAACCACGTTAGAATGTTTTTTTGATTATCGTGTTGGTTTGAGTAGAAATTATATTTGACCATGACGAGGCCACTTAGCATTGTTCCATTGCTTTGAAGACTTGCGATCTTACCTGCTATGATAATTACAAATCTGGTAGCTGCTTAAATTAGTATACCTTAGTCATTCACCTATACTATGGTCTGGAAACATAACTGTATACCTCAAATTGAGAACATAGACTTAGGGAGGGAAAGCACCAGTGCGTCTCCTCTGTTGCATGCATCAAATGAGTTCCTTGTTTTTGTTTTTCGGACCTATTTTATATTCTAGAATTTGTATTCCTACATGCTCCCACACATGCCCCATTGTTTCGAGATTGAGTGGACTCTTTAGCAGAAGAATAAACAAATCGAAACCTACATCAATAATTCCATCACGTCACTCATTTAACCTCTATGAATATCACGATTTCCATAGCTGATTAAGTGGAAACTCATTGGAATCCCATTCTACATTACAACCTATTCTGCCAATGACTGTTGGGTGTGGAGCCTAATTATCTTCTATATTCAAAGGTATCACCACATTGGACCCCAGTTCAAAATGGGGGTGGCAACACTGTCCATAAAATATTCGTTGCAGGGGGGGTCTAGGGGGGGCGGCTGCGACAATTAGGAGCCCCCCCCCTGGTGGAAAATCAAAGATGCCGACGGGTATGACAAACGAAGAATGGAACCTCCTCGATAGAAAGTCACTCGGAACAATATGGTTGTGCCTTGCTGCGTCAGTCGCCTTCAACATTTCAAAGGAAACCACGATAGAGGGTTTGATTCAGGCGTTGTCGAAACGATATGAAAAACCCTCGGCCTCAAACAAGGTATTTCTTATGAAACGGTTATTTAATATAAAGATGTCGGAAGGTGGATCTGTTGCAGACCATTTAAATGATTTTAATACAGTTACAAGTCAGTTAAGTTCTGTAGGGGTAAACGTTGATGATGAAGTTAGAGATCTGTTATTCTTGTGCTCATTACCAGAAAGTTGGAATGGTTTGCTAATGGCCATTAGTAACTCCGTTTCTGGATCTAGTACTTTAAAGTTTGATGATGTTGTCGGTGCTATCCTTAGCGAGGAAATGTGACAGAAAAGCTCCGGTGAGACATCAGGAAATGCTTTGAGTGCAGAGTCTAGAGGAAGAAAAATGGAAAGAGGAAAGAGCTCAGGATATCGCAGTAAATCAAGAAAAGGTAGATCCAAGTCTAGATCGAGGATAGTGTGCTGGGAATGTGGAAAGAAAGGACACCTAAAGAAAGACTGTAGATATTGGAAGGGAAAAGAAGGAGATGCACAACAAGAAAACAATCATGAAGAAAATGTGACAGCTGAGGTGTTAAAAGATGCTCTGATTATTTCTTTCGAAAATATTAGTGATTCTTGGGTGGTAGATTCAGGGGCTTCATTCCATGCCACACCTGATAAGAAATACTTTCATGACTATGTTCAAGGAGATTTTGGACAAGTTCGTCTGGGTGATGATAAACCCTGTAAAATTGCTGGAATGGGTAACGTTCTTGTAAAACAACAGAATGGAAACCAATGGCTATTGAAGGAGGTAAGGCATGTTCCAGATCTAAAGAAAAATCTGATTTCAACAGGGCAGTTAGGCAGTGAAGGTTGTGTGACAACTTTCACAGATAAAGCTTGGAAGGTCACCAAAGGAGCCTTGGTAATAGCAAAAGGTGAAAAGGTTGGTACATTGTATTTATGCAATGGTATTTCTAACTCTGTTAATGCTTTAACTTCCAAAGGAGCAAATGCAGCATTATGGCATCATAGGCTCGGACACATGAGTGAAAAGGGGATGAATATTCTTCACTCAAAGAATTTGTTGCCGGGTTTGAAGAATGTTTATTTGGACTTTTGTGAGAATTGCATTTATGGAAAACAGAAGAGAGTCAGATTTCTCAGAGTTGGGAAAGAAAAGAAGAATGAAAAATTAGAGCTTGTTCATACAGATGTATGGGGACCTGCTCAGGTATCATCTCTCGGTGGCTCTCGTTATTATGTTACTTTTATTGATGATGCAACTAGAAAAACTTGGATTTATTGTATTAAGAATAAATCTGATGTATTTGATACTTTCAAGAAATGGAAAGCTTTGGTTGAGATTGAGGCAGGAAAGAAATTGAAGTGTCTTAGATCAGACAATGGAGGTCAATATTGCAGCAAAGAGTTTTATAGGTACTATTCAGAGCATGGAATTTGTAGAGAGAAGACAGTTCCAAGAATACCACAAGAAAATGGTGTGTCAGAAATGATGAACAGAACAATCATGGAGCGTGCAAGGTGCATGAGATTGCGTGCAGGATTTCCTTTATAGTTTTGGGCAGATGTTGTAGATACTATTGTTTATCTAATAAACAGAGGGCCTTCAAGTTCCATGGATGGTGGTGTTCCAGAGGAAGCATGGACAGGTAAAAAGGTAAACTACTGTATTTTAAAGCCTTTTGGTTGTGAGGCCTTTGTCCATATTGATAAAGAAAATAGAACAAAGCTTGAGGCAAAGTCAAAGAAATGTACCTTTATTGGATATGGTGTTAATGATTTTGGTTATCGCTTATATGATTACGAAAATCACAAAATCATTAGGAGCAGAGATGTAATATTCAATGAAAAGGTCTTGTATAAGAATCAGTTGCAGGAAAAGAAATAGGAAAAGGAAAACAAGGAATATGCAGTTCTTGATGAAATCACTGAAAAAGTAAAGGTGCCTGAAAATAATAATAATCAACAGCCACAACAACAACAACCACCACAACAACAACAGGCACCCCAAACACCTAAAAGTGCTGTTAGAAGATCTACCAGGATAAGTAGACCCCCTGAACGATACTCTCCTTCATTATATTATTTATTGTTGACTGATTCCGGTGAACCCGAATGTTATGAAGAAGCAATGCAAGTTGAAAGCAAGAAGAAGTGGGAGGTAGCCATGGAAGAAGAGATGGACTCCTTAATGCATAACCAAACTTGGGATTTAGTCAAGTTGCATGTAGGAAAAGCTACATTGAAGAATAAATGGGTTTATAGGCTGAAGGAAGAATATGGAGGAAAAAAGAGGTATAAAGCTACACTTGTGGTGAAGGGGTTTGCACAGAAGAAAGGTATTGATTTTGATGAAATATTTTCTCCTGTTGTTAAAATGACTTCAATCAGAACTATTTTAAGTCTTGTAGCAGCTGAAGATTTGCATCTTGAGCAGTTGGATGTAAAGACAGCCTTTCTCCATGGGGATTTGGAGGAAGAGATATATATGCAGCAACCACAAGGATATGAGGTGAAAGGGAAGGAGAAACTAGTGTGAAGGTTGAAGAAGAGCTTGTATGGCTTAAAACAGGCTCCAAGGCAGTGGTATCTAAAATTTGACAGGTTTATGTCTGAACAAGGTTATACTAGATGTCACTCTCATCATTGTGTTTATTTGAAAAAGCAAAATGATGGTAGCTATATTATATTGTTATTGTATGTAGATGACATGCTTGTTGCAGGATCTAACATGCAGGAAATACATGTGCTCAAAAGAAAATTGGCAAATTCATTTGCAATGAAGGATTTGGGAGCTGCAAAACAAATCCTTGGTATGAGAATAACTAGAGACAGGAAAAATCATAAATTAACATTGTCTCAGAATGAGTACATACAAAAGGTGTTGAAAATATTTAACATGCACAATGCAAAACCAGTTAGTACACCTTTTGCTAGCCATTTCAAACTTAGCAAGGAAATGTGCCCAAAGACCCAAGAAGACATGGACTATATGTCTAAAGTTCCATATGCATCAGCAGTTGGAAGCTTAATGTATGCAATGGTCTGCAGAAGGCCCGCTATTGCACATGCAGTGGGAGTTGTACATGTAAGCAACGCTGCCCGTAAAATATTCGCTGCAGGGGGGTCCAGGGGGGCGACTGTGACCTTTGGGAGCTCCCCCTTGGCGGGGGGGTTTCGAGGGTAGCTCCCCCGAAGCTAAAAACAACTGTAAAATTGCCTTGTAAAAGTATAGTAATTTCTAGTCAATCTGGGCCGTTCATTAGGGAGATGATCTGACGGTAGAACTTATGTTTAGTTTAGGGTTTTTTTTTCCCTAGAAGGCAACCCCTCTCTTTGTATGAGGGCATTGTATTTGAGGCTGTGTGATAGATGTGTATTCTTTGGGTGGGAAATAGAGAGGTGAGACTGTGAGAGAAAACAGAGGATATTACAGCGGATTTGTTGTTGTGTTTCTTCATTTTGCTGGATAATAGAAAGGGAGGATTGGCTGTTCCGGGTGGACGTAGCCCAAACTGGGTGAACCACGTATATCTATGTCTCTCTTGTTCTATGCGCTTTCTGTGTTTATATTTTTGCAATATTTTATGTGTTCCATTGTTCCATAATATATAGTTTTCTAACAACGACAAGACATATCTATGACTAAAACTTGGGAGTGTAAACATATGTCTATGATGATTCACAATCTACCGCATGTGCTTCTGCACCTATTTCTTCTTTTTTAATGACATCTTCCCATATATATATATATATATATTGATCTCATTCACATAAAACAACACCAAACAAAAGGACACTTTCCCACTGTTAGTCGCAGAGGATAGAGAACAAAGCTCACTTGCTTTTTGTATCGATGGATACAGCACGTAGTTGGGATCAACATTATCTCTAGAATTTTTTTCTAAGTTCATTGCATGGATAAGGCTGAGCATTAATCACTCTATCCATTCTAACTCTTCCGACTCCTCAATGTTTTTCGCACGAATAATATGGATAACTTAATCTGACTGAGGGGGTGGATAATCCTTATCCTGACATCTTCATCTCACTATAAAGAGTAGGAAACAACTGAGGTTTTCCAATTTCCCACAATGTTTCCATGGAAACATCATTGTTTGCTTGTGACCAACTCACTTACCTCCAAATTGGTGATAAATCAGGCAGCCATAGTATTGCAGCCCTTTTTCCTAGACTTCCGCCATGTATTGTCGTTTATTAACAAGGCATGCTGCATAGCCACCCCAGTCGTTGTTTATCCAAATCCTACAGAAAAACCACTATTTTTTTCGACCATGCATGGGAATAAAACACGCCATCATAGATGTGATTGAACTTATATAGTTTTCCCAGATATTGTTATTTATTCATAAAGCATGATCCATAGCCACCCCAAGTAGATTTTATCCAAATCCTACATAAAACCCACTATTAGATTCTACAACTGCAAGAGAATATTTCATCGATCATTCCAATTTGGCAACCTATGGTTTCACATCCTCACCATCTTTGTGGGAGAAGAGGCAACGATTTGCACCGCTGAGGGATAAATGGTGTTATGTGAGGGAAATAACCTAGTTCTCATCATACACGACTGCAATTGAATACTACAGAATGGCTTGTTAACGAGTTAATCCCCAGAGAAATAGAGTGAGGTTTAAAGTGACATGCCCAAGAATGGGTTCCACCAGTCGATTAAGTGACGTACCCAATCAATATGCTCCCATTGTTATTGACAGTTTGCACATAGAATTAGAATCTTAAGTCAAGATCATGAACTCCCTTAAGTGTATTGCAAAAATAATCTCCCTTGTGGAATCATTTACATGTCTTGGTACTTACATTTTGGGAGCTTTTCTATTGCCTTATGGCTGGACTATAGACTAGGCTGACTTGAGACTCTGTTGACTCCAATAATATCGTTGGTTTATAAAATAGAATGATAATCTGATAACCCTCAATAGAAGCTTGAGAGCATGAAATCCCTTTTGATTTTCAAGAAATCCATGTTTATTTACCCTGATATCAATTAAATTGTGGAAAACATTGGTCGAATTGACCCAATACTAAATTTTTGACTCCTACAGTCTTTCAGGAAAGAATGTATCCATACACAATCTAAATAAAGTCAACCTCTTCTGATAATGAACTAAACTCAAAACTAAATGTAATTTCTCAGTCCAATTAAATTATTATACATACGTTAATGATTCCTCCATAAACTATGTTATTGTCTGGATTTAATCTTAAGGAGTAATAATTCCCTTTAATGACTAGAAATCAATACTACCCTAACATGTTCTAAGATCCAAGATTGATTTTTTACCTTTATGGATTTGGTTTATTTTTCTTATAGAAATTTTATAATTAAAACCTGTCAACAAAACCCTACGGATGTGGATGAGTCCATAGGCCTTAGTGTTTGAACCTATGGCTCTTATACCGTTTGTAACGAACCTCCTTAGCCCACCCAGGAAAATAGCCTCTAGGCCCCATAAATTTAAAATTTTTGTCTTGATTATAGTTAAGATTTCACAATCATCATGAGTCCAGTGAACCAAGGATCATGACCATGGTGAAATATCATGGTAGAGAATCATATACCCTAGGTGTAATATCACATTCTCTCTTGACATGCAACCCTTACAACTACTATAATTTCCTCATGCAATATTCCATGCAAATTTAATAGAAAATTTCCCTATGTCTATTTTCAATAGCACGAGCATGAATCCTACTTAAGGCATAATGAAAGCTACTATTGTCTTATCTATTATGCACATGAAATAATACCTACATAGTCCTTAACCGGTACTAGGATGAGGGCATTTAGATTCAGTTGTCAAAGTTTATAAATCAAATTAACCACTTACGCTTTCATACACTTAATATGTTCTGTTGTTACATCATAATGCAATGAGAACATATGCATAATAATAATCCATCATTTTCATCATAAAAATTACTCTTAAGCAACAGAAAGAATGGAGATCAAACCTTATTGAGTATGCATACCATAGAACTTCTAACCATCATGGATTATTCTATCAATGTCATCATACCATCTGTTCTACATGCAACTACCATTATCTACCATGTTAACTAGAGACTTTATATAGCATTACATACATACTCTGATATTTTAAAATGATGATTACCTTTACATTCATCAGATATTACACACATCCACATGCATAAAATGAGATTATTTACAAGAATATAGATAGAAGCATCAATATATAAATTATGCCATGCAAGTACAGAATTGGAATACATCAAGGAAAGAAACTCAGCTTATAGTACCTTATTGCATGGATTAAATAACGTGAAGATCTAGCTTCACGATTTTAGACTTAGAATGAAAATAATTTATCATGTATAGTTACCATTTTCTAACTTCTTAACCATGGTGAAAGGAATACCCATATGTACATCAAGCCACAGTGGATGCAATCATTTCATAAGGAAACATTAACACAGGTAATTTATTAATGAATAATGGTCACATGCAAATTTCTACCATGAATGTGTCCTAGAACTGTTATCCACTGGACATGATTCTACAGTTAACTTCACATTCTAATACAACTTGTAAAATAAATTTGTTATTCCATAATAGAGATAAATTCAACCATCATGATATCTCAACTAATTCATTTTAATCTCATAACATGTAAGGATTAAAAAAAACACATACCATGCAAGTGAATCTCATGACATTAGAGGGAAACATCATTAAATCTTGGATTTCAAGCATTTGTGGTTCATTTATTTTAAGTTGAATCTTCGAGTATCCATAGTAATAATCATACTTGTCAACATTTCAAAACCCAACAGGGATCCATCATCATTAAATCTATTAATACATAAGCATATACTATTCATCAAGCATTCTCAAGACAAAGAAAAATTAAGAACTCTTCTCATAAAAAAACTAGAACTATAACAAAGAGAGAGTAAAAAACATCATACAACCATTCCATGCATCTGGCGCCAACTAAAACCTCACATGGAGGGAGGAGCATCACCACGCAGCCATGAATCACTTTTGATTCCCCTCGATCCGAAGATCTCACCAAGAATCAATTATCCTCATTGGTCAACGCACTCGGTATTTAATGCCCTCTTTCATCATTTAGTTACCATTAGTGGCGTCCCACTTTTATGGATTTTTCCATTTACGTAGGTAATTTTTGGAAAATATTGTCTTTATCTCCCATGACGCTTTTCTTCATAAAACCTTGCCTTTATCTCCAGCAAAGATTTTATGTCTCATGGGTCTTTATCTCCCATCCATCCAATGGATCTGCAATCCATCCAATCTTATCTAGAACCACATCTAGAAGATTTATCATGAAAGATTCATCTCTATCACATTCCTCATGGGATTTGGCAAGCATCTCCTCTCTCTTGGTGCTCCACCCTCCAAGTGATTTATTTTATTAATCTATTTAATAACACATTTACTTTTCATATTACATATCACTTCGATTTCCTCATCTTAGTTTTAGAATAGTTTAACACACAAGGGAGGATATAACACCTAGCTTTAACTTAGCTTAGGTTTAAAATAATTTAGTACACAAGTGAGGTGTGTTACACAGGAGACCATCAGATCTTAGGGCCTTCACCTCGGGCTTCAAATCCTAGTGATAACCACCCACCTGTTGAAGATATATGTATACAATCATGTGAAATGATCCCTCCAATGTAACTGATCCAACAGATGGCTACCTACCTGAATTATACTCGTACTTTCCTTGAGAAGGTAGAACAAACAAAACATAGGCAACTCCGAGTGTCCACTGAAGATGTGCTCATGATCCATAAATACAAGAAAGCCCATATTCCCTGTTGACTATCACAAATCAGTGTAAGGATATTTAAAAATCTTGAATGTTACCTTGTCTTAAAATCCAACAAAAATAAGAATATTCCTTTTCTTTTCATATGAAATAATACTTGCCTCTTGATCCATTGGAAGGCATAAGGAAGTATGAATTTTTTCTACCTAAGTGTTGCTTGTAAATTCCTCATGTTTGAGAAACTCTGATTCTATCTATGGCCTATTCTCTATCTTAGATTCATACTCTGTTAATTCATAGTCTAAATCATCGTTGAAAAGAAAACATTATTCAAGATTATTAAACATGTCAGCCCTATCCTCTTCATGAAAGAAAACAATCCCTCTTAATTGATCTCCTTGTAGAAAATCTACATCAAAAATTGGCTTACTCACAATGACTTCCTGTATAGTTTCATCAGTCAAATGACTTTCATCATTTAAACCCAGATTTTCATTTTAAATAAAGGAAGAAATTTCACTCACACATTCTCGACAATGTTAACAATGCCAACCTGCCTTAACTTGGATTGTAACATGGTTTTTCAGGAGCTGATCTATTTCATCTTTAGACAGAGGAGAACACTGACTTTTATAGAAATCAACATTGGCTTGCTGATTTTCATTTTCAAGATCAGGAGTATGCCTTTCTCTATTTTGATCCTATTCTGTTTCATCCATGGAGGAAGTTGTTGATTCTTGTTGGGAGGAAAAATCATAAAGGATTTCTAATATTTCTTCTTCCATAAACTCCTCATCCCCATACAAATTTTCAAGCAATTTAATGAAATTTTCAGAAATTTCACAACATCTATCCATATTTGATAAGGAAAAATTGCAGCTTTGATAATGTTGAAATAAAAGTGAATGAAAATCCTTTAGAGAATATAAAATGGCATACGGTAGATTGTCATACCATTTCCTCGCTATTTCCTCCAATCTATCTTGGAAGATCTTCATCAGACAATCTTTTGGAAGCTTGGTCTTTAATCTGTGAATATGGAAATGAAATTTGACCAAATGCAAACTAGCGCCTTCTCCATCCTAACCTTTAAACTTTGGTAGCCCTATTTTGCAATCTATACAAGAAATACGATTCGGAAAACTAGGAATATTACCTCTATTCAATGGAGCATATCTTCGAGAAGTTGAATCCATCTTGAAAATAGTTATGTCACCAAGAATTTCTTTAACCTACGGTTTCCTAAAAGTGGAGTCGCCATGAAAATTCTAAACCTTTGGAATCTTTGACACTCGAGTCACCACGTCAAAAATGCATAACCTTTCTTATGTTTGATAATTGTTCACCATCAACAATAAAATCTGGTCTTTACTATTCTTTCCCAAGGAAGATACGATCTTTTGTTCTCGTACAATGATGCCAAAATGTTATCCCCTACAATGTTTGAGGATTAGGAGGAGATCGAAAGAGGTAACTTCAAACCACTTGCAGTTCAATATCTAGCCCTGATAAACCAAAGAGGGATCTATCTAAGGATTTCTTAGTCACTGACTAGAATAGAAATGGATTTTATGCTGGATGTAAAAGTTTTTGTTTATTTTTTGAAAATTTAGGGTTTTTGGGCTGTTCAACTAGGGATGAGGAAAAGAAATTATGTCAATGTCTCAAAGTTTGTGGTAGGAGGCATAAAGAAGAGAAACATAGTGGTGCGTTGCAATGGATTGAAGAGTTTGGTCAATGTCGTGTAGGGTTTGAAAATATTAGAAGGTCATAATGAGCATCTATTAGCATGAATTGATTAATCTAGAAGAAGAAATATAGAGACATAATTTTCCACATAAACAAAGCTTTGAATGTAGAGAATTATGCCTATATAACTGTAAGGAAAATCACATGAGGAAAGAAAAACATGTTAATAGAGATGGATTCATTCATAAGAAACTGATATAAAAAGAAAACAACATCATAAACTCATTGCTCATGTATTCCTGAAAAATAGTTGCAACTTCTCCTTGATTAATTGTGGGAAAGCATAAGATACTAGTCCTCTCCTCTAAAGTCCAATTATTCTCTCTGAATGAGAAATGATACATATAGGATCAAAAAAATAGTTTTTTCACCTTCATGGGTCGAATATCTAAGTGTTGTAATAGTTTTCAAGAATCTCTCAACCAACAAGTGAGAGTGAGAAGGTCAAAAACAAACTCTTCTCTTAGACATTGATTTGAGTTTTGCTTCATTCATGAGGCCTAATTAATCATCAAAATAACCTATCATGCTAATTTATTTCATAATTACATCATCAAGAATTCAAAATACTGAAATTACATTATCAAGCAAAGATTTTGTGAATACATGCTCAAAAAGATTGCTATAGGAAAAGGCGTTGCACATTCAGGGAAAAACGCAGCGCATTGATGCAAAAGTGGAGTGCCATCTTGCAGGATGATTTTGGAGGCCCTCTCATGCTACAAATTGAGAAATTGATAGTTTATTAGAATCTTTAGAGTATATATTTGTCATTTGACTACTCAAGCAAGTGATTTGGACACACCAACTAGGAATAACATGGATTTTCCCAACGTCACTCTGAAAACACAGCGCCTTCTTCAAAATAGTGGAAAAAAGTTATTTTTTGACCTATTTTTGAGCATTTTATCTGAATTTGTCTACTAACAAGCTTGAAAAAGTGGATATATGACATTTAGGGTTCCAATCATGTAAAATTTTTCCGTGCTCGTATGGTTGAGGAAATAGCGCAGGACCAAGGCGTTGCGCTTACAACAGTGTGTCAATATTTATGGGTTTTCTGCAAAAATAGATCTCAAAGATGGAGATATATCTCTTAACCGTAAATATTTTTATAAAATTGAGAGAGGTTTCTATAGATAAGTATTATTTTAAGTGAAAAACATCTCTCATTTCTTGGAAATTCATTTTCTTTTTCTCGTACTCCTTGCCACAAAATCATGGCTAAAACGGGAAATTAACTTGAAGTTTTTCGACTTTCTGACATAGGTCTCCAAGAAAGTTGAATATCTCCCAATATATGATACTTGTGTAAAACATGAAGGAGGTTTTTTTTACTTGGTTTACTATTGACAAAATCCTCTTCCACTTTTGTCAAGTTCATCACCACTTGGTGATAAACACACTTTCAAGAAAAACCATCCCTATGTGCTGAAAATGACCTCTTAATGAGTTTGCGAGGCACTGATATGTTTGATGTTAGATGGCTCAACTCTTGTGACATGTCCTCCATTATTGTACTTCTTATTTTCATTTTGTGTGGTCTATTCATCCAAGGTGAAACCCTAGCTGACTAAGAGCAATAATTCGGGTTTAGCTTTGGGAAAAGAGGGGATTTTGATAGCTGTGAGGAAATTTAGGGAAATGAAAGGGAGAGGGAAATGGAAAAATTCTAGGAAAATTTGTGGGGGATAGTGAGGGAGGTTAGGCAACTAAGGAAGGTGGAAATTTAGAATTTGGTTGAGGGGAAGGGTTTCAAACAACAGAAACATAGTCTAATGGTTTAGAAAGTGTGCTCTATCTAGGGTTTAGATGGAAATGATGGAATTTTACGATGGGTTTGATGGAGGGTGTTTAGGAAGGTGTAATTAGGATAAAAAAAGGTGTATGAATAGTAGGACACAAGTTTTAACAACAATTCACCATGGAAATTGTCAGGCCAGGGTAACTCCAGAATAAGCAGAAGAAAAACTGATATATAATTTCATTAGAGAACTATTGATTATATACAAAAAGGAGACGGAACAGTTCATCTTCTTGATGACTGTTCGCCTTCCAGTTCACCCATCCGTTGAGGATTAGGTGTCAACATTCCCCCCCTTAATCTGAAGGGATGTTGGTGAGTCCAAGCATTGTTCTGAATCTTTCAAGCTTTTCTCTTCCAAGCACTTTGGTGAAGATGTCTGCAATTTGCTCGTTTGTGGAACAATGACGGAGATGGATTGTTTTGGCCTCAACATGATGTCGGATCAGATGATATTTAGTATTGATGTGCTTAGTATGATCATGGAACTTTGGGTTCTTGGCCAACTTTATTGCAGAGGTGTTATCAATCATGAGTGGAGTTGATTGTATTTGTTTTACCTGCAAATCTTCAAGAATTTTCCTGAGCCACACAATTTCTTTCGTTGCTTCAGCTGCTGCCACGTATTCTGCTTCTCTTGTGGAATCTGCTGGTACTGATTGTTTGCGTGATCTCCAGGAGACATCTCCTGATCCAAGACTCATAGCATATCCTGAAGTAGATACCCCAGTTTCTTTGTCTCCATCGAAGTCTGAATCAGAGTATCCAATCAAGTTGAAGTCGTCCACCTGTGTATACTTGATTCCAAGGTCTTGAGTTCCCTTCAAGTACCTTAGAACTCTTTTTGCAGCAGACCAATGTCCCTCACAAGGCTTTTGCATAAACCTGGAGAGGATTCCAACAACAAATGAAATGTCTGGTCTGGTAGAAGTGAGGTAGATGAGAATTCCTACAAGTTGTCTATACTTTGTTGCATCCTCAAATTCCTTTCCTTCAATAGATGTGCGCTTCAAGTTTTGTTCCATTGGAGTAGACAGAGGATTGCACTCTGTCATGCCAAATCTATTTAACAAATCTCCAATGTTTTTCTTTTGAGAAAGAAATATGCATTTTGGATGTTGGGTTACTTCAATGCCAAGATAGTAATGAACATAGCCCAAATCAGTCATTTCAAAACTTTTTCCTAATTCTTTCTTTATGGATGCAATATAGCTTTCATTGTTCCCTATCATTAAAAGATCATCTACATATACCACAAGATATACAACTGTTTTGCCAACTTTCTTGACAAATAAAGTTGCATCATCAAGATCAAAATGTTTGAAGTTGAGTTTCAGAAGATGCTCAGTTAGTTTTTCATACCAGGCTCGTGGTGCTTGTTTGAGGCCATACAAGGACTTCACAAGTTTTCATACTTTGTGTTCATGTCCTTTCACAACAAATCCTTCAGGCTGGGACATAAAAACATTCTCTTTTAGATCTCCATTCAAGAATGCAGTTTTTACATCCATTTGATGGACTTCCCAACCGTTCTGACTAGCTAGTGCAAAGAGTGTCCGGATGGTGGCCCATTTTGCTATGGGGGCAAGAGTTTCCTCATAATCGACCCCTTCCTTCTATGCAAAACCTTTTGCCACAAGCCTAGCTTTGTGCTTGTCAAGTGAGCCATCAGCTTTGTACTTGTTCTTGTAGACCCACTTGCGGCCAATTGGTTTGGTTCCAAATGGAGGATCAACCAGCTTCCAAGTGCCATTCTTTATGAGGGCATCATACTCCTTCTGCATCGCTTCTTTCCATTCATCATGAGAAGCAGCTTCTTTGAAGGAAGTTGGTTCAAAATTTGTAGACAAGTTCAATTCACAATCATAAGGAACATCCATATCAACAGGTGAATTAGAGTTATCTACATCACCTCCATCTTGTCGGTTTGTATTTCTGGTTCCTGTTTTTCCAATTTCATCAGGATGAACACTTTCAAGTGTCTTTGTCAACCACTTTGGGGGACCTTTCTGAGATGGTCCAAGCTGCTCTGTTGATTGAGTTGGGACTGAATCAAGATTGAGTCTCCCAATTCTATCAATTACATCACTTAAAGGATCATCCGGTGTTGGAGTTTCATGCAAGGGAGATTGTTCTTCAGAAGAAGATTCCATATGTTGATCTAGTATAGGAATCCCCCCTTCAAGATGTGGAATCTGATTCTCAAACTCTTGAAATGATTTCGGTTTTGTGAATCTATCCAAGCGATCAAGTTGCCGCTCAACAACATTGTCAGATTTGGATGATTCGAGAAAAATGACATCTCTAGATAAAACAAACTTTTTATTTACTTCATCATAGAGGCGGTATGCTTTAGAGGTGTTTGAATACCCCAGGAAGATACACTTACGACTTCTAGCACCAAGTTTGTTTCTATGTACCTTTGGTATTAAAGCATAACAGGTGGAACCAAAAATCCTGAGATGTTTTACCGAAGGAACATGTCCATACCACAATTCATAAGGAGTCTTGTTTCTTATAGCACTAGATGGACATCTATTCTTTATATATGCAGCACATAGAACAGCATCAGCCCAAAACATTATCTTTACATTTTTGAAGAAAAGCATGGATCGTACCATATTCAAGATTGTTCTATTCATTCTTTCTGCTACACCATTCTGTTGGGGATTATAAGGTACAGTTGTTTGATGTTTGATCCCATGTTGGCGAAGATAGTTTTCAAATTCATTTGATGTATATTCTTTTCCATTATCAGTGCGAATAGACCCAATATGAGATTGTGCATCATTTTCAATCCATTTATGAAAATTCTTGAATGTTTGAAAAGCATCACATTTGTTCTTCAATAAATAAACCCAACACATTCTGGTGTAATCATCAATAAATGTCATGATATATTTATTTCCATTTGCAGAAGAAACAGGCATTGGACCACATAAATCTGAATGAATGAGTTCAAGCTTCCTATGTGCTCTTGAATGTGAATCATGAAAAGACTGTTTGCTATGCTTTCCTAGAATGCAAGCATCACATTGCTTATGTTTTCTAGGAATGGTAGGCAAACCAGCACCACCATTTTTCTTCAACAAGCGGAGACTATCATAGTTTAAATGTCCAAATCTAGCATGCCATAATAAACTTGACGGAAGTGTACCTTCTTCATGATGAGAAATATATGAGAAATGTTGTGCATGAGCAGAGGTTCCTTACAGTTTAAGAAGTCTTTCTTCTTCTATACCCCTCATGACAAGTGAGTGATCAGATGCCTTTCTTACCTCAAGCTTTCCATCAAACATATGAATGGAGTGACCTTGCTGGCGGATGTGGACCAGGGACAACAAGTTTCTCTTGAGCTGTGGGAGATATAGAACATGATCCAGAAGAAAGTCTTGAAGACCAGGCAGTTTAAGCCTGATTGTGCCAAGCCCTCATGGCTTGATTTTTTACTGATCTTCAAAGTATACTGCTCCATCAACATTGTCAGTGAAATCATCAAAAAAAACTTTCCTATCAGGTCATATGACAGGTTGCTCCTGAATCAAGCAACCAATCATTTTTCGAGGAAGCAAGTGAAGCATTAAACAAATCTTCATTTACTCCAATGTTACATTGTGCCTCAATATAGTGAGCGGATTCAGGTGCTTTACCTTTGTTTGTGTCATCAGTTTTACCTTTCTGCTGGTTTCTTCTCTGCTCAATTTTGTCCCATGGTAGCTTGCATGTAGAAGCATCATGTGATCCATTTCGTTTGCAGCGAATGCAATGCAGATCTGCTTTTTCTACTTGAGAATGTTTGCCCCCCTGCCTCTGAAGTATCTTCCTCTTCCTCTTCGTCCACCTCTTCCTCTTGTGGAATCTTGAGCAGGATGCTTTTCTTTATGAGCAAGGCAAATAGTCTCTTCAGAAGATTCAGGGACTATCTTCTTTCCAAAGGCTTTCTCTCTTTCAGCAAACATTTTCACAAGAGAGTCAAAGGTTATATCTTTAAGATTTCCATTTTCTTGTAATGACTCGAGATAATTGGAGTAGGTAGGATAGAGTGCTTTGAGAAAGGCAATAAGAGAGATATCCAGTTCAACCTTAGTGGATTTAATATCATGCATTATAGACTTTATTTCAGATGCAAGAACAAGAGGATCATTATTTTTCAGTTCAAGAGTGAAGAGTTTAATCATGAGCTGAACAACTTCAAGTGCAGAATGTGTATCATAGAGTTCTTTCAGCTTTTGTAAAGCTTCAAAGGCAGTGGAATAGGATGAAATATGACGACTTACTTCTTCATTTACAGATGCTGCGATCAATGCATAGGCTTTGCTATTCTTTTTTTCCCAAATGACAAGTTCTTTATCTGATGTAGGCTGCACAGGGTCTTTGTCTTCTTCTCCGACACACACTCCCTTCCACAACTCATTGTAGATGAGGGTGTGTTTTACCATCCGAGACCATTCAGAATAGTTCTCCTTGCCAGTGAGAACTATTCCGACCATAGAGATGATTGAATGCATTCTGTAAAAAAATATCTCTGCTGATAAAAAAAAAACTTTCCTCACTTCAATATCACTTTAATGCTTTAACTTTTCAAAGCAGCATTATCATTCAAATGATAAAAAAAAACTGTGCAATATTACAACTGCTTTGAATGAACAAAACTGTGCAATATCATAGGCATTCAAATCAAAGGCTGATGATTTTAAATCCTTTCATCAGCATCTCCAAGTCTTAAAAACTATAATCCTCTGAAACAAATGATGTGTAGACAGGCTCGACCCCCTTAAACAATGTACATATATAAATGCTGCACACATTACAGGAGTTTTCAACGTTTCATAGATAAACCATGTCAATCGCTGCACATTACAATAATGTATGCACACATGTGCACATACTGTTCAATGTACCTACCCGTTTCAATACAACGCTCACTGCAATGCATATGTTGTCATATCGTCCATACGACGTATTTCAATGCAGGGTTCAACAATTTCATTCAATGCAGAGGCATTAGAGTTTTGACCAGCGTTCAGCACCACATTCACTAAAAAAACAACATCACAATCAGAACAAGAAGAAGGCTAGAAAGCTTTAAAATGCTAAGCCTACAGGTAATATTCACAACTGCATTAAGCACCCCACTTCTTAGTACTAGGACTAGGATTGCATTAAAAGTTCCCTTATCTTCTCGAATTATCCTCTACAGAAAAAAAACAAGGCGTATTCTGCAAAGAGGGCATGTCATATTCTGATAATCCAGAATCCCCTTCTGTCCACAAATGCAATTCCTCCACAACTATACTCTCCGCCCACTTACCCAAAAGACCTCAATACACTAATCTTTCTGCATGTGGTTCTACTGGAGCTCTCAGTCTTTTCAGCCCTTTATTTAAGAGCAACGGAGTTTCAGTCAAGACGAAATTAAATGGAACAATAGCTTATAATGCATCCAATCCGGCCAGTGCAACAGTTGGGTCTTCATCACCAGATGCAGAACGCGAGAAAGAGAAGCTTTCTCAGGTTTCGAAACGTTTAGAAAGCACGGGAAGGTATTTCAAGCGGCTAGGAGGGTTAGTCTGTGAACTTACCCCGAGAGTTTATTCGTTGATTGCTGCTACGGTATCCGCATTCTCTCTTTTGCAAAACCCACCATATTTTCCTCCTCGGTCATCTCTTTTCATCAGAGACGCAACCCTGCAATTTTTTTTTGTTATAAACAATGCCGATATTGTCCCAATCCACAATGTGTTTACACATGCATATGAGGAGTTAACGTATGTCAGTGGTATGGGAAGTCGAGTGGTAAAGGGCGCGCAGGTAAAATGGAGAGGCAGCGAAAAGGGCTCATCTCCGTTCACGTAGATTGCAACACGTAGCTCTCAATTGATGGTCGAAGGGAGAGCAGCGCTCAGGACAGAGAGACGCTCAGGAGAATGCAGATGCGCAGGATATGATGAGGCCGACAGTAAATGACAGAGATTTCATGAGGCAGCAAAAACGAATGCGCAGAGATTCAATGAGGTGCAGAGAACCACGCAGAGGACAGAGTGCTGGCAGAGGCAGAGGAGTTATAAGGCACGCCAGAAAAAGGGACCTGGGACCTGTGCTCTGATACCATGTCAGGCCAGGGTAACTCCAGAATCAACAGAAGAAAAACTGATATATAATTTCATTAGAGGACTATTGATTATATACAAAAAGGAGACGGAACAGTTCATCTTCTTGATGACTGTTCACGTTCCAGTTCACCCATCCGTTGAGGATTAGGTGTCAACAGAAATCATGAAATCTGGAAGACTATTTTCAAAACCCTAGGAGAGGGAAATGAAGCATTGCAATCATAGTTAAAAGAAGTAAGAGATTATTGAGCTTCATCATAAACCACCAACCTATATTTGTTGCAACACAACCTGAGTATAATGGAAGAAATAAATGCAAAGAGGTTTGCAACCTTGGAATGAAAACGTAACAGTTGTGAGGATTTATGAATGAGTTGACAAATTTTTATGACTTTGACCCTAATGACCTAATTGTGAGAGTGAGCTTAATGAGGACCATGATGATATGAATGAGATGATGATGATGACCTTTGAATGATGGCACATCCAACTAATTCAAGGCAATGACCAGACCATGAAAATTTTGAAAGGAGAAACAATAGACCTAGACACACTAGGGAGTGACAAAAATTTTATTTTGAAAACCTAATGAAGTCATAAAAAATTGACTTTGAGACCCTAACAAAAACCTTGTAATATCATATTTGATCACTAGTGACTAGTTGGACTGATAGGCACTAACATGTCAACCAAGGCTCTAGGACTAGTAACTGAACCCACCAAGGGCTGCAGGGTGTTTGTCCAACCAAGGCTCGAGGACTATTAACTCAACCAAAGGTGTTACAATGCTCCAAAGCATTTCTCCAACAAAGGCTCCAGGAATTAGTAACTCAAACCAAGGTAAAGAAAACATGAGAACCAACGACAAAACAAAGAAATGAACTCACAACACCATGGTAATCCAATAAATGGCAAGGCTAGGAAAATCCACTGTCAATCGAGGAAACCTTAATTCCAATGGCATGTCATGACCAATAAATCACACGCATATGTGACACATCCCAAACTAAGTGAGGAAAACATACATGCAACTTGATATCTTCAATAAAAACTCATTGTAGCTTCCTATCCTGATGTCCTCTTGCGCATACGTTTTTCCAACATTCAGCTTGGAATAAGTGTCCCATCAACTAAGGTTATTATTTTGCCTTTATTACCTTTTATTACATGGAATTTTCACCAAGGTTGTTATAGTGTCACATGGGAGCCTAGTCATACGAGAACTTCACTATTGTTGGTAACCAATGTCAGTGGTTGTTAACTTGCCAATGTACAATGGTCCTAGTAAAGAGGGAAAATGTGCAAGAAAGGTGAAACCACACCAATACCTTGCTAGTTGAGACCCATGGAAAAGGGAACCATATTTTAGGGATAACCATTTTAGGTGAAAGGAAAGAGTTGTAGCACTGTTTGAGGAAAAACCACACTTCATAGGCTCTTGAAGAGACCTTACAATATGAAATAAGATCTTTGTATTTTAATAACAAAGACAAGAGACTCAGACTTAGAAGAAAGGAAGAACTAGATAGAAATGTTTTGGCAACTCAAAGGAATTGCACAAAATTGATGCTACCATCCGACTGAGAGAAGGAATTGAATATTTCGAGCAAAGAGTAGATCTGTTCCTTTGTGTTTTTCATCAAAAAAGTAGAAAAAATTTTCACAAACCCACAATCATCTTTGAAGATAAACGACAACATTCAAAAAAATTGTTCTTCTATGCTATCAAAGAATAGCTATAGCTTTCCTAATGATGTTCTCCAAGCCTCAAGATAAACGAATTGGGAATTTCATATGGTAGAAGTGTATGAGGCTATGAGATGGAGACTAACTATTTATTTCTTTAATTTGTGTTTTTCCCTAGATATTTTGTGTAAAATGGAGAAAATCAATTTAAACAAGATTGTCATGAACAATTTTGTGCATGCATAAGAGAGTCAGAAAACATATTTTGGAGCTCAATCTTTTCCCATGGTGGTGAATATTGCATGTGGTTGGAGTACATTGAAACAACATATATTTTCATAGTCATTAGTATTGAATACCATTGCCATTTTTTGAGAATCATGCTGAGTGTAAACAACCTTCATGAATCACACTAACGAGTAAGGGTTCCTGCTAAAGTGACATTTGTGCCCAAAGCCACTACTCACATATTTCCTAAGGAGGTAACATTAAACTTTTCATTTGGTCTCATGTAAAAATATGTGTTAACATGCTCCCAAGTTTGGAAATTTTTGAGTTGTCAAATTCAATAAGCTAAGTGATAGATATTTCCCTCTGGATTTGAAAATGGTATTTATTGAAGAATTTGGTGTAGCATGGTATTCCTTTCATAAATTGAAGCCATAGTAAAAGAACCTTCTAAAACTGATTGAGGCGCATTTTTAGTGAAAACCCTTTTAGGGTGTTTTTCTTTTAGATAATGGATAGAATCAATGATTTGTTAGAGTTATTAAACACTCTAATGGTATCTATTGTTCATAACATAACCAAAATCAACAAATCCACACTCGCTCACATTCAAACATGTATACTAAATGCATAAGAGAAGATAGATTTTTTGCATATTGAGTCACAATTCCAACAAGATGAGTTACAACAATGGGAGCTTATGTTTGAACTTATTTTTGTTCAAAACAAATACAAAATCCCATAAACAACCAAAAACAAATCAAATTAGTAAATTTGATCATTCAGTTCTGACTGGAAGAGAAGATTTGAATACATATGTAGAAATTCATCCACCACTTCCCAAACACATCATGAGACCATTGGAAGATTTTGTGAGAAACAGAAACATAACATGTCTTTGATATGACAAGGAGGTGTATTTTAATAATTTATATTATTCAAAACCCATCAAATTTTAGAGTGCTATATTTCTTCAAGACAACTTATCCTCACATGCTCCTCTTCCTCCTCCATAATAGATTTTTAGATGTCAACATTCTGATAGAGTTGTCCATGTAAAAGATCATTATTTTGATCTTCATCCATGTGAGCACTATCATAAAACTACTTATCATTCAAACAAATGCTTCATAAATAATACTCCTACAAGAATGAAGATTCACCTTTGATGGATCTCTTCTTTCCTCTCTTCTTGGTAATGGGCTTCAACAACCAAGAATATATTTATCTCATACCAAGATTTATTCTTACTGGGAAGTCTTACAATTAAGATCTATTCATCTTCTCACCTTGTATATGACACGAGGGGTGATTGATGGTGATCTATAAGCTTGAAAGATAAATCAAGCGAGTGTAAGCCACAACCTGAACATGTTGTCTGAGCCTAGAGCTAAAGTGAGCCATACGTAGATTCAAAGTTCTAGCTACAGAAAGAAAAGCCCCTAAGCATGGATTTGATTGTTGTCCTTTCTTAAACCATCATAGGTTGAGACTCCCCTTTTGAGGTTGAGGTTCTTCATTTTTCTGTAGGTGGAGACCTCTCTTTTCTAGGTCTATGGTCTCCCTCTTAAAATACTCAAGGACACTTCCTCTAGCAAAAGTGTTAAAATTGGCAACTAGGGCCAAACTCCATGTGGGTCATCTTATTTATGGCAGCTGATATTTATCTTCGACCCCTCTCATCGAGAGGTGTAGGATTGATCTAAATATCATCTAATTCAGATAAGTATTCATGGAGTTATGAATTTATTTGCATTATAAGACAATTCATCAAGGTCGGCCAGCAACCAAATCAACCCCACATGTGCTCAGCATTTTAGTATAAATAGAGGTGCCCTTCAAGTCATTTCAACACACTTGGGATCTCTTCCTCTCTATACTTGTCTTTGGGTTTTAGTAGGAGGGGAGATCCTAAGGAATAACTTTGCCCTAATACGGAGGGTAGAAGGCCAGAATTGTCGGAAAATACGGAACTGCTGGAAAAGCTAAAAAATCCAAAACTGCCGGAAAACCCTGAATTATTGGAAAAGCCAGAACTACCAGAAAAGCCAGAAAAGTTGGAACTGCCGAAAAGGTCAGAACTGTTAGAAAAGTCGAAACTATCGAAAAGGTTGGAACTACCAGAAAGGTCGGAACTGTTGAAAAGGTTGGAACTGCCGGAAAAGCCAGAATTGCCAGAAAAACTAGAACTGCCGGAACTACTGGAAAAGTCAAAACTACTGGAACTGCTGGAAAATCTAGAACTGCCAGAACTGCTAGGACTGCTAGAATTACTTGGAACAACAGGAACTACCAAAACTGTCGGGAACAGCCGAAGCTACCAGAACTGCTAGGAACTACCAAAATAGTTGGAGCATCTGTCTCCGAAGGAGAGTAGTATGTAAGGGACAACTAACTAACATTGAGATAGTTGTATGGTACTTAGCAGCAAATACACCAAGAATGTAATGTTATAGCTAGCATGCAAGGGACAACTAGCATGCAACAACAAGCATGCTAAGGACAACAAGCATGCTAGGGACAACAAGCAAGAAAGGTGCAGTGAACACATAGGTCAGGATGGAAACATGGTGCAGAAATGGCACATAATGTAGTACAGTGATGGCTATAGTCATGATTAATGAAGCGTGATGAGATGCAGCATAGTGATGATGGGTGCAACATGGTGCAATGTGGTGAGGTGCAGCATCATGATGAAATGCACCACAATGATAGGTCAAGGAGTCACCTTAGAGAATTAGTTGAAGTAGTACGTCTTCAATTGATCTCATGTATCATATTCTTAGAGACGATCTATGCTCTTATCTAGATAAGTCAAACTGTTGACTTCTGTTGTAAACATACTATCTATCTCTCTCTCTCTCTGCTGAACTATTGAAGAACATATAAGAAGAATTGATCAAGGGTTCCCCACATTGTGGTTTGTCCCTGGCTAATGCCACATCTTGTCTCCTCTTGTCTTGGCTTATGTTCTGCGATTTATGTTTATGTTCTCTCTACAGTTTACTTTAATGCTGATGTGATTGCTAATCTAGAAAAGATATTGAGCTATCTATGAAAATTGAAATAAATTGCTCTAAACATAGAACATACCTAAAATTAACATGGTATCAGAGCTGAGGTGAAGAAAATGCCCAAGCAAGAGTGAAAGAGCAATCATTGAAGACAGTTGGGAAAGGAAAAAAGGATCAATGGATCCCTCATCCCTATTCAAATTCACCAAGGGTGAAGTCAAAGCAAAGAATATTATCAGAATGGTGCAGCAGAAGTTTCTGATGTTCTACCTAAAGATCACTTCAATGGGAAGCCTAGATCTAAGGGTGGAAGGAAAGGAAGATGCCTTGGTTGTAATAAGTTTGGTCATTATGCGAAGGAGTGTCTAAGGTAGGGACATATCACTTGATGATGACAACAATCATTCCAGAGGCATCTTCAATGATGAGAAGCATGACACATAATGTAGGTCATCAAGGAAATGGTTGGCTCTTCATAGAAAGCAAGGAACCCCAGGTATGAAGAATCAAATGTTGTTTCTGATAAGATAAAGAAACGTTATCTTGTATTGGTCCTCTCCTTCAGATTCTTTGGGAATCTGGCTTATTGATCGTAGTGCTTCAAGTCACCTCGTCAAATAGAAGGTTTCTCTCTCAAATTTGATAGAGATGGAAACAACCGTGGGAATATACTTGGAGTCAATGCCACCTATCCCGGAAAGGGTGTAGGGAATGTTACCCCTCAATTGAATGAGGGTAACTCGATTCATTTATAGAATTTGTTTTATGTACTTGATCGTAAGAATAAACTGGTGTCCATCTCGGAAATGGAAGTCAAAGGTTTCAGGGTGGCATTCATCAATGGAAAGGTACGTGTTAAAAAACATAATTTTCAAAGATGCTTTTTCTCATGGGTTCACGGTTGGCAATTTGTATCAAGTTGCAGGATGGTCCATTGGGGATCATGTCAATTGACATATCACCTCTATAACACCAAAGGTCTACCTATGGGGCCCTACCTGATGTGAGTCAAATGGTAATAGGGACGTCTGAATTCAAGTAGAGCATGAAGGTACATGTCTGAAATATACAGAAGGAAAATCTTATAAGGGGACTATTCCCCTCATGCAGCAAGTCCACAGGTTTGGAACAACTTGAGGAGTTTGAGATTCATGATCGGTAATCTCATGTATACAAGGGGAAGAAATCCCTCTATTTCTTGAAGCAAAACACCCCAGCCGTAGTATGAGAGGATTGATAATTGTCTAATGAAGCTGAGATTCAATAGGAGTGAAACCGATCCAAACCATTACTCGAAGGTTGTGCATGATAGACCTCTAATACTGGCACCTTATGAGGACGACATATTTTTGGTAGGTGCAGACCCTCTCATTTGCAAAAGTAAGAGGAGTTGGATTTTGGATGTGGAATGATAAACTGGAAGCCTATGACCACCTCAAGGATCTTAACATTCAAAAGTTATATGGTAGTGATGTTGGACCAGATTTGGGAAATGCCTCTCAGTTTGATAAACTCATTCGTGTTGATGTTCTTGGTAAACTTCCGTCTGGATATATGTTTTGCAGTTAGCATGGTGAGCTCCTATTTGGTTGAGCCTCATTGGATTGGTGCGAAGAATCTCTCATGGATTGAGATACACTGTCGGAAATATGAAACTACATGATTATTAGAATGTTGACTGCACAGGGAGTGTGGAGGATCACTAGAGCACTTCTCAGTGCTGGCTCTCTTTAGATTCTGCTTCGATATCATGGATGAGAAGGAAGTAGAATTCAGTTGCTATAAGCACCGCTGACACCGAATACAAATCTACGAGTATGATCTCGTGTGAAGCTACATGGTTGCAAAAGCTCTTAAGTGAGCTGTTTGTACACATGATGAATACCACTGTGATTCTCTGTGACAACCAGAGGGGGAATTTGATTATTGAGGAATCTCGTATTCGATGATTCCTCCAGCAGATAAACATCAAATATTTCCTTATCTATGATATGGTATGTCGATGAACGAGGAGGCTCCATCACATTGAGACTGATGTACAGGTCACAGACATTTTATCAAAGCCCCGGGGAAAGGTCAAATCTGTGACTTTCCCGAATGACTTGGAGTCATTGAGAGACCTTTTTGTAAGGGTCATGCATGTTGCATGCATTGAGCTCTGGGAGCTCTGGGGGGCATGGGGTACTTACTATAGCAACATATGACCACAGGGAGACTCACCCTCCCCTGTTGGTGTGCTATGAATAGGATGATTAATTCTTCTGTGGGCCAAGATGATTAGTTCTCCCATGGAAACTATGGAACAAGATGATTAGTTGTCCTATGGGCCAGGATGATTAGTTCTCTCATGGCAACTCTAGAACAGAATGATTAGTTCTCCTGTGGGCTAGGATGATTTGTTCTCTGTGGCAACTATGGAAGAGGATGATTAGTTCTCCTATGGGCCAGGATGATTTGTTCTCTGTGGCAACTGTGGAAAAGGATGATTAGTTCTCCTATGGGCCACGATGATTAGTTCTCCATGGCATCCACTGATAGGATGATTCGTTCTCTTGTGGATAGGATGATTAGTTCTCCTGTCGAGGCAACCTACCCATGCAGTCTGGGATCATGGGAAGTATCTCTCATCTAATCAATGAGCAGGGAAATGAGGTTAGGGACTATCAATGGATGCATCATTGTATATACCATACTCCCTATACTAGGATGACCTCCATTGATCTCGGATCAGTATGAGTGGTTTGAGACACTCTCTTGTGACATTGATTTGGTATCAATGAAACTGATCTGGGATCAGTATGAGTGGTTTGAGACACTCTCTTCTGATACTGATCTAGGATCAATAAAACTAACTTCAGGTTAGTAAGAGTAATGTGACACACTCTCTTCAGATGAAACTGGCTTCAGGTTAGTAGAGAATGGTATGAGACATTCTCGATCAATTCTTCTTCTTCATGGTTCAGCAATGTAGAGCTCAGAAGATCAAAGTAGAGCAGAGCTCAGCAGATCAAAGCAGAGAAAATTTCAACAGATCAGAGCATAGCAGAGCAGTGCAGGGCACTAATGGAAGAGATAGTACAGTAGGACTATGGATCAATGGATGGAGTTCTCCCTAGTTGAGAGGGAGTGTTAAAATTGGAAACTAGGGCCAAAATCCATGTGGGTCATCTTATTTATGGCAAGCGATATTTTTCTTGGATCCCTCTCATCGAGAGGTGTAGGATTGATCTAAAGATCATCCGATTCCGATAAGTATTCATGGACTTATGAATTTATTTGCATTATAAGACAATTCGTCAAGGTCGGCTAGCAACCAAATAAACCCCACATGTGCTCAACGTTTTAGTATAAATAGAGGTGGCCTTCAAGCCATTTCAAGACACTTGGGATCTCTTCCTCTCTCTACTTTTCTTTGGGTTTTAATAGGAGGAGAGATCCTAAAGAATAACTTTTCCTTGATCCAGAGGGAAGAAAGCAAGAACTACCAGAAAAGATGGAACTGTCGAAACAGCCAAAAAAGCCGAAACTACCAGAAAAGCCAAAAAATTTGGAAAAGCTGGAAAAACCAGAAAAGCCAAAACTACTAGAAAAGCCGGAAAAGCCTAAAAAGCTGGAACTGCTGGAAAATTCAGAACTGCCAAAAAATCCATAACTACCAGAACTACTGGAAAAGCAGGAATCGCCAGAAAAGCTGAAATTATTGGAACTGCAGCAATTATCAGAATTCCAGGGAACTATTAGATCTACCACATAACTACGGTCCTTGAAGGTTAGGGACAGGCTTGATTGTGATTGGTTATGCTCAAAGGAGGCCTATGATGTTCGTCCTCACCTTTTTCCTTACCCTGCTCGCCCTCCCTTCATCTCCCTTTGTTGTGCTTTTCCATTAAAAACCACATAAAAAGACCTTTTTCTCAAGCCCTGGGCACTAAAACCCAAAACCTCATAAAACTGCACCCATACGACTGTGTGCCTTCATAAACTCGTTGCCCGTAGCCTCAGCCATCGATCTCCACTCACAATCCAACGACAGGCGCTCTCCTCGCATCCACGAAGTGACGAAACATTAACACGTGATGGAGAGTGGTTTTCCTCTCTCCTCCGCAACCACACGTCACGTACTGGATGGGATCACACGCATATGTCCTTTTACCACCTTATGCCCTGAGGCAATGAAATCAATACCGCCTACCACTAAAACCTCCATTCCCACTTGATAAATGCCATGCGCCTTCGTTGCCCGATCACCGTTGGATCTGTCCACCCGAGATCCAACAGCCCATGTTCATTCAGCTCCCACTTCTTCCGATACCCTCTACCAAGTCATCCCCACTGTCTATCCTCCCGATCCAATGGCCAATATTGCTCCTTTTTCCAACTCACCCACTCGCTATGCAGTCCATGCCCATTGACCATTCCGTATGCCTGAAGGACCAAAGCGACCGGCTGACCAGTACCAATTGCAGCTGCCCCTCAAAAACCACATTTAATAGACAGTATGGCCAAAGAGAAAAAGGACAGGGCATGAGCATGTAACTACATTTAGCAGTTATGAAACTTCATGGATATGACACTCCAGCTGCCTGAGAGGATAGCAGAGCACCCGAGAAGATCAAATTCACTCACTGAGACAAGTAGACGCACTCAGAGGCTCTATGCAATTAAATGCAGTTGGTGGTCAATTATGACCCCTCCATAACTAAATTGGCCCAGTGCCTTTGTAATAAAACTCTATATATACCCAGAAACAAGATGTAATTGAGGTTAGTGGTTTATGTTTTGATGTAAGATTCAACTTCTGGAGACTGTAACTATTTTGACATTTGCAGTGTCTCGTCTTCATTTTCAGCTAATACGAGCTTTTTTTATTGTTAATTGCTCACTTTCCATTTATATTCTCTTCCAAGTTGTGCCTGATACACTACATGCTTGAACTCTTGATGTTTAGCATTAGAGTAGCTGTCATCCTATCTCTGTGTTAAAATCTTGCATGTATCGTTGCATGAGTTATTCAGGTTTCTCTTCATTTGGTGCTAGAGAGCTGTCATCGTGTCTGTGCATTAGTAGATTAGATTTGCGGACTTCTTTACTGGTTGTAGTCAGCCATGACATGGTCTTGTGCATCTGTTGTTGTGGTCAGTATTCTCCGTATTCATCCAATCTTAAACTGTGAGTAGTTGGTGGTCTAAAGCCTTGTAGTCTGAGAGTGTTCATGCATGTCTGGAGTGAAACAAAGTAGAAGTGGTTATCTTGCTTGGATATGCATCATTCCTTCCATTCATCCATTTGGAACAATAAGTTGAATTTATATGTTACCAGGCATCTCCGAGCTACAACCTAGGAGAGTTTCTTGGAATCCTAACATAATTGGCGCCATTGCCAGGGAGAGAAGATATTGAAGGTTAACTTCCCTGGTAGAACGACACAGTTCCAACTTTGATTATAAACAAAGTTTGGACACATTTCTGGTTGTAATCATCTATCTCGCAGCTCTACTGGAGGACCAACGTTTGGCGACTCCACTTTAAAGTTATGGCTCAGCTCCTGACACATACTCTGAGAAATCCTCAGAAATCACTAGCTGACCCAGTGCCTAACCCTGAGAAGATTGTCAAGCAAAGAAAAACATCACAGAAATGAGCATCAGCATCAGGTAAGACTAAACAATCTTATCTATCTCTGCAAGAAAGGCTTGTAGTTGAGAATGTACAGTTCGAAGATATAGAGCCTAGCATTGTTAGTGAAGAAATACTCTCAGAGATTCATAAAGCTCCCTGTTCATTTAGTTCCCCTTTGGATATCAGTCCAAAGAAAGTCTCCCATATAGTCCATCATATTCCTTTGTCTCTGTCATCTATTTCACTACTTCCTACCACTCAAACTACTAGTATCCTTCCACCTACCCTAGTCATGGTAGGCCCACAAGCTCCTACTAAGATGGAAAGAATCATAGCTACTAGGTATGGACCCCTGGTCCTACCTATTCCTTGAGATGCCATTCCTATAGGAGAATATCAGAAATACATGCCTAAGTTCACTAGTACAGAGGGAGTAACTGTTGAAGAACACCTCAAGTCTTTTTATAGTTATGCTGATAACCTAGATATCAGTGAAGATGATGTGTGGATGAGAGTGTTTGTCTAGAGCCTCGATGCAGAGGCTAGAAAGTGGTTTAGAGAACTAGCTCCTAGGTCCATAGCAGAAATTGAAGCATTAGATGATGTATTTTTGAAGCATTGGGGAGATAAAAAAGACCTGCTATATTATCATACTGAGTTTGGTAACCTGAAGAGGGAAAATGGGGAATCAATATCTGATTTTAATAAAAGATTCAATCGTATGTATAGTAAGATACCAGCTAAAGTAAAGCCTACTCCCACCTCTGCCAAACTCACCTATGCCAATGCTTTTGACTCTGATTTCTGCCTGCTTTTGAGAGAAAGAAGATGTGCCACTCTAGCTGAAATGCAAGATGTAGCTTTAGAGGTAGAATCTAATATCATGGCCGCAGAGAAACTCAAGGGTCATGCTGATAGAAGGAGGTAGAGACGTGAGGCTTCTTCTTCCTCTGCTTCATCTTCAGAACCTAAGTTAGACAAAATGACTAAAATGACAGAGTCATTGGCTAGTGAAATATCTACGCTGAAGGTTGAGAAGAGCTCTAGGAAGGCAAGGCTTCCAAACACATTTGCTCCAAGAAATCCAAACCCATTCAAAAGATAAAATGAACAATTTCAGATCATTCAGAGGGGTAAAGAAGCTAGTGAAGAAAAAAAGATTAAGGATCCTTTCCAAAACATGGTCATGGAGAAGGAGCAGTTTGAAGAAGAGGATGAGATTCATTGCATGGAGGATAAGGGCAGTGCTGCCTTTTTGACATTGGCTGCCTACGAAGAATCATTACTCCAGGACCAGATTAGTCAAGAGTGGGACAGCGAAGTTGTTCTGCAGAATTATGAACAACAAATATATAATCTGAGGTCAAGACCAAGCAATGTCAAGGAGAGTCTTGCCCAAAGAGCTGTTGTCCCCACAGAGCATCAGAACATCAAACAGAAAAGACCAGCAACTGACCCTATCATCCCCAAAGCACCAACTCAAGAGGTAAGAGGTCCTGACAAGTCCCCTTCCCCTTCCAACTTTGAATCAGAAGTCTAGGAGTTAAAAATATCTATGCCTCTGATAGAACTTGCAAAGAGTGAAGCTTTTAGAAAGCCCATCCTTAATGCTTTTGAGTTGAAAGCCTCACAAGCCTCCACTGACTATGTCAATTTGCAAGATGACAAACCTGCAGTTGTGCTTAGCCCAACGACTGGACCTGCTAATGATAACTCTCCATCATTTTATGTCTCCTTGATCATTCATGACAAAACCCTCCATAACTACCTGCTAGACACAGGGGCCAGCCACAATCTGATGCCCAAAGCTGTCATGGAAGAGTTAGGCCTTTATAACACCAAACCATATCATGATTTGTTCTCCTTTGATTCAAGGAAGGTAAAATACCTAGGATTAATCAAAGACTTGGTCATTACCCTAACTCAGCTTCCCATGAAGAGCATGATGATGGACATTGTAGTAGCAGATGTCCCTCCTAAATTCAGCATGCTGCTGTCCAGAGAGTGGATCAAGAGATTAGGTGGGACGTTACAGAATGATCTATCTTATGCCACTATCCCAGTTTTTGGAGGGGAAAGCAGAAGATTGTACAGAGAAGCACAGTTGGGCTACATCATCAGTGACGAGAAGAATCCTTCTAATAATCCTATCTACACTGTGGACACTAAATTTGGAGCATGTATTCTCCAAATAGAAGAATCTGATGATATCTGGATCTCAGATAAATCTTTGAGAACATTGCTTCTCCCTCCAACTGATTGAACAATTCATCAATCCTCGATAAGGAATACCTGTTATTAATGTTCACTTTATACAACTGACTATAATCAATGCATACCTTGAGAGTACCATCCTTATTCTTCACAAACAATACCGGTGTGCCCCATGGAGATACACTTGGCCTAATGTACCCCTTTTCAAGCATTTCCTTCAACTGTGGCTTATACTCTACCAACTCAAGCGTACTCATCTTGTACAATGCCTTTGATGCCTGAGATGCCACTGGAACCAACTGAATAGAAAAGTTTACTTCCGTGTGAGGTGGAAACTCTAAAATATTTGTAGGAAATACATCGTGAAACTGATGTAGAAATCGCTACCTACTCAAAACATATTCATCCTCAATTTCCTTTCCTTTGTCACTAGAAATGTGCATTGCAAATAACACACACCTTTTCTTGTTACTACACTTGGCCTGCATAGTTGTCACCATTCTTATTGATGTTGCTTTATTCTTACCCCACAAGACTCTTCGTTCCCCATTCTCATCCAAGAACTCAATGGCTTTATCATAACAATCCACCTTGGTTCTATGAAGGTATACCTAATCCATTCCCAACGCCATATTGTATTATCCCAACGGTAATAGATTCAAATGTTCTAATCTACTGATACCATTTAAATCAAATGCACAATCTCTTACCCAATGATGAACTCACTTCTTTGTACCTATAACCAACTACAATAACCAAGACTCTGCATGCACTTGTTTATTCAAACCACACTTATGCATGAGGTTTGGATTAACATAACTATAATTAGATCCAGGGTCAATCAAAATAGAAACAACTTAATCAAAAAGCTTATTGTAGATCTCAATGATACATTCCTGACAATCTTCCTGTCTGTTATCTAGTGTTTCATAGACATTAGGAATACTTTGTCCAACATCTCCCACACCCTATGCATCTTGAGCATTGTAGATCTGTGTTTTACCACCCAGATACTCTCGAAAATCTCTCCTACCATTCTCTCCTCGACAAGTCCAACATTGTAGAGGCTTCCATTCTTCATCCTTATTTTTCTCCTTAGATCGAAGTCGCTATCCTCTTTCAGATGCATTGAACCTCTTAGATGGTGTTGCATTCTCTTTATTACCTGCACCCTAAGGTTTTTCTCCCTTCTTCTACCATTTTCCTTTGTTCCTTGCATTGCCTTTCCATTCTAGCTTAGTTTTATATCTATGATTTGATTTCTCATAATAATGCTTTAGCTTTCGGATGGCCTCCTCCAGTGCTCTAGGTTTATCAAACTCAACCCTGTCTTCAAATGAAATCAGTAGTCGACTAGTGAATCTCTGAATCTTGGCCTTGTCCTCCTTGCGGTAAGGCACATACCTCAATAGCTTTAAGAACCTACTAGTGTACTCCTCATCTATCATCGATCCCATCATTAGCTCATAAAATTATTTTTCCCTCTAATTACAGTATCTCTTCGATAGGTACTTCTTCTTGAGTAGTCTCTCGAACTCATTCCAAATCAAGTCCTCCTCATGAATACCTTTGACACTCTTCACATCTTCGCACCAAATATCTTCTCTACCTTTGAGATTGAATGTAGCTATTATTGCTTTCATGTTCTCTGAATAATCATGAAACCTAAAAAACTTCCTCATACCAAACAAATATGCCTCTCCATCCTATGATTTCTCTGTCTCTCCATTAAATGTAAGTAGCCTTGCTTTCTTGAAATCATCAAGAAATATTCCTTGTCACTCCTACTATAAGGATGATAACAATACTGATCATCATTCTGGTTAGAAGGAGAACTAGACTAGTACTTGAGTGCATCACCTCCCCTATTTGGAGTATCCAAGGACCTTCCATATCTGATTGTGTTGTCTCTATCTTACCTATACTTTCCATGAGACTAATTTCATATGCCCCATTAGTTCTATCTTCCTGCTCATGGCTAATACAAAGTAGTTTCTCTCACTACAATTCTGACAAACTCTGAAGTATCACTACATTTACCTCTTCTTGTTTCTCTTGTACTTGTATGATTCTTTCATTGTCCGCCTTATGACCCCTTATTTGTTTAAGCTTCTAAGTGTATCTTCCAAATACAAATAATTCCCAACACCACGCTGCTCATCTAATCGACAGGGTGAGTCTTGGGAATTATAGTCTACCATCTCGTTAGTTATCTTTGATATTCTATCTACAAGGTATATCATGTCATTCGAACCAAGTCACAATAAACCAACGTAACTTAGCATAATATTGGGAGGATACCTCATCTGCAGGATCAAAAAATCAATGTAATACATGTATAATATAATCATGACAACATATAGAAATATATGACATAATCAAATAAGCTTATAACCATCATTCTAGTTGGAGTCTAGTCATCAATTCATGACCATATTAACTAAACATATCATACCATCATGCATGAAAGCAAAAACCACATCACTATACACTTGACCACATGTGAATACTAACATGCGTAAACAAAGTATAATAAACTAGACACTCATGATGACACACTCCACAACAAAACCAACAACTTCCCATGGTGGCCTCACTACAACCATAACCCATACCATACAAATGAAATAAGCACATAGTCTCACAACACAAGAAACACATATGCAACTGACATTAATGCATGAAGAACACATAGTCCATCTAGTCTAACGGGTGAACCATGCTCTGGTACCACTCTGTAACACCCTCCTCCCACACCTACCTAAGTAAACAACCAACTGGGGTAGACATGTGACAAGAAGTTACTTTGATATGATTTGACTCCTTGTGTGTTAGTTAAGGAAGTTGAACGAGACGAACACATCACACATACCTTGCAAATCAGCAAAAAATCTCCCAAGAGCCATCCCAATCGCTTAGGTAACCATCCCCTAAGAACAACTAAGTTTCTAGACCATTAAGACACAAAGCACTCCCTTGACATGGACAAGCATATTTTTAGGAGGCTTCATACACTCCCACAACATGGGTATCCATGCATCTCACAACTTTGCTCCTCAAATCTATGCATGTGACTTCAGTATTTCTGCCACTTTTTTAGGCACAGAGCCCAGGTCACTAGCAAAAACTTAATGACAAGTTCATAACTTAAATATAACAAAAAAATAATGATACAAATGCAATTACTTATACAAGGGCTTGATTGGAGCCCTACTATCCATGACAGGCATTTCATCAAACATGTCACAAATATGTAATCTATAGGTTTAAACGACATATCTGATCATAGGGGTCTTACTTATGTGAGAATAGCTAAGAAACATTGTTTCCCTACATCATTAGTGGCATTATCATCTATTAGGTCATAAATACATTGTTCATCACCATATTGTTCTCTACCGAAGCTTTTAGGGCTCCAGAGTGTTTGCTCCAACCAAGGCTCTAGGAATAGTAACTCAACCCATAGCTGATACAGGGCTCTAGAGCATTTGTCCTGCTATCCTCTACAATGTCCTAGGGTGAGGAGGAGATTCAAAGAGGTAACTTCAAACCACTTACAGTTCAATAGGTAGTCCTACTAAACTAGAGAGGGATCTCTCTAAGTATTTTTCAATCAATGAATGGAAGAGAAATGGATTTTAGGCTAGATGTAAAAAATTTAGGGTTTTTGGGTTGCTTGATGAGGGAAGAGGAAAAGAAATTAGGTCAAGGTCTCAAAGTTTGCAGTAGCAGGCATAAAAAGGAGCAAGATAACAGTGTCTTGTGATGGATTTAAGAGTTTGGTGAATGTACCGTACGGTCTAAAACGCTTAGAAGTTCATAATGAGCATGTATTACCATGAATTCATTAATCTAGAAGAGGAAATACACATACATGATTTTCCACATAAACAAAGCTTTGAATGTAAAGAATTATGCCTATATAATAGTAGGGAAAGTCACATGAGAAAATAAAAACATGTTAAGGGAGATGGATTCATTCATAAGAAACTAATATAGACAGAAAAAAACATCATAAACTCACTGCTCACATATTCCTAAAAAATAGCCACAACTGTTGAGTCCTTGATTAATTGTGTGAAAACATAAGATACAAGTCCTCTCCTCTAAAGTCCAACCCTTCTTTCTGAATGAGAAATCATACATATAGACTGAAACAAACAATTTAACCACCTTTAGGGGTCAAATCCCTAAGTGGTGGAATAGTTTCCAAGAATCTCTCATCCAATAAGTGAGGGTGAGAAGGTAAAAAAAAGTTCTTCTCTTAGAGTTTGGTATGAATTTTGCATCATCTATAAGGTCTAATTAATATCAAAATAACCTATCATGCTAATTTATTTCATAATTACATAATCAAAAATTTAAATACTAAAATTACATCATCAAACAAATATTTTATGAATACATGCTGAGAAATACCACTACAGGCAAAAGCACAGTGCATTCATGCAAAAATGCAGCGCAATTAGGCTAAAGTTCATCGCCATCTTTCAGTAGGGTTTTGGAGGCCGTCCCTTACTCAAAATTGAGAATTTGATAGTTCATTGGAAATCTGTGAGTGTCTAGTTGTCATTTTACTACTAAAGTAAGTGATTTGGACAATACAACAAGGATAAAAATGAATTTTCTAAAGGTCACTAAACAACGTAGTGCCTTTTTCAAAATAGTGGCAGAAAGTCAAACTTTCTTCATTTTCTACAAACATAGGGCTCAGAGATGGAGATATATCTCTCTAACCATAAATATTTTTGGAAAACGAAGAGATTTTTTGTAGACAAGGATGGTTTTAATAAAAACCTCTCTCATTTTGTAGAGATTAATTTTCATTTTCTTGGAATTCGTGCCACACAATCATGAGTAAAATAGGAAATTAATTTGATTTTATTTATTTTCTGACATAGGTCTCCAAGAAAGTTTCATATCTCCCAATATACAATACCTGGGTAAACACTGAAGGAGTTTTTTGTTCCTCGGTATATTATTGAGAAAACCCTCCTCCACTTTTGTCACGTTCTTCTCCATTTGGTCAGAAACACGCTTTGAAAAAAACCATCCGTGTGTGCTGCAAATGACCTCTTGATGAGTTTGTGAGGCACTGATCTCTTTGATGTTAGATGGCTCAACTCTTGAGACATGCACTCTAGTGTCTTACTTCTTATTTTCATTGAGTGTGGTCTTTGCTTCCAAGTTGAAACCCTACCTCACTAGGAGGAAGAATTAGGTTTCAGTTTTGGGAAAATGAGGGATTTTGATAGTTGTGAGGAAATTTAGGGAATTGAAAGGGATAGGGAAGTGGAAAGTTATAGGAAAATTTGGGGGGTTAGTAAGGGAGGTTAGGGAACTAAGGAAAGTGTAAATTTAGAATTTGGGTGAGGGGAAGGGTTTCAAACAAGAGAAACGCACTCCAATGGTTTAGAAAGTGTGCTCAGTCTAGGGTTTAGGTGTAAATGATGGAATTTGAGGATGGGTTTCATGGAGGGTGTTTAGGAAGGTGTAATTAGGATATAACAAGGTGTATGAATAGTAGGACACATGTTTTAACTACAATTAACTATGGAAATCAATGTTTTCAAAACCCTGGGATAGGGAAATGAAGCATTGCAATCACAATTAAGAGAACTAAGAGATTATTGAGCTTCATGAGAGACCAACAACCTATATCTTCTACAAGAAAAGCTGAATATAATGGAGGAAATCACTCCAAAGAGGTTTGTAGCCTTGGAATGAAAACGTAGCACTGGCCAAGATTTATGAATGAGATGATTTTTTTTTTTGAATTTGATCCTAATGACCTAATGGTGACATTGAGTTGAATGAGGACCATGATGATATGACTGAGATGATGATGATGACCTTTTAATGATGGCACATCCAAATGAGTGATGAAAATGAACAGAACATGAAAATTTTGAAAGGAGAAGCCATAGGTCTAGACACACTAGGCAGTGACCAAATTTTTATTTTCAAAACTTAATGAAATGATAAAAATTTGAATTTGAGACCCTAAAAATAACCTTGTAAGAGCATATTTGATTATTGGTGATTGCTTGGACTGACAGACACTAGCCTTGGCTCCAACTAGGGATGACAGCTTCTTGGAGGTGTCACAAACACTGTAGACCAGGTAGCCTTATTCATTAGGCATGGAGTCAAAATGAAAAACAAGAAACTGAAACTGAAAACTAACTAACTAATTGACTTTGACAAACAATAAATAAAACAAACTGCCTAAACGTACTTATGGAAGGATGTACCGAACCTCCTTAGCCTACCCAATAAAATACCCTCTATGCCCCATAAATTTTAAAATTTTGTCTTGGTTACAATTAATATTTCACAGTCGTCACGAGTCGAGTGAACCAAGGATGATAACCACATCGAAATATCAAAGGTAGAGAATCATATACCCTGTCGGAATATACCCTGAAGAAAAACTGCAACTATAATAGAGAGAGAGTAAGAATCGTCATACAACCATTCGACGCATCTGTCACCAACTAAAACATCTATCGGAGGGAGAAGCACCACCACCCAGCCATGAATCACTTATTATTCCCCGCGAGCTAAAGATATTGCCAAGGATCAACTGTCCTCAATTGGTCAATGCACTGGGTATTTGATACCCTCTTTCATGATTTATTTACCATTCGCGACATCTTGCTTTTATGGATTTTTCCGTTTGCCTGGGCCTTTTCTAAAAAATATTGTATTTATCTCCCATGAAGCTTTTCCTAATAAAGGCTTGCCTTTATCTCCCGTAAATCTTTTATGTCCGATGGATCTTTATCTACTATCCATCCGATGGATCTGCAATCCATCTAAGATTATCTAGAATAAAATATAGAATATCTATCATGAAATATTCATCTCTATCCCATTCCTCATGGGATATGGCGAGCATATCCTCTCTCTTAGTGCTCCACCCTCCAAGTGATTTATTCTATTAATTGATTTAATAACACATTTTCTTTTCATATGACATATCACCTAGATTTCCTCATCTTAGGTTTAAAATAGTTTAGCACACAAGGGAGGATATCATACCTAGCTTTAACTTATCTTAGGTTTACAATAATTTAGTACACAAGGGAGGGGTGTTACATACTCCCCCCCTTAAATTTTACACCATCCTTGGTGTATCACTGTATCATGTCCTCGTTCATAGGTAGCTAGTTTCTGAATCAAGAGCTCGCATGGCGCTACCATCTGATTCAACTTTTTTGATGTACATCTGTCACAAGGAGTGGTCCCAACATCTTTCCTTCCATAACTACATCAGTATCAAGGAGTTCTCTACTTTCATAGCTACCTATAACATTTATTCAAACCATTTGTGAGAATTTCTAGATGCAAAAGTTTAAATATCCAAAATATCATAATTTGTTACTTAATATTATTAAAGAAGCTATTTCTTATCATATATTTTATCTGAATAATGCATGTTCTCTGCTTGCCTTCTTTCAAGCCTTTGTGTTCTTTTCGAACACCTGATTCTTGCAATCCCTCTACATACAATACACCAGCTAGCATATTTTCCACATTAATATGTCTGCAAGGTCATAACATATTTGTTCACATAAGAATATATATTCATCATATATATTCATCGTAATTTTCTGTATGCCAAAATGAGATTAACCATAGTTACTTATACCAAAATTACTTTCCTTCTTCTAGGTAACCTCCAGGTTTGTTTACCTGGCCAGACATCTATCCAATGATTATATGCATACTTTCATAGAAGGTATGTTATATACACCAATACACATTTCATTTTTCAACCTTGTAGCATATGTAATCATACCGTCCCACATGTACTATTGTACATAGCCCATCTGTGGTACAACCTATAATACCATCCTCATGGTATCACCTGCATGACATAAACTTTATCCACATATTTTTCCACCATGTTAGTATCATACCAATATTCCTTTATCTTTAATTGTGTTCACTTTACAAGGAATTTTTATGATCATGGTTCATCTATGTAATTAAGAATTTTTTATTTCAAGTGTAAATTAATTCCAGATTTCATGTTGTTACAATATGAGTCACATAGTATTGTATTCATGGATATTTTCATCTTAATCATACTTTGTTCTTCATGTTATAAAGAAGACTATCAACTCATAGGTTTCGAAGTTTAATATTAATCAGATCATTAATTTTTCTAGTATGTTTTACTATTGTCCTTTTTATGCCTGAACAACCTATTGGCCATGCATAATTTTGTGTAGTTATACATGAAAGTTTTTAGTACTTTTAATCATAAACTTGTTTTAGTTGTGAGTGTTTAAGATCTCTAGGTATTTACATGTTATCTCATCCTTAACATTAAATCACCCTTTACCAAAAGATGAGTTATCTATTTTATGAAATCTTGTTTGAATTACGCAACATTTCCTTATGTTGTCTAGACACCTTATCAATAATCCAATAAGAGATCCTCTCAAAATTGCTTGGTACAAATTATGATATCAATCTATTTAAATAGATTTTTAAATATCATTTAACTGACCCAGTGATCCATACCATTTGTGCTACTTCATCAATTAGTATGGCTTACAATCAAGGATACTTATAGGTTCTATTATGCATATCCATCGAAGGATGCATATGTGCTAGAAATTTGTTAAAGTTAATTCTCCCCTAAACCATACTTTCTTCCAACTGAACAATGAATATTATTGTAAGTAGATACATTAATCACATGATTAATTTGAACAACAATTTGTACAGGTTAGTAAACATAATAATGAGTTATTCACGCATACTTTGCCTATTATTTTTGGCACATAACAACCCATGCATGTATGCTAGCAAAATATAGCTTCAATATATTTCAGGCAATTCAAATCCCCTACATGGAGGGAAAAAAAAACAAATTTATACATGTTATGCATATTTTTAAGCATTGATAGCAGTATAACATTGATTCTACAAGTCACAAATATGCCCAACATCTAAGCAACAAAACATGCAATCTATCACACCACAACAACAACTCTATTGGGTGTGGAGCCTGATTATCTTTTGTATTCAAAGGTTTCAGCCAGATGTATACCACAGGAAGACTATACACCCCTCCACGCAGGGGGGTGCGGAGGGGGGGGAAACCAAATTTATACATGTTATGCATATTTTTAAGCATTGATAGCAGTATAACAATGATTCTACAAGTCACAACTATGCCCAACATATAAGCAACAAAACATGCAGTCTATCACACCACAACAATGACTTTGTTGGGTGTGGAGCCTAATTATCTTTTGTATTCGAAGGTTTTAGCTGGATGTATACCCCAGGAAGACTGTACACCCGTCCACGTGGGGGGGTGCGGGGGTGATTAAAAGTCTAGTAATTTCTAGTCAATTTGGGTTGTTCATTAGGTGGATGATCTGACGATAGAAATTATGTTTAATTTAGGGTTTCTTTCCCCAAAAGGCAACCCCTCACTATATATGAGGGAATTGTATTGTGTCTATATATATCTGTATTCTGAGTGAGGAAGAGAGAGGAGATTGAGAGGGAAGAGGGTGTTACAATGGATCTGTTGTAGGTTGTATCTCTTCAGTTTGCCAGATAATATAATAAAAGAAGGATTGGTTGTTTCTTCGTGGATGTAGCCCAAACTGGGTGAACCATGTATATCTGTGTCTCTCTTGTTTTATGTGTTTTCTGTGTTTATATTTCTACAATATTTTATGTGTTACATTGCTCCGTAATATATATAATTTTCTAACAACTAGTATCAGAGCCGAAGGTCTATTTGGCTGATAAACTCACAGGAGAGAAGGGTTCCTGGTTCGAGTGGGAGCAATGGCAGAAGATGGTAGGTTTAGGGTCAAAAAATTCAACGGCCAAAACTACCAGCTGTGGAAGCTGCAGATGGAATATTATCTGTATCAGAGAGATTTGTACCTACCATTGAGAAGATACGGAATTGTGGCATCATAGGCTTGGGCACACGAGTGACAAGGGGATGTAGATTCTTCACTCAAGAAATTTGTTCCCAGGTTTGAAGCATGTTGATTTAAAATTCTGTGAAAATTCAGTTTATGGAAAATAGAAGAGAGTCAGATTCCTTAGAGTTGGGAAAGAAAAGAAGAGCAAAAAATTAGAGCTTGTGCATACAGATGTATGGGGACCTGCTCAGGTATCATCTCTTGGTTGCTCTCATTATTATGTTACTTTTATTGATGACGCAACTAGAAAAACCTGAATTTATTGTATTCGAAATAAATTTGATGTATTTGATACTTTCAAGAAATGGAAATCTTTGGTTGAAAATGAGACATGTAAAAGGTTGAAGTGTCTCAGATCAGATAAGGGAGGTGAATATTGCAGCAAAGAGTTTGATAGGTACTGTTCAGAGAATGGAATTCACAGAGTGAATATAGTTCCAGGAACACCACAAGAAAATGGTGTTTCAAAGAGGATGAACAGCACAATCATGGAGCGTGCAAGGTGCATGAGATTGCATGCAGGATTGCTTTTACAATTTTGGGAAGATGTTGTAGACACTGATGTTTATCTAATAAACAGAGGGCCTTCAAGTTCCTTGGATGGTGGTATTCTAGAGGAGGCATGGACAAGTAGAAAGGTAAACTACTCATTTTTAAATACTTTTGGTTGTGAAGCCTTTGTCCACATTAACAAAGAAAATAGAACAAAGTTTGAGGCAAAATCAAAGAAATGTACCTTTATTGGATATGGTGTTAACGATTTTGGTTATTGCTTATAGGATTATGAAAATCACAAAATCATTAGGAGAAGAGATGTAATATTCAATGAAAAGGTCTTGTATAAGAATCAGTTGCAGGAAAAGAAACAATAAAAAGAAAACAGAGAATACACAGTGCTTGATGATATCATAGGAAAAGTGATGGTGCCTGAAAATCATAATGATCAATAGCCAGAACAAAAACCACAACAACAACAAGCACTTCAAACACTTGAAAGTGGTGTTAGAAGATCTACCAGGATAAGTAGACCCCCTAAACAATACTCTCCTTCATTATATTATGTATTGTTGACTAATTCTGGTGAACCATAATGTTATGAAGAAGTAGTGCAGGTACAAACCAGGAAGAAATGGGAGGAAGCCATGAAAGAAGAGATGGACTGCTTAGCACATAACTAGACTTGAGACTTAATCAAGTTGCCTCTAGGTAAAAAAAAATTCTAGAATAAATGGGTTTACAGGTTGAAGGAAGAAGATGGAGGAAAAAAAGGTACAAAGCTAGACTTGTGGTGAAGGGGTTTGCACAGAAGAAAGGTATTGATTTTGACAAAATATTTTCTCCTGTTGTTAAAATGACTTCAATTAGAACTATTTTAAGTCTAGTAGTAGTTGAAGATTTGCATCTTGAGCAGTTAGATGTAAAGACAACGTTTCCCCATGGGGATTTGGAGGAAGAGATATATATGCATCAGCCACAACGATATGAGTTAAAATGGAATGAGAAACTAGTGTTCAGGTTGAAGAAGAGCTTGTATGGCTTAAAACAGGCTCCAAGGCAGTGGTATCTAAAATTTGACAGGTTTATGTCTAAACAAGGTTATACTAGATGTCACTATGATCATTGTGTTTATCTCAAAAGGTAAAATGACGGCAGCTATATTATATTGTTATTGTATGTAGATGACATGCTTGTTGCACGTTCTAACATGCAGGAAATAAGTGTGCTCAAAAGGAAATTGGAAAACGCATTTGCAATAAAGGATTTGGTTGCTGCAAAACAAATCCTTGGTATGAGAATAAATAGAGACATGAAAAATCACAAATTAACATTGTCTCATAGTGAGTACATAGAAAAGGTGTTGAAAAGGTTTAATATCCAAAATGCAAAACCAGTTAGTATACCTTTGGCTAGCCATTTCAAATTAAGTAAGGAGGCTTGTCCCAAGGCTCAGGATGAAATGGCTCATATGTCTAAAGTTCCATATGCATTAGCAGTTGGAAGCTTAATGTATGTAATGGTTTGCACAAGGACTGATATTTCACATGCAGTGGGAGTTGTAAGCAGGTACATGAACAATCCAGGAAAAGAACATTGGATGGCAGTGAAGTGGATTCTTAGGTATTTGAGAGGTATCATAAATCAAGCATTATGCTTTGGTGGTTCAAACATTGCTCTACAAGGATATGTTGATGCAGATATGGCAGGTGACAGAGATAACAGGAGGAGCACTACAAGATATGTATTTACTATAGGTGGAACAACTGTGAGTTGGGTTTCAAAAATCCAAAGTGTTGTTGCACTTTCAACAACAGAAGCAAAGTATGTTGCTGCTACAGAGGCTAGTAAAGAAATGATTTGGTTACAAAGATTTCTGGATGAATTGGGTAAGAAGCAGGAGTTGGGAAGGTTATACAGTGACAACCATAGTGCCATACATCTTACAAAGAACTCTGCATTTCATTCCAAGACTAAACATATATATCTCAAGTACCATTTCATACAGTCAGCATTGGAAGAAGGATAGTTGAAGTTGGAAAAGATACACACTAGCCAGAGTCCTGTAGATATGCTAACAAAAGTTGTAACCATGGAGAAACTGAGAATCTTCTCAGTTTCAATTGGTCTTCAAGTATGATGAAGAAGATGAGAAACAGCCAGGTCCAAAGTGGAGTCATTGTCTAGAAAATGAAGCAGCGGTGGAGTTGCTATAATCAGTCTCCAAGTGGGGGACATTGTTGGGTGTGGAGCCTAATTATCTTTTGTATTCAAAGGTTTCAGCCACATGTATACCCCAGGAAGACTGTACACCCCTCCATGCGGGGGAGTGCAGGGGGGCTAATCCCCCTTGGCTGGGGGGTTGCCCCCGAAGCTAAAAATAGATGTAAAATTGCCTTGTAAAAGTCTAGTAATTTCTAGTCAATCTGGGCTATTCATTAGGCAGATGATTTGATGGTAGAATTTATGTTTAATTTAGGGTTTTTTTCCCTAGAAGGAAACCCCTCACTATATATGAGGGAATTGTATTGCATCTATATATATCTATATTCTGAGTGACGAACAGAGAGGAGATTGAGAGGGAAGAGGGTGTTACAGCAGATCTGCTGTAGGTTGTATCTCTTTAGTTTTCTGGATAATATAATAAAATAAGGATAGGTCGTTTCTCCGTGGATGTAGCCCAAACTGGGTGAACCACGTATATCTGTATCTCTCCTGTTTTATGTGTTTTTTGTGTTTATATTTATGCAATATTTTATGTGTTCCATTGCTCTGTAATATAAGTTTCTAACAAACTCCACACTACTTTACCAATATAATCATTAGGTCAATCATGCTCTTTCCTTCTACAGAGCATACTCCCCTTTAATAGGCACTGGGGTAATCAACATCTTTATGATTGTTGAGCAATGAATTTTACTTTCTTTTAACATGTAAGAGACAATCAATACCATAATTCATTAGGAAGTGCTTACATGGAATATTTGTAATACTGATTACTATGAAATTATACTATACCATCTCATAAATACAATATTCTTACAAGTCTATAATATTGAACACACATGTGCTTGCATGGTAAATTCATATAACTCATTAATATGCATGGATATTAAGCATGTTCCTCTCCAACATGTTTATCTTAATGACTACTTAATGAGACTATGGTACACAACATGTAAACCTATCCATGACAAGGCATAGGTATATATATAACACAATTAAGCCCGCATACAACCATGGACTTCCTCCATTATATAATCACCCTTACATGTATTAGGTGAGATTTTTTTTTATTCACCAATCCATATTTATGTCTCCTACATAATATAATTTTCCACGCAGTTCCTAAATTGGTACATGTTATGGTTTGTGCTACAGAGTTTAAGCAAAAACTTTCTAATTTCTCTTCATCATTCATGTATGTATTTTACCTTCACTTCTGAAGCCACAGCCTCCACATGCTCAAGTATGACTAATTTGGAGATTTACATGAAAAATAATCCTACTAAGATAAACTAGAATTCGCTTTGCTCATTTACAGAAATCATTATACATAAGGTTTTGACGCATAAATATTTATCTAGTTATCTATTACAAGCATACTATGTTCCATACTAAACATAATGACGATCAAGTCCCTATTAAAAAGAGGTCTCACACATATACTTTTAAAATATAGGCATTTCTGCTTATACATCATCATCCATGCAAATGCTATCATGAGTGGGATAGATCTGTGGCCCAAGAAATAATAGTTACATACTACGCCACTTACCACTAACTCTACTATTTGATGCAATACAGATACATGCTCTTTATATTCTTAACATTTTTTATGCAAACCTTTTTCGTTGAATAACACCTTACTAGGGTTTATATAATTATCCTTTTATTTAGTAAATTCCCTTTATACCACTTGTAGGGGTGTCAATTTTCTTGTATTGTAGTTGTGATAACATGATGACTATATCATTAACTTCATAAATTTCTATCCACTTAGAATAATTTATTTCACTCCGAGCTTTAATTTTTTTGCAAGGAGAAGGACATTTTGGGTGACTTGAATAAGATTAAAATTTTTCAATCCAATGGACTTGCATGTAGCCCTACCCATTATTGTGAATATCATTAAACACAATCATGAGCATAAGCACAATCATATCCTTAACTAAAATTGAAAATTCACAATCATGAGCATAAGCACAATCATATCCTTAACTAAAATTGAATAGGTATAAGTAAGAGCATTTCCTTGGTGAAACTTGAACTCTAATGAGAAATTGAATAATACTCCGCCTTCAATAATTTTTTTAACAAATTCGCACAAACTCTTGATCAGCGTCGAGAGGTCATACAGTGGAAAAATGACAGATATGAGAAAAAGGTGAATAATTTTGCACCGACTCATGTTCTCTCCGCAAAAAAACTCAATACTGGTCAATTCTGACTTCTACACCTTCCCTACCAAAACGTTTTTTTAATTAAATTTAAAAACTACTTGGCTAGTCATATCGTTAATAATTTAAAACTACCTTTATCATTGAAGTCGAGGCCAGTATAATGGAGAGTAGTGGGGAAAGTGAAACAATGGCATAATCTTTGAAGACGAGAATGATATTTGTTGTTGCATTGTTGGGGCTTGCAATATACGTGTGCACAAAACCATTTCATATGAGTGTGATTTCCCATTTGCCAAACTTTATACCGTATATAGTGGTATCCCCACCATGGCAGCTTCCTTAGATAAGGGATGAACAAAAAAAACATTGAAATTCTGAGATCAAGTTCTGGAATGAAGTCCAGGGACGACAGAGCATCACATTCGATATTCAAGGCAGAGGACCTTACTCTGGTGTATCAGATGGGTAGGTCATGTTCTGGAATGGTCAAAAATGGTTGGAAATCACTGTAATTAAAGATGGTCAGGATGAAACACCAACAACTAAATTCTTAACTTCCATTTTAATGGCCATTTTAATTAACCACGTTCGAATGTTTTTTTGATTATCGTGCTGGTTTGAGTACAAAGTATATTTTACCATGGCGATGCCACTTAGCATTGTTCCATCACTTTGAAGACTTGTGATCTTACCTACTATGATAATTACAAATCTGGTAACTGCTTAAACTAATATACCTTATTCATTCACCGATACTATGGTCTGCAAACATAATTGTATACCTCAAACTGATAATGTAGACTTAGGGAGGGAAACCACCGGTGCGTCTCCTCCGTTACATGCATCAAATGAGTTCTTTGTTTTTGTTTTTCGGACCTATTTTCCATTCTGGAATTTGTATTACTACATGATCCCACACATGCCCTATTGTTTCAAGTTTGAGTGGACTCTTTAGCTGAAGAATAAACAAATTGAAACCTACATCAATAATTCCATCACGTCACTCATTTAACCTCTATGACTATCATGATTTCCATAGCTTATTAGGTGCAAACTCGTTGCAATCCCATTACACATCACAACCTATTTTGCCAACGACAAGACATATGGACGACTAAAACTTGGGAGTGTAAACACTAAGGGCGCGTTGACACTGATTGCATGCATATGTTAACGATGATTCACAATCTACTGCGTGTTCTTTTTTTCTTTTTCTTTTTCTTTTCTTTTTTTTTGTTTCAAAAGGTGGAAAAACCTATCAAACTCAATTTGTCAAAACCAACAGTGAGGACAGCCATCTCTGGCTGCTATCCGCCAATGTCAGTTGACATATCACTGTTATCAAGGAAAACCACGCCACCTGAAATAACCCGCTGGTGGTGCGTAAGGGAGCAGGCTATCACTCCTGCCAGATGCCTCTGGGTCTTGGGCCGTTAACCTGTTTCCTTACATCCGAGGAAGACTAGCTCTTAGCCAAGCAGAAGCAGTTGTGTACTAGTTTTTTTTTTTTAACTGAATTATATATATATATAGATATATATCGTTCACACAAAACAACACCAAGTGAAACAGTACCTTTCCACTGTTATTCGCAGAGGATAGAGAACGAAGCTCACTCGCTTTTTATATCGATGGATACACCATGTAGTTGGGATCAACAATATCTCCAGAATTTTTTTCTAAGTTCATTGCATGGATAAGGCTGAGCATTGGTCACTCTATCCATTCCAACTCTTCCGACTACTCAATGTTTTTCACAGGAATAATATGGATAACTTAATGCGACTCAGGGGGTGGATAATCCTTATCATGACGTCTTGATCTCACTATAAACAGTAGGAAACAACAGAGGTTTTCAGTTTTTCCCCAATGTTTCCATGGAAATAGCATCGTTGGCTTGTGACCAACTCACTTACCTCCAAATTAGTGATAAATCAGGCACCTTTAGTATCGCGGCCCTTTTTCTTGAACTTTCTCCATGTATTGTTGTTTATTAATAAAGCATGCTCGATAGCCACCCCAGTTGGTGTTTATCCAAATCCTATAGAAAAACAACTATTTTTTCGACCGTGCATGGGAATAAAACACGCCATCGTAGATGTGATTGAACTTATCTATTTTTCCCTGCATATTGTTATTTATTCATAAAGAATGCTCCATAGCCACCCCAAGTAGAGATTATCCAAAATCCTACATAAAAACCACTATTAAATTCGGCAACTGCAAGAGAATCTTCTGTCGATCATTCCAATTGGGTACCATTTTGTTTCACATCTTCACCATCTTCGTAGGAGCAGAGGCAATGATTTGCATCACTGAGGGATAAACGATTTTATGTGACGGAAACAACCAAATTCTCATCATACACAACCAAATTTGAATACTACAGAATGGATTGGTAACGAGTTAATCCCCGGAGAAATAGAGTGAGGTTTAAAGTGACATGCCCAAGAATGGGTTCCACCAATCGATTAAGCGACGTACCCAATCAGTCTGTTGCCATTGTTATTGAAAGTTTGCATGTAGAATTAGAAGCTTAAGTCAAGATCATGAACTCCCTTAAGTGTATTGCACAAATAATCTCCCTTTTGGAATCATTTACATGGCTTGGTGCTTACGTATTGAGAGCTTTTCTATTGCCTTATGGCAGGACTATGGACTACGCTGACTTGAGAGTTTGTTGACTCCAATAATATTGTTGCTCTATAAAACATAACGATAATCTGATAACCCTCAATAGAAACTCAAGAGCTTGAAATCCCTTTTGATTTTCGAGAAATCCATGTTTATTTACCTTGACATCAATTTCGTGGAAAACATTGGTCGAATTGACCCAATACTAAATTTTTGACTCCTACAGTCTTTCAGGAAATCATGTATCCATACACAATCTAAATAATGTCAACCTGTTCTCATAATGAATGGAACTCAACACTAAATGTAATTGCTCGATCCAATTAAATTATTATACATATGTTAATGATTCCTCCATAAACTATGTTATTGTTTAGATTTAATATGAAGGAATCATAATTTCCTTTAATGACTAGAAATCAATACGACCCTAACTTGTTCTAAGATCCAAGACTAATTTTTTACCTTTCTGGATCTCGTTTATTTTTCCTATAGAGATTTTATAATTAAAACCCATCAATGAAACCCTACAGAGGTGGATGAGTCCATAGGCCTTAGAGTTTGAACGTATGGCTCTTCTACCATTTGTAACGAACCTCCTTAGCCCACCGAAGAAAATAACCTCTAGGCCCCAGAAATTTAAAATTTTTGTCTTGATTACAATTAAGATTTCACAATCATCATGAGTCCAGCGAACCAAGGATCATGACGACGGTGAAATATCATGGTAAAGAATCATATACCCTGGGTGTAATATCACATGCTCCCTTGACATGCAACCCTTACAACTACTATAATGTCTTCATCCAATATTCCATGCAACTTTAATAGAACCTTTTCCTACGTCTATTTTCAATAGCACGAGCATGAATCCTACTTCAGGCATAATGAAAGCTACTATTGTCTTATCTATTATGCACATGAAAGAATACCTACACCATCCTTAACCGGTACCAGGATGAGGGAATTTAGATTCAGTTGTTAGAGTTTATAATTCAAAACAACCACTTACGTTTTCATACACTTAATGTGTTCTGTTGTTACATCATAATGCAATGAGAACATATGCATAATAATAATCCATCATTTTCATCATAAAAATTACTCTTAAGCAATAGAAAGAACGGAGATTGAACCTTATTGAGTATGCATACCATAGAACTTCTAACCATCATGGATTATTATGTTAATGGCATCATACCATCTGTTCTACATGCAACCACCATTATCTGCCATGTTAACTAGAGACTTTATATCGCATTACATACCTACTCTAATCCTTTAAAATGATGATTACCTTTAGATTCATCGGATATTACACACATCCACATGCATAAAATGAGATTAATTACAAGAATACAGATAGAAGCATCAATAGATAAATTATGCCATGCAAGTACAAAATTGGAATACATCAAGGAAAGAAACACAACTTATAGTACCTTATTGCATGGATTGAATAACATGAAGATCTGGCTTCACGATTTCAGACTTAGAAAGAAAATAATTTATCATGTATAGTTACCATATTCCAACCTCTTAAGCATGGTCAAAGGAATAATCATATGCACATCAAGCCACAGTGGATGCAATCATTTCATAAGGAAACATTAACATAGGTAATTTATTAATGAATAATGGTCACATGCCAATTTCTACCATGAATGGGTCCTAGAACTGTTATGCACAAAACTACAGTTAACTTCACACTGTAATACAAATTGTAAAATAAATTGTTATTCCATAATAGAGATAAATTCAACCATCATTATATCTCAACTAATTGATTTTAATCTCATAACATGTAAGGATTAACAAAAAACACATACCATGCAAGTGAATCTCATGAGATTAGAGGGAAACATCATTAAATCTTGGATTTCAAGCATTTGTGGTTCATTTATTTTAAGTTGAATCTCGGAGTATCCATAGTAATAATCATACCTCTCAACATTGAAAAATCCAATAGGGATCCATCATCATTAAATCTATTAATACATAAGCATCTACTATTAATCAAGCATTCTCATGGCAAAGAAAAATTAAGAACTCTTCCCATAAACAAACTCGAACTATAACAAAGAGAGAGTAAAAGTCATCATACAACCATTCCACACATCTGACACCAACTAAAACCTCATTTGGAGGGAGGAGCATCACCACCGAGCAATGAATCACCTTTGATTCCCATCGATCCGAAGATCTTGCCAAGGATCAACTATCCTAATTGGTCAATGCACTAGGTATTTAATGCCCTCTTTCATCATTTAGTTACCATTAGTGACATCCCACTTTTATGGATTTTTCCATTTGTGTAGGTAATCTTTGGAAAAGATTGTCTTTATCTCCCGTAAGGATAAGGTCCAACTCATTCATATGGATTTTTCCGATAACCTTAGTGACCTGAATATGGTTTCACATGAAATTCCCTCAACATCAAATTCTTGAGCTCATTACAATCTTTCACATATATGCTGTCCCTAAATCTAACAAATCCATCTACCATGAGACAATAGTGCACATCATGTGCACCCTATACCTGTACCACTACATGTACCTCTACCCTTACCACTACTTGTACCTCTACCTATACCACTACCTCTACCTATACCTTTAATGTATTGAAACCTGTGCACAGTCTCCACATACATGTCATCTTGTTGGCCTACCTGCAAGATCCTATCATGTAAATCTATCCCATAGGAGCTCATAACTATACTGTGATTTACCTGTATCCACTTACTAAGAGAATATGCCACCTTGTTCTCTTTACCTTTGATATCCCTAATCTCAAAGCCGAACTCATTGATCATGGCCAACCATCGAGCCTACCTCCCATTAAAATTCGGTTGGTCAAATAGATACCACAAACAAACGTGATCACTCATCAATACAAACCTCTTGCTAAGAAGATAGTGCCTCCACATATTTAATGCATGTACGGTTGCTTCCACATCAATATCATGTGTCGGATAGTTATACCTGTTCTCATTTAGTTTCCGTGACTCATAGCATACCACTTGTCCATCCTGCATAAGGACTCAACAAAGTCCTCTCTTGAAAGCATATTTACATACTACACACTATTTATTTCGATCTACAATCTTTAACACTAGTGCATGTGTCAACTTCTTGAGCTACCCGAAACTAGGATGCAATCTCCTCTGTCCATTCAAACTTCTTACCTTTCCTTGTTAGCGTCCTATAGTTTTTATAGGATTTCTCGATTATAGATGATCATTATTACATTTCAGATATTGTAAATAGTATTCCATGTTGTAAATTATTTCCAAAAAAGGTCAAAACCTTAAGAAAAATAAAAAAAATATGCTTGCAAGACGAAATGCAACATTAGAGGATAATTAAGTATGTCTAGATTAAATTAATCACATCATTTAAATGTGATTAAATAAAACTGTAATAAAAGCCTTGGTATTATAGCTTGGTTTTGTTGTAAGGTTGAAAATGACAAAAAGGGATTTTGTCACACAGGGTTAAATGGTTTCTTCTTTCACACTCCTCAATCCTATCACTCAATAGATTGATGGCCTACATTACGTTTCATCCACTCCTCACCATCAAAACTTTACCGTTAGGGGGGCGGGGGGGTGAGGGGGTCCAAAATGGGTGGCATTCAAACTCGCCTCCATAACAACATGTCACCATTCCATGATTTCTCACTCCCCTAGTCCGAAACCATTAACTGCCTTCCCCCACCTCCCAAAAGTGGTTTCTCTGCCCAATGATACCACTATTATGTTCACCTACCATGTCCCCAATTCATCACGTCCGCCACTCCCATCACGCACCGTATCCTCCACCCATTACTCCCGTGCCAAAATACACTTGCCATGTCACTCCTCGTCTCCCACTCCTATTCGGCCACCTAATCATATTTCTTCCAACCATGTGCCTCCATGACACTTCACATCTACACATCATATGTCTGTTTCGTGGTTAGTTAAAAATATGTTTTTCCCTATACAACACAGTGATTTCAAACATTGTTTACATGCAGCTGATAAGATATTTTCAAAAACTGAAAGATGTTTTTTCTTCTAACATTGTTATGCACAAAAACCACTATCAGTTTTGTAACAACTATTATTTGGGAGATGCTAATAATTCTTTAAAGGAACTTTTTCCAGAACTTTCCTATTTTAGGCACCTTTTTACAGAAACTATTGTGGATAATGAGGGATGAATATTAGGAAGCTAGAGAATATTTTTTTTCCCCAGATAATAAAATACACAAACCTCTCTCGTTTTTGTAACAACTATTATGGTTTGGGATATTCGGATGGATCTTTGCATATATGTTTTCTCGAATTTTCCTATTCAGCCATAGTTTTGTAGAAAAAATTGATGCCAATCAGAGATGACTCTTTTGAAACTGGAGGAGGTTTGTGTTCCTAATATGCAAAAGTGAAATAACCTACTTTATATCTTACGCAACTATTTCAGAATGATAGATACATTTACATATTTACAGTTTATTTGTCAGACTGTACAAAGTCCTATTTTAGACATCATTTTGCAGAGAATATTCAGAACAACTGGAGCTGAATTTTGGGAATCGAAGAAATTTTTATCAAGAACATAATTATCTATAATAACCTTCGTCACGTTTTACATAACTATCTTGGATTGAGCTATAAAAATTGATGATTAGACCCTATTTTTGAGCATTTCGGCAGGAAAATGCTCAAAGACAGTTAGCAACCTCATCAACTAAGAGTTGCAATCAAATTCGAATTTATCTTCTTTGTCGACATAAATCCATAATTATAGAACCAAGTAGATATGTTAGTTTTAAATGTCCTACATTTTATTTCTATTTGTGTAAAATATTTTAGGATATTTTTAAAAGTATCTTTAGATTTTTATCAAGATATCTTAGTTTAGAATTTTTATAAATAAATCATCATTTCAAGTAAGAAAGGATTTGGGTTTGTATGAACAAATCTATTTTCCAATGTAAAGATGTTCATTGAGCTCAAATGGACTTATTAATAATAAAAAAATAATCTCTACAGGGTACTTCTGTTGCGATATACTCGTAATGTTTTCCTTAATGTAATTATGTTTCCACTGTTATTGTCTGTATGTTTATCATCTGAAATCTAATTGTAAAATAGGAGATTTGAAAAATAAGATATGTTTCTTAACACCTTATTTGTACTAGTTTTATAATCTGTATCCTTTCTTCTAAAGTCTGATTGAAAATTTCGTAAATGCTTTTCAATCACTGTTGAAACACTTGTTTTCTCCATTCCATAATTTAATTTAAAGGTCTAGTATGTGTCACTAACTTTTCCCGTGATTACTCCTTTTAGCTTTCAGTCTAGTATCCAACTTTATTCGACTCCATTTCCCAATGGATTCATCTTGATCTTCCAACCAAGTCATTTTCAAAATCAAACTCTTAGCCCAATAAATAACCTGAAAATCCCATTAAACAAAGATAAATCTCACAGAGAGATCCCCATCTGAGTTTAGGACGGCTAAATCCTAAACTCGAAAGTGGTTTTCATGTTGGCTCTGTGGTTTTTTTCTTGATCCTTGAAATTACGAAATGCTAACACTCCTATCATAATTTACTAAGGCCATGAAATATCTCACCTCATCCACATTCCTGGGATCTGCCCACTCCATGATAGATCTTACCTTTTATGGGTCCACTAGTATGCTATCTTTTGAAACCACATGTCCCAAGTAGTGTACCTCACCCTGGAAGAAATTTCACTTGTTCAGTTTAACATTAAACTTACTCTGTGTCAACAATATCAAAGGTGCTGGTAAATGCTAGACATGCTCTTCTTCATTTTTAGAATATACCAATATACCATCAATGAACATAATAACAAACTTGTCCAAATGTGGATGTAACACACTATTCATCAAGCACATAAAGGTAGCTCGATAATTAGTTAAACCAAATGGAACTATAAAAAACTCATGATGCCCATAACTGGTCCGGAAAACTATATTGTAGATGTCGTCTTCTTTAATGTGTATGGATGATATTTGGATATCAGATAAATCTTCGAGAACATTGTTGCTCCCTCCAACTGAGTGAACAAGTCAACAATCCTCGGTAATAAATACCTATTATTAATGGTCACTTTGTACAACTAACTGTAATCAATGCATACCTTGAGAGTACCATCCTTCTCCTTCACAAACAATACTGGTATGCCCCATGGAAATACACTTGGCATAATGTACCCCTTGTCAAGCATTTCCTTCATTTACGGCTTACACTCTACCAACTCATCTATATTCATCATGTACGGTGCCCTCGATGCCTCAAATGCCACTAGAACTAACTGAATAGAAAAGTCTACCTCCATGTGAGGTGGAAACTCTAAAATATTTGTATGAAATACATCCTGAAACTGATGTAGAAATGGTACCTACTTAATACATATTCATCCTCAATTTCCTTTCCATTGTCACTAGAAATGTGCATTGCAAATAACACACACCTTTTCTTGTTACCACACTTGGCCTGCATAGTTGTCACCATTCTTACTGATGTTTCTTTATTCTTACCCAACAAGACTCTTCCTTCCCCATTTTCATCCAAGCACTCAATGGATTTATCGTAACAATCCACCTTGTTTCTATGAAGGTATACCTAATCCATTCCCAACGACATATTGTATTATCCCAACGGTAATAGATTCAAATGTTCTGATCTAGTGATACCATTTAAATCAAATGCACAAGCTCTTACCCAATGATGAACTCACTTCTTTGTACCTATAACCAACTACAATAACCAAGACTCTGCATGCACTTGTTTATTCAAACCACACTTATCCATGAGGTTTATATTAACATAACTATAATTAGATCTAAGGTCAATCAAAATAGAAACAACTTGATCACAAAGCTTACCATAGATCTCAACAATACATTCCTGACAATATTCCTGTTTGTTATCTAGCATTGCATAGATATTAGGAATACTTTGCCCAACATCTCCCACTCCTTGTGCCTCCTGAGCATTGTAGATTTGTGTTTCACCACCCAGATACTCTGGAAAATCTCTCCTACAATTCCCTCCTCAACAAGTCCAACATTGTAGAGGTTTCCATTCTTCATCCTTATTCTACTCCTTAGAGCGAAGTCCCTGTCCTCTCTCAGATGCATTGAACCTCTTAGACTACCTGCATTCTCTTTATTGCCTACACCCTTAGGTTTTTCTCCCTTCTTGTACCATTTTCCTTTGTTCCTTGCATTGCCTTTCCATTATAGCTTAGTTTTATATCTATTATTTGATTGCTCATAATAATGCTTTAGCTTTTGGATGGCCTCCTCCAATGAACTAGGATCATCAAACTCAATCCTGTCTTCAAATGAAATCAGTAATTGACTAGTGAATCTCTGAATCTTTGCCTTGTCCTCCTTGCGATAAGGCACATACCTCAGTAGCTTTAAGAACCTACTAGTGTACTCCTCATCTATCATTGATCCCATCATTAGATCATAAAAATATTTTTCCCTCTAATCACAGTATCTCTCTGATAGGTACTACTTCTTTAATAGTCTCTCGAACCCACTCCAAATCAAGTCCTCCTCATGAATACCTCTGACATTCTTCACATCTTCCCATCAAATATCTTCTCTACCTTTGAGACTAAATGTAGCTATTATTTCTTTCATGTTCTCTGAATAATCATGCAACTGTTGGAAATAATACTAAGAAGGGGGGGGGGGGGGGGGCGTGAATCAGTATTAGCAAATCAATAACTTTTTCATTTCCATACTCAGATTCATATACGCTACTTCAGTTAAGGGAACCCACGTGTACACGCAACTGTGTCTAATGCAACTAGCATATATCTAATAAACTTATGATTCAGTTAATCCATTAAATATTGATCTTTACTTAGTGCATCAGAACTTCATTAACCATATGAACAATAAACAGGTGCAGTAAAACAGAATAGATCATCAAACACAAGAAGCACACATGAACACTATGATGTAATGTGGAAACCCAATGTGGGTAAAAACAACCTACTGCAATTCGTCTCTATCTTCTTTTAATAAGAAACTTCTTTTTACAATATTTCTGTACTGGAGCAGTCTTATATGAGTACACAAGCTTCTACCCGCAGAAGGCTACAATCAACTCTCTTTCTCTAGCTTCTTCTAGAAGGGAGCTACAACCCCCTTAGCTCTTGTACTAGACGATCTGTTTACTAGCACGTAGGTGCCAGCCTACTGAAGGCTCCAACCTTCACTCATTTTCCAACTGCTACTGGAAGGGAGCTATGACCCCTTGGCTCTTGTACTGGCCAATATGTTTACCAATACGTAGGCACTGGCCTACAGAAGGCTCGTATCTTTTCTCTTCCTCCAGGGACCACGTTTTATAAATTTTCATACTGGATACTCCTGAAGCACAACACCATAATCTGAAGGTCACGTTTCATCCAATTTTCATACTGGACCCATCAATATCATTTAAGCACAAAATCAATCACCACTGTGATACAACTAATTATCAATCTCTGAATCACCCAACACTGAATCACTGAAACCCTATCAATAGAAACACAGTCACCAGAACATAGAGCAGTTCACAGAACTTTGTAATAATATTTAGAGCCAGCTGTATCATCTCAAATCATGCATCAGAGTGCATACGCTACTTGGAAGAGTCGAACCAATGTGTATACGCAACTTCACCAAAGCGAACCAGCGTATATGTCATCAAATACTTACCTATAATTTCACTACACTTCCCAACTTCAGACATACCCAGATCATTACATACAAAAGGATAATACATGTGTTAGCGACCAGATCAAGTCTATTAGATTACATAAGGATAAGTCATTATGATCCTAATCCATTATTAGATCTCATCCATCAACACTAAAGCTCAACACAATCAACCAATCTGAATATGCAAAATACTGACACCAGTAAACAGTCACTAGAACTTTGCATCAACAACCAGAATCACCTGTAACTTCAAACATCATAGTTCATATGGTGTATGCTGCTTAGATGTATCTAACCTACATATATACGCACTTTTATCAAAGTGAACCAGCATATAGATCTGTAAATATTCATTCATATTTTGTAGCTATTCCAGAGTTGAGTTATACCCAGATCATAATATTTACAGAACATTACGTGCGTCAGTATACAGATCAAGAACAAACATGATCAAACCATATAGAGATGATCCATTCCAACACATAAGATCTCGATCCATCATTAGACCTTGCCTCCATCAACCGGTGAGATTTCTCCTTGTCTCACATCAAGCAAAGCATCATAAACCCATAACTTGCATACTAGATCTCACACTTCATCAGATATTCAAGACATTTTCAGTGCCTTTGCCTAATGATCTTATCCTCCTTTTATATTCTTAGGCCTTACTTAATACCATGGTCCAAAACCATTTAGAACCAATACCTTAGTCTAAATACCTGGGGTCAATACCCCAGTCCAAATACCATGGACCAATACCAAAATACCATGGTCCAAATACCGTGGACCAAAACTTAGTTTCTGACATGTACGCACTTTTCCTTGCGTGAAAGTGCATGTATATGCATATGCACCTTCTTCTCAATGAACCTACGTATATACACAGCTTGGTCAAGGTAAACCTACGTATACCTATTTTTCTTTCATTCTGTGAGCCTAAACTGTGATTCAATACTGTTAACCTGTAGTACCTTGATCTTCATCATCTTGGACAACACCTGTATCAACTTGCTGCACTGTGAACTATCATTTCCTTTCAACTGCCTTGCATCACATCTATTAGCACAACTACCATGTATTAATGTCACATCTGATATCTCTTGTGCAGATTCATCTAGTTACCATGTATAAGTGAGTTGTTCTGCTACAAGAGGGTTGCCATCAAGTACAACACATTCATCATAATGCCAAAAATCTACCCCTTTGGACTTGATGGCAACAACCACACCAATTCACTCTCCCCCTTTGACATCGAGGGCAAAGGGAAGACCAAGATATTCTCTTCCTTGATATGCATTCTGCTATCCATACTCCCCCTGAGTACTTGCTAAAATATCTGATTGATCTCCCCCTTTGTATATGCCAAGTTGTATCAATCCATCCATGCTACCTCTGAGTACATGCCGAAATCTCTGCTCTGCTGAAGTGTGCTCTTCATGCTCCCTCTGATTGTAAGCAAGATCTATGAAAAGATGTTCTACATGAAGAACTTGACTCTATACATCATAAATGACCTTCCTATCACCAAGGACTCATACATACATCCATCTCCCAACTAAGTAGGGATATACCAATATTGACTCATCCACCCAACTAAGTGGGGATACACAAAAAGCTTATTCGTGATCAAACAAGAACATTACATCATCCATCCCAGGCATAGTGGGAAACAACCTGTGACAAGGTATGTCTACATCTACCTGTGACAAGGTATGTCTACATCAATTCATCCTCTTGATCTTGAGCATTGTCATAACCTTCCATGAATCAATTCTGCATATTTCATACTAAATCATTCACATTATCATATGTGAAAAACATCATAGCCATCACATCATCATCAAGATCTGCATGATCTTTTATACCATCCATGTATCATTACTCGGGAACATCCCACATCTAATAAGAATTAATCAACATATGTGAGTATCAACCTATCATCATCATCATGTCTTCGAATAGTTATGTCTTCATGTGATCTGCAATAACTCCATTATCTTGGCCAACCAACAATGCAACTTCATGTATCTAGCATACTATATATATCACTATGTATCTAGCAATCCTTGAGCTCAAGATCTTTTTTCAAGACTTCTTGATATCATCAACAGCAACATTCCTCAATCATGTGAGAGTCAAGAACTATAGTAATCTTGCATCATAACTATATTATATGATCTTTATGCATATGGCGACAACAACATATGAGTGGCTCATCATTAAGTAATGAAGTTGTGTATTCAAGCTTTGTACTTATCGTTATCCTTACCATGTAAGTAACATATATGCATCATCAAAGAATCAACAAAATATCTGATCTGAACACCAACTATGTAACCCCAAGAATCATATGAGACTTTGCCATAGACAACTCATAACCATTTCATAGCAAGATGTATCATTTAGCCATATAAGCATCATCACCAAGGACTTCTAACCATAATGCCAACAATGCATTATTCAAAGCATAAGCTCCCCCTGTACCTGTTCCATCTATTTACTGTCAGATCTGATCATGAATAAGAAGTATCAAGGCATCATCAACATCAAGTTAGGATCAAAAATACTTCTAAACATCTTATGAGTATCAAGACATTTCCACACATCATCAGCAGATTGTAACCATTATCAAACAGAGACAATAATGGACTGAATCATATCAGACCCTTTTTCCTGAGCCTGTCCCACTAGTTTTCCTCAAACTAACATATACATGACTGTGCAGTGATTAACTCGCATAATTACACGACTTATCTTCATGAAACTTGCGTATGAAATTTAGAACACTGAACTTTCACACTTTCAGCTTCCTCTAAGTCTGTTATGTCTGTACATCGTGTTGTGCCACATCTTTCTGACTGTACTTCCTTCTTCTTCCATATCTTCAAGTGTGATGATGTTTTCTCCTTTTCGTATGATGCCCGTACCTTGTTCCTGCATTCCTTTGCTATATGTCCAAGCCTGTTATATGCATAACATCTCATATGTTTCATATTCCTTCTATAGTAGTCAATGGCTTTGTGACCAAACATATTGCAAGCAAAACAATATCCCTTGAAGTATTTGGAACGTGATGATCTTTCTATGTGACAGTCTTGAACCATTCTACTTCTGCATCTCGCTGCAACATGTCCAAGATTATGACATACATAACATTCAACATTATTCATTGGAGGAAATAATTGTCTATCACTTCCACAGTTAGGAGCAAAAGATTTTCTTTGAGGAATTTCTTTCCTTGGCTATTGATGGGGTTGTCCTCTCATGTACTTGTTGATCATTTCAGATTTCTCATTAGAGTTCCTTGCCTCACCTTGTGAGCTAGATTCATCTTCAACAGATTCATAAAAACCAAGACCAGTTTTGATAGCAGGGGATCTTTGACTACTAAGAATAACATCCAAGATCTTAGTACTATCTTGAAATCATAAGAGTTTATCCGTTTCTTCTAATTTATCATTTAGAATATTTACCTCAAACTAATGTTGCTCTTCCTTTTCAAGATACTGATTCTTCATGATTCCTTTAGATTTTCTTCCTTCTTCCAACTAATGTCTTAATTCAAGAACTTTGTTTTCTTGTTTTCTCAAGAGCTTGGAGTAGTTCTTTATTCTGCTTATTTGATTCTTCAAGATATTCTTTTAGCGAGAGGATCTTAGATTCAAGAGTTTCATAGTAACTGGATCTTTCTTCGAGTTTCTTGATTGTTGTGCTCCTTTCATTTACTTCATTTCTTAACGATGTCACTTCATCTTGTAGCTTTTGACATTGATCTTCCTTTTCCTTGAATGGCTTCCTTACCTTGTTTCCTTCCTCTAGTTGAGCTTTTAGTTTGGTAGCTTCTTCTTTGGAGGCACATTCCCTTTTGTCTAATAGATCTTGTTGATCTTTAATTTTGTCTATAAGCTTTTTAAATTTTGTTCCTATTTGATATCTTTCATTCTCACCCATAAGAGAAAGTTCAGTTGTTTCGCTATCACTTTCATCATCTGCAAGTGGATGGAGAAATGTATCACTAGAGGATAACAAACTCATACCTGATAGTTATTTTGCTTGTTCATCTTCATTTTGAGGTGATTTTGAATCTGAAGTGTTGCTTCCACATATTCCCCAATCGATTCTCCCACTGTCATAGTTCCTTTGAGATGTCTTCTTCTTTTGAGGCACTTTCTTCTTTAGCTTATTTCCTAGTGTTCTACGGATCTCCTTCAAGCGATCAAGATTCTACCAAAGGACCTACCCTGATACCAATTTTTGGAAATAATACTGAGAGGGGGGCGGGTGAATTAGTATTAGAAAATCAATAACTTTTTCATTTCCATATTCAAATTCATATACACTACTTCAGTTAAGGGAACCCACATGTACACACAACTGTGTCTAATGCAACTAACGTATATCCAGTAAACTTATGATTCAGTTAATCCATTAAATGTTGATCTTTAGTTAGTGCATCAGAACTTCATTAGCCATATGAATAGTAAACAGGTGCAGTAAATAGAATAGATCATCACACGCAAGAAGCACACATGAACACCATGATTTAAGGTGGAAACCCAAAGTGGGTGAAAACCACCTGCTGTAATTTGTCTCTATCTTATTTTAATAAGAAACTTCTTCTTACAATATTTCTATACTGGAGCAGTCTTATACCAGTACGTAGGCTTCTACCTGCAGAAGGCTACAACCTCATCTCGTTCTCCAGCTTCTCCTGGAAGGGAGCTACAACCCCCTTAGCTCTTGTACTAGCCGATCCGTTTACTAGCACGTAGGCGTCGACCTACTAAAGGCTTCAACCTTCACTCATTTTCCAGCTGCTACTGGAAGGGAGCTACGAACCCTTGGCTCTTGTACTGGCCAATATGTTTACCAGTACATAGGTGCTAGCCTATAAAAGGCTGCTATCTTTTCTCTTCCTCTAGGGACCACGTTTCATAAATTTTCATACTGGATACTCCTGAAGCACAACACCATAATCTGAAGGTCATGTTTCATCCAATTTTCATACTTGACCCATCAATATCATTTAAGAAAAAAATCAATCACCACTGCAATACAACCAATTATCAGTCTCTGAGTCACCCAACACTGAATCACTGAAACCCTGTCAACAGAAACACAGTCACCAGAAACAGACCAGATCACAGAACTCTGCAATAATATTAAGAGCCAACTATATCATCACAAATCATGCATCAGAGTGTATACGCTACTTGGAAGAGGTGAACCAGTGTGTATACGCAACTTCACCAAAGTGAAGCATCATATATGTCATCAAATACTTACCTATAACTTCGCACTTCCCGACTTCAGACATACCCAAATAATTACATATAAAAGGATAATACGTGTGTTAGCAACCAGATCCAGTCTATTAGATTACATAAGGATAAGTCATTATGATCCTGATCCATAATTAGATCTCATCCATCAACACTGAAGCTCAACAAAATCAACCAATTTGAATATGTAGAATACTGACACCAGTAAGCAGTCACCAAAACTTTACATCAACAACCAAAACCACCTGTAACTTCAAACATCATAGTTCATATCATATACGCTACTTAGATGTATCTAACCTACGTATATACACACTTTTATCAAAGTCAAGCAACATATAAATTTGTAAATATTCATTCATAATTTGCAGCTATTCCAGACTTGAGTTACACCCAGATCATAATATTTACATAACATTACATGCGTCGGTATACAGATCAAGAATAAACATGATCAAACCATATAGAGATGATTCATTCCAAGCCATAAGATCTCGATCCATCATTAGAGTTTGTCCTCCATCAACCACTGAGATTCCTCCTTGTCTCAAATCAAGCAAAGCATCATAAACCCATAACCTGCATACTAGATCTCACACTTCATCAGATATTCAAGACTTTCTCAGTGCCTTTGCCTAATGATCTTCTCCTCCTTTTATAGTCTTATGCCTTACTTAATACCATGGTCCAAAACCATTTAGAACCAATACCTTGGTCTAAATACTTGCGGTCAATACCTTGGACCAAATACCATGGACCAATACCAAAATACCATGGTCCAAATACCATGGACCAAAACTTAGTTTCTGATATGTATGCACTTTTTCTTGCGTGAAAATGTGTGTATATGCATACGTGCCTTCTGCTCAATGAACCTGCATATATATGCAGCTTGGTCAAGGTAAGCCTACGTATACCTCTTTTTCTTTCATTCTGTGAGCCTAAACTGTGATTCAATATTGTTAACTTGTAGTACTTTGATCTTCATCATCTAGGACAACACCTGTATCAACTTGCTGCACTGTGAACTATCATTTCCTTTGAACTACCCTACATGACATCTGTTAACACAGCTACCATGTATTAATGTCACATCTGATATCTCTTGTGAAGATTCATCTAGTTACCATGTATAAGTGACTTGTTCTGCTACAGGAGGGTTGCCATCAAGTACAACACATTCATCATAATGCCAACAACAACCTATAAAACTTCCTCATACCAAACAAATATGCCTCTACATCCTATGATTTCTTCATCTCTACATTAAATGTAAGTAGCCTTGCTTTCTTAAAATTGTCGAGAAAATATTCCTTGTCACTCTTACTATAAGGATGATAACAATACTGATCATCATTGTTGTTAGAAGGAGAACTAGACTAGTAATTGAGTGCATCACCTCCCCTATCTAGAGTATCTAGGGACCTTCCATATCAGATCGCGTTGTCTCTATCTTACCTATACTTTCCATGAGACTAGTTTCCATATGCCCCATTAGTTCTATCCTCTTGCTCATGGATAATACGAAGTAGTTTCTCTCGCTACAATTCTGACAAACTCTAAAGTATCACTACATTTACCTCTTCTTGTTTCTCTTATGCTTGTATGATTCTTTCATTGTCTGCCCTACGACCCCTTATTTCTTCCTTTAAGCTTCTAAGTTTATCTTCCAAATCCAAATAATTCCAACACCACACTACTCATCTGATCCAAAGGGTGAGTCTCGGGAATTATAGTCTACCATCTTGTTAGTTATCATTGATATTCTATCTGCAAGGTATATCATGTCATTCGAACCAAATCACAATAAACCAATGTACCTTAGCATAATATGGGGAGGATACCTCATCTGCAGGATGAAAAAATCAGTGTAATACATGTATAATATAATCATGACAACATGTAGAAATATAAGACATAATCAAATAAGCATATAACCATCATTCTAGTTGGAGTCTAGTCATCAATTCATGACCATATTAACTACACATATCATACCCTCATTCATAAAAGCAACAACCACATCAATATACACTTGACCACATGTGAATACTAACATGCGTAACAAATGTATAATAAACCAAACACTCATGATGACGCACTCCACAACAAAGCCAACAACTTCCCATGGTAGCCTCACTACAACCATAACCCATACCATACAAATGAAACAAGCACATAGTCTCACAACACAAGAAACACATATGCAACTGACATTAATGCATGAAGAACACATAGTCCATCTAGTTCGAGGGGTGAACCATGCTATGATACCACTCTGTAACACCCTCCTCCCACACCTACCTAAGTAAACAACCAACTGGGGTAGACATGTGATGAGAAGTTACTTTGATATGATTTGACTCCCTATGTGTCAGTTAAGGAAGTGGAACGAGGCGATCACATCACACATACCTTCCACATCAACAAAAAATCTCCTAGGAGCCATCCCAATTGCTTAGGTAACCATCTGCTAAGAAAAACTATCTTTCAAGACCATTAAACCCCAAAGCACTCCCTTGACATGGACAAGCATATTTTTAGGAGGCTCCATACACTCGCACAACATGGGTATTCATGCATCTTAGGACTTTTCTCCTCAGACCTATGCTTGTGACTCTGGGATTTGTGCCACTTTTTTAGCCACAAAGCCCAGTTCATTTCCAAAAACTTAATGACAAGTTCATAACTTAAATATAACAAAAAAATAATGATACAAATGCAATTACTTGTACAAGGTCTTGATTGGACCCCTACTAGCCATGACAAGCATTTCATCAAACATGTCACAAATATGTAATCTATGGGTTTAAACAACATACCTGAGCATAGGGGTCTTACTCATGTGAGAATAGCTAAGAAACATTGTTTCCCTATATCATTAGTGGCATTATCATCTATTAGGTCACAAATACATTGTTCATCACCATATTGTTCTCTACCAAAGCCTTCTATGGCTCCATAGTGTTTGTTGCAACTAAGGCTCTAGGAATAGTAACTCAACCCATAGCTGATACAGGGCTCTAGAGCATTTGTCCTGTTATCCACTACAATGTCCTAGGCTGAGGAGGAGATTGAAAGAGGTAACTTCAAGCCACTTGCAGTTTAGTAGCCAACCCTGCTAAAGTAGAGAGGGATCTCTTTAAGTATTTTTCAACCAATGAATGGAAGAGAAATGGATTTTAGTCTAGATGTAAAAAATTTAGTTGAGTTATTGAAGATTTATGTTTTTTTGGTTGCTTGATGAGGGATGAGGAAAAGAAATTAGGTCAAGGTCTCAAAGTTTGCAGTAGTAGGCATAAAAAGGAGCAAGACAGAAGTGTCTTGTGATGGATTTAAGAGTTTGGTCAATGTACTGTATGGTCTGAAAAGCTTAAAAGTTCATAATGAGCATGTATTACCATGAATTCATTAATCTAGAAGAAGAAACACACAGACATGATTTTCCACTTAAACAAAGCTTTGAATGTAAAGAATTATGCCTATATAACAGTAGGGAAAATCACATGAGGAAATAAAAACATGTTAAGGGAGATGGATTCATTCATAAGAAACTAATATAGAAAGAAAAAAACATCATAAACTCACTACTCATGTATTCTTGAAAAATAGCCACAACTATTGAGTCCTTGATTAATTGTGTGAAATCATAAGATACAAGTCCTCTCCTCTAAAGTCCAACCCTTCTCTCTGAATGAGAAATCATACATATAGACTCAAACAAAAATTTACCCACCTTCATGGGTCGAATCCCTAAGTGGTGGAATAGTTTCCAAGAATCTCTCAACCAATAAGTGAGAGTGAGAAGGTAAAAAAAAACTCTTCTCTTAGAGCTTGATTTGAGTTTTGCATCATCTATGAGGCCTAATTAATTATCAAAATATCATATCATGCTAATTTATTTTATAATTACATCATCAACACTTTAAAATATTAAAATTACATCATCAAACAAATATTTGGTGAAGACATGCTGAGAAAGACCACTACAGGCAAAAACACAGTGCATTCATGCAAAAACGCAGCACAATTAGGCATAAGTGCATCGCCATCTTTCAGGAGGATTTTGGAGGCCTTCCCATACTCAAAAGTGAGAAATTCATTGTTCATTGGAAATATGTGAGTGTCTAGTTATCATTTTACTACTAAAATAAGTGATTTGGACAAAACAACAAGGATAAAAATGAATTTTCTGAAGGTCACTAAAAAATGTAGCGCCTTTTTCAAAATAGTGGCAGAAAGTCAAAATTTCTTGGTTTTTTGAAAACATAGGGCTCAAAGGTGGAGATATATCTCTCGAACCATAAGTATTTTTGGAAAACGAAGAGATTTCTTGTAGATAAGGATGGTTTTAATAAAAACCTCTCTGATTTTCTAGACATTAATTTTCATTTTTCCAAAATTCGTGGCACACAATCATGACTAAAACAGGAAATTAACTGGATTTTTTTTTATTTTCTAACATAGGTCTCCAAGAAATTTTAAAATCTCCCATATGAAATACTTGGTTAAACATTGAAGGAGGTTGTTGTTCCTTGGTATATTATTGAGAAAAACCTCCTCCACTTTTTTCACGTTCATCTCCATTTGGTTAGAAACATGCTTTGAATAAAAACCATCCCTGTGTGAGGCAAATGACTTCTTGATGAGTTTGTGAGGCACTGATCTCTCTGATGTTAGATGGCTCAACTCTTGAGACATGTACTCTAGTATCTTATTTCTTATTTTCATTGTGTGTGGTCTCTGCTTCCAAGGTTAAACCCTAGCTCACTAAGAGCAAGAATTAGGTTTTAGTTTTGGGAAAACTAGGGATTTTAATAGTTGTGAGGAAATTTAGGGAAATGAAAGGGATAGGGAAATGGAAAAGTTATAGGAAAATTTTTGGGATAGTAAGGGAGGTTAGGGAACTAAGGAAAGTGTAAATTTAGAATTTGAGTGAGGGGAAGGGTTTCAAACAAGAGAAACACACTCCAATGGTTTAGAAAGTGTGCTCAGTCTAGGGTTTAGGTGGAAATGATGGAATTTGAGGATGGGTTTGATGGAGGGTGTTTAGGACTATGTAGTTAGGATATAACAAGGTATATGAATAGTAGGACACATGTTTTAACGACAATTAACCATGGAAATGATGAAATCTAGAAGAATGCTTTCAAAACCTTAGGAGGGGGAAATGAAGCATTGCAATCACAATTAAGAGAACTAAGAGATTATTGAGCTTCATGAGAGACCAAAAACCTATATTTTCTACAACATAAGCTGAGTATAATGGAGGAAATCACTCCAAAAAGGTTTGTAGCCTTGGAATGAAAACATAGAACTTACCAGGATTTATGACTTTGACCCTAATGACCTAATGGTGACATTGAGTTGAATGAGCACCATGATGATATGTCTGAGATGATGATGGTTACCTTTCAATGATGGAACATCCAAATGAGTGATAGAAATGACCAAAACATGAAAATTTTGAAAAGAGCACCAATAGGCCTAGACACACTAGGCAGTGACCAATTTTTTATCTTCAAAACTTAATGAAATGATAAAAAATTGACTTTGATACCCTAACAATAACCTTGTAAGAGCATATTTGATCACTACTGACTGGTTGGATTGACAGACACTAACCTTGGCTCCAACTGGGGATGGAAGCTCCTTGGAGGTGTCACAAACACTGTAGACCAGGTAGCCTTATTCATTAGGCATGGTGTCAAAATGAAAAACAAAAAACTCAAACTGAAAATTGACTAACTAATTGACTTTGACAAACAGTAAACAAAACAAATTGCCTGAACGTACTTATGGAAGGATGTACCAAACCTCCTTAGCCTACCCAAGAAAATGACCTCTAGGCCCCATAAATTTTAAATTTTTGTGCTGGTTACAATTAGGATTTCACAGTAATCACAAGTCTAGTGAACCAAGGATGATAACCACATTGAAATATCAAAGGTAGAGAATAATGTACCTTGTCTGTAACATCACATGCTCTCCTGACATTCAACCCGTATAGCTACTATAATGTCTTGATGCAATATTCCATGCAACATTAATAGAACATTTCCCTACATCTATTTTCAATAGCATGAGCATGCATCCTACTTTAGGCATAATCAAATCTACTACTATCTTATCTATTATGCCAATGCAAGAATACCTACACCATCCTTAACCAGTACAAGGATGAGAGCATTTAGATTTAGTTGTCAGAGTTTATAATTCAAATTAACCACTTACATTTTCATACACTTAATATGTTCTATTGTTACATCATAATGAAATAATAACATAAGCATAATAAGAATCCATCATTTTCATCATAAATATTATTCTTAAGCAACCGAAAGAATGAATATTGAACCTTATTGAGTATACATACCATAGATCTTTTTACCATCGTGGACTATTTTGTTAATGGCATTATACCATCTGTTCTGCATCAAACCAAAACTATCTGCCATGTTAACTAGAGACTTTATATAGCATTACATACATACTCCAATCCTCTAAAATGACGATTACCTTTAGATTCATCGGATATTACACACATCCACATGCATAAAATGAGATTAATTACAAGAATACAGATAGAACCATCAATATATAAATTATGCCATGAAAGTACAGAAGTGGAATACATCAAGGAAAGAAACTCAGCTTATAGTACCTTATTGCATGGATTAAATAACATGAAGATCTAGCTTCATGATTTTAGAGTTAGAACCAAAATCATTTATCATGTATAATTACCATTTTCTAACTTCTTAAGCATGGTCAAATGAATAGTGATATGCACATCAGGCCACAATGGATGCAATCGTTGCATAAGGAAACATTAGTACGGGTAATATATTTATGAATAATGGTCGCATGCCAATTTCTAGCATGAATTGGTCATAGAACTATTACCCGCAGAACATGCTTCTACAATTAACTTCACACTGGAATGCGACCTGCATAATAAATCCGTTATTCCATAATAGAGATAAATTCAACCATTCTGAGCTAATTGATTTTAATATCATAACATACGAGGATGAACACAAAACACATACCATGCAAGTGAATCTCATGAGATTATAGGGAAACATAATTAACTCTATTAATACATAAGCATATAGTATTTGTTGTGGAGGTAAATCCCCTCTGCGGACAGAGGCGATCCCTACTAGCCCAAATGGGGTCTAGCAACAATCAAACAACACTAACACGCAGGTTCCTAATTGCAAATCAAAGACCGATGATGAAGGCCTACCTGTATTCCAACGCTAGTACTTGTAAAAGAGTTGTCGCTCCCGTTCCTTTGCTCCGGCTGGTCACAATCCCCACGATCCTCGTGAACGGATACCTGCACATGCAAAGAACCACACAAACACAAGCATAAAATCCAATAGATACAACTATATATCACTCAGAAAGGATATAACTCAATCATCATTACAAAAGACAATAAGAGTGGAACCATAATGATAGTCGTCTATTATTGATAAACAAAGAAGAATACAACCATAGTTCTGACGTCAAATCCTCCTTTGGCTGGGTGATCAGTAGCACATGCCTTGCAAAGCTTGTTGGGAATGGGGAACAAGCCTCTCTCTCCTTGGTCACTTGGATAAGAATCTCCTCACTTAAGATTTAGCTTCATGGGAATGAAGAAGGCTTCTTGTAGCATGAGCTTAGCAATTCTCAGACTTTGGGACTTAGAATTTGGAACTTGGAGACTAACTTGTCAAAGGTAAAAGGAAAAGCTTTTATAGATAGAGGAGAAGGAGTCAGGGTCATCCACAAGATTCATGGGATTGGCTTTATCACTAAGATGCTTCCGTGAGAGGTGGAGAACTACTTCCCTTCTATGGAGATTCAAAGCCCAACTGAACTAACTCAAGACGGAATCAGTTCATGAATAGGTTAGGAAGAACCTTCGTAAGTTTGTTTGTTAAAAACTTTACCCAACTGGGCTGGCGCGAGTGCGACTCTGAGATAGAGCGCCAACTGGTGTGCCCTCTTTGGAGGAATGTCCCCATTGACGCGAGTGATACACAGTGGAATCGCGCCAATGGAAAAAGGGCTATTTTTATGGGTATTTTGCAGAAGGTGTCTTCAGGGCATATGAAGTACATACTCAAGGGGATACAATGCAAGTGTTTTCAGGTTATGTCACTTCTCATAGGTCCCGGAATAGGTCCTCCAATGTGCAGGAGAAGGGGTAATAGGGACGGTGACAAATTACTGTGTAACACTATTCATCAAGCATTATGATGGTGAAGAAAAGTTAAGAACTCTTCTCGTAAACAAACTGTAACTATAATAGGGAGAGAGTAAGAATCATCATACAACCATTCCACGCATATGTCACCAACTAAAACCTCTATCGGAGGGAGGAGCACCACCACCCAACCATGAATCACTTATGATTCCCCACGAGCTAAAGATCTTGCCAAGGATCAACTGTACTCAATTGGTCAATGAATTGGGTACTTGATACCCTCTTTCATGATTTATTTACCATTTGTGGTATCTCGCTTTTATGGATTTTTCCATTTGTCTGGGCCTTTTCCGAAAAAGCTCATATCTATCTCCCATGAGGCTTTTCCTAATAAAAGCTTACCTTTATCTCCCATAAAGCTTTTATGTCCGATGGACCTTTATCTACCATCCATCCGATGGATCCGCAATCCATCTAAGGTTATCTAGAATAAATTATAGAATATATATCATGAAAGATTTATCTCTATCCCATTCCTCACGGGATATGGCAAGGATATCCTCTATCTTGGTGCTCCACCCTCCAAGTGATTTATTTTATTAATTGATTTAATATCAAATTTTCATTTCATATGACATATCACCCAAATTTCCTCAGCTTAGGTTTAGAATAGTTTAACACACAAGGGAGGATATCATACCTAGCTTTAACTTATCCTAGGTTTACAATAATTTAGTACACAAGGGAGGGGTGTTACATACTCCCCCCTTAAATTTTACGTCGTGCTCGGTGTATCAATGTATCATGCCCTCGTTCATAGGTAGCTGGCTTTTGAATCAATAGTTCACATGGCGCTACCATCTGATGCAACTTTTCCAATGTACATCGGTCACAAGGAGTGGTCCCAACATCTCTCCTTCCATTGCTACATCAATATCAGGGAGTGCTCTCCTTTCATAGCTACCTATATCATTTATTCAAACCATTTGTACTTTATAGATGCAAAAGTTTAACTATGATAAATACCATAATCTATTACTTAATATTATTAAAGAAGCTATTGCTTGTCATATATTTTATCTGAATAATGCATGTTCTCTACTTGCGTTCTTTCAAGCCTTTGTGTTCTTTTCGAACACATGCTTCTTGCAGTCCCTCTGCATACAATACACTAGCTAGCATATTTTCCACATTAATATGTCTATAAGGTCATAACAAATTCATTCACATAACATATATATTCAACATATATATTCATCATAATTGTATGTATGCCAAAATGTGATTAACCATAGTTACTTATACCAAAATTACTTTCCTTCTTCTGGGTAACCTCCAGGTTTGTTTACCTGGCCATACATTTATCCAATGACTATATGCATACCTGCATACAAGGTATGTTATATAAACCAACACACATTTCATTTTTCAACCTTGTAGCATATGTAATCATACTGTCCCATATGTACTATTGTACATAGTCCATCTATGGTACCACCTATAATATCATCCTCATGGTATCACCTGCATGACATAAACTTTATCCGCATATTTTTCCACCATGTTAGTATCATACCAACATTCCTTTATCTTTAATTGTGTTCAGTGTACAAGGAATTTTTATGATCATGGATCATCTATGCAATTAATAAATTTTTATGTCAGGTGTAAATCAATTCCAGATTTCATGCCATTACAATATGAGTCACATAGCATTGTATTCATAGATGTTTTCATCTTAATCATACTTTGTTCTTAATGTTGTAAAGAAGACTATTAACTCATAGGTTTTGAAGTTTAATATTCATCACATCATTAATTTGTCTAGTATGTTTTACTATTATCCTTTTTATGCCTCAACAACTTGTTGGCCATGCATAGTTTTGTGTAGTTATACATGAAAGTTTTTACTACTTTTAATCGTACACTGATTTTAGTTGTGAGTGTTTATAATCTCAAGGTTCTTACATGTTAGCTCATCCTTAACATTAAATCACCCTTTACCAAAAGATGAGTTATCTATTTTATGAAATCTTGTTTGAATTATGAAACATTTCCTTATGTTGTCTAGACACCTTATCAATAATCCAATAGGAGATCCTCTCAAAATTGCTTGGTACAAATTATGATATCACTCTATTTAAATAGATTGTTAAATATCATTTAATTTACCCAATGGTCCATACCGTTTGTGCTACTTCATCAATTACTATGGTTTACACTCAAGGATACTTATAGGTTCTATTATGCATATCCATCGAAGGATGCATATATGATGGAAATTTTTTAAAGTTAATTTTCCCCTTAACCATACTTTCTTCCAACCGAGGAATGAATCTTATTGTAAGTAGATGCATTAATCACATAATTAATTTGAATGACAATTTCTACAGGTTATTAAACATAATAATGAGTTATTCATGCATACGTTTCCTATCATTTTCGGCACATAACAACCCATGCATGTATGCTAGAAAAATATAGCTTCAATATAGTTCAGGAAACTCAAATCTCCTACATGGAGGAGAAAAAAAACAAATTTATACATGATATCCATATTTTTAAGCATTGATAGCAGTATAACATTGATTCTACAAGTCACAACTATGCCCAACATCTAAGCAACAAAGCATGCAGTCTATCACACCACAACAACTCCACACTACTTCACCAATATAATCATTAGGTCAATCATGCTCTTTCCTTCTACAAAGCATAATCCCCTTTAATAGGAACTGGGGTAACCAACATCTTTATGATTTTTGAGCAATGAATTTTACTTTCTTTCAACATGTAAGAGACTATCAATACCAGAATTCATGAGGAAGTGCTTACATGGAATATTTGTATGACTCATTACTCTAAAATTATACTATACGATCTCATAAATACAATATTCTTACAAGTCTATAACATTGCACACACATGTGCTTGCATGGTGAATTCATATAAATCATTAATATGCATGGATATTAAGCATGTTCCTTTCCAACATGTTTATCTTAATGACTACTTAATGAGACTATGGTAAAAACATGTAAAACTATCCATGATAAGGCATAGGTATATATATAACACAATTAAGCCTCGATATGACCATGGACTTCCTCCATTGTATAATCCTCCTTTCACGTATTAGGTGATATTTTTTTATATTCACCAATCCATATTTAGGTCTCTTACCTAATATAGTTTTCCACACAATTCCTAAACTGGTACATGTTATGGTTTGTGCTACAAGTTTTTAACAAAAACTTTCTAATTTCTCTTCATCATTCATATATGTATTTTACCTTCACTTCCGAAACCACAGTCTCTGCATGCTCAAGTATGACTAATTTGGAGATTTACATGAAAAATAATCCTACTAATATAAACTAGAATTGGCTTTGCTCATTTACGAAAATAATTATACATAAGGTTTTGACGCATAATTTGTTAGAAGCATACTGTGTTCCATACTGAACATAGTGATGATCAAGTTCCTATTAAAAATATGTCTCACCCATATACGTTCAAAATATAAGCATTTTTGCTTATACATCATCATCCATGCAGATGATATCATGAGTGGGATATCTCTAATGAGTGGGATAGCTCTATGGCCCAAGCAATAATAGTTGTCTACTATGCCACTTACCACTAACTCTACTATTTGATGCAATACAGATACATGCTCTTTATATTCTTAACATTTTTAATGAAAACCTTTTTCGTTGAATAACACCTTACTAGGGTTTATATAATTATCCTTTTATTTAGTCAATTCCCTTTATACCACTTGTAGGGGTGTCAATTTGCTTGTATTGTAGCTGTGATAACATGATGACTATATCATTAACTTCATAAATTGCTATCCACTTAGAATAATTTATTTCACTCTGAGATTTAATTTTTTTGCAAGGACAAGGATATTCCGGGTGACTTCAATAAGATGAAAATTTTTCAATCCGATGGACTTGCATGTAGCCCTACCCATTATTGTGAATATCATTAAACAAAATTATGAGCATAAGAACAATCATATCCTTAACTAAAATTGAACAGGTATAAGTAAGAGCATTTCCTTGGCGAATCTTTAACGCTAATGACAATTTGAATAATACTACACGTTCAAATTTTTTGTTTTCTAACTAATTTGAACGAACTCTTGATCACTTCCGAGAGGTCGTACAGTGGAAAATGGACAAATATGAGTGAAAGGTGAATAATTCTGCACTTACTCATCTTCTCCCTGCAACAAAAATTCAAGTCTGCTCAATTCTGACTTCTACACCTTCCCTACCAAAACGTTTTTTAATTAAATATAAAACCTACTTGGCCACTCATATCGTTAATAATTTAAAACTACCTATACCATTGATGTCCACCCAAGAACAATGGAGAGTAGTGGGGTAAGTGAAACAATGACATAATCTTTTGCGATGAGAATGATATTTGTTGTTGCATTTTTGGCACTTGCAATATATGTGGGAACAAAACCATTTCATCTGAGTGTTATTGCCCATTTTCCCAACTTTATACCATATGTAGTGGGATCCCCACCATGGCAGCTTCCTTAGCTAATGGACGAGCAAAAAAAGGTTTGGAATTCTGAGATCAAGTTATGGAACAAAGTCTAGGGACAAGAGAGCATTGCCTTCAATCTTCAGGGTAGAGGACCTTACTCTAGTGTAGCCGATGGGTGGGTCATGTTCTGGAACGTTCAACAATGGTTGGAATTCACTGTAATTAAAGATGGTCAGGATGAAACACCAACAACTAAATTCTTAACTTCCATTTTAATGGCCATTTTAATTAACCACGTTAGAATGTTTTTTTGATTATCGTGTTGGTTTGAGTAGAAATTATATTTTACCATGACGAGGCCACTTAGCATTGTTCCATTGCTTTGAAGAATTGCGATCTTACCTACTATGATAATTACAAATCCGGTAGCTGCTTAAATTAGTATACCTTAGTCATTCACCTATACTATGGTCTGGAAACATAACTGTATACCTCAAATTGAGAATGTAGACTTAGGGAGGGAAACCACCAGTGCGTCTCCTCTGTTGCATGCATCAAATGAGTTCCTTGTTTTTGTTTTTCGGACCTATTTTATATTCTGGAATTTGTATTCCTACATGATCCCACACATGCCCCATTGTTTCGAGATTGAGTGGACTCTTTAGCAGAAGAATAAACAAATAGAAACCTACATCAATAATTCCATCATGTCACTCATTTAACCTCTATGAATATCACGATTTCCATAGCTGATTAAGTGGAAACTCATTGCAATCCCATTCTACATTACAACCTATTCTGCCAACGACTGTTGGGTGTGGATCCTGATTATCTTCTATATTCAAAGGTATCGCCACATTGGACCCCAGTTCAAAATGGGGGTGGCAACGCTGTCCATAAAATATTCGCTGCAGGGGGGGTCCAGGGGGGGGCGGCTGCGACAATTAGGAACCCCCCCTGGCGGAAAATCAAAGATGCCGACAGGTATGACAAACGAAGAATGGAACCTTCTCGATAGAAAGGCACTCGGAACAATATGGTTGTGCCTTGCTGCGTCAGTCACCTTCAACATTTCGAAGGAAACCATGACAGAGGGTTTGATTCAGGCATTGTCGAAATGATATGAAAAACCCTCGGCCTTAAACAAGGTATTTCTTATGAAACAGTTATTTAATATGAAGATGTCGGAAGGTGGATCTGTTGCAGACCATTTAAATGATTTTAATACAGTTACAAGTCAGTTAAGTTCTGTAGGGGTAAACGTTGATGATGAAGTTAGAGATCTGTTATTCTTGTGCTCATTACCAGAAAGTTGGAATGGTTTGGTAATAGCCATTAGTAACTCCGTTTCTGGATCTAGTACTTTAAAGTTTGATGATGTTGTTGATGCTATCCTTAGCAAGGAAATGCAACAGAAAAGCTCCGGTGAGACATCAGGAAATGCTTTGAGTGATCCAGGTGGATGTTGGTGGCCACCCACCAACCCATTTGGACCCTCACAACTGTCTCTTTCAGTCTTTTCAGTTTCCTAAATTGTAGCACAATTTACTATTTTTAGCAGTTTTTTGGGTCCTGAACTTCCGGAGCCGTTTTGAGGCCCTAAACGACGTTTTTTTGGGATTCTGGGGCAACATGGGTCCATGGACCGATGTTGCCTTCCAAAGTGGTAGCACTCGGATAGATCTTTCTAACGAGCTATCGTACGTGTCAAACGGAGATCGTATGCCAAAGTTACGACCCCGGGAAATTGAGGTACCAATTTACCCAAACGGGGCCCACAATTTGGCGTTTCATCTTCTAGGGTTAGGTTTTCGGGATGTGAAGGGTTTTCCATTGTTTCTCAACAATAAATAGGCCTTCGAGCCTCATTGTAACACAGTTCGGAACAGTTCAGAGGCATGTAGCCGCACATCTCTTCTCAGAGATAAGCTACCATCGCCCTAGCTGGTTTATTTCCATTTCTGGTTGTAAGCATATTTCGGTATTTTCCATTAATGAAATGAAGCATTATTTCCGCTGCATATCTGTGTTTATGGTTATTGCATCTCTGTATTTATGGTTATCTCTGTAATCTATTGCGTTCCTGCTTAAATCCGGATCAGTGGTATTAGAGCGGTCTGCTTTTTCTCTGTTTTTCTTTGCATGTCCCCAACGAGGTCGGGATATAAGGAGTTAGGGCTTGAACTGGTCGAACCTTTGCAAGACCAGCCTCGCAAATCCCGACGGCCTCCCATGGCGGATGAGAAGAAAGGCGAGGGGGCAGGAGATCCTATCAAAATCTTGCTCGAAGAAGCGCTCGAGCGGCAAAGGAACGCGATGATGGATAGCTTTGCGCAGATTCTTCAGCGGCTACCCAGAGGCGACGCATCGGCTTCCAACAGCGACTCTGGAAATGCCACACCCTTCAAGGTACAAGTTAATTTTGAAATCCCCATATTCGAGGGTCAAATAGACGCAGATGCTGTAGATAAATGGTTAAATCTGCTAGATGGGTATTTTTCTGTTCATGAATTTTCAAATCGGGAAAAGATTGTTTTCGCTCTTCTCAAAGCAGCCCCCCACGTCAAGGACTGGTGGGAAACCTACTGCGAGCAGAAGGATGAAAGTACAGGCTCACTATTTTCAGCCGCACCCACTTGGAATGACTTCCGGGATGCCATCAAGGAGCAGTACTACCCTGTCGGAAGCTATGAGGACAAATACATCAAATGGACCACACTGCGGCAGGGACGAGACCAAGATGTGCCGGAGTTCACAAACATTTTTCATACCCTTCGCACACAGTTGGGTATCAAAGATTCTGAGCTGCATCTGGTACTCAAATACCATGGCTGCCTGCACAGATACATCCAGGAAGAGATGGTGTTTTTGAACATCCCCTCACTCGGCACAGCATACCGATACACTGTCAAAATCGAGCAAAAGTTCAAACAGAAGAAGCGAGACTTTGGATCTGCAAATCCGAAGCCCAAAGGACAAAGTCAAGGCGCGGTGACCCAAGACAACCCGTCGAAGTTGCAAGAAAAGAACAACACCACAAAACCGAAGAAGGACACAGGAAAGTGGTGTGAGTTCCATAAGAGTCCCACTCATAACACAAGTGAGTGTCGGACCAAGCAGTCGTTGGTGGCTGAGCTGAAGGCTTCTGAATCAGATGCATGTTCTGACCCTGAGCCAGAACTTGACAAGGGGAATGGCAAAGGGAAGCAGATCATTGATGCAGATCCCAACGCCACTGTTGCCACTGCCAAGATCCAAAATGATGAGCCCGAAAATCCAGAGGAAGGGGAGCGTCTTTTCCACTCACAGATGTCGGTGAAGGGTTCGCCGCTACAATTCATTGTCGACAGTGGCAGCCAAAAGAACCTCATTTCAGCAGAGGTTGTGAAACGGTTGGGCCTACCGACTACACCGTACCCGCAGCCGTACAATATCGGGTGGCTTCATGAAGGACGAGATCTGAAAGTTCGCCAGCAGTGTCGCCTTCCCTACAGCATCAAACCCTTCACAGACGAGGTATTGTGTGATGTTACACCTCTGGATGTTTGTGATGTATTATTAGGCCAGCCATACTTGTGGAGGCGACATGCTGTGTATGAGTCCAGGCCTTGTGCTGTCATTATTTCTTTGAATAATTCATTATACAGGATACCGGAGGTAGCCCGACCTACTGCCACATCTTTGATCACTACCAAGAAAGGCAGCAATCTCATATCACAGACCAGGAAATTCATATGTCTGGTTCACTCCCAAAGTAAGGGGAAGATCGTTGCTACATCCATGATCCCTGCAAAGGGTTCCTCCACGTAGCAGCAGCAGCAAAGGGATACGGTCATGGCAGAACACAGGAACAACTTCCCCTCACCCACAGGGGTACCACGTAAGTTTCAGGTGGGCAACAAAGTCTGGTTGCATCGACAGAAAGAACGCCTTACCAGAACCCATCAGAAGCTCAGACCACTCCGACATGGTCCTTACAGCAGTACCAAGGCTATGGGGAACAATGCTTTGGAGCACATCATTCCTCCATTCCTTCGCCTGCGCCAAATGTTCAATGTGGACCATCGGCGACCATGCTTCCCACCATCACTGGACACATCAGAGATTGCAGGATAAGTTCAACAGATGGAGGAACTCAATGCAATGGGGACCATTGCTTCCTAAGGGGGGAGGAATGATCCAGGTGGATGTTGGTGGCCACCCACCAACCCATTTGGACCCTCACAACTGTCTCTTTCAGTCTTTTCAGTTTCCTAAATTGTAGCACAGTTTACTATTTTTAGCAGTTTTTCGGGTCCTGAACTTCCGGAGCCGTTTTGAGGCCCTAAACGACGTTTTTTTGGGATTCTGGGGCAACATGGGTCCATGGACCGATGTTGCCTCCCAAAGTGGTAGTACTCGGATAGATCTTTCTAACGAGCTATCGTACGCGTCAAACGGAGATCGTATGCCAAAGTTACGACCCCGGGAAATTGAGGTACCAATTTACCCAAACGGGGCCCACAATTTGGCGTTTCATCTTCTAGGGTTAGGTTTCGGGATGTGAAGGGTTTTCCATTGTTTCTCAACAATAAATAGGCCTTCGAGCCTCATTGTAACACAGTTCGGAACAGTTCAGAGGCATGTAGCCGCACATCTCTTCTCAGAGATAAGCTACCATCGCCCTAGCTGGTTTATTTCCATTTCTGGTTGTAAGCATATTTCGGTATTTTCCATTAATGAAATGAAGCATTATTTCCGCTGCATATCTGTGTTTATGGTTATTGCATCTCTGTATTTATGGTTATCTCTGTAATCTATTGCGTTCCTGCTTAAATCCGGATCATTGAGTGCAGAGTCTAGAGGAAGAAAAATGGAAAGAGGAAAGAGCTCAGGATATCGCAGTAAATCAAGAAAAGGTAGATCCAAGTCCAGATCGAGGATAATGTGCTAGAAACGTGGATAGAAAGGACACCTAAGGAAAGACTATAGATCTTGGAAGGGAAAAGAAGGAGATGCACAATAAGAAAACAATCATGAAGCAAATGTGACAGGTGAGGTGTTAAAAGATGCTCTGATTATTTCTTTCGAAAATATTACTGATTCTTGGGTGGTAGATTCAGGGGCTTCATTCCATGCCACACCTGATAAGAAATACTTTCATGACTATGTTCAAGGAGATTTTGGACAAGTTCGTGTGGGTGATGATAAACCCTATAAAATTGTTGGAAAGGGTAAGGTTCTTGTAAAACAGCAGAATGGAAACCAATGGCTATTGAAGGAGGTAAGGCATGTTCCAGATCTAAAGAAAAATCTGATTTCAACAGGGCAGTTAGGCAGTGAAGGTTGTGTGACAACTTTCACAGACAAAGCTTGAAAGGTCACCAAAGGAGCCTTGGTAATAGCAAAAGGTGAAAAGGTTGGTACATTGTATTTATGCAATGGTATTTCTAACTCTGTTAATGCTTTAACTTCCAAAGGAGCAGATGCAGCATTATGGCATCATAGGCTTGGACACATGAGTGAAAAGGGGATGAAGATTCTTCACTCAAGGAATTTGTTGCCGGGTTTGAAGAATGTTGATTTGGACTTGTGTGAGAATTGCATTTATGGAAAACAGAAGAGAGTCAGATTTCTCAGAGTTGGGAAAGAAAAGAAGAATGAAAAATTAGAGCCTGTTCATACAGATGTATGGGGACCTGCTCAGGTATCATCTCTCGATGGCTCTCGTTATTATGTTACTTTTATTGATGATGCAACTAGAAAAACTTGGATTTATTGTATTAAGAATAAATCTGATGTATTTGATACTTTCAAGAAATGGAAAGCTTTGGTTGAGATTGAGGCAGGAAAGAAATTGAAGTGTCTTAGATCAGACAATGGAGGTCAATATTGCAGCAAAGAGTTTGATAGGTACTATTCAGAGCATGGAATTTGCAGAGAGAAGACAGTTCCAAGAACACCACAAGAAAATGGTGTGTCAGAAAGGATGAACAGAACAATCATGGAGCGTGCAAGGTGCATGAGATTGCGTGCAGGATTTCCTTTATAGTTTTGGGCAGATGTTGTAGATATTGTTGTTTATCTAATAAATAGAGGGCCTTCAAGTTCCTTGGATGGTGGTGTTCCACAGGAAGCATGGACAGGTAAAAAGGTAAACTACTCTATTTTAAAGCCTTTTGGTTGTGAGGCCTTTGTCCATATTGATAAAGAAAATAGAACAAAGCTTGAGGCAAAGTCAAAGAAATGTACCTTTATTGGATATGGTGTTAATGATTTTGGTTATCGCTTATATGATTACGAAAATCACAAAATCATTAGGAGCAGAGATGTAATATTCAATGAAAAGGTCTTGTATAAGAATCAGTTGCAGGAAAAGAAACAGGAAAAGGAAAACAAGGAATATGCAGTTCTTGATGAAATCACTGAAAAAGTAAAGGTGCCTGAAAATAATAATAATCAACAACCACAACAACAACAACCACCACAACAACAACAGGCACCCCAAACACCTGAAAGTGCTGTTAGAAGATCTACCAAGATAAGTAGACCCCCTGAACGATACTCTCCTTCATTATATTATTTATTGTTGACTGATTCCGGTGAACCCGAATGTTATGAAGAAGCAATGCAAGTTGAAAGCAAGAAGAAGTGGGAGGTAGCCATGGAAGAAGAGATGGACTCCTTAATGCATAACCAAACTTGGGATTTAGTCAGGTTGCCTGTAGAAAAAGCTACATTGAAGAATAAATGGGTTTATAGGCTGAAGGAAGAAGATGGAGGAAAACAGAGGTATAAAGCTACACTTGTGGTGAAGGGGTTTGCACAGAAGAAAGGTATTGATTTTGATGAAATATTTTCTCCTGTTGTTAAAATGACTTCAATCAGAACTATTTTAAGTCTTGTAGCAGCTGAAGATTTGCATCTTGAGCAGTTAGATGTAAAGATAGCCTTTCTCCATGGGGATTTGGAGGAAGAGATATATATGTAGCAACCACAAGGATATGAGGTGAAAGGGAAGGAGAAACTAGTGTGAAGGTTGAAGAAGAGCTTGTATGGCTTAAAACATGCTCCAAGGCAGTGGTATCTAAAATTTGACAAGTTTATGTCTGAACAAGGTTATACTAGATGTCACTCTGATCATTGTGTTTATTTGAAAAAGCAAAATGATGGCAGCTATATTATATTGTTATTGTATGTAGATGACATGCTTGTTATATTGTATTGTTATTAAAGTGACATGCCCAAGAATGGGTTCCACCAGTCGATTAAGTGACGTACCCAATCAATATGTTCCCATTGTTATTGACAGTTTGCACATAGAATTAGAATCTTAAGTCAAGATCATGAACTCCCTTAAGTGTATTGCAAAAATAATCTCCCTTGTGGAATCATTTACATGTCTTGGTACTTACATTTTGAGAGCTTTTCTATTGCCTTATGGCTGGACTATAGACTAGGCTGACTTGAGAGTGTGTTGACTCCAATAATATCATTGGTTTATAAAATAGAATGATAATCTGATAACCCTCGATAGAAGCTTGAGAGCATGAAATCCCTTTTGATTTTCAAGAAATCCATGTTTATTTACCCTGATATCAGTTAAATTGTGGAAAACATTGGTCGAATTGACCCAAGACTAAATTTTTGACTCCTACAGTCTTTCAGGAAAGAATGTATCCATACACAATCTAAATAAAGTCAACCTCTTCTCATAATGAACTGAACTCAAAACTAAATGTAATTTCTCAATCCAATTAAATTATTATACATACGTTAATGATTCCTCCATAAACTATGTTATTGTTTGGATTTAATCTTAAGGAGTAATAATTCCCTTTAATGACTAGAAATCAATACTACCCTAACATGTTCTAAGATCCAAGATTGATTTTTTATCTTTATGGATTTGGTTTATTTTCCTTATAGAAATTTTATAATTAAAACCCGTCAACAAAACCCTACGGATGTGGATGAGTCCATAGGCCTTAGTGTTTGAACCTATGGCTCTTATACCATTTGTAACGAACCTCCTTAGCCCACCCAGGAAAATAGCCTCTAGGCCCCATAAATTTAAAATTTTTGTCTTGATTACAGTTAAGATTTAACAATCATCATTAGTCCAATGAACCAAGGATCATGACCATGGTGAAATATCCTGGTAGAGAATCATATAACCTAGGTGTAATATCACATTCTCTCTTGACATGCAACCCTTACAACTACTATAATGTCTTCATGCAATATTCCATGCAACTTTAATAGAAAATTTCCCTATGTCTATTTTCAATAGCACGAGCATGAATCCTACTTAAGGCATAATGAAAGCTACTATTGTCTTATCTATTATGCACATGAAAGAATACCTACATAGTCCTTAATCGGTACTAGGATAAGGGCATTGAGATTCAGTTGTCAGAGTTTATAAATCAAATTAACCACTTACGCTTTCATAAACTTAATATGTTCTGTTGTTACATCATAATGCAATGAGAACATATGCATAATAATAATCCATCATTTTCATCATAAAAATTACTCTTAAGCAACAGAAAGAATGGAGATCGAACCTTATTGAGTATGCATACCATAGAACTTCTAACCATCATGGATTATTCTGTCAGTGTCATCATACCATCTGTTCTACATGCAACTACCATTATCTACCATGTTAACTAGAGACTTTATATAGCATTACATACATGCTCTGATACTTTAAAATGATGATTACCTTTACATTCATCAGATATTACACACATCCACATGCATAAAATGAGATTATTTACAAGAATACAGATAGAAGCATCAATATATAAATTATGCCATGCAAGTACAGAATTGGAATACATCAAGGAAAGAAACTCAGCTTATAGTACCTTATTGCATGGATTAAATAACGTGAAGATCTAGCTTCACGATTTTAGACTTAGAATGAAAATCATTTATCATGTATAGTTACCATTTTCCAACTTCTTAAGCATGGTGAAAGGAATACCCATATGTACATCAAGCCCCAATGGATGCAATCATTTCATAAGGAAACATTAACACAGGTAATTTATTAATGAATAATGGTCACATGCAAGTTTCTACCATGAATGTGTCCTAGAACTGTTATCCACTGAACATGATTCTACAGTTAACTTCACATTCTAATACAACTTGTAAAATAAATTTGTTATTCCATAATAGAGATAAATTCAACCATCATGATATCTCAACTAATTGATTTTAATCTCATAACATGTAAGGATTAAAAAAAACACATACCATGCAAGTGAATCTCATGACATTAGAGGGAAACATCATTAAATCTTGGATTTCAAGCATTTGTGGTTCATTTCTTTTAAGTTGAATCTCGAGTATCCATAGTAATAACATACTTGTCAACATTTCATAACCCAACAGGGATCCATCATCATTAAATCTATTAATACATAAGCATATACTATTCATCAAGCATTCTCAAGACAAAGAAAAATTAAGAACTCTTCTCATAAAAAAACTAGAACTATAACAAAGAGAGAGTAAAAATCATCATACAACCATTCCACGCATCTGGCGCCAACTAAAACCTCACTTGGAGGGAGGAGCATCACCACCCAGCCATGAATCACTTTTGATTCCCCTCGATCCGAAGATCTCACAAAGGATCAACTGTCCTCATTGGTCAACGCACTTGGTATTTAATGCCCTCTTTCATCATTTAGTTACCATTAGTGGCGTCCCACTTTTATGGATTTTTCCATTTGCGTAGGTAATTTTTGGAAAATATTGTCTTTATCTCCCATGACGCTTTTCTTCATAAAACCTTGCCTTTATCTCCGGCAAAGATTTTATGTCTCATGGGTCTTTATCTGCCATCCATCCAATGGATCTGCAATCCATCCAATCTTATCTAGAACCACATCTAGAAGATTTATCATGAAAGATTCATCTCTATCACATTCCTCATGAGATTTGGCAAGCATCTCCTCTCTCTTGGTGCTCCACCCTCCAAGTGATTTATTTTATTAATCTATTTAATAACACATTTACTTTTCATATTCCGTATCACTTCGATTTCCTCATCTTAGTTTTAGAATAGTTTAACACAGAAGGGAGGATATAACACCTAGCTTTAACTTAGCTTAGGTTTAAAATAATTTAGTACACAAGTGAGGCGTGTTACACAGGAGACCATCAGATCTTAGGGCCTTCACCTCGGGCTTCAAATCCTAGTGATAACCACCCACCTGTTGAAGATATATGTATACAATCATGCGAAATGATCCCTCCAATGTAACTGATCCAACAGATGGCTACCTACTTGAATTATACTCGTACTTTCCTTGAGAAGGTAGAACAAACAAAACATAGGCAACTCCGAGTGTCCACTGAAGATGTGCTCATGATCCATAAATACAAGAAAGCCCATATTCCCTGTTGACTATCACAAATTAGTGTCAGGATATTTAAAAATCTTGAATGTTACCTTGTCTTAAAATCCAACAAAAATAAGAATATTCCTTTTCTTTTCATATGAAATAATACTTCCCTCTTGATCCATTGGAAGGCATAAGGAAGTATGAATTTTTGCTACCTAAGTGTTGCTTGTAAATTCCTCATGTTTGAGAAACTCTAATTCTATCTCTCGCCTACTCTCTATCTTAGATTCATACTCTGTTAATTCATAGTCTAAATCACCGTTGAAAAGAAAACATTATTCAAGATTATTAAACATGTCAGCCCTATCCTCTTCATGAAAGAAAACAATCCCTCTTAATTGATCTCCTTGTAGAAAATCTACATAAAAAATTGGCTTACTCGCAATGACTTCCTGTATAGTTTCATCAGTCAAATGACTTTCATCATTTAAACCCAGATTTTCATTTTAAATAAAGGAAGAAATTTCACTCACACATTCTCGACTATGTTAGCAATGCCAACCTGCCGTAACTTGGGTTGTAACATGGTTTTTCAGGAGCTCATCTATTTCATCTTTAGATAGAGGAGAACACTGAGTTTTATAGAAATCAACATTGGCTTGCTGATTTTCATTTTCAAGATCAGGAGTATGCCTTTCTCTATTTTGATCCTATTCTGTTTCATCCATGGAGGAAGTTGTTGATTCTTGTTGGGAGGAAAAATCATAAAGGATTTCTAATATTTCTTCTTCCATAAACTCTTCATCCCCATACAAATTTTCAAGCAATTTAATGAAATTTTCAGAAATTTCACAACATCTATCCATATTTGATAAGGAAAAATTGCAGCTTTGATAATGTTGAAATAAAAGTGAATGAAAATCCTTTAGAGAATATAAAATAGCATACGGTAGATTGTCATACCATTTCCTCGCTATTTCCTCCAAGCTATCTAGGAAGATCTTCATCAAACAATCTTCTGGAAGCTTGGTCTTTAATCTGTGAATATGGAAATGAAATTTGACCAAATGCAAACTAGCGCCTTCTCCATCCTGACCTTTAAACTTTGGTAGCCCTATTTTGCAATCTATACAAGAAATATGATTCGGAAAACTAGGAATATTACCTCGATTCAATGGAGCATATCTTCGAGAAGTTGAATCCATCTTGAAAATAGTTATGTCACCAAGAATTTATTTAACCTACAGTTTCCTAAAAGTGGAGTCCCCATGAAAATTCTAAACCTTTGGATTCTTTGACACTCGAGTCACCATGTCAAAAATGCATAACCTTTCTTATGTTTGATAATTGTTCACCATCAACAATAAAATCTGGTCCTTACTGTTCTTTCCCAAGGAAGATACGATCTTTTGTTCTCGTACAATGATGCCAAAATGTTATCCCCTACAATGTTTGAGGATTAGGAGGAGATCGAAAGAGGTAACTTCAAACCACTTGCGGTTCAATATCTAACCTTGATAAACCAAAGAGGGATCTATCTAAGGATTTCTTAGTCACTGACCAGAATAGAAATGGATTTTAGGCTGGATGTAAAAGTTTTTGTTTACTTTTTGAAAATTTAGGGTTTTTGGGTTGTTCAACTAGGGATGAGGAAAAGAAATTATGTCAATGTCTCAAAGTTTGTAGTAGGAGGCATAAAGAAGAGAAACATAGTGGTGCGTTGCAATGGATTGAAGAGTTTGGTCAATGTAGTGTAGGGTTTGAAAATATTAGAAGGTCATAATGAGCATCTATTACCATGAATTGATTAATCTAGAAGAAGAAATATAGAGACATAATTTTCCACATAAACAAAGCTTTGAATGTAGAGAATTATGCCTATATAACTGTAAGGAAAATCACATGAGGAAAGAAAAACATGTTAATAGAGATGGATTCATTCATAAGAAACTGATATAAAAAGAAAACAACATCATAAACTCATTGCTCATGTATTCCTGAAAAATAGCTGCAACTTCTCCTTGATTAATTGTGGGAAAGCATAAGATACTAGTCCTCTCCTCTAAAGTCCAATTATTCTCTTTGAATGAGAAATGATACATATAGGATCAAAAAATTAGTTTTTTCACCTTCATGGGTCGAATATCTAAGTGTTGTAATAGTTTTCAAGAATCTCTCAACCAACAAGTGAGAGTGAGAAGGTCAAAAACAAACTCTTCTCTTAGACATTGATTTGAGTTTTGCTTCATTCATGAGGCCTAATTAATCATCAAAATAACCTATCATGCTAATTTATTTCATAATTACATCATCAAGAATTCAAAATACTAAAATTACATTATCAAGCCAAGATTTTGTGAATACATGCTCAAAAAGATTGCTATAGGAAAAGGCGTTGCACATTCAGGGAAAAACGCAACGCATTGATGCAAAAGTGGAGTGCCATCTTGCAGGATGATTTTGGAGGCCCTCTCATGCTACAAATTGAGAAATTGATAGTTTATTAGAATGTTTAGAGTATATATTTGTCATTTGACTACTCAAGCAAGTGATTTGGACACACCAACTAGGAATAAAATGGATTTTCCCAACGTCACTCTGAAAACACAGTGCCTTCTTCAAAATAGTGGCAAAAAGTTATTTTTTGACCTATTTTTGAGCATTTTATCCGAATTTGTCTACTAACAAGCTTGAAAAAAGTGGATATATGACATTTAGGGTTCCAATCATGTAAAATTTTTCCGTGCTCGTATGGTTGAGGAAATAGCGCAGGACCAAGGCGCTGCGCTTACAACAGTGTGTCAATATTTATGGGTTTTCTGCAAAAATAGATCTCAAAGATGGAGATATATCTCTTAACATTAAATATTTTTACAAAATTGAGAGAGGTTTCTATAGATAAGTATTATATTAAGTGAAAAACATCTCTCATTTCTTGGAAATTCATTTTCTTTTTCTCGTATGCCTTGCCACAAAATCATGGCTAAAACGGGAAATTAACTTGAAATTTTTCGACTTTCTGACATAGGTCTCCAAGAAAGTTGAATATCTCCCAATATATGATACTTGTGTAAAACATGAAGGAAGTTTTTTTTACTTGGTTTACTATTGACAAAAGCCTCTTCCACTTTTGTCAAGTTCATCTCCACTTGGTGAGAAACACACTTTCAAGAAAAACCATCCCTATGTGCTGAAAATGACCTCTTAATGAGTTTGTGAGGCACTGATATGTTTGATGTTAGATGGCTCAACTCTTGTGACATGTCCTCCATTATTGTACTTCTTATTTTCATTTTGTGTGGTCTATTCATCCAAGGTGAAACCCTAGCTGACTAAGAGCAATAATTCAGGTTTAGCTTTGGGAAAAGAGGGGATTTTGATAGCTGTGAGGAAATTTAGGGAAATGAAAGGGAGAGGGAAATGGAAAAATTCTAGGAAAATTTGTGGGGGATAGTGAGGGAGGTTAGGCAACTAAGGAATTCGCATTTGAAAGAGGCAGCAAGGGAAAGAACAAGGAAGATAGAGTTCATTTTGGCAACAGGGGAGAAGGTTCTAGTGTAGTCAATGCCTTCAACTTGTGAAAAACCCTTAGCAACAAGACGAGCTTTATGTTTATCAACTTTCCCATCTGGTCCATACTTGGTTCTGTAAACCCATTTGCATCTAACAAGTTTTCGTCCCTTTGGTAGAGGAACAAGATCCCATGTATGATTTGCCAATAATGAATGATATTCTTCATTCATAGCTGCTTCCAAATCTGGATGGCCTGAAGCTTCTGTAAAGGTGTCAGGATCATAATTCACTGAAGCTTGAGCTAGTAAAGAAGAGGCTCTATCAAACTGAGAATGTGTACGTCGCTGATCTGTAGGATCACTGGCCAGATCACCTGCTGCATCCCGAGTAGAACGGACCCATTTTGGAAGCTGAGGAGCTGAAGGAGGATCCTGAGAAGGTGGGGGACGATTTTCATCCTCGCTTTCATCATTTGAAGAAGAAATATTTTCAAAAGTAGAAGAGATAGGCAGAGGTGTAACATCCACCAAACTAGGCTCATAGGCCGATATATTTTCAGCAAACTTTACATCTCTTCTAATGATAACATTTTTGGACTTAAGTGAAATAAGTATATATCCTTTTACATCTTCAGAATATCCAACAAAAATACATTTTTCACTCTTAGGTTCTAAAGCTTTATGTTTCTCATCTGGACTATGGGCCCATGCTTCACTTCCAAAAACATGAAAGTGACTTACATCTAGTTTAATTGAACTCCATGCTTCTTCTGGAGTGATATTATTTAAAACCTTAGTAGGAGTGCGATTTATTATGTAAGTTGCACAGTTAATTGCTTCTACCCAATCATTAATATTAAGTCCTTTAGATTGAAGCATACAAGTAGCCATTTCCTTTAAGGTGTGATTATTCCTTTCAGCTACACCATTTTGTTGTGGAGTATATGGAACAATATGTTGCATTTGAATTCCATTCTCAATGCAAAATTTGATGAATTTGTTGTTAACATATTCTCCACCATTATCAGATCTTAGCTTAAGAATTTGATGTCCAGATTGTTTTTCAACAAAGGGCTTAAAGTCCAAGAACATGTTAAATACTTCACTCTTGAGTTTTAAGAAGTATACCCAAGTGCGTCTGGAGAAATCATCAATGAAAGTTAAGAAATACTTGTAGCCAGAGAATGAAACAACTGGAAGTGGACCACATAAATCACTATGCACAAGTTGTAAAGGGGCTGAGGCATGCCAAGAGGCAAGTTTTTCAAAACTATCGCGATGATGTTTTCTGAGTACACATCTGGAACAAACACCATCTCTCCAAGATACCATTGGAAGACCTGTCACCATATTTTCTTTACATAGATTCTGAAGGGAGCAATAGTTTAAGTGACCAAATCGCTCATGCCAAAGTTTGCTCACTTCATCGTTATGAGCAACAAATACTGAGGGAATATTTGATGACCCAAAATTGTGAAACTTATACAACCTTGTAGAATCATCAGCAATGCCAGTAGCTAAAATCTGTCTAGGATCTCTTAGGTCCTTAATTACAACATCGCTAGGTGAAAATTCAATGATTTTACCTTCACCTGAATGAGTTATTTGATACACAGATAGAAGGTTGCAGGATAAGGTTGGAACACATAATACATCATTAAACTGACCATTGTCTATATGAACAGTTCCAGTCCCTACAACACTAAGAAATTTATCATCACCAACATGTATATTTTTGGTGTTACAATCATTTAAAGAAGAAAACATGGCTTTGTTTTTGGCCATGTGATAAGAAGCTCCAAAATCAATGAGCCACTCATGAGAATGAGAAGAAGAAGATACATTTAGTGCATAGCCAGACCGAGATGCTTGACAACCACATGCAGAAAGTGCCATTCCTGAAGATGAAGTTGAAGTTGAAGAGTGCTCCAAATGGATGTTATGCTTCTTCATTGCTGCTTCCAAGGCTTCCATCTTCTTAAAGCATTTGGACTCTAAGTGGCCATCTCGATTACAAAAGTTGCAATGTCTATCAGTTTTCTATCTGCCTTGTTCTTTCCCTTGCTGCCTCTTTCAAATGTGAATTCCATCAGATGGATGTTAAATCTGCCTTCTTGCATGGCGACTTGCATGAAGAAATCTATATTGAACAACCTAAGGAGAAGGACTGATCAACCTTCCCTGTTCCCTGAATAAACAGTGATGGGCAACGTGGTTTGGAAGGAGGAGTTTGATCCCTCTGATGACCTAACAAAACTATCCCAATATGCTAGAGCCTATTCGGTAGCTACCATATTCAAGGCATCAGAGGTAAGTAATTTATCAAAAGGAAAAGACCAAGAGATCTTTTTGCTACAAGCACAACTATCAGAGGCACAGCAGAAGGCAGAGCAAGCAGAACAACAATTGTTTACATAGCAACAAATAAATGATCAATTGAATAAACAATTGCGGGAAGAGAAACGAAGAATTGATCCCAGTGTAGTTGAAAAGCAGAAAGAGCTGTCGGAAGCATTGGCACAACTAAAAGCAATGAATGAACAAAGGCTGAAGTCGAAATATGACGAAATTGCTCAACTATGAGCCCAAATACAGAAAACCAAGAATCTTCCACAGCCAGCTGAATTTAGAGCAAAGGGATTAGAGATAAACAAGGCATTAGTGACACAGATAAAGCTATTATGTCAACAAATCGACCAGGCAGAACCTTTATGTGACTTAACAATATCAATAGGTGAAAAATCGGACAAAGCTAGAACATACTTGGAGCAAGCCGATGAGACTTTAACTAATTTTCTTGAGTGGCAAGACACTAATGAGGGACAGGCAGCTAATTTTCCAAAAGTCCTAGAATCGTATAAAGAGATATTATTTACGGAATGACAGTCCCAGTTAATGAAAGCAGAGAGAGCAGTTTCAAGATGCAAATTAACCACAAGTAATTTGGTTGAATTGATTAATGATACTCTCTACTTATCTAACATGATTTCTCAATGTACTCTAGGTAAATTGACATCGGCTAAAACATTGGAGTAGTCATGTTATCCAAAGCTGGAGAAAAATGGGAGATTAATCGCAGGAATTAATAGTTTGACATGGGACACCTATTGGTTGTTCTTAGTCAAACCATACAGCCAGAGATCCACCCTCAAATGCCTCACAGATGCAATCGGGTGTATTATTCCCAATATACAAGATGCCACCTATGCTGCCCAACTCAATTCTCGTCTCAATCGACCACCCGAAGTGGAAACAATGCTTGCAAAATGCCAGCTCAGGTCTAAAGGCAAACAGCCTAAGTGATGAATCATGTTGTCGACTGCCAGATTGCCGTGAAGAAGATATTCAGAATCAAAGTTGTACCAATTAAATAGGATTTTAGTTTCATAGTTAGTTAGTTTAATCAAGTATTTATAGACCCTTTCATGTATTTAGAAAGGGTCGTAAGTTTTTGTATATGACTTAAACCTAAAGTTGCACTACTGTACTTCAGGTATATTCTTTTATAAAGACTGGGCCAATTATTCTCATTTTGATAACGAAGCTTTTATATGAATGTGCACTACTGCCTTTGTTTAAAAGTGTTTCTGCGTCGAAAGAAGGAATCCAAATAGCGATTGATATTGGGAGTGATTTGCAACTCATATGGTACTATCATCTATGTCTGAGTTCATTCCTTTTATGTGAATTGTTGTTTGATCGCTCTTGCTATTATCAAATTTATGCATGTGTTTTAACAACATTCTTTATACTTTCCATTATTGGATGTTTACAGCATGCTTTTCTTTTAATCATACATGTATCGGTAATATAAAAAGATAGGTGTAACTATGTGTTAATCACTTTGTTCAACTATTTGAACAAAGTAATCATTAAGTAAAGGAATATCTATGTTTATTGCTTAGAGTCATCTACATGCCTATCAATGGACAGAGATTATCAAACGTTGCACTTCAAAGAATAAAAGTCTCCCGGGATAGAATAGTTATTTATATTCTCGCTGATAGATTAGGTCATCCATTCATTATCATTTATTAGAATTCAGTTACTCATCCATCCCGTTTTATTCATTATTGGGAAACTGGTCCCATTATATACAGTCGGAGCCACCATTCCAAATGGAAAAGGAGCTGTATTAAGGTCCGGACCGGGTGGTTATCCCCTAATGTTGATACAACAATTTTCAAGGCATCAACACTTCCCTACAAAAACGTTTTTTAATTAAATTTAAAAAATACTTGGTCAGTCATATGATTAATAATTTAAAAACTACATATATCATTGAAGTCCACCACACAACAATGGGGAGCAGTGAGGCAAGTTAAAAAATGGCATAATCTTTGAGCATGAGAATGATATTTGTTGGTGCATTGCTGGGGCTTGCAATATACGAGGGCCCAAACCCATTTCAATTGAGTCTGATTGCCCATTTCCACAACTTTATACCATATGCAGTCGAATCCCCACCATGGTCGCAGCTTCCTTAGTTAAAGGACGAAAAAAAAACTTTAGAATTCTGAGAGAGCATCACCTTTGATCCTCAGCACAGAAGACCTTACTCTGTTGTAGCCAATGGCTAGGTCATCTTCTGGAATGGTCAACAATGGTTCGAATTTGCTATAATTAAAGAGCACCAAGATGAAACACCAACAACTAAATTCTTAACTCCCATTTTAATTGCTATTTTAATTAACCCATTTGAATTTTTTTTATCATGTTGGTTTGAGTACAAAGTATATTTTACCATGACGTTGCCACCTAGCATTGTTCCATCTCTTTGAATACTTGCAATCTTACCTGATATGATAAGTACAAATACAATAGTTGCTTATATTATTATAACTATATATACCTGAGACTGAAAATGCAGAATTAGGAAGGGAAAAAATCGGTGCATCTTGTCCGTTGCATAAATCAAATGGGTACCTTTTTTTTTTTTCAGACCTATTCTACATTCTGGAATTTGTATTCCTACAGTCTCCCACACATGCCCTATTGTTTCTAGTTTGAGTGGACTCTTTAGCTAAAAAATAAACAATCGAAACCTACATCATTAACTCCATCACGTCACTCATTTAACCTCTATGACTATCACGATTTCCATAGCTCATTAGGTGGAAACTTGTTGGAATACCATTGCACATCACAACCTATTCTGTCGATGACAAGACATATCTACAACTGAAACGTGGGAGTGAAAACATTAAGGGTGAGTCCATGCTTGCTGCATGCATATGTCGATGATGATTCACAACCTACCACGTGTTCTTGTTTACACCAATCTAAACAGTACTTTCCCACTGCTATCCATAGTGGATAGAGAACCAAGGCTGCTCTCTTTTTGTATCGATGGATAGAGCATGTAGTTGGGATCAACATTATCTCCAAAATTATTTCTAATTTCATTTTATGGGTAAGGTTGAGTGTTAATCACTCTATCCATTCCAACTCTTCCAACTCTTCTATGTTTTTCGCAAGAATAATATGGATAACTTAATCCGAATGAGGGGGTGTATAATCCTTATCCTGACGTCTTCATCTCACTATAAACAATAGGAAACAACTGAGGTTTTCATTTTTTTCCCAATATTTACATGGAAACAGCATTGTCGGGTTGTGACTAGCTCACTTACCTCCAAATTGGTGATAAAGCAGGCACCCGCAGTATTATGACCCTTTTTCTAGGACTTTCGGCATGTATTGTTGTTTATTCATAAAGCATGCTCCATAGCCACCCCAAGTGGCATTTATCAAAATCCTACCTAAAAACCACTATTTTTTTTACTATGCATGGGAATAAAACATGCCATCATCGATGTGATTGAACTTATCTAATTTCCCTGAGGTATTGTTGTTTATCCATAACGCATGCAACATAACCACCACAAGCGGAGTTTATCCAAATCCTATAGAAAAACCACTGTTAGATTCACGAACTGCAAGAGAATCTTCCGTTGATCATTTCGATTGGGTAACCTACAGTTTCACATCCTCTTCATCTTCGTGGGAGCAGAGGCAATGATTTGCACAACTCAGGGATGGACGATGTTATGTGAGGAAAACAACCAAGTTCCCATCATACATGACTGCAGTCGAATACTACAGAATGGCTTGATAACGAGTTAATCCCCAGAGAAATAGAGTGAGGTGTAAAGTGACATGCCCAAGAATGGGTTCCACCAATCGATTAAGCGATGTACTCAATTGATCTGTTGCCATTGTTATTGACAATTTTCATGTACAATTAGAAGCTCAAGTCAATATCATGAACTCCCTTAAGTGTATTGCACAAATAATCTCCCTTGTGGAATCATTTACATGGTTTGGTGCTTACGTATTGAGAGCTTTTCTATTAGCTTATTGCTGGACTATAGACTAGGTTGACTTGATAGTTGGTCGACTTCAATAATATCTTTGGTTTATAAAATAGAATGATAATCCGATAACCCTTGATAGAAGCTTGAGAGCATGAAATCCCTTTTTATTTTTAAGAAATCCATGTTTATTTACCCTAATATCAATTTTGTGGAAAACATTGGTCGAATTCGCCAAATACTGAATTTTTGACCCCTACGATCTTTCAAGAAATCATGTATCCATACTCGAAATAAAGTCAACCTCTTCTCATAACACATGACGCTCTCCACTAAATTTAATTTCCTAATCCAATTAAATTATGATGAATATGTTAATTATTCCTCCATAAACTATGTTATTATTTGGATTTAATCTTAAGCAATCATAATTCCCTTTAACGACTAGAAACCAATATGACCCTAACATGTTCTAAGATCCAACATTCAATTTTAACCTTTATGGATCTGGTTTATTTTTCTTATAGAGATTTTATAATTAAAACCCATCAATGAAACCCTACAGAGGTGGATGAGTCCATAGCCCTAAGTGTTTGAACCTATGGCTCTGATACTATTTGTAGTGAACCTGCTTAGCCTACCCTGGAAAATAGCCTCTAGGCCCCATATATTTAAAATTTTTGTCTTGATTACAATTAAGATTTCACAATCATCACGAGTCCAGTGAACTAAGGATCATGACCACAGTGAAATATCAAGGTAGAGAATCATATACCCTGGGTGTAATATCACATGCTCTCTTGGCATGTCACCCTTACAACTACTATAATGTCTTCATGCAATATTCCATGCAACATTAATAGAACATTTATGTACATCTATTTTCAATAGCATGGGAACGCATCCTACTTCAGGCATAATCAAAGCTATTATTGTCTCATCTATTATGCACATCTAAGAATACCTACACCATCCTTAACTGGTACCAGGATGAGGGCATTTAGATTCGGTTGTGAGAGTTTATAATTCAAATCAACCACTTACTTTTTCATACACTTAGTACGTTCTACTATTACATCATAATGCAATGAGAACATATGCATAATAATAATCCATCATTTTCTTCATAAATATTGATCTTAAGCAACAGAAAGAATGAAGATCGAACCATATTGATTATGCATACCATAGATCTTCTCACCATCATGGACTATTCCGTTAATGGAATTATACCATCTGTTCTACATGCAACCACCACTATCTACCGTGTTAACTACAGACTTTAAATAGCATTACATACATACTCTTATCCTTTAAAATGATGATTACCTTCAGATTCATCGGATATTACACACACCCACATGCATAAAATGAGATTAATTACAAGAATATAGATAGAAGCATCAATAGATAAATTATTCCATGCAAGTACAGAAGTGGAATACATCAAGGAAAGAAGCTCAGCTTATAGTACCTTATTGCATGGTGTAAATAACATGAAGATTTGGCTTCACGATTTCAGACTTAGAATGAAAATTATTTATCACGTACAGTTACCATTTTCTCACTTCTTAAGCATGGTCAAAGGAATACTCATATGCACATCAAGCCACAAAGGATGCAATCATTTCATAAGGAGACATTAACACATGTCATCTATTTAGCAATAATGGTCAAATTCCAATTTCTACGATGAATGGGTCCTAGAACTGTTATCCACTGAACATGACTCTATAGTTAACTTCACAGTCGAATACAGCTTGTACAATAAATTTGTTATTCCATAATAGAGATAAATTCAACCATAATTATATCTCAGCTAATTAATTTAATTCTCATAACATGTAAGGATTAACAAAAAACACATACCATGCAAGTGAATCTCATGACATTAGAGGGAAACATCATTAAATCTATTAATACATAAGCATATATTATTGATCAAGCATTATCATGGAAAATAGAACTTAAGAACTTTTCTCATAAACAAACTAAAACTATAAAAAAAGAGAGAGTAAGAATCATCATACAACCATTCCATGCATCTGACACCAACTAAAACCTCACTTGGAGGAAGGAGCACCACCTCCCAGCCATGAATCACCACCAATTCTCCTCGAGCCAATGATCTTGCCAAGGATCAACTCTCCTCAACTCGTCAATGCACTGAGTATTTAATAACCTCTTCCATGATTTAGTTACCATTAGGGATGTCCCACTTTTATGGATTTTTCCATTTGTGTAGGCCTTTTTCAGAAAATCTCATCTTTATCTCCCACGAGGCTTTTCCTCATAAAATCTTGCCTTTATCTCTCGCAAAGATCCTATGCCCAATGGATCTTTATCTCCCATCCATCCAATGGATATGCAATCCATCCAAGCTTATCTAGAATCACATCTAAAATATTTATCATGAAAGATTAATCTCTATCTTATTCCTCATGGGATTTGGAAATCATCTCCTCTCTCTTAGGGCTCCACCCTCCAAGCGATTTATTTTATTAATTTATTTAATAACACATTTTCTTTTCATATTACATATCACCTATCTTTGCTCAGCTTAGGTTTAGAATAATTTAACACACAAGGGAGGATATAACACCTAGGTTTAAAATAGCTTAGGTTTACAATAATATAGTACACAAGGGAGGGGTGTTACGTAGGAGACCATCAGATCTTAGGGCCTTTACCTCATGCTTCAAATACAGATGATAACCACCCACATGCTAAAGATATATCTATTCAATCATGTGAAATGATCCCTCCAGTGCAACCAATGCAGTAGATGGCTACCTACATGAATTCTACTTGTACTTTCCTTGAGTAGGTAGAACAAACGAAAGCTAGGCAGCTCCAAGGGTCCACTAAAGATGTGATCATGATCTAGAAATATAAGAAAAACCATCTTCCCTGTTGACAGTCGAAAATCAGTGTAAGGATCTTTAAAAATATGGAATGTTACCTTACCTTGAAATCCATCAAAAATACAAGTATTCCTTTCATTTTGATCTAAAAGAATACTTGGTTGTTGATCCATAGGAAGGAATAGGGAAGTATGAATTTCTACTACCTAAGTGTTGGTTGTAAATTCCTCAAGTATGAGAAGATATGATTCTATCTCTGGCATATTGTCTATCTCATACTCATACTCTTCTAATTCATAGTCTAAATCATCCTTGAAAAGAAAACATTCTTCAAGATTATTAAACATGTCAGCCCTATCCTCTTCATGAAAGAAAATAACTCGTGTTAGTTTATCTCCTTGCAGGAATTCTACATCAAAAATTGGTTTACTCACAAAAAATTCCTGTATAGTTTCATCAGTCTCATGACTGTCATCATTTAAACCCAGATTTTCATTCTGAATAATGGAATAAATTTCACTCACACATTCTTGACTTTGTGAACACTGCAAACCTTCCCTAACTTGGGTTGTAACATAGTTTTTTAGGAGCTGATCTATTTCATCTTCAGACATAGGAGAACACTGATTTTTATAGAAATCAACATTGGCTTGATGATTTTCATTTTCAAGAACAAGAGTAGGCTTTTCTATATTTTGATCCGAGCCTGTTTCATCCACGAAGGAAGTTGTTGATTCTTGTTGGGAGGAAGAATCATAAAGGACTTTTAATATTTCTTCTTCCATACATTCTTCATCCCCATAAAAAATTTCAAGAAATTTTCAGAAATTTCACTACATATATCCATCATTGATAAGGACAAATTTTAGTTTTGATAATGTTGAAATAAAACTGAATGAAAATTCTTTAGAGAATATAAACTAGTAGACGGTAGACTCTCATACCATTTCCTTGCTATTTCCTCCAAGCTAGCCATGAATATCTTCATTAAACAATCTTCAAGAAGCTCTGTCTTTAATCTATGAATATGAAAATGTAATTTGACCAAATGCAAACTAGCATCTTCTCCATCCTAACCGTTAAACTTTGGTAGCCTTGTTTTCCATTCTATACAAGGAATACGGTTCAGAAATATAGGAATATGACCTCGATTTATAGTAGCATACCTTCGAGCAGTTGAATCCATCTTGAAAATAGTTAAGTCACCAAGAAGTTATTCAAACTACCAGTTTTTGAAAATTGGAGTCGCCATGAAAATTCTAAACCTTTGGATTATTTGACACTCGAGTCACCATGTGAAAAATGTACAACTTTTATTATGTCTAATAATTGTTCAACATCAATAATTAGATCTGATCCTTGTCGTTCTTTGCGAGGTAAGATATGGCCTTTCGTTCCTCGGCAACGATGCCAAAATGTTACCCCCTACAATGTCCGATGATGAGGAGGAGATCAAAAGATGTAACTTCAAACCACTTGCATTTTAACAACTATCCCTCCTAAACGAGAGAGGGATCTCTCTAAGTATTTGTGATTCAATGATTGGAATCGAAATGGATTTTAGGCTAGATGTGAAAGTTCTAGTTTATTTTTTGAAAAATCTGGATTTTTGCATTGCTCGACTAGGGATGATGAAAATAAACTAGGTCAAGGTCCCAAAGATTGCAGTAGGAGGCATAAAGAAGAGAAATATAGGAGTGCCTTGTGATATATTTAAGATTTTTCTCAATGTATTGTAGGGTTTGAAAATATTCGAAGGTCATAGTGAGCATGTATTACCATGAATTCATTAATCTAGAGGAAGAAATACACACACATGGTTTTCCACATAAACAAACGTTTGAATGTAAAGAATTATGTTGATATAACTATAAGGAAAATCACATGAGGAAATAAAAACATGTAAAGAGAGATGGATTCATTCATAATCAACTGATATAGAAAGAAAACAACATCATAAACTCACTGCTCACACACATTGTATAGATATATATCATTGTGAATATTAAATGCAACTCATGATTTATCTTATTTGGTTATTCATTCCATGTATATGCTTAACATGTTTTCTCTACTTTACAATTATTTTGAGTGTCCCACTTTCTTCATATGTTCAACCTAAAATACCCAAAAATTCTCACTATTTGGGAGTGAGGAAATGCTGTAACATTATATTTTTACTTAATCATAATTCAAAGTAGCTCATGAAAATCATTTCCATAACTCTATTACAACATGCATTGGAGAACTCCAATCTAAGAAAAAAACTGATGAGCCCCAAATTTGGTAACTTGTTGGGCTCATTTGGCCTAATTATCCTTGTTCAATCCTTCATTTTTTATAGCTTATGCATTATTTTTTAGTATGTTTATGTTATTTGTACGAATAAGGGTAGTCACTCTTCCTAGGTGGCTAACACGTGCTCATTTCAGTTTTTTTGACACATGTTGGAGCAAAACTGAGCAATCATGGGCTGGAAGACAGCCAAGCTTGGGGTGAGGATTCATAGAAGGGTTGTCTATGGCATTAAATAGCCTTCCTCGGGATCTTCACCCCCAACTCTGAGCTCCAAAGGCCACCAAAACCAGGTCTAGAAGGCAGCCATGCAGATTTTGGAAGAACTCACAGTTTGGGCAGCCAAGTCCCATAGATTTAGGAGGCCAGCTAGGGCCCTCGTGGTATATAAATATTAAGGCCTCATCCTTCATGGGGGACTTTTGGGAAAACTCTTGCATACTTTGCACTACAATGCTGCTAGCTTCATTTTGTTCTCTTGTAGCCATTTTTGGCATAACTCTTGACTTATGATCATGTTTTGATAATGAGAAGCAGTCTGATTTTATACCAACTCTGAGTTTTCTATAGGAGCCATAGCTCTTGGGGTTGGGCCCAACCTGAGAGCCTAGGGCCCCCTTCTTTGTACTGTTACCTTTTCTTTATGCATCATGATTTTCCTTTTATGCATTTGAAACATGTTTCTGTTGAGTAGATTTAGTTGTGTTGGTTAAATAGGTCATTGGTTATGAATATAATTGCTTCAGATGTTTAGAACAGATTGGTAGGATAATAACAGATAAAGGTCCAAGAAAAGGGTCGACAACACTCTCAATTTCACCTCATCCTTATTGGATCAGGGGCTGGAATTGCAGAAATAGTGCTGCACCAACAAAAACACTAGTTTACTTGACCATGCAATCCTTGGTGTATTGTTTTCGTTTGTAGAAGTTATATATGAGTTCAGATATCTAAAATGTTTCTTTGCTTAAGTGATGTACATGGTTCTCTTTAAAAATAAAGCTATTGTTCATTTCTTTCATTGACAGTTAGAGTAGATTAGCTAAGACTTTGATTGTGTACAGGACTTTGTTGATTCGGTTAAATGTACACCGTGCAGGGCATCTCTGCCACTCTCTCATTCGCCTAAGCTTTGTCCAAGCTAGCTGCTCCATATCCTAGTTAGGTTCCTCGTCTCACACCTTCTCTTCTGCCCATGTAACCCTACCTTCTTCCTCCTCCATTGTCTTAGCCTTCTTTAAGCCAAGTCAGCCCTCTAGACCCTCTCATCACTCCATCCATCAGTTCCTGGCTCATTTCAGGCCCCTATCCTACCTCCCTATCCATTCATGCATCTTCCCTCACTCACCCATCCTCTAAAATCGACTTTATAAACTTCTTGTAGAAATTTCTGAACATCCTGTAGAAATCTCTGAACATCCTGTAGAACCCCTGCAAACTTCCTGTAGAAGCTCACAAATGAGGTTTCTTGATAGCCAAACTTTTTGAAACTCTTCGGAAGGGTGTTAGGGACTCCTTAGACCCTCTCTGAACCTTCCCAACCTTTTCCAAGCATTTCTCCTCCTTGATCCACCCTTGCACAGTAAAAAGCCAGTTAAAAGCACATGCATGATAATTCTGATAACTTATTGAAAAATACAAAAAGATGTTTTCTTCAGATAGAGATAGTCTAGACACATGTATTTTACCTTCATAGAAGTAATGACATCTCTTTTAGTAGTTTGCATTCTCTCCTCTGCATCAGTAGGACTAGCTGGTAGAATTAGGGTTTGCATTTTCCTTCAGTTTTTCAACCTCCTTTCGCAAATAGATTAGTTTCCTTCGAGTTAGCTTTCAACCATCAATTAAAAAGCTTCTTCTAAGAGCTCATAGAAGTTGGCTTAAGCTCCTAGACTTGTGCCAGCTGACCAAGTGACAGCTGCGGCAAGAGTTAGTACTTGTGCATACAGCACCGTCGCTTCCAAGTTTGTTACGAACTACCGGGTTGATAAAAGTAAAGACGGGAGTCCCAGGAGTTGCAGCATTATTGCTGCAATACTGGAGCCCACCATCTTTTTGGCATCGTTGCTGGGGAAGCGTCAGAGTATTGGAGATTGTTGCTTTTCTTCTATTTTCCTACTCTCGCCTTCTGCTAAATAGTTTAAATTTCATTTCCATTTTTCAATTTCATTTCCACAAAAGTAAAGTAGATATTCCTTTCTTTCATAGATTAGAATTTCAATTCCGCAATTTCAATTCTGCAAGCGTAGATTAGCATTTCAATTTAGCAAGCGTAGACTAGCATTTCATTCCTGCAATTTCATTTGAGCAAAATAGATTAGTCCTTTCCTGCTTTCATTTCAATTCCGCATTCCCATTTCAGCAAGATAGATTAGTTGTAGTTCAATCTATTTTAGCTTTGCAGGTACCAGAAGAAAAAACAACAAAAGAAATCAAAAGTCTTTCCATTTCATGGCTCGTATGAACAGAGATAAAACCGACAAATTCTTACCCAACACCCCCACCACTTCACTGAGTCACCCTTCTCTCTTCTTTGGTGACAGTGATCCAGAAGAACCTATAGGAGAGCCTCCTTATATATACGAAAATCCTATAACCGAAGAAGAGTTAGAGAACACTCCATCTGAATCCATGGCTGAAAACCGAAGCGGTAGAAGAGAAGATGAGAGAATAGAGGGTGCCTTTCCCATCCGAGAGACCAATGGAGACATGAAAATGAAAAACATAAGCCCCTTCGCTTTACCTCACTTCCATGGATTGACTACTGAAGACCCTGATACCTTCCTATTTGAGTTTGTTGTCCTTTTTCGAATCTATGACTATACAGAAGATGAGCAAAAAATGAAACTCTTTCCCTCTACCCTCAAGGATGTAGCATTACGCTGTTTCATGGGGTTACCTGGAAACAGTATCACCACTTGGGCTCAGATGCAGCAAGATTTCAATACCAAATACCGGGACTACTGTAGGTCTAGGGAAGCCAAGGGAGAAATCTTTCGGATGACCATGGGAAACGATGAGTTTTTAGAAGATTACGAGGAAAGGTTCCAGCTTAGCTATAAACGGGCTAGGTGCACACTTGACCCCGAATCTCTAAAGCTGGTCCTGCTTCGAGGAGTCCCTGAAGATCTTCTAGATACCCTTCACATGCTAGCTGGAGGAGATATTTACCAACTACCTTATGAGGATATAAAGACTGTGTTTAGAAACCACTCTAGGGTAGCCCAGAAAAGAGGTAGGGGAAACCCATTTTCAGCTAGTACTAATTTCTCCAAGCATGAGTTTGCTAATCAGATGGAGGACCTCAAAAGTGAGGTGATACAAACCATTTCCATGCAAATAGATACCTTTTGAATCCAGCAGAAGAAAGAGGAAGCTGAGAGGGCTTTGGCCATCTTCTGTCCCAGGTGTACGAGGAAGCACCCTAAGAACGAGTGTCCATTACACTCAGTAGAGGTATGTTTCTTTTGTGAGGAGGAACACCCCACAAACCAATGCCCAACCTTACCTGGATTTAAGGCCATATACCAAGGGAATAAGGCACCCACCGAACCTGTCTACTTCCTCAACCAAAGGAGGCCGCATGGACCTAGACCTTACCAGCAGGGGATGCAAGGGACATCCAAGCTTATTATAGCCCCAACCAATCTGCACCTATGCCTTCTTGGGGTCCCCCCATTCATCCTTCTTGGTCTGCACCTCCTTCGTGGTCTTACCCACCTCAATACCATACTCAGCCCACTACTCATTCGTTTCACTGACATGTCCAGCCACAGCCTCAGTGGAATGCACCTCAACTGGGGTGGAGGCCCCAGTATAACACTCCTCCCGCCATTTTGCCTCCACCACCGGCTCAACCACAACCATTACCTCCTGCTCCTCCAAGACAACCCCAAATGCCTGCTCAACCGAACCCAAACCCCAACAACCGACCGGCCCAATAGGTATATACTAGGGAAACAACATGCCCTACCTATGCTATGGAAATCCAAGAGATCAACCTTCGATCCAGGAAGACTCTTCCGAATCGCCAACCTCCTCCCCTAGAGGACGAGGAAGATAAATAGGAAAGTGAACCCAAAGCCATTCCACCCTTTCCTGAGAGACTAACAACAACCACACAACCCGACCCAGAAGAGAATGAGCTTTTCGTCGAACTCAAACAGTTGTGTGTGAGAATACCAATTCTCCAAGCCATCAAAGATGTACCGATATACAACAAATTGGTTAAGGAAAAGTGTTTCAGGCACCCAGGTAGGTGAAAAAGAGATGCCTCAACTATCAATGTCATAGGACAACTGTCTGATCTTATGTTGGGGCAAGTAATCTGTCCAAAGTATTTGGATCCTCGGAGTCCTGTAGTTGATGTCCACATCAATGGCACCATCATACCCCACACCTTGATTGATTTAGGGGTTGCCATTAATGGGATGACCAGGGACACCATGCTCAAACTCAACCTTCAGGGTTCCTTAAGGAAGACCTCGACAGTCCTGCAGTTGGCAGATCGCTCCATTGTGGCTCCCGAAGGGATTGTGGAGGATGTCTTTGTCTCTATTGACTCTTGGGAGTATCCTGCAGACTTCTTGGTCCTTCAACCAAAGGCAAAGCTTACTAGATACCCCATTATTTTGGGAAGGCCTTGGTTAGCCACTACGGATGCTTACATAAGCTGTCAAGCAGGAAACATGACCATTAAAAATGGTCCTATGTCCAAGCAGCTAGTCCTATACCCTCCTGCCCAACCTCTGCTAGAGCATGAATTACCACTTTGGTTGGAAGAAGGAGAAGAGGATGAGGTATATTCTGCACCCTTGTGCACCTTAGAAACCACCACGGGAGGTCCTCAAACTGAGGATGATTTGATTGAGACCTTGATTGAGAATTTGCCTCCCAGTGCATTGTCCTTAGAGAAATTGTTGGAGGATACTCAAGTCAGCACCTTAGTGGACCTCTCTGTGACTGATCCAACCTCTCCGAGAGTTAAAAATGTGGCGTTTGGCCCTGAGAGAATGTTAAAGATCAGCTCCTCCCTATCTCCTTCCCAGGAAAAGGAGCTGTATAGCCTGCTGGCCAGTCATCTAGATGTTTTTTCTTGGAACTATAAGGAGATGAAAGGAGTCCATCCTTCAGTATGTACCCATCACATCTACATTAAAGAAGATTGTAAACCAGTCAGGCAACCTCAGAGGAGAATGAATCTAGCCCTTAAGGACATTTTCAAATAAGAACTGCAAAAATTGTTGGATGCAAGATTCATCTACGCCATCTCGGACAGCAAGTGGGTTTCCCCTCTGGTGTTGGTACCCAAGAAAAATGGGAAGTGGAGAATCTGTGTGGACTATAGAGAACTAAACAAAGCCACTAAGAATGACCACTTCCCTCTGCCTTTCATAGATCAAGTGTTGGATGGACTGGCAGGAAAGAAGTTTTTATCTTTCCTAGATGGGTTCAGTGGGTATAATCAGATTCAAATCACCCCGGAGGACCAAGATAAGACCACCTTCACTTGTCCTTGGGGTACCTTTGCTTACCGAGTCCTTCCCTTTGGGCTATGCAATGCTCCTGCCACTTTACAAAGAGCAGTATTGAGCATCTTTTCTGAGCTGGTCTGTGATTCGGTCGAAATGTATATGGATGACTTCACTCCTTATGGGTCCAACTTCTAGGAAGCATTGTCCAATCTGGGAAAAGTTCTAACCAAGTGCATTGAGATGAACCTGTCCCTTAGTCCTGAAAAATGTTCATTCCTGATGACTGAAGGGACCGTGCTAGGACATACCATTTCTCGCCAAGGATTACAGGTGGATCCTAATAAAATTGCTCTCATAAAAAAGGTTCCACCTCCTCAGAAGGTAGGAGATGTTCAGAGCTTCTTAGGCTTAGTAGGATATTATAGAATATTCATTAAAGACTTCAGTAAGCTAGCCTTGCCATTGTTTGGCCTCTTAGCAAAAGATGTTGAGTTCAAATAGACGGACGACTGTCAGAGGGATCTGAATGAATTAAAGGATAAGTTGGTGTCCGCCCCAATCTTGAGAGGTCCAAACTGGGCCCTACCTTTCCACATCCACACTGATGCCTCAAACAAAGCCATAGGGGCAGCCTTAGGACAGGTTGAACAAAAACTCCCATATGCCATATACTTTGTCAGCAAAAACTTATCCAAGGCAGAAATGAATTATACTGTAACTGAGAAAGAGTTCTTGGCCGTGGTCCATGCCCTGAACAAGTTCCGACACTACATCACTGGCTATCAAACATTTGTACATACTGATCATGCTGCAATTAGATATTTAATGAATAAACCGGATGTGAATGCTCGTATTATTAGATGGTTACTTTTGTTGCAGAAGTTTGATTTGACTATTGTTGACAAACCAGGTAAAGAAAATGTTGTTGCTGACTTCTTGTCTAGATTAGATTTACCTGCAGGTGAAGATGGAACAATGGATGACTAGATGCCAGATGAACATCTGTTTGTTATCTCAGTACTCTCTCCATGGTTTGCTGACATAGCAAAATACCTGGTCTCAGCACAGTTGCCTCCGCATCTATCCTCAAAAGAGAAGAGCAGAATTGTGAGGAAAAGTGCCTCATTCACTTGGATCGGGGGTAACCTATTCAAACTTGGCCTCGATCAGATCTTAAGGCATTGTGTAAGGGAGGAGGAAGTCTTTGACATCCTCCTAATGTGTCATGATGGGCCTTGTGGAGGACATTTTGCAACCAAGAGGATTGCCTTCAAAATTTTACACGCAGGCTACTATTGGCCCACGCTTCATCAAGATGTCAAAAGATATATCAGCCAATGTGACCGATGCCAAAGAATGGGGAAGCCAATTCCAAGGGACAAAATGCCTCTCCAACCTCAAGTGACTCTTGAACCATTTGAGAAGTGGGGTATGGATTTTGTGGGTCCTATCAATCCTCCTTCAAGGCAAAGGTCTTACATCATTGTGTGCACAGACTATCTGACAAAGTGGGTGGAAACCAAGGCAATCAAAGCAACGACAGAAGAAAAGGTGGTTGAGTTTTTAAGAGAAAACATCTTCTACAAATTTGGCTACCCAAGAGAGTTAGTCACCGATCAAGGAAGCCAGTTCACCTCCAACTTAATTGAAGACTTGCTCGCTCATCACAAGATCAAGCATAGGACTTCCACCCCATATCATCCTCAAGCAAATGGGCAGGTGGAGGTCACCAATAGAGCATTAGAAAGGATTTTGACTAAGGTTGTGAGCAGTAGCAGAAAGGATTGGGCAGATCGCCTGGTTGAGGCCACTTGGGCTTACAACACCACCTGGAAGACCACAACCGGCTTCACACCTTATGAGCTGGTCTATGGGAAGAAAGCTTTCCTCTCAATGGAGTTTGAGTACAACACATTGAGGATGGCAGCTCAGCTAGACCTAGACCTCAGCCATGCTCAACAAGAAAGTTGCAGCTGAATGGGTTAGATGAACACCGAATGCAGGCCCTCCTTCACTCAGAAGTGGTTCAACTTTAGAGGAAGATATGGCATGACCGACACCTCAATGACAAACAATTCCAGCTGGGAGATTGGGCGATGTTGTATGATTCCAGACATAAGGATTTCAAGGGGAAGCTGAGGACAAGATGGATAGGACGATATGCAGTGGAGAAGTGTAATGACAATGGTTTTGTCCTTGTTTGGACCATTGATGAAGAAGCCATCCACATGCTCGTCAATGGGCATCGACTAAAGATCTATAGGAAACCTCTTTCGAGGCAAGAGTTCATCAAAACTGTGGAAAAATCAGTGTTGGTCATAGAGAAGGGTTCTTCCTCTGTTTTGGGCATACCCTGAGCATCATACCAAGAAAAAAAAATGCAAATAAAAAAAGATCCTTGGGTGAAAACCTTTCTGAGGCACCCAAGGCAGATGGTAGGGGTGAAAACCTCATTGAAGCGCCCCTGCTGTCTCTCTGAAAAAGAATTGAAATAAAAAGATCCTTGGGTGAAAAACTCTCTGAGGTGCCCAAGGCAGATAGTAGGGGTGAAAACCTCATTTAGGCACCCTTGCTGTCTCTAAAAAAAAAAAAAAGAGAGAGAGAAAAAGAAAAAAGAGAAAGAGGCAGAAACAGAAAAAATAGGCTTAATCTTTGGAAATTGTTGCAGGTTGCAGGGATTCAATGCAAAAAGGAGGCCTCTCAACTCAAGGACAAGGGTCCCTACCAAGCTACCAGGCAACCTCACAAACACTCCCTCCATGAACACTCATCTCTTGCAAGGTTTGGATGCAATCTGGTCATAGTTTAGCCTTCTACAGGAAGCTACAGGACTTTCTACAAGAAGTTCTGTATTTCTACAGGAAACATCCTGTAGAGCCTTTAGGCAGGCCAGGACCGATCATCAAGAAGAATTTAAAGCTTGAAGTCCATTGAGGAGGCATGCAACCACTCTTTTCTTCCATCCTCCACTTGTTTCACCTCCTTTCACCACCATTGCTGCCATACGGTCAAAGTATACCTGCACAGTCATACCAGAACTTTGTTTTCTCATACAAAGGAATTTTTTTGGGAAATAAACACATGCAGAGGCTCGCATACTTTACCTGTCAAGGCAATCTCAGGACCCTACACCTGTGAATGTGACTCAATTATTTCGGCAAGCACCCCAGGAGGAGAAATGGCTATAGGATGTCCTACAGGAATCCTGTAGCAGCTGATCCGGCTAGAGCACATACCTCGGAGACACCCGCACCTCATGAAGCTAGTGCATGCAACATTCACAGCCACGAAACTGGGTCTCAAGGTCTTGTAACCAGCAGCAGCCAATGAAGAGGAGCTCCAATGCCTGTGCACGAAGCAGCAACAAGCGGATCCGAAAGGCTTTGGTTATGTCGAAAAGACAGGAAATGGACGCGTGGGAAGCGTCCAGTTGGAGAGAAGCGACAGTCTAACAGGAATGGCGGCGGTAAATGCAAAGGGAAGGATTCGGCGGTCAGGAATACATGTAGCGGAAGGATAGTGGTGACGTCGGCCAACAGGTCGATGGGGACAACTCACCCCCGTGCCATGAATTCCACAGCAATTCAAATCGGCCGGCTAAATCACTTATGATGCACTGCAGTAATTTATTCACAATCGTTTTGTAGCCAAGTACATGTCCTCAATCCTCTGAAGGTTGTTAGCCCGAGTTCTCGGCCTATTCCAACGTACTGTTGCTACGCAGAAAGTCCAGAACCACTGAAGCATTCCCCAGAAGTCGTGCACGATTTCTACAGGAAGCTGCGCTACAAGAAGCCCGGCATTATGGAGGAATTTGGACTGTTCAGGTCGAAGGTGGCAACTCTGGAATAAGGTAGGCCTGAACATAACTCTCCCATGCAATTGATTCAAAAGGTGGTGAAGTCGACGTGTCGAAGGGATAGGAAAATGTGAACAAAAGTCTGTTCATGAATTTACAAGCCGTTTTCTTATCGCTGCATGAGAATTGTCATCGTAGTTTGTATGCGGGATTTTCTCCGGGGTTTTGAATTACAATTGAGCCATTGTCAAGGCTCACTAGTAGGAAGTTGTGAATTTTATATAACTGTGTGCATAACAGAGACATAGCTCTACGCTCTGTCTAGAAAATCCCGAAGCTCTACTTCTGTACACGAGCAGGCAAGCTCAGAACCACAAAACAAGTTTTCTACCATGCCAGGAGGGTTCATTAGAAAAGAGCCTTTGGACTCCAACAAGTTACAGGAAACCCCTGAGGTGGTGGACTTGTTTTCCCATGCACACTGGATGTCATTCTGTGACAAGCTTTAAGGTCACGATGACAAAATTTTAGAAGAATTCCTAAGGTCCTTGAAGCCAAATTCAAAGACATTGGCCATTGTCAACTTGAGAGGATTGAACCTCAGACTCACGCCACAGCTCATTAGCAGAGTAACTGATCTACCGATGGGGGTACCCTGGGATAAGGAGGAGAGAAAATTGGGTCAGAAAGCTAGAAAGGAGTTCTTCTTGCTAGAGGAATAATTTTCAGAGGACAAGAATGGAGTTCAAAGAACCAGCCTACAGCCATTCTGGAGTGTGGTTAGCCTCCAGATTATGAAGTATATTATGTGTGAGGGGCGATTTAGCATCGTGTATGGCTATCATTTCCGGTTGCTCACAGAACTCAGGCACCGAACGGACCTACCCTCAGAGCAAAAGTTGAGCATTCCTTACTTCCTCCTGCAATCCATGACTAAGTGTGCCACCAAACTAAGAGAGGGAACACCAGACCAGCTAGCTCATCATGGGCTCATCAACCTCCTCGTGGAAGATGCACTCCACACATACACCATCCCTCTCTCCTACGAAACTTTTCGGAATATGTCTAAGGATGATGACATCCAAATTTTGTTCGAGGAGCTCACTTCCTCCAGCAGTGAGGAGAAGGAGCACATTCAGACAAAGGAGAAAGATAAAAGACAAGAAACCCTGGGCATATTACCGAAGAAAGAACTGAAGGGAACTCAAGGAACAAGCCAAACTGCCAAAACAGGGGGTGATAAAACCACACCAACACCTAGGGAGAAAAGACTATAGAGTAGGGTGGAAAGGACTAAAAACGTCCACGCGAGTGAGGGCACCTCTAAGGTAGCCTCAACCAAGCTAAAAGAAAAAGCATCCTGAGCCAAGAAGGCTAAAACGGTGCCGTCTGCTTCTACATGAAGTTTAAAAATGGCTTCTACAGGAAGCCAGAAACTAGCCACTACAGGACTTTCCACAGGAAGTCTTGAGAAAGGAAAACAAAAGGAGAAATCGGTCGAAATTCTTGCTAGGGAGGCAAGAGCTGTGCTGGCCACCCTAAGTACCTCTCCCAAGCCAAAGGAAAAACGAAAGAGGGAGACTCCTCTGTATTTCAAAGCAAGAAGAAGTGTAATAATTAAAACCGGCAGACCCCAACCTCCATCCAAAGACCCAATTACCATTGAAGACACCCCTACCTCGCTAAAGGAAAAGTCCCCCCTCCAAAGCATCAGTCACTTATGAGTGGGGGAGCCAGAAGACATCTACCTGGAAGGAGATAATGGAAAGATTGGCTTCAAAAATCTCTCTTCAGGATGTTGAAGCCGTTCTACAGGAAACATTGGCGAAGCTCAAGGAGACCGAAAAAATGGAAGGAGAGGTAGCCAAATCACCACAAAAGGAAGAATAGGTAGAGCACATTATGGAACCTAACCCCCAGCCCAACTTGGGCTCTTATTATAACATTTTGGACACCGGAAAAATCATTCCATAGAAATTCACAGTGCCGCTTTTCATTGCACTAGAGGAAGAAAGAGTGAGGACCCGCACATGGATGAGAATAGCCAAGTCTAAAGGAGTAGCAGATATAGGCCCTTTGGAGGAACAACTCAAGGAGGCAAGAAGTGAATTGGCTATGGCAAAACATGTGGGAAACTGCCAGCGAGTATTTCTACAGGAAGAAAATGAGAAGCTCAAACTACAGCTACAAAGACAGAGGAAAGAAGGGAACACAGCACTAGAGGACACCACAGCAGAACCTCAAGGAAAAGAAGGAATGCAAGCTGATCTTGAGGAATAAGACCAGCAACTACAGGAAAGAGAATTGCAGGCAAGCATAGAGATACAAGCTCTAAAATAGCAGGTGCAAGAAAAGGAGGTGCAACTGGCCTGCATGGCCAGTTGGGCAATGGACGCTCTGCAATGTAGGCAGCCAGCCAAATCTTATGGCCTATACCTACGAGACCAGTGGCTGCAATTCCAAATTAATGCATTGGCACAGAGGGGTATCTCCCAAATCCAAAACCCCCAACAATTAATGGATTTATGTAACAACAGTTCAATGGAGGACAAGGCCAAGCTATCAGAGTTCTACCTTCATAATTTGGCCCTTCCAAATGTCACCTCATGGGACCCCAACACAGTTGTGGGAGATATGCAGCTGATGGCACTAACCTCATGGTTAAACCATGAAGAAAATAGAGTGGAAAAGGTCAAAGATGTCATGAACCAAGAGCTACATGAACCAATACTAATTAGAGCAGAGCCAGGGGACCCCACCGCATTGATATCAGCCCACCAGCACCTAGCAACCAACTCACAGGCTTTATTAAAATACATGGATCGGTAGGCTTAGGCTATAGCACACTCCGAGGATATGGAGCGATTATTAGGGGACAATTGTGTTCATGCTTGCACCCGTAGGAGGAACACATTGTCCCATAGCCCCAAAATCAAGGAATATCACACTCCAACTACAATGAGGGAGGTCGTGGCACGGGTGCCTCTCTACAAGAAGTCCATGGAGAACCTCTAGGCCAGCTGGATCGGCCTCAAGCTAAGCCCACCTTTTCTTTTTGGATTGGTAGAAGGAAGCACAGAAAAAGACGAGCATAAGCAGTGGGAAGAGGTGGAAAGGAAGGTCGGGTTCCATGACAGTGAGGAGGATACTACTTCAGAAGCCTGGGATGTGAGGGTGGCGATTAAGACAATGAAAGAAGAGGAGCTGGACTAGTTGCTCAGAGGATGAGAAACCATTTTAGTAGGGGGCTGATGATGAGCCCCAAATTTGGTAACTTGTTGGGCTCATTTGGCCTAATTATCCTTGTTCAATCCTTCAATTTTCATAGCTTATGCATTATTTTTCAGTATGTTTATGTCATTTGTACGAATAAGTGTAGTCACTCTTCCTAGGTGGCTAACACGTGCTCATTTCAGGTTTTTTTGACACATGTTAGAGCAAAACCGAGCAATCATGGGCTAGAAGACAGCCAAGATTGCGGTGAGGATTCGTAGGAGGGTTGTCTATGGTATTAAATAGCCTTCCTCAGAATTTTCACCCCCGACTCCAAGCTCCAAAGGCCACCAAAACCGGATCTAGAAGGCAGCCAAGCAGATTTTGGAAGAACTCACAGTTTGGGCAGCCAAGTCCCATAGATTTAGGAGGCCAGCTAGGGCCCTCGTGGTGTATAAATGTTAAGGCCTCAGCCTTCGTGAGGGACTTTTGGTAAAACTCTTGCATACTTTGCACTACAGTGTTGCTAGCTTCATTTTTTTCTCTTGTAGCCATTTTTGGCATAACTCTTGACTTATGATCATGTTTTGATAATGAGAAGCAATCTGATTTTATACCAACTCTGAGTTTTCTATAAGAGCCAAAGCTGTCGGGGTTGGGCCCAACTTGAGAGCCTACGGCCTCCTTCTTTGTATTGTTACCTTTTCTTTATGCATCGTGATTTTTATTTTATGCATTTGAAACGTGTTTCTCTTGAGCAGATTTAATTGCGTTGGTTAAATAGGTAATTGGTTATGAATAGAATTGCTTCAGATGTTTAGAACAGATTCGTAGGATAATAACAGATAAAGCTCCAAGAAAAGGGTCGACAACACTCTCAGTTTCACCTCATCATTATTGGATCAGGGGCTGGAATTGCAGAAATAGTGCTACCCCAACAAAAACACTAGTTTGCTTGACCATGCAATCCTTGGTGTACTGTTTTCGTTTGTAGAAGTTATATATGAGTTCAGATCTCTAAAATGTTTCTTTGCTTAAGTGATGTACATGTTTCTCTTTACAAATAAAGTTGCTATTCATTTCTTTCATTGAAAGTTAGAGTAGATTAGCTAAGACTTTGATTGTGTGCAGGACTTTTTTTATTCGGTTAAATGTACACCATGCAGGGCATATCTGCCACTCTCTCATTCGCATAAGCTTTGTCCAAGCCAGCTGCTCCATCTCCTAGTTAGGTTCCTTGTCTCACACCTCCTCTTCTACCAACGTAACCCTACCTTCTTGCTCCTCCATTGTCTTAGCCTTCTTTAAGCCAAGTCAGCGTTCTACACCCTCTCATCACTCCATCCATCAGTCCCTGGCTAATTTCAGGCCCCTATCCTACCTCCCTATCCATTCATGCATCTTCCCTAACTCACCCATCCTCTAAAATCCACTTTATAAACTTCCTGTAGAAATTTCTGAACATCGTGTAGAAATCTCTGAACATCGTGTAGAACCCCTGCACACTTCCTGTAGAAGCTCACAAATGAGGTTTCTTGATAGCCAAACTTTGTGAAACTCTCCGAAAGGGTGTTAGGGACTCCTTAGACCCTCTCTAAACCTTCCCAACCTTTTCCAAGCATTTCTCCTCCTTGATCCACCCCTTCACAGTAAAAAGCCAGTTAAAAGCACATGCATGATAATTCTGATAACTTATTAAAAAATACGAAAATATGTTTTCTTCAGATAGAGATAGTCTAGACACATGTATTTTACCTTCATAGAATTAATGGCATGTCTTTTAGTAGTTTTCATTCTCTCCTCTGCATCAGTAGGACTAGGTGGTAGAATTAGGGTTTGCTAGGGTTTGCATTTTCCTTCAGTTTTTCAATCTCTTTTTGCAAATAGATTAGCTTCCTTCGAGTTATCTTTCATCCATGAATTAAAAAGCTTCTTCTAAGAGCTCATAGAAGTTGGCTTAAGCTCCTAGCGGACTTGTGCGAGCTGACCAAGTGACAGTTGCGGCAAGAGCTAGTACTTGTGCATACAGCACCGTCGCTTCCAAGGTTGTTACAAACTACCGGGTTGATAAAAGTAAAGACGGGAGTCCGAGGAGTTGCAGCATTATTGCTGCAATACTCGAGCCCACCAAAAACCATAGGAAGAATGGAAATCTTTACATGACTAAAATTATGGAATATATTTGCATGCTAATATTATACACCATATTTTCATGGAATGTAGATCTTTGTGTCGTTTGCAAACTAATCTAAAGGTCAATATGTTAAAATATTTTCTTTTTTTTATAAAGCTAATCTCTAACAACTTAGGTTCATAATAATATAATATTACCATTCTTTAATCACAATTGATCTCTCTAAACCTCATTATTGACCTGCCATGTGAAATCACAGACTTCAAATTAATTATTAGTAATTATTAAGTGGATGGTGGCCATTTAACTTCCCTCTAATATTTATAGTATTATACAAATATCAAAGGTTAAGATCTATCCTCTTCTATTTAATATATCTCAAATCAATTCATTGAATAAAATGTATAATAATAAGGTATTGGTCCATGGTATTGTAACAAAAGCTATTTACAAGTTTACCTAGTAAAATGAATGTGAATCTCCATGGTTAAGAATATATGTTATTTAATTTGCTAATTAATAATAATAATAATAATAATAATAATATAAATTAAGGTTAAAATTTAGTTTATTTACATGATTTTTTTAATTAGAATAATATGAAATGTATCTTAAAATAAGAGTTTTGATTCTTATCATAAATTTATGCCTATTTAAATTAAGGACAATTAATTTATATAACTAAAATACTAAATAATATATATAAAAATATAAATTAAAAAAAATCAATTAAATTTTTAATTTAAGTTAAAAAATAATAATTTATTTTATACAGAAAAATTCTTAAAATACCTTTCAAAATATATATATATATATATATATATATATATAAAAGATACACATACATAATTACTTAAAAAATAAAATATAAATAATCTTTTTAATTAAATAAATAAATTTTTGGATAATTATTTGACAAATTTACAAGTAAAAACGATTATTTTTATTTTTAAAGGGGATTCTGTAGCCCGCCTGATTCTGCTTTGCCCGGTGCATCGACCTTCCCGTTAACCAACCTTTTTAAAGGTGAGTCTGAATTTAATAATTCGTAACCCTTTCATAATCATTTATTTAAATATGTGTATCATTTATTATACAAAACAGCCCGAGTTTTCGGCATTGTATAGGGTTTCACATCACTGTTTTTTCGTTTATCTTAACGGTTTTCCCATCCAACGGTTTGCCATCGATCCAATCGTATGCGTAATGGTGATAACCTCGGGATTACCATCCAACAGTTGTTTATCGATCCAAATGGTATGCGAATGGTGATGCCCTCGGGATTACGGTCGATAGCAGGAAAAAATCAAATGATTTAATATTAAATCGAAATGATTTGCTAAACCCCTTAGAGGGTTGGACGCGGCGGGGCTTGAACTACAAAAGCCTACAGTACGCTGTTTGCTTTGATGTCGGTAGTGCAAGAGTCGGTAGGTGCGTTGGAATTAGAGAGTTTGAGAATGGGAGACTTTCAGAACCAAGGGATGGAAATGGCTGTGGGAGAGATGCAAGATTATGAGAGTGACAGCTATAGTATTTTCGACCATAATGCATATTCTCATACTTCCTCTCACATGTCATCTATTGAGCCTCTCGATTTAGATGAAATACCCGTAGATGAATTTAGTTTGGTTGGGGACGGAGGTACCGTGGAAGAGAATAATTATTCTCATACTTCCTCTCACATGTCATCCATTGAGCCTCTCGATTTATATGAAATACCCGTAGAAGAGAATATTGAATATCCAATGGGGTATTCTCATGTTTCTTCCACGCCGGAGTCAGGCCAGAGGTGCGAAGTGCCACTGGTTGGGGACGGAGGTACCGTGGAAGGGAATATTGAATATCCAATGGGGTATTCTTATGTTTCTTCCATGCCGGAGTCAGGCCAGAAGTGCGAAGTGCCACTGATATCGACCCTGTTAAGTCCCTCAGAGTCATATGTGGACAGTAATAAGGAACCAATAGCTAAGCGACCAAGAACAGTATGTTGCTATACTATTGAAGATGTAATCAAGAATCTACCGAGAAGTTCCAGCGTTGGAAATCAGGAGATCTTGCAAAACAATATTTCTCCCGTGGTTAACGGATTTCAGTCTGATATAAATTCAGGTGATCAGAAGATGGATAAGTTTCAGTTATATCGCGATTCGGGTAATCGTCTTTCAGTGGCGCCTCAGAGTGTTGCAGCGCGCCATCGTCGAAGGAAAATCCAGGGAAAAATCCGTTCCCTGGAGAAACTTGTTCCCTTAAAATCCAAGTTAGACATGGGTACAATGCTGGAGGAAGCGAGTAAATATGTGAAATTTTTGCAGGCGCAACCGCGCGTTCTAGAGCTTATGCCATTCAACATCAAGTGCGGTTGGGAAAGGCATTGCCATGAACAGCAACAGGAAGGTGGAAGAACAAAGAGCGGGTGAAAATCTGTCAGATAAGGAGATGCTCCATCTTCTGGTCACGTCCCGTGCAGTTCAGAGAATACTCTTGAGTCAGGAGAAATGCTTCGGAACAATACCAAATGGCAGCTGCTGCGGAAGGTTCTAATAATCCTCTTTCAAATTTCCCGTTGCATAAATAGTTCGTTCATGTTTTAACATAATATTACAGCAACGAATATATGATGGATAGGGTTTATTACTCAATAGTATTCCGTTGTCTAATATGTTTGTTTAATAAAAAGTTGGAGTTCCAATTGCATTTTTATTTGACGGGCATTATGTTGAAGTTTGTGTACATTTTGATTTAACATTTATGGTTGTTGGGGAAGTCCTATATTTCAACTGATAGTGGTACATGGTACAGTTAAATATAAGAAAAGAATTTCATTTCTGCTATCCCCATTTCACAATATGTATTTCATGTAATGCCATTCCATTTCTATTACAATGAGTTGAACATAGCCTTGTTGCTTTCAATGCGAAAGACCATTTTTTCCTCATTAGAGATCCTTCCTCCTCTTACCTTCCTAGTCTACATCTTACCTTCCTAGTGGACATAGACATGGCAAGTGGATAATTTACATCTCCATTAACTTATTCTTTAAATAGGTATGCACATTACTCTATGCTTAACACTTAATTGTTTACCATTCTATTACTATTCATAACCCTATAGCATTTATCATACAAGTATGACCAACCCAACCACTTTAACCAATCCTAGGTATTTGGTGGTGGGCACTCCCTCTATGGTTTTCTCTTCCAATACAAAGGCTTGTATTTAAGGGTGGTGAGGTCTCTTGTATTATAGAGTTCTACTTGCTATGATATGTTGTATTACACTTTTTGTGTTATTATATTGTTTACCCTTCAACACCTTCCACACAATCCCTAAGCCTTATAGCTAGAAGTATACTCCCTGTGATAGTCCCAACATCCTATATATCTTCCTCCTTTGAAGGTTAACCTCGCAATGAGAACTTTCCACATCTTCTTTCATCACCTCTAGGACATGTGACTGCATTTGGACTACAGAGATGGGACCTTTCACATTGAGAATCACCATGGTTGGATGTATAACCCTAACCACTAAATAACCCTAATCACTTGGTCCTTGTATCCTTTCATTGTTATACTCTTTTTCCAATGACACATCTCTGCCCTCTTTATTTCATCCATGGGCTTTTGTAGATGTATATAGGTTATGCAGAAAAGTGACCTATGCAACCTTTCTCTATTAGTTAGTCTAGAAGTTCCTATAGATAACAATTTCCATTTAAGTAGTTGTATTTACTTTCTTCCTTTGTGAATTGTTTCCCAAAATTTTTCCACCATTTTTTTAGGGTTACTCATTTTATTCTCCTTTCTATTTTAATGGCTAATGCACATTCCAAATATTGCACCTTGTCCATGGGATATCATCTAGGCTTGAAGGTAACTTCCATGGAATCATTTAGGGTTTCTTTTTCTATAGCTATGACAGGAAATTCTCTTCATCCAGATTTCCTATAGGAAGCATAATGGCATTGACCCTTCCACTACCATAACCCAAAATGTGGGAAGGACTTCGAGGTTTGGGTGATGTAAATTAAAATTCCTTTCCTTCTTATGATTTGTCACTGGTCACTGTCATAATGTGGAAACTCTTAAAATCTTCATCCTTTCACAACTAAGCTTCTTTTTTCATCTTTTCTATTTGGTAGAGAAGACAATCCTCCAAAATTTGGTGTTGTTTCCGAATCTGGGGGTTTTCAGCTTCTTTTCAGCTTCCAATAGTTTCCATGGAGTGCAGAGGTTCTTCCAGCACCCACTGTTCAACTCCTCTACTAGGTAACGTTAGGTGCTACACATTTGGAGTTTTTTTCTTTTCATTCCTCTTCCACTAAGGGAACACAAGTTTTTTTTTTTTTGTATAAGGGGAATTACTATTAACTAGTTCCTCCTGTTGACCCCCCATTCCACATGGAAGAGGAAAGTCTCATAAGACAACACCTATGTCATTAGACTCACTAAAACATAACTTGTTCTTGTTATTTGAAACCTTCTTACATTTTAAGCAAAAGTACTCAATATGTGTATGAGATTTAATTCCTAACTATGGGCCCTGTAACAGGTATGGAGATCGTTTTTAGACAAGACTTACTTGTCTCTCTTCATTGTTGCACGAGGATTCTTTAACAAATTTTTAGCCCAATATCCATGATACTGCTACAAGTTGGTTTAGTATATCTATTCTAGGGATGGGTTCCTATAAAACTTTTCCTAGAAAGGGTTTTCTCTGGTTGCCACTTCAGGTATGACTTGAGATTCATTATGGAACTCTTAGAGTGAATGACAATTACGCTCTTAGAGAGTATAGTCTAGAGGGAATTGTTCTAGCTATTCCCAGAAGGGATAAGTTTGTACTATTTTTTTTACAATATCTGAAAAAAGTATTTATGCTTGATATAAGTTGCTTCTTAATTTCATGTTATGTGGTAATGTTAGATTACTTGTTGTTCTAGCCATTGTAGCATGAGGTTAATCCAACATGGACCCTATAAGGGGTTTTTAACATTTGACATTTTTTTGTTTTAATATGTAGCTATCTCCTTTAAATTTAGTTGTATCTATTTTTGTTACAGAGTTTGGTTTACTACTTTCTCTATCAACCAATTTTGAGCTTATCATTCCTAGTAAGGTTTAATTGCACAATTGTTTGAAGGTAGGAATTATATTCCCATATTTTTGCTATAGTTGTTGAGAACCTAGTTCTGTTTATTTATTCTTTACTAAAGTATGATAGAATCTCTATGTATTCATAGTTCAAGCATGGATTAAGTGATTTAATTCCTTGGGTGAATGAGCTCCATTCTAGGACTAAACCCAGTTTCCATTTCCTCATACTACCACCTACTCACTGATTTAAAACAATGGCTATCTAGGGCTACCTCATTCCAATTCTACAAGTCTATCCATGATGTTGTTTCAAGATCTTAATACACCTAAAGAACTCTTTCCACCTTCTAAATTCAATTTTGAACTTTCCAAAAACCAACAAGTTGTAGATAAAAACACCTACTTTAATTGCAATGGTTATCCTAATATCTCAACACTACGAGTGCATAAGAAATGAATGGATACTCTATTTAAAGTAATCTTAAGCCATTACTGGTCATAAGGCAACCTAATTTCCTTATAGGATAATAAAAATAAACAACAAAATCAGCTTTCTAGTCAATTCCCCTTTCAATTCACAAAATGGCTATTCCAAATCCACATATACATACATCCCTAACATAGGTTCAAATACAGAGAACTCAGTTTCCATACTACAAGTAACTACTGAATGTAACTAACTAGGAAATTGTTAAATTTTGGTATGTTCTATGGTTAGAGCAATTTATTTCAATTTTCACATACATCAACATTAGAGTAAACTACAGATAGAACATAAACATATATCCCATAAAACAAGCCAAGACAAGAGTAAACAAGATGTGGCTTTAGCAAGGGACAAACCCCAATATGAGAAACCGTGATCAATTCTTCTTATATGTTCTTCAATAATTCGAGGAAATAAGATGTGGGGTTAGCAAGGGACAAACCCCAATATGAGAAACCTTGATCAATTCTTCTTATATGTTCTTCAATAATTCAACACAAAGAGAGATAGTACATTTAGACTTTCTAGATAAGAGAATAAATCATCTCTGACAAGATGATACATGAGATATTCAACTCATTCTCATTCTCCAAGGTGACTCCTTTAGCTGTCATTATGCTGCATCTAGTCATCATGCTGCACCTCCTCAGGTTGAAGCACCATGCTGCACATGCCTTTTGTTCTATTGTGCCACTGTTGTACAATGTCATGGCTTGCCACTGTTGCACTATGTCATGGTTGTCCCATTCTGCCATTGTTGCACAATGTCATGGTTGTCCTGTGTATCCAAACCATTGTAGCAGTATGTGCTTGTTGTGGTATGTATCCGCCATGAAATATTGTAGCATAAGTACTATTTGTCCCATGTTGTACCATTGTTGTCCAGTTGTGCACTATATGCCATTGAACATTGTTGTCCCATTGTTGTACCATATTTTGCCAAGTTTCCTTTGTTGTCCCATTGCTTATCATTGCAATACCATTTAGCGATTTCTTGTCATTGCAGCACCATGTAGCATTGATGTCCCACTGATGTACGGTACTTATAGCTGTGCATACTGCTGCATGCCCATCATTACCATGTTGTCCCATTGTTGCACCATACTTTTGGATGTTGCCTTCATCCTGCTACCACCTATCACAATTGTCTTCCACAGAGATGATGCCCTCCATGCTCACCCATTGAGGTAGTTTCATGCCCAACACGTTTACCTATCTTTGTTACATAGCTGTGGCATCCAAATGCCTAACTAATAGCACTTGCCAGCACCCAAACACATTCGTCCCTAGGGCTCTTCTCTTGCTGTGGTTAGGTCTTCCTTGTTGCTTTATAGGAGAAGGTATGGGCAGGGTATAAGAACGGTTATGGGTGGCCTATAGGAGTCTTTTTACTGTGATGAGGGCTTCCCTTTTTGCTACACCTAAGGGTTGTCTCAAACCCTTCCAAAATAAATTATGGATTAGGGCACGACTTCCTTTAGCTAGGGCTTGATATGACTTGTGTTTAGGGCATGATAGGACTCAGTTAGGGCTATTGAAGCTCCCTTAAACACTCGACAGAGCTCCCTTTGAACTGGGGCCAAACCTTCATAATACCTGCACCTAGGGCATCCTTCTTTTGCTAGGTATAAGGTCTCCTTCTAGACCTGCGTTTTTCCCTTAGAGATTATTCTTTCCACTAAAACCTAAAACAAGTGAAGAAGAAGAAATCTCAAGAGAGTTGTGTGTTCAAATAACTTGCAAGACACTTGTATTTGTACCAAAAGTGGAGCATAACACAAATAAATTCATATCTCCATGAATACTTATGTGAATTAGATGATCTTTATATCAATCTTACACCTCTCTATCAGAGCGACCTAAGAAAAATATCAGCTGCCATAAATAAGATGACCCACATGGAGTTTGGCCCTAGTTGCCAATTTTAACACTCCCTCTCAACTAGGGAGAACTCCATCCGCTAATCCATATGAACTATCTCTACCATGAGTGTAGTTTACTGCTCTACTCTACTGAACCATGAAGAAGAACCATTGATCGAGAATGTCTCATACCATTCTCTAATGACCTGAATTGAGTTTCATGTGAAGAGAGTGTGTCATATCACTCTTACTCACCCTAAGTGAGTTTTATCGATCCGAGATTAATACCACAAGAGAGTGTCTCAAACCACTAATATTGATCCCAGAACAATGGAGGTCATCCTAGCATAGGGAGTATGGTAGATACAACAATGTGTCCATCGATAATACTACTTTGCTCTCTAACCCCATTTTCGTGCTCATTGACTAGATGAGAGGTACTTCCCATGAGTCTGAGCCTACATATGTAAGATGCCTCGACACGAGAACTAATCATCATGTCCATCACTCGCCACAAGATAACTAATCATCCTAGCCCACACGAGAACTAATCGTTCTCGCTCACAATAATCTTGGGAGAACTAATCATCCCGGCCCATAGGAGAACTATTAATCATGTTTTATAGTTGCCATGGGAGAACTAATCATCCTCGCCCACACGAGAACTAATCATCCTTTTCCATAGTTGCCATGAGGTATCACGTGAAGAGGTTGAACCTGTCAGCATGTACATAGCACACCATTAGGGGAGGGTGAGTCACCCTATGGTCATGTGTTGCTCCAATAAGTACCCCAAGCCCCCTAGGGCTCCTAGAGATCAATGTATGCAACATGTAAGACCATTATATGAAAGTCTCTCAATGGCTCCAAGTTGTTAGGGAAAATAACACATTTTACCTTTTTCCTAGGGCTTTGACAAGGTGTCCACGACTTGTACATCAATCTCAATGAGATGGAGCCTCCTCGTTCATTGACTTACCATGTCTGACATAAGGTAGTATCTGATGTCTATCTACTGGAGCAATCATCGAACACGGGAATCCTCAATAATCGAATTCCCCCATGGTTGTCACAAAGACTCACAATGGTATTCATCATGTGTACAAATAGCTCAGTGAAGAGTTTCCACAATGAGGCATCTTCATACGAGATCATACTGGTAGCTATGTACTCGGTCTCGATGATGCTTATAGCAACCAAATTCTGCTTCGTGCTCATCCATGATATCAAATCAGAACCTAAAGAGAACCATCACCCAGAAGTGCTCTAGTAATCCTCCACACTCCTTGCCGAGTCAACATTTGAATAATCATGGAGCTTCATATTTCTGGTAGTGTATCTCAATCCATGAGAGATTGTGCCCTCAAGATATCTTAGAAGATTGTAGGCACCAATCTAGTGAGGAAGATTGCTAAATGCAAAGCATATATACTCATGGAACTTCACCAAGAACATCAATGTAGATGAGTTCATGAAACTCAAAGGAATTTCCCAAATTTGGTCTGACATCACCACCATATAACTTCTGAAAGTTAAGATGCTCAAGGTAGTAATGGGCTTGCATTTTACCATTTCATATCTAGAATCCAAATCCCTCTTACTTCTACAAGTAAGAGGGCCTGCACTTATAAAAAATAGGTCATTTCTGAGAAGGTGCTCGTATGAGAGTTCTATCATCCACAACCTTCAAATAATGGTTTGGATTGGCTTCAATTTTAGTGAATCTTAGCGTCATTAGGCGCACGTTGTTTTACTTCAAGCCATAGAGGGATTTATTCCACTTGTATACATGAGATTCCCAATCATGAATCTCAAACCCCTTGGGTTGTTCGAGACATGTGGACTTGCTACCTAAGGGGAATGGTCCCCTTGTAATATTTTCCTTCGGTACATCTCAGACATGTACCTTTATGTTCTTCTTGAATTTAGGTATCCAAGTCACCATCTGACTCACATCGGTAAGGTCCTCATAAATTAGATCTCACGTGTTATAGATGAGATATGTCATGATCCCCAATGGACCATCCTACAACCTTAGAGTCAAAGATAATTTTTTTTTTGAAAATTCTATTTCCAAACGCGTACCTTTCCATTGATGAATGCCACACTGTAACCTTTAACTTCCATTGCTAAAATGGACACCATGTTCTTCTTGTGATGAGGTACATCAAAGAGATTTTGTAAATGAATCGAGTTACCCTCATTCAATTTGGGGGTAACATTCCATACACCCTTTCCGCAATAGGTGGCATTGGCTCCAAGTATAATCCTATGATTTTTTCCATCTCTACCAAATTAGAGAGAGCAACCTTCTATCTGATGAAGTGCCTTGAAGCACTATAATCGATAAGCTAGATTCCTAAATAATTTGAAGGAGAAGGCCAATAAAAGATAATGCTTCTTTATCTTATTAGAAACAACATTTGATTCTTCACACCTAGGGTTCCTTGCTTTCTCTGAAGAGTCGACCATTTCCTTGATGACCTGCATTACCTGTCATTCCTCTGACCATTGAAGATGTTCCTCAAATTCTTGTTATCATCATCAAGTGATGGGTCCCTTCCATCCAGACACTCCTTCGCATAATGGCCGAACTAGTTATATGCCTTTCCTTCCACCCTCAGATCCGATATTCCAAATGAAGTGATCTTTAGGTAGGCCATATTTCACTGTGCCATTCTCATAATATTCTCTGCTTCAATTTCACCCTCGGTGAATTTGAAGAGGGATGAGGAACCCATTGATCCTTTTGTCCTTTCCCAACTCTCTTGGTGATTGCTATTTCGCTCTTGCTTGGGCATTGTCTTCACCTCAGCTCTGATACCATGTTAAATTTAGGTATGTTCTATGCTTAGAGCAATTTATTTCAATTTTCACATACATCTACATTAGAGTAAACTGCAGAGAAAACATAAACATAAATCGCGGAAGGCAAGCCAAGACAAGAGGACACAAGATGTGGCACTAGCCAAGGGCAAAGCCTAATGTGGGGAAACCCTTGATCAATTCTTCTTATATGTTCTTCAATAGTTTAGCAGAGAGAGAGAGAGAGATAGTACATTTACAACAGAAGTCAACACTTTGAATTTCTAGATAAGACAATAGATCATCTCTAAGAAGATGATACATGAGATCAGTTGAAGACATGCTACTTCAACTAATTCTCTAAGGTGACTCCTTCACCTATCATTGTGTTGCATCTCGTCATCATGTTGCACCTCATCCTGCAACACCATGCTGCACATGCTTATTGTCCCTTTATGCCACTGCTACACAATGTCATGGTTGTCCCATTGTGTGACTGTTGCACTATGTCATGATTGTCCCATTGTACCACTGCTACAGAATGTCATGGTTGTCCTGTGTATCCACCATGAACCATTACCGCATTATGTACTTGCTATCCTATGTATCCACCATGAAACATTGCAGCACTAAGTACTAGTTGTCCCATGTTGTACCATTGTACCATTACTGTCCCATTTTGCACTATATGCCATTGACCATTGCTCTCCCATTGATGTACCATATTTCACCAAGTTTCCTTTGTTGTCCCATTTCTTATCATTGCAGCACCATGTAGCATTGTTGTCCCAATGCTGCACCATACCTCACCAAGTTGCCTTTGCTATCCCATTGCTTAACATTGCAGCACCATGTAGCATTGATGTCCCACTATTGCACCATACTTCTAGCTATCCATATTGCTGCATGTCCATCATTACCATGTTGTCCCATTGCTACACCATACTTCTCGATGTTGCCTTCATCATGCTGCCACCGATCACATAATTATGCCATTGTACTTACTGTGTAGTGCTGCAATTCTGGGACTCATTAGGGTACTAACCATAGTCCCTAACAGGCCATCAAAACTATCCCAGAATTGCACTTAATGACTAATGTTTTCTTCGATGGAGATGTGGCCCTCCATGCTGCTCCTTTCAGGTAGTTTCAGGGCCAACAGTTTTACCTATATTTTTTGCACAATTGTGGCATCCAAATGCCTAACTAATAGCACTTGCAAGCACCCAAACACATTCATTCTTCATGTTGTCACTAGGGCTCTTCTCTTGCTATGGTTAAGGCTGCCTTCCTGCGTAAAGATTAGGGCAGTGTATAGGAGTAGGTATGGGCAGCATATAGGAGTGGTTATGGGCACCATATAGGAGTGTTTTTACTGTAGCGAGGGCATCCCTTTTTCCTACATCTAAGGGATATCTCAAACCCTTCCAAAATAGTGTATGGATTAGGGCATGATTGCATTTAGCTAGGGATTGATATGACCTACGTTTAGGGCATGATAATACTGCGTTAGTCTATGAATAGACTATGGCAAGGGCTCCAAGATTAGGGCTGTTGAAGCTCCCTTAAATAGTGGACATAGCTCCCTTTGAACTATGGCCAAACCTTCAAAAGACGTGCAGCTAGGGCATCCTTCTTTTTCTGCATATAGGGTCTCCTTTGAGATGTGCGATTTTCGCTTAGAGATTCTTCTTTCCACTGAAATCCAAAACAAGTGGAGAAGAAGAAATATCAAGAGAGTTGTGTGTTCAAATGACTTGCAAGGAACTTGTATTTATACCAAAATGTGAAGCAGAAGTGGGGGTAGTTCAGTTGGTGACCGACCTTGACGAATTGCCCCATAACACAAATAAATTCATATCTCCATGAATACTTATCATAATCGGATGATCTTTGGATCAATCCTACACCTCTCGATGAGTGGGATCTAAGAAAAATATCAGCTTCCATAAATAGGATGACCAAAATGGAGTTTCGGCCCTAGTTGCCCTAGTTACATGGGAATTTCACACCTTTTCAACCCAACCTAGAATGATCCCTCAAGTTCACCCCGAGATGAGATCTCCTTGCAAGGAATGAACCCCCGTGTGATCACCTTCTCAGGTATTAAATATTTTTGTTTAACGATAAGGTTTCCCATCTAGCGACATCCCTCTTTTGTGGACATTCTTATACACTTTCCCAGGCTTTTCTGTAAAAGCCCACCTTTATCTCCTGCAATGCTCTTATGATTTTCTAAGCTTAGCATCTTTGTCCAACTAAGAAACTCGATAGATATTTATCTCTAGTAGTTCCTTTTGGCTTTTCTAGGTGCCTCATTCTCAAGTACATATATCTCATCTATTTATTTACTAATAAATAACTATTTACATAATTAATTCAATATTCTTATTTGACTTTTCCCCTATTCTTCCTCACCCAATTCGGTCTAACCAGAGTGGTCTTACCGCAATAAAGGGATATTGCAGTCTCCTCCCCTTTTATTAACACCATCCTCGATGTTCGGTGTCTTGTCCCTTTCGGTAACCTTTTTTTTTTACGATTTTTTTCTCGTGTAGCCTATTCCAAATAAAGGATCTCATTGTAATCTATCTTGATCAATAAGCTAAATCCTCGAGTTGAATCTCTTGCTGGTCTGAGATGCACCAAGTCCCATTAGTCTATTTTTTAACTTCACGTGTAAGGTTTCCAAATCAAATAGATTAAACATATCACATACTTATTTATTAGGTAATGACCTATACAACACATTACAAAGAAATACTAATCAATCATTATAGTTCCTATGCTCACTCTTTAGTGTGGTAGTAATGTTTTGTTATATTGTTCATGCTGTCATAAAGCTTTATCTTTTCTTAAGAGAAAAATAAATTACTTCCTATCCTTTCTATCTCCAATGAGATGTTTGTCTTCACCTCATGTGATGACTCAATTATGGGGCATTCATATTCCTATAATTATGTCATGCTCCTCTTCTGATACATGTGCATATCAACACGTTATTCACATACATTCCTCTATGCTAGTATCATTAGTATTTTACTATACTAAACCCTGTAGCCATATCTATGATCTTCAACATAAAAAATTATATATTTATTTTTGCATTGCTCCAATAAAATAACAATTACTAAGGGATGGTATGTAATAGATTAACATGAAATGTTATAATATTGTTTGTGCACTTACTGCTTTGTCCTTTTTCATGGCTACGACATCTTGGTTAAACCATCCTTCAATTGCTTAGCTGTCTCCCTTCAACCATTTTTAGTGGTAGAATGAAATTGCCTCATTTTCTGAGTATGCTTACACTTATGATAGAACTCACTTCCTGCAGTTCATCTGCATTTGTAACACTATTCCTATGCATTCAAACACTGTTATTAACATTTAACATAACGTTATGACAATATCGTAGATTTCTCTTTTTTTTCAAAGTGACTTTAATCAATTTCCTTGGGATTATTTTGTTAGACATGTCCATACCCTTCCAATAGCCGGCAAGGGTAGAAAGACATTACCAACATAGATACTTACTTGATTCACCTTTTTTTATACATATACACACACAATGCATTAGTGAATTTATTTTCACCTATTCCATCCATCTTCAATCTCATGAGTATATTTTCATTACCAACAAAATTAAGTTTAAGACTTCCTTTCCATTGTTTGGTTGTGACTTTCCTTATTTTTTCCTTAAGGTTTTTCCATCTGATGTTCTACTTCATTCATTATCGTTCTATCCTACTAGCCTTTCGAGTGGCATGATTTCGATCCACCTTCTCATAATTTTTCTAATTCAAAATTCCTTAAATCTTTACGAATTCTGGTGGATTACCACCTTGACCCAATCCTTCACTAAAGTATAAAACTGGACTTTTCTACATTATTTCTACATATATAAATAGATTTCCTAATATTTTTTCTTCTATTACCGAATAGGATATAACTATAAGTTATTTATCCAATTTATTTCTTTTATTCCTTCTATGAGGTTTTCCTCCATATATCATATCTCAAGGACTCCTTTTCTAGGTGTAGTGACACTTCAGTGACGTGAAGAAACACTTAAACAACACTATTTATGTTCAGCTCAAACCATTTTTTTTTATGACTAAAAATGGTCAACTAAGACCCTTCCAATCTACATTTAATGAAAATAGTTTGAGGTATCACTTCTCATGTGAACACAATTATCCTAAAATATGGTATGGATGAATGTTCATATCAAGTGAAACTACTAACTCCCCTGGATTTTTAATGTGCTATGCTCACATGTGTTTTATAACAATGGAATTTATATTTTTTCCCATGTGTACCGTAATGGAATTGTCAAAGAATCCACACATTAATTATCAGTCAGAGTACTAGGGAATAAGATTGTATCCTTGTAGTTTGGAAAAATATTTTGGTGTCACTTGAATGAATGAATACCTTGAATATTCATCTTATAGATTTAATAATAACAAAAGAGATATTGCAATAATGTTAATGTGGTAAAAGCTATTAGATTACATGAGTCTGGATCTATTTATGTGTTTGATTGGGTTCATTTTTTATACTTTATGAGCTTAAGTATTTTATAACTCTTCCTTGTCTACCATAATATCACTTTTTGTTTATGTTAGTAACTTCCACAACATAGAATTTAACTTTTAGTGTCTTGAGAACTTATTTAAATACTAGATAAGTTGTTCATCGAAACATCGCTTTGCCATTTTGCATCAAGATTTAGTAATTGTAAGAACCCACTTTTTACCCTCAAGGGAAACCATATATCGAGTTGGTGTATGCCATTTCCCTTTATTAATGATAGCGTTAATTTTTCTACCTCAGTTTGGTGATGAAGAAGTGAAATTTTTCTGGTTTTCTCATATTTTTGTGGTATGTTACTAGGCATTGATCCAAGATGCAACATATATCCACTTTACCCTTTTGTAAATAGCACAATCTCTTTTATTAAAATTTTGGGTTGGGTCATCTTTAGCAACAATTTATATTGCCAACTTTCTGAGTTTCTTTTTCAGCCCATGCTTGATTATTCAATTACTTCCTTTTTTTTTCCACCCGAAATGGTATTCACACTCATTCAAGAATTATGTCATAGCTATTTAGCATGGTCAAATTTTCTAAAGTAGGAAAACTCAGGTATACCCATAGTATGCATGTAATATGCATATATCTATCTTGCCCCAAGAATTTTAACTCTCTGCTGAGTGAAATATTCAGTTCTTAATGGTTCAGGCCCCCTTAATAAATATCTGCGGAATAATTTGTTTATTAAACCAGTTTATCCCTTAATTCATATTTTCTATTGGGACTTTATTCAGTCCTCATAACCTTCATTAAACCTTAGTTAATCCTTCGTTAAACCTTAATGCCCACACATATATAACCTTTCCCCACTCCTTATACTTTGATTTTATCGGACTTAACCCACAAAGCCATCTATCGACTTTATTTATATTATAATGCTTTTCTAATAGAAATACTGTACAAGCATACATAACCTACCTTTTCATGTTCCACAGTATTTACACGTTATTCAATGCATGCCTTATCACAATCACAATCTCGGGATTTCACGGGAATCTTAAGACTTCTCCTTTCACATTCGGGATGCGATAACACACCTCGACTTCAATAAACATAAACTGCAGTCACTACTTTCTTGGGTCCGCTCTTCTATCTCAGTTTGCATATTGCATGTTGCATTGGTTAAGGGCTAAGGTTATTTCACTCATGAATGAAACATTGCAATGCGAGATTTATTAAAGCTCCTCCATCATTGATCAAGTTATATGATCCAACGATTCACAATGATGTTCCATGTCGAAAATCCTTGTGGGCCAAGATTTATTCCTTACCATTTAAATGTTGCGATGCAGGATTTTAACAATGATCCTTCCATGCAATTTGATCCCATCCGTTGATCTGGTAGATCCAACAGTGCCTGTACATTAACACTTCATTCTTTCATTCTTCTTTCCTATTGGGTTTTACGCCATTTCTCCAATGTTTCTCTGTGGTTTTGGTTAATTCAATGGTTCTTCATCCTTCCACTTTTCTGATGCGCGACTCCCTCCTGAGATTAATTCTCCATATTATTTAATAACTGTCGTTCTTGGATATTACTTTGATCTTGCAATCAGCTCATGCTCCATTACAATCCTCTGTCTCATTATTCTTCACTATGTATTCTGCCGAACTCTGTCTGCATACATATATTGTATTGAATTCTAATTCATTCATAATTCATCATGCCATACTCGAATCACACATCTATACAATTTTGACTTAATCCTCTGTATATATTTAAACACAAAGTTATACAATTTCTCTATCTTTGGCCTAATCTTCTAATGTCAATGACCTGTGTTTACAATTTTCCCGTAGGCTTATCATCACACTCTAACTAGCTTTATTATATAACTAACTAACCTATCCAACCTATCTAACCTCTAACTTTTCCTTTTAGGCTTACATTTATACAAAAGGATTCTAAAACCAATTCCTGTTTTAGCCATAACCCACTAAACAAAATCCTAAAATCTCTTCCTCATCCCTAAGGATCCTCTCCAATCCTCAAAATCATGAACTAACTCCTAATCTAAGATTTTAAATCAATTCTCAAATCCCTCAATCTCTCAACTATCCTAAATCTCTCATATTCTCCTACATTCAAGAATATTTACAAATAGGTTTCACAATATTCCATTAAATCATATTCTCATTAAAATCACTCAAAAGCCTAAATAATTACATTAATTCACACTTAGCAAACCAACTTCCTTGAAAACACAAGACCCCTTATGTCTACTAAAATACAATGATATTATTGGGCTTATTGCTCCTACATCAGACTCCCAAAGTAGAAAATATTCATGATCTCATGATCATGTGTGTTCATATGCTAATAGAAAACCTCCACGGTCCCAAACTTTAGTTTGTATCTACCCAAATGCTTTGCACCTTTGTTGTTGTTGCATGTCTGTTGTTTGTTGATTCATCTTCCTCTCCTCGTCACTAAGGTTCAAGTTCTGATTGATCATCCTTCCTACTACTATCAATCTCCTCCATATGAACTATTTCATCATCAACTTCCATAACAACTCAATCTCCAATTCCAGCGGATCCTTGGATTCGTCCATACTCTACCACTTATTTCTACCTCTTTCTCTTTGTTTCAAGTGGTTTTTCTTGTCCACTAACTCTTAAAACTGTTGTTATACTGTTTGAAGTTGTTGATTGCTATCACTTACTCTTACTGCCTCCCTTTCATCCTTACCCTCTTTCACAGTTATTTCTTTCTGCATTAAATCCTGACTTTCCAGCATCCTCTCCAGCAATCGAACATCTCTATTCCATGGATTAAATTCTTCTACAAAATCTTCTTCTTTCATTTTTATTTGGCTGCTCATTTGTGTCAAGTTTCCTCTAGCATCTGTAACTAAACATGCAATCATAAAAGAAATATTCAAATAAAAATCATAAGGCTCCTACACCTTTTCTTCCTTTGGCAACAATTCATCTTGTTGCTCTAATTCTTCCTCCTCTGTCAACACACTAGTATGTTGTTTTAACTTCTTTAAAGACTTCTCTAAAGAACTCTCTAATGTACTCTCAAGATTATCAGTTAGTCTTTCCTCTACATCACATGTTCTAATGACGTCTTTCTAATTTTTTCCACTGTAGTGAACTCCTTCCTGTGCAATCGCACTCTCATACTCTGAATTTTCTAGCAAGTACTCTAGAAATTCAATTTCTTTGTGACACTTCATAAGTACTTAATCATTACTTATGATTCCTGCATTTATACACAGATTACCAATTTGAAAATTACAAGGTTCAACAATTTCAACTGTTGCTTCACATATCAGTTCTTCAGACTGAATTTCATTTCCTTTCACAAGAATTTCTTCCTGTGTTGTCACAGCTTCAAAAATCAATGCATTACTAAATTCTTTCTACTGTAATAATTCACTCCTTTCCTCATTCACAAGACATTCCCCATCATTCTTTACTTTAGAATTTTTACCTTCTGAAATATAATCTTCCATACTTTTGAGAGCTTCAAAAGATTTCTCATCCTCTACAAAACCTGAAATCATATCAAAATTATTAGATTAAAAAATTATTAGATTCAACAATACAAGGTTTTACATTCTCCTATTGGTCTACATTTGTACAATAGTTAAGAAAATCATCAATAATTCCTTCTTCTTCACGCATAAATTCACCCTACTCTAGTTCACAAACAGACACTTCCATTTCTAACTCGGCTTCTCTAAGTTTTTCCATTAGCCACTTTAATTGCCTCTGTTGTAGCCTTCATTGTAACTTATTCCATTTCACTGGCTTCTTCTTCAAGACCCATCCTTGTCTCTGGCTTTCCTCTAGTATCATCAATACATCGAGTTGTTCTTTCATCTTAGCAATCTCCTTATCAAATTTCTCTTGACTCATCCTCTTTCCATTTGCCTTGGCATCCTCCTTCTTTGTTAAGATTAGGTATGTTCTATGCTAGAGCAATTTATTTAAGTTTTCACACTGAGCAATCACATTGGCATTACGATAAACTACAGATAGAACCTAAACGTAAAACGCAAAAGACAAGCCAAGACAAGAGGACACAAGATGTGGTGCAAGCTAGGGACAAACCCCACAATGTGTGGGGAAACCCTTTGATCAAATATTCTTTTATCTTCAAAGTTCAACAGAGAAAGAGAGAGAGAGAGAGAGAGTACATTTACAACAGAAGTCAATACTTTGACTTATCTAGATCTAGCATAGATCATTTCGTATGATGAGATCAGTTGAAGACATTCTTCTTCAACTGATTCTCAAGGTGACTCCTTCACCTATCATCGTGTTGCATCTCGTCCATTTGTTGCACCTTACTATGTAGCACCATCATGCTGCCCATGATCATCATGTTGCTCATGCTCTCATATGTCACTGTGTTGCCTATGATCTTCATCATGCTGCCCATACATCATGTTGTCCATGATCTACATCATACTACCCATACATCATGTTGTCCATGATCTGCATCATGCTGCCCATGCTCACGATCTCATTTATCATGACGCTGCCCATTGCATCATTCATCACAGTTGCACCATTGTTGCACCCTTACTGAGATCATGCGTGCTATACCTTTTGAAGTTGTTACAACAACATCTTTCCAATGATGAGATCTATTGAGATCTTCACTGTGCTTTTTGTTAGATAGCTTCATTTAGGGCTTCATTATTATAATGACAGTTTCATCATGATTACATAAACACTATATAAAAACTGTAATGATAACTGAGAGATTAACAACGTTTGAGAAGCTCATCCTTAAATTGATGTTAAGACATTACTGCTGAGCTAGCAAGAGCACAGATCAACACACATATATATACTAATATCATATGTTAATATGTAGTCCTTTTTCATCCATTCGAGATCTGATTATTATTGTGGCTATTGTTGTTTATCGAGACAATGAGTACCTTACTGTGGTTAAGCGTCTCTATTTACAGCGAGTAACTATCTTCCTTACTGTGGCTACCATTGCCTGAGTGATCTTACTACGTCTTGCTACGTTGTTTATTTCCTGCATAATTTCCGGCATGTATGTTGCCTTCATTTCTTGCGAAATTTTCCAACGAGTATGGTCTCTCTACCCTGTGTATAGATGAGGGCATTACATTGACTGTGAGGTCTCTCTGCATATAAATGAATTACGTTGACCGTGTAGAGAGCGTAGAAATGTCTTTGTGATTGCGTATATATTACAACATATTGATGTCTCCATGTCTGCGTAGAAGGTGTCTTCATTAACTACGTAGGTCAACATATTGTGGCTGCGTGCATTGGCTGTGGCTTCATATACTGACTTCGGCTTTGTGCATTTGTTGTGGCTTCATGTATTTGCTGCGGTTTCATATATAGATTGCATTTTATATGTCTCCATGTACGGTGTTTGACATGTCTCCATCACTGCGTTTGCATGTCTTCTCATATAGCATATCCGGTCTTCCATATAGCGTATGAGAGCAACGACTTTATATACAACATGAGACAACGTATACATATACAGCGTATGAGGTCTTCCATGTACAATATAAGTAATTGACTGCGTTGGATCAGTTAGGGCATCTTCTGCGGTTAGGGCTTCATGCTAGGCTAGCGTATTCTTTAGTGTCTCTTCTTCTCCAAAAACCCAAGACATGGAGAGGAGGAGATCACTCAAGAATGTGTATTGAAATGACTTCAAATCCTCTATATTTATACTAAAACCTATATGATGAATAGTCATGACGTTTGGGCTTCTTGAGCCTACCTAAGATCTCGTCGGCTTGATAATAATTACATAAACAAAAAAAATTCATATCTCCATAAATACTTATCGGAATCAGATGATCTTTGGATCAATCCTACACCTCGTGACGAGAGGGATCCAATAAAAATATCAGCTGCCATAAATAAACTGACCCACATGGAGTTTGGCCATAGTTGCCAATTTAACACTCCCTCTCAACTAGGGATAACTCCATCCGCTAATCCATATGTACAACTGTACTATCTCTGCCATTAGTGCCTTGCACTACTCTGCCTAGCTCTACTGGCTCTGCTCAGCTCTGCTGGCTTTGCTCTGCTTTGCTGGCTTGGCTCTGCTTTGCTCAGCACCACTGGCTCTGCTAGCTCTGCTCAGCGCTGGTGGCTCTGCTAGCTCTGCTCTGCTCAACTCTGCTCAACGCTGCTGGCTCTGCTAGCTCTGTTATGCTCAGCTCTGCTCAGCACTGTTGGTTCTGCTAGCTCTGCTCTGCTCAGCTCTACTTAGCGCTGCTAGCTCTGCTAGCTCTTCTCTACTTAGCTCTCCTCAGCTCTGCTCAGCGCTGGTGGCTCTGCTAGCTCTGTTATGCTCAGCTCCGCTCAGCGCTGCTGGCAATGTTAGCTATGCTCTGCTCAGCTTTGCTCAGCACTGTTGGCTCTGATAGCTCTACTCTGCTGTACTATGAAGAAGAAGAATTGATCGAGAATGTCTCATACCATTCTCCACCCACCCGAAGTCAAACTCAGAGTGCCTACCACTGGTCCCAGACCAGTCTCAACCAACCCAAAGTCAGTGTCATAGTAGGTACCACTCTTACTAGTGGTCACAGACAAGTATCGCAGTTTCATAGAGTGTACCACTAGTCCCAGACCAGTCTCAGCGGACCCGAAGTCAGCATCATAGGATGTACCACTCTCACTGGTCCTAGACCAGTACTGCACTGACACGAAGTCAGTCTCAGAGTATGTACCACTGGTCCTAGACCAGTCTCAGCCAACCCGAAGTTAGCGTCATAGCATGTACAAATCCTACCACTGGTCTCAAACCAGTATCGTAGGTCAGGGAGTGTACTATTGGTCCCAGACCAGCCTCAACCCACCCGAAGTCAGCGTCATAGTTTGTACGACTCTCACTGGTCCCAGACCAGTCCTGCACTGACATGAAGTCAGTCTCGGAGTATGTACCACTGGTCCCAGACCAATCTCAGCTGACCCAAAGTCAGCCTCATAGTATGTACAACTCCTACCACTGGTCCCAGACCAATATTGCAGGCTCAGAGAGTGTACTACTGGTCCCAGACCAGTCTCAACCGACCCGAAGTCAGTGTCATAGTATGTACAACTCTCACTGGTCCCAGACCAGTCCTGCACTGACATGAAGTCAGTCTCGGAGTATGTAGCACTGGTCCCAGACCAGTCTCAGCCGACCCGAAGTCAACGTCATAGTATGTACAACTCCTACCACTAGTCCCAGACTAGTATCATTGATCCTAGATCAATGGGGGACATCCTAGCGTAGGGAGTATGGTAGATACAACGATGCATCCATCGGTACTACTATGGTCCCTAACTTCATTTCCCTACTCATTGATCAGATGAGAGGTACTTCCCATGATTCCGAGACTGCATGGGTAGGATGCCTCCACAGGAGAACTTAATCAATCCTGTCCTCACAGGAGAACACATCAATCCTACTACAATCTCCATGGAGAACACATCAATCTAGGCTGCCATGGAGAACACATCAATCCAGGCCTCACAAGAGAATGCATCAATCCTACTATAATCGCCATGGAGAACACATCAATCTAGGCCTCATAGGAGAACTAATCATCCTGCTACACAAGAGAGCGAATCATCTTGTCCCACAAGAGAGCGAATCATCTTGTTTCAGTGCACACCACCAGGGGAGGGTGAGTCACCCTGTGGTCGTATGTTGCTCCAATAGAACTGCAAGCCCCCCAAAGCTCCTAGAGCTCAATGTATGCAACATGCAGGACCCTTTTACAAAGGTCTCTCGACGACTCCAAGTCGTTTGCAAAAATCACAAATTTGATCTTTCCTCAAGGCTCTATCCTGTACATCATCTCAGTGCGATGGACCCTCCTTGATCATCGACTTACCATATCCCAGATAAGGCAGTATTTGATGTCTATCTGCTGGAGCAATTGTCGAATACGAGATTCCTCAATAATCGAATCCCACCTCTAGTTGTCATAGAGAATCACAGTGGTATTCATCATGTGTACAAACAGCTCACTAAAGAGATTCAACAAGTAGACTACCTCACAGAAGGCCATGCTATCAACAATGTACTCTACCTTGGTGGTGCTCAGAGTCACCGACTTCTGCTTCTTTCTCATCCAGGATATCGAGGCAAATTGCAAAAAGAATCAGCACTGAGAAGTGCTATAGTGATCCTCCATACTGCCTGCCCACTCATCATTCGAATAATCATGTGGTTTCATATTTTTGGTAGTGTATCTCAATTCATGAGAGATTGTGCCCTGAAGATATCTTAGAAGATTCTTGGCACCAATCTAGTGAGGCTCAACCAAATATGAGCTCAGCATGCTAACTGCAATGCAGATGTCCAGACAGAGGTTCTCCTAGAACATCAACACGAATGAGTTTATGAAACTCACAGGCATTTCCCAAATCTGGTCTGACATCATTACCATATAACTTCTGAAAGTTAAGATCCCCGAGGCAGTCACAAGCTTGTAGCTTATCTTCCCACATTCATAATCCAACTCCCTCTATCTCCTATAAATGAGAGGGTTTGCACCTGTCATACATAGGTGCTGGTACGAGAGGTTTATCATCCACAACCTTCGAGTAATGGTTTGGATCAGTTTCACTAATAGTGAATCTCAGCTGCATTAGACAGCTGTCAATCCTCCCATATTATGCCTGAGGTGTTTTTCTTCAAGGGATAGAGGGCTTTCTTCCACCTGTATACATGAGATTCCTTGATCATGATTCTCAAACTCCTCGGGTTATTCCAAACCTGTGAACCTGCTACATGAGGGGAATGGTCCCCTTATAATATTTTCCTTTGATACATTTCAGACATGTATCTTCATGCTTCCTTTTGAATTTAGGCATCCTAGTCACCATCTGACTCACAGACCTCCAGAGCTGAGTCAATGGACATGGTCCCTAGTGGACTTTCTGCAACTTGATATAACCCTGAACTCAAAAACATCTTTAAAAGATCTATTTTCAAACACGTACCTTTCCATCGATAAGTGCCACCCTGTAACCTTTGACTTACATTTCCGAGATGGACATTAGGTTCGATCAGGTACATAAAAGAGATTTTGGGGTTCCTTGCTTTCATGGAAGAGTTGACCATTTCCTTGATGACATGCATTACCAATCATTCTTTTGATCGTTGAAGATGTTCCAGGAATGACTGTTATCTTCATCAAGAGATGTGTCTCTGCCATTCGGACACTCCTTCTCATAACGACCGAACTTATTTCAACAAGGCATCTGCATTTCCTTCCACCCTTAGATCTGAACTTCCCAATGAAGTGATCTTAAGATGGACCATCAAAATCTTCCGCTGTGCCATTCTGATAACATTCTCTGTTTTGACTTAACCCTAGGTGAATTATGAGGAACCCATTGATCCTTCTGTCTTGTCTCAATTGTCTTCGGTGATTGCTATTTCATTCTTGCTTGGGCATTGTCTTCACCTCAGCTCTGATCCCATGTTAAGATTAGGTATGTTCTATGCTAGAGCAATTTATTTAAATTTTCACAGTGAGCAATCACATCAACATTATGATAAACTGCAGATAGAACATAAATATAAAACACAGAAGACAAGCCAAGACAAGAGGAAACAAGATGTGGCCCAAGCCAGGGACAAACCCCACAATGTGTGGGAAAACCCTTTGATCAAATCTTCTTTTATCTTCAAAGTTCAGCAGAGAAAGAGAGAGAGAGAGAGTACATTTACAACAAAAGTCAATACTTTGACTTATCTAGATCTAGCATAGATCATTTCGTATGATGAGATCAGTTGAAGACATTCTGCTTCAACTGATTCTCAAGGTGACTCCTTCACCTATCATCGTGTTGCATCTCGTCCATGTGCTGCACCTTACTATGTAGCACCATCATGCTGCCCATGATCACCATGCTGCTCATGCTCTCATATGTCACTATGCTGCCTATGATCTTCATCATGCTGCCCATACATCATGATGTCCATGATCTACATCATACTACCCATACATCATGTTGTCCATGATCTGCATCATGCTGCCCATGCTCATGATCTCATTTATCATGATGCTGCCCATTGCATCATTCATCACAGTTGCACCATTGTTGCACCTTTACTGAGATCATGCTTGTTGTACCTTTTGAAGTTGTTACAGCAGCATCTTTCCAATGATGAGATCTATTGAGATCTTCACTATGCTTTTTGTTAGATAGCTTCATTTAGGGCTTCATTATTATAATGACAGTTTCATCATGATTACATAAACACTATATAGAAACTGTAATGATAACTGAGAGATTACCGTTGTGACAACGTTTGAGAAGCTCATCCTTAAATTGATGCCGAGACATTACTGCTGAGCTAGCAAGAGCACAGATCAACACACATATATATACTAATATCATATGTTAATACGTAGTCCTTTTTCATCCATCTGAGATTTGCTTATTATTGTGGCTATTATTGTTTATCGAGACAGTGAGTACCTTACTGTGGTTAAGTGTCTCTATTTACAGTGAGTAACTGTCTTCCTTACTGCGGCTACCATTGCCTGAGTGATCTTACTAAGTCTTGCTGCATTGTTTATTTCCTGCATAATTTCCGACATGTATGTTACCTTCATTTCCTGCAAAATTTGCCAACGAGTATGGACTCTCTACCCTGTGTATAGATGAGGGCGTTACATTGACTGTAAGGTCTCTCTACATATAAATGAATTACGTTGACGTGTAGAGAGCGTAGAAATGTCTTTGTGATTGCGTATATATTACAACATATTGATGTCTCCATGTCTGCGTAGAAGGTGTCTTCATTAACTACATAGGTGAACATATTTTGGCTACATGCATTGGCTGTGGCTTCATATACTGACTTCGGCTTTGTGAATTTGCTATGGCTTCATGTATTTGCTATGGTTTCATATATAGATTGCATTTTATATGTCTCCATGTACGGTGTTTGACATGTCTCCATCACTGCGTTTGCATGTCTTCTCATATAGCGTATGAGAGCAGTGACTTTATATACAGCATGAGACAACGTATACATATACAACATATGAGGTCTTCCATGTACAGTATAAGTAATTGACTGCGTTGGATCAGTTAGGGCATCTTCTACGGTTAGGGCATCATGCTAGGCTAGCGTATTCTTTAGTGTCTCTTCTTCTCCAAAAACCCATGATGTGGAGAGGAGGAGATCACTCAAGAATGTGTATTGAAATGACTTCAAGTCCTCTATATTTATACTAAAACATATATGATGAATAGTCATGACGTTTGGGCTTCTTGAGCCTACATAAGATCTGGTCGGCTTGATAATAATTACATAAACAAAATAAATTCATATCTCAATAAATAATTATCGGAATCGAATGATCTTTGGATCAATCCTACACCTCGCGATGAGAGGGATCCAATAAAAATATCATCTGCCATAAATAAACCGACCCACATGGAGTTCGGCGCTAGTTGTCAATTTAACATTCTTCATCTTTCTTCTACTGTGATATTCCTTAGAACGTCTGTTATGACTATCAATATCCATCTTCTTTTCCATCTCTATCTTCATGAGCTCCTCACTCACTCACTATGAGTTGCATTAAAGCCTCTACAACAACAAGCCTTCCTTGCTACCACTTACCTCACCAAGCTTTCCTCTGTACTTGGTCTTTTGGCAAGCATATGGTTCTCTATCTCTAGAACCTCCTTTTGAGCACTTCTCTCTACTCCTAGTATTCAACTCATATGCACCTCTCAAGAACACAACTATCCTCTTAAATTTCAATCACCGTGAAATACTTGGTTCCAACCACCTCTTCTTCCACTTAGAAAGTCTTACCAGCTTCTTTTATCCCTTAGCAATTCTACCCACATCCTTTTTGGAATTTTGTTTATGATCTGCAACAATACCTCTGCAGTAAAAAGTCTTCTTCTTGCCATATATGCCTCACTAAGCTTCTCTCCTCTGAGCTCATTCTATTAGCATTTCTTCAGTTCTTTACTCTGGAACCAATTGAACATTCCTCGCTCTAGATTGTTGCAACCTTCTCACCTCCTTATGTTGTTACCTATGCATCATTATAAAAACCACACATTCTCCAATATTCAAATCAAATTAAAACAGAACATGTCATCTCACCTTCAAGATCTCTTGCATGATCTTGTTCCTCCATTCACCTTCACTTCTAATTGATTGTAGAATGTCTCTTACATCTACAAGTTCTCCCAATATTCTGCCATACCTTACCTCTGTGTATTTACTATTTCTCAAATTATAATTTGGTCGCCCTCGCCTGCTTTCATCACTATTCACCTGTATATGGACCTTTAAAGTATAACTATGTTCTAAACTCCAAAAATCGTTCCCTCGAGAAACTTATTGCCTTAAAATCCAAGTTAGAGATGGATACAATGCTGGAGTAAGCGAGTAAATATGTGAAATTTCTATAGGCGCAACTCCACATTCTAGAGCTTATGTCTTCATTTTTATCTCTGTCCAATGGTCTCGGCTCAGAGAGAACACTAAACCCTCGCTTAAAAAATAATGTAACAGTACATTCAACATCAAGTGCAGCAGGAAAAGGAATTGCAATGAACAACAACGGGAACATGGAAGAACAAAGGGAGGGTGAAAATCTATCAAATAAGGAGATGCTCCATCTTCTTGTCATATCCCATGCAGTTCAGAGAATACTCTGGAGTAAGGAGAAATGCTTTAGAATAGTAGAACAATACCAGATTGTGGTTGTTGCGGAAAGTTCTAATAATTTCTCTTTTAAATTTCTCATTCCATAAATAGTTCATTTCAGATGTTCATGTTTTAACATAATATTGCAACAAAGGATATATGATGGATAGGGTTTATTACATTGATTCAAATGACGTTGTCCTATTCACATTTCTTAAATTTATGGTTTTATTCCTAGATTAACATCATTCGGATTTCACATGACGAGCTTGCGTAACTACAATAACGACAGCACACAATAATACAATTGTGTGTTAACTCAATTCTTTTGAGTTTCTTTTCTGTTCTCAAATCACTTGAAATTGGTAATAAAATGTGAATGAAGGATGTCACTCTGAATTATATATCTAAAGGTGATTGTCTAGTATAATATGAAGGATGTTAGTTTGAATTATATATCTAAAGGTGATTGTCTAGTATAAGTATGTGTGTTAGATGACTTATTTCAAGTGCTCAAAAATGGTTATTAGCTTTAAAATAAAATTATTAGTTTTAAAATAAAAATAGATTAGTTTACAAAATTTCACTAGCTTATCATAAAAGTTATATCAAGTAACAATGTTAATGTAAATTAAAATATTTTTTCTATTTAAAGATTTTTATTTTTTGACCAAATCACTTTTATTAGATTTTCAAAATGGAATAGCATACAAAATTTGTCTTAAGAGTTCCCACACTCTAGGTCTCACTAGAATTTTTGAGGTTGGGGATTGGAGGATACCAAAAAAGACACTTAGGATATATTATTTTGGTGAGGCATAGAAGCCATGTCATCCTAGTAAAACCAAAAAAGAGACTGGAACTAGCATCATCAAATCAAGCAGGGGGGTGTACAAGGAGATGTAAAGTAACCAAAAAAATCATTAATGTTGAAATCAATATGTTGCACTCTCGCTTCCAAACTACAAATGTGATCATTAGTTCAAAGTGACTGTGCTTTGCAGTATTTCAATTTAGCTATACTGAATATCGGTAAGGTAGGCCACTATGTCAATTCGATCGACATACATGTGGTCCCTTCGGATGTCAAAATCAATTTTGATGTTCAACAACTGCTCATCGAGGGAGCCCAAAGAATCTAGCGTCTCAATGTGGCATGGAGATCCACAGTAGAGAAATGGCTTCTATGCTCTGTAACTTCTATGCCATATCTCCTGGCTTGTTGTATTGGTGGATGATAACCTACGTTCAAGATTAGGATGACCAACCTTTTCATGTTGGCCCATCCCATGACCAGGAAGTCCGTGTTGGCAAGGCATATCGAACTTATGTCATGTAGAGTTCCATAATTGTTTTGTTTTGATAGCTATTTTCCACCATTTTCCTCTTTTTCATCATCATTATGAACTCAATAAAGGCAGTAAATCATAGATTTTGATAAGGTAATAACTCTTACATGTATTATTTCTCATATGCGTTAATGTTCCTTAGTATTATATTAAAGAGTTCATTAGCTACAAAATTAACATTATTCTACAACCATTTTCTAATCTGCAGCTACCTCCTTGGGGTTCTCGTGCACTAATGAAACAACTAAGAAAATGGGTAGTTGAGGATTGATCCCCTCATGGATCTCCTCCTATTCGCTCAAGTCGTTTCATCAGAAGGATCACACAGCACCACTGTCAAATATACAGTTCAACATGGAGATCGAATTGCATTTTTATTTGACTCACATTATGCTAAAGTTTGTGCACATTTTGATTTAACATTTAGGGTTGTTGGGGAAGTCCTATCTTTTCACTTAGGTGCACATGAACATGAACGCCTTCAATTGATCATGGTACATGGTACAGTTAAATGTAAGAAACAAATTTCATTTCTCTTATGGCCATTTCACAATATGTATTTCATGTAATGGCATTTCATTTATATTACAATGCATTGAACATAAACTTCTTTTTTCGTTAGATTAGGTTTAATTTCAAACATAACTTGCATTTATGTAGATTTATTTTTCATGATTGATGTAGTGCTTTTTTTCTCCTTGTATTAAACATATATTAACTCTTAATGTTTCTTAACCATAATACATATATTAACACTTAATGTTTCTTAGCCATAATACATAATAATTTATTCGTTTTTAATGTTTCTTAAGCATATGGTAACACCGAAAAGTATAGAAGGCAACTGAAATATGGATTTTACAAGAGACAATGTTAAAACTCATTTAATAAAGAGTTATGAGGGTAGGGATGGAACTGTTGCCATTTTTGTTTTTATAGGAACAGTTAGATTGATGTATTGATTCTTGGTTGAAAAAACCTTAATTCAGATTACAATGAGGTAAACAGAGATCAGATTTCTCATCTGTCAGGAACCAATTGACTTCCTTTCTAATGAGTCTGCGATTTTTGCTAGCTGTAATTCTTGTAGCTTTATCTATCTTTCCTAGCTTGCAGATACAGACAAACTGCTTCAATAAAAAATAGTAAAACATATTAAACTGACCGTTAAGGGATGGGATCCTAGCTTTTTTCTCGATCTCTTAGGACTACTCCGGGGGGAGAAGAACTGCTTTGTTAGCTTCAGCATCAGCTTCTTTATTATTTTCTCTCTTACCATGAAGAAACTCCAAATTCTGAAAGGCGTTTGTTAGGAATCTAATTTTGCTCAGGAGTCTTGATAATCTTAAATCTAAAGGAGAGGAATTAATCACCATGGCCATTATAATGGACTGAGAGTCCCCAAAAATAATTGCATCTTTGATACCCATAGATATGAGCAACCTGAGCCCCTGAAGGAGAGCCAGAGCTTCAATTTGAATGTTGGAGTTGAAGCCCACTCCCCAAGCATATCTAGATTCAGTTTTACCTTATGCATTTTTAACAACACCACCTGCTCCGAAGCTGCTGGGGTTGCCTTTTGCAGCACCGTTAAAGAAGAGAATTTTCCTTGCCTTATTTCTGCAAAACTCAACGAATTTTGTAGCATTGAGATAGATTTGCCATTGCTTTAGGGGGGGGCAGTCTAACATTTTCAACGAACTGGAGGCCCAAAGAGGCTCCCCATACAGCGTCTTGGTCACTAAGGTCTGCACTGTCTAGCTGTTCTCCCAGACACTCTTTCAAGTGGCTTTTGATTTTGACCCAGATTATCTTGGGGTCACTCTTTTTGTCATTGAAGATCCTTTGGTTTCTTTCCAACCAAATGTGCCAGCAAGTTAATTTGGGGAGGGCGAGCCAGGCGTTTTTGACATGCCAATTCTGAGAAATGCCACCAAGATCTAAGTGCTTCCAGTTTGAAAACAATTCTGAGCAATGGTTTGGAGGAGCGAAGTGAGAGTTCAAAGGGCTCAACGCCTCCTTCCAAAGAAAAGCTACGTAATTACAGGAGAGCATCAAGTGAGCAGTAGTTTCTTCGTGATCTTTGCACAGTGGGTAGTGAGAGGGACCGATTATGCCTCTTTTATGAAGTCTGTCCTCTGTCAAGATCCTATGATGACAAAGGAGCCAGCAAAAGATATCAATCTTGGGGAACACTGTATGGGACCAGATCCCCTGCTCGGGCCTCTTTCCTGATATCCAATGGAGCTTTGCCTTTTAAATGGGCGAGGAAGGTGGTGTATTCTTTGGAGAGTTGCATTGGCACCTCAAGGTTTCTCCATCTCTGCCATTTATTATTTTCCCATTGGGATAAATCTCACAGCGTTTTGACGCCTGCACTATCCAACTAGACTTTTAACAGGACTAGAGAGTGATCCTCAGCAATGGGGTCACTACCCATAATGGGATCCTCCCAAATGTTGATGCGCTTTCCATTTCCTGGAATCCAGTGCGCATGTTGTTTAATTAAGACAGAGGCTTTTTCACAAACCTTATGGATCATAGTACTAGGTGTGGTGTTAGGATTGTCCAGACAGCTTGCTCTTTGCCCACGGAAGTAATTTTTCCATAACACAAGCTAAGCCCAACCCGGATTTGGAGCGATGATCCTCCATACCAGTTTTGCCCCCAAAGAAATATTTTGTTTGCTGATGTTCTTGAAGTGCATCCCGCCCTCCATTCTGGGCAAGGAGATTATGTCCCAGCTTGTTAATGGGATTCTCTTGTCATTTTCTTTACCACCTTTCCAAAAAAAATTCCTTATATATTCCTCCATTTTCCTCGTGATGCCAATAGGAGCCATCATCACTGCAGCCTGATAGATGGGAAGACTATTCAGAACAACTTTTATTAGCACTGTCTTACCTGCTAAATTGAGCCAGTTGAATCCCCAAGAACGAATTTTGGACTTGAATTTTTCCAGCAGAGGCAACCAATCTCTGCTGATGGCTCTTTTTTGGAAGACAGGGAGACTAAGATACTTGAAGGATGACCAAGCAGAGGAGGTTGCAAAACCAAAATAGTTAGAAATGGCTTGAATCATTCTGATCGATGCATTCCAGCAGAAAATGTGACATTTGCCTTTATTGAGGCTACTTCCTGAGTCTTCACAATAAGCATCCACCACTTCTTTGAATCTTTGGGCCAAGAGTAAGGAGGCAGTGCCCAGCAGGAGAGAGTCGTCCGTGAACAGAGCATGATTTATGCTTTTGACACCTCTTGCAATGTTAAGACCCATTATTTCTTGGTCTGCCTATTTTTTATTCAAGAGGAAACTGAGGACAGAAGCCTGAAGGACAAAAAGCAAGGGGGATAGAGGGCACCCTTGCCTGAGCCCTCTAGAGGCTTTGAAGAAGTCCATGGCCCTCCCGTTCACCAAAGGGGCGATCCATGGCTCACTGATGCATGCCTTGATCCAGGTGATGAATTTGGGTCCAAACCTGAACTTGTGCAAGACATCCAATAGAAATCTATGCCTCACTTTGTTAAAGGCGTTTTCCAGGTCCAATTTGACAACCATTCCTTTCTCTTTCTAGGTCAAGCTTGTGTGAATTGCCTCTTGGACTAGGATAAAATTATCCACTATCTATCTTTCCTGAATAAAACCTCCCTGGTTCTCTAGAATAATCGAAGGGAGGATGATTTTCAACCTGTTGGCAATCACTTTTGTTATCAGTTTGTAGCCTATGTTACAAAGGGAGATAGGGCGGAATCTGGAGAAGGTGTTGGCTCCTTTTTCCTTAGGGATGAGGGCCAAGAAAGCTGAGTTGGTACTTCCCCTATTTTCTGACAATATTGAGATTTCCGAACCATTCTGCCTAAATCTTTCTCCACAATCTACCAACAGTTTTGGAGGAATCTGGCAGTGAAGCCGTCTGGGCCCAGGGCCTTATCAGGCTCCATGGCGAAAAGGGTGGTTTTGATTTCCTCATTAATGACTTCTGCTTCCAAAGGCTAATTCATTCTGGCCGAAATCAGTGTGGGCACCTCATTTGCTAAGATTGAAGTCTGCCCCAGGTCCTCTTTTTCACTGTATAGATTTTTGAATTGAAGGAAAGAAGCATTTTTTATACTTTGAATATCTCTGTGGATGGTGTTCTCTTCCTCGATTTCAGAGATAGAGTTGAAATTTTTCCGAGCTTGGGCTTGCTTGTGTAAGAAAACAGAGTTCCTATCTCTTGCCTTGAGCCAAAGTCTACGGGATTTGACCCTCCAATACTCTTCCTCGGCCAGGCTTGCTTTAAGAAGCTTTGCTGAAGTTCTGCCTCCTTGTCGAGGGATTCTTTTGTGATCACTTCATTTTCTACTTTCAGTTGGTGGTTCTTAAGGCATTCTTGAATCTTCTTCCTTTCCACTGATGGGTTAGGAAGGGTTTTAACCCAAGTTTTTAATGCAGCTTTCACTCTCCTAAGATTTTCTTCCCAAATGTAGAAGGCAGAGTCATTTACATGTTGCTTCCATGTGTCTTTTACTAATTGCATAAAGGACTGCTCCTTGACCCAAAGTGGACTGAATTTAAAGGGGATAGAGCCTTGATCCATATGGGCCAGAAGATCAAGTTTGATGGGCCTGTGGTCAGATACACTGCAAGGAAGGATGTGCATTCTAGATTCTAAACTAAGAAGAAGGAAAGAACTTTGAACAAGAAATTTGTCTAACCTTGCCGCTATGTGACCCGGACCGATCCTTCTGTTGGACCAGGTATACTTGCTCGATGAGGGTTTGATGTCGATCATATCCCAATCCTAGAGCAGATCCTCCACCCATTCATGCACCGGATCCCTTACTATGCTTCCTCCACTTTTTTTAGGCAAAGTTAATGTGAAATTTAGATCTCTGGCAATGATGATGTTTGCTAGATCTTTGGAATCTGCCAATCCTCTAATGGAATCCCGACAGCTCTTTTTCTCTCCTACGCTAACTGGAGCATACACATTAAAGAGACAGAGGGACTCCTCTGTGTCCACATGTTTCAGCTTTGTGAACAGGCAATGTGAGTTGGCAACCTCTTTAATCTTTGAGAATTTGTTTGTGTTCCAAAGGGTGGTTAGGCCTCGTGAGGCACCCTGGGTTGAGACTGCTTGTCCTTCGCTTCTCTTCCATAGATTTTTTTCAATATGGAGGAAGGCATTGTCCTCCATTTTTAGTCTCCTCGATGAGGAGTATGTGAGGAGAATCGGATCTTATCAGACTTTTGATGGCTTTTTCTTTTATTTTGCTACCCATACCCCTACAGTTCCAAGAGATGATCTTCATCACTTGCTTTTGGTGTGGGGAGCTCCTTTAGAGCTTTGGAGCTGATTTCTAGTCATCTTCTGTGTTTTAGCCAAGAGTTTCTCAAGGGTAGGCTGACTTCCTTTTAATTTGTCTTTGTAGGTCTCCTGCTCCCTTTTTTCATGGGCAGATTTTCGGCCTCTCAATGATCTTCTGGCCGAGGACTGTGAACCTGCTATTTCTTGTTCCTCTTCTGAGTCCTACAAGCTTTGCACTTCCTCAGCCTCTTCTGAGGGTATCTCTTGCATTCTGTCTACATTGCTTTGGACTTGCTTTAGCTCCAATGGGGGGCTCTTTGTAGGGTGGTTCTTCATTCAATATCTTTATTCCTTGAGAGTCCTCTGATGCTGGACTTAACTAGATAAATTTATTACCTTGTTCTTCCATGTGAGGGATTTGGGACCCAGAGCCAGTCTGGGGAGCTTTGGCATTGTTGTTACCAGTTCTTGGGGCTTTGTTTTTGGTTCTTTTAACCTACGTCCACCCTTCCTCCATGCCTTTCTCTACTTCACTATTTTTTGGACAGCCTCTAGCAAAATGGCCGTAGACATGGCACTTCCTGCACTTGAATGGAAGCTGCTCATAATCCAGCTTCTAAACATGCGTCCATCCTCTGACCCTGAGCTTTATTGCCTCAGGCAGACCGACCTCAAGGTCAACCTCAACACAGATTCTTGAGCAATCAAATTGATCTTTACTGTTGGCACGATCGATGAATTTAGCTAAGGTGTTTCCGATGTGCTTGAGGGATTCCCAATTCCAGAATTGCATTGGCAGGTTGGGCAAATGAACCCACACAGGGACGACTGAGGGGACGTCAACTGCTGGATCAAAGTCGGGCATCCACTTGTTGAGATACATCCCCTGAGGGCCCATGAAATAGGGGCCATTGCGAAATATCAGCTCCTTATCTTATTTTTCAACAAATTCAAACAGGAAGAAACCCTTCCCCAGGAAATACGAAGTGACTCTGTTTTTAATGAGCGGCGCCCAGTTCCTTGCGACCCATCTCTCCGTAGTTTTTGGGGAGGGCCAGAGCCCAGTGAACTGCCCAACCAAAGCCTGCTCCGCTAGAGAGAGGGCGACCTGGATCAATTTCTCAGGGGGAAGCGAGATCTCAGGAATGTCATCTAGGTGCTTTACAAATTTCGAAGCCTCAGTCGTTTTCTTTTTAGGAAGAGAGATCAACAGCTTGACAAAAGCCTCGGCTTTAGAGAGAGGGGGCGTCTCCATTGAAGCAACCATAGCTCGATCTAATCGAGCTCACCCAAGATCAGCAGACATAGCCCCTAGATCTACACAGAGGAAGCCTCAAAAAGACGCAGCAGAGGTCGAACCACCGATAACACCTCGCAGGATCAGCACCACACGAAGAAGGATGAGTCCTCACGGCCTCAGGGCCGAGGTTATGACCTCAGACGCAGATGCACAGCCGCAGGGCACTCTCGCAGCTCTAGATCCAATCGCTCTACCAGAACTCTTGCTGTTATTAAGAAATAGTAAATTATCATAAAAAATTATCTAATTTACAAAAAAAAACCAATTTAAAAAAATAATAATAAATTTATTTAATTTATAATTATAAAAATTTAAAGTAATATATATTTAATTATTATTTCATATTTAACTGTTACATTTAATAAAAGTATTTAAAATTTAAACATAATTTGTATTTATCTTATTTTAAGAGCAGTGTGCTCATCACGTAAATTAGACCACGAAAATTTGTTTTTAATGTCAACTTTTGCATTAGATACCTTCTTATATAGTGAATTCAAAGGATCACTCACAAAATTTCACTAGTTTATCATAAAAGTTATATTAGGTGACAATGTTTAATGTAAATGATAATATTTTTCTTATTTAGTGATTTTTAATTTTGGATCAAATTAATTTCATTAGAATTTCCAAATGGCATAGAATACAAAACTTGTCTTAAGAGTCCCCACACTCTAATTGAGACCATAATTTTTAAGGTTGGGGGTTAGTGGATACCAAAAGGGATATTTAGCATACATTATTTTGGTGAGGCATAGTAGCCATTTAATACTAGTAATAACCAAAAAAGAGACCAAAACTGAATCATAAAATCAACGAGTGGGGTGTACACAGAGAAGTAAATTAACCAACAAAATCATTAATGTGGAAATCATTATGTTCCACTCTGGGTTCCAAGCTGTGAAGGTGATCATTAATTCAATAGTGACTACTTTGTCGAGTAATTCAATTTGGATATACTAAATATCTGTATGGTAGGCGATTCGGTAGACATACATGTGGTCCCTTAGGATGTCCAAATCAATTTGGATGTGTAGCAACTCCTCATTAAGGGAGTCCAAAGAATCCAGGGCCTCAATGTGGCATGGAGATCGAGCCTAGAGAAATGGCTTCTACACCCTCTAGCCTCTCAATTCAATATCGAGATGACCATCTTAGGCATACTCGCCCATCCCATGACCAAGAAGTCCTTGTTGGTGAGGCATATGGCACTTACATCACATACCCAATTCCTACTGCTCTTTTTTTTTTGGTATTAGAAAACCAATGTCAAATGGAAATTCTTCCTAGTCCCACACTTGTTATCATGGATGTTCCATTGAATTGTTCCCATGCATGTTCCTTCTATCCTTGATATTTCTCAAAGAGGTGGTCATTTGGATAATGTAGTATACCTAGAAAGCAAGGTAGGTTGAATATTTGCTTACTCGTTAGATGTTCTAGGTTATCCATGGTGCTAAACCTAACTAGCTATTTCCTTGGTCTAGGTTATCCTTCATTCTCTTATCTTCCTAGTGGATATATACATGGAAAGTGGATAATTTACATCTCCATTAACTTATTCTTTAAATGGTTATGCACATTAATCTATGCTTAACACTTAATTTCTTATGATTATATTACTATTCATAACCCTATAGAATTTACTATACAAGTATGACCAACCCCGCCACTTTAACCAATCTAAGGTATTTGGTGGTGGGTATTATTCTACCGTGGTATAGTAGTGTCACTATAATACTTTTATTTCATGGCACTCTCTCTATGTTTTTCTTTTCCAATACTAAGGCTTGTATTTAATGGATGTGAGGTTTCTTGTATTACAGTGTTTTACTACCTATGATATGTTGTATTGCGATCTTTTTTTTATTATATTGTTTACCCTACATCACCTTCATGACAATTCCTAAGCCTTATAGTTAGTAGTGTATACTGTGTGTGAGTACTAAAATAGTATGTATTGTTCCTAACCTCGTAATGATTGATCTCCACGTCTTCTTTCATCACGTCGAGGATATGTGACCATCGGGGTGGCATTTGGGAAACAGAGATGGAAAGGTGCACATCCACAGTCATGATGGTTTGATGAATAACCCTAACCACTACTTAACCCTAATCACTTGGTCCTTGTATCCTTTCGTTGTCATACTCTTCTTTCAATGGCACATCTCTGTGCTCTTTGTTCCATCCTTGCCATTTGGCCTTCTGTAGATGTATACAGGTTATGCAAACAAGTGAGCTATGAAACTTGTCTATCTTTGTTACACCATGCGTTCCTATAGGTAAAAATTTCCATTTAAATTGTTGTATTTACTTTCTTCCTTTGTGAAGTATTTCCCTAAAAATTTCCATCATTCATTTTCTTTTTAGGGTTACTGATTGTATTCTTGTTTCCATTTTCATGGGTAATGGCGTCTCTAAAGATTGCACCTTGTCCATGTTATATCCTGGAGGCTTCTGGGTAATTTCCATAGAATCATTTAGGATTTCATTTTCTACAACTGTGACAGGAAATTATCTCTATCCCCATTTCCTACAGGAAGCATAAGGGCATTGACTGTTCTACTGCCATACCCTGAAATGTGGGGAGGACTTCCAAGTTTGGGTGATGTAACTTAAAATTCCTTTCCTTCTTGTGATTTTTCACTGGTCACTATGTCATAAGGGGGAAACTCGTAAACTCTTCATCATTTCACAACTCAGACTCTCGTTTCCTCTTTTCTCCTTTCTATTTGGTAGAGAAGACAATGTTGTTGGACACAGATTGTCATTGATGTCAATATGGCAATATTCAAGAGGAGAAGACAGAGCGTATCGGAGCCAAGAGGAGCAAAAGGAGCCAAGAGGAGCGGACCAAGCCAGAGGAGCCACATATATCAGAGGAGTGCTAGAGCAAGAGGAGCCATATCGAAGGAGTGTCAGAGCAAGAGGAGCTACAAGAGCAAACAGAGCAGAGAGGAGCAGATGGAGCAAGTCTCTTGAATGTAACTTGTATAGCTTAATCCACTGTGTATTGAAAGTGTTGGAGAGCTTATTTTCTGCATGATATGTCCGGAAACCAAATATCGCATCGGAGGAGAGGCGTTAGAACAGCCGAAGTGAAAGCTCCGAATTAACGGAGCCGAAATATTATGAAGCTAGTATAAAGTAGATCGGGTCCGGAAAGGGCCTTCAGCAGTGCAAAGTTCCGACTTCCGGAGCCGAGTCCATTATCAAGTGAAGTGTAAAATCATATCGGGTCCGCAGAACTCTTGTATCGCATCGAAGCAACAGTGCAGTGGACGCGATATGCGACTTAGCGCTGACCGTCCGATCTGAAGGAATAATGGACGGCGGAGATCTAATCGACAATCGGCATATCGGAGTGATCGCGTCGGAAGGATCGGGGGAAGCGATATGTGACATCGCCGATAATTGGAGCCGAAATATTATAAAACAGAGCCTAAAGGTGCGTCGGGTCCACAGACCCTTTGTATTACAAAACTGCCGATGCGAACCTACCGAAAAGCCGGACCCGAAATCATTAAGAAGCAGAGTATAGAGGGCCGTCGGGTTCGTAGAACTATCACATCGCAAGAGGCCACGAAAACCCCGACATCCCGGACCCGAAGTCATTTTAGGAAGGGATGTAATCAGCATATCGGGTTCGCAAGGGCATCAGAGGTTGGAGTTAAGAGTTTATTGAGACCGCCAAAATCCAGACCCGCCGATAATTATAAAGGCAGGCAGATAAGATTTGAAATCCGCGAATGTTCATATTGAGCGGAATTACATGGGTTTCCCGTGTATTAAAATATATGTGACCGCGGGGTTTTATAGTGTTGGCCATATATTTGTATATGTGCATTTCCGTGGGGCTTTAAAGCTTAGCTTGATAGTTAACACACGGTTGGGCGGTGGCTTCTGATGGTTGATAAAACGCTCGGGTGGTGGCTTCCGATGGGTGATTAAAACGCTCAGGTGGTGGCTTCCGATGGTTGATTAAAACGCTCGGGTGGTGGCTTCCGATGGGTGATTAAATGCCTCCGATAAAGCCTGTAAGGTATTAACCATAGGTCAAGGGCCGAGTTTTATTTAAGAAAGGGGAATTTGGGTTTTTCTACTCAGATTTTGGAACACTTGTATAGACAAAAGAAGCAAAGGAATGGAAGCCGAAGTGTCAAGCGATCAAGTGAGGAGGAAGCCAAAGAGCCAGCATGTACGAGGAAACGAATGGACAGGGGCATGGAAGTATATAAAAGCAGCAAAAACAGAGAACCTTGGTGGTTGTTCGTGAACGGTATAACCTGAGCATGAGATAGTGAAAGCATCAAAAGAAAAGGGGGCAGCAGAAGCAGTGGAAGCTGAAAAGAGCGCAGCAGCACACCAGTGTATACCAAAGAGGTTGGAGCCTCAGAATTGAACAAGATTGAAGACCTTGGGATTTGGTGCTCCTAAGTCCAAGATTGGTGTCTTGGAAAAATAAAGTTGGTGCTCAGGAGGTTGGAGCCTCACCAAAGTCCAAGTTGGAGCTTGGCAACCAATTGTGACAATCTATTTATTGTATTTATTTTACTACACAGTTATATTAATAAAAGCATTTATTCCTGCTGTTCATTTTGTGTTCTGAACATATATGTTTTAACTAGTAAAACAATAGTGAGAAAAATAAATACTGATTGACCCCCCTCTCATTATTTCCAACAATTGGTATCAGAGCCAGCTTCTTCATTCTAGCCTAACATCTTGAAGAAGGATCAGCAACCATGATGAGAAATCATGAAGCATCAGGAAAACCTCCTCTATTTGATGGCACTAACTTTGGGTTTTGGAAGAAAAGAATGACTTACTATTTAATGTCCCTTGGACCTGAAGTCTGGCATTTTTGTCAAACTAAATACCGAGCGACTTCCAGTCTTCCAACAGACCAAGACGAGGGGAAAGCCTACATTGCAAATGCAAAAGCCATGAACTCTATCACAAGTGGAATCATTGATTCCGAGTTTACAAAAATCATGCACTGTAACTCTGCCAGAGAAATGTGGGAGAAGCTAGTTAGCTTGTATGATGGAGACTCAAAAGTCAAAAAGGCAAAGCTTCAAACTCACAGAAGACAATTTGAAAGTTTGAAGATGGAAGAGGAAGAAGATATTGCAGCATACCTCCTCCGAGTAGCTGAAGTGGTAAATTCCCTGAAAGGATTGGACGAAAAGGTTGAAGAAAGTACTATTGTACAAAAGGTATTAAGGTCCCTTCCAGACAGATTTGACTCCAAAATAAGTGCTATAGAAGAATCAAAGGATCTTGACACCCTCAAAATGGATGAACTCCATGGAATTCTCACTGCCTATGAAATGAGGAAAGGTGGACATAGCTCCAAAGATGCAACATTCAAGGCCTCAAAGTCAAAGAAGGGGAAAGAAAGGAATGACTGTAGTGATGAGTCAAATGTGGAATCCGAATTGGCTCAATATGTACGAAAGCTGAAGAGAGGATCTAAGCTTAAAGGCAAGTATCCTCTTATCTATTTCAAATGTCGTAAAATAGGTCATTATGCAGCAAAATGTCCTCATAAACAAGACAATGATGATGAAAGAAATTCTAAAAGAATGACATACAAAAACAAAGGGTACAATAAGAAAAACCTTCTCTCCAAGCAAGGTGAGTCTGATGAGGATGAGTTTATGGTCATAAAAAAGAAATCAGATGAGGAAAGCGATCGTGATGAAAGCCAAGAAGCATTATTCATGGCACTCACAGATGATGATGACTCGAGACCAGAAGGAAATGTGGATGAACTGTTAATAAGTGCCATTGAAGAGAACGAGAAACTGCGGAACAAAATTATCTCTCTCAAAGTGGAAAACGAGGAAATAAGAAGGAGAGAAGATCTCTTGGAAACAAAGCTTAAGGAAAAAGAAGAGACTTGTGAAGAACGTGAGGCCGAAGTAGTATCTCTGAGAAAGGAGTTGGAGCAAATTAAAAAGGGTTGTAAAAGCTCTCAAATACTTGATACTATTCTGAAAAATCAAAAACCTCAACATGATAAGTCTGGAATAGGTTTCAAGGGAGAATCCTCAAGCACTAAGAGTAGTGCGAAAAGCTATGCCGATGCACTTTCTTGCAACCCAAAAGATGAAAAAGTATCTTATCAAAAGTGCATCCCAGATTCCAAGAATAAAGAAAGAGTTACTCCAGAGAAGAATGTGGAGTCGAATCATGGACACTACAGCAAATACAAATCTGTACCCCACCAAGGGCCCATCAAAAATCCAAAGGACAAGGGAGGAGTAATTCTCAGAAAGGAAAGCGAATTAAACCATGGTTACTTCAAAACCATATTTCTTGGACACTGCTTTCACTGTAAAAACTTCAGTCACCAAGCTAGACACTGTATGGCTCGCAGAAGTGAGAAGATAACGCAAAAGGACCGAGTAATCAACTCATATGCTCCCAAAAGACAGGGACAAATCAAAACCTTCAATTCATTCGATCCCTTGACTAAATTTGATCTGACTTGCTCTTTTTGCTACAATAATGGACACTATGAACAAAACTGCCCACTCAAAGGAAGAAAGACGAGCAGCGAGATCTCTACAATGGAAAAATGCGGCCTGGCTCTATTTGCGCAAAATAATGGAAACCAGTGGTTTGTGGATAGTGGGTGCTCCAGACACATGACAGGAGACAGAAGGAAATTTATCTCACTGAGCAAAAAGGAAGGGAATGTGTCCTTTGGAAGCGGAACTGGCAAAATTACAGGAAGAGGAACAATTACTCTGATCAATGGAAAAGGAAAAGTTCAAGATGCTCTACTGGTTGACGGACTCAAACACAACCTTGTGAGTGTCAGCCAAATTTGTGATCAAGGACATAAGGTTGCTTTCAGCACCAAAGACTATGAAATAAGGAACTCCGCCTCAGGGAAACTTGTGGCAAAAGGAGTGAGAACACCAAACAACATTTACGTTCTGAACAAGATTCAGGAAAACAAATGCTACTTGAGTCAGGCAGATGAGAGTGGCACAAGAGACTTGGACATACTGGCTTCGCAAATCTGGTCAATATCAGCAAGATCAAAGCTGTACAAGACATCCCAAGGTTGTCCAAACCAAATCAAGCAGTGTGTGGTCCATGTCAACATGGAAAACAGACCAGAACCAGCCACAAGACAAAGGAACACTATACATCAAAGCCCTTGGAGATCATACATGCTGATGTGTGTGGGCCAACTAGAAATCAAGCACTCCAAGGAGAAAGGTACTTTGTATTATTTATTGATGATTATACTAGAATGATGTGGATATATTTCATAAAGTATAAATCTGAAACTTTTGAGTGTTTTAAGAATCTAAAAGCCCTTGTAGAAAATGAAAAAGATTCAAAAATTAAGTGTCTCAGAACAGACCGAGGAGGAGAATTCACATCAAACGAGTTCAGAGAGTTCTGCAATATTCATGGAATTAGAAGGGAATACTCGGTTGCCAGAACACCTCAGCAAAATGGGGTAGTTGAAAGACGAAACAGAACTGTCCAAGAAATGGCAAGAACCATGCTGTTAGCAGCAAACCTACAACCTAAATTCTGGAGGGAAGCAGTAGGGACAGCTGTCTATACATTGAATCAGACTCAATTGAGACCAAATTGGGACAAAACTCCTTATGAGCTATGGAAAGGGAGACCTGCTTCAGTGATGTATTTCAAAATATTTGGAAGCAAGTACTTCATAAAAATAAATGATGGTTCACCTAGAAAATTTGATTCTCGGGTTGATGAGGGGATATTTCTTGCATATTCTCCACGGAGCAAGGCTTACAAGTGCTACAATTTTCGACTGAAGAAAATAGTGGAAAGCATCGATGTAAAGATTGATGAAGATCTTCCTGAAAAGGAAATTGAAGAACAAGAAGATGACTTTCTCATTGAAGAAGAAGAGATAGATGATGAAGAAGAAGAAGATGAAAGAGAACCACCTCATACCCCTTCAAAGATGAAGTATGTAGAAAGATATCATCCAGAAGAATAGATCATTGGCGATAAAGATGAAGGTGTGTAGACCAGAAGAAGGATAACAACCTCACCCAAGAGAAAAGCCATTGCCCTCCTATCTATGATAAAACTAGAAACATTCATAGAAGCAAGTAAGGATCCTCATTGGGTAAAAGCAATGGAAGAAGAAATGTCCCAAATTGAGAAGAACAAGACATGGGAGCTGGTACCTCGTCCAAAGGACAAAAACATAATAGGAACCAAATGGCTGTTCAAAAATAAAATGAATGAGGAAGGACAGGTTATCAGAAACAAGGCAAGACTTGTCTGCAAAGGCTATTCACAAATTGAAGGAGTTGACTTTGAAGAGACATTTGCACCAGTGGCCTGTATGGAAGCTATCAGGATGTTCTTAGCATTCGCTTGCTCGAAAGGATTCAAAATCTATCAAATCGGCGTGAAATCAACATTTCTAAATGGGGAACTCAAGGAGGAAGTCTACATGGAGCAGCCAGAAGGTTTTGATCTGACAACAGGAAAGGACCTAATCTATAAGTTGAAAAAGGCTTTGTATGGGTTGAAACAAGCTCCTAGAGCTTGGTATGCAAGACTGGATAACTATCTCCAACAACAAGGCTTCAAAAAGGGAGTGGCTGGAAGCAATCTATACATAAAGACAGATCGAGGTAAGTTACTAGTTGCTCTTGTTTATGTCGATGATCTGATTTTTGCTAGTAATAATGATGAAATGAGCCATGAATTTTCTCAAAGCATGGCAAAAGAATTTGAGATGTCAATGATAGGAGAACTGTCCCACTTCCTTGGACTTTAATTATCTCAAACCAGAGCAGGATTGTGTATATCTCAAGCCAAATATCTAAAAGACATGCTCAAAAAATATGGAATGGAGGACTGTGCACCCATGAGCACTCCCATGACCACAAACTGCAAACTGAGCAAAGATGATGACTCCCCTCTAGTAGATGCAACTCATTACAGGTGAATGATTGGATCCTTCCTATACTTAACAGCTACATGACCAGATATCATGCAAGCAGTAGGAATGGTGAGAAGATTTCAATCGGCTCCCAAACAATCCCATTTATTAGCCGTAAAAAGAATCCTCAGATATCTGAAGGGAACTTCAGATTTCAGTCTTTGGTACCCAAGGAGCTCAACACTGACTGTAACTGCATACACCAATGCTGATTGGGCTAGAAATATAGATGATCAGAAAAGTACTAGTGGAAATGCATTCTTCCTAGGAGACTGTTTGGTATCTTGGCTCAGCAAAAAACAGTCATCCATATCATTATCCACAACCGAAGCCGAGTATATTGCTGCAGCAGACTGTTGTACTCAGATACTATGGATGAAGGAAGTGCTAAAAGATCTCAACATATGTACAGATCAACCAATTACCATTTATTGTGACAACACTATTGCTATCAGTCTCAGCAAAAATCAAGTGATGCACTCAAGAACCAAACATATACCAATCAAGTATCATTTCCTCCGTGAGCAAGTAGCTGAAAAAACCATCGCTCTGGAATATATAAGTACTAAGGAGTAGATAGCTGATATTTTCACTAAACCTCTTCCTCGGGAAGCATTCGGACACCTGCGACAAAAGATGGGGGTTATTCCTTTATCATCACTCAAGTCTATTCATAAAGATACAGCAGGACAGGGAGAGCAGTTCGACAGGGGGAGTTCGTATGCATTCCTTTGCCATTGATGTCAAAGGGGGAGAAAGCAGAAGAATATTGCCATCAATAACAAAGGGGGAGATTGTTGGACACAGATTGTCATTGATGTCAATATGGCAATATTCAAGAGGAGGAGACAAAGCATATCGGAGCCAAGAGGAGCGGACCAAGCCAGAGGAGCCACATATATCGGAGGAGTACCAGAGCAAGAGGAGCCATATCGAAGGAGTGTCAGAGCAAGAGGAGCAATCGGAGGAGCTACAGGAGCAAACAGAGCAGGGAGGAGCAGATGGAGCAAGTCTCTCGAATGTAACTTGTATAGCTTAATCCACTGTGTATTGAAAGTGTTGGAGCGCTTATTTTCTGCATGATATGTCCGGAAACCAAATATCGCATCGGAGGAGAGGCCTTAGAACAGCCGAAGTGAAATCTCTGAATTAACGGAGCCGAAATATTATGAAGCCAGTATAAAGTAGATCGGGTTCGGAAAGGGCCTTCAGCAGTGCAAAGCTCCGACTTCCGGAGCCGAGTCCATTATCAAGTGAAGTGTAAAATCATATCGGGTCCACAAAACTCTTGTATCGCATCGGAGCAACAGTGCAGTGGATGCCATATGCGAATTAGCACTGACCGTCAGATCTGAAGGAATAATGGACGGTGGAGATCTAATCGGCAATCAGCTTATCGGAGTGATCGCGTCGGAAGGATCGGGGGAAGCGATATGTGACATCGCTGATAATTGGAGCCGAAATATTATAAAACAGAGCCTAAAGGTGCGTCGGGTCTGCAAACCCTTTGTATTACAAAACTGCCGATGCGAACCTGCCAAAAAGCTGGACCCAAAATCATTAAGAAGCAGAGTATAGAGGGCCGTCGGGACCGCAGAACTATCGCATCGCAAGAGGTTGCGAAAAGCCTGACATCCCAGACCCAAAGTCATTTTAGGAAGGGATGTAATCGGCATATCAGGTCCGCAAGGGCATCGGAGGTTGGAGTTAAGATTTTATTGAGACCGCCGAAATCCGGACCTACTAATAATTATAAAGGCGGGTGGATAAGATTTGAAATCCGCGAATGTTCATATTGAGCGGAATTACATGGGTTTCCCGTGTATTAAAATATATGTGACCGTGGGGTTTTATAGTGTTGGCCATATATTTGTATATGTGCATTTCCGCGGGGCTTTAAAGCTTAGCCTGATAGTTAACACGCGGTTGGGCGGTGGCTTCCAATGGTTGATAAAACGCTCCGGTGGTGGCTTCCGATGGGTGATTAAAACGCTCAGGTGGTGGCATCCGATGGTTGATTAAAACGCTCGAGTGGTGGCTTACGATGGGTGATTAAATGCCTCCGATAAAGCCTGTAAGGTATTAACCACAGGTCAAGGGCCAAGTTTTATTTAAGAAAGGGGAATTTGGGTTTTTCTACTCAGATTTTGGAACACTTGTATAGATAGAAGAAGCAAAGGAATGGAAGCCGAAGTGTCAAGCGATCAAGTGAGGAGGAAGCCAAAGATCCAGCATGTAAGAGGAAACAAATGGACAGGGCATGCAAGTATATAAAAGCAGCAAAAACAGAGAACCTAGGTGGTTGTTCGTGAACGGTATAACCTGAGCATGAGATAGTGAAAGCAGCAGAAGAAAAGGGGGCAGCAGAAGCAGTGGAAGCTGAAAAGAGCACAGAAGCACACCAGTGTATACCAAAGAGGTTGGAGCCTCAGAATTGAACAGGATTGAAGTCCTTGGGAGTTGGTGCTCCTAATTCCAAGATTGGTGTCTTGGCAAAATAGAGTTGGTGTCTAGGAGGTTGGAGCCTCACCAAAGTCCAAGTTGGAGCTTGGCAACCAATTGTGACAATCTATTTATTGTATTTATTTTACTGCACAGTTATATTAATAAAAGAATTTATTCCTGCTGTTCATTTTGTGTTCTGAATATATATGTTTTAACTAGTAAAACAATAGTGAGAAAAAGAAATACTGATTCACCCCCCTCTCAGTATTTCCAACAAATGCTAAAAATCTTGGTGTTGTTTCTGAATCTCACTTTTTAGCTTTGAATAGTTTCTAGGGAGTGCAAAGGTTCTTCCAGCACCCACTATTCAGAACCTCAACCAGGTAATGTTAGATATTACCCATTTGTAGTTTTTTTATTTTCATTTGTCTTCCACTAGGTGAACACAAATTTTCTTTTTCTTATAAGGGAAATTATGATTAACTCGTTCCTCTTGTCAACCACCCCATTCCAAATGGAAGAGAAAAGTATCATAATATAGGTCGTATGACAGGTATGTCATTAGAATCATTAAATCATAGTTTTTCTTGTTATTTGAAACCCTCTTACATTTTAAGCAAGCGTCTCCAGTATGTGTACGAGATTTAATTCCCCACTATGTAACCTATAACAGGAATGGATATCATTTTCAGACTATATATATTTGTCTCTATTACACTTTGTACGAGGATTCTTTGACAAATGTTTTTCCTAATAGCCCTGGAGCTACTACAAGTCAGTTTACTATATCTATTCTAGGGATGGGTTCTTATAAAACGTTTCCTGGAAAGTGTTTTCTCTAGCTACCTCACTTCACGTCTCACTTGACATTCATTATGGAAAGCTTAGAGTGAATAACAATTAGGATCTAAGAGATTATCTTCTAGAGGGGATTGTTTTAGTTATTCCATAAAGGGATAAGTTTGTACTGCTTTTTCTTACAACATCTGAAAAAGGTATTTTGGCTTGATATATGTTGCTTCTTAATTTCATGTTCGGTAGTAGTCATTCGAATATTGGTGGTTCTAGTTGTCGTAGGCCGAGGTTAATCCACGATGGACCCTATAAAGCATAGTCAACTTTTTAACATTTGACCATTTTGTATTTTAATATGTAGCAATCTCCATGAAATTTTGTTTTATCTATTTTGTTACAGAGTTTCGTTTACTTTACTGCTTGCACTATCAACTAATTTTGAGCTTATCATTCATGTGAAGGTTTAATTTCACAATTATTTGAAGGTAGGAATTATATTCTCATATTTTTCCTATAGCTGTTGAGAACCGAGTTGTGTTTAGTTATTCTTTTCTAAATATGGTATGATAGAATCTCTATGTATTCATAGTTCACGCATAGATTAAGTGATTTAATTGAGTGGGTGAATGATCTCCATTCTAAGAGTAAACCCACTTTCCATTTCCTAATACTACCACCTACTTACTCATTTAAAGCTATGGCTATCTCCCGCTACTCATATTAGGATCTCCTAGCTTGTTAACTTTGTCGAATTCTACATGTCTATGCATGATGTCATTTCCATATCTAAATACACCTAAAGAACTTTTTCCACCTTCTAAATCTGATTTTTAACTTTCCAAAAACCAGCAAGTTATAGATAAGAACACTTACTTTATTGGCGATGGTTAACCCCATATCTGGAGGTCACGATGTTGGCCCCTGGTCAAACTTAATATCTATCACCAGGGTCGGCCCTAATGAAATAGACTTTCATATTACCCCCAAGTGACCAATATTCCAAGCAGGTCTATTGTCTAAACTTGGTATTGAAATATTCGTTATTACATCTTGACTCAATACTGGCTTATCCACAAAACTATTTTATTAAAATTGGTGCTTACATTACCTAAGGACATGCAGAGCATCTCGGTGCACACATTAAATTTATTTATATAACCACATCTATGACATATTTAGCATACTTCACTATCATGTGATTACTTCTAGGTCTCGTACCTCCTTTCACAACATGATCAATACCTGTGCATAAGAAATGAATGGATACTCTATTTAAAGTTATCTTAAGCCACTACTAGTCAAACAAATATATATATATATATATATATATATATATATATATCCACAACTCTCCAATTCACATGTTTTTTCACACATAGAACAAACTAATGGCTACTTTTATGAAATGCTACAAAAATTAAATAGTATGGTACATTATCAACAAAATCGTAAAATAATTTAATATTTTACATACCAACAAAATTGGAAAATAAATTGATATTGTACATACCAACAAATCTGCACATATCACCACACAACCTGCTTTTCTTATAGGATAATAAAAATAAATAACAAAATTAGCTTCCTAGTCAATTCCCCCTTCAATTCACAAAATCGCTATTCCAAAGAGCCATATACATACATCCCTGCTATAGGTTCAAATTACAGATAACTGAGTTTCCCTACTATAGGTAAGTCTTGAATGTAACTAACTCTAAAATGAAATGTACTATATTGTACATTCAAATGACAAAAAACTCGGTTTCCCTACTACAAGTAACTCCTAAATGTAACTAACTCTAAAATGAAACATACTAATAGAATTGCTCAGATGGAATCTAATAGGAGTTAGTTCAATTTGATTCACCATTAGGGATACATGGGAATTTCACACCCTTTCCACCCCTCGAGTTCACCCCCAAGATGAGATCTCCTTACTAGGAATCAACCCCCTTGTGATCCCTTCTCAAGTATAAAATACTTATCTTCCATGATAAGGTTTCCCATCTAGTAGCATCCCTCTTTTGTGGATATTCTTATACACTTGCCTAGGATTTTCCATAAAAGCTACCCTTTCTCTCCGGCAATGCTTCTAGGATTTTCTAAGCTTAACATCTTTTTCCAACTAACCAACTTAATGGATCTTTCTCTCCCACAGTGCTTTTAGGATTTTCTACACTTAACATCATTGTCTAGCTAATAAACTTAATGGATCTCTCTATCCCATTCATTAAGCTCATCTAAAACTCTATTCTATAATACTTATCATGAAATAATTATCAAATATCATGTATCAATGATATTTTATCTCTATTTTATTTTGGCAAGAAGCACATTTCCAGATGCCTCATTCCTAAGTACATACATCTCATCTATTTATTTATTATAAATAACTATTTAGGTAATTAATTCAATATTCTTATTTTACTTTTCTGCCATTCTGAACTTTACTAGGTAACTTTTCTTTTTTCAGGATTTTGTTCCCTTGTAGCCTCTTCAAAATAAATGCCCTCATTGTACTTTATCTTGATCAATAGCTAAATCATGGAACCAAATCTCTTTCTAGTCTCAGTTGCATCAAGTCCCATCACTCTACTTTTTAACCTCACCTGTATCATTTCCAAATCAAATAGATAGAACCTATCATATACTTATTTCTTAGGTAATGACCAATACAAGAAATTACAAAGAAATACTAATCAATCACTATGGTTCCTATGCTCATGATTCAGTGTGGTAGTAATGTTTTGTTATATTCTTCATGCTGTGAGAAAACTTTATCTTTTCTTAAGACAAAAAAATTACTTCCTATCCTTTTTACCTCCAATTAGTTGTTTGTCTTCACAAGACGTGATGACTCAATTATGGGGCATTCATATTCCTATAATTATGTCATGTTCCTCTTCTGATACATCTTCATATCTACATATCGACACACTATTCACATACATTCCTCAATGTTAGTATCATCAGTATTTTACTATACTAAACCCTATGGCCATACCTATGATCTTAAACATAAAAATTTCTATATTTATTTTGACATTGCTCCATTAACATAACAATTACTAAGGATGGTATGTAACAGAGTAACATGAAATATTATAGTATTAGTCATGTGATGAGCCTTCAAATTAGACATAAATTAAGGCCAGTGCCTCTAAATTAAACGTAAATAAAGGCCTATGACCATCCTTTAGCACATTAAACTTTATGAGAGATTTTTTTAGCGTAAATCACATGAAATTTCATTTGTCGACGCATTCCGAACCAACCAGTATGGTTCATCGTCACGACAAGTTGAAGAATCAGATCTAGCTTTGCATATTAAATAGTGAGAGGAGAACATCCAATGACTATATTTCTTGACCAAGCAATGGCTATATTGACTAACTGCAAATTTGACCAGGAAACGGTTAGTTGGACAGGATTAAGGGCATGACCGTTATTTTAATAATTAAGTTAATTCAAATAAATATTAAATTGATAGTTAGTTATATTATTATTATTAAAATAAAGGTTAAAGGGACTATTTTATAAATGAATAATTATAAATATATCTTAAAATAAATAAATTATAAAATAAATTAATTTAAATTAATAGTTAGTTAAGAAGTTATTAAATATATAAATAATAGAGTAATTAGTTTTTAATGGATGCTAAACTATGAATATACATCGTTAGTTATATTTTTATTAAAAAGTTAAAGAGACTTATTTTATGAACTTATAATTCTAAATATATATTAATTATAAATTCATTTTAAAATTAGTAGTTAATTATAAATATTATAGAAATTTTAGGGGTTAGGAAGAATATTACAAATTTATTTATTTTTATTTATTTTTATTTTTTTCAAATTAATTAGTAGTTTATTTGAGGGTTAAATTAGCATATTATCATAGATTGATTTCAAGGTATAGAATTACTATTAGAGTTTTGAAAGGATTAATTGTATTGTTGCTATCAATATAATAGTGTTATCATAATAATATTTAATTAATTATTAATAAATATGTGTACTTATAACCTAAATATACTATTTAAATATCTTATAATAAATAAAATAACCCTGAAGAGCGACTAAGAGGCGAGGGCCCAGACCCAACAACTATTGATTATCCATAACTGATACAATATCTCATATTAAATAAACAACTCATTAAAGACTAAAGGCAAATGAGAGAAGGATATGGGATAACAAGGGGAAACTAGACCATGAACAAGATAAAAAAGGAGGGAGGGGAGGAAGGGAAGAAAACTACTAGGAAGAGAGGGCTGGGATCTAGCAACTACTAATCTTCCATCCGTCCTCTCTATTGAGATTGTTCAGTCCTTTTTCGATTTCAAGGGCTTCCCTAAATTTGAAGGGCTTCCCCACATTAAACTTCTCTTTTTCCATTGGATAATGTATTGATAACTTTAATATATTAATTAGAATGTTTATGAATAAATGCATATTTGTGTCTAATATTATTTATTTTTGTGGAATATTATGAGAATATTGGGAGGATTATGAAGATTTGGAGGAGGAGATAATTTAGGGACTTTATCCCTACTACATGGTGAGCAAAAGTATTGCAGCAATAATGCTGCAACTCCTGGGGCTTCATAGTTTACTTTTATCAACCCGGTAGTTCATAACAAACTTGGAAGCGACGGTGTTGTATGCACAAGTACTAGCTCTTACTACAGGCTGTCACTTGGTCAGCTGACGCAAGATCACTAGGAGATCAAGCCAAATTCTATGAGTTTCCAGAAGAAGCTTTTAACTGTGATGAAAGAAAGCTAACTCTACAAAGACTATTCTATTTGCAGAAAGAGAAAGAAGACTGAAATGTAACACAAACTTAGCAAACCCTAATTTTTCAAACTAACCCTACTTTTGCAGAAAAGGAGATGAAAACTGATGAAATGAGTGCCATTGGCTACTAAAAAGGTAAATCACATCTATTTAATCTATTCCCAGAAGAAAATGAGAAAAGAAAATCTTTTTGTGTTTTTATGTGTTTTATGTGAAATTGTTTTGCATGAGATTTTTTCTGTTTGTGACTGTGGCAGAGGTTTGGTGACGAAGGAAGGCAGATTTGGTTCTTACAAAGGTATAAGAAGGTGTGGAGGGGTCCTAAGAAGCCACTGGTAACCTTCTGAAGACTTCCCTTGTAATCAGACTTCGAAAAATCACTCACAGGAAATTCTACAGGAGGCTGTAGGGGATCTACAGGAGGATCTACACGAGGGTGTCGACAGCTATTTTTAGAGGTTTTAAGAGTGGAAAAATGGTGGAAAATGGTATCTGAAGGCTAGAGCGATGTGTTGAGGTGTCTGAGGCTTAACAAGGAGGATCAGGAAGGAAAATGATGTTTGGACTGGTTCAAATGACGAGAGGAAAGCTTATTGAAAAAGTGCAGAAATTAGGGCAGATTCATGAAGGACTCTCAATGACTTGTGAAACCTATGAGAAATGAGATGATGCTCATTGCTTTATTGATGTATTGTGATTTGAGGTGCGTTGTAAGAGATCTGCACATCTAACTACCGAAACTGAGCAAGAAAAGGACTAGCTACATCAAGAAAACAGAACCATATCTCTTGTTAACCTAATTTCTGACCTAGAAACATGAAGTGTTGAATAATACCGTATAAATAGAAAATCTTGCAAAGAGACTTATTACAGAAACAGGAAATAATCTTATTAAAATGAATCTAAAGTAACACTTTAACTTTTCAAATAAAATCATCACACTAGAAATTGCATGGAAGAAGCAAAACTATGTTTTTGGTGGCAGCAGTAGTGCCTTGACCTCAAATCATGGTCCCAGGAAGGGAGAAAGGAGATCAAGGCCTACTGTTGGCCCTTCTGAATCTTAGCCTATCACTATATTAACCCACTTGAACAACTGAAACAAAACCAGCTATGCAAACCATCAAAAACAACCTATTCTAAACAAGGTAAAATGAATCTATGTAACGGAATTTAACTCATGAACTGAAGAAAAAACATATAAGTACAAAGAAAGAGGTGTTGGGTAGCTTGGGTTGGGCCCTAACCTAATATATTTATCCCTCTAAAATAAATCAGTGTTGGCTCAGAAAATCTGTCATCTCCATTATCAAAATAAAAGTCACATTACACAAACTGTTCACAAAAATATGCTTGAAAATGAGCTGAACAAGAGCTGCACAAAAGTGTGAAAACTCTACTAATAACTGGTTAACCTACTGAGGCTCTAAGCCCACCTATTTATACAAATGGATTCCTCCAAAAGTTCTCCTAAAATCAAGGGGCTCGGCTTGTGGAACTAGAGATAGACAATAGTTCTTCTTGACTTTCTCGGCTGCCCCCTTGGATGCATCAATGTGGCTGTTTGTGCTCCGAGTTTCTAGTGGAGGATTCGAGGTAGGGAGTCATAAATGAGGGGGACACCCTCCTAAAACTCCTCTCCCTTGTTTCCCTTGAATATTGGCTGCCAAATGCTCATTAATCCTTTGAGTTTGTCCAAAAATTGACCAAAAATCTGCATAAAGCTCACATTAGACTTCATGGCATAATGACTAACCCAATTCACTCTATTAGCATAAATTTAATAAAAAGAATGCAATAAAATAATGAGAATGGCGGATTAAGCTGAGTTAGGAGGCCAAATCAACCCATATAATTACCTATTTATAGGGCTCATCACTACAAGAGGATCACTATTAAATAATAAATCAACAATATATTATGGAATTATGGCATGGATTATGAAACTCCAATGATTGAGAAGATCTAGGAATGTGTTCTGTGTCATTTAATGCAAATTCCTAGTATTGGGAACTAGATCCACTAATCAAGGGATTTTCATGGGGAATTCTTCCTCCATCCATGGAGATATTCCTAATCATTTTGTATAAGTATGGAGTCAAATTTTCCCCTAGGGAGAGATTTTCATTAGTGTTCTTGTGGAGATAACTCGTATTTTTGTAGCTCCATTGTAGTTTCTTGCAGGGTTGTCATTGTATTAATGAAAATAACGAAGATTGGTGTCATGTTTAGCTTCTAAATCTTGTTCTCCTCCATAGGTATCTGATTTTCCTTGGGCTTGGCCATCTTAGGAGCTTCAGAACCCTTTTGTATCATTTTTTTTCCTTCTTTTCACTTCTTATTCACATGGATCTCTTGTTTTTATTTGTTTCTATTTTTGCATTTAGTATTAATGATTTCTTATTGTAGGATTGGGTTAAATGGTTGATGTAAGTTCTTTTGCAGGATAAAAGGAATCATTCATCCTTGGAAAATATTTTGAAGGTCATAGTAATCATTGAGCTACTTGGATTAGTCTTCTTATTCCCAAATCTAAATTTCAGGAACTCCTTTGTGGGAACTAGCAATAAGTTTCTTAGGACATGCTAACGAGCTTCAATAAACTTGATTCCACTTGTATTAGATCACAAAAAAAATTCTATTTCATAACGAAATTTACCACATTTCATTTTCACTTTATTAGGTTAGTCATTTGATGGATTTACTAGCTCACTAGTTCTCAATTTTATTTTTTTTAGACTAGTAATTTTCTGCTATTTTTTAACATTGGTTAGGAGAGGTATTTTTGAGTGATTCCAATTGGAATGGAGATCTAAGACATCCTATTCAACAAAAAAAATGTCCCATCCAATTTGGATTTGATTTTCTTGGTCATTTCATGAATTATAATTTCATATAGTAAATTTGTAACATCTTATAGTAAAATAGGGGATTTTGTAGGAGAAGTAGTAGATCCGGTAGGAATTCCTGTAGCATCCTGTATTGAGCCTAAATTGAGAAAAATCATCAGTGAAGTTGGGATTAGGCCCCGACTTTTCCTCCAATCCATCAAAATCATTTTAACCCTCTTCCTCTATACTTGTTTCCCCTGCCAAAGAATAAGTGAAGTTTAGCATTTGCATTTATAAAACAAAAACATAAAAAAAGTTATTTTATATTCACACATGCACATAGCAGTTAATATTTCCTAGATAAGACTCCATGCTTAGTTATTTTAAATCATCACATGTGATAAATAGGGTTAATTTAGGTTTCTTTTACATTTATTTCATTATCTTTATGTAATGAGAATATGTTTCTTTCCTTGTACTTTATTTCTTGCTATAGGTTAAAGTTTCCATTTCAAGCATTTCATTTTCTGCGATTCATTTAGCATTTGGTTTTAGTAAATGAAATCCATTACATCATGACATCAAAGGAAGGACACATTGTATGCTACACATATAGTGCCGATACCTCTTAAGTTTGTACGAACACCAGGTTGATAATTAAAGTCGGTAGCCTTCGGAGTTGCAACATTCTTGTTGCAATACCAAGGCCCATCATTGTACACTTAGTGCTTTATCATTTTTCATGGCTACAACATCTTCATTGAACCATCCTTCAATTTCTTCGCTATGTCTCCCTTCAACTATTTTTAGTGGTAGAAAGAAATTGCCTCATTTTCCCAGTATGCTTTCACTTATGCTAGAACTAGCTTCCTGCAGTTCATTTTCATTTGTCACATTATTCGTATGCATTCAAACACTGTTATTAACATTTAACATAACATTATGGCAATGTCATAGATCTTTTTTTTTTCAAAGTGACCTTAATCAATTTCCTTGGGATTAATGTTTTAGACATTTCCATACCTTTCTAATAGCCAACAAGGGTAGAAAGACATCACCAACATAGATACTTCCTTGATTCATATTTTTTTATACATATACACACATAATGCATTAGTGAATTTAATTTCACTTATTCCATCCATATTCAATCTCATGAGTATGCTTTCATTACAGACAAAATTAATTTTAAGACTTCCTTTCCATTGTTTGGTTGTGACTTTCCATATTTTCTTCTCAAGGTTTTCCCATTTGATGGTCTACTCCATTGATTCCCCTTCTATCCTACTAGCTTTCTCAATGGCATGATTTTGATCCACCGTCTCATAATTGTTCTAATTCAAATTTCCTTAAATCTTTATTAATTTTGGTGGATTACCACATTGACCCAATCATTCACTAAAGTATAAAACTGAAATTTTCACCTTTACACTTATACAAATTCACTTCCTGCACTTGTCGTGCAGCCTTGCCCAACCCTATGCAAAGTCACATGAACAATCGTTCAGCTTGTCTGGCTCGTGCATGTCTTGCCCATTCACCAACGCCTTCAACCACCGCACGATTCTTCATTTTGTTCGACTTAGGTGTGTTTCACTAACTCCCCCTTCAACCTAGGCTTGTTCACAAACTCGCCCTTTGTTCACCGTTCACCATTCACCATCGTACGTTTATGCCTGAACATGTCACTCACCTAGATGCATTTCGCACATTTTGTTCAACCCATCGTTCAGCCGGATGCCCTTTTGCACCCTAACCCGACTTCTCGAATGAATGCCCTACAACACCCTCTAACAACTTTTAGAATCATTGTTCACTCATATGCCCTACCACGCCCTCAAATGACTTCTTGCCCGAACGCTCTCGAATGACCTCCTGCACGAATGCCCTCGAATGACTTCCTACCCAAACGCCTTCGAACAACCTCCTGCATGAACACCCTCGAATGACCTCCTGCAAAAACACCCTCGAATGACTTCTTGCCCGAATGCCCTTGAATGATCTCCTGCACGAACGAACGCCCTTTTACGGACTTGAGAGACAAATATATGAAAAGGAACTTGTGGAGTTTACTTTTTGTCCCTTTTCAAACTCTCTAAACATGAAAAGGACCAAGTTATCATTGTCGTTAGACTTGTTAAAACATAAAATAGAAACAAACTTGTCCATCATGACAAGACCAAGTTTCACCTTTGCTAGTGTTGTTAAAACATCACATAAAAATGGATTCACCCAAAGGGTGGAATTATACAATAATCATATGTTATCCTCCTCAAGCTTGATTAAAAATAAAGAGGTACTAGTAAGCAATGATTGGGAAAAATGGGAAAAGAAGTAAACCACTTTATGGTAGCAGGTCACTCTTGAACATCACGCTTTCACTTCATCACTATGACTATTTGGGTTGGGTTATCTTCTTTATGGCCATCATACCTTGGTCTATCATACTGTCCATTACTTTTTTTTGGTTCAATGCTTCCAATCCATTCAGTGTCACTCACATGGTCAAGAGAAGTCACTCAGTTAAATTCATCCTTTGCAATACTCATAAACCTTCATTTTCATGACCGCCATTCTTGAACCTTGTGTTGTCGGTCACATTCCGTCTCCAAAATCATTACACTTGTTTCATGTCACTAATGTGGGATACATCAAGGACCTTCTGTGATGAGCCGCGTCTTGTTGACATCAGCACATTATCCAAGAAGTTGACTTAGAAACTCCCTTGCAGTACCTTGAGGCTTGCATACATCAATGGCGGGTTTCTCACTTTCGGTGATAGGTTGACATCACTGGCCTTCGAATGAAAGACTTTATATGGTGTTTGACATGAAAGCATCCATTTGAATGATGCAAAATGTACTGTAGTACCTTGAGGATCATTATCATTATCGGTGACTTCTCTCGCATCTGTTTACGACTTACATCATTGGTTGGTAATCGGACGGTGTCTTCCCATGTTTGAATTCGGATCACATATTCACATGGTTAGACTCATACTTGGGCGAACAATTGAACGAGATAGAAGACCCCAGATCTAGTTTCATCCATCCAGGGTGTGATTTCAGGAAATGTACCAAATCATTCATACAATGGATTTACATTGATGGTCATCCTATCATCGGTCTATATCTATAGACGACTATCTATGTACTTGTAATGAAATTTTATATGTTGAGCATGGCTATGCGTTCCCTCAGCAATTCACAAAAAAAATTCAAAATATCATGATATTATGTATTGCAATCGATGCAAGTCACCATCCACTTCAGAACCTCCCCATCAAATCATAAAGCATATCACTCAACATTAACATTTTTGACTTCATGCTTTAAGGGGTAGTTGTTACAGATCAATTTGGGCACATCACTCCCATCTTTTAGATTATTACTATTAGGGATCATCAAACCATAATTCAATTGCTACATGCCCTTGACAAGTAATCACTTTGAATGCCTCCTTTCCTGAGAGTTTCTTGGCCTGAATCCCTCCAAAAATTCCTCCTTGAGGGACCAACGCATCCTTGGTTAGGGAAAAGTGCACTTTAGTGTAGGTAGGCCCATGTCAAGGTGCTTTTTAGAGCACTTAGGCCCACTTTGACCTGTGTTGGGAATGATTGAGCGAAGTCCACATAGGGTTTTGGGCATACTCTTATCTTCTGGAGCCATCTAGAAGATTCCCACTCTTATCATCTCCTATGAGCTCAAAATTGGATAAGGACTAAGTTAAGTAATCTACTATCGTCTCATCCCTTCCTCCATGGAAACTAACTCTAAGTTTGGAAGGCCATTCAATACCCTCAGTTATGACCAAACTATCGTGATTTGCCTATAAATTGAGCACTCATATAAGTGATTAGGGGCTGGACTTTGAGAACTTGTAAGGGGATACTACTGGTGTGAGCTTAGAGATTTTAAACAAGTATTGTTATGTTGTCAAAGTGTTGGTTTTTTGATGTGATGTTGGTTGGAACCCAATATGGAAGAGTGACAATGGATCAGACTTCATGGTTGTAATTCTTCCTTCTACTTAATAAAGATGTTTACACCTTTTCCCATATTCTTGTCTTTATCTATGATGATTATATGTGTAAATTCTTTCGATTCCATTTTATTATAGTAGATAGATCTCTTGCTTTGATTGGTTTTTGTCCTAAGCTTATGGTTGTAGGTACTTTTCAAGCAGATTAAGTTTGAGAAGGAGCGGTGGGAGCCAAACAAAGGAGACAAAGGGAAAGTGGAATATAACAAGTAGGTCCCTTGTCTTATTTGTCTTCTATAGAGAAAGGTTAAGCGCTTTAAATATGTTTTTCTAGGTGTAGCTACCCACCTAGGGAAATTGTGTTTATCCATAGATGCAAAATTCCACATAACAAACCTCATGAGGGCTACAGAGAATTCATCAACCTGAAAGGCATAAGAAACCATTCAAAAAGACCCTCCTTCTCTTTGAAGGAAGTCTTCCACACATCCAAGGGTTCAACTAGTACGTGGAGATATCTGGACTTCAAGTTGGTCTTGCTAAAATATTTTTCTCCCTCGAGTTGGTCCAGAAAGTCATGAATCTGTGGGATCGGGTACCTATTCTAGATAATGATCTTGTTCAACACCCAATAGTCAATGCAGAGTCTACAAGTCACATCCTTCTTCTGTACCAACATGATCGGGCTCCGAGAGGGTAATCAACTCGGCTATAAGTGGCCTTTCTGCAACAGCTCCTAAATCTACCTCTTGATTTCATCATTCTTTAGAACGGAGCACCGATAGATTGGTCCATTGGGAAACGACGCACCTTGTGTCAGATCAATGGAGTGCTTGACCTAATAGTGTAGAGGCACCCCTATGTGGGAGGTGAAGATGTCCTCATACTCCTCCATGACCTTGTCCATCTGTTGTTGTCTTGAGGAGGGGCCCTATCAACGGGTCGTGGCCACCATATTCTTATTTCCCTGAGGGTGTATCATGAGGAAAAAAAATTCCCTGTTTTGGAAGTGAGCTTACTACATTGTTTTCCAATAACCAAAGAGATGAAGATAGGTGGTGCTACCTTTGGGATCTTGTACAACTTATTTCCCAAAGTAACAATAAGAGCGTGAGGACTTGACTCTCACACATCATGTCACTTATATAAGTATGGTTGGCCATATAATACATCACAACCATCAAGGGGAGCAATGTCACAAAATACCTCATCCGTGAACAACTTGATGTCATATGGAAGGCGACAATGTTGGCTCACGTGAAGATCTCCTCCTTGGTGAAGCCACTTGATGGTGTACGGTTGTGGAGTTGATGTGGTCAATAAGCCCAACCGCTTCACTACCTCTACCGAAATGAGGTTCTTTTGGCTCTCGCTATCAATAATGAACTGTAGTAGGGAACCCTATACCCACATCTCAAAGGGGAAGAGGCACTCCTCCTCCTTTCGATATTCATATTCCTCCTTCTGGGTCTTTGTCGTAGCAATGGTGGCATTGGGCTCCACATCAATAATCTGCTTCCCTTTCTCACTCCCATTGTTGGGTCCTAACTTAGAGTCAGAACATGCATATGATTTTGAAGCCTTCAACTCGGCCAGAAGTGTCTGTTTTTCCCGACACTCACTTTTGTTGTGAGTGGAGCTCTTATGGAACTCACACCACGTTACAGGGAAAAGTGTCTATATAGAACTACTCTATCCCACTAAGGTGTGACATTTGCCTTAGAAACAAACAGAGAAAAGCTACTTTCGTTTTTCCTTTATGAATTATAGATAGAGAGGAACAGAAAGACCAACCTCTGTCTTGCGCTAATCTCTCGATTTGATCCCTCTCTTCTTTGATAGTCCTCAGCTACCTACTCCCTTGCACGCCCAGCTTCACAAAGTACCTGTAAGATCACAGAATAATAACACTATACAAAGACATGGATCTATAATCATAAAAAATCTAGGATCATATGTAAATTAACCATACAAATGTAGCAAGCATCAATGGCACAAAAGCATGGAGGAAAACTCAAATAGATTTTATTGATAAACAAGAAAAGAGCCAAGAGGAGTTACAACCAGTTGTTCTGACCCAACATCAACCTCCCAGCAAAGAAGCCCCTCTTCACCTCAAACAAAGCTTAGATCACCCAACAATCTAATGTTTGTCTCAAGAAACCAACAACAATTCCTTACAATATGCAAAATTCCATCCTCTGGATCTCTGGGATGAGGGATCCATATATAGATATCTGTAAGGGGGATGAGTCAGCTTGTGATTTGATTAGTGTCTTCTCTCTGATAGTTGTTGCTTCCACTTGGAGACCGATGGCCTCTTACTCATCCTTGGTCGAATTCAGTGAGGCAAGTGTCACAGGAGAAGATTATGGAAGCTTCCATTGCCTCCCCACCTCGTGGAATGACACTTCCATTTGTAATTTCTTGCCCATCGCACCCCACAGAAGGGAATTTTGAAATGCAACGCACTTAGCCAGTGGAGCAGCTGCAATGATCCTGTTTTGACCAATTCTGAGTAGTTTCTCATGGAGAACTTCTGGGAGAAGCTGTAATCTGTTGACCTTGTTTCTTTAGGGGTTAGAACAACACTTTTAGGGACTTATGAGCCCTTGGTTTATGGACGTTTAATGCTTGGGGTTGTAGGGCCCAAAAATGTCTATAACAGTTGCCCCCTAAATTATGAGGCCGTTAATCTTTTGATGTTGGGTGAAATGCTTTATTATGAGGATCCGAATTTCTTTCAATGCTGAGAGGAGACCTGTAATAAGATATAATACAGTACATTATCTTCATAATATTTTCATGATCTAGCTGAGGTGGGCATTCCCATGCTCAGCTTTATAAATTCATTTTCATGTACATAGGACAGACAATCGTCTAAGTGTAGACTGATGATTCTGATAGAGCCATCATCCTTTTGAGTGGATGATTATCTATGTAGCAATGATGTACATTTAATGTCTTTATTTCCCTGAATATATATCGCAGCCTGGATGGATGAAACTAGATCTGGGGTCTTCAATCTCGTTCGATCTTCACTCAAAGTACAAGTCGATCCATGTGAGAAATGTTCTGAAGTCGAACATGGAAAGACATCGCTTGATATCCAGTCAATGATGTAAACTATTAATAAGCGCGAGAGGAATCACCGATAATGATAATGACCCTCAAGGTACTGTAGTACAATTCACGTGGTGTGAATAAAGGACTTGGCGTCGAACACCACGCAAAATCTTTCGGTCGAAGGCCATTGATGTAAACCTGTCGCCGGAAGTGAGAAACTTGCCATTGAGGCATGCAAGCTTCAAAGTACTGAATGGGGTGTTCCTAGATCAACTTCTTGGATAATGGGCTGATGTCGACAAGAAGTGATCCGTCACAGGAGGGCCTTAATGAATCCCGCATCAATGACACGGAACGGAGCAAATGATTTTAATGGAGCGATCTGGTGATATAAGGTTAAGGGTGGCGGTCATGAAAGAATGGAGTATAATGTATGGTAGTGGGTGAGACACAGGTGAATTCTCTGAATGACTTCTCTTGAACATATCGGTGATACTGATGTGATGGATTGGTAGCATTAACCCAAAATGTGGATGGTATGGCGTGACCATGGTGATGTGACCGGTGAATGAAACAACCTAACCCGACTCGGACATGAAGTGGAAGTGTCATGTTCAAGAGCGACTTGCTACCAACAAAGTTTCTTTAAGTTTTCTTCCTAATTTTCCCCAGTCATTGCTGATCAATAGATCTTTATTTTTGTCAAGCTTGAGGAGGATAACATATGCTTGTTCTATAATTTTCCCTTCGGGCAAACCCATCGCTATGTTTTAACGAGCCTAGCGATAGTGAAACTCGTTCTCATCTATAGACAGGTTTGTTGCTATTGATATTTTTAACGAGTTTAACGACAAAGATAACTCGGTCCTTTTCAATTTTAGAGAGTCTGAAAAGGAACGTAAAGGTAACTCCAAAATTCCTTTTTCGTCATCTAATCCCTTAAGTCCGAAAAAGTATAAAATTGTTGGGTCCCTATAATACTAGTGGTTACCCCATTACTATTGTAGTTATACCCCTTATTTATATTGTTGTGCCCCTATTACCCACATATTGTTATTTCTGTGCCCCATAGAATCCCTCTATTATTATTTTTGTGGCTTTATATTATTATTGTTAGGTCGGCTAGATTATATTGTGACTCCTTAGGCTCCTATATATAGAAAGGAGGTTTTGTCATTTGTATCATCCAAGAATTGTTCATTTATTTAATGTAAAGGAGGTTGCCCCCTCGAAGAGGCTGAATTCTAAGGCGTTGATCTTTCTTTTCTATCTTTTCTTGAGCTGGTTTCATAACATTTGGTATCAGAGCTTTGGATTCTAGGGTTTCGCTGCTCCAAACAGGTCATAGTGGAATTTTCGTTATAACTTTTAGTCTGTGACGTTTCAGAAGTCACAAAAAAAACCCATTTGAGAAGAAATCGCGCTAAACCTTGGGTCCAAATTTCATAGTTTTTCGCGTGATATATTCGGAGATATGATCTGAGGAAGTTGGTCTTTTTGCAGACTCCTGAATTACACTCAAAACAGGTGACCTGGGGAAAATCGTCATAACTTTCTTTCTGAGCATCGGATTGAAATTTCGTAAGAAGTTACAGAAAGAGGACGGACTGTAGTTTTCTTTTATATACTTTTCAAAGTCAAAGGTTGAAACAGTGACACGTGGCACGTCGTACAAGTTCACTCTACTGAACCAGTCTATAATCAAGTCACTGTGGGAGATTTCGCATAAATCTTCTTTGGAGAATCCAATTTGGGTCAGACTTGTGGCATTGGAAAGAGGACACAGAGGGATACTACAGGTCACAAATTTAGAACTAGAGAATCAGAAAGTACAGAGATACATCGGAGGCAATATCGAGCTCCTACAAAGTGAAAAAAGGTGTGTAGATTTTCTTTAATTTTTGCTTAAGCTTGGTTTGAAAATTTATTTTGAAGGAATTCAAAGGGCATATTAGAGAATTATTATCGGTAACTGATGCCCCGAGGAAAGAAAATGCAAACACCTAGTAAGGAGCCTGAAAGCTCTAGCATGACTCATGAAGAAGAAGAAGAAATGCTATATGATATATCAAAATTACAAGAACAAGTGCAACAAGTGTCACTTGCACAAAAAGCAACAGAATCTAAAATGGATGGTTTAAGGAAAGATGTAGAAGCTAAGATGGACGGTTTAAAGAAAGGTGTAGAAGCTAAGATGGATGGCATGGAAGCTAAGGTGAATGGCATGGATGCTAAAATTGATGGCATGGACGATAAGATGGATAAGTTGCTACAAGAAATGGTCACTAAGGGTGAAAGAGTACTAAAGGAAACTCATGATGAGAACAAAAGAAATGTTAATCATGATTCCATAGACTCTAATGTTGGATCGAAGACTCACCATGTTCCAAAAATCGATATGAGGAAGTTTGATGGCAAGGATCCCGCCACATGGATATTACAGATGGAGCAATTCTTCGATCTCAATAATGTGCAAAACACACAAAAGGTACGTATGGCAACTTTATATTTGGAACCAAATCAGTTTGTATGGTATCAATGGCTTTGTTCTCGTAAACAATTTATCACTTGGGCAATTTTTACGGAAGAATTGATAGCACATTATGAGGATACAAAAAGCAACACTTTTTTTAGCCAATTGATAAGTCTCAAACAAAAGGGTTCAATAATGGAGCACATTGAGGAGTTCCAAAAATTGAACATAAGGGTAAAAGATATTCCAGAGGAGCATAGGATTGATGTGTTCATAGGGTCTTTAAAGGATAATATCCAACATGATGTGCGCCTTTGGGAACCTGATTCATTAGAGAAGGCATTCAGGTTAGCAAGAAAAATGGAAAGCAAAATTATGGCAACTAGGAAGCATACCATTCACAACTATAAAGACGGAAGTGTTGTTGCCCATAGTCTTCCACAACCTACAAGGTTGACACCACAACAATTGGAAGAAAAAAGAGCAAAAGGGCTTTGTTACAATTGTGATAGCAAATACACAAAAGGTCATAAGTGTGCTGAGAAGAAATTATTCTACATAGATTGTGAAGAGGAAGAAGAAAAGGAGCAAGAAAGGTCAAAAGAAGAGGATATATTCCAGGAACAAAGCCTAGATGAAGAACAAATAAATCCGACCATATCTTGTAATGCATTGGCGGGAATTACCACTCCTCAAACCATCAAGATAGAAGGACAAATCAAGAAGAAAAAGGTAATAGTGTTGATTGATTCAGGAAGCACCCACAATTTTATTCATTGTAGGGTAGCAAAAGAATTGAATTGCTTCCTATATCCAGCACCAGAGTGTCAAGTGATGATTGCAAATGGAGGAACAATAAATTGTTCTGGAAAGTGCCATAATATCAAGCTATCCATGGGAGAATATGTATTGACTAGCCCAATGCTTTCCATTCCAATGGGAGGTGCTGATGTTGTACTAGGAGTCCAATGGCTACAATCCTTGGGTACAATAGCTTTTAATTTTCAAGAACTTTTCATGAAATTTTCTGTGGAAGGAAAGGAAGTTGAATTAAGGGGTATTGCAGGGAAACCAGGAAAGATAATCAGCTCTAATGGCATGACAAAGCTTCTAAAAAAGGAGCAAAGAGGTGTAATTGCACAATTATGTTCGCTAGATGTTTCCACATTGGAATCATCTATTTCTCCAGATCTCCAAAAAGTCCTGGACAATCATTCCAAGGTATTTGAGACTCCCAAAGGTCTCCCACCTATGCGTGATCATGATCATGCTATTCATCTGATTCCAGGAAGTGTTCCTCCAAACATCAGGCCGTACAGATATCCATATGTCCAAAAAAGTGAAATTGAACGTATGGTTGCAGAAATGCTAGAGGCTGGTATAATTCAACCGAGTCAAAGTTCTTTCTCAGCTCCAGTAGTATTGGTGCACAAGAAGGATGGATCATGGCGCATGTGTCCAGATTATAGGGAGCTCAACAAGCTCACTATTAAAGATAAGTTCCCCATTCCTGTCATTGATGAATTACTGGATGAATTGCATGGATCAATTTACTTCACCAAGTTGGATCTTCGTTCGGGATATCATCAAATCAGAATGAAGATTGAAGACATTCCGAAAACAACATTTAGAACTCATGAGGGTCATTATGAATTTTTGGTCATGCCTTTTGGCCTTACCAATGCACCTTCAACATTTCAAGGTTTGATGAATTCAATTTTCAAACCATTCCTTAGAAAATTTGTGTTAGTATTTTTTGATGATATACTAATCTACAGCAAGTCTTGGAAGGATCATGTTGAACATGTTGACAAGGTGCTACAACTATTGGAGGAGAAACAATTATATGCAAAAAGATCCAAATGTTTCTTTGGAGTCCAGGAGGTGGAATATTTGGGTCATATTGTATCTCATGAAGGAGTTAAGGTAGACCCTAGCAAAATTAAAGCCATTAAGGAATGGAAAATCCCCACATCCATAAAGCATCTGCGAGGATTTCTTGGGTTGACAGGGTATTATCGCAAGTTTGTTAAGAATTATGGGAGAATAGCAGCACCTCTAACAACATTATTGAAGAAAGATTCATTTTCATGGACTCCGGAAGCAACAAAGGCCTTTGAACATCTTAAAGAGGCAATGTGCCAAGCACCGGTCTTAGCTACACCGGACTTCACAAAAACCTTTATTGTGGAATGTGATGCTTCAGGAAATGGAATTGGTGCTGTTCTAATGCAAGATGAAAGACCCATTGCTTTTGAAAGTCGTCCAATCAAGGGAAAGTTTTTAAGCAAAGCTATTTATGAGAAGGAAATGTTGGCAATACTCCATGCACTTAAGAAATGGCGACCCTACCTAATGGGAAGACACTTCAAGGTAAAAACGGATCATGATAGCCTTAAATACTTTTTAGAACAAAGATTATCCTCTGAAGAGCAACAAAAGTGGGTCACAAAGATGTTGGGTTATGACTTTGAAATCATCTACAAAAAAGGGAAGCAAAATGTGGTGGCAGATGCACTCTCAAGAAAGGATGAGGATGTGGAAGCATTGTTGTGTGCCATTTCTATTATCCAACCAGATTGGATAAACGAAGCAAGGGAGGAATGGAAGAATGACGAAGAAGTGTGGGCACTTATTCGAAAGCTACAACAAGATTCCAGTACTTCTGATACATTTAGCTGGAAAAATGATTCGTTATGGTACAAAGATCGCTTATACCTCTGTAAGAATTCCCAGCTAAAACAAAAGATTCTTATGGAATTGCACACTTCTCCCTTAGGAGGGCACTCAGGATTTTTAAAAACTTACCACAGGGTTAAGAAGGAATTTTTTTGGGATGGCCTTAAATCAGATATTCAAAAGTTTGTGGCAGAATGTTTGGTTTGCCAACAAAATAAAGTTGAAACAATTAAGACACCGGGTCTATTACAACCTTTATCCATTCCAAGCCAACGTTGGGAGGAGGTTTCAATGGATTTTATCACAGGTTTACCCAAGTCTGAGGGAAAGAGTGTCATCATGGTGGTAGTTGACAGACTTACCAAGTATGCACACTTTTGTGCATTATCACATCCATTTAAAGCCAGTACAGTTTCTACTGCATTTATGGAAACAGTTCAAAAGCTACATGGAAACCCAAAGATTATTGTAAGTGACAGAGATCCCATTTTCACTGGAAATTTTTGGACAAATTATTTTCTTGTCTTGGTACTCAGTTAGCTCATAGCTCATCTTATCATCCTCAATCTGATGGGAAAACTGAGATAGTAAACAAATGTTTGGAAGGATATCTTCGTTGCTTTGTATCTGATAAACAGACACAATGGGTCAAATGGTTGCCTCTGGCTGAATGGTGGTATAACACTTCCTTCCATACAGCAACAAAAATGACCCCATTTATGGCACTTTATGGGTATCAACCACCATCCATCACATCATATTTAAGAGAAAATTCTAAGGTTCAAGCAGTGGAACATCACATCGAACATCAACAACAAGTCCTCCAACTCTTAAAGGATAACCTCGTGTTGGCACAAAATAGAATGAAACAACAGGCAGATCAACATCGCAGTGAAAGAAGTTTTGATGTAGGTGATTGGGTATTCCTACGGCTACAACCATATAAGCAAATGTCCCTAAAGCAAGCTAAGAAGGATAATAAATTATCACCAAAGTATTATGGTCCGTACAAGGTGTTGGAAAAGATTGGTACTATGGCATACAAATTGGAGCTTCCTGCAGCTTCTCGATTGCACCCAGTTTTCCATGTTTCATGTTTAAAGAAGGTTATAGGCGACAAGCTCCCAGTTCAAACAATATTGCCAGAACTTGACGAGGAAGGAAAAATTATATTGGAACCGGAAGCAGTCACAGAAACAAGAACTCGACAGCTACGAAATCGATCAATTTCAGAGTATCTTATCAAGTGGAAGAACTTATCCACTGAAGATTCCACATGGGAGGATGAGAATTTTATGCAGAAGTATCCAGAACTACTCAAGCGTTGAGGACAACACTTTTTTGAAGGAGAGGGGCATGTTGGGTCCCTATAATACTAGTGATTACCCCATTACTATTGTAGTTATACCCCTTATTTATATTGTTGTGCCCCTATTACCCCCATATTGTTATTTTTGTGCCCCATAGAATCCCTCTATTGTTATTTTTGTGGCTTTATATTATTATTGTTAGGTCGGCTGGATTATATTGTGACTCCTTAGACTCCTATATATAGAAAGGAGGTTTTTTCATTTGTATCATCCAAGAATTGTTCATTTATGTAATGTAAAGAAGGTTGCCCCCTCGAAGAGGCTGAATTCTAAGGCTTTGATCTTTCTTTTCTATCTTTTCTTGAGCTGGTTTCATAACAAAAACAATATAGAGGGGATGAATTTTTGATACTTTTAACGAGCCGAACAAAACAAGCGCTCGATCTTTTTGTGTAATAATCCCTCAGGTCCAAAAAGATTAAAATCTAGAGGAGGGATAGCACTTCCTGTCCCTTTAACGAGCTGGAGAGGCCAATGGCTCGGCAATCTTTTCATATTTTATGAGTCAGTTGAAAAGAGCTTAAAGGAGACTCGTCTTTTGAGGAACGAGTGATAAAATGGGTAGCAACTAATTCCAGGTAAGGTTTGGAATTTTCCAATCACGGCAGTGTCACAAGGATGGCTAGTGAAATCACTCTTCGCAGTTGTTCCTCAAAATGGGTAAACAATCAAATGGAGGTGAATGATCGGCCAATGAAAAAGTGGAGGTGACGGTGCAAACACGACCAAGGCTTTAATGGCTGAAGTACTACATTCACACTGGTTATTTATCAGGGAATAGTTCATTTTTTAACGAGCTTAAATGCGGGAGGAAACATTTGCTCATGGCTTATGTTTATTTTTTAACGTGCTTGAACTATGTGCTAAAACTTCTCGATCAATCCAGTCGTGTGATAAGAATGTCTCATATAAAAACGACAACTTTTAGAGTTTTGCCCCACATCCTTTCTTTATGCAAGTTAGGAAACGACCAATCATACGAGTTTAAAGGGTTAGAGGTCCTACAAATTTAAAAAAAAAAAATAGTCGTTGTTCGCTTGCACTCCAAAAGGTTTGCATGCCTCGAGGTATAAAACAGAGTTTCAAGGTTACCCCTTCTTTAGTCCATTGAAACATTTGTTTTACCGAGAGAGGCCTACCTCTTACAGGTTACCCAAAGATTGTTCTATTCACAGCGCAAACAAAACACTTCTTCGGCGATGTCTACTGAGATAAACAAAGGTGAGTGAAGGAGGCTACTCCACTCACATAACTTTGACAAGACAATCTTGTTCTAGAATAACCCCCTCTTCCAATCACGGACGAGAGTACAGACTAGTCATATTTTCTTGTGGAAACCTACCCTATACCTGAAGTTTTCCTGCTGAAGCAGACCAGGGTGCATGCCCCCTGGGTTTCAGTCATGTCCCCCGAATCACTCGCACTCATCGGGTGGATGGACTGGAGATTGAGACATTTCTTGCGTGAAAATACCATTTAGGGATGGTATATGACTATTTGCTATGCGTGATCCAGGAAATGTAAGCTGGTCTACGAGCTTGACCACTCTTCCTTCGTGCGGAAAACACATCACTCTAAAGAGTGATGAGACAATGGCTCTCATGCAGTAAATATAGTCCCATCCAAGGAGTAGATTGTAATCTAGGGGTCCTTGAACTACCATTACGTTCATGCCAATGGTCTTCCCTCTCAATGTTATGGGCACATTGGGAATGATCCCTAACGGTCGACTGGTTCCTTTATCAAAACCTGTTAGATTTCTCATCTCAGGCAAAAGCGATGGTGAACCAAGCACTTTCCAAGCAATTGAGGAAAGGACACTCACAGAAGCCCCCTTATCTATGACGGTACCAGCCATAACCATTCTATATATTTGAACAATGATTCGGAATGGTATACTAGCTAGTAAACGGGGTCTGCATAGTTGATTCCAGTCGAAGAAGACAACTAGGTTTCTTGGAGGTGGGACCGAATAGACGGCCGGGTACGACTCAGACAAACTTCCTTCCTGCGGTAAAGGAATGGGTAAATTTCCCCCATGTTCGTTGGAGTCTGTGCTTATGAAAATAATTTGGACGGTGTCATCCTTGTTGTCTTCCGTGACTGTATCATCTGAAGATGGAACCTTTGAAGGCAAGACCGGGCCAACTGCCGCCTCGACCTTTTGACTTTCGTCTAGTATGGTTTCAGATGGTTTATATTCAATGATAGATGCTTCGGCCGACCACCTGAGCGGGCCAGCCGGATTTTCAACTAGTGACAGACTCAGCAAGAGTTTTCTATATCCAGGAGGAAGTCGTAACGGTGAAACCAGATGATCGTCCAAAACTCTTTTAGCTTCGTCTAAGAAGGGACAATGGTGGATGGCATGATCGCCTTCACACAGTTTACAAGGAAATCTATATTTTCCTTTTTGTCCTGGGGCTTCACTTCCACTAGTTGACGGTGTGTTTTCAACATGATCATCAGAGGTTGACGACACCGGGTTGTGAAAACGAGGAGACCAGTCCCTTAAGATCCTGGGGATGCAAGGACAATCTCTGTGATAGTGGTCTCCTTTGCAAATGACACATGGTGATTTAGGCCTGGTCAGTGCAGTGTGTGGATTTTCGTTAGATGACACTCGTTTGCCCCCATTCGCTTTTGGCTCCTTCTCCTTCTTCTCTTTCTTCTTCTTTTCCTTCTTCTCCTTACGTACTTGACTTTTGGCTTTACCAACTCCATCACGCAAAGAGGAAGGAGGAGAGAAAGAATTAGAGGAAGTAGAAGGTTGGTGGGTAACTCTGGACTCGTCTAGTTGCTGATTCGATTGTTTAGGAATAGTGGTGTTTTGAACGACAGAGGTCGAGAAGAGCCATATAGGCAAACCAATTGTCAGTCCTGGAAGTGACAATGTGGCCATATGGGGTGCACCAACATCTCCCCAAGAGGAGAAGGGTAATGGATTTCCTCCAAGGGGAATTTCTTGGTTGGTGGATTCCATTTTCTCAACCCAAGATCAATGTAGGAAATGGTAATTAATATTCCGTTTAAAATAAATTTTAGACGCTTTGACACTTGTTTTTTCAATTTTAAAGAGTCGAGAAAAAACAAAATATGACTGTAGTCTCCTTCGATTTTTAATGAGCCTGAAGTGACAAGTGCTCAGATGGACCTTTTCCGTTAAGGAGTCTAAAAAGGAACGAAAGGCACTGCTCTGGAAATCTAGGTAGAGGGATTACCAAACCAATCGCAAAACTACAGAATAATTTTTATGGTACGACAGTCAATCTTCCCAAATGCTGTGTTCAGTGCATTGCGATTGATAGGGTGGCAGACACAGCTTCCTATGGATAAAGGATTAAGCCTATTGGGGTCTCCCAAAATATACTCGACAGTATGTGGGAGCACAAGTCCGTACTAGCACTTATCATCTCAAAGTGGAGGAATCACCCAACCATCAGTGAGAACAACAGTTACCAGGCTTTACGACGCCGGAATACGTCTCTAGCCTAGACTTCTAAATGTTGTGCGTTAAGTTCCAAAGTGTTGTTAGATTCATTGAATTTATTTTAAGTTGATCTTGTTTATGAAGTTTGCCTTTCGGGTTCACCACGAGATGTAGATGTAATTCCTAAAATGAAATATAAGATGATAAACAAACTTTTTATCTCCTTTATGTAATGAAAATCCTAGCTACTAGGAAAAAGAAAGACAGAATCTTTTCACAAAGAGCAAAGAGCACACTCTAAATGCACTTTCCTAAATCAAGCCAATCAGACTTTCTATATGCAAATGCACATGCATGTATTTGTTTTCGACTTTCTTAGTGTATGAATGCTAAAAAGAAAGTTGATCTACAAGTCTGAATTTCTTTTCAAGCGACAAATATCAACAAGTTTCTTTTCGAAATCAAAAAAATGGAGACGATCACAACACTTTACGATTTTGAACTGAATACTTGTTCTTGACACTAGAAAATTACAAATTTAGGCTAAAAGCAATAGCAACAGGATAATCAACCATCAATAGCAATCAAACTCTTTCCTATGATTGAAATCGACACTTGTGACAGTTTCAAATCAAAGGACGACAGTACGATTACGCTACTTTTGCAAAGGAGAACTGTAAATGACTCAACAAACACACAAAAACATCTACAGTTGTTTTGTACAGAGGAGGCGGAATAACAGCAAGGAAAAGGGGTTTCAAATAGACCTATACTGATCACAGGTAGCAAAATTTAGGAATAGAACTGGAAAGAATGAACCACAGAAGCCATTACTGCACAGAGCTAGTCTGATCAGCGCACCTGTAACACAGAGAATCTGAAATGCAACGCAGGTTGTCCACTCAGGAAGTGCGCTGAAATTCAGAATCTCTGAACAGTACCTGCACTGGGCCAGAAATGAGACTATGTTCGGGTTCCGGGTCACAGTTTGCGTTTCAGTTCTTGGGTTTTGGTTGAGAAAAATGCAATCAGTAATGCAACAATCAGGGGTAGATCTAAGGAGGATCGAAGAGCTATCACAAGGGCAATCAGATAGTTTGTGAATCAGTTGTTTAAATCATAAACAGATCCAGTGGATTGATTGAAGTAGCAGTTGTCTACTTTGCATTTCTTATGGAAAATGCTGTTCGAATGCTACTTATAAGTTTATGAAACAAACAACAAAGAATGATAAACAAACAAACTAATTATCTCCCCAGCGGAGTCGCCATTTTGTTACAGCGAAAACTGTCTATATAGAACTGCTCTATCCCACTAAGGTGTGACAGTTGCCTTAGAAACAAACAGAGAAAAGCTACTTTCGTTTTTCCTTTATGAATTATAGATAGAGAGGAGCAGAAAGACCAACCTCTGTCTTGTGCTAATCTCCCGATTTGATCCCTCTCTTCTTTGATAGTCCTTAGCTACCTGCTTCCTTGCACGCCCAGCTTCACAAAGTACTTGTAAGATCACAGAAGCATAAGACTATACAAAGACATGGATCTATAATCATAAACAATCTAAGATCAAATGTAAATTGACCATACAAATGTAGCAAGCATCAATGACACAAAAGCATGGAGGAAAAATCAAACAGCTTTTATTGATAAACAAGAAAAGAGCCAAGAGGAGTTACAACCAGTTGTTCTGACCCAGCATCAAACTCCTAGCAAAGAAGCCCCTCTTCACCTCAAACAAAGCTTAGATCACCCAAAAATCTGATGTTTATCTCAAGAAACCAACAGCAATTCCTTACAATATGCAAAATTCCAGCCTCTGGATCTCTAGGATGAGGGATCCATATATAGATATCTGTAAGGGGGATGAGTCAGCTTGTGATTTGATTAGTGTCTTCTCTATGATAGTTGTTGCTTCCACTGGGAGACTGATGGCCTCTTACTCATCCTTGGTCGAATTCAGTGAGGCAAGTGTCACAGGAGAAGATTCTGGAAGCTTACATTGCCTCTCCACCTCGCGGAATGACACTGCCATTTGTCATTTCTCACCCATCGCACCCCACAGAAGGGACTTTTGAAATGCAATGCACCCTCACAGTGTATTTGGGTGAGATGCAATGCACTTAGCGAGTGGAGCAGTTGCAATGATCCTGTTTTGACCAATTTTGAGCAGTTTCGCATGGAGAACTTCTGGGAGAAGCTGTAATCTGTTGAGCTTATTCCTTTAGGGGTTAGAACAACACTTTTAGGGACTTAGGAGCCCTTGGTTTATGGACATTTCATGCTTGGGGTTGTAGGGCCCAAAAATGTCTATAACACACCACTTTGTCGTGTCCTTCTTCAACTTCATGGTGTTGTTCTTAGCTTGTAACTTTGGTGGGTTTTCATAGGCCATCCCACCTTCACTTTGCCCTTTGTTCAACAATTTAGGGGCACCTTTCCCTTACTTCGGCTTCGTGGATCCAAATTCTTGCTTCTTTTGTTTAAACTTCTTCTCGATCTTGATGGTGTATAAGTACGTCGTGCCAAGCGAGGAGATGTATAGGAACTCCATCTCATCCGGGATGTACCTGTGTAGGCAGCTACGGTACTTGAGTACTAAATGTTTCTCAGAATCCTTGATAACAACTTCGTACGAAGGGTATGAAAAAAATTTGTAAACTCTAATGCATCTTGGTCCCTTCCCTGCCGCAACATTGTCAACTTTATGTATTTATCCTCATAGCTCTTGACAGGGTAGTACTACTCCTTGATGGCTTCTTGTAATGAATTCTAAATGGGTGTAGCTGAAAAAAGTGAGTTCGTACTTTCAACCTTCTGCTCAAACTAGGTTTCCCACCAGTCCTTGACGTGGGTGCGGATTTGAGAACAGCAAAAGTAATCTTTTCTCGGCTAGAACAATAATGAACATAAAGTATCCCTCTAGTAGATTTAACCATTTATCTAAGGCATCTGTATCTATTTGTCCCTTAAATATGGGAATGCCAAAGTTTACTTGTAACTTAAAAAGAGTGAAGCCTCTAGATTGGTTGTTGTATGGGATGCGTCACCGGTGAGAAATCATTGAAAGATCTAGGAAAATTGATCCATCTTAATGTTCCTTTGTTTCTCGAGGGCCTCTTAAGCAATATTTTGATAGGATCTCCTGCCCCCTCATCATTCTTTTCTTACCCCATGGGTGGTCATCGGGTTTTACGACATTGATCATGCAAATATTTAACCAGATCTAGCTCTAACTCCTTATATACCGACCTTGTTGGGGACATGCAAAGAAAAATAGAGAAAGAGAAGACGACTCTGATATCACTTATCCATATTTAGACAGGAACAAAAAAAATTATATATATAACCATAAACACAAAGATGCAATATAAATAACACTTCTTTTCATTAATATCAAGTACTGAAATATTATTACAAACAGAATGGAAATAAGGCTAGCTTGGGCGATGGGAGCTTATCTCTTAGAAGAAATGTGGTGGCTACATGCTTCTGAACTATGTTGTAATGAGGCTCAAAGGCCTATTTATTATTGAGAAACGATGGAAAACCATAAACATCTAAAAACCTAACCCTGGGAGATGAAGCGCCAAACTGTGGGCCTCGTTTGGGTAAATTGGTACATCAATTTCCCAGGGTCGTAACTTTGGCATACAATCTCCATTTGATACGTACAATACCTCATTAGAAATATCTATCTAAGGAATACAACTTTCGAATTACAAATATAAGCCGACGAATCATTTTGGTCCCAAATTTTCTAAAAAACTTTGTTTAGGGCCTCAAAATGGCTTCTTGAAGTTCAAGACCTATAAAAATTTCAAAAATAGTAAATTGTGCTGCAAATAGGTAAACTAAAAAACTGACAAAAATAATGGTGGTGGTCCAAGTGGAATAGGCGGGTGGCCTTCAATATCCACCTGGATCAGGAACACCTGTGACGGCATAGGCATCGAGAAGACATGGATTGACTACACATAATGGAAGGATTTATTATTGGCATAGTATATTAAAGTGGGAGGTCCCACTACCAACTCATCCTGGTAGGTAGAACCTCAAAAGTCTCAAAAGTGCATGCAGGTATTGATGTTCGGTATGAGGTAAGCCTGGCCTGGGAGGTCCTTCCTAGAAAGTAAATGTGTAGCACAATTTATAATGGCCATGGATCTTTAAGAGATATCCATTTGTGGAAGATGCAAAGGTATAAATGGGCTTGAACTATGTTGCTTTTGTTAAAAAATTAACAAAGAAATTAGCTGCAAAATATAAAGGCTTGAAACCCTTTTTCTCTCTCCTCACTAAAAGATAGATGGTGCAACATGACTTGTTCATTGATGCGCAAGTGTATGATGACATCAACATGATGTTGCAGTAAAAAATGAGGACATGTGGTAGGAAGACCCAATGTTTTTAGGTATCCTAGAGGGCCACTCATAAGTGACATGTGTCAACACTATGATGGAACCACGTAGTGTTGGTGACATCAACATGAAGGCAACTTGAAAGGTCTTTCCTAGAAGAAAAATCCCAAAATTGATTATCCGAAAGACAAAACTTGGAAGGTAGATCCAAAAAGGGAAAACACAGAAGGAAAACCTTGGAAGCTAAATCTCGGGAGGCAAATCCTCAATGACCTAGAAGGAAAATTCTAGAAGGTAAATCTTGGATTCCCTGCAAGGAAAAAACAAAGGTGTAAAGAGAGAAATAACTCGGATGATGGGCCGAAGAAAGAAGAAAAGTGTTGATAAATAATGGAAGGCACACTTGGGGCAAGGTTTTGTGATAGTTGCATGTGTATTCTGAATGTGAATCTATAGTATTTAATTAAAAGTATTTAGGCCTATGTTGAAGTTCTTTCTGCATATGAATGAATGAGTCCGTAACTAATTTTGGTGTTATCCACAATATTTCACTTGGGTGAGTTGAAAACTTAAAAATTTTGATTTATACCAAATACACATGCAACGCTAAAAATACGAAATCAAAGGAATGAATGAGTTGGAAGTTTGGATAGATCTATAGATTCTCTAAAAATAGAAGACATCTTCTAAAACTTGTAAAAATTCCATAATAGTAAATTTTACTAGTTAAATTAAGGTTATCAAGCAAAAACATGTAAGGTGAGTTAGAATAATTGAAGATGAAATGCATATGACTCAATTGAATAGGGAGAAGGGAAAAAATAAGATAATCATGCAAGAAATCAAAGTGTAAGATAACTAATTTAGATTAACAAAAATATTAGTTTAGATTTATATATAATCCGAATTCAAGTGTATAAGGAAAGAGTATGAAAGGTTGTTGGTGTAACAACATGCATAGTGTGGGTATGCATCAAAGGTAAAACAAATACCAGCATCGATGCTTTAAAGTTGTTTGAGAAGGCAAATAATGAATTGGTGACTGTTATTTTGGTCAAAGGTTATTTTATGGTAAGGGTTAATGTTGATGGTGTGAATGGTTGATGATTTGATCAGCGATCAGTGATTGATAGTATAGTTGGTGTTTTATCAGTAATAAAAGATTTTTAATGGTGTTTAATGGTGGTTTTCGTGAGTAGTTGAGGTAAGAAATTTATTTTTCTATGAAAGCTAATTGTCTATTCGTTCATGTTTGAAAATGGAGGAAATATGGATCAAAAAGGCTAGAAAGTCATAGCTTGCATTCCACAGGCAAGAGGCCTTTTCAATAGTAGCTGATAAATGATCAGGGGAAAGAGTCCTTTTCAGTAATAGTTGATTAATGAGGAGGGGCAGGTTTCCCTTTCAATGAAAACTGATAAACAAGCAAGGGAAACAATCACTTTCTATCAAAATTGATAAATCTCATTTATTTATTTATTAATAAAAAACTATTTACATAATTAATTGAATATTATTATTTGTCTTTTATTCCATTTTTCCTCACCCAACTTGGTTTAAACATAGTGGTTTTATCACAACAAATTGACAACTGGCTATATGAGAAGATCAAGAAGAGACGATTGTGATACTTGCAAGAGGCGATTAAAAGACAAAGACCACGACACCAATGCCACCACTAATAGGAAACCTGAAGACTGATAAAAGAAGTACTTCAATAAAACAAACCCAAGGAAACCCACAATAAAGAACTAAATGCGACAGAGCATCCTCACAACCCAGGGGTATTACGAGAGCAAATGACAATGCTCCAAATGAGAGGACTAACTTTTATGACTTCAACCCAACATAGAGAGTCAGAGCATCTTCCGAATTTCCCAAAGAAAAAGATATCACATTCACTCTGAAACAAACCAGGAGGAATGTCGAGCATTAATACCATAGCAAAATGTTGGCCAACCGACAAAGACAAACTCTTGAAACTACATAGAAACGACGAGGAACTAAAAGAAAAAAAGACCTTACCCTGAGCACCAGACAAAGAAACTCAAACTTTCCAGAAACTCATTGACAACTGGGGACGTGCAACAGTGAGGAGACAGAACCATATACCACACACTCGGGTACCACAGTCTCATGGGAAGACCAGTAACCAAAGACTAGCCCAAACCAGAGAATCTAATTCACACTTATCCCTCCTTACCCTGGGTAGAAGCACCAAAGAGCTGATAGCACCCAACCCAAACACCTCCAACCTCCTCACTACCCTAACTCATCGCCCAAGCTAGCAGACTCGATCAAAACGCTCTCCAAACAATATATATAACAACTCACTGCAGGTAATTAATCATCACTCTTGAAATTTGATGGAAGGGGCGGCACATAAAGGCCGAGTAATTAAGCGCGTTGCAAAGGCGCATTCCTGAATGTCATCACTTGGGACACTTGTACCCTCATATGATCACCCCCATCGAGGATTTCCATTTAGTTATTATTAAAATTATCATAAATTAATTTTTATTTTTGATATGATATTTTAATTTGGATTTATCATATATTTAGATAATTAGAATCTAAACGTGATTTAATTATAAAACAATTTCTTGAATAGATTTAATTCCTTATTGTATTTGGTTGATGCACAATTAAACAGACCTATATTGATTCTTAATAATAATGTTTTTATTATAATTATAATTATTTATAATTAATGATTTCTTTGATATTATAATTATCAAAATAAATTATCATTACTTTTATTTCTATGATAAAAGGGGCATGAATGTATATATGTGTCTATATGTGAGTTTTTCATGTTTATATATAGAATATTTTTATTTCTAATTATATTTTTATTAATCAAATTTAAAGATATGTTTAATAATTAAATTACAAATATATGTATTTTTTTAAATATGGTAAATATTGTAATTCCTTCTACAAAGGAGTGTACATGTATATGTTAAATATTTTAGGTAAGTCTTTCACTATGGAGATTTAACCATAACCAAAATTTCACTCTCCTTACAGAGGCATAAGATAGCATAATGTTCAAAAAAATCAAAAGGATTATACATATATTGAAAAATGGCTTAGATTAGCCATGAGGATAGAGTATGACACTAGAAAATAAAATAAGCATGAGCATAGCATAAGGTTATGCAAATTCATCAAAGTACGTAGTTGCAACTTAAATAGGGTCCTCATTGTCATCGGGGGTGATACCTACTAAGAGAGGGATACCAAGTTGTTACTCTATGTAATCAAGGTGCTAATCTAGGTCCCTTATATAATGATACAAATGAAAGGTAATTTTGAGGAAAATGCAACTCTTGACGAAAATTTTTGATATGAGGGAAAATTTCTGTGAAGATTCCTAGGGAAGGTCTCATTATTTCAGAAAGAGGTACTATACAGGTTTAACAAGTTGAAACTTTGGAAGGCATAAATTTTAACCTCTCTAATAGAATGGAGAAACCAAAAATAAAATAGGAAAATATTAATGAAGAGATTGACATGAAAAGCCCATGATTTTGGGTTGACGTCCCGAATCCCGCAAAAATTACAAAGAAAGCTATAGGAAAAAGAAGACATGAAAATAATGGGTAACAAGTTGAAGTTTTGGAGGGCATAACTCCTAAGAAAAGTATTGGAATTGACAAAATGAACAACCAATGGAAAGGTATTGTTGAGAAGGATATTATAGTGGACACACAATTTGGATATGGGTAATGATTTCAAAACTAATTTTCCCCTTCTAGCTCAAGAGTATAAGAAGATCATGAAGACTTGTAAGATGACTAGAATCACTGAAGCATGGGTTGAGTAGAGTACTATGGATAATGAAAAAATGATAGTCATTGATATAAAGTCCCGCAAAGAAGGAACTATTCCAGGATTATGATATTGAATGTGGCTATGCATGTCTAGGTAACAATGAGAGGGTTTTAAGTAGCAAATAATTAGATAAAATGATATCCAAAAGGACATGAAAAAAATGTGGATATAACTATGATGAAATAGGAAAACAGGATACACATGGATGGTGAAAGAATATGAATAATTAGGAAAAACCACAAAATGAGACAACCATACTATGGATTTTATGATTTGCAATAAATTCCATTAGAGAATCTCTTTAACCTTCCCTTTATTAATTTTCCATGAAATACTAAACACAGTGCATGAATTTATTTGCTATATATACACATGTGTGTGATGGATATGTATGTGTGAATGTGATGTATGTATGCATGCTTAATGATTTCATGATGATTGAAAACAATTTTCTCTAGTTATTACGATGTAGCTATTTAGGAAGATGATTCTATATCTGGTCTTCTACAATTTGCAAATCCTAATATTTATGCTATAGGAATTTTGAATCCTAGGAATAACATACCTATGGATATAATATTGAGTTTGTGGGCATGCTTTGTTTGTAATCATTTGTTGGCACGATTGGCTGCAAAATAGGCTCATGTACAACATTTAGGTAAGGATATCATAGGTTCGTAATACATATGGTCCATGGGAACAACTATTAGAAGAGTTGTGGTGGATTTCATAGAGGGACATTATGTAGGTGGTATACGAGTTTTGTCATGGAAAATAAGATAATATCAAATGTGTAACAATATCATAATACAATACTTACTATTATAATATTTCAAACAAAATTTTACAAGTGTTATGTTAGTCTTTTGAGCATACTTGTAATTGGATGGGTTACGAAGCCTTGATTCGAGTAAGGCAACATCAATGTTTGAACACTACATTGCGTACAAGGACTTCGTATTTAGGTTTGTAGAACTATGAGGAGGAAGATGTTACTAGAGCTAGAATAATCACAAGTTAGCAGTTACCAAAGGTGACTAGTTAGTGATAGTGATTATAAGAGAATATTGAAAATGAGGGGGAAGGGTTCACCATACGTGGGGGAAGGGTTCACCATTGTAGTTCATTGTTGATAGTAGGATCCAAAAGAACCTAATTTCTGTGGAGGATGAAATAGCTAGTCCTACCAACCACACCACACCCATAGTCATACACAATCAGGTGGCTTCACCAAGGATGAGATCTTCGCATTAGCCAACAATGTCATCTTCCCTACAACATCAACCCTTCATGGATGAGTTACTATGTTATTTTTCTCCTCTTGAATTTTGTGATGTATTATTAGGTCAACCATGCTTATGCAAGCATCATGTTGTGTATGAGTCTAGGTCTCACCTTATAACTATTACTTTGGAAAATAAGTTATACAAGATACGAGAGATTTCCCTGCCTATGACCATCTCTTTGATCTCTGTTAAACAATGTAGTAAGATCATCTCATCATAAGGGAAATTTGTTTCATTTTTTATTCGCTCTCAAGCTAAGGGGAAGATTATGGACACATCCATCGCCCCCAGGAAAGGATTCTCTATGCAGCAGAAGCAGGTTGATAAGGTCATGTAAGAATGCAACGACATCTTCTCCTAATCCACGGGGGTGCCCTTAAACTATTAGATCAATCATTCGATTGATCCAACCCCCATAGAACCTCTAGCAAATGGGATGATATACCACTGATCCTTTATGGAAAATGAAGAGATGGAGTGCATATCTAGGACCTACTACAAAAAGGGCACATATGACCAAATTCCTCACCTTGTGGGAGCCCAATTGTATTTATGCAGAAGAAGGGTAGGACTTGGAGGCTATGCATTGATCATCATGCACTAGACAAAATCATTTTCCTATGAATTGATGACCTTATTAACCAACTCAATGGGCTCAAGTATTTCAACAAGGTCAATCTATAGTCTGGCTATCACCAGGTTCCGATAGCGACTACAGATGTATGAATACCACCTTAAAAATGAAGGAGGGCCTTTTTTAATAGTTGGTCATTCACTTTGGGTTGAAAAATTCCCCTACTACTTTTATGAGGTTGATGGATAACATATTGTGGCCCTCCACTAACTAATTCATTTTCATATATATGTATGACATTCTTATCTTCAACAAGATTTAGGAAGAGCACTTGCAACACATTCACCATGTCCTTCACAGACTACACCAACAGAAACTATGTGTTGACTTGGAGAAATGAACCTTTGGTATGATTTAGGTCTGATATTTTGGTTACATAATAGATGAGAAAGGCATGCATGTGCATCTCACTAAGATCCAATTTATTCAATATTTTCCAGTCTCGATCACTCTCATCGAGCTTCTAAGCTTTTTAGGCCTTGCCAATTTTTATTGGAGGTTCATTTTGGGATTCTCACATATCACTTGGCCTTTGAGTCAAGTTACGAAGGGAGGAGTGAAAAAATAGCTTTCCTAGTCTTATTCCCAATAGAAGGCATTCATTGAGATAAAGCACCACCTTCTATTTTCACCTACTCTAACATTTCCAGAGTTGCAACAACTATTTGAAATTGAAACAGATGCCTCGAACTATTATATCAGTGCAATTCTAACTAGGTAAAGGCATGGATTGGCCTTACATTGTCAGACACTTTCTAATACAATTTGAAAGAACACCACCTATGATATATAGATGTATTTTATAATGAAGGCATTCCATCAATGGAAGCATTACATTAAAGGGAAGGAAATGATCATCCATACAAATCACCGACCTCTTTAGATTATATAGAGACAAAGGAAGTTGCAAAATGATGACCATCATAAGTTATCTACATATCTGCAACAATTCCACTTGAAAATTAAATACAAGAAGGGCACCACCAATCATGTTTCATATTTCCTTAGTCATCCCCCATTTGTAGCACTAACTACTATTCTAAACTATTGTGGTAATGAAACCTTTGTATGGTCGCAATTGTACAAGACTGATCCAAAATTCGCAGCCACTTATCAAATGCTAGTGGATGGCATGAAAGTTCCATATTTCCACCTCTAGGACACATTATTATACCACTTGAGACACCTTTTTGTTCCTTCAAGCAAGCATGCCAAATTTATTTGGGAGGCACACTACAATCTAGTCACAAGGAACTTTTGCGTGGAGAGAATTGTGTCCATACTATAGACGCATTTTTGTTATCAAAAACTTTAATAGGATGTTGGAAAACATATCAGATCCTACACTTCTTTTGTTATCACCAAGACAACCATCTAGAAGGAAGGCCTGTCCACTGCTCTACCTACTCTTGCCTAGCCCTGGTAATCCATCTACATGGACTATCTTTCTGGCCTCCCTTCTACCAAGCATGGTAATAACTATGTATTTGTGGTTGTGGTTAGATTATATAAGATGGCCATATTTTTAGCTTGCAAGAGGAGTATCATAATAGAGGATATTGCCAAACACTTCTTTGAATTTGTATGGGTACATTTTGGAATCCTGCATAACATTATATCAAATCGGGATAACAAGTTCTTGAGAAAATTTTCATCAAGCCTCCAGATGTTATTGGACACTAAGCTCACCAAGTCGATTACATTCCATCCTAGGACTGATAGCCATACAAATGTATTCAACAGGATGATAGTGCAAATACTACACCATGTACAACTGTAAGCATCTATGAACCTTGCATGAGAGCCCTCCTTATGTGCTTTTATGAACGTAGGATGAGAGCCTTCCTTATGTGCATCTATGAACCTAGGATGAGAGCCTTCCTTATGTGCATCTATGAACTTAGGATGAGATCCTTCCTTATGTTGTCTCACTCTTCTCGAAAATATTGTGATAAAATCTAGGGAAATGACCTCTGATTTCCACTCTGGAATTGGAATCAGCTATAGCATTCTGCCTGGATTCCTACACTTTGCCTTCACCTATTGACAATCCAAGCATCTAGCCATAAGCTTTGCTATGTCTCTCTTCAAATTTGGCCAATAATATAATTTATTCACTATTTCTATCATCTTCCGATAACCTTAGTGACCTGATATGGTTTCACATGAAATTCCCTCAACATCAACTTCTTGAGCTCATTACTATATTTCACATATATGTTGTCCCTAAATCTAACAAATCCATCTACCATGAGACAATAGTGCACATCATGTGCACCCTATACCTGTACCACTACATGTACCTCTACCCTTACCACTACTTGTAACTCTACCTATACCACTACCTCTACCTATACCTTTAATGTATTGAAACCCGTGCACAGTCTCCACATACATGTCTTCTGTTGGCCTACTTGCAAGATCCTATCATGTAAATCTATCCCATAGGAGCTCATAACTATACTGTGATTTACCTGTATCCACTTACTAAGAGAATATGCCACCTTGTTCTCTTTACCTTTGATATCCCTAATCTCAAAGCTGAACTCATTGATCATGGCCAACCATCGAGCCTACCTCACATTAAAATTCGGTTGGTCAAATAGATAACACAAACAAATGTGATCACTCATCAATACCAACCTCTTGCTAAGAAGATAGTGCCTCCACATGTTTAATGCATGTACGGTTGCTTCCACATCAAGATCATGTGTCAGCTAGTTATACCTGTGCTCATTTAGTTTCCGTGACTCATAGCATACCACTTGTCCATCCTGCATAAGGACTCAACAAAGTCCTCTCTTGAAAGCATATTTACATACTACACACTATTTATTTGGATCTACAATCTTTAACACTAGTGCATGTGTCAACTTCTTGAGCTACCCAAAACTAGGATGCAATCTCCTCTGTCCATTCAAACTTCTTACCTTTCCTTGTTAGGGTCCTATAATTTTTATAGGATTTCTCAATTATAGCTGATCATTATTACATTTCAGATATTGTAAATAATATTCCATGTTGTAAATTATTTCCAAAAAAGGTCAAAACCTTAAGAAAAATAAAAAATATATGCTTGCAAGACGAAATGCAACATTAGAGGATAATTAAGTATGTCTAGATTAAATTAATCACATCATTTAAATGTGATTAAATAAAACTATAATTAAAGCCTTGGTATTATAGCTTGATTTTGTTGTAAGGTTGAAAATGACAAAAAGGGATTTTGTCACACAGGGTTAAATGGTTTCTTCTTTCACACTCCTCAATCCTCTCGCTCAATAGATTGATGGCCTACATTACGTTTCATCCCCTCCTCACCATCCAAACTTTACCATCGGGGGGTGGGTGAGGGGGTGAGGGGGTCCAAAATGGGTGGTATTCAAACTCGCCTCCACAACAACATGTCACCGTTCCATGATTTCTCACCCCCCTGGTCCGAAACCATTAACTGCCTTCCCCCACCTCCCAAAAGTGGTTTCTCTGCCCAATGATACCACTATTCTATTCACCTACCATGTCCCCAATTCATCACGTCTGCCACTCCCATCACACACCGTATCCTCCACCCATTACTCCCGTGCCAAAATGCACTCACCATGTCACTCCTCTTCTCCCACTCCTATTCGGCCACCTAATCGTATTTCTTCCAACCATGTGCCTCCATGACACTTCACATCTGTACATCATATGTATGTTTCATGGTCAGTTAGAAACATATTTTCCCCTATACAACACAGTGATTTCAAACATTTCTTACATGCAGCTGAAAAGATATTTTCAAAAACTGAAAGATGTTTTTTCTTCTAACATTGTTATGCACAAAAACCACTATCAGTTTTGTAACCACTATTATTTGGGAGATGCTAATAATTCTTTAAAGGATTTTTTTCCAGAACTTTCCTATTTTAGGCACCTTTTTGCAGAAACTATTGTGGATAATGAGGGATGAATATTAGGAAGCTTGAGAATATTTTTGTTCCCCAGATAATAAAATACAAAAACCTCTCTCGTTTTTGTAACAACTATTATGGTTTGGGATATTGGGATGGATCTTTGCATATATGTTTTCCTAAATTTTCCTGTTCAACCATACTTTTGTAGAACAAATTGTTGCCAATCAGAGATGAATCTTTTAAAATTGGAGGAGGTTTGTGTTCCTAAGATGCAAAAGTAAAGTAACCTACTTTATATCTTATGCAACTATTTCAGAATTATAGATACATTTACATATTTACAGTTTATTTGTCAGACTGTGCAAAGTCCTGTTTTAGACATCATTTTGCAGAGAATATTGGGAACAACTAGAGCTGAATTTTGGGAGTCGAAGAAATTTTTATCAAGAACATAATTATCTATAATAACCTCCGTCACGTTTTACATAACTATCTTGGATTGAGATATAAAAATTGATGACTAGACCCTATTTTTGAGCATTTCGGTAGGAAAATGCTCAAAGACAGTTAGCAACCTCATCAACTAAGAGTTGCAATCAAATTCGAATTTATCTTCTTTGTCGACATAAATCCATAATTATAGCACCAAGTAGATACGTTAGTTTTAAATGTCCTACATTTTATTTCTATTTGTGTAAAAGATTTTAGGATATTTGTAAAAAAATCTTTAGATTTTTATCAAGATATCTTAGTTTAGAATTTTTATAAATAAATCGTCATTTGAAGTAAGAAAGGATTCGGGTTTCTATGAGCAAATCTATTTTCCAATGTAAAGATATTCATTGAGCTCAAATGGACTTATTAAGAAAAAAAAATATCTACATGGTACTTCTGTTGCGATATACTCGTGATGTTTTCCTTAATGTAATTATGTTTCCACTGTTATTCTCTGTATGTTTATCATCTGAAATCTAATTGTAAAATAGGAGATTTGAAAAATAAGATATGTTTTTCAACACCTTATTTGTACTACTTTTATAATCTGTATCCTTTCTTCTAAAGTCTGATTGAAAATTTCGTAAATTCTTTTCAATCACTGTTGAAAAACATGTTTTCTCCATTCCATAATTCAATTTAAAGGTCTAGTATGTGTCGCTAACTTTTCCTGTGATTACTCCTTTGATCCTTCAATGTAGTATCCAACTTTATTTCACTCCGTTTCCCAATGGATTCCTCTTGATCTTCCAACCAAGCAATTTCAAAATCAAACTCTTAGCCCAATAAATAACCTGAAAATCCTAGTAAACAAAGCTAAATATCACAGAGAGATCCCCATCTGAGTTTAGGAGGGCTAGATCCTAAACCCGAAAGTGGTTTTCATGTTGGCTTTGTGGTTTTTTTCTTGATCCTTGAAATTACAAAACGCTAACACTCCTATCATAATTTACTAGTGCCATGAAATATCTCACCTCATCCACATTCCTGGCATCTGCCCACTCCATGATAGATCTTACCTTTTATGGGTCCACTAGTATGCTATCTTTTGAAACCACATGTCCCAAGTAGTGTACCTCACCCTTGAAGAAATTTCACTTGTTCAGTTTAACATACAACTGACTCTGTGTCAACAATATCAAAGGTGTTGGTAAATGCTCAACACGCTCTTCTTCATTTTTAGAATATACCAATATACCATCAATGAACACAATAACAAACTTGTCCAAATCACTATTCATCAAGCACATAAAGGTAGCTCGAGAATTAGTTAAACCAAATGGAACTATAAAAAACTCATGATGCCCATAATTGGTCCGAAAAACTATCTTGTAGATGTCATCATCTTTAATGTGTATGGATGATATTTGGATCTCAGATAAATCTTCGAGAACATTGTTGCTCCCTCCAACTAATCGAGCAAGTCAGCAATCCTCAGTAATAAATACCTATTATTAATGGTCACTTTGTAAAACTAACTATAATCAATGCATACCTTGAGAGTACCATCCTTCTTCTTCACAAAAAATACCGGTATGCCCCATGGCAATACACTTGGCATAATGTACCCCTTGTCAAGCATTTCCTTCATTTGTGGCTTACACTCTACCAACTCATCTGTATTCATCATGTACGGTGCCTTCGATGCCTCAAATGCCACTGGAACCAACTAAATAGAAAAGTCTACTTCCATGTGAGGTGGAAACTCTAATATATTTGTATGAAATAGATCTTGAAACTGATGTAGAAATGGGTACCTACACAAAACATATTCATCCTCAATTTCCTTTCCATTGTCACTAGAAATGTGCATTGCAAATAACACACACCTTTTCTTGTTACTACGCTTGGCCTGCGTAGTTGTCACCATTCTTACTGATGTTTCTTTATTCTTACCCCACAAGACTCTTCGTTCCCCATTTTCATCCAAGCACTCAATGGATTTATCGTAACAATCCACCTCGGTTCTATGAAGGTATACCTAATCCATTCCCTACCACATATTGTATTATCACAACGGTAATAGATTCAAATGTTCTGATCTAGCAATACCATTTAAATCAAATGCACAAGCTCTTACCCAGTGATGAACTCACTTCTTTGTACCTATAACCAACTACAATAACCAAGACTCTGCATGCACTTGTTTATTCAAACCACACTTATCCAAGAGGTTTAGATTAACATAACTATAATTAGATCTAGGGTCAATCAAAATAGAAACAACTTGATCACAAAGCTTACCATAGATCTCAAAACCACATTCTTGACAACATTCCTGTCTGTTATCTAGCATTGCATAGATATTAGGAATACTCTGCCCAACATCTCCCACTCCTTGTGCCTCCTGAGCATTGTAGATTTGTGTTTTACCACCCAGATACTCTGGAAAATCTCTCCTACAATTCTCTCCTCGACAAGTCCAACATTGTAGAGGTTTCCATTCTTCATCCTTATTCTACTCCTTAGATCGAAGTCCCTATCCTCTCTCAGATGCATTGAACCTCTTAGACTGCATTGTATTCTCTTTATTGCCTACACCATTAGGTTTTTCTCCCTTCTTATACCATTTTCCTTTGTTCCTTGCATTGCCTTTCCATTCTAGCTTAGTTTTATATCTATTATTTGATTGCTCATAATAATGCTTTAGCTTTTCGATGGCCTCCTCCAATGAACTAGGATCATCAAACTCAATCCTGTCTTCAAATGAAATCAGTAATCGACTAGTGAATCTCTGAATCTTGGCCTTGTCGTCCTTGCGATAAGGCACATACCTCAGTAGCTTTAAGAACCTACTAGTGTAGTCTTCATCTATCATTGATCCCATCATTAGATCATAAAACTGTTTTTCTCTCTAATCACAGTATCTCTTTGATAGGTACTACTTCTTTAATAGTCTCTCGAACTCACTCCAAATCAAGTCCTCCTCATGAATACCTCTGACATTCTTCACATCTTCCCACCAAATATCTTCTCTACCTTTGAGACTAAATGTAGCTATTATTTCTTTCATGTTCTCTGAATAATCATGCAACTGTTGGAAATAATACTAAGAGGGGGGGGTGAATCAGTATTATCAAATCAATAACTTTTTCATTTCCATACTCAAATTCATATACGCTACTTCAGTTAAGGGAACCCGCGTGTACACGCAACTGTGTCTAATGCAACTAGCATATATCCAATAAACTTATGATTCAGTTAATCCATTAAATATTGATCTTTAGTTAGTGCATCAGAACTTCATTAACCATACGAACGATAAACAGGTGCAGTAAAACAGAACAGATCATCACATACAAGAAGCACACATGAACACCATGTTGTAATGTGGAAACCCAATGTGGGTGAAAACAACCTGCTGCAATTCGTCTCTATCTTCTTTCAATAAGAAACTTATTTTTACAATATTTTTGTACTGGAGCAGTCTTATACGAGTACACAGGCTTCTACCTGCAGAAGGCTACAACCTCCTCTCATTCTCTAGCTTCTTCTAAAAGGGAGCTACAACCCCCTTAGCTCTTGTACTAGCCGATCTGTTTACTAGCACGTAGGTGCTAGCCTATTGAAGGCTCCAACCTTCACTCGTTTTCCAGCTGCTACTGGAAGGGAGCTACGACCCCTTGGCTCTTGTACTGGCCAATATGTTTACCAGTACGTAGGCACTGGCCTATAGAAGGCTCCTATCTTTTCTCTTCCTCCAGGGACCACGTTTTATAAATTTTCATACTAGATACTCCTGAAGCACAACACCATAATCTGAAGGTCACGTTTCATCCAATTTTCATACTGGACCCATCAATATCATTTAAGCACAAAATCAATCACCATTGTGATACAACCAATTATCAATCTCTGAATCACCCAACACTCAATCATTGAAACCCTGTCAACAAAAACAGAGTCACCAGAACACAAAGCAGTTCACAGAACTTTGCAATAATATTTAGAGCCAGATGTATCATCACAAATCATGCATCAGAGTGCATATGCTACTTGGAATAGTCGAACCAGTTTGCATACGCAACTTCACCAAAGCGAACCAGTGTATATGTCATCAAATACTTACCTATAATTTCACTATACTTCCCGACTTCAGACATACCCGGATCATTACATACAAAAGGATAATACATGTGTTAGCAACCAGACCAAGTCTATTAGATTACATAAGGATAAGTCATTATGATTCTAATCCATTATTAGATCTCATCCATCAACACTAAAGCTCAACAAAATCAACCAATCTGAATATGCAAAATATTGACACCAGTAAACAGTCACCAGAACTTTGCATCAACAACCAGAACCACCTGTAACTTCAAACATCATAGTTCATATCGTGTACACTACTTAGATGTATCTAACCTACGTATATACGCACTTTTATCAAAGTCAACCAGCATATAGATCTATAAATATTCATTCATATTTTGTAGTTATTCCAGAGTTGAGTTATACCCAAATCATAATATTTGCAGAACATTACGTGTGTCAGTATACAGATCAAGAACAAACATGATCAAACCATATAGAGATGATCCATTCCAAGACATAAGATCTCGATCCATCATTAGACCTTGCCCTCCATCAACCGGTGAGATTTCTCCATGTCTCAGATCAAGCAAAGCATCATAAACCCATAACTTGCATACTAGATCTCACACTTCATCAGATATTCAAGACATTCTCAGTGCCTTTGCCTAATGATCTTCTCCTCCTTTTATAGTCTTAGGCCTTACTTAATACCATGGTCCAAAACCATTCAGAACCTATACCTTGGTCTAAATACCTGGGGTAAATACCCCGGACCAAATACCATGGACCAATACCAAAATACCATGGTCCAAATACCATGGACCAAAACATAGTTTCTGACATGTACGCACTTTTCCTTGCCTGAAAGTGCGTGTATACGCATATGCAGCTTCTGCTCAATGAACCTACGTATATACACAGCTTGGTCAAGGTAAACCTGCGTATACCTATCTTTCTTTCATTCTGTGAGCCTAAACTGTGATTCAATACTATTAACCTGTAGTACCTTGATCTTCATCATCTAGGACAACACCTGTATCAACTTTCTGCACTGTGAACTATGATTTCCTTTCAACTACCTTGCATCACATCTGTTAACACAACTACCGTGTATTAATGTCGCATATGATATCTCTTGTGAAGATTCATCTAGTTACCGTGTATAAGTGAGTTGTTCTGCTACAAGAGGGTTGCCATCAAGTACAACACATTCATCATAATGCCAAAAATCTCCCCCTTTGGACTTGATGGCAATAACCACACCAAGTCACTCTCCCCCTTTGACATCGAGGGCAAAGGGAAGACCAATATATTCTCTTCCTTGATATGCATTCTGCTATCCATACTCCCCCTGAGTACCTGCTAAAATCTCTGATTGAGCTCCCCCTTTGTATATGCCAAGATGTACCAATCCGTCCATGCTACCTCTGGGTACATGCTGAAATCTCTGCTTTGTTGAAGTGTGCTCTTCATGCTCCCCCTGATTGTAAGCAAGATCTGAAAAAAGATGTTCTAGAGGAAGAACATGACTCTATACATCATAAATGACCTTCCTATCATGAAGGATTCATACATACATCCATCTCCCAACTAAGTAGGGATATACCAATATTGACTCATCCACCCAACTAAGTGGGGATACACCAAAAGCTTATTCATGATCAAACAAGAACATTACATCATCCATCCCAGGCATAGTGGGGAAACAAGATAGGTTGTTACATGGCCTTGATAATAAAAGAAAGACATGACATAGAGACTAAATCTCTAAGAGAAGACTATGATAGTCATCAGCCACTATCATACACAATGTATGATCTGCTCCATAAGCATCTGTCAATAGCTTCCAGACCAACAACTTGTTTGTGTCCATTAGAGTAGATAACATCAAATTGTGACAAGGTATGTCTACATAAATTCATCCTCTTGATCTTGAGCATTGTCATAACCTTCCATGAATCAATTCTGCATATTTCATACTAAATCATTCACATTATATCATATGTGAAAAACATCATAGCCATCACATCATCATCAAGATCTGCATGATCTTTTATACCATCCTTGTATCATTACTTGGGAACATCCCACATCTTATAAGAATTAATCAACATATGTGAGTATCAACCTATCATCATCATCATGTCTTCGAATAGTTATGTCTTCATGTGATCTGCAATAACTCCATTATCTTGGCCAACCAACAATGCAACTTCATGTATCTAGCATACTGTATATATCACTATGTATCTAGCAATCCTTGAGCTCAAGCTCTTTTTTCAAGACTTCTTGATATCATCAACAGCAACAATCCTCAATCATGTAAGAGTCAAGAACTATAGGAATCCTGCATCATAACTATATTATATGATCTTTATGCATATGGTGACAACAACATATGAGTGGCTCATCATCAAGTAATGAAGTTGTGTATTCAAGCTTTGTACTTCTGCTTATCCTTACCATGTAAGTAACATATATGCATCATCAGAGAATCAACCAAAAATCTGATCTAAACACCAACTATGTAACCCCAAGAATCATATGAGACTTTGCCATAGACAACTCATAACCATATCATAGCAAGATGTATCATTTAGCCATATAAACATCATCACTAAGGACTTCTCACCATAAGGCCAACAATGCATTATTCAAAGCATAAGCTCCCCCTGTACCTGTGCCATCTATTTACTGTTAGATCTGATCATGAATAAGAAGTATCAAGGCATCATCATCATCAAGTTAGGTCAAAAATACTTCTAAACATCTTATGAGTATCAAGACATTTCCACACATCATCAGTAGATTGTAACCATTATCAAACAGAGACAATAATGGACTGAATCATATCAGACCCTTTTTCCTGAGCCTGTCCCACTAGTTTTCCTCAAACTAACATGTACGCGACTGTGCAGTGATTAACTCGCATAATTACATGACTTATCTTCATGAAAATTGCGTATGAGATTTAGAACACTGAACTTTCACACTTTTAGCTTCCTCTAAGTCTGTTATGTCTGTACATTGTGTTGTGCCACATCTTTCTGAATGTACTTCCTTATTCTTCCATATCTTCAAGTGTGATGATGTTTTCTCCTTTTGGTATGATGCCCGTACCTTGTTCCTGCATTCCTTTGCTATATGTCCAAGCTTGTTACATGCATAACATCTCATATGTTTCATATTCCTTCTATAGCAGTCAATGGCTTTGTGACCAAGTAAAACAATATCCCTTAAAAGTATTTGGAACGTGATGATCATTCTGTGTGATGGTCTTGAACCATTCTACTTCTGCATCTCGCTGCACCATGTCCAAGATTATGACATACATAAAATTCAACATTATTCATTGGAGGAAATAATTGTCTATCACTTCCACAGTTAGGAGAAAAAGATTTTCTTTGAGGAATTTCTTTCCTTAGCTGTTGATGGGGTTGTACTCTCATCTACTTATTGATCATTTTAGATTTCTCATTAGAGTTCCTTGCCTCACCTTGTGAGCTAGATTCACCTTCAACAGATTCATAAAAACCAAGACCAGTTTTGGTAGCAGGGGATCTTTGACTACTAAGACTAACATCCAAGATCTTAGTACTATCTTGAAATCGTAAGAGTTTATCCTTTTCTTCTAATTTATCATTTAGAATATTTACCTCAAACTAATGTTGCTCTTCCTCTTCAAGATACTGATTCTTCATGATTCCTTCAGATTTTCTTCCTTCTTCCAACTAATGTCTTAATTCAAGAACTTCGTTTTCTTGTTTTTTCAAGAGCTTGGAGTAGTTCTTTATTCTGCTTATTTGATTCTTCAAGATCTTCTTTTAGCGAGAGGATCTTATCTTCAAGACTTTCATAGTAACTGGATCTTTCTTTGAGTTTCTTGATTGTTGTGCTCCTTTCATTTACTTCATTTCTTAATGATGTCACTTCATCTTGTAGCTTTTGACATTGATCTTCCTTTTCCTTGAATGGCTTCCTTACCTTGTTTCCTTCCTCTAGTTGAGCTTTTAGTTTGGTAGCTTATTCTTTAGAGGCACATTCCGTTTTTTCTAATAGAGCTTGTTGATCTTTAATTTTTTCTATAAGCCTTTTAAATTATGTTCCTATTTGATATCTTTCATTCTCACCCATAAGAGAAAGTTCAATTGTTTCACTATCACTTTCATCATCTTCAAGTGGATGGAGAAATGTATCACTAGAGGATAACAAACTCATACCTGATAGTTCTTTTGCTTGTTCATCTTCATTCTGAGGTGATTTTGAATTTGAAGTGTTGCTTCCACATATTCTCCAATCGATTCTCCCACTGTCATAGTTCCTTCGAGATGTCTTCTTCTTTTGAGGCACTTTCTTCTTTAGCTTATTTCCCAGTGTTCTACGGATCTCCTTCAAGCGATGAAGCTTCTACCAAAGGACTGCCCTGATACCAATTTTTGGAAATAATACTGAGAGGGGGGGTGAATTAGTATTAGCAAATCAATAACTTTTTCATTTCCATATTCAAATTCATATACACTACTTCAGCTAAGGGAACCCGCATGTACATAGAACTGTGTCTAATGCAACTAATGTATATCGAATAAACTTATGATTCAGTTAATCCATTAAATGTTGATCTTTAGTTAGTGCATCAGAACTTCATTAGTGATATGAATAGTAAACAGGTGTAGTAAAATAGAATAGATCATCACACACAAGAAGCACACATGAACACCATGATTTAAGGTGGAAGCCCAGTGTGGGTGAAAACCACCTGCTGCAATTTGTCTCTATCTTCTTTTAATAAGAAACTTCTTTTTACAATATTTCTATACTGGAGCAGTCTTATACCAGTACGTCGGCTTCTACCTGCAGAAGGCTACAACCTCCTCTCGTTCTCCAGCTTCTCCTGGAAAGGAGATACAACCCCCTTAGCTCTTGTACTAGCTGATCCGTTTACTAGCACGTCGGTGCCGGCCTACTAAAGGCTTCAACCTTCACTCATTTTCCAGCTGCTACTGGAAGGGAGCTACGACACCTTGGCTCTTGTACTGGCCAATATGTTTACCAGTACATAGGTGCTAGCCTACAGAAGGCTGTTATCTTTTCTCTTCCTCTAGGGACCATGTTTCATAAATTTTCATACTGAATACTCCTGAAGCACAACACCATAATCTGAAGGTCACGTTTCATCCAATTTTCATACTTGACCCATCAATATCATTTAAGCACAAAATCAATCACCACTATAATACAAACAATTATCAATCTCTGAATCACCCAACACTGAATCACTGAAACCCTGTCAACAGAAACACAGTCACCAGAACACAGAGCAGATCACAGAACTCTGCAAGAATATTCAGAGCCAATTGTATCATCACAAATCATGCATCAGAGTGTATATGCTACTTGGAAGAGTCGAACAAGTGTGTATACGCAACTTCACCAAAGTGAAGCAGCATATATTTCACCAAATACTTACCTATAACTTCGCACTTCCCGACTTTAGACATACCCAGATAATTACATATAAAAGGATAATACGTGTGTTAGCAACCAGATCTAGTCTATTAGATTACATAAGGACAAGTCATTATGATCCTAATCCATTATTAGATCTCATCCATCAACACTGAAGCTCAACAAAATCAACCAATTTGAATATGTAGAATACTGACACCAGTAAACAGTCACCAAAACTTTACATCAACAACTAGAACCACCTGTAACTTCAAACATCATAGTTCGTATGGTATACTCTACTTAGATGCATCTAACCTACATATATACACACTTTTATCAAATTCAACCAACATATAAATATGTAAATATTCATTCATAATTTGCTGCTATTCCAGACTTGAGTTACACCGAGATCATAATATTTACAGAACATTACATGTGTCGGTATATAGATCAAGAATAAACATGATCAAACCATATAGAGATGATTCATTCCAAGCCATAAGATCTTGATCCATCATTAGAGTTTGCCCTCCATCAACCACTGAGATTCCTCCTTGTCTCAAATCAAGCAAAGCATCATAAACCCATAACCTGCATACTAGATCTCACACTTCATCAGATATTCAAGACTTTATCGGTGCCTTTGCCTAATGATCTTCTCCTCCTTTTATAGTCTTATGCCTTACTTAATACCATGGTCCATAACCATTTAGAACCAATACCTTGGTCTAAATACCTGGGGTCAATACCTTGGACCAAATACCATGGACCAATACCAAAATACCATGGTCCAAATACCATTGACCAAAACTTAGTTTCTGACATGTATGCGCTTTTTTTTACGTGAAAATGTGTGTACATGCATACTTGCCTTCTGCTCAATGAGCCTGCATATATATGCAGCTTGGTCAAGGTAAGCCTACGTATACCTCTTTTTCTTTCATTTTGTGAGCCTGAACTATGATTCAATATTGCTAACCTATAGTACTTTGATCTTCATCATCTAGGACAACACCTGTATCAACTTTCTGCACTGTGAACTATCACTTCCTTTGGACTACCCTACATCACATCTGTTAACACAACTACCATGTATTAATGTCACATCTGATATCTCTTGTGAAGATTCATCTAGTTACCATGTATAAGTGAGTTGTTCTGCTACAGGAGGGTTGCCATCAAGTACAACACATTCATCATAATGCCAACAACAACCTATAAAACTTCATCATACCAAACAAATATGCTTCTACATCCTATGATTTCTTCATCTCTACATTAAATGTAAGTAGCCTTGCTTTCTTAAAATTGTCGAGAAAATATTCCTTGTCACTCTTACTATAAGGATGATAACAATACTGATCATCATTCTTGTTAGAAGGAGAACTAGACTAGTACTTGAGTGCATCACCTCCCCTATCTGGAGTATCTAGGGACCTTCCATATCAGATCGTGTTGTCTCTATCTTACCTATACTTCCCATGAGACTAGTTTCCATATGCCCCATTAGTTCTATCCTCCTGCTCATGGATAATACGAAGTAGTTTCTCTCACTACAATTCTGACAAACTCTAAAGTATCACTGCATTTACCTCTTCTTGTTTCTCTTGTGCTTGTATGATTCTTTCATTGTCTGCCTTACAACCCCTTATTTCTTCCTTTAAGCTTCTAAGTTTATCTTCCAAATCCAAATAATTCCAACACCACACTACTCCTCTGATCCATAGGGTGAGTCTTGGGAGTTATAGTCTACCATCTTGTTAGTTATCTTTGATATTCTATCTGCAAGGTATATCATGTCATTCAAACCAAATCACAATAAACCAACGTACCTTAGCATAATATGGGGAGGATACCTCATCTGCAGGATGAAAAAATTAGTGTAATACATGTATAATATAATCATGACAACATATAGAAATATAAGACATATCAAATAAGCATATAACCATCATTCTAGTTGGAGTCTAGTCATCAATTCATGACCATATTAACTACACATATCATACCCTCATTCATGAAAGCAACAACCACATCAATATACACTTGACCACATGTGACTACTAACATGCTTAAGAAATGTATAATAAACCAAACACTCATGATGACACACTCTGCAACAAAGCCAACAACTTCCCATGGTAGCTTCCTCCCACACCTACCTAAGTAAACAACCAACTGGGGTAGACATGTGATGAGAAGTTACTTTGATATGATTTGACTCCCTATGTGTCAGTTAAGGAAGTGTAACGAGGCAATCACATCACACATACCTTCCACATCAACAAAAAATCTCTTAGGAGACATCCCAATTGCTTAGGTAACCATCTGCTAAGAAAAACTAACTTTCAAGACCATTAAACCCAAAATCACTCCCTTGACATGGACAAGCATATTCTTAGGAGGCTCCATACACTCCCACAACATGGGTATTCATGCATCTTAGGACTTTGCTCCTCAGACCTATGCTTGTGACTATGGGATTTGTGCCACTTTTTTAGGCACAAAGCCGAGGTCATTGCCAAAAACTTAATGACAAGTTCATAACTTAAATATAACAAAAAAATAATGATACAAATGCAATTACTTGTACAAGGTCTTGATTGGACCCCTACTAGCCATGACAAGCATTTCATCAAACATGTCGCAAATATGTAATCTATGGGTTTAAACAACATACCTGAGCATAGGGGTCTTACTCATGTGAGAATAGCTAAGAAACATTGTTTCCCTATATCATTAGTGGCATTATCATCTATTAGGTCATAAATACATTGTTCATCACCATATTTTTCTCTACCAAAGCCTTCTATGGCTCCATAGTGTTTGTTGCAACTAAGGCTCTAGGAATAGTAACTCAACCCATAGCTGATACAGGGCTCTAGAGCATTTGTATCCTTAATTACGAAGAGGTTTGTAGCCTTGGAATGAAAATGTAGCAGTTGTGAGGATTTATGAATGAGATGACAAATTTTTATGACTTTGACCCTAATGACCTAATTGTGAGAGTGAGCTTAATGAGGATCATGATGATATGAATGAGATGATGATGATGACCTTTGAATGATGGCACATCCAACTAATTCAAGGCAATGACCAGACCATGAAAATTTTGAAAGGAGAAACAATAGACCTAGACACACTAGGGAGTGACAAAATTTTTATTTTGAAAACCTAATGAAGTCATAAAAAATTGACTTTGAGACCCTAACAAAAACCTTGTAATATCATATTTGATCTCTAGTGACTAGTTGGACTGATAGGCACTAACATGTCTAACCAAGGCTCTACGACTAGTAATTGAACCCACCAAGGGCTACAGGGTGTTTGTCCAACCAAGGCTCGAGGACTAGTAACTCAACCAAAGGTGTTACAATGCTCCAAAGCATTTCTCCAACAAAGGCTCCAGGAATTAGTAACTCAAACCAAGGTAAAGAAAACATGAGAACCAATGACAAAACAAAAAAATGAACTCACAACACCATGGTAATCCAATAAGTGGCAAGGCTAGGAAAATCCACTGTCAATCGAGGAAAACCTTAATGCCAATGACATGTCATGACCAATAAATCACATGCATATGTGACACATGCCAAAATAAGTGAGGAAAACATACATGCAACTTGATATCTTCAAGAAAAACTCATTGTAGCTTCCTATCTTGATGTCCTCTTGCGCATACGTTTTTCCAACATTCAGCTTGGAATAAGTGTCCCATCAACTAAGGTTATTATTTTGCCTTTATTAGCTTTTATTACATGGAATTTTCACCAAGGTTGTTATAGTGTCACATGGGAGCCTAGTCATACGAGAACTTCACTATTGTTGGTAACCAATGTAAGTGGTTGTTAACTTGCCAATGTACAATCATCCTAGTAAAGAGGGAGAATGTGCAACAAAGGTGAAACCACACCAATACCTTGCTGGTTGAGACCCATGGAAAGGGAACCATATTTTAGGGATAACCATTTTAGGTCAAAGGAAAGAGTTGTAGCATTGTTGGAGGAAAAACCACACTTCATAGGATCTTGAAGATACCTTACAATATGAAATAAGATCTTTGTATTTTAATAACAAAGAGAAGAGAAAGAGACTCAGACTTAGAAGAAAGGAAGAACTAGATAGTAAATGTTTTGGAAACTCAAAGGAATTGCACAACATTGATGCTACCATCCGACTGAGAGAAGGAATTGATATTTCGAGCAAAGAGTAGATCCGTTCCTTTGTGTTTTTCATCAAAAAAGTAGAAAAAAATTTCACAAACCCACAATCATTATTGAAGATAAACGACAACACTCAAAAAAATTGTTCTTCTATGCTATCAGAGAATAACTATAGCTTTCGTAATGACGTTCTCCAAGCCTCAAGATAAATGAATTGGGAACTTCATATGGTAGAAGTGTATGAGGCTATGTCATGGAGACTAACTATCTCTTTCTTTAATTTGTGTTTTTCTCTAGATATTTTGTGTAAAATGGAGAAGATCAGTTTAAACAAGCTGGTCATGAACAATTTCGTGTATGCATAAGAGAGTCAGAAAACAATTTTTGGAGCTCAATCTTTTCCCATGGTGGTGAATATTGCATGTGGGTGGAGTACATTGAAACAACATATATTTTCATAGTCATTAGTATTGAATAGCATTGCCATTTCTTGAGAATCATGCTGAGTGTAAACAACCTTCATGAATAACACTAAAGAGTAAGGGTTCCTGCCAAAGTGACATTTGTGCCCAAAGCCACTACTCACATCTTTCCTAAGGAGGTAACATTAAATTTTTCATTTGGTCTCATGTAAAAATATGTGTTAACATGCTCCCAAGTTTGGAAATTTTTGAGTTGTCAAATTCAATAAGATAAGTGATTGATATTTCCCTCTGGATTTGAAAATGGTATTTATTGAAGAATTTGGTGTAGCACGGTATTCCTTTCATAAATTGAAGCCATAGTAAAAGAACCTTCTAGAACTGATTGAGGCGCATTTTTAGTGAAAACCCTTTTAGGGTGTTTTATTTTAGATAATGGATAGAATCAATGATTTGTTAGAGTTATTAAACACTCTAATGGTCTCTATTGTTCATAACATAACAAAAATCAACAAATCCACACTCGCTCACATTCAAACATGTGTACTAAATGCATAAGAGAAGATAATTTTTTGCATCTTGAGTCACAATTCCAACAAGGTGAGTTACAACAATGGGAGCTTATGTTTGAAATTATTTTTGTTCAAAACAAATACAGAATCCCATAAACAACCAAAAACAAATCAAATTAGTAAATTTGATCATTCAGTTCTGACTGCAAGAGAAGATTTGAATACATATGTTTCCCAAACACATCATGAGACCATTGGAAGATTTTGTGAGAAACAAAAACATAACATGCCTTGGATATGACAAGGAGGTGTATTTTAATAATTTATATTATTCAAAACCCATCAAATTTTAGAGTGTTATATTTCTTCAAGACAACTTATCCTCACATGCTCCTCTTCCTCCTACATAATAGATTTTCATATGTCAACATTCTGATAGAGTTGTCCATGTAAAAGATCATTATTTTGATCGTCATCCATGTGAGCACTATCATAAAACTACTTATCATTCAAACAAATGCTTCATAAATAATACTCCTACAAGAATGAAGATTCACCTTTGATGGATCTCTTCTTTCCTCTATTCTTGGTAATGGGTTCAACAACCAAGAATATATTTATCTCATACCAAGATTTATTCTTATTGGGAAGTCTTACAATTAAGATCTATTCATCTTCTCACCTTGTATATGACACGGGGGGTGATTTATGGTGATCTATAAACTCGAAAGATAAATCAAGCGAGTGTAAGCTGCAACCTGAACATGTTGTCTGAGCCTAGAGCTAAAGTGAGCCATACATAGATTCAAAGTTCTAGCTACAGAAAGAAAAGCCCCTAAGCATGGATTTGATTGTTGTCCATCCTTAAACCATCGTAGGTTGAGACTCCCCTTTTGAGGTTGAGGTTCTTCATTTTTCTGTAGGTGGAGACCTCCCTTTTCTAGGTCTATGGTATCCCTCTTAAAATACTCAAGGACACTTCCTCTAGCAAAAGTGTTAAAATTGGCAACTAGGGCCAAACTCCATGTGGGTCATCTTATTTATGGCAGCTGATATTTATCTTGGACCCCTCTCATCGAGAGGTGTAGGATTGATCTAAATATAATCCAATTCAGATAAGCATTCATGGAGTTATGAATTTATTTGCGTTATAAGACAATTCGTCAAGGTCGGCGAGCAACCAAATAAACCCCACATGTGCTCAGCATTTTAGTATAAATAGAGATGCAGTTCAAGTCATTTCAACACACTTGGGATCTCTTCCTCTCTCTACTTGTCTTTGGGTTTTAGTAGGAGGAGAGATCCTAAGAAATAACGTTGCCCTGATCCAAAGGGTAGAAGGCCAGAATTGTTGAAAAATACGGAACTGCTGGAAAAGCTAAAAAACCTGAAACTGCCGGAAAAGCCTGAATTGCTAGAAAAGCTGGAACTACCGGAAAAGCCAGAAAAGTTGGAATTGCCGAAAAAGTTAGAACTGTCGGAAAAGTCGAAACTACCGAAAAGGTTGGAACTACAAGAAAGATCGGAAGTGTTGAAAAAGCTGGAACTGCTGGAAAAGCCAGAATTGCCAGAAAAACCGGAACTGCCGGAACTGCTGGAAAAGTCAAAACTACTGGAACTGCTGGAAAATCTAGAACTGCCGAAAATGCTAGGACTGCCGGAATTACTGGGAACAACAGGAACTACCAAAACTATCGGGAACAATCGAAGCTACCAGAACTGCTACGAACTACCAAAATAGTTGGAGCATCTGTCTCTGAAGGAGAGTAGCCTGTAAGGGACAACTAACTAACATTGAGATAGCTGTATGGTACTTAGCAGCAAATACACCAAGAATGTAATGTTATAGCTAGCATGCAAGGGACAACTAGCATGCAACAACAAGTATGCTAACGACAACAAGCGTGCTAGGGACAACAAGCAAGAAAGGTGCAATGAACACATATGTCAGGATGGAAACATGGTGCAGAAATGGCACATAATGTAGTACCATGATGGTTACAGTTATGATTAATGAAGCGTGATGAGATGCAGCATAGTGATGATGGGTGCAACATGGTGCAATGCGGTGAGGTGTAGCATGATGATGAAATCCACCACAATGATAGGTCAAGGAGTCACCTTAGACAATTAGTTGAAGTAGTACGTCTTCAATTGATCTCATGTATCATATTCTTAGAGATGATCTATGCTCTTATCTAGATAAGTCAAACTGTTGACTTCTATTGTAAACATACTATCTATCTCTCTCTCTCTGCTGGACTATTGAAGAACATATAAGAAGAATTGATCAAGGGTTCCCCACATTGGGGTTTGTCCCTAGCTAACGCCACATCTTGTCTCCTCTTGTCTTGGCTTGTCTTCTGCGATTTATGTTTATGTTCTATCTGGAGTTTACTTTAATGCTGATGTGATTGCTAATCTAGAAAAGATATTGAGCTAACTATGAAAATTGAAATAAATTTCTCTAAACATAGAACATACCTAAAATTAACATGGTATCAGAGCTGAGGTGAAGAAAATGCCCAAGCAAGAGTGAAAGAGAAATCATTGAAGACAGTTGGGAAAGGAAAAAAGGATCAATGGATTCCTCATCCCTATTCAAGTTCACCAAGGGTGAAGTCGAAGCAGAGAATATTATCAGAATGGTGCAGCAAAAGTTTCTGATGGCCTATGTAAAGATCACTTCAATGGGAAGCCCAGATCTAAGGGTGGAAGGAAAGGAAGATGCCTTGGTTGTAATAAGTTCGGTCATTATGTGAAGGAGTGTCTAAGGTAGGGACACATCACTTGATGATGATAACAATCATTCCAGGGACATCTTCAATGATCAGAGGAATGAAAGGTAATATAGGTCATCAAGGAAATGGTCGACTCTTCATAGAAAGCAAGGAACCCCAGGTATGAAGAATCAAATGTTGTTTCTGATAAGATAAAGAAACGTTTTCTTGTATTGGTCCTCTCCTTCAGATTATTTGGGAATCTGTCTTATTAATCGTAGTGCTTCAAGTCACCTCGCCAAATAGAAGGTTTCTCCCTCAAATTTGTTAGAGACGGAAACAACCGTGGGATTATACTTGGAGTCGATGCCACCTATCCCAGAAAGGGTGTAGGGAATGTTACCCCTCAATTGAATGAGGGTAACTCAATTCATTTATAGAATATCTTTTATGTACTTGATCGTAAGAATAACCTGGTGTCCATCTCGGAAATGGAAGTCAAAGGTTTTAGGGTGGCATTCATCAATGGAAAGGTACGTGTTAAAAAATATAATTTTCAAAGATGATTTTTCTCATGGGTTGACGGTTGGCAATTTGTATCAAGTTGCAGGATGGTCCAATGGGGATCATGTCAATTGACATATGACCTCTATAACACCAGGGGTCTACCTATGGGGCCCTACCTGATGTGAGTCAAATGGTGATAGGGATGTCTAAATTCAAGTAGAGCATGAACGTACATATCTGAAATGTACCTAAGGAAAATCTTATAAGGGGACTATTCCCCTCATGCAGCAAGTCCACAGGTTTGGAACAACCTGAGGAGTTTGAGATTCATGATCGGTAATCTCATGTATACAAGTGGAAGAAATCCCTCTATGGCTTGAAGCAAAATAGCCCAGGCGTAGTATGAGAGGATTGATAATTGTATGATGAAGCTGAGATTCACTAGGAGTGAAACCAATCCAAACCATTACACGAAGGTTGTGCATGATAGACCTCTAATACCGGCACGTTATGAGGACGATCTATTTCTAGCAGGTACAGACCCTCTCATTTGCAGAAGTATGAGGGAGTTGGATTCTGGATGTGGAATGATAAACTGGAAGCCTGTGACTACCTCAAGGATCTTAACATTCAGAAGTTATATGGTAGTGATGTTGGACCAGATTTGGGAAATGCCTCTGAGTTTGATAAACTCATTCATGTTGATGTTCTTGGTAAACTTTCGTCTAGATATATGTTTTGCAGTTAGCATGATGAGCTCCTATTTGGTTGAGCCTCATTGGATTGGTGCGAAGAACCTCTCATGGATTGAGATACATTGTCGGAAATATGAAATTGCATGATTATTAGAATGTTGACTGCGCAGGCAGTGTGGAGGATCACTAGACCACTTCTCAGTGCTGGTTCTCTTTAGATTCTGCTTCAATATCATGAATGAGAAGGAAGTAGAATTCGATTGCTATAAGCACCGCCAAGACCGAATACAAATCTACGAGTATGATCTCATGTGAAGCTGCATGGTTGCAAAAGCTCTTAAGTGAGCTATTTGTACACATGGTGAATACCACTGTGATTCTCTATGACAACCAGAGGGCGGATTTGATTATTGAGGAATCTCGTATTCGATGATTCCTGCAGCAGATAGACATCAAATATTGCCTTATCTGCGATATGGTAAGTCGATGAATGAGGAGGCTCCATCACATTGAGACTAATGTAAAGGTCACAGACATTTTATCAAAGCCCCGGGGAAAGGTCAAATCTATGACTTTCCTGAATGACTTGGAGTCATTGAGAGACCTTTTTGTAAGGGTCGTGCATGTTGCATGCATTGAGCTCTCGTACGTCTGGGGGCATGGGGTACTTACTGGAGCAACATATGACCACAGGGAGACTCACCCTCCCATGTTGGTGTGCTATGAATAGGATGATTAGTTCTCCCATGGAAACTATGGAACAAGATGATTAGTTGTCCTATGGGCCAGGATGATTAGTTCTCTCATGGAAACTATGGAATAGAATGATTAGTTCTCCTGTGGGCTAGGATGATTTGTTCTCTGTGGCGACTATGGAAGAGGATGATTAGTTCTCCTATGGGCTAGGATGATTTGTTCTCTGTGGCAACTGTGGAACAGGATGATTAGTTCTCCTGTGGGCCACGATGATTAGTTCTCCATGGCATCCACTGATAGGATGATTCATTCTCTTGTGGATAGGATGATTAGTTCTCCTGTCGAGGCAACCTACCCATGCAGTCTAGGACTCATGGGAAGTATCTCTCATCTAATCAATGAGCAAGGAAATGAGGATAGGGACTATCGATGGACGCATCATTGTATATACCATACTCCCTATACTAGGATGACCTCCATTGATCTGGGATCAATATGAGTGGTTCGAGACACTCTCTTGTGACATTGATTTGGGATCAATGAAACTGATCTGGGATCAGTATGAGTGGTTTGAGACACTCTCGTCTAATATTGATCTAGGATCAATAAAACTAACTTCAGGTCAGTAAGAGTAATGTGACACACTCTCTTCAGATGAAACTGGATTCAGGTTAGTAGAGAATGGTATGAGACATTCTCGATCAATTATTCTTCTTCATGGTTCAACAAAGTAGAGCTCAGCAGATCAAAGTAGAGCAGAGCTCAGCAGATCAAAGCAGAGAAAATTTCATCAGATCAGAGCAGTGCAGGGCACTGATGGAAGAGATAGTACAGTAGGACTATGGATCAATGGATGGAGTTCTCCCTAGTTGAGAGGGAGTGTTAACATTGGCAACTAGGGCCAAAATCCATGTGGGTCATCTTATTTATGGCAGGTGATATTTTTCTTGGATCCCTCTCATCGAGAGGTCTAGGATTGATCTAAAGATCATCCGATTCTGATAAGTATTCATGGACTTATGAATTTATTTGCATTATAAGACAATTCGTCAAGGTTGGCTAGCAACCAAATAAACCCCACATGTGCTCAACGTTTTAGTATAAATAGAGGTGGTCTTCAAGCCATTTCAAGACACTTGGGATCTCTTCCTCTCTCTACTTTTCTTTGGGTTTTAATAGGAGGAGAGATCCTAAATAATAACGTTGCCTTGATCCAGAGGGAAGAAAGCGAGAACTACCAGAAAAGATGGAACTGTCGAAAAAGCCGGAAAAGCCAAAACTACTAGAAAAGCGAGAAAATTTGGAAAATCCAGAAAAACCAAAAAAGCCAGAACTACCAGAAAAGATGGAAAAGCTAGAAAAGTTTGAACTGTAGGAAAAGTCGGAACTACCAAAGAAGCTAGAACTACCGGAACTGCTGGAAAAGCAAGAAGTGTGAGAAAAGTCAAAATTACTGGAACTGCAGCAATTGTCAGAATTGTAGGGAACTATTAGCTCTACCACATAACTACGGTCCTTGAAGGTTAGGGACAAGCTCGATTGTGATTGGTTATGCTCAAAGGAGGCCTATGATGTTTGTCCTCACCTTTTTCCTTACCCTGCTCGCCCTCCCTTCATCTCCCTTTCCTGTGATTTTCCGTTAAAAACCACATAAAAGGACCTTTTTCTCAAGCCCCGAGCACTAAGACCCAAAACCTCATCAAACTGCACCCATACGACTGTGCGCCTTCATAAACTCATCGCCCGTAGCCTCAACCATCAATCTCGACTCGCAATCCAATAGCAGGTGCTCTCCTCACATCCACGAAGTGACGAAACATTAACACGTGATGGAGAGTGGTTTTCCTCTCTCCTCCACCACCACACGTCACGCACTGGATGGGATCGCACGCATATGTCCTTTTACCACCTTATGCCCTGAGGCAATGAAATCAATGCCGCCTACCACTAAAACCTCCATTCCCACCTGATAAATGCCACATGCCTTCGTCGCCCGATCACCGTTGGATCTGTCCACCCAAGATCCAACGACCCATGTTCATTCAGCTCCCACTTCTTCCGATACCCTCCGCCAAGTCATCCCCACCATCTATCCTCCCGATCCAACGGCCAATATTGCTCCTTTGTCCAACTCACCCACTCACTATGCAGTCCATGCCCATTGACCATTCCGTATTCCTGAAGGACGAAAGCGACCGGCTGACGAGTACCAATTATAGTTGCCCCTCAACAACCACATTTAACAGATAGTATGGCCAAAGAGAAAAAGGACAGGGCATGAGCATGTAACTACATTTAGCAGTTATGAAACTTCATGGATACGAAACTCCAGCTGCCTGAGAGGACAGTAGAGCACCTGAGAAGATCAAATTCACTCACTCAGACAAGTAAATGCACTCAGAGGCTCTATCACGCAGTTAAATGCAATTGGTGGTCAATTATGACCCCTCCATACGTAAATTGGCCCAGTGCTTTTGTAATAAAACTCTATATATACCCAGAAACAAGATGTAATCGAGGTTGATGGTTTATGTTTTGATGTAAGATTCAACTACTGGAGACTGTAACTATTTTGACATTTACAGTGTCTCGTCTTCATTTTCAGCTAATACGAGCATTTTTTGCTGTTAATTGCTCGCTTTCCATTTATCTTCTCTTCCAAGTTGTGCCTGATACGCTGCATACTTGAACTATTGATGTTTAGCATTAGAGTAGCTGTCATCCTATCTCTATGTTAAAATCTTGCGTGTATTGTTGCATGAGTTATTCAGGTTTCTCTTCATTTGGTGCTAGAGAGCTATCATCTTGTCTGTACATTAGTAGATTAGATTGCGAACTTCTTTACTGGTTGCAGTCGGCCATGACATGGTGTTGTGCATCTGCTATTGTGGTCAGTATTCTCCATATTCATCCAATCTTAAACTATGAGTAGTTGGTGGTCTAAAGCCTTATAGTCTGAGAGTGTCCATGCATGTCTGGAGTGAAAAAAAGTAGAAGTGGTTATCTTGCTTGGATATGCATCATTCCTTCCATTCATCCATTTGGAATAATAAGTTGAATTTATATGTTACTAGGCATCTCCGAGCTACAACCTAGGAGAGTTTCTTGGAATCCTAACATAATTGGCACTATTACCGAGGAGAGAAGAGATTGAAGCTCAACTTCCCTGGCAGAACGACACAGTTCCAACTTTGATGATAGAAAAATTTTGGACACATTTATGGTTGTAATCATCTATCTGGCAGCTCTACTGGAGGACCAACTTTGGCGACTCCACTTTATAGTTATGGCTCAATTCGTGATGCATACTCTGAGAAATCCTCAGAAATCACTAGCTGACCTAGTGCCTGACCCTGAGAAGATTGTCAAGCAAAGAAAAACATCATAGAAATGACCATCAGCATCAGGTAAGACTAAACAATCCTATGTATCTCTACAAGAAAGGCTTCTAGTTGAGAATGTATAGTTCTAAGATATAGAGCCTAGCATTGTTAGTGAAGAAATACTCTCAGATATTCATAAAGCTCCTTGTTCATTTACTTCCCCTTTCGATCTTAGTCCAAAGAAAGTCTCCCATACAGTCCATCATATTCCTTTGTCTCTATCATTTCACTGCTTCCTACCACTCAAACTACTAGCACCCTTCCACCTACCCTAGTCATGGTAGGCCCACAAGCTCCTACTAAGATGGAAAGAATCATAGCTACTAGGTATGGACCCCTGGTCCTACCTATTCCTTTAGATGCCATGCCTATAGGAGAATATTAGAAATACATGCCTAAGTTCACTGGTACAGAGGGAGTAATTGTTGAAGAACACCTCAAGTCTTTTTATAGTTATGATGATAACCTAGATATCAGTGAAGATGATGTGTGGATGAGAGTGTTTGTCTAGAGCCTCGATGGAGAGGCTAGAAAGTGGTTTAGAGAACTGGCTCCTAGGTCCATAGCAGAAATTGAAGCATTAGATGATGTATTTTTGAAGCATTGGGGAGAGCAAAAAGACCTGCTACATTATCATACTGAGTTTGGTAACCTGAAGAGGGAAAATGGGGAATCAATATTTGATTTTAATAAAAGATCCAATCGTATGTATAGTAAGATACCAGTTGAAGTAAAGCCTACTCCCACCTCTGCCAAACTCACCTATGCCAATGCTTTTAACTCTGATTTCTGCCTACTTTTGAGAGAAAGAAGATGTGCCACTCTAGTTGAAATGCAATATGTAGCTTTAGAGGTAGAATCTAATATCATGGCCGCAGAGAAACTCAAGTGTCACGCTGATAGAAGGAGGTAGAGACGTGAGGCTTCTTCTTCCTCTACTTCATCTTCAGAACCTAAGTTAGACAAAATGACTAAAATGATAGAGTCATTGGCTACTGGAATATCTAAGCTGAAGGTTGAGCAGAGCTCTAGGAAGGCAAGGATTCCAAACACATTTGCTCCAAGAAATCCAAACCCATTCAAAAGAGAAAATGAACAATTTCAGATCATTCAGAGGGGTAAAGAAGCCGGTGAAGAACAAAATATTAAGGATCCTTTCCAAAACGTGGTCATGGAGGAGTAGCAGCTTGAAGAAGAGGATGAGATTCATTGCATGGAAGATAAGGGCAGTGCTGCCTTTTTGACATTGGCTGCCTACGAAGAATCATTACTCCAAGACCAGATTAGTCAAGAGTGGGACAACGAAGTTGTTCTGCAGAATTATGAATAACAAAGATATAATCTAAGGTCAAGACTAATCAATGTCAAGGAGAGTCTTGCCCAAAGATCTGATGTCCCCACAGAGCATCAGAACATCAAACAGAAAAGACCAGTAGCTAATCCTATCATCCTCAAAGCACCAACTCAAGAGGTAAGAGGTCATGACAAGTCCCCTTCCCCTTTCAACTTTGAATCAGAAGTCCAGGAGTTAAAAATATCTATGCCTCTGATAGAACTTGCAAAGAGTGAAGCTTTTAGAGAGCCCATCCTTAATGCTCTTGAGCTGAAAGCCTCACAAGCCTCCACTGACTATGTCAATTTGCAAGATGAAAAACCTGCAGTTGTGCTTAGCCCAACGACTAAACCTGCTAATGATAACTCTCCATCATTTTATGTCTCCTTGATCATTCATGACAAAACCCTCCATAACTGCCTGCTAGACACAGGGGCCAGCCACAATTTGATGCCCAAAGCCGTCATGGAAGAGTTAGGCCTTGATATCACCAGAACATATCATGATTTATTCTCCTTTGATTCAAGGAAGGTAAAATACCTAGTATTAATCAAAGACTTGGCCATTACCCTAACTCAGCTGCCCATGAAGAGCATGATGATGGACATTGTAGTAGCAGATGTCCCTCCTAAGTTCGGCATGCTACTGTCCAGAGAGTGGATCAAGAGATTAGGTGGGACATTACAGAATGATCTATCCTATGCCACTATCCCAGTTTTTGGAGGGGAAAGCAGAAGATTGTATAGAGAAGCACAGTTGGGCTACATCATCAGTGATGAGAAGAATCCTTCTAATCATCCTATCTACACTGTGGACACTGAATTTTGGAGCATGTATTCTCCAAATAGAAGAATCTCAGAAGGCCTTAATGCAGCTCAAGAAACCAATAGTCCAAGCCCTAGGAGAGCAAGGAAGTCAGGTTTGGGAGATGTTCTTTGATGGAGCATGTTCAAGGGAGACTGCAGGAGCAGGGGTGGTGCTGATATCTCCAAAACAAGAAAGCACACATCTGTCTTTTAATCTGGCTTTCCAAGTCACCAACAATATGGCAGAGTATGAGGCTCTAATATTGGGCCTTAATGTAGCTAAAGACAGATGAATCAGAAGAATAAAGGTGTTTGGAGATGATGATCTCATCATTCAACAAGTGAACAAAACATTTCAAGCAAGGCACCCAAGGTTGAAAGCGTATAGACATGAGCTAAGTCACTTGACACGGGGATTCGGGACACGTAGGATTCGAGATTCATGGTGCCGGATTTGGACACGTTGACCCCCCGGAACAGGACACGTTAGGATTTGTTATATATTATTTTATTAATATATATATATATATATATATATATATATATCTATATATATATATATATATATATATATATATATATATATTAAAAATTAGATATTTCTTACACAAATTTTAATTAATGACACAAATTTATTGATTTGAAACATAGATCTTAATCTATAGCTATTAGCATGCATAGTACATACAAAATTCAAATAAATGTCAGTGGTACTGGTCACATAAATTGTAAATCTATTAAAAATTTAAATCATGATTCATAATTCATAACTGAAAGACAACTTACAACTACAAGATAGTAAGATAAACACACTGAAAACTGTAGTTTTCTCATTAAGTCATCAAATCAAAATGTCTTACATAGGTAGTGTTGGTGCAATGCTAATTGCAAATAGAAATAGAAAATAGAAAACAACTACAGGTATACAAGCCTCAAGGCATCAATCAACATCAGAATTAGCATCACTGTCCTCATCATCATGGTCCCCATTGCTCTCCTCTACATCCTCCTCCTCCCTTGTATCCATACTCACCTCTGCATCTGCTGGTGTGGAGGTTGACCCCTCTAAGTCATCAAATCTAATAGGCTCTAGCACTAGATCATTGAGATCTATGTTGGTCAATTCCAACTCAACAGTGGTGTCCAGACCCATATCATCAGGAAAGACATCCCACATCTTTGTCTTTCCCCTCAACCACTCTTCCATCTGCTTGTAAATAAGATGAAGGTTGGTGTGCACATACACCATTGTCTCTGCCTTGGACTGCTCAAGCCTGCTCTTCTTCACATTATGAAAATTCCCATATGTGCTCCAATTCCTCTCGCAACAAGAGGATGAAGTCACCTCAGAGAGGAGCTTCATGGATAACTGATGAAGAGGAAGGATTGTTGCCCCATGATTTTCCCACCAAGAATACGGCTTCTTAGCCCCCTGTCTCTAATCACATCATAACCTCCAAATCAATCACTGCTAGTGGAAAAATCTGCAAAGGCATCCTCCACCTCAGCAAGAAATGCACTATCCTGATTAATCCCCCTAAATGCCTCTTTCCTCCCCTGTGAGATTTCACCATCCATGTGAGGAGGGAATCTGCAGGAAGGTCCACCATTCAACCACTCATGGTTGTAGTATTTAGGGTTCAATGAGTGAGCCAAACAATGTAAAGGTGTACAATTATTGTCCCATATGCTGACAAGAATATCATGTATGGTATCGCAGAAGGCCTCTAGTGATGTCTCATACTCGGGGCACTCACTCTGTAGGATAATGCTCCTCATAGACTCAATCATGGAATCCCATCCCTCATAAACCTCTCCTAGGATGGGTTTGTCTGTATCTGCAACTCGAAGAAAAGAAATGATAGGGTCCATGATCTGAATAATTAGATGTACCCTCTCCCACCAAGCATCATCTAGCACTGTGTCCTTCACTCTTTTACAGGCTGCATGATCTGTCTTCCTCCAAAAAGACCAAAACTCAGAAAAAACCATGGACCCAAGAGCGGTCTTGACCTCCCTCAACCTCTTCAACATCATGAATGAAGATGCAAACCGTGTATCAGCAATCTTCAACAATGATATATTGTTGTACTCCTTGAAGATAGTGAGGGCATTTGTATGATTTTGCACAAAGGTACGGATATGTCTTGCATCCTCAATGATGCTTCCAATCCAAATCACATCCGAAGCAATGGATTTCAGTGCTAAGTTCAATGAATGGACAACTCAAGGTGTCCAAAACACTTGTGGATATTTAGCTTCCATAATCATTCCAGCAGCCTTGCAAACAGGTGCTTTATTTGTAATGATTTGCACACAAGAATCAACACCTACATCTTCAACAACTTTAATAAATAACACACCCATAAACTGTGCATCCTTGTATTCGCCAAGTGTATCCACTACTTTCATGAAAACTGGACGATTCAAGGAAGACACCATGAAGTTGATGATTTGGTGTCGTGTTGGATATATCCATCCATCAGAAACAATGCTAACCCTAGATGTTGGCCATGATGCTACAATAGGCTCAAGCATTTTTTGCACCTCTTTTTTTGCCTTCATCAACAATGTGGTTCTTAGCTTCTCTGACCCAGGAGGCACAAACCCTACTAGAGCCCCTTGAGTTAGAGCTCGGCACATCTCAACAAATAAAGGTGAACGTGAAACATTAAATGATATGAAGTTTTGATAGAAGAAGAAGGAAATGGTGAGATCAAGCTCTTCCCGTCTCTCTTTTTGGAAAATCTTGTCCATTGGACAAAGCACTCTTCTTTTTTATGCTTGTCCCCTGGTAGAAGTAGAACTCTCAAATGGAAATTTTGTTGTGGTTTTCCTCAAAAATGTAGGGGGGTCTTCATTCTTGGGTTTTTTTTATTTTGAAGCTAGTGCCACATGTTCCATACCAACATTGCCCTCCTTTTCCAATTCTTTTCTCTTTTGTGAAGTAATAGCTCTACAATATCCAATCCCACAACCAGGTAAAGCCAACAAATGTGATTTCACATGGTAATATGTGTGTTTCAAAGAAATTTTACAAAAGTTGCTTTTCCATTACACATTGCCTCCTCCCTTTCCCTTGTTGTCCGGCCCATCCTCTCTTGTGACATATTTCCACAATGGATATTTATCATTGTCTTTAAGTCCTCTTTCCTCAACATTACTTGCAGCAGACTCTGATGATATTGGGGGAGGAGGGGCATCTCTACCCATGACATTCTTGCCCTTCCTTTACCACCTAACTGCTGCCTTTGATTGAGCCATGAACACTGTTACCTGTAAAAAAAATGAACAAAGCGTGCACGAATTTGTAAATAAAAAATCATTTACAAACTGCTGTAAAAAATGCAAAAGAATGGAGGTGAAATGCCAGTCCTAGAATAGAGACAGTTTTAGCATATCTTTTGGAAATTCAAGGTTGCTAGAGTATTATGAGAAATTCAAGGTTACGATACACATAATTAAATAGATTCCACTGTCCAGATATAAAGTTATTTGAGATTCATTACAAATCAACCCCATTCATAACAACCGTAGGGTCCTTACTATTATAAATTGGTAGCTATTCAGCTTCAGAACAGTCTGGCATGTTTCATGCAAGTTAACTTTCAAAAGCATGGCACCGAATTAACCTTTCACTTTCAAAATTTAGGCATAGCCACATAGGTTAGTTATCTGAAGTTTGGTATCAAACATAATGAGTGCACTTCTTGGCAACGTGTAGTTTGAATGGATATGAACACCGAGTTTTAAACTTTTACCAAGTCAAGTCATTGTTCAGTCATTGATACAGGAAAGTGCATTTAATTAGCATTGAGCGGTCAATGATGGCATCGAAGGCCTGTCTTGATTTATTTAAGGAAATGTTACAAGGCATAGCGAGGCATGGAGACCATTTTGCTATACAATCCACTGTTCGGGGATATACTGATGACGAGATACAATTTAAATATTGAGTTTGGAATTCATTTTGAGTTGGTGAACTGATGGACAGCATGAGGGGCCATCATGTAAACCGTTAAATTTTAATGGTTCACCACCCCATGCATTAGTTTATGGAAGAAATTGCATTCTACAAACACTGAACAGTGAGATCAGAAATGCTGCAACTGCACTTACCTAGTCGACCGGTGGTTGATTCCCCTTGCTGACATTTGCTATACTCCCTACTGCAACAACACAAATCACTTACCAACAGCACAAATCACTTGCCAAATGAAAATATTAATGAGCAAACATGACCTTTTCATACCCGCGCTGAGCTTAGCGAGTCTGGGAAATAGGACACGATACCCAAAATCGCGACACGCTTTTGAAAATCGTGACACGACCTCGGATTCGACGAGTCAGAAAAGGACACGATGTGTCATATGATTTGGTCATGAATCCAAACTGAATCGTGTCGGATTCGCTGGATTCAGGATTCAAGGGGCCTCTAGAGCGAACCCGGTTATCTAGGAGATGAGGTATGGAGACTTAAAGACTCTTTTGATAGTTTTTCTATCTCATATATCCCTAGAGTAAAGAATCAGCTTGTTGATTCCCTTGTTGTATCTGCTAGCATGTTTATCCCTCCCATGCCTCATAGACTAGTTTATGAAGTTCAGATGAAGTATAGACCATCCTTGCTTGATAATGTCCAGCATTGGAAAGTTTTTGAGGATGATGATGAGGTAAAAAGGTTTTTGCAAGTCATTGATGAATTCTCTAAAATGCAAATTGATCAAGAGAATGAAGTCTTGGAGGAAAGTCCCCAGCCCTAGCTTAGAAAAGAATTGATAAAGATAGCATTGCCCAGCTGCCCAGCAATCACATACTTAAAGGCCCAATTCCTTTAGAAAAGTTGTTTGACCAAAATGGTGTGCCTTATAAAGCTACCCAAAAAGAAGATCGATCTACGGTCCATAGGCATAATATAGGGAGTCCAGATCATCCCAGATATATAAATCTATCTACGCATCTGTCTGCTGCCCAAACTTTTGAGTACTGCAACTTACTGATGTTTTTGCCTGGGAATATAGCGACCTAAAAACTTATGACAAAAAGATCGCCGGCATAAAATTCCTTTAAAGAAAGACACCATCCCTTTCAAGTAGAAGCTGAGACACATAAACCCTTTGCTCCTCCCTCTGATTGAAAAAGAAATCAAGAAATTACTGGCTGCCAAATTCATAGTCCCTCTTAGATATTCAAAATGTGTAGCCAACTTGGTAGTGGTGAGGAAGAAAAGTGGAGAAATCGGGCTCTGCGTTGATTTCAGAAATTTAAACAAATGCTCTAAGAAAGACAACTATCCCCTACCCAAGATGGAGCATTTACTATAGAAGGTCTCAGGAGCCAAAGTGATTTCTTTCCTGGATGGATTTTCAGGATATAACCAGGTTGTTGTACATCCAGATGACCAAGAGAAGACTGCATTCACCACTCCTTGGGCAACTTTTATGTATTCCAAGATGCCTTTTGGGTTGATGAATGTTGGAGCCACCTTTCAGAGAGCCATGGATATACCATTTGTGAGTGAGAAGGACAAGTTTTTCCTAGTCTACCTTGATGATATAACAATATACTCCAGTAGCCATCAGGACCATTTGCAACATCTGAAGAAAGTGTTTCTGAAGTGTAGAAGGTTTGGGTTTTCATTCAATCCTAAAAAGTCAAAGTTTGCTCTAGAAGAAGGTAGGTTGTTAAGACATGTTGTTTCTGATGCAGGTGTCAGAACTGACCCAGAAAGAGTAAGAGCAATACAGACCTTGTCTGTCCCAAGATCAAAGAAGGATATCTAGTCCTTTCTGGGAAAGATAAATTTTGTAATGAGGTTTATTCGAAATTTTGTAGAACTTGTAAAGCACATCACCTCTATGCTGAAAAAGGGGTCCGATATCAAATGGATTGATGCAGCAAGAAGATCTTTTGAATCCATCAAGAGAGCCATTATGGAAGCTCCTACCTTGATCAGCCCAGATTATAGCAAGGAGTTCCATATATTTTCATTTGCCTCTGATGACACCCTTGTAGTAGTTTTATTGCAAACAGATGAGGAAAGTTCAGAGCATCCAGTGGCATTTTTCAGCAAAACCTTAAGGGATGCTGAGTTGAGGTATGATATCATTGAAAAAGAGGCATATGCTCTTATCAAATCTTTGAAATCTTTCAGAATATACATTCTGCATTCCAAGGTAATTGCATATCTACCCTTTGCTTCAGTAAAATATGTCCTAACGCAGCCAGATGCTGATGGAAGATGGAAAAAATGAATCACAAAGCTTATTGAATTCAACATAGAATTGAAGCCTACCAAGCTTGTCAGAGGTCAAGGCCTTGCTAGAATAATGGCTAAAGAAAATTACTTTCTCTCAACATGTAAGAGACTATCAATACCAGAATTCATCAGGAAGTGCTTACGTGGAATATTTGTATGACTCATTACTATGTGAGTATACTGTACCATTTGATAAATACAATAATCTTATAATTCTATAATACTGCACACACATGTGCTTGCATGGAAAATTCATATAACTCATTAATATGAATGGATATTAAGCATGTTCCTCTCCAACATGTTTATCTTAATTACTACTTAACCAAACTATGGCAACAAGATGTAAAACTATCCATGAAAAGGCATAGGTATATATATATATATATACCACAATTAAGCCAAGATACGACCATGGGCTTCCTCCATTATATAATCCTCGTTTCATATATTAAGTGAGATTTGTTTTATTCACCAATCCATATTTAAATATCTAACCTAATATAGTTTTCCATACGGTTCCTTAACCGGTACGTGTTATGGTTTGTGTTAGAGATTTTAAGCAAAAACTTTCTAATTTCTCTTGATCATTCATATATGTATTTTACCTTCACTTCTAAAACCACAATCTCCACATGCTCAAATATGACTAATTTGGAGATTTACATGAAAAATAATCCTACTAAGATAAACTAGAATTGGCTTTGCTCATTTACGGAAACCATTATAAATAAGGATTTAATGCATAAATATTTATCTAGTTATTTGTTATAAGCATACTATGTTCCAAGCCCCAAGGGATAGCTCAAATGGCCGAGTTCCCGTTGCTAAAGCACTTTCCCAGTTTGGGAGGTCACGGGGTCAAATCTCCTCGACGCCCTCGGGGTTAGGCCTATTAAGATTGGCCGATGGGTAGATCCCTTCGGGTGGATCTTCCCTGATATTTTCCCATGGATGTAGCGCCCACTCAGTGACTGTGAACCACAACTTAAAAAAAAGCATACTATGTTGCATACTAAACATAGTGATGATCAAGTTCCTATTTAAAAGAGGTCTCACCCATATATGTTCAAAATATAAGCATTTCAAAATGAGTGGGATAGCTGTTAGGATATTCCGACACATAGGAAATAGTTATGTATAACTTGGTCTAGTATAGAGTTAGGTAAAGTGTGTTTCTTTACTATGTACATTTTGTAACTTACAATCCGACGGTCATGGTATGTAGTGATCTGACGGTTCATTCTCTCCTCGGTATTACCGACACTTGATCCATGGCATAACACCCGATTGGTCCATGATCTCTATTTAAAGAGCATGGAGGGTGATTTGTAGGTTAACTGTTCATGAGATAAGCTTATGTAAAATTTCATTCTTTTATTAATAAATTGCCTGAAGTGGTCGCGTTGGCTCAGGCCGTGGACTGTTTCCCTCTTTGAGTGTTTTAACCACGTGAAAAGTATTGGTGTATTGATATGTGATCTGTTTGTGAGCAATGTCCTTTGGTGTTCTGTCTGAGGGACTTACCCTCTAATTTCCTACATGGCATCAGAGCTATTTGAGGGCCGCGTCCGTCAGTGATCCAAATCTAAAGCCAGTAGAACTGCATCTGACTGTCGTTTCCTAGATCTACTATTTCTAACTACTTTCGGGCCAAGAGGACTGCTCTATTGTGTTGGGAGCATTTGTTCTAGTGTGGAACCCCTTTTGTTTCACGCGAAAAGGTTTCCGATAGCGCTAGCTACGTCATTTTTAAGATCTGGAGGTATACAGTGTTTATTTGTAGTTTACAGTGAATTTCTCTCTGTTTATTTCGGTTTCGATTTATTTAGCATTTTTTATTACTAGATCTATACCTTTAATTTCTGTGCATGCTCTTTGCCCCGCGACTCTTTGTGATCTGGGCAAATCAGAAACAAAAAGGAAGGATTTTTCTCATGGGTATGCTCTTTTCCGCTGCACCTTATTGTGATCTTGGAAAATCAGAAACATTGAGGAAAATATTTAGATTCTGGCTAAAGCTAACTTCAAGCCGCAAGTTTCATTTTTTTTGTATGTCCATGTTGGGTTTTTTGTTTTTTGTTTTGTAGGGAAAAAGAGCTTTCTCAAAGCAAGCTTCAAGCCCCCTCTCTCCCACACTCTCTCTCTCTCTCTCTCTCTCTCTCTCTCTCTCTCTCTCAAACTTTTTGTATAGCTCACTTTGTCCAAAGCTAATTTATGAGAGTAGAGGTCTTGAGTTCAAGTCTCCTTTTTGTGGGGGCAGATTTTTCATTTCCGCACATTCCCGCACTTCATCGGCATCTTCATCAAATTTTCTTCAAAAAGCCATAACTTCTTCATCCGGAAGCCGTTTTCAAAACCGTTTTTTTTTAAACAACCTAATTTTTTGAGATATTTCCATTGGAACACTTAGTTTCATCATCTATAACTTCAGTTTTTGTTAAAATGGAAAGTCCATGCCAAGTTATTCTTGACAGCACCAACTACTTCCAATGGTGGTCGTACATTGTGGATTTACTTAGAAGTAAAGGTCTCTACAGAATAGCCTCAGGCCAAGAAACCAAACCGAAAGATGAAGATAAGGTAGCTAAATGGGAAAATAGGCAAGATCAAGCACGTGGGTTGATAGGGATGTCTATTTCTCCAGATCTTAGATTCCATATTGCAGAACTTGATACTCTTGATGAAGCATTGAAACAGATTACAAAATATTTTGGAATAAAAAATGAACTTAGAGCCCATCAACTTGAAAATGAGTTGCTTACATTGGACCCCAATAATTTTTCTTGCATTGAAGATGTTTTTTCCAAGTTCAAGACCCTTAGACTTCTCTTGGAAGGTGTTAAGGTTAAGAAAGAAGATAGTAACCTTATCTATTCCATTCTTACTAAGTTGGGACCAGCCTACTCTGTGTTTGTTTTCACCTTCCATTCTACAAGAGAAGCCTTCATTTCTCCAGGACAAGACTACAAGTCCCCTTCCTTTGATTCTTTTTATGATTCTTTAATAAGAGAACAAGAAAAACTCTTACACCTTGGTCATCTTAATCTTGGAAACTCTTCCAAGAAAGTGTTAGCTGCCCAGCAGCAACCAAATCCAAAGAATCCTAAGAAGTTGTATCCTAAAATGAATGGTCTTAAACCAAACAAGGGTCCTAAGCAATCTCAGCCTCAAAATGAAAAATCATTTCAACAAAATGATAAGACAAATAAAAACAAAGGGAAGAAGACTGATAGACATTGCAACTTTTGTAATCGAGATGGCCACTTACAATCCAAATGCTTTAAGAAGATGGAAGCCTTGGAAGCAGCAATGAAGAAGCATAACATCCATTTGGATCACTCTTCAACTTGAACTTCATCTTCAGGAATGACACTTTTTGCATGTGGTTGTCAAGCATCTTGGTTTGGCTATGCACTAAATTTATCTTCTTCTTCTCATTCTCATGAGTGGCTCATTGATTCTGGAGCTTCTTATCACATGACCAAAAACAAATCCATGTTTTCTTCTTAAAATGATTGTAACACCAAAAATATATATGTTGGTGATGATAGATCTCTTAGTGTTGTAGGGACTGGAACTGTTCATATAGACAATGGTCAGTTTAATGATGTATTATGTGTTCCAACCTTATCCTTCATCCTTCTATCTGTGTATCAGATAACTCATTCAGGTGAAGGTAAAATCATTGAATTTTCACCTCACGATGTTGTAATTAAGGACCTAAGAGATCCTAGATAGATTTTAGCTAGTGGCATTGCTGATGATTCTACAAGTTTGTATAAGTTTCACAACTTTGGGTCATCAAATATTCCCTCAGTATTTGTTGCTCATAATGATGAAGTGAGCAAACTTTGGCATGAGCGATTTGGTCACTTAAACTATCGCTCCCTTCAGAATCTATGTAAAGAAAATATGGTGACAGGTCTTCCAATGGTATCTTGCAGAGATGGTGTTTGTTCCAGATGTGTACTCGGAAAACATCATCGGGATAGTTTTGAAAAACTTGCCTCTTGGCACGCCTCAACCCCTTTACAGCTCATGCATAGTGATTTATGTGGTCCACTTCCAGTTGTTTCATTCTCTGGCTACAAGTATTTCTTAACTTTCATTGATGATTTCTCCAGACACACTTGGGTATACTTCTTAAAACTCAAGAGTGAAGTATTTAACATGTTCTTGGCCTTTAAGGCCTTTCTTGAAAAACAATCTGGACATCAAATTCTTAAGCTAAGATCTGATAATGTTGGAGAATATGTTAACAACAAATTCATCAACTTTTGCACTGAGAATGGAATTCAAATGCAACATATTGTTCCATATACTCCACAACAAAATGGTGTAGCTGAAAGGAACAATCGCATCTTAAAGGAAATGGCTAATTGTATGCTTCAATCTAAAGGAATTAGTCTTAATTATTGGGCAGAAGCAGTTAACTGTGCAAATTACATAATAAATCGCACTCCTACTAAGGTTTTAAAGAATATCACTCCAGAAGAAGCATGGAGCTCAATTAAACTAGATGTAAGTCACTTTCATGTTTTTGGAAGTGAAGCATGGGACCATATTCCAGATGAGAAACATAAAGCTTTAGAACCTAAGAGAGAAAAATGTATTTTTTTTGGATATTCTGAAGATGTCAAAGGATATAGACTTATTCCACTGAAGTCCAAAAATGTTGGGTCCCTATAATACTAGTGATTACCCCATTACTATTGTAGTTATACCCCTTATTTATATTTTTGTGCCCCTATTACCCCCATATTGTTATTTCTGTGCCCCATAGAATCCCTCTATTGTTATTTTTGTGGCTTTATATTATTATTGTTAGGTCGGCTGGATTATATTGTGACTCCTTAGACTCCTATATATAGAAAGGAGGTTTTGTCATTTGTATCATCCAAGAATTGTTCATTTATGTAATGTAAAGGAGGTTGCCCCCTCGAAGAGGCTGAATTCTAAGGCGTGGATCTCTCTTTTCTATCTTTTTGTGAGCTGGTTTCATAACATTTGGTATCAGAGCTTTGGATTCTAGGGTTTCGCTGCTCCAAACAGGTCATCGTGGAATTTTCGCTATAACTTTTTTTCTGTGACGTTTCAGAAGTGAAAAAAAAACCCATTTGAGAAGAATTGGCGCTGAACCTTGGGTCCGAATTTCAGAGCTTTTCGCATGATATTTTCGGAGATATGATCTGAGGAAGTTGGTCTTTTTGCAGACTCCTGAATTACATTCAAAACAGGTGACCTGGGGAAAATCGTCATAACTTCTCTCTGAGGATCGGATTGAAATTTCGTAAAAAGGTACAGAAAGAGGACGGACTGTAGTTTCTTTTGTGTGTGTTTCAGATTCAAAGGTTGAAACAGTGACTCGTGGCACGTCGTACAAGTTCGCTCTACTGAACCAGTCTAAAAGCAAGTCACTGTGGGAGATTTCACATAACTCTTCCTTGGAGAATCCAATTTGGCTCAGACTTGTGGCATTGGAAAGAGGACATAGAAGGCTACTACAGGTAGCAATTTCAGAATTGGATGATCCGAAATTACAGAGATACATCAGATTCAATATCAGGCTTCTATAAAGTGAAAAAAGGTGTGTAGTTTTTTTTTAATTTTTGTGTAAGCTTGGTTTAACGGAATTCAAAGGGCATAGTAAAGCATTATTATCGGTAACTGATGCCCCGAGGAAAGAAAATGCAAACACCTAGTAAGGAACCTGAAAGCTCTAGCATGACTCATGAAGAAGAGGAAGAAATGCTACATGATATATCAAAATTACAAGAACAAGTGCAACAAATGTCACGCTCACAAAAGCTAACAGAAGCTAAGATAAGTGGCGTGGAATCTAAGATAAATGGCGTGGAATCTAAGATAAAGGGAATGGAAGCTAAGATGGATGGCATGGAAGCTAAGATTGACGCTAAAATTGATGGCATGGACGCTAAAATTGATGGCATGGATGATAAGATGGATGAATTGAAGAAGTTGCTACAAGAAAGGGTCACTAATGGTGAAAAGGTAGTAAAGGAAACTCATGATGAGAACAAAAGAAATGTTAATCATGATTCCATAGACTCTAATGTTGGATCGAAGACTCACCATGTTCCAAAAATCGATATGAGGAAGTTTGATGGCAAGGATCCCGCCACATGGATATTACAGATGGAGCAATTCTTCGATCTCAATAATGTGCAAAACACACAAAAGGTACGTATGGCAACTTTATATTTGGAACCAAATCAGTTTGTATGGTATCAATGGCTTTGTTCTCGTAAACAATTTATCACTTGGGCAATTTTTACGGAAGAATTGATAGCACATTATGAGGATACAAAAAGCAACACTTTTTTTAGCCAATTGATAAGTCTCAAACAAAAGGGTTCAATAATGGAGCACATTGAGGAGTTCCAAAAATTGAACATAAGGGTAAAAGATATTCCAGAGGAGCATAGGATTGATGTGTTCATAGGGTCTTTAAAGGATAATATCCAACATGATGTGCGCCTTTGGGAACCTGATTCATTAGAGAAGGCATTCAGGTTAGCAAGAAAAATGGAAAGCAAAATTATGGCAACTAGGAAGCATACCATTCACAACTATAAAGACGGAAGTGTTGTTGCCCATAGTCTTCCACAACCTACAAGGTTGACACCACAACAATTGGAAGAAAAAAGAGCAAAAGGGCTTTGTTACAATTGTGATAGCAAATACACAAAAGGTCATAAGTGTGCTGAGAAGAAATTATTCTACATAGATTGTGAAGAGGAAGAAGAAAAGGAGCAAGAAAGGTCAAAAGAAGAGGATATATTCCAGGAACAAAGCCTAGATGAAGAAAAATAAATCCGACCATATCTTGTAATGCATTGGCGGGAATTACCACTCCTCAAACCATCAAGATAGAAGGACAAATCAAGAAGAAAAAGGTAATAGTGTTGATTGATTCAGGAAGCACCCACAATTTTATTCATTGTAGGGTAGCAAAAGAATTGAATTGCTTCCTATATCCAGCACCAGAGTGTCAAGTGATGATTGCAAATGGAGGAACAATAAATTGTTCTGGAAAGTGCCATAATATCAAGCTATCCATGGGAGAATATGTATTGACTAGCCCAATGCTTTCCATTCCAATGGGAGGTGCTGATGTTGTACTAGGAGTCCAATGGCTACAATCCTTGGGTACAATAGCTTTTAATTTTCAAGAACTTTTCATGAAATTTTCTGTGGAAGGAAAGGAAGTTGAATTAAGGGGTATTGCAGGGAAACCAGGAAAGATAATCAGCTCTAATGGCATGACAAAGCTTCTAAAAAAGGAGCAAAGAGGTGTAATTGCACAATTATGTTCGCTAGATGTTTCCACATTGGAATCATCTATTTCTCCAGATCTCCAAAAAGTCCTGGACAATCATTCCAAGGTATTTGAGACTCCCAAAGGTCTCCCACCTATGCGTGATCATGATCATGCTATTCATCTGATTCCAGGAAGTGTTCCTCCAAACATCAGGCCGTACAGATATCCCTATGTCCAAAAAAGTGAAATTGAACGTATGGTTGCAGAAATGCTAGAGGCTGGTATAATTCAACCGAGTCAAAGTTCTTTCTCAGCTCCAGTAGTATTGGTGCACAAGAAGGATGGATCATGGCGCATGTGTCCGGATTATAGGGAGCTCAACAAGCTCACTATTAAAGATAAGTTCCCCATTCCTGTTATTGATGAATTACTGGATGAATTGCATGGATCAATTTACTTCACCAAGTTGGATCTTCGTTCGGGATATCATCAAATCAGAATGAAGATTGAAGACATTCCGAAAACGGCATTTAGAACTCATGAGGGTCATTATGAATTTTTGGTCATGCCTTTTGGCCTTACCAATGCACCTTCAACATTTCAAGGTTTGATGAATTCAATTTTCAAACCATTCCTTAGAAAATTTGTGTTAGTATTTTTTGATGATATACTAATCTACAGCAAGTCTTGGAAGGATCATGTTGAACATGTTGACAGGGTGCTACAACTATTGGAGGAGAAACAATTATATGCAAAAAGATCCAAATGTTTCTTTGGAGTCCAGGAGGTGGAATATTTGGGTCATATTGTATCTCATGAAGGAGTTAAGGTAGACCCTAGCAAAATTAAAGCCATTAAGGAATGGAAAATCCCCACATCCATAAAGCATCTGCGAGGATTTCTTGGGTTGACAGGGTATTATCGCAAGTTTGTTAAGAATTATGGGAGAATAGCAGCACCTCTAACAACATTATTGAAGAAAGATTCATTTTCATGGACTCCGGAAGCAACAAAGGCCTTTGAACATCTTAAAGAGGCAATGTGCCAAGCACCGGTCTTAGCTACACCGGACTTCACAAAAACCTTTATTGTGGAATGTGATGCTTCAGGAAATGGAATTGGTGCTGTTCTAATGCAAGATGAAAGACCCATTGCTTTTGAAAGTCGTCCAATCAAGGGAAAGTTTTTAAGCAAAGCTATTTATGAGAAGGAAATGTTGGCAATACTCCATGCACTTAAGAAATGGCGACCCTACCTAATGGGAAGACACTTCAAGGTAAAAACGGATCATGATAGCCTTAAATACTTTTTAGAACAAAGATTATCCTCTGAAGAGCAACAAAAGTGGGTCACAAAGATGTTGGGTTATGACTTTGAAATCATCTACAAAAAAGGGAAGCAAAATGTGGTGGCAGATGCACTCTCAAGAAAGGATGAGGATGTGGAAGCATTGTTGTGTGCCATTTCTATTATCCAACCAGATTGGATAAACGAAGCAAGGGAGGAATGGAAGAATGACGAAGAAGTGTGGGCACTTATTCGAAAGCTACAACAAGATTCCAGTACTTCTGATACATTTAGCTGGAAAAATGATTCGTTATGGTACAAAGATCGCTTATACCTCTGTAAGAATTCCCAGCTAAAACAAAAGATTCTTATGGAATTGCACACTTCTCCCTTAGGAGGGCACTCAGGATTTTTAAAAACTTACCACAGGGTTAAGAAGGAATTTTTTTGGGATGGCCTTAAATCAGATATTCAAAAGTTTGTGGCGGAATGTTTGGTTTGCCAACAAAATAAAGTTGAAACAATTAAGACACCGGGTCTATTACAACCTTTATCCATTCCAAGCCAACGTTGGGAGGAGGTTTCAATGGATTTTATCACAGGTTTACCCAAGTCTGAGGGAAAGAGTGTCATCATGGTGGTAGTTGACAGACTTACCAAGTATGCACACTTTTGTGCATTATCACATCCATTTAAAGCCAGTACAGTTTCTACTGCATTTATGGAAACAGTTCAAAAGCTACATGGAAACCCAAAGATTATTGTAAGTGACAGAGATCCCATTTTCACTGGAAATTTTTGGACAGAATTATTTTCTTGTCTTGGTACTCAGTTAGCTCATAGCTCATCTTATCATCCTCAATCTGATGGGCAAACTGAGATAGTAAACAAATGTTTGGAAGGATATCTTCGTTGCTTTGTATCTGATAAACAGACACAATGGGTCAAATGGTTGCCTCTGGCTGAATGGTGGTATAACACTTCCTTCCATACAGCAACAAAAATGACCCCATTTATGGCACTTTATGGGTATCAACCACCATCCATCACATCATATTTAAGAGAAAATTCTAAGGTTCAGGCAGTGGAACATCACATCGAACATCAACAACAAGTCCTCCAACTCTTAAAGGATAACCTCGTGTTGGCACAAAATAGAATGAAACAACAGGCAGATCAACATCGCAGTGAAAGAAGTTTTGATGTAGGTGATTGGGTATTCCTACGGCTACAACCATATAAGCAAATGTCCCTAAAGCAAGCTAAGAAGGATAATAAATTATCACCAAAGTATTATGGTCCGTACAAGGTGTTGCAAAAGATTGGTACTATGGCATACAAATTGGAGCTTCCTGCAGCTTCTCGATTGCACCCAGTTTTCCATGTTTCATGTTTAAAGAAGGTTATAGGTGACAAGCTCCCAATTCAAACAATATTGCCAGAACTTGACGAGGAAGGAAAAATTATATTGGAACCGGAAGCAGTCACAGAAACAAGAACTCGACAGCTACGAAATCGATCAATTTCAGAGTATCTTATCAAGTGGAAGAACTTATCCGCTGAAGATTCCACATGGGAGGATGAGAATTTTATGCAGAAGTATCCAGAACTACTCAAGCGTTGAGGACAACACTTTTTTGAAGGAGAGGGGCATGTTGGGTCCCTATAATACTAGTGATTACCCCATTACTATTGTAGTTATACCCCTTATTTATATTGTTGTGCCCCTATTACCCCCATATTGTTATTTCTGTGCCCCATAGAATCCCTCTATTGTTATTTTTGTGGCTTTATATTATTATTGTTAGGTCGGCTGGATTATATTGTGACTCCTTAGACTCCTATATATAGAAAGGAGGTTTTGTCATTTGTATCATCCAAGAATTGTTCATTTATGTAATGTAAAGGAGGTTGCCCCCTCGAAGAGGCTGAATTCTAAGGCGTGGATCTCTCTTTTCTATCTTTTTGTGAGCTGGTTTCATAACAAAAAATGTTATCATTAGAAGAGATGTAAAGTTTGTTGAAAATATATCGGCCTATGAGCCTAGTTCGGCGGATGTGCCACCTCTCCCTATCTCTTCTACTTTTGAAAATATTTCTTCTTCATATGATGAAAGCAAGGATGAAAATCCTCCCCCACCTTCTCAGGATCCTCCTTCAGCTCCTCAGCTTCCAAAATGGGTCGATGCTACTCGAGATGCAGCAGGTGATCTTGCTAGTGATCCTACAGATCAGTGACATACACATTCTCAGTTTGATAGAGCCTCTTCTTTACTAGCTCAAGCTTCAGCGAATTATGATCCTGACACCTTTGCAGAAGCTTCAGGCCATCCAGATTTGGAAGCAGCTATGAATGAAGAATATCATTCATTATTGGAAAATGATACATGGGATCTTGTTCCTCTACCAAAGGGACGAAAACTTGTTAGATGCAAATGGGTTTACAGAACCAAGTATGGACCAGATGGGAAAGTTGATAAACATAAATATCGTCTTGTTGCTAAGGGTTTTTCACAAGTTGAAGGCATTGACTACACTGAAACCTTCTCCCCTATTCCCAAAATGAACTCTATCCACCTTGTTCTTTCCCTTGCTGCCTCTTTCAAATGGGAAGTCCATCAGATGGATGTTAAAGCTGCCTTCTTGCATGGTGACTTGTATGAAGAAATCTATATGGAACAACCTATTGGCTTTATACAAACAGGCTCCAGCCTTGTATGTTGGCTTAAGAAATCCCTTTATGGTCTCAAGCAAGCTCCTCGAGCTTGGTATGCCAAAATGGATAACTTTCTTTTAGAAAATGGCTTTTCTAGGTGTCATTCTGACAATATTGTCTACACCAAGAAAGTGGGAAAGTCTCTTATCATTCTTGTTCTTTATGTTGATGATCTTATCCTGACTCGTAGTGACCCCAACCTTATAAACCATGTGAAGTCTAGCCTTAAAAGGAAGTTTGAAATGACAGACTTAGGACACTTACATTATTTTCTTGGTCTTCAAGTCTTGCAATCCAAGGAAGGTATTTCTCTTTCCCAGTCCAAGTATCCCTGTGATATTCTACGCCATTTTCATATGGAAGACTGTAAGCGAGCCCCTTCTCCCTTTCAGTCTGGATTCAAAATTTTAGTCACTTGTACTTCTCTTGAAGTTGATGCTACCTTATACCGTCAACTTGTAGGAAAACTTTTGTATCTAACCCATACTCGTCCTGACCTTTCCTTTGCTATTGGCCTTGTTGCTCGGTTTACGCAAAGCCCACGTGAAAGTCATTGGAAAGAAGCTAAAAGAATACTTCGTTATGTTCAAGGTAGAGTTCAGTTTGGGATTCATTACAGTGTCGAATCATCTCCTCTATTGGTTGGTTTCACTGATTCCAATTGGGCTGGTGACCTGATGATCAGAAGTCTACTGCAGGTTATGTGTTCACTCTTGGTTCAGGACCTATTACATGGGCTTGCAAGAAACAAGGTGTCACTTCTCTTTCTTCAGCAGAAGCAAAGTATCGTGCTGTTGTAGAAGCCAATAAGGAAGCCTTGTGGCTTCATCAGATCCTATCAGAGTTTGGCTTTCAGTAGTAGCATCCGACTACACTTTGGTGTGATAATCAAAGTGCCATTCAACTATGCAAAGATCCAGTCCAATATCAGCGTAGCAAACACATTGAACTGCACATGCACTTTATGAGAAAGCTCATTCACGACCATGTTCTTGAAGTGCAATATTGTTCAATAGATGATCAAGTTGCAGACATCTTTACAAAGGTTCTCACAGAGGCAAAGTTTACTAAACTTCGATTTATGGTTGGAGTTCAAGAAGTTGTCACTAAGGGGCAATAGGCTCTAGTGCCTCCTTCCTTCTCATATTGTGTCATATTTGTAAATCCTTCAATCCTATCCCAAGTTGTTCTTAAGGGGGGATGTTAGGATATTCCGACACATAGGAAATAGTTAAGTATAACTGGGTCTAGTATAGAGTTAGGTAAAGTGTGTTTCTTTACTATGTACATTTTGTAACTTACGATCCGACGGTCACGATATGTAGTGATCCGACGGTTCATTCTCTGCTCAGTATTATCGACACTTGATCCGTGGCTTAACACCCGATTGGTCCATGATCTCTATTTAAAGAGCATGGAGGGTCATTTGTACATTAACTGTTCATGAGAGAAGCTTATGTAAAATTTCATTCTTTTATTAATAAATTTCTTGAAGTGGCCGCGTTGGCTCAGGCCGTGGACTGTTTCCCTCTTTGATGGTTTTAACCACATCAAGAGTACTGGTGTATTGTTCTGTGATCTGTTTGTGAGCGGTGTCCTTTGGTGTTCTATCTGAGGAACTTACCCTGTAAATTCCTACAATAGCTCTATGGCCCAAGAAATAATAGTTACCTACTATGCCACTTACCACTAACTCTACTATTTGATGCAATAGAGATACATGGTCTTTATATTCTTAACAATGTTCATGAAAACCTTTTTCATTGAATAACACCTTACTAGGGCTTATATAATTATCGTTTTATTTAGTCAATTCCCTTTATAGCACTTGTAGGGGTGTCAATTTTCTCATATTGTAGCTGTGATAACATGATGATTATATCATTAATTTCATACATTGCTATCCACTACTTAGAATAATTTCTTTCACTGCGAGGTTTAATTTTTCCTCAAGGACAAGGATATTCTGGTTGGCTATGATAACATTAAAAAATTTCAATCTAATGGACTTGGATGTAGCCCTACTAATTATTGTAAATATCATTAAACACAAGCATGAGCATAAGCACAACCATATCCTTCATGAAAATTGTAGAGGTATAAGTAAGAGCATTTCCTTCATGAAACTTGAACCCTAATGAGAAATTGAATAATACCCCACATTCAATTTTATTTATTTTTAACAAATTTGAATGAACTCTTGATTAGTTTCAAGAGGTTGTACAATGGAGAATGGACAAATATGACTAAAATGTGAAAAATTTGGCAACTGCTCATCTTCTCCCTGCAACAAAAATTTAAGACTTCTAAATTCTAACTTCTACACCTTCCCTACCGAAACATTTTTTAATTAAATTTAAAAAATACTTGGCCAATCATATGATTAATAATTTAAAAACTACCTATATCATTGAAGTCCACCCCACAACAATGGAGAGTAGTCGGGCAGGTTAAAAAATGGCATAATCTTTCAGCATGAGAATGATATTTGTTGGTGCATTAATGGGGCTTGCAATATGCGTGGGCTCAAACCCATTTCAATTGAGTCTCATTGCCCATTTCCACAAATTTATACCATATGCAGTCGAATCCCCACCATGGTCGTAGCTTCCTTAGTTAAAGGACTAGAAAAAAAAACTTCAGAATTCTAAGAGAGCATCGCCTTTGATCCTCAGCACAGAAGACCTTACTCTGTTGTAGCCAATGGCTACGTCATCTTCTGGAATGGTCAACAATGGTTCGAATTTGCTATAATTAAAGAGCACCAAGATGAAATGCCAACAACTAAATTCTTAACTCCCATTTTAATTGCTATTTTAATTAACCACATTTGAATTCTTTTTTATCATGTTGGTTTGAGTACAAAGTATATTTTACCATGACGATTCCACCTAGCATTGTTCCATCTCTTTCAATACTTGCAATCTTACCTGATATGATAATTACAAATATAGTAGTTGCTTATATTATTATAACTATATACCTGAGACTGAAAATGCAGAATTAGGGAGGGAAACAATTGGTGCATCTCCTTCGTTGCATAAATAAAATGGGTACCTTTTTTTTTAGACCTATTCTACATTCTGGAATTTGTATTCCTACAGTCTCCCACACATGCCTTGTTGTTTCTAGTTTGAGTGGACTCTTTAGCTCAAAAATAAACAATCGAAACCTACATCATTAACTCCATCACGTCACTCATTTAACCTCTATGAGTATCACGATTTCCATAGCTGATTAGGTGGAAACTTGTTGGAATCCTATTCCACATCACAACCTATTCTGTCGATTACAGGACATATCTACAACTGAAACATGGGAGTGAAAGCATTAAGGGTGAGTCCACACTTACTGCATGCATATGTCGATGATGATTCACAACCTACCACGTGTTCTTTTTTACACCAATCTAAATAGTACTTTCCCACTGCTATCCACAGTGGATAGAGAACCAAGCTGGCTCTCTTTTTGTATTGATGGATAGAGCACGTAGTTGGGATCAACATTATCTCTAGAATTATTTCTAATTTCATTTTATGTGTAAGGTTGAGTGTTAATCACTCTATCCATTCCAAATCTTCCAACTCTTCTATGTTTTTCGCAAGAATAATATGTATAACTTAATCCGACTGAGGGGGTGTATAATCCTTATCCCGACGTCTTCATCTCACTATAAACAATAGGAAACAACTGAGATTTTCACTTTTTTCCCAATATTTACATGGAAACAACATTGTCGGGTTGTGACCAGCTCACTTACCTCCAAATTGGTGATAAAGTAGGCACCCGCAGTATTACGACCCTTTTTCTAGGACTTTCGGCATGTATTGTTGTTTATTCATAAAGCATGCTCCGTAGCCACCCCGAGTGGCATTTATCAAAATCCTACATAAAAACCACTATTTGTTCTACTGGGCATGGGAATAAAACATGCCATCATCGATGTGATTGAACTTATCTAATTTGCCTGAGGTATTGTTGTTTATCCATAACCCATGCAACATAACCACCACAAGCAGAGTTTATCCAAATCCTATAGAAAAACCACTGTTAGATTCATGAACTGCAAGAGAATCTTCCGTTGATCATTTTGATTGGGTAACCTACAGTTTCACATCCTCTTCATCTTCGTGGGAGCAGAGGCAGTGATTTGCACAACTCAGGGATAGACGGTGTTATGTGAGGGAAACAACCAAGTTCCCATCATACATGACCGCAATCGAATACTATAGAATGGCTTGATAACAAGTTAATCCCTAGAGAAATAGAGTGAGGTGTAAAGTGACATGCCCAAGAATGGGTTCCACCAATTGATTAAGAGATGTACTCAATTGATCTGTTGCCATTGTTATTGAGAGTTTGCATGTAGAATTAGAAGCTTAAGTCAATATCATGAACTCCCTTAAGTGTATTGCACAAATAATCTCCCTTGTGGAATCATTTACATGGTTTGGTGCTTACGTATTGAGAGCTTTTCTATTGGCTTATGGCTGGACTATAGACTACGTTGACTTGATAGTTAGTCGACTTCAATAATATCGTTGGTTTCTAAAATAAAATGATAATTTGATAACCCTTGATAGAAGCTTGAGAGCATGAAATCCCTTTTTATTTTTAAGAAATCCATGTTTATTTACCCTAATATCAATTTTGTCGAAAATATTGGTCGAATTGACCAAATACTAAATTTTTGACCCCTACGATCTTTCAAGAAATCATGTATCCATACACAATCGAAATAAAGTCAACCTCTTCTCATAACGCATGACACTCTTCACTAAATTTAATTTCCTGATCCAATTAAATTATGATGAATATTTTAATGATTCCTCCATAAACTATGTTATTATTTGGATTTAATCTTAAGCAATCATAATTCCCTTTAATGACTAGAAACCAGTACGACCCTAACATGTTCTAAGATCCAAGATTCAATTTTTACCTTTATGGATCTGGTTTATTTTTCTTATAGAGATTTTATAATTAAAACCCATCAATGAAACCCTACAGAGGTGGACGATTCCATAGCCCTAAGTGTTTGAACTTATGGCTCTGATACCATTTGTAGCGAACCTGCTTAGCCTACCTTGGAAAATAGCCTCTAGGCCCCATATATTTAAAATTTTTGTCTTGATTACAATTAAGATTTCACAATCATCACGATTCCAGTGAACCAGGCATCATGACCACGATGAAATATCAAGGTAGAGAATCATATACCCTGGGTGTAATATCACATGCTCTCTTGGCATGTCACCCTTACAACTACTATAATGTCTTCATGCAATATTCCATGCAACATTAATAGAACATTTTTGTAGATCTATTTTCAATAGCATGGGAATGCATCCTACTTCAGGCATAATCACAGCTATTATTGTCTCATCTATTATGCACATCTAAGAATACCTACACCGTCCTTAACTCGTACCACGATGACGACATTTAGATTCAGTTGTGAGAGTTTATAATTCAAATCAACCACTTACTATTTCATACACTTAGTATGTTCTACTGTTACATCATAATGCAATGAGAACATATGCATAATAATAATCCATCATTTTCATCATAAATATTTATCTTAAGCAACAGAAAGAATGAAGATCGAACCTTATTGATTATGCATACCATAGATCTTCTCACCATCATGGACTATTCTGTTAATGGCATTATACCATCTGTTCTACATGCAGCCACCACTATCTACCGTGTTAACTAAAGAATTTATATAGCATTACATACATACTCTTATCCTTTAAAATGATGATTACCTTCAGATTCATCGGATATTGCAGACACCCACATGCATAAAATGAGATTAATTACAAGAATATAGATAGAAGCATCAATAGATAAATTATTCCATGCAAGTATAGAAGTGGAATACATCAAGGAAAGAAGCTCAGCTTATAGTACCTTATTGCATGGTGTAAATAACATGAAGATATGGCTTCACGATTTCAGACTTAGAATGAAAATCATTTATCACGTACAGTTACCATTTTCTGACTTCTTAAGCATGGTCAAAGGAATACTCATATGCACATCAAGCCACAATGGACGCAATCATTTCATAAGGAGACATTAACACATGTCATCTATTTAGGAATAATGGTCAAATTCCAATTTCTATGATGAATGGGTCCTAGAACTGTTATCCATTGAACATGACTCTACAGTTAACTTCACAGTCGAATACAACTTGTACAATAAATTTTTTATTCCATAATAGAGATAAATTCAACCATAATTATATCTCAGCTAATTGATTTAATTCTCATAACATGTAAGGATTAACAAAAAACACATACCATGCAAGTGAATCTCATGACATTAGAGGGAAACATCATTAAATCTATTAATACATAAGCATATATTATTGATGAAGCATTCTCATGGAAAATGGAACTTAAGAACTCTTCTCATAAACAAACTAAAACTATAAAAAAGAGAGAGTAAGAATCATCATACAACCATTCCATGCATCTGACAGCAACTAAATCCTCACTTGGAGGGAGGAGCACCACCTCCCAGCCATGAATCACCACCAATTCTCCTCGAGCCGATGATCTTGCCAAGGATCAACTCTCCTCAACTCGTCAATGCATTGGGTATTTAATACCCTCTTTCATGATTTAGTTACCATTAGGGATGTCCCACTTTTATGGATTTTTCCATTTGTGTAGGCCTTTTTCAGAAAATCTCATCTTTATCTCCCACGAGGCTTTTCCTCATAAAATCTTGGCTTTATCTCCCACAAAGATCCTATGCCCAATGGATCTTTATCTCCCATCCATCCAATGGATCTGCAATCCATCCAAGCTAATCTAGAATCACATCTAAAATATTTATCATGAAAGATTCATCTCTATCTTATTCCTTATGGGATTTTGAAATCATCTCCTCTCCCTTGGGGCTCCACCCTCCAAGTGATTTATTTTATTAATTTATTTAATAACACATTTTATTTTCATATTACATATCACCTATCTTTCCTCAGCTTAGGTTTAGAATAATTTAACACACAAGGGAGGATATAACACCTAGCTTTAAAATAGCTTAGGTTTACAATAATATAGTACACAAGTGAGGGGTGTTACATAGGAGACCATCAGATCTCAGGGCCTTTACCTCATGCTTCAAATACAGATGATAACCACCCACATGCTAAAGATATATCTATTCAATCATGTGAAATGATCCCTCCAGTGCAACCAATCCAGTAGATGGCTACCTACATGAATTCTACTTGTACTTTCCTTGAGTAGGTAGAACAAGCGAAAGCTAGGCAGCTCCAAGGGTCCACTAAAGATGTGATCATGATCCATAAATATAAGAAAAACCATCTTCCCTGTTGACAGTCGCAAATCAGTGTAAGGATCTTTAAAAATATGGAATGTTACCTTACCTTGAAATCAAACAAAAATACAAGTATTCCTTTCATTTTGATCTAAAAGAATACTTGGTTGTTGATCCATAGGAAGGCATAGGGAAGTATGAATTTCTACTACCTAAGTGTTGGTTGTAAATTCCTCAATTATGAGAAGATCTGATTCTATCTCTGGCATATTGTCCATCTCATACTCATACTCTTCTAATTCATAGTCTAAATCACCCTTGAAAAGAAAACATTCTTCAAGATTATTAAACATGTCAGCCCTATCCTCTTCATGAAAGAAAATAACCCGTGTTAGTTTATCTCCTTGTAGGAATTCTACATCAAAAATTGGTTTACTCACAAAAAGTTCCTTTATAGTTTCATCAGTCTCATGACTGTCATCATTTAAACCTAGATTTTCTTTCTGAATAATGGAATAAATTTCACTCACACATTCTTGACTTTGTGAACACTACAAACCTTCCCTAACTTGGGTTGTAACATAGTTTTTTAGGAGCTGGTCTATTTCATCTTCAGACACAGGAGAACATTGAGTTGGATAGAAATCAACATTGGCTTGATGATTTTCACTTTCAAGAACAAGAGTGGGCCTTTCTATATTTTGATCCGAGTCTATTTCATCCACGAAGGAAGTTGTTAATTCTTGTTGGGAGGAAGAATCATAAAGGACTTCTAATATTTCTTCTTCCATAAATTCTTCATCCCCATAAAAATTTTCAAGAAATTTTCATAAATTTCACTACATATATCCATCATTGATAAGGACAAATTGTATCTTTGATAATGTTGAAATAAAATTGAATGAAAATTCTTTAGAGAATATAAACTAGTAGACTGTAGACTCTCATACTATTTCCTTGCTATTTCCTCCAACCTATCCATGAATATCTTCATTAAACAATCTTCAAGAAGCTTAGTCTTTAATCTATGAATATGAAAATGAAATTTGACCAAATGCAAACTAGCATCTTCTCCATCGTGACCTTTAAACTTTGGTAGCCTTGTTTTCCATTCTATACAAGGAATACGGTTCAGAAATCTACGAATATGACCTCGATTTATAGTAGCATACCTTCGAGCAGTTGAATCCATCTTGAAAATAGTTAAGTCACCAAGAAGTTATTCAAACTACTGGTTTATGAAAAATGGAGTCGCCATGAAAATTCTAAACCTTTGGATTCTTTGACACTCGAGTCACCACGTGAAAAATGTACAACTTTTATTATGTCTAATAATTGTTCAACATCAATAATTAGATCTGATCCTTGTCGTTCTCTGCGAGGGAAGATATGACCTTTCGTTCCTCGGCAATGATGCCAAAATGTTATCCCCTACAATGTCCGACAATGAGGAGGAGATCAAAAGATGTAACTTCAAACCACTTGCATTTCAACAACTATCCATCCTAAACGAGAGAGGGATCTCTCTAAGTATTTGTGAGTCAATGATTGGAATCAAAATGGATTTTAGGCTAGATGTGAAAGTTCTAGTTTATTTTTTGAAAAATTTGGATTTTTCCATTGCTCGACTAGGGATGTGGAAAAGAAACTAGGTCAAGGTCTCAAAGATTGCAGTAGGAGGCATAAAGAAGAGCAATATAGGAGTGTCTTGTGATAGATTTAAGATTTTTCTTGAAAATATTCGAAGGTCATAGTGAGCATGTATTACCATGAATTCATTAATCTAGAGGAAGAAATACACAAACATGATTTTCCACATAAACAAACCTTTGAATGTAAAGAGTTATGTTGATATAACTATAAGGAAAATCACATGAGGAAAGAAAAACATGTAAAGGGAGATGGATTCATTCATAAGCAACTAATATAGAAAGAAAACAACATCATAAACTCACTGCTCACACACATTGTATAGATATATATCATTGTGAATATTAAATGCAACTCATGATTTATCTTATTTGGTTATTCATTCCATGTGTATGATTAACATGTTTTCTCTACTTTACAATTATTTTGAGTGTCCCACTTTCTTCATATGTTCAACCTAAAATACCCAAAAATTCTCACTATTTGGGAGTGAGGAAATGCTGTAACATTATATTTTTACTTAATCATAATTCAAAGTAGCTCATGAGAATCATTTCCATAACTCTATTACAACATGCATTGGAGAACTCCAATCTAAGAAAATAACCATAGGAAGAATGGAAATCTTTACATGACTAAAATTATGGAATATATTAGCATGCTAATATTATACACCATATTTTCATGGAATGTACATCCTTGTGTCTTTTGCAAACTAATCTAAAGGTCAATATGTTAAAATATTTTCTTTTTTTTATAAAGCTAATATCTAACAACTTAGGTTCATAATAATATAATATTATCATTCTTTAATCACAATTGATCTCTCTAAACATCATTATTGACGTGCCATGTGAAATCACAGACTTCAAATTAATTATTATTAATTATTAAGTGGATGGTGGCCATTTAACTTCCCTCTAATATTTATAGTATTATACAAATATCAAAGGTTAAGATCTATCCTCTTCTAATTAATATATCTCAAATCAATTCATGTGAACACAATTATCCTAAAATATGGTATGGATGAATGTTCATCTCAAGTGAAACTACTAACTCCCCTGGATTTTTAATGTGCTATGGTCACATGTGTTTTATAACAATGGAATGTATATTTTTTCCCACTTGTACCATAATGCAATTGTCAAATAATCCACACATTAATTATCAGTCAGAGTACTAGGGAATAAGATTGTATCCTTGTAGTTTGGAAAAATATTTTGGTGTCACTTGAATGAATGAATACCTTGAATATTCATCTTATAGATTTAATAATAACAAAAGATATATTGTAATAATGTTAATGTGGTAAAATATATTAGATTATATGAGTCTCGATCTATTTATGTGTTTGATCGAGTTCATTGTTTATATTTTGTGAGCTTAAGTATTGTATAACTCTTCCTTGTCTACCATAATATCACTTTTTGTTTATGTTAGTAACTTCCACAACATACAATTTAACTTTCAGTGTTCTGAGAACTTATTTAACTACTAGATAAAATGTTCATCCAAACATCGATTTGCCATTTTGCATCAAGATTTACTAATTGTAAGAACCCACTTTTTACCCTCAAGGGAAACCATATATCGACTTGGTGTATGTTGTTTCCCTTTATTAATGATAGCCTTAACTTTTCTACCTCAATTTGGTGATCAAGTTGTGATCCCAGGCTTCTGATGTGGTCTGCTCTTCTTTTCCATAGAATCATGCCTTCATGTCTATGTCTTGCCACTTCTCCTCCTCTTCTTCTCCTCTTCTGCCTTCCAGCATGCCTAACAGCAGTGCAAGATTCATTTTGAGGCCAATCCACTTGACCTACAGCCTCTGCATGGAGCGCTTGTACATTGGCACTCTTTTCAATGCCTCCTTTAGCCTCAAGGGGCAATGATATTCCTTGATCTGTAAACGGTGTGGTAAGGTGTTACATCTCCTCATGCATGCATGCACATAGTCATCCCCAAGTAGCCTTTGTATGTCCTCAAAGTGTGCAATGGCTTGTGCCTAATTGGTGAGATATTTAGGGGAAATCTGAGGGCCATTGGCAAGTAGATTGTGTGTGCTGATGAGTGTCATCGGATCTGATGGCTCATCTCTTATCATTAATGGCTCATTCTTCTCCTTTATCATCAATATTTTTATTTCTGTTGCCCTCAATTCTTCATGGTTCATCCATGAGGCCATGGCCATTAATTGCAGGTCCCATAGCTTGGAACTGGGATCCCAAAAATTCATGTCTGTGAGGGCCATGTTGTGTAAGTAGAATTCTGCCATCTTTGCTTTATCCTATGAGGTGCTTTGGTCACACAAATCCATGAACTGCTTGTAGTCTTGGAAAGGCATTGTGCCTCTTTGTGCCAAAGTCTTTGTTTGGAATTGTAACCATTTGTCCTTTAGATAGAGGCCATAGGATATGGCTTGTGTTCTGCATTGCAATGCCTCCATGGATAAGTTGTCCATGCATGTCAGCTAGGTCTCTTTCTCTTGCAGTTGCCTCCTTAGCAATTCATTTTTAGTTTCAAGGTGGCTTCTTGTAATTACTCCCTTATCTCTAAGAGCACTCAGCTCTCTGCCCATTTCCTGGAGTTTGTTTTCCATATGGCCAACATCCTCAACTCCTTTGGATTTGGTGATCTCCATCCACCTATGTGTTCTCACTCTTTCTTTCTCCAATTCAAAAAATAGTGGCATTGAAAATTTATGTGGGATTGTCCTTCCTCCCTCAAGTAAATTGTAATAGGAGGCAAGACTAGGCTGGGGATCAGGTTCTCGTATCTCTTGTGCCTCCTCCTTCACCTGTGGCTATACTTCTATCATTTTCTTAAGTTTTTGGGTCTCCTGTAGTTTTGATAGTTTCTCCTGTAGAACTATTTGAGCCTCCTATAGGATTGTTTTTGGGTCCTGTAGTACTGCCTTTTCCTTCCATGTAGAAGATATAGGAGTCCCCTTTTCATATGTTATAGGTGTCTTCAAAAGAGATTGCTTCCCTTTGGCAAAGGGTGAATCTTCAATGGTAATTGGAACTTTTGAGGACGGCTGAGGTTTGCCTATTTTAATTCTTGTTCTCTTCCTAGCCCTAAAATACATGGAGGTTTTTCTTTTCCTCTTCTACTTTGGCTTGCTTGGTGTACTTAGAGCAACGAGGGAAGTTGTTGCTTCCCTTTCCAAAGTCTCAAGCGACTCTTCTCCTTATTCTTCCTTCTCTGCCTCTTTTTCTCCTTCTTCTGTCCCTCTTTCTATCTCTTCCTACTTTGTTTCTTCAGCTCTCTCCTCCTCTATTTCAGTTCCTTCATCCTTCCTTTCTTATTTTTTTATGTCACCCCTAGCTCCACCTTCTCCCCCTTGTTGTTCTACCTCCTCACTACCAATAGTGCTCACATCATAGGTTAAGGATTTTATGTCATCCTCAACTTTCATGTTTTAGAAAACTTCCCATGCTATAGGGAGTGTAAAGGTATGGAGGGCTTCCTCTACTAGGATTTTGATTAAGCCATGATGAGCTAGCTACTCTGAATTTCCCACTTGTACCTTGTTGCTCGAGTCAATAAAGGACTGCAGGAGGAAGTAAGGGATACTGAGCTTCTGAGGTGCTCGAGTGTCCGTGCCATAACTTAATTCTTGGAGGATTCTAAAGTGATAACCATAAACAATGTTGTACCTCCCCTCACAGGAAATGTATTTGATTATTTGACAGCTAACCTCATCTTAGAGATATGGTATGCTAGCCATTCTAATGCCATTTTTATCTTAACCAGGGGTTTCATTATTTTGGAAAAAATTCTTCTTGGCAGCCTAGCAAATTGGTTTCTCATCTTTACTCCAAGGTAGCCCAAGAGGAAGGGTAGTGACCCTACTGATAAATTTAGGGGTTATCTCCATGGGAAGACATCTAATGGTGACAGTGGCATGAGTTCTTGTGTGAGAAACCAGAGAGAGAGGAATCTCTTGGCAAATTTCCTCATCAAACCCTTCAAATTTCTCAAAGAAATTCATCGAGTTTGCCCTTGTGAAGATGTCCACCACTTGAGGATGTGCATGGAGCCTAGTGGAGTTAGTGGGATACTTTCTCATAAACCCTCCTGTCATATTGTCCATACTCTTTTGGAAAAACAAATATGGAGGTGGTGACAAAGAATTTTGAGAAAAATAGAGAAACAAAGGAGACTGTGTTTTTTTTATTTTAAATAAGCATATCTTTTTATGTATTTTCTCCTCTCCTAAAGACTTATTTCCTCCTCAAACTGAGACCAATTATTTCATATATTGATATTCAAAAAGGGGCATGCATGAAACCTACCTCTTCAGACTGAAAATTGTGCTAAAAATCGTGTTTTTTCCCTTCAAAATGACTCACTGCCCCTCTTGTAGTAGCCTGTTGTCCCTCCTATAGATTTCTTGTAGGTGCTCCTGTAGAAAACCTGTCGGTGCTCCTGTAGAAAATGCTAAGAGAAATAATATGGGAGAGATCGATGGAGGATGGTGATTACGAGGCTGTGGGGCCACAAGGAGACTACTGTAGCTGAGTTATGAGGAGAGAATGAAGGAAAAGGTGGTGATAATGCTCGAGGAGGAGTACTTACAAGATACCGATAACATACTCCTCTCATATTTCGGAAATGAATAAAAGGCTCTGACATATAGAGAGGACCTTACCGTTGGAGAAAGAACCATAACCTTTATGGATATTTTCAGTGATGAGTGATGAGATGACAAGGTATACGTTGGCCACATTCAGACCGTTGGTCCCCACCTACTTGATCATCATGGCCCCTCATCGTAATCATCCCTCATTATTGCATCAGAGTTCACAGTTCCCCCACTACCTGTCCTTGGCATCTTGTGCTGGAGTTGACTATGCGCATGTGTGGGTGACATCTTGGATGAGTGGAGTCAAATTGATGAAGGTGGCCAAGTTAACTAGCCACCTTTCCCTCGTTCAACCTCAAACATCTCATTGCTTTTTCATTACTTCTAATTACACAAATGCAAACAGAGGAGTGACTTAGTTACTTATCTGTGATCCAAGTGTATTTGCTATGAGGTGTTGTGGCTTTCTCTGCTGCATGCCTTTATTTCCCTTTTTGCATGTTGTCTCTACTTGCTGATGTGTGGTTGTGTGCTTGTGCAATTTCTTCTCTAGCTAGATCTGAGCTTCAGGTGCCTCCTCAACCTTCATGTTTGCACTCTCTTGCTATTGGTGCTAGATTTCTATGGGATCAGCTGCTATAGGAATTCCTACCGGAGCTCCTATAGCTACTTCTCCCCTTGAAACTTCAGCTTATTCTTATGCTTGGAGCTCGAGGATGATGCTAGAGGTGTAGATAAAGATGGTGAGGTAGTAGGTAGGCTTCAGGTGAGGTTGATGGTGCTTTTTCCTATCATTTTTTTGCTTTTTTTTTTTGTTTTTAAAATTGAAAAACTATTTTTCTGTGTTTTTCTTGGACAGGAAGAAAAATGATGCTTGGGGTGTGATGTAGGTTTAGAAATGATGACAAGGAGGTTTGAAGATTGTATGAGGGATTATAGGTTCTTCAAGAGGCTTCTTTGTCCCTCAAACTGCCTTTTATAGCCACTTTTGGCTCTCTGTAATTCCTACAGGAGCCTCCTGTAGAAAACACAATTTTTGAAAAAGAGGTACAGTGGGGTGAAAGAAATGCCAAAAATGAAAGAGGAAGGTGTGGAGAAGATGAGATGGGTGCTGGTATGAATGTCAGGGTACCTTTGGCACCTTCTTTTGGTCCCTGTAGTCCTCCTGCAAACCCGCAATTCAACAAAAAAATTATTTTTCTTTCTCCTTTTCCTCCTTTTTCTCTCTCTTTTTTTTTTGAAAACAACTAGGGTGCCTCAGAGAGGTTTTCACCCTCATTGATTGCCCTGGGCGCCTTCAAGGGAGGTTTCCACCTAGGGATCTTATTCTTTTTCCCTCTTTCTTTTTTTTTGTTTGACATCAATGGGCCACCTCAGAAAAAATTTCAACCTAATGATGGGACTCAAGCACCTCATGGAGGTTTTCACTTGAGTCCTTATTTTTCTTCTTTTCTTCAGTGAGTGGGTGAAGTGGAAGCTAAGACATGCTCCACTACCATCACTGTTTTATTCAAATCTTTGAGGAACTCTCACTTAGAGAGGGGTTTCTTGTATACCTTCAACCGATGTCCATTGACAAGCATGGGGATGTCTTCATCATCAATGGTATTGATCAGAACTGAACCATTGTCATTGCATTTCTCGATAGTGTAGGGTACCAGCCATATTTTCCTCAGCTTGCCTTTGAAATCCTTGTATATTGAATCATAGAATAGTGCCCAATCTCCCTCTTGGAATTGCTTCTCCTTGATATTTTTGTCATGCCATATCTTTCTCTGAAGCTGAAGTACCTCTATATGGATAAGGGCTTGCAATCTATATTCATCGAATCCATTGAGCTGAAGTAATCTCTCCTTCTCTGCATGGCTGAGGTCTAGGTCTAGCTAAGCTACCATCCTTAGTGTATTGAACTCAAATTCTATTGACAACAAAGCCTTCTTCCCATAGACCAGTTCATAGGGTGTGGACCCAGTGGTGTTCTTTCATGTGGTGTTATAGGCCCAAGTGGCCTCAACTAATCTGTCTGCCCAGTCTTTTCTATTGCTGCTTACTACCTTGGTTAGGATCCCTTCTAATGCTCTGTTAGTGACCTCGACTTGCCCATTGGCTTCTAGATGGTAAGGGGTGGAAGTCCTGTGCTTGATCTTATGATGTGTGAGCAGGTCTTCAATTAGGTTGGAAGTGAATTGACTGCCTTGATCTGTGACCAGCTCTCTCGGATACCTGAACTTGTAGAATATGTTTTCTCTCAAAAACTCAACTACTTTTTCCTTTATCGCTTCTTTGATTTCTTTTGTCTCCGCCCACTTTGTTAGGTAGTCAGTGCACACAATGATGTACTGTTTCTGCTTTGAAGGAGGGCTGATAAGCCCCACAAAGTCCATGCCCCACTTCTCAAATGGCTCAAAAGTCACTTGAGGTTGCATGGGCATCTCATAATTTGGAGTAGGTTTCCGCATCCTCTGACACCAACTACACTGGCTTGTATATCTCCTCACATCCTAATGAAGAGTGGGCCAGTAGTAGCCTGCTTGCAATATCCTGAAGGAAGTTATTTTTGCTATAAAATGACCTCCACAAAGCCCGTCATGACAGGTCAGGAGGATGTCAAAGCTTCCTCCTCCCTGACACATCTTCTCAAGATCTGATCTGGGCCAAGTTTGAAGAGATTTCCTCCAATCCAAGTGAAAGGGGCATTTTTCCTTACTATCTTGCTCTTCTCTTTTAAGGATAGGTGTGGTGGGAACAATGTTGAAACGAAGTAGTTTTCTACATCAACAAACCATGGGGAGTGTACTGATATAGGAAACAGATGTTCATCTGGAATTTGGTCATCCACCATTCCTTCTTCACCTACAGGAAAATTTACTCTAGACAAAAATTCAGCAACAACATTTTCTTTACCAACCTTATCAATAATGGTAAGATCAAACTACTGCAGTAAATATCTAATAATGTGAGAATTTACATCTGGTTTTTTCATTAAATATCTAATTGTAGCATGATCAGTGTGCACAAAACTTTGATAGACTATGATATAATGTCTGAATTTGTTTAAGGAATGCATGATAGCTACGAGTTCCTTCTTGGTCACTGTATAGTTTAACTCTCCCTTTGATAAGTTTTTGTTCATAAAGTATATGGCATAAGGTAAATTTTCATCAATTTGTCCTAAGGCTGCTCCAATTGCTTTGTTCGAGGAATCTGTGTGAATGTGGAAAGGTAGGGCCTAGTTTGGGCCCTTCAGAGTTGTGGTAGTCACTAACTTGCTCTTCAAGGTATCTAGGGCTTCTTGACAGTTTTATGACCATATAAACTCAACATCTTTGTCTGTGAGGCCAAACAAAGGAGAGGCTAGCTTGTTGAAATCTTTAATGAATCTCATGAAATATCCAACTAAGCCTAGGGAACTTCTGACATCTCTCACCTTTTGAGGAGGTGGGACCTTTTGAATGATGGCAATTTTGTTGGGGTCCACCTGTAGTCCTTGCTAAGATATTGCATGACCTAACATGGTCCCTTCAGTCATAAAAAAATCACACTTTTCCAGACTGTGGGATAGGTTGATCTTAATACATTTGTCTATAACTTTTCCTAGGTTAGATAAAGCTTCCTGAAAGTCAAAACCATAAGGAGTAAAATCATCCATGTATATTTCTACTGCATCATGAACTAGTTCAAAAAATATACTCAATACCGCTCTTTGGAAAGTGGCTAGAGCATTGCACAAACCAAAATGAAGGACCCGGTATGCAAAAGTACCCCAGGTACAAGTGAAATTGGTCTTATCTATCTTCTAGGCTGATTTGAATCTGATTATACCCCCTAAACCCATCTAGGAAGGATAAAAACGTTTTCCCTACCAAACTGTCTAACACTTGATCTATGAAAGGTAAAGGAAAATGGTCCTTTTTAGTGGCTTTGTTCAATTCCTGATAATCGACACAGATTCTCCACTTACCATTTTTCTTTGGCAGTAGCACCAAAGGAGAGACCCATTCACTATCAGAGGTGGGATAAATGAATCCTGCATCAAGAAATTTCTGCAGTTCTTCCTTAACAATATCTTTAAGTGCTGAATTCCTCATTTGAGGTTGCCTGACTAGTTTTCAATCTTTCTCGATGTATATATGATTAGTACATAATGAAGGGTGCACTCCGTTCATCTCCTTATAACTCGAAGCAAAGGCATCTAGATGTTTTCTCAGTAGGCTACACAGTTCCTTCTCCTGGGAAGTGGATAAGGATGGATTGATTTTCAATGTTATTTCTGGGCCGAACTCTATATTCTTAAAACGGAGAGAAGTGTAGTCGGTCGCATAGAGATTCGTTGAGGGGTTGTTTTGGGTTTCTCTTATTATGTCCTCTAATGGTGATACACTGGGAGGTGGATTCTGAATCAAATTTTCAATCATATCATCCTCATCTTCTTGTTCCCCCCCCATGGCGATTTCTAATGCACAAAGTGGTGCAGAATAAACTTCATCCTCATATTCCTCATCCAACCAGAGAGATAGATCATGTTCTAGCAAGGGTTGGGCAGGAGGATATAGAGTTAACTGCTTGGACATGTGACCATTCTTTATGGTCATGTTCCCAGCCTGACAGTTGATGTAGGCATCAGCTGTAGCCAACCAGGGTCTTTCCAAAATGAGAGGATACCCAGTGAGCTTTGCCTTTGGCTGGAGAACTAAGAAATCAACAGGGTACTCCCAAGAATCAATGGAGACCATCACATCTTCCACAATCCCCTCAGGGGTTAGTGTGGAGCAGTATGCTAGTTGTAGCACTGTCATGGTCTTGCTCAAGGAGCCCTGGAGGTTAAGTTTGAGCATTGTTTCCTTGGTCATCACATTAATGGTAGCTCCCAGATCAATCAAGGTATGTGGGATCCTTGTGCCATTGATATGGACATCAACTACTAGGCTTCCAGGGTCCAGATATTTTGGACAGATTACCTACCTCAACATCAGGTCAGACAGTTGTCCTACGACATTGATGGTTGGGGCATCTCTGTTGTGCCTTCCTGGATGCCTAAAGCACTTCTCTTTGATCAACTTATTGTAGATAGGCACATCCTTTATGGCTTGGAGAAGTGGTGTCTTTACACATAAATGTTTCAATTCTCATAGGAGTTCAGCCTCTTTTGTGGTAGGCTGGACTGTCACAGATAGTCTCTCAGGAAAGGGTGGGTTTGCTTTAGGTTCACTTTCCTCTTTATCTTCCTCAACCTCCTTGGGTGGAGGTTGGCTATCTGGGAGGAATTTCCCAGATCTCAAGTTAATTTCTTCAATCTCCACAGCATAAGTTTGGCATGATGGTTCCCCACTATACACTTGTTGATCCTGTCTATTGTTCGGGTTCGGATTTGGCTGGGCAGGCATTTAGGGTTGCTTTGGTGGAGCATAAGGTAACGTCTGTCATTGGGTAGGTGGTGGAGGCAAAAGAGCAGGAAGAGGGTTGTATTAGGGCCTCCATTGTTGATGAGATGCATTCCACTGAGGTTGTGGCTGAGCATAGGATTGGAATGAATGGGTGGCGAGTTGGGCATGACATTGAGATGTGGATGACCAAGGAGGAGGCGTGGACTAGGAAGGATCAGTAGGAGGGCCCCAAGAAGGTATGTAGGTGACTTGGTTGGGGTTGTAGTATGCTTGAGATGTCCCTTGCATCCCCTGTTGGTATGGTCTAGATCTATGCGGCCTTCTTTGGTTTATGTAATCGAGTGGTTCAGTGACTCCCTCAACCCCTTGATATACAACTTTAAGTTCAAGCGAGGAAGGGCACCTATCTGTAGAATGATTTTCCTCATAGACTGAACAAACCTCTATAGAGTTCAATGAGCATTCATTCCTAGGATGCCTCCTGGTGCATCTAGGGCAAAAAATGGCCAAAGCCCTCTCTGCTTCCTCTTGTTTTCTTTTGATATGTAAGGTATCCATTTGCATAGCAAGAGTCTACAACATCTCACTCTTGAAGACTTGCAGCATGTTTCCAATTTCTCCTTTAATGGATGAGTTGGAGGAAGAGGTATTGGCTATGGGTTGGCTCCCCCTACCTTTCTTTCTGGCTGCTCTAGAATGGTTTCTAAAAACAGTCTTTATGTCCTCATAGGATAGTTGGTAGATATCTTCCCCAGCTAGTAGATGGAGGGTGTCTAAAAGATCTTCCCAAATTCCTGTGAGCAAGACTAACTTCAGAGACTGAGGGTCAAATGTACACCCGACCCTTCTGTAACTGAGCTGGAAGCTCTCTTCATAGTCTTCCAGTGACTCATCACTTCCTATGGTCATTCAAAAGATTTCTTCTTTAGCATCTTTTGACCTACAATAGTCTCGATACTTATTGCTAAAGGCTTGTTGCATCTGAGCCCAAGATGTGATGCTATTACCAGGTAATCCCATGAACCAGTGTAGTGTTGCATCCTTGAGAGTAGAAGGGAGCAATTTCAACATTTTCTCATCTTCTACATAGTCATAAGTTCGACAGATCACAAAAAACTTGAACAAGAAAGTGTCAGGATCTTCTGTAGTCAGAACATGGAAATGAGGTAGGGCAGAAGGGCTTAGATTCCTCATTTTGGTGTCGCCATTGGTCTCCTAAATGGGAAAGGTACCCTCTATTCTCTCTCCATTCCCCCTAGCATTTCAGTTTTCAGCCATTAGCTCCAAAGGAATGTTTTCTTCTTCTTCTTCCCCTATAGGTTCCTCAAATATGTCTGGTTGTTAAACTAAGGGTTCTTCTTGATTTCGGCCATCCAAGAAGAGAGAAGCTTGGTTGTGTGAACCAGTGGGGGTGTTGGGTAAAACTTTTCCTGAGTTATCTCTATTCCTACGAGGCATGAAAGGAAATCATTTTGGTTGGTTTTTGTTTCTTTTTCTCCACACTGACAATAACTGCAGAAATTGAAATTGATTGAACAAAACAAATTGCAACTAACTGAAATGAACTTGCTAAAACGAAATTTGTATAATTGAAAAGGAAAGCAAGGAAATGCAGAACTGAAGGAAAGGAAGGACTAGTCTACTTTTGCTGAAATAAACTATTAGAAGAATGTTGCAATAGGAAATAGAAGAAAGCAGTAATTACATAATACTCTGACGCTTCCCTGGCAAAGGTGCCAAAAAGTGGTGAGCACTAGTATTGCAGCAATAATGTTGTAACTCCTGGGCTACCTACTTTACTCTAATCAACCTGCTAGTTTGTAACAAACTTGGAAGCGTCAGTGTTGTATGCACAAGTACTAGTTCTCACTATAGGTAGTCACTTGGTCAGCCAGTGCAAGATCAATAGGAGCTCAAGCCAACTTCTATGGATTCCGGAAGAAGCTCTATATGTGATGAAATGAAAGAAATATTCCTCTATAGATGCTAGTCTAACTACAGAAAGGAGAAAGACTGAAATGTAAAGCAAACCTAGTAAATCCTAATTAACCAACTAATTTTACTTTTGCAGAAAGCACTATGAAAACCATGAAAGGAATGCCATTACCTACTCAAGAAATTAAACAACATCTAACTATGCTATTTATGGAAGTAAATAAGAAGAAAACATATTTTTGGATTTTTATGTATTTTTATTTGAATTTGACATGCATGTAATTTATTATGTGTGAGTGTGGCAGTGAATAGGTGGCGTTGAAGGGATGTTTTTGGACTTGAGAGGATGTAGAATGGTGTGGATGGGTCCTAGGAGGTCTTAGGTTTCCTTTTAGATGCTTTTCCCACACTCATCCTTCAAAATAAAACCTACAGGAAAATCTACAGGAGGAAAACAAGGAAACTACAGGAGGCCTACTCGGGGAGGCCGAGAGCAGTTTTCACTGTTTTGAGGGTGTGAGAGTGGGTGAAAAGGGTGGATGAAGGTTAGAATGAGGTGTTCTGGCACCTAAGTTCTACCATGAATCACCAGGAGAGAGAAATATGATTCTCTTTGCTCAAGGAGAGAGGGAGAAGTTCTATGCAAAAATGCAAGAAACTAGGGCAGAATTGAGGTGAGATTTAGGAGACCTATAGGGCATGGATCAGATGGAGGATGTGATTGTTGATAAGTTGGACTACTATTGAAAGATATTTTCTGCATAGAAACTAACAGTCAACCAAGGAAATCAAGCAACAAGTGAAATGAATGCGCTTAGGAAAAACAGAGTTTTGCATAAAAATGGTCTAAACTATGATCTATGAAAGGAAATGCTGAGAAATGTTGTAGGAAAGGAAAGCATGAAGGAAGACTATTGAAAATTAGCAAGTGAGCATGATGAAGAAGATATAAAGCAAACAAATCTGGACTATGAACCTACTAAAAAGTTGCAAACACTAGAAGTCCTATGAATTAGGAAAATCTGTGTTTTTGGGGTAGAAAGAGAGTCTTTGCCTCGAATCATGGTCTCATAGGGAGGAAGAGAGGCCAAGGCACTATTTTTATCCTTCTGAATCTTCTATTTATCACTACTTAACCTGCGATAGAAAGAAAAAATGGAAGCAAACTACTAAATCATCAAAAGCAACCTATTCTTAACCATAAGAGAAATACATCTAACAACAAACTAATCTACAAACTTAAACAAGGCATACAAATAAAAGTAAAGAGGAGCTTGGCTGCTTGGATTGGGCCCTGACCCAAGAGCTTCAACCCTCTAAGGTAACTCAGTGCTAGCTCAAAAATGATTCCATCTTTATTTTCAAAATAATAGCACAATTACATGAAACTGTAACAAAAATAATAAACTCGAAATTTGAGCGGAGTTTACATAAGCAAAAATCTGACCCTAGTGATTCCCTAGGCCTCTGTACTTATACAAATGAAGCTATCAAAATCTTGCTTAAAATCAGGGAGGCTTGGCTCCCAAAACTCAAGATAATCATCAGTCATCCTCCACTTGCTCGACTGCCTTCTAATGCATGATTCGGCTTCTTGTTCTCCGTGCTGAATGAAGGGGAATTTGAAGTGAGGAGTAATAAATGAGGGGGATTCCCTCCTATAAGTCATATCCTCTATCCACTTTGAGTTATTGCTGCCATTTTTCCATTGGATCCTTGACTTTGACCTCGAAATCCATCAATAATCTGCATTAAATACATGTTAGACCACATGGCACAATAACTAACTCAACTCACTCTATAAGCATAAATATAATCAGAAAATCATACAATAAGCTAAGAGAGTGGTTGGTTTGACGAGGTTAGGAGGTAAAATGAGCCCATATAATTACCCATTTATGAGGCTCATCAACTGCAATAAGAAGGAATATCAACACATGTATGGCCAAGGTAAATCTTATATGTTTCCAAGGAGAATGGTAAATAAGGTAGAGGATATTTGGAGCCATTTGTTGTATGGAATATCAATTCAATTTTATTTGAAACCCAAAAATGGCCTCCTATATGATAAGATAGAACCATTCAAAGAAGGGACCCCCAAACTCAAAGTTGTAGAGTTAAAGTGTTGGAGAAAGCTATGTTCGGTGCCATTGCTAAATTTGGCGGAACTATTTGCTAGAGAAGCTATCTAGATTAGGCAAATGGTAGAAAATGAAGTGGAGAGAAGAATTGTTATTTTCTCATGGTGGAGCCCTTACATAACACATAATCCCAGCACGAATCCTGCACGGAAGTTTCAATGTTGAGCACATAAGGGAGTTGATCCAGATTTAAATAGGAACGCAGCAAATTATAGATATAACCATAAATAAAAATATGCACTATAAATAACACTTCATTCCATTAATATCAAATACTAAAAGATGCTTACAAACAAAATGGAAATAAGACTAGCTCAGTTGATGGTAGCTTATCTTTCAAAAGAGATGTGGCAGCTACATCCCTTTGAACTCTCTTACAATGAGGCTCAAAAGAAATGTATTATTTAGAAACAATTGAAAACCATAAACATCGAAAAACCTAACCCTAGGAGATGAAGCACCAAACTATGGGCCATGTTTGGGTAAATTCTTACGTTAACTTCCCAATGGCATAGATTTGGCATACGATCTCCATTTGATGTGTAAAATACCTCGTTAGAAATTTTTATCTGAAGACTAAAACTTTTCAATGACCAACATTAGTCAAAATTTCATGTTGGTCCCGGTTTTCCCAAGAAATGTTGTTTAGTGCCTCAAAATGGCTCTAGAAGTTCAGGACTCGAAAAAACTGCCAAAAAGAGTAAATTGTGCTACAAATAAGGAAACTGAAAAAATGACATAAAAAATGGTGGGTGGTCTATGTGGAATAGGTAGGTGATCACCAATATCCAGATGGATCATTCCTCCCCCTTTAGCAAGAAATGGTCCTAATTGCATGGAGCTCCTCCATGAGATGAGGAAACTTCTGCTGAACTTGGTCCCTCGTGCATTTCGAATGTTCATGATCTGTGTTTCCATGAGCCAATAATTTGCGGCTTGTTCCATGCAATTTTGGTTTAACTCTGTAGGTGTGAACTGTTCTGCAATGTTTGATGTGTCTAGCAATGGTGGAAAGTATGGTTGAAGGTCATCCACATTGAACACTGGGTGCAGGCAATGGAATGGGGGAATTTTGTGCTCAAATTAATTGTCTCCCACAGCCTTGGTAGTGGTGTAAGGATCATATTGGAATGGTTTGAGTTTTTGATATGCTTTGCTAAGGCATTACTTCAGCAAATGCAACCAGACTTTGTCACCCACCTAAAACTTGTGTGGAACATGATGTTGATCATGTCGCTACTTGTACTTCGCATTTGATTTCTCCATAATGTCATGGACCTATTGGCAGATATGTTGGATGTGCTCAATGAATGTGTTTGTCTTATCGACTTCATACTAGACATGAATCGAATCTTCCTTAGTAGTTGCAACTGGTATGGCCACAATAATAGGACATAGAGGCTAGAATCTCAAACCCACGTGAAAAGGGTTTTAGCCAGTTGAGCTATGGAGAGCCCGGTTATAGCGGTGATGGACATAGAGGAGGCTATCATCCCATCCATGTCGATGCTTTGAGTTGTACATGCTCATAATGTGTATGATCATCCTGTTGAAAACCTCTATCTAGCCATGAGTTTTGGGATGGAAAGTTGTGGAATTACTCAGCTTGGTGTCCAATATCGACCAGAGACTGGACCAAAATGTAATGAGGAACCTGATGTCCCAATCTGAGATGATAAACTGTGGGATCTCAAAGTGTACCCACACTCGGTCAAAGAATAATGTAGTAGTGTTTTCTGCTATGATATTCTTCTTGCAGGCAACCATAATAGCCATCTTCAAGATTTCAACGACAACCACAAAAACATAGTTGTTTCCATGCTTAGTAGAAGGAAGGCCCAATATGTAATCCATGGAGATCGATTCCCAAGGTTAACTATGGGTACGTAACAGATTATAGAGGCCTTATATTTGATGTTGGTATTTTGGAAATGGCACAGGAAGTGCATGATCTTATGTACTTCCTGACATTGTGTTGAAGGTTTAGCCAATAGAAATACTTCTATAGTACTGGCACCATTTTCTCGACCCCAAAATGCCCAGGGTCTCGACGGTAGTGCGCTTCCCAAATCATCTTCGCATGTTCGCTTGAAGGAACACAAAGGTGTCCCAGGTGGCACAACAGGTCATCCTAGAGGTGAAAATCTAGAACTTGCTCATGCTCCAAGAGCGTCTGGTATGTGTTGCTGAATTTTGGGTCGCTTTTGTAGAAAAGTGGCCAATCAGAAGTCTCGTGCCCACAAGAATTGAGCATAGTGGTTAACGCCATGATCAGTTGTTGACTAAGGCAGTCTACAACATTATTGGTGTTGCCTTTCTTATACTTTATATCCAAATGGAACTATTGCAGGTATGTGCACCACTTGTGATGGCAATCATTCTGAAACTTCCCTTGCATCTGTATGAACTACAGGTGTCAGTGGTCTTTGTGGATGACCGTTTCCTTTCCCAAAATGTAATGCTTCCATTGTCAGTAGGCCTACACAATGGAATACATCTCTTTGTCATATGTGGGATAGTTATGGACTGCGTCTGAAATTTTCTTATTGTAATATGCCACTGAATGCCCTTCTTGAGTAAGGAATGCCCCAATAGCATAGCCATATGCATCTATCTCAATCTCAAATGGTTGTTGTAAGTTTGGTAATGTCAGCACTGGTTAATAGCATAGGTGATGTTTCAACTGTACGAAGGCCTTCTGTTGAGATTCAAACCAAAATAATGTTTCTTTTTCTCCTCGCTTGGTGAATTGTCTCTAGGGCCAGTGATATGAGATAATCCCAACACGAACCTATAATAGAAATTGGTATGGCCGATAACGTTCCGTAGCTCTGCCAAAGTGGTTGGGGCTATTCAATCCCGAATTACTTGGATCTTGGCTAGATCCACATGCACTTCCCGTTCACCAATAATGTATCCCATAGACTCAACCTCAATCATGCCAAAAGTGCATTTGTCCAAATTAGCACACAACTTGTGTTTCCACAATTTTTGGAAAACCTATCATATGTGGTTGAGGTGCTCTTCCCAACTCTAGCTGAATAACAGGATGTCATCCAAGTATACCACTACAAATGAGTTGGTGAATGGCCGCAAGATATCATCCATCAACCTCATGAATGCTACAGGAGCATTCATCAAACCGAAAGGCATAAGAAACCATTTGAAAACGCTCTTCTTGACTTCGAAGGAAGTATTCCGCACATCAAAGGGTTCAATTGGTACTTAATGATATCCGAACTTCAAGTTGATCTTGCTGAAATATTTTCCCCCATTAAGTTGGTCCATAAGGTCATCAATAGATGGGATCAGGTACCTATTCTAGACAGTGATCTTGTTCAATGCCCAATAGTCAATACAAAATCTCCAAGTCCCATCCTTCTTCTGTACCAACATGATCAGGCTTCCAGAGGGCAATCAACTTGGCTGTATGTGATCTTTGTGCAGTAGCTCCTAAATCTGCCTCTTGATTTTGTCATTCTCTAGAATGAAGCATCGATGGATTGGTCCATTGGGAAACAATGCACCTTGGGTCAGATCAATGGAGTGCTTGACCTGATAGTGTAGAGGCACCATTGCATGGGAGGTGAACATGTCCTTATACTCCTCCATGACCTTCTCTATATGTTGTTATCGTGAGGAGGGGCCCTGTCCAGTGCTCATGGCCACCGTCTTCTTCTTTCCCTAAGGGCGTATCATGAGGAAAAAAAATATCCAGATTTTGGAAGTGAGCTTAATGCATTGTTTTGTAGTAACCAAAGAGATGGTGGTAACTAAAGAGATGGTAGTAACCAAAGAAAGGCCTTGACTCATACACATCATGTCGCTTCTACAAGTATGGTTGGCCTAATAGTACATCACAAAAATCAAGTGGACTAACATCACATAATACCTCATCTGTGAAGGGCTTCATGCTATATGGAAGGTGACACTATTGGCTCACTTGAGTATCTCGTCCTTAGTTAAGCCACCCAATGGTATATGGTTGTGGGTATGATGTGGTCAATAAGCCTAGCTGCACTACCTCTACTGAAATGAGGTTCTTTTGGCTCCCACTCTTGACATTGAACTCTAGTGGGGAACCCTTTACCCACATCTCGGAGTGGAAGAGGCGCTCCTCCTCATTTGGATCTTTGGGTTCCTCCTTCTCGATCTTCATGGTGGCAATGGTGCCATTAGGCTCCACATTGATAATATGCTTCCATTTTTCATTCTGCTTGTCAGGTTCTAACTCAGAGTTGGCACATGCATATGATTCTGAAGCCTTTAGCTCGGCCACAAGTGATTGTTTTTCCCTACAGTCACTTATGTTGTGAGTAGAGCTCTTATGGATCTCACACTAGTTTTTCGTGTCATTCTTCACCTTCTTGGTGTTATTCTTAGCTTGCGAATTTGGCGAGTTTTCATGAACCACCCCACCTTGGCTTTGTCCTTTGTTATGCGATTTGGGGGCACCTTTCCCTTGCTTCAACTTCATAGATCCAACGTCTTGCTTCTTCTGATTAAACTTATTCTTGATCTTGATGGCATATAAGTACATTGTGTCGAGCGAGGAGATTTCTAGGAACTCCATCTCATCCTGGATGTATCTGTGCAGGCAGCCACAGTACTTGAGTACCAAATGTCTCTCAGAATTGTTGATTATGAACTTCATGCAAAGGGTATGAAAAAAATGGGTAAACTCTCGCACATCTTAGTCCCTTGCCGCAGCATCGTCAAGGAATAAATTCCAAGTGGGTGCAGTAGAAAAATGTGAGTTCGTACTCTCAGCCTTCTACTCACATTAGGTTTCCCACCAGTCCTTGACGTGGGGACGAGTTTGAGAAGAGAAAATGTAATCTTTTGGCTGCTGGAAAATAGTGAACATAAAAATATCCTTCTAGCATATTTAACCATTTATCTACGATGTCCACATCTATTTGGCCCTCAAATATGGGAATGTCAAATTTTACTTGTAACTTAAAAGTAGTCGAGCGTGTAGAGTGGTTGTTGGATGTGGATGCATCACCAGTGGGCAACCATTGAAAGATCTAGGAAATGTTATCCATCATTGTGTTCCTTTGTTTATTGAGGGCCTCCTCAAGCAATATTTTGATAGGATCTCCTACCCCCTCTTCTTTCTTTGCTTCCCCCATGGGGAGGTGTCGGGTTTTACGAGGTTGATCCTACAAAGGTTCAATGAGATCTAGCCGTAACTCTTTATATCCCGACCTCGTTGGGGACATGCAAAGAAAAATAGAGAAAGAGAGGACCACTTTGATACCATTGATCCATATTTAAACAAGAACAAAACAAATTACAGATATAACCATAAATACAAAGATGTAGTAGAAATAACACTTCTTTTCATTAATATCAAATACTAAAATATTCTGACAAACAAAATGGAAATAAGACTAGCTCAAGTGATGGTAGCTTATCTCTTAGAAAAATTGTGGTGGCTACATGCCTATTTCTTATTGAGAAACAATAGAAAACCTAAGCATCCAAAAATCTAACCCTAGGAGATGTAGCACGAAACTATGGGCCCCATTTGGGTAAATTGGTACATCAACTTCCTGGGGTCATAACTTTGGCATACGATCTTTGTTTGACACGTACAATACATCGTTAGAAATATCTATCTAAGGAATACAACTTTTGAATGAGAAACATTGGTTCAGGTTCCATGTTGCTCCCAGGATTTCAAAAAAACTTTGTTTAGGGCCTAAAAATGGCTCTAGAAGTTCAAGGCCTAAAAAACAACCAAAAATAGTAAATTGTGCTGCAAATAAGGAAACTGAAAAACTGACAGAAATAATGGTGGTGGTCTAAGTGGAATAGGTGGGTGGTCGCCAATATCCACCTGGATCAGGAACACTTGTGATGGCATAGGCACTGAGAAGAAATGGCCTGACTACATGTAGCGGAAGGATTTATTATTGGCATAGTATATTAAAGTCGGAGGTCTCACCACCAACTCATCCTGGAAGGTAGAACCCCGTAAGTCGCAAAAGTACATGCAGGTGTTAATGCTTGGGATGAGGTAAACCTGGCATCAGAGGTCCTTCCCATAAAGTAAATGTGTAGCACAATTTATAATGGCCAGGGATAATTAAGAGCTATCCATTTGTGGAAGGATCAGAGGTATAAAAGGGTTTGAAATAGGTGGTTTAAAAAAAAAAATAAACAAAGAAATTAGTTGCAAAACATAAAGGCCTGAGACCCGTTTTCTCTCTCCTCACTAAAAGGTAGATGGTGCAATGTGACTGGTTCATTGATGCACAGGTGGATGATGAAATCAACATGATGTTGCAATATAGAATGAAGACACGTGCTAGGAAGACCGAATGTTTTTAGGTACCCTAGAGGGCCATTTATAAGTGACACGTGTCACCACTCAGATGGCACCACGTAGTGTTGGTGACATTAGCACGAAGGCAACTTGAAAGGTCTTTCTTGGAAAAAAAGCCCAAAATTGATTGTCCCGAAGACAGACCATCGAAGGCAAATCCAAAAAGAAAAAACTCAGAAGGAAAACCCTAGAAGGTAAATATCAGAAGGAAAATCCTAGATGACCTAGAAGGAAAATTCTAGACGTTAAATCTTGGATTCCCTGGAAGGAAAAAACAAAGTTGTAAAGAGCAAAATAACTGGGATGATGGGCCTACGAAAGAAGAAAAGTGTCGATAAATAATGAAAGGCACACTTGGGGCAAGGTTTTGTGGTAGTTGCATGTGTGTTCTGAATGTGAATCTATAGTCTTTAATTAAAAGGATTTAGGCCTATGTTGAAGTTCTTTGGGCATATGAATGAATGAGTTGGTAACTAATTTTGGTGTTATCCACAATATTTCACTTGGGTGAGTTGACAACTTAAAAATTTCCATTTATACCAAATGCACATGCAACGCTAAAAATACAAAATCAAAGGAATGAATGAGTTGGTAGTTTAGATAAATCTATAGATTCTCTAAAAACATAAGACATCTTCTAAAACTTGTAAAAATTCCATAATAGTAAATTTAACTAGTTAAATTAAGCTTATCAAGAAAAAAAATGTAAGGTGAGTTAGAATAATTGAAGATGACATGCATATGACTCAATTGAATAGGTAAAAGGAAAAAATAATATAATCATGCAAGCTATCAAAGTACAAGATAACTAAGTTAAGTTACCAAAAATATTAGTCTAGATTTATTTATAAGACAAATTCGAGCATCTAAGGAAAGAGTGTGGAAGCTTGTTGGTGCAACAAGATGCATAGCATGGGTATGCATGAGAGGTGAATCAGAGACTAGCATCAGTGTCTCAAAGGTGTTTGAGAAGGCAAAGAATAAATTGGCGATTGGTATTTTTGTCAAAGGTTATTTTATGGCAAGGGTTAATGTTGATGGTGTGAATGGTTGGTGATTTGATCAGTGATCAGTGATTTCTACTATAGTTGGTGTTTTATCAGTAATAAAGGATTGTTGAAGGTGTTTAATGCTGGCTTTAGTGAGTAGTTGAGATAAGAAATTTATTTTATTGGGAAATTTAATTGTCTATTGGTTCTAGTTTGAAAATGGAGGAAATATGGATCAAAAAGGTTATAAAGTGGTAGCTTGCATTCCACAGGCAAGAGGCCCTTTCAACAGTAGCTCGTAAACAAGTAGAGGAAAGAGTCCTTTTTGGAAATAGTTGATAAATAAGTAGGGGCAGGTTTCCCTTTCAATGAAAACTAATAAACAAGCTGGGGAAACAATCCCTTTCTATGAAAATTGATAAATCTCATATATTGATTTATTAATAAATAACTATTTACATAATTAATTCAATATTATTCTTTGACTTTTCTTCTACTTTTCCTCACCCAACTTGGTCTATGAAGAGTGGTTTTATCACAATAGATTGATAACTGTCTATACAAGAATACCAAGAAGAGACCGTCATGATACCTACAAGAGGTGATGAAAAACCAAAGACGATGACACCAATTCCACCACTGAGAGGAAACCTGAGGACTGACACAACAAGTAATTGAGTAAAACAAACCCGAGGAAACCCACACCAGAGGACTAGATGGGACAGAGCGTCCTCACAACCCAGGGGAATTACGAGAGAAAACAATACCGCCACAAATGAGAGGAGTAACTTTTATCAATTCAACCCAACATAGAGAGTTAGACTAACTTTCAAATTTCCCAAAGAACAAGATATCACATTCACTCTGTAACAAACAAAGAAAAATTTTGAGCATTAAGACCATAGAAGAATGTCGGCCAATCGAAAAAGAAAAACTCTTGAAACTGCATACAAAAGATAAGGAACTAAAAGACATGGAGACCTTACTCGAAGCACCAGATGAAGAAACTCAGACTATCCAGAAACTCACAGACAATTGGGGACGTGCAACGATGAGGAGAAAAAACCATAGACCACATACTTAGGTACCACAGCCTCAGGGGAAGACCAGTAACCAAGGACTAGCCCAAACCAAAGAATCAAATTCACACTTATCCCTCCTTACCCTGGGTAGAATCCCCAAAGAGCCGCCATAGCACTGGACCCAAACACCTTCAACATCCTCACAACGCTAAATCATCGCCCAATCTAGCAAACTTGATCAAAATTCTCTCCAAACAATAGATATAACAACTCGCTGCAGGTAATTAATGATCACTCCTGAAATTTGATGGAAGGGGTGGCACATAAAGGTCGAGTAATTAAGTGTGTGGCAAAGGCGCATTCCCTAATGTCATCACTTGGGACACTTGCACCCTCACATGATCACCCCCATCGGGGATTCCATTTAGTTATTATTAAAATTACCATAAATTCATTTTTATTTTTGATATGACATTTTAATTTGGATTTATCATATATTTGGATAATTAGAATCCAAATGCAATTTAATTATAAAACAATTTGTTGAATAGATTTAATTCCTTAAATGGTTGATACACAATTAAATGAACCTATATTGATTCTTAATAAAAATATTTTTATTATAATTATAATTATATATAATTAATGATTTATTTGATATTATAATTATCAAAATAAATTATCATTATTTTTATTTCTATGACAAAAATTGCATGAATGCATATATGTGTGTGTATGGGAGTTTTTCATGATTATATATAGAATATTTTTATTTCTAATTATATGTTTAGTTGTTAAAATTAAAGATATGTTTAATAATTAAATTACAAATATATGTATTTCTTTTAAATATGGTAAATATTGTAATTCCTTTAACAAAGGAATTTTCATGTATATGTTAAATATTTTAGGTAAGTCATTCACTATGGAGATTTAACCATAACCAAAATTTCTCTCACCTTACAGAGGCATAAGACAACATAATGTTCAAAAAAATCAAAAGGATTATACATATCTTGAAAAATGGCTTACATTAGCCATGAGGATAAAGTATGAAACTATAAAATAAAATAAGCATAAGCATAGCATAAGGTTATGCAAATTCATCAAACTACGTAGTTTTAACTTAAATGGGGTCCTCATTGTCATCGGGGGTGCTACCAACTAAGAGAGGGATACGAAGGTGTTACTCTCTGTAATCAAGGTGCTAACCTATGTCCCTTATATAATGATACAATTGAAAGATAATTTTGAGGAAAACACAACTCTTGACCCAAAATTTTGATATGAGGGAAAATTTCTGTGAAGATTCCCAAGAAAGGTCTCAGGATTTTAGAAAGAGGCACTTTCCAGGTTTAACAAATTGAACCCCTGGAAGGCATAATTTTAACCTCTATAACAGAATGGGGAAACCAGAAAGAAAATAGGAAACTATTAATGAAGAGATTGACATGATGAACCCATGATTTTTGGCTAAAGTCTCGAATCCGCCAAAAATAACAAACGAAGCTATAGGAAAAATAACACATGAAAATCATGGGTAACAAGTTGCACTTTTGGAGGGAATAACTCCTAATAGAAGTATTGGAATCAAGAAAATGAACAACCAATGGAAAGCTATTGGTGAGAAGGATATTATAGTCGACTTGGAATTTGGATATGATGAATGATTTCGAAAATAATTTTCCCCTTCTACTTACAGGAGTATAACAAGATCATGAAGGCTTGCAGCATGACTAGAATCACTGAAGCATGGATTGAGTTGAGTACTATGGATAATGAAAAAATGATAGTCATTGATATAAATTACCTCAAAGAAGGAACTATTTTAGGATTATGATATTAAGTGTGGCTATGGATGTCTAGGTAACAATCATACAGTTGTAAATAGTAAATAATTAGATAAAATGATATCCAAAAGGACATAAAAAAAATGTGGATACAACTATGCTCAAAATAGTAAAACAAGATACACATGGATGGTGAATGAATATGAATAATGAGGAAAAACCATAGAATGAGATAACCATGCTATGGATTTTCTAGTTTCCAATAAATTCAATGAGAGAATATCTTTAGCCTTCCATTTATTAATTTTCCATGAAATATTAAACACAATGCATGAATTGATGTGTTATATATACACATGTGTGTGATGTATCTGTATGTATGAATGTGATGTATGTATGCATGCTTAATGATTTCAGATGATTGGCAACAATTTTCTCTAGTTATTGTCATGCAACTATTTAGGAAGATGATTTTATATCTGGTCTTCTACAATTTGCAAATCCTAATATTTTATGCTATACGAATTTTGAATCCTAGGAATAACAATACGTATGGATATAATATTCAGTTTATGGGCATGCTTTGTTTGTCATCATTTGTTAGCATGATTGGCTGCAAAATAGGCTCGTGTACAAGATTCAGATAAGGATGTCATAGGTTTGTAATATGTATTGTCCATGGAAACAATTGTTAGAAGAGTTGTGGTGGATTGCATAGAGGGACTTTATGTAGGTGGTATATGGGTTTTATCACAGAGAATAAGATAATATCAAATGTGTAACAAAATTATAATACAATACATACTATTGTAGTATTTCAAACACAATTTTATGAGTGTTATGTTAGGCTTTTGAGCATAGTGGTAATTGGTTGGGCTACCAAGCCTTGATTCGACTAAGGAAACATCAAAGTTTGAACACTAGATTGCATAAAAGGACTTCATATTAAGGTTTGTAGAACCATGAGGAGGACGATATTACTATAGATAGAATAATCACAACTGAGAAGTTACCAAAGGTGACTAGTTAGTGATAGTGATTATAATAAAATATTAAAAACGACCTAAAAGAATAGGATACTAGTTATAAAGGAGGGGGAGTGTCTCTTCCACTCACATATGTGGGTGAATGGTTCACCATTGTAGTTCATTGTTGACTGTGGGAGCTGAAAGAACCTCATTTATGTGGAGGTCATGAAACAGTTAGTCCTACCAACCACACCACATCCATAGTCATACACAATCGGGTGGCTTGACCAAGGATGAGATCTTCACGTCAGCCAACAATGTCATATTCCCTACAACATGAAGACTTTAATGGATGAGGTACTATGTGATGTTTCTCCTCTTGAATTTTGTGATGTATTATTTGGTCAACCATGCTTATGGAAGCATCATGTTGTGTATTAGTCTAGGCCTCACATTGTTATAGACATTTTTGTGCCTTACAGCTCCAAGTATGAAATGTCCATAAACCAAGGGCTCCTAAGTCCTTAAAAGTGTTGTTATAACTCCTAGAGGAACAAGGTCAACAAATTACAGCTTCTCCCAGAAGTTCTCCACCAGAAACGGCTCAGAACTAGTCAAATCAGGATCATTTCAACTGCTCCACTAGCTAGCTGCGTTGCAAAGCACCCAAATACAGTAGCTAGGTGCATTGCAACGCACCTAAATGCACTAACAGGGTGTGTTGAGCGGGAAATGACAAGTGGCAGAGTCATTCCACGAGGTGGAGAGACAACGAAAGCTTCCAGAATCTTCTCCAATGACACTTGCCTCACTGAATTCGACCAGGGATGAGTAAGAGGCTCTCAGTCTCCAAGTGGAAGCAAGAAATGACAGAGAGAAGCCACTAATCAATTCATGAGCTGACTCATCCTCTTTGCATACATCTATATATGGATCCCTCACCAAGAGATCCAGAGGCTGGAATATTGTACATTGCAGAGAATTGCTGTTGGTTTTGAGATAGATATCAGAGTATTGGGTGATTTATGCTTTGTTGGAGGTGAAGAGGGGCTTCTCTGCTGGGAGGTTGATGCTGGATCAGGAATCATCGGTTGTAACTCCTCCTGGATCTTCTTGTTATATCAATAAAACTATTTGAGTTTCTCCTACATGCTTGTGTATCATTGATGTTTGTTACATTTGTATGTTTAGCTTAAATCTGATCCTAAGCTATTTATGCGTATGAACCCATGTCTTTGTATAGTTTCCTTCTTCTGTGATCTTGCTGGTACTTGGTGAAGCTGGGGAAGTAAGGGAGCAGGTAGCTGGGAGCTGTCAAAGAGAAGAGAGATTGGATCAAAGGACTAGCGCAAGACACAGGTTGGTTCATCCTATTTCTCTTTGTTTATAGTTCATAAAGGAGAATACAAAAGTAGTTTTCTCTGTTTGTTTCTAAGGTCACTGTCACACCTTAGTGGGATAGGGTCATTCTGAATAGACACTTTTCTCGTTAACAAAATGGCGACTCTGGTGGGAACGATTGTCTAGTTGGTTTGTTTGTGTTTCTCTTGTTGTTTGTTTCATAAACTTAGAATTAGCGAATCGAACTGCATTTGCCATTAACAAATGCGAAGTAGACATCTGCTACTTCAGTCCATTCACTGGATCTATTTATGATTTGAACAGCTGATTCACAAATGATCTGATTGCCCTCTGTGATAGCTCTTAAACCTTCATTAAATCTACCCTCTGATTGTGCATTACTGATTGCTTTTACTCGGCCAAAAACCATAGATTAAACTGCAAACTATGACCCAGAACCTGGATAGAATTCTCGTTTCTACCCCAGCGCAGGTACTGTGAAGAGTTCCTACATTTCAGCGCAGTTCCCGAGAGGGCAACCTGCATTGCAATCCAGTTTCTCTATGTAGCAGGTGCGTTGATCAGCCTAGCCTTGTGCAGCTGAGGTTCTTTGCTCAATTTTTTCAGTTTTGTCTCTGATTTTTGCAGCCTGTGATCAGTGTGTGTGTCTGTTTAAAAACCCCTTTTCTTTGCTAATATTCCACCTCAGTTGTATACAAGAAACTGTAGATGTTTTTGTGTGTTTGTTACGTCATTTACAGTTTTCCATTGCAAAAGTAGAATAGTCATACTGTCGTCCTTTGATTGAGATCTGTCGCAAGTGTCGATTTTGATCATAGGAGAAAGTTTATTTTGCTGTTGACAGTCGATTATGCTTTTACTTTTGCCTTTGGTTTGAATTTGTGACTTTCTAGTGTCGGAACGAGTTTTTATTTCAAAATCATAAAGTGTCATAATCATCTCTACCTTTTGATTTCGAAAAGAAGCTTGTTTGTGTTTTTCACTTGAAAGCGAATTCAGATTTGTACAACAACTTTCTTTTTAGGCCTCAATATTAAGAAAGTGAAAAAACAAAACACATGCATGTGCATTTGCATATTGACAATCTGTTTGGCTTGATTTAGGAAAAGTGAATTTACAGTGTGCTCTTTTCTCTTTGCGAAAAGATTGTGTCTTTCTTTTCCCTTGTAGCTAGGATTTTCATTGCTGAAAAGAGATAAAAGCTTGTTTATCATCTTTAGATTGCATTTTAGGAATTACATATACATCTCGTGGTGATCCCAAAAGGAAAACTTCATAAGAAAGATCAACCTAAAATAAATTCAATGAACTTAACAACGCTTTGTAACTTAACGCACAACATTTAGAGGTCTAGGCTAGAGACGTATTCTGGTGTCGTAAAGCCTGGTAACTGTTGTCCTCACTGATGGTTGGGTGATTCCTCCACTTTGAGATGATAAGTGCCAGTACGGACTTGTGCTCCCACGTACTGTCGAGTATATATTGGGAGACCCCTATAGGCATAAAACCTTTATCCATAGGAAGCCGTGTCGGCCGCCCTACTGATCGCAATGCACCGAACACATCATTCGGGAAGATTGACTGCCGTACCCTAAAAAGTATTCTGCAGTTTTGCGATTGGTTTGGTACTCCATCTACTTAGACCTCCAGAGCAGTCCCTTTCGTTCCTTTTCAGACTCCTTAACAGAAAAGGTCCATCTGAGCACTTGTCACTTGAGGCTCATTAAAAATCGAAGGAGACTAGAGTCATCTTTTGTTTTTTCTCAACTCTTTAAAACTGAAAAAACAAGTTGTGTCAAAGTGTGTTAAAATTTACTTTAAACGGAATATTCATACCCTTTTACTACGTTGATCTTTGGGTTGAGAAAATGGAGCCTACCAACCAAGGAATTCCCCTTGGTGGAAATCCTAGTCCCTTCTCCTCTTGGGGAGATGTTGGTGCGCCCCATATGGCCACATTGTCACTTCCAAGACTGACAATTGGCTTGCCAGTATGGCTCTTCTCAACCAATGTCATTCAGAACACCACTATTCCTGAACAATCGAATCAGCAATTAGACGAGTCCAGAGTTACCCACCAGCCTTCTACTTCTTATAATTCTTCCTCTCCTCCTTCCTCTTCGCTTGACGGGACTGGTAAAGCTAACAGCCAAGTTCCTAAGGAGAAGAAGGGAAAGAACATGAAAGGGAAAAATGAGAAGGAGCCAAAGGCGAATGGGGGAAAATGAGTGTCGTCTAACGAAAACCTACACACAACACCGACCAGGCCTAAATCGCCATGTGTCATTTGCAAAGGAGACCACTTTCACAGAGATTGTCCTTGCATCCCCCGGATACTAAGGGACTAGTCTCCTCGTTTGCACAATCCGGTGTCATCAACCTCTGGAGATCATGTTGAAAGCACACCGTCAACTAGTGAAAGTGAAGCCCCAGGACAAAAAAGGAAAGCTAGATTTCCTTGTAAACTGTGCGAAGGCGACCATGCCCTCCACCGTTGTCCCTTCTTAGACGAAGCTAAAAGAGTTTTGGATGATCGTCCGGTTTCACAGTTATGACTTCCTCCTGGATATAAAAAACTCTTGCCGAGTCCGTCACTAGTTGAGAACCCAGCTGGCCCACTCAGGTGGTCGGCTGAAGCGTCTATCATCGAAGATAAACCAACTGAATCCATACCAGAGGAAAGTCAAAAGGTCGAGGCAGCAGTTGACCCGGTCTTGCCTTCAGAGGTTTTATCTTCGGATGATACAGTCACTGAGGAGGATAAGGATGACACCATCCAAATTCTCTTCATCAACACAGACTCCGACGAACATGGGGGCAATCCACCCGTTCCTTTACCGCAGGAAGGAAGTTTGTCAGAGCCATACCCAGCCGTCTACTCGGTCCCACCTCCAAGTAACCTAGTTGTCTCCTTCGACTGGAATCAACTAGGCAGACCCCGTTTGCCAACAAGCATACCGTTCCGAATTATCATTCAAATATATAGAATGGTCATGGTTGGTACCATCATAGATGAGGGGGCTTCTGTGAGTATCCTTTCCTCTATTGCTTGGAAAGCGCTTGGTTTGCCATCGCTTTTGCCTGAGATGAGAAATCTGACAGGCTTTGATAAAGGAACCAGTCGACCTTTAGGGATCCTTCCCGATGTGCCCATAACATTGAGAGGGAAGACAGTTCACATGAACGTCATGGTCGTTCAAGGACCCTTGGATTATAACCTACTCCTTGGACGAGACTATATTTATTGCATGGGAGCCATCATCTCCTCACTCTTTAGAGTAATGTGTTTTCCTCACGAAGGAAGAGTGGTCAAGCTCGTGGACCAGCTTTCATTTCCCGGATCATGCATAGAAAATATTCATATACCATCCCTAAATAGTCTCTTCACGCAAGAAATGTCTCAATTCCTAGTCCGTCCTCCTGATGAGCACGAGTAATTCGAAGGGATATGACTGAAACCCAGGGGGCATGCGTCCTGGTTTGCTTCGGCAGGAAAACTTCGGGTATAGGGTAGGTTTCCACGGGAGAATATGACTAGTCTGTACCCTATCCGTCGGTGGAAGAGGGGTTAGTCTAGAATAAGATTCTCTTGTCAAAGTTATGTGAGTTGGCGGATGTCGTCACTTGCCTTTGTTTATCTCAGTAGACATCACCGAAGAAGTGTTTTGTTTGCTGTGTGAATAGGACAATCTTTGGGCAACCTGTAAGAGGTAGGCCTCTCCTGATAGAACAAATGTTTTGTCTGCAAATTGAGGGGTAACCTTGAAACCATATTTTATACCTGGGGGCATGCAAACCTTTTGGAGTGCAAGAAAAGAGCGATTATTTATCTGTTTTTTGGATTAGTTGTTTCCTAACTTGCATAAAGAAAGGATGTGGGGCAAAAATCTAAAAGTTGCCGTCTTTATATGAGACATTCTTATCATATGACTGCATTAATCGAGCAGTTTTAGCACATAGTTCAAGCTCGTTAAAAAATAAACATAAGACCGAGGAAATGTTTCCACCCGCGTTTAAGCTCGTTAAAAAATGAAGTATCCTCCGGTAAATAACCACTGTGAATGAAGCATTTTCAGCCATTAAAGCCTTGGTCGTGTTTGCACAGTCACCTCCACTTATCCATTGGCCGATCATTCACCTCCATTTGATTGTTTACCCATTTTGAGGAACAACTGCGAAGAGTGATTTCACTAGCCATCCTTGTGACACTGCCGTGATTGGAAAATTCCAAACCTTACCTGGAATCAGCTGCTACCCATTTTATCACTCGTTCCTCAAAAGACGAGTCTTCTTTAAGCTCTTTTCATCTGACTCGTAAAATATGAAAAGATTGCCAAGTTTTGGCCTTCCAGCTCGTTAAAGTGACAGGAAGTGCTATCCCTCCTCTAAATTTTAATCTTTTTGGACCTGAGGGATTATTGCACAAAAAGATCGAGCGCTTGTCTTGTTCGGCTCGTTAAAACTATCGAAAATTCATCCCTTCTGTATTGTTTTATACTTTTTCAGACTTAAGGGATTAGATGACGAAAAAGGAATTCCGGAGTTACCTTTACGTACCTTTTCAGACTCTCTAAAAATGAAAAGGACCGAGTTATCTTTGTCGTTAGACTCGTTAAAAAGATTAAGTAGCGACAAACTTGTCTTTAGGCGAGAACGAGTTTCACTATCGCTAGGCTCGTTAAAACATAGCGATGGGTTTGCTCGAAGGGAAAATTATAGAACAAGCATATGTTATCCTCCTCAAGCTTGAAAAAAATAAAGAGGTACTGGTCAGCAATGATTGGGGAAAAATTGGGAAGAAAACTCAAAGAAACTTTGTTGTTAGCAAGTCGCTCTTGAACATGACACTTCCACTCTGTGCCTGAGTCGGGTTGGGTTGTTTCATTCACCGGTCACATCACCATGGTCACGCCATACCATCCACATTTGGGGTAAATTCTACCAATCCATCACATAAGTGTCGCCGACATGTTCAAGAGAAGTCATCCAGAGAAGTCACCTGTGTCCCATCCACTACCATGCATTATACTTCATTCCTTCATGACTGCCACCCTGAACCATATATCATCATATCGTTTTCACCTCCATCAAAATCATTTGCTCCGTTCCGTGTCATTGATGTGGGATTCATTAAGGTCCTCCTTTGACGGATCGCTTCTTGTCGACATCAGCTCATTATCCAAGAAGTTGATCTAGGAACACCCCATTCAATACTTTGAAGCTTGCATGCCTCAATGGCAAGTTTCTCACTTCCGGCAACAGGTATACATCAATGACCTTCGACCGAAAGATTTTGCGTGGTGTTCGACGCCAAGTCCTTTATTCACACCACGTGAATTGTACTGCAGTACCTTGAGGGTCATTATCATTATCGGTGATTCCTCTCGCACTTGTTAACAATTTACATCATTGACTGGTAATCAAGCGATGTCTTTCCATGTTCGACTTCAAAACATTTCTCACATGGATCAACTTGTACTACGAGTGAATATCGGACGAGATTGAAGACCCCGGATCTAGTTTCATCCATCTGGGCTGCGATATATATTCAGGAAAATAAAGACATTGAAATGTACAGCATTGCAACACAGATAATCATCCTACCAAAAGGATGATGGCTCTATCAGAATCATCAGTCTACCATCAGACGATTGTCTATCCTATGTACATGAAAATGAATTTATAAAGTTGAGCATGGGAATGCCCGCCTTAGCTAGATCATGAAAATAGTATGAAAATAATGTATTGTATTGTATCTTATTACAGGTCTCCTCCCAGCATTGAAAGAACTTCGGATCCTCCTAATAAAGCATTTCACCTGATAAACGGCCTCATACTTTAGGGGGCAACTGTTATAGACATTTTTGTGCCTTACAGCTCCAAGCATGAAATGTCCATAAACCAAGGGCTCCTAAGTCCTTAAAAGTGTTGTTATAACTCCTAGAGGAACAAGGTCAACAAATTACAGCTTCTCCCAGAAGTTCTCCACCAGAAACTGCTTAGAACTAGTCAAATCAGGATCATTTCAACTGTTCCACTAGCTAGCTGCGTTGCAAAGCACCCAAATACACTAGCTAGGTGTGTTGCAACGCACCTAAATTCACTACCAAGGTGCGTTGAGAGGGAAATGACAAGTGGCAGAGTCATTCCACGAGGTGGAGAGACAATGGAAGCTTCCAGAATCTTCTCCAATGACACTTGCCTCACTGAATTCGACCAGGGATGAGTAAGAGGCTCTCAGTCTCCAAGTGGAAGCAAGAACTGACAGAGAGAAGCCACTAATCAATTTATGAGCTGACTCATCCTCTTTGCATACATCTATATATGGATCCCTCACCAAGAGATCCAGAGGCTGGAATATTGTACATTGCAGAGAATTGCTGTTGGTTTTGAGATAGATATCAGAGTATTGGGTGATTTATGCTTTGTTAGAGGTGAAGAGGGGCTTCTCTGCTGGGAGGTTGATGCTGGATCAGGAATCATCAGTTGTAACTCCTCCTGGATCTTCTTGTTATATCAATAAAACTATTTGAGTTTCTCCTACATGCTTGTGTATCATTGATGTTTGTTACATTTGTATGTTTAGCTTAAATCTGATCCTAAGCTATTTATGAGTATGAACCCATGTCTTTGTATAGTTTCCTTCTTCTGTGATCTTGCAGGTACTTGGTGAAGCTGGGGAAGTAAGGGAGCAGGTAGCTGGGAGCTGTCAAAGAGAAGAGAGATTGGATCAAAGGACTAGCGCAAGACATAGGTTGGTTCATCCTATTTGTCTTTGTTTATAGTTCATAAAGGAGAATACAAAAGTAGTTTTCTCTGTTTGTTTCTAAGGTCACTGTCACACCTTAGTGGGATAGGGTCGTTCTGAATAGACACTTTTCCCATTAACACACATTATAATTATTACTTTGGAAAATGCGTTATACAAGGTATGAGATGTTCCCCCACCTACCACCATCGCCTTGATCTTCGCTAAACAATCTAGTAATATCATCTCATAATAAGGGAAATTTGCTTCATTTTTAATTCTCTCTCAAGATAAGACAAAGATTGTGGCCACATCCATGGCCCCCGGGAAAGGCTTATCTACACAGCAGAAGCAGGTGGATAAGTTCATGGAGGAATGCAATGACATCTTCTCCTCATCCACAGAGATGCCCTTACACTATCATGTCAATCATTCGATTGATCTAACACCAAGATCATCTCTAGCCAATGAGATGATATACTACTCATCCTTTATGGAAAATGAAGAGATGGAGTGCATATCCAGGAGCTACTACAAAAAGGGCACATATGAGGAAATTCCACACCATGTGGGAGCCCAATTTTACTTATGCAGAAGAAGGGTGGGACCTGGAGGCTATGCATTGATCATCAAGCACTAAACAAAATTATTGTCCTATGACTTGGTTACCTTATTAATCGACTTAATGGGCACATGTATTTTATAAACAAGATCAATCTATAGTCTGGCTATAACCAGGTTACAATAGAGACGACAGATGTATGGAAGACCACCTTAAAATTGACGGAGGGTCTTTCTGAATAGTTGGTAATGCATTTTGGGTTGACAAATTCCCCTACTACTTTTATGAGGTTGATGGATAACATATTGTGGTCTCTCACTAACTAATTCATTTTTGTATATCTGGATGACATTTTTATCTTCAACAAGATTTAGGAAGAGCATTTTCAACACATTCGACATGTCCTTCACACACTAAAACACCAAAAACTATGTGTTTCCCTGGAGAAATCGACCTTTGGTATGAGTTAGGTCCAATATTTTGGTTACATCATAGATGAGAAAGGCTTGCATCTGCATCTGGCTAAGATCCAATTCATTCAATATCTTCCAACCTTAATCACTCTCACAAAGCTTCTTAGCTTTTTGGGCCTTGCCAATTTTTATCGAAGGCTAATTTTGGGATTCTCCCATATCACTTGGCCTTTGCATTAGGTTATGAAGGGAGGAGTGAAAGAAAAGTTTTCCTAGTCTTAGTCCCAACATAAGACATTCATTGAGATGAAGAACCACCTTTTCTTTGCACGTATACTCACATTTCCAGACTTGCAACAACCTTTTGAAATTGAGACAGACACCTCCAGCTATTCTATTCATGGAATTCTAACTGAGTAAGGGCATCAAGTGGCCTATCATTGTGAGACAGTTTATAATACAATTTCAAAGAATACCACCTATGATAAATAGATGTATTCGATACTGAAGGCATTCCATCAATGGAAACATTACATTATGGGGAAGGGAATGATCATCCACACAGATCACTAGCCTCTTTGGATTATATATATACAAAGGAAGTTGCAGAATGATCACCATCATAAGTTATCTACATATCTGCTACAATTCCACTTTAAAATTAAATACAAGAAGGGAACCACCAAACATCTTTCATATTTCCTTAGTCGTCCCCCATTTGTAGCACTAACTACTATTCTCAACTCTTGTGGTAATGAAACCTTTGTATGGTTGCAATTGTACAAGAATGATCCAACGTTCATGACCACTTATCAAATGCTAGTGGATGGCATGAAAGTTCCATATTTCCACCTCCAGGACACATTATTATATCGCATGGGACACCTTCTTGTTCCATCAAGCAAGCATGCCAAATTGATTTGGGAGGCACACTACAATCTAGTCGCAAGGCACTTTTGTGTGGAGAAAATTGTGGGCATACTATAGAAGTATTTTTATTATCCAAAACTTTGATAAGATGTTGGAAAACATATCATATCCTACAATACTTGTGTTATCACCAAGACAACCATCCAGAAGCAAGGCCTGTCCACTCCTCTACCTACTCCTATCTAGCCCTGGGAATCCATCTCCATGGACTATCTATCAAGCCTCTCTTCTACGAAGCATGGTAATAACTATGTATTTGTGGTTGCTGGTAGATTTTCTAAGATGGCCATATTTTCAACTTGCCAGAGGAGCATCACAATAGAGGACACTGCAAAAATATTCTGTGAATGCATATGGGTACGTTTTGGAATGTTGCATACCATTATCTTAGATCGACATAGGAAGTTCTTGAGCACATTTTGGTCAAGTCTCCACATGTTTTTGGACACTAAGCTCACCAAGTCTACTACATTCCATCCTAAGACTGATAGCGAGACAAAGGTCTTCAATATGATGATAATGCACATACTACACATGTACAACTATAAGCATCTATAAACCTAGGATGAGAGCCTTATGTGCATCTATGAACCTAGGATGAGAGCATTCCTTATGTTGTCTCACTTTCCTCGAAAAACATGTGATAAAGTCCATGGAAATGACCTCTCATTTCCACTCTGGAATTGGAATCAGCTATAGAATTCCACCTGGATGCTTACACTCTACCTTCACCTATTGGAAATCCAAGCACCTAGCCATGAAATCCGCTACATCTCTCTTCAAATTTGGCCAATAAGAGAATTTCTTCACTGTTGTCATCATCTTACAATAACCTTAGTGACCCGAATAAGGTTTCACATTAAAATCCTTCAATATCAACTTCTTGAGCTCATTACTATCTTGCACATATATCATGTGACTAAATCTAACAAATCCATCTATCATGAGACAATAGTGCACACCATGTGCACTTGCATTTGTACCTATGCCTGTACCACTACATGTACCTCTACCAATACCACTACTTGTACCTCTCCCTATACCACTACCTGTACATGTACCTTTAATGTACTACAACTTGTGCACAATCTCCACATATTTTTCATCTTGTTGGCCTACCTACAAGATCCTATCTTGTAAATATGTCCAATAGGAGCTCATAACTATAATTTGATTTACCTATATCCACCTACTAAGATAATATACCACCTTGTTCTCTTTACCTTTGATATCCCTGATCTCAAAGCTAAACTCACTGATCATGGCCAATGATCGAGCCTGCCTCCCATTCAGATTCAGTTGGTCAAATAGATTAAACAAATGCAATCACTCATCAATACAAGCCTCTTGCTAAGAAGATAGTGCCTCCACATATTTAATGCATGTATGGTTGCTTCCACATCAAGATCATGTGTTGGGTAGGTATACTTGTGCTCATTCAACTTCTGTGACTCGTAGTATACCACTTGATATTCCTGCATAAGGACTCAAAAAAGTCCCATCTTGAAAGCATCTATACATACTACAAACTCTTTCTCTAGATCCACAATCCTTAACTCTAGTGCATGTGTCAACAACGTCTTGAGCTACCCAAAATTGAATGCGCACTCCTATGTCCATTCAAATTTCTTACATTTCCTCTGCAATGATGTGATAGGATATGCAATCTGCAAAAAAATCTTGATGAATCTCCTTGGTAGGGTCCTATAATTTTTATTGGATTGCTTGATTACAACTGATCATTATTATATTTTAGATATTGTAAATAATATTCCATGTTGAAAACTATTTCCAAAAAAAGTCAAAACCTTAAGAAAAATAAAAACATATGCATGCAAGGTGAAATGCAGCATTAGAGGATAATTAAGTATGTCTAGAATAAATTAATCACATCATTTAAATATGATTAACTAAAATTGTATAAAGAGCCTTGGTAATATAGTTCAATTTTATTATAGTGTTGAAAATGAAAAAACTAGATTTTGTCACATGGGTTAAACAATTTCTTGTTTCCCACTCCTCAATCCTCTTGCTCCATTGATCAACGGCATACATTACATTCCCCCCCCCCACCTTCTGAACTTTACTGTCGGGGGGGGGTCCGAAATGGGCTGTATTCAAACCCACCCCCACAACAACATGTCACCATTCCATGATTCCTCACCCTCCTCGGCCGAAACCATTAACTGCCTTCCCCCCCGTCTAAAAAGTGGTTTATCCGCCAAGCGACATGTTATGAAAGCAGCTCACAAAAGATAGAAAAGATAGATCAACGCCTTAGAAATAAGCCTCTTCGAGGGGGAAACCTCCTTTACATTACACAAACGAACAATTCGTGGATGATACAAGTGACAAGACCTCCTTTCTTTATATAGGTGTCTGAAGGGGTCATTATATAATAAGAGCCGCCAACATAACATTAATAATGTGATGGCACAATAATAACAATAGTGGGCTTCTATGGGGCACAGTTATAAGAATATGGGGACTAAATGGGCACAACAATATAATAATGAGGTTGCACTAATAACAATAAGGGTTTACACTAGTAATATAGCGACCTAACGTGTTCCTCTCCTTCAAAAACTGTTGTCCTCAATGCTTGAGTAGTTTTTTATTCTTCTATATAAAATTCTTATCCTCTCATTTGGAATCCTTAGCAAGTTCTACCACTTGATGAGAAACTCTAAAATTGATTGATTTTGTAGCTATCAGGTTCTTGTTTTTGTGACTGCTCTAGGATCCAATATGATTTTTCGTTCCTCATCAAGTTTTGGAAATATTGTTTGAACTGAGATCTTCTGCAACCTTTGAATCAGTGGCCACACTTCTTTGTCCTTCTTCCATTCATCACTTGCTTCATTTGTCCAATCAGGTTGCATAATATAAATAGCACAAAACAATCCTTCCACATCCTCATCCTTTCTTGAGAGTGCATCTGCAACAACATTTTTCCTCCCTTTTTTGTAGATGATTTAAAAGTCATTGTGACCCATTTTTTCTATTTTTCTAAGGATAATCTTTGTTCTAAAATGTATTTAACACTATCATGATCCATTTTTACCTTAAAGTGTCTTCCCATTTGGTAAGGTCACCATTTCTTAAGTGCATGAAGTATTGTCAACATTTTCTTCTCATAAATAGCTTGCTTGAGATGTAGCCATAAAAATACCCAATCACCTACATCAAAACTCCTTTCATTGCAACGTTGATCTACCCATTGTTTCATTTGATTTTGCACCAAAGTGGCATTATCCTTTAAAATTTGGATAACTTGTTGTTGATGCTTGATGTGATCTTTCACTACTTGAATCCTTTTCTTCTTGATATATCCTTCTATCTTGAGAGTTTGAGAAGTCATAATTTCTTTCAATGCATTACAAGATATGGTTGGATTCATTTCTTGATGCTCGACGTGATCTTTCACTTCATAAACATTTTTCTTCTTGATATGTCCTTCTATCTTGATAGTTTGAGGACTGGTAATTCCACCCAATGCATTACAAGATATGGTCGGATTCCTTTCTTCTTTCTCGATGTGATATTTCACTTCTTGAACCTTTTTCTTCTTGATATGTCCTTCTATCTTGTGAGTTTGACGAGTGGTAATTCTTGCCAATTTACAAGATATGGTCGGATTCATTTCTTGATGCTCGATTTGATATTTCACTTCTTGAACATTTTTATTCTTGATATGCCCTTCTATCTTGAGAGTTTGAGGAGTGGTAATTCTTTCCAATTCTTTACAAGATATGTTCATATTAATTTATTCTTTCTTTGGGCTTGGTTCCTGGTGTATATGATCTTTTTCTGACGTTTCTTGATCCTTTTCTGCCTCCTCTTCACAATCTATGTAAAATAATTTCTTCTCATCACACTTATGACCTTTAGCATATTTTCTATCACAAATGTAAAAAAAATATTTTTCTCTTTTTTCTTCCAATTGTTGTCATGTAAATATTATAGGTTGTGGAAGGCTAGAGGAAAAATCACTTCCATATGTATATTTGTGAGTTGTAGGATTCCTTGTTTCCATAATTCCGCTGTCAATTTTTCTTGCCAACTTGAATGCATTTTCCGATGAATCAGGTTCCCAAAGACAAACATCATGTTGAATGTTATCCTTTAAAGTCCCTATGAAGATTTCAATCCTTTTCTTCTTTGGAATACCATTTACCCTTATATTCAATTTTCTGAAATCCTCAATGTGATCTTCCATTGAAACCTTTTGTTCGATATTTATCAATTGGTTAAAGAAGGTGTTACTTTTTGTATCCTCATAATGTGCTGTTATTTCTTCCCTGAAAAATGACCAAGTGACAAGTTCTTTATGAGAACATAGCCCTTTATACCATAAAGACTGATTTGGTTCTAAATATGAAGATGCAATACATACCTTTTGTAACAGTTTCACCTCATGTATATCAAAATATTGCTCCTTTTGTACTATCCAATTTACAGGATCCTTGCCATCAAACTTCCTCCTATTTCCTTTTCTTGATTTTAGGGGCTCAATATTGAAATGATTGTAACTCTGTAATTTCATATTTTCTAGTTCTAAAATCATGATATATAGTATCCCTCTGTGTCCTCTTTCCAATGCCACTAGTTTGATGAAAATTGGATTCACCAAGAAAGTGTTGTGCACAATCTCCCATGATGACCTGAGTATAGACTAGATTAGTAGAGCAAACTTTTTGACATGCCATAGATCATTGTTTCAACCTTAGGTTCTGTAAATGATACCCACAAAAGCTACACTCTCTCCTCCTTCCGTAACTTCTTACGAAAATTCAATCTAATTCTCAGAGTGAAAGTTATGACAATTTTCCCAAGGTGACCTGTTTGGAATGTAATTCGGGGGTCTCCAAAAACCCTAACTTCCTAAGATCATAGCTCTGACGTTCTAGCAAGAAAAAATCTGAAATTTAGACTTTAGGTTCAACACGATCTCTTCTCAAATGTTTTTTTTTTTAGCTTTTGAAACATTGTAGAGAAGAAGGTATAGCAAAAATTCCACGATGACCTGTTTGGAGCAGCGAAACCCTATAATCCGAAGTTGTGATACCAAATGTTATGAAACCCGGTCACAAAAAGATAGAAAAGATAGATCAATGCCTTCAAAATAAGCCTCTTCAAGGGGGAAACCTCCTTTACATTACACAAATGAACAATTCTTGGATGGTACAAATGACAAGACCTCCTTTATTTATATAGGAGTCTTAAGGGGTCATAATATAGTAAGAGTTGACATAACATTAATAATGTAAGGGCACAATAATAACAATAGTGGGCTCTATGGGGCACAATAATAAGAATATGGGGACTACATGAGCACAAAAATATAATAAGGGGGTTTTACTAATAACAATAAGGGTTTACACTAGTAATATAGGGGCCTAACACGATACCACTGTTCTATCCGCTTACCATGTCCGCAGTTCATCACCTCCTTCACTCCCATCCCACAACGTATCCTTCGCCCATTATTACCATACCAACATCCAGTCACCATGTCTCTCCTCATCTCCCACTCCTATTCAGCCACCTAATCATATTTTCACCAACCATGTGCCTCGATGACACTTCACACCTCCACGTCATATGTTTGTTTCATGGTCAGTTAATAATATGTTTCTCCCTATGTAACACAATAATTTCAAATGTGTTTTACAGAGAAATCAGAACATATTTTAAAAAAATGAAAGAGGTTTTTTCTTCTAACATCACTATTCACAAAAACCCCTCTTAGTTTTGTAACCATTGTCATTTGGGAGATGCTAATAATTCTTTAAAGGCATATTTTCCAGAAGTTTCCTATTTTAGCCACCTTTTCGTAGAAACTATTATGGATAATTAGGGATGAATAATGGGGAACTAGATAAGGTTTTTATTCCCCAGATAATCAAATAAAAAAACCTCTCTCGTTTATGTAACATATATTATGGTTTGGGATATTCAGATGAATCTTTGCAGGTATGTTTTCCCGAATTTTACTATTTAGTCATACATTTGTAGAACAGATTGTGGCTAATCAGTGATGACTATTTCAAAACTGGAGGAGGTTTGTGTTCATAGGATGCAAAAGTACAATAACCTACTTCATATTTTACACAACTATTGTGTTGTGTGTGGAGCATGATTGTTCAGAGGTCTTTGTTTCAGTCGGATGTATACCCCAGGAAGTTTTGTACACCCCTCCACGCGGGGGGGTGCGGGGGGGACCTGTCCCCCTCGAGGGGGTCCGGGGGGGGCCCATTCCCCCCGACTGGAGGGTCCGGGGGCCAGTGGTCCCCCGGTGGGGGCTCGGGGGCAGCGCCCCCAAAGCCAAAAATAAATGTAAAATTTCCTTGTAAAAGTATAGTAATTTCTAGTCAATCTGGGCCGTTCATTAGGCGGATGATCTGACGGTAGAACTTATGTTTAGTTTAGGGTTTTTTTCCCTAGAAGGCAACCCCTCTCTTTGTATGAGGGCATTGTATTTGAGGCTGTGTGATAGATGTGTATTTGGTGAGCGAGAAACAGAGAGCTGAGACTGTGAGAGAAAACAGAGGATATTACAGCGGATTTGCTGTAGGTTGTATCTCTTCATTTTGCTAGATAATAGAAAGGAAGGACTGGCTGTTTGGGGTGGACGTAGCCCAAACTGGGTGAACCACGTATATCTGTGTCTCTCTTGTTTTGTGCATTTTCTGTGTTTATATTTCTGCAATATTTGATGTGTTCCATTGCTCCGTAATATATAATTTTCTAACATATTGCAAAATGATAGATAAATTTACATATTTACAACCTATTTGTGAGACTGTGCAATGTCTTGTTTTAGACATATTTTTGTAGAGAATATTGGGAAAGCTGGAGCTGAATTTTGGGAATTAGAGAGAGTTCTCTCTCAAGAAAATATTTATACGAAATAACCTCTCTCACTTTTCACAAAACTATCATGGATTGAGATATAAAAATGGATGACTGAAACCTATTTTGGAGAATTTTGGGAGGAAAATGCTCAAAGACAGTTAGCCACCTCATCATGTAAGAGATGAAATCAAATTCAAATTTCTCTTCTTTGAAAACATAAATCTATAATGATAGTGCCAAGTAGATACATTAGTTTTGAATGTCCTACATTTTATTTCTATTTGTGTAAAACAATTTAGAATATTTGTAAAAAGATCTTGAGTTTTTTATCAACATATTTTAGTTTAGAATTTGTATCAATACTTCATCATTTGAAGTAAGAGAGGGTTGGGGTCTGTATGAAGAAATCCATTGTCCAATGTAAATATGATCATTGATCTCAAATGGACTAATCAATAATACAAAGAATCTCCACATGATACTTGTGTTGTGATATAATGGTGATGTTTTCCTTAATGTAATTGTGTTTCCACTGTTATAATCCGTATGTTTATCATCTGAAATCTAATTGTAAAACAAGAGATGTGACAAAAAAAAATATGTTTTTGAACACCTTATTTGGATTGCTTTTACAATCTACATGTTTTCTTCTGAAGTCTGATTGAAAATTTCTTAAATTCTTGTCAATCCCTACTGAAACACACCTTTTCTCCATTCCATAATTCAATTTTAAGATCCAGTAAGCATAGTTAACTTTCCCTGTGATTACTCCTTTGAACTTTTGGTGGAGTATCTAGCTTTATTTGACTCCATTTCCTAATGGAATCCTATCGATCTTCCAACCAAACCAATTTCAAAATCAAACTCCTAGCCCAATAACTAGCCTGAAAATCCGAGCAAACAAAGTTAAATCTCACAGAGAGATCCCTCTCTCAGTTTAGGAGGGCTAGATCCTAAACACGAAAGTGGTTTTGATGTCACCTCTGTCTTTTTTTTCTTCAGCCTTGAAATTACAGAGTGCTATCACTCTTGTAATAATTTACTAACCCCCTAAAAGATCTCACCTCATCCACATTCTTGGGAACTGCCCACTTCATGGTAGCGCTTACCTTTTATGGGTCCACTACTATGGCATATTTGGAAACCACATGTCCCATGTAGTGTACCTCAATCTGGAAGAAATTTCACTTGTTGAGCTTAACATGCAACTAAGTCTCTATCAACAATATCAAAGGTGTTGCTAAATGCTTGACATTCTCTTCTTCATTTTTAGAATATACCAAAATATCATCAATGAACAGAATAACAAACCTGTCCAAATGTGGATGTAACACACTATACATCAAGCACATAAACATAGCTAGATAATTAGTTAAATCAAATGGATCTACAAAAAACTCATGATGCCCATAACTGGTCCAAAAATCTATCTTGTAGATATCCCCTTCTTTAATGTGTACCGGATGATATCTAGATATCAGATCAATCTTCGAGAACATTGTTGCTCCATCCAACTAATCAAAGAAGTTATAAAACCTCATTAACAAATACCTACTCTTTATGGTCACTTTGTGCAACTGACTATAATCAATGCATACTTTGATAGTACCATCCTTCTTCTTCACAAACAATACCTGTATGCCCCATGCCAATACACTGGGCCTAATGTACCCCTTGTCAAACATTTCCTTCAACTGTAGCTTCAACTCTACCAACTCAGGTGTACTCATCCTGTATGGTGTCTTTAATGCCTGAGATGCCCATGACACCAACTCAATAGAAAATTTTACTTCGCTGTGAGGTGGAAACTCTAAAATATTTGTAGTAAATACATCCTAAAACTAATGTAGAAATGGGTACCTGCTTTAAACATATGCATCCTCAGCTTCCTTTCCTTTTTCACTAGAAATGTGCACTAAAAATAACACGCATTTTTTCCTATTAATATGCTTGGCCTGCATACCTGTCACCATTCTTACTCATGTTGCTTTCCTATTACCCCACAAGGCTCTTCATTCCCCATTTTTATCCAAGCACTTAATGGCTTTATCATAACAATCCACCTTGGTTCTATGAAGGTATAACTAATCCACTCCCAACGACATATTGTATTATCCCAAAGGTAATACATTCAAATGTTTTGATCTAGTGATAGCATTCAAATCAAATGCACAAGCCCTTACCCAATGATGAACTCACTTCCTTGTACCTATATACAAATACAATGACCAAGACTCTGCATGCACTTATTTATTCAAACCACACTTATCCACAATGTTTGGATTAACATAACTATAGTGATATCCAAGGTAAATCAAAATAAAAATAACTTGATCAAAAATCTTACCATAGATCTCAATAATATATTCCTGATGATCTTCCTCTATGTTATCAAGTGTTGCATAGATCCTAAGAATACTCTTCCCAACATCTCCCACTGCCTGTGCCTTCTGAGCATTGTAGATCTATGTTTTACCACCCAGATACTGTGGAAAATCTCTCCTACAGTTCTCTCCTTGAAAAGTCCAACATTGTAGAGGCTTCCATCCTTCATCCTTATTCTGCTCCTTAGATCGAAGTCCCTATCCTCTTTCAGATTGACTGAACCTCTTAGATTGCACTACATTATCTTTATTACCTGCACCTTGAGGTCTTGCTCCCTTCTTGTACCATTTTCCTTTGTTCCTTGCATTTCCTTTCCATTCTAGATTAGTTTTATATCTATGGTTTGATTGCTCATTCTAATGCTTTAGCTTTTGGATGGCCTCCTCCAATGATCTAGGCTCATCAAACTCAATCACATCTTCAAATGAAATCAGTAATCGACTAGTGAATCTCTAAATCTTGGCCTTGTCCTCCTTGAGGTAAGGCACATACCTCAGTAGCTTTAAGAACCTACTAGTGTACTCCTCATCTATCATCGATCCCATCATTAGGTCATATAATTATGTTTCCCTCTCATCAAAGTATCTCTTCGATAGGTACTTCTTGAATAGTCTCTCGAACTCATTCCAAATCAAGTCCTCATGAATACCTCTAACATTCTTCACATCTTCCAACCAAATACCTTCCCTAACTTTTAGACTGAATGTAGCTATTATGGTTTTCATGTTCTCTAAATAATCATGCAACCTAGTGTTGGCTGGATAAATCGATCTTGCAGACAAGGTCGATCTCCCTAGTATCAGAAGATAGTCTAGCAACAAACAGACAAACAAACATATCTTTCTCTAGACATATCCGATTCATAATTAAATACTACAAAGTTGTTAAGATCCTACCTTAGATCTAATGCTTGTTTGTAGTAGTCATCCTTCAGTCGATCGAAAGAGTTAACCTCCAATCATTCGAAAGAGTTACCTTTAAAGACCTGCAATCACAAACAAGAAAAAATTAAATAGCACCTGCATAGAAAATATCATAAATCATGTCTATTATGGTGATCAAGGAATCCATAAAATAAACCATGAATCAACAGCTTATTGAGAAAAACAAATTTATTTGTATTAACTTTGAATTATAAGAACCTTACAACCTTTTTAGCCTTGATGTTGAACAAGCTCTTCCTAGGGTCCAAAACAGGAATTTGCCTTACTTTGACAAGCCTTTCACTCTTCCAAATGAGATCTTAGAGGTATGTAATCTTTCCTCATAAAAACTCAACTAAAGAAGACTAAGTTCTAGCAACATTTCACCTCAAAAATATTCAGCTTCTCATCTCCAAAGTAACCATCCCAATGCTTCATTTTATAGTGCAGAGGAGGAGGTTACAGGTCCAACTATGAAGGGATAGAATCCTCCTTCAAAAGGATAAGCTCCTCACATTAAGGGGTTAGCTCCTTAAGGTATGGGATGCATCAACCTTAAGAGAGCGAACTTGCCACCTCAAGATTCCTTCTAGAAGGTTCTAGAAATTACTGAAAGTGAATTTTTCAGAATGTACTCGTGCCTTTTTAACTTTTACAGGGGTCTGTACCCTTAACACAAAGACCGAGTGGTCAGGTACATCGGGGACATGACCATTAGGTGCAGGACCATAGGTAAGACAAAGAGAAAGTGTGGAACCAGAGTTTTAAACACTTTTGAGGGCTTTCTCTTATTTTCAAGGCTTGATGTGAGGAATTGAGGCTTAAGACTTGCAAAGGAGGAAATTATGAGTGGTAATGGACTAACACAGGTTGCAGAATGTGAAGGTGATAATTTTTAGTGAAATAGATTGCCCCCTAAAGTGTGAAGTCTGTAATAGATGAAGATAGAGTCTGTCATTTATGAAGAGTGAAGTACTTTATCATTTCAAGGATCATCCCATGGACACCCCAGTCGGAACTTGTAAAAACATTCAACGCAAAAAAAATATATATAGCCATATCATCGCTGAGGGAGGCATTCCCATACTCAGATCAAAACTGATTAGAAAACTGACTAAACTATTCTAATACAAGAATGATTTTGTAATACATCAAGAGTATAGACATGTGTAGGCATAGTATGGACGCAGCCATCTGTTGATGAATAGTCCACTATATAACGAATAACAAAATTCCTCACAACCTCGATGGTAGAAACTAGATCCAGGGTCTTGATTTCCACTTCCCAAACTAGTATGATTCTATCCATGTAAATGAATGTGTCGAAGCCGAACATGGTGGAAACCACTTGATTACCAGTTAATTATGTGTACTATTAACAAGTGTGAGAGAAACCACTAGTAATATTAATGGCTCTCAAAGTACTCAGTACAATCCATGAAATGTGAAAAAATTAGCTGAAGTCCAACATGTCATAAAATCATTCGATTGAAGGTCAATGATGCAACCTATCATCGAAGGCGAGAAACCTGCGATTAGGTCATGCATATTTCAAGGTACTGACAATTTCTAGATCAACTTCCTAGATAATGAACTGAAGTTGCTAGAAGGCGATCCGTCGTAGGCAAGCTTACAACATGAAATCATAGATCAAGTTTTGAAGAAATATATTGGCGAGGACTGACTTAGGGATGGTCAAAATGGATGACAGATATCTTGCAGATGAATGGTTTATTTGAACTGATCTCTTGAACACATAACGATACTATAGATGGCTTGGTGACAACTGACCCAAAGCTAATATCCAGAAACCAGCTGAAGACTTTCAATATGGTTTTATTAACTGTTAGGCAAAGGATTTTCCCAACCCAGGTGAACAAAAAGTGTCATGTTCAAGAGTGGTTGACGACATTTTACAAAACAAAGTGTAACAAATAGGTTCATTTTTCTCTCTTTTCCCCCACCATTTCTGGCAAGTACCTCTTTATTTTTGACAAGCTTGAGGAGGATAACATTTTCTTGTTTATAAGCTCATCCTTCAGATGAGTCCAACTTAGTTTAAAATTCAAACACTAAGAAGGAGTGGCTCGTTCCTATTTAAAATTGAACAGGTTCTTTACTGTTAAATTTTAAAGAGTCCAGTATAGGAGAAACTCGGTGTTTTTCAATTTTAGGGAGTCAGAAGAAAACTTAAGAAAACTCCATGGGGGTACCTTTTCATAAAATAATCCCTCAGGTCTAAAAAAGGATAAAATAATACAGGAGGGATGACATTTCCAATACTTTAAGAAGCTGGAAAGAACAAACACTCAACAATCTTTTCATATTTAACGAGTCTGAAAAGGGTTTAAAGAGGACTCGATTGACTCTAATTAGTCAACGTATACCTTTTTCATAAATAGTCCATTTCAATCCGTAAAAGGGGTAAACTTATACTGAAGGGACAATTATTCATTTATTTTAATGAGTTCGAACAATCAAGTGCTCGACAATCTTTTCAATTTTCGAGAGTCTAAAAAAGGCTTAAGGAGGACTCTAATGATTCGCTTTTTTGTAAATTTGTGTCCCTCAAGCTTGAAAAAGTATAAAATAATACTCGAGAGAACCGCTTGACCATTACGATCAAGGAGTATTTTTCATAATTAGTGGCCTCGATTCGAAAAAGTAGAAAAGCGATCGAAGGCACGTCGTTTCGTAACCAGTATCGAACCTGAAATGACAAAAGTCTGGCAATTTTTTCATGTTTATACAGTCAGAAAAGAGCTGAGAGTGGACCACCTTTTTAATTCGTTTAACGAGTCAAAAAAGGAAAAACTCAACAATCTTTTCATATTTTACGAGTTAGAAAAGAGCTTAAAGAAGACTCGTCCTAGAGGAATGAGTGGTATAAAGGGTAGCCACTGGTTCCAGCAATGGTGGAACTACTCAAAACATGTAATCGTTAAGAGGTTGGCTAATAAAACCACTCATCGCTGCGGTCCCTCAGAAGAGGAAAAACAACGAAGTGAAAGCATATGATCAGCCAAAGAGATGGTGACGATGGAATGAAACAACCAAGGCTCATCTATCAAAATTTAGCGGATAAAAATGGCAATCACAAGATGTAAAATGGGTATGGGTTCATTTTTACACAAGTTTGAACCATGGAGAACTCTGCCTGGATTCAGTTTCATGTTTACACAAGCTTGAAACGAAAAACTATGCTTGTTATCAGTTCGCATGCCCCCAACATAATGACTCAAATCAAGGTACATGCCCCCTAAGCTTCATTGCATTCAACGAGGTGGATGGAATAAAAGTTCACATTCAAGGGAGTTGTTTCATTTTTTAATGCGGTTGACATATTAAAAGAACTATCCTCATAACCCTTGTTTCATTTTTTAACTAGGTTGACGTAAGATCAAGAACTTTCCTCAAAACATCAGGTCTCATTTTTTAACGAGGTTGACATAGGAACAAACTATCCTCGGAACACCCGGTTTCATTTTCTAACGAGGTTGACAGAGGAACAAACTATCCTCAAAACTCTTGGTTTCGTTTTTTAACGAGGTTGACATAGGAACAAACTATCCTTGACACACCCGGTTTCATTTTTAAATGAGGTTGAGACAGGGACAAACTATCCTCGACACACTCGGTTTCATTTTTTAATGAATTTGACACAGGAACAAACTATCCTAGAGAAATTCGGCTTCATTTTTTCAACGAGGTTGACATAGGAACAAACTATCCTCGAGGCACCTAGTTTCATTTTTTAATGAGGTTGACATAGGAACAAACTATCCTCGAGACACCCAGTTTCATTTTTTAACGAGGTTGACACAGGAACAAACTATCCTCGAGACACGCAGTTTCATTTTTTAACGAGGTTGACACAAGAACAAACTATCCTCAGGACACCCGGTTTCATCTTTGAATGAGGTTGACACAAGAACAAACTATCCTCAAGACACCCAGTTTCATTTTTTAATGAGGTTGACACAGGAACAAACTATCATCTAAACACCCAATTTCATTTTTTAATGAGGTTGACACAGGAACAAACTATCCTCGAGACACCCGGTTTCATTTTTTAACAAGGTTGACACAGGAACCAACTATCCTTGAGACACCCAGTTTCATTTTTTAACGAGGTTGACACAAGAACAAACTATCCTTGAGACACTCGGTTTCATTTTTTAACGAGGTTGACACAAGGCTCTGGTCTGTGAAACCAGAGATTCTAGGTTCAATCCCCAATGGAGTTGCTAATTTGTTGGCCAAATAAATCAATCTTGTGAACAAGGCCGATCTCCCTAGTATCAGAAGATAGTCTAGCAACAAACGGACAAAAAAAACTATCTTTCTCTAGAAATATGTGACTCATAAGTAAATACTACAAAGGTGTTAAGATCCTACCTTAGATCCAATTCTTTTTCCTAGTAGTCATCCTTCAGTCAATCGAAAGAGTTAACATCCAATCGTTCAAAAGAGTTACCTTTAAAGACCTGCAATCACAAACAAGAAAACATTAAATAGCACCTACATAGCAAATATCATAAATCATGTCTATTATGGTGATTAAGGAATCCATAAAATAAATCATGAATCAACAACTTATTGATAAAAACAAATTTAATTGTATTAACTTTGAAGTAGAAGAACCTTACAACATTTTTAGCCTTGATGTTGAACAAGATCTTCCTGGAGTCCAAAATGGGAATTTCCTTTACTTTGACAAGCCTTGCACTCTTCCAAATGAGATCTTAGAGGTATGTAATCTTTCCTCATAGAAACTCAACTAAAGAAGACTAAGTTTCAGCAGCATTTCACCTCAAAAATATTCAGCTTCTCACCTCCCAAGTAACCAGCCTAATGCTTCATTTTATAGTGTAAAGGAGGAGATTATAGGTCCACCTATGAAGGGATAGAATCCTCCTTCAAAGGGATAAGCTCCTCACATCAAGGGGTTAGCTCCTTAAGGTATGGGATGCATGAACCTTTAGAGATCGAACTTGCCACCTCAAGATTCCTTCCAGAAGCTTCTAGAAATGACTGAAAGTGAATTTTTTAGAATGTACTCATGCCTTTTTAACTTTTACAGGCGTCCACACCCTTAACACAGAGACAGAGCGATCAGGTGCACAGGGGGCATGACCATTAGGTGCGGGACCGCAGGTAAGACAAAGAGAAAGTGCGGAACCAGAGTTTTAAAGACTTTTGAGGGCTTTCTCTTATTTTCAAGGATTGATATGAGGAGCTGAGGCTTAAGACTTGCAAAGGAGGAATGTATGAGTGGTAATGGACTCACACAGATTGCAGAATGTCAAGCTGACAATTTTTAGTGCAACAACTAGAAAACTTCCTCATACCAAGCAAATATGCCTTTGCATCCTGTGATTTCTTCATCTCTCCATCAAATGTAGGTATCCTATCTTTCTTAAACTCATCCACAAAATATTCCTTGTCACTCCTCCTATAAGGATGATAACAATACTTATCATCATGCTTGTTAGAAGGAGAACTATACTAGTACTTAAGTCCATCACCTCCCCTATCTGAAGTATCCAAGGACCCACCATATCTAATCATGTTGTCTCTATCTTACTTGTACTCACCATGAGACTAGTTTCCATATGCCCCATTAGTTCTATCCCCCTATTCATTGCTAATATGAAGTAGTCGCTATGATTCTTTCATTGTCTACCTCATGACCCCTTATTTCTTCCTTTAAGATTCTGAGTGTATCTTCCAAATCCAAAGAATTCCCAACACCATGCTACTCATCTGATGCATAGGGTGAATCTTGGGAATTATAGTTTACCATCTTGCCAGTCATCTTTGATATTCTATATACAAGGTATATCATGTCAGTTGAACCAAATCACAATAAACCAACGTACCTTAGCATAATATGGGGAGGATACATCATCTGCAGGATCAAAAATTTAGCGTAATACATGTGTAATATAATTATGACAACATATAGAAATATAATACATATTCAAATAAGCATATAACCATCATTCTAGTTGGAGTCTACTCATTAATTCATGACGATATCAACTACACATACCATACCCTCATGCATGAAAACAACAACCACATCATTGTACACTTGACCACATGTGAATACTAACGTTCATAAACAATGTATAATCAACCATACACTCATGACGACACACTCCACAACAACACCAACAACTCCCCTTAGTGACCTCACTATAACCATAACCCATACCATACAAATAAAGCAAGCACATAGTCTCATAACATAAGAAACACGTATGCAACCGACATGAATGCAAGAAGAATATATAGCCCATCCAATCCGAGGGGTGAACCATGCTCTGATACCACTCTGTAACACCCTCCTCCGACACCTACCTAACTAAACAAACAACTGGGGTGTACATGTGATGAGAAGTTACTTTGATATGATTTGACTCCCTATGTGTCAGTTAAGTTAGTGGAGCCAGACAAACACATCACACATACCTTTCACATTAGAAAAAAAACTCCCAGGAGCCATCCCAATAACTTACGTAACCATCCCCTAAGAACAACTAAGTTTCTAGACCATTAAACCCCCGAGTGATCCCTTGAAATGGACAAGCATATGTCTAGGAGGCTCCACACACTCCCACAACATGGGTATCCATGCGTCTTAGGACTTTTCTCCTAAGACCTAAGCCTGTGACTTCGAGATTTGTGCCACATTTTTAGGCACAGAGCCCAAGTCACTGCCGAGAAGTTAATGAGAAGTTTATAACTGAAATATAACAAAAAAATAATGATACGAATGAAATTACTTGAACAAGGAATTGATTGGACCCCTACTAGCCATGACAAGCATTTCATCAAACATGTCAAAAATATGTAATCTACAAGTTTAAACAACATATCTGAGCATAGGGGTCTCACACTTATGTGAGAATCTATAAGAAACATTGTTTCCCTACATCATTAGTTGCACTATCATCTATTAGGTCACAGATACATTGTTCATCACCAAATTGGTCTCTACTGAAGCATCCGAGGGCTCCAGAGTGTTTGTTACAACCAAGGCTCTAGGACTAGTAACTCAACCCATAGCTCATACAGGGCTCTAGAGCATTTGTCCTGCTATCACCTATAATGTCCCAGTCTGAGGAGGAGATCAAAAGAGGTAACTTCAAACCACTTGCAGTTCAGCAGATAGCCCTGCTAAACTAGAGAGGGATCTCTCAAAATATTTTTCAGTCAATGAATGGAAGAGAAATTGATTTTAGGCTAGATGTAAAAGTTTTAGTTGAGTTTTTGAAAATTTAGGGTTTTTGTGTTGCTCAATGAGGGATGATGAAAAGCAATTAGGTAAAGGTCTCAAAGTTTGTAGTGGCACGCATAAAGAGGAGCAAGATTTCAGTCTCTTGTGATGGATTTAAGAGTTTGGTGAATGTACTGTAGGGTTTGAAAAGCTTAGAAGGCAATAATGAGTATGTATCAGCATGAATTCATTAATCTAGAAGAAGCAATAAACATACATGATTTTCCACATAAACAAAGCTTTGAATGTAAAGAATTTTTCTTATATAATACTAAGGAAAATCACATGAGGAAATAAAACATGTTAAGAGAGATGGATTCATTCATAAGAAACTAATATGGAAATAAAAAAACATCATAAACTCACTCCTCATGTATTCCTGAAAAATAGCCACAACTGTTGAGTACTTGATTAACTGTGTGAAAGCATAAGATACAAGTCCTCTCCTTTGAAGTCCAACCCTTCTCTCTAAATGAAAAATCATACATATAGACTTAAACAAACAATTTCCAAGAATTTCTCAACTAGCAAGTGAGAGTGAGAAGGTAAAAAAAAAACTCTTCTCTTAGACTTTGATTTGAGTTTTGCATCATTTATGAGGCCTAACTAATCATCAAAATAACCTATCATGCTAATCTATTTCATAATTACACCATCAAAACATAAAAATAATGAAATTACATCATCAAACAAATATTTGGTGAAGACATGCTCAAAAAGACTACTACATGAAAAGTGCAGTTCATTCACGCAAAAACACTGTGGAATTAGACAAAAGCATAGTGCCATCTTTGAGGAGGATTTTGGAGGCCTTCCCGTACTCAAAACTGAGAACTTGATAGCTCATTGGAAATCAGTGAGTATCTAGTTGTCATTTTACTACTAAAATAATTGATTTGTACAATAGAATGAGGATAAAAATGGATTTTCCGAAGGTCACTCCAAAAACATAGCGTTTGTTTCAAAATAGTGGCAGAAAGTAATTTTTTGGTTTGTTTTTTAGTATTTTCTCTCAATTTGTCTACCAACAAGCTTGGAAAAGTGCATAGATGACATGCAGGAGTGATTATATATCCAAGCATGTAAAGTTTTTTTCATTTGGATGGTTGAGTAAAAAGCGCAGCACTAAGGCATTGCGCTTATAGTAGTGTGTCAAAATTTCTTGGTTTTCTGAAAACATAGGGCTCAAAGATGAAGATATATCTCTCTAACCATAAACCTTTTTGGAAAACAGAGAGATTTTTTGTAGATAAGAATTTACTTAATAAAAACCTCTCTCTTTTTCTTGACATTAATTTTCATTTGCTCGGAATCCGTGCCACAAAATCATGACTAAAACAGGAAATTAACTTGATTTTTATTTTATTTTCTGACATAGGTCTCCAAGAAAGTTTCATGTCCCCCAATATACGATACTTGGGTAAACATTGAAGGAGGTTTTTGTTACTTGGTATATTATTGACAAAAACCTCTTCCACTTTTGTCAAGTTCATCTCCATTCAGTAAGAAACACGTTTTGAAGAAAAACCATCCCTGTGTGCTGCAAATGACCTCTTGATGAGTTTGTGAGAAACTGATCTCTTTGATGTTAGATGGCTCAACTCTTGAGACATGTACTCCATTATTGTACTTATTATTTTCATTGGGTGTGGTCTTTGCTTCCAAGTTTAAACCCTAGCTCACTAGGAGGAAGAATTAGGGTTTAGTTTTGGGAAAAGGGGGGATTTTGAAAGTTGTGAGGAAATTTAGGGAAATGAAAGGGATAGGAAAATGGAAAAATTATAGGAAAATTTGGGGGGATAGTGAAGGACGTTAGGGAACTAAGGAAAGTGTAAATTTAGAATTTGGGTGAGGGGAAGGGTTTCAAACAAGAGAAGCACACTCCAATAGTTTAGAAAGTGTTCTCTATCTAGGGTTTAGGAGGACGTGAGGTGCACATGATGGAATTTGAGGATAGGTTTGATGGAGGGCATTTAGGAAGGTGTAATTAGGATAAAAAAAGGTTGTATGAATAGTAGGAAAAATTTTTTAACCATAATTAGCCATGGAAATCATGAAATCTTGAAGAATGTTTTCAAAACCCTAGGAGAGGGAAATGATGCATTGCAATCAAAATTAAGTGAATTAAGAGACTACTGAGCTTCATGAGAGAACACCAACCTATATTTTATGAAAAAAATCCTAAATATAATGGAGGAAATCACTCCAAAGGCATTTGCATCCTTGGAATGAAAACGTAGCAGTTGCCATGATTTATGAATGAGATGAAATTTTTTTATGACTTTGACCCTAATGACCTAATGGTGACACTGAGCTGAATGAGGACAATGATGATATGACTGAGATGATGATCATGAACTTTCAATGATGGCACATCCAACTGAGTGATGGAAATGACCGAAGCATGAAAATTTTGAAAGGAGCAACAATAGGCCTAGACACACTAGGAAGTGACCAAATTTTTATTTCGAAAACTTAATCAAATGATAGAAAATTGACTTTCAGATCCTAACAATAACCTTGTAAGAGAATATTTAATCACTGGTGATTGGCTAGACTAACATACACTAACCATGGCTGTAGTTGGTGATGGGAGCTCCTTGGAGGTGTCACGAACACCGTAGACTAGGTAGCATTATTCATTAGGCATCTAGACAAAATCAAAAGAACAAACTCAAACTGAAAATTTGCTAACTAACTGAATTTGAAAAACAATAAACAAAACAAGCTACCTCAACTTACTTATGGAAGGATGTAATGAACCTCCTTAGGCTACCCGGGAAAATAGCCTCTAGGCCCCATAAATTTAATTTTTTTGTCTTGATTACAATTAAGATTTCACAATCATCACAAGTCCAGTGAAACACGGATCATATCCACGTTGCAATATCAATGTAGAGAATCATATACCCTGGGTGTAATGTCACATGCTCTCCTGACATTCAACCCTCAAAACTACTATAATATCTTGATGCAATATTCCATGAAACATTAATAGAAAATTTCCATACATCTATTTTCAATAGCACAGGAATGCATCCTACTTCAGGCATAATCAAAGCTACTACTATCTTATCTATTATGCTGATGTAAGAATACCAACACTGTCCTTAACCAGTACCAGGATGAGGGTGTTTAGATTTAATTGTTAGAGTTTATAATTAAAGTTAACCACTTACATTTTCATACACTTAATATGTGCTATTGTTCCATCGTAATGCAATAAGAACATATTCATCATAAAAAGCCATCATTTTCATCATAAATATTAGTCTTAAGCAACAAAAAGAATGAATATTGAACCTTATTGAGTATACATACCATAGATCTTCTAACCATCATGGACTATTCTATTAATGGCATTATACCATATGTTTTGCATGTAGCCGCCACTATCTTCCATGTTAACTAGAGACTTTATATAGCATTACATACATACTCTAATCCTTTAAAATGATGATTACCTTTAGCTTCATTGGATATTACGCACATCCACAAGCATAAAATGATATTAATTACAAGAGTACAAATAAAAGCATCAATAGATAAATTATTCCATACAAGTACAAAACTAGAATACATCAAAAAAAGAAACTCAACTTATAGTACCTTATTGTGTGGATTAAATAACATGAAGATCTCGCTTCATGATTTCAGTCTTTGAACCAAAATCATTTATAAGGTATAACTACCATTTTCCAACTTCTTAAGTATGGTCAAAGTTATAGTGATATGCACATCAAGCCACAATGGATGCAATCATTTCATAAGGAAACATTAACACAAGTAGTATATTTATGAATAATGGTCATATTAAAAATTGTACAATGAATGGGTCATAGAGCTGTTACCCACTGAACATGGTTCTATAGTTCACTTCACACTAGAATGAAACCCACATAATAAATCCGTTATTCCATAACATAGATAAATTCAACCATCATTATATTTGAGATAATTGATTTTAATATCGTAACATATAAGTATTAACACAAAACACATACCATGCAAGTGAATCTCATGAGATTAGAGGGAAACATAATTAAACCTATTAATACATAAGCATATACTATTCACCAAACATTCTCATGGTGAAGAAAACTTAAGAACTCTTATCATAAACAAACTGGAACTATGACAAAGAGAGAGCAAGAATTATCATACAACCATTCCATGCATCTGACACCAACTAGAACCTCACTCAAAGGGAGGAGCACCACCACCCAGCCATGAATCACTTATGATTTCCCCTGAGCCAAAGATCTTGCCAAGGATCAAATGTCCTCAATTGGTCAATGCACTAGGTATTTAGTACACTCATTCATGATTTAGTTACCATTAGCGATGCCTTGCTCTCACGAAATTTTCCATTTTCCTAGGTCTTTTTCGAAAAAACTCATCTTTATCTCCCACGAGGTTGTCCCTCATAAAATCTTGCCTTTATCTCCTGTAAATCTTTTATGTCTAATGGATCTGCAATCCATCTAAGCTATTCTAGAATCACATCTAGAAGCTTTATCATGAAAGATTCATCTCTATCCCATTCCTCATGGCATATGGAAAGCACCTCCTCTCTCTTGGTGCTCCACCCTCCAAGTGATTTATTTTATTAATTGATTTAATAACACATTTTCTTTTCACATTACATATCACCTAGCTTTCCTAAGCTTAGGTTTAGAATAGTTTAACACATAAGGGAGGATATCATACCTATGTTTAACTTACCTTAGGTTTATAATAATTTAGTGCATAAGGGAGTGGTGTTACATACTCCCCTCGTTAAATTTTACACCATCCTCGGTGTATCACTACTTCATGTCCTTGTTGACAGGTAGCTAGTTTCTGAATCCACAACTCTCATGGTGCTGCCATATGATGCAATTTTTCTGATGTACATCGGTCACAAGGAGTGCTCTCCTTTCATAGATACCTGTAACATTTTTCAAACCTTTTGTGAGAATTGATAGATGAAAAAGTTTAACTATGATAAATATCATACTCTGTTACTTAATATTATTAAAGAAATGATTTCTTATCATGTATTTTATCTGAATAATGCATGTTCTATCCTTTCATTCTTTAAAGCATTTTTTTTCTTGTCAAACACCTTCTTCTTGCAGTCCCTCTAAATACAATACATCAGTTAGAATATTTTCCACATTAATATGCCTACAAGGTCATAATAGATTAGTTCACATAACAATATATATTCATCATAATTGTATGTATGCCAAAATGCGATTAACCATAGTTACTTATACCAAACTTACTTTCCTTTTTTTGGGTAACCTCCAGGTTTGTTTACATGTCCATACATCTATCTAATGACTATATGCATAACTGCATATAAGGTATGTTATATAAACCAATACACATTTCATTTTTCAACCTTGTAGCATATATAGTCATACCGTCCCATATGTACTGTTGTGCATAGTTCGTCTGTGGTACAACATATAATACCATCCTCATGGTATCACCTGCATGACATAAAATTTATCTATATATTTTTCACCCATGTTAGTATCATACCAAAATTACTTTATCTTTAACTATGTTCAGTTTACAAGGAATTTTTATGATCATGGTTCATCTATGCAATTATGAAATTTTTATGTCAAGTGTAAATCAATTTGAGATTTCATGTGGTTAAAATATCAGTCGCATAGTATTGTATTCATGCATATTTATATCTCAATCAGAGCTTCTACTTAATGTTCTAAAGAAGACTATTAACTCATATCTTTTGAATTTTAATATTCATTACATCATTTATTCATCTCGTATGTTTTACTATTGCCCTTTTTATGCCCCAACAACCTGTTGGCTAGGCATAATTTTGTGTAGTTATACATGAAATTTTTTACTACTTTTAATCCTACACTCCTTTTATTTGTAAATTTTTATGATCTCAAGGTATTTACATGTTAGCTCATCCTTAACATTAAATCACCCTTTACAGAAAGATGAGTTATCTATTTTATGAATTCTTATTTGAATTATGCAACATTTCCTTGTGTTTTGTAGACACATTATGAATAATCCAATAAGAGATCCTCTCAAAGTTTCTTGGTACAAATTATGATATCAATCTATTTAAATAGATTGTTAAATATCATTTGATTAACCGAGTGGTCCATACCATTTCTGCTACTTCATCAATTACTATGGTTTAAACTCAAGGATACTTATAGGTTTTATTATGCATATCCATCGAAGGATGCATATGTCTTGGAAATTTGTAAAAGTTAAGTTTCCCCTTAACCATACTTTCTTCGAACCAAAGAATGAATCTTATTGTAAGTAGATGCATTAATCACATGATTAATTTGAACAAAAATTTGTACACTTTATTAAACATAATAATGAGTTATCCATGCATACTTTGCCTATTATTTTTGGCACATAACAACCCATGCATGTATGCTAGAAAAATAAAACTTCAATATAGTTTAGGCAACTCAAACCCCCTGCATGGAGGAAAGAAAAAACCATATTTATACATGCTATTAATATTTTTAAGCATTGATAGAAGTATAACATTGATTCTACAAGTCACAACTATGCCCAACATCTAAGCAACAAAACATACAGTCTATCATAGCACAACAAAAACTCCACACTACTTTACCAATATAATCATTAGGTCAATCACAATCTTTCCTTCTACAGAGAATACTTACCTTTAATAGGCATTGGGGTAACCAAAATATTTATGATTATTGAGCAATGAATTTTACTTTTTTTCAACATGTAAGAGACTATCAATACCAGAATTCATCAGGAAGTGCTTACATGGAATATTTGTATGACTCATTACTATGCCGCTATATTGTACCATTTGATAAATACAATATTCTTACAAGTCTATAAGACTGCACACACATGTGCTTGCATGGTAGATTCATATAACTCATTAATATGAATGGATATTAAGCATGTTCCTCTCCAACATGTATATCTTAATGACTACTTAACCAAACTATGGTAATAACATGTAAAACTATCCATGAAAACGTATAGGTATCTCTATATATATATATATATATATATATATATATATATATATATACCACAATTAAGCCCAAATACGACCATTGACTTCCTCCATTATATAATCCTCCTTTCACGTATTAAGTGAGATTTGTTTTTATTCACCAATCCATATTTAAATCTCTAACCTAATATAGTTTTCGACACCGTTCCTCAACCCATACGTGTTATGGTTTGTGTTAGAGGTTTGAAGCAAAAAATTTCTAATCTCTTGATCATTCATATATGTACTTTACCTTCACTTCTAAAACCACAATCTCCACATGCTCAAATGTGACTAATTTGGTGATTTACATGAAAAATAATTCTACTAAGATAAACTAGAATTGGCTTTGCTCATTTACGGAAACCATTATAAATAAGGATTTAATGCATAAATATTTATCTATTTATCTGCTAGAAGTATATTATGTTCCATACTAAATATAGTGATGATCAAGTTCCTATTTAAAAGAGGTCTCACCCATATATGTTCAAAATATAAGCATTTCTGCTTATACATCATCATCGATGCAGATTCTATAATGAGTGGGATATCTCTAATGAGTGGGATAGCTCTATGGCCCAAGAAATAATAGCTACCTACTATGCCACTTACCACTAACTCTACTATTTGATGCAATAAAGATACATGCTCTTTATATTCTTAACATTGTTCATGAAAACCTTTTTCATTAAATAACACCTTACTAGGGCTTATATAATTATCCTTTTATTTAGTCAATTCCCTTTATAGTGCTTGTAGGGGTGTCAATTTTCTTGTATTGTAGCTATGATAACATGATGATTATATCATTAACTTCATACATTGCTATCCACTACTTAGAATAATTTATTTCACTCCGAGGTTTAATTTTTTTGCAAAGACAAGGATATTCCGGTTGACTACGATAACATTAAAAATTTTCAATCCAATGGACTTGCATGTAGCCCTACCCATTATTGTAAATATCATTAAACACAAGCATGAGCATAAGAATAACCATATCCTTCATGAAAATTGGACAGGCATAAGTAAGAACATTTCCTTCGTGAAACTTGAACCCTAATGAGAAATTTAATAATACCCCACGTTCAATTTTATTTATTTTTAGCAAATTCAAATGAACTCTTGATTAGTGTCGAGGGGTTGTACAATCGAGAATGGTCAAATATGACTAAAATGTGAAGAATTTTGAACCTGCTCATCTTCTCCCTCCAACAAAAATTTAAAACTTCTGAATTCTCACTTCTACACCTTCCCTACCAAAATATTTTTTAATTAAATTTAAAAACTACTTGGCCAGTCATATGACTAATAATTTAAAAACTACCTATATCATTGAAGTCCACCCGAGAACAATGAAGAGCAGTGGGGCAAGTTGAAAAATGGCATAATCTTTCAGCATGAGAATGATATTTGTTGGTGCATTGCTGGGGCTTGCAATATATGTGGGCCCAAACCCATTTCAATTGAGTTTTATTACCCATTTCCACAAATTTATACCATATGCAGTCAAATCCCCACCATGGTCGTAGCTTCCTTAGTTAAAGGATGAGAAAAAAAAACTTTAGAATTCTGAGATCAAGTTTTGGAACGAAGTCCACATATGAGAGAGCATCACCTTCGATCCTCAGTGCAGAGGGCCTTACTTTGTTGTAGCCAATGGCTAGGTCATCTTTTGGAATGGTCAACAATGGTTTGAGTTTGCTATAATTAAAGAGCACCAGCATGAAACACCAATAACTGAATTCTTAACTGCCATTTTAATTGCTATTTTAATTAACCATGTTTGAATTTATTTTTTTCATGTTGGTTTGAGTACAAATTATATTTTACCATGTCGATGCCACCTAGCATTGTCCCATCTCTTTGAATACTTGCAATCTTACCTGCTATGATGATTACAAATAGAGTAGCTACTTAAATTGATATAATTATATACCTGAGACTGAGAACACAGAATTAGGGAGGGAAACCACCCGTGCATCTCCTTTGTTGCATACATCAAATGAGTACTCTTTAGCTCAAAAATAAACAATCGAAACCTACATCATTAATTCCATCACGTCATTCTTTTAACCTCTATGACTATCACAATTTCCATAGCTGATTAGGTGGAAACTCGTTGGAATCCCATTCCACATCACAACCTATTCTGCCAATGACAGGACATATCTACAACTGAAACTTGAGAGTGGAAACATTAAGGGTGATTCAACACTTACTGCATGCATGTGTCGATGATGATTCACAACCTATCATGTGTTCTTGTTTACACCAATCTAAACAGTACTTTCCCACTGCTATCCACAGAGGATAAAGAACCAAGATGGCTCTCTTTTTCTATTGATGGATAGGGCATGTAGTTGGGATCAACATTATCTCTAGAATTATTTCTAATTTCATTTCAAGGGTAAGGTTGAGTGTTAATCACTCTATCCATTCCAACTCTTCCGACTCCTCTATGTTTCTCACAAGAATAATATGGATAAATTAATCCGACTAACGGGGTGGATAATCCTTATCCCGATGTCTTCATCTCACTATAAATAATAGGAAACAACGGAGGTTTTTGCTTTTTCCCCAATATTTCGATAGAAACAGCATCGCCAGCTTGTGAATAGCTCACTTACCTCCAAATTGGTGATAAAACAGGCACCCACAGTATTACGACCCTTTTTTTGTGACTCTGAGCATGTATTGTTGTTTATTCGTAAAGCATGCTCCATAGCCACCCCGAGTGGCATTTATCCAAATCCTACATAAAAACCACTATTTTTTTCGACCGTGCATGGGAATAGAACATGCCATCATTGATGTGATTGAACTTATCTAGTTTTCCTGAGGTATTGTTGTTTATCCATAACGTATGCAACATAGCCACCCCAAGCGGAATTTATCCAAATCCTATAGAAAAACCATTGTTAGATTCAACAACCGCAAGAGAATCTTCTGTTGATCATTTCGATTGGGTAACCTATGGTTTCACATCCTGTCCATCTTTGTGGGAGCAGAGGCAGTGATTTGCACCACTCAGGGATAGATGGTGCTACGTGAGGGAAATAACCAAGTTCCCATCATACATTACTGCAGTCCAATACTACAGAATGGCTTGGTAATGAGTTAATCCCCAGAGAAATAGAGTGAGGTGTAAAGTGAGATGCCCAATAATGGGTTCCACCAATCGATTAAGCGATGTAGTCAATTGATCTATTTCCATTATTATTGATAGTTTGCACATAGAATTAGATGCTTAAGTCAAGATCATGAACTCCCTTCAGTGTATTGCACAAATAATCTCCCTTGTGGAATCATTTACATGGCTTGGTGCTTACGTATTGAGAGCTTTTCTATTGGCTTATGGCTGGACTATAGACTAGGTTGACTTGAGAGTTGGTCGACTTTAATAAGGCTGTTGGTTTATAAAATAGAATGATAATCCGATAACCCTTGATGGAAACTCAAGAGCATGAAATCCCTTTCGATTTTTAAGAAATCCATGTTTATTTACCCTGATATCAATTTTGTGGAAAACATTGGTCGAATTGACCCAATACCAAATTTTTGACCCGTATGATCTTTCAAGAAATCATGTATCCATACACAATCGAAATAAAGTCAACCTCTTCTCATAATGCATGACACTCTCCACTAAATTTAATTTCTTGATCCTATTAAATTATTATGAATATGTTAATGATTCCTCCATGAACTATGTTATTATTTGGATTTAATCTTAAGGAATCATAATTCCATAATTCCATAATAGAGTTTAGGCTTCTGTGATCCATATCAAATTAGAGAAAGATTTTTTGGCGAAAATCACATGGAATCTCATTTGTCGACGCTTTTAGAACCAACTAGTATGGTTAATCGTCACTACAAGTTGAAGAAACAGATCTAGCTCATCATGCTCATCATGCTAAATAGTCTGAGCGAAGCCTCCAACAGGTATCATTTCTAACGAGTAGTTTGACTCAAGGACAAGGGTCAAAATTATTATAATCATTTCTAACGGCTAGTTTGACTCAAGGACAAGGGTCAAAATTATTATAATAGTTTAATTCGTAAAAATAAATAAATTATTATTAAGCTAAATGGTACGAGACCTAATAATTAAAAATTTTAAGTTAATTAATAATAAGTCAAATAAATGACCTTGAAATGCCTAAAAAATATAAATAATTTTATTTAAAAGTATTAAAAATAAAAGGTAATAAAGAAAAACAAGGTGAATAATTAAAAATTATAATTTAATTAATAATTTAAAAGGAAAATTAGTTAATTAAATGACCTAATGGATGAATAAAAAATTATATTTGGCATGAGACCTAATAAATAAAATTTTTTATAAGATAAATAATAATTTAAAAAGGAAAATTGGTTAAATGAAGAATAAAAATATAATCTTATTTAAAAGTATTATTAAAATTGTGTGTTAATTAAAATAATAAAAATAATAAAAGGTAATAAAAAGAATCAAGGTTAATAAAAATTATAAGTTAGTTAATAATTTAAAAGAAAATTAGAAAATTAAATGACCTTGTAATAAAGGATAGAGTAATATATAAATTAATTTTATATAAAAGTATTATTAAAAATGTATGTTAAATAATAACATACATTATTAGTAATAAAGGTAATAAAGAAAAGCAGCATTAATAAAGAAAAACAAAGTTAATAATTAAAAATTATAATTTAATTAATAATTTAAAAGGAAAATTAGTTAATTAAATGGATGAATAAAAATTATATTTGGCATTAGACCTAATAAATAAAATTTTTTATAAGTTAAATAATAATTTAAAAAGGAAATTGGTTAAATGAAGAATAAAAATATAATCTTATTTAAAAGTATTATTAAAATTGTATGTTAATTAAAATAATAAAAATAATAAAAGGTAATAAAGAGAATCAAGGTTAATAAAAATTATAAGTTAGTTAATAATTTAACATGAAAATTAGTAAATTAAATGACCTTGTAATAAGGATAGAGTAATATATAAATTAATTTTATATAAAAGTATTATTAAAAATGTATGTTAAATAATAAAATGTAATTAAGCTGTAAAAAGGACCTTAAATGGAAAATTAGTTAATTAAATGACCTTATAATAAAGGATAAGTTAGATGCCTAGATGTATAGAGTAATGTATAAATTAATTTTATTTAAAATATTATAAAAATTGTATGTTAATAAAAGGTAATAAAGAAAATCAAAGGATGATAAGATAGATCGGAAATTAGTTAAAAATATAAGCTGTAAAGAATTAGAAAGGAAAATTAGTTATATGGAGGCCCTTAAATAAAAATAATCAATATATAAAAATAATAGGAATTAAAATGGAAAAAAAGGCATAAAGGACCTTGAAATATCAGAAGAAATAGGTTGCTATACACACGAATAAAAACTAATAAATAAATAACCAAAAATAAAAAATAAAAATAAATAAATAAATAAAAAATAAAAATAAAAATAAAAATAAAAATAATAATAATAATAATAAAATAAATAAATAAGTAAAAATAAAGATAAGAGACACACAAAAAAAAAAAAACCAAAGAGGACGGAAAAACGACTAGGAAGAGAGGGCTGGGACCCAACACCTAATGACTTTCCAACCATCCTCTCTATTGAGATTGCTTGGTCTCTTTTCGATCTCAAGCGCTTCCCTGAATTTTCGATGATGGAAATGCGAAACCTTAACAATAACACTGGCTTCTTCAATACAAACATGATGATTGGTTTTCTCAGCATGTTCAGCCAAAGCGAAAGACTTAGATCTCCTATGCTTCAGATCCGCTGCGTGCTCGCTAATCCTCTGATTAATGGAACGACCAGTCTCCCCAATATAGGGGGTCCCACAGGAACAAGGGATCATATATAAACACCCTTCATATCTTTAGGGTCGATGGGATCCTTCACTGATCTGAGGGACGAACGAATGGTGTTCAGGGGCCTAAAGGACACAGGGATACTATGTCTCCTGAGAATCCTACCAATTCTATCAGTGGTCCCTTGAACATAAGGAAGATGGACACCCAGAACACGATCTTTTGGTTCTCTTTTCGCCAGAAAATTCTTGGAAGCTTTAAGGAAAGCCCTATGACCCATGTATCTACTGTAACCATTCTCCACAAAGACATCCAGTAGATGGGATTTTTCCTTCTCAAAGCTCTTCTTGTCCAAGATCCTCAGGGCCCGAGTAGCAAGGGTACTAAGAACACCCATCTTTTGAACTGGGAAATGGTGAGAACTGGCATGAAGATACTGCTCCGTATGAGTTTTCTTTTGAAAAACTTGATGGGCTAGGGAACCATCATCATTCCTAGAAATAAGAATATCAAGGAAAGGAAGGCATCCCTCAACTTCCTGCTCCTTAGTGAACTTAATGGCTGAGGATTGCCTGTTAAGATGATCAAAGAAGAGATCAAGCTCATCCTGGCCATGAGCCTAGATGACATTGGTGTCATCCACATACCTCTTCCATAGTTTAGGAAGGAGTCGGGAAGAGTTCAGAGCCTTGGACTCAAAATCTTCCATAAACAGATTAGTAACAACAGGGGAAAGGGGGGATCCCATTGCAACCCCACATGTTTGCTCGAAGAACTCCCCTTCAAAACTAAAGAAGGTGGAAGTGAGACAGATCTCGACCAACCTAGCCGTGTCAGGACATTATAGTAGTTGTATGGGTGACATGCCAAGAGAGCATGTAATATTACACCGAGGATATATGATTCTCTACCTTGATATTTCACCGTGTTCATGATCCTTGGTTCATGCGACTCATGATGATTGTAAAATCTTAATTGTAATCAAGACAAAAATTCTAAATATATGGGGCCTAGAGGCTATTTTCCTAGGTAGGCGAAGCATGTTCGCTACAAATGGTATCAGAGCCATACGTTCAAGCACTAAGTTCTATGGAATCATCCACCTCCATAGGGTTTCATTGACTGGTTTTAATTATAAAATCTCTATAAGAAAAATAAACCAGATCCATAAAGGTAAAAATTGAATCTTGGATCTTGGAACATGTTAGGGTCGTATTGGTTTCTAGTCATTAAAGGGAATTATCAAAGCTATTATTGTCTTATCTATTATGCACATGTAAGAATACGTAGACTGTCCTTAACCAGTACCAGGATGAGGGCATGTAGATTCAGTTGTCAGAGCTTATAATTCAAATCAACCACTTACATTTTCATACACTTAATATGTTCTACTGTTACATCATAATGCAATGAGAACATATGCATAATAATAATCCATCATTTTGATCATAAAGATTGCTCTTAAGCAACAGAAAGAATGAAGATCGAACCTTATTGATTATACATACCATAGATCTTCTCACCATCATGGACTATTCTGTTAATGGCATTATATCATCTGTTCTACATGCAGACACCACTATCTACCATGTTAACTAGAGATTTTATATAGCATCTCATACATACTCTTATCCTTTAAAATGATGATTACCTTCATATTCATCGGATATTACACACACCCACATCCATAAAATGAGATTAATTACAAGAATATAGATAGAAGCATCAATAGATAAATTATTCCATGCAAGTATAGAAGTGGAATACATCAAGGAAAGAAGCTCAGCTTATAGTACCTTATTGCATGGAGTAAATAACATGAAGATCTGGCTTCACGATTTTAGACTTATAACAAAAATCATTTATCACGTATAGTTACCATTTTCCGACTTCTTAAGCATCGTCAAAGGAATAATTATATGCACATCAAGCCACAATGGATGCACTCATTTCATAAGGAGACATTAACACATGTAATATATTTAGGAATAATGGTCAAATGCCAATTTCTACCATGAATGGGTCTTAGAAGTATTATCCACTGAACATGACTCTACAATTAACTTCAAACTTGAATACAACTTGTATAATAAATCTGTTATTCCATAATAGATATAAATTCAACCATCATTATATCTCAACTAATTGATTTAATTTTCATAACATGTAAGGATTAACAAAAAACACATACCATGCAAGTGAATCTCATGAGATTATAGGGAAACATAATTAAATCTATTAATACATAAGCATATATTATTGATCAAGCATTCTCATGGAAAATAAAACTTAAGAACTCTTCTCATAAACAAACTGAAACTATAAAAAAGAGAGAGTAAGAATCATCATACAAACATTCCATGCATCTGACACCAACTAAAACCTCACTTGGAGGGACGAGCATCACCTCCCAACCATGAATCACCTCTAGTTCTCCTCAAGCCTAAGATCTTGCCAAGGATCAACCCTCCTCAATTGGTCAATGCACTGGGTATCTAATACCCTCTTTCATGATTTAGTTACCATCAGGGGCATCCCACTTTTATGGATTTTTCCGTTTTTGTAGGCCTTTTTCAGAAAATCTCATCTTTATCTCCCACGAGGCTTTTCCTCATAAAATCTTGCCTTTATCTCCCGCAAAGATCTTATGCCCAATGGATCTTTATCTTCCATCCATCCAATGGATCTGCAATCCATCCAAGCTTATCTAGAATCACATCTAGAATATTTATCATGAAGGATTCATTTCTATCTTATATTCCTCATGGGATTTGGAAATCATCTCCTCTCTCTTGGGGCTCCACCCTCCAAATGATTTATTTTATTAATTTATTTAATAACACATTTGCTTTTCATATTATATATCACCTATATTTCGTCAGCTTAGGTTTAGAATAATTTAACACACAAAGGAGGATATAAAACCTAGCTTTAACATAGCTTATGTTTACAATAATATAGTACCCAAGGGAGCGCTATTACATAGGAGACCATCAGATCTTATGGCCTTTACCTCGTGCTTCAAACATAGATGATAACCACCCACCTCCTAAAGATATATATATGCAATTATGTGAAATGATCCCTCCAGTGCAACCAATCCAGTAGATGGCTACCTACTTGAATTCTACTTGTACATTCCTTGAGTAGGTAGAACAAACGAAAGCTAGGCAGCTCCGAGGGTCCACTAAAGATGTGATCGTGATCCATAAATATAAGAAAAACCATATTCCCTATTCACTATCGCAAATCAGTGTAAGGATCTTTAAAAATATGGAATGTTACCTTGCTTTGAAATCCAACAAAAATACAAGTCTTCCTTTCATTTTGATCTGAAAGAATACTTGGTTGTTGATCCATAGGAAGGCATAGGGAAGTATGAATTTCTACTACCTAAGTACTAAATATGTTCATCTTTGATGCTGCAAAGGTTCCATATTTTCAATGCAGATAGACAGAATTAAAAAATGTGAAGAGGGTATGCCCTAAAAGAATTATCAAAGGGAAAAAAGAGTAAATTGGTCATAAAGAAAAATAAAAATGAACCCCAAAGAATGACCAAGAAAGTGGCTAGCCAAAATGCCACTTCTAGCTTGATGGGTGGCCTAACAGTGCAATCTGGAGCATCCCATGTTTTAAATTGCCTGTTGTAGAATAGAAAAAGAATGTTTGTCCAAACAGTTCAAGCTTGGCAGACCAATAGCTAGGTAGAGAAATTAAGGAGCCCAACTGCTTAATCTGGGCCCTTGGAAGAGATAAGGGTACATTTAGATAGGAGGGCAGTCAAAAGAAAAGAGAACAATCAGGGTTTGCAAGTCTAAGTGCACCCACTCAAGAGGAAGAAAAAATGTTAGGTGTATTAGGCTGGGTAGGTAGTTTGAGGTTGCAGAAGCAGGCTTTTGATCTCTTTTTGTATGGTTAAACAAAACTTGTCTCATCAATGACAGAAATGTCAAAGCAGATGTTTAATGGCAGAACTTTGGAAGCATGTCTAATTCCCCTTCACTCCCCCTAAAAGTTTCTTACTAACACCCCTTGAGGACTTTGGGATCTGCCCAACCAGTCCTACTTGCACTTCATTTTGTAAAATACTAAGTCAAGCTTTGACTTCCTTCAATAAAGAGAAGCCACATTTCTTGTGTAAAATCACTCCTCCACATTCCATTCACTTCTTATGTCTAAGTTTTAGTTCATAAACTTAGCCTCTGCCCTACTCTTTCACTTCGCAAACTCATATTAACTTCTAATTCTATTATATAGCTCCCTAGCTACTTTCCCACCCCTATTTCTATAAAAAATCATATAAAACCCCAAAAAATATTACATATCCTACCCTATAGCATTATAGCTATGTAACATGGTTTTGGGAAATAATAGTCCATCTGGGACTACTATTAACCCTTCCGCGTCCTAACCTGGAGTTAATCTAACCTCTGGTTAAGTTAATAACCATTGCCCACCCCTTTACCCATAAAATTTTACCATTCTACCCTTTGCGCTCATTGTTTAAGGTTTTGATTTAAACGTTTATTTAAACATTAAATGTTCTACCGGCGCATAACCCATTAACCCACTATCCAAAGTCTAAACCTTGGTGCATATGATTAAACATCGAATATTCGCGTGTAGAAATTTCTGTTTTTCCACCCCGGTTTTTAGTTTCTCCTTATTTCTCCCATATAGTTAAATTCCCTTTCCCATAACCATACATTTATCAAGCTGAAAAAAATAAATTTGTTGAAAACACAAATTCTGGAAATTTTACAGAATGTTGGAAATTGAAAAAATAAAAATCAGCAGTAATAAACATTCATTAAAACACATTTAAACACTAAGATTTTTTGTCAACTTGACCCTGGAAAAACCCCCGACAACTCTTGGGGAAAACCAGTTTGAGAGCTCTTCTTTATTTCTGAAAATTGCCTTTTTACAGTGAGAAATATTAAGCAAAAAATCAGCAGGAAAATTTACAACTTATCTCTTTTCCCATGCCTCACAACAAACTAGAAATTACAGCAAACAAGACAGCAATAAATGCTGCACGGCCTCCTCGATTTTTGTGCCCACTTTTAGCATTAAATGCTACTGTACGACCGTCGTTTTTCATGCAGAAAAACCAGCAAATTGCTCCTCGATTTTTGTGCAAACCACTCCTTGAAAATCATGCCAAAATCTGCCTTTCACTATGTGTTGAATCAGCTGTACAAATCTGCTCAACTGCTGCCTTGGAATGTGTGCCAAGCTGTTGTCTCCTTCTCCTGCCTTCTCAGAAATCTCTCTAGCTCTCTTGCTCTCCTTCTCCCAATCTTCTCATGAAAGAATGAATGACCTTTTTCTCCTTTAATCTAACCCCAAGTGACTTTTGGGTGATCCAAGTGACTTTTGGGTGATCTCTAAACCCAATGGCTGAAATAGATTGAGATCTAAGGCTGAGATTAAATGCTCATTTAAATCTCACTTTTTATTTTTTAATTCACCCCACTTTAATAAAGACCCACTTAGTCATTTATTTCCAAAGTCACTTTTCCTCTCTAATTTTCATTGACTTTATAAAAGTCACTTTAAAATTAGACTTAGTAACTTTATCACTTAAAGTCACTTTTAAATTAGATTTAACTTTATAAAAATTATAAAGTTACTTTAGGAGAAAAATTAAATTCTTTTGGACACTTTTCCCTAGGCCAAAGATCAAAGCCTTAAGGAACCACCTATCCTCCGGTACCAAATTTCAACACTCCCTCTTACTGAGGAAGGTGTTCCTCACCACACCCATCTTGTCTCTGAAGTAGACATGCTTGCCCCATGGTAAGGATTTGGTAAGAAGATCTGCAACCTGCTCATCAGTGGAAATATACTCAAGCTTCACAGCTCCCTTCTGAACATAGTCTCTGATGAAATGATATTTGATCCCGATATGCTTTGACCTGTCATGAAATACTAGATTCTCCTTGAGTTTAATGCAACTCTGATTATCACAGTAAATCGATGAAGGTCTGAACGACTGACCAAATAAGCCAAACAACATCTTGTGAAGCCAGATGGCCTCACAACTAGCTAGACTGGCTGCCATATACTCTACTTCCGCTGAACTCAGTGCTATTGACTGCTGCTTCCGGCTGAACCATGACACTACTGCTGAACCCAACCCAAAATAGCACCCTGAAGTGCTCTTCCTATCAGAAGCACAAACTGCCCAATCAGAATCAGTGTATCCTACCAATCTCACTCCATCTCCCTGCCTGTAGTCCAGACAATAATCCACTGTCCCCTGCAAGTACTGAAAAATGTGTTTTGCAGCCACCCAATGAACCTTCCTAGGCTCACACATAAACTGACTCATCGTGTTGACTGCAAAACAGATATCTGGTCTAGTGTTGACCAAATACATCAAGGAACCAATCAGCTGCCTGTACAATATGGGATCCACCAACTAGGAATCTGAAGCATGAAGCTTCTTCCAGTTGGCGATCATCGGTGTCGACATGGGTCTATAATCCTCCATGTGGAATCTACTAAGGATGTCCACAATATACTTCCCCTGCCTCAGGAAGAAATGCCCCTCCTCCTGCCACACTTCCAAGCCCAAAAAGTAATGCATCAAGCTGATGTCCTTCATCTCAAACTCCGTCGCAAGATCTCTCTTGCAGTGCTCTATGAGTCTCTCTGCACCTGTAATGACCAAGTCATCCACATACAACACTATAATGAGAGGCTCCTCACCAATCATAATAAAGTAAAGGTTCAGATCTCCCTCACTCTTTGTGAAACCCATTGCCTGCAAATATGTATCTATCCTGGAGTACCAAGCTCTCGGAGCTTGCTTCAGGCCATAAAGGGCCTTCTTCAGTCTTCACACATGGGACTCCTTCCCATGCACCTCAAAGCCCTGTGGCTGCTCAATGTACACCTCCTCCTGTATGAAGCCATTGAGAAATGCAGTCTTCACATCCATCTGGTGGATCTTCCAACCCATCTCTTCTGTTATCGATATAATGGAGTGGATCGAAGTATATCGAGGCACGGGAGAGAAGGTCTCCTCATAATCAACTCCCTCTACCTCGGAGAACCCTCTAGCCACAAACCTCGCTTTGAATTTCTCAATGCTGCCATCTGCAACATGCTTTATTTTGTAAAGCCATCTGGATGTAACCATGGATTTGCCCTCAGGCCTCGGCACCACCTCCCAAACATCATTCTTAATGATAGAAGAATACTCCTCCTGCATGGCCTCTCTCCAAACCTGCTGGCTAGCTGCCTCCTCATAGCTAGAAGGCTCAGAGTCAAGGATGCTGGTAACCATCGTCATATAGCTACAAAACCTCTCAGGTGGTCTACTCTCTCTGACCGGCCTCTTCGGCTCAACAACAAATGTGGCATCCCTCAAGGTGTCCTGAAGCCACTTGGGCTTCCTCTTCCCTGAGCGCACTTCTCCCACTGGAGAATGAAACTCCTCCTCCTCATCATCATCAAGAGCCTGAACTCCTGACTGTCTGTCTATTGTCCTCCTGCCTGCACTTGAACCTGTAGAAGCTAAGGTACCGTGTGAACTGTCCTTCAGTGGACTCCCTAGTGAACTACTCTGTGAACTGCTCTGCATGCTGCCCGGAGCACCACCCCTCTGGCTCGGTGAGCCACTGCTCACTAATGGACCTGACATCCTCATAGATGTACCTCTTGATCCTCCTGATCCCTGCCCACTGGATCCCTACGACTGTCTCAACTGCTGCTGAGGGTCTGGCTGATCCAGATACTCTAACTCCCGTAACCTCCTAAAGGCCCTGTCCTCCTCGAACTTCACATCCCGTCTGACAACAACTCTCCTCTATGTAGGAATGTAAATCCGAAAGGCCTTTGAGGTCTCACTGTAGCCCACAAAGATACCCTTCTCTGCGGTGGGCTCTAATTTGGTCCTCCTCTCCTTGGGTATATAGGAGTATGTAATGCATCCAAAGATATGAAGATGACCAATATCAAGCTTCTCCCAGAGAAAGCCTCCTTCAGAGTCATGTGCCCCAGGGCACAATCCGGACTCCTGTTCGGCAAGTAAACAACTGTGTTGCAGACCTTTGCCCACAAGAACAATGGCAACCCCTAATCATGTAACATGGCTTTGGCAGCCCCTATGATGGATTTGTTCTTCCTCTCTGCAACCCCGTTCTACTGGGGGTTGTAAGGAATAGTGAACTCCCTCCTAATGCCTGCCTCCGCACAATATTCAACAAACTCTCCAAGGGTGTACTCTCCTCCATTGTCTGACCTCAGGGACTTGATCTTTCAATCTATCTGTGTCTCCACAAGAGCTCTGAACTCCTGAAACCACTTGAAGACCTCACTCTTGGTCTTCAAAAAATAAATCCAGGTCCTCCTGGAGTGATCATCAATGAATAAAACATAGTACTCATATCCACTCAAGGAAACATGAGACATCCGACCGCTCACATCGGAATGAATCAATTCAAGTATCCCAGTCGCTCTGTTGTCGTTGCTGGGAAAAGGGGATTTTGAAAACTTTCACATCGCACAACCTCTGCAAGTATCAAAGTGATCAGTACTGAAATCTAGCACACTTGTAGTGATCTCCCACAATGTCCTCAAGGCTCGATGATACATATGTCCCATCCTGCGGTGCCAAATCTCACACAACTCAGAACTTCTAGCTCTGCTGTCGGTACTACTGCTCAATGCCAAAAGGGGCTGGAATGCAAACTTGTACACTTTTGCATGGCGTACACCTATCACTCTAGCTGAATTAGCTAGAGTGCCCCTAGGATACATCAACACTTGTCCTCCCCTGAACAGTACCTCATATCCTCTGTCCTCCAAAGATGAGATGGATATGAGGTTCTTCCTCATCCCTGGCACATAAAGAACATCTGACACATTCAAGGGAGGTTAGGACTCTCTCTGAAATGTCAGTGTCCCCACCCTGACTGCTCTAACAACTCTGTCATCACTGAGTACTACCTCTATATCAGTGCCACTCTCTGAAAGCTCTGAGAAGTACTCACGGACTACTGTCATGTGACGTGAAGCCCCACTGTCCACATACCATATACCTGAAGATGCTCCGCTAATCGAGGGAAAAGCATGCTTCCTCTGAACCTGTGTGGCAGATGATCCTGCACTAGAGGACTCACACGTAGTGAATGCAAACTCCCGGTCAAAATGACCTACAAAGTCCTCAATCTCTGCTGAAGCTGCCACGTCCTGGTTCTTCCCCTTCTTCTTCTTCTTCTCCGAACACACAACTACATAGTGTCCCATCATTTGACAATTCCAACAATTCACCTTGGAATAGTCCTTCTGTGTGTTACCCTGTTTACCTTTACCTTTTCCTTTACCCCCACCACTCCTTGTGGAAGCCTGCTTCTTCCCTTTGCCTTTCTTGCCTCCTGCCACTAGTGCTACATCCTCATCCTGCTCAACTGGCTTGGCTGCCCCAAGCTGACCTTTCCTAGTTTCTGTCTGAATGCAATCATCCCAAAACCTCTCCTATGTGGGAAGGGTCTAACATGCACAAATCCCATCAGCAAAGTTCAACCATGAACGGGGGAGGCCATTCACTGCAATCTGCACCAACTCAATGGGTGGAATGGCCTCTCCAATCGCTGCCAACTCATCTCTCACATTAGTAATCTTTGTGAGATATCCAGCAGCACTATCATTACCCATGTTAATGTTCTTCAGCTTCTCCTTCAGGACCATCTTCCAATTCTCATTGGTATTTTGGTAGAGATTGGACAATGCTGTCCACATTTCATGGGCATTGCTCTTTCCTCTCACATGAGGAATGCAATGGTCTTTGATTCCATCTAGAATCAACCTCTTACCCTTGTTGTTCTTTTTATTATAAGCATCCAACTGAGTAGCATCAGTAGGCACAACAACTGGGTTTTGTGTGGTATGCACCATGATATCCCAGACTTCTGCCTCCTCAAAGATACTCTGAATTCTCTCCTTCCAAACACTGTAATTTATATGCCCATCTAGCCTATCCTCCACCCTCAATCCCAATGACATCCTGTTGTCCTAAAACTGAAAAATAACACTGCTGTAGTAAAGATAAAACTGTTGTTTATGAAAAAATCAGCGTGCTGGAATTTTCTGAGTGAAAAATCAGCAACTGTCATTTTTCCTTTTGCTGTCCCAAACTGTCCTTCAGCACTCAAGCTCTGATACCATGTAGAAATTTTTGTTTTCCCATCCTGGTTTTCAGTTTCTCCTTATTTCTCCCATATAGTTAAATTACCTTTCCCATAACCATACATTTAACAAGCTGAAAAAAATAAATTTGCTGAAAACACAAATTCTGGAAATTTTACAGAATGCTGGAAATTGCAGAAATAAAAATCAGTAGTAATAAACAGCCATTAAAACACATTTAAACACTGATATTTTTGGTCAACTTGACCCTGGAAAAACCCCCTACAACTCTTGGGGAAAACCCGTTTGAGAGCTCTTCTTAATTTCTGAAAATTGCCTTTTTACAGTGAGAAATATTCAGCAAAAAATTAGCAAGCAAATTTACAACTTATCTCTTTTCCCATGCCTCACAGCAAACTGGAAATTACAACAAACATGACAACAATAAATGCTGTATGGCCTCCTCGATTTCTTGCCCACTTTCAGCATTAAATGCTACTGTATGGCCCTCGTTTTGCATGAAGAGAAACCAGCAAACTACTCCTTGATTTTTGTGCAAACCACTCCTCGAAAATCATGCCAAAATTTGCCTTTCATTGTGTGTTGAATCAACTGTACAAATCTGCTCAACTATTGCCTTGGAATGTGTGCCAAGCTGCTATCTCCTTCTCCCCCCTTCTCAGAAATCTCTCTTGCTCTCTTTCTCTCCTTCTCCCAATCTGCTCATGAAAGAATGAATGACCTTTTCCTCCTTTTCCTCCTTTAATCTAACCGCAAGTGACTTTTGGGTGATCCAAGTGACTTTTGGGTGATCCCTAAATCCAATGGCTGAAATAGATTGAGATCTAAGGGTGAGATTAAAACCTCATTTAAATCTCACTTTTTATTTTTTAATTCACCCCACTTTAATAAAGACCCACTTAGTCATTTATTTCCAAAGTCACTTTTCCTTTATAATTTTTCATTGACTTTATAAAAGTCACTTTAAAATTAGAATTAGTAACTTTATCACTTAAAGTCACTTTCAAATTAGATTTAGCTTTATAAAAATTATAAAGTTACTTTAGGAGAAAAAGTAAATTCTTTTGGACACTTTTCCCTAGGCCAAAGGTCAAAGCCTTAGGGAACCACCTATCCTCCGGTACCAAATTTCAACATCGTGCGGGTCCCGTTCTGAAGTTGCACACCACCTGATCGCCCCGCCAACCGTCCGATGGCCAGCACTCCAGATCCAATGGTGGGTGGTCATTTTCACGCCCCGATCTGCCGAAGGTTAACATCTGGGGGATGGGTGGTTTCCCTGTCGTACCCCCGCCACGTGTCAGCCTCCCGGCGTGTTCGGAGGCCCCTCCCCCAATACTGCGTATGTTCAAAGGTGGTGCAGGAGAAACCATAAACTGCCCTCCAACCCTTGACGTTAGCTCCACGTCGCCACTGACGTCACCTCCGCATCAACTCGTCGGTGCCCTGTGTCACTGCCACCTCATCCACCTGTGTCGCCACCCTACCACCATGTCACCGCCACATCGGTGCCCGACTCAGCTGCCACATCACCCTCGTACCCGAGACCCGCTGATGACGTCATGCTGACATCATCGCAAAATAGCATCAAAAGTGCAAATGTGCCAAATTTTTATAAAAATATGCGTTTTCGATCATTTTGTTGGTCATTTTCATTGGACATAGTGGAGAGCTGCTGCTGCCGTTTTCGCCCGTTTTCCTCCAAAATTCAAAATTCGACCAATTGAGCTACTGGCACCTTCGAATTCGTCTCCACCGTTCGCCATTGGACCAGTCCAGTTGCCCTTGGCGCTATTTTAACCAGGTATTTGCCCATTTTCGCCTATTTTCCCCTGTTCTTCCCATTTTTCTCTATTTTTCATGCTTGAAGCCTGCAAATTCCCAAGTTAATGACTCTGCCCCACCTAAATGTTGCCAAAAATCCACTGATAAACCTCTATCTCAAGAAGAACCCTATAAACTTGTGCCTGTTTGCAAATTTACCATTGAAAACTCATCTTTTAAGCTCGGGTTCCCGACAAAATTCCATAACAACTCGGCATTGTCCCATTTCGCCTCATTCCATTGAAAAATGTCAGTACATTGAGCTGTAATAATCCCTTTCCCCTCGATATTTTTCCCTCACACTCTCTCAATCCAGAGAATTTGTTAAATAGAAAACAAAGCCTTAACCAAACTCTGCAAAGTTTGCCTTTTCCACCATAGTTACAGATATAACATCAAATTTTTTTTATAATGGCCACTCCAATAGCTCTTAGTATCACTCCTATGAATCCACCAAACAGAGAGCTTGAAGCCATGCCTCTTGCTGATAAGGACTACCTCATTCAAGATTTAGTTGGGGACAGAAATCACTTACAGACCTTCTGCCAACTAAGAAACAGCTTTGTAAACAACTGTGACATGTATGGCATATGGGAATCTAATTTTCCTGAGATCATCCGCCTATGTGCTGACAACTATGAGCCAACCCAGAGAGCTATCAAGTCACCATCTAGGAGCATACTTTTTTATATTACTCCTGACTCCATCAACCAGATGCTTAACTTCAAACAAACTCAGCTATTGTTCCCTTTCTCTATGAACTACTTTCTTGATGAAGGCTCCAAGCTTTCCAACTCTAAAATTGCAAGAATTGCTAAGACATTCATGAGGGCAGACCGCCAGCCTACAGGACCACCTCCATTCCTATATGTCCATTTCAATTGGGTGGGCAAACTGCTAGTTGATATGATCTCCTATGTGCTAGGTTTCAAAACAAGTGAGCACATTGATGAAACAGTGCTAGTTTTATTATCTACATACAGTCCAAGATAGCCCCTTGCTTTCAAGTATAATTATGCCAAGTTCATAGACAACAAAATACATGACCAACTAGTGAAACTAGATAGGGAGGGAGTCTTTAAATATTCATCATATATCTATCATTTGTTCATGTATTACCAGTCTGAATGCTTCCAATGCCCCATCAAGAAATTGGATTCAAAGGGTGAAAGAAGGTCTGTCATCTTTTGGTCATCAGTTTTTCATGAGGTTCAAAACTCTCCATTTTCCTACTATGAGTTCATTGACCAATTTGTATACCCAGTCTCTTGTCTCCTAATGAGATCCCATCCTCCTAGATTATCATATGACATATAGAAGATCTTGCAGCTGTCCAAGAATTATAAAATAGGTGATTGGTATCTCTACCAAAATCACACTGTCATTAGAATCTATGGCTGTGAGCTCTGCCCTTACAGGCTCCCAAGATATGTACCAATGAGACAGTTTGCCTTGAGTACTATAGGCAGCTTATCAATTATGATCTCACTCACTTTCATAGTGCCAAGAAGAAAGCTCACCTGAAATTCAAAGACCATCTAGGCCCCTTCATTATGAACAAGAAAGAGGGTTGGCAAGATGCTAATCAAATATTAAGGGACAAATATAAGTTAAAGAGGAGCTTCTGGTGGGTCCCTTATGACCCGGAGGGTTTTATCAGTGCCAAAAGAGTTAAATATAGGTTGATGGCCTATGACCATTGTAAATTTCAACAAATTGAACAATATGCTAACCAAGATGAGTGGGTGCAAGACACGTTAGTTGAGGAATTTACCCAAGAGGAAATTATGGAGCATAATGTCAAAGATTTAGAAAAAACTCTTGACTTGGATTCTTCTGACCAGGTAACTTTCAAACTGCCGCACCAAGTTGGAGAAGACACATCCACTGCTGGAGCTTCACAAGCTGCCCAAGAAGCATCTACATCAGCAACAGGTACAACTAAAGGAAAAGAGCCAATGGATATAGAACAAGGAATGATCACAGAACAACCTACCACATCAAAGGAGCAAACTCAAGAACAAGCTCCTCTACAGCAAATAGAGGCACTGCAAATGCCAATATTGCAGACCCGTACCAATGAGGAAAGAGGTAAGAAGCGAGACAGAGAGGACTCCATACCTGCTAGCAGGTCTACACAGTAGCCTGATGCCAAGAAGCAAAGAGATGATCCTCCAATTGAGGAAGAAGTTAGTGAAGAAGTCATAGAAAGCCCGAGAAGGGAAGCAAGCCAGCATACACCTACTAGCTCTTTCCCGCAAGAGCGAGAGAGGCAACATGGCATGGAAATTTCTTCCTCAAAGCAAAAAACCAAGCATCCACCTAGCATCAAAATAGCTTTCATGGAAATCAAAGCTCAGAATGAAATGTTAAGGGTACAGTTATATGATCAATTCCTTAAAGCAACACCTACTAGATAGCAAAGGTTGATGGAAGCATATGACTTCAAAGAAGAAAAAATGATTCTCAGCCATTTCAAGCCAAAGGTACAATAGCCCCAAACACCTACAGATTATGTCAAGACAAGCTTAGAATTCCTTGCTAAGGACATACACCCAATGGATCAAATAGAGCTGCATAAGCAAATGGGTGAGATGGTCTATGCCACCCTGGCAGATAAGGCCATGCTAGCTCATGAATTGAAGGAATCTTTAAAGAATACAAATACTCAGCTAGATTTGGAGAGAATGTCCTCCTCAGCCAAAGACAACAGAATAAAAACATTGGAGGACATTATTGTGGACCTAGGGCATGATCCCATGAATCCCAAAGCCATCAAGGCCCTAATGAAGAAAACCAAGGATGATATTGCTGTGCTGAAAAAGGAAATGAGGCTCTCCTCGACTATACAACACAAACAACAGAACTGGTCCAAGAGAAAGAAGCTGAGGATACAATGGACCTATTGATGCAAATGAACCAGAAAATAATTCAGATGGAGGGAGAGTTGGAGAGAGAACTACAAGGCAAGCAGGGAGAGTCGACCTCCCACCCACCTCAAACTGCTCCAACTGTTGCTACTCTTCCTCCCACATAAGCAGCAGTGACCCCTCCTATTATTGCGACAACTACAATAGCTACAGATGCTACAGCAACAACTACAACAGCTACAGATGCTATAGCAGCAACAACAACAACACCTAAATCTAGCATGAGCATGGATGGAATGCTGAAAGTTGTCAAGGAGCTAGAGCTTTAGGCAATAGAGATAAAAGAGGCCAAAGAAAAGTTGGCGAGTCTAGAAGGAAAATATGATAAGTCCAAAATGGTAGTAGCTGAAAAAACAAGGGAAATTAAGGCCTTGAATGACAAAATAAAAGCCTTGGAGAAAGAGCTAACTTTGGACAAGACCCTGGCTGAAATAAAGAAGATTTTGTGGGCCAAAATCAGCCAATCAATTACTGAGCAATGGAAACCAATCCAAACCATGCATGAACAGATAGAATTGATAGGTTTAGCCCAATTTGAGACTCAAAGGGCTAGAGCAACATTGGGAAATATGCCTGAGCAGACCAGCAAAATGATTCACTTCTTGAACACTCACACTAAAGAGGAGTTCGCAGCCTCAGACATCAGTAACAGGACAAAAACTATTCTAACAGCAAAAAAGGTGCTGACCCTTAGAAATTTTGTGCAAAGTTTGGAGATAAAGTGTCAAGAAATGCGGGAAGAAGGAGATGATTTCAAGTTGAAGCTTGCAGCTTTGCAGAATAGAGGATGACCCGGCCTGACAAACAGTGCTGGAAAACTACTGACCCGTGAACAATATGCCACCAGGGTAAACAATTATGTTACAAATCAGATTACTGCATCCACAAGCTCCTCAGAAGAAGCAGGGCCTCCCTCAGGACAGTCTCTTTATGATAAATTAGAGAACCGGTTTTACATTGAGCATGAAATCAATCATCTTTTTGAGTTCCAGCCCACTTTTTACAAATACATAGAAGCTGATGAAACACTCATAAAGATATAGAGACATCAGCTGCCTAGAGAAGATTGGTGGCAGACAATTCTGGAAATTTTGCCCAAGTAATTCCGGTCTTTTTCTTCTTCGTTCAACTGTAGATTTCGGTCAGCTACTGGTCAAATATAGCTCAGCAGAGTTGAGCATGAAGACAACAGGCAGATCAAGTCAAAGAAGTGACTCAGCAAATCGCTGGAACAGCAAGCCCAAAATGCAAGTCAAAAGCGCAGGCATAGCCAACTTTGTTGGTCCAAAAAGTCAAAGATTTTCTGACAAAAAGACAGCTAGCATACCAATATTAACTGTAGCATTTAATTCTTCATTTACTTCCTTGGGAGAGTTGGTGATGTAATTTATTACATGAAGACTCATCATCTAGATATTTTGTATCTTATTTTTGTATATATACTTCCCCATAGAACGTATTTTGGGGTTGGTTGGTGATTCTCTCTAAGAGCTACGCTGTAAATTTTCAGACTTTTAATACAAATTGCTGGTGAAGTTGATGCTCTCTGTGCTGTCTGGATGTGAAATGAACTGCGTTCTACTATAGAATTCCTGTGTCGTTTAATGGAACAATAAGTTATTCTAAACCGTGTTTTGTCTTTCTGCATTTGCAAATTTCACATATGTTTCATGATCTTAGTAACAGAGAAGAAAGAATAGCTCAGGACTTGTTTGAATACACCCTCTGCTCAATCTCTGTTTCTAACTGTGTTTTCTTAAGAATTAGTCATGAATATGAATTCTTAATTGCTTATGTTCGAACCGATTCTCTCATCATGGATGCTGTTTAGGAATTCTTAACTGCTCCTAGATAATATTCTCACACTTTCCCTCTATCAGCATAGTGAAAGATCCTTGACTGCCTTTCATTCCCTGATTTCATGCCATCTATTCCCAGATTTGAAGAATTGTTCCATAGATGCCTGTCTGGCTCTGTAACATCACCTTTTCCACAAGAAACACTCACAACAGTACCCCATCATTGACTCCATTGCCCAATAGTCTAGACTATTCTGAAACTGCATCTCAGTTCTGCCTGAACTCATCATCCAACCAAATTTAAAGCAAAACTCTGTACATCATAACTAGCCTAAAATTACACCAAAACAAAGTTAAATCATAAAGAGAGAGCCCTCTCTCGTTGCAGGTAGGCTAGGACATGTAGCTAAACAATTGGTTAGTGGTTACCTCGGTCGTATTCCCTTAGGAGTCAAATGGAACAACCTGAGTGATAACACTTTGACCGAGGTCCTTGTCATTCCACGCCGGCTGCCAACTACCACTGTTCAGTGGTGTTTTTGATTACTCCGTGCTCTTGAATTCGAAGTTTGTCTCGATTTGATACAGTCACAGTGCTTTGATTATTCTTCATGGCTCCAATTTAGATCACGGCCTTCCCACTGAAAAAGCTTTTGGACCACCAAAAGTTGGTTTTCAAGCATTGACTAAGTGAGGGTACTGTTTTCTCACTTATCCAATCTCAATCCACTTTACACTTCTCGGCTTTCAACCCTTGAGCCCTACTCTGAGGTACTCAACATCTCCTCTACGTTTCATCCTCACCTTCCTATCCAAAACTGTGTCTTCCTGCAATTCATTAAGATATTCAAGTAGTAGGTCATCAATAGAAGGCAATTGAATCTACTCTTCAAGATCCTCAATTAGAGAGGGTTCAAACAATCTCAAGCGATTTTCATTTACAACTGAGTAGATGTGTATGTAAGCTCGTAGATCAAGGCGAAAAGCATTTTCACCAATCTTCTCAAGTATTTTGAAAGGTCCATACCTAATAGGCTTTAGCTTTTTACCTTCACCTTGCATCGTGTCTTTACTGATATACAGCCAGACTTGGTCACCAACTTGGAAACTGTGCTCCATCTGATGCTTGTCATACCTTGCCTTGTACTTGGCTTGGCTCTTTTCCAGTTGTTCCTGTACTGCCTGGTGGATCTCCTGGATTTCTCAATGGACCTAGTTGCCCTGTCCACATCACTATGTCCCTCAACTGTGGTATCTTTACCAAAGACAAAATCCAAAGGATACCTTGGTGTGAAACCAAAACAGGTCTCAAAAGGAGATCTATTGGTAGAAGAATGTTTTGCTCAGCATGCTCCACATAACATAAATGTTCATCCCAAAGCTTCGGATGTTTGCTGCAATATCCTCTGAGTAACTGGATCACTGTCCTATTAACTACTTCTGTTTGCCCATCAGTTTGTGGATGAAAAGATGTGCTTTTATTCTATTTGGTCTCCATCAGTTCCATGGACTTGACAAAAAATTCCCCACAAATCACGTGTCGCGATCAGATACAAGGGAAGTGGGTAACCCAAAATGAACCCATACATGTTCAAAGAATAGTTTTGTAGTTTATTCAGCTGTAATCTGTTTATTACAAGGTATCAAGATACACATTTTGCTAAACCTATCCACGAAAACATATAGATAATCATGACCTTTCCTAGATTTAGGTAATCCTCCAACAAAATCCATGGAAACACTTTCCCAATGGTGAGAAGGAATTGTTAATGGAGTGTACAAGCCTAGTTTTCAATTGCTAGGCTTTCTTTTAGCACACATAGTACACCCTCTTACATATCTAGAAATTGTCTCATTCATTTTTGGCCAATAACAAAATCTTTGCAGTTGTGCAACTGTTTTACTTACCCCAAAGTGACATAATATCAGAAAAGTGTGTGCTTCTCTAATTATCTTTGCTCTCTCAGTTTGTGGAATGCAGAGTTTCCCACAATGGTACAAGAGTTCGTCCTTTACATCATAATCCAATTCTTCTACTTGTTTGCCTTGACTCAAAGTTTCATATACATGTTTAAAGTCTATATCTTGAGCATATTGTTCAATTTAGCTTTCATGTAGCACATAATTATGCTTAAGTATAGTAGATGCATTTCTAATAGGCCTGGATAACATGTTTGTAACTTTATTATGTATGCCCTTTTTATATCTAATGACTAAATGAAACTGTTGTAGAAAACCCATCCATCTGCAGCGTCTTGATTGCTGCAACATAGTTTGGGACTGTAGATATTGAAGTTGTTGATGATCATTATGTATTACTGTCTCTTTTCCCATTAAGTAGTGTTTCCACTTTTTCACACTCTGAATTAATGCATACAATTCTTTATCATATGTAGGATAGTTAACTACTGCACGATTAAAAGTCTCAGAATGATAACATATGGGTTTACCATGTTGTATCAACACTACTCCCATGGCACAGCCACTGGCATCTGTTTGGATCTCAAATGGTCTTTGAAGATCAGGCAGTGCTAGTACAGATGTTGTACTAATCTTTTCTTTCAAGGTGTCGAAGGATTTCTGATGTTTGCCTCCCCACTCAAACACCATGTTCAATCCAATTAAAGCATGTAAGGGAGATGTAATTGAGGAAAAGTTAGAAATGAACTTCCTCCAATATTATCTTGCCCCTAAGAAGCTTCTCACTTCTGTAGCAGATTTGGGTTTAGGCCAGTTTACAATGACTATGACCTTAGAGGGATCTATCTTCAATTCACCACCCCCTACTATATGACCCAAATAGTTTAGAGATGTCTTGCCAGATTCACATTTCGAGAGTTTAACATGAAGTTTTTTTCTTTTCAAAACATCTAGTCTCTATTTAACATTCTTTAAGTGTTCTTCTGACATTTTACTAAAAATCAGAATGTCATTCAGATACATAATAACAAAATCATCAAGAAAGGTTTGAGTACATCATTCATTAATCTCATGAATGTAGCAAGAGAATTAGTTAAGCCAAAAGGCATAACCAGCCACTCATACTTTGTTTTGAAAGAAGTATTCCATGCATCTTGTTCTGCCACTCTGACCTAATGGTATCCACTGTGCAAGTCTAGCTTGGTGAAATAAAAAAATTCCTTCAATTGATCTAAAATATCATCTATGCGAGGAAGGGGATAACAATTTTTTATTGTTATCTTAATCAGTGCTCGGTAATCAATGCACATTCTCCACGAGCCATCTTTCTTTCTCACCAAGATGATTGGTGACCCACATGGTGATGTGTTAAGCCTAATTAACCCTTTCTCAAGCAACTCCTACACCTTCTTCTTGATTTCAGCATTATCTAAAGCGGACAACATGTACATTCCAATGCTCGGCAATGGAGCATCTTGCTACAAAATACTATCATGTACTATTTCCCTTTTGGGTGGTAGAACTTTAGGTTCTTGAAACAAGATATAATACTCTGAAACAACCTTTTCTAAATCAGCTTGCTGTTTAGCATTACAACCCTCAAATACATTGATTTTATCAGGTTTCTTTCCCTTTACAACCATCAGTAAGAATTGTTTGCGTGAATTTATAATTATTTTCATCTGCCTTGATTTTATGAGATTATAATTATTCTTGAGCTTATGAGCTCTTACAAAGTATTCGATTCCATCTTTAACAAGTAGATACTTGTTCTGAGCTCTATAGAAAATAGCTTTTCTATCATACAGGTAAGGACTTCCTAAAACAATTCCACATATATCCAAAGGAATTATGTTTAACTCAACCTCATCTACAAATGCTAACCCAAAAGAAAACTTGAGTTTTCACTGTCTAGTCACTTGTAGTTGTGCTTTATCATTCAACCATCCTAATGGGTATGGTTTCTTGTGAGGTGTAGTTGCTAATACCAATTTCTTTACAATTGCTTCAGAAATTAAATTTACTTGTGAACCACTATCAAACAAAGTATCGATCTTTTGATGTTTGGAAGTAACTCGAATATGGAAAAGCTCATCTTTTTCTCTCATTTTCTTCATTAGTAATAGATTGTGCAGAATTACTAGTAGATGCTTTAGAATTCTTACCTTTTATACTTGTGGCTGCAATGGTTGTCTCATCTCCCGAGTCTGACCCCAAATATTTTTGAATAGCTGCAATAGTCTTCTTCTTCTTGCCCTCCAACTTCTTAGGTCTTAGCTCTGGATGCAGAATCCAATAATGCTCGTCATCATGCCCATTCTTTTTACAGTGAGTGCATGAAGCTTTTCTTTTCTGTGCAATGTTAGCCTTCCTTGATTTCCACTTCTGCTTTCTTTTCTCCTTGCTCTTGCTTGCAATGGGTTGGGATGGTCCCCTAACTTCTATACTTCTATTCTTTCCTCTAGCTTCTAGATGAGTAACTTGTACAGATACCTCATCTATACTAGTGGGATTAAACATGAGGATGGTATGCCTCATGTAGCTGTGTAGACCACTAATGTACTTCAAAAGAGTCTCTAGTGAGTCTAATGAGATTCCTAGAATTAATGCTCTCTTTCTAAACTCTTGAGTGTACCCTTGCACGCTTTGCCCTTTCAACTGTCAAAGAGTTTGCCAACTCATCATGGCTTGATGCATGTAGGCCAATGCATAGAACTGCTTTTTGATTGCAGAAACAAATTCACTCCAGACCAAGATGGTATTACCATGTCTTTTCATGTCAGCTTGGGTTCTGCCTTCCCACCAAACCAAGGTAGTGCCTCCAAGGTGTAGGCTTGCCAACTAAATCTTGCTCTTGTCTGAGTTGATGTTCTGTGCTCTCTAATAAACATCAATTTGTCTAATCCAATTGTCTAGCGTTTATGCATTTCACTCTCCATCATATATAGGAAAATCAAATTTAACGTCTAGCTTGATCAAAGATGCTTTCTTGTTATGTACAGGGCTATTAGGAGGTGTGAGAAAGCTTTCCTCTTTCCCTTTTCCTTTTGAGTGGTCATCAAAAGGTGACTCATCTTCTCCTTTGTCTTGTTTAGAGCCTGATGAATCTTCATCCTTATGTTTTCTAAAGTCCTTACACATTTCTTCTACCATGGACTTTATGGCTAGGAAACTATCTATGAATTAAGGGTATCGACCCATATGACCTTCCTATAACATTGTCTTTTGAGGATATACTCTCCCAATTTCAGGATTAGTTTTGACCAACTCTCCTCCTAATTTGAGCATTGATCTAGTGAGTATTCACAGCTAAACCAACACAAGGTTGTCCAACCTTACAGCCTAAAGCTCTGATACCACTTGATCTGAAAATCACCCTTGAGTGACCTCAGTTAGTTAATTAATGAATGAGGGTATTACAGACTCATGTGCTGGTGTGTGTCTATGTTATTTTAGGCAATGGATCAATCAGATTGCAAAATACAGACACTGGAAAATGGAAAACAACAGAGAAACACAATAAGCAAATACAAGAACACAACAAATTAATAAGGAGTTCACCCTATCCTCCAAGGCTATGTCTCCAGTCTAGATTTCAATGGTGGCCTTCTCTTATTGTGTCTTAAAGTAGAGAATTACAATGAGGAGCTCAATTTGAGTCTCCTAAAATAGAAATGGTGCTTGGGAGGGTGGTTCTTGGATTCCCCAAGACACTAGAGTACACAAACTCTTTTCCTTAACAGCTCTTTACCTCTCTAGTCTTTTAATAGAAGGAGCCCAATGTGGTGCTCAGTCTTCACAGATCCTCTCAAGGATTGCTCGATGTTGCCTTATACTGTGGGTCAGCTCAACTCTCTATCTTTCTACTTTTTGCTTCACTATCTCTTCTTTTCTCTGTCTTCATCTTCTTCTCTCTGGTTTTTCCTCTCAGTTTTCTCTTTTCTCTGTCTCTGTTCATGGCTTTAAGCCAATCAATCTCATGACTATTTGATTCCCCTTCCACCTCCGTCAGATCACCTGCTACTATTCACCTGCAATTCCCTTTCTCTACATCATGGTCATTGGCTCACACGTAGTGGCCACTTGTGCCTTCGCGAATTGCGCTGGATCTTCCTCATCGATTTGGTTCTTCGGTTATGTTGGGAAATGACCCATCCGCCACCTCAACGGTCAAATCGGACCTCAAATCCTTATAGATCGAGGCTTGATCCCCTGTCAGATCTAGTTCTTTCATCGGGCACGATCTCCACCATTAGATCTGGAGCCCCTAGATCCAACATCATTCGCTCATTTCAGGCGGTTGACTTGCGCGACCGTTAGCCTGTGATGAGTGGCAGTTTTCTCTCTCCTCTGCCTGCCACGCGTCAGGCATTGAATGGAATCGCTAGGTTTCAGCCATATCCGCTTATCGCCCAAGGGCGCCCCGACATATACTGCCGGTTTTTTGAGTGTGGGTCTCGCTGATAGCCTTTTTTGCTTTTCCCCACGGTTCTCCCAGCTTCCATGCGACCGAGCGCTTCGAGGCCTTTCCATTTCGAGGGGTTTTTCCCACTAATCGCACATAAAAAATTACCTCCTTTTCCCGATCTAGGCTTTCCGGGTGCCAGTTTCGCCTCTTGCGCAGTCTCCATCGGCCTCGGTCAGCGCGATTTGACCAAGGTCCTCGTCGTTCCACGCTGGCTTCCAACTGCCACTGTTCAGAGGGTTTTTTTATCACTCTGTGCTCTTGAATTCAAAGTTTGTACTAATTTGATACAGTCATGGTGCATTCATGATTCTTCATGGATCCAATTCGGATCACATATTCTCCTACATTCAAGAATATTTACAAATATGTCTCACAATATTCCATTAAATCCTATTCTCATTAAAATCACTCAAATGCCTAAATAATTACATTAATTCACACTTAGGAAGCCAACTTCTTTGGAAACACAAGACCCCATATGTCTACTAAAATGCAATGATATTATTGGCCTGATTGCTCCTACATCAGACTTCGAAATTAGAAAATATTCATGATCTCGTGATCATGTGCGTTCATATGTTAATAGAAAACCTCCAGGGTCCCAAACTTTAGTTTGTAACTACCCAAATGCCTTGCATCTTTGTTGTTTTTTCATGTCTGTTGTTTGTTGTTTGATATTCCTCTCCTTGCCAATAAGGTTCAAGCTTTGAATTGATCATCCTTCCTACTGCTATCAATCTCCTCCAGATGAACTATTTCATCATCAACTTCCATAACTCCTCAATCTCCAATTCCAGTAGATCCTTGGACTCGTCCATACTCTGCCACTTAGTTCTACCTCTTTCTCTTTGTTTCAGGTGGTTTCTATTGTCCACGAACTCTTAAAACTATTGTTCTACTCTTTGAAGTTGTCAAATGCTATCACTTACTCTTACTGCCTCCCTTTCATCCTTACGCTCTTTCACGGATATTTCTTTTTGCATTAAATCTTGACTTTCTAGCATCCTCTCTAGCAATCGAACATCTCTGTTCCATGGATTAAATTCTTCTACAAAACCCCCTTCTCTCATTTTTATTTGGCTTCTCATCTATGTCAAGTTTCCTCCAGCATCTGTAAATGAACATGCAATCATAAAATAAATATTAAAATAAAAGTCATTAAGGCTCCTGCGCCATTTCTTTCTTTGGCAACAATTCATCTTGCTGCAACAATTCTTCCTCCTCTGTCAACACACCAGTATGCTGTTTTAACTTCTTTAAATACTTCTCTAAAGAACTCTCTAATGTACTCTCAAGATTAGTAGTTATTCTTTCCTCTACTTCATATGTTCTAATGATGTCTTTCTGATTTTTTCCACTGTAGCGAACTCCTTCCTTTGCAATTGCACTGTCATACTTTGAATTTTCTAGCAAGTACTCTCACAATTCAATTTCTCTGTGACACTTCATAAGTACTTCATCATTACTTATGATAACAGCATTTACACACAAATTATCATTTGAAAATTACAAGGTTCAACAATTTCAATTGTTGCTTCACATGTTAGTTCTTTAGACTGAATTTCATTTCCTTTCACAAGAATTTCTTCCCATGTTGTCACTGCTTCAAACATCAATGCATTACTAAATTCTTTCTGCTATAATAATTCACTCCTTTCCTCATTCACGAGAAATTCCCCATCATTCTTTACTTCAGAATTTTTACCTTATGAAAGATAATCTTCCATACTTTTGAGAGCTTCAAAAATATTTCTCATCCTCTTCAGAACCTATAATCGCATCAAAATTATTATATTAAAAAATTATTAGATTCAACAATACAAGGTTTTACATTCTCCTATTAGTCTACATTTGTCCAATAGTTCAGAAAATCATCAATAATTCCTTCTTCTTCACCCATAAATTCACTATGCTCTAGTTCACAAATAGACACTTCCATTTCTAACTCAGCTTCTCTAAGTTTTTCCATCAGACACTTTAATTATCTCTGTTGTAGCCTTCTTTGTAACTTATTCCATTTCACTCGCTTCTTCTTCAAGACCCATCCTTGTCTCTGGCTTTCCTCAAGTATCATCATCAATACATCGAGTTGTTCTTTCATCTCAACAATCTCTTTGTCAAATTTATCTTGACTAATCCTCTTGCCATTTGCCTTGGCATCCTCCTTCTTCTTTTCCATCTCTATCTTCATGACCTCCGCACTCACTCACTATGAGTTGCATTAAAGCCTCTACAATAGCAAGCCCTCCTTACTACCACTTACCTGACCAAGCTCTCCTATGTACTTGGTCTTTTGGCAAGCACTCGGTTCTCTATCTCTAGAACCTCCTTTTGAGCACTTCTCTCTGCTCCTTCTAGTCTTCAATTCATCTGCACCTCTCAGGAACACAACTATCCTTTTGTATTTCAATCACCATGAAATACTTGGTTTTGACCACCTCTTCTTCCACTTAGAATGTCTTACCAGCTTCTTTTATCCTTTAGCGATTCTACCGACATCCTTTTTGGAATTGTGTTTATGATCTACAACAATATATTTGTAGTAGCAAGTCTCCTTCATGGCACATATGCCTCACTAAGCTTCTCTCCTCTGAGCTCATTCTATTAGCATTTATCTAATTCTTTACTCTAGAACCAATTGAACATTCCTCACTCTAGATTATCACAACCTTCTCACCTCCTTATGCTGTTACCTATGCATTATTATCAAAACCACACATTCTCCAATATTAAAATCAATTTAAAACAAAACATGTCATCTCACCTTCAAGATCTCTGCATGATCTTGTTTGCCCATTCACCTGCACCTCTAATGGATTGTAGACTGTCACTTGCATCTACAAGTTCTCCCAATATTCTTCCATACCTTACCTCTATGTATTTACTATTTCTCAAATTATAATTTGATCGCCCTTTCCTGCTTTCATCACCATTCACCTGTGTATGGACCTTCAGAGTATAACTCTGTTCTAAACTCTTTCAAAGAAATGTTCACAAAGAATTTATTTGCACTACCTTAATATGAAATGTTTCAATTACAATTCTGCTATGACACTACTTTGACGTAGGAAAACCTGTGTATACCCACAGTATGCATGTAATATGCATATATCTATCTTGCCCCACTAATTTTAACTCTCTGCTGAGTCAAATCTTCGGTTCTTAATGGTTCATGCCCCCTTAATAAATCTCTGCAAAATGATTTGTTTATTAACACAGTTTATCCCTTAATTCATCCTTTCTATCAGGACTTTATTCAATCCTCATAAACTTCATTAAACCTTAATTAATCCTTCATTAAACCTTAATGTCTGCACATATATAACCTTTACCCACTCCTTATACTTTTGTTATATCAGACTTAGCCCACAAAACAGTTTATCAGCTTTATTTCTATTATAATTCTTTTATAATAGTAACAATCTACAAGCATGGATAACTTACCTTTTCACTTTCCTCAATCTTTGCACATTATTTAATGCATGCCTTATTGCAACCACAATCTTGAGATTTCATGGGACACTTAAGACTTCTCCTTTCGCATCCAGGATGCCATAACACACCCGAACTTCAATAAAAATAAACCGCAGTCATTACTTTCTCGGGTTAGCTCTTCTATCGCACTTCACATATCGCATGTCACATTAGTTAAGGGCTAAGGTCTATCTCCCATGGATATTTGCGATGCGATCAAATCTCTGATCACATCGGGCATTGCAATCACATATCGAAATCACTTGTGGCTCAGGTTAGTTCACTCATCAACGAAACATTGTGATGTGATATTTATTAAAGCTCCTCCACCATCGATTGGGGTATACAATCCAACGATTCACAATGATGTCGCATGTCACAAATCCTTTGGGCCAAGATTTATTCCTTACCATTTAAATGTTGCGATGCAACATTTTAACAACGATCCTTCCATGCAATATGATCCCATCTGTTGATCTGGTAGATCCAACGGTGCCTGTGCATTAACACTTCATTCTTCCATTCTTCTTTCCAATTGGGTTTTATGCCATTTGTCAAATGTTTCTCTATGGTTTTGGTTATTTCAATGGTTCTTCATCCTTCCACCATTCAACTATGTAACTCCCGCTTGAGCTTAATTCTACATATTATTTAATCACTATCATTCCTGGATTTTACTTTGACCCTACAATCGGTTCACGCTCCATTATGATCCTCTGTCTCATTCTTCTTCACTGTGTATTCTATCAAACTCTGCCTACATACATATATTGTATTGAATTCTGATTCATTCATAATTCATCATGCCATACTCGAATCACACATCTATACATTTTTGAATTAATCCTCTGTATATATATATAAACACACAGTTATACAATTTCTCTATCTTTGGATTGATCTTCTAATGTCAATGACCTCTGTTTACAATCTACCCGTAGGCTTATAGTCACACTCTAACTAGCTTTATTATCTAACTAACTAACCTGTCCAACCTATCGAACCTCTATCTTTGCCTTTTAGGCTTACATTTATACAAAAGGATTCTAAAACCAATTCCTGTTTTAGATCCGTAACCCTCTCAACAAAATCCTAAAATATCTTCCTCATCCCTCAGTATCCTCTCTAATCCTCAAAATCATGAACTCACTCCTAATCTAATATTTACAATCAATTCTCAAATCCCTCAATCTCTTAACTATCCTAAATCTTCCATATTCTCCTACATTCAAGAATATTTATAAATATGTCTCACAATATTCCATTAAATCCTATTCTCACTAAAATCAGTCAAAATCCTAAATAATTACATTAATTCACACTTAGGAAACCAACGTCCTTGAAAACTCAAGACCCCCTATGTCTACTAAAATACAATGATATTATTGGGTCGATTTCTCCTGCATCATTTTCCTACCTACTCTATACTCCTTCCTGTATGTGTGCTTATAGTGATTTAAAGAAAACTAACTTAGTTTTGTGTTTCCCTTACCATTGAGTGGTTATTCAATACATAATTATTATACTTATTTCCTCCATATTGTTTTTCTGGAACTAATGTAAGTCCAGTAACCTAGTATTTTGGAGGGTTGAACCTAGAAAATTGATGGTCAGAAAAAAAATATTACAACAATTGTACAGATAGTTTACCATTCTTAGTTTAGTGTTGATGCCCATTAGGCCCTAGGGTTGAGCCTAGGGTCCGGTACCATATCTCACATACCCAATTCTTGCTTCTTCTTTTTTTTGTACTAGAAAACCAATGTCAAAGATTAACTGTTCCCAGTCCTTGGCTTGTTCTCATGCATGCTCATTTTTTCCTTAATCTTTCCCAAAGAGGTGGTGATTTGGATAATGTAGTATACCTGGAAACCAAAGTACATTGAATATTTGGTTAACTACTCATTAGATGTTCTCCACTATCCATGGTGCTAAAACTTACAAGCTCCTACGTTGAAGGTGAAAGAGACAGTTGTTTCCCCTTAGAGGCAGATGAGGCACTTCGTCCTCTTAACTTCCTAGCAAGTGGATAGTTTAAATCTCCATTAACTTATTCTTTAAATGGTTATGCAAATTATTCTATGCTTAACAATTAATTGTTTCATATTATATTACTATTAATAACCCTATAGTAATTACCATACAAGTGTGGCTAATGCCACCCCTTTAACCAATATGAGGTATTTAGTGGTGGGTATGGTTCTAGCCTGGTATAGTAGTGTCAATGTACTACATTTATTTCATGGCAATCTATCTATGTTTTTCTTCTCCAATATCGAGGCTCGTGTTTAATGGTCGTAAGGTCTCTTGTATTACAATGTTATACTACTGATGGTATGTTGTATTACATTGTTTACGTTATAATATTGTTTACCCTGCAACACCTTCTAGATAATTCCTACGCATTACAGTTAGGAGTGTACCCTCTTCACGAGTCCCAATTCCATATGTAACATTCCTCCTTGGGAGGTTAACCTCATAATGATATTTTTCCACATCTCTTGTCATCACGTGGAGGACATGTTACCACCAGGGTTGCATTTGGACGATAGATATGGAAGCTACACATCCATAGTCATGATGGTTCGGAAGTAAGGAGAACTTGCAGAACAATATTTCTCCTATGGCTACTTGATTTTAGTCACATTTCAACTTATCATCTCACAAGATTTCTATCTCCTCCCATTCACCTTTGATGAATATGAAATTATTTGATCAGAAGTGGGATAAGTTCCAGTTATATCGCGATTCCACTAATCACCTTTTAGTGGAGCCTCAAAGCATTGCAGTGCACCATCGTTGGAGGAAAATCCTAGGAAAAATTCATTCCCTTGAGAAACTTATTCCCTTAAAATCCAAGTTAGAGATTGATACAATGCTGGAGGAAGCGAGTAAATATTTGAAATTTCTGCAGGTGCAACTCCACATGCTAGAGCTTATGTCTTCATTTTTATTTGTGTCCTATGGTCTTGGCTCGGAGAGAACACTAAACCCTTGCTCAAAAAATAATGTAAGATTACATTCAAGATCAAGTGCAGTTGGAAAAGGAATTGCAATGAACAACAATGGGAATGTGGAAGAACAAAGACAGGGTGAAAATCTATAAAATAAGGAGATGCTCCATCTTCTTGTCTCGCCCCATGCAGTTCAGAGAATACTTTGGAGTAAGGAAAAATGCTTCAAAATAGTAGGACAATACCAGATTGTGGTTGTTGCAAAAAGTTCTAATAATTTCTCTTTTAAATTTCTCAATCCATAAATAGTTCATTTAAGATGTTCATGTTTTAACAAAATATTACAACAAAGGATATGTGATGGACATTGATTCAAATGAAGTTGTCCTATTCAAATTTCTTAGATTTATGGTTTTATTCCTAGATTAACATCGTTCCAATTTCACATGACAAGCTTGTGTAACTGCAACAACAACATCACACAATAATACAATTCTATGTTAACTCAATTCTTTTGAGTTTCTTTTCCATTCTCGAATCACTTGAAATTGGTAATAAAATGTGAATGAATGATGTCACTCTGACTTATATATCTGAGGTGATTGTCTAATATAATATGAAGGATGTTAGTTTGAATTATATATCTAAAGGTGATTTTCTAGTATAAGTATGCGTGTTAGATGACTTATTTCAAGTGCTGGAAAATGGTTATTAGCTTTAAAATAAAATTATTAGTTTTAAAATAAAAATAAATTAGTTTGCAAAATTTCACTAGCTTATCATAAAAGTTATATCATGTAACAATGTTAATATAAATGAAAATATTTTTTCTATTTAGAGATTTTTATTTTTGGATCAAATCACTTTTATTGGATTTTCAAAATGGCATAGCATACAAAATTTGTCTTAAGAGTCCTCACACTCTAATTCTAACCAGAATTTTTGAGGTTGGGGATTGGAGGATACCAAAAAAGACACTTAGCATACATTATTTTGGTGAGGCATAGAAGCCATGTCATCCTAGTAAAACCAAAAAAGAGACTCGAATTAGCATCATCAAATCAAGGAAGGGGGTGTACAGGGAGATGTAAAGTAACCAAAAAAATCATTAATGTGGAAATCAATATGTTGCACTCTCGCTTCCAAGCTGCAAAGGTGATCATTAGTTCAATAGTGACTGCGCTCTGGAGTATTTCAATTTAGCTATATTGAATATCGGTAAGGTAGGCCATTATGACATTTCGATCGACATACATGTGGTCCTTTCGGATGTCCAAATCAATTTGGATGTGCAACAATTGCTCATAGAGGGATCCCAAAGAATCTAGGGTCTCAATGTGGCATGGAGATCCATCGTAGAGAAATGGATTCTACACCCTGTAGCTTCTACGCCATATCTCCTGGTTTGTTGTATTGGTGGATGATAACCTACGTTCAAGATCAAGATGACCAAAATTTTCATGCTGGCCCATCCCATGACCAGGAAGTCCATGTTGGCAAGGCATATCAAACTTATGTCATGTAGAGTTCCATAACTATTTTGTTTTTATAGCTGTTTTCCACCATTTTCCTCTTTTTCATCATCACTATGAACTCAATAAAGGCAGTAAATCATAGATTTTGGTAAGGTAATAACTCTTACATGTATTATTTCTCATATGCATTAATGTTCCTTACTATTAAATTAAAGAGTTCATTAGCAATAAAATTAACATTATTTTGCAACCATTTTCTAATCTGCAGCTACCTCCATGGTTCTAGGGGTTCTTGTGTACTAATGAAACAACTAAGCATATGGGTAGTTGAGGATTCATCTCCTCATGGATCTCCTCCTATTTGCTCGAGCCATTTCATCAAAAGGATCACACAGCACCATGATCAAATATACAGTTCAACATGGAGATCAAATTGCATTTTTATTTGACTCACATTATGCTGAAGTTTGTGTACATTTTGATTTAACATTTAGGGTTGTTGGGGAAGTCCTATCTTCTCACTTAGGTGCAAATGAACATGAACGCTTTCAATTGATCATGGTACATGGTACAGTTAAATGTAAGAAACAAATTTCATTTCTCTTATCTCCATTTCACAATATGTATTTCATGTAATGCCATTTCATTTATATTACAATGCACTGAACATAGCCTTGTTTCTTTCATTAGATTAGGTTTAATTTCAAACATAACTTGCATCTATGTAGATTTATTTTTCATGATTGATGTAGTGCTTTTTTTTTCTCCTTGTATTAAACATATATTAACTCTTAATGTTTCTTAACCATAATACATATATTAACAGTTAATGTTTCTTAGCCATAATACATGATAATTTATTCATTTTTAATGTTTCCTAAGCATATGGTAACACCGAAAAGTATAGAAGGCAACTGAAATATGGATTTTACAAGAAATAATGTTAAAACTCATTTAATAAAGAGTTATGAGGGTGGTGATGGAACTCTTGCCATTATTAAGCAATATTAAATTATCATTAAAAAATATCTAATTTATAACAAAAACCAATTTAAAAAATTAATACTAAATTTATTTAATTTATAATTATAAAAATTTAAAGTAATATATATTTAATTATTATTTCATATTTAACTGTTATATTTAATAAAAATATTTAAAATTTAATCATAATTTGTATCTATCTTGTTTTAAAAGCAGTGTAATCATCACATAAATTAGAGCATGGAAATCTGTTTTGAAACTCAACTTTTGCATTAGATACCTTCTTATGTAGTGAATTCAAAAGATCGCTCACAAAATTTCACTAATTTATCATAAAAGTTATATTAGATGACAATGTTTAATGTAAATCATAATATTTTTCTTATTTAGTGATTTTTAATTTTGGATCAAATTAATTTCATTAGAATTTACAAATGGCATAGAATACAAAACTTGTCTTAAGAGTCCCCACACTCTAATTCAGATCATAATTTTTGAGGTTGGGGATTAGTGGATACCAAAAAGGATACTTAGCATACATTATTTTAGTGAGGCATAGAAGCCATTTAATACTAGTAATAACCAAAAAAGAGACCAGAACTGACATCATAAAATCAAGCAGTGGGGTGTACACAGAGAAGTAAAGTAACCAACACAATCATTAATGTGGAAATCAATATGTTCCACTCTGGGTTCCAATCTATGAAGGTGATCATTAATTCAACGGTGACTACTTTGTCGAGTAATTCAATTTGGATATACTAAATATCTATATGGTAGGCGATTCAGTAGACATACATGTGGTCCCTTAGGATGTCCAAATCAATTTGGATGTGTAGCAACTCCTCATCAAGGGAGTCCAAAGAAGCTAGGGCCTAAATGTGTCATGGATATTGAGCCTAGAGAAATGGATTCTACACCCTCTAGCCTCTCAATTCAAGATTGGGATGACCATCTTAGGCATACCTGCCCATCCCATGACCAAGAAGTCCCTGCTGGTGAGGCACATGGCACCTATTTCGTGTAACCAATTCCTACTGCTCTTTTTTTTTTTTGTATTAGAAAACCAGTGTCAAATGGAAACTTTTCCCAGTCCCTCACTTGTTCTCATGGATGTTCCATTGAATTGTTCTCATGCATGTTCCTTCTGTTGTTAATATTTCTCAAAGAGGTGGTCATTTGGATAATGTAGTATACCTAGAAAGCAAGGTAGATTGAATATTTGGTTACTCGTTAGATGTTCTAGGTTATCCATGGTGCTAAACCTAACTAGCTATTTCCTTGTTCTAGGTTATCCTTCATTCTCTTACCTTCCTAGTGGATATATACATGGCAAGTGGATAATTTACATCTCCATTAACTTATTCTTTAAATGGTTATGCACATTAATCTATGCTTAACACTTAATTTCTTACGATTCTATTACTATTCATAACCCTATAGAATTTACTATACAAGTATGACCAACCCCACCACTTTAACCAATCTGAGGTATTTGGTGGTGGGTATTATTTTACCATGGTATAGTAGTGTCACTGTACTACTTTTATATCTTCGCACTCTCTCTATGTTTTTGTTTTCCAATACTAAGGCTTCTATTTAATGGATGTGAGGTTTCTTGTATTACAGTGTTTTACTGCCTATGATATGTTGTATTGCGCTCTTTTTGTTATTGTATTATTTACCCTACATCACCTTCGTGACAATTCCTAAGCCTTATAGTTAGCAGTGTACACTTTGTGCGAGTACTAACATAGTATATATCGTTCCTAACCTCGTAATGATGGATCTTCACATCTTCTTTCATCACGTTGAGGTCATGTGTCCATCGGGGTAGCATTTGGGAAACAGAGATGGAAAGGTGCACATCCACAGTCACGATGGTTTGATGAATAATCCTAACCACTACTTAACCCTGACCCCTTGGTCCTTGAATCCTTTCGCTGTCATACTCTTCTTCCAATGGCACATCTCCGCACACTTTGTTCCATCCTTAGCATTTGGCCTTCTGTAGGCACATACAGGTTATGCAGACAAGTGAGCTATGAAACTTGTCTATCTTTGTTAGACCAGGCGTTCCTACAGCTAACAATTTCCATTTAAATCATTGTATTTACTTTCCTCTGTGAACTGTTTCCCTAAAATTTTCCACCATTCATGTTCTTTTTAGGGTTACTAATTGTATTCTTGTTTCCCTTTTCATGGGTAATGGTGCCTCCAAAGATTTCACCTTGTCCATGTTATATCCTAGAGGCTTCAGGGTAATTTCCATGGAATCATTTAGGATTTCATTTTCTACAACTGTGACAGGAAATTATCTCTATCCCCAGTTCCTACAGGAAGCATAAGGGCATTGATCGTTCTACTACCATACCCTGAAATGTGCGAAGGACTTTGAAGTTTGGGTGATGTAACTTAAAATTCCTTTCTTGCTTATGATTTTTCACTGGTCACTGTATCATAAGGGGGAAACTCATAAACTCTTCATTGTTTCACAACTCAAACTCTCATTTCCTCTTTTCTCCTTTCTATTTGGTAGCGAAGACAATGCTACAAAACTTGGTGTTGTTTCTGAATCTCTCTTTTTAGCTTTGAATAGTTTCTAGGGAGTGCAGAGGTTCTTCCAACACACACTATTCAGAACCTCAACCAGGTAATGTTAGATATTACCCATTTGTAGTTTTTTTATTTTCATTCGTCTTCCACTAGGTGAACACAAGTTTTCTTTTTTTTTTATAAGGGAAATTATGATTAACTCATTCCTCCTATCAACCCCACCATTCCAAATGGAAGAGAAAAGTCTCATAATATAGGTTGTATGACAGATATGTCATTAGACTCATTAAATCATAGTTTGTTCTTGTTATTTGAAACCCTCTTAAATTTTAAGCAAGCATCTCCAGTATGTGTATGAGATTTAATTCCCCACTATGTGACCTATAACAGGAATGGATATCATTTTTAGACCAGATATACTTGTCTCTCTTCCGCTTTGTACAAGGATTCTTTGACAAATGTTTTTCCTAATAGCCCTAGCACTGCTACAAAGTCAATTTAGTATATCTATTCTAGGGATGGGTTCTTATAAAACGTTTCCTAGAAAGTGTTTTCTCCAGCTGCCTCACTTCATGTCTCACTTGACATTCATTATGGAAAGCTTAGAGTGAATAACAATTAGGCTCTCAGAGATTATCTTCTAGAGGGGATTGTTTTAGTTATTCCGGAAAGGGATAAGTTTGTATTACTTTTTTTACAACATTTGAAAAGGTATTTTGGCTTCATATATGTTACTTCTTAATTTCATGTTCTATAGTAGTCATTCAAATATTGGTGGTACTAGTTGTTGTAGGCCAAGGTTAATCCAGGATGGACCTATAATGCATAGTCAACTTGTTAACATTTGACCATTTTGTATTTTAATATGTAGCCATCTCCGTGAAATTTTGTTCTATCTATTTTCGTTACAGAGTTTGGTTTACTTTACTCCTTGCACTATCAACCAATTTTGAGCTTATCATTCATGCGAAGGTTTAATTTCACAATTATTTGAAGGTAGGAATTATATTCTCATATTTTTCCTATAGCTTTTGAGAACCGAGTTGCATTTATTTATTCTTTTCTAAATATGGTATGATAGAATCTCTATGTATTCATAGTTCACGCATAGATTAAGTGATTTAATTGCATGGGTGAATGAGCTCCATTCTAAGAGTAAACCCAGTTTTCATTTCCTAATACTACCACCTACTTACTCATTTAAAGCTATGGCTATCTCCCGTTACCTCATATTAGGATCTCACGGCTTGTTAACTTTGTCGAATTCTACATGTCTACGCATGATGTCATTTCCAAATCTAAATGCACATAAAGAAATTTTTCCACCTTCTAAATTCGATTTTGAACTTCACAAAAACCAAAACGTTATAGATAAGAACACTTAATTTATTGACGATGGTTAACCTCGTATCTGGAGGTCGCAATGTTGGCCCTTGGTCAAACTTAATAACTATCACTAGGGTCGGCCCTAATGAAATAGACTTTCATATTACCCCCAAGCCACCAATATTCTAAGCAATTCTATTGTCTAAACTTGGTATTGAAATATTCCTTATTACATCTCGACTCAATACTAGCTCATCGCCAAAACTATTTTATTAAAACTAGTGCTTACATTACCTAAGGACATGTAGAGCATCTCGGTGCACACATTAAATTTATTCATATAACCACGTCTATGACATATTTAGCATACCTCACTATCATGTGATTACTTCTAGGTACCGTACCTCCTTTCGCAACATGATCAATCCCTGTGCATAAGAAATGAATGGATACTCTATTTAAAGTTATCTTAAGCCATTACTAGTCAAACAAATATATATATATATATACTTATTTCCACAACTCTCCCAATCACATGTTTTTTCACACATATGAGCAAACTGATTGCTATTTTTATGAAATGTTACACAAATTAAATAGTATGGTACATTATCAACAAAATTGCAAAATAAATTAATATTTTACATACCAACAAAATTGGAAAATACATTGATATTGCACATACCAACAAATCTCCACTTATCACCACACAACCTGCTTTTCTTATAAGATAATAAAAATAAATAACAAAATCAACTTCCTAGTCAATTCCCCTTCCAATTCACAAAATGGCTATTCCAAAGACCCATATACATACATCCCTACTATAGGTTCAAATTATAGATAACTGAGTTTCCCTACTACAGGTAAGTCCTGAATGTAACTGACTCTAAAATGAAACATACTATACTGTACGTTTAAATGATAGAAAACTCAGTTTCCATACTACAAGTAATTTCTAAATGTAAATAACTCTAAAATGAAACATACTAATAGAATTGCTCTGATGGAATCTAATAGGAGTTAGTTCAATTTGATTCACCATTAGGGATACATGGGAATTTCACACCTTTTCCACCCTATGATCCCTTGTCAAGTATAAAATACTTATCTTCCACGATAAGGTTTCCCATCTAGCGGCATCCCTCTTTTGTGGATATTCTTATTCACTTGCCTAGGATTTTCCATAAAAGCTACCCTTTCTCTCCTGCAATGCTTTTAGGATTTTCTAAGCTTAACATATTTCTCCAGCTAAGAAACTTAATGGACCTTTCTCTCCTGCAATGCTTTTAGGATTTTCTACGCTTAACATCTTTGTCTAGCTAATAAACTTAATGGATATTTCTATCCCATTCATTAAGCTTATCTAAAATTTTATTGTATAATACTTATCATGAAAGAATTATCAAATCTCATGTATCAATAATATTTTATCTCTATTTTATTTTGGCAAGAATCACATTTCCAAATGCCTCATTCCCAAGTACATACATCTCATCTATTCACTTATTATAAATAACTATTTAGATAATTAATTCAATATTCTTATTTTACTTTTCTGCCATCCTGAACTTTGCTAGGTAACCTTTTTTTTTTTTTTTTTTTCTACCATCCTAAACTTTGCTAGGTAATTTTTTTACTTTTTTTTTTTTTTTTTTTTTTTTTTTTTTTTTCAGGATTTTGTTCCCTTGTAGCCTCTTCAAAATAAATTCCCTCATTGTACTTTATCTTGATCAATAGCTAAATCAAGGAACCAAATATCTCTCTAGTCTGAGATGCATCAAGTACCATCAGTCTACTTTTCAACCTCACCTGTATCATTTCCAAATCAAATAGATAGAACCTATGATATACTTATTTCTTAGGTAATGACCTATACAAGACATTACAAAGAAACACTAATCAATCAATATGGTTCCTATGCTCACGATTCAATGTGGTAGTAATGTTTTGTTCTATTTTTCATGCTGTGAGAAAACTTTATCTTAAGACAAAAAAAATTACTTCCTATCCTTTTTGCCTCCAATCAGTTGTTTGTCTTCTTGAGACATGATGACTCAATTATGGGGCATGCATATTCCTATAGTTATGTCATATTCCTCTTCTGATACATCTTCATATCTACATATCAACACACTATTCAGATACATTCCTCAATGTTAGTATCATTAGTATTTTACTATACTAAACCCTATGGCCAAACCTATGATCCTCAACATAAAAATTTCTATATTTCTTTTGACATTGCCCCAACAAAATAACAATTACTAAGGGATGGTGTGTAACAGAGTAACATGAAATATTATAGTATTAGTTGTGTGATGGGCCTCTAAATTAGACATAAATTAAGGCCGATGCCTCTAAATTAAACGTAAATAAAGGCCTGTGACCATCCTTTAGCACATTAAACTTCTCTTTCTCCATTAGATAATGTATTCATAACTTTAATATATTAATTAGAATGTTTATGAATAAATCCATATTTGTGCCTAATATTATTTATTTTTGTGGAGTATTATCAGAATATTGGGAGGATTATGAAGATTTGGAGGAGATAATTTAGGGACTTTCTCCCTACTACATGGTGAGCACCAGTATTGCAACAACAATGCTGCAACTCATGGGGCTTCCTACTTTACTTTTATCAACCTGGTAGTTCGTAACAAACTTGGAAGCGATGATGCTGTATGCACAAGTACTAGCTCTTACTGCAGGCTGTCACTTGGACAACTGACGAAAGATCACTAGGAGCTCAAGCCAACTTCTATGAGTTTCCAAAAGGAGCCTTTAACTGTGATAAAGGAAAGCTAACTATACAAATACTATTCTATTGGCAGAAAGAGAAAGAAGACTGGAATGTAACGCAAACCCTAGCAAACCCTAATTTTTCCAACTAACCCTACTTTTGTAGAAAAAGAGATGAAAACTGATGAAATGATTTCCATTGACTATTGAAAAGGTAAATCACATCTATTTAAGCTATTCCTAGAAGAAAATCAGAAAATAACATATTTTTGTGTTTTTATGTGTTTTATGTGAAATTGTTATGAGATTTTGTCTGTTTATGATTGTGGCAGAGGTTTGGTGGTGAAGGAAGGCGAATTTGGTTCTTGCAAAGGTGTAAGAAGGTGTGGAGGGGTACTAAGAAGCCTCTGGTAATCTTCTGAAGACTTCCCTTGCAATCAGACTTTGAAAAATCGCTCAGAGGGAATTCTACAGGAGGCTGCAGCGGATCTACAAGAGGATCTACAGGAGGGTGCCGAGAGCTATTTTTAGAGGTTTTAAGAGAGGAAAAATCGTGGAAAAAGGTATCTGAAGACTAAAGGAACGTGTTGAGGTGTCTGAGGCTTAACAAGGAGGATCAAGAAAGAAAATGATGGTTGGATTTGTTCAAATGATGAGAGGAAAGCTTATTGAAAAAGTGCAGAAATTAGGCCAGATTCGTGAAGGACTATGAATGACTTGTGAAACCTGTGAGAAATGAGATGATGCTGGCTACTTTACTGATGTATTGTGAGCTGAGGTGTGTTGTAAGATATCTACACATCTAACTACCGAAACTGAGCAAGAAAAGGACTAGCTACATCAAGAAAACAAAACCATATCTCTTGTTAACCTAATTTTTTACCTAGAAACATGAAGTGTTGAATAATACCCTATGAACATAAAATATTGCAAAGAGACTTATTACAGAAATAGGAAATAATCTTGGAAAAATGAATATGAAGTAACACTTTAACTTTTCAAATCAAATCATCACACTACAAATTGCATGGAATAAGCAAAATTGTGTTTTGGTGGCAGCAGTAGTGCCTTGACCTCAAATCATGGTCCCAAGAAGGGAGAAAGGAGATCAGGACCCGCTGTTCGCCTTTTTGAAACCTAGCCTATCACTGTATTAACCTACTTGAGGATTTGAAACAAAAGTAGCTATGTAAACCATCAAAAGCAACCTATTCTAAACAAGGTAAAATGAATATATGTAAAAGAAATTAACTCATGAACTGAAGTAGAAAAATATAAGTACAAGGCAATAGGTGTTGGGTAGCTTGGGTTGGGCCCTAGCCAAATAGTTTAGCCTTCTAAAAGAAATCAATGCTGGTTCAGAAAATATGTCATCTCCATTATCAAAATAAAAGTCACATTACACAAACTGTTCACATAAATAAGCTTGAAAATGAGCTAAACAAGAGCTGCACAAAAGTGCGAAAATTCTACTAATAACTGGCTAACCTACTGAGGCTCTAAGCCCCCCTATTTATAAAAATGGAGTCCTCCAACAGTCCCCCTAAAATCAAGGGGCTCGACTTGTGGAACTAGAGATAGACAATAGTTCTTCTTGACTTGCTCGGCTGCCCCCTTGGATGCATCAATGTGGTTGTTTATGCTCTGAGTTTCTGATGGAGGATTCGAGGTAGGGAGTCATAAATGATGGGGACACCCTCCTACAAATCCTCTCCCTTGCTTCCCTCAAATATTGGCTACCAAATGCTCATTAATCCTTTGAATTTGTCCAAAAATTGACCAAAAATCTGCATAAAGCACACATAAGACTTCACAGCATAATGACTAACCCAATTCACCCTATTAGCATAAATATAATAAAAAAAATGCAATAAACTAATGAGAATGGTGGATTAAGCTGAGTTATGAGTCCAAATGAGCCCATATAATTACCCATTTCTGGGGCTCATCATCCCCCCCCCCTACTGAATGGGTTGCTCATCCTTTGAGCAAATAGTCTATTTCTTCATCCATGATGGCTTTGATGGATTCCCTGACATCTCATGCTTCTGACGTGATATCCTCCTTTTTATCATGGAATCCTGCCTTTCTATCCACCTCTTCCCACTGTTTCTATTCTTCTTCTTCCTTTACACCTTCCAATAGTCCTAGGAGTAGTGGAGGACTGAATTTGAGACCAATCCAATTGGCCTTCAAACTTTGCATAGAGTGCTTATAGAGTGCCACCCTCCTCAAGGCATCTCTCATCCTGTTTGGGGAGTGATACTCCCTAATCTGTAGGCTATGTGATAATGTGTTCCGCCTTCTCGTGTAGGCATGAATGCAATCATCTTCAAACAATCTCTCCATGTCCTCAAAATGTGTAATAGCGTGGGCCTGCTCATTGATATATTTGGGGACACTTTGACGATTAGCTGCAAGGTGTTGGCGGGAACTGATGAGAGCCATGGGGTCTTCTGGCTCAGCTTAGATCATTAAAGGTTCATTTATCTCTTTCGCCATTAGCTTCTTGATTTCTGCTGCCCTTTTCTCCTCATGGCTCATCCAAGATGCCATGGCCATCAGCTGTAAGTCTCCTAACACAGTATTGGGATCCCATAGGTTCATATCAGTAAGGGCCATGTTATGTAAATAAAACTCTCCCAGCTTCACCTTGTCCTCTGCTGAACTGTGATCACATAGATCCATGAATTGGCCATAATCCTGAAAAGGTATGGTGCCTCTCTGGGCCAGAGTCTTGATTTGGAACTGGAGCCACTGATCTTTAAGGTATACTGCATATGATTTGGCTGGCTGCCTGCACTGTAGTGCCTCCATAGCCCAGCTGGCCATGCAGGCTAATTGGGCTTCTCTTTCCTGTAGCTATCTTCTTAATATTAATACCTCAGTTTCTACCTGGGTTTCCCTTTCTTACAGCTGGTCCCTTAACACTTCAGTTTCTACCAGGGTTTACCTTTCTTGCAGCTATTTTCTTAACATCTCGGTTTCTACCGGGGTTCCCCTTTCTTTCAGTTGTTTTCTTAACCTTTCATTCTCTGCTTTCAAGTGAGATATTTTGATTGCTTCTGCATGTTTTACAGTGGCCAACTCTCTGCCCATCTCTCCCAGCTTGCTCTCCATCTGGCCAATGTCTTCCACCCCTTTGGACTTTGCAATTTGCATCCACCTGTGACTCCTTACTCTTTCTTTTTCTAGCTCAAAGAGGAGAGGGAATGCAAACTTTTGTGGGAGGATTTTCCCTCCTTCCAGAAGGTTTTAATAAGAGCCTAAACTAGGATATGGGTTAGGTTATGGTATCCCTATTGTTTCATCCTTTCCCTTGATTTACTCTTTTGCCTTTTTCTCAAGTTTCTCAGTCTCCTGTAGCTTTGTCAATGTCTTTTGTAGGGCGGTTTGTGCCTCCTGTAGGACAGTTTTCGATTCGTGTAGTTTTATCCTTTCCCTCCAAGTGGAAGATCTAAGAATTCCTCGTTCATAAGTGATGGGAATTCTGGATGGAGATTCCTCCTTCTTGGCAGTAGGAGAATCTTCAATGGTGATAGGCTCTTTTGAGGGTGGTTGAGGCTTTCCCATCTTTATCCTGTTGCTTTTTTGAACCTTGAAATACATGGATGGTTGCCTTTTTCTCTTTGGTTTGGTCTTAATTGGGGCACTGGGTGCAACAAGAACAACTGCTGCCTCCCTTTCCAGTGTTTCAGAAGACACTTCTGCCTTTAGTGCTTCTGTTTCTTCTTCTTTTGTCTTTTCTACCTCTGCAGGTTTTGTTTCTTTTATCCTTGTTTTAATTTCCTCCCCTTTTTGTTTACTGTCTACCCCTTCTACTGTAGTCTCTGTCTTCACTGATTTAGTCTTTTTCCTTTCTGTTTTAGTCCTCTTTCCTTTTGTCTTAGGTTCTTTCTTCTTCTCTACTGTGGTCTTATCCTTCTCTGTTTCATGTTTTTCTTCCTCTGTTTGTGTTTTCTCTTCTTCTTCTCCTTTCTATTCCTCTCCCTCACTTTCAGATGGAATAAGGTCATATGTGAGGGCTTTCACATCATCTTCCCTTGTCATATTTCTAAAAATCTACCAAGCTATGGGAATTGTGAAAGTGTGGAGGGCATATTCCACCAGCAATTTAATTATCCCACGGTGAGCCAATTGGTCTGGAACTCCTGCCTTCAATTTAGTGCTAGATTCTATTAAGGATTGGAGGCGAAAATAGGGAATACTGAGTTTTCAGGATGCAGGAAGGCCCATGCCATATATTAACTTATGCAACAGTCTGAAATGGTACCCATAAACTATGTTGTATCTTCCTTCATAGGAGATGTATTTCATAATTTGATAACTGACCTCATCCCAAGGGTAAGGTATACTTTTTCTCTTGATGCCATTCTTGTCCTCCACAGGATGTTCATTATGCTGGAAAAAGGTTTTCTTAGTAACTTGACCCAATGGTTTTTCTTCCTTGCTCCAGGGTAGTCCATGTGGGAGACTGGTAATCTTGTTGATGAATTCTAGGGTGATTTCTATAGTGAGACCTCTGAAACTAACAGTGGCATGAGTTTCTGAGTGGGGTGTCAAAGACAAGGTAAATTCCTCTACTACTTCTTCATCATACCCATGAAGCGTTTCAAAGAAGGGCATCGAATTTGCTCTAGTAAAAATGTCTACCACCTCTTGGTGTTCATGTAGCCTAGTTTAGTTTATAGGTTCCTTCCTCATAAATCCCCTTGTCATGATGTTCAGAGTCTTCTAGAGTATCTCAGGTGAGGAGGGAGACAGGAAATTTCGAACATGAAAATAGAGAAAAAAACTGAGGCTTCCTTTCAAAAAACAGGGAGGGCTTTTAATGCAATTTCCCTTTCTTCCACACTCAATTTTTCTAAACATGCATTACTCCTTTGCATATGTGAGCATGAAGGTGGTGAAGGAGACATTACCTTAGAAATAGAGGGAAGATAAAAACTTTGTTTTTCTTAAGAAATAGGCAGACTTTTCAATGGAATTTCCTTCTTTACAGGCTTAATTTCTTCTATAATTGCATCATTCCTTCGTACATGAGAATACCATAGTGGAGAGAGAGACAACACTTCAGCACAGAGAGCAGATAGAAAGACTGTGTTTGAAAAAAAAAAAGGGCATACTTTTGATTTCGATTCTCCTCCCCTTTCCACTCAATCCTTTGCTTGAAATCACATCGCCCTTTGCATATGCGAATATGCAGAGTGGGTTTACCAGAGCCTACCTCTTTGAGCTCAAATTTTCCATAAAACTCTGATTTTCCTCTGCGAGACTACTCACTAGCACTCCTATAGAAAGGGCTCCTGTAGGATCTATTTTTGCTCCTATAGATCCCAATAATTTTCTTGTAGAATCCGATAAGTAGCCGGGTTCTGAAAATGATAGAGAGCAACTGTTTCAACGTTCTGGAGGTGCTAGGTAGCTTGTTGTAGTTAAGAGCACGACGATAAAAATGAAAACAAAGGTGGCGAGTGTGGCTGAGAGAGCGTACTTAAGCTTACGGGAGAGGTTTGCAATGATGAGATGAGGTGGCAGGAAGGGTACGTTACCCTCAATCGAAATGTTGGTCCCCACTGCAGTGTCATCATGAAACTTTATGCTGCCTACCGACAATCATTTCCATCATTCACGTTGGAGTTCAAAATACTTGCCACTACCTATCTTGAGATTGTTATGAGTTGACTAGACACACATGCAGTGTGAACTCCGGCTGAGCACTGTTGAATTGGATGAGGGTGGCCAGTTAGCTAGCCACTGATCTAGTTTAGTCACAACCATCCCATTTTTTCATGCAATTTTTGATCATATAGATGCAAACAGAGGAATCGGTTTAGACACTTACTTGTAAGTTGAAATATGTGCACTACAGTGTTGTTGTATGCCTAGACTTTGGTGCTATGTCCATGTATTCCTGTTGTCATATGCTTGTGGCTTCTAGATAGGTAGCTCAGTTGCCTTATACAGGTGATCTTCAATCAGGATTTGGCTTCTTACATGTTTTGCATACCTATGGCTGCACTGATTCTGCTTCTGGAGCTTTATTTTTAAGGGGATCAGCTGCTACAGGAATCCTGCTGGAATTTCTGTAGCTGCTTCTCCCTTTAGAAATTTTAGCTGAGGTTTATGTAGAGACTTGGGGAGGAGCCTATTGAAGATTCTGATGGTCATAGAGAAGCAGTGGGTAGGCTGTAGGTAAGTGGTAGGGATGCTATTTTTTTTTAAAAGGATTTCTATGTTTTATTTGCAGGGAGGAAAGAAATTATTAGAGATGTGGTGGTGCAGGCATGGAATGGAGGGTTATGATGATAGATGGTTGTAGTATGGCCCACAGGCCTTTCATGAAAGTTTCCAGCTCCTCAATGCCCTCTTTGACTTGACTTCGGGCTCCCTATGATTTCTACAGGAGCCTCCTGTAGAACACACAGTGCCTCCTGTAGGATGCACAAATTTCATAAAAATAATACCACGGGATGGAGAAAGGCAAAAATGATGGAAGGGGGCTTAGAAGAGATGTAATACGCTTGTGGCATGTCCTCTTTTCCTCTGTGGTCCTCCTGCAACTTGCAATGCACTCAAAAGAAGTTAATTTTTGTTTTTCTTTTATTGTTTTTTTTTTAAGAGACAGCTAGGGCACCTCTAGAAGGTTTTCAGACCCACGATGGGACTCAAGCGCCTTATAGAGATTTTCACTAGAGTCCTTATTATATATATATATATATATATATATATATATATATATATATATATATATATATATATATATATATATATATATATATATATATATATATATTGATGAGTGGGTGAAGTGGAGGCAGAGGTTTGCTCCACTATTGACATTGTTTTACTCAGCTCTTCAATGAATTCTTTTTTAGAGAGGGGCTTCTTGTAGATTTCTAGCCTATGCCAATTGGCAAGCATGGGGATGGCTTCCTCATCAATAGTCCTGATCAGAACTGAGCCATTTTCATTTCATTTTTCCATAATGTATGGTCCCAGCCATCTCGTTCTTAGCTTGCCCTTGAAATCTTTATACCCGGAGTCATACAGCAGTGTCGAATCTCCTTCTTGGAATTGTTTCTCCTTGATGCTTCTGTCGTGCTATATCTTCCTCTAGCTCCACCTCAGCTGCCATCCTTAGTGTATTGTATTCAAATTCTATTGACATCAGAGCTTTCTTCCCATAGACCAACTCATAGGGTGTGAACCGTGTGGTGGTCTTCCATGTGGTGTTGTAGGCCCAGGTGGCCTCAACCAATCGATTTGCCCAATCCTTCCTACTGCTACTCACTACCTTGGTCAAAATTTCCTCCAAAGCTCTATTGCTGACTTCCACCTATCCATTGACTTGTGGATGGTAGGGGGTGGAAGTCCTATGCTTGATTTTATGCTGGATGAGCAGGTCTTCAATCAGATTGGGGCTGAACTGGCTACCTTGATCTGTAATAAGTTCCCTTAGATACCCGAACATATAGAATATGTTCTCTCTTAAAAACTCAGCTACCTTTTCTTTGGTTTCTCCCTTGATTGACTTTGTCTCTACCCATTTTTTCAGATAATCGGTGCACACAATGATGTATTGTTTCTGGTTTGAAGGATGGTTGATAGGACCCACAAAGTCCATGCCCCACTTCTCAAATAGCTCGAAAGTCACTTGAGGCTGCAAGGGCATCTCATCCTTTGGGGTAGGTTTCCCCATCCTTTGACACCGATCAAATTGGCTGATATATCTCCTCACATCTCTATGAAGAGTGGGCCAATAATAACCGGCTTGTAGAATTTTGAAGGCAGTTCTCTTTGCTGCAAAATGGCCTCCATAGGGCCCATCATGACAGGTCAGGAGAATGTCAAAAACTTCCTCCTCCCTGAAACATCTTATCAAAACCTGATCTAGGCCAAGTTTGAAGAGATTGCCCCCAATCCAAGTGAAATGGGCACTTTTCCTCACAATCTTACTCTTCTCTTTTGGGGACAGGTGTGGCGGGAACTGTGCTGAAACCAAGTAATTCGCTATATCAACAAACCATGGAGAGAGTACTAAGATAGCGAATAGGTGTTCATCTGGCATCTGATCATCCACCTTTCCTTCTTCACCTACAAGCAGATTTATTCTAGGTAAAAAGTCAGCAACAACATTTTCCTTACCAGGCTTATAAAAGATGGTTAGATCAAATTGTTGCAATAAAAGCAACCACCTAATAATCCGAGCATTCACATCCAGTTTGTTCATTCAATACCTAATTGCAACATGATTTGTGTGTCAAAGGTTTGATAGCCTATGATGTAATGTTTGAATTTATTTAAGGAATGTACTACGACTAGGAGTTCCTTCTCGGTTACCATGTAGTTCAACTCTACCTTTGACAGATTTTTACTTATAAAGTATATGGCATAGGGTAACTTTTCATCAATTTTCCCTAAGGCTGCCCCCATGGCTTTGTTTGAGGCATCTGTGTGAATGTGGAAAGGCAGGGCCCAGTTTGGACCTCACAAAATTGGGGCAATCACAAGTTTACTTTTCAAGGTATCTAGGGCTTCTTGACAGTTGTTAGTCCATATGAACTTGACATCTTTCCCCAAAAGGCCAAATAAGGGCAAGGCTAGCTTACTGAAATCTTTAATGAATCTTCTATAATATCTTGCTAAGCCTAGGAAACTTCGAACATCTCTCACCTTTTGAGGAGGTGGGACCTTTTGGATGATGGCAATTTTGTTGGGGTCCACCTGTAATCCTTGCTGAGAGATTGCATGACCTAGAACGGTCCCTTCTGTCATCAAGAATTCACACTTTTCCAGACCATTTCAGTACACTTGTCCAAAACTTTTTCCAGGTTAGACAAAGCTTCCTGGAAGCTAGAACCATAAGGAGTAAAATCATCCATATATATTTTGACTGCATCATGAGCCAATTCAGAGAATATACTCAATACCGCTCTCTGTAAAGTGGTGGGAGCATTGCACAAGCCAAAAGGAAGGACCCGATATGCAAAGGTACCCTAAGGATAGGTGAAAGTGGCCTTATCTTGGTCCTCTGGGATGATTTGGATCTGATTGTACCCGCTAAACCTATCTAGGAAGGAGAGGAACTTTTTTCCCGCCAGGCCATCTAACACTTGATCTATGAAAGGTGAAGGAAAATGGTCATTCTTGGTGGCCTTGTTCACTTCACAATAATCGAAACAGATTCTTCACTTCCCATTTTTCTTTGGCACTAGCAATAAGGGAGAGACCCATTCATTGTGAGAGATGGGGTAGACGAATCCTATATCCAGTAACTATTGAAATTTTTCCTTGACAATGTCTTTAAGGGCTAGATTCATCCTCCTTTGAGGCTGCCTGACTAGTTTGTAATCTTCTTTAATGTAAAAGTGATGAGTATAGACTAAAGGGTGCACTCCCTTCATGTCCTTATAGCTCCAAGCGAAGGCATCCAAATGGTTTCTCAATAAGCTACACAGTTCCTTCTCCTGAGAGGTGGATAAGGATGAGTTGATTTTCAAGGTTCTTTCTGGGCTGAACTCTATATTCTTAACTTAGAGAGAGGTTGGGTCGAGCACACAAAGATCAACTAAACGATTGACTTGAGTTTCTTTCACTAGCTCTTCTAATGGCAACATACTAGGGGTGGATTTTGAATCAAGTTTTCAATGACATCATCCTCAGTTTGTGGTTCGCCCCCCAATGGCAGCTTCTACTGCACACAGCGGTGTAGAATAGACCTCTTCCTCATCTTCGTCTTCCAACGAAAGAGGTAGATCATGTTGCAAAAAAGGTTGGGTGGGAGGGTATAGGACTAGGTACTTGGACAGATGCCCATTCTTGATTGTCATGTTCCCAACTCGACAGTTGATGTAGGCATCTGTAGTAGCCAACCAGGGTCTTCCCAGGATGAGACGATACCCAGTGAGCTTTGCCTTCAGTTGGAGAACCAAGAAATTAGAAGGGTATTCCAAAGAATCAATGGATACCATTACATCTTCCACAATCCCTTCTGGGGTCACGATGGACTGGTCTGTTAACTGTAGTACTATTGTAGTCTTTCTTAGGGAGACCTGGAGGTTGAGCTTCAGCATAGTGTCCTTGGTCATCACATTAATGGCAACCCCCTGATCAATAAGGGTATGGGGAGTTATGGTGCCATTGATGTGGACATCAACTACTGGGCTTCGAGGGTCTAGATACTTAGGACAGATTACCTGCCCCAACATCAGGTCAGACAGTCATCCTATGACATTGATGGTTGGAGTATCTCTCTTGTGCCTGCCTGGATGCATGAAGCACTTCTCTGTATCTTGTTGTGTATAGGTACATCCTTTATGGCTTGGAGAAGTGGTATCTCTACACATAATTGTTTCAATTCTCCCAGAAGTTCAGTTTCTCCTAGGGTAGGCTATGTTGTTTCAGATAATCTCTCAAGAATGGGTGGAATTGTTTTCGGTTCACTTTCCTCTTTATCTTCCTCATCCTCCTTAGGGGGAGGCTGGATATCTTTGATAACAATCCTAGCTTGTAGGTTAATCTCCTAAATCTCCACAACATAGGTTGGGCATGATGGTTCCCAGTATACACTACTGAGCCTGTCTGTTATTCAGGTTTAGGTTCGGTTGAGCAGGCATTTGGGGTTTCCTGGGTGGAGAAGAGGGTAATGGTTGCAGTTGAGCAGGTGGTGGAGGAAAAAGAGTGGGAGGAGAGTTGTACTGGGGCCTCCACCCCTGGTGAGGTGCATTCCATTGAGGTTGTGGCTAAGCGTAGGGTTGAAATGAATGAGCAGCTGGTTGAGCATGATATTGAGATTGATATGACCAAGGAGGAGGTGCAGACCAGGAAAGATGAGCAGGGGGGCCCCATGAAGACATGGAAGTGGCTTGATTGGGGTTGTAGTATGCCTGGGATGTCCCTTGCATTCCCTGTTGGTAAGGTCTAGGTCCATGCGGCCTCCTTTGGTTTATGAAGTAGAGTGGTTCACTGGCTTGTTTGGCCCCTTGATATATAGCTTTGTGTTTGGGCAAGGAAGGGCACTTATTTGTAGGATGATCTTCTTCACAAACTGAACACACCTCTATAGAGTTCAATGGGCATTCATTCCTAGGATGCCTTTTGGTGCACCTAGGACAAAAAATGGCCAAAGCCCTCTCTGCTTCCCTGTTTCATTTTGATATGCAAGGTGTCCATTTGAATGGCAAGAATCTACAACATCTCACTCTTGAAATCATCTAGAATGTTTCCAAATTCACCTTTGAGGGATGAACTAGAGGAGGAGGTACTAGCCATGGGTTGACTTCCCCTACCTCTCTTTCTGGCTGCCCTAGAATGATTTCTAAAGATAGTCTTTATGTCTTCATAAGGTAGCTCGTAGATGTCTCCCCTAGCTAGTAAATGGAGGGTGTCTAGAAGGTCTTCCAGAATTCCTTTGAGCAAGACCAACTTGAGAGATTCGGGGTTAAGTGTGCACCTGCCCCTTTTGTAACTAAGCTGGAATCTCTCTTCATAATCTTCCAAGGACTCATCACTTCCCATGGTCATTCGGAAGACTCTTTCCTTGGTATCTTTTGACCTGCAGTAGTCCCGATATTTGTTATTAAAGGCTTGATGCATCTAAGCCCAAGTTGTGATGTTGTCACTAGGTAACCCAATGAACGAGTGCAATGCTACATCCTTGAGGGTAGAAGGAAACCGTTTCAACTTCTGCTCATCTTCTGCATATTCATAGGTTCTATAGATAGCAACAAACTCAAATATGAAGGTGTTAGGATCTTCAGTAGTTAATCCATGGAAGTGAGGTAGGGCTGAAGGACTTATGTTCTTCATTCTAGTGTCCCCGTTGGTCTCTCGGATGGGAAAGGTACCCTCTACTCTTTCTCCATTTCCCCTAGCATTTCTATTTTCAGCCATGGTCTTAAGAGGGATGGCTTCTTCCTCTTCTTCTCCTATAGGTTCTTCAAATATTTCAGGTTTTTCTCCTAAAGAATCTTTTAGATCACTGCCACCGAAGAAGAGAGACGAGTGGATTTGCGATGTGGTGGGGGTGTTGGGTAGGAATTTCCCTGAATTATCTCTATTCCTACGAGGCATGAAAGGGAATCTCTTTTTGGGTGATTTTTCTTTTTTTCACTGCTTGTAGCTACAAAACTAAAATTGATTGAACAAACAAATTGCAACTATTGAAATGAACTTGCTGAAATGAAAATTTGTAGAATGGAAATGAAAGCAAGGAAATGACTAATATACTTTTGCTAAAATAGAAATTCTAGAATTGAAATGAAAGTAAGGAAATGACTAGTCTACTTTTGCTGAAATGGAAATTGCATAATTGAGAAGAAAGCAAGGAAATGACTAATCTACCTTTCCTAAAATGGAAATTGTAGAACTGAAATGAAAGCAAGGAAATGGCTAATCTACTTTCGCTGAAATAAACTGCTTAGTAGAATGTTGCAGTAGGAAATAGAAGAAAGCAGTAATCACAAAATACTCTGACACTTCCCTGGAAATGGTGCCAAAAAGTGGTGAGCACCATTATTGCAGCAATAATGCTACAACTCTTGGGGGTTCCTACTTTACTTTTATCAACTTGGTAGTTCGTAACAAACTTGGAAGCGATGATGTTGTATGCACAAGTACTAGCTCTTACTGTAAGCTGTCACTTGGTCAGCTGGCACAAGATCACTAGGATATCAAGCCAACTTATATGAGTTTCCAAAAGAAGCTTTTAATTGTGATGAAAGTAAGATAACTCTACAAAGACTATTCTATTTGCAAAAAGAGAAAGAAGACTAGAATGTAACGCGAACCCTAGAAAACCCTAGTTTTTCCAACTAATCCTACTTCTGCAGAAAACGAGATGAAAATTGATTAAATAAGTGCTATTGACTACAAAAAAGGTAAATCACATATATTTAAGCTATTCCCATAAGAAAATGAGAAAAGAACATCTTTTTGTGTTTTTATGTGTTTTATGTGAAATTGTTATGCATGAGATTTTGTCTGTTTGTGATTGTGGCAGAGGTTTGGTGGTGAAGGAAGGCGGATTTGGTTCTTGTAGAGGCGTAATAAGGTGTGGAGGGGTCCTAATAAGCCTCCAATAACCTTCTAAAGACTTCCCTTACAATCAGACTTCGAAAAGTCACTCACAGGAAATTCTACAGGAGGCTGCAGGGGATCTACTGGAGGATCTATAAGATGGTGTCGAGAGCTATTTTTAGAGGTTTTAAGAGTGGAAAAATGGTGGGAAGAGTATCTGAAGACTAGAGGGATGTGTTGAGGTCTTTGAGGCTTAACAAGGAGGATCAGGAAAGAAAATCATGGTTGGATTTGTTCAAATGACGAGAGGAAAGCTTATGGAAAAAGTGCAAAAATTAGGGCAGATTCGTGAAGGACTATGAATGACTTGTGAAACCTATGAGAAATGATATAATGTTGGTTTCTTTATTGATGTATAGTGAGTTGAGGTGTGTTTTAAGAGATCTGCACATCTAGCTACCGAAACTAATAAATAAAAGGACTAGCTGCATCAAGAAAACATAACCATATCTCTTGTTAACCTAATTTCTGACCTAGAAGCATGAAGTGTTGAACAATACCCTATGAATAGAAAAGTTTGCAAAGAGACTTATTATGGAAATAGGAAATTATCTTGGAAAAATGAATCTGAAGTAACACTTTAAATTTTCCAATCAAATCATCGCACTAGAAATTGCATGGAAGACGCAAAACTGTGTTTTGGTGGCAACAGTAGTGCCTTGACCTCAAATCATGGTCCCAGGAAGGGAGAAAGGAGATCAAGGCCTGTTGTTGGCCTATTTGAATATTACCCTATCATTGCATTAACCTACTTGATCAACTGAAACAAAAGTAGCTATGAAAACCATCAAGAGAAACCTATTCTAAACAAGGTAAAATGAATCTATGTAATAGAAATTAACTCATGAACTGAAGCAAAAACATATAAGTACAAAGCAAGAGGTGTTGGGAAGCTTGGGTTGGGCCCTAACCCAAGAGCTTTAGCACTCTAAAAGAAATCAGTGATGGCTCAGAAAATTTGTCATCTCGATTATCAAAATAAAAGTCACATTACACAAACTGTGTACAAAAATAAGCTCGAAAATGAGCTGAACAAGAGCTACACAAAAGTGCGAAAATTCTACTAATAACAAGCTAACCTACTGATGCTCTAATCCACCCTATTTATACAAATCATGTCCTCCAATATTCCTCTTAAAATCAGGGGGCTTGGCTTGTGGAACTAGCGATAGACACCAGTTCTTCTTGGCTTTCTCGGCTGCCCCCTTGGATGCATCAATGTGGCTATTTGTGCTCTGAGTTTCTGATGGAGGATTCGAGGTAGGGAGTCATAAATGAGGGGGACACCTCCTACAAATCCTCTCCCTTGTTTTCCCCGAATATTTGCTATCAAATGCTCATTCATCCTTTGAACTTGTCCAAAAATTGACCAAAAATCTGAATAAAGCACACATTAGACTTCATGGCATAATGGCTAATCCAATTCACTCTATTAGCATAAATATAATAAAGAACATGCAATAAACTAATGAGAAAGGTGGATTAAGCTGAGTTAGGAGGCCAAATGAACCCATATATTTATCCATTTCTGGGGTTCATCACTACAGGAGGATCACTACTAAATAATAAATCAACAATATATTATGGAATTATGGCACAAATTATGGAACTCTAATGATTGAGAAAATCTAGGAATGTGTTCCGTTCCATTTAATGCAGATTCCTAGTATTGGGAACTAGAACCACTAATCAAGGGATTTTCATGGGGAATGCTTCCTCCATTCGTGGGGAATTATTCCTAATCATTTTTTATCAGATACAGTCAAATTTTCCTCTAGGGAGAAATTGTCATTAGTGTTCTTGTGGAGATAACTCGTATTTTTGCAGCTCCATTGTAGTTTCTTGTAGTGTTGTAATTGTATTGATGAAAATAATGAAGATTGGTGTCATGTTCAGCTTCTAAATATTGTTCTCATCCATAAGTATCTAGGTTTCCTTGGGCTTGGCCATCTTAGGATCCTCAGATCCCTGTTGTATCATTTTGTTTCCTTCTTTTCACTTCTTATTCACATGGATCTCTTGTTTTTATTTCTTTCTATTTCTGCATTTAGTATTAATGATTTCTTGTTGTAGGATTGGTTTAAATGGTTGATGTAAGTTCTTTTGTGGGATAAAAAGAATCATTCATCCTTGAAAAATATTTTGAAGGTCATAGTAATCATTGAGCTACTTGGATTAGCTTTCTTATTCACAAATCTGGATTTCAGAAACTCCCTTGTGGCAATTAGCACTAAGTTTCTTAGAACATGCTAACGAGCTTCAATAAAGTTGATTCCAATTGTATTAGATCAAAAAAAAAATCTATTTGATAACAAAAATTACCACATTGCATTTTCACTTTATTAGGTTAGTCATTTGATGGATTTACTAGCTCACTAGTTGTCAAATTTTTTATTTTTAGACTAGTAATTTTCTGCTATTTTTTAGCATTGGTTAGGAGAGGTCTTTTTGAGTGATTTCACCTGTAATGGAGACCTAAGACATCCTATTCAACAAAAAAAATTGTCCCATCCAATTTGGATTTGATTTTCTTGGTAATTTGATGAATTATAATTTCATATAGTAAATTTGTAACATCTTATAGTAAAACAGGGGATTTTGTAGGAGAAGTAGTACATCTTGTAGGAAACCTTGTCGTGGCCTGTTTTGAGCCTAAATTGAGAAAAATAATCAGTGAAGATGGGATTAGGCCTCGACTTGACCTCCAATCCATCAAAATCATTTTAACCCTCTTCCTCCATACTTGTTTTCCCTGCCAAAGAATAAGTGAGGATTAGCATTTGCATTTATCAAAACAAAAACATAAAAAAAGTTATTTTATATTCACACATGAACATAGCAGTTAATACTACCTAGATAAGACTCCATTCTCAGTTAGTTTAAATCATCACATGTGATAAATAGGGTTAATGAAGGTTTCTTTTACATTTATTTCATTATCTTTATCTAATGAGAATATGTTTCTTTCCTTGTACTTTATTTCTTGCAATAGGTTAAGGTTTCCATTTCGAGCATTTCGTTTTTTGCAATTAATTTAGCATTTGGGTTCAGTAAAAGAAATCCATTACATCATGACATCAAAGGAAGGACACATTGTATGCTACACATATATTTCCGATACCTCTTAAGTTTGTACGAACACCAGGTTGATAATTAAAGTCTGTAGCATTCAGAGTTGCAACATTATTGTTGCAATACCAAGGCTCATCATTGTGCACTAAGTGCTTTATCATTTTTCATGGCTACAACATCTTCATTGAACCATCCTTCAATTTCTTTTCTATGTCTCCCTTCAACTATTTTTAGTGGTAGAAATAAATTGCCTCATTTTCCTGATATGCTTTCACATATGCTAGAAGTAGCTTCCTGCAGTCCATTTTCATCTATCACACTATTCGTATGCATTCAAACATTTTTATTAACATTTAACATAACATTATGACAATGTTATAGATCTCCTTTTTTTTCAAAATGACCTTAATAAATTTCCTTGGGATTAATGCTTTAGACATGTCAATACCCTTCCAATAGCCAACGAGGGTAGAAAGACATTACCAACATAAATACTTCCCTGATTCATACTTTTTTATACATATACACACACAATACATTAGTGAAGTTATTTTCACTTATTCCATCCATATTCAATTTCATGAGTATGCTTTCACTACTAACAAAATTAATTTTAAGACTTCCTTTCCATTGTTTGGTTGTGACTTTCCTTATTTTCTTCTCAAGGTTTTCCCATTTGATGGTCTACTCCATTGATTCCCCTTCTATCCTACTAGATTTCCCAGTGGCGTGATTTTGATCCACCTTCTCATAATTGTTTTAATTCAAATTTCCTTAAATCTTTATTAATTTTGGTGGATTACCACATTGACCCAATCATTCACTAAAGTATAAAACTCAAATTTTCACCTTTACACTTATACAAATTCACTTCCTGCACCTGTCATGCAACCTTGCCCAACCCTGGGAAAACTCTAATGAATTGTCATTCAACTTGTCTGGCTCGTGCACGGCTCAACCATTCACCAATGCCTTCAACCATCACATGATTCTTCATTTTGTTCGACCCGGGTGAATTTCACCAACTCGCCCTTTGTTCAGTGTTCACCATTCACCATCACACGTTTATGTGCAAGTGTGTCATTCACCTGGATGCCTTTCACACATTCTGTTTGACCCGTTGTTTAGCTATACGCCCTCCTCCACCCTCGCTTGACTTCTCAAATGAACGCCCTATGGCGCCCTCGAATGACTCTTCGCATGAACACCATTGAATGATTTTCTGAACGACCCTTCACTCATACACCCTTCCACGCCCTCAAATGACTTCCTGCCCGAATGCCCTCGAACGACCTCCTACATGAACTCCCTCGAACGACTTCCTATCCAAACACCTTCGAACAACCTCTTGCACGAACACCCTTAAATGACCTCCTGCATAAACACACTTGAACGACTTCCTGCCTGAACGCCCTCGAATGACCTCCTACATGAACGAACACCCTTTTACAGACTTGAGAGACAAATATATGAAAAACAACTTGTGGAGTTTACTTTTTGTCCCTTTTCAAACTCTCTAAACATGAAAAGGACCGAGTTATCATTGTCGTTAGACTCGTTAAAACATCAAATAGAAATAAACTTGTCCATCATGACAAGACCGAGTTTCACGTTCGCTAGTTTTGTTAAAACATCACATAGTGATGGATTCACCCGAAGGGTGGAATTATACAATAAGCATATGTTATCCTCCTCAAGCTTGATAAAAAATAAAGAGGTACTAGTAAGCAATGATTGGGGAATACGGGAAAAGAAGTAAACCACTTTATGGCAGCAGGTCGCTCTTCAACATCACACATTCACTTCATCACTATGACTATTTGGGTTGGGTTATCTGCTTTATGGCCATCATACCTTGGTCTATCATAGAATCCATTACTTTGTTTTAGGTCAATGCTACCAATCCATTAAGTGTTGCCGACATGTTCAAGAGAAGTGATTCAGTTAAATTCATCCTTTGCAATACTCATAAACCTTCATTTTCATGACCGCCATTCCTAAACCTTGTTTCGTCAGTCACATTCTGTCTCCAAAATCATTACACTTATTTCATGTTACTGATGTGGGATACATCAAGGCCCTTGTGCAATGAGTCGCTTCTTGTCAACATCAACACATTATCCAAGAAGTTGACTTAGAAACACCCTTCCAGTACCTTGAGGCTTGCATACATCAATGGTAGGTTTCTCACTTTCAATGATAGGTTGACATCACTCGCCTTTGAATGAAAGACATTGTATGGGTTTGACATGAAAGTATCCATTCACATAATGCAGAATGTATTGTAGTACCTTGAGGACCATTATCATTATCGGTTATTTCTCTCGCATTTGTTTACGACTTACATCATTGGTTGGTAATTAGATGGTGTCTTCCCATGTTCAAATTCAAATCACATAATCACATGGTTAGAATCACACTTGGGTGAGCGATTGAACGAGATAGAAGACCCCAGATCTAGTTTCATCCATCTAGGCTGTGATTTCAGGAAATGTACCAAATCATTCGTACAATGGATTTACATTGATGGTCATCCTATCATCGTTCTATATCTGTAGACGACTATCTATGTACCTATAATGAAAGTTTATATGTTGAGCATGGCTATGCCTTCCCTCAGAAATTCATAAAAAATATCAAAATATCATGATATTATGTATTGTAATCGATGCAGGTCACCATCCACTTCGGAACCTTCCCATCAAATCATAAAGCATATCAGTCAACATTAACATTTTTGACTTCATGCTTTAAGGGGTAGCTGTTACAGATCAATTTGGGCACATCACTCTCATATTTCAGATCAGTACTATTAGGGCTCATCAAAACATAATTTAGTTGCTACATGCCCTAGACAGGTAATCACTTTGAATGCCTCCTTCCCTGATAGTTTCTTGTCTTGAATCCCTCCAGAAATTCCTCCTTGAGGGACCAGCGCATCCTTGGTTAGAGGAAAGTGCACTTCAGTGTAGGTAGGCCCATGTCAGGGTGCTTTTTAGAGCACTTACGCTCACTTTGACCTATGCTGGGCGAGATTGAGTGAAATCCACATAGGGTTCTGGGAATATTCTTATCTTCTGGAACCATCTAGAAGATTCCCACTCTTATCATCTCCTATGAGCTTGAAATTGGACAGGGACTAAGTTAAGTAATATACTCTCTTCTCATCCCTTCCTCCATGGAAACTAACTCTATGTTCTAAAGGCCATTCAATGCCCTCAATTATGACCAAACTACCATCGTTTGCCTATAAATTGAGCACTCATATAAGTGATCAGGGGCTGGACTTTGAGAATTTGTAAGGAGATACCATTGGTGTGAGGTTTGAGATTTTAAACAAGTATTGTTATGCTGCCAAAGTGTTCTTTTTCGACGTGATGTTGGTTGGAACCCAAGCTGGAAGATTGACAATGGATAAAACTTCATGGTTGTAATTATTCCTTCTACTTAATAAAGATGTTTACACCTTCTCCCATATTCTTGTCTTTATCTATGATGATTATATGTGTAAATGCTTTCGATTCCATTTGCTTATAGTAGATAGATCTCTTGATTTGATTGGTTTTTGTCCTCAGTTTATGGTTGTAGGTACTTGTTGAGCAGATTAAGTTCTAGAAGGAGCGGTGTGAGCCAAACAAAGGAGACAAAGGGAAAGTGAAATATAACAAGTAGGTCCCTTGTCTTATTTATCTTCAATAGAGAAAGGTTAAGCACTTTAAATATGTTTTTCTAGGTGTAGCTACCCACCTAGGGAAATTATGTTTATCCGTAGACACAAAATTCCACATAACAAACCTCATGATGTCTACAAAGAGTTCATCAACCTGAAAGGAATAAGAAACCATTCGAAAAGGCCCTCCTTCCCTTTGAAGGAAGTCTTCCACACATCCAAGGGTTAAACTAGTACCTGGAGATATCTGGACTTCAAGTTGGTCTTACTAAAATATTTTTCTCCCTTGAGTTCGTGTACAAGGTCATGAATCTATGGGACCGGGTACCTATTCTAGACAATGATCTTGTTCAACACCCAATAGTCAATGCAGAGTCTCCAAGTCACATCCCTCTTCTATACCAAAATGATCGAGCTCTGAGAGGGTAATCAACTCAGCTGTATGTGGCCTTTCTACAAAAGCTTCTAAATCTTCCTCTTAATTTCATCATTCTCTAGAACGGAGCATTGATAGATTGGTCCATTGGGAAATGATGCACCTTGTGTCAAATCAATGAAGTGCTTGACTTGATAGTGTAGAGGCACCCCTGCATGGGAAGTGAAGATGTCCTCGTACTCCTCCATGATCTTGTCCATATGTTGTTGTCTTGAGGAGGTGCCCTATCGAGGGGTCATGGCCACCATATTCTTCTTTCCCTGAGGGTGTATCAAGAGGAAAGAAAATTCTTGGTTTTGGAAGTGAGCTTACTGCATTGTTTTGTAGTAACCAAATGGATGACGGCAGGTGGTGCTACCTTTGGGATCATGTACAACTTATTTCCCAAAGTAACAATAACACTGTGAGCCCTTCACTCATACACATCATGTCGCTTATATAAGTATGGTTGGCCTAATAATACATCACAAACATCAAGGGGAGAAATGTAACATAATACCTCATCCGTTCAGGGCTTGATGCTGTATGGAAGGCGACAATGTTTGCTCACGTGAAAATATCGTCCTTGGTGAAGCCACCTGATGGTGTATGGTTGTGGATTTGATGTGGTCAGTAAGCCCAACCGCTTCACTACCTCTACTGAAATGAAGTTCTTTTGGCTCCTGCTATCAATAATGAATTGTAGCGGGGAACCCTTTACCCACATCGCAATGTGGAAGAGGCGCTCCTCTTCCTTTAGATATTCGAATTCCTCCTTTTGGGTCTTTGTCGTAGAAATGGTGGCACTGAGCTCCACATCAATAATTGTCTTCCCTTTGTCATTCCCCTTGTCGGGTCCTAACTTAGAGCCAGAACATGCATATGATTCTAAAGCCTTCGGCTTGGACAGAAGTTACTGTTTCATGCGACACTCACTTGTGTTGTGAGTGGATCTCTTATGGAACTGACACCACTTTGTCGCGTCCTTCTTCAGCTTCATGGTGTTGTTCTTAGGTTGTGACTTTGGTGTGTTTTCCTAGGCTATCTTGCCTTGGCTCTGTCCATTATTCAATGATTTTGGGGCACCTTTCCCTTCCTTCAGATACGTAGATCCAAAGTCTTGGTTCTTTTGTTTAAACTTCTTCTCGATCTTGATGGTGTATCAGTACATCATGTCAAGCGAGGAGATGTATAGGAACTCCATCTCATCCTAGATGTACCTATGAAAGCAGTCGTGGTACTTGAGTTCTAAATGTTTTTCAAAATCCTGGATACCCAAATTCATGCGAAGGGTATCAAAAACGTTTGTAAACTCTGATACATCTTGGTCCCTCGCAACATTGTCAACTTTATGTATTTATCCTCATAGCTCTTGACAGGGTAGTACTGCTCCTTGATGGCTTCCTGGAATGAATTTTCAATGGGTGTGGATGAAAAAAGTGCGTTCGTACTTTTAGCCTTTTGCTCAAACTAGGTTTCCCACCAATCCTTGACGTGGATGTGGATTTGAGAAGAGAATAAATAATATTTTCTCAGCTGGAAAAATAATGAACATAAAGTATCCCTCTAGTAGATTTAACCATTTATTTAAGGCATCTATATCTATTTTTCCCTCAAATATGGGAATGCCAAAGTTTACTTGTAACTTAAAAATAGTGGAGCCTCTAGAGTGGTTGTTGTATGTCGATGCGTCACCAGTGAGCAATCATTGAAAGATCTAGGTAAATTTATCCATCTTCACATTCCTTTGTTCGTTGAGGGCCTCCTAAGAAATATTTTGATAGGATCTATTGCCCTATCATCATTCTTTTCTTACCCCATGGTTGGTCATCGAGTTTTACGATGTTGATCATGCAAAGATTTAACCAGATCTAGCCCTAACTCCTTATATCCTGACCTCGTTGGGGACATGCAAAAAAAAATAGAGAAAGAGAAGACGACTATGATACCACAAGTCCATATTTAAACAAGAACACAAAAATTATATATATATATAACCATAAATACAAAGATGCAATAGAAATAACACTTATTTTCATTAATATCAAGTACTGAAATATTCTTATGAACAGAATAGAAACAAGACTAGCTCGGGTGATAGGAGCTTATCTATTAGAACAAATGTGGTGGCTACATGATTTTGAAATATGTTACAATGAGGCTCAAAGACCTATTTGTTATTGAGAAACAATGGAAAACCCTAAACATCCAAAAACCTAACCCTAGGAGATGAAGCGCCAAACTGTGGGCCTCGTTTGGGTAAATTGGTACATCAATTTCCCTGGGTCGTAACTTTGGCATACAGTCTCACTTTGATAGGTACAATACCTCATTAGAAATATCTATCCAAGGAATACAACTTTTGAATTACAAATATAGGATGAAAAATCTTTTTGGTCCTGGATTTTCCAAAAAACTTGGTTTAGGGCCTCAAAATGGCTCTCGAAGTTCAAGACCCATAAAACTACCAAAAATAGTAAATTGTGCTCAAATAAGTAAACTAAATAACTGATAGAAATAATGGTGGTGGTCCAAGTGGAATAGGTGGGTGGCCTTCAATATTGACCTAGATTGTGAACACCCGTGATGGCATAGGCATCGAGAAGACGTGGATCGACTACACGCATTGGAAGGATTTATTATAGGCATAGTATACTAAAGTGGGAGATCCCACTACTGGCACATCCTGGTAGGTAGAACCCCAAAAGTCTCAAAAGTGCATGCAAGTATTGATGCTCGGTATGAGGTAAGCCTGGCTTGGGAGGTCCTTACCAAAAAGTAAATGTGTAGCACAATTTATAATGGTCGGGGATCTTTCATTTGTGGAAGATGCAGAGGTATAAATTGGCTTGAACTAGGTTGCTTTTATTAAAAGAATTAACAAAGAAATTAGTTGCAAAATATAAAGGCTTGAAACCCTTTTTCTCTCTGCTCACTAAAAGACAGATGGTGCAACATGACTGGTTCATTGATGCGTAGGTGTATGATGACATCAACGTGATGTTGCAGTACAAAATGAGGACATGTGGCAGGAAGACCTAGTGATTTTACGTACCCTAGAGGGATGTTTATAAGTTACACTTGTCACCACTTAGATGGCACCATGTAGTGTTGGTGACATCAACATGAAGGCAACTTGAAAGGTCTTTCCTAGAAGAAAAAACCCAAAATTGATTATCCAAAAGATAAAACCTGGAAGGTAAATACAAAAAGGGAAAACTTGGAAGGAAAACCCTGGAAGGTAAATCTCAGAAGGAAAATCCTCAATGACCCAGAAGGAATATTCTAGAAGGTAAATCTTGGATTCCCTACAAGGAAAAAACGAAGGTGTAAAGATAGAAATAACTCGGATGATGAGCTGAAGAAAGAAGAAAAGTGTCGATAAATAATGGAAGGCACACTTAGGGCAAGGTTTTGTGATAGTTGGATGTGTCTTCTGAATGTGAATCTATAGTCTTTAATTAAAAGTATTTAGGCTTATGTTGAAGTTCTTTGGGCATATGAATGAATGAGTCGTAACTAATTTTGGTGTTATCCACAATATTTCACTTGGGCGAGTTGACAACTTAAAAATTTCCATTTATACAAAATATACATGCAGCGCTAAAAATTCGAAATCAAAGGAATGAATGAGTTGGAAGTTTGGATAGATCTATAGATTCTCTAAAAATAGAAGACATCTTCTAAAACTTGTAAAAATTCCATAATAGTAAATTTAACTAGTTAAATTAAGGTTATCAAGCAAAAACATGTAAGGTGAGTTAGAATAATTGAAGATGAAATGCATATGACTCAATTTGAATAGAAAAAGGAAAAAAATAAGATGATCATGCAAGAAATCAAAGTGCAAGATAACTAAGTTAAATTAACAAAAATATTAGTTTAGATTTATTTATAAGCCATATTCGAGCATATAAGGAAAGAGTGTGGAAGGTTGTTGGTGTAACAACATGCATAGCATGGGTATGCATCAGAGGTGAATCAAAGACCAACATCGGTGCCTTAAAGTTGTTTGAGAGGGCAAAGAATGAATTGGTGACTGTTGTTTTGGTCAAAGGTTATTTTATGGTGAGGGTTAATGTTGATGGTGTGAATGGTTGGTGATTTGATTAGTGATTAGTGATTGCTAATATAGTTGGTGTTTTATCAGTAATAAAAGATTGTTAATGGTGTTTAATGGTGGTTTTATTGAGTAGTTGAGGTAAAAAATTTATTTGTTTGTGAAAGCTAATTATCTATTCATTCATGTTTGGAAATGGAGGAAATATGGATCAAAAAGGCTAGAAAGTGGTAGCTTGCATTCCACGAGAAAGAGGCCTTTTCAATAGTAGCTAATAAATGACCAGGGGAAAAATTCCTTTTCAGTAATAGTTGATTAATGAGGAGGGGCATGTTTCCCTTTCAATGAAAACTGATAAACAAGCAAGGGAAACAATCCCTTTCTATGAAAATTGATAATTCTCATTTATTTATTTATTAATAAATAACTATTTACATAATTAATTGAATATTATTCTTTGACTTTTATTCCATTTTTCCTTACCCAAATCGGTCTAAACATAGTGGTTTTATGACAACAAATTGACAACTAGCTATACGAGAAGATCAAGTAGAGACCATTGTGATACTTACAAGAGGCGATTAAAATCCAAAGACCACAACACCAATGCCACCACTAAAAGGAAACCTGAAGACTGACACAAGAAGTACTTCAATAAAACAAACCCGAGGAAACCCACACCAAAGAACTAAATGGGACAGAGCATCCTCACAGCCCAAGGGTATTACGAGAGCAAACAACACCGCTCCAAATGAGAGGAGTAACTTTTATGACTTCAACCTAACATAGAGAGTTAGAGCACCTTCCAAATTTCCCAAAGAACAAGATATCACATTCACTCTGAAACAAACCAGGAGGAATGTCGAGCATTAATACCATAGTAAAATGTTGGCCAACCAAGAAAGACAAACTCTTGAAACTGCATAGAAAAGACGAGGAACTAAAAGAAAAAGAGACCTTACACCGAGCACCAAAAAAAAGAAACTCAAACTTTTCAGAAACTCGTTGACAATTGGGGATGTGCAACAGTAAGGAGGTAGAACCATACACCACACACTTAGGTACAACAGTCTCATGGGAAGACCAATAACCAAAGACCAGCCCAAACTAGAGAATCATGTTCGCACTTATCCCTCCTTACCCTGGGTAGAAGCCCCAAAGAGATGCCATGGCACCCAACCCAAACACCTCCAACCTCCTCACTACCCTAACTCATCGCCCAATCTAGCAAACTCGATTGAAATACTCTCCAAACAATAGATATAACAACTAGCTATGGGTAATTAATCATCACGCCTGAAATTTGATGAAAGGGACGGCACATAAAGGCCGAGTAATTAAGCGCGTGGCAAAGGCACAATCACCAATGGCATCACTTGGGACACTTGTACCCTCATATGATCACCCCCATCGGGGAATTCCATTTAGTTATTATTAAAATTATCATAAATTCATTTTTATTTTTGATATGATATTTTAATTTGGATTTATCATATATTTAGATAATTAGAATCCAAACGTCATTTAATTATAAAACAATTTGTTGAATAGATTTAATTCCTTATGATATTTGGTTGGCACACAATTAAATGGATCTATATTGATTCTTAATAATAATATTTTTATTATAATTATAATTATATATAATTAATGATTTCTTTGATATTATAATTATCAAAATAAATTATCATTATTTTTATTTATATGATAAAAAGGGCATGAATGTATATATGTGTTTGTATGTGAGGCTTTCATGTTTATATATATAATATTTTTATTTCTAATTATATTTTTATTAATCCAATTTAGAGATATGTTTAATAATTAAATTACAAATATATGTATTTTTTTTAAATATGGTAAATATTGTAATTCCTTCTACAAAGGAATGTACATGTATATGTTAAATATTTTAGGTAAGTCTTTCACTATGGAGATTTAAACCATAACCAAAATTTCACTCTCCTTACAGAGGCATAAGATAGCAAAATGTTCAAGAAAATCAAAAGGATTATACATATATTGAAAAATAACTTATATTAGAAATCAGGACAGAGTATGACACTAGAAAATAAAATAAGCATGAGCATAGCATAAGGTTATGCAAATTCATCAAAGTACGTAGTTGCAACTTAAATGGGGTCCTCATTGTCATCAGGGGTGATACCTACTAAGAGAGGGATACCAAGGTGTTACTCTGTGTAATGAAGGTGCTAATCTACGTCCCTTATATAATGATAAAAATGAAAGATAATTTTGATGAAAATGCAACTCTTGACCCAAAATTTTGATATGAGGGAAAATTTCTGTGAAGATTCCGAGGAAAGGTATCATTATTTCAGAAAGAGGTACTATACATGTTTAACAAGTTCAACCTTTGGAAGGCATAAATTTTAATCTCTATAACAGAATGGGGAAACTAGAAAGAAAATAGGAAAATATTAATGAAGAGATTGACATGAAGAACCCATGATTTTGGATTGATGTCGCAAATCCCACAAAAATTACAGAGAAAGCTATAGGAAAAATAAGACATGAAAATAATGGGTAACAAGTTTAAGTTTTGGAGGGCATAACTCCTAAGAAAAGTATTGGAATTGACAAAATGAACAATCAATGGAAAGGTATTGGTGAGAAGGATATTATAGTGGACTCAGAATTTGGATATAGGTAGTGATTTGGAAAATAATCTTCCCCTTCTAGCTCAAGAGTATAACAAGATCATGAAGACTTGTAAGATGACTAGAATCACTGAAGCATGGGTTGAGTAGAGTACTATGGATAATGAAAAAATGATAGTCATTGACATAAAGTACCTCAAAGAAGGAACTATTCTAGGATTATAATATTGAATGTGGCTATGCATGTCTAGGTAACAATGAGAGGGTTTTAAATAGTAAATAATTAGATAAAATTATATCCAAAAGGACATGAAAAAAAAGTGGATACAACTATGATGAAATAGTAAAACAAGATACAAATGGATGGTGAAAGAATATGAATAAACTGGAAAAACCACAAAATGAGACAACCATGCTATGGATTTTCCGATTTGCAATAAATTCCGTGAGAGAATCTCCTTAACCTTCCCTTTATTAATTTTCCATGACATACTAAACACAATGCATGAATTTATGTGCTATATATACACATGTGTGTGATGTATCTATATGTGTGAATGTGATGTATGTGTGCATGCTTGATTATTTCATGATGATTGACAACAATTTTCTCTAGTTATTGTGATGCAGTTATTTAGGAAGATGATTCTATATCTGGTCTTCTATAATTTGCAAATCCTAATATTTTATGTTATATGAATTTTGAATCCTAGGAATAACATACCTATGGATATAATATTGAGTTTATGGGCATGCTTAGTTTGTAATCATTTGTTAGCACGATTGGCTGAAAAATAGGCTCATGTACAAGATTCAGATAAAGATATCATAGGTTTGTAATATGTATTGTCCATGGGAACAACTATTAGAAGAGTTGTGGTGGATTTCATAGAGTTACATTATGTAGGTGGTATACGAGTTTTGTCACAGAGAATAAGATAATATCAAATGTGTAACAATATCATAATACAATACTTACTATTATAATATTTCAAACAAAATTTTACAAGTGTTATGTTAGTCTTTTGAGCATAATCATAATTGGATGGGTTACCAAGCCTTGATTCGAGTAAGCCAACATCAATGTTTGAACACTAGATTGCGTACAAGGACTTCATATTTAGGCTTGTAGAACTATGAGGAGGAAGATATTACTAGAGCTAGAATAATCACAAGTTAGTACTTACCAAAGGTGATTAGTTAGTGATAGTGATTATAAAAGAATATTGAAAATGACCTAAAATAATAGAATACTAGTTATAAATGGAGAGTGTCTCTTCCACTCACATATGTGGGGGAAGGATTCACCATTGTAGTTCATTGTTGATAGCGGCTCCAAAAGAACCTAATTTTGGAGGTCATGAAACAGTTAGTCCTACCAACCAAACCACACCCACAGTCATACACAATCAGGTGGCTTGACCAAGAATGAGATCTTCGCATCAGCCAACAATGCCATCATCCCTACAACATCAGCCCTTCATGGATGAGTTTACTATGTTATTTTTCTCCTCTTGAATTTTGTGATTTATTATTAGGTCAACCATGATTATGGAAACGTCATATTGTGTATGAGTCTAGGTCTCAGATTATAATTATTACTTTGGAAAATAAGTTATACAAGGTACGAGAGGTTTCCCCACCTACAACCATCTCTTTGATCTTTGTTAAGTAGTGTAGTAAGATCATCTCATCATAAGCTAAATTTGTTTCATTTTTTATTCACAATCAAGCTAAGGGGAAGATTGTGGACACATCCATGGCCCTTGGGAAAGGATTCTCTATACTGCAGAAGCAGGTAGATAAGGTCATGTAAGAATGCAACACCATCTTCTCCTAATCCACATGGGTGCTCTTAAACTATCATATCAATCATTTGATTGATCCCACCCCCAGATATCCTCTAGCGAATGGGATGATATACCACTGATCCTTTATGGAAAATGAAGAGATGGAGCACATATCCAAGAGCTACTACAAAAAGGGCAGATATGACCAAATTCCTCACCTTGTGGGAGCCCAATTGTATTTATGCACAAGAAGGGTAGGACCTAGAGGATATGCATTGATCATCATGCACTGGAAAAAATCATTTTCCTATGAATTGATGACCTTATTAACCAACTCAATGGGCACAAGTATTTCAACAAGGTCAATCTGTAGGCTGGCTATCACTAGGTTCCAATAAAGACCACAGATGTATGGAAGACCACCTTAAAATCGAAGGAGGGCCTTTTTTAATGGTTGGTCATGCATTTTGGGTTGACAAATTCACCTACTACTTTTATGAGGTTGATGGATAACATATTGTGTCCCTTCACTAACTAATTCATTTTTGTATATCTAGACGACATTATTATCTTCAACAAGATTTAGGAAGAGCACTTGCAACACATTCACCATGTCCTTCACATACTACACCAACAGAAACTATGTGTTGACTTGGAGAAATGCACCTTTGGTATGATTTAAGTCCGATATTTTGGTTACATAATAGATGAGCAAGGCGTGCATGTGCATCTTGCTAAGATCCAATTTATTCAATATTTTCGAGTCTCAATCACTCTCATAGATCTTCTAAGATTCTTAGGCCTTGCCAATTCTTATTGGAGGTTCATTTTGGGATTCTCAAATATCACTTGGCCTTTGCGTCAGGTTAAAAAGGGAGGAGTGATTTTTTTTTTCCTAGTCTTAGTCCCAACAGAGGGCATTTATTGAGATGAAGCACCACATTTTATTTTCACCTATGCTCACATTTCCAGAGTTTCAACAACCATTTGAAATTGAAACAAATGCCTCCAGCTATTCTATTGGTGCAATTCTAACTACGTAAAGGCATTGAGTGGCCTATCATTGTTAAACACTTTCTAATACAATTGGAAATAACACCACCTATGATAAATAGATGTATACTATAATGAAGGCATGCCATCAGTGGAAACATTACATTATGGGGAAGGAAATGATCATCCACACAAATCACCAACATCTTTGGATTATATAGAGACAAAGGAAGTTGCAAAATGATGGCCATCATAATTTATCTACATATCTGCAACAATTCCACTTGAAAATTAAATTTGAGAAGGGCACCACCAATCATGTTTCATATTTCATTAGTCATCCCCCATTTGTAGCACTAACTACTATTCTAAACTATTGTGGTAATGAAACCTTTTTATGGTCACAATTGTACAAGAATGATCCAAAATTCACGACCACTTATCAAATGCTAGTGGATGGCATGAAAGTTCCATATTTCCACCTCTAGGACACATTATTATACCACTTGCGACACCTTTTTGTTCCTTCAAGCAAGCATGCCAAATTTATTTGGGAGGCACACTACAATCTAGTCACAAGGAACTTTTGCATGGAGAGAATTGTGGCCATACTATAGACGTATTTTTATTATCAAAAACTTTAATAGGATGTTGAAAAACATATCAGATCCTACACTACTTTTTTTATCACCAATACAACCATCTAGAAGGAAGGCCTGTCGACTGCTCTACCTACTCCTGTCTAGCCCCGATAATTCATCTCCATGGACTATCTTTCAGGCGTCCCTTCTACCAAGCATGGTAATAACTATGTATTTGTGGTTGTGGGTAGATTTTCTAAGATGGCCATATTTTTAGCTTGTAAGAGGAGTATCACAATAGAGGATATTTCCAAACTCTTCTTTGAATGCATATGGGTACATTTTTGAATCCTACATACCATTATATCAAATCAGGATAGCAGGTTCTTGATCAAATTTTCATCAAGCCTCTAGATGTTATTGGACACTAAGCTCACCAATTCAATTACATTCCATCCCAAGACAGATAACCAAACAAAGGTCCTCAACAGGATGATAGTGCAAATACTACACATGTACAACTGTAAGCACCTATGAACCTTGCATGAGAGCCTTCCTTATGTTGTCTCACTCTTATCGACAAACCTGTGATAAAGTCCAAGGAAACGACCTCCGAATTCCAATATGGAATTGGAATCGCCTGTAGCATTCTACCTGGATTCTTACACTCTGCCTTCACCTACTGACAATCGAAGCACCTAGCCATAAGCTCTGCTATGTCTCTCTTCAAATTTGGCCAATAATAGAATTTATTCACTGTTGTTATCATCTTTTGATAACCTTAGTGACCTAAATATGGTTTCACATGAAACTCCCTCAACATCAACTTCTTGAGCTCCTTACTATCTTTCACATATATGTTGTCCCTAAATCTAACAAATCCATCTACCATGAGACAAAGTGCACATCATGCGCACCCTATACCTGTACCACTACATGTACCACTACCCATACCACTACTTGTACCTCTACTTGTACCACTACCTGTACCTATACCTTTAATGTACTGAAACCTGTGCACAGTATCCACATACATGTCATCGTGTTAGCTTACCTACAAGATCCTATCGTGTAAATCTGTCCCATAGGAGCTCATAGCTATACTCTTATCTTTACCTTTGATATCCCTAATCTCAAAGCCAAACTCATTGATCATGGCCAACAATCGAGCCTGCCTCCCATTCAAATTCGGTTGGTGAAATAGATACCACAAACAAATGTGATCACACATCAATACAAACCTCTTGCTAAGAAGATAGTGCCTCCAATGCATGTACCGTTGCTTCCACATCAAGATCATGTGTCGGGTAGTTATACTCATGCTCATTCAGTTTCCGTGACTCATAATATACCACTTCTCCATCCTGCATAAGGACTCAACAAAGTCCTCTCTTGAAAGAATATTTACAACTACAAACTATTTATTTGGATCTACAATCTTTAACACTAGTGCATGTGTCAACAACTTCTTGAGCTACCCAAAACTGGACGCAAACTCCTCTGTCCATTCAAACTTCTTACTTTTCCTCTGCAATGATGTGATAGGATATGCAATCTGCGAAAAATTCTTGATGAAGATCCTTGTTAGGGTCCTCTAATTTTTATAGGATTTCTTGATTATAGCTGATGATTATTACATTTCAGATATTGTAAATAATATTCCATGTTGTAAATTATTTCCAAAAAATCTCAAAACCTTAAGAAAAATAAAAAAATATTCTTGCAAGATGAAATGCAACATTAGAGGATAATTAAGTATGTCTAGATTAAATTAATCACATCATTTAAATGTGATTAAATAAAATTGTGATAAAAGCCTTGGTATTATAGCTTGATTTTGTTGTAAGGTTGAAAATGACAAAAAGGGATTTTGTCACATGGGGTTAAACAGTTTCTTCTTTCACACTCCTCGATCCTCTCGCTCCATCGATTGATGGCCTACATTACATTTTGTCCCCTCCTCACCATTTGAACTTTACCGTCGGGTGAGGGGGTGAGGGGTCGAAAATGGGTGGTATTCGAACTTGCCCCCAGAGCAACGTGTCACCGTTCCATGATTTCTCACCCCCTGGTCCAAAACCATTAACTGCCTTCCCCCACCTCCCAAAAGTGGTTTCTCTACCCAGTGATACCACTGTTCTATTCACCTACCACATCCCCAATTCATCACCTCCGCCACTCCCATCACGCACCATATCCTCCACCCATTACTCCCACACCAAAATAAACTGGCCATGTCACTCCTCATCTCCCACTCCTATTTGGCCACCTAATCATATTTCTTCCAATCATGTGCCTCCATGACACTTCACATCTCCACATCATATGTTTGTTTCATGGTCAGTTAAAAATATGTTTTTCCCTATACAACACAGTAATTTCAAACATTGTTTATAGGCAGCTGAGAAGATATTTTCAAAAACCGAAGGATTTTTTTTCTTCTAACATCGCTATGCACAAAAACCACTCTCAGTTTTGTAACCACTATTATTTGGGAGATGTTAATACTTCTTTAAAGGAATTTTTTCTAGAAATTTCCTATTTTAGGCACCTTTTTGCAGAAACTATTGTGGATAATTAGGGATGAATATTGGGAAGTTGGAGAATATTTTTGTTCCCCAGGTAATCAATACAAAAACCTCTCTCCTTTTTGTAACATCTATTATGGTTTGGGATATTCGGATGGATCTTTGCATGTATTTTTTCCTGAATTTTCTTATTTAGCCATACTTTTGTAGAACAAATTGTGGCCAATCACAGATGACTCCTTTGAAAATGGAGGAGGTTTGTGTTCCTAAGATGACAAAGTACAACAAACTACTTTATATCTTACACAACTATTTCAGAATTATAGATACATTTACGTATTTAGAGTTTATTTTTCAGACTGTGCCAAGTCCTATTTTAGACATCATTTTGCAGAGAATATTGGGAACAACTGGATCTGAATTTTGGGAATCAGAATTTTTTTTTATCTCAAGAACATAATTATCTACAGTAACCTCTCTCACATTTTGGATAACTATCTTGGATTGAGATATAAAAATTGATGACTAGACCCTATTTTTGAGAATTTCGATAGGAAAATGCTCAAAGACAGTTAGCCACCTCATCAACTAAGAGTTGCAATCAAATTCAAATTTATCTTCTCTGTCGACATAAATCCATAATTATAGAACCAAGTAGATACGTTATTTTTGAATGTCCTACATTTTGTTTCTATTTGTGTAAAATATTTTAGGATATTTGTAAAGAGATCTTTAGATTTTTATCAAGATATTTTAGTTTAGAATTTTTATAAATACATGATCATTTGAGGTAGGAAAGGATTGGGGTTTGTATGAACAATCTATTTTCCAATGTAAAGATGCTCATTGAGCTCAAATGGACTAATAAATAATACAAAGAATCTCTACATGGTACTTCTGTTGCGATATACTGGTGATGTTTTCCTTAATGTAATTGTGTTTCCACTATTATTCTCTGTATGTTTATCACCTAAAATCTAATTGTAAAACAAGAGATTTGAAAAATAAGATATGTTTTTGAACACCTTATTTGTACTTCTTTTATAATCTGTATGGTTTCTTCTAAAGTCTGATTGAAAATTTCATAAATGCTTTCCAACCACTGTTGAAACACATGTTTTCTCCATTCCATAATTCAATTTAAAGGTCCAGTATGCATTGCTAACTTTCCTTGTGATTACTCTGAACTTTTAGTGTAGTATCCAACTTTATTTGATTCCATTTCCCAATGGATTCCTCTTGATCTTCCAACCAATCCATTTTCAAAATCAAACTCTTAGCCCAATAACTGGCCTGGAAATCCCAGCAAACAAAACTAAATCTCATAGAGAGATCCCCCTCTAAGTTTAGGAGGGCTAGATCCTAAACTCGAAAGTGGTTTTGATGTTGGCTCTGTGGTTTTTTTTCTTCATCCTTGAAATTACAAAATGCTAACACTCCTATCATAATTTACTAATGCCATGAAATATCTCACCTCATCAACATTCCTAGATCTGCCCACTCCATGATAGCTCTTACCTTTTATGGGTCCACTACTATGCCATCTTTTGAAACCACATGTCCCAAGTAGTGTACCTCAGCCCATGAGAAATTTTACTTGCTCAGTTTAACATACAACTGATTTTGTGTCAACAATATCAAAGGTTTTGGTAAATGCTTGAGATGCTCTTCTTCATTTTTAGAATATACCAATATATCATCAATGAACACAATAACAAACTTGTCCAAATATGGACATAACACACTATTCATCAAGCACATAAAGGTAGCCCGAGAATTAGTTAAACCAAATGGAACTATAACAAACTCATGATGCGCATAATTGGTCTGGAAAACTATCTTGTAGATGTCCTCTTCTTTAATGTGTATGGATGATATCTGGATCTCAGATAAACCTTCGAGAACATTGTTGCTCCCTCCAACTGATCAAACAAGTCGTCAATCCTCGGTAAGAAATACCTATTATTAATGGTCACTTTGTACAATTGACTATAATCAATGCATACCTTGAGAGTACCATGCTTCTTCTTCACAAACAATATCAATATGCCCCATGGCAATACACTTGGCATAATGTACCCCTTTTCAAGAATTTCCTTCAACTGTGGCTTACACTCTACGAACTCATCTGTACTCATCATTTATGGTGCCTTTGATGCCTCAAATGCCACTGGAACCAACTGAATAGAAAAGTTTACTTCCTTGTGAGGTGGAAACTCTAAACTATTTGTATGAAATACATCCTGAAATTGATGTAGAAATGGGTACCTACTCAAAACATATTCATCCTCAATTTCCTTTCCATTGTCACTAGAAATGTGCATTGCAAATAACACACACCTTTTCCTCTTCCTATGCTTGGCCTGCATAGTTGTCACCATTCTTATTGATGTTGCTTTATTCTTACCCCACAAGACTCTTTGTTCCCCATTTTCATCCAATCACTCAATGTCTTTATCATAACAATCCACCTTGGTTCTATGAAGGTATACCTAATCCATTACCAACAACATATTGTATTATCCCAACGGTAATAGATTCAAATGTTCTCATCTAGTCATACCATTTAAATCAAATGCACAAGCTCTTACCCAATGATGAACTCACTTCTTTGTACCTATAACCAACTACAATAACGAAGACTCTACATGCACTTGTTTATTCAAACCACACTTATCCATGAGGTTTGGATTAACATAACTATAATTTGATCTAGGGTCAATCAAAATAGAAACAACTTGATCACAAAGCTTACCATAGATCTCAATGATACATTCTTGACAATATACCTGTCTGTTACCTAGTGTTGCATAGATATTAGGAATACTCTGCCAAACATCTCCCACTCCTTGTGCCTCCTGAGCATTGTAGATCTTTGTTTCACCACCTAGATACTCTGGAAAATCTCTCCTACAATTCTCTCCCTGAAAAGTCCAACATTGTGGAGGCTTCCATTCTTTGTCCTTATTCTACTCCTTAGATCGAAGTCCCTATCTTCTTTCAGTTGCATTGAACCTCTTAGACTGTGTCGCATTCTCTTTATTACCTTCACCGTGAGGTTTTTCTCCCTTCTTGTACCATTTTCCTTTGTTCCTTGCATTGCCTTTCCATTCTAGCTTAGTTTTATATCTATTATTTGATTGCTCATAATAATGCTTTAGCTTTTTGGATGGTCTCCTCCAATGAACTAGGATCATCAAACTCAATGCTATCTTCAAATGAAATCAGTAATTGACTAGTGAATATCTGAATCTTGGCCTTGTCCTCCTTGCGATAAGGCACATACCTCAGTAGCTTTAAGAACCTACTAGTGTACTCCTCATCTATCATCGATCCCATCATTAGATCATAAAATTATTTTTCCCTCTAATCACAATATCTCTCTGATAGGTACTACTTCGTTAATAGTCTCTCGAACTCACTCCAAATCAAGTCTTCCTCATGAATACCTCTGACATTCTTCACATCTTCCCACCAAATATCTTCACTACCTTTGAGACTCAATGTAGCTATTATTATTTTCATGTTCTCTGAATACTCATGCAACCTATCAAACTTACTTATACCAATCAAATATGCCTCTGCATCCTATGATTTCTTCGTCTCTCCATTAAATGTAAGTAGCCTTGCTTTCTTAAAATTGTTGAGAAAATATTCCTTGTCACTCTTACTATAAGGATGATAACGATATTGGTAATCATTCTTGTTAGAAGGAGAACTAGACTAGTACTTGAGTGCATCACCTCCCCCATCCCGAGTATCCAAGGAGCTTCCATATCGGATCGCGTTGTCTCTATCTTACCTATACTTGGCATGAGACTAGTTTCTGTATGCCCCATTAGTTCTATCCTCCTGGTCATGGATAATACGAAGTAGTTTCTCTCACTTCAATTTTGACAAACTCTAAAGTATCACTATGTTTACCTCTTCTTGTTTCTCTTGTGCTTGTATGATTCTTTCATTGTTTGACTTACGACCCCTTACTTCTTCCTTTAAGCTTCTAAGTGTATCCTCCAAAGCTAGATAATTCTTGACACCATGTTGCTCATCTAATCCATAGGGTGAGTCTTGAGAATTATAGACTACCATCTTGTTAGTTATCTTTGATATTTTATCTGCCAGGTATATTAAGTCATTCGAACCAAATCACAATAAACCAACGTACCTTAGCATAATATGGGGAGGATACCTTATCTGCAAGATTAAAAAATCAACGGAATACATGTTTAATATAATCTTGACAACATATAGAAATATAAGACATAATCAAATAAGAATATAACCATCATTCTAGTTGGAGTCTAGTCATCAATTCATGACCATATTAATTGCACATATCATACCCTCATGCATGAAAGCAACAACCACATCACTATACACATGATCACATGTGAATGCTAACATGCGTAAGCAACGTATAATAAACCAGACACTCATGATGACACACTCCACAACAAAGCCAACAACTTGCCATGGTGGCCTCACTACAACCATAACCCATACCATACAAATGAAACAAAAACACAGTCTCAAAACACAAGAAACACATATGCAACTGACATTAATGCATGAGGAACACATAGTCCATCTATTCCGAGGGGTGAACCATGCTCTAATACCACTCTGTAACACCCTCCTCCCACACCTACCTAAGTAAACAACCAACCAGGGTAGACGTCTGGCGAGAAGTTAATTTGATATGATTTGACTCCATATGTGTCAATTAAGGAAGTGGAACGAGGCGATCACATCACACATACCTTCCACATCAACAAAAAATCTCCCAGGAGCCATCCTAATTGCTTAGGTAACCATCCACTAAGAACAACTAAGTTTCAAGACCATTAAACCCCAAAGCGCTCCCTTGACATGGAAAAGCATATTTTTAGGAGGCTCCATACACTCCCACAACATGGGTATCCATGCATCTTAGGACTTTGCTCCTCAGACCTATGCTTGTGACTCCGGGATTTGTGCCACTTTTTTAGGCATAGAGCCGAGGTCATTGCCAAAAACTTAATGACAAGTTCATAACTTAAATATAACAAAAAAATAATGATAAAAATGCAATTACTTGTACAAAGACTTGATTGGACCCCTACTAGCCATGACAAGCATTTCATCAAACATGTCGCAAATATGTAATCTATGGGTTTAAACAACATACCTGAGCATAGTCATCTTACTCATGTGAGAATAGCTAAGAAACATTGTTTCCCTATATCATTAGTGGCATTATCATCTGTTAGGTCATAAATACATTGTTCATCACCATATTTCTCTCTACAGAAGCCTTCAAGGGCTCCAGAGTGTTTGTTCCAACCAACTCTCTAGGAATAGTAACTCAACCCATAGTTGATATAGGGCTCTAGAGAATTTGTCTTGTTATCTACTACAACGTCATAGGTTGAGGAGGAGATCGAAAGAGGTAACATCAAACAACTTGTAGTTCAATAGCTAGCCCTACTAAACTAGAGAGGGATCTCTCTAAGTATTTTTCAACCAATGAATGGAAGAGAAATGGCTTTTAGGCTAGATATAAAAAGTTTAGTTGAGTTATTGAAAATTTAGGGTTTTTGGGGTGCTTGACAAGGGATGAGGAAAAGAAATTAGGTCAAGGTCTCAAATTTTGCAGTAGCAGGCATAAAAAGGAGCAAGATAGCAGTGCCTTTTGATGGATTTAAGAGTTTGGTCAATGTACTGTACGGTCTGAAAAGCTTAGAAGTTCATAATGAGCATGTATTACCATGAATTCATTAATCTAGAAGAACAAATACACAGAAATGATTTTCCACTTAAACAAAGCTTTGAATGTAAAGAATTATGCCTATATAACAGTAGGGAAAATCACATGAGAAAATAAAAACATGTTAAGGGAGATGGATTCATTCATAAGAAACTAATATAGAGAGGAAAAAATATCATAAACTCACTGCTCATGTATTGTTATATACCTAGGGGGGATAATATGGGGTACCAAGGGAGGTACCCAAGGTAATAATGTAATAATGGGATGGGCCATAGTAATAAATAAGGTGGTTAACCCATATCATGTAAGGGACCACAAGTAGTTAGTAATAATGTAATGGGCCCGTGGTATTAGTTTGATGGTCTGAAGGAACCATGGTAATGACCCATGGTATTGTATGTATGAGGCCCATATAGAGGCTAGAGACTCCACGTCAAGGAATATTGTGAAGGATTATTGTATGAACAAGCATATGGCTTGTGGAGTGTTCTCCTTCCTTAAGGAGTGAATGTATGGTGTTACCCTACCTTAAGGGTTTGATTAATAAAGAATCATTTCATATTATTTCTGGGTTTATTTGTATTATCTCATATTTTCATATCAGATCTATAGTATTTCCGGGTTAGATCTATAACAAGTGGTATCAGAGCACTTTCTTGGGCAAAAATGGAGGAAATTTTTTAATTTTTTTTGCAGGATGTCGGGGGCGGCGAGTTTGTAGATCATATATGTATGTTTTGGTGCAAGATCAACAAAATATAATTGCATGTCTAGATTATTTGTGAAAAATATCGAATTTCAAAAAAAAAAATTAGTTGAATCAGAGTTCGGATGAAAGAGATATCGTTGATTTAAAAATCAGTGGGGTTGCAGACAATTTTTCAGGGTAGGGAGTTTTCAGCGTATATTTGGATGTCTTGGTGCAAGATCTGCAAAATATAATTGAAGATCTGGATTATTTGTGAAAAAATACCCAATTTCAAAAAAAAAATCAGTCGAATCGGAGTTCGAATGAGGGAGATATCGCTGATTTAAAATCAGCTCTTTTTTGCAGAAATTTTGGTGATGGCGGGAGAGTTGCAATGCAGATCTGAAATCAAAGTGCCTGGATCAAGATGTCTATCACATGGGAAGGTGCAGAATGGTTGTTTCATTTCCAAAAACAGGTCATAATAGGGATTCTAAGCAATATTGACAGAATTGTGGCCATTTAAAATTTTCGCCAATTTTTTTTGTGATGGCGGGCCAAGATTGGAGTTTGAGGGACTTGTATAAATTTGATGGCTCTCATCCAGCCAAATGGCTAGCACAAATGGAGAAATGTTTTAGTTTGAATTACATCATGGATGATGAGACTCGACTGAGAATGGGAAAAATGTACTTGGACAATGAAAGATGGCAATGGTGGCAAAGGCATCAACATTGCTATCAAAGGCCCTTGACTTGGGACATATTCACAAAAGCTATTATGGACCACTTTGACCGTAAAACTAATCTTGTGGATAAGCTCACACAGACAGACACACAGCCTAGCAAAGATTTTATTTTTACAGAAAAGAAGGAAACCAAGGAACCTAAAGGGTTATTTTCTGCTGGTATCTCCTTATTGCAGGTTCATGGATTGATTCAGAAGGAGAAAATCATTGTGTCTATAAATCCGAGTTGCAAGAAAAATCTCATAAATGTCAACTTGGCAAAAAAATTGCAAATTCCAGCAAAACACATTGAAAACACACAAGTGGATGATGAGGATGTTCAAGTGTACAAGGATTTGAAGATTTCTATGGATAAGTATGTGTTGCATGGTGATTTTTATGCTTCAGATATGGATAACATGGAGGTTGTTTTGGGATACCCTTGGATGAAATCAGTGCTTACTATCAATATTAATGTACAAAAGAAATTCTTGAAGCTCTGGTATAAAAAGAAGAAAATTACATTACAGGATATTTCCATTAATAAACAGGTAGAGTCCAAGAGGCTGAAGCAAAAGATGTTCTAGGGTCTGACATATTAGATAATGATCCAGTGATGATAGACAATCAAACAGAAATAGAGGCTGAAGCAGAAAAGGTTACAGGTGCTGATACATCAAAGGAGGGCTCAGTGGTTGAAGTAATATTGAAAGATAAGACACCACAGTAGCACCACAACATGCACCAGATAATAGTCAGGCTCCTGTAAGAGGTGAATTAAAAAAAGGCATCGTGGGTTAAAACTTCAACATATCATCACTCACATCACCCCATAAGAAAACCATCAATATGGCAACCAATTAGCCACACGGACAACAACCCCCGCAGGACAGATAGAGAGGAGCGAAGATCCACCTACTACACATCAACACAGAAGAGCTACCACCGTCAACTTCCATCTCAAGCGAGCAAGGCACCAACGAGATCGAGGGTTCACCTTTCTCTTGGATGGCTAGATGCACGTGCATGGTACCAGTGGACTACTCTTTCGAGTAGATCTTATTATTTGTGTTCTTCCCATGTTTCGGGGACGAAACATGCTAAGGGGGGTGGCATGTTATATACCTAGGGGGGATAATATGGGGTACCAAGGGATGTACGCAAGGTAATAATGTAATAATGGGATGGGCCATAGTAATAAATAAGGTGGTTAACCCATATCATGTAAGAGACCACAATTAGTTAGTAATAATGTAATGGGCCCATGGTATTAGTTTGATGGTATGAGGGAACCATGGTAATGACCCATGGTGTTGTATGTATGAGGCCTATATAGAGGGTAGAGACTCCACGTCAAGGAATATAGTGAAGGATTATTGTATGAAAAACCATGTGGCTTGTGGAGTGTTCTCCTTCCTTAAGGAGTGAATGTATGGTGTTACCCTACCTTAAGGGTTTGATTAATAAATAATCATTTCATATTATTTCTAGGTTTATTTGCATTATCTCATATTTTCATATCAGATCTATAGTATTTCCGGGTTAGATTTATAACATGTATTCTTGAAAAATAGCCACAATTGTTGAGTCCTTGATTAATTGTGTGAAAGCATAAGATACAAGTCCTCTCCTCTAAATTCCAACCCTTCTCTTTGAATGAGAAATCATACATATAGACTCAAACTAACAATTTACCCACCTTCAGGGGTCGAACCCCTAAGTGGTGGAATAGTTTGCAAGAATCTCTCAACCAATAAGTGAGAGTGAGAAGGTAAAAAAAACTCCTCTTGGAGTTTGATTTGAGTTTTGCATCATCTATGAGGCTTAATTAATTATCAAAATAGCATATCATGCTAATTTATTTTATAATTATATCATCAACACCTTAAAATAATAAAATTACATCATCAAACAAATATTTGGTGAAGACATGCTGAGAAAGACCACTACAGGCAAAAGCACAGTGCATTCATGCAAAAACACAACGCAATTAGGCATAAGTGCATCACCATCTTTCAGGAGGATTTTGGAGTCCATCCTGTACACAAAAGTGAGAACTTGATAGTTCATTGGAAATTTGTGATTGTCAAGTTGTCATTTTACTACTAAAATAAATGATTTGGACAACACAACAAGGATAAAAATGATTTTTTTGAAGGTCACTAAAAAATGTAGCGCCTTTTTCAAAATAGTGGCAAAACTCTAAATTTCTTGGTTTTCTGCGAACATAGGGCTCAAAGGTGGAGATATATCTCTCGAACCATAAATATTTTTGGAAAATGGAGAGATTTCTTGTAGATAAGGATGGTTCTAATAAAACCCTCTCTCATTTTTTGGACATTAATTTTCATTTTCTCGGAATCCGTGCCACACAATCATGACTAAAATAGGAAATTAACTTGAATTTTTTTTTATTTTCTAACATAGGTCTCCAAGAAAGTTTCATATCTCCCAATATGAAATACTTGGTTAAACATTGAAGGAGGCTTTTATTCCTTGTTATATTACTGAGAAAAACCTCCTCCACTTTTGTCACGTTCATCTCCGTTTGGTCAAAAACATTCTTTGAAGAAAAACCATCCTTGTGTGAGGCAAATGACTTCTTGATGAGTTTGCGAGGCACTGATCTCTTTGGTGTTAGATGGCTCAACTCTTGAGACATGTACTCCAGTATCTTACTTCTTATTTTCATTGTGTGTGGTCCCTGCTTCTAAGGTTAAACCCTAGCTCACTAGGAGGAAGAATTAGGTTTTAGTTTTGGGAAAATCGGGGATTTTGGTAGTTGTGAGGAGATTTAGGGAAATGAAAGGGATAGGGAAGTGGAAAAGTTACAGGAAAATTTTCATGGATGGTGATGGAGGTTAGGGAACTAAGGAAATTGTAAATTTAGAATTTGAGTGAGGGGAAGGGTTTGAAACAAAAGAAACACACTCCAATGGTTTAGAAAGTATGGTTAGTCTAGGGTTTAGGTGGAAATGATGGAATTTGAGGATGGGTTTGATGTAGGGTATTTAGGAATGTCTACTTGGGATATAACAAGGTGTATGAATAGTAGGACACATGTTTTAAGCACAATTAACCATGGAAATGATGAAATATAGAAGAATGTTTTCAAAAGCCTAGGAGAGGGAAATGAAGCATTGCAATCACAATTAAGAGAAATAAGACATTATTGAGCTTCACGAGAGACCAAAAACCTATATTTTCTACAACATAAGCTGAATATAATGGAGAAAATCACTCCAAAGAGGTTTGTAGCCTTGGAATGAAAACATAGCACTTACCAAGATTTATGAATGAGATGATTTTTTTTTATGACTATGACCCTAATGACCTAATGGTGACACTGAGTTGAATGAGGACCATGATGATATGACTGAGATGATGATGATTACCATTCAATGATGGCATATCCAAATGAGTGATGGAAATGACCAACACATGAAAATTTTGAAAGGAGCAGCAATAGGCCTAAGCACACTAAGCAGTGACCAAAATGTTATTTTCAAAACTTAATGAAATGATAAAAATTTGACTTTGAGACCCTAACAATAACCTTGTAAGAGAATATTTGATCACTGGAGACTGGGTGGACTAATAGATACTGACATTGGCTCCAACTAGGGATGGAAGCTCCTTGGAGGTGTCACAAACACTGTAGACCAGGTACCCTTATTCGTTAGGCATGGAGTCAAAACGAAAAACGAAAAATCAAACTGAAAACTGACTAACTAATTGACTTTGACAAAAAATAAACAAAACAAATTTCCTGAACGTACTGATGGAAGGATGTACCGAACCTTCTTAGCCTACCTAGGAAAATACCCTCTAGGCCCCATAAATTTTATATTTTTGTCCCGGCTACAATTAGGATTTCATAGTCATCACGAGTCGAGTGAACCAAGGATGATAACCACATTGAAATATCAAAGGTAGAGAATAATATACCCTATGTGTAATATCACGTGCTCTCCTGGCCTTCAACCCTTATAACTACTATAATGTCTTGATGAAATATTCCATGCAACATTAATAGAACATTTCCCTACATCTATTTTCAATAGCATGGGCATGCATCCTACTTTAGCCATATTCAAAGCTACTATTGTCTTATCTATTATGCAAATGCAAGAATACCTACACCGTCCTTAATGAGTATGAGGAGGAGGGTGTTTAGATTTAGTTGTCAGAGTTTATAATTCAAATTAACCACTTACGTTTTCATACACTTAATATGTTCTATTGTTACATCATAATGAGATAATGACATAAGCATAATAAGTATCCGTCATTTTCATCATAAATATTACTCTTAAGCAACCGAAATAATGAATATTTAACCTTATTGAGTATACATACCATAGATCTTTTGACCGTCATGGACTATTCTATTAATGAAATTATACCATCTATTCTGCATCAAGCCAAAACTATCTGCCATGTTAACTAGAGACTTTATATAGCATTACATACATACTCCAATCCTCTAAAATGACGATTACCTTTAGATTCATCGGATATTACACACATCCACATGCATAAAATGAGATTAATTACAAGAATACAGATAGAACCATCAATATATAAATTATGCCATGAAAGTACAGAAGTGGAATACATCAAGGAAAGAAACTCAGCTTATAGTACCTTACTGCATGGATTAAATAACATGAAGATCTAGCTTCATGATTTTAGAGTTAGAACCAAAATCATTTATCATGTATAATTACCATTTTCTAACTTCTTAAGCATGGTCAAATGAATAGTGATATGCACATCAAGCCACAATGGATGCAATCCTTTCATAACGAAGCATTAACATTGGTAATATATTTATGAATAATGGTCACATGCCATTTTCTAGCATGAATTGGTCATAGAACTATTGCCCACAGAACACGCTTCTACAGTTAACTTCACATTGGAATGCAACCTGCATAATAAATCCATTATTCCATAACAGATATAAATTCAACCATCATTATATCTGAGCTAATTGATTTTAATATCATAACATATCAGGAATAACACAAAACACTTACCATGCAAGTGAATCTCATGATATTATATGGAAACATCAATAAATATATTAATACATAAGCATATACTATTCATCAAGCATTATGATGGTGAAGAAAAGTTAAGAACCCTTCTCGTAAACAAATTGCAACTATAATAGGGAGAGAGTAAGAATCATCATACAACCATTCCATGCATCTGTCACCAACTAAAACCTCTATCAGAGGGAGAAGCACCACCACCCAGCCATGAATCACTTATGATCCCCCACGAGCTAAAGATCTTGCCAAGGATCAACTGTCGTCAATTGGTCAATGCACTAGGTATTTAATACCCTCTTTCATGATTTATTTACCATTTGCAGTATCTCGCTTTTATGGATTTTTCCATTTTCCTGGGCCTTTTTCGAGAAAGCTCGTATTATCTCCCACGAGGCTTTTCCTCATAAAAGCTTGCTTTTATCTCCCATGAAGCTTTTATGTCCGATGGATCTTTATCTACCATCCATCCGATGGATACGCAATCCATCTAAGGTTATCTAGAATAAAATATAGAATATCTATCATGAAAGATTCATCTCTATCCCATTCCTCATGGGATATGGCAAGGATATCCTCTCTCTTGGTGCTCCACCCTCCAAGTGATTTATTTTATTAATTGATTTAATAACACATTTTCTTTTCATATGACATATCACCTAGATTTCCTCAGCTTAGGTTTAGAATTGTTTAACACAAAAGGGAGGATATCATACCTAGCTTTAAATTATCTTAGGTTTACAATAATTTAGTACACAAGGGAGGGGTGTTACATACTCGCCCCCTTAAATTTTACATTGTCCCCAGTGTATCACTATATCATGTCCTCATTCATAGGTAGCTCGTTTCTGAATCAAGAGCTCGCATGGCGCTACCATCTAATGCCACGTTTCCAATGTACATTGGTCACAAGGAGTGGTCCCAACATCTCTCCTCGTATCTACCTATAACATTTATTCAAACCATTTGTGAGAATTTATAGATGCAAAAGTTTAACTATGATAAATACCATAATCTGTTACTTAATATTATTAAAGAAGCTATTGCTTATCATATATTTTATCTGAATAATGCATGTTCTCTGCTTGCATTCTTTCAAGCCTTTGTGTTCTTTTCGAACACCTGCTTCTTGCAGTCCCTCTACATACAATAGACTAGCTAGCATATTTTCTACATTAATATGTCTGTAAGGTCATAAAAAATTCGTTCACATAACAATATATATTCATCATATATATTCATCGTAATTGTATGTATGCCAAAATGCGATTAACCATAGTTTCTTATACCAAAATTATTTTCCTTCTTTTGGGTAACCTCCAGGTTTGTTTACCTATCCAGACATTTATCCAATGAGTATATGCATACCTACATACAAGGTATGTTAAATATACCAATAGACATTTCATTTTTCAACCTTGTAGCATATGTAATCATATCGTCCCATAAGTACTGTTGTACATAGTCCATCTATGGTACCACCTATAATACCATCCTCATGGTATCACCTATATGACATAAACTTCATCCACATATTTTTCCACCATGTTAGTATCATACCAACATTCCTTTATCTTTAATTGTGTTCAGTTTAAAAGGAATTTTTATGATCATGGTTCATCTATGTAATTAAGAATTTTTTATGTCAGTGTAAATCAATTCCAGATTTCATGCCTTTACAATATGAGTCACATAGTATTGTATTCATAGATATTTTCATCTCAATCATACTTTTTTCTTAATGTTGTAAAGAAGACTATTAACTCATAGGTTTTGAAGTTTAATATTCATCACATCGTTAATTTGTCTAGTATGTTTTACTATTGTCATTTTATGCCTCAACAACCTATTGGCCATGCATAATTTTGTGTAGTTATACATGAAAGTTTTTACTACTTTTAATCGTACACTGCTTTTAGTTGTGAGTGTTTATGATCTTAGGGTATTTACATGTTAGCTCATCCTTAACATTAAATCACCCTTTACCAAAAGATGAGTTATCTATTTTATGAATTCTTGTTTGAATTATGCAACATTTCCTTATGTTGTCTAGACACCTTATCAATGCAATCCAATAAGAGATCCTCTCAAAATTGCTTGGTACAAATTATGATATCAATCTATTTAAATAGATTGTTAAATATCATTTAATTGACCCAATGGTCCATACCATTTGTGCTACTTCATCAATTACTATGGTTTACACTCAAGGATACTTATAGGTTCTATTATGCATATCCATTAAAGGATGCATATGTGCTGGAAATTTGTTAAAGTTAATTTTTCCCTTAACCATACTTTCTTCCAACCGAGGAATGAATCTTATTGTAAGCAGATGCATTAATCACATGATTAATTTGAATGACAATTTGTACACGTTATTAAACATAATAATGAGTTATTCATGCATACTTTTCCTATTATTTTTGGCACATAACAACCCATGCATGCATGCTAGCAAAATATAGCTTCAATATAGCTCAGGAAACTCAAATCCCCTGCATGGAGGGAGAGAAAAAACAAATATATACATGATATGCATATTTTTAAGCATTGATAATAGTGTACCATTGATTATACAAGTCACAACTATGCCCAATATCTAAGAAACAGAACATGCAGTCTATCACACCACAACAACAACTCCACACTACTTTACAAGTATAATCATTAGGTCAATGATGCTCTTTCCTTCTACAGAGCATACTCCCCTTTAATAGGCACCGGGGTAACCAACATATTTACGACTGTTGAGCAATGAATTTTACTTTCATTCAACACGTAAGAGACTATCAATACCAGAATTTATCGGGAAGTGCTTACATGGAATATTTGTATGACACTGCACACACATGTGCTTCCATGGTAAATTCATATAAATCATTAATATGAATGGATATTAAGCATGTTCCTCTCCAACATGTTTATCTTAAGGACTACTTAATGAGACTATGATAACAACATGTAAAACTATCCATGACAAGGCATAGGTATATATATATATAACACAATTAGGCCTCAATACGACCATGGACTTCCTCCATTATATAATCCCCCTTTCATGTATTAGGTGACATTTTTTTTCATTCACCAATCCATATTTAGGTATCTTACCTAATATATTTTTCCACACGGTTCCTAAACTGGTACATGTTATGGTTTTTGCTACAGGTTTTAAGAAAAAACATTCTAATTTCTCTTCATCATTCATATATGTATTTTACCTTCACTTCCAAAACCACAGTCCCGCATGCTCAAGTATGACTAATTTGGAGATTTACATGAAAATTAATCCTACTGTGATAAACTAGAATTGGCTTTTCTCATTTACAGAAATCTTATACATAAGGTTTTGACGCATAAATATTTATCTACTTATCTATTAGAAGCATACTATGTTGCATACTAAACATAGTGATGATCAAATTCCTACTAAAAAGAGGTCTTGCCCATATATGTTCAAAATATAAGCATTCGTTCTTATACATCATCATCCATGCATATGCTATCATGAGTGGGATATCTCTAATGAGTGGGATAGCTCTATGGCCCAAGCAATAATAGTTACCTACTATGCCACTTACCACTAACTCTACTATTTGATGCAATACAGATACATGCTCCTTATATTCTTAAATTTTTTTATGAAAACATTTTTCGTTGAATAGCACCTTACTAGGGTTTATATAATTATCCTTTCATTTAGTCAATACCCTTTATACCACTTGTAGGGGTGTCAATTTTCTTGTATTGTAGCTGTGATAACATGATGACTATATCATTAACTTCATAAATTGCTATCCACTTAGAATAATTTATTTCACTCTGAGATTTAATTTTTTTGCAAGGACAAGGATGTTCCGGGTGACTTCAATAAGATTAAAATTTTTCAATCCAATGGACTTGGACGTAGCCCTACCCATTATTGTGAATACCATTAAACACAAACATGAGCATAAGCACAATCATATCCTTAACTAAAATTGAACAGGTATAAGTAACAACATTTCCTTGGCAAAACTTTAACCCTAATGAGAAATTGAATAATACTCCACGTTCAATATTTTTTTTTTAACAAATTTGAAGGAAATCTTGATCAGTTTGGAGAGGTCATACAATGGAAAATGGATAGATATGAGTGAAAGGTGAATAATTCTACACTTACTCCTCTTCTCCCTGCAACAAAAATTCAAGACTGCTAAATTCTGACTTCTACACCTTCCTTACCAATTTTTTTTTTTAATTAAATTTAAAAACTACTTGGCTAGTCATATCGTTAATAATTTAAAACTACCTATATCATTGAAGTCCACCCAAGAACAATGGAGAGTAGTGGGGCAAGTGAAACAATGGCATAATATTTCAGGATGAGAATGATATTTGTTGTTGCATTGTTGGGGCTTGCAATATACGTGGGCACAAAACCATTTCATCTAAGTGTGATTGCCCATTTTCCTAGCTTTATACCATATGCAGTGGGATCCCCAACATGGCAGCTTCCTTAGCTAAGGGACAAGCAAAAAAAAGTTTGGAATTCTAAGATCAAGATCTGGAATGAAGTCTAGGGATGAGAGAGCATCGCCTTCTGTCTTCAGGGCAGAAGATATTACTCTGGTGTAGCCTATGGGTGGGTCATGTTCTGGAATGGTCAACAATGGTTGGAATTCACTATAATTAAAGATGGTTTGGATGAAACACCAACAACTAAATTCTTAACTTCCATTTTAATGGCCATTTTAATTAACCACGTTAGAATGTTTTTTTGGTTATCTTGCTGGTTTGAGTACAAAGTATATTTTACCATGACGATGCCACTTAGCATTGTTCCATTTCTTTGAAGACTTGCGATCTTACCTGGTATGATAATTACAAATCTGGTAGCTGCTTAAATTAATATACCTTAATCATTCACCTATACTATGGTCTGGAAACATAACTGTATACCTTAAACTGACAACATAGATTTAGGGTGGGCAACCACTGGTGCGCCTCCTCTGTTGCATGCATCAAATGAGTTCCTTGTTTTTGTTTTTTGAACCTATTTTCTATTATGGAATTTGTACTCCTACATGCTCCCACACACGCCCTGTTGTTTTAAGATTGAGTGGACTCTTTAGCTGAAGAATAAACAAATGGAAAACTACATTAATAAATCCATGACGTCACTCATTTAACCTATATGACTATCACGATTTCCATAGCTGATTAGGTGGAAACTCATTGGAATCCCATTCTACATCACAACCTATTCTTCCAACAACAAGACATATATACGACTAAAACTTGGGAGTGCAAACACTAAGGGCACATTGACACTCACTGCATGCAAATGTTGATGATAATTCACAATCTACGGCGTGTGCTTATGTACCTGTTTCTTCTTTTTTAAGGAGATCTTCCCATATATATATATATATATCGATCTTGTTCATGCAAAACAACACCAAACAAAATGATACTTTCCCACTGTTAGTGGCAGAGGATAGAGAACCAAGCTCGCTCGCTTTTTCTATCGATGGATACAACAAGTAGTTGGGATCAACATTATCTCCAGAATTTTTTTCTAAGTTCATTGCATGGATAAGGCTGAGCATTGATCACTCTATCCATTCCAACTCTTCCAACTCATCAATGTTTTTAGCAGGAATAATATGGATAACTTAATTCGACTGAGGGGGTGGATAATCCTTATCCTGACATCTTCATCTCACTATAAACAGTAGGAAACAACTGAGGTTTTCAAATTCTCCCCAGTGTTTCCATGGAAACAACATCATTGGCTTGTGACCGACTCACTTACCTCCAAATTGTTGATAAATCAAGCACCCGCAGTATTACGGTCCTTTTTCCTGGACTTTTGCCATGTATTGTTGTTTATTAATAAGGAATACTCCATAGCCACCCCGGTCAGTGTTTCTCCACATCCTATAGAAAAACCACTATTTTTTTTCAACTGTGCACATGAATAAAACACGCCATCATAGATGTGATTGAACTTATCTAGTTTTCCCCACATATTGTTATTTATTCATAAATGTAAGGACTCTGGACACCACATATCTCCACAATGGTAAGATATTGTCCACTTTGGGCCTAAGCCCTCATGGATTTGCTTTTGGGCTTTACCCCAAAAGGCCTCATACCAATGGAGATATTTGTCCATCCTTATATACCCATGATCTTCCCCACTTCTAGTCAATGTGGGACTATTAGTCGTATACCCAACAATCCTCCCCTCGAACAAAGGACCATCGAGCCTCCCCTCAAACGATTATCCATCCATCCACTCTCTACCAACCAGGATTCTCCGCTCCAATTCGTTGGAAGCACACGCCTTACATGGAAGCACCACTTGCCTCGAGAGCTTGCTCTTCCCAGGTCAACTCCTCTTCACCGTGTTGGGACCAGGACATGTCCATGAAGAATCCGGAGCACACCGCCTATCTAACCGAGCTCATCCACGGATCCCATCGTCATATTTCCGGGGCCCACCACCTTCGTTCGACATTCCGAGAATTCATCCACTTGGCTAACTTCGGGGCATGGCTCTGATACCACTTATAAGAACTCTGGACCCCACATATCTCCACAATGGTATGATATTGTCCACTTTGGGCCTAAGCCCTCATGGATTTGCTTTTGGGCTTTACCCCAAAAGGCCTCATACCAATGGAGATATTTATCCATCCTTATATACCCATGATCTTCCCCACTTCTAGTCAATGTGGGACTATTGGTCGTATACCCAACAATAAAGCATGCTCCATAGCCACCCCAAGCAGAGTTTATCCAAATCCTACACAAAACCCACTATTAGATTCGATAACCACAAGAGAATATTTCGTCGATCATTCCAATTGGTTAACCTATGGTTTCACATCCTCACCATCTTTGTGGGAGAAGAGGCAACAATTTTCACCACTGAGGGATAAACAGTATTATGTGAGGGAAACAACCAAGTTCTCATCATACACGACCACAGTTGAATACTACAAAATGGCTTGGTAACGAGTTAATCCTCGAAGAAATGGAGTGAGGTTTAAAGTGACATGCCCAAGAATGGGTTCCACCAATCGATTAAGCAACGTACCCAATCAATATGTTGCCATTGTTATTGATAGTTTTCACATAGAATTACAAGCTTAAGTCAAGATCATGAACTCCCTTAAGTGAATTGCACAAATAATCTCCCTTGTGGAATCATTTACATGGCTTGGTGCTTACGTTTTGAGAGCTGTTCTATTGCCTTATGGCTGGACAATGGACTAGGCTGACTTGAGAGTTTTTTGACTCCAATAATATCATTGGTTTATAAAATAGAATGATAATCTGATAACCCTCAATAGAAGCTCAAGAGCATGAAATCCCTTTTGATTTTCAAGAAATCCATGTTTATTTATCTTGATATCCATTTTGTGGAAAACATTGGTCGAATTGACCCAATACTAAATTTTTGACTCCTACGGTCTTTCAGGAAATCATGTATCCATACACAATCTAAATAAAGTCAACCTTTTCTCAAAATGAATGGAACTCAACACTAAATGAAATTGCTCGATCCAATTAAATTAGTATACATATGTTAATGATTCCTCTATAAACTATGTTATTGGTTGGATTTAATCTTAAGGAGTGATAATTTCCTTTAATGATTAGAAGTCAATACCACCATAACACGTTCTAAGATCCAAGATTCATTTTTTACCTTTATGGATCTAGTTTATTTTTCTTATAGAGATTTTATAATTAAAACCCGTTAATGAAACCATATAGAGGCAGATGAGTCCATAGGCCTTAGTGTTTGAACCTATGGCTCTTCTACCATTTGTAACGAACCTCCTTTAAAAAAAATTCCTGATTACAATTAAGATTTCACAATCATCACGAGTCCAGTGAACCAAGTATCATGACCATGGTGAAATATCATGTTAGAAAATCATATACCCAGGGTGTAATATCACATGCTCTCTTGACATGCAACCCTTACAACTACTATAGTGTCTTCATGCAATATTCCATGCAACTTTAATAGAACATTTCCATACGTCTATTTTCAATAGCACAAGCATGAATCCTACGTCAGGCATAATGAAAGCTACTATTGTCTTATCTATTATGCACATGAAAGAATACCTACACCGTCCTTAACCGGTACTAGGATGAGGGTGGTTAGATTTAGTTGTCAGAGTTTATAAATCAAATCAACCACTTACGTTTTCATACACTTAATATGTTCTGTTGTTACATCATAATGCAATGAGAAGATATGCATAATAATAATCCATCATTTTCATCATAAAAATTACTCTTAAGCAACAGAAAGAATGGAGATCAAACCTTATTGCGTATGCATACCATAGAACTTCTAAACATCATGGCTTATTCTATTAATGGCATCACACCATCTATTCTACATGAAACCACCATTATCTGTCATGTTAACTAGAGACTTTATATAGCATTACATACATACTTTGATACTTTAAAATGATGATTACCTTTACATTCATCGGATATTACACACATCCACATGTATAAAATGAGATTAATTACAAGAATACAGATAGAAGCATAAATAGATAAATTATCCCATGCAAGTACAAAATTGGAATACATCAAGGAAAGAAACTCACCTTATAGCACCTTATTGCATGGATTAAATACCGTGAAGATTTGGCTTCACGATTTCAGACTTAGAACGAAAATCATTTATCATGTATAGTTACCATTTTCCAACTTCTTAAGCATGGTCAAAGGAATACCCATATGTACATCAAGCCACAATGGATGCAATCATTTCATAAGGAAACATTAACATAGGTAATCTATTAATGAATAATGGTCACATGCGAATTTCTACCATGAATGGGCCCTAGAACTCTTATCCACTGAACATGATTCTACTGTTAACTTCGCACTGTAATACAATTTCTAAAATAAATTTGTTATTCCATAATAGAGATAAATTCAACCATCGTTATATCTCAACTAATTGATTTTAATCTCATAACATGTAAGGATTAAGAAAAAACACATACCATGCAAGTGAATCTCATGACATTAGAGGGAAACATCATTAAATCTTGGATTTCAAGCATCAGTGGTTCATTTCTTTTAAGTTGAATCTCGAAGTATCCATAGTAATAATAATACTTGTCAACATTGCAAAACCCAACAAGGATCCATCATCATTAAATCTATTAATACATAAGCATATACTATTGATCAAGCATTCTCATGGCGAAGAAAAATTAAGAACTCTTCTCATAAACAAACTGGAACTATAACAAAGAGAGAGTAAGAATCGTCATACAACCATTCCATGCATCTGGCACCAACTAAAACCTCACTTGGAGGGAGGAGCATCACCACCCAGCCATGAATCACCTTTGATTCCCCTCGATCTGAAGATCTCGCCAAGGATCAACTGTCCTCATTGGTCAATGCACTTGGTATTTAATGCCCTCTTTCATCATTTAGTTACCATTAGTGGTGTCCCACTTTTATGGATGTTTTCATTTGCGTAGGTAATTTTTGGAAAAGATCATCTTTATCTCCCACGAGGCTTTTCCTCCTAAAAGCTTGGCTTTACCTCCTCCAAAGGTTTTATGTCTCATGGGTATTTATCTCCCATCCATCCAATGGATCTGCAATCCATCCAATCTTATCTAGAATCACATCTAGAAGATTTATCATGAAAGATTCATCTCTATCACATTCCTCGTGGGATTTGGAAAGCATCTCCTCTCTCTTGGTGCTCCACCCTCAAAGTGATTTATTTTATTGGTTTATTTAATAACACATTTAATTTTCATATTACGTATCACTTTGCTTTCCTCAGTTTAGTTTTAGAATAGTTTAACACACAAGGGAGGATATAACACCTAGCTTTAACTTAACTTAGGTTTAAAATAATTTAGTACACAAGGGAGGCATGTTACATAGGAGACCATCAGATCTTAGGGCCTTCACCTCAGGCTTCAAATCTTGGTGATAACCACCCACCTACTGAATGTATACAATCATGTGAAATGATCCCTCCAATGTAACCAATCCAACAGATGGCTACCTATTTGAATTATACTTGTACTTTCCTTGAGAGGGTAGAACAAACAAAAGATAGGAAACTCTAAGTATCCATTGAAGATGTTCTCATGATCCATAAATTCAGGAGTTGATATATTTCATCTTGGAACAGAGGAGAACACTGAGCTTTATAGAAATCAACATTGGCTTGGTGATTTTCATTTTCAAGATCAGGAGTATGCCTTTCTCTATTTTGATCCTATTCTGTTTCATCCATGGAGGAAGTTGTTGATTCTTGTTGGGAGGAAAAATCATAAACGATTTCTAATATTTCTTCTTCCATAAACTCTTCATCCCCATACAAATTTTAAAGCAATTTAATGAAATTTTCAGAAATTTCACAACATCTATCCATAATCAATAAGGAAAAATCGCAACTTTGATAATGTTGAAATAAAAGTGAAATAAAATCCTTTAGAGAATATAAACTAGCATACAGTAGACTGTCTTACCATTTCCTCGCTATTTCCTCCAAGCTATCCAGGAAGATATTCATCAGACAATCTTATGGAAGCTTAGTCTTTAATCTATGAATATGGAAATGAAATTTGACCAAATGAAAACTAGCGCCTTCTCCATCTTGACCTTTAAACTTTGGTAGCCCTGTTTTCCAATATATACAAGGATTACAATTAGGAAAACTAGGAATATGACCTCGATTTATAGGAGCATACCTTCGAGAAGTTGAATTCATCTTGAAAATAGTTATGTCACCAAGAATTTCTTTAAACTACCAGTTTTCTAAAAGTGGAGTCACCATGAAAATTCTAAACCTTTGGATTCTTTTACACTGGAGTCACCACATCAAAAATGCATAGCATTTCTTATGTTTGATCATTGTTCACCATCAACAATCAAATGTGGTCCTTATCGTTATTTCCCACAGAAGATATGATCTTTCGTTCTCGTGCAGTGACACCAAAATATTATCCCCTACAATGTTTGAGGATGAGGAGGAGATCGAAAGAGGTAACTTCAAACCACTTACAGTTCAACATCTAGCCCTGATAAACCAGAGAGGGATCTCTGTAAGGATCTCTTAGTCATTTACTAGAATCGAAATGGATTTTAGGCTAGATGCAAAAGTTTTAGTTTATTTTTTGAAAATTTAGGGTTTTTGGGTTGCTCAACTATGGATGAGGAAAAGCAATTATGTCAAGGTCTCAAAGTTTGCAGTAGGAGGCATAAAGAAGAGAAATATGGTGATGCGTTGTGATGGATTTAAGATTTTGGTCAATTTAGTATAGGGTTTGAGAATATTAGAAGGTCATAATGAGCATATATTACCATGAATTGATTAATATAGAAGAAGAAATACAGAGACATGATTTTCCACATAAACAGAGCTTTGAATGTAGAGAATTATGCCTATATAACTACTAGGAAAATCAAATGAGGAAAGAATTTTTTTTTAATAGAGATGGATTCATTCATAAGAAACTGATATGAAAACAAAATAACATCATAAATTCATTGCTCATTTATTCTTGAAAAATAGCTGCAACTTGTCCTTGATTAATTGTGTGAAAGCATAAGATACTAGTCCTCTTCTTTGAAGTCCAACCATTCTCTTTGAATAAGAAATGATACATATAGGATCAAAAAAATACTTTTTGCACCTTTAGGGGTTGAATATCTAATTGTTGTAATAGTTTCCAAGAATCTCTCAACCAACAAGTGAGAGTGAGAAGATAAAAAACAAACTCTTCTCCTAGACATTGATTTGAGTTTTGCTTCATTCATGAGGCCTAATTAATCATCAAAACAACCTATCATGCTAATTTATTTCATAATTACATCATCAAGACTTCAAAATGCTGAAATTAAATTATCAAGAAAGAAATTTGTGAAGACATGCTTACAAAAGATTGCTACAGGAAAAGGCGTTGCGCATTGAGGGAAAAACATAGCGCAATGATGCAAAAGTGGAGTGCCATCTTGCAGGATGATTTTTGGGGCCCTCTCATGCTCCAAATTGATAAATTGATAGTTTATTAGAATGTTTCAAGTATATATTTGTCATTTGAATACTCAAGCAAGTGATTTGGACACACCAACTAGGAAGAAAATGGATTTTCCCAACGTCACTCTGAAAACGTAGCGCCTTCTTCAAAATAGTGGAAAAAAGTTATTTTTTGAGTATTTTATCCTAATATGTCTACTAAAAAGCTTGCAAAAGTGGATATATGACATTTAGGGGTTATTATATATCCAATCTTATAAATTTTTTCCTGTTCGTATCGTTGAGGACATAGCACAGGACCAAGGCGTTGCGGTTATAGCAGTGTGTCAGGATTTATGGGTTTTCTGCAAAAATAGAGCTCAAAGATGGAGATATATCTCTTAACCGTAAATATTTTTGTACAAATGAGAGAGGTTTTCTTAGATAAGTATTATTTTAAGCAAAAAACATCTCTCATTTCTTGGAAATTCATTTTCTGTTTCTCGTACGCATTGCCACAAAATCATAGCTAAAACGAGAAATTAAATTGAAATTTTTTGACCTTTTGACATAGGTCTCCAAGAAAGTTGAATATCTCCCAATATATGATACTTGTGTAAAACATGAAGGATGTTTTCTTTACTTGGTATACTATTGACAAAAGCCTCTTCCACTTTTGTCATGTTCATCTCCATTCGATGAGAAACACATGTTGAAGAAAAACCATCCCTATGTGCTAAAAATGACCTCTTAATGAGTTTGTGAGGCGCTGATATGTTTGATGTTAGATGGCTCAACTCTTGTGATATGTACTCCATTATTTTACTTCGTATTTTCATTTTTTGTGGTCTCTTCATCCAAGGTGAAACCCTAGCTGACTAGGAGAAATAATTCGGGTTTAGTTTTGGGAAAAGAGGGGATTTTGATAGCTGTGAAGAAATTTAGGGAAATCAAAGGGAGAGGGAAATGGAAAAATTCTATGAAAATTTATGGGGGATAGTGAGGGAGGTTAGGGAACTAAGGAAAGTGGAAATTTAGAATTTGTTTGAGGGGGAGGGTTTCAAACAAGAGAAACATAGTCCAATGGTTTAGAAAGTGTGCTTTATCTAGGGTTTAGGTGGAAATGATGGAATTTGAGGATGGGTTTGATGGAGGGTGTTTAGGAAGGTGTAATTAGGATAGAAAAATGTGTATGAATAGTAGGACACAAGTTTTAACAACAATTCACCATGGAAATCATGAAATATGGAAGACTATTTTCAAAACCCTAGGAGAGGGGAATGAAGCATTGCAATCATAGTTAAGAGAAGTAAGAGATTATTGAGCTTCATGATAAACCGCTAACCTATATTTGTTGCAACACAACCTGAGTATAATGGAAGAAATAACTGCAAAGAGGTTTGTAGCCTTGGAATGAAAACGTACGAGTTGTGAGGATTTATGAATGAGATGACAAATTTTTATGACTTTGACCCTAATGACCTAATTGTGAGAGTGAGCTTAATGAGGACCATGATGATATGAATCAAATGATGATGATGACCTTTCAATGATGGCACATTCAACTGATTCATGAAAATGAATAGAACATGAAAATTTTGAAAGGAGCAATAATAGACCTAGACACACTAGGGAGTGACAAGTTTATTTTGAAAACCTAATGAAGTCATAAAAATTTGACTTTGAGACCCTAAAAAAAACCTTGTAATAGCATATTTGATCAATGGTGATTGGTTGGACTCATAGGCACTAACATTTCCAACCAAGGCTCCAGGACTAGTAACTCAACCCACCAAGGGCTCCAAGGCATTTGTCCAACCAAGGCTCGAGGACTAGTAACTCAAACCAAGTTGTTACAATGCTCCAGAGCATTTCTCCAACAAAGGCTCCAGGAATTAGTAACTCAAACGAAGCTAAAGGAAACATGAGAACCAATGACAAAAACAAAAAAATGGACTCACAACACCATGGTTATCCAATAAATGGCAAGGCTAGGATAATCCACTGTCAATCGAGGAAATCCTTAATGCCAATGACATTTCATGACCAATAAATCATATGGATATGTGATACATGCCAAACTAAGTGAGGAAAACATGCATGCAACTCGATATCTGCAAGAAAAACTCATTGTAGCTTCTTATCCTAATGTGCTCTTGCACATACTTTTTTCCAACATTCAGCTTGGAATAAGTGTCCCATCAACTAAGGTTATTATTTTTCCTTTATTAACTTTTATTACATGGAATTTTCACCAAGGTTGTTCTAGTGTCACATGGGAACCTCGTCATACGAGAACTTCACTACTGTTGGTAACCAATCTAAGTGGTCATTAACTTGCCAATGTACGATGGTCCTAGTAAAGAGCGAAAATGTGCAACAAAGGTGAAACCACACCAATACCTTGCTGGTTGAGACCCATGGAAAGGGAACCATATTTTAGGGATAACCATTTTAGGTGAAAGGAAAGAGTTTTAGCATTGTTGGAGGAAAAGCCACACTTCAGAGGATCTTGAAGAGGCCTTGCAATATGAAATAAGATCTTTGTATTTTAATAACAAAGAGAAGAGACTCAGACTTAGAAGAAAGGAAGAACTAGATAGAAATGTTGTGGAAGCTCAAAGGAATTGCACAACATTGATGCTACCATCCGACTGAGAGAAGGAATTGGTATTTCAAGGAAAGGGTAGATCCGTTCCTTTGTGTTTTTCATCAAAAAAGTAGAACAAATTTTCACAAACCCACAATCATTGTTGAAGATAAACGACAACATTGAAAAAAATTGTTCTTCTATTCTATCAGAGAATAACTATAGTTTTCCCAATGACGTTCTCCAAGCCTCAAGATAAATGAATTGGGAACCTCATATGGTAGAACTGTATGAGGCTATGTAATGGAGACTAACTATCTCTTTCTTTAATTGTGTTTTTCTCTAGATATTTTGTGTAAAATGTAGAAGATCAGTTTAAACAAGGTGGTCGTGAACAATTTTGTGTATGCATAAGAGAGTCGGAAAACAATTTTTGGAGCTCAATCTTTTCCTGTGGTGGTGAATATTACATGTTGGTGGAGTACATTGAAACAACATATATTTTCAGTCATTAGTATTGAATGCCATTGCCATTTTTTGAGAATCAGGCTGAGTGTAAACAACCTTCATGAATCACACTAAAGAGTAAGGGTTCCTGCCAAAGTGACATTTGTGCCCAAAGCCACTACTCACATCTTTCCTAAGGAGTAACATTAAATTCTGCGTTTGGTTTCATGTAAACATATGTGTTAACATGCTCCTGAGTTTGGAAATTTTCGAGTTGTCACATTAAATAAGCGAAGTGATAGATATTTCCCTCTGGATTTGAAAATGGTATTTACTGAAGAATTTCGTGTAGCATGGTATTCCTTTCATAAATTGAAGCCACAGTAAAAGAACCTTCTAGACCTGATTGAGGCACATTTTTAGTGAAAACCCTTTTAGGGGTTTTTCTTTTAAGATAATGGCTAGAATCAATGATTTGTTAGAGTTATTAAACACTCTAATCGTCTCTATTTTCATAACATAACCAAAATCAACAAATCCACTCTTGGTCACATTCAAACATGTATACTAAATGCATAAGAGAAGATAGATTTTTTGCATCTTGAGTGACAATTCCAGCAATATGAGTTACAACAATGGAGCTTATGTTTGAACTTATTTTTGTTCAGAACAAATACAGAATCCCATAAACAACCAAAAAAAATCATATTAGTAAATTTGATCATTCAGTTCTAAGTGCAAGAGAAGATTTGAGTACATATGTAGACATTCATCCACCACTTCCCAAACACATCACGAGACCATTGGAAGAGTTTGTGAGAAACAAACACATAACATGTCTTGGATATGACAAGGAGGTGTATTTTAAGACTTTAGATTATTCAAAACCCATCCAATTTTAGAGTGCTATATTTCTTCAAGACAACGTATTCTCACCTACTCCTCTTCCTCCTCCATAATAGATTTTCAGATGCCAACATTGTGATAGAGTTGGCCATGTAAAATATCATTAATTTGATCTTCAACCGTGTGAGCATATCATAAAACTACTTATCATTCAAACAAATGCTTCAGAAATAATACTCCTACAAGAACGAAGATTCACCTTTGATGGATCTCTTCTTCCCTCTCTTCTTGGTAATGGGCTTCAACAACCAAGAATATATTTATCTCATGCTAAGACTTATTCTGATTGAGAAGTCTTACAATTAATATCTATTCATCTTCTCAGCTTGTATATGACACGGGGGGTGATTGATGGTGATCTATAAGCTTGAAAGATAAATCAAGCGAGTGTAAGCCACAACCCGAACATGTTGTCTCAGCCTAGAGCTAAAGTGAGCCATACATAGATTCAAAGTTCTAGCTACAGAAAGAAAAGCTGCTAAGCATGGATTTGATTGTTGTTAGTCCTTAAACCATTGTAGGCTGAGACTCCCCTTTTCAGGTTGAGGTTCTTCATTTTTCTATAAGTTTAGACCTCTCTTTCCTAGGTCTATGGTCTCCCTCTTAGAACACTTAGTGACACTTCCTCTAGCAAAAGTGTTAAAATTGGCAACTAGGGCTAAACTCCACGTGGGTCATATTATTTATGGCAACTGATATTTTTCTTGGATCCCTCTCATCGAGAGGTGTAGGATTGATCTAAATATCATCCAATTCAGATAAGTATTCATGGAGTTATGAATTTATTTTCATTATAAGACAATTCATCAAGGTCGGCTAGCAACCAAATAAACCCCACATGTGCTCAACGTTTTAGTATAAATAGAGGTGCCCTTCAAGTCATTTCAACACACTTGGGATCTCTTCCTCTCTCTACTTGTCTTTGGGTTTTAGTAGGAGGGGAGATCCTAAGGAATAACGTTGCCTTGATCCAGAGGGTAAAAGGCCGAAACTGTTGGAAAATACGGAATTGCAAGAAAAGCCGAAAAAGTCGGAACTGCTGGAAAAGCCTGAACTACTAGAAAAGCCAAAAAAGCCGAAAAAGTTGGAACTACCAGAAAAGCTAGAAAAGCCGAAACTACAGGAAAATATGGAACTGTCGGAAAAATCGGAACTACCGGAAAGGTCAGAATTGCCAGAAAAGTTGGAACTGCTAGGAAAGCCGGAACTGCAAGAAAAGCTGGAACTGCGAGAAAATTTGGAACTACCGGAAAAGTGGAACTGTCAGAATTGCTGGAAAAGTCAGAACTGTTGGAAAAGCCAGAACTGCTGGAACTGCCAGGACTGCCAGAATTGTTGAGAACAACAGGAACTACTAGAACCATTAGGATTAGCTGGAACTTCCAAACCAAGAATTTCAAAAATAGTTGGAGCATTTGTCTCCAAAGGAGAGCAGCATGTAAGGGACAACTAACTGACATTGAGACAGTTTTATTGTACTTAGTAGCAAATACACCAAGCATGTAATGTTACAGCTAGCATGCAAGGGACAACTAGCATGCAACAACAAGCATGCTAAGGACAATAAGCATGCTAGGGACAACAAGCAAGCAAGGTGAAGCCAACACATAGGTCAGGATGGAAACACGGTGTAGAAATGGCACATAATGCAGTACAGTGATGGGTATAGTCATGATTAATGAAGCATGATGAGATGCAACATAGTGACGAAGGGTGCAACATGGTGCAGTGCAGTGAGGTGCAGCATGATGATGAAATGCACCACAACGATAGGTGAAGGAGTAACCTTAGAGAATTAGTTGAAGCAGCATGTCTTCAACTGATCTCATGTATCATATTCTTAGAGATGATCTATGCTCTTATCTAGATAAGTTAAATTGTTGACTTTTGTTGTAAATGTACTATCTCTCTCTCTCTCTGCTGAACTATTGAAGAACCTATAAGAAGAATTGATCAAGGGTTTGCCCACATTGGCGTTTGTCCTTGGCTAGCTCCACATCTTCTCTCCTCTTATCTTGGCTTGTCTTCTGTGATTTATGTTTATGTTCTATCTGCAGTTTACTTTAATGTTGATGTGATTGCTAATCTAGAAAAGGTATTGAGGTAACCGTGAAAATTGAAATAAATTGCTCTAAACATAGAACATACCTAAAATTAACATGGTATTAGAGCTGAGGTGAAGACAATGCCCAAGCAAGAGTGAAAGAGCAATCATCAAAGACAGTTGGGAAAGGACAAAAGGATCAATGGATTCCTCATCCCTCTTCAAATTCACCAAGGGTGAAGTCGAAGAAGAGAATATTATCAGAATGGTGTAGCAGAAGTTTCTGATGGCCTAACTAAAGATCACTTCAATGGGAAGCCCAAATCTAAGGGTGAAAGGAAAGGTAGATGCCTTGGTTGTAATAAGTTCTGTCATTATGTGAAGGAGTGTCTGACGTAGGGACACATCACTTGATGATGATAACAATGATTCGAGGGACATCTTCAATTATCAGAGGAATAATAGGTAATGTAGGTCATCAAGGAAATGGCTGACTCTTCATAAAAAGCAAGGAACCCCAAGTATGAAGAATCAAATATTGTTTCTAATAAGATAAAGAAACGTTATCTTATATGGGCCCTCTCCTTCAAATTGTTTTGGAATCTAGCTTATTGATCGTAGTGCTTCAAGGCACCTCGTCGGACAGAAGGGTGCTCTCTTAAATTTGGTAGAGACGGAAGCAACCATGGGATTATACTTGGAGACGATGCCACTTATCCCAGAAAGGGTGTAGGGAATGTTAGCCCTCAATCGAATGAGGGTAACTTGATTCATTTACAAAATCTCTTTTATGTACTTGATCGTAAGAAGAATTTGGTGTCCATCACGGAAATGGAAGTCAAAGGTTTCAGGGTGGCATTCATCAATGGAAAGGTACGTGTTAAAAAATATAATTTTCAAAGATTCTTTTTCTCATGGGTTCATAGTTGGCAATTTGTATCAAGATGCAGGATGGTCCATTGGGGATCATGTAAATTGACATATTGCCTCTATAACACCAGAGGTCTACCTATGGGGCCGTACCTCATGTGAGTCAAATGGTGATAGGGATGTTTGAATTCAAGTAGAGCATGAAGGTACATGTCTGAGATGTACTGAAGGAAAATCTTAAAAGGGGACCGTTTCCCTCATGCAGCAAGTCCACATGTTTGGAACAACCCGAGGAGTTTGAGATTCATGATTGGGAATCTCATGTATACAGGTGGAAGAAAGCCCTCTATGGCTTGAAGCAAAACACATTGGGAGTAGTATGAGAGGATTGATAGCTATCTGATGAAGCTAAGATTCACTAGGCGTGAAACCGATCCAAACCATCACCCGAAGGTTGTGGATGATAGACCTCTCATACCAGCACCTTATGAGGACGACCTATTTCTGGAAGGTGCAGAAGCTCTCATTTGCAGAAGTAAGAGGGAGTTGGATTTCGTATGTGGAATGATAAATTGGAATCCTGTGACTACCTCGAGGATCTTAACTTTCAAAAGTTATATGGTAGTGATGTTGGACCAGATTTGGGAAATGCCCTTGAGTTTCATAAACTCGTTCGTGTTGATGTTCATGGTGAACTTCCGTTCAGACATATGTTTTATAGTTAGCATGGTGAGCTCCTATTTGGTTGAGCCTCATTGTATTGGTACCAAGAAGCTCTAATTGATTGAGATACACTACCGGAAATATGAAACTGCATGATTATTAGAATGTTGACTGTGCAAGCAGTGTGGAGGATCACTAGAGCACTTCTCAGTGCTGGTTCTCTTTGGATTCTGCTTCGATATCATGGATGAGAAGGAAGAAGAAGTTGGTTGATATAAGCACCGCCGAGACCAAATACATAGCTACGAGTATGATCTCGTGTGAAGCTGCATGGTTGCAGAAGCTCCTAAGTGAGTTGTTTGTACACATGATGAATACCACTATGATTCTCTGTGACAACCAGAGGGGGGGTTCAATTATTGAGGAATCTCATATTCGATGATTCCTCCAGCAGATAGACATTAGACACTGCCTTATCTGCGATATGGCAAGTTGATGAGCGAGGAGCCTCCATCACATTGACACTGATGTACAGGTCGCAGACATTTTGTCAAAGCCCCATGGAAAGGTCAAATCTGTGAATTTCCTGAACGACTTGGAGTTGTTGAGAGACCTTCTTATAAGGGTCATGCATGTTGCATGCATTGAGCTCTCGGAGCTCTGGGGGGCATGGAGTACTTACTGGAGCAACATCTGACCACAGGGAGACTCACCCTCCCCAGGTGGTGCGCTACGAATAGGATGATTAGTTCTCCCATGGAAATTGTGGAACAAGATGATTAGTTGTCCTGTGGCCTGGGATGATTAGTTCTTCTGTGGAAACTATGGAACAGGATCATTAGTTCTCCTATGGGCTAGGATGATTTGTTCTCCATGGCGACTATGGAAGAGGATGATTAGTTCTCCTGTGGGCCAGGATTATTTGTTCTCCTTGGTGACAGGATGATTAGTTCTCCTATGGGCCACGATGATTAGTTCTCCATGGCATCCACTGGTAGGATGATTTGTTCTCTTGTGGACAGGATGATTAGTTCTCCTGTCGAGGCAACCTACCCATGCATTCTAGGACTCATGGGAAGTATCTCTCATCTGATCAATGAGTAGGGAAATCAGGATAGGGACCATAGTAGTACTATCTATGGACAAATCACTCTATATACCATACTCTCTATGCTAAGATGACCTCCATTGATCTGGGATCAATGAAACTGATCTGGGATCAATATGAGTGGTTTGAGACACTCTCTTGTGACATTGATCTTGGGTCAATGAAACTTATCTAGGATCAGTATGAGTGGTTTGTGACACTCTCTTCTGATATTGATCTAGGATCAATAAACTGCCTTTGGGTCAGTAAGAGTAATGCAACACACTCTCTTCAGATGAAACGACTTCGTGTCAGTAGAGAATGGTATGAGACATTCTCAATCAATTCTTCTTCTTCATGGTTGAGCAGAGCAGAGCTCAGCAGATCAAAGCAGAGTAGAGCTCAGCAGATTAGAGCAGAGCAAAGTAGTGTAGGGCACTGATGGAAGAGATAGTACAGTAAGACTATGGATCAATGGATGGAGTTATCCCTAGTTGAGAGGGAGTGTTAAAATTGGAAACTAGGGCCGAACTTCATGTGGGTCATATTATTTATGGTAGGTGATATTTTTCTTGGATCCCTCTCATCGAGAGGTGTAGGATTTATCTAAAGATCATATGATTTTGATAAGTATTCATGGAGTTATGAATTTATTTGCGTTATAAGACAATTCGTTAAGGTCGGCTAGCAAGCAAATAAACCCCACGTGTGCTCAACATTTTAGTATAAATAGAGGTGGCCTTCAAGCCATTTCAAGACACCAGGATCTCTTCCTCTCTCTACTTGTATTTGGGTTTTAGTAGGAGAAGAGATCCTAAAGAATAATGTTGCCCTGATCCAGAGGGAAGAAATCCGGAACTGCCAGAAAAGATGGAACTGTCAGTAAAGTAGGAAAAGCTAGAACTACCAGAAAATCTGGAAAATATAGAAAAGCTAACAAATCTGGAAAAGTTGGAACTACCGGAAAAGCCGAAAAAGCTGGAAGTACTGGAAAAGTCGGAACTGCCGGAAAAGCCGGAACAGCTAGAAAAGTTGGAACTACGAGAAAAGCTGGAACAGCCAGAAAGGCTGGAAATTTCGAAACTGTCGGAAAAGCAGGAACTATCGGAAAAGCAGGAACTGTCAGAAAAGTCAAAACTACCGGAACTGCTGCAACTGTCAGAATTGTCGAGAACAACCGAAACTGCCAGAACTGTCGGGAACAGTTGGAACTACCAGAACTACCGGGAACTACCAAAGCAGCTAGAGCATCTATCTCCGAAGGAGAGCAGCATGCAAGGGACAGCTAACTAACATTGAGACAATTGTATGGTACTTAGTAGCAAATACACCAAGCATGCAATGTTACAGCTAGCATGCAAGGGACAACTAGCATACAACAACAACCATGCTAGGGATAACATGCATGCTAGGGACAACAAGAAAGAAAGGGAGAACAAGCAAGCATGGTGTAACCAAAAAATAGGTCAGGATGGAAACATGGTGCAACAATGACACATAATGCATTACAGTGATGGGTACAGTCATGATTAATGAAGTGTGATGAGATGCAGCATAGTGATTATGGGTGCAGCATGGTGCACCGCGGTGAGGTGCAACGTGATGATGAAATGCAGCACAACAATAGGTGAAGGAGTCACCTTGGAGAATTAGTTGAAGGAGCATGTCTTCAACTGATCTCATGCATCATCTTCTTAGGGATGATCTATGCTCTTATCTAGATAAGTCAAAGTGTTGACTTCTATTGTAATCGTTCTCTCTCTCTCTCTCTCTCTCTCTCTCTCTCTCTCTGTGCTGAACTATTGAAGAACATATAAGAAGAATTGATCAAGGGTTTCCCCACATTGGGTATTGTTCCTGGCTAGCACCACATCTTGTGTCCTCTTGTCTTGGCTTGTCTTCTACAATTTATGTTTATGTTCTATCTGCAATTTACTTTAATGCTGATGTGATTGGTAATCTGGAAAGGATATTGAGCTAACTGTGAAAATTGAAATAAATTGCTCTAAGCATAGAACATACCTAAAATTAACAAAAAGGCTAACAAGTTCTTTCTATATTTGGAAGTATTCTTCGAACTACACTAAGTGTTCTAGGTTGAGACCTCAATGTCTCCCTTTTGAAGACAATACACACCACATTCTCTAGTAGAAGACTTAAACTTCTAGAATGTTTTGGAAGTGTTTCAAGAACTACACTAAGTGTTCAAGTGTTGGTGGTCATCCTTAAATCATCATTGGTTGATTCCTCAAGTTATCCCATTTTATACCCTCAGTTGAAGGAGCAGTAGAGCCTCTACCTATGCTAAGACTTGAAACACTTAGACTTATCTACCAAACCTCCAATGCTTCCTTTTTTCTCCTTCGTACTGCCTAGAGCTTACTTACATAGCTCTTTTTTATACAATCCCATGGTCCATGGACCATGGCTAGATCTTTACATCCTACTTGATACTTTACAATATAAGGGCAGAAAACCCTTTATGACTCTTGACACCTTTCCACTCCGTGACCACAAAATGCAGAGAATTTACAATTTTATTACAAAATTGTTCGAAAATATGGGCTTTTAGCCCCAAAACTGCTCTTGGGGAACCCATTCCCAACATATTCATATATACCTATTTAGATTCAGGGGGGATGTTGAGCATCTAATCCGCTAAAGGTTATGGTGTGGAATTTGAAGAGTGATTGAAGTCCAAGATATTACTTACATGAAAGTTGATGCTCACACACATTGTATAGATATATATCGTTGTGAATATTAAATGCAACTCATGATTTATCTTATTTGGTTATTCATTCCATGTATATGCTTAACATGTTTTCTCTACTTTACAATTATTTTGAGTGTCCCACTTTCTTCATATGTTCAACCTAAAATACCCAAAAATTCTCACTATTTGGGAGTGAGGAAATGCTGTAACATTATATTTTTACTTAATCATAATTCAAAGTAGCTCATAACAATCATTTACATAACTCTATTACAACATGCATTGCAGAACTCCAATCTAAGAACAAAACCATAGGAAGAATGGAAACCTTTACATGACTAAAATTATGGACTATATTTGCATGCTAATATTATACACCATATCTTCATGGAATGTAGATCTTTGTGTCTTTTTGCAAACTAATCTAAAGGTCAATATGTTAAAATAAACATTTTTTTATAAAGCTAATATCTAACAACTTAGGTTCATAATAATATAATATTATCATTCTTTAATCACAATTTATCTCTATAAACCTCATTATTGACCTCCCATGTGAAAACACGACATTCAAATTAATTATTAGTAATGATTAAGTGGATGGTGGCCATTTAACTTCCCTCTAATATTTATAGTATTATACAAATCTCAAAGGTTCAAATTTAACCTCTTCTAATTAATATATCTCAAATCAATTAATTAAATAAAATATATAATAGTATGGTATTGGTCCATGGTATTGTAACAAAAGCTATTTACAAGTTTACCTTGTAAAATGAATGTGAATCTCCATGGTTAAGAATATGTGTTATTTAATTTTCTAATTAGTAATAATAATAATAATTTAAATTAAGGTTAAAATTTAGTTTATTTGTATGATCTTTTTTAATTAGAATAATGTGAAATGTATCTTAAAATAAGAGTTTTGATTCTTATCATAAATACTTATCTAGTTACCTATTAGAAGCATACTATGTTCCATACTAATCATAGTGATGATCAAGTTCCTATTTAAAAGAGGTCTCACCCATATATGTTTAAAATATAAGCATTCTTGCTTATACATCATGGTCGATGCAGATGCTATAATGAGTGGGATATCTCTAATAAGTGGGATAGCTCTATGGCCCAAGGAATAATAGTTACCTGCTATGCCACTTACCACTAACTCTAATATTTGATGCAATAGAGATACATGCTCTTTATATTCTTAACATTGTTCATGAAAACCTTTTTCATTGAATAACACCTTACTAGGGATTGTATAATTATCCTTTTATTTAGTCAATTCCCTTTATAGCACTTGTAGGGGTGTCAATTTTCTTGTATTCTATTTGTGATAACATGATGATTATATCATTAACTTGATACATTGTTATCCACTACTTAGAATAATTTATTTCACTGCAAGGTTTAATTTTTCTGCAAGGACAAGAATATTCTAGTTGACTATGATAACATTAAAAATTTTCAATCCAATGGACTTCCATGTAGCCCTACCCATTATTGTAGATATCATTGAACACAAGCATGAGCATAAGCACAACCATATCCTTCATGAAAATTGAACAAGGGATAAGTAAGAGAATTTTCTTCGTGAAACTTGAACCCTAATGAGAAATTGAATAATACCCCACATTCATTTTTTTTTTTTTTAACAAATTCAAATGAACTACTGATTAGTGTCAAGAGGTTGTACAATGGAGAATGGAAAAATATGACTAAAATGTGAAGAATTTTGCACCTTCTCATCTTCTCCCTGCAACAAAAATTTAAGACTTCTGAATTCTGAATTCTACGCCTTCCCTACCAAAAATTTTTTTTAGTTAAATTTAAAAACTACTTGGCGAGTCATATGATTAATAATTTAAAACTACCTATATCATTGAAGTCCACCCCACAGTAATAGAGAGCAGTGGGGAAAGTTAAAAAATGGCATATCTTTCAGCATGAGGATGATATTTGTTGGTTCATTGCTAGGGCTTGCAATATACATGGGCCCAAACCCATTTCATTGAGTCTCTTTGCCCATTTCCACAACTTTAAACCATATGCAGTCGAATCCCCACCATGGTCATAGCTTCCTTAGTTAAAGGAGGAGAAAAAAAAAACTTCAGAATTCTGAGATCAAGTTCTGGAACGAAGTCTAGGGATGAGAGAGCATCGCCTTTGTGTTAGAAATAATACTGAGAGGGGGGGTGAATCAGTATTATCAGATCAGATAAAACTTTTTCAATTTCATACTCAGATTCATACACGCAGCTTCAGTTAAGGATATCAGCGTATATACGCGACTTCGTTAAGGGCAACTAGCGTACATGCAGTAATATTATGATTCAGCTATCTTATCTTCAGTAAATGCATCAGAACATTATTAACCATATTAGCAGTAAACAGGTGCAGTATAACAGAACAGATCATCACACATAAGGCACACACATGAACACCATGATATAAGGTGGAAACCCAATGTGGATGAAAACCACCTGCTGCAATTTGTTTCTATCTTCCTTTAATAAGAAACTTCTTTTACAATGTACTGGTGCAGTCCTTTACCAGCACGCAGGCTACAACCTGAAGAGGGCTACAACCCTCATACCTCTTGTACTAGCCGATCCATTTACTAGTACGTAGGTGCCAACCCTACAGAAGGCTACAACCTTCACTCGTTTTCCAGCTGCTCCTGGAAGGGAGCTACAACCCCCTGGCTCTTGCACTGGCTGATACGTTTACCAGTACGTAGGTGCCGGCCTACGATCTTCCCGGGACCACGTTTCATACATTTTCATACTGGATCCATAAGACAATCACCATTGTAGTACAACCTGCATCATCAATCACTGAAACACCCAATACTGAATCACTGAAACCTTGTCAACAACATCATAACAACAACTAGATCCAACTCCATCTTCAAATATCATACTTCACATTGTATACACTACTTGGATGAACCCAACCTGCGTGTATACGCTCTTTTACCAAAACCAACCCGCGTACAGATCTGCAAATTCAAGCTTAAAACTCTGCAGCTATATCAGACATCAAAACATACCCAGATCATAATAATAATAAACATGCGTCAGTAGATCTAGTATGTCCACAGTCAAACCATATGAAGATAATTATTCCAAGCCTTGAGATCTCGTTCCATCATCCTCCACATGAGTGAAACCTTGGTTCAGATCACCAACCCATAACCAGCATTTGGATCTCACACTTCCTCAGATCTTCATCACTCACACACACTCACTACTTCATCTGGCCTAATGATCTTTCTCCTTATATAGCTTTAGGCCCTTCACAATACCACGGTCCAAAACCATAGTAACCCAATCCCATCAACTCAATACTAGGGATCAACACGTCTGTCGAGACTCCATGGTCCAAAACCATAGGGACAAATTCCAAGGACTAACTACCACGGACCAAAAGTAAGCTTTCCGACATGTACGCTCTTTTCCGTTCATGAAACTGCATGTATACCCTACTTGGTATATAGCGAACCTGCGTAGATGCGACTTGGTATATAGTGAACCAGCGGGTATATGCGACTTGGGCTTAATGAACCTACGTGTATGAACTTTCTTGGCCTGCTGTACTAAGATCTATCCTCTAATTAAGTTGCCATCACCTGTACCAACCTCTGAGTGAGTTGCCATTAAGGACAACACTTGAATCATAATGCCAACAATCTCCCCCTTTGGACTTGATGGCAACCACCACACCAAGTCACTCTCCCCCTTTGACATCAAGGGCAAAGGGCAGACCAAGATATTCTATTCTTTGGTATACCTTTTGCTGTCCATACTCCCCCTGAAGTTCCTGATTGGGCTCCCCTTTGTATATGCCAAGTTGTATCAATCCATCCATGCTCCCCTTGAGCAGATGCAGATTCTAAGACCAACAATTCATTCAAGACCATGACTATCATTCATCATATGTGATCTGTACCATAAGCATCAGCCTGCAATATCGTTCCTTTGATCAAACAGCAAGATGTATCATTTAGCTTCATAGACTTTATCAACAAATTCTAACCATAATGCCAACAATGTAAAAGGCATGTGCTCCCCCTCAACCTGTGCCATCTATTTTTCTGTTAGATCTGATCATGCATACATCAGTAATAAGCATCAAGATCTCATCATCATCAAGTTAGGATTAAAACACTTCTAACATCTTACAAGTATCAAAACATTTCCAGACATCCTCAGTAGACTGTAATTGTTAACCAAGAGAGCAGATATTGGACTGAATCATATCAGACCCCTTTTCTGAGCCTATCCCCACTGCATTTCTTCAGACTGACATATACGCAATTTTGTAGTGTGAAACTCGCGTATATACGCGACTTCCCTTAATTAAACTTGCGTATGAGAATTAGAACACTGAAGTTCTATACCTTCACCTCCCCCTGAGTCTATTATGTATGTGCTGTGCTGAGTACCTTGTGCTGTGCCACATCTTTCTGACTGAACTTCCTTCTTCTTCCATATCTTCAAGCATGTTGATGATTTCTTCTTATCATGAGCTTTGTTCCTGAAATCCTTCGCTCTATGTCCAAACTTGTTACATGCATAGCATCTTACATGTTTCATATTCCTCCTATAGCAATCAACAGCTTTGTGGCCAAACATATTGCAAGAAAAGCAATATCCATTAAAGTACCTTGAATGTGATGATCTTTCTGCATGATGGTCTTGAAACCTTCTTCTTCTACATATGGCTGCAACATGTCCAAGATTATGACATACATAACATTCAACATTATTCATGGGAGGAGTAAAAGATTTTCTTTGAGGAGTCTCTTTCCTTGACTGTTGATGGGGTTGTCCTTTCATTTCCTTGTAGAGCCTTTCAGATTTTGCATTAGAGATTCTTGTCTTACTTTGTGAACCAGATTCACCTTCAATAGAATCATGAAAACCAAGACCAGTTTTGATAGCAGGGAACCTTTGACTACTAAGAATATCATCCAAGATCTTAGTACTATCTTGAAATCGTAATAGTTTATCTTTTTCTTCTAATTTACTTTTCAAGATATTTACCTCAACTTGATGTTGTTCTTCTTTTTCCAGACATTGCTTCTTCAAGGTCTCTTCAGCTTTCCTTCCTTCATCCAACTGATGCCTTAGTTCGAGGATCTCGTTTTCTTGCTCTTTATTCAGCGCTAGCAGCATTTGTCGAATTCTGGATGCACATTCCAACTGATCTTTTAATATGATGATTTCTTCTTTGAGGGCATTCTCCCTTTTGCTAGGTAGATCTTGTTGATCTATGATTTGATCTAATGCTTCATTTGCTTGTCCATCTTCAATCTGAGGTTATTCAGGATCTAAATACTTGCTTCCACTCAACGGTAGGTTGTCATTGTTCCTTTGAGCTGTCTTCTTCTTCTGACGTGCTTTCTTCCCCATTGTTCTATGAATCTCCTTCAAGCGATCAAGTTTCTCTGAAGGACCTGCTCTAATACCAATTGTTGGAAATAATACTGAGTGGGGGGGTGAATCAGTATTATCAGATCAGATAAAACTTTTTCAATTTCATACTCAGATTCATACACGCAGCTTCAATTAAGGATATCAGCGTATATACGCGACTTCGTTAAGGGCAACTAGCGTACATGCAATAATCTTATGATTCAGTTAGCTTATCTTCAGTAAATGCATCAGAACATTATTAACCATATTAATAGTAAACAGGTGCAGTATAACAGAACAGATCATCACACATAAGGCACACACATGAACACCATGATATAAGGTGGAAACCCAATGTGGGTGAAAACCACCTGCTGCAATTTGTTTCTATCTTCCTTTAATAAGAAACTTCTTTTACAATGTACTGGTGCAGTCCTTTACCAGCACGCAGGCTACAACCTGCAGAGGGCTACAACCCTCATAGCTCTTGTACTAGCCGATCCATTTACTAGTACGTAGGTGCCAACCCTACAGAAGGCTACAACATTCACTCGTTTTCCAGCTGCTCCTGGAAGGGAGCTACAACCCCCTGGCTCTTGCACTGGCTGATATGTTTACCGGTACGTAGGTGCCGGCCTACGATCTTCCCGGGACCACGTTTCATACATTTTCATACTGGATCCATAAGACAATCACCACTGTAGTACAACATGCATCATCAATCACTGAAACACCCAATACTGAATCATTGAAACCTTGTCAACAACATCATAACAACAACCAGATCCAACTCCATCTTCAAATATCATACTTCACATTATATACGCTACTTGGATGAACCCAACCTACGTGTATACGCTCTTTTACCAAAACCAACCTACGCACAGATCTGCAAATTCAAGCTTAAAACTCCGCAGCTATATCAGACATCAAAACATACCCAGATCATAATAATAATAAACATGCGTTAGTAGATCTAGTCTGTCCACAGTCAAACCATATGAAGATAATTATTCCAAGCCTTGAGATCTTGTTCCATCATCCTCCACATGAGTGAAACCTTGGTTCAGATCACCAACCCATAACCAACATTTGGATCTCACACTTCCTCAGATCTTCATCACTCACACACACTCACTACTTCATCTGGCCTAATGATCTTTCTCCTTATATAGCTTTAGGCCCTTCACAATACCACAGTCCAAAACCATAGTAACCTAATACCATCAACTCAATACTAGGGATCAACACGTCTGTCGAGACTCCATGGTCCAAAACCATAGGCACAAATTCCAAGGACTAACTACGACGGACCAAAAGTAAGCTTTCCGACAGGTACTCTCTTTTCCGTTCATGAAACTGCGTGTATACCCTACTTGGTATATAGCGAACCTGCGTACACGCGACTTGTTATATAGTGAACCAGCGTGTATACGCGACTTGGGCTTAATGAACCTGCGTGTATGAACTTTCTTGGCCTGCTGTACTAAGATCTGTCCTCTGATTAAGTTGCCATCACCTGTACCAACCTCTGAGTGAGTTGCCATCAAGGACAACACTTGAATCATAATGCCAACAATCTCCCCCTTTGGACTTGATGGCAACCACCACACCAAGTCACTCTCCCCCTTTGACATCAAGGGCAAAGGGCGGACCAAGATATTCTGTTCTTTGGTATACCTTTTGCTGTCCATACTCCCCCTGAAGTTCCTGATTGGGCTCCCCTTTGTATATGCCAAGTTGTATCAATCCATCCATGCTCCCCCTGAGCAGATGCAGGTTCTAAGACCAGCAATTCATTCAAGACCATGACTATCATTCATCATATGTGATCTGTACCATAAGCATCAGCCTGCAATATCATTCCTTTGATCAAACAGCAAGATGTATCATTTAGCTTCATAGACTTTATCAACAACTTCTAACCATAATGCCAACAATGTAAAAGGCATGTGCTCCCCCTCAACCTGTGCCATCTATTTTTCTGTTAGATCTGATCATGCATACATCAGTAATAAGCATCAAGATCTCATCATCATCAAGTTAGGATTAAAACACTTCTAACATCTTACAAGTATCAAAACATTTCCAGACATCCTCAGCAGACTGTAATTGTTAACCAAGAGAGCAGATATTGGACTGAATCATATCAGACCCCTTTTCTGAGCCTATCCCCACTGCATTTCTTCAGACTGACATATACGCGATTTTGCAGTGTGAAACTCGCGTATATACGCGACTTCCCTTAATTAAACTTGCGTATGAGAATTAGAACACTGAAGTTCTATACCTTCAGCTCCCCCTGAGTCTGTTATGTCTGTGCTGTGCTGAGTACCTTGTGCTGTGCCACATCTTTCTGACTGAACTTCCTTCTTCTTCCATATCTTCAGGCATGTTGATGATTTCTTCTTATCATGAGCTTTGTTCCTGCAATCCTTTGCTCTATGTCCAAACTTGTTACATGCATAGCATCTTACATGTTACATATTCCTCCTATAGCAATCAACAACTTTGTGGCCAAACATATTGCAAGAAAAGCAATATCCATTAAAGTACCTTGAATGTGATGATCTTTCTGCATGATGGTCATGAAACCTTCTTCTTCTACATATGGCTGCAACATGTCGAAGATTATGACATACATAACATTCAACATTATTCATGGGAGGAGTAAAAGATTTTCTTTGAGGAGTCTCTTTCCTTGATTGTTGATGGGGTTGTCCTTTCATTTCCTTGTAGAGCCTTTCAGATTTTGCATTAGAGATTCTTGTCTTACTTTGTGAACCAGATTCACCTTCAATAGACTCATGAAAACCAAGACCAGTTTTGATAGCAGGGGACCTTTGACTACTAAGAATATCATCCAAGATCTTAGTACTATCTTGAAATCGTAATAGTTTATCTTTTTCTTCTAATTTACTTTTCAAGATATTTACCTCAACTTGATGTTGTTCTTATTTTTCCAGACATTGCTTCTTCAAGGTCTCTTCAGCTTTCCTTCCTTCATCCAACTGATGCCTTAGTTCGAGGATCTCGTTTTGTTGCTCTTTATTCAGCGCTAGCAGCATTTGTCGAATTCTGGATGCACATTCCAACTGATCTTTTAATATGATGATTTCTCCTTTGAGGGCATTCTCCCTTTTGCTAGGTAGATCTTGATGATCTATGATTTGATCTGATGCTTCATTTGCTTGTCCATCTTCAATCTGAGGTGATTCAGGATCTGAATACTTTCTTCCACTCAATGGTAGGTTGTCATTGTTCCTTTGAGCTGTCTTCTTCTTCTGACGTGCTTTCTTCCCCATTGTTCTACGAATCTCCTTCAAGCGATCAAGTTTCTCTGAAGGACCTGCTCTGATACCAATTGTTGGAAATAATATTGAGAGGGGGGGTGAATCAGTATTATCAGATCAGATAGAACTTTTTCAATTTCATACTCAGATTCATACATGCAGCTTCAGTTAAGGATATCATCGTATATACGCGACTTCGTTAAGGGCAACTAGCGTACATGCAGTAATCTTATGATTCAGTTAGCTTATCTTCAGTAAATGCATCAGAACATTATTAACCATATTAACAGTAAATAGGTGCAGTATAACAGAACAGATCATCACACATAAGGCACACACATGAACACCATGATATAAGGTGGAAACCCAATGTGGGTGAAAACCACCTGTTGCAATTTGTTTCTATCTTCCTTTAATAAGAAACTTCTTTTACAATGTACTGGTGCAGTCCTTTACCAACACGCAAGTTACAACCTGCAGAGGGCTACAACCCTCATAGCTCTTGTACTAGCCGATCCATTTACTAGTACGTAGGTGCCAACCCTACAGAAGGCTACAACCTTCATTCGTTTTCCAGCTGCTCCTGGAAGGGAGCTACAACCCCCTGGCTCTTGCACTGGCTGATATGTTTACCAGTACGTAGGTGTCGGCCTACGATCTTCCCGGGACCACGTTTCATACATTTTCATACTGGATCCATAAGACAATCACCATTGTAGTACAACCTGCATCATCAATCACTGAAACACCCAATACTGAATCACTGAAACCTTGTCAACAACATCATAACAACAACCAGATCCAACTCCATCTTCAAATATCATACTTCACATTATATACGCTACTTGGATGAACCCAACCTACGTGTATACGCTCTTTTACCAAAACCAACCTGCGTACAGATCTGCAAATTCAAGCTTAAAACTCCGCAGCTATATCAGACATCAAAACATACCCAGATCATAATAATAATAAACATGCGTCAGTAGATCTAGTCTGTCCACAGTCAAACCATATGAAGATAATTATTCCAAGCCTTGAGATCTCGTTCCATCATCCTCCACATGAGTGAAACCTTGGTTCAGATCACCAACCCATAACCAGCATTTGGATCTCACACTTCCTTAGATCTTCATCACTCACACACACTCACTACTTCATCTGGCCTAATGATCTTTCTCCTTATATAGCTTTAGGCCCTTCACAATACCACAGTCAAAAACCATAGTAACCCAATACCATCAAGTCAATACTAGGGATCAACACGTCTGTCGAGACTCCATGGTCCAAAACCATAGGCACAAATTCCAAGGACTAACTACCACGGACCAAAAGTAAGCTTTCCGACATGTACTCTCTTTTCCGTTCATGAAACTGTGTGTATACCCTAATTGGTATATAGCGAACCTGCGTACATGCGACTTGGTATATAGTGAACCAGCGGGTATACGCGACTTGGGCTTAATGAACCTGCGTGTATGAACTTTCTTGGCCTGCTATACTACGATCTGTCCTCTGATTAAGTTGCCATCACCTGTACCAACCTCTGAGTGAGTTGCCATCAAGGACATGTTGATGCCTCGAAAATCGCTGCAACAACATTGGGGGATAGCCACCCGGTCCGGACCTTAAAAGCAGCTCCTTTTCCGTTTGGTGTGGTGGCTCCGACTGTTCATCGAGGTCCAGTTACCTTCTCCCTATTGCTATTGGTTTATAATGTACCTTTAACTACCAATAGACAGGGACATCAGATCACTTCTTCTTGCTGATCAGGCAAGAGAATGACCCTTAAGTTGATTTGGGTTCAGCCAAGCCTCAACTAAAATTTTGCCTCTTTGAGGAGAGAACTTAAAAGAATGTAGAATTTACTCTAAATGCAAGCTTATTCTATGATGCAAGCAAAAGAAACTAATCTAAATCCTATCTTAATTAGGCAGATATAGATCTAACCCAACTAAGAGCAAGATAATTAAAGTATTGGGATTTAGATATGTCTTGTTTATAATGAATACCAAGTTAATGAAGTAGTTCAATTAACTGATATTATGGATATCAAAACACATCCTATTGAGACCTCTTAACTGGAATAATAAATCAACAACACTCAGGAAGTAGTTCACATAAATGATATTGATTATCAAATCAGCAAATCCAATAACTAAACAATAATATGTGGAAATAGTTCACAACATATTACCACTCAATAAATCAGTTTTAATAAGGCAGATTTCTGAGTAAATAGTTACTCAGAAATCAGAAATTAATTCATAAGAACAGAGATACATGATAACAACATTGAGACAAACTGCCCATATTGACAATAGTGCATAAACATGAATAAAATGACACATTCTTGTTACCATAAAAATGAAACTGATATTTGAAATAGTAGTATTAAAAATACCAATTTATTGCATCCATTTCTCTGTCCTTGGTCTCCAACAGCCCTTTACATTGCTTGAATTTCTGCCTTCAAAACTAGAGCCACAATAGTGCAAGCTTTGTTCTTCATGCATAATTCAATATACAAAGGGAAAATCCTCAATAATCCCCAGATCTGAGATTTTTCACTCCTCTCTCCTACAACTCTAAATTCCAATTACAATAGTGCTTTCATGGAGTCTAAAATTGCAGAGGAGAGCAGCCCTTTTTACATTCTGCAATCTGTTATTTATAATATTTCTAAAAGAATTTTTTGGAGAGGAGAGTTTGTTGAAGAGAAATCTGCCAAATATAATTTTAATTGCTCCTAATTCTGATCTTCAATTGCTGGAGCATTCTCATTGCTTGAAATCCTTTTCTCCATATCTTTTCCACTGTTTTCCTGCAAAAGAAATCAAAATAAATTAAAATGCAATCAAAATATCTTTTCTGGCAATTAAATCAAACCCAATCAAATTCTATTTAAATAAATAATTAAAAACAAAATATAAGCTCTGTATTGATGCTTGGAATGGTTTGATTGGTAAATGATATTATTGACCAATGGATCTGCAATTAGAAGAGGCTTTGGACAAATGAAATTGAAAACAATAACTCAGAAAATTGATTTTGTTTTCAAAATTCGGAGCTTGATCTTCTGCCTGATTTTTGACCCAATAAATGAGTAAATCTGTTGGTGAAACCTCCTCCAAAGTGTTCTCCTTGATTTTATCTTTCCAATGAGCCATCCTGGGCCTCATTTGGCCAAGTATAACTCAATCTATGAGCTTCCAAAGTTGAGGAGTCAAATCTGGCATGAATCTCGAAATTCTGTTGCTGGGCTAAAAAAATGTAATTAAAAACTAATCCTAAATTAGTCTCTAATTAATTCTAATTTAATTGCTAATTATAAACTAAACTAATTATTAGTAAACTATTTATTAATTTAACTAACTAATATTTAATTAACTCTTTATAAACGAATTTAATCTAATTAAAAAAACTAATTAACATTAATCTAAATGATATTTAAACTTAAATTAATCAAATTAATTAACTGTTATAAATTAATTAATATGATTAATTTAAAATCTATTAATTAAATAATATAATATATTACATATTATATATTAATATATAAACTAATTAATATTACCATATCTAATATATAAAACATTAAAACTAACTATATTACCCTACGTACCTGATTCACTCAACATATAAACTAATATTAAAGACATATACTAACTTACACTATTCCTAACTTATTCCACTCATACGTATGAGTGTTTTTGAAAACCATATTAACCCAAGACAAAACAAATTAATGCCTTTTACCTTTTTCACAATCGGCATTTCGGCGTTTTCGCTTATCGGGGATCGGAGCATGGAGGTGTATCGGGGGTTTTCAAATTTTGTCATACGGAAACTCCCGATGCGATATGTTCAAACAAATATTGGTAAGTACGTTATGCCGTTTGTTTTAATGCCTCATACTTTATGTTTTATCGCCACTTCACTTCGCATCGGGGATGGGTAATCGGCACTTCGCATCGGGGATGAGTAATGAGTTTTGAAAATGTGTTGCGAATAAAGCTTGTGATGCGATATCGCATAAACTCCCGATGCGATATATATTATTTATTTATTTTTTATATTAAATTTTAATTTAATTAAATTAATTAAACTTAATTAAATTAATATTTAATATTATTTTTTTATTTTGGTTTTGATTTTATGAATTTAGTTATTTAAAAACTACAGCCACTTTAAAAAAATGAAAATTAAGCTATGAAAAATAAATTACAGCCACTTTGAAATTATGATTTTCGAGATTAGTAATTTATTGGAGTAGATTACTAAAATCCCGCTGCTTAATGATTTGGCCGCATAACTAAAAATGAAAAATGTTAGTAAAAACTCGCTACGGGTTAATATTTAAAATGAATGCCTTATTGACCTAATTTATTTACAAATGCAATATTGTACATTTTATGCATTTTTTAACCCAGACTACATAAATGATGAGACTTCAAAGGAGTGCCATTTTCAAACCAGTTGACCAAATGAGGCGAAACAAGCGTCGATGGGAAGCTTATAAAAAATCGATTCTAACAAAGCAATCAAAACAAAAATCCAAAGAAAACTAAAAATTAACAAAAGCGTCGGGCAATCAACTAAAATAAAAATCTAAAAAGGTGTTTAGCCAAATTTTTATAGAAAGGGTCCCCATTATTCGAAGTGGACGCATCAATAATGGGGGGTGTTGTGTTTTTACCACAACAATTGGCGACACACGGTAGAAGAACCAGTTATCTCTGTTTAATGAGATTTTCCTAAAATTAAAGCAAAAATAATTAAAGAAGAGAAAATTATGCTTGAAATGCTTGACTAAGTTTATTAATCTGAATAAAAACAAGAATCATCTAATTGTAATTTTTCTTAAAATTCCTCATACATTAAAATATTTCAAAACTCTATATCAGTCATTAATTAGTTGTAGAGATAAAGCAAGGGTCACTTTACAGCTTTAGTTTTTAAAATGTACTCATTTGCCACAGGTAGAGCCACTGCTGCCAGCAAACATCTATAGTTTCGACAGGGTTACCTTTTAATCATAAATGATTCAGAATCCCATCTTTCCAAGAATTATTGACCTAGAGATAAATCCATCAATATATGTTTATTTTTTGAATTTTATTTTTGTTATAAATCTTAAAAGCCATTGTCCCGGTTTGGTGGCCAGATAGTTGACAATGCCATTCACTGGCTATAATTGGACTGAACAAGCTGGCTCGTGATGAGACCCCTTGTCTTATAATTGTTTGCAATCATAAGCCATTACCCTGGTTTGTTTAGCAGTGTTGGTAATGTCAGCCTATTTTTCCCCTATGATCATGGTAAGTAGGCTCGTGATGAGACCTCTTATCTTTTAAGTTTAAATATATTTCTGGATTATACTCTAGAAAATAAGACTCTTTAGGACACGGAGAATCATTGACTCCTTAAGAGTTAAGAATGACAATTTCAGAGTTAAAGGTGCTTTGCTGTAACGTGTCTTTACTTGGTTAAAAATAACTTTTCTTGACTGATAATAAAAATTTGAAAGATCTTAATAAAATTTTGAAATCTCAAAATGATTACAATTTGATGAAAAGAAATTTTCAGATTTTATGATACTTTGCCAACTTCTCTTGATTGGTAATCTCTTCCTTAAATATGTTTACCTTTATAATAAGAAAATCAAACTCTGCTAAAAGATTTTTAAAAAAAAGCTAATAGATGACTATTAACAATTTTTCTCCATGTATCCTGACCATTGTTAGGTAACAAGAAGACCTTCCATATAAATAATGGCAAAGTCACCAAAATCAAAACTGAAAACCAAAAGAAAAGAAGTCTTATGCTAAAGTGAGAAAAGAAATCAGCAACAAAAATAAAAACAAAGAAATCTCTAAAAATGGGAAGGAAAATCCAAGTTTCGCATGATAAACTCAAACAAGAATGTTTATACCAATGTTTCCAACAATATGAAGAAAAAGAAAATAAGCATGTAATCATTCCTTCTTATGTTGAGATTTAGAAAAACATACCTTGCAGAGTTGTGAATGCTTTAGGCTTTTAGATAACAGTGATCGTAAAATTCAGCCACAATGAATAATTTCTGTTTGATATGAGTCTTCTTGTTCCCAAGCATCATCTTAATCATTTTCTAAAAGAAAATGAATGCTTAAAGAAACAGATTAAAGGTTCAGAAACTTCCTGGTGTAGCTGTTTCGATGAAGATTATCGCTGCTTATTGAAATAAAGCCAGAAGAAGAGTATGGACTTTGAAAATATGATTCGGCAGAAGATTGAAAAATTTTGTGAAGAGCTGCAAAACAGAGTTTTATATCAGCATAATTTAAAAACAAAAATTGAAACTAGAGTGGTGAAATGGAAATCAATGAAAGTGGATACATGAATCTTACCATTGGATCATTGCTTTTGATCTTACCTGAAAGGTATCAGTTTCTTCAAAGTGGCTGACTTCTTATTTTAATTAATATTAAAAACATAAAGAAGTCAAACAAACCAAAATCATATAACCTCAAAATCATTATTTATTTTATTTAAACTAAAGCAAGCAGTAAAAAATGGAATGCTTAGTGCTCAAGGGAATTGAAATTAAAAGAAATGCATCAGAAATGAAAATGAGAATTTGTAGTAATCATTGTTCCTCAAAATATTATTAGTTTTATATAAACTCCATGATTTTATAAATTGTCCAGAATCAAGACCAAATCTACAATAATAAAATTTAAATATGAAGATAGAGAGGTCTTGAATTCCATTTTTAATTATGGAATTATATATTTAAACTAAAATGTATGAGAAAATGAAATAATTTGAATATGCTGCAAATTGGTCATTAACTGCTTTCTTACCATAGTGGTTACCCAAGCTCGCTTTTAAAATAACACATTGCCGTATCGGATGATTTACATAACATGTTTCTTTACCATGCTTCAAATCTAATCTGCAGAACTTCACCTTTATTGCTATTCCATATATCGATTAAATGTTAATGGCTCAAAGGCATGCATTGGAAGCTATCGCATCGGAGATGGCAAATTGCTGATAAGAACATGTGCAATGAAATGAAGCGATCACATCATTAGAGAAACATTATATCGGGGATCTGAAAATATTTACATTGTATTTCCCGTATTGCAAAACGCACATCGTAGATTCAGAGAAGTGACGTGAGCATAAAAAATGTGATGAATATGAATGCACTATCGGTGATACGATGGATGACGTAGCTTAATCGGCAATCGGCAAACTTTGGGTACCCGATGTAACACAGTATATTTTTTGCGATGCCGATATGCAATGAAGAGCGGCTAATCGGCGATCACGATCGGCAATGTTATGCGCACGATTTAACAATTCTCAATACGCCGATATGTGATGAAGAATGGACCCGATAATTTTATGATGAAAATTTAATAACATATCGGATCCGGAACATCAGTCCTTTTAAAGTTATGTTCTTACCATTATTGCGATTGAACGGACGCAATATTTTATGAAATTGATTTGAGTTTCATATCGGGTCCAGAATTATGTAGTCATCGCAATATCGGTAAAGTCGATTATCGGAGATCGGCGATTCATATTCATGGAAGTATACTTTACTTGGAAAGCTCCGATATGCGAAATGCAATATGGCATATGAGTATGATAATACATCGGAGGTCTTCGATGAACAATTTATCAAAAGAAATACTAAAAACTACTTCCGATGAAATCTTATGATGCGAATGGTCTTATTATATTTCTTGAAATTTCAATTGGGTTTTCTAATGAATGAAAGCAAAGCTACAAAAATGCTTGAATTCTAATAAATCAGAATTAAATTTCCCTGAACCTGTTTGCAAATTTGAAATGAGTTCGCTGCTTACTTCAAGTTTTGAAAAGAAATAAAAACCTACAAATAAAACAGAACACAAATCAAAAATAAACTAAGGAAAAGAGAAACTAATAAGAGATGAGAACAAAGTTGTAAATGCGTACCTGGAAGGAATTTGTTTGTAAATTTTACCTGATAATCTTCAAATTCTTCCTATGATTAAAGTCATCTCATTATTTATTCTAAATCTAAGTGCGCAATCAGCCTAAATGAAATCAATCATTCATGTTCATGGAATATAAAATTTACCAGAAATAAATATGAAACTATGCTTCCCTTTCGAAGTGAAGTAACAATTTATTACCTCTGCTCATTCCAAATTAATCTTGAGAAAAATCTGTATTGTTATAGTGACTTTTTAATAATGCCTTTAGTAAATAGACATGATGCGTTTTTACAGCATCAGATAATAAACTAAAGATTAGAATGAGATTAAGCCACTAATTGTAGAAAAATGTCAAAACAGATTTAAATGTGTGCACTTGGCAAAATGGGCATCCTTAAGATCAGCTTTTGGCAAATTCCGAGGAATATAATATGAACTTCATATGATTGCTGTGACAGGTTAGATTGACTGATAATGATTGAATTAGAATTAGGCTTATCATAGTCAATCATACATCTCATAGGATAATGGGATCATGAAGCTTTTATATCCTCAAATCCTTACCATATAAATTTCAAAAGAAAATCTTAGAAGGAAATCCAGAAATGAAGAAAAGTGGCTTTGAGGCAATCGATGCCAAGTGCAATTTTAATTGACTTTGATCAAGACATTATTCAAAATAGGCAGAGTAGAGAAATCGCTATAAGAAATTTCAAAAAGGAAAGCAAGAATTAAAATTTTCTGATAAGGAAAAATGTTCCCACTGAACATGTATGAGAAGGCTGATTGCTTTGTTTTATTTTTTTAAATCTACAGAACTATTGCAAATAAATTAACTACATAAAACAAGCTAACTAAATTAATTCTACTCCTATTCTAACCATATACATGAAAATGACTAGGTATAGTCATATTTCCAGTGTAACCATTCTCTCATTTTTATTCCTGCGTTTATGTACAGTTCAAATGTTAGTAATAAGAATAAAAATCTAACTAAACTAAGGAAAATAAATATGAAATCAGAATGTACAGTTATTGTTAGGAACTTAATTAAAATCTCTCTCTCCTGAAATTTCCTTTCCAATTGACTACCAATTGGATCATAAAAATCTGGATGGATTTCTATTAAGGATTGAGAAATGTTCAAAGGAAGAGATAACAGGCCAGATTGTGAAGATGAACTTTTAGATTCTTTGACCTGAAAAAAATTGTTAGTGTTATGTACAAATGTTAAATCATTGACAATTTTACTTGAAGGAAAAATTTCCAAACAATTCTCAAATGAGTCAATGAAAAATGGATGGAAGCCTTTCAAATAAAATGGCAATTTATTAATTGAATTGAATTGCTGGCCGGATTGCAAAAATACATTCTCTTGTTGACATTGCCTTTGAAAAGATAGAAGTTTTTGATGAAACATTAGCATTGATTTAAATTGGAATATTAATATCTTTTGATGCTGATGATTATAATATGAAACTTGAATTTCCCAATTGGGAAATGCATCGATTGAGTGTTTGATAGTAAGGTGCTCAATATGCCAGCGAAGAGTGTGAAAAATTTGCAAAATAAAATCAGAAAATAAATCTAAGTTTAAACAAAATAGCTGTGAAAGAAAAACTAAAATGAAATCATTATTTGTACAACTAATGTTACAACACATTTGGGATCGTTTTGAAATGATTTCATTTTCACAAGGAATGGCCAAAATTATGGAATTTGGGTAATTTCGAATTCCAACTTGTGAAATAGAAAACGAATTAAGATTATGAATAGGAATGGGAGTTTGATCCTCATATGAATCATAAATTGGAATGATTTCTTGAATGGTGAAATCATGAAGATAATTTGCTGCTCTAAAATGAGGATTAGTTGAGATAATTCCTAAATTGAAGCGTTCTTCATCCTCAGATGTTATTTGAATTTTATTAAGAGGATTCTCTTGAGAAAAATTGAAATCAACATCCTCAATATCAGAGTAATCATCATAAATGACCTTACAAGATTCTCTAGAATTCCCTTCAATCTCATCCAATATATCAAAACAAGGAGGGACAAGAATTTCATGTTCATCAGTGGCAAAAGAATGATCAATAATTATTTCTTTATCTTGATAAAAACTTAATGGTAATTCATTTAGATCAGCCTCTTTAATTTCTGGAATATCATTAACATCAAGAGGAAAAATATTACCATTATTGAAAATATCAGGATAAAGGGAAAAGTGTGAACCTGAAACAATGCATTTAAAACTGTCTCTATTTGAGAGCTCTTGTGCATTATGCTCATTGTAAATTTCAGATTGCAGATCATTCCTTTGCGTGCATATGCTTTCTTGAAGAACGCTGCTTTGCTGCTCTGATTTCGGCATTTGTTCATCATGGAGAAATTCAGAAATTTGTACAGCAGTTTGCATTTTATTTGCTTTGATTGCTGCTTGTACTTGGTGATTTGCGATTTGATTTTCCGAATTTACTTCAAAATAGCTTTCAGATTTCAAGACGGCTTTCTCTCCAAGATTGTTGCTGTTGTCTTCTTGCATTTGAATGGAAATATTTTCCAAGCTTTGTGAAACCACTTCATCACAATTTATTTGCACATCCAAATTGGGATTCTCATTTGTATTGGAAGGGGATTGAACAAAGCTTGAATCAATTTCATATGGATTGGGAATGGTTGGAAGAGAACTAATATATTTAAACCAATCTAACGATTCTTCTTCCGTAGGTTTATCTTCGTCGCTAAATCTTAAACAATTCAAGTGAAATCGAATATGAAAATCATTAACAGACTCATTTTTAAACCTTCGTAGATATTCAATTTCTTGACATACCTGTTCATAATCGTAGCCGTCAAATTTACAAATGAAAATTGAAACAAATTGATCCCAGCTATGGATTGAGGCAACTGGAAGAGTTTTGCACCAGTTTCTGGCTTTTGCCGCAAATGTGAGAGTAAAAATTCTGCATAAAATGCCTTCATCAATTCCTTGAAAATCATAATTTGAAACATTTTGAATAAATTGAAAGACATGGTTAAAAGCAGAAGAATTTCTCTTACCATTAAACTTTGCCTGAGACAAGAGTCTTACCACTTCGGGTGGAGTATTAGAGGATGCACGTCCATGGATACAACTCCAAATTGGAAGTTTAAGAGGAGCCATCACAATAAATAAAATATTAAAATTGAAAAGACTCCAATAGACAAAAATCTCAGGCCCTCCTTCTAGCGCCAAAAATGTTGATGCCTTGAAAATCGCTGCAACAACATTGGGGGATAACCACCCGGTCCGGACCTTAAAAGCAGATCCTTTTCCGTTTGGTGTGGTGGCTCCGACTGTTCATCTAGGTCCAGTTACCTTCTCCCTATTGCTATTGGTTTATAATGTACCTTTAACTACCAATAGACAGGGACATCAGATCACTTCTTCTTACTGATCAGGCAAGAGAATGACCCTTAAGTTGATTTGCGTTCAGCCAAGCCTCAACTTAAATTTTGCCTCTTTGAGGAGAGAACTTAAAAGAATGTAGAATTTACTCTAAATGCAAGCTTATTCTATGATGCAAGCAAAAGAAACTAATATAAATCCTATCTTAATTAGGCAGATATAGATCTAACCCAACTAAGAGCAAGATAATTAAAGTATTGGGATTTAGATATGTCTTGTTTATAATGAATACCAAGTTAATGAAGTAGTTCAATTAACTGATATTATGGATATCAAAACACATCCTATTGAGACCTCTTAACTGGAATAATAAATCAACAACACTCAGGAAGTAGTTCACATAAATGATATTGATTATCAAATCAACAAATCCAATAACTAAACAATAATATGTGGAAATAGTTCACAACATATTACCACTCAATAAATCAGTTTTAATAAGGCAGATTTCTGAGTAAATAGTTATTCAGAAATCAGAAATTAATTCATAAGAACAGAGATACATGATAACAACATTGAGAAAAACTGCCCATATTGACAATAGTGCATAAACATGAATAAAATGACACATTCTTGTTACCATAAAAATGAAACTGATATTTGAAATAGTAGTATTAAAAATACCAATTTATTGCATCCATTTCTCTGTCCTTGGTCTCCAACAGCCCTTTACATTGCTTGAATTTCTGCCTTCAAAACTAGAGCCACAATAGTTCAAGCTTTGTTCTTCATGCATAATTCAATATACAAAGGGAAAATCCTCAATAATCCCCAGATCAGAGATTTTTCACTCCTCTCTCGTACAACTCTAAATTCCAACTACAATAGTGCTTTCATGGAGTCTAAAATTGTAGAGGAGAGCAGCCCTTTTTACATTCTGCAATCTGTTATTTATAATATTTCTAAAAGAATTTTTTGGAGAGGAGAGTTTGTTGAAGAGAAATCTGCCAAATATAATTTTAATTGCTTCTAATTCTGATCTTCAATTGCTGGAGCATTCTCATTGCTTGAAATCCTTTTCTCCATATCTTTTCCACTATTTTCCTACAAAAGAAATCAAAATAAATTAAAATGCAATCAAAATATCTTTTCTGGCAATTAAATCAAACCCAATCAAATTCTATTTAAATAAATAATTAAAAACAAAATATAAGCTCTGTATTGATACTTGGAATGGTTTGATTGGTAAATGATATTATTGACCAATGGATCTGCAATTAGAAGAGGCTTTGGACAAATGAAATTGAAAACAATAACTCAGAAAATTGATTTTGTTTTCAAAATTCGGAGCTTGATCTTCTGCCTGATTTTTGACCCAATAAATGAGTAAATCTGTTGGTGAAACCTCCTCCAAAATGTTCTCCTTGATTTTATCTTTCCAATGAGCCGTCCTGGGCCTCATTTGGCCAAGTATAACTCAATCTATGAGCTTCCAAAGTTGAGGAGTCAAATCTGGCATGAATCTGGAAATTTTGTTGCCGGGCTAAAAAAATGTAATTAAAAACTAATCCTAAATTAGTCTCTAATTAATTCTAATTTAATTGCTAATTATAAACTAAACTAATTATTAGTAAACTATTTATTAATTTAACTAACTAATATTTAATTAACTATTTATAAACGAATTTAATCTAATTAAAAAAACTAATTAACATTAATCTAAATGATATTTAAACTTAAATTAATCAAATTAATTAACTGTTATAAATTAATTAATATGATTAATTTAAAATCTATTAATTAAATAATATAATATATTACATATTATATATTAATATATAAACTAATTAATATTACCATATCTAATATATAAAACATTAAAACTAACTATATTACCCTATGTACCTGATTCACTCAACATATAAACTAATATTAAAGACATATACTAACTTACACAATTCCTAACTTATTCCACTCATACGTATGAGTGTTTTTGAAAACCATATTAACCCAAGACAAAACAAATTAATGCCTTTTACCTTTTTCACAATCGGCATTTCGGCGTTTTCGCTTATCGGGGATCGGAGCATGGTGGTGTATCGGGGGTTTTCAAATTTTGTCATACGGAAACTCCCAATGCGATATGTTCAAACAAATATTGGTAAGTACGTTATGCCATTTGTTTTAATGCCTCATACTTTATGTTTTATCGCCACTTCACTTCGCATCGGGGATGGGTAATCGGCACTTCGCATCGGGGATGAGTAATGAGTTTTGAAAATGTGTTGGGAATAAAGCTTGCGATGCGATATCGCATAAACTCCCGATGCGATATATATTATTTATTTATTTTTTATATTAAATTTTAATTTAATTAAATTAATTAAACTTAATTAAATTAATATTTAATATTATTTTTTATTTTGGTTTTGATTTTATGAAGTTAGTTATTGAAAAACTACAGCCACTTTAAAAAAATGAAAATTAAGCTATGAAAAATAAATTATAGCCACTTTGAAATTATGATTTTCGAGATTATTAATTTATTGGAGTAGATTACTAAAATCCCGCTGCTTAATGATTTGGCCGCATAACTAAAAATGAAAAATGTTAGTAAAAACTCGCTACGGGTTAATATTTAAAATGAATGCCTTATTGACCTAATTTATTTACAAATGCAATATTGTACATTTTATGCATTTTTTAACCCAGGCTACATAAATGATGAGACTTCAAAGGAGTGCCATTTTCAAACCAATTGACCAAATGAGGCGAAACAAGTGTCGATGGGAAGCTTATAAAAAATCGATTCTAACAAAGCAATCAAAACAAAAATCCAAAGAAAACTAAAAATTAACAAAAGCGTCGGGCAATCAACTAAAATAAAAATCTAAAAAGGTGTTTAGCCAAATTTTTATAGAAAGGGTCCCCATTATTCGAAGTGGACGCATCAATAATGGGGGGTGTTGTGTTTTTACCACAACAGGACAACACTTGAATCATAATGCCAACAATCTCCCCCTTTGGACTTGATGGCAACCACCACACCAAGTCACTCTCCCCCTTTGACATCAAGGGCAAAGGGCGGACCAAGATATTCTATTCTTTGGTATACCTTTTGCTGTCCATACTCCCCCTGAAGTTCCTGATTGGGCTCCTCTTTGTATATGCCAAGTTGTATCAATCCATCCATGCTCCCCCTGAGCAGATGCAGGTTCTACGACCAGCAATTCATTCAAGACCATGACTATCATTCATCATATGTGATCTGTACCATAAGCATCAGCCTGCAATATCATTCCTTTGATCAAACAACAAGATGTATCATTTAGCTTCATAGACTTTATCAACAACTTCTAACCATAACGCCAACAATGTAAAAGGCATGTGCTCCCCCTCAACCTGTGCCATCTATTTTTCTGTTAGATCTGATCATGCATACATCAGTAATAAGCATCAAGATCTCATCATCATCAAGTTAGGATTAAAACACTTCTAACATCTTACAAGTATCAAAATGTTTCCAGACATCCTCAGCAGACTGTAATTGTTAACCAACAGAGCAGATATTGGACTGAATCTTATCAGACCCCTTTTCTGAGCCTATCCCCACTGCATTTCTTCAGACTGACATATACGAGATTTTGCAGTGTGAAACTCGCGTATATACGCGACTTCCCTTAATTAAACTTGCGTATGAGAATTAGAACACTGAAGTTCTATACCTTCAGCTCCCCCTAAGTCTGTTATGTCTGTGTTGTGCTGAGTACCTTGTGCTGTGCCACATCTTTCTGACTGAACTTCCTTCTTCTTCTATATCTTCAGGCATGTTGATGATTTCTTCTTATCATGAGCTTTGTTCCTGCAATCCTTTGCTCTATGTCCAAACTTGTTACATGCATAGCATCTTACATGTTTCATATTCCTCCTATAGCAATCAACAGCTTTGTGGCCAAACATATTGCAAGAAAAGCAATATCCATTAAAGTACCTTGAATGTGATGATCTTTCTGCATGATGGTCTTGAAACCTTCTTCTTCTACATATGGCTGCAACATGTCCAAGATTATGACATACATAACATTCAACATTATTCATGGGAGGAGTAAAAGATTTTCTTTGAGGAGTCTCTTTCCCTGACTGTTGATGGGGTTGTCCTTTCATTTCCTTGTAGAGCCTTTCAGATTTTGCATTAGAGATTCTTGTCTTACTCTGTGAACCAGATTCACCTTCAATAGACTCATGAAAACCAAGACCAGTTTTGATAGCAGGGGACCTTTGACTACTAAGAATATCATCCAAGATCTTAGTACTATCTTGAAATCGTAATAGTTTATCTTTTTCTTCTAATTTACTTTTCAAGATATTTACCTCAACCTGATGTTGTTCTTCTTTTTCTAGACATTGCTTCTTCAAGGTCTCTTCAGCTTTCCTTCCTTCATCCAACTGATGCCTTAGTTCGAGGATCTCATTTTGTTGCTCTTTATTCAGCGCTAGCAGCATTTGTCGAATTCTGGATGCACATTCCAACTGATCTTTTAATATGATGATTTCTTCTTTGAGGGCATTCTCCCTTTTGCTAGGTAGATCTTGCTGATCTATGATTTGATCTGATGCTTCATTTGCTTGTCCATCTTCAATCTGAGGTGATTCAGGATCTAAATACTTGCTTCCACTCAACGGTAGGTTGTCATTGTTCCTTTGAGCTGTCTTCTTCTTCTGACATGCTTTCTTCCCCATTGTTCTACGAATCTCCTTCAAGCGATCAAGATTCTCTGAAGGACCTGCTCTGATACCAATTGTTGGAAATAATACTGAGAGGGGGGGTGAATCAGTATTATCAGATCAGATAAAACTTTTTCAATTTCATACTCAGATTCATACACGCAGCTTCAGTTAAGGATATCAACGTATATACGCGACTTCGTTAAGGGCAACTAGCGTACATGCAGTAATCTTATGATTCAGTTAGCTTATCTTCAGTAAATGCATCAGAACATTATTAACCATATTAACAGTAAACAGGTGCAGTATAACAGAACAGATCATCACACATAAGGCACACACATGAACACCATGATATAAGGTGGAAACCCAATGTGGGTGAAAACCACCTGCTGCAATTTGTTTCTATCTTCCTTTAATAAGAAACTTCTTTTACAACGTACTGGTGCAGTCCTTTACCAGCACGCAGGCTACAACCTGCAGAGGGCTACAACCCTCATAGCTCTTGTACTAGCCGATCCATTTACTAGTACGTAGGTGCCAACCCTACAGAAGGCTACAACCTTCACTCATTTTCCAGCTGCTCCTGGAAGGGAGCTACAACCCCCTGGCTCTTGCACTGGCTGATATGTTTACCAGTACGTAGGTGCTGGCCTACGATCTTCCCGGGACCACATTTCATACATTTTCATACTGGATCCATAAGACAATCACCATTGTAGTACAACCTGCATCATCAATCACTGAAACACCAAATACTGAATCACTAAAACCTTGTCAACAACATCATAACAACAACCACATCCAACTCCATCTTCAAATATCATACTTCATATTATATACGCTACTTGGATGAACCCAACCTGCGTGTATACGCTCTTTTACCAAAACCAACCTGCGTACAGATCTGCAAATTCAAGCTTAAAACTCTGCAGCTATATCAGACATCAAAACATACCCAGATCATAATAATAATAAACATGCGTCAGTAGATCTAGTCTATCCATAGTCAAACCATATGAAGATAATTATTCCAAGCCTTGAGATCTCGTTCCATCATCCTCCACATGAGTGAAACCTTGGTTCAGATCACCAACCCATAACCAACATTTGGATCTCACACTTCCTCAGATCTTCATCACTCACACACACTCACTACTTCATCTGGCCTAATGATCTTTCTCCTTATATAGCTTTAGGCCCTTCACAATACCACGGTCCAAAACCATAGTAACCCAATACCATCAACTCAATACTAGGGATCAACACGTCTGTCGAGACTCCATGGTCCAAAACCATAGGCACAAATTCCAAGGACTAACTACCACAGACCAAAAGTAAGCTTTCCGACATGTACGCTCTTTTCCGTTCATGAAACTGCGTGTATACCCTACTTGGTATATAGCGAACCTGCATACACGCGACTTGGTATATAGTGAACCAGCGTGTATACGCGACTTGGGCTTAATGAACCTGCGTGTATGAACTTTCTTGGCCTGCTGTACTAAGATCTGTCCTCTGATTAAGTTGCCATCACCTGTACCAACCTCTGAGTGAGTTGCCATCAAGGACAACACTTGAATCATAATTCCAACACTTTGATCCTCAGTGCATAGGCTCTTACTCTGTTTTAGCCGATGGCTGGGTCATCTTCTGGAATGGTCAACAATGGTTGGAATTTGCTATAATTAAAGAGCACCACATTGAAACACCAATAACTAAATTCTTAACTGCCATTTTAATTTCTATTTTAATTAACCAAGTTTAATTTTTGTTTTCTTATCATGTTGGTTTGAGTGAAAAGTATATTTTACCATGACAATGCCACCTAGCACTGTTCCATCTCTTTGAATACTTGCAATCTTACCTACAGTGATAATTACAAATAGAGTAACTCCTTAAATTAATATAACTATATACCCGAGACTGAGAACGTAGGAATTAGGGAGGGAAACCACTTGTGCATCTCCTTCATTGCATACATCAAATGAGTACTTTGTTTTTGTTTTTTTAGACCTATTCCGCATTCTAGAATTTGTATTCCTACAGTCTCCCACACATGCCTTGTTGTTTCTACTCTGAGTGGACTCTTTAGCTCAAAAATAAACAATCCAAACCTACATCATTAACTCCATCACATCACTCATTTAACCTCTATGACTATCACGATTTCCATAGCTGATTAGGTGTAAACTTGTTGGAATCCCATTCCACATCGCAGCCTATTCTGCCAATGACAGAGCATGTCTACAACTGAAACTCAGGAGTGAAAACATTAAGGGTGAGTTGACACTTACTGCATTCATATGTCAATGATGATTCACAACCTACCACGTGTTCTCATTCTCACCAATCTAAACAGTAATTTCCCTCTGCTATCCACAGAGGATAGAGAACTAAGCTGGCTCTCTTTTTGTATTGATGTATAGAGCATGTAGTTGGGATCAACACTATCTCCAAAATTATTTCTAATTTCATTTCATGGGTAAGGTTGAGCGTTAATCACTCTATCCATTCCAAATCTTCCGACTCTTCTATGTTTTTTGCAAGAATAATATGGATAACTTAATCCGACTTAGGGGTGGATAATCCTTATCCCAACGTCTTCATCTCACTATAAACAATTGGAAACAACTGAGGTTTTCGCTTTTTTCCCAATATTTCCAAGGAAACAGCATCATCGGCTTGTGACCAGCTCACTCACCTCCAAATTGGTGATAAAGCAGGCACCTGCAGTGTTACAACCCTTTTTCTAGGACTTTGGGCATGGATTATTGTTTATTCATAAAGCATGCTCCATAACTGCCCCAAGCGGCATTTATCCAAATCCTACATAAAAACCACTATTTTTTTCGACCGTGCATGGGAATAAAACATGCCATCGTTGATGTGATTGAACTTATCTAGTTTTCCTGAGGTATTTATGTTTATCCATAATGCATGCAACATAGACACCCCAAGTGGAGTTTATCCAAATCTTGTAGAAAAACCACTGTTAGATTCAAGAACTGCAAGAGAATCTTCTGTTGCTCATTTCTATTGGGTAACCTATGGTTTCACATCCTCTCCATATTTGTGGGAGCAGAGGGAGTGATTTGCACCACTGAGGGATATATGATGTTATTTGAGGGAAACAACCAAGTTCCCATCATACATGACCGCAGTCGAGTACTACAAAATGGCTTGGTAACGAGTTAATCACCAGAGAAATAGAGTGAGGTGTAAAGTGACATGCCCAAGAATGGGTTCCACCAATCGATTAAGCGGTGTACTCAATTGATTTGTTGCCATTGTTATTGACAGTTTGGACGTAGAATTAGAAGCTTAAGTCAAGATCATGAAATCCCTTAAGTTTATTGCACAAATAATCTCCCTTGAGGAATCATTTACATGGCTTGGTGCTTACGTATTGAGAGCTTTTCTATTGGCTTATGGCTGGTCTATAGACTAGGTTGACTTGACAGTTGGTCGACTTCAATAATATCATTGGTTTATAAAATAAAATGATAATCCGATAACCCTTGATAGAAGCTCGAGAGCATAAAATCCCTTTCGATTTTTAAGAAATCCCTGTTTATTTACCGTGATATCAATTTTGTGGAAAGCATTGGCCGAATTGACCCAATATTAAATTATTGACCTCTATGATCTTTCAAGAAATCATGTATCCATACACAATCAAAATAAAGTCAACCTCTTCTCATAATTCATGACACTCTCCACTAAATTTAATTTCTTGATCCAATTAAATTATTATGAATATGTTAATGATTCCTCCATAAACTATGTTATTATTTGGATTTAATCTTAAGGAACCATAATTCCCTTTAATGACTAGAAACCAATATGGCCCTAACATGTTCTAAGATCCAAGATTCAATTTTTACCTTTATGGATCTAGTTTATTTTTCTTATAGAGATTTTATAATTAAAACCCTTCAATGAAACCCTACAGAGGTGGATGAGTCTGTAGTCCTCAGTGTTTGAATCTATGGCTCTGATACCATTTGTAGCGAACCTTCTTATCCTACTGAGGAATATAGCCTCTAGGCCCCATATATTCAAAAAAATTTCTTGATTACAATTAAGATTTTACAATCATCGCGACTTGAGTGAACCAAGGATCATGACCATGGTGAAATATCAAGGTAGAGAATCATATACCCTAGGTGTAATATCACATGCTCTCTTGGCATGTCACCCTTACAACTACTATAATGTGTTCATGCACTATTCCATGAAACATTAATAGAACATTTTTGTACATCTATTTTCAATAGCACGGGAATGCATCCTACTTTAGCCATAATCAAAGCTATTATTGTCTTATCTATTATGCACATGTAAGAATATCTACACCATCCTTAACCGATACCAGGATGAGGGCATTTGGATTCAAATGTTAGAGTTTATAATTCAAATCAACCACTTACTTTTTCATACACTTAATATGTTCTACTGTAACATCATAATGCAATGAGAACATATGCATAATAATAATCCATCATTTTTGTCATAAAGATTCCTCTTAAGCAACAGAAAGAATGAAGATCGAACCTTATTGATTATGCATACCATAGATCTTCTCACCATCATGGACTATTCCGTTAATGGCATTATACCATCTATTCTACATGCAGCCACCACTAACTACCATGTTAACTAGAGACTTTTATAGCATTACATACATACTGTTATCCTTTAAAATGATGATTACCTTGATATTCATTGAATATTACACACACCCACATGCATAAAATGAGATTAATTACAAGAATATAGATAGAAGCATCAATAGATAAATTATTCCATGCAAATACAGAAGTGGAATACATCAAGGAAAGAAGCTCAGCTTATAGTACCTTATTGCATGGAGTAAATAACATGAAGATCTCGCTTCACGATTTCAGACTTAGAACAAAAATCATGTATCACGTATAGTTACCATTTTCCGACTTCTTAAGCACAGTCAAAGGAATACTCATATGCACATCAAGCCACAATGGATGCAATCATTTCATAAGGAGACATTAATACATGTAATCTATTTAGGAATAATGATCAAATGCTAATTTCTACCATGAATGGGTCCTAGAACTATTATTCACTGAACATGACTCTACAGTTAACTTCACAGTCAAATACAACTTGTATAATAAATCTATTATTCCATAATAGAGATAAATTCAACCATCATTATATCTCAGCTAATTGATTTAATTCTCATAACATGTAAGGATTAACAAAAAACACATACCATGCAAGTGAATCTCATTAGATTAGAGAGAAACATCATTAAATATATTAATACATAAGCATATATTATTGATCAAGCATTCTCATGGAAAATAAAACATAAGAACTCTTCTCATAAATAAACTGAAACAATAAAAAAGAGAGAGCAAGAATCATCATACAACCATTCCATGCATCTCACAGCAACTAAAACCTCACTTGGAGGGAGGAGCACCACCTCCCAACAATGAATCACCTCTAATTCTCCTCGAGGTGAAGATCTTGCCAAGGATCAACCCTCCTCAATTGGTCAATGCACTATGTATTTAATACCCTATTTCATGATTTAGTTACCATTAGGGACATCCTACTTTTATGGATTTTTCCATTTTTGTAGGCCTTTTTCAGAAAATCTCATCTTTATCTCCCACAAGGCTTTTCCTCATAAAATTTTGCCTTTATCTCCTTCAAAGATCTTATGCCCAATGGATGTTTATCTCCCATCCATTCAATGGATCTGCAATCCATCCAAACTTATCTAGAATTACATCTAGAAGATTTATCATGAATGATTCATCTCTATCTTATTCCTCATCGGATTTGGAAATCATCTCCTCTCTCTTGGGGCTCCACCCTCCAAGTGATTTATTTTATTAATTTATTTAATAACACATTTTCTTTTCATGTTACATATCACCTATCTTTCCTTAGCTTAGGTTTAGAATAATTTAACACACAAGGGAGGATATAACACCTAGCTTTAACATAGCTTAGGTTTACAATAATATAGTACACAAGGGAGGGGTGTTACACAAGAGACCATCAGATCTTAGGGCCTTTACCTCGTGCTTCAAATAGAGATGATAACCACCCACATGCTAAAGATATATCTACGCAATCATGTGAAATGATCCCTCCAGTGCAACCAATCGAGTAGATGGCTATGTTGGCATTATGATGCAAGTGTTTTCCTTGATGGCAACTCACTCAAAAGTAGGTACAAGTGATAGCAACTTAATCAGAGGACAGATCTTAGTACAGCAGGACAAGAAAGAGATATATGTAGGTTCATTAAGGAAAATCAGTGTATACACGCAGGTTGGCTTCAGTAAAAGCGCATACATGTGAAAACGTACCTTTGGTCTGTGGCGGTTAGTCCTTGGAAGTTGTGCCTATGGTTTTGGACCATGGTGTCTCGACAGACGTGTCGATCCCTAGTTTTGAAGTTGATGGTATTGTGTTACTATGGTTTTGGACCGTGGTATTGTGAAGGGCCTAAGGCTATATAAGGAGAAGATCATTAGACAAAGTGTGCAAGCAATGTGTGTCTGATGAAGTGAGAAGATCTGGTATTGTTGGTTATCTGTTCGGGATGCTTGGCAAGGGTCGGATCTGACAGCAAAGGTATAAGTAATTATTTCTAGATCTGCACGCGGGTTGCCTTTGCAGAAAGTGCGTATACACGCGGTTTTGGTATAGCGAAGTAGTGTATGCATAATAAGATTTGATATTTCAGGTTGCTGTTGATTCTGGTGGTTGTTGCAGAGTTCTGGGCCCTGGTTTGTGCTCTGTGTTCTTGATGACAGGGTTTCAGTGATTCAGTATTGGGTGATTTAGAGAATTATGATGCAAGTATAAGTTGATGATTGTATTGAAGCAGTGTTTGTTTTGTACTCATGGATCCAGTCTGAAAATTGATGAAACGTGGTCCCTGAAGGAAAGAAGGTGGTAGCCTTCTGTAGGGTCAGCACCTACGTACTAGTAAATGGATCGGCTAGTACAAGAGCTGAGGGGGTTGTAGCTCCCTTCCAGAAGTAGCTGGAAAATGAGAGAGGGTTGTAGCCCTCTGCAGGTTGTAGCCTGCGTACTGGTAAAGGACTGCACCAGTACATTGTAAAAGAAGTTTTCTTATTAAAGAAGAAAGAGACGAATTGCAGCAGGTGGTTTTCACCCACATTGGGTTTCCACCTTATATCGTGGTGTTCATGTGTGTGGCTTTTATGTGATGATCTGTTCTGTTATACTGCACCTGTTTACTGTCAATGTGGTTAATAATGTTTTGATCCATTTACTGAAGATAAGCTAACTGAATCATAATATTTTTGGATATACGCTAGTTGCTTTAGACACAGTAGCGTGTACACGCGGGTTCACTTAACTGAAGTAGTGTGTATGTTTATGAGAATGAAATTTGAAAAGTTTTATTGATCTGATAATACTGATTCACCCCCCCCCTCTCAGTATTATTTCCAACAATTGGTATCAGAGCCGGTCCTTCAGAGGAAGCTTGATCGCTTGAAGTAAAAGATCCATCAGAATGGCTAATCTAGAAAGAGAGGCACACATCAGGCCACCAGTCTTTGACGGGAACAATTTTACCCACTGGAAGATAAGAACCACTGCATATCTACAATCACTTGGAGCAGAAGTTTGGGGAATCGTAGAAGGAGGATACAAATTCCCATCAGCAACTCCTACAGATCCAGCAGAGAAAAAGCAATATGAGCTCAATGCCAAAGCTGTTACTGTCCTATTAAGTAGTTTGACACAATCAGAATTTATGAAGATCACGCATTTCAAATCAGCTAAGGAAATATGGGACAAAATCGTTACAAGCTACGAAGGAGATGATCAGGTAAAAAGAGCAAAGCTTCAAACTCTCAGAATCCGGTATGAAAATCTTAAGATGCATAGTAATGAAAGCATAGCTAATTATTTCCTGCGTATGGATGAGATTGTAAATTGTATGAGGGATCTGGGTGAAGAATTTAAGGAAGTTGTCTTAGTTGAAAAGGTTTTGAGATCTCTGTCTGCTAAATTTGATTCTAAAGTATCTGCCATAGAAGAAAAGGAGAATGTGCAGAAAATCACCATGTCACAGCTTCACGGGATCTTAACTGCTTTTGAAATGCAACAAGAGGTACCATCAGAAGCCACATTCGAAGCATCAGAGGAAGAAGATGAGGTAAATTTTGTCAAGAACCTTGAACGGGGAACTGGACGGTTCAAAGGTAAGCTACCTTTCAAATGTTTTCTATGTGGTAGAGTTGGTCACTATGCTGCTAGATGCCCTCATAACAAAGGAAAGATATCTGAAAAAGATGGTAGAAGCTATTATACCCACATTAAAAGTTCATTCAATGATAGTGAAGATATTAGAAGTCTCATGGCACATGAAAAGAAGAATGCAGAAACTGAAGAAGTTACCAAATTAAATGAACAATTGGAGATAGAAACCAGGGTAAGAGAGCAATTGCAGGATATAGTAAAGGAGCAGAGCATAACAATTCAGAGACTTGAATCAAAGATCCTCTCTCTAAAAGAAGATCTTAAAAAATCAAGAGAACAGAACAGAGAAGCTCTTGAAGATCAAGAACATGAAGTGATCAAACTAAAGCGACAAGTGGAAGAAGGAAGAAAATCTGAAGAAGACCTACGGAATCAGTATCTGGAAAAGGAAGAACAACATCAAGTTGAGGTAAATATCTTGAAAGGTAAACTAGAAGAAAAGGATAAGCTTTTACGATTTCAAGATAGTACTAAAGTCTTGGATGATATTCTTAATAGTCAAAGGTCTCCTGCTATCAAAACGGGTCTTGGTTTTCATGAATATGTTGAAGGTGAATCTAGTTCACAAGGTGAGGCAAGAAACTCTAATGAGAAATCTGAAATGCTCAACAAGGAACAACCAAGGAAAGAAATTCCTCAAGGAAGATCCTTTACTCCTAACTATGGACATGATAGACGATTATTTCCTCCACTGAATAATGTTGAATGTTATGTATGTCATAATCTTGGACATGTTGCAGCCAGATGTAGAAGTAGAATGGTTCAAGACCATTACAAAGGATCTTCGCATCCCAGGTATTTCAGAGGATATTGCTTTGCCTGCAATGCATATGGACACAAAGCAATTGATTGCGATAGAAGGAACATGAAATATGTAAGATGTTATACATGCAACAAATATGGGCATAAAGCAAGGGAATGCAGGAGCAGATTTCAAAATTCAAAACAAGAGGACCATACATCATCACAGTTCCAGGAATTGAAGAAGACAGAGACAGAAAGGTGTGGCATAACTCAGTCAGCTGACATAACAGACACAGGGGAATCTAAAAGTGATGAATTTCAGTATTCCATCTTGCATACGCTGATATAATGAAGACAAGTCACGTATATACGCGAGTTACAGGCTGCAAAGTCGCGTATATGTAGAAAGGGCAGCAGAACAGACCCAGGAAATGGTTCAGTCATGGTTGGCTCAGGCTCAGGGGGAGCATAAAGGGCAGCAGAACAGACTCAAGAAATGGTTCAGTCATGGTTGGCTCACGCTCAGGGGGAGCATATACTTCAAATAATTCATTGTTGGCATTATGGTTAGAAGTTGCTGATGAAACTAAATGATACATCTTGTTGTTTGATCAAAGGAATGGTATTGCAGGCTTATGCGTATGGTACAGATCATATATGATAAATGATAGTTATTGCTGGTCTTAGAACCTGCATCTGCTCAGGGGGAGCATGGATGGATTGATACAACTTGGCATATACAAAGGGGAGCCAAATCAGAAACTTCAGCATGTACTCAGGGGGAGTATGGACAGCAGAAGGTATACCAAAGAAGAGAATACCTTGGTCCGCCCTTTGCCCTTGATGTCAAAGGGGGAGAGTGACTTGGTGTGGTGGTTGCCATCAAGTCCAAAGGGGGAGATTGTTGGCATTATGATACAAGTGTTGTCCTTGATGGCAACTCACTCAGAAGCAGGTACAAGTGATGGCAACTTAATCAGAGGACAAATCTTAGTACAGCAGGACAAGAAAGAGATATACGCAGGTTCATTAAGGAAAATCAGCGTATACATGCAGGTTGGCTTCAGTAAAAGCGCGTACATGTGAAAACGTACCTTTGGTCCATGGTGGTTAGTCCTTGGAAGTTGTGCCTATGGTTTTGGACCATGGTGTCTCGACAGACATGTCGATCCCTAGTTTTGAAGTTGATGGTATTGTGTTACTATGGTTTTGGACCGTGGTATTGTGAAGGGCCTAAGGCTATATAAGGAGAAGATCATTAGGCAAAGTGTGCAAGCAAAGTGTGTCTGACGAAGTGAGAAGATCTGGTATTACTAGTTATCTGTTCGGGACGCTTGGCAAGGGTCGGATCAGACAACGAAGGTATAAGTAATTATTTCTAGATTTGCACGCAGGTTGCCTTTGGAGAAAGTGCGTATACACGCGGTTTTGGTATAGCGAAGTAGCGTATGCATAATAAGATTTGATATTTCAGGTTGCTGTTGATTCTGGTGGTTGTTGCAGAGTTCTGGGCTCTGGTTTGTGCTCTGTGTTCTTGATGACAGGGTTTCAGTGATTCAGTATTTGGTGATTTAGAGAATTATGATGCAAGTATAAGTTGATGATTGTATTGAAGCAGTGTTTGTTTTGTACTCATGGATCCAGTCTGAAAATTGATGAAACGTGGTCCCTGAAGGAAAGAAGGTGGTAGCCTTCTGTAGGGTCAGCACCTACGTACTAGTAAATGGATCAGCTAGTACAAGAGCTGAGGGGGTTGTAGCTCCCTTCTAGAAGTAGCTGGAAAACGAGAGAGGCTTGTAGCCCTCTGCAGGTTGTAGCCTGCGTACTAGTAAAGGACTGCACCAGTACATTGTAAAAGAAGTTTTCTTATTAAAGAAGAAAGAGACGAATTGCAGCAGGTGGTTTTCACCCACATTGGGTTTCCACCTTATATCATGGTGTTCATGTGTGTGGCTTTTATGTGATGATCTGTTCTGTTATACTGCACCTGTTTACTGTCAATGTGGTTAATAATGTTCTGATGCATTTACTGAAGATAAGCTAACTGAATCATAAGATTTCTGGATATACGCTAGTTGCTTTAGACACAGTAGCGTGTACACGCGGGTTCACTTAACTGAAGTAGCGTGTATGTTTCTGAGCATGAAATTTGAAAAGTTTTATTGATCTGATAATACTGATTCACCCCCCCCTCTCAGTATTATTTCCAACAGGCTACCTACTTGAATTCTACTTGTACTTTCCTTGAATAGGTAGAAAAAACGAAAGCTAGGCGGCTCCGAGGGTCCATTAAAGATGTGATCATGATCCATAAATATAAGAAAAACCATCTTCGGTGTTGACTGTCACAAATTAGTGTAAGGATATTTAAAAATATGGAATTTTACCTTGCCTTGAAATCCAACAAAAATACAAGTGTTCCTTTCATTTTGATCTGAAAGAATACTTGGTTCTTGATCCATAGGAAGGCATAGGGAAGTATGAATTTCTACTACCTAATTGTTGGTTGTAAATTCCTCAAGTATTAGAAAATATTATTCTATCTCTAACATACTGTCTATCTCAGACTCATACTCTTCTAATTCATAGTCTAAATCATCCTCGAAAAGAAAACATTCTTCAAAGATTATTAAACATGTCAGCTGTATCCTCTTCATGAAAGAAAACAATCTGTGTTAGTTTATCTCCTTGCAGGAATTCTACATCAAAAATTGGCTTACTCACAAAAACTTCCTATATAGTTTCATCAATCTCATGACTCTCATCATTTAAACTGAGATTTTCATTCTGAATAATGGAAGAAATTTCATTCACACATTCTTGACTTTGTGAACACTACAAACCTTCCTTAACTTGGGTTGTAACATAGTTTTTCAGGAGATGATCTATTTCATCTTCACACACAGGAGAACACTGAGTTTTATAGAAATCAACATTGGCTTGGTGATTTTCATTTTCAAGAACAATGGTAGGCCTTTCTGTATTTTGATCCGAGTCTGTTTCATCCATGAAGGAAGTTGTTGATTCTTGTTGGGAGGAAGAATCATAAAGGACTTCTAATATTTCTTCTTCCAAATATTCTTCATCCCCATAGAAATTTTTAAGAAATTTTCAGAAATTTCACTACATATATCCATCATTGATAAGGACAAATTACAGCTTTGATAATGTTGAAATAAAACTAAATGAAAATTCTTTAGAGAATATAAAACTAGTAGATGGTAGACTCTCATACGATTTCCTTGCTACTTCCTCCAAGCTAGCCATGAAGATATTCATTAAACAATCTTCAGGAAGCTTACTCTTTAATATGTGAATATGAAAATGAAATTTGACCAAATGCAAACTAGCATCTTCTCCATCATGACCTTTAAACTTTGGTAGCCTTATTTTCCAATCTATACAAGGAATATGGTTTAGAAATCTAGGAATATGACCTTGATTCATAGTAGCATACCTTCGACCAGTTGAATCCATCTTGAAAATAGTTAAGTCACCAAGAAGTTATTCAAATTACCGTTTTTTGAAAAATGGAGTCGCCATGAAAATTCTAAACCTTTGGATTCTTTGACACTCGAGCCACCATGATAATTGTTCAACATCAATAATCAGATCTGATCCTCATCGTTCTTTGCCACGGAAGATATGACCTTTCATTCCCGGGCAACGATGCCAAAATGTTATCCCCTACAATGTCCCACGATGAGGAGGAGATCAAAAGATGTAACTTCAAACCACTTGGAGTTCAACAACTATCTCTCCTAAATCATTTAGTGGGATCTCTCTAAGGATTTGTGAGTCAATGACTCGAAGAACAAATTTTAGGCTAGATGTGAAAGTTCTAGTTTATTTTTTGAAAATTTTGGGTTTTTGGGTTGCTCGACTAGGGATGAGGAAAAGAAATTAGGTCAAGGTCTCAAAGATTGCAATAGGAGACATAAAGAAGAGCAATATAGGAGTGTCTTGTAATGGATTTAAGATTTTTCTCAATGTACTGTAGGGTTTGAAAATATTCGAACCTCATAGTGAGCATGTATTACCATGAATTCATTAATCTAGAGGAAGAAATACACGTACATGATTTTCCACATAAAAAGAAACATTGAATGTAAAGAATTATGCCTATATAACTATAAGGAAAATCACATGAGGAAAGAAAAACATGTAAAGATAGATGGATTCATTCATAAGAAATTGATATAGAAAGAAAACAACATCATTAAATCACTACTAATGTATTAGTGAAAAGTAGTTGCAAGTGCTCCTTGATTAACTATGTGAAAGCATAAGATACAAATCCTCTCCTCTCAAGTCCAACAGTTCTCTTTGAATGAGAAATGATACATATAGGCTCAAACAAAGAGTGTTCCCACCTTCAGGGGTCTAATCACTAAGTGTTGTAATAGTTTCCAAGAATCTCTCAACCAACAAGTGAGAGTGAGAAGGTAAAAAACAAACTCTTATCTTAGACATTGATTTGAGTTTTTCTTCATTTATGAGGGTTAATTAATTATCAAAAGAACCTATCATGCTAATTTATTTCATCATTACATCATCAAGAAAAGTTTTTGCGAAGACATGCTAAGAAGGATTGCTACAGGGAAAAGCGATGGACATTCAGGCAAAAACGGAGTGCCATGATGCAAAAGTGCAGTGCCATCTTGCAGGAGGATTTTGGAAGCCTTTGTGTGCTCTAAAGTGAGAACTTGATAGTTCATTAGAATGTTTCTAGTGTATAGTTGTCATTTGACTACTCAAACAAGTGATTTGGACACTCAAGCTATGAGAAAAACTGATTTTCCAAAGGTCAATCCAAAAACCGAGCGCCTCCTTCAAAATAGTGGTAAAAAGTGATTTTTTATTTTATTTTTTTTTTGGAGCATTTTCTCCTAATCTTTCTACTAACAAGCTTGCAAAAGTGGATAGATGACCTTTAGGAGTTATTATCTATCCAATCTTGTAAAGGTTTTGGCATTTGTATGGTTGAGCAAAAAGCACATGACCAAGGTGTTGCCCTGTGTCAAAATTTCTCGGTTTTCTGCAAAAATAGGGCTCACATATGGAGATATATCTCCCATAAATATTTAGATAAGTATTATTTGAAGCAAAAAACATTTCTCATTTTCTGGAGATTCATTTTCAGTTTCTCATACTCACCACAAAATCATGGATAAAACTTGAAATTAACTTGATAATTTTTTATTTTCTGAGATAGGTCTCCAGAAAAGTTGAATATCTCCCAATATATGATACCTTTAAAAAACATGAAGGAGGTTGCTTTTTACTTGGTATATTATTTGACAAAACCTCTTCCACTTTTATCAAGTTCATCTCCATTTGGTGAGAAACACACTTCGAAGAAAAATTATCCCTATGTGCCGAAAATGACCACTTGATGCATTTGGGAGGCACTGATCTGTTTGATGCTAGATGCCTCAACTCTTGAGACATTTCCTCCATTATTTTACTTATTTTCATTTTGTGTGGTCTCTTCTTCGAAGGTGAAACGCTAGCTCACTAGGACGAATAATTTGGGTTTACTTTACGGAAAAGAGGAGATTTTATTACCTGTGAGGAAATTTAATGTCGATGGCAGGAAAAAATCAAATGATTTAATATTAAATCGAAATGATTTGTTAAACCCCTTAGAGGGTTCGACGCGGCGGGGCTTGAACTTCAAAAGCCTACAGTACGCTGTTTGCTTTGATGTCGGTAGTGCAAAAGTCGGTAGTTGTTGATCTTGTCTACATGTGCGTTGGAATTAGAGAGTTTCAGAATGGGAAACTTTCAGAACCAAGGGATGGGAATGGCTGTGGGAGAGATGCAAGATCATGAGAGTGACAGCTATAATATTTTCGACCATAATGCATATTCTCATGCTTCCTCTCACATCTCATCCATTGAGCCTCTCGATTTATATGAAATACCGGTAGATGAATTTAGTTTGCTTGGGGACGGAGGTACTGTGGAAGAGAATAATTATTCTCATACTTCCTCTCACATGTCATCCATTGAGCCTCTCGATTTATATGAAATACCGGTAGATGAATTTAGTTTGGTTGGGGACGGAGGTACTGTGGAAGAGAATATTGAATATCCAATGGGGTATTCTTACGTTTCTTCCACGCCGGAGTCAGGCCAGAAGTGCGAAGTGCCACTGATATCGACTCTGTTAAGTCCCTCAGAGTCATATGTGGACAGTAATAAGGAACCAATAGCTAAGCGACCAAGAACCGTATGTTGCTATACTATTGAAGATGTAATCAAGAATCTACCGAGAAATTCCAGCGTTGGAAATCAGGAGATCTTGCAAAACAATATTTCTCCTGTGGTTAACGGATTTCAGTCTGATATAATTTCAGCTGATCAGAAGATGGATAAGTTTCAGTTATATCGCGATTCGGTTAATCGTCTTTCAGTGGAGCCTCAGAGTGTTGCAGCGCGCCATCGTCGAAGGAAAATCCAGGGAAAATCCGTTCCCTGGAGAAACTTGTTCCCTTCAAATCCAAGTTAGACACGGGTACAATGCTGAAGGAAGTGAGTAGATATGTCAAATTTCTGCAGGAGCAACTGCGCGTTCTAGAGCTGATGCCTTCAGTTTTATCTCCGACCAATGGTCTCGGCTCGGCGAGAACACTAAACCCTCCCTCGAAAAATAACGTAAGATTACATTCAACATCAAGTGCGGTTGGGAAAAGCATGGCCATGAACAGCAACGGGAAGGTGGAAGAACAAAGAGCGTGTGAAAATCTGTCAGATAAGGAGATGTTCCATCTTCTGGTCACGTCCCGTGCAGTTCAGAGAATACTCTTGAGTCAGGAGAAATGCTTCGGAACAATACCAAATGGCAGCTGCTGCGGAAGGTTCTAATAATTCTCTTTCAAATTTCTCGTTCCATAAATAGTTCGTTCATGTTTTAACATAATATTGCAGCAACGAATATATGATGGATAGGGTTTATTACTCAATAGTATTCCGTTGCTTAATATGTTTGTTTAATAAAAAGTTGGAGATCCAATTGCATTTTCATTTGGCTGGCATTATGTTGAAGTTTGTGTACATTTTGATTTAACATTTAGGGTTATTGGGGAAGTCCTATCTTTCAACCGATCATTGTACCAATATGGTACAGTTAAATGTAAGAAAAAAATTTCATTTGTCTTATCCCCATTTCACAATATGTATTTCATGTAATGCTATATGTATTTCATGTAATGCCATTCCATTTCTATTACAATGAGTTGAACATAGCATTGTTGCTTTGAAGGTGAAAGACCATTTTTTCCCATTAGAGTTCCTTCCTCCTCTTACCTTCCTAGTCTACATCTTACCTTCCTAGTGGACATAGACATGGCAAGTGTATAATTTACATCTCCATTAACTTATTCTTTAAATGGGTATGCACATTACTCTATGCTTAACACATAATTGTTTACCATTGTATTACTATTCATAACCCTATAGCATTTATCATACAAGTATGACCAACCCAACCACTTTAACCAATCCTAGGTATTTGGTAGTTGGCACTCTCTCTATTTTTTTCTTTCCCAATACCAAGGCTTGTATTTAATGGTGGTGGGGTCTCTTGTATTATAGTGTTCTACTTCCTATGATATGTTGTATTAAGGTGTTTGTGTTATTATATTGTTTACCCTTCAACACCTTCCACACAATCCCTAAGCCTTATAGCTAGAAGTATACTCTTTGTGCTAGTCCCAACATCCTATATATCTTCCTCATTGGAAGGTTAACCTCGCAATGAGAGCTTGCCACATCTTCTTTCATCACCTCCACGACATGTGATTGCATTTGGACTACTGAGATGGGAAGTTTCACATTGAGAATCACCATGGTTGGATGTATAACCCTAACCACTAATAATCACTTGGTCCTTGTATCCTTTCATTGTTATACTCTTTTTCCAATGACACATCTCTGCGCTCTTTGTTCCATCCCTCGGCTATTCTAGATGTATATAGGTTATGTAGACAAGTGACGTATGCAACCATTCTCTATTAGTTAGACTAGAAGTTCCTATAGATAACAATTTCCATTTAAATAGTTGTATTTACTTTCTTCCTTTGCGAAGTGTTTCCCTAAATTTTTCCACCATTTTTTTAGGGTTACTCATTGTATTCTCCTTTCCATTTTAATGGGTAATGCACAGTCCAAATATTGCACCTTGTCCATGCTATATCATCTAGGCTTCAAGGTAACTTCCATGGAATGATTTAGGGTTTAGTTTTCTACACCTATGACACGAAATTCTCTTCATCCAGATTTCCAACAGAAGCATAAGGGCATTGACCCTTCATGAGGGCATTCACTCTTCCACTACCATAACCCCAAATGTGGGAAGGACTTCCAAGTTTGGGTGATGTAAATTAAAATTCATTTCCTTCATATGATTTGTCACTTGTCACTGTGTCATAAGGTGGAAACTCTTCAAATCTTCATCCTTTCAAAACTAGGCTTCTTTTTTCAACTTTTCTATTTGGTAGAGAAGACAATGCTCCAAAATTTGGTGTTGTTTCTGAATCTGGGTTTGTAGCTTCCAATAGTTTCCATGGAGTCCAGGAGTTCTTCCAACACCCACTATTCAGCTCCTCTACTAGGTAACGTTAGATTCTACCCATTTTGGAGTTTTCTTTCTTTTCATTCCTCTTCCACAAAGAGAACACAATTTTTTTTTTTTTTTTTATGTAAGGGGAATTACTATTAACTAGTTCCTCATGTCGACCCCCCATTCGACATGGAAGAGGAAAGTCTCATAAAAGAACTCCTATGACACCTATGTCATTAGACTCACTAAATCATAATTTGTTCTTGTTATTTGAAACCTTCTTACATTCTACCCAAAAGTCCTTAGTATGTGTACCAGATTTAATTCCTGACTATGGACCCTGTTACAGGTATGGAGATCGTTTTCAGACTTGTCTCTCTTCAGCTTTGTACCAGGGTTCTTTGACAAATTTCTAGCCTAATAGCCGTGATGCTGCTACAAGTCACGTTAGTATATCTATTCTAGGGATGGGTTCTTATAAAACTTTTCCTAGAAAGGGTTTTGTGTGGTTGCCACTTCAGGTATGACTTGAGATTCATTATGGAACACTTAGAGTGAATAACACTTACACTCTCAGAGAGTATCTTCTCGAGGGAATTGTTTTAGTTATTCCTAGAAGGGATAAGTTTGTACTAGTTTTTTTTACAATATCTGAAAATTGTATTTAGGCTTGATATAAGTTGCTTCTTAATTTCATGTTATGTGGTAATGTTAGAATACTCTTTGTTCTAGCCATTGTAGCATATGACAACTCCTTTGACACATGTCATTAGATTCACTAAATCATAATTTGTTCTTGTTATTTGAAACCTTCTTACATTTTAAGCAAACGTCCTAGTACCAGATTTAATTCCAGACTATCGACCCTGTAACAGGTATGGAGATCATTTTCAAACAAGACTTACTTGTCTCTCTTCAGCTTTGTATGAGGATTCTTCTACAAATTTTTAGCTTAATAGTCATGATGCTGCTACAAGTAGGTTTAGTATATCTATTCTAGGGATGGGTTCTTATAAAACTTTTCCTAGAAAGAGTTTTCTCTCACTACCTCACTTCAAGTGTGACTTGTGATTCATTATGGAAAGCTTAAGGTGAATAACAATTACGCTCTGAGAGATTATCTTCTGGAGGGAATTGTTTTAGTTATTCCTGGAAGGGATAAGTTTGTACTATTTTTTTTTACAATATCGGAAAAAGGTATTTTGACTTGATATAATACTAGTTGTTCTAGCCATTGTAGCCCGAGGTTAATCCAACATGGACCCTATAACTTTATAAGGGGTAGTCAACTTGTTAACATTTGAATTTTTTTTGTTTTAATATGTAGCTATCTCCCTTAAATTTAGTTGTATCTATTTTTGTTATAGATTTTGGTTTACTACTTTCACTATCAACCAATTTTGAGCTTATCATTCCTACTAAGGTTTAGTTGCACAATTGTTTGAAGATAGGAATTATATTCTCATATTTTTGCTATAGTTGTTGAGAACCTAGTTCTGTTTATTTATTCTTTACTAAATATGGTATGATAGAATATCTATGTTTTCATAGTTCAAGCATGGATTAAGTCATTTAATTGCCTTGGTGAAAGAGCTCCATTCTAAGACTAAATCCAGTTTCCATTTCCTCATATTACCACCTACTCACTGATTTAAAACTATATCTAGCTAGGGCTACCTCATTCCAATTTTGCAAGCCTACCCATGATGTTGTTTGAAGATCTTAATACACCTAAAGAACTCTTTCCACTTTCTAAATTCAATTTTGAACTTTCCAAAACCAACAAGTTGTAGTTAAAAACACTTACTTGCAATGGTTATCCCAATATCTTGAGGTGGAGATGTTGGCCCCTCCTTAAACTTAAGATGTATGCCCACTATCTTCCCTAATGAACTAGACTTTCAAATTAGCCCCAAGCTACCAATATTGAAAGCTGCTCTATTGTATAAACTTGGCATCTAAATATTCCTTATTACATCTCCACTCAATACTAGTTCATTGATAAAACTATCCTATTCAGACTCAATACTAGCTCATTGACAAAAATATCCTATTCAAATGAGTGCTTACTACCTAAGCACATGCAGAGCATCAAGGTGCACACATTAAATTTATTTATATAACAACATCTACAACATATTTAGCATAGTGCGCTATCATGTGATTACTTCTAGGTCCTGTACCTCATTTTGCAACACTACCTCTGCATAAGAAATGAATGGATACTCTATTTCAAGTAATCTTAAGCCATTACTAATCATATATATATATATATATATATATATATATATATATATATATATATATATATATATTCCCAACTCTCCCAATCCCATGATTTTTCACACATATCACAAGACAAGCTGCTTTTCTTATAGGATAGTAAAAATAAACAACAAAATGAGATTCCTAGTCAATTCCCCTTTCAGTTCACAAAATGGCTATTCCAAATCCACATATACATACATGAAATTGTTAAATTTTGGTATGTTCTATCCTTAGAGCAATTTATTTCAATTTTCGCATACATCAACATTTGAGTAAACTCCAGTAGATCATTTCTAACAAGATGATACATGAGATCATTTGAAGACATGTTGCTTCAACTCATTCTCCAAGGTGACTCCTTCACCTATCATTGTGCTGCATCTCCTCATCATGCTGCACCTCATCTTGAACCACCATGCTGAGCATGCTTGCTGTCCCACTGGTCCACAATGTCATGGCTATCTAGTTGTGCCCCATTGTGCCACTTGTGCACAATGTCATGGCTATCTAGTTGTTCCACTGCTGCAATATGTCATGGTTTTACCATTGTCCCATTGTTGGACAATGTCATGGTTGTCCTCTGTATTCTAACCATTGCAGCACTATGTACTTGTTTCCCTATGTATCCTCCATGAAATATTGCAACACTAAGTACTAGTTGTCCTATGTTGTACCATTGTACCATTGCTGTTGGGTTGTGCACTATATGCCATTGACCATTGTTGTCCCATTGATGTACCACATTTCACCAAGTTGCCTTTGTTGTCCCATTGCTTATCATTGCAACACCATTTACTATGTAGCATTGTTGTCCCATTACTGCACCATACATCTAGCTGTCCATACAACTGCATGTCCATCATTACCATGCTATCCCATTGTTGCACCATACTTCTAGACGTTGCCTTCATCATGCTGCCACTGATCACAATTGTCTTCAGAGAGATGTTTCCCACCATGCTGACCCTTTGAGATATTTTTAGGCCCAACACTTTTACCTATCTTTCTTACATAGATGTGGCATCCAAATGCCTAACTAATAGCACTTGCTAGCACCCAAACACATTCATTCTTCATGTGGTCACTAGGACTCTGCTCTTGCTATGGTTAGGGTTGCCTTGCTGCGTATAGATGAGGGAAGCATATAGGAGCAGGTATGGGCAGAGTATAGGAGCCGTTATGGGTAGCATATAGGAGTCTTTTTACTGTGGCCAGGGCTCCCCTTTTGCTGAATCTAGGGGTTGTCTCAAACCCTTAGAAGGGAATTGAAACATGGATTTTACAAGAAATAATGTTAAAACTCATTTATCTTTTATGAGGGTGGTGATGGAACTCTTGCCATTATTAAGATATAGAAAATTATTATAAAAAATTTATCTAATTTATAACAAAAACCAATTTAAAAAAATAATAATAAATTTATTTAATTTATAATTATAAGAATTTAAAGTAATATACATTTAATTATTATTTCATATTTAACTGTTACATTTAATAAAAATCTTTAAAATTTAAACATAATTTGTATTTATCTTATTTTGAAAGTAGTGTGCTCATCAGATAAATTAGACCAGGGAAAGTTGTTTTGAAACTCAACTTTTGCATTAGATACCTTCTTATATAGTGAATTCAAATGATTGCTCATAAAATTTCACTAGTTTATCATAAAAGTTATATTAGGTGACAATGTTTAATGCAAATGATAATATTTTTCCTATTTAGTCATTTTTAATTTTGGATCAAATTACTTTCATTAGAATTTCCAAATAGCATAGAGTACAGAAATTTTCTCAAGAGTCCCCACTCTCTAATTGAGACCATAATTTTTGATGTTGGGGATTAGTGGATACCAAAAATGATACTAAGCATACATTATTTTGGTGAGGCATAGAAGCCATTTAATACTAGTAATAAACAAAAAGGAGACTAGAACTAACATCATAAAATCAAGGAGGGGGGGTGTACATGGAGAAGTAAAGAAATCAACATAATCATTAATGTGGAAATCAATATGTTCCACTCTTGGTTCCAAGCTACTAAGGTGATCATTAATTCAACAGTGACTACTTTGTTGAGTATTTATATTTGGATATACTAAATATCAGTATGGGAGGCGATTCAGTAGACATACATGTGGTCCCTTAGGATGTCCAAATCAATTTAGGTGTGCAGCAACTCCTCATCAAGGGAGTCCAAAGAAGCCAGGGCCTCAATGTGGCATGGAGATGGAGCCTCTAGAAATGGCTTCTACACCCTCTAGCCTCTTAGTTCAAGATCTGGATGACCGTCTTAGGCATACTCATCTATCCCAGGACCAAGAAGTTCGTGTTGGTGAGGAATATGGCACTTATGTCACATACCCAATTCCTGCTGCTCTTTTTTTTTTTTTGGTATTAGAAAACCAATGTCAAATGGAAACTCTTCCTAGTCCCTCACTTGTTCTGGTGGATGTTCCATTGAATTGTTCTCATGCATGTTCCTTCTGTCCTTAATATTTCTCAAAGAGGTGGTCATTTGGATAATGTAGTATACCTAGAAACCAAGATAGCTTGAATATTTGGTTACTGGTTAGATGTTCTAAGTTACCCATGGTGCTAAACCTAACTAGCTATTTCCTTGTTCTATGTTATCATTAATTCTCTTACCTTCCTAGTGGATATATACATCGTAAGTGGATAATTTACATCTCCATTAACTTATTCTTTAAATGGTTATACACATTAATCTATTCTTAACACTTAATTTCCTAAAATTCTATTACTATTCATAACCCTATAGAATTTACTATACAAGTATGACCAACCCCACCACTTTAACCAATCAGAGGTATTTGGTGGTGGGTATGGTTCTACCCTATTATAGTAGTGTCATTGTACTACCTTTATTTCATGGCGCTCTCTCTATGTTTTTATTTTCCAATACCGAGGCTTGTATTTAATGGACGTGACAACTCTTGTATTACAGTGTTTTACTACCTATGATATGTTGTATTACGCTCTTTTTGTTATTATATTTTTTACCCTACAACACCTTCATGATAATTCCTAAGGTTTATACTTAGGAGTGTCACTCTGTGCTAGTATTAACACAGTATGTGTGGTTCTGTTGTGGCTACCAACAACCCCCCTCTTTGTTTGGTATTAGCAATAACACCAAGCAAATGGGGACCCTTAATAAAAAATCCAAAAAAACATTTTATGAAAATTTTTGTATTCAACTCCTTAAAACTGTATCGCATCGCGAGAAGAGAATAAAACATTTTCTTTTGAGCATAATAAACTGTGAAGAAGCGACGCGAAATTCATCGCATCACATACATTATGAAGCGCTCTTAAATGAAAAATCTTAAGAAATCTCCGACGACCGACATGCGACGTCGCATATCGCAACATCGCGTAAGCAACACACAATGATTGAATGACTAAGCGCGATCTGTGATCTGCGATGCTACGATCTGCGATGAATGCAATTTGCGATAAATGCGATCATGAATTTCTGCGATGACACATCTTGACGACGCGATCCGCGATGCTGCGATGCGAGTCGCAGAAATCACCCATCGCAAATTTTCCTCGGCGCAGTATTCAAGGAAAGCTGTCCGTAAACCAAAATTGGGCGCGTGCCTTAAAAGAAATTAATGAATGTACGCCAAAGTATTCAAGAAGGACAGTTTTGTGTTTTTTGAAGAGTCAGTTCGCTATGGGTGTCATGATTTTATACATTCATAAGAGCTTAAAGCTTTCATGTCAATCTTTATTATCATTACTCTTTTCCTTTGCGTAAACTGTAAGACAGGAAATAACATGAAGCAATGTGCAGGAAACATCTAAGGAAAAGGGGAAAGCGTCAATGCTCGGAGAACAGAGAAGAGATGCCTTCATAAACGGATGCTGAATGCAACAAGACCACAGATTCCAGAGTATCACTCAACAGATGCTGGTGTCAATAGGCCATCCAATGCTCAGAGTCAAAAGCGCACAAAAACAACATGTTTACAAAAGATCCTGAAGCTTATGCCCGGTAAAGGAAAAAAAAAGGCGCTAAAGAAGGAAAACGCACCAGAAAAGCCTGGAACAAAGAACAGAGGCAGTTTTCGATGCAGAAAATTGTTGAGAGAGCAAAGTCCCTAACTTGTTTAGTCATTCGCAAGGCCGGAAACCGAAATAGCGAAAGCAGAATTAGTTTGAGAGAAATTTGGGTTATTACCAAGTATACACGCAGTGAATACACCTAGCCAGAGGAAGATTCTCGAAAATATCTTCTAGTTTACGAGAAAGTGGTGCCAATGCTTGTTATTTCTATTTTCATAGCTCAAACGAAAGCAGAAGGTGACCATCCGACTCTTCCCACGTGAATGTTGCATGCTTGCAGCACTAAGGAGCAAATACAGAAATGGTTAGGAATTAGATTCAATTTTTAGAAATAGTTTTGCTTTAGCAGAAAGGCGGTCATTTAAAACCGTATCCTAAATTTATGTAATTAAGTTAATTAGTTAGCAGTATTTAAACCCTTCTCAGGCATTAGGAGAAGGGTCCAGAAATTTGTCAAAAACTTGTCCTCAGAACATGCACTTCTGCACCCTCAGAGGAGGTTTTGATGAATGGATGGATCGAGATTTATTAATGTTTGCATTTGATGTCTACTACTGATGTTGCACTTTTTTACTCTTAGTAGATGTTAGAACAAGTAGAGATAAATCATTTTTTACTTGAAGCTTATGAGTAGGATTAGTCATAAATGGTACTTTTATCTCTTGGCTATTTCTGCTTATATTCTTAAAGTGATATACAGTTTTCAGTTGTTTATATGTTACTGCATGAATGTATGAGTTACCATTTGGCACTTCTGTACAGTGGAGCCATTTATTTATGTCTGATATATAAATAACTTATTATGCGATATGTTGTTCACAACTGTTTTGCCTAACTTTTTATGCAAAGTGGTTTATCTTAATTGATTTATATTCTTATGATAGTTGAATGATCTTTATTACCAGTTATTGTTTGAAATCTCTTTAGATTGCATAATAGAAGAAATACACCCCAGGTTAGCGTAGATTAGATGTGTTGTTTCTCATTAGATTACAATAGCATAGAGTTAGTTTAAAAGTTTGAATTAAATTAGCTTTAAGTACTCTTAGATCAGCATCATTCAACTTTGCACACACACACACCCTTAAATTTGGAAACTAGTCCCATTATCCCCAGTCGGACCCGCTATACCAAGCGGATAAGGAGCTGCCAACCAAGGTCCGGACTGGGTGGGTATCCCCCTTGTTGTCGACCCGATTTTCAGGGCTTCAACATATTTGGCGCTAGAAGGAGGGCCCGAACTATGAATGGCACCTAAATCAAAATCTAAATACCATTCTGAGAGTAAATTGCCCTCATCAACTCCCCCGACTTCCCCAGTATGTTTAAATCCAGAGTCAGAAGTCGCTCGAGTATTAACCGCTGCTACATACCCTAATATTTCAGACCAATCTACCATTGAACCCCATAAAGTTCAAACTCTGATTCGCAAACTCCAGGGATTTTATATTTCTACACAGAGGTCTGATAAATCTCAAAGCAGCGTGACTTTGCAGTACAATCCTTCTCATCCCCTGACCAGATTAAAGAGTGAAAAATTTGGCATCCAGCCAACTGAATTCCCTCTCCCCACGAGGAAAAGAGCAATGAAAACACCACAAGAGTCTGACAGTGAGACTCTTTCATCTACATCGTCCATTTTAACTCCCTCATCGTGAAGTCAGCCACCCACATCTTCATTCCAAACCACCCATCCATCTTCCACAACCCCTCTTCTTCAATCATCTAAGATCATAATATCTTCATCTTCCGAGCCTCAGGGATCATCCTCTGCACTTTCATTTACTAGCAGCTCAACGATGGCCCAGTCTCCATGGAACAATCCTGGGGCAGTTTTAATGCCTCCACCCCTAAGCCAAATACCGGCCCATCCTGAGAAATGGCTACCCAAATTCAATCCAGAAGCAGGCATGCTAGCTGAAGAGAACATTAACAATTTCATGCTTTCTGTCAATCTCAACGGAGTTACCAACGAGGATGCTCTTGTCCGGATTTTTCCCTATACAATGCAAGGAACAGCCGGGTCATGGTACGTTTCATTACCCTCCGGGTCTATCACAAGTTGGGACATTTTTCAAAGTCAATTCCTTACCAATTTTGGTGATGACAGATCAACGGCAACGTTAATCAATGACCTATCCAATCTTAAAGCCGAGGCTAGAGAACCCATCAAAGATTTCAATTTACAGTTCAATAAAATCCTCAACAAAATTCCCACTGCTTCCCAACCCAGCGAAGAAGTACGATGTGAATGGTATATTACGGCCTTACCGTCAAACTTAGCAATCTTCGTGGATAGGGCAAATAAAACACCCTTAGTTGAAAACCTAACAGAGGCAATAGCAGTAGAGAAACGCGTAGTAGCCTTGGAAAAGAGATCTACGATAGAGGAACGCAAATATAAAAAAGTCACCTTGAAGGAAGACTCGAAGAAGAAACAAACGAAAGACCCTTTCGATTTGGAAGGATTGCAAAAAGTATTAAAGACCATGTCCAATGAGATGATTGACATAAAAAAACAAGTAGCAGAAACTTCTTCAAAAAAGCCCTACAGAGCTTTTAAAAGAGGCCCTTCAATGGATGTCAAACCACCTAACGCTATCTCAAATGTCGAATCCGAAGAAGAGGAAGAAGAAGAGAGTACCACTGAAGGGCAGACTGATGACGAAGAAGTTGTGGAACTACAAGGAATGTGGGATTTCATCCTCCCACAAGAAGAAGATCAAGAAGCATTTCTGGTTAGCACACGAAGCAAAAATCAACTTGATCCTCCCCAAACTACCCCTAAGTAGAAGGGCGCAAGCCCTGCAGCAAAAGATAAAGTCACAACAAAGAAAACGACCGCTAAAGCGACTCAATCTAGCCCAGTCCAACCAGATCAAACACCTCCATCAAGAACACTGATAGTGTCAGATGAAATGAAATACAATATTATTGATGACATGAAAAAGACTAGGGCTAATATCACTCTTTATGAATTGAGCAAATTGAAACATCAACAAAAGATAATGATGAAAGAATTACATGTCGTGCCTACTACATCTTTGCCTACAGCTGTAGCTTCCCACAACATGGGAAGACCTCCAACCAACACGATCAATAAGATTGATGCAAATGACATCGCCTTGATTGGGGGAAGATCAAGGTCTCACACTCCCCCTTTTCTTCTCACTTATGAAATTTTCAATAAAAATGTGCACAATTGTTTGGTAGATTCTAGTGCTTCAACGAATATTTTACCTAGATCAATATGTGCCAAGCTAAATGTTCAACCACAAAAATCCGCAGTGCGCATAGTTCAGCTTGATCGATCTCAAGTCAAAGTGATTGGTGAACTTAATCAAGTAACCATAAGATTGTCGTCCAACCCGAAGGTATGTCAGGTTATTGACATTCTAGTAGCTGATATCCCAGAATTCTATGGCTTGATTCTTAGCAGGGATTGGTCCAAAAAACTCCATGGATACTTCTCAACCGACTGGTCGCACATGTGGTTACCCTACAATGGTAAACCGAATCAAATAAAGGTTGAATGAGAGTTACACCAGAAGTACATAGTAACAAAATTGGAGGGAGAAAATGAAGCAATAGCATATAACAGCAATATCATAGGCAATTACTCAGTAGATTCTTTCCTCGGCAATTTCAATGCTCATACATCACCTTACTTAGAAAATTCAGTTTTGTCCCAAGTCGAAATTTTTTCCCAAACTGACAATTCAAAGTGTGTTAATTTTGTAGATAAACCTGTAAATACATCTTTGTTTTGGAAATTATATTTTGATGGCTCTAAATCTAATGAAGGAGCAGGAGCAGGATGCGTTCTAATTAGTCCAGAAGGAAATAAGACCATGCTTACGTGCAGACTTGAATTCGATTGCACAAACAATACAGCAGAATATGAGGCCTTGGTGGAAGGCCTATACAAAGCAATCGAGTTGAATGTCAAGTATCTTCAAGTCTTCAGAGACTCTAAGATTGTTGTCAAACAGGTACATAACACCATACATTGCCTATCAGGTCATTTGAAACACTATCAATCTTTAGTACAAGATCTGACTGAGCATTTCATAGCATTCAATATTTCGTCAATCCCAAGACTCCAAAACGCGAGCGCAGACCTTTTAGCTAACGTAGCCTCTAGACTTATTCCCTCCAAAGATTTTAGTCCAGATAGATTCTCAATAGAATTAATCTTTAGACCGTCCATCCCTAACAACATTACAAATTAGAGAGTATTCAATGACGATCCTGATATTGTAAATTTCCTCACTTCTGAAGGATCCTACTCCAATCAAATAATCAACGAAGACCATCACGATCGACAAATACAACAAGATAGCATTGATAATGCTATACCTAAATCGGTGGTTAAGTTGGAAGACTTATACGATTTGAAAAGTTGGTTTAAAAGGTCTACCAATTCTAATCTCTACAGTTCAATTCTGAACTACGAATTAGTAAACCTAGGAACCGATGATAAACCACAAAACGTTAATCTAGGCCACGGCCTACCCCCTGAATAAAAACTAGCGTATATTCGTCTTTTGAGACAATACAAAAATGTTTTTGCCTAGAATTATGATGAGCTAAAGACATACGACACTTCTATCATTCAACATACTATCCGTATGATTGACAAAGAAAAACCTGTCCAAAAGAAACTCAGAAAAATCGACCCCAATTTAGAAAATCAGATAAAAACTGAGCTAAATAAGTTATTAAAAGCCAGAATAATTTTCCCCGTCAGACATTCCAAATGGGTCTCCAATATGGTACCCGTTAGAAAGAAAAACGGAGATATTAGAATCTGCATCGATTTTCGGAATCTCAACAAACCCTGTCAAAAAGACAATTTTCCCCTCCCACCTATGGAGCAGATATTACAAGCAGTAGCAGGCTCAGAACTAATGTCTTTTTTGGATGGATTTTCATGATACAATCAAGTGCTGGTACATCCCGATGATCAGTTAAAAGCCACATTCCGAACTAAATAGGGCACATATTCATATCGGAAGATGCCATTTGGTTTGATCAATGCCGGCGCTACATTTCAGAGAGCCATGGACATCGCATTCAAGGGTTTAGTCAATAAATCTGTAGTAATTTATTTGGATGATATAACAGTGTACTCCAAGAAGCGAAGCGACCATCTCAAAGACTTGAAAAAAATCTTTCAACAATGTTTAAGGTATGGAATTTCACTTAACCCAAAGAAATCATTTTTCGCATTAAGTGAATGAAAACTTCTAGGATTCATAGTGTCAAAATCTGGTATTCACATTGAGCCTGACAGAATCAAAGAAATTTCTGAAATATCCCTACCTCATAATAAAAAAGCCATGCAATCTTTCCTTGGTCAAATCAATTTTGTGAAGAGATTTGTCCCAGATTTTTCACGAATTGTTTCTCCTTTGCAAACCATGATTAAAAAGAATTCAAATTTTAAATGGGGTCAAGATGAGCATGAAGCATTCAACCTGATCAAACAAGCTATCATTAGCGCTCCATCTTTAGCAACCCCGAGTTTTTCAGAATCTTTTATCTTATACACATCTGCCTCAGAGAAATCATATGCCGCGATTCTAACTCAAGCAAATCAAGAGAAAGCGGAAGCTCCAATCGCATTTTTTAGCTCGAATTTACAAGGTGCTGAACTCAACTATTCAGACATGGAGAAATAGGCATATGCTGTTTTCAAAGCGGTCAAATATTTCAGACCTTTCTTACTTAAAACCCATACTAAGGTCATAGTACCGTTTCCAGCGGTAAGAAATCTTCTAGTACAGAAGGATGTGGGTGAAAAAAGAGCAAATTGGATCACTGCTTTACAAGAATACGACCTTGAGATCAAACCAGCAAGCATTGTAAGAGGTCAAGGCTTCTGCAAAATGTTGGTTGGAGCATCGCAAATTCCTGAAAATTCATCTGAAGAGGTACAAATGTATGAGGTAAGCCTAAACGATGCAGAATCATTATATGCTGACACCATTTATTATCTTAGGAATGGGTATGCTCCATCACACCTGGATCACACTAAGAAAAGAGCTCTGAGATTGAAAGCTAAACAATATCAGCTCATAAATGATGTTCTGTTTAAAAGGAATTACGATTCTGTTCTTCTTAGGTGTCTTGAGAAAACTGAAGCCGAAAAGGTTTTGCAGGAACTCCACGATGGACCAGCAGGCGGACACTATGTTGGAGATGCTACTACACATAAAATCTTACGTGCAGGATATTATTGGCCCACACTGTTCAAAGACTCACACAGTTACATGAGGAAATGCCAAGTCTGCCAAACTACTGCAGGGAGACAAAAGAAACCGTCCATGCCACTACAGCGGGTAAACATCGAGCAACCATTCAGTCAGTGGGGCTTGGACATAATAGGTGAGATCGTTCCTCACTCTTCTAAGCAGCATAGATACATCCTTACAACAACAGATTATTTTACTAAATGGGTAGAAGCAGTTCCTCTCAAGACAACTAATTCTGAAAACATCATTGAATTCATAGATCAATTTATAATCACTAGGTTTGGATTGCCAATGGCTTTAATGTTTGATAATGCCTCATACTTTTCTGGGAATGCAATGACTGAGTTTGCATTTAAAACAGGGTTCAAACTGAAATATTCGGCCAACTACTATCCGCAAGGTAATGGATTGGCTGAGTCAACAAATAAAAACTTAATTAGGATTACTAAAAGAATAGTTGACCAGAACCAGAAGAATTGGCACAAAACTTTGGTAAATGCTTTATGGGCAGATAGAATAACGAAGAAAGCTTCAATCGGCACTTCTCCCTTTAATTTAGTTTATGGGAAGGAAGTGGTTCTCCCAACTCACTTAGTGATCCCCTCCTTGTCTTTAGTACAATACATCGATGAAGTATCTACTTCCTCCTTACAATTAAGACAAATGGAAATAATTAAACTAGAAGAACGACGAGAACAATCTAAGAAAACCCATGCTCATCACCAAGCACTAATAAAATCCTCTTTTGATTCAAGCATAATGACCAGATTTTTTTTTCAGATGAGAGATCTAGTTTTGAAATGGGATAAGGCTCATGAAGAAAAGGGAAAACATACAAAATTTCAGAAGATGTGGCTTGGTCCTTTTGAGAATGTAGAAGTCATAGGCCCATCAACGTTTGTGTTGCAGGATTTAGCAGGTAGAAGGGATTCTTTGCCTGTTAATGGACAGATCCTTAAAATATATTTTCCATAGAAAATTATTCTTCTATTTTGTAGGATAGTGTTGGTTTTTTCTTTTCTTTCTTATAAATAAAACCAGTTGTAGATGGTTACTACAGGGGTTCACGAAAAAGACACCAATTCTCTATCAGATTTTGATTTTTTTTCGCTTGTACAAATAGTAAAATTTTTCGAAAAATCTGATCTTTATTATTGACAGATAGAGTTAAAAAAAAAAAAAATTGATGAAAGCAACCTTTAGCCTAGATATGATACTAGTTTCAACTTCAAAAAATTTGATGAAAGCAACCTTTGGCAAAAAAATTGTTTTATATCAGCACAATGAAAGGTATCAATAATAAAATAAAGATTCTCTGTAAAACTGCTGTTTTCAAACTCTATTATTGTCGTCCAGAGCTTTCTTAAGGAAAAACAATGATTTCCTCCCTGCTAAAGAAAATCGCAGCATTCAGAGAAACAATCCGAGAAAACACTATATCTCAAAGAATAAGAGGTCTCATCACGAGCCGGCTTATCATGATCACAGATATTATAACTTGATGACTTTGCCAATATTGTCCACCAAAACAGGGCAATGGCTCAAGATTGTTGCAATCGAAAGACAAGGGGTCTCATCACGAGCCAGCTTGTTCAGCAAAAGTGTAAATCAAGTGAATGACTGTGTCATAATTTGGCCACCAAACCAAGACATTGTTCTTTAGAGAATAAAAAAGGAAAAAAGTGTCAAAATGGTTTTTTCTCTGAAAAGTTGTAAATAGCCTTAAGCAGGATAAAGGATCATTGTTGGGTAACAGGTAACCCTATCGAGGCTATGGACGCCTGCTGGCAGCAGAGGCTCTACCTACGACAAATGAGCATATTTTAAAAGCCAGCACACAGAGAAGACCTTATTTTATCTTTAAAAGACCAAGTAATGGCTGATGTAAATACAAGGACAAAGCTTGAGGAAGAAAACAATTGGAATAGAAAAAGGTTGAAACAAAATATCATTGATAGGATAAGGCATAATGTACTCTATTTGTCCATAACAAAATTTAGACTTATGAAAATTTTTCTTCTTTGGAAGTTAAAATTCAATAGAAAAGCAGAGATAACTGGTTCTTCCCAGTGAATCGCCATTGTTGTGGCCACCGACAACCCCCCTCTTTGTTTGGTATTAGCAATAACACCAAGAAAATCGGGACGCTTAATAAAAAATCCAAAAAAACATTTTATGAAAATTTTTGTATTCAACTCCTTAAAACTGTATCGCATCGCGAGAAGAGAATAAAACATTTTCTTATGAGCATAATAAACTGCGAAGAAGCGACGCGAAATTCATCGCATCGCATACATTATGAAGCGCTCTTAAATGAAAAATCTTAAGAAATCTCTGATGGCCAATATGCGATGTCGCATATCGCAACATCGCGTAAGCAGCGCACAATGATTGAATGACTAAGCGCGATCTGCGATGCTGCGATCTGTGATGAAAGTGATTTGCGATAAATGCGATCATGAATTTCTACGATGACACATCTTGACGATGCGATCCGCGATGCTGCGATGCGAGTCGCAGAAATCACCCATCGCAAATTTTCCTTGGCGCAGTATTCAAGGAAAGCTGTCCGTAAACCAAAATTGGGCACGCGCCTTAAAAGAAATTAATGAATGTACGCGAAAGTATTCAAGAAGGATAGTTTTGTGTTTTTCGAAGAGTCAGTTCGCTATGGGTGTCATGATTTTATACATTCATAAGAGCTTAAATCTTTCATGTCAATCTTTATTATCATTACTCTTTTCCTTTGTGTAAACTGTAAGACAGGAAATAACATGAAGCAATGTGCAGGAAACATCTAAGGAAAAGGGGAAAGTGTCAATGCTCGGAGAACAGAGAAGAGATGCCTTCATAAATGGATGCCGCATGCAAGAGGACCACAGATTCCAAAGTATCACTCAACAGATGTTGATGTCAATAGGCCATCCAACGCTCAGAGTCAAAAGCGCACAAAAGCAGCATGTTTACAAAACATCCTGAAGCTTATGCCCGGTAAAGGAAAAAAAAGGCGCTAAAGAAGGAAAATGCACCAGAAAAGCCCGGAACAAAGAACGGAGGCAGTTTTCGATGCAGAAAACTATTCAGAAAGCAAAGTCCCTAACTTGTTCAATCATTCACAAGGTCGGAAACTGAAATAGCAAAAGCAAAATCAGTTTGAGAGAAATTTGGGTTATTACCAAGTATACACACAATGAATACACCCAGCGAGAGGAAGATTCTCGAAAATATCTTCTAGTTTACCAGAAAGTGGTGCCAACGCTTGTGATTTCTATTTTCATAGCTCAAACGAAAGCAGAAGGCGACCAGCCGACTCTTCCCACGTGAATGTTGCATGCTTGCAGCACTAAGGAGCAAATACAGAAATGGTTAGGAATTAGATTCAATTTTTAGAAATAGTTTTGCTTTAGCAGAAGGGCGGTCATTTAAAACCGTATCCTAAATTTATGTAATTAAGTTAATTAGTTAGCAGTATTTAAACCCTTCTCAGGCATTAGGAGAAGGGTCCAGAAATTTGTCAAAAACTTGTCCTCGGAACATGCACTTCTGCACCCTCAGAGGAGGTTTTGTTGAATGGATGGATCGAGATTTATTAATGTTTGCATTTGATGTCTACTACTGATGTTGCACTTTTTTACTCTTAGTAGATGTTAGAACAAGTAGAGATAAATCGTTTTTTGCTTGAAGCTTATGAGTAGGATTAGTCATAAATGGTACTTTTATCTCTTGGCCATTTCTGCTTATATTCTTAAAGTGATATACAGTTTTCAGTTGTTTATATGCTACTGCATGAATGTATGAGTTACCATTTGGCACTTCTGTACGGTGGAGCCATTTATTTATGTCTGATATATGAATAACTTATTATGTGATATGTTGTTCACAACTGTTTTGCCTAACTTTTTATGGAAAGTGGTTTATCTTAATTGATTTCTATTCTTATGATAGCTGAATGATCTTTATTACCAGTTATTGTTTGAAATCTCTTTAGATCGCATAATAAAAGAAATACACCACGGGTTAGCGTAGATTAGATGTGTTGTTTCTCATTAGATTACAATAGCATAGAGTTAGTTTAAAAGTTTGAATTAAATTAGCTTTAAGTACTCTTAGATCAGCATCATCCAACTCTGCACACACACACACCCTTAAATTGGGAAACTGGTCCCATTATCCCCAGTTGGACCCGCTATACCAAACGGATAAGGAGTTGCCAACCAAGGTCCGGACCAGGTGGGTATCCCCCTTCTTGTCGACCCAATTTTCGGGGCTTCAACAGGTTCCTAACCTCGTAATGATGGATCTCCACGTCTTCTTTCATCACGTCGAGGATATGTGTCCATCGGGGTTGCATTTGGAAAATGGAGATGGAAAGGTTCACATCCATAGTCACTTGGTTCCATGTATAACCCTAACCAATACATAACCTTAATCACTTGGTCCTTGTATCCTTTCATTGTCACACTCTTCTTCGAATGCTACATCTCTAAGCTCTTTGTTCCATCCTTGCCATTTGGCCTTCAGTAGACATATACATGTTATGCAGACAAGTGAGCTATGAAACTTGTATATCTTTGTTATACCAAGCATTCCTACAGGTAACAATTTCCATTTAAATCATTGTATTTACTTTTTCCTTTCTGAAGTGTTTCCCTAAAAATTTCCACCATTCATTTTCTTTTTAGGGTTACTGATTGTATTCTTGTTTCCATTTTCATGGGTAATGATGCCTCCAAAGATTGCACCTTGTCCATGTTCTATCCTGGAGGCTTAGGGGTAATTTCATCGAATCATTTAGCATTTCATTTTCTACAACTGTGACAGGAAATTATAGCTATCCCCATTTCCTATATCAAGCATAAGGGCATTGACCATTCTACTACCATAACCTGAAATGTGGGAGCGACTTCTAAGTTTGGGTGATATAACTAAAAATTCCTTTCCTTCCTATGATTTTGCACTGGTCACTGTGTCATAAGGTGGAAACTCATAAACTCTTCATCATTTCACAACTTAGACTCTAGTTTCCTCTTTTCTCCTTTCTATTTGGTAGAGAAGACAATACTATAAAACTTGGTGTTGATTTTGAATCTTGCTTTTCAGTTTTGAATAGTTTCCAGAGAGTGCAGGCACCCACTATTCAGATCCTCAACCAGGTAATGTTAGATACTACCCATTTGTAGTTGTTTTATTTTCATTCATCTTCCACTAGGTGAACATAAGTTTTGTTTTCTTGTATAAGGGAATTTATGATTAACTCATTCCTCCTGTCAATCTCCCATTCCAAATGGAAGAGAAAAGTGTCATAATACAGGTCATATGATAGTTATGTCATTAGACTCATTAAATCATAATTTTTTCTTGTTATTTGAAACCCTCTTACATTTTAAGAAAGCGTCTGGAGTATGTGTACTAAATTTAATTCCCCACTATGTAACCTGTAACACGAATGGATATCGTTTTCACACTTGTTCTTGTTATTTGAAACCCTCTTACATTTTAAGAAAGCGTCTCCAGTATGTGTACGAAATTTAATTCCCCACTATGTAACCTGTAACAGGAATGGATATTGTTTTCACAATAGATATACTTGTCTCCCTTCCACTTTGTACCAGGATTCTTTAACAATTTTTTTTACTAATAGCCCTTAGGGCTACTACAAGTCAGTTTAGTATATCTATTCTAGTGATGGGTTTTTATAAAACATTTCCTAGAAAGTGTTTTTTCCAGCTACCTTAATTCATTATGGAAAGCTTAGAGTGAAGAACAATTAGGCTCTAAGTGGTTATCCTCTAGAGGGGATTGTTTTAGTTATTCCGGAATGGGATAAGTTTGTACTGCTTTTTTTACAACATTTGAAAAGGGTACTTTGGCTTCATATATGTTGCTTCTTAATTTCATGTTCTCTAGTAGTCATTTGAATATTGGTGGTTCTAGCTATCATAGGCCAAGGTTGATCTAGGATGGACCCTATAACTCATAGTCAACTTCTTAACATTTGACCATTTTGTATTTTAATATGTAGTTATCTCCCTGAAATTTGGTTGTATCTATTTTAGTTGTAGAGTTTGTTTTACTTTATTGCTTGCACTATCAACCAATTTTGAGCTTATCATTAGTGGTAAGGTTTAATTTCACAATTATTTGAAGGTAGGAATTATATTTTCGTATTTTTCCTATAGCTGTTGAGAACCGATTTGCCTTTATTTATTCTTTTCTAAATATGGTATTATAGAGTTTCTTTGTATTCATAGCTTACCCATAGACTAAGTGATTTAATTTCATGGGTGAATGAGCTCCATTCTAAGAGTAAACCTAGTTTCCATTTCCTAATACTACCACCTACTTACTCATTTAAATATATGGCTATCTCCCGCTACCTCATATTAGGATGTCACTACTTATTAACTTTGTAGAATTCTATAGGTCTATGCATGATGTTGTTTCCAAATCTAAATACACCTAAAGAACTTTTTCCACCTTCTAAATTTGATTTTGAACTTTCGGAAAACAACAAGTTATAGATAAGAACACTTACTTTATTGGCAATGGTTAACCCCATATCTCGAGCCATGTTGGCCCCTGGTCAAACTTAATATCTATGACCAAGGTCGACCCTAATGAACTACATTTTCATATTACCCGCAAGCGACCAATATTCCAAGCGAGTCTATTGTCTAAACTTGATATTGAAATATTCCTTATTAAATCTCGACTCAACACTCGGTCATTGACAAAACTATCCTATTAAAACCAATTCTTACATTACGTGAGGACAAGGAGAGCATCTCAGTGCACACATTAAATTTATTTATATAACCACATTTACAACATATTTATCATACTTCACTATCATGTGATTACTTCTAGGTCTCGTACCTCCTTTCGCAACATGATCAATACATGTCCATAAGAAATTAATGGATGCTCTATTTAAATTTATCTTAAGCCACTAGTAGTCAAACATATATATATATATATATATATATATATATATATATATATATATATATATATATATATATCTTTATTTATTTATTTATTTATTTATTTATTTCCACAACTCTCCCAATCCCATGATTTTTCACACATATGAACAAACTACTTGCCATTTTTATAAAATGTTAAACAAATTAAATAGTATAGTACATTATCAACGAAATCGTAAAATAAATTAATATTTTACATACAAAGAGAATTGGAAAATAAATTGATACTTTACATACCAACAAATCTCCACATATCCCCACACAACCTACTTTTCTTAGAGGATAATAAAAATAAATAAAAAAATCAGCTTCTTAGTCAATTCGCCTTTCAATTCACAAAATAGCTATTCTAAATAACCATATACATACATCCCTACTATAACTTCAAATTAAAGAGAACTCAGTTTCCCTACTACAAGTAACTCCTGAATGTAACTAACTCTAAAATGAAACATACTATACTGTAGGTTCAAATGACAGAGAACTCGGTTTCCCTACTACAAGTAACTCCTAAATGTAACTAACCCTAAAATGAAACATACTAATAAAATTTCTCAGACGGAATCTAATAGGAGTTAGTACAAATTGATTCACAATTAGGGATACATGGGAATTTCACACCTTTTCCACCCAACCTAGAATGGTCCCTCAAGTTCACGCCCAAGTTGAGATCTCCTTACAAGGAATCAACCCCCATGTGATACCCTTCTCATGTATAAAATACTTATCTTCCATGATAAGGTTTCCCATCTAACCGCATCCCTCGTTTGTGGATATTTTTTTCCACTTATCTAGGATTTTCCATAAAAGCTACCCTTTCTCTCCCACAATGCTTTTAGGATTTTCTAAGGTTAACATCTTTCTCTAGCTAAGCAACTTAATGGATCATTCTCTCCCGCAGTGCTTTTAGGCTTTTATAAGCTTAACATCTTTGTCTAGCTAAGAAACTTAAGAGATCTTTCTCTCCCATTCATTAACCTTATCTAAAATATTATTCTATAATACCTATCATGAAAGAATTATCAAATCTCATGTATCAATGATATTTTATCTCTATTTTATTTTGGCAAGAATCACATTTCTAGGTGCCTCATTCCCAAGTACATACATCTCATCTATTTATTTATTAATAAATAACTATTTAGATAATTAATTCAATATTCTCTTTTTACTTTTCTGCCATTATGAACTTTGCTTGGTAACTTTTCTTTTTTCAGGATTTTGTTCCCCTATAGCCTCTTTGAAATAAATGCCCTCATTGTACTTTATCTTGATCAATAGCTAAATAATGGAACCAAATCTCTTTCTAGTTTGAGATGCACCAAGTCCCATCAGTCTACTTTTTAACCTCACCTGTGTCATTTCCGAATCAAATAGATAGAACATATCATATACTTATTTCTTAGGTAATGACCTATACAAGACATTACAAAGAAATACTAATCAATCACTATGGTTCCTATTCTCGCAATTCAATGTGGTAGTAATGTTTTATTATATTATTCATGCTACGAGAAAATTTTCTCTTTTCTTAAGACAAAACAAAATTACTTCCTATCCTTTTTTCCTCCAGTCAGTTGTTTGTCCTCACCAGACGTGATGACTCAATTATGGGGCATTCATATTCCTATAATTATGTCATGTTCCTATTCTGATACATCTTCATATTTAAATATCAACACACACATACATTCCTCAATGTTAGTATCATTAGTATTTTACTATACTAAACCCTATGGCTATACCTATGATCTTCAACATACAAATTTCTATATTTCTTTTGACATTTCTCCAATAAAATAACAATTACTAAGGGATGGTGTGTAATAGAGTAACAAGAAATATTATAGTATCACTTGTGTGATGGGCCTCTAAATTAGACATAAATTAAGGCCGATGGCTCTAAATTAAACATAAATTAAGGCCTGCAACCATCATTTGGCACATTAAACTTCTCTTTTTCCATTAGATAATGTATTGATAGATTTAATATATTCATTAGAAGGTTTATGAATAAATGCATATTTGTGCCCAATATTATTTATTTTTGTGGAATATTATGAGAATATTGGGAAGATTATGAAGATTTGGAGGAGGAGATAATTTAGGGACTTTCTCCCTACTACAGGAGGATCACTATTAAATAATGAATCAACAATATATTATGGAGTTATGGCATATATTGTGAAACTCCGATGATTGAGAAAGTCTAGGAATGTGCTTTGTGCCATTTAATGCAAATTCCTAGTATTAGTAACGAGATCCACTCATCAAGGGATTTTAATGGGGAATGCTTCCTCCATTCATGGAGAATTATTCCTAATCATTTTGTATAAGTACACAATCAAATTCTCCTCTAGCGAGAGATTTTCATTAGTGTTCTTGTGGAGATAACTCGTATTTTTGCAGCTTCACTGTAGTTTCTTGTAGGGTTGTAATTGTATTGATGAAAATAATGAAGATTGGTGTCATGTTCAACCTTTAAATCTTGTTCTCCTCCATAGGTTTCTGAGTTTCCTTGGGCTTGGCCATCCTAGGAGCCTCAGATCCCTTTTGTATCATTTTGTTTCCTTCTTTTCACTTCTTATTCACATGGATCTCTTTTTTTTATAGTATTAATGATTTCTTGTTGAAGGATTGGGTTAAATGGTTGATGTAAGTTCTTTTGCAGGATAAAAATAATCATTTGTCCTTGGAAAATATTTTGAAAGTCATAGTAATCATTGAGCTACATGGATTAGTCTTCTTATTCCCAATTCTAGATTTCAGGAACTCCTTTGTGGCAAATAGCACTAAATTTCTTAGAACATGATAACAAGCTTCAATAAATTTGATTCCACCTGTGTTAGATAAGATAAAAAACTCTATTTCATAACAAGATTTTCCACATTGCATTTTCACTTTATTAGGTTAGTCATTTGATTGATTTACTAGCTCACTATTTCCCAAATTTGTTATTTTTAGACTAGTAATTTTCTGCTATTTTTTAGCATGGGTTAGGAGAGGTATTTTTGAGTGATTGCACTTGGAATGGAGACCTAAGACATTCTTTTCAACAAAAAAATGTGTCGCGTCCAATTTGGATTTTATTTTCTTGTTCAGTTGATGAATTATAATTTCATATAGTAAATTTGTAACATCTTATAGTAAAACAAGGGATTCTATAGGAGAACTAGTACATCCGGTAGGAAATCCTAGTGGTTTGTTTTGAGCCAAAGCTAAGAAAAATCATCAGTGGAGATGGGATTAGGCCTTGACATGACCTCTAATCCATCAAAATCATTTTAACCCTCTTCCTCCATACCTGTCTCCCTTTCCAAAGAACAAGTGAGGATTAGCAGTTGCATTTATAAAACAAAAACATAAAAAAAAAATATTTTATATTCACACATGCACATAACAATTAATACTCCCTAGAAATGACTCTATGCTAAGTTAGTTTAAATCAACACATGTGATAAATAGGGTTAATTTAGGTTTCTTTTACATTTATTCCATTATCTTTATGTAATGAGAATATGTTTCTTTCCTTGTACTGTATTTCTTGCAATAGGTTAAGGTTTCCATTTCAAGCATTTATTTTTCTGCAATTAGTTTAGCATTTGGGTTCAGTAAATGAAATACATTACATCATGAAATCAAAGGAAGGACACATTGTATGTTGCACATATAATGCCGATACCTCTTAAGTTTGTACAGACCCCAGGTTGATAATTAAAGTCGGTAGCCTTCGGAGTTGCAACGTTCTTGTTGCAATACCAAGGCTCATCATTGTGCACTTAGTGCTTTATCCTTTTTTATGGCTACAACATCTTCATTGAACAATCCTTCAATTTCTTCACTATGTCTCCCTTCAACTATTTTTAGTGGTAGAAAGGAATTGCCTTATTTTCCCAGTATGCTTTCACTTATGCTAGAACTAGCTTCTTGTAGTTCATTTTCATCTGTCACACTATTTGTATGCATTCAAACACTGTTATTAACATTTAACATAACATTATGACAATGTCATAGATTTCTTTTTTTTTCAAAGTGACCTTAATCAATTTCCTTGGGATTAAGTTTTTATACATGTCCATACCCTTCCAATAGCCAACAAGGGTAGAAAGGCATTACCAACATAGATACTTCCTTGATTCGCATTTTTGTATACATATACACACACAATACATTAGTGAATTTATTTTCACTTATTCCATCCATATTCAATCTCATGAGTATGCTTTCATTACCGACAAAATTAATTTTAAGGCTTCCTTTCCATTGTTTTCTTGCGACTTTCCTTATTTTCTTCTCAAGGTTTTCCCATTTGATGGTCTACTCCATTGATTCCCTTTCTATCCTACTAGCTCTCCCAATGCCATGATCTTGATCCACCTTCTCATAATTGTTCTAATTTAAATTTCCTTAAATATTTATTAATTTTGGTTGATTACCACATTGACCCAATCGTTCACTAAAGTATAAAACTGGAATTTTCTACATTATTTATGCACTGTCTTTTAGTATCTCCATTTTTTTTCAACAAATGTTTTTTTTTTCGTTAGTGTATGATGGTATACACATACCCTTCCTATACAATTTATCCATCATATTTGGACCTCAACTCTTAATTTATATGGCTAGCTTCTCTACCCAACTACGTATCTTTCCCAATACATGATAGTTTTTCATTGTCAATTAAGAATTCTCATATTACAGAGTTATGCACTACTCGAAATACTCAATGTCAGATAAACAGTGAAATTCATCATTGTGTACATCTGAGAAAATTCAATATAGATTTCAATTTTATGTTGTAATCTAGCTTAAATGAGCCCTTCTTAATACTCCCTCATGTTTTGCAGGTTTTGAGCTGCAACTCTACCCTCACATGCTTCTCCACATTCATTATATATATACATATATAAATAGATTTCCTAATATTTTTTATTCTATTACCAAATGGGATATAACTATAAGTTCTTTTTCAAATCTCTTTATTTTATTCCTTCTATGAGGTTTTCCTTGAGATATCACATCTCAAGGACTCCTTTTCAAGGTGTAGTGACACTTCAGTCTCGCAAAGAAACACTAAAACACCGCTATTTGTGCTCAGCTCAACCCATTTCTTTTTTATGACTAAAAATGGTCAATTAAGACCATTCCAATCTACATTTAATGAAAATAGTTTGTGACTCTCATAGTAACATGTAGAAAAGTCACAATCCTTATCTTCTCTCTCTCTCTCTCTCTCTCTCTCTCTCTCTCTCTCTCTCTCTCTCTATATATATATATATATATATATATATATATATATATATATATATATATATATATATATAATATGTGGATTTGGATTCTCATGTGAACACAATTATCCTAAATAATGGTATGGATGAATGTTCATATCAACTACAACTACAAACTCCCATGTAATTTTAATGCACTATGCTAAAATGTGTTTTATAACAATGTAATGTATAGCTTTTCCCATCTGTACCATAATGGAAGTGTCAAAGAAGCCACACATTGATTATGAGTCAGAGTAGTAGCGAATAAGGTTTTATCCTTGTCGTTTGGAAAAATATTTTGGTGTCACTTGAATGAATGAACGCCATTAAACTTCATATTATCAAGTTTAGAATAACAAAAGAGATATTGCAATAATGTTAATGTGGTAAGATCTATTAGTTTATATGAGTCTGAATCTATTTATATGTTTCGTTTCATTATTTTATAATTTATGAGCTTAAGTATTGTATAACTCTTGCTTGTGTACCATAATATCACTTTTTGTTTATGTTAGTAACTTCCACAACATACAATTTAAATTTTAGTGTTCCTGAGAACTTATTTAACTACTGGATAAAATGTTCATCCAAACATCGCTTTGCCATTTTCCATCAAGCTTTAGTAATTGTAAGAACCCACTTTTTCCCCTCAAGGCAAACCATATATTGAGTTGGTGTCTATTGTTTCCCTTTATTACCGATAGCGTTACTTTTTCTACCTCTATTTGGTGATCAAGAAGTGAAAATTGTCTTGTTTTCTCATATTTCGTGGTATATTACTAGGTATTGATCCAGGATGCAACATATATCCACTCTGCCCTTTTGTAATTCGCACATTTTTTTGTATTAAAATTTTGGTGTGGGTCATATTTAGCAACAATTTATATTGGTAACTTTCTCAATTTCTTCTCCAGCCCTCGCTGGATTCTTTAACTACTTTTCTTTTCCACGTAAAATGGTATTCCCACTCATTCAAGCATTATCTCATAGTTATTTGGGAAGGTCAAATTTTCCTACCTATTGTATACTCCTTCATGTATGTGTGTTTGTAGTGATTTAAAGAAAACTAACTTAGTTTTGTGTTTCCCTTACCATTGAGTGGTTATTCAATATGTAATTATTATACTTATTTCCCCCATATTTGTGTTATGGAAATAATGTAAGTCCAATAACCTAGTATTTTTGGAGGGTTGAACCTAGAAAATTGATGATCAATCTTTTTTTTTACAACAATTGTACGAATACTTAACCATTCTTAGTTTAGTGTTGATGCCCATTACGCCAAGGGTTGAGCCTAGGCTCCATAGTCACGATGGTTCGATGTATTTCCCTAACCTCTACAAAAACCTAATCACATGGCCCTTGTATCATTTCTCTATCATCCTCTCCTTCTAGTGGCACATCTCTAATCTCTTTGTTCCATCCATGGAATTTGGCCTTCTATAGATGTATACAGGTTATGTAGACAAGCAACTTATGCACACCTTCTATGTTCATCAGACTAAGTGTTCTTGTAGGTAACGGTTTCCATTTCAATCATCTTATTTAATTTATTCCTTTGTGGTTCCTTTGTGAAGTGTTTCCCTAAATTTTTCCACCATTTATTTTCTTTTTAGGGTTACTGAATGTATTGTTGTTTCCATTTTTAGGAGTAAGGCCCTGTCCAAAGATTATGTCATGTCCATGCTATATCTAGAGACTTTATGGTAATTTCCATCTAATCACTTAGATTTCCATTTTCTACATCTATGGCAGGAAATTTTTTCCGTCCTCATTTTCTACAGGAAGCATATGGGCATCGAACCTTTGACTACCATAACCATAAATGTGGGAAGGAATTCTAGGTTTGGGTGACGTAAATTAAAATTCCTTTTCTTCTTTTGATTTTTCACTGGTCACTATGTCATAAGATGTAAACTCTTAAACTCTTCATCATTTCAAAATTGAGACTCTGGTTTCTTTTGTTTTCCTTTCTGTTTGGTAGAGAAGACAATGATGCAAAACTCGACACTATTTTTGAATCTAGTTTTTCATCTTCACATAGTTTCCACTGAGCGTGGAGGTTCTTCCAGTAGCCACTATTCAAATCCTCAACCAGGTAACGCTAGCTAGTACCCATTTGAGTTTTTTTTATTTTAGTTCTCTTTCCAGTAGGAAAAATCAAGTTTTTTCTCTTTTTTTAATCTTATTATGGAAATTAATATTAACTCATTCCTCTTGTCGATCCCCACTTTCCATATGGAAGAGAAAAGGCTCATGCAATAGCACATATGATAGGTATGTCATTAGACTCATTAAATCAAATTTATTTCTTGTTATTTGAAACCCTCTTACATTTTAATAAAGTCTCTTGAGTAAGTCAACGAAATTTAATTCTGTAGCATGGTCGCCTTCACAAGGATGGAGATTGTTTTCAGCCTAGACTTACTTGTCTCCCTTCTGCTTTGTACGAGGATACTTTAACAAATTTTTCACCTAACAGCCCTGACGTTGCTACAAGTTGGTACGGTATATCTATTTTAGTGATTGGTTCTTAAGAAACATTTCCTAGAAAGAGTTTTTTTTGGATGCTTGACTTCATGCATCACTTGCAATTCATTACATAAAGCTTACAGTGAATAACAATTATGCTCTCAGAGATTATCTTATGGACAAAATTATTTTAGTTATTCCCAGAAGGGAAAATTTTGTATTGTTTGTTTTCGTAATATCTGAATAGAGTATTTCAACATGACATACGCGGTTTCTTAATTTGATTGTTTATAATAATTATTCTAATACTCATGGTTCTGGCCACTGTAGCTCAAGGTTAATCCAACATAGATCTTGTAATGCATAGTCGACTTGTTAACATTAGACGATTTTCTATTTTAATATGTAGATATATTTATCAAATGTTCTTGTATCTATTTTCCCTACAGAGTTTGGTTTACCGCTCACACTATCAACCAATACTAAGCTTATCATTCTAGCTATGGTTTAATTGAGCGATTCTTTGAAGCTATAGATTATATCCTCGTATTTTTCCTATACCTATTGAGAAATGAGTTGCATTTATTTATTCTTTACTAAACATGCTATGGTAGCGTCTCATGTATTCATAGTTCATGCATGGATTAAGTGATTTAATTCTCTAGGCGAACGAGATCCATTATCAAACAAAACCCAATTTCCATTTCCTAATAATACCACCTCGTTACTGATTTAAAACTATGGCTATCTTCTGCTACCTCATATTAGGATCTTAGGGCATGTTAACTTTGTCCAATTCTATAAATTTGCGCATGATGTTTTTTCGAGATCTTAATACACCTAAACAACTATTTCAAGCTTCTAAATTCGATTTTGAACTTTCCAAAAACCACCAAGTTGAAGATAAGAACACTTACTTTATTGGCGATGGTTAGCCTCATAGCTCGAGGTCGAGATGATGGGCGCCAATCAAACTTAAGATATATCGCGAGGGTATGCCCTAATGATCTAGACATTTGTAATACCCCCAATTGACCAATATTGTAGGTGGGTCTATTGTATCAACTTCATATTGAAATATTCCTTATTACATCTTGACTCAATGATATCTCATCGACAAAAATATCATATTCAAACCAATGATTACATTACCTAAGGACATGGAGAGCATCTCGCTAAACACATTAAATTTATCTACATAAACACATCTACAAGAGATTTACCATAGTTCACTATCGTGTGATTACTTCTAGGTCTCGTACCTCCTTTCTCAACTCGCGAAATACCTATGCATAAGAAATGGATGGATACTCTATTTAAGTTTATCTTAGGCCACTAATAGTCAAGCAGATAAATTGATTTCCCTTTTTATCAAATGATAAATAAATTAAACAATATTGTACATTATCAATAGAATCAGAAAATGAATTAATAATGTACATACCAACAGAATTGGAAAATAAATTAATACTGTACATACTATAAAATCTCCACATATTACCAGACAACTTTCTTTTCTTATAGGATAATAAAAATAAATATCCAAAGCAACTTCCTAGTCAATTCCCCTTTCAATTCACAAAATTACTATTTGAAATCCCCATATACATACATCCCTACCATAGGTTCAAATTATAGAGAACTCAATTTCCATAATAGAAGTAAATCCTGAATGTAACTAACTCTGAAATGTAGCATACTCATAGAATTTCTCAGATGCAATCTAATAATAGTTAATTCAATTTGATTCACCATTAGGGATACATGGGAATTTCACACCTTTTCCACTCAACCTAGAACTCTCGCTCTAGTTCACCCCGATCTAAGATCTCCTTATGAGTAATAAACCCCCCCTTGATCCCCTTCTCAATTATTAAATACTTGTCTTTCACTATAAGGTTTCCTTCTAGCTAAGTCCCTCTTTTGTGGATATTCTTATCCACTTGCCTAGGTTTTTCACTAAAATCCCACCTCTCTCCCACTATGCTTTTAGGATTTTCTAATCTTAGCATCTTTCTCCAACTAAGAAACTCAATGGATATTTATATCCCATCCATTGAGCTTATATAGAATTTTACTCTAGAATACTTATCATGAAAGAATTATCAAATCTCATTTATCAATGAGATTTTATCTTTGTTTTATTTTGGCAAGAATCTCATTTCTAGGTGCCTCATTACCAAGTACATACATCTCATCTATTTATTTATTAATAAATAACTATTTACATAATTAATTCAATATTATTCTTTGACTTTTCTTCCATTCTTCCTCACCCAACTCGGGCTAACCAGATTGGTTTTATCGCAATAGATTGATAACTCCCTACAGGATAAGAATAAGAATAGATTGTTGTGATACCTACAAGAGGAGATGAAAAAAAAGGGACCACGACACCATTTCCACCACTAAGAGGAAACGTGAAGACTAATAGAAGAAGTACTTGAATAAAACAAACTCGAGGTAAATCACACTAGAGAACTAGACGAGACAGACCCTCCTCACAACCCAGGGGAATTACAAGGGAAAAAACGCTGCCCGAGATGAGAGGAGTAACTTTTGTGACTTCAACCAAACACAGACACTTAGAACACCTTACTCATTTTCCAAATAACAAGATATAACTTTCACTCCGGAAGAAACCAGGAGGAATGTTGAGAGTTAAGACCATAGCAGAATGTGCGCCAACCCACAAAGACAAACTATTGAAACTTCATAAAAAATACTAGGAACTAAAATACATAGATGCCTTACCCCGAGAATGAGACAAAAAAACTCAAACATTCTATAAATTCGCTGACAACTCGGGACATGCAACGGTTATGAGACAAAACCATACACCGCACACTCAGGTACCATAGTCTTAGGCGAAGACCAGTAACCAAAGACAAGCCCAAACCAATGAATCACATTCACACTTATCCCTTGTTACCATGGGTATAAGACCCAAAGGTCCACCATGGCACCCCACGCAAATACCTCCAACCTCCCCACAACCCTAACTCATTACCGAAGCTAGCAGATTGGATCAAAATTCTCTCCAAACAATAGATATAACAATTGGATGCGGGTAATGAATCATCACACGTGAGATTTCAAGGAAGGCCTCACACATAAAGGCCAAGTAATTAAGAAAGTGGCAAAGGTGTAGTCCCCAATGGCATCACCTGGGACACTTGTACCCTCATATGATCACCCCCATTGGGGAATGCCATTAAGTCATTATTAAAATTATCATATATATATATATATATATATATATATATATATATATATATATATATATTTTGGATATGATATTTTAATTTTAGATTCATCATAATTTAGATAATTAGAATCCAAACATCATTTAATTATAAAACAGTTTGTTGAATACACTTAATTCCTTATGGTATTTGGTTGATACTGGATTAAATGAATCTATATTAGTTCATAATAATAATATTTTTATTATAATTATAATTATATATAATTAATTATTTGTTTAATATTACAATTATCAAAATAATTTATCATTATTTTTATTTATATGATAAAAAAGCCATGAAGGTATATATGTGTGTGTATGTGAGTTTTTCATGTTTATATATAAAATGGTTTTATTTCTAATTATATGTTTACTAATTAAATTTAAAATGTATGTTTAATAATTAACTTCCAAATATATGCATTTTTTTGTTTAATATGGTAAATATTTTAACTCCTACAAAGGAATATACATATATGTGTTAAATATTTCACTTAAGTCTTTCACTATGGAGATTTCACCATAGCCAAAATTTCACTCTCCTTACATAGGCATAAGATAGCATAATGTTCAAAAAAATCAAAAGGAGTATACATATATTGAAAAACAAGTTAAATTAGTCATGAGGATAGAGTATGGCACTAGAAAATAAAATAAGCATGAGCATAGCATAAGGTCATGCAAAGTCATCAAATTACTTAGTTGTAACTTAAATGGGGTCCTCGTTGTCATTAGGGGTGCTACCTACTAAGAGAGGGATATTGAGGTGTTCCTCTATGTAATCAAGGTGCGAATCTAGGTCCCTTACATAATGATACAAATGAAAGATAATTTTGAGGAAAACACAACTCTTGACCCAAAATTTTGATATGAGGGAAAAGTTTTGTGAAGATTCCCAAGAAATGTCTCAGGATTTCAGAAAGAGGTACTATACAAGTTTCACAAGTTGAACTTGTGGAAGGCATAAATTTTAACTTCTATAACATAATGGGGAAACCATAAAGAAAGTAGGAAACTATTAATTAAGATATTGAGATGATGAACCCATGATTTTGGATTGAAGTCCCAAATCCCACAAAAATTACAGAGAAAGCTATAGGAAAAATATGAGATGAAAATCATGGGTAACAAGTTGCACTTTTGGAGGGCATAACTCATAAGCCAAGTATTGGAATTGAGAAAATGAAAAACCAATGGAAAGGTATTGATGAGAAGGTTATTCTAGTGGACTTAGAATTTGGATATGGGCAGTGATTTGGAAAATAATTTTCTCCTTCTAGCTACAGGAGTATAACACGATCATGAAGACTTGTAACATGACTAGAACCATTGAAGCATGGGTTGAGTTGAGTACTATGGATAATGAAAAATTGATAGTAACTGATATAAAGTACCTCAAAGGAAGCACTATTTTAGATGATGATATGAAATGTGACTAAAAAATGCTAATACAACTATGATGAAAATAGTAAAACAAGATACACATGGACGCTGAATGAATATGAATAATGGGGATAAACCATAGAATGAGACAACCATGTTATGGATTTTCCCATATGAAATAAATTGAGGGAGAGAATCTCTTTAACCTTCTCTTTGTTAATTTGCCATGAAATATTAAACATGATGCATGATTTTATGTGTTATATATACACATGTCTGTGATTTCTATGTATGTACAAATGTAATGTATGCATGCATGCTTAATGATTTCATGATGATTGACAACAATTTTCTATAGTTATTGCGATGCAGCTGTTCAGGAACACAATTATGTATCTCGTCTTCTACAATTTGCAAATTGTAATATTTTATGTTATATGAATATTAAGTCATAGGAATAACATACCTATGGATATAATATTTAGTTTATGGGCATGCTTAGTTTGTAATCATTTGTTAGCACGATTGGTTGAAAAATAGGCTCATGTATAAGATTAAGATAAAGATATCATAGAATTATAATAACTATTGTCCATGGGAAAAGCTTCTAGAAGAGTTATGGTGGATTGCATAGAGGGACCTTATGTAGGTTGTATACAAGTTTTATCACATAGAATAAGATAATATTAAATGTGTAACAATATTATAATACAATACCTACTATTATAATATTTCAAACAAAATTTTATGAGTGTTATGTTAGTATTTTGAGCACAATGGTAATCGGACAGGCTACCAAGCCTTGATTGGACTAAGGAAACATCAAAGTTTCAACCCTAGATTGCATAAAAGGACTTCATATTCAAGTTTATAAAACTGTGAGGAGGAATATATTACTAGAGCTAGAATAATTACAAGTTAGCAATTACCGAAGGTGACTAGATAGTGATAGTGATTATAATAGATTATTGAAAAGAATGTAGAAGAATATGATACTAGTTATAACATATTTATATTAAGATAACCATAATTTATAACAGGTTGATGGTCAGTTATGATCAATATTGCAACATGATCATATATAGGTGTTGTTACAAGTATATCAAATTACTATAGGATGATTTTACATAGGTACATAATAGGCATATAACAAAGCATAACAAGATTTGGTCACTCGTATAAGAGAATTACTATATGTAATAATTGGTTAGTTTTATTAGATTTAATATTGAATAAGCAACAGGTGTATTGTAGATTATATGAAACATTGTTGCAAGAAAGGGTTATGATGGATATACATGGTTATTATAGGAAAATTGGTGTCAGGTAGGTGGTAGGTATATAACAAGTTGATGCAGGTAGGTGACACGTACGTCATATATTTTAACAAAGTGTTATAGGTATATTGGTCCATTGCAAGAATCCTTACAACTTTATGAAAAGCTTCCTTTAGGTATATGACAAGGCCATAACATGTCATAACACATTTTTAACATGTTATAAAAAGTTTTTCCTTTGTATTGTTACAGGATGATAATAAGTTGTAGCACATTTATGATGAGATAGGATAAGATTATGAAAAAATTGAACAAGCTTTTTGATTTGTTCTATATACAAGCTATAACAATTTTTTTTCATAACCCTTGACAAGTATACAATACCATCGTCACATGGCCATACTAGTTATTATGGTCATACTATTGACATGAATATCATATTATTGTCTATGATTATTTATATATCGCCATAACAATTGTTATGAAATGTGGTAGTAGTTTTAAATAGATTGGATATAGTATGGCCAAGGTCAACAATTATTTAAATTTAGTAAGGAAACAAAGTTGAGGGAAATTTGAAATGTAATTGGTTAGAGCAAAGAAAAGCTCTAAATTACTTTGAAAAACAAACTCTATCACAAGAAAGGAGGCTTACAGAGAGCTAGTGAAATACAATAGCAATATGAATGGGAATGATTGAACCTAATTGAATTGCATGAAAACAAAAATAGGGACTTGTCTATTAAAGTATACCAACCAAGGAAGATATTGGTAGATAAACTAAAAACCAAATTGGATATACAATGTCTTAAAGCATATAATGCGACATTTAGATATGTGAGATGGTAACAATTCAGAAAAAATTAAGAGGACATATGTTTTCTCGAATGTGTTATGGGAAAAGAATGGTGAAATGCAAAGTCTATAGGACACGAACGAGTAAGGAAAAAGGAAATCAAAGATGCAAAGGATAGTAACTAAGAAAATATTTTTGTTTGTAGAAAAATTATATGTAGGGCGAATGCTTCCGATTTAAGTATCTAAAATCCAACTTGAGTTTGGCTCTTTATATTATATGAAATCTAATTTTTCATAATTTTTTGTTTATGATGATTGTATATGACACTTGATTGTTGGTTTCCATTGCTAAAATATGAAAACCATTACATATATATATATATATATATATGAACATTGACTATTGTTGAAATCGATGTTATTTGTTTGATGTATTTTAGTTGTATAATATTGTTAACGCAACGAATACATGCTCATTGGCTTGGGGCAAGGACCATCAAATGATATTCATGTGTAGATGGAACTAAAAATATAGGGAATGCCATACGATGAAGCAATACATGAAGACAAGGATTTTTTAAAGAAAATTCAAGTATGAGCATAAGATTGTCTAAGGATAGTGCATAAAATCTTTGGTGGGTTGTTATACCCCGACCCATCTATGAGATTGTAATTACATGTAACTTGACTAAAAGTTTGTTGAGCTAGAATTTTACCATGGGTCTGCATGACTATGTATATAAGTTATGCGTTTTGAGGCTAGTGCATTGGGATATATAAATGCCTTTAAGGGTTGTAAGGCTAAGAGAGACAAATTTGTAATTATGTTGTACTAAATTTTTTATTAATAATAACATACATTGGATGTGGAGTACTAGATGAAAAGTGTATGAGGGGTGATGTGAATCCACTAGGTAGTGAAGAAAGTGTTAGAGATAGTTGTGAGTGAGAAAGGGTTCTTGGGGCCCACATGGCTTCAGGAGCGCCACATGGGAAAGAAATCCATGTATCGTGTAAGTGTGTTTGTGTTTATATATATATGTGTGTGTGTGTGTGTGTGTGTGTGTGTGTGTGTGTGTGTGTGTGTGTGTGTGTGTGTTTGTGTGTGTGTGTGTTTGTGTGTGTTTGTGTACCTACCACTCGATCATTATTTTTATGGATTATCATTTTGATGGTCATGGATCTAAGGACGATAATTCTTTTAGACATCGATCTTTAGTGACTACCTATATATATGTGTATGTGTGTGTACTCACCACTGGATCATTGTAATTATAGATTATCATTTTGATGATCATGGATCTAAGGAGGATAATGATTTTGGACATTGATCTTTAGTGACTAGCTAATGAGTCATTAGTATGGGTTGTGATACGAGCTAAGAGTTGTTTCATTTATCCCTCGAGGATAAATACAACCCAAAAGTAACATGCTATTGGGCTAGTACCTTCGAACATATCTTGAATGATGCCTATATCTGTAGATAAGTATGACTATCTGGTTAGAATATTAGCAGTTGATGTGGCCTAGCAGGTGTTTGGAGCCCTAGAGTGGCATGGATATTGGTTGGAACCTTAAAAATTATATTGTAGGGTGCCCTGAGCCATTGAAAACATGACCATTAGGCTGGAAACTTGGCTATGGAGGTACAATTATTTTCAGTTACTATTTTTGTGGAGTTATATCCTTGGCTCGTGGGTGACGTTGTTGAAATTGACGAACCACTAGGTCTATGGCTTGGTGGAGCTTGGAGAGACAATAGCTAGTTGAAATTTCATGGAAATAAGTTATGTACCTTATATTCTAGGAGAATTAACGACTTTAGTTAGAAACCCTAGTATTAGATTTGGAGTTTATGCTAATGATTTTTTGGTACCACGTTGTGAAATATATTTATGTGCAATATTATTTGGTACCATATATCTGAAATGATTGATTATTGTATTTTTTGTAGTTTTTTCATGTATAGAATGCTTTATGTTTATAAAATTTCTGACATTTATTCTATAAATCTAAATATGGGTGAATGCATAAAGATGGTTTACACTTTTAGGCTAAACACGATGATGAAAATTCCAAATTTTACTCTTTTATTGAAATGAAGCTCACAAAATTCATATAATCTTTATGAATTTTGATTTGGAGTAAATCAATTGAAGGTGACCTACAAGCTTCAAAGATAAATCGACCGAGCGTGAGATGGAATGTGAACATGTTGCCGGAAGTTAGAGGTAAAGTAACCCATACCTAGATTCAGAGTTGTAGCTAGAGACAAAAAATCCCCTAAGCATGCATTTGATTGGTGTCCTTCCTTAAACAACCATAGGTTGAGAATTTTATTTTGAGGTTGGGGTTCTTCATTTTTTTTTAGGTTGAGACCTCCCTTTTCTAGATTTATGGTCTCCCTCTCAAAATCCTTAGGGACACTTCCTCTAGCAGAAGACTAACAACTTCTTTTGATACTTGAAACTTTTCTGGGAACAACACTAAGGGTTCTAGGTTGACACCAATATATATCCTTTTTCAAAACAATATAGAGCACCTCCTATAGTAGAAGACTTAAACTTCTAGCAAGATTTGGAAGAGTTCTATGAACTACACTAAGTGTTCGAGTGTTGGTGGTCATCCTTAAGCAAACATCTGTTGATTCCTTAAGTTCTCCCACTTTATACCTTCACTTGAGAGAGCACATTCAACCATTTTTTGTCATGCATTTTTACATTTTTGTCTTATACCTCTCTTCTTGGACTCATATATACCCATTTAGATTAAAGGGGGGATGTTGAACACCTAATCCACTAAGGGTTATGGTGTGAAATTTGAAGAGTCATTGAAGTCCAAGGGACCACTTAATATATGAAATGCGATGGTCACACACATTGTATAAATATATATCATTGTGAATATTAAATGCAACTCATGATTTATCTTATTTAGAAGTCTTTTCTTTACAATTGTTTTGAGTGTCTCACTTTCCTCATGTGTTCAACATAAAACACCCAAAAATTCTCACTATTTGGAAGTGAGGAAATTCTCCAACATAATATTTTTACTTAAAGATGGAAATTTTCTTTCATAACCATAATTAAAAATAGCTCATAACAATCATTTCCATAACTCTATTGCAACATGGATTAGAGAAATCCAATTTAAGAAGAAACCATAGGAAGAATGTAAATATTTACATGAATAAAATTATGGAATATATTTGCATGCTAATATTATATGCCATGCCTTCATGGAAAGTAGATATTTGTATCATTTACAAACTAATCTAAAGGTCATATCATAAACATAATTTTTTTATAAACTACTGTCTAAAAAACTAGGTTCATAACAATATAATATTATTGTTATTTAAGCACAATTGATCTCTCTAACCCTCCTTATTTACCTCCCATGTGAAATCATGGCCTTCATGTTATTTCATCACTCTTGGAACATTATAAAATTCAAGATAAAAAAAAAAAAAAAAAAAAAGTTAAAAAAAAAATTCATTTTCCTAATTGTGATCATGATACATATAATGTTGTTAATATATACTAGTGAGAAAATAAAAACATTTGAGAAATATTTACCTTTCTTCAAATTTATAACACCTCATATATATATATATATATATATATATATATATATATATATATATATATATATATATCTTAAATTTTTATTTTTATTTAATGTATAAAATGCATTACTAATTTTTAACATAAATTAAAATTTTATTTATATATATATATATATATATATATCTTATTTAGCATTTTAGTTATATAAATTAAATGGATAATAAATTCATATAAGAATAAATTTATGATAAAAATCAAAACACTTATCTTAAGATACATTTCACATTATCCCAATTAAAAATAATAATAATAATAAATTAAATTTTAACCTTAATTTAAAGTATAAGTATTATTATTATTATTATTATTATTATTATTATTATTATTATTATTATTATTATTATAAAATTTAATAATATATGACTTAAAAATTGTCATTAACCATGGAGATTCACACTCACTTTATCACATGAATTGTTAAGTCGTAAATAGCTTTTGTTAAAATAAAGTGGACCAATACCATAATATTATATATTTTCTTTAACTAATTAATTTGAGATATATTAATTAGAAAAAAGATAAATCTTAACCTTTGATATTTGTATAATACTATGAATATTCCAGAGAAGTTAAGTAGCCACATCCACCTTATAATTACTAATAATTAATTGAAAATACTAAAACACTATTCTCAAAATATACATACCTATAAATAATTACTTAAAAAATAGAACACAATCAATAAGAAAATTGCATAATTATTTAACAAATTTATAACTGAAACAAATTATTTTATTAGCTATTTAAAAATAATATATTTTCATTACATAAACCAATACAAATTTAAATTATTGTTAATACAAGTTTAATATTTATATTTATTTAACACCTCAAGTATATCGTTGTATCTAAAGTTCACAAATACAAGTGTGAAACAATTCATAAAAAAGCATTTACGGCATTTATGTCTAGAGACGGTAGTCTAACTAGATTGCTTTTTTTCTCTGAAAATAATGGAAATTCAAGCCATATTTTGATAAAATATGGGAGGAATTTTTCTAAATCCAAGTTATAACTGTCAAACTTCAATATTTTGGGTGCCATGGAGGTTTTCGATAGTTTTGAATCCCTTTCCACCATCAAAAGCATGATTCAAACAATGCCACTACAAGATTTTTTGAATTTTTTTTTTTTTAACTTTCATGGTTGTTTTGAGGACCTAAACAACATTTTTTTGGAAACGAGAAGACTTATGACTAGTAATAATGGTTTCTAGTCAAAATTTGTAGTACTTTCATAGATATTTCTAATGAGGTATCATACACATCAAACATAGACTGTATGCCAAACTTACGACCCCGAGAAGTTGATGTACCAATTTACCCCAAAGACGTCCACAAACTTTTCACACTTCAACTCCTGTAGTTAGAATTTTAGATGTTTATGGTTTTCAATTATTTCTCAATAATAAGTAGGTCTTTGAGCCTCATTGCAACACAATTCATAAGTCAAGTAGTGTCACATCTCTCCTAAGAGATAAATTACCATCACGTGAGCTAGTTAAATTCCATTTTGCATGTAAACAATTTTCAGTTTTTTTTTTTTTTATTAATGAATTGAAGTTCTGTTTTCATTGCACCTCTACAGTTTTGTTCATATTTGTATTTCATTGCATTCCTTCATAAATGTGGATCATTCAAAGATGGCCATTCTGGTTGCCTATAAGAAGAGTATCACAGTAGAAGCCAGTGCCAAGATCTTATTCGAATGGGTGTTCCTACATTTTTGGATCCCACAAACCATCATATCATATTAGGATAATAGGTTTCTAAGTGTATTATGATTGATCCTCTAGTCATTGTTAGACATAAATCTCACTAAATCATCTACCTTCTACCCCCAAACTCATGGCCAAAAAAAGGTTGTCGCCATGATGATCATGCATATTTTGTGCATGTACAATCAATGCAACCAAAAAAATGAGATGATACGTTCACCTCTGTTTAAAACAACTATAATATAGCTCTCCATAACTCAGTTGGCCACATACTCTCTCATATGGACTTGGGATTTCAACCATTGTACCCCTTACTATCACACTACCCCTTGCAACTACACAAGAAAAATGTACAAATGTTCAATCCAAAGCCAACCACTAATTTTATTAAACAAATTTAGCACATATGCCACAAGGTCCATGATATTTTGCAAAATTCTAATACTAAGTACAAACAATGTTATGATTGGCACTAGGTGCCATGCAAGTTTCAAGGATGAGGCAATGTTTGGTCGCATTTACAGAAGAAATTCCTTGCAAGGGCCCCTCTGAAACTTCACTCATTGCATTATGAACCTCACATCATCAAGGTTGTGGGTGACAAATATTTTGAGGTAATTATCCCCCCTTCGTTGGATTGCACCCAATGTTAAATGTGGGGCACCTTTAACCATACTTTCAACCATTGTTGGAAACATCAAAAATCATAGAGAAACTCATATTGACACATCTTAACCCAAATTACATTGAGCATGCCACTATTCATTAAATTGTGGACACATATATTAATATTACTCTCTAATAGAGGATCCAACTATATTATGTTGTGAAACCATAAAAACTCTTGCACTAAGGCATGTGCCTCACTAGGAGCCAAGTTTAGTAGAAGTTTTCCTATATCATGAAAGACCTCATAACAATGGAGACTATTTATTCTTGAGGGATAAATCGCCCAAGTGGATATCAATTTCCACTAACCTATTCGGTTCGCTCATAACACATTTTTTTGTTTTTCAATTTTTTTCTACAATTTTTAAGTATTGAACTTTCAAATTCAATTTAAGGCCTTAAAAAGAATTTTTTTTATGGGAAACAAGATAACAAAAATGTATGCTCAATTGCTAGTTGAATATTTGACTTATTGGATAGACCTTTTTCAGTGGGCTATTGTGTGTTTCAAACAATGATCCTATGCCAAAGTTACTATCCCAAAAATTTGACATCCCCATGGAAGACCACAAGCATTTGGTGATTGATCTCTTAGAGTTATGTTTTTGGATTTTTATGGTTTCTCATTATTTTTTTATGATTAAAGGGTGTTTGAGAATCATTTTAATGTAGCTCAAAAAATGGCGTAGATGTCACATTGTTCTTATGGATAAGCTACCACCATTTTAGGTAGTTTGTTTTCATTCTCCATGTAAATAGTTTAAACATTTTCCATTTATTAATAGAAATTAAGTTTCAATGTATCTCTAAGTTTTGGTTATAAATATACATATAATTTCATTCCCTTCATAAATTCAGATCACATTAGCTTGGTATGAGAAAGGAATTGAGATGGGGATGAGATCATCCTGCAACCATGGAATATCTTCCTTCCTAGTAGGATCAAAATTGTCTCATCTCACTACCAGGTTTGGGTGGCATATTTACTTGATATTCTTGGCTTAAAAGTAAATGACCCCATACTTTTGTAATAAGTAGGTTATGTTCTACTCAAAGATATAATAATTAATTTCCTAAAGTAAACAAGGTTTAGGTAATGAAACTCAATAGTTGTACCCATTATTGAGGTAACCAAGAAGTTCAAAGAATAAGTTGCAAGATGTAAATATAAAGTGTTCAAAGCCTCTAAAAGGGGGGATTTCATGGATTGTATAATGTAGGAACTTATTTTCAAGATAATATTAAGAAGCTCTAAGGACCATCCCAAAGGAAGAAATCATCTCTCTACTATGAATTGTTGAGAACTATTATGCGATAATATTTTTTTCTTACTTGTGAGATTTATTACTCATTTATAAGTATCTTCCTTTTTTGATTAATTAGTACAATTTCAAATGCTTTGTATTTCTTATGGAATTACTTTTTGATTTGAATGAATGGTGCTTATTGGCACCACATATGGACAATTGTTTGCTTGACCTGTTTGAATGGAACTAACATTATTTGCATTAGAAAGTAGCTAACTTCTTCTTCAAAATTATAAACAATATTCAATTCTTTCAATCTTTTCATTGGGAATTAGTTGATCCTAGCTAAAATATATTAGGAATAGTTTAGTTTTCTTAATTTTGAACATATTACATTATGTTTTTTGCATGTTCCCCTGTGTTGATTTAAGTCAGAACATCAAGTATTTGTTAATGGGTTTTGCAAGCTAGGATGTAGAATGGTCTCTTTTTCCAAACATTGTGAGGTTTATTCGAGAACTCATATCAAACAATAACCATTGATTGTTGCTAGGACATTCATACCTATCAACATGTATTAAGATCAAATGAATTTCATGTGCGATATCTTTCTATTATATTTGAGGGTTTCCAATAACAATATTTTGTCGCTTAATAAATAAGATAAGTAAGGAGAATCAACTTACCCTTAATCTACTACTTACTACCCTACTATAAGATATTGATTACATACATTACTATACTCGATGTGCTATAGTAATAAATGATTGAAATGATTTTGTAGAAATACTTTCATATATGTATAGGGTTTTCCACATAATTTGTTATGTGTAAAATATTGAATCCATGGATTTATTTTGTTAATTTATAATACTCATCATGTACCTATAGATGTGTACAAGGGTATCCAACTTGGATCCCACTTGTAATCCTTTTATATGTGCTTCGAAAATATACTTTGTCTTGTATCAAGACAAATCACTATGAAAATCACAAGGGTTCTATCACATTTGGCATTCCCTAATCTTCTCGTAGGACTCAATTTCCTAATATTCACATTTTATAAATTATTACAACAATTTCAACCCACCATCTCTCTTTCCTTGTCAACATTTACAATGCATGGAATTAGATATGCTTATATACTTTGCAATTGTTTTCAATGTCGTACTTTCTTAATGGTCCTCTAACATAAAATACCCAAGAAGTCTCACTATTTCAGAGTGAGGAAATTCTCTAATGTAATATTTTTACTTAAAAGTTTCCTTCCATAATCATAATTCCAAATAACTGATAACAATCATTTCAACAACTCTCTTTCAAAAAGTATTCCAAAACTCCAATCTAAGAGAAAACGGCATAGGAAGAATGCACATTTGATTTTCCTTTGGATGACTAAAATTATCGAATATATTTGAATGCTAATAATATATGACATATCTTCATGAAAATACATCCTTCTTTCTTTTACATGCTAATATAAAGGATAATGCCCAAGGATAAACATAAAAAAATTATAAAGCTCATTTCTAAGAACCTAGATTCATAATGATGTATATTATCATTCTTTAATCCTAATTAACTTCTCTAAACCTAATTATTTACCTCCCATGTGAAATCATGGCCTCATGTTTGCACCTCAAGGTGTTTGATCACTCTCCAAACATTATAAAACTTAAAATTTAGATGGATATATGAAACTTAAAAAAAAATAAAAAAAAATTTCCTAATTCTATTGAACATAAATATAATCATGTTAATATACGTTAGTAGGAAAAACAAAATATTTGAGAAATTTTCAATTTCTTTCAATTTTATAATACATCACCCAAAAAAAACATATATATATGACTAATAAATATTAAATATATAATTTATCATTTTTTATTGAAAATGTGTGTTATAAAACTTTATACATAAAATAAATTATTATTTTTAACATTTTTGTATATATTATTTAGTAGCAAAGCTATATAAATTAAATGGATGGTAAATGGAAATATGCATAAATCCATGATAAAAATCAAATATTTACTTCAAAATATATTTCACATTGTAGTGATTAAAAAATCTCAAAGTTAAACTAGATTTTAGCTTTAATTTAAATTTTCTTTTTTTCTAAGTAATGCTATTCTATTAATGAAAAAGGTAAAAGAACAACGAGGCTCTGGCCTCTATGGTGCTGAACATAGTTATATCAGCTAGGAAACCAAAAACTTAAAACATGACTGCCCACCGAGGGGAAGCCAGTCCGAGTGTACCCAAAATCAAAGCCCACACAGGGTTCCCAATTTATAAACAAAAACAAGTAAAGCCCACACAGGGGTCCTGAGTAAGATCCAATCAAATTGAAACATGTAGTCCGAGTGTACCCAAAATCAAAGCCCACGCAGGGGTCCCAATTCATAAACAAAAAAAAGTAAAGCCCACACAAGGGTCCTGAGTAAGATCCAATAAGAGTGAAACAGATGGATTGAAAAAAATATTAGGAAAGAACCCTATGAAAAAATCAAAAGTCGTAACCTAGCTTGTGCAGCTGTCAAGCAGAGCCCACTAGGCATCTAGTGGAGTCTCCTCCACAACTCGACAGCCGTAGTCATCCCAGTCCACTAGCTGTTCCTCAATTCGATAGCCATAGACATCCCACTCTGCCACCGTTGCAGATGCGCCACCCTGGCTACCACTGACTTCTTACGTGCCACCTGAGTAGCCATCGAATGCATGCTTGCCGCTAGCCATTTCCTCGCCATGCAGGGTACTGCCATGGCCATATTTGTGCCTATGCGTAGCTATCTTTCTGTCCATGTTTTCTTCAACTCTTGTGTCTCGCATTTCCTCGGACATCTTCTACTTGCTGGTCTTCTCTTTCTCTAGTTAAGGTCCTTGGGTCAGTGTAGCTTGCTCATCCTGCGGACTCAAATATTCGTTGAATGCCACTGTCATAGTATCAATAATACCAGGTCAATGCAATGCGTTGTGAAAACAAAACTGGGTAGTGTGGTAAGAAGAGTGAGGGAGGTCAGGAGGACCAGTCATTTGGGTGGCAACGCTCACTCTTCTAGCCTCATAAGCATGTACCCGCCCTCTACCGCTGCAGGTATTTAGGTATCTTCCAGAGAGATGACCTCTGGATTGATCAGAAGAAGGGGAGGAGGAAGGGGTCTCCGGTTTAGCGATGGGCGCCGAGGCTGAGCAAGTGGTATGACCGTGACTGCTACCGCATCTGTTGTGCATCCTATGGCAAAGCCACATCATTATTTGTTTGGCATGTGGGCAATTAAATATTTTGGGTGGGATGACAGTGGTATATTCAGAATGAGTAGTTGTTGAGGTAGAGTTCACTCTGGGATTACTGATGTTGTTTAGTCTAGATGCATAGGTGTTCTGGGTGGCATTCAAAATGCAATGAGAGGTTTGGGTGAAATGGATTCCATTTCCCAAATCCACGTAGCTAAGAAGCCAGCAACGTCGCCCTATGACTATGCGGGTGATCGGCTCCTCAGCTTGAAGGGGGCAAGAGCATCTAAGCTGGGAGGGGGATAATTAATTCTGGCCAACATTTGCCATGGCCTTAAGCCTGCTGCAGCCATCTCAACTTGAGCACTAGATTAATGGTGTTTGCAGGTTGATGGTGTTGTGCCATAAATTGGCATGGAGGAGGACACGGGTGGCCATGTGGCTTGGCCACCTCCCATTCTCTGTCTTATCTTCATTAATTTCCAATTAATCACCCGTATCCAAGTAGCTTTAATTTAAATTATTATTATTATTATTAATTACAAAATTAAATAATACATGATTTAAACAATATTCTTAAATCATGGATATTCACCCTTGTAAATAACTTTTGTTACATTACAATCAACTAATACAATGGCTTATCAATCCCACATACACAATATGACACATTTTGATATGACATTTTCTTTCATTATTCATTTGAGATAAATTAGCATGGACCTCATTTTCTTGTCAGAATGTAAAAAGGATTGAAAAAACATAACAATGGATTGTATCATATTTTCAACGTCAATGTTTAAAACAATTACGGTCACTAAGTGGAACATATATGTAATTGCATTGTTAAACAAAAAATAATGATGGAGTGTAATTAAAAATATGTTCCTTATGATCCAGCGAGTAATAGATCTTAAAAAAAAAGCAATTAAGGTTTGTCACCATTGGACAAGAATCAATGTCATAGAGCTTAAATGTGATACCATAGAGACCATATCTACCACCACAAAGTTCAAACATGTCCTCATAGAGCTCACATATGTCACAGAGCTTGAATCTACACGACATAATTTAGATCTCCTACCAAATAGCTAGTATATGGCAACACAAAACATAGAACAATTTCACAAAAATCAAATATGATACCACAAATGTAGGATTTTCTACCAAATAACTCAGATATATGTAATAGAATTTAGATCTTGCACACAAAGTTTGGATATTCCAATGAGGGACTCAATCTAGGTCACAAATTTTAGATCTGTCACGACAAATATTTGATATGCCAACAAGGAACTTATATATCTTGGTACATAATTCAGATATGAGATACGAATACCATTGACTTGTCTAATCACTTACGATATCTAACATATACTGAAGAATAGATGTAGATGCTACAAAATTTGAATCAAATCTTCATTGAACTTGGAAATATATGTTAGACTTAGGGTAGGTGCTTGGATAGGTACCGCAAAGATAACAATATGGTGTAGACTTCAACGAGAATGAAGAGAAGATATTTTCCTTCAAAATCAAATTAATATGTTGGAGAGGTGAATTTCATACCAAGAAGAGTGAGTAGCCTCTTTATATTCATCAAGATGATCCTTCAAAACTTATGGATCCTTTGTGAAATGTGGAACCTTCGTATGTTATGGAGGCTTAGGAACTTTTGGAGTGTTCGTAACTTGTGGAGCCTTCGTAACTTTTGGAGCCTTTGTAAATTGTGGAGCTTTAATAACTTTTCCAACCTTCATAGATTGTGGAGCCTTCATTAAGTACAAATATAAACCTCTTGTTTTAAATGTCATGTGAAATATTGCTTACAAAATTTATTTTAACCATGTAGAACATGATATAAGGAAATAATAATTTATTTTTGAAGTTACACCAAAAATAAATATTTCATGAAGACTAACCATATCTACATTTTCAACTCTCCTTCTTAGTTAGGGAGTTATTCATAATCTTAGCCAAGATGTAATTCAATTGGAATGGTTATCTACGAAGGAACAAACTTTAGATTGCTATCAACAATATATAATCATTAACAACATCAAACAACCAGTACCAAATCACCATAGTACTATCCTACATGCTCTCCCTAAGAGACAACAATTATCTATTGTGTCATATCATGGCACCATCATATAATCACCTTGAATAGTACTAAAGAACTCAAGTGACATCAAGTCCGTGCATGATATCAACAATATCTCTCTAAAATGGTACATGAGCTAAATGTTAGGATTCTCCTCTCCAATGATGTAGCCTCTAAGCCCATTTTCCTATACAAATGGTTGTACTTAACATGGGGACATCATCCATATATAGTTCACACTATAATACATAGGAAAATTTCCATATTCCTAATTAGTTTAAAATACTTAACACAGATATATTAAGCCCTATACAGATCAAAACACAATCCATAGGAAGATGCTTAGGACTATTCTCACTATACAAGTTAGTGTACAAGACTCAGGGTAATAACCTTATATAGGACTTAGTATAAGACAGGGAAAAGTGATTGCCCATGATGTTGATCAATTCATCAACCATTCTTTGTATATAGGTCACATTGACACATGGATTACAACCCTATATAGGTTAGTGTGACATAGAAAGAGTAACAAAATATGAGAAGATCACTACCCCCTCTAAGAAATAGAGGCATTATCCACAAGTTCCAACTTATCTCTAAAACATATTAACTTGCGGAGAGTCTTCGTAAAAATATTTGTTCCTTGATCATTTGTGGATAGGTGTTGTATTTTCATCACTCCCTTCTGCACCATCCCACATAAATAGTGATACTTGATGTTAAAATGTTTTTTGTGGCCATGAAAACTGGATTCTCTAACATCTTCATGCAACTAAGATTAACACAGACTGTTACAGTGGCTCCCAACATTTGATCAAATAAGTAAAGAATCATTTTTCTAAGCGAAATTGCTTCTTGAGTCACAACAGATGTTGTTATTTATTTAGATTCAGTAGAAATGAGTGAAACAAAAGATTGTTTTCTACTCATCCAAGAAACCATTGTTGAGCCCATACTAAAACATCCACTAGTTATACTCTTCCCATCATTAGTATTTTCAGCCCATTTATAACTAGAGAATCCCTGTAGCCCAATCTCCTCATCTACAACATATTTTAGACAATGATTTGTAGTTCCACAAATATATCTAAGCACATGATTTGCTTCCACCCAATGATCATGTTTTGGTTCCATATGAAATTGACTCAAAGTATTGACTACGAAAGAAATGTGGTCTAGTGTTGACCAAATACATTAATGAACAAATCAACTCCCTATACATGGATGGATCATTAGAGTGAGAGTCATATTTTATGAATTTTTTTCTATTTGAGATCATGGGAATTGTCATGCGCTTGCAATACATCATATTAAAACTATTCGGAGTATTGAGTACATATTTCCCTTATTGAAGAAGAATTTCACCTTGTCTCTAGAAAAATTTCAATCCCAAACTGTAATGCATTAGACCAATGCCCTTCATGTTGAATTCTGCAACCAACTCCCTCTTAGTTTGAAGAATGATGTGCGACACACCTGTCAAAATCAAGTCATCCACATAAAGTAGTAAGATCACAGCTTCATTCTTTACGACTTTGATTAGAGATTCATGTCAACTTGATTTTTCACAAATAGAAGTCTAGACATACAAGTGTCAATGTAGGGGTACCAAGCTCTAGGAGATTTCTTTAGACCATACAATGCTTTCTTCAATCTAGAGACATGCATCTCCTTCCCATGGACCTCAAATCATTGAGGTTGTTCTATGTAAACTTCTTCTTCAATTACACCTTTCAGGAAAGAAGTCTTGATATACATTTGATGACTATTCCAACCTATGGAAGCTATAAGAGAAAGAAGGACCTTGATGGTTGTATATATAGTAGTTTGAGAAAATATTTCATCGTAATATTCTCCCTCTAATTGGGAGAATCATATATCCACAAGTCTAGCCTTATATTTATCAATGCTTCCATATGCTTCATGTTTAATATTATAGATCTATTTTGAAGCAACCACAAAAATTTTTTCTAGTGTTGGAAAAATTTCCCATACATCATCTTTCATGATTGATTTATATTATTCTAACATAGAATTCTTCTGAGCATACTCGTTAGATGCTTCTTCAAAAGTGTAAGGTCCACAATTGATTAGCTTGGTCATGAATGCAACATACCCAAAGTATACTTTAGGCCTATTAGTCTCTTTGAATGTCCATTTATAAGCTGCATGTCATTGGGCTCCCTTCAATGTATTATTCAACATGGTTGGTCTCTTTCTAACATCTACAATAGGAATAGGATCCATATGTTTGGTAGGTCCATCATGTGTTTCCAAAGCTTCATCAAGTGATTCCAAGTTTTCCTCCTAGGGAGCCATAGGTTCTTCATCTTCATTTGTATCCATGGGAATTTCATCGGATTCTTTCAATGCAATAATTTCATCAAAAGTGGCATCTCGACTTAGTTAGATCTCTCTTTTCTCTTTGATATAGATTCTGTATGTCTTTTAAGTTTCACTATAGCCAACTAGGATTCCCTTCTTCCTTAAGGAGTTGATATCATTCTTGCTATCCTTAGGGATATTGATATAAAAAGACAACAAAAGAATATTAAAATTTCCACTTAAATCTTTTGACCAGAAAATGCTTCTTCTAGAGTCATATGATCCAACACGTGTGGAGGACTTATCTTTTAAATGTAAATGACATACATGACTACTTCACCCCATAAGAACAAGGGAGGATCTTGGACATGAAGCATGGCCCTCGAGGATTCTTCAATCAATTATTTTTCCTTTAAACCACTGCATTTGTCTCAATATTTTTTCTATAGGGATTAATGCATAGGTGATTATGGTGGAAATACCCTCAGGGATCTTCTCAAGATCCTTGTAAGATAGATAAAATTAGATACAGTTGGCACAAAGAGACATGAACATATCCATATAAATGAAATGATAATCAAAGCACAAAGAAAGAGTTTAACATCATATCTTGGTGCGGTGTTGTTGGAGAACCCAAAGTAGCAGAGTGGAAGACCTCTCAACTATGTCCTCGATCAATACATGCACATAGACAAGACGAGAAGTAATACTACAACATATAACTTTTATAATAAAAACAAGAATACATAAGGATATCTAACTACACATATCTAAGGTAATCATAATCAATGGCATTGCATAAGCAAGTAAAATAAATCACAACATCAACACCATGGAGTAGAAAACACAACTGTAGGTTTATATTAATCATAGGAAAGAGTGATTACAACCATTAGTTGCATCAAGATTCGCTAACTCCAATAGCTCTACTCTTTGTCTCTCTTCTTAACCTCTTTGTCAGCCAATTTCTAGTGAAACGCTTCAAGAGTCAATAGGAAATCCTTTCAATTATTTTGACCATCTTCACAATGACCCAAGCCTTGAATATATAGAATGAGAGGCTAAACCTTGGCAACTCTTTCATGAGTTCCCTTCAGAAAAAGCTAGGATGTTTCCATGCTTTATTTATCTTTCCCTGTTCACTAGACTACGTTAGGAATAGAAATATCCTCAAAGAGGTCAAACCTAAATGTTTCCTATTTATCGGATTCACATATGAGTAAATAGTGGGATATTATTCGGTCAACCACTCCTTTGACATTTATAAAATCACCAAAGCTAACAAATGCTGCTCCTAAGGAAACATAGAGAGTTACCCTAGGGACTAAGGCACCTGATTCATGGCTGGGGAGCATTATAAAGCTCCTTACTAGTTCCTAGGCAGTGTTAGCCTAGCAAACAAGACTGTGAACTTGGTCAATCTTGCAGTCCAACTACCTTTCTCCTCTGAGTTGACGAGGAGGTCATTTTCATATATACCAGATGCACCCTAAAGTGTGACATCAGAGGTGAATAATATGTCGAAAATAATTTATATTTACCATGTCGGAGAAAAGAGAGACAGGAATGGAGCTTTGGGACTACGAGAAACCTGATAGAACCACATATGTAAAATCTAAAATCATGTCCTCAGTCGACCATTCCTATGCTCAATAGTTGTGCTAGAGTGATTCTCAACAAACAAATATGGTGATCATGTCCACCGATAAGCACAATGTGGAACTTGCATCATAATATGATCATCCTAATGAGCTCTCTCCAAAAAACAATATACGTAGCTTGGGAGAGGAAACAAGGTTGAGTGATGTAAACCTCTACCCAAGGTCGTGATAACTGCTCCATATTAACATCATATTTCAACACATATGAATAAAGAATTTGAGGTTGGACATGTACAAAATCATCTGATTACCAGTAAATAATGAAAATTGTCAACAGACATGAGGATGGCCACCGATAAAGGTGATGGTCTCCAAGATGCGTAGTACAATCTAGTGAGTGCTAATAATGATGTTGTCATCAAACAGTCCTAGAATCATTCAATCAGGAGCCAATAATGAAAACCCCTAATCAAACACAAGGTAACTTACCACTAATGTCTGCAAGTTCCAAGGCACTGATATTTTTCTAGATCTAGTTCCTAGATAGATTTTTGAAGTCAATAGGAAAAGATATGTCGAACGGTAGGAAATTGTGTCCTAAATCATTCAACATGAAATGGGACAAGAATGAATTTTTTTTGAAGAAAAATTTGACCAATGGGTCAAATCGAGAGAGGGCATGATGGAAGTATATAATTTATGGTTTGATATAGGAGACAGAGGGTAAAGGGATCCCTTGAACAATAGAAGGCACAACACAAAGCTTTTAACTAGGAAGCTCTAGAGTCATGAACACAAAAGGTTGCTAGGATAGAGGGATGCAAAAACATCAGAGTATATAGGTTAAATTCATAGGATGGTAAGGTTCATTTTGAGAGGCCGACAAAACAGAGCTTTTTCGTATGGAGTGCCATGTTCAAAGGAATGACTCCTACAAAAAAAATCTTTCCAGCATACCGACATAAATAAATTGTGTTCTCCAATTTTCCCCATATGATTAAGTTTAACGAGTTCATATGGTTAAACTTAGTGGTATTTTCATATTTATATAATGTGAAAAGATCGTAAAGAGAAACTCTGGGGGGTTCCTTTATCATAGTTTTTAACTGGGCGCGACAAAGGTTTAATAGTATAGCTGACATCGTTCCTTTTCCATAAGTTAGTATAATGAGTCTGGATAAAGTGATAAACCTATGCTCAATAGACGTTTGGCTCATTTTGTTATGAGTACCAGGGGACAGAGTAAACTCGATATTCATCGTGAAATTTTAATGAGTCACACAATGAAAAACTGAATAGATCTTCATCAAAATTTAATGAGTCAAATGAAGAGAACTGGAGGTATCCTTTTCAGTTTAATGAACAAGGAAAAAGAGGTAAAAGAACTATTCATGCCTTCTTCGTAGATTTAGCGATCGTGAAGAAGGGAAAAATTTAAGGATTTTTCAATTTAAGAGCAAGAAAGAGTCCCAAAAAAGAAAGCGCTCATATATTCTTCGTAGGAGTTTTATGAGCCCGATGACCAAAACTCAAGGTTTGTTCAATTTTACGAGGGAGAAAAAGTTCCTAAAAATAATGCTCAGACTATATTTTTCAGTTTAATGAGCTAGAAAAATAGAGAAAAATAGTTGCTCAAATCTTCTTCATAAGATTTTAACAAGCCTAAAGAAGTAACTCGGGGATTTTTCAGTTCAAGAGCAAGAAAAAGTCCCAAAAAATAACATGCCCATATCTTCTTTGTAGTAATTTAAAGAGCCCAAAGAAGTAGACTCGAGGTTTTTCATATTAACGAGCAAGAAAAATACCACAAAAATAATGTTTGATATTCTTTGTGGTAGTTTAATGAGCATGAAAAAGGACACTCAAGGTCTTTTTGGATTAACAAGTAAGAAAAATAGCATAAAAATAATGCTTGATACTTCTTGATAACATGCTTGAAAATATAAGAGTCTATTCCATGCATTTCCTCATAAGACCAAGGGAAAACATTACGTAAGTCCTTAAAAGGGTAGGTGAAGCTCCCAGTGTTGAGTGATTATATACCCTATGGTTTTGTGTACACCCTATTTGAGCAGGGGTTATCTACAGTAAAAAACAAGCATTCCACACAGCCATGATACTTAAATAAGAAAACTACGCGAAGAGAGGTGCACCTGGGGGTCCTTCGTTCGAGTAGATCCAGCCAAGGTCTAAACCCTCTTGGAGTTCCTATCGATCCTTGAACCCATAAAATAGCCAATTCAAAGAAGCATAGCAATATATAGACAAAGTATCATATAGAAATCAACTTCATAACTTATTGAAAGATGGTTAGTTATACATTGAAACAATTATTCAGATGTAAACCATAACAATAACATCATATGCATAAAGAAGATTGATTTCAGGAACAAGACAAATGTTTCTTTATTGCAGATAACTAAAACAAAGCAAGGAATGATATCACATGAATCTTCATCTTGCTGGATCCAAGTGGGTCCATCCAATCCCAAGTCTTCAAAAGGTTCCTTCCATGACTCAAACAAGGATATCTCAATTAGCAAAATGACGTCATAACTCAAGGAAACAAGGGTTTCCTATAGTGGCGGAAGTGCTGGAAGCAAAGCAGTCTTCAAAATTGATCAAGGATAATCTCAGCAGAGTAATTCTCTCTTTTCTCTCCTCCCTTAGGCCTTCCCATTGAAGCATTTTTATACTTCTCCCAAAGTAGTTTTTTGGTTGGGAATTCATTGGGAACAGTTGGGCCACGGGCACTAATAGGTAATCAATAGGTAAAACCTGTGATCTCCACCTGAAATTAAGGAGATTTAACTTTTTTAAGTGTTTTAAGACATATACGCAGGTTGGGTATACATAGAACCACATACACACATGTTTAGCTTAGGGTAATGTTGCATACAGGGACTAAAACACTGTTTTTTAAGTACTTGGACCAAGTCTGGAAGGAGGGGTTGCCCGAGGCCATAAATGTAGCATCACAAATATCAAGAGTGATATTTGGAGCTATAACAGATGCCCCCTAATATATGAGGTCAAAACGGCTACATGATGGCCAAAATGTATTAAGTACATGGAAAGGAAACCTATCAAAAACTGAGAATGAATTCACTAAATTTTAGCCTACCAAGCCACAAAAGGAGATCAGAAAGAAACACTATCTGAGGTGGGCATACCCATGCTCAGAGAAAGTAAAGCATTTCTGCATATCAAGTACAAGTGGATCCACTAAGTATACAAGTATAGAAGATTAGAAATATATAATGAATCATCTGATCAGGATTGAACAAGTACATGTTTGAATATCACATATAGGAATGTCAATGATGGTAAAGGATGAAGCTGATCACTAATATCGAAGATCGATCCCAATAGTACCAAATGAACATGATGGAATAGGATGATACTACACTACAAACTCTGGTGCCAGCATATATATTGTCGCCATGAATAACTGCAACATATAAGGTGGAATGGTATCAACTAGCAACAATAGGAGCAACTGTCAAGTGAACCAATGAATGCTGATGAAACCCGAGGTCTTCATCGACCACCGTGGTACATTTCTACACAATGGGAATGAATGAGCTAAATTCGACCATGTGAGAAATTACTTGATTACCAGTCATTGATGTATATATTTAACAAACACGAGACTAGTCACCGATAATGATAATGAGAGTCAAGGTACCCCAATACAATCTAACAAGTGTGAATAAATGATCTAAACTCGAACACCTAGAAGAATCTATCGATCAGGAGACAATGATGGTTTCCCACTGTCGATAGCGAAGGATCTGCCACTAATGACTGCAAACCCCAAGGTACTACCAAATGGACTCTAGACCTTTGCCCTAGAGTAATGAGTCATAGTCAATAGGGAAATATCTGGTAGAAGGAAGGCATTAAGGAATCCTTCATCAATCTAGCATGAGTGTAACCAGCAGGCCAATAATGTGGAAGGAATCATATGAAAAATATGTAGTAACCCAACCAATGTACGTGGTGTACACAAGATGTGGCTAGTACACGAAAGAAACCCTCTAAACCAACCAATAATGAAAGTTGACACAGAGGTGGGGTATCCACTAATAGGGTCAAATGGAAACCAAGGTACTGCATGAATCCTAATGTGTGATAATGTAAGCTGATGTCGAACACAAGGGAAACCACTCAGTCAAGAACCCATGATACTGATCAATACTGAGCACAAGGTGACCTATCAATAATGAAAATAGGGCCAAGGTGTTGCTCTAGGCCTATCCTTAGAGCAAGATGTCATCGTCGATAAGGACAAGACCCACTAGCAAGAAGTCAATGGAGAACTTCTCAAACCCGCACGAGTAAAGGACCAATATAGCTGATGTGATGATAGAAAAGAAACTGACAACTAGGGATGGCCGACTGAAAAACGAGTCAAGAGACACCATAGAGAGGCCGACTCAGGCTTACTTCCCTTGAACAAAAGCATGACCCAAATAATGACTTTGTTGCAGCATATGATAACTTTGTATAAGTTCACCATGTAGGAGGCTTGAACGAACTCTCCATATGATTGGAAGAGATAACCAATCGGAGGAGGACTAACTCAATAACAAGGTTAAGGAATACCTAAGCCAAGCTAAATCCCACCCAAATGGAGGAGACTTTGTTTGAGTGCTTTTCTCAAGGGAGACATGACTCTAGCTGCCAACAGTAAATGAAAATATTGTCCTATTCCCGCTCTTTTTGGAATATCTAATTTTTTTTCTTTTTCTTTGAGCTAGAAAAAGAATAAAAGAATACTATAGTAGAGTGGAAAGTGTAGAAATTTTGAATAATATGACACATATTCAATGGAGATTATCCTGATCATGTACTATTGCGGAATACATACACAATACATAAGCTCCTCTACGTTGATCATCAATTTATAGAAGCAGAAACATTCATAGGCGCACATAGAAGCATCAATCAAACTCATTAACACAGTATGTATCCCGGGGAAAGCATCTCACTAAAAACCTCAACTATCTGTATATTATATTGATTGAATCATGTAACATTACAAAGTACAACGCTTATCACAAGCAATCCAGTACCAACTCCACCTGTTACACACAATACAGCTAAGATCTGATCTCCAAATCTATTCCACTGCTTGCCTGCCTCCACTGCTCAATACCTGCTCAAGAACTGATGAGAATGGCTCACCAAACTCGTATTTCACCTCAAAATAATCACTCACACTTTGTTGGACGTGAGAAAAGGCTACAATACTGGGCAAATACGTGAGCAAACTCATTGGCACACTCAATCCCTTGATTATGCAAGATCTGGTGCACAACTATAGTCACAACTGATAGCAATCTGATTCTCTAACACCTGTCCCTGCTGAACTGAACATGCACTAACATGCAACTGAGTTAACTGATGTATTCTATAGTTGAGTTATGATTTAATAACTTGGGAATTAATTAATAACTAATTCACCCAACTCATCTCTAGTCTATTGATCAGTTAGACTAAATACAACTAGTTTAACAAAGCTAAACTGAACACAACTCCATCAACTGCACCTCGAGTCCACTAAACTCAACTCACTTGAGTTCTAACTGAAGTCCTGCATGAAAATATTAGTCATCCCATAGGTAACCACATATTTCCCTCTGGGATCTGCATGTGCCACATCCATAGCTCATCCTGAAGTGCTCCAAGAGAATAAGATCAAGTTTATAGTCCAAATATTATTATGAGACAATAATATTTGACTTTTCTATTTTTGACAGCCAGCCTAAAAATAGACTTTGATCACTCACACTTTGATAAAAAATAGAAGTCCATCTATTTTTCCCAACTTGACCAATCATCCATAAACAGCAACCTGCAATCCATAGACATGATCCGTATGTCTAAAAGTAGACATAGTCTAAAAATAGATTTGCGCCAAAAATAGCCTGCGGGCCCACCTAGTGAAGGCGACTCTTTTCACTAAGCTCCATCATCTTGTTGCACTCTCAACAAGAATTTCTTGTTGCACACCTTTCAACACTCCCTCTCAACAGGAAAGGCTTCCTCTCATACCCGATCCTGTAACTCTGGAATGTTCTCCAAGCAACACATCTGGCCGGTCCACTTGCTCTGTCATCAAAGTCTCTAACTACTATTGCCTCTGTCGACTGAAACTCTGCATCTCTGTGCTCTTCAGTATCTGACTGCTCTAGCCTCTGTCACTTTGATCTCTGACTGCATCTGTGCTGCTGCTGGTTCTATCTCCCAGCATTGCATCCGCACTGCACCTCCCAACTCACCTCCCTGTTGGGATAGAAACACCCTATGATGCTGAACCTCTACCTGCTGCTGACAAGTGCTCCCTCTCTCACATCTGCGCTACTGCAACATCTCCATGTATCTCGCGCCATTACACACCTCTCTGTGCCACCTAGCACTGTGCAAAACACTTGTGCCTCTCGCATTGCTACAGCCTGCTAGCTATGCGCTATCTTGGGATTCCCTGCACTGTCGCTCTCTCTGCCGCTCCATCCGCATCTGTCTCTACCCAATCAGTCAGTTCTTGCTACTACACATCGGGGCTCCCGTAGCAAGGTCTCATCCAAGAGGTTGGGTACCTAAAGGATCTTGCCCCTCCTCCTTGGGACAATCAATCCACATCACCCCACGTCCTACCTGGAGGTATGGCTGCATGCGATCCCTCAGCCCACCTAGCTTGAAGTTTCCCCCTACTGGAGGTCTCTCGATGAGTAGATGTTTCTACACGATCTCCTCTCAGCTTCCCCTGTTGTGGCTCCTCCACAATCTCCTGAAGCTGCTGCACCAATCGTGGCTCCTCCACAATCATCTGAGACTTCTTCTGGCTCTGCATGTTGAGAGGTAATATACGCTCCCTCTCAACCACCATGTCTCCATCAGTTGCCTCGCTGCTCAAGGCTTTGCATGCATCTTGAACCTCAAGAGCATACAGGTTCTTGACCCGTGAACCAATCTGCTTCACCTGTCTAGTGATGATGTGTCTAAGGAAAACCTTTCCCTTAATAAACACCACATCATAGCCTCTGTCTTCCAACATTGCGATCGACACCAAGTTGCTCTTCAGTCCTGGTACATACTTGACATCGGTCAAGGTAAGGCGAGCTCCATGCTCCCTCTGAAAAATAACCATGCCTACACCTGAGACACTATACTTCTCATCATTACCCATCACTATGAGTATCTGGAGATCTTTCTCCTCCAAAGTACTGAACAAACTTTTGTCACCGGTCATGTGGAAAGAAGCTCCACTGTCAAGAAACCAACCACTTCCCACCACGGATGAAACCATGGATGCGAAGAGTGTGAAGTCCAACTCAAACTGTGAAGCAAGTGAGGCTGCCTCACCTTCAGATCCTTCCCCGGATCCCTTCTTAGACTTCTTCTTTGGGAAATTAGTAGCATAATGACCCAACTCATGACAACGAAAGCATCTCACCTTTGCCTTGTCAACCTTCTTCCCATCATTGGAAGAACTGGATTAGGAAGGAGAAACCTTCCCCTTCCCCTTCTTCGCCTTACTCGCTAAGGCACAGTTCTCCTCATCCTGCATGGATGAAGAACCATCTTTGGTGCTCCGTCTAATCTCCTCTTGCACAAGATCTGACCACAGTCTTTCCCATCCTGGCAATTTCTCCCGACCATTGATAGAGTCCTGATAGGAATGGCAACTCTTAGGAAGGTCAAGGTGTGCTAGACTCACCATCCTCATCCGACAGACACCCCCACACTTCCCAGCTCATCCCGGCATTGGGTGAACTTCATGAGATATTGGGGCATACTGTCTCCATTCTTACACTTAATGTTTCTAAGTTTTATCTCTTGCTTTGGAATTAAATTCGAATTCCACCAGCACAAAAACTCAACCGCTTCTGATCTAAAATTCGTGAGAACAAAGTATATCTTGTACAGAGATCGACTGTATGGGCATTCACCGGATATCTCACCTTACAAAAGAAGGATGAATCCAGAGGCTACCTGGCCCGATTACAGACTCTTCCTAAAGAAATAGAATGTAAACACTTCCTGGATAGTAGACCTGATGATCAATCCTCGCTTGATATCCTGTAAAAATCTCTTCTACAAATCAAGCAGCTCCGATACCATGTAGAAATTTTGAATAATATGACACATATTCAATGGAGATTATCCTGATCATGTACTATTGTGGAATACATACACAATACATAAGCTCCTCTATGTTGATCATCAATTTACAGAAGCAGAAACATTCACAGGCGCACATAGAAGCATTAATCAAACTCATTAACACAGTATGTATCCCGGGGAAATCATCTCGCTAAAAACCCCAACTTTCTATATATTATATTGATTGAATCATGTAACATTACAAACTACAATGCTTATCACAAGCAATCCAGTACTAGATCCACCTGTTACACACAATACAGCTAAGATCTGATCTCCAAATCTATTCCACTGCTTGCCTGCCTCCACTGCTCAATACCTGCTCAAGAACTGATGAGAATGGCTCACCAAACTCGTATTTCACCTTAGAATAATCACTCACACTTTGTTGGACGTGAGAAAAGGCTACAATACTGGGCAAATACGTGAGCAAACTCATTGGCACACTCAATCCCTTGATTGTGCAAGATCTGGTGCACAACTATAGTCACAACTGATAGCAATCTGATTCTCTAACACCTATCCCTGCTGAACTGAACATGCACTGACATGCAACTGAGTTAACTGATGTATTCTATAGTTGCATTATGAGTTAATAACTTGTGAATTAATTAATAACTAATTCACCCAACCCATCTCTAGTCTATTGATCAGTTAGACAAAATACAACCAATTTAACAAAGCTAAATTGAACACAACTCCATCAACTGCACCTCTAGTCCACTAAACTCAACTCACTTGAGTTCTAATTGAAGTCCTGCATGTAAATATTAGTCATCCCATAGGTAACCGCATATTTCCCTCTGGGATCTACATGTACCACATCCGTAGCTCATCCTAAAGTGCTCCAGGAGAATAAGATCAAGTTTATAGTCCAAATATTATTATGAGACAATAATATTTGACTTTTCTATTTTTGACAGCCAGTCTAAAAATAGACTTTGATCACTCACACTGTGATCACTCACACTTTGATCAAAAACGGAAGTCCATCTATTTTTCCCAACTTGACCAATCATTCATAAACAGCAACCTGCAATCCATAGACATGATCCGTATGTCTAAAAATAGACATAGTCTAAAAATAGACTTGCGCCAAAAATAGCCTGCGGGCCCACTTAGGGAAGGCGACTCTTTTCACTAAGCTCCATCATCTTGTTGCACTCTCAACAACAATTTCTTGTTGCACACTTTTCAACACTCCCTCTCAACAGGAAAGGCTTCCTCTCAAACCCGATCCTGTAACTCTGGAATGTTCTCCATGCAACACATCTGGCTGGTCCACTTGCTCTGTCATCAAAGTCTCTGACTGCTATTGCCTCTGTCAACTGAAACTCTGCATCTTTGTGCTCTTCAGTATTTGACTGCTCTAGCCTCTGTCGCTTTGATCTCTGACTGCATCTGTGCTGCTGTTGGTTCTATCTCCCAGCATTGCATTCGCACTGCACCTCCCAACTGACCTCCCTGTTCGGATAGAAACACCCTATGATGTTGAAGCTCTACCTGCTACTGACAAGTGCTCCCTCTCTGACATCCGTGCTACTGCAACATCTCCATGCATCTCGCACCATTGCACACCTCTCTATGCCACCTAGCACTGTGCAAAACACTTGTGCCTCTCGCATTGCTACAGCCTGCTAGCTATGCGCTGTCCTGGGATTCCCTACACTGTCGCTCTCTGTGCCGCTCCATCTGCATCTGTCTCTTCCCAATCAGTCAGTTCCTGCTACTACACATCGGGGCTCCCATAGCAAGGTCTCATCCAAGAGGTTGGGTACCTCAAGGATCCTGCCCCTCCTCCTTGGGACAATCAATCCACATCACCCCACCTCCTACCTGGAGGTATGGCTGCATGCGATCGCTCAACCCACCTGGCTTGAAGTTTCCCCCTATTGGAGGTCTCTGGATAAGTAAACGTCTCTACTCAATCTCCTCTCAGCTTCCCCCATTGTGGCTCCTCCACAATCTCCTGAAGTTGCTGCACTAATCGTGGCTCCTCCACAATTGTCTGAGACTTCTTCTGGCTCTGCATGTTGAGAGGTAATATACGGTCCCTCTCAACCACCAAGTCTCCATCAGTTGCCTCGCTGCTCAAGGCTTTGCATGCATCTTGAACCTCAAGAGCATACAGGTTCTTGACCCGTGAACCAATCTGCTTCACCTGTCTAGTGATGATGTGTCTAAGGAAAACCTTTCCCTTACTAAAGACCACATCATAGCCTCTATCTTCCAACATCGCGATCGACACCAAGCTTCTCTTCAGTCTTGTTACATACTTGACATCGGTCAAGATAAGGCGAGCTCCATGCTCCCTCTGAAAAATAACCGTGCCTACACCTGAGACACTATACTTCTCATCATTACCCATCCCTATGAGCATCTGGAGATCTTTCTCCTCCAAAGTACTGAACAAACTTTTGTCACCGGTCATGTGGAAAGAAGCTCCACTGTCAAGAATCCAACCACTTCCCACCATGGATGAAACCATGCATGCGAAGAGCGTGAAGTCCAACTCAAACTGTGAAGCAAGTGAGGTTGCCTCGCTGTCAGATTCTTCCCAGATCCCTTCTTGGACTTCTTCTTTGGGCAATTAGTAGCATAATGACCCAACTCATGACAATGAAAGCATCTCACCTTTGCCTTGTCAACCTTCTTCCCATCATTGGAAGAACTAGATTTGGAAAGTAGAAACCTTCCCCTTCCCCTTCTTTGCCTTACTCGCTAAGGCACAGTTCTCCTCATCCTGCATGGATGAAGAACTGTCTCTCGTGCTCCGTCTAATCTCCTCTTGCACAATATCTGACCACAGTCTTTCCCATCCTAGCAATTTCTCCTGACCATTGACAAAGTCCTGATAGGAATGCCAACTTTTAGGAAGGTCAAGGAGTGCTAGACTCACCATCCTCATCCGACAGTCACCCCCACACTTCCCAGCTCATCCCGGCATTGGGTGAACTTTGTGAGATACTGGGGCATATTGTCTCCATTCTTACACTTAATGTTTCTAAGTTTTATCTCCTACTTTCAAATTAAATTCGAATTCCACCAGCACAAAAACTCAACCGCTTCCGATCTAAAATTCGTGAGAACAAAGTATTTCTTATACAGAGATCGACTGTATGGGCATTCACCGGATATCTCACCTTACAAAAGAAGGATGAATCCAGAGGCTACCTGGTCTGATTACAGACTCTGCCTGAAGAAATAGAATGTAAACACTTCCTGAATAGTAGATCTGATGATCAATCCTCACTTGATATCCTGTAAAAATCTCTTCTACAAATCAAGCAGCTCCGATACCATGTAGAAATTTTGAATAATATGAAACATATTCAATGGAGATTATCCTGATCATGTAATATTGCAGAATACATACACAATACATAAGCTCCTCTACGTTGATCATCAATTTACAGAAGTAGAAGCATTCACAGGTACAAAGTACAATGCTTATCACAAGCAATCCAGTACCAGCTCCACCTGTTACACACAATACAGCTAAGAACTGATCTCCAAATCTATTCCACTACTTGCCTGCCTCCACTGCTCAATACTTGCTCAAGAACTGATGGGAATGGCTCACCAAACTCGTATTTCACCTCAAAATAATAACTCACACTTTTTTGGACGTGAGCAAAGGCTGCAATACTAGGCAAATACGTGAGCAAACTCATTGGCACACTCAATCCCTTGATTGTGCAAGATCTGGTGCACAACTATAGTCACAACTGATAGCAATATGATTCTCTAACACCTGTCCCTGCTGAATTGAACATGCACTGACATGCAACTGAGTTAACTTGTGTATTCTATAGTTGCATTATGAGTTAATAACTTGTGAATTAATTAATAACTAATTCACCCAAATCATCTCTAGTCTATTGATCAGTTAGACTGAATACAACCAGTTTAACAAAGCTAAACTGAACACCACTCCATCAACTGCACCTCCAGTCCACTAAACTCAACTCACTTGAGTTCTAACTGAAGTCCTGCATGCAAATATTAGTCATCCCATAGGTAACCACGTATTTCCCTCTGGGATCTACATGTACCACATCCGTATCTCATCCTGAAGTGCTCCAAGAGAATAAGATAAAGTTTATAGTCCAAATATTATTATGAGACAATAATATTTGACTTTTCTATTTTTGACAGCGAGTCTAAAAATATACTTTGATCACTCACACTGTGATCACTCACACTTTGATAAAAAATGGAAGTCCATCTATTTTTCCCAACTTGACCAATCATCCATAAATAGCAACTTGCAATCCATAGACATGATCCATATGTCTAAAAATAGACATAGTCTAAAAATAGACTTGTGCCAAAAATAGCCTGCGGGCCCACTTAGTGAAGGCGACTCCTTTCACTAAGCCCCATCATCTTGTTGCACTCTCAACAATCGTTTCTTGTTGGACACTTTTCAACACTCCCTCTCAACAGGAAAGGCTTCCTCTCAAACCCGATCCTGTAACTCTGGAATATTATCCATGCAACACATCTGGCCGGTCCACTTGCTCTGTCATCAAAGTCTCTGATTGCTATTGCCTCTGTCGACTGAAACTCTACATCTCTGTGCTCTTCAGTATCTGACTGCTCTAGCCTCTGTCACTTTGATCTCTGACTGCATCCGTGCTACTGCTGGTTCTATCTCCCAGCATTGCATCCACACTGCACCTCCCAACTGACCTCCCTGTTGGGATAGAAACACCCTATGATGTTGAAGCTCTACCTGCTGCTGACAAGTGCTCCCTCTCTGACATCTGCGCTACTACAACATCTCCATGCATCTTGCACTATTGCACACCTCTCTGTGCCACCTAGCACTGTGCAAAACACTTGTGCCTCTTGCATTGCTACAGCCTGTTAGCTATGCACTGTCCTTGGATTCCCTGCACTGTCGCTCTCTCTGCCGCTCCATCCGCATCTGTCTCTACCCAATCAGTCAGTTCCTGTTACTACACATCGGGGCTCCCGTAGCAAGGTCTCATCCAAGAGGTTGGGTACCTCAAGGATCCTGCCCCTCCTCCTTGGGACAATCAATCCACATCACCCCACCTCCTACCTGGAGGTATGGCTGCATGCGATCCCTCAGCCCACCTGGCTTGAAGTTTCCCTCTACTGGAGGTCTCTGGATGAGTAGATGTCTCTACTCGATCTCCTCTCAACTTCCCCTGTTGTGGCTCCTCCACAATCTCCTGAAGTTGCTGCACCAATCGTGGCTCCTCCACAATCGTCTCAGACTTCTTCCGGCTCTGCATGTTGAGAGGTAATATATGCTCCCTCTCAACCATCAAGTCTCCATCAGTTTCCTTGCTGCCCAAGGCTTTGCATGCATCTTGAACCTCAAGAGCATACAGGTTCTTGACCTATGAACCAATGTGCTTCACCTGTCTAGTGATGATGTGTCTAAGGAAAACCTTTCCCTTACTAAAGACCACATCATAGCCTCTGTCTTCCAACATCGCGATTGACACCAAGTTTCTCTTCAGTCCTGGTACATACTTGACATCGGTCAAGGTAAGGCGAGCTCCATGCTCCCTCTGAAAAATAACCGTGCCTACACCTGAGACACTATACTTCTCATCATTACACATCCCTATGAGTATCCGGAGATCTTTCTCCTCCAAAGTACTGAAAAAACTTTTGTCACCGGTCATGTCGAAAGAAGCTCCACTGTCAAGAAACCAACCACTTCCCACCATGGATGAAACCATGCATGCGAAGAGTGTGAAGTCCAACTCAAACTGTGAAGCAAGTGAGGCTGCCTCACCTTCAGATCCTTCCCCGGATCCCTTCTTGGACTTCTTCTTTGGGCAATTAGTAGCATAATGACCCAACTCATGACAACGAAAGCATCTCACCTTCGCCTTGTCAACCCTCTTCCCATCATTGGAAGAACTAGATTCGGAAGGAGAAACCTTCCCCTTCCCCTTCTTCGCCTTACTCGCTAAGGCATAGTTCTCCTCATCCTGCATGGATGAACAACCATATCTGGTGCTCCGTCTAATCTCCTCTTGCACAAGATTTGACCACAGTCTTTCCCATCCTGGCAATTTATCCCGACCATTGACAGATTCCTGATAGGAATGCCAACTCTTAGGAAGGTCAATGAGTGCTAGACTCACAATCCTCATCCGACAGTCACCCCCACACTTCCCAGCTCATCCCAGCATTGGGTGAACTTCGTGAGATACTGGGGCATACTGTCTCCATTCTTATAGTTAATGTTTCTAAATTTTATCTCCTGCTTTGGAATTAAATACGAATTCCACCAGCACAAAAACTCAACCGCTTCCGATCTAAAATTCGTGAGAACAAACTATTTCTTGTACAGAGATCGACTGTATGGGTATTCAGCGGATATCTCACCTTACAAAAGAAGGATGAATCCAGAGGCTACCTAGCCCGATTACAGACTCTGCCTGAAGAAATAGAATGTAAACACTTCCTGAAGAGTAGATCTGATGATCAATCCTCGCTTGATATTCTGTAAAAATCTCTTCTACAAATCAAGCAGCTCAGATACCATGTAGAAATTTTGAATAATATGACACATATTCAATGTAGATTATCCTAATCATGTACTATTACGGAATACATACACAATACATAAGCTCATCTATGTTGATCATCAATTTATAGAAGCAGAAACATTCACAGGCGCACATAGAAGCATCAATCAAACTCATTAACACAGTATGTATCCCGGGGAAATCATCTCCCTAAAAACCCCAACTATCTGTATATTATATTGATTGAATCATGTAACATTACAAAGTACAATGCTTATCACAAGCAATCCAGTACCAGCTCCACCTGTTACACACAATACAGCTAAGATCTGACCTCCAAATCTATTCCACTGCTTGCCTGCCTCCACTGCTCAATACCTGCTCAAGAACTGATGAGAATGGCTCACCAAACTCATATTTCACCTCAAAATAATCACTCACACTTTGTTGGATGTGAGCAAAGGCTACAATACTGAGAAAATACGTGATCAAACTCATTGGCACACTCAATCTCTTGATTGTGCAAGATCTGGTGCACAACTATAGTCACAACTGATAGCAATCTGATTCTCTAACACCTGTCCCTGCTGAACTGAGCATGCACTGACATGCAACTGAGTTAACTGATGTATCCTATAGTTGCATTATTAGTTAATAACTTGTGAATTAATTAACAACTAATTCACCCAACTCATCTCTAGTCTATTGATCAGTTAGACTAAATACAACCAGTTTAACAAAGCTAAACTGAACACAACTCCATCAACTGCACCTCCAGTCCACTAAACTCAACTCACTTGAGTTCTAACTGAAGTCCTGCATGCAAATATTATTCATCCCATAGGTAACCACCTATTTCCCTCTGGGAACTGCATGTACCACATCCATAGCTGATACTGAAGTGCTCCAAGAGAATAAGATCAAGTTTATAGTCCAAATATTATTATGAGACAATAATATTTGACTTTTCTATTTTTGAGAGCCAGTCTAAAAATAGACTTTGATCAATCACACTGTGATCACTCACACTTTGATCAAAAATAGAAGTCCATCTATTTTTCCCAACTTGACCAATCATCCATAAACAACAACCTGCTATCCATAGACATGATCCATATGTCTAAAAATAGACTTGCACCAAAAATAGCCTGAGGGCTCACTTAGTGAAGGCGACTCTTTTCACTAAGCTTCATCTTCTTGTTGCACTCTCAACAAGCATTTCTTGTTGCACACTTTTCAACACTCCCTCTCAACAGGAAAGGCTTCCTCTCAAACCCGATCCTGTAACTCTGGAATATTGTCCATGCAACACATCTGGCCGGTCCACTTGCTCTGTCATCAAAGTCTCTGACTGCTATTGCCTCTGTCGACTGAAACTCTGCATCTCTGTGCTCTTCAGTATCTGATTGCTCTAGCCTCTGTCACTTTGATCTTTGACTACATCCGTGTTGTTGCTGGTTCTATCTCCCAGCATTGCATCTGCACTGCACCTCCAAACTGACCTCCCTGTTGGGATAGAAACACCCTATGATGCTGAAGCTCTACCTGCTGCTGACAAGTGCTCCTTCTCTGACATCTGCGCTACTGCAACATCTCCATGCATCTTGCACTATTGCACACCTCTCTGTGCCACCTAGCACTGTGCAAAACACTTGTGCCTCTCGCATTGCTACAGCCTGCTAACTATGCGCTGTCCTTGGATTCCCTGCACTGTCGCTCTCTCTGCCGCTCCATCCGCATCTGTCTCTACCCAATCAGTCAGTTCCTGTTACTACACATCGAGGCTCCCGTAGCAAGGTCTCATCCAAGAGGTTGGGTACCTCAAGGATCCTGCCCCTCCTCCTTGGGAAAATCAATCCACATCATGCCGCCTCCTACCTGGAGGTATGGCTGCATGCGATCCCTCAGGCCACCTGGCTTGAAGTTTCCCTCTACTGGAGGTCTCTAAATGAGTAGATGTCTCTACTCGATCTCCTCTCAGCTTCCCCTGTTGTGGCTCCTCCACAATCTCCTGAAGCTGCTGCACCAATCGTGGCTCCTCCACAATCGTCTGAGACTTCTTTTGGCTCTTCATTTTGAGAGGTAATATATGCTCCCTCTCAACCATCAAGTCTCCATCAGTTTCCTCGCTGCTCAAGGCTTTGCATGCATCTTGAACCTCAAGAGCATACAGGTTCTTGACCTCTGAACCAATCTGCTTCACCTGTCTAGTGATGATGTGTCTAAGGAAAGCCTTTCCCTTACTAAAGACCACATCATAGCCTCTGTCTTCCAACATCGCGATCGACACCAAGTTGCTCTTCAGTCCTGGTACATACTTGACATCGGTCAAGGTAAGGCAAGCTCCATGCTCCCTCTGAAAAATAACCAGGCCTACACCTGAGACACTATACTTCTCATCATTACACATCCCTATGAGTATCCGGAGATCTTTCTCCTCCAAAGTAATGAACAAACTTTTGTCACCGGTCATGTGGAAAGAAGCTCCACTGTCAAGAAACCAACCACTTCCCACCATGGATGAAACCATGCATGCGAAGAGTGTGAAGTCCAACTCAAACTGTGAAGCAAGTGAGGCTGCCACACCTTCAGATCCTTCCCCGGATCCCTTCTTGGACTTCTTCTTTGGGCAATTAGTAGCATAATGACCCAACTCATGACAACGAAAGCATCTCACCTTCGCCTTGTCAACCTTCTTCCATCATTGGAAGAACTAGATTCGGAAGGAGAAACCTTCCCCTTCCCCTTCTTCGCCTTACTCGCTAAGGCATAGTTCTCCTCATCCTACATGGATGAAGAACCATATCTGGTGCTCCGTCTAATCTCCTCTAGCACAAGATTTGACCACAGTCTTTCCCATCCTGGCAATTTCTCCCGACCATTGACAGATTCCTGATAGGAATGCCAACTCTTAGGAAGGTCAATGAGTGCTAGACTCACCATCCTTATTCAACAGTCACCCCCACACTTCTCAACTCATCCCAGCATTGGGTGAACTTCGTGAGATACTGGGGCATACTGTCTCCATTCTTATAGTTAATGTTTCTAAGTTTTATCTCCTGCTTTGGAATTAAATATGAATTCCACAAGCACAAAAACTCAACCGCTTCCGATCTAAAATTCGTGAGAACAAACTACTTCTTGTACAGAGATCGACTGTATGGGCATTCACCGGATATCTCACCTTACAAAAGAAGGATGAATCCAGAGGCTACCTGGCCCGATTACAGACTCTGTCTGAAGAAATAGAATGTAAACACTTCCTGAAGATTAGATCTGATGATCAATCCTCGCTTGATATCCTGTAAAAATCTCTTCTACAAATCAAGCAGCTCAGATACCATGTAGAAATTTTGAATAATATGACACATATTCAATGTAGATTATCCTAATCATGTACTATTACGGAATACATACACAATACATAAGCTCCTCTACGTTGATCATCAATTTACAGAAGCAGAAACATTCACAGGCGCACATAGAAGCATCAATCAAACTCATTAACACAGTATGTATCCCGGGGAAAGAATCTCGCTAAAAACCCCAACTATCTGTATATTATATTGATTGAATCGTGTAACATTACAAAGTACAATGCTTATCACAAGCAATCCAGTACTAGCTCGACTTGTTACACACAATATAGCTAAGATCTGATCTCCAAATCTATTCCACTGCTTGCCTGCCTCCACTGCTCAATACCTGCTCAAGAACTGATGAGAATGGCTCACCAAACTCGTATTTTACCTCAAAATAATCACTCACACTTTGTTGGACGTGAGCAAAGGCTACAATACTGGTAAAATACGTGAGCAAACTCATTGGCACACTCAATCCCTTGATTGTGCAAGATCTGGTGCACAACTATAGTCACAACTGATAGCAATCTGATTCTCTAACACCTGTCCCTGCTGAACTGAACATGCACTGACATGCAACTGAGCTAACTGATGTATCCTATAGTTGCATTATTAGTTAATAACTTGTGAATTAATTAATAACTAATTCACCCAACTCATCTCTAGTCTATTGATCAGTTAGACTAAATACAACCAGTTTAACAAAGCTAAACTGAACACAACTCCATCAACTGCACCTCCAGTCCACTAAACTCAACTCACTTGAGTTCTAACTGAAGTCCTGCATGCAAATATTATTCATCCCATAGGTAACCACGTATTTTCCTCTTGGATCTGCATGTACCACATCCGTAGCTGATCCTGAAGTGCTCCAAGAGAATAAGATCAAGTTTATAGTCCAAATATTATTATGAGACAATAATATTTGACTTTTCTATTTTTGAGAGCCAGTCTAGAAATAGACTTTGATCACTCACACTGTGATCACTCACACTTTGATCAAAAATAGAAGTCCATCTATTTTTCCCAACTTGACCAATCATCCATAAACAGCAACCTGCAATCCATAGACATGATCCATATGTCTAAAAATAGACTTGCACCAAAAATAGCCTCAGGGCCCACTTAGTGAAGGCGACTCTTTTCACTAAGCTTCATCATCTTCTTGCACTCTCAACAAGCATTTCTTGTTGCACACTTTTCAACACTCCCTCTCAACAGGAAAGGCTTCCTCTCAAACCTGATCCTGTAACTCTGGAATGTTCTCCATGCAACACATCTGGCCGATCCACTTGCTCTGTCATCAAAGTCTCTGACTGCTATTCCCTCTGTCGATTGAAACTCTGCATCTCTATGCTCTTCAGTATCTGACTGCTCTAGCCTCTGTCACTTTGATTTCTGACTGCATCTGTGCTGCTGCTGGTTATATCTCCCAGCATTGCATCCACACTGCACCTCCCAACTGACCTCCCTATTGGGATAGAAACACTCTATGATGCTGAAGCTCTACCTGCTGCTGACAAGTGCTCCCTATCTGACATCTACGCTACCGCAACATCTCCATGCATCTCGCACCATTGAACACCTCTCTGTGCCACCTAGCACTGTGCAAAACACTTGTGCCTCTCGCATTGCTATAGCCTCCTAGCTATGCGCTGTCCTAGGATTCCCTACACGATCGCTCTCTCTGCCGCTCCATCCGCATCTGTCTCTACCCAATCAGTCAGTTGCTACTACTAAACATCGGGGCTCCCGTAGCAAGGTCTCATCCAAGAGGTTGGGTACCTCAAGGATCCTGCCCCTCCTCCTTGGGACAATCAATCCACATCACCTCACCTCCTACCTGGAGGTATGGCTGCATGCGATCCCTCAGCCCACCTGGCTTGAAGTTTCCCCCTACTGGAGGTCTTTGGATGAGTAGATGTCTCTACTCGATCTCCTCTCAACTTCCCCTGTTGTGGCTCCTCCACAATCTCCTGAAGCTGCTGCACCAATCGTGGCTCCTCCACAATCGTCTGAGACTTCTTCTGGCTCTGCATGTTGAGAGGTAATATACGCTCCCTCTCAACCACCAAGTCTCCATTAGTTGCCTCGCTACTCAAGGCTTTGCATTCATCTTGAACCTCAAGAGCATACAGGTTCTTGACCCGTGAACCAATCTGCTTCACCTGTCTAGTGATGATGTGTCTAAGGAAAACCTTTCCCTTACTAAAGACCACATCATAGCCTCTGTCTTCCAACATCGCGATCGACACCAAGTTTCTCTTCAGTCCCGGTACATACTTGACATCAGTCAAGGTAAGGCGAGCTCCATGCTCCCTCTGAAAAATAACCGTGCCTACACCTGAGACACTATACTTCTCATCATTACCCATCCCTATGAGTATCTGGAGATCTTTCTCCTCCAAAGTATTGAACAAACTTTTGTCACCGGTCATGTGGAAAGAAGCTCCACTGTTAAGAAACCAACCACTTCCCACCATGGATGAAACCATGCATGCGAAGAGTGTGATGTCCAACTCAAACTGTGAAGCAATTGAGGCTGCCTCACCTTCAGATCCTTCCCCAGATCCCTTCTTGGACTTCTTCTTTGGGCAATTAGTAGCATAATGACCCAACTCATGACAACGAAAGCATCTCACCTTCAACTTGTCAACCTTCTTCCCATCATTGAAAGAACTGGATTGGGAAGGAGAAAGCTTCCCCTTCCCCTTCTTCGCCTTACTCGCTAAGGCACAGTTCTCCTCATCCTGCATGGATGAAGAACTGTCTCTGGTGCTCCGTCTAATCTCCTCTTACACAATATTTGACCACAGTCTTTCCCATCCTGGAAATTTCTCCCGACCATTGATAGAGTCCTGATAGGAATGCCAACTCTTAGGAAGGTCAAGGAGTGCTAGACTCACCATCCTCATCCGACAGTCACCCCCAAACTTCCCAGTTCATCCCGGCATTGGGTGAACTTCGTGAGATACTGGGGCATACTGTCTCCATTCTTACACTTAATGTTTCTAAGTTTTATCTCCTTCTTTGGAATTAAATTCGAATTCCACCAGCACAAAAACTCAACCGGTTCCGATCTAAAATTCATGAGAACAAAGTATTTCTTGTACAGAGATCGACTGTATGGGCATTCACCGGATATCTCACCTTACAAAAGAAGGATGAATCCAGAGGCTACCTAGCCTGATTACAGACTCTTCCTGAAGAAATAGAATGTAAACACTTCCTGAATAGTAGATCTGATGATCAATCCTCGCTTGATATCCTGTAATAAACTCTTCTACAAATCAAGCAGCTCCGATACCATGTAGAAATTTTGAATGATATGACACATATTCAATGGAGATTATCCTAATCATGTACTATTGTGGAACACATACACAATACATAAGCTCCTCTACGTTGATGATCAATTTACAGAAGCAGAAACATTCACAGGCGCACATAGAAGCATCAATCAAACTCATTAACACAGTATGTATCCCAGGGAAAGCATCTCGCTAAAAACCCCAACTATCTGTATATTATATTGATTGAATCATGTAAAATTACAAAGTACAATGCTTATCACAAGAAATCCAGTACTAGCTCCACCTGTTACACACAATACAGCTAAGATCTGATCTCCAAAACTATTCCACTGCTTGCTTACCTCCACTGCTCAATACCTGCTCAAGAACTGATGAGAATGGCTCACAAACTCGTATTTCACCTCAAAATAATCACTCACACTTTGTTGGACGTGAGCAAAGGCTACAATACTGGGAAAATACGTGAGCAAACTCATTGGCACACTCAATCCCTTGATTGTGCAAGATTTGGTGCACAACTATAGTCACAACTGATAGCAATCTGATTCTCTAACACCTATCCTTGCTGAACTGAACATGCACTGACATGCAACTGAGTTAACTGATATATTCTATAGTTGCATTATGAGTTAATAACTTGTGAATTAATTAATAACTAATTCACCCAACTCATCTCTTGTCTATTGATCAGTTAGACCAAATACAACCAGTTTAACAAAGCTAAACTGAACACAACTCCATCAACTGCACCTCCAGTCCACTAAACTCAACTCACTTGAGTTCTAACTGAAGTCCTGCATGCAAATATTAGTCATCCCATAGGTAACCACGTATTTCCCTCTGGGATCTACATGTACCACATCCGTAGCTCATCCTGAAGTGCTCCAAGAGAATAAGATCAAGTTTACAGTCCAAATATTATTATGAGACAATAATCTTTGACTTTTCTATTTTTGACAGCCAGTCTAAAAATAGACTTTGATCACTCACACTTTGATAAAAAATAGAAGTCCATCTATTTTTCCCAACTTGACCAATCATCCATAAATAGCAACCTTCAATCCATAGACATGATCCATATGTCTAAAAATAGACTTGCGCCAAAAATAGCCTGCGGGCCCACTTAGTGAAGGCGACTCTTTTCGCTAAGCTCAATCATCTTGTTGTACTCTCAAAAATCATTTCTTGTTGCACACTTTTCAACACTCCCTCACAACAGGAAAGGCTTCCTCTCAAACCTGATCCTGTAACTCTGGAATGTTCTCCATGCAACACATCTGGCCGGTCCACTTGCTCTGTCATCAAAGTCTCTGACTACTATTGCCTCTGTCGACTGAAACTCTGCATCTCTGTGCTCTTCAGTATCTGACTCCTCTAGCCTCTGTCACTTTGATCTCTGACTGCATCTGTGCTGCTGCTGGTTCTATCTCGCAGCATTGCATCCGCACTGCACCTCCCAACTGACCTCCCTGTTGGAATAGAAACACTCTATGATGCTGAAGCTCTACCTGCTCCTAACAAGTGCTCCCTCTCTGACATCTATGCTACTGCAATATCTCCATGCATCTCGCACCATTGAACACCTCTCTGTGCCACCTAGCACTGTGCAAAACACTTGTGCCTCTCGCATTGCTACAGCCTGCTAGCTATGCGCTGTCCTAGGATTCCCTGCACTGTCGCTCTCTCTGCCGCTCCATCCGCATCTGTCTCTAACCAATCAGTCAATTCCTGCTACTACACATTGGAGCTCCCATGGCAAGGTCTCATCCAAGAGGTTGGGTACCTCAAGGATCCTGCCCCTCCTCTTTAGGAAAATCAATCCACATCACCCCACCTCCTACCTAGAGGTATGGCTGCATGCGATCCCTCAGCCCACCTGGCTTGAAGTTTCCCCCTATTGGAGGTCTCTGGATGAGTAGATGTCTCTACTCGATCTCCTCTCAGCTTCGCCTCTTGTGGCTCCTCCATAATCTCCTGAAGCTGCTGCACCAATCGTGGCTCCTCCACAATCGTCTAAGACTTCTTCTGGCTCTGCATGTTGAGAGGTAATATACACTCCCTCTCAACCACCAAGTCTCCATCAGTTGCCTCGCTGATCAAGGCTTTGCATGCATCTTGAACCTCAAGTGCATACAGGTTCTTGACCCGTGACCCAATCTGCTTCACCTGTCTAGTGATGATGTGTCTAAGGAAAACCTTTCCCTTACTAAAGACCACATCATAGCCTCTGTCTTCCAACATTGCGATCGACACCAAGTTTCTCTTCAGTCCTGGTACATACTTGACATCGGTCAAGGTAAGGTGAGCTCCATGCTCCCTCTGAAAAATAACCGTGCCTGCACCTGAGACACTATACTTCTCATCATTACCCATCCCTATGAGTATCTGGATATCTTTCTCTTCCAAAGTACTGAACAAACTTTTGTCACCAGTCATGTGGAAAGAAGCTCCACTGTCAGGAAACCAACCACTTCCCACCACGGATGAAACCATGCATGCGAAGAGTGTGAAGTCCAACTCAAACTGTGAAGCAAGTGAGGCTGCCTCACCTTCAGATCCTTCCCCGGATCCCTTCTTGGACTTCTTCTTTGAGAAATTAGTAGCATAATGACCCAACTCATGACAACGAAAGCATCTCACCTTCGCCTTGTCAACCTTCTTCCCATCATTGGAAGAACTGGATTAGGAAGGAGAAACCTTCCCCTTCCCCTTCTTTGCCTTACTCGCTAAGGCACAGTTCTCCTCATCCTGCATGGATGAAGAACCATCTTTGGTGCTCCGTCTAATCTCCTCTTGCACAAGATCTAACCACAGTCTTTCCCATCCTGGAAATTTCTCTCGACCATTGACAGAGTCCTGATAGGAATGCCAACTCTTAGGACGGTCAAGGAGTGATAGACTCACCATCCTCATCCGACAGTCACCCCCACATTTCCCAGCTCATCCTGGCATTGCGTGAACCTCGTGAGATACTGGGGCATACTGTCTCCATTCTTATACTTAATGTTTCTATGTTTTATCTCCTGCTTTGGAATTAAATACGAATTCCACCAGCACAAAAACTCAACCGCTTCCGATCTAAAATTCGTGAGAACAAAGTATTTCTTGTACAAAGATCGATTGTATGGGCATTCACCGGATATCTCACCTTACAAAAGAAGGATGAATCCAGAGGCTACCTGGCCCGATTACAGACTCTGCCTGAAGAAATAGAATTTAAACACTTCCTGAATAGTAGATCTGATGATCAATCCTTGCTTGATATCCTGTAAAAATCTCTTCTACAAATCAAGCAGCTGCGATACCATGTAGAAATTTTGAATAATATGACACATATTCAATGGAGATTATCTTGATCATGTACTATTGCAGAGTACATACACAATACATAAGCTCCTCTACATTGATCATCAATTTACAGAAGCAGAAAAATTCACAGGCGCACATAGAAGCATCAATCAAACTCATTAACACAGTATGTATCCCGGGGAAAGCATCTCGCTAAAAACCCCAACTATCAGTATATTATATTGATTGAATCATGTAACATTACAAAGTACAATTCTTATCACAAGCAATCCAGTACTAGCTCCACCTGTTACACACAATACAGCTAAGATCTGATCTCCAAATCTATTCCACTGCTTGCCTGCCTCCACTGCTCAATACCTGCTCAAGAACTGTTGAGAATGGCTCACCAAACTCGTATTTCACCTCCTAATAATCACTCACACTTTACTGAACGTGAGCAAAGGCTACAATACTAGGCAAATACGTGAGCAAACTCATTGGCACACTCAATCCCTTGATTATGCAAGATCTGGTGCACAACTATAGTCACAACTGATAGCAATCTGATTCTCTAACACCTGTCCCTGCTGAACTGAACATGCACTGACATGCAACTCAGTTCAATGATGTATTCTATAGTTGCATTATGAGTTAATAACTTGTGAATTAATTAATAACTAATTCACCCAACTCATCTCTAGTCTATTGATCAGTTAGACTAAATACAACCAGTTTAACAAAGCTAAATTGAACACAACTCCATCAACTGCACCTCCAGTCCACTAAACTCAACTCACTTGAGTTCTAACTGAAGTCCTGCATGCAAATATTAGTCATCCCATAGGTAACCACGTATTTCCCTCTGGGATCTGCATGTACCACATCCGTAGCTCATCCTAAAGTGCTCCAAGAGAATAAGATCAAGTTTATATTCCAAATATTATTATGAGACAATAATATTTGACTTTTCTATTTTTGACAGACAGTCTAAAAATAGACTTTGATCACTCAAACTGTGATCACTCACACTTTGATAAAAAATAGAAGTCCATCTATTTTTCCCAACTTGACCAATCATCCATAAACAACAACCTGCAATCCATAGACATGATCCATATGTCTAAAAATAGACATAGTCTAAAAATAGACTTGCATCAAAAATAGCCTGCGGGCCCACTTAGTGAAGGCGACTCTTTTCACTAAGCTCCATCATCTTGTTTCACTCTCAACAAGCATTTCTTGTTGCACACTTTTCAACACTCCCTCTCAACAGGAAAGGCTTCCTCTCAAACCCGATCGTGTAAATCTGGAATGTTCTCCATGCAACACATCTGGCCAGTCCACTTGCTCTGTCATCAAAGTCTCTGACTGCTATTGCCTCTGTCAACTCAAACTCTGCATCTCTGTGCTCTTTAGTATCTGACTGCTCTAGCCTCTGTCACTTTGATCTCTGACTGCATCCGTGCTGCTGCTGGTTCTATCTCCCAGCATTGCATCCGCACTGCACCTCCCAACTGACCTCCCTGTTGGGATATAAACACCCTATGATGCTGAAGCTCTACCTACCGCTGACAAGTGCTCCCTCTCTGACATCTGCGCTACTGCAACATCTCCATGCATCTTGCACCATTGCACACCTCTCTATGCCACCTAGCACTATGCAAAACACTTGTGCCTCTTGCATTGCTACAGCCTACTAGCTCAGCGTTGTCCTGGGATTCCCTGCACTGTCGCTCTCTCTGCCGCTCCATCCGCATCTGTCTCTACCCATTCAGTCAGTTCCTGCTACTACACATCAGGGCTCCCATAGCAAGGTCTCATCCAAGAGGTTGGGTACCTCAAGGATCCTACCCCTCCTCCTTGGGACAATCAATCCACATCACCCCACCTCCTACCTAGAGGTATGGCTGCATGTGATCCGTCAACCCACCTGGCTTGAAGTTTCCCCCTACTGGAGGTCTCTGGATGAGTAGATGTCTCTACCCGATCTTCTCTCAGCTTCCCCTGTTGTGGCTCCTCCACAATCTCCTTAAGCTGCTACACCAATCGTGGCTCCTCCACAACCGTCTGAGACTTCTTCTGGCTCTGCATGTTGAGAGGTAGTATACGCTCCCTCTCAACCACCAAGTCTCCATCAGTTGCCTCGCTGCTTAAGGCTTTGCATGCATCTTGAACCTGAAGAGCATACAGGTTCTTGACCCGTGAACCAATCTGCTTCACCTGTCTAGTGATGATGTGTCTAAGGAAAACCTTTGCCTTACTAAAGACCACATCATAGCCTCTGTCTTCCAACATCGTGATCGACACCAAGTTTCTCTTCAGTCCTGGTACATACTTGACATCGTTCAAGGTAAGGCGAGCTCCATGCTCCCTCTGAAAAATAACCATGCCTACACCTAAGACACTATACTTCTCATCATTACCCATCCCTATGAGTATCTGGAGATCTTTCTCCTCCAAAGTACTGAACAAACTTTTGTCACCGGTCATGTGGAAAGAAGCTCCACTGTCAAGAAACCAACCACTTCCCACCATGGATGAAACCATGCATGCGAAGAGTCTGAAGTCCAACTCAAACTGTGACGCAAGTGAGGCTGCCTCACCTTCAGATCCTTCCCCGGATCCCTTCTTGGACTTCTTCTTTGGGCAATTAGTAGCATAATGACCCAACTCATGACAACAAAAGCATCTCACCTTCGCCTTGTCAACCTTCTTCCCATCATTGGAAGAACTGTATTCGGAAGGAGAAACCTTCGCCTTTCCCTTCTTCGCCGTACTCGCTAAGGCACAGTTCTCCTCATCCTGCATGGATGAAGAACCATCTCTGGTGCTCCGTCTAATCTCCTCTTGCACAAGATTTGACCACAGTCTTTCCCATCCTGGCAAATTCTCCCGACCATTGATAGAGTCCTGATAGGAATGCCAACTCTTAGGAAGGTCAAGGAGTGCTAGACTCACCATCCTCATCCGAAAGTCACCCCCACACTTCCCAGCTCATCCCGGCATTGGTTGAACTTCGTTAGATACTGGGGCATACTATCTCCATTCTTACACTTAATGTTTCTAAGTTTTATCTCCTACTTTGGAATTAAATTTGAATTCCACCAGCACAAAAACTCAACTGCTTCCGATCTAAAATTCGTTGGAACAAAGTATTTCTTGTACAGAGATCGACTGTATGGGCATTCACCAGATATCTCACCTTACAAAAGAAGGATGAATCCAGAGGCTACCTGGCCTGATTACAGACTCTGCCTGAAGAAATAGAATGTAAACACTTCCTGAATAGTAGATCTGATGATCAATCCTCGCTTGATATCCTGTAAAAATATCTTCTACAAATCAAGCAGCTCCGATACCATGTAGAAATTTTGAATAATATGACACATATTCAATGGCGATTATCCTGATCATGTTCTATTGTGGAATACATACACAATACATAAGCTCCTCTACGTTGATCATCAATTTACAGAAGCAGAAACATTCACTGGCGCACATAGAAGCATCAATCAAACTCATTAACACAGTATGTATCCCGGGGAAAGCATCTCGCTAAAAACCCCAACTATCTGTATATTATATTGATTGAATCATGTAACATTACAAAGTACAATGCTTATCAGAAGCAATCTAGTACCAGCTCCACCTGTTACACACAATACAGCTAAGATCTGATCTCCAAATCTATTCCACTGCTTGCCTGCCTCCACTGCTCAATACCTGCTCAAGAATTGATGAGAATGGCTCACCAAACTCGTATTTCACCTAAAAATAATCACTCACACTTTGTTGGACGTGAGCAAAGGCTACAATACTAGGCAAATACGTGAGCAACCTCATTGGCACACTCAATCCCTTGATTGTGCAAGATCTGGTGCACAACTATAGTCACAACTGATAGCAATCTGATTCTCTAACACCTGTCCCTGCTGAACTGAACATGCACTGACATGCAACTGAGTTAGCTGATGTATTCTATAGTTGCATTATGAGTTAATAACTTGCGAATTAATTAATAACTAATTCACCCAACTCATCTCTAGTCTATTGATCAGTTAGACTAAATACAACCAGTTTAACAAAGCTAAACTAAACACAACTCCATCAACTGCACCTCTAGTCCACTAAACTCAACTCACTTGAGTTCTAACTGAAGTCCTACATGCAAATATTAGTCATCCCATAGGTAACCACGTATTTCCCTCTGGGATCTGCATGTACCAAATCCGTAGCTCATCCTGAAGTGCTCCAAGAGAATAAGATCAAGTTTATAGTCCAAATATTATTATGAGACAATAATCTTTGACTTTTCTATTTTTGACAGCCAGTCTAAAAATAGACTTTGATCACTCACACTGTGATCACTCACACTTTGATCAAAAATAGAAGTCCATCTATTTTTCCCAACTTGACCAATCATCCATAAACAGCAACTTGCAATCCATAGACCTGATCCATATGTCTAAAAATAGACTTGCGCCAAAAATAGCCTGCGGGCCCACTTAGTGAAGGCGACTCTTTTCACTAAGCTCCATCATCTTGTTGCACTCTCAACAAGCATTTCTTGTTGCACACTTTTCAACAGAAAGAATGAGTGTCAGTGAAGCAGATGATCTAGTTCCTGGGATTAGAACAATCCTATGCTCAATGAAGGGAGGCAAAAATTGGTCAAAGACACTAAAAGGTATGTTCCTTCGATAGGTTATTGTGTGTCAAATTGTAGAAGTAAAGGGGGTGCAGCTTTGATTTTGCAGATGTCATGGTCAAAAGTTGGCTTAAACATGAGCTCAGGTGAATCTGACTCAAGGCCAAAAGGTGAAAATGGTAAAAATGCATTGCAATAGTACAACTCAACATGAAGGAGCCTCTAGGGTATACAACCAAAATGAAGCGAAGAAGAAAAGAGGAATGAGTCTTCAGTGCATAAGTCATGGTGGAACTAAAGAGGACTCCTGAGCCTATTCAAATGAAGCAGCATGGGCAACAAATGTCAATGAGGTGCTAAATATTATGCCCATGAAAAAGATGGTTCTACCATCATGTCAAAGTTTAAAAAATCACTGAGTGAAGTTGGTTTACTAACGATGACATGATGGGATCAACCTTATGACAAATATATTGGTAGATGGAGGCTATTTATGTAAAATGCAATGGAAGAATGGCTTCCCTAATGTATATGCCAATAAGTAAATGATACGTGCCATGAAGGGTTAGCAGTCATGGAACCGACTTGAAATCTTCCAAGAAGCATCGAAAATGTCCTAAAAAACTACCTATCCTCGACAATTTGAGCTCCCAAGTTAAAAGATACATGAGAGGGAAAAAATCAAATCTTGAATTTTTTTTTGACATTTTCAAAGTCTATAAAATAGTTTTTTGACTCACCATTGTTACCATTTGAGTTGAGAGCACAAGGAGTGGAGAAAAAGAAGCAAGCTTGCCTTTTGCCAAATCTGACCCTTCAAATCTTCCCAAAATCACTAGGTAACCCCCAAACTTGTCTTGCATCAATTTGTGATTGTTTTGAAGAATTTTAATTAAAGTTTCACCGTTGAATTTATGTCAAAAGAATTTTCACAGTGTATATGCGGGTTGGCTATATGCAACCTGCATATACGCAGGCCCTAGATGTGACTGTGTATAAAATAGACTCGCGTATACGCCGTTTTGATTTCACAACAAAAAACTAATGGTCCAAACTTGTTTTTTTCTCAAGATGACGATCAGCTAGAGGGAAAGGGAACAAGCCACTATTGATGATGAGGTTATGAATGATCAACAACCTTGGATGCCTTAAGAGGATTCAGTTTGCTTAAATTTTTAAAAATGCCAAATATGAAGGAAAATACTTGCTTGCTTGAAATGCTCATTCACTACTGGAGCGTCGAGGATGACTCATTCATGATCATTGATCAAATGCCATTGAGGATAGAGATTGAAGATGTCTATTTCATCATAGGCCTTTCTCGGAGGGGAGAGATAGTACATTTTACGGGCCGATCATGAGGTAGCCTTTCTATTGAGGACTATGTGCATATATACTACCTAGACCATCCATAAAAGATTGGAAGCCAAATTACAATCAAACACGTAGAGAGTTTGTCATTGAGGATCATCCTGTTCACTGTAGCTAGAGTGAATGAATCAACCTCCTTACACCAGGCTTCATGACTCGCCATGAGCTTGGTTGTAGACTGTCTCACCACAGTATCTGATTGGTGTATGCCTCTTCTCACTAACTTGAAGAGCCAACTATCATCTATCGAAAAGGGCCAGACCAACAACTTTTAGTATGGAACTATTTTGTGCTCCTTCTATTTTGAGAAGGTCCTAGTGCTATGCCCTAGAGTATCAGTTCTAATCAGTAGCCCGCGAGATCCATAGATGGGCAGGTGGGTCGATCCGATGAAATGTCTAGGAGGTGGGGACATACTGCAGACAGCTTTTGATGATGATTTCTTCTCCTGGTGGGAGCAACAAATCATCACAGTGGATGATTACCCCTATGTCGGCTTGGACTTCCGGGGAGATCCTGATCTGGCATTACCACCAGGCACGACATGGGGAGATATAGGTAACAAATATTTTTGATTTTATGATTTTATGATTTTTATGATTTTTTTAAAATATGAAAATGAACTTAAAAATATTTTTGATGGGATTCAAATGACTAATGTAATGATCATATTCCAGATATTGGGCCAGTACGACCAGATGGATTCCCATGTCATGGATGTCACAGCCGAGGTGCTAAAGAGGCGGTTGTTGATATAGAGCGGGTCCTATATGCAATTCAGCAGAACTTGGTGAGATTGACTCATCAAGTACCGATGGTGGCGATAAAGGATTTCCCTGAGGATATGTAGTGTCCCGTGCCTAGAATGCCACGGGACTGGGTTCAGACTCTTAGACATGTGGCTAATGTTGTAGTCACATACTTGGTTGCTCATCCTCAGCTGGGTCATAGATAGTCTGGACATGATTATGGGCATTTGAGTCCCAATTTTTTTTATATTATTTTGGACACACCTATGTACACTCGAGATGTTTTATGAGATATATATACATATAGTTTCACTTTTTGATGTTTGATTTTATGTTGATGAATGAATGATGTGCCATCTAAAGCTTGATTAACAATAGAATCTGCTAACCAATTATGAGATCTCGGAATGCACAAATAAGTAATATAAACAAATGATCTTTACAACAACCGCACTCTTAAATATTGGTGATATATACATGGATCTCTAACCTGATAAATGTTATTTAAATGAGACACTATCAGCTGCAAATCAAGATATACTACTAATGAATCAATTCCATAAGAAATAGCTTTAGATAGTAGATTAATAACGACGGTATACTTAGCCATATTATTTGATGCATGACCAATGCATACTCCGCTTGACACCATCAACTGAGCTGATGGATGGTAGATCACCCAAGTTGTGGAAGCAAGGTTCTGAGTGTGCTGACGATCACCATCAGTGAATCCAAAATAGACCAAGTCATCCATCAACACCTGCCACAACAAATCAAAAAGTGTTGATATCAAAACTCTCGATGAGATATGTACAAAAAATACAAAATATACAAAGAAGTGATCTGAATTAGATCCATGAAGATTGTCAAAGTGCCATGACTGTATTAAGACAGGATAGACTTCAAATTTATGAACATAGAGCAATCAGGAAGACCTCTAAATAGTAGCAGATTGCAACCAACAAGGAGCAACGAGGACCTCAGTAAAAGCACGTTGACCGAGGCCCATGGAGTCTGTGTAAGAGGAAAAACTGGCCATTGGGAAGCCCAAATCAGAAAACAGAGGGCATTTATGATGTGCGATTAGCACTTAGCACTAATCGTGCATCACTGGCAAAACCCCTCGAGAAGGAAAAATCCCCAAAGCTCTCAATCGCATGGAAGCCGGGAAACCATGGGAAAGCGCTAAGGCGAAAGTCGGGTCCCATGCTCGAAAACTAGTGGTATATCAGGGGCACCCTTGGGCGGTAAATAGATTTGGAGGAAATGAGTGATTCCATTCAGCACCCAACACGTTACAGGCGGATGAGAGAGAAAACCACCACTCATCATGCGCTAACATTCGAGCGAGTCAACCACGCGAAAAGAGGGAATAATGTCGAATCTAGGGGCTCCAGATCTAACGGCGGAGATCGCGCCCGATGGAGGAACCAGATTTGAAAGGGGATTGAGCTATGGCATAAAAGAGTTTGAAGTTTGATTTGACGCTGAGATGGTGGGTGAGTCATACCACAGCGTAACTAGAAAACCAAACCGATGAGGAAGAGCTGGCGCAGTTCGTGAGAGGACAAGTGGCCACTCCCTGTGAGTCGTTGACAATGACGCAGAGACAGGGAACTCCAAGCAGGCAGCAATAGGTGATCCGACAGGGGTGGAAGAGGAAATGAACAGTCCAAGATAGATTGGCTTTAAAGCCATGAATAGACAGAGAATAGAGGACATCGAGAGGGGAAGAGAACGAAGATAGAGAAAAGAAGAGATTGTAAAGCAAGAAGCAGAAAGACAGAAGGTCGAGCTAACCTATAACATAAGGCAGCATCGAGTAGACAAAAAGCTTGAGAGGTTCAAGCAATCCCTGAGAGGATCTGTCAGGAATTGAGCATCACATTGGGCTTCTCCCATTAAAGACCAGAGAAGTCAAGATATGGTAAGGAAAAGATTCTATGCACTCTAAGTGGCTTGGGGGATCCAAGAACCACCCTACCAAATATTATCTATTTTAGGAGACTCAAATTGAGTTCCTCACTGTAAAAACTCTGCTCTTAAGACACAATAAAAGAAGGCCACCACCGAAAGTTGGACCAGAGACGTAGCCATGGAGGATAGGGTGAACTCCTTATTAAATTTGTTGTTTTCTTGCATTTTCTTACTGTGTTCCTCTTGCTATTTTCCATTCTTCCAATCTCTGTGTGTTTTGCAATCTAATTGATCCGTTGCCTAAAATAACATAGACACACACCAGCACATGAGTCTATAATACCTTCATTCAATAATTCTCTAACTGAGATCACTCAAGAGTGATTTTCAGATCAAGTGGTATCGGAGCTTTACGCTATTAAGGTTAGACAAGTTTGTGTTGATTTAGTTGTTGAATGCTAACTAGATCAAAGCTAAAATTAGGAGAAGGAGAGTTGGTCGAAACTAATCCTAGAATTGGGAGAGTCTATCCTCGGAAGACAATGTTAGAGGAAGGTTCTATAGGGCCAGACCCTCAATTCATATATATTTTCCTGGCCATAAAGTCCATGGTAGAGGAAATGTCTAAAGACTTTAGAAAACATAAGGATGAAGATTCATAAAGCTCTAAACAAGACAAAGGAGAAGATGAACCACATTTCCATGACCACTCGAAAAGCAAAGGGAAAGAGGAAAGCTTTATCACACCTCCTAATAGCTCTGTACGTAATAAAAAGTCATCTTTGATTAAGCTGGATGTTAAATTTGATTTACCTATATAAGATTGAGAGTTGAAGGCAGAAAAGCTAGACAATTGGATTATACAAAATGATGTTTATTGCAAAGTGCAGAATATCGACTCAGACAAGAGCAAGATTCAGCTGGCAAGCCTATGCCTTGGAGGCACTGCCTTGGTTTGGTGGGAAGGCAGAACCCAAGTTGACATCAAAACACATGGTAAGTCTATCTCTGTCTGGAGTGAATTTGTTTCTGCAATCAAAAAACAATTCTATCCATTGGCCTACATGCAGCAGGCTATGATGACTTTGAAAACTCTTCAATAGTTGAAAGGGAAAAGTGTGCAAGGGTACACTCAGGAATTTAGAAAGAGAGCATTGATTCTCGGAATCTCATTAGACTCACCTAAGACTCTGTTGAAGTACAATGGTGGTCTACATAGCTACATGAGGCACACCATCCTCATGTTTAATCCCACTAGTATAGATGAGGTATCTGTACAAGCTACTCATCTAGAAGCTAGAGGAAAGAATGGAAATCCAGAAGTTGGGGGATCATCCCAACCCACTGCAAGCAAGAAAAAGGAGAAAAGAAAGCAGAAGTGGAAAGCAGGGAAGGCTAACACTACATAGAAAAGAAAGGCTTCATGCATTCACTGTAAAAAGGATGGGCATTATGATGGAAATTGTTGGATTCTACATCCAAATTTGATACCTAAGAAGTTCGAGGGCAAGAAGAAGAAGATTGCTACAAATATTCAGAAAAAATTGGGGTTAGACTAAGGAGATGAAAGAACAATTGCAGCCACAGTTATAAAAGGTAAGAATTCTAAAGCATCTACTACCAATTCTGCACAATCTGTTATTGATGAAGAAAACGAGAGAAAAAGACATGAGCTTTTCCATATTCAAGTTGTTTCCAAACATCAAAAGATAGATACTTTGTTTGATAGTAGCTCACAAGTAAATTTAATTTTTGAAAAAATTGTGAAGAAGTTGGGATTAGAAACTACACCTCACAAGAAACCATACCCATTAGGATGGTTGAATGATAAAGCACAACTACAAGTGACTAGACAATGCAAACTCAAGTTTTCTTTTGGGTCAGCATTTGTGGATGAGGTTGAGTTAGACATAATTCCTTTGGATATATGTGGAATTGTTTTAGGAAGTCCTTACTTGTATGATAGGGAAGCTCTTTTCTATAGAGGTGAGAACATGTATCTACTTGTTAAAGATGCAATCAAATACTTTGTAAGATCTCATAACCTCAAGAACAATTATACTCTCATAAACTTAGGGCAGATGAAAAGAATGATAAATTCATGCAAACAATTCTTACTGATGGTTGTAAAGGAAAATAAACCTAATAGAACCAATGTATTTGAGGGTTGTAATGCTAAATAGCAAGCTGATTTAGAAAAGGTTGTTTCAGAGTATGATATCTTGTTTCAAAAACCTAAAGGTCTGCCACCCAAAAAGGAAATAGTACATGATATTATTTTGTATCAAGATGCTCCATTGCCTAACATTGGAATGTACAGGTTGTCTGATTTAGAGAATGCTGAAATCAAGAAGCAGGTCCAGGAGTTGCTCGAGAAAGGGTTCATTAGACCTAGCACATCACCATGTGGGTCACTAATCATTTTGGTGAGAAGAAAGATAGCGCATGGAGAATGTGCATCGATTACCAAGCAATGAATAAGATAACAATAAAAAATTGCTATCCCCTTCCTCGCATAGATGATATTTTAGATCAATTGAAAGAAGTTGTTTATTTCTCCAAGATAGACTTGCACAGTGGATACCATCAGGTCAGAGTTACAGAATAGGATGCATGGAAGACTGCTTTCAAAACAAAGTAGGGATTGTATGGGTGGCTGGTTATGCCTTTTGGTTTAACTAATGCTCTTGCTACTTTCATGAGATTAATGAATGATGTACTCAGACATTTTCTTGATGATTTTGTTATTATGTATCTGGATGACATTCTGATTTTTAGCAAAACATAGGAAGAACACTTAAAGCATGTTAAGCAGACACTAGATGTTTTGAAAAGAGAAAAAAATTATGTTAAACTCTCAAAATGTGAATTTGGAAAAACATCTCTGAATTATTTGGGTCACATAGTAGGGGTGGTGAATTGAAGATAGGTCCCTCTAAGGTGGAAGTCATTGTAAACTAACCTAAACCCAAATCTGCTATGGAAGTTAGAAGCTTCTTAGGAGTAGCACAATATTGGAGGAAGTTCATTTCTAACATTTCCTTAATTTCAACTCCCTTACATGCTTTAATAAGATTAAGCAAGGTGTTTCAGTGGGGAGGCAAACAACAATATGCCTTTGACACCTTGAAAGAAAAGATTAGTACAACACCTATACTAGCATTGCCTGATCTTCAAAGACTATTTGAGATCTAAATAGATGCCAGTGACTATTCCATGGGATCAGTGTTGACACAACACGGTAAACCTATATGTTATCATTCTGAGACTTTTAATCCTGCAGTAGTTAACTATCCAACATATGATAAAGAATTGTATGCATTAGTTCAGAGTGTGAAAAAGTGGAAACATTACTTATTGGGCAAAGAGACAGTAATACATACTGATCATCAGCCACTTCAATATCTACACTCCCAAACTAAGTTGCAGCAATCAAGACATTATAGATGGATGGGTTTTCTACAACAGTTTCATTTAGTCATCAGATATAAAAAGGGCATACACAATAAATTTGTAGACATGCTATCTAGACCGATTATAAATGCATCTACTATACTTAAGCATAATTCTATGCTACATGAGAGCTACATTGAACAATATGCTAAAGATATAGACTTTAAGGATGTATATGCAACTTTAAGTCAAGACACATGAGTAGAAGAATTAGATTATGATGTAAAGGACCGACTCTTATACAATTGTGGGAAGTTATGTATTCCACAAACTGAGAGAGTAAAGATAATTAGAGAAGCACACACTTCTTTGATATCAGGTCACTTCGGGGTAAGTAAAACAGTTACACAGCTGCAAATATTTTGTTATTGGCAAAAAATAAACAAGACAGTTTCTAGATATGTGAGAAGGTGTACTATGTGTGCTAAAAGCAAGCCCAACAATAGAAAACTAGGCTTGTACACTCCATTACCAGTTCCTTCTCACCCCTGGGAAAGTGTTTCCATGGATTTTGTTGGAGGATTGCCTAAATTTAGGAAAGGTCATGATTATCTATATGTTCTTGTGGATAGATTCAACAAAATGTGTATTTTGATACCTTGTAATAAACATATTACAGCTGACCAAACTACAAAACTATTTTTTGAACATGTATGGGTTCATTTTGGATTACCACTTCCATTGTATCTGATCGAGACACCCGATTTGTGGGGATGTTTTGGTCAAGTCTGTGGGAACTGATGGACACCAAATTGAAGAAAATAACATCTTTTCATCCACAAACTGATGGCCAAACAAAAGTACTCAACAAGACAGTGATCCAGTTGCTTAGAGGATATTGCTGCAAACATCCTAATCTTTGGGATGAACATTTGTGTTATGTGCAGAATGCTTACAATAGAGCAAAACATTCTTCTACCCAGAGATCTCCTTTTGAGACCTGTTTTGGTTTCACACCAAGGTCTCCTTTGGATTTTGTCTTTGGTAAAGATACCATAGTTGATGGACACAGTGACGTGGACAGGGAAACCAGCTTCATTGAACAGATCCAAGAGATCCACCAGGAAGTACAGGAACAACTGGAAAAGAGCTAAGCCAAATACAAGGCAAGGCATGACAAGCATCGGATGGAGCATAGTTTTCAAGTTGGTGACCAAGTCTGGCTGTATATCAGCAAAGACAAGATGCAAGGTGAACATAAAAACCTAAAGCCTATCAAGTATGGAGCTTTCAAGATACTTGAGAAGATTGGTGAAAATGCTTTTTTCCTTGATCTACCAACTTACATGCACATCTACTCAATTGTAAATGCATATTACTTGAGATTGTTTGAACCCTCTTTGATTGAGGATCCCGAAGAGTAGAGTCAATTGCCTTCTATTGATGACCTGCTACCTAAATATCTTAATGAATTATAGGAAGACATAGTTTTGGACAAGAAGGTGAGGATGACATGAAGAGGAGATGTTGAGTACCTCAGAGTAGGGCTAAAGGGTTCAAAGCTGAGCAGCGCAAAGTGGATAGAGATTGGGCAGGTGAGACAATTGTACGCTCACTTAGTCGATGCTTGAAAACCAATTTTTGGTTGTACAAAAGCTTTTTTAGTGGGAAGGCTGCGATCCGAATTGGATCTATGAAGATTATCAAAGTGCCATGACTATATTAAGATAGGACAGACTTCGAATTTATGAACACAGAGTGATCAGGAAGACCTCTGGATAGTGGCAGATTGCAGCAAGCAAGGAGCAATGACGACGTCAGTCAAAGCGCGCTGACCAAGGCCCATGGAGTCCACGCAGGAGGAAAAATTGGCCATTGGGAAGCTTGGATCAGGAAACAGAGGGCATTTCTGATGCACGATTAGTGCTTAGCACTAATCCCGCATCGCTAGGCAAAACCCCTCGAGAAGGAAAATGTCCCAAAACGCTTGGTCGCATGGAAGCCGGGAAACCGTGGGAAAGCGCTAAGGTGAAAGGTGGGTCCCGTGCTCCAAAACCAGTGGTATATCAGGGGCACCCTTGGGTGGTAAGCAGATTTGGAGAAAAACGAGCGATTCCATTCAAGGCCCGACGTGTGGCAGGAAGATGAGAGAGAAAACCACCACTCATCATGCGCTAATGGTTGAGCAAGTCAACCACATGAAATGAGAAAATAACATCGGATTTGGGTGCCCCAGATCTAATGGCGGAGATCATGCCTTATGAAGGAACCAAATTTGACAAGGGATTGAGCTGCGGAAAAAAGGAGTTTGAAGTCCAATTTGACGCTGAGATGGCGGGTGAGTCGTACCACGATGTAACTGTAAAATCGAACCGACGAGGAAGAGATGGCGTAGTTCATGAGATGACAAGTGGCCACTCCCTGTGAGCTGTTGACGATGACGGAGAGATAGGGAACTCCAAGCGAGCAGTAGTAGGCAATCCGACGAGGGCAGAAGAGGAAGTGAATAGTTAAAGAAAGATTGGCTTTAAAGCCATGAACAGAGAGAGAACAGAGGACAGTGAGAGGACAAGAGAACGAAGACAGAGAAAAGAAGAGACAGTAAAGCAAGAAGCAGAAAGACAAAAGGTCAAGCTGACTTGTAGCATAAGGCAGCATCGAGCAGACAGAAAGCTTGAGAGGTTCAAGCAATCCTTGAGAGGATCTATCGGGAATTGAGCACCACATTGGGATTTTCCCATTAAAGACCAAAGAGGTCAAGATCTGGTAAGGAAAAGAGTCTGTGCACTCTAAGTGGCTTGGGGGATCCAAGAACCACCCTACCAAATATTATCTATTTTAGGAGACTCAAATTGAGTTCCTCATTGTAAAAACTCTGCTTTAAAAAGACAATAAAAGAATGCCACCATTGAAAGCTGGACCAGAGACATAGCTCTGGAGGATAGGGCGAACACCTTATTAAATCTGTTATGTTCTTGCATTTACTTACTGTGTTCCTCTTACTGTTTTTCATTCTTCCAATGTCTGTGTATTTTGCAATTTGAGATCCGTTGCCTAAAATAACATAGACACACACTAGCACATGAGTCTGTAATACCTTCATTCAATAATTATTTAACTAAGATCACTCAAGAGTGATTTTCATATTAAGAAGCCATTTCATAATTGCTAAACAAAGTACTTCTTAAGGTAGATCCCATTTCGGGGCTCTGCCAACTTGTTCCCTTCGAAATCGACTAACTGATAAGCCCCTATCTAATGTCGTTAGTCTACGGCCACTATAATGTACTTGTGATTCGCTACTGAAGGCAGATTACAAGTAGTCAAATCAATACCCCACTAAGTAAAAGGATTGACAGTGATAACAGGGAAAAGAGAAGTTGGATGAATGCACATCTTCTGAGTATAGACTTGATAAGGATTGCAACGTTTGACCGCTTCAACATAATCTTTGAAGAGCGAAGGCCAAAATTAGTTGGCACGTAGGATACATTGGGTTGTAGCAAGCCTTGAAAGATGACCACCACAAGCTCCATTGTGGCAATCATTGAGTACAGACTCTACTTCCTCTAAGGTTAAACAATGCCTAAGGATTGAATCAACCCCTCAGTGATATAGCATATTACCAATGATGACATAGTTCTTAGCCAAGTGACGTAATTTTTGACATTCATCCTTAGAGAAAGTAGAGGGAAACTTCGAAGTCTGGAGATAGAAAATGATATCTCCATACCAGGGGTCTTGTGAAGAGATGAGGAATAGATGTTCATCAGGAAAACTTTCCTCATAAATGCTATCCTCCCCACAAGGCAGCTTGGAAATTAACTCCACAAAAACCAAATATTTCTTAGACTTGGGAGACAAGAACTCAAGATCGAATTCTTGTAAAATGATGATCCATCGATTGTATTTTCCCCAATCACTTGCCGACTAAGGAGAAAATGGAATGGATTGACTACCGCTAAGACAAAAGTTTTGCGTAGCAAGATATGATGGTGGAGCCACTGGATAGCATGGACAGTTGCCAAGGCTAACTTCTGAACAAGAGAATAGTGAATTTCAGGACCTACCAAGCCTCGGCTCAAGTAATAAACCACATTCTCAATGAGAGCATCATCTTCCTAAGTGAGAACCATACCAATGGTTGATTCTGCAGCTGTGAGATATAAAAGGAAATCCCTACCATAATCTAGTGGACTCAAAAGCGGGGCAGAGACCAATGCCTTTTCAAGGCATCAAAAAACCGTTGCGCAAAGTCATCCCATACAAATGGAACTCCTTTCCGTAGAAAATGTATAAACCCCTTAGTGATCTAGGCATAATTTTCTATAAACCTTCTTAAGAAATTAGCCTTCCCCTGAAGATTTTGAACTTGTCAAATAGAGGACGGGGGGGGCAACTGAATTATTGCCTCTACATTGAAGGGATCAACTTGAATCCCTTCAGTTGACACAATGAACCCTAATAACCAACCTGATGTAACCACGAAAGTGCGCTTATTGGGATTCAACCGGATCTTGTAGAATCGACATCATTCAAAGACTGATCAAAGATGACCAGGTTGATCGATTCTCTTTCGAGAATGAGCAACTAGATCGTCCATGTATGCTTCGATAATATGCTTGATGTCGTGGAAACCATATGACATGGCCCGTTGGAAGGTAGCTCCAAAATTTCTAAGACCAAAAGGCATATTTTTGTATGCAAAGGTACCCCATGGACATATAAAATCCATCTTATGTTGATCTTCAAGACGGATAGAGATCTGGTTATAGCTGGAAAATCTGTCCATGAAGGAGAAAATCTCATTACCCGCACATTCATCAATTATCTAATCAATAAATGGCATGGGGTGATTATCTTTGGGACAAGCTTTGTTTAGGTCTCTAAAATCAATGCATACACAGATTGTTCCTTACTTTTTATCAACTATAACTGGATTAGAAACCCAATCCGTAAGAGGAACATCGTATATAAAACTCACCTTGAGCAGCTTCTCTACTTCTGCTTTAATAGTTGCTGCATTCCTAGGATTGACCGAGCGAAGCTTCTGAAGAATTAGCCTGATGTTTTCATATGTCTTGATCTTATGTTGAACTATGGATGTATCAATACCAGGCATTTATTCATAAGACCAAGCGGATACATCTCGAAACTCTTTAAAAAGGTCAGTGTAAATCTGAGTTTCTTCAGGGGAACATTTGGCTTCAATGAAGAGAATCTTGATCACATTAGGGTTCCTAGAGATGTTTATAGGTATCATTTTTGAAATCACCGACATGTTATCTTCGACACGAATGTGTGCTGGAGCCAAATGATTCGATACCTTACAAACATCACTAGTAAACTACTCAGAAAACCTAGATTCAACTTCCTGCAATGGAGGAAGAAAATATGAATGATGGTGTAAGTCTTCCCAAGGTCAATCTACACTAGTCATTGCTTCTAAGATCGCTTCCTTTGATGGTAAAACTATATCTAAGTAGTTCATAGTGGAGGTAGAATCAAGGGTCCAAGCTGGGACCACATCACCATCTAACTCCTCCTCTGAGAAAGTAGTAGAATCGTTGTCTGAAGAGTTTTAAACTGATATCTAAGCTCTGCTATAGACATATGAAATTCCATTCCACCGACTTGTCCTTCGTCTAATGTGGTCGTAGGCAAAGGCAAGGTCCATGGGTCTGAAAAATAATGAGTTTAGAGGAACTCTTCCCGTGAAGACTCCTTGGATGATGAAATGACATTGATTCTAGCAATAGGAGAGGGAAAATCAAATGTACCCATCAATGAGGAATACATCCCAGCTCCCAGATTCTCAATAGGTAGACGAGGGTTATCCACGAAGGGAACAGTATAATTCGAAGTTGCTCGAGGATCAACTGGAGAATAATCCAATTGATCAACCTTAACAATTTCCCCTCATGAGGAAAGCAAATGACACAAAACAGAGTCGAAAAAACGACATCCATTTCATAGATCCAGTTCCATCCTAAGAGGATATTGTAATCTAGGTTAGCATCAATGACTTCTAATTCAACATTAATGACCTTTCCCCCAACACATATAGGAAAGGCTAGGATAATCCCATGTAGCCTATGAGAATGGCCATCAAATGTTGTCAGGAGGGTAGGTGAAGGAACAGCCGAAGGTGACCCAATGGCCTTCCAACATGACATCGACATTACACATGTGGAAGCTCCTTCATCCGCAACTCTTCTAAAAGTATTAATCTTTCGATAAGTAAACTTAATTTGAAAATCCGTATGATGAGGAAGTCGCTTTTTGACATTAAACATGTCAAAAGTGAGCATTAAAAAATTATTTGGATCAACTTCCCCTATAGCCGAAAGCAAAGCACTTCATTGAGCTAGACACAAGTAGAGGACCTCTAAAGCAGACATAGCACATGGGGTCTAGAAGCCAAATCCTCAACAGTGGAGTAATTCTGGGCAGCGCTAGCATTAGGGTTGATAGTCACATGTTTAGTGGAACCTTTTGGTATCCGAGGTATAGTCTCGACAGAGGGTCGCTCAATATGAAGTGGGTCGGTAGTTCCTGGAGTAGATTTGTCCTTGGGTGTTTCAGTTTCACCATAATCATGTGACCGAGTCACCACATTAACATGAAAACCCATCATGAAAACATTTGATGATTTATCCCCTTCCTGGTTTCCCCCTGCAGAGGTACCGGGATTTGAATTTGCGCCAGCAAGAAACTGCTGCCCTTGGGGAAAAGGGTTGGTTAATACATCTTGAGAGATAGAATACCCTTGGTACACTAACAAGCACTGGGCATCTTAAATTTTGGAGCAGAGATGAGTCAAATGTTCTCCTTTGCATAATTTTCATGGAAACTTAACTTGCTTTTTGGACTTCTTTCCACCCTCACCAACACTATTGCTAGGTTTGTTTGTGTTAGCCTTCCCATCTTGACTCTTCTTCTTGCCTCGTCCATTCTTCTTCCCATTGGAATTTTGATTTTCTTTGCGGTTAGAAGATTGGACACCATTAATGGAAGAGGGTTGAGAAGGTGAAGGGTTAGACAATGTGACCTAATTGGAAGGAGAAGTTTCTAAAGACAATTGCTGCAATTGGCTCAACAGGTTCACTGCATTGGTGTCTATCGATCCAATGATACCATCCACATGAGGACCTAGCTTCGATTTAGCTATATCAACCTTAGTCCTAGGAGCATCAGGCAAGATTTTCTAAAGGATCCCAGGCTAAGAGTAAATCAATTCTAACTGCTGGGCCTGAAAAATAGCTTGCTCTTCAGAGTAGACTCCGGACAGAGAGACAACCTTGGAGATGTCAGGTTGTAACAATTTCAAATATCATTCCAGATGGTATACAGGAGGAATTTCAACTTTAATGATCGTCTTTCTTTGTCTCCATTCTCGAATATGATATGAGATGTGAGTTGTCGTATCCTAATGGAAATTGGCCAGAAGATCAGTTCCGACATCATAACGGATGGACAACTAGAAGTGGTTCAGAAAAATGTTAGCCAAATTGGAAAAATATGTAAAGCTACCCCTTTGCAAATCTATATACCACTTGGCCAGATTACTAGTTAAGGTGCATTGAAAATGTCTTAACCTAATCAAGACATCGATAAGGGAGTTCAATGAGCACCATAAAGGAATGTGGTTACATGGTCACCAGGGTCTTCACCGCCCTTCCCCTCAAACTTAGGAATATCCAATGAGATTTTGGTTGGAATAGGGGGCCAAGCCGGAATGTATCTAATTAGATCATTGGTCAATTTCGTGAGATCTGGAAAATTCAGTGTTGCTAGAAAAGGAAGCCTAGGAGGATGTTAGGGATTCCACCCAGGTTGGGCGGAGTTCCCAAAGTTCTAAGAATATTGGTCTGGATTTTGAAAGTCACCGGGCTACCTGAAGTAACCAGCAGAACCCACTGAACCAAAAGGTGACCCTTGTGATCCAGGAAAACTCAGATTTCGACCAACTCTAGCCGAAAAACATCCAAAACGAGTGAAATTCCCTCCTAAAGCATTATAAGGAGTCGATAACCCCTGATAAGGATTCCAAGTGGTAGCTAAGGGAGGAATACTTCAGAATGAACTAACTTTGGAGTATGGCCTATTACCTTGTTGGTCGAAAAATGGACTCCGAGTTCCTATGCCACTAATCGCAGGGTTAGTCCAACCTTGAAAAGGTTTACTGCCTTGACATGTAGAACAGAAAGGCATAGATCCTATCGTTAGGTTGGAATGTGGTATATGACCACTTCCAAAAGTAAAACCATGAAATGAAGTCGATCCACTCATCATGGATGTGAAGGCACTGAATGGAATTGAAGGAATACCTTGTGAATGGATGCCAAATGGGAAAAATCGAGAAGTAGATGAAAAGGCTTGGGAACTTCCACTCATAGACGGAACAGAGGTAGACCCAACTAAAGATGTGCTAGCAATAGACCCAAATAAAGATGTAGAGGGGATGGAGATAGTACCTCCCCCTTGTATTGATGTTGGAGTCTGCATGGCTGTAGCACTCGTGGTAGATGCCATGCTCCCAACAGTGGCTAGCAAAGGGATGTGTATGTAATAACCTGGACTTGACAGTCTATGCATCAGATTCCCATCGTATAATAATACGTCTAGATGATCTGACAATAGAGGAGAATTCGTAGCCGCTAATGACTCTAGGAGTTCTTCTACCTCAATGTTATCTTCTGATTGAAAGAGAACTCGAGAAAGAATTGGGGTCTTCCTCTCTAGTTCTGTGAAAGTACCAGGCCTATCCTGAACACTAATGCCCCCAAGCGGAGGATCAATCCTCGATGCATTGGCTGCCACAGGGTGAAACCCACTGGAAATATTGTCTCTACGCCTTCTAGGAGAAGGCTCTAAACTTGGTGGTGAAATACCATGAAGTCTTCGAGACTATCTAAGTGATCGGTCAGCCACATTGAATTCTTATTAAGATATAATTAAAGAATCAAGAAAAATGAAAGCTAGGCCAACTAAGAGCACAAAACACATGCTAAAAAATGTCCCTAAAAGATATTAGTCAGTCAAACAGCTTTCAAGTATTTCCACTCCAGGTGATGACGACCAGACACCAAAATACAAGGAAGTGAAGTAGGGGCCTTCTAAAGATAGTTTGGGATACTGATGGCCCAGGCCTACCAGCAAAGGTATCAGAGGAAGCTACGCTGAAATCCAAACAACAGCGTGTGCCGGTGCAAGCCCCCCAGCTTCGCAAGGGTGCACTCCAGAAGTACTGCTAAGGGTGATACAACATTGACATCAGGTGCCATGCGATTCTCCTCCCCAACCACCTGTGTAGATCCATAGGAGAAGCAACTAAGGTTGCCAACTCATGTCAGAAGCCAGGTCGAACAGTCTTGAGGTAAGATCCGACAAGTAGGAGAGGGTGTATCTCTCTTCCTTATATTCAAAAACCCTTGTGCTTAACTCCCAGATCCAAAGATTTTCTCATCTCCCTAACACTATTGCATTTGCACTCCTTATTCAGACATCTATGTTTGACAGTTTAAAGTGGCCTTGCAGAGTTTTCTCTCCACTTGCCTAATCCAAGGCCCTAAATATCCTGAAACTTGTTGTGTCTAAACTGACAATATAAAAAAATTCTATTATATTTTATTTAGTGCTTGTTTTTAAATGGGCTATTCTTAAGTCAAGGGATAAATGAAAGTGAAACTTGTGGTGTTTATCGGCACAAAAGAAATTAATGAAAACCAAACTATATGCGAATGCGCTTGTTTCATTCTTCGATGAAAAGAAATTTCTACCAGGTTCTAAGAAACTTCTAAGAAAGTAATGAATTTCTCTTTTATTTTCATTCAAAAAGCTTCACACTCACAAAAACTAACAAAAACTATTAGATGCCCTAAGATATGCACAAACTATCCTAATGCAATTAGTATATGCTGATTCAAAGAACTTAGGATTACTCTAAAGCAAATAATGAAAGCAAATTGTTTATCACTTCTAATTAGCCACTTTGATGTTTAGATAGAATATAAGTTCCTAATGCTCATTTTCATCCAAACGATAAAAGAAAATCTTAAGACAAACAAAATGCACTTTCACTTGAAAAAAGAAACCAAATCAAAACAAGGCAAAATAAACAAAAAATAAAGTTTTTCAAGGAGTTTTCTTTTTCATAAAAGCAAAAACAACTTTTGAAAAGTGCTCCAAATACTATTGAAGAATTTGAGACTGAAAAATAGGCAACAAAACACTTTGCAAGTTATCAACTCCAAATGGGTGATAACTCAACAAAATAGGTGTTTCAAGATGTCCTCGAACGACCAAAAAGCAGCAAAAAAAAAACTTGGAGACAATGATCAAGAGACCAAGAAAGTCAACTTCAAAATCATCAATCAACAACTTTCAAAAAGTGAGAAAATCAAATGGCCACAAGATGCAGTTTTGACACAAAGCAAGAAGATCGCAAAGATAAAGTTTGTCACAAAGATTGAAACCAATCCTTTTTCTCTGGAAGACCAGAACAACCAAGATTACCAAAAAGAAATCTCGTGTGCTTAAACACAAATGATGACACTTGCTACAAAACAATACAAGACCAAAACTTTCTACAAGAGGAGAGAATTTGAAACCATAAACTTGCTGCAAAACGAAAGACTGATACCAAAACTTGACTGCTCACAAAACACTCAGACTATCAAACAAATCCTCTGAGACAGAAATACTTGAAAAAATCTTGGAAAATTAGGGTATACGCAACTCTGTCAATACACACTTTCATGTATACATGATTCAACCCAAAGAAACCTATGTATACACGAGTTCATATGGGGAAACTTATGTACATATGCTACTGTAACCTGGCAAACTGTGTATATAATAGTTCACAAGAAAAAGCAAAAAAGAGGTCTAAAGAAACTATTTAGACTTAAAGTCTAAGTTCCTACAGGAACAGACAAATTAGTTACACCAAGAAAATAAATGGTTGAGCCCTGATTAGCTTAAATTAACCCAAACTAAGAACAACAATATTGTTGTCCCCAGTGGAGTCGCTAATTCTGTTGAGGGATTATATGCCCTAGGGTTTTGCATCAACACCCCAGTAGAGTAGGGGTTATCAATAGTAAAAAACAAGCATTCCACACAACCATGATACATAAATAAGCAAACTATGTGAAGAGAGGTGCACCTGGGGGTCCTTCGTTTGGGTAGATTCATCCAGGGTCCAAACCGTCTAGGAGTTCCTCTCGATCCTTGAACTTGCAAAATAGACAATTCAAAGAACCATAGCCATATATAGACAAAGTATCATATAGAAACCAACTTCATAACTTATTGAAAAATGGTTAGTTATACATTGAAAGAATTATTCATATGTAAACCATAACAATAACATCATATGCATAAAGAATATTGATTTCGGGAACAAGACAAATGTTTCTTTATTGCAGATAACTAAAACAAAGCAAGGAATGATATCACCTGAATCTTCCTCTTGCTGGCTCCAAGAGGAACCATCCTCCAGGTCTATCCAATCCCAAGTCTTCAAAAGGCTTCTTCCATGACTCACAAAAGGATATCTCAACTAGTGAAATGACATCATAACTCAAGGGAACAAGGGTTTCCTATAGTGGGGGAAGTTCTAGAAGCATAGGGATCTTTAGACTAGATCAGGGATAATCTCAGCAGAGTAATTCTCTCTTTTCTCTCCTCCCTTAGGCCTTCCCATTGAAGCCTTTTTATGCTTCTCCCAAACTAGCTTTTTAGTTGGCAATTCATTAAGAACAGTTGGGCCACGGGCACTAATACATAATCAACAAGTAAAACGTGTAATCTCTGCCCGAAATTAAGGATATTTAACTTTTTTAAGTGTTTTAATATATATACGCGGGTTGGGTATACATGGACCCGCGTACAGATGCGTTTAGCTCAGGGCAATGTCACGTACATGGAGTAAAACATTTTTTTTTAAGTATTTGGACCAAGTCTGGAAGGACGGGTTTCCCTAGGCTAGAAATGCAGCATCACAAATATCAAGAGTGTGATTTGGAGTTATAACACCCAGTTTCCTTAGGATTGTAGTTACCATTAATCTGAATGCTTTCCACAATACTTGCTTTGACGAAGATAATGATGGGCATAGTATTTTAAAGATTTCCCAAGTTCCCTTTTGAATCCATAGCTTGGACAGTCATATGAATTGAGGGAACAATCTCAGGTGGTGCAAAAGCAAGTTTTTTACAGATGTCACGTCAGAATCAGATATCAAAACTAGATGGTGATAGTTTTCCCAAGGTCACTCTTTTAAACACATGATCTCTTGAGTAACTTCATTCGTAGGTAGGAATTTCATTGAGGAGATCGCTAGAAGGAGATGTGATGGGAGAGGTGTTGGAACCCTTGGCCATGACCAAAGTGATAGGAGAATTAGATGTAGATTGAATGGCTTGATAGGCAAATTTTACTCATGATAGCAGCATTTGTTCTCCATAAGATTTAATGTCTGAAGCAGCCACAAGTATCCCGAGATTGGTTGGGTCATGAGGAATAGTGGATACCATAGAAACTTTATGTGGAACCATGGGTGGTGGGAGAGGAAAAAAACCCATCAAGGAAGAACCCTTCAAAACACCATTGTTGATACTGACATAAGAGCTAGGTATGACATCCACTAAAGGTATGGTGTCGCTAGGTAGTAGGGAGTAATCTGGGGTGCAAAAGGACAGCTGCTCCACCATGACTATCCTTCCATCCAGTAGAAATAGGATGATGCGAAAGATAGTAGACACGATGGTAGTCATGGAATAAGTCCAAATATGACCCAAAGGAAGATTATAGTCGAGTTTTTGATCTATGACTTCAATGTCCATTATTACCATTTTCCCACTCCAAGTGATGGGGTATTCAGCAAGGTAACCTTTTGGAATGAATCTATGGCTATCAAATGGTTCAAGGGAATTCGATGGTAGAGAGAGGGTTGGAGAACCCAAGGCCAACTAACATGAAGTAGACATGATGCAGGTCGAAGTGCCTTTGTTAATGATAGTTCTATGTACCCCTCGTCCTTTCAAAAAAAATTTGCTTGAAATGCAAGCTGGTGTGAGAGGGGAGGTTTACACTTCTCCATGTTGAATATTGCAAGCATGGAATCCTGAAGGTCAACCGCACTAATAGTTGAAAGAAGATCTTTCCTTTGTTTTGGACAAGTTTTCAATACTTCAAGTGGAGACATAGTTGACGGTGCTTGTGCCAAATGTTCTACAATACTATAGTTCTTGGCAGCACATGCTAATACATTATGTGCTATGCGAAAAAGTTAATCTTTTGGAGGGTGAATTACCTGATCAGAAACTAGCCTTTCGATATCTAGATCATTGGGCGGAGGTGGGTTTGAACTCACCACCAAACACATTGTTTGCCATTAGCACTTGACTGATGTATGGAGGATTCATATCAATCAACGACTATCTTGTTTGTCCTATAAATGAAGAGGGAACCGTAATGCGCCTTACCAATATGTACATGTTGGGAACAGTGCCCCTAGAAATTTGAACATGGGGGTTGGAACTAAATAAAGGATTCCAACCAAAGGGGTTGTTGAAGGGAGCCATGCCAATAAAGCTATTTGGAGCGCTTGCTGAAGGTCCGAAAACATACACAGAAGGTGAATAAATTGGTATGTATCAGGTTCTGGTCATGTTGGGTGTAACTACGTTGCTCAAACTTGGAACAATTTGGATAGCAAGGTTTACCATTAGTGGTGTAGTATTAACTGTCGACTAGTGAAGTGAGGGTGGACTAAAATAGTCCACAAAAGCCCATGATCTGGTAGTCATTGATGGGATGGTGGGTGTAGGTAGAGTGCAAGACATATTAGGTACAAGTGCAACTTGAGTCAATGGTGGTCCCAATGGATTAGTGATAGGAGGATTATAAGGAGGTACAAAAGCTTTAGTAGAGAAATATTCTAGAAGTATTGAGTCTTGGGATGTATAGACTGATTTAATGTTAGATACTGGAGACTGATAACCTGAAGATGGGTAATCTAGCTCACCAAGGCTCGACGGATCCTCCACATTCAACGAAGGAAGACATTGTTTTCACCATGATTGACCACGAGGGCCATATGTAGCCACAGTGACTAATATATTTTGTCAAAAAGGTTTTATACTGATATTGATTATAGTCCTAGTGATTACCAAATCGCACCAATAAAAAAATTACTCTGAAAATTCAATCAACAAGAAGGGGATATGACAATGTCTGATAATCACCATTTCCTAGAGATGAAACCCAGTATCACAATGGATAAAAGAGAGAGTTGGCCAAATGTACATTTACGATTAGTCTTGAGCTTCACTTGAACCTCATATTAAGGGGCCAAGTACTCTTGTGAAGATGAGCACCCTCCCAAAAACCGAAGACAAAGTAGGTTCGTTTGTTTAGGTACATGGGTAGCCCGCCCAAGTCAACCTGTGTTCATCACTAAAAAGTATCTCCACTATGGTACATCAAATCATACACACTACTAAGGGGGACATGGTCACAGACAATACATTGTGTGGTTAGCATACCTGAGTCCCAACTCAGCTCTGATATCCCTAAAGCGATCCGCAATACATAGGATACCCAAAGTATATGTAATCAAAGGTGGCCTACCTTATTTCATATTCCAATGTTGTCTCGCATTTAGCTCCACTTTGACTAGAGTAGTCCTAGATAGTATGAGTGCAACATGATTTTCCCTATTTAACGACACTAGTCTCAATTTTATGATCTTGGGTAGTTAACTCACAAATTCCTATCCCAAGATCCTAGCCTAGACTAATATGTGTGTTTACTCAAAAAAGAGTTGTTGAATTATTTTATTACAAAATAAATTTTAAATGTACTTTGTTAATGTCTTCATAAGGGGTGTTGACGTATGGAGTTATCTGGGACTCTGACACAAACCATGCATAAAATGCTTTTAATTTCACTTCGATGAATGAGTTGTTTCTACAAGGAGAGGATCTTTTATACATCAATATGTACCATTTATGTAGTACAGTACAACACAAGCACAACTTGCAGACATGCAATGTTATCTAACAAGTTTTAAAACCAAATAAATGCAAAATCTAACAAACTAAGAAAAAAAGTATAAAAAATTGTCTCTTCTTTTTCTTGAAAAACATAAACATCTAAGATATTTTCCTAAAAAGATAAAATGCTCAAGAAATAGGAAGCCAAACAAAAATTCACAATTGCAGATCCTTGATCAAACTACATGCAGCTTCCCCAACCCATGAGTTCATAGAACTCGTTGTTTATCAAAATTTGGCTAGCAAACGCACTTCAGAAGAGGACATAGAGAGTTAGCGATTTCACTAATTCTCCGTCTGCAATCTAGCAGAGTGTCATAAAGCTCTAGTTACATTGTTGGGGTGCATTAGGGAGGAAAAAGCTCTAAAAGAGGTATTTTAGTGTAGAAATTTCACATGTAGAACAAACCGATATATGCAATGTCCTTAAGCATAATACTTGTTCTACTTCTACAAAAAATTAAGCGAAAGCATAATCAAATTCATGAGCAACATCAAGTAAAAACAAGAATAACTGATCAAGACAAATAATCACAGATAACACAAGATATATCCAAGGGAAAGCACCAGCATAAAACCCCAACCATGTATTATCAATCAAGTGGAAATACTCTTCACAATACAAAAAGAATCAACTCTCAAGCTATCCAATTCTCAATGAACTATGAAGATATGAAGATCTATCTCATGAACCAACCAAGCCCTATTTATATAGGCTTTACCTATTGTCCTTACACAATTTGCTTAGGAAATAATAACAAAAGCATATGCTATTAATTCCAAATGTACAAAATTAACCAATGGTCCAACTACGCAATTCTTGAGGACACTAGTTCCTCAACCATGCAAAAACTACTTACTAGAAATAGTTAAGCATCTGATAGTACATTGTCCCACATCTAATCTCAACTGGGTCTCTGATAGAACTGAAATTCAACAGTTATCCATGAGTGAATCCTCCATTATCTAAAATAATAGTTGTCACATGCATGCAAGCATTAACAAACTATATTTTATTATTTTAACAACTTGTTAAAATAATCTAATTGGACTTGACTAGTTAGAACTAAGTCAATTAATTCTCTCATTATAGAACTCATACTCATTCCCTCCATCAATGGAAGAAACTAAAGATAAATTCCTCAATCAGTGGGACAACTCATGTGCATGCTCACGAAGACTTTAAGTTCGAATTTCATCAACTAATTAACTCAACTGAATTAATTAATCAATAATTCCAACTGCTATTAAGACCAAAATTAATTTTACTTCCTATAGATAAACTAGGGACTACTATAAATAAGAAGGGACCTAGAAATGCTATTTTTAGAACTTTCTATTTTTAGCAGTTTCACCTCTCACCTAATGTGGCCAATGACCTCACTGGCCAAACTGCTATTTTTAGACATGCTATTTTTAGTAGGTCTAGTTTTAGCACATTCTAAATTTAACATTTCTTGTTGCAAATTTTTCAATACTCCCTCTCAACAAGAAAGGCTTTCTCTAGAACCCGATCCTATAACTCTGGAATGTTCTGCATGCAATACTTCTACCCGATCCACTTGCTCCAACAACACTTGGAACAAAAACACTCCCAACTGACCACTCTGTTGGGCTAGGAACATACTCTGATGTTGAAGCTCTACCTACTACTGACAAGTGCTCCCTCTCTGACATCTCCGCTACTGTAACATCTCCATGTGTCTCGTACCATTGCACACCTCTTTGTGCCACCTAGCACTATGCAAAACACTTGTGCTTCTCGCATTGCTATAGCCTCGTAGCTATGCGCTGTCTTTGGATTCTTTGCACTGTCACTCTCTCTGCTCCTCCATCCACATCTGTCTCTACCCAATTAGTTAGTTCCTACTACTGCACATCAGGGCTCCCGTAGCAACGTCTCATCCAAGAGGTTGGGTACCTTAAGGATCATGTCCCTCCTCCTTGGGATGATCAATCCACATCACCACACCTCCTACCTGGAGGTATGGCTTCATGCGATCCCTTTGCTCGCCTGGCTAGATGTTTCCCCCTACTGGAGGTCTCTGCATGAGTAGATGTCTCTACTCTATCTCCTCTCAACTTCCCCTATTGTGGCTACTCCACAACCTCCTGAAGTTACTGCACCAATCATGGCTCCTCCATAATCGTCTAAGACTTCTTCTGGCTCTGCATGTTGAGAGGTAATATACCCTCCCTCTCAACCACCAAGTCTCCATCAGTTGCCTTACTACTCAGGGCTTTGCATGCATCTTGAACCTCAAGACCATATAGGTTTTTGAATCATGAACCAATCTACTCCACCTGTCTAGTGATGATGTGTCTAAGGAAAAACTTTCCCTTAGTGAAGACTACATCATAGCCTTTGTCTTCCAACATCGCGATTGACACCAAGTTTCTCTTCATTCCTGGTACATACTTGACATTGGTCAAGGTAATTTGAGCACCATGCTCCCTCTGAAAAATAACTGTGCCTACACCTGAGACACTGTGCTTCTCATCATTACCCATCACTATGAGTATCTGGAGATCTTTCTCCTCCAAAGTATTGAACAAACTCTTATCGCCGGTCATGTGGAAAGAAGCTCCACTGTTAAGAAACCAATGACTTCCCACCATCGATGAAACCATGCATGCGAAGAGTGTGAAATCGAACTCAAACTGTGAAGTAAGTGCCTCACCTTCAGATCCTTCCCCAGATCCCTTCTTAGATTTCCTCCGTGGATAATTTGCAGCATAATGGCCCACCTCATGATAATGAAAGCATTGCACTTTCGATTTGTCAACCTTCTTCCCATCATTAGAAGAACTGGATTCAGAAAGAGAAACCTTCTCCTTCCCATTCTTCACCTTACTCACTAAGGCACAATTCTCCTCATCATGCATGGATGAAGAACTGTCTCTAGTGCTCCATCTGATCTCCTCCTGCATCAAATCCAACCATAGTCATTCCCAATCTGGTAGTTTCTCCCTTCCATTCACCAAGTCCTGGTAGCTATGCCAGCTCTTAGGAAGGCCAAGGAGTGCTAGACTCACCATATCCTCATCCGATGTCATGACCCCTACACTTGCAAGCTCATCCCTACATGTGATGAGCTTGGTCAGATACATAGAGATCGTCTCATCCCTTTCACACTTGATCTTTCGAAGTTTGTCCTTCAGTGCTAGCTTCCTCTGATCACTGCTATTCTGACATAAATCTTTCAATTTTTTCCATTTTGCATGTGGAGTCTCCTTCCCACAGAGGCTCGAGACAATGTGATCTCGCGCTCCCTCCAAGGGAATTCTCCTAGCTCTAGCCACACACTTCCTCCATTCCACCTGCTCAGTCTTGTCAGTAGGCTTAGGGATTTCTTGATCAATGAAATCCTTAAGGCCATTATCTTCCAAAAATACCTCCATGCGATCCTTCTAAGCTATATAGTTTGAGCTTCCATCAAGGGCATACTCAAGCCTCAAACCATAGAACGTCATTAATGAAATAGATGTGAAAAGAACTTGAGATCTATATGGACCGAATAATAAACTTTGAATTTCTCCTGCTAATATATTGTTCTTGCTTGATCACCTGTGCTATGATACCATGTATAAATTTCACCTGTAGAACAAACCGATATATGCAATGTCCTAAAGCATAATACTTGTTCTACTTCTACAAAACATTAAGGGAAAGCATAATCAAATTCATGAGCAACATGAAGTAGAAACAGGCATAGCTGATCAAGATAAATAATCACACATAATAGAAGATATATCTAGGGGAAAGCACCAGCATAAAACACCAACCATTTATTATCATTCAAGTGGAAATCCTCTTCACAATACAAAAACAATCAACTCTCAAGCTATCCTGTTCTTAATGAACTATGAAGATATGAAGATCTATCTCATGAACCAACCAAGCCCTATTTATATAGGCTTTAACTACGGTCCTTACGTATTTTTCTTAGGAAATAATAGCAAAAGCATATTCTATTAATTCCAAACATACCAAATTAACCAATGGTCCAACTATGCAATCCTTGAGGACACTAGTTCCTCAACCATGCAAAAACTACTTACTAGAAATAGTCAAGCATTTGATAGTACACTGTCCCACATCTGATCTCAACTAGGTCTCTGACAGAAATCACATGCAATAGATATCCATGAGTGAAATCTCAGTTATCTAAAATAATAGTTGTCACATGCATGCAAGCATTAACAAACTATATTTTATTATTTTAACAACATGTTAAAATAATCTAATTGGACTTGACTAGTTAGAACTAAGTCAATTGATTCTCTCATTATAGAACTCATACTCATTCCCTCAATCAGTGGAGAAAATTTAGGATAAATTCCTCAATCAGTGGGACAACTCATGTGCATGCTCACAAAGAATTCAAATTCGAATTTCCTTAACTAATTAACTCAACTGAATTAATTAATTAATATTTCCAACTGCTATTAATACCAAAATTAATTTTACTTCCTATAGAAAGACTAGGGATTGCTATAAATAGGAAGGGACCCAGAAATGCTATTTTTAGAACTTTCTATTTTTATAAGTTTCAACTCTCACTCAATGTGGCCAATGACCTCACTGGCCAAACTGCTATTTTTAGACATGCTATTTTTAGCAGGTCTATTTTTATCACATTCTAAATTTAATGTTTCTTGTTGCACATTTTTCAACATTTAGGATCAGATCAAAAGTTGAGCACTGTGAGTAGGGCATTGAATAGCCTTGAGTGGCCAGAAAGGGAACCAAGAAGTAAAAGAGGGCATGGAAGAAAGATAGATTTGGGAACTTGGAAGGAGAAAATTGGGAACTAAGTATAGTCCCTTACGAAGTTTCCAATTCTGATATACGGATTAATGCACAGGTGATTGTGGTGGAAATACCCTCAAGGATCTTCATAGGATCCTTGAGAGATAGATTAGATTAGCTGCAACTGGCACAAAGAGACATGTACATACCCATATAAATGAAATGATAATAAAAATAGGAAGGAAGAGTTTTACCTCAGATCTTGGTGTGATGTTGCTAGAAAAACCAAAGTAACAGAGTGGAAGACCTCTTAGCTACCTCCTCGATCAATACCTCCACATAGACAAGATGAGAAGTGTTACTTCATCATATAACCTTGATAATCAAAACAAGAATACATAATGATATCTAACTACACATATCAAGCTACTCATAATCAATGGTATTGCATAAGCATGTAAATAAGTCACAACATCAACACCATGGAGTAGACAACACAACTGCAGGTCTATATTAATGATAGGAAAGAGTGATTACAACCATTAGTTACATTAGTCTTCCCTTATTCCTCCATCTCCTCTCTCTCTCTCTCTCTTATTAACCTCCTGGTGACCAATTTCTAATGTAAAGCTTCAACAGTCAATAGGAAATGCTTTCAATTCTTACGACCTCCTTCACAACGCACCAAGCCTCAAATATATAGAATGAGAGGCTAAACCTCTCTAACCCTTGCATGCTTTCCCTTTGGAAAAATATGGGACATTAGACTCTGTTAGGAATAACAATATCCTCAAATAGGTCAAATCTGGATGTTTCCTACTTTTTGGGCTGACATATGAGTAAATAGTGGGATATTATTTAGTCAAACCACTGCTTTGACCTCAATAAAATCACCAAAGCTAACTAACACTACTCCTAAGGCAACAAAAGTCATTACCCTAGGGACTAACGCACCTGGTTCATGGTTCCAAAAACTTACTAAGCTCCTTGCTAGTTCATGGGGAGCATTACCGTGGGAAGAAAGACTGTGGACTTGGTCAATGTTTGAGCCAAACTACAGTTTTCCTCTAAGCTGATGAGGAGGTCATTTTCATGTATAACAATTATTGGGAACTATTAACTCCCTCTTAATCCCCACTTCTTTACAAAAGGAAATATGTTGATAATATGTTGTCATTGAAGGCAAAAAATAATAATTGATGAAGTTACCATTCATGGCAGAGAATAATAATTTATCGAAAATGAAACAAAGATTATGAGAGGTTTCAATGGATTTTTATCTAGATCAAAGGTACTACAATCAAAAAAGTAGTGAAGACTGCAATAAGAAGGAATATCAACACATGTATGGCCAAGGTAAATCTCAGATGTTTTCAAGGAGAATGGTGAATAAGGTAGAGGATATTTGGAGCCATTTATTGTATGGAATATCAATTCAATTGTATTTGAAACCAAAAATTGGCCTTCTGGATCACAAGTTAGAGCCAGTCAAAGAAGGGACTTCCAACGTCAAAGTTTCAGTGTTAAAGTGCTAGAGAAAGCTATGTTTTGTGGCAATGCTAAATGTGGTGGAACTACTTCCTAGAGAAGCTATCGAAATCGGAAAAATGGTAGACAATGAAGCAGCGATAAGCATTGTTATTTTCTCATGGTGGAGCCCTTACATAACACGTAATCCTAGCAACACTCCTCCCTGGAAGGTTCAAAGTTGAGCACATAAGAGAGTTGATCTGGATTTAAACATTAATGCAACAAATTACCGATATAACCATCAATACAAATATGTAGTATAAATAACACTTCATTTCATTAATATCTAATACTGAAATATGCTTACAAACATAATGGAAATAAGACTAGCTCAGGCGATGGTAGCTTATCTCTCAGAAGAGATGTGGCAACTACATGCCTGTGAACTATATTAAGATGAGGCTCAAAAGCCTATTTATTATTTATAAACAATTGAAAACTGTAAACATCCAAAAACCCAACCCTAGGAGATGAAGCACCAAACTATGGGCCCTATTTGGGTAGATTGGTACATCAAATTCTATGGGTCGTAGCTTTGGCATACGACCTCCATTTGATGTGTATAATACCTCGTCAGAAATTTATATACGATGAATACAAATTTTGAATGACCAACATCATTCATACAATAATGCTAGTCCTGCTTTTCCAAAAAAACATTGTTTAGGGCCTCAAAACGGCTCGAGAAGTTTAGGACCCGAAAAATTGCCAAAAATAGTAAATTGTATTTCGAACAAGGAAACTAAAAAAATGACAAAAATAATGGTGGGGGTTAAAGTGGAATACACGGGTGGCTACCACTATCCATATGGATCATTCCCCCCTCCTTAGGAAGAAATGGTCCTGATTGCATGAAGTTCCTCCAAGAGGTGAGGAAAATTCTGTTGAACTTGGTCCCTACTGAGCCACTTTCCGTGGTGAAGGAGTTGGCCAAATTTGAAAAATTGATGTAGTTGGATCCTTTGATTTAAGGTGTTCTTTATCTATGTGTCCATGACCCGATAATTTGTGGCTTGTTCCATTCAATTTGGATTTTACTCTGTAGGTGTGATTTGTTCTGCAATGTCTGATGTGTCTTGCAATGGTGGGAACTATGGTCTAGGGCGGTCCACATTGAACACTAGGCACAGGCCAAGGAAAGGGGGAATGTTGTGATCAAATACATTGTCTCCCACAATCTTGGTAATGGTGTAAGGACCATATCAAAGTGGGTTGAGTTTGTGACAGGCTCCGTTAAGGCGTTCCTTCAGCAATTGCAACCAGACATTGTCGCCCACCTGAAACTTGTGTGGCACTTGATGTTGATCATGTTGCTGCTTCTACTTGGCATTTGATTCTCTAGAATGTCATAGAACTACTAGTGTATATGTTGGATGTGATCAATGACTATGTTTTCCTGATCGGCTTTAGACTAGACATGATCCAAATCTTCCTGAGTAGTTGCAACTAGTATGGCCACAACAATAGGCCATAGAGGCTAGAATCTCAAACCCACCTAAAAAGGGTTGTTGCCAATCAAGCTATGGAGAGCCTGATTATATCTATGTTAGACATAGGGGAGGCTATCATCCCATGTGTGTGGATGCTTTGAGTTGTACATGCACAAAATGTGTATGATCATCTTGTTGACGACTTTTGTCTGGCCATGAGTTTGGGGATGGAAAGTTATGGAATTAGCTAATTTGCTGTCCAACATTGACCAGAGAGTGGACCAAAATGTTATGAGGAACTTGATGTCCTGATCTGTTACGATAGACTATGGGATCCAAACGTGTACCCTCACTTGTTCAAAGAATAATGTAGTAGTGGTTTCTACTATGATATTCTTCTTGCAGGCCACCATAATGGCCATTTTCAAGAATCTGTCAACAACCACAAAAACACAGTCATTTCCATGCTTAGTAGAAGGAATTCCCAACATGTAATCCATGGATATGGATTCCCAAGGTTTATTAGTGCTAGTAAACTAAGTATAGAGGACTTTCTTCTTGATGGTTGGTTTAGCAATGGCACAGGTAGTCCAGGATCTGATGTAATTCATGATATTGTGTCAAATATTTGGCCAATAGAAATATTTCTATTGTACTAACACCATTATCTCGACCCTGAAATGCCCAGCGGCCTGATGGTAGTCCACTTCGCAAATCATCTTCACATGCTCGCTTGAAGGAACACAAAGGTGTCTCAGGTGGAATAATAGGGCATCTTGGAGGTGAAAATATGGAACTTGCTGACCCTCCAAGAGTGTCGGGTATGTGTGGCTGAATTATGGTTTGATTTTGTAGAGAAGTGGCCAATCAGAAGTCTGGTGCCCACAAGAGTTGAGCATAGTGGTTAACACCATCATCGGTGGTTGGTTGAGGCAGTCTACAACATTATCGGTGTTTCCTTTCTTATACTTGATATTCGAATGGAACTGTTGCAGGTATGTGGACCACTTATGATAACAATCGTTATGATGACCATTTCCTTCCCCAAAATGTAATACCTCCATTGTCGATAGACATGCACAATGGAATACATCTCTTTGTCATAAGTGGGATACTTATGGACTGTTTGTAAAGGTGTCCCACTGTGATATGCCACTGGATGCCCCCATTGTGTAAGGATTGCCCCAATAGCATAGTCAGATACATCTGCCTCAATCTCAAATGACTGTTGCAAGTTTGATAATGTGAGGACTGGTGTAGAGCAGAGGTGATGTTTTAACTCTGTGAAGGCCTTCTGTTTTAGATTCAGACAAAAATAATTTTTCTTTCGCTCCTCCCTTGGTGAATTTACTCCAAGGCTAAATGATATGAGAGAATCCCAACACGAACGTGCAATAGAAATTGGTAAGACCCAGAACGATATGGAGCTCTGTTAGAGTGGCTGGGGCTAGCCAATCCTGAATGACTTGGATCTTAGCTGGATCCACAGGCACCCCCCATTCACCAATAATGTATGCATATACTAAACCATGGTCATGCCAAAAGTGCATTTCTCGAAATTGGCACACAACTTGTGTTGCTGCAGTGTTCGAAGAACCTGTTGGATGTGGTGGAGGTGCTCTTCCCAACTCTCGCTGAATATAACGATGTCATCCAAGTATACCACTACAAATGAGTTGGTGAATTTTTGTAATATATCATTCATCAACCTTGTTACATATCCATTTTGGCACATCACTCCCATCAGTACTATTGGGGCTCATCAAACCCCAATTCAGTTGCTACATGCCCTAGACAAGTCATCACTTTGAATGCCTCCTTCCTTAAGAGTTTCTTGGCATGAATCCCTCTAGAAATGCCTCCTTGAGGGACCAGCATAACCTCGGTCAGGGGAAAGTGCAGTTCAATGCAGGTAGGCCCATGTCAGGGTGCTTTTCAAAGCACTTAGACCCACTTTGACCTGCGCTAGGCGAGATTGAGTGAATTCCACATAGGGTTTTGGGAATATTCTTATCTTTTGGAACCATCTAGAAGATTCCCACACTTATCATCTCCTATGAGCTCGAAATTGGATAGGGAATGAGTTAAGTAACCTCTTATCCTCTCATCCCTTCCTCCATGGAAACTAACTCTAGGTTTGGAAGGCCATTCAATACCCTCATTTATGACCAAACCACCATCATTTTCCTATAAATTGAGCACTCATCTAAGTGATCAGGGGCTGGAATTTGAGAATTTGTAAGGAGATGTTATTAGTGTGGGGCTTGATATTGTAAACAAGTATTGTTATGCTACCAAACTATTGTGCTTTTCATGTGATTTGGTTGGATCCCAAGCTGGAAGAGTGACAATGGATCAGACTTCATGGTTGTAATTCTTCCTTCTACTTAACAAAGTTGTTTACACCTTTTCCCATATTCTTGTATTTATGTACGATGATTATATGTGTAAATGCTTCCGATTCCATTTGCTTATAGTAAATAGATCTCTTTATTTGATTGGTTTTCGTCCTTTGTTTATGATTGTAGGTACTTGTTGAGTGGATTAAGTTCGAGAAGGAGCGACGAGAGCCAAACAAAGGAGACAAAGGGAAAGTGAAATATAAAAAGTAGGTCCCTTCTCTTATTTATCTTCTATAGAGAAAGTTTAACTGCTTTAAATCTATTGTTCTAGGTGCATCTACCCACTTAGGGAAATTCTATTTATCCATAGATGTAAAATTCCACATAAAAATTGGCGACTCCGTTAGGGAATGATCATTGTGTCGGGTAGTTTAACTTCATCGTAGTACACCCCAGTATTTTTTACTTTCTTCCATTGGTCTTGCTTCAGCCTTTTTGAAGTGTTTTTTGGTAAAATGTGTGCTTGTAATCCCCTAGGATGGCCTCTCTGGAACCAACACAGGTCTAGTCAAGAGACAAAGCTCTGCAGAGCACCCCTGGCTTGAGGATAGTGCTCTGAGGTGCACTGTCTCCCACTCAAGCCTGCGTTGATCCTCCTTAGGTAAAAAATTCCTCCTTTGACTTGATTTTTCCCAAACTGCCTTCTGTTTCTACTTGCTCAATGACCAACGATGTTTGTCTCTCTGAAATGAGTTTGTGTTTCCTTTACCTGCCCTACTTTGGTCTTGATTGTTTAGTGTTTCTTAAATGATTTCTTTATCAATATCAATTCATTGTCAAAGTTAGTTTATAGTCGATTAGTCTTTGTTCAAATGAAAGTGTCGTAAAAGTCTTCATTTCATTCGAAACAAAACTGTCGTGAAGTCTTCATTCTTACAAAAACATTGTTTGATTGTATGTTCACTAGTTTCCATTTGTTCATCACAACATTAACGGAATTGAAAATAAAAAATTCCATTGTGCATTAAAAGAGTTTGTGTGTGCTCATAGGAATAGTTTAGGGAAATTGCATTAGATTTTTTCCTTGTTCTTTGATTACAAGGATCTGATTGCTCTATCCCTACTAGCTAAGGTTTTCATTATCAAAGTTGAATGAAAAGGATGCTTATCAGTTTAGTTTCATTCTAGGAATTAATAAAATACATCACATGGTGAACCTTTAAAGGAAAATTCTTAATCAATATCAACTTAAAATTAAAATCAATTAACATAATGGAGCATTTCCACCTAACACAAAGCATTTAAAGGTTCTAGGCTACAGATGTGTTCGAGAGTTGTAAAACATAGAATTTGTCACTAACTTGTATGCGATACATTCCAAGTGTGATACATCACTCCAAGTATGTGAGTATATCTTAGCTCATCCATGTACCTTCAAGTATATAGGGTGGTGTTACACTATGTAAAGTATAAAGGAATGCTCTCACTGTTTTGTTTCACATTAGACAACTCTAATAAGAATTTTTTGGTATATAAGGGAGGAAAACACTAGTTTCTATCCATGCTTAGGTAACCAAGTTAGCTTCCTTGTACACTGTGATATATCAAACACATCATTTAGACAGATTTCCTGCCCATACATCTCGGTTCACTGGGGGTATTCTGTAGTTCACAGCTGCTTGGTAAACCTTTTTGCCTAGCTTACACCTTTTTGTTTATTTCTTTTTTGTAATGAAATGAATCAGAAATCATGGAGGAAAATCAACCCTTACCTTGTCGTTCATGGAGAGTATTGAGTAAACCGCCTTTACCACCCCAAGCTACACCCATCCAGTCGAAGCAGCCTCATTTGATTGAATCTGGTACTTCACAAGAGTCTGGTTCTTCATTTGAATTACTAGAAACACCTATACGAGTAAGTACTGTGACCCCAGTTACTCCTACAATTACTGGTACATCTGTTACTGAAGTGGAATCTCCACATTGACCTAAGGAAACTAGAACTGAATCTAGTGAAACGGTAACCCAAGTTGTTCAACAACAAGGTGATTCTTAACCTGAAGTTGTTCAACAAAAAATTACTTCTGAACCTGAATTTGTTGAACCAGAAGTTAATACTGAACCTATCATTGTTACATCAGAAGTTACTTTTGAACGAGAAGTTGTTGAAGAAGTCCAACCTGAACTTATTCTTTTACTAGAACATTTGGATCTTGATGTTGAATAATCAGAAGTGGTTACCTTACAAGGAGAAGATCTATGGGTACATCCTCAAACATACGTAACTATCGAGACTTCCTCTTTATCTCAGGAACAAATACCAAAAATCTATTACAAACCTGATGGTGAAATTCTTCCACCTGGTTTGATTTCGATAGAAGAGGAACTTGACGTAGAATCACCCAAAGCTCCATTCCATTTTGGAACTAGAATTTATATGTATCCTTATACTCCTCATTTAATGCTCCTTTCGATCTTGATTACTTTCATACACTTGTCGATTCATTAGGAAATTTATTTGGACATTTGACTATGGCAAAGTCAACATCCCAGACTGTAGCATCTATTACGGCTATGGTAGAATCTTCTATCATGACCTCTTGATGTTTACTATGACTCCTGAGTCACACTTGTATGGTGTCCTATCCATCCCATTAGGTTACAAATCTTTATTAGGAACCCACTCAGGTGTTGCTTCTAGCCCTTGGTCTTCACCAATGTCCTCTATTGGAATTTTATTTGGTTCTTCATTAACGATTATCGAATAGCTAGACCCATCAATTTCACATCAATCTAGTTCATTTTGTTACCATCCTATGTATCTGCTTTAGACTAGACTACCCCCATACAAAGAACAATATGCACATTCTCCTTATCCTCCATTTTTTGGGGGGCAACCATATGTCGGTATCCTGTCATCCTGAGGTTAGCGTGGAATGATTGTCTGTATGTGGCAAACAACAATTCCCATTCAGCTGATGCTTGTGTATCCATCACAACCTATGCAATTTGTCTCATCCATACCTACAACATCTGTTGTTACATCTTTACCACAGTCACAAGGTCAGATTATTGTATCTCAACCTGTGAAAGCTGGCCCTTCAACCTCAGACCCCCAAGTTTGAGTTGTACTGATTCAGCGTTCTCAAGCATTTTTATAACAACCACTTGTGTCTGCAGTCCAACAACTTTAGGCTAGTTTACCTTTTACTCGAATGACTCAAACTTACATTGGTTTAGTGTATTCACAACCTGGTCAAGCTTACATTGGTGGGCAGCAACTGTTAAATCAACAACTGTTGTATCAAAAACAACAACAGTTGCTTCAACAACCTTGGCAACCCCAATATCAACAACAGCAATTCCAGCAATACCAACCTCAACTTGGACTTGTTCAACAAGCCTATGCTAGGTTTGGTCATAAACAAGTTTACCCAGGTCATGTTCAGCAAGCTTATGTTGGGTTTGGACAATAGAAAATGTATCCTGGTGCTCATCAACAACCATATGTCAGATTCACTCAACAAACTTACCCTTATCAAGGTTACCAACAAAATATGCCTTATGCTAGTATGCAAAGGCCTATTTCCCAGGAAATCCCATCTTACCCTAGACACGCTCAACCTGACGTCAATAGAAAATTTCCTTTCGTTGCGACACTTGAATTACCAGATCTAAACCAGCTCACCAATGACCCAATTCTTTATGCACCTTGGTGGCCAGTGATTCCTCATAAATTACCTTCTGATATTCCAAAATTCAATGGAAAACCTGGAGAAGATCCTTCAAGCCATGTCATGACTTTTCATTTATGGTGTTCATCAAACAACTTGAATGATGATTCAGTTAGACTATGTCTTTTCCAGAGAACGCTTACTAGTCCTGTTGTGAAGTGGCACATTGAGTTACCATGAGCTTATTTTGATAACTTCATTACCTTAGCTACCACGTTTTTAACCCACTTCCAGTTACCCATACAATATGAGACTAGAATGGAACTATTAAGCAACTTTAAACAAACTACTGCTACTCATATCTCTGATCATATTCATGGGTGGCATCGTCATCGTCAAATGGTTAAAACTTATGCTCCTTATTAGCTTTCAGTTGAGTGGTTTATAAAATCCTTTCTGCCATCTATCATTGATGATGTGGTGAAAGGTAGAGTTGTCACTAAAGAGCAATTAATTGCTTGTGCCTAATATTTGGACTTGATTTATACAAAGTCTGGAACACTCTATGACAAGATCCGGAATGCACCCCGACCAACTTTCACTATTACTCCTCCACCATAAAGTAAGGAATCGCATTCCAGTGATGGTGTGATTGGTTCTTTGAGCACACAAATGGCAAGTAGACCATATGGTCAAACACTTTCCATTTCCAATCAAACTACAAATGCACCTCATAACATTATTGCTTCTGAAATCAATGTCGTGTCATTTGCCAAAGGAAAGAATGAAAAGAAACCAGGAAGTAAGAAGAAGGAGAAGAACAAGAAGAAACAAATAATTTCCCTCAAGAGAAATAATCTGATTCCTCTCCTTCAGCTAGGAAACCTCGTTACCCATGTTTGATCTGTTATGGTGAGCATTTTATGTGAGATTGTCCTTAAGGCTCCGAAGTCTCAAAGCTTCTGAAGACTTCTTATACATCTGCGGTATTGACTGGTCCTTTTCCAAAACTGGAGACAAATATTCTTCCTACAAACCATGCTTCCACTTCCCACATGCTTTTGATATCCGCCTCTAACCCTAAAATTGAAGTTTTGGAGTCAGCACGAAGTTAATATTATGGAAGTCAATTGTTGTCATCGAATGACCTGGCTAATCAACCTAACTCTTCGACTGTGACTTTGACTGATCCTATTTCACCACCTATTGCACCAGAGTTAACAATAAAACCACCTAAGGGAGTTGTACATAAATAACATTTAACCCTCCAGCTCGAGTTGCACAGAATTATAACATAGTACAAGATTTGGCTCAGTCACCTTCTGTTATGTCGACAATCAAGGTGCTTCAAAACTATCCCTCCCAAAAGCAGGCTTTGTTCTCAATAATTGGTGGAATCAATCCAACTGATTCCAATCTTGTGGTTTCCAACCATGTGGGTTATATGCCATAGTTACCAGTGCAATTATCATTCTTGATTCAAGTAAATGCCTTGAATAAACTTGTTCATCAAACCATTATTGACGAGGGGGCATCTACTTGGATTATGTCTATGAATTACTAGAAAAAAATTGGCTCACTACCTTTGTCATGTTCACCAAAAACATTAAAATCTTTTGATAATCACACCCATATGCCTTGTGGAATATTGAGTAATCTGTAAATTGAACTAGGAGGCAAAACAGTCACTGCTGAAGTTGAGGTTGTTGACAGACCCCTTGACTACAACATTTTGCTAGGAAGACCATGGGTTTATGCTCTAGCTACTATCACTTCAACGTACTTTTGTACAATTGCATTCCGTCATAAGGGTGGAATCACAGTTATTGACCAACTAGCTTTCTTCGCCTCTAGTGCACAGGCTACTGGAAGCGTTCCCTTAGTACATGGACCCCTACTATCTTTTCAAAACATTGGTGTAGGTCTCTTCAAGGATCCTTCACTAATGGGTACTTTTTCACTACCATCACTATCCAATTTGATGGAAGTGGAAAAAGTTGAGACTTGCAACATGATATCTTCCACTCCATCTCACTTTTAAAGGAATATTACCAATATTTCTGAAGTTGATAGTAATAGTGAAATCATGCTACTAAGCCTTATTGAGCTTGTATAGCAATCAATCCTTCTGGCTTGTGCAGTGAACACAAATCCATATTCACCAATTGTATGGGTAGATAATTCATTAGAATATAGTACTTCCTCTGATCCATTTTCACGTATATTTTCTACTGTTGAAGGAATCATCCAATCAATGGTGATTGAAGAAGAACGATGGGAAGATTAACATCATCATTCCCATCTTCCAAATTACATAAAAGATTAGTCAAATGAGCTTAACCACTCTTTAGTTGTTGATTTCCTTTTGAATTTCGTTTTCATAGATACAATAGATTCCGAGTGAAACCTGTCAAATATCGAAGAAAGAATTTCTATCAATATTTCGACCAACCCTAACATTGTAGAAAACATTCATGTTGGAAAATCTTGTTTTCCATCAGAGCTTGATAATTACAGTGCCCTCTTTCGTGAATTTTGAGATATATTTGCATGGTCATATGAGCATATTCCAGGGATTGAAACTAGTATAGTTGAACATGAAATCAAATGGTATCTTGATGTTAAAACAGTACGAGAGCACCTCCAACCTGTTCATCCAAAGAATGTTGTTGCTATTAAAATAGAAGTTGAAAAACTTTTGCATGCTGGTTTCATTTACCTTGCTCCTCTCACTGATTGGGTTTCGAATATTGTTCCTGTCATGAAGAAACAAGGGACAATATGAGTGTGCGTTGATTATAGGGATGTTAATCAGGCTTGTCTAAAAGACAATTATCCCACTCCCTTTATTGACCAGATTATTGATGAATGTGCCAGATGTGAAATATTCTTATTCATGGATGGTTTTTCCAGCTATCATTAGATCGATATCCACCCAGAGGACCAATCTAAAACTTCTTTTATTTGTCCATGGGGCACATTCGCTTACATGAAACTGCCTTTTGGTTTGAAGAACGCAAGGAAACTTTTCAGAGGGAAATGAATGATGCCTTCCATGACATCAAATATATTGTTCAACCATACCTTGACAATTTACCTTCTCATTCATGAAAGCAGACTAATCACTCGAACATTTGAGAGCTAACAATGCCGACACTACAAAATACGACTCAATCCACACAAATGTGTGTTGTGTGTTGGCTCTGATCGTTTTGTTGTATTCGTAGTGTCTAAAGAAGGAATTCAACTCGACCCACTTAAGGTTTAGGGAATTCTTGAATTGCCTCCACCTTCAAATCTACTTCAGTTACAGAGACTCCAAGAGACGGCTAACATTCTCAGGAGGTTCATTCCCAATTATGTTGAAATGGCTAAAGGATTTACCCGTTTATTGAAAAGGGGATACACTTCCATTGGGATTAGGTTGTGCAAGCTTCAATTGATGCTCTTAAAGAGATCTTGATTAGAGCCTCATTAATGTATTCCCTGAATTATAAAAATGACTACTTCCTATATCGTACCACTTCAGATACAGCCATTGGAATGGTTTTAGTCCAAGAAGAACATGGGATTAAACATCTGATATATTATTTGAACTGCAATGTTAATGATACAGAAGTTAGGTCTAACTGTTTTTCAAGTTGTATAGAGATTTCACCACTATTTCTTACTCCGAAAGACCATTGTCATTTTGTATTGAAACCCTATGACATATATTTTGTCACGTTAGTTGCTGGGGGGAAAATACTTGAAATGGATAGTCATTTTACAGGAATTTAATTTGGAATTCATCAAATCCAATTCAAAGGAATCTCTTATTTTCGCTGAGCTTCTTTGCAGCCTTTCCTTAACTACCATTGATTCAACTTCAGAACCATGATTTTTAGATGAGTCTTCATTTCTGATTTCATAATCTGACCAATGGTATGGAGATGTACTGATTTATCTTGAGACCCAAAATTTCCAGCCTGATACCTCTCACTCGCAACAGTGATGTATCTGATACCAAACGAAAAATTATCTGATCATTGGCAAAACTCTTTATCATCGTGGTATCGATACAATTTTATGAAGGTGCCTCACTCATGAGGAAGCTGAGAAAGTTTTGAATCATTTCCATTCAAGTGCTTCTAGTGGACACTTATCTGGTTATGCTACTGCACGGAGAATTCTTCGTGCTAGTTACTTCTAGCCTTCCATATTCAAATATTGTATTGTTTCCGTTAGAAGCTATCATCCATGCCAGATCCATGACTGTAAAGATAGAATACCACCTGTACCATTGCATCCTATCATCGTTGTTGGACCATTCGCAAAATGGGGCATTGACTTCATGACATGTAACCCCACCTCAGTTGGGGGGCATGGGTATATTATAGTCATCATTGACTATTTCAGAAAATGGGCTAAGGCAATGCTGACATTAAACAATAGTGGCGAGATGGCTGCACTTTTCTTTTTCAACACGTGCTTGCCTTGTTTGGTGTACCACGTGCTATAGTTACAGATCATGGGTCACTTTTTCGTAATCACATGATGAGTGAGTTAACTACCAATTTAGGACTTTCACATGATAGTTCTACTCCTTATTATCCACAAGTGAATGGACAAGTTCAGGCCGTCAACAAAGTCCTGAAGAAAATGATTTAAAGAATGATAGAGGTTCATAAATGAAACTCGCATTTAATTGTGTACTCTACTTTGTGGACATATCGAACCTCGGTGAGGAATGTAACTGGATTCACACCTTTTCAATTGGTGTATGGTCTAGAGGAAATCTTTTTGATACAATGTGAAATTTCAACTCTCAAACTCGTGATTGATGTGTTACCCTACACTTCTGATGAAGAAACGTGTTTTTTAGATTCAACCTTCTGGATGAAACCTATAGTGAAGCCACATTGGCTAATGAAGCACATATGAAATGAATCAAGGCACAATACTATAGAAATTTCAAGCCTCGCATTTTCTCAGAAGGAGACCTGTTCTTGCTTTATGATTAAGAAGGTGATAAACTAGGAGCAGGGAAATTTGAACCACTATGGATGTGCCCTTACATTTTCAAGCATGTTCTCGCAAAAGGTGCCTACGAGTTGGTGGATTATGATGGAATTCTATTGTTGCAACCCTGAAATGGACTGTACTTCAAACATTACTATGCTTAATTGAGTGTAGTAAAATCACTGTATATATGCTTTAATTGCATGTGTCTCTCTTAGTGTGTCTTTTATAATTTTTTATGTGGTTAGGTAATCTGCTTTGCATTTGCTACAGATGTTGGAATCTTTTGAACCATTTGTTGGTTACGTTGGTGCTAGTCGTAGTATGCAGAACCTATCTTTTGTACCATGGGCCATTTTCTCTCCAAGTAGCGAGTTAGTGAGTTTCAAGGGATTTGTATTGGTCGCTCTATCAACAATATCGCTGAGGATAACACGTTGATTGACCTTCTCTTTGATGCCATTTCACTTGGCATTCACCGAATCATTGTCAGGCTGGACTCACAACTCGTCATACTTCAACTAACGAACATTTATACAATCTCAAACCCAAAAATTATTTGTATGTTCCTTAGAGTTCATATTTTGGAAAGACATTTTTAGTACATTCAATATCAACATATTTCCACAAACCTTAACACATTAACCAATTCATTAGTGAACTATGTGTTAAACAGACATTTGCAACACATGTAAAAGTAAATTTTCAATTCACATCATTAGTGGAATAGGATTGCACATAACCATATATAAAAAACTCTAAAAGTAAAATAGATAGATCTTCTAAAGTTTTAACAAAATTTTTGTCCAAGATATGTTTCGTCATTTGACCTAAAAACTCAAAATGCATGCAAAAATCATCCTATGTACATCTAATGATGCTCGTGATCACAGGTCATAGCCTGAGCTATCATGCACAAGAGCCGTATCCAATGGCAAGGAACACCAATATTATGGCATTGTAGCCTCATAGCTAACTCCTCAATCTAGACATCTAGAATACTGAGGGTCAATCCCTCTACATGATCCTGCAACTCTGCCAGTGTCTCAGCCAAATCCAAATCCTGGAGAACTACTCTACCAACATTTCTCTGTGCTGGTCCACCTTCCTCCTGTTGGTGTCTCATAAGTCGAACAGTACCAACATCTGCATGCATGAGAATCATTTTAGTTTAGTCTTAGAAACATAAAAACACCAAAACATGTATAAACTTAAAAATAAAAAAACATTTGGTCAAAAAACAATTTAACTATAGCATGCCATTAAGCACCTGCTGGTAGACTCAACTATGGATCTCCACAAAAATACATCCTTATGTATGGATGATCCTTGATGGAAATGTGTTGTCTATTGAACTAACTGAAGAATATAGTGGAAAATGTAATTGATGACTGACTAGCATGTCTAGCCATCAATTCGACCCACCTCTGCATCCATGGATCTCTAGGACCACCTACACCCAATGTTACATGGTGGACTTTCATCAATGCAATTATATCTAAGGTAAAAGAGATTAAGAGCGATCCATAGCTAAAATTATTGGTATTACCACTATTTCCCTTCGTTATCTTCTCTTTTAGTGAAGAAATTACTGCCTCACACCAGTTGAATAAAGCTCCCTCAAGACACTCAAGTGCATACTACATGTATGATCTATTCACCAGATGGAGCATCACACTACCTTCCAAGTTTGCAATGGTGAAAAGGATTGTTCCTAAAGGCAAATCACAAATATCTTTGATGATTATATTTCTGTCCTTCCCAGGCTATGTACTGGGCTGACAAAATTATCTAACATAGTCCCTCATTGATTCCCCTCCATGGGAGGAACGTGAAAGAGATATGGGGAACCACGTCTCGACAACCCTGTATGAAAGTAAACATCATCGATCATAATATGGACCACTTTGTCCCTTACGTGAAAAGCCTGATCTATTGGATCCAATGCATGAACTAGGAACTGCAATAGTTCTGATTGTTAACTCATTTTGGACAACCTGAAGTATTTGAGCAACCCATAGCTTTTGAGGGCCTCAAATATACTCGGATTATTTAGGGAAACCATGTATATTCTTCATGCTATCTTTCTCACCAGGTAATCGACATTCTGATCCGACGAAAGCCTTAAATCAAACCATAAGCTTAGTTAGGATCCTTTTCATGCAAAAAACTGGAGAAATTTTGGGCCAAATTGGTGAAACAAGTTTGTGAAACTCATGCAACGTAGCCCAGGCAAGGACATAGTGTCCTACAGTGTAGTTAGCCCTATGTCTAGGTCCTCCCCAACATAGTTTTCGACATGTGTTGATCCTAGCGTGATATTTCCTAACCCCAGGGGCCCTAAAAGCCCTAAAAAACTTACATGAAACTGTAAAATAATGACATGAAAGGAAAGAGGAGAGGTAGGTATCCTACCTGGTACGGATGGCATGAGAAATGATCCTAAGAATCTCTTGCAATCAGCTACTGAAGATTGAGGTAAAAAACAAGGTTAGAGCACAAATTGGATGGTAAATATCAAATGGTGAAAATAACATGGTAAATTCTTGTTTTATGTTTATTTCATGATCATTACATGAGTAAACTTTGGTATTTACCTATTTTTACCAATGAAATAGGCATGTTTAATCCATTTAGTGTTTGTTTGAGAAAATTTACAGCTGACTTAAATAATTTGACGTGCATGATCCTGAATTGTACATTGAACACAAAGCATACTTTTATCTCTTTTTCGAGCGTTTTTAAACATCAAAAAAGGAACCCCCTTGGAGTGATATTTAAGCTCTTTTCACACTCTCAAAATATGAAAATATTGTTGAGCACTTGTCCTTTTGAGCTTGTTAAAATATTGGAAACGACATCTACTGAATATAAGTTTAACCCTTTTCTCGACTGAGATAGATTATTTACAAAAAAGGAAGAGGTTGATCGAACATGGTCAATAGGTTCTCTCTTGTATTGCTTTATGCTTTTTTGGAATAGAGAGACAAATATACAAAAAAGAACTTGTGGAGTTTTCTTTTTGTCCCTTTTCAAACTCTCTAAACATGAAAAGGACCGAGTTATCATTGTTTTTAGACTCGTTAAAAAATCAAATAGCAACAAACGTGTCCATCATGACAAGACCAAGTTTCACCTCCTCTAGGCTTTTTGAAACATCACATAGTGATGGATTCACCTGAAGGGTGGAATTATACAACAAGCATATGTTATCCTCCTCAATCTTGATAAAAAATGAAGAGGTACTCTCTAGCAATAATTGGGGAAAATGAGAAAAGCGGTAAACCACTTTATGGCACCAAGTCACTCTTGAACATGACACTTTCACTTCATCACTATGACTATTTGGGTTGGGTTATTTGCTTGATGGTCATCATACCTCGGTCTATCATACCATCCATTACTTTGTTTTGGGTCAATGTTACCAACCCATTTAGTGTTGCTGACATGTTCAAGAGAATTCACTAAGTTAAATTCATTGTTTGCAATACTGATAACCCTTCATTTTCATGGCCACCATTTCTAAACCTTGTGTCGTCAGTAACATTCTGTCTCTGAAATCATTACGCTCGTTTCGTGTCATTAATGTGGGATACATAAAGGCCCTCCTGTGATGAGTTACCTCTTGTCAACATCAGCACATTATCCAAAAAGTTGAATTAGAAACACCCTTCTAGTACCTTGAGGCTTGCATACATCACTGGTAGGTTTTTCACTTCCAGCGATAGGTTGACATCACGTGGCTTCGACCGAAAGACTTTGTATGGTGTCTGACATCAAAAAATCCATTAACACAATGCAGAATGTACTATAGTACCTTGAGGATCATTATCATTATCAATGATTTCTCTCATGTATGTTAATGACTTAGATCATTGGTTGGTAATCAGATGATGTCTTCCCATGTTTGACTTTAGATCACATATTTGCATGGTTAGACTCGTATTTGAGTGAATGATTGAACGAGTTAGAAGACCCCAAATCTAGTTTCATCCATTCGGGTTGCGATTTCAGGAAATGTACCAAATCATCCGTACAATGGATTTACATTGATGGTCATCCTATTGTAGGTCTATATCTGTAGATGACCATCTATGTACTTGTAATGAAAGTTTATATGATGAGAATGGGTATGCCTTCCCTCAAAAATTCATGAAAAAAATTAAATATCATGATATTATGTATTGTAATTAATGTAGGTCACCATCCACTTTGGAACCTCCTCATCAAATCATAAAGAATAGAACTCAACACTAACATTTCTGACTTCATGCTTTAGGGGGAAACTATTATAGATACATTTGGGCACATCACTCCCATCATGTATATCAGTACTATTGGGGCTCATCAAACCCTAATTTAGTTGCTACATGCCCTAGACAAGTCATCACTTCGAATGCCCCCTTCCCTGAGAGTTTCTTGGCCTGAATCCATCTAGAAATTCCTACTTGATGGATTAGTGCAACATTGGTGAGGGGAAAGTGTGCTTCAGTATAGGTTGGCCCATGTCAAGGTGATTTTCAGAGCACTTAGGCCCACTTTGACCTGCACTGGGCGAGATTGAACAAAATCCACATAGGGTTCTCGAAATATTCTTATCTTTTGGAGCCATGTAGATGATTCCCACACTTATGATCTCCTATGAGCTCAAAATTGGATAGGGAATGAGTTAAGTAACCTCCTATCCTCTCATCCCCTCCTCCATGGAAACTAACTCTATGTTTGGAAGGCCATTCAATAGCCACATTTATGAACAAACCACGATCATTTGCCTTATAAATTGAGCACTCATCTAAATGATTAGGGGCTGGACTTTGAGAATTTGTAAGGAGATACTATTGGTGTGAGGTTTGAGATTGTAAACAAGTATTGTTATGTTGTCGAAGTATTTTTCTTTTGACGTGATGTTGGTTGGAACACATGCTGAAAGAGTAACAATGGATCGGACTTCATGGTTGTAATTCTTCCTTCTACTTAATAAAGTTGTTGACACCTTTTCCCATATTCTTGTCTTTATGTATGATGATTATATGTGTGAATGATTTTGATTCCATTTCCTTATAGTAGATAGGTATCATTCTTTGATTGGTTTTTGTCATCTGTTTATGATTGCAGGTACTTGTCGAGCAAGTTAAGATCGATAAGGAGTGACGAGAGCCAACCAAAGGAGACAGAGGGAAGGCAAAAGATAACAAGTTGGTCCCTTGTCTTATTTATTTTCAATAGAGAAAGGTTAAGTGCTTTAAATTTTTTGTTCTAGGTGTAGCTACCTACCTAGGGAAGTTGTGTTTATCCATAGGTGCAAAATTCCACATAACAAACCTCATGAGGGCTACAAGAGCATTCGTCAACCCGAAAGGCATAATAAACCATTCAAAAAGGCCCTCCTTGGCTTTGAAGGAAGTCCTCCACACATCAAAGGGTTCAATTGGTACCTGGTGATATATGGACTTTAAGTCCATCATGCTGAAATATTCCCCCCCTTCAGTTAGTCCAGAAGGTCATCAATCTGTAAGATTGGGTACCTATTTTAGAAAATGATCTTGTTCAAAGCCCAATAGTCAATACAGAGTCTTGAAGTCCCATCCTTCTTCTGTATGAACACAATCGGGCTCCCAGAGGGTAATCAAATCGGTTGTATGTGACCTTTCTACAGTAGCTCCTAAATTTTCCTCTTGATTTTGTCATTCTCTAGAATGGAGCACTGATAAATTGGTTCATTGGGAAATGATGCACCTTGGGTTAAATCGATGGAGTGCTTAACCTAATAGTGTAGAGGCACTCCTGTGTGGGAGGTGAATATGTTCTGGTACTCCTTCACGACCCTATCCATCTGTTGTTGTCGTGAGGAGGGGGATTGTCTAGTGGTCGTGGCCACCATATTCTTCTTTCCTTGAGGGCATATCATGAGGAAACAATTTTCCCGGTTTCAGAAATAAGCTTACTGCATTGGTTTGCAGTAACCAAAGAGATGGTGGTAGGTGGTGCTACCTTTAGTATCCTCGACAAATTATTTCCCAAAGTAACAATAACAGCGCGAGGCCTTGACTCATACACATCATGTTGCTTCTACAAGTATGGTTGGCCTAATAACACATCACAAACATCAAGAGGAGAAATGGCACATAATACCTCTCCATGAAGGGCTTGATGGTGTACGGAAGGTGACACTGTTGGCTTATGTGAAGATCTTTTCCTTGGTGGAGCCACCCAATGGTGTACGGTTGTGGGTGTGATGTGGTCAGTAAGCCCAGCCACTTCAATACCTCTACCGAAATGAGGTTCTTTTGGCTCTCGCTGTCAATAATGAACTGTAGCATGGAACCCTTTACCCACATCTTAGAGTGGAAGAGGCACTTCTCGTACTTTGGATCTTCAAAGTCCTCCTTTTGGATCATCCTAGTGGCAAGAGTGGCATCGGCCTCCACATCAATAATCTGCTTCCCTTTGTAATTCCCCTTGTCAGGTCCTGACTCAGAGTTGGAACATGCATCTGATTCCGAAGCCCTCAGCTCGACCACAAGTGACTGTTTCACTTGACACTCACTTGTGTTGTGAGTGGAGCTATTATGGAACTCACACCACTTTTTTGTGTCCTTCTTTAGCTTCGGTTTTGTTCTTAGCTTATGACTTTGGTGGGTTTTCCTAGACCACCCCACCTTAGCCTTTTCCTTTGTTCTGTGATTTGGGGGCACCTTTCCCTTAATTTGGATTCACAGATACAAAGCTTTGCTTCTTCTGTTTAAAATTCTTCTCGATCTTGATGGCATATCGATATGCCATACCTAGTGAGGATATGTCTTGGAACTCCATCTTGTCTTGGATGTACCTGTGCAGGCAACTTCAGTACTTTAGTACCAAATGTTTCTCAGAATCCTTGATACCCAACTTCGTGTGAAGGGTATGAAAAACATTGGTGAACTCGAGCACCTATTGGTCCCTTCCCTACCACAACGTTTTCAACTTTATGTATTTATCCTCATATCTCTCGAAAGGGTAGTACTACTGCTTGATGGCTTCCCAGAATGAATTATGAGTGGGTGTGGCTGAAAAAAGTGAGTTCCTACTTTTAGCCTTCTGCTCACACTATCTTTTCCACCAGTCCTTGACGTGGGGATGGATTTGAGAAGAGAACAATATAAGTGTGCGGATGTCAAAGTTTACTTGTAACTCAAAAGGAGTGGAGCCAGTAGAGTGGTTGTTGGATGTGGATCGTCGGTGGGCAACCGTTGAAAGATCTAGGAAAAGTTATCCATCTTCGCATTCCTTTGTTTCTTGAGGGCCTCCTATGTAATATTTTGATACGATCTCCTACCCCCTCATCTTTCCTTTCTTCCCCCATGGGTAGCCATTGGGTTTTGCAAGGTTGATCGTGCAAAGGTTCAACCAGATCCAACCCTAACTCCTTATATCCTGACCTTGTTAGGGACATGCAAAAAAAAATAGAGAAAGGGAAGACCTCTCTGATACCACTGATCCATATTTAAATAGGAACAAAAAATATTACAAATATAACCATACATACAAAGATGCATTAGAAATAACACTTCTTTTCAATAATATGAAATACTGAAATGTTGTTACAAACAGAATGGAAATATGACTAGCTCGGATGATGGTACCTTATCTCTTAGAACAAATGTGGTGTTTACATGCTTCTGAGCTATGTTACAATGAGCCTCAAAGGCCTATTTATTATTGAGAAATTATGGAAAACCCTAAACATCCAAAACCCTAACCCTAGGAGATGAAGCGCCAAACTGTGGTCCGTGTTTGGGTAAATTGCTACATCAATTTCCTGGGGTCGTAACTTTGGCATATGATCTATGTTTGATGCATACAATACTTCGTCAGAAATATCTATTCAAGGAATACAAATTTTGAATGGACAACATGAGCTAAGGACCCATTTTGGTGCTGGTTTTTCCAAGAAACTTCATTTAGGGCCTCAAAACGACTTCAGAAGTTCAAGAACCAAAAAACTGCCAGAACTAGTCAATTGTTCTACAAATAAGGAAACTGAAAAACTGACAAAAATAATGGTGGTGGTCCAAGTGGAATAGGTGTGTGGCTGCCAATGTCCTCCTGGATCAAGAAGACCTGTCATGGCATAGGCACCGAGAAGACGTGGCCCGACTACACGTAATGGAACGATTTATTATTGGCATAGTATATTAAAGTCGGAGGTCCCATTGCCAACTCATCCTAGTAGGTAGAACCCCAGAAGTCTGAAAAATGTGTGCAGGTGTTGATGCTTGGGATGAGGTAAGCTGGCCTTGGGAAGTCCTTCCAAGAAAGTAAATGTGTAGTGCAATTTATAATGGCCAGAGACAAGTAAGAGTTATCCATTTGTGGAAGACATTGAGGTATAAAAGGGCTTGAACTATGTTGTTTTTATTAAAAAAATTAACAAAGAAATTAGTTGCGAAACATAAAGGCCTCAGACCCCTTTTCTCTCTCCTCACTAAAAGACAGATGGTGAAACATGACTAGTTCATTGATGCCAAGGTCGATCATGACATAAACATGACATTGCAATATAGAATGAGGACATGTGGCAGGAAGACCTACTATCTTTGGGTACCCTAGAGGGCCATTTATAAGCGACATGTGTCACCACTTAGATGGCACCATGTAGTGTTGGTGACATCAACATGAAGGAAACTTAAAAGGTATTTCCTGGAAGAAAAAGCCCCAAATTGATTATCTGTAAGACAAAACCTAGAAGGTAAATCCGAAAAGGGAAAACTCAGAAGGGAACCCGTGGAAGGTAAATCTCGGAGGGAAAATCATGGATGACCCAGAAGGAAAATTATAGAAGGTAAATCTTGGATTCCCTAGAAGGAAAAAAAAAAGGTTTAAAGAGAGAAGTAGCTCAGATGATGGGCCAAAGAGAGAAGAAAAGTGTCGATAAGTAATGGAATGTAGACTTGGGGCAAGGTTTTGCAGTAGTTTCCTGTGTATTTTGAATGTGAATCTATAGTCCTTAATTCAAAGGATTTAGGCCTATGTTGAAGTTCTTTGGGCATATGAATGAATGAGTTGTTAACTAATTTTGGTGTTATCCACAATATTTCACTTGGGTGAGTTGACAACTTAAAACTTTCCATTTATACCAAATACACATTCAACACTAAAAATACAAAATCAAAGGAATGAATGAGTTGGTAGTTTAGATAAATCTATAGATTCTCTAAAAATAGAAGACATCTTCTAAAACTTGTAAAAATTCCATAGTAGCAAATTTAACTAGTTAAATTAAGGTTATCAAGAAAAAACATGTAAGGTGAGTTAGAATAATTGAAGATGAGATGCATATGACTCAATTGAATAGGAAAAAGGAAAAAAATAAGATAATCATGAAAGCAATGAAAGTGCAAGATAACTAAGTTAAATTACCAAAAATATTACTAGAATTATTTGTAAGCCAAATTCGAGCATCTAAGGAAAGACTATGGAAGGTTTTTGGTGCAACAAGATGCATAGTGTGGGTATGCATTAGAGGTGAATGAGAGACCAACATTGGTGTCTTAGAGGTGTTTTAGAAGGCAAAGAATCAATTGGTGATTGGTGTTTTGGTCAAAGGTTATTTTATGGTAAGGGTTAGGGTTTATGGTGTGAATGGTTGGTGATTTGATCAGTGATCAATGATTGTTGAAGGTGTTTAATGGTGGGTTTAGTGAGTAGTTGAGGTAAGATATTTATTTATTTGTGGAAGCTAATTGTCTATTGGTTTGAGTTTGAAATGGAGGAAATATGGATAAAAAAGGCTAGAAAGTGGTATCTTGCATTCCATGGGCAAGAAGCATTTTCAACAGTAGCTGATAAACGAACAGGTGAAAGAGTCCTTTTCAACAATAGCTGATAAATGAGCAGGGGTAGGTTTCCCTTTCAATGAAAACTAATAAAGAAGAAGGGGAAATAATCCATTCCTATGAAAATTGATAAATCTCATCTACTTCTTTATTAATAAATAACTATTTACATAATTAATTCAATATTATTCTTTGACTTTTATTCCATTTTTCCTCACCCAAACTAGAGAATCAAATTTTCACTTATGCCTCCTTACCCTATGTAGAAGCCCCATAGAGCCACCATAGCACATGACCCAAACACCTCCAACCTCTTCACTAACCTAACTCATCACCCAAGCTAGCACACCTGATCGAAACACTCTCCAAACAATAGATATAACAACTGGCTATGGGTAATTAATCATCACTCCTAAAATTTGATGGAAGGGGCCGTACATAAAGGCCAAGTAATTAAGCGCGTGGCAAAGGCGCATTCTGCAATGTAATCATTTGGGACACTTGTACCCTCATATGATCACCACTATTGGGGAATTCCATTTAGTTATTATTAAAATTATCATAAATTCTTTTTTATTTTTGATATGATATACTAATTTGGATTTATCATATATTTAGATAATTAGAATCTAAATGTGATTTAATTATAAAACAATTTGTTGAATAGATTTAATTCCTTATTTGGTTGATACACAATTAAATGAACCTATATTGATTCTTAATAATAATATTTTTATTATAATTATAATTATATATAATTAATGATTTCTTTGATATTATAATTATCAAAATAAATTATCATTATTTTTATTTATATGATAAAAAGGGCATGAATGTATATATGTGTGTGTATGTGAGTTTTTCATGTTTATATATAGAAGGGTTTTATTTATAATTATATGTTTACTCATTAAATTTAAAATGTATGTTTAATAATTAAATTTTAAATATATCTATTTTTTTAACTGTGGTAAATATTCGAATTCTTTCTACAAAGGAGTGCAAATTTATATATTAAATATTTTAGGTAAGTCTTTCACTATGGAGATTTAACCATAACCAAAAGTTCACTCTCCTTAGAGGGGCCTAAGATAGCATAATGTTCAAAAAAATCAAAAGGATTATACATATATTGAAAGATGGCTTAGATTAGTCATGAGGATAGAGTATGACACTAGAAAATAAAATAAGCATGAGCATAGCATAAGGTTATGCAAATTCATCCATGTACGTATTTGTAACTTGAATGGGGTCCTCATTGTCATTGGGAGTGCTACCTACTAAGAGAGGGATACCAGGGTGCCACTCCATGTAATCAAGGTGATAATATAGGTCCCTCATATAATCATACAAATTAAAGATAATTTTGAGGAAAACGGAACTCTTGATCCAAAATTTTGATATGATGGAAAATTTCTGTGAAGATTGCCAAGAAACATCTCAGGATTTCAGAAAGAGGTACTATACAGGTTTAACAAATTGAACCTATGGAAGGCATAAATTTTAACTTCTATAATAGAATGGGGAAACGAGAAAGAAAATAGGAAACTATTAATGAAGAGATTGACATGATGAACCCATGATTTTGGGTTGAAGTCCCGAATCCCACAAAAATTACACAGAAAGCTATAGGAAAAATAAGTCATGAAAATCATGGGTAACAAGTTGCACTTTTGGAGGGCGTAACTCCTAAGAAAAGTATTGTAATCGAGAAAATGGACAACCAATTGAGAGGTATTGGTGAGAAGCATATTATACTGGACTCAGAATTTGGATATCGGTAGTGATTTGGAAAATAATTTTCCCCTTCTAGCTACAGGAGTATAACAAGATCATGAAGACTTGTAACATGACTAGAATCACTAAAGAATGGGTTGAGTTGACTACTATGGATACTGAAAAGATGACTGTCATTGATATAAAGTACCTCAAAGAAGGAACTATTTTAGGATTATGATATTGAATGTGGCTATGCATGTCTAGGTAACAATCAGAGGGTTTTAAATGGTATATAATTAGATAAAATGATATCGAAAATGACATGAAAAAAATGTGGATACAAATATGATAAAAAAGTAAAACAAGATACACATGGATGGTGAAAGAATAAGAATAATGAGGAAAAACCACTGAATGAGACAACCATGCTATGGATTTTTCGATTTGCAATAAATTCAATGAGTGAATCTCTTTAACCTTCCCTTTATTAATTTTCCATGAAATATTAAACACAGTGCATGAACTTATGTGCTATATATATACATGTGTGTGATGTATCTATATGGATGAAGGTGATGTATGTATGAATGTTCAATGATTTGATGATGATTGACAACAATTTTCTCTACTTATTGTGAAGTAGCTATTTAAGAAGTTGATTCTATATCTGGTCTTCTACAATTTACAAATACTAATAGTTTATGCTATAAGAATTATGAATCCAGGGAATAGCATACATATGGATATAATATTGAGTTTATGGGCATGCTTTGTTTGTAATCATTTGTTAACATGATTGGCTACAAAATAGGCTTGTGTACAAGATTTAGATAAGGATATCATAGGTTTGTAATACGTATGGTCCATGGCAACAACTATTAGAAGGGTTGTGGTGGATTGCATAGAGGGACCTTATGTAGATGGTATACGAGTTTTATCACACAGAATAAGATAATATCAAATGTGTAACAATATTATAGTAGAATACATACTATTATAATATTTCAAACAAAATTTTACATGTGTTATGTTAGTATTTTGAGCACAATGGTAATTGGATGGGCTACCAAGCCTTGATTGGACTAAGGAAACATCAAAGTTTGAACACTATTTTGCATACAAGGACTTCATATTGAGGTTTGTAGAACTATGAGGAGGAAGATATTACTAGAGCTAGAATAATCACAAGTTAACAGTTACGAAAGGTGACTAGTTAGTTATAGTGATTATAATAGAATATTGAAAAGGACCTAAAAGAATAGGATACTAGTTGTAAAGTAGGGGGAGTGTCTCTTCCACTCACATATGTTGGTGAAGGGTTCACCGTTGTAGTTCATTGTTGATAGTGGGAGCCAAAAGAACCTCATTTATGTGGAGGTCATGAAACAGTTATTCCTACCAACCACACCACACCCACAGTCATACACCATCAGATGGCTTCACCAAGGATGAGATGTTCGTGTCAGCCAACAGTGTCATCTTGCCTACAACATCAAGCACTTCATGGATGAGGTACTATGTGATGTTGCTCATATTGAATTTTATGATGTATTATTAGGTCAGCCATACTTATGGAAGCATCATATTGTGTATGAGTCTAGGCCTCACATTATAATTATTATTTTGGAAAATAAGTTATACAAGGTATGAGAGGTTGCACTGCCTACCACCATCTCTTTCATCTCTGTTAAACAATGTAGTAAGATCATCTCATAGTAAGGGAAATTTGTTTCATGTTTTATTCTGTCTCAAGGTAAGGGGAATATTATGGCCACATCCATGGCCTGCAGGAAAGGATTCTCTATGCACCAGAAGCAGGCGGATAAGATCATGTAAGAATGTAATCACATCTTCTCCTCATCCACAAGGGGTGCCCTTACACTGTGAGGTCAGTCATTTGATTGATCTAAACCGTACAGTAGCTCTAGCCAATGGGTTGATATACCACTCATCCTTTATGGAAAATGAAGAGATGAAGTGCATATCCAGGAGCTACTATAAAAAGGGCACATATGACCAAAGTCCTCACCTTATGGGAACCTGATTGTACTTGTGCAGAAGAAGGGTGGGACTTGGAGGCTATGCATTGATCATCGGGCGCTAAACAATATAATTTTCCTACGAACCAATGACCTTATTAACTAGCTCAATTGGCACGAGTATTTCAACAAGATCAGTCTATAGTTTGGCTATCACCAGGTTCCAAAAGGGACTACAAATGTATGGAAGACCACCATAAAATTGAAGGAGGGCCTTTTTGAATGCTTGGTCATGCATTTTGGGTTGAAAAACTACCCTAGTACTTTTATGAGGTTGATGGATAACATGTTGTGGTCCTTCATTAAATAATTCATTTTTGTATATCTGGAAGACATTATTATCTTCAACAAGATTTAGGAAGAGCACTTGCAACACATTCGGCATGTCCTTCACACACTACAAGAACACAACTATGTGTTGACCTAGAGAAATGCACATTTGGTATGATTTAGGTCCAATATTTTGGTTATATCATAGATGAGCAAGGTGTGCATGCGCATCTCGCTAAGATCCAATTTATTCAGTGTTTTCCATCCTTGATCACTCTCATAGAGCTTCTGAGATTTTTGGGCTTTGCCAATTTTTGTCAGAGGTTCATTTTGGGATCCTCACATATCACTTGGCCCTCACATCAGTTACAAAGGGAGTGAAAGAAAGGTTTCTCAGTCTTAGTCCCAACAGAAGGAATTCATTGGGATGAAGCACCAGCATTTATTTTCAACTATATGTTGAAATTTGGTACCGGAGGACAGGTGGTTCCCTTAGGCTTTGATCTTTGGCCTAGGGAAAAGTGTCCAAAAGAATTTATTTTTTCTCCTAAAGTGACTTTATAATTTTTATAAAGTCAAATCTAGTTTAAAAGTGACTTTAAGTGATAAAGTTACTAAAGTCTAATTTTAAAGTGACTTTAATAAAGTCAATGTAAAATTAGAAGGGAAAAGTGACTTTGGAAATAAATGACTAAGTGGGTCTTTATTAAAGTGGGGTGAATTAAAAAATAGAAAGTGAGATTTAAATGAGCATTTTATCTCAGCCCTAGATCTCAATCTATTTTACACATTGGATTTAGGGATCACCCAAAAGTCACTTAGGGTTAGATTAAAGGAGGAAAAGGAGGAAAAGGTCATTCATTCTTTCATGAGCAGATTGGGAGAAGGAAAGAAAGAGAGCAAGGGAGATTTCTGGATAGGGAGGAGAAGGAGGCAGTAGCTTGGAACACATTCCAAGGAAGCATTCCAGCCAGTCCGTACGTCTGACTTAGCATACAGTGAAAGGAAGATTTTTGGGCACGATTTTCAAGAAGGTCGTACAACCGTTTGTACAAAAATCAAGGAGCAGAAATCTGAGTTTGCTGGAACAATTTTCAAGGAGGTCGTACAATAGATTTTCAAGGAGGTTGTACAGCGGTTTTTGGCACAGAAATTGAGGAAATCATACAGTAGAATATTTGGAAGCTTGCACGATTTTCTAGGCAGGCTGCACAGCAGAATTTAAGGCTAAAAATTGGCACAAAAATTGAGGAGTACGTACAGCGTTTATTGCTATTTAGATTTTGTTCTTTACAAGTTTTTCTAGTTGGCTGTGAGGCACGGAAAATGAAATAAGTTGTAAAAGTTTACTTGTTGATTTTTGCTGAATATTTCTCACTGTAAAAAGAATTTTTTAGAAATAAGGAACTCTCGAACTAGTTTTCCCCAAGAGTTGTAGGGGGTTTTTCCAGGGTCACCTTGATGAAAAATTATTGTGTTTAAATGTGTTAAACGGCTGTTTGTACCTGCTAATTTTTTTATTTCTGCATTTTCCAGCATTCTGTAAAATTTCCAAAATTTGTGTTTTCAGCAAAGTTTATTTTTCAGTTGTTGAATGTATGGATATGCGAAAGGGAATTTAACTATTTTGGAGAAATAAGGTGAAACTGAGAACCGAGGTGGGAAATGATAAATTTTTACATGGTATGATAGCTTGAGCACTGAAGTGCAGTTTGGGACAGCAAGGAGGAAATTACAACCTGCTAATTTTTCACTTAGAAAATTCCAGCAAGCTGATTTTTCACAAACAACAGTTTTATCTTTACTATAGTAGTGCTATTTTTCAGTTTTAGGACAACAGGATGTCATTGGGATTGAGGGTGGAGGATAGGCTGGATGGGCATACAAATTACAATGTTTGGAAGGAGAGAATGCAGAGTATCTTTGAGGAGGTAGAAGTCTGGGACATCATGGTGCATACCACACAGAACCCTGTTGTTGTGCCTACTGATGCTACTCAGTTGGCTGAGTATAATAAAAAGAACAAGGGTAAGAGACTGATTCTAGACAAGTCAAAGACCATTGCATTCCTCATGTCAAAGGAAAGAGAAATGTCCATGAGATGTGGACAGCATTGTCCAATCTTTACCAGAGTACCAATGAGAACCGGAAAATGGTCCTGAAGGAGAAGCTGAAGACCATTAAGATGGGCAATGATAGTGCAGCTGGATATCTCACAAAGATTACTAATGTGAGAGATGAGTTGGAAGCAGTTGGAGGGGACATTCCACCCACTAAGTTGGTGCAGATTGCAGTGAATGGCCTCCCCCGTTCATGGATGAACTTTGCTAATGCGGTTTGTGTACATGAGACCCTTCCCACATGGGAGAGGTTTTGGGATGATTGCATTCAGACAGAGATTAGGAAAAGTCAGCTTGGGGCAGCAAAGCTAGTTGAGCAAGATGAGGATGTAGCATTGTCGGCACGAGGAAAGAAAGGTAAAGGGAAGAAGCAGGCTTCCATAAGAAATGTTGGGGGCAAAAGCAAATGTAAAGGTAAACAGGGTAACACACAGAGGGACTATTCCAAGGTGAAGTGTTGGAATTGTCAAAAGATGGGACACTATGCAGTTGTGTGTGCGGAGAAGAAGAAGAAGAAGGGGAAGAACTGTTGGAAATAATACTGAGACGGGGGGGTGAATCAGTATTATCACATCAATTAAACTTTTTCATTTCCATATTCAGATTCATATATGCTACTTCCACAACTTCTTATGATTCAGTTAGTTGATCCTTAATGAGTGCATTAGAACATTATCAACCATATTAACAATAAACAGGTGCAGTAAAAATAGAACAAATCATCACACATAAGCCACACACATGAACACCATGATATAAGGTGGAAACCCAATGTGGGAGAAAACCACCTGCTGCAAGTCATCTCAATATTCTTCTTAATAAGAAAATCCTTTTACAATATTTATGTACTGGTGCAGTCTTATACCAGTACGCAGGCTTCTACCTGCAGAGAGTCTCTCCTGGAAGGGAGCTACAACCCCCATAGTTCTTGTACTAGCCAATCCATTTACTAGTACGCAGGCTGCTACCTGCTACAATGCTCCAAAGTTTTCAAATGCTACTGGAAGCGGGCTACCACCCCCTTAGCTCTTGTACTAGCTAAGATACTAGTACGTAGGTGCCGACCTACAATCTTCTCTCCTCCAGGTACCACGTTTCATACATTTTCAGATTGGATACTCCTGAAGCACAACACATAATCTGAAAGGCCACGTTTCATCCAATTTTCATACTGGACCCATTAATATCATTGAAGCACATAATCAATCAATCTTCTGAATCACCCAAACACCAGATCAATACATATACAAGGATAATATATGTGTTAGCACCCAGATCTAGTCCATCAGATCACATAAATATGAGTCATTATGATCCTGATCCAATATTAGTTCTCATCCATCAATACTGAAGCTAAACCCAATCAACCAAACAGGATATGCAGAATACTGGTACCTTTAAACTGTCATCAGAACCCATCAATAACCAGAACCACCTGTGACTTCAAATATCGTAGCTCAAATTGTATATGCTACTACAATGAACCAAACCTGCATATATACGCGCTTACACCAAAGCCAACCCACGTACAGATCTATAAATATTCAAACATGACTTGTAGCGATTTCAAACTTAAGTTATACCCAGTTTATATCATTTTCAATATACAGATCTAGAATAAGCATAATCAAATATAGAGATAGTTCATTTCAAACCATTTGATCCCGATCTATCCTTAGATCTTGTTCTCCATCAACCGGTGAGATCCCTCTTTCGCTCAGATCCAGATCTGCACCATAACCCAATCACAGTATTCCAGATCTAGCACTTTATCAGATATTCAATAATTCAGATGATGCTTTGTCAAATGATCTCCTTCCTCTTTTATAGCCTTAGTCCTTTCTCAATACCACGGTCCAAAACCATAGGATAAAAAAACTGTTGGACTAATACCATGAACCAACCATGAAAGTGCGTGAGATCAACACTTTTGGATGCAATACCACGAGCCAAAACCATAGGATCAAAACTGTCGAGCTAATACCATGAACCAACCATGAAAGTGCATGAGATCAACAATTTTGGATGCAATACGACGGGCCAAAACCATAGGATCAAAAACTGTCGAACTAATACCATAAACCAATACTTGGGATCAACACTTCTAACAAGGTACCATGGTCCAAAAGCATAGGTTCAAATACCAAGGACTAACTACCATGGACCAAAGGTAAGTTCTCCAACATATACGCGTTTTTCCTTGCATGAAAGTGCGTGAACTTTTTCTCTACATGCAATACCACGGACCAAAACCATAATAAACCAATACCACGAATCCAATACTTGGGATCAACACTTCTGACGAGGTACCATGGTCCAAAACCATAGGTTCAAATACCAAGGACTAACTACCATGGACCAAAGGTAAGTTCTCCAACATATACGCGCTTTTCCTTGCATGAAAGTGCGTGAACTTTTTCTCTACATGAAATAAACTTTTCTCTGCATAAAAGTACGTGAACTTTTCTCTACATGAAATAATTTTTTCTCTGCATAAAAGTGCGTGAACTTTTCTCTACATGAAATAAACTTTTCTCTGCATAAAAGTGCGTGAACTTTTCTCTACATGAAATAAACTTTTCTCTGCATAAAAGTGCGTGAACTTTTCTCTACATGAAATAAACTTTTCTCTGCATATAAGTGTGTGAAATTTTCTCTACATTATAATTTATTATCTGAGATGAGTGGGTTGCCATGAAGTAGAACATATGTATCATAATGCCAACAATCTCCCCCTTTGGACTTGATGGCAACAACAACCAATCACTCTCCCCCTTTGACATCAAGGGCAAAGGGCGAACCAAGATATTCTCTTTCCTAGAAAGGCATTCCGCTGTTCATACTCCCCCTGAGTACCTATTGAAATCTCTGAATGAGCTCCCCCTTTGTATATGCCAAGGTGTACCAATCTGTTCATGCTACATGCTGAAAGCTCTGCTCTTTCTGAAATGTGTTGTTCATGCTCCCCCTGACTGTAGGAAAGATCTTCAAAAGCTGTTCTTCAAGAAGAACCAAGACTTATACATCATGAAAGACCTTCCTATCACCAAAAGACTCAATACATACATCCATCGCCCAACCAAGTGGGGATGCATCAGAAATATGACAACCAAATAAATTACATCTTCATCCCAGGCATAGTGGGGAAACCAAAATAGGTCATTACATGACCTTGATATGACTGAAATATTTCATCAAATGACTACAATAGATAGAGACACACTATTACATCATGAGTCTTGATATGACCTTTACATCGAATGATATACATGACATTTATAACAGAGACCAAACACCTAAATAACATCATGATAAACATCAGCAACGACACTGTATGATCTGCTCCATAGCATCTGTCACCAGCAACTTGTATTAGTGCATGAATCATGAAGGTATGTCCATATCAACTCATCCTTTTGAACAGAATTCTGTATATACATAATCATTCTATCATATGTGAGAAACACCATAGCCATCCAGATCTGCATGGACCAAGTATCATCAATTGGGAATATCAATCAACATATGTATGAAACAACCTATCATCATATAGGTAAGAACTCATCATCATCATGTCTCCAACAATGCAACTTTGAATAATCATCCATGTATCCAGCCAACAATCCTCATCCATATATGTGCCAAGAACAATAGGAATCCTGCATCATAACTGTAATATATGATCTTTATGCATATGATGACAACAGCATATGAGTGACTCATCATCAAGTAAAGAAGATGTGAATTCAAGCTATGTACTTCTCCTTATCCTTATGAAGATCACAATGTAAGCACCATTAGAGGATCAACCACAAATCTGATCTAAATATCAACTATGAACAACTCATAACCATATCATAGCAAGATGAATCATTTATCCATATAAGCATCATCACCAAGGACTATTAACCATAATGCCAACAATGCATTAAAAGCATATGCTCCCCCTAAACCTGAGCCATCTGTTTACTGTTAGATCTGATCATGCATATATCAACAATAAGCATCAAGACATCATCATCAAGTTAGGATCAAACCCTTCTAAATATCTTAAAGTTACCTTGTTTCCTTCCTCTAGTTGGGCCTTATGTTTGGTAGCTTCTTCTTTGAAGTCACATTCCCTTTTGTTCAGTAGATCTTGTTGATCTTTGATTTTATCTGAGAGCCTTTTAAATTCTGCCTCTATTTGATATCTTTCTTGTTCACCCATAAGAGAAAATTCAGTTGTTTCGCTATCACTTTCATCTTTTCCAAATGGATAGATAGCAGGAACATTAGAGGATAGCAAATTCATACCTGATAGTTCATCTTCATTCTGAAATGATTCTGAATCTGATTCTGAATCTGAAGAGCTTCTTATACCTAATCCCCAATCGATTCTTCCACTGTCATAGTTCTTCTGAGATGTCTTCTTCTTCTTAGGTGCTTTCTTCTTAAGCTTCTTTCCCATAGTTCCATGGATCTCCTTCAAGCGATCAAGCTTCTACCAAAGGACCTTCTCTGATACCAATTGTTGGAAATAATACTGAGGGGGGTTGAATCAGTATTATCACATCAATTAAACTTTTTCATTTCCATATTCAGATTCATATATGCTACTTCCACAACTTATGATTCAGTTAGTTGATCGTTAATGAGTGCATTAGAACATTATCAACCATATTAACAGTAAATAGGTGCAGTAAAATAGAACAAATCATCACACATAAGCCACACACATGAACACCATGATATAAGGTGGAAACCCAATGTGGGAGAAAACCACCTGCTGCAAGTCATCTCAATATTCTTCTTAATAAGAAAATCCTTTTACAATATTTATGTACTGGTGAAGTCTTATACCAGTACGCAGGCTTCTACCTGCAGAGAGTCTCTCCTGAAAGGGAGCTACAACCCCCATAGGTCTTGTACTAGCCGATCCATTTACTAGTACGCAGGCTGCTACCTGCTACAATGCTCCAAAGTTTTCAACTACTACTGGAAGGGGGCTACCACCCCCTTAGCTCTTGTACTAGCTAAGATACTAGTACGTAGGCGCCGGCCTACAGTCTTCTCTCCTCTAGGTACCACGTTTCATACATTTTTAGACTGGATACTCCTGAAGCACAACACATAATCTGAAAGGCCACGTTTCATCCAATTTTCATACTCGACCCATTAATATCATTGAAGCACATAATCAATCAATCTTCTGAATCACCCAAATACTAGATCAATACATATACAAGGATAATATATGTGTTAGCACCCAGATCTAGTCCATCAGATCACATAAATATGAGTCATTATGTTCCTGATCCAATATTAGTTCTCATCCATCAATACTGAAGCTAAATCCAATCAACCAAACAGGATATGCAAAATACTAACACCTTTAAACTTTCATCAGAACCCATCAACAACCAGAACCACCTGTGACTTCAAATATCATAGCTCAAATTGTATACGCTACTACAATGAACCAAACCTGCATATATACACGCTTACACCAAAGCCAACCCACGTACAAATCTATAAATATTCAAACATGACTTGCAGTGATTTCAAACTTAAGTTATACCCAGTTCAGATCATTTTCAATATACAGATCTAGAATAAGCATAATCAAATATATAGAGATAGTTCATTTCAAACCATTCGATCCCGATATATCCTTAGATCTTGTTCTCCATCAGCCGGTGAGATCCCTCTTTTGCTCAGATCCAGATCTGCACCATAACCCAATGACAGTATTCCAGATCTAGCACTTTATCAGATATTCAATAATTCAGATGATGCTTTGTCAAATGATCTCCTTCCTCTTTTATAGCCTTAGTCCTTTCTCAATACCACGATCCAAAACCATAGGATCAAAAAACTGTTGGACTAATACCATGAACCAACCATGAAAGTGCGTGAGATCAACACTTTTGGATGCAATACCATGGAACAAAACCATAGGATCAAAAACTGTCGAACTAATACCATGAACCAACCATGAAAGTGCATGAGATCAACACTTTTGGATGCAATACCACGGGCCAAAACCATAGGATCAAAAATTGTCGAACTAATACCATGAACCAATACTTGGGATCAACACTTCTGACGAGGTACCATGGTCCAAAACCATAGGTTCAAATACCAAGGACTAACTACCATGGACCAAAGGTAAGTTCTCCAACATATATGCGCTTTTCCTTGCATGAAAGTGCGTGAACTTTTTCTCTACATGCAATACCACGGACCAAAACCATAATAAACCAATACCACGAACCCAATACTTGGGATCAACACTTCTGATGAGGTACCATGGTCCAAAACCATAGGTTCAAATACCAAGGACTAACTACCATGAACCAAAGGTAAGTTCTCCAACATATACACACTTTTCCTTGCATGAAAGTGCGTGAACTTTTTCTCTACATGAAATAAACTTTTCTCTGCATAAAAGTGCGTGAAATTTTCTCTACATGAAATAAACTTTTCTCTGCATAAAAGTGCGTGAACTTTTCTCTACATGAAATAAACTTTTCTCTGCATAAAAGTGCGTGAACTTTTCTCTACATGAAATAAACTTTTCTCTGCATATAAGTGTGTGAAATTTTCTCTACATTATAATTTATTATCTGAGATGAGTGGGTTGCCATCAAGTACAACATATGTATCATAATTCCAACAAGAACCATAGCATGGCAGCTTCAGCAGAGGTTGAGAACTTTATAGTTTGTTTTTACCGAGAGTTTGGGTTCACTGTGTATGAGTCCTCTAGTGCAGGATCACCTGCCACACAGGTTGAAAGGGAGCATGCTTTTCCCTCGATTAGGATAGCATCTTTGGGTATCTGGTATGTGTACAGTGAGGCTTCACGTCACATGACAGGAGTCCGTGAGTACTTCTCAAAGCCTCCAGAGATTGGCACTGATATAGGTAGTACTTGATGATGACAGAGTTGTTAGAGCAGTCGGTGTGGGGACACTGACATTTCAGAGGGAGTCCAAACCTCCCTTGAAGGTGTCAGATGTTCTTTATGTGCCAGGGATGAGGAAGAACCTCATATCCATCTCAGCTCTGGAGGACACAGGATATGAGGTACTGTTCAGGGCAGGACAGGTGTTGATGTATCCCAGGGGCACTCCAGCTGATTCAGCTAGAGTGATAGGTGCACGCCATGCAAAGGTGTACAAGTTTGCATTCCAGTCCCTTTTGGCATTGAGTAGTAGTACCAATAATAAAGCTAGCACTTCTGGCCTGTGTGAGATTTGGCACCGCAGGATGGGACATATGTATCATGGAGCCTTGAGGACCTTGCGGGAGATCACTAGAGGTGTGCCAGATTTCAGTACTGATCACTTTGATACTTGCAGAGGATGTGCGATGGGCAAGCTTGCCAAATCCCCTTTTCCTAGCAGTGACAGTAGAGCGATTCGGATACTTGATTTGATTCATTCTGATGTGAGTGGTCAGATGACTCGTGTTTCCTTGAGTGGATATGAGTACTATGTTTTATTCATTGATGATCACTCCAGGAGGACCTGCATTTATTTCTTGAAGATCAAGAGTGAGGTCTTCAAGCGGTTTCAGGAGTTTAGAGCTCTTGTGGAGACACAGACAGGTCAGAAGATCAAGTCCCTGAGGTCGGACAATGGGGCAGAGTACACCCTTAGAGAATTTTTTGACTGTTGTGCGGAGGCAGGCATTAGGAGGGAGTTCACTGTCCCTTACAACCCCTAGCAGAATAGGGTTGTGAAGAGGAAGAACAGATCCATCGTAGGGGCTGCCAAAGCCATGTTACATGATCAAGGGTTTCCATTGTTCTTGTGGGCAGAAGCCTGCAACAAAGCTGTTTATTTGCAGAATAGGAGTCTGCAATGTGCCTTGGGGCACATGACTCCAGAGGAGTCTTTTTTTGGGAAGAGTATGATATTGGTCATCTTCATATCTTTGGATGCATTACATACTCCTACATACCCAAGGAGAAGAGGACCATACTAGAGCCCACCACAGAGAAGGGTATCTTTGTGGGCTACAGTGAGACCTCAAAGGCCTTTCGGATTTACATTCTTGCACAGAGGAAAGTTGTTGTCAGGTGGGATGTGAAGTTCAAGGAGGACAGGGCCTTTAGGAGGTCATGGGAGTTAGAGTATCTGGATCAGCCAGACCCTCAATAGTAGTTGAGTCAGTCGCAGGGATCCAATGGGCAGGGATCAGGAGGATCCGGAGGTACATCTATGAGGATGTCAGGTCCATTAGTGAGCAGTGGCTTGCCGAGCTAGAGGGGTGGTGCTCCAGGGAGCATATAGAGCAGTTCACAGAGCAGTTCACTAGGGAGTCCACTGATGGACAGTTCACACGGTACCTCAAATTCTATAGGTTCAGGTGTAGGAAGGAGGAGAGTAGAGAAACATTCAGGAGTTCAGGCTCCTGATGGTGATGAGGAGGAGGAGTTTCATTCTCTAATGGGAGAAGTGCCCTTAGGGAAGAGGAAGCCCAAGTGGCTTCAAGACACCTTGAGAGATGCCACCACTGTTGCTGAGCCTAAGAGGCCGGTCAGAGAGAGTAGACCACCTGAGAGGTTTTGTAGCTATATGGCAATGGCTACCAGCATCCTTGACTCTGAGCCTTCTAACTATGAGGAGGCAGATAGCCAGTAGGTCTGGAGAGAGGCCATGCAGGAGGAGTATTCTTCAATCATGAGGAATGATGTTTGGGAGGTGGTGCTGAGGCCTAAGGGAAAATCCGTGGTTACTTCCAGATGGCTTTACAAGGTAAAGCATGCTGCAGATGGCAGCATTGAGAAATTCAAAGCGAGGTTTTTGACTAGAGGGTTCTCCCAAGTAGAGGGAGTTGATTATGAGGAGACCTTCGCTCCTGTGGCTTGATATACTTTGATCCACTCCATTATATCGATAGCAGCAGAAATGGGTTGGAAGATCCACCAAATGGATGTGAAGACTGCATTTCTCAATGGCTTCATACAAGAGGAGGTGTAAATTGAGAAGCCACAGGGCTTTGAGGTGCATGGGAAGGTGTTGTGGCCACCAACAACCCCCCTCCTTATTTAGTATAAGCAATAAGACTATGTAAGTGGGGACCCTTAGTCAAAAAATTGAAAAACTTAATTAGCGCTCATATATGTTACTCCTTAAGAAACATTGCATCGTGCAAAGAATGATAGGACATTTTCTTATGAGTCAAAATGATGAAATGCGAGATTGCGACATGAACTCCATCGCATCCTAGGCATTAAGAAAAGATCACGTTAGAAAACCTTAAAAAATGCCGATATGCGATATCGCATCTCGCATCTCGCAAAATTGCATGAAAGACACATAACGATTTAATGATTAAGCAATCTGCAATCTTGCGATACTGTGATCTGCGATCTTGTGATAGTGCGATCAAGCAATCTTGTGATGGCACAGCATGATGAAATTGCAGTAATGCGATACAGCAAAATGTGATACTGTGATGCAAATCGCAGAAACAGTCCATTGCAGATTTTCCTGGCTCAATATTCAAGGAATTTTTTTCCATAAACTAAGAACTGGTTACGCGCTTTAATGATAATTAATGTATTATATGCCAGTTGTTAATAAAATATTGTTTTGTGTTGTTTGAAGAGCCAGTTCACGTTAGGTGGTGTGTTTTTTGCATATCCGTAGCATTTAAAGATTTCCTGTCATTATTTATTATTATTACTCTCTCCTCACTTTTGAAATTCAGGAATGAAAAACAAAAGTTACACAAAGCGATGTGCAGAAGCTATGAGGAAAAAGGGTAGATCTCCAATGTTGAAAGACAGAGAAAAGACACCCTCATAAACAGATATCGCATGCAACAGAGCCGCAGATTCATAGGATGCTCCTGAGCCATCCATTACATATCTTTCATATACAGCCATGGTTGAATGAGTACTGAACGATGCTGATATCAACAAGCAGTTTAATGCTCAAGGTTAAGAGCTCACAAGGACATTAATTTTACAAATTTTGAAGCTATATACCCGATAAACATGAAGAGGTGCAAAAGGTGAAAAACGCATCAGAGAAGCCCAGATCAAAGAACGAAGGTAGTTTCCGATGCGCGATTAGCACCTAGCGCTAATCGCGCATCGCTGAGAAAATTGTTCAAGAAGGAAAGCCTCTAACTTCTCAGTCACCTGTAAGCCCGAGAAGTGCAAGAAAGCAATGGTAAAAAGCAAACTGGATATAGAAAGCTAAAGAAAAGGCAGAAGCAATCCAAAGGGTTAACCAAGTGAACTGAGATTATTGCTGGGCATACGCAGTAAGTCCACATAGTTAGACGATGACTCTTGAGTATATCATCAACTTTGCTGAGAAGATGGTGCCAACTCTTACTAATTCTGTTTGCTTAGCTCAACCAAAAGTGGAAGACAGTCAGCCGACTCTACCTAGGGAAATATGAAATGCTTGCAACATTAAGGAGAAAATGCAGAAATAGTTAGATATTAGATTTAATTTTTAGAAATAGTTTTGTTTTATTTTTTCTTAGAAAAAGGGCGATCATTTAAACCGTATCCTGAATCTATGTAATTAAGTTATTTAGTTAGTAGTATTTAAACCCTTCTCATGCATTTAGAGAAGGGTCCAGAAATTTATCAAAAACTTGTCCTCAGAACATGCACTTTTGCACCCTCAGAGGAGGTTTTCGTGAATGAATGGAACAGGATTTGTTGATGTTTGCATTTGATGTCTGCTACTGATGTTGCACTTCTGTATTCTTAGGGGATGTTAGAGCAAGGAGAGATAAATCATTGTCGCTTGAAGCTTATGAGTAGGACTAGTCATAAATGGTACTTTTATCTCTTGACCATTTCTGCTTATATGTTAAAGTGATATACAGTTTTTAGTTGTTTCTGTATTATTGCATGAATGCCTAAGTTATCATTTGGCACTTTTGTACAGTGATAGCTATTTATTTATGATTAATGTATGAATAGCTCATTATGCGATATGTTTTTCACAACTGTTTCGTCTAACTTTTTATGCGAAGTGGTTCATCTTTATTGATTTCTTTTCTTATAATAGATGAATGATATTTATTACCCATTGTTATTCGAAATCTTTTTATATTGCATGATAGAAGAATTACATCCCGGGTTAGTATAGACTTAGATGTTGCTGCTTATTAGATTACAATAGCATAGCATTAGATTACAATTAGAATTAGAATATCTTAATTAGGAATTGTTAGACCAGGAACATCAAATTCTACACACACACGCCCATAGATTGGGAAATTGGTCCCACATCCCCAGTCGGACCTGCTATACCAAATGGATAAGTAGCTACCAACCAAGGTCTGGATAGGGCGGGTATCCCCCTTGTTGTAGACCCGATTTTAGGGGCTTCAACATATTTGGCGCTAGAAGGAGGGCCAGAACTATGAATGGCAAGTAAATCTAAATCTGAATACAATTCTGAGAGTAAATCGCCCTCACCATCTCCCCCGACTTCTCCATTACACTTAAATCCAGAGTTAGAAGTCGCTCGAGTATCAACCACTACTACAAACCCTAACATTTCAGAACAATCTACTGTTGAACTTCCTGAAGTCGAATCTCTGATTCACAAACTTCAGCGATTTTCCATTTCTCCTCAAAGGTCTGATAAATCTCAAGGCAACGTGACTTCGCAATATAACCCTACTCATCCCCTGACTAGGCTATAGAGTGAAAAGTTTGGCTTTCAGCCAACCAAATTACCTCTTCCCACCAGGAAAAGAGCAAGGAAATCAACTAAAGAGTCCGACAGTGAGACTCTTTCGTCAACATCATCCATCTCAACTTCTTCACCGCGAAGTCAACCATCCACTCCACCACTTCAGATCATCATCCATCCATCCACTGGAACCCCCACAACTCTTCCTCAATCATCTACAATCATAGTATCCTCATCTTCCCAGCCACAGGGATCATCTTTTGCACTTTCCACTGTTAGTAGTATAGCAATGGCCCAGTCTCCATGGAATAACCCTGGGTCAGTCTTAATGCTTGCACCTTTGAGTCAAGTACCAGCCCATCCTGAGAAATGGTTGCCTAAATTTAATCCCGAGGCAGGCATGCTAGTAGAAGAGCACATAAACAACTTTATGCTATCCATTAATCTCAAGGGGGTTACTAATGAAGATGTTGTTTTTCGACTCTTTCCTTATACTCTGCAAGGAACAGCCGGATCATGGTATTTTTCATTACCCTCCGAATCTATCACTAGTTGGGATATCTTCCAGGAGCAATTCCTGACCAAGTTTGGTGATGACAGGTCTACGGCAACGTTAATCAATGACCTATCCAACCTTAGGGCTGAATCTAGAGAGCCTATCAAAGATTTCAATTTACGTTTTAATAAAATCCTAAACAAAATTCCTACTGCTTCCCAGCCCAGTGAAGAAGTACGAAGTGAATGGTATATCACCACTCTACCATCAAACATAGCAATCTTCATGGACAGGGCTAATAAAACAACCTTAGCTGAAAACATGAAAGAAGCAATAGCAGTAGAGAAACATATAATAGCCCTGGAAAAGAAATTCGCGATAGAGGAACGTAAATCCAAGAAAGTCACCTTCAAGGAAGACTCCAAGAAGAAACAAGAAAAAGATCCATTCGATTTGGAAGGATTGCAGAAATTTCTAAAGACCATGTCCACTTAAATGGTCGACATCAAAAAGCAAGTAGCAGAAACTTCTTCAAAAAAGTCCTATAGAGCTTTTAAAAGAGGCCCTTCAATGGATTCAAAGCCACCCAATGCTATTTCAAATGCTGAATCCGAAGAAGAGGAAGAGGAAATTGCCACTGAAGGGAAAACTGAAGAAGAGGTTGTGGAATTACAAGGAATGTGGGATTTCATCCTCCCACAAGAAGAAGATCAAGAAGTATTCCCAGATAGAACATGAAGCAAAAATCAGCTTGATCCTCCCCAAACTATCCCTAAGCCAAAGAGCGCAAACTCTACAATAAAGGATAAAGTCGCAACAAAGAAAACAACATCTAAAGTGACTCAAACCAGCCCAATCCAAACAGATGAATCAACTCCATCTAAAACACTGATCGTGTCGGATGAAATGGAGTAAAATATTATAGAAGATATGAAAAAGACTAGGGCCAACATCACCCTTTACAAACTGAGCAAGTTAAAGCATCAACAGAAGATAATGATGAAAGAATTATATGCTGTGCCAGTTCCACCTTTTCCTGCCGCTATACTTTCTCAAGCTTCTCATAACATGGGAAGACCTCCAACTAATGCGATCAATAAGATTGATCCAAATGACATCGCTCTAATTGGAGGAAGATCGAGATCTCATACTCCCTCGTTTCTCCTTACTTATGAAATTTTCAATAAAAATGTGCACAATTGTTTGGTAGATTCTGGTGCTTCATCCAATATTTTAGCAAAGTCCATATGTGTCAAGTTAAACGTTCAGCTGCAGAAATCCACTGTGCGCATAGTTCAGCTAGATCAATCTCAAGTCGAAGTGATTGGCGAACTAAATCAAGTAACCATAAGGTTGTCATCCAACCCAAAGGTATGTCAAGTTATTAAAATTTTAGTTGCTGATATTCCAGAATTCTATGGCTTAATTTTTAGCAGGGATTGGTCAGAAAAACTTCATGGATACTTCGTAACTCACTGGTCGCACATGTGGCTGCCATACAATGGTAAACCAAATCAAATAAAAGTTGAACGAGAATTACACCAGAAATACATAGTAATGGAGCTAGAGGGGGAAAATGAACCAGTAGCATATAACAGTAGCATTATTGGCAATTACTCGGTAGATTCTTTCATGAGAAATTTCAATGCTCATGCGTCACCCTGTTTAGAACACTCTGTTTTGTCCCAAGTCGAAAACTTTTCTCGAACTGATAGTTCAAAATGTATCAATTTTCTAGATAGTCCTGTAAATAAATCTTTGTTTTGGAAATTATTTTTTGATGGTTCTAGATCTAATGAAGGAGCAGGAGCACGATGTGTTCTGATTAGTCCAGAAGGAGATAAAATCATTCTAACATGCAAACTCGAATTTGATTGCACCAACAATACAACAGAATATGAGGCTTTGGTCCAAAGGTTGTATAAAGCAATCGGGTTAGACGTCAAGTATCTTCAAGTTTTCAAAGACTCTGAGATTGTGGTTAAACAGGTACGTAACACTATACATTGCTTATCAGGTCATTTAAAACATTATCAATCCTTAGTTCAAGATCTGACTGAGCATTTCGTAGCATTTAATATCTCTTCAATTCCCAGACTCCAAAACGCAAGTGCAGACCTTTTGGCTAACGTAGCTTCTAAGCTTATTCCTTCAGAAGATTTTAGTCCAGATAGATTCTCGATAGAATTAATCTTTAGACCATCCATTCCTTATAACATCACAAATTAGAGAGTATTCAATGACAATCCTGATATTGTAAATTTCCTCACATCTGAAGGATCCTACTCCAATCAAATAATTGACGATGACCAACATGATCGACAATTGCAACAAGATAGCACTAACAATGCTATAACTAAGTCGATAGTCAAGTTAGAAGACTTGTACGATTTGAAGGATCGATTTAAAAGGTCTACCAATTCAAAACTCCAAAGTTCAACCTTGGACTACGAATTAGTAAACCTAGGAACCGATGCCAAACCACAAAAAATTAATCTAGCTCTCGGCCTAGCACCTGAAGAAAAATTAGCGTATATTCGTCTTTTGAGACAATATAAAAATGTTTTTTCCTAGAATTATGATGAGCTTAAAACATACAACACTTCCATCATCCAACATACTATTCCCATGATCGATAATGAAAAACCTATCCAACAAAAGCTGAGAAAGATCCATCCCAATTTAGAAAATCAGATAAAAATTGAGCTTAATAAGTTATTGAAAGCCAGAATAATCTTTCCCATCAGACATTCCAAATGGGTGTCCAATATGGTACCTGTTAGAAAGAAAAATGGGGATATTAGGATCTACATTGACTTTTGAAACCTTAACAAGGCCTATCAAAAAGATAATTTTCCTTTACCACCTATGGAACAGATATTGCAGGCAGTGGCGGGCTCAGAATTAATGTCTTTCTTGGATGGATTTTCAGGATATAATCAAGTGTTGGTACATCCTGATGATAAATTGAAAACCACATTTAGAGCTAAATTGGGCACATATGCATATCGAAAGATGCCATTTGGTTTGATTAATGTTGGTGCCACATTTCAGAGAGCCATGGACATCGCATTCAAAGGTTTAGTCAATAAATCTATAGTAATTTATTTGGATGATATAACAGTGTATTCAAAGAAACGAAGCAACCATCTTAGATATTTGAAACAAATCTTCCAACGATGTTTAAGGTATGGAATTTCACTTAATCCAAAGAAATATTTTTTTGCATTAAGTGAAGGGAAACTTCTAGAATTCATAGTGTCAAAATCCGGTATTCACATCGATTCTCACAAAATCAAAGAGATTTCTGAAATATCTTTACCGCATAACAAAAAAGCCATGCAATCTTTCCTTGGTCAGATCAACTTTGTGAAAAGATTCGTTCCAGATTTTTCATGAATCGTTTCTCCTTTGCAAGCCATGATTAAAAAGAACTCAAATTTTAAATGGGGCCAAGATGAACATGAAGCATTCAACCTGATCAAACAAGCTATTATTAATGCTCCATCGTTAGCAACTCCAAATTTTTCAGAGCCTTTTATTTTATATAAATTTGCCTTGGATAGGTCATATGCTGTGATACTCACTTAAGCAAGTCAGGAAAAAGTGGAAGCCCCAATTGCGTTTTTCAGTTCAAATTTACAGGGTGTTGAATTAAATTATTCAGATGTGGAGAAAGAGGCTTATGCTGTTTTCAAAATGGTCAAATACTTCAGACCTTTCTTACTCAAAACCCATACTAAAATTATAGTACTGTTTCCAGCGGTAAGGAACCTTCTAGTACAGAAGGAAGTGGGTGAGAAAAGGGCCAATTGGGTTACTGTCTTACAGGAATATGACATTGAGATTAAACCAGCAAACATTGTAAGAGGTCAAGGCTTTTGAAAAATGTTGGCTGGAGCGTCGCAAATTTATGAAATTCCATCTGCAGAGGTACAAATGTACGAGGTAAGCCTAAACGATGCAGAGTCATTATACACTGATATCATTTATTATCTTAAGAATGGGTATGCTCCTTCACACCTCGATCATACTAAGAAAAGAGCTCTAAGGTTGAAAGCCAAACAATATCAGCTCATAAATGATATTCTTTTTAGAATAAATTATGATTATGTTCTTCTTAGGTGTCTTGAGAAATCTGAAGCTGAAAAAGTTTTGTAGGAACTCCACGATGGGCCAGCAGGCGGACACTATGCTGGAGATGCTACTGCACATAAAATCTTGCACGCAGGATATTACTGGCCCACGTTATTTAAAGACTCGCATAGTTACGTGAGGAAATGTCAAGTCTGCCAAACTACTGTTGGAAGACAAAAGAAGCCATCCTTGCCACTACAGTCGGTTAACATTGACCAACCTTTCAGTCAGTGGGGATTGGACATAATAGGTGAGATCATTCCTCACTCTTCTAAGCAGCATAGATACATCCTCACAGCAACAGATTATTTTACTAAGTGGGTAGAAGCAGTTCCACTCAAGATGGCTAATGCTGAAAATATCATTGAGTTCATAGATCAATTTATAATCACCAGGCTTGGATTGCCTTCCCCTTTAATGTTTGAAAATGCATCATACTTTTCTGGAAATGTAATGACTGAATTTGCACTTAAAAGAGGATTCAAACTTAAGTATTCAGCCAATTATTACCCACAAGGCAATGGGTTGGCTGAGTCCACAAATAAAAACCTAATCAAGATTATCAAAAGAACAGTTAACCAAAATCATAAAAATTGGCATAAGGCTTTCATATATGCTTTATGGGCAGACTGAATAACGCAAAAAGCTTCTATCAGCACTTTTCCCTTTAATTTAGCTTATGGGAAAGAAGTGGTTCTTCCGACTCATTTAGCAATTCCCTCTTTGTCTCTAGTTCAATACATTGATGAAGTACCCACTTCCTCCTTACAGCTACGACAAATGGAAATAATCAAATTAGAAGAACACCAAGAACAGGCTAGGAAAACGCACGCTCATCATCAAGCACTAGTAAAATCCTCTTTTAATTCAAACATAATGACCAGAAAAGATTTTCAGATGGGAGACTTAGTTTTAAAATGGGACAAGGCTCATGAAGAGAAAGGCAAACATACAAAATTTCGAAGAATGTGGCTTGGTCCTTTTCAAATTGTAGAAGTCATAGGTCCATCAACGTTTATGTTACAGGATTTAGCAGGTAAAAGAGACTCTTTGCCTGTTAATGGACAAATTCTCAAGAAATATTTTCCATAGAAGATTATTCTTCTATTTTTTGTAGAGTAGTTATTTTTCTTTTCATAATAAAACCAGTTGTGAGTAGTTACATTAGGCATTTATGAAAAAGACACTAATTCTCTTTCAGATTTTGAAAATTTCACTTGTATAAATAGCAAATATTTTGGAAAACTGATCTTTATTATTGATAGATACAGTTAAAGACTCTATCCCAGATATGATACTAGTTTCAACTTCAAAAACTTTGATGAAAACAATCTTTAGTGAAGAAATTGTTTTATCTCAGTACAATGAAAGGTATCAATAACAAAATAAAGGTTCTCTGTAGAACAGATGTTTCCAAAAAACTCTATTATTGTCATCCAGAACTATCTTAAGGAAACAATGACTTCCTCCCTACTAAAGAAATCACAACTTTCAGAGGAACAACCCAAGGATACACTTTATCTTGAAGAATAAGAGGTCTCATCATGGGCCGTCTTATCATAATCACAGATATTATAACTTGTTTACTTTGCCAATATTGTACACCACAACAGGTTAATGACTCAAGATTGTTGTAATCAAAAGACAAGGGGTCTCATCATGAGCCAGCTTGTTCAGCAAAGTTATAAATCAAGTGAATGACCGTGTCATAATTTGGCTACCAAACCAAGTCATTGTTCTTTAAGAATAAAAAAGAAAATCAAAGAAATAAGTGTGGATATGGATTTCTCTTTGAAAGTTGTAGGCTGCCTTAAGTAGGATACAAGATCATTACTGGGTAACATGTAACCCTGTCGAGGCTATAAATGCCTGCTGGCAGCAGAGGCTCTACCTACGACAAATGAGCATATTCAAAATTGGTTTACAGAGAAGACTTTGTTTTATCTTTACAAGACCAAGTAATGACTGATGTAAATACAAGGACTAGCCTGAGGAAGAAAATAATCAAAGTTGAAAATAGTTGAAACAAAATATCATTGACAGGTTAAAGCATAATGTACTTTATCTTTCCATAATAAAGTTTAATTTTCTGAAAAATTTTCTGTTTTGTAAGTTTAGAAAATTCAATAGAAAAATAGAGATAATTGGTTCTTCTAAGTGAATCGCCAATTGTTGTGGTCACCAACAACTCCCCTCTTTATTTAGTATTAGCAATAAGACTATGTAAGTGGGGACCCCTAGTCAAAAATTCAAAAAATTAATTAGTGCTCATATATGTTACTCCTTAAGAAACATCGCATCGCGCAGAGAATGATAGGACATTTTCTTATGAGTCAAAATGATGAAATGTGAGATTGCGGCGCGAACTCCATCGCATCGCAGGCATTAAGAAAAACTCACATTAGAAAACCTTAAAAAATGCCGATATGCGATATCGCATATCGCATCTCGCAAAATTACATGAAAGACACATAATGATTTAACGATTAAGTGATCTGCGATCTTGCGATACTGTGATCTATGATCTTGCGATAGTGCGATGAAGGAACCTTGCGATAGAACAACACGATGAAATTGTGGTAATGCGATACAACGAAATGCGATACTACGATGCAAATCGCAGAAACATTCCATCGCAGATTTTCCTGGCTCAATATTCAAGAAAAAGTTTTCCATAAACTAAGAACTGGTTACGCGCTTTAATGATAATTAATGTATTATATGCCAGTTGTTAATAAAATATGGTTTTGTGTTGTTCGAAGAGCCAGTTCACGTCAGGTGGCGTGTTTTTGCATATCCATAGCATTTAAAGCTTTCCTGTCATTATTTATTATTATTACTCTCTCCTCACTTGTGAACTGCAGGAACGAAAAACAAAAGTTACACAAAGCAATGTGCAGGAAGCTATGAGGAAAAAGGGTATATCTCCAATGTTTAAAGACAGAGAAAGGACGCCCTCATAAACAGATATCGCATGCAACAGAGCCGTAGATTCACAGGATGCTCCTGAGCCATCCATTACAGATCTTTCATATACAACAATGGTTGAATGAGTACTGAATGATGCTGATATCAACAGGCAGTTTAATGCTCAAGGTCAAGAGCTCACAAGGACATTATTTTTACAAATTTCGAAGCTTTATACCCGATAAGTATGAAGAGGCGCAAAAGGCAAAAAATGCATCAGAGAAGCCTGGATCAAAGAACGGAGGCAGTTTCTGATGCGCGATTAGCGCCTAGCACTAATCGCGCATCGCTGAGAAAATTGTTCGAGAAGGAAAGCCTCTAACTGCTCAGTCACCTGTAAGCCCGAGAAGTGCAAGAAAGCAATGGTAAAAAACAAACTGGAAATAGAAATCTAAAGAAAAGGCAGAAGCAATCCAAAGGGTTAACCAAGTGAACTGACATTATTACTGGGCATACGCAGTAAGTCCACATAGTCAGAGGATGACTCTCGAGTATATCATCGACTTTGCTGAGAAGATGGTGCCAGCTCTTACCAATTATGTTTTCTTACCTCAACCAAGAGCGGAAGACAGTCAGCCGACTCTACCCAGGCAAATACTGAATGCTTGCAACATTAAGGAGCCAATGCAGAAATAGTTAGATATTAGATTTAATTTTTAGAAATACTTTTGTTTTATTTATGCTTAGAAAAAGGGCGGTCTTTTAAACCGTATCCTGAATCTGTGTAATTAAGTTATTTAGTTAGTAGTATTTAAACCCTTCTCATGCATTTAGAGAAGGGTCCAGAAATTTATCAAAAACTTGTGCTCAGAACATGCACTTTTGCACCCTCAGAGGAGGTTTTGGTGAATGAATGGAACAGGATTTGTTGATGTTTGCATTTGATGTCTGCTATTGATGTTGCACTTCTTTACTCTTAGTGGATGTTAGAACAAGGAGAGATAAATCATTGTCGCTTGAAGCTTATGAGTAGGACTAGTCATAAATGGTATTTTTATCTCTTGACCATTTCTACTTATATGTTAAAGTGATATATAGTTTTTAGTTGTTTATGTATTAATGCATGAATGCCTGAGTTAATAGCTATTTATTTATGCTTAATGTATGAATAGCTCATTATACGATATGTTCTTCACAACTGTTTCGTCTAAATTTTTATGCGAAGTGGTTCATCTTTATTGATTTCCTTTCTTATAATAGCTGAATGATTTTTATTACCAGTTGTTATTTGAAATCTTTTTAGATCGCATAATAGAAGAATTACATGCCGGGTTAGTATAGACTTAGATGTTGCTACTTATTATATTACAATAGCATAGCATTAGATTACAATTAGAATTAGAATATCTTAATTAGGATCTGTTAGACCAGGAACATCAAATTCTACACACACACACTCATAGATTGGGAAACTGGTTCCATATCCCTAGTCGGACCCACTATACCAAATGGATAAGGAGCTATTAACCAAGGTCCAGACTAGGCCGGTATCCCCCTTGTTGTAGACCTGATTTTCGGGGCTTCAACAGAAGGAGTCCCATGTGTGCAGACTGAAGAAGGCCCTTTATGGCCTGAAGCAAGCTCCCAGAGCTTGGTACTCCAGGATAGATACATACTTGCAGGGGATGGGATTCACAAAGAGGGAGGCAGATCTGAACCTTTACTTTATTGTGATTGGTGAGGAGCCTCTCATTCTGGTGTTGTATGTGGATGACTTGGTCATTACAGGTGCATAGATACTCATAGAGCACTGCAAGAGAGATCTTGTGGTGGAGTTTGAGATGAAGGACATCGGCTTGATGCATTACCTTTTGGGTTTGGAGGTGTGGCAGGAGGAGGGGCATTTCTTCTTGGGGCAGGGGAAGTATATTATGGACATCCTTGGCAGATTCCACATGGAGGATTGTAAACCCATGTCGACACCGATGATCACCAACTAGAAGAAGCTTCATGCTTCGGATTCAGAGTTGGTGGATCCCACATTGTACAGTTAGATGATTGGTTCCTTGATGTATTTGGTCAACACTAGACCAGATATTTGTTTTGCAGTCAACACGATGAGTCAGTTTATGTGTGAGCCTAGGAAGGTTCACTGGGTGGCTGCAAAACACATTTTGCGGTACTTGCAGGGGACAGTGGATTATGGTTTGGACTGCAGGCAAGGGGATGGAGTGAGACTGACATGTTATACTGATTCTGATTGGGCAGGTTGTTCTTCTGATAGGAAGAGCACTTCAGGGTGCTGTTTTGGGTTGGGTTCAACAATAGTGTCATGGTTCAGTCGGAAGCAACAGTCAGTAGCATTGAGTTCAGCAGAAGCAGAGTATATGGCAGCCAGTCTAGCTAGTTGTGAGGCCATCTAGCTTTGCAAGATGTTGTTTGGCTTATTTGGTCAGCCGTTGAGACCTTCAGTGATTTACTGTGATAATCAGAGTTGCATTAAACTCATGGAGAATCCATCATTTCATGACAGGTCAAAGCATATGAGGATCAAATATCATTTCATCAGAGACTGTGTTCAGAAGGGCACTGTGAAGCTTGAGTATATTCTCACTGATGATCAGGTTGCAGATATTCTTACCAAATCCTTACCACGAGGCAAGCATGACTACTTCAGAGACAAGATGGGTGTGGTGAGTAACACCTTCCTCGGTAAGAGGGAGTGTTGAAGTTTGGTACCGGAGGGCAGGTGGTTCCCTCAGGCTTTGATCTTTGGCCTAGGAAAAAGTGTCCAAAAGAATTTATTTTTTCCCCTAAAGTGACTTTATAATTTTTATAAAGTCAAATCTAATTTAAAAGTGACTTTAAGTGAGAAAGTTACTAAAGTCTAATTTTAAAGTGCCTTTAATAAAGTCAATGTAAAATTAGAAGGGAAAAGTGACTTTGGAAATAAATGACTAAGTGGGTCTTTATTAAAGTGGGGTGAATTAAAAAATAGAAAGTGAGATTTAAATGAGCATTTAATCTCATCCCTAGATCTCAATCTATTTCAGCCATTGGATTTAGGGATCACCCAAAAGTCACTTAGGGTTAGATTAAAGGAGGAAAAGGAGGAAAAGGTCATTCATTCTTTCATGAGCAGATTGGGAGAAGGAAAGCAAGAGAGCAAGGGAGATTTTTGGATAGGGAGGAGAAGGAGGCAGTAGCTTGGCACACATTCCAAGGCAACATTCCATCAAGTCCGTACAGTTGAGTTAGCATACAGTGAAAGGCAGATTTTTGGGCACGATTTTCAAGGAGGCGATATAGCAGTTTGCACAGAAATCAAGGAGCAGAAATATGAGTTTGCTGGCATGATTTTCAAGGAGGCCGCACAAAAAATTTTCAAGGAGGTCGTACAACAGTTTTTGGCATAGAAATCGAGGAAATCATACAGTGGAATTTATGGCAGCTTGCACAATTTTCTAGGTAGGTCGTATATTAGAATTTAAGGCTGAAAATTAGCACAGAAATGAGGAGGATGTACAACATTTATTGTTGTTCAAATTTTTCTGTTTGTAAGTTTTTCCAGTTCACTGTGAGGCACGGAAAATGAGATAAGTTGTAAAAGTTTACTTGCTGATTTTTGCTGAATATTTCTCACTGTAAAAAGCATTTTTCAGAAATAAGGAGCTCTCGAACTAGTTTTTCCCAAGAGTTGTAGGGGGTTTCTCCAGAGTCACCTTGACCAAAAATTACTGTGTTTAAATGTGTTAAATGCCTGTTTGTACCTACTGATTTTTTTATTTTTGCATTTTCTAGCATTCTGTAAAATTTCCAGAATTTGTGTTTTCAACAAAATTTATTTTTCATTTGTTGAATGTGTGGATATGGGACAAGGCATTTAAATATTTTGGAGAAATACGGTGAAACTGAAAACCGGGGTGGGAAATGAGAAATTTTTACACTATACTTACATTTACAGAGTTGCAGCAACCATTTGAAATTGAGACAGATGCCTCCAACTATTCTATTGGTGCAATTCTACCTAACTGCATCGAGTGGCCTATCACTATGAGACAATTTCTAATTAAATTTTAAAGAACACCACCTATTATAAATAGATGTATTCTGTAATGAAGGCATCCCATCAGTGGAAACATTACATTATGGGGAAGGAAATGATCATCCACACAAATCACCAACCTCTTTGGATTATAGAGACACAAAGGAACTTGCAGAATGGTCACCATCATAAGTTGTCTACATATCTGCAATGATTCCACTTGAAAATTAAATACAAGAAGGCCACCACCAATCACTTTGGATATTTCCTTAGCCGTCCCATTTGTAGGACTAACTACTATTCTCAACTTTTGTGGCAATGAAACCTTTGTATGGTCGCAATTGTACAAGAATGATCCAACATTCGTGACCACATATCAAATTCTAGTGGATGGCATCAAAGTTCCATATTTCCATCTCCATGACACATTATTATACCACCTGGGATACCTTTTTGTTCCTTCAAGAAAGCATACCAAATCTATTTGGGAGGCACACTACAATCTAGTCTCAAGTAACTTTTGCGTGGAGAAAATTGTGGACATACTATAGACGTATTTTTATTATCAAAAACTTTTATAAGATGTTCGAAGACATATCGGATCCTACACTACTTGTGATATCACCAAGACAACCATCTAGAAGCTGGGCTTGTCCACTCCTCTACCTACTTCTATCTAGCCCCACGAATCTATCTCCATGGACTATTTATGAGGCCTCCCTTCTACTAAGCATGGTAATAACTATGTATTTGTGGTTGTGGGTAGATTTTCTAAGATGGCCATATTTTCATCTTACAAGAGGAGTATCAAAATACAGGACACTAAGCTCACCAAGTTGACTACATTCCATCTTGGGACTAATAGTGAGACAAAGTTCTTCAATAGGATGATAGTGCACATACTACACATGTACAACTGTAAGCATCTATGAACCTAGAATGAGAACCTTCCTTGTGTTAACCTCTGAACCTAGGGTAAGAGCCTTCCTTATGTGCATCTATGAACCTAGGATGAGAGCTTTCCTTATGTTGTCTCACTGTCCTCGACAAACCTATGATAAAGTCAATGGAAATGACCTCCCATTTCCACCCTGGAATTGGAATCAGCTATAGCATTCCGCCTAGATGCTTACACTCTACCTTCACCTACTGACAATCCAAGCACCTAGGCATAAACGTTGCCATGTCTCTCTTCAAATTTGGCCAATAACAAAATTTCTTCACTATTGTCACCATCTTCTGATAACCTTAGTGACCTAAATATGGTTTCGCATGAAATTCCCTCAATATCAACTTCTTGAGCTCATTACTATCTTGCACATATATCCTGTCCCTAAATATCACAAATTCATCTACCGTGAGACAATAGTGCACATCTTGTGAACTTGCATTTGTACCTACACCTATATCACTACATTTACCTTTACCCATACCACTACTTGTACCTCTCCCTATACATTTAATTTAGTGCAACTTGTGCACAATCTCTGCATACCTGTCATCTTCTTGGCCTACTTGCAAGATCCTACCATGCAAATCTGTCCAATAGGAGCTCATAACTATACTGTGATTTACCTACATCCACCTACTAAGGGAATATACCACCTTATTCTCTCTGCCTTGGATATCCCCGATCTCAAAGCTGAAATCATTGATCATGGGCAAGAACCGAGCCTACGTCCTATTCAAATTCAGTTGTTCAAATAGATACCACAAACAAATGTGATCACTCATCAATAAAAACCTCTTGCTAAGAATATAGTGCCTCCACATCCTTAATGCATGTATGATTGCTTCCACATCAAGATCATGTGTCAAGTAGTTATACTCGTGCTCATTTAGTTTCCATGACTCATAGTATACCACTTGTCCATCCTGCATAAGGACTGAACAATGTCCTCTCTTGAAAGCATCTGTAGTTACTACAAACTCTTTATCTACATCTACAATCTTTAACACTAGTGCATGTGTCAACAACTTCTTGAACTACCCAAAACTGGATGCACACTCCTCTGTCCATTCAAACCTCTTACCTTTCCTCTCCAATGATGTGATAGGAGATCCAATTTGTGAAAAAAGCTTGATGAACCTCCTTGTTAGGGTCCTATAATTTTTATAGGATTTCTTGATTACAGTTGAGCATTATTATATTTCAGATATTGTAAATAATATTCGATGTTGTAAATTATTTCCAAAAAAGGTCAAAACATTAAGAAAAATAAAAAAATATGCTTGCAAGATGAAATGCAGCATTGGAGGATAATTAAGTACATCTAGATTTAATTAATCACATCATTTAAACGTGATTAAATAAAACTACAATAAAAGCCTTAGTATTATAGTTTCATTTTGTTGTAAGGTTGAAAATAAAAAAAAGGGATTTTGTCACATGGGGTTAAATGGTTTGTTCCTTCCCACTCGTCGATCCTCTCGCTCCATAGATCGATGACTTGCATTATGTTTCGCCCACCCCTCACCATCCAAAACTTTACCATCTGGTGGGGGGGGGGGGGGGGGGGGGGGGGGGGGCGGTGTCTGAAATGGGTGGTATTCAAACCCACCGCCACAATAACGTGTCACCATTCCATGATTTTGTGACCCCCCTTTGCCGAAACCATTAACCACCTTTCCCCCTCCGAAAATTAGTTTCTTCCCCGACCAATACCATTGTTCTATCCACTTACCATGTCCCCATTTCATCACCTCTACCACTCGCATCACGTAACGTATCCTCTGCCCATTACTCCCATGCTAACATCCACTCACCATGTCTCTCCTCATCTCCCACTCCTATTAATCCAGCTAATCATATTTCCACCAACCATGTGCCTCCATGACACTCCACACCTGCACATCACATGTTTGTTTCATGGTCAGTTAAAAATATGTTTTTCCCTATGCAACACAGTAATTTCAAACATTGTTTATAGGCAACTAAGAACATATTTTCAAAAATTGAAAGAGGTTTTTTCTTCTAACATAGTTATTCACAAAAACCTCTCTCAGTTTTGTAACCATTATTATTTGGGAGATGCTAAGAATTCTTTGAATCCATATGTTCGAGAACTTTCCTATTTTAGCCACCTTTTTACAAAAACTATTGTGGATAATGAGGGATGAATATTGGGAAAGTGGAGAAGGTTTTTGTTCCCTAGATAATCAGATACAAAAATGTCTCTCGTTTTTGTAACAACTATTATGGTTTGGGATATTTGGATGAATCTTTGCAGTTATGCTTTCATGAATTTTCTTGTTTAGTCATATTTTTGTAGAATATATTCTCACCAATCAGAGATGACTCTTTTGAAACTGGATGATTTTTGTGTTCCTAACATGCCAAAGTACAATAACCTACTTCATATCTTACACAACTATTGGAGAATGATAGATACATTTACATATTTACAACCCATTTGTGAGACTGTGCAAAGTCCTGTTTTAGACATCTTTTTGTAGAGAATATTATGAACAAATGGAGATGAATTTTGGGAATTGGAGTGAGTCTTAACTCAAGAAAATATATATATACAATAACCTCTCTCACGTTTTATAGAAATAACTCAGATTGAGATAGAAAAATGGATGACTGGACCCTATTTTGGAGAATTTCGGGAGGAAAATGCTCAATGACGGTTAGCCACCTCATCAACTAAGAGTTGTAATCAAATTTGAATTTCTCTTCTTTGTCAACGTAAATCCATAATGATAGTGCCAAGTATATACATTAGTTTTGAATGTCCTACATTTTATTTCTATTTGGTTAAAACAGTTTAGGATATTTGTAAAAAGATCTTGAGATTTTTATCAAGATATTTTAGTTTAGAATTTGTATAAATACTTCATCATTTGAGGTAAGAAAGGGTTGGGGCTTGTATGAAGAAATCTATTTTCCAATGTAAAGATTCTCATTGAGCTCAAATGGACTGATAAATATTACAAAGACTCTACACAATATACTTCTATTGTGATATATTGGTGTTCTTTTCCTTAATGTAATTGTGTTTCCACTGTTATTCTTTGTATGTTTATCATCTGAAATCTAATTGTAAAACAAGATATGTGAAAAATAAGATATGTTTTTCAACACCTTATTTGGACTGCTTTTACAATTTGTATGTTTTCTTCTAAGTCTGATTGAAAATTTCTTAAATGCTTTTCAATCCCTATTGAAACACGCCTTTTCTCCATTCCATAATTCAATTTAAAGATCAAGTAAACATAGCTAACTTTCCCTGTAATTACTCCTTTGAACTTTTGGTGTAGTATCCAAATTTATTTGGTTCCATTTCCCAATGGGTTCCTCTTGATATTCCAAACAAACCATTTTCAAAATCAAACTCTTAGCCCAAAAACTAGCCTGAAAATACCAGTAAACAAATCTAAATCTCATAGAGAGATCCCCCTCTCAGTTTAGGAGGGCTAGATCCTCAACTTGAAAGTGGTTTTGATGTTGCCTCTATGGTTTTTTTCTTTAGCCTTGAAATTATGGAATGCTAAAACTCCTGTAATAACTTACTAACCCCATGAAAGATCTCAGCTCATTCACATTCCTGGGAGCTACCCACTCCATGATAGCTCTTACCTTTTATGGGTCCACTACTATGCCATCTTTGGAAACCACATGTCCAAAGTAGTGTACCTCAGTTTGGAAGAAATTTCACTTGTTGAGCTTAACATACCATTGATTCTCTATCAACAATAACAGAAGTATTGCTAAATGCTCAACATGCTCTTCTTCATTTTTAGAATATACCAATATATCATCAATGAACACAATAACAAACTTGTGCAAATATATACACAACAGACTATTCATCAAACACATAAAGGTAGCCAGAGAATTAGTTAAACCAAATGGAACCACAACAAACTGATGATGCCCATAATTGGTCGAGAAAATTGTCTTGTTGACGTCCTCTTCTTTAATGTGTATCAGATTATATATGGACCTCAGATCAATCTTCGAGAACATTGTTGCTCCCTCCAACTGATCGAACAAGTCATCAATCCTCGATAGCAGATACCTATTCTTGATGGTCACTTTGTGCAACTGACTATAATCAATGCATACCTTGAGAGTACCGTCCTTCTTCTTCACAACAAATACCAGTTTTCCCCATGGAGATACATTTGCCTAGTGTACCCCTTGTTAAGCATTTCCTTCGACTGCAGCTTCAACTTTACCAACTCAAGTGTACTCATCATGTACGGTGCCTTTGATGCCTAAGATGCCCCTGGCACCAACTCAATAGAAAATTTTACTTCCTTGTGAGGTGGAAACTCTAAAATATTTGTAGGAAATACATCCTAAAACTGATGTGGAACTGAGTACCTGCTCAAAGCATATGCATCCTCAACCTCCTTTCCTTTGTCACTAGAAATGTGCACTACAAATAACACACACCTTTTCCTCTTACTATGCTTGGGTTGCATAGTTTTCACCATTCTTAATGATGTTTATTTCTTATTACCCCACAAGACTCGTTTTCCCCCATTTTCATCCAAGCACTCAATGGATTTATCATAACAATCCACCTTGGTTCTATGAAGGTATAACTAATCCATTCCCAATGACATATTGTATTATCCCAACGGTAATACATTCAAATATTCTGATCTAGTGATACCATTCAAATCAAATCCAAAAGCTCTTACCCAATGATTAACTGACTTCTTTGTACATGTAGCCAACTACAATAACCAAGACTCTACATGCACTTACTTATTCAAACCAGACTTATCCATGAGGTTGGGATTAACATAACTATAATTAGAAATAGGGTCAATCAAAATAGAAACATCTTGATCAAAGAGCTTAGCATATATCTCAACGATACATTCCTAATGGTCTTCCTGTCTCTTATCCAATGTTGCATAGATCCTAGGAATACTCTGCCCAACATCTCCCACTACCTCTGCCTCTTGAGCATTGTAGATCTGTGTTTTACCACCCAGATACTCTGGAGAATCACTCCTACAATTCTCTCCTTGAGAATTCCAAAATTGTAGAGGCTTCCATCCTTCATCCTTATTCTTCTCCTTAGATCGATGTCCCTATCCTCTTTCAGATGCATTTAACCTCTTAGACTGTGTTACATTCACTTTATTACCTGCACCCTAAGGGCTTGCTCCCTTTTTGTACCATTTTCATTTGTTCCTCGCATTGCCTTTCCATTCTAGTTTATTTTTATATCTATGCTTTGATTTCTCATAATAATGTTTTAGCTTTCGGATCGCCTCCTCCAATGATCTAAGCTCATCAAACTCAATCCCGTCTTCAAACGAAATCTGTAATCAACTAGAGAATCTCTAAATGTTGGCCTTGTCCTCCTTGAGTTAAGGCACATACCTCAGTAGCTTTAAGAACCTGCTAGTTTAATCCTCATCTATCATCAATCCTATCACTAGCTCATAGAATTATTTTTCCCTCTAATCACAATATCTCTCTGATATGTAACTATTCTTGAATAGTCTCTCGAACTCATTCCAAAGCAAGTCCTACTCATGAATACCTCTGACATTATTCACATATTCCCACCAAATATCTTCTATACCTTTGAGACTAAATGTAGCTATTATGGCTTTCATGTTCTCTGAATAATCATGCAACCTAAAAAAATTCCTCATACCAAGAAACTATGCCTCTGCATCCTGTGATTTCTTCATCTCTCCATCAAATGTAGGTAGCGTGGCTTTCTTAAACTCATCAAGAAAATATTCCTTGTCACTCCTCCTGTAAGGATTATAATGATATTAATCATCATTCTTGTTAGAAGAACTAGACTAATACTTAAGTCCATCACCTCGCCTATCTGGAGTATCCAAGGACCTACCATATTGGATCGTGTTGTCTCTATCATACATGTACTTGCCATGAGACTAGTTTCCATATGCCCCGTTAGTTCTATCCTCCTACTCATGGCGAATACGAAGTATTCTCTATTGCTGCAATTCTGACAAACTCTAAAGTATCACTACATTTACCTCTTCTTGTTTCTCTTGTGCTAGTATGATTTTTTCATTGTCTACCTTACGACCCCTTATGACTTCCTTTAAGCTTCTAAGTGTATCTTCCAAATCAAAAGAATTCCCAACACCATGCTACTCATCTGATCCATAGGGTGAGTCTTAGGAATTATAGTTTACCATCTTTCTAGTCATCTTTGATATTTTACCAGTAAGGTATATCATGTCAGTTGAACCAAATCACAATAAACCAATGTAATTTAGCATAATATGGGGAGGAAACTTGATCTACAGGATCAAAAAATTAGCATAATACATGTATAATATAATCCTTACAACATATAGAAATATAAGACATAATAAACTAAACATATAACCATCATTCTAGCTGGAGTCTAGTCATCAATTCATGACCATATCAACTACACATACCATACTCTCATGCATGGAAAAAAAAACCACATCACGATAAACCTAACAAAACGTGAATACTAACGTGTGTAAACAACATACAATCAACCATACATTCATGACAACGCACTCCACAACAACACCAACAACTTCCCATGGCAGCATCACTACAACCATAACCCATACCGTACAAATGAAACAAGCACATAGTCTCACAACACAAGAAACGCATATGCAACCGACATTAATGCATAAAGAAAACATAGTCCATCTAGTCCAAGGGGTGAACCATGCTTTGATACCACTCTTTAACACCCTCCTCCCACACCTACCTAAGTAAACAACCAACTGGGGTAGACATGTGACAAGAAGTTACCTTGATATGATTTGACTCCCTATGTGTTAGTAACAAGAAGTGGAATGAGACGAACACATTGCACATACCTTCCACATTAGCAAACAAACTCCCAGGAGCCATCCCAACTACTTAGGTAACCATCCCCTAAGAACAACTAAGTTTCTAGAACATTAAATCGCGCTCCCTTGACATGGACAAGCATATGTTTAGGAGGCTCCAGACACTCCCACAACATGGGTATCCATGTGTCTCACGACTTTTCTCCTCAGACCTATGCTTGTGACTTTGGGATTTGTGCAAATTTTTTAGGCATAGAGCCTAGGTCACTGCCGAGAACTTAATTGCAGGTTCTTAACTAAATTATAACAAAAAATAATGATACAAATGCAATTACTTGAACAAGGAAATGACTGGACCCATACTTACCATGACAAGCATTTCATCAAACATGTTGCAAAATATGTAATCTATGGGCTTAAACAAGATATCTGAGCATAGGGTTCTCATACTTATGTGAGAATTGCTAAGAAACATGGTTTCCCTATATCATTAGTTGCATTATCATCTCTGAGGTTATAAATACATTTTTCATCACCAAATTGGTCTCTACCGAAGCCTTCTAGGGCTCTAGATTGTTTTTTCCAACCAAGACTCTAGGACTAGAAACTCAACCCATAGCTAATACAGGGCTCTAGAGCATTTTCCCTATTATCCCCTATAATGTCCAACGTTGAGGAGGAGATCAAAAGAGGTAACTTCAAACCGCTTGCAGTTTAGCAGCTAGCCCTGCTAAACCAAAGAGTGATCTCTCTAAGTATTTTTCAGCCAATGAATAGAAAAGACATGGATTTTGGGCTAGATGTAAAAGTTTTAGTTGAGCTTTTGAAAATTTAGGGCTTTTGGGTTGCTCGATGAGGAATGAGGAAATGCAATTAGGTAGGGTCTAAAAGTTTGCAGTAGTAGGCATAAAGAGGAGATAGATAACATTTTCTAGCGATGGATTTAAGAATTTGGTAAATGTACTGTAGGGTTTGGAAAGCTTATAATTTCATAATGAGCATGTATTACCATGAATTCATTAATCTAGAAGAAGAAATACACAGACATGATGTTCCACATAACCAGAGCTTTGAATGTAAATAATTCTGCCTATATAATAGTAATATAAATGACATGAGGAAAGAAAAACATGTTAAGAGAGATGGATTCACTCATAAGAAATAAATATATAAAGGAAAAGACATCATAAACTCACTGCTCATGTATTCCTGAAAAATAGCCACAATTACCGAGTCCTTGAATAACTGTGTGAAAGCATAAGATACAAGTGTTCTCCTTGGAACTCCAACCCTTCTCTTTGAATGAGAAATCATACATATATACTCAAACAAACAATTTCCCCACCTTTGAGGGTCAAATCCCTAAGTTGTGGAAAAATTTCCAAGAATCTCTCAACCAACAAGTGAGAGTGAGAAGGTAAAAAAAAACTCTTCTCTTAGACTTCCATTTGAGTTTTGCATCATTTATGAGGCCTAGTTAATCCTCAAAATAACCTATCATGCTAATCTATTTTATAATTACATCATCAACAATTCAAAATACTGAATTTACATCATTAAACAAATATTTGGAAAAGACATGCTGAGAAATAATACTATAGGAAAAAACGCAGTGCAATGAGGCAAAAGTGCAAAACCATCTTCCAAGAGGATTTTGGAGGCCTTCCCATACGGAAAAGTGAGAAATTGATAGTTCATTGGAAGGCTGTGAGTGTATTTTTGTCATTTGACTACTAAAATAAGTGTTTTGGACAATACATCAAGGATAAAAACATTTTTTCCGAAGTTCAATCCAAAAACATAGCATTTGTTTCAAAATAGTGGCAGAAAGTGATTTTTTGGTGTGATTTTGAGCATTTTCTCCCAATATGTCTACTATAAAGCTTGAAAATGTAGATATATGACATGTAGGGGTGATTATCTATCCAATCATATAAGGTTTTTTGTATTTTGATGGCTGAGTAAAAAGCGCAACATCAAGGTGTTGTGCTTATAGCAATGTGTCAAAATTTCTTGGTTTTCTCTAAACATAGGGCTCAAAGATGGAGATATATCGCTCTAACCATAAAGATTTTTAGAAAATGGAGATAATGTTTTGTAGATAACGATGTTTTTAAGAAAAAACTATCTCATTTTCTAGACATTAATTTCATTTGCTCGGAATCCGTGCCACACAATCATGACTAAAACAGGAAATTAACTTGAAATTTTTTGTTTTCTCACATAGGTCTCCAAGAAAGTTTCATATATCAAAATATATGATACCTGGGTAAACATTGAAGGAGGATGTTGTTCCTTGGTATATTATTGAAAAAATCCTCTTTGACTTTTGTCATGTTCATCTCCATTTGGTCAGAAACATGCTTTGAAGAAAAACCATCCCTATGTGCCTCAAATGACCTCTTGATGAGTTTGTGAGGAACTGATCTCTTTGATGTTATATGGCCAGGGAAAATTTTAAGAACCCCCCCTAAATTTATATATATAATAAATGGGCGAATCTCCATGGTATATAGGAAAATTGGAAGGCGATTTTAACAATAATATAATATGTATATATAATTTTTTGGCGAATCTCTCCCCAGACATGGCAAATATTTTACTCAATTATAAAATCTTGTGTTTATTGAATACACAAATGAAATCATTGCATTTCTTTAAAATATCTTTTGAAATCAAAATTACCGAAATTACATATCGATAACCTAGTGGGTGTAGGATAAAATTCACGTGTGTCATTCACAGAAAGCATGAGAAAAAACCTAATACTATATATAAAACCAAGAAAAATTCAAATTCATCACTTCTAGGGACCTCGTAACCACCCTGCCAATACACAAGTATGTTCCCATTTGTAGTTAGAAAAATTACCCAAATTACAATCTATTTACTCCAGCATATGTTGGAAAGTTATAGAAGGATGACTAGTGTAATCAATCCATTCCTTTTAACCCTGGATTTGTTTCAATTTAAAACATAAGTATACAAATATACTTGTCCAATGTCTATGCTTTAACCATTCACCTTAAGATGTTTTTACAATATAATTTCGTAAGTCTATTTAATATCTTCATTATCATAAAAACCAACCGATATCCATCTTAACTCCACATCTACCACTCTTAGGGGGATGAAATCTATTTATCCCTCTGAGCACTTGGTAGACCCATAATTAAGATGGATCTAAGATGATAGAATTTCCCCTTTAAATAGTCTATGCTCACGTGAATACCATGGTATTACCATGGGTTAATACCATGGGTTATCATAAACCTGGAGCTTAAAAATTACTATTAGTAATTTATAAAAGTTAATAAAATTAATAGTTGATTTTTATTTTATTTTTTATTTTAACCAAGCCCCGAGAGGGATCAAATATTTTTTCACTCTATGCTACTTTGCATATCACGATACTTGATACCTCTCGGGGTTAGTAGATCCAGAGTAAAGATGGATCTATGCTGGTTTAATTCCCCCATTTAAATAGGCTGCATTCCAGGTGAATACCATGGTTCAATACCATGTGCCATTTTGGTGAATACCATGGGTCAATACAATGTGCCATTTTTATTTTTATTAATAATAATGTTTTTTTGCATGGTATTAATAACAATCTAGTCCATGGTATTTGTCCCATAGTATTTTTCCCATAGGTTTCACCTAAATATAACGCATTTTTTGAATGTTCTTAAATATAAGGTGATTTATGGGGTAAATATAAAAAATTATTTTATTTGTTTACCATACCTCTCGTTTATTTATATTTTTATTAATTTACCATACCTCTTTTACAAATATGGTATTTGGCCCATAGGATTCATTTAAATAAAATCTCTTTCTTGAGGCTTCATAAATAGAACTAGGGTTATGGACTAAATATAAAAAGAGGTTTTATTTATTTACCATACGTCTAGTTTATTTATATTTTTATTTATTTACCATACCTTTTGCGTAAGTATAAAAAGACATTTTATTTATTTACCCTACCTCCACTTTACTTATATTTTTATTTGTTTACACCCTTGCATGTATATAAGGTGACTTATGGAGTAAATATAAAAAATGTTTTATTTATTTACCATACCTCTCATTTATTTATATTTTTATTAATTTACCATACCTCTTTTATAAATATGGTATTTGTGTCTTTGGCCCATAGGATTCACTTAAATAAAACCTATTCTTGAAACTAGGCGAATGGATTCACTTAAATAAAACCTATTCTTGAAAATGGGCGAATGGAAGGTTGTAACTCCTAATTTCAAGGGCTAAATTTACCTTTTTTACCCTCTCCCTTAAATAAGGTGGGCTATTTGAGGTGATTTGTAAAAATGTATTCTGATACAAAATATTCGCCCACTAAAAATTTAAAACCCCTTAATTTCGCCAAAGGGCGAACATTCGAAATTATCCTTGTATATGGCTCAACCCTTGAGACATGTACTTCAGTATTTCACTTCTTATTTTCACTATGTGTGGTCTCTTATACCAAGTTGAAACCCTAGATCACTAGGAGGAAGAATTAGGGTTTAGTTTTGGGAAAACATGGGATTTTCATAGTTGTGAGGAAATTTAGGGAAACGAAAGGGAGAGGGAAATGGAAACGATATAGGAAAATTTGAGGGGATATTGAGGGATGTTAGGGAACTAAGGAAAGTGTCACTTTAGAATTTGGGTGAGGGGAAGGGTTTCAAATAAGAGAAACACACTCCAATGGTTTAGAAAGTGTACTCTGTCTAGGGTTTAGGTGGAAATGATGGAATTTGAGGATAGGTTTGATGGAGGGTGTTTAGGAAGGTGTAATTAGGATATAAAAAGGTGTATTAATAGTTGGACACAATTTTTAACCACAATTAACCATGGAAATCATGAAATCAGGAAGAATGTTTTCAAAACCCTAGGAGTGGGAAATGAAGCATTGCAATCACAATTAAGAGAACTAAGAGATTATTGAGCTTCATGAGAGATCACCAACCTATATTTTCTACACCATAACCTAAATATAATGGAGGAAATCACTCCAAAGAGGTTTGCATACTTGGAATGAAAACGTAGCAGTTGTGAGGATTTATGAATGAGATGAATTTTTTATGACCTAATGGTGACACTGAGCTGAATGAGGACCATGATGATATGATTGACATGATGATCATGAAATTTCAATGATGGCACATCAAAATGAGTGATGGAAATGATCAGAACATGAAAATTTTGAAAGGAGCAACAATAGGCCTAGACGGACTAGGTAGTGACCAAATTGTTTATTTTGAAAACTTAATGAAATGATAGAAATTTTGATTTTGAGACCCTAACAAATAACCTTGTAAAATCATATTTGATCATTGGTGACTAGCTGGACTAACAGACACTAACCTTGGCTCCAGTTGGGGATGGAAGCTCCTTGGAGGTGTCATGAACATCGTAGACCAGGTAGCCTTATTCGTTAGGCATGGAGTCAAAATACAAGAGAACAACCTCAAACTGAAAACTAACTAACGAACTAACTTTGACAAACAATAAACAAAATAAAGTGCTTGAATTTACTTATGGCAGGATGTAATGAACCTCATTAGCCTACCTATGAAAATACCTTATAGGCCCCATAAATTTAAAATTTTTGTCTTGATTACAATTAAAATTTCACAGTCATCATGAGTCCAGTGAGCCAAGGATCATAACCACATTGACATATCAAGGTAGAGAATCATATACCCTGAGTGTAATATCACATGCTCTCCTAAAATTCAACCCTTACAACTACTATAATATCTTGATGCAATGTTCCATGCAACATTAATAGAACATTTCCCTACATCTATTTTCAATAGAATGGGCATGCATCCTACTTCATGCATAATCAAAGCTACTACTATCTTATCTATTATGACGATGCAATAATACCTACACCATCGTTAAATAGTACCAAGATGAGGTGTTTAGATTTAGTTGTCAAAGTTTATAATTCAAATTAACCACTTACGATTTCATACACTTAATATGTTCTATTATTACATCATAATGAAATAAGAACATAATAATAATAATAATCCATCATTTTCATCATAAATATTACTCTTAAGCAATAGAAAGAATGAATATTGAACCTTATTGAGTGTACATAGTATAGATCTTCTCACCATCATGGACTATTTTGTTAATGGCATTATACCATCTGTTATGCATCTAGCCACCACTATCTGCCATGTTAACTAGAGACTTTATATAACATTAAATAAATACTCTGATCCATTAAAATGATCATTACCTTTAGATTCATCGGATATTACACACATACACATCCATAAAATCAGATTAATTACAATAATACAGATAGAAGCATCAATAGATAAATTATGCCATGCAAGTACAAAGGTGGAATACATCAGGGAAAGCAACTAAGCTTATAGTACACCTTATTGCATGCATTAAATAACATGAAGATCTAGCTTCATGATTTCAGACTTAGAACCAAAATCATTTATCAGGTATAATTACCATTTTCGAGCTTCTTAAGCATGGTCAAAGGAATAGTGATATGCACATCAAGCCACAATGGATGCAATCATTTCTTAAGGAAATATTAACATAGGTAATATATATATGAATAATGGTCACATGCCAATTTCTACCATGAATGGGTCATAGAACTGTTACCCACCGAACATGCTTCTACAATTAACTTAACACTTGAATGCAACCTGCATAATAAATACATTATTCCGTAATAAGGATAAAATAAACCATCATTATATCTGAGCTAACGGATTTTAATATTAGAACATGTAAGGATTAACAAAAAACACATACCATGCAAGTGAATCTCATGACGTTAGAGGAAAACATCATTAAATCTATTAATACATAAGCATATACTATTCATCAAGCATTCTCATGGCAAAGAAAACTTAAGAACTCTTCTTGTAAAGAAAATGGAACTATAACAAAGAGAGAGTAAGAATCATCATACATCCATTCCACGCATCTGACACCAACTAAAACCTCACTTGGAGGGAGGAGGACCAGCACCCAGCCATGACACTTATGATTCCCCCCAAGTCGAAGATCTTGCCAAGGATCAACTATTCTCCAATGGTTAATGCACTAGGTATTTAATACCCTCTTTCATGATTTAGTTACCATTAGTGGCATCTCGCTTTTATGGACTTTTCCATTTTCCTCGGTATTTTTCAAAAAAATCTCATCTTTATCTCCCATGAGGCTTTTCATCATAAAATCTTGCCTTTATATCCCATAAATATTTTATATCCGATGGATATTTATCTACCATCCATCCGATGGATTTGAAATCCATCCAAGATTATCTAGAATCACATCTAGAAGCTTTATCAAGAAAAATTGATCTCTATCCCATTCCTCATGGAATATGGAAAGCATCTCCTCTCTCTTGGTCCTCCACCCTCCAAGTGATTTATTTTATTAATTGATTTAATAACATATTTTCTTTTCATATTACATATCACCTAACTTTCCCTAGCTTAGGTTTATAATAGTTTAACACACAAGGAAGGGATGTTGCATACTCCCCCCCTTAAATTTTACACTATCCTTAGTGTATCACTACATCATGTCCTCGTTCATAGGTAGATGGTTTTTGAATACACAGCTCTCATGGCACTGCCATCTGATGCAATTTTTCCGATGTACATCGGCCACAAGGAGTGGTCCCAACATCTCTCCTCCCAAAGCTACATCAGTCTCAAGGAGTGCTCTCCTTTCATAGCTACCTGTAATATTTTTCAAACCATTTGGGAGAATTTATAGATGAAAATGTTTAACTATGATAAATATCATAATTTGTTACTTAATATTATTAAAGAAGCTATTGCTTATCGTATATTTTATCTGAAGAATGCATGTTATCTTCTTGCATTCTTTCAAGACTTTGTGTTCTTGTCGAACACCTGCTTCTTGTAGTCCCTCTACATACAATACATTAGTTAACATATTTTTCCACATTAACATGCCTGCAAGGTCATAACATATTAGTTCACATAACAATATATATTCATCGTAATTGTATGTATGCCAAAATGTATTTAACCATAGTTACTTATACCAAACTTAATTTCCTTCTTCTGGGTAACCTCTAGGTTTGTTTACCTAGTGAGACATCTATCCAATGACTATATGCATACCTGCATACAAGGTATGTTATATACACCAATACAAATTTCAATTTTCAACCTTGTAGCATATGTAGTAATACCGTCCCATATTTACTTTTGTACATAGTCCATCTGTGGTACAACCTACAATACCATCCTCATGGTATCACTTGCATGACATAAACTTTATCCACATATTTTTCCGCCATGTTAGTATTATACCAACATTCATTTAACTTTAATTGTGTTCAGTTTACAAGGAGTTTTTATTATCATGGTTCATCTATGTAATTAAGAAATGTTTATGTTAAGTGTAAATCAATTTGAGATTTCATGTGGTTACAATATCAGTCACATATTATTGTATTCATGCATATTTTCAACTTAATAATACCTTATTAATGTTCTAAAGCAGACTATTAACTCATGGATTTTGAAGTTTAATATTCATCACATCATTAATTCATCTCGTATGTTTTACTATTTCACTTTTTATGCCTCAACAACCTGTTGGCCATGCATAATTTTGTGTAGTTATACATTAAAGTTTTTACTATTTTTAATCCTACACTCCTTTTAGTTGTAAGTGTTTATGATCTCAGGGTATTTACATGTTAGATCATCCTTAACATTAAATCACCCTTTAGCAAAAGATCAATTATCTATTTTATGAATTCTTGTTTGAATTACGCAAAATTTCCATATGTTGTCTAGCCACCTTATTAATAATCCAATAAGAGATCCTCTAAAAATTGCTTGGTACAAATTATGATATCAATCTATTTAAATTGATTGTTAAATATCATTTAGCAAACTGAGTGGTCCATACCATTTGTTCTACTTCATTAATTACTATGGTTTACACTGAAGGATACTTATAGGTTCTATTATGCATATCCATCGAAGGATGCATATGTTCTGGAAATTTGTTAAAGTTAATTTTCCCCTTAACCATACATTCTTCCAACCGAGGAATGAATATTATTGTAAAAAGATGCATTAATCACATGATTATTTTGAATAAAAATTTGTATAGGTTATTAAACATAATAATGAGTTATTCATGCATACTTTTCCTGTTATTTTTTGCACATAACAACACATTCATGTATGCTAGAAAAATATAACATCAATATTATTTTTTCAGGAAACTCAAATCCCCTGCATGGAGGAAAAAAATAACAAATTTATACATGCTATGCATATTTTTAAACATTGATAGCAGTATAACATTGATTCTACAAGTCACAACTATGCCCAACATCTAAGAAACAAATCATACAGTCTATCACAACATAAGAACAACTCCAGACTACTTTACCAATATAATCATTAAGTTAATTACACTCTCTCCTTCTATAGAACATACTCCCCTTTAATAGGCATTGGGGTAACCAACATCTTTATGATTGTTGAGCAATGACTTTTACTTTCTTTCAACATGTAAGAGACTATCAATACCAGAATTCATGAGGAAGTTCTTACATGGAAGATTTGTATGACTCATTACTATGCAACTATACTATACCATTTGATAAATACAATATTCTTACAAGTCTATAATACTGCACACACATGTGCTTGCATGGTAAATTCATATAACTCATTAATATGCATGGATATTAAGCATGTTCCTCTCCAACATGTTTATCTTAATGACTACTTAACCAGACTATGGTAACAACATGTAAAACTATCCATGAGAAGGCATAGGTATATATATACAACAATTAAGCCCGGATATGACCATGGACTTCCTCCATTATATAATCCTCCTTTCAGGTATTAGGTGAGATTTGTTTTTATTCACCAATCCTTATTTAAATCTCTTACCTAATATAGTTTTCCACATGGTTCCTCAACCAGTACATGTTATGGTTTGTGTTAGAGGTTTTAAGCAAAAACTTTCTAATTTCTCTTCATCATTCATATATGTATTTTACCGTCACTTGAGAAACCACAATCTCCACATGCTCAAATATGACTAATTTGGAGATTTACATGAAAAATAATCCTGCTAAGATAACCTAGATTTCCTTTGCTCATTTATGGAAATCATTATACATAAGGATTTAATGCATAAATATTTGTCTAGTTATCTATTAGAAGCATACTATGTTCCATACTAAACATAGTGATGATCAAGTTCCTATTTGAAAGAGGTCTCACACATATACATTCAAAATATAAACATTTCTTCTTATACATCATCATCCATGCAAATGCTATCATGAGTGGGATATCTCTAATGAGTGGGACAACTCTATGGCCCAAGCAATAACAATTACCTACTATGCCACTCACCACTAGCTCTAATGTTTGATGGAATAGAGATACATGCTCTTTATATCTTTAACATTGTTCATGAAAACCTTTTTCATTGAATAACACCTTACTAGGGTTTATATAATTATCCTTTTATTTAGTCAATTCCCTTTACAACACTTGTAGGGGTGTCAATTTTCTTGTATTGTAGTTTTCGTAACATGATGACTATATCATTAACTTCATACATTGATATGCACTACTTAGAATAATATATTTCACTCCCAACTTTAAATTTTCTGGAAGGACAAGGATATTTCCTTGGTGAAACTTGAACCCTAATGAGAAATTGAATAATACCCCACATTTATTTTATTTTTTTAAAGTTTGAATGAACTCTAGATCAGTGTTGAGAGTTCGTACAGTGGAAAATGGACAGATATGACTAAAAGGTGAATAATTTTGCACCTTCTCATCTTCTGCATGAAAAAAATATGAAGACTTCTGAATTTTGACATCTACACCTTCCCTACCAATTTTTTTTTTAATTAAGTTTAAAAACTACTTGGCTGGTCATATCATTAATAATTTAAAAACAACCTTTATCATTGAAGTCGACTCGAGAATAATGGAGAGGCGTGGGGCAAGTCAAACAATGGCATAATATTTCAGGACGAGAACGATATTTGTTGTTGCATTGCTGGCACTTGCAATATACGTGGGCACAAACTGATTTCAACTGAGAATGAATGCCCACTTCCCCAACTTTATACCATATGCAGTCAAATCCCCACCATGGTCATAGCTTTCTTATCTAAAGGAGAAGCAAAAAGAACTCCAAAATTCTAAGATCAAGTTCCCGGGACGAGAGAGCATCGCCTTCGACCCTCAGCATAAAGGACCTTACTCTAGTGTAGCCGATGGCCAGGCCATCTTCTGGAATGGTTAAAAATGGTTGGAATTCATTGTAATTAAGGATTGTTAGGATGAAACATGAACAACTAAATTCTTAACTTCCACTTTAATGGCCATCTTAATTAACAACGTTCGGTGATTTTTTTTATTATCATGTTGGTTTGAGTACAAAGTATATTTTACCATGACTATGCCACTTAGCATTGTTCCATCACTTTAAAGACTTGTGATCTTTCCTGCTATGATAATTACAAATCCAGTAGCTGCTTAAATTAATATATACGTATACTTGAAACTGAGAATGCAGACTTAGGGAGGGAAACCGCTAGTGCGTCTCCTCCATTACATGCATCAAATGAGTTCTTTATTTTGGTTTTACAGACCTAATTTTCATTTTGGAATTTGTATTCGTACATTCTCCCACAGATGCCCTGTTGTTTCGAATTTTAGTGGACTCTTTAGTTTAAAAATAAACAAAACGAAACCTACATCGTTAGTTCCATCACGTCGCTCATTTAACCTCTACGACTATCATGATTTCTATAGCTGATTAGGTGTAAATTCGTTGGAATCCCATTCCACATCACAGCCTATTCTACCAATGACAAACATATCTACAGCTGAAACTTGGTTGTGTAAACACTAATGGTGCGTCGACATTTACTGCATGCATATGTCGATAATGATTTACAATCTACCACGTGTGCTTCTATACCCATTTTTTTAACATGATCCTCCCACACGCACACACACACATAGATATATATGTGTGTGTATATATATAGACATATATATATATATATATATATATATATATATATATATATATATATATATATATATATATATATCAATCTCATTCAAGGAAAAAAATAGCAATCAAAACAGGACTTTCCCACTACTATTCATAGATGATAGAGAACCAAGCTTGCTCGCCTTTTGTATCAATGGATAGAGCACGTAGTTGGGATCAACATTATCTCCAGAATTTTTTTCTAAGTTCATTGCATGGATGATGCTGAGCATCAATCACTCTATCCATTCCAACTCTTTCAACTCCTCTATGTTTTTCGCAAGAATAATATGGATAACTTAATCTGACTGAGGGGCTAGATAATCCTTATCCCGACATCCTCATCTCACTATAAACAACAAGAAACAACTGATGTCTCTAGATTTTCCCCAATGTTTCAATGGAGACAGCATCGTTGGCTTGTGACCAACTCACTTGCCTCCAAATTGGTTATAAAGCAGGTACCCGCAGTATTGTGACCCTTTTTCTAGGAGTTTCAGCATGTATTATTGTTTATTCATAAAGCATGCTCCATAGCCACCCAAAGCAACATGTATACAAAGCCTATAGAAAAACCACTAGTGCGTCTCCTCCATTGCATGCATCAAATGAGTTTTTTGTTTCTGTCTTTTTGATCCGGATTTAAACAGGAACGCAACAAATTATAGAGATAACCATATACACAAAGATGCAGCGGAAATAATACTTCATTTCATTAATGGAAAATACTGAAATATGCTTACAACCAGAAATGGAAATAAACCAGCTAGGGCGATGGTAGGTTATCTCTGAGAAGAGATGTGATGGCTACATGCCTCTGAACTGTGTTACAATGAGGCTCGAAGGCCTATTTATTGTTGAGAAATAATGGAAAACCCTTAACATTCCAAAACCTAACCCTAGGAGATGAAACGCCAAACTGTGGGCCCCGTTTGGGGTAAATTGGTACATCAACTTCCCGGGGTCGTAACTTTGGCATATGATCTCCGTTTGACGCATACAATAGCTCGTTAGAAAGATCTATCCGAGCACTATCATTGTTGGGACGGGAAACATCGATCCATTCCATGGACCCATGTTGCCCTCGGATTCCCCAAAAAACGTCGTTTAGGGCCTCAAAATGGCTCCGGAAGTTCAGGACCCGAAAAACTGCTAAAAATAGTAAGTTGTGCTACAATTAAGGAAACTGAAAATGCTGAGAAAGACAATGGTGGGGGTCCAGGTGGACTTGGTAGGTGGTCACCAATATCCACCTGGATCATTCCGCCCCCCTTAGGAAGCAATGGTCCCCATTGCGTTGAGCTCCTCCATGAGATGAGGAAACTTTTGCTGAACTTGTTCCCTGGTGAGCCACTTGCCCTGCTGAAGGAGTTGGCCTGCTTTGACAACTCGATACAGTTGGATATTCTATTGGCGAGTGTTCTTGATCTGTGTGTCCATGATCCGATCAGTTGCAGCTTGTTCCATGCAATCTGGATTTAATTCTGTGGGTTTGAGCTGTTCTGCAATGTCGGATGTGTCTAGCAATGGTGGAAAGTATGGCCGAAGGCGGTCCACATTGAACACTGGGTGCAGGCCAAGGAATGGGGGAATGCTAAGCTCAAATGCATTGTCTCCCATAGCCTTAGTAATGGTGTAAGGACCATATCAGAGTGGTCTCAATTTCCGATAGGCTCCAGTAAGGCGTTCCTTTTGCAAATGCAACCAGACTTTGTCGCCCACCTGAAACTTGTGTGGCACCCGATGTTGATCATGTCGCTGCTTGTACTTGGCATTTGATTTCTCAAGAATGTCATGGACTTGCTGGCGAATATGTTGGATGCGCTCAATGAAGCTGGTGGCCTTATCTGTTTCGGACTGGACATGAGCTGAATTCATGTGAGTAGCTGCAAGTGGCATGGCCACATCAATGGGGCATAGTGGTTGGAATCCCAAACCCACCTGAAAAGGGCTATGGCCAGTGGAGCTGTGAAGAGCTCGGTTGTAGCTGTGCTGAACATAGGGGAGGCTCTCGTCCCATGTGCGTGGATGCTTTGAGTTATACATGCGCAGAATGTGCACAATCATCCTATTGACAACCTCTGTCTGGCCATCAGTTTGAGGATGGAAGGCTGTGGACTTCGTGAGTTTGGTGTCCAGCATTGACCAGAGACTGGACCAAAATGTGCTGAGAAACCGACTGTCCCGATCTGAGATGATAGACTGTGGGATCCCAAAGTGCACCCACACTCGTTCAAAGAAGAGTTTAGCAGTGGCTTCTGCTGTGATATTCTTCTTGCAGGCCGCCATAATGGCCATCTTCGAGAACCTGTCGACGACCACAAAAACACAGTCATTTCCATGCTTAGTGGAAGGAAGGCCTGACATGTAATCCATGGAGATGGATTCCCAAGGTCGACTAGGGGTAGGCAACGGGGTATAGAGGCTATGCTTCTTAATGGTCGGTTTGGCAATGGCACAGGCAGTACATGATCGGATGTACTTCCCAACATCCTGTCGAAGATTCGGCCAATAGAAATAATTTTGCAGTACTGCCACTGTTTTCTCGACCCCGAAATGCCCAGCAGCCCGACTGTAGTGTGCTTCCCAAATCATCTTGGCACGCTCGCTTGAAGGAACACAAAGGTGACCGAGGTGGCATAATAGGGCATCCTGGAGGTGAAAATCTGCAACATGCCGACCCTCCAAGAGTGTCTGGTATGTGTGGCCGAATTCTGGGTCGCTTTTGTAGAGAAGTGGCCAATCAGAAGTCTCGTGCCCACAAGAGTTGAGCACGGTGGTTAACGCCATGATCGGTGGTCGACTGAGGCAATCTGCAACATTATTGGTGCTGCCCTTCTTATACTTGATATTCAAGTGGAACTGTTGCAGGTATGTAGACCACTTCTGATGGCGATCATTCTGCAATTTCCCTTGGGTCTGTATGAACTGCAGGGGTCGGTGGTCTGTGTGGATGACCGTTTCCTTCCCCAAAATGTAATGCTTCCATTGTCGGCAGGCCTGTACAATGGAATACATCTCTTTATCATAAGTGGGGTACTTCCGGACTGTGTCTGAAAGTGTTTCACTGTGATATGCCACTGGATGTCCATGTTGAGTAAGGACTGCCCCAATAGCATAGTCAGAGGCATCTGTCTCGACCTCAAATGGTTGTTGTAAATCTGGTAACGCGAGCACTGGTGCCGTGCAGAGGCGATCCTTCAACTCCATGAATGCCTTCTGTTGAGATTCAGACCAAAAGAATTTTGCTTTCGCCCCTCCCTTGGTGACTTGACTCAAGGGCCAAGAAATATGAGAAAACCCCAACACAAACCTGCGGTAGAAGTTGGCAAGACCTAGAAAGCTGCGGAGCTCTGTTAGAGTGGTTGGAGAGGGCCAATCCCGAATGACTTGGATCTTGGCTGGATCGACATGCACCCCCTGTTCATCAATGATGTATCCCAGATACTGAACCTGGGTCATGCCAAAAGTGCATTTCTCCAAATTGGCACATAGCTTGTGTTGCCGCAGTGTTTGGAGAACCTGTCGGATGTGGTGGAGGTGCTCTTCCCAACTCTGGCTGAAGATCAGAATGTCATCCAAGTATACTACTACAAAGGAGTTGGTGAATGGCCGCAAGATGTCATCCATTAGCCTCATAAAGGTTGCAGGAGCATTCGTCAATCCGAAAGGCATGACCAACCATTCGAAGAGGCCCTCCTTGGATTTGAAGGCAGTCTTCCACACATCAGAGGGTTCGATTGGTACCTGGTGATATCCTGACTTCAGATCGATCTTGCTGAAATATTTCGCCCCCTTTAGTTGGTCTAGGAGGTCATCAATCCGCGGGATCGGGTACCTATTACGGACAGTGATCTTGTTCAGCGCCGATAGTCAATACAGAGTCTCCACGTCCCATCCTTCTTCTGTACCAACATGATCGGGCTCCCACAGGGCAATGAACTCGGACGGATGTGACCTTTCTGCAGGAGCTCCTGAATCTGCCTCTTGATTTCATCGTTCTCCAGAACGGAGCGCCGATAAATTGGTCCATTGGGTAGCGGCGCACCTGGGGTCAGATCGATGGAGTGCTTGACTTGACAGTGCAGAGGAACCCCTGCCGGGGAGGTGAAGATGTCCTCGTACTCCTCCACAATCTTGTCCATCTGTAGTTGTCGTGCAGAGGGACCCCGTTTGGAGGCCGCGGCCACTGTCTTCTTCTTTCCTTGAGGGCGTATCATCAGGAAAACAAATTTCCTGGTTTTGGAAATGATCTTACTGCATTGTTTTGCAGTAATCAAAGAGATGGCGGTAGGTGGTGCTACCTCTGGTATCCTGAACAACTTATTTCCCAATGTAATAATAACAGCACGGGGCCTTGATTCATACACAGCATGTCGCTTCCACAAGTATGGTTGTCCTAGTAATACATCACAAACTTCAAGGGGAGCAATGTCACACAATACCTCATCCGTGAAGGGCTTGATGTTGTATGGAAGGCGACACTGCTGGCTCACGCGAAGATCTCGTCCTTGGTGAAGCCACCCAATGGTGTATGGTTGTGGATGTGCTGTGGTCGGTAAGCCCAACCGCTTCACGACCTCTGCCGAAATGAGGTTCTTTTGACTCCCGCTATCAACAATGAACTGTATCGGGGAGCCCTTTACCCACATCTGGGAGTGGAAGAGACGCTCCTCCTCCTCTGGATCTTCGGGTTCATTTTTCTGGATCTTTGCGGTAGCAACAGTGGCGCTGGGATCCGCATCAATGATTTGCTTCCCTTTTTCATACCCCTTATCGGGTTCTGACTCAGAGTCGGAACATGCATCTGATTCTGAAACCTTTAGCTCAGCCACCAGTGACTGCTTGGCCCGACACTCACTTGTGTTGTGAGTGGAGCTCTTATGGAACTCGCACCATTTCCAGTGTCCTTTCTCGGCTTCGCGGCACTGTTCTTTGCTTGCAGCTTCGGCTGGTTGTCTTGGGCTGTCCCGCCTTGGCTTTGTCCTTTGTTCTGTGGTTTAGGGGCACCTTTCCCCTGCTTTGGATTCGCAGATCCAAAGTCTCGCTTCTTTTGTTTAAACTTCTGCTCGACCTTGACGGCATATCGGTATGCTGCGTCGAGCGAGGGGATGTTTAGGAATTGTATTTCTTCCTGGATGTACTTGTGCAGGCAGCCACGGTATTTGAGTATCAAATGTTGCTCCGAATCCTTGATACCCAACTTTGTGCGAAGGGTATGGAAAAGATTGGTGAACTCCGGCACGTCTTGGTCCCTTCCCTGCCGCAGCGTGGTCCACTTTATGTATTCATCCTCATAGCTTCCGACAGGGTAGTACTGCTCCTTGATGGCATCCCGGAACGAATCCCAGGTGGGTGCGGCTGAAAATAGTGAGCCAGTACTTTCATCCTTCTGCTCGCAGTAGGTTTCCCACCAGTCCTTGACGTGGGGGGCTGCTTTGAGAAGAGCAAAAACAATCTTTTCCCGACTCGAAAATTCATGAACAGAAAAATAACCCTCTAGCAGATTTAACCATTTATCTACGGCATTTGCGTCTATCTGACCCTCGAATATGGGGATTTCAAAATTAACTTGTACCTTAAAGGGTGTGGCATTTCCAGAGTAGCTGCTGGAAGCCGATGCGTTGCTTCTGGGTAGCCGCTGAAGGATCTGGGCAAAACTGTCCATCATCGCGTTCCGTTGTCGCTCGAGGGCTTCTTCGAGCAAGATTTTGATGGGATCTCCTGCCCCCTCGTCTTTCTTCTCGTCCGCCATGGGAGGCCGTCGGGATTTGCGAGGCTGGTCTTGCAAAGGTTCAACCAGTTCAAGCCCTAACTCCTTATATCCCGACCTTGTTGGGGACATGCAAAGAAAAACAGAGAAAAAGCAGACCGCTCTGATACCATTGATCCGGATTTAAACAGGAACGCAACAAATTACAGAGATAACCATATACACAAAGATGCAGCGGAAATAATACTTCATTTCATTAATGGAAAATACTGAAATATGCTTACAACCAGAAATGGAAATAAACCAGCTAGGGCGATGGTAGCTTATCTCTGAGAAGAGATGTGATGGCTACATGCCTCTGAATTGTGTTACAATGAGGCTCGAAGGCCTATTTATTGTTGAGAAACAATGGAAAACCCTTAACATTCCAAAACCTAACCCTAGGAGATGAAACGCCAAACTGTGGGCCCCGTTTGGGGTAAATTGGTACATCAACTTCCCGGGGTCGTAACTTTGGCATATGATCTCCGTTTGAGGCATACAATAGCTCGTTAGAAAGATCTATCCGAGCACTATCATTGTTGGAATGGGCAACATCAGTCCATTTCATGGACCCATGTTGACCTCGGATTCCCCAAAAAACGTCGTTTAGGGCCTCAAAACGGCTCCAGAAGTTCAGGACCCGAAAAACTGCTAAAAATAGTAAGTTGTGCTACAATTAAGGAAACTGAAAATGCTGAGAAAGACAATGGTGGGGGTCCAGGTGGACTTGGCAGGTGGCCACCAATATCCACCTGGATCACTTTTGGACCCATTTTTCATTCTCGAATTTGTATTCGTACATTCTCCCACACATGCCTTGTTGTTTAATGTTTGAGTGAACTCTTTAGCTAAAAAGTAAACAAATCAAAACCTAGATCGTTAATTCCATCACGTCACATGTTTAACCTCTATGACTATCATGATTTCCATAGCTGATTAGGTGGAAACACGTTGGAATCCCATTCCACATCACAGCCTATTCTACCAATGACAAGACAAATCTATAGCTAAAACTTTGGAGTGCAAACACTAATGGTGTGTCGACATTCAATGCATGCATATGTCGATAATGATATACAACCTACCATGTGTGCTTGTGTACACATTTCTTTTACACGATCCTCCCACACACACACACACACATATATATGTGTGTGTGTGTTATATATATGTATATATATATATATATATATATATATAACTATATATATATATATATATGTATGTATGTATGTATGTATATGTATGTATGTATGTATGTATATATCGATCTCATTCAGGAAAAGCAACACCGATAGAAACAGGACTTTCCCACTACTATTCATAGAGGATAGAGAACCAAGCTCGCTCGCTTTTTGTATCAATGGATAGAGCATGTACTTGGGATCAACATTATCTCCATAATTTTTGTCTAAGTTCATTACATGGATGATACTAAGCGTCGATCACTCTATCCATTGCAACTCTTTCGAGTCCTCTATTTTTTTCACAAGAATAATATGGATAACCTAATCTTACTAAGGGGCTAGATAATCCTTATCCCGACATCTTCATCTCACTATAAACAACAAGAAACAACTGATATTTTTGGATTTTCCGCAATGTTTCCATGGAAACAGCATCATTGGCTTGTGACCAACTCACTTGCCTCCAAATTGGTTATAAAATAGGAACTCGTAGTATTGGGACCCTTTTTTCTAGGAGTTTTGACATGTATTATTGTTTATTCATAAATCATGCTCCACAGGCACCCCAAGCGATGTTTATACAAAGCCTATAGAAAAACCACTAGTGCGTCTCCTCCGTTGCATGCATCAAATGAGTTCTTTATTTTTGTTTTTCAGACCTACATTTCATTCTGGAATTCGTATCTGTACATTCTCCCACACATGACCTGTTGTTTCTAGTTTGAGTGGACTCTTTAGTTGAAAAATAAAGAAATCAAAACCTACATCGTTAGTTCCATCATGTCACTCATTTAACCTCTATGACTATCACGATTTCCATAGTTGATTAGGTGGAAACTCGTTGGAATCCAATTCCACATCACAGCCTATTCTGCAAATGACAAGACATATCTACAGCTGAAACATGGAGGTGCAAACACTAATGGTGCGTTGACATTTATTACATGCATATGTCGATAATGATTTACAGCCTACTGCATGTGCTTGTGTACCCATTTTTTTTAACATGATCCTCCCACACACACAGATATATATATATATATATATATATATATATATATATATATATATTATCGATCTCATTCAGGAAAAACAACACCAATCGAAACAGGACTTTCCCACTACTATTGATAGAGGATAGAGAACCAAGCTCACTCGCTTTTTGCATCAATGGAGAGAGCATGTAGTTGGGATCAACATTATCTCCAAAAGAAATTTCTAAGTTCGTTGCATGAATGATGCTAAGCGTTGATCACTCTATCCATTCCATCTCTTTCGACTCCTTTATGTTTTTTGCAAGAATAATATGGATAACTTAATCTGACTGAGGGTTTGGATAATCCTTATCCCGACGTCTTCATCTCACTATAAACAACAAGAGAAAACTGATGTTTTGGGATTTTGTTCAATGTTTCCATGGAAACAACATCGTTGGCTTGTGACCAACTCACTTGCCTCCAAATTGGTTATAAAGCAGGAACTCGTAGTATTGAGACCCCTTTTCTAGGATTTTCAGCATGCATTGTTGTTTATTCATAAAGCATGCTCCATAGCCACCCAAGCGACATTTATACAAAACCTACAGAAAACCACTATTTTTTTCGACCTTGCATGGGAATAAAACATGCCATTGTAGATGTGATTGAGCTTATCTAGTTTTATCAACATATTCATGTTTATTCATAAATCATTCTCCATAGCCACCCCAAGTGGATTTTATCCAAATCCTTCAGGATGACCACTATTACATTCAACAACCACAAGAGAATATTCCGTCAATCATTCTGATTGGGTAACCTATGGTTTCACATCCTCACCATCTTCATGGGAGCATAGACAACGATTTGCACCACTCAAGGATAAACGACGTTATGTGTGGGAAAAAACCAATTTCCCATCATACATGACCGCAGTCGAATACTATAGAATGGCTTGGTAACGATTTGAGCCCCAAAGAAATAGAGTGATTTGTAAACTGACATGGCCAAGCATGGGTTCCATCAATCGATGAAGTGACGTACCCAATTGGTTTTTTTCCATTGTTATTGATAGTTTTCACGTAGAATTAGAAGCTTAATTCAAGATCATGAACTCCCTTAAGTGTACTGCACAAATAATATCCATTCTAGAATCATTTGCATAACTTGGTGCTTACGTATTGAGAGCTTTTCTATTGGCTGATGACTAGACTATAAACTAGGCTCACTTGAGAGTTGGTCAACTTCAATAATATCTTTGGTTTATAAAATATAATGATAATCTAATAACCCTCGATAGAAACTCGAGAGCATGAAATCACTTTTTAATTATAAGAAATCCATGTTTATTTACCCTGATATCAATTTTGTGGAAAACATTGGTCAAACTGACCTAATAGTAAATTATTTTACCCCTATGGTCTTTCAAGAATTTGTGTATCCATACACAATTTAAATAAAGTCAACCTCTTCTCATAATGCATGGGACTCTCCACTAAATTTAATTTCTTGATACAATTAAACTATTATACATATGTTAATGATTCCTCCATAAACTATGTTATTATTTGGATTTAAACTTAAGGAATCATAATTTCCTTTAATAACTAGAAACCAATACGACCCTAGCATCTTCTAAGATCCAAGATTCAATTTTTACCTTTATGGATCTGGTTTATTTTTCCTATAGAGATTTTATAATTAAAACCCGTTAAGGAAACCCTATGGAGGTGGATGAGTCCACAAGCCTTAGTGTTTGAACCTATGGCTCTGATACCATTTGTAATGAACCTCCTTAGCACACCGAGGAAAATAGCCTCTAGGCCCCACAGATTTAAGATTTTTGTCTTGATTACAATTAAGATTACACAATCATCACGAGTTTAGTGAATGAAGGATCATGACCACGGTCAAATATCATGGTAGAGAATCATATACCCTAGGTGTATATCACATGCTCTCTTCAACTACTATAATGTCTTCATGCAATATTCCATACAACTTTAATAGAACATTTCCATACATCTATTTTCAATAGCACAGGCATGCATCGTCCTTAACCAGTACTGGGATGAGGGTGTTTAGATTCAATTGTTACAGTTTATAATTCAAATCAACCACTTACGTTTTCATACAATTAATATGTTCTACTGTTACATCATAATGCAATGAGAACATATGCGTAATAATAATCCATCATTTTCATCATAAAGTTTACTCTTAAGCAATAGAAAGAATGAAGATTGAACCTTATTGAGTATGCATACCATAGATATTCTGACCATCATGAACTATTCTGTTAATGGCATTGTACCATCTATTCTGCATGAAGCCACCACTATCTCTCGTGTTAACTAGAGACTTTATATAGCATTACATACATACTCTGGTCCTTTAAATTGATGATTACCTTTAGATTCACCTCATATTACACACATCCACATGCAAAAAATGAGATTAATTACATGAATACATATAGAAGCATCAATATATAAATTATTCCATGCAAGTACATAAGTGGAATATATCAAGGAAATAAACTTAGCTTATAGTACCTTATTGCATGGATTAAATAACATGAATATCACGCTTCACACTTTAAGACTTAGAATGAAAATAATTTATCATGTATAGTTACCATTTTCCAACTTCTTAAGAATGGTCAAAGGAATACTCATATGGACATAAAGCCACAATGGATGCAATCATTTCATAATGAAACATTAACATGGGTAATCTATTTATGAATAATGGTCACATGCCAATTTCTACTATGAATGGGTCCTAGAAGTGTTACCCATTGAACATGATTATAGAGTTAACTTCACACTAGAATACAACTTGGAAAATAAATTCATTATTCCATAATAGAGATAAATTCAACCATCATTATATCTCAACTAATTGATTTTAATCTTATAACACGTAAAGATTAACAAAAAACACATACCATGCAAGTGAATCTCATGAGACTAGAGGGAAACATTATTAAATCTTGGATTTCAAGCATCTGTGGTTCATTTCTTTTAATTTGAATCTCAGAGTATCCACAGTAATCATATTTGTCAATGTTTGAAATCCCAATAGGGATCCATCATCATTAAATCTATTAATACATAATCATATACTATTCATCAAGCATTGTCATGGATATAACAAAGAGAGAGTAAGAATCATCATACAACCATTCCATGCACCTCATACCAACTAAAACCTCACTTGGAGGGAGGAGCACCAACACCTAGCCATGAATCACCTTTGATTCCCCTCGAGCTGAAGATATTCCCAAGGATCAATTGTCCTCAATTGGTCAATGCATTCAATATTCAATACCCTCTTTCATGATTTAGTTACCATGGCGACATCCCTCTTTTATGGATTTTTCCATTTACTTAGGTATTTTTCGGAAAATCTCGTCTTTATCTCCCATGAGGCTTTTCCTCATAAAATCTTGCCTTTATATTCTGCAAAGGTTTTATGTCTGATGGATCTTTATTTCCCGTCCATCCGATGGATCTGCAATCCATCGAAGCTTATATAGAATTACATCTAGAATATTTATCATGAAAGATTTATTTCTATCCCATTCCTCATCATACTTGGAAAGCATCTCCTCTCTCTCGATGCTCCACCCTTCAAGCGATTTATTTTATTAATTTATTTAATAACAAATTTGATTTTCATATTACATATCACCTAGCTTACCTCAGCTTAGTTTTAGAATAGTTTAACACACAAGGGAGGATATAACACCTAGCTTTAACTTAGCTTAGGTTTACAATAATTTGGTACATAAGGGAGGGGTGTTACATAGGGAACCATTGGATCTGAGGGCCTTCACCTCGGGCCTCAAATCCTTATGGTAACCACCCACCTTATGAAGATATATGTATACAATCATGTGAAATGATCCCTCCAGTGTAACCAATCCAGTAGATGGCTACCTACTTGAATTCTACTTGTACTTTCCTTGAGCAGTTAGAACAAACAAAACATAGGAAACTCCAAGTGTCCACTGAAGATGTGCTCATGATCCATAAATACAAGAAATCCCATCTTCCCCGTTAATTGTCACAAATGAGTGTAACGATCTTTAAAAATATGGAATGTTACCTTGTCTTTAAATCCAACAAAAATACAAGTATTAATTTCATTTTGATATGAAAGAACACTTGGCTCTTGATCCATAGGAAGGTAAAGGGAAGTATGAATTTCGGCTACCTAAGTGTTGGTTGTAAATTCCTCAAGTATGATAAACTTTGATTCTATCTCTAGAATATTGTCTATCTCAGACTCACACTCTTCTAATTCATAGTATAAATCATCCTTGAAAAGAAAACATTCTTCAATATTTATTAAACATGATTTTTCAGGATTAGATCTATTCCATATTCAAACAGAGTAGAAAACTGAGTCTTATAGAAATCGACATTGGCTTGGTGATTTTCATTTTCAAGATCAGTAGTAAGCCTTTCTCTATTTTGATCCTAGTCTATTTCATCCATGGAGGAAGTTTTTGATACTTGTTGGGAGGAAAAATCATAAAGGACTTCTAATATTTCTTCTTCCATACATTCTTCATCCCCATACAAATTTTCAAGAAATTTAGTGAATTTTTCAGAAATTTCACAACATCTATCCATCATTGATAAGGAAAAATTGTAGCTTTAATAATGTCGAAATAAAACTGAATGAAAATCCTTTAGAAAATATAAACTAGCATACGGTAGACTCTCATACCATTTCCTCGCTATTTCCTCCAAGCTAACCATGACTATCTTCATCAGAAAATCTTCAGGAAGATTAGTCTTTAATCTGTGAATATGAAAATGAAATTTGACCAAATTCAAACTAACATCTTCTCCATCCTGACCTTTAAACTTTGGTAGCCCTGTTTTCCAATCTATACAAGGAATATGGTCTGAAATACTAGGAATATGACCTCGATTCATAGGAGCATACCTTGGAGCAGTTGAATCCATCTTGAAAATAGTTAAATAACCAAGAAGTTATTCAAACTACCAGTTTTTTAAAAATGAAGTCACCATGAAAATTCTAAACCTTTGGATTCATTGGCACTGGAGTCACCACGTGAAAAATGAACAACCTTTCCTAGGTCTGATCACTATTCACCATCAACAATCAGATCTAATCCTTGTCATTATTTCCTAGGGAAGATAGGATATTTCGTTCTCGGACAATGACGATAAAATGTTATCCCCTACAATGTCCCATGATGAGGGGGAGATCAAAAGAGGTAACTTCAAACCACTTACAGTTGAGCAGCTAGCCTTGATAGACCAAAGAGGAATCTCTCTAAGGATTTCTTAGTCAATGGATGGAATAGAAATGGATTTTAGGCTAGATGTAAAAGTTTTAGTCTATTTTTTGACAATTTAGGGATTTTGGGTTGCTCAACTAGTGACGAGGAAAGGTAATTAGGTCAAGGTCTCAACGTTTGTAGTAGGAGGCATAAAGAAGAGAAAGATATTAGTGTCCTGTGATGGATTTAAGATTTTAGTCAATGTAGTGTAGGGTTTGAAAATCTTAGAAGGTCATATTGAGCATGTATTACCATGAATTCATTAATCTAGAAGAAGAAATACACAAACATGATTTTCCACATAAACAAAGATTTGAATGTAGAGAATTATGCCTATATATCTGTAAGGAAAATCACATGAGGAGAGAAAAACATGTTAGGAGAGATGGATTCATTCATAATAAACTGATATAGAAAGAAAAAAACATCATAAACTCACTTCTCATGTATTCCTAAAAAATAGTTGCAACTGCTCCTTGATTAACTGTGTGAAAGCGTAAGATACAAGTCCTCTCCTCTCAAGTTCAATTGTTCTCTCTGAATGAGAAATGATACATATAGGCTCAAAAAAATATTTTCCCCACCTTTAGGGTCGAATCCCTAAGTTTTGGAATTGTCTCCAAGAATCTGTCAACCAACAAGTGAGAGTGAGAAGGTCAAAATAAAACTCTTCTCTTAGACATTGATTTGAGGTTTTCTTCATTTATGAGGCTTAATTAGTCATCAAAAAAACATATGATGCTAATTTATTTCATAATTACATCATCAAGACTTAAAAATACTGAAATTACATCATCAAGAAAATATTTGGTGAAGACATGCTGAGAAAGATTGTTACAGGAAAAAGCGTTGCGCATTCATGCAAAAATGCAACACATTGATGCAAAAGTGCAGTGCCATGTTGCAGGAGGATTTTGGAGGCCTTTCCATGCTCCAAATTAAGAACATCATAGTTTATTAGAATGTTTCGAGTGTCTAGTTGTCATTTGACTACTCAAGCAAGTTATTTGGACATGCTAGGTAGGAGAAAAACTGATTTTCCCAAGGTCACTCGCAAAACGTAGCGCCTTCTTCAAAATAGTGGTAGAAAGTTATTTTTTGACATGCTTTTGAGCATTTTCTCCTAATTTGTCTACTAAAAATCTTGAAAAAGTGGATAGCTGGCATTTATGGGTTATTATCTATCCAATCATATAAAGGTTTTGGCGTTCGGATGGTTGAGGAAAAAGCGCAGGACTAAGGCGCTACGCTTACAACACTCTGTCAAAATTTATTCATTTTCTGCAAAAATAGGGCTCAAGGATGGAGATATATCTCTTAACCATAAATATTTTTGGAAAACTGAGAAAGGTTTTTGTAGATAAGTATTATTTGAAGCAAAAAACATCTCTCATTTTTTGGAAATTAATTTTTCATTTCTCGTACTCCTTGCCACAAAATCATGGCTAAAACGGGAAATTAACGTGAGATTTTTTTATTTTTTGACATAGGTCTCCAACAAAGTTGAATATCTCCCAATATATGATACTTGTATAAAACATGAAGGACATTGTTTTTACTTGGTATATTATTGACAAAAAACTCTTCCACTTTTGTCAAGTTCATCTCCATTTGGTTAGAAACATACTTTCAAGAAAAACCATCCCTATGTGTCGAAAATGACCTCTTTATGAGTTTGTGAGGCACTAATCTGTTTGATGCTAGATGGCTCAAATCTTGAGACATGTCCTCCATTATTGTACTTCTTATTTTCATTTTGTGTGGTATTTTCTTCCAAGGTGAAACCATAGCTCAATAGGAAGAATAATTCGAGTTTAGTTTTTGGAAAAGAGGGGATTTTGATAGCTGTGAGGAAATTTAGGGAAATGGAAAAATTCTAAGAAAATTTGGTGGGATAGTGATGGAGGTTAGCGAACTAAGGAAAGTAGAAATTTAGAATTTGGTTGGGGGAGAAGGGTTTCAAACAAGAGAAACACAGTCCTATGGTTTAGAAAGTGTGCTCAGTCTAGGGTTTAGGTGGAAATGATGGAATTTGATTAATGGTTTGATGGAGGGTGTTTAGGAAGGTGTAATGAGGATAGAAAAAGGTGTATGAATAGTAGGACACAAGTTTTAATAGCACTTAACCATGGAAATCATGAAATCTCGAAGACTATTTTCAAAACCCTAGGAGAGAGAAATGAAGCATTGTAATCACAACTAAGAGAAGTAAGAGATTATTGAGCTTCATGATAGACCACAAACCTATATTTGCTGCAACATAACTTGAATATAATGGAATAAATAACTGCAAATAGGCTTGCAGACTTGGAATGAAAATGTAGCAGCTGTGAGGATCTATGAATGAGATGACAAATTTTTATGACTTTCACCCTAATGACCTGATGGTGATAGCGAGCTTAATGATGACCATGATGATATGACTGAGATTATCATGATGACCTTTCAATTATGGCACATCCAACTCACTGATGGCAATGACCGGAACATGAGAATTTTGAGAGGAGCAGCAATAGACCTAGACACACTATGGAGTGACAAAAATTTTATTTTGAAAACCTAATGAAGTCATAAAAAATTGACTTTGAGACCCTTAAAAAAACCTTGTAATAGAGTATTTGATCACTAGTGACTCGCTAGACTAAGAGGCACTAACATGTCCAACCAAGGCTCTAGGACTAGTAACTCAACCCACGAAGTGCTCCAAGGCATTTTTCAAGGACTAGTAACTCAGCCCAAGTTGTTACAATGCTCCAGAGAATTTCTCCAACAAAGGCTCCAGGAATTAGTAACTCAAACCAAGCTAAAGGAAACATGAGAACCAACCAGAAAACAAAGAAATGAACCCAAAACACCATGGTTATCCAAGAAATGTCAAGGCTAGGAGAATCCATTTTCAATCAAGGAAAACCTTAATGCCAATGACATATCATGACCAACAAATTAGATGCATATGCGATACATGCCAAACAGAGTGATGAAAACATACATGCAACTCGATATCCGCAAGAAAAACTCATTGCAACTTCCTATCCTGATGTCCTCTTGCACATATTTTTTTCCAACATTCAACTTGGAATAAGTGTCCCATCAAGTAATGCTATTATTTTTCCTTTATTAACTTTTATTACATAGAATTTTCACCAAGGTTGTTACACTGTCACATGGGTGCCTAGTCATATGAGAACTCCACTATGGTTGGTAACTGATGTAAGTGGTTATTAACTTGCCAATGTACGATGGTCCTAGTAAAGAGGGAAAATGTGCAACAAAGGTGCACCCACACCAATACCTTGCTTGTTGAGACCCATGGCAAGGGAACCATATTTTAGGGATAATCATTTTAGGTGAAAGGAAAGAGTTGTAGCACTGTTGGAGGACACACCACACTGCATAGGCTCTTGAAGAGACCTTGAAATATAAAATAAGATCTTTGTATTTTAATAACAAAGGTAAGATACTAAGGCTGAGAAGAAATGAAAAACTAGACAAAAATGTTGTAGCAACTCAAAAAAATTGCACAACATTGATGCTACCATCCACCTAAGAGAAGGAATTGAATATTTCAAGAAAAGAGTAGATATGTTCCTTTGTGTTTTTCATCAAGAAAGTAGAACAAGTTTTCACAAACCCACATTCATTATTGAAGATAAACGAAAACATTCAAAAAAATTGTTCTTCTATGGTCTGAGAGAATAACTGTACTTTTCCCAATGACGTTCTCCAAGCCCCAAGATAAACAAATTGGAGACTTCAAATAATAGAAGTGTATGAGGCTATGTGATGAAGAGTAACTAGTTATTTCTTTAATTTGTGTTTTTCTCTAGATATTCTATGTAAAATGGAGAAGATCAGTTTAAACAAGGTGGCCGTGAACAATTTTGTGCATGCATAAGAGAGTCGGAAAATAGTTTTTGGAGCTCAACCTTTGCCTGTGATGGTGAATATTGCATGTGGGTGGAGTACATTGAAACACCATGTATTTTCATAGTCATTAGTATCAAATACCATTGGCATTTGTATAGCATCACGCTTAGTGTAAACAAGTTGCATGAATCACACTAAAGAGTAGGGGTTCCTGCGAAAGTGAGATTTGTGCCTGAAGCCACTACTCACATCTTTCGTAAGGAGTAACATTGAATTCTTCATTTGGTTTCATGTGAAAATATGTGTTAATATGCTGCTAAGTTTGGAAATTTTGGAGTTGCCACATTCAATAAGCTAAGTGATAGATATTTCCCTCTGGATTTGAAAATGGTATTTATTGAATAATTTGGTGGAGCATGGTATTCCTTTCATAAATTGAAGTCACAGTAAAAGAAGCCTCTAGAACTAATTGAGGCACATTTTTAGTCAAAACCATTTTAGGGCTTTACTCTTTTTTTTTTTCCATAATGGCTAGAATCAATGATTTGTTAGAGTTATTAAACACACTAATGGTCTGATCTGGACTTAAACAAGAACGCAACAAATTACAGAGATAACCATATGTTGGAAATAATACTGAGAGGGGGGGGGGGTGAATCAGTATTATCTAATTCTTTTAATAAATCTTCTTTATTTGTTCTTTGAATTATTTTTGCATGTGAGTACCATAAAATAATGAGCATGAACAAAGAAAATAGATAGTCACACCAAAGAACACAAGATGTAAGGTGGAAACCCAATGTGGGTGAAAACCACCTGCTACAATATGTCTCTATCTTCTTTCAAATTAGAAACTCCTTTTACAATGGTTTTGTACTGGTGCAGTCCTTTACTAGTACGCAGGCTGCAACCTGCAGAGAGCTACAACTCTCTCTCGTTTTCCAGTCTCTCCTGGAAGGGAGCTACAACCCCCTACTTCTTTTCTTACAAGGACCACTTTTCATAAATTTTCAAACTGGATCCATAAGCATCAAATGATCATCAAGTATAAGAGAATCACCCAGTCAACTGTAGTAACCAGATCAATAATAATAGGACCAAACCCAGAACACAGCAATGATAAACAAAGATTTTAAGAGAAGTAAGCACCCTGCTCAACTGCTCACCTGCTTACGTAAGCACCCTGCTCAACTGCTTGCCTGCTTACCGTACGCACCCTGCTCAACTGCTTGCCTGCTTACAGTACGCACCCTGCTCAACTGCTCGCCTGCTTACGTACGCACCCTGCTCAACTACTCGCCTGCGTACCTCGCTCTGAGTCCATTGAACTGCCTGCGGACCTCTGCACCTGCAACCCTTCTGTGCCTGCGTATGTACGCACCTGCAACCCTTCTGTGTCTGCGTATGTACGCACCTGCAACCCTTCTGTGCCTGCGTATGTACGCACCTGCAACCCTTCTGTGCCTGCGTATGTATGCACCCGAAACGCTTCGTTCCTGTGTATGTACGCACTTTTCTCTAACTATACCTGCGTACCTTCGGGCATAAATGATTTCAAGACTTCAGAAATAACCCAGACAGTCAGATCTACAGATCTGAACATGCGCCGAAGAGATCTCAATCCATCAGTAGATTCGCCTTATTTAGATCTAGACATACTCCCAAGAGATCATAATATTTCAGATCTAGCCCTCATAAGATATTCAACCAAAAACATGCTCAAGCCAAATGATCTCCTTTGCTTTATATAGGAAAGCTCTTCCTTAAATCATGGATCAATACCACGGGCCGACACCATAATAACACAATACCGTCGGCTAAATACCAAGAGTAAAACATAAGAAAACCCCACATGTGAATTTCTTTGCCTTGAAATGTATGCACTGGGGGTACGCACCTCCTGAACGGGATAACTGCGGGTATGTACGCACTTTATGTAACACTGACCTTCGTGTACGCACCTTATGTAAGGTGTACCTGCGTACCCCTTATTTTATTCAATATTTGATAGCTGATCATAAATCTCTGCTGCTGACTTGAAGTACTGTGATCTATCACCTGAATGGGTTGCCATCAAGGACAACACTTTAGCCATAATGCCAACAATCTCCCCCTTTGGACTTGATGGCAACCTCAAAACTTCAGCTTCATTCTCCCCCTTTGACATCAAGGGCAAAGGGTTATGCTCCCCCTAAGAACATGCTCCCCCTGAATATGAACCAGATCTGCAACAAAGAACCATAATCCACCATGAAAGAGATAGAGACATATTGCAGCTACTTCCAAGATCTCCTTCTGCACATCCTCCATAATGCCAACAATGCATTATATGCTCCCCCTGAACCTGTACCATCAATGAGAAGAGGTTCAGCAATAAGATGATGCATCAACAAACCCCAGCTTTTGCCTGAGGTATTCAAAAGTGTCCCTGGGCAATGGTTTGGTGAGAATATCAGCAACTTGTTCCTTAGAAGGAACATACTCCAACTTGACCTTCTGTTCAAGCACTTGTTCCCAGAGAAAATGATACTTGATTGGTATGTGCTTGGTTTTTGAATGCATAACCGGATTCTTTGAGATGCTGATTGCACTTGTGTTATCACATAAGATGGGGATAGGTGGTGTACAAGTGATTTGAAAATCCTGCAAAGTCTGCATCATCCAAAGGAGTTGGGTGCAACAAGATGCAGCAGCAACATATTCCGCTTCAGCTGTAGACAAGGCAATCGAACTCTATTTCTTGCTGAACCAAGATACCAGTCTGGAACCCATAAAGAATGCACCACCACTTGTGCTTTTCCTGTCATCCACGCTTCCGGACCAATCTGCATTTGTATAAGCATGAAGTGTAAGATCTGTATCTCTAGGATACCATAAGCCATAATTTTGAGTCCCTTGAAGATATTTGAAAATTCTCTTCACTACCTGAAGATGAGTCTCCTTCGGATTTGCCTGAAATCTTCCAACTATTCCAACTGCATGCATGATGTCCGGTCGGGTACCTGTCAAATAAAGTAAACTTCCAATCATAGATCTGTAGGTTGGTTGATGTACTGCTGCAGATTCATCATTTTCACTGAGGCTACATCCTGTGACCATGGGTGTACATACTGGTTTTGCATCTTCCATACCATATTTCTTCAAAATCTGTTTGAGATACTTGGTTTGAGATAAAAAGATTCCTCCTTCTTTTTGTTGGATTTGCAAACCAAGGAAATATGTCAGTTCTCCTAGCAAGGACATTTCAAATTCTTTCTGCATGACCAAGGCAAAGCTTTGACTCATAGCTTCTTCATTGCTCCCAAAAATAATGTCATCTACATACACAACAAGTATTAGCAATTTGTCATTTTCAACTTTTATATAAAGATTGCTATCTGCTGATCCTTTTGAAAAGCCTTGTTGATGAAGATATTTGTCCAAACGGTAGTACCAAGCCCTTGGAGCTTGTTTGAGACCATAGAGAGCCTTTTTCAATCTGCATACAAGATTTGGATCATTTCCAAGAATGAACCCATCTGGCTGTTCAATGTACACTTCTTCTTCCAAGTCTCCATTCAGAAAGGCTGATTTCACGTCCATTTGAAATACTTTGAAGTTTTGAAAACTTGAGAGAGCAAGGAACATTCGGATGGCCTCAAGTCTTGCAACAGGAGCAAAGGTTTCTTCAAAGTCTATTCCTTCTTGCTGCGCATACCCTTTACAAACAAGTCTGGCTTTGTTTCTAATTACTTCTCCATTTTCATTCAATTTATTTTTGAAGACCCATTTTGTTCCGATAACATTCTTATCTTTTGGTCTAGGAACCAGCTCCCAAGTGTTGTTCTTTTCGATCTGCTCAAGTTCTTCATCCATTGCTTTCACCAAACATTCATCTTTGCATGCCTCTTTCACATTTTGTGGTTCAGTAGAGGAGAGTAATGCCAAATAGCTTGAAGCTTCTGCAACTGTTCTTCTTGTTTGTACACCTGCTTCTTTCTGCCCCATAATCTGAGATTCTGGATGATTCTTCTGAACATATCTGGATGGAGTCTTTTCTTCTATTCTTGTTTGCTCCTCTGGTTCTTCTTGAGGTTCTTCTTGAGGTTCTTCTTCTTCATCATTCTGTCATTGGGGGTAGCCTTCATCTTCTTCGATGTCTTCATGATGTACTTGCCTAGGAATGTATCCCTTCTCATCAACCACTACATCAATGCTGTCAACAATTCTGCCAAGTCTTTTATTGTAGCATTTGTATGCTTTGCTATGTGGAGAGTAACCAAGAAGAATGCCTTCATCTGCTCTAGGTTCAAGTTTGCCAAGCTGCTCATCAGTATTCTTGATATAGCATTTGCTCCCAAAGATTTTGAAGTGCTTTACCGAAGGAGTCCTACCACTCCAGAGCTCATGAGGAGTTTGAGTGCTGTTCACCCAGGCATTTGTTTTGTTGAGAATAACAACTGCAGCATGTGCAGCTTCACCCCAGAAAGTTGCGGGAGTTCCTGACTCATCAAGCATAGCACGAGCCATTTGTTGGATTGTTCTGTTCATTCTTTCCACAACTCCATTTTGCTGAGGAGTTCTTGTTGTAGAGAATTCTCTTCTTATCCCATGTTCTTCACAGAAATCGAAAAATTCATTTGAAGTAAATTCCCCACCTCTGTCAGATCTGAGGCACTTAATTTTGTGACCTGATTCATTTTCAACCAAGGCTTTGAAGGATTTGAATTTTTCAAATGCTTCATCTTTGTGCTTCATAAGTCCTAACCAGACAAACCTGGAGAAATCGTCAATGAATAATATCAAGTATTCTTCTCCTCGAGGTGTTCTTTTCCTGAAAGGACCGCATGTATCTGTATGTACTAGCTCAAGAGGCATGCTAGTTGATCCTTCTTTCTCTGGAAAGTTAGTTCTGGTTTGTTTTCCAAACTGACATGATTTGCATATGGTGTTGTCAGGAATTTTGATATCTGGAAGATCGCGAACTGCCTGATATTTGCATGCTTTCCTTATTTGTGAAAAGCTTAGATGTCCCAACCTCCGATGCCATAACCAGTGCTCATCATCCTTTCTCAGATAGCATTGTTGTTGTCCTTCTTCAAATATGTACAGATTATTTGGAGTTCTTTTGCCTTTGATCACTGTTTTACCTGTATCAAGATCACGAACAAGACATCCATTTGATCTGAATATAACCTCGGTTCTTTGATCACACATCTGGCTGACACTTAGAAGATTATGCTTCAATCCATCAACATACAAAAAATTTCCAGCCTTGACCTTTTCTTTTAACTGAGCAATGCCTTTTCCTTTTATAGTTGCAGGAGTATCATTTCCAAAAGAGACTTTCTTTCCTTTTTCTAGAGCAGAATATGACTCAAGTTTTTCTTTATCACCTGTCATATGCTTCGAACATCCACTGTCAATGTACCATAGATTTTCCTGTCCCTCTGCATAAAAAGCTATCCCACATCTTTCTGTTTGTGGTTCCTTTATTCTCCATGTTTTGGTGCTTGAGGCTTGTTCCTTTTTCTGCTGAAACCTGCTCCTGCATTCAGAGTCTTCATGACCAAAGTTATTGCAAATAGAACATTCAACTTCATTTTCAAGAACCGAAAATTTGTTATAGGTCCTTTTTGTAATCCCGGTCATACTTCTTTGTTTTTGAGCTTCCCTAGTCATGATCGTTTTATATGCAACACATTGAGCTGCTTTGTGACCAAAGTTATGGCAAGAAAAGCATTGTCCATTGAAGAAACTTCTGCGGTTATCGAATCTACCAGCCAATTGATTGTAATTTCTATTGTCATCTATTCTTGAACCAAATTGAGAAGATTTTACCTGTGGCTGGTTGTAGCTTTTGTTCACTCTTAAGATGGATTGCCCCTGATAGTTTCTGTTTGTAATTCGTCCCTGCTTTACCTGATGATCTTCATTGTGCTTTTGCTCATTTCTTCTTGCTGCATCAAGATAACTTTTTGAGGTGGATGCTTGAGAAGTTTCTCCATTATAGCCCAGACCTGTCTTGTTTATTGGAGACCGCTGCACATTGATAATCTCATCCAAAGTTTCAGATCCTTTGACAAACTTGAGATTAATAGCTTTTGTTTTCTCAATCTCTTTTCTAAGACCAACAATTTCACCTTCTAATTTTTCAAGATGTTTTTCCTTTTCATCAATTTGAAATTGTAGAGTATCAATGATCATGTTCTTTTCTTCTATACATCTCTTGAGTCTAGTAATTTCATCATAAAGTTTATCCACATCTATAGCATCCATATAATCATCATCTTCAAATGCCATTAACAACTTATATTCATTACCTTGTTCATCTTCATCACTGTTTGATAGACCATCACTATCTTCATGAGTGTAGTAGCTTTTCTTATTTGCATTCTGTTTCTTGTTCCATCTAGCAAGTTCCTTTCCTTTATCCTTATAAGGACATTTTGCAGCATAATGACCTACTCTTCCACAAGCAAAGCATTTAAAAGGTAACTTACCTCTGAACCTTCCAGAACCCCTTTGAAGATTTCTGACAAAATTTGATTCTTCTTCCTCTTCTTCTGGGACGTGGCTCGCTTCATAATGATCTCCTTTGCCCGATGCCTTGAAAGCAGCTTCTCTTCTGTCTGATGGACCTCCCTTTCTCATTTCATAAGCAGTTAGAATTCCATGTAGCTGCTCGACATAGTAAGAATTCGTAGATTTTCCTTTTCTTGTATTGCAGATACTTTAGATTCAAACTTGGGGGACAATGATCTTAGAACCTTTTCAACCACAATAACCTCTTTTATTTATTCACCCAAATTTTTCATACAGTTAACAACCTCATCTACCCGAAGAAAATAGTTAGCCACACTTTCATCATTATACATTTTGAGAGTCTCATACTGAATTCCGAGAGTTTGAAGTTTAGCACGCTTTACCTGTTCATCTCCTTCATAGCTCGTGACAATTTTGTCCCATATCTCTTTTGCGGATTTATAGTGCATTACCTTCATGAATTCTGATTGAGATATACATCCTAATAGAGTACTAACTGCTTTCGCATTTGTTTCATACTTCTTTTTCTCGGCTGCATCTGTAGGAGTAGCTGAAGGAAAAGCGTAGCCTGTCTCTACGATGTCCCAAACTTCTGTACCAAGAGATTGAAGATAGGCAGTAACTCTTACCTTCCAATAGTTGAAGTTTGTCCCATCAAAAACCGGTGGCCTGATTGATTCTTCTCTCTCGTAGTTGCTCATGATGAATGATCTACCTTCAAGCGATCAAGCTTCTCTGAAGGACCTGCTCTGATACCAATTGTTGGAAATAATACTGAGAGGGGGGGGTGAATCAGTATTATCTAATTCTTTTATTAAATCTTCTTTATTTGTTCTTTGAATTATTTTTGCATGTCGGTACCATAAAATAATGAGCATGAACAAAGAAAACAGATAGTCACACCAAAGAACACAAGATGTAAGGTGGAAACCCAATGTGGGTGAAAACCACCTGCTGCAATATCTCTCTATCTTCTTTCAAATTAGAAACTCCTTTTACAATGGTTTTGTACTGGTGCAGTCCTTTACTAGTACGCAGGCTGGAACCTGCAGAGAGCTACAACTCTCTCTCGTTTTCCAGTCTCTCCTGGAAGGGAGCTACAACTCGCTACTTCTTTTCTTACAAGGACCACTTTTCATAAATTTTCAAACTGGATCCATAAGCATCAAATGATCATCAAGTATAAGAGAATCACCCAGTCGATTGTAGTAACCAGATCAACAATAATAGGACCAAACCTAGAACACAGCAATGATAAACAAAGATTTTAAGAGAAGTAAGCACCCTGCTCAACTGCTCGCCTACTTACGTAAGCACCCTGCTCAACTGCTTGCCTGCTTACCGTACGCACCCTGCTCAACTGCTTGCCTGCTTACAGTACGCACCCTGCTCAACTGCTTGCCTGCTTACGTACGCACCCTGCTCAACTGCTCGCCTGCGTACGTCGCTCTGAGTCCATTGAACTTCCTGCAGACCTCCGCACCTGCAACCCTTCTATGCCTGCGTATGTACGCACCTGCAACCCTTCTGTGCCTGCGTATGTATGCACCTGCAACCCTTCTATGCCTGCGTATGTACGCACCTGCAACCCTTCTGTGCCTGCGTATGTACGCACCCAAAACGCTTCGTTCTTGCGTATGTACGCACTTTTCTCTCACCGTACCTGCGTACCTTCAGGCATAAATGATTTCAAGACTTCAGAAATAACCCAGACAGTCAGATCTACAGATCTGAACATGCGCCGAAGAGATCTCAATCCATCAGTAGATTCGCCTTATTTAGATCTAGACATACTCCCAAGAGATCATAATATTTCAGATCTATCCCTCATAAGATATTCAACCAAAAACATGCTCAAGCGAAATGATCTCCTTTGCTTTATATAGGAAAGCTCTTCCTTAAATCATGGATCAATACCACGAGCCGACACCATAATAACACAATACCGTCGGCTAAATACCAAGAGTAAAACATAAGAAAACCCCACATGTGAAATTCTTTGCCTTGAAATGTGTGCACTGGGGGTACGCACCTCCTGAACGGGATAACTGCGGGTATGTACGCACTTTATGTAACACTGACCTGCGTGTACGCACCTTATGTAAGGTGTACCTGCGTACCCCTTATTTTCTTCAATATTTTATAGCTGATCATCAATCTCTGCTGCTGACTTGAAGTACTGTGATCTATCACCTGAATGGGTTGCCATCAAGGACAACACTTTAGCCATAATGCCAACACCATAAACACAGATATGCAGCGGAAATAATACTTCATTTCATTAATGTAAAATATTGAAATATGCTTACAAACAGTAATGGAAATAAACTAGCTAGGGCGATGGTAGCTTATCTCTGAGAAGAGATGTGGTGGCTACATGCCTCTGAAATGTGTTACAATGAGGCTCCAAGGCCTATTTATTGTTGAGAAACAATGAAAAACCCTTAACATTCCAAAACCTAACCCTAAAAGATGAAACGCCAAACTGTGGGCCCCATTTGGGTAAATTGGTACACCAACTTCCTGGGGTCGTAACTTTGGCATACAATCTCCGTTTGACACGTACAATAGCTCGTTAGAAAGATCTATCCGAGCACTACCACTTTGGGAGGGAACATGGGTCCATGGACCCATGTTTCCCCAGAGTTCCAAAAAAACATCGTTTAGGGCCTCAAAACGGCTCTGGAAGTTCAGGACCCGAAAAAACTGCTAAAAATAGTAAGTTGTGCTACAATTAAGGAAACTGAAAATGCTGAGATAAACAATGGTGGGGGTCCAGGTGGACTTGGCAGGTGGCCACCAATATCCACCTAGATCATTCCTCCCCCCTTAGGAAGCAATGGTCCCCATTGCATTGAGTTCCTCCATGAGATGAGGAAACTTTTGCTGAACTTGTTCCCTAGTGAGCCACTTGCCCTGGTGAAGGAGTTGGCCTACTTTGACAACTCGATAAAGTTGGATATTCTGTTGGCGAGTGTTCTTGATCTGTGTGTCCATCATCCGATCAGTTGTAGCTTGTTCCATGCAATCTGGATTTAATTCTGTGGATGTGAGTTGTTCTGCAATGTCGGATGTGTCTAGCAATGGTGGAAAGTATGGCCGAAGGCGGTCCACATTGAACACTGGGTGCAGGGGGAATGCTGAGCTCAAATGCATTGTCTCCCATAGCCTTAGTAATGGTGTAAGGACCATATCGGAGTGGTCTCAGTTTCCGATAGGCTCCAGTAAGGCATTCCTTTTGCAAATGCAACCAGACTTTGTCGTCCACCTGGAAATTGTGTGGCACCCGATGTTGATCATGTCGCTGCTTGTACTTGGCATTTGATTTCTGCAGAATTTCATGGACCTGCTGGCGAATATGTTGGATGCACTCAATGAAGCTGGTGGCCTTATCTGTTTCGGACTGGACATGAGCTGAATTTATCTGAGTAGCTGCAAGTGGCATGGCCACATCAATGGGGCATAGTGGTTGGAATCCCAAACCCACCTGAAAAGGGCTATGGAGAGTGGAGCTATGAAGAGCTCGGTTGTAGCTGTGCTGAACATAGGGGAGGCTCTCGTCCCATGTGCATGGATGCTTTGAGTTATACATCCGTAGAATGTGCACAATCATCCTATTGACAACCTCTGTCTGGCCATCAGTTTGAGGATGGAAGGCTGTGGACTTCGTGAGTTTGGTGTCCAGCATTGACCAGATATTGGACCAAAATGTGCTGAGGAACCGACTGTCCCGATCTGAGATGATAGACTGTGGGATCCCAAAGTGCACCCACACTCATTCAAAGAAGAGTTTAGTAGTGGCTTCTGCTGTGATATTCTTCTTGCAGGCCGCCATAATGGCTGTTACACAGTAATTTGTCACCATTGGTCACCGTCCCTGTTACCCCTTTCCCGTACTTTGGAGGACTCATTCCGGGACCTGTGAGCAGTGACATAGCTTAAAAACACTTGCATTATGTTCCCCTAAGTATGGACTTCATGTGCCCTGAAGACACCTCCTACAAAATATCCCTGAAAAGTGCCCTTTTTCCATTAGCGCGGGTCCACAGTATACTACCCATGCCAATAAGGGAGATCCTCAAAAGAAGGCGCGATCATTGGCGCTCTGTCTCAGAGTAATACCCGCGCCAACCAAGTTTGGAAAAGATTTTTAACAAACGCGCGCCCAGATGTTTTTTCCCTTCATGTCATTACGTCTTTTCAGGATAAAGCTCATCTTCTAGATATCGAGAGTCATCATCTATCCACAGCGGCTTTTTGGAGATAATGCCAATCCATAATGGGTGTCTTGATTCATTGTATTTTCTTCCCCTTCTCCATCTATAAAAGTCTGTCCTCATGCACTTGACAAGCTAGTTTTTGGAGTAATGCTAGTTGTGATAACGCTTGTCTTGAGTGATAGTAAGAGTCTTGAAGCATAGGGAGGTTATGCTGCCGGAAGTCTGAGAGAGAGAAGGTCTATTGCAAGACATACATAGCTGCTCGCCCAGCCAGAGGAGAGGTTCAACGTCAGAACCTTGGTTGTATCTTTCTCTGTTGATTATTCATTAATAAACGACTATCATTATGGTTCCGATCTTACTGTTCATTATGATAATGTTTGATCTATTTCCTTTCTGACTGATATATAGTTGTATTTTAGTGGATTTTATGCTTGTATTCGCTTTGTTCTTTGCATGTGCAGGTATCCATTCACGAGGATCGTGAGGATCGTGACCTGCCGAAGCAAGGGAACGGGAGTATCAACTCTTCTACGACATTAGTGTTGGACTCCAGGTTGGTTCTCATAATCCACTTTCAGTTTGCAACTAGGAACTTGCATGGTAGCGTGAATTGATTGTTGCTAGACCCATTTTGGGCTAGTGGGATCGCCTCTGTCCGCAGAGGGGATTTACCTCTCCAACAATTTGGCGACTCCACTGGGGAGGAGCTATTTTTTGTTTGATTCATAAACCTTGGACGGAGCCTAAAGTACGGCCAGGCAGCCTTTGAAACGCTATTGCTTTGCATTAGCGAAGTAGATCAACGCCTACTTCAGTCAATCTCCGGTTTGGTTTACGAACTGAACAGCTTGGAGTTTGTCTTGTATTTTGGTTTTCTCTTGCTTGCTTGCGTAAATAAGCTTTCTGGGTCAGTTTTAAAGTTGTTTCTTGCTGTTTGATCTGTCTGAATACTGTCGACTAGACCCTGGACTGCTTGTTTTATTTTTTAGACCAGCAAACTTTATTAGCGCGTTTTTCTGCCTGACAGTCGCGCCAGTTGGCGCATGTTGCACAAAAGCAACTCGTGCTAATTCCTTAATAGCGCTAGTTACAGGATAACAGTCGCGCCAGTCCTGTGAACTTTTCCAGTCTGTTTGTTGGAAGCCTTTTTAAACTCAGATTTTTGTCTTTTTACATCCTTTTCAGTTACTAGAGTGTGTCAGAACTCTGCTTGACTGGTTTTTTACCTTTATCCTTCGAGTGTTTGCCTATTTCCATCGATTTTATATCCCAGCCCTAGAGCATCTAGTGGCTTTGTATATCGAGCCTTCCATGGGAGTTTTTGGTTCTTTGATTGTCCAGTCAACTTTTTGGTTGTTTTCCACACTTGTCTAGTGGTTGTTAAAACTTATCATTCTGTGCTTCGAGCAATTCACCTCTACCTCGTTTGCATTTCGCTTGACTTCGTTTGATCTTAGATCACATGGTTCATTGAGGTCTTTGTGATTCTCCTTGTTTTGACAGTTTTTCTTGGTGTTTCAGACTTGGTTCTATTTGCATTGAGTGAAATTTGTCTGTTTACACTTGTTAATATCTCTCAAGATTTGTTTAAGTGCATTATGCCATTTTAAAAGAAAAAAAACAAATGATCTTTTTGCATTATATTAGTTAAAATTTATTGTTATTGGCAATTAGTCACTTTTAAAAAAGAAAAGAAAAAAGTTTCATTTATTGCTATTAGCTGCATTAGGATCTTTGTTGATTGTTTGATAATCATTTTCTTTGTTTGAAAAATCTCAACTCTTCTGTAGTTAGCATTCATTGAACAGAATGATATATTTTGGCATATAGTTTGCATTTAGGAATTTCTGAGAGATCACATACGGTAGGACCTAAAAACTGAAACCTAATTGAAGATCAACTGTAAAATAAACTGAATGAATCTAATAACGCATTGGAACCTAACGCATACATTCTAGAGGTCTAGGCTAGAGACATGTTCTGGCGTCGTTAAACCTAGTCACTGTTGTTTCACATTACGGTTGGGTGATTCCTCCTCTTGTGACTCGATAGTGGTCTAGCACGGACTGAGCTCCCACGTACCGTCACATATATAGGGGAGACCCCACTAGGTTATTATCCTTTATCCACAGGAAGCCGTGTCTGCCGCCTTACAAGCCATAATGCACTGAACACAGCATTCGGGAAGATTCACTGCCATACGGGAAGTCCTTGATTTTCATCTGATTGCCAAGGTGTATAAGCAGTTTTACGGATTGTTTGGTAAACCCTTTGCCTAGAGTCTCCAGAGTAGTCACTTTTGATCCTTTTCGGACTCCTTAAAAGAAAAGGTGCCAGTGAGCGTCTTGTCACTTCGTGCTCATTAAACATTCGAAGGAGACTAGAGTCACCTTTTTGTCCTTTTATCGACTCTTAAAACATGAAAAGGTCAAGTTGTGTCTTTGCGTCTTAAAATTTATTCGGCCACGATACACATTTACCCAGTTAGATTTTGTTTGCGTTAGTTTGAGTAGGGTTTAGTCTCGTTAGATTCCCTAGGATTTTGTGAAGTTTCATCCTAGCAGAATTACCAATTTCGTCTTCCGAGATACCGGTTGTGAGTACAACTCTTTCTGTTGTTCCGAGTATACAACCAATTAGTTCTCGTGATCCAGGCGATGAGACTTACGAGTTTCATTGGAACCCTATTTGGGAACCTTCTGAGGACAATATCCCTTTTTGGGAATACACTTCTCCTCATGTTCCAGCCCCACCAGTTTCTTCCGACATGGAGGACGTATCCCCTACTTCGACTGACGAATCCGTTGCGACGAGCGGTGAAATTCCCACCGCAATGGAACCTACGCTTGTTAGTATCACTCCTACGACTGGGAACCTACCTCTAGGCTATAAAGCACTAAGAGATGTTATGCCCTCTGGAACTCCTTTCACGGGTTCTATTTGGTCACAACTCGCTTTTCCCACCATGGAGCCTTTTACTCCGCAAAGTCGCAGTACGTCTGTCACCTCAATCACAACCGCTCCAACAGTATGTCTGGCTTCTTCGACTCCTATTTTTAGTCGTCCTTCGGCTTCTTTATTCGGAGTCTTCGATCCTACATCAAACGTCCCACCAGAGGGGCCATACGATTGATATTTGCCGTCTCAACCGATTGTTGAGATTTCAGTTCCGTTGTCAATTGATTGGGGCTCCACCTCTTTTCATGGTGGCCAAGTATCGTCTGCGCAATCCCCAAGACCACCTCATCAAGACCAGCAAGGGCAATCCTTCCACGAAAACCCTTTTGCCGCTGGTGGTCTATTTTTTCCTTCTTTTGTTCAGCCTTCTGGTAACTCAGGTCAATCTTCTGTTCAACAAGCCCAACCTAGTATCCAGCAAGGTTATCCTACTGGACAAATTGGTCAATCATATGTTAACCCAAACCAACCCAATGTCCAGTATGGTCCAATATCTGGACAAGCTGCTCAACCACATGGTCAGCCCACCGTCCAGTATAGTCAACCTTCTGGGCAAGTCGGTCAACCTCAAATCCAATCAGGCCAACCAACTGCCCAACCCACTCAGCCATCTGGTCCTTTAGGACAACCTTCACCTGTGCAACAACAACTCCACTCCCAATAGGTACAACCTCCTGGGCAGGGAGGCCAACCTCAATATCAACAAGGTTATCCTTTTGGCCAGATAGCCCAACCTACAGGACATCCTTCTGGCACTGCTCAACCTGGTTTTTTGCCCCAGGCTGGACCCCAGACCCCATCTGGTCTTCAAATGCAAGCTAGAGTTCAATCCCAACTAGTCTATCCAACTCAGCATGTTTCTCAAACTCAGTTTGGAGTCCAGCCACCGTATGGTTACCAGCAACCTCAAGGGCAACCTTTGTTTGCCCCATATCAAAATTATCAACAACCGCAGGTGAATCCTTATCAGAATTATCCGCAACCATATGGTGCTCCTGCAGGACCGTTTGGTAATCCATGGAACGCTGGGGGGCAGAACCCAAATCCCTACGGACAAAACCCTATGGGGCCAAATCCGTCCGGACCAAGCCCTTGGGGGCAACCGCCAGTTGGTTGGAACCCTGGTGTTCCATCCCACCAGTAGCCCTAGATGTCCTTCAATCCTCAATTACCTTTCTTAGCGACTTTAGAATTACCGGATGTGTCCAAACTGACAAATGATCCTATTCTCCATAGTCCATATTGGCCTCTGGTTCCAACAAAAATTCCTGGTGACTGTCCAAAATTCGATGGTAAAGCTAATGAAGATCCACAAGCTCATGTCATGACTTATCACCTATGGTGTTCATCTAATTCATGGCTTGATGATTCAATTCGGCTTCGTCTTTTTCAAAGGACTCTCACTAGATCTGCCGCTAAGTGGTATATTGAGCTCAATTGCGAATCCTTTCAAGATTTCAACTCGTTGGCTATGGCATTTCTCACTCATTTTCAGTTGCCCATTCGATATGAAACGGGTACACACCTCCTCACATCCTTAAGACAGACAACGGCTACGCATATCTCTGATCATATCCATGAATGGAGACGGCGTAGACGTATGATCAAATTTTGGATTCCCGACCAACTTCTTACCGATTGGTTTACGACTTCGTTTGTTCCTCCAATAGCTCGGGACATTGCCATGGGGGCATGTGTCACTGAAGAGCAAGCTATCGCGTGCACTCAATACCTTGACTTGGTTTATTCACAGTCAGGTACATTGTATGATTATTTGCCTGACGCCCCGAGACCAGGGACATCCAAAGCCCCGCCAACACCAACTGTTGATGGTATTATTGGTTCTGTTAATTCATCCTCGAAGAAAAATTCCGCGAACCCTGGGAAGCAAAAATCACCTGCTTCGAATGAACACACTTCTCAGGTAACACCCACTTCGAATATTACTTCCAAGGTCAATGCCGTCCAGTCCACCACGGCAGACAAAGCCTCGAAAGGAAAGAAGAAAGGGAAAGCGAAGAATAAACCAGATCAACCTAAACAGGACTCCCCTAAACCTCCGCCCGAGGACGGTGCCAAGCGCAAACCCAAGTATCCTTGTCTTATATGTGATGAAGATCACTATACCAAAGACTGCCCTAGGCGGTCCGAAGTTAGTCGTTTGTTGAAAGGCGCTCCCGGGACTCCTGCGGTGCTCAAAGAACCCTTTCCCTCACAACAAACTCAAAAAACTCAAATGGTGGTTGACCCCTCTCAACCTCCCTCTTCCTTCGGTTGTCAAGTGTTTATGGCTGGAATGATACCTGTCAATATCAATACTCAAACAAAAGATTATCCATCATCTGTCGGAAAAGAGCCTGAGGTCCCCTCCAGTGCTCCTCCGTTCAGTTTAGGCCCACTCCACATCGAGAGACCTACTACTGAGACGCCTCTTCGACCCCCTCCAAAAGGAGTACTCCGGAAATCTTCTTACAACCCAAATGCTCGTGCTGCATAGCACTACAATATCTTTGAGGACTTAGCTCAGACTCCGTCGGCTATGTCCGCTTTAGAAGTTATCCAGAGCTGCCCTTCTCAGAGGAAGTCCTTGCTATCCGCTATCGATGGCATAGACCCGGCCAACTCGGATTTAATTACTTTTGACTTAGAACGCCATACGCAGAGACTGCCTCCCCAAATCGCATTCCTTATACAGGTTATTATTGATTCCAAAACGATTCATCGTACAATCATTGATGAAGGTGCTTCTACTTGCATCATGTCTGTTGCCTGTTGGAAAGCTATTGGATCTCCAACGCTGAGCCAGTCTCCCACAACCTTGGAAGCTTTTGATGGAAGAGCATCTCGTCCTTATGGTATACTCCAACGTTTGCCCATCTCTTTGGAAGGGAAGACGGTCGAAATGGAAGTTGAAGTTGTTGATGCTACTCTTACCTACAACCTCCTTCTCGGACATAGCTGGATCTACGCGATGAAAGCTGTAGCTTCATCTTTGTTTCGTATCATCCATTTCCCTCATCAAGGGAAGATTGTTACCGTAGACCAGCTATCCTTCTTCGCTTCCTCTTCTGAAGGCAACATCCCTTTTGTGGACCATACCTCGAAATTATCTGAGAGTCTGGGAGCCAGACTTTTCAAAGATCCCGCCCTTATGGGTGTTTTTCCGCTCCCACCTCCTAACGTCGCTTCCGTCAATATGATTACTACTTGTTCTGATCCGTGGATCCTCCCTCCCACCGACCAAGTAGATTCTTGGGGCGACCAGATGCCGTTGAGTCCTGCCGAACTCAACTATGTTGAAATTATTGCTGCATCGGCTCCCTCTTCTGAACTTGCTCCTTTGAGCAAGGTTCTCCACTCATTCACTCCATCCTCAGGGCTTGTAGGTGAGACTTCTTCGGATCCTTTAAAAGAAACATTCCCTTCCGACGAAGCCATTATTGAGACTATGTCTCTCGAGGAACTTCCTTGGCATGATTCTCACCATCGTTCCTCGTTTCTCCCTGCCCCTCAAGATATTCTCACTTGCCTTGAGCGGTTTTCTCCTTGTCTCCCATTACAAACACCTATTCAAATTTATCAGGTGTCTTCTGAAGGGAATATGGCAAACATTACGCAAACCCAGCCCATCGACATCTCTGTGAAACCAGGGATTGTCGAGCATCTTCACATTGGAGTCACTTGTACTCCGGAGAAGATTCAACTTTATTCCAATCTTTTTCTCGAATTTCGTGACGTCTTTGCATGGTCATATGAAGAAATGCCCGGCATTGATCCTAGCATAGTGGTGCATGAGATAATCACGTACCCGGGTGCTAAGCCTGTTCGTCAACGTTTACGCCCTGTACACCCCCGAAAGGCTGCAGCTATTAAGGCCGAAGTCGAGAAGCTTCTTAAAGCCGGTTTTATTTATCCTATCCCGCTCATAGATTGGGTTTCCAATATCATACCTGTGAATAAAAAGCAGGGAACAATCCGTGTTTGTGTCGATTATCGTGATATAAATCGGGCCTATCCTAAAGATAATTTTCCCACACCATTCATTGATCAAATTATTGACGACTGTGCCGGAAGTGAAATGTACTCTTTTATGGACGGTTTTTCTGGATATAACCAGATCAATATTGCTCCCGCTGATCAACACAAAACCGCCTTTATCTGTCCATGGGGCACTTTTGCCTATAAGAAGCTCTCGTTCAGTCTCAAAAATGCCGGTGCTACCTTCCAACGTTCAATGTCCTATGCTTTTCATGACATTTGACACATTGTACAGCCATACCTGGATGATCTTCCAGCTCATTTAGCCAAACGACAGGACCACCCTACTCAGCTTCGCGAGATCTTTCTTCGCTGTCGATACTACCGAATTCGACTTAATCCTCACAAATGTGTCTTCTGCGTTGAATCCGGCCGTCTTCTCAGGTTTGTCATCTCCCGAGAGGGCATCCGTTTGGATCCCCTTAAAGTCGAGGCTATAGTGAATCTTCCTCCCCCTGCTTCTCTACAGCAATTGCAAAGCTTGCAGGGTAAAGAAAATTTTCTACGACGTTTCGTTCCAAACTATGCCGAGGTGGCCAAAGGTTTCACACGATTACTCAAGCGTGATGTCCCTTTTCATTGGGATACCATTTCTCAGGAATCTTTTGAGCATCTCAAGGGTCTCCTTGTTTCTTCTCCATTGCTCCGTCCTCTGAACTATTATCGTGACTACACCCTGTATTTGGTTGCCGCTGACACCACTATCGGCATGGTTCTTGTTCAAACTGACGATGATGACACTGAGCATGTTATCTATTATCTCAGCCACAATCTTTTAGATACGGAAACTCGATATGCTTATGTCGAGAAGTTGGCTTTGGCCGTCGTTTGTGTTGTCCAACGTTTCCGTCATTATATTCTGCTACGCACTACCACCGTGATTTCTAATTGCAACCCCATGACGTATATTTTGTCACACCAGTTGCTGGGGGGCAAGTACTCAAAGTGGATTGTTATCCTCCAAGAGTTCGAATTGGAATTTACCACTGCCAAGTCCAAGAAATCCCTTGTATTTGCTGAGTTAATTTGCTCTTTGCCATCTTCTTCCCCGACCTCTCACGTAGAGGATCAAGTTCCGGATGACACTTTATTTCTCATCAACACCCTCGATCCCTGGTATGGAGATATCATTATATATCTGCAAACGTCCTCCGTTCGCCCTGGCGTATCCAAAGGCGCTCAGGGAAGGATTCGTCATCAGTCTCAACCATATCGTATCATTGGGGATACACTCTATCGCCTTGACACCGACTCTGTTCTTCGCCGATGTCTAACTCTCGAGGAAGTTGAGCGTGTCTTAAATGATTGCCACTCTAGTGCCTGTGGTGGTCACATGTCCGGATATGCTACTGCCCAAAAAATCCTCCGCGCTGGCTACTTTTGGCCCTCTATCTTTAAGGATTGCATTCTTGTCGTCCGTTCTTGTCATGAGTGCCAGATATACCAGCGGAAGATGCGAGCGCCTCCTGCTCCATTGCACCCTGTTGTCACCGTTGGCCCTTTTGCAAAATGGGGCATTGATTATATGACCTGTAACCCTCGCTCGGCCGGGGGGCATGGGTTTATTATCGTTGCCGTCGATTACTTTACTAAATGGGCCGAGGCGATGCCTACATTAACTGAAGACGGTCACACAGCAGTGCAATTTTTATTTAACCATGTTATCTCGCAATTCGGTGTCCCTCAAACCATCGTCACTGATCACGGGAAGCATTTCTGTAATCATATGATGTCGGAATTAACAACCCAGCTAGGCTTGCAGCACGATAGTTCAACTCCATACTACCCTCAGTCCAATGGCCAAGTTGAAGCTATCAATAAGATTTTGGTTACAATGCTTCAGCGTACCGTTGGCATGCATAAGTCTAACTGGCATTTGATGTTGTTCCCTGCCTTGTGGGCCTACCGAACCTCCGTGAAGGATGCCACTGGTTTCACTCCATTTCAACTAGTTTATGGACTAGAGGCTACCCTTCCAATCGAATGTGAAATCCCTTCATTAAAATTGGCTGTCGAGCTACTTCCCAACACTACTCCGTTAGAAGAACGCCTTCTTTACCTGGAACGGCTAGATGAGACCCGTCGCTTGGCCTCTTTGGCCATCGAAACGCAAAAGAAGCGAGTCAAGACTCACTTCGATCAGACTGTACATCCACGTTCTTTTGTTGAGGGAGATTTAGTCCTGCTCTACGATCAGGCAAAAGATAAGCTAGGAGCAGGAAAGCTCGAGCCTATGTGGCTAGGCCCTTACATTGTCAAGAAAGTTTTGCAAAAAGGGGCCTACGAGCTAATTGATTATGAAGGGAACCCTCTTGGGAAGCCTCGAAACGGGCTGTATTTGAAAAAGTACTATGCATGATGCTCGTACATTTTATTTTGTACATACATGTACTCTAGCAAGTGTGTTGTGTGTATGTGTGTCAGTTTTAAAGGCGTAACTGCCACTTATTGTGTCTTTCGCTTCTTGTGTAGATGTCTGATGCACCTTATGTTGGTTTTGCTGATGGTGCCTGCCGTAGTACTCGCAACTTGTCCTCTGCGGCGTGGGTGATCTATGATCCTCATGGCGAGCCGATAGATTTTCAAGGTGTGTGTTTGCGTCGTACCACTAACAATGTCGCTGAATATTGTGCTGTAATCGAGCTACTTGCTGAAGCAATTAATCTCGGCATTCGTGCATTGGTAGTGAACCTGGACTCCCAACTTGTCGTCCACCAGCTCAACGGGCAATATTCCGTCAGAGATCATCGCATTCTAAGGTTGTATTTACGTGTGAGATTGTTAGAAAGGAACTTTGATTTTATCACATATCAGCATATTCCACGACAACTAAACACATTATCTGATGCATTGGCTAATCATGTATTAGATAGAAATTTGCGTAATTTGTAACCAAAGAATTATACAAGCAAGCACACGAAAGCACAATAATAAACCATAGGCATATGTATATATATATGTGTGTATCATAATGTTTGCACCGTGCATGTTACATAGTCCAAAATAAATAATACATGTTCAAATCTCATATGGCCGCAGACAACATGTCTCTCAAAAATATGCAAAAATGAAACCTAGGCGTCTAATCACGGTGATGCTCATGATAGCATGTCACCGCTCGCACCAAACGTCTCAGCAGATGGTGGATGCGAGTTGGTACTCCCACTGTGTGCCTCTGGTACGCGAAGGGCACATCCGCCAACCTAGCATAGTCTGGAATCCCTCGAGTGAGTGCCTCAAGGTTCTGTACTAGCTCATCACCCACACCACCCTCTACCTGAGTGTCAGCTGTGGGTTGTACCCTCCGTGCTATGTGAGACAGATCAGCTGGTTGCTCTACACCAACATCTGCATACATATATATAGCTGTTGTCAGAGACAGGCATGTATTACAAAAAAAATTAAATACATCAAAAACATCAAAAACACAAAGAGTTCTTACCAAGCTCCTCATCCCAGTCTTCTCCCACAGGCAATGGGAGATCTGGGTCTCCAGTAAAATCGGTGCCCGCATAGGGCCAGTCCTCTATAACGATCATCTGGTGACGGAGCCATATGAAGAACTCGGGCCTCCAGGCCATCTGCTGGCCCCCTCCTCCTCTGGGCATGAGTGCTGCCCATCGAGCCAACCTCGGTTCCCGTGGCACTGGATCTGCCACTATACCTCCCTGAATCCGGAAAATCGGCAGTCGCTCCAAGAAGAAGGATACCACAATCGATCCATACCTGAACTGTTTGTTGCCTCCATGCTTACACTTCGTAAGCTGTCTCTTGATGTTAAGGGTCACAGCTGTGGCCCAGTCAAACAGAGTAGGATGGAGACACTCGGTTGCCAGCAGTAAATGATTCTTGCTGGCCTCGTGGGGCGCCTGTACCCCTGCCGTCCGTGTGATAGTGAATAGTATCACCCGTAGCACTAGGTTTGGAACTGTGACGATATCTACCTTGGCACTGTTCGATCCAAACTGTGCCCCTGGACAAACCCGTTCCATCACCTCCCCCATATTTTCTCTGGAAGGCCTACTTCCAGTCAAAATGGGTCGTGCACCTCTCCGCGATAACCCAGTGATAAAATAGACATCGGAAACATCCAGCTCCAATGTCTGATCCTTCAAGCGGAATACCTGATCCTCTATGTCCCAAGCATCCACAATAAATCGTAGAAGCTCCGGTTGTGCACGCAAATAGGAGGTGAGGAAAAACTTCTTTAAGCCACAGTCCCTCAAAGCCTCCATGCAGGCTTCATCCTCTAGTGCCATAGCATCAATGGCATCATGCTCTCTTTCTCTCCATTCTACAACCATTTTAATGAACCCCTGCAACCATAAAGTCGAAAATACCATCATTAGATAACTGGTGAAACCATAATTCAAGGAAAATTTCAAAATTAACGGTTAAATCCATGGGAAATTAGGTCGCGCGGTTGGCGCGACTGTTTTCAAAACAGTCGCGCCAATGTCGCAGTCGCGCCAATGTCGCACCCCCTTTGGGAAAATAATCCCATTGGCGCGGTCCCGAGTGGGAAAACCGCGCCAATGGCGCAACCCTAAATTTTGCAAATCCTCTTGTAGGGGATCCGTTTGTGGATGAAAAACTGAAAAAATGGAACGAAAATGAAGCTAAGGAGAAGACCTCTTACCTGCTCCAGACGGCGGCTCGATTGCTTTCCTGGATTGATCACGATCAACGGTTGAAGTTTGCACCCAAAACCCTCCAATGGTAAAACTCACAAGGTGAAAAGTAAAAAGTGAATTTGTTTTTACCATTTCACTATTTTATCGCATTTTTTGACCTAAATTGCATTAAAAATATTATTTTTTGGGTTAAAATAATGTCTTTTAAGTGTATTTTTGAATATATTTATATCAAAATGGGTTTTACGCTGTTTTTCATATGACAACAGGTGTTGGTGCAACTCAAGCGACTAAACGAGCTCCTTTTTCAAGCTCGGTAAAACATAAAAATATTACCAGGTTTTTGTCATTTCAGACTCGTTAATGGTTGCGAAACGACGTGGTTTTGATCGCTTTTTTACTTTTTCAGGTCGAAATCACTATTTATGAAAAGTACTCCTCGATCGTAATGGTCGGGCGGTTCTTTTGAACATTGTTTTATACTTTTTCGGGCTCGCGAGACACAACTTTACGAAAAAGGACACCCTTGGAGTTTCCTTTTCTGCTGTCTTTTCAAACTCTCTAAACATGAAAAGACGTCGAGTTCTTCCTTTGTTAGACTCGTTAAAACCTGATGACATCGGATTTTGTCGAAATGACGCACCACAAGCATATGCTATCCCCATCAAGCTTGTTAAAAATAATTGGGGTACTCGCCAGAAATGGCGGGGGGAAAATGGAACCATAACTATAGTCGTGTCGGCAGTATGTCGCTCTTGAACATGGCACTTGTCTGCTTTCATGTCTGGGTGGTGATATCTCATCTCATTTTTCACTTACCTCCGTGGATTTGGGTAATCCTGTTTGACCTCTCATCTGCTCATTGCCTCGTCACCATGACCTCTGATCCATTGATGTCAAATACTGCCAATTCCACTGTTGTGCCGCCGATATGTTGAAGAGAAGTTGACCTCTGCAAAGAAACAACCTCCCTCTGATAGCTCACATAATCCTGATTCACAACATTATCTCTCTGTCTCATGTCGATGATGTGGGAAACATTATGGCCCACCTTCGATCAAGGTCACTTCCTGTCAACTTCAGCTCATTATCCAGGAAGCTGATCTAGAGACTCCCTTCCGATGCCTTGGAGCCTGCATGCCTCAATGGTAGGTTCTTCGTGTTCGACGTGAGGTTTTCATCATTGGCCTCCGATTGAATGATTCTACGGGTGTTCGACGCCAGCTCACTAATTCGCACACCGTAGATTGTACCTATAGTACCTTGAGGGCCATTGTCATTATTGGTGGTACCTCTCACGTCTGTTAACAGTTTTCATTATTGACTGGTAATCAGATGATGTTCATGCATGTTTGACTTTAGCTCATATATTTGCATGCTTGAATTTGTACTTTTGTTCGGGTCGAGATGGAGCGCAAGACCCTGGATTTTGTCTTTTGTAATCCAGGCGTGATTCTTGTTACATGACTCATTCACTGGATGGCTGCGACCGTACCTGAGTCTATTCATTGATCCTAACCAGATGGCTGCGCCCATACTATGGATCTAGATTATTATGTACTCTCTTATGGATGGCTGCGACCATACCACATATATCATGTACTTGAGCTATCAGTTGTATCTCTCTATGCAGATTCTCGGCGGCAGCTATGTGTGTTCTTGTAAAGCATTTCACCCCTCTCTCTCTCTCGGGCCTCATGCTTTAGGGGGCATCTGTTACACAGTAATTTGTCACCATTGGTCACCGTCCCTGTTACCCCTTTCTCATACTTTGGAGGACTCATTCCAGGACCTGTGAGCAGTGACATAGCTTAAAAACACTTGCATTATGTTCCCCTAAGTATGGACTTCATTTGCCCTGAAGACACCTCCTAAAAAATATCCCTGAAAAGTGCCCTTTTTCCATTAGCGTGGGTCAACAGTATACTACCCGCGCCAATAAGGGAGATCCTCAAAAGAAGGCGCGATCATTGGCGCTCTGTCTCAGAGTAATACCCGTGCCAACCAAGTTTGGAAAAGATTTTTAACAAACGCGCGCCCAGATGTTTTTTCCCTTCAAGTCATGAAGTCTTTTGAGGATAAATCTCATCTTCTAGATATCGAGAGTCATCATCTATCCCTTACATCTATCCACAGCGGCTTTTTGGAGATAATGCCAATCCATAATGGGTGTCTTGATTCATTGTATTTTCTTCCCCTTCTCCATCTATAAAAGTCTGTCCTCATGCACTTGACAAGCTAGTTTTTGGAGTAATGCTAGTTGTGATAACACTTGTCTTGAGTGATAGTAAGAGTCTTGAAGCATAGGGAGGTTATGCTGCCGGAAGTCTGAGAGAGAGAAGGTCTATTGCAAGACATACATAGCTGCTCGCCCAGCCAGAGGAGAGGTGCAACGTCAGAACCTTGGTTGTATCTTTCTCTGTTGATTATTCATTAATAAACAACTATCATTATGGTTCCGATCTTACTGTTCATTATGATAATGTTTGATCTATTTCCTTTTTGACTGATATATAGTTGTATTTTAGTGGATTTTATGCTTGTATTCGCTTCGTTCTTTGCATGTGCAGGTATCCATTCGCAGGGATCGTGAGGATCGTGGCCTGCCGAAGCAAGGGAATGGGAGTATTAACTCTTCTATGACATTAGTGTTGGAATCTAGGTTGGTTCTCATAATCCACTTTTAGTTTGCAACTAGGAACTTGCATGGTAGTGTGAATTGATTGTTGCTAGACCCATTTTGGGCTAGTCGGATTGCCTCTGTCCGCAGAGGGGATTTACCTCTCCAACAATGGCCATCTTCGAGAACCTGTCGACGACCACAAAAACACAGTCATTTCCATGCTTAGTGGAAGGAAGCCCTGAGATGTAATCCATGGAGATGGATTCCTAAGGTCAAATCGGGGTAGGAAACGGGGTATATAGGCCGTGCTTCTTGATGGTTGGTTTGGCAATGGCACAGGCAGTACATGATCTGATGTACTTCCCAACATCCTGTCGAAGATTCGGCCAATAGAAATAATTTTGCAGTACTGCCACTGTTTTCTTGACCCCAAAATGCCCAGCAGCCCAACTGTAGTGTGCTTCCCAAATCATCTTGGCACGCTTGTTTGAAGGAACACAAAGGTGACCCAGGTGGCATAACAGGGCATCCTGGAGGTGAAAATCTGGAACATGCCAACCCTCCAAGAGTGTCTGGTATGTTTGGCCGAATTCTGGGTCGCTTTTGTAGAGAAGTGGCCAATCAAAAGTCTCGTGCCCATAAGAGTTGAGCACGGTGGTTAACGCCATGATCGGTGGTCGACTGAGGCAATCTGCAACATTATTGGTGTTACCCTTCTTATACTTGATATTCAAGTGGAACTGTTGCAGGTATGTAGACCACTTCTGATGGTGATCATTCTGCAATTTCCCTTGGGTCTGTATGAACTACAGGGGTCGGTGGTCTGTGTGGATGACTGTTTCCTTCCCCAAAATGTAATGCTTCCATTGTCGGCAGGCCTACACAATGGAATACATCTCTTTATCATAAGTGGGGTACATCCGTACTGTGTCTAAAAGTGTTTCACTGTGATATGCCACTGGATGTCCATGTTGAGTAAGGACTGCCCCAATAGCATAGTTAGAAGCATCTGTCTCGACCTCAAATGGTTGTTGTAAATCTGGTAACGCGAGCACTGGTGCCATGCAGAGGTGATCCTTCAACTCTATGAATGCCTTCTGTTGAGATTCAGACCAAAAGAATTTTTCTTTCACCCCTCCCTTGGTGACTTGACTCAAGGGCCAAGTAATATGAGAAAACCCCAACACAAACCTGTGGTAGAAGTTGGAAAGACCTAGAAAGTTGCGGAGCTCTGTTAGAGTGGTTGGAGATGGCCAATCTCGAATGACTTGGATCTTGGCTGGATCCACATGCACCCTCTGTTCATTAATGATGTATCCCAGATACTGAACCTGGGTCTTGCCAAAAGTGCACTTCTCCAAATTGGCACATAGCTTGTGTTGCCGCAGTGTTTGGAGAACCTGTCGGATGTGGTGGAGGTGCTCTTCCCAACTCTGGCTGAAGATCAGAATGTCATCCAAGTATACTACTACAAATGAGTTGGTGAATGGCCGCAAGATGTCATCCATTAGCCTCATGAAGGTTGCAGGAGCATTCGTCAATCCGAAAGGCATAACCAACCATTCGAAAAGGCCCTCCTTGGATTTGAAGGCAGTTTTCCACACATCAGAGGGTTCGATTGGTACCTGGTGATATCCTGACTTCAGATCAATCTTGCTAAAATATTTCGCCCCCTTTAGTTGGTCCAGGAGGTCATCAATCCACGGGATCGGGTACCTATTACAGACAGTGATCTTGTTCAGCGCCCGATAGTGAATACAAAGTCTCCACGTCCCATCCTTCTTCTGTACCAACATGATCGGGCTCCCACAAGGCGATGAACTTGGATGGATGTGACCTTTCTACAGGAGCTCCTGAATCTGCCTCTTGATTTCATCGTTCTCCAGAACGGAGCGCCGATAAATTGGTCCATTGGGTAGCGGCGCACCTAGGGTCAGATCGATGGAGTGCTTGACTTGGCAATGCAGAGGAACCCCTACGGGGGAGGTGAAGATGTCCTCGTACTCCTCCACGACCTTGTCCATATGTAGTTGTCGTGCAGAGGGGCCCTGTCTGGAGGCCGTGGCCACCGTCTTCTTCTTTCCTTGAGGGCGTATCATCAAGAAAACAAATTTCTTGGTTTTGGAAATGAGCTTACTACACTGTTTGGCAGTAATCAAAGAGATGACAGTAGGTGGTGCTACCTCTGGTATCCTGTACAACTTATTTCCCAATGTAATAATAATAGCACGGGGCCTTGATTCATACACAGCATGTCGCTTCCACAAGTATGGTTGTCCTAATAATACATCCCAAACTTCAAGGGGAGCAATGTCACACAATACCTCATCTGTGAAGGGCTTGATGTTGTATGGAAGGCAACACAGCTGACTCACGCGAAGATCTTGTCCTTGGTGAAGCCACCCAATGGTGTATGGTTGTGGATGCGCTATGGTCGGTAAGCCCAACTGCTTCACGACCTCTACCGAAATGAGGTTCTTTTGGCTCCCGCTATCAACAATGAACTGTATCGAGGAGCCCTTTACCCACATCTGGGAGTGGAAGAGACGCTCCTCCTCCTCTGGATCTTCGGGTTCATTTTTCTGGATCTTGGCGGTTGCAACAGTGGCGTTGGGATCTGCATCAATGATCTGGTTCCCTTTGTCATTCCCCTTATCGGGTTCCGACTCAGAGTCGAAACATGCATCTGATTCTGAAACCTTTAGGTCAGCCACCAGTGACTGCTTAGCCCGACACTCACTTGTGTTGTGAGTAGAGCTCTTATAGAACTCACACCATTTTCCCGTGTCGTTTTTCGGCTTCGCGACACTGTTCTTTGCTTGTAGCTTCGGCGGGTTGTCTTGGGCTATCCTGCCTTGGCTTTGTCCTTTGTTCTGTGGTTTAGGGGCACCTTTCCCCTGCTTTGGATTTGTAGATCCAAAGTCTCGCTTCTTTTGTTTAAACTTCTGCTCGACCTTGACGGCATATCGATATGGTGTGCCGAGCGAGGAGATGCTCAGGAACTGTATTTCTTCCTGGATGTACTTGTGCAGGCAGCCACACTATTTGAGTATCAAATGCTGCTCTGAATCCTTGATACCCAACTTTGTGCGAAGGGTATGGAAAAGATTTGTGAACTCCGACATGTCTTGGTCCCTTCCTTGCCGCAGCGTGGTCCACTTTATGTATTCATCCTCATAGCTTCTGACAGGGTAGTACTGCTCCTTGATGGCATCCCGTAATGAATTCCAGGTGGGTGCGGCTGAAAATAGTGAGCCTGTACTTTCATCCTTCTGCTCGGAGTAGGTTTCCCACCAGTCCTTGACGTGCGGGGCTGCTTTGAGAAGAGCGAAAACAATCTTTTCCCGACTCGAAAATTCATGAACAGAAAAATAACCCTCTAGTAGATTTAACCATTTATCTACGGCATCTGCGTCTATCTGACCCTCGAATATGGGGATTTCAAAATTAACTTGTACCTTAAAGGGCGTGGCGTTTCCAGAGTAGCTGCTAGAAGCTGATGCGTCACTTCTGGGTAGCCGCTGAAGGATCTGGGCAAAGCTGTCCATCATCGCGTTCCGTTGTCGCTCGACGGCTTATTCGAGCAAGATTTTGATAGGATCTCCTGCCCCCTTGTCTTTCTTCTCATCCGCCATGGGAGGCCGTCGGGATTTGCGAGGCTAGTCTTGCAAAGGTTCGACTAGTTCAAGCCCTAACTCCTTATATCCTGACCTTGTTGGGGACATGCAAAGAAAAATAGAGAAAAAGCAGACCGCTCTGATACCACTGATCCAGACTTAAACAGGAACGCAAAAAATTACAGAGATAACCATAAACACAGATATGCAATGGAAATAATAATTCATTTCATTAATGTAAAATACTGAAATATGCTTACAAACAGTAATGGAAATAAACTAGCTAGGGCGATGGTAGCTTATCTCTGAGAAAAGATGTGGTGGCTACATGCCTCTGAACTGTGTTACAATGAGGCTCCAAGGCCTATTTATTGTTGAGAAACAATGAAAAACCCTTAACATTCCAAAACCTAACCCTAGAAGATGAAATGCCAAAGTATGGGCCCCGTTTGGGTAAATTGGTACACCAACTTCCCGGGGTCGTAACTTTCGCATACGATCTCCGTTTGATGTGTACAATAGCTCGTTAGAAAGATCTATCTGAGCACTACCACTTTGGGAGGCAACATGGGTCCATGGACCCATGTTGCCCCAGATTTCCAAAAAAAACATAGTTTAGGGCCTCAAAACGGCTCCGGAAGTTCAGGACCTGAAAAAAACTGCTAAAAATAGTAAGTTGTGCTACAATTAAGGAAACTGAAAATGCTGAGATAAGCAATGGTGGGGGTCCAGGTGGACTTGGCAGGTGGCCACCAATATCCACCTGGATCATGGTCTCTATTGTTCATCACATAATCAAAATCAACAAAACTACTCTCGCTGACATTCAAACATGTATACTAAATGCATAAGCAAAGAGAGATTTTTTGCATCTTGAGTCACAATTCCAACAAGATGAGTTACAACAATGGGAGCTTCATTTTGAACTTATTTTAGTTCAGAACAATTCCTTATTTGACTTCAATACAAACTCCCATAAAAAACCAAAAACAAATCAAATTAGTAAATTTGACCATTCACTTCCGAGTGCAAGAGAAGATTTGAATACATCTGTAGAAATTCATCCACCACTTCCCAAACACATCATGAGACCATTGGAAGATTTTGTAAGAAACAAGCACATAACATGTCTTGGATATGACAAGGAGGTTTATTTTAATACTTTAGGTTATTCAAACCCTTCAAATTTTAGAGTGCTAGATTTCTTCAAGACAACTTATCCTTACCTACTCCTCTTCCTCCTCCATAATATATTTTCAGATGCCAACATTCTGATAGAGTTTTCCATGTAAAAGATCATTATTTTGATCTTCATCCATGTGAGAACTATCATAAAGCTACTTATCATTCAAACAAATGCTTCAGAAATAGTACTCCTATAAGAAGGAAGATTCACCTCTGATGGATCTCTTCTTACCTCTCTTCTTGGCAATGGGCTTCAACAACCAAGAATATATTTATCTCATACTAAGATTTATTCTTACTGAGAAGTGTTACAGTTAAGATATATTCATCTTATCACCTTGTACATGACATGGGGGGCGATTGATGGTGATCTATAAGCTTCAAACTTAAACCAAGCGAGTGTGATCCACAACCTAAACATGTTGTCTCAGCCTAGAGCTAAAGAGAGCCATACATATATTCAAAGTTCTAAATAGAGACAAAAAATCCCCTAAGCATGCATTTGATTGATGTCCTTCCTTATACCACCGTAGGTTTAGACTCCCCTTTTGAGGTTGAGGTTCTTCATCTTTCTATAGGTTGAGACCTCCCTTTTCCAGGTTTATGGTCTCCCTCTTAAAATACTTAGGGACACTTCCTCTAGCAAAAGAATAACAACTTCTTCCCAAATTTGGAAGTATTCTTGGAACTACACTAAGTGTTCTAGGTTGAGACCTCAATGTCTCCTTTTTCAAGACAATAGAGACCACTTCCTCTAGTAGAAGACTTAAACTTCTAGCAAGATTTGGAAGTGTTTCAGGAACTACAATAAGTGTTCCAGTGTTGGTGTTCATCCTTAAACCATCACCAATTGATTCCTCAAGTTCTCACACTTTATACCTTCATTTGAGAGAGCACATTCAACTATTTTTTGTCATGCATTTTTGTCTTATAGCTCTCTTCTTGGACTCATATATACCCATTTAGATTCATGGGGGGATGTTGAACACCTAATCTCTTGAAGGATATGGTGTGGAATTTGAAGAGTCATTGAAGTCCAAGAGAACACTCATATGAATGTCTATGGTGACACACATTGCATAAATACATATCATTGTGTATATTAAATGCAACTCATGATTTATCTTATTTGGTTATTCATTCCATGTGTATGTTTAACATGCTTTTTGTACTTTACAATTATTTTGAGTGTCCCACTTTTTTCATGTGTTCAACCTAAAATACCCAAAAATGCTCACTATTTATGAGTGAGGAAAGGTTGTAGCATTATATTTTTACTTAAAGATAACTATTTGGTTGCGTAATCATAATTCAAAGTAGCTCATAACAATCATTTCCATAACTCTATTACAACATGCATTGGAGAACTCCAATCTAACGAAAAGACCATAGGAAGAATGGAAATCTTTACATGACTAAAATTATGGAATATATTTCGGTGCTAATATTAAACACCATATCTTCATGGAAAGTAGATCTTTGCGCCTTTTGCAAACTTATCTAAAGGTCAGTATGTTAAAATAAACACATTTTTTTTTAACAAAGTTAATATCTAACAACTTATGTCCATAATAATATAATATTATCATTCCTTAATCACAATTGATCTCTCTAAACCTCATTATTTACCTCCCATGTGAAATCACGGCCTTCAAGTTATGTCATCACTCTTCGAACATTATAAAATTCAAGATTAAAAAAATAAAGTCATTTTCCTCATTCTAATAGTCATAAATATAATGTTGTTAATATATAGTAGTGAGAAAATAAAAACCTTTGAGAAATCTTCATTTTTTTTCAAAGTTATAACACCTTTTATATATATATATATATATATATATATATATAATTTATGATATTTATATTGAAAAGTATGTTAAGATTTTCTATGTATAAAATAAACTATTATTTTTTAACATAAATTAATAATTTAATTGATTTTGTTTTAATTTATATTTTTATATATATTATTTAGTATTTCAGTTATATAAATTAAAATAGTAAATTCAAATATGCATAAATTTATAGTAAGGATCAAAACTCTATCACATTATTCCAATTAAAAAAGATCATACAAATAAACTAAATTTTAACCTTGATTTAAATTATTATTATTATTAATTATAAAATTAAATAATATATATTCTTAACCATGGAGATTTACATTCACTTTACCACTTAAATTGTTAACTTGTAAATAGATTTTGTTACAATACCATGGACCAATACTATAGTATTATACATTTTCTTTAATTAATTGATTTGAGATATATTAATTACAAGAAGATAAAGCTTAACCTTTGATATTTGTATAAGAGGAAAGTTAAATTACCACCATCTACCTAATAATTATTAATAATTAATTTAAAATACTAAAAAATCTATTCTGAAAATATATATACCTATACATAATTACTTAAAAATAAAATATAAATAATTTTTTTAATTAAATCAATAAAATTTTACATGAATATTTAAAAAGTTATAATTAAAAACAATTATATTAAACAAATTTATTAGTTAAAGCAATTATTTTATTAACTAGTTAATAAAAATAATATTTTCATCACATAAACCAATACAAATTTAAATTACTGTTAATACAAGTTTAATATTTACATTTATTTAATACCTCAAGTATATCGGTGTATACAAAGTTCACAAATACAAGTGCGAAACATGTATCTGTAGCCCGCCTGATTCTGCTTTGCCCGCTACATGGACCTTCCCGTCAACTAACCTTTTTAAAGGTGAGTCTCAATTTAATAATTCGTAACTATTTTATAATCATTTATTTAAATATTTGTATCATTTGAATTTTTCTGTATATATAATAAAATTTATAGGGTTTCCACTTTCAAAATGTGGTGTTCACATCACTGTTCCCTCGGTTATCTTAACTGTTTTCCCATCCAACGGTTTGCGTAACGGTGGACAGTGATGAACCAATAGCTAAGCGACGAAGAACCGTATAATAAAACGTTGGAGATCCAATTGCATTATGGTTAAAGTTTGTGTACATTCTGATTTGGGGAACTCCTCTCTTCTCACATAGGTGCACTGGAACATGAAAGCCTTCAACTTTCAACTGATCATGGTACAGTTAAATGGAAGAAAAAAATATCATTTATATTCATGGAATGCTATTTCATCAAAATGTATTTCATGTAATGCTATTTCATTGTTACTATGGCATTGTTACTATGGCATTGTTTCTTTAGGTAGATTAGGTTTAATTTTAAAAATGAGGTGTATTGATGTAGATTTATTTTGAGTGATTGATGTAGTGTTTTCTTTTCTGGTTCTATTAAACATATATCAATTGTTAATGTTCTTTAGTCATAATAGATCATAATTTATTCATTTTTAATGTTTTCTAAGCATATTGTATCACTGAAAAAGTACAAAAGGCAACTGAAATATGGATTTTACCCAAAGTAATGTTAAACTCATTTAATAAAGTGTTATGAGGCTGGTGATGCAACTCTTGTTCTTATTAAGAAATAGTAAATTATTATAAAAAAATAATCTAAATTATAACCAAGACTAATTTTAAAAAATAAAGATAAATTTATTTACTTTATAATTATAGCAGTTTAAAATAATATATATTTAATTATTATTTCTCATTCAACTTTTATATTTAATACAAATCTTTAAAATTTAAACATAATTTTACTTAACTTATTTTAAAAGCATTGTGCACCTTCTTATATAGTCAATTAAAAAAACCAATCTCACTAGTTTATCATAAAAGTTATATTAAGTAACAATGTTTAACGTAAATGATAATATTTCTTTTATTTAGTGATTTTTATTTTTGGATCAAATTACTTTTATTAGATTTTCAAAATAGCATAGCATACAACCATAATTTTTGAGGTTAGGGATTGGAGGATACCAAAATAGATACTTAGCATACCTTATTTTGGTGAGGCATAGAAGCCATGTCATACTAGTAATAACCAAAAAAGAGACCGGAAATGACATCATCAAATCAACAAGGGGTTGTACATGGAGTAGTAAAGTTACCAACACAATCATTAATGTGGAAATCAATGTGTTCCATTGTGGCTTCCAAGTTCCGAAGGTGATCATTAGTTCAATTGTGGTGTGGCGTAGTTCAATTTGGCTATACTATCCATAAGGTAGGCCACTAAGTCATTTAGGTCACTAAGCCATTTAGGTGAGATATAGTGGTCCCTTAGGATGTCCAAATCAATTTGGAAGTGCAATAACTCCTCATGAAGGGAGTCCAAAGAAGCTAGGGCCTCAGTGTGGCTTGAGATAGAGCTTAGAGAAATGGCTTCTACACCCTCTCTCCTAGTATGGATATGACTAACATGTGGCTCGAGATAGAGCTTGGAGAAATGGCTTCTACACCTTCTCTCCTAGCATGGGGATGACTAACATTGGCATGCTGGCCCATCCCAAGACAGGGTTCCTTGTTGGCCAAGACAAGGGTCCATGTTGGCCACACATATCCCACTTATGTCACATACTAGTCCCTCACTTGTTCTCATGGATGTTCCACTAAATTGTTCTCATGCATGTTCCTTTTGTCCTTAATATTTCTCAAAAGAGTTGGTCATTTGGATAATGTGGTATACCTAGAAACCAATGTAGGTTGAATATCTTGTTACTCTTTAGATGTTCTAGGTTATCCATGGTGCTAAACCTTACAAGCTATTGCCTTGGTGAAAGACCCACTTTCCCCCCCTTAGAAGTCCTTGGTCCTCTTACCTTCCTAGTGGACATAAACATAACAAGTGGATAATTTACATCTCCATTAACTTATTCTCTAAATAGTTATGCACATTACTCTAGGGTTAACACCTAATTGTTTCAGATTCTATTACTATTAATAATCCTATAGTATTTACTATACAAGTATGACCAACCCCTCCCCTTTAACCAATCCAAGGTATTTGGTGTTGGGTATGGTTCTACCACGGTATAGTAGTGTCACTTTCATGGCACTCCCTTTATGTTTTTCTCTTCCAATACGTAAGCTTGCATTTAATGGTCATGAGGTCTCTTGTATTAGAGTTTTCTATTGCGTATGATATGTTGTATTACACTGTTTGTGTTTTTATATTGTTTACCCTGCAACACCTTCCACATAATTCCAACACCTTATAGCTAGGAGTGTACATCATATGTAACGTTCCTCTTTGGAAGCTTAACCTTGCACTGAGTGTTAAATCTATAAAGAGCATACATATGAAAACATAAACAAAACTAACCAACAAAATTAAGAGAAGTGTGATTGTCAATCCATGAGCTGAACTCTTATTGGAATTTCTGTAGGAGCAATGAATACATTATTATATAGCAGACACATTTCTAATTTGATTATCCATTTTTTGACTAATCTATTGTCCCTAAAAATTTTCTCAATGATAACTCACTACATCTATAATTTGTTGCAACACAAATTTTCTCGCTAATTTGTAAGCAATTACATAGATCCTTTTAAGCATTATTCTCAACACACCCCCTTAATGCTTAATGAGGTGATTCCAAGCATATCCCTCATGTATTCCATCTTCCCTTTAGGTAGTCTGCAAGCTATTCATTTGTTGTCCAAAACTTTATTCCAATTTCTCCTTTCGCCACATAGTCCCTTACGAAATGATATTTGATATAAATGTGTTTGGTGCGATTATGAAACACTGGATTTTTAGTTATGGTAATAGTAGACAAGTTTTACATCTAACAATACTTTCCTCAACCAAATTGCCTAACATGTTGCTATTGTTGCTGCAATATACTCTGCCTCTGTAGAACACAATGAAATAGTTGGCTGCTTCTTTGAACACAATAATATTGCACCTGATCCAAGGATGAATACATAACGTGAAGTGAATTTTCTATCATCAAAAGATCCTCCCCAGTCACTATTTGTATAACTAGCCAACCCAAAATTATTCGATGAAGTATACCAAATTCCATAATGTTTTGTTCCATACACATACCTCAAAATTCTTTTTGTTGCTCCAAAATGAATCTTATTTGGACATTGCAATAATGTGGAAATCAAAACATATTTCATGCATAATATTAGGCCTAGTGGTAGTAAGATACAAAAGGCTTCCTACAAGACTCCTATAGGATTGAGAATCTACCTTTTTAGCTCCATCTTATATATAAAAACTTCATTTGTATTCATGGGTGTGCTCATGGGTTTACAATTTCCCGTTTTCCAATTTTTAAGAAGATTTGAAACATATTTTTCTTGTGAAATAAAAAATTCATCATTCATGTGTCTTACTTCTATGCCAAGAAAATAATGGAGCAAACCCAAATAAGTCATTTCAAATTCAGTCATCATAGCCTCCAACTCTTCCACTAACAAATTACTTGAACATGTGTATATCAATTCATCTACATATAACAACACAGTTATTATATCATTACCATTTGACTTGATATATAATGTGTGTTCATTTTCACTTGTGTTAAACCCCTTTTTCAAAAAATAAGTGTCAATTCTATTGTACCATGTTCTTGGAGCTTGTCTAAGCCCATAAAGATCCTTTTTCACTTTGTAGACTTTGTGATCATTTCATGCTTCTTCATATCCTTGAGGCTGGTGAACATATACATCTTATTTCAACTCACCATTTAGAAATGGTAATTTAACATCAAAAATTGATAAACTAAACATTTATATTGTGATCTCAATGACAAAATTGTTCTAATGGTATCAAATCATGCAATAGGAGCATATGTTTCATTGTACTCAATACCTAGTTTTTGAGCATATCCCTTTGCTACTAACCTTGCTTTGTGCCTTTGTATTGATCCATCAGCTCCATACTTGGTTTTATACAACCATTTCACCCCAATGATTTCCTTTTCAGTAGGAGGATCCACAAGCTCCCATGTTTCATTCTTTTTAATTGCTACCATCTCTTCATCCATTTATTTGCACCAAGCTAACTCTTTCACTCGATCTTCAGACATCTTGGCTCTTCTTCATTTAAATATTGTTTTTTCCGAGGTGGACTTGGACTTGAAATAGGACTTGAAGTAGTAGAAGATGATGGAGTGGATGTGGCCTCTCATGTATTTTGATTACTAGATGGATTTCGAGAAACAAAAGATTCATCTTCTTGTACGACAATACTTGGAGTTTTGATCCAAAATGGATTTTGGATAGACTTCTAAGTCTAAAGTGTTCCTCACAGAGGAAAATGAAAGTATATGGATTCTCCTGGAAATAGTGCCATTGTGTAGATATTTTCATTCTGAATCTATTACAACTTGAATGGGCTAAAATGGACTTTGGATGCAGAAGTTATTGCAAAAATAAGTTTGCCTTTGTTCCTTTGAAAAGGGTGAAAATTCTTCCAAAAATGGCATGAAAGGCCTTATATGAGAAATCACATTGCAAATAGCCAAAGGGAAGGACTTAACACGGTGGTGGAAGAACCCCTGATCAACGATCTCTGATATATCGGGTCGGGGGTAGGTCTGTATGCGATATCCGCATCAGCGGATCAGGTCATCACAGTCCAAAGTTAGTGGAAAGAACCCTCGGGCCATTCCAAATACGATATGCAATAGCGATGTGCAATGTTAGCCATTGGATCACGAAAGGAATGGACGGTGAAGATTTAATCGATGATCCCCAATAAAAAGGGCTGATGCGATAGCGATATGCGATGCAATCTCAGCCGTCTTATCCAAGATCAGATCAACGGTCCAGATTTAATCACCTATTGGTGATCGGTGATCCCCGATACAAAGGGCCAATGTCATAGCAATATGCGATGCAATCTCAACCGTCCGATATAGGATCAGATCAGTGGTCCAGATTTAATCGGCGATCGGTGATCGGTGATCCCCGATATAAATGGTTGATGCGATAGTGATATGCGATGCAATCTCAGCCATCCAATCAAGGATCAAATCAATGGTCCAGATTTAATCAGCGATCAGCATTCCCTGATGCTGATGAAAAGGCGAACCGGATAAGGATTATCGACGTGATTTCATAAATTTTGAAATCTGGATTTTCAGATTTTCTATGTATTATGAGAGTATTGGGTTTTTTGGCCATTACGCCATACGATAGCGATAAGTGACATTTGGAGAGACCTGATATGTTTATAGGGGTGATTTAATGAATTTTCAAGTCTGAATTTCACACCCGGTAGTGTATTTTTAGAAAATCTCTGTGTATTGAAATTTTGGCCATTTTCGGGTTTTTTGCATGAGAGAAGGCCCCGAATCCTCTATAACAACCCCTGATCACTGTGCCACACTGCAAGCATGCATTTTTGGTAGACAATGATGTGGTTGAAGCCACGGAGCCACAAAGCTAGATGGCCAGTCAAACAGACAATGCACAGAGAAGCCACAGAGTCGCAGACAAATGCTTAAACATAGAGAAATGGCTGGGGAAGCCAAAAATATGGAAGAATGCCTCAAAGGAGCTAGAGAGCATGATTGAGAGAGGAGGCAGGTAGCGCAAAGAGCTGAGAGAGTTTTGGAGTCACTTGGAGGTCAAGTAAACCAGAGAGCACGATTGACAGACATCAATGCTGTAAAAGGTCACTCAAAGGTTGCTAAAAGTTGCTGGGAGGTCTAGCGAACCATTGATGCATGCAAAGGCTGAGAGACAGCTCAGAGAAGCTAGAGCCGAGAGCCAAGAGCTAGAGTGAGAGCCAGAGCTAGAGCCAAGAGTGAGAGCGAGCGCCGAGAGCTTCAAAGTGAGGGATGAGATGGTGTTTTGAGCCCATTGCTTCTGTGTAAAATAGTGGAGTTGGGTGTGAAGCCTATAAAAGAACTGATGCCATAATCCGAGAGATTCTATTCGAGTTGACTAGAACTCAAGGAGACACAGCCCAAGAGTTTTGGGTGGACTCCAAATTAATATTGCTATCCATGTGTTTGTTATTTGTTGCACTGTTGCACTGTTACATGTATTTAAATATTAGCACAAACAAAAGATTTAAAGCATATGATCAGTTAAAATAAACATAAGCATACACCTTATTGTCAAGCACATTATTAGTCCCACATTGGTTAATCATAGTTGTCTTGGGAATAATGAAGCTTTGGAAGTGGGAGAGGTTCTTGTAATCTCACAAGAAGCCTTTTAGCGCCCCATTTTCATATCAAGTTTGTTGTTGCACATCATGATTCGACTACGATTCTTCTTTCCCATCAAATAACACATCACGACTAATTATTGATTTTTCAGTTTCTAGATTGTACAATCTATAACCTTTGATTTCCTCAAAATATCTAATAAAAATTCATTTCACACTTTTATCATCAAGATTTCTTCTCTTTTCACTAGGAACGTGAGCATAGGAAATGCAATTAAAGACTCTTAAATGAGAAATATTGTGTTTTCTTCCACACCAAGCTTCATAATAGGTAATATTTTTCACACTTCTTGTTGGGCATCAATTAAGAAAACAAAAGCTTCAACCCAAAAAATGTTTGGAAGGTTTTTACCTTTCATCGTGCTCCTAGCCATCTCAACAATTGTTCTATTCTCATGTTCAACAATGCCATTCTGTTGGGGAGTATAACTAGTTGTCAATTGTCTTTGAATGCCATTAATCTCACAATAAGAATCAAACCTATTAGAAGTGAATTATCACCCTCTATCTATGCGTAATGTTTTTAGAAAATAACCACTTTTCTTTTCCACGAGAGCTTTAAATTGTTGAAATATGACAAATGCATCAGATTTTTCTTTAATGAAGTATACCCATGTCCTTCTACTAAAATCATCCACAAAAATAATGAGATACTTATTTTTGTTGAGAGAAAAGGTTTGCATAGGACCACATATATCTGCATGTGCTAGTTCCAATGATTTACTTGTTCTCCATGATTTTCCTACTCGAAATGAAACTCTATGTTGCTTACCAAGAATACACCCTTCACAAACTTTATTAGTAGAACTAATAAGTGGTAACCTTTTACCATTTTCTTGTTATATAACAATTTGAGGCCTTTCATATTCAAATTTCCATACCTTATGTGCCATAGCCATGAACTATCATCATAAGAAATATTTAATGTTGTACTTGCTTCACAAGGGAGATTGAGGGAAACAAATCTGTTTTGCAGCATATTAGTCTTAGAAATAATTTTAATGTGATCATTTTTATCATAGATTATGCATTGGCTATCCTTGAAAACAATTAAATATCCCTTTTCAAGGAGCTTCCCCAAACTAAAAAAATTATGTGCTACGCCAGGAACATATAAAACATCATTAACATGCTCTGGTTTTCCTTGTTTTGTCTTCAGAACAATTGTTCCCTTACCTTTAGCTTCAACTCGCTTGGCATCTCCCAATAGTACATCAGATTTTGTAGATTCATCTATCTCTACAAAGCCATGTTTATTTCTTGTCATGTGATTTCTGCAACCACTATCCATAAGCCACACCTCTTTAGAAACATGATTATTTGAATTAGAAGCCAAGAATAAAGTGCCAACCTCTTCTTTTTCTTTAGAAAAATTAGCTTGTTGTTTTTGTTTTTTCCAACAATTTCTTTCATAATCACCAAATCTTTTACAATAAAAACAGTGAGCTTGGGATTTATTACATCCTTTACCTCCATCACAGTGATCATTACCTGTTTCTTTGTTGTACGCAGAAAATATCTTCCTTGGCCTCTACCTACTCTGTATGTTTGTCCTGTTCCTCTTCCTCTTCCAAAAGTTTTTTGGCTTTACTCATGAGAGGAACCACTTTTTTCTTTGAAAATATTTTGTCTTGCTTGAAAAGCTTGCTTAATAGATTTTCTAAAAGATATATTGATTCTTTGCTTATCATATTGGAGAGACCCCATTAGCTCATTCACAAACAAGTGAGTTAGATCCTTAGAATCCCTAATAACAATTACAACCCCATCAAATTTTGCAGGAAAACTTCTTAAAATCTTCTCAACAAATTTTTGATCTTTTAAATCTTCTCCATAAGATCTAATTTCATTCACTATATCCATAACTCTAGTGATAAAATCTTGAATAGATTCAGAGTTTTGCATGCACAAAGTTTCAAATTCTCTTCTTAAGAACTGCAACTTAACAATTTTTACCTTATGAGTTCCATGATATGCTTGCTGCAAAGCATCCCACGCTTCCTTTGATTTTGTTACTCCAACTAATCTTGGAAAAATAGAATCATGCACTACTTGTTGGATTAGGAAGAGAGCCTTTGAATCTCTGTTACAATTTTCCTTTAGCTGGTTTCTTTTGTCTTGAGTCTAGTGAGAAAGTGTTTGAGCATCCCGTTCTATATATCCATTCTCTATGAAATCCCACAATCTTGTGAGAAAAACAATGTTTTCATCTTAATTCTCCAAAAACCAAAGTTCTCACCTATAGACAATGGTATTTGTGGCTAAGAAATACTCATATTGTTGGTCATTGCTGCTAACTGCTGAGCACTCCCACCAATGACTTGAATCTGCACAGGCTTCACAAAATTATGAAAACTCTTGCAAATGGCTTTCATAAAATTTTGAAACCTCCTGCCAACAACACACACTCTACATATAAATCAACTTTCTTAAGCTAGCTCACACACCATGTTAAATATGTCAAGAGAATACATATGAAAACATAAACAAAACTAATGGACAAAAATAGGAGAAGTGTGATTCTTAATCCATGAGTTGAACTCTCATTGGAATGCCATATCTTCATAGGAGAAATGAATGCATTATTATATAGCCGACATATTTATAATTTGATTATCCATTATTTGACTAATTTATTGTCGCTAATAATTTGCTAAATGATAACTCAGTACATCTATAAATTTGTTTCCCTAATTCTGATAACTCATAACACAAAATTTGCTCACTAATTTGTGAGAAATTACATTGCTTATTTTAAGCATTGTTGTCAACAATGAGAGCTTTCCACGTCTTCTTTATCCACTTGGAGGACATGTGACTATTGGGCATGCATTTGGACGTCGAAGATGGAAAGCCAGCATGGTTCGATGTATAACCCTAACCACTAAATAACCCTAATCACTTGGTCCTTGTATCCTTTCATTGTTATACTCTTCTTCCAATGGCACATCTGTCCGCTCTTTGTTTCTTCCTTGGCATTTGGCCTTCTGTCGACCTATATAGGTTATGCAGACAAGTGACCTATGCAACTATTTTCTATTCGTTACACTAGGTGTTCCTATAGGTAACAATTTTCATTTAAATCGTTGTATTTACTTTCTTCCTTTCTGAAGTGTTCCCTACATTTTTCCACCATTTATTTTCTTTTTAGATTTACTAATTGTATTATTGTTTCCATTTTCATGGGTAATGAATCGTCTAAATATTGCACCTTTTCCATGCTATATCCTCAAGGCTTCGGGGTAATTTCCATGGAATCACTTAAGGTTTGATTTTTACAGTTCCAACATGAAATTCTCTCCACCCTGGTTTCCTAAAGGAAGCACAAGGGAATTGACATATCGACTGTCATAACCTGAAATGTGGGAAGGACTTTGAGGTTTGGGTGATGTAAAATAAAATTCCTTTCCTTATTATGATTTTTCACTAGCCACTGTGTCATAAGGTAGAAACTTGTAAACTCTTTATCGTTTCACAATTGATACTCTCATTTCTTTTTTTCTCCTTTGTATTTGGTAGAGAAGATAATGCTGAAAAACTTGGTGTTGTTTCTGAATCTGGGTTTTTAACTTCTAATAGTTTTGAGGGTGTGCAGAGGTTCTTCCAACACCCACTATTCAGATCCTTCACCACCTAATGTTAGATACTACCTATTTGGAGTTGTTTTCTTTTCATTCGTCTTCCACTAGAAGAAAATAAGTTTTTTTTTTTTTTTTTGTATAAAAAAAATTTGTCTTCCTATTGATCCCCCATTCTAGATGGAAGAGAAAAGTCTCATATGACAACTTGTATGACAAGTATGTCACTAGACCCATTAAATCATAATTTCTTCTTGTTATTTGAAACCCTCTTACGTTTTAAGAAAGTGTCTATAGAATCTGTACAGGATTTAATTCCCGACTATGGACCCTATAACAGACATGTCAATCTTTTTCAGACCAGACTTACTTGTCTCTCTTCGGCTTTGTAGGAGGATTCTTCCACAATTTTTTCGTGTAATGGCCTTGACACTGCAATAATTTGGTTCAACATATCTACTCTAGGGATGGGTTCTTATAAAACTTTTCCTTGAAAGGGTTTTATTTGGTTCCCTCACTTCATGTCTCACTTGAGATTCATTATGGAAAGTTTAGAGTGAATAACAATTAAGCTCTCAGAGATTATCTTCTTGAGGAAAATTTTTTAGTTATTCCGTGAAGGGATATTTTTCTACTGTTTTTTTTACAATATATGAAAAAAGTATTTCGGCTTGACATAGGTTGCTTCTTAATTTCATGTTCTGTGGTAATCATTTGAATACTCGTGGTTCTAGCCATCATAGCCCGAGGTTAATCTATAATGGACCTTGTAAAGCATAGTCAACTTGTTAGCATTTGACCTTTCTCTATTTTAATATGTAGCTATCTCGGTCAAATGTCATTGTATCTATTTTTGTTACAGATTTTGGTTTACTCCTTGCACTCTCAACCAATTTTGAGTGTATCATTCCTACTAAGGTTTAATTGCACTATTATTTGAATATAGGAAAATTTATATTCTCATATTTTTCCTATAGTTGTGGAGAATCTAGTTGGCTTTATTTATTCTTTTCTAAATATGGTATGATAGAATCTCTATGTATTCATAGTTCACCCATGGATTAAGTGATTTAATTGTGTGTGTGAACGAGCTCCATTCTAAGACTAAAATGAATTTCCATTTCCCAAAACTACCACCTACTCATTGATTTATAAATATGGATATCTAGGGCTACCTCACTCCAATTCTACAAGTCTAGGCATGATATTTTTTGGAGATTGTAATACACCTAAAGAAATTTTTCCACCTTCTAAATTCATTTTTGAACTTTTCAAAAACCAACAATATGTAGAAAAGAACACTTTACTTGCAATGGCTAGCCTCGTATCTCGAGGTCGAGATGTTGGCCGCAAGTCAAACTTAAGATCTATGGAGAGGGTCTTCCCTGATGAACTAGGCGTCCACATTAGCCCCCTAGCGACCACTATTGCAAGTGGGTCTATTGTCTAAACTTTGTATCGAAATATTCCTTATTACATATTTATTCAACACTATTTGATTGACCAAAATATCTCGTTCAAATGAGTGCTTACATTACCTAAGGACATGCAAAGCATCTTGGTGCAGACATTAAATTTATTTATATAGCCACATCTACAACAGATTTAGCATAGTTGACGATCATGTGATTACTTCTAGGTCACGTACCTCCTTTTGCAAGATGATTAATACTCGTGCATAAGAAATGAATGGATACTCTATTTAAAGTAGCCTTAAGCCACTAGTAGTCAAACAAACATATATATATATCTATATATATATATATATATATATATATATATATATATATATATATATATATATATATATATATATATATATATATAATATATATATATAATATATAATATATATAGATATGTATATATATATAGATCCACAACACTCCCAAATTGAAATGTTAAATAAATTTAAAAATATGGTACATTATCAACAAAATTTTAAAATAAATTAATATTGTACATACCAACAAATCTCCACATATCACAGGACAACTTGTTTTTCTTATAGGATAGTAAAAATAAACAATAAAATCAGCGTCCTAGTCAATTCTCCTTTCAGTTCACAAAATTAATATTCCAAATACACATATACATACATCCCTACCATAGCTTCAAATTACAGAGAACTTACTTTCCCTACTACTAGTAACTCCTGAATGTAACTAACTCTGAAATGAAACATACTCATAGAATTTATGAGATGCAATCTAATAACACTTAATGCAATTTGACTCACCATTAGGGATACATTGGAATTTCACACCTTTTCCACCCAACTTAGAATGGTCCCTTTAGTTGACCCCCGACCTAACATCTCCTTGCCAGAAATCAACCCCAGTGTGATCCCCTTCTCAAGTATAAAATACTTTTCTTTCATGATATTTTTTCTCATCTAGCGGCATTCCTCATTTGTTGATATTCTTATCCACTTACCTAGGCTTTTCCTTAAAAGCTCACCTTTCTCTCTTGCAATGCTTTTAGGATTTTCTAATCTTAGCATCTTTCTCTAGCTAAGAAACTCATGGATATTTCCCTCCAGTAGTTCCTTTAGGCTTTTCTAAGCTTAGCATCTTTGTCGAGCTAAGCAACTTAATGGATATTTCTCTCCCATTCATTAAGATTATCTAGAATTTTTTTCTATAATACTTATCATGAAATAATTATCAAATCTCATGTATCAATGAGATTTTATCTCTATTTTATTTTGGTAAGAATCGTGATTCTAGGTGCCTAATTCTAATGTACCTACATCTCATTTATTTATTTATTAATAAATGATTATTTACATAATTAATTCAATATTTTTATTTCACTTTTCCGCCATTCTTCCTCACCGAATTCGGTCTAACTAGAGTGGTTTTACCGCAGTATAGAGATATTCCATTCTCATCCCATTTTATTAACACTTTCCTCACTGTTCTGTGTCGAGTCCCTTTTCTCTAAAATTTGTTGAGTAACTTTTCTTTTTTTATGAGTTTGTTCCTGTGTAGCCTCTTCCAAATAAATTCACTTATTGTACTCTATCTTGATCATTAGCTATGTCACGGAACCAAATCTCTTCCTAGTCTGAGATGCATCATGTCCCATCAGTCTATTTTTTATCTTCGCGTGTAGCATTTCCTAATCAAATAGATAGAACGTATCATATACTTATTTCTTAGCTATTGACATATCCAAGACATTACAAATAAATATTAGTCAATCACTACCATCCCTATGCTCACGGTTTGGCGTGGTAGTAATGTTTTATTATATTCTTCATGGTGTCAAAAACCTTTATCTTTTCTTAAGACAAAAAAAAATTACTTTCTATCTTTTCTTTCTCCCGTGAGTTGTTTGTCTTCACGTGACATGATGACTCAATTGTGGGGCAATCATACTCTTATAATCATGCCATTCTCCTCTTCTGATACATCTCCATATTTTCATATCAACAAGCTATTCATATACATTCCTCAATGTTAGTATCATTAGTATTTTACTATACTAAACCTTATAGCCATACCTATGATCTTCAACATAAAAATTTATATATTTCTTTTCATATTGCTCCAATAAGATAACATTTACTAAGGGATGGTATGGAACAGACTAACATGAAATATTATAGTATGATCTGTGCACTTACTACTTTGGCCTTTTTCATTGCTATGGCATCAGGATTAAACCATCCTTCAATTGCTTAGTTATATCTCCCTTCAACTATTTTTAGTGTTTGAAAGAAATTGCTTCACTTTCTAAGTATGCTTGCACTTATGCTAGAACTTGCTTCCCATAGTCCATTTGAATCTGTCACACTACTCCTATGTATTCAAATATTGTTATTAACATTTAACATAACGTGATGAAAATACCGTAGATTTCTCTTTTTTCCAAAGTGACCTTAATCAATTTCCTTGGGATTATCTTCATAGACATGACCATACCCTTCCAATACCCCGCAAGGGTAGAAATACATTACCAACATAGATACTTACTTGATTCACATTTTTTATACATATACACACATTATGCATTAGTGAATTTATTTTCACTTATTCCATCCATCTTCAATCTCATGAGTATATTTTCATTATCGATAAAATTAAGTTTAGGACTTCCTTTCCATTATTTGTTTGTGACTTTCCTTATTATTTTCTTAAGGTTTTTCCCTCTAATCTTCTACTCCATTCATTCTCCTTCTACCTCACTAGCTTTCCAATGAGCATGATTTCAATCCACCTTCACATAATTGTTCTAATTCAAAATTCCTTAAATCTTTATGAATTTTGGTGGATTACCACATTGACCCAATCCTTCAGTAAAGTATAGAAATGGATTTTTCTACATTATTCCTCCATTTCATTTTAGTATCTCCATTTTTTTTGTCAACAAAACTTTTACTTTGTTAGCGTATGATGATGCACACATACCCTTCCTATACAATTTATTCGTCCGATTTGAACCTCCACTCTAAATTTATATGGCTAGCCTCTCTTCCCAACTAGCTATCTTTCCCAATACATGATATTTGTTCATTGTCAATTAAGAATTATTACTTTAAGGAGTTCTATACTGCTGGAAATACTCAATGTAGTCAGATAAACAATGACATTCACAACTGTGTACGCTTGAGAAAATTCAATATACATTTTGATTTTGTGTTGTAATTTAGGTTAAAGGAACCCACCTTAATACTCCATCATGTTTTCCATCATTGGTTTCGAGCTAAAACTCTACCCTCACATGCTTCTCCACATTGATTATATATATACATATATAAATAGATTTCCTAATATTTTTTCTTGTATTACTGAATATGATATAACTATAAGTTCTTTATCAAATTTCTTTCTTTTATTCCTTCTATGTGGTTTTCCACCTTATATCACATCTCAAGGACTCCTTTTCTAGGCGTAGTGACACTTCAGTCATGCGAACAACACTAAAATACCACTATGTGTGTTCAACTCAAACAATTTTTTTTTTTATGACTAAAAATGGTCAACTAAGACGCTTCCAATTTAGATTTAATGAAAATAGTTTTAGACGCTCATAGGAACACTTAGAAAGGTCTCAGTCCTTATCTTTACTGTTACTTTATATATGTGTGTGTGTGTGTGTGTGTGTGTGTGGATCTCAGTTCTCATGTGAACACACTTATCCTAAAATATGGTATGAATGAATATTCATATCAACTGCAACTACTAACTCCCCTGGATTTTTAATGTGTTATGCTGACATGTGTTTTATAACAATGGAATGTATATTTTTTTCCCATATGTACCATACCGGAACTATCAAAGAAGCCACACATTAATTATCAATCACAATAGTAGGGAATAAGCTTGTATCCTTGTAGTTTGGGAAAATATTTTTGCATCAATTGAATGAATGAATACCTTGAAACATGATTCATCTTATAGAGTTTATAATAACAAAAGAGATATCACGATGATGTTAATGTGGTAAAATCTATTAGATTATACGAGTGTGGATCTATTTATATGTTTGATCGGGTTCATTGTTTTATAATTTTTGAGATTAAATATTGTATAACACTTCCTTGTGTACCATAATATCACTTTTTGTTTATGTTGGTAACTTCCACAATACAATTTAAATTTGACTGTTCTTGAGAACTTATTTAGCTACTGCATAAAATGTTCATCCAAACATCACTCTACCATTTTGAATCAAGATTTAGTAATTGTAAGAACCCACTTTTTCCCCGCAAGGCCAAACATATATCGAGTTGGTGTATATTGTTTCCCTTTATTAATGAGAGTGTTAATTTTTATACCTCAGTTTTGTGACCAAGAAGTGAAAATTTCTTGATTTTCTCATATTTCGTGGTATATTACTAGGCATTGATCCAAGATGCAACATATGTCCACTTTTCCCTTGAAAATTGATGGTGAGAAAAAAAAAAAAAAAAAAAAAAAAAAAAAAAATATATATATATATATATATATATATATATATATATATATATATATACATATATATTACAATAAATGTAAGGATACTTTACCATTCTTAGTTTAGTGTTGGTGCCCATTAGGCCCAAGAGTTGAGCCTAGGCTTTGATACCATATGTCACATACCCAATTCTTTCTTCTTCTTTTTTTGTACCAAAAAACCAATGTCAAATATTAACTATTATGAGTCCCTAACTTGTTCTCATCGATGTTCATTTTTTCCTTAATATTTCCCAAAGAGGTGGTCATTTGGATAATTTAGTATACCTAGAAACCAAAGTACATTGAATATCTAGTTAACTACTCGTTAGATGTTCTCGGTTATCCATGGTGCTAAACCTTACCAGCTACTGCCTTGAAGGTGAAAGACACAATTGTTTCCCCTTAGAGGTAGACGAGGTCCTTCATCCTCTTACCTTCCTAGTGGACATAGACATCGTAAGTGGATAATTCACATCTCCATTAACTTATTCTCTAAATGGTTATGCACATTATTCTATTCTTAACACTTAATTGTTTCATATTCTATTACTATTAATAACCCTATAGAATTTACCATACAAGTATGACCAAGGGCACCCCTTTAACCAATCTGAGGTATTTGGCAGTGGGTATGGCTCTACCCTGGTATAGTAGTGTCATTGTACTACATTTATTTCATGGTAGTCTATCTATGTTTTTCTTTTCCAATATCGAGGCATGTATTTAATGGTCATGAGGTCTCTTGTATTACAGTCTTCTACTACCAATCATATGTTGTATTACGCTGTTTTAGTTATTATATTTTTTACACTGCAACACCTTCCAGACAATTCCTACACCTTTCAGTTAGAAGTGTACCCTCTTCACGATTCCCAATACCATATGTAACATTCCCCCTTGGGAGGTTAACCTTGCAATGGGAGGTTTCAACGTCTCCTTGCATCACATGGAGGACATGTTACCACCAGGGTTGCATTTGGACAATAGATATGGAAAGTTGCACATCCACAGTCACGATGTCTCGAAAGCAAGGAGAACTTGTAGAACAATACTTCTCCCATGACTAGTAGATTTCAATATGATTTCAAGTTATCATCTCACAAGCTTTCTTTCTCCTTCTTATCACCTTTGTTGAATATAAATTCAGCTGATCAGAAGTGGGATAAGTTTCAGTTATATCGCTATTCCACTAATCACCTTTCAGTGGAGCCTCAGAGAATTTCAATGTGCCATCATCAGAAGAAAATCTAGGGAAAAATTCGTTCCCTCGAGAAAATTATTCCCTTCTAATCCAAGTTAGGGATGGATACAGTGCTGGTGGAAGTGAGTAAAGATGTGAAATTTTTGCAGGTGCAACTCCATGTTCCAGAGCTTATGTCTTCAGTTTTATCTTCGTCCAATGGTCTCAGATCGACAAGAACACTAAACCCTTGCTCGAAAAATAACATAAGATTACATTCAAAATCAAGTTGAGTTGGAAAGGGCATTGCCATGAACAACAATGGGAATGTGGAAGAACAAAGAGGGGGTGAAAATCTATCAGATAAGGAGATGCTCCATCTACTTTTCATGCCATGTGCAGTTCAAAGAATACTCTTGATTCAGGAGAAATGCTTCAGAATAGTAGAACAATACCAATTTGTGGTCGCTACAGAAGGTTCTAATAATCTCTCTCCCAAATTGCTCATTCCATAAATAGTTCATTTCAAATGTTCATGTTTTAACATAATATTGCAGCAAAGGATATATGATGGATAGTGATGCAGGAGCATGAGGCTTGAAGACAAAAGGCTTCATTTTATTCCAAAAATCCAAAAAAAATTTACAAGCAAAGGAGTGGGATCCTTTAGTTGTCACTTTACAAAGCTTTCTAGATAGATTTGAGCTAGAATTTAGGGATTTGAGTTATTTTGTAATCAATTTAAGTATTTAGGCTTAGTTGAGATTCTCGAGGAGAATATTATGCAGATTAGGTATTTTTCTAGGATTAGGAAGAATCGATCCATTGATTGAGGATCTGATTGTTGAATGTAAGGTATTTATGTAAGTTTTGAATTCATGTAAAGGGATTTTGGCTAGATTTGGAAAAAGAGAACTTGATTGTAAAATTTGGATATCTTTGTATCTCTGTGTATCTATGCATAATTGGTCAATCCCGGAGGTTTTAAATTCCTTCGAAATATCTTTGTGTTCTGTTGATTCCAATTTGGCCCTTTAGAGTTAGATTCATATAATCTTGGGCTATCACATTTAAAATCCTCATTTTCCTGTGTATCAGAAGAGCCTGGACGTGTTTTAAAAATATAACTTAGAACCAACCTAAACGTAGCGAAAGCGCTAAAACTTGGCGGAGCGGAGAAAACCCCGACAAAAGTTGTGAGAAACCCAGAAGAGAACGGGAACCGTCCGATCAACAAATCAATAGATCTAATGGTTATCACATTCAAACAAGCACAGGTGTTAACAGAGGAGTAAAGCGGTCTTTGAAGGGGAACATTTTTTTCGCATGGACTTAAAGTGGTAAGTGGTATTTTGGTGTGGTGGTGAAATTCCATATTGAAGCTGACATAGCATGGAGAAACTTATTTTCTCATGTGGTCTCAGCATGTTAAACATCGACAAGAATTCCACACAATATTACACGTCAACTGTTGGATCAAGCGGGCTTGATCAATGGTGGGAGTTCACCTAGCTAGTTTGGGAGTGGGGAAAGCGTCAACCGCCGGATTGGAGATTGAGATCGATGACGGAGAATTAACGCGATAAAGTGTTGTGAAAAGGTGGATGTGAGAAGTTTATGAATGGTTGTGTTATTTCCTTTCGGTTTCATGGTTGTTTGGGTTTTGGCCATATTTCGGGTAAGTTAAACAATTCCGTTGTTTTTAGCTAAAACACTAAGTTTAGAGGCGGATGACTGATTTTCCAGAGGAAATTAGAGAAGAAGTTCCACCTAAACTTGAACAAATAGTTTCTGGTTTTGAGCGCTTATCATTAACACCTGCACTCGGACCACCATTAGTGGTATCAGAGCAGCCTACTAACACTGAACAAGATCTCAAAGATCAGAGAAAGAAGTCCAATATGGCTTACAGAGTTGGAGGAAGACGTGGTAGAAGAGGAAGACCAGTTGCAAATGTTGAAGTGTTAGAAGCTATGGAACAGATGCAAGCGAGATTAGAAGCAGTGGAGATGGGACATCAAAGAGATGCAGATGTCAGTGAGCCTAAAGCTGAAGCTACAAAAGAAGAGGAACCTGCAAAACCTACTCTTCAAATCAGATTCTTTATATCAGTGTTGAGATCCACATCTAAATCAAGACTTGAGGTTTCAATTTATACATGAGGTTTAAACCCTGAGGAGTTTATAGGCTCGACTAATGATATGGATAAATTCATTGATTATAAAGAAATAGAAGAAGGAAGGAAAGTGAAGTTTTCTGTTAGAAAATTGAAAGGAAATGTAGGACTTTGGTGGAATTGAGTGTAGGCAGAAAGAAGAAGAATTGGTAAGCAACCAATTAAAAAGTGGAACAGGATGGTGGCAAAGTTGAGAGGTAATATTATTCCTAGTGGTTATCAACAGACATTATTTAGACATATGCAGATTCTTAGACAAAGGTCTATAAAAGTGAAAGAATACATAGAGGAATTCTACAAAGTGAGCTTAAGAGCTAGATAAATTCAATATATAGATGAGAAGGTTGTAAGATATGTGAATGGATTCAGAATGGAGATTCAAGATGAGATAAGTATAATATCTCCTAAAATAATAGAAGACTCCTATCAAATGGTCTCGAAGGCTGAAGAAAAACTCTTCAGGGAGCTATCTGGTAGGAATAGAGGTACTTTCCGAGTAAGGGGAAGTCAAGGTGGTAGAGGAAGATCTACAACACCTAGAGATGGAGCTAGGAGTAGCTCAAGTCAACATACACACACAGGTGGTGATGCAAGTGGCAGAGGGAGTTTTTCTAAGGGAAGAGGAGGCAGAGGCAGAGGAAGAGAAGTTAGATGTTACAGGTGTAACAAGCTGGGACAAAGAGCCTATGAGTGACCAGAAAACATAGAAACAAATCAGAGAAATTCAGTTTTTTCTAACACTAAAGAGGAAGCAACAAAGGTGACAGAAGAAGAGAATGTATGAGAGAAAGGGGAATATTTGGTAGGCAACAAAGTTTTGTTAAAGTAAACAAAGGAAGTTGTTTAACCAGAACAGAAAAAGAAATTGTTCAGGAGAGTGTGCAAGGTTGAAGGGAAATGGTGTCAAATGGTAATTGATAGTGGCTGTACTGATAATCTGGTCTCTACAGGAGTGCTGGAGAAATTGAAATTGAAGACAAAGAAACATCCAAAACCTTATAAGGTGTCATGGCTTCAAAAAGGACATCAATTGTAATTGAAGAAACAATGTGAAGTAGAATTGCAGTTGGGAAAATACAAAGACAAAATACTTTGTGATGTGATGCCTATGGATGTGTTTCACATATTGCTCTGAATACCTTGGTAGTATGACAGAGGAATTGTGCATGATGGGAAAAGGAAGACATACAAATTTAGTAAAGATGGTGTTAATCATACACTGCTGCCTATGGAAGAGTAGCATGCATCAAATAAGATTTATCCAAAGACCCTATTGTTAAGTGGAAAATAATAGCTATAGTAGATTGAAGAGGATGAGGTAAATTTTTCATTGATTTGCAAACCAAAGGTAATAATTACTTCCACTAAGATTTCTAATTTGCCAATTGAAATTTAGGAAATGCTGGACAGTTATTGTGATATCATTATAGATGATTTACCTGGTGAGTTACCACCCATTAGGAAGATAATTCATCATATAGATTTGATTCCAGGGGAAAATATGCTAAATAAAGCAGCTTCTAGGATGACTCCCAGAGAATGAGGAAATTAGGAAACAAGTTTAGGAACTATTAAATAAAGGACTGATTAGAGAGAGTTTGAGTCCTTGTGTAGTGCCAACAGTGTTGAGTCCAAACAAGGATGGAGTCTAGAGAATGTGCACTCATTCAAGAGCAATCAACAAGATAACAATCAAGTACATATTCCCTTTACCTAGAATTGAAGATTTGATGGATTGTTTGAGTGGAGCAAGATATTTTACAAGGTTGGATTTAAAGAGTGGTTATCATTAAATAAGAATTAGGGAAGGCGATGAGTGGAAAACTTATTTTAAGACAAATGAAGGATTGTATGAATGGATGGTAATTCGTTTTGGGTTATCAAATGCTCCTAGCACATTTATGAGACTCCTAAATGAAGTTCCAAAGGAATTTATTGGTAAATTTGTAATAGTATATTTGGATGATATATTATTTTACAATAGATCTAGAGAGGAACATGTGACACATCTGAATTATGTCTTACAGATGATACAACAAGAAAAAATGCTATTAAATTTAAAGAAATGTTCATTTATGAAGGAGGAGTTAGTGTATTTGGGCTTTGTTGTTTCTCGGAGTGGTTAAATATGGATCCAGAGAAGATTAAGGCAATCATAGAGTGGCCTTCACCAAAAAGTGTTTTTGAGGTAAGGAGTTTTCATGGTATTGCTAGCTTTTATAGGAAATTCATAAGGAGTTTTAGTAATATCAATGCTTCTACTATTGACAAAATAAAGAAGGACAACCAACCATTTAAATTCACTGTTGAGGCAGACAAGAACTTCTAGCTGTTGAAAAGAAAGATTACTGAGAAACCAATTTTGATTTTGCCTAATTTTACTAAACCGTTTCAAGTGAAATGTGATGCAAGTGGAGAATCCGTTGGAGATATTTTAAGTAAAGAGAATAGACCTGTAGCTTATTTCAGTGGAAAACTGAATGAATCAAAAAATATGTATTCTTCTTATGACAAGGAGTTTTATGCAATTCTGCAATCATTGAAGAAGTGGAGACATTGCTTGATGTCTAAGGAGCTAATACTTTATTCAGACAACCATGCATTACAATATATTATGGAACAACCAATGCTTAGTCAGAAGCATGCAAAATGGGTAAAATATCTGCAAGGTTTTAATCTTGTATTAAAACATATAATTGGACAATCAAACGAGGTAGCGGATTCCTTAAGTAGAAAAAGCATATTAGTTCAGGAAAGTCAATTTCAAGTGTTGGTTTTTTATTTTCTTAAGGAATTATATGAGAAAGATTTAGATTTTAAAGAGGCATTTGAAGCCTTTAAAAATCCTATTTTGTAGACAAAAGTAAGTGGCCGAATTTTTTCTTGCAAGAAGGGTTGTCGTTTAAAAGAAATGAACTATGCATACCAAATTGCTCTATGAGGGAAAATTTAATTAAGGTGAAACATACTAGTGGACTTGGAGGACATTTTGGTGCAGACAAGACTTATGAGCAGTTGAACAGGTTTTATTTTTGGCCAAATATCAGGTCTGAAGTGGAGAAGTATGTGAAGAATTGTAAAGTCTGTCAATATGCAAAGGGAAGGAGCCAAAACACAGGTTTGTATGTTCCATTACCTATTCCAAATAGACCTTGGGATATGGTAAGTGTGGAATTTTTTTTTGGGTTTACCAAAAACTCAAAGAGGACCTGATTCAATTTATGTTGTAGTTAACAAATTTTCTAAAATTGCAAATTTTATTACTTGTTATAAAACCAGTGATGCTACTCATGTTGCTAATCTATTTTTAAGGAGATCGTATGGTTGCATGGGTTACCTAAGAGAATTGTTTTAGACAGAGACTCTAGATTTATTGGTCATTTCTGGAGGACCTTGTGGAAGAAACTTAGTACTAAAGTGAGTTTCAGTTCAGCTTATTATCCTCAGACCGATGGACAGACTGAAGTTGTAAACAAAATCTTGTGTAATATTCTAAGAAGTCTTCCTGGTGAACATCCAAAGCAGTGGGATCAAGTTTTTGCACAAGCATAATATGCTTATCATGATTCTGCTAACAGGAGTATAGGGCAGAGTCTATTCCATATATTTTATGGAATGCACCAAAGAGGAGTGTATAAACTAAGAGTCTTGGGAAAGGTTGAAATGAGGAGTGCTAAAGGAGAAGATTTTGCTTCAGATATTCAAGTAATACATGAACAGGTAAAACAACAGTTACAGGACATCAACATAAAGTATAAGGGCAGAGCAGACTTGAAGAAAAGGGAAGTTAATTTTGAAGTTGGAGATTTGGTTTTAGCTCATCTGAGGAAGGAAAGATTTCCAAGGAGTATAACAAGTTGAAATTCAAGAAAATTGGACCATGTAGAGTTTTGAGAAAATTTTCTGCAAATGCATATGAAATTGAATTACCCCCTCATATTGGAATATCTCCAATATTCAATGTTGGTGATTTGTACAAGTATGAAGATATGAATGCAGATGATATATAAAAGGATAAAGAAGAACCAACGTTTGATTGGGTAAAACAATTACTTGCATCACAAGCATTGCAGCCATAATAGATCTTGGATAAGAGATTGCTAAAGAAGGCAAGAGGACACGAGTATTTTTAATATTTGGTCAAGTGGAAGGATCAACCAATTGCTGAAGCTACTTGGATGACAAAGGCCATGCTACAGAATTGGGCAGTTCTGTAGAAGAGGTCATGGACAGGAGCCCATGAAGAATTTCGTCCTCAGGAATTTTATGCTCAAGCATGAGGTTTGAAGATAAAAGGATTCATTTTATTCCAAAAATCCAAAAAAAAAAATTACAATGAAAAGAGTGGGATCCTTTAGCTCTCACTTTACAAAGCTTTGTAGTTAGATTACAGTTAGAATTTAGGGATTTGAGTTATTTTCTAATCAATTTAAGTATTTAGGCTTAGTTGACATTCTCGAGGAGAATATTATGTAGATTAGGTATTTTTCTAGGATCAAGAAAAATCGATCCATTGATTGAGGATTTGATTGTTGAGTATAAGATAGTGATGTAAGTTTTGAATTCATGTAAAGGGATTTGGCCAGATTTGGCAAAAGAGAACTTGATTGTAAAATTTGGATATCTCTATATCTCTATGTATCTGTGCATAATTAGTAAATCCCAGATGTTTTAAATTCCTTTGTTATATATGTGTGTTCTGTTCATTCCAATTTGGCCCTTTATATTTAGATTCATATAATCGTGGGCTATCGCTTTTAAAATCCTCATTTTCCTATGTATCAGAAGAGCATGGACATGTTTTAAAAATATAGCTTAGAACTGGGCTGAACGTAGCGGAAGTGATAAAACTTGGCAGAGCAGAGAGAACCTCGACAAAACTTCTGAGAAACCAAGAAGATAATGGTAATCGTCCTATCAATAGATCAATAGATCTAATGATTATCACATTCAAACAAGCATAGGCATTAATAAAGGAGTAAAGTGGTCTTTGAAGGGGAAAGTTGTTTTCGTGTGGACTTAATGTGGTAAGTGGTATTTTGGTGTAGTCGTCTGATTCCATTGGGAAGCTAACATGTAGCACAGAGGAACTGCTTTTTCGCGTGCTCACGAGGTGTTAAACATCGACAAGAATTCCACGCGATATGACACATCAACCGTTGGATCAAGATGGCTTGATAAATGATGGGAGTTCACCCAGATAGCTTTGCAGTGAGGAAAGTGTCAACCGTCGGATTGGAGATTGAGAGCAATGGGAGAGAATTAACACGATAAAGTGTTGTGAAAAGGTCAATGTGAGAATTTTATGGATGGATATTTTATTTGCTTTCGGTTCCATGCTTGTTTGGGTTTTGGTCGTATTTCAAGTAAGTTAAACAATTCCATTGTTCTTAGCTGAAACACTAAGTTTAGAGGCGGATGACTGATATTCCAGAGGAATTAGAGAAGAGGTTCCACCTGAACTTGAGCAAATAGTTTCTCGTTTGGAGTGCTTATCATTAACACCTGCACCGAGATGACCAAATAAGGTTTATTACGTTGATTCAAATGAGGTTATCCTATTCACATTTCTTAGATTTATGGTTTTATTCCTAGATTAAGGTCATTTGGATTTCACATGACGATCTTGTGTAAATACAACACCACTAGCACACAGTAATACAATTGTGTGTTAACTCAATTCTTTTCAGTTTCTTTTCTGTTCTTGAATCACTTGAAATTGGTAATAAAATGCAAATTAAGGATGTTACTGTGACTTATATATCTAAAGATGATTGTCTAGTATAATATGAAGGATGTTAGTCTGACTTATATATATAAAGGTGATTGTCTAGTATAAGTCTATTTGTTAGATGACTTATTTCAAGTGCTGGAAAATTGTTATTAGCTTTAAAATAAAATTGTTAGTTTTAAAATAAAAATAAATTAGTTTACAAAATTTCACTAGCTTATCATAAAAGCTATATCAAGTAACAATTTGTAATGTAAATGAACATATTTTTTCTATTTAATGATTTTTATTATTGGATCAAATCACTTTCATTAGATTTTGAAAATGGCATAGCATACAGAATTTGTCTTAAGAGTCCCCACACTCTAATTCTGACTAGAATTTTTGAGGTTGGGGATTGGAGGATAACAAAAAAGATACTTAGCATACATTATTTTGATGAGGCATAGAATCCATGTCATACTAGTAATAACCAACAAAGAGACCGGAACTAGCATAATCAAATCAAGGAGGGTGGTCTACAGGGAGATGTAAAGTAACCAAAAAAATCATTAATGTGGAAACCAATATGTTCCACTCTCGCTTCCAAGTTGCGAAGGTGATCATTAGTTCAATACTGATTTCACTCTAGAGTATTTCAATTTGGCTATAGTGAATATCGGTAAGGTTGACCACTATGTCATTTCGGTTGACATACATGTGGTCCTTTAGGATGTCCAAATTAATTTGGATGTGCAACAACTTCTCATCAAGAGAGCCCAAAGAAGCCAGGGCCTCAATGTGGCATGGAGATCCACCCTCGATAAATGGATTCTATGCCCTCTAGCTTCTATGCCCTATCTCCTCACTTGTCGTATTGGTGGATGATGACCTATATTCAAGATAGGGATGACCAACCTATTCATGATGGTCAATCCCACGACCAGGAAGTCTGTGTTGGCGAGGCATGACACACTTATGTCATGTAGAGTTCCATAACTTTTTTGTTTTGACATCCTTTTTCCACCATTTTGCTCTTTTTCATCATCATTATCAACTCAATAAAGGCAATAAATAATATATTTTGATAAGGTAATAAATCTTGCATGCATTATTTCTCATATTAATAATGTTCCTTAGTGCTATATTAAAGAGTTCATTAGCTACAAAATTAACATGATTCTGTAAACATTTTCTAATCTGCAGCTACCTCCATGGTTCGTAGGGTTCTCGTGTACTAATGAAGCAACTAATAATATGAATAGTTGAGGATTGATCCCCTCATGGATCTCCTCCTATTCGCTCGAGGCAATTCATCAAAAGGATCACACAGCAACATGGTCAAAGATACATGTCAACTCGGAGATCTAATTGCACTTTTATTTGACTCGCATTATGTTGAAGTTTATGTACATTTTGATATAACATTTAGGGTTGTTTGGGAAGTCCTATGTTATTACTAAGGTGCACATGAACATGTACACTTTCAACTGATCATGGTACATGGTACAGTTAAATGTAAGAAAAAAAAATCATTTCGCTTATCGCCATTTCAGAATATGTATTTCATGTAATGCCATTTCATTTCTATTACAATGTGTTGAACATAGCTTTGTTTATTTCGTTAGATTAGGTTTAATTTCAAACATAACTTGCATCGATGTAGATTTATTTTTCGTGATTGATGTAGTGTTTTTTTTCTCCTTGTATTAAACATATATTAAGTGTTAATGTTTCTTAACCATGATACATATATTAATGGTTAATGTTTCTTAGCCATAATACATTATAATTTATTGTTTCTTAATGTTTCCTAAGCATATCATCACACCGAAAAGTATAAAAGCCAACTGAAATATGGATTTTACAAAAAGTAATGTTAAACTCATTTAATAAAAAGTTATGAGGGCGGTGATGGAACTCTTGCCATTATTAAGAAATAGTAAATAATAGTAAAAAAAATTATCTAATTTATAACAAAAACCAATTTTAAAAAATAATAATAAATTTATTTAATTTATAATTATTAAAATTTAAAGTAATATATATTTAATTATTATTTCATATTTAACTCTTACATTTAATAAAAATCTTTATAATTTAAGCATAATTTGTACTTATCTTATTTTAAAAGCAGTGTGCTCATCACATAAATTAGACCACGGAAATTTGTTTTGAAAATCAACTTTTGGGTTGGATACATTCTTATATAGTGAATTCAAAAGATCGCTCACAAACGCTCACTAGTTTATCATAAAAGTTATATTAAGTAACAATGTTTAATGGAAATGATAATAGTTTCCCTATTTATTGATTTTTATCTTTGGATCAAATTAGTTTCACTATATTTTCAAAATGGCATAGTGAGGTAACTCAGCCCACACTGGCCCACACTTCCACGTATTCTCGGCTTTACACCTGTTGTCGGACTTTATGATGTGGTAGATTTGGTTGTTATTTTTCGATAGTTGTATGCAATATGTTCAGTAGATATTTGTTTGGAAACTAGGAGTGAGTTAATGCTACATTCAATGTTGACCTACGATCCTTAGGCGTGGTTCCCTCCATTTGATCTTTGGCCAAAACGCTTTGGCTTCCCGGTCATTCACGATTGTTCTATTCTGCTATGAGGTTTCTGTGAGGGTTTGTTGTTTATACTGTATGGTTCTTGCTTTGGTGAATATGGCAATCTCTATTTTTCCTCTGGGTGCAGTTGTGAGTGAATTCCAACCTTCCAAACTTGGTTATGTGATTGCCTATGGATTTCTCCTGTGGCTCGGGTCTGTTCTGGCTCTGGAGGTGCGCTCGCTCGAACTCTTTTCACACGGTAAGCTCTGTTAGCGCCTAGATTTATGTCATGTTGAAAAGGTAGGATCCAGGGCCAACATCAAACCATGCTCAGCCTCGTAGCTAGCCCTACGAGGACAGGAGAGGGCTCTCTCCGGGTCAATCTCAGCGAAAAGTGTTTCAATGGGGCTTGAGATGACTTAAAATGGGAACTGATTTTAGGCTAGTAAATAAATATGAAAGAGGTAATTTATTGAATGACTGAATTTTCTGGGCTGTATGGGACAAAGGACAGCATGAGCTGGGAAATTAAATCAAAGACACAGAGTATTTCGTGAGGCAAGATAGGCAGGAGGTTTAGCAATCAAATTTAAATAATATGGAGTGGAAAGACTGTTGAGAGGTTGAAAAGGGCATAATAAATGAATCCTTTGCAAATAGAAGAAGAGACACAAAGCATGAATGCCTTCCCAAGGCAGAGCAGTAAACTGGATTCTACCTTTCTTACTTAAAAGCATTCAACTAGAAATGATTATGAATGAACTGTAAAACATAACAAGATACATATGAAACAGAAAGAAGAAACATATGCTAAACTCATACCACATGAATCTCATGAATCAGAGCTGCATCATTTTATTAATTTCCTGGCCAAACTGTACAGTGAAGCGTTGAGTTTTTCTTCCACACTTTTCCCAGAACTCAAACCCTTTACAAATGATTCTCAATACAATAAATAGACTCAAATGTGGGAAAACAGATCAATGAAAAAAGGGAGTTGTTTCAACTAAAATCAAGAAGATAGAAAAATATTTTTCCATCTGTTCTAAAGACAGAACAGCGTTACATTATTCCAGTTGAATTTCTCTGATGACGAATTAAAAGGTAAAAATTGTAGCATGGATCCCATGAAATCGTGACTGAGGACAAAAAAGGAAATCCGTTCCTATCTCTCTGTTGTGGTAGATATTCTTCGTTCTAATTTTGGCTTTCGGTCTTTGACTTTTTCGCTTTCCTTTTTGTCGTTTGAATAAAAACTAACTTTTAATAAAAAATGGTTTTTGAAGGATGATTTCGCCTTTAATGAAAGGAAACAGAGTTCTGCCAATTCCAGTTGCAATTTCTCCTTTAATATCGGGGAACACATATCCAACAAGATTCGCCATGATTTCTTTCTTCAAACTGCCAACTTCCAGAATACAGACTGGGCATAAAATTAGACGTGGTGGCGGTTGAAAATTTTAGCTAACCTCCTACAACAAGAGCACCCACAAGACTAATAATGCCAACCATTATACCATCACCGTTGTCTACATTATAGAAATTGTTCCTTGCACTCTCTGCACTAATTGAAAAGCTTATCCCGCCTATAGTTCTTCCTGTAAATGCTTCTCTAGCTGAGGACATTTTTTACTGTCATTTCTTAATAGCCTTTTACCGGAACCTTGATCATTCTCACTAGTTTTGATTCCAATATGTTTAGACTCATCAGCTTCTATTTTATCAGCAATAATACTGTCAACTTGACATTGTGAACCAGAACGGTGCAAATGACCATCTTGTTTCCCTTATGTACTTGTAACTCCATTTATTTGAACATTATCATTTTTCTCTTGGTTTGTTGTATCACTGCTACTTGAACTTTCATAAACCATACCATCACCAGCTTCTGCTTCTTTCTTCAACAAGAAAAGAAGCATTTCTATGCCACCACAGGAAATGAAGGTCTCAGCAAACATGGTTGCTCGTGATGTGTTTGGTTGTATCACAAGCCTGTAGATAAGATGCAGTACACGGGCAACCTACATAATCATCTTCACGAATGAGCCAATAGCATTGACGACAACCATCAAGAAGCAACTAGATAGCATTAATAGTCCTCATTACTGTTGCTTCTGTAAAAACCATGTCTGCAATTGAAGACAGAAGCTTTTTCTGTAGTCCATAACTACAGCCACTCCACATCTTCAAATCTAAAAGAAAATTACTGAAAAAATGTACTTTTAATCCAATATTGCAATGGAGAGACTGACAAAGTGATACAATAGCAGCAACGAGTTCTTCATCTCTTGCTTCTGCCTTTTCCTTTCCAGGCTCACCACAAGATAGCATCTGTAGCAGATAATGGAGTAATTGAGCAAGGACTTCAGGTGCACGTCCTTGACACAGTTCTACCACACTACCTGGATGTTGTACAGCCACAGACATCATGCGGAAAATTGGAGCAGCAAGTAAAGTTGTCACCGAAGATATTTTAGCTTCCCTATTGACAGGTTCATATGTATCTTTATCTACTGCACTAACAGTCAATGGCAGCAATGAGATTGGACCACCCTCAACCATGGCCCACAATGCTTCTATTGGACGGGTGTGTGCTGCAACATGAACATGACCAAGAACCTCTGCATGTCTCCTGTGTATGCTTGGCGCGAGGACAACGAGTTGTTTTGAAATTTTTGGAAGCCATGATAAAAGTTTCTCTTGTTGGCCCAGTGCGTTGCGCGCACAACCCAGTGCACTGCATCGTCTATGTGTGCCACACGTGTGTAATTTTACACTATGGAAAATGGCCCTATGCATCGCATGCACCCAGTGCATCGCGCCACTTAGCCAACGTGCTACGCAGACTCATAAACACAGTCTTAGTTTTCAAAATGATAGCTTCACCCTTTCACAACTTGAGTCAGTTTTTGAATGATCTCTTGAATGCAAATGACATTGATACATATAGAAATATCTTCATAAAGACATGGCTTTGATTTTGTCTTTGTAAAGACCCACTTTTGTAATGTTTTAAAATTGGCATTTCTTCACTTTTAATACAACTCTGTTCTTCAAGTTTCCTTTTTGATTTTTGGCTAAAACGATGGCTTCTTGGTTGATTTTTTGTAGGGGATGGTGGCGTTGAACTTCGGCAAAGGATGACCAGAGTCTACATTTGAAGTACTTCATGGCGGAAAACTTTAAAAATACATATTTATTACAAACAATTAATTTGACGATTTCTTCTTCAAAACAGAGTTTTGAAGAGGAATCATCCTTGAGCATTATTGATGATGAAAATCTTGAAATGAAAACTTATTGAACCTCCCTCTGGCCTGCTGGCATTATTGGGCACTTTGAGGACTAAATCAACTAAATCCTAGACCTAAAAAGACCTAAAAATCTTATAATAACTCTTTGCTGACAAGAGGCCAAAACAGGACTATGAATGATTTCAAAATTGATTTTATGGACAGACCTAAGCTAGCAGGTACAAGGCATGAGGGGTAATGAGTGACAAGGCCCTTCCATCAGATTATGGCATGCCCCTAATGGAATGCAAATGAATGAAATGAATGAGACACCTAAAAATGAAATGCAGTGAGAGAAATGATCTCTGACGGAGGGATGACCAGACCGACTCTAACAAGCTCCTTGGTCTCGTCCTGTCGTTCTTCTATGGTTTGGTTTTAGAATTTGGTTTCTCATCTGATAATCTCCCCTTGCTATTCTTTTATTGCCTCTACTATTGTTATTGTTGCCTCTGGTCTCGGTTCGGTGTGTGAAATGGTTTAACTTCTGACACCTTTGAATTCAGGTAACAAGATAATGGACTTCCATGGCTCTAAACAGGTAAATGATCCTCTCCCTAATTCAATTTGGCCTTCTTCTGGCATTGACACTGACCATAAATGCTCCTTATGTCTAAGCTCTGTCGATTTGTCAATGGCTCTGCTCCACGAACTTCTTGGTCCGGCTTACTCAAGTAATTTATAGAACCCTCCTGTTTCTATTTTTTCTTTCACTTCAAGTCTCACCATACAAATGTATTGATTATTCTCTGTTTGTATGTGTGTTATGAAACTAGCTCAAGAAAAGATAGATCAATGCCTTAGAATTCAACCTCTTCGAGGGAGAAACCTCCTTTACATTACATAAATGAACAATTCTTCGATGATACAAATGAAAAGACCTCCTTTCTATATATAGGAGTCTAAGGGGTCATAACATAATTAGAGCCGACATAACAATAATAATGTAAGGGCACAATAATAACAATAGTGGGCTTCTATGTGGCACAATAGTAACAATATGGGCACTACATGGGTACATCAATATAATAAGTGGGTTGTACTAATAACAATAAGAGGTTACACTAGTAGTATAGAGGCCTAACATGCCCCTCTCCTTCAAAAAGTGTTGTCCTCAATGCTTGAGTAGTTCTTGATGCTTCTGTATAAAATTATTGTCCTCCCGTGTGGAATCTTCAGTGGGCAAGTTCTTCCACTTGATGAGATACTCTGAAATTGATCGATTTCGTAGCTATCGAGTTCTTGTTTCTGTGACTGCTCCAAGTTCCAGTATGATTTTTCCTTCCTCTTCAATTTTTGTCAATATTGTTTGAATTAGGATCTTTTGCAAATTTTGAATAAGTGGCCATACTTCTTCGTCCTTCTTCCATTCATCCCTTGCTTCGTTTATCCAATCTGGTTGGATAATATAAATGGCACAAAACAATGCTTCCACATCCTCATCCTTGAAGAGTCTTCCCATTCAGTAAGGTTGTCATTTTTTAAGTGCATGTAGTATTGCCAACATTTCCTTCTCATAAATATCTTGCTTGAGATGTAGCAGTAAAAATACCCAATCACCTACATCAAAACATTTTTCACTACGATGTTGATCTACCTATTGTTTCGATTGATTTTGCACCGAAGTGGCATTATCCTTTAATGTTGGCATTTTGGCACAGGTGTGGCACTATGGTACAAGTGTTGTCCTTGATGGCAACTCACTTTGGTGACAGATCTCAGTTCAGGTGCTCAGAATGAAGGAAATCTTGTATACGCAGGTACACCTTGCCGAAGACGCATATACACGTGGGTTATACGTTCAGAAGTCGCGTATGCGTATACATGCACTTTTATGCACATAAAAGTGCGTACATGGTGGAAAACTTATTTTTGGTCCGTGGTTGTTAGTCCTTGCAATTTGAACCCATGGTTTTGGACCATTGTATCTCGTCAGAAGAGTTGACCCTAGGTTTTGGGCCCTTGGTATTGTTTATTATGGTTTTGGACTGTGGTATTGTGCAAGGCCTATAACTATAAAAGAGGAAAGAGATCATGTGGCAAGGCACCATCTGAATCATTGAATATCTGATATTGTGCTAGATCTAGAGTACGTGTGATTGGGTTATGGTGCAGATCTAGATCTGAAAAAGGAGGAACCTAAGCGCAAGAAGGATAAGGGCTATTGACGGATCAAAATCTCAAGGCTTGAACATTGGTATCTCTGTATAATTTTGATCTATTATATGTGGCGCTCTCTTGATCTATAAATCTGGGTTAACTAATGTTGGAATGCTTAAAAGAATAAATTATCCCTTATAGATCTGTACAAAGGTTCAGTGAATTGCAGGTGCGTATACACGCTTTTTCTGTGAATGGAAGAAGCGTATACGCAGGTTGGTTGTGATACAGAAGTGTATACACACAGGTTGCTGAACAGTGAAGTAGCGTATATATCTTGATTTATGTTCTAGCTGCTTCTGTTTTATTGCTGCAGTGTTCTGGGTTCAGAATTGGTGTTTGATTACAGTTACTGTGTTCTGGGTACAGGGGTCAGAAAAGTGCTTATTTGTTTAAGTTTTTGACTGGTGAAAAGGAGTTTGGGTTATGCAGAAATTCTTGATGTTTGATTGATGTTACCTGTGGATCCAGTCTGAAAATTAATGAAAAGAGGTCCCTGAAAGCAAAGAGAAGGTTGCAGCCTTCTGTAGGTAGGAGCCTGCGTACTAGTATATCAAGCTAGTACAAGAACTTAGGGGTTTGGAGCTCCCTTCCAGGAAAGCTAGAGAACGAGAGAGAGTTGTAGATCTCTGCAGGTTGCTGCCTGTGTACTAGTAAAGTTTGCTCCAGTACAAGACATTGTAAAGAGAAGTTTCTAATTAATAAGAAGATAGAGACGAATTGCAATAGGAGGTTTTCACCCACATTGGGTTTCCTCCTTATATCTTGTGTTCTTGTGTGTGACTGTCTTCTGCTCTATTTCACTATTTCTGGTACTCTTTATGTGCATCTGAATAATAGATTAATAACTGACATCTGAAGGATAATTCAAATTATAAGTCTGCTTGATATACGCAGGTTTCTTTATCTGTAGTTGTGTATATACGCGGTTTTTATTAACTGAAGTAGCGTATATCATCTGGAATTTAAAAAAGAAATATTTGGCTTGATAATACTGATTCACCCCCCCTCTTAGTATTATTTCCAACAATTGGTATCGGATCAGGTCCTTCTAAAATAGCTTGATCGCTTGAAGGAAGATCTTTCATCATGAGCAACTACGAGAGGGAAGCATCAATCAGGCCACCGGCTTTTGATGGGACAAACTTTGTATATTGGAAGGTAAGAGTTACTGCCTATCTTCAATCTTTGGGTACAAAAGTCTGGGATATCATAGATACAGGATATACTTTTCCTGCAGCAACTCCTACAGATTCGGCTGAGAAGAAGAAATATGAAACAAATGCAAAGGCGGTCAATACTCTATTGGGATGTCTGTCGCAATCTGAATTTGTCAAAGTTATGCAGTATAAATCCGCAAAAGAAATATGGGACAAGATTGTTCTGAGCTATGAAGGAGATGATCAGGTAAAAAGAGAAAAACTTCAAACCCTCAGGATTCAGTATGAAAATCTCAAGATGTATAATGGTGAAAGTGTGGCTAACTATTTTCTTCATGTGGATGAGATTGTTAATTGCATGAAAAATTTGGGTGAAGAAATAAAAGAGGCTGTTGTGGTTGAAAAAGTTCTAAGATCTTTGTCACCTAGGTTTGAATCTAAAGTTTCTGCTATAGAAGAAAAGGAGAATCTACAACATCTTAAAATGTCACAACTACATGGAATTCTAACTGCTTATGAAATGAGGAAAGGAGGTCCATCTGACAGGAGAGAAGTTTCCTTCAAGGCTTCATGCAAAGGAGAGTACTATGAATCAGGACATGGGTCAGAAGAAGAAGAAGAATCAAATTTTGTCAAAAATCTTAAAAGGGGTGCTGGACGATTCCGAGGTAAGTTACCTTTCAAGTTCTTTGCTTGTGGAAGAGTAGGTCACTATGCTGCCAAGTGTCCTCATAAAGATAATATTGAAAAAGGAAAGGAACCTGTTAGATGGAACAAGAAACAGAATCCAAATAAGAAAAGCTATTACACTCATGAAGATAGTGATGGACTCTCAAATAGTGACGAAGATGAACGAGGTAATGAGTATAAACTTTTAATGGCTTTTGAAGATGATGAGTACATGGATGCTATAGATGTAGAGGGTTTTTATAATGAAATGTCTGATCTCAAAGTTTTCTGAGAAGAGAAAAGTGCAATTATTGATTCTCGACAATGTCAACTGGCTGAAAGGGAAAAACATCTTGAAAAATTGGAATGTGAAATTGTTTGTCTTAGAAAGGAGATTGAGAAAACAAAAGCTATTAATCTTAAATTTGTTAAAGGATCTGAAACTCTGGATGAGATTATCAATGTGTAGTGTTCTCCACTAATCAAGACAGGTCTAGGATATAATGGAGAAACATCTCAAGCATCCACATCCAAAAGTTATCTTGATGCAGCAAAGAGGAGCGAGCAAAGGCCTAATAGAAATCATCAGGTAAATCAGGGACAGTTTACCTCAAGAACAAACAAAGACTATCAAGAAAATCGGGGGCAAGCTACCTTAAGGACAAATAGAAGCTACAATCAGCCACAGGTAAAATCTTCTCAATTTGCCTCAAGAATGGATGTCAGTAGAAACTACAATTGGTTGGATGATAGATTTGATAATCACAGGAGTTTCTTCAATGGCCAATGTTTCTCTTGCCATAATTTTGGTCACAAAGCAGCTCAATGTGTTTCCTATAAAACAATCATGACTAGAGAAGTCCAAAAACAAAGGAATATGACTGGGATCACGAAAAGGACCTATAACAACTTTTCGGCCCTTGAAAATGAAGTTGAATGTTCTATTTGTAATAACTTTGGTCATGAAGATTCTGAATGCAGGAGCAGGTTTTGGAAGACAACTCAAAAGAAACAAACCTCAAGTGCCAGAACATGGAGAATGAAGGAACCACAACCAGAAAGATGTGGGATAGCCTTTTATGCAGAAGGACAGGAAAATCTATGGTATATCGACAGCGGATGTTCGAAGCATATGACAGTGGATAAAGAAAAACTTGAATCATATACTGCATTAGAAAAAGGGAAGAAGGTTTCTTTTGGAAACGATTCCCCTGCAGCCATAAAAGGAAAAGGTACTGCTCAATTGAAAGAAAAGGTCAAAGCTGGAAATGTGTTTTATGTTGATGGACTGAAGCATAATCTTTTGAGTGTTAGTCAGATGTGTGATCAAGGAACCGAGGTAATATTTAGATCAGATGGATGTCGTGTTCACGATCTTGATACAGGTGAAACAATGATCAAAGGCAGAAGAACACCAAATAATCTATACATATTTGAAGAAGGACAACAACAATGCTATTTGAGCAAGGATGATGAACACTGGTTATGGCACCGGAGGTTGGGGCATCTAAGCTTTTCACAAAGAAGGAAAGCATGCAAATACCAGGCAGTTCGTGGTCTTCCAGATATCAAAATTCCAGACAACACCATATGCAAATCATGTCAGTTTGGTAAGAAAACCAGAACTAACTTTCCTGAGAAGGAAGGATCAGCTAGTAGGCCTCTTGAGCTAGTTCATACAGATGTATGTGGTCCATCTAGGAAAAGGTCACCTCGAGGAGAAGAATACTTTATATTATTCATTGATGACTTTTCCAGGATCATTTGGATAGGACTGATGAAGCACAAAGATGAAGCGTTCGAAAAATTCAAATCTTTCAAAGCATTGGTTGAAAATGAATCAAATCACAAAATTAAATACCTCAGGTCTGATAGAGGTGGGGAGTTTACCTCAAATGAGTTTTTCAATTTCTGTGAAGAACATGGAATAAGAAGGGAATTGTCTACAGCTAGGACTCCTCAACAAAATGGAGTAGTGGAAAGAATGAACAGAATGGTTCAACAAATGGCTCGTGCTATACTTGATGAGTCTGGAACTCCCGCAACCTTCTGGGGTGAAGCGGCTTATGCTGCGGTGGTTATTCTCAACAAAACAAATGTCTGGGTAAATAGCACTCAAACTCCTCATGAGCTTTGGTATGGTGAGACTCCCTCAGTAAAACATTTCAAAATTCTTGGAAGCAAATGCTACATTAAGAATAATGATGAACATCTTGGCAAGTTTGAACCTAGAGCTAATGAAGGCATTCTTCTTGGTTATTCTCCCCATAGCAAAGCATATATATGTTACAATAAAAGACTTGGAAGAATTGATGACAGCATTGATGTTGTGGTTGATGAAAAAGGAAACGTTCCTAGGCAAGTAAATTATGAAAATATAGAAGAAGATGAAGACTACCCTCCAAATCAAATTGATGATGAAGAAGAATCTCCAGAGGCACCAGTGGAATAGATAAGGATAGAAGAGAAGACTCCATCCAGGTATGTGCAGAAGCATCATCCAGAATCTCAGATTTTGGGGCAGAAAGAAGCAGGTGTACAAACTAGAAGAACAATTGCAAAAGCGTCAATCTATTTGGCATTGCTCTCCTCCACTGAACCACAAAATGTAAAAGAGGCATGCAAAGATGAATGCTGGGTCAAGGCAATAAATGAATAACTTGAGCAGATCGAAAAGAACAACACTTGGGAGTTGGTTCCTAGATCAAAAGATAAGAATGTCATAGGAACAAAATGGATCTTCAAGAACAAGTTGAATGAAAATGGGGAAGTTATTAAAAACAAGGCCAGGCTTGTTTGCAAAGGGTATGCTCAACAGGAAGGAATAGACTTTGAAGAAACTTTTTCTCCCGTAGCTAGAATTGAGGCCATCAGAATGTTCCTTGCCCTCTCTAGCTTTCAAAAATTCAAAGTATTTCAATTGGACGTGAAGTCAGCCTTTTTGAATGGGGACTCAGAAGAAGAAGTGTACATTGAGCAACCAGATGGCTTTATCCTTGGAAATGATCCAAATATTGTATGCAGACTTAAAAAGGCTCTCTATGGGCTTAAACAAGCTCCAAGGGCTTGGTACTATCGGTTGGACAAATACCTTCATCAACAAGGTTTTCCAAAAGGATCAGCAGATAGCAATCTCTATATAAAAATTGAAAATAACAAATTGCTAATACTTGTTGTGTATGTAGATGATATTATATTTGGAAACAATGAAGAAGCTATGAGTCAAATCTTTGCCTTGGTGATGTAGAAAGAATTCGAAATGTCTTTGCTTGGAGAACTGACATACTTTCTTGGATTGCAAATCCAACAAAATGAAGGCAGTATCTTCTTGTCTCAAACCAAGTACCTCAAGCATATTCTGAAGAAGTATGGCATGGAAGATTCAAAACCTGTATGTACCCCCATGATTACAGGAAGCAGCCTCAGTGTAAATAATGAATCAGCAGCAGTGCATCAACCATCCTATAGATCCATGATTGGGAGTTTGATTTATTTGACAGGTACCCGACCAGATATTATGCATGCAGTGGGAATAGTTGGAAGGTTTCAAGCCAACCCAAAGGAAACTCATCTTCAGGCAGTCAAAAAAATCTTCAAGTACCTTCAAGGAACTCAAAACTATGGCTTATGGTATCCTAGAGATACAAATCTCACTCTTCATGCTTACACAGATGCAGATTGGGCCAGAAGCGTGGATGACAGGAAGAGAACAAGTGGCGGTGCATTCTTTATGGGTTCTAGATTAGTATCTTGGTTCAGCAAGAAACAGAGTTCGATTGCTTTATCTACAGCTGAAGTGGAATATGTGGCTGCTGCATCTTGTTGCACTCAACTCCTTTGGATGATGCAAACCTTGCAGGATTTTCAAATCACTTGTACTCCACCTGTCTCTATCTTATGTGATAATACAAGTGCAATAAGCATTTCAAAGAACCCTGTCATGCATTCAAAAACCAAGCACATACCGATCAAGTATCACTTTCTCCGGGAACAAGCGTTGGAACAAAAGGTCAAGTTGGAGTATGTTCCTTCTAAGGAACAAGTTGCTGATATTCTCACCAAACCACTGCCCAAGGAAACTTTTGAATATCTCAGATAGAAGCTGGGAGTCGTTGATGCTTCATCCTGCTGTTGAAGCTTGTCTGTTCCAAAGAAAAGTTGGTGTACGCGAGTTGGATGAGGGGTATCCACGTATATACGCCGATTTATGCAGGTTCAGTCGCGTATATGGAGCTCTAAGGAAAATCAGCAAGGGAAGACTCTCGTTGGAGAGAGTCTGAGATGGGTCTGTCAGAAACCATCAGGCACAGGTTCAGGAGGAGCAGATAATCTTCTAATAATGCATTGTTGGCATTACCTTAGAAGCTCTTGGTTCTAGTACTCAAGCTGTTTTTGGTTCAGGCGGATCAGCTGCAGAAAGGAGAATAGAAGGAGAACATGGTTGCTGATATATACAGTGATTGTCAGATGCTGCTGATAGTAGTTATTGGTCATTTGCATAAGTCTTGATATTTCGTCTCTATGTCATGTATATTATTTTATCAAGGTCATGTAATGGTCTATTTTGGTTTCCCCACTATGCCTGGGATGATTGATGTGACTAGTTGTCATATGTAAATTTCTGATGTATCCCCACTTGGTTGGGTGGATGATCCCCACTTGGTTGGGTGATGGTTGTATGTATTGAGTCTTTTGGTGATAGGAAGGTCTTTTATGGTGTATATGGTTCTTCTTGAAGAACATCTTTTTGCAGATCTTGCCTATAGTCAGGGGGAGCATGTTCAGCACAACAGAGCAGAGATATCAGCATGTACTCAGGGGGAGCACAGCTCTTTCCCTTAATGACAAAGGGGGAGAATGACTTTGAGGATCGTGGGGTTGCCATCAAGTCCAAAGGGGGAGATTGTTGGCATTTTGGCACAGGTGTGGCGCTATGGTACAAGTGTTGTCCTTGATGGCAACTCACTTTGGTGACAGATCTCAGTTCAGGTGCTCAGAATGAAGGAAATCTTGTATACGCAGTTACACCTTGTCGAAGACGCGTATACACGCGGGTTATACATTCAGAAGTCGCGTATGCATATACACACACTTTTATGCACATAAAAGCGTGTACATGGTGGAAAACTTATTTCTGGTCTGTGGTTGCTAGTCCTTGGAATTTGAACCCATGGTTGTGAACCATTGTATCCCGTCAGAAGAGTTGACCCTAGGTTTTGGGCCCTTGGTATTGTTTATTATGGTTTTGGACCGTGGTATTGTGCAAGGCCTATAACTATAAAAGAGGAAGGAGATCATGTGGCAAGGCACCATCTGAATCATTGAATATATGATATTGTGCTAGATCTGGAATACGTGTGATTGGGTTATGGTGCAGATCTAGATCTGAAAAAGGAGAAACCTAAGCGCAAGAAGGATAAGGGCTATTGACGGATCAAAATCTCAAGGCTTGAACATTGGTATCTCTGTATAATTTTGATCTATTATATGTGGTGCTCTCTTGATCTATAAATCTAGGTTAACTAATGTCGGAATGCTTAAAAGAATAAATTATCCCTTATAGATCTGTACACAGGTTCAGTGAATTGCAGGTGCGTATACACGCTTTTTCTGTGAATGGAAGAAGCGTATACGCAGGTTGGTTGTGATACAGAAGCGTATACACGCAGGTTGTTGAATAGTGAAGTAGCGTATATATCTTGATTTATGTTCTAGCTGCTTCTGTTTTATTGTTGCAGTGTTCTGGGTTCAGAATTGGTGTTTGATTACAGTTACTGTGTTCTGGGTACAGTGGTCAGAAAAGTGCTTATTTGTTTCAGCTTTTGATTGGTGAAAAGGAGTTTGGGTTATGCAGAAATTCTTGATGTTTGATTGATGTTACCTGTGGATCCAGTCTGAAAATTAATGAAATGAGGTCCCTGAAAGCAAAGAGAAGGTTGTAGCCTTCTGCAGGTAGGAGCCTTCGTACTAGTATCTCAAGCTACTACAAGAACTTAGGGGGTTGGAGCTCCCTTCCAGGAAAGCTGGAGAACGAGAGAGAGTTGTAGCTCTCTGCAGGTTGCAACCTGCGTACTGGTAAAGTCTGCTCCAGTACAAGACATTGTAAAGAGAAGTTTCTAATTAATAAGAAGATAGAGACGAATTGCAGCAGGAGGTTTTCACCCACATTGGGTTTCCTCCTTATATCTTGTGTTCTTGTGTGTGACTATCTTCTGCTCTGTTTCACTGTTTCTGGTACTGTTTATGTGCATCTGAATCACAGATTAATAACTGACAACTGAAGGATAATTCAAATTATAAGTCTGCTTGATATACGCGAGTTTCTTTATCTGTAGTTGCGTATATACGTGGTTTTTATTAGCTGAAGTAGCGTATATCATCTCGAATTTAAAAAGGAAATATTTGGCTTCATAATACTGATTCACCCCCCCTCTCAGTATTATTTCCAACATTTAAAATTTGGAGAACTTGTTGTTGATGCTCTTTGTGATCTTTCTCTGCTTGAAACTTTTTCTTCTTGATATGTCCTTCTATCTCTAGAGTTTGAGGAGTGGTAATTTCTTCCAATCCTTTACAAGATATTGTCGGATTTATTTCTTGATGCTCGATGTCATCTTTCAGTTCTTGAACATTTTTCTTCTTGATATGTTCTTCTATCTTGATAGTTTGAGGAGTGGTAATTTCGACCAATGAATTACAAGAAATGGTTGGATTCATTTCTTCTTTCTCAATGTGATCTTTAACTTCTTGCACCTTTTTCTTCTTGATATGTCCTTCTATCTTGAGAGTTTGAGGAGTGGTAATTCTTGCCAATGCTTTACAAGATATGGTTTTATTCATTTCTTCTTTCTCTGGGGTGGGGTCCTGGTGTATATCCTCTTCTTTTGATGTTTCTTTATCCTTTTCTTCCTCCTCTTCATATTCTATGTAAAATAATTTCTTCTCAGCACACTTATGACCTTTACTGCATTTGCTATCACAATTGTAACAAAACCCTTCTTCTCTTTTTTCTTCCAATTGTTGTGGCGTAACCCTTGTAGGTTGTGGAAGGCTGGGAGAAACAACACTTCCATCTTTATAGTTGTGAGGGGTATGCTTCTTGGTTTCCATAATTTTGCTTTCCACTATGTCACAAAGCCCTTTTACTCTTTCCAATTGTTTTGGTGTTGCTCTAAAGAAGGTGTTGCCCTTTGTATCCTCATAATGTGCTATCATTTCCTCCGTGAAAATTGACCACGTAACAAGTTGTTTATGAGAACAAAGCCCTTCATACCATGAAAATTGATCTGGTTCTAAATATGAAGATGTAATACATACCTTTTGTAACAGTGGTACACCACGTAGATCAAAATATTGCTCCATCTGATGTATCCAATTTACTGGATCCTTCCCATCAAACTTCCTCATCTTGCTTTTTCTTGATTTTAGGAGCTCAATCTTGAAAACACTGTAACTCTGTACTTTCGAATCTTTAAGTTCTGAAATTGCAACCTGTAGTAGCCTTCTGCATCCTCTTTCCAATGCCACCAATCTGATCAAAATTGGATTCTCCAAGAAAGAGTTATGCACAATCTCCCAACATGACTTGATTATAGACTAGTTCAGTAGAGCGAACTTGTATGACATGCCACGAGTCACTGTTTCGACCTTTGGCTCTAAAAAATCTACACAAGAAACTACAGTTAGTCCTCTTTCTATACCTTCTTATGAAATTTCAATCCGATGCTCAGAGAGAAAGTTATGACCATTTTCCCTAGGTCACCTGTTTGGAATGTAGTTCAGGATTCTGCAAGAAGACCAACTTCCTCAGATCATATCTCCGCAAATATAGCACGAAAAGCTCTGAAATTTGGATCCGCGATTCAACGCAATTTATTCTCAAATGGGTTTTTTTAGCTTCTGAAACATCATAGAAAAAAGTTATAGCAAAAATTCCACGATGTCCTGTTTGGAGCAGCGAAACCCTAGAATCCAAAGCTCTGATACCAAATGTTATGAAACCAGCTCAAGAAAAGATAGAAAAGATAGATCAACACCTTAGAATTCAGCCGCTTCGAGGGGGCAACCTCCTTTACAGTACATAAATGAACAATTCTTCGATCATACAAATGAAAAGACCTCCTTTCTATATATAGGAGTCTAAGGGGTCATAACATTAACAATAATAATGTAAGGGCACAATAATAACAATAGTGGGCTTCTATGTGGCACAATAATAACAATATGGGCACTACATGTGTACATCAATATAATAAGTGGGTTGTAGTGATAACAATAAGGGGTTACACCAGTAGTATAGAGGCTTAACAATGTGCAGGTCAATGGCTAGACCTAGGTACGCGGGTTCCTTCTGGGTTCGATCTCTTAAATGTGGCAACCCTCTTCTGGTAGGCTCTGGTTCTTAAGTCTGTCAATGCACTGTCAGGGTCTTTAATTTTCTGTAGGGTTTGTAGCTTGCCATTCTGCCTTCGTGTGTGGTCTAAATCCCTTTTGAAAATGAACTTCAATCTGGTTTTAGTCTCTGTGCTAGTTGGCTATTCGTTTAGTTTATGGATGTTCACTGTTACCAAACCCTAGGCTAGGGTTTGTCCACTCTGTGGACTCGGCACTTGTTTCTATTTATAAATGTGTGTAATACATTTATATTTCTCAGTCAACAGTAGTGGGAACAAAATTTTGTTATATCTACTTTACTTATGAAAATTATGAATAATTGTTCGAAAGTACCTCAACTATGGTTTGTTTTCTCCAATACTCTGTTTCCAGTTCTTTATCCTCTCGGTCGTCTTGCTATATTTCACCATTCTGACTATGGCTCAATACGTTTGTTCTTTGCTCTATTCTTGGACATATGCATGAATTCGATGTTGCTTTCTATTCGAAAAGAGCACAAGGAAACACAACCTTACAGTGGTCCTTATCTATCTGTTAGCATTATTATTAACAATTCAATAAATGAAAATACAGTGGTAAAGTAAATAGGCAATGATACAGATGGACAGTTTGGAAATATGATCTATTTCTTCTTTTTTTCTTTATTATGAAATTGCTGAACCTTTTTCTTGTCTTACATTGCTGCTTTTATACATTTGGGTTACAGTTAATTCAAACTGCCATTGCTTTTAGTTGAACAGAAATGATATTGTTGTGTAACTACAGTTCGGTTGACATTAGAAGATCTTTATTTAGACAGTTTTTGTCTTTTCTTCTTTAAGTTGACAAATCAATTTTTAAACTACTGTTTATTATTGTTTCGACCATAACAACCCTAATCGACCATTTAATTTTGACTAACATAGCAACTAAAAGTAAAATAAAATAAAATCCTATCTCATGACCTTATAAACTAATCATAAAAAAACAATCCAAATACTCAAACAACCTTCCAACCTGGCAGAGACTTCACCCAGTCATGGTGAGCTGGATGCTCCTGCATCAGGCTCCTGGGGAAAAAAAGGAAATCATGGCCCTGGTCCATGAGCTTCTCGACTAAAGACCCTATTTGTTCAGTTTGCCTAGCATCAAGCCACGGACTGTCCTCAATAGGTCGGTTCTTCCACTTGACCAGGTATTGAACATACTGCTTCCGCTGAGTTTGTTTAACCACCTGAGTGTCAAGAATGCTTTCGATCTCAGGAGGTTGAACGTAAGGCATCTGTCTCTTCCAAGCTTCTCCTTCATCCTGGGTATTCCATGTAGGTCGCGTGGTTCCATCTTCTCCCTTCTCCTCTAGGTTAGCCGTATATGGAAACAGGTCTGCTACGTTAAAGATAGGTGAAATGCCTATTTCAGGTGGCAACTGTATCTCATAGGCATTCGCCGAAAACTTCCAAAGGACTTTGCAAGGCTGTATCTTTTTATAGTACAGTTTATTGTACGTACCTTTAGGGAAGCATTCTTTGCGCAAATGCACAAGGACTTCATCCCCCACGTCAAATTGTACCTCCCTTCTCTTCAAATCTGCTTGTTGTTTATAATTTAAGCTGTTGTCCTACAATTTAATTTTTACCTATTCATGCAAATCTCTCATCGCGTTAGCGAAATCTTCTCCATCTGCGCTTCACCTTTCTTGTAGTCCAAGGTCCCGCAGTTCATGCACTCCGCGAGGATGCATGCCGTATAGGATCTAAAATGGGCTGAAACCTGTGCCGTGGTTAGGCAAGTCATTGTAAGAAAACTCTGCCTATGGAAACGCTTGATCCCACATCTACGAATTCTCTTCAACCAAGCTCCGTAACAGGTTTCCCATACTCCTGTTTACAACCTCTGTTCACCAGTTGGTTTGTGGGTGATATGCAGAACTGTAGCTTAGCTGTGTGTCCATTTTTTTCCGTAAGGTACGCCAAAAGTGTCTCATAAGCTTCACATCCCTGTCCAAAAGGATAGATCTAGGCAATCCATGTAACCTGACAATCTCATTGAAAAGCAAGTCGGCCACGTGGGTGGCATCATTGGTTTTTCTGCAAGGAATAAAATGCGCCATTTGTGAGAATATTTCCACTACTACCATTACCAAGTTTTAACCTTGCTAAGTCTTAGGTAGGCCTAAGACGAAGTCCAAGTTGACTGGGTCCCACGGTCTGCTTGGAACAGGTAACGGTGTGTACAGTCCTATGTTTTGACTGTGACCCTTTTCTAACTGGCACACTTCGCATCTGGCCACAGATCGATGTACATCTCTCTGCATCTTTGGCCAAAAGTATAAATGACTGAGCTTCTCGAGTGTCTTGTCCATGCCAAAATGTTCGGCCAAACCTCCACTATGCTTCTCTCAAATAATATTCTCCATCATCGAGCAGTTATGTATGCACAGTTGTCCTTCCTTAAACAACAACTTCTCCTATAGATTGTAGTCCAACCAAGGACTGTTATCTCTCACTAAGGGATTCTGACATGCCTCATAGGCCTCCCTAAAATCTGTATTAGTCTGGTATAAGTCCTGTAAGTGCTTAAAACCCAGCACCTGCACAATGCTTTCCTACTTAGTGCATCTGCTACCTTATTTGCTTGCCCGCTAATATGCTTCAATACGAAATTGAGACTCTGCAAATACTCCACCCATTTGGCGTGTTTGTGGTTCAGCTTGTGCTACTGCATTATATACTGTAGTGCAGAATTATTTGAAAATAACACAAATTCATTACCCAATAGATAATGCCTCCAGTGTTTTAATGCTTGTATAACAGCATAGAACTCCTTATCATACGATGAATATTTCTATCGACTCTCATTCAACTTCTCGCTGAAAAACACTACAGGCATATCCTCCTGACTCAGTACAGCTCCAATTGTTGTCCCACTGGCATCACAGTGAACCTGAAATAACTTCTTGAAATCTGGTAATCTTAGGATCGGCCTCTTAGTGATCTTTCTCTTTAACAACTGGAAACTTCTCTCCACTACCTCTATCCAACGAAAAGGTTGGCTGGCCTTTTTCATGGTGTCCAACATAGGCAAGCAAATTTCGCTGAAAATCTTTATGAATTTCTGATAAAAACTCGCTAATCTGTGAAAGCTAAATATCTCAAATAAATTTTTCAGAGATGGCCAATTCACTATCGCTGCCACCTTCTCAGGATCCATCTTCAGTTCATTCTCTGCTATTACAAACCCCAAATAAATCAATTCCTTCTGTAGAAAAGTACATTTCTTCAAATTTATTAGCAGTTTATTCTGCTGTAATTTCTCCAACACCTTACGCACATGTTGAAGATGTTCTTCCCTTGTCCTGTTGAAAATAAGTATGTCATCCAAATATACTATCACAAACTTCCTAATGTACTCCTTCAGCATCTCATTCATTGACCTTATGAATGTACTGGGTGCATTGCTCAGCCCAAATGGCATGACTAGCCATTCGTACAGCGCCTCATTTTTCTTAAAGTCTGTCTTCCATTCATCTCCCTCTCATAACCAAATCTGATGGTACCCTCTCTTCAAGTCTATCTTAGAGAAATAAGCTGCCTTGCTTAAACAATCCATCATATCATCCATCTGTGGCAGTGGAAACCTGTACTGGATGGTGATTTATTGATGGCCCTTGAGTTGGTGCACATATGCCACTCTACTCCCTTCTTGGGGGCAAGGACCATTGGAACTGCACAAGGGCTTAAGATTTCCCTTATCAATCCCTTGTCCAATAGCTCTCTTACCTACTTCCTAATTTCTTCATTGTCTTTGGGGCTCATTCGGTATGCCACTTTGTTTCGCAAACTGCCTCCAGGTATGAAGTCAATATGATGACTTATGCTCCGTTTGGGGGGTAATTTGTCTAGCAAGTCATCTACAACTATATCTGTAAACTCCTGCAACATTTGCTAGATTTCCATAGGTAAATCCGATACCTCTGTATGCAACAATACTGTCATTGCTTTCTTTACAACTGCATAACCTATCTCACTATCCTCAACATGTGTTAGAAACTATTTTCCACTGACCAACAACGTTCTTGGTTCACTAGTCTCTGTTGTCCCTTGTTCCTTGACAGGCACAAATGTATGCCTAATTCCATCCTTAGAAAATTTATAATACTTCATCACTCCATCATGTACCACTTTCCTATCGTACTACCAAGGGCTGCCAAGTAGTATGTGAAATACATCCATTGGCATGATTTCACAAATGACTTTGTCCTTATATTTTCCTATTTGAAACTCTACCTCCCTCTGTTCATCCACCAGCAATTGATGGCCTTTTTGCAGCCATGAAACTCTGTAAGGATTGGGATGCTTCAAGCATTTCAACTCCAATTTTTCCACCATCTCTGTGGACACTAAATTATTAGTACTACTGCTGTCAAAAATTAACTTAGAACACTTACCTGGCGACTTACAAATTGTTGTAAACAAAGCCTTCTTCTGCGTCTATTTAGTGACCTCCTTAACTAGTTTCAACAACACCTTGTGCAGCACTAGAGCTTCCCCTGTCTTTGGAGCATTTTCTGCTTCCTGGGGAGGTGTTGCTGCTTCCTCTGGTTGTGCCACATATTCACCCCACTTTCCAGCTTGATCTGCTTCTGGACATTCAAATAATCGGTGTCCCCATTTATGACACCTGTAACATTGATAACCAGCCCCTCTACCTCAGCCATTTCCCCTACCTCGCTGGGGTGACCTACCACCTCTCGTGCTATCACCTTTGTCTACTGATCTAGAAGCTTTGGAACTGTTGCCTTCATTGTTTCTATTAGAAGTATGGCATCCGCCATATGACTGGCCTTTTCATCTGCTAGCTCCTTGTCCTCTATGGGCATTTTGCCTTTTGGTAATTTTCTCCTCAACCTTCATTGCACTTTGATACGCTTCCTTAGTGTTTTTCAGAGACAAAATACTGATTTCATCCAAAATATCTAACCTTAGGCCATTAACATACCTGGTTGTTCTTTCTGTTGTATCCTCTGTATATTCGGCTCGCAAATTCACTTGATAGAACTCCTCTGTGTACTCCCTTACCATGAACCCTTTCTGTTTCAAATTCTGCACCTACCTATGCAATGCAATCTGATAGTCCCTCGGCAGAAATCTACCCTCTAATTTGGCCGCCATCCTTGACCAGGTTTTAATCAGCACCTTGTTCAATCTTTTCCTCTCATTCTGGACACTATCCCACCATAGGGCTACATGTCCCTTCAATTTCGTCGCAGCGAACTTAACTCTGCAGTCTTCGCTAACTTCCTCACACTCGAAAGACTTATCCATCTCACTGATCCAATCTAATAAAACTTCGATAGACAGGATGTCATCATAAGTTGGGAGTTCTGGCTTGGGTTTACTGCTTGCTAACAAAACAGATCTCAACAATCTCGCTTCTGCAGACTCACCTTCTCGTCCATATACTTCTACTTCAATTTCCTCTTCACTGTCATCGCCTATTTCTGGATCTCTTCATCTACCTACCTCTACTGCCTCCAAATGGGTAGCAAAAACTCTAATCTCCTCTCTCAATCCTTCCTCTGCCAATATTCAAACACCTTTTCCATGACCTCGTCTTCCTCTCTCCATTTCTCCTACAAACGTAAAAAACTGCTCTGATACCACTCTAATGTAACCCACCCCACTGTGGCCCTAACTTCCACGTATTCTCGGCTTTACACCTGTTGTCGGACTTTATGATGTGGTAGATTTGGTTGTTATTTTTCGGCAATTGTATGCAATATGGTCAATAGATATTGTTTGGCAACTAGGAGTGAGTTAATGCTGCATTCAATGTTTACCTACGATCCTCGGGCCTCGTTCCCTCCATTTGATCTTTGGCCAAAATGCTTTGGATTTCCAGTCATTCGCGATTGTTCTGTTCTGCTGTGAGGTTTTTGTGAGGGTTTGTTGGTTACACTGTATGGTTCTCGCTCTAGCGAATATGGAAATCTTTTTTTTTCCTCTGGGTATGGCTGGGAGTGAATGTCGGCCTTCCAAACTTGGTTATGTGATTGCCTGTGGATCTCTCCTATGGCTTGAGTCTGTTCTGGCTCTAGAGGTGCACTCTCTCGAACTCTTTTCACATGGTAAGCTCCTTGGTCTCGTCCTGTCATTCTTCTATGGTTTGGTTTTAGAATCTGGTTTCTTTTCTGATAATCACCCCTTGCGATTGTTTTATTGCCTTTGCTATTGTTATTGTTGCCTCTAGTCTCTGTTCGGTGTGTGAAATGGTTTAACTTCTGACGCCTTTGAATTCAGGTAAAAAGATAATGGACTTCCACGGCTCTAAACAAGTAAATGATCCTCTCCCTAATTCAATTTGGCCCTCTTATGACATTGACCAGAAATGCTCCTTTTCTCTCAGCTCTGTTGATTTGTCAATGGCTCTGGTCCATGAACTTCTTGGTCCAGCTTACTCAAGTAATTTATAGAACCCTCCTGTTTCTAGTTCTGCTTCGACTTCAGGTCTCACCATACAGATGTATTGACTGTGCTCTGTTTGTATGTGCAAGTCAATGGCTCGACCTAGGTACGCGGGTTCCTTTTGGGTTCTGTCTCCCAAATGTGGCAACCCTCTGTCAGTAGGCTCTGGTTCTTAAGTCTGTGAATACACCGTAAGGGTCTTTAATTTTCTGTAGGGTTTGTAGCTTGCCGTTCTGCCTTGGTGTGTGGTCTAAATCCCTTTTGAAAATGAACTTCAATCTGGTTTTAGTCTCTGTGCTGTTTGGTTGTTCGTTCAGTTTATGGACGTTTACTGTTACCAAACCGTAGGCTAGGGTTTGTCAACTCTATGGACTCGGCACTTGTTTCTATTTATAAACGCATGTAACACATTTATATTTCTCAGTCAACAACAGTGGGAACATAATTTTGTTATATCTATTTTACTTATGAAAATTATGAAGAATTGTTCGAAAGTACCTCGGCTATGGTTTGTTTTCTCCAGCACTCCGTTTCCAGTTCTTTATCCTCTCGGTCGTCTTGTTGTATTTCACCATTCTGACTCTGGCTCAATTTGTTTATCCTTCACTCTATTCCTGGACATATGCATGAATTCGATGTTGCTCACTGTTCGACAAGAACATAAGGAAACACGGCCTTACAGTGGTCATTCTTTCTCTGTTAGCATTATTATTAACAATTCAATAAATGAAAATACAGTGGTACAATAAATCGGCAATGATACAGATGGACAATTTGGAAATATGATTTGTTTCTACTTTTCTTCTTTATTATGAAATTGTCGAACCTTTTTCTTGTCTTACGTTGCTGCTTTTATACATTTTGGTTACAGTTAATTAAAACTGCCATTTCTTTCAGTTGAACATAAATGATATGGTTGTGTAACCAGAATTCGGTTGACATTACAAGATCTTTATTTAGACAGTTTTTTCCTTTTCTTCTTTAAGTTGACAGATCAATTTTTAAACTATTGTTTATTATTGTTTGGACCATAACAACCCTAACCGACCATTTAACTTTGATTAACATAGCAACTAAAAGTAAAATAAAATAAAATCATATCTCATGACTTGATAAACTAATCATAAAAAACAATCCAAATACTCAAACAACCTTCCGACCTGGGAGAGACTTCACCTGGTCATGGTGAGCCATACAAAATTTGTCTTAAGAGTCCCCATAGTCTAATTGGGACAAGGATTTTTGAGGTTGGGGATTAGTGGATAAAAAAGAGACTCTTAGCATACATTATTTTGGTGAGCCATAGAAGCCATTTCATACTAGTAATAGCCAAAAAAGAGATCATAACTGAAATCATCAAATCAAGGAGGGGGGCGTACACAGAGAAGTAAAGTAACCAACACAATCATTAATGTGGAAATCTATATGTTCCACTCTAGGTTACATTCCTAGTGGACACACACATGACAAGTGGATAATTTACATCTCCATTAACTTATTCTTTAAATAGTTATGCACATTAATCTATTCTTAAAAGTTAATTGTTTACAATTCTATTACTATTCATAACCCTATAGAATTTACGTTACAAGTACGACCAACCCCACCACTTTAACCAATCCTAGGTATTTTGTGGTGGGTATGGCTCTACCTTGGTATAGTAGTGTCACTGTACTACTTTTATTTCATGGCACTGTCTCCATGTTTTTATTTTCCAATACTGAGGCTTCTATTTAATGGTCATGAGGTCTCTTGTACTATAATATTATACTGCCTATGATATGTTGTATTACGCTCTTTTTTTATTATATTGTTAACCTTACAACACCTTCAAGAGAATTTCTAAGCCTTATAGTTAGGAGTGTACATTGTGTGCGAGTACCAACACAATATGTATCATTCCTAACCTCTCAATGAGAGATTTCCACATCTCCTTTCATCACGTGGAGGAGATGTGACCACCGGGGTTGCATTTGGACAACGAAGATGGAAAGGTGCACATCCAAATTCACAATGGTTTGATGTATAACCCTAACCACTACATAACCCTAATCACTTGGTCCTTGTATCCTTTCCATATCATACTCTTCTTCCAATGGCAGATATCTTCGTTCTTTGTTCCATCCTTGGAATTTGGCCTTTTGTAGATGTATATAGGTTATGCATATAGGTGAGGAATGAAACCTGTCTCTCTTTGTTAGACCAGGCGTTCCTACAGGTAACAATTTCCATTTAAATCATTATATTTACTTTATTACGTTGTGAAGTGTTTCCCTAAATTTTTTCACCATTTATTTTCTTTTTAGGTTTATTGATTGTATTCCTGTTTCTATTTTCATGGGTAATGAGGCCTCAAAAGATTGCACCTATTCCATGCGATATCCTAGAGGCTTCAGGGTAATTTCCATGGAATCATTAAGGGTTTTGTTTTCTACAACTGTGAAAGGAAATTATCTCCATCCCCATTTCCTACAGGAAGCATAAAGGCATTGACCATTCTACTTCCATAACCTGAAATATGGGAAGGACTTCTAGGTTTGGGTGATGTAAATGAAAATCCCTTTCCTTCTTATGATTTTTCATTGGTCACTGTGTCATAAGCTGAAAACACGTAAACTCTTCATCATTTCACAACTCAGACTTTGGTTTCTTTCTTACTCCTTTCGTTTTGGTAGAGAAGACAATGCCACAAAACTTGGTGTTGTTTTTGTATCTGGTTTTTCAGCTTTGAATAGTTTCTAGGGAGTGCAGAGTTTGTTCCAACACCCACTATTCATATCCCTAACGGGGTAATGTTAGATACTACCCATTTGGAGTCTTCTTCTTTTCATTCGTCTTTAACTAGGTGAACAAAATTTTATTTTATTTTATATAAGGGAATTATGATTAACTCATTCCTCCCGTCGACCCCCCCATTCCAAATGGAAGAGAAAAGTCTTATAATATGGCTTGTATGACTGGTATGTCATTAGACTCATTAAATCATAATTTTTTCTTGTTATTCGAAACCCTCTTACATTTGAATCAAGCGTCTCTAGTATGTGTACAAGATTTAATTCCCCACTATGTACCCTGTAACAAGTATGGATATCGTTTTCAAACCAGATTTAGTTATCTCTCTTCCGCTTTGTACAAGGATTCATCGACAAATTTTTCACCTAATAGCCCTAATTTTGCTACAAGTCGATTCAATATATCTATTCTATGGACGGGTTCTTATAAAACGTTTCCTAGAAAGGCTTTTCTACGGCTGCCGTACATCACCTGTCACAGTGAATAACAATTAGGCTCTAGGAGATTATCTTCTGGAGGGGATTGTTTTAGTTATTCCCGAAAGGGATAAGTTTGTATTGTTTTCTTTTACAACATCTAAAAAAAGTATTTTGGCTTCATATATGTTGCTTCTTAATTTCATGTTCTACAATAGTCATTCGAATATTGGTGGTTCTAGCCATCATAGGCTGAGGTTAATCTAGCATGGATCATATAACGCATAGTCAACATGTTAACATCTGACCATTTTGTATTTTAATATGTAACTATCTCCGTCAAATGCAGTCATATATATTTTCATTATAGAGTTTGGTTTACTTTACTGCTCGCACTATCAATGAATTTTAAGCTTATCATTCATGGTAAGGTTTAATTTCACAATTATTTGAAGGTAGGAATTATATTCTCATAGTTTTTCCCATAGTTGTTGAGAACTGAGTTGTGTTTATTTATTCTTTGCTAAATATGGTATGATAGAATCGCTATGTATTTATAGTTCACGCATGGATTAAGTGATTTAATTGCATCGGTGAATGAACTCCATTCTCAGAGTTTACCCAATTTCCATTTCCTAATACTACCACCTACTTTCTCATTTAAAGCTATGGGTATCTCTCGCTACCTCATATTAGGATCTCATGATATGTTAACTTTGTCCAATTCTATAGGTCTACGCATGATGTCGTTTCCAGATCTAATATACCTAAGGAACTTTTTACACCTTCTAAATTATATTTTGAACTTTCCAAAAACCAACAAGTTATAGATAAGAACAATTACTTTACTTACGATGGTTAGCCTCGTATCTCGAGGTTGCAATGCTGGCCCCCAATCAAACTTAAGATCTATGGCTAGGGTCTGCTCTAACTAACTAGACTTCCATATTATGCCCAAGTGAACAATATTCCAAATGAGTCTATTGTCTAAACTGTGTATCGAATTGTTCCTTATTACATATTGACTCAATACTAGCTCATCGACAAAACTATCCTATTCAAACCAGTGTTTACATTACCTAAGGACATGCAAAGCATCTTGGTGCACACATTATTTTGTTTATATAACGACATCTACCACATATATAACATAGTTCTATATCATGTGAATACTTCTAGGTCTCATACCACCTTTCGCAATAGGAACAAGACCCTTGCATAAGAAATGAATGGATACTCTATTTAAGGTTATCGTAAGCCACATCTAGTCAAACAAATATATGTATATATATATATATATATATATATATATATATATATATATATATATATCTATATATATATATATATATATATATATATATATATATATATATATAGAGAGAGAGAGAGAGAGAGAGAGAGAGAGAGATAGTTATTTTGACAGCTCTCCCAATCCCATGATTTTTCACACATATGAACAAACTGATTGCCCTCTTTATGAAATGTTAAATAAATTAAATAGTATGTTACATTATCAAAAAAATCGTAAAATAAATTAATATTTTACAGACTAATAGAATTGGAGAATAAATTAATACTGTACATACCAACAAATATCCACATATCACCACACAACCTAATTTTCTTATAAGATAATAAAATAAATAACAAAATAAGCTTCCCAGTCTATTCCCCTTTCAATTCACAAAATCGTTGTTCGAAATCCTCATATACATATATCCCCACTGTAGGTTCAAATTACATAGAACTCACTTTCCCTACTACAACTAACTCCTGAATGTAACTAACTCTAAAATGAAAGATACTCTACTATAGGTTCAAAATACAGAGGACTCAATTTCCCTACTACAAGTAACTCCTAAATATAACTTACTTTAAAATGAAACATACCCATACAACGGTCCCTTGAGTTCACCCCGAAGCTTAGATCTCCTTGCTAGGAATAAACCGCCCTATGATCCCCTTATCAAGTATAAAATACTTATCTTCCACAATAAGGTTTCCCATCTAGCAGCATCACTATTCTATGGATATTCTTATCCACTTTCCTAGGCTTTTCCGTAAAAGTCCACCTTTCTCTCCCATAATGCTTTTAGGATTTTCTAATCTTAGCATCTTTCTCCAGCTAATAAACTTGATGGATCTTTCTCTCCCACAGTTCTTTTAGGCTTTTCTTAGCTCAACATATTTGTCTAGATAAGAAACTTAATGAATCTTTCTCTCCCATTCATTAAGATTATCTAGAATTTTATTCTATAAACCTTAACATGAATTAATTATCAAATCTCATGTATCTATGAGATTTTATCTCTATTTTATTTTGGAAAGAGTCATGTTTCTAGGTTCCTCATTCCGAAGTACATACATCTCATTTACTTATTTATTAATAAATAAATATTTATATAATTGATTCAATATTCTTATTTTACTTTTCTACCATTCTTCCTCACCAAACTCAGTCTAACGAAAGTGGTTTTACTGCAAAAAAATGATATTACATTCTCCTCCCTTTTATTAACACCGTCCTTGGTGTTTGGTGTCCAATCCCTTTTTTCTGAACTTTGCTGGATAACTTTTCTTTTTTCAAGATTTTTTTCCCCTCTAGCCTGTTCGAAATAAATGCCCTCATTGTACATTATCTTGATCAAAAGCTAAATCATATAACTTAATCTCTTTTTGGTATGAGATGAATTGAGTCTCGTCAGCTTATTCTCAAACTTCACTTGTATCATTTCCAAATCAAATGGATAGAACCTCTCATATACGTATTTCTTAGGGAATGACCTATACAAGACATTACAAAGAAATACTAATCAGTCACTATGGTTCCTATCCACGTAGTTCAGTGTGGTAGTAATGTTTTTTATATTCTTTATGCTGCGACAAAACATTATATTTTCTTAAGACAAAAAAATTTACTTCCTATAGTTTCTGCCTCCAATCAATTGTTTGTCTTCACTAGACATGATGACTCAATTATGGGGCATTCATATTCCTATAATTATTTCATGCTCCTCTTCAGATACATCTTCATATCTACATATCAACACACTATTCACATAGACTCCTCAATGTTAGTATCATTAGTATTTTATTATACTAAACCCTATGGCTATACGTATGATCTTGAACATAACAATTTCTATATTTCTTTTCACATTTCTCCAATAAAATAATAATTACTAAGGGATGGTGTGTAACAGAGTAACATGAAATATTATAGTATCAGTTGTGTGATGGGCCTTTAAATTAGACATAAATTAAGGCCCATGCCTCTAAATTAAACATAAATTAAGGCCTGTAACCATCCTTCAGCACATTAAACTTTTGTTTTTGCATTAGACAATGTATTGTTAACTTTAATATATTCATTAGGGAGGTCCATGAATAATTGCATATTTGTGCCTAACATTATTTCCTTTTGTGGAATATTATGAGAATATTGGGCAGATTATGAAGATTTGGATGAGGAGATAATTTAGGGACTTTCTCCATACTATAGGAGGATCAATATTAAATAATAACTCAACAATATATTATGTAATTATGGAACATATTGTGGAAATCCAATGATTGAGAAAATCCAGGAATGTGTTCTGTGCCATTTAGTGTAGATTCCTAGTATTGGAACCAGATCCACTAATCAAGGGATTTTTGTGGGGAATGCTTACTCCATTCATGGGGAATGATTCCTAATCATTTTTTATAAGTACCAAGTCGAATTCACCTCTAGGGGGAGATTTTCATCAGTGTTCTTGTGGAGAGAACTCATATTTTTGTAGCTTCGTTGTAGTTTCTTGTAGGGTTGTAATTGTATTGATGAAAATAATGAAGATTGGTGTCATGTTCAGCTTCTAAATCTTCTTATCATCCATAGTTCTCTGATTTTCCTTGGGCTTGGCCATCCCAGGAGCCTCAAAGCCCTTTTGTATTTTTTTATTTCCTTCTTTTCACTTTTTATTCACATGCATCTCTTGTTTTTATTTCTTTCTATTTCTCCATTTACTATTAATGATTATTATTGTAGGATTGGGTTAAATGTTTGATGTAAGTTATTTTGCAAGATAAAAATCATCTTTCATGCCTGGAAAATATTTGGAAGGTAATAGTAGTCATTGAGCTACTTGGATTACTCTTCTTATTCCCAAATCCAGAGTCTTGGAACTCGTTTGTGGCAACCGGCACTAAATTCTTAGAGCATGCTAATGATCTTCAATAAAGTCGATTTGACTTGTATTAGATCACAAAAACATTGTATTTCATAACAAATTTTACCATATTGAATTTTCACTTGATTAGGTTAGGCATTTGATGGATTTACTAGTTCACTAGTTCTCAAATTTCTATTTTTTAGACTAGTAATTTTCTGCTATTTTTAGCATGGGTTAAGAGAGGTCTTTTTGAGTGATTTCACTTGGAATGTACACCTAATACATCTTGTTCAATAACATAATTTTTCCCATCCAATTTGTACTTTATTTTCTCGTTCACATGATGAATTATAATTTTGTATAGTAAATCTATAACATCTTATAGTAAAACATCAGATCATTAGGAGAACTAGTACATCTTGTAGGAAATCCTAAAGCGGCTTGTTTTAAGCCTAAATTGAGAAAAATCATCATTGAAGTTGGGATTAGGCCCTTAATTAACCTCCAAGCCATCAAAATCATTTTAACCCTCTTCCTCCATCCCTGTCTCCCCTGCCAAAGAACAAGTGAGGATTATCATTTGCATTTATAAAACAAACACATTAAAGCAAGAGGTCTTTTATATTCACACATGCAGATAGTAGTTAATACTCCATAGATAGGACTCAATTCTCAGTTAGTTTAAATCATCACATGTGATAAATAGGGTTAATTTAGGTTTCTTTTACATTTAGTTCATGATCTTTATGCAATTAGAATATGTTTCTTTCCTTGTACTTTATTTCTTGCAATAGGTTAAGGTTTCCATTTCAACCATTTCATTTTCTGTAACTAGTTTAGGATTTGGGTTTAGTACATTAAATCCATTACATCATGATAGAAAAGGAAGGACACATTGTATGTTGCACATATAGTGCCAATACCTCTTAATTTTGTACGAACTCTAGGTTGATAATTAAAGTCGGTAGCCTTGGGAGTTGCATCATAGAACTAGCTTCCTGTAGTACATCTGCATCTGTCACACTGTTCCTATGCATTCAAACATTGTTATTAACATTTAACATAACATTATGACAATGTTGTATATTTCATTTTTTTTAAATTGACCTTAATCAATTTATTTAGGATTATTTTGTTAGACATGTCCATACCCTTCCAATAGCTAGCAAGGGTAGAAAGACATTACCAACATAGATACTTACTTGATTCAAAATTTTTATAAATATACACACATAATGCATTAGTGAATTTATTTTCACTTATTCCATCCATCTTTAATCTCATGAGTATGCTTTCATTACAGACAAAATTAATTTTAAGCCTTCATTTCCATTGTTTGGTTGTGACTTTCCTTATTTTTTTCTTAAGATATTTCCATTTGATGATCTACTCCGTTGAGTCTCCTTCTATGCTACTAGCTTTCCTAGTGGCATGATTTCGATCCACCTTCTCATAATTGTTCTAATTCAAATTTTCTTAAATATTTATGAATTTTGGTGGATTATCACATTGACTCAATCGTTCACTAAAGTACAAAACTAGAATTTTCTACATTATTTATGCATTGTCTTTTAATATCTCCATTTTCTTTGTCAGCAAAATGTTTTTTTTGTTACTATATGTTGGTGAACACATACCCTTCCTATATAATTTATCCATCAGATTTGAACCTCAATTCTAGATTTATATGGCTAGCTTCTGTACCCAACTTCATACCTTTCCCAATAATACATGATATTTGTTCATTGTCAATTAAGGAGTATCATATTACAAAGTTCTTCACTACTGGAAAGACTCAATGTGACATATAAACCATGACATTCATGACTATGTATGCCTAGGAAAATTCAATATAGAATTTGATTATGTGTTGTAATCTACCTTAAAGGAACCTTCGTTAATACCTTTTTGTGTTTTCGAACATGGGTTTCAAGCTACAACTCTACCCTCACATGCTTCATTGCATTCATTATATATACACATATATAGATAGGTTTCCTAATAAATTTTCTTCAATTACCGTATAGGATATAACTATAAGTTCTTTATCCAATTTCTTCCTTTTATTCATTCTATGAGGTTTTCCTCCATATATCACATCTAAAGGACTCCTTTTCTAGGTGTAGTGACACTTCAGTCATGCGAAGAAACGCTAAAACCCCTCTATTTGTGCTTAGCTCAAACCATTTTTTATGACTAAAAATGATCAACTAAGACCCTTCCAATCTACCTTTAATGAAAATAGATTGACACTCTCATAGGAACACTTAGAAAAGTCGCATTCCTTATCTTCGGTGTGTATATATATATATATATATATATATATATATATATATATATATATATATATATATATATATATAATATGTGGATCTCAATTCTCATGCAAAAAGAGTTATCCTAAAATATGGTATGGATGAATGTGCATATCAACTGCAACTACTAACTCCCATGGACTTTTAATCTGTTGTGCTCAAATGTGTTTTATAACAATGGAATGTATGTTTTTTTCCCATGTGTACCATAATGGAAGTGTCAAAGAGGCCACACATTAATTATCAATAAGAGTAGTAGTGAATAAGGTTGTATCCTTGTAGTTTGGAAAAATATTTTGGTGTCACTTGAAGGAATGAATTCCTTGAAACTTCATCTTATAGAGTTCAAAATAACAAAAGAGATATTGCAATAATGTTAATGTGGTAAAATCTATTGGGTTATACAAGTGTGAATCTATTTATATGTTTGGTCACGTTCATTGTTTTATAATTTATGAGATTAAGCATTATATAATTCTTTCTTGTGTCCCATAATATCACTTTTTGTCTATGTTAGTAACTTCCACAACATACAATTTAAATGTTAGTGTTCCTGAGAACTTATATAACTACTAGATAAAATGTTCATCCAAACATTGCTCTTCCATTTTCCATCAAGCTTTAGTAATTGTAAGATCCAACTTTTTCCCCTCAAGGTGAACCATATATTGAGTTGGTGTATGGTCTTTCCCTTTATTACTGATAGTGTTAATTTTTCTACCTCATTTTGGTGATCAAGTGAAAATTGTCTTTTTTTCTCATATTTCGTGGTATATTACTAGGGATTGATCCAAGGTGCAACATATATCCACTCTGCCCTTTTGTAATTAGCACAATTTGTTTTATTAAAAATTTGGTTTGGGTCATATTTAGCAACAATCTATATTGCCAACATTCTCAATTTCTTCTTCAGCCCCCACTCGATTCTTCAATTACTTTTATTTTTTTCCACCCGAAATGGTATTCCCACTGGTTCAAGCATTATCTCATAGTTATTTGTGATGGTTGAATTTTCCTACCTACCGTATACTCCTTCCTGTATACATGTTTTGAGTGATTTGAAGAAAATTGACTTAGTTTTCTGTTTCCCTTACCATTCAGTGGTTATTCAATATGTAATTATTATACTTATTTCCTGCATACTGTTGTTATGGAAATAATGTAAGTCCAATAACCTAGTATTTTTGGTGGGTTGAACCTAGAAAATTGATGGTCATATGAAAAATATTACAATAATTGTACATACACTTTACCATTCATAGTTTAGTGTTAATGCTCATTAGGCCCAAGTTTTGAGCCTAGGCTCTGATACCATCTGTCAGATACCCAATTCTTGCTCGCTTTTTTTTTTTTTGTACTAGTAAACCACTGTCAAATGGTAATTGTTCATAGTCCCTAACTTGTTCTCTGGCATGTTCCTTTTGTCCTTAATCTTTCCCAAAGAGCTGGTCATTTGGATAATATAGTATCCCTTGAAACCAAAGTATGTTAATTATCTCGTTAACTGCTCATTAAATTTTCTTGGTTATCCATGGTGCTAAACCTTACCAGGTACTACCTTAAAGGCGAAAGACACAATTGTTTACCCTTAGAGGCAGATGAGGTCCTTTGTCCTCGTACCTTCCTAGTGGACATAGAAATCTCAAGTGGATAATTTACTTCTCCATTAACTTATTCTCTAAATTGTTATGGACATTACTCTATGCTTAACACTTAATTGTTTCGTATTCTATTACAATTAATAACCTTATATAATTTACCATACAGGTATGACCAATGCCACCCCTTTAATAAATATGAGGTATTTGGCGGTAGGTATGGTTATACCTCGGTATAGTAGTGTCGTTGTACTACATTTATTTCATGGTAGTCTATCTATGTTTTTCTTTTCCAATATCAAGGCTTGTATCTAATGGTTGTGAGGTCCCTAGTATTACAATGTTCTACTACCGATGATATGTTGTATTACATTGCTTATGTTATTATATTGTTTATCATGCAACACATTCCCTACATGTCCTATGCCTTACACATAGGAGTATACCCTCTTTTCCAGTCCCAATGGCATATGTAACATTCCTCCTTGGGAGGTTAACCTTGCAATGAGAGTTTTCCACGTCTGCTTTCATCACGTGGAGGACATGTGACCATCGCGGTTGCATTTGGACGATAAATATGGAAAGCTGCACATCCACGGCCTTGATGGTTTGATGTATAACCCTAACCTCTACAGAACCCTAATCACTTGGCCCTTGTATCGTTTCTCTATCATACTCTCCTTCCAGTGGCACATCTTTGCACTCTTTGTTCCATCCATGGAACTTGGCCTTCTGTAGATGTATACAAATTATGCAAACAAGTGAATTATGCACACCTTCTATGTTCGTCAGACTAGGCATTCCTACAGGTAACTATTTCCATTTAAATTGTTGTATTTACTTTATTCCTTTATGGTTTCTTTGTGAAGTGTTTCCCTAAATTTTTCCACCAGTGATATTATTTTAGGGTTACTCATTATATTCTTGTTTCCATTTCTAGAGGTAATCCCCCATCTAAATATTGCATCATGTCCATGTTATATCCTATATATTTCGAGGTAATTTCCATGGAATCATTTAGGGTTCTGTTTTCTATAGTCGTGACAGGAAATTCTTTCCTTCCTAAGCTACTACAGGAAGACTAAGGGCATTGACCCTTCCACTACCATAACCCTAAATGTGGGAAGGACTTCTAGGTTTGGGTGACGTAAATTAAAATTTCTTTCCTTATTCTGATTTTTCACTGGTCACTATGTCATAAGGTGTAAACTCGTAAACGATTCATTCTATAGAGCTACCTCAGGATTCTTCCCCTCTTTGCTATCTTGGCCAACTCTTTTCCCTTACTGAGGTCATCTATCTCTAGGGAGAGGAAATCTAGGCAAGAAACAACCATCGACCCATCCAGGCAGGAAACCACCATCAACCCAAGGTCTCTTGGCATTTCACAACTGTCAACAATTGTATGGCATGTGGAAGTATATTTTATCACTCTTTCCCACAATAATTTACATAAAGAACCATATGCAGATTAATATTAAAGAAATAAGAAAATTTACATACATCTGTTGAAGCCCCGAAAATCGGGTCTACAACAAGGGAGATACTGGTCCTGTCTGAACCTTGGTTGGCAGCTCCTTATCCGTTTGGTATAGCAGGTCCGACTGGGGATATGGGAACAGTTTCCAAATCTATGAGGTGTGTGTGTAGAATTTGATGTTCCTGATCTAACAGTTCCTAATTAAGATATTCTAATTCTAACTTTAATCTAATGCTATGCTATTGTAATATAATAAGCATCAACATCTAAGTCTATACTAACCCGAGATGTAATTCTTCTATTATGCGATCTAGAAAGATTTCAAATAACAAATGGTAATAAAGATCATTTAGCTATTATGAGAAAATAAATCAGTAAGGATGAACCACTTCACATAAAAATTTATACGAAACAGTTGTGAAAAACATATTGCATAATGAGCTATTCATACATTAAGCATAAATAAATAGCTATCACCGTACAAAAGTGCCAAATGATAACTCAGGCATTCATGCAATAATATATAATAAACTAAAAACTGTATATCACTTTAACACATAAGCATAAATGGTCAAGAGATAAAAGTACCATTTATGACTAGCCCTACTCATGAGCTTCAAGTGACAATGATTTATCTCTCTTTGCTCTAACATCCACTAAGAGTACAGAAGTGAAACATCAGTAGCAGATATCAAATGCAAACATCAACAAATCCTATTCCACTCATTCACCAAAACCTCCTCTGAGGGTGCAAAAGTGCATGTTTTGAGGACAAGTTTTTGATAAATTTCTGGACCCCTCTCTAAATGCATGAGAAGGGTTCAAATACTACTAATTAAATAACTTATTTACAAAAATTCAGGATGTGGCTTAAATGACCGTCCTGTTTCTAGGAAAATAAAACAAAATTAAAGCTAAAACTGAACCTAAAATCAAACTACTTCTGTACTTGGTCTTTAAAATTGCACGTATGTAGCATCTGTTTAAGGAGAGTCGGCTGGCTGACTTCTGCTTTTAGCTGAGCTGAGAAAACATAATCGAAAAGAGCTAGTGCCATTTGTTCGACTGCATTTATGATACACTTGATAGTCATCCACTCGCTATGCAACTTTACCAAGTATGCCCAGTAATATTCCCAGTTTAACTTGCTCAGCCCTTGAATTGCTTTTGCCTTTTCTTGCGCTCTTTGTTTCCATTCTGCCTCTAGTTGTTGTGTGTTCGGTAAATATCCTGGAGTGGTCTCTGCGATCAAATTTTCCTTGTGCAAATTTTCATTTACACAATCAATAATATTGCTTGTTTCCATGGCTGCTCCTTCTGCCGCTTGTTCTGCCACCCTAATTTGCTCGTCGCATTTGTTAAAGAGCATTTCTTTATGGTTTTCATTTATCCTTGGTGCACCTGCTCTTCTTCCCTTGTCCTTATCTTGCCAAGCCAAATACTCAGTCACTTGTTTATCAATCAGATCATAGTCACTTCATAAATCTACCACTTGATTGGTGGTTTTATCACTAATTTCACAATAATAACTCCACTGTGATATCTTTTGGCCCAACACTTCTTACTGCTGTAGTAATTTTTCATTCAAGGAAATAGACTCCGTAATAAACTCTGTAAGCTTAGGGTCGTCTTTGTGCATCTCTTGTAAATCCTGTAACTACTTTCCTTTCTCATCCAAACTTTTCTGATATCCTATCTGCATTTGCTGGAAGTCCTGCTGCAACTTTTCAAGTTGTTTTTGTGCTTCATTATTGGTGTTAGCTTGCTGCAACTATTGTTGCAGTACTTGTATCTGGTCTTCCCTTTCTTTTAACAACTGTTGTACCTCATATGCTTTATCAATAGTCACAGAGGTGTATACTCCTATGATCTGAGATAGTTTCGTGAGATTTTCAGTAAGATTGCTAGTGGGATCTTTCCATAAGACGTCCAATTGTTTTGCGTCTTGAGAGAGTGTATTTTCAAATTTCCCTTTCTTTCTCTGTCTTCTTACCACTGCTTTATGCTGTGGGCTATAAAATATATCCAGAGGGGGAATTTCTTCTATGTTGAGTATAAGCTCAGAAGATGGGGCAACAGGAATATGCTCCATATCTGAGACATCACTGACTGTTGTTGTGACTACTTCTTTTGCTACCTATGCATTGCTCACAGGTGTTTTTATGGCTGGTCCTTCAAGATTGATCAGTTCATTGAAGGTTTCCCATTCTTTATCTAATTCAGTTGTGACTGGCGGTGATTGAATGATGAGAGGAGGATGATCTCTTCGCGGGGAGGAAATAACCTGCTGATGTAGAAGTTCCATTGACTGGGCAATATCCTTTACTGACCCTTTGCTCCTATCCTTCTCATTTCCAGATCTTTTAGAGTGTTCGAGCATTTCTCATTCAGACTTAGATTTAGATCTATTAGTGCTTGAACTCCCACTAAGACTAACACTTGGAGTTGGTTCTCTTGACAATAGGTGTAGTTTCTCAAGAGGAAGACTGGCTAACCTTCTTTCTCTATATATTATGAACTTTTGGAAATCTTCTAGTGATAATTGCAATGAGGCTGCGTGCATAATTTCTTGAAGTGTGCTTTTCTGTTGGAATATATCATCAAATAAATCCTTTTTTCCATAGAACACATTTATCTTGACTGTAGTTGTGAAACTCTGGGAAACCCCATTAGGGTCAAATGGCCTTCCCGGGAATTTGAATAGTTGTAAACACGTCATATTATGTACTTTTGTGAATGCGTGGCCTACATCAAATAGCGAAAAGGCCCCACAGGCTACAGGAAACTATGGTCAGATGGCCTTCTTTTTGTCCTTTAAATCCTTAGCTAGGCCACCTTCCCCAGAAATTTGATATGCAATCTCTCGAGCTAAGAGTTTGTCAAGGGTTTACAAAGGTAGGACATGAGGGGGTGCATTACTCCCAAATACCCTGACATAAGTAAACAATTCCTCCCCAAACCATCTTATGACAGGGATGATGTCTACCTCTACTTCAGGCGAGAACCTCGGGGGGTCTTTATCATACAACATTCTGTACAAGGGTAGCATAATTCCATGACAAATTTGGTAGAAGTACGGAGTGAACTGAGAGTCCCACAATTCTGTATGATAGACATGGATGGGTAAGGGGTCTTGAGTGGTCCATTTCCAACCCATAACAGGAAACTTAGAAACATAACATATTGAATCCATAACATATGCAAATAGGTAAAAAGGAGGATAAATTCTCTGGGCCACAGCTCTTTTGGACCGGTAATTGACAATGGCAGTGACTAGGTTATCAGATAAAATTTTGGCCCAATCTACAATAGTGGCATTTGTGGCAGCATCCAATAATGGTAGCCATTCAGATGAAAATTTGTTAATATCTGGCATTCCAAATATTCTACAGAGCATGGCAGCATCAAAGCAATATGGGGAGGTAAGGGAACCAGTACTGTACATACCGTGTTTATATTTCTTCAGCGGTTCATCTCTCCTGGACCAGTCTTTGGTGGTTTCTTCTAGGTCCTGATTTTCTTTTACTAATTTCTCCATTAATTTCTTGTTATAAGTTGCCTGTGGCTCAGGCAGATGATACATGAGCTTTAAATCCTGTGCGGCGAATGAACCAATAAGTCCTTGACCATGAACTTTGAACTATCTATTTCTGATTCCTACACTATCCAGTATCCACTTGACCATGCCTGTGTATGGGAGGATTTTTGGTCTTGCTGCTATCCGATGTAAGAATGAGCAATCTAGTTCTACTAGGGATGCTTCAGAAGGACTCTGTGATCCTGCAATAGCAATAACTTCCATTATTCTGGGATTCTCCTCTTCGAGCAGATTATACATGCCTTCCCATGTAGCTATTCCCGCGTCTCTGTTACAAGCCGTGTCTGTATACAAAGGTGCCATTTCCTTTTCTTCAGAGCTCGGGGCTTTGTTTTTCTTTCCCATTTCAAACTGCGTATTGCTTTGTATGGTCCTCTGTTCTTCGTTCCTGCAATCCACAAGTGAGGTAGAAATGAATGACAAGGAAGGGTGTTGGGTCCCTATAATACTAGTGATTACCCCATTACTATTGTAGTTATACCCCTTATTTATATTGTTGTGCCCCTATTACCCCCATATTGTTATTTCTGTGCCCCATAGAATCCCTCTATTGTTATTTTTGTGGCTTTATATTATTATTGTTAGGTCGGCTGGATTATATTGTGACTTCCTAGACTCCTATATATAGAAAGTAGGTTATGTCATTTATATCATCCAAGAATTGTTCATTTATGTAATGTAAAGGAGGTTTCCCCCTCGAAGAGGCTGAATTCTAAGGCAGTGATCTATCTTTTTTATCTTTTCTTGAGCTGGTTTCATAACATTTGGTATCAGAGCTTTGGATTCTAGGGTTTTGCTGTTACAAACAGGTCATCATTGCATTTTCGCTATAACTTTTTTTCTGTGACGTTTCAGAAGTCGAAAAAAAAACCCATTTGAGAAGAAATCACGCTGAACCTTGGGTCCGAATTTAAGATCTTTTCACACAATATTGGCGGAGATATGATCTGAGGCAGTTGGTCTTTTGCAGACTCCTAAATTACATTCAAAACAGGTGACCTGGGGAAAATCGACATAACTTTCTCTCTGGGGATCGTATTGAAATTTCATAAGAAGGTACAGAAAGAGGATGGATTGTAGTTTCTTGTATGTGTGTTTCAGATTTAAAGGTTGAAACAGTGACTCGTGGCACGTCGTACAAGTTCGCTCTACTGAACGAATCTAAAAATAGGTCACTGTGGGAGATTTCACATAACTCTTCCTTGGAGAATCCAATTTGGCTATTACTTGTGGCATTGGAAAGAGGAAGCAGAAGGCTACTACAGGTAGCAATTTCAGAATTGGATGATCCGAAATTACAGAGATACATCAGATTCAATATCAGGCTTCTATAAAGTGAAAAAAGGTGTGTAGTTTTTTTTTTTTTAATTTTTGTGTAAGCTTGGTTTAACAGAATTCAAAGGGCATAGTAAAGCATTATTATCGGTAACTGATGCCCCGAGGAAAGAAAATGCAAACACCTAGTAAGGAACCTGAAAGCTCTAGCATGACTCATGAAGAAGAGGAAGAAATGCTACATGATATATCAAAATTACAAGAACAAGTGCAACAAATGTCACACTCACAAAAGCTAACAGAAGCTAAGATAAGTGGCATGGAATCTAAGATAAATGGCGTGGAATCTAAGATAAAGGGCATGGAAGCTAAGATGGATGATTCGAAGACAGATTTGAAGAGAGACATGGCAGATTTGAAGATAGATATGAAGACAGACATGGAAGAATTGAAGAAGTTGCTACAAGAAAGGGTCACTAATGGTGAAAAGGTAGTAAAGGAAACTCATGATGAGAAAAAAGAAATGTTAATCATGATTCCATAGATGCTAATGTTGGATCGAAGAATCACCATATTCCAAAAATCGATATGAGGAAGTTTGATGGCAAGGATCCCGCCACATGGATATTACAGATGGAGCAATTCTTCGATCTCAATAATGTGAAAAATGCACAAAAGGTACGTATGGCAACTGTATATTTGGAACCAAATCAGTTTGTATGGTATCAATGGCTTTGCTCTCGTAAACAATTTATCACTTGGGAAATTTTTACGGAAGAATTGATAGCACATTATGAAGATACAAAAAGCAACACTTTTTTTAGCCAATTGATAAGTCTCAAACAAAAGGGTTCAGTAATGGAGCACATTGAGGAGTTCCAAAAATTGAACATAAGGGTAAAAGATATTCCAGAGGAGCATAGGATTGATGTGTTCATAGGGTCTTTAAAGGATAATATCCAACATGATGTTCGCCTTTGGGAACCTGATTCATTAGAGAAGGCATTCAGGTTAGCAAGAAAAATGGAAAGCAAAATTATGGCAACCAGGAAGCATACCACTCACAACTATAAAGATGGAAGTGTTGTTGCCCCTAGTCTTCCACAACCTATAAGGTTGACACCACAACAATTGGAAGAAAAAAGAGCAAAAGGGCTTTGTTACAGTTGTGATAGCAAATACACTAAAGGTCATAAGTGTGCTGAGAAGAAATTATTCTACATAGATTGTGAAGAGGAAGAAGAAAAGGAGCAAGAAAGGTCAAAAGAAGAAGATATACTTCAGGAACAAAGCCTAGATGAAGAACAAATAAATCCGACCATATCTTGTAATGCATTGGCGGGAATTACCACTCCTCAAACCATCAAGATAGAAGGACAAATCAAGAAGAAAAAGGTAATAGTGTTGATTGATTCAGGAAGCACCCACAATTTTATTCATTGTAGGGTAGCAAAAGAATTGAATTGCTTCCTATATCCAGCACCAGAGTGTCAAGTGATGATTGCAAATGGAGGAACAATAAATTGCTCTGGAAAGTGCCATAATATCAAGCTATCCATGGGAGAATATGTATTGACTAGCCCAATGCTTTCCATTCCAATGGGAGGTGCTGATGTTGTACTAGGAGTCCAATGGCTACAATCCTTGGGTACAATAGCTTTTAATTTTCAAGAACTTTTCATCAAATTTTCTACGGAAGGAAAGGAAGTTGAATTAAGGGGTATTGCAGGGAAACCAGGAAAGATAATCAGCTCTAATGGTATGACAAAGCTTCTAAAAAAGGAGCAAAGAGGTGTAATTGCACAATTATGTTCGCTAGATGTTTCCACATTGGAATCATCTATTTCTCCAGATCTCCAAAAAGTCCTGGACAATCATTCCAAGGTATTTGAGACTCCCAAAGGTCTCCCACCTATGCGTGATCATGATCATGCTATTCATCTGATTCCAGGAAGTGTTCCTCCAAACATCAGGCCGTACAGATATCCCTATGTCCAAAAAAGTGAAATTGAACGTATGGTTGCAGAAATGCTAGAGGCTGGTATAATTCAACCGAGTCAAAGTTCTTTCTCAGCTCCAGTAGTATTGGTGCACAAGAAGGATGGATCATGGCGCATGTGTCCAGATTATAGGGAGCTCAACAAGCTCACTATTAAAGATAAGTTCCCCATTCCTGTTATTGATGAATTACTGGATGAATTGCATGGATCAATTTACTTCACCAAGTTGGATCTTCGTTCGGGATATCATCAAATCAGAATGAAGATTGAAGACATTCCGAAAACGGCATTTAGAACTCATGAGGGTCATTATGAATTTTTGGTCATGCCTTTTGGCCTTACCAATGCACCTTCAACATTTCAAGGTTTGATGAATTCAATTTTCAAACCATTCCTTAGAAAATTTGTGTTAGTATTTTTTGATGATATACTAATCTACAGCAAGTCTTGGAAGGATCATGTTGAACATGTTGACAGGGTGCTACAACTATTGGAGGAGAAACAATTATATGCAAAAAGATCCAAATGTTTCTTTGGAGTCCAGGAGGTGGAATATTTGGGTCATATTGTATCTCATGAAGGAGTTAAGGTAGACCCTAGCAAAATTAAAGCCATTAAGGAATGGAAAATCCCCACATCCATAAAGCATCTGCGAGGATTTCTTGGGTTGACAGGGTATTATCGCAAGTTTGTTAAGAATTATGGGAGAATAGCAGCACCTCTAACAACATTATTGAAGAAAGATTCATTTTCATGGACTCCGGAAGCAACAAAGGCCTTTGAACATCTTAAAGAGGCAATGTGCCAAGCACCGGTCTTAGCTACACCGGACTTCACAAAAACCTTTATTGTGGAATGTGATGCTTCAGGAAATGGAATTGGTGTTGTTCTAATGCAAGATGAAAGACCCATTGCTTTTGAAAGTCGTCCAATCAAGGGAAAGTTTTTAAGCAAAGCTATTTATGAGAAGGAAATGTTGGCAATACTCCATGCACTTAAGAAATGGCGACCCTACCTAATGGGAAGACACTTCAAGGTAAAAACGGATCATGATAGCCTTAAATACTTTTTAGAACAAAGATTATCCTCTGAAGAGCAACAAAAGTGGGTCACAAAGATGTTGGGTTATGACTTTGAAATCATCTACAAAAAAGGGAAGCAAAATGTGGTGGCAGATGCACTCTCAAGAAAGGATGAGGATGTGGAAGCATTGTTGTGTGCCATTTCTATTATCCAACCAGATTGGATAAACGAAGCAAGGGAGGAATGGAAGAATGACGAAGAAGTGTGGGCACTTATTCGAAAGCTACAACAAGATTCCAGTACTTCTGATACATTTAGCTGGCAAAATGATTCGTTATGGTACAAAGATCGCTTATACCTCTGTAAGAATTCCCAGCTAAAACAAAAGATTCTTATGGAATTGCACACTTCTCCCTTAGGAGGGCACTCAGGATTTTTAAAAACTTACCACAGGGTTAAGAAGGAATTTTTTTGGGATGGCCTTAAATCAGATATTCAAAAGTTTGTGGCGGAATGTTTGGTTTGCCAACAAAATAAAGTTGAAACAATTAAGACACCGGGTCTATTACAACCTTTATCCATTCCAAGCCAACGTTGGGAGGAGGTTTCAATGGATTTTATCACAGGTTTACCCAAGTCTGAGGGAAAGAGTGTCATCATGGTGGTAGTTGACAGACTTACCAAGTATGCACACTTTTGTGCATTATCACATCCATTTAAAGCCAGTACAGTTTCTACTGCATTTATGGAAACAGTTCAAAAGCTACATGGAAACCCAAAGATTATTGTAAGTGACAGAGATCCCATTTTCACTGGAAATTTTTGGACAGAATTATTTTCTTGTCTTGGTACTCAGTTAGCTCATAGCTCATCTTATCATCCTCAATCTGATGGGCAAACTGAGATAGTAAACAAATGTTTGGAAGGATATCTTCGTTGCTTTGTATCTGATAAACAGACACAATGGGTCAAATGGTTGCCTCTGGCTGAATGGTGGTATAACACTTCCTTCCATACAGCAACAAAAATGACCCCATTTATGGCACTTTATGGGTATCAACCACCATCCATCACATCATATTTAAGAGAAAATTCTAAGGTTCAGGCAGTGGAACATCACATCGAACATCAACAACAAGTCCTCCAACTCTTAAAGGATAACCTCGTGTTGGCACAAAATAGAATGAAACAACAGGCAGATCAACATCGCAGTGAAAGAAGTTTTGATGTAGGTGATTGGGTATTCCTACGGCTACAACCATATAAGCAAATGTCCCTAAAGCAAGCTAAGAAGGATAATAAATTATCACCAAAGTATTATGGTCCGTACAAGGTGTTGCAAAAGATTGGTACTATGGCATACAAATTGGAGCTTCCTGCAGCTTCTCGATTGCACCCAGTTTTCCATGTTTCATGTTTAAAGAAGGTTATAGGTGACAAGCTCCCAATTCAAACAATATTGCCAGAACTTGACGAGGAAGGAAAAATTATATTGGAACCGGAAGCAGTCACAGAAACAAGAACTCGACAGCTACGAAATCGATCAATTTCAGAGTATCTTATCAAGTGGAAGAACTTATCCGCTGAAGATTCCACATGGGAGGATGAGAATTTTATGCAGAAGTATCCAGAACTACTCAAGCGTTGAGGACAACACTTTTTTGAAGGAGAGGGGCATGTTGGGTCCCTATAATACTAGTGATTACCCCATTACTATTGTAGTTATACCCCTTATTTATATTGTTGTGCCCCTATTACCCCCATATTGTTATTTCTGTGCCCCATAGAATCCCTCTATTGTTATTTTTGTGGCTTTATATTATTATTGTTAGGTCGGCTGGATTATATTGTGACTTCCTAGACTCCTATATATAGAAAGGAGGTTTTGTCATTTGTATCATCCAAGAATTGTTCATTTATGTAATGTAAAGGAGGTTGCCCCCTCAAAGAGGCTGAATTCTAAGGCGTTGATCTATCTTTTCTATCTTTTCTTGAGCTGGTTTCATAACAAAGGGTGATGGGAGAGGTTTTAAATGCCGCAGACATACCTAATACACCACCTTATGTGAAATGATTCTTCGAAAAGCATGCACTCATATTCTATTAATAGCTGACAACTAACTTCTTTATTATCATTTACAACGCATAACCATGTGTCAGTTTATGGAAAATATTTTTCTTGATTTATGTGCCCGAATGATCTACAATGGAGCGATTTTGCGATTTTCTTTGCAACATCGCACATCGCAAAAACACCACATCGCAGCGTTGATCTAGCCTGACATCGCGACATCATTTTATCATGAAATTGCGATATCACAATATCACAGATCGCAGGAGTTTTATGTATGACAAACTTATTTAACCTGTTTCTTGCGAGATGCGATCTTGCGATCGGAGTCATCACATATCGGCAATCTTTGGAATGTTTCATGTAATTTTCGTTGAATGCGATGCGATGTTTGTCCATTTTCGTGATCTCGCAAATGTTGGGATTGTGCTTGTAAGGTGACATCCCATTATCTTTTTACAATTCAATTTTAAAGATTTTTACCTTATCATAAACTTAGATCTTATGAATTTTCAAAGGAGCCTCCTAAGCTTATGATGGTAACTTTATTTGTGGAAAGGGAATTTAAGCACTAGTTTGTTTTTTTTCCTGGATTTTATAACTAAGGGTCCCCATACATATAGTATTTCGAATGACACTAAATGGGAGGGGGGTTGTTGCTGGCCACAACAATTGGTGATTCACTTGGAAGAACCAGTTATCTTTATTTTTTCTCCTATTGAATTTTCTAAACTTCCAAAATAGAAAAAAAAACTTCAGAAAGTTAAACTTCATTATGAAAAGATAAAGTACATTATGTTCTAACCTGTCAATGACACTTTGTCTCAACTGTTTTCAGCTTTGATTATTTGCTTCCTTAGGCTAGTCCTTGTAAAGAGAAAACGAAGTCTTCTCTGTAAACCAGTTTTTAAATATGCTCATTTGTCATAGGTAGAGCCTCTGCTGCCAGCAGGCATTTATAGCCTCGACAGGGTTACCTATTACCCAACAATGATCCTGTATCCTACATAAAGCAACCTACAACTTTCAAAGAAGAACCCACATCCACACCCATAGATTTGATTTTCTTTTTTATTCTTAAAGAATAGTGTCTTGGTTTGGTGGCCAAATTTATGACACAGTCATTCACATGATTTATAACTTTGCTGAACAAGCTGGCTCGTGATGAGACCTCTTATTCTTCAAGATGAAGTGTATGCTTGGGTTGTTCCTTTGAAAGTTGTGATTTCCTTAGCAGGGTGGAAGTCAGTGTTTCGTTAAGATAGCTCTAGACAAAAATAGTAGAGTTTTTTGGAAACAACTGTTCTACAGAGAATCTTTATTTTGTTATTGATACCTTTCATTGTACTGACATAAGACAATTTCTTCACTAAAGGTTGTTTTCATCAAACTTTATGAAGTTGAAACTAGTATCATATCTGGGCTAGAGTCTTTAACTGTATCTATCAATAATAAAAATCCATTTTCCAAAAGATTTTCTATTTATACAAGAGAAAAATCAAAATCTGAAAGAGAATTGGTGTTTTTTTCGTAAATGCCTAATGTAACCACTCACGACTGGTCTTTATTATGAAAGATATATTTAAAGAAGATGAGAGGTAACTATTCCCTTGGATATTTATATGAAATGAAAAGGGCTAATTACTTCCTTTATTTTTTACCTGCGGACTGTTAAACATAACAAACTAACTAAATTAATTCTACTCATTTTTATTCCTACACATATACACAGTTCAAATATTAGTACTCGAAATAAAGTTTTTGGTGAACTAAGAACATTAAATATGGAATTAGAATGCACAATTACTGTTAGAATTTTACTTGAAATCTCCTTCTTATGAAATTTTCTTTCCAATTGATTACCTATTGGATCATAGAATTCTGGATGGAACTCTATTACGGATTGATAAACATTCAAGGAAAGAGATGACAGGCTAGATTGAAGATATGGATTTTTGGATTTAACAGCCTGTATCATATTATTAATGTTATGCGTGAAAGTTATACTTTCGACAATTTCCGGTGAAAGAAAAGTTTCCAAAAATATTTCTTTGAATGGATCAATGAAGAATGGATGGAAATCTTTCAAAGGAAAATTATCAATTAAATTGGATTGCTGGCAAGTTTCTAAAAATACATCCTTTTGTTGATATTGTCTTGGATAAGATAGAAGCTTTTGATAAAACATTGACAATGATTGAAATTGGAACTGAAACAACTCTACATTCTTTCGAAAAACTTCAACTTTCCAACGGGGCAACACATCACTGGAATGTCTAATAGTAAGGTGCTCAATATGCCAGCGTAATATATTAAAAGTATGAAAATTAAAATCTAAAGCTAATTCTGATTTTATACAAAATGGGTGCAAACAGAATAGAATGCAATGACTATCTGTACAACTAGTGTTATAGCACAATTGGGATGGTTTTGAAATATTCTCTCTTTCACAAGGATTGGCTAGAATTATGGAATTCGAGTAATTTCGAACTCCATCTTGTGAAGTAGAGAGTAAGTTATGATTATGAACGGGCGTGAAAGCTTGATCATGATAGGAATCATAGATTGGAATACTTTCTTGGATAGTGAAATCATGCAGATGATCTGCTGCTTTAGAATGAGGATGGCTTGAAATGATTTCAAAATACCTCTCATTCTCATTTGTCTTTTGAAGTTTCTGATGATTCTCTCGAGATAAATCAACATCTTCAATATCAAAGTAATTATCGTAAATGACTTCACAATATTCTCTAGATTCCCCTTCAGTTTCATCCAGTGTATTCAAACAAGGAGGGACAAGCCTTTCATTTTCGTTAATGGCAAAAGAATGTTCTATAACTGCTTCTCTATCTTGAAAACTTAATGGTGATTTATTTAGATCAGCCTCTGTATTTTCTGAAATATCATTAATACTGCTAGGGGAAAAATTACCATCATTAAAAATATCAGGATAGAGAGAAAAATGTGACTCTGAAATAATGCATTTAAAAATATCTCTTTTTGAAAATTCTTGTGCATTATGTTCATTGTAGATTTCAAGTTTTAGATCATACCTTTGTGTGCTCATGTTTTTTGGAAGAAAATTACTTTGCTGTTCTAACCTTGGCATTTGCATTTGTTGGGTTGTAATCATATTTTCTGAATTTTCCTCAAGGTTGCTTCCTGATTCCAAGGCGTCCATTCTTCTGAAATTGTTGCCTTTATCTTTTTGTATTGGATCAAAAATATCCTCTAAGCTTTGGGAAACTTCTTCATCACAATTTATTCGCACATCCAAATTGGATTTTTTATTTATGTTAGAAGGGAATTGAACAAAGCTTGGAATAATTTCATATGGATCGGGAATAGGAGGCATAGAATAATTATGATCAACACAATCTAGTGATCCTTCACTTACGGGTTCATTTTCCACATCAAATTTCAAACAATTCAGATGAAATCGAATATTAAAATCTCTAATAGATTCATCTTCTTTTCGTAGATACTCAATTTCATCATATACCTGATCATAATCATAGCAGTCAAATTTACAAACGAAAACTGTGACAAATTGATCCCAGCTGTGAATTGAGGCAACCGAAAGGGTTCTACACAAGTTTGTAGCTTCTGCTACAAATGTGAGAGTAAAAATTATGCATAAAATGCCTTCATCAATTCCTTGAAAATTTGAATTTGAAAGATTTTTAACAAATTGAAGGGCATGATTAAAAGCAGAAGAATTTCTCTTACCATTGAATTTTACTTGAGACAAGAGTCTTACCACTTCGGGTGGAGTGTTGGAAGATGCACGTACATGGATGCAACTCCAGATTGGAAGTTTAAGAGAGGCCATAGTAATTCAAATATTAAAATTGAAAACAAACCCCATCAGACAACCTGTTTCAGGCCCTCCTTCTAGCGCCAAATATGTTGAAGCCCCGAAAATCGGGTCTACAACAAGGGGGATACCCGCTCGGTCCGGACCTTGGTTGGCAGCTCCTTATCTGTTTGGTATAGCGGGTCCGACTGGGGATATGGGACTAGTTTCCCAATTTATGAGTGTGTGTGTGTGTGTAGAATTTGATGTTCCTGATCTAACAGTTCCTAATTAAGATATTCTAATTCTAAATTTAATCTAATGCTATGCTATTGTAATCTAATAAGCAGCAACATCTAAGGCTATACTAACCCGAGATGTAATTCTTCTATTATGCGATCTAGGAAGATTTCAAATAACAACTGGTAATAAATATCATTCAGCTATTATGAGAAAAGAAATCTATAAGGATGAACCACTTCGCATAAAAAGTTAGACAAAACAGTTGCGAAAAACATATCGCATAATGAGCTATTCATACACTAAGCATAAATAAATAGTTATCACCGTACAAAAGTGCCAAATGATAACGCAGGCATTCATGCAATAATACATAAACAACTAAAAATTGAAGAGATAAAAGTACCATTTATGACTAGCCCTACTCATGAGCTTCAAGCGACAATGATTTATATCTCTTTTCTCTAACATCCACTAAGAGTACAGAAGTGCAACATCAGTAGCAGATATCTAATGCAAACATCAACAAATCTTGTTCCATTCATTCACCAAAACCTCCTCTGAGGGTGTAAAAGTGCACGTTCTGAGGACAAGTTTTTGATAAATTTCTGGACCCCTCTCTAAATGCATGAGAAGGGTTTAAATACTACTAATTAAATAACTTATTTACAAAAATTCAGGATGCGGTTTAAATGACCATCCTGTTTCTAGGAAAATAAAACAAAATTAAAGCTAAAACTGAACCTAAAATCAAACTACTTTTGTACTTGGTCTTTAAAATTGCACGTATGTAGCATATGTTTATGGAGAGTTGGCTGGCTGACTTCTGCTTTTAGCTGAGCTGAGAAAACAGAATCGACGAGAGCTGGTGCCATTTTTTCGGCCGCATTTATGATACACTTGACAGTCATCCACTGGCTATGCGGCTTTACCAAGTATGCCCAGTAATATTCCCAGTTTAACTTGCTCAACCCTTGAATTGCTTTTGCCTTTTCTTGCGCTCTCTGTTTCCATTCTACCTCTAGTTGTTGTGCGTTCGGTAAATATTATGGAGTGGTCTCTACCATCAAATTTTCCTTGTGAAAATTTTCATTTACACAATCAATAAGACTGCTTGCTGCGGTGGCTGCTCCTTCTGCCGCTTGTTCTGCCTCCCTGATTTGCTCGTCCCATTTGTTAAAGAGCATTTCTTTATGGTTTTCATTTATCCTTGGTGCACCTGCTCTTCTTCCCTCATCTTTATCTTGCCAAGCCAAATACCCAGTCACCCGTTTATCAATCAAATCATAGTCACTTCGTAAATCTACCACTTGATTAGTGGTTTTATCACTAATTTCACAATAATAACTCCAGTGTGATATCTTTTGGCCCTACACTTCTTACTGCTGTAGTAATTGTTCATTCAAGGAAATAGACTCCATAATAAACTATGTAAGCTTAGGGTTGTATTTGTGCATCTCTTGTAAATCCTGTAACTTCTTTCCTTTCTCATCCAAACTTTTCTAATATCCTATCTGCATTTGCAGGAAGTCCTGTTGCAACTTTTCAAGCTGTTTCTGTGCTTCGTTATTGGTGTTAGCTTGTTGCAACTGTTGTTGCAGTACTTGTATTTGGTCTTCCCTTTCTTTTAACAACTGTTGTACCTCAGATGCTTTATCAATAGTCGCAGAGGCGTATGCTCCTGCGATCTGAGACAGTTTGGTGAGATTTTCAGTAGGATTGCTAGAGGGATCTTTCCACAAGATGTCCAATTGTTCTGCGTCTTGAGAGAGTGTATTTTCAAATTTCCTTTTCTTTCTCTGTCTTCTTACCACTGCTTTATGCTGTGGGCTATAAAATATATCCAGAGGGGGAATTTCTTCTATGTTGAGTATAAGCTCAGAAGATGGGGCAACAGGAATATGCTCCATATCTGAGACATCACTGACTGTTGTTGTGACTACTTCTTTTGCTACCTGTGCATTGCTCACAGGTGTTTTTATGGTTGGTCCTTCAAGAGTGATCAATTCATTGAAGGTTTCCCATTCTTTATCTAATTTGGTTGTGACTGGCGGTGCTTGAATGATGAGAGGAGGAGGATCTCTTTGTGGGGAGGTAATAACCTACTGATGTAGAAGTTCCATTAACTGGGAAGTATCCTTTACTGACCCTTTGCTCCTATCCTGCTCATTTCCAGATCTTTTAGAGTGTTCGGGCATTTCTTGTTCAGACTTGGATTTATATCCATTAGTGCTTGAACTCCCACTAAGACTAACACTTGGAGTTGGTTTTCTTGAGGATAGGCGTAGTTTCTCGAGGAATACTGGCTAACCTTCTTTCTCTGTATATTATGAACTTTTGGAAATCTTCTCGCGATAATTGCAATTGGGCTGTGTGCAAAATTTCTTGAAGTTTGCTTTTTTGTTGGAATATATCATCAAATAAATCCTTTTTTCCAAAGAACACCTTTATCTTGACTGTAGTTGTGAAACTCTGGGCAACTTCGTTAGGGTCAAATGGCCTTCCCGGGAATTTGAATAGTTGTAAACACGTCATATTATGTACTTCCATAAATGCGTGGCCTACATCAAATAGCGAAAAGGCCCCATAGACTACAGGAAACTATGGTCAGATGGCCTTCTTTTTGTCCTTTAAATCCTTAGTTAGGCCACCTTCCCCATAAGTTTGATATGCAATCTCTCGAGCTAAGAGTTTATCAGGGATATACAAAGGTAGGACATGAGAGGGTGTAGTACTCCCAAATACCCTAACATAAGTAAACAATTCCTCCCCGAACCATCTTGCGACAGGGAGGATGTCTACCTCTGCTTCAGGCGAGCACCTCGGGGGGTATTTATCATACAACATTCTGTACAAGGGCAGCATAATTCCATGTCAAATTTGGTAGAAGTATGGAGCGAACTGAGAGTCCCACAATTCTTTATGATAGACATGGATGGGTAAGGGGTCTTGAGTGGTCCACTTCCAACCCATAATAGGAAACTTAGAAACATAACATATTGAATCCATAATATATGTAGATAGGTAAAAAGGAGGATAAATACTGTGGGCTGTAGCTCTTTTGAACCGGTAACTGACAATGCCCGTGACTAGGTTATCAGATAAAATTTTGGCCCAGTCTACAATAGTGGCATTTGTGGCAATATCCAATAATGGTAGCCATTCAGATGAAAATTTGTTGATATATGGCATTCCAAATATTCTACAAAGCATGGCAGCAACAAAGAAATATGGGGAGGTAAGGGAACCAGTACTGTACATACTGTGTTTATCTTTCTTCAGTGGTTGTCTCTCCTGGACTAGTATTTGGTGGTTTCTGCCAGGTCCTGATTTTCTTTTATGAATTTCTCCATGAATTGCTTGTTATAAGTTGCCTGTGGCTCGGGCAGATGATACATGAGCTTTAAATCTTGTGCGAAGAATGAACCAATAAGTCCTTGACCATGAATTTTGAACTCTCTATTTCTGATTTCCGCACTATCCAGTATCCACTTGACCATGTCTGTGTATAGGAGGATTTTTTGTCTTGCTCCTATCCGGTGTAAGAATGAGCAAGCTAGTTCTATTAGGGATGTTTAAGAAGGACTCTGTGATCCTGCAATAGTAGTAACTTCCATTATTCTAGGATTCTCTTCTTCGAGCAAATTATACATGCCTTCCCATCTATCTATTCCCGCGTCTCTGTTACAAGCCGTGTTTGTATACAAAGGTGCCATTTCCTTTTCTTCGGAGCTCAGGGCTTTGTTTTTCTTTCCCATTTCAAACTGCGTATTGCTTTGTATGGTCCTCTGTTCTCCGTTCCTGCAATCCACAAGTGAGGTAGAAATGAATGACAAGGAAGGGTGATGGGAGAGGTTTTAAATGCCGCAGACATACCAAATACACCACCTTACGTGAAATGATTCTTCGAAAAGCACGCACTCATATTCTATTAATAACTGACAACTAACTTCTTTATTAGCATTTACAGCGCATAACCATGTGTCAGTTTATGGAAAATACTTTTCTTGATTTACGTGCCCGAAAGATCTGCGATGGAGCGATTTTGCGATTTGCTTCGCAACATCGCAGATCGCAATATTGCAATATCGCAATATCGCAACATCGCAGAATCGCAAAAACACCACATCGCAGCGTTGATCTAGCCTGACATCACGACATCGTTTTATCGTGAAATCGCGATATCGCAATATCGCAGATCGCAGGAGTTTTATGTATGACAAACTTCTTTAACCTGTTTCTTGCGAGATGCGATCTTGCGATCGGAGTCATCGCATATCGGCAATCTTTGGAATGTTTCATGTAAGTTTCGCTGAATGCGACGCGATGTTTGTTCATTTTCGCGATCTCGCAAATGTTGGGATTGTGCTTGTAAGGTGACATCCCACTATCTTTTTACAATGCGATTTTAAAGATTTTTACCTTATCATAAACTTAGATCTTAAGAATTTTCAAAGGAGCCTCCTAAGCTTATGATGGTAACTTTATTTGCGGAAAGGGAATTTAAGCACTAGTTTGTTTTTTTTCCTGGATTTTATAACTAAGGGTCCCCATACATATAGTATTTTGAATGACACTAAATGGGAGGGGGGTTGTTGCTCACCACAACAACATCATGTATTCATAATCAACCCTTAGCATGGGTCCAGAATATCTAGATTGATAAGAACGTAACTGACATATAGGTAGTATACATTCGAATTTTCTGAATAACACAATCATGCATATCATAACATTATACTTTCTCATTTTCGGTTGTAATTCACATTGCAACTTTTTACGTTCACAGTTTCTCATGTTTCCATAAAGTTACCCCTGCTTAATCCCCATCAAAAACGTTAGTCATAACTGTTTTTAATATAACTATACCCTCTACAAAATCTTGTTATACATATGACATTTTATCAATGCTCTCAATAATTCAACATGTAGAAAGGTATTGATCCTGTTACTTTTCATAAACCACTTTCATGCATTATAGCAAGCATAACAAGAGAGGATATATATTCCCTATGCTACTTCCAAGAAAGTTTAAATTAAAGTTTCCCATAAAGTTGGTTTTTTTCATTTTCAAAACAATAGTTAAGGAGACACTACTTTAATTATTAGCATTCCCATAGTTTCTAACTTATGCAACATGTCATTTCATTTATGCGTATGCATCTAATCAACAACTATTAATGCATACCAGCTAACATCACCCTTGAACTATCAATTCATATAGTTGTGAGGCTTAAACAACATGGTGATCACCATCCATTCTTATTACTACTATCATTAAATTGACAGAACCATCTAATTAATCACTTTAATGACATTATTGTATCATGATCCAAGTTCTTGTCACCTTCAAGGACTTTTAGCCATAAATTTTCATTGTTTAATCAATTATTCACTTTCATAATTATTTTAGTTTCGTGCATACAATACTGTCATGCATAAAAGTATATGAAAATATTCATTAATGTGTAAATGTCAATAACAGTTAGGGTAATAATGCAAACATTTCCAATCTCCCACAGTGTACTGTTACCAATAGACCAACACATGAAGTAACTACCATAATCACTTTTTTACAACTTGCAATAAGTCTTTTAATCAAAACCAATTCATGCATATAAGTTTTAATAGTTAGTGATGCAACACTAACTAATAAATGCTACAAACCATCTTAATGCAACCATGACAAGACTCAATCATCAATTAGTCATGAAAGTCAAGTTTTACCACTTGACTCATTGTTCATTTTAACATATAAAGGGGTTCTTTTAACGTCATTTAACATTATATTGTTCTCTTCAAGGATAAACCCCACCTTTCTACATTCATTAAAATCACTATATGCCTTCATCCTATATAAGAAGGGAATTGTAACTTTATCCATGTTCTTTAAATGTATCATTAATATTTTCAAATTTGCGAGGTTGGTAGTCAACTCAATTTCACTAATTAGTGTTCATGATTTCTCATAGGTGAAACAAAGGTTTTATTAACTTTTATCCTCAATAGGATTTAAATGTCATGAAGATAGTTTTGTAGCAGACTTTATTACTTATTACTCTCCAATGTGGTTATAAACATGCATCATGCCTCTCATGCCAAAAGTAGTCCACAACATACATCAATATGTATATTGTTATAATCATACCCGAGTTGACGCCCAATAATATCATACTTCAATTTTTTTTCCTCTTACCAATTCCCGAAAGGCGCCAATGCTGCAACCTTTAGCTTTGATACCACTTGTGACATCCCCCATAACCTCGCATGGAAATGCATAGAATTAGAATTTTTTTACACAATTTACCCATGGGTAAATATCCAAATTACTATTCGAGATTCATCCTTAACCATTAGATGTAATCCTCATCATTACATAGAGTAACTTTAGTAAATGAATAGTAAGTTACATAACCATTCACAACCATTGTTGTAGCATATTAACATAAGCTTTATGATACAACCTTGCATCATTTTCATGATTCCTTTAACTAGATTAGTTAATCACATATTTGATACTATAAAAATCACATCATGCAAGGAATCAATATCATACAAATGACACAACATGCAACCACATCATTAGACACCGATATACCCTCGAAACCCCATGGGGTAAAAAACAAAAAATGTTTAATTTCATTATTGAACATTGGTGAGGGTGTTCACCCCTCACTCAATGGCTTATAAGGTATTCCATCCCTTAGCTATCATCATAAAATATTAAAAGGAAGCATCATTTAAATACAAAATATCTAGCTAAAAGCTATTATAATCATCATGATATAATTTAACCACAAACCTTTAATATTAACATCTTGTGGTCTAGTTGTTCCATCAGTGGACCACCCTATAGCTCACATTCATCTTCATGGACCATTAATTTTTTACTTGCCAAAATGTTAGATATAATCTATCATTTGCACAAGTCACCATCTTTTCTTGCCATTGTTGTCATCAACATACTTTGATATCATGATTACACGAAGTATTAATCAACCAATAATCAGTCTTTAATATTGATTCTTGAACATCTATTATTGTGCATACATGAAATGGAAATATAATATTACAACACGCTTCTTCTGGAAAGACTTCTCATGCATTAATTATAAACAAATAATTATCAAAACATGTAAAACTAAATACTACATTACTATGATCCTTCTCGCACAAGGAGACATGATTTTCCAAAGGAAAACCACTATAACCATCCATTTTCATTTAAAATATATTAGCATATTCACTTTGATTGCCATGCATGTGATTAGATAAAACTTATTCAAAGAAAGTTATCCCCTCACCTTTTTCTTTGTGCATGTAACTAAGTAATCTTTCCAATACAATAGATATTATTATCGTTATTATTATGCATGCAAATTCATGTCCCTTTTAGAAGAAACTTTCACAAGATAAAGCATTTACAAAGTCTATTTTACATGAAAATACATGATATGCTCTCAAATAAAACTAATGTGTTAGTTATTATTTCTTGCATGTAGATATATGTATTTTTCCAAAGAAAATCTAATGTATTTATTGCATGCACTTGCTTATCTTCCAAGGTCTATCATAATAATTATTCTTCTTTCCATGCATATTTGTTTTCAAATAATCGAACATCATAGGTGTACTTTTCATGGATGGAAAGTTCATATCTCTTTTCAAGAGATTGGACATAATATTTATATTTTTCATGCAACAAAATGATATATTTTTTTCAAGAAAATATCAAACATAGTATTTCTATTTTTTGCATGCAGATAAACTTATTTTCTCTCAAGAAATATCAAGCATAGTAGTTCTATTTTGTGCATGCAAAAAACTTAGTAGTTCTATTTTATGCATGCAAATAAGTTAATAGTTTTATTTTTGTGCATTCAAATAACTACCTATTTTTAAGAAGTCAAAGAATAGTAGCCACTCTTTCATGTATGCAAAAGCACATTTACTTATTTATTTATTTTTATTTCATGAATGAAAAGGCATGTTTCCTTCCAAGAAAGTCTAAAGCCACAAAACATGCAAATACATGATTCTTTTCAAATGGTCTTTAAAACAATCATTATTTACTTCAAGATTTCCAAGAAATTTATCATACTCATTCTTTTCAAGAAAGAACAACATATATAAAACAACATAATCTTCTCCCAAGAAGAAATTATTCTTTTCATGGAAGAAGCAATATATATATATATATATAACTAAGCACCAAACAACTTGCTCTTTTTAAATAATACCACAAAAATTATATATTCTTTTAACCAAAAAGATATGGTTACTTATTTCTTTCGTGTAGTCTAGCCTCGCTTTGCATGATGAGGAGAAGGTGGCTACAGTCAATTTGTAACACCAATCCAAAACACATTGATAACTATTGCGTCTAAGAAAATGACCATCTGCCAAATCAGGTTCAACACGATTCTACATATTATATAATAGACGTTTCGTCGAGATATGACCCACATAACATTTGGGTTTGTTTGTCAATCCCTTGTGTTATAGTAAAAATATTAGAAATGTCGCTTTACATCATACTATTTTGCACTTCACTTGTTTAATGGTTAGCAATTGTTGAAAACCGAGTATAAATAAACTAATTCAAGCATTCTAAAATATGGGAACTTTTATTTTCAAGGAGCAGATTATTTTGGAGCATTTTAATGTCAAGGATGAATGTCTTAAGGGGAGAAGGAAATTATTTGGATGGTCATGGCCAAGTTTTCCCTCAAAAATCTATGTTCCATATATCTCATCTCCTGATGAGAAGGTTGTATTTGGCCTTTGCCATCATTCACCAATCTCTACATTGAGAGAACACCCATGATGACTACTAGAACCACCACTAAATTATTCTAGTTCACCAACAACAAAAGCTCTCCTTCCCTATTTTGACATGAAACACATCCCCAAATAGTTCCCCATATCGTCCAAGAAATTGGTGACATAAGGTAACTATTTAGTAGATGCAACCGTACCAAATAAAACCCTAACTAAACATTAATGAAGCAATTAAATGAATTTTATAACATTTCACAATATGGGAATATGAGTTTTATGGGTTATGAGTTTTACGAGAATATATTTTTACGATATTTAATGATAGTGATGTTTCAACAACTAAGGTTTAATGTGTGCATCTACGTGGTGTTGTATATTATTGCTTGAGTGTTTTCTTGGTGTTTTTTCTTCGTCATGATGATCACAAAAATCAATATTATATCTACACATAATCATCCTTATGTTGTGGTGGTTTTGTTTTTATAGTAGTGAAGAACATTTGCCAATTTATTCTAATGTGAATAATTATATTATAAGAACTTCATGACAAGAAGGTAATTATCATCTTCGTAATGATATCCTTCACCTGCATTAGATTGTTTCTTTTTTAGAAGCAGAGAATACAACACTTAAGAATATGTTCTATTCTTCTATTACTGGGCAAATAAAAAAGGTTAATAATCTGGAGTCAACCACGAGAAATTATTTTCAGAATCTTGTAGATGAATTTCATACCAAGATTGACCTTCTTGATGATTTAGAGAAGTTGAGTTTCTACCTAACTTAGAAAATTCTTTCTTGAAGAAACAAATCTGCAAGCTAGAGGCACAAAATGATCAATGATTAACCAAGTTTTCTTATTTAAAAGCCTCCATGTCAATTTTTGGTGAAGTGTCCCCTCTTAAAGAATATAACAAAAGACTATTTGATTGATACCATGCCTTACTATAGGATTATGATGCATTATTAATATAGTTGACTCAGGAAAATGAGGTTATTCAAGGATGGAAAGAATGCAAGTAAAACTTGTATGGGAAGTGAGTCACCTACAAAATGTTGAGAAGGAGACTATTGTTGACTTTTCAGGCTCCCCTTATTTCAACGTTCATGATGTTAATTTTCAAATCTTAATGTTTATAATTGTGACACATCACCTACTTATATTTAACCTATATTTGGAAAACACACTACTCATATTAACTCCTAAATACTGAGAAAAATGGGATATACTAGAGGAGGACTTGGTAAAGATGGATAGGAAATTTTTGTTCGTATTATGCCAGAAGTGTAGATATATAAATAAGGTCTTGGATATGTTGTTTCTAATACTTCATTTCCTCCATATGACCCTATTGAATTTGGGAAGGTGTCTTTTGTTGCAGGTGGAGTTTAGACTAAATTGATTGAAGAACGCGCCCGTCATGATTGTATTTCACAAAATGATAAATTGGTTAGTCATGTCACAAGGCTATCCTCCTCTTCTTGCACCTATATTTGAGCCTAGAAATAAACATTTGAGTGTTCATATTAGAGGACTTTAGCCAACAATCAAAAACCTTGTAATTATGCATTTAAATCATTGCAGAAACGACATGAAATGATTAACTGTGGACCAATTCCAACCATTAGGATCAATTATCATTGGACTGAGGAATGGTCATTGAATCATTGTTAGACAACATTCTTATTATTTTCTTTTGATTGTCATTGCTACCTCAATTATGTTTCGTGGGGGGGTGGATTTGCTGATGACAGAGGATATTGATTGCTATCAATCCTTGAGTTGAGTTTTATGGGGGTAAGTTAGATGATGGCATATACTATTATCCTGCTTTATTGTTGTTTATTTTTGTTATTTATTGTGTTTCATCAGTTTGAAGAAGATGGTGTTTAAACATCTTCATGCCTGTTTTTGTACCATGTTTGAGCTGAGTTTTCCATACTCACAAGCCTCATTGTTTGTTTGTTGGTTGATGGTGTTTCTTTTGTTTTAAGCCTTCATTATAGTTCTTTACCAACACTTTTTTTTGAAGAATTTATGAGGAAGTTCTCATTACTTTCCTTTCTTATGCCTCTACAGCATCTTCTACTTTAGAGATAAACCAATCCCATTGAGGCTTTTGGGCTCTCATCTTCACGTTTTTGGTACTTCCTGATTGGAGTAGACTTATGTTCTTGGCTTTTAGTGAATTATTGTGGAATCTGAGTACTAGCTTCTTTCTCTCTTTTGGAGAGGAGTAATTTTTTAGGGTTTTTTTCCTTTTATTTTCTTATGAGAGTTATACTTGGGTACCTTATTAGGCCTTTGTTGGTGTGACCCATTTTTATTTTATTCTTAATCCCTGCATATCGCTTAAGGAGAGGTTTTAGTATTGGTATTTCCCAATGCGCATTGTTCCAATGAGCTAAGTTGAGTATTAAGATTGCATATGGTTGTTATCTACCCAGTTGCCATAGTTAATTTTATCCAACACTAGGCCTCGTCTATTATCATAAATGGGGGAATTCTCTATGTTTATTTAAGACATTTTGAGTAATAGAAAATATTACAATTATAGAAATATGATCAGTTCAATTAACATAATATTCTTTATTCACCATCAAACCTTCCCTCCACCCCCACCTTGAATCACAAATGAGGGAGGAAATAATAATCATCATCAAACAAGAGGAACATTAGAACATTTCAAAATTGATGATACATGATGATACAAAGCATGCAAAAACCTTCAAATGATTCTATGATCGTCCATCGATCAAACCACAATCAATCTTGACAATTGGAACTAGTCACATGGTTTACCCTTTCACGTAGTCTTTGCAATGAATTGAATGCATAGCTACTAGGTTTCAAAGAACATTGATTCTTAGGTAAATTCCACTCATTTATGTGAAGATGTTGATGTGTCTCAAATTTATGTTCTACATACTAATTTTGGTGCAACAATGATATCATCTACAAAGACTCTATCATCCATCTATTCAATATACACAACACAATCAACAATGGATTTGTCATCTAGCAACCTAGTTAGAATCCACCTACAAAAAGAGACACATTCCTATATTCAAGAAGATCCTATGTAGGTAGTGCAGTAGTAGCAACAACATATTTGAGACCCACTCTAGATGTATGCACTTTAAGAGTAATAGGAATAGGAATGCCTTGTCCATTTTTACGAGGTCCTCATCCAATATATACTATTTTTCTTAGTAGTTGAGAGCCAATACTAGTAGTATGTTTTTCAAAGTTGGGTGTAACAAAAGAATGCGATGAGGCACTATCATCAACATGAAGCTTATAAAAAACAAGATCATGAAATTCAGAAGAAGGCGAGCCTGATATCTCAACAATAATGGTCTTCCTCCCAATGTTTTATAGTTGAATGCCTTACTGCTGAATGTTCTGCTCACACTCCTACAAACCTTGAATAATTTCATTCTTCTTAGTTAACTACAACAACAATGTGTTGTAATATTCTTTCAAAGTTTGATATTAATTAAACAATATGTTATCTTATTAAAGAGTGGAAGCGTCTTTCCAAAGCATTTCCATTGGGTATTTTAAATAAGAAACCTCTCTATTATGTTGCACATTTGTCTCTTCCAACTTGTAAATTTGTTTTTTTCAGGAAGGCGTATTTTCAGTTAGACAAGGACTCAACTTCCTCCTCTAAATCATGAAGAAGGTCAATCTTGGCTTTAAACTCATTTGCAATAATTTGGAAATAATTTCCCATCATTGAATTCATATTATCAAACTTCCCTATTTTCTCATCCATTGTAGTTTGGAACCGATTCTTAAGGGTTTCATTTTTCTTCTTGCAATATAGAAACAATAGAGTGCAAGTTATGGACCTCATTGTGAAGTTTCCTAGTTACCTTCTTTTCATGAAGTTCCAACAATATTTTAATCATATTGTTAAAACTAAGTTGGAAAATAGGTTTCCATTAACCACAACAAAAAAACCTCTATAAAAAAGGATGATGGATGTGTAGTTCAGATTTTGGTTTATACAATCAACATGATAGAGTTGACACTCCAAAGAAAATGTTAACACAAAGAAATAATATAGGATCCCATCTATAAACTACAATCTAGGTTGGTTGAAATATGAAAATCACAAGGAGATAAAAGTTGTACCCTTGCCATGAATCAAAATCTAAAAAACAACATGGATAATGTAAAACTGTACACCTCTAATTGATGCTTACAAGCCACCATATGCAACATTTAACCGAATGAATGTAACCAACCAAAACCAAAATTTCGGTAATGTACCCATGCAAGGAGATCACCCCAGATCAAATGAGATCTATACTTTTAGCAAAGTATCCATGATCTGCATGATATAGCAACCTTTCAATCTACCTATACATTTTATTCAATGGAGAAATTGATGTAAGATTTTTCAAACTAGGATTCTATAAACCCTAGCTAGCAGCATTATTCATGGCCTCACTTCTACCTTGTAGTTCCAACATTGAGTAGGTTGAAATATATGTCAAGAATACCACATCTACCATCTATTAACTAGTTTTCATTGGCATATGAGGTTCAAATCATCACCAATGCTCCTTGGTTCACCTCCATGGCTTAATGGGAACAACATTATCACGTTGCAAACATACCGCTAAAGCATTTCCACTCAAATAAATCACTTTTGTACGATCTTTATTCAACTTTTACAGATATCAATAATGTTTTCCATTCACAAACTGAGTTGTCTTATGTGAAAGAAATATAGCACAACACTATGATACTAGATGAAAATTTGGACAGAGTACAACATGAAGAAAACCTATAACTACGACTGTTAACAACAATACATCATTTACATAATACTAAAACAACAAAGCAACTAAAACTTCATTACAAAAACTTGAACCCTACATCACTTGATTTTTTTCAACTAAATTTATACAAAAAATGAAGTCGGTAACTGCCCCTTCAGGTTAACAAAGCTATGACAGTGGCACCCCTTCAAAGTTGAACATGTTATGGTAGTGACGCCCCTTTGAATCTGAGAAAGTTGTTGCATTGAGGCTGTGTGTAGTGAGGTAGTGAGGGTGCATTGGTAAACAAGTGTAATTATCTCCAACACTCCCCCTTAATTACGACCGAAAACTTAACCTTGAATCAACATAACTTGAACATGCATACTAGTTTAAGACTTAGCTAGGCTTACAATGACTCTAAAACTTAGGCATCAACTCCAATGCTAGATTTATATTTTCTTTTCTTCCAGATAATATATCCTCTGAATGAGTTCACCTTTTCCTTTTTGTTCTAGGCTCCAAATTTCAATTCCTTATTATCTTTTTGAAACTCTTCCATGGTTAAATATTTGTTTATGATAAAAGCATGGAAAATCATTTCATGTTTTCCATGCATGTCCTCTACTTCTTAAGAAATTTGAGCATATGTGGACTACTGCCACCTATAATGTTCTATAGTTTGTTATTCATCATTGATCTTTCGATTACAAATTTCTTGCAATATAAGTTAATAATAAAATTTTATCTCTTCAGAACTCCAATATATGAAAATTTCATTGATATTTTCATTTTCTACATCATCCATGCTGCCTTCAACATGCATTGCTGCAACTTCTATGAAGACATCATCAACACATGGTGTTTCAAGCCATGCTTCAAGGAACTTTAAGCCTTCTTCAATTTTTTTTTGCTTCTTCATAGTTGTTTCTAACATCTGCACAATCAAAATCAATGTTAAGTTTATATGAAAAACATCTTCATAACCATATTCTTTTTGTTCATTCTACCATCGAATGAGATCTTTCTTCTCTTCTTCCTTCTTTGACTCTGTCGATACCTCATAATCTTGATTCTCCACCTCTACTTCTACAAACAGGTTTTCTTCCACTTGGTTTCCAAACACAAGTGGGTTTCTCTCATCAAATAACAACATATCAATAAGACGTTTTTGTTGCATCATATGCAACCACTCATCATTAGTTAATTGTTCTTCATCAAAGTTAACATCAAGAAATTCAATTTCTAAATCCACTGAATAAGTTTCTTCTCCATTGGTAGAATTATCTATGCCAAAATCAACTCCTAGTCGCAACTTACCATCATAAGTGTGATCCACTTTCAAGTGGGATTTACCAAACTCTTCATTTTCATGTAGATTCACTACTATAGATCCATCTTCATTTTCATCTTCAAGAACTGCTACAACAAGTTGTACAACACTACTATCTTCAACTTGATTACCCCCCTTTGCATCAAATTCTGCTTCCAATATCCTCCATGCTTCTGTGGAAGTTTTAGCTTTTGCTACCTTGCACTAAAAATTCTCAACCAATCCCTATTTTATAAAATCCATTGCTAAAGTATTACATACTTCTTCATATGGGTTATTAGACTAGTACTCAATTAACTCTTTAGCTCAAAGAAAAGTTGACATTTTGATAACCCAAAAATCAAAATATTTACCAGTAAACATAGGAGGTGGTAGAAGATCAAAGCTACATGAATCAAACTTGATTTATTCTTTGTCTTCTGCTAAACTTCTCAATTCCTCGACTGCGACATGAACCTGTCAAAACATGGCAATGATCTCTACCTCTTCATTGTAATTCATTTTCTTAATATGCTTCAATTGCACTTTGAGACCCATGACTTTTGTCTTTTTTCTGACGTATAGGTGCTTCCCTAATTGCATGAGGTGATCATCCATATCGCCCATGAAAAAAATATGATTTTTAATATGTGCCACTGTATGGCACAATACTCACCCAAAACACACTCATGCTTAACAAAATGTTGATTTTTGGTAACATCGGATGTGCTCTACGCCTCAAATTTTATGGGGAGGCTTGGGCATAGGTATTCCAAAGAGCCGAGAAAGAGTTTTGGGAAATTCCATATAGAAGTGATTTTATTAAAATAATTAATATTTTTAATAGGGTTCCTAAGTCTAAACTTAGGAAAATTAAAATATTAATAGGTATTAATGTAATAACGGGTGAAACTTCTAGAAAAATCCACAGATCAACCCAAAACAATCTAAGCCTTTGATTATGTTTTATCTAGGTTGTTGGTTATCCAACATGGAGATATAAGAAAGGGCTTGAGAGTAATTTGGAAAACACATAGAGAGATTAAAAAAATTGATTTTCTGAGGTGAGAAGTTATGAGGAGGAAAATTGATTGAGGAGATATTGCAGCAAAGGGGTAGTGAGAATCCAAGAGAAGGAATTTCCTAAGAGTACAAGGTAGAGGGAGAATAGAAAGACATCCAAAGGAAGGTTTACACTAGCCCCACGTAGTGCGGATGAAGAGGCAACAAAGTCCTTGAGGGGAATTCGAGTTCCTACTGACGGAAGTCGAAGTTCAATTGCTCGAAGCCATGGTGTGAGTCTAGGAGTCAGAAATTCAATTTCTTAGCCAGCATAGGATTTAGAGGAGAGGTAGTGTAAAGCCAAGGAGGGGTGACACAAAAGTTGACTAGGGTGACGCAGTTCTGTGCAGAGGCCACACAGAGGGTGACACGGAGCCTCGAGAGAAGCAGTATCAGTCATTTATTTTCCAGTGACACGGTGAGATCATTTCACTAGTATTTTGTTCAGTATTCTCTCTGTATCATATTGCTAGTTCAACATCCTAATAATTGTAATAAGAATTTCTCTTTCATAATAATAAATCCTCAAAGTTGTTGCACTAGCTTTCCCACATTTGGTGTTTCTAGAGACTTTTTTCCAAAAATAACGGTGTCCTATGTGTTTCTATTTTCCTTTCTCAGTTTCTATGTTTCAGAATCATAATTAATTGTTGTAGGATGCTTGAATAATCTACTTCAATGGTTCATGAAGAAATCTGAAACAAGCTTGGAATATAATTTACATTCTAGGTGAAGTAGATTCCCTTGGTTGTAGTAAGATTCCTAAGATTGTTAGATCTAGAAATTTTCACATAAAACACCAAAAAAATTACAAGCCACTAGACCTTTTTAAAGTCCTAAACTCTCTTCAAATAAAACCTTTTTTTTTTTTTAAGTAAAGTCAAGCTTCACTTTATAAAATTATTGCAAATATCTATGAGCTCAAAAAACCTTTATAAAACTCCCTTTCACATTTTATATAACCAAGCCCTTTTAAATAACTTTTTTTTTATAATGCTGGTGTCCTTTTTCAAAACACTTTGAACTTTCCCCTTTTAAAAAAACATTCCAATAAAAATTTTGTTTTCAAAACTTGCTCATGGGAGTTTTTAAAATACATTTTTTTTTTAAAACAACCCTTTCTAATAGAATCTTTTTGAAACCTTTGATAAAGTTTCCTTTCGAATAATTTTTTTGAAAACATTTTTCATGACCAAAGACTTATTACCCACATGCACTTGCTTTTATTTTTTTCTTATTCTAGAAAACACTTTTTATACTTCACTTTGCTTCAAAACACTTCAACAGGTCTGTGGACCAAATGAACTTGGCTACCACAGAAAGCTCTGACTTCTTACTCTTGATGACAGAAGTTAAAACTGCAAAATTTATTCTTCTGCTCCTGGTTATGGCTGTGGCTGTGGTGGTTCTTTGCATGACACCTTCTCTAGGTGGCTCTACAGGCCGGTGCTCATTCACATACGCAACAATTGAAACAAATTTCGAATCTTAATACTCACACAATATGCCTCTGCAAGTTGCGGTTGCAGATACTCTAGACTCTTTGAATGATTTGGATTAACCACTTAGTCACACTGTATAAATCCATGCAATAGATTGCAAGAATATATTGCCATCGATATAGATTAAAATAATGAGAAGATCAATGAGATGCAACTTACACACTAAACGAATACTCACAGAGAAGTTTACGAACTCTCTCAATCCTGCTAGCTCCACACTATACTTTTCTCATGTTCTCATAGCGTTCTCTTCTTCCACAGTGTTAGCACAATATAACACATAGTTTAATATAGGCTTCCCACACTCCACAATTAATAGAACATTGTACTCCTTCAACAGGCTGAGAAATGTTTCTCCACCTTCATTAAATGAAATTTTCACAACAACAACCACCACGGGTCTCACTCAGGCTTCACATAGTCTCACTCTTCACAAATGCTTCACAACTATTCCTCAGTCATGTCTCACTGGCACTCCACAAAAGGCAGGAAACAAAACCTTCTCAATCTTGGTGCTACATGGATTCTCTCATGAACAACATTCCGTATGGATCACAACACTACCTCACAGCTCTCATAGCTCTCACAACTCAATTACTATGCCAACAAGCCATCACGACCCTCGTTCAACACAAACGTTCAACTGTAGATACTCCTTTTACCGAGACCTCACGATAGTTCTTTGATACCAATTGAAAGAAATAGATCACAACACTATGATATTAGATGAAATATTGGACCAAGTACAACACAAAGAAAACCTATAACTATAGCTGCTAACAACACTATATCGTTTTTTGTAAACCTATAACTACGGCTGCTAACAACACTACATCCTTTACATAACATTAAAACAGCAAAGCAGCTACAAATGCATTACAACAACTTGAACTATACTTCACTTGACTATGTTAACTTAAATTTATACAAAAAAATAAGTCGACAACTAACCCTTTAGGTTAACAGAGCTATGATGATGGTGCCCCTTCGAAGCTGAACAGGTCATGACGGTGGTTCCCCTTCGTATATGAGCAAGTTGTGGCGGTGATGGTGCGTTGGTAAGAGGGCATAATTATATCCAATTGATGCCTTGGCTCCTGGTTATGGCTGTGGATGTGGTGCTTCCTTCCACGACACCTTCTCTGGGTGGGTTTGCAAGCTGGTTTCACGTACACAGCAGTCGAAACAACTTTCGACTCTTATTACTCACACAGAGTGGCTTTGTAATTTTTGGTTCTAGGTACTCTAGACTCTTTGAATGCTTTGGCTTAACCACTTATTCACTCTGCATAAATCCATGCAACATATTGTAATAATATATTGCCATCAATATAGATTGAAAGAATGAGAAGATGAAGAATATCCAAGAGAAGTTCACGAAATCTCTCAATCCCACTAGCTCCACACTATACTTTGATCATGTTCCCACAACATGTCCCACAACATTATTAGCACAATGCAATACACATTTTAATATAGGCTTCCCACACTCCACAATCAACGAAACACTCCATCAACAGGCCGAGCAACAATACTCCACCTTCATTCAATGCAGTTTTCACAATAGCAACTACTGTACGTCTCCTTCAGGCTTCGCACAGTCTCACTCTTCACACCTGCTTCACAATTGCTCCTTAGTCACCTCTCACCAGCATTCCACGATAGGAAGGAAACAAAACCTCCTCAAGCCTTGTGCTACAGGGATTTCTCTCTCACGAACAGTTTTCCCTGTGCATCGAACAACTCTCACAGCTCTCACAACTCAATCGCTATGCCCGCGCGCCCTCACGACCCTTGATCAACATAAAAATTCGAATGTAGACTCCTTTTACTGAGTCCTCATGATTGTGGCTCTAATACCAATTTAAATACTAGATTACAAGAAAAGAAACTACAATGCTAACAGAAAACCAAACATGAATTTACCGGACGTCAAGCATCTATAGTTGCATACAATTTGTACTCTTTATCCCTTCTATGCTTAATCATCTACATTTATATAGAAAACTATGTCAGTTAATTGTCTCTTAATGTTGAAATAGTTAGGGCAGTGATGCCCCTCGAAGCTCAACAGGTTAAGGTGGTGTGCAGTGAGGCAGTGATGGTGTATTGGTAAACATGCATAATTATTTCCAACATTTCGTATCCCAATAGTTACACTGCAGTATAAGAATTCACCTAGGAGATCCTAGATTTGTCAATCTCGAGTTTGGAGAGAAAGAATGGATCTGGTGCCTTTATAAAAATGGTGGGTAGTTGTGTTGTTCTAAACTTAAAAAAGAATGCAATAAATTAAATATATAACCATATAGAGATGCAGCAGAAATAACACTTCATTTCATTAATATCAAATATTGAAATATGCTTACAAACATAATCGAAATAAACTAGCTCAGAAGATGGTAGCTTATCTCTAAGAAGAGATGTTGCAGCTACATTCCTCTGAAATTTGTTACAATGAGCCTCAAAGGCCTCTTTATTATTGAGCAATAAGGGAAATCCATAAACAACCAAAACCAGAAGCCCAGGAGATGGAACACCAAGAGTCCACTCGCATTAATTGGGCAACCCACTTCCGAGGGTCATAACTTGGTCATATTATCTCCATTTGGTGCATACGATACCTTATTGGAAATATTTCTCTCAGTACTATAGGATTTGTGGTAGAACCTTACCTATATCTATAGGCCTACTATGGAACTAAAAAAAAAAAAAAAAAAAAACCTTTGTTTAGGGTTTTAAAACTGCTCTAGAAGTTTAGGATGTGAAAAACTTCTAAAAATAGTAAATGTTGCAATAAACAAGGAAATGGATAACACTTCCTGGAGGTCTAGGTGGAATAGGTTGGTGGCCACCAATATCCACGCGAAGCATTCCTCCTTCCTTAAGAAGCAATGTTCCCCATTGACTGCAGAACCTCCATGAGGTGAGGAAATGTCTGATGAACCTAGTCCCTAGTGAACCACTTGTCATGGTTGGACTACTTTGACAACTCAATATAGTTGGATCCTTTGTTAGAGAGTGTTCTTGATCTAGGTGTCCATGATATGATTAGTTCTTGCATGTTCCATGCAGTCTAGGTTTAGCTTTGTTGGTGTGAATTGTTCTACAATGTTGGATGTGTTGAACGATGGTGGAAAGTATCGTTGAAGACTGTCTACATTGAATACTGGGTGCAGACCAAGGAATAGTAGAATGCTGAGCTAGAAGGCATTATACCCTATAGCCTTGGTGATGGTGTATGGTCCATATCTGAGTGGAAAACGCTGCGGTGGGGTCCAACGAGGTGCTCCTTTTGAAAATGTAGCCAAAATTTGTTGCCCACTTAGAACATGTGTGACACCCGATGTTGATCATGGAGCTACTTGTAATTAGCATTGGTTCTGTCCAATATATTATGGACTTAGTGGAGGATGTGTTGAATATGCTCAATGAAGTTGCTAGCCCTATCAGCTTCGAACTGGACGTGACTCGAATCTACTTTAGTAGCTGCAAATGGTATGGCCACATCAATGGGACATAATCACTGAAATCTCAGCCCTGCCTGAAAGAGGTTGTGGAATGTTGAGCTATGGAGAGCTCTGTTATAGCTATGCTGGACATAGATGAGGCTTTCATCCAATGTGCATGGATGCTTCGAGTTGTACATGTGCAAAATGTGTATGATCATCTTGTTGATGACCTTTGTTTGGCCATCAATTTAGGGGGGAAATTCGTGGACTTAGTAAGTTTGGTATCCAACATCGACCAGAGACTTAACCAAAATTCGCTCATGTTTATGCTGTCATAATCTGAGACAATGGACTATGGAATCCCAAAGTGTACCCACACTTACTCAAATAATAGTTTAGTAGTGGCCTTTGCTATGATACTCTTCTTGTAGGCTGCCATAATCGCCATCTTAGAGAATCTGTCGATAACCATGAAAACACAGTTATTGTCATTCTTAGTAGAAGGAAGGCCCAACATGTAATCCATGGAGATGGGTTCCCAAGGTCGAATAGGAGTAGGAAGAGAATTATATAGGCCTTTCTTCTTGATGGTTGGTTTGGAAATGGCATAGGAAGTGCATAATCTAATGTACTTTCCAATATCCTAAAGAAGGTTTGGCAATACAAATATTTATGTAGTACTACCACTATTTTCTCTACTCTGAAATGTCCAGTGTCCCAACTGTAGTGCACCTCCAAAATCATCTTGGCACACTCTCTTGAAGGAACATAGATGTATCCTAGGTGGCATAACAGTGCATCTTGGAGGTGAAAATTTGTCACTTTCTTACTTTCCAGGAGTGTCTGGTATCTGCTGCTGAATTTTGGATCTCTCTTATAAAGATGAAGCCACCTGGAAGTCTCATGGCCATAAGATTCGATCACATTGATCAACGCCATGACTGGTGGTCGACTAAGGTAGTCGGCAACATTATTGGTGCTACCCTTCTTGTACTTAATGTTCAAATAGATTTGTTGTAGGTTTGTGGATGATTTCCAATGGAAATCGTTTTGGAACTTCCCTTGTGTCCGTATGAACTTCAGGGGTTGTTGCTCTATCTGGATGACCATTTCCTTCCCAAAAATGTACTTCTTCCATCGTCGACAATCTTGTGAAATGGAATACATTTCTTTGTCATAGGTGGGATACTTTCAGAATGTGTGACACTGTTGTAAGGCATGAGATGCCCCTACTGAGTAAGAACTACACCAATGGCATAGTCAAAGAGATTTGTCTCAATCTCAAATGGTTGTTACATGTCTTCTAATGTGAGCACTGGTGCAGAGCATTGATGATGCTTAAGCTTGGAAAACACCTTATGTTTGGTTTCAGACCGAAAGAAATTTTCTTTCACTTTACCCTTGGTGACTTGACTTAAAGGCCAAGCGATATGAGAGAACCCCAACATGAACCTACTGTAGAAATTGGCAAGACTCTAAAAGCTACGAATCTCGGTTAGAGTGATTATGGTTGTCCAATCCTGAATGACTTGTATCTTCATTGGGTCAACATGCACACCCTACTCATCAATGCTGTATTGTAGATATTGAACCTAAGTCATTCCAGAAATGCATTTCTCCAAATTGGCACACAATTTGTGTTGTCGCAGGGATTGGAGGACCTGTCGAATATGGTGGATGTGCTCTTCCCAAATCTAGATAAAGATCAATATTTCATATAGAAACACCACCAAAAATTCATTGGTTAAGAGTTGCAAGATGTCATCCATCAATCTCATGAAGGATGTGGGGGGATTCGTCAACTCGAAAGGCATGACCAACCATTCAAAAAGGCCCTCCTTTAATTTGAAGGTAGTCTTCCACACATTAGAGGGTTTGATAGGAACCTGGTGATAACAAAACTTCAAGTCAATCTTGCTAAAATATTTGGCACCCTTGAGATGGTCTAGAAGGTCATCAATCCATGGGATTCAGTACCTATTTCATACAATGATCTTGTTCAGCATTCGATAGTCAATAGAGAGTCTCCAGGTTCTGCCTTTCTTCTATACCAATACAATCAGGCTCCCACAAGGTGAGGACCTTGGCCTGATGTTCCCCTTCTGCAACAACTCCTAAATCTTCCTCTTGATCTCATCGTTCTCTAGAACAGATCATCTATAGATTGATCCATTGGGTAGCAATGCACCCAGGGTCAGATCAATGGATTTCTTGACCTGACAGTGCAGAGGTACCCCCGTAGGTGAGGCAAAAATTTCCCTTTATTCATCCACGACCTTTTCCATCTTTTGTTGTTGTGCTGAGGAGCTCTATATCAAAGGTGTTGCCACAATATTCTTCTTGCCCTAAGGGAAAATCATAAGGAACAAATTTCCTGGTTTATGAAATGATCTTACTAAATTCCTTTTAAGATATCAAAGAGATGGAAATAGGCGAGACTACCTTCAGTATCCTTTCTAAATTATTTACCAAAGTAATAATCACATATTGAGGTTTAGAAATATACAACATGTCTCTTCCACAAGTATGGATTTCCTAATAATAATTCACAAACTTCAAGAGGAGAAACATCACACAGTACCTCATCTGTGAAGGGCTTCATGTTGTAGGGAAGGTGAAACTATTGGTTGATGTGGATATATCATCCTTGGTGAAGCCACATGATGGTATATGACTACAGATGTGTTGTAGTGAGTAGGCTCAACCACTTCAGGGTCTCTACTGAAATGGGGTTCTTTGGCTCCTTCTATCAATAATGAACTGTAACGGAGAACCATTCACCTAGATATGTGAGTGGAAGAGGTGTTCCCCCTCCTCTGGATCTTCAGGCTCATTCTTTTGGATCATGGTGGTGGCCACAATCGCACTAGGCTCGACGTCAATGATATTGTTGGGTCCCTATAATACTAGTGATTACACCATTACTATTGTAGTTATACCCCTTATTTATATTTTTGTACCCCCATTGCCCCCATATTGTTATTAATGTGCCCATAGAATCCCTCTATTGTTATTTTTGTGGCTTTATATTATTATTGTTAGGTCGGTTGGATTATATTGTGACTCCTTAGACTCCTATATATAGAAAGGAGGTTTTGTCATTTGAATCATCCAAGAATTCTTCATTTATGTAATGAAAATGAGGTTGCCCCCTCGAAGAGGTTGAATTCTAAGGCGTTGATCTATCTTTTCTATATTTTCTTGAGCTGGTTTCGTAACATTTGGTATCAGAGCTTTGGATTCTAGGGTTTCGCTGCTCCAAACAGGTCATCGTGCCATTTTCGCTATAACATTTTTTCTGTGACGTTTCAGAAGTCGCAAAAAAAACCCATTTGAGAAGAAATCGCGCTGAACCTTGGGTCCTAATTTCAGAGCTTTTCGCGTGATATTTTCAGAGATATGATCTGAGGAAGTTGGTCTTTTTGCAGACACCTGAATTACACTCAAAACAGGTGACCTGGGGAAAATCATCGTAACTCTCTTTCTGACCATCGGATTGAAATTTCGTAAGAAGGTACAGAAAGAGGACGGATTGTAGTTTTTTTTAATATATTTCTCAGAGTCAAAGGTTGAAACAGTGACACGTGGAACTTCATACAAGTTCGCTCTACTGAACTACTCTATAATCAGGTCACTGCGGGAGATTGTGCATAACTCTTTCTTGGAGAATCTAATTTGGATCAGACTAGTGGCATTGGAAAGAGGACATAGAAGGCTACTACAGGTCACAATTTCAGAACTGGATGATTCGAAATTATAGAGATACATCAGATTCAATATCAGGCTTCTACAAAGTAAAAAAAAGGTGTGTAGTTTTTTTTTTTTAATTTTTGCACAAGCTTGGTTTGAAGGAATTCAAAGGGCATAGTAAAGCATTATTATCGGTAACTGATGCCCCGAGGAAAGAAAATGCAAACACCTAGTAAGGAACCTGAAAGCTCTAGCATGACTCATGAAGAAGAGGAACAATACTACATGATATATCAAAATTACAAGAACAAGTGCAACAAATGTCATGCTCACAAAAGCTAACAGATGCTAAGATAAATGGCATGGAATCCAAGATAAAGGGCATGGAAGCTAAGATGGATGATCTGAAGACAGATTTGAAGACACACATGGCAGATTTGAAGACAGATTTGACAAATTTTCTACAAGAAATACTTACTAATGGTGAAAAGGTTGTAAAGAAAACTCATGATGTGAACAAAAGAAATGTTAATCATGATTCCATAGACTCTAATGTTGGATCGAAGACCCACCATATTCCAAAAATCGATATGAGGAAGTTTGATGGCAAGGATCCCACCACATGGATATTACAGATGGAGCAGTTCTTTGATCTCAATAATGTGCAAAACACACAAAAGGTACGTATGGCAACTTTATATTTGGAACCAAATCAGTTTGTATGGTATCAATGGCTTTGCTCTTGTAAACAATTTATCACTTGGGCAATTTTTACGGAAGAATTGATAGCACATTATGAGGATACAAAAAGCAACACTTTTTTTAGCCAATTGATAAGTCTCAAACAAAAGGGTTCAATAATGGAGCACATTGAGGAGTTCCAAAAATTGAACATAAGGGTAAAAGATATTCCAAAGGAGCATAGGATTGATGTGTTCATAGGGTCTTTAAAGGATAATATCCAACATGATGTTTGACTTTGGGAACCTGATTCATTAGAGAAGGCATTCAGGTTAGCAAGAAAAATGGAAAGCAAAATTATGGCAACCATGAAGCATACCACTCACAACTATAAAGACGGGAGTGCAGTTGCCCCTAGTCTTCCACAACCTATAAGGTTGACACCACAACAATTGGAAGAAAAAAGAGCAAAAGGGCTTTGTTATAGTTGTGATAGCAAATACACTAAAGGTCATAAGTGTGCTGAGAAGAAATTATTCTACATAGATTGTGAAGAGGAAGAAGAAAAGGAGCAAGAAAGGTCAAAAGAAGAGGATATGCTCCAGGAACAAAGCCTAGATGAAGAACAAATAAATCCGACCATATCTTGTAATGCATTGGCGGGAATTACCACTCCTCAAACCATCAAGATAGAAGGACAAATCAAGAAGAAAAAGGTGATAGTGTTGATTGATTCAGGAAGCACCCACAATTTTATTCATTGTAGGGTAGCAAAAGAATTGAATTGCTTCCTATATCCAGCACCAGAGTGTCAAGTGATGATTGCAAATGGAGGAACAATAAATTGCTCTCGAAAGTGCCATAATATCAAGCTATCCATGGGAGAATATGTATTGACTAGCCCAATGCTTTCCATTCCAATGGGAGGTGCTGATGTTGTACTAGGAGTCCAATGGCTACAATCCTTGGGTACAATAGCTTTTAATTTTCAAGAACTTTTCATCAAATTTTCTACGGAAGGAAAGGAAGTTGAATTAAGGGGTATTGCAGGGAAACCAGGAAAGATAATCAGCTCTAATGGTATGACAAAGCTTCTAAAAAAGGAGCAAAGGGGTGTAATTGCACAATTATGTTCGCTAGATGTTTCCACATTAGAATCATCTATTTCTCCAGATCTCCAAAAAGTCCTGGACAATCATTCCAAGGTATTTGAGACTCCCAAAGGTCTCCCACCTATGCGTGATCATGATCATGCTATTCATCTGATTCCAGGAAGTGTTCCTCCAAACATCAGGCCGTACAGATATCCCTATGTCCAAAAAAGTGAAATTGAACGTATGGTTGCAGAAATGCTAGAGGCTGGTATAATTCAACCGAGTCAAAGTTCTTTCTTTGCTCCAGTAGTATTGGTGAACAAGAAGGATGGAGCATGTGTCTAGATTATAGGGAGCTCAACAAGCTCACTATTAAAGATAAGTTCCCCATTCCTGTCATTGATGAATTACTGGATGAATTGCATGGATCAATTTACTTCACCAAGTTGGATCTTCGTTCAGGATATCATCAAATCAGAATGAAGATTGAAGACATTCCGAAAATGACATTTAGAACTCATGAGGGTCATTATGAATTTTTGGTCATGCCTTTTGGCCTTACCAATGCACCTTCAACATTTCAAGGTTTGATGAATTCCATTTTCAAACCATTCCTTAGAAAATTTGTGTTAGTATTTTTTGATGATATACTTATCTACAGCAAGTCTTGGAAGGATCATGTTGAACATGTTGACAGGGTGCTACAACTATTGGAGGAGAAACAATTATATGCCAAAAGATCCAAATGTTTCTTTGGAGTCCAGGAGGTGGAATATTTGGGTCATATTGTATCTCATGAAGGAGTTAAGGTAGACCCTACCAAAATTAAAGCCATTAAGGAATGGAAAATCCCCACATCCATAAAGCATTTTCGCGGATTTCTTGGGTTGACAAGGTATTATCGCAAGTTTGTTAAGAATTATGGGAGAATAGCAGCACCTCTAATGACATTATTGAAGAAAGATGCATTTTCATGGACTCCGGAAGCAACAAAGGCCTTTGAACATCTTAAAGAGGCAATGTGCCAAGCACCGGTCTTAGCTACACCAGACTTCACAAAAACCTTTATTGTGGAATGTGATGCTTCAGGAAATGGAATTGGTGTTGTTCTAATGCAAGATGAAAGACCCATTGCTTTTGAAAGTCGTCCAATCAAGGGAAAGTTTCTAAGAAAAGCTATTTATGAGAAGGAAATGTTGGCAATACTCCATGCACTTAAGAAATGGCGACCCTACCTAATGGGAAGACACTTCAAGGTAAAAACGGATCTTGATAGCCTTAAATACTTTTTAGAACAAAGATTATCCTCTGAAGAGCAACAAAAGTGGGTCACAAAGATGTTGGGTTATGACTTTGAAATCATCTACAGAAAAGGGAAGCAAAATGTGGTGGCAGATGCACTCTCAAGGAAGGATGAGGATGTGGAAGCATTGTTGTGCGCTATTTCTATCATCCAACCAGATTGGATAAATGAAGCAAGGGAGGAATGGAAGAATGACGAAGAAGTATGGGCACTTATTCGAAAGCTACAACAAGATTCCAGTACGTCTGATACATTTAGCTGGAAAAATGATTCGTTATGGTACAAAGATCGCTTATACCTCTATAAGAATTCCCAGCTAAAACAAAAGATTCTTATGGAATTGCACACTTCTCCCTTAGGAGGGCACTCAGGATTTTTAAAAACTTATGATAGGGTTAAGAAGGAATTTTTTTGGGATGGCCTTAAATCAGATATTCAAAAGTTTGTGGCAGAATGTTTGGTTTGCCAACAAAATAAAGTTGAAACAATTAAGACACCGGGTCTATTACAACCTTTATCCATTCCAAGCCAACGTTGGGAGGAGGTATTAATGAATTTTATCACAGGTTTACCCAAGTCTGAGGGAAAGAGTGTCATCATGGTGGTAGTTGACAGACTTACCAAGTATGCACACTTTTGTGCATTATCACATCCATTTAAAGCCAGTACAGTTTCTACTGCATTTATGGAAACAATTCAAAAGCTACATGGAAACCCAAAGATTATTGTAAATGACAAAGATCCCATTTTCACTGGAAATTTTTGGACATCATTATTTTCTTATCTTGGTACTCAGTTAGCTCATAGCTCATCTTATCATCCTCAATTTGATGGGCAAACTGAGATAGTAAACAAATGTTTGGAAGGATATCTTCGTTGCTTTGTATCTAATAAACAGACACAATGGATCAAATGGTTGCCTCTGGCTGAATGGTGGTATAACACTTCCTTTCATACAGCAACAAAAATGACCCCATTTATGGCACTTTATGGGTATCAACCACCATCCATCACATCATGTTTAAGAAAAAATTCTAAGGTTCAAGCAGTGGAACATCACATCGAACATCAACAACAAGTCCTCCAACTCTTAAAGGATAACCTCGTTTTGGCACAGAATAAAATGAAACAACAGGCAGATCAACATCGCAGTGAAAGAAGTTTTGATGTAGGTGATTGGGTATTCCTACGGCTACAACCATATAAGCAAATGTCCCTCAAGTAAGCTAAGAAGGATAATAAATTATCACCAAAGTATTATGGTCCATACAAGGTGTTGCAAAAGATTGGTACTATGGCATACAAATTGGAGCTTTCTGCAGCATCTCGATTGCACCCAGATTTCCATGTTTCATGCTTAAAGAAGGTTATAGGCGACAAGCTCCCAGTTCAAACAATATTGCCAAAACTTTGACGAGGAAGGAAAAATTATATTGGAACCAGAAGCAGTTATAGAAACAAGAACTCGACAGCGACGAAATCGATCAATTTCAGAGTACCTTATCAAGTGGAAGAACTTATCCGCTGAAGATTCCACATGGGAGGATGAGAATTTTATGCAGAAGTATCCAGAACTACTCAAGCATTGAGGACAACACTTTTTTGAAGGAGAGGGGCATGTTGGGTCCCTATAATACTAGTGATTACCCCATTGCTATTGTAGTTATACCCCTTATTTATATTGTTGTGCCCCCATTGCCCCCATATTGTTATTAATATGCCCATAGAATCCCTCTATTATTATTTTTGTGGCTTTATATTATTATTGTTAGGTCGGCTGGATTATATTGTGACTCCTTAGACTCCTATATATAGAAAGGAGGTTTTGTCGTTTGAATCATCCAAGAATTGTTCATTTATGTAATGACAAGGAGGTTGCCCCCTCGAAGAGGCTGAATTCTAAGGCGTTGATCTATCTTTTCTATCTTTTCTTGAGCTAGTTTCGTAACATATATGCTTCCCTTTGTTATTCCCCTTGCCAGTTTTTGACTCAAAGTTGGAACATGTATTTAATTCGGAAGCCTCCAACTTGACCACTAGTGATTGCTTGGCCCGACACTCACTTGTGTTGTGAGTGGAGCCCTTATGGAACTCACACCATTTTCCCATGTCCTTATTTGCCTTCATGGTGTTTTTCTTTGCTTACGGCTTCACCGTGTTGTCTGTGGTAGCTCTGCCTTAGCTTTTTCCTTTGCTCTACAATTTGGTGGTGCATTTCCCTTACTTTGGATTAGCAGATCCAAAGTCTCACTTCTTCTATTTAAACTTCTGGTAAATCCTGATAGGGTATTGGTATGCCGTTTCAAGCGAGGAGATGTCTAGGAACTCCATCTCATCCTGAATGTACCTGTGTAGAAAAGTGTAGTACCTGAGTACCAAATGTTGCTCATAATCCTTAATACCCAACTTCGTGCAAAGAGTATGAAAAAATTTGGTAAACTCTGACACGTCTTGGTTGTTTAACTACAGCAACGTGGCCCACTTTATGTATTTATCCTCATAGCTCCCAACAAGGTAGTACTGCTCCTTGATGGCGTCCCGAAATGAATTACAAGTGGGTCTTCTCATAGTAGATTTCCCACTATTCCTTGACATGGGGGAAGCTTTGAAAACTGTGAAAGTAATGTTTTCCCAGCTAGAAAAATCGTGAACAAAAAAATATCCTTCTAGCATATTTAACCATTTGTCTATAGCATCCGCATCTATTTGACCTTAAAATATGGGGATGTCGAAGCTAACTTGTGCCTTAAAGGGTGTGGGGCTTCCAGAGTGGCTACTGGAAGAAGATGCGTTGTCTTTGGGTAGTCATTGAAGGATTTGTGTAAAGTTGTCCATCATCAAATTCCTCTGTTGCTCAAGGTCTTTCTCAAGAAATATTTTGAAAGGATCTCCTGCTCCCTCGTCTTTCTTCTCCTCCACCATGGGAGGCCATCGGGGTTTGCAACATTGGTCTTACAAAGGTTCGACCAGTTCGAGCCCTAACTCTTTATATCCTGACCTCGTTGGGGACATGCAACTAAAAACAGAGAAAGAGTAGTCTGCTATGATACCACTGATCTGAACTTAAACATGAACACAACAAATTACATATGCTTACAAATTTCATTAATACCAAGTACTGAAATATGCTTACAAATAGAATGGAAATAAACTAGCTCGAGTAATGGTAGCTTATCTCTGAGAAGAGATGTGGTGGTTGTATGCCTCTAAAATATGTTACAATAAGGCTCAAGGGCCTATTTATTATTGAACAACAAGGGAAAACCCTAAACAACCAAAACTCTAACCCCGGGAGATGGAACGCCAAGAGTTTGTGGGCCCCATTCGGGTTAGCTAGGAAACCAACTTCTCAGGGTCATAACATTGTCATATTATCTCTATTTGGCATTTATGATATCTTGTTGGAAATATCCCTCTTAGTACTATAGGATTTGTGGTAGTCACCTACCTATGGCTACGGGCCTATTATAGACCTAAAAAATAACATCATTTACGCAGTCAAAATTTCTCCAAAAGTTCAGGACCAGAAAAATTGTTAAAAATAGAAAATGCTGCAATAAACAAGGAAATGGATAAAACCGACTAAAGGTCTTGGTGGAATAGGCGAGCGACGACCAGTATCCACCTAGATCATGTGTAAAGGAGGAAAAGCATCTACAATTACTATGGGGTCAAAAATCAAATTAAAACAAATGAGAACTCCCAATTTTTAAACAAAAAAATAGATATTTGTAACCAATTATGGATGCCACTAAGATATCCATGCTACAATGGAGGGTAGCGACCATAACCATAATCCAAAGGCAAAATCTCCAATATGCGTTAGATTTGTACTAAAAATTACTCAAATATAAAATAGTACGCCATGTTGGATCCCAAATTGAAGTGCAATGATGGAATATGATTTGTTCATGACAGATGTGTGGAGAAATGGGATCTTTTTTTGGTTCTCATTTGCAAATCCCTTAAATAGTCCTTCAACAAGTCGTGCACTTATTCATCCATGAATCCTTGAATATGAAATCAATTTGTTCTATGAGAGATATCCTGTGCCACTATGATTTCAAGGAAGAGATATGTTATATTAAGATTTGGCACTCACACAAAGTTAGTCAAAGCACCACCCATGATTTCGCTAGCGAATGGGAGATGCCACACAGATCTAAGATTACAATCTATAGCCGTGTGTGGAAGTGGTGTACAATAAAATATGTCTCATAAAATAAAATCGTGTGGTTGTAGGTTTTTCAAAGACCGAAATCTTTGATATAGGTCATGTTTGGAGATCGGGATCTCAAATCTCATATATTGAGAGAGTTGTTAACCACCCTTCCACGTGGATCTACACTAAGAGTTGAACCACTGAGCCAAGATTTGTAGAGTATGGGCTAAGATCTGAGTGTTGAAAGTGATTATCTAAATGAAGGTTTGATGGAATTATCAAGTTCGAAACTAAACTAAAAAAGCAAGGAAAAGAAACCAAGTCCAATATTGGGCGATTCAGAAATGACAACTAAATGCACTCTCACACGATTTAATAGGTTAAGAAATGTCTGCTCTAATATCATGTAAATTATTCATTATATTGTAAAAATGCATGAGTCTTCTATTTATAACAATGGAAGAGGCCCAAATTTAGCTAAAAATAGCTATGACAATTGGGTGGATAAGAACTTCTAGGTGTTCTCAGAACTCACTACAATTGGCGTATTGGTCAAAGGAGCATTGAAAAATGCCAGCACTAATAAGCAAGGCCCATTTTCTTCTTCATATTAATAATGATAAAGAGATATTTTGATATTTGAGATTTAGGTTGATCACTTTCCTTTGATGTCTCAATTTCCTTTTTACTTGTAAAATGATATCAAGTATAATCTTTCCTTAAATGTTGACATAATAATATTTATAATGTAGTTTTTATTCCCTAGAATGATATTGCCCATTAGACATCCACACTTTGAAGCAATTTTAATAAACCTATAGGGAATCCATATCCTATTACAAGTATGATTTTGGTTGCACTTTGAAGCAATTTTAGTAAGCTTTTTGTTTTGCATATTATTTAACCTCTTCTCATTTTGATTGCAAAATTTACAAAGACAGGCATATCTTATTCACTTTCGGATTTGAACTTGTAACATTTTAGGAGGAAACACTTTCTCTCAATCCTAATATATATATATATATATATATATATACATATAGTTTAAAAATCAACAATTTTTTTTCAAACTTGAATTTAAGTTTTTTTAAGTAGAATTCAAGTGCTCTAGGGGATTTTCAAGGTATCGAATCCATTAGGCATTTAAAAATGTATTTTAAATAACAACAAAACAGATTCTTACATAAAATTGTATCCTTGAATTCAGGTGAAAAAAAACATTTCATATATATATATATAGTAGCATTATAAATGATAAACATAATGGTCTTTTTGCTCAGAATCTTACAATACAGTTTTGAGTAAAATTGTGATTTTTTGTTGTTTAAATATATTACTAAATACATAACTAAATTTAACATTTTAAATAAGTCTTAAATTACTAAAACTTTGTATATTAAATAACTCAAATTTATTTTATTCTTAAAAACCTCTTCCAACTTTTATTCAAAATTGACAAAAATAAATAAATAAATAAATACAAAAATATTTATATATATTAACCATAAAATAAATAATTTTTAATTTAATTAATTTTTAAACCATTAAACCCATTAAAATTTTGATTTTTAAATTTATTAATAGTTGATAATTCTTTCTCAAAATTAACATATAGCCATTTAAAGTAAATATTTTATGATATTCGCTAATATTGTTAAAAGTGATCATCGATGCGGCTTTGGCCACCGAAAGGGCCGTGCTAATTTTACTCTATCATCCTTCGATGCTTCTCGACGCCAACATGGTCGAGCTTTAATTAAAATAGTTTATAATGCGCTTATCATGTGATATTCAAATAAAGGGTTCGAGTCAAGGTAGGAATTTCAGACTTAATTCATCGAAGTTTTTTTGGGTGCAATTTTTTTTAAAGTGTTTCTGGTTTTTTTTTCTATTTAAATTTTTCTAAAATTTGGCAAAGATTTATTGAAATCCGAAGTTTAATGGGTAATCGCTATACAATTAAAGTGTCTTAGGGGTTTTTCATGGTGTTCCAAATATGCAGGGAGGAAACCAATTTAAATAACACAAATCAAGATTTTACCTTTGACAAGCAAATCACTTCACGATAAACAATTTATTTATTAAATTCAATCCTAATTCCAATGCATTTACCTAAACTATAAAATCATTTATATATTACACATTAATATGAGTTAAATTCAAGTGAAGGAACCCGCCTCAAACTTTGAGTTTGGATATCTAGTATGAGTTTGATAGAAATATTTCTAATTTTATTTGTTTTTGTTTGTTAAGTGGTTTGAGGTTATTAGAGATTATATTAGATTTAACTGGTGGTATGACACATTGTGATTTAAAGGTATCTAAGTTTTAAAATCATTTGGGGATGGTATGCAACCTATGTCACACTAATTTTTAACATAATTAGATTTTTTCCATGAAGTTTCGAACTCAAAGTGTCTTAACAATACATCCCATCACTGCACCAACCCTTAACATGACTACATTTTTGCCCATGAAATTTCGAACCCAAAATAACTTAACATTACACGTATCACTATCTATTCTAACCACAATGAATTCCAATATTATTTTTCTGAACTCCAATATTATTTTTTTAATTAAAATTTGTAATGTAATTTTTAATGAAATTATAATCTTTGTTTTATTTAAAATATATTTTTAAATTTATAAATAAATTTAATATAATTAAAAATAAGAATACAAATAAAAATAATTTTAATAATAATTTTGATAAAATTAATCAAAACCATATATTTAAAAAATAAAACATTTAAACTCTCCATATTTATTCTTTTTCTAAAAAATTTACTAATAAAATTCATTCAAACAAATAAAACATAAAACATATAAACTCTCTTTCATATTTATTATATTAAAAACTTTTAGCAATCACACATCTAAACTATAAAATGTTTTTATGGACGATTATCCAATAAAGGATAGAGGAATAAATTTTTGAATTCACATTGCGTGTGAGGTACTAATTAATGTTTTGCGGAAGATCTCATTTAGTTTGGTTAACTAAGTATCTATATTTTGATATAAAAGGTTTGATTTCTATAAAATATAATGGGTAAGTTTAGGTTTTAGGAGTATAAGTAATATTACTTAAATTAGTTTTAAATTATAATTTAAAAATAAATTAAAATTATTATGTTATTAAATATATATTAGTTTGAAAGATATTTTATAATTTATAATTATTTTGAAATACACTTTTTACTTTTAATTTGGAATAGAAGTAATGTGAAATTTGTGAAAATTGAGAAATTTAAGGTTTAAATTTCGGTGGTTGTAACCTTGTTACTGAGAGATTCAAGGTTCAAATCTCAGAGGTTGTGACCTTGTTTATGGAGAGGAGGACAGATTGTAGACCCCAAAGGTTACTATTAGCTACCTGTAAGGCAAGGTGTGGGGTTACTCTTGGATATTAAAAAAAAGGACACTTTACAATTTAATATGGGAGAGATGTTGTCCCATAATGTTACATTAACATAAGTAATATTATTTAACCAAGTTTTAAGTTTCAATATAGAATTAAATTAAAATTATTGATCATGATGATGATTAATGTCCACTAAGACCAACATTGTCTCTTGGACCTTAAAAAAGTAAGAGATTAATTGAAATTCTTTAACATTTTATTTCTATGATCTAAAATAAGAAAGAGAAAATAACTATAATTTTGCTACTTAACAATTCAAGAAGGTCAGTAGTGCAACAAAGATTTATAAAATTAGAATGGATGCACATAAGAGCTAGGAAATCCAAGAGTTATTGCTTTTCACCAACAACCTTTTTAGTATCACAAATGTGAAAAAAGTTTCGTTCCAAAGTGTCTTGGGAATACACCAATACCATATCTCACTTTCAAACTCATGAAAATTAGATGTAATCTTAACAATGTTCATTTTCTTAGAGAACATTGTTAATCATCCTCCTTATAATACTTCACTTTTATTTTTCCTAACATTTTATTTCCCAACCATTTATCCTTAAATTTAAAAAAATAATATTTAATCCTTATTATCTCCCCTTACCCCAATGGTCTAAACAAAAAAAAGTTGGCAATTTTCCGTTTATACTTGGTTCACTAAACAAGGGGCACGAAGCATACATTCCATGGAGAAGACGAGGCACTAAATCCTATTGGGAGCCCGAGTCACCAAACTCGTTTGGAGTACGAAATCAATTTGTATATAAAAAGAGTCGAGGCCTAGTTTATTCGTAAGGCAAACACGCATGTTTTTTATTGAAAGAATTATGATATAATGTGCTAAGAAAGATATTTGTGAATTGCTTTTGAGATATGTGAGTTCCTTTCATCAAAAATGAAAAATTTAAAAGGCATATGTGTTTTTGTAAAATGGCTTATGTAGTATGTGAGAAATGTTCATATATTTTTTTCTATTTTTGTTTTGTTTGATTTAAAGGGGTGTCATTTATAGATCTTTTTAAAGAGGGTTTAATACAGTGAAAAACAGTAAAATGGTTGTGTATTGTAACATTTTTTTTAAAGGGATTTATGATAAATTTGTATATTTATGTTTTTTCTGAAGTTAAGTAGCAAAGGAGTCAGCGTGAATATTTTTATTGCAGATAATGATTATGTTTGCAGATAGATTGACTTGTTGAATCGTAGTGAGTCAACACTCAAGAAATGGGAAAAGCCAAGAGGTTAAGAAAGTCGAAGGAATAGCAAGAGATGTTTGAATTTTTTTTTTGATGATGAGAAGCAACAACTAGAATGAATGAAACAAAGACAACCACGAAGGCCTATGATACCCTTGAGAGGATAGCCAAGGAGGCTTGGGATACCCTTAAGAGGAGTTTTCGTGTAAGGGGGAGTAATCTAATTGAAGATGAAGAATTTGGTGAATCTCACTGTGCTCAGCCACAAGTGGATGATGAGTGAAGAATTTGTAGAAGAAGCAAAGAAGGAGCACATAGATGCTCATGAATCCCACTATGCACAACTGCAAGTGGATGAAAATTTAGTGATTAGAACAACAGAGCTTGTCGATGATAACTTGGTGTTTCCAACAACAGAGCTTGTTAATGACAATTTGGTGAATTGAGCAACATAGCTTGTTGATGACAGTGAAGCTACCTTTGGAGCAACCAATGTTATGGTTAATCTAGCAATTGAATTGGATGATGCTAAATTAGATGAAGACATTTTACCTCATGATCTATGGTTGTAGATGATGCAACAAAAACATGATATTGACATAATGCTATTCTGTGAAAAAACCCACTTGAATCTGAAAACCAAGTGGAAGACAACCTATCTATAGAAGAGACAAAGACAAAGACATATATAGAGAGAGGCAAAGCTAAAGAAGAAAACCCACAAAGAGAAAAGAAAGTGAAAAGTAGAGGCAGAGAAGGAAGCACAATAGGAGAAAGTTGTCATTGCAAAGTAGAAGGAACAAAACCAATGTGGTTCTACAAATGTTTTTACACTTACCATTGATTTCTAATGTGCATGTAAACATAATGATTATCAAGAAGATTTAAAGTTCCTTGAAACATGGATTGCAACACCATGCCTTGATAAAGTTTGCATAGGCGATACAGAAATGTATGTTGAAAACATCTTGGATGATGAGAACATCAATGGAATTTTTAGGTTTTAGTGTCCTGAATAAATATGTTTTTATTATAATCTTATGTTGCAACAAATTGAATCATGATGAAGATCACACAACAGATGATAATACATGGAAGAAACCCACATACAAGCTGTTTTTTGAACAGGTCCAAGACATGCTTAGAGAACATGGAAAAGTGAAAGAGCTGCACTAACAAATGAAGAAACTGAAATTTGAAGCCTACAACAAGAAGAAAAAGTTGAAGCGATTTAGAGGCTACAAGATTTGAAAGAAGAGAAGAAGAAAAGTAAATGTAGGGATTTACACGATAAGTTCCTCAGATATAAAACCAAAAGACATCATTCACAAACAGATCACAGATCAATACACCAATATTCTTGACGTGGTTAAAACCCTAAAAGGGGGGAATAGTCCATGGCCTGAGCCAACGGGGCCATTTTAGGAAATTTATTAATAAAAGAAAGAAAATTTACATAAGCTTCTCTCATGCTCTTTAAATAGAGATCGTGGACCAATCGGGTGTTAAGCCACCGATCAAGTGTCGGTACTACCGAGGAGAGAATGAACTATCGGATCACATAATGTCTAGAACATATCATGACCATCGGATTGTAAGTTACAAAAGTACATAGTAAAGAAACACACTTTACCTAACTCTACACTAGACCAAGTTATACTTAACTATTTCCTATGTGTTGGAATATCCTAACATCCCCCCTTAAGAACAACTTGGGATAGGATTGAAGGATGTACAAACATGACACAATAGGAGATGGAAGGAGGCATTAGAGCCTATCCCCCCTTAGTCACAACTTCCTAAACTCCAACCATAAATCAAAGTTTAGTAAACTTCGCCTCTGTGAGAGCCTTTGTATAGATGTCTGCGACTTGATCATCGGTTGAATAATATTTCACTTCAAGAACATGGTCATGAATGAGCTTTCTGATGAAGTGCCTGTGTAGTTCAATGTCTATGCTGCACTGATGTTGGACTGTATATTTTCATAGTTGAATGACACTTTGATCATCACACCAAAGTGTATTCGGATGCTGCTACTGAAAGCCAAACACTGACAGGATCTGACGAAGCCACAAGGCTTCCTTACTAGCTTCTACGGAGCCACGATACTTTTCTTCTATTGAGGAAAGAGAAATGGAACTTTGTTTCTTACTAGCCCATGTAATAGGTCTAGAACGAAGAGTGAACACAGAACTTGCAGTAGACTTCTGATCATCAGGGTCACTAGCCTAATCAGAATCAGTGAAACCAACCAATAAAGGAGATGCTTCTGCACTGTAATGAACCCAAACTGAATTGTACCTTAACCATAATGAGTTATTCCTTTAGATGCTTTCCAATAACTTCCATGGGATTTTTACATAAACCGAGAAATAATTCCAACAACAAAGGAAAGGTTAGGATGAGTATGGGTTAGATACAAATGTTTTCCTACAAGTGGACAATATAAGGTAGGATCAACCTTAGGGGAAGTATAAGTGACTGAAAATTTGACTCCAGACTGAAAGGGAGAAGGGGCTGGCTTACAGTCTTCCATGTGAAAGTGGCGTAGAAGATCACAGACATACTTGGACTGGGAAAGGGAAATACCTTCCTTGGATTGCAAGACTTAAAGACCATGAAAATGATGCAAGTGTCCTAAGTCTATCATTTCAAACTTCTTTTTAAGGCTGGACTTCACATGGTTTATAAGGTTGGGATCACTACGAGTAAAGATAACATCATCAACATAAATAACAAGAATGGTAGGAGACTTACCCACTTTCTTGGTGTAGGCAATATTGTTAGAATGACACCTAGAAAAGCTAGTATCTCAGAGAAATTTATCCATTTTGGAATACCAAGCCCGAGAGGTTTGCTTGAGACCATAAAGGGATTTCTTAAGCTGACATACAAGGCTAGAGTCTATTTGTATAAAGCCAGGTTGTTGTTCCATATAGATTTATTCATGAAAGTCCCCATGTAAGAAGGCAGATTTAATATCCATCTGATGGACTTCTGATTTGAAAGAGGCAACAAGGGAAAGAACAAGGTGGATAGAGTTCATTTTGGAAACAAAGGAGAAGGTTTTAGTATAGGCAATGGCTTCAACTTGTGAAAAACCCTTAGAAACAAGACGAGCATTATGTTTATCAACTTTTCTGTATGTTCCAAACTTGGTTATGTAAACCCATTTCCATCTAACAAGTTTTCATCCCTTTGGAAGAGGAACAAGATCCCATGTATAATGAACGTGATTCTTCATTCATAGTTGTGTCCCAATCTAGATGGCGTAAAGCTTCTGCAAAGGTGTCAGGATCATGATTTGATGAAGCTTGAGCTGGTAAAGAAGAGGTTATATCAAACTGAGAATGTGTATGTCACTGATCTGTAGGATCACCTGCAAGAGCACCTGTTGCATCCCGAGTAACATAGACCCATTTTGGAAGATGAGGAGCTGAAGGAGGATCTTCCAAAGGTGGGGAGGATTTTCATCCTCACTATCATCATTTGAAGAAGAAATTTTTTCAAAAGTAGAAGGGATAGAGAGAGGTGGCACATCTATCAAACTAGGCTCATAGGCTGATATATTTTCAACAAACCTTACATCTCTTCTAACGATAACATTTTTTCACTTAAGTGGAATAAGTCTATATCCTTTGACATCTTTAGAATATCCAACAAGAATACATTTTTCACTCTTAGGTTATAAACCTTTATGTTTCTCATCTGGAATATGGACCCATGCTTCATTTCCAAAAACATGAAAGTGACTTACATCTGGTTTAATTGAGCTCCTTGCTTCTTCTAGAGTGATATTCTTTAAAACCTTAGTAGGAGTGTCATTTACTATGTAATTTGCATAGTTAACTACTTCTGCCAAAAAATTAAGACTAAGTCCTTTAGATTGAAGCATACAATTACTCATTTCCTTTACGGTGCGATTATTCCTTTCAACTACACCATTTTGTTCTGAAGTATATGGAACAATATGTTTCATTTGAATTCCATACTCAATGCAAAAGTTGATGAATTTTTTGTTAACATTTCAACTTAAGAATTTGATATCCAGATTGTTTCTCAACAAAGGCCTTAAAGGCCAAGAACGTGTTAAATAATTCACTCTTGAGTTTTAAGAAGTATACCTAAGTGCATATGGAGAAATCATCATTAAAAGTTAAAAAATACTTGTAGGCATAGACTGAAACAATTAGAAGTGGACCACATAAATCACTATGCACAAGCTGTGAAGGGGCTGAGGCGTGCTAAGAGGCACAGTTTTCAAAACTACCCTGATGATGTTTTCCGAGTACACATCCGGAACAGACACGATCTCTACAAGATACCATAGGATGACCTGTCACCATATTTTCTTTAGATAGATTTTGGAAGAAGCGATAGTTTAAGTGACCAAATTGCTCATGCCAAAGTTTGCTCACTTCATCATTATGAGAAACAAATACCAAGGGAAGAGTTGATGACCCAAAGTTTTTAAACTTATACAACCTTATAAAATCATCAACAATTCTAGTAGCTAGAATCTATCTGGGATCTCTTAGGTCCTTAATTACAACAACATGAGGTGAAAATTTAGTGATTTTACCTTCACTTGAATGAGGTATTTGATATACAGATAGAAGAGTGCAGGATAAGGTTGGAACACATAATACATCATTAAATTGATGATTGTCTAGATGAATAGTTCCAGTCCCTACAACACTAAGAGATCTATCATCACCAACATATATATTTTTTGTGTTACAATCATTTAAAGAAGAAAACATGGCTTTTTTTTTGGCCATTTGATAAGAAGTTCCAAAATCAATGAGCCACTCATGAGAATGAGAAGAAGAAGATACATCTAGTGCATAACTAGACCAAGATTCTTGACAACCACATGCAAAAATTGATATTACTGAAGAGGAAGTTGAAGTTGAAGAGTGCTCCAAATGGATGTTATGCTTCTTCATTGCTTCTTCCAAGGCTTCCATCTTCTTAAAGCATTTGGCTTCTAAGTGGCCATCTCAATTACAAATGTTGTGACGTCTATCCGTATTCTTCCCTTTGTTTTTATTTTCCTTATCATTTTGTTGATTTGATTTTTCTTTTCGAGACTGAAATTGCTTAGGACCCTTGTTTGGTTTCGGACCATTCTTTTTAGGATACTATTTCTTAGGATTCTTTGAATTTCCTTGATGCTGGCCAGCTTAGGATTTCTTAAAAGAGTTTCCAAGATTAAGAAGACCAATATGTAATAGTTTTTCTTATTCTATTATTAAAGAATCATAAAAAGAATCAAAATCGGGTGACTTGTAGTCTTGTTCTTGAGAAATAAAGACATCTCTAGTAGAATGGAAGGTGGAATCAAAGACAGAGTAGGCTAGTCTTGTTGGGTCCCTATAATACTAGTGATTACCCCATTACTATTGTAGTTACATCCATTATCAATATTGTTGTGCCCCTATTATCCCCATATTGTTATTACTATGCCCCATAGAATCCCTCTATTGTTATTTTTCTCGCTTTATATTATTATTGTTAGGTCGACACGGTTATATTGTGACTCCTTAGACTCCTATATATAGAAAGGAGCTTTTGTAATTTGAATCAACTAATAATTTTCATTTATGTAATGTAAAGTAGGTTACCCCCTCAAAGAGGCTGAATTCTAAGTCATTGATCTATCTTTTCTATCTTTTCTTGAGCTGGTTTCATAACATTTGGTACAGAGCTTTGGATTCTAGGGTTTCACTGCTCCAAATAGGTCATCGTGCAATTTTCGCTATGAATTTTTTTCTGCAACGTTTCAGAAGCTACAAGAAAAATCCATTTGAGAAGAAATCACGCTGAACCTCAGGTCAAAATTTCAGAGCTTTTTTCTCTATATTTGCAGAGATGTGATCTGAGGAAGTTGGTCTTTTTGTAGACTCCTGAATTACATTCCAAACAGGTGACCTTAGGAAAATCGTCATAACTTTCTCTCTGATCATTGAATTGAAATTTCGTAAGAAGGTACAGAAAGAGGATGTACTGTAGCTTCTTGTATATATTTTTCAGAGCCAAAGGTCAAAACAGTGACTTGTGGCATGTTGTACAAGTTCGCTCTACTGAACTAGTCTATAATCAGGTCACTGTGGGAGATTTCATATAACTCTTCCTTGGAGAATCCAATTTCGATCAAACTGGCGGCATTGGAGAGAGGACATAGAGGGCTACTTCAGGTCACAACTTTAGAACAGGAAGATCCAAAAGTACAGAGATACGTCAGAGGCAATATCGAGCTCCTACAAAGTGAAAAGATGTGTGTAGATTCTTCTAAATTTTTGCTTAAGATTGGTTTGAAAATTTATTTTGAAGGAATTCAAAGGGCATAGTAGAGCATTATTATCGGTAACTGATGCCCGAAGGAAAGAAAATGCAAACACCTAGTAAGCAACCTGAAAAATCTAGCATGACTCATGAAGAAGAGGAAGAAATGCTACATGATATATCAAAATTACAAGAACAAGTGCAACAAATGTCACTCTCACAAAAGCTAACAGAAGCTAAGATAAATGGCGTGGAATATAAGATAAAGGGCATGGAAGCTAATATGGATGATTTGAAGATAGATTTGAAGAGAGACATGGGAGATTTGAAGACAGATTTGAAGATAGACATGGCAGATATGAAGACAAATTTGACAAATTTTCTAAAAGAAATACTTACTAATGGTGAAATGGTAGTAAAGGAAATTCATGATGTGAACAAAATAAATTTTAATCATGATTTCATAGACTCTAATTTGGGATCAAAGATCCACCATATTCCAAAAATTGATATGAGGAAGTTTGATGGCAAGGATCCCGCAACATGGATATTACAGATGGAGCAATTTTTCGATCTCAATAATGTGCAAAACACACAAAAGGTACATATTGCAACTTTATATTTGGAACCAATTCAATTTGTATGGTATCAATGGCTTTGCTCTCGTAAACAAATTATCACTTGGGCAATTTTTACAGAAGAATTGACAACACATTATGAGGATACAAAAAGAAACACTTTTTTTAGCCAGTTGATAAGTCTAAAAAAAAGGGTTCAATAATGGAGCACATTGAGGAGTTCCGAAAATTGAACATAAGGGTAAAAAATATTCCAGAGGAGCATAGGATTGATGTGTTCATAGGGAATTTAAAGGATAATATCCAACATGATGTTCGCCTTTGGGAACCTAATTCATTAGAGAAGGCATTCAGGCTAGCAAGAAAAATGGAAAGCAAAATTATGGCAACCAAGAAGCATACCACTCACAACTATAAATATGGAAGTGTTGTTGCCCCTAGTCTTCCACAACCTATAAGGTTGACACCACAACAATTGGAAGAAGAAAGAGCAAAAGGGCTTTGTTACAGTTGTGATAGCAAATACACTAAAGGTCATAAGTGTGCTGAGAAGAAATTATTCTACATATATTGCGAAGAGGAAGAAGAAAAGGAGCAAGAAAGGTCAAAAGAAGAGGATATACTCCAAGAACAAAGCCTAGATAAACAAGAAATGAATCCGACCATATCTTGTAATGCATTGGTGGGAATTACCACTCCTCAAACCATTAAGATAGAAGGACAAATCAAGAAGAAAAAGGTAATAGTGTTGATTGATTAAGGAAGTACCCACAATTTTATTCATTGTAAGGTATCAAAAGAATTGAATTGCTTCTTATATATAGCACCAGAGTGTCAAGTGATGGTTGCAAATGGAGGAACAATAAATTGCTTCAGCAAGTGCCATAATATCAAGCTATCGATGGGATAATATGTATTTACTAGCCCAATGCTTTCCATTCCAATGGGAGGTGCTAATGTTGTACTAGGAGTGCAATGGCTATAATCCTTGGGTACAATAGCTTTTAATTTTGAAGAACTTTTCATGAAATTTTCTGTGGAAGGAAAGGAAGTTGAATTAAGGGGTTTTGTAGGGAAACCGAGAAAGATAATCAGCTCTAACGGTATGAAAAATCTTCTAAAAAGGGAACAAAGGGGTGTAATTGCACAATTATGTTCGCTAGATGTCTCCACATTGGAATCATCTATTTCTCCAGATCTCCAAAAAGTCTTGGACAATCATTCCCAGGTATTTGAAACTCCCAAAGGTCTCCCACCTATTCGTGATCATGATCATGCTATTCATCTGATTCCAGGAAGTGTTCCTTCAAACATCAGGCCGTACAGATATCCCTATGCCCAAAAGAGTGAAATTGAATGTATGGTTGTAGAAATGCTAGAGGTTGGTATAATTCAACCGAGTCAAAGTTCTTTCTCTGCTCCCATAATATTAGTGCACAAGAAGGATGGATCATGGTGCATGTGTCCGGATTATAGGGAGCTCAATAAGCTCACTATTAAAGGTAAGTTTCCCATTCCTATCATTGATGAATTACTAGATGAATTGCATGGATCAATTTACTTCACCAAGTTGGATCTTCGTTCAGGATATCATCAAATCAGAATGAAGACTAAAGACATTCTGAAAACAATATTTAGAACTCATGAGGGTCATTATGAATTTTTGGTCATGCCTTTTAGCCTTACTAATGCACCTTCAACATTTCAAGGTTTGATGAATTCCATTTTCAAACCATTCCTTAGAAAATTTGTGTTAGTATTTTTTGATGATATACTAATCTATAGCAAATCTTGGAAGGATCATGTTAAACATGTTGACAGGGTGCTATAACTATTGGAGGAGAAACAATTATATGAAAAAAGATCCAAATGTTTCTTTGGAGTACAAGAGGTAGAATATCTGGGTCATATTGTATCTCATGAAGGAGTCAAGGTAGACCCTAGCAAAATTAAAGCCATTAAGGAATGGAACATCCCCACATCCATAAAGCATCTGCGAGGATTTCTCAGGTTGACAGGGTATTATCGCAAGTTTGTTAAGAATTATGGGAGAATAGCAACACCTCTAGCAACATTATTGAATATAGATGCATTTTCATGGACTCCAGAAGCAGCAAAGCCCTTCGAACATCTTAAAGAGGCAATGTGCCAAGCACCGGTCTTAGCTACACCAGACTTCACAAAAGCCTTTATTATGGAATGCGATGCTTTAGGAAATGGAATTGGTGTTGTTTTAATGCAACATGAAATCCCATTGCTTTTGAAAGTCATCCAATCAAGGGAAAATGTTTACACAAAGCTATTTATGAGAAGGAAATGTTGGCAATAGTCCATGCACTTAAGAAATGGTGACCCTACCTAATGTGAAGAAACTTAAAGGTAAAAACGGATCATGATAGCCTTAAACACTTTTTAGAACAAAGATTATCCTCTCAAGAGCAACAAAAGCGGGTCACAAAGATGTTGGGTTATGACTTTGAAATCATCTATAAAAAGGGGAAGCAAAATGTGGTGGTAGATGCACTCTCAAGAAAGCATGAGGATGTGGAAGCATTGTTGTGCGCCATTTCTATTATCCAACCAGATTGGATAAACGAAGCAAGGGAGGAATGAAATAATGACAAAGAAGTGTGGGAACTTATTCGAAAGATACAACAAGATTCCAGTACATCTAATACATTTAGCTAGCAAAATGATTCTTTATGGTACAAAGATCGCTTATACCTCTGTAAGAATTCCCAACTAAAACAAAAGATTCTTATGGAATTGCACACTTCTCCCTTAGGAGGGCACTCAGGATTTTTAAAAACTTACCACAGGGTTAAGAAGGATTTTTTTTGGGATGGCCTTAAATAGGATATTCAAAAATTTGTGGTGGAATGTTTGGTTTGCAAACAAAATAAAGTTGAAACAATTAAGACACCGGGTCTATTACAACCTTTATCCATTCCAAGCCAACGTTGGGAGGAGGTTTCAATGGATTTTATCATAGGTTTGCCCAAGTCTGAGGGAAAGAGTGTCATCATGGTGGTAGTTGACAGACTTACCAAGTATGCACACATTTGTGCATTATCACATCCACTTAATGACAGTACAATTTCTACTGCATTTATGGAAACAATTCAAAAGCTACATGGAAACCCAAAGATTATTGTAAGTGATGGAGATCCCATTTTCATTGGAAATTTTTGGACAGAATTATTTTCTTGTCTAGGTACTCGGTTAGCTCATAGCTCATCATATCATCCTCAATCTGATGGTCAAATTGAGATAGTAAACAAATGTTTGGAAGGATATCTTCGTTGCTTTGTATTTGATAAACAGACACAATGGGTCAAATGGTTGCCTCTGGCTAAATGGTGGTATAACACTTCCTTCCATACAGCAACAAAAATGATCCCATTTATGGCACTTTATGGATATCAGCCCCAATCCATCACATCATATTTAAGAGAAAAGTCTAAGGTTCAAGAAGTGGAACATCACATCGAACATCAACAACAAGTCCTCCAACTCTTAAAGGATAACCTTGTGTTGGCACATAATAGAATGAAACAGAACGCAGATCAACATCGCAGTGAAAGAAGTTTTGATGTTGGTGATTGGGTATTCCTACAGCTACAACCATATAAGAAAATGTCCCTCAAGCAAGCTAAGAAGGATAATAAATTATCACCAAAGTATTATGGTCCGTACAAGGTGTTTCAAAAGATTGGTACTATGGCATACAAATTGGAGCTTCGTGCAGCTTCTCGATTGCACCCAGTTTTCCATGTTTCATGTTAAAAGAAGGTTATAGGCGACAAGCTCCCAGTTCAAACGATATTGCCAAAACTTGACGAGGAAGGAAAAATTATTTCAGAACCAGAAGTAGTCACCGAAACAAGAACTCGATAGCTACAAAATCTATCAATTTCAGGGTATCTTATCAAGTGGAAGAACGTATCTGCTGAAGATTCTGCATGTAAGGATGAGAATTTTATACAGAAGCATCCAGAACTACTCAAGCATTGATGACAACACTTTTTTGAAGGAGAGGGGCATGTTGGGTCCCTATAATACTAGTGATTACCCCATTACTATTGTAGTTGCATCCCTTATTAATATTGTTGTGCCCCTATTATCCCCATATTGTTATTACTATGCCCCATAGAATCCCTCAATTGTTATTTTTGTGGCTTCATATTATTATTGTTAGGTCGACTAGGTTATATTGTGACTCCTTAGACTCCTATATATAGAAAGGAGGTTTTTTCATTTGTATCATCCAAGAATTGTTCATTTATGTAATGTAAAGGAGGTTTCCCCCTCAAAGACGCAAATTCTAAGGCGTTGATCTATCTTTTCTATCTTTTCTTGAGCTGGTTTCATAACAAGTCCCAACTTAGTAAAAATGGAATAGATAAGACTACCATCCTATTTCCTAACCTTAACACCTTCCAAGATAAGTCTAAGGGTCTTGAACTTGGAAAAAAAATCTTCAATGGAATAAAAATTATTGGGGTCCAATGTAAGCAACATATTTTTGAGTTGATGGGCTTTAAATTCATTTTTAATTCCAAAAACTTTAGTGAGTTCTTTCATTGCTTCATTAGGGGTATGAAGTTCTGCGATATGGAATCTAAGGTCTAGAGAAATAGACATCCCTATTAACCCACATGCCTGATCTTGCATATTTTCCCATTTGGCTACCTTATCTTCATCTTTAGGTTTAGATTTCTAGCCTAAGGCTATTCTGTAAAGACCTTTACTTTTAAGTAAATCCATAAAGTAGGACCACCATTGGAAGTAGTTGCTGCTATCAAGAATAACTTGACATTGACTTTCAATTTTAATAGAAACTAAAGTCGTAAATGATGAAACTAAGTGTTCTGATAGAAATATCTCAAAAAATTAGGCTGATTAAAAAAGAAAGGCTCTGAAAACGTCTTCCAGATGAAGAAGTTATGGATTTTTGAAGAAAAGTGGTTGAAGATGCCAATGAAGTGTGTGAATGTGCGGAAGTGAATGATAATACTATATTTAAAAAAAAATCCCCCCCCCCCCCCCCCATCTCCCCTCCAAACTTAATCTGATAAGTGAAAGTCACTTTTACTATGGTACTTTATGAGCTACCCACTAAATCGTAACTTAAATAAAAGATAAAGAGGCTTTAGAATTATAAGTGACTCACCTTTTATAATGGGTGAGAACATTTTTACAGAAAGTAACTTTAAAAAATAAGTTACATGTGCTTTTTGAAAAAATAACACGATAAAAAGGAAGGCTTGAACCCAAGACCTCTATTCTCATAAAGTAACTTTGGACCAAGTGAGCTAGTTTAAAAGGTTAGTAATTTTTGAAAAAGATGAAGGGATTTTTTTTTTTCAATCACTGAAGCTTTGGGGTGCGTGCTTACTTGAAAACGCCCTTTTGCCTACAAAACCAGAATCCACACAATCCAACATGGACATGCAAAAAAAAACAAATCTTGTGTCTTGAAGTTAGCTTTCACCGAAAGTAAAAAGGTGCGGCGGAAAAGAGCATACGCATGAGAAAAATCCTTCCTTTCTATTTCTGATTTGCCCAGATCACATAGAGTTGCGGGGCAAAGAGCATACACAGAAATGAAAGGTATAGATCCGGTAATAAAAATCAGAGAGATAAATAAATCGAAATAAACAAAGAGATAAATAACTAAAACTACAAATAAAGACTGTATACCTCCAGATCATAAAAATGACGTACCTAGGGCTACCAGAAACCTTTTCGCATGAAACAAAAGAGGTTCCTCACTGGAACAAATTCTCCTAAGACAATAGAGAAATTCTCTCGGCCCGTAAGTGGTGAAAAATAATAGATCTAAGAAACGACAGTCAGGTGTAGTTCTACCGGCTTCGGATTTGGATCACTAATGGATGCAATCCTCAAATAGCTCTGAGACCATGTAGGAATTTACAGGGTAAGTTCCTCAAATAGAACACCAAAGGACACCTCTCACAAACATATCACAGATCAATACATCAGTATTTTTGACGTGGTTAAAACCCTTAAAGAGGGAAACAGTCCAGAGACTGAGCCAACGCGGCCACTTCAGGAAATTTATTAATAAAAGAAAATTTACATAAGATTTTCTCATGAATGGTCACCCTACAAATGACCCTCCATTCTCTTTAAATAGAGATCATGGACCAATCAGGTGTTAAGCCACGGATCAAGTGTCAGTAATATCGAGGAGAGAATGAACTGTCAAATCACTTAATGTCTAGAACATATCATGACTGTCGAATTGTAAGTTACAAAAGTACATAGTAAAGAAAAACACTTTACCCAATTCTACACTAGACCAAGTTATACTTAACTATTTCCTATGTGTCAGAATATCCTAATAGTAAATGTAGTTGAAGTCAATTTTTTTAAATTATAAGCTTAGCTGAGACATAGACCAACACCCATCTTAGTTTAAATTTTATGTGATTGTAATTAATGGGGAGGGTTGGAGATACTAATTCCAACCATTTGATAGGTTTCAAAACTGTCCATCCAAGAATCCTAGTTTAGTTTCAGTTAGACCAATTTAGTTCAGTTTCACTGCAGTAATTTAATGTTGATGTCTCCAATGTAATCTTGTTTAACTGCTGATCCATAATTTTCATTCTTTTTCAATACTCTTGCCTTGAATCAAAATCTAAAAAAATCACATGGATAATGTAAAATTTTCTACCTATAATTGAGGCTTACAACGCACCATCTGCAACATTTACCCGAGTGAATATAACCAACCAAAACCAAAATTTTGGTAGTGTATCCATGTGAGGAGATCACCCCAAATCAAATCAAATCTAGATTTTTAGCAAAGTAATGCATGATATAGCAACCTTTCAATCTATCTATACATTTGATTCAATCTAGAAATCGATGTAATATTTTTCAAACTAGGATTTTGAAAACCCAAACTAGCAGCATTGTTCATGGCCTTACTTCTACCTTGGAGTTCCAACATTGAGTTGATTGAAATATATTTTATGACTACCACAATTTCCATCTGTTAATTCAGTGTCACTGTCATATGAGCTCCAAATCATCACCAATGCTCCTTGGTGCACCTCCATGGCTTAATGAGAAGAGAATTATCATGTTGCAAACATGCCTCCAAAGCATTTCCACTCAAATAAAAAACTTTTGTAGGATCTCTATTCAGCTTTTACAAATCTTGATAAATTTTTCCATTCACACACTAAGTTGCTTGAGGCAACCCAGAACTTAGCTTCGAAGAAGAATGTGCCAAGGAGAGCCTAGATTTGCCAATCTAGAGTTTGGAGAGAGAGAAGGTGTAGGCTCTGAGCTTGGATTTTGTACCTCTATAAAAAGAAGAAGCCCTGAGCTTATGTCGTTGATTCCCCAAATATTTGGTAATCCGGTGGACAAAGGCATGGTTAGATAATTGATTGTGCCATGTCTGTGTGATTCCTGAATATTCAAGGAATTGATATAAGGATGGCCTAAAAAGCATTGACCATGCCATGTCCGTCTGATTCCAAAATATTCGAGAAATCGACACAAAAATGGCCAAAAAAATGTGTGCGACACTGTTAAGTAGGAAAGGCTTTTGTGATCACTATTGGGTCAGAAATGAAATTAAAACAAATGAGAACTCCCAATATTTTAACAAAAAAGAAATAGATCTTTGTAACCAATTATGGATGCCTACAAGATACCCATGCTACAATGGAGAGTAGTGACCATAACCATAATCCCAAGACAAAATTTCCAATATGCATTAGATGAGTGCTAAGGCATACTCAAAATATAATATGGTGCGCCATGTTGGATCCCAAATTGAAGTGAAATGATGGAATATGATCCATTCATGACACATGTGTGTAGAAATGGGATCTTTTTGTGGGTCCCATGTGCAAAACCCTTAAATCGTCCTTCAACAAGCCACACACATGTTCCTCCATGAATCCTTGAATTTGCAATCAATTTGGTCTATGAGAGAGATCTTGTGCCCCTATGATTTGAAGGAAGAGATATGTTGTATTAAGAATCAGCACTCACACAAAGTTAATCGAAACACTGTTAGTCGAAATAGCACCCATGAAATCTAAGATTACAATCTATAGTTGTGTGTGGAATAGGTGTACAATAAAATATGTCTGACAAAATACAATCCTGTGGTTATAGGTTTTCAAAAATCCAAATCTCTAACATAGGTCATGTTTGGAGATCAGGATCTCAAATCTCATATATTGAGAGAGGTATTAACCACCCTTCCACATGGATCTACACTAAGAGTTGAACCACTGAGTCACAATTCCTAGAGTATGGGCTAAGATATAAGTGTGGAAAGTGGTGATCTAAGTGAAGATTCTCTAGAATTATCAAGTTCTAAACAAAAGTCAAGGAAAAAAATTCTAAAATTGGGTGAAATGATAGCTAAATGCATTCTCACACAATTTAATAGGGTAAGAAATACCTTCTCGGATATCATGTAAGAGTATTCAATTATTCATTGTATTATAAAAATACATGAGTCTTCCATTATAACAATCGAATAGGCCCAAAGTTAGCTAAAAATAGCTATGACAATTGGGTGGATAAGAACTTCTAGGTGTTCTCAGAACTCACAGAATTGGCATATTGGGAAAAGGAACATTGAAAAATGCCAATACTAACAAGCAAGGCTCATTTTCTTCTTCATATTAATAATGATAAAGATATATTTTGATAACTGAATTTAGGTTTTTGTGATCCATACCTTATGTGTTAGGAATTCTTTTTGAATAAATCACATTAGATATAATGTGATTTCTCTGAAAATATTTCCTAACACATAAGATATTTTGATATTTGGGATTTAGGTTGATCACTTTCCTATGATGTCTTAATTTCCTTTTTATAATGTGATTCCTATTAAAAGATTTCCTAACACGTAATATATTTTGATATTTTAGATTTGGGTTAATCATTTCTCTATGACGTCTTAATTTCCTTTTTTCTTGTAAAATGACATCGACCAAGCTTTTCCTAAAATTTTGACGTAATAATACTTTGAATGTTGTTTTTATTCTCTAGAACCATATTTCCCTTTGGGCATCCATACTTTCAAGAAATTTTAATAACCCTGTTGGGCATCCATATACTATTCGAGAAAAGTTGATTTTGGTTACACTTTGAAGCAATTTTATTAAGCTTTTTGTTTTGCATATTATTTTATCTCTTTTGGTTTTGATTGCTAAAATTTACAAAGACATGCATATCTTATTCCCTTTTGGATTTGAACTTGTAATTTTTTAGGAGGAAACACATACTCGCAACCATCCATATATATATTCTAACCAATAGAGGAAACGATCTTTTTTAGAGCATTTTTTAACCAAAATATCTAATTTAAAAAATAAAACATGAATTTAAGTTTTTAAAGTAGAATTAAAGTGCCCTGGGATTTTTTCAAGGTATTGAATGCATTTATGCATTCAAAAATGTATTTTAAATAGCAACAAACACATTCTTGCTTAAATTGTATCCTCGAATGCAAATGAAAAAGAGTGAAAAAGACGTTTCATATATATATATATATAGCAATCTAAATAATAGAAACAATGGTATTTTTAGTCCGAATATTACAATACAATTTTGAGCAAGATTATGATTTTTTGTTGTTTAAAATGCAGTACTAAATGCATAAATAAATTCAACACATTAAAAAATGCTAGAAAACTTTATATATTAAGTCACTTAAATTTATTATTCTTAAAAACCTTTACCAAATTGTAAAAAAAAAACCCTCTCTCTCTATATATAAAAAATAAATAATTTATGATTATTTAATTTTGAAAAAATTAAACCTATTAATTTTTTTATTTTATTTTATTAAATATTTTATAATTATTTCTCAAACTTTAACATATCACCATTTAAAGTAAATATTCTATGATATTACTTAATGGAGTTGTCTTTAGTGCGATCTTTTGGACTTTCCGGTGCAAGAATCAAGTGGAAAAAATTGAGGTGAAATATTGATTTGTGTTATTTAAGCTGATTTTTTGACGACTTGTGTTTCCAAAAAAATATTACTTGATTTTAGAGAAATTAAACCGAAAAAACCCATTGAAAAAGCTTCGAGAAAGTCACACTAAAAACTACTCCATAATAAAGTTAATCATCAATGCCGCTTTGGCCACCAAAAGAGCCACGTTAACTTTAGTCTATCATCCTTCTATGCTCCTTCTATGCTTCTCGAAGCTAAGTAAGTTAAACTTTAATTAAATAATAAATTTATAATGCTCTTATGATGCGATATTCAAAGTTAAGGGTTCCAATCAAGGTAGGAATTTTAAACCTAATTCATATGTTTAAAGGATAGATTTTTTTGAATTTTCATTTTAAGTAATTAATTCAAATGAAAATAACTATTTATTTATTTCACAAACATATCACTTCATAATAAACAATTTATTTACTAAATTCAATCCTTGTTCCAATGCATTTACATAAACTATAAAAGCATTTATATATTACACATTAATATATGTGGAATGCCTCGTAAGGTAAATTCAGGTGAAGGAGCCCACCTCAAACCTTGGGTTTGGATACTTAGAATGAGTTTGATATAAATATTTACAATGTTATTTTTTGTTTGTTTATTTGTTTATTTGTGAAGCGGTTTAAGATTATTAGAAATTATATTATTTGATATGCGGTTTGTGAAATTATAATACAGGCGTATATTTGGGGATGGCATTTAATTTAGGTTAATTAGTGCTTAACATATTAAAATTTTGCTTATAAAATTTTGAACTGAGAGTGATTTAATAGTATACGTCACCACTATTTATTCTACATAGTTAATAGTATACCTCACCACTATCTATTCTACACAGTTTTTTTTTAATTAAAATTTTGTGATATAAATTTTAATATTATTTTATTTAAAACATATTTTTGAATATTGATATAATTAAAAGTAAAAATAAAAATTATTTTAATAATAAATTTAATAAAATTAAAGGACTAAAGAACTGTGTCAGGTGTGTATACAAGGATTCTGATAGGCAGACCCATTCTTTGTGCAGAAATGCGAGGGCTCGAAGGCGCGTGGTATAAAAAGCTTGATTGAGAAGGGTTATGGTCTTCTTCAACATTTTACTACAGACTCCGTCGCAACACTGCACTCCCTGTTGTGGCGGTACTCACCGTCATTGTTGGCAGGTCAACCTCTACTTTCTCATTGTCACCCGGATCCTTGCCCATCTCTCGTTGTCTACAGTTTGTTTGTAGAATGTTGGACATGGATGAAGACATGGCTGACTACTCCATTGACCCTAATCCCTATGGACCCATCTAGATGAGCCCTAGCCATTCGCCGGAGGTGTCAATTTCTAGGCCTCTGGGAGCGACCCTTCTGTTTCTATCTGGTTCACCTCTTCACCATTCCGATCCTCTCCCTTTCGCTCACACCATTCCATTTGCCTAACTCTTAATAGCCTCATCGAACCTTGACTGAACTCCCCTCCCATTGGCTACCCTCCATCTCCTCGCTACCTGCATTCCTCCATCCCCTTCCTTTGATTCGATGTCTCCGGACATCATAAATTTGACACCCTCTACTGCTATCCATTATTCAACAGGTCCGGTCACTACATATGATACCATTCCACTCACATCTAACCCTTCGCATACCTCATGCTCCTCGATTTCACCCAGTCATTCTATCTTGTCGTCTAGATGTTTTTATTCCCCTACAATGAACCCTCGAACTGACACCCCTCTGTTTAAGCAACACGCTTTGAACGCTCATAATTCCCTCTAAGATGACCCAACTGCTCCGCATTCTGGTAAATACAAGAAATTAAAGTGTGTTAAGGCCTCCTGAAAGAATCTGGAACTCTACTTTGGTGTTGGTGTGAAAATGGGGGATGTGGTGGACATGACTAACAAAGTCTTGGTTAGAAGAGTCAGGGGGAGAGTGTACTCTGCTGCCCACTTACATTTATGGGTTATGGAAATTTGGGGGCACATCCTCACGAAACTCTCAAAAGTTACTACCTTGGCTCGGGGTTAGTTTTCACTGAGCTTCCTTAGGGAAGAACACACCACTTGGGTCCTTTCGTATTATTGGCATATCAAAATGGTCCTTGTATTGTTCAAGCATTGGAGCCCATTATTTAACCCTGAACATGAACAACTGGGAGCAGGTCTACTTCGGGTTAGGTTACCTAGACCCCCCCTTAACTTTTGGTCTGAAGATATATTTGTATGTATTGGGAATGCACCTGGTACATTTCTTGACTATGACAAGTCTTATGAAAAGTATGGCAAAAAATACATGGCTCATATACTGGCGTATTTGGAAACTAGAGAGGGACTGGAGGAGTAGATTACACTGCATTGGCGCCATTTCACTCGCATCTAGCTCCTCGACTATGAAGGTGTGCCCTTCAGGTGCAGAAGGTGTCACAAGGTGGGTCACCTCTACAAATATTGTCCACTGGTTATCTCTGCTACTTCCCCTATCAAAGACTCAGTTGCAGTGGCTCCGGATACACCTCCAGATGTTGAAGTCCTCACTTCTCAATCTCAGGGACAACTTTCCACAGACTTTAGGGCTGATCAGATACTGACATCGACCTCTCCCAAGCCACCCTCCCCACTTGTGACGAGATCCTAGGATGCTGCTTTGGCTGCTCCCTCATCAGGTAATTCAACTCCTCTCTTCTCTTCATCCATTTTTAATTCAACTGTTTCTACACATCATCTTCATGTTGCATTTGCATCTATACCTGGCATTTCATCGTCCCCCTTATCATGCCCCCTAGATCTACCCACTCCATCTATCTCCACCACTCCGCCCACTATCCTTGGATTGGATTCCCTTCCTTCTCTGGAGCTCTCTGCCACCTCTGGTCACTCTCACTCTTACAATCTCCGCTCCTGGGTATCCCACCCTCCCAAAAATGCTGGGATTGGGTTGATCTCTACCCCCAAATATACCAAGACATTTAGGGGTATGCACTCTTTCATCTCCAAGTCTATTGTTCAGGCTGCGGTGGATGTGGCTATGGGTTGGAAAACCACTCTCTAAAGGGTTCTTAGAACATTGAACTCCCTCCCCTAGTTTCCATCATGAAATGGATCTCTTTGAACTCTAGGAGCTTGCTTAGCCTTGCCAAAAAACTAGCCCTCAGAATATTATTGGATTCTGAGCCAGGCGACATTATATAGCTGCAAGAAACCCTAGATAAAGCTAATAATATTATCCCTATTCTTCAAGCTATAAAACCAGGCTAGATCTTCCATGCACATGATGTCATTGGAAGATCTAGAGGCATTGTAGTGGGGATCATTGTTTATTGACATGTATATCTACTCTTCAAAGCTTCGAATGGAATTCAGAACCATTAATATATATTCTCTCTGTCTCAACTGGGTTGACATCTGGACTCATCTCTTCAATTTATCCATGTTCAATTCAGACAACCTCAGCATGGGAGGGGACTTGAACTTTTCTATTGGGTTTGAGGAATCATAGGGTAGAAATGCACACCTTGATCCCTTATCAAACTCCATGACCCATCTTCTAGAGCATCACCATCTCATTGACATTCGCATGAACAAACTACAATGAATATGGCACTACAAAAGAACGAGAGACGTTTCTCTAGCTAGGTGATTGGACAAATTTCTCATCAAGGAAAAACTTATTCGGGCTTTGAAAAACTATCGTCAGTGGGTAGGATCAGGTGGAATCTCTGATCACTCTCCTATCTATCTTGAATTGTTTGGTCCCTTCCTGAAGCCTAGGTCCCCTTTTAAATTCAACTCCAATTGGCTTAATCACCCGATTACACCTAGCTGGTCATTGAATTTTGGCTTGCACACTGACCTTCTTAGGCAAGATCAATTTCGAAGGCTTATGTAAAAATATCTTCAAGATCATGATGCTTTCTATCAAATGGGCCAAGGATAAAAGGGATCTAGAAGATCAGTCCCTCAGGAACATAGAAGATAAGTTGGCCGATATTTTGGATGAGCAGGGTAGAGGATTCACATCTGAAGAAGCTAAATCCCATCTCACTGATCTTGAGACCCAAAGATCCAAGATTCTCAAAGACCGGGAGGAAACTTGGCGACTCAGGAGTCGGGCTATATGGTTGAAGGATGGAGATGACAATACAATTTTTTTCATAATTATGTGAAGGGGTTAAGGGCTAGCAATACCATCTAGAAAATGACTACTGAGAATGGATAATATGCCTCCTCCTTTCAACATCTGGCCCATTTAGGCAACACACACTTCCAATAGTTGTTCAAAGCAACCCCTGGGGCATTTATTACAAAAATTCTGTGGATTTTTGGGCTTTTCTCTCACTATGTTAAGCAAGGGAACTCTGAAGATCTTATCAAACCTGTCTCCATGGGGGAGCTAGAGAGCACACTTAAATGGTTTAAAAAAGATAAGATTTAGGGGTCGGATGGGTGTTGCATCGAATTTTATAATTTCCTCTTTGACACCATTGGTCAGGATCTCCTCAGTGTTGTTGAGCAATGAAAGCTTACCAGTCAATTGTATGAGGCAATTAATTACAATTTCATAGCTCTAATTCCCAAAGTGGACTCTCCCATCTCTTTCAATGATTTTAGGCCCATCTCCCTCTGCAACTTCCTATACAATATCATTGCTAAGATCATCACCAATCGCATTAAGCTGATTCTCTCTCAACACATCTTGCCTGAGAAATTTGCTTTCCTTCATAATCGTCAAATCCATGAGGTTGTCGGTATTGTTCAAGAGGACCTCCACTCCATTAAGATTAAGCAGATTAAAGGGTCCATCCTTAATATTGATCTATCAAAGGCATTTGACCAGGTTAGTTGGCTTTATATGAGAGTGCTCCTTACTCATTTAGGCTTCCCCATACCCTTCATTAATTAGATCATGTATTGCATCTCCACAACATCATTCAGTCTTCTCATCAATGACTCACCTACCCATTGTTGAAAATAGAAACAAGAAATGCTAAAAACAACACTGCTATAAATAGTAGTTCGAGTACCAATGTTGGACATAGCAACAAGGAATGAAAAATGGAAGTGCTAAAAATAACATTTCTATAAATAGAATTTTAGGTTACATTCCAATTTTAGTTAGTACCTAAACTAAAATTGAGAATTAAAATTCGAATTTGATCTTAGTAACCATTTGAAAAATAATTAATTAATTCATATTGAGTTAATTAGTTGTAGAAAATCAAACATGAAGTCTATGTGGGGACATGCAACGGTTTCTCCATTGATTGAGGAATTTATCCATTAGTTAAAGAGATAAGGATGAGTTGTAATTTGAGTTGTAATTAGTTAGCTCAGTTAACTAAGTTAAGTCCAGTTAGATTAGTTCTAATTGTTTGTAAAATTAATTGTGAGTTCAGTTAGTTAATTCTTGCATGCATGTAATTGTTGCTTTCCAGATAACTGAATATTCTCTCATAAATAACTCATGCATGTCAGTTCAGTCAGAGACCCAGTTGAGATCAGGGGAAGGGATAATGTACTATCAGTTGGTCGATTTTTCCTATATAGGAAACTCATCCATGCAGAAGGAATTATCTCCTTCAGGACTACGTAGTTACTACTGAGCCAAGTGAGTAGTGTGAGGTGGGAATTCACACAAGTGGAAGCACTGGACCCCAGGAAAAATTGCGCAAGGAAATAAGAGGCTTGGATAATGGAGGATAAGGTTTGTGAGAAGCCTTTGACTATCTATGAGTAGCAGAGGGATTGTACTGAGAGCTGGATAGCCTGTGAGCTAAAGCTTTTTGTAATCCGTACATATTTCCACTTGTATGATAATACAGAGATTGCGGTTTTTAGCTAAGGTTGTCCCCAAAGTATTCTTTTGTGTTTCATGTGTATGATTTCTTCTTCTCTGTTATATGTGTTCTGATTGATCTAGCTCAAATTGATTAAGCTTCCACAAAGTTTGATTGTAGAAGTAGATCTAGTATTTTTCTTTAGGATATTTCATTATCAGGTGACCTATAGTGGGAATTTCTACATGGTATCATAGCAAAGGTGATCAAAGGTGAAGAACAATATACAAGAAGGGAGAAGTTCGAATTTTGAGGCTCCTAAATATAGAAATCAAGTTCTTATCACATCTCAATTTAACCAATGGCGTTCAACAGTTTAAGACTCAAGTATGCCCTTGATGGAAGCTCGAATTATATAGCCTAGAAGGATCAGATGGAAGCAGTATTAGAGGATAACGCTCTAAATGACTTCATTGATCAAGAAGTCCCCAAGCCCACTGCATCTGATGTTAAAGAATTGGTGGAATGGAAGAAATGTGTGGCTAGAACAAGGAGAATCCTCCTGTAGGGAGTTCGAGATCACATAGTCTCGAGCCTCCATGGGAAGGAGACACCGTTTTTGATGTGAAAAACATTGAAAGATCTATATCAAAACAACAATGATAAGAGGAAGTTAGCGCTGAAAGACAAGCTTCGGAAAATCAAGTGTGGAAAGGGCGACACAATCTCTACAAATCTGAACAAGCTCACCTCCTGTAGGGATGAGCTTGGAAGTGTAGGGATCACGATAGCTGATGATGACATGGTGAGTCTTACTCTCTCGGTCTTCCTAAGAGGTGGCATAGCTACCATGACTCAGTAAATGGAACAGAGAAACTTCTAGATTGGGAACGACTTTGGTCGGATCTGATGCAGGAGGAGATAATGAGAAGCGCCAAAGATGGTTCTTCATCCAAGTAGGATGACTAAAATTGTGCCTTAGCAAGTAAGGAGAAGAAAGGGAAGGAGAAGGATTCTCATCCCAAATCGAGTTCTTCCCATGGTGGGAAGAAGTTTGACAAATCGAAAGTGCAATGATTTCATTGTCATGAGGTGGGCCATTTTGCTACAAATTGTCCACTGAAGAAATCCAAGAAGGGATCCTTGGAAGGATCAGAAGGTGAGGCACTAGCCTCATAGCTCGAGTTGGATTTCAAACTCTTCGCATGCATGGTTTCATTCATGGTGGGATGTGGTTGGTTTCTTGACAGTGGAGCTTCTTTCCACATGAATAGTGACAAGAGTTTGTTCAGTACCTTGGAGGAGCAAGATCTCTAGATACTCATAGCGATGGGTAGCGATGAAAAGTATAGTTTCTCAGGTGTAGGCACTATTGTTTTTTAGAGGGAGCATGGAGCTTGCATTACCTTGATAGATGTCATGTACCAAGATGAGGAAAAATTTAGTGTCGATCACAATGCTGGAAGCCAAAGGCTGTGATGTAGTCTTTAGTAAGGGAAATGTTTTCCTTGGACACATCACCACGAGACAGGTGAAGGAGATCAGTTCACGAGTCAAGAACCTGTATGCTCTTCAGGTTCAAGATGTATGCAAAGCCTTGAGGAGCAAGGAAACTCATGGAGACTTGGTGGTTGAGAGGGAGAGTACATTATCTCTCAACATGCATTGCCAGAAGAAGCCTTAGACAATTGTGGAGGAGCCACGATTGGTGAAGCAACTTCGGGAGGTTGTGGAGTAGAAACAACTAGGGAAGTCGAGAGGAGATAGACTGGAGGCATCCACTCATGTAGATACCTCCATTAGGGGGAAATTCAAGCCAAGTGGGCATAGGGATCACATGCATTCATACCTACAGGTAGGAGGTGGGGTGATGTGGAGTGACAGTCGTAAGAAGGCTGGAATAGGGGTAGGATCATTGAGGTACCCAACCTCTTTGATTAGACCTTGCTACGGGAGCCCCAACGAGGAGTAGCAGGACTGGCTGAGTGGGTAGAGATAGATGTGGATGGAGCAGCAGAGTGAGCTACAATGCAGGAATCCCAAGATAGTGCAGAGCTAGCAGGCTGCAACAATGCAAGAGGCACAGGAGTGTTGCACCAGTGTAGGATGACACAGAGAGGTGTGAAACAGTGCAAGATGCATGGAGTGTTGCAGCAGTTCAGTGGTCAGAGAGCGAGCTCTTGTCAGTGGCAGAGGGAGCTTTAGTATCAGAGGGTGCTTCTAGCCCAACAGAGAGGTCGTTGGGAGATTTTTTGTTTCTAGAGTTTTTGGAGCCAATAACACTTGGGAGAAGTGTTGCATGCATAACATTCCAAAGGCTTAGGATCAGGTTTGAGTTGAATGCCTTTCTTGTTGAAAGGGAGTGTTGAAAATATCAACAAGAAATGCTAAAATTAGAAGTTCTAAAAATAGCACTACTATAAAATAGAAGTTCGGGTACCAATGTTGGACATAGCAACAAGGAATGAAAAATGGAAGTGCTAAAAATAACATTGCCATAAATAACATTTCGGGAAAGATTCCAATTTTACTTAGTCCCTGAACTAAAATTGAGAAGTAAAATTCGAATTTGGTCTTAGTAGTTGTTTGAAAAATAATTAATTAATTCATCTTGAGTTAATTAGTTGTAGAAAATCAAACATGAAGTCTATGTGGGGACATGCAACAATTTCTCCATTGATTGAGGAATTTATCCATCAATTAAAGAGATAATGATGAGTTTTAGTTTGAGTTGTAATTAGTTAGCTCAGTTAACTAAGTTATGTCGAGTTAGATTAGTTCTAACTCTTTGTAGAATAAATTGTGAGTTCAGTTAGTTAGTGCTTGCATGCATGTTACTGCTGCTCTCTAGATAACTGAGTATTCTCTCATAAATAACTCATGCATGTCAGTTCAGTCAGAGACCCAGTTGAGATCAGAGGAAGGGATAATGTATTATCGGTTGGAGGATTTTTCCTATATAGGAAACTCATCCATGGAGAAGGAATTATCTCCTCCAGGATTGCGCAGTTAATACTGAGCCAAGTGAGTAGTGTGAGGTGGGAATTCACACGAGTGGAAGCACTGGACCCCAGGAAAAACCACACAAGGAAATAGGAGGCTTGGAGGGTAGAGGAGAAGGGTTGTGAGAAGCCTCTGACTATCTATGAGTGGCAGAAGGATTATACTGAGAGCTGTATAACTTGTGAGCTAAAGATTTGTGCAATCCAGACATATTTCCACTTGTACGATAATACAAAGATTGGGGTTTCTAGCTGAGGCTTTCCCCAGAGTATTCTTCTGTCTTTCATGTGTATGATTTCTTCTTCTCAGTTATACGTGTTGTGATTGATCTAGCTCAAATTGATTAAGCTTCCCCAAAAGTTTGATTGTAGAAGTAGATCTAGTATTTTTCCTTAGGATATTGCATTATCAGGTGATCTACAATGGTAATTTCTACACCCACTTCTTTCATACTGAGAGTGGAATTAGACAAGGATGTCCTATCTCCCCTCTCCTTTTTCTCCTGGTAATGGATGGGCTGAGTAGACTTATTCATCAGGCCAAAACGGATGGGTGACTAGAAGGTCTTAAAATCACTGAATATTGTACAATTTCCCACCTCCTATTTATCGATGATATACTCATTTTTCTCATTTGTAGTATTCGATACTCCTCTATATTTCATGATATTTTGATGCTCTTTTAGGATGTTACATGTATGGAATCAAATAGGAAGAAATCCACAATTAGCTTCTCTGCTTGCTCTCCTCAGGAAATGCAAGCTACTATACAAAATTGTCCCTTCCAAAGACTACATCTAGACGAAGGACTCAAATACCTTGGATTCTCTATCAAACCTCATTACAAAATAACATATTGGACATGGCTGGTGGTTAAGGTTGAAAAGAGGGTTCTCAACTGGAACCATAGGTTCCTCTCTAGAGCTGGGTGATTAGCTGTCATCAAATCAGTCTTGGAGGCAACACTGGTGTATTGGATGTCTTTGGGATGGATTCCCAAAGGTATCCTCTCTCGAATTCAAAAAATATCTTGCAGATTCCTTCCGAATGGCCACAATGAAGGGAGACCCTTTGCTTGGGTGGGATAGGGCCACATTACGTTCCCAAAGAAGTGGGGTGGTTGGGGTTTGAAAGACCTTCCATCCTTCTCTCATCCACTAGCAACTAAGATGAGATGGCTCATGCTTACCTCACACATCCTATGGACAGAGGTGGTGCATTTCAAATACATCTGGCCACTTCAGATAATGGAATGGATTCGGCTCCCAGCATGGCATAAAATAGGTATTTCTTCGATATGGCAAGTTGTCCTTCATTCACTACCCACCATCAGGAATGGACTTGTCTGGTGCATCCATGATGGCCAATCAATGTGGATAGGCATGGATCCATGGACAGGTGGTGGTAATATGCTCTGACATCCACCTGACCTAATTCTTTTCCTTAAGCACCATGACATCCATAGAATTGCCAACATTGTTGATATGGAGCACACCACCATATTCACTCAATCTTGGAAATTGGCAAAGATATTAGGCATCCCTGATCAGTGGCACCAGATTTTGACTGATTATAGAAATTTTTTGATAGAATCACATGTTCACATCATGGAGGGTGCTGATGAACTCATCTGGGCTCATGTGGGACATGGTGTATATACACCTAAAGAAGGATACCCTATCATACATGCATCCCACACTCCTCCTGCATTTGTAGACTAGTGGAAGTCCATATGGAAGCTCGAAGAACCTCCACAAACAAGACTATTAATGTGGAATATCTTAAGAAAAAAAATGCCCACTAGGAGCACTTTGATACAAAGGTACTTTCACAACACTTCCTAGTGTGTTTTATGTCATTTGGAATAGGAACCAACTGATCATCTATTTATCCATTGTCCCATTGTGATTGATTTATGGACACAGATTCTCAATTCTCTCTCCATTACTTTCTGATGGCATAGAAATACCATTGTTGAGGCATGGAATCACTAGAGAGAGGGGACCGCGAACCTAAAACTCCATTGTCTTCCCCTAATTATTAGTTGGACCATTTGGCTGAATAGGAATGGAGTTATCTTCAGGGACATAGTTGTCTGTTGGCATGTCTCCATTTCCCATATTATCAATGCATACAACGAAATCCCAGATGTGGACTCTTCTCCTCCTGTTCGGGCTGTGATCCTAGAAGTTATAAACCAAAATCTGCCATGGGCTTATTTTGACGGTGCTGCACAGGAACAAGGTTGTTGGGGGGGGGGGGGGGGGGGGATATGCTATTCCACCAAACTCAATACCTTATTTTTCATATCCATATGGGGTCTAGGTTGGGAAAAAATAACTTTTTCGAATTGATCACCCTTTGACACTTGCTCCACTTTGCACTTACACATGAATGCAGACATCTACGGGTATCCTAGGACTCAAAAATCATAATAAATTGGCTCAAAAATGCATCTGGATGTCATATGCACTCACGCAGAAATATTTTGGATGAAGTTATGTTATTTAAGTCATAATTTTAATATATCTCTTGTCAACATATTTACAGGGAGCGCAATTAGGTTGTTGACCTACTATCCAAGGCGGCCACAGACCAGCGCAGGGGGATTTGGCTCATAAAGGAATAGTAGGGTGAAGAGCATTTCCAATACTATCACCGACCGTACATATATCAATTAGTGGGCCAATAGGCCCTAATTTTATAGTATATTTTTCTCCTTTCCTTAGTCTATGGTATATATTTTTCTATATACAACATCTATAGGAACAACCACAACATACCCTGTTTGGATAGATTTTGTATAGATTACTTTTTGATGGCTACGGCCCAACATGTGGCATATGCCACACATGCATCTACAACATGTAATTTTCTCTTTATAATAGAAAATAGTGATTTTTCCCGGGGAAAAAAATAAAATTAATCAAACAAATATATTTGAAAAATAAAACATGAAACATTTAATCATATTTATTCTTTTCGTAAATTTTTTTAATAATAAAATTCATTCACATATTTAAACTAATAAAACATAAAACATTTAAACTTTCTCTTCATATTTATTCTTTTCTTAGAGACTTTTAATAATAAAATTCATTGACTTATTTAAATTATAATGCTTTTTATGGACACCTAAAGGAGAGAGAGGAATGTTTTTTAGAATTTACATTTCAGGTGAGATACTAATCAACGTTTTGTAGAAGATCTAATTTGTTAGAAATTGTATATTACAGAGCAATGGAACACATAAAATACTGCAGAAATATATACAAAAAACACATAAAACAAGAGAGACACATATATATGTGGTTCACAAAATTTGGGCTACGTCGATGGAGAAACAAACAGTCCTTCCTTTTATCTTATCCAACAAAATAAAGAGATACAACCTACAAGAGATCCATTGTAGTTCCCTCTTTGCTTTGACACACTTTCCTCTCTCTTTCTCATCCAGAATACACATCTACATAGCTCCAATACAATTCCATCATTAATAGTGAGGGGTTACCTTTCAGGGCAAAAAAACTTAAATTAAACATAACTTCTACTGGCAGATTTCCACTTAATGAACAACCCAAATAGATTACGAAATTACACCATTTTACAAGGGAAAATTACATCTATTTTTAGCTTTGGGGACACTGCCACGATCCTTGGCCAAGGGGGGGCATTTAAAGAATCATTGTCAGCCCCCCTAGACTTCCTTGGAGGCACGAAAAAATGGGCAGCCTTGCCGCCCCATTATGACCCAGGGTCCACTACGATGATACCTTTGAATAAAGAATATAACCAAGCTCCATACCAAAAAATCTCCCACTTGGAGACTGATTATAACAACTCCACCAATGCTTCATTTGTTGTATAATGACTCCACTTTGGACCTTAATGTTTCTCATCTTCATCATCATACTTGAAGACCAACTGAAACCGAGAAGAATCTCAGTTTCTCCATGGTTACAACTTTTGTTAACATATATGTAGGATTTTGGCTAGTGTGTATCATTTCCAACTTCAACTGTCCATCTTCCAACACTGACCATATGAAATGGTACTTGAATTTTATATTTTTAGTATGGTAATGAAATGTAGAGTTCTTTGGAAGATGTATGGCACTCTAACTGTCACTGTATAACTTGCCCAACTCTTGCTTCTTACCCAATTCATCCAAAAACCTTTGTAACCAAATCATTTCTTTACTAGCTTCTGTAGCAACAAAATACTCTCCTTCCGTCGTTGAGAGTGAAACAACACTTTATAGTTTTGAAACCCAAATAGTACTTGTTCCACCTAGAATAAACACATACTTTGTGGTACTCCTCCTGTTATCTCTATCACCCGCAATATCTGCATCAACATATCCATGTAGAGAAATGTTTGATCCACCAAACGATAATGCTTGATTTGTGGTACCTCTCAAATACCTGAGAATCCACTTCACTTCCATCCAATGTTCTTTTCCTGGATTTTTCATGTACCTGCTTACAACTCCCACTGCATGTGAAATATTAGACCTTGTGAAAGCCATTGCATACATTAGGCTTCCAACTGTTGATTCATATGGAACTTTAGACATATAAGCCATTTCTTCCTGAGTCTTGGGAGAAACCTCCTTACTTAGTTTCAAATGGCTAGCCAAAGGTATACTAACTAGTTTTTCATTCTAGATATTAAATCTTTTTAAAACCTCTTGTATGTAATCACTCTGAGACAATGTTAATTTTCAACTCTTGTTGTCTCTAGTTATTCTCATACCAAGGATTTGTTTTGCAGCACTCAAATCCTTCCATTGCAAATGAGTTTTCCAGTTTTATTTTCAGCACATTTATTTCCTACATGTTAGAACCTGTAATAAGCATGTCATCTACATACAATAACAATATAATGTAGCTCCCATCATTTTTCCTTTTGAGATAAAGAAAAGGATAAAAGTGACATCTAGTATAACTTTGTTTAGACACAAACCTATCAAATTTTAGATAGCACTACCTCGGAGCCTGTTTTAATCCATACGAGCTCTTCTTCAACCTTCACACTAGTTTCTCCTTCCCTTTTACCTCATATCCTTTTGGTCGTTGCATATATCTCTTCCTCCAGATACCCATAGAGAAAGGTTTTCTTTACATCTAACTACTCAAGATGCAGATATTCAACTACTACTAGAATTAAAATAGTTCTGATTGAAGTCATTTTATCAACAAGAGAAAATATCTCATGAAAGTCTATACCCTTTTTCTGTGCAAACCCCTTCACCACAAGTTTATCTTTATACCTTTTTTTACCTCCATCTTCTTTATTCAACCTATCAACCCAATTTATTCTGCAATGTTATTTTACCTATAGGAAACCCGACTAAGTCCCAAGTCTGGTTATCTACCAAGGAGTCAATTTCTCCTTTCATGGCTTGCTCCCACTTCTTCTTGGTTTCTACCTGCACTGCTTCTTCATAACTTTCTGCTTCACCAAAATCAGTCAACAATAAATAATATAATGAAGGAGAGTATCATTCAGGGGTTCTACTTATCTTGGTAGATCTTCTAACACCACTTTTAGGTGTTTAAGGTGGTTTTTGTTGTTATGGTTGCAGTTTTCATTGTTCTGGCTGTTTATCATTATGATTTTTAGGCACCTTCACTTTTTCTATGATATCATCAAGCACCATGTATTCTTTGTTTTTTTTTTCCTATTTCTTTTCTTGCATCCGATCCTTATACAAAACTTTTTTATTGAATATGACATCTCTACTCCTAATGATTTTTTGTTTTTCATAATCATAAAAGTGATAACCAAAATCATTAACACCATATCCAATAAAGGTACATTTGTTTGATTTTGCCTCAAGCTTTGTTCTATTTTCTTTATTAATGTGGACAAAGACTTCACAACCAAAAGTCTTTAAAAATGAGTAGTTTACCTTTTTACCTATCCATGCCTCCTCTAGAATACCACCATCCAAGGCACTTGAAGGCCCTACATTTATTAGATAAACAACAATATCTATAGCATCTGCCGAAAATTGTAAAAGCAATCCTACATGAAATCTCATGCACCTTGCATGCTCCATGATTGTCTCCTTCATCTTTTTTGACACACCATTTTCTTGTGGTGTTCCTGGAATTGACTTCTCTCTGTGAATTCGATTCTCTGAACAGTACCTATCAAACTCTTTGTTGCAATATTCACCTCTGTTTTCTGATCCAAGATACTCAACCTCTTTCTTGTCTCATTTTAAACCAAACATTTCCATTTGTTGAATGTATCAAGTACATCGGATTTATTTTGAATACAATAAATCCAGGTTTTTTTGGTTGCATCATCAATAAAAGTAACATAATAACCAAAGCCACTGAGAGATGATACCTGAGCAGGTCCCAATACATTTGTATGCACAAGCTCTAATTTTTCGCTCTTCTTTTCTTTTATAACTCCAAGGAATTTGTCTCTCTCCTGTTTTCCATAAACACGATTCTCACAAAATTCCAAATCAACATGCTTCAAACCTGGCAAAAAATTTCTTGAGTGAAGAAACTACATCCCATTCTCACTCATGTGCCCAAGCCTATGATGCCACAATGTCTTATCTTCTCCTGTAGAGGTTAAAGCATTAAAAAAATTAGAAATACTATTGCATAAATACAATGTACCATCATTTTCTCCTTTTTCTTTTACCAGGGCTCCTTTAGAAACCTTCGAGGTTTTATCTGTAAAAGTAGTTACACAACCTTCACCTCCCAACTACCCCATTGAAATTAGATTTTTCTTCAGATCTAGAACATGCCTTACCTCATTCAATATCCATTGATTTCCATTTTCCTTTTTTATGAAAACTGTACCCATTCCAATGATTTTACAGGGTTTATAATCACCCAATTGGACCTGTCCAAAGTCTCCTTGAACATAATCATGAAAATGTTTTCGATCATGTGTGGCATGGAATGAGGCCCCTAAATCTACCACCTAGGCATCAATAATCTTTTCCAATGAAAGAATGAAAGCATCTTACAATACATCACCTATCACATTCGCTTCATGATTGTTTTATTGTTGAACATTTCCTTCTTTTCCCTTCCGAGAATTGCAATATTTCTTCAGGTGTCCTTTCCTCCCACATTTCCAGCACACTATCCCTGATCTAGACTTGGATCTACCTTTCCTTGACTTACTATATGATATCCTCATCTCTTTCCTTTTTCCATTTTTCTTCCCCTAGTCTATGAAGTCAAAGAATTACTTGATGTCTCACTGGAGCTTTTCTGTTAGGATATTCCGACACATAGGAAATAGTTAAGTACAACTTGGTCTAGTGTAGAGTTAGATAGAGAGTTAGGTAAAGTGTGTTTCTTTACTGTTGTACATTTTGTAACTTACAATCCGACGGTCACGATATGTAGTGATCTGACAGTTCATTCTCTCCTCGGTATTACCGACACTTGATCCGTGGCTTGACACCCGATTGGTCCATGAATTCTATTTAAAGCGCATGGAGGGTCATTTGTAGAGTAATCTGTGCATGAGAGAAACATATGTAAATTTTCATTCTTTTATTAATAAATTGCCTAAAGTGGCCGCGTTGGCTCAGGCCGTGGACTGTTTCCCTCTTTGAGGGTTTTAACCACGTCAAAAATATTGGTGTATTGATCTGCGATCTGGTTGTGAGCGGTTTCCTTTGGTGTTCTATCTGAGGAACTTACCCTGTAAATTCCTGCATGGTATCGGAGCTATTTAAGGGCCGCGTTCATTGGTGATCTAAATTTGAAGCTGGTAGAACTGCATCCGACTGTCGTTTCCTAGATCTACTATTTCTGACTGCTTTCGGGCCGAGAGGACTGCTCTGTTGTGTTGGGAACATCTTTTCTAGTGAGGAACCCCTTTCGTTTCATGCGAAAAGGTTTCTGGTAGCCCTAGCTGCGTCATTTTTAAGATCAGGAGGTATACAGTGTTTATTTGCAGTTTACTGTTATTTTCTCTCTGTTTATTTCGGTTTCGATTTATTTAGCCTTTTTATTACCGGATCTATACCTTTCATTTTTGTGTATGCTCTTTGCCCTGCGACTCTGTGTGATCTGGGCAAATCAGAAACAGAAAGGAATGATTTTTCTCATGCGTATGCTCTTTTCCCTGCGCCTTAGGGTGATCTCGGAAAATCAGAAACATTGAGGAAAATATTTAGTTTCCAGCCAAAGCTAACTTTGAGCTGCAAGGTTCATTTTTGAAAATATTTAGTTTTTCTGCTAAAGCTAACTTCGAGCCATAAGGTTCGTTTTCTTTGCATGTCCGTGTTGGGTTTTATGTTTTTTGTTTTGTAGGGAAAAAGAGCTTCCTCAAAGCAAGCACGCAACCCAAAGCACCCCCCCCCCCCCCCCTCTCTCTCTCTCTCTCTCTCCATTTTCAAGTCTCCATTTTGTGGGGGCGGACATTTTCATTTCCGCACATTCTTGCACTTCGTTGGCAACTTCAACAACTTTTTTTCAAAAAGCCATAACTTCTTCATCCGGAAGCCGTTTTCAGAGCCGTTTTTTTTAAACCAGCCTATTTTTTCGAGATCTACCCATTGGAACACTTATTTTCAGCATCTTTAGCTTCAATTTCCATTAAAATGGAAAGTCAATACCAAATTACCCTTGACAGCACCAACTACTTCCAATGGTTGGCTTACATTGAGGATTTACTTAGAAGTAAAGGTCTCTACAGAATAGCCTCAGGCCAAGAAAAGAAACCGAAGGATGAAGATAAGGCTGCTAAATGGAAAAATAGGTAAGATCAAGCACGTGGATTGATAGCGATGTCTATTTCTCCAGATCTTAGATTCCATATTGCAGAAATTGATACTCCTGATGAAGCAATGAAACAAATCAATAAAGTTTTTGGGATTAAATATGAAATTAGAGCCCATCAACTTGAAAATGAGTTGCTTACATTGGACCCTAATAATTTTTCTTTCATTGAAGATTTCTTTTCCAAGTTCAAGACCCTTAGATATCTTTTGGAAGGTGTTAAAGTTAAGAAAGAAGATAGTAACCTTATCTATTCCATTCTTACAAAGTTGGGACCAGCCTACTCTGTGTTTGTTTCCACCTTCCATTCTGCAAGAGAAGCCTTCATTTCTCAAGGAATAGACTACAAGCCCCCTTCATTTGACTCTTTTTGTGATTCTTTAATAAGAGAACAAGAAAAACTCTTACACCTTGGTCTTCTTAATCTTGGAAACTCTTCCAAGAAAGCGTTAGCCGCCCAGCAACAACCAAATTCAAAGAATCCTAAGAAGTCAGATCCTAAAAAGAATGGTCCTAAACCAAACAAGGGTCCTAAGAAATTTCAGCCCCAAAATGAAAAATCATTTCAACAAAATGATAAGACATAAAAACAAAGGGAAGAAGACTGATAGACATTGCAATTTTTGTAATCGAGATGGCCACCTAGAATCAAAATGCTTTAAGAAGATGGAAGCCTTGGACGCAGCAATGAAGAAGCATAACATCCATTTGGGGCAATCTTCAACTTCAACTTCATCTTCAGGAATGGCACTTTTTGCATGTGGTTGTCAAGCATCTCGGTCTGGCTATGCATTAAATGTATCTTCTTCTTCTCATTCTCATGAGTGGCTCATTGATTCTGGAGCTGTTGGCATTATGATTCAAGTGTTGTCCTTGATGGCAACTCACTCAGAGGTTGGTACAGGTGCTCAAAGGTTGGTACAGGTGATGGCAACTTAATCAGAGGACAGATCTTAGTACAGCATGCCAAGAAAGTTCATACACGCAGGTTCGTTAAGCCCAAGTCACATATACAAGCAGGTTCACTATATACCAAGTCGCGTATACGCAGGTTCTCTATATATCAAGTCGCGTGTACACGCAGGTTGGCTTCAGTAAAAGAGCGTGTATGTGGAAAAGTACCTTTGGTCCGTGGCGGTTAGTCCTTGGAAGTTGTGCCTATGGTTTCGGACCATGGTGTCTCGACGGGCGTGTCGATCCCTCGTTTTGAGGTTGATGGTATTGTGTTACTATGGTTTTGGACCGTGGTATTGTGAAGTACCTAAGGCTATATAAGGAGAAGATCATTAGGCAAAGGGAAATCATTGGGTGTCTGACGAAGTGAGAAGATCTGGTATTGCTGGTTATCTGTTCGGGATGCTTGGCAAGGGTCGGATCTGACAGCGAAGGTATAAGTAATTATTTCTAGATCTGCACGCGGGTTGCCTTTGGTGAAAGCGCGTATACACGCGGCTTTGGTACAGTGAAGTAGCGTATGCATAATAAGATTTGATATTTCAGGTTGCTGCTGATTCTGGTGGTTGTTGTAGAGTTCTGGGCTCTGGTTTGGGTTCTGTGATCTTGATGACAGGGTTTTAGTGATTCAGTATTGGGTTGTTTAATGAATTATGATGCAAGTATAAGTTGATGATTGTATTGCAGTAATGTTTGTTGTGTACTCTTGGATCCAGTCTGAAAATTGATGAAACGTGGTCCCTGAAGGAAAGAAGGTTGTAGGGTTAGCACCTACGTACTAGTAAATGGATCAGCTAGTACAAGAGCTGAGGGGGTTGTAGCTCCCTTCCAGAAGTAGTTGGAAAACGAGAGAGGGTTGTAGCCCTCTGCAGGTTGTAGCCTGCGTACTGGTAAAGGACTGCACCAGTACATTGTAAAAGAAGTTTCTTATTAAAGAAGAAAGAGACGAATTGCAGTAGGTGGTTTTCATCCACATTGGGTTTCCACCTTATATCATGGTGTCCATGTGTGTGGCTCTTGTGTGATGTTCTGTTCTGTTATTCTGCACCTGTTTACTGTTAATATGCTTAATAATGTTTTGATGCATTTACTGAAGATTAAGCTAACTGAATTATAAGATCTCTGGATATACGCGAGTTTCATTAGACACAGCAGCGTGTACACGCAGGTTCACTTAATTGAAGTAGCGTATATGTTTCTGAGTATGAAATTGGAAAGTTTTTACTGATCTGATAATATTGATTCACCCCCCCCCCCCTCTCAGTATTATTTCCAAAAATTGGTATCAGAGCAGGTCCTTTAGAGGAAGCTTGATCGCTTGAAGGAAAGGATCCATCAGAATGGCTAATCCAGAAAGAGAGGCACACATCAGGCCACCAGTCTTTGACGGGAACAATTTTACTCACTAGAAGATAAGAACCACTGCATATCTACAATCACTTGGAGCAGAAGTTTGGGGAATCGTAGAAGGAGGATACAAATTCCCATCAGCAACTCCTACAGATCCAGCAGAGAAAAAGCAATATGAGCTCAATGCCAAAGCTTTTACTGTCCTATTGAGTAGTTTGACTCAATCAGAATTTATGAAGATCATACATTTCAAATAAGCTAAGGAAATATGGGACAAAATTTTTACAAGCTACGAAGGAGATGATCAGGTAAAAAGAGCAAAGCTTCAAACTCTCAGAATCCGGTATGAAACTCTTAAGATGCATAGTAATGAAAGCATAGCTAATTATTTCCTGCGTATGGATGAGATTGTGAATTGTATGAGGGATCTGGGTGAAGAATTTGAGGAAGTTGTCTTAGTTGAAAAGGTTTTGAGATCTCTGTATGCTAAATTTGATTCTAAAGTATCTGCCATAGAAGAAAAGGAGAATGTGCAGAAAATCACCATGTCACAGCTTCACGGGATCTTAACTGCTTTTGAAATGCGACAAGAGGTACCACCAGAGGCCGCATTCGAAGTGTCAGAGGAAGAAGATGAGGTAAATTTTGTCAAGAATCTTGAACAGGGAATTGGACGGTTCAAAGGTAAGCTACCTTTCAAATGTTTTCTATGTGGTAGAGTTGGTCACTATGCTGCTAGATGTCCTCATAACAAAGGAAAGATATCTGAAGAAGATGGTAGAAGCTATTATACCCATATTAAAAGTTCATTCAATGATAGTGAAGATATTAGAAGTCTCATGGCACATAAGAAGAAGAATGCTTCATCCAATAATAGCGAAGATATTAAAAGTCTCATGGCACATGAAGAGAAGAATGCAGAAACAGAAGAAATTTCCAAATTAAAAGAACAATTGGAGACAAAAATCAGGGTAAGGGAGCAATTGCAGGATATAGTAAAGGATCAGAGTACAACTATTCAGAGACTTGAATCAAAGATCCTCTCTCTAAAAGAAGATCTTAAAAAATCAAGAGAACAGAACAGAGAAGATCTTGAAGATCAAGAACATGAAGTGACCAAACTAAAGCGACAAGTGGAAGAAGGAAGAAGAGCTGAAGAAGACCTAAGGAATCAATATCTGAAAAAGGAAGAACAACATCAAGTTGAGGTAAATATCTTGAAAGGTAAAATAGAAGAAAAGGATAAGCTTTTACGATTTCAAGATAATACTAAAGTTTTGGATGATATTCTTAATAGTCAAAGGTCTCCTGCTATCAAGACTGGTCTTGGTTTTCATGAATATGTTGAAGGTGAATCTAGTCCACAAGGTGAGGCAAGAAACTCTAATGAGAAATCTGAAATGCTCAACAAGGAACAACCAAGGAAAGAAATTCCTCAAGGAAGATCCTTTACTCCTAACTATGGACGTGATAGACGATTATTTCCTCCACTGAATAATGTTGAATGTTATGTATGTCATAATCTTGGATATGTTGCAGCCAGATGTAGAAGTAGAATGGTTCAAGAAAGATCATCGCATCCCAGGTATTTCAGAGGATATTGCTTTGCCTGCAATGCATATGGACACAAAGCAATTGATTGTGATAGAAGGAACATGAAAAATATAAGGTGTTATACATGCAACAACTATGGGCATAAAGCAAGGGAATGCAGGAGCAGATTTCAAAATTCAAAACAAGAGGACCATACATCATCACAGTTCCAGGAACTGAAGAAGACAGAGACAGAAAGGTGTGGCATAATTCAGACAGCTGACATAACAGACACAAGGGAATCTGAAAGTGATGAAATTCAGTATTCCATCTTGCATATGCTGATATAATGAAGACAAGTCACGTATATATGCGAGTTACAGGCTGCAAAGTCACGTATATGAAGAAAGGGCAGCATAACAGACCCAGGTTCAGTCATGGTTGGCTCAGGCTCAGGGGGAGCAGAACAGACTCAGGAAATGGTTCAGTCATGGTTGGCTCACACTCAGGGGGAGCATATACTTCAAATAATTCATTGTTGGCATTATGGTTAGAAGTGGCTGATGAAACTAAATGATACATCTTGTTGTTTGATCAAAGGAATAGTATTATAGGCTGATGCTTATGGTACAGATCAGAATGGCTGGTCTTAGAACCTGCATCTGCTCAGGGGGAGCGTGGATAGATTGGTACACTTTGGCATAAACAAAGGGGGACCCAAATCAGAAACTTCAGCATGTACTCAGGGAGAGTATGGATAGCAGTATGGACAGCAGAAGGTATACCAAAGAAGAAAATATCTTGGTCCGCCCTTTCCCCTTGATGTCAAAGGGGGAGAGTGACTTGGTGTGGTGGTTGCCATCAAGTCCAAAGGGGGAGATTGTTGGCATTATGATTCAAGTGTTGTCCTTGATGGCAACTCACTCAGAGGTTGGTACAGGTGCTCAGAGGTTGGTACAGGTGATGGCAACTTAATCAGAGGACAGATCTTAGTACAGCATGCCAAGAAAGTTCATACACGCAGGTTCGTTAAGCCCAAGTCACGTATACAAGCAGGTTCACTATATACCAAGTCGCGTATACGCAGGTTCTCTATATATCAAGTCGCGTGTACACGCAGGTTGGCTTCAGTAAAAGAGCGTGTATGTGGAAAAGTACCTTTGGTCCGTGGCGGTTAGTCCTTGGAAGTTGTGCCTATGGTTTCGGACCATGGTGTCTCAACGGGCGTGTCGATCCCTCGTTTTGAGGTTGATGGTATTGTGTTACTATGGTTTTGGATCGTGGTATTGTGAAGTACCTAAGGCTATATAAGGAGAAGATCATTAGGCAAAGGGCAAGCACTGGGTGTCTGACGAAGTGAGAAGATCTAGTATTACTGGTTATCTGTTCGGGACGCTTGGCAAGGGTCGGATCTGACAGCGAAGGTATAAGTAATTATTTCTAGATCTGCACGCGGGTTGCCTTTGGTGAAAGCGCGTATACACGCGGCTTTGGTACAGTGAAGTAGCGTATGCATAATAAGATTTGATATTTCAGGTTGCTGCTGATTCTGGTGGTTGTTGCAGAGTTCTGGGCTCTGGTTTGGGTTCTGTGATCTTGATGACAGGGTTTCAGTGATTCAGTATTGGGTTGTTTAATGAATTATGATGCAAGTATAAGTTGATGATTGTATTGCAGTAATGTTTGTTGTGTACTCTTGGATCCAGTCTAAAAATTGATGAAACGTGGTCCCTGAAGGAAAGAAGGTTGTAGGGTCAGCACCTACGTACTAGTAAATGGATCGGCTAGTACAAGAGCTGAGGGGGTTGTAGCTCCCTTCCAGAAGTAGTTGGAAAACGAGAGAGGGTTGTAGCCCTCTGCAGGTTGTAGCCTGCGTACTGGTAAAGGACTGCACCAGTACATTGTAAAAGAAGTTTCTTATTAAAGAAGAAAGAGACGAATTGCAGCAGGTGGTTTTCACCCACATTGGGTTTCCACCTTATATCGTGGTGTTCATGTGTGTGGCTCTTGTATGATGTTCTGTTCTATTATTCTGCACCTGTTTACTGTTAATATGCTTAATAATGTTCTGATGCATTTACTGAAGATTAAGCTAACTGAATTATAAGATCTCTGGATATACGCGAGTTTCATTAGACACAGTAGCGTGTACACGCGGGTTCACTTAATTGAAGTAGCGTATATGTTTCTGAGTATGAAATTGGAAAGTTTTTATTGATCTGATAATACTGATTCACCCCCCCCCTCTCAGTATTATTTCCAACAGGAGCTTCTTATCACATGGCCAAAAACAAAGCCATGTTTTCTTCTTTAAATGATTGTAACACCAAAAATATATATGTTGGTGATGATAGATCTCTTAATGTTGTAGGGACTGGAACTATTCATTTAGACAATGGTCAGTTTAATGATGTATTGTGTGTTCCAACCTTATCCTGCAACCTTCTATCTGTATATCAGATAACTCATTCAGGTGAAGGTAAAATCATTGAATTTTCACCTCATGATGTTGTAATCAAGGACTTAAGAGATCCTAAACAGATTTTGGCTACTGGCATTGTTGATGATTCTACAAGGTTGTATAAGTTTCACAACTTTGGGTCATCAAATCTTCCCTCAGTATTTGTTGCTCATAACGATGAAGTGAGAAAACTTTGGCATGAGCGATTTGGTCACTTAAACTATTGCTCCCTTCAGCATCTATGTAAAGAAAATATGGTGACAGGTCTTCCTATGGTATCTTGCAGAGATGGTGTTTGTTCCGGATGTGTACTCGGAAAACATCATCAGGACAGTTTTGAAAAACGTGCCTCTTGGCACGCCTCAGCCCCTTTACAGCTTGTGCATAGTGATTTATGTGGTCCACTTCCAGTTGTGTCATTCTCTGGCTGCAAGTATTTCTTAACTTTCATTGATGATTTCTCCAGACACACTTGGGTATACTTCTTAAAACTCAAGAGTGAAGTATTTAACACTTTTTTGGCCTTCAAGGCCTTTGTTGAAAAACAATCTGGACATCAAATTCTTAAGTTAAGATCTGATAATGGCGAAGAATATGTTAAAAACACATTCATCAACTATTGCATTGAAAATGGAATTCAAATGCAACATACTATTCCATATACTCCACAACAAAATGGTGTAGCTGAAAGGAAGAATCGCACCTTAAAGGAAATGGCTAATTGTATGCTACAATCTAAAGGACTTGGTCTTAGTTTTTGGGCAGAAGCAATTAACTATGCAAATTACATAATAAATCTCACTCCTACTAAGGCTTTAAAGAATATCACTCCAGAAGAAGCATGGAGCTCAATCAAACCAGATGTAATTCACTTTCGTGTTTTTGGAAGTGAAGCGTGGGCCCATATTCCAGATGAAAAGCATAAAGCTTTAGAACCTAAGAGTGAAAAATGTACTTTTGTTGGATATTCTGAAGATGTCAAAGGCTATAGACTTATTCCGTTTAAGTCCAAAAATGTTATCATTAGAAGAGATGTAAAATTTGATGAAAATATATCGGCCTGTGAGCCGAGTCCGGCTGATGTGCCACCTCTCCCTATCTCTTCTACCTTTGAAAACATTTTTTCTTCAGATGATGAAAGTGAGGATGACAATCCTCCCCCACCATCTCAGGATCCTCCTTCAGCTCCTGAGCTTCCAAAATGGGTTCGTGCTACTCGAGATGCAGCAGGTGATCTTGCCCGTGATCCTACAGATCAGCGACGCACACGTTCTCAGTTTGAGAGAGCCTCTTCTTTACTGGCTCAAGATCCAGTAAATTAGGATCCTGGCACCTTTGCAGAAGCTTCAGACCATCCAGATTGGGAAGCAGCTATGAATGAAGAATATCATTCATTATTGGCAAATGATACATGGGATCTTGTTCCTTTACCAAAGGGACGAAAACTTGTTAGATGCAAATGGGTTTACAGAACCAAGTATGGACCAGTTGGGAAAGTTGATAAATATAAAACTCGTCTTGTTTCTAAGGGATTTTCACAGGTTGAAGGCATTGACTACACTGAAACCTTCTCCCCTATTGCCAAAATGAACTCCATCCACCTTGTTCTTTCCCTTGCTGCCTCTTTCAAATGGGAAGTCCATCAGATGGATGTTAAATCTGCCTTCTTGCATGGGGACTTGCATGAAGAAATCTATATGGAACTACCCATTGGCTTCATACAAACAGACTCCAGCCTTGTTTGTCGACTTAAGAAATCCCTTTATGGTCTCAAGCAAGCTCCTCGAGCTTGGTATGCCAAAATGGATAGCTTTCTTTTAGAATCTGGCTTTTCTAGGTGTCATTCTGACAATACTGTCTACACCAAGAAAGTGGGCAACTCTCTTATCATCCTTGTTCTTTATGTTGATGATCTTATCCTTACTGGTAGTGATCCCAACCTTATAAACCATGTGAAGTCTAGCCCTAAAAGGAAATTTGAAATGACAGACTTAGGACACTTACACTATTTTCTCGGTCTTCAAGTCTTGCAATCCAAGGAGGGTATTTCCCTTTCCCAGTCCAAGTATGCTTGTGATATTCTACGTCATTTTCACATGGAAGACTGTAAGCCAGCCCCTTCTCCCTTTCAGTCTGGAGTCAAACTCTCAGTCACTTGTACTTCTCCTGAAGTTGATGCTACCTTATACCGTCAACTTGTAGGAAAACTTTTGTATCTAACCCATACTCGTCCTGACCTTTCCTTCGTTGTTGGCCTTGTTGCTCGGTTCATGCAAAACCCCCGTGAAAGTCATTGGAAAGCAGCTAAAAGAATACTTCGTTATGTTCGAGGTACAGTTCAGTTTGGGATTCATTACGGTGCCGAAGCATCTCCTCTATTGGTTGGTTTCACTGATTCTGATTAGGCTGGTGACCCTGATGATCGGAAGTCTACTGCCGGTTATGTGTTCACTCTTGGTTCAGGACCTATTACATGGGCTTGCAAGAAACAGGGTGCCATTTCTCTTTCGTCAGCAGAAGCAGAGTATCGTGGTGCCGTAGAAGCTAGTAAGGAAGCCTTGTGGCTTCGTCAGATCTTGTCAGAGTTTGGCTTTCAGCAGCAGCATCCAACTACACTTTTGTGTGATAATCAAAGTGCCATTCAGCTATAAGATCCAGTCCAACATTAGCGCAGCAAACACATTGAACTGAACATGCACTTCATCAGAAAGCCCATTCATGAGCATGTTCTTGAAGTGCAATATTGTTCAACAGATGATCAAGTGGCAAACATCTTTACAAAGGCTCTCACAGAGGCGAAGTTCACTAAACTTCGATTTCTAGTTGGAGTTCAGGAAGTTGTCACTAAGGGGGGATAGGCTCTAGTGCCTCCTTCCTTCTCCTATTGTGTCATATTTGTAAGTCCTTTAATCCTATCCCAAGTTGTTCTTAAGGGGGGATGTTAGGATATTCCGACACATAGGAAATAGTTAAGTACAACTTGGTCTAGTGTAGAGTTAGGTAAAGTGTGTTTCTTTACCGTTGTACATTTTGTAACTTACAATCCAACGGTCACGATATGTAGTGATCCGACGGTTCATTCTCTCCTCGGTATTACCGACACTTCATCCGTGGCTTGACACCCGATTGGTCCATGAATTCTATTTAAAGTGCATGGAGGGTCATTTGTAGGGTAATCCGTGCATGAGAGAAACATATGTAAATTTTCATTCTTTTATTAATAAATTGCCTGAAGTGGTTGCGTTGGCTCAGGCCGTGGACTGTTTCCCTCTTTGAGGGTTTTAACCACGTCAAAAATACTGGTGTATTGATCTGCGATCTGGTTGTGAGCAGTGTCCTTTGGTGTTCTGTCTGAGGAACTTACCCTGTAAATTCCTACATTTTCTATCGCATTTCCTCGCTAAGGATTTCACTGACAACATCATCAATCTTTAAAGTTATAGATCCATAGAGAGAGTTACTAATGTCCATAACTAAACCATTCCCACTTTCTCGCAATGAGAATAGAAATAATGGAGCCCTAACTTCATCATCAAAAGTTTCCCCTACAGAACTTAACTATCTGGTAAATGTATTAAATTCATTTAAATGATCAACAATAGATCCACCTTCTAACATCTTCATATTAAATAAATGCTTCATAAGAAATACCTTATTTGAGGTGGACCGTTTTTCATATAGTTTCGTCAATACCGACATTAACGCCTTTGTTGTCATTTCATTTGAAATATTAAAGGCTATCGATGCTGCTAGGCACAACCGTATTGTTTAAAGTGACTTTCTATCAAGAATATCCCATTCTGTGTCTATCATACTCGTCGGCTTCTTTGTATTTCCCCTCAATGGTAGGTACAAATCTTTCTGGTACTAATAATCTTCCATCTGCATCTTCCAAAAGCTGGTAGTTTTGGCTATTCAATTTTTCGACCCTTAAACTACCATCTTCAGCCATTTCTCCCATTTGAACTAGGAACCCTTCTCTCCTACCAGTTTACCATTGAAATAGACTTTTGAATTTGATAATAGTTATAAGAAAATTATACATTACAAAGCAATGGAGCACATAAACTATTGCAAAAATATACACAAAGAAAATGCATAAAATAAGAGAGACACAGATATACGTGGTTCCCCCAATTTAGGCTATGTCCATGGAGAAACAACCAGTCCTTCCTTTTATATTACCCACCAAAATGAAGAGATACAACCTACAAAAAATGCACTTTAATTCCCTCTTTTCTCTCACACAACCTCCTCTCCCTTTCCCACTCAGAATACACATCTACATAGCCACAATACAGTTCCCTCATATATAGCGAGGGGTTGCCTTCTAGGGAAAACAAATCTAAATTAAACATAACTTCTTCTATCATATTTTCTCCTATTGAATGACTTAGATTGACTACGAAATTTCAACATTTTAGAAGGCAATTTTACATCTATTTTTAGTTTCGGGGGCTCTTCCCGCTATCCCCCACCAAAGGGGGGGGGGGGGGGGGGGGGGCGGCTCTAAAGAATCGTTTTCACCCCCCTGAACCTCCCTGGTGGCACACAAAAGAGGGTAGCCTTACCGACCTATTACGAACTAGGGTCCACTATGACAATACCTTTGAATAAAGGAGATAATCAGGCTCCACGCCCAACAATCTCGCACTTGGAGACTGATTATACCAACTCCACCACTACTTCATTTGCTCAAAAATGAATCCACTTTGGACTTGAATATTTCTCATCTTCATCATCATACTTGAAGACTAACTATAACTGAGCAGAATCTCAGTTTATCCCTAGTTACAACTTTTGTTAACATATCTACAGGATTCTGTCTAGTGTGTATCTTTTCCATCTTCAACTATCCATCTTCCAACACTGACGGTATGAAATGGTACTTGAGTTGTATATGTTTAGTCTTGGAATGAAATGTAGAGTTTTTTTACAAGATGTATGTCACTTTGGCTGTCATTGTGTAGTTTGCCCAACTCTTGCTTCTTACCCAATTCATCCAGAAACATTTTTAAACAAATCATTTATTTACTAACCTCTCTCGCAACAACATACTTTGCTCTTGTAATTGAGAGTGCAACAACACTTTGCAGTTTTGACACCCAAATGACAACTATTCCACCTACAATAAACACATACCATGTGGAGCTCCTATTGTTATCTCTATCACCTATCATATCTGCATCAACAAATCCTTGTACAGCAATGTTTGAACCACCAAAGCATAATGCTTGATTTGTGGTACCTCTCAAATAATTGAGAATCAACTTCACTGCCATCCAATGTTCTTTTCCCTGATTGTTCATGTACCTGCTTACAACTCCCACTGCATGTGAAATATTAGGCCTTGTGCAGACCATTGCATACATTAGGCTTAGGACTACTGATGCATATGGAACTTTAGACATATAATCCATTTCTTCCTGAGTCTTGGGATACACTTCCTTACATAGTTTGAAATGGCTAGCCAAATGTACACTAACTAGTTTTACATTCTGCATATTAAATCTTTTCAACACCTTTTGTATGTGCTTACTCTGAGACAATGTTAATTTTGAATTCTTCCTGTCTCTAGTTATTCTCATACCAAGGATTTGTTTTGTAGCATCCAAATCCTTCATTGCAAATGAATTTACCAATTTTCTTTTGAGCACATTTAATTCCCGCATGTTAGAACCTGCAACAAGCATTTCATCTATATACAATAACAATATAATTTAGCCGCCATCATTTTTCCTTTTGACATAAACACAATGATCAGAGTGACATCAAGTATAATCTTGTTCAACATAAACCTGTCAAATTTTAGATAGCACTACCTTGGAGCCTATTTTAAGCCATACAAGCTCTTCTTCAACCTGCACACTAGTTTCTCCTTCCCTTTTACCTCATACCCTTGTGGCTACTGTGTATATATCTCTTCCTCTAAATCCCCATGGAGAAAGGTTGTGTTTATATCTAACTATTCAAGATGGAAATCTTCAGCTGCTACTAGACTTCAAATATTTTTGATTGAAGTCATTTTAGCAATAGGAGAAAAGATCTTATCATTGTCTATACCCTTTTTTTGTGCAAATCCCTTCACAACAAGTCTAGATTTATACGTTTTTCTACCTCCATCTTCTTCCTTCAACCTATAAACCCATTTATTCTGCAATGTTGTTTTACGTGTAGGCAACCTGACTAAGCCCAAGTCTGGCTTTCTACTAAGGATTCCATCTCTTTTTTCATGGCTTGCTCCCACTTCTTCCTGGTTTCTACCTTCACCACTTCTTCATAACATTTTGGCTCACCATAATTAGTCAACAATACATAATGTAATGAAGGAGAGTATCATCCATGGGGTCTACTTATCATGGTAGATCTTCTAACACCACTTTCAGGTGTTTGAGGTGCTTGTTGTTGCTGTGGTTTTAGCTGCTATTTTTCTGGCTATTGATCATTATGATTTTTAGGCACCTTTGCTTTTTTTTTTATCTCATCAAGCACTATTTATTCTCTTGTTTCTTTCTCTTATTTCTTTTCCCGCATTTGATCCTTATATAAAGCCTTTCATTGAATTTAAAATCTCTGCTCCTAATGATTTTGTGTTTTTCATAATCATAAAAACAATAACCAAATCATTAACATGATATCCTATAATAGCACATTTCTTTGATTTTGCCTCAAGATTTGTTCTATTTTCTTTATTAATGTGGACAAAGGCTTCACAACCAAGAGTCTTTAAAAATGAGTAGTTTACCTTTTTACCTATCCATGTCTCCTCTGGAAAACCACCATCCAAGGAACTTAAAGGCCCTCTCTTTATTAGATAAACAAAAGTATCTACACCATCTACTGCAAATTGTAAAGGCAATCTTGCATGCAATCTCATGCACCTTGCACAATCCATGATTGTCATGTTTATCCTTTCTGACACACCATTTTCTTGTGGTGTTCTTGGAACTGTCTTCTCTCTTCAAATTCCATTCTCAGAACAATACCTATCAAACTCTTTCCTGCAATATTCACCTCCATTGTCTGATCCGAGACACTTCAACCCTTTTCCTGTCTCATTTTTAACTAAAACTTTCCATTTCTTGGAAGTATCAAATACATTAGATTTATTTCGAATACAATAAATCCAGTTTTTTTTGGTTTCATCATCAATAAAAGTAACATAATAACGAGAGCCACCGAGAGATGATACCTAAGCAGGTCCCCATACATGCGTATGCACAAGCTATAAATTTTGTCTCTTCTTTTCTTTCCCAACTCTGAGGAATGTGTCTCTCTTCAGTTTTACATAAACACAATTCTCACACGATTCCAAATCAACATGCTTCAAACATGGCAAGAAATTTCTTGAGTGAAGAATCTCCATCCCCTTCTCACTCATGTGCCTAAGCCTATGATCCCACAATGTCATATCTGCTCTTGTAGAGGTTAATGCATTAACATAATTAGGAATACGATTGCATAAATACAATGTATCAACCTTTTCTCCTTTTGCTATTATCAAGGCTCCTTTAGTGAGCTTCCATATTTTATTTATAAAAGTACTTACACAACCCTCACCTTCCAATTGCCTTGTTGAAATTAGATTTTTCTTCAGATATGGTACATGACTTACCACCTTCAATAGCCATTGATTTTCATTTTGTTGTTTTATGAAAAATGTACCCATTATAATCTCTTTACAGGGTTTATCATCACCCAATTGAACCTGTCCAAAATCTCCTTAAACATAATCATGAAATTTTTTCTTATCAGGTGTGGCATGGAATTAGGCCACTGAATCTACCAGACAGGTACCAATAATATTTTCTAATGAAAGAATCAAAGAATCTTACAACACATCACCTGTCACATTCGCGTCATTATTGTTTTCTTGTTGTGCATCTCCTTCTTTTCCCTTCTGAGACTTGCAATCTTTCTTCAGGTGTCCTTTCTTCCCAAATTTCTAGCACACTATCCCCGATCTGGAATTGGATCTTACTTTACTTCAGTTACTGTGATATCATTGACTCTTCCCTCTTTCCATTTTTTTCAACTAGTCTCTACACTCAAAGAATTACTTGATGTCTCACCGATGATTTTCCGTCGCATTTCTTCGTTAAGTATTTCACCAACAACATCATCAAACTTTAAAGTACTAGATCTAGAGACAAAGTTACTAATGGCCATAACTAAACCATTCCAACTTTCTGGCAATGAGCATAGAAATAATAGAGCCCTAACTTCATCATCAAAAGTTACCCCTACATAACTTAACTAATTGGTATTTGTATTAAATTCATTTAAATTATCAGCAATAGATCCACCTTTTGACATCTTCATATTAAATAAATGCTTCATAAGAAATTCTTTTTTTGAGGCTGAGGGTTTTTAATATAGTTTGGAAAATATTGACATTAACCCCTCTGTTGTCGTTTCATTTGAAATATTAAAGGTTACCGACGCTGCTAGGCACAATCATATTGTTCGAAGTTACTTTCTGTTGAGAATATCCCATTCTCTACCTATTATACTTGTCGACTTCTTTATCTTTTTGCTCAATGGTAGGTATAGATCTTTCTGGTACAAATAATCTTCAATATGCTTCTTCCACAGCTTGTAGTTTTGGCCATTAATTTTTTTGACCCTCAACCTACTATCTTCTGCCATTGCTACCACTTAAATGAGGCACCGTTATCTACTATGCGTTTATCAGCCAAATAGACCTTCGGCTCTGATACTAGTTGTTAGAAAATTATATATTATAGAGCAATAGAACACATAAAATATTACAGAAATATACACATAGAAAACGCATAAAACAACAAAGACACATATATACGTGGTTCACCCAATTTGGCCTATGTCCACTGAGAAACAACCAGTCCTTCCTTTTATATTATCCATCAAAATGAAGAGATACAACCTACAACAGATGCATTGTAATTCTCTCTTCACTCTCACACAATCTCCTTTCTCTTTCTCGCTAAGAATACAGATCTACATAACTACAATAAAATTCCCTCATATAGCAAGGTGTTCCCTTCTAGGAAAAAACCCTAAATTAAACATAACTTCTGTCGTTAGATTTCTGCCTATTGAGCGACCCAGATTGACTACCAAATTACAACATTTTACAAGGCAATTTTGCATTTATTTTTAGTTTTTGGGGTGCTGCACCCAACCCCCCACCAATGGGGGAGCTCTAAAGAATTGTTGTTTCCACCCGTGGACCCCCCTGGAGGTGTGTAAAATCTAGCGGTGTTTCCACCCCATTACGAACTGGGCTTCACTGCAACAATACCTTTGAATAAAGAAGATAATCAGGCTCTGCACCCAACAATCTCCCACTTGGAGACTGATTATAGCAACTCCACCGCTGCTTCATTTGGAGGACAATGACTCGACTTTAGACCTAAATATTTCTCATCTTGATCATCATACTTGAAGATCAACTGAAACCGAGAAAAATCTTAGTTTCTCCCTCGTTACAACTTTTGTTAACATATATGCAGGATTCTGGCTAGTGTGTACCTTTTCCATCTTCAACTGTCCATCCTCCAACACTGGCCATATGAAATGGTACTCGAGCTATATATGTTTAGTCTTGGAATGAAATGCAGAGTTCTTTGCAAGATACATGACACTCTGGATGTCACTGTATAACCTGCCCAAATCTTTCTTCTTACCCAATTCATCTAGAAACCTTTGTAACCAAATATTTTCTTTAGTAGCCTCTATAGTAGAATCATACTCTGCTTCCATCGTTGAGAGTGCAACAACACTTTGTAGTTTTGAAACCCAACTGACAACTGTTCCACCTACAATAAACACATACTCTGTGGTGCTCCTCCTGTTTTCTCTATCACTTGCCATATCTACATCAACATATCCCTATAGATCAATGTGTTTGATCCACCAAGGCATAATGCTTGATTTGTGGTACCTCTCAAATACCTGAGAATTCACTTCACCGCGATCCAATATTTTTTTCCTGGATTGTTCATGTATATGGTATTCCCACTGCATATGCAATATTAGGCATTGTGCAGACCATTTCATACCTTAGGCTTCCAACTGCTGATGCATATGGAACTTTAGACATATAAGCCATTTCTTCTTGAGTTTTGGGAGACACCTCCTTACATAGTCTGAAATGGCTAGGAAAAGGTATACTAGGTGGTTTTGCATTCTTCATATTAAATATTTTCAACACCTTTTCTATGTACTCACTCTAAGACAATGCTAATTTTCGATTCTTCTTGTGTTTAGTTATTTTCATACCAAAGATTTGCTTTGCAAGACCCAAATCCTTCATTGCAAGTGAGTTTTCCAATTTTCTTTTGAGCACATTTATTTCATACATGTTAGAACCTGCGAAAAGCATGTCATCTATATATAATAACAATATAATGTAGCTACCATCAATTTTCCTTTTGAGATATACACAATGGTCAGAGTGACATCTAATTTAATCTTGTTCAGACATAGACCTGTGAAATTTTAGATACCACTGCCTTCGAGCCTTTTTTAAGCCATACAAGCTCTTCTTCAACACGCAAACTAGTTTCTCCTCCCCTTTTACTTGATATCCTTGTGGCTGTTGTATATATATCTCTTCCACCAAATCCCCATGGAGAAAGGTTGTCTTTACATCTAACTACTCAAGATGAAAATATTGAGCTGCTACTAGACTTAAAATAGTTATGATTGAAGTCATTTTAACAATAGGAGAAAATATCTCATAAAAGTCTATACCCTTTTTCTGTGCAAACCCCTTCACCACAAGTCTAGCTTTATACCCTTATCTACCTCCATTCTCTTCCTTCAGCCTGTAAACCCATTTATTTTGCAATGTTGTTTTATGTGCAGGCAACCTAAATAAGTCCCAAGTTTGGTTATGTACTAAGGATTCCATGTCTTCTTTCATGGATTTCTCCCACTTATTCCTAGATTCTACTTGGAATACTTCTTGATAACATTCTGGTTCACCAAAATCAATCAACAATACATAATATAATTAAGAAGAGTATCGTTAAGGGGGTCTACTTATCCTCGTAGATCTTCTAACACCACGTTCATGTTTGAGGTGCTTGTTACTGTTATGGTTGCATCTATTGCTTTTCTGGCTGTTGATCATTATGATTTTTGAGAACCTTCACTTTTTCTGTGATCTCATCATGCATTGTGTATTCTTCGTTTTATTTTTCCTGTTTCTTTTCCTGTATCTGATCCTTATACAAAACATTTTGATTGAATATAAAATCTCTGCTCCTAATGATTTTGTATTTTTCCTAATCATAAAAGCGATAACCAAAATCATTAACACGATATCCAATAGAGGTACACTTCTTTGATTTTTCCTCAAGCCTTGTTTTATTTTTTTTATTAATATGGATAAAGGATTCAGAACCAAAAGTCTTTAAAAATAAGTATTTTACCTTTTTATCTATCCATGCCTCCTCTGGAATACCACAGTGCAACGAACTTGAAGGCCCTTTGTTTGTTAGATAAACAAAAGTATCTACAATATCTGCCCAAAATTGTAAATGCAATCTTGCATGCAATCACATGCACCTTGCACGCTCCATGATTGTCCTGCTCATCCTTTCTGACACACCATTTCCTTATGGTGTTTTGGAACCATCTCCTCTCTATGAATTCCATTCTCTAAACAGTACCTATCAAACTCTTTGCTGCAATATTCACCTCCATTGTCCGATGTGGGACACTTCAACGTTTTTTCTCTCTCATTTTCAACCAAAGCTTTCCATTTCTTGAAAGCATTAAATACACCATATTTATTTCGAATAAAAAAAATCCAGGTTCTTCTAGTTGTATCATCAATAGAAGTAAAATATTAATGAGAGCTACTGAGAGATGATACATGAGCAGGTCCCCATACATTTGTATTCACAAGCTCTAATTTTTTTACTCTTCTTTTCTTTCCCAACTCTGAGGAATCTTACTCTCTTCTGTTTTCCATAAACACAATTCTCACAGAATTCCAAATCAACATGCCTCAAACCTGACAACAAATTTCTTGATTAAAGAATCTACATCCCCTATGATGCCACAATGTTATATTTGCCCCTATAGAGGTTAAATCATTAAGATAATTAGAAATACCATTGAATAAATACAATGTACAAGCCTTTTCTCCTTTTGCTATTACCACATCTCCTTTAGTGACCTTCCAGTTTTCATCTGTAAAAGTAGTTACACAAACTTCAGCTCTCAACTGCCCTGTTGAAATTAGATTTTTATTCAAACTTGGAACATGCCTTACCTCCTTCAATAGCCATTGATTTCCATTCTTCTCTTTTATGAAAATTGTACCCATTCCATTGATTTTACAGTGTTTATCATCACCCAATCGAACCTATCCAAAATCTTGTTGAACACAATCATGAAAATGTTTCCTATCAGGTGTACCCTGGAATGAGGCCATTGGATCTATCACCCAGGCATCAATAATATTTTCTAATGAAAGAATCAAAGAAACTTACAACACATCACCTATCACATTCGCTTCATGATTGTTCTTTTCCTCCACGTCTCCTTATTTTCCCTTCCAAGAATTGCAATATTTCTTCGGGTGTCCTTTCTTCCCACCTTTCCAACACACTATCCCTGATTTAAACTTGGATATTCCTTTCCTTGATTTACTACGATATCCTCAGCTCTTTCCTCTTTCCATTTTTCTTCCCCTAGTCTCTGCAATCAAAGAATTACCTGATGTCTCACCAGAGATTTTCCATTGCATTTCCTTACTAAGGATTGCACCGACAACATCATCAAACATTAAAGTACTAGATCAAGAGATAGAGTTACTAATGGCCATAACTAAAGCATTCCAACTTTCTCGCAATGAGCATAGAGATAATAGAGTCCTAACTCCATCATCAAAAGTTACCCCTATAGAAATTAATTGACTGGTAACTATATTAAATTCATTTAAATGATTAGCAAAAGATCCACATCCTTGCGTCTTCATTTTAGATAAACTCCTCATAAGAAATACCTTATTTAAGGCTAAGAGCTTTTCATATTGTTTGGCTAATGCCAAAATTAACCCCTCTATTGTCGTTTCCTTTGAAATATTAAAGGCTACCGACGCTGCTCAGCACAACCACATTGTTCCAAGTGACATTCTGTCGAGAATATCCCATTCTACGTCTGTCATACTCGTCGGCTTCTTTGTCTTTCCTCTCAATGGTAGGTACAAATATTTCTAGTACAAATAATATTCTATCTACATCTTCCACAACTGGTAGTTTGGTTGTTAAATTTCTCGACCTTAAACTTATCATCTTCCGCCATTGCTCCCACTCAAACCAAGAACTCTTCTCTCCTGCGAGTTTATCGACCAAATAGACCTTCGACTCTGATACTAGTTGTTAGAAAATTATATATTACAGAGACATGGAACACATAAAGTACTGTACAAATATACACATAGAAAACACATAAAACAAGAGAGACATAGATATACATGGTTCACCCAATTTGGGCTATGTCCATGAAGAAACAACCAGTCCTTCCTTTTATATTATCCAACAAAGTGAAGAGATACAATCTACAACAAAACTGTTGTAATTCTATCTTTGCTCGCACACATGCTCCTCTCTCTTTCTCACTCTAAATACACTTCTACATAGCTACAATACAATTCCATCATATATAGCTAGGGTTTTCCTTCTATGGAAAAAAGACTCTAAGTTAAACATAACTTCTACCGTTAGATTTCCAACTAATGAAAGATCCATATTGACTACAACATTACAACATTCTACAATGCAAATTTACATCTATTTTTAGCTTCGAGGGCTCTACCCTCGATCCCCTACCAAAGGGGGTGCTGTAACGAATCATCTTCGCCCCCCCTTGGATCCCCCTGTCACCGCGCAAAAGCGGGTGGCGTTGTTGCCCCATTACGAACTAGGTTCCATTGTGGCGATAATTTTGAATAAAGAAGATAATCATGCTACACACCCAATATAATTTAGTTTGATTAATTAAGTATCTATATTTTTATATGAAAGGTTTGATTTCTTTAAAATATAATTGGTAAGTTTAGGTTTTAGGAATATAAGTAATGTTATTTAAATAAGATTTACATTCTAATTAAAAATTAAATTAAAATTATTATTTTAATAATTATGTAATTGTTTGAAACAAACTTTACAATTTACAATTGTTTTGAAAAACACTCTACACTTTGAATTGGTGATAAAAGTAATATGCAAACTGTGAAAATTAAGAGATTCAAGGTTTAAATCTCCCTAGTCATGACCTTGTTACTAAGATATCCAAGGTTCAAATCTCTCAGGTTGTGACCTTGTTTATGGAGAGGAGGATAGAGAGTAGACCCCAGAGGTTTCAAGCACCTACACGTGAGATAATGTGAAAAAAAGAAAAAGAAAAAGAGAAAGACACTTTACAATTTAATATGGGAGAGATGTTGTCCCATAATGTTACATTAAAAGAATTATATTATTTAACCAAGTTTTAAGTTTCAATATAGAATTAAATTAAAATTATTGATGACGATGATGTTTAAGGTCCAAGATATGGTATCTCACACCATTAATTGAGATTCTTTAACATTTTATTTCCATAATCTAAAATAAGGGAGAGAAGATCATTGCATTTTTTCTACTTAACAAGTAGCAAAGATTCTAAAAACTTCTTTTGATCTTCAACCCTTTCAGAATCACAAAGGTGACACATTTTCATCCCAAAGTGTCTTGGGAATTCACCAATGCCATATCTCACTTTGAAGCTCATGAGAATTAGATCTAATCTTGGCAATGTTCATCATGGTTTTGACCTATGGTGTTGTAAAAATTTCTATTTACAAATTATAAATTTCTGTGGGTTTTATCAAATGTGCTATGAAATAAGATTTTTTGGGAATGTGGTATTGATAGGTCATTTACCAATTGCGATAACCCTCAAGGTTTGATAGGTATCAAATATTTAAAAGAGGTTTGCATCTTAAGAGATTTCATCCCTCGACCCTCAAATCTCTTTTCAATCTAAAAAAAGGTTTTACATCTCAAAGAGATTTGAACCCTCTAGGAGGGGAGGAGAATTTGACCCAGTGATCTCTCAACCAATTGAGCTAACCCTCAAGGCTTGAGAGAGATCAAATCTCCTTTTGACTCCAAAAGATTGCATCTCAAGAGGTTTGTTCTCTTTATGAGTGGAGGGGAATTTGGCCATGCTACCTCCCAATGGAGAGGTACTTAGCATAGATAACTCAAACAATTGAGAGAACACTAAGGCTTAAATATATGTATGTTTAATTTATATATTAATTCATTTTGTAATTTATAATAATAATTTGAAGTTATAATTTAATTTATGTTTTTTATTTTTTTAACGATAGCAACTTAACATGCATGATGAAGTCAGTGTTTTGATGTTTATCATTGATTGATGCCTATATGCATTTACCAACCATTTAATTTATATGGTTGCACTAATTAAATTTATAATTGCTTCAAGAGATGCTTTGTAGTACCATGTGGGAAAAACAATAACAAAAAAAAAAGTTATTTCAACAAGTAACATGAGTATGAACAATTTTACATCAACTTTCTATATAATGAAAGATAAAGTAATTGATAGTTAAAAAGAATCCAATTTCTTTCATGATTTCTTTCAACAATTTAGTATGGCTGAAATGTGTAATTACTTTAATGTCCACCTTAAATAACTTAATTTTATTTCAACTTCATCCATAGAGAGACAAAGTAATTGATAGTAAATAAATGCTAATTTTTTCTGTAAGTGCTTTGTGCTTTCTATTGTTAAGTATAGAGAGATTTCTTATTCTATTGATAAGTGTTTTCTAATTATGGAGTTGACATGTAACATTTAAAAAAAAATTTATAAGACAAAATTTCAATGTATAAAAAATCATTTTAATGTGGATGATGTGAGTTATAAATAAAATATTTCAATGCCTATATCTAATAAAATATTTTAATATCTACTATCTATACATTATATAAAACAATTTCCAAAAAATACATATGATTTAACACATTTTCTTATTGTATTTGTCAAAATCAACATGTTTTGAAATTCTTTTTAGACTCAAATATATATATATATATATATATATATATATATATATATATATATATATATATATATATATATATATATAACCATAACCAAAACTAATATAGATCCAATTTATAAGCCTATATTTATCAAACTCGTAGATGGATAAATTCATATTTTCAAATTTTGTATTTAAAAACAATTTACACCTTAGATTTTGATTCCTCTCTACACTTATAAATATAAATTTATGATAAATCTAAGTTAATTTAAAAATAAATATATATTTCATAATATACAAATAAAGAATTTAATATATATATATATATATAAATTATTTTATATATATATTATTATTGCTATGTAACAATTTTATTTATATATAATTTTAAAAAAGATAACAATTTTACTATAATTAATTATTTAGTTGAACCATTTTTATAATTATATCCTATAAAATCATTATATATAATTTTCTTATATTTTCATCCTAAGTTTTCTCTCTAATTCTTTATCTTTAATTTATGTATAAATTTTTATTGGTACACCATTCCCTAATCATAAATTCAATTTTATTTAATTGATGTATAGTTATGATTTAATTAGATACATAAATATATATAACGGGCTAACAACAATATCTTCGGAAATCGGTACCCCATTCCCTAACCATAAATTCAATTTTATTTAATTTATGTATAGTTATGATTTAATTGGATACGTAAAAATATATCTATATAACGGGCTAACAAAAATATCTTTCGAAATCACCGCAACTGCTTGCAACGGAATCTTCATCCTATTTTTTCACCGCAGTTTCATTTAATTTATATTAAAACTTTCAGCCTTCTAGAAATTTTAATTTTTCCATTTAGAGTTTCATGTACCAGAGAGTTAGAGCTGCAGCGCCGTTGCTATTTATTTATGATTCCCAATTATGGTTTATGCCTGTGCTGGTGGTGAATTGCTCAGCATGTCCAATCAACGTAGTGTCTTGGCTTGCACAATCTTGATTGGAATCTTGTGCATCTATGGGCAGGTGCCCCATTGTTTGGCGGCCAAGGCATTTGGAGAAGCAGCAACTGTCAATATCAGCAGCTTCATCCCTGCTGTGGAAAAGGATGGGCACGGCCCAGTGCAGATTGTCGAAAAGTAATTAAACGCCAACAATACTACCGCCATATTGATTGATTGGTTTTATTCATGACATAATTTATCTCTCCCCATGATAATGATTAAGAGTGGTAGATTTTCAAAGTTAGAATTTATGTTGTTAATTTGTGTGTGTTTTTTTTAAGATTTTCAGGTTCAAAAGAATAAGTATAGACTTTAAAATTTCTATGTGATTTATTTACAAAAATAATATATGATTTTGAATCACAAATTAAAATAATTATATTGCTAATTTGTGTTTTTCTGAAGATTAATTCCTTTCTCATGTAATATATCATTGCAGAAGCATTATTAACACCACAAGACGAGAACTGGCCTCTTCGACAGGAAGAACAGGCAACCCCATTGATGATTGCTGGCGCTCCGAGACCGACTGGCGCCAAAACAGACAACGACTAGCACGCTGTGGCGTTGGATTTGGTAAGGACGCCATTGGAGGCATAAATGGGAAAATCTATGTGGTTAAGGATTCCCGTGATGATCCGATGAATCCATGGCGCGGCACTTTACGTTACGGAGTCATTCAGACAGAGCCCCTGTGGATTATTTTCAAGAGCAGTATGGTGATCCAACTGAAGGAGGAGCTGGTGATGAACAGTTTCAAAACCCTAGATGGACGAGGGGTCAACGTCCACATAGCAAACGGTCCCTGTATCACCATTCAGCAGGTGAGCAATATCATCATTCACGGCATTCACATTCATGATTGTAGGCCACCGAATCGAGGAGGAAGGGTTCCTGTGAGGATTTCTCCATATGAGTATTCGTTGAGATGGAGACCAGATGGCGATGGGATTTCCATCATTTCAGCATCCAACATTTGGATCGACCATTGCTCCTTATCCAGATGCCAAGACGGTCTCATTGATGCTGTGAGAGGATCTACACAAATCACAATTTCAAATAACCTTTTCACTGACCACGACAAGGTTCTACATTCCTAACTTTATGTGTTTTTGAGTTTCTCACTGTAGGTTAGATGTCATCACATTTGATTTTTGTTGTACTTAATCTGATTTTTGTTGTTCTTCAGGTATATGTTAGATGCCAATGTTTTTTAGCGTCTTATTGTATGTTAAGTGTCATCACATTTGATTATGCTAGATGTTATTACATTTGATTCTTTATAAGTAGGATTTCCGTAAAGAGTGACATTTGTCCAGACTTTTCTAACTAACTAGTGTGATTCATTCTCAAGACATTTGATTCTTTTGTCTATTAAATATTATAATTCAAGTTCACTTTACTTTAGTCTATTTATATTTCAATCATTCATCATTTATTATTGATATTTTCACTATAATTTATTTAGCTATTCTAAATATTGAAAAAACAGTCTCTACACCATTTTTCACTCTCATTCTTTATTGCACCATAGGTAATGATGACCATGACGATCTGGACAAAATCATGCAAGTAACGATAGCCTATAACCATTTCGGGAAAGATCTGGGACAACGAATGCCAAGGTAAATAATTACTGAAGTTATTTTGATCCTAGATTTTGAAAATATTATGCAAGATTTATTAACTTTATTCATTTTAGTTAGCCAGATTCTTAAATATTTTCAAAAGTTTTCATCTATTTTAAATATTAATAATTTTATTATTTACCTGGAATATGAATAAACTGTTAGATTATTAACATTTCATTGATAACCAGATTAATATCGCTATTTATTATCTGAATGAATTCATGCAGATGTCGACTTGGGCAGTTCCATATAGTCAACAATAACTACATTTATTGGCAAATGTATGCTATTGGTGGAAGTGCAAACCCCACTATATTGAGTGAAGGAAATAGATTCTTGGCATCGACACATAAACAGGTAATATTAATATTGATTTAAGAGGTCTATGTTTATTGCTATGTAGGGTTTAATAACAAATCTAATAAGGAAAGGAGTTGGAGAAGGAAGTTAATTTGGATGAAATTATTGTTTGGATGGAGTTTATAGCAATGTATTATTATGTATAAGTTAAAAAGATTAGTGAAGTGAATTTTAAGAATATTTTAGAATTTAATGAAAGAGAAGCTAATTGTTTGATTTTTTTGTATTATCTGATTTTGGAATATTCCCCAAATTTGTATTTTAATACATTTCATAAACCTAAAAACATATATTGTAATTTGATTGGAATTAGAATCTTGAGGTTTCAGGTAACGAAGCGGTTAACTACCAATGGTTATGAAAAATTGAGATGGAGCTGGATATCAAAAGATGACTTGCTTCTGAACGGTGCAGTCTTCGAACAATCGGGATCAGTTTCTGTAGCTTCAAGAGCACAGAGTGTAAAACCGAAGCCTGGGACCCTTGTAGAACTCATGACTCGGGACGCTGGTGTACTCAGATGCAGGAAAGGGAGACGTGGTCGTTGCTAGATTCCAAGTTTGTAAAAAGCATGGCACCACCATTCCCCCTGACGATGTTAGTGGCTTGCATCTAGTCTAACATCAATATTGACATTGGATTTGTATTAACCACTAGTTATTTGCCATACTTGTTTTTCAATTATGGAGGATAGAGCAAGGAATGCTGTGGAGGCTTCTGATTTTCAGTTCTTGGTGAATAAGGAGGCCTCAATCTATCATCAGCACTTCAAGCTGACATCAAATAGTTATATGATTTCCATTAATAGTTACTTAATTACTATATTTGTGTTGCAATGATATAAGCGTTGGGAGGCCCTGGTGTATTGTATTAAGTCTGTGCATATCAATACAATACAAGTGGTTGAATTTTTATTATTATTATTAATTTAATTTAAAAAATGAGATGATTTTAAGATCAAGTATGTGAGATATGCACAATTATAATGAAATGATACAATATAAATGTAATAAGTTAATATATAAAGCTTAAATGTGTTTAATATGTTTTTTTCTTTTAAATAAGTGTTTTTCTAATAATCACTTAATTGTTTATGATTTTGTGTAAAAAAATCAATTCCCCATGTTAAGTATTAGGCTTTGCATGAATAATTTATCTTCCCATATTGTTTATTCTACTATTAGGTTCCTCAAGTTGATGAGATATTCAATAATTTCTTATTTTGTAGTTGCTTAATCCTGGTCTCAAGGATTGTTTCCTTTTCTGGCATGGTTTTCTCTAGTAAAATTGTTTGGGCTAGGATCTTGTTATCAATTACCTTCTTCAAGCAAGAAATATGGAAAAATAGATGTACATATCAAGATGAAGGCTATTCCAACTTGTAAGCCATACTTCCAATCTTTTGTAAATTTTATAAGGGCCGTGATAAGTGGGTGTTACTTTATTGTCATTTCTTTGTTGTTTAAGGGACATCTGCTTATACAATTATAGCCTAAAATATATCCAATCCCCCACTTCAAATTCCATTTCATTTTGATGTTGCTACACATGTTTTTTCATCATATTATGTGTTATGGTAATGCTTTCCTTCACTAGTTAAATAGCCTCTTTTTGGTGCCCCATGTTGTCCTCAACTACTTACACCTTTGTCGTCCCTTTCAAAGGTGATGTGATGGATGGAGGATAATATCCATAAAGTATCATAACTGAAGACATTTTTATTAAGTATGAAAGGATGTTATGTACCACTATTGTTGTAAGGGTTGACATTTTTATTAAGTATGAAAGGATGTTATGTACCACCATTGTTGTAAGGGTTACCAGTTGACCCATTATGTCTATCTATCTTATGCAAAGCAACAAAAATATCCTTTTAATCATCCATTCACAATTTCATTTTTCCTATTGGATTGATGATGGTAGGATGACCCATGATCTAGTTGAGTACTCTAATAGGAAATAATTTAGTAAAAAATATTCTAGTTAATATTGGATCAATGCCACTTATAATAATCTTTAGGATTTTATGTAGCTTTTGCAAAACAGATGCTATTGCCACTCTACTTGCTTTAAAAGGATGGTAAAGACAATAAAAATAGACATAATTTATCATTCAATATGTTAAAAGACACATCATTTAAAAGTAGGAGAATTAGAACGTTGTGTGATGGTTATTATTCACAAGATATACATATAAATGCAAAAAAAATTGACCCTTGGTTTAATATTCCAATAGGTATCTTCTACTTCTTATGACTATTTGTGTCCACTTGAGACTTCTCACCTTCCTCTCAAGTGAATAAACCAATTTAACATAGCCCAAAAAGATTATGTTTCCAATATTTTTGTAACAGCTCTGGGTTGATTTTCCATGTAAATGGAAGGACATTATAAAGGAAAAATAAGACCAAATTCATGTGACACATATTCCAAGCTTAATGAGGAGATAAAACATCACATTGGTCATCACTTGTGGATAATTATTGGCTATGGAAATTGGCATTGACATTGGCCAAAGGCAAAGGGCAATAAATGACAATTAATTAAGGAAATAAAAGGAAATAAGAGAAAAGGAAGATGAAGAGACAAGAATATGCATGCAAGGGAAATTGAAGAAAAAAGAAGGGAAAAAAGAAAAAGAAAGAAAGAGGAGTGAGAACATTCCAACACTGTCTTGATCACTCTTGGATACTCTTTGGATAGAATTAGACATTATAACATTCTCTCTTGAACACTCTCTTGGAGGAAAGGAGAAGAAGAGTACACTACAAAATAGAGGAGAATCAGCTACAACACCTATACAAGTAAGTAGCATAAAAATGAATTAATGGATAGTTGAGAAGAAGATTGGACAACAACAAACAAGGGAAGAAATCAAGCAAAGAAAGAGCAGCTAGCACGAGGATTTGGTAGGTAACAGTTTGCATGTGTTATTTCCTTGCTGGGATTTCAATGCGTGGTCCATGCATTTGATTATTTGGTTATTTTTTTGTCATTGCCATGGGATTTTCCTAGATTGACAATGGACTACAACCATGCTTATGTCATATCCATATAGCCATGATGTAGTGGATTCCTTTTTTGTTGAGCTTTAGATTGTTCGAAGATTTTGGATCTAGGTGAGGTGGTATCAAGAAAATCCCAAGCTTTGCGGGTGCAAATGGTTTTCTCAGGGAAACCCTTGATAGGTGTGTTGAGATAGGGTAATTCCTTGGGTCGTGTTTAAGAAATTCTATGGTATCCAAGCTTGTGTTGGTTTGGTGATCTTTGAACCAATTTAGGTGAGAAGACTGCACCTTAAGGGTGGAGGTGGTTTAACCTTTGGATTCCCTATTTGGATATGTTATGGTTTATCCTATGAGATCCCACTTTCATATTTGGAATATGACACGAGGGTGATTACACTGAAAGAAAGATTTGGTTCAACCCCAAAATATGGTTGGGTGGTACATGGAAGTCCTTGACTTGGTTGGCATTTTCATATGTTAATACGTGTTAATATTTAATGAGATCAATGAGTATAAGTTTTGGATTTAGTGTATTATTATATGACTATTTTGTTATGGTTTCTCTCTAGTTAGATGTTGGTTATAAGCATGGTATATTTCTCATTATTTGATGTGCTCTTATTATGGTTCTTTTCCATGATTTGGTAGTGCTTGGTATTGTTATATGAATGCATGAGCTAACATGTATTTGTACAATTATAAAGAGAGGGCAACGAGCCTTCTTGATGATTATCAAATGATTTAATGAATAAGTGAACAAATATGCATTCATGAGCCATAGGTACTTTGTCTACAATGTGTTTTCATAAATGACTATTGTGTGTTTTATAAATTTGAGTATGATTAGAGCCTAGAAATTGATTATGGAGACTATTGTAGCTAGATGATAGAGCTATGGGAAGTTGGCATGAAGGCTAGCCATGAATTTACAGGACAAAATCCCTCGCTGTATGAAGGAAGACTTGTGTGGGCGGTTGAAGCCTTCTGGCCGCATGCACAACTTGGCATTTGTGGAGCTGGGCTGCAAGTTAGAGTAAAGTATGGCTTAAGCTTAGGGAAAGGTCACTAGTGGATTTTGTCTGATATCTGAGTGATCAGGTGTCCCTCACAAGTTGCATAACGTTTTCAGTATAGTAGGCCACAATTGAATAGCTGGAACTTGGTTGTTGGGTCATGCGTAGTAACTATCATCTCATGTTCACCCTAAAGAGCTTGTAAAATCAGGTAAATATGGGGCAGGGTGTAATAGGGTGGTATTAGAGAAGTTCCATTCTTTGTAAACCTTTCTCTAATACCAATGTTCCAAAGTGGTATCAAAGCAAGGTTTGCAATATTGGACGTTGAGGTAAATGCAAATTATTATGGTTATCATGCATGTAGTTACTATTAAATTTTTGTATTATCATATTGATTCATGCATGATGTTGATGTGTTATTGCTATTATTACATATTGTGCTAATATGGACTAACTTGTGAAAATGTAATAACCTCCCTTGAGATACATTGAGGTATGATTTTGATCATGTCTTCTATTTGGTTTACCTAACATTATATGCTTATAAGAAACTATAAGACTAGAGATGAAGAGAAAAATGGTGGATTACAGTTCACATGAGTCTTTGTATAGGTATGAAGTGAAATCCATGGAATGGGAAAATTCAGAGTAACAATAAGGAGAGGAATATTGTCTAGATCTTACATATACATTGAGGAGTCTAAGGGCAGAGTTTAGAAGTTGTAAAGTAGATAATGAGTAGATGATTGAAGCCCATAAAAGGCTTGCAAAAGATCAAGGATAACAAGCTAAGGTTAATGCAGTGATTATTCAAAAAACTCATACTTACAAAAGTAGGAACAATCGGGGATCAATCATGCAGAAAAACAAGAAGAAAATACTAATGCAGTAGATGGAAGCAGGTCCTAGAGAGATTATAGGATGAACGATTATGATACAATTAAAAGTGGCAGACTCTTGAGTATACCAGAGACGACGGTTGGTACACATGGATTTTACTGTAGATCTACTTTTAGGAGTCATCATCACCCTCACCGCCAACATTATCATAACAGGGGTGAGAAGGAGTACTTGACAAAGGAATTCAAGAAATCCAAGCCTCCTAATTTTGATGGGAAATGAAGAAATAAGAAGATGTAGAAGCATGGCTACTTGTGATGGAGAAATTTTTTAGATTGCATGATTATTCAGAGATGTGAAAGCTACCTTCAATCTCAAAGGAGGAGCAAACATATGGTGGGAAGATTTTAAGAATGTCAGAGGGATCAAAGAAGACTGAATTGGGATGAGTTTGAAAGACGCTTTAGCAGAAGTAGCTATTTGAGAGGTATTATGATGGAAATATCAAGGAATTTTATGAGCTCGGGATGGGTTCCATGTTAGATGAATAAAACACGTCCAAATTTCTAAGCTATTAAGATAGGTTTTCTATATCAAGGATGAAAAAGAAAAGATCTAAACATTCATCAATTTATTTCCATTATCATTCAAAGACTATATTGAGTTTGATGAGACTCAGTAATTAGAAGAAACCATAAGAAAGTTGAGGCATTTTTATGAAAAATCGAAGTGAAAGCTTGAGTTCAAGCATGACAGGAAGGGTAGTGAGAGGACTAAAGGAAAATGTCTCAAGAAGCAACGAATATATTAGGATGCAAGTGGGAAGGAAAATGTGAACTCACATAAGAAGTTCAATGGAGTTGATAAAGGACACGGGTCTTAGCCTATGGAGTAGCACAATAAAGGTAGCGGCAAGGAACTGTTGGAAGTATTAGATTTGTGGTAAAGACCATCACAAGAAGGATTGTCCATTGTACCAGGGATGTAGGTCAGAGCATTCCCTAGATCAATTCAACACTTGATATGGGGGGAAGGTAGATCATTAGACATCTATTATAGAAATGGAAGCTACGCTTTGTGATCAAGTTGTTTCTATTTTGATTGATCTTGAATCTAATTATATCCATGTTATCTTGAAATGGTGGATCAATGTTGTTTGAATAAAGAAGAGCATGCATAATCTTAGTTGGTGTAGGTGGCTATAAGGACAAATAGAAGAGTTCACCTGTGTGTGAGATTGATCCTAGTGGATATTGGTGGCCACCCATCTATTCCACTTGGACCCCCAACACTGTCTCTTTCAGTTTTTTCATTTCCTTAATTATAGCATAGTTTATTATTTGGCATTTTTTCGGGTCCTCAACTTCCGAAGCTGTTTTGAGGCCTAAACGACGTTTTTAGGGAAAACAAAGAGATTTGAAATGTCCTAAACTAGCTATCCTATTTGTTTTTGGCGTTCTCTTCGAGATCTTCGAAACGAGATATTATGGTAGCCAAATGGAGATCGTATGCCAAAGTTATGACCTCAGGAAGTTGAGGTACCAATTTACCCAAACGGGGCCTACAGTTTTGGCGCTTCATATCCTAGGGTTAAGTTTTTGGATGTTTAGGGTTTTCCATTATTTCTGAATAATTAATAGGCCTTTGAGCCTCATTATAACACAGTTGAGGGGCATGTAGCCACCACATCTCTTCTCATAGATAAGCTACCATTGCCCAAGCTATCTTATTTCCATCCTATTTGTAAGCATAGTTTAGTATTTTTCTATTAATGAAATGAAGTGTGTTTCTACTACATCTTTGTATTTATGATTATATCTATAATTTTTTGCATTCTTATTTAAGTTTGGATTGGAGATCTTGTGCATTTTAGCTTAATGCCATGCCTACAGTAACACACTTAAATATGCTTCCTTTGGGTGCATATAACACACTTTTCGGCATGGATTAACTGTTTATTAATAGGAACAAGGTAGATTGTTATGAGAATGCTATTGAGTTTCGAGATGATGATGGAGAAAAGAGATTCTTGCAGGGAAAGAAGAACCCAACATTAGTGAGAATGGTTACAGTTATGCAAGTTAAGTGCATCCCCCAAAAAATGTGTATTGTTTATAGTTCATGTTTTCATTGACAAAGGGAAGGAAGATGATGATGATGAAGTCCTAAGGAAGTATCTTGTTTTGCAGCATTTTGAAGATGTGTTTCCTGTAGAGATTCCAAAGTTTCCACCTAATAGGGAGGTGGATTTTTCTATTGAGTTTATGCCTGGAGCAACACCAAAATCTAATGCAACATACATGATGAGCGCTACAGAGTTGGTAGAACTGAAGTCACATCTTAAATAGATGCTTAATGAGGGATACATGAGGCCAAGTGTGTCTATTTTGGATGCACTAGTGTTGTTTGTAAAGAAGAAATATGGTACTCTCAAATTGTGCATTGATTACATGCAATTGAACAAGGTAACTATCAAGAATAGGTATCCATTACTATGGATCAATGATTTGTTTGATCAACTAAAGGGAGTTGCAGTGTTTTGAAATATTGATCTAAGATTAGGATATCACCAGGTGTGCATCAAAGAAGAAGACATATACAAGACTACATTCCGTACAAGGTACGAGAATTATGAGCTTGCGGTGGTTCCTTTTGGTCTTACCAATGCTCCAGACACCTTCTTGTGTTTGATGAGAAACATGTTGTTCCCTCAGCTAGATAGGTTTGTGATAGCCTTTATTGATGATATATTAGTCTATTAAAAGAATGGGGACAGGCATGTAGAGCACCTAGAAGGAGTATTGAGACTATTGAATGAGTAGTATGTTAAACTCAACAAGTGCAGTATCTTTTAGTTTCACATTCATTACCTGGGACATGTTGTTTCCAAGGAAGGGATGGCAGTGGATATAGAAAATATTAAATCTATCATTCAGTGGCCAACTCCAAGGAATGTGGATGAAGTCAGATCATTCATGAGACTATCAGGTTATTACAGGGAGTTCATCAGGAATTTTTCCAAGATTGGCTATCCTATCACATATTTGTAGAGAAAAGTGAAGAAGTTTGAATGGACTGATGGGTGTGCAACTAGATTTGATAAATTAAAGCAATTTCTTACCAATGCTCTAGTTTTGATGATTGCAGATCCAGATAAGGAGTGTTGTTTGTACAAATGAGTGTAAGGAAGGACTAGGTGGAGTCCTGATGTCAAAAGGGTAGGTGTTTTTCTATGAATCAAGGAAGTTGAATTAGCATGAGAAAAATTATGTGACTTATGATGTTGAGTTGGCAGCCATCATTCAATCATTGAATATGTGGAGGAATTATCTCCTTGGCTGCAGGTTTGTCTTGATGAATGATCATAGTGGATTGAGATACTTGTTTGACCAGCTCAGTATGAATGTAAGGCAAGCTAGATGGCTGGCTACCCTTAGTGAGTTTGATTTTGATATTAGGTACACCAAAGGCAAATAGAACCAAGTTGCATATGCTCTTAGTAGGAGAGTATAGGTAAATCATAGTTCAAGTGTGAACTCTTATGGGAAATATGTTAGTTCCCTATAATACTAGTGATTCCCCCATTATTATTATCATTGTATCCCTTATTGTTATTATTGTGCCCCTATTATCCCCATATTGTTATTAGTGTGCCCCATAGAAGCCCACTATTGTTATTGTTATACCCTTATATTATTATTATTATTATGTTGCCCTTGATTATATTGTGACCCCTTAGACTCCTATATATAGAAAGAAGGTTTAGTCATTTGTATCATCCAAGAATTGTTTATTTGTGTAATGTAAAGAAAGTTTCCCCCTCGAAGAGGCTAATTTTTAAGTTGTTGATCTATCTTTTCTATCTTTTTGTGAGCTCCTTCATAACATTTGGTATGAGAGGTTTCGATTCTAGGGTTTCGCTGCTCCAAATAGGTCATCATGGAATTTTCACTATAACATTTTTTCTGTGATGTTTCAGAAGCTAAAACATAAACCTATTTGATCCAAAATCTTGATGATCCTTGGGCCCGAATTTTCGATCTTGTGTCGCTATATTTTCAAAGATATGATCTAGGGAAGTTATGGTTTTTGCAGGCTCTCGAATTACATCCCAAATAGGTGACCTTCAGAAAATCATCATAAATTTATGTTTGAGTATCAGATTGAAATTTTGTAAGAAGTTAAAGAAAGAGGATGGACTTTAGTTTTCTATGCATTATTTTTAGGTCCAAAGGTTAAAGCAATGACACGTATCACTTCGTACAAGTTTTCTCTACTAAAAAAGTGTATAATCAGGTCATCTTGGGAGATTGGGCATAACGCTTTCTTGGAGAATCCAATTTCAATCAAACTAGTGGTGTTGGTGTCAGACCAGGCAGTAACTCCTCAAAATCAATTCATTATATTCATTCAGGTTGGTCTTTATTATATACATGAGGGAGATACTGTTCATTTCATCTCCGGGTGACTCTTCATATTTTCCATTCTTTATTTACATCAGTTACACTTATTCACCCAATCCTGATGATTAGGTGTCAACATTCCCCCCCTTAATCTGAAGGGATGTTGGTGAGTCTAAGCATCATTCTGAATCTTTCAAGCTTTTCTCTTCTAAGCGCTTTGGTAAAGATGTTTGCAATTTGCTCATTAGTCGAACAATGGTGGAGACGGATTGCTTTGGCCTCAACATGATGTCGAATCAGATGATATTTAGTATTGATGTGCTTCGTTTGATCATGGAACTTTTGGTTATTAGCCAACTTTATTGCTAAGGTATTTTCAATCATGAGTGGAGTCGATTGTACTTATTTTACCTACAAATCTTCAAGAATTTTCTTGAGCCACACAATTTCTTTTGTTGCCTCAGCTGCTGCCACATATTCTACTTCTGTTGTGGAATCTACTGGAATTGGTAGTTTGCGTGATCTCCAGGAGACAGCTCCTGATCCAAGACTCATAGCATAACTTGAAGTAGATACCCCAATTTCTTTATCTACATCGAATTCTGAATCAAAGTATCTAATGAAGCTGAAGTCGTCCACTTCTCTATACTTGATTCCGAAGTCTTGAGTTCCCTTCAAGTACCTTAGAACTCTTTTTGCAACAGACCAATGTCCCTCACAAGGCTTTTGCACAAACTTGGAGAGGATTCCAACAGTAAACAAAAGGTCTGGTTTGGTAGTAGTTAGGTAGTTGAGACTTCCTACAAGCTATCTATACTTTGTTGCATCCTCAAATTCTTTTCCTTCAACGGATGTGAGCTTTATGTTTTGTTCGATTGGAGTAGTAAGAGGATTGCATTTTGTCATGCCAAACCTGTTCAACAGATCTCCAATGTACTTCTTTTGAGAAATAAATATGGACTTCGGATGTTGAGTTACTTCAATACCAAGATAGTAATGAACATAGCCCAAATCAGTCATTTCAAAACCTTTCCTCAATTCCTTCTTTATGGATGCAATGTAGCTTTCATTGTTCCCTATCATCAAAAGATCATCTACATATACCACAAGATATACAACTATTTTGCCAACTTTCTTGACAAATAAAGTTGCATCATCAAGATCATAATGTTTGAAATTGAGTTTTAGAAGATGCTCAGTTAGTTTTTCATACGAGGCTCACGGTGCTTGCTTGAGGCCATACAAGGATTTGACAAGTTTGCATACTTTATGTTCATGTCCTTTCACAACAAATCCTTTAGGCTGGGACATAAAAACATTCTCTTTTAAATCTCCATTCAAGAAAGTAGTTTTTACATCCATTTGATGGACTTTCCAACCATTTTGAGCTGTTAGGGCAAAGAGCGTGTGGATGGTAGCCCATTTTGCTATGGGGGAAAAAGTCTCCTCATAATCAACCCCTTCCTTCTATGCAAAACCTTTTGCCACAAGCCTAGATTTTTGCCTCTCAAGTGAGCCATATGCTTTATACTTGTTCTTGTAGACCCACTTGCAGCCAATTGGTTTGGTTCATAATGGAGGATCAACCAGCTTCCAAGTGCCATTCTTTCCATTCATCATGAGAAGCAGCTTCTTTGAAGGAAGTTGGTTTGAAATATATAGACAAATTCAATTCACAATCATAAGAAACATCCATATCAATAGGTGAATCAGAGTCATCTACATCACCTCCATTTTGTCAGTTTGAATTTCTACTTCCTGTCTTTCCAACCTCATCAGGATGAACACTTTCAAGTGTCTTTGTTAGCCACTTTGGGGGACCTTTCTCAGATGGTCTAGGCTGCTCCGTTAATTGAGTTGGGACTGAATCAAGATTGAGTCTCCCAATTCTATCAATCACATCACTTGAAGTATCATCTGTTGTTGGAGTTTCATGCAGGGGAGAGAGATCTTTAGAAGAATATTCGTTACAGGTTGATCTAGTATAAGAATCCCCCCTTCAAGACGTGGAATCTAATTATCAAATTCTTGAAATGATTTTGCATATGCGAATCTACCCTAGTGATCAAGTTGCCACTCAAGAACATTGTCACTTTTGGATGATTCAAGAAAGATTACATCTCTAGATACAACAAACTTTTTATTTACTTCATCATAGAGATGGTATGCTTTGGAGATGTCTGAATACCCCAGGAAGATACACATACGACTTCTTGCACCAAGTTTGTTTCTATGTACCCTTGGTATCAAGGTATAACAGGTGGAGCCAAAGACCCTGAGATGCTTTACCGAAGGAACGTGCCCATACCACAATTCATAGGGAGTCTTGTTTCTGATAGAATTAGTTGGACATCTATTCTTTATATATACAACACATAGAACTGCATCAGCCCAAAACATCAATTTTACATTTTTGAAAAACATCATGGAGCGCACCATATTTAAGATTGTCTTATTCATTCTTTCAGCTACACCATTCTGTTGTGGATTATACTGCATAGTTGTTTGATGTTTGATCCCATGTTGGCGAAGATAGTTTTCAAATTCATTTGAAGTATATTCTTTTCCATTATGAGTGTGAATAGAGCCAATATGAGATTGTGCATCATTTTCAATCCATGTATGAAATTTCTTGAATGTTTGAAAAGCATCAGATTTGTTCTTCAATAAATAAACCCAACACATTCTGGTGTAGTCATCAATAAATGTCACCATATATTTATTTATATTTGTGGAAGGAATAGGAATTGGACAACATAAATCTGAATGAATGAGTTCAAGTTTTCTATGTGCTCTTGAATTTGAGTCATGAAAATACTGTTTGTTATGCTTTCCTAGAATACAAGCATCACATTGCTTAAGTTTCCTAGGAATTGTAGGCAAACCAGTAACACCATTTTTCTTCAACAAGCGAAGGCTGTCATAGTTCAAATGTCCAAATCTAGAATTCCATAATAAACTTGATGGAAGTGTACCTTCTTCATAATGAGAGTTGTATGAGAAATGTTGTGCACAAGCAAAGGTACCCTACAGTTTGAGAAGTCTTTCTTCTTCTATCCGCCTCATGACAAGTGAGTGGTTAGACGCTTTTCTCACCTCAAGCTTTCCATCAAACATATGAATGGAGTGACCTTGCTAGTGGATGTGGACCAAGGATAGCATGTTTCTCTTCAGCTGTGGGAGATATAGAACATGATGCAGAAGAAAGTCTGGAAGACCAGGCTATTTAAGCCTGATTGTGCCAAGCCCTGATGGCTTGAGTTTTGATTGACTTGAAAAGTACATTGCTCCATCAACATTGTTAGTAAATTCTTCAAAAAAATATTTCCTATGAGTCATGTGGCAAGTTGCTTCTAAATCAAGCAACCAATCATTTTTCCAAGAAGAAAGTGAAGCATTAAATAAATCTTCATTTACATTGATATTACATTGTGCCACAACATAATGAGCAGATTCAGGTGCTTTACCTTTGTCTGTGTCATTAGTTTTACCTTTGGGTTGGTTTCTTTGCTACTCAATTTTGTCCCAAGGTAACTTGCATGTAGAAGCATCATGTGATCCATTTCTTTTGCAGCGTATGCAGTGGAAATCTGACTTTTCTCCTTGAGAGTGTCTGCCCCCCTGCCTCTGAAATATCTTCCTCTTTCTCTTCGACCACCTCTTCCTCTGGAAGAATCTTGGGCAAGATTCTTTCCTTTATGAGCAAGGCACATAACCCCTTCAGAAGATTCAAGGGCTGTCTTCTTTCCAAAATCTTTCTCTCTTTCAACAAATTTTTTCACAAGAGAGTCAAAGGTAATATCTTTGAGATTTCCATTTGCTTGCAATGACTCAAGATAATTGAAGTAGGATAAAGAGCCTTGAGAAAAGTGATGAGAGGAATATCCAATTCAACCTTAGTGGCTTTGATATCATGAATTATAGATTTTACTTCAGATGGAAGATGATGCAGGAGCATGTAACTCAGAGGGAAAAAGTCTTTAAACTTATCCCAAAAATCCAACAAAAAAAAATCTACAGGCAAGGGAGTGGGGTCCTTTAGCCTACAATTTCCATGTTTTTTTTCAAGATATGATAAATAAGAGAATAAAACATGCTATTTATATCACAGATGGATAAGATGTAATAAAGCTTTTACGATTTAAATAATTCCTGTAAAGCGTGATTTTGTAATAGATAAGGTCTGAGAAGACCTATCCTTTAATTATAAATAAAGAGGCAACCAAGACTCGCATTAGAGAGAGAGGAGCGGTGTCGGAAGCAATATTATTGAAAACTTTTCTCTCGGTGTTTCTAAATCAATGGTTTCTGTTAATATGTATGCATAGCTTATTTCACTGTGTATTGAAAGTGTTGAATTGCCTTACTGTTCCCCGCATGATGCACTTACTTTGTATTTAAGCATTTTGGTTTGTTTTCTTTTCATTATAGCGGCTGCTGATTCTTTAAATTCAATTTATAAAGTTAGGGGAGAACTCCATTTACACGGAGTAATTACGATATTTCTCTTAAGTGGAAGAATGGGCAGACGTGAAGCTTTATCAATATTGGTTCTTACCCTTATCGGGTCCGAAACCAATATCGCATCGGAGAGGGCCTTTATAACTGTGGAATGTGTGCGCTCCGATATCCCGGGGCCGAAGTAATATAAATCGCAGTATAAAAGGTCGTCGGGTCCGAGAGGGGCCTTTAGCATTGAGAGCTCCGACTTACCGGAGCCGAAACATTACAAAGTTAAGAGTATAAAGGGCGTCGGGTCCGCAAGGGCCTTGGGAACTGTGCAGACATCCTGATCCGAAACATTATAGAGTGGAGCATAAAGGGGCGTCGGATGACAAACACACCGATAAGGACCACCAATATTCCGGACCCGAAATTTATATATAGAAGGGAGCATAAGGTGCGTCCCGTCCGCGGGGTGTTCGCATCGCATATTGGAGGCATTGGTACCATAGAGTCCACCGATAGTAATTGCCGATATCACATCGGGGAAAAGGGCAAGGGGAAACATAAAGCACCAATTCTATTTAAAGTAATTATTTTGGAATTACAGCCCGATAGCATAAAGCCGTCGATAGTGTTATTCCTCTTTAAAGCACTGATAGTGTTATAAAGTAATTCGTCTAGAATTACTACCCGATAGGAATAAAGCCTCTATTTCTATCAATTAGCAAGGTTTATGGGATTCAGAGAAAAAAGATGAAGCTATCAGTTTAATGAGTGATACACATATAGAAAGGGAAAGAGAAGTTGACCCTGACATAGAAGAAATTACTGCCAGCTTTGGAAGGTTATCCCTAACGCCTGCACCCACGCCATCATTAGTGGTATTAGAGCCATCAACTGACATTGAATTGAATCTCAGGAGTAGGAGAAGGATGGCTTTTAGATTTGGAAGAGGACGAGGATGTGGTGGAAGAGGACGACCTATTGCAAATGCTAAAATAATGGAAATAGTGCAACAGCTACAAGCTAGATTGGATGCGTTAACTTTAGAAAGAAACATAGATGATGGAGATGTTAGCGAACCCGAGGTTGAAGCTACAGAGGAGGAAGCTATAGAGGTTACTCCTGAGATGAGGTTCTTTCAATCAGTGTTGAGATCCACAACCAGGCCAAAGACCGAGGTACCGGTATACCAAGGAGGACTGAATCAAGAAGAATTGATAGATTGGATTAATGGCATGGAGAAATTCATCGATTATGAAGAAACAGAAGATGAGAAGAAAGTGAAGTTTGCTGTCACCAAGTTAAAATGCCATGCAGCACTTTGGTGGGATGGTGTGCAGGCAGAAAGGAAGAGACTTGGTAAGAAACCAATAAAGAATTGGAGCAGGATGGTAACAAAGTTAAGAGGTAAGTTTTTGCCAAGTAATTACCAGCAAACATTGTTTAGACAAATGCAAAATCCTAGACAGAGATCTTTGAGAGTAAAAGAATACACAGAAGAGTTCTATAAGGTGAGCATAAGAGCTGGAGAAGCTCAAGATACAGATGAGAAGGTGGCTAGATATATGAATGGCCTCAGGATGGACATTCAAGATGAGATAAGTCTATTGTCTCATAAAACAGTAGAGGAAGCTTATCAGATAGCACTGAAAGCTGAAGAAAAACTCATGAGGAAGCAGTCTACCAGAGGGAGAGGGACTTTCAGATGAAAAGGAAGTCAAGGTGGTAGAGGAATATCTACAGCACCAAAAGATGGGGCTAGCAGTAGCTCAACCCAGCATGCACCCACAGGAGGTGATGCAAGAGGCAGAGGGAGTTTTTCTAGAGGAAGAGGAGGAAGAGGAAGAGGTAGAGAAATAAGATGTTACAAATATAACAAGCTGGGACACAGAGCTTTTTAGTGCCCAGAGAATGCAAAAACAAAGCAGAGGAATGAAATTGTTACTCCAATTGAAGGAGAAGCACCAGTGGCAGCAGTAGCAGAAGAAGAAAATACACCAGAAAGAGGAGAATCCTTGGTAGTTAATAAAGTCCTACTTAAGCCAGCAAAGGAGGTGGCTGAACCACCACAAAGGAAGACTTTATTCAGGACAGTGTGTAAGGTTCAAGGGAAATGTTGCCAGATGATCATTGATAGTGGCAGCAATGATAATTTAGTCTCTACAGAAGTAGTGGAGAAATTGAAGCTGAAGACAATGAAACATCCAACACCTTACAAGGTGTCATGGTTGCAAAAGGGACATCAACTGTTAGTAAGTGAACAGTGTGAAGTGGAATTTCAAGTGGGCAAGTATAAAGATAAAATTGTTTGTGATGTGATGCCCATGGATGTGTGTCACATATTGCTTGGAAGACCTTGGCAATATGACAGAGGAGCCATACATGATGGGAAAAGAAACACCTACAAGTTTGGAAAGGATGGTGTCAATCATACTTTGCTGCCTCTGCAAGAAGAAGATGTACCAGGGCAAAAGACTGATCCAAAAACTCTATTACTTGGAGGAAAGGAATACTTGAAGCAGATTGAAGAAAATGAGGTAAATTTTGCTGTAATTTGCAAGCCCAAGGTAATAATGACTTCTACTAAAGTTGCTGATTTACCCATTGAAATTCAAGAAATGCTGGAGAAATATTGTGATATTATTGTTGATGATTTGCCTAATGAATTACCACCCATTCGAAGAATCAGTCATCATATAGATTTGATTCCTGGAGCAAGCTTACCTAACAAAGTAGCATATAGAATGACTCCTGCAGAAAATGAAGAAGTTAAGAAACAAGTGCAAGAATTGCTTGACAAGGGGCTGATTAGAGAAAGCTTGAGTCCTTGCGCAGTGCCAACAGTACTGAGCCCAAAGAAATATGGAGGTTGGAGAATGTGTACAGATTTGAAATCCATCAATAAAATCACAATCAAGTACAGATTTCCGTTACCCAGAATTGAAGATTTAATGGATTGTTTGACTGGAGCAAAATATTTTTCAAAACTAGATCTTAAAAGTGGGTATCATCAGATAAGGATAAGAGAGGGGGATGAGTGGAAAACCGCTTTTAAGACCAATGAAGGACTATATGAATGGAGAGTGATGCCTTTTGGGTTGTCAAATGCACCAAGTACATTCATGAGGCTCATGAATGAAGTTCTTAAAGAATTCATTGGTAAATTTGTAATAGTATATTTGGACGATATATTGGTCTATAGCAGGTCCAAGGAGGAGCACTTGAGGCATTTAAATTATTTCTTATAGAAGCTACAACAAGAAAAACTATTGCTAAATCTAAAGAAGTGTTCATTCATGAAAGAGGAGCTGGTGTACTTGGGATTTGTTATTTCTACTGAAGGGTTGAATATGGATCCAAAGAAGATCAAGGCAACTATGGAGTGGCCTTCACCCAAGAGTGTTTTTGAGGTAAGGATTTTTCACGGTCTTGCTAGTTTTTACAGAAAATTCATTAAGAATTTTAGTAAGATTAATGCACCTATTATTGAGACCATAAGGAAGGATAAACGACCATTTAAATGGACTGCTGAAGCAGAGAAAAATTTTCAACTGTTAAAGAAGAAAATAACTGAAAAGCCTGTTCTGGTCCTTCCTGATTTTAATAAATCTTTTCAAGTAAAGTGTGATCCCAGCGCAGAAGCAATTGGAGGAGTTTTAAACCAAGAAGACAGACCAATAGCTTATTTTAGTGAAAAGCTAAATGATGCAAAAAATAAGTATTCTTCTTATGATAAGGAGTTCTACGCAGTTGTCCAGGCATTAAAGAAATGGAGGCTTTATTTAATGTCAAAAGAATTTATTCTTTATTCAGATAACCATGTGTTGCAGTTCATAATGCAGCAGCCAAAGCTCAGCCAGAAACATGTTAAATGGGTAGAATATCTTCAAGGTTTCCATTTTGTGTTGAAGCATATAACTGGGCAGTAAAACAAAGTTGCAGATGCCTTAAGTAGGAGAAATGTATTGCTTCAAGAAAGTCAAATCCAAGTGTTGGGTTTTGATTTCCTTAAAGAATTATATGAGACCGATTCAGATTTTAAAGAGGCATTTGAGACTTGTAAAAATCCTGTTTTGGCGGATAGGAGCAAGTGGTTGGATTATTTCCTACAAGACGGACTATTATTTAAGAAAAATCAGTTGTGCATACCAAACTGTTCAATGAGAGAGAATTTAATCAAAGAGAAACATAGTGGAGGACTTGTAGGACATTTTGGGATAGAAAAGACTTTTGAACAGCTCAACAAATTTTATTTCTGGCCGAAAATGAAATCTGAAGTAGAGAAGTATGTAAGAAATTGTAAAGTCTGCCAATATGCAAAAGGAAGGAGCCAGAACACAGGGTTGTATATTCCATTACCAATTCCAGATAGGCCTTGGGACATGGTAAGTATGGATTTTGTGCTGGGGCTACCAAAAACTCAAAGAGGTTATGATTCAATTTTTGTTGTAGTGGACAGATTTTCAAAAATGGCACACTTTATTACATGTTATAAAACTAGTGATGCTTCTCATATTGCTAATTTGTTTTTTAAAGATATTGTAAGATTGCATGGGTTGCCCAAAAGCATTGTCTCAGACAGGGATTCAAAATTAATTGGACATTTCTGGAGAACACTATGGAAGAAGCTGGGGACTAAATTAAGTTTCAGTTCTTCCTATCATCCACAAATTGATGGACAGACTGAATTTGTGAACAGAAGTTTAGGCAATCTTTTGAGGAGCCTTACTGCAAAGCATCCAAAGCAATGGGATCAAGTGTTAGCACAAGTTGAGTATGCATATAACGACTCACCGAATAGGAGCACAGGACAGAGCCCATTCCATATTGTTTATGGAATGCATCCTAGAGGAATATCTGAATTAAGGAATTTGGGAAAAGAAGAATTGAGAAGTGTAGAAGGTGAAGACTTTTCTTCAAGAATGCAGGCGATACATGAACAAGTGAAAGAACAGCTCCAAGATAGCAACATCGAGTACAAAACCAGAGCAGATATGAGGAGAAGAGAGGTGAACTTTGAAGTTGGGGATTTGATTTTAGCACATCTCAGAAAGGAGAGATTTCCATAGGGGAAGTATAATAAGTTAAAATCCAAGAAAATTGGACCGTGCAGAATACTAAGGAAATTCTCTGCAAATGCTTATGAGATTGAACTACCACCTGATGTAGGAATATCACCAATTTTTAATGTTGCAAACTTGTATAAGTATGAGAATGAAACCGCGGATGATACAGCACAGGATCAGGAGACTCCAGAGATTAACTGGGTAAAACAGTTACCCACAGCAAAGAATTTACAGCCAGAAAGAATTCTGGACAAGAAAGTGCATAAGAAGACAAGGGGATGAGAATACTTTCAGTATTTGGTAAAATGGAGGGGACATCCTACAGTTTAAGCTACTTGGGTGACAGAAGACGTTCTACAGAAACTGGGAAAATCTGTAGACGAGCTCATGGATAGTAGCCCATGAAGAATTTTGTCCTCAGGAGTCTGATGCAGGAGCATGTGACTCAGAGGGAAAAAGTTTTCAAACTTATCCCAAAAATAAAAAGATAAAATCTACACGCAAGGGAGTCGGTTCCTTTAGCCTACAATTTCCATGTTTTTTTTCAAGATAGGATAAAATAGAGAATAAAACATGTTATTTATATCATAGATGGATAAGCTGTAATAAAGCTTTTACACTTTAAATCATTCCTGTAAAGCATGCTTTTGTAATAGATAAGGTCTGAGAAGAACTATCCTTTAATTATAAATAAAGAGGCAACCGAGACTGGCATTAGAGAGAGAGGAGCGGTGCCAGAAGCATTATTATTGAAAAAAATTCTCTCGACGTTTCTAAATCAATGGTTTCTGTTAATATGTATGCATAGCTTATTTCACTGTGTATTGAAAGTTTTGAATTGCCCTACTATTCCTCGCATGATGCATTTACTGTGTATTTAAGCATTTTGGGTCATTTTCTTTTCATTGTAGCGGTTGTCGATTCCTTAAATTCAATTTATAAAGTCATAGGAGTACTCTGTTTACACAGATTAATTATGATATTTCTCTTAAGCGGAATAGTTATCGGACGTGAAGCTTTATCAATATTGGTTCTTACCCTTATCAGGTCTGAAACCAATATCGCATCGGAGAGGGCCTTTATAATTGTGGAATGTGTGCACTCTGATATCCTGGGGCTGAAGTAATATAAATTGCAGTATAAAAGGTCGCCGGGTCCGATAAGGGCCTTTAGCATTGAGAGATCTGACTTACCGAAGCCGAAACATTACAAAGTTAAGAGTATGAAGGGCGTCGGGTCCGCAAGGGCCTTGGGAACTGTGCAGACATCCGGATCCGAAAAATTATAGAGCGGAGCATAAAGGGGCGTCGGATTACAAACCCACCAATAAGGACTGCCGATATTCCGGACCCGAAATCTATATATAGAAGGGAGCATAAGGTGTGTTGGGTCCATGGGGTGTTCGCATCGCATATTGGAGGCATTGGTACCATAGAGTCCGCCGATAGTGATTTCCGATATCGCATCGGGGAAAAGGGCAAGGGGAAACATCAAGTGCCAATTATATTTAAAGTAATTGTTTTGGAATTACAGCCCGATGGCATAAAGCCGCCGATAGTGTTATTCCTCTTTAAAGCACTGATTGTGTTATAAAGTAATTCGTTTAGAATTACTGCCCAATAGGAATAAAGCCTCTATTTCTATCAATTAGCAAGGTTTATGGGGTTCGAAGAAAAAATATGAAGCTATCAGTTTAATGAGTGATACGCATATAGAAAGGGAAAGGGAAGTTGACCCTGACATAGAAGAAATTACTGCCAGCTTTGGAAGGTTATCCCTAACGCCCGCACCCACGCCATCACAAGAGCAATAGGATCATTATTTTGTAATTCAAGAGTGAAGAGTTTAATCATGAGTTGAACCACTTCAAGTGCAGAATGTGAGTCATAGAGTTCTTTCAGCTTTTGTAAGGCTTCAAAAGCAGTTGAAAATGGTGAAATATGGTGACTCACCTCTTCACTTACAGATGTTGCAATTAATGCATAGGCTCTGCTGTTCTTATTTTCCGAAATGGAGAACTCTTTGTCTAAGGTAGGCTGTTCTGGCTCTTTGTCTCCATCTCCAACACAGACTCCTTTCCACAACTCATTGAAAATGAGGGTATGTTTTCTCATTTGGGACTACTCAGGATATTTCTCCTTACCAGTGAGAACTATTCCCACAATGGATATGATTGAATGCATTGTAAAACCCGTGTACTGTAAAAAAAATACTTCTAGCAATATACTGTAAAAAATTGCACTTCTGGTGGCAAACTCTGTTTAACTTTGAAAAAAAAAATAATGAGGGATAATTAAAACAATAGTGTATTAAAACAAACAATCTTAAATCCACCATATGAAGTTTCATCACCAAGGAAATACGCAATATGTTGGTTCATTTAGAATGTACTGTGACCAAAAATCAAAGTTGCATAACTCACATAACAAATCAGTACATATTCAAAGTAGCAGTCTAATAAGTACATAGGAGGCAATTATATATCAAAAAATGGTGATCTTAAATGGCACACATATTTAGAGAACGGAAGCTTAGGATCTTTCACCAAGAATCCATACACATTACCATCCATCACATTACGGTCTTCCAACATAGATCTGGAAACGTTTGGCTGCGCTCACTAAAAACAAAAGATTCATTAGAATCTCTCTGTAGGAGTTTTAACTCTCCAAGAAGCGGAGCCCACGAGAGCAGAAATAAGAGAATGGGAATCTCTTCCTAGAGAGACAACGGAAACCAAAGTAGGCTTACAACAACAAAAGCCACAAACCATGAAATCTTGAGTAGCATGTACAGAAGAGCATAGTGTGCATTCATATGACTGTTGAGCGGTATTAACCGGGAAGTGCAGTATTAACATAGAGTATTAACAACAGAGGCAGCATATTAACCAGAAAACATATATTTGAATTTTCATACCTCAAACCACCAGTTGCAATACATGGATTTCCATACCAATTAATGAAGTTTTAACACTCCAAATGCATAAAAGACATAGACAATGCCAGAGTTTTAACATACAAGGATGCATCACGGTCTTAATTCACAAACAACACCAAAGTTTTAACATACAACTTGTACCACAATCTTAACACAATTCGACTTGAACCAACGTTTTGACCAGAATTACATAACGCAATGGGAAATACCAAAACAGGCATGACACGGTGCTGAAGGTGTAGCTACCGAGCAGCATAGCAAAGCAGCGTTATCGGACTATGTCAAAGGAGCGTCGGAGGTCACAAAATTGGCAGAAAAATGCAGGACAAACTGACAAACTTCTGAAGAAATGACAGAAGGGAGTTACAAAATGGAGCTGGAAGGAAAAATGGCGCTAGCTTTGATACCATGTCAGACCAAGCAGTAACTCCTCAAAATCAATTCGTTATATTCATTCAGGTTGGTCTTTATTATATACACGAGGGAGAGACTATTCATTTCATCTCCCGGTGACTCTTCATATTTTCCATTATTTATTTACATTAGTTACACTTATTCACCCAATCCTGATGATTAGGTGTCAATAGTTGGATAGAAGACTCAGAGGGCTAACACATTTTGCAATTTCAAACCTTGGAGATTTGAAATTTCAGAGATAAATTAGACTCAATATTGAGTTCCTACAAAGTGAAAAAAGGTTTGTAGTTCTTTTATAAATTTTGCATAAGTTTGGTTTGAAAAATTAGTTTGAAAGAATTCAAAGGGCATAGTGAAGCATAATTATCATTAATTGATGCCCCAAAGAAAGAAAATGGAAACACCTAGTAAGCAACCTGAAATCTCTAAGATGACGCATGAAGAAGAGGAAGAAATGCAACATGATATATCAAAATTATGAGACCAAGTGCAACAAAATTCACTCTCACAAAACGTAATATAAGCTAAGATGGATGGTTTTAAAAAAAACATGGAATCTAGGATGGATGGCGTGGAATATAATATGGATGGTTTAAAGTAAGTCATAGAAGCTAAGATGAATGACATGGAAGCTAAGATGGATGGTTTAAAGAAAGGCATGGAAGCTAAGATGAATGATGTGGAAGCTAAGATGGAAGGAAGAATGGAATATTTCAAGATAGATTTGACAAAGTTGCTACAAGAAATGTTTACTAATGGTGAAAGGGTAGTAAAGAAAACTCATGATGAGAACAAAAGAAACGTTAATCATGATTTCATAGACTCTAGCATTTGATTGAAGACCCACCATGTTCCAAAGATTGATATGAGGAACTTTGATGGAAAGCATCCTGTAACATGGATACTCTAGATGGAGCAATATTTCGATCTCCATAATGTATAAAAAACACAAAGGTACGCATTGCAACTTTATATTTGGAACCAAATCAATTTGTATGGTATCGATGGCTTTGCTCTCATAAACAAATTGTCACTTGGGAAATGTTTATGGAAAAAATGATAGCACATTATGAGGATACGAAAAGAAACACCTTTTTTAGCCAACTAATAAATCTCAAACAAAAGGGTTCAATGATGGATCACATTGAGGAATTCCAAAAATCGAATATAAGGGTAAAAGATATTCTAGAGGAGCATATGATTAATGTGTTCATAGTGACTTTAAAGGATAACATCCAACATGAGGTTCACCTTTGGGAACCTGATTCATTGGAGAAGACATTCAGGTTGGCAAGAAAAATAGAAAGAAAAATTATGGCAACCAGGAAGCCTACCACTCACAACTATAAAGATGGAAGTGTTGTTGCCCCTAGCCTTTCATAACCTACAAGGTTGACACCACAACAATTGGAAGAAAAAAGAGAAAATGGGATTTGTTATAGTTGTGATAGAAAATACACTAAAGGTCATAAGTGTGCTAAGAAGAAATTATTTTACATAGATTATGAAGAGGAGGAATAAAAGGAACAAGAAACGTCAAAAGAAGAGGATGTACAATAGGAACAAATCCTAGAGAAAGAATAAATGAATCCAACCATATCTTGTAATGCATTGGATGGAATTACCACTCCTCAAAATATCAAGATAGAAGGACATATCAAGAAGAAAAAGGTAATAGTGTTGATTGATTCGGGCAGTAGCCAGAATTTTATTCATTGTAAGATAGGCAAGGAGTTGAATTGCTTGCTATATCCAACACTAGTGTGTCAAGTGATGGTTGCAAGTGGAGGAACCATAAATTTCTCTGGAAAGTGCCATAATATCAAGCTATCCATGGGGTAATATGTATTTCATAACCTAATGCTTTCCATTCTAATGGGTGGTGATGATGTTGTACTAGGAGTCCAATGGCTACAATCCTTGGGTACAATAGATTTTAATTTTCAAGAACTTTTCATGAAATTTTGTTTGGAATGAAAGGAAGTTGAATTAAGGGGTATCGCAGGAAAACCGGGAAAGATAATCAGCTCTAACAGAATGGCAAAGATTCTAAATAAATAACAACGACGCATAATTGCACAATTATGTGCGCTAGATGTTCCCACATCGAAGTCATCTATTTCTCCAGATCTCCAAAAAGTCTTGGACAATCATTCCAAGGAATTTTAGACTTCCAATGGCCTCCAACCTATTCGTGTTCCTGATCATGTTATTTATTTGATTCCAGGAAGTGTTCCTCCAAACATCAGGACTTACATATATCCCTATGCCCAAAAGAGTGAAATTGAATGTATGGTTGTAGAAATGCTAGAGGCTGGTATAATTCGGCATAGTCAAAGTTCTTTCTCTACTCCAATAGTACTCATGAATAAGAATGATGGATCATGGTACATGTGTTTGGATTATAGGGAGCTCAACAAGCTCGCTATTAAAGATGAATTTCCCATTCTTGTCATTGATGAATTATTTGATGAATTTCATGGATAAATTTACTTCACCAAGTTGGATCTTCGTTTAGGATATCATTAAATCATAATGAAGAATGAAGACATTTTGAAAAGAGCATTTATAACTCATGAAGGTCATTATGAATTTTTGGTCATGCCTTTTGGCCTTACCAATGCACCCTCTACATTTCATGTTTTGATGAATTCCATTTTCAAACCCTTCTTTAGAAAATTTGTGTTAGTATTATTTGATGATATACTAATATACAACAAGTTTTGGAAGGATCATGTTCAACATGTTGACAGGGTGCTCAAACTATCAGAGGAGAAACAATTAAATGAAAAAAGCTCCAAATTTTTCTTTGGAGTACAAGAGGTGGAATATCTGGGTTATATTGTATCTCATGAAGGTGTTAAGGTAGACCCTAGAAGGTGCTAAGGTAGAGTTGGAATGATAATCAACTCTAACAGAATGTAAAAGCTTCTAAATAAATAACAACGAGGCGTAATTGCACAATTATGTTCACTAGAGGTTCCCACATCAAAATCATCTATTTCTCCAGATCTCCAAAAAGTCATGGAAAATCATTCCAAGGCATTTGAGACTTCCAAATGCCTCCCACCTATTCATGATCATGATCATGTTATTCATTTGATTCCAGGAAGTGTTCCTCCAAACACCAGGTCTTACAGATATCCCCATGCCCAAAAGAGTGAAATTGAATGTATCGTTACAAAAATGCTAGAGGCTAGTATAATTCAACCTAGTCAAAGTTCTTAGTTTTCTCCAGTAGTATTGGTGCACAAGAAGGATGTATCATGGCGCATGTGCCTGGATTATAGAGAGCTCAACAAGCTCACTATTAAAGATAAATTTCCCATTCCTGTCATTGATGAATTATTGGATGAATTGCATGGGTTAATTTACTTCACCAAGTTGGATCTTCATTCAGGATATCATCAAATCAGAATGAAGAATGAAGGCATTCCTAAAAAAGAATTTAAATCTCATGAGGGTCATTATGAATTTTTGGTCATGCCTTTTGGCCTTTCCAATGCACCTTCTACATTTTAAGATTTGATGAATTCAATTTTCAAACCCTTCTTTAGAGAATTTGTGTTAGTATTTTTTGATGATATACTAATCTACAACAAGTCTTGGAAGGATCATGTTCAACATGTTAACACGGTGCTAAAACTATTGGAGGAGAAACAATTATATGCAAAAGCTCCAAATGTTTCTTTTGAGTACAATAGGTGGAATATCTGGGTCATAATTTATCTCATGAAGGTGTTAAGGTAGACGCTAGAAAAACTAAAGCCATTAAGGAATGGAAAATCCCCACATCCATAAAAAATATGCAAGGATTTCTCAGGTTGACAGGGTATTATCACAAGTTTTTTAAGAATTATGGGATAATAATAACACCTTTAACAACATTATTGAAGAAAGATGCATTTTCATGGACTCTAGAAGCAACAAAGGCCTTTCAAAATCTTAAAGAGGCAATGTACTAAGCATCGGTCTTAGCTACGCCGGACGTCACAAAGACCTTTATTGTGGAATGCGATGCCTTAGGAAATGGAATCGGTGCTGTTTTAAATCAAGGAGAAAGACCCATTCCTTTCTAAAGTCGTCTAATCAAATGAATGTATTTACGCAAAGCTATTTATGAGAAGGAAATGTTGGAAACACTACATGCACTTAAGAAATAGTGACCCTACCTAATGGGAAGACACTTCAAGGTAAAAACGGATCATGATAGTCTTAGATACTTTTTAGAGCAAAGATTATCTTCAGAAGAGCAACAAAAATGGGTCAAAAATATGTTGGGTTATGACTTTGAAATCATCTACAAAAAAGGGAAGCAAAACGTTGTGGTAGATGCACTCTCAAGAAAGGATGAGGATGTGGAAGCATTACTTTGCGCCATTTCTATTATCCAACTAGATTGGATAAACAAAGCAAGGGATGAATGGAAGAATAAAAAATAAGTGTGGGCACTCATTCAAAAGTTACAACAAGATCCTCGTACATCTGATACATTTCGTTGGAAAAATGGTTCGTTATGGTACAATGATTTCTTATACCTATGTAAGAATTTCCAACTCAAATAAAATATTCTTATGAAATTGCATAGTTCTCCCTTATGAGGGCACTTAGGATTTTTTAAAACTTACCACAGGGTTAAGAAGAATTTTCTTTTGGGATGGCCTTAAATCAGATATTCAAAAGTTTGTGGCGAAATGTTTGGTTTTCCAACAAAATAAACTTGAGACAATGAAGGGGCTTCCATTCCAAGCCAACGCTGGGAGGAGGTTTCAATGGAATTTATCACAAGTTTACCCAAGTCTGAAGGAAAGAGTGCCATCATGGTGATAGTTGACAGAGTTACCAAGTATGCACACTTTTGTGCATTATCTCATCCATTTAAATCCAGTACAATTTCTACTGCATTTATGGAAACAATTCAAAAGCTACATGGAAACCCAAAGATTATTATAAGCGACAAAGATCCCATTTTCATAGGAAATTTTTGGACAGAATTATTTTATTGTCTCGATACTCATTTAGCTCATAGCTCATCTTATCATCCTTAATCTAATGAGAAAAATGAGATAGTAAACAAATGTTTGGAAGGATATATTTGTTTCTTTTTCTTTGATAAACAAACACAATGGGTCAAATGGTTGCCTCTGGCTGAGTAGTAGTATAACACTTCCTTCCATACTGTAGCAAAATTAACCCCATTTATGGCACTTTATGGATATCATCCACCATCCATCACATCATACTTGAGAGAAAATTCTAAGGTTCAAGTAGTGGAAGATCACATCGAGCATAAACAACAATTTCTCCAACTCTTAAAGGATAACCTCATTTTGGCGTAGAATAGAATGCAACAACAGGAAAATAAACATGACAATGAAAGAAGTTTTGATGTAGGTGATTGGGTATTCCTATGGTTACAAACATATAAACAAATGTCCCTCGAGCAAGCTAAGAAGTATAATAAATTATCACCAAAGTATTATGGTCCATACAAGGTGTTGCAAAATATTGGTACTATGGCATACAAATTTTAGCTTCCTACAGCTTCCTGAGTGCACCCAGTTTTCCATGTTTCATGTTTAAATAAGGTTATAGGTGACAAGCTCCCAGTTCAAGCAATATTTCTAGAACTTGACAAGGAAGGAAAAATCATATTGGAACCTGAAGCAGTCATAAAAATAAAAACTCAGCAGCTACGAAATCAATCAATTTCAAAGTATCTCATCAAGTGGAAGAACTTACTTGCTGAAGATTCCAAATGGGAGGATGAGAATTTTATACAAAAGCATTTAGAACTACTCAAGCGTCGAGGATAACACATTTTTGAAGGAGAGGGAAATGTTAGGTCCGTATAATACTAGTGTTTCCCCCACTACTATTGACATTATAGCCCTTATTGTTATTATTGTGCCCCTATTTTCCCCATATTGTTATTAGTGTGCCCCATAGAAGCCCACTATTGTTATTGTTGTACCCTCGTATTATTATTTTTATGTCGGATTTGATTATATTGTGACCCCTTAGACTCCTATATATAGAAATGAGGTTTAGACATTTGTATCATCTAAGAATTGTTCATTTGTGTAATGTAAAGGAGGTTTCCCCCTCGAAGAGGTTGATTTTGATGTCATTGATCTATCTTTTCGTGAGTTGGTTCATAACAAAATATTTAGAGGAGTGGATCTTATATGCAGGGAAACATGATGAGAGGTACCAAAAGCTGAATCAGATATTATAACAATAGGGTGAGGGTGATCAAGATGAATAATATCACTTCACATTAGATGGCTTGGTCAGATTCAGGAGCAGAATCTATGTGCCAGATAACAATGAGCCAAAGAGGCTTACTTTGAAAGAGTTTCATGTCAAGCCATATTTAGGCCACCTAGGATACCATAATACTTTGAAAGATATTAAGAAGTTATAATACTGGCTTAATTGAAGAAAGAGGTGGGTGAATTTGTTTCCAAGTGTTTGGATTGTCAGCAGGTGAAATATGAATGCAGGCATCAAGTTGGTCTGTTACAGCCTCTTTCGATCAGGGAATGGAAATGGGAGGTCATTTCTATGGACTTCATTACAGGATTTCCTAGGACATCGAGGAAACATGACTGCATCATGGTTGTGGTTGACATGTTGAGTAAGGTAGATCACTTCATTATGGTAAAAATTTCTAATTCAACCAGGGAAGTGGCTCATATCTTCATGAGAGAGATAGTGAGGTTTCATGAAGTTCCCAAGAAGATTAGATCTAATACAGATGCCAAGTTCACTTCCAAGCTTTGGAAGGAATTGTTTTTCAGGCTTGGGGACAAAGATTTCTTTTAGTACAACTTATCATCCAAAGATAGATGGGTAGACAAAGAGGATTAAAAATATCCTTGAGGATATGTTAAGGTTGTATGTCATGCATCAACAGAGTAAGTAGGAGGAGTATCTTCCACTAGTGGAATTTTCTTATAAAAATGGGTATCAGGAATCGTGGAATATTAGTCGATTTGAGACTCTCTATGGACAAAGTTGTAATACTCCTATCAGAAGGAGTGATCTAGTTAATAGGGTGTTGGTTGGCCCAAATATGTTGGCAGCGATGGAGTAGGGGATGCAGGTTATTAAAATGAATTTAAAGGTATCACAAGATAGGAAGAAGAGTTATGTAGATAAACATAAAAATTCAAGGAGTTTTAGGTTAGAGAGCATGTGTTCTTGCACATCAAACCCAAATAGAGCTCCTTTAGGGTTGGTTCATGTGCCAACTTGGCACCTTGGTATTGTAGGCCTTTTGAGATCCTTGGCAGGATTTACCCAGTAGCACATAGGCTTGTTTTTCCTCCATTAGTCAAAGTCCATGATGTGTTCGATGTTTCATTGCTTAAAATATATGTGTAAGATGCTGATCATGTGATTGATTTGTTTGTATTGCAGGTGGAACCAAAGGGAGAGTTCTTGTTAGAGCCATAATGCATATTGCAACGGAAACAACTTATGCTCCAGAATCAAGCAATGTAACAAGTTAAAAGTGCAGTGGGAGCACATTGGGCTCGATGAAGCTACATGGGATATGTCTGATTAGATGCACACATTATATCCTTCTTTATTTGTTGGTTGAAGTATATATATATATAGTAAATACTGCAAGGCGCTATGTTATAAAGTTCCAATAAGTAGTATGTTGTAAATATTGCATTGAGTTGTGCTATAAAGCTCCAATAAGTAGTATGATGGTGGTGTTTTTAGTAGTTCAAGCTCTATTATAAAGCTCCATGAGCAGTATTTTTGTTAGGTTTAATCATTTTTTGGTCATGAAAGTCATAAGAACATTGAGGACGGTGTTCCCTTAGGGGAAAGGGTTTGTAACATCCCTAGCCTAATTTTCCAAGTAAATGGAAGGAAATTATGAATGAAAAATAAGACCAAGGTCATGGGACATGTATTCCAAGGTGAACGAGGGGAAAAACATCACATTAGGTATCACTTGTGGTTTATTGTTGGATATGGAAATTGGAATTGGCATTGGTAAAAGGAAAAGGGAAATAAATGGAAATTAAGTAAGGAAATAAAGGCAATTACGATAAAATGAAGACGAAGAGACAAGAATATGCATGCAAGGGAAATTGAAGAAAGAAGAAGGGAAAAAGGAAAAACAAAAAAAAGAGAGGAGAGAGAAAATTATTACACTCCCTTGATCACTCTTGGATACTCTTTGGACTGACTTGGACATTCTGGGATTCTCTCTTGAACACTCTCTTAGGGGAAAGGAGAAGAAGACTACACTACAACATAGAGGAGAAGAAGCTACAACACTAGTAAAAGTAAGCAGTGGAAAAAGGAATTCGTGGGAAAGGAAGAAGAAAATTTGGCAACAACGAGCGAGGGAAGAAATTAAGCAGAGAAAGAGTAGCCAATAGGATGATTTTGTAGGTAACAGGTCTCATGTGTGATTTCCTTGTTGGCATTTGAATGCATGGTGCATGAATTTGGTTATTTGGTTACTTTATTGTCATTGACATGTGATTTTCGTCGATTGACAATAGAGTATATCCATTCCTTTTCCATTTCCATATAGCCATGATGTAGTGGGTTCCTTTTTGGTTAATCTTTGGATTGTCACAATATTTTGGATCAGGGTGAGGTGGTGTCAGAAAAAAGGCTTAGGGGTGGAGATGGTCTTCTCATGGAAGCCCGTGATAGGTGGGTGGAGGTAGGAAAATTCCCTAGGGTATGGTGAAAACATTACGAGGCATCTAATCTTGTGCTGGTTTGGTCATCTCTAGAATAGTTTAGGTGAGTTCATTGTGGCTTGAGGGTTGAGGTGGTTTAACCTCTAGAGTTTCTATTTGGTTATGTTTTGGTTTATCCCATGAGATCCCACATTCATGCTTGAAATATGGGATGGGGGTGATTGAGATAAAAGAAATATTTCATTCAACCCCAACATATGTTTAGGTGGTACGTGGAAGTCCCTAACTTGGTTGGCATTTGCATTTGTTAATATGTGTTAACATTTAAAGAGATCAATGAGCACAAGTTCTGGTTTAGTTTGTGATTATATGATTGGTTATAAGCATAATATACTCTAATTACTTAATGTGCTCTTGTTACAGTTATTTTCCGTGATTTGGCAACCCTTGGTATTGTCATATGAATGCATGGGTTAACATGTGTTTGTACAACTAGTAAGAGATGGCAGTGAGCCTTCTTGATGATCTTAAGATGATTTAATGAATCAGTGAACATATATGCATTCATGAGCTACAAGTACTTTGTATACAAATTGTTTACATAAATGACTGTTATGTGTTTTGTAAATTTGAGTATGATTAGAACCTAGAAAATGATTCTAGAGGCTCTTGTAGCTAGACGGCAGAGTTTTGGGAAGTTCTAGGCAATTGGCTTGAAGGCTAGCACTAAATTTCTGGGACAAAGTCCCTGGTCACACAGAGGAAGACTTATGTGCACGACTGAAGCCTTCTAGGTGCATGCAAAGCTTGGCATGCATGCAACTTTGCTATAAGCTGGAGTAAATTATGGCTTGGGCTTAGGGAAACGTCACTAGTGGATTTTTTCTAACATCTAGGTGATGAACTGTCCCTAGGAGGTTGAAAAAGGTTGTTAGTATAGTAGGCCCCACTTCCATAATTGGAACTTGGTTATTGGTTCATGCATAGTAACTCTAAGCTCATGTTTACCCTAGACAACTTTTAAAAGTGGGTAAATGTGGGGTGGTTGTGATTTGGTCTAGAATAATATATTGGTGTGCTAAGATTCTCCTCAGATTAGAAACAAAATTCTTTCATTGTGATTAAGGATTCATGAATTTTTGCAAGTGAAATGATGAGTTTTTTATGTTGATTTTGTGAGAAATTTAACATAAATAAGAGAATAAACAATAATATAAACATGTATAGAACATCATCAAAAACACATTACAATAGGAACATGATAAAGGAGTTCACCCCTCCTGGGCTACGTCTCCTTCGTCGAGCTTCCAATGGTTTCGACCTCTCTATTATGCTCAAAAGTGTAAAAGGGTGTGTTTACAACGCTCAAATTCTTTTGACACCTACTCCAATGAGTCCAAAATGTTCAAAAATGGATACCTAGTCTCTTTTTGCCTCCAATTTGGTCAAGAATTGAAGAAGTTATGACCTCTCCTAGTTTTCCCAATATTCTCTCCACAAATTGCATTAGTTTCGGCATGATCCTACAATTCCACTCCAAAAAGCGCTAACTGGGAAAAAAAAATTCCGCGCGGTGGTCATAAGCTATCGGCACCAACAGTTCCATCGCAAACCGCAATCGGAAAGAACTGGCAGGTCTTATGGTTTGTGAACGTGGTGTGGGTGATATGTGATTGCGATAAACGATGAACCCGATGGAACTATCAACTGAAAGCCATAATCTTATTGCATACAGGATCCATCACAAATCACAAATTGGTGGAGTCATGGGGTAAGATATATATATGGGACTCTGCAATCTGTGATTGTGATTATCGCATCGCAACACGGTATGTTGGGGGCCAATTTTTGTAGTACTTCCCTTCTACGATGTGCGATTGCGATTATCGCATCGCACCTCGACTTGTTTTGGGGCCGATTCTTTAACGCCGACCCATTTGCGATATGTGATTGGTGAAATGTAGGGCCAATGGCTGCCTGACACTCAGCGCTTCCCCATTCGTTGAATAGTCCTTCCACGTCATCTTCTCCTGCCATATGTGCAAGTCAAACCTGAACTTTGACTTGCTCTAACTTTTTCATATGAGTATGGATTCAAGTGTTGTTTGCACCATTGGAATTAGGATGATGAGAAATTAAATCTGAATATAAGTTTATCAAGATTCTACCACTTTGAATTTTGAGCCTAATTTTGAGCACTTGATCACTCCTCCCCACCAGAAGCCTTTTGGACCCCAAAATATCACTTTCAATTGTCCAACAGGTGAGGATAGTTCCCTCACCTTCCAACCTCTATCCATTTTTCTTTTAGAGGATTTGTACACTTGAGCCCCCCTCGAAGATAATCAATACTTCCCCTTTTTGATATCCTTGTTCTTCTATCAAGTATAGTGTCTTACTGAATCTCATTAAGGAATTCTGGAGAAATTTCTTCAATAGATGGAATTTGAATATGCTCTCCTTGATGCTCAATCAAAGGAGGCTCATACAACCTTAAATTCTCAACATTAACAACAACATCAATTTTCATATATGAAGGAAAATCCAACATGAAGGAATTGTTACCAATCTTTTCCAAAATTATGAATGGACCATATCTAATTGGTTTTAGCCTTTTACCTTCTCCTTGGAGCCTCTTTTTGTTATTGTGAAGCCAAAATTCATCACCAACTTGGAACTTGTGATCTTGACGATGCTTGTCATGCCTTGGTTTCTACTTTCCTTGGCTTTTCTCAAGCTATTCTTGAACCTTTTGGTGTGCTAATTGGATTTGTTCAATGAACTTTCTTTCTTTGTCTATGTCGCTATGACCTTCAATAGAAACATCTTTGACAAAAATAAAATCCAAAGGAGATTTAGGCAAGTATCCCAAGCGTGCCTCAAATGACAAAGGTTGAGTTGAACACTACTTGGCTTGGTTGTAAGCATGTTGAATATAGTTCAAATGTTCATCCCCCAACTTAGGGTGCTTGCTGCAATACCCACCAAGAAGATGTGTCGCTTTTTTGTTCACTGCTTCTGTTTGACCATCTGTTTGTGGATGAAAAGTTGTAATGTTTTTCAATTTGATGTCCATGAATCTCCACAAGCTTGACCAAAAATTCCCAACAAAGAGAGCATCTCGATCACTAACAATGGATGTGGGTAATCCAAAAATCACCCAAACATTCTGAAAGAATCACTGAGGAGATTGTTTAGTTGTAACTTGCTTTTTACATGGCATCAAAATACACATTTTGCTGAACCTATCCACAACTACATACAAATAATAGTGACCTATTTTTGACAATGGAAGACCTCCTATAAAATCCATAGAAACACTCTCCTACGGTGGTGAAGGAACCGGAAGTGGTGTGTACAATCCTAAATTCCTATTGTTAGGCTTACTGATTGCACATAATGAACATCCTTTAATAAAACAAGACACACTTTCAAGCATACGAGGCCAATAACAATACCTTGTAGATGTGCCACTATCTTACTTACACCAAAATGACCTGCAATAAGAGAAGTATGTGCCTCTCTTATGATGTTAACTCTTTCTCCCTATGGAATACAAAGCTTGCCAAGATGGTACAACAAGTTATCATGCAAATGATAATCTAATTCTTCTAATTGGTTACCTTGACTCAAGCTTGCATAAACATTTTGAATGTCATTATCTAATGCATATTGCTCAATATAATTTTCATGCAAAAAAAAATTATGCTTGAGTAAAGTAGTTGCATTAAAAATAGGCCTACAAAGAATATCAACTACTTTATTGTAGATACATTTCTTATACCTGATTACCAAGTGGAATTGTTGAAGAGAACCCATCCATCGGAAGTGCCTTGATTACTACAACTTTGATTATGATTGCAGGTATTGCAATGGTTGATGATCAGTGTGAATGACGATTTCCTTACCCATCTAGTATGTTTCCATTTTTTTGCACTTTGCACCAATGCATAAAATTCCTTGTCATATGTAGGATAGTTAATCACTACACCATTAAAAGTTTCTGAATGAAAACATATAGGTTGTCCATGTTGCATGAGGACTGCACCCATGGCGTAGTCGCTAGCATTAGTATGAATATGAAATGACTGTTTCAAGTCTAGAAGTTCAAGTATTGGAGTTGTAATGATCTTTTCCTTCAATTCATCAAAGGCCTTTTGTAGTTTGCCTCCACACTAAAAAAACGTTTTCACACATGTCAACACATGCAAAGGAGTGACTATAAGAGAAAAATTAGCAATGAATTTCCTCCAACATTGGGTTTCTCCCAAAAAACTTCTTACCTCGGTAATTGTCTTGGGTCTTGGCCAATTCACAATGACATCAACCTTGGAGGGATCTATTTTCAACTCACCTCCTCCAACAATATGACCCAAGTAAACTAAAGAAGTTTTTCCAAACTCACACTTTGACATCTTAAGATAAAACTATTCTTTTTTTAAGAAATCAAGTAATTTTCTTACATGCATGACATGTTCATCACAAGATTTACTGAAAATTAAGAGGTCATCTAAGTAGACTATGAAAAACTCATCAATAAATGGCCTCAACACATCATTCATCCCATGCGTGAATGTAGCGGGAGCATTACATAAACCAAACAACATAACTAGCCATTCAGACAAACCTTGTTTTGTTTTGAATTTTTCATCCAAACGTCTCCTTCATCTATTCTAATCTGATGGTAGACACTTCTTATTTCCAACTTAGTAAAATAATTTTCATCTTTCAATTGATCAAGTAAATCATCTATTCTAGGCAATGGATAACTGTTCTTTACTATAATTTTGTTCAATGCATGAAAGTCCACACACATGCGCCATGTTCCATCCTTCTTTGGCATGAAGACAATAGGTGAACGACATGGCGTGGAAGATGGTCTGATGATCCCTTTATTGAACAAATATTGAATTTACTTCTTAATTTTTGCGCTTTGCATCACTGACATCCTGTACATGCCAACGTTAGGAAGAGGACAATATTGCTACAGTTGTATCTCATGTTGGATTCGTCTCTAGGGAGGTAATCCCTTTGGTTCTCGAAACATCTCATCATATTGGTTAACTATGTCAACCAGTTCAGATTTAAAATTTGAATCACAACCTTTAAAAGATTCATTATCAACGTCATTCTTGGATTTGATCATTAGAAGCACAAAATTATCGCACAAATTCACTAGTCTTTTCATCTGCCCTGCATTAACAAGTGAAAGATTTATTTTCTTGCTTCGAGCTCTCACAATATATTATACTCCATCTTTGGATAAATGATATTTGTTTTCATGTCTATGGAAGATATCTTTTCTGTCATAAAGGTACAGGCAACCAAAAATTATGCCACAGATATCTAACGGCACAACATCAATTTACACTTTCTTGTACCTTGCAATTGCGCATTGTCATTAACACATTCAAGTGCATATGGTTTATGATGTGGAACAATTTCCAAGTTTAAATTTTTGACAATCTTTTTAGAGATAAGATTGGCTTAAGAGCCACTGTCGAAAAGCATATCAATGTTGTTGTGTTTTGAGATAACCCTTATGTGAAAAATTTCTATTCTCCACTTTTCATTTGGAGTTTCATTTTGTGGGTTTGAATAACTAGTGCTGGCAATGGATTCTTTTCCTTTTAATCCCATGGCCGTGATTTTAGTTTCATCGCCCAAATCGGATCCCAAATCTTGTTGAGTGGTTGTAGTTTTCCTTTATTCTCCCTTGTTGTTGTTTCTCTTTGGTCTCATTTCAGGATGAAGCTTCCAACAATGAGCTTCATCATGACCCTCCCTGGAACAATCTTTGCATGTAACTTTCTCTCCTTCTTTTTTGATAGACGCAATTTTCTTTTCCTTCCCCTTGAAAGTATTTTCCTTTCCTTTACTCTTAAATGGATTTTTACTACCTTCTTTTGGAGTGTTTTTCCCTCTTGCCTCAAGATGAGTGACTTGCACACACACATCATCTAGATTATTGGGATTAAACATTAAGATATTATGCCTAAGGTAACTGTGTAAACCCCCTATGTACTTCAACAATTTGTCTTGTGATTGCAAATCTACACCTAACATCAAAGACCTTTTTCCTCAATTCTTGGGTGTAATCTTGCACATTTTGAACTTTAAGCTGTATAAAGTTTTGCCATTTCACGATGGATTTCTACATATAAGCTATACGGTAGAATTTTATTTTGATTGCAGCAATGAAATCATTCCAATAAATTGAGATCTTAGCGTGTTTTTTAATCTCCTCTTAGGTCTTTGATTCCCACCATACTAGTGTTGCACACTCCATTTTCAAGGAAGCTAACTGAATCTTTATGTCATCTGCTAGAAAATTATATATTACAGAGAAATGGAACAGATAAAATATATTGCATAAATATAAACATAGAAAACACATAAAACAAGAGAGACACATATATACATGGTTCACCCAATTTGGGCTACGTCCATAGAGAAACAACTAGTCCTTCCTTTCATATTATCCAACAAACTAAAGAGATACAACCTACAGCAGGTCCACTGTAATTCCCTCTTCACTCTCACACAATCTCCTCTCTCTTTCTCACATAGAATAAAGATCTAGATAAACACAATACAATTCCCTCATATATAGTGGAAAAAACCCTAAATTAAACATAACTTCTACTGTCAAATCTCTGCCTAATGAATGACCCAGATTGACTACGAAATTAAAACATTTACAAGGAAATTTTACATCTATTTTTAGGTTTGGGGGTGGTGCCCCTGATCCCTCGCAAAGGGGGGGCTCCTTAAGATCGCAGCCACCCCCCTGAACCCCCCTTGCAGCATACATTTTAGGGTGGCATTACCGCCACAGTACGAATTGGGGTCTAACGTGGTGATAACTCTAAATAAAGAAGATAATTAGGCTCCACACCCACCATCATCCTCTTGAAGGTTTTGAATCTCGTAATAAACCTCCAACTGATGAATCGAATTATCAAGCTTCTCTATATTCACTTCACCATTATACATGGGCAGCTCAAATTTAACATCAAGTTTTAAAAAATGTGATTTACTAGTTCCTTTTGAAATATGATGATGAGTATGAGTAAGGGTTGTGTTAGTGGAAGAGGATGAAGATGCTTGTGAAGAAGATGATGAAGAAGATGGTGGAGAGGGTGGAGGTTTGTATCCATTTCCATTACGTCATTTTTGTAGGTTTTAACCCCGTACAAAATTACCTACATACGAATTCTAAAAACAAAAAATAAGAAATGGCGAGGGCATAACACATAAAACAAATATACACAGAGATTTTCCCCTAGATCCCAAAACTAGGACTAGCAGATTGATTTTTGATTATGTTCCTTTCAATGTTACAAGACATATATATACATGTCTAAGCATCCATAAACCCCAATCCATTATCCCTACATTAGAAGATATTGTATTTCCCTTGACCGGATCTGCAAAATACCATGGACCAAAAACCATCGCACCCAAAACCATGTGTGAAATCCATGCAAAAAATCATAGGTAGGTCCACCCAACTAATATAGGGAAAGAATATAACACAACCCAACATTCTCACACTTGTTGTTTTCTTTCCACAAGGGGCCACACGAGAGCTTAGTCATTGACCCAACCACGCAACGCCCATTGTTCCTCTACACCAAGAGAACTTCATGCTCGTAGACTTTGTTAATGCATCTGTAGTATTCTTCAAAGTGTCCACCTTTACCAACAACACCTTTTTATCATCTACCATATCCCTCATAAAGTGTGTTATGAAACCAGCTCAAGAAAAGATAGAAAAGATAGATCAACGCCTTGGAATTCAGCCTCTTGGAGGGGGCAACCTCCTTTACATTACATGAATGAACAATTCTTGGATGATACAAATGATAAAACCTCCTTTCTATATATAGGAGTCTAAGGAGTCACAATATAATCCATCCGACCTAACAATAATAATATAAAGCCACAATAATAACAATAGAGGGATTCTATGGGGCACAAAAATAACAATATGAGGGTAATAGGGGCACAACAATATAAATAAGGGTATAACTACAATAGTAATGGGGTAATCACTAGTATTATAGGGACCCAACATGCCCCTCTCCTTCAAAAAAGTGTTGTCCTCAATGCTTGAGCAGTTCTGGATACTTCTGCATAAAATTCTCATCCTCCCATGTGGAATCTTCAGCGGATAAGTTCTTCCACTTGATAAGATACTCTGAAATTGATCGATTTTGTCGCTGTCGAGTTCTTGTTTCTGTCACTGCTTCCGGTTCCAATATAATTTTTCCTTCCTCGTCAAGTTCTGGCAATATTGTTTGAACTGGGAGCTTGTCGCCTATAACCTTCTTTAAACATGAAACATGGAAAACTGGGTGCAATCGAGAAGCTGCAGGAAGCTCCAATTTGTATGCCATAGTACCAATCTTTTCCAACACCTTGTATGGACCATAATACTTTGGTGATAATTTATTATCCTTCTTAGCTTGCTTTAGGGACATTTGCTTATATGGTTGTAGCCATAGGAATACCCAATCACCTACATCAAAACTTCTTTCACTGCGATGTTGATCTGCCTGTTGTTTCATTCTATTTTGTGCCAACACGAGGTTATCCTTTAAGAGTTGGAGGACTTGTTGTTGATGTTCGATGTGATGTTCCACTGCCTGAACCTTAGAATTTTCTCTTAAATATGATATGATTGATGGTGGTTGGTACCCATAAAGTGCCATAAATGGGGTCATTTTTGTTGCTGTATGGAAGGAAGTGTTATACCACCATTCAGCCAGAGGCAACCATTTGACCCATTGTGTCTGTTTATCAGATACAAAGCAATGAAGATATCCTTCCAAACATTTGTTTACTATCTCAGTTTGCCCATCATATTGAGGATGATAAGATGAGCTATGACCTAACTGAGTACCAAGACAAGAAAATAATTCTGTCCAAAAATTTCCAGTGAAAATGGGATCTCTGTCACTTACAATAATCTTTGGGTTTCCATGTAGCTTTTGAACTGTTTCCATAAATGCAGTAGAAACTGTACTGGCTTTAAATGGATGTGATAATGCACAAAAGTGTGCATACTTGGTAAGTCTGTCAACTACCACCATGATGACACTCTTTCCCTCAGACTTGGGTAAACCTGTGATAAAATCCATTGAAGCCTCCTCCCAACGTTGGCTTGGAATGGATAAAGGTTGTAATAGACCCGGTGTCTTAATTGTTTCAACTTTATTTTGTTGGCAAACCAAACATTCCGCCACAAACTTTTGAATATCTGATTTAAGGCCATCCCAAAAAAATTCCTTCTTAACCTTGTGGTAAGTTTTTAAAAATCCTGAGTGCCCTCCTAAGGGAGAAGTGTGCAATTCCATAAGAATCTCTTGTTTTAGCTTGGAATTCTTACAGAGGTATAAGCGATCTTTGTACCATAACGAATCATTTTTCCAACTAAATGTATCAGAAGTACTGGAATCTTGTTGTAGCTTTCGAATACGTTCCCACACTTCTTCGTCATTCTTCCATTCCTCCTTTGCTTCGTTTATCCAATCTGGTTGGATAATAGAAATGGAAAACAACAATGCTTCCATATCCTCATCCTTTCTTGAGAGTGCATCTGCCACCACATTTTGCTTCCCTTTTTGGTAGATGATTTCAAAGTCATAACCCAACATCTTTGTGACCCACTTTTGTTGCTCTTCAGAGGATAATCTTTGTGCTAAAATGTATTTAAGGCTATCATGATCCGTTTTTACCTTGAAGTGTCTTCCCATTAGGTAGGGTCACCATTTCTTAAGTGCATGGAGTATTGCCAACATTTCCTTCTCATAAATAGCTTTGCTTAAAAACTTTCCCTTGATTGGACGACTTTCAAAAGCAATGGGTCTTTCATCTTGCATTAGAACAGCACCAATTCCATTTCCTGAAGCATCACATTCCACAATAAAGGTTTTTGTGAAGTCTGGTGTAGCTAAGACCGGTGCTTGGCACATTGCCTCTTTAAGATGTTTAAAGGCCTTTGTTGCTTCTGGAGTCCATGAAAATGAATCTTTCTTCAATAATGTTGTTAGAGGTGCTGCTATTCTCCCATAATTCTTAATGAACTTGCGATAATACCCTGTCAACCCAACAAATCCTCGCAGATGCTTTATGGATGTGGGGATTTTCCATTCCTTAATGGCTTTAATTTTTCTAGGGTCTACCTTAACTCCTTCATGAGATACAATATGACCCAAATATTCCACCTCCTGGACTCCAAAGAAACATTTGGATCTTTTTGCATATAATTGTTTCTCCTCCAATAGTTGTAGCACCTTGTCAACATGTTCAACATGATCCTTCCAAGACTTGCTGTAGATTAGTATATCATCAAAAAATACCAACACAAATTTTCTAAGGAATGGTTTGAAAATTGAATTCATCAAACCCTCAAATGTTGAAGGTGCATTGGTAAGGCCAAATGGCATGACCAAAAATTCATAATGACCCTCATGAGTTCTAAATGCCGTTTTCGGAATGTCTTCAATCTTCATTCTGATTTGATGATATCCCGAACGAAGATCCAACTTGGTGAAGTAAATTGATCCATGCAATTCATCTAGTAATTCATCAATGACAGGAATCGGGAACTTATCTTTAATAGTGAGCTTGTTGAGCTCCCTATAATCTGGACACATGCGCCATGATCCATCCTTCTTGTGCACCAATACTACTGGAGCTGAGAAAGAACTTTGACTCGGTTGAATTATACCAGCCTCTAGCATTTCTGCAACCATACGTTCAATTTCACTTTTTTGGAAATATGGATATCTGTACGGCCTGATGTTTGGAGGAACACTTCTTGGAATCAGATGAATAGCATGATCATGATCATGCATAGGTGGGAGACCTTTGGGAGTCTCAAATACCTTGGAATGATTGTCCACGACTTTTTGGAGATCTAGAGAAATAGATGATTCCAATGTGGAAACATCTAGCGAACATAATTGTGCAATTACACCTCTTTGCTCCTTTTTTAGAAGCTTTGTCATATTCCAAGCTTAATCAGGAGATAAAAAATCACATTGGTCATCACTTGTGGATAATTATTGGCTATGGAAATTGGCATTGACATTGGCCAAAGGCAAAGGGCAATAAATGACAATTAATTAAGGAAATAAAAGGAAATAAGAGAAAAGGAAGATGAAGAGACAAGAATATGCATGCAAGGGAAATTGAAGAAAAAAGAAGGGAAAAAAGAAAAAGAAAAAAAGAGGAGTGAGAACATTCCAACACTCTCTTGATCACTCTTGGATACTCTTTGGATAGAATTAGACATTTTAGCATTCTCTCTTGAACACTCTCTTGGAGGAAAGGAGAAGAAGACTACACTACAAAATAGAGGAGAATCAGCTACAACACCTATACAAGTAAGTAGCATAAAAATGAATTAATGGATAGTGGAGAAGAAGATTGGACAACAACAAACAAGGGAAGAAATCAAGCAAAGAAAGAGCAGCTAGCACGAGGATTTGGTAGGTAACAGTTTGCATGTGTTATTTCCTTGCTGGGATTTCAATGCATGGTCCATGCATTTGATTATTTGGTTATTTTTTTGTCATTGGCATGGGATTTTCCTAGATTGACAATGGACTACAACCATGCTTATGTCATATCCATATAGCCATGATTTAGTGGATTCCTTTTTTGTTGAGCTTTAGATTGTTCGAAGATTTTGGATCTAGGTGAGGTGGTATCAAGAAAATCCCAAGGTTTGCGGGTGCAAATGGTTTTCTCAGGGAAACCCTTGATAGGTGTGTTGAGATAGGGTAATTCCTTGGGTCATGTTTAAGAAATTCTATGGTATCCAAGCTTGTGTTGGTTTGGTGATCTTTGAATCAATTTAGGTGAGAAGACTGCACCTTAAGGGTGGAGGTGGTTTAACCTTTGGATTCCCTATTTGGATATGTTTCGGTTTATCCTATGAGATCCCACTTTCATATTTGGAATATGACACGAGGGTGATTACACTGAAACAAAGATTTGGTTCAACCCCAAAATATGGTTGGGTGGTACATGGAAGTCCTTGACTTGGATGGCATTTTCATATGTTAATACGTGTTAATATTTAATGAGATCAGTGAGTATAAGTTTTGGTTTTAGTGTATTATTATATGACTATTTTGTTATGGTTTCTCTCTAGTTAGATGTTGGTTATAAGCATGGTATATTTCTCATTATTTGATGTGCTCTTATTATGGTTCTTTTCCATGATTTGGTAGTGCTTGGTATTGTTATATGAATGCATGAGCTAACATGTATTTGTACAACTATAAAGAGAGGGCAACGAGCCTTCTTGATGATTATCAAATGATTTAATGAATAAGTGAACAAATATGCATTCATGAGCCATAGGTACTTTGTCTACAATGTGTTTTCATAAATGACTATTGTGTGTTTTATAAGTTTGAGTATGATTAGAGCCTAGAAATTGATTATGGATACTCTTGTAGCTAGATGATAGAGCTATGGGAAGTTGGCATGAAGGCTAGCCATGAAATTGATTATGGAGACTCTTGTAGCTAGATGATAGAGCTATGGGAAGTTGGCATGAAGGCTAGCCATGAATTTGCAAGACAAAATCCCTCGCCGTATGAAGGAAGACTTGTGCGAGCAGTTGAAGCCTTCTGGCCGCATGCACAACTTGGCATTTGTGGAGCTGGGCTGCAAGTTAGAGTAAAGTATGGCTTAAGCTTAGGGAGAGGTCACTAGTGGATGCTGTCTGATATCTGAGTGATCAGGTGTCCCTCATAGGTTGCATAACGTTTTCAGTATAGTAGGCCACAATTGAATAACTGGAACTTGGTTGTTGGGTCATGCATAGTAACTATCATCTCATGTTCACCCTAAAGAGCTTGTAAAATCAGGTAAATATGTGGCAGGGTGTAATAGGGTGGTATTATAGAAGTTCCATTCTTTGTAAACCTTTCTCTGATACCAGTGTTCCAAAGTGGTATCAAAGCAAGGTTTGCAATATTGGACCTTGAGGTAAATGCATATTATTAGGGTTATCATGCATGTAGTTACTATTAAATTTTTGTATTATCATATTGATTCATGCATGATGTTGATATGTTATTGCTATTATTACATAATGTGCTAATATGGACTAACTTGTGAAAATGTAATAACCTCCCTTGAGATACATTGAGGTATGATTTTGATCATGTCTTCTATTTGGTTTACCTAACATTATATGCTTACAAGAAACTATAAGACTAGAGATGAAGATAAAAATGGTGGATTACAGTTCACATGACTCTTTGTATAGGTATGAAGTGAAATCCATGGAATGGGAAAATACAAAGGAACAATAAGGAGAGGAATATTGTCTAGATCTTACATATACATTGAGGAGTCTAAGGGCAGAGATTAAAAGTTTTAAAGTAGATAATGAGTAGATGATTGAAGCCCATAAAAGGCTTGCAAAAGATCAAGGATAAAAAGCTAAGGTTAATGCAGTGATTATTCAAAAAAACTCATACTTACAAAAGTAGGAACAATCGGGGATCAATCATGCAGAAAAACAAGAAGAAAATACTAATGCAGTAGATGGAAGCAGGTCCTAGAGAGATTATAGGATGAACGATTATGATACAATCAAAGGTGGCAGACTCTTGAGTATACCAGAGACGATGATTGGTACACATGGATTTTATTGTAGATCTACTTTTAGGAGTCATCATCACCCTCACCGCCAACATTATCATAACAGGGGTGAGAAGGAGTACTTGACAAAGGAATTCAAGAAATCCAAGCCTCCTACTTTTGATGGGAAATGAAGAAATAAGAAGATGTAGAAGCATGGCTACTTGTGATGGAGAAGTTTTTTAGATTGCATGATTATTAAGAGAATGTGAAAGCTACCTTCAATCTCAAAGGAGGAGCAAACATATGGTGGGAAGATTTTAAGAATGTCAGAGGGATCAAAGAAGACTGAATTGGGATGAGTTTGAAAGACGCTTTAGCAGAAGTAGCTATTTGAGAGGTATTATGATGGAAATATCAAGGAATTTTATGAACTCGGGATGGGTTCCATGTTAGATGAATAAAAAACATCAGAATTTATAAGCTATTAAGATAGGTTTTCTATATCAAGGATGAAAAAGAAAAGATCTAAACATTCATCAATTTATTTCCATTATCATTCAAAGACTATATTGAGTTTGATGAGACTCAGTAATTAGAAGAAACCATAAGAAAGTTGAGGCATTTTTATGAAAAATCGAAGTGAAAGCTTGAGTTCAAGCATGACAGGAAGGGTAGCGAGAGGACTAAAGGAAAATGTCTCAAGAAGCAACGAATATATTAGGATGCAAGTGAGAAGGAAGATGTGAACTCACATAAGAAGTTCAATGCAGTTGATAAAGGAACTGTTGAAGTATTAGATTTGTGGTAAAGACCATCACAAGAAGGATTGTCCATTGTACCAGGGATGTAGGTCAGAGCATTCCCTAGATCAATTCAACACTTGATATGGGGGGAAGGTAGATCATTAGACATCTATTATAGAAATGGAAGCTACGCTTTGTGATCAAGTTGTTTCTATTTTGATTAATCTTGGATCTAATTATATCTATGTTATCTTGACATGGTGTATCAATGTTGTTTGAATAAAGAAGAGCATGCATAATCTTAGTTGGTGTAGGTGGCTATAAGGACAAATAGAAGAGTTCAGCTGTGTGTGAGATTGATCCTAGTGGATATTGGTGGCCACCCATCTATTCCACTTGGACCCCCAACACTGTCTCTTTCAGTTTTTTCATTTCCTTAATTATAGCACAGTTTATTATTTGGTAGTTTTTTGGGTCCTCAACTTCCGAGGCTGTTTTGAGGCTTAAATGACGTTTTTAGGGAAAGCAAAGAGATTAAAAATGTCCTAAACTAGCTATCCTATTTTTTTTCGGCGTTCTCTTCGAGATCTTCAAAACGAGGTATTATGGTAGCCAAATGGAGATCGTATGCCAAAGTTATGACCTCAGGAGGTTGATGTACCAATTTACCCAAACGGGGCCTACAGTTTTGGTGCTTCATCTCCTAGGGTTAAGTTTTTGGATGTTTAGGGTTTTCCATTATTTCTGAATAATAAATAGGCCTTTGAGCCTCATTGTAACACAGTTGAGGGGCTTGTAGCCACCACATCTCTTCTCATAGATAAGCTACCATTGCCCAAGCTATCTTATTTCCATCCTATTTGTAAGCATAGTTTAGTATTTTTCTATTAATGAAATGAAGTGTGTTTCTGCTACATCTTTGTATTTATGATTATATCTATAATTTGTTGCATTCCTATTTAAGTTTGGGTTGGAGATCTTGTGCATTTTAGCTTAATGGCATGCCTACAGTAACACACTTAAATATGCTTCCTTTGGGTGCATATAACACACTTTTCGGCATGGATTAACTGTTTATTAATAGGAACAAGGTAGATTTTTATGAGAATGCTATTGAGTTCCCGGATGATGATGGAGAAAAGAGATTCTTGCAGGGAAAGAAGAACACAACATTAGTGAGAATGGTTACAATTATGCAAGTTAAGTGCATCCCCCAAAAAATGTGTATTGTTTATAGTTCATGTTTCCATTGACAAAGGGAAGGAAGATGATGATGATGAAGTCCTAAGGAAGTATCTTGTTTTGCAGCATTTTCAAGATGTGTTTCCTGTAGAGATTCCAAAGTTTCCACCTAATAGGGAGGTGGATTTTTCTATTGAGTTGATGCCTAGAGAAACACCAAAATCTAATGCAACATACATGATGAGCGCTACAGAGTTGGTAGAATTGAAGTCACATCTTAAATAGATGCTTAATAAGGGATACGTGTGGCCAAGTTTGTCTATTTGGGATGCACTAGTGTTGTTTGTAAAGAAGAAATATGGTACTCTCAAATTGTGAATTGATTACATGCAATTGAACAAGGTAACTATCAAGAATAGGTATCCATTACTATGGATCAATGATTTTTTTGATCAACTAAAGGGATTTGCAGTGTTTTGAAATATTGATCTAAGATTAGGATATCACCAAGTGTGCATCAAAGAAGAAGACATATACAAGACTACATTCCATACAAGGTACGAGAATTATGAGCTTGCGGTGGTTCCTTTTGGTCTTACCAATGCTCCAGACACCTTCTTGTGTTTGATGAGAAACATGTTGTTCCCTCAGCTAGATAGGTTTGTGATAGTCTTTATTGATGATATATTAGTCTATTAAAAGAATGGGGACAGGCATGTAGAGAACCTAGAAGGAGTATTGAGACTATTGAATTAGTATGTTAAACTCAACAAGTGCAGTATCTTTTAGTTTCAGATTCATTACCTGGGACATGTTGCTTCCAAGGAAGAGATGGCAGTGGATATAGAAAATATTAAAGCTATCATTCAGTGGACAACTCCAAGCAATGTGGATGAAGTCAGATCATTCATGGGACTATCAGGTTATTACAGGCAGTTCATCAGGAATTTTTCCAAGATTGGCTATCCTATCACATATTTGTAGAGAAAAGTGAAGAAGTTTGGATGGACTGATGGGTGTGCAACTAGATTTGATAAATTAAAGAAATTTCTTACCAATGCTCTAGTTTTGATGATTGCAGATCCATATAAGGAGTGTTGTTTGCACAAATGAGTGTAAGGAAGGACTAGGTGGAGTCCTGATGTCAAAAGGGTAGGTGTTTTTCTATGAATCAAGGAGGTTGAATTGGCATGAGAAAAATTATGTGACTTATGATGTTGAGTTGGCAGCCATCATTCAAGCATTGAATATGTGGAGGAATTATCTCCTCGGTTGGAGGTTTGTCTTGATGAATGATCACAGTGGATTGAGATACTTGTTTGACCAGCTCAGTATGATTGTAAGGCAAGCTAGATGGCTGGCTACCCTTAGTGAGTTTGATTTTGAGATTAGGTACACCAAAGGCAAATAGAACCAAGTTGCATATGCTCTTAGTAGGAGAGTACAGGTAAATCATAGTTCAACTGTGAACTCTTATGGGAAATATGTTAGTTCCCTATAATACTAGTGATTCCCCCATTATTATTGTCATTGTATCCCTTATTGTTATTATTGTGCCCTTATTATCCCCATATTGTTATTAGTGTGCCCCATAGAAGCCCACTATTGTTATTGTTATACCCTTATATTATTATTATTATGTTGCCTTTGATTATATTGTGACCCCTTAGACTCCTAGATATAGAAAGAAGGTTTTGTCATTTGTATCATCCAAGAATTGTTTATTTGTGTAATATAAAGAAGGTTTCCCCCTCGAGGAGGCTAATTTTTAAGTTGTTGATCTATCTTTTCTATCTTTTTGTGAGCTCCTTCATAACATTTGGTATGAGAGGTTTCGATTCTAGGGTTTCGCTGCTCCAAATAGGTCAGCATGGAATTTTCACTATAACATTTTTTCTGTGATGTTTCAGAAGCTAAAACATAAACCTATTTGATCCAAAATCTTGATGATCCTTGGGCTCGAATTTTCGATCTTGTATCGCTATATTTTCAAAGATATGATCTAGGGAAGTTATGGTTTTTGCAGGCTCTCGAATTACATCCCAAACAGGTGACCTTCAAAAAATCATCATAAATTTATGTTTAAGTATCAGATTGAAATTTTGTAAGAAGTTAAAGAAAGAGGATGGACTTTAGTTTTCTATGCATTATTTTTAGGTCCGAAGGTTAAAGCAGTGACACGTATCACTTCGTACAAGTTTTCTCTACTGAAAAAGTGTATAATGAGGTCATCTTGGGAGATTGAGCATAACGCTTTCTTGGAGAATCCAATTTCAATTGATCTAGTAGCGTTGGTGTCAGACCAGGCAGTAACTCCTCAAAATCAATTCATTATATTCATTCAGGTTGGTCTTTATTATATACATGAGGGAGATACTGTTCATTTCATCTCCGGGTGACTCTTCATATTTTCCATTCTTTATTTACATTAGTTACACTTATTCACCCAATCCTGATGATTAGGTGTCAACATTCCCCCCCCCTTAATCTGAAGGGATGTCGGTGAGTCCAAGCATCATTCTTAATCTTTCAAGCTTTTCTCTTCTAAGCGCTTTGGTAAAGATGTCTGCAATTTGCTCATTAGTGGAACAATGGTGGAGACGGATTGTTTTGGCCTCAACATGATATCGAATCAGATGATATTTAGTATTGATGTGCTTCGTTTGATCTAGGAACTTTTGGTTATTAGCCAACTTTATTGCTAAGGTATTTTCAATCATGAGTGGAGTCGATTGTACTTATTTTACCTACAAATCTTCAAGAATTTTCTTGAGCCACACAATTTCTTTTGTTGCCTCAGTTGCTGCCACATATTCTACTTTTGTTGTGGAATCTACTGGAATTGATAGTTTGCGTGATCTCCAAGAGATAGCTCCTGATCCAAGACTCATATCATAACTTGAAGTAGATACCCCAGTTTCTTTATCTCCATTGAATTCTGAATCAAAGTATCTAATCAAGCTGAAGTCGTCCACTTCTATATACTTGATTCCAAAGTCTTGAGTTCCCTTCAAGTACCTTAGAACTATTTTTGTAGTAGACCAATGTCCCTCACAAGGCTTTTGCATAAACTTGGAGAGGATTCCAACAGTAAAAAAGAGGTCTAGTTTGGTAGTAGTTAGGTAGTTGAGACTTCCTACAAGCTATCTATACTTTGTTGCATCCTCAAATTCTTTTCCTTCAATGGATGTGAGCTTTAAGTTTTGTTCCATTGGAGTAGTAAGAGGATTGCATTTTGTCATGCCAAACCTATTCAACAGATCTCCAATGTACTTCTTTTGAGAAAGAAATATGGACTTCAGATGTTGAGTTACTTCAATACCAAGATAGTAATGAACATAGCCCAAATCAGTCATTTCAAAACCTTTCCTCAATTCCTTCTTTATGGATGCAATGTAGCTTTCATTGTTCCCTATCATCAAAAGATCATCTACATATACCACAAGATATACAACTATTTTGCCAACTTTCTTGACAAATAAAGTTCCATCATCAAGATCATAATGTTTGAAATTGAGTTTTAGAAGATGCTCAGTTAGTTTTTCATACCAGGCTCGCGGTGCTTGCTTGAGGCCATACAAGGATTTCACAAGTTTGCATACTTTATGTTCATGTCCTTTCACAACAAATCCTTTAGGCTGGGATAGAAAAACATTCTCTTTTAAATCTCCTTTCAAGAAAGTAGTTTTTACATCCATTTGATGGACTTTCCAACCATTTTGAGCTGTTAGGGCAAAGAGCGTGTGGATGGTAGCCCATTTTGCTATGGGGGAAAAAGTATCCTCATAATCGACCCCTTCCTTCTATGCAAAACCTTTTGCCACAAGCCTAGATTTTTGCCTGTCAAGTGAGCCATATGCTTTATACTTGTTCTTGTAGACCCACTTGCAGCCAATTGGTTTGGTTCGTAATGGAGGATCAACCAGCTTCCAAGTGCCATTCTTTCCATTCATCATGAGAAGCAGCTTCTTTGAAGGAAGTTGGTTTGAAATCTATAGACAAATTCAATTCACAATCATAAGAAACATCCATATCAATAGGTGAATCAGAGTCATCTACATCACCTCCATTTTGTCAGTTTGAATTTCTAGTTCCTGTCTTTCCAACCTCATCAGGATGAACACTTTCAAGTGTCTTTGTCAGCCACTTTGGGGGACCTTTCTCAGATGGTCTAGGCTGCTCCGTTGATTGAGTTGGGACTAAATCAAGATTGAGTCTCCCAATTCTATCAATCACATCACTTGAAGTATCATCTGTTGTTGGAGTTTCATGCAGGGGAGAGAATTCTTTAGAAGAAGATTCATTACAGGTTGATCTAGTATAGGAATCCCCTCTTCAAGATGTGGAATCTAATTATCAAATTCTTGAAATGATTTTGCATTTGCGAATCTACCCTAGTGATCAAGTTTCCACTCAATAACATTGTCAGTTTTGGATGATTCAAGAAAGATTACATCTCTAGATACAACAAACTTTTTATTTACTTCCTCATAGAGATGGTATGCTTTGGAGATGTCTGAATACCTCAGGAAGATACACTTATGTCTTCCTGCACCAAGTTTGTTTCTATGTACCCTTGGTATCAAGGCATAACAGGTGGAGCCAAAGACCCTGAGATGCTTTACCGAAGGAACGTGCCCATACCACAATTCATAGGGAGTCTTGTTTCTGATAGCATTAGATGGACATCTATTATTTATATATATAGCACATAGAACTGTATCAGCCCAAAACATCAATTTTACATTTTTTAAAAACATCATGGAGCGCACCATATTTAAGATTGTCCTATTCATTCTTTCAGCTACACCATTCTGTTGTGGATTATAATGCATAGTTGTTTGATGTTTGATCCCATGTTGGCGAAGATAGTTTTCAAATTCATTTGAAGTATATTCTTTTCCATTATTAGTGTGAATAGAGCCAATATGAGATTGTGCATCATTTTCAATCCATGTATGAAATTTCTTGAATGTTTGAAAAGCATCAGATTTGTTCTTCAATAAATAAACCCAACACATTCCGGTGTAGTCATCAATAAATGTCACCATATATTTATTTCTATTTGTGGAAGGAATAGGAATTGGACCACATAAATTTGAATGAATGAGTTCAAGTTTTCTATGCTTTCCTAGAATACAAGCATCACATTGCTTAAGTTTCCTAGGAATTGTAGGCAAACTAGTAACACCATTTTTCTTCAACAAGTGAAGGCTGTCATAGTTCAAATGTCCAAATCTAGAATTCCATAATAAACTTGATGGAAGTGTACCTTCTTCATAATGAGAGTTGTATGAGAAATGTTGTGCACGAGCAAAGGTACCCTGCAGTTTGAGAAGTCTTTCTTCTTCTATCCCCCTCATGACAAGTGAGTGGTTAGACGCTTTTCTCACCTCAAGCTTGCCATCAAACATATGAATGGAGTGACCTTGCTAGTGGATGTGGACCAAGGATAGCAAGTTTCTCTTCAGCTGTGGGAGATATAGAACATGATGCAGAAGAAAGTCTGGAAGACCAGGCAATTTAAGCCTGATTGTGCCAAGCCCTGATGGCTTGAGTCTTGATTGACTTGAAAAGTACACTGCTCCATCAACATTGTTAGTAAATTCTTCAAAAAAATATTTTCTATGAGTCATGTGGCAAGTTGCTCCTAAATCAAGCAACCAATCATTTTTCCAGGAAGAAAGTGAAGCATTAAATAAATCTTCATTTATATTGATATTACATTGTGCCACAACATAATGAGCAGATTCAGGTGCTTTACCTTTGTCTGTGTCATTAGTTTTACCTTTGGGTTGGTTTCTTTGCTGCTCAATTTTGTCCCAAGGTAACTTGCATGTAGAAGCATCATGTGATCCATTTCTTTTGCAGCGTATGTAGTGGAAATCTGACTTTTCTCCTTGAGAGTGTCTGCCCCCCTGCCTCTGAAATATCTTCCCCTTTCTCTTCGACCACCTCTTCCTCTGGAAGAATCTTGGGCAAGATTCTTTCCTTTATGAGCAAGGCACACAACCCCTTCAGAAGATTCAAGGGCTGTCTTATTTCCAAAGGCTTTCTCTCTTTCAACAATTTTTTTCACAAGAGAGTCAAAGGTAATATCTTTGAGATTTCCATTTGCTTCAATGACTCAAGATAATTGGAGTAAGTAGGATAAAGAGCCTTGAGAAAAGTGATGAGAGGAATATCCAATTAAACCTTAGTGGCTTTGATATCATGAATTATAGATTTTACTTCGGATGCAAGATGATGCAGGAGCATGTAACTCAGAGGGAAAAATTCTTCAAACATATCCCAAAAATCCAAAAAAAAAAAAAAATCTACAGGCAAGGGAGTGGGGTCCTTTAGCCTACAATTTCGATGTTTTTTTTCAAGATAGGATCAAATAGAGAATAAAACATGCTATTTATATCACAGATGGATAAGCTGTAATAAATCTTTTACGCTTTAAATCATTCCTGTAAAGCATGATTTTGTAATAGATAAGGTCTGAGAAGACCTATCCTTTAATTATAAATAAAGAGGCAACCGAGACTCGCATTAGAGAGGAGCGGTGCCGGAAGCATTATTATTGAAAACTTTTCTCTCTGTGTTTCTAAATCAATGGTTTCTGTTAATATGTATGCATAGCTTATTTCACTGTGTCTTGAAAGTGTTGAATTTTCTTACTGTTCCCTGCATGATGCATTTACTGTGTATTTAAGCATTTTGGTTCATTTTCTTTTCATTGTAGCGGCTGCCGATTCTTTAAATTCAATTTATAAAGTCAGAGGAGAACTCCGTTTACACATATTAATTACGATATTTCTCTTAAGCGGAACAATGGGCAGACGTGAAGCTTTGTCAATATTGGTTCTTACCCTTATCGGGTCCGAAACCAATATCGCATCGGAGAGGGCCTTTATAACTGTGGAATGTGTGTGCTCCGATATCCCGGGGCTGAAGTAATATAAATCGCAGTATAAAAGGTCATCGGGTCCGAGAAGGGCCTTTAGCATTGAGAGCTCCGACTTACCAGAGCCGAAACATTACAAAGTTAAGAGTATAAAGGGCGTCGGGTCCGCAAGGGCCTTGGGAACTGTGCGGACATCCGGATCCGAAACATTATAGAGCGGAGCATAAAGGGGCGTCGGATTACAAACCCGCCGATAAGGACCACCGATATTCCGGACCCGAAATCTATATATAGAAGGGAGCATAAGGTGCGTCGGGTCCGCGGGGTGTTCGCATCGCATATTGGAGGCATTGGTACCATAGAGTCCGCCGATAGCAATTGTCGATATCGCATCGGGGAAAAGGGCAAGGGGAAACATAAAGCGCCAATTGTATTTAAAGTAATTATTTTGGAATTACAACCCGATAGCATAAAGCCTCCGATAGTGTTATTCCTCTTTAAAGCGTTGATAGTGTTATAAAGTAATTCGTTTAGAATTACTGCCCGATAGGAATAAAGCCTCTATTTCTATCAATTAGCAAGGTTTATGGGATTCGGAGAAAAAAGATGAAGCTATCAGTTTAATGAGTGATACACATATAGAAAGGGAAAGGGATGTTGACCCTGACATAGAAGAAATTACTGCCAGCTTTAGAAGGTTATCCCTAACGCCTGCACCCAGGCCATCATTAGTGGTATCAGAGCCATCAACTGACATTGAATTGAATCTCAGGAGCAGGAGAAGGATGGCTTTTAGATTTGGAAGAGGACGAGGACGTGGTGGAAGAGGACGGCCTGTTGCAAATGCTGAAATAATGGAAATAGTGCAACAACTGCAAGCTAGATTGGATGCGTTAACTTCAGAAAGAAACATAGATGATGGAGATGTTAGCAAACCCGAGGTTGAAGCTATAGAGGAGGAAGCTATAGAGGTTACTCCTTAGATGAGGTTCTTTCAATCAGTGTTGAGATCCACAACCAGGCCAAAGACCGAGGTACCGGTATACCAAGGAGGACTGAATCCAGAAGAATTGATAGATTGGATTAATGGCATGGAGAAATTCATCGATTATGAAGAAACAGAAGATGAGAAGAAAGTGAAGTTTGCTGTCACCAAGTTAAAATTCCATGCAGCACTTTGGTGGGATGGTGTGCAGGCAGAAAGGAAGAGACTTGGTAAGCAACCAATAAAGAATTGGAGTAGGATGGTAACAAAGTTAAGAGGTAAGTTTTTGCCAAGTAATTACCAACAAACATTGTTTAGACAAATGCAAAATCCTAGACAGAGATCTTTAACAGTAAAATAGTACACAGAAGAGTTCTATAAGGTGAGCATAAGAGCTGGAGAAGCTCAAGATACAGATGAGAAGGTGGCTAGATATATGAATGGCCTCAGGATGGACATTCAAGATGAGATAAGTCTACTGTCTCCTAAAACAGTAGAGGAAGCTTATCAGATAGCACTGAAAGCTGAAGAAAAACTCATGAGGAAGCAATCTGCGAGAGGGAAAGGGACTTTCAGAGGAAAAGGAAGTCCAGGTGGTAGAGGAAGATCTACAGCACCTAAAGGCGGGGCTAGCAGTAGCTCAACCCAGCATGCACCCATAGGAGGTGATGCAAGAGGCAGAGGGAGTTTTTCTAGAGGAAGAGGAGGCAGAGGAAGAGGTAGAGAAATAAGATGTTACAAATGTAAAAAGCTGGGACACAGAGCTTTTGAGTGCCCAGAGAATGCAAAAACAAAGTAGAGGAATGCAATTGTTGCTCCAATTAAAGGAGAAGCACCAGTGGCAGCAGTAGCAGAAGAAGAAAATACACCAGAAAGAGGAGAATCCTTGGTAGTTAGTAAAGTCCTACTTAAGCCAGCAAAGGAGGTGGCTAAACCACCACAAAGGAAGACTTTATTCAGGACAGTGTGTAAGGTTCAAGGGAAATGTTGCCAGATGATCATTGATAGTGGCAGCACTGATAATTTAGTCTCTACAGAAGTAGTGGAGAAATAGAAGCTGAAGATAATGAAACATCCAACACCTTACAAGGTGTCATGGTTGCAAAAGGGACATCAACTGTTAGTAAGTGAACAGTGTGAAGTGGAATTTCAAGTGGGCAAGTATAAAGATAAAATTGTTTGTGATGTGATGCCCATGGATGTGTGTCACATATTTCTTGGAAGACCTTGGCAATATGACAGAGGAGCCATACATGATGGGAAAAGAAACACCTACAAGTTTGGAAAGGATGGTGTCAATAATACGTTGCTGCCTCTGCAAGAAGAAGATGTACCAAGGCAGAAGACTGATCCAAAAACTCTGTTACTTGGAGGAAAGGAATACTTGAAGCAGATTGAAGAAAATGAGGTAAATTTTGCTGTAATTTGCAAGCCCAAGGTAATAATGACTTCTACTAAAGTTGCTGATTTACCCATTGAAATTCAAGAAATGCTAGAGAAATATTGTGATATTATTGTTGATGATTTGCCTAATGAATTACCACCCATTCGAAGAATCAGTCATCATATAGATTTGATTCCTGGAGCAAGCCTACCTAACAAAGCAGCATATAGAATGACTCCTGCAGAAAATGAAGAAGTTAAGAAACAGGTGCAAGAATTGCTTGATAAGGGGCTGATCAGAGAAAGCTTGAGTCCTTGCACAGTGCCAACAGTGCTGAGCCCAAAGAAGGATGGAGGCTGGAGAATGTGTATAGATTTGAGGGCCATCAATAAAATCACAATCAGGTACAGATTTTTGTTACCCAGAATTGAAGATTTAATGGATTTCTTGACTGGAGCAAAGTATTTTTCAAAACTAGATCTTAAAAGTGGATATCATCAGATAAGGATAAGAGAGGGGGATGAGTGGAAAACCGCTTTTAAGACCAATGAAGGACTATATGAATGGAGAGTGATGCCTTTTGGGTTGTCAAATGCACCAAGTACATTCATGAGGCTCATGAATGAAGTTCTTAAAGAATTCATTGGTAAATTTGTAATAGTATATTTGGACGATATATTAGTCTATAGCAGGTCCAAGGAGGAGCACTTGAGGCATTTAAATTATGTCTTACAGAAGCTACAGCAAGAAAAACTATTGCTAAATCTGAAGAAGTGTTCATTCATGAAAGAGGAGCTGGTGTACTTGGGATTTGTTATTTCTGCTGAAGGGTTGAAGATGGATCCAGAGAAGATCAAGGCAATTATGGAGTGGCCTTCACCCAAGAGTGTTTTTGAGGTAAGGATTTTTCATGGTCTTGCTAGTTTTTACAGAAAATTCATTAAGAATTTTAGTAAGATTAATGCACCTATTATTGAGACCATAAGGAAGGATAAACAACCATTTAAATGGACTGCTGAAGCAGAGAAAAATTTTCAATTGTTAAAGAAGAAAATAACTGAAAAGCCTGTTTTGGTCCTTCCTGATTTTAATAAACCTTTTCAAGTAAAGTGTGATGCCAGCGCAGAAGCAATTGGAGGAGTTTTAAGCCAAGAAGACAGACCAATAGCTTATTTTAGTGAAAAGCTAAATGATGCAAAAAAGAAGTATTCTTCTTATGATAAGGAGTTCTACGCAGTTGTGTAGGAATTAAAGAAATGGAGGCTTTATTTAATGTCAAAAGAATTTATTCTTTATTCAGATAACCATGCGTTGCATTTCATAATGCAGCAGCCAAAGCTCAGCCAGAAACATGCTAAATGGATAGAATATCTTCAAGGTTTCCATTTTGTGTTGAAGCATATAACTGGGTAGTCAAACAAAGTTGCAGATGCCTTAAGTAGGAGAAATGTATTGCTTCAAGAAAGTCAAATCCAAGTGTTGGGTTTTGATTTCCTTAAAGAATTATATGAGACCGATTCAGATTTTAAAGAGGCATTTGAGACTTGTAAAAATCCTGTTTTGGCAGATAGGAGCAAGTGGTTGGATTATTTCCTACAAGATGGACTGTTATTTAAGAAAAACCAGTTGTGCATACCAAACTGTTCAATGAGAGAGAATTTAATCAAAGAGAAACATAGTGGAGGACTTGCAGGACATTTTGGGATAGAAAAGACTTTTGAACAGCTCAACAAATTTTATTTCTGGCCGAAAATGAAATCTGAAGTAGAGAAGTACCTAAGAAATTGTAAAGTCTGCCAATATGCAAAAGGAAGGAGCGAGAACACAGGGATGTATATTCCATTACCAATTCCAGATAGGCCTTGGGACATGGTAAGTATGGATTTTGTGCTGGGGCTACCAAAAACTCAACGAGGTTATGATTCAATTTTTGTTGTAGTGGACAGATTTTCAAAAATGGCACACTTTATTCCATGTTATAAAACTAGTGATGCTTCTCATATTGCTAATTTGTTTTTTAAAGAGATTGTAAGATTGCATGGGTTGCCCAAAAGCATTGTCTCAGACAGGGATTCAAATTTCATTGGACATTTCTGAAGAACACTATGGAAGAAGCTAGGGACTAAATTAAGTTTCAGTTCTGCCTATCATCCACAAACTGATGGACAAACTGAAGTTGTGAACAGAAGTTTAGGCAATCTTTTGAGGAGCCTTACTGCAGAGCATCCAAAGCAATGGGATCAACTGTTAGCACAAGTTGAGTATGCATATAACGACTCACCAAACAGGAGCACAGGACAGAGCCCATTCCATATTGTTTATGGAATGCATCCTAGAGGAATATCTGAATTAAGGAATTTGGGAAAAGAAGAAATGAGAAGTGCAGAAGGTGAAGACTTTGCTTCAAGAATGTAGAAGATACATGAACAAGTGAAAGAACAGCTGCAAGATAGCAACATTGAGTAAAAAATCAGAGCAGATATGAGGAGAAGAGAGGTGAACTTTGAAGTTGGGGATTTGGTTTTAGAACATCTCAAAAAGGAGAAATTTCCAAAGGGGGAGTATAATAAGTTAAAATCCAAGAAAATTGGACCGTGCAGAATACTAAGGAAATTCTCTGCAAATGCTTATGAGATTGAATTACCACCTGATGTGGGAATATCACCAATTTTTAATGTTGCAGACTTGTATAAGTATGAGAATGAAACTGCAGATGATACAACACAGGATCAGGAGACTCCAGAGATTAACTGGGTAAAACAGTTACCCACAGCAAAGAATTTACAGCCAGAAAGAATTCTGGACAAGAAAGTGCATAAGAAGACAAGGGGACGAGAATACTTTCAGTATTTGGTAAAATGGAAGGGACAACCAACTTTTGAAGCTACTTGGGTGACAGAAGACGTTCTACAGAAACTGGGAAAATCTGTAGACGAGCTCATGGACAGGAGCCCATGAAGAATTTTGTCCTCAGGAGTCTGATGCAGGAGCATGTGACTCAGAGGGAAAAAGTCTTCAAACTTATCCCAAAAATAAAAACAAAAAAATCTACAGGCAAGGGAGTGGGGTCCTTTAGCCTGCAATTTCCATGTTTTTTTTCAAGATAGGATAAAATAGAGAATAAAACATGTTATTTATATCACAAATGGATAAGCTGTAATAAAGCTTTTATGCTTTAAATCATTCATGTAAAGCATGCTTTTGTAATAGATAAGGTCTGAGAAGAACTATCCTTTAATTATAAATAAAGAGGCAACCGAGACTCGCATTAGAGAGAGAGGAGCAGTGCCGGAAGCATTATTATTGAAAAAAATTCTCTCGGCGTTTCTAAATCAATGGTTTCTGTTAATATGTATGCATAGCTTATTTCACTGTGTATTGAAAGTGTTGAATTGCCTTACTATTCCCCGCATGATGCATTTACTGTGTATTTAAGCATTTTGGGTCGTTTTCTTTTCATTGTAGCAGCTGTCGATTCCTTAAATTCAATTTATAAAGTCATAGGAGAACTCTGTTTACACAGATTAATTACGATATTTCTCTTAAGTGGAACAGTGGTCGGACGTGAAGCTTTATCAATATTGGTTCTTACCCTTATGGGTCCGAAACCAATATCGCATTAGAGAGGGCCTTTATAACTGTGGAATGTGTGCACTCCGATATCCCGGGGCCGAAGTAATATAAATCACAGTATAAAAGGTCACCGGGTCTGAGAAGGGCCTTTAGCATTGAGAGATCTGACTTACCAGAGCCGAAACATTACAAAGTTAAGAGTATTAAGGGTGTCGGGTCTGCAAGGGCCTTGGGAACTGTGCGGACATCCAGATCCGAAACATTATAGAGTGGAGCATAAAGGGGCGTCGGATTACAAACCCACCAATAAGGACTGCAGATATTCCGGACCCGAAATCTATATATAGAAGGGAGCATAAGGTGTGTCGGGTCCACGGGGTGTTTGCATCGCATATTGGAGGCATTGGTACCATAGAGTCTGGCGATAGCGATTGCCGATATCGCATCATTGAAAAGGGCAAGGGGAAACATAAAGTGCTAATTGTATTTAAAGTAATTATTTTGGAATTACAACCCGATAGCATAAAGCCATTGATAGTGTTATTCCTCTTTAAAGCGTTGATTGTGTTATAAAGTAATTCATTTAGAATTACTGCCCGATAGGAATAAAGCCTCTATTTCTATCAATTAGCAAGGTTTATGGGGTTCGGAGAAAAAAGATGAAGCTATCAGTTTAATTAGTGATACGCATATAGAAAGGGAAAGGGAAGTTGACCCTGACATAGAAGAAATTACTTCCAGTTTTGGAAGGTTATCCCTAACGCCTGCACCCACGCCATCAAAAGAGCAAGAGGATCATTATTTTGTAATTCAAGAGTGAAGAGTTTAATCATGAGTTGAACAACTTCAAGTGCAGAATGTGAGTCATAGAGTTCTTTCAGCTTTTGTAAGGCTTCAAAAGCAGTTGAAAATGGTGAAATATGGTGACTCACCTCTTCACTTACAGATGTTGCAATTAATGCATAGGCTCTACTGTTCTTATTTTCCCAAATGGAGAACTCTTTGTCTAAGGTAGGCTGTTCTGGCTCTTTGTCTCCATCTCCAACACAGACTCCTTTCCACAACTCATTGAAAATGAGGGTATGTCTTCTCATTCGGGACTACTCAGGATATTTCTCCTTACCAGTGAGAACTATTCCCACAATGGATATGATTGAATGCATTGTAAAACCCGTGTACTGTAAAAAAAATACTTCTAGCAATATACTGTAAAAAATTGTACTTCTGGTGGCAAACTCTGTTTAACTTTGAAAAAAAAAATAATGAGGGATAATTAAAACAATAGTGTATTAAAACCAACAATCTTAAATCCACCATATGAAGTTTCATCACCAAGGAAATACGCAATATGCTGGTTCATTTAGAATGTACTCTGACCAGAAATCAGAGTTGCATAACTCACATAACAAATCAGTACATATTCAAAGTAGCAGTCTAATAAGTACTTAGGAGGCAATTATATATCAAAAAATGGCGATCTTAAATGGCATACATATTTAGAGAACGGAAGCTTAGGCCCTTTCACCACGAATCGATACACATTACCATCCATCACATTACAGTCTTCCAACATAGACCTGGAAACATTTGGCTGCGCTCACTAAAAACAAAAGATTCATCAGAATCTCTCTGTAGGATTTTTAACTCTCCAAGAAGCGGAGCCCACGAGAGCGGAAACAAGAGAATGGGAATCTCTTCCTAGAGAGACAACGGAAACCAGAGTAGGCTTACAACAACAAAAGCCACAAACCATGAAATTTGAGTAGCATGTAGAGAAGAGCATAGTGTGCATTCATATGACTGTTGAGCAGTATTAACCAGGAATTGCAGTATTAACACAGAGTATTAACAACAGAGGCATTGTATTAACCAAAAAACATATATTTGAATTTGCATACCTCAAACCACTAGTTGCAATACATGGATTTCCATACCAATTAATGAAGTTAGATGCATAAAAGACATAGACAACACGAGAGTTTTAACATACAAGGATGCATCACAGTCTTAATTCACAAACAACACCAGAGTTTTAACATACAACTTGTACCACAGTCTTAACACAATTCGACTTGAACCAACGTTTTGACCAGAATTACATAATGCAATGGGAAATACCAAAACAAGCATGACACGGTGCTGAAGGTGCAGGTACCGAGCAGCATAGCAAAGCAGCGTTATCGGACTATGTCAGAGGAGCGTCGTAGGTCACAAAATTGGCAGAAAAATGCAAGACAAACTAACAAACTTCTGAAGAAATGACAGAAGGGAGTTACAAAATGGAGCTGGAAGGAAAAATGGCGCTAGCTCTGATACCATGTCAGACCAAGCAGTAACTCCTCAAAATCAATTCGTTAAATTCATTCAGGTTGGTCTTTATTATATACATGAGGGAGAGACTATTCATTTCATTTCCCGGTGACTCTTCATATTTTCCATTATTTATTTACATTAGTTACACTTATTCACCCAATCCTGATGATTAGGTGTCAATAGTTGGATAGAAGACTGAGAGGGCTAACACATTTTGCAATTTCAGACCTTGGAGATTTGAAATTTCAGAGATAAATTAGACTCAATATTGAGTTCCTACAAAGTGAAAAAAGGTGTGTAGTTCTTTTCTAAATTTTTCATAAGTTTGGTTTGAAAAATTAGTTTGAAAGAATTCAAAGGGCATAGTGAAGCATAATTATCATTAATTGATGCCCCAAAGAAAGAAAATGAAAACACCTAGTAAGCAACCTGAAATCTCTAAGATGATACATGAAGAAGAGGAAGAAATGCAACATGATATATCAAAATTATGAGACCAAGTGCAACAAAATTCACTCTCACAAAACGTAATATAAGCTAAGATGGATGGTTTTAAAAAAGACGTGGAATCTAGGATGGATGGCGTGGAATATAATATGGATGGTTTAAAGTAAGTCATGGAAGCTAAGATGAATGACATGGAAGCTAAGATGGATGGTTTAAAGAAAGGCATGGAAGCTAAGGTGAATGATGTGGAAGCTAAGATGGAAGGAAGAATGGAATATTTCAAGATAGATTTGACAAAGTTGCTACAAGAAATGTTTACTAATGGTGAAAGGGTAGTAAAGAAAACTCATGATGAGAACAAAAGAAACGTTAATCATGATTTCACATTGGATTGAAGACCCACCATGTTCCAAAGATTGATATGAGGAACTTTGATGGAAAGCATCCTGTAACATGGATACAATAGATGGAGCAATATTTCAATCTCCATAATGTATAAAAAACACAAAGGTACGCATTGAAACTTTATATTTGGAACCAAATCAGTTTGTATGGTATCGATGGCTTTGCTCTCATAAACAAATTGTCACTTGGGAAATGTTTATGGAAAAAATGATAGCACATTATGAGGATACGAAAAGAAACACTTTTTTTAGCCAACTAATAAATCTCAAACAAAAGGGTTCAATGATGGAGCACATTGAGGAATTCCAAAAATCGAATATAAGGGTAAAAGATATTCTAGAGGAGCATATGATTAATGTGTTCATAGTGACTTTAAAGGATAACATCCAGCATGAGGTTCACCTTTGGGAACCTGATTCATTGGAGAAGGCATTCAAGTTGGCAAGAAAAATAGAAAGAAAAATTATGGCAACCAGGAAGCCTACCACTCACAACTATAAAGATGGAAGTGTTGTTGCCCCTAGCCTTTCATAACATACAAGGTTGACACCACAACAATTGGAAGAAAAAAGAGCAAATGGGATTTGTTATAGTTGTGGTAGAAAATACACTAAAGGTCATAAGTGTGCTAAGAAGAAATTATTTTACATAGATTATGAAGAGGAGGAATAAAAGGAACAAGAAACGTCAAAAGAAGAGGATATACAATAGGAACAAACCCCAGAGAAAGAATAAATGAATCCAACCATATCTTGTAATGCATTGGATGGAATTACCACTCCTCAAACTATCAAGATAGAATGACATATCAAGAAGAAAAAGGTAATAGTGTTGATTGATTCGGGAAGTAGCCAGAATTTTATTCATTGTAAGATAGGCAAGGAGTTGAATTGCTTGCTATATCCAACACTAGTGTGTCAAGTGATGGTTGCAAGTGGAGGAACCATAAATTTCTCTGGAAAGTGCCATAATATCAAGCTATCCATGGGGGAATATGTATTTCATAACCTAATGCTTTCCATTCTAATGGGTGGTGATGATGTTGTACTAGGAGTCCAAAGGCTACAATCCTTGGGTACAATAGATTTTAATTTTCAAGAACTTTTCATGAAATTTTGTTTGGAATGAAAGGAAGTTGAATTAAGGGGTATCGCAGGAAAACCGGGAAAGATAATCAGCTCTAACAGAATGACAAAGATTCTAAATAAATAACAACGAGGCATAATTGCACAATTATGTGCGCTAGATGTTCCCACATCGAAGTCATCTATTTCTCCAGATCTCCAAAAAGTCTTGGACAATGATTCCAAGGAATTTTAGACTTCCAATGTTCTCCAACCTATTCGTGTTCCTGATCATGTTATTTATTTGATTCCAGGAAGTGTTCCTCCAAACATCAGGACTTACATATATCCCTATGCCCAAAAGAGTGAAATTGAATGTATGGTTGTAGATATGCTAGAGGCTGGTATAATTCAGCATAGTCAAAGTTCTTTCTCTACTCTAGTAGTACTCGTGCATAAGAAGGATGGATCATGGTACATGTGTTTGGATTATAGGGAGCTCAACAAGCTCGCTATTAAAGATGAATTTCCCATTCCTGTCATTGATGAATTATTTGATGAATTGCATGGATAAATTTACTTCACCAAGTTGGATCTTCATTTAGGATATCATTAAATCAGAATGAAGAATGAAGACATTTTGAAAAGAGCATTTATAACTCATGAGGGTCATTATGAATTTTTGGTCATGCCTTTTGGCCTTACCAATGCACCTTCTACATTTCATGTTTTGATGAATTCCATTTTCAAACCCTTCTTTAGAAAATTTGTGTTAGTATTATTTGATGATATACTAATCTACAACAAGTCTTGGAAGGTCATGTTCAACATGTTGATAGGGTGCTCATACTATCAGAGGAGAAACAATTATATGAAAAAAGCTCCAAATTTTTCTTTGGAGTACAAGAGGTGGAATATCTGGGTCATATTGTATCTCATGAAGGTGTTAAGGTAGACCCTAGAAGGTGCTAAGGTAGAGTTGGAATGATCATAAACTCTAACGAAATGGCAACGCTTCTAAATAAATAACAACGAGGCGTAATTGCACAATTATGTTCACTAGAGGTTCCCACATCAAAATCATCTATTTCTCCAGATCTCCAAAAAGTCTTGGAAAATCATTCCAAGGCATTGAAGACTTCCAAATGCCTCCCACCTATTCATGATCATGATCATGTTATTCATTTGATTCCAGGAAGTGTTCCTCCAAACGCCAGGTCTTACAGATATCCCATGCCCAAAAGAGTGAAATTGAATGTATCGTTGCAAAAATGCTAGAGGCTAGTATAATTCAACCTAGTCAAAGTTCTTAGTTTTCTCTAGTAGTATTGGTGCACAAGAAGGATGTATCATGGCGCATGTGTCTGGATTATAGAGAGCTCAACAAACTCACTATTAAAGATAAATTTCCCATTCCTGTCCTTGATGAATTATTGGATGAATTGCATGGGTCAATTTACTTCACCAAGTTGGATCTTCATTCAAGATATCATCAAATCAGAATGAAGAATGAAGGCATTCCTAAAAAAGAATTTAAATCTCATGAGGGTCATTATGAATTTTTGGTCATGCCTTTTGGCCTTTCCAATGCACCTTCTACATTTGAAGATTTGATGAATTCCATTTTCAAACCCTTCTTTAGAGAATTTGTGTTAGTATTTTTTGATGATATACTAATCTACAACAAGTCTTGGAAGGATCATGTTCAACATGTTGACACGGTGCTATAACTATTGGAGGAGAAACAATTATATGCAAAAGCTCCAAATGTTTCTTTCGAGTACAAGAGGTGGAATATCTGGGTCATATTTTATCTCATGAAGGTGTTAAGGTAGACGCTAGAAAAATTAAAGCCATTAAGGAATGGAAAATCCCTACATCCATAAAAAATATGCGAGGATTTCTCAGGTTGACAGGGTATTATCACAAGTTTTTGAAGAATTATGGGATAATAATAACACCTTTAACAACATTATTGAAGAAAGATGCATTTTCATGGACTCTAGAAGCAACAAAGGCCTTTCAACATCTTAAAGAGGCAATGTGCTAAGCACCAGTTTTTGCTATGCCGGACATCACAAAGACCTTTATTGTGGAATGCGATGCCTTAGGAAATGGAATTGGTGCTGTTTTAAATCAAGAAGAAAGACCCATTCCTTTCTAAAGTCGTCTAATCAAATGAAAGTATTTACACAAAGCTATTTATGAGAAGGAAATGTTGGAAACACTACATGCACTTAAGAAATAGTGACCCTACCTAATGGGAAGACACTTCAAGGTAAAAATGGATCATGATAGTCTTAAATACTTTTTAGGGAAAATATTATCTTTAGAAGAGCAACAAAAATGGGTCAAAAATATGTTGGGTTATGACTTTGAAATCATCTACCAAAAAGGGAAGCAAAATGTTGTGGTAGATGCACTCTCAAGAAAGGATGAGGATGTGGAAGCATTACTTTGCGCCATTTCTATTATCCAACTAGATTGGATAAAAGAAGCAAGGGATGAATGGAAGAATAAAAAATAAGTGTGGGCACTCATTCAAAAGTAACAACAAGATCCTTGTACATCTGATACATTTCGTTGGAAAAATGGTTCGTTATGGTACAATGATTTCTTATACCTATGTAAGAATTTCCAACTCAAACAAAATATTCTTATGAAATTGCATAGTTCTCCCTTATGAGGGCACTTAGGATTTTTTAAAACTTACCACAGGGTTAAGAAGAATTTTCTTTTGGGATGGCCTTAAATTAGATATTCAAAAGTTTTTGGTGAAATGTTTGGTTTTCCAACAAAATAAACTTGAGACAATGAAGGGGCTTCCATTCCAAGCCAATGCTGGGAGGAGGTTTCAATGGAATTTATCACAAGCTTACCCAAGTCTGAAGGAAAGAGTGTCATCATGGTGATAGTTGACAGAGTTACCAAGTATGCACACTTTTGTGCATTATCTCATCCATTTAAAGCCAGTACAATTTCTACTACATTTATGGAAACAATTCAAAAGCTACATGGAAACCCAAAGATTATTATAAGTGACAAAGATCCCATTTTCATAGGAAATTTTTGGACAGCATTATTTTATTGTCTCGATACTCATTTAGCTCATAGCTCATCTTATCATCCTTAATCTGATGAGAAAAATGAGATAGTAAACAAATGTTTGGAAGGATATATTTGTTTCTTTTTCTTTGATAAACAAACACAATGGGTCAAATGGTTGCCTCTGGCTGAGTAGTAGTATAACACTTCCTTCCATACTGTAGAAAAATTAACCCCATTTATGGCACTTTATGGATATCATCCACCATCCATCACATCATACTTAAGAGAAAATTCTAAGGTTCAAGTAGTGGAAGATCACATCGAGCATCAACAACAATTTCTCCAACTCTTAAAGGATAACCTCACTTTGGCGTAGAATAGAATGCAACAACAGGAAAATCAACATGACAATGAAAGAAGTTTTGATGTAGGTGATTGGGTATTCCTATGGTTACAACCATATAAACAAATGTCCCTCAAGCAAGCTAAGAAGTATAATAAATTATCACCAAAGTATTATGGTCCATACAAGGTGTTGCAAAATATTGGTAGTATGGCATACAAATTTTAGCTTCCTATAGCTTCTTGAGTGCACCCAGTTTTCCATGTTTCATGTTTTTCTAGAACTTGAACTTGACAAGGAAGGAAAAATCATATTGGAACTTGAAGCAGTCATAAAAATAAAAACTCAGCAGCTACGAAATCGATCAATTTCGGAGTATCTCATCAAGTGGAAGAACTTACTTGCTGAAGATTCCAAATGGGAGGATGAGAATTTTATACAGAAGCATCTAGAACTACTCAAGCATCGAGGATACACATTTTTGAAGGAGAGGGAAATGTTAGGTCTGTATAATACTAGTGTTTCCCCCACTACTATTGACATTATAGCCCTTATTGTTATTATTGTGCCCCTATTTTCCCCATATTGTTATTAGTGTGCCCCATAGAAGCCCACTATTGTTATTGTTGTACCCTCATATTATTATTTTTATGTCAGATTTGATTATATTGTGACCCCTTAGACTCCTATATATAGAAATGAGGTTTAGACATTTGCATCATCTAAGAATTGTTCATTTGTGTAATGTAAAGGAGGTTTCCCCCTCGAAGAGGTTGATTTTGATGTCATTGATCTATCTTTTCGTGAGTTGGTTCATAACAAAATATTTGGAGGAGTGGATCTTACATGCAGGGAAACATGATGAGAGGTACCAAAAGTTGAATCAGATATTATAACAATAGGGTGAGGGTGATCAAGATGAATAATATCACTTCACATTAGATGGCTTGGTCATATTCAGGAGTAGAATCTATGTGCCAGATAACAATGAGTCAAAGAGGTTTACTTTGAAAGAGTTTCATGTCAAGCCATATTTAGGCCACCTAGCATAGCATAATACTTTGAAAGATATTAAGAAGTTATAATACTGGCTTAATTGAAGAAAGAGATGGGTGAATTTGTTTCCAAGTGTTTGGATTGTCAGCAGGTGAAATATGAATGCAGGTATCAAGTTGGTCTATTGCAACCTCTTCCGATTAGAGAATGGAAATGGGAGGTCATTTCTATGGACTTCATTACAGGATTTCCTAGGACATCGAGGAAACATGACTCCATCATGGTTGTGGTTGACATGTTGAGTAAGGTAGATCACTTCATTATGGTAAAAATTTCTAATTCAACCAGGGAAGTGGCTCATATCTTCATGAGAGTGATAGTGAGGTTTCATGAAGTTCCCAAGAAGATTAGATCTAATATAGATGCCAAGTTCACTTCCAAGCTTTGGAAGGAATTGTTTTTCAGGCTTGGGGATAAACATTTCTTTTAGTACAACTTATCATCCAAAGATAGATGGGCAGACAAAGAGGATTAAAAATATCCTTGAGGATATGTTAAGGTTGTATGTCATGCATCAACATAGTAAGTAGGAGGAGTATGTTCCACTAGTGAAATTTTCTTATAAAAATGGGTATCAGGAATCCTTGAATATTAGTCCATTTGAGACTCTCTATGGACAAAGTTGTAATACTCCTATCAGAAGGAGTGATCTAGTTAACAGGGTGTTGGTTGGCCCAAATATGTTGGTAGCGATGGAGTAGGGGATGCAAGTTATTAAAATGAATTTAAAGGTATCACAAGATAGGAAGAAGAGTTCTGTAGATAAACATAAAAATTCAAGGAGTTAGGTTAGAGAGCATGTGTTCTTGCACATCAAACCCAAATAGAGCTCCTTTAGGGTTGGGTCATGTGCCAACTTGGCACCTTGGTATTGTAGGCCTTTTGAGATCCTTGGGAGGATTTATCCAGTAGCACATAGGCTTGTTTTTCCTCCATTAGTCAAAGTCCATGATGTGTTCGATGTTTCATTGCTTAAAATATATGTGTAAGATGCTGATCATATGATTGATTTGTTTGTATTGCAGGTGGAACCAAAGGGAGAGTTCTTGTTAGAGCCATAATGCATATTGCAGTGGAAACAACTTATGCTCCAGAATCAAGCAATGTAACAAGTTAAAAGTGCAGTGGGAGCACCTTGGGCTCGATGAAGCTACATGGGATATGTCTGATTAGATGCAGACATTATATCCTTCTTTATTTGTTGGTTGAAGTATATATATATAGTAAATACTGCAAGGCGCTATGTTATAAAGCTCCAATAAGTAGTTTGTTGTAAATATTGCATTGAGTTGTGCTATAAAGCTCCAATAAGTAGTATGATGGTGGTGTTTTTAGTAGTTCAAGCTCTATTATAAAGCTCCATGAGCAGTATGTTTGTTAGGTTTAATCATTTTTTGGTCATAAAAGTCATAAGAACACTGAGGATGGTGTTCCCTTAGGGGGAAGGGTTTGTAACATCCCTAGCCTGATTTTCCATGTAAATGGAACGAAATTATGAATGAAAAATAAGACCAAGGTAATGGGACATGTATTCCAATGTGAACGAGGGGAAAAACATCACATTAGGTATCACTTGTGGTTTATTGTTGGATATGGAAATTGGAATTGGCATTGGTAAAAGGAAAAGGGAAATAAATGGAAATTAAGTAAGGAATAAAGGCAATTACGATAAAATGAAGACGAAGAGACAAGAATATGCATGCAAGGGAAATTGAAGAAAGAAGAAGGGAAAAAGGAAAAACAAAAAAAAGAGAGGAGAGAGAACATTCTTACACTCCCTTGATCACTCTTGGATACTCTTTGGACTGACTTGGACATTCTGGGATTCTCTCTTGAACACTCTCTTAGGGGAAAGGAGAAGAAGACTACAGTACAACATAGAGGAGAAGAAGCTACAACACTTGTAAAAGTAAGCAGTGGAAAAAGGAATTCGTGGGAAAGGAAGAAGAAAATTTGGCAACAAGAAGCGAGGGAATAAATTAAGCCGAGAAAGAGTAGCCAATAGGATGATTTTGTAGGTAACAGGTTTCATGTGTGATTTCCTTGTTGGCATTTGAATGCATGGTGCATGAATTTGGTTATTTGGTTACTTTATTGTCATTGACATGTGATTTTTGTCGATTGATAATAGAGTATATCCATTCCTTTTCCATTTCCATATAGCCATGATGTAGTGGGTTCCTTTTTGGTTAATCTTTGGATTGACGCAATATTTTGGATCAGGGTGAGGTGGTGTCAGAAAAAAGGCTTAGGGGTGGAGATGGTCTTCTCATGGAAGCCCTTGATAGGTGGGTGGAGGTAGGAAAATTCCCTATGGTATGGTGAAAACATTATGAGGCATCTAATCTTGTGCTGGTTTGGTGATCTCTAGAATAGTTTAGGTGAGCTCATTGTGGCTTGAGGGTTGAGGTGGTCTAACCTCTAGAGTTTCTATTTGGTTATGTTTTGGTTTATCCTATGAGATCCCACAGTCATGCTTGAAATATGGGATGGGGGTGATTGAGATAAAAGAAATATTTCATTCAACCCCAACATATGTTTAGGTGGTACGTGGAAGTCCCTAACTTGGTTTGCATTTGCATTTGTTAATATGTGTTAACATTTAAAGAGATCAATGAGCACAAGTTCTGGTTTAGTTTGTGATTATATGATTGGCTATAAGCATAATATATTTCTAATTACTTAATGTGCTCTTGTTACAGTTATTTTCCGTGATTTGGCAACCCTTGGTATTGTCATATGAATGGATGGGCTAACATGTGTTTGTACAACTAGTAAGAGATGGCCGTGAGCCTTCTTGATGATCTTAAGATGATTTAATGAATCAGTGAACATATATGCATTTATGAGCTACAAGTACTTTGTATACAAATTGTTTACATAAATGACTGTTATGTGTTTTGTAAATTTGAGTATGATTAGAGCCTAGAAAATGATTCTAGAGGCTCTTGTAACTAGATGGAAGAGTTTTGGGAAGTTCTAGGCAATTGGCTTGAAGGCTGGCACTAAATTTCTGGGACAAAGTCCCTAGTCACACAGAGGAAGACTTATGTGCACGACTGAAGCCTTCTAGGTGCATGCAAAGCTTGGCATGCATGCAACTTTGCTATAAGCTGGAGTAAATTATGGCTTGGGCTTAGGGAAATGTCACTAGTGGATTTTTTCTGACATCTAGGTGATGAACTGTGCCTAGGAGGTTGCAAAAGGTTGTTAGTATAGTAGGCCCCACTTCCATAATTGGAACTTGGTTATTGGTTCATGCATAGAAACTCTAAGCTCATGTTTACCCTGGACAACTTTTAAAAGTCGGTAAATGTGGGGTGGGTTGTGATTTGGTTTAGAATAATATATTGGTGTGCTAAGATTCTCCTCAGATTAGAAACAAAATTCTTTCATTGTGCTTAAGGATTCATGAATTTTTGCAAGTGAAATGATTAGTTTTTTATGTTAATTTTGTGAGAAATTTAACATAAATAAGAGAATAAACAATAGTATAAACATGTATAGAACATCATCAAAAACACATTACAATAGGAACATGATAAAGGAGTTCACCCCTCCTGGGCTACGTCTCCTTCATTGAGCTTCCAATGGCTTCGACCTCTCTATTATGCTCAAAAGTGTAAAAAGGTGTGTTTACAATGCTCAAATTCTTTTGAAACCTACTCCAATGAGTCCAGAATGTTCAAAAATGGATACCTAGTCCCTTTTTGCCTCCAATTTGGTCAAGAACTAAAGAGGTTATGACCTCTCCTAGTTTTCCCAATATTCTCTCCACAAATTACATTAGTTTCGGCATGATCCTACAATTCCACTCCAAAAAGTGCTAACTGGGAAAAAAAAATTCCGCACGGTGGCCATAAGCTATCGGTACTGACAGTTCCATCGCAAACCGCAATCGGAAAGAACTAGCAGGTCTTATGGTTTGTGAACGTGGTGTGGGTGATATGCGATTGCGATAAACGATGAACCCGATGGAACTATCAACTGAAAGCCATAATCTTATCGCATACAGGATCCATCACAAATCACAAATTGGTGGAGTCATGGGGTAAGATATATATATGGGGCCAATTTTTGTAGTACTTCCCTTCTACGATGTGCAATTGCGATTATCGCATCGCACCTCGACTTGTTTTGGGGCCGATTCTTTAACGCCGACCCATTTGCGATATGTGATTGGTGAAATGTAGGGCCAATGGCTGCTTGACACTCAGGCACTTCCCCATTCGTTGAATAGTCCTTCCACGTCATCTTCTCCTGCCATATGTGCAAGTCAAACCTGAACTTTGACTTGCTCTAACTTATTCATATGAGTATGGATTCAAGTGTTGTTTGCACCGTTGGAATTAGGATGATGAGAAATTAAATCTGAATCTAAGTTTATCGAGATTCTACCACTTTGAATTTTGAGCCTAATTTTGAGCACTTGATCACTCCTCCCCACCAGAAGCCTTTTGGACCCCAAAATATCACTTTCAATTGTCCAACAGGTGAGAATAGTTCTCTCACCTTCCAACCTCTATCCATTTTTCTTTTAGAGTATTTGTACACTTGAGCCCCCCTCGAAGATAATCAATACTTCCCCTTTTTGATATCCTTGTTCTTCTATCAAGTATAGTGTCTTACTGAATCTCATTAAGGAATTCTGGAGAAATTTCTTTAATAGATGGAATTTGAATATGCTCTCCTTGATGCTCAATCAATGGAGGCTCATACAACCTTAAATTCTCAGCATTAACAACAACATCAATTTTCATATATGAAGGAAAATCCAACATGAGGGAATTGTTACCAATATTTTCCAAAATTATGAATGGACCATATCTAATTGGTTTTAGCTTTTTACCTTCTCCTTGGAGCCTCTCTTTGTTATTGTGAAGCCAAAATTCATCACCAACTTGGAACTTGTGATCTTGACAATGCTTGTCATGCCTTGGTTTGTACTTTCCTTGGCTTTTCTCAAGCTATTCTTGAACCTTTTGGTGTACTAATTGGATTTGTTCAATGAACTTTATTTCTTTGTCTATGTCGCTATGACCTTCAATAGAAACATCTTTGACAAAAATAAAATCCAAAGTAGATTTAGGCAAGTATCCCAAGCGTGCTCAAATGACAAAGATTGAGTTGAACACTACTTGGCTCGGTTGTAAACATGCTGAGTATAGTTCAAATGTTCATCCCCCAACTTAGGGTGCTTGCTGCAATACCCACCAAGAAGATGTGTCACTTTTTTGTTCACCACTTCTGTTTGACCATCTGTTTGTGGATGAAAAGTTGTAATCTTTTTCAGTTTGATGTCCATGAATCTCCACAAGCTTGACCAAAAATTCCCAACAAAGAGAGCATCTCGATCACTAACAATGGATGTGGGTAATCCAAAAATCACCCAAACATTCTGAAAGAATCACTGAGGAGTTTTTTTAGTTGTAACTTTCTTTTTACATGGCATCAAAATACACATTTTGCTGAACCTATCCACAACTACATACAAATAATTGTGACCTATTTTTGAAAATGGAAGACCTCCTATAAAATCCATAGAAACACTCTCCTATGGTGGTGAAGGAACCAGAAGTGGTGTGTACAATCCTAAATTCCTATTGTTAGGCTTACTGATTGCACAAAATGAACATCCTTTAATAAAACAAGAGACACTTTCAAGCATACGAGGCCAATAACAATACCTCTGTAGATGTGCCACTATCTTACTTACACCAAAATGACCTGCAATAAGAGAAGTATGTGCCTCTCTTATGATGTTAACTCTTTCTCCCTATGGAATACAAAGCTTGCCAAGATGGTACAACAAGTTATCATGCAAATGATAATCTAATTCTTCTAATTGGTTACCTTGACTCAAGCTTGCATAAACATTTTGAATGTCATTATCTAATGCATATTGCTCAATATAATTTTCATGTAAAAAAAAATTATGCTTGAGTAAAGTAGTTGCATTAAAAATAGGCCTAGAAATAATATCAACTACTTTATTGTAGATACATTTCTTATACCTGATTACCAAGTGGAATTGTTGAAGAGAACCCATCCATCGGAAGTGCCTTGATTACTACAACTTTGATTGTGATTGCAGGTATTGCAATGGTTGATGATCAGTGTGAATGACGATTTCCTTACCCATCCAGTATGTTTCCATTTTTTCACACTTTGAACCAATGCATAAAATTCCTTGTCATATTTAGGATAGTTAATCACTACACAATTAAAAGTTTCTGAATGAAAACATATAGGTTGTCCATGTTGCATGAGGACTGCACCCATGGCGTAGTCGCTAGCATTAGTATGAATATGAAATGACTGTTTCAAGTCTAGAAGTTCAAGTATTGGAGTTGTAATGATCTTTTCCTTCAATGCATCAAAGGCCTTTTTTTGTTTGCCTCCACACTAAAAAAACTTTTTCACACATGTCAACACATGCAAAGGAGTGACTATAAGAGAAAAATTAGCAATGAATTTCCTCCAACATTGTGTTGCTCCCAAAAAAATTCTTACCTCGGTAATTGTCTTGGGTCTTGGCCAATTCACAATGACATCAACCTTGGAGGGATCTATTTTCAACTCACCTCCTCCAACAATATGACCCAAGTAAACTAAAGAAGTTTTTCCAAACTCACACTTTGACATCTTAAGATAAAACTATTCATTTTTTAAGAAATCAAGTACTTTTCTTACATGCATGACATGTTCATCACAAGATTTACTGAAAATTAAGAGGTCATCTAAGTAGACTATGAAAAACTCATCAAGAAATGGCCTCAACACATCATTCATCCCACGCGTGAATGTAGCGGGAGCATTACATAAATAACTAGCCATTCAAACAAACCTTGTTTTGTTTTGAATTTTTTCTTCCAAACATCTCCTTCATCTATTCTAATTTGATGGTAGACACTTCTTATGTCCAACTTAGTAAAATAATTTTCATCTTTCAATTGATCAAGTAAATCATCTATTCTAGGCAATGGATAACGGTTCTTTACTGTAATTTTGTTCAATGCACGAAAGTCCACACACATGCACCATGTTCCATCCTTCTTTGGCACGAAGACAATAGGTGAACCACATGTCGAGGAAGATGATCTGATGATCCCTTTATTGAACAAATCTTGAATTTACTTCTTAATTTCTGCGCTTTCCATCACTGACATCCTGTACATGCCAATGTTAGGAAGAGGACAATCTTGCTACAGTTGTATCTCATGTTGGATTCGTCTCTAGGGAGGTAATCCCTTTGGTTCTCGAAACATCTCATCATATTGGTTAACTATGTCAACCAGTTTAGATTTAAAATTTGAATCACAACCTTTAAAAGATTCATTATCAATGTCATTCTTGGATTTGATGATTAGAAGCACAAAATTATTGCTCGAATTCACTAGTCTTTTCATCTGCCTTGCATTAACAAGTGAAAGATTTGTTTTCTTGCTTCAAGCTCTCACAATATATTATACTCCATCTTTGAATAAATGATATTTGTTTTCATGTCTATGGAAGATATCTTTTCTGTCATAAAGGTACAGGCCACCAAAAATTATGCCACAGATATCTAACGGCACAACATCAATTTACACTTTCTAGTACCTTGCAATTGTGCATTGTCGCTAACACATTCAAGTGGATATGGTTTATGATGTGGAACGGTTTCCAAGTTTAAATTTTTGACAATATTTTTAGAGATAAGATTGGCTTGAGAGCCACTATCGAAAAGCATATCAATGGTGTTGTGCTTTGAGATAACCCTTATGTGAAAAATTTATATTCTCCACTTTTCATTTGGAGTTTCATTTTGTGGGTTTGAATAACTAGTGCTGGCAATGGATTCTTTTCCTTTTAATCCCATGGCCGTGATTTTAGTTTCATCGCCCAAATCGGATCCCAAATCTTGTTGAGTGGTTGTAGTTTTCCTTTGTTCTCCCTTGTTGTTGTTTCTCTTTGGTCTCATTTCAGGATGAAGCTTCCAACAATGAGCTTCATCATGACCCTCCCTGGAACAATCTTTGCATGTAACTTTCTCTCCTTCTTTTTTGATAGACGCAATTTTCTTTTCCTTCCCCTTGAAAGTCTTTTCCTTTCCTTTACTCTTAAATGGATTTTTACTACCTTCTTTTGGAGTGTTTTTCCCTCTTGCCTCAAGATGAGAGACTTGCACACACACATCATCTAGATTATTGGGATTAAACATTAAGATAGTATGCCTAAGGTAATTGTGTAAACCCCCTATGTACTTCAACAATTTGTCTTGTGATTACAAATCTACACCTAACATCAAAGACCTTTTTTCTCAATTCTTGGGTGTAATCTTGCACATTTTGAGCTTTAAGCTGTATAAAGTTTTGGCATTTCACGATGGATTTCTACATATAAGCTATACGGCAGAATTTTATTTTGATTGAAGCAATGAAATAATTCCAATAAATTGAGATCTTAGTGTGTTTTTTAATCTCCTCTTAGGTCTTTGATTCCCACCATACTAGTGTTGCACACTCCATTTTCAAGGAAGCTAACTGAATCTTTATGTCATCTGCTAGAAAATTATATATTACAGAGAAATGTAACAGATAAAATATATTGCATAAATATAAACATAGAAAACACATAAAACAAGAGAGACACATATATACATGGTTCACCCAATTTGGGCTACGTGCATAGAGAAACAACTAGTCCTTCCTTTCATATTATCCAACAAACTAAAGAGATACAACCTACAACAGGTCCACTGTAATTCCCTCTTCACTCTCACACAATCTCCTCTCTCTTTCTCACTCAGAATAAAGATCTACATAAACACAATACAATTCCCTCATATATAGTGGAAAAAACCCTAAATTAAACATAAATTCTACTGTCAAATCTCTGCCTAATGAATGACCCAGATTGACTACGAAATTAAAACATTTTACAAGGAAATTTTACATCTATTTTTAGCTTTGGGGGTGCTGCCCCCAATCCCTCACAAAGGGGGGGCTCCTTAAGATCGCAGCCACCCCCCTGAACCCCCCTTGCAGCATACATTTTATGGTGGCATTACCACCACAGTACGAATTGGGGTCTAACGTGGTGATAACTCTAAATAAAGAAGATAATTAGGCTCCACACCCACCATCATCCTCTTGAAGGTTTTGAATCCCGTAATAGACCTCCAACTGATGAATCCAATTATCAAGCTTCTCTATATTCACTTCACCATTATACATGGGCAGCTCAAATTTAACATCAAGTTTTAAAAAATGTGATTTACTAGTTCCTTTTGAAATATGATGATGAGTATGAGTAAGGGTTTTGTTAGTGGAAGAGGATGAATATGCTTGTGAAGAAGATTATGAAGAAGATGGTGGAGAGGGTGGAGGTTTGTATCCATTTCCATTACGTCATTTTTGTAGGTTTTAACCCCGTACAGAATTACCTACATACGAATTCTAAAAACAAAAAATAAGAAATGGCGAGGGAATAACACATAAAACAAATATACACAGAGATTTTCCCCTAGATCCCAAAACTAGGACTAGCAGATTGATTTTTGATTATGTTCCTTTCAATGTTACAAGACATATATATACATGTCGAAGCATCCATAAACCCCAATCCATTATCCCTAGATTAGAAGATAATTGTAGTTCCCTTGACCAGATCTGCAAAATACCATGGACCAAAAACCATTGCACCCAAAACCATGTGTGAAATCCATGCAAAAAATCATAGGTAGGTCCACCCAACTAATATAGGGAAAGAATATAACACAACCCAACATTCTCACACTTGTTGTTTTCTTTCCTCAAGGGGCCACACGAGAGCTTAGTCATTGACCCAACCATGCAACGCCCATTGTTTCTCTACACCAAGAGAACTTCGTGCTCGTAGACTTTGTTGATGCATCTGCAGTATTCTTCAAAGTGTCCACCTTTACCAACAACACCTTTTTATCATCTACCATATCCCTCATAAAGTGATACTAAATATCAATGTGCTTTGTCTTTGAATGACAAACAGGGTTCTTTGCTAAGAAAATTGCACTTTGGCTATCACAATCTATCCTTTTAGCTCTCTGTACTAACCCCATGCTCAAACGTAATCTCTGCAACCAAACTAATTCCTTTCTTGCATGAGTGGCTCCCATGTATTTTTCCTCTGTAGTTGTGCCACCACAGATTGTCTCTTATTCATCCAACTGACTGCACCTCCAAATGGGTTAAACACATATCCACTTGTAGATCTTATTTGATCCAAATCTCTAGCTGAGTCTGCATAAAAAATGCCACAGATGTCCAAAAATATGTCCAATCCTGGTCTTCCTTGGTAGCACAAACCATAATCACTACTACGACGTAAATACCTGAAAACCATTGTCCAATGATCCTTCCATGGTTTTGATATAAACCTGCTCAATACTCCCACTACATATTCATTGCCTAGTCTAGTACAAACCATTTCATACATCAGGCTACCGACTGCACTTGCATATGGAACATGGGACATGTCCTCTTCCTCTTCGTGTGTCTTGGGACACTGTTCAACAGATATCTTTACACCTGCAAGAATATGAACCCTCATCGATTTACTATCCTGCGTATTAAACCTCTGTAGTATTGTCTCAACATACTTCCTCTAGTTTAACCATAGCTTCCTCTTTGCCCGATCACGTTTAATTTCCATGCCCAAAATATAGTTTGTAGCACCAAGATCTTTCATGTCAAATTTGGAGGACAAATTGGTCTTCAAATCTTCGATAATTTATTTTTCATTTCCAACTAACAATATATCATCCACATACAAGACCAGATAAATAACATGGTCACCAATTAATTTAAAATACACATAGAGATATGATTTTCTTCTAGTGAAGCCAAGTCCCCGTATAAATGTATCAAATTTATGATAACACATCCTTGGTGACCGTTTTAACCCATACAAAGACTTTTTTAACTTGCACGCCAATTCTTTCTTATCCTTCATGTTAGTTCATGTAGATATCTTCTTCTAGATCCCCGTGAAGAAATTTTGTCTTCACATCCATCTATTCTACCTCAACATCAAAAGCAACAACAATATGTAAAAGGAATCTAATAGAAGCTACATTGCCAACAGGAGAAAATATATCTCCAAAATCAATTCCCGACACCTGAGAATAACATTTTCTACCAACTGAGCTTTGTATTTCTCCACCTTTCTTTTTGCATTCATCTTCCTCTTGAACACCCATTTGCTACCAATGGGATTCCTTCCACCCAGCAACTCCACCAAATCCCAAGCCTCATTTTTGTGCAAAGATGCCATTTCATCAACCATGGCCTCTTTCCAGAGTTTTCCATCCTCTGAATCTACTACTTCCTTCATAGTTCTGGGATCATTATCACTAATAGATAAAGAAAAATTTGAACAGAATGGAGATGTACTATACCTTTCTTCCTACCTTCTTTCTTGAATTCATCTTCTCACAACCGGAGTTTGGCTCTTCATATTCTCATTCCTGTTTTGCTGTAGAGTCAAATTCTTCCTCCTTTAGCTCAAATCTACATTCTCAGGTTCCTTTGGTAGGGATTCATGTTTAATAACATTTTTCACCTCTCTAAACACCACATCTTGGTAGTACACAACCTTCCTTGTTATTGGGTTCCAAAGCTTATAACCTTTTAAGCCATCCTTATACCCAATAAAGATGCACTTTTCATATTTACTATGCAAATTTGTTCCTTTTTCCTTTGGAACATGTACATATGCATCACATCCAAATACCCTCATATGTGAAAGAGAAGGTTTCTTACCAGTCCATACCTCTTATGGAGTCTTATCCTCCAACGCTGATGAAGGTGATCTATTGATCAGGTAATATGTAGTCTCCACTGCCTCTGCCCAAAATTCCTATCCTAACAAGACACCACTGATCATGCTTCTTTCCCTTTTCATCAGCGTCTTGTTCATTCCTTATGCAACTCCATTTTTCTCAAGTTTGTATGGAGTATTCTTCTGTTGTGCTATACCACACTTGTTACAGAAATCTTCAGATTCCTTCTTGCAAAGCTCTCCATTGTTATCTGTCCTCAACACCTTTATCTTCTTCTCTATCTCGTTTTCCATTAGAGCCTTAAATTCTTGAGAAGTCATCTATAAATGATACATAGTACACAGACTTACTGAGTGATGGAACTGACATAGGTCCAAACACATCATTGTACACAAGCTCTAATATCTGTTTCGCCCTCTTACCACGAGAGGGGAACTCACTCGATTCTACTTCCCATATACACAATTTTCATAGAAATTAAAATCCAGAGAGCTATTAGACATACCTTCTACCATACCTTTACCATGAAGTATTTGAAGGTCCTTCTCTCCAATATGTCTAAGCCTTTGATGCCATAGCATGGTCTTTTCTCCAGAGACCGCTAGATTTTCTGCTCCACTTTCAGGAACCATAGAACTATTGCACCCATAAATAACAATGCTACCTTGTAGCTTGTACAGAGTTCCAATATGAACTCCCCGCAACAATACGAGTGCTCCCAGAACAATCTTGCAGGTATCTTTCTTGAACACTATTTTTACACCTGCATCATCCAGCTTGCTTACAGAAATCAGATTTATGGCTAATGCAGGAATATGCAGAATGCTCAGTGTTGGCATTATGATTCAGGTGTTGTCCTTGATGGCAAACTCATTCAGGTGGTAAATCAAGAAGGACGCAGGAAATATGTTCAGCAAGTGCGTCCCCGCAGGTATACCCTACAGAACCCGCGTCCAGGAACGCAGGCCAGCCGTTCAGGAGGTGCGTCCGCCCAGTGCACTCATTTCAAGGCAGAGAAAAGCACGTGGGGGTTTCTTGTGTGGTATCTAGCCGACGGTTTTGTGTTTCTATGGTGTCGGCTCGTGGTATTGTTCCACGTTTTGGGGAGAAGCTTGCCTATATAAAGCAAAGGAGTTCATTTGGATTTAGCATCATCTTGGTTGAATATCTCTTGGTGAGATCTAGTCCAAATCTATAAGGGCGAATCTTCTAATGGAATACGATCTATATGGCGCATGATCAGATCTGTGGATCTGAGTGTTTGGGTTGGTTCTGAAGTCCTCTTATCTTCTATATCTGAAGGGACGCAGTTTCAGTGAAGGGAAAGTGCGCCGGGACGCAGTACAGTAAAGGATCAGGTGCGTCTCTGAAGCGAAGGACGCGGCGCGACTGTGGTATTGGGTGCGTCTCTGAAGTGAAAGACGCGGCGCGATAGTGTTGATGTGTGCGTCGGTCGCAGACAAGCAAAAAGGAACAGTGCGTCTGCACGCAGAACAACATAAGGTATACTGCGTCCAGTCGCAGGCCACAGAAAGAAAATATGCGTCCCTGTCTTAAGATGATCTGTTGACTGTATATTTCTGTTCATAAGGTGTTCTGGGTTGTTTCTGTAATTACTGATCTGATATCTGTAGTAGACTGTATCTGTTGTATACTTGTTGATCATTTGATTCTTCATGAAAAGAAGTAGGGGGTTGTAGCTCCCTTCCAGGAGAAGTCTGGAAAACGAGAAAGAGTTGTAACTCTTTGCAGGTTGCAGCCTGCGTGCTGGTAAAGGACTGCACTAGTACAAAATCATTGTAAAAAGAATTTCTTGAAAGAAGATAGAGACATTATTGCAGCAGGTGGTTTTTCTCCCGCATTGGGTTTCCACCTTACATCTTGTGTTCTTTGGTGTGACTGTCTATTTTCTTTATTCATGCTCATTGTTTTATGGTACTGATATGCAAGAATATTTCAAAAGATCAAAAAAGGAAGATTTGGTAAATTGCTAGATAATACTGATTCACCCCCCTCTCAGTATTATTTCCAACAATTGGTATCAGAGCAGGTCCTTCAGAACAGCTTGATCGCTTGAAGGTAGATCGTTCATCATGAGCAACTACGAGAGAGAAGCATCAATCAGGCCACCCGTCTTCGATGGGACAAACTTCAATTATTGGAAGGTAAGAGTTACTGCATATCTTCAATCTCTTGGTACAGAAGTTTGGAACATTGTAGAATCAGGCTATGCCTTTCCTTCAGTTACTCCTACAGATCCAGCTGAGAAAAAGCAGTATGAAACAAATGCAAAAGCAGTGAGTACTCTATTAGGAAGTATATCTCAAACAGAGTTCATGAAGGTCATGCACTTCAAATCAGGAAAAGAGATATGGGACAAAATGATCACTAGCTATGAAGGAGATGAACAGGTAAAAGAAGCTAAACTTCAAACTCTCAGGATTCAATATGAGACTCTCAAGATGTATAATGATGAAAGTGTGGCTAATTATTTTCTTCGGGTAGATGAGATTGTTAATTGTATGAAAAATTTGGGTGAAGAAATAAAAGAGACTATAGTAGTTCAAAAGATTCTAAGATCTTTATCTCCCAAGTTTGAATCTAAAGTATCTGCAGTAGAAGAAAAGGAAAATCTCCGTGTTCTCACTATGTCTCAGCTGCATGGAATTCTAACTGCTTATGAAATGAGAAAGGGAGGTCCATCAGACAGAAGGGAAGCTACTTTTAAAGCATCAGGCAAAGAAGATCACTATGAAGCAAGTCATGTTCCAGAAGAAGAGGAAGAAGAATCAAATTTTGTCAGAAATCTTCAAAGGGGTTCTGGAAGGTTCAGAGGTAAGCTACCTTTCAAATGTTTTGCTTGTGGAAGAGTAGGTCATTATGCTGCAAAATGCTCTTATAAGGATAAAGGAAAGGAACCAGTTAGATGGAACAAGAAACAGGGTACAAATAAGAAAAGCTACTACACCCATGAAGATAGTGATGGCTTATCAAACAGTGATGAAGATGAACAAGGTAACAAATATAGATTGTTAATGGCATTTGAAGATGATGATTATGAGGATGCTGTAGATGTGGATAACCTTTATGATGAAATTACTAGACTCAAGAGATGTATAGAAGAAAAGAACATGATTATTGATACTCTACAATTTCAGATTGATGAAAAGGAAAAACATCTTGAAAAATTAGAAGGTGAAATTGTTGGTCTTAGAAAAGAAATTGAGAAAACAAAAACTATTAATCTCAAGTTTGTCAAAGGATCTGAAACGTTGAATGAGATTATTAGTGTGCAGCGATCTCCTCTAAATAAGACAGGTCTGGGCTATAATGGAGAAACTTCTCAAGCATCCACTTCAAAAAGTTATCTTGATGTAGCGAGAAGAAATGAGCAAGAGCACAAGGAAGATCATCAGGTAAAGCAGGGACAAACGTCAAACAGAAACTATCAGGGGCAATCCAGCTTAAGGGTGAACAAAAGCCACAACCAGCCACAGGTAAAATCTTCTCAATTTGGTTCAAGCATAGATGAAAATAGAAATTACAATCAGTTGGCTGGTAGATTCAATAATCGCAGAAACTTCTTCAATGGACAATGCTTTTCTTGCCATAACTTTGGTCACAAAGCAGCTCAATGTGTTGCGTATAAAACAATCATGACTAGGGAAGCTCAAAAACAAAGAAGTATGACAGGGATTACAAAAAGGACCTATAACAATTTTTCAGCTCTTGAAAATGAAGTTGAATGCTCTATTTGCAATAATTTTGGACATGAAGATTTTGAATGCAGAAGCAGGTTTCCTGAAAGAAAGGTACAAGAACAAAAAAGGGAACAAACCTCAGGCACCAAAACATGGAAAATAAAGGAACCTCAAACAGAAAGATGTGGGATAGCATTCTATGCAGAAGGACAAGAAAATCTATGGTACATTGACAGTGGATGTTCAAAGCATATGACAGGTGATAAAGAAAAACTTGAATCTTATTCTAATTTAGAAAAGGGAAAGAAAGTCTCTTTTGGAAATGATACTCCTGCAACTATAAAAGGAAAAGGTATTGCTCCTTTAAAAGAAGATGTTAAGGCTGGAAATGTTTTGTTTGTTGATGGACTAAAGCATAATCTTCTAAGTGTAAGCCAGATGTGTGATCAAAGAACCGAGGTTATATTCAGATCGAATGGATGTCTTGTTCGTGATCTTGATACAGGTAAAACAGTTCTCAAAGGAAAAAGAACTCCAAATAATCTATACATTTTTGATGAAGAACAACAACAATGCTATCTAAGCAAGGATGAAGAGCACTGGTTATGGCATCGAAGGTTGGGACATCTAAGCTTCTCACAAATAAGGAAAGCTTGCAAATATCAGGCAGTTCGCGATCTTCCAGATATCAAAATTCCTGACAACACCATGTGCAGATCATGTCAGTTTGGAAAACAGACCAGAACTAACTTTCCAGAGAAAGAAGGATCAGCCAGCATGCCTCTTGAGCTAGTACATACAGATGTATGTGGACCATTCAAAAAAAGAACACCTAGAGGAGAGGAATACTTGATATTATTTATTGACGATTTCTCCAGGTTTGTTTGGTTAGGACTTATGAAGCACAAAGATGAAGCTTTCGAAAAATTCAAATCCTTCAAAGCCTTGGCTGAAAATGAATCAGGTCACAAGATTAAGTGCCTCAGATCCGACAGAGGTGGAGAATTTACTTCAAATGAATTTTTCGATTTCTGTGAAGAACATGGGATAAGGAGAGAATTTTCTACAGCTAGAACTCCCCAGCAAAATGGAGTAGTGGAAAGAATGAACAGAACAATCCAGCAAATGGCTCGTGCTATGCTTGATGAATCAGGAACTCCTGCAACCTTCTGGGGCGAAGCTGCACATGCGACAGTTATTATTCTTAACAAGACAAATGTCCGAGTGAACAACACTCAAACTCCTCATGAGCTCTGGAGTGGTAAAACTCCTTCGGTAAAGCACTTCAAAATCTTTGGGAGCAAATGCTATATCAAGAATACTGAGGAGCAGCTTGGCAAACTTGATCCTAGAGCAGATGAAGGAATTCTTCTTGGCTACTCTCCACATAGCAAAGCATACAAATGCTACAATAAAAGACTTGGCAGAATTGTTGACAGCATTGATGTAGTGGTTGATGAGAAGGGATACATTCCTAGGCAAATACATCGTGAAGACATTGAAGAAGATGAAAGCTACCCTCAAAGACAGAATGATGAAGAAGAAGAACCGCAAGAGCAATCTCAAGAAGGACCTCACGAAGAAGCAGAAGAAAGAACAAGAATAGAAGAAAAGACTCCATCCAGATATGTTCAAAAGAACCATCCAGAATCTCAGATCATGGGACAAAAAGAAGCAGGTATACAAACTAGAAGAACAGTTGCAGAAGCTTCAAGTTATTTGGCATTACTCTCCTCTACTGAACCACAAAATGTGAAAGAGGCATGCAAAGATGAATGTTGGGTGAAAGCAATGGATGAAGAACTTGAGCAAATCGAAAAGAACAACACTTGGGAGCTGGTTCCTAGACCAAAGGATAAGAATGTTATCGGAACAAAATGGGTTTTCAAAAATAAATTGAATGAAAATGGAGAAGTAATTAGAAACAAAGCCAGACTTGTTTGTAAAGGGTATGCACAGCAAGAAGGAATAGACTTTGAAGAAAATTTTGCTCCTGTTGCAATACTTGAGGCCATCCGAATGTTTCTTGCTCTCTCAAGTTGTCAGAACTTCAAAGTATTTCAAATGGATGTGAAATCAGCCTTTCTGAATGGAGACTTGGATGAAGAAGTGTACATTGAACAGCCAGATGGTTTCATTCTTGGAAACGATCCGAATCTTGTATGCCGATTAAAAAAGGCCCTCTATGGCCTCAAACAAGCTCCAAGGGCTTGGTACTGCCGGTTGGACAAATATCTTCATCAACAAGGTTTTTCAAAAGGTTCAGCAGATAGCAATCTTTATATAAAAGTTGAAAATGACAAATTACTAATACTTGTTGTGTATGTAGATGACATTATTTTTGGCAGTAATGAAGAAGCTATGAGTCAAAGCTTTGCCTCGATCATGCAGAAAGAATTTGAGATGTCCTTGCTAGGAGAACTGACATACTTCCTTGGTTTGCAAATCCAACAAAAGCAAGGAGGAATCCTTTTATCTCAAACCAAGTATCTCAAGCAGATTTTGAAGAAATATGGCATGGAAGATGCAAAACCAGTATGTACACCCATGGTCACAGGATGTAGTCTCAGTGCAAATGATGAATCTGCAGTAGTACATCAACCAACCTACAGATCTATGATTGGAAGTCTACTATATTTGACAGGTACCCGACCAGACATCATGCATGCAGTTGGAATAGTTGGAAGGTTTCAGGCAAATCCAAAGGAGACTCATCTTCAAGCAGTGAAGAGAATCTTCAAATATCTTCAAGGGACTCAAAATTATGGCCTATGGTATCCTAGAGATACAGATCTCACTCTTCATGCTTATACAGATGCAGATTGGGCCGGAAGCGTGGATGACAGGAAAAGCACAAGTGGTGGTGCATTCTTTATGGGTCCCAGACTGGTATCTTGGTTCAGCAAGAAACAGAGTTCAATTGCCTTGTCTACAGCTGAAGCGGAATATGTTGCTGCTGCATCTTGTTGCACCCAACTTCTTTGGATGATGCAGACTTTGCAGGATTATCAAATCACTTGTACACCTCCTATTCCTATCTTATGTGACAACACAAGTGCAATCAGCATCTCAAAGAATCCGATTATGCATTCAAAAACCAAGCACATACCAATCAAGTACCATTTTCTCCGGGAACAAGTACTTGAACAGAAGGTCAAGTTGGAGTATGTTCCTTCTAAGGAACAAGTTGCTGATATTTTCACCAAACCATTGCCCAGGGACACTTTTGAATACCTCAGGCAAAAGCTGGGGGTTGTTGATGCATCATCTCACTGTTGATCATCTTCCTATTGATGGTATAGGCTCAGGGGGAGCACATAATGCATTGTTGGCATTATGGAGAAGGAGATCTTTGAAATAAGCTGCAATATGTCTCTGTCTCCTTCATGATGGATTTCTGGTTACAGATCTGGAGAAGCATGAGCATAGGGGGAGCATACCCTTTGCCCTTGATGTCAAAGGGGGAGAATGATGAAGCTGAAGATTATGTGGAATGATGAAGCTGAAGATTATGTGGTTGCCATCAAGTCCAAAGGGGGAGTTTGTTGGCATTATGATTCAGGTGTTGTCCTTGATGGCAAACTCATTCAGGTGGTAAATCAAGAAGGACGCAGGAAATATGTTCAGCAAGTGCGTCCCCGCAGGTATACCCTACAGAACCCGCGTCCAGGGACGCAGGCCAGCCGTTCAGGAGGTGCGTCCGCCCAGTGCACTCATTTCAAGGCAGAGAAAAGCACGTGGGGGTTTCTTGTGTGGTATCTAGCCGACGGTTTTGTGTTTCTATGGTGTCGGCTCGTGGTATTGTTCCACGTTTTGGGGAGAAGCTTGCCTATATAAAGCAAAGGAGTTCATTTGGATTTAGCATCATCTTGGTTGAATATCTCTTGGTGAGATCTAGTCCAAATCTATAAGGGCGAATCTTCTAATGGACTACGATCTATATGGCGCATGATCAGATCTGTGGATCTGAGTGTTTGGGTCGGTTCTGAAGTCCTCTTATCTTCTATATCTGAAGGGACGCAGTTTCAGTGAAGGGAAAGTGCGCCGGGACGCAGTACAGTAAAGGATCAGGTGCGTCTCTGAAGCGAAGGACGCGGCGCGACTGTGGTATTGGGTGCGTCTCTGAAGTGAAAGACGCGGCGCGATAGTGTTGATGTGTGCGTCGGTCGCAGACAAGCAAAAAGGAACAGTGCGTCTGCACGCAGAACAGCATAAGGTATACTGTGTCCAGTCGCAGGCCACAGAAAGAAAATATGCGTCCCTGTCTTAAGATGATCTGTTGACTGTATATTTCTGTTCATAAGGTGTTCTGGGTTGTTTCTGTAATTACTGATCTGATATCTGTAGTAGACTGTATCTGTTGTATACTTGTTGATCATTTGATTCTTCATGAAAAGAAGTAGGGGGTTGTAGCTCCCTTGCAGGAGAAGTCTGGAAAACGAGAAAGAGTTGTAACTCTTTGCAGGTTGCAGCCTGCGTGCTGGTAAAGGACTGCACCAGTACAAAATCATTGTAAAAAGAATTTCTTGAAAGAAGATAGAGACATTATTGCAGCAGGTGGTTTTTCTCCCGCATTGGGTTTCCACCTTACATCTTGTGTTCTTTGGTGTGACTGTCTATTTTCTTTATTCATGCTCATTGTTTTATGGTACTGATATGCAAGAATATTTCAAAAGATCAAAAAAGGAAGATTTGGTAAATTGCTAGATAATACTGATTCACCCCCCTCTCAGTATTATTTCCAACACTCAGAAGTGTTCTAATCCTTCCACCTTTCAACTTCAACTTGACTTTTCTGCGACCAATTATTCTAGCCTTTTTTTCATCCCCTAAGAAGACATCAAGACCATCATATTTCTCATACTCGTAGAACCACTCTCTATGGGGAGTGAAGTGAAAGGATTCACCTGAGTCAATCAACCACACCTCATGATATACATGTGTACTTGAAGAAGAATCCAAGTACAAATTCCCACTTTCATCTGAGGTGGTTTTTGCCTCTGTAGAAGGAGCATCATTAGATCCCTTTCCTTTCTCAAGAGATTTAGATTTACAGTCCCTTTTGTAGTTCCATTCCTTTCCGCATTTCTAGCACACCTTTATAGGTTTTCCTTGTATAAAACATCATCAAAAACACATTACAACATGAACATGATAAAGGACTTCACCTCTCTTGGGCTACCTCTCCTTGGTCCAACTTCCAATGGCTTGGGCCTCCCTATTACGCTCAAAAGTGTAAAAAGATGTGTCTACAATGCTCAAATTCTTATGAAACTTACTCCAATGAGTCCACAATGTCCAAAAATGGATACATAGCCTCTTTTTTCCTCCAATTTGGTGAAGGACTGAAGAAGTTATGACCTCTCCTAGTTTTCGCAATATTCGCTCCAAAAATTGCACCATTTCCGACATGATCCTACAATTTCTCTCCAAAAAGCACTAACTAGACAAAAATTTCACCGCACGGTGGCCATAAGCTATTGGCACAGAGAGTTCCATACAAAATCGCAATTGGTGAGAAACGACAAGTCCTATGGTTTGTGAATGACGTGTGGGCAATATGCAATTACGATAAACGATGGACCCAACGAAACTATCAACTGAAACCCATAATCTTATCGCATCCAAGATGCACCGCAAATCACAATCGATCGATTCAAGGGGTAACATATATACGGGACTCTGAACTATGTGATCTACAATTGCGATTATCGCATCACAACCTAGTACGCTAGGGGCCGATTTCTGTAGTACTTCCCTTCTGCGATGTGTGATTGCGATTATCACATCGCATCATGGCTTGTTCTAGGGATGATTCTTTAATGCCGACCCACCTACGATATGCGATTTGTGAAATGAGGGGCCAATGGTGGCCTACCACTTGGTGCTTCCACATTCACTGAAGAGTCCTACCATGTCAGCTTCTCCTACCATTTGTCCATGTCAAACCTAAACTTTGATTTTCTCTAACTTATTCATATGAGATCAGATTTGAGTGTCGTTCACATAGTTAGAATCAAGATTATGAGCAATTCGATCTGAAGCTAAGTTTATTGAGATTTTTCTACTTTGATTTTTGAGCCTAATTTTTAGCACTTGATCAGGTTGTTATAATTGCCCCCTTTAATTTGAAGGCTTGTAAAAATTCCAAGAAGACAACTAAAATACATAGGTGTATACTAGTCATTGGTTGGATGTGTTCAATACATATGATGATTTAAGGAAGACCAAAAACCAAATGAGGTAGAAGAATCTGAAGTCTTCTAGTGATGGTGGTTTAAGGTTGACCACCAACTCTAGAACTTGGCTTGAAGAAGTTCTTGGAACAATTATGAATTTGGCTAGAAGTATAAGTATTATATGAAATGGAAGTACTCCCTTATAATCATTTAATGATGACCAAAATTTGATGAAATGGGTTGTAGAAGTCAAAGTATTTTATCGGTGGTGTTTTAATGTTAGCTACCAACCAAATCATGTTCATGAAACACGATTTTGTCTCTATCTATAGCCTAACTTTGGCTCTAGTTAACTCTAGCTCTAATCTATGGTTGTGATCCAAGAGGCTCTAGCAACCCTCAAAAATCAATGTGCTCCAAATTTGATGGAAAAATCGTCATGTCAAAGAGTGTTATGGGGAAATTCTAAAGAAATTTGAATCGCGTTGAACAAATTTTGTATGACAAAGTTATCCCAGTTTGAATATTTTGACCAAATAACTAACAATTCAAAATGAAAGTCAAGGTAAATGGACACATGAGAGTCCATATTGCTAACATTAGTAGGTTGATGTGGAAGCTCAAGGACGTGTGACATGTCACTCATATTTTTCATTTTTGGGTACGCATTAGACCAATAAAAATGTGCCATGTGGCAACCTTAGAGCACCATGTAACATCACCAAGGCACAGCACGTGTCCTCACCATAGAGGTCCAATTAGCAAGTTATGTGGACCAATTCAAGGCTTATGTGGATCAATTCAAGGCTACCACATGGAAGAATCCAATTGGCTGTTAAAGTCAGGCATGTGACAAATTTTGTTCTTTAGAGTTTACATTAATAATGCTCATGGGTTTAACCAATGAATATATGTGGATTAAAAACAAAAAACAACTCGTTTTTAAACCAAAACGACGGGCCAGCAAGGTTTGACACTGGGACCCTCCAACCACAAAATCTTGATATAGACATGCGAGCTAGTGTTCCAACCAACAAAATTTTAAAAGTTTGTTAGCCATGTAATATTTAAACCCTCCATTGAATCGTGTAAAAGGGGAGCCCATCATCCAACCACACAGAGAAACGGAGCCACAATAGTGTGAAAAAATAATTGGGGAGGTGGCTGAGGAAGTATGAACTAGGGGGGACACATGAGAGGAGCCAATGTGCCAATTATGGTGTGACTTTTGAGATAGGAATGTAATTAATGCAAAGATGGTACATTTGCATGGCATAGTGTACAAGGTAGTGGATCCCAGAGAGGTCTAGAGGAGATGGTGACAAAATCATATGATGTTTATAGTCATTCTTCACAATTTTTTGGGACAATTCCACTTGTGTAGATACATTTGGATATGAGTAGTAGGTATAAGGGCTCATGGCAGATGCCCATATTTGTCATTAATGTGTGACAAAGATTCCAAGATAGATGCACTTTTCAGAAGGTGGTCATGTTTATAGTCAAAAGTTTTAGAATGACGAGATAAGCATGTTGATGTTGTGTTTGATGCGCTTTGAGCATCCAATGAAGAATTTTTGCATGGAAACCAATGCAAGTCTCATGTATTGTTGATTTTCCCCTTTTCAAGATTTGTAAAAAGGAATAACATGTATTTGCATATATGCTTGAGTTTGAGCAACATATTTAAAGAGGACCTTTACCACTTGTTGTGAGAGTCTAGCCCCTTTAACCTAGAAAAAGGGTGAAAAACTATGCCACTTTATGTGAGAGAGTTTATCTCCTTTGAAAGGAGAACAATTTGTGCCACTTGTTTTTGAGAAATCATTACTTTTGTATTGTGGAAGGATAACTTATCTTTGTAGGATAGACATTTCCACATGAGTGAGAGTGTAGGCCTTGTATCAACAAAGAGAAGCTTTATCGAAGAGTATATAATGAAGTGGCTATACAGTTGAGTGGAACTCAACGACATAACTCACATATTGTGGGTGAACTTCGTTATCAAATTCTAGTGCATTTGTCCACATTTTCATTTATTCATGCATGTTTAGCTTATGGTTATTTCATGTTCTTTATGCAATTAATTCTAAATTAATCGAGGTAAATATCCCAGATCATGTTGGTATCACAGTGGTGTTCTTTGACGTAAATTGTGAGCGTGGATGCTTACCAAGGCCATTCTCAAAGGGGTTTAAGTAAAAATTAATACTTTCAACCCCAAGGTTGGATGTGGAACTTGAAGAAATAACATGGATAATGAAGATGTTCATATAGAGAATGAAGAAGCTCTCCAAAAGGATTTTACTAGATGGACAACATGGTAGAAAGATTGTTTGCAAACTATTAGAAGAGATTGGAAAAAAAGGAAAAGAGGAAAGCCAAAGAAAAGGACAATGCTTCAGTGAACCATGGATTTGGAGGAGACCTGTTTGGATCTGAATATGTCATATCATTTAGCATATAAATACTCCATTCATAATTTGTATTCTCGCATTTATGAAATTTCCCATAACAATTATACTACAAACTTCCACTAAATGTACATCTTTCACCTTATGATTAATTATGATGGATTTCTTATATTTTTAATGGTTAAATGTTTTTTTAACATGGTTTTATCAATGATGGTTTACTAATGTGGTTATGTGGCCATGGACAATTTTCCTCTATGAAAATTTCTATCTTTGTATCAGTTTAGTATTTCAGTACTTAATTCTACACTTGCACGAACAGAGGGAAAAAAATTCAAAACTATAAAATATGTTTTTCTTTTCTCTAGCATGGTAAATTAGGTGCCACATGGGCATAATATGATGGTACAAGCCTTGGAATGTACCCATATCACACGTGTGGGATCCTAGCACATGATTTAAGCTACAATATAAAATAGGTAACAATTTTGAAACTCCCATATTTTTCTTGATTTATGTGCATATGGTGGCGAATCTCAAGAATCCAAGAAATGGGTTTTTTTTTTCAACTATCACTTTACCTTTACCTCAAACTATTTCCCAAAATTAAATACCATTTAAAAGTTACAATTGGTTCTTTGAAGTAGTTTTTTACAAAATTTCTGCAAAACCCAGATTGGCAAAAATATATAAACAATCAACTTCATGCATGATTTCTAAGGCCATAGAATTGAATCTGGATATTCAAAGATAGAATTTTAATTCATAATATGGAAAATTATACTCCATAGAAACAACTTTCCAAAATACATGATGGTCAAGAAGATATGGTTGTTTCTTTAACACCAATTTGTACAAAAGAACGAAAAAAACCAGATTTATGAGATTTTCCTCTAAAGTTGTAAATTTGTTTTCTAGGTTTATGGGATTGGATATTATCCTTAGCCACTATTTTTATTGTATAAATAGTACCTCACAGGTATAAGGAAGGAGATCATGAGTTTGTAACTGAATATTTTATGAGGGAGAGAAATCATCGTTTGGAATTCTTTGTAAATTGTATTTTTTGTTGAAGTTTAATAAAAGTCGGAGTTGATGATTCATTGAGTTTCTAAAGAATTTAAGCCTATGAGTTATTAGCTACCTTTTTTTGTGTGAGAAAGGGCCCACTGATCCAACTTGGTAATCTATTGTACATGATTAGTTTAGATTTCTTGTTTTTGTACTTGTTTTATTGTGTATGCTAATGTAGTTTTTTGATTTGGTACCTATGTTATAGTCAAGTTCATATAGTGAAAGAAAAGTGTTGAATGTGTATGGTTAATTATATTTGTATATATGTGATAAAGTGATTCTCTTATATGATTGATCTTGTGTGAATTTAATAGGTGTGTGGTGCACCAGGTTTCTTAGGCCATTACAAGCAGCCTGCTTCAGGGTAGTTTTATAGATTTATTGAGATTTGTTTATTGAATTTATAGAATTGTTTCCTTTCCAATCCCTTGCAAAATTGATTTGATATTTATGTTTCAAGTGTGTTACTACAAGAACAATTCAAGGTTTCAACTTTTGTACTTCATGTGCTAGTAAATGGAAAGTCTTGAAATGATTTAGTTAATTTGTAGAAACAAAGTAGTTTCTAGATTGTATCTTATTCATTTTAATTTATTTCCTTGAGTAGTGGTATTTATTTTTGAAGGGTGTGTGAGGAATAGAATAGGAATATTTCAGTTTCTACTATGATTGAAGCATTTATCTTTGAACCTATTTTGCATCAAAGAATGTGATTAGTGCGTGGTTAATTTATTATTTAATAGATTTAGAATAAAATTTCCTTTCATTCTTTTAAGTTCGTTATGTATTCTCAATTAGATTAACTTAGGCTCTAATCCTACATTTTGTATGCTTTCATCTCTAAGTCTTATGACCTCAGATTGATAATTAAATGTTGGTATTAGAATACATATAATTTCACCAACATTTTTGGCACCGTTGTTGGGGAGGTGCTAAAGGGATTAGAGCATAGTTTCTTTCAAAAAATTTCTACATGATCTTAGTTTCAGGGAAACTAGATGGTGGAGAAAGAGAGTAAGATTTGAGTGAAGAGCCACACATCCACTTTGGTTTGGGGTTGCTCCAAACTCTATTTGTTTCTAACCAATTTTCTAGTTCTGTTTTCATATGCGTAGAATTAAAGGTACGATCCAAAGCTTTTTTTATTTCCTTTCCTTTTCAATTGTGTTTCCCTTTAGATTGATTCATCAAAAGAAGAGAATCCTAAACTGTGTGAACAGATAACTTGGCGACAACAAGATCCTAGTAGCATAGTGGCGCTTCAAGTAGATGATTAGTTTTCTTGCATTTTTTAAAGTGTGTTTTCTTCTTATTTATTTAGGATTTTTAATAAGAACATCATACATTAATCCATCTGCATGACAGGGATTAGCAACCAACAAAGAAATATTCAAGGATGATCAAGATTTTGGGAGAACTCTCTCATATACTAGCAGCAGTTTGGATCTTTGCTTCTCAGGAAGAACAAATGTTTATAACAGTCAAGAAGTTATCTTCCTCCCCAAAAGTGATAGAAGAACAAAAAGTCCATGAACCACATCCACAGGAAGATATTCACCCTTGCAATATTGTTGAAGAAACTAAAGAATCATGGAACACATCTAGTGGAGAGAAACCATTCGAATCTGATATTGAAGATTCTTTGACATGCCTATCTATGAATCCTCTAAGCACACAAGAGGAAATTCATCTCATAATAGAAGATTTGCATGGCACAGTAAAGGAGGAAATGGTGAATGAGACAAATAAAGAGGTAAACCAAGAACATTTCCATTTTATTGAAAATTGGTTTCAAGAAACTATAAGGCCATACCCCTCCTTAATTCTTCCTTACTTCTTGACATCATCATTAGAATTGTTGGTTCTTCATACTCAAGTATGCATTGAATATTATATTCTAAACTTAAGTATGAATGCATTTTTATATGTATTACACACATGGTTACATTGGAAATACTCTTATACTTGCGGGGAGGAATTTATTTTTCTCAGCTAGAATAGGATAGTAAATAAATAAATAAATAAATATTGCATATAATAATTAGTTTAGTTCTAAAATATAGTGCAACATCTTTCTCATTTGTTTTGTATAAGTGGGGATGTTAATAACTAATGTTGACACCTAATCCTCATGATTGGGTGAATATAATGTAAATAGATAAATAAATAATATGAACAGTCATCGGGAGATGAACTGAACAGTCTCTCCCTCGTGTATTTAATGAAGACCTGCCTGAAGGAATAAACATGAATCAATTTTTGGTTGAGCAGTTATTTCCTAGTCTAACATGGTATTAGAGCCAACACATTTTTTTAGTATCCCTCTGCTTTGTAACTCCCTCCTGCATATTCTGCTTATATTCTGCCCATGTTCTGTAGGCTGACATCTCTGTCATATCCCTGCGAAATCTCATTCATTGTTTAATGTATTCGTTGAAGTGCATTAAGGAGTCGATTCGTTGTGTGTCCACTTCTTCTGCTAGGGTCACGAGAGCCTGGAGCTCCAATTCCATAACCGCAAGTTCATTCTTGTATTTGTTCAAATATTTTTCCTTATCATGAAGCTGGCGTTTCAGGTGTCGATTGTGTTGATTAGCTTCACTAAGCTTCCTAATAAGCTTCGCTCTAATAGTATCTGCTCGCGTGGATTCCAACTCGGTACTATCAATTGGCTGTCCAAAATAACTTCTAGAGAAGTCTGATGAAGCTCCATTAGAATTATTAGTGTACTCTTTTGATAACTCCATAGCTTTCTCTTCGGAATCAGCTGTGATACCAAAGCTTTGTAGCTCCCTTCCAGGAGAGACTGGAAAACGAGAGAGAGTTGTAGCTCTCTGCAGGTTGCAGCCTGCGTACTGGTAAAGGACTGCACCAATACAAAACCATTGTAAAAGGAGTTTCTAATTTGAAAGAAGATAGAGACATATTCCAGCAGGTGGTTTTCACCCACATTGGGTTTCCACCTTACATCTTGTGTTCTTTGGTGTGACTATCTGTTTTCTTTGTTCATGCTCATTATTTTATGGTACTGACATGCAAAAATAATTCAAAGAATAAATAAGGAAGATTTATTAAAAGAACTTGATAATACTGATTCACCCCCCCTCTCAGTATTATTTCCAACATCTACATGCAAGCTACCATGGGACAAAATTGAGCAGAAAAGAAACCAACAGAAAGGTAAAATTGATGATACAGAAAAAGGTAAAGCACCTGAATCTGCTCACTATGTTGTTGCACAATGTAACATTGGAGTAAATGAAGATTTATTTAATGCTTCACTTGCTTCTTGGAAAAATGATTGGTTGCTTGATTCAGGAGAAACCTGCCACATGACTCATAGAAAATATTTTTTTGAATATTTCACTAACAATGTTGATGGAGAAGTATACTTTGCAGACCAATCAAAAATCAAGCCATCAGGGCTTTGAACAATCAGGCTTAAACTGCCTGGTCTTCCAGACTTTCTTCTGCGTCATGTTCTATATCTCCCACAGCTCAAGAGAAAATTTTTGTCCTTGGTCCACATCTGCCAGCAAGGTCACTCCATTCAAATGTTTTATGGCAAGATTGAGGTAAGAAAAGCATCTGACCACTCACTTTTCATGAGGGGAATAGAAGAAGAAAGGATTCTCAAGCTGCAAGGAACCTCTGCTTGTGCACAACATTTCTCATACAATTCTCATCATGAAGAAGGTACACTTCCATCAAGTTTACTATGGCATGCTAGATTTGGATATTTGAACTATGATAGTCTCCGCTTGTTGAAGAAAAATGGTGTTGCTGGTTTGCCTACAATTCCTAGGAAACTTAAGCAATGTGATGCTTGCATTCTAGGAAAGCATAGCAAACAATCTTTTCATGATTCACATTCAAGAGCACATAGGAAACTTGAACTCATTCATTCAGATTTATGTGGTCCAATGCCTGCTCCTTCTGCAAATGGAAATAAATATATGATGACATTTATTGATAACTACACCATAATGTGTTCGGTTTATTTATTGAAGAACAAATCTGATGCTTTTCAAACATTCAAGAATTTTCATAAATGGATTAAAAATGATGCAAAATCCCGTATTGGGTCTATTCACACTGATAATGGAAAAGAGTACACACCAAATGAATTTGAAAACTATCTTTGCCAACATGGGATCAAAAATCAAACAACTGTACCTTATAATCCCCAACAGAATGGTCTAGCTGAAAGAATGAATAGGACAATTTTAAATATGGTACGATCCATGCTCTTCTTCAAAAATGTAAAGATAATGATTTGGGCTGATGCTATTCTATGTGCTGCATATATAAAGAATATATGTCTATCTAATGCTATAAGAAAAAATACTCCATATGAAATGTGGTATGGACATGTTCCTTCGGTAAAGCATCTCAGGGTCTTTGGTTCCACCTGTTATGCCTTGATACCAAAGGTACATAGAAACAAACTTGGTGTTAGAAGTCATAAGTGTATCTTTCTGGGGTATTCTCCAAAGCATATCGTCTCTATGATGAAGTAAATAAGAAGTTTGTTGTATCTAGAGATGTAATTTTTCTTGAATCATCCAAAACTGACAATGTCGTTGAAGGACAACTTGATCGCTTAGATAGATTTGCAAAAGCAAAACCATTTCAAGAATTTGATAATCAGATTCCACATCTTGAAGGGGGTATTCCTATACTAGATCAACATGTGGAATCTTATTCTGAAGAACACTCTCCCCTGCATGAAACTCCAACAATGGATGATGCTTTAAGTGATGTGATTGATAGAATTGGGAGACTCAATCTTGATTCAATCCCAAATCAATCAACAGAGTAGCTTGGACCATCTGAGAAAGGTCCCCCAAAGTGGTTGACAAAGACACTTGAAAGTGTTCATCTTGATGAGGTTGGAAAGATAGGAACTAGAAATTCAAACCAGCAAAATGGAGGTGATGTGGATGACTATCATTCACCTGTTGATATGGATATTTCTTATGATTGTGAATTGAACTTGTCTACAGACTTTGAACCTAATTCCTTCAAAGAAGCTACTTCTCATAATGAATGGAATGAAGCAATGCAAAAGGAGTATGATTCCCTCATAAAGAATGGCACTTGGAAGTTGGTTGATCCTCCATTAGGAACCAAACCAATTGGCTGCAAGTGGGCCTACAAGAACAAGTATAAAGTTGATGGCTCACTTCACAAGCACAAAGCCAGGCTTGTGGCAAAAGGTTTTGCACAAAAGTAAGGGGTCGATTATGAGGAGGCTTTTTCCCCCACAGCAAAATGGGCTACCATCTAGACACTCTTTTCCCTAGCAGCTCAGAATGGTTGGAAAGTCCATCAAATGGATGTAAAAACTTCTTTCTTGAATGGAGATCTAAAAGAGAATGTTTTTATGTCCCGGCTTGAAGGATTTGCTGTGAAAGGACATGAACATAAATTATGTAAATTGGTGAAGTCATTGTATGGCCTCGAACAAGCACTACGAGCCTGGTATGAAAAACTAACTGAGCATCTTCTGAAACTCAATTTCAAACATTATGATCTTGATGATGCAACTTTATTTGTCAAGAAAGTTAGCAAGATAGTTGTATATCTTGCAGTATATGTAGATGATGTTTTGACGACAGGGAAAAATGAAAGCTATATTGCATCCATAAAGAAGGAATTGGGGAAAAGTTTTGAAATGATTAATTTGGGCTATGTTCATTACTATTTTGGCATTGAAGTAACCCAACATCCAAAGTACATATTTCTTTCTCAAAAGAAATACATTGGAGATCTGTTGAACAGGTTTGGCATGACAGAATGCAATCCTCTTACTACTCCAATGGAACAAAACTTAAAGCTCACACCTATTGAAGGAAAATAATTTGAGGATGCAACAAAGTTTAGACAGATTGTAGGAATTCTCAACTACCTAACTACTACTAGACCAAACATTTCGTTTGCTATTGGAATCCTCTCCAAGTTTATGCAAAAGCCTTGTGAGAGACATTGGTCTGTTGCAAAAAGAGTTGTAAGGTACTTGAAGGGAACTCAAGAATTTGGAATCAAGTATACACAGGTGGACGACTTCAGCTTGATTGGATACTCTGATTCTAACGTCGATGGAGACAAAGAAACTGGGGTATCTACTTTAGGATATGCTATGAGTCTTGGATCGGGAGCTGTCTCTTGGAGATCATGCAAACAATCAGTTCCAACAGATTCCACAACAGAAGCAAAATACGTGGTAGCAGCTAAAGCAAAGAAAGAAATTATGTGGCTCAGGAAAATTCTTGAAGATTTGCAGGTAAAAAAAGTACAATCAATTCCACTCGTGATTGACAATACCTCTGCAATAAAATTGGCCAAGAACCCAAAGTTCCATGATCGAATGAAGCACATCAATACTAAATATCATCTGATTCGCCATCATGTTGAGGCCAAAACAATCCATCTCCATCATTGTTCCACAAATGAGCAAATTTCAGACATTTTCTCCAAAGCGCTTGGAAGAGAAAACGTTGAATGATTCAGAATGATGCTTGGACTCACCAACATCCCTTCAGATTAAGGGGGGGAATGTTGACACCTAATCCTCATGATTGGGTGAATATAATGTAAATAGATAAATAAATAATATGAATAGTCATCGGGAGATGAACTGGATAGTGTCTCCCTCATGTATTTAATGAAGGCCTACCTAAAGGAATATACATGAATCAATTTTTGGTTGAGGAGTTACTGCCTGGTCTGACAGCTAAAAAGAAAGTAGTTGAAAATGAGAGATCTATGTTCCTACTGCATTTTTTGTTGAGGTATCTTTCAGTTTCATAGTGTTTTAATGAAGGTTTCTACTCAATCTTATTTCAAAAAACAACATGATTCAGCTACCACAATTCTTTCCCACTTATTATTTATTTTGATAGTTAGGCTTGTTTCTAGTTATTTTTTTTTTCAATAAAGTAAGCTATGATAACTTTGTTTGGAATCTTATGTGAAGTTGGAAACGATTGCATTTAAACATTGGATAGTACTACATACCAACTATTTGGTAACATATTTCAGCCAACCAATACCCAAAATTTTAATTTTCAGAATTTCAGTACTCAATTCGGTACTAAGTTCAGTACCTGTGCCCAGAATTTCAGTATTCAATTCGGTAGTAATACCCATAATTTTGGTAACACTTCTATATTTTGCAAAGAAAAAGAAAGATTCAAGGATATTGTTCATTTGGGATGCTTAAATACTGGAAGAATATTTCAAAAGTAGAAAATACATCTTCATCAATGGAATGGAACACTTAGGGGAGTATTTGATGATATATTTCCTTTTTCCTTAAGTTGTTAAAAATGATGCATTCATGATTTATCATTAAAGGCAACTATACAAAGATGACATAATAATTAGTCTCTTTCATAAAGGTTTAATTGAATGATAATTCCAAACTATTCATAGCTGATATATCTTTTCTATTTTTGAATTTCATTTTTCTTATTCATATAGATTTCTGATTATCGATACAAAAAGGTTGCTCAAAATATAGTTACCAAAACATACTAATGGGACCATAACAAAGTTAAGAGGTCTATACAATGATACCAATGAAAAAATCAAATTGAATACTATAACCATAACACCAAAGCATGATATCTGAGCATATTTATTAAGACTTGCAAGACAGTTAACGAAGTCTCTATTCATAGTGGAACACTACTTTAAAAAATAAAGCATATATGAAAACTATGATCAGTAAGACTTTAGGTATCTCTTGGTTATTCTTTGGCAGCCTCATCCATCAGACATTAAAAATGGCTCATTCATGCTATGTCCTTTGTGTACCTATAAGTACCTTTTGAGTCCAAGACGTTATGCAGGTAATCTAAGTCACTCTGAAAGGTGTCATCCTATGCCTTTAAGGATCTTTCTCAAGCCACTCCCCCATCTACCAATTGCAAAAGAAATATCCATAATATAAACCTAAAATGGTAGGAAACATGTGATTAGAGCCTTTAGTGTAAAATAGGTTTAAGAGGTTAACTTGTTGACCATATGGATGCCTACTGATAGTGGGTACTGACCTGTGATACTACTAGGAAAACCCATCGAGGCTATGAATGCTCATGGGAAATGTGGCATTCTACCTAAAGAAGTGTCAACCAAACCAATGATTATGTCTACATGTATGACGATTACTTTATAGTTTTACAATAAAAGAAGCATGTGTGGATGAATTCAAAGGAAAAATGAAATCCATAAATTTGTTTCTAAGAATGGCCTTAATGTAACCTTGAGTCCTTTATCATTGGTTTTTCCTACTATACCTAAGACTTAATTATCTTAAAAGTAGGACCTATGATCTGTTGACACCTAATCATAGGGATTGGGTGAACAACTGTAATTAGTGTAAATAAATAATAGAAAAGATGAAGAGTCATCAGGAGATGAACTGAACAATCTCTCCCTCTTGTATATAATAATGAACAACCTCAATGAATAATATGATTTGATTTGAGGAGTTATCTCCTGGTCTAACATGGTATTAGAGCCAACGCCATTTTTGGCTTCCCTACTTAATTTCTAACTCCTATTATGCCTATTCTACCTATGTTCTGAATCCTTTGCAGACTGACATCTCTCTCATATCACCTACGACTCACTATTATTCTGTTGATTCTGGCACCCTCCACAACCATCAAGCCTACTAGGTCCGTAGGCCTTCTAAACCCCATGGCCCACTCAGATAATTGACATATTTTCCACATATTTTTCTGTAAACTGCCCGAAAGGTCTCCAACTTGTACTCTATGTTATTGCGCTCCTCGGGATCCAGATAGATCTTCATTATCTTGGACCCATCAATGCATGGCTTCATGATTCTCAGCATGGCTCGATAGCTTGTTTCGTGGGGAAATCAACCTGATACAATCTCAAAGATCCCTGCATGGGATCGCTGCTCCTCATACCATACATGCCCCTCCTCCCACACTACGTTTCCCCTCCTCCCACGCTGTGTTGCTCCTCCTTATACCACGCTCCCACACTATCTAGCAACTCTGGTGGCATATGCAGTTCCATACGCTGTGCCTGTCACCATTACTTTTTCGATTGAGCGCACAAGGTTTGGGTTCCTATAAATAATTTCTTGCATCTACGGATTACTCATAATCAAGTTTCGCATCAAATCGGGGTTGTTCATAAGGTTCTGAATGACAGTCATATTCATCATTTCACCACATAGTTGAGGTAAATATCTTCTACTGTTGCCTGAAATAGCCACAATGTTTCCCATAGAAACTTCTATGAATATCCACTTGATGCATAGTACTCTTTGCTACATTGATACTTTCATCATATAGCCCTTGATATTGGTTCATGAATGCAAATAACTGCTTTGCATGCTGTAACAAGGTAGAGGAATACGTTGCATTCGATATTGTGAAGGCAATAGAGGTTGTTGCCATTGCAACTATAGTTTCACCAACGCGATCAAGCACACCGTCCCCACATACCACCTTCCATAGTGTGTGTGCCTCTCCAATAACACCTTCCTCACATAAGACCTCTATCTTCATATATCAGAATCATAATTTTTTTAGGAGTAAAATTTTGTAGCAAAAGTATTTTTTTCCACAGTACAAAAATTTTACAATGCATTCATTAATATCTATTATGGGAGTAGTTCTCACTGGCAAGGAGAATTATCCTCAATGGTCTTGGAAGATAAAACAATCCCTCATTTTCAATGATTTGTGGAAAGGAGTGTGTGTTGGAGACGGAGACAAAGAGCCAAAACAACCTACCTCAGACAAGGAATTCGTCATTTGGGAAAATAAGAACAGCAAGGCTTATGCATTGATTGTAGCATTAGTAAATCAAGAGGTGAGTCACCATATTTTTCCATTTTCAAATGCTTTTGAAGCCTTACAGAAATTAAAGGAACTCTATGACTCACACTCTACACTTGAAGTTGTTCAACTGATGATTAAACTCTTCACCCTTGAATTACAAAATAATGATCCTCTTGCTCTTGCATCAGAAGTAAAATCTATAATGCATGATATCAAAGTCACTAATGTTGAAGTGGATATTCCTCTCATAGCTTTTCTCAAGGCACTTTATCCCACTTACTCAAATTATCTTGAGTCATTGCAAACAAATGGAAACCTCAAAGATATTACCTTTGACTCCCTTGTGAAAAAATTTGCTGAAAGAGAGAAAGATTTTGGGAAGAAGAAAACTCTTGAATATTCTAAAGAGACTGTGTGCCTTGCTCATAGAGAAAAGAAACTTGCTCAAGATTTTTCCAGAGGAAGAGGTGGTCGAAGAGGAAGAGGAAGAAATTTCAGAGGTAGGGGGGCAGACACTCTCAAGGAGAAAAGTCATATTTGCACTGCATACGCTGCAAAAGAGATGGATCACATGATGCATCCACATGCAAGTTTCCTTGGGACAGAATTGAGCAGGAAAGAAACCAACCCAAAGGTAAAACTAATGACAAAGAGAAAGGTAAAGCACGTAAATCTGCTCACTATGTTGTGGCACACTGTAATATTGGAGTAAATGAAGGCTTATTTAATGGTTCACTTGCCTCTTGGAAAAACGATTGGTTGCTTGATTCAGGAGCAGCTTGCCACATGACTTTTAGAAGAGATTTTTTTGAATAATTTACTGAAAATGTTGATGGAGCAGTATACTTTGTAGACAAATTAAATCTCAAGCCATCAGGGCTTGGCACAATCAAGCTTAAATTGCCTGGTCCTTCAGACTTTCTTCTGCATCATGATCTCTATCTCCCACAGTTGAGGAGAAACTTGCCATCTTTTGTCCACATCTACTAACAAGGACACTCCATTCATATGTTTTATGGCAATCTTGAGGTGAAAAAAACATCAAACCACTCACTTTTCATGAGAGGGATAGAAGAAGAAAGGCTTCTCAAGCTACAGGGTACCTCTGATCATGCACAAAATCTCTCATACAATTATTATTATGAAGAAGTTACATTTCCATCAAGTTTATTATGGCATGCTAGATTTGGACACTTGAACTATGACAGCCTCCGCTTGTTAAAGAAAAATGGTGTTACTGGTTTGCCTACAATTCGTAGGAAACATAAGCAATGTGATGCTTGCATTCTAGGAAAGCATAGCAAACAATGTTTGCATGATTCACATTCCAGAGCACATAGAAAACTTGAACTCATTCATTCAGATTTATGTTGTCCAATGCATGTTCCTTCTGCAAATCGAAATAAATATATGATGACATTTATTGATGACTACAGCGTAATGTGTTCGTTTTATTTATAGAAGAACAAATCTGATGCTCTTCAAACATTCAAGAACTTTCATTCATGGATTGAAAATGATGCACAATCTCATATTGGCTCTATTCGCACTGATAATGGAAAAGAATACACTTCAAATGAATTTTAAAATTATCTTCACCAACATGGGATCAAACATCAAACAATTGTGCCTTATAATCCCCAATAGAATAGAGTAGCTAAAATAATGAATAGGACAATATTAAATATGCTGCACTCCATGATGTTTTTAAAAAATGTAAAATTGATTTTTTGGGCTGATACAGTTCTTTGTGCTGTATATGTAAAGTACAGATGTCAATCTAAAGCTATTAGAAACAAGACTCCTTATGAAATGTGGCATGGGCACATTCCTTCGGTAAAGCATCTCAGGGTCTTTGGTTTCACATGTTATGCCTTGATACCAAAGGTACATAGAAACAAAATTGGTGTAAGAAGTCATAAGTGTATCTTCCTAGGGTATTCAAACACCTCCAAATCATACCGTCTCTATGATGAAGTCAATAAAAAGAATTTTGTATCTAGAGATGTAATCTTTCTTGAATCATCCAAAACTGACAATGTTGTTGAGGGACAACTTGATCACTTGGATAGATTTGCAAACAAAAAATCATTTCAAGAATTTCATAATCATATTCCACATCTTGAAGGGGGGATTCCTATACTAGATCAACCCGTGGAATCTTCTTCTGAAGCACTCTCTCCCCCGCATGAAACTCCAGCAACGGATGATACTTTGAGTGATGTGACTAATAGAATTGGGAGAATCAATCTTGATTCAGTCCCAACTCAATCAACGGAGCAGCCTGGACCATTTGAGAAAGGTCGCCCAAAGTGGCTGACAAAGACACTTGAAAGTGTTCATCATGATGAGGTTGGAAAGACAGGAACTAGAAATTCAAACCAGTAAAATGGAGGTGATGTAGATGACTCTGATTCACCCTTTGATATGGATGTTTCTTATGATTGTGAATTTAATTTGTCTACAGATTTTCAACCAACTTCCTTCAAAGAAGCTACTTCTCATGATGGATGGAAAGAATCGATGCAAAAGGAGTATGATGTCCCGATAAAGAATGGCACTTGGAGGCTAGTTGATCCTCCATTGGGAACCAAATGAATTGGCTACAAGTGGGTCTACAAGAACAAGTATAAAGTTGATGGCTCACTTGAGAAGCATAAAGCCAAACTTGTGGCAAAAGGTTTTACATAGAAGGAAGGGGTCTATTATGAGGAGACTTTTGCCCCCAGAGCAAAATGGGCTACCATCCAAACACTCTTTGCCCTAGGAGCTTAGAACGGTTGGAAAGTTCATCAAATGGATGTAAAAACTGCTTTATTGAATGGAGATCTAAAAGACAATGTTCTTTTGTCCCAGCCTAAAGGATTTGATGTGAAAGGACATGAAAATAAAGTATGCAAACCTTTGAAATCCTTGTATGGCCTCAAACAAGCACTGCGAGCCTGGTATGAAAAACTAACTAAGCATCTTCTAAAACTCAATTTCAAACATTATGATCTTGATGATGCAACTGTGTTTGTCAAGAAGGTTGGAAAAAGAGTTGTATATCTTGTTGTATATGTAGATGACCTTTTGATGATAGGCAATAATAAAAGCTACATTACATCCATAAAGAAGGAATCGAGGAAAGGTTTTGAAATGACTGATTTTGGCTATGTTCATTACTATCTTGGTATTGAAGTAACTCAACATCCGAAGTACATATTCCTTTCTAAAAACAAGTACATTGGAGATCTGTTGAATAGGTTTGGCATGCTAGAATGCAATCCTCTAACTAGTCCAATGGAACAAAATTTAAAGGTCACATCCATTGAAGGCAAAGAATTTGAGGATGCAACAAAGTATAGATAGCTTGTAGGAAGTCTCAACTACCTAACTACTACTAGTTTATACATTTCATTTGTTGTTGGAACCCTTTCCAGGTTTATGCAAAAACATTGTGAGGGACATTGGTATACTGTAAAAAGAGTTCTAAAGTACTTGAAGGGAACTCAAGACTTTGAAATCAAGTATACATAGGTGGGCGAATTCAGCTTGATTGGATACTCTAATTCAGACTTCGATGGAGACAAAGAAAATGGGCTATCTACTTCAGGTTATGCTATGAGTCTTGGATCAAGAGTTGTCTCCTCGAGATCACGCACACAATTAGTTCCAGCAGATTCTGGAACAGAGGCATCATATGTGGCAATGTCTGAGGCAACAAAAGAAAGTGGCTCAAGAAAATTCTTGAAGATTTGCAGGTAAAACAAGTACAATTGACTCCACTCATGATTGACAATACCTCGGCAATAAAGTTGGCGAAGAACCCAAAGTTCCATGATCGAACGAAGCACATCAATACTAAATATCATTTGATTCGACATCATGTTGAGGCCAAAACAATCCATCTCCGCCATTGTTCCACTAATGAGCAAATTGCAGACATCTTCACCAAAGTGCTTGGAAGAGAAAAGATTGAAAGATTCAGAATGATGCTTGGACTCATGACTAACATCCCTTCAGATTAAGGGGGGGAATGTTGACACCTAATCACAGGGATTGGGTGAACAACTATAATTAGTGTAAATAAATAATAGAAAAGATGAAGAGTCTTTGGGAGATGAACTGAATAGTCTCTCCCTCTTGTATACAATAATGAACAACCTGAATGAATAATATGATTTGATCTGAGGAGTTACCTCCTGGTGTGACATGATCATTGACAATTAATAAAACTCAACTACAAAGATTATTTCTAATACTTGGATAACTATAAGACTTTGGGATTTGGTTAGTCATAACTATTTTTTCATCCAGGTTCATCATTTGTTATCATCATAAAAATTCCCCCTACCTACAAAGAAGGATATCCCCTTAAATATATAAAAGGATTATCTTCTTGAGCATAAAACTGTTAAGAATTGATGAAATCATGCATAATGAGTGATTTAGAATTTCCTTTACGATTGTGTTAGTTTTCCATAATTTTAATAAATATGATATGACTTATTTTTGTTTCGTATTCATCTCATTATTTCCATTGTTTTTTTCAGGTTCCTTTGTACTATAGCCATCTCAACATCCCTCCTCACTTCTTCAGTACCTCACCTTGTTTTCATGAGGACATGCAAAGCCTCAGGCACAGGGGAGTGGTTTTTGGGACATTTTCAGCATCCTCAGTTCATTCTCTTCAACTTCCTTCAATAGATCATATTGGCACTCATCAATTCTAGCTCCTTCAGATCATTCCAGACTCTCAACCTTACTCTGCCTCATCTTTAGCTTCATACAACTTCCATTGCATTCCATGGTTCAAATCAAAATTCAAAAGGTATACTTGAGGTAAAACACATTTAAAGGTTCTTTAACTCATTAAAATTAAGGAATATTGATGATTAACCACTTTCTATTCCATAAATCTCTACTTTTCTTAAACCACCATTAAACCCCCCATTTTGAAATCCATCAATGCATATTATGGTAAGACTATAAGAATGAAAAAAGTATCATGGTACATGAATTAAGCTATATCTATAGTTTCTTCTCCTTGTAAATCATAAATCATTCACAAAATTCTCATCTGAATGCTCTCAATAGGAGGATGAAGTCATTGTTGTTTATCTAAGAAAAGAACCACAAAGTGAATAATGGTCTTACACAATTTCTAGCGCTTATCCTCATCCTTACCTTATATCATCCACCATCCCTTCCTAGTCCATATTTTGTTTGTCCTCAATTTTTTCTACCTTGTTGTGAAACATATAAAGCCTATGATGGTATGACAGTTCATCTTTAATCACCTGCACCAACACACAATGTCATAGGCAGGGATTTTGTTTGCATGAGGGCATGCAAAACATTAGACATCGGGGATTGATGAGCTCTAAATACTTCATATCATTTAGTATATAAAGTCCCCATTCATAATTCATATTCTCACATTTATGACACTTTCGATAATAATTATACCACCAACTTCCGCTAAATGTAACTCTTTCACCTTGTGGTTAATTAAGATGGATTTCTTATCTTTTTAATGGTTAAATATATTTTTAACATGGCTTTGTCAATGATGGTTTAATAATGTGGTTATGTGGACAAGTAACATGTTCCACTAAGAAAATTTATTTCTTTGTATCAGTTCAACACTTCAATACTTAATTCTACATTTGCACGAATGGAAGGAAAATAATTCAAAACTATAAAATATGTCTTTATTTTCTCTAGGATGGTAAATTAGGTGCCACATGGGCCTAATATTTTGGTAAAATCATTGGAATATACCCATATCACATGTGTGGGATCGTAGCACATGATTTAAGCTACAATAAAAAATAGGTAACAGTTTTGAAACTGCCATATTTTGCCTCGATTTACATCCATATGGTGGAGAATCTCAAGAATTTAAGAAATGGGGTTTTTCAAAAAATATCTGTTGACTTGTATCTCAGACTGTTTCCCAAAATTTAACACCATTTAAAATTTACATCTGGTTCTTTGAAGCTATTTTGTGCAACATTTATGTAAAACGTAGATTGGAAAAAATATTTAAAGAGTCCACTTCATGCACGATTTCTGAGGTGATGGAATCAAATATGAAAATTACAAGAGAGATTTTTTTTTATAATATTTGAAATTATACTCCATAGAAGAAACTTTCAAGAATACATCATAGTCCAGAAGATATGGTTGTTTCTTTAACACCAATTTGTACAAAATTACAAAAAAAACTAGATTTATGAGATTCTCCTCTAATGTTGTAAATTTATTTTCAAATTTTATGGGATTGGATATTATCATTACCTCATAGGTATAAGGAAGGGGATCATGATATTGAATATTTTGTGAGGGAGAGAATTCATCATTTGAAATTCTTTGTAAATTGTATTTTTGTTGGAGGTTAATAAAAGTCACAGTTGATGATTCACTGAGTTTCTGAAGCATTTAAGGATGTGAGTTCTTAGCTACCTTTTTGGTGTCAAAAAGGGCCCATTGGTCCATATTGGAAAGTTATTGTACATGATTACTTTATATTTCTTGGTTTTGTACTTGTTTTATTGTGTATGCTACTGGTTTGCTACCTATTTATAGTCAAGTTCATACAATGTAAGGAGAGTCTTGATTGTGTATGGTTAAATAGATTTGTATATATGTGATGAAGAGAATTTCTTATATGATTGATATTCTGTGAATTTAATAGGTGTGTGGTGCACCAGGTTTTGTAGGCCATTACAAGCAGCTCGATTCAGGGTAGTTTTATAGATTTATTGAGTTTGTTTATTGAATTTCTAGAATTGTTTCCTTTCCAATCCCTTGCAAAATTGCTTTGAGATTTATGTTTCACGTGTGTTTCTACAAGAACAATTCAATGTGTCAACTTTTTTACTTCAAGTGCTAGTAAATGGAAACTCTTGAAATGATTTAGTTAATTTGCAAAAACATAGTTTCTAGATTGTATGTTATTCATTTTAATTTCCTCGAGTAGTGTTATTTAGTTTTGAAGGGTGTGTGAAGAATAGAATAGGGATATTTCAGTTTCTATTGTGATTGAAGCATTTACCTTTGAACCTATTTTACATCTAAGCATGTCAGTAGAGCTTGGTTAATTTATTATTTAATAGATTTAGAGTAAAGTTTCCTTTCAAGGTTTTATTTTTTTTTGTATTCTTAGTTAGATTAACTTTGGCTCTAATCCTACATTTCTTGTGCGTACATCTCTAAGTCTTACAACCCAGGATTGATAATTAAATTTTGGAATTAGAATACATATAATTTCGGTAACAAGAACCTCTTGAGACTCCATTTCAATCTTCAAGATCAAGTTCTTCTTCTTCTTCCTCCCATTCTCATCATTCAAATCGTCATCACCAAAGCATTCAAGAAAAGGATGTTGAATTGAGAAGACCACTACAAGGAGCAGAAGAGGAGAAACATATATTGCAACTTTAGTTACAATCCATGGAATGGACATTGGTAAACTTACAATGTAATATAATTGTAAAAAATCCATCCTCACCCAATATAGGACTGACAATTGAGGTAAATGACATCAAATATTCTTTAGTTTCATGTTGACATTGTGATGATGATTTTGGTGCTTTTGAAAAATACACTGCAGGAATTGGATTGAAGCTAATGAAGAAAATGGGATATGAAGGAAAAGGCTTAGGAGTTAATGGCCAGGGCATTGTGAATCCCGTCCAAGTGGTAGAATTACCTCGATATGTAGGACTAGGCTATGTCAGAGAGGAAGTTAGAGAGTGTTCCAAGACCACTGATGAAAGAAACTCTAAAGTCATAGAAGAAAGAGAGTATTCAAGCAATGGGTCTAAATTACTGTAGGCTCAGAGCACATCACACCATTCTAATGATCGTGACTGTAGGTCACCTCTAAAGGGAGGTGAGGATTTAACAATATGAGCTAAAGAAGGTTATCCTCACTATATTTTTACCAAAGATAACCATTCAATGTATAACTATTCTAGTGTTCCTTTTGACTATAAGAAGATTGGAAATATGAAGAAAATTTTATGGCATATAAAACCATTTACATTTTCTGGTTTGAATAACCATGTTTTTTCCAAATGTTGAAAATGACTAGATTTGTATAGTAAAATTATGTTGACTTGGAAGGAGACACAACATAAAAGCCTCTATCCACAATAGGAGAAAAAGAAGGGAAAGAAAGTTCGGATGAAGAAAAATCATTGCAACCATTCTAGAAAGGGTGGACATTAGAGAGATACCTATTGGAATCTCAATCGAGAGCTATGTCTAAATGAGGATAGGAATCTTGGGCAAGCACCTATGAAGGAACCAACAGATGAAGCAACTCGTGAAGTAAGCCAGCTATAGGAAGTCGACTAGTTACATAAACAACTTGAGAGGGAAATAATGATTTCCTTTCTTTCCCGAGGAAAAATCGTAATCTTTCATTATTATTGAAAAATTACATATAGTAGATGCCTATGGCATATGCATAACTGTTTGTCCGAAGCTAGTCAAGTAGTTGTCAAAAAACATATAAGTTCTCGCCATATACATTCCCAAAAAGGTTGTACATATTCACCTCATAGGGTGTACTCATTTTGTCTAATAAGCAGAGTAGAAACATAAATATATACATATAAATATACTGTGCAGCAATTGAAAATAAACCAAAAGTTTAGGGCCTGTCCACCCTAGGATATGCCCTATCAATGTAGAGCCAGTGATAATACTAATATTGTTCTGCAATAAATTGTTCCTGAATCATCCACAGGCCTTTGGGGTGTGTCGTGGCCTCCTTGGATAATTTTTCAGCGGCCTCGTTACATTCCCTGTAAATGTGTTGACAGGTGATAGAGTTAAGTTGTGCCTTCGAATCCATAATTTCATCCAAGATGTTCCTAAGTGTATGAGCATGACAATTATTGATGTTATTGAACCAATTAATGATGATTTTGGAGTCTCCGAAAATTTGTAGATGGAAAGCATGATTTCCTTGATGATTGAAAGGATGGATACCATACTTGAGATCTTTTAGAAGATCTATCATTGTAAATCACTTGTTGCTTCTAAGACCCTATAGATAGAAAAAAAACTTGTAAAAGTGATGAAATGTATAACATCACTTATGAATGAAACTAGTGGTATTTTAGGCCTTTGGCAAGTAGAAAAAGAGTATTGCTTCTATGATAAATCAATGATTCATTTCTTATCTCTGTATGTAACGTTTGGGGTCAAAAGTCCTTGAGTTGGGAGGAATGATCGAGGAGGCTCTCAAAACCCTCAAAAGTCAAGTTCCTCAAAAATTGATGGAAACAACTACATGTCGAAGAGCTCGAAAATATGATTCCAATGCAATTTGAATCATGTCAAACAGAGTCCATTGACAAAGTTATCCCATTTCAAATATTTTGACCAAACAATTAAAAATTCAAGGTCAAATTCAATGTCAATGGACACGTGGAAGTCCATATTGTTGATGTAGTATCTTGAGGACATGCCATATGTCATGAATATTTGTAATTTTTGGGCACAAGTTGGACCAGTAGAAATGTGGTATGTGGCACCCCTAGAGCATGCCATGTGAGATCACCAGGTTAAGCCATGTGTCCTCACCATACAAGTCCAATTGGAAAGTTATGTGGACCAATTGGGGTTGCCACATGGAAACGCCTACTTGGCTATTAAATTTGGGCACGTGACAATTTTTTTTGCATTATATCTCATGTCAATAATGGTCCGCTTAAATAATGAATATATATGTATTAAAAACAACAAACATGTTTTTTTAATGAGAATTGAGGGCCCGTAGGGTTTGACACCATGACCCATGAACCATGAAGTCTTAACATAGTCATGCTAACTAGTGATCTAGCCGACAAACTTTGAAAATTATACTAACCATAAAAATTTAAATCCTCCATTCAACCATCTAAGGGGGGGAGCCCATAGTCTAACCATGGAGAGAAATGAAGCCACAATAGTGCGAATGGAGAATCTGGCAGGTGGCTAAGTTGGTACAAGCTAAGGGGAAATTTGAAAGGAGATAGCATGTTAAGTTTTATGACAATTTTCAAGATAGGAATGCAATTAATAAGAGATGGTCCATCTATGTGGCACAATATACGAGGCAATGCAACCCTGAGAGATTCAATTCTGATGGTGACAAAACCATATGTTCTTCTAATCATGCTTCACATTTTTGTGAGATGAGTCCAATGATATAGACATAATATACATTTGAGAAATAGATCTTAGGGATCATCGAAGAAACCCATGTGTGTCATTAATTCTTGGCACTAATTTTGAGACAAAGATGCACTTTTAAAAAGTTGGTCATGTTTACAATCAAAAGTTGTAGAATGATTAGATAGACCTGCTCGTGTTGTGTTTGATTGGTTTTGAGCATTCAATGGAGATTTTTTGTACATAATCTAATGGAGGTCTCATGTATTATTGATTTTCCCCTTTTTGAAGGGAAGAACATGTATTTGCAGCTATTCTTCAGTTTGAGTAACAAATTCAAAGAGGAGCTTTGCAACTTGTGAAATTCCAACACCTTTAACCTGGAAATAGGTAGAACAACTATGCCACTTTATATGAGTGAGTTCAACCGCTTTAAAGGGTGAACAATTTATGCCATTTGTTTGTGAGAGTTCATTCCCTTTTTATTATCAAATGAGAATATACTCATTATAGGAGAGAAACTACCACATGAATGAGACTTTAGTCTTTGTATCAACAATGAAGAGCCTTATTGAAGTGAAGCTAATGAAGCAAATACGTAGTTGGGGAGGAGCCCAAAGATGTAGCTCTCACATTGAATTTGTGCATTTGTCCATATTTTCATTTATTCATGTGTCGCACCTTTAGTTATTTCATGCTCTTTATCCAATTCATTTTAAAGTCATTAAAGTAAAGATGCTAGATCAGGTTGCAAGTTGTGGCTTAGGCTTGCTTGATATGACTTCAAAGCTATTAATTGGCTATCAACTCCCCCCTTTCATATACAAGGTGAGAAGATGAAAATATCTCCACTACAAGGCATGACAATTGATTTGGTATTCCAATGGTACCACTGTTATCCAAGATCTTTTCTTCGTTTGTTTTGTCACTACTACAACACCCTCCAAAATTTTGGCCTGCATCCAAGTTTTAGAGCCTACTTTGACCTTGAAAACTATCCTTTCTACTAGTAGGAGACATTCCATGTATATCCTCTAAGTTTTCTGGTCCCTCTGGGAATAAAAATTAAGTGTCATATTTTTTCATGGGAAGTGTCACACATTGTAAAGTTAGATTTATGCTTCATTTCAAGAGGGAAATTTGGTACCAATGGATCTTATTTATCATATAGACATGTACTAGATGCATTCCCAAAGATTTACACACTATCATACTAGTGTCATCACTATCGTCAGAAAGTGCATCTTACATATCACACTTGGAAGAGAATGTTGCTTTATCGTTGCACTAAGGGAATCATGTTGATTCTAAGTGATGAGGGTTTATTATTGTGTTGTTGATTATTCTGAGTGTGTGATCATGTTCAATTCCAACCTTGGATTCATCTCTGCCTTACTGATCCCACACTTAGTCAAGTTCCAGAAAGTATCATGCCCGACCAAATGGAGCTCTCTCTATCCTCTTGAAATGCGTATTGGGTAGATGCAAGCCTCAAGCATGCACCCTTTCCTCCTAGAACTATGCAATTCAAAGTATCTACCTCCAAGGTCTACTCATTACGTAGTCATAGTTCCCAAGAACTGCCTCCTGTCCTCCAAAACTGTGTAATCCTACCTCCCACCCAACATCCTTCTACGCATTACGCGGTTGCAAGAAAAAATATATCTCCATGCCTTCTTGAAATGTGCAATTGCATAATCCTCTAGCCCTCTCTCTCTCCTAAATTGTGCATTATGTAGTTATCATGAGCAAGATTTCCTCATTGTGACCCTCAACTATACAGTCTTATCTCCTAGGCATTTAGTATTGTGCATTGCATAGTCATAAGCATCAATACTGCACTCCTAGCCTCTACAACTGCACACTACATAATTCTTAAGTCTTCTTCCTTGTCCAGTACTTAGTTCCATTTGAATTATTGGTTTTCATGAAGAAATATAGACTAGGATATTTTTGGACTATTGTCATCTTGTCATGAAATATTTCTAGTTGCAAGTACTATATATTGACATGACAAGATGATCATCAAAGATAAGGAGAAGGAGACTATTCTAGAAGATACTCATGAAGCTCTAAAGAGAAGTTGATCATTGAACAATAATATAAAGGGGAACTAGTTTGTGATAGAAGTTGGAAGATCAAGATCATAGTGAAGACTCCCTATCTTCAAGCCTTATGGAGAAGTAAGAGGAGGATCATGTATCATCTTTCAATAAGTGTCAAAGATATAAGAAAAAAGAGTGTCCTGATGTTGCCACATCATCATCAAGTCCATGCCATCAATGTCAATTCATGTCTCGTCAAGGTGTCACTTCAAGGTGTCATATGAGTCATCATTGGCCACATCATTTGTAGATGTAATTATGTATTTTTCAATAAAATGAGAAATAAAATGTAAAGTGGAAGTCAAAGAAGCATCTATAGAATGTGAAAATTCATGTAGAAGTCAAAGAAAATGCTTTCATTCAACATTCCACAAGTTTTTTTCTTATTTTGTTTCTAACAATCTGTTGATTCTAATGTGGGGTAATGATGCTTTACCTATCATTTTGCACTACGTATTCCATATTTTCATGTCTCTTTACATCCAAGAGTATTTGACTTACTAAATTTTCTAATCATCCTTTGATGTCCATGGGGAGGAATGGTGCTTGACCTCTACCTCTACCACCATGGAACTGACACCTTAGCTAAAATGTGGCATCCATTTCATCATATCGTCCCACTAGTAAGAAAATTTTCAAAAAACTTTGTAAACAAATTTCTTTCATAACTTTCAAATTTTTTTATAACATCTTGTATGTTTCCATGAAACTTTGAAATTGATCTTCTTTGATTCCAATTTAATCTTGTGTGCTCAAGGTTCCCATTCTACACATAGAATTATACATGTATGATGCTCCTAGAGCACCAATTCGAGCACGTTCACCCTAGAATTTTGGGTTTTAATCCATTTTCCCTTCAAGAACTCATAGATTCAAAATACAACCCTTACAAACCTAAATTTTCCCAATAATAGTTGAAATTAGGTTGTTGAGTCCCTTGGACTCACTTTCTTAAATTTCCTCTTGAAATTGACCCAATTTTACCCAGGTAATTTTATGAACATATTGAAGGCATCCTTTGCAACATTTTCTCTATGAATGTTTCTATTTAGTTGCTAGTATGAACATTCTTAACAACTGTTGAAAAATTGGTTCACTTTGTTAGAGGCTAAATCTACCTCAGGCTGAGAAAGCTAGGATCTAAGACAACATCAAACCACACTTAACCTGGTAGCTAGCCCTACCAGGTCGGGAGAGGGCTCTCTCTGGGTCAATCTCAGCAAATTATGATCGATGAGGGCTTGATATGACTGATAGAAATACTGATCTTAGGCTAGGTATATGTGCAAGAGAGTTTGATTGAATAAAATGATGTTTTTGTTGGCTCAAATGGAGAAGCAGATTTTGGGTGCGGGGAATGACGCTCAGTCTTGTAGAGATTTCAATGGGGCGAGGTAGGCAAACTGATTTGGCACTTTAAATTGAATGAGATGGAGAGATTAGACAGGTGAGAAGTTGAAGAGGGCAAGAAAGCTTAGGGATCCTCTCCAAACAACTGAAAACATCAAAAACTAAAGCAAACCCTAGGTAGAGCACTGCACTTTCAGTGGATTCTACCTTTTCCCTTCTTGTTTTAGTTTAAGAAGAAATAAGATAGATAATGGCATAAATAAAACATAATTAAATTCACAGTTACGGAAAAAAGCACTATACCAAGACAAAATGCCACATGAATCCCAAAGAGTGTTGCAGTCCCCGGTCTCAATTCCTTAGCCAAAATGTTGATATGAATATACAATGAAACTCCTTGCTTTCTCAAAATTCCAACCACACTAATGACTGAAAAAACATAAGATATAGGAAAAAAACAACTCATCCTAGCCTCCAGGGGTTGAGCTCACAAGTTCAGGAGTTGTTCCAACTAATTCTAAACTGAGAACTAGAAACTAGGCATTGAAACAGCATGCCTCTAGAAACTAGGGAACTTGTTCATTCAGTTTCAAACAACTTTTTGATAGATGAATCTACCTCCTTAAGTAAAAATTTGAGATATTTACATCATGATCCATCCATTTACATCAAATTACATCACAAGTTTGACATTGAGAAGGAGAAAACGTCAAACTGTCAAAAGCTAGGTGAAAAACAGAGTATTCTTGGTGAAACTGAGCAAAATTTACCCAATGCGCCGCGCTGATTTCCCTATGCGTAGCACCTGTTTGGAGCCACTTTTGGAGGCCTTCTCGGTGTCCAAATTTGCTCCAATTATGATTGTTGGAAAGGTCAGCTAGTCTACTTTCCATCAGAGGTAGAATTGTGGAATTTGGCCTCCATATGCCCCTCCAAAATTTAGTTCTCCCAACATTGCTTCCTGTGTGTCAAAATAGGGGCAGTAAGGTCATTTTTTTTAGTGTTTTTGACCTTTTTGAGGGCTCAAAACTTGTCAAAATTTCTTGGCCATTCGTAGGCAAGCATATTTTTCCATGTCAAATCCAAAAATGCTGAGTTGTTTTCATTTGGAGGCTCCCATCAAAAGTGAGTGCCAGGTGGCATGGTGCATAGGGCAAAAAACTCTGTTTTTTGTGCCAAAAATTCCAAAAATGCAAAAAGTGTCCCAAATTTTTTGAAATTTGGGCCGAGTATTCTCCATCAAGTGATGTGATGGCCAAGGAAGCCTTAGCCAATATTTGAAGTCTATCATGCTCCTTTCACCTCCTTGATGCCCTCTTCAGCTTTGCCTTTAAGCTCCTGATTCTCGCCTTGTAGACTTTATTTCTCGCCATATAATGATAAGCCATATACCTCAACAATGTCTTCTCCCTATTGGCCTTCTCTAGCATCCTTTCCCAAGTGCAAGTTTGTTCTCTCAAGCCAAGATTCCCAGTCATGTTCAATCTCTTGCTTATACCCATGATCACTGTGTCTTTCCATTGTTTTCCTTTGGTTTTGAAAAATGTGGTTGTATATGGATGGTTTTGTGGATAACAGTGTGAAAATATGGTGGAGGAATGAAATGGGTAGAGTGTATGGAAGAGAGTGTAAAAATGTATGTGTGAACAGAGTTTAGGGATGGGAGTAAGAGTTTTAGGGATGTGAGTAGGGTTTAGGGATATGGATAGGGTTTGGGGAGTGTAGCATTTGGGAAATTATATGTGGAGAATGGGATTAAGGGGAAAATGTATGAGGGGAGTGGGATTAAGGGGATAGGGTATACAACCATTAGTGCAATGAAGAAAACTAGGGTTTCACCCTAGAAGCTAGGGTTTAGGATAATGGGAATTGGGGATAGGGGTGAATGAATTTAGGGATATGGGGGATAGTGAAATGGGTTAACAAAACTAGAAAAGAAGTGAGGGAATAAAAGGTGAGGGAGTGATGGAAACAAAAACAAATTTACAAACCCTAAGCAATCATGTTTTGAACAAAAATTGCAAGGAGGTAGGGTTTTGAATTTTTTTCACTAAATCATCATAAACATCTTAAGACACACTTTCATTAGCATTTGGAGAGTTGTTGACTTAATTTGGACCGGAGGAAACCAAGAAAATTGATAATATGGATGAATTTATGGTGAAAATGGCTTGCAGCTCTATGCGCCGTGCCACAAATCGAATGCACTATGCCACTAAACCCAATGAGTAGGGATTTTTGCAGGAGATTTTTGGAAGCCTTACTAGTGTCCAAATTGGGCACAAGATAACGTGTTGGAAAGCTTATTGAGTCTACTTTCTAACCCAACTACGATTTTTCAATTTGGAGTTCATATGCCCTATCAAAGGTCAAATCTTCCAAGACTCGTCAAAATGTGCCAAATGAGGCTGCCTCAAGGCAGAGTGCTATTGCAGTCAACTTTTGAAGGTCTTCCTCAACTCCAAATTGAGTTCACGATAGATCATTGGAAATATATTTGTGTCTAGTTATCATTGGAATCATGAAACAAGTCATTTGGCCAACCAAGCCAGGAGAAATCGTGAATTTCCCAAGGTCACTTTAGAGGTGCGCCAATTTTCCTGAGGCAACTGTATTTTTGACATTTCTCTAAAACCATGACACCTATGTAAAAATTGAAGGAATTTTTTCTTCCTTGGCCTATTGTGGATAGAAGCCTCTCTCATTTTTCCCAAATTCATCTTTTTTTGCTCAGAAAGATCATTGAAGTAAAACCTATCCCAATGTGTGGAACAAGGGATCTGTCGAAATGAAGCGAAATGAATGGGATAAGGGGCTTCTAAATTCTTGAGAAAATTTTTGGAAGTAGGGAGGGATGTTAGGAAGTAGGGGAAAGTTTAATTTCAAAGACTAAGTGAGGGGAAGGGGTCCAAAATGGAAAACACAGGTCTAGCCTAGAAAATTGCCAAGTTGTAGCAAGAAACTAGGGTTTGTGCAAAAATGACGAATTTGAGGGATTGTTGGGTTGTGTTATATTCTTTCCACGTAGTTAATAGGGGGTTGGAAGGGCACCCGTAACCCCACTTTATGGGGTCCGGGGCAGTGCCCTGGAAAATTTTGGTTTTGGACCATATGTTAGGTTGGGCGGACCCACCTATGGTTTTGTGCATGATTTTCGCACATGTTTTTTGGACGCGATGGTTTTCGGTCCGTGGTATTGGACACGATGGTTTTTGGTCCATGGTATTGGATGCTTCGGCATGTATAAATATGTATTATAACATTGAAAGGAATATAATGAAAAATCAAGCTGGTAGTCCCGGTTTTGGAATCCAGGGAAAAATCTCTGTGCATATGTGTTTTATGGGTTATGCTCTCGCATTGTTTATTTTCTTTGTTTAAGAATTCATATGCAAGTAATTTCTGTACAGGATTAAAACCTACAGGGATATCAATGATGGGAAGTGTTTAATAAGGTACATTAAGGATAGGGGAAGGTGTATGAACATCAGGATACAAGTTTTTTCTGATGATTTGACCATCCAAGAGAAATTACCTTCAAAATGCTAGGAGAGGGAAATGAACCTTACCTAGGCACAAATGAAGCACAAACAAGGTATAAAATGACCCATTGGAACTTGACATGATGATGATAACCCTTTGAATGATAGTACACTTTGCTGAATGGTGACATGGACTGACATTTGGACAACTTTTATAGGAGTAAAAGCAAACCCTAGACCTAATACCTAGTGACCAAATTTTACTTGAAGATTCACTGAAATGATAAAATTTGACCTTGACACTTTAAAATAACTTTGTAAGAGCATGTTTGATCACTGGAGGAAGGCTGCAAAGACTGACACTAACATTGGTTCCATTGGGGATGGTAGCTCCTTGGAGCTGCCAAGAACTATAGACCTTTGGAAAGCAGACAGTGCTTTCATCCATTGGGCAATGGAGTCAAAATCTCAAGCTAAAATGCATGACTGAACACTGATGAATCGATTACACAAATTGACTCTCACTCAACTAAAAACTAACTCGATACTTAAACTCAACTGACAAATTGGAAATGATGCTCAAAGTAGAGCTTATTCATCAAAACCTACTCTAACATTTTCATTCATCACCTGATCAAGTGAAAGGAAACAAACAATGCAACCATGTAAGTATTCTAGTTGTTGTTTGAATTATTAACAAGTGCTTGCTTATGAACAAAAAGAGAGAAATACTGAAAGGAAACTCCCATGAAAACTTGTGAACAGATCTGTTGAATACTATAGATTCTTTATCCGCATCCAAAAACACTGCATAAGGATCTCGAAACTCATGCACACTGGGACTTAGCTCATCCAATGGATTACTTCTCTTCTCCTCATACCATGAATACAAACTTTGTTTTGAGCTTTGTGATGAGACTCCTACTAAAAATGACAAAGAAACCAGCTGCCAGATCAAATTTATATTAGCACATGTTTCAAGCTCACATGTAGTCAATGTAGAAGGACTTGGACTACAGACATCATCCAACACATCAACTATTGGATCATGAAAAACTTGAAAAGACTGCTGCAACCGATTTTCTATTAGTTCTGATGAGATTCCATGATTTCCTATGGGCTACTCATTTGAAGATATACTATGCAATTTACCCTTCAAAAATTGAAATGATTCAAAACAAAATGGTGTGGAATCATCTTGTATCATTTGATCATATGTGTCAGCTTCCATGTCTTCATCTTCAACTTGACAATCAATGGCATTCATGAGCTGCAAATATGGATATGAGAAGTCTTGAATAAGGTTTTCATTTTTCTCAAGGTGGTCTAGATCGAGACTTTTTGACAATTGATTTCTGAGTGCATGAATGTTGTCTCTGATGAACTAAAATGAAGCAAAACGTAAAGGCAAAGATACTTCACTTAATTCAAAATTTGCTACACTTTCCTTGTCACTGTCATAGTTGATATGCATCGGTTGATCACTATATTCAAGTTGCTGTAAGTGAAATTCCTCCTCCCAAAAATTAGCTGTTGATTTTTCTGCAAGATTAGCTTCTCTTTGGAGAACATAATCATCATCATACTGATCAAACTGAGGCAAATTGTCAATATAAAACACATCATCAAGAATACATGTCATATCAACAGATCTCTCTTCTCCAAGATGATCTACAAAATAATCATTATCAGATCTATGACAACTGGGATGACAAACAAAATGTTTAAGATAAGTAACTTGTTCTTCTTCAATCAGCGAGCCATGTGCTTGAACATCATACTCATTCCTTGTGGTGATCCTTTGCATCATCTCTTCCACTGCACTTACGAAAATTTCAAGCTTTACCTCTAGAGATGTTCATTCCTCCAGATCTATGTTTTTCATCTCTTCTTCCTTCAACTTTGCCCTACGAATCAACAAATGAGCCTCCATGTCTACTGCATTGTTCTCCATCTCTTCAAGTGTTGCAATATTCCTTTCTCTCAACATGAACTCCATTTCTGGATCAAAGGCGCCTGGGTACTGCAAGAGAGCGGATCTAAGAGGAGGTCTTATATTAACCAGTATCGGAAAATAAACTTGGTTAAATCTGGCAAAAAATTGTTGTACTATCTCCCCTGGTAGTCTTTTTAGCTGGTTATACTCTTCTACAATCAAGAAAGGGTTTTGTCTAACCACCCACCTGTCGAGGAAAACTTTGACGAACTACTCAAGATCTGAGATGCTCGCATCAAGCAGGGTTTTGAACCAACTCTTGACTTTGCCTTGCAACGAAAGAGCAAAAAGCCTAATACTGACATCTTCTTCATCAACTTCAAAAAGGTAAAGAAAGGACTCAAAATTCAATACATGTATCTCAACAGTGATATTGTCGCATTCACCATCAAATCTTGGTAGATATAGGTCATGATTTTTAGGGAAAGCATGGGATATAGGAGGTAAAATCAGAGGCTTGTATCGATCTAGAATTTTACAAGGTGTAGGAGTAAATACAGAAGGTATAGAATCAGCCTTTGTCTCTTAGAGCTCACCAGTTTTAAGACAGTCATGACAAGATTCAGAAGAAAGGTCTTGATCATGCTCAAAGGCATGCAAATATTTGGTATTCACAATCTTCAAAGGGAAAGAATCAACTGCAGGCCTGGGATCTTTTCTCAAGCATAGTATACTTTGCAAAGCCTTCTTGACATTCTTAGGAAACGAGAACGAATAATTTAGAACAAAGAAAAAAATGTCTCGGATGAAATTACAACTTGAATATCTGATCTTTCCATATTGTCCTTTCATGTTTCTGTTGGTCAGGTTCATCCTCCAGTGGAGTCCTTAGATCTGATCTTGAAACTAATTTGGAATCGCCAGGTGAATTATTTCACCCTTTCCCATGTCTGATCATTGTCCAACATCAACAATCAGATCTGAACATGATACATGTTACTGGGGCAATTTGCAAGTCAAATGTTTAGCTCATAAGATTAGACCGAAGATTCACTGAAGTAGCTTTTATCTACTTATGCACTCCCAAAGCAATGTGCAGTTCGAAGGCTTCCTAGCATAACTTCAGGCTCCATATATAGTTTATAAAGCAAGAACACTAACAAAGAAATAATATTTCTTCCCAAGTATGGTCGCCACTATGTTAGAGCCTAAATCTACCCCAGGCTGAGAAAGGTAGGATCTAAGACAACATCAAACCACACTTAAACTGGTAGCTAGCCCTATCATGTCGGGAGAGGGCTCTCTCCGGGTCAATCTCAGCAAATTATGATCGATGAGGACTTGATATGACTGATAGAAATACTGATCTTAGGGTAGGCATATTTTCAAGAGATATTGATTGAATACAATGATGTTTTTGTTGGCTCAAATGGAAAAGCAGATTTTGGGTGTGGAGAATGAGGCTCAGTCTGGAAGAGATTTCAATGGGGCAAGGTAGGAAAATTGATTTGGATATTTAAATTGAATGATATGGAGAGATTAGATAGGTGAGAAGTTAAAGAGGGTAAGAAGGCTCAAGGATCCTCTCCGAACAACTGAAAAAATAAAAAACTAAAGCAAACCCTAGGTAGAGTACTCCACTTTCAATGGATTCTACCTTTTCCCTTGTTGTTTTAGTTTAAGAAGAAATAAGATAGATAATGGCATACATAACACATACGTAAATTCAAAATTACAAAAGAAAGCACTATACCAAGACAAAATGCCACATGAATCCAAAAGAGTGTTGTAATCCATGGTCTCAATTCCTTAGCCAAAATGTTGATATGAATATACAATGAAGCTCCTTGCTTTCTCAAAAGTCCAACCATGGTAATGACTGAAAAAACATAAGATATATGCAAACAACAGCTCATCCTAGCCTCCAGGGGTCTAGCTCACAATTTTAGGATCTATTCAACCTAATTCTAAACCGAGAACTAGAAACTAGGCAGTGGAACAACATGCCTCTAGAAACTAGGGAACTGATTCATTTAGTTTCAAACAACGTTTTGATAGATGAATCCACCTCCTTAAGTAAAAATTTGAAATATTTACATCATGATCCATCCATTTACATGAATTTATGTCACAAGTTTGACATTGAGAAGGAGAAAAAGTCAAACTGTCAAAAGCTAGGTGAAAAACAAAGTATTCTTGGTCAAACTGAGCAAAATTTACCTAATGCGTCGCATTGATTTCCCTATGTGTAGCGCCTATTTGGAGCCACCTTTGGAGGCCTTACCGATGTACAAATTTGCTCCAATTATCCTTGTTGGAAAGCTTTGCCTGTCTACTTTCCAACCCAAGTGGAATTGGGCCTCCATTTTCCCCTCCAAAATCCATTTCTCCCAACACTGCTTCTTGTGTGTCAAAATAGGGGTAATAAGGTCATTTTTTGAGTGTTTTTGACCTTTTTGAGGGCTCAAAACTTCTCAAACTTTCTTGGCCATTGGTAGGCAAGCATATTTTTCCATGCCAAATCCAAAAGTGCTGAGTTTTTTTCATTTGGAGGCTCCCATCAAAAGCGAGCACTAGGTAGTGCGGCGCATAGGGCAGAAAACTCTGTTTCTTGTGCCAAAAAATACAAAAATGCAAAAAGTGTCCCAAATTTTTTGAAATTTGGGCTGAGTCTTCTCCATCAAGTGCTGTGATGGGCCAAGGAAGCTTCATCCAATATCTGAAGTCTATCATTCTCCTTTCTCCTCCTTGATGCCCTCTTTAGCTTTGCCTTTAAGCTCATGATTCTCGCCTTGCAGACTTTGTTTCTCGCCATGTAATGATAAGCCATATGCCTCAACAATGTCTTCTCCCTATTGGCCTTCTCTAGCATCCTTTCCCAAGTGCAAGTTTGTTCTCTCAAGCCAAGATTCCCAGTCATGTTCAATCTATTGCTTATATCCATGATGACTGTGTCTTTCCATTATTCTCTTTTGGTTTTGAAAAATGTGGTTGTATATGGATGGTTTTGTGGATAACAGTGTGAAAATATGGTGGAGGAATGAAATGGGTAGAGTGTATGGAAGAGAGTGTAAAAATGTATATGTGAACAGAGTTTAGGGATGGGAGTAAGAGTTTTAGGGATGTGAGTATGGTTTAGGGATATGGATAGGGTTTGGGGAGTGTAGCGTTTCGGAAATTATATGTGGAGAATGGGATTTAAGGGGAAAATGTATGAGGGGAGTGGGATTAACGGGATAGGGTATACAACCATTAGCGCAATGAAGAAAATTAGGGTTTCACCCTAGAAGCTATGGTTTAGGATAATGGGAATTAGGGATAGGGGTGAATGAATTTAGGGATATGGGGGATAGTGAAATGGGTTGACGAAACTAGAAAATAAGTGAGGGAATAAAAGGTGAGGGAGTGATGGAAACAAAAACAACTTTCCAAACCCTAATCAATCATGTTTTGAACAAAAATCTCAAGGAGGTAGGGTTTTGAAATTTTTTCACTAAATCATCATAAACATATTAAGGCACACCTTCATTGGAATTTGGAGAGTTGTTGACTTACTTTGGACCAGAGGAAGCCAAGAAAATAGTGAATATGGATGAATTTGTGGTGAAAATGGCTTGCAGCTCTATACGCTGCGCCACAAACCCAATACGTCACGCCACTAAACCCAATCCGTAATGATTTTTACAAGAGACTTTGGAGGCCTTCCCGGTGTCCAAATTGGGCACATGATAGGTTGTTAGAAATTGTATTGAGTTGGCTTTCCAACTCAACTAGAATTTTTTAATTTGGACTTCATTTTCCCTGTCGAAAATCAAATCTTCCAAGACTAGTCAAAATGTGCAAAATGAGGCTGCCTCAAGGAAGAGTGTTGTTGTAGTCAACTTTTGAAGGTCTTCCTCACCTCCAAATTGAGCACATGATATCTCATTGGAAATATATTTGTGTCTAGTTATCATTTGACTCATCGAGAAAGTCATTTGGCCAACCAAGCTAGGAGAAATCTTGATTTTCCCAATGTCACTTTAGAGGTGCATCAATTCTCCTGAGGCAACTGTATTTTTGACATTTCTGTAAAACATTGACACCTGTGTAAAAAGTAAAGGAGGTTTTTCTTCCTTGGCCTACTTTGGACAAAAACCTCTCTCAGTATTTCCAAATTCATCTTTTCGTGCTCAGAAAGATCATTGAAGTAAAACCTATCCTGATGTGTGGAACAAGCGATTTGTTGAAATGAAGCGAAATGAAGGGGATAAGGGGCTTCTAAATTATTGAGAAAAAAATTTTAAGTAGGGAGGGATGTTAGGAAGCAAAGGAAAGTGGAATTTCAAAGATTGAGTGAGCGGAAGGGGTCCAAAAGGGCAAAACACTAGTCTTGCCTAGAAAATTGCGAAGTTGTAGCAAGAAACTAGGGTTTGTGCAAAAATGAGGAATTTGAGGGATATCAGTGATGGGAAGTGTTTAATAAGGTGCATTAGGAATAGGGGAAGGTGTATGAACATCAGGATACAAGTTTTTCTGATGATTTGATCATCCAAAAGAAATTACCTTCAAAACCTTGGGAGAGGGAAATGAACCTTACCTAAGCACAACTGAAGCATGAAAAAGGTATAAAATGACCCATTGGAACTTGACATGATCATGAAAACCCTTTGAATGATGGTACACTCAGTCGAATGGTGACATGGACCGAAATTTGGACAACTTTGACATGAGTAAAAGCAAACCCTAAACCTAGTACCTAGTGACCAAATTTTACTTGAAGACTCACTGAAATGAAAAAATTTGACCTTGACAACTTAAAATCACTTTGTAAGAGCATGTTTGATCACTAGAAAAAGGCTGCAAAGACTGTCACTAACATTGGCTCCAATGGGGATGGTAGCTCCTTGGAGGTGCTAAGAACTACAAATCTTTGGAAAGCAGACAGTGCCTTCATCCATTGGGAAATGGAGTCAAAAGATCAAGCTGAAATGCATGATTGAAAACTAATGACTCGATGACACAAATTGACTCTCACTCAACTAAAAACTGACTCGATACTTAAACACAACTAACAAACTAGAAATGATGCTTAAGGTAGAGCTTATTCATAAAAACCTACTCTAACAGTTTCATTCATCACCTGATCAAGTGAAATGAAACAACCAATGCAACCAACTAAGTATTCCAGCTGTTTTTTGAATTCTCCGCAAGTGCTTGCTTATGAACAAGAAGAGAGAACTACTAGAAGGCAACTCCCATGAAAACTTGTGAACAGATCCGTTGAATACTATATATTCTCTATCCACCTCCAAAAACACTGCATAAGGATCTCGAAATTCATGCACACTTGGACTTAGCTCATCCAATGGATTACTTCTCTTCTCCTCATACCATGAATACAAACTTTGTTTTGAGCTTTGTGATGAGTCTCCTGCTAAAAATACAAAGAAACCAGCTACGGGATCAAATTTATATCAGCACACGTTTCAAGCTCACATGTAGTCAATGGAGAAGGACCTGGACTGTAGAAATCATCCAACACATCAAGTATTGGATCATGAAAAACTTGAAAAGACTGTTGCAACCCATTTTCTATTGGTTCTGATGAGATTCCATGATTTCCTAGAGGCTGCTCATTTGAAGATATACTATGCAATTTACCCTTCAAAAACTAAAATGGTTCGAAACAAAAAAGGTACGGAATCATCTTGTATCATCTGATCATATGTGTCGGCTTCCATGTCTTCATCTACAACTTGACAATCAATGGAATTCAGGAGCTACAAATCTAGATATGAGAAGTCCTGAACAAGGTTTTCATTGCTCTCAAGGTAGTCCAGATGTAGACTTGTCGACAATTGATTTCTGAGTGCATGAATGTTGTCTCTGATGAAATGGAATGAAGCAAAACAAAAATGTAGAGATCCTTCACTTACTTCAAAATTTTCTACACTTTCCTCGTCACTGTCATAGCTGATATGCATTGGTTGATCACTGTATTCAAGTTGCTATAAGTGAACTTCCTGCTCCCACAAACTAGCTGCTGATTTGTCTGCAAGATTAGTTTATCTTTGGAGAACATAATCATCATCATACTGATCAAACAGGAAAATCGTCAGTATAAAACACATCATCAAGCATACATGTCATATCAATAGATCTCTCTTCTCCAAGATGATCTGCAAAACAATCATTATCAGATCTATGACAACTGGGAAAAGAAACAAAATGTTTTGGATTAGCAACTTGTTCTTCTTCAATCAGTGAGCCATGGGCTTGAACATCATACTTATTCCTTGTGGTGATCCTTTGCATCATCTCTTCCACTGCACTTACCAAAATGTCAAACTTTTCCTCTAGAGATGTTCATTCCTCTGGATCTATGTTTTTCATCTCTTCTTCCTTCAACTTTTCCCTTCGAATCAAAAAATGAGCCTCTACATCTACTACATTGTTCTGCATCTCTTCAAGTGTTGCAAGATTCCTTTCACTCAGCTGGAACTCCATTTTTGGATCAAACCCAGGTATTGCAAGAGAGTGGATCCAAGAGTAGGTCTTGTATTAACCAGCATCGAAAAATAAACTTGGTTAAATATGGAAGAAAATTGTTGTACTGTCTCCCCTGGTAGTCTTTTCAGCTAGTTATACTCTTCTATAATCAAGAAAGGGTTCTTTCTAACTACCCACCTGTCGAGGAAAACATTGAAGAACTAATAGAGATCTGAGATGCTTGCATCAGGCAAGGTTTTGAACCAACTCTTGACTTTGCCTTGCAACAAAAGAGTAAAAAGCCTAATACTAACATCTTCTTCATCAACTTCAAAAGGGTCAAGAAAGGACTCAAAATTTAATACATGTATCCAAACAATGATATTGTCGTGTTCACCATCAAATCATGGTAGATATAGGTCATGATTTTTAGAGAAAGCATGGGATATAGGAGGTAAAATCAGAGGCTTGTATCGATCTAGAATTTTACAAGGTGTAGGAGTAAATACAAAAGGTATAGAATTAGTCTTGCTCTCTTGGGGCTCATCAGTTTTAAGATGGTCATCACAAGATTTAGAAGAAAGGTTTGTATCAAGCTCAAAGGCATGCAAATCTTTGGTATTCACAATCTTCAAAGGGAAAGAATCAACTGCAGGCCTGGGATCTTTTCTCAAGCATAGTATACTTTGCAAAGCCTTCTTGACATTCTCAGGAAAAGAGAAGAAATAATTTAGAACAAAGAACAAAATGTCTTGGATGAAATTCCAACTTGAATACCTGATCTTTCCATATTGTCCTTTCATGTTTCTGCTGGTCAGGTTCATCCTCCAGTGGAGTCCTTGGATCTGATCTTGAAAGTGATCTGGAATCGCTAGGCGAATGATTTCAGCCTTTCCAGTGTCTGATCGTTGTCCACCATCAACAATCAGATCTGAACTTGATACATGTTACTGTGGAAATTTGTAAGTCAGATGTTCAGCTCATAAGACTAGACCGGAGATTCACTGAAGCAACGTTTATCTACTTATGCACTCGTAAAGCAATGTGAAGTTCGAAAGCTTCCTAGCATAACTTCAGGCTCCGTCTATAGTTTATAAAGCAACAACACTAACAAACAAATAAGATTTATTTCCCAGTATGGTCGCCACTATGTTAGAGCCTAAATCTACCTCAGGCTGAGAAAGGTAGGGTCTAGGACAACATCATACCATGCTTAACCTAGTAGCTAGCCCTATCAGGTCGGGAGAGGGATCTCTCTAGGTCAATCTCAACAAATTATGATGGATGAGGGCTTGAGATGACTTATAGAAATATTGATCTTACGCTAGGTATATGTGCAAGAGAGTTTGATTGAATAAAATGAGTTTTTGTTGGCTCAAATGGAAAGGTAGATTTTGGGTGCGGGGAATGAGACTCAGTCTTGCAAAAATTTCAATGGGGAAAGGTAGGCAAACTCATTTGGCACTTCAAATTGAATGAGATGGAGAGATTAGATAGGTGAGAAGTTGAAGAGGGCAAGAAATCTCAGGGATCCTCTTCAAACAGCTGAAACATCAAAAACTAAAGCAAACCCTAGGTAGAGCACTACACTTTCAATGGATTCTACCTTTTCCCTTGTTTTTTTAATTTAAGAAGAAATAAGATAGATAATGGCATACATAACACATAAGTAAATTCACAATTACAGAATAAATAACTATACCAAGACAAAATGCCACATGAATCCCAAAGAGCGCTGCAATCCTTGGTCTCAATTCCTTAGACAAAATGCTGATATGAATATACAATGAAGCTCCTTGCTTTCTCAAAAGTCCAACCATGATAATGACTGAAAAAACATAAGATATAGGAAAAAAACAACTCATCCTAGCCTCCAGGGGTCGAGCTCACAAGTTTAGGAGCTGTTCCAACCAATTTTAAAGTGAGAACTAGAAACTAGGCAGTGGAACAACATGCCTCTAGAAACTAGGGAACTGATTCATTCAGTTTCAAACAACTTTTTGATAGATGAATCTACCTCGTTAAGTAAAAATTTGACATATTTACATCATGATCCATCCATTTACAGGAAGTTACTTCACAACTTTGACATTGAGAAGGAGAAAAATTCAAACTGTCAAAAGCTAGGCGAAAGACAGAGTATTCTTGGTCAAACTGACCAAAATTTACCCAGTGCGCTGCGCAGATTTCCCTATGCGTAACGCCTATTTGGAGCCACTTTTGGAGGCCTTCTCAGTGTCAAAATTTTCTCTAATTATTCTTGTTGGAAAGGACTTCCTGTCTGCTTTCTAATTCAAGTGGAAATTTTAAATTTTGCCTCTCCAGAATTCAGTTCTCCCAACACTGCTTCTTGTGTGTGAAAATAAGTGTATTAGGGTCTTTTTTTTGAGTGTTTTTGACCTTTTTGAGGGCTCAAAACCTGTCAAAATTTCTTGGCCATTGGTAGGCAAGCATATTTTTCCATGCCAAATCCAAAAATGCTAAGTTTTTGTCATTTGAAGGCTCCCATCAAAAGAGAGCGCTAGGTGGTGCGGCGCATAGGGCAGAAAACTCTGTTTTTTGTGCCAAAATTCCAAAAGTGTGAAACGTGTCCCAAATTTTTTGAAACTTGGGCCGAGTCTTTTCCATCAAATGTTGTGATGGGCGAAGGAAGCCTCAACCAATATCTAAAGTCTATCATGCTCCTTTCACCTCCTTGATTCCCTCTTCAGCTTTGCCTTTAAGCTCCTGATTCTCGCCTTGCAGACTTTGTTTCTCACCATGTAATGATAAGCCATATGCCTCAATAGTGTCTTCTCTCTATTGGCCTTCTCTAGCATCCTTTCCCAAGTGCAATTTTGTTCTCTCAAGGCAAGATTCCCAGTCATGTCCAATCTCTTGCTTATACCCATGATCACTGTGTCTTTCCATTGTTTTCCTTTGAATTTGAAAAATGTGGCTGTATATGGATGGTTTTGTGGATAACAGTGTGAAAATGTGGTGGAGGAATGAAATGGGTAGAGTGTATGGAAGAGAGTGTAAAAATGTATGTGTGAACAGAGTTTATGGATGGGAGTAAGATTTTTAGGGATGTGAGTAGGGTTTAGAGATATGGATAGGGTTTGCAGAGTGTAGCATTTGGGAAATTATATGTGGAGAATGGGATTAAGGGGAAAATGTATGAGGGGAGTGGGATTAAGGGGATAGGGTATACAACCATTAGTGCAATGAAGAAAACTAGGGTTTCACCCTATAAGCAAGGGTTTAGGATAATGGGAATTGGGGAGAGGGGTGAATGAATTTAGGGATATGGGGGATAGTGAAATGGGTTAATGAAACTAGAAAATAAGTGAGGGAATAGAAGGTGATGGAGTGATGGAAACAAAAAAAAATTTACAATCCCTAAGCAATCAAGTTTTGAAAAAAAATTGCAAGGAGGTAGGGTTTCCAAATTTTTTCACTAAATCATCATAAACATCTTAAGACACACTTTCATTGGCATTTGGAGAGTTGACTTACTTTGGACCAGTGGAAACCAAGAAAATGGAGAATATGGATGAATTTGTGGTGAAAATGGCTTGCAGCTCTATGCGTCGTGCCACAAACCTAATGCGCTGCGCCACCAAACTTGATGCGTAGCTCTTTTTGCAGGAGACTTTTGGAGGCCTTCCTTGTGTCCACACTAGATTCAGGATAGCTCGTTGGAAAGACTATTGAGTCTACTTTCTAACCCCACTAGAATTTTGTAATTTGGAGTTCATTTTCCCTATCAAAAATCAAATCTCCCAAGGCTAGTCAAAATGTGCCAAATGAGGCTGCCTCAAGGCAGTGCGCTATTGCAGTCAACTTTTGGAGGTCTTCCTCAACTCCAAATTGAGCTCATGATAGCTCATTGGAAACATCTTTGTGTCTAGTTACCATTTGACTCATCAACCAAGTCATTTGGCCAACTAAGCTAGGATAAATCTTGATTTTTCCCAAGGTCACTTCAGAGGTGCATCAATTCTCCTAAGGCAACTGTATTTTTGACATTTCTCTAAAACCACGAAACCTGTGTAAAATGTGAAGGATATTTTTCTTCCTTGGCCTATTTTGGACAAAAACCTCTATCAGGTTTCAAAAATTCATCTTTTATTGCTCAGAAATATCATTGAAGTAAAACCTATCCCGATGTGTGAAATAGGGGATTTGTCGAAATGAAGCGAAATGAAGGGGATAAGGGGCTTCTAAATTCTTGAGAAAATTTTGGGAATTAGGGAGGGATGTTAGGAACTAGGGGAAAGTGGAATTTTAAAGAGTGAGTAAGGGGAATGGGTCCAAAAGGGTAAAACACACGTCTTGCCTAGAAATTTTCCAAGTTGTAGCAAGAAACTAGGGTTTGTGTGAAAACGAGGAATTCGAGGGATATCAGTGATGGGAAGTGTTTAATAAGGTACATTAAGGGTAGGGGAAGGTGTATGAACATCAGGATACAAGTTTTGCTGATGATTTTACCATCCAAGAGAAATTACCTTCAAAACCCTAGGAGAGGGAAATGAACCTTACCTAGGCGCAACTGAAGCATGTACAGGGTATAAAATGACCCATTGGAACCTGACATGGTGATGAAAACCCTCTGAATGATGGTACACTCATCTTAATGGTGACATGGACCGAGATTTGGACAACTTTGATAGGAGTAAAAGCAAACCCTAGACCTAATACCTAGTGACCAAATTTTACTTGAAGACTCACTGAAATGACAAAATTTGACCTTGACAACTTACGCTTCAAATATACGATGAAACACAAAAAAACACTTGCAACAAAAGCTAATATGCAAATAGAAACATATAGAAACATAAATAAAAGTGTAGTAACCCACATTAGTTGAATTTTGATGTCTAAAAAAGGGCTCCTATGAAAATTATAAAATAATAGTGGAAATAATAAATTAAGATTAGATTACATCATCAAATTTTAGAGAGAAAATAAAAAAACTATTTTTTCAACTCATATTTTAAACTTATCTCCTTATGGGTTTACTTAAATTTTCAGCGGGAACACTCATTGGATGTAGAATTTGATTCCTCATCCAAGGAGTAGCCATGTTGCATAGTTTTTATGGACCCTGTCACATGAAAAACGAGAAATACATGAAAAAATGTGATTGCAATCATGTTTTTAATTGTATTTCTCTTTTTCATGTAGAAGGTTTCATCGAAAGTATGCAACATGGGTACTCTTTGGATAAAGAATTGAAAATTTCATCCAACGAGTAATCCTACTTGAAATTTGAGTAAAACATTAGAGAGATAAGTTGAAAATATGAATTGAAAAACTAGTTTTATTATTTTATTTATTTTTTACCTTTTTACTTCAAAAATGGTTAATCATCCCCCATGGTTGACATCATCATATTCAATCCTATTGTTTCTTATCAAGTTTATTTTCGTTGTACATTTTTCTTAGGAGACCCATTTTAGACCTCAAAATTCCACTAATAATGGATAGTATGAATAAGCAATTTTATTAATGAAAACGATACACCTAGTGAGGAGAATTTATAAACTTGGGTTTATATATCCCCCTCTATCGGATGGGTCATTTTTGACATGGTGTTTCAACACTGTGCTTCTCTCTCTCTCAATATGCAACGGGAGGAAAAGAAGATAAAAGGTGTTCGAAGTCAAAAGGGAGCTCAAAGGCTATCAGACAATATTGGGGACATTAAAAATGGTCATGGTCAAGAATGGAGAGAAAAATCTATATTTATAACAAAATATTGGAATAGATTAAGAATTAGAAAATAATGAATATTATTGATTAAATCAAAATCTAATCGTTGTGGATATTTTGTTATATTATTTTAGAATGAAAATATATTAAAAAATGGTCAAATATCTTTATTTAGCAAGTGGTTGAAGTAATTAACAAATAAAAATTATTTATTAATCACTTTGTGAGAATTAAGAAATAAATTATTCTTAAAATAATGGTTTAATAATTATTTGATAAGAAAAATAGGGGATAAACACGGAATAATAAATAAATAATGATTTCTTTAATTAGTCCAAGGTGATTAAGTCAAAATTGATAAAAAAAATAATTATCAAATAATGATTTAATAAATATTTCTAGAGAATATTAAATAAATAAGGATTTATTTAAGTATTCTGATGTGGTTTTTAGGATTTAATGAAAAATAATTTCAAAAAAAGTATACTAAATTATTTCCTATGGTGAAAGTAGGTTTTACCATGGTAAAATTAATCTTACATGCTATATTTCTATCCACCTAGTAAGGAATGGCTAAGTGAACATTTTTTAGGTCATAATAGATTGTCTCCAATATAAGAGTGTCAGGAGAAAATCATATGACTGAAATACATTTTAGGTTGCACTTTCAAGAGACATTAAAGGGGGGAGAGAGAGAGAGAGTTGATGAAAGGAAATGAAGGACTGAGAATGGACGGGACAAGACCTACTTAGCTAATAAAAGTCTCATTTTATTGGTAAGTACATAAACTCAAATGAGGTGGGGGAGGCATACCCATACCCAACAAGATAAATAAGTACAAATAATAATGATGTTCCCAACAATGTGGGTCCAAGCAACAAAGTACATGATATGATGGCATGATTGGGCCAGATATTGATACAATGATACAACGAGTCTCATATACATAATGTTCCTAGAAAACAGAGGCTAGGACTAGATATAATAACATCTGCTGAGCTCAGTACATGAGACCTCAAACTGAGAGGAGGGGTGAGATCACCACAAGAGAATCCTTATTGAATAAGAAAGGGATCTAAAAATCTGAATGGACCATCTGAAGGAGACAAACATGATATGGGCTCTACAAGTGGCAGAAATTGGGTCAATCAAATCTACGGAACTACATTTGAGACTGAATCACAATCTGCTGCCATGTGGACATTTGAGGGGCTACATCAAGGGCCACCCCCTCATGAGGTGCAAAACATCTCACACATACCCAGGAAATGTTGATACAATATGTTGTATCACTGGACCAACAAGTGTACAATTCTTGATCATTAGAAGAAATTCCAGCCTAAAAGTGGCCTCTTAAGGAAAAATCAAGAAATTAATAAAAAATGTCATGTAGACCTATTTTAATATTATTTTAGTTTTATCTATTTTCCAAGATATTTATTAGAACAAGATTTAATAAAGTTTTTTAATATATTATTCCTATGTTTTTACTTTTATCAAAATCCCTTAATGTACAACACTTTTATTAAAATAACTGTGTGTATATATATATATTTAAACTTAATTGTCTATATTTATATTTTATATTTTACTTTATCTATATATTTTATATTTAAGTAATTTTTTCTGGTGTTTTTTTAATGACGTTGTCTATTAAAGCCACAATTTTGCCCCAAATATATTTTTTGGTTGGAATTTGGTAATCTTTCCTTTCTGGAATACATTTTTCTTAACTGTTTAACTATTTAACTATTTTATATTTAATTATATTTAAGCATTTAACTATTTCATATTTAAGTATATATTTTATAATTTTTGGCGAGAATATGGCAATTTGTCATTTTTGGAATACACTTTTTAACTAATTTATGTTTTACTATATATTCTATATTTTTTTCCATAAACAGGTAATTTGTCCTTTTGGAATAAATTATTTAACCATTTTATATTTAAATATATTTTATATTTTTGGTTGGAATTCGGTAATTTTTCCTTTCTTGAATATATTTTTAACTATTTTATATTTTATATTTAACTATAATTATATTTTATTTTTAACTATTTACCTATTTTATATTTAACTATCACTCTCTATATTTATATTCTCTATTTAGTTGTTTATATGTATTTTATATTTAACTATTTTTCGGTGTTTTTTGGGCATGGTTATTAATATCAAATGGGCTCGCATCTTTAATTTATATTTTTTCAATAATATCATAACCTTTTTGATATTCTAATTCATATGGGTAAGGTAGGTAAATAACATTAATAAAAAAATTCACGAATACCCAAATTTCACTCATATCCAAATTAATAATAAAATATTTCATGGATACCGAAATTAAACAATTTAAAATTATTTAGGACATGTACCTGTTTTTAAATTTAAATGATTTTGATTGGTTTACATATTGTGACATGAAATTTACGTGAAAAATTCATGGGCACTTTTACGGTGAAATTTCCTCTAATGCATGAAATAATGAGCTAGACTTGAGCATGCAAGAAACAACCAAGGCAAAGGGAAATGAAAATTCCGTTTGCCTGATCCAAGGATGAAGGACAGAACCAAAGTATACTACCCTCTAAACTACTCTCTTGGAATAAATGTGCTAAAGTTGATAGAATAGGGCCTGCCAAAATTGAGGCAATGAGGATTCCTCGTCAAAGGCACGATGATCATAGTAATGTGACTGATAGACTGGCACTAGGAATGATGATTTAGGAAGATGAATAGTGGTGGAATGATGATTTCCCTTGTCAGAGAATATTATGCATGGTTGACTTGGAAGCAACTGGCTCGATTCCAGAGGGGATGATCAATTACTCAGATGGAGGCTTTTCAAAGACATGTTAAAATAACTAGAAGTCATATATGAGTGAAATGGGATGAATGTGATGCAAAGATGGATTATGTACTATAAAAGGACTCGATAGGACTCTGAACATACTCCATGGATGCAACTGCAACTCATCTATGATTCTCTGAACAAGGGTGACCCTATGATGCTGCTAGGAAAATTGACACCTATGTCAAAAAGTACAAACAAAAAGTGGTGGTAGAGTACAACTGACTCATATGAAGAGCTTCAACTTTAATGTGTTGAAACATGAGACCTCATGGAAAAAATGGATCCCTAGAAAAGTTTCAAATTACCAAGAACGAAGAGAGACCCATTATAGAGCTTGGTGAGATATTTCCAATGTTACTAATGGTTCATCAAACAGAGCTATGATTGTCTCATAATGGCTGACAAAAGAAATAGGGTTTTCCATATAAAAGGGCTTCTTGCCCCAAAATCTAATTTATTTTCACATTGAACTATTGGAGAATTTGGAGAGGAGGAGGAGACCCTAAATATTGGTGAGCTCGTAACAGATAAACTGACTATCGGAATTCGAAACTGCAACTTTCTAGTAAGTGGCCTTACCTTTCTAAGGATGGCCTTAATGCTTATTGGAAGGATGGTTCCTAGTGAAGAATCAAGGTAAGAAAGGAACACGAGAATGAACTACTAGATAAGTTCTAGGATCGCCCTCACCCACCAAGTCAAACATGGGATGGGGTGGGTAGTGTGGTAGCAAATATAGTAGAATATTTGAAGATATAGTATCAAGTATCTATAATATGTGGTCGTTATATGGCTGGCTGGAGAGGCCGGTAGAATAAAATATCCAAGAAATGAAAGGATCATTGGCCATATCTATATTACTGGGGTCTTGGATGAGACTCTCAAAAAGGGATGCACCCTTACCCAAACATTGTTTGGCAATGTAATGGCCATAAGGTGAATGTGGTTCAAATTTTTGGGTTTGAAGTAAGAGTTGATTAAACTAATCATCATCATGGGAGACATGGTTCACAGGTGTTGAGTTACAAAATGGTTATGTATTTACTATTAATTTCATCACCTTTTTCCTCATTTCTTATCTTTTTCATATCTTAATGCGCTAATATATTGATGGACTATGATAAGAAATGGATGAACTACTCGCAGTTAATATTTGGCCATAGTAACTAACTTTTACTCTTCTTTATGTAGAAAAATGATGAAACGAATAGTTGTTGTTCCTAATGATGGAACAACATTAACCAACAAACAAAGGATGGAATGCGTCGGTTACGGACAGGGCTGAGGTCGAATCAGGAGGATCAAACGAAATAGGAAAGGTGTCTAAAGATAGCAATCAGTTGTGAATCCCTCAAGATCGGGAGATCCTGAGGGATCACATTTATCTTTTACCCCTTTCTGATTATAAAAGAAAATGATTGTAGGAAGAAGGGAGATCAATCTCTCTTATTTCAAATTGTAATTTTAATTTACGGACTCATGCTGTTGGATAACGCGACCATATTGTAATGCTATTTATGTTCAATGATTAATATATAACTGAAGTTGTTGTTGATTCGTATTCTCTGAAGTAGTTCAGTACTATTCGCTGGTGGCTAAGGGCCCGACCTCTGGTGGATTAAACTACTTCCTTGTGCTATATATTTCCAATTCTCGCAAGTTTGATTGGTTTGATAATTTTCCTATTTTTCGTGAGTTAATCTTATTCGCTAATGACCATTTTTCGATATTGAAGTAGTACGTTTCCTTTACATATTTTACATCACTGTCATTTGATTCGATTTACACTTATTCCAGATTCGATTACTTATATAGTGAATAGTATTGATTTAATCAATTGTAAGCGTTTGGTTATTGCTATCGAACTCTCAGATTGATATCATTTCAATTTGGATTGCTTTATAGAGATTGAGTATGATTTAGATTGAATCAGCTATGAAGAGATGAGTTATTTCTATTGTGCTCTCGGCTTATGCTATTGTTACTTGAATTGTTTATGTGAGATTTTATTATGATTTCTCCAGAGGTTTGAGTCCTGAATCTTAGATGTCATATTTCCTTTAATGATTTCAATTTGAGTTTATTAGGTGTATTCGTTTACTCTTGTATCAAAGGTCTATACTTCCTTTTAAGAAACATTACTCTCTGGATTCATAGCATGCACATATTGTGTACACTCTTGGAATAAAAGGACTTGCCCGGGTTGATGATTAATGTGAGGTAATTAGGAGTTTTAGAAGACACCTGTTATCAGCCAACATTTTGGCACCGTTGTTATGGAGAGTGTCGCCATTTTACAAAGAGTGATGTATATATGATAATTGCTCTCAAGAAAGAATTGGGTATTGAAAACGGAAGGTAAGAACCTACGGAACAAGAAAGTAAAGTGCTTGCTCCTCCGCTCGCTTTTCAGCACGATTATAGAAATGTGAAGTAGGTGTTTGATTTTTTTTCTGTTGAGAGAGAGATGGGTATAAAAAATGGAAGGTAAGAACCTACGTAAGGAGCAAGTAAAATGCTTGCTCTCCCGCCCTCTTTCCAACAGAATTACTAGGAACATAAGGTAGAAATAAACATTTGAATTTTTGCATGAATGACTAAGAAGAAAAGAGCAGAAAACAATACAATTCCACATCCTAAACCTAAAAAATCTAAGGGACCGATGACCCTTAAACGATCAATTTTTATTGACGACATCTTAAGAAAAGTTGAATCTCAACCATTAGTAGGTCCTCAAACCATTGCTTCCGGACAACCTACTATCTCCCTTCGGGCCACAGGCTCACCATCTATAGCATACGCTGAGGTCCACAGTAAAATTGAAGGGACTGAGCAGAGTTTTCAAGACATTGACAATGCGTGACCAATTCCCTCACAAGAAGGGAATTCCTGCAACATTCGTGAAGGAGGAGGAGAAACAGGGAAATAGAGGAACCTAGATCCCCTCAGATAGTAATTGAACAAAAGACACCCAGTGTCCCAGATCAAGGGAGTGTTGTTAAGATCATTCCTACATCTTTTAGACAACCCAGGGATAATTCTCTAGATCCAGAAATCCCGGAAGGGTACTGGAATATCTTTGATCAAATGGCCAATAGTCCATAAGCACCCCAGACCTCTACATCACATTATCCTATTGTTGACACAGTTGTCAAGGCACCCATGAAAGTTATCCCTCTACAAAATATTCCCACCTTTCATGGACTCTCGTCAAAAGATCCAGATGCATTTTTGTTTGAATTTGATGTCCTATGTCGGTTTATCATTACAGCATCGATCCCCAGAAACTGAAGTTGTTTCCCTCCACATTAAAGGGAGCAACCCTATGTTGGTTTATGGGACTAGGTGGGGGCACCATAAATGATTGAGACCAAATGAAAACTTCTTTCCTTAAAAAATATCAGGATTATTGTAGATCTGGGGAACTAAAAGATGAGATATTCCAAATGGTAGCAAGACCCAGTGAAACTTTGGAAGAGTATGTGGAGAATTTCCAATACAACCTCCAAAGGTCTCCCTACGCAAATCTGCCTCTACTTGATAATGTGCTAAAAACCACATTGATTAAGGGGATGAAAGACCGATGGATAGAGACATTAAATATTATGGGTAAAGGTGATATCTATCAGGAAGAATATGATAACATTATTAATTTGTGTATCAGGTGCTCGAGGGGTAGTACAAGACTAAAATCAGCTAAATGCATTATGATCACTAGGGACATCAAAATCTCTGGTGGAAGCATTACTCATACTGAAATCGGCAACCTGTTGGAAGATTTCAAAACAGATATCCCGGGAACTTTGACAACACAATTACACATCATGCAAGCCAAGCAGAAGTAGGCCAAACCAGAACATAACCTGGCAATTTTTTGCCCTCGATGCAGGAAGAAATATAGTCATAAAGAACTCCATTGGATAAGGTACAGACCTCTGCCATATGCACCAAAGAACATGCCAAAAAAAAATTCCCATTGCTCCCAAGATTAAAAGCAGTATTCAAAGAGACAGAGGAGGAAACGAAACCAGTCCACCTATTAAATCAACATCGCTAATGGAAAGCATGACAAACAATTATGCCTACCGACCCACCTTCATTCTTTCAACCCTCACAATATATTTCTCAGCAATACATAGGGGCTACATGATAGAACCAGCCACCTTTTCCTAATTGGTCACCACAAGCATTTTCTATGCCCCCTTGGTCCAATCAATGATGTCCAAACAATAGTTGGCCAAATTCCTCTTACTTTCCATCATTCTGGCAGAACAACCCATATCCATCTCAATGACCACCCTCCACTTCACAAAACCAAAATTGGCAGTCAAACTGGCAAAGACCTACAAACCAGCGAGTAGGAACAATCCCCCTACCTCAACCTACGCTACCAGAACCTTACACGTTGCAACAGAATCCTCAACCCAACTTACGACCACAACTCCCAGCCCAGCCCAACCTGAATCCCAACAATAGACCAGTCTAGTCGGTACAAATTATTGAAGGGTTGGATCCGGAAACTGAGTTGAGAGAATGTAATGAACTCAAATTGAGGTTTGGACAGAGAATTGAGTCAGAGGAGGATAAAAATATACAAATAGGAGAACCACTACTTGTAGAACAAGCACCTCAAACAGAGAATAAATTCAAACAAAAAAGCCACGACCAAACTATTACCTCTTCTCCACCATTCTCAGAAAGATTGATTATATCTCGCCTAATCGAATATCATGACTCCGATCTCTTGGGAGAATTAAAAAACCTTTGTGTAGAAATACCCCTCCTCCAGGCAATTCAAGAGATTCCAATCTATGAAAAACCATTAAGGAATTGTGTACCAAAAAGCCTACGAGGAAAATAAAAGCAACACTAGCTATCCATGTAGTCAGAACTTTGTCTGATTTATTATCAGGCAGAGAAACACTGGTGAAATATGAGGACCTAGGAAACCCTATAGTCAGAGTAGAAATAAATGTTCCTTCCCCAATGCATTAGTCGATCTACGGGCAACCATTAATATTCTCACAAAAACAACCTGTCAAAGACTTGGCATCACAGCCTTAGATCCAACTACAACCTTGCTGGAACATGCTGACCGATCAGTTGTCAAACCAGAAGGTACATTATAGGATGTAATGGTGTCTGTAGATTCTTGGGAATACCCAACATATTTCTTGATTATTAATCCTAGAATCCGACTAGATGGACATCCTCTAATACTAGGAAGACCTTGGCTACCGACTGCAGATGCTTATAAGCTGTCGAATAGGCAGTATGACTATAGAAAGAGGAAGAAATGTGAAGAACCTAGCTTTATATCCTCCAGTGCATCCAAGCGTAACTATAATAAAAACTAGGAAACAACCTATAACATATTTAACTGAAAATATTAAATCACCACTAACTGTAGCAAATGCTCTTGAATTTAAGAATCAAATAGAAGATGACTTATGAACACTTACATTAACCACCCAACTACCGTATCTAATCTAAAATGTCACATGATTGAAGCAGCCCTGGATAACGAACTTGAAGAAGATCCTTTAAAAGATATCAATGACCAAACAATACCAACAACAATTGTTTATAACAACAAACCCATTGAAATTGAGTGAGGGAAAGTCCTAAACGTTAACAAAAACCTGACTGATGACCAGCAGCAGAGGCTTATTCAACTCCTTAGAAAATATAAAGAGGCTTTCACTTGGGATTACCTATATATGAAAGGGATTGACCCCAAATTATGTATCCACCAAATCTATACTAAGAAAGATGCGAGACCCATTCGACAACCTCAACGAAGATTAAAACCTCACGTAAAGGATGTTGTTAAAGATGAACTATAGAAACTGTTATATGTAAATTTCATCTATCTGTATCTGATAGCAAATGGGTGTCTCAATTAGTTGTGGTTCCTAAAAAGAATGGGAAGTGGCGTATATGTGTCAACTACAGAGAGTTTAATAAAGCAATGCAAAAAGATCATTTTCCCCTCCCTTTTATCAACCAGGTTCTTGACACATTGGCAGGTAAAAAATTCTTCTCTTTCTTAGATGGCTTCAGTGGCTACAACCAAATCCAAATTGCCCCTGAAGACCAAGATAAGACTACCTTCACCTGCCCCTAGGGGACGTTTGCTTACAGGATATTACCTTTCAGACTATGCAATGCACCTGCCACATTCCAGAGAGCCATACTCAGCATTTTTGCAAATGATAAATGACGGACTCAAGGTGTACATGGATGATTTTACACCCTATGGAGACGACTTCGAGCCGGCATTATAGACATTGGAGAAAGTCCTACAAAGATGCATTGATACCAACCTCTACTTAAGCCACGAGAAATGCCACATGATGATGATCGAGGGCCTCATCCTGGGTCATTACATCTCTGCAGCTGGAATTCAAGTGGATCTAGCGAAAATTCAGATAATCCTCTTAATACCTACCTCATGCACTCAAACTGAGGTATGTAATTTTTTGGGATTGTCTGGATATTATCGAAGATTCATAGAGAACTTCTCCCAAATTGTTGCACCATTATATGCTTTGAGAGGAAATGTCGATTTTATATGGACTGACAAATGTGACATTGCCTTTAAAGAGTTAAAACAACTAGTATCAACAGCCCCAGTATTATGGGGCCCGAACTGGGATTTACCATTTCAGATTTCATCTGATGCATCAGATACGACCATTGGAGTACTTCTCGGCCAAGAGGAAGATAAGAAACCTTATGCAATATCCTACATCAGTAAAAATTTAACTCATGCCGATTTGAATTACACCGTGACCGACAAAGAGTTTCTAGCTGTAATCTATGCTATTAACAAATTCAGACACTCTATAACAGGATACCCTATGGTTTTGTATATTGATCACTCTGTTATCAAATATTTAGCTAATAAACCTATTACGAATGGAAGAGTGACACGATGGTTAATCCTTTTGCAGGAATTTGACATAACAATTAAGGATCAATTAGGAAAGGAAAATCGGGTGGTAGTCTTCCTCTCATGTGTGCCAAAAATAGATGACACAGTGGCAGTAGAAGACAAGTTTCCCGATGAGCACCTATTTTCTGTAACTGTGAAAACACCATGGTACATAGATGTCGCGAATTACCTAGAAGTGGGAAAATTACCCAAGCACCTGATGCCCAGAGAAGGAAAATTAATAATGCAACGCAGCAATTGGTTTTGTTGGATTAGAGGATACCTCTTTCACAGAGGAGCATATATGCATCTCTGTAGGTGTGTAAGGGAAGACGAAATCTATGACATCCTAAAAGCCTTCCACGATGGACCTTGCAGTGGACACTTTGCAGACCGCAGGATTGGACATAAAGTCTTACAGATGGGCTATTATTGGCCCACCATTTTTAAGGACGCTAAGAAATTTGTCCAGGCATGCGATAGCTACCAAAGAATGGGCCGCCCTAGCCAGTCTAACAAGATGCCCTTGCATCCACAGTTAGTCATCGAACCTTTTGAACACTGGGCGTTAGATTTCATTGGCCCAATAAACCCATCATCTAATCAAAATACATCTATACTAGTTGCATTGGAATATGTGACTAAATGGGTGGAGGTACGAACATTACCAAGGGCAACAGAGGACACAGTAATCCATTTTCTTTTCCAATTTTTTTTGCGGTATGGTTTGCCCAGAGAAATAATTACGGATGGAGTGCCACAATTTGTAGGCCATAAGATTGTTGCTACATTAAAAAATCATCACATCTTACATAGAATCAAATCTCCATACCACTCATACGCAAATGGCCAGGTAGAAAGTACCAACAAAGTAATCGAGGCCATACTAACAAAGACAGTTGCCTCACATAAATGTGACTGGGCTACCCAATTTCCAGAAGCCCTATGGGCATATCACATGGCTTGGAGGAATACCATAGGATACTCCCCATATCTGCTATTTTTTGGCAAAGAACCTATCTTCCGAATAGAATTTGAAATTTAGACATTAAGGATAGCCCAAGAAGTAGGCCTGGATCTTAATGAAGCACATGTTAACAAACTACATCAAATTAATGAATTGGATGAAATCTGACCATTATCTCTTCAACATACTACACTGATCCAACAACAAAGAGCAAAATGGCATGATTCCCTCATCAACAAAAATATATTTCATGAAGGTGATTGGGCACTTCTGTATGATTCTAGGTTCCAATATTTCCCGGGAAAACTCTAGACTAGATGGTTAGATCCCTATGAGATACAAGAGGTGCACGATAATGGCACCCTTACATTAGCCACCATTGATGGGTCTGGCTACTCTTTTAAAGCAAATGGACATCGAGTACGCCTCTACCACAAACTTCTTACGAGGGAATTCTTTTGCCAACAAATACGTGAAGATTCTACGATACAAATTCTTGCTGAAGAGGGAAACTCTTCGATAACACCAGTCCAGTGAAGAATTTATTTTTTGAAACATGTACATAAAATTGCTTTTCTGTTTTCTTTCTATTTGATTAGATTTGCTTAGAATAGTAGATTTTTTATTAGTTTTTTTTCAGCTGCTATTCCCCCCAGCGAACAACACTTTTTCATGTGAATTTTCCTTTGTTGTTCACTACAGGGAACAACTGTTGTTCCCTCTAGGGAACAACACTTTTTCATGAGTATTTTTCTTTGTTGTTCCCTATAAGGAACACCACTTCTCATGTTTATTTTTCTTTGTTGTTCCTTACAAGGAACAGCTGTTGTTCCCTCCAGGGAACAACACTCTTTGCATGCATTTTCTTTGTTGTTCCCTAGAGGGAACAGCTGCTGTTCCTAATAGGGAACAACAATTTTCATGTGTATTCTCTTGCTGTTGCCTACAAGGAACATCACATTTTTGCTTGTTTATTCTTTGATGTTACCTACAGGGAACAATTTCTATTCCCTACAGGGAAGATCTGCTGTTCCCTGTAGGGAACAACTACTATTCCCTGCGGGGAACAGCTGTTGTTCCCTACAGGGAACAACATTTTTCTGCGTGTATTTTTCTTTGGTATTCCCTACAGGGAACAACTGTTGTTCCCTATAAGGAACAACACTTTTTTTGTCTATTTTTCTTTGTTGTTCCCTACAAGGAACAACTATTGTTCCCTACAGGGAACAGTTGTTGTTCTCTATAGGGAACAACTATTGTTCCCTATAAGGAACAATACTTTTTTGTGTGGGTTTTTATTTTTCTATTCCCTTCAAGGAACAACACCTTGTGAATATTTTTGAGAACACCCTTTTTCTCTTCCTTGCATAATCATCCCTGGACCATCCTAGTTCACTCTCTATGATCCTCTTTATGGCACAAAAGTAGAAATACATATTTAGGGACAACAAGTATGGAGTTTACTGGAACAGGAGAATGTCTTGAATATTATCATCTTTAACAAGATTTCTTTCCATTGATCAAGAAAGAAAGGAAACTGTCCTCATTTCCACTATAAATAAAACTGATTGATTATCTGTACCATGATGGTTCTCCCCTGTCCCGTATAACTCTCTCTGTTTATTATCAATAAGATTATGGGCATAGTTTTTTGTATTGATATCTTCAAACTTCTTCTGCCATCGCTACTCTTAAGGAGTGTTGAGCCACCCTCTATATATAAATGGAAAGTGTTAAAAAAATGTAAATATATATATATATATATATATATATTCACTAACAATTGTATGACTTCTTTTTCCACAGATGGAGGATAGGCGGTCTCATAATAAGCTAGCCTGCCATGATCATAAGGAAGGAGAGAAGTGGCATTCCCACTATGGCCACCACACCAGGGATATGATCCAATGGATGCATCAAGAAATAAATTCCTTGGAACAGGAGGTCTCATTATGAGCCGGCCTGACCACCTTTCACTACTTCCTAGTGAATGGAAATATGTTCATCTGGTTAACATGCTAGCACATCGGTCTCTACTGTGGATATAATAATGCACTTCCCCAACTATACATAGAGGACCATGGTTCCAAAGGGTTAGAAAGGAACTCTGTCGAGGCTATAGATGCCTGCAGGAAATATAAACTCTACTGATGGTATTGAAGTTTTATTTTACATCAATAATTATTATAATGCCCTCTTATTATGCTTTCATCTCTCTAGAGAGAGACTATGCTCCTAATTTACGTGAACCTTTATGCATGAGTTAATATTATTAATCAATCACAATAGTTAACTGGAATAACGATAGTAAAGAATTACTTCCTGCGTACGCTGTCCTTTTTCTTTATCGCATCACCTCACGACATCTTATCACTTACTGATAATTCTCATTACACCCCTTGTTTTCATCACTCTAATATCCTTTATGATCCTTTCATTAATATGCATACCTAGCCACTTTCATTACCCAATCCATCACCCTTGTACTTCGCCGCTAGTGTATTATCCTTTCATTCATTTGATCGTAGGCAACCTATTATTTCGAAGGGGGGCGAGGACCTCCAGTATACTTACGCATGTGCTATCATCATTTCATTTGATTTTGCAGAAGAATATGACATCCCATGATCATAGAGCATGTGGCATCATAACAGTCCTCAATAACGGTATTTATGCTTATAAAGTATCACTTGATAGAGCCACAACAACCATTTGTTGTTCCACCACTTGGCTCTATTCATTTCTGTGCTATCTCCACTACACTAATCATTTGTAGAATTCAGGCATCATGGGAGGAAGAATAGTGTGCCAAGAACCTTTAACATTGGCTATCTCTGATGAAGTTAGGGAAATTATAGCTCGTGTATGATGGATAGCATATTTTATGAGATTTCAACCCCCCAATGAGGAAATTGCGATCGAACTTTTATGACATTTACAGAATGGACAATCCGTTGTAAGAGGTAGGAAAATCACTGTATCAGACGCTGTGATAGCAGAAGTGTCTGGGTTTCCGGCAAAAGGACTAGTATGGGCTGGCAAGCGATTGAAGCTACATGATGCTATCGAGGCTTTTAGGGATGAAGGAAAATAGCTAATCAAGAAGGGGAAAGGCATTCTAACATCTTCTCTTGGAGAGCAATGGGGATAATTGGCATGAACCATCTAGAACTGTATTGCCTGCGATGGGCGTAAAGACGTGGTAAGGCCACGACAACTCAAACTTTTGGTAGTTCTAAAATGAAAATGCTCTGTTAATTTACCTGCATTGTTTAATTCATTACTGCATGACACTGTCGAGAGGCTGAGATGGTCCCAACATATAGAAACAGTAGTTAGCCACCATTTTCTGATCAGGTTAATAGTTAGCTATAACCTTGCCTAGAAAAAATCAACCTGGGATGATCTAATATTAGCCCTCGAAGGAGGTATAGCCTTGCCAACACCTAACCCTGTTCCAAAAAGAAAGAGGACTACTCTCTTAGGGAGCATACCTCACAAGCACAGACGATCCACAAGGTTGAGATCGAAACAGTGGGCATCTGAAAATCCTCAAGGCAGTGCTAGTTAACCCATAGAATTATCCAGCCCAGTAAGTGAACAATACTTGTAGCTAGAGTTAGAAGGACAAGATAATCCTGTTTTAAACACACATGGATAGCAATAACGATATGAAAGATAAAACATGAGAGTACAATTTTATTAACAAATGATTTACATTTATAGTACAATATGTGACTGTTGGGTTCCACATCCCAAGGTCTCTTGGACTCCTTTTGTGCATTCGGCTACCACACTAACCCATTGAGGATTAGGTGTCCAACATTCCCCCCCTTAATCCGAAGGGTTATGTATGAGTCCAAGAAGAGAGATGTAATACAAAATGTGAAAAAATGCATGGCAGCACTAGGCTGAATGTGCTCTCTAAAATTTTGGTATAAATGGTGGTGGTTTAAGGATGACCACCAACACTGGAATGCTTAGTACAGTTCCCGGAACTCTTCCAAAACTGGCAAGAAGCTGAAGCCTTCTGCTAGAGGAAGTGCTCCTATTGTTTTGTAGACGGAAACCTTCAACTATAAAAGGGAGGTCTCACCTCGCATAAAAGGGAGAAATTTAACCTAAAAAAGGAAGTCTCAACCTGTGATGGTTTAAGGATGACCAACAACTCTAGAATGGTTAATGCAATTCCTGGAACTCTTCCAAAGTTGGCAAGAAGCTGGAGTCTTTTGCTAGAGGAAGTGTTCTCAATTTTGTTCCTGGAATTCTTCCGAAACTGGCAAGAAGGTGAAGTCTTCTACTAGGGGAAGTGTCCCAGATTACCAACTGAAGGCATGTTCATGGGCATCTTTGTCTATGGCTACAACTCTAAAACTGGTGTGGTAGGTTGTGGCTCAGTCTCACTTGATGTGGCTTTGAAGCTTGTAGATGACCATCATTTCCCCCGCTGTCAGATACAAGGTGAGATGATGGAGAAAACTCAACTGCAAGACTGTTCAATACTCTGGAACAAGTTCTAACATGTGATTGGAATATCTTCTTGGCTGTTGATGCCCATTGCCAAGAAGCAATACATCCAAGATGAATCTTTGTTCTTGCAAGACATTTATTTCTGAAGCATATTTGTGAAGAAGGACTGGTTTTATGACAGTGCTTACATGGATGAAGATCAAAACAATGATCTTTCAAATGGCCAACTCGGTCACAATGTTGGCATTTTAAAATCTGTTGTTGTTGTTGTTGCTATGGAAGAGGGGCAGAATCTGGAACAATTGGAAGTGAGCTTTCATGAATGAATCCAGCACTCTGAAACTACATGGTCTTTGAGTAGTCTGGAATATGAAAGGAAAAGTCCTTGTCATATCCAAGACTGGTTCTATGCTTGTTGTGGACAAGCTGTTCCCAAGGTTTAATGATGGGCTTCGGAAGTGCAGACTAAATTTCTGCATCTCCATGTACAACTGCTGCTTTATTGGGTACTAAATCTGGACCAACTGTAACATTATTGTCTCGCTGTTTATGGGAGTCTGTTTCAATCTTCTGAATAAAAATAGGTTCAGAATGATGACTCCACTGTTGTAATTCTTCCTGCTGTAGCTTTATCTCAAGCTACAAAAACTCAATATTATCATGTGCATTTTGTAGACATATTTTAATATTGAATAGAGAGGTTTTGTTGATCTTAATCATCTCATTAATAGTGGAATGTATAAGAGTATTTAACAACTCTAATGCATTATCAAGTCTAGTCATTGTCTCCATTATCTTATACGTTAAAGAAAGTGATCACAACTATTAACCAGTGAAGAAGAAGCAACAATCACTCACAATTCAATGTCACTACAATATCCTCCATAAATGTGCACCAAATAACTAGTGTGCAATAACTCTATTCAATGTACATACCAGGACTTCAACTCAAAGACTTATCCTCCAACCAACAAACAACAATGATTGTAATGTATTCACAATCCACTCCATATGCATAACAATTCACTCATGACCAGCATATAAAATTAAATAGAGCAACCACCATACATCCACAAGATCAGGACAAATCTTAAATCATGGTGACACAGGGTATTTTTTTTTTTCTTTGCAAGTCAAGCACAACCCCTTACCCTTAGTCGCGCTGCGGAAATCAGGCCCCTATTCTCAAATCCATCAGTCAACAAAAATATTGAACAACCTTAAACATAATGTGACAACAAGCTACTAAAGCAATTGGAAGAAGAACTCGGCTTCCGAGTGTCTGGATTGTGTATACCTCTTTGCTACTGGTGATGGATTAGCTCAAAGCACAGTAAAATGGCTGCAATATGAGGTCTATTGATGCACAGTTCTCAAGATTGTTTTTACGGCAGATTGTTGACTCCTCTATGTGGTGATGATTCAAAATTCTGATGAATCAATAAACACTTAGACCCCACTGTCTAATGCTTCTTCAGCACTCATGTGCAGAATAAGAACAAGGAACCAATCCTTTGTGAGAAGACTTGGTCACAAAAGCTAGAACAAATACAAAACGTTAACTCTTTCTTTTTGGGATGAAATCTTCATCCTTCACTGAAGTCAGCTGGAAGTTAGTTTCCTCTTGCAAAACAAATAATGCAAGTCTGAGTGACTTCCAATAGCTACAGCAATGATACCAACATATCAAATATGCTACCATACAGATACATCATTGAGCGTAATTTCATTTCCAGTTCTTAAAATGAGTAGCACAGAAAACTATGCGTGGTTTGAGTTATGATTGATTTCTATAAGCATTCTTTGAGAACTTTAAGGTTTGACTCTACTCAGAAAGAGACAATTACCATAAGCAAGACGTGCTAGCACAAAATGAAGAATTCTCTCCAACATATGTTGAAATGAGTTTACTGAACTCTATTGATCAAGAACCAAGCACATTCACTAAGCCATAACCTAGATGGAGACCATTACAGGAGATGAATGCGTATGAAGGGGCCTTAACCGAGCATGAAGAATTAATATATACCCGTATTTAGAGATCAACCAATAAGCTCAAGCCTTCAGCTCATGACCCATAATCTCAAGCCTTAAGCTCATGGATGCATATCATTAATCATCGGCATTTCCTTTGATTGAATGAATGTATACTAACCAGACTATCATCTTCCTCCTTCCTTCCCTATTGGATGCTGTGATTTTACAGGATTCGGGGAATCGGGGTCAAGTTCGATTCTTTGATGTATTGTATATTCAATGCAACATCAACAACTGTCTGCGGGAGATACTCCACACTTACAACTTCAAAACAGCATATACATCCAACGTATACAGTGTATATATGTGACAGGCCAATGTATATAGGGTATACAGCTTTCAAAAGAGTGTGTCTGCATTTCTGGAGCCAACATATATGCTTTTCTGGAGCCAATCGTTCAAAACTTCCATAGTACAGAGTGGCCAGAAACTCCTCCCATTCTCAACCATGCATCATGTGCAAGATGCCCAGTAGAGAAGATAGTTTTGTGCTGCAAAATCTGGGTGCGTCATAGATTTTCTTCACATTTCATCATGGAGAAAATTTCATTCTTTGAATCAGTCGAAAAACTTTATAGAGGAATTTCCTCAGGAATTATTGCAGGCTTCTATCATATATTGATCGCAGAAGAGATTTTAACAACACCACCGCTCATGGGGGAGATATTTTTAGTAGTATAAACAACAGATTTTGAGTCGAAGAGTGAAAAAACAGTTCCAGAAATCCGCCTATGGCAGATTCCAACTAACCCAAATGAACTTGGTGACCCAAAATAAAATGGTCTGCAGGTCCAAAATTTGCAGAATAGATATATGAGGTTAACCAACCAACAAAGCTACCAAAGACTGAGATCCCAAAATCCTCCCGCGAAGCAAAACCTCAGGGAATCCAACGAACAACAGGGCAGCCTGGAAAGGCACACACAGAGAAGAAGTGAAGGGAAGCGGGAAGTGAAGGAACATGTCAGACCACTGACACCAACGTTTATGGACAGTGAATTATAGACAAACGCACAGGCACTGGGTGGAGCAGGTTACTGCATGGAGCAGGTCATTCAGGCAAGTAGGGCGCAACTAATTGTAAGGAGGAGCAGCGCAGGTATATGAGAGTAGGTAACGCAAAAGAGAGTCTTAAAATAGACAAAGTCAGGTGTAGCGTATACAGTGCCAGAGGTCAGGTAGGAGAGGAAGTAGATTCTGGCAGATAATGAATTAATGGAGCATTATAGGTAATGGGTAGAACTGGCAGGTCTGCACACAGTAAAACGCTTTATAAGGTGGAAATTCTGCTCAATTTTGATTAGGAGAAAAGGCAGAACTGACATATATATAGAGACCACAAAACAAGTGGCTCAATTTGGAGCAGGACCAGCAATCGCCTGCTCTGATACCATGTTAAACACACATGGACAACAATAACAATATGAAAGATAAAACATGAGAGTACAATTTTGTTTAACAAATGATTTACATTTATAGTACAATATGTGACCATTGGGTTCCACATCCCAAGGTCTCTTGGACTTCTTTTGTCCATTTGGCTTCCACACTAACCCATTGAGGATTAGGTGTCCAACACCCTGAATCAAAACCTAAGGAAGGAATACAGCATTCTAGAGATGAACAAAGAAATGAATTGGGACTTCCCTCAACACTAAATATGAGTCTCCAAGGTGCTTTGTTGCACGATTTTGAGATGGCCCTAGTCCTGGCCAACATGAATGTCTACATGCAGCCTAAAGGGCTGTTGAATATTAACTTAGGAGAAACCCAATCTCCTGGGAATTCTGGCCATACCAGAATTCCATCTCCCTCAAAGGATGCAAGTCGCAAAGCGGAAATAAATGTAGAGGCCATTCAGGAAGAAGAGAACCAATCTGGTGACACGCTCCCAATGGAAAATAGCCAGGTAGGCCTAAGCATAGAAAACATAGGCCAAGAAGAAGAAGTAAAGACAGAGATAATTCAGGAAGCTTATAATCAATCTGGAGACACGGTCTTATTAGAATAGAGCCAGGGTGAGCAACCAGGCTCTTTAGAAGCAGAAGCTATTAATGAGATTGTTAGCAGAATAGTTACTCCTCTGAAAAGGTATAGAGCCAAATTGAAAAAGCTAAGAAAAGAACAGCAGAAGCTTCACAAAATGGTCAAAAGGCTCAGAAGAAAAATAAAAGAAATCACAGCGGGAAAGGTTCCGGACAATACCCCGGAGACAGTAAATGCGGTTGTACAAACAGAGTTATATGAAGGTAGGGCTACAGGGACTCAAACTGAGCCCATACCTACTCAACCAGTCATCACTCAAGAGGAACATCATGCAATTTTAGTAGACATAGCTACTCAGATAGAGGATGTACCCTCTTATAGCATGGCTACTTAGACGGAGGTTTGGACCTCCCATAATAAAGAAATTTAGACAAAAAACATCCTTTCTCATAGCATAAGCACTCAAAAAAGCATACAAGCCAAGGATGTCATGACACACAATGACCCCATTATACTGAATCTTCAGGAGGAATTAGCACAAGCTCGGCTCACATTAGAATGACTTGAACAAGAAACCGTTTCCGAGCAAAAATATCAAGAACTACAGAGATAGCTTCGGGAAATGAATGCAACAGAGAGCGAGACTTTCGTCATAAGCAAAAAGGCAGAAGAGAAAATAGAGTGGATCAAGCTCAAACTAGATAGGCTCAAAGGTCGGACAAACACCATCTGCTCACTATATACAGATGTCTTGGCATGTAGGTCTCCCACCGCCAATTATGCCTTGTTTTTGTTAGAATGATACCTATTGTTGAAAATTAAAGCCGTCAGAACTGGAAAACCAATTGAAATAAGAATAGTTGAAGATTTTATAAATTGCTGCAAACACCATGGTGTAAAGGTTCAAAGGCTTCTTTGTGAATTTTACCTGCACAATTTTGTATTAGAAAACGAGGTGGAAAAGAACCCTAACCGTTTTGTGAGAGATGTTCAATTCTAGGCCTTTATCTAATTTGCCGTTAACCAACTTAAATGGTTTAAAGCTCATAACGCATTCCAAAGACAAGAACATGGATTGGATCTTTGGGTAAGAAGTGAACCCAAGAACCCTTTGTAAACGCTTTCCAACCATAACAGTCTGATGACAAGGGAAGGGGTGATTAAAATTTTAGTGCCTACTCATAAGGAGATTGTAGAGAACGAAGTATCATATTTTCACTCCATTCAAGAAAGCTATCTGGCTGCATCCAAGCTCAGGTGGATGGCCTCGACTAGTGGTGTGCATGATAGGGAGCCATTTAATTACATAAATTTTAAAGCAGCTACAACCCGTTTTGTCACCTACAACAACCTTATTTTGAGAGAAGGACCTTATTGGTTAGGATGTCGGTTTTGTAGCCCGATCATTTAGTATCCTCCTTAAGGTTATCGAGCTATCTACGAATTTCTTGAAGGAAAGGAAGGGCCTGCCTTTGCGCTCTTGGCTCAACATCATGGTTTTATACCAATTTTTGATGCTCCTTCTCCAGCCTACTCTTTAACTGCATTGCATCAAAATTACTTACTTTTCATGAGGACATGAAATAGGGTAAGTAGGGGAGTATGTTGGGTTACGAAATGGGTATGTATTTACTATTAATTTCATCACCTTTTTCCTCCTTTCTTATCATTTTCATATCTTAATGTGCTAATATATTGATGGATTATGATAAGAAATGGATGAACTACTTGCAGTTAAGATTTAGCCATAGTAACTAACTTTTACTCTTCTTTATGTAGAAAAAAAAGATGAAAGGAACAGTTGTTGTTCCCTAATGATGGAACAACATAAACCAAGAAATGAAGGATGGAACACGTTGGTTGCAGATAGGGTTGATGGAAAATCAGGAGGATCAATGCGAAATAGGAAAGGTGTCTAAAGATAGAAATCAGTTGTGAATCCCTCAGGATCGAGATATCTTGAGGGATCGCATTTATCTTTTACCCCTTTCTGATTATAAAAGAAAATGATTATAGGAAGAAGGGAGATCGATCTCTATTATTTCAAATTGTAATTTTAATTTATAGACTCGTGCTGTTGGAGAACACGACCATATTGTAATACTATTTAAGTTCCATGATTAATATATAACTGAAGTTGTTGTTCATTCGTATTCTCTGAAGTAGCTCAGTAGTGTTCACTAGTGGCTAAGGGCCCAGCCTCTGGTGGATTAAATTGCTTCCTTGTGTTATATATTTCTGATTCTTGCAAGTTTGATTGGTTTGATAATTTTCTTGTTTTCCGTGAGTTAATCTTATTCGCTAATGACCGTTTTCCGATATTGAAGTAGTACATTTCCTTTACATATTTTACAGCACTGTCATTTGATTTGATTTACGCTTATTCCAGATTCAATTACTTAGATAGTGAATCATATTGATTTAATCAACTGTAAGCATTTGGTTATTGCTATCAAACTCTCAGATTGATATCATTTCCATTTGGATTGCTTTATAGAGATTGAGTATGATTTAGATTGAATCAGCTAAGAAGAGATGAGTTATTACTACTGTGCTCTTGGTTGATGCTATTGTTACTTGAATTGTTTATGTGAGATTTGATTAAGATTTTGGTTAGATGTCATATTTCCTTTAATGATTGCAATTTGAGTTTCTTAGATGTATTTGTTTACTCTTGTATCAAAGGTCTATACTTCCTTTTAATAAACATTACTCTTTGGATTCATAGCATGCACATATTGTGTATACTCCTGGAATAAAATGACTTGCCCGAGTTGATGATTAATGTGGGGTAATTAGGAGTTTTAGAAGAAACATGTTATCAGCCAACAACGGGCACATTGGAAGAAAGGTTGGACATATGACCAATATATGTGACATCTATGAATGTTGAGACCAAAGTGTCCTCTGAAGAAGGTTTTAAAGAAGTACAATAGGAAAATCCGAAAGAGTCTGAATAGATCGATCCCATTGATGATGACTGATAGAGAATAGGGGTTGAAATATCCATCATCTTGACATCAGGAGGGGGAATCACGATGGTGGGTTGAGAAACCTCCTATCTTAGAATAACAATGGGGATAGAACATGCAAGTAGAGGGGAAGTATATTCATTACGAGTGACATCTAACTCACAAGCCACTTGAGGTATGTCACGAATATATTTGAGACAAGGACATTGATGGGAATAATTCCCATACTTATCACACAAAGCACAAGGGTGGTTTGTGCATAATTTTTTTTCTTCTTGGTAGACTCAAGTAAGATAACATGGACCTAAAGAATGTTAGGGTTGGTAAAAGTATAAGAGACAACATTCTTAATATGAGTGAGCTCAAGATAATTATTGGTGGCATGCCCAAAAACATCACACAAAGCACATGGAGGAGAAGGCTTTGGTGGTTTAGGAGGAGTGGGAGTTTCTTGAGGTGACTTATCTTTATTTCCCTTTTCTAGGCTTTTCTCTCATCACCATATGCTTTCAGATAGGAGCAACTTCCTGTTGAGGTTTTTGTGGATTTGAAACAAAGGAAGGGGTGAGGAAAGGGTGGTAGGAATTGCTTGGACCAGGGTCAAACCTACATAATATTTGAGTTAGTTGAGAGGATTTTTTGTGGGAGGATCAATGTACCATATTGGGACCCCCAAGGTGATGTTAAGAAGACTCAACATAGTGATTATAGGAGTAAATAAGATTCCTAGTGGTAGGAATAAGAAAGGTATCTCAACATAGGGTTAATGACCTAGACAGATTTCCCCTAGATGGGAAAGGCCTGGAGGAATGTTTCTTGGTGGAAACAGACCAGGAGAGATACCCACAGAAGGGAAATGGTTTGGAGGAATTGTACCTAAAGGATGACTTGAGTATTGAATAGGGGTTGCAAAGGAGTCGACTACTAGGAATATGTATCAGATTTGTTGCAAGTAGACTATGATGGTCGAAGCATGCAAACAATCAAAGAGATAGGCTTAGAAGGAGTAGGAAATGGGCCAGAGTAAGCTTAAAGTAGTGTGGAATCTTTATAGACTCCAGGGGAAGCATCGGTAAGGGTAGGGGTGGTCGTATTTCCAGTCATTGATGAGATAGTGGTATGATGAGAGCTCTGAGACCAAGGGTCATGATAAGTCAACTGATCGATAGTGAAAATATTTTTTTTATGAGGGAAGCACATCTTGTGAAAGATAGAGGATGCGATAATTGAAATGGCATATGTGTAACTACCACACAACAAGATGTTATATCGAAAGGGACATTGATGACTTTGATATCAATCAAGATCATTATTTCACACATTAGAAGAAATTTCATCCTAAAAGTTCCCATGAAATTTTCACGTAATTTTCATGTCATAATATGTAAACAAATCAAAATCATTTAAATTTAAGAAGAGGTACATGTACTAAATAATTTTAAATTGTTTAATTTAGGTATCAATGACCACAACACAAAAATATTAAACTTACCCTAATGAAGAACCACAACCACATGTTGATTAAGGACATTTGTCCTAGCCTTAAGCATTGTTTTTCTCTGTATTTCAATAGAAATGCTACCCTTGATTTGGGGATATGATACTGTTGGAAATAATACTGAGAGGGGGGTGAATCAGTATTATCTAGCAATTTACCAAATCTTCCTTTTTTGATCTTTTGAAATATTCTTGCATATCAGTACCATAAAACAATGAGCATGAATAAAGAAAATAGACAGTCACACCAAAGAACACAAGATGTAAGGTGGAAACCCAATGCGGGAGAAAAACCACCTGCTGCAATAATGTCTCTATCTTCTTTCAAGAAATTCTTTTTACAATGATTTTGTACTGGTGCAGTCCTTTACCAGCACGCAGGCTGCAACCTGCAAAGAGTTACAACTCTTTCTCGTTTTCCAGACTTCTCCTGGAAGGGAGCTACAACCCCCTACTTCTTTTCATGAAGAATCAAATGATCAACAAGTATACAACAGATACAGTCTACTACAGATATCAGATCAGTAATTACAGAAACAACCCAGAACACCTTATGAACAGAAATATACAGTCAACAGATCATCTTAAGACAGGGACGCATATTTTCTTTCTGTGGCCTGCGACTGGACGCAGTATACCTTATGCTGTTCTGCGTGCAGACGCACTGTTCCTTTTTGCTTGTCTGTGACCGACGCACACATCAACACTATCGCGTCGCGTCTTTCACTTCAGAGACGCACCCAATACCACAGTCGCGCCGCGTCCTTCGCTTCAGAGACGCACCTGATCCTTTACTGTACTGCGTCCCGGCGCACTTTCCCTTCACTGAAACTGCGTCCCTTCAGATATAGAAGATAAGAGGACTTCAGAACCAACCCAAACACTCAGATCCACAGATCTGATCATGCGCCATATAGATCGTAGTCCATTAGAAGATTCGCCCTTATAGATTTGGACTAGATCTCACCAAGAGATTATTCAACCAAGATGATACTAAATCCAAATGAACTCCTTTGCTTTATATAGGCAAGCTTCTCCCCAAAACGTGGAACAATACCACGAGCCGACACCATAGAAACACAAAACCGTCGGCTAGATACCACACAAGAAACCCCCACGTGCTTTTCTCTGCCTTGAAATGAGTGCACTGGGCGGACGCACCTCCTGAACGGCTGGCCTGCGTTCCTGGACGCGGGTTCTGTAGGGTATACCTGCGGGGACGCACTTGCTGAACATATTTCCTGCGTCCTTCTTGATTTACCACCTGAATGAGTTTGCCATCAAGGACAACACCTGAATCATAATGCCAACAAACTCCCCCTTTGGACTTGATGGCAACCACATAATCTTCAGCTTCATCATTCTCCCCCTTTGACATCAAGGGCAAAGGGTATGCTCCCCCTATGCTCATGCTTCTCCAGATCTGTAACCAGAAATCCATCATGAAGGAGACAGAGACATATTGCAGCTTATTTCAAAGATCTCCTTTTCCATAATGCCAACAATGCATTATGTGCTCCCCCTGAGCCTATACCATCAATAGGAAGATGATCAACAGTGAGATGATGCATCAACAACCCCCAGCTTTTGCCTGAGGTATTCAAAAGTGTCCCTGGGCAATGGTTTGGTGAAAATATCAGCAACTTGTTCCTTAGAAGGAACATACTCCAACTTGACCTTCTGTTCAAGTACTTGTTCCCGGAGAAAATGGTACTTGATTGGTATGTGCTTGGTTTTTGAATGCATAACCGGATTCTTTGAGATGCTGATTGCACTTGTGTTGTCACATAAGATAGGAATAGGAGGTGTACAAGTGATTTGATAATCCTGCAAAGTCTGCATCATCCAAAGAAGTTGGGTGCAACAAGATGCAGCAGCAACATATTCCGCTTCAGCTGTAGACAAGGCAATTGAACTCTGTTTCTTGCTGAACCAAGATACCAGTCTGGGACCCATAAAGAATGCACCACCACTTGTGCTTTTCCTGTCATCCACGCTTCCGGCCCAATCTGCATCTGTATAAGCATGAAGAGTGAGATCTGTATCTCTAGGATACCATAGGCCATAATTTTGAGTCCCTTGAAGATATTTGAAGATTCTCTTCACTGCTTGAAGATGAGTCTCCTTTGGATTTGCCTGAAACCTTCCAACTATTCCAACTGCATGCATGATGTCTGGTCGGGTACCTGTCAAATATAGTAGACTTCCAATCATAGATCTGTAGGTTGGTTGATGTACTACTGCAGATTCATCATTTGCACTGAGACTACATCCTGTGACCATGGGTGTACATACTGGTTTTGCATCTTCCATGCCATATTTCTTCAAAATCTGCTTGAGATACTTGGTTTGAGATAAAAGGATTCCTCCTTGCTTTTGTTGGATTTGCAAACCAAGGAAGTATGTCAGTTCTCCTAGCAAGGACATCTCAAATTCTTTCTGCATGATCGAGGCAAAGCTTTGACTCATAGCTTCTTCATTACTGCCAAAAATAATGTCATCTACATACACAACAAGTATTAGTAATTTGTCATTTTCAACTTTTATATAAAGATTGCTATCTGCTGAACCTTTTGAAAAACCTTGTTGATGAAGATATTTGTCCAACCGGTAGTACCAAGCCCTTGGAGCTTGTTTGAGGCCATAGAGGGCCTTTTTTAATCGGCATACAAGATTTGGATCGTTTCCAAGAATGAAACCATCTGGCTGTTCAATGTACACTTCTTCATCCAAGTCTCCATTCAGAAAGGCTGATTTCACATCCATTTGAAATACTTTGAAGTTCTGACAACTTGAGAGAGCAAGAAACATTCGGATGGCCTCAAGTCTTACAACAGGAGCAAAAGTTTCTTCAAAGTCTATTCCTTCTTGCTGTGCATACCCTTTACAAACAAGTCTGGCTTTGTTTCTAATTACTTCTCCATTTTCATTCAATTTATTTTTGAAAACCCATTTTGTTCCGATAACATTCTTATCCTTTGGTCTAGGAACCAGCTCCCAAGTGTTGTTCTTTTCGATTTGCTCAAGTTCTTCATCCATTTCTTTCACCCAACATTCATCTTTGCATGCCTCTTTCACATTTTGTGGTTCAGTAGAGGAGAGTAATGCCAAATAACTTGAAGCTTCTGCAACTGTTCTTCTAGTTTGTATACCTGCTTCTTTTTGTCCCATGATCTGAGATTCTGGATGGTTCTTTTGAACATATCTGGATGGAGTCTTTTCTTCTATTCTTGTTCTTTCTTCTGCTTCTTCGTGAGGTCCTTCTTGAGATTGCTCTTGCGGTTCTTCTTCTTCATCATTCTGTCTTTGAGGGTAGCTTTCATCTTCTTCAATGTCTTCACGATGTATTTGCCTAGGAATGTATCCCTTCTCATCAACCACTACATCAATGCTGTCAACAATTCTGCCAAGTCTTTTATTGTAGCATTTGTATGCTTTGCTATGTGGAGAGTAGCCAAGAAGAATTCCTTCATCTGCTCTAGGATCAAGTTTGCCAAGCTGCTCCTCAGTATTCTTGATATAGCATTTGCTCCCAAAGATTTTGAAGTGCTTTACCGAAGGAGTTTTACCACTCCAGAGCTCATGAGGAGTTTGAGTGCTGTTCACTCGGACATTTGTCTTGTTAAGAATAATAACTGCCGCATGTGCAGCTTCGCCCCAGAAGGTTGCAGGAGTTCCTGATTCATCAAGCATAGCACGAGCCATTTGCTGGATTGTTCTGTTCATTCTTTCCACTACTCCATTTTGCTGGGGAGTTCTAGCTGTAGAAAATTCTCTCCTTATCCCATGTTCTTCACAGAAATCGAAAAATTCATTTGAAGTAAATTCTCCACCTCTGTCGGATCTGAGGCACTTAATCTTGTGACCTGATTCATTTTCAGCCAAGGCTTTGAAGGATTTGAATTTTTCGAAAGCTTCATCTTTGTGCTTCATAAGTCCTAACCAAACAAACCTGGAGAAATCGTCAATAAATAATATCAAGTATTCCTCTCCTCTAGGTGTTCTTTTTCTGAATGGTCCACATACATCTGTATGTACTAGCTCAAGAGGCATGCTGGCTGATCCTTCTTTCTCTGGAAAGTTAGTTCTGGTCTGTTTTCCAAACTGACATGATCTGCACATGGTGTTGTCAGGAATTTTGATATCTGGAAGATCGCGAACTGCCTGATATTTGCAAGCTTTCCTTATTTGTGAGAAGCTTAGATGTCCCAACCTTCGATGCCATAACCAGTGCTCTTCATCCTTGCTTAGATAGCATTGTTGTTGTTCTTCATCAAAAATGTATAGATTATTTGGAGTTCTTTTTCCTTTGAGAACTGTTTTACCTGTATCAAGATCACGAACAAGACATCCATTCGATCTGAATATAACCTCAGTTCTTTGATCACACATCTGGCTTACACTTAGAAGATTATGCTTTAGTCCATCAACAAACAAAACATTTCCAGCCTTAACATCTTCTTTTAAAGGAGCAATACCTTTTCCTTTTATAGTTGCAGGAGTATCATTTCCAAAAGAGACTTTCTTTCCTTTTTCTAAATTAGAATAAGATTCAAGTTTTTCTTTATCACCTGTCATATGCTTTGAACATCCACTGTCAATGTACCATAGATTTTCTTGTCCTTCTGCATAGAATGCTATCCCACATCTTTCTGTTTGAGGTTCCTTTATTTTCCATGTTTTGGTGCCTGAGGTTTGTTCCCTTTTTTGTTCTTGTACCTTTCTTTCAGGAAACCTGCTTCTGCATTCAAAATCTTCATGTCCAAAATTATTGCAAATAGAGCATTCAACTTCATTTTCAAGAGCTGAAAAATTGTTATAGGTCCTTTTTGTAATCTCTGTCATACTTCTTTGTTTTTGAGCTTCCCTAGTCATGATTGTTTTATACGCAACACATTGAGCTGCTTTGTGACCAAAGTTATGGCAAGAAAAGCATTGTCCATTGAAGAAGTTTCTGCGATTATTGAATCTACCAGCCAACTGATTGTAATTTCTATTTTCATCTATGCTTGAACCAAATTGAGAAGATTTTACCTGTGGCTGGTTGTGGCTTTTGTTCACCCTTAAGCTGGATTGCCCCTGATAGTTTCTGTTTGACGTTTGTCCCTGCTTTACCTGATGATCTTCCTTGTGCTCTTGCTCATTTCTTCTCGCTGCATCAAGATAACTTTTTGAAGTGGATGCTTGAGAAGTTTCTCCATTATAGCCCAGACCTGTCTTATTTAGAGGAGATCGTTGCACACTGATAATCTCATTCAACGTTTCAGATCCTTTGACAAACTTGAGATTAATAGTTTTTGTTTTCTCAATTTCTTTTCTAAGACCAACAATTTCACCTTCTAATTTTTCAAGATGTTTTTCCTTTTCATCAATCTGAAATTGTAGAGTATCAATAATCATGTTCTTTTCTTCTATACATCTCTTGAGTCTAGTAATTTCATCATAAAGGTTATCCACATCTACAGCATCCTCATAATCATCATCTTCAAATGCCATTAACAATCTATATTTGTTACCTTGTTCATCTTCATCACTGTTTGATAAGCCATCACTATCTTCATGGGTGTAGTAGCTTTTCTTATTTGTACCCTGTTTCTTGTTCCATCTAACTGGTTCCTTTCCTTTATCCTTATAAGAGCATTTTGCAGCATAATGACCTACTCTTCCACAAGCAAAACATTTGAAAGGTAGCTTACCTCTGAACCTTCCAGAACCCCTTTGAAGATTTCTGACAAAATTTTATTCTTCTTCCTCTTCTTCTGGAACATGACTTGCTTCATAGTGATCTTCTTTGCCTGATGCTTTAAAAGCAGCTTCCCTTCTGTCTGATGGACCTCCCTTTCTCATTTCATAAGCAGTTAGAATTCCATGCAGCTGAGACATAGTGAGAACACGGAGATTTTCCTTTTCTTCTACTGCAGATACTTTAGATTCAAACTTGGGAGATAAAGATCTTAGAATCTTTTGAACTACTATAGTCTCTTTTATTTCTTCACCCAAATTTTTCATACAATTAACAATCTCATCTACCCGAAGAAAATAATTAGCCACACTTTCATCATTATACATCTTGAGAGTCTCATATTGAATCCTGAGAGTTTGAAGTTTAGCTTCTTTTACCTGTTCATCTCCTTCATAGCTAGTGATCATTTTGTCCCATATCTCTTTTGCTGATTTGAAGTGCATGACCTTCATGAACTCTGTTTGAGATATACTTCCTAATAGAGTACTGACTGCTTTTGCATTTGTTTCATACTGCTTTTTCTCAGCTGGATCTGTAGGAGTAACTGAAGGAAAGGCATAGCCTGATTCTACAATGTTCCAAACTTCTGTACCAAGAGATTGAAGATATGCAGTAACTCTTACCTTCCAATAATTGAAGTTTGTCCCATCGAAGACGGGTGGCCTGATTGATGCTTCTCTCTCGTAGTTGCTCATGATGAACGATCTACCTTCAAGCGATCAAGCTGTTCTGAAGGACCTGCTCTGATACCAATTGTTGGAAATAATACTGAGAGGGGGGTGAATCAGTATTATCTAGCAATTTACCAAATCTTCCTTTTTTGATCTTTTGAAATATTCTTGCATATCAGTACCATAAAACAATGAGCATGAATAAAGAAAATAGACAGTCACACCAAAGAACACAAGATGTAAGGTGGAAACCCAATGCGGGAGAAAAACCACCTGCTGCAATAATGTCTCTATCTTCTTTCAAGAAATTCTTTTTACAATGATTTTGTACTGGTGCAGTCCTTTACCAGCACGCAGGCTGCAACCTACAAAGAGTTACAACTCTTTCTCGTTTTCCAGACTTCTCCTGGAAGGGAGCTACAACCCCCTACTTCTTTTCATGAAGAATCAAATGATCAACAAGTATACAACAGATACAGTCTACTACAGATATCAAATCAATAATTACAGAAACAACCCAGAACACCTTATGAACAGAAATATACAGTCAACAGATCATCTTAAGACAGGGACGCATATTTTCTTTCTGTGGCTTGCGACTGGACGCAGTATACCTTATGCTGTTCTGCGTGCAGACGCACTGTTCCTTTTTGCTTGTCTGCGACCAACGCACACATCAACACTATCGCGCCGCGTCTTTCACTTCAGAGACGCACCCAATACCACAGTCGCGCCGCGTCCTTCGCTTCAGAGACGCACCTGATCCTTTACTGTACTGCGTCCCGGCGCACTTTCCCTTCACTGAAACTGCGTCCCTTCAGATATAGAAGATAAGAGGACTTCAGAACCAACCCAAACACTCAGATCCACAGATCTGATCATGCGCCATATAGATCGTAGTCCATTAGAAGATTCGCCCTTATAGATTTGGACTAGATCTCACCAAGAGATTATTCAACCAAGATGATACTAAATCCAAATGAACTCCTTTGCTTTATATAGGCAAGCTTCTCCCCAAAACGTGGAACAATACCACGAGCCGACACCATAGAAACACAAAACCGTCGGCTAGATACCACACAAGAAACCCCCACGTGCTTTTCTCTGCCTTGAAATGAGTGCACTGGGCGGACGCACCTCCTGAACGGCTGGCCTACGTTCCTGGACGCGGGTTCTGTAGGGTATACCTGCGGGGACGCACTTGCTGAACATATTTCCTGCGTCCTTCTTGATTTACCACCTGAATGAGTTTGCCATCAAGGACAACACCTGAATCATAATGCCAACAGATACCACATTGGCTTGAAGACTCTCTTGATTCTATGGCTTTAGAGTTTCTTTCATAAGTGGTCTTCAAACATTCTCTAACTTCCTCTCTGACATTGCCTAATCCTGCATATCGAGGTAGTTCTACCACTTGGATGGGATTCACAATGCCTTGGCCATTAACTCCTAGGACTTTTCCTTTATATCCCATTTTCTTCACTAGCTTCAATCCAATTCTTGCAGTGTAGTTTTCAAAAGCAGCAAAATCATCATCACAATGTGAACATGAAACTAAAGAATATTTGATGTCATTTACCTCAATTGTGAGTTCTGGATTGGGTGAGGACGGATTTTCTATGGTTATATTACATTGTAACTTTACCAAGGTCCCTTCCATGGATTTTAACTGAAGTTGCAATCTATTTTTCTCCTATTCTTCTTCTTGTAGCGGTCTTCTCAATTTAGCATCCTTTGCTTGAATGCTTTAGTGGTGATGATTTGAATGATGAGAATGAGAGGAAGAAGAAGAAGAACTTGATCTTGAAGATTGAAATTGAGTCTCAAGAGGTTCTTGTTGTCAAAGTTATATGTATTCTAATTCCAACATTTAGTTATCAATTCGAGTTCGTAAGACTTAGAGATGCAATCACATGAAATGTATAATTAGAGCCTAAGATAATCTAACTGAGAATACAAAAAAACCTTAAAAGATTGAAATGAAACTTTACTCTAAATCTATTAAATAATAAATTAACCAAGCACTAGTCACATTCTTAGATGTAAAATAGTTTCAAAGGTAAATGCTTCAATCACAGTAGAAATTGAAATCTCCTTGTTCTATCCTTCACACACCCTTCAAAACTAAATAACACTACTCAAGGAAAGAAATTAAAATTAATAACATACAATCTAGAAACTATTTTGTTTTTGCAAATTAACTAAATTATTTCAAGACTTTCCATTTACTAGCACATGAAGTACCGAGGATGAAACCTTGAATTTTTCATGTAACAACACACTTGAAACATAAATCTCAAAGAAATTCTGCAAGGGATTGGAAGGGAAACAATTCTATAAATTCAATAAGAAAATCTCAATAAATCTATAAAACTATGCTAAAGGAGGCTACTCGTAATGGCCTAAGAAACTTGGTGCAGCACACACCTATTAAATTCACACAAGATCAATCATATAATAGAATCACTTAATCACATATATACAAATCTAATTAACCATACACATTCAGCAATCTGCTTACATTGTATGAACTTGACTGTAACATAGGTACCAAATCAGAAAACTATATTTGCATACACAATAAAACAAGTACAAAAACAAGAAATATAAACTAATCATGTACAATAACTTACCAAGCTGGATCAATGGGCCCTTTTTGATGCCAATAAGCTAATTAAGGACTCACATCCTTAAATGCTTCAGAAACCCAGCGAATCATCAACTGATACTTTTATTAACCTTAAAAAAAAATACAATTTACAAAGAATTTCAAACGATGATTTCTCTCCCTCGCAAAATATTCAATTACAAACTCATGATCCCTTTCATTATACCTATGTGGTATTATTTATACACTAAATCTAGAGGGTAAGGATAATATCCAATCCCATAAACTCAGAAAACAAATTTACAACTTTAGAGGAAAATCTCATAAATCTGTTTTTTTTTGTAATTTTGTACAAATTCGTGTTAAAGGAACAACCATATCTTCTCAACCATGATGTATTTTGGAAAGTTGTTTCTATGGACTATAATTTTAAAGATTATATAAAAAACTCTCTCTTCTAATTTCCATATTCGATTCTATCCCCTTAGAAATTGTGAATGAAGTGGATTGTTTATATATCTTTTCCAATCTAGGTTTTGCAGCGATTTTGTACAAAATTGCTTCAAAGAACCAACTGTAAATTTTAAACGGTATTGAATTTTGGGAAACAGTTTGAGATATAAGTAAATAGCTATATTTTTAAAAAACTGATTTCGTTGATTCTTGATATTCTCCACCATATGCATGTAAATCGAGGAAACATATGGTAGTTACAAAATTGTTACCTATTTTTTATTGTAGCTAAAATCATGTGCTAAGATCACACACGTGTGAGATGAGTGTATTCCAAGGATTTTAAAAGCATATCAGGCCCATGTGGCACCTAATTTACGATGCTAGAGAAAATAAAAACATATGTTATAGCTTTGAATTATTTTCCTTCTATTCATGCAACTGTAGAATTAAGTACTAAAATGATGAACTGAATTGATACAAAGAAATAAATTCTCATAGTGGAACATGTTACTTGGACACATAAACACATTATTAAACCATCATTGATGAAACCATGTTAAAAACATATTTAACCACTAAAAACATACGAAATCCGTCTTAATTAACCACAAGGTGAAAGAGGTACATTAGTGGAAGTTGGTGGTATATTTACTATGGAAAGTGTCATAAATGCGAGGATACGAATTATGAATGGGTACTTTATATACTAAATTATATGACATATTTATAGCCGAACATTTCCCCATGCCTAATATTTTGCATGCCCTCATGCAAAAAAAATCCCCACCTATGACATTGTTTCTTGGTGTAGGTGACTAAAGATGAACATACCATCATAGATTTGATATGTTTCACAACAAGGTAGCAAAAATTGAGGACAAAAAAAATATGGACTAGGAAGGGATGGTGGATGATATAAGGTAAGGATGAGGATAAGGGTTGGAAACTTTGTAAGACCATTATTCACTTTGCAGTTCTTTTCTTAGATAAACAACAATGACTTCATCCTCCTATTGAGAGCATTTAGATGATGATTTTGTGAATGCTTTATGATGTACAAGGAGAAGACACTATAGATGTAGCTTTATTCATGTACCATGATACTCTTTTCATTCTTATGGTCTTACTAGAATATGCATTGATGGATTTAGAAATGGGGGGTTTAATGGTGGTTTAAGAAAAGTAGATATTTATGGAATAGAAAGTGGTTAATCATCAATGTTCCTTAATGTTTAATGAGTTAAAGAGCATTTAAACGTGTTTTTGAAGGAAGTTGAAGAGAATGAATTAAAGATGTTGAAATGTCCAAAAAAACACTCACCCATGCCTGAGGTTTTGCATGTCCTCATGCAAATAAGGTGAGGTACTGAAGAAGTGAGGAAGGATGCTGAGATCGCTCTAGTACAAAGGAACCTGAAAAACAAAACAATGGAACTAATGAAATGAAAACTGAAAAAAAATAAGTCATCACAGATTTATTAAAATTATGGAAAACTAATAAAATCATAAAAGAAATTCCAAATCACTCATTACACATGATTTCATCAATTCTTAACAATTTTATGCTCAAGAAGATAATACTTTTATAAATTTAGTGGCTCTCATTCTTTGTAGGTAAAAAGAAAAAAAAGGAAAATCATTTCAACTCACTTTTTTCAGTATTTGGAATTTAGGTTTAAGGCTCATCTATGGTTAGGCAATGTTATTATAGAACTCGGAACCTTCAGGTGAGGATATAGACACTTGACCAATAGAGCTAAATTAGGTTTTGGGAAATCCATTAATTAGTTTATCATTTCCCGTATACATCGTAAATTTCAAAACTTAATCCAATACTTTCCTAATCGGTCAAGTGTCCATCTATGTATTTATCCAAGTACAAGGAAAATGAATGAATTTAGACTAGACCGCTCGACGAATTCCATGAGTCAAACATCTGTAAGAGAAATCCAACTTTAGTTGCACAGTCTAAGGTGAAGTCTTATGTTTCTTCACTTAATTTTAAATCTCCACATGCACTTTACATAGATGCAAGTCTCTATACTATAACGAAATGCATTGGAACCCTAAATTTTGACCTAGATGAAAGCTCTCTAGTGTACCAAAGTTCATTGGAACCTTAAATTTTGACCTCTTAAGATGATAGTAGTATAAAATTTGAAAAATATTCTTAGCTTCAATTGAATTTGAACACGTATATATATATATATATATATATATATATATATATATATATATATATATATATATGTTTTCCATTTTGAAAAGAAATTATAATTTAATTGCAGAGTAAGAGGTACACACTTCAAAATATATATATTTTAAATAAAAGGTGAACTAATTATATTTCAAATAAAATATATTTTCTAATACATATATTAAAAATTAAAAAAATAAATTTTATAAATAAGTTGAATTTTTTTATAAAGACTAATAATAAATATGTTTTATTAGTCAAAATTTCCGTAAAAATAATGATAATAAATATATTTTGTAATTTTCAAAGATAATATTTTGACCTGTTTATATGTATGTTAATAATAATAATAATTTATAATTATTGAGAATTTCAAAATTTTAATGATGACTATAAAATTTTAATCACGATTACAAAATCAAATCCTCTCACGAATATTGATATCAAATAGAATGTAATCTATGTAGGAGTTCTCTTTAATGTGAGTTTTTGGACATTCGGCGGTGGCATTTGGTGGAAAAAAATGAGATGAAATCCTCATTTGTGTTATTTAAACTGGTTTTTTGACATACCTGGGAAATATATCTTATGCTCATATTTTGAGCATGTGAGTTATATTCATTTTAGATCTTATTACCAAACAAGAAATTGTAGTAGATGTTGAAGCTTTTGTTTGAAGGTTAATAATATTATAACAATGTAAATGCAATAAAGAGACCCTATTTGCATTATAAGCCTTTACATCTATGATTTCATCCATTTCTTACTAATATCTTTATGATTTGGAACTTACCACTATTCATAAAAACAAAAAACTAAATGGAATTACTCCTTAAAACCAGCCATTATGTTAATTCTTATTGAGATATTTATTCTTGACTTTATCTCTTGAAAATGTATGAAATAGTGGGATGGGATGTTGGAGAATAATACTAATGCATAATTTTGATGAAAATAAAATTTATGTTACCTTCTTTCGATATTTCCCAGGAATCTTGTGTAGTTTCATAAATGTTGTTCCAAGCCTTAATATTACAAAGGATATGTATCCTTGATCTTGGGGTTGGGATGAGGTAGGGAAAAGAGAGCTATGGGCATTCGCAAAATAATTTCATAGTATTCTCATAGTAATATAAATGTTGTTAAAAGAAAGAGGAATATAACAAAGGAAATGTCATTGTGGAAAGTGTCGTGGGATTCAAAAACATGATGTAAACTAAATATGTTACCAACTCCAATATTGATGAGAATCAACAATGCTCATAACACATGATTCAAGTGGGCATTCATAAAGGCAAGGTGTCTAATATTCTTTAGTAAGATTTTATTAAGTATTATAAAAAATAATGTCTATTCAACATGGTGGTAAGATATTTATCTAGGTGTGAGCTATGTACTGGATTTAAAGTTCTGGAAGGTTACACTGTATAAGTCTACATCGTATCAAGGAATAGAGAAGAACCAAATAGAATAGAGGTGATTGTATTCTTTAGATTCTAAAGAAAAGTATTGTGTGATGAGCAAATGCTTGTTGACAAACTAAACAAAGAAAATAAGGACATTGATGGTTTCCTAAGAATGTTACCCTTCTTTTGACATTTTATAATATTTGTCGTCCTTCATAAATGACAAGTGATTTAAAATATTTACATTTTTTTAAGCATATTTTTTGAATTACCCTTCTAGGATTTATTGAAAGGGCTAGGAAGGGTTCAATTTTGATCATTGGATGACAACATCATAAATCGACAAGGTGCAAAGTTGTTGGTCCCTGACCCAACCTGTACTTGAATTTATTCCGCCGAGAGGTGCTCTACAACATAGTATGGGGGAGATGTGTAGGTGTTAGGTGTAATGTAAGAAAGATTGTCTCAACATTTTTAAATGTTGAATCTATAAGACATACAACATATTAATATTAAATCAACATATTAATATTAATAAGATAGAATGTTGGATTCAACAAATTAAATTTATTTATATATTAAATTAAGAAAATTAATATACAAACTCATCACTAAAAATGGAAAAAGTTAAGAAATGTAGTTTCACTTCAATAAAAGATATCCCCACATTTATTTTATATAATTTCAACAACAATGTGAACTTAAATTAAATTTTTATTAATAATTTTGTGATAACTCTAAAAGTCTGTGGTCATCTCCTCCATATATTAAATTTATATATATATTAGATCAACAAAATTGGTATACAAACTCAAATATGATGAAAATTTGGAAACACCTACGACTAAGATGGAAACAGTCAACAAATGCAGTTTCATATAAAATATTTCCCCACTCTATTATGAAAATTCTTAATTTATAAATAAGCTTTGTAATAATACCATAGGCTAATACCATGACTTACTAATACCACATGCTCAAAAAATTATATCTCATGTTTATATAACATTTTTCTTAATTAATTAATTAAAATAAAAGGGAAAATGAATATAACTACTTTTGAAATAAAATTTAACCTACTAATAAAAATATTTTAAAATATTATGTGGAAATTATTTGGTTATCATCCATCTAATAATTATTCATAATTAAATTACAAAATTAAAAACCTTATTAAGAAATAAACACAACCTCCACCATAAACTTTTCCTTCAAAAATTTAAACCCATTTAAAAACAACATTTCAACTTTTAAAAAATAACAAATAAAATAAATTACACTTTAAGCTCATCACATAGTATCTCAATGATTGCATTATCAATTTTTTTTAAATGAACTAAATGAGCCTAGATCCATCTTAACTCAGGATCTGCATGTTGAGAGGGATCAAATATCTTTTCACTCTAATTGAGGTCTTCATCTCAAGAGATTTTATCCTTCTCAGCACTCGATAAATCAGGAGTTAAGGTGGATCTAGGCTGGTTATTAATGATTCAATATAGATGAGATTAATTATTGTGAATTTTATTTATAATGCTTCAATTATATCTCCTAAATGTTGATTTTAAGAAGTACAACTCTGAATGCATGCATACAAAGCTAAGCAATGTGAAGATGTATTTAGAACATTATATCACAGTGGCCACTACTAATATCCTCAAATTGCTTCTATGATATGACAATTACAAATGAATACATATGGTGATTTGACACTAATGCCATGAATTATTTGTTTCACTTGGCATAGATTATGTCATGTTAAGGGAAAATTATACAAAAGCTTTCAAGGGTCTTAATTTTTTCATCATCGGTCAAAAAACCATAAAATTAATACTAGGTGATATGACTAGTTCAAATTATTCATAGTTAGCCGCCATATTATTCATTAATAATTAAAATGCATACATATATTGGATAAAAATAGATACATCTATTATAACCAAGATTCCAATTATCTTGACTTTGTAAGTACCAATAGTCTAACAACCTGCTAATTATTTACCTCTACAATTAATTCTATCATTCCCCCTTAATAGAGAAATGAAGTTTTCTACAAAACCTAGATTCTCTCTACATATTACAAATTTAACCTTTTTGTGGAGGCTTAATAAATAATACATTATATCAATTTATTTTGATTGGATTATTTCTTTCACAAAGTGACGCTAAGTTTCAAGGTGCCTTGATATTGCATGATAAACAAGATCATTTTCCAATTTGATTAAGCTTTGATTATCACATTTGATATATGTAGCTACTCCTCGACTTTCTTCCATCCCTTCAAAAACAAACCTTATCCAAATTGTTTTACATTCAACATTGTACAATCCCTTATACCTAGTTATAGTTGAAAACAAAAAAACAGTTGGCTTCTTCTTACTACTGTAAGACATAATTATAGATTATGTACTTATTGCATATCCAATGGTAGATTTTCTACCATGTGGATCTTTTTCCAAATCAAAATCTGAATAACTTATCATGTCAATATTCAAATGATCAATTCAATATAGATAAATATACAATCCCTTTCAAATATTGAATGATTATTATCTAATTTTCAATGATTGTCACCTGGTTTAGCTGTGAATTGGCTAAGTATACTAGCTAAATATCCAATATCAAATATGTTGTGGTTTAATAGTGTATACTTCTCACAAACTATTCCTAAAAAATACCATTTACTTATTTTATATCATCATCATAGTAAATATTAACATTTTCATTTAATGGAATGGACATTGGATTGCATTTGTTCATATTGAACCTTTTAATTAGTTCCTTTTAATTTGAATAATCAAAGCCTTATCATACTCTCTCCAAATTCCAATGCCTTAATAGTAATGCATCTATTTAAGATCCTTCCTCTCAAATTCCTACAATAAATTCCTTTCGATCTCATCATTCAATTTTTTAGCACTTCCTACTATGATTAAATAATCAACATACAATGAAATCAAAGAAAAATTCCATTTCTATCTTTCTTTATGTAAATATTTACATCAATCTTGCTTTTGTCGAAACCTTTTTCGAAGAGGAAAGTATGAATTGTCACATACCATGACCTGGGAGCTTATTCGAGACCATGAAAACACCCCATATTTTGTAATCTGATTATATATAACTGTTATATATGATGGTGAAATGGATGATATGCCCAATGGAAAAACTAAATATTGTAAACAATGATACGTCATAATGATAATAATATATAAATGTTGGTTACATGACAAAAGGAAAAAATAAATATGGGGGCGATGACTCCATGAGATGGGAGGAAGAGGTGAATAATGGGACACAAAAGGGAAAAAGTAAAAGTCAACATATAAAACAATATTTTTATTATATTCTAAAGTACCTTAACCTTGAAGTAGATCAAATTTGGGTAGTCATTCCAAGTAGTTTGGAAAATACTTCTTATTTTCTTAAGTGGTATGTTACGTGCATAGAAATGTGTTAGTTTTGGGAAAGGAGAGTTAGGAATTCATTGAGTCTTCCATACATTTCAGGGATAGGATATCATTCATTCTTACCATATCATAGGGATTTCCAATATTGGGGGGAAGACATTATAAAGGAGCTAAGTTACATAGAAAACTACTCTAAAATGACCATAGAAAAAACTACTCTAAAATGATCATAGAAGCCTAATTGGTCTCCCAACATAGATATTCTCCTTGCCAAACCCCATTGTAGCCCTAATATGAGGTGAAATAGCTTCAGGTACTACCTTGTAGAGAAGTAGGTCCCCTCTTGGGTTGTGTGAGGTAAGGAGACGAAGAGAGATGGTGAGTGGGATGAGCACTTGAGTAAATAAATTAGGTCCCCTCATGGGCTGTGTGAGTTAAGGAGAGGAAGAGAGACGGTGAGTGGGGCGAGTGCTTGAGTAAATAAATTATCTACCAAAGAGAATTGGGTTCAGAGTTAGAGTTATTTTGTTACCCAATGTGGTATCATATCCACAAATCAAGGGTAGCATTTCTATTGAAATACATAGAACAACAGTGCTTAAGGCTAGGACAAATGTCCTTAATCAACAGGTGGTTGTGGTTCTTCATTAGCATAAGTTTTATATTTTTGTGTTGTGGTTCTTGATACATAAATTAAACAAATTAAAATTATTTAGGACATGTACCTCTTTTTAAATTTAAACAATTTTGATTGGTTTACATATTATGACATGAAAATTACGTGAAAATTTCATGGGCACTTTTAGGCTAAAATTTCCTCTAATGCGTGAAATAATGAGCTAGAGTTGAGCATGTAAGAAAAAACCAAGTCACAGGGGAATGATAATTCCCTTTCTTTGATACAAGGATGAAGGCTAGAACCAAAGAACACTACCCTCTAAACCACTCTCCTGGAATAAATGTGTTAAAGTCGACAGAGGAGGGCCTGCCAAAATTGAGGCAATGAGGATTCCTCATTAAAGGCATGATGATCATAGTAATGTGATTGATAGACTGGCACTAGGAATGATGATGTAGGAATAGGACGACTGGTGGAATGACAAATTCCCTTGTAAGAACATATTATGCATGGTTGACTTTGTAGTGATTGACTCAATTCTAGAGGGGATGGTCATTTAATTAGATGAAAGATTTTTCAAATATAGGTCAAAATATCTTGAGGTCACATGTGAGAAAAATGGGATGAATTTGATGCAAATATGGATGATGTACTATAAAAGGAATCGATATGACTTTGAACGTACTCCACGGATGCAAGGGTGACTCATGTATGACTCTTTAAACAATGGTGACTCTATGATGTTGCTACGAAACTTGACACCTAAGTGAATAAGTGCAAATGAAAAGAGGTGGTAGAGTACAAGTGACTCATATGAAGAAATTCAACTTTAATAGGCAAAAAAGTGAGACCTCATGGAAAAAATGGCTCCATGGAAAAGTTTAAAACTACCAAGAACAAAGAGAGACCCATTACAGAGTTCGATGAGATATTTCTAGTGTTACTAATGGTTCGTCAAACTGAGCTATGATTTTGACATAATGGTTGACAAAAAAACTAGTGTTTTCCCATAAATGGGCTTGTTTCCCCCAAATATAATTTATTTGCACATTGAACTGTTGGAGGATTTGGAGAGGAGGAGGACACCCTAAATATTAGTGAGCTCATAATAGACAAACCAACCATTAGAATTTGAACTTTTGAATTTTTAGGTAGGTGGCCTTACTTTTCTAAGGATGGCCTTAATGCTTATTGGAAGGATGGTTCCTAATGAAGAATAAAGGTAAAAAAGGAACATGAGAATGAAATACTAGAGAAGTTCTAGGACCACCCCCACCCACCAAGTCAAACATGGGGATAGGGTGGGTAGTGTGGTATCACATATAGTAGAATATTTGAAGAAATGGTATCAAGTATCTATAATATGTGGTGCCTATATGGCTCGCTGGAGACGATGGTAGGATAAACTATCCAAGGAATGAAAGGATCATTGACAATACCTATATCATTGGGGTCTAGGATGAGAATCTAAAAAACGGATACCCCCTTACCCAAACATTATGTGGAAATGTAATAGTGATAAGGTGAATGTGGTTCAAATTTTTGGGTTCAAAGTAAGGTGTGATTGATCTAATCATCATCATGGGAGACATGGTTCACAGATGCATCGTAAGAAAGGTTGGAAAACTGACTAGTATATGTGACATATATCGATGTTGAGACCAAAGTGTCCTTTGAAGAAGGTTTGAAAGAAGCACAATAGTAAAATCCTAAAGAGTTTGAATAGATCGATCCCATGGATGATGACAAATAGAGAATAGGGGCTAAACTATCCATCATCTTAACATCAAGATGAGGAATCACGATGGTTGGTTGAGAAAACTACTATCCTGGAAAAACAGTGGGGCTAGAACTTGCAGGTAGAGGGGAACTAGATTCACTACAAGTGACATCTAACTCACAAACCACTGAGGTGTGTCACAAAAATCTTTGAGATTGGGATATTAACGGTAATAATGTCCATACTTATCACATGAAGCACAATTTTTTATTTTTATTAGTATAATGGGGTAAGATAACATGGATCTAAAGAATGTTAGGGTCAGGAAAAGTATAAGGGACAACATTCTTAGTATGAGTGAGCTCAGGCCAATTATTGATGGCATGCCAAAAAAAATCACACAAAGCACATGGAGGACAAGGGCTTGGAGGTTTAAGAGGATGGGGAGTTGCTTGAGGTGCCTGATTTCCCTTTTCTAGGATTTTCCCCCCTCACCATATGGTTTTGCATAGGAGAACCTCCTGTTGACGTTTTTGTGGACTTGAAGCAAAGGAAGGGGTGAGAAAGGGTGGTAGGAATTTTTTGGACTAGGGTCAAACCTGTACAATATTTGAGTTAGTCAGGAGGAGTTTTTGCAGGAGGATCAATGTACCATACTGGGACCCCCAAGGTGATGTTAAGAAGACTCAACGTATTGATTATAGGAGTAAAGAAGATTCCTAGTGGTGGGAATAAGAAAGGTATCTGAATAGAGGGTTAATGACTTGGACATATTGCTCTAGGATGGGAAAGGCCTGGCGGAACAATTCCTAGTGGAAAAGGACTACAAGAGATACCCACAAAAGGGAACTGGTCTGGAGGAATTGTACCTAAAGGATGTCTTGAGTCTTGAGTAGGGGTGGCAAAGGAGTTGGCTACTAGGAAGACGTACTAAACTACTTGCAAGTGGACTATGATGCTTGAATCATGAAAACACTTGAAGAGATAGGCTCAGAAGGAGTAGGAAATTGGCCATAGAAAGCTCCAAGCAACATGTACTCTTTATAGACTCCAGGGGAAACATCAGTAGGGGTAGGGGTGGTCTTATTTCCAGTCATTTATGAGATAGTAGTATGGTGAGAGGTCTAAGACTGAGGGTCATAGTAATTCAATTGATTGATAGTGACGATATTTCCACTATGAGGGAAGAACATATTGTGAAATATAGAGGATGTGATAATTGACATGGCATATGTGTAACTACCACCCAAGAATATGTTATCATATAAAGCGACATTGATGGCTTTGACATCAATCAAGATCGTCTTACCTACAATAGTGATGGCTAAATTCCCATAGAAACCGAGGGGTTGCAAGGGGTGTCTGTACAAAGCATGAAGAGTGATAGTGGATGGTGACAGGTCAATGGAACCAAGTTGCTTCCATATGATATCATCCATCACGTAGGTGGAGGCGCCTTCATCTATTATGGACCACTGAATAGTGGCATTTGTTATGGACACTGGTATCTGAAAGGAAATGAATGAAGGAGGAGGGATATTCCACTTTACCATCATAAATGATAATCATATGATCATTAGAAGGACCCATAATGCTTTTTGTAGATAGTAGATCTTTTTGTTGGGATGGGCACATCTAGATGACTTCCATATTCGACATGGGAGAAGGAGTGGGTGCCAAGTCATCTACTATACTATATGTATGGACATCTTTAGAAGAAGTAACATTTCAACATAATGGACGTTTGGTGATCTTAGGGTGAACCTCTATCTTAGGGTGAGGGATCTGTAAGGTACCATTTGTTGAAGAAAGAGGCTTAGTGGAAATTTTGGGTTGGGAATCATTTGTTGACTTATCAAGAGGATTGTCATACTGGGACAACTGAGTCCAGAGGTTGATGTCTTCAGAATTCATTAAGAGGAATTGGTAATTACCATTTCCAAATTTTGAAAGTTGGGGGGCTACAGTACTCAGGGTGGTTTGGGAAGTGACGTATCCTTGATGAGGAAATGGATTATTAAGCACAGTCAGATGTGAAGAAGAGGGAGGAGGATGTGGAGCCATGGGGTTAGGTCCTTTACATGTAGTTTTTTGAGCTTCCAATGCATGGCACATTTAATGTAAAAGGGGACACTCATGTTTATAATGGACAAAATTCCCACAAAAAGCACAATGGTTGTTAGTTCTAAGAACTTTTTTCTCCATTTGTTGTCTGCCCTATTGTTGGGTTGCAATATTAGGTTGATTAGCCTTATTGGAATTAGGTTTTCTACCTTGGTTTCCTTTGTTAACCTGAGGTTGTTATTTTTGGCTACCTTTACCCTTATTCCTTCTCCTAGGGCTAGGGGGATTGGTAGTGCTCTCTTGAGCATAGACTTGACCCTATGGAGCTGTTTGGAAAAGGAGGTGGAGGCATGGAAGGTTGAGGTGTTGGTGCTGTTGGTTTTGGAGCACAAGGTGGTGCATAGGGATAATAAGGATTCACAACAACATTCAGATAATGAATTTGAATAAAAGCTAGCCCTAAAATTGACTAATATAGATGGGGAAATTGTAGGTTTTAACCCCGTACAAAAATTACCTGCATACGAATTCTAAAACACAGAAAATAAACAATGCGAGAGCATAACACATAAAACACACATACACAGAGATTTTCCGCTGGATCCCAAAACCAGGACTACCAGCTTGATTTTTCATTATGTTCCTTTCGATGTTATAATACATATATATACATGTCGTAGCATCCAATACCATGCACAAAACCATAGGTAGGTCCACCCACCTAATATAGGGTCCAAAAAAACAAATTTCCTCTGGGTGTTGCCTCACACCCCATAGAGGGGGGCTAACCACCCCCCTCAAACCCCTATGAACCCCCTGCTATGCAATCGGTGCAATGAAGGGGGGGCTCTGGCCCTGCTCTAACACCCCGGTTATGTAGGTAAGCTAATCATCGAAAGAATATAACATAACCCAACAGAAATGCATATGATGTCCTTGTACCTTGGTAAGACTTCACACATGAAGGATTAGGAGGGGGATAGCAGTAAGAAAAACTTGTCCCCCCTCGGGTTGACCATAGCTCACAGGAGGTTGAGGATATGGTGATGGTTGAGGGTGGGAAAGAGATCTAATGATATTTTCATCAATAACAAGATGAGACAGGTCGAGGAGAACAATATATACATAACCTCACTTTGCGTAGATTATATCATATTTCAAGGCTATCTAGAGGGATTCTTCCCCAATCTGAGGGAAGTGGGGGGGAAAATATTTACCTATGGGGGCTAATAGGGTTTCTAAAAACGAATCCATATAGAAAAAATATTCAAACTAAGGGGTTTTAAAAAATCTCCTCCTTTTGTGCCATTCTTGTACATGGTCAGAGAGGCAGGAGGAAAAAGTTTGATGAAAAGAGGTCAATAGTTTGGTATGAGTGTTATGTCGAAGAGGTAATTGGAAATATGAACAAAATGTGCTGGTGAGAGTTGCAAAGGTGGAATGAGAGGCATGCGATTGATCCACATACCATTTGGTAGTAGCTCTAGTTAGGGTGTGTTGGAAGAGATGAAGACAAATGGAGTCCTTGGTAATGGAATTTAATGAAAACCACATGTGAAAGAGTGAACATGATTGGTGGGGTCTTCTCCAGGATTACCTTCAAACTTGGGAATGTCTCAAGGGATTTTGGTGGTTATGGGAAGCTAATTCTGGTTATGCAGAATATGATTATTGATGAGCTTGGTTAAATCATGCAGGATCAAATGAGCGATATAGGAAAGAAATGATGCATTAGTGGGAAAACCTACACAGGTTTTGCTAATAGGGTTACCTTGGTTAAGGGCTTGGTTACCACCTAGGTTTTGACCACCCACATTAGTGCCTGACATGGTGCTGATGTGGGGTTTGGAAGATGTGGAATCAGAGGAAGAACTAGAAGAATCAAAAGAACTAGAGTCTATATGTGGGCTCAACGGAGGACTAGGAGGATGGGTCTGAACTCGATGATCAAGAGTAAGAGAATGTCCTAAAGGAAATCGGGGGTGAAGGCCTTGAAGTATCCATCAAAAACACTTAGGGGGCACAATGGTGTCAAGAAAGAGATGATTCAAGAGGTTAAATGGTGATGATAGGAGAAAAGAGTAACACAAAGAAAGAAAACACCTAGTGTAGTAGTTCTAAATGTAAACTAATTATAATGATATGCTACTCTAACTCAAGTAAACACATCCTATCAAATAAAAATGACCTCTAGTCTAAAGTTGATCTAAATCCTCATACAATTCATAGTTCTACTATTTTAGATGGCCTTCCGAGGGACTTCTTACTTGATAGAAATTGATCCCCTCAAGCAAACTTGTCTAAAGAAAGGTGGCATAGAGAACTAACTTCTTTTCCCACAACCAATCCTATAGGGTATTTCCCTAAGATTGGAGACTAAGGTTACATTCATCCCACAAGGGTGGTTGAATCTTAAGCTTCTTCGTGATCAACAACAACACGAGATTCCCTACCATTTGTTCAATAGCCTCATAGAGAACCACTCGCACGAAGACCTAGCCTAATCCCCTCGGATCGGGTTTCTGACATGATCTAGATTTGGACCGTGGGATGGTGAATGATTTTAAGTTCCCTAAAATTTCAACCTTTTATGTCTCAATGTAAGTGACTAAAGAATTTTATTGGAATCCTATCCCATTGATCCTACACCTAACAACAAAGATTGTTTTGGTCCTCATGCCTATGTGGGATTAATCTATGTGAGTTAAGTTATTATTATGATGGAGTGTTTCAAGTCTTGGCTTGGTGGTGATAACCAAGCTCATGTTTTCTTACAGTCTGTGTGTGAAAAATGCATCAACTAGATGAGTTAAATTAAGCATGTTTTGATGATTCCAATTCTTCTAAAAAAAATTGCATAAAATATAAATAGTACTAAAAATGAACATGAAAATAAACACAAACTGAAACACAGAAACCTCCCACCTAAGAAGGTAATTAGGAATCAAGAAAAATAATGAGAAACAAGTAACTTAAAGACACGAAAAGGCCAAAATATCTAATGTTTAAGGGACTGGGATCTAAGGGAAATTGTTTTCTAAAAGTAGTGTAGAAAAACCAATGAAAAAACAAAGGTGAAAGTGTTGGAAAAAGACAAGAAATAAGCTACAAAAAAAAGGTTATTCAAAAGGGGATCCTAAGGAGGGAAGAAAAAAAAATATTATAAAAGGACTAAAGTGTTATAAAAACATGTCTAAAATGACCGCGAAACAATGGGAAAAGCACTAAAAAATAGTGGCTGAAAATATTGCACACTAGACTCCTGAACTCAACAATTCTCTTCCTAAATGATAGAGGTGTACTCTAACCCTAGGGTGTTTTTCCTTCCTCAGTGAGAAAAATAATAAGTGGATCCAGGAATGGAGGTGAATCAAGAAAGAAGAGAAACCATTTCGAGTGCACACGCAACACTCCCAGCAAAAACCGAAAAAACTAAAAATTATGGGAAAATGTAGAGTGTAGAAACTAACCTAGAAAGTGCATTCACATGCAGTTTTTGAGCTGAAAATTACATTGGGGAGTGTAGAAAAGATGCCAAAAATTCCATTATGTTCATGGTTCTTTTGCTTGGCAGATCTAACCCTCATTGTGTCGTCACTTGTTAAGTTGGTACTTGTGACTTGCAGAAAGACGCGAAATCCTAACATAAATAGAGAATTTTCTAGAAAATAGAAGAAATAAAAAAATAGAAATTGAGAGGAATAAAAAATATAGAAAAACACTAAAAATATCTAAAATAGTAGTCACCAAGGTTCTGAATCACTACACCAGTGGAGTTGCCATTTGTTGACGACTAAAGTGCTAAAGATCAAATGGATTCATCATTTGTTACTATGAAAATTCTTAGCAAGTGTACAAAAAATGTTTCACTTAAACTATTGGTGACATGCAGTCCAAACAACAAAAGTATGGTTGAATCTATGCTTTAGACATGCAACGAAACATAAAAAATACCTTATAGCAAAAGACAATATGCAAACATAAACATTTAGAAGTAGAAATAAAAGTTTAGTAACCTAATGGATAATATGAATAAGGAACTTTATTAATAAAAATGATACACCTCATGAGGAGAACTTATAAACTTGGGTCAATAGAGCACCCTATGTGGAATATGTCCTTTTTTACCTTGTGCTTCAACAACATGCTTCTCTCTCTCTTAATATACAAGGGGCAGAAAAGAAATAAAAGGTGCTTGAACTCAAGTGGGAGCTCAAATTCTATGAGATGATAATAGGAATGATGAAAATGGTCATGGTAAAGAATGGAGAGAAAACCCTCTATTTATAACAAAATATTGGAATAGATTGAGAATTAGAAAATAATAAAATATTATTAAGTAAATCAAAATCTAACCATTGTGGATATTTTATTATATTTTTTGAGAGAGAAAAGATATTCAAAATGGTCAAATATATTTATTTAGCAATTGGTTGAAGTAATTAACAAATAAAAATGATTTATTAATTACTTTGAGAGAATTAAGAAAGAAATAGTTATTAAATAATGGTTTAATAATTATCTCACAAGAAAATAGGGGATAAATAAGGAATAATAAATAAATAATAATTTATTTAATTATTCCAAGGTGATTAAGTCAAAAGTGATAAAAAATAATTATCAAATAATTATTTAATAATTATTTCTAGAGAATATTATATAAATAATGTTTTATTTAATATCCTTATGGGGTTTTTTGGATTTTATTGAGAAATAATTTAGAAAAATGGCTTACTAAATTATTTCGTATGGTGGATGTGGGTTTTACCATGGTAAAATTAATCCTACATGATGTATTTAGATCCACCTAGTAAATAATGGCTAGGTGAGCAGTTTTTTTGTGATGTCATCAATGGCTATATTTTGCCCATGCAAGCTTGATGTTGTAGCTCTATATTATACGTCTCTTAATGTACCCTGTCATTACTAGGTGGGTTCACACTACCATCAATTATCTATGAACCCTTTAAATTTCAATTTCTTTCAAACAATTGTCTATAAATTTCAAAATTATGAATTTGATATTAAATAATGAGTATACCCTACATATGTACAAATATGCAAGTCTAAGATTCTAAATATACATAATTAATGCATAATTGAGATATAAGTAACAAGAACCCAAATGTATCATATACATTAAATATCAAGGATAATCAGCATAAAAGTTACTCATAATTAGTTATATTACGATAACACAAAAATAGAAAATGTATGCTAATGAAGAACAAAAACCACCTGTTGATTAAGGACATTTGTGATATCTTTAAGCATTGTTGTTCTATGTATTTCAATCGAAATGCTACCCTTGATCTCAGGATATGATACCACATTGGCTAACAAAATAACTCTAACTTTGAACCCAATTCTATTTGGTAGATAATTTATTCACTTAAGCCCTCATCCCACTCACCATCTCCCTTCCTCTCCTTAACTCACACAACCTAAGAGGGGGCCTACCTTTCTACAAGGTAGTACCTCAAGCTATTTCACCTTGTATTAGGGCTACAATGGGGCTTGTCAAGGAGAATATCTATGTTGGGACACCAATTATGCTTCTATCGCCATTTTAGAGTAGTTTTCTATGTAACTTAGTTCCTTTATAATGTCTTCCTCCCCCAATATTAGAAATCCATATGATATGGTAAGAATGAATGATACCCCCCCTGAAATGTATAGAAGACTCAATGAATTCCTAACTCTCCTTTCCCAAAGCTAACACATTTGCGTGCACATAACTTACCACTTCAGAAAATAAGAGTTATTTTCCAAACTACTTGGAATGACAACCAAAATTTGATCCGCTTTAAGGTTAAGGTACTTTATAATATAATCAAAATATTATTTTATATGTTGACTTTTACTTTTTCCCTTTTGTGTCCCATTATCCACCTCTTCCTCCCATCTCATGAAATCATCACCCCTATATTCATTGTTTCCTTTTGTCATGTAACCAACATTTATATATTATTATCATTATGATGTATCATTTTTCACAATATTTAGTTTTTCAATTGACCATATCATCCATTTCACCATCATATACAACACTTATATACAATCACATTAGAAAATATGAGATTTTTTCATGTTCTCGAACAAGCTCCTAGGTCATGGTATATGACAATTGATAATTTACTCTTCGAGAAAGGTTTCGACAAAAGAAATATTGATGCAAATATTTACATAAAGAAGGATAGAAATGGAATTTTTCTTTGATTTCATTGTATGTTGATTATTTAATCATAGTAGGAAGAACTAAAAAATTGAATGATGAGATAGAAAAGAATTTATCGTAGGAATTTGAGATGAAGGATCTTAAATAGATGCATTACTATTAAGGCATTGAAATTTCGAGAGAATATGATAAGACTTTGATCATTCAAATTAAAAGGAACTAATAAAAAGGTTCAATATGAATGAATGCAATCCAATGTCCATTCCATTAAATGAAAATGTTAATCTTTACTATGATGATGATATAAAAGAAGTAAATGGTACTTTGTAGAAATAGTTTGTGAGAAGTATAAACTATTTAGCCACAACATATTTGATATTGGATATTTAGCTAGTATACTTAACCAATTCATGGGTAAACTAGGTGACAATCATTGAAAATTAGATAATAATCGTTCAATATTTGAGAGGGGTTGTAGATTTATGTATATTGAATTGATCATTTGAATATTGACTTGATAAGTTATTCATATTTTGATTTGGAAAAAGATCCATATGGTAGAAAATCTACCACTAGATATGATATAAGAACATAATCTAGAATTATGTCTTGGAGTAGTAAGAAGAAACCAACTATTTTCTTGTTTTCAACTGGATAAGGTGTATTATTTAAGACATGGAAGAAAGTAGAGGAGTATCTGCATATATCAAATGTGATAATCAAATTGGAAAATGATCTTGTTTATCATGCAATATCAAGGAACCTTGAAACATAGCATCACTTCGTGAGATAAATAATCCAATCAAAATAAATTGATATAATATATTATTTACTAAGTCTCCACAAATGGTTAAATTTGTAATGTGTAGAGAGAAGCTAAGTGTTGTAGAAAAATTCATTTCTCCATTAAGGGGGAATGATAGAATTAATTGTAGAGATAAATAATTATTAGGTTGTTAGACTTTTGATACTTACAAAATCAAGATAATTGGAATCTTGGCTCTAACAAATGTATCTATTTTTATCCAATATTTGTATGCATTTTAATTATTAATGAATAATATGGCGGTGAGAAAAAAATTCTCTCTTCCTCTATCTAACCTTTGGGTGAACCATGAAAAGTGACATTATGTTGATGGTTAAATGATGGAACTATTAAAATATTAGAAACCTTTTATAATTTGAGATAGTCATATCACCTAGTATTAATTTATGTTTTTTTTTACTGAGGATGAAAAAATTAAAACCCTTCAAAGATTTTGTATAATTCTCCCTTAACATGACATAATCTGTGTCAAGTGAAACAAATAATTCATGGCATTAGTGTTAAATCACCATATGTATTCATTTGTAATTGTCATATCTTGGAAGAAATTTTAGGATATTAGTAGTGGCCACTGTGATATAATGTTCCAAATACATCTTCACATCGCTCAAATTTGTATACATGCATTCAGAGTTGTACTTCTTAAAATCAACATTTTGGAGATATAATTAAAGCCTTGGAAATAAAATTCACAATAATCAATCTCGTCTATATTGAATCAATAATAACTAGCTTAGATCATCCTTAACTCCTCATTTACTGAGCACCGAGAGGGATAAAATCTCTTGATATGAAGACCCCATTTAGAGTGAAAAGAGATTTGATCCCTTTCAACATGTAGATCTTGAGTTAAGATGGATATAGGATGATTTAGTTTATTAGTTCATTTAGAAAAAAATCGATAGTACAAAGTTTGAGATACTATGCGATGAGCTTAAAGTATAATTTATTTTATTTGTTATTTTTTAAAAATAGAAATGTTGTTTTTAAATGGGTTTAGATTTTTGAAGGAAAAGTTTATGGTGGAGGTTGTGTTTATTTTTTAATAAGGTTTTTAACTTTTTAATTCAATTATGAATAATTATTAGATGGATAATAACCAATTAATTTCTACATAATATTTTAAAATATTTTTATTAGTAGGTTAAATTTTATTTCAAAAGTAGTTATATTCATTTTGCCTTTAATTAAATTAATTAATTAAGAAAAATGTCATATAAACATGATATATAATTTTTTGAGCATGTGGTATTAGTAAGTCATGGTATTAGCCTATGGTATTATTACAAAGCTTATTTACAGATTAAGAATTTCCATAATAAAGTGGGAAAATATTTTATAATGAAACTGCATTTGTTGACTTTTTCCATCTTAGTAGTAAGTGTTTCCAAATTTTCATCATATTTGAGTTTGTATACCAATTTTGTTGATTTAATATATAAATAAATTTAATATACAGAGGAGATGACCACAGAATGAGGCTTTTAGAGTTATCACAAGATTATTATTAATAATTTAATTTAAGTTCAAGTTGTTATTGAATTGATATAAAATAAATGTGGGAAGATCTTTTATTGAAATGAAATTACATTTGTGGACTTTTTCCATTTTCAATCATGAGTTTCTATATTAATTTTATTATTTTAATATATAAATAAATTTAATTTGTTAAATCCATCCTCCTATCTTATTAATATTAATATGCTTTATGTCTTATAGATTCAACATTTAAAAATGTTGAGACAATCTTTCTTACATTACACCTAAAACCTATACATCTCCCCCATACTATGTTGTAGAGCGCCTCTCGACACAATAAATTCAAGTACAGGTTGGGTTAGGTACCAACTACTTTCACCTTCTCGATTTATGATGTTGTCATCCAACAATCAAAATTGAACCCTTCCTTAGCCCTTTCGATAAATCCTAGAAGGGTAATTCAAAAAACAACTCTTAGAAAAATATAAATATTTTATATCACTTGTCATTTATGAAGGACAACAAATGTTATAAATGTCAAAGGAAGGGTAATATTTTTAGGAAACCATCAATGTCCTTATTTTCAATGTTTAGTTTGTCAACAAACATTTGTTCATCACACAATACTTTTATTTGGAATCTAAAGAATACAATCACCTCTATTCTATTTGGTTCTTCTCTATTCCTTGATACGATGTAGACTTATACAATGCAACCTTACAGAAATTGAAATCCATCACATAGCTCACACCTAGATAAATATCTTACCACCATGTTGAATAGACACTATTCTTTGTACTACTTAATAAAATATCACTGAATAATATTAGACACCCTGCCTTTATGAATGCCCACTTGAAATCATGTGTTATGAGCATTGTTGATTCTAGTCAATATTGGAATTGATATTGTATTTGGTTTACATACTTCATTTTTTTGAATCCCAAAACACTTGCCAGAATGAAATTTCCTTTGTTATATTCCTCTTTCTTTTAGCAAAATTTATATTACTATGTGTTGACAATGCTAGAACCACCAACATGTAAGGGGATCTCCCCGGTAAGAAGTCCCAATTAAACCTCAGACCATTTGGTGTAGGAATCCCAGAAGTGGGTCGTAAAGAAATGAATTGACCACGATATCACACAGAGGCAAGTAAGATAACTCTGTCAGTAGAAGGGTGTGACTGCTGCAGTGAGTCAAGGAAGGTGTATGAGAGGTTCTAACATAGGCAGGTGAGATGAGGGTGAAAGTGAGTTCCAGGTTGAAAGGGATTAGTCCCAACTCAGCTAGGAATGCACAACACACATGACATACATAGCTTCCGGTAGAGTAGTTCACTCAGATGCGGTAGTCACAACATACAAGGTAAGATAACACATACAAAATTCATAGATAAGTTTGAATGAGTGCAACGGTTGTTACAACAAGGTTGATTTGAAAGGTTTGTTTGATGCCCAACAGAGCAGTCAACACGGATGGGAAAACATTAACAACATATACAACACACTCCCATTAATAGATTATGCATTAAAACAAATGAATTAGTTCAGACGCAGAGCACAGGTTAAAGCAACGTGCATTACAAGTGTTAAAGATCAGTCTTACAGTAGATACAATACATGTGTGAAAACGTGTTGGCTCTTATTATATAAAGAAGTGTAAGTTCCAATCATATAATACATCCATGTAAACCTACTAGCCCCAACAGTGGAATGTTATAGCCACATCCACATGCTCCTACAAAGAGATGAACTAGCTTCATGTAGTGGAGAAGCCAAGGCGCGTTACGATATTGTCCAAGCTTTTTCCAAGATAGTCTTATCAGAAGCTTGGCTGACAAAAATCCTATACAATGAGTTATGAGGGACTATTTATAGCAAAGGGTGGGGTGACCCTTCACATTCCCCTTTGTGACAGTTCAATTACCCTCATGACTCTTCACCTACTCTATGACTGTTACATCCAACTATTGACACTTGAATTACACTTCACATGACTGAACATTACAATGCACATGTACTCATGTGAGACAACATGACTTGAGAAAGCCTTACAAGACATCACTAACGCTCGGTCTCCTGTGATGAGACCAACTCTTTAACATGCTTGTGATGGTGAAGGTGGTGCACTGATGCCAATCTTGGTCTTCTGTGATGGTGTGCATACACTGCATGGTGACATCATGCTGAAGCGGACTCTTGCCTCTCTTGCAACTGGTGCATTAGTTCAACCCCTTCATCCAACTCATTTGCAAACATGCGCATGGTCTTCTTCGGTGCGACTGAACTAGCAACACAATGATGAGTGGTGTCTGTGTTGATCTTCAAGTGTGTGTTGGTGGTCATGTGCATCAACTTGCCAAAGTATATTTTCAACTCCAGTTGGACTTTCTTCTTGTCTTTGCCTTGGTGAATGTGTGGAATGGGTTGGATTATATGCATGCGCATAATGACTTGCATGCTATTGAACCCCTTCCATGTGATCAAAAACACTGCTCACCATGTCTACTCTGTGTCAGCTATTGGGATGGATCATTAACTTGTACGGACATAGTTTCATCTGTGAGTGCATGTTGCGCCCACTTCTATTCATGTTCTTGCTGCAACTCATTCATCTATCTATGCAACTTCATGTTCTTCCTAAGTTGTTGCTTCAACACATGCAACTCCTTCTCTGTTCCATTCTCTATCTTCGCACGATCTTCACATTGTGCCGTTACCTCATATCTTGAGTCTCCATAGTTACTTTCATTAATAGTGGATTTTCTTGATCTTGAAACTTTGTTCCACCTTTGTGTTGTCAAAAACCTTCCTCTTGCATTCATTGCATCCGTTGCATTCGCTGCATTCGTTGCATTCACTGCATTTGCTATGTTCGCTGCATTAGGTGTGTTTGATGCATTCATTGTATTCACTGCGTTCAGTATGCTTCCTTGAGCTACTATTCATGATGCTTCTTGCTGTGATATCTTGATGTTCTTGTCTACGAACAACTTGATATGTTCGTGACTAGGCGAGCTCATAGAGATTTGTTCGACTGTATCTCTAGGTGTTCTTTGAATGGTGTCTTCGACTCCGCTCTCTTGGAAACCATTGTACCTGCACTGCTGAGAGGCAGATGAACACTTGCAATACCTAGAGACATGGAAACACTTATGGCAAGAAATCTATCAGTTGAAAACCAAAATGAACATGAGAACAGACTTGCAACATACCTGTGTGATAGATTATGAAGGTTCCCCAATTTTGAACGGGAGGTCGAGAGATCAACTACCAAGACTACACAAGGCACAATCTAAGCTGTTGGGAGACTAAAGGACTACTAGAATTGCACAATGCACAGTCCATTCTGGTTGCATACTACTGGAATTGCATAATGTGCAATCTCAGCTAGAAATGGTTGTAGGCTCAGTGACTACATTACGCAATTTTCTTGTCCATCAGTCACTGTCCCTCAGGATTACACAAATCAGGCCTGGCAAATAGCTTCTAGGAAGAAATGCACATTTTTTTAGAGGAAGGCAGTTCCTTCCCTGTCAAGATTGTGCAATGTTGTCTTAGTGAGGCAAAGTCCGGGCCGAGGTTGGCCAGACACAACGACGCAAAACTAAAAGTGAATTTGAGTGTGAATGCATGTTGATACTGAGTGTAAGCATAAGCAAATGATCATGCATCCAAATGGTGAATGATAGATTCAGAAATGGAACAAAATGCATGTGGGTGAGGTAAGTAGCCGAATCGGCGATTGTTCGTGAAAAACAATTTCATGCATGGAAAATAGTGAGATGTTGACGAAAACTGAAATGGTACTAGCACAAGCTAATATACATGTAAGCTACAGAAATGCTTCAAAGAAATCAAGAGAACAGTGCTCACACAAGTGAAAACACAAAAAGCGACAGAAATGCAACACAAGGCATGGAAAGTGGGCTCACCCAAAAACAACTGAGTTGAATGTATCAACTATTCCTAGATGTGATGTGGGATGTCAGAGCTGTCAGGTTGATGTGAGTAATGATCTTTGCAATGTCTAGCTGATGAGTTTTGATAACATTGAGGTTGTGACGCGCATGCCACAAATCTAGGGAAAGCGACACTTGGTGGGAGGTTTTCTAAAATGATACTTGCATCTAACCTCCAACTGCTAAACATAGATCCTTGAAAAAAGGGATGCCTTTACATTCTGCCTTGAGAGAAGCAAAACATGCATGCAAGTCCGTTTTGCTCAGTCCCGGAGGGAACTAGTCAACTTAGCTGCACATGCAAGAGACTGCTCGACTGGTTGAAGGAAATGCACATTTTTGGCTGGGATCTGGGCTAACTGTCTAGGAGATTTGTGCAATTTTTGGGTAGAGTAGATGAATTCTACATAGATTTGTGCAAACTATAGGCTGAGTAGCCCTGCTGGGGAAAATTGCGCAATTCCTATTACTAGTATTGACTGGTAGGATTGCAAAATATTGGACCCCAACAGGCTGCGAGACAGGATTGCACAATTTCTAGAGGGAAGGATAGTTTCCCTCTATAAATGCACAATTTTCTTAGGGAATTTGCTCAACCTACTACTGGACCAAGTCCGAGTGAATAGCATATGAGGGGAATGGATCAAGTTGTGATCAATAGGTTGCCTTTGTGTAAACAAAACACTGAAGCTTGTGAACTTGATGAAGCAAGGCAAGATGTTGTGAAGGTTGGAAGGGAGGCTCCAAAACGAAGCTAAGGAATATTTTTGGAGGGTCGTTTTAGCCACTACAAGACTTGGCAACACACTGGTGAACTCCAGCTCTCTGAATGGACCTGTTCCTGAAAGGCAAGTCTAACACCTAGGGAAGTATTGTTCAGTTTTCAACTCCTCTTGGTTTCCACACTAGCTGGATTGTAAGATGTATCATCTGCCAAGCTCTTGCTTGACTGACACACATTCCAAGCCAAGGCAACATAGTTGTTTTGATTGGGGTTGATGGGTATATTGACGCACAAGCAGTATAGTTGTCAGTCTTAGTTTCATCTTTGGTGTTAGTCCGTTATGAGTAGGCCTAGGTAGTACCCCAGCAGAGTCACATAGTAACACAATCATGGCTCTGCTACCAGTAAGCTTAGATAGTTCCCTGGTGGAGTTACTTGCATCACCTTCCTATGCAGGAAGCCTTTCTCTTCTTTCGCCTTACTCATTTTTCATTTTGATTTTTTTTTATTTTCATTTTTTCATTTTTTAACTCTAGATAACACTTATTCATTTCATAGGAAGAAGAGGGATCCCAATTTATTGGGGGAAGAAGAGGTTGTTCCTACAGAGAAGTAGTTTATTATACCTCTAATGTGCCTATTAAGGTTTTTCTCCTCACCTTACTCTACTTGACTGAGCTGACAAGGGTTAACCCAAAAACAACTGACTAGAGTAGGTGACATAGTTAGTGTGCAAGCATTATGTTTTCACAAAGGTTCACTTCAAATAGTACATATTTTCCATCGACGTATCATGGATTGAAAGTAACAAGTTCTTCATACAAAGGTGGGATGAAAAATAACCAAGTAGTGATAGCAGCACAAGGCCTCTTGTAATTTACCCAGCGTGCTTTAAGAGTCATACACGGTTTCATGTGAAACTATCCAATGAAACGAAACAAGAAAACTAACAAACAACAAAGTAGAGCAAAAGCAGAAGCAAAAGCGAAAGCAAAGCAAGTAAACAAAGAAGCAAGTAGACAAACAAACAAAATAAAACACTACTCCTACTCCTAAGTGTTATAGAAATATTTGGGCAGTACAACCCCAATCACATATGTCCATAAACCAAGGGCTTCTAAGTCCCTAAAAGTGTTGTTTCATACCCTAAAGGAGCAAGGTCAGCTAATTACATCATCTCCCAGAAGTTTTCCATGAAAAACCACTCAGAACTAGTCAAAACAGGACCATACAGGCTGCCCAGTGCAAAGGGTGCGATGCATCTCACCTGCCACATGCAAAAAGTGCGATGCATACTAGAAAGCCCTTCTGTAGGGTGCGATGAGCAAGAGCAGACAAATGGCACAAGTAGTTTGCTAAGTGGAGAACCTGCGAATCTTCTAGAAGCTGCTCATTTGACACTTGCCTCCCTGAGTTCGCCCAAGGATGAGTAAGACATCATGAAATCTCCAAGTGCAACCAAGAACTATCAGAGAGATGACACTAATCAAAATCTCAGAAGTTGGCTCACCCCCTTGCAAATATCTATAAATGGATCCCTCATCCCAAAGATCCAAAGGTTGGAATTTGGTAATTTGCAAAGAGGTGCTTCTGGTTTTTCTTTGAAGACATTGTTGGGTGATCTTGCTTTGTGTGAGGTGAAGAGGGCTTTCAAGCTGGGAGGATGGCACTAGGTCAGACCAAGTGGTTGTAATCCTCTCTGCTACTACTTTTACTAATAAAGCTATTTGATTTTTCCTCCATATTCTTGTGTATCTCTGAATATTGTGTTGATATATGGATTTGTATGGTCAATATATATTTGATCCTATATTGTTTATAGTGAAAGATCTCTATGCTTTGATGGTATTATGCTACTGTGAATCTACAGGTGCTCTTTGAAGCTAGACAAGTAAGGAAGTAGTGGCGAGATTCTGTCAAAGGGGAAAGGAAACAAACAAAGAGCCAAGTGGAAGACTGAGGTTGGTACTCTCTACTTCTTTCTCATCTCTCTCTCTTAAAGGAAAAAAAAGTGACTTTAATCTGTTTGTTTCTAAGAAAGCTGCCCGTCTTAGTGGGACTAGCAGCTCTAAATAGACATTATATTTCTCGATAACAAAATGGCGACTCTGCTGGGAAGCGATTAGTTTGATTTCTTGTCTCTATTTGTTTGATTCATAAACCATAGATGAAGCCTGAAGTCAAGCGAGCTAGCCTTCGAACTGCGTTTGCTATGCAAGTGCAAAGTAGATCAACGTTGCTTCAGTTAATCTCTGAGTTTGTTTATGAACTAAACAATTGACTTGCAAACATCCTAAGTGCCCTAGAGGTAGCTTGAGTAACCTCATTAGATCAAACTATACTTTTTAGTTACTGACTATCATTTTCTCAGCCTAAACCCTTGGACTAAACTATAAACTGTGACCAAAAACCAAGTTAAAGTCTCGTCCCTAGACCATCGCACCCTGTCTTCTTGGAAATCTAGATGCATCGCACCTCTCGTGTGCTGTAGGTGGGATACATCCCTGTCTCCCTGTGTTACAGGTGCGATGATCAGAGAAGACTAAATCTACCTCCAGATTTTGGTTTTTTCTTCACTCTCTTCAATTTTATTTAGGAGTTTTGCTGTCTGTGATCAGTAGACCACTATTGAAACCCACTTTCTTTGCATCATCCAACCTCCATTTTACAAAGAATTGTGAATATTTTTATGTATTGTGCGCCATTTACAGTTCTCTTTTACAAAGAAGTAGCTTAATCGAACTGTCGTCTTTTGATTTGGAAGTGTCGCAAGTGTCATTTTCAGTCAAACAAAAGAATCCTACTATTTTTGATAGTTGATTACACTATTACTCTTGTATTTGATCTGAATTGATAAGTATTTCAAGTGTCAAAAGTAGTTTTCAATTCAAAATCGCAAAGTCTCATCTTGCCTTCCTGTCGTTTTTTGAAAAGAAAATTGTTAGTACTGTTGCTTTGAAAGAAGGGATAATTCAGATTTGTATTTATCATTCTTTTTGTCATTCATACATTAAGAAAGCGGAAAACAAATACATGCACATGAATTTTCATTTAGACTGCTTGATTTTGATTTAGGACAGTGCATCTAGTGTGTGCTCTTTGCTCTATGTTGAAAGAATCTCTTTTCTCTTTCCTTAGTAGCTAGGATTTTCATTGCAAAAAGAAGATTAAATGACTGTTTATCATCTTAGATTGCATTTTAGGAATTATATACCTACATCACGCGGTGAACTGGAAAGGAAAATTTCTTAAGAAAGATCAACTGTAAAATAAATTCAATGAACATAAAAACGCTTTGGAACCTAACGCACAACATCTAGAAGTCTAGGCTAGAGACGTATTCTGGCATCGTAAAGCCTGGTAACTATTGCTTTCATCATAGGTTGGGTGATTCCTCCTCTTTGAGATGATAAGTGCCAGTATGGACTTGTGCTCCCATGTACCATCGAGTATATATTGGGAGACCACAATAGGCTATATCCTTTATCCTGAGGAAGCCGTGTCTACCGCCCTATCGTTTGCAATGCACTGAACACAGCATTCAGGAAGATTGAGTGCCATACCGTAAAAAGTATTCTGCAGTTTTTCTATTGGTTTGGTAATCCCTCTATCTAGATTTCCAGAGTAGTCTCTTTTGTTCCTTTTTAGACTCCTTAAAGAAAATTTCCATCTGAGCACTTGTCACTTTAGGCTCATTAAAAATCAAAGGCGACTAGAGTCATCTTTAGCTTTTTCTCGCCTCTTAAAAATTGAAAAAGCAAGTTGTGTCAAAGCGTCTAAAATTTATTTTAATCGAAATAATCTCACTGTTCCCTCATTGGTCTTAAGTTGAGAAAATGGAGTCCACCAACCAAGGATTTCCCCTTGGGGGAAGTCCTAGCCCTTTCTCCTCTTGGGGAGATGTTGGTGCACCTCATATGGCCACATTGTCCCTTCCACGACTCACAATTGGCCTGCCGGCATGGCTTTTCTCAACCTCTTTCGTTCAAAGCACCATGGTTCCTGAACAATCAAATCAGCAACTAGATGATACCAGAGTTTCCCCTCGACCTTCTACTTCATTTGTCTCTTCCTCTCCTTCTTCCTCTTTGCTTGGTAAAGATAGTAAAACTAAAAACCAAGTAATTGAGTAGAAGAAGAAGGGGAAGGCGAAGAAAAAGAAGGAGCCAACGGCAAAAAGGGGCAACCGTGCATCGTTTAGCGAAAATCCACACACTGCACGTCCAAACCTAAATCTCCATGTTTCATCTACAAAGGATACCACTATCACCGAGATTGTCCTTACATCCCATGGATCCTAAGGACTAGTCTCCCCGCTTGCACAATCTGGTGTCGTCAACCTCTGATGATCATGTTGAAAGTACACCGTCAACTAGTGAAAGCGAAGTCACCGGACAAAAGGGAAAATCTAAATTTCCCTGCAGAATGTGTGAAGGCAATCATGCCCTCCACTGTTGTCCCTTCCTAGACAAAGCTAAAAGGTTCTTGGATAATCGTCCTGTATCACCACAGCAACTCCCTCCTGGGTACAAGAAACTCTTGCTGAATCCATTGCCAGTTGAAAATCTGGCTGACCCACCTTTAGAGTCGGTCGAAGCATCTATCATTGAAGATAGACCCTCTGAGTCCACATCAGACCAAGGTCAACAGGTCAAGATGGCAGTCTACCCCATCTTGACTTCAGAAGATTTACCTTCAGATGATACAATCATCGAAGAGAATGAGAACGAAACCGTTCAAATTCTTTTCGTAAACACAAATTCCGATGAACATGGGGGCAATCTGCCCATTCCTTTACCGCAGGAAGGAAATTTGTCAGATTTGTATCCAGCTGTTTGTTTGGTCCCACCTCCAAGCAACCTAGTCATTTCCTTCGATTAGAATCTACTAGGCAGACCTTGTTTACCATCTAATGTACCATTTCGAATCATAGTGCAAACTTACAAAATGGTCATGGTTGGTACCATCATAGATGAAGGGGCTTCTGTGGGTATCCTTTCCTCAACTTCCTGGAAATCGCTTGGTTCGCCATTACTTCTGCTTGAGATGCGAAATCTAGCAGGCTTCGATCAAGGAACCAGTCGGCCATTAGGGATCTTCCAAGTTTTCCTATAACTTTGAGAAGGAAAACTGCTTATCTGAATGTGATGGTAGTCCAAGGACCTTTAGATTACAATCTACTCCTTGGGTGCGACTACATTTATAGCATGGGAGCCATCATCTCCTCACTCTTTCGAGTAATGTGTTTTCTACGTGAAGGCGGAGTGGTCCAGCTCGTAGACTAGCTTTCATTCCCCGGTTCACACATAGCTAATAGTCAAATGCCATCCCCAACAGGTCATTTTGCACAAGGAATGTCTCATCAATCTCCAGTCCATCCACTTGATGAGTACGAGTGATTCGGTGGTCAAGACTGAAACCCAGGGTACATGCACCCTCGCCTGCTTCGATAGGAGAACTTCAGGTATAGGGTAGGTTTCCGCAAAGGATAAATGACTGGTCTTACACACCTATCCATTTAGGAAAATGGTATTAGACCGGAATAAGATACCTCTGTTAGAAGGTAGGCCTTTCCTGATAGAACAAATGTTTTGTCTACAAATTGAAGGGTAACCTAGAAAGGTAGGCATTTCCCAATAGAACAAGTGTTCTGTCTGCAAATTGAGGAGTAACCTTGGAAACTCTACTTTGCTATACCTAGGGGCATGCAAACTTTTTGCGTGATATTGAAAAGAGACCATTTAGTTTCTTAGTTTGTAGGTTCTTAACCCTTTAAACTCGTAGGATTGGTCATTCCTAGCTTAGATAATAAAAGGAGTCAGAGCATAATTCTGAATGGTGCAAGATCCTTAAAAAATGAACCTATCGATGAGACATCCTTATTATACGACTGGCACAAGCAGTTTTACGCAAAGTTCAAGCTCGTTAAAAATTAAACCTAGCAATGAGCATATGTTCCACCAGAGTTTAAGCTCATTAAAAAATGAAACCAGCTCTAGTAAATAACCATTGTGAATGCATTATCATCATCTTTTGAGCCTTGGTCGTGTTCTTACCATCACCTCCACTCTGTTGTTGCCGATCATTCGCCTCCATTTGATTGTTTACCACTTTTGAGGAACAACTGCGACGAGCGATACTATTAGCCACCTTTTTACACTGTCGTGATTGGAAAGTTACAAACCTTACCTGGAACTAGCTGCTATCTGAAAACATCACTCGTTCCTCAAAAAATGAGTCTCCTTTAAGCTCTTTTCATCTGACTCGTAAAATATGAAAACATTGCCAAGCGATTGGCCTCTCCAGCTCGTTAAAGTGATTGGAAGTGCTATCCCTCCTCTAGATTTTAATCTTTTTGGACTTGAGGGATTATTACATAAAAAGATCGAGCGTTTTTCTTGTTCGGCTCATTAAAACTATCGAAAAGTCATCCCTTTCATATTGTTTTATACTTTTTCGGAATTAACGGATTATATTATGGAAAAGGAATATCAGAGTCTTCTTTCTGTCTCTTTTTAGAATCTCTAAAATTGAAAAGGACCGAGTTATCCTTGTCGTTAAACTCATTAAAACAATAGCGACAAACTTGTCCATTCAGACAAGAGTGAGTTTCACTGTTGCTAGGCTCGTTAAAACATAGCAACGGGTTTGCCCGAAGGGCAAATTATAGAACAAGCATATGCTATCCTCCTCAAGCTTGACAAAAATAAAGAGGTATTGGTTAGAAATGACTGGGGAAAATTCGGAAGAAAACTTAAAGAAACTTTATTGGTAGCAGCTCGCTCTTAAACATGACACTTTCACTCCATCACCATGATTGAGTCGGGTTGGGTTATTTCATTCACTGGTCATATCACCATTGGTCCACCGTACCATCCACTTTTAGGGTTAATGCTACCAATCCATTTTAGTGTCTCTGATATGTTCAAGAGAAGTCACTCAGAGAATTCACCTACCCATCTTGTGTCTCATCCGCTACAATACCTTCATGCTTCATTCTTTCGTGACCGCCACCCTGAACCTTGTATCATCAATCGTTTTCACTTATACAAAATCATTTTCTCCATTCCATGTCGTAGATGTGGGATCCATTAATGCCCTCCTATGATGGGTCACTTCTTGTCGACATCAGCTCATTATCCAAGAAGCTGACCTAGGGACAACCCTTACAGTACATTGAAGCTTGCATGCCTCAATGGCAAGTTTCTCACTTCCAGCGACAGGTTTACACTAATGGCCTTCGACCGAAAGATTTTGCGTGGTGTTCGACATCAATTCATGTATTCGTACCACGTGAATTGTACTGCAGTACCTTGAGGTTCATTATCATTATTGGTGATTCCTCTCGCGCCTGTTAACAGCTCACATCATTGGCTGGTAATCAAGCGATGTCCTTCCATGTTCGACATCAAACCATCTTTTCACATGGATCGACTTGTAGGTTCGAGTGAATATTGAACGAGTTTTTTGAAGACCCCAGATCTAGTTTCATCCATCCGGGCTGCGATATATTTAGGAAAATAAAGACATCAAATTTGCATTATTGCTGCATAGATAATCATCCAAACTAAGGGATGATGGCTCTACTAGAATCATCAGTCTGCACACAGAAGGTTGTTTGTCCTATGTACATGAAAATGAATTTATCAAATCTCAGCATGCAAATGCCCGCCTCAGCTAGATCATGAAAATATTGTGAATATAATGTATTGTATTGTATCTTATTACACGTCACCTTCCAGTGCGAAAAACCTCGGATCCTCATTATAAAGCATTTCACCTGACATCAAAAGATTTACGACCTCATGCTTTAGGGGGAAACTATTCTAGACATATTTGGGCACTACAACCCCAATCACATATGTCCATAAACCAAGGGCTTCTAAGTCCCTAAAAGTGTTGTTTCATACCCTAAAGGAGCAAGGTCAGCTGATTACATCATCTCCCAGAAGTTTTCCATGAAAAACCACTCAAAACTGGTCAAAAAAGGACCATACAGACTGCCTAGTGCAAAGGGTGCAATGCATCTCACCTGCCACATGCAAAAAGTGCAATGCATACTGTAAATCCCTTCTATAGGGTGCGATGAGAGAGAGTAGACAAATGGCACAAGAAGTTTGCTAAGTGGAGAACTTGAAAATCTTGTAGAAGTTGCTCATTTGACACTTGCCTCCCTGATTTTGCCCAAGGATGAGTAAGAGATCATCAAATCTCCAAGTGGAACCAAGAACTATCAAAGAGATGACACTAATCAAAATCCTAGAAGCTGACTCACCCCCCTGCAAATATCTATAAATGGATCCCTCATCCCAGAGATCCAAAGGTTGGAATTTGGTAATTTGCAAAGAGGTGCTGCTAGTTTCTCTTTGATGACATTGTTGGGTGATCTTGCTTTATGTGAGGTGAAGACGACTTTCAAGCTCGGAGGATGGCATTGGGTCAAACCAAGTGGTTGTAATCCTCTCTTCTACTACTTTTACTAATAAAGCTATTTGAGTTTTCCTCCATATTCTTGTGTATCTCTGAATATTGTGTTGATATATGCATTTGTATGGTCAATATATATCTGATCCTATATTGTTTACAGTGAAAGATCTCTATGCTTTGATGGTATTATGCTGCTATGAATCTACAGGTGCTCTTTGAAGCTGGACAAGCAAGGAAGTAGTGGCGAGATTCTGTCAAAGGGGAAAGGAAACAAGCAAAGAGCCAAGCGGAAGACTGAGTTTGGTACTCTCTGCTTCTTTGTCATCTCTCTATCGTAAAGGAAAAACAAGTGACTTTAATATATTTTTTTCTAAGATAGCTACCTATCTTAGTGGGACTAGCAGCTCTGAATAGACACTAGATTTCCATATAACACTAAGCTAACAGTACATGGGTCATCTCACATGAATTGATACTTCCAATGAAGCCATCGGTGCATTGGTTCACCCATGTCGATGAAGGCATGGTTGTTGAACAAGGCAGCTATGTGAACAGGCAAACAAGAAAGATATAACAGTGAAGGCAAACACACTCCGAGCTTATAAGTGACCATAGAAAAAATATGAGTGAAAGTGCATGACATGCATTCTGTGGTGCCGACATAATGTTGTGCTACACCACTTGTAGATGTTCAGTGTATGCATTCCCTTGACTATGACATGAAAGCAAATGTGAGAAAGGTAGACCGCTTTTATTGTGTATGTGTTCTTTCTGTGTAAGATTCCTCCAATGCATGAGCGATGGGATCATGTAGTCCGAGTGGAGGAAGTGAAATATGGGTGTGTGGTTGATCTTTAGTGCAAAGCAGAGAGTGATGAGGAGTCTTGAGTGTTTCAACAATTTCCTGACTAGAAGTGAGACCAACCTCAGGACATCAAGGGCCTGACACAACCATCAGCTTGGGCTGAAGTGCCTCAACAGTCTGGGGGTTTCGACCTCATGGATAGATAGATCATCATAGACCAGTGCCTTGTATAGATTAACAATGGTTGAATCAACATCGTGATCAGATGAGGAAGTGAATAGATCACAACAACCAAGATCAGAAAATTCAAGATGTTTGTTGGCATCCTCATGATTTTATTAACTGGGCAGAGGGGCAGATGCGAAGCAAAGATGTTCACCCTCTGTGTTTTCAAGAAGATAGATGACAAATTGGATGGATTTTCTGAGGAAGATGTGTCCTCTCCGCACTGTAATGAAAAACTGACATTCGAGGGGTCCTTTGGATTATCGGAAGTAGAAGCATCTCGAAATGAGTTTTCACAAGGGAAATCAAGAGTGGAAAAATCACAAGGGATGTCAGGATTAAACTGATGAGTCACAACTAGAAGGGAGTCATCCTTCACCGTGGGTTCTTCTTTATATTCCCGCACACACTCATCATTAATGGTAGCACAGGTTGGGTACATAACACCAACTTCATGAGTAGCTTGATCCTCATTCACAAGAGGTGAGGAGTCTGGAATGGGAGAACATAAGACAGTACAATCCGGAGGATCAACAGAACAGGATGACAGAGGTCGAGGGAAAGATTCCACATGACAATCAACATGCTTGCTAGCCAAATCTGCACAAATCTCAAGAGCACGTGGGGTGGGAGTGTGTGACAGTTCAACAGAGGCATGTGCATGATCTCCCACATCATTTCATGGTGGTTGAGCTATTTGGTGAGGTGAAGGCGAATAGTCACTTGTGACAGCGACTGTGCCTGCTTGTGATTGCGCAGATCCATCACCGAAGTGTGCTAAGTGGGGTTCGGATATGTGAACAAGATAATCAAATCTTCCATCAAGAAATTCCCAATCAATATCATCTTCCGGGAATCGTTATGCAAGATTACAAAAGCACATATAAAATTGTTCAATAGATTCATCGAGTGCTTTTCATAATTCCATAATTTCTTTATTGAGTGCTTGACATTGAAGTGATTGAAAGCATGATTTATCTCTGCGACCAGATGAGCAAGAGAATGAATGGATTTTTTGGGAAGCGTGGAACACCACTGCATGGGGTGCCCTTGAAGCATGCAAATGAATAGTGCACGACTCATGTATTCCTCAAAGAATCCATGTCTTTCGCATGAGCCTACAATGCCGAATGCGTGCCTTACTAAGACTACATAGCCTCCACCATCAAATGTTTTATGAGACAAGTTATCTGGGATCTTTTCCGAGATAGTGAAGTCATTTCCAGAGGACATGCACTCCGTAAGAGCAACTCGGTTGGTAGTCACGATAGATGTGTAGAGATTGAAAAAAGATGTGAGGAATCAGCTTGTCATCTGGCCCTCCTTCTAGAGCAAAAATGTTGATGGTGTTGGACCCACCAAGATGTAAGGGAATCTCCCCGTAAGAAGTCCCAATTAGACTTCAGACCATTTGGTGTAGGAGTCCCAATAGTGAGTCATAAAGCAATGCCTTGACCGTGATGTCGGATAGAGGCAAGTAAGATAACTTTGTCAGTAGCAAGGGTGTGACTGTTGCAGTGAGTCAAAGAAGGTGTATGAGAGTTTCTAACATAGGTGGGTGATATGAGGGTGAAGGTGAGTTCTAGGTTCAAAGGGATCAGTCCCAACTTGGATAGGAACAAACACAACACACGACATACACATTTTCTGGTGGAGTAGTCCACTCGGATGTGGTAGTCACAACATACAATGTAAGATAACACGTACAACACTCATGGATCAGTCCGAACGAGTGCAACGGTTGTTATAGAAAGGTTCACGTGAAAGGTCTGTCTGATGTCCGAAAGAGTAGTCGACACAGATGGGACAACATTAACAACATATACAACACATTTCCATTAATAGATTATGCATTACAACAAATGAATTAGTTCAGATGTAGAGCACAGGTTAAAGCAACATGCATTATAAGTGTTAAAAATCAGTCTTACAACATATACAATACATGTGTGAAAGCGTGTTGGCTGTTATTATATAAAGAAGTGTAAGTTCCAATTATACAATACATCCATGTAAACCTGCTAGCCCCAACAGTGGAATGTTACAGCCACATCCACCTACTCCTCCAAAAAGATGAACTAGCTCCGTGTAGTGGAGAAGCCAAGGCACATTACAATACTATCCAAGCTCTTTCCAAGATAGTCTTATCAGAAGCTTGGCTGACCAAAAGCCTATATAATGAGTTATGAGGGACTATTTATAGCAAAGGGTGGGGTGACCCTTGACATTCTCCTTTGTGACAGTTCAACTACCCTCATGACTCTTCAACTACTCTATGACTGTTACATCCAACTATTGACGCTTGACCTACACTTGACATGAATCAACATTACAATGCACATGTACTCATGTGAGAAAACATGGCTTGAGCAAGCGTTACAAGACATCACTAACACTCGGTCTGTTATGATGAGATCAATTCTTTGACATGCTTGTGATGGTGAAGGTGCTGAGCTAATGCTAAGCTTGGTCGTCCATGATGGTGTGGATGCACCTCATGGTGCCATCCTGCTGAAGAGAGCTATTGCCTCCATTGCAACCAGTGCATTGGTTCAGCCCCTTCATCCAACTTATCTACTAACATGTTGATGGTCTTCTTAGGTGCGGCTGAATTGGCAACACAATGATGAATAGTGTCTGTGTTAATCTTCAAGTGTGTGATGATGGTCATGCACATCAACTTGCTGAAGTACATGTTCAGCTCTAGTTGGACTTGCTTCTTGTCTTCACCTTGGTGAGTTTGTTAAATGGGTTGGATTGTATGCGTGTAGACAATGACTTGCATGCTGCTGAATCCCTTCCATACAATCAACAAAACTCCTCACCATGTTTGCTCTGTGTCAGTTGTTGGGATGGACCATTAACTTGTACCAACATAGTTTCATCCATGAGTGCATGTTGCGCCCAATGTTGTTCTGGTTCCTACTGCAACTCATTCGTCTGCCTGTGCAACTTCATTTTCTTCCTGAGTTGCTTCTTCAACACATGTAACTCCTTCTCTGTTGCATTCTTTATCTTCGAGTGATCTTCATGTCACGTCGTCACCTCATAGCATGAGTCTCCAAAGTTTCTTTCATTATCAGTGGATCTCCTTGATCTTGCAACTTTGTTCCACCTGTGTGTTGTCAAAAACCTTCCTCCTACAGTCATTGCATCTGCTCCATTCACTGCGTTCCCTGCATTCGGTATGTTGCCTTCAACTGTTGTTCACGATGTTGCTTGTTGTGATATCTTGATTTTCTTGTCTACGAATAACTTGATATCTTCATGAGTAGGCAAGTTCATAGACATTTGATCAACTGCATCTCTAGGTGTGCTCTGAATGGTGTCTTTGACTCCACTCTCTTGGAAACCATTGTACCTCCACTGTTGAGAGGCAGATGAGCACCTGCAATACCTGGAGACATGGAAACACTCGTGGCAAGCAATCTGTCATTCAAAAACCAAAATCAACTTGAGAACTGACTTACAACATACCTGTGTGACTGATCATGAATGTTGTGCAATATCAGGTGGGAGGTCGGGAGACCGACTGCCAAGACTACACAAGGCAGAGTGTGGGCTACTCAAAGATTGATTGACTGCTCAAACTGTGTAATGCATAGTCCAGTCAGGTTGCTGACTGCTGGAATTGCGCAATCTGCAATCTGAGTTGGCAATGGTTGTGGGCTCAGTCACTGCATTGCACAGTTTTCTTAGCCATCAGTCACTCTCCCTCAGGATTGTGCAAAGCAGGCCTGGGGAACAACTTCTAGGTAGAAATGTGCATTTCTAGAGGGGAAGGTAGAGCCTTCCCTCTTAGGATTGCGTAATCCTTTCTTGGTGAGGCTCTTGGTGAGGTAGAGTCTCGGCAGAGGTTGGCCAGACTCGCCGACAGGCAACTAAAAGTGAATGTGAGTGTGAATGCATGTTGATACTGAGTGTAAGCATAAGTGAATGATCCTGCATGCAAATGGTGAATGACAAATTTAGAAAATGGAACAACATGCATGTGGGTGAGACAAGTCACCAAATGGTCACGAAAAATAGTTTCATGCATGCGACAACAGTGAGATGTTGGCGAAAACTGAAATGGTGCTAGGACAAGCTAATATACATGTAAACAACAGCAAGTGTTCAAATAAATCAAGCAAATAGTGCTCACACAAGCAAAAACACAAAAAATGATAGAAATGCAAAACAAGGCATGGAAAGCGGGCTCACCCCAAAAAAACTAAGCTGAATGTGCCAACTACTCCTAGATGTGATGTGGGATGTCAGAGCTACCAGGTTGATGTGAGGAATTAGCTCTACAACATCTAATTGATGAATTTTGATAACATCGAGGTTGTGACGTGCATGCCAAAAATCTAGGGAAAACGACACTTGGTGGGAGGTTTCTAAAATGATCCTTGCATGTAACCTCCAAATGCTAAACATAGATCCGTGAAACAAGGGATACCTTTTCATGTTTCCTTGGGAGAAGTAGCCCATGCATGCGAGTCTGTTTTACTCGGTCCCAGAGGGAACCGGTCAACTCAGCTGCACATGCAAGAGACTGCTTGACTACTTGAAGGAAATGCGCATTTTTGGCTGGGAACTGGGCTGACTGCCCATGAGATTTGCACAATTTCTGGGCAGAGCAGCTGACTACTGCCCAAATTTGTGCAAATTCTGGGCTAAGCAGCCGTGATGGGGAAAATTGTGCAATTCTTGCTCGGAGTGTTGACTCGTAAAATTGCATAATCTTGGAGCCGAGGAGGCTACGATACAGGATTGCGCAATTTCTGGAGGGAACGCTCATTAACCTCGAGAAATGCGTAATTTTCTTGAGGAAGCTGCTGAGCATTCAGTTGGACCAAGTTCGGGTGAACAACCTGTGAGGGGAATGGATCAAGGTGTGATTGAGAGGCTGCCTTTGTGCAAGAAAAACACTAAAGTTTGTGAACTTGACGAAGCAAGGCAAGCTGCTGTGAAGGTTTGAAGGGAGGCTCCAAAATAATGCTAAGGAAAATTTTGGGATAGTGGTTGTAGCCACTACAACACTATGAGAATACTATGAAATTATTTTGGGAATGCCCATAGTGCTCTTTTCCCTAACTCATCCCAAGCCCAAGATAAAGGATACATATCCTTTGTAATATTAATGCTTTGAACAACATTTATGAAACTATGCAAGATTCCTAGGGAATATGGGAAGAAGGTAACATAATTTTTATTTTCATAAAACATATGCATTAGTATTATTCTCCAACATCCCATTTGAGTATTTAATACATTTTCAAGAGATAAAGTGAACAATAAATATCTAAATAGGAATTAAGATAATTGGTGGTTTTAGTGAGTAATTCCATTTAGTTTTTTGTTTTGATGAATAGTGGAAAGTTCCAAATCATAAAGATATTAGTAAGCAATCAATGAAATCATGGATGTAAAGGTTTATAATGCAAATAGGGTCTCTTTATTGCTTCCACATTGTTATAATATTATTAACCTTCAAACAAACGCTTCAACATCTACTGCAATTTCTTGTTTGGTAATAAGATCTAAAATGAATATAAATCACATGCTCAACTTATGCTCAAAATATGAGCATAAGATACATTGCCTAGGTATGATATCTATACAGTGAAAAAAACCAATTTAAATAACACAAATGGAGATTTCATCTCAATTTTTCTGTGAGATTCGAGCACGGAATGTCCAAAATATCTCATTAAAGACAACTCCTACATAGATTACATTCTCTTTGATATCAATATTCATGAGAAAATTTGATTTTGTGGTTGTCTTTAAAATTTTATAGTTATTCTTAAGATTTTGAAATTCTCAATAATTATGAATTATTATTATTATTAATGTATATATAAACAGGTCAAAACGTTATTTTTGAAAATTGCAAAATATATTTATTATCATTATTTTTATAAAAATTCAGAGTAATAAAACATATTTATTATTAATCTTTATAAAAAAATTCAACTTATTTATAATTTTTTTTTATTTTAATCTTTACAAAAAAATTCAACTTATTTATAATTTTTTTTTATTTTTATTTTTTTTAATATATGTATTAAAAAAAAAATTGACTAAGCAGTGTTTGAATAGTTGTCTTTTTTTATGGTGAAAATGGATTCAGCACCATCAAAAACATCTAGCACACCTAAAATGTTGAAGTTTAACAACTATAACTTGGATTTACAAAAATCCTTGCCACATTTTCTCTAAATATAACCTTAATTTCCACAACTTTCTAAGAAATTCCTTCAACTATATTAGTTTATCTTTTATTTAAAATAAATATATTTTGAAGTGGATACCTCTTACTCCGCAGTTAAATTACAATTACTTTTCGAAATGGAAAACTTACGTATATATATACACGCGTTCATCTTCAATTGAAGCTAAGAATATTTTCCAAATTTTATACTACTGTCATCTTAAGAGGTCAAAATTTAAGGTTCCAATGAATTTCGGTACACTATAGAGCTTTCATCTAGGTCAAATTTTAGGGTTCCAATGCATTTCGTTACACTATAGAGCCTTTCATCTACGTAAAGTGCATGTGGAAATTTAAAATTAAGTGAAGGAACATAAGCCTTCGCCTTAGACTGTGACACTGAAGTTTGATTTCTCTTACGGACGTTTGACTCATGGAATTCGTCCAGCTTGTCTGGTCTAAATTCATTCATTTTCCTTGTACTTGGACAATACATAGATGGACACTTGGCCGATTAGGAAAATACTGGATTAAGTTTTGAAATTGACGAAGTATATGGGAAATGATAAACTAATTAATGGATTGCCCAAAGCCTAATTTAGGTCTGTTGGTCAAGTGTCTATATCCTCAACTGAAGGTTCCTAGTTCTATAATACCATTGCCAAACCATAGATAAGCCTTAAACCTAAATTCCAAATACTGGCAAAAGTGAGTTGAAATGCTCCCTTTTCCCTGTTTTTCTTCTCGTTTTTACAATTTCCATTGCAATTCATATACCCAGAGATTTTAGAGCTGAGCAGTGCGCTTTCTTTAAAATTCCCATATAGTATTTTTCTTGCTTTTATATCTTCTAGTGCATTTCATATAGCCTGAGAGTTTGGACCTGCAGCATTGCCCTTTCTTCAAGAATTGTGAAGTGGGGAAAGGCAGCCGCCTGGTCTGGTGGGGAGTTCTGAAACATGATGTTCAATCAAAGTAGTATTTTGAATTGCATAACCTTGATTGCAATCCTTTGCATCTGTCGGCGGGCGCCTCATTGTTTGGCAACAAAGGCATTTGGAGAAGCAGCTGCTGCCAATATCAGCAGCCCCACCTCCGTTGCAGAAAAAGATGGACACGGTGCAGTGCAGACGGTCGAAAAGTAAGTAAAACCCCAACACCGCTACCTCTACATTTTTGATAGGGTTTAACATGAATTTTCTCCCATGATGCTGAATCGTTAAACATTTTATGTATTGTTTGAATTCAGTTGTTTCTTATTTGTTTGATATAACACAATGATCTATTTCTAATTCCTTTCTCATGTGATATGTCATTGCAGAAAGATTATTAACAGCACAAGACGAGAACTGACGTTTTTTTCACCCGCAACGGGTAACCCTATCGATGACTGTTGGATGGGGGACCCCAATTGGCGCCGAAACAGAAAAAGGCTAGCAGATTGTGGCGTTGGATTTGGCAAGGACGCCATTGGAGGCCGAGAGGGAAGGATTTATGTTGTTAGGGATCCTGGTGACGATCCCATGAATCCATGGCGAGGTACTCTGCGTTATGGGGTCATTCAGGAAAGGCCCCTGTGGATTATTTTCAAGAATGATATGGTGATCCAACTGAAAGAGGAGCTAGTCATGAACAGTTTCAAAACCCTAGATGGGCGAGGTGTCAACGTCCACATAACAAATGGTCCCTGTATCACCATGCAGAATGTGAGTAATATCATCATTCACGGCATTCACATTCATGATTGTAAGCCGCCAAATCGAGTAGGAAACGCCCCGGTGAGGGATTCTCCGACTCATTATGCGTTGAGATGGGTAGCAGATGGTGATGGGATTTCCATCATAGCTTCAACCCACATTTGGATCGACCATTGCTCCTTATCTAAATGCAGAGACGGTCTCATTGATGCTGTCAGTGGATCCACAGCCATTACAATTTCAAACAACTACTTCACTGATCACGACGAGGTTCCACATTCCATCCCATCTTAGTCTTATTTTCAGTGCTTTCTTCTTCGCGAACTATAACGCTGGTTATTTTGTTCTTATGTGTGTGTATTTGAGCACTGCAGGTAATGTTGTTAGGTAATGATGACAATAACATTCAAGACAAAACCATGCAAGTAACGATAGCTTATAACCATTTTGGAGAAGGTCTCGGACAAAGAATGCCAAGGTAAATAATGATATTAAATGGCATCTAGATTTTTAGAATATTTTGGTATCGGATTGATTGTTTCTATAAATGGTAAGTATCAACGGTAAATCTTTTAGAAGAATGTCAAAACAATAGCTTGTAGATTTTTGAAATATTTTGGAATTCAGTCTATAAATTGTAGTTGTTTGTATAAAGCTTTCCAAATCATATCTATTTAATCTCAAAATATTTACCAAATCTACCCTAAAGATAACACCCACGAAATAGTAATTGTGAAACATCTTGAATCTCAAGAATTGTTAATAAACCTTATTGATCATTTGAATGAATGCATGTAGGTGTCGACTTGGACACTTCCATGTTGTTAACAATGACTATACCCATTGGCAAATGTACGCCATAGGGGGAAGTGCAAACCCCACTATACTGAGTGAAGGAAATAGATTCTTAGCATCGGCAAATCCATATACTAAAGAGGTAATATTAACATCAATATTGTTTCTCTCAATGTTCATTTTTGGTTTTTGAAATGACCTTAAAATCTATAAATACATTATCATAAATTTGATTTGGTTTCAGGTGACGAGGCGATTAGCTGTGAACGCTAATGAAGGACTGCAATGGAACTGGATTTCGAAAAATGATGTGCTTCTTGACGGTGCTTTCTTCAAACAATCGGGACTATTTACTCAAACTTTAAGTGCGCAGAGTCTAAAACCGATGCCTGGGACCCTGGTAGGAGTCATAACTCGGAACGCAGGTGTACTCCGATGCGGGAAAGGGAGACAGAGTCGCTGCTAGATTCTCAGTTTGGTAAATGTCCAAGGCCACCATTCCCCTCAGCAATCTCAGTGACTTGGAACTGGATACAACAACAATAACAAGTCTGGATTTGCATGATTTAGTAGGTATTTTCTATTTCTGTGTTGTAATCATGTCAGTAGCGAGCTCAGAAGTGTTGTGGAGGCTCTGATTTGTGAAATAAAGAGGCCTCAATATACCATTAGCGACCTCAGTGGCTTGCTACTACATATGACATCGATATCAATTTATGATTACAGTAAACAAATAGTTTTTTGCTATATCTGTGTTGTTTTCATCATATGAGGAACAAGTGTAAAATTGTTGGGAGGCTATTGATTTTTTGGTTGTGATTAAAAATGTTTTGATGGTACGTTAACTTTGCTACTTTATTAGGTCTATGAGTACTAATATTAGGTCTATGCGTACTCATCATACCTTTTTCTTTTTCGAGGAAGAAAAATGCATTATTTTCCATATATAAAAGAAGTACATTTACATAGTTTTTGCAGTCTATTTCATTGGGTCTCTACAAAGAACAAAACAGAGTTTTACCAAAAAAGGTCTAAAATCTGAAACTTTAATACTATCATCCTCTATCCTTCATCTATTGTTTAGCATATAGACAAAATTTAAAAAGCCAAGTGCTTTCATTACAAAATATTATAAAATAGGAAAATCTAAGAAGTAGGAATGGTGCAAGTAGTAGTTCTGGAGTAGTGGTTATATTTGGCATAGTGAATGACCACATGTAGTTCCTTTTACCATAGTAAGTCAGGAATGGTATTATGCTCTCTGTAGATATGTTTGAAGTGGTTGAGTTGAAATGTTCCAATCATAATGCCTATTCCCTTCATCCAATATGCTAGTAGAGGAGGTTGAAAGCATGAGAGACCCTTTATCTAGTCTATGCAACCTTTAGAATCTCTGAATAGATGAAATATATTGATGTTAAGCCAGTTAGCAGGTAATAGTAGCTCCCATAATGCAATGATTTCCCCCCTATTATTGGTACCTCTAAAACCCTCCCACTAGAAATGGTGATAGTTGTCTAGCTAAGTAACAATGAAAACACCACATCCACATTGTCCCTTATTACAGTCCCCATCAAATAAACTGATAGGGAGTTTATCCCAGATGTCATGTAAAATGATCTCTAGCTGAGTTATAACAAGTTCCATCTGTTTAAAAAAAAATAACATATCCCCATGACAGAGTGCCTTATGTCTACTTGCTTGTGCTCAAATATCTTATGGTTCCTACAACCCCAAATGCCCCAAATGATGAAAAAGGACAAGGTGTCATATTCTTGTTCAGACACAAACCAATATTTTAAAAATGCCATCATAGAATGATGATTCCAGTCACCATCAATCTGTAGAGCCTGTAATACAGAATCCCAAATTTCAGTTGCAATAAGACACCTCAATAAAACATGATTGACATTCTGTGAGTATTGCATACCAGATAAATTCTTCCTGAGAATTTTATCATGCAAGGCTAGCCAACCAAAGCATTTGAGCTTTAGAAAAAACTCCCATTTCCAAGATTTGTGATACCAAGAATATTCCACAGCTGAATTGTTAGAGATGGTTATGGATTTATAAGTGTGGCTCACAAAAATCTGAGTCTTACGTAATTGACCAACCAATCTCATATCCAAGATAAATATGCATGCAGCCTCAATCTCCCTAATATATTGGTTCTGGATTTATAAATGTCGCTCACTAGAATCTGACTTATATAATTGACCAACCCATCTCATTTTATCCAAGATAAATATGCATGCAGCCTCAATCTCCCTAATATATGAGGTCCACTCTATAGCCAGACATCCAATCAAATCAATGTCTTCTGCCTCCAGCCAAGAATGTATATTAGGTGAAAGAGGCGTACTGATTAGACTCTTGCCAGTTATGTGAGTGGATAAATTTCATATTAATTATTTTTAAAATATGATATCTTATAGATAACAATGATATGGAAGGACTTATGAATAATGTACCTCTATTAGGTAAATTTAAAATTAATAAATGTAATATAAAAAATTAAAGTTTTTATTTTTTTATTATTTTTAAGTATTTATCATTATCAAATTTTAATTTAAAAATATTAAATATTTAAATTATAGTATTTTAAATAATTTTTTTTTTTTAAATATGTAAAATGTTACTTTTTAGTATTATTATTATAATTAGAATTTCACATTTATATATATATATATATATATATATATTATTTTTTATATTGATTTTTTTTGTTCTTCAAGCTATATGTGATCTTCCAACATTTATATGTGGTTTGATGAGGTGAGACTGAGGGGTATCTAAGTCATCAAAGTCACACAGGGATCACACCGGCCACACGAGCGCTTAGCTCACTAGATGGCCACACCAACCCTTAGGTGACTAGATTTTTAGCATGTCTGTTCCTTCTAACAGTGCACAACCACCCCTCTAAGGACGTGCAGTCCTTGTGCGCACTCCGGCTTGAAGTGCAATGACAAACAACAAAGGAACGAGCTCACAATTTCATGTGCGACTCTGATATGTTATAATGCGCACTAGGAAGAGAGTGTGGAGGTTTTATATATGCATGGGAGCATGGAGGAACAACCACAGGCTGACCAACAAACAAAGTAAGGCCGACCTTACTTGAGAGCGTTTGGAGGATGGCCGAGGAGGTTTTGAAGCATATTTGCAATGGCATTGAGGGCATGGGCAGGTGGGTTGGGTAGCGAAGACCTCGCCCTACCACTCATATATATTGGAGTTGCGTTGGAGTCAGTGGCACCATCACTCAACACACAACGACTTCGCTCATGAAGAAGAGGAAGGCGTAGATCTAAGAGGTGGACGCAGCAAGATAAGGAGGCGCAGATTTTGGTGATGCACCCATTCTTGGGCAAGGCCACATGGAGATAGTGTTGTTTCTTAGTTTTGGGTGAAGGGCGCAGTTAGAGTCGCTTGCCGGTTGGAGTACGGTGTGCACAGGTGTGGTGCCCGGTTTGTGCAATGACTTGGCACGAGTTCTTGGGTGACTCAGGTGAGCGTCCGCCCCTCGTGAAAGTGTGCACGGTGTGACTTTTGGTGAAGTGTTGAGATTGTGAATAAAGGTGAAACTCGTGCAAAGGTCCCTGTGTGTGGCGAATTGAAGGTGCGCCCAAGTTGGACAAACAACACGATCGTGCGACGAGGTGAATAAAGGGTTGGTGATTCGTGGAGTGACCGTGCGGAGGCAGCGACGAGCTAGGCAACCGAGTTTGCCCAAGATTGTAAATTTGGTTAAGTATGAAACTTGGTGTTTCCAAGTATACTTGTAAAGCTTTGTAATATTGAAAGACTGTATAATATATTGTTGGGGCAGACTCATTGTTCAGGGAGTTGCCCCTCCCTTTATACTGTGCAATTTTGTTCTTCATGTATAATTGCTGATGATAATGAATCTGTATGGGTGTTCATTGGTATAAAGGAAACATTAATAATACTTTGTTGCGAAACAGAAACTAAGTAGGATAAGTGGTTAGGCATAGTCCACAAACATAAGTATTGGTGAAAAGAAAGTGTTCGGTGGTGCTGCACCTCACCTAGAGCAGTTAAAAGACTACCGCAGGCTTGGGGGCATGAGAGTTGGCATCAGAGCTAGTCTGAAGACTTGGAGAAATCTTGTAGGAAGCCAAAAGCTCATTCAAGGTTAAAGAAGATTGACAATTGATGACAGTGGAAGTAGGTACTTGTAGGTGAAGGAAGTTGTTTCACATACAAGTGGAACAAGGGTTGGTTTAGGTTGCAGGCATCTTCGTAAAGTTGTTGGATGGTTGAAACTAGATTGCAAAGAAGAAGGAATCTATTAGCAATGGCAGTTGAATCTCATGGTGGGTCTAGTCACAGTGTGAAGGATGATACTATGGCATTCACTGAAAAAGTGTTGGAGAGGATGGAGGACTTAGAAGCTTTCTGGACTAAGAAGATGGACTTGATCGAGAGAGATTAAGAGGCCAATTCGAAGAAGAAGGAAGAGCTCGATGAACTCCAGACTCAACACGAGTACATTGATCTTATGTGTATACAACTTGAAGTAAGGGTCAAGGAGGTTGAAGAGGCAAGAGACCAAGGTCTTGCAGAGATCGTGGGCTTGCGAAAATCTCTTAACCAAGCAAGAGATGAGATTGCGGTGTTGAAGAAGGCCGTGAGGCATAACTTAGGTGGAGGAGTGCCTCATGTGAAAGTCAAGGAACCAGAATCTTACGATGGTACAAGGAGTGCAAAGACTCTTGGCAATTTTCTATGGGACATGGAACAATACTTGGAACGATTGGGTATATCTCATGATGAGACAAAGGTCAAGGTAGCTGCTCAGTTCTTGACAAAGGATGCTAAGATGTGGTGGCAAAGGAGGTTGGATCAGATTGCCAATGGCAATGCTGGTGACATTACTTCATGGGATGAGATGAAGAAAGCTATTGCAGGCCCATTTCAGTCCTCAGGATGAAACGTGGGAAGCAAGGATGAAGATAAAGTTCATAAAGCAGACCGGGAACCTTCAGACATACCAGCGGGAGTTTGCAAGTGCAGTTCTGGAACTTCTTGACATGGCGGAGAGGGACAAGGTGTTCAATTTCATTATTGGATTGAAGCCTTGGGTATGCAATGAAGTGAAGAGGTAGAGGATTAGAACATTTGAAGAAGATTTTGCTGATGTTGACATGTTGGTGGAGCATTATGATGAGACTTCTGATGATAAGAAGAAGAATTCCGATAAGCCGAAAGAGAAGAAGAAGGATGATGCTTCAAAATCGGATGATAAGTCGAAGACGAAGAAAGCCTTGAAGTGTTGGATTTGTGCTCAACCACATACGGTGAATAATTGTCCTTCAAGACCGAAAGTGGCTGCTATTGCACAATATAATGCAAAGAATGAAGAAGCTTCTATGGGGATGATGTAGATACTTGGTGCTACTGCTGCTACAGAGGTGATATCTCGGAGGGATCCTGAGAGGAACAATTTGGAGTATGTTCGGATGAAGTTTGGGGGTGCTGATATACTCACTATGGTGGATAGTGGAGCTACTCACAACTTCATGGGCAAAGATACTACGAGAAGAATTGGGCTGAAATTTGTACCGGTGAGGGCATAGATGAAGACAGTCAATTCTCCTCTCGATAGTATTCTTGGTGTAGCTGAAAAGGTGGACACAACACTAGGTGAATGGACACGGAAGGTCGACTTCACTATAGTGCGAATTGATGACTATGAAGCTGTGCTAGCAATGGAATTCTTGAAACAATTTGATGCTATGATTGTTCCACATTTGAAGAGGCTGTACATTTACGATGGAAGGGAAGATGTACCCATTGGTGTACCAACCATTGGAGTGATAAAGCCTAATTGTATGTTGGCAGTAATGCAAATGGAGGATGAGAAGAGAATGGAATACATGAGTAAGCGGTTGTCTATGGTTGAGACAAAGCTTACCGAGCAGTCATTGATCATGAGGACACTTTCTCATAGTATCTTGGATTTGTCAAGAAGGGTAGAAGTGGTTGAGGATGATGATGAGGCATATGTGAGGCTGAATGTCTTGGAGGAGGATCGGGTCACTTATCTACAGAGGATGGAGATAGAGAATCCTGATAGATCGATTGAGATGATTAGTGAGGGTGAGCCTTGAGGCTCTACTCCCTCCACATCTTCTTAGATGACAAAGAAGATGGAGCTCACTGTTAGCTGCTCATGGCAGTGATTCCTTAAAACAGGTTGAGTAGGTATGGCAGATGGTGCAGGGATGGCTTGGCATCAAGCATCATGACATGTTGTAGATCGGATGGAGTTTCCATGGACCTGAGCATGGGTGAGATTCTTGGTGAGTCTGAGATGTGGCAGAATCGAGATTGACTGATAGAGGCATAAGGATGTTCACTCTCATGGCTTGAGCATGACAGTTGGATTAGCTACCCAACTAGTTCAAACATGGGGTTCGGAAGTGCACAGAGAGATGTTGGCATCAGCCAGGCGAGGAGGACAGTTCCCAGGATGGGGACGACACATGATGGAGATGGAGTTCTACATATGTTGCAGGGATGTTTGTAGTATGTGGAGGAGTTCACATTGTGGACCGAGGATGAGATAGATATTGTTGATCTTGGTGGATGGCTATTAGGATGGTATGTTGTCGAGGAGGACAACGATTTCAGGTGGAGGAGGATGTAAGGACTTGCAATCCTTACGCGCGCTCTGGCTTGAAGTGTGATGACAAACAATAATGGAACGAGCTCACGACTTCATGTGCGATGGTGATATGTTATAATGCGCACAAGGAAGAGAGCATGGAGGTTTTATATATGCGTGGGAGCGTGGAGGAACACCCACGGGCCGACCAACAAATAAAGTAAGGCCGACCTTACTTGAGAGCATTTGGAGGATCGACGATGAGGTTTTGAAGCATATTTGCGATGGCATTGAGTGCGTGAGTAGGTCGGCTGGGTAGCCAAGACCTCTCCCTGCCACTCATATATATTGGCGTTGTGTTGGAGTCATTTGGCACCATCACTCAACACACAACGACTTCACTCATGAAGAAGAGGAAGTCACAGATCTAAGAGGTGGACACAGCAAGGTAAGGAGGCACAGATTTTGGTGATGTGCCTGTTCCTGGGCAAGGCCGCATGGAGATAGTGTCACTTCTGGTTTTGGGTGAAGGGCGCAGGTAGAGGTCACCCACCAGTTGGAGTAAGGCGTGCACAGGTGTGGTGCCCGGTTTTTGCGACGACTTGGCATGGGTTCTTGGGTGACTTGGGTGAGCGCCCGCCTGTGGTGCAAGTGTGCATGGTGTGAATTTTCATGAAGTGTTGAGATTGTGAATAGAGGTGCGACTCGTGCAGAGGCGCCCATGTGTGGCGACTTGGAGGCACGCCCAAGTTGGGCAAACAACACGATCATGCGTCGAGGTGAATGAAGGGTTGGTGAGTCATGTGGCGACCGTGCGGAGGTGCTGACGAGCTAGGCAACCGATTTTGCTGAAGATTGTAAATTTGGCTAAGTATGAAACTTAGTGTTTCCAAGTATACTTATAAAGCTTTGCAATATTGAAAGATTGTATAATATATTGTTGGGCAGACTCATTGTTCAGGGAGTTTCCCCTGCTTTTATACTGTGCAATTGTGTTCTTCATGTATAATTGGTGATGATAATGAATGTGTATGGGTGTTCATTGGTATAAAGGAAACATTAATAATACTTGGTTGCGAAACACAAACTAAGTAGGATAAGTGGTTAGGCGTAGTCCACGAACATAAGTAGTGGTGAAAAGAAAGTGTTTGGTGGTGCCACACCTCGCCTAGAGTGGTTGAAAGACTACCGCAGGCTTGGGGGCATGAAAACCCTAGTGAGGTAGATTTTTAGCATGTCTATTCCCCCTAGCAAGGGCACAACCACTCCTGTGATATTTGATCCTTCGTAGCCTTGGTGACTGTGCCCATCCTTAACCGATTTTTCTAGCAAGACTTATCATATTGATACTTTTTATTAATTTAATAATTAAATTCTGATTTTATTATCCATACTTTTAAAAATTGAAATAAATAAACTCTTCACATTAGAAAATTAGTATAACTAGAAAGAAAATATTTTAAAAATTGTTATTCAACTTTACTTTATTTAATTAATTTTAAAAAATAATATTTAATAATAAATCATGTAATCATTTTATTTTTCAAGTTATTACATAAATTGGAAATACCATTTTTTTAAATTATTTCTCTTATTATTTTATTTTATATATGTGTTATTGTTTTTATCGGAAAACTTTTATTAAAGTGAAAAGAGATTTGATTCATCTTAGTGTTTGGTAGATCAAGAGTTAATATGAATTTAGGTTGGTGTAATTATTAGATTTTAAATGAGATACATTAGAGAAGAATACCATAGGAAAACCATGACTTAAGAATACCATGGAAAGAATAGGTTACCTTAGAGAAGAATACCATGATAAAAACAATGACTTAAAAATATCATATGAAAAATAAATTTATTTTATTTTACTTTCATTTTATTTTGTCTTATTTTGACTTAGCCAAAATTTTAAACGTTACGCCATTTCTACCATATTGGACTATAGAGTAGCCAAAATGTTAAACATTGCACTATTTCCACCCTACTCGAGTGAGGGGCAATAGAAAGTGCCTTTGAACACAATCATTAAATTACATCCTTATCATCCATCTTCTACTATAAAGATTCCTTGGAATTTCAAAAACTACCTAATAAATTTTGAAGATATATGTTTGAAACTGTAACATTAATATTATGATTCTTTAGTTAAAATATATATATATATTTACTTACTAAAATTTTATCTATTTAGATATTTTAATAACAATTTAAAAGAAATTAGATTATAAAAAATATCTTGAAAGTTAAACATTTTTTTGTAAGCTTGGTGGGATTATATCTTCATCATGCGTAATATATAAACCTTGATTAGGGTAGGGAATTGAACTTCTGACTTCACATCAAGGAGTACCTTAATAGAGCATACTATCACTGTCTATCAGAAACCCCATGGACTATCTTAAAAGTTAATATGAATCATATGTTTAGCTCAAATTATAATATAGATAAAATGATTAGTAAAATATGGAAGTCCATTTTAATTGTGCATTGGTGGAAGGTATACACACTTGGCATATCTCATGAAACCCTCCAGTTGATGATGAGGTTATGTATGGATGGGGAAGAAGGTTAAAGACATTTTAATGAGATGGGGTGAGGGAGCTTTGACTCCCTTTAAATTCTATTGTAATCATTATGTAGTGAGTAATGGCAAAAATTCTCTAGTTAAGAGGGTGAGTCCCTAGCTCTTGTGGCTTCATCATTTGATAGACATTGTTGAGGGCAAGTTCCTGCCTTAGAAGGGTGGCTTGGAAGGTGGTTGGGTGCCTCTGGTTACAAAGAGCACCTTGTGTTGTGGATGGGGTCTGTTATTGCCCGTTATGGTTTTGAGTACTTTAGTGTCACGGTCCTACGATTTCTTTTGGTGTGCTCAATGGTAAAGGAGGCTCAGTCTTTGGTTGAGAAGGAGTTTTCCATTTCCTTGCTTGGTGAGTCTTCGTTCGAAGTCAATTATTGTGGCCAGTGTTTTGGTGACAGCGTTATCTGGTGGTACCTAGGTCTCAACAAAGATGAGTCAAGTTGGTGGCTTTGTCTCTTTGTAGGTAGAAAAGGCCCTTTCAAGGAAGTGGAAGAACCCTCCTATGTTTCCATGATGCAGCCCAGATAGAGAGGGAGTAGTAGGATGGGAGGAGGAGCTAAAGCCATCGAGGCCTACATGGTGCCAACTTGCTTTCTCATGACTCTGTGGTGTGCTATTTTAATGCCATTCCTCCAAAGACATGTCAAGAGTGTCACAAGATGGAGACTAAAGCAGGTGAAGAGAGGCAATCTCTCTCAAACTTGGAATTGTTAGAAGACATGTCAAGATGGTTTGAAAACCCTAGCAATACCGAGGGAAGTCACAAGCAGTACTTGAATTCAGTGGCACTCCACTGGAAGATGAAAACATTGTTGGGGTTGGTGTTAAGAGATAAGCAAGTGGAGAAATGTAATATTTTCATCTCTATTGAAGATGTGAATAAAATGTTGACAAATGTAAGGCTTTGTGTGGAAAATATAGCGACTCACTTGATGCATGTGGAAATCCACATACCATGTGATTCTAAAGGAGGGGAGAAATTGGATCCTTTAGGTTTTAGAAAGTAGGCTCCAATCAACATCTCTTCTTCATAGAATGACTAGAGTGGAGAAAATGTGATGGGTTATTGATGGGTTTTTCATTTTCAGTGTAATGCATTTTGGGGAAGTCCTCTTGCTCATGGATTATGGTGAATTAAAGGGTATGCGGCCGCGGGTCTCAAAGTCTTGTATGTTCTCTCAAGTCTCAATTGTGGAGGTTGATTTATGTCTTCAAAGCAATGAATTGATGAAGTATAGTTATGGGTATGAGGCTTTGGGTGAAGGAAAGTCATTCTTTTTGTTGGCCCTCAATTCTTATCTTGCATGGAACGTTGGCCCTCCTGGCATGACATCTGAGCCAAATATCTATGTTTCTTTTGTGTTGGTGGGCCTACAGCCATGGCCCTTAGTATTTTATTTAGTTTTTCAATGTAAAGAATGTTATCCATATCTATGGCGGGATAGGGGATTATATGTTCGGGACTAGTTTTTAGTGGTAGTTGTTATTTGATGATAGTGATCGAGATGCTCTTCCTCCCTTGAGCCACTAGGATGCTTATGATGTACTATAATCTCCAGAAGTAATATAACTATTTTAATTTACGAAAAAGAAAAAAAAAGAGAATTAAAATTGAAAGAAGAAAAAGAAGAAAAAAATAACTTTAAAAAAAGACTTTTTATTTTTTCATTCTTTAAAAATAGCTATTTTAATTTCAGATAATTAATAAAAATTAAAAATCATTTTAGCATTATTTTGAATTGTTGCATCTAGAGGGGTTCTACATGAGAGATATTATCATCTAATGTTACATTTAAAAATCGTAGTCTAACGATTATGCTTTTTTGACCAGAAAGTTATGGAAATTCTAGCCATATTTCAAAGTAAAAGTTGTTATACCTCATAATTTTAGGTGTCCTAGAAGTTTTTGGTGGTGCTGAATCCATTTCCACCATCAAAAACATGATTCAAACACTACCTCTACAAGATTTTTTTGAATTTTGCTTGACCAGATTCTGGTCACTTTTGGCCATCCATGCAATTCCTCTGCCTAATATTTACATTGAAAAATTAAAGTTATTAATAACAAACAAAATTAATGTTGACCATAAACAACATACTTCAAATTCTACTTCGTCTTTATTTCAAGTTTATGTAGAGCTATAAGGTAATTGAAATTAAATGTAAATTAATTTACTTTTTAGCATGAGAGAGATATGTAATTTATTCACTACTCAATATGAAATTGATAGAAAATAATATTATTGATATTACTTGATGTGTATTTCATTCTATGTTCAAGTTACATGTAATATTTAAAATAAAAGTATATCCATGTTGAGTAAAAGACTTTAACATCAAATATTTAGAGAGAATAATTGTGGGAGAACTCTCATTTTATTAATAGGTGCTTTCTGATTAAAGGTTTGAGAGAGAAGTATATATTTTTTTCCCAAAGAGATAATTATGTATTATATGTAATATATATGTAATAATTAAAAAATATATATATTAATAATAACCATAAGTAAAATATTCCTAGCTCCATATTAAATAACATAATTTTATATGAAGAGAAATAAAGTAATTTAAATTAAAAATTTCATTTATATTTTCACTTTCCATTTCTATGGAGATGTGTAATTTATTTCATTCTTAATATGGAGTTGAAAAGATTTAAAATATATTAATAACAAAGAAAAGTTTAACGTGGGTTATAAATCAAATATTTCAATATGCATGTTGAGTAAAAGATTTTAACATCAAACACATAAGATAATTCTTATTCCATTAATAGGTAATTTCTAATTTAAGGAATGCGAGAGATTTGTAATTATCTTAGTGTTTAATATGGATTTGATAACATTCTAAAAATGTTAATAATAAAAATAATGCAACGTATGTATCCACACACATACATATTATTAATAACAAAAATAATGAGAGAGAGAGAGTATTTTATAGATATATGTTTTCTATTTGTAAATATAAGGGGTGTATATTAACATTTTAATGTGGAGAATGTGAATAATAATTGAAATATTTCAATGTCAATTATATATATATGGGGAGCACGCAGTGAAGGGGTTACTGACTAGTAAAAAAGGGCAGTCGCGGATATCCTTTGGGCAGGAAATTTATGGGTAGGAGGCAGCAACCGTTTCTAAGCGCCTTCATCGAACTAATGCACCATCCATTATTAAACGTCATTATCATGGACGAAGAGCTAGTTGACTACTCTATTGATTCAATGAACTCAACACCAAAATGGAAAAATGATCGACCTGAGCGTCCAGCCAGGCATTCACCAGAGAACGCCCATGAACCAAATGACCAGGTTGGAGGGTATATATAATTGATATGGAGTATGATGTGTCCACCCTCAATGAACTAGGGTTTGCATAACTGACCCCTACAGTAGCTTCAAATTTTGATTACAATCTACAGAACGATCAGCCCCAATCGGTACTTAAGATATCGTCTCCTTCCGAGCTACAATATTGGGAATTTGAATAGGCTGCATATGAGACATCTAGTCCTGGAGAAACATTTGTGGCGGCTTGGGGTTTACTTGGTCATGAAGCAACTAAATTTGGCCTCGATAGCCTAGGCCTTAACATATATGGCAACCCAGGTGCCGACCGAAGGGTTTCTCACCCACAACACATGGTTAGAACCTCCAAATGTTTCGAGGGTATTTCCCAAAAGGTACCAGCCGAAGAAAAATACAGGGTATCAGATTCGAATGATAACCAGCGAGAGGCACCTGAACATACTGTGGAAAATCACTCCCAGAGAATGGGTGGAAAGAAGACTAAGTGTACTAAGGTGAGGGAGTGTGGAAGACTACTAGTATTTGGATAAGGAATCATTATGGTGCAGGTAGTAGACATAGAGAGCATGGGTGATCGTCAGCAAAGTTAGAGGCCTTAACTATTCCACAACAAGGCTAAAACGATGGACAGTCGAAATTTGGGGACACGTCCTATAGTAATTTCTGATAGTCCTCACCATGACACGAGGATGGTTTGCCCTCACTTTCACAAACCCCGACGAGGAAAATTGGGTACTTTCTAAGTTCTAGCACATTGAGATGATCTCGGTTTTGCTAAAGTGATTGGCACTAATATTTGACCCTAACAAAGAGATGTTGGGGGCAGGACCAATATGGGTCAGGCTACGAGGACTACCTCTGCAAATCTGGTTAGAGGATATATTCAGGTGTATTGGGGATGATATGGGGGTATGCCTAGATCATGACAGATCATACATTGAATCTGGGAGCATCGCCATTGCAAAAATATTAGTACACATGGATACTAGAGAATGACTCATGGAAAGTATCTGTTTGCAATATTGTGAATTCATGAGATGGAAGATCCTGGATTATGAGGGGGTTCCATTCCAGTGCTGGCAATGCCATGCAGCTGGCCATTTATACAAGGATTTGTGTTCATCATATATGTTAATATCGAGTCTCCGAAGAGACAAGCGACTGTGGGCACACAAACTCAAATAGATATTGGATTGACCCCTCCACAAAATCCATCAACAGGACCCCCAAGGCAATGGAGGGATACTGGGAAGACTCTTTGACAACCGCCTACTCAGCCTTCTTCATCAAGGGTCACAAGACCTTACTCTTCTAGAACTGGTTTGATACCTGCTATTACACTCTCATCCTCTCCTCCCATACCATGTCATGTTTTTAATTCAGTATATGCCAATTTACCTCTTGTTGCATCGGGTTCTAGTCTATCTGCATGGAATTTGAGTCTCATCACTTGTCCTGTTGCATCGACCCATGCACCAACTGAGCTACTAATCCTACCACTATGGAGGGTTCCCTATCCTCTCATACAATATGGGATGAATCATTGGGCAATAGCTCCCAGCATAGATATAATCTCAAATCCTTCACCCACCCCAAGCCTCAAATTACCTTCGGCCTTGGAGATGACCCCCCCCCCATAAACCTCAGAAAACTCCTAGGGGAAGGCAATCCTACATATCGAAGGCTATCCAATGGGATGTGATTGAGGTTACAATTGGCATACAAACCTCCATCGATTGGGTTCTTAGAGCATAAGACAACCTTGAATTGGTTACCCCATGAAGTGCCCATCTTTCAACTGTAGGGGTTTGGCCAGCCTAGACAAAAAATTGGCCCTAAGGAGACTTTTTCAATCTGAAAGATTAGATGTAGTAATATTCGTACAAGAGACATTGGGATATGGATATGCGATCAACACTATTCTGACATCCATCCTACCTGGATGGACCTTTCATACCCTTAATGTGAGGATGATTGGGGAGATGTGCTAATGGCTTCAATAACAGAAATATAAAGATTGAAAACATTTGGTGATGTGAAGGAGTATTGGGAGAAAAAATCATATATGTTGAACATGACACCCCACTCCACTTGATCAATATATATGGGCCCTGTCACAACTGTGTAGGCTTCTGGGATAAAATGATAGCTTCACCATTTATGAATAAGGACAATATCATCATTGGTGGAGATATGAACTTCTCATTGGGACATGATGAATCATGGGGCTAACAAGCTCATACTGACCCCCTAACTGACTACTTTGAGCACCTATTGGACTCACATAGTCTCCTTCATGTAGACATGGCCAAAATTCAACCCACTTGGTGCAATAGGAGAATCAAGGATGATGCACTCCCTCGAAGATTGGACCAATTTATCATTAAAGTACAATTGGTGGATCATTGGACAAAATAAGACATTAGGTGGGATCTAGGGGAATTTATCATCATTTCCTAATTTTATCTGAATTCATGAACTCAAATTGTAAGCCAAATACTCCTTTCAAATCCAATTCAACTTGGCTTGAGGAAACTGAATTACAAAATATTCTTAAGTGTTGACACCTAATCCTCACGATTGGGTGAATTCATGTAAATAATTAAAATAGGAATGTGGATAGTCATCAAAAGATGAACTGAACTGTCACATCCTCTTGTATATAACAATAACATGCCTCATGGAATAATACGAATTAGTTTTCTGCCAAAATGGAGTTACTCCAGGCCTGACATGGTATCAGAGCTAGCTCTTTTTAGCCTTTGTGTCCCTTGTAACTCCCTGTCGGCTCTCCATATAGCTGAGAAAGTTCTTCATAAATTAGTTGCCCCACTGTCTGACTGTTCAGCTCTCTGACTCATTCATAAACGTTTCTGACATGGTAGCTGCACCTGACATGGTATCGTTGCATACTATGACTGTCCAGATGACTGATTCATAAACGTTTCTGCCATGGACGCGGGCTTTGCCAGAGAGTTGCAGTCTACGACCCCTTTCTAGATTCCAATCTCTGTGTAATATATTCGTCTCTCTATTTTTGCTGTTTGATATGATTATGAGGCTTTGAAGTCTATCGCATACAAATCTTGAGAAATGAACTGCTGTCTCTCCAAGCTGTGATGGAAATGCTTCCCGATCCAGATTACAAAAGTTCTGAGTCTCAATTCAATTCAGAGCCAAACTATCAAAGGTAGTCTCCATATTTTCGTTTCTCCTTTGAAAATCCTCTGAGAGCGAGACTGTAACAGAATTATTAAACGCAGGAATTTTAAAGTGTTTGAGTTCATATTATCCTGTGCTTCAAATTTCAGACCGTTTCCATGAATCTCACTTGACAATTTATATTCTCTGGCCTGGAATAAGGTTATTGATTTCTAATGGTTGACTGATGCAAAGATTGTTAAACACGAGAGGTAATTTACTGCGCGTAGGATTTCTGGCACCAGAATATTTTTGCAAGTGAAATAGACTATAAATAAATAAATGAAAGTTGGGGCCGAGTCTTCGCCATTTCTTCCCAGAAAACCTCACATTACCCCGTGCTGTCAGCAGAACAACACGACTGAATGATGATCACCAGCCTTAAAAGCTTTCTCAAATTCTTCTCAGTGGGGTACTAGAGAATACCGCCTTTTGTTTGCATTCGGGTGTTGGAGTGAAATTCCATTCTAGTGACCGCCAAGAATCTCAATCTGAGATTTCAAGAACAAAACCAGGGGGCTAATAAAGAGAGAGGGAAGGGGAATTTTTGAATGCAAGAGGGAGCGCGCATTAATAATAAGATCACATAATATGTAGCACAATATTTGGTGGAGGTAGAAATGATGCGTTGAGCCCTTTTAAAAGAGACTGTATAGCGTGTGCATTGAATGATTTTTATTGGTAGCTATGTACATTTTTATTGTATATTGGCAGAAGTATTTTTTCTATCAGCAAAACTAATTTTTTACAGAATGCATTCAATCATATCCATGGTGGGAAAAGTTCTCACTGGCAAGGAGAACTATCCTGAATGGTCCCAGACGATAAAACGCACCCTCATTTTCAATGAGTTGTGGAAAGGAGTGTGTGTCGGAGAAGGAGGTAATGACCCAGTATAGCCTACCTCAGAGAAAGAGCTCATCAATTGGGAAAACAAGAACAGCAAAGCTTATGCATTAAACGCAGCATCTATAAATGAAGAGGTGAGTCGCCATATTTCATCATATTCAACTGCCTTTGAAGCCCTACAAAAGCTGAAAGAACTCTATGACTCACATTCTGAACTTGAAGTTGTCCAACTCATGATTAAACTCTTCACTCTTGAACTGCAAAATAATGATCCTCTTGCTCTTGCATCTGAAGTAAAGTCTATAATGCATGATATCAAATCCACTAAGGTTGAATTGGATATTCCTCTTATTGCTTTTCTCAAGGCACTTTGTCCTACTTACTCCAATTATCTTGAGTCATTGCAAGCAAATGGAAATCTTAAAGATATAACCTTTGACTCTCTTGTGAAAATGTTTGCTGAAAGAGAGAAAGCTTTCCAAAAGAAGACAACCCCTGAATCTTTTGAAGAGACTGTGTGCCTTACTCATAAAGAAAAGCATCCTGCTCAAGATTCTACAAGAGGAAGAGGTGGACGAAGAGGAAGAGGAAGATATTTCAGAGGCAGGGGGGCTGACATTCTCAAGGAGAAAAGGCAGATCTGCATTGCATTCACTGCAAAAGAAATGGATCACATGATGCCTCTACATGCAAGCTACCATGGGAAAAAATTGAGCAGAAAATAAACCAACAGAAATGTAAAATTGATGATACAGACAAAGGTAAAGCACCTGAATCCGCTCACTATATTGAGGCACAATGTAACATTGGAGTAAATGAAGATATGTTTAATGCTTCACTTGCTTCTTGGAAAAACGATTGGTTGCTTGATTCAGGAGCAACCTGTCACATGACTCATAGAAAAGATTTTTTTGAAGATTTCACTGACAATGTTGATGGAGCAGTATACATTATAGATCAGTCAAAAATCAATCCATCAGGGCTTGGCACAATCAGGCTTAAACTGCTTGGTCTTCCAGACTTTCTTCTGGATCATGTTCTATATCTCCCACAGCTCAAGAGAAACTTGTTGTCCTTGGTCCACATCTACCAGCAAGGTCACTCCATCCATATGTTTGATGGCAAGCTTGAGGTAAGAAAAGCATCTGAACACTCACTTGTCATGAGGGGAATAGAAGAAGAAAGGCTTCTCAAACTGCAAGGAACCTCTACTCATGCACAACATTTCTCATATATTTCTCATCATGAAGAAGGTACACTTCCATCAAGTTTATTATGGAATGCTAGATTTTTACATTTAAACTATGACAGTCTCCGCTTATTGAAGAAAAATGGTGTTGCTGGTTTGCCTACAATTCCTAGGAAAGATAAGCAATGTGATGCTTGTATTCTAGGAAAGCATAGCAAACAGTCTTTTCATGATTCACATTCAAGAGCACATAGGAAGCTTGAACTCATTCATTCAGATTTCTGTGGTCCAATGCATGTTCCTTCTGCAAATGGAAATAAATATATCATGACATTTATTGATGACTACACCAAAATGTGTTGGGTTTATTTATTGAAGAACAAATCTGATGCTTTTCAAACATTCTAGAATTTTCATAAATGGATTGAAGATGATGCACAATCTCATATTGGGTCTATTCACACTGATAATGGAAAAGAATATACATCAAATGAATTTGAAAACTGTCTTCGCCAACATGGGATCAAACATCAAACAACTGTGCCTTATAATCCTTAATAGAATGGTGTAGCTGAAAGAATGAATAGAACAATCTTGAATATGGTACGGTCCATGCTTTTCTTCAAAAATGTAAAGATAATGTTTTGGGCTGATGCTGTTCTATGTGCTGCATACATAAAGAATATATGTCCATCTAATGCTATAAGAAACAAGACTCCTTATGAATTGTGGTATGGACATGTTCCTTCGGTAAACATCTCAGGGTCTTTGGTTCCACCTATTATGCTTTGATACCAAAGGTACATAGAAACAAACTTGGTGCTAGAAGTCGTAAGTGTATCTTCCTGAGGTATTCAAACACCTCCAAAGCATACTGCCTCTATGATGAAGTAAATAAGAAGATTGTTGTATTCTAGAGATGTAATTTTTCATGAATCATCCAAATCTAACAATGTTGTTGAGCGGCAACTTGATCGCTTGGATAGATTCGCAAAAACAAAATCATTTCAAGAATTTGATAATCAGATTCCACATCTTGAAGGGTGGATTCCTATACTAGATCAACATGTGGAATCTTCTTCTGAAGAACACTCTCCCCTGCATGAAACTCCAAAAACGGATGATGCTTTAAGTGATGTAATTGATAGAATTGGGAGACTTAATCTTGATTCAATCCCAACTCAATCAACAGAGCAGCCTAGACCATCTCAGAAAGGTCCCCCAAAGTGGCTGACGAAGACACTTGAAAGTGTTCATCCTGATGAATTTGGAAAAACAGGAACCAGAAATTCAAACCGACAAAATGGAGGTGATGTAGATGACTCTAATTCACCTGTTGATATGGATGTTTCTTATGATTGTTAATTGAACTTGTCTACATATTTTGAACCAACTTCCTTTAAAGAAGCAGCTTCTCATGATGAATGGAAAGAAGCGATACAAAAGGAGTATGATGCCCTCATAAAGAATGGCACTTGGAAGCTGGTTGATCCTCCATTTGGAACCAAACCAATTGGCTGGAAGTGGGTCTACAAGAACAAGTACAAAGCTGATGGCTCACTTGACAAGCACAAAGCTAGGCTTGTGGAAAAAGGTTTTTCATAGAAAGAAGGGTTCGATTATGAGGAGACTTTTGCCCCCACAACAAAATGGGCCACCATCTAGACACTCTTTGCACTAGCAGCCCAGAACGGTTGGAAAGTCCATCAAATGGATGTAAAAACTTCTTTCGTGAATGGAGATCTAAAAGAGAATGTTTTTATGTCCCATCCTGAAGGATTTGCTATGAAAGGACATGAACATAAAGTATGCAAACTTGTGAATTCCTTGTATGGCCTCAAACAAGCACCGCGAGCCTGGTATGAAAAACTAACTGAGCATCTTCTGAAACTCAAGTTCAATCATTTTGATCTTGACGATGCAACTTTATTTGTCAAGAAAATTGGCAAAATAGTTGTATATCTTATGGCATATGTAGATGATCTTTTAATGACAGGGAACAATGAAAGCTACATTGCATCCATAAATAAGGAATTGGGGAAAAGTTTTGAAATGACTGATTTGGGCTATGTTCATTACTATCTTGGCATTGAAGTAACCCAACATCCAAAGTCCATATTTCTTTCTCAAAAGAAATACATTGGAGATTTGTTGAACAGGTTTGGCATGATAGAGTGCAATCCTCTTACTACCCCAATGGAACAAAACTTAAAGCTCACATCTATTGAAGGAAAGGAATTTGAGGATGCAACAAAGTATAGACAGCTTGTAGGAAGTCTCAACTACCTAACTACTACCAGACCAGACATTTCATTTGCTGTTGGAATCCTCTCCAGGTTTATGCAAAAGCCTTGTGAGGGACATTGGTCTGCTGCAAAAAGAGTTCTAAAGTACTTGAAAGGAACTCAAGACTTTGGAGTCAAGTACACACAGGTGGATGACTTCAATTTGATCGGATACTCTGATTCATACTTCGATGGAGACAAAGAAACTAGGGTATCAACTTGGTTATGCTATGAGTCTTGGATAAAGAGATGTCTCCTGGAGATCACAAACAATAAGTTCCAGCAGATTCCACAACAGAAGCAGAATACATGGCAGCAGCTGAAGCAACAAAATAAATTGTGTGGCTGAGGAAAATTCTTGAAGATTTGCAGGTAAAACAAGTACAATCAACTCCACTCATGATTGAAAACACCTCTGCAATAAAGTTGGCCAAGAACCCAAAATTCCATGATCGAACAAAGCACATTAATACTAAATATCATTTGATCCGACATCATGTTAAGGCCAAAACAATCCATCTCCATCATTGTTCCACAATCGAGAAAATTGCAGACATCTTCACCAAAGCGCTTGGAAGGGAAAAGCTTGAAAGATTCAGAATGATGCTTGGACTCACCAACATCCCTTCAGATTAAGGGGGGGAATGTTGACACCTAATCCTCACGATTGGGTGAATTCATGTAAATAAGTAAAATAGGAATGTGGACAGTCATCAGAAGATGAACTGAACTGTCACATCCTTTTGTATATAACAATAACATGCCTGATGGAATAATAAGAATTAGTTTTTTGTCAAAATGGAGTTACTCCTGGCCTGACGTTAAGGAATCATGGATCCACTGCTACCAAGATTCCAACTCTTCACCAACCACAGTCATTGATGAGAACTAGTATTGTAGAAAGAATGTTGCAACTCTTGGGGATACCAGCTTTACTTTATCAACCCGGGGTTCATACAAACTTGGAGGTGACAGTCCTAACACAAGTAAAAGTGATGGTTCTGCCCTTTTGTCACTGTTCAGCTGGTGGGGTACCACTAGGGTTTTTCAAGCCAGACATCTATGGATTTAGAAGAATCTTGATTATTAATGAGGAAAAGAAAAATCTTGTCTACTGCACTAAGGAAAAATATTGAAATCCAATGCTAAAACACACCATTTCCTAACTAACTTCTAAGAGACGATGCTTCAAGAAGAATGCTAAGTTAACATGTATGAAATTCTACTGTCCTAAGAATGTAAGTTCAAAACATCAAACATTACTACTGTGAATGTAAATGTCTAGAATAAATCTATTTTTCTTTTTATTTTTTTATGGAAGAGTGTGAAAGTTGATCACTTTAGGTGATGTGGTAGGTGGCTTAGGAATGCTGGTGAATGTTTGGAAGGTTTGGGAGACCCTTAGGTCACCTTGTTTGGCTTCCTAGAGGCTTTTCCCTCAATTCAGCCTCAAAACAGGCCACTAAAAGATGTCGTAAAAACCTACAGGATTCCCTATATTTCTACAGGAGACAGCTGAGAGAGAAATGATGGGTGTTGAAGGTGATGGAAGGCTTAGTGAAGGTGGCTAGTGTAGGAATTTACAGGGTAAGTTCCTCATATAGAACTCCAGAGGACACTACTCATAGATAGATCATAGATCAATACACTAGTATTATTGACATGGTTAAAATCCTCAAAGAGGCAAATAGTCCACGGCCTGAGCCAACATGGCCACTTCAGGCAATTTATTAATAAAACAATAAAAAATTACATAAGCTTCTCTCATGAATGGTCACCTTACAAATCACCCTCCATGATCTTTAAATAGATATCATGGACCAATTGGGTGTTAAGCCATGGATCAAGTGTCAGTAATACCGAGGAGAGAATGAACCGTCAGATCACTTCATGTCTAGAACATATCGTGACTGTCAAATTGTAAGTTACAAGTACATAGTAAAGATACACACTTTGCCTAACTCTACACTAGACAAAGCTATACTTAACTATTTCCTATGTGTCAGAATATCCTGACATCCGCCCTTAAGAACAACTTGGGATAGGATTGAAAGATGTACAAATATGACACAATAGGAGAAGGAAGGAGGCAATAGAGCCTATCCCCCCTTAGTGACAACTTCCTGAATTCCAACCATAAATCGAAGTTTAGTAAACTTCGCCTCTAGGAGAGCCTTTGTAAATATGTATGCAACTTGATCATCAGTTGAACAATATTGCACTACAAGAACATGGTCATGAATGAGCTTTCTGATGAAGTGCATGTGTAGTTCAATGTGTTTTCTATGCTAATGTTGGACTAGATCTTTGCATAGTTGAATGGCACTTTGATTATAACACCAAAGTGTAGTCGAATGTTGCTGCTGAAAGCCAAACTTTGAGAGGGTCTAATGAAGCTACAAGGCTTGCTTACTAGCTTCTACACTGCCACAATCCTCTGCTTCTACTAAAGAAAAAGAAATGGTACTTTTTTTCTTGCAAGCCCATGTAATAGGTCCATAACCAAGAGTGAAGACATAACCTGCAGTATGTTAGGGCCTAAATCTACCTCAGGCTAAGAAAGGTAAGATCTAGGGTAACATCAAACCACGCTTAACCTGGTAGCTAGCCCTACCAGGTCGAGAGAGGGCTCTCTCCTTGTCAATCTCAGAAAATATGGCCAATGAAAGCTTAAGATGACTGATGTAATGACTAATTTTAGGCTAGGTATGTGTACAGAGGTGTTTTATTGAATTTGATGATGTTTTGTTCGCTCAAATGTGAAAGGCAGATTTCGGCCTGGGGAATGAGGCTCAATTTTGCAGAGATCTCTATGGGGCAAGGTAGGAAAGTAATTTGGTACTTCAAATTGAGTGAGATGGAGAGATTTTAGACAAACAAGGAGTTGAAAAGGGCATGAAGAACTCAAGGATCCTTTTCAATTAGCTGAAAACATAGATAACTAAGCCAACCCTGGGTAGAGCACTGCAATTTCAATGTATTCTACCTTTATCCTTGTTTGATTTAGTTAAGATGAAATAAAGAGAGAGATGGCATACATAAAACACATGTAGACTTACAATTACAAAAGAAAACACAATACCAAATCAAGATTCCACATGAATCCCATAGAGTGCTGCAAACCACTGGTCTATTCCTTAGCCAAACTACTTAAATGAGTATACAATAAAGCTCCAAGCTTTCCCAAAAGTCCAACCATGCTAATGACTGAAAAATTACAAGATATATGCAACCAACAACTCATCCTAGCCTCTAGGGGTCAAGCTCATAAGATTATAATTTGTTCCAACAAAATCTAAACTGGGAACTAAAAAGTAGGCAATGGAATAGTTTACCTTTAGAAACAAGGAGACTGATTGATTCAGTTGCAAACCACCTTTTCATGTATGAATCTACCTCTATGAGTGAAACTTTAGCATAATTACATCAAAATCCATCAATTCATATTAAATTACATCATGAGTTTGACATTTAGAAGAAGAAAAGTCAAACTGTGAAGAAACTAGGCGAAAAACAAAGTATTTTTTGTCAAACTAAGCAAAATTCCTCCAATGCACCACGCTGATTTCCCTATGCATAGCGTCTTTTTGCACCTGATTTTGGAGGTCTTATCGGTGTCAAAATTTTCTCCAAGTGGACTTTTTGGAAAGGTCTACCTGTCTACTTTCCAGAACGAGTGGAATTTTTGAATTTAGCCTCCATTTGCCCCTCCAAAACTGATTTCTCCCAAGACTTCTTCCTGTGTGTCAAAAAAGGGGCAGAAAGGTCATTTTTGGGGTGTTGTTGACCTTTTTGGATGCCCAAAACCTATCAAAATTTCTTGGCCATTTGTGAAAATGCATATTTTTCATGAAAAATCCAAATATGTTGAGTTTTCCTCAAAATGATGTCTCCATCAAAAGCGAGCGCCAGGTGGCGTGATGCATTGGGCAGAAAAGTCTGTTTTTTAAGCCAAAAATTCAAAAATTACAAAAAGTGTCCCAATTTTTTTTAAATTTGGGTTCAGTATCCCCCATTAAGTGCTATGCTAGGCCAAGGAAGCCTTGGCCAAGATCTGAGGTTTATCTTGCTCTTTTTGCCTCCTTGAAGCCTTCTTCAACTTGGCCTTCAAGTTCCTGATTCTTGCTTGGCACACCATATTTCTTGAAAAGTAGTGATATGCCATGTTTCTCAACATATTTTTCTTGTTGATGGCCTTCTCCAAAATCCTCTCCAAGTGGATATTTTTCCTCTCTAACCAAGACACACAATCAACATTGATTTCTTGTTCAAGTGTGGTGAACTTGACTTGCCTCCTTTTGGCAGCTTGCCGATTTTCTCGTAGGTTTCTTAGCTCCATTATGGTTTGTTGATCCTCTTGTTGTTTTTTTATTTGCTCCAGATATTTGACTATCCACTTGGCTCTTTGTAGGTTGAGAGACAAATGCTTAATGTCGGCTTGTTTCTCCTGGATGATCTCTCTAAGCTTTGAGCTTTGTGAGCCCGAATCGGTGTCATCATCCTAAAAAAGAATAAAATCTGTCTCCTGCCCTCTTGAAGGCCCCTCATCCTGTAATGGCCACTTGCCCTTGTCCTGTACCTGCTCTGCTGATGGAGGAAGTGAGACCCCTTCCACTCCGGGTGGAGATAATACTCGATTTACTGCTACAAACAACCTTCTAGTGCCCTTTTGGCAGGTGACATATACTCGCACACTAGCGGTTTGTGTCTCATGAAGCTCCTGCTGATGTGAAGGTTCACTCGTCTAATGAAAGGCTACTAGAGGTAATTGAGGAGCGGTGAAGACCTCATGTGAAATGAAATCCTCCCATGAGATGTGCTGTAAACCAAGCTGATGCATGACCACAATCTTGATTAGTGCAAAATGATATATGTTGTTATATTGTTGCTGAGGAGTCTTCTTGTGCACTAAGGTGGTCATCTTTTCAATGTTCTGGCAAATAAAATAGGGGAGGTTCATCATTCTCACCCTAGTGAAGTGCATCGACAATATAATATGGTAGGCATACAAGCGAGAAAATTGGTCGTCACAGCTATAATACTTAATTATGAGTTTCATCAAGGAAGCATATGAATCTTTCAGATACCGGAAAGGAAAAACTCTGCTGAGATGTCTTAAATAGCTAGCCTTGATGTAAGGCTCATAATGTTCCCTGTCAATCTGTTGCCTCTTATTCCACTGCTCACGAACATTGGGAATGCCAGTTTCTAGAGAAATAGACTACGGTGTCAAAGTGAATGTCACACCTACTATAGTGACTTGGCCATTTTGAAGATGGAGGATAAACAACCTAGCCAACTCATGATGGTACTGGACTCTCTCGACCATCTCACAGAACTGATAACAGGATTGGTGTTGAAAACATGTGACAACAAGAGGACAGGCTTGCAACTCGGCAAGTGAAGTAGGTTCCTCTGGTATATGTTTGCCACCCTTGTGAGGTATTCTTGGTGCATGCATTTCTCTAGGAGAATCACTGTGTGTCTCCTCATCTCGGTCATAGGAGGGATCAGACTCCATGTTTGCTAATGTGTGAGTTTTCTTGATGAGTATGAAGAGATTTATGGTGTTTTCAATTTTCTGCTACCAAGGATGAGAATGTATGAGGGACTGTGGGGGGAGAGGGTACGAGGGGTTTTGGGAATGATATTGACAAGTTTTTTAGGAAATAGGGGGTTTAGGGAATAGTATGTAGGCTTAGGGACAACAATTAGGGTTTAGGAATTTGTAACTAGGGTTTGGGATAGTGGGAGTTAGGGATATGGGAATTAGGGAATTTTAGGAATATGGGAATTAGGGAATGAGTGGATGAAACTGAAAAATGAATGGAGGAGTCAAAGAGTGAGGGAGTGAAGGAGTGGACTTGGTAGCAAAAAACACAAATGCAAACCATAGGCAATTATTTTTGAGCAAAAATTTCAAAGAGGTAGGGTTTGAGTTCTATCACAGTAAACCACCATAAATTTTAAGAAAAACTCTTTCACTAGCAATGTAAGAAGGCTTGACTTACTTGCCCATAACTTGATAAAGGTTTTAGTACTCCATCAATTGAAAGAGAATAACATGACATGGGACACCTTCATTGAGGCAGCCTTGAAAATGCATATAACCACTTCACCAAGCCAGCACCAAACCATGTCAGTACAACCCATGGAGGTGGGGTCATCAAGCAAACATGATCAGCCTAAATTTTCCAAAACCCACCTGAGCCTATCTATCTAGCCTAAATTCCTTTACATTCCAGTCATCTCTTGGTTGTGATTTCATGGAGAGAGCCCTCTTTGGCTTGGTAGGGCTAGCTACCAAACTAAAAGCTTGCCCTTTGGTTACCTCCATCGATATCTTCATCAACCTGGGACATTGTGTAAGATAATGGAGGGCATGACAACTAGGGAGTGCTAAGGTGTTCTAGTTAATGTAAGGTTCCGAACTCATGGAAAAATGTAATGCTAGTTGTGAGGTCATGACTACCAAGGTGTGTTAGGGAATGCTAGGGCATGCTAACATGTGCCAAATAATACAAAGACATGTCAAACAAGCTAAGATGTGCCAAGTGCTAAGGCATGCCAAGATGTACAAGGGTGTGACAATGCATGCTAGGGACTGTCAAGGCAACAGAAGGGAGGAAAATGTTAAACTACAAGGAAATGAGCACATAATATGGTTAATAAGTCATCAATTTACCATTTCCATGAGGGGCGTGCTAGCCACACCAACACTATGTTTGTTGTTGGGAAAAGTGTCCATTCAAAACGCCCCTATCCCACTCTAAGGTGTGATAGTGCCTTAGCAACAAACAAGGAAAACTATTTTTGTATTCTTCTTTATGAAATGTAAACGAAGAGGAAGGATGTAACTAACCTGTGTCTTTCGCTAGTTTGTTGATCCAATCGCTCTCCTCTTTGTTTGCTTCCCGCTGCCTGCTTCCTCACTGGTCCAGCTTCACCAAGTTCCTGCAAGATCACAGAAAGGGAAACTACACAAAAGACATAGATTTACATTCATAAAAAGCTTAGGATCAGATTAAGCTAAACATGCAAATATAACAAAACATCATTGATATACAAGCATATAGGAGAAACTCAAATAGTTTTATTGATATGATAAGAAAGTCCAAGAGGAGATACAACCAAGTGAGTCCCGATCCAGCATCTACCTCCCAGCAAAGGAGTCCCTTCCTCTCCTCCAACAAAGCATAAATCACCCAATGTACTAATCTCAATCTCAAACCAACAGCAATTCTCTGCAAAGTACAAAATTCCAGCCTCTGGATCTCTGGGATGAGGGATCCATATATAGATGTAAGCAGAGAAGATGAGTCAGCTTATGTTTTGACTTGTGGCTTCTCTCTGTCAGTTCTTGCTTCCACTTGGAGACTGAGAGCCTCTTACTCATCATTAGTCGAATTCAGTGAGGCAAGTGTCATTGGAGAAGATTCTGGAAGCTTCCATTGTCTTTCCACCTCGTTGAATGAGCTTGCCATTTGTCATTTCCCGCTCAATGCACCCTAGTAGTGCATTCACCTGTGTTGCAACGCACCTAGCTAGTGTATTTGGGTGCTTTGCAACGCAGGCAGCTAGTGGAGCCTCTGAATTGATCCTGATTTGACTAGTTTTGAGCAGTTTTAGGTGGAGAACTTCTGGGAGAAGCTGTCATTGGTTGACCTTGTTCCTTTAGGGGCAGGAACAACACTTTTAGGGACTTTGGATCCCTTGGATTATGGACATTTCATGCTCAATGTTGTAAGGCACAAAAATGTCTATAACAGTTGCCCCCTAAAGTATGAGGCCGTTTATCGGGTGAAATGCTTTATTAGGAGGATCCGAAGTTCTTTCAATGCTGGGAGGAGACCTGTAATAAGATACAATACAATACATTATTTTCATACTGTTTTCATGATCTAGCTGAGGTGGGCATTCCCATGCTCAGCTTTATAAATTCATTTTTATGTACATAGGACAGACAATCGTCTGATGGTAGACTGATGATTCTGATGAAATCATCATCCTTTTGGTAGGATGATTATCTGTGCTGCAATGTTGTACATGTCAATGTCTTTATTTTTCCTGAATACATATCGCAGCCCGGATGGATGAAACTAGATCCGGGGTCTTCAATCTCGTCCGATATTCACTCTAAGTACAAGTCGATCCATGTGAGAAATGTTCTGAAGTCGAACATGGAAAGACATCGCTTGGTTACCAGTCAATGATGTAAACTGTTAACAAGCGCGAGAGGAATCACCGATAATGATAATGACCCTCAAGGTACTGCAGTACAATTCACGTGGTGTGAATAAAGGACTTGGCGTCGAACACCATGCAAAATATTTCAGTCGAAGGTCATTGATGTATACCTGTCACAGGAAGTGAGAAACTTGCCATTAAGGCATGCAAGCTTCAAAGTACTGAAGGGGTGTTCCTAGATCAACTTCTTGGATAGTGAGCTGATGTCGACAAGAAGCGATCCGTCAAAGGAGGGCCTTGATGTATCCCACATCAATGACACGGAACGGAGCAAATGATTTTGATGGAGGTGAAAACGATCTGATGATATATGGTTCAGGGTGGCGGTCATGAAAGAATGAAGTATAATGTATGGTAGTGGATGGAACACGGTTGACTTCTCTGGATGACTTCTCTTGAACATATCGGCGACACTTGTATGATGGATTGGTAGCATTTACCCCAAAGGTGGATGGTATGGCGAGACCATGGTGATGTGACCGGTGAATGAAACAACCCAACCCGACTCAGGCACGGAGCGGAAGTGTCATGTTCAAGAGCGACTTGCTACCAATAAAGGTTCTTTGAGTTTCTTCCCAATTTTTCCCCAGTCATTGCTGACCAGTACCTCTTTATTTTTGTCAAGCTTGAGGAGGATAACATATGCTTGTTCTATAATTTGCCCTTCGGGCAAACCCATCGCTATGTTTTAATGAGCCTAGCGATAGTGAAACTCGTTCTCGTCTAAAGACAAGTTTTTCGCTATTAATGTTTTTAACAAGTTTAATGACAAAGATAACTCGGTCCTTTTCATTTTTAGAGAGTCTAAAAAGGAACGAAAAGGTAACTCCAGAAGTCCTTTTTCGTCAACTAATCCCTTAAGTCCGAAAAAGTATAAAACAATACAGAAGGGATGAATTTTCAATAGTTTTAACGAGCCGAACAAAACAAGCACTCGATCTTTTTGTACAATAATCCCTCAGGTCCAAAAAGATTAAAATCTAGAGGAGGGATAGCACTTCTGGACGCTTTAACGAGCTGGAAGGCCAAAACCCGACAATCTTTTCATATTTTACGAGTCAGATGAAAAGAGCTTAAAGAAGACTCGTCTTTTGAGGAACGAGTGATAAGACGGGTAGCAACTGATTCCAGGTAAGGGTTGGAATTTTCCAATCACGGCAGTGTCACAAGGATGGCTAGTGAAATCACTCTTCGCAGCTGTTCCTCAAAATGGGTAAACAATCAAATGGAGGTGAATGATCGGCCAATGGAAAAGTGGAGGTGACGGTGCAAACACGACCAAGGCTTTAATGGCTGATAATGTTACATTCACGGTGGTTATTTACCGGAGGATAGTTCATTTTTTAACGAGCTTAAACGCGGGTCGAAACACTTGCTCGATTTTATGTTTATTTTTTAACGAGCATGAACTATATGTTAAATCGGCTCGATTAATCCAGTCATATGATAAGAATGTCTCATGTAAGATGCCATTTTTTATGGAGCTTGCGCCTTACAAAGCTTTGCCCCACATCCTTTCGTTATGCAAGTTCGGAAACGACTAATCCTACGAGTTTGAAGGGTTAGAGGTCCTAAAAATTTAAAAAATAAATAGCCGCCCCTAGCTTGCATTCCAAAAGGTTTGCATGCCCCCAGGTATAAAATATGATTTCAAGGTTACCCCTCAATTTGTAGACAAAACATTTGTTCTATTAGGAAAGGCCTACCTCTTTCAGGTTATTCAAAGGTTGTTTTATTTGTGGTGCAAACAAAACACTTCTTCGACGATGTCTACCGAGATAAACAAAGGTAAGCGGCGCCGACCCAACTTACATGACTTTGACAAGAGAATCTTATTCTAGAATAACCCTCTTCCAGCATGGGCGGGGTATAGACTAGTCATATTCTCCCGCAGAAACCTACCCTATACCCAAAGTTTTCCTGCCGAAGCAGACCAGGATGCATGCCCCCTGGGTTCCAGTCATATCCCTCCGAATTACTCGCGCTCATCGGGAGGACGGACCGTGGGTTGAGACATTTCTTGCGTGAAGAGACCATTTAGGGATGGTATATGACTATTTGTGATGCGTGATCCGGGAAATGAAAGCTGGTCCACGAGCTTGACCACTCTTTCTTCATGCAGAAAACACATTACTCTAAAGAGTGAGGAGACGATGGCTCCCATGCAATATATATAGTCTCGTCCAAGGAGTAGGTTATAATCCAAGGGTTCTTGAACGACCATCACATTCATTTGAATGGTCTTCCCTTTCAATGTTATGGGCTCATTGGGGAGGATCCCTAAAGGTCGACTGGTTCCTTTATCGAAGCCTGTCAGATTTCTCATTTAAGGCAAAAGCGATGGCGAACCAAGCGCTTTCCAAGCAATAGAGGAAAGGACACTCATAGATTCCCCTTCATCAATGATGGTGCCAGCCATGACCATTCTGTATATTTGGACGATAATTCTGAATGGTATGCTTGCTGGTAAACGGGGTCTGCTTAGTTGGTTCCAGTCGAAGGATACAACTAGGTTGCTTGGTGGTGGGACCGAGTAGACGGCCGGGTATGGCTCTGACGAACTTCCTTCCTGCGATAAAGGAATGGGTGGATTGCCCCCATGTTCGTCGGAGTCTGTGTTGATGAAGAGAATTTGGACGGTGCCATCCTTATCCTCTTCAGTGACTGTATCATCTGAAGATAAAACGTTTGAAGGCAAGACCGAGTCAACTGCCGCCTCGACCTTTTGAATTTCGTCTGGTATGGATTCAGTTGGTTTATCCTCAATGATAGATGCTTCAGCTGACCACTTGAGCGGGCCAGCTGGATTCTCAACTAACGAAGGACTCGGCAAGAGTTTTTTATATCCAGGAGGAAGTCGTAACGGTGAAACCGGACGATCTTCCAAGACTCTTTTAGCCTCGTCTAAGAAGGGACAATGGTGGAGGGCATGGTCGCCTTCGCACAATCTACAGGGAGGTCTAGCTCTCCCTTTTTGTCCTGGAACTTCACTTTCGCTAGTTGACGGTGTACTTTCAACATGGCCATCAGAGGTTGACGACACCGGATTGTGCAAACGGGGAGACCAGTCCCTTAATATCCGAGGGATGCAAGGACAATCTCTGTGAAAGTGGTCTCCCTTGCAGATGACACATGGCGATTTAGGCCTGGTCAGTGATGTGTGTGGATTTTCCTTAGACGACACTTGTTTTCCCTTATTTTCCTTTGGCTCCTTCTTCTTTTTCTCTTTCCTCTTCTTTTCCTTCTTCTCCTTAGGAACTTGGTTTTTAGTTTTACCAGTCTCGTCAGACGAAGAGGAAGGAAGAGAGGAAGAATTAGATGAAGTAGAAGGTGGGTGGGAAACTCTGGATTCGTCTAATTGCTGATTCGACTATTCAGGTATAGTGGTGTTCTGAACGACATTGGTTGAGAAGAGCCAGACCGGCAAGCCAATCGTCAGTCCTGGAAGCGACAATGTGGCCATATGGGGTGCACCAACATCTCCCCAAGAGGAGAAGGGACTAGGATTTCCACCAAGGGGAATTCCTTGGTTGGTAGGCTCCATTTTCTCAACCTAAAGATCAACGCAGGAAAAAGGGGTGATTATTCCGTTTAAAATAAATTTTAACGACGCTTGGACACAACTTGTTTTTTCAATTTTAAAGAGTCGAGAAAAAACAAAAGATGACTCTAGTCTCCTTCAACTTTTAATGAGCCTGAAGTGACAAGTTCTCAGATGGACCTTTTCCGTTAAGGAGTCTGAAAAGGAATGAAAGGGACTGCTATGGAGTTCTAGGTAGAGGATGTGCCAAACCAATCGCAAAACCGCAGAATACTTTTTAGGGTACGGGCGGTCAATCTTCCCAAATGTTGTGTTCAGTGCATTGCGATCAGTAGGGCGGCCGACACGGTTTCCTATGGATAAGGTTTTATGCCTATAGGGGTCTCCCAATATATACTCGACAGTACGTGGGAGCACAATCCGTACTGGCACTTATTGTCTCTCAAGAGGAATCACCCAACCATCAGTGAGGCCAACAGTTACCAGGTTTTACAACGCCGGAACACGTCTCTAGATTAGACCTCTATGTTGTACGTTAAGTTACAAAGCATTGTTAAGTTCATTCAATTTATTTTAGGTTGATCTTTCTTAGAAGTTTGCCTGTTTGGATCACCACGAGATGTAGATACAATTCCTAAATGCAGTCTAAAGATGATAAGCAAGCTTTTATCTCTTTTCAACAATGAAAATCCTAGCTACAAAGGGAAAAGAAAGACACAATCGTTTCTCAAAGAGCATAGAGCACACTGTAAATGCACTTTTCCTAAATCAATCCATACAAACTGTCAAAATGGAAATGCACTTGTGCATGTATTTGTTTTCACTTTCTTAATATTGATGCCTAAAAAGAAAGTTGTTGTACAAATTTGAATTTGATTTCAAGTGAAAACAGAAACAAGCTTCTTTTTGAAAAAAGACGATTACGACACTTTATGATTTTGAAGTAAACACTTGTTTCGACACTAGAAATTCATAAATTCAAACCAAAAGACAAAAGTAAAAGCATAATCATCTGTCAACAGCAAACAAACTCACTCCTAAGATCAAAACGACACTTACGACAGGTCTAGATCTAAGGGCGACAATATGACTAGTTTACTTTTGTAATGGGAAACTGCAAATGATGTAACAAATACACAAAAAAAAATAAAGTTTCTTTTATACAACTGAGGTGGAATTAAGGCAAAGAAAAGGGGTTTTCAGATAGGTACACACACTGATAACAAGCTGCAAAAATCAGAGATAAAACTGAGCAAAATGAAGCAGAGAACCACAGCTGCACAGGGCAAAGGCTGATCAACGCACCTGTTGCATAGAGAAACTGAATTGCAGTGCAGGTAGCCCTCTCGGGACCTATGTTGAAATGCAGAACCTCTTCACAGAGCCTGCGCTGAAGCAGAAACGAGAATTGTCTCTGGGTTCTGGGTCACGATTTGCAGTTTAATCTACGGTTTTTGGCCGGATAAAAGCTATTAATAAGGTACAATTAGAGGGATGATTTAAAGGAGGACTAAGAGCTATCATAAAGGGCAATTAGCACATTTGTGGATCAGCTGTTCAGATCATAAACAAGCCCAGTAAATGGACTAGAGTAGCAGATCTCTACTTTACATTTGTAAATGGCAAATGCAGTTCGATTCTCCACTCCTAAGTTTATGAGAAGAACAACAATAGAAACACAAATAAACTAACTAGATACGATCCCCAGCGGAGTCGCCAATTTGTTGTTGGGAAAAGTATCCATTCAGAACGCCCCTATCCCACTCTAAGGTGTGATAGTGCCTTAGCAACAAACAAGGAAAACTATTTTCGTATTCTTCTTTATGAAATGTAAACGAAGAGGAAGGATGTAACTAACCTGTGTCTTTCGCTAGTTTGTTGATCCAATCACTCTCCTCTTTGTTTGCTTCCCGCTGCCTGCTTCCTCACTGGTCCAGCTTCACCAAGTTCCTGCAAGATCACAGAAAAGGAAACTACACAAAGACATAGATTTACATTCATAAAAATCTTAGGATCAAATTAAGCTAAACATGCAAATATAACAAAACATCATTGATATACAAGCATATAGGAGAAACTCAAATAGTTTTATTGATATGATAAGAAAGTCCAAGAGGAGATACAAACAAGTGAGTCCCGATCCAGCATCTACCTCCCAGCAAAGGAATCCCTTCCTCTCCTCCAACAAAGCATAAATCACCCAATGTACTAATCTCAATCTCAAACCAACAACAATTCTTTGCAAAGTACAAAATTCCAGCCTCTGGATCTCTGGGATGAGGGATCCATATATATATGTAAGCAGAGAGGATGAGTCAGCTTATGTTTTGACTTGTGGCTTCTCTCTATCAGTTCTTGCTTCCACTTGGAGACTGAGAGCCTCTTACTCATCACTAGTCGAATTCAGTGAGGCAAGTGTCATTGGAGAAGATTCTAGAACCTTCCATTGTCTTTCCACCTCGTTGAATGAGCTTGCCATTTGTCATTTCCTGCTCAACGCACCCTGGTAGTGCATTCACCTGCGTTGCAATGCACCTAGCCAGTGTATTTGGGTGCTTTGCAACGCAGGCAGCTAGTGGAGCCTCTGAATTGATCCTGATTTGACTAGTTTTGAGCAGTTTTTGGTGGAGAACTTCTAGGAGAAGTTGTCATTGGTTGACCTTGTTCCTTTAGGGGTAGGAACAACACTTTTAGGGACTTTGGATCCCTTGGATTATGGACATTTCATGCTCAATGTTGTAAGGCACAAAAATGTCTATAACAATGTTCCAATAGGTGTCAACTGCCAAGGGTCAATGCATTCTAAGTGCCAAATCTTCCTCCATTTATTCTCATTTAATTTCCAATAATTGATCTCAAATAAATTTAATATTAAACCATGCCAAAGCATACCAAGTCATCTCAACACGCGCCAAACATGCTTATAATACTTTCTAAGTGCCAACATGTGCCAAGTGATAATGTGCGTCAGTGAGTGTGATGCATGCTATGAAGTGGTAGAGCATATTGAAGAGTGCTAAGGTGTGCCAGAGAGTACCAATGCATGCTGAGGAGTGTTAGGGAGTACTAGGAAAACACAAGGGAGCACTAGGTAAAAATGCATGGAAGTGCAATAATATGAGGGTGTCTTGGTGAGTGTCAGTGAGTGCTAACTGTCATGCCAAGGAGAGAGTGACAAGGTATGCTAAGCATGAGTAAGGCATGCCATGGAATATCAGGGAATTTCAAGAAGTGCTAGATTGTGATAGGTAGTTTCGGGGTGTGCTAACATGTGCCAAATAGTGCCAAGGCATGCCAGGTGCTAAGACATGTTAGGATGTGTAGCATGCCAGAGTATGCCAATATGAGTCAAATATTTTCAAGGCAAAAACAGTAATAACCAAGCTAAAATGCAAGGAAATGAAGACATAATAGGGTAATAAGTTGGGACTTTATCTTTTTCAAAAGGGGCACGCTAGGCACACTAATAATATGTTCCAATACATGCCAAGTGCCAATGTGTGCCAAGTGCTAATGCTTGTCAATGCAATATTATGCCAAGGTATGCTAGGGCATGCTAGGGACTACATCACATGCCAACAAATGATAGGGAAGTGCTATTCTATGCTAGGGCATTCCAACATGTGCTTGGGCATCCTACTCATGCAAAGATGTTCTAGGTACATAGATGTTCCATGTACAAAGATGTTCCAAGACATGCGAGGTGCCAAGGAATGTTAGTGTAGTGTTACAAAGAATGTTAAGGTGTGCCATGAGTGTTGAGGAGTGATAGGTCTCTCTCATTAATAGAATTGACTGATCTTGATTATGTATTAAATAATATAGTTCCTACACACATTAGTGGAACTTTATTTAAAGGAAATTTTCTTGATAATAAACCTAATAGAGATGAATCATGTGTTGACTCATAGGACAACTATATTCTTATGACTTGAGGGAAATGATACACACTAATTACTTCTTAACAAATTGACTGAATATTATAACCACCATGACGTTGGACACATAATGAAAATTACTCCACAACAATGGTCTTAAATTGTTATATTTTGACAAAAAAATATAGTAACAAGTACATAGCATCATCAAAAACTCATTTGAATTATCAATGATGGGAAACATTTTTTGACTATCACTAAAAGTAACCAGAAAGATCATTGGTGAGGGTCAATAAAAGATCGTCACTAGAAGTGTCACAAAAGAGAGAATTAGTGATGGGTCTCTAATAACCCTCACCAAAAGTGTCACCAAAGAGAGAATTAGTGACGAGCCTTTAACGACCCTCACCAAAAGTGTCATTGAAGGTGGCTTTGGTGACAAACCTTAAAGGACCATCACTATGTTCACTTAAAACAATGATTTTTTAAAGATTGTCACCATATGTGACATTGGTGACGGACCTTAAAGGTCTATCACAGGCATGAAGCATCATCAAAAAATCATTGGAATGATAAATGATGACGAACATTTATTGACCATCACCAAAATTAGCGAGAAATGTCATTAGTGACGGTCAATAAAATATCATCACTAGAAGTGTCACCAAAGAGAGAATTAGTGATGGGCCTTTAACAACCCTCACCAAAAGTGTCACCAACAAGAGAATTAGTGACAGGCCTTTAACAACCCTCACCAAAAGTGTCATTGAAAATGGCTTTGGTGACAAACCTTAAATGACCATCACTATATACTCTTCCAACAATGCTTTTTTAAAGACCGTCACCATATGTGACATTGGTGACAAACCTTAAAGGTCTGTCACAGGCATGACCATCACCAATGACCTTTTTTGTTGTAGTGAACTCACCTATTAACATGCACATGGTTTTCTTGGGTACAGTTGAACCAACAACACACTGATGCATAGTGTCTATGTTGATCTTCAAGTTTGTGCAGTGGTCATGCACATCAACTTGCTGAAGTACATGTTCAACCCTGGTTGGACTTACTTCTTGTGTTCACCTTGGTGAGTGTGTTGAATGGGTTGGATTGTATGCACGCGCTGAATGACATGCATGCTGTTGAATCCCTTGCATACGATCAACAACACTACTCACCATGTCCTCTCGGTGTGAGCTGCTGGGATGGATTCTTAACTTGTATGGGCGCAATTTGATCCGTGAGTGCATGTTGCACCCACTGTTGTTCCTGTTCCTTTTGCAACTCATTCATCTATCTATCCAACTTCATGTTCTTCCCGAGATGTTGCGTTGGTACATCCAACTCCTTCTTTGTTCCATCTTATGCCTTCGCGTGATCATCATGTCACGCTGTCACTTCATAGCCAGAGTCTCCAAAGTTTCTTTCATCATCAATGGACCTTCTTGAGCTTGCAACCTTGTTCCACCTCCGTGTTGTCAACAACCCTTCTCTTGCATTCGTTTCATTTGGTATGCTGTCTTTAGCTGTTGTTCATGATGCTACTCGTTGTGATGTTGATGTTGTCATATCTTGATGTCCTTATCCATGAACAACTTGATGTCTTCGTGGGTAGGCAAGTCCATGGACACTTGATCAATTTCATCCCCAAGCATTCTCTGAACAGTGTCTTCATCTCTGCTCTCTTAGAAACCACTGTACCTGTACTTCTCGAGGCACATGAACACCTACGATACCTGGATACATGGAAAATCTCATAGCAAGCAATCTATCAGTCAAAAACCAAAATAAACATGAGAACTGACCTGCAGCAAACCTGGGTGATTGATCATGAAGGTTGCGTAATTTTGACCGGGAGGTCGGGAGACCGACTACCAAGACTACACAAGGCATAGTCCGGGTTGCTAAGAGACTGATTGACTATTGGGATTACCCATTGTGCAATTCCAGTTGTGAATGACTGCTGGCCTAGGGACAGATTTATGCAATTTCTTGGGCCAAGCAGCCACTGTCCTCCAGAGAAGTGCAAAATAGTCCTGGAGGCCAGTGTCAAGTAGGAATGCACAAATCTCGAGAGGAAGGTGAGCCTTCCTTTCCTAGATTACGCAATGCAGCCTTGGTGAAAGTAGAGCCCGAGCCAAGGTTGGCCCGACTCGCCGACTGACAACTGAAAGCAAGTAAGTCAATGAATGCATGGTGACATGAAGTGATAGCAGAAGTGATTAACAATGCATGAAAAACATGAATGAAAGATTCAACAAGAAGATCAACATGCATGTGGGTGAGATAGTTCATCGGTTGGACAAACATCAATGCAAAACAGTTTCATGCATTCGACAGTAGTGAGATAGCAACGAAAGCTGAAACAGAGCTAGGATAAGCTACTATACATGTAAATGACAGCAAGCATTCAAAGAAATCAAGCAAATAGTACTCCCAGAAGTGAAAACATAAAAAGTGACAGAAATGTAGCAGAAGGCGTGGTAAGCGAGCTTACCCCAAAAGAGCTGAGTTGAATGTGTCAACTGCTCCTAGATGTGATGTGGGATGTTAGAGATACAAGGTTTATGTGAGGAATGATTTCTACAGTGTCTGATTAATGAGTTTCGAAAACATCAAGGTTATGTGCACATGCCACAAATCTAGGGGAAGTGACACTTGGTGGGAGGTTTCTGAAATGATCCTTGCATGTAACCTTTGACTGCTAAACATGGATCCTTGAAACAAGGGATGCCTTTACATGTTGCCTTGGGAGAAGTAGCCCATGCATGCAAGTAATTTTTTCTCAGTCCATAAGGGAATCGGTCAACTCAGCTACACATGCAAGAGACTGCTAGACTACTAGAGAAAAATGCGCGTTTGTGGCTGGGAGTTGGGCTGGTTGCCAACACAATTTTCATAATTTATGGGTTGTGTGGCTGACTGTTGCCCAGATTTGTATAGATCCTAGGGTGAACAACCTACTATTGGGAAAATTTGTGCAAATCCTACTGGGAGGGTTGGCTCGCACGATAGCACAATCCCGTAGACCAGTAGGCTGCCAGAGAGGATTGCGCAATTTCTGGAGGGAAGTTTGGTTGCCCTCCAAAAATGCACAATTTTCAAGGGGAAGCTACTCAACCTATAGCTGGACCAAGTTCGAGTGAGTAGCCTATGAAGGGAAAAGATCAAACTGTGATTGACAGTTGTCTTTAAGCAAGAAAGACACTAAAGCTTGAGGACTTGACAAAGCAAGGCAAGCTATTGTGAAGGTTGGTAGGGAGGCTCCAAAATAGGCTAAGGAAAAATGTTGGAGGGTGGTTGTAGTGGCTACAACACTTGGTGACACACTAGTAGAATTCCAGCTCTCTGAATAGACCTTGTTCGTGAAAATGAGTCCAACACCTCCAGAAGTATTGTTTAGTTCTTCGCTCATCTTGGCTTCACACTAGCTTGATGTAAGATGTAGCATCTTCTAGACTCTTAGTCTATCAACACACATTCCAAGCGAAGGAAACATAGTTTTTTTTATTGGGGTTGAGGGGTACATAAGTGCATAAGCAGTATAGTCATCAGAGTCTTAGTTTCATCTTTGGTGTTGCTCCACTTCCAGTAGGACTAGATAGTACCCTGGTGGAGTCACATAGGAACACAAGCATGGCTCTACTGCCAGCGAGTTTGGTCAGTGTCCCAGCGATGTTACTTGCATCCCCTCCCAGTGCAGGAAACCTTTCTCTTCTTTTTCCTTATTCATTTTTTATTTTTGATTTTTTTTTTCATTTTTCACTGTGCATAACACTTATTCATTTCAAAGGCGAAAGGGGGATCCCAACTTATTGAGAGCAGAAGAGTTTGTTCCAGCAAAGAAGTAGTTTGTTGTATCTCTGACGTGCTTATTAAAGTTTTCCCCCTCACCTTACTCTACTTCACTGAGCTGAAAAGGGTTAACCCAAAAACAATCGACTCGAGAAGGTGACACTAGTTAGCACGCAAGCGTTGTGTTTTCACCAAGGTTCAATTCAAATATTACGTATTTTCCTTCGACGTATCATGGACTATAAGTAACAAGCTCATCATACAGAGGCAAGAAGACAAGTAACCAAGTAGTGATAGTTGTACAAGCCCTCTTGCACTTTACCCAGCTTGTTTCATGAGTCACACATGGTTTCATGCAAACTAACCTACGAACGAAACAAGCAAACGAACTAAAAATCAACAAAGAAAAGCAAGAGCAGAAGAAAAAATGAAAGCAAAGCAAGTAAGCAAACAAGCAAACAAACAAATTGGCAAACAAATCATGTAAGAAAACAAGCATGCAAGAAAACAATTGAAATCAAACACTACTACTACTCCTACACTAACGATGCATGGACCTAATCACCTGAAGTGATACTTCCAATGCAGCCACAGGCGCATTGGTAGACCCATGTGGGTGAAGGCTTGGTCTGCGAGTAACCCAGTCATGCAGACCAGTATACAAGAAATATATAATAGTGAAGATAGCCACACTTTGTGTTTCAAAGTGCCCATGGGACATAAGTGAGTGCATGTGCATGACAGATAGTACGTGGACTTATCCTAGTGATCTGTGACACTTACATGCAACTTTAAAGCAAAAGCACACTCTTGACTAAGACATGCAAGAAAACGAAAGAAGCAATGATAACTTATGTCGCAAACGAGTGCTTGCAATGTAAGACTCCTCACGACTATTAAAATTATTCCCATATAAATTAAATTAAGGTTTTAATAAAACTAAAAATGAGAATACTTTTATATTTAAAGATGTGAAATTTATCTAATACAGATATTAGTATGAACCAACATAGATCTATCTTAACTAAGGATCCAAGTGATGATAGCAAGCAAAGTGAAGGGAAGAGAGGGGGAGGGAGATAGTGACAAAGATGGAGGGTGGAGAGAGAGAGAGAGAGAGAAAGAGAGAGTGAGAGAGTGATGGGGGGAGACGGAGAGAAGGAGGTAGGAGGAAAGAGAGGGGAGAGAGAGAAGAAGAGAGGGGGGGGGAGATATGGAGTTGGAGGGGGAGAGAGAGGGAGGAAAGAACTAAGTCATAGGAAGATAGAGGTGGAGAGAGAGAGGTAGTGACAAGGGATATATGGATAGAGAGAGAGGGAGATAAGAACTAATTCATAGGAAGATAGAGGTGGAGAGAAAGACGTAGTGACAAGGGATATATGGATAGAGAGAGAGGGAGATAAGAGAGGAGGGAAGAGAGAGAATAGGTGGGAATAAAGATAGGGAGATAAGGGAAAGAGAGAGAGGGAGGCATAGAGATGGAGGGGGGAGAGAGAGAGTGATGGGGGGGGACAAAGTGAGTTGAGATAGAAAGGGAGAGAGAGGACTAGGATAGAGGAGAGAGATGAAGTTGGAGGGGGAGAGACATGGAAGGAAGAGGAAAGAAATAGAGGTAGAAAGGTAGAGAGAGAGAGCGAGCGTCAAGGGAGAAATGGAGAGAGGAGGGATAGAGGGAAGAGAGAGAGGCAGAGAAGAAGAGGGAGGGAGAGAGAGATAGATATGGAGAGAGAGTGTATGTTTGGGGGGTGAAATAGAGAGAGGGAATAAGAAAGAGACACATAGATACAAATATAGATATTATATAGTATTATACAACCAACCTAGATCCATCTTGACTTGGATCTATCAAGCGCCAAAAAAGGGGTTTGCACATCAAGAGATTGGATCCCTCTTGACACTTGATATGTCTGGGTTAAGATGGATCTAGGATGGTTTAATAAGTTTGTAGTTGTATTTGAAAAACTAACACTTTTTTTTTATGGTTGTGTTTGAAAACATTTTTTGCATATTTGGTGTATTTATCATAATAATAATAATCTAATTTTAATTTAATTTTAAGCTTACCATTTTTATGCAATGATTTTGTTGTTAGTTTATAGAGATAGACATGTTATACTTTTGGAATTTGAAAAGGAAACATGTGCTCTTAACTTGGTTTTATTGAAAACATTTATGTAAGAAAGAAACATGTCCTCTTAACTTGGTTGTATTAAAAACATAAGTGTTCTTGTATACTAGGTGGGTGGAAATAGGAGAGAGTATATGGTAAGTGGATTAAATAGTTAAAAACAAGTGTTAGTTAAGGAGAAAGTTACAAAAATTTTAAAAATAGGCTATATTGGGTTAGGATATTATTGTTTTGGGACATCTAAAGTTAAAGGTACATTTTATGGAGGTGTAGTCTAAGCCCTTGGGTGTAGAGCACATCTTATGGGCATGTTGGACTTTTGGTGTGTGTTAGTGGTGTCAACCAGTGGTGGAGAGTCCAACCAATGAGTAGGAAAAGTTGTTCATTTACAAGGTTGGCATCAATAAATTATTCTGCCTCTCTACCCAACTCTAAGATGAGGAGTGTGCATAATGGACTTATAATTGTAACAAATTGAAAATATTTGATTTTCTTGAAGTTCAAGGGCTTGAAGTGGTTGCCTCAATCTTCAAATCTTTAAAGGAACTATGTGTTTTTCAATTAAACCCTTGTGTTCAAGGAGCTGCAAAAGAGGAAGGCCTTATGCCTATTTTTAAGGGGTTGTAATAACCCTGGTCTTGTGGTAAGTATGTAGATATGATGCTAATGGTCATGATATTAGTACATTCACATACATATTGTAAATATTTCCTATCACCTTGCATTGTATAAATATGATAAATATTTTGTGGTTACCCTGATGTACATGTTGAAGTTCCACTTGCATTATTATGAGAAACACTTCTCAGTTATCCTTGTGTACATGGGGGAGATAATAATTACTCTATACCCACAAATATAATAGTGAATAACGTCTAATTGAATCAAAACCCTAACCATTGACCCAATCTCCATTGATGAGGCTTCAACCAATGGTCCTTCCTTAAGCTAACCACTTATAATTATTAATGGCACATTTTTCTAACTCAATGAACCTTGTATTAACGAGGGGGAGTTAGATAGAACCTCAATGTCTTGACGGTGAGCGTAATAACCAAAGTTAAACATATACCATAATAAGCTATACATATAAATTTATACCAGGGGCATGATACAAGTATAAGGAGGGTGTCACACTTGGACATTGTGGGGTTTGCACCACGAAGATAACAAACTGGATTTTGACATTAGAGGTAAGCCTCCATCATGTTTTTGAAATGTACATTTGACATTTATTGCATCAAACTACCACTTCTCTGCATCTAATTAACAATCGAGATCTTTGATTCAAGAACCTTATCGTCATGCTTGTGGCTTATCCACCTTCCAACTAATGCAATAAAAACACCTAGTAATATTTTCACATTGAACATTATACGATAAACTTTATCCTAATATCTTAGTGAAGAACAAGTAACTAGGTAGACTCTGGAAGGCTTTTGGGATTGACTGTTAGTGAAACTCATTACAGTTAGGTGTGCCAATGTGTGTTGAGTGTTACCAAGTGCTAGGGAAACACAAGGGATCACTAGGTCAAAATGCATGGAAATGAATGAATAAGAGTGTGTGACAGGGAGTGTCAATGAGTTCTAGGTGTGGTAAGAGGGGAGTGACATGGTATGCTAAGCAGCGCTAAATCATTCTAGCATGCTAAAGTAACATGCATCCAATATGTGCTAGGTGCCAAGGTGTGCCAAATAGTGCTAGGAAGTGTTAGGGAGCGTTAGGGAAACACAAGGGAACACTAGGTGAAAATAATGCATGCAAACGAACGATTAAGAGTTTGTGACAGGAAGTGTCAGTGATTTGAAGGTGTGCTAAGGAGGGAGTGACAATGTATGCTAGGCAGTGCTAAGGCATTCTAGAGGCCAAGGAAAGATGCCAAGATGTGCTAGGTGCTAATGTGTGTGAATGCATGCTAGGGAGAGTTATGGAGTGTCAGGTAAAAACAAGGGAGCACTAGTTTCAAATGCATGGAAATGAATGAATAAGAGTGTGCGACAGGGATTGTTATCAAATTCCAGGTGTTCTAAGGAGGGAGTGACAAGATATGCTAGGTAGTCCAAGGAATTCTATAGTGCCAGGGCGACATGCCAAGATGTGCCAAGTCCTAGGGTGTGCCAATGTGTGTCAGGGAGTGCCACGAGAACACAAGGGAGAACTAGTTCAAAATGCATGGAAATGAATGGATAAGAGTGTGTGATATGGAGTGTCAGCGAGTTCCAATTGTGTTAAGGAGGAAGTGACAAGGTTATATGCTAGGTAGTGCCAAGGAATGCTAGAGTGTCATGACATGTTAGGGAGTGGTAGGGTCTATTAAGGAGTGACAAATCATGGCAAGGAATGCAAGGGATGATAATGTGTTCCATGTAGTGCCAATGGATTATTATATGTGCCAGATGTTATGGTATGTGAAGGTGTAAACTATGTTGCTTAGTTTTTTTATGGGCACAGTTGGATGTGAGCCTTAACTTTCTAAGTTGTTAAGTGGGATGAGTAAAGATTGGACATGAGAAGCCTAAGATGAGTTATAGGCCATTAGGGTAATAAGGCATAGTCTAGTTGTAGTAAATGTAACTTGGTTAAGTTGTTGTAGTCGAGGCAGGACTTAGTAAATTTGTTGTAGTCTCTGTTGTCGAATGATGGACTAGCATCCAGTGAGTCCTGCGAGTGATAAAAAATGGTTGCATTCGTGGATGAAGGCACACATGCAAAATCATGGATGGTAGGTTTACCAGAAAATCAAGGAAAGAATGGAGGGGGCTCAGATGGAGGGGAGTCATCCTTTGCCAAGTGTTGATGTTCAAGCTCCCACTCATAATGTTCATGAATGAGAGCACATATTGGTTATGCAACACTAACTCTGTCAGTGGGTTTTTCCTCATTCACAACAAGTGAAGAGTACAGAGTGGACGAACACAAGACAAAATCATTCGTAGGAACACCTGAGTGTGAAGATGAAGGCCGAAGAAAAGAATGCATATGGGAACTCGAAGGACTCACAGCCAAATTTGAGTGAAAATTGAGTGGAGTGATGTTGGCATGGTGTGAAGGATTAACATATGTGCAAACATGATCCTCAGCATCACTGGGTGATGGTGGATCTATTGAATGAGTGGGAGGTGGACAGTCCATTGAGAAAGTACCTACTCCCACATGGGATTGCGCAACTACCAAAAATCCATAACGGATTCATGTGGAGCCCTCCGTTGCTATAAAAATTTTCTGTCAATATGGTATGGATCAAAATGATAGCACCTGTCTTCAATAAGATCACAGAAGTTCTCACATGAGTGCATGGTGCTAGCCAGTAGGCTGAGCACCCAACAAAATGGAGACTCAAGAAGTGTGTATGCAACCAACAACCCAAACTATTCATGGAAAGAAAGTTATGTAAGTTCTCAAGCCAGGCCACTTCACCTTCAACATCATAGATGTGAGTGGACAAGAGATTAAAAATATTCCCCGAGATGGAGGCACCTTCATGATTCGAAAAACACCTCGAGGGAAGAAGAATGCAAGACTCTATGAAAGATATGCAAAGGTTCAAAAGTAGATGAGAGGACACTACTTGTCATTAGGCCCTCCTTCTAGTGCAAAAAATGTTGATGGTCTTGGAATCGCCAACATGTCAAGGGGATCTCCCTGGTAAGAAGTCTCAATTAGACCTAAGACCATTTGGTGTAGGAGTCCCTTCAGTGGGTCGTAAGGTAATGCCTTGACTGTGGTGTCACATAGAGGCAAGTAGAATAACTCTGTCAGCAACAAGGGTGTGACTGATGCAGTGAGTCAAGGAAGGTGTATGAGAGGTTCTAACACCTCGAAAGGGGGACGAGGTGAAGGTGACTTCCAGGTTGTAAGGGAATAGTCCCAACTTGGATAGGAACACACAACACAAAAGACATGCACAACTTCTGGCGGAGTAATCCCAATTCAGCTAGGAACACACAACAAAAAGGAATGCACATCTTTCGACAAAGCAGTCCACTCGGATGTGGTAGTCACATCATACAAGTTAAGATAACACGTCCAAAACTCATGGATTACTCTGATATAAGCATGACATTTGTTATAGCAAGGTTCAAGTGAGAGGTCTGTCTAATGTCCGGTAGAGCAGTCAACACGGATGGTGACAACATTAACAACACATGCAACACATTAACAATAAGATTCATATAATTTCATGTGAATCAGTTCATACACAAGTACATAAGTTGAACAAAACATATCATTAAAGCAACAGGAGGAGTCCAACTACAATAATAGCATATGTATGAAAATTTGTTGGCTACTATTATATAAAGAATTGTAAGTCACAATCATACAATACAGCCATGTAAACCAGCTAGCCCCAACAATGGAATGTTATAGCCACATCCGCCTGCTCCTCCAAAGAGATGTACTAGCTCGATTTAGTGTACAAGCCAAGGCACGTTAAAATACTGTCCAAGCCTTCTTCAAGATAGTCTTAGTAGAATATTGGCTAACCGAAAGCCCATACAATGAGTTATGAGGGACTATTTATAGCAAAGGGTGAGGTGACCCTTGACATTCCCCTTTGTGAGAGTTCAACTACCCTCATGACTCTTCACCTACGCTATTACTGTTACATCATCCATTGACAATTGACTTACACTTGACATGAGTAAACATTACAAAAGACAACATGGCTTGAGCAAGCCTTGTAGGACATCACTGACACTCGGTCTGCTATGATGAGACAAAATCTTTGACATGCTTTTGATGGTGAAGGTGGTGAGCTGATGCCAAGCTTGGTCGTCTATGATGGTGTGCATGCACCTCATGGTGACATCTTGCTGAAGCAAACTCTTACCTTCGTTGCAACTAGTGCATTGGTTCGGCCCCTTCATCCAACTCATCTACTAACATGCACATGGTTTTCTTGGGTATGGTTGAACCGGCAACACACTGGTGCATAGTGTTCATGTTAATCTTCAAGTGTGTGCTAGTGGTCATCCGCATCAACTTTCTAAAGTACATGTTCAGCCCCGGTTGGACTTGCTTATTGTCTTCCCCTTGGTGAGTGTTTTGAATGGGTTGGATTCCATGCAGGCACTCAATGACATGCATGCTGTTGAATCCCTTGCATGTGATCAACAACACTCCTCACCATGTCTACTCGGTGTGAGCTACTGGGATGGATTCTTAAATTGTACAGGCGCAGTTTGATCCATGAGTGGATGTTGTGACCACTATTATCCCTGTTCCTACTACAACTCATTCGTCTGTTTGTGAAGCTTCATGTTCTTCGTGAATTTCTACTTCAGCACATGCAACTCCATCATTGTTCCATCTTATGCCTTTGTGCGATCTTCGTGTCACGTTTTCACTTCATAGCCGAAGACCCCAAAGTTGCTTTCATCATCAATGGACCTGCTTGAGCTTGCAACCCTATTCCCCCTCTATGTTGTCGACAACCCTCCTCCTTCATTCGTTACATTTGCTACGCTATCTTCAACTGATGTTCACGATGTTTCTCGCTATGATGTTGATATTGTCATATCCTGATGTCATTGTCTATGAACAACTTGATGTCTTCGTGGGTAGGCAAGTACATGGACACTTGATCGACTGCATCCCCAAGTGTGCTTTGAACTGTGTCTTCGTCTCTACTCTCCTAGAAACAATTGTACCTATACTGCTGAGAGGTACATGCACACCTGCGATACCTGGAGACATGGAAACACTAATGGCAAGCAATCTATCAGTCGAAAACCAAAATGAACATGATAACTGACTTGAAACATACATGGGTGAATGATCATGAAGGTTGGGCAATTTCGGCCAAGAGGTCGAGAGACTGACTGCAAGACTGCACAAGGCATAGTCTAGGCTACTAAGAGACTGACTGAATGCTAAAAATATGCAATGCACAGTCCAGTCTGGCGACTGAATGCTGGGATTGTGAATTACGCAATTCAAGCTGGGAAGGACTGTTGGTCGAGGGACAAATTTGCACAATTTCTTGGGCGAAGCAACCACTGTCCTCAAGAAATGAGCAAAACAGTGCTAGAGGCCAATGTATGGCAGGAATGTACAAATCTAGAGAGGAAGGTGAGCCTTCCTTTCCCATATTGTGCAATGTAGCCTTGGTGAAAGCAGAGCCTGGGCCAAGGTTGGCCCGACTCACCGACGGGGAACTAAAAGAAAGTAAGTCAATGAATGCATGGTGACACGAAGTGATAGCAAAAGCAACTAACATTGCATGCAAAACATGAATGAAATATTCAGCAAGAAGATCAACATGCATGTGGGTGAGACAGTTCGTCGGTCAGACGAACGTTTGTGCAAAACAGTTTCATGCATGCGACAGTAGTGACATAGCAATGAAAATTCAAATAGAGCTAGGACAAGCTAGTATGCATGTAAATCACAAGAAGCATTCAAAGAAATCAAGCAGACAATACTCCTACAAGTGAAAACACAAAAAGCAACAAAAATGCAACAAAAGGCATGGGAAGCGAGCTTACCCCAAATAGCTGAGTTGAATGTGATAACTACTCGTAAGTGTGGTGTGGGATGTCAGAGCTACAAGGTTCATGTGAGGAATGAGCTCTACAACATCTGGTTGATGATTTTCAATAGCATCGAGGTTGTGATGCGCATGCCACAAATCTAGAGGAAGCGTCACTTGGTGGGAGGTTTATGAAATGATCCTTGCATGTAACCTCTAACTGCTTAACATAGATCCCTGAAACAAGGAATGCCTTTGCATGCTACCTTGGGAGAAGAAGCCCACTCATGAAAGTCAGTTTTTCTTAGTCCCATAGGGAACCGGTCAACTTAGCTACACATGTAAGAGAGTGGTCGACTGCTAGAGAAAAATGCACATTTTTGGCTGGGAGCTGGGCTAGTTGCGTAGGAGATTTGTGCAATTTCTGTGTAGAGTAGATGACTACTACCCAGATTTGCACAAATCCTGGGCTGAACAGACTGCTACTAGGAAAATTTACGCAAATGCTGTTGGGAGGGTTGGTTGGCAGGATTGTGCAATCCTAGAGCCAAGCACACTATCATAGAGGATTACGTAACTTATGGGGGGAAGGTTGGTTGCCCTCCGTAAATGCACAATTTTAAAGGGAAATCTGCTCAGCCTGCAGCTGGACCAAGTCTGGGTGAGTAGCCTGTGAAGCAAAAATATCAAACTGTGGTTGACAGGCTGTATTTGAGCAAGAAAGACACTGAAGCTTGAGGACTTGACAAAGCAAGGCAAGTTGTTGTTTAGGTTGGTAGGGAGGCTCCAAAAAAAGCAAGGGAAAATTTTTGGAGAGTGGTTTTAGCCGCTACAACAGGGACCAATGTAAAATGCATGAAAAGAGGAAGGAGGGAAAACCTAGTGGGAAGAAAATGACCCTGTGTGGAGCACTTGAAAGGTATGTTTTTGACGAACAATTTAGTGACTTTTCAGTAACAATTGTAACCCTTTCTGCATAATGAACTTAAAGAAATAAAGAATTTTAATAGAATGTGTGAGAATTAGTATGGAAAGCTTAATCGCTGATAATTGTTATTTTTCCATGCAGGAAAAGGTGGAAACGAACAGCTGCCGTTCGAAAGGAAAAGACAAAGGAGGAATAACTGCTGTCCCTTTAGAAGGGAACCAGATGCGAACGAGATCGAACAGATCGAAGCAGAACGACCCAGGAAAGAAAGAAGGGTTATCAATTCGGCGGAACAGGGAAAGAAAAGTAAAGGATTAGCAGCTTGGCGAATCCCTCAGGATCTCTGATCCTGAGGGATCGCTGTTTTGCTTATTTTTGCTACCTAGATAACTCCGCCGTTACTTTTATAAAAAGGAACGACATCGTTAAGCAAAGGGACTTTTTTTATATATATGTAACTGTGAATTTCAGACTCAACTTTGATCATCGACTCTCACTAAGACTTGGTTTGCTGTACATTTGTTGATGCATTAATATAAAAGACTTGGTGTTTATTTCATCTCTGCATCTGGAGTAATCTAAGGCAGTGTACCGTTGGAGGCTAAGGGCCCAGCTCCGAAGGACACTTGATTTTGTATCATTATAATTTGGTTTCTGCATGGTTTGTTTATCTTTATAGTTCGGTAATCTGACATGTTTTTCATATGTTATTCCATGCTCTGTTACAATTAATTCATTAATGGTTTCTTCAAGAGATTTATGTAGTGACTCTGTATTGTATGAGTCAATCTTTTCAGAGTTGATCGCATGTTATCAATCTAAGCCAACTATTTTTGTTACAGAGCCTTTATATTGAATATTGCTATATTGGATTCATTTGAAATCTCAGTTATTGGAATCCGGAAGTAATGTCATTCTATTTGGAAACATAGTCATATTCTCTTTAATCATCAGATTGCTATATTAAGCGTGTTGTGAATATATGGTTGATGATTGTTGTTCCATAATTCATCTGTGAGTGTTGTTCCATAAAGTACATTCCATCGAAGTTGCTTTAAGAGAGGAGACTGCTATTTTATTACAGAGTGTGAGTTTGGTTCAATAGAACAAGTTTAGTTCGGACTCGCGAGGCTTAGTTCCATTTATTGCTGTTCCATTTACTGCTGTTCCAATTCAGATTTGCTGTTCCATTTCCTGTTTGCTGTTCCATTTTACGTTTTGCCGTTCCATTTACTTGCATTTAGTGTTTTGGTGTGAGAGAAGGTCTAAGGCTGTAGTGAGCCTCAGCAGTCGCTGCCTAGCTCCCAGACCTATGGTCCATGCTCTAATTTCCTTTCCATCAGTTTCTAGAGGGATGGGTTATCGCTTCCGCACCCTTGACTGATAAGCTACCTTGTGTGATTTTATTCTTTTAGAGCAATTTAGTCATAGTTTAGCATCCGTTTACCCTTGTATTTTCTGAACACTGTACTACTAAGCATTACTCTGACGAATAGCCTTGGATTGAGATACTCTTTGCAATAACAAAGTGTTCCCGGATTGACTTATTAATGTGGCATAACTAGAGGTGAAAGAGACCCTTGTTACAGCTCTACATTTTGGCACTGTTGCCGGGGAAAGAGTATAGCCATTTGTCTTTTACAGAGTAGTGTACGAGTCTGCTAGGGGAGAGTTGGATTTTAAAAACGGAAGGTAAGAACCTGCGTACGGAGCATGTAAAAGTCCTGCTCCACCGTCCGCTTTCCTGGCAGAATTGTGGGTTGAATAGAATCTGGTAGTTTATAGAGTGCATGACTAAGCAGAAAAAGCCAGAAAAAATTATCAAACCTCCGTTCAAACCCGAAAAAGCCAAAGGGCCGGTGACCCTTGGCCGAACAACCTTCATAGATGAAATCTATAAGAAAACTGAACCTCAGCCATCAGTAGGGTTCAGGAAAACCAATTCTAAACAACCTACTAGCTCCCTTCAGGCCGCAGGATCACCATCTGTAGCCTTAGCTGAGGTTCACAGTCAGACTGATGAACATGATTTTCAAGAAATTGAAAATTCTATTCCAGAAGGACTGCAGGAAGGGAATCTAAGCAATCTTTGTGAAGGAGAAGGGGAAACAGGAGAAGTTGAGGAGCCAAGATCTCCTCCTAGGATAATTCAGCCATTAAAAAGCCCAGATAAAGGAAGCGCTGCAAAAATCATTGTTGAAGGGATTCAATCTCCTCAAGCAACAGGGACTCTCGTTATTCCAGATGAAGGAAGTGCTATTAAAACAATCCCTGTTAAGGCCGTTCCTTCTCCGCCTAGGAATACCCTCTTAGAAATCCCAGAAGGTTACTGGCACATATTCGATCCCATGGCACAGAATTAGCCAAAAACTCAAACTTCTACATTACAATATCCTATAGTGGATTCCGCAGCAAATGCTCCTGTGAAAGCAGTTCCCCTTCAACACATTCCTACATTTCACGGACTTACATCAAAGGACCCCGATGCATTCTTATTTGAATTTTATGTGTTATGCAGGGGATGTGATTTCACCACTGACCCCCAGAAATTAAAATTGTTCCCCTCCACCTTGAAAGGGGCAGCTTTAAGATGGTTTATGGGTTTAGGTGGTGGAGTTATAAATAACTGGGAGCAAATGAAGGAATCTTTCCTAAAGAAATATCAAGATTACTGTAGGTCTAGAGAACTGAAAGATGAAATATTTCAGATGATAGCTAGACCAAATGAAACATTAGAAGAATATGTAGAACGTTTTCAGTATAATTTACAAAGATCTCCATATGCATCACTACCTCTGCCTGATAATGTGTTAAAAACAGCATTGATTAGAGGCATGAAGGAACAATGGATTGAAACATTAAATATCATGGGAAAAGGGGATATTTATCAAGAGAATTTTGCTGACATCATCGATTTATGTATCAGGAGCTCGAGAGGTAGCACAAGGATAAAACCAACAGAATATGATCGGTTTGTCAGAGATAACAAAATATCAACAGAAGGAGTAACACGTGTAGAACTTGGAAATTTATTAGAAAATTTTAAAACTGATATCCTGGGGACATTGACTACACAACTTGATATTGTGCAGGATAAACAGAAGTAGATAGAGGCAGAACAGAATTTGGCGATCTTCTGCCCCCGATGTAGAAGAAAACATAGCGACAAGGAATCTCCACTGGATGCAGTTCAAACATGTGCTATCTGTACAAAAGATCACCTTACTGAGAGTTGCCCCTCACTTCCTGGATTGAAGGCAGTATATAAGGAAGCAGAAGAAGAGCCAGAATCAGCATACTTCGTTAACCAGCGTCGCCAATGGCAACCAAGGCAATCGGGTATGTTTTCAGACCCAACTTCTTCTTTTCAGCCTCCACAGTATAACGCTCAGCAATATAGTATGTGGCAAAACCAATCTCAACCCCCATTTCCGAACTGGTCATCACAACCGTTTCCTTCTCCAAATCCATGGATGAATCAGCCAAGCCAATTTGGTTGGCCGAATTTTCCTTACGCCCCACCATATTGGCATAATAGCTCATATCCTCCACAATGGACCCCCCCTACTTCACAAGGTTCACCCTGGCAGAAAAATTGGCCAAGATCGACATATCAGCCAACAGGAACTATTCCCCTCCCTCAACCGACTCTGCCAGCTTTGCAACAAAATCCCCAGTCTAATCTGAGACCGCAACTCCCAGCCCAACCCAATCCTAATCCTAATAATAGGCCGGTCCAATCCCTCCAAATCATAGAATCATCAGAAATCGGACCTGGACTGAGGGAGTGCAATGATCTTCAGTTAAGATCTGGACGTATAATAGAAACAGAGGGAGATAAAACAGTTCACATTGAAGATCGGTTACCAATAGAACAGCTGTTACAACAAGAGGGTGCAAATAAGGAGCAGACTCATCATCAAGCGAATACACCCTCTCCTCCCTTCCCATAACGATTAGTCATACCACGACCTGTACAATATCCAGACTTTGACATTCTGCGAGAGTTACAAAACCTGTACATAAGAATTCCTTTCCTCCAATCCATTCAAGACATCCCTATATATGCAAAAACTATAAAAGAATTGTGCATAAACAAACCAAGGAGGAATGTAACCACTAACCCAAGAGTCCAAGTAGTCGGTACTTTATCTAACCTGTTATCAGGAACACCCATTAAATATGAAGATCCAGGAAATCCAATCGTAACTGTTCAAATCTATGGTCAGACTCTGACTAATGCTTTAGTTGATTTAGGAGCTGCAATTAATATTTTGACAACTTCTACTTGCCAAAAGCTCGGCATTACATCAGTAGAACCCACTTCTACTTTGTTAGAATTGGCTGACCGATCTGTAGTTCGACCAGAAGGAACTCTATACGATGTCATGGTCTCTATAGATTCTTGGGAATACCCAACTGATTTCCTGGTAATTAATCCAAAAACCCGACTGGATGGACACCCGCTAATTTTAGGTAGACCTTGGCTTGCTACCGCCGATGCTTACATTGGTTGCCGGCAGGGGAATATGACCATAACCAGAGGACTAGATATTAAAAATCTAGTTCCATACCGTCCAGCACAGCCAAGTCTTACAATGATAAAAACTAACCAGCACCCTGTATCATACCTTACTGACAATATCAGATCACCATTGACTATACAAAAGGCCCTAGACATTAAAGACCAAACAGAAGACGATGCTATCAATAACTTCATTAGTCAAACTGAATCTAGACCTCACACACAGTGTTTCATGATAAAAGTTGCATTCGATAGCGAACTAGAAGAAGATCCCTTGAAAGACACACATGACCAAACGATACCTGTGACTTATGTTGCCAATAGTAAAGTAGTGGAAATTGAACCGGGAAAAACTCTAAATATCAATGCCAATCTTACACCGGACCAAGAAATAAAACTCATCCATCTGTTACGGAAGTATCAAGAAGCATTTGCGTGTGATTACCCTGATATGAAAGGGATTGATCCCCAAATGTGCACCCACCATATTTATATAGAAAAAGATGCAAGGCCTGTCCGTCAACCGCAAAGAAGACTCAACCCTCATCTAAAAGATGTTGTAAAAGCTGAACTTCAGAAACTTTTAGATGTTAATTTTATTTACCCTATTTCTGATAGTAAATGGGTCTCTTCGCTTGTGGTTGTACCCAAGAAGAATGGGAAATGGAGGATTTGTGTGGATTATAGGGAGTTAAAAAAAGCCACACAAAAAGATCACTTCCCTCTCCCATTCATAGACCAAGTGTTGGACACTTTAGCAGGAAAGAAATTCTTTTCTTTCCTGGATGGCTTCAGTGGATACAATCAGATTCAGATTGCCCCTGAGGACCAGGATAAGACTACCTTTACCTGTCCTTGGGGAACGTTTGCCTATAGAGTTCTACCCTTTGGCCTATGTAATGCTCCTGCCACATTCCAAAGGGCTGTTCTTAGCATCTTTGCAGATTTAATAAATGATGGACTTGAAGTGTACATGGACGACTTTACACCATATGGAGATGATTTTGATCCAGCTTTAGACACTCTAGAAAATGTCCTACAGCGTTGCATTGCTACCAGGCTTTGTTTAAGCCACGAAAAATGTTATATGATGATGACTGAAGGGCTTATTCTAGGACACTTTGTCTCAGCAGCTGGCATTCAGGTAGATCCGGCCAAAATTCAAATACTTTTGCTTATCCCCACCCCCACTACTCAGACAGAGGTATGCAGCTTTCTTGGATTTTCTGGGTATTATAGACGATTTATAGAACATTATTCACGCATTGCTGCACCTCTATATGCACTAAATGGTAATGTTGATTTCATGTGGACAGAGAAATGCGACCGCGCTTTCCAGGAATTAAAGAAACTTGTATCAACAGCTCCAGTCCTTCGAGGACCAGACTGGAATTTACCATTCCAAATCTCGTCTGATGCCTCAGATACAGCAATCGGTGCAGTCCTTGGGCAAGAAGAGGATAAAAAACCATATGCTATTTATTATATCAGCAAAAATTTATCCCCTGCTGAATTGAATTACACTGTCACTGAGAAAGAATTCCTCGCTGTGATACATGCTGTCAATAAGTTTAGACATTATACTACAGGCTATCCCGTTGTTTTATATACAGATCATTCTGCTATTAAATATTTAGTAAATAAGCCTGTTACAAATGCTAGAATAACTAGATGGTTGATCTTATTGCAGGAGTTCGATATCACAATCAAGGATCGACCCGGCAAGGAAAACCCTGTAGCTGATTTTCTCTCTCGAATACCAAAATCAATTGAGGCAGCAGCAGTGGAAGACTAATTTTCGGATGAGCACCTGTTTGCTGTTGCTGTTCAAACACCCTGGTATGTTGATGTTGCCAATTACCTTGCAGTAGGTAAGCTACCAAAACACTTAACCCCTAATGAACGTAAGCAGATTCTTCAGAAGAGTACTCGATTTTCGTGGATCGGGGGTTATTTGTTCCACACAGGGGCAGACATGCAAATTAGGAGATGTATTCGAGAAGATGAAATTTTCGACATCTTAAAAGCTTGTCATGATGGACCATGTGGGGGACACTTTGCCGAAAAAAGAACAGCACATAAAGTATTGCAGACGGGATACTACTGGCCTACAATTTTTAAGGATTCGAAGAAATTCATTCAAGCCTGTGACAGCTGCCAGCGAGCAGGACGACCTGATCAAGCCGACGAAATGCCTCTGAGGCCACAATTAGTCATTGAACCATTTGAACGATGGGCTCTTGATTTCGTTGGACCCATCAACCCATCATCAAATCAGAGAACATATATCTTGGTAGCCACAGAATATGTCACCAAATGGGTTGAGGCCGAAGCGTTGCCTAGAGCTACAGAAGATTCGGTAATACAGTTCCTGTTCCATTTGTTTGTACGTTATGGCCTTCCGAGAGAAATAATTAAAGATGGAAGACCACAATTTTCCGAAAACAAATTAGCTGCAACACTTAACAATTATCACGTCCAGCATAAAATTACTACCCCATATCACCCCCAGGCGAATGGGCAAGTAGAAAGTAGCAATAAGGTGATAGAATCAATTTTAACAAAAACCATTGCTTCACATAGGCGTGATTGGGCCGCCCGACTACCTGAAGCACTCTGGGCTTATAGAACCACATGGAGAAGTACCACTGGTTATTCACCCTATCAATTAGTATTTGGGAAACAACCTATTTTCCCCATAGAATTCGAAATCCAAACACTACGAACTGCACAGGAAGTTGGCCTAGATTTAAGTGAGGCACAAATCAATCGACTACAGCAGATTAATGAATTGGACGAAATAAGGCTCTCTGCATTACAGAATAGAGCACTTATTCAACAGCAGCGAGCTAAATGGCATGATGCACTTATCAAGAACAAAGTCTTTCACGAAGGAGACTGGGCTCTGTTATATGACTCTTGGTTTCAGGATTTCCCTGGGAAACTGCAGACTCGTTGGTTGGGGCCATACGAAATCCAGAAAGTACATGATAATGGGACCCTTACTCTGATCACAATCGATGGTTCTAGATATGCATTCAAGGTAAATGGCCACCGAGTTCGTCTCTATCGCAGGCCACTCACTCGGGAATCCTTCTGTCAGCAGCTACGTCAAGACACTGACATGGAAATTTTAGGAGAGGAAGTAAAATTTTCCTCACCTATAATTCAGTAAGGAACGCATTTTTTTATGACTTGTACATAAGTTCTTGTATATACATTTTCTTAACATTTTTTTGATCTTTCTTTTTTAATTTTGATTTTTACATTCAGCGTGTCTTTGTTGTTCCTTTTTCAAAAGGAATAGCATTTGCTTGTTTTTGTGTTTTCGCTATTCCTTTTCAAAAGGAACAACATTTCTGAGTTTTTGCTGTTCCTTTTCAAAAGGAACAACATTTCTGAGTTTTTGTTGTTCCTTTTCAAAAGGAACAACATTTGTGAGTTTTTGTTGTTCCTTTTCAAAAGGAACAGCATTTGTGAGTTTTTGCTGCTCCTTTTCAAAAGGAACAACATTTCTGGGTTTTTGCTGTTCCTTTTCAAAAGGAACAACATTTGTGAGTTTTTGTTGTTCCTTTTCAAAAGGAACAACATTTGTGAGTTTTTGCTATTCCTTTTCAAAAGGAACAGCATTTGTGAGTTTTTGCTGTTCCTTTTCAAAAGGAACAGCATTTGTGAGTTTTTGTTGTTCCTTTTCAAAAGGAACAACATTTTGGGTTTTTGCTATTCCTTTTCAAAAGGAACAACATTTGTGAGTTTTTGTTGTTCCTTTTCAAAAGGAACAACATTTGTGAGTTTTTGTTGTTCCTTTTCAAAAGGAATAGCAGTTGAGAATTTTTGCTGTTCCTTTTTTCAAAGGAGACAGCACTCATGATCTTCGGTTGTTCCTTCTCAAAGAACGGCATCTCAACTATTTGTTTGCATGAATTCTTCTCTGCTGTTCCCTTTTTTCAAAAGGAACACCATAGCCATGTTTTTGCTCTCTGTGATGATTCATATTGAGGATGCTTTTCGCCCATGTTCTCTTCAGTCTTTAAGATACAGCTATGAACTTATGCAATGAACATAAATGACGACATACCGAAGTCAGCAGATCATAAGACCGCTATCTTTATAGAGCCTAGTATTGATAAGAGGACAAGAGGAGGGACATACTTACTTCTCATCTCCGTTGTCATTGACTTATTCCCATTGTTTTGGTTGGTTATCTTTATCATGGCGATTTCCCTAAAAAATTTCTCTGATTATTACTCAGGAATAAGAACAGAGGATTTATATCTTCCTGTTGGGATGATAAGACTTCTTCCACCATTCCCACTCTTAAGGAGTGCTGAACCACCCTTATGTGTAAATAAATAAGAAAAAGTGCTTTGCAAAGAGAAAAGAAAAATGATGAATATGGATTATTAATTGTCAAATACAGGATAGGGGGTCTCATCAAGAGCCAGCCTACCATGATCATCAGGTTGGAAGCGAAGTGGCATTCCAAGTATGGCCACCACACCAGGGATATGGTCCAAAAGGTACACTAAATAAACAGACCTTGGAACAGGGGGTCTCATCACGAGCTGGCCTGTCCACGTTTCGCACCTTCCTTGTGAATGGCATTATGGCTACCTGATTACCAAGCCAGCATAATGGCCTGCATTTTGACAAAATACTTTTTATACATACAAAGGATCATGGTTTCGGGGGTGAAATAAACAACTCTGCCAACGTTATGAACACCTGTCGGCAGCAGAGCTCTGTTAATGGTATCGAATTCATAATGGTTACACCAACAGCGATGATATTAATACCTCTTTGTCTCTTCTATCCTATAGACAATTCATATTTTATTTCCTGATGAACATATCGCATGAACACTCATTACCACCAATCATGGCAAAGGAACTGACAATGACCTCTGGGGATTTCGTACGATTGACAGACGTCCCATCCCCCGGCCTCACATCATATTACGCAGGCTCTTATGTAAAACGCGATCCACCTTTTTGCCTCGATTTCGGTATTTCGTTGTCCATCTAAAACATGGCGTAATTTTATATGCTGTTCCTTTATGACTGGTTACACGATGGTTGTTGCTCCTCTATTTGACGGCTGGGACAGCCTATCACATAGCGGGGGGGGAAGGTAATCTCATTACTCCACGAGTTACGTGTCAGCACACCATTCGGGGTAGATAGTGTACGAAGGTATGGCATGGTTTAACGGTATGATAATTCTATTTTACGCAAAGTTGCCATCCACAATCCATTTTTGTTGCATACTCTGTTTTTTTCGCGACGATCACCTTCTTTGCATCTCAAAACAGCACAGGCAGTTGCTGTTCCATTGGAAATCCTTAGTGGAACCATGGGAGGAAAGGCAATCCGAAGCGAACCTCAGGAATTGACAGTCTCTGCTGCTGCCCGGGAGATCCTGGAAAAGGCTGGATGGTTAAATTATTTCAGTCGCCTGCAAGAATCAAACGAGACAGTGGCGTTGGAATTTCTGCAAAACTTGCAGGAGGACTACTCCATAGTAAGAGAAAGGCGGATAGCAGTCACTAACGATGTAATTGTAGAAGTCTCAGGACTACCAGCCACCGGACCTGTATGGATGCTGAGGAAAGAGAAACTACAAAAGATTATGGATGTTTTTCAGGATGAAGGCCAAAGCTTGACAGTGAAGGGGAAGGGAGTTCTGCCGGCAACGTTAGGAGAACCCTGGACCGAACTAGCAAAGATAGTACAAAGCTACATTACTTGCGAAGAAGGAAAGACGTGGTAAGACCACGTCATCTTAAACTCTTAGCTGTTTTGAAAGAAAAATGTTCTGTAAATCTGCCTGCACTTTTAAATTCACTATTGCATGATGCGGCCCGAAGCCTGAAAATGGCACAACATGTAGAAACAGTTGTTAGCCACCATGGATTGATTCGATTGATAGTGAACCATAGTCTCACTCAACAGCAGAGCAGCTGGGAGGAGCTCATTGGATTGATTGAGGGGGGATTGGCTGCACCATCACCAAAACATAAACATTCCTCTAGCACACCGGAACGATCAGAGAAACGCAGAGAATTGGCAGCAGGAAAATGTGTTGCTCCAAAGCATAAGCATTCTTCAAGTACACCGGAGCGACCAGAAAAACGCAGAGAAGTGATAGCCGAAAAACCTGTTGCTTGTACACCTGAACAACCTGAGAAACCAAGAAAATCAGCCCGGCTAGCTCGAATACGAGGGAGGCTGGAAAAGATTCGGGAAAGCACCAGCCAACCAATTGAGATTATAGACGAACCTCCAGAACCAGAAGGAGGACCCTCCGAAGAAAATGCTGGACAATCTGGGGGTGAGGCTGAGCAAGCCGGAGAAGGAGGTGAGGAGGGAGAAGTGCACTTCGAAACAGAAACAGAAGCTGAACACTCCAAGGCAGTCACTGAGCAGGACAATCGGGAGGAGGAAGTAGTACAGCCAGAAAGCAGCCCGCTGCGAGACCCTGTGGGTGAAGATGAATTGGCTGCAATCCTGGCCAATATGGGGGAATATGGCCAACCCTCCAGCCCAGCAGGTCCTCCCGATGGACCTCCAGAGGAAGACATACCTGAGAATTCACATGCAGAAAAGGAAGGAGAAGAAAACCCACCCGTTCATGAGGAAGAAATAAGGGACACCAACCGGGAACAATCTGTTCTCGAGGCACCAAAAGAAATTCTAGACAGAGTAGGAGCAGATTTAAGGGCCAGTTATAAACCCTCTACTGAGGTAAGGGAAATCAAGAAATTAAGGAGGAAACAGCAGAGGCTGCTGAACACTATAGCCCGGCTCCGATAGCAAATTCGGATTCTGAAAGCCAGTCTGAGGATACGAAGGACCACAAGGAAAAGAAAGAGGACCACTGCAGCAAAATCCCGTAGAACAAGAAGACGAAGGACTTATAGTCACCCTGTTGGTCAAAACCCGGCTGGAAGACCTGCTGCTGTTCCAATTGTCACTGAAGAACAGACTGCTGTTCCAAATGACGCTGAGGAACAAACTGCTGTTCCAATTGTCACTGAAGAACAGACTGTTGTTCCAAATGACGGTGAGGAACAGACTGCTGTTCCAATTGATAATGAAGAACAGACTGTCGTTCCAATTGGGGCAGAGGGACAGGATGATGTTCCATTAACAGAGGAACCACAACAACCTTTCATTCGTGTTAAGAAAGAAAAGGAGAATAAGGAGATCCAAATAGAGGCACCGCCCTCAGGGGTGATCTGGGTTCTGAACTCCAAACAGTATAACAAAAAGGTTCAGGTAAAACTCCCGGCCTCTACGACCCTATGGAAAAAGGATCCAAAAACAAGAACCTTGTACAAGATGATGAAGCAAGCTCAGCAAGAAGCTGAACAGCTGAGGGAACAAACAGTCCCCCGGAAGAAATATGAATAATTGCAACAGCAACTTCGGGATATTAGGCAGTCCGAGAGCCAGGCCTTCGAAAGCTGGAAAAAGGAGCAAGCAAAGGTTGCAAAGGTAACTCGTCGATTAGATATTGTTGTTAGGCAGATGGACACTGTGTGTTCTTTGTATAATGACGTTCTGGCCTGTAGGGCCCCTGCTAAAAACTATGCTTTATTTTTGCTTGAATGATATTTACGATTAAAGATAAAAGCTGTCAGGGAAGGTGCCCCTATACAAATCAATACTGTTAATGATTTCATAGATTGTTGCAAGCATTATGGAATTAAGGTTCAAAGGTTATTGTGTGAATTTTACTGGCATAACCTCGTGCTAGGCCAGGAAACTGATTTAAATCCTGGCCCTTTTGTTGGGGACATACAATTGCAAGCCTTCGTTTCATTCGGGGTTAATCAGCTAAAATGGCTCAGGGCTTATAACACTTTTCAGAGATAGGAAAATAACCTAGACTTGTGGGTAAGAGCCGAGCCTAGAGACCCAATGCTGTTATGGAGAGCACATAGGAACCTTATGAGAACCCCGGGTGTTATGGAGACATTAGGACCCATGCACGAGGACCTAATCCGACAAAGTCTGGAATATTTTCTGACTATTAAAGACCTCGCCATCGATGCTGCAAAATTCCGATACCAGACTTCTAACCCAAACATCCAGCTCAGGGAACCGTTAAAATATGAAAATTTTGAGCTAGCTGCCAGCCGATTGAACCTTTATGGCGAGCGTATTTTGCAAGAAGGGCCATCCTGGTTAGGGTATCGATTTCGTAGTCCAATCATTTGGCACCCTGCACCGGGATATCAGGCCTTGTATGAAATGCCTGAAGGTCAAACAAATCAGTTCTTTGATGATCTAGTTGCTCATCACGGTTGTAGGCCTCCACACGAGGTTCCCTCTCCAGCCTATTCTCTTACCGCCTTGCATGTCAACTATAATGTTTTCATGAGGGCATGAAACAGGGTAAGCAGGGGGGTGTGTGGAGCACTTGAAAGGTATGTTTTTGACGAACAATTTAGTGACTTTTCAGTAACAATTGTAACCCTTTCTGCATAATGAACTTAAAGAAATAAGGAATTTTAATAGAATGTGTGAGAATTAGTATGGAAAGCTTAATCGCTGATAATTGTTATTTTTCCATGCAGGAAAAGGTGGAAACGAAGAGCTGCCGTTCGAAAGGAAAAGACAAAGGAGGAATAACTACTGTCCCTTTAGAAGGGAACCGGATGCGAATGAGATCGAAGCAGAACGACCCAGGAAAGAAAGAACGGTTATCAATTCGGCAGAACAGGGAAAGAAAAGTAAAGGATTAGCGGCTTGGCGAATCCCTCAGGATCTCTGATCCTGAGGGATCGCTGTTTTGCTTATTTTTGCTACCTATATACCTCCGCCATTACTTTTATAAAAAGGAACGGCATTGTTAAGCAAAGGGACTTTTTTTATATATATGTAACTGTGAATTTCAGACTCAACTTTGATCATCGACTCTCACTAAGACTTGGTTTGTTGTACATTTGTTGATGCATTAATATAAAAGACTTGCTGTTTATTTCATCTCTGCGTCTGGAGTAATCTAAGGCGGTGTACCGTTGGAAGCTAAGGGCCTGGCTTCGAAGGACACTTGCTTTTGTATCATTATAATTTGGTTTCTGCGTGGTTTATTTATCTTTATAGTTAGGTAATCTGACATGTTTTTCATATGTTATTCCATGCTCTGTTACAATTAATTCATTAATGGTTTCTTCAAGAGATTTATGTAGTGACTCTGTATTGTATGAGTGAATCTTTTCAGAGTTGATCGCATGTTATCAATCTAAGCCAACTATTTCTGTTACAGAGCCTTTATATTGAATATTGTTGTATTGGATTCATTTGAAATCTCAATTATTGGAATCCGGAAGTAATGTCATTCTATTTGGAAACATAGTCATATTCTCTTTAATCATCAGATTGCTATATTAAGCGTGTTGTGAATATATGGTTGATGATTGCTGTTCCATAATTCATCTGTGAGTGTTGTTCCATAAAGTACATTCCATCGAAGTTGCTTTAAGAGAGGAGACTGCTATTTTATCACAGAGTGTGAGTTTGGTTCAATAGAACAAGTTTAGTTCGGACTCGCGAGGCTTAGTTCCATTTATTGCTGTTCCATTTACTGCTGTTCCAATTCAGATTTGCTGTTCCATTTCCTGTTTGTTGTTCCATTTTACTTTCTGCCGTTCCATTTACTTGCATTTGTTGTTTTGGTGTGAGAGAAGGTCTAAGGCTGTAGTGAGCGTAAGCAGTCACTGCCTAGCTCCCAGACCTATGGTCCATGCTCTAATTTCCTTTCCATCAGTTTCTAGAGGGATGGGTTATCGCTTCCACACCCTTGACTGATAAGCTGCCTTGTGTGATTTTATTCTTTTAGAGCAATTTAGTCATAGTTTAGCATCCGTTTACCCTTGTATTTTCTGAACACTGTACTACTAAGCATTACTCTGACGAATAGCCTCGGATTGGGATACTCTTTGCAATAACAAAGCGTTCCCGGATTGACTTATTAATGTGGCATAATTAGAGGTGAAAGAGACCCTTGTTACAGCTCTACAGGTTGGTTGCCCTCCATAAATGCACAATTTTAAAGGGAAATCTGCTCAGCCTGCAGCTAGACCAAGTCTGGGTGAGTAGCCTGTGAAGAAAAAATATCAAACTGTGGTTGACAGGCTGTATTTGAGCAAGAAAGACACTGAAGCTTGAGGACTTGACAAAGCAAGGCAAGTTGTTGTTTAGGTTGGTAGGGAGGCTCCAAAAAAAGCAAGGGAAAATTTTTGGAGAGTGGTTGTAGCCGCTACAACAGGGACCAATGTACAATGCATGAAAAGAGGAAGGAGGGAAAACCTAGTGGGAAGAAAAGGACCCCTCAAAATATAATGAAAAAAGTAGAGAAAAAACAATTGTTAGGAAGTCATGTCCTTCACCCCGAGACGATATTGTAAAAAATGAAAATTTTGGTCAATGAGTGTCTTGGTGAAGATGTTGGTAGGTTGCGTAGAAATGGTACAGTACTACAGATCAATGATTCCATCATGAATCAATTTTGTAATGAAGTGCATGTGGATCTAGATATGTTTGCTCCATTGTCGGTACACAAGATCTTTACAAAACTTTTATGTACTATGATTATCACACCATATGAAAGTCGATTGATGGACACTAATACCAAGCATAGAAAGGAAATGTTGTAGCCAAATGGCCTGAATAGTGGCATTGACTACTCCTCTATACTCGTCCTCTACTAATGATAAAGGAATGGAAGGCTGCTTCTTGCTTGACCAAAAAATTGGGTCGGATCCCAAATTAAGTACATAACCCTAGGTTGATTTGTGGTCAAGGTTATCGCCAACACAATATGAATATGTGAACCCAATGAGATCCAAAGAATAATTTGTTATATAATGAATCCCATAGGTGATTCCCCTTGGGCATATCGAAGGATGTGCTTTGCAACTTTCAGTGTAACTCATGTGGCTCCTGCATGTATCTGCAAACTGCTCCTGTGGCTTATGAGAGATCAGGACAAGAGTGAATGAGGTAAAGAAGACTCCCCACACGTTTATGGTACAATGTGCAATTGTCAAATAGCATGTATTTTCCATTCTCAAGCTTTATCCATGACAAGAAAGGTATGGTTGTTGCCTTGCAGTCATTCATGTGAAATTGTGCCAAAATATCTCCAGCACACTTTGGTTTAGAATTGGTAATCCAAGAATCATTATAATTGATCTCTAATCCAAGGAGGGAATTTATCAATCCCATATCTATCTATTGATGGTGTTGGATCAACCAACATATCAGGGGATTTCCCCGGTAATAAATCCTAATTAGACTTTAGACCATTTGGTGTAGGAGTCCCAACAGTGGGTCATACGGTAATGCCTTGACTACGATTTAGCAACAGAGGCAAGTAAGATAACTCTATTGGTAGCAAGGGTGTGATAGTTGTAGTGAGCCAAGGGAGGTGCATGAGAGGTTCTATAGATGGGGGTTGAGATGAGTGCGCCCCTTGGAAACTTGTGATAGCACGCAGCTAAGAAGGGAACACATAAGCAAAGATGCATCACAATATGGAAGGCACGTTAGCTAGTAATCCAAAGTGATGGTTAAAACAACAACACATTTCAAAAATATTCATACATACATACACAGATAGTTATAAATGCATGTGTAAGTAAACAAATACATATATCTTTTAGAGTAAACCAGATAGCATAGAATACAATACAACATATCCATGGAACATGATGGCTCTTGTTGTATTAATAAGTGTAAGTTCCAGTCATAAAATACATCCATGTCCAACCACTATTTCTAACATCAGAACGTTAGAGCCACAATCGCCTTCTCCTCAAAAGAGATGTACTAGCTCTACGTAGTGGAGAAGCCAAGGCTCATTACAATACTGTCCAATCTCTCTCCAAGATAGTCTTATCAGAAGCTTGGCTAAACAAAAGCCCTTACAATGAGTTATGAGGGACTATTTATAGCAAAGGCTAGGGTAACCCTTGACATTCCCTCTATGACAGTTCATCTACCCTCTTGACTCTTCATCTACTCTATGACTGTTACATCTAACTATTGACACTTGACTTACACTTGACAAGACGTTACATTACAATGCACATATACCCATGTGAGACAAACTGGCTTGAGCAAGCCATGCTAGACATCACTATGACTTAGACAACCATTGAAGTCCAACTCTTCAACATCCTCATGATGATCAACAGTAACATACTGATGTAAAGATTGGTAATCTGCGATGGTGTTCATGTGCTCCAAGGTTACATCTTTCTGGAACCTAACTCTTGCCTCCATAGAATCCGGGTACACTGCTCGAGCCCCTCTATCCAACTTGTCTAAAAGCATGCACATCATTGTCTTCAATGTAGCCGGACCAGCGACATACATCTGCCTGATGTCCGCACTGATGGGTAAGACTTCTAGGCTGGTGGAAATGTGCATCAACTCGTTGAAGTACGACTCAAGCTCTAATCAGATCTAAGCCTTTGTCTTTTCCTAGGTGAGTGTCCCAATAGATGGGATCGCATGTGCACACCATGACATCCATACTCTTGAATACACATGCATGGGAAGCTTGTATACTAGTGATGAGTTGTGGGAGCTCATCATAGTTACTAATTTGACTCCAAATACGTGCCTTCAGCTTCACCACACTGGCCTTCATCATCTTAGGCAAGTGAAGTGGGGCTCCCTTATATCTGATCGTCCATGTTTGCATGTAGTCAACAGAAGCATGCAAGTTCTCCAATATACATGCTCTTCTAGCACATCATTGTTGCCATTCATTGAGATGGATGACTTCCTTATGCAGGGTACCAAACTTGGAGTACAACGCTCTCATAACTGTGTCAAGGGACAATGCTTCATCCAGTATTTCCTTCTTCAATTCAACTCGGGCGGACGATGTCACCAACTCTCCTCTCAGCTTGGCCGTCTGAAGTTCCTTAGCCATTCACTCATTTTCAGCTATCAGAAAGTGATCACTTGAGCTAGTGGCTTTAGCATACACTCTGGTAGCATCGGCCAAGGTTGTTGGATGTTTGTGGATGTCAGACGCGATCACTCATTCCTCAACTTGTGCAAGAGATGTATGATCATCTAGAGTCGATACTCAACGAGACTTCACAACTCTATGTTGAGACTCATTGAATGAGATGTTGTGCATATCTACCTCTGATTGATCACCAAGGATCTCAGTGCCTCCTTGGTCAATTGAGACATTCTCATCTTCTTGATGTGAAGAAGTGGGTAAGTCGACCTCTTGGTAGTGAGGCATAAGGTTGATGTCTTGTTCCAATTTCGGTTGCTCCATATCCCTATCCAACTATTGAAGTGCTTGCTCTATCTCACGAGCGAAGTCCTGCTCCTTCGATGGTTCACCTTGTCTTCTTGATGCTAGCTATTCTGATGATTCCACTACTTGTACGGGCATTGTTTCATCTGTTTCCACATGTTGCGCCCCCTACCGTACGCTTTTTTGCTGCGCTTCCCTGTCATGTTTATGCAACTCTTGTTCCTTCTGGAGTTGCACCTTCAGCTCATGCAACCCCTTCTCTGTTTCCTCCACTCTTCTCTTCTCCTCTTTCCTTTATGCAATTCGCTTGTCGCTTTGTTGCCTCTTTGCCTCTATAGCCAAAGGTACTTTCTCCACAAGTGGATCTGCTTGGAACTTGCAGCTTTTCTCTTCCTCCATGTGATCGACAATCTTCCTCTTGCCCTTGTTGTGCACTGATATGCTTACTTCTGCTGTTGCTACTACTTCTGGTGCTGGTGCTCTCTCGGATGCTGCTTCACATTGCTTCGCTAACCACTCCATAGCAAAGCAAACCTGTTCATTAGTTCTGGAGAAACTATAGCAATATCTCCATGGGTCGTCCTCTACCCAATGAAATGCCCCGTGGATCGATTTGAACTCTACTCTCGTGTAGTGATATTTCACAAGACAATGTGGGTCATACGGATTGCAACTTCAGAGGTCGAATGGATACTTCTTCATATGTTCTACTTTGACATCTTCTTTCTTGAAACTCTGAATCTCATATAACCCAATATAGAACAAAAGAGCAGGCCAAGGTGCCTTCTTCTTCTAGTGTAGTCTAGTTGTCAATCCTACCAATATGAGATATGCTACTTCTTGCATGATGAGTATGTCCAAGGTAAACTTTGGTAGAACATGTGGAGGCTTCTTCACACTGAACATCCGTATGAAGGTGCCAAACGGTGAGGCATACCAATTAGCAATGTATACCAGTGCCTTCATTGTTGCCTTCGACATACAAGGTGGATCCTGTTTGAATATCATCTTGTAAACAGGTGTGAAAAAATGATCAGAAAACCGTCTGATAACTCATCTGAAGCTGCATTTGAACAATAACATACAATAAGTGTTCATAGCAGTCTTCGCTGGTGACCATGCCCACTCCAAGCCCAGGAACTCTTGTCAGGCATAGATTGCATCTAAGATGTAGGCAGACATGTAGAAATCTACTTCCATACCTCTGGGTGACTGTCAAGCCTTCGTTACCTGTTCCTTCAGCTGATGAGCCACATGTTGAACTAGTTACATGGTTTTCCTTCTCTGGCCAGTTGGTCCAGTGCGATCACCCAACTCTGTGGGAATGTTTCCATGCTATCTTGGCCATACAATTGACATGAAAATATGACCAAGTATTGATATTCCTTCTGCACTATCTTCGTCTTGTAGATCTGGTTGGGTGTCATCCTTAATATAGCTGACTCTACCCAGTTCTTCAAAATGTTTCTAGAGTTGGCACTACTACTGGGTAAGCTAAAGGAAGTCTCCATGATAGTCACAAGCTCCAACATCTGATACTTCTCATCATAATCCTATCCCAAAAAGGTTGCAATCTTCATCTTGATGACACTACTCCAAGTCATTGTCTCGGGATCAGTATGGGAGATGATCTAGTGTATCATGTACGTGCATGGGAACACGGGGTATCTACATGCAATCTGGTACAAGTCATACTTGTGAATGTTCACATACACTTGGTAGTCTTCGAGGTCTTCCCTAAAAGTTCCTGCAAATGCTTCATTGACCTCTTTCCATTTTAGCTTGATGTCTTGTTTAGAAAAAACTTGGTATCTTCATAGATCGGTAGACGTGTAAACATCCTACATTCATTGGTGTCCTTTGATCATGCTCTCTTTAAGGCCATTGATCCTATGCTGCTAAGAGGCAGATGAACACCTGAAAGATATAGTGACAAAGCGACATGCATGGAAAGAAATCTGTCAGTGAAAAACAAAGCAAATTCGGGAATGACATGACACATAGCTAGGGATCGATAGACAAATATTGCACAATTTCTTCTGGGAGGCTGGGAGACTAACTACTAGACTTGCACAAAAAGCAATTTGGGCAATCTAGGGAGGCTCACTGGCTGCTGGATTTGTGCAATGTGAAATCCATGTTTATTGTTGACTGCTGGAATTGTGCAATGTGCAATTCTAGCTGGCAATGACTACAGGCTCAGTGACTGCATTGCGCAATTTTTTGTGCCAGCATTCACTGTCCCTCAGAAATGTGAAAAGAAGTCCTCGAGGATAGTTCCTCAGTAGAAATGCATATTTTTGGAGAGGAAGACATAGCCTTCCTTCCCCAAATTGCACAATGTTGTGTTGGTGAGGCAAAGTCCGGGCCAAGGCTGCTCAGACCCGCCGATGGGCAACTGAAAGCAAATCTGAAAGAAAATGCATGGTGATACTGAGTGAAAGCAGCAGTGATTGATTTTGCATTCAAACATTAAATGAATGATTCATAAAACATACCAATATGCATGTGGGTGAAGCGAGTCCCTGAATAGGTGACCATTGGTGCAAAACAGTTTCATGCATGCGACAACAGTGAGATAAAAATAAATACTAAAATGTTGCTCGTACAAGCTAGTATGCATGTAAATTATAGAAAATGTTCAAAGAAATCAAGAAAAGAACACTCACAGAAGCGAAAACACAAAAAGCAATAGAAATGCTGAAAAAGACCAGTTGAGACCACTTACTTGTGAATAAATGAGTCGGATGTGTCGAAGAGTCTTGGATGTGCTGTGGGATGTCAGAGCTCGAAGATCGATGTGAAATAATGACCTCTGATGCATCGAATAAATAATTTTGGGCTCATGATGGACATGCCAAAGATCTAGGAAAAAGTGACACTTGGAAGAAAGATTCTAAAACGACCTTTGCATGTAACCTCCAGCTGCTAAAAATAGCTCCGTGAATCAAGGGATGCTTTTTGCATGTTGCATTTTTCTATTTTAGGAAAAGAAAGCCATGCATGCAAGTCAAGTTTCCTTGGTCCTAGGTGGAATTGGTCAACCCAACTACACATGTAAGAGGCTACTCAACTACTGGCAGAAAATGGACATTTCTGGATGGAATCTAGGCTGGGTGCCCAAGAGGTTTATGCAGTTTTTGGGCACAGTAGCCGACTGCTACCCAATATTTCACAATTCCTGGGCTGAGTAGCCCTGTTGGGGAGAATTGCACAATTTTCTAGATGAAGCCTAACTGGAATAATTGCACAATTCTGGAGCCCAACAGGCTGCCAGACAAAATTGCACAATTTCTAGAGGGAAGGTTGGTTTCCCTCCAGAATTGTGTAATTTACTGAGGGAGGTTCTCAGCCTACAGCTAGACCAAGTCTGAAGGAATAGCCTGTGAGGGGAATGCATCAAGCTTTGATTGACAGGCTTCCTTTTGCAAGAGAAAAAACTAAAGCTTGTGTACTTGACGAAGCAAGATAAGGTGTTGTGAAAGGTTGGTACGGAGGCTCCAAAACAAAGCTAAGTCATAGTTTTGGAGGGTAGTTGTAGCCGCTACAACACTTGGCCACACACTAGTATTGCTCCAACTCTCTAAATGGGCCTCACTCGTGAAAAGAGATTCTAACACCTCTGGAAGTATTGTTCAATTCTACATTCGTCTTGGTTTCACACTAGCTTGATTGTAAGATGTAGCATCTGCCAAGCTCTTAGTTGATTGAAACACATTCCAAGCCAAGGCAACAAAGTTTTTTTGATTGGGGTTGAGGGGTATATTGATGCACAAATAGTATAGTCATCAGAGTCTTAGTTCCTTCTTTGGTGTTGCTATGTTGCCAGCAGGTCTGGATAGTACCATGATAGAGTCACGTAGGAACACAAGCATGGCTCCGCTGCTAGAAAGCCTGGTCAGTACCCTGATGGAGTTACTTGCATCACCTCTCTACATAGGAAGCCTTTCTCGTCTTATGCCTTAATCATTTTTCGTTTTGAATTTTTTCACTTTTCAATTTTTTCATTTTCATTTTTTCATAATTGTGCATAGCACTTATTTGTTTCAGAGGTGGAAGAGGGATCCCAATGTATTGAGAGTAGAGGAGGTTGTTCCAGCAGAGAAGTAGTTTATTATATCCCTGACATGCCTGTTAAGGTTTTCCCCCTCACCTTACTCTACTTGACTTAGTAGACAAGGGTTAACCCAAAAACAATCGAGTAGAGTAGGTGATGGTAGTTATTGCACAAGCATTGTGTTTTCACCAAGGTTTACTTCGAACAGTATGTATTTTCCTTTGACCTATCATGTACTAGTAACAAGTTCTTCATACAGAGGCGGGATGACTGATAACCAAGTAGTGATAGCTGTACAAGGCCTCTTGTACTTTGCCTAGCTCGTTTCAAGAGTCATACATGGTTTCATGTGAAACTAACCTACGAATGAAACAAGGAAATAAATAAAAACACAAAGCAAAGCCGAAGCAAAAGCGAAAGTGAAAGAAAAGTGAGTAAGAAAAAAAGAAAGAAAGAAAACAAACGAACAGAGCAAGTGAGAAAACAAGCATGCAAGCAAACAAACTAAAAGCAAACACTACTCCTACTCCTAAACTAACGGTGCATGGGCCTGATCACATGAAGTGATATCTCTAATGCAGCCACTAGCACATTGGTTGACCCATCTTGGCAAAGGTTTGGTCCACAAGAAACTCAATTATGTGACCAAGAAAACAAGAAAGATATAACAATGAAGACAAACACACTTCATGTTTCAAAGTGTCCACAAGACACGAGTGAGTACAAGTGCCTGATGAGCAGTCTGTGGGCTTATCACAGTATTGTGTGATACTGCATGCAACTTTGAAGCATATGCACACTATTGACTGTGACATGCAAGAAAACTAAAGAAGAAATGATAACTTGCATCGTGCACGCGTGCTTCTAATGTAAGATTCCTCCAATGCATGAGCGATGGGATCTTGCAGTTCGAGTGGAGGAAGTATGATCTATGTGTGAAATTGATCTTCAATGCATACAATGAGTGATGACGAGCCTTGGGTGATTGAACAGTTTCCTGATCGGAAGCGAAACTAACCCCAAGGGAGCGAGGGCCTGACATAACCATCAGTGCAGCATGAAGTGCCTTGGCAGTCTTGGGTGTTTCATCTTCATCGTTAAATAGGTCATCATAAACCAACAGTTTTGAAAAATCAACTACAATAGAATCATGATTGTGATTAAATATGGGAGCAAATGGATCATGACAACCATGGTCAAAAAAATCAATGATTTCATCGACATCCTCATGATCTGATGAATCAAGCAGAGGAGTAGATGAAAAGCAAACAAATTCATCCTCTGTGTTTCCAAGAAAGGCAGATGAAAGATCAAGTGGATTTTCAATGAATAACTCATCCTGTCCATTGTTGAATGATTGATTGACATCCAATGTGTCCTACGAGTGATCAACAATGGGTGCATCTGTGGATGAAGATACACATGAGAAATCATGGATGGCAGGATTGCCAAAGATGTCAGGAAGGAATGGAGGGGGCTTGGACGGAAGGGAGTCATCCTTCACCGAGTGTTGATGCTCAAGCTCCCACTCATACTCTTCATGAACGACAATGCATGTTGGTTGTGCAACACCAACTCCGTTAGTGGCTTGTACCTCATTCATAACAAGTCTAGAGTCCAGAATGTAAGAACACAAGATAGTATCATCTGGAGGAACAACTGAGTGCGAAGATGGAGGTTGTCGAACAAAATTCATATGACAACTTGATGGAATCACAAACAAATCTGTGCGAAAATTAAGTGAAGTGATGTTGGGAGAATCTGAAAGCTAAAAAGGTGTGTGAGCATGATCCTCAACATCACTCTGCAGTGGTGGAGCTGTTGGATGAGGGGATGGCAAAGAGTCACTTGTGACAGTGACCGCATCCATCTAAGATCATGCAGCTCCATCACTGAAGAATGTTGAGCCAGGCTTGATTTCAAACATATTCTTTGGATGAGAAAATTTCTTAACGCAATACTCGAATTAGTCCCAAAGATAGAAAAAAATGATTTGGATCTTCGAAGCTGGAAACTGCAAATCATAGAAGTGCTACCAAAAATCCATTGTCGATTTGTGCAGAGCCTTCCGTTATTGTAACAATTTTTGGTCAAGATGTTCTAGATCAAAATGATAGAATGTGTGTTCAGTGAGATCACAGAAGTGCTCAGGTGAGTGCACATCGTCAGCTCGTAGGCTTCACAACCACTGATGTGGAGATTCGCGAAGTGTGTATGCAAGCAACAATCTGACATGTTCGTCAGAACATCCATCTTCCTCATGAAGCATGGAAAGAAAGTCATGTAAGAGCTCAGGCCAGGCCATTTCACCTTCACCATCATACGTGTAAGAGGACAAGTGGTCAAAAAACCCCCTTGTGATGGTGACATCTTCGTGGTTCGCAAAACATCGTGGAGGGATGAGAGTGCAAGAATCCATGATACATATGCAAATGTTCAAAATAGGATGAGAGGACACAGCTTATCATTTGATCCTCCTTCTAGCTCCAGAAATGTTGACGATGTTGGACCTGCGAACATGCCAGGGGATCTCCCTGGTAAGAAGTCCCAATTAGACCTCAGACTGTTTCGTGTAGGAGTCCCAGCAGTGGGTCACACGGTAATGCCTTCACCATGGTTTTGCATATAGGAAAGTAACACAACCATGTTGGTAGTAAGGGTCTGACAACTGCAGTGATCAAAGGGAGGTGCATGAGAGGTTCTAACACACGGGGGTTGAGATGAGTGCTCCCCTTGGAAACCTGTGATAGCACGTAGTTAAGAAGGGAACACACGAGCAAAGATGCATCATAACATGGAAGGCAAGCTAGCTAGCAATCCAAAGTCATGGTTAAACCAACATCACATTTAAGAAAGATTCAGACATACATACACAGATAGATATAAATGCCTGCGTAAGTACACAAATACCTATATCATTTAGAGTATACTAGATAACATAGAATACAATACAAAATATGCATGAAACATGTCAGCTCTTGTTATATTAAGAAGTTTAAGTTCTAGTCATACAATACATCCATGTCCAACCACTAGTTCCGACAGCGGAACGTTACAACCACAACTACCTTCTCCTATAAAGAGATGTACTAGCTCTACGTAGTGGAGAAGCCAAGGCTTGTTATAATACTGTCCAAGCTCTCTCCAAGGTAGTCTTATCAGAATCTTGGCTGACCAAAAGCCCTACAATGAGTTATGAGGGACTATTTATAGAAAAGGATGGGCTGGCCCTTGACATTCTCCTTTGTGAAAGCTCATCTACCCTCATGACTCTTCATCTACTCTATTACCATTACATCCAAGTATCGACACTTGACTTACACTTGACAAGACATTACATTACAATGCACATGTACCCATGTGAGACAAACTGGCTTGAGCAAGCCATGCTAGACATCACTATGACTTAGACAACCATGGAATTCCAATTCTTCAACATCCTTGTGATGATCAACAGTAACATATTGATGCCAAGATCAGTAGTCCGCGATGGTGACCGTGTGCTCCAAGGTGACATCTTTCTGGAACCTGACTCTTGCCTCCATAGCATCTAAGTACACTCCTCAGGCTCCTCTATCCAAGTCATCTGAAAGCATGTGCATCATTGTCTTCAATGCAGTCGAACCAACGACATACTTGTGCATGATGTCTACACTAATGGGCAAGCCTGGGCTGGTGGCAATTTTCATCAACTCGTCAAAGTATGAGTCAAGCTCTAGTCGGACCTGAGCCTTTTTCTTCGCTTGGGTAAGAGTCCCAATAGATGGGATCGCATGTGCACCTACCAAAACTTCCATACTCTTGAATACACATGCATGGGAAGCCTGTATACTAGTGATGAACTGCAGGATCTCTTCATAGTACCGGATCTAACTCTAGATACGTTCCTTTAGCTCGACTGCACTAGCCTTCATCATCTTAGGCAAGTGAAGCGGGGCTCCCTTATATATCGTCCTCCATGTTTGCATGTAGTCAACAACAACATGCAAGTTTGCCAAGGTACGTGCTCTTCTAGCACATCGTTGTTTCCATCCATTGATATGGACGACTGTCTTATACATGATACTAAACATGGAGTAAAACACTCGCATAACTATGTCAAGGGAAAATAATTCATCCAGTATTGCCTTCTTCAGTTCAACTTGGGTGGACGTTGTCACCAGCTCTCATCCCTACTTGGTCATTTGAAGTTCCTTAGCAATTTGCTGATTTTCAGGTATCAAAATGTGAACACTTGAGCTCGTGGCTTCGACATACAATCTGGTAGCATCAGCCAAGGCTTCTAGATGTTTGTGCATGTCAGACATGATCACTCATTCCTCAACTTGCGTAGGATATGTATGATCATCCAAAGTTGACACTCTGCAAAACTGCACAACTCTATGTTGAGACTCGTAGAATGAGATGTTGTGCATCTCTACTTCCTGTTGATCACCAAGGATCTCAGTGCCTCCTTGGTCACTTGAGACTTGCTCATCTTTTGGATGCAGAGAAGTGAGTAAGTTGACCTCTTGGTGGTGAGGCATAAGTTCGATATCCTATTCCAATTCCTGTTGCTCCATATCTGTATCCAACTGTTGAAGTGCTTGCTCTATCTCATGAGCGAAGTCTTGCTCCTACGATGGCTCACCTTGTATGCATGATGCCAGCTATTCTGATGAGTCCACTACCTGTATGGGAATTGTTTCATAGGTTTCCACATGTTGCGCCACTTGTTGTGCCTATTGCTACTGCAATTTTCTCTCCTGTTTGCATAGCTCTTATTCCTTCCAGATTTTCTCGTTCAGTTCATGCAACTCCTTCTCTGTTTCCTCCATTATTCTCTTCTACTTCTGCCTTTGCATGATTCTCTTGTTGTATTATTTCCTCTTTGCCTCTATAGCCAAATATGCTTTCTCCACAAGTGGATTTGCTGGAAACTTGTAGCTTTTCTCTTCCTCCATGCGATCGACAATCTTCCTCTTGCCCTTGTTGCGCACTAGTAAACTTACTTCTATTAGTGCTGCTGCTGCTGCTTCTGGTGATGGTGCTAGTGCTCTCTGGGATGCTGCTTCACATTTCTTCGCTAACAAATCCACAATGAAGCCGACATTCTCATTGGGTCTAGAGAAACTGTAGCAATATCTACATGGGTCCTCCTTCACCTAATGAAATGCCTCGTGGTTCTAGTTGAACTGTACTCTCGTGCAATGATCTTTCACAAGACAAAGTGGGTCATACGGATTGTAACTTCGAAGGTCGAATGAATAATTCTTCATCCATTCTGCTTCAACATCCACTTGCTTGAAACTCCAAATCTTGTAAAACCCACCCGCAACGGAAGAGCCGACCAAGGTACCTTCTTCTTCCAGTGTAGTCTAGATATCAATCCTACAGAGATGTGATATGCTACTTCCTCCATGACGAGTATGTCGAAGGCAAACTTCGGTAGAACATGCAGAGGCTTCTCTATGCTAAACATCCATATGAGGTTGTTAGATTGTGAGGCATACCAATCAACAATGTCTATTAGTGCCTCCATTGTTTCCTTCTACATGCAGGGTGGATCCTGTTCGAATATCATCTTATAAACTGGGGTGAAATGATCAGATAACCATGTGATAACTCCTATGAAGCTGCATTTGGACAACAACTTACAATAAGTGTTCAAAACAGTCTCTGCTGGTGACCATGCCCACTCGAAGCTCAGGAACTCCTTTCAGGCACAGATTGCATATAAGATGTAGGTGGACATGTAGACCTCTGCTTGCATACCTTCGGGTGACTAACGAGCCTTGGTTACCTATTCCTTTAGTTGATGAGCTACATGCTCGACCAATTACATGGTTTTCCCTCTCTGGCTAGTTGGTCCAACACGATCACCCAAGTCTGTGGGAAGGTTTTCATACTTTCTTGGCCATACAATAGACATGCAAATATGACCAAGTATTGATACGCCTTCTGCAATATCTTTGTCTTATAGATATGGTTGGGTGTCATCCTGAATCTAGCCGGCTCCTTTACCTAGTTCTTCAAAATGTTTCTGGAGTTTGAATTGCTGTTAGGTAAGCTGAAGGGAGTCTCCATGATAGTCACGGGCTCCGACATCTGATACATCTCATCATAATCTTGTTCCCAAAAGGTTTCAATATTCGTCTCGCTGACACTTCTCAAAGTCATCGTCTCGTGATCAATGTGCAAGATGATCCAGTGTATCATCTCCGCGCATGGGAACGCAAGGTATCTGCATGTAATCTCGTACAGGTTGGACTTGTGAATATTCACAAACAGCTGGAAGTCTTCAAGGTATTCCCTAAAAGTGCTTGAAAATGCTTCATGGACCTCTTATCATTTCAGTTTGATGTCCTTGTCTAGAAATAGCTTGGTATCTTCATAGATCAGTAGACGTGGGGACACCCACTCAACTGATGCTCCAGCTTCACTTCTGTTAGTGTCCTTCGATGCTACTCTCTTGGAGACCATAGATCCTATACTACAAAGAGGGAGATGAACACCTGAACTATATGGAGACAAAGTAACATGCATGGGAAGAAATTTGTCAGCGAAAACCAAAGCAAATTCAGGAATGACATGACATATACCTAGGGATTGATAAGAAAATATTGTGCAATTTCTTTTGGGAGGCTGGGAGACTAGCTACTAGACTTGCAAAAAAAGAAGTCTGGGCTATATAGGGAGGCTGACTGGCTAGTGGATTTGCACAATCCCCAATCTAGATTGACTGCTAACCACTGGAATTATGCAATGCACAATTCTAGCTGGAAATTACTGAAGGCTCAGTGAATGCATTGCGCAATTTTCTGGGATAGAAGTCACTACCCCTCAGAAATGCACAAAGCTATCTTGGAGGATAGTTCCTAGGAAGAAATGCACATTTCTGGAGAGGAAGATAGAGCCTTCCTTCCCTGGATTGCGCAATTCTATCTCGGTGAGGTAGAGTCCATGCTAAGACTGCCTAGACCCGCCGACAGGCAAATGAAAGAAAATGTGAAAGTGAATGCATGGAGATACTGAGTGAAAGAAGAAGTAATTGATCGTGCATGAAAACATTGAACAAAAGATTCAGAAAACAAACCAACATGCATGTGGGTGAAGTGAGTCGCCAAATCAGTGACTGTTCATGCAAAACAATTTCATGCATGCGACAGGAGTGAGATAGCAACGAAAACTGAAACGGTGCTAGTACAAGTTAGTATGAATGTAAATGACAGTAAGCGTTCAAAGAAATCAAGCAAGCAAACAACACTCACACAAGCAAAAACACAAAAAGCGAATGAAATGTTGAAAAAGGTAAGTTGAGACCACTTACCCGTTAATAACTAAGCCAGATGTGTCGAAGAGTCCTCGATGTGTTGTGGGATGTTAAAGCTCTAAGATCGATGTGAAAGAATGAGCTTTGATGTGTCAAATAAATAAGTTTGGGCTCACGACGTGCATGCCACAGATCTAGGAAAAAGCAACACTTGGAGGAAAGATTCTAAAATGATCTTTGCATGTAACCTTCAGTTGCTAAAAATATCTCCCTAAATCAAGGGATGCTTTTTTCATGTTTCCTTTTTCTATTCCAGGAAAATCAAGCCATGCATGCAAGTCAAGGTTCCTCGGTCCCAGGTGGAACTAGTCAACCCAACTGTACATGCAAGAGTCTGCTCAACAGCTGGGAGAAAATGCACATTTTTGGATGGGAGATGGGTTGGCTGCCTAGGAGGTTTGTGCAATTTTTTGGCAAAGTAGCTGACTACTACCCAGGATTACGCAATTCCTGGGCTGAGCAGCCCTGGTAGGGAGAATTGCACAATTTTCTAAGTGAAGCATGACTGGCAGAATAGCAAAATTTCGGAGCCCAGTAGACTCCCAGACAGAATTACATAATTTCTGGAGGGAAGGATGGTTACCCTCTAGAATTGCACAATTTCTTGAGGGAGTTTCTTAGCCTGCAGCTGGACCAAGTCTGGAGGAACAGCCTATGAGGGGAATGCATCAAGCTTTGATTGACAAACTACCTTTCTGCAAGAGAAAAACTGATGCTTGTGTACTTGATGAAGCAAGACAAGGTGTTGTGAAAGGTTGGTAGGGAGTCTCCAAAACAAAGCTAAGGCAAAATTTTGGAGGGTGGTTGTAGCCACTACAACACTATCATAGAAAACTGCTTATGCAATGTAGTTTCAATCTGAGCAATGGCAAAAGTTGAAGTGCCTGTTATCAAAATATCATCTATGTAGATGATCCAAATTTAAATAGGAACACAAAAAATTAAAGATATAACCATAAATACAAAGATGCAATAGAAATAACACTTCATTTCATTAATATCAAATACTAAAATATCCTTACAAACATAATGGAAATAAGACTAGCTCGAGCGATGGTAGTGTATCTATAATAAGAGATATGGTGGCTACATGCCTCTGAACTATGTTACAATGAGCTCCAAGGCCTGTTTATTATTGAGAAACAAAGGAAAACCCTAAACATCCAAAAACCTAACCCTAGGAGATGAATGGCCAAAACCGTGGGCCCCATTTGGGTAAATTGGTACATCAATTTCCTGGGGTCATAACTTTGGCATTCGATCTTCGTTTGGCTATCATAATACCTCATTTTGAAGATGTCGAAGAGCAGGCTGGAGACAAGCTAGTTAACTCATTTGGGACTTCACAAGTCTCTTTCTTTTTTCCCTGAAAATGTCGTCTGGGGCCTCAAAACGGCTCTAAAAGTTCAGTTCCCAAAAAAATGCCAAAAATAGTAAATTGTGCTACAATTAAGGAAACTGAAAAAATGAAAGATATAGTGTTGGGGGTCCAAGTGGAATAGGAGGGTGACCACCAATATCTACCTGGATCAATCCTGCCCCCTTAGGAAGCAATGGTCCCCACTGCGTTGAGTGCGTCCATGAGATGGGGAAACTTCTACTCAACTTGGTCCCTGGTGAGTCACTTGCCTTGGTGCAGGAGTTGGCCAGGTTTGACAACCCGATACAGTTGGATATTTTGTTGGTGAGTGTTCTTGGCCTATGTTTCCATAACCTGATCTGTTGTGGAATGTTCCATGCATTCTGGGTTTAACTCTATTGGTGTGAGTTGTTCTGTAATGTCTGATGTGTCCAACAATGGTGGGAAGTATCGTCAAAGGCAGTTGACATTGAACACTGGGTGCAAGCCAAGGAGTGGGGGAATGTTGAGCTCAAAAGCATTATTTCCCATGGCCTTGGAAATGGTGTAAGGACCATATGAGAGTGGTATAAGCTTTCATTGGGCTCTAGTAAGCCGTTCTTTCTGCAAATGCAACCAGACTTTGTTGCCCACTTGAAACTTGTCTGGCACCCAATGTTGATAACATTGCTGCTTGTACTTGGAATTTGACTTCTCCAATATGTCGTGAACCTACTTGCGAATGTGTTCAATGCATTCAATAAATATGGTTTCTTTATCATCCTCATACAATACATGTGTGGATTTTGTTTGTGTACTCACATGAGGCATGGAAACATAAATCAGACACAATGGTTGAAATCCTAGACCCACATGAAAGGGACTACGACTAGTCAAGCTATGGATAGCTCTATTATAACTGTGTTGCACATATGGAAGACTCTCATCCCAGGTTCGAGGATGCTTGGAGTTGTACATGAGGAGTATGAGCACTATCATCCTATTGGCGACCTCCGTTTGGCCATCTGTCTAGGGATGGAAGGCAGTCAATTTGGTGAGCTTGCTGTCCAATAGTATCCAGAGGCTTGACTAGAATTTTCATAGGAATCTAATATAATGGTATGCAGGATCCCAAAATGTACCTGCACTCATTCAAAGAAGAGTTTGGCAGTGTCCTCTACTGTGATACTCCTCTTGCAGGCCGCCAGTATATCCATCTTTGAAAATATGTCCACAACCACAAATACACAGTCATTACCATGCTTGGTAGAAGGTAGGCCAGACATATAGTCCATGGAGATGGATTCCCATGGCTAGCTGAGAGTAGTCAAAGGAGTGCACAAGCCTTGATTCTTGATGGTTGGCTTGTCTATGGTGCAGACAGTGCGGGATCTGATATATTTCCCAACACCGAGTCAGAGTTTATACCAATAAAAGTACTTTTTCAGTGCAACCATAGTTTTCTACACACAAATGTGTCTTGTAACCCTACTATAGTGTGCCTCCCAAATCATCTTGGCATGGTCACTTGAAGGAACACAAAGATGGCCCAGGTAACATAATAATGCATCATGGAGGTGGAAATCAATAACTTTCTTGCCAGCTACTAGCATCAAGTCTGTCGAGGTGAACTCTGGATCATTTTTGTATAGTTGCGTTCATCTAGAGGTCTCACGAACACAAGAGTTGAGAACAGTAGTCAGGGATGTAGCTGGGGGTCAGCTGGGGAAGTCGACAACATGATTGGTGATACTCTTTTTGTATTTAATGTTCAATTCGAATTGTTGCAAATATGTAGACCACTTCTGATGGAAATCATTCTGCAACTTACCTTATGTCTATATAAACTAAAGAGGTCAGTGATTGGTGTGGATGATTGTCTCCTTCCCTAGAATCTAGTGCTTCCATTGTCAGCAAGCCTGCAAGATGGAATAAATATCTTTATCATAGGTTGGGTACTTATGAATTTTATTAGAAAGTGTCTCACTATGATAGGTCACTGGATGCCCGTGCTAGGTGAGGACTGCACCAAGAACATAGTCTAATGTGTCTGTCTTGATTTCAAATGGCTGCTATAGGTATGGCAGTGTGAGTACCGATGCAAAGAAGACATGGTGCTTCAATTCAACGAATGCCTTCTGTTGGGACTTGGACTAGAAAACCATTGCTTTCGCCCCACCCTTAGTAATCTGACACAAAGGCCAAGTGATATGGGATAATCCGAACATGCACCTACGATAAAAAATTGTGAGGCCCAAAAAGCTACGAAGCTCTATTAGAGTGGTCGGGGCTGGCCAATCCTGAATGACTTGGATCTTGGTTAGGTCCACATGCATGCCATGCTCATCTATGATGCAACCCAAGCATTGGACTTGACTCATGGCAAAGGTGAATTTCTCCAAGTTGGCACATAGTTTGTGCTGTCGAAGGGTTTGAAGGACCCGTTGAATGTGTTGCAAGTGCTCTTCCCAACTCTTGTTCAAGATGATGACATCATCCAGATAAACCACCACAAACGAGTTGGAAAAGTGTTGCAAGATGTCATCCATTAGCCTCATAAAAGTAGCAGGGGAATTTATCAACCTGAAGGGCATAACCAACCATTCAAAAGGGCCTTCCTTGGATTTAAAGGCAATATTCCATATATATGTGGGCTCTGTTGCAACCTAGTGATAATCAGACTTCAGATTGATCTTGCCGAAATACTTCGGACCTTTGAATTGGTCCAACATGTCTTCAATATGTGGGATTGGATACCTGTTCGTGGCAAGGATTTTGTTTAGTGCCCGATAATCACTGCAGAGCCTCCAGGTCCCATCATTCTTCTACACAAGTACAATCAACCTCACACAGGGTGAGGAACTTGGTCGGATGTGCCCTTTCTGTAGCAACTCCTAGATTTTCTGCTTCATCTCTTCATTTTCCAAAATGGAGCGATGATATATCAGCCTGTTTGGTAGAGGTGCTCTGAGATTCAGATCAATTGAATGCTTGACCTGACAATGTAAGGTTACCCCTGTGGATGAGGACAAGATGTCCCTATATTATTCCACAATGGTATACACCTACTTCTACTGCTTGGAGGAACCCTTCCCAGGGGCCATGGATGTTGCTACGACGTTCCCCTTACTTTGAGAGTGAATGAGAAAGAAAACAAATTTTCAAATCTGGGAGATGACCTTACTGCATTGGAGAGTAGAGATCAAAGAGATGGCAGTTGGTGGGGCTTCCTCTAGTATCCTGTATAACTTAGTACCTAAAGAAATAATAACACAGTGAGGTCTATACTCATATACATCATGCCAGTTCCATAAGTATGGTTTTCTTAATAATACATCACAAACTTCAAGAGGAGAAACATCACACAATACCTCATTCATGAAGGCATTGATGTTGTAGGGAAGCCATCACTACTGGTTGACGCAAAGATCTTTCCTTGGTGAAACCACCCGATGGTACACGGATCTGGATGTGTTATAGTCAATAGACCTAGCTGCTTCATGACCTCTGCTGAAATGAGGTTCTTTTGGCTCCTGATGTCAACAATGAATTGCAGTGGAAAACCCTTCACCCACATATGTGAGTGGAATATTTGCTTCCCCTGTTTTCGATCTTCAGGCTCAATCTTTTGGATCTTAGTGGTGGCCGCAATGGCACTGGGCTCTGTGTCAATGATCTTCTTCCCCTTGTTATTCCCCTTGTTGGGTTCTGACTCAGAGTCGAAACATGTGTCGGACTCAGAGGCCTTTAGCACAGCCACTAGTGACTGCTTCGTCCGACACTTGCTTGTGTTGTGTGTGGAGCTCTTATGGAACTCACACCACTTTCCTCTTTCCTTGTTTGTATTCGTGGTGTTGTTCTTTGCTTGCAGCTTTAGCTGGTTCGCGTGGGTCACGCCACCTTGGCCTTTCCCTTTACTCTATGGTTTGGTGGTGTGTTTCTCTTGCTTCGGATGCACAGATCCAAAGTCTCGCTTTTTTGGTTTAATCTTCTGCTCGATCTTGAAAATGTATTGGTACGTCATGCTGAGCGAGGAGATGTCCAGGAACTCCATTTCATCCTAGATGTACTTGTTTAGGCAGTCACGGTAATTGAGTACCAAATGTTTCTCAGAATCCTTGATACCCAACTTTGTGCGAAGGGTATGAAGAACATTGGTAAACTCTAGCACATCTTGGTCCCTTCCCTGTTGCAATGTGGTCCACTTTATGTATTTATACTCATATCTCCTTATAGGGTAGTATTGTTCCTTGATGGTGTCTCAGAATGAATTCCAAGTGTGTGCAACCAAAAATAGTGAGGGCGTACTTTCATCCTTCTTCTCACAGTAGGTTTCCTGCCAATCCTTGACATGGGGGGCGACTTTGAGAAGAGAAAACGTAAGCTTTTCCCCACTGGAAAAATCATGAATAGAAAAATATCCTTCTAGCATATTTAACCATTTCTCTATGGCCTTTTCATATATCTAACCCTCAAATATGGTAATGTCAAAGTTAACTTGTACCCTAAAGGGTGTATCACTTCCAGAGTAGTTGATGGAAGTAGATGCACTGCCCTTAGGTAGTTGTTGAAGGATATGGGCAAAGTTGTCCATCATCGCGTTCCTTTGTTGCTTGAGGGCTTCTTCGACCAAGATTTTGAAAGGAGCTCCCGCCCCCTTGTCTTTCCTTTCTTCCCCCATGGGAGGCCATCGGGATTTGCAAGGCTAGTCCTGTAAGGTTTGACTAGTTCAAGCCCTAACTCCTTATATCCCGACGTCTTTGGGGGCATGAAAGGAAAAACAAAGATATAGCAGACCGTTCTGATAACACTGATCCAAATTTAAACACGAATGCAACAAATTACTGATATAACCATAAATACAAAGATGAAGCCAAAATAAGACTTCATTTCATTAATATCAAATAATAAAATATGCTTACAAATAGAATAGAAATAACACTAGCTCAGGCAATGTTAACTTATCTCTGAGAAGAGATGTGACGGCTACATGCCTCTGAATAGTGTTATAATGATTCTGCAAGGCCTAGTTATTATTGAGATACAATGGAAAACCATAAACATCAAGAAAACTAACCCTAGGAGATGAAGCGCCAAAACTATGGACCCCGTATGGGTAAATTGGTACATCAATTTCATGGGATTGTAACTTTGGCATGCTATCTTCGTTTGGCTATCATAATACCTCATTTCAAAGATCTCAAAGAGTATACTAGAAACAAATTTGTCACCCCAATTGGTAAAGTGTTGTGCTTTCCTTTTTCCATAAAAATGTCATTTAGGTCCTCAAAACTACTCCGAAAGTTTAGGACCCAAAAAAATACCAAAAATAGTAAATTGTGCTACAATGAAGGAAACTGCAAAAATGAAAGAGATAGTGTTGGGTGTCCAAGTGGAATAAGACTATGGCCACCAATATCCACCTGGATCACTCATCTATCCATGCAACGCAGGGTAGAAGAGGAGAAAACTAAACTCGACTTAGGAGAATAGAATACCTTTGTTTGGGCCGTAGGTAAGAGGGCACTTCAACAAAGAAGTAGGTTATTTAGGAGCCTTTTCATGACTGTTGTAGAGTTGCTTTTCACCTTTAGGCACACTGACTATGCAAAGGTAATCCAAAGGTCATTTGGGGCATGGTTTATGGTGAGATATATTTGTTTTGAGCATGTTACGGGTACAGGAAGGAGGTCTGAGTAGGTCACAAGCATTAATAGCTCTAAAAAATGCTTGTGTGGGCCTGTTTCAGGGAAACAAGTGCCTATAACATCCTCGTGGAGGTAGAGGATACATTTTGAGGTGGACCAAAAATATTTAAGGTAATGTTTGGGTGTTTAATAGGTTTGTTGCAGCGTGCCAGGTGTCCTAACCAGGAATAGACAAGGGCAACAACTATACTTCACACTTGGAGTCAGAGTTGTCTTATGTTGGGTCAAATTGTTGACCAATTTTGGATCAAAATTATTGTAGCACGTGAGTTCCATGTGTTGAGGTTGAATTGGTAAGTTAGAGAGCTCAACTAGGAGAAGATATTGCAGTGATTGGATTGGGCGCCATTGAACTAGTGGAGGGAAGCATCTCGGTGTTGATTGGGAAAAATGACCCTTCAACATTCTAATGGAGACCACCCAGTCAGGAACTTAAAGCAACTCCTCTTCCCTTGAAGTAGTGGTTCTAACTAGTTAGATTAGGTTCAGTTACATTCTTTCTATTTCTAATACCTTAAAGTATGAACTTCTTCTATGAATAGAGAAGATACATCAAATCCATTCTCCTTACTAATCAGGCAAGAGAATGATCCTTAAGATGAATTTGTGGCTTAGCCAAACCACTCTAAAGACTACCTCTTTGAGGAGAGGACTTTTAGGATGCATAAACTAAAATTAAAATAAAAATTTAGCATGAGATGCACTTATGCTAGACCTGTCTCGATTGAAAGAAAGAGTAGTCTTTCCCTCAATCCAGAGCAAGCTAAAATGATGGGAAAGGAAGCATATCAGAATTGCAATAAAATAAAGGAATTAGATCAAGTAAATAGTTCAAAAGAGATAATCCTTGTTAAAGAATATATAAACAAATAAATGCCTAATAATTTATAGTTATCAGACACTTAACTATAAATAACTCCAAATCCTAATAAACATATGCACGAGAAACAAAATATCCATGCCATAATAATGAAATAGCTATAATAAAATGACATGTAGAAAAGTAGGGCACCTATAACTTTAATCTGTTAGATAGCTAGCCAGCCTAAAGAAATAAAAGTTTGTTCTTATACAATTTCCAGTTTTCAAGGTGCATTTCTGAATAATCCTGCAAGATAGCTTAATCAAATTTTAAATGAGCTAACAGGTAACATTTAACAATAATGAAAAAACCAGCTAATCTACTCATACAATAGAAATGTAAATGAAAATTGAAGAATTAATTTATAATAACTGATGCAAAAAAAAGTGCTATGCATACAATTACATAAACAAATCTTATTAAAAATATGAATCAAGTTACATGAACCTCATAATATTATAGTAGTTTGAATCCCCTGCTACTAGTAAGCTTGAGTTCTTGTCTACAAAGAAAGGCTCGGATCCCAGTACAGTAGTGAATATGAGTGCTGAACTCCCTCTATAAATAGGATATAAGCTCCTATATTATTCTACCTCTTTTCTTGGATTCGAATCACCATAACTTAGCCCAACGATGGCCTTTTATACACAATTTAGAAATAATAACCATTTCCTCGAATCTCTCAACATCAGAGTTATTAAACATACAATGAAACAAAAGGATTTCTTTGATTGGGATCTAGAAAAACTACGATGGGACAATTAAGAACGAATTCCCCAATTTAGTCTACACAATGCCAAAATTAACATGGTAGTTTTCAACAAGTTTCTTCTTATAAAAGATTAATTTGTGGCCTAGAGGCATTTCATTGGATCGTTTTCATTTTCAGACATATATTGAAAGCTCTCTATCAAAACATAAATCAAAATTAGCCATTATATATTAAAAATAGAGTAAAAAAAACCTTGAACAAACTCTTATTAAACCCGAAACCAATATATATAACGACTTTTCTATTAATAATATAACAGCCTTGTGAAGGTGACAAATGGTAAGCATTGAGAGGCATTAGAGAAATCCATATCGGAAAACAATGCTTATTAGAGGTTTTATGACTATTACCATATAAAAAGTTTTGATGTAAGGGGTAGACACAATACAATAATATACTAACTTTCATAATGATATCGGATACGAAGGTGATGGCGTAGGCGGACAGGTGGCATGTCCAAAGGTATGCCAAAGATTTTCTTATATCGAAATTTTTTCATGTGGTTACATACAGGACCTATGATATGGAGCAGACGTGATATCTTTATCGACCAAAATTAATACCATATTGGGTTTGACATATCGGAGCTTGACAGATATTGGAAGTCGGAGGGGAAGGCACACTAGGATATCAGAGATGGATGTCTATCGGAGTATTGACGTAGTGATATATCATAGATCGAAGGAATATGAATATCATATTTTTTAAAAGCTTTCTCAGTTTAAAATCTCCAGTAAGTGTTAAGGGAGGTGAGGCCCATGTGGAGGTGGGTCCTCCCGTCAGCTATATTATAATATGGTCTGACTTTGGGTTTTGATTAACTTTGAATATATGCCACAAGCCATATAAATATGAGTTCGGACTTTGAATATTTTTAATATAGCTTTGATATTATATCAATATGTGTGTGTGTGTGTGTGTGCGTGTGTGTGTGTCACTTGTTATAAGCCTTTAGCTATGACCAGTTTTTAAATGTGAAAGGTTTAATCTGCTTTTAAACAATAAGCCATTATATAATAAAATTCTTGATCTCGGGAGATATGTAATCAATGATAAAAGATAATATTTATAAATATAAACATTTACAAAAAGCTAATTATTTACAAAGAGACAATTTTATAAAATAAAACGTAAAATACATTATATATGGCCAAAGCAGCGAAAAGCATCCAATCTTAAATTAGGTGCTATTTGCAAACCAAATGTCCAAATGAGATCAAACAAGTTATGATAGGAAGATAGGAACAAATTGAACTCATCGAAGCCATCCAGCTACTCAAAATCAAATAGTAACATAACCAACCATTTAATCAAAGGGTCCCCATTATGAGAATTAAGTGAATAATGGGGGGGTTGTATTTTTACCACAAAAATGGCAACACACTAGGAAGAACCAGTTATCTTTAGAAAAATGATGAAATTTTAAGAAAAAAGAATAATTTTAAATCAATCAAAGTGCCAGGATACAGATTTTTAATGAAATCTCGGAAACAAATATCAGAATTTTATCATTTTGTTTATCTCTAATGTTGATTATAAGAGTCATGTTAAAACCAAGATTTAATTGATAACAACTTAAACTTAAAGAAAAAATGGTTATGATTGTGTTCAGTAAGAAAGATGAACTCTCATTTTCATAGGTAGAGCGACTGTTGCTAGCAAGAATCCATGGCCTCGACAAGGTTACCTCTTAGCCCTAAGGAAATGTCAATATCCGATCTATGTTTAAATATTTCAAAGGAGACATAATTCGTTAATACTTAGAAAGCCGTTGTCCTGGCTTCGTAACCAGATATTGATAATGCCATTCAGAAGTGTTGATAGTCATGAATAAGGAGGCTTGTGATGATACCTCTCTTCTCACATCAAATTGTGATAATCCATTATGTTGGTTTGGTGACCAGATATGATAATGTCATAACCATCAAGGCTCATGACCATGGTATATTGGCTCATGAAGGAGACCCCCTATTTTTCAGGTATTTTAGACAACTTTGAATTTACACTCTGATACTTTTATCATAAATGGGGAGATAAATATTCTCCTTAAGAGATTGGGATGATTTAGAAGAATTATAAAAATACTAAACTTATTTCTTGCTCTTTTTTTTGCTTTAGCAAGAGATGTTTATAATATAAGCTGTTGTAAAACATAATTATCTCTTATTAAGAAAATTCTTTCGATTGAAATAACATAAGAGAAAATTTTGGCCAATGTGTTTCGAATTAACAAGCGTGGTTCATCATCAAGACCAAATGAAGAGGAAGACCATGTAATAGGTTTAAATAGAGAGCAATGTGGAGACCATAATTTCAAATAACGACTATATTTGAACAATAATATTTAAATTATGATATTAACTTATAAATATATTAAAAACAAATATTAGTAAGTAACGGCTATATTAAATGGTTAGTTTTTGAAAAATCATATTTAAATTAATTTATTAAAATAAAATATTATTAAAAATTTCTATTACTCAGAAAAAATGGAGAAAAAAAATGTTATAAAGTAAGATTATCAAAATGATAAAGGAAAACAATATAATAAGAGTTTCAAAACTAGATCTAAAAGATAGAAATTTGATAAATAACTTGATATTATTCCTTTTACCAAATTAATTTCATTTAATAAGAGTAAAGATTTCCCATGTATGAGACCAAAGATGGGTGGAAAAGGCCCTCCAACTAAAAGGTTGGCAATATCACCAAGATTAATCCCAAACAAAGGTGAAATCTGCACATAAGGGGATTGCAAAAGGGCCCAAGAAATGTTGTGGAAACAAATCCAATCAATAGACAAGAGAAAAACAATCAAAACTAAAAGGGATTAAAATAGAAGTAAACCTACTGGAAGCAAAATCACAAAATAAGAAAAATTTGAGTCAAACAAGATAAAAAAAAATATCTTGATATAAGCAATAAATATCTTGTTATGTTCTTTTCATTATCTCAAACATATGAAATGTTGTCTCACTTGGTGAGTTTGTTATTCAAGACTTTTACTTAAATAAATTCTCTTACTAAATGGAGAGGTGTGATTAAAGTGTGCACATGATAACTTAACAGGAATGTTATTCCCTTTATCAAATATTGTTTTAAAACATGTAACCTTGAATAAACATATCTCGAAAGAGAATAAGCAGGATGAGAAGAAAAACTCAAAAGTAAAGGAAAATCTCCCTGAATGGATTTTAAAAATTTCTCCTTTTAGCATGATGAATTATCACAACTAGTTTATTGGTAAAAGTTGAGCTTGTAACTCAGGCCAATACCTGCCAATAGAACAACACAATATAATAAAGAAACAATGATTAAAAGAGAAAAGAAATTCTAGAAAACTAAGAACAAATGGAAATGAACATGTAAATATGTACCTAGGAGAATTTGATCATAGCTTTACTTGATGAATCTTCATCCTCTCCCATGTATTTATCAATGTTCAAAACCATCTTCTTATTTAATTTAAGCTAATTGCTAAACTACACCTAATCCTAAACGAAAAAAGTAGACTAAGACTAAGTAAAGTCGTGCCTCAAATGTAACCATTTAAGCATATTAGTATCCACATGAATGTGTAAATCAAACATTAGTAACAAAATCATAAACATACCAACATAAATAAAACTGAATTTATTATGTGCATCTAATGCTAATGTATGTACAAGAAGCAACCTATTTACAAAATAATTTCCTTAAAATTCCTCCAAACATCTGTCTACAGGATCATCAAATTATGAATTTGTCACAATAAATGTTCAAAACAACCTCAAGGAAAGAGGAAACAACATGTCATTGTTAAATAGTAAGTCTCTAAATATCATAGGCTGTTGTAAACAAGAAATTATATATACAAGACTAGAAAAATTATTTTCAAATGACTCGATAAACTGTGGATAGAAATGTTGAAGATTTCTAGAGCCATGAGTACAATAATGGCCTCTCAAATGTCAACATTTGAAAATCAGAAAAAATAAATAATAATAAAAAATAAATAAATAAATAAATAAGATAAAAAATAAAAAATAAATATAAAAAAAAAAAAAGCTATACATAATCATCAAATGTAATCTAAGAATAAGAATAAATCAATTTTCATGATTGAAATTCTAAAACTGATTCTTGTAAATACTTATTAAAATATTTAATGAGGAACTAGAGTTGTGTTGCTCATAGTACCACTGTAGTGTGGTCAAAAAATCAAGAATGAAATTTGAAAAAGAAACAAACTGAAACCCTGGAAAATGAGAAAAAGAAAGACGATAATATATATCTATATTACAAATAATGGTAAAACAAAGTGGGAGTATTTTTGTGAAGATTTTCTTTCCACAAATGATTACAAAATTAAAGTCATTTTTGTCTCCATTCACTTGGAGAGATGAAAGAATTTCAATATTATGATCCCAAAAAGGAATGTAATAATTGTAGGAGTCATAAATTGGGGTAGATTCTTAATTGCTGAAATTATCAGAATGATTGAGAATTTATTAGAACATTTAAATTAGCATTCTTTTCATCTTCAAAATATATTTACTTAAATAATTAATTTTTGAAGAAGAACAACATGAAGTTTCAATGTTTTCATCATTATGAATAATTTCTTTAATATCCTCTTTTCCTAAATTAGAATCGAATAGGAATCATATGCCATAGAATTTCATAATTGTAAACAATTAAATCCTCTCTTTCCCTATCATAATTCATTTATAATTCGTAAATGAAGGCTCCTCTATATTTTGAATTGTTATCAATATCGAAAGGAGAAACTGCATTATTATTTAATGAATTATCAAATAAATCAAGATATAGAGAAAAGTGGGAATTTGAATTTACAAACCTATAAAGTTCTCTATTAGTAGAATGTTGCTCGTTTCCCAAAATGCATGCTTCAAAATCTTCTTGATTTGCATGATTACAAACTTTGGGATGTTGATCCATGTTCTCATTGCTGGAAGAATTAGATTTTCCATTTCTTAAATAAATATCAAGAGGAAGATACTGATTTCTGCTCATTGCTAGCTATAATTGTTCATTCATAGCAACATTATTTATTTGGACAAAGCCATTTTTCTCCTGAAATTGTTCATTGGAAATTCTAGTTTCTAAAGGAGGATCATTATTGATGGTTTGAGTAGTAGATTTTTCAATAGAAGTAAATGAATTTTCTTATTCTTGATAAGGAATAAAAGGGAGATATATCAAATGTTTAAACCAACTCATTAATTCAAATTGAGGAGATAAATCTTTGGAATGAAATTGCAATTAAATTAATTTGAATCTAATTAGAAAATCATATGATGACTCACCTTCCATCCTACACAATTCAGCTAATTGATTACATACCTTTTCATAATCATATCACTGAAAAGCATGAAGGAAAATCTGTGAAAAATCGTCTCAGCTATGTACAGAGGCAACTAGAACTGATAAGCACCAGTCATTAGCATTTTCTGTAAAAATAATAGTAAAAATCCTGCAAATATTATCTTCATCAATATTACAATTATTGCAACTTAAAATAAATTGAAGGAGATGATTATAAGCATAATTCTTACCATTATATTTGACCTTAGACAAGATCTTGACTACTTTTATTGGAATGATTGTTGGATTAGGTCTACTAAAATAACTCCAAGGAGGTCTTTTAAATTGAGAAATAGTAGTATGATAAAATTTAAAAGCACAAAATCTTCAAAGAAAATAATATACTATGGTCCTCATTCTAGTGCCAAAAATGTTGACTAGGAAAAACGACCCTTCAACATTCTAAGGGAGACCTCCTAGTCGGGAATTTAAAGCATCTCCTTTTCCATTGAAGTTGTGGTTCCAACTCGTTAGATTAGGTCTAATTACCTTCTCTCTATCTCTAATGTCTTAAAGTATGACCTTCATCTACCAATAGAGAAGAGACATTAGATCAATTCTCCTTACTGATCAGGCAAGAGAATGATCCTTATGTTGACTTTGTGGCTCAACCAAACCACTCTAAATATTACCTCTTTGAGGAGACGAATTCTAAGATACAGAAACTAAAATTAAAATGAAAAATTTAACCTAAGATGCACTTATCCTAGACCTATACCGATTGAAAGAAAGAGTAGTTTTTCTCTCAATCAAGAGCAAGCTAAAAGGATGGGAAAATAAACGTATTGGAATTGGAATAAAATAAAGGAATGAGATCAGGGAAATAGTTCACAAGAACTAATTCTTGTTAAAGAAGATAAAAACAACTAAATTCCTAATAAATAGTTATCAGACACTTAATTGTAAATAACCACAACTTCTAATACACATATGCATACGAAAAGAAATATGCATGCCATAATACTAAAATAGTTCTAATAAAATGACATGTAGAAAAGAAGGACATCTATAACTTTAAAATGTTATATAGTTGGCCAATTGTTGATAGTGCTGGACCCACCAACATGTCAGGGGATCTCCTCAGTAAGAAGTCCCAACTAGACCACAGACCATTTGGTGTAGGAGTCCCAGTAGTGGGTCGTATGATATCACCTTGAACGTGGTTGCCCGCAGAGGCAAGCAAGATGCACTTGTTGGTAGCAAGGGTGTGATACACGCAAGAAGCCAGGGAAGGTGCATGAATGGTTCTAAGACATGGAAAGTGGGGTGAGTGTGCCCCTTGGAAACCTGTGAAGGCACATGGCTTGGAAGGGAACACACGAGTGAAGATGCATCACAAACTAGATAGAAAGTAAGCTAACAATCCAAAGTGATGGTTAAACCAACAACACATCTCAGTAAGATTCATACATAAATATATAGAAAGAGTCCATACATGCATGCATAAGAAAACATATACATATATCATTAGAGTAACCAAGATAGCTGAATTACAATAACAACATATGCATGAAACGTGATTGCTCTATTATATTAAGAAGTGAATGTTCCAATCATATAATAAAGCCTTTACCAACCACTAGTCCTGATAGCATAACATTACAGTCATTGTCGCCTACTCCTCCAAAGAGATGTACTAGCTCTGCACTATGGAGAAGCGAAGGCTCATTACAATACTCTCCAAGATTTCCCTAAGATACTCCTATCGGAAGCTTGGCCGACCAAAAGCCTCTATAATGAGTTATGAGGTACTATATATAGAAAAGGGTGGGGTGACCCTTGACATTCCCCTTTGTGACTATTCACCTACCCTCATGACTCTTCAACTACTCTATGACTGTTAGATTAAACTATTGACACTTGAACTTCCGCTTGAAAAGATGTTATGTACATTTTGCACGTGTACCCATGTGAGACAAAATAGTGGCGAACTGATGCCAAGCTTTGTCGTATGTGATGGTGTCTATGCACTTCAATGGTGACATCCTGCTGAAAGCGAACTGTTGCCTCCATTGCATCTAGGTACACTAATATGGCTCCTCTGTCCAACTCGTCTGATAACATGTGCATCATCGTCTTGAGTGCAGTTAGACTAGCAACATACTGATGCATAGTGTCTGTGTTCATCTCCAAGTGTGTACTGGTGACCATACACATCAACTTGTCAAAATACATGTTCAACTCCAGTTGGACTTGCTTCTTTTGTTTGCCTCAGTGACTGTGCCAATGGGTGGGATCGCATGCGTGTGCATAATGACATCCATGCTCCTGAATACCCTTGGATGTGATCGATAATACTACTTACCATATTTGCTCCATGCCAACTGCTGAATGGATCTATAGCCTATATGGGTGCAGATTCATCAGTCTGTGGATGTTGTGCTTCCTGCTGAACCTGTTCCTACTGCAACGCTATCTCTCGTCTGTGCATCTATTTTTCTTCCTTGAGTTGTCACTTCAACACCTGCAACTGCTTCCCTATTTCTCTCTCTGCCTTCACACGCTCGTCTTGTCACGCCATCACCTCATAGGCTCAATATCCAAAGAAGCTTTCATCATAGGTGGATCTACTTGAGCTTGCAACTTTGTCCCACCTTTGCAATATGAACAACCCTCCTCTTACATTTGTCACATGCCAGTGCGCTACCTTCTACTACTGCTGATGGTTCTGCTCATTGTAATGATGATGCCATTTCATATTGATATTCTTGTCCATGAACAACTTTATGTGTTCATAGATAGGCCAGTTCATAGATGCTTGATCGACTGTGTCCCTAGTTGTGCTCTAGATGGTGTCTACAATTGTGCTCTCCTGGAATCGATTGTACTTGTGCTGATGAGATGCAGATGAAAACTTGTGATACCTGGAGACATAGAAACACTCATGACAACATGGAAATGGTCATAGATGAATAACTTTCTTAACACAGTTGAATCCCAAAAAATGATATCTAATAGAATGAATTGCAAAAGACCCTCAATACCTAAAGACAAGAAATCTGTCAGTCGAAAAACAAAATAAAATGGAGGACTGACGTGCAACATACCTATGTGATTTTCTATTAAGATTGTGCAATTTTCACTAGGAGGCTGGGAGACTGACTGCCAAAACTGTGTAAGGCACAGTCTAGGTTGTTGGGAGGATGACTGACTATTGGAACTGTGTAATGTGCAATCCAACCTACCCTATTGAGGAATGAAATTGCGCAATGCGCAATTTTAGTTAGCAGTGACATGCAAACTAGCAAACTTCATTGCGTAGTTTTTGGGGCCAGCAAGGATCTACCTACTAGAATTGTGCAATGCAAGCCTAGAGGTTAGTGTTGGACCAGACCTGCGCAATTTCTACAGGGAAGGTAGAGCATTCAATTCCAGAAATGCACAAGGCTTGCCAGGCGAGGCAAGGTCCAAGCTAAGGTAGCCCAAACCCACCGACGGGTGAATTAAAACATGAGAAGTCTGAATGCATGGTGATACTAAGTGTAAGAAAGAGTGAATGATCATGCATGCAAATAGTAACTGCAGGATTCAAAAAATGGAAAAGCATGCATGTGTGTGAAGAAAGTCACTGCAACGATGACCGTTGGTGCAAAAATGGTGTCATGCATGCAATAAAAGTGAGATGTAAATGAAAAGTAAAACTATTCTTCTACAAGCTAACATACATTGAAACAACAAGAAGCATTCATTGAAATCAAGCAAACAACACTCACAAAAAGTGAAACACAAAAGCCGACAGAAACACAGCGGAAGACATGAAAAGTAGACTTACCCTAAAATAACTAAGATGAAAGTGCCAAAGACTCTTGGATGCAATGTGGGATGTCGGATCTACAAGGTCGATGCGAGGAATGAGATATGAAGCGTCCAGTTGATGAGTTTTGATAAGATCAAGGTTATGACGCAGATGCCATAAATCTAGAAAAAAATGACACTTGGAGAGAGGTTTCTAAAATGAGCTTTGCATGTAACCTCCAGCTGCTAAGAATAGATCACTAGATCTAGGGATGCCTTTTTGCATGCTACCTCTTGCTATTTCAGGAAGAGAAGTCCATGCATGCAAATCATTTTTTCTTTTTCTTAGAGGGAATCGGTCAACCTGAAGGCACATGCAACAACTTGCTTCACTGAGAGAAGGATTTGCGCAATTTCTTAAAGGAACTAGGCTGGCTGTCCTAGATGGATTGCACAATTTTTGGTAGGAGCAGGTGATTGTTGCCCAAAATTGCATAATTTCTGGGAGGATCTGGGATGGCTATCCCAGAGGGATTGCGCAATTTTTGGGAGGAGCAGGTGAATGTTGCCCAGAATTGCATAATTTCTAGGATGAGCCGCAATGTTGGGCCATATTGCGCAATTTTCCAAAGGAAGATTGTCTAACTACACTGCGCAATTTCTGAGCCCAGTAGGTTTCCCATCAGATTTGTGAAATTTCTAGAGGGAAGGCTAGTCCCCCTCCATAATTCCACAATTTTCTGAGGTAGCTTCTCAGCCAGCAACTAGCCCAAGTCTAGAATGGCAGCTTGTGAGGGGAGAGAAGCAAACTAACATGCACGGGCTGGCTAGCTACTGAAAAACCAATGAATATTATGTACTTGACAGTGCAATACATGCTGCTAAGGATGGATGGTAGCGAGGCTCCAAAACAAAGCTAAGACAAAATTTTGGAGGGTGGTTGTAGCTGCTATGATACCAACCTAAAGAAATAAAAGTATGTTCTTATACAACTTCCTGTTTTCAAGGCGCATTTTTTATTAATCTTGAAATATAGCTTAATAAGATTTTAAATGAGCTAATAGGTAACATTTAACAATAGTGCTAAATCCAACTAATCTAGTCATACAACATACATGTAATTGAAAACTAAAGAATTCATTTTTAATAATCGATGAAAACAATAGTGTTGTGCATATAATTAAAGAAAGAAATATGATTAAAAATATGAATCAAGTTATGTCAACCTTAAAAGATTAGAGTAGTTTGAATCCCCTACTGTCAGTAAGGTTGATTCACTGTCTGCAAAAAAAGGCTTAGATCCCACTACATTAGTGCATATGAGCACTGAAATCCCTCTACAAATAAGCTACAATCTCCTATATTATTTTCTCTCTTCTCCTGAATTTGAATACCAAGAACTCATCCCAACGATGGGTTTTTATACATGATTTAGAAATAATAACCATTTCCCTGGATCCCTCAACAACAGAGTTATTAAAAATACAATGAAACAGAAGGATTTCTTTGATTAGGATCTGGAAAAACATCGATGGGACAGTTAAGAATGAATTCCCCAATTTAGTCTGCACAATGCTAAAATTAATCCCATGGTTTTCAAAAACTTTCTTCTAATAAAGGATTCATTTGCAACCTGGAGGAAATTCATTGGGTCTTTATCATTTTCAGCCATATATCAGAAGCTCTTTGTCAAAAAAAAATAAAAATTAGCCATTATATATTAAAAATAGAATAAAACAAACCTTGAATAAACTTTCATTAAACCCAAAACCAATATACATCACGACTTTTCTATTAGTAAGAAAAAGACCTACTGAAGGTGAAAAATGGTAAGCATTGACATGCATTGGAGAAATGCATATCCAAAAAAATTGCATATTAGAGGTTTTATGACTTTTACGATATAAAAAGTTCTAATGTAAGTGGTGGACGTGATACAATAATAAACTAACTTTCATAATGATATTGGATCCAGAGGTGATGATGTAGGTGGGCAGGTTTTGGGCGCAAAGGTATGACATTATTGGAGATCTTCTGATATGTTAGACACACGAGAGCTCCAATATTGAGTGGACACGATATCTTTATAGACCAGAACTAATACCATATTGGGTCCAACATATCGGAGCTTAGAAGATATTGGAAGTTGGAGGGGAAGGCACATTGGGATATCGATGATGGATGTTTATCAGAGTATCAACGGAGTGACATATCAGAGATTAGAGGGATATGAATATCAGAGTTTTTAAAAGATTTATCAGTTGAAAATATTCGATAAGTGTTAAGGGAGGTGAGGCCCATGTGGAGGTGGATCCTCCCATCAACTATATTATAATATGGTGTGACTTTGGATTTTGATTAACTTTCAATATTTGTCATAAGCCATATAAATATGAGTTCGGACTTTGAATATTTTTAATATACCTCTGATACTATATCAATATATATATATATATGTGCCACTTGTTTTAAGCCTTCGGCTATGAGCAATTTTTGAATGTGAAAAGCTTAAATCCACTCTTAAACAATAAGCCATTACATAATAAAAGGTTTGGTCTCGGGGCCTATGAAATGCATGATAAAAAATAATATTTACAAAAAGCTAATTATTTACAAAGAGACAAATTTATAAAATAAAAGGTAAAATACATTATATAAGGCCAAAGTAGTGAAAAACTTCCAATCTTCAATTAGGCACTATTTGCAAACCAAATGTCCAAATGAGATCCAATGAGTTATGATAGGAATATAGAAACAAATTGAGCTGATTGAAGCCATCCAAATACTCAAAATAAAATAGTAATATAACCAACCATTCAATCAAAGGGTCACCGTTATGAGAATTAAGTCAATAACGGGGGGGTTTTATTTTTACCACAATAGTCAGCTATCCAAAGTAGCCATTGACAAGTAGTTCTGAAGGAAGTGTGACAACTAAAGGTTGGGTGAAGGTTGTAGCCTAATGTGTAGTTTTTGATGGGCGAAAGAGGCTACTAGATTGGAATATTGGAGCTCATGTATAGGCCAGCCTAGAGAGAGGATTGGATCAACCTATGTTCACTGTAGCAGAAGTGACTTGTAGCAATGATAGGTGGCAAACCTCCTGGAGACTCTATGTGTTTTCCTTTGATGGACTAAGGGGCACGTAGAAAAAAGAATGGAAGTGAAGGACCGATAGGATAAGATACAACACAAAGGTTGCAACGAGATTGTCATTATATCTTGTATTCGATAGAATGTTGTATTATTCAGATTGGTTTAATATAAAAAAGGTTGGGTTGTACATTATTGTACAATATTTTGTTAAAAGTAATCTTTATTTATGCATGTACGATTTACTACTTTATACTTTTTTGTTGTGGAAATTAGTTGTGTTGATATTATTGGTTTGGTAGCGTCAGAGATTCTAATATTCTTTCTTAGACCCAATATCGTGGAAATTCAACATGGTATCAAAGTTCACAATAGCGTACCATCAAAGTGCACAATGAAGTACAACTTAAGAGGGAGTTGGTCACATTGTAGGTGACAATGTCGAAGTTGTAGGATAGTCTCCTGTATGAGGATAGGTTGGAAAGGTTTTCCAACTATAATCCATGGAAGGAAAGTATCAAGTTGGTCTTGTAGGTCAAAAGGATTTGGGAGTTTACCAAGAAAGTGATCAAGAAGCCAATTGACCCAAAGGAGCTGGAAGTGTATGAGGATTTGGATACAACGTGAGATTGATCATCCTTGATGATGTGAAGGATCGCCTAATACCTCATTTTTCTAGGAGGAACACTGCACATGACATGTGGATGGCTCTTCAGAATTTGTTTTAGAATAAGAACGAGAACCGAGTACTGATATTAGAGGATAAGTTGAAGTCTACCAAGATGATACATGGTGAAGGAGTGACTTGGTATCTAAAGATATTGTCTCAAGTCAAAGATGAGTTTGATGTCATCAATGTGACTATTTCAGATTCTGATATGGTGAGGATTTCTTTGAAAGGGTTAACCAAGGAATGGAAGCCCTTCATCAAGGGGATCGTTGTGAGAGAGAAGTTGCTAGACTGGAATAGTCTATGGGACGACTTCATTTAGGAAGAGTTGTGAGACAAGGATATTCATCCAAAGAAGAATACTTTCAATGATGACATGGAATTTGTAGCACGAATGAACGGTAAGTAGAAGAAGGAATTGAGCAAAGTCAAGTGTTTCAATTGTGGTGAGATGGGTCAGTTTTCCTCAAGATGTTCGACAAAGAAGAAGGGAGATGAAGAGAAGAAGAAAGGGAAGCAGGTCATCGATGTTTCTACTTCTATTGAGATAGATGCTCTCACCAAGATGTTGGAGGAGGAGGACTTTTCTATGATCTCTCATTTCTCGCAAGGTAGTATAGATGAGGATGGATGTTAGATGGACATTGGTGCATCAAAACATATCACAGGGTCACAAGAGGTTTTCGAGACTCTAGCTTAATGGTACTCGAAGCTGTTGTGTGTGGAGCATGATTGTTCAGAGGTCTTTATTTCAGCTGGATGTATACCCCAGGAAGCTTGTACACCCCTCCACGCAAGGGGGTGCGGGGGGGACTTGTCCCCCCCGACTGGGGGGTTTGGGGGCCAATGGTCCCCCGGCGGGGGCTCGGGGGCAGCGCCCCCGAAGCTAAAAACAAATGTAAAATTGCCTTGTAAAAGTATAGTAATTTCTAGTCAATCTGGGCCGTTCATTAGGCAGATGATCTGATGGTAGAACTTATGTTTAGTTTAGGGTTTTTTTGCCCTAGAAGGCAACCACTCTCTTTGTATGAGGGTATTGTATTTGAGGCTGTGAAATAGATGTGTATTCTGTGAGCGAGAAACAGAGAGGTGAGACTGTGAGAGAAAACAGAGGATATTACAATGGATTTGCTGTAGGTTGTGTCTCTTCATTTTGCTGGATAATAGAAAGGAAGGACTGGCTGTTCGGGGTGGACGTAGCCCAAACTGGGTGAACCACGTATATCTGTGTCTCTCTTGTTTTGTGCGTTTTCTGTGTTTATATTTCTGCAATATTTTATGTGTTCCATTGCTCCGTAATATATAATTTTCTAACAACTGGTATCAAAGCTGAAGGTCTATTTGGCTGATAAACTCACAGGAAAGAAGGGTTCCTGGTTCGAGTGGGAGCAATGGCAGAAGATGGTAAGTTTAGGGTTGAGAAATTTAACGGCCAAAACTTCTCGCTGTGGAAGATGCAGATGGAATATTATTTGTATCAGAAAGATCTATACCTACCATTGGGCAGAAAAATAAAGATGTCGATGGGTATGAAAGATGAAGAATGGAACCTTCTCGATAGAAAGTCACTTGGAACAATATGGTTGTGCCTTGCTGCATCAGTCACCTTCAACATTTCGAAGGAAACCATGACCGAGGGTTTGATGCAGACGTTGTCGAAACTATATGAAAAACCCTCGGCCTCAAACAAGGTATTTCTTACGAAACGGTTATTTAATATGAATATGTTGGATGGTGGATCTATTGCAAACCATTTAAATGATTTTAATACAGTTACAAGTCAGTTAAGTTTTGTAGGGGTAAACTTTGATGATGAAGCTAGAGCTCTGTTATTCTTGTGCTCATTACCGGAAAGTTGGAATGGTTTGCTAATGGCCATTAGTAACTCCGTTTCTGGATCTAGTACTTTAAAGTTTGATGATGTTGCCAGTGCTATCCTTAGTGAGGAAATGTGACGGAAAAGCTCCGGTGAGACATCAGGAAATGCTTTGAGCGCAGAGTCTAGAGGAAGAAAAATGGAAAGAGGAAAGAGCTCAGGATATCGCAGTAAATCAAGGAAAGGTAGATCCAAGTCTAGATCAGGGATAGTGTGCTGGAAATGTGGAAAGAAAGGACACCTAAAGAAAGAATGTAGATCTCGGAAGGGAAAAGAAGGAGATGCACAACAATAAAACAATCATGAAGCAAATGTGACAGGTGAGGTGTTACAAGATGCTTTGATTCTTTCTTTCGAAAATATTACTGATTCCTGGGTGGTAGATTCAGGGGCTTCATTCCATGCCACACCTGATAAGAAATACTTTCATGACTATGTTCAAGGATATTTTGGACATGTTCGTCTGGGTGATGATAAACCCTATAAAATCGTTGGAATGGGTAAGGTTCTTGTAAAACAGCAGAATGGAAACCAATGGCTATTAAAGGAGGTAAGGCATGTTCCAGATCTAAAGAAAAATCTGATTTCAACAGGGCAGTTAGGCGGTGAAGGTTTTGTGACAACTTTCACAGATAAAGCTTGGAAGGTCACCAAAGGAGCCCTGGTAATAGCAAAAGGCGAAAAGGTTGGTACATTGTATTTATGCAATGGTATTTCTAACTCTGTTAATGCTTTAACTTCCAAAGGAGCAGATGCAGCATTATGGCATCATAGGCTCGGACACATGAGTGAAAAGGGGATGAAGATTATTCACTCAAGGAATTTGTTGCCGGGTTTGAAGAATGTTGATTTGGATTTCTGTGAGAATTGCGTTTACAGAAAACAGAAGAGAGTCAGATTTCTCAGAGTTGGGAAAGAAAAGAAGAGCGTAAAATTAGAGCTTGTGCATACAGATGTATGGGGACCTGCTCAGGTATCATATCTCGGTGGCTCTCGTTATTATGTTACTTTTATTGATGATGCAACTAGAAAAACTTGGATTTATTGTATTAAGAATAAATCTGATGTATTTGATACTTTCAAGAAATGGAAAGCTTTGGTTGAGATTGAGACAGGAAAGTAATTGAAGTGTCTTAGGTCAGACAATGGAGGTGAATATTGCAACAAAGAGTTTGATAGGTACTGTTCAGAACATGGAATTCGCAGAGAGAAGACAGTTTCAAGAACACCACAAGAAAATGGTGTGTCAGAAAGGATGAACAAAACAATCATGGAGAGTGCAAGGTGCATGAGATTGCATGCAGGATTGCCTTTACAGTTTTGGGCAGATACTGTAGATACTGTTGTTTATCTAATAAACAGAGGGCCTTCAATTTCCTTGGATGGTGGTGTTCCAGAGGAAGCATGGACATGTAAAAAGGTAAACTACTCTTTTTTAAAGCCTTTTGGTTGTGAGGCCTTTGTCCATATCGATAAAGAAAATAGAACAAAGCTTGAGGCAAAGTCAAAGAAATGTACCTTTATTGGATATGGTGCTAATGATTTTGGTTATTGCTTATATGATTACAAAAATCACAAAATCATTAGGAGCAGAGATGTAATATTCAATGAAAAGGTCTTGTATAAGGATCAGTTGCAGGAAAAGAAACAGGAAAAAGAAAACAAGAATACACAGTTCTTGATGAAATCACTGAAAAAGTAAAGGTGCCTAAAAATAATAATAATCAACAACCACAACAACAACAGGTACCCCAAACACCTGAAAGTGGTGTTAGAAGATCTACCAGGATAAGTAGACCCCCTGAATGATACTCTCCTTCATTATATTATTTATTGTTGACTGATTCTGGTGAACCCGAATGTCATGAAGAAGCAATGCAGGTTGAAAGCAGGAAGAAGTGGGAGGTAGCCATGGAAGAAGAGATGGACTCCTTAATGCATAACCAGACTTGGGATTTAGTCAGGTTGCCTGTAGGAAAAACTACATTGAAGAATAAATGGGTTTACAGGCTGAAGGAAGAAGATGGAGGAAAATAGAGGTATAAAGCTAGACTTGTGGTGAAGGGGTTTACACAAAAGAAAGGTATTGATTTTGATGAAATATTTTCTCCTGTTGTTAAAATGACTTCAATCAGAACTATTTTAAGTCTTCTAGCAGCTGAAGATTTGCATCTTGAGCAGTTAGATGTAAAGACAACCTTTCTCCATGGGGATTTGGAGGAAGAGATATATATGCAGCAGCCACAAGGATATGAGGTGAAAGGGAAGGAAAAACTAGTGTGCAGGTTGAAGAAACTACGGGACACGCGGGCCACACATGGGTGCCATGTGGTAGCATATTTCTAATGTGGCACCATGTGATTAGTTCAACTTTTATTGGGCATAACTCTCAATCCAGGAGTCAAATTAAGGTCAATTTTATATGGCATAAAACTCTTTATGAGTTGAATGCATTGATGTTATCCAAAGTTAATTCCACAAATTTTGGAGAAGGAGGAATTTTGTAACCCTAACTCCATAACAAGACCATGGAGTTTGGGTTAGTCAAAAGTAACACCTCCCACACCCCAAGAAGAACAAGGGGATGGGAGGGAGCATGACACTTTGACCTTCCCTATATTATTACTTATGTATCCACTTGCCTTGTATGGCTTAAAACAGGCTCCAAGGCAGTGGTATCTAAAATTTGACAAGTTTATGTCTGAACAAGGTTATACTAGATGTCACTCTGATCATTGTGTTTATTTGAAAAAGCAAAATGATGGCAGCTATATTATATTGTTATTGTATGTAGATCACATGCTTGTTGCAGGATCTAACATGCAGGAAATAAATGTGCTCAAAAGAAAATTGGCAAATTCATTTGCAATGAAGGATTTGGGAGCTGCAAAACAAATCCTTGGTATGAGAATAACTAGAGACAGGAAAAATCATAAATTAACATTGTCTCAGAATGAGTACATACAAAAGGTGTTGAAAAGATTTAACATGCACAATGCAAAACCAGTTAGTACACCTTTTGCTAGCAATTTCAAACTTAGCAAGGAAATGTGCCTAAAGACCCAAGAAGACATGGATTATATGTCTAAAGTTCCATATGCATCAGCAGTTGGAAGCTTAATGTATGCAATGGTCTGCACAAGGACTGATATTGTACATGCAGTGGGAGTAGTAAGTAGGTACATGAACAATCTAGGAAAGGAACATTGGATGGCAGTGAAATGGATTCTCAGATATTTATAAGGTACCACAAATCAAGCATTATGCTTTGGTGGTTCAAACATCTCCCTACAAGGATTTGTTGATGCAGATATGGCAGGTGATAGAGATAAAAAGAGGAGCACTGCAAGATATGTATTTATTGTTGGAGGACCAACTGTCAGTTGGGTTTCAAAAATCCAAAGTGTTGTTGCACTTTCGACAACAGAAGCAGAGTATGTTGCTACTATAGAGGCTAGTAAAGAAATGATTTGGTTACAAAGGTTTATGGGTGAACTGGGTAAGGAACATGATGTGGGCACGTTATACAGTGATAGCCAAAGTGCCATTCATCTTGCAAAGAACTCTACATTTAATTCCAAGACTAAACACATATAGCTCAAGTACCATTTCATACGATCAGTGTTGGAAGATGGAGAGTTGAAGCTGGAAAAGATACACACTAGCCAGAATCTTGCAAATATGCTAACAAAAGTTATAACCAGGGATAAACTGAGAATATGCTCAGTTTCAATTGGTCTTCAAGGATGACGATGAAGATGAGAAACAGCGAGGTCCAAAGAGGAGTCATTCTCCAGCAAATGAAGCAGCGGTGGAGTTTCTACAATCATTCTCCAAGTGGGAGATTGTTGTGTGTGGAGCATGATTGTTCAGAGGTCTTTGTTTCAGCCGGATGTATACCCCAGGAAGCTTGTACATCCCTCCACGCGAGGGGGTGTAGGGGGGACTTGTCCCCCCTGGCTGGGGGGTCCGGGGGCTAGCGGTCCCCGGCGGGGGCTCGGGGGCAGCGCCCCCGAAGCTAAAAACAAATGTAAAATTGCCTTGTAAAAGTATAGTAATTTCTAGTCAATCTAGGCCGTTCATTAGGCAAATGATCTGACAGTAGAACTTATGTTTAGTTTAGGGCTTTTTGCCCTATAAGGCAGCCCCTCTCTTTGTATGAGGGTATTGTATTTGAGGCTGTGAAATAGATGTGTATTCTATGAGCGAGAAATAGAGAGGTCAGACTGTGAGAGAAAACAGAGGATATTACAGCAGATTTGCTCTAGGTTGTGTCTCTTCATTTTGTTGGATAATAGAAAGGAAGGACTAGCTATTCGGGGTGGATGTAGCCCAAACTAGGTGAACCACGTATATCTGTGTCTCTCTTGTTTTGTACGTTTTCTGTGTTTATATTTATGCAATATTTTATGTGCTCCATTGCTCTGTAATATATAATTTTCTAACAGAAGCTGCACATGGTGTTGGCTGATAAGAGTCATAAGGAGATATGCGGATCAGGAGTTGCATCATTCAGGATGGAGACAAGATGGGTGATTAGGGTCTAGGATGTATTGTGTGTACCAGGACTTGGATAGCATGATATCTATCTCGATGATTGAGAAGAAGGGATTTAAGGCCTTGTTCCAAGATGAGAAGGCAAGACACAGACCTAGAGGCTCTAGCTCCACGAGTATTGTACCCAGAGTTAGAAAGCATGGTTCGTATAGCTTGACGAGAAAGCCTATGGATCATGGGAAGAAGATTCAATAGGAGCAGGTGTGGGTGCAAGCTTTAGAGGAGAAGGTACAGGTTCCATTGAAGAAGGTCCAAATTCTAGAGGCTCAGAGGGATTCAAGTTCTGGTGAGAGTTTGCAAATTTAGAGGGAGACTTTGTAGCTGACGAAGAGTGCGTGGCTAGTGGGGACCAAGGGTGCTTCCACGTCTGCCAAGAAGGAATCATGGAGTGATTGGAAAGTGATACAGGAAAATAATAAGATGCGGGATGCTTCTAGTGACAATGACATTTTTGAGAGAGGTGTACTTCATGCTACAGGGATTGCTGCAGTGTTGAGCGCGAGGAGTTGGGAGAGTATTTCAAGTAGTGATGATGATGATGAGTTAGTTCCTATTATTGGATGTATATACCTCACTAAAAGGGAGTGTTGATTTTTGAGTAGCTTGGGAGGTACTCCAAGCCCTAGGGTTTGGAATTCAGAGGGTGGAGCACCACAAGATTCACTTGTGGGCTTGGAACCTAAGGATGAGGTTTTACACCCATCATGATTTGGGCCAAAACCATGGACATATTTTGACATGTTATGGATGAGTATGATAGTACTCATCGAGATGAATCTGATGCTTCGAAAATCATCTGATTCTAGGTTGGAGAATAGAGTTATGAATTTTTGAAAGTTATGTATGGCCATGTTGGCACAAGGTTAAGGAAAAATTGATGTAAATAAGCCATATGACATATTTTCAAGCCCTATGATGATTTTTTGAGGGAGCCCTTGTATGTGGTATAAATACATGGTGATTGAGCTTCATTTAGGCTCGTCCATCCATGCAACGTAGGGCAGAAGAGGAGCAAAAGAAACCCGGCTTAGGAGAATAAAATACCATTGTTTGGGCCACAAGTAGGAAGGAACTTCAGTGAAGACAAAATGTTGTTTAGGAGCCTTTTCATGACTATTGCAGGCTTGCTTTTCACGTACAGGTAGCTTGAGTATGCAAAGGTAAGCTACAAGTCTATTGGGGCATGGTTTGTGGTGAGGTATCTATGTTTTGAGTAGGTCGTGTGTACAGGAAGGAGGTGTGGGTAGGCCACAAGCCTTAACACCTCAGAAAATACTTGTGTGGGAGTGCTTGAGGAAAACAAGTGCCAAAAACATCAACGTGGAGGCAGAGGATACATTTAGAGGTAGGTTGTATCTATTTAAGGGTTTGTGTAGGTATTTAATAGGGTTGTTGCAGTGTGCCATGTGCCCTAACTAGGAGAAATCAAGGGAAACATTTGTACATCAGACATGGAGCCAAATTTGTCTTTTGTTGGGTCAAAGTGTTGATTAGTTTTGGATGAGAATTATTACAGCATGTGAGTGCCATGTGTTGAGGTTAGCTTGGTTAGTTACAAACCCCAACAAGGAGTAGATATTTCAGTGTTTGGATTGGGTGCCATTGGAATGGTGGAGGGAAATGTGTCTGCTAACCAAAGTATCCCTTGACAAGTAGTCGTAAAGGAAGTGTGATAGCTAAAGTTTGTAGCCTAATGCGTAGCTCTATGATGGATGAAAGAGGCTACTAGATTAGCAGATTGGATCTTAGATATTGGCCAACCTAGAGAGCACACTGGATTAGCTCATGTTCATTGTAGTACAAGCAACTTGTAATAGTGATAGGTGGCAACCCTCCTGGAGACTCTATGTTATGTCCTTTGATGGGCTAAGGGGCAGCTAGAGAGAAGAATGAAAGAGAAAGACCGACAAGACAAGATATGACATAGAGGCTACAACGATATTGTCATTATATCTTCTATTTCATATGTTGTTGTATTATTGAGTTTGTTTTTGATATAATGAAGAGTGGGTTGTACATTATTGTACAATATTTTGTTAAAAATTGTCTATACTTGTGCATGTGTGATTTATTGCTTTATAATGCTTTGCTATGCAAAGTAGTTCTATTGAGATTCTTCATTTGGTAGAATTAGATATTTTAAGATTATATCCTAGAACCAAGATCGTGGAAATTTAACATCATCTTCGAATTTCACTCTTCCTTTTCCAACTGCTTCAACTACAGAATTTCCTCGCATTAGAATAAGAGGTCTTGTGTATGCATGTAGAGGAGAAAAAGATTCTTTTGAAGAAGCCATATGATGTGAAGCTATTGAATCGATAATCCATTATTCCAGTGTAGAATGAAGGGCAATAAACGCATGACCATTACCCATTGTTTCTTATGGTTTTCTCCCATCTTCTTCTTAAGACTTTCTGGAATGTGATGACCAATATTATTCTACTGAAGGGTCCTTTCCATAAGATAAATAGTCTTCTGCATGCAAAAGGATTCAAAATGATAGCCTCTATTGCAATAAGGACACTTAGAGTTTCCTTTCGTTCCCTTCTTACCCTTGGAGTTGGAAGAATCATCTCGAGGTTTTGGATTTCTTCCTTTTCTTGGATCTAGATCTCTTTCCTTTGCTTTGCTTTTAGACTATTGATTTGGTTTCGAGTTGGACTTTCCTTTTTAATGCATGGCAAGTGTGTGTGAATTTGAAGACTTTAATGAAGCCATCTTGATGAGCTTGTCCTACTAATGAATGTGAGACTCAATAAATGCATCAAGTTTGGGCATTCCTTTTATCTCCACTTTCAAGTCTAACTATATGAAAAGTAGAAACAAAAACATCATATTCAGGACTTAATTTAGACAAAATAGAAAGGAACAATTGATCTTATTGTTTGGATTTATCGATCGTACAGTCATATAATTGAAGAAGCAATGATTTGAATTTCGTCAAAATATCTTGAATGTTCTCCAAGTTGTTTGGATCTAAGGAATTTAGTTCATTTTCAAAAATATGAGCCCGCATCACATCCTGCGTTTTCAATAAATTCTCTAATGTTGTACAATCCTCATTCAGAGAGTTGCATGTGTCCACATGGAAATGCAATGCTGGAGATATGGACAATAATAAAAGACTAAAATACCCTTCCATCCTCCTCGAGTATTTTGATTTTTCAATGGAAAAATTGGGTTCAACTTTTGTATTCATAACTATCCGATACAAGCCTTTGCCTCTGAGGTGAAGAAAAATCTTTGACTTCCATTGGATGTATTTATATGCAGTGAGAATAGTTGAACATGGGAACTCTATTCTTTCACCTTGTAGTTGTAGCAAAAATTGCAAAAATTCACTAATATTCTAATGCACAATCAAATCTCAGAACAATTTCTAATTCTTTGATCTTCAAACCTGCAAAAGAATGTTCATGCACCTTCTCCAAATCCCTATAGCTCTGATACCATGTAAAATTATTAGAGCACATATGCAGATGTAGCTAGAGAATAATTATTGTACAAACTTGCAAGAATTGAAAAAGAAAATTGTAATAGAGAATGAATTCGATTTTTCAATATTGATTTGAGAATCAACACATAAAGCAACTAAGTTAAGCTTAGTTGTATATGCAATAATTAAAGCTAACTAAAACTAAGTGTGCTTTATGTTATTTTAATGTGCACATGAACCACATGCAAACACTAGATTTATCTAACTAAAGCCAGGTGCACACCACATGTAAGCACTAGATTTATCTAAGACTAACTATGTGCACATCACGTGCAAAAACTAGAGTTTAATTGAACCTAATTAAAGCTAATTAAATGCATGTACACTAATACATTCCCATTTTATTATCATTGATACAAATTGGTATATGCATTGTTGTTAGTAGCCAAGATGTTTGTCCAAGTATTGCTGGTGTATGAAATATTATTGTTGGTAGGACAAGGATCCATTTTTGTATAACAATTTTACAACTAAATTTTATAAATATGGCCCAAATTCGATAATTAAATTTTACAAATATATACATACTCTCAGCGCTATGTATTCTATCTATCTGGATTTAAACTTGTGTGGTTTTATTAAGAAACACATTCTTAACCATAAAGCATCTAATTTGGATCTGTAAACTAAGGAGGTAATGTTGTTGTAAAAAGACGTTGAAGCTCCACTGTTCGAAAGAATTTAATGACCGTTATAAAAGTGTCAATATGAAAAACTAAAAACAAGATTTTAACAACTAAATCCATGAAAAGAAGTGATGTTTTCTTTTGAACGATCTCTATCCATAGAATTAAGAAGCTGCTGATGTTTGTGGGATCTGCTTCTCCTTGCTGTCAGGCACTCTAGCACCACCACCATATCACAAAATGCACATGATTTCAAGAAAGACATTGTATCTCAAAAGTATTAAAAAATTGATGTTACAGTGTAACCCTACTCACTTTCATGCCGCCTCTTTTAAAATGCAATGAAGTTAGCATTATGTTGTGCATTGTTCCTGTCATTCTCGGTATTAATTCAGTCTTCTTCAAATTTTATGTTGGAAAGTTCTGCTTAGAAATTAGTAAAAAATAACGAAAGAGTTAAGAGAAAGCACACCAATGCAGTAGTTAAAAGGTTGGCTGAGGCTCCACTTAGTGTGACAACTTCCATATTATTGGAATACACGAGGGCTAAATCATCGTAATGACAAGATAATTTTAATTATTAATTCCAATTCAAATGGTGCACAAATTTTTACCAATTAAATTGAGATCAAGTTAACCAAGATTATTTTTTTTTATGCTAAAGCAAGAAAAAAACGTTTTACTCACTTGAAGCTAAAAGATAGGTTACATAAAATACAACTAACCCAAAGCCAACTGCTTGAGCTCCTGGATGAGGGCCCACAAAACAAAACAACCTTCTAAACTGTTCAATCTAACTAACGGTTGAGGATCAAAATATCAACGAAAACAAGAAAACTCAATAAGTCTTTAAGCAGACCCAAAGAGGAAATAGAGACCTCGGTGAAAAGATTTTGGGTCCACTAGGGTGATAACCCTCGAGCAAGTGTTCTGCCTAAAATTCCACAATCCCGACCTTGAGGAGAAACGTGCAAGGAAGATAACCTAGTCCCATCAACTTGCACAAAAAACCTTAGCCGTAGATCTGCTAATCCTAGATCCAATGGATGTAAAGGATATCGGGCTAGAAACAAGAGTGAGGAATACCCGCACGATGAAGGCGGTATTCTCTCTCCTCCTAGATCCACGTGTTGAATAGTGAGTGGCATCGGGAGCCTTTCTATTAAACCACTTAGGGTCTTGAGGGCACCCGAAAACCACTTGAACTGTAGAAAAACTACCTTGAACTATAACACAACTCTTGGTGCCACAGTTTAGCTTCCCACTCTTCCCCCTCTGCCATTCATCCCACTACGATACCCAAATGTGCCATTTCTTTGGTCCTCTGTTTGTTGAACCCTTATCATCCATCTGTGTGATTTTCAACTAGATGCTTCTCTTTCATGCACTGAAAATTCTCCCTGTCTATGCGAGATAGAGTGAGGCAGTCCTCACACATTGTCCCTACAGGAACCAACTCCCATGGCCAAATTTTGTTGTCTCTTATACAGAGAACCCCTTTATTAGCGATTTGATCCACTACTTTGTTGGCATTTTTACGCACATGAACAAATCTAAGTGTTCTTAGTATTCTTAGGTGAGATTGAATTCAGTGATAGACCTGCAAAAGTCTCTAGTGGTTTGAAACTTTGTCTCGTGCCGTGCCAGTGCCTATCTTTTTGACCGAATTAATTGTTAATTCGAAGTCAACCTCTATGATTGTATTATGTAGATTGTATTCAATCAGAATTTCTAAGGATTGATCAATGGCCATGAGTTCAACCATATTGTTAGTGGCATTCCCCAAATGATTGTGAAAGATGATTTTTATATTTCCCTCTTCATCTCTTATGACTCCTCCATAACCAGCATCCCCAGGGTTTCCTTTTGAGGCTCTATCTATATTGAATTTCAAAAAGCCATGGTGGGGTGGGAGGGGTCTCCAGAAAGCATTTCCTTCTGATATGTGTCTTGCAATCTTGTTTGTGCCTTAAGGGATAGGCAGTTGGAGCCCCAATAGTCATAGAATGCGAGCATCCTGGTGACAAGGGGGTTTCTCAGGGGGTTGCTTCAAAATGGCATTAACGGTTTCTTTGAGGTGTTTTAAAATCTAAGTCATGATGCTTTGGGTTGATCCAGATTTGTCCTTGAAAATCCTATTGCTACATTCTTTCCAAACATCCTAGATCAAAAATCCTAGAATCAAAGTCCAGGCTATGTTAACTATCTCATTATCTGAGAAGTATTTTCTCCAATTCTTTAAAGTTTCAGTAATTTCATTTTCGTTCCTTTCCATTTGATTGAAGATTGAGGCCACCCAGTTCAATAAGGTGGAGGTGAATGAGCAGAGGTTGAGAACGTGATCCATAGTTTCTTCTTGTAGACCACATAACTGGCATCTTGATGCACCAGCAAAACCCCTCTTTCTAAGATGTTCCCAAGTCAAAATATTTTTATGCTGTACCAGCCACATGAATAGTTTGATCTTCATCTAGTGAGGGTTGTGCCATAGGTCCTTCCCTATCTTATCAGGGCTTGGATAGTTAAGTTTGGTGGCTATTATTTTGGCTTCTTTAAGGTTGAAAATGCCCTCATTGTTTCTCCCCCGTCTTAGTTGGTCATTTATGTTTGAAGTCAAAATTTTTCTCTTTTCTAGAATCACTTCAAGAAATTCAGCTTGGTCCTTCAAAGGGGTCTCTTCACTGTAATTTGGTACCTTCCATCTTCTCCATTTACCATTGTCCCTTGTCTGATCCCAAAAGTCACTTACCTTTCTTAGTCCTTTATTGATGGTATCATTTTTTATAATGTCCAGTCCTTCTCTGCATAGGTTAGGTTCCTGCTGCCAGTTATCCTCCCAAAACTAGGCAAGATTACCATTTCTGATCTCCCAGAAACTATGTTTCTAAACTAAGGCTCTATTCTCCCAAGGATTGTTTCAAGTATGGGAGCCCCTGATGTGTCCTGTCATACAAATGTGCTCCCTTTCTTGCCATTCCATAGCATATTTTTGTTTCCAGAGCTTAGCCCAGGGGTTTCTCATTTCCTTTAGACATCTCCACTAAAATTTTGCCCCAAAACATTGCTTAGAGTGTTCAGGTCATGTAGACCCAAACCACCATGGGTTTTGGGTTTGCATAGCTTATCCCAAGCTACAGGAGCCCATTTCTTTTTCTCTTCCCCTTTACCCTAAACAAAATATCTTTGGATATTCCTGATATGTTGTGAAACTCCCATTGGAATAGGAAGAGCTGAAAGCATGAAAATTGGAATGGTTTGTAGGACTGCCTTTGTAAGAACTAGCCTGACTGCTAAATTCAAATATCTTCTTGTCCAATTACTGACTTTGTCCTTCAGTTTGTTAGTTACTGGCTCCCAAACTTCTTTATTCAGAGGTTTTTCAGTGAGAGGTATTCCTAGATATTTCGAGGGAAGATGATCTCTTTGAAAGCGGAGAATTCTAGAGAGATTTCTTTGAATAGAAATATCAGTATTGAAAAAGAAACCTTTTGATTTTGTTAGGCTTACCTCTGTGCCAGCTGCCATCGCAAAATCATGTAGGATTTGTTTGAAAGCTTTAGCTTCCTTAACTGTGGGTGTGCCTTGCAACATAGTGTCATCCACAAATTGCTGATGAGTCAATGTGTCCCCATTCTGAGTAAGTTTGAGTCCCTGGATTCTTCCTTCCACCTTGGCTGAATTGATCGCTTTGCCCAATCCTTCCATCATGAGAATGAAGACAAAGGGGGAGAGTGTATCTCCTTTCCTAAGACCTCTCGATGGCCTAAAGGTTCTGGATGGATAGCCATTAAGAAGGATTGAAGAACTAGCTGTGGTAACCAGGGCCATGACCCATCTTATCCAGTTGTGGTCGAAGCCATACGCTTTAAGAACTTCCCTGATGTATGAACAGCTTAGCTTATCATAAGCTTTTGCAATGTCAAGCTGTATTATCATACCTTCTTGCTTATTAGTCTTGAGGGAATGAACCACTTCGTGAGCTTGAATGATATTATTGAGAATTTGTCTACCTTCCACATATCCAGTCTACTCCTCTGACACGAGCGTTGGGAGAAGGGTTTGGGTCTGTTAGCAATAACTTCATAAATGATTTTATACACCACATTGCACAAGGCTATGGGTCTAAATCTATCTAGTGTCATGTTTTTTTCCTGTTTAGGGATTAAGGCTATGAAGGAATCATTAAGTGCTTTTAGAATTGTTCTTGATTTTATTGAATCTTCCACCACATCAAGAATATCATGTTTGATTGTTTCCCAGCATGTCTTGAAGAAGTCTACATTGAAACCATCCGGCCCTGGAGCCTTCCCATTGTGCATCTCTTTGATTACGTCTTTGACCTCTTCTTCCGTCACTGGCCTGTTGAGATTATAATTATCTTCCATGGTTACTAGTTTTGGAATATGCTAAGTGAAGCTTTTAATAAATTGAGATCTATCTACAATGGTCTCCTCTGCTATGCTTTGAAAATGTTGTACTAGAACAGATCCCATTTCCTTGTGAGTATTTAGCTCTTTCCCTTGAGGGTCTCTGTGTTTTGTGATCCTATTATGTGCCCTGTGTTCCATGGTAGACTTGTGAAAGGACCTGGTATTTCTTTCCCCTTGTTAAATCCATTGCACTCTTGATTTCTATCTCTATAATATTTCCTCCTGCTAACATCTATTGTCCCATTCTTGTTGAAGAGAGTCCGCTTGCATTTTCCTTTCCTCTGTGAAGCCTTCTGTGATGAGAATTTTGTTGGTTTCCTGTAATTTCTTTTCTACTTCTCTTTTGGCATTAAAAATATTTCCAAACTCATTTTTGTTCCATTCTTTAAGCCTTAGCTTGATGTGTTTGAGTCTCTGTTGTAGGAGGAACATTTTTGCGCCTTGAGTGGGCATTTCTTCCTCCCAGCATTTTCCAATACTAGTGATGAAGTCAAGATGAGTGAGCCAGTCATTTTCAAATCTGAAAGGTATGTTCCTTGGAGTGCCAATGAATGGAGCTTCTATCTGAATGGGCCAATGGTTTGAGACGCCGAAAGGGAGGATCAAAGCTGTCATGATACGGCCAGTGAGAAGGAGGTCCTCCAAGATTATGAATCTGTCTAGTTTTGAGGCAACTTGAGAAGCTCCTCCTCTCTTGTTATTCCATGTGAAGGTACCATTTATTGTTTCCATATCCACCAGTCTCATGTTTCTTAGGAAGTTCTGGAAGGCAATAGAGTCTCTTCCAAGTGTTCTGGTTCCTCCTTTTTTCTCTATGAGAGATTTGATCATGTTGAAGTCCCCTCCTAGAATCCAGGGTATTACTAGATGTCTCTCTCTCAGCTCCTCCAGTGAGGTGAGGAGTTTGATTTTGTCTTCAAGATGTTGAGGACCACAGACATTTGTGATCATGTAACATTCCTTGTCCCCCAAAGGTTTGATAACCATTTAAAGATGGTTTTTGGATGCCTCAGCATCGAGGATTCCAAACTGATGAGGATTCCATAGAGTGAGAACTCCTCCCACTGTATTATTTTCTTTGACTTCTAGGTACTCATATTTTATAAGCCATTTTCTATGTATTTCTCTGATTTTGTCTACAGAGCATTTTGTTTCCTGTATAAACACTGACTCTAGTTTTTCTTCTTTTATTCCGTTACTGATATTTCTTTGTTTTCTTTTACTTCCTAGACCTCTAATGTTCTAGGTTGTAAGCTTCATAATGATGGGTTTGTAAATGAATAGCTGGTGAGATCTTTCATCTTACCTGAATTAATCATGAGTTTCACACACTTTGTCAGTAGTTCATTCTATCTCTTCCTTCCTCTTTCCTTTCCTGGGTTTTTGGTGGAGTGTCTTAGCATTATCTCCATTGATTTAACCCCTCTATTCTCCTGTATATCATGGTTCCTTTTGACTCCTGCAGCCTTTGTTTGAGACCTTCGAAGGAATAGCTGTTGTACTCTATCAAACTCCTCTTATGGTAGAGAGTCAATCCCTTTGTTGGTTCCCTGCTCTAGAAACTTTTCTATATCAAGATTTTCCCTCTCAAGAATTTCCTGTAGGTCATGGTTCTCCGTACCGCCTTCACTTGGGGTCATTTATTGGTCCTTGCCAAGTTCCATAGTGGTTGGTAGGTCCTCCTTTTGTTCATTTTTTTTCCTGTATGATTTCCATGCTGTCCTCTTTTTCTTTTTCTGCATGATTGTCCTCTGGTTCCTTGTTCGTTCCACTCTTTCCCACTTCTTCTAAAATCTCGAAATTGTTATAACTTGGTAGCTTGTTCTCACTAGGTTTCTTTTGGTACTTTTTCCCCCTCCTTTCCCTCTACCTCCCACTTTGGTGAAACCTTCATGGTCTTTTCTTGTGTTGGTTTTCAGGTTGTCCTCCCTTTTGTTGAGTAGGCAATCTCTGAAGAGGTGCCCATGTTCATGAAATTTATGGCATCTGAATGGGATGTGTTCATAGTCGACCGCCTATACCCATTCCTCATCATATACTTCTAGGATGACTTCATTAGGGAGAGCTCCTGATAAGTCCATTTCTACACATATGCAAGCGAAGGAGGTATATTTACCTTGTAGAGTCACCTCTGATATATTTATGAAATGACCTAATTTATTACCTATAACTTATAAGGATTCAGGCAGCCAATAATCTAAAGGTAAGGAGTATAATCTAATCCATACCGGGACCGATGTGAACATTTCTCACTCCGATAAAACGTTCATCACCCACGGTCACATGTAAAGGCCTGTGGCAACATAGTAGTCTTCGAATACTCTATCTTTGTCCTCTAGGTTAGTGAAAACCACTGTGAAGAAACACTTGGACCTAAGATGTAGATTTATTTGTCCCTTCAGTTTCCAGTTGTTTCATATCCATGTGTACAATGCTTTCTCCATGGGCCATATACCCATAAACTTACATATGACCGCATAGGTCGCCATGTGATCTCTGTGCACCTGTAGTGCAGGATCATTTAAGACCACCCAGGATTTAATGTTTGTCTTGGGCTTGTAGGGTCCTATCATAGATATGTTCTCAGTTCTCTGACTGTTGTCTCCTGATTTCATTTCCCTCCTAGCTTCCTCGTGGATCCCTTCCTTTACAAGGGATTTATTGCTTTCCATCTTTTGAGTGCGAGTGGTCTTTGTCTTTGCCTTTGCTGGTTTCCAAAAATTGTTTAGACTCGCCTCCTTACTTTTGTTTGAAACCACGTTACTGTAGGAGGGAGTGGAGCTCCCCCCTCCATGCTTATCCATAGTTACCAGCTCATTCTGTCGTTCCCTGTTCAAAACCCTAGTACTCTGTATGAAAGACACTCGCGGTAGCGAAATTTCCCAAGTTAACCAAGATTACTACTTAGGTGTAAATTTGGAAAATAAAGGTGGTATATTTTCTCATAAACTAATTAATGAATAAAGATATATAAAATATCATAGGTTAAAATCAATTGTAAAAAGATTGGTCAAAACATATTTTTGGTGACTATTTGATAAAGTAAATAATTCATAAAAAGAAATAGACTAGAAATTGCACATGATGTTGCAACATATAGCAGTAGTTAATGATTCTTTGACAACTTAATTAATGATTACTTAACAACTATTGAAAGGCAATAACATATAGCACTAGTTAATGATTCTATGACAATTTAATTAATGATTCCTTAACAACTATTGAAGGAAGAAAATATCAAGAAAAGGCAAGGACCATGCTATAATAAAATCATATTACAATATTGTTTCCTTGAGCCTTAAAAATCATGAGGCCTATGTTGAAGTTAATGATTCTTTGACAAATTAATTAATGATTCCTTAACAACTATTGAAAGGCAGAAAAATATCAAGAAAAGGCAAGGACCATGCTATAATAAAATCATACTACAATATTGTTTCCTTGAGCCTTACAAATCATGAGGCCTATGTTGAAGTTAAATACTAATCCTCATTTGCTAGCTTCGAAATCCTTCGAAATCTTTGCTACCTTCAAAATTGGAGGTCTTTTTGGTATAATTCCTCCATATTTATTCTTGATTACTTCCTCATACTATAGTCTTTGGTCTTTGGTACAATTCCTCAATATTTATTCTTCATCACCTTCGTAATCAAAGGTCATTTTGGTAAAATTACTCCATAGTTATTCTTGATCACCCATATATATTCTTGATCACTTCCTTGTCTTTGGTCTTTGGTACAATTCCTCAATATTTATTCTTCATCACCTTCATAATCAGAGGTCATTTTGGTACAATTCCTCCATAGTTATTCTTGATCATCCATATTTATTCTTGAGCACTTCCTCCTACTATAGACAATCTTTGGTCCTTCATACAATTCCTCAATATTTATTCTTCATCACCTTCATAATCAGAGGTTTCTTGATCACTTTCTATAGACAATCTTTGGTCTTTCGTACAATTCCTCAATATTTATTCTTCATCACCTTCGTAATCAAAGGTTTCTTGATCACTTCCTCCTGCTATAGTCTTTGATATTTATTCTTCATCACTGATCACTTCCTCCCTTCCTCCTGTTATAGTCTTTGATATTTATTCTTCATCACATATTTATTCTTCATCACTTCCTCTTGCTATAGACGATCGGTACAAATATTTTTTTATAGTTTGAAACATGTGCCTACAAAGGATTATAACAATTTTGTAAATAAATTTTGAATTTCTATGTGAATTAAGATCTACCCTTGAATAAAAATGGACATATCTCCAATTTAGAAATTAAACCCAAGGATAGCATCAACTACACCTCTTCTTAAGAAAATTGCATTTGTTTCTCTATTGAATTTTGATTCGCCTCTGCATTGTTTCCCTTATGATTCTTGAAACTATTCAAAACATCACATTGCTCTATACCACTAATCTCTAATCTCCTTATCTCTTATCTCCTTAGTGTCAGCCATGTTCTTATCTTAATCCAACAAATTTTGCTTAAGTAAATAAAATAATGTAGAGCTAATTACAAAAATTATCTTCCCTTGTAGAGTAGTTTGATATATCATGTTAGTGTAGAGTAAGGTTTAAAACTTTTCACAAATGAAAAATATAACTAAACTAATTAAAGAATCAAAATGTGATTGATTATAGTCATTTAAAATTTGGAAATATTTAGTAATCTTTCAAAAATGTAATCCATATTAATTAATTTGAGATATCATTTACAAAACCCATGATAATGAATAATTTCTCAATAAAAAAATATATAAATAAGTACTTCAAAATAATTAACCAACCATTTTCCTCTTAAAAAACTATATTTCAATACGAATGATGTACCAAATTTAAAAAAATCTATAGTCAACCCAATTTCTCGATGAGGATCTCTAGGACAATTTTTTACCAAAATTATCCAATTTGTATTCCTTTGGCCCAATGTTTTGAATGGACAGACAATTTACATTTAAATTTTCATTAATGATTGTGAAATAGAATTTGAATAATTTAAATTTGAAACATTTGTAATAGTAAATTTGGCTAATAGAATGAGTGGTAAGTATTTTCAACTTTCACCTCCAATCACAATGATGTCAAACCAGTGTCAACATGAGCATCCATAGCACAATTTTTTTATAAGGATACATTTGAATAATTTAAATTTGAAACATTTTTAATAGTGAATTTGGCTAATAGAATGAGTGGTAAGTCTTTTCAACTTTTACCTCCGATCACAATGATGTCGAATCAATGTCAACATGAGCATCCATAACACAATCTTTTATAAGGATACATTTGAATAATTTAAATTTGAAACATTTGTAATAGTAAATTTGGCTAATAGAATGAATGGTAAGTCTTTTCAACTTTTACCTCCAATCACAATGATGTGGAACCAATGTCAATATGAACATCCATAGCACAATTTTTTTATAAGGATACATTTGAATAATTTAAATTTGAGACATTTGTAATAGTAAATTTGGCTAATAGAATGAGTGGTAAGTCTTTTCAACTTTTACCTCCAATCACAATGATGTCAAACCAGTGTCAACATGAGCATCCATAGCACAATTTTTTCATAAGGATACATTTCTTAGTGTTGAGCATCTATAGCACAATTTTTTATAAGGTTACATTTCTTAGTGTTTGAAATTTTAAGTTATATTTTATTCATGTTTTTTATTTTATTCATGTTATATTTTTTTTAAGATGGAATATAAATAGAGTTTGAATAATTAAAATTTTATTAAAAATTTATTGATGTGAAATATTTATAATGATAAATTTAGCTAATAGAATTTGTGACATGAGCATTTATAGCACAATTTTTTATAAGGATTTTATTCATGTTTTTTTCTGTAAGATGGAATACAAATAGAGTTTGAATAATTAATTTTTTTTTTAAGGATTTTATTCATGTTTTTTTTGTAAGATGGAATATAAATGGAGTTTGAATAATTAAAATTTTAGTAAAAATTTATTAAAGTGAAATATTTATAATAATAAATTTAGCCAATATAATTTGTGGTAAGTTTTTTCTCACTATTGGTGTCTAGTTGCGAACACAAAATTTTATCAAAATTATTAAATTTGTGTATATTTGTTTTGTAAAATGGAATATAAATGGAGTTTGAATAATTAAAATTTTAGTAAAAACTTATTAAAGTGAAATATTTATAATAATAAATTTAGCTAATAAAATTTGTGGTAAGTTTTTTCTCACTTTTTTCTTTCTCACTTTTTTCTCACCATTGGTGTCGAGTTCCCAACGCAAAATTTTATCAATATTATTAAATTTGTAGACTTTGGTGCAGTTTTTTAGATGCAAAAACTTTGATTTGTATATTCTTTCTTTTAAATGTTCATCTCTATATTGTTTCGATAATGATTTGTGAATAAAATTTACATTTAAATTTTCAACTATGTATGGTTTCCCTCACGATATTTACAATGACTACTTTTTTAAGATTTATGTTAATTCCTAACTAGCAATGGAATGCCTCATGTTTTAATAAAATTAAAAATAAAAATAATTTTATCAAAAATAATAAATTATTAATTTAATAATGAGTAATTATTTAATAATATAACAAATTAAAATATATAATAAATATATTTTTCAAATTATATTTCAAAATACAAAAACAACATATATTTTAATTATATAAATGCTTTTTTTTTAGTATTTCAATTACTTAATTTTTTAATGTTTGGTTGAAATAGTATATGTTTTAGTCATACAAGTTGAGTTTTTAATATTTTCTTAAAATAGTAGAAAAAGTATAAGAGATGTATAATTATTTAAAATATTTTCAATTATTTATAGTATTATTATTTCAAGTTATTTGTATTTCTCTATTCTAAAGTTGAACACACTGTATTTAACTGTGATATTTATTTGGCTGAATTATTTGTATTTCTCTGTCCTAAGGTGGAACACACGGTATTTAACTGTGATATTTATCTTGGAGATTAGCAATAGTATGTATTATCCAAATAATTCTTTGTTGCCTTAGATGAATTGAAAATGAAAAAACTTAAAACTTGTCAAATGAGTAGAGGGAATGTAACATATATATAATTATTTAACATTATTTCAATTTTTTCCAATATTACAATTTCAAATATTTATATTTCTCTAGCGCAAGGTTCACGTTTAATGGTTCGAATTGCACTAGCTGCGTTGAAAATGAGAAATCTTTATATAATAATAAAATAACGATTTTCTAAAAGTTAAAATTTCTGAAACTCAATCACACAATCGATTCCGTTTCATGTTGCAATCATGAAAAAACACAAATTAACCCTTACACCACACCCAAACTCGCACCTTACGAAATTGCTTTTTTAGAAGCACACTCCCAAACTCACACTTCACCCAATTCACTATCGCTTTCTTAGAATGTTTTGAATAACAATTAAGATCTCAAGGAGAGAGGTCTCGTTCAATTGTAATTTCTTGGAAAGTGTTCGTAATTAGAACATTATGCTTCCACACATGTTCTGTTGGCTCCTTGTTAATGGTGGTGTAGAAAGTTAACGCTTGGCTCCCTGTTAATGGCGGTGTAGAAAGAAGGTTTGCTTCCACACATGTTTTGTTGGCTCCCTGTTAATGGCGGTGTAGAAAGTCAACGCTCGGATCCCTTCGTGTGGTGGTGTAGAAGGTCAATGCTCCCCGTGTGTTTCGTGGGGATTTTCATGGGGTTTTCAATGCAACACCTGCATAGGTCAATGACGCTCGGCTCCCCCCGTGTGGTGGTGTAGAAGGTCAACGCTCCCCGTGTGGTGGTGTAGAAGGTCAACGCTCCCTGTGTGTTTTGTGGGGTTTTTCATGGGGTTTTCAATGCAACACTTGCAGTGGGGTTTTAATGCAACCCCTGCAGGTTTTTTCAACGCTCTGTTGGCTCCCTGTTAATGGTGATGTAGGAGGTTGCACAATGTAGAAGGTTGAAAGCTGGCTCCCGTTAATGGCGGTGTAGAAGGTTCTTCAACGCTCTGTTGGCTCCCCGTTAATGGCGGTGTAGAAGGTTTTTCAACACTCTAATGGCGGTGTAGAAGGTCAATGATCCCCGTGTGTTTTGTGGCATGTGCTTAAATCTAGCGATGTGTATGTTTTGTTTGTTTACTAACACTTGCAGGTTTTGTTTGTTTACTAACACTTGCAAGTTTTGGTGGTACCTGTAGTTTTGGTGGTGTAACGGCAATCATGGTTATAATCGAGTGGTTATAATCGAGTTTGAAACATATTGGGCTCGCATTGGTGTGGGAGATTGTTGGCTCCCCGCTAGAAGGTCGCGTTGGGGGAGATTGGAGATTGTTGGCTTCCTGCTAATGGCATTGTAGAAGTGTTAAGAGCAGAGGCGCACAGCATACCAACACAACTCAGAAACATTGAACAAAAGAACATGCTTCCATTGATCGATTAACAAATATATATACAAGCTGGAGAAGTTTCTGGAGATGGATTCAGTTGGTGGCTTCCTGGAGAAGCTTCCCTATTTTCAATGATTTCTAGAATCAACATTAAATCGCTGTTGAACATTTGTGGCAGGTAGTTGGAATTAATTAGTTTCTTCCAACACTCCCCCTTAATTCCAACTACATATAATAAACAAGACACTATACTCTTAATTGTCATGCCTGCTGGTCTAAGTCTCAGCTAGGCTTACAACATAATTTGGATTTTCTACAATGTACAACTTATTTCTACATATTTCAAATTTAGCCTTTCCAAGAGGCTTGGTGAATATGTCAACCACATTTTCATTTGTATTACAATATGAAAAGTCAATTTCTTGTGATTGCAATTTTTCTCTTACGAAATGATGTTGTGTCTCAATGTGTTTTGTCCTTGCATGATATATAGGATTGTTTTCCAATTTGATAGTGCTTTGATTGTCACATCTGATTACTCTAGGTGCTTTTTGTGTTTCTCCAACATCTTCAAGTATTCTCCTAAGCCATATTGCTTCACAGGTAGCACTGCATAATGCTTTATATTCAGCTTCAGTGGATGACAATGAAACAGTTGGTTGTTTCTTACTGCTCCATGATATTGGTCCTGAACCAATATTGAACACGTATCCAATAGTAGATTTCCTATCATCTGGATTTCCAGCCCAGACAGAATCAAAATAACCTACCAATTCAACATCAAATTCATCAGTATAGATAATACCGAATTAAGTGTTCCTTTCAGATATCGAAGGAATTTCTTTGGTGCTTTCTAATGGCTTTCACAAGGCTTAGCCATGAAATGACTAAGTATGCTGACAGAATATGCTATATCTAGCCTAGTAGTGGTGAGATAATTCAGACTTCCCACCAGTTGACGGTACATAGTTCCATTCACCTCTTTGGTTCCATCATCACTGCACAATTTGACATTCTGTTCTAAAGGAGTAGATGTTGCCTTGCATTCAATCATATTGAATCTTTTAAGGATTTCCCTTGTATATTTGCTTTGTGTGATCAGTGTCTTACCATGCTCCCTCCAAACTTCAAGACCTAAACAATAATGCAATTGACCAAGATCCTTCATCTCAAATACATGTGACAACTAATTTTTAATTTCTTCAATCAACTTGCATGCATTTCCTGTTATGATTAGATCATCAACATATACAACATCAAAGCAATATTATTGTCTTCATCTTCCTTGATGTATAAGTTAGGATCATTCTTGCTTCTCAAAAAACCTTTCTCATAAAAGAAAGAATCAATTTTCACATACCATGATTTTGGTGCTTGTTTCAAGCCATATAAAGCTTTCTTTAACCTGCAAACCAGATGTTCCTGTCCCTGTTTTACAAACCCTTCAGGTTGAACTAAATAAACTTCTTCTTTTAACTCACCATCAAAAATGCAGATTTGACATCTAATTGGTGCATTTTCCAATTATATTTTGTAGCTAATGCAATCATGATTCTAATTGTGTTCAACTTAGCTACAGGCGCAAAAGTATCTTCATAATCAATTCCCTCCTTTTGTGAATATCCTTTGGCAACCAATCTAGCTATATGTTTATCAATACTTCCATCAGCATTAAATTTAGATTTATAAATCCATTTGCATCCTACGGGAACTTTGTTTTTAGGCAATTCTGTTAATTCCCATGTGTCATTTTTCATTATAGAGTTATATTCTTCATTCATTTCATTTCTCCATTCTTCATATTCTTTAGCTTCATCATAGCTGAAGGTTCTACAACATTCATAACCTGAGACATTAATGCATAATCTTTATACTTTATAGGTACTTGACTTTGATGTGATGACCTTCTTGGAGTTTTACTGCTTTCATCTTTCTTTTGGCTTTGCAAAGTCTCCTCTCCTCTCTTTGGAGTGTCATGACTGCTTGATGCTACTTGTTCTTGATCTTGTACCTGTTCCTATGCTTGTTCATGTTCTTGTTCAACTCTTGTGTCTAATTTGACATAATCATCAATATTATGCCATACACTATTATTTATTTTATTACCTTCATTTACATTCTCATGAAACACCACATCCCTACTTGCAAGCAGTCTATGAGTACTGGGGTCAAACAACTTGTATGCTTTCTAACTATCACAATAACCAATAACTATGCACTTAATTGACTTTGCATCAAGTTTTCTTCTTTCATCTTTAGGAATGTGAGAAAATGCCTTGCAACCAAAAACTCTTAAATGACTTACTTTTGGTTTGTACCCATAAAATGCTTCAAAAGTGTTTTAAGCTCTAAACTTTTGGTTGGACTCCTATTTTTTAAATAAACAGCAGTATTAATGGCTTCAGCCCAAAAAACATTAGAGATATTTTTACCTTCAAGCATACTATGTGCACATTCAACTAGTGTTCTATTTTTCCTCTCAGCAACTCCATTTTGCTGAGGTGTATGTGGCACTGTAAATTGTTGTTGAATCCCATTTCTTTTACAATATTGATTAAATTCTCTTGATTTGAATTCTCCCCCTTGATCAGATCTCGAGATTTTGATATAATTACCAGTTTGTTTTTCTACCATATTCTTAAATTCTTTAAAATACTCAAAAACATCACTCTTCTTTCTTATGAAATAAACCCATGTATATCTAGATCTATCATCCTGTTGAAGCCCCGAAAATCGGGTCTACAACAAGGGGGATACCCACCCGGTCCGGAACTTGGTTGGCAGCTCCTTGTCCGTTTGGTATAGCGGGTCCGACTGGGGATAATGGGACCAGTTTCCCAATCTAGGGGGTGTGTGTGTGTGTAGAGTTGGATGATGCTGATCTAGAAGTATTTTAAGCTAATTTAATTCGAACTTCTAAACTGACTCTATGCTATTGTAATCTAATAAAACAACACATCTAATCTACGCTAACCCGGGGTGTATTTCTTCTATTATGCGATCTAAAGAGATTTCGAACAATAACTGGTAATAAAGATCATTCAGCTATCATAAGAATAGAAATCAATTAAGATAAACCATTCTGCATAAAAAGTTAGGCAAAACAGTTGTGAACAACATATCGCATAATAAGTTATTCATATGTCAAGCACAAATAAATGACTCCACCGTACAGAAGTGCAAAATGGTAACCCACACATTCATACATTAACATATAAACAACTAAAACTGCATATCACTCTAAGAATATAAGCAAAATTGGTCAAGAGATAAAAGTACCATTTATGACTGATTTCACTCATAAACTTCAAGCAATAACGATTTATCTCTACTTGTTCTAATATCTACTAAGAGTACAGAAGTGCAACATCAGTAGCAGACATTAAATGCAAACGTTGATAAATCTTGATCCATCCATTCATCAAAAACCCCCTCCGAGGGTGCAAAAGTGCATGTTCTGAGGACAAGTTTTTTGACAGATTTCCGGACCCTTCTCCAAATGCCATGAGAAGGGTTAAATACTACTAACTAATTAATCTTAATTACACAAATTTAGGAAACGGCTTCAAATGACCGCCCTTCTACTAAAACAGATTTATTTCTAAAAATTGAATCTAATTTCTAACCGTTTCTGTATCTGCTCCTTAGTGCTGTAAGCAATGCAATGTTCGCCTGAGAAGAGTCGGCTGGTTGTCTTCTCCTTTCGTTCGAGCGATAAAAGTAGAAATAACAAGAGCTGGCACCGCTTTCTGACAAACTAGAAGATATTTTCGAAAATCTTCCTCTGGCTTGGTGTATTCGCTGTGTGTATACTTGGTATAACCCAGATTTCTTTCAAACTGATTGTGCTGTTGCTATTTCGGTCTTCGGCCGTGCGAATGACTCAATGAGTTAGGGATTTCGTTGCCTGAACAATTTTCTGTATTGCAGATTGCTTCCGTTCTTTGTTCCAGGCTTTTCTGAAGCGTCTTCCTTCCTTAGCGTCTTTCTTTTTGCTTTACCCAGTCTGAGCTTCAGGATCTTTTGTAAACATGCCGCTTTTGTGCGCCTTTGACTCTGAGTCTTGGATAGTCTATTTTCATCAGTGTCTGTTGAGTGATACTCTGGAATCCGCGGTCCTGCTGCATGCGGCATCCATTTGCGAAGGCATCTCCTCTCTGTTCTCCGAGTATTGGCGCTTTCCCCTTTTCCTTAGATGTTTCCTGCATATTGATTTATATTAGTTGCTGCCTTACAGTTTACGCAAAGGAAAAGAGAAACGACGAAAAGATTGACATGAAAGCTTTAAGTTCTAATGAATGCATAGTCATGACACTCATAATGACTTGACTCTTCGAAAAACGCAACACAATCATTCTTGGATACTTTGGCGTACAATCATTAATTTCCCTTAAGGTGCGCGCTCAATTTTGGGTTTACAGACTATGTCGAGGAAATTTTGCGATGAGTGGTTTCTGCGATTCGCATCGCAGTATCGAGGATTGCGATGTCAAGAAGTGTCATCGCAGGAATTGATAGTCTCATTCATCGCAGATCGCAAGATCGTGTTTTATCATTCAATCACTGTGTGCTGCTTATGCGATGTTGCGATATGCGACGTCGCATATCGGCCGTCGGTGATTCCTTAAGTTTCTCATTTAAGGGCGCTTTCAATATATGCGATGCGATGAATTTCGCGTCGCTTCTTCGCAGCTTATTTACGCACATAGGAAATGCTTCACTCTCTCTTCGCGATGCGATATAGCTTTAGGGAGTAAAAATACAAAAATTTTGATAAAAATATTTTTTGGATTTTTTGTTAAGGGTCCCCCTTTGCTTGGTGTTATTGCTAATACCAAATAAAGAGGGGGGTTGTTGGTGACCACAACAATGGCGATTCACTGTGAAGAACCAGTTATCTCTGCTTTTCTATTGAATTTCCACTTCCGAAACAGAAAAATTTTCGTATGTCTAAATTTTGTTATGGACAGATAGAGTACATTACCCTTTATCCTGTCAATGATACTTTGTCTCAACCTTTTCATATTCCAATTGTTTGCTTCCTCGGCTTAGTTCCTGTATTCGCACCAGACATTACTTGGTCTTTTAAAGATAAAATAAGGTCTTCTCTGCGTACTGGCTTTTAAAATATGCTCATTTGTCGTAGGTAGAGCCTCTGCTGCCCGCAAGCGTCCATAGCCTCGACAGGGTTACCTGTTATCCAGCAATGATCCTTTATCCTGCTTGAGGTTATTTACAACATTTCAGAGAAAAACCTTTTTGACACTTTTTCCTTTTTTATTCTCTAAAGAACAATGTCTTGGTTTGGTGGCCAAATTATGACACAGTCATTCACTTGATTTACACTTTTGCTGAACAAGCTGGCTCGTGATGAGACCCCTTGTCTTTTGATTGCAATAATCTTGAGTCGTTGCCCTGTTTTGGTAGACAGTATTTGGCAAAGTCAGCAAGTTATAATATCTGTGATCATGATAAGCCGGCTCGTGATGAGACCTCTTATTCTTTGAGATATAGTGTTTTCTCGGATTGTTCCTCTGAATGCTGCGATTTCCTTTAGCAGGGAGGAAGTCATTGTTTTTCCTTAAGAAAGCTCTGGACGACAATAATAGAGTTTGAAAACAGCAGCTTTACAGAGAATATTTATTTTATTATTGATACCTTTCATTGTGCTGATATAAAACAATTTTTTACCAAAGGTTGCTTTCATCAAAGTTTTTTGATGTTGAAACTAACATCATATTTAGGCTAAAGTTAACTCTATTTGTCAATAATAAAAATCAGATTTTTCGAAAAGTTTTGCTACTTGTACAAGCGAAATCAAAATCTGATAGAGGATTGGTGTGCTCTTTCATGAATCCTTTTAGTGACCATCTACAACTGGTTTTATTTATAAGAAAGAGAAAAACAAATAAAAACTAAAACTATCTTACAAAAATAGAAGAATGATCTTCTATGGAAAATATATTTTAAGAATCTGTCCATTAACAGGCAAAGAATCTCTTCTACCTGCCAAATCCTGCAACACAAACGTCGATGGGCCTATGACTTCTACAATCTGAAAAGGACCAAGCCACAACTTCTGAAATTTCGTATGTTTGCCCTTTTCTTCATGAGCCTTATCCCATTTCAAAACTAAATCTCCCATCTGAAAGTTTTTTCTGGTCATTATGCTTGAGTCAAAAGAGGATTTTATTAGCGCCTGGTGATGAGCATGGGTTTTCTTAGCTTGTTCTCGTTGTTCTTCTAATTTGATTATTTCCATTTGTCTCAGTTGTAAGGAGGAAGTAGATACTTCATCGATGTATTGTACTAAAGACAAAGAGGGAATGACTAAGTGAGTTGGAAGAACCACTTCTTTCCCATAAACTAAATTAAAGGGAGAAGTGCCGATTGAAGCTTTCTTCGTAATTCTATCTGCCCATAAAGCATTTACCAGTGCTTTGTGCCAATTCTTTTGGTTTTGGTCGACTGCTCTTTTAATAATCCTGATTAGGTTCTTGTTTGTTGATTCAGCCAATCCATTACCTTGTGGATAGTAGTTGGCAGAATATTTCAGTTTGAACCCTCTTTTAAGTGCAAACTCAGTCATTGTATTTCCAGAAAAGTATGAGGCATTATCAAACATTAAGGCCGTTGGCAATCCAAACCTAGTGATTATAAATTGATCTATGAATTCAATAATGTTTTCAGAATTAGCTGTCTTGAGAGGAACTGCTTCTACCCATTTAGTAAAATAATCAGTTGCCGTGAGGATATACCTATGCTGCTTAGAAGAGTGAGGAACGATCTCACCTATTATGTCCAAGCCCCATTGACTGAATGGTTGCTCGATGTTAACCGGCTGTAGTGGCATGGACGATTTCTTTTGTTTCCCTGCAGCAGTCTGGCAGACTTGGCATTTCCTTACGTAATTGTATGAGTCTTTGAACAGCGTGGGCCAATAATATCCTGCACGTAATAGTTTATGTGCAGTAGCGTCTCCAGCATAGTGTCCGCCTGCTGGTCCGTCGTGGAGTTCCTACAAAACCTTTTCGGCTTCAGTTTTCTCAAGACACCTAAGAAGCACGGAATCGTAATTCCTTTTAAACAGAACATCATTTATGAGCTGGTATTGTTTAGCTTTCAATCTCAGAGCTCTTTTCTTGGTGTGATCCAGGTGTGATGGAGCATACCCGTTCTTAAGATAATAAATGGTGTCAGCATATAATGATTCTGCGTCGTTTAGGCTTACCTCATACATATGTACCTCTTCAGATGAGTTCTCAGGAATTTGCGATGCTCCAGCTAACATCTTGCAGAAGCCTTGACCTCTTACGATGTTTGCTGGCTTGATCTCAAGATCGTATTCTTGTAAAGCGGTAATCCAATTTGCTCTCTTTTCGCCCACATCCTTCTGTATCAGAAGGTTTCTTACCGCCGGAAACGGTACTACGACTTTGGTATGGGCTTTAAGTAAGAAAGGTCTGAAATACTTGATCGCTTTGAAAACAGCATATGCCTGTTTCTCCACGTCTGAATAATTGAGTTCAGCACCTTGTAAGTTCGAGCTAAAAAATGCGATTGGAGCTTCCGCCTTCTCTTGATTTGCTTGAGTTAGAATCGCGGCATAAGATTTCTCTGAGGCAAATGTGTATAAGATAAAAGATTCTGAAAAATTTGGGGTTGCTAAAGATGGAGCGTTAATGATGGCTTGTTTGATCAAGTTGAATGCTTCATGCTCGTCTTGACCCCATTTAAAATTTGAATTCTTTTTTATCATATTTTGCAAAGGAGAAACAATACGTGAAAAATCTGGGACAAATCTCTTTACAAAATTGATTTGACCAAGGAAAGATTGCATGGCTTTTTTGTTATGAGGCATGGATATTTCAGAAATTTCTTTGATTCTGTCAGGTTCAATGTGAATACCAGATTTTGACACTATGAATCCTAGCAATTTCCTTCACTTAATGCGAAAAAAGATTTCTTTGGGTTAAGTGAAATCCCATACCTTAAACATCGTTGAAAGATTTGTTTCAAGTCTTTGAGATGGTCGCTTCGCTTCTTGGAGTACACTGTTATATCATCCAGGTAAATCACTACAGATTTATTGACTAAACCTTTAAATGCGATGTCCATGGCTCTCTGAAAGGTAGCGTCGGCATTGATCAGACCAAATGGCATCTCCGATATGCGTATGTGCCCCACTTAGTTCGGAATGTGGTTTTTAACTGATCATCGGGGTGTACCAGCACTTGATTGTATCCTGAAAATCCATCCAGAAAAGACATTAATTCTGAGCCTGCTACTGCCTGTAATATTTGCTCCATAGGTGGGAGGGGAAAATTGTCTTTTTGACAGGCTTTGTTGAGATTCCGGAAATCGATACAGATTCTAATATCTCCGTTTTTCTTTCTAACGGGCACCATATTGGATACCCATTTGGAATGTCTGACGGGGAAAATTATTCTGGCTCTCAACAACTTATTTAGCTCAGTTTTTATCTGATTTTCTAAATTGGGGTGGATTTTTCTGAGTTTCTGCTGGACAGGTTTTTCGTTGTCAATCATAGGGATAGTGTGTTGAATGATAGAGGTGTCGTATGTCTTCAGCTCATCGTAATTCCAGGAAAAAACGTTTTTGTATTGTCTCAGAAGACGGATATATGCTAATTTTTCTTCAGGAGCTAGGCCGTGGCCTAGATTAACGTTTTGTGGCTTCTCATCGGTTCCTAGGTTCACTAATTCATAGTTCAGAGTCGAACTGTAAAGTTTAGAATTGGTAGACTTTTTAAACCGACTTTTCAAATCGTATAAGTCTTCTAACTTAACCACCGATTTAGGTATAGCATTATCAGTGCTATTTTGTTGTATTTGGTGATCATGATGGTCTTCGTTAATTATTTGGTTTGAGTAGGATCCTTTAGAAGTGAGGAAATTTACAATGTCAGGATCGTCGTTGAATACTCTCCAGTTGGTGATGTTGTCAGGGATGGATGGTCTAAAGATTAATTCTATTGAGAATCTATCTGGACTAAAATCTTCGGAGGGAATAAGTCTAGAGGCTACGTTAGCTAACAGGTCTGCGCTCGCATTTTGGAGTCTTGGGATTGACGAAATATTGAATGCTATGAAATGTGCAGTCAGATCTTGTACTAAAGATTGATAGTGCTTCAAATGACCTGATAGGCAATGTATGGTGTTACGTACCTGTTTGACGACGATCTCAGAGTCTCCAAAGACTTGAAGGTACTTAACGTTCAACCCGATTGCTTTGTATAGGCCTTGTACTAAGGCCTCGTATTCCGCTGTATTGTTTGTGCAATCGAATTCAAGTCTGCACGTAAGCATGGTCTTATTTCCGTCTGGGCTAATCAGAACGCATCCTGCTCCTGCTCCCTCGTTAGATTTGGAGCCATCAAAATATAATTTCCAAAACAAAGATGTATTTACAGGGTTATCTAAAAAATTAACACATTTTGAATTATCAGTTTGGGAAAAAATTTCAACTTGGGACAAAACTGAATTTTCTAAGTAAGGTGAAATATGAGCATTGAAATTGCCGAGGAAAGAATCTACCGAGTAATTGCCTATGATACTGCTGTTGTATGCTATTGCTTCATTTTCTCCCTCCAATTCCGTCACTATGTACTTTTGGTGTAACTCTCGTTCAACCTTTATTTGATTCGGTTTACCATTGTAGGGTAACCACATGTGCAACCAGTCGGTTGAGAAGTATCCGTGGAGTTTTTCGGACCAATCCCTGCTAAGAATTAAACCATAGAATTCAGGGATATCAGCTACTAGAATGTCGATAACCTGACATACCTTCGGGTTAGACGACAATCTTATGGTCACTTGATTAAGTTCACCAATCACTTCGACTTGAGATCGATCAAGCTGAACTATGCGCACTGCGGATTTTTGTGGTTGAACATTCAATTTGGCACATATTGATCTGGGTAAAATATTCGTTGAAGCACCAGAATCAACCAAGCAATTGTGCACGTTTTTATTGAAAATTTCATAAGTGAGAAGAAAAGGGGGAGTATGAGATCTCGATCTTCCTCCAATCAAGGCGATGTCATTTGGGTCAATCTGATTGATCGTGTTGGTTGGAGGTCTTCCCATGTTGTGGGAAGCTACAGCTGTAGGTAAAGATGTAGTAGGCACGGCATGTAATTCTTTCATCATTATTTTCTGTTGATGTTTCAATTTGCTCAACTCGTAAAGAGTGATATTAGCCCTAGTCTTTTTCATGTCATCGATAATGTTATACTCCATTTCATCTGACACTATCAGTGTTCTTGATGGAGGTGCTTGATCTGATTGGACTGGGCTAGATTGGGTCGCTCTAGCGGTTGTTTTCTTTGTTGCGACCTTATCTTTTGTTGCAGGGCTTGCGCCCTTCTGTTTAGGGGTAGTTTGGGGAGGATCAAGTTGATTTTTGCTTTGTGTGCTAACCGGAAATGCTTCTTGATCTTCTTCTTGTGGGAGGATGAAATCCCACATTCCTTGTAGTTCCACAACTTCTTCATCATCGGTCTGCCCTTCAGTGATGTTCTCTTCTTCTTCTTGTTCTTTGGATTCAACGTTTGAGACAGCATTGGGTGGTTTCACATCCATGGGAGGATTTCTTTTAAAAGCTCTGTAGGGCTTTTTTGAAGAAGTTTCTGCTACTTGTTTTTTTATGTCAATCATCTCATTGGACATGGCCTTTAATACTTTTTGTAATCCTTCCAAATCGAAAGGATCTTTCGTTTGTTTCTTCTTGGTGTCTTCTTTGAAAGAGATTTTCTTAGATTTGTGTTCCTCTATCACAGATTTACTTTCTAGGGCTACTACGCGTTTTTCTACTGCTATCGCCTCTGTCAAGTTTTCAACTAAGGTCGTCTTGTTTGCCCTATCTACGAAGATAGCCAAGTTTGATGGTAAGGCTGTGATATACCATTCACATCTTACTTCCTCGCTGGGTTGGGAAGCAGCGGGAATTTTGTTGAGGATCTTATTGAACCGTAAATTGAAATCTTTAATGGGTTCTCTGGCCTCAGCTTTGAGATTGGATAGGTCATTGATCAACGTCGTCGTTGATCTGTCATCACCGAACTTGGTAAGGAATTGACTTTGAAAAATGTCCCAACTTGTGATAGACCCAGAAGGTAACGAAAAGTACCATGACCCGGCTGTTCCTTGCATTGTATAGGGAAAAAGCCGGATGACAGCATCCTCGTTGGTAACTCCGTTGAGATTAACAGAAAGCATGAAATTATTAATATGCTCTTCAGCTAGCATGCCTGTTTCTGGATTGAATTTGGGTAGCCATTTCTCAGGATGGGCTGGTATTGGACTCAAGGGTGGAGGCATTAAAACCGCCCCAGGATTGTTCCATGGAGACTAGGCCATCGTTGAGTTGCTAGTGAATGAAAGTGCAGAGGATGATCCCTGATGCTGAGAAGATGAAGATATTATGATCTTTGATGATTGAAGAGGAGGGACTGTGGAAGATGGATGAGTGATTTGGAATGAAGATGTGGGTGGCTGAATTCGCGGTGAGGGAGTTGAAATGGATGAAGTAGATGAAAGAGTCTCACTGTCAGACTCTGGTGGTGTTTTCCTTGCTCTTTTCCTGGTGGGGAGAGGAAGTTCAGTTGGCTGGATGCCAAACTTTTCACTTTTCAATCTGGTCAGGGGATGAGCAGGATTGTACTGCGAAGTCACGCTGCTTTGAGATTTATCAGACCTCTGATTAAAAATAGAGAATCCCTGGAGTTTACGAATCAGAGTTTGAATTTCAGGGGGTTCAATGATAAGTTGGTCTGAAATATTAGGGTATGTAGCAGCGGTGGATACTCGAGCGACTTCAAACTCCGAGTTTAATCGTACTGGAGAAGTCGGGGGAGTTGATGAGGGTGATTTACTCTCAGAATGGTATTTAGATTTTGATTTAGGTGCCATTCATAGTTCGTGCCCTCCTTCTAGCGCCAAATATGTTGAAGCCTCGAAAATCGGGTCGACAACAAGGGGGTACCCACCCGGTCCGGAACTTGGTTGGCAGCTCCTTGTCCGTTTGGTATAGCGGGTCCGACTGGGGATAATGGGACCAGTTTCCCAATCTAGGGTGTGTGTGTGTGTAGAGTTGGATGATGCTGATCTAGAAGTATTTTAAGCTAATTTAATTCGAACTTCTAAACTGACTCTATGCTATTGTAATCTAATAAAACAACACATCTAATCTACGCTAATCCGGGGTGTATTTCTTCTATTATGCGATCTAAAGAGATTTCGAACAATAACTGGTAATAAAGATCATTCAGCTATCATAAGAATAGAAATCAATTAAGATAAACCATTCTGCATAAAAAGTTAGGCAAAACAGTTGTGAACAGCATATCGCATAATAAGTTATTCATATGTCAAGCACAAATAAATGACTCCACCGTACAGAAGTGCCAAATGGTAACCCACACATTCATACATTAACATATAAACAACTAAAACTGCATATCACTCTAAGAATATAAGCAGAAATTGGTCAAGAGATAAAAGTACCATTTATGACTGATTTCACTCATAAACTTCAAGCAATAACGATTTATCTCTACTTGTTCTAATATCTACTAAGAGTACAGAAGTGCAACATCAATAGCAGACATTAAATGCAAACGTTGATAAATCTTGATCCATCCATTCATCAAAAACCCCCTCTGAGGGTGCAAAAGTGCATGTTCTGAGGACAAGTTTTTTGACATATTTCTGGACCCTTCTCCAAATGCCATGAGAAGGGTTAAATACTACTAACTAATTAATCTTAATTACACAAATTTAGGAAACGGCTTCAAATGACCGCCCTTCTACTAAAACAGATTTATTTCTAAAAATTGAATCTAATTTCTAACCGTTTCTGTATCTGCTCCTTAGTGCTGTAAGCAATGCAATGTTCGCCTGAGAAGAGTCGGCTGGTTGTCTTCTCCTTTCGTTCGAGCGATAAAAGTAGAAATAACAAGAGCTGGCACCGCTTTCTGACAAACTAGAAGATATTTTTGAAAATCTTCCTCTGGCTTGGTGTATTCGTTGTGTGTATACTTGGTATAACCCAGATTTCTTTCAAACTGATTGTGCTGTTGCTATTTCGGTCTCTGGCCGTGCGAATGACTCAATGAGTTAGGGATTTCGTTGCCTGAACAATTTTCTGTATTGCAGATTGCTTCCGTTCTTTGTTCCAGGCTTTTCTGAAGCGTCTTCCTTCCTTAGCGTCTTTCTTTTTGCTTTACCTAGTCTGAGCTTCAGGATCTTTTGTAAACATGCCGCTTTTGTGCGCCTTTGACTCTGAGTCTTGGATAGTCTATTTTCATCAGTGTTTGTTGAGTGATACTCTGGAATCCGCGGTCCTGCTGCATGCGGCATCCATTTGCGAAGGCATCTCCTCTCTGTTCTCCGAGTATTGGCGCTTTCCCCTTTTCCTTAGATGTTTCCTGCATATTGATTTATATTAGTTGCTGCCTTACAGTTTATGCAAAGGAAAAGAGAAACGACGAAAAGATTGACATGAAAGCTTTAAGTTCTAATGAATGCATAGTCATGACACTCATAATGACTTGACTCTTTGAAAAACGTAACACAATCATTCTTGGATACTTTGGCTTACAATCATTAATTTCCCTTAAGGTGCGCGCTCAATTTTGGGTTTACAGACTATGTCGAGGAAATTTTGCGATGAGTGGTTTCTGCGATTTGCATCGCAGTATCGAGGATTGCGATGCCAAGAAGTGTCATCACAGGAATTGATAGTCTCATTCATCGCAGATCGCAAATCGCAGGATCGCAGATCGCAGGATCGCAGATCGCAAGATCGCAGATCGTAAGATCGCGTTTTATCATTCAATCACTGTGTGCTGCCTATGCGATGTTGCGATATGCAACGTCGCATATCGGTCGTCGGTAATTCCTTAAGTTTCTCATTTAAGGGCGCTTTCAATATATGCGATGCGATGAATTTCGCGTCGCTTCTTCACAGCTTATTTACGCGCATAGGAAATGCTTCACTCTCTCTTCGCGATGCGATATAGCTTTAGGGAGTAAAAATACAAAAATTTTGATAAAAATATTTTTTGAATTTTTTGTTAAGGGTCCCCCTTTGCTTGGTGTTATTGCTAATACCAAATAAAGATGGAGGTTGTTGGTGACCACAACACATCCACAAAAATAAGAAAATACCATGCTCCACTAATAGATCTAGTTTGCATAGGTCCACATACATCAGTATGAATTAGTTCAAGTATTTCCCTTTGCCTTTTTTCTTTATGTATAGGAAATTCCTCCCTATGTTGCTTGTCAAGTACACATGTCTCACATTCAACATGATCATTTTTCAAGACAGGAAGACCTTCAACCATAGTGTTCTTTTGAAATAGCATTAAATCTTTGTGATTTAGATGTCCATACCTTTGATGCCATAAATCTACTGTTGATATTGCTGTAGATGCCAATGCTTGATGACTTTTCCTGGTCACATCCAGCTTATAGAAGCCTGCAACTCTGGTTCCTGTGGCAATAACCTTGTACTTATCTTGAATGTCTTTCACTACACACTGTGATTTAACAAATTCCACCTTCAAATCTTGGTCAGTAATGGTAGAAACATCTTGTGGCAATAACCTTGTACTTATCTTGAATGTCTTTCACTACACACTGTGATTTAACAAATTCCACCAAATCTTGGTCAGTAATGGTAGAAACAGAAATTAAATTCTTTTTTATATCAGGGACATACATCACATTATGAATATGTTTCTCTTGTCCATTAGGCAAATTCACACCTATTACTCCATAACCTTGAACTTTAAGTGATTTGTTATCTCCTAGGCAAACATATGTACCATCAATATTTTCATGATATTCATCAAACCACTCCTTATTACAAGACATATGGAGTGATGCCCCAGAATCAATGAACCAAGCATTCTTATCATCATTTTCCACAGACAATGCAACATCAAAAACAAACAATTTAAGATTTTTAAATCCACCATTGATATCCTTGCCCATATCCTTGTCCATAAAATTTCCATTACGCCTTCTGTTTCTTTGCCTAGACTCATTATATTTCCTTTTATAACAATCTTTAGAATGATGCCCAGGTTTGCCAGAATATTAACACTCATTTGCCTAGACTCATTATATTTCCTTTTATAACAATCTTTAGAATGATGCCCAGGTTTGCCAGAATAATAACACTCATCATTTTTCTTTGGAAATTTAGACTGTATCATACCTTTTTTCTTTGCTTGAAACTTGCCTCCTTTGTTCTTGTCCCATGGCTTGCCTTTGTATGGATATTTGCCCTTGGCCACCAATGCCAAATCTGAATTGCTAGAGCCCAAAAAGTTCTTCATCCTCTCCTCCTCTTGTAGAAGAATTCCTGTCAATTCATCAAATGAAGGGGGTTTCTCTCTAGTTGCAAGACTTGAAACAAAAATTTGATAATCTTGCACTAAGACATTTAATATGATGGTGACTAAGTCAGCATTAGACATCTTTTCACCAATATCTCTTAACTTATCACTTAAATTTTTGACACGAGATATGAAATGGTGTTTCATACAAACCCTTCAACATATCCCATGTTTCTTTTGATGTCTTACAATCTCTGATATGAGGAATAACGTTGTCCTTTACGGACATAGGCAGCAACACCTTTGCTTTTGTCTCCCTTCTCTCCCAATCTGGAATAGAACCTGCTTTTGTCTCCCTTCTCTCCCAATCTGCAATAGAACCTGCAACAGTGGGTTTGGGCTCATCCCCACACACAATGGACCACAAACTATTTCCTTCTAAAATAGTCATTAACTTAAATTTCCAATTCACATAGTTTTCTCCATCAAGTTTGGTGGATTCATTCATATAATTATCAAGCAATAAATTTGCCATGATAGAAAAAAAAACTTCCTCAAGTCACCAAAATGCCACCAAATCTAATTCAAATTTTACTAGATCTCACACATGCACCATAAAAGAAAATTTGTCTTTAACTACGAACCTCCACACTCCTCTTTAACTACTGGACTCTTATTTTGTGGTTTATCACATCCACTATAATGGTACCTCCACACTCCTCTTTAACTACGAACCTCCACACTCCTCTTTAACTACGAACCACATATCTCTATAAAAAAACCAATCCATTTTCTTTTGTTCTTTTCACCTCAAAGGTAGTGTCAAAAAAACATTCAACATGCGTTTTTTCTGATAATAAGTGCAATATAAATACATGACCAGCACAGCATAAAAAAGATCGATTTAATTGCAATGGCAATCGACCAACCCCTTTTCCTTCAAACGTAAAAGAGAAACCACACAGAATGAAACATAGAAGAAAGAGATGATTAAAGCTATGAAATGGCAAGAAGAATCACAGGCAACACCAACCAGATGGATTACTAGATCGTGCAGTAAGCGCGGTACTTGTGTTTGCAGTCAAGGTGCATCCTCTGCCGCCACCGCCAGTACAGCCAGGACCTCCCAAGCGCACAACGCATAGCTCACCACACTTCTGCTGTGCACACCAGGCTGAAAAGAAAAACAGATCACCAAAACGTTGCTGCTGGTCTGCTCCAACGCAAGAATAAGTAATACTGAGATCTATACCGACCCACCTCACAGCTACAGCTCACTTTACAACAATATCTCACCTCCTTGTACACTCCACCGAGCCTCACACAGCTCTCGACCTCACGGCTCACACCCTCAGCTCTGATACCATGTTAAGAGCAGAGGCTCACAGCGTACCAACACAACTCAAAAACATTGAACACAAGAACATGCTTTCATTAATAAGCTAGAGAAGTTTCTGGAGATGGATTCAGTCGGTGGCTTCCTGGAGAAGCTTCGCTTCCTGCTAATCACTTTGTAGAAGGTCAAATCTCACCATGTGCTTTGTTGCATGAGCTCAAAGCTCACCATGTGCTTTGTTGCATGTGCTTAAATCTAGCAATGTGTTTGTTTACAAACGCTTATAACAATATCGATATATGGTTATAACAATATCAATATATTCAGCTCAACTCAAAACAATATCGATATATGGTTATAACAGTATCAACGGATTTATAACAATCGTGATTATAACAATATCGATATATGGTTATAACAATATCAATATATTCAGCTCAACTCAAAACAATATCGATATATGGTTATAACAGTATCAATATATTCAGTTCAACTCAAAACTCTAACTGTATCAAGGTATTCATTTTAACTCACTACTCTAACTGTATCAAGGTATTCAGTTTAACTCACTGATGATGTGAATCTACACAACAACACTCCTTTCTATACTTATTGTCTCTGGTGGTGGGGGACTTCTTTCTTTTCTCATGCGGCTAGGTAAATGAAATTTGGTAGAGCTTTCCTGTAGGGAGCACTTCAGCATTACTCCATTTCTTCTATTTTCTGGTACTTTTGGGATTACTGTCACAGGACTGGTCAGAAATTTGGGTTTTCCATTAAGACGGTTGGAAGACGGACTGGAGGCAAGGGATCTACGACCCTCTCTTCCATAAACCGGTAGCAATTTTGCAAATCCACCTAAAAATAAACGAACATAATTAGTTCTCATGTCGAAACACCTTAGCTAATTAGTTTATATGACGTGATATCATGGCATGCCATTAAAGGGATTATGTGGATTGCAGTTGCCTTCTCTGCATTGAGAAATCTGGAGAGCTCAGTAATATGGGGCTCGGCCTTCAACCCAACCAGCTCTTCCAACGCACAAAACATAGCCGCTAAAGCAACTATGGAGGGCCGAAATTCCACAAATTCCGCTTCTGGAAAATCAATCAAGATCGCATTGCATTTAATCCCTAAAATTAATGCATAAAATTAAAATGGATCAATCTATACAGGCAAGAAAAATCCATAATTACCAAACAGACTTCTGAGTAGAAGCTCTGTTACACGGGAGACTATGGAGGTTCTCATGATGCAGTCAAACTGCAGGTGCTGAGCCATTGCCTCCGTGTAAGAAAAGGGCGTTACAGGGCTCATCCGCCATCCAAGTGCTTTCATTATGGTGAGTTCCATCCGCTGTAATGTATAAGCGTTCCTTTCGTCCTATTTAGCCGATCGTTTGGCTCACGAGTACAAACGAGCAGCTTGCAGTTTTTGCTATAACAGATTCATGTTATAACCCAGCGGTGCCTTCGCCATTTTTCCCGTATTCACAGCGCTGGGTCGTTACAGTAACTAACTACATAACCGCTACGATGATGATCGGATGGTGGGAATCATTCCAATCATCCAACATATCAAATAGACAGCTGAAGATAGGGAAAAGCTTTACGGCTTAAAAATATTATATAGAAGAAAAATTAAAATTCAGTTGAATTTATACGCTGAAACCTCACACTAAACTAAAAATACCAATATAATAATTCTCAAAATTATAAAATTGATATTGAAAATTATTAAATAGATTATCTATTAAAAAAAACTTGATTATATTAAATTTTTATTTTTAAAAGTAAATTTAGATTTAAATTTCTCTTTATAATTTTTAAAATTTTTATTAAAAATTATTATAGAAGTAAATAAATTCACTGTTAACCTTAAAGAGATAAAATAGATATATAATTATTTATTTAAAATATATATTACTTTTTATTTAATATATATGATAGAGATGAGTACATTTAGCACAATCAGTATGCTAATAATTCCTTTATAAAAAAAGTTCTATAGGGTGCTTTTAGATGTTTCTGTTTAAAGTATTCATATTATCCGTTGGTTTGTTGAGTATAGAATATCAACTACAACTAAATTTAATTTAATAACTTTAATATGTAAAATAAAAATATATATAATAAATAAGAATGGTTTTAGAGAGTTTAAAGGAGTTAATAATTTTAGATTTTAGATGTTTATGATTTATATTGAAGATAAAGTTGTCTTTAGGATTAATCATACTATTAAAATTTAATAGATATTTCAAAATATTTATTGTAATTATCATCAAAACAAAGAAATTAATAACTATTCTAAAAAAAATTAGATACAGATGATATGATAAATTGGGCAGAAGTTCGTTTTGCTTTCAGTTCTCTCGCTGACAAGACAATGAAGAATACCAAATACAGAGTAAGGCAGCTATTGAGCATTTTTTTTTCCCAGCCAGAGCTATTGAGCTTTTTAATTTCACACAAAAAGAATATTTAGAATTCCAATGGATTCAAATGAAACTGCACCACAACAGTAATAAAAAACCTGAAATCCTCCTGGATGTTTCAATGCACACAAAAACTCCTCATTATTGGAGGACCGGGGTCAATATTGCGTTAATGCAAGCCACCCTTTTATTCCACAAACGAACCAAATCAAACGATACCCACAAAAATAATCACAAAACGGAAACCTCCATGACCCCCTAATGTCCTTGAACACAAAACTCCTCTCTAGTTCTAGTTGTTGTCACTACAACCAGTGGAGGACACTCAAGACAATGCTATGATCAAACATAGAATTTAACAACGACCTCGTCGCCCTTTTCTGCATCTGAGTACACCAGCTTTCCGAGTGATGGCTCCTACAAGATTTCCAGGCATCGGATTTAGACTATATGTACTCATGGTTTGAGAGATCGATCCCGATTGTTGAAAAAATGCGCCATTCAGTAGCAGATCATCTCTTGAAATCCAATTCCACAGCATCCCTTGATTACTCGCGCTTAACCGCTTCGTGACCTGAGGCAGATCACATCAATATTCTCATGTTAAATTTTAAGTTCAACCAAGTTCGCATTATGTTCTATTGTTGTTAAAGATCATTTGATAAAAAAATAGAAATTGATATTGATATGCTTTATTTCTTTGTGAACATGAATATAGTAATTACCTCTTTAGCTCTAGGATCTGCAGGTGCCAAGAACCGGTTGCCTTGACTCAATATGGTAGGGTTTGCACTTCCACCAATGGCATACATGTGCCAATGAGTGTAGTCGTTGTTTACTATATGGAAATGCCCAAGTCGACATCTGCATGCATTCATTCAATTCATCAATAACAACTCTAATTTGCTTCTCATTAACTTCATTAGATTCAGATGACTGTACATCTATTGCGTTTGAAAAACTAAGGCAGAGATTAATATAATTATTTACCTAGGCATTCGTTCAACTAGACCTTCCCCAAAATGGTTGTATGCTATGGTTATTTGCATGATTTTGTCTTCAATATTATTGTCGTCATGACCCAACAGCATTACCTGCAGTACTCAAATACACACAGAGAAGAACAGAGCAACTACTGTTATAGATTTTCAAGAAAGAAAGAAAGAAAATTATGAGAATTGATATTCTTAATGAAGGTAGGCAGACATGGGATGAGATTGAATGTGGAACCTTGTCATGGTCAGTGAAGTAGTTGTTTGAAATTGTGATTGCTGTGGATGCACTGACTGCGTCAATGAGGCCATCTTCGCATCTGGATAAGGAGCAATGGTCGATCCAAATGTGGGTTGAGGCAAGGATCGATATCCCATCTTGATCTGCTATCCCTCTCAACCCATAATGAGATGGAGAATCCCTCACAAGAGCGCCTGCTACTCGATTTGGTTTCTTACAGTCGTGAATGTGAATGTTGTGAATGATGATATGATTCACGTCCTGAATTGTGATGCACGGACCGTTTGCTATGTGGACATTGACTCCACGTCCATCTATAGTTTTGTAACTATTCATTATCAGTTCCTCCTTCAATTGGATGACCATGTCTCTCTTGAAAATAATCCACAGCGGCTCTTGCTGAATGACCCCATAACGAAGAGTGCCGCGCCATGGATTCACTGGATCATCACCAGGATCCCTAACAACATAAATCCTTCCCTCTTTGCCTCCAATGGCGTCCTTGCCAAATCCAACGCCACAGTCTGCGAGCCTTTTTCTGTCTCGGCGCCAATTGGGGTCCGCCATCCAACAGTCATCGATAGGGTTCCCCGTTGCTTGTGACAAAAAGCCAAGCTCTCGTCTTGTGTTGTTCATATTTCTTCAATGAAACATAGACCATTGTGTCATGTCAGATAACCAACAACAAAACAAAACAAAACATTCATACTTAATACTCATGATACTGGATACCTAGCGAAAAAAACAATCATGATCCCAGATATCTAGCGAAAAAAAAAAATCATGATACCAGATAAATGACATTAAGAATTAAATTCAGTCAATCTATGTAGGGTGGTTTGTTTACCTTTCCACAGCAGGGATGATGCTGCTGCTATTGCCAGGCGCTGCTTCTCGTGCAAATGCCTGTGTTGCAAAACAGTGGAGCGCCTGGCTACAGATACACAGGATTCCGATCAAGAGCAGGCAATTCGAAATACTACTTGGATAGGCCATGCTTCACAAGATCAGACGGCTGTCTTCCCAAATAAGCAACAATTGGAAGTATTAGAGATGGGGAGATGCTGCAACTCTAAACTCCTAGTTCTGCAAGGAATTGGGAGTGAAGAGGAAAAGGTCACCAATGGCAGGCCAGCTGGTTCGCTTTTTATAGCACCCCTATGGCACCCCATATTTTTTGTTGCAAACATGACTCACAATTTCATAAAATTTCGAACCCTTGACCTGTACGCATCTTTCTTTCCCAATACTTTGAATTTCCGGAAAGACCGCATCCAGCGACAAGCCCGCCATTAATACATGTATCTTTTGGTATACACACTCTAAACCCTATATTCAAAATTGTCTATTCATCCATGTTCACTACAGTGGGAATTGAGGAAACATGATGCTATCGGCTATATTCATCCATGTTCACTGCATTGGCAATTGAGGAAAAATGATGCTATGGAGTATACCCAATGAAACTAATGTTGTCAAATATTTCAATCCCGAAGTTTTTCATATGCATATTACAGTTTGAGTGGGTCTAATGATTAAGAGCATGTGTTTCCTCCTAAGAGGTTACAGGTTCAAAACTAGAGGCGGTAAAATATGTATGCCTTAGTAGATTTAGCAATCCCTTGTCCCATAAACAAAAAAGTCTTATACACTAATTTGGTGTCTGTCTTAGCTGTAACCTTAAAAATAGATATTATTATTATTATTATTATTATTAAAAATAAAAGAATAACCTAAATTTAAATGTGTTTAATCTGAGGTCATATGTTTTCTGACCCAAAGAACCCCTCTCATCCAAGCTTGCAAAGTGTTAGATTACTTGAATAAAATTTCAAATCCCGAAGCTTTTCACATGCGTATTTAGCTAGTAAAATAAGTTCAATCCCGAAGTTTCTCACATGCATATTACTAGCTTTTCATGCCTATATTTACATAGAGGAAAGAAAAAACATTGATCTGACTAGGTCTCATGCGAGGTCTTGTGTTTCGGGCATAAAATTTCAGTTTCTAGGAGTTCCATATTCATAAAAGTTAAAAAAAATAGAATTGATATGTGATAGAGGTAAAGTCTAATTTGTTTATTATTTTTAGTTTGAAATTAATAATATTTTCTTAAAATTAAAATTGTTAGTTTTATAGGTTTTTTTGCTTTTCACATGCATATTACCTAGCTTTCACAACTATATTTACACACATGAAAGAAAAAACATTAATTTGAATAGTTCTCATGTGAGGTCTTGTGTTTCATGAGTAAATTTTCAGTTTTCATGCGTCCCATATTCATAAAAGTTATAAAAACTAAATTGAAAGAAAATTGGATTGGTATGTGATATAGGTAAAAGTTTAATTTGTTTATTATTTTTAGTTTGAAATTAATAATATCTTCCTCAAATTGTTATTTTTATAGTTTTTGGGTTCAAATTTATTATTTTAATTGATATTAAATAAAATTATAAAAAATAAAATAAAAATTATTTTTAATTTATTTAAAATAAAAGTATTAAAAATATAAAAATGAAAATGAAAATATATTTTAGAGTGTGAAATATTTTTCAAATTTTTTTGTTCGGTTAAAATTTTGTTTTTTAAGATGTAAGGAAACAGATTAGCTATCTCCTTTATAGACCATCAATAAAATAATTACAAAACAAATAGCATGATTTTTTTATAAATAACCACTAATAATAACTATCACAACTACTCGTTTATAAAAAACAACTAATAATAACTATCACAACTATTAATTTAATTAATTATAATAAAATTTCACACTATTTAAAATAAATATTAAAAAATAATATAAAATTTGTGTTACACCCCTAATAAACAAATAATCCAACTTTCATTTTGACTCTCAAAAGGTTATAACCATAGGTATATCCTAATTAAGGAAAAGGTGTAACAAATTAATTACGTCAAAAAATGTGTAACAAATTAGTTACGTCAAAAAATGTGTAACAAATTATTTACGTCAAAGATCGGGCCTTTCTATTTGAATCGGGCCTTTTTAATGTTTAATATAATAATTATTTATGTTTAGTTTAGTTGGTTAAAGGATAATAATTATATTAAAGAGATTATTAGATTTTAGAATTTTTTTAAAGTAGTGTGATTAAATTTATTAAGTTTTATTTTTTAGATTTGAATTTTTTTATTAAGTATATGTTACAGTTTATTATTTTGGGTGGTGTTTTAAGCTTATACATATTTATTATCTATTTAATTTGTATAAATAAATCAATTTATTTAAATAATTAAATAGTAGAGTTTAGACTTATGTGATCCATATCAAATTTACAAAACAAAATTGGGCGAAGATCACATGAGACATCATTTTTCGACGCGTTTCAAACCAACCAGTGTGGTTCATCCTCAGGACAAGTTGAAGAAACAGATCCAGCTTAACCAGTGTGGTTCATCCTTAGGACAAGTTGAAGAAACAGATCCAGCTTAGCATGTTAAATAGTCTGAGCAGAGACTCCAACGGCTAAATCGACCAACAGCTAATTTTGACCTACGGTCCATAGGTCAAATACTATTCATAATTTAATATTATTATTATTAATAAATTATTCGTCAATTATTATAAAATATATATATCATATAGTTGAGGTTAAAAATTTTATTCAATGGTTAGTTAGAAAAGGTAAATTATTTGATTTAATAATATAAGTAATTATTTATACTTAATATTATATCGGTAAAATAGCCTTGATAATAATATATTATTAATATTAGTAGTGAAAATATTATTATTAATTTAATATTATTATTATTATTATTATTATTATTATTATTATTATTATTTATGGAAAAAAGTTAAATTAGGTAAGATATATAGATAAATTATTTAGTTTATTTATCTATATTATTTATTAATAATTATATATATATAAATATGTATATAAATATATTAATAATCTTAGATAAAGTTAGGTAAGACCGATGAAAAAAGTAAAATAAATAAATAAATAAAAAATAAATAAATAAGTAAATAAATTAATTAAATTAAATTAAATTAAATTAAATTAAATAAAAAAATAAATAAATTAAATAATTAATTAAAAATAAATAAATAAATAAATATTAGGACAAGTTGAAGAAACAGACACAGCTTGGCAGTTTAAATAGACAGAGCAAAGCCCCCAACGGTTAACAAGACTAACAACTACTTTTGACTAGGTACGTTAAAAAATGCTACCCGGGGGACCAGTCCTTTAAATAAATTAAAAATAATTAAAAATATATAATAGTTATGTTCAATTATTACCTAAAAATAATTCATGTTAAAAGTTAGTTAAGGACAAATAACTAAAAATCATATCTAAGGGGAAAAATTACCCTAGAGGGGATAGTCACTCAAATAATAATAAATAATTAAAATTATTTTTAAAATAAATAAACAACTCAATTAGTAAAAATAATTTATAAAAATAGTTAGTTAGAGATAAATAATTAAAAATTATATCTAGGGAAAAAATATTTCTCATAGAGGGACCAATCCCTTAGAATAAATAAATTAATTATGTGAAAACTTTATATTAATAAAACTTATATGATAATAGTTAGTAATGGTAATAGTTAAATAAACATAAATAATCAAAAATTATATTGAATTAAATTATATTAAAATTAAAATATAATTAAAATTATATTTAAAATCAAATTATATTAAAATTATATTATTAAATTATATTAAAATCATGTTATAATAATTAAAAATATATTACCCTAGGGGGACCAACCCCCTAAAATAACATGATTTAATTCAAAAAATTAAAATTTTTAAGTTAAATTAGTAATTCAAAATACTTTGTGATAATATTTATTTACAAATAAATTAATAAAAATAAGAAGGAATTAAAAACCGGACCATTAAAATGAGTAAAATAAAAATATATATGTATATATAAAAATATATAGAAGAATAAATAAATAAATAAATAAAAATAATTAAATAAATACATAAATAAATAATAATAATAATAATAATAATAATCATATTAAAAGGGTTTAAATTTTGCCTTGGCTCCGAAGAAAATCCCGGTGGATGATATTATTTGTGACATCGAGTTTGGGATCAGAAATTTACCTGATAGGGTCAAGGACACCATCAGGCAAGATTGTGCGGTTGTCTTGAGAAAGGCTAAGCCCCCTAAGAGCAACCTTAGCAAGGAAGAATCTGTCGCTCTCAGATCCTTAAACTAGAACAAGGATATCATTGTTTTAAAGGCAGACAAGGGTGGTGCTGCCGTTATTCTTAACAAGGTTGATTACCGTAGCAAGATGTTGGATCATCTTCATAATAGTGGTAGCTACAAAAAGCTTCCTAAGAATCCATTAAAGAAGGTTGCTAAGAACGTGGCGCTTGCCATTAAATCCATTAGCTCATTGAGTTCCCTGCACCATAAACTCATTGAAAGCAACCCTATCGCGCCTAGAATATATGGTCTCCCCAAGATTCACAAGGATGGGGCTCCCTTGAGGCCCATTGTCAACACCATTGGTGGTCCTACCTACCTTCTTGCTAAGTTCCTTGCGTTAAAGCTTAAGCCCTTGGTTGGTCGTACGGAGTCCTTCGTAAAGGACTCGGCCTCCTACATTAAGGAGCTCAAGGATATTAAGCTTGACCCTGGGGACATTCTTGTTAGTTTTGATGTTGTTTCCCTCTTCACTTGCATCCCTATTAGTGAGGCCATGGAGGTGATCAACCGCTTAACAGATCCTGACACTGCTAAGTTAGTTGAGATCTGTCTCACTTCTACGTTTTTCTATTTTGAGGGAGAGTTCTTCGAGCAAACTTACGGGGTTGCCATGGGCTCACCCCTTTCCCCTGTTGTTGCTAATCTTTTCATGGAAGATTTTGAGTCCAAGGCTCTAAACTCTTCCAGGCTCCTGCCAAAGCTTTGGAGAAGATATGTGGATGACACCAATGTTATCTGGCCTCACGGCCAAGAGGAATTAGTTCTCTTCTTCAATCATCTCAATAATCAATCCTCTGCCATTAAGTTCACCATGGAGCAGGAGGTCGATGGTTGCCTTCCGTTCCTCGATATTCTTATTTCTAGGAATAGTGATGGTTCCCTTGGCCACCGAGTTTTTTGGAAGAAAACCCATACTGAGCAGTATCTTTTTGGAAGAAAACCCATACTGAGCAGTATCTTCATGCCAGTTCCCATCATTTCCCGGCTCAAAAGCTGGGGGTTCTCAATACCCTGGCTACTCGGGCCCTAAGGATCTCGGATAAGGAGAGTTTTGAGAAAGAAAAATCCCATCTCCTTGATGTCTTGGTTGAGAACGGTTATAGTAGATTCCTAGGTCAGAGGGCTTTCATTAAAGCTTCGAAGAATTCAGTATCTCATCAAGAACTAAAGGAGCGAGTTCCTGGTGTCCTTCTTCCTTATGTTCAGGGGACTACTGATAAGATTGGTAGGATTCTCAGGTCACATGATGTTCCTGTGACCTTTAGGCCCCTGAACACCATTCGCATGTCGCTCAGATCAGCGAAGGATCCTATCGACCCTAAGGATATGAAAGGTGTGTACTTGATCCCCTGTTCCTGTGGGACCCCCTACATTGGGGAAACTGGTCGCTCCATTAATCAGAGGATTAGTGAACATGCAGCTGATCTTAAGCATAGGCATACTAAGTCTTCCGCTTTGGCTGAGCACGCCGAGAAAACCAATCATCATGTTTTTATTGAAGAAGCTAGTGTTATTGCTAAGGTTTCGCACTTCCATCATCGGAAATTTAGGGAGGCGTTTGAGATTGAAAAGAGGCCGAGTAATCTCAATAGAGATGATGGCTGGAAAATCAGTTGGTGTTGGGTCCCAGCACTCTCAGCCTAGTCCTTATTATTATTATTATTATTATTATTTTTATTTTTATTTTATTTATTTATGTATTTATTTAATTATTTTTATTTATTTATTTATTTATTTATTCTTCTATATATTTTTATATATACATATATATTTTTATTTTACTCATTTTAATGGTCCGGTTTTTAATTCCTTCTTATTTTTATTAATTTATTTGTAAACAAATATTATCACGAAGTATTTTGAATTACTAATTTAACTTAAAAATTTTAATTTTTTGAATTAAATCATGTTATTTTAGGGGGTTGGTCCCCCTAGGGTAATATATTTTTAATTATTATAACATTTTTTTAATATAATTTAATAATATAATTTTAATATAATTTGATTTTAAATATAATTTTAATTATATTTTAATTTTAATATAATCTAGTTTTAATTATATTTTAATTTTAATATAATTTAATTCAATATAATTTTTTATTATTTATGTTTATTTAACTATTACCATTACTAACTATTATCATATAAGTTTTATTAATATAAAAGTTTTCACATAATTAATTTATTTATTCTAAGGGATTGGTCCCTCTATGAGAAATATTTTTTCCCCTAGATATAATTTTTAATTATTTATCTCTAACTAACTATTTTTATAAATTATTTTTACTAATTGAGTTGTTTATTTATTTTAAAAATAATTTTAATTATTTATTATTATTTGAGGGACTGTCCCCTCTAGGGTAATTTTTCCCCTTAGATATGATTTTTAGTTATTTGTCCTTAACTAACTTTTAACATGAATTATTTTTAGGTAATAATTGAACATAACTATTATATATTTTTAATTATTTTTAATTTATTTAAAGGACTGGTCCCCGGGGTAGCATTTTTTAAGGTACCTAGTCAAAAGTAGTTGTTAGTCTTGTTAACCGTTGGGGGCTTTGCTCTATCTATTTAAACTACCAAGCTGGATCTGTTTCTTCAACTTGTCCTGATATTTATTTATTTTATTTATTTATTTATTTTTTTTTTTTTCATCGATCTTTTACCTAACTTTATCTAAGATTATTAATATATTTATATACATAATTATATATATATAATTATTAATAAATAATTTAGATAAATAAACTAAATAATTTATCTATATATCTTACCTAATTTAACTTTTTTCCATAAATAAATAATAATAATAATAATAATAATATTATTAATAATATTAAATTAATAATAATATTTTCACTACTAATATTAATAATATATTATTATCAAGGCTATTTTACCAATATAATATTAAGTATAAATACTTACTTATATTATTAAATCAAATAATTTACGTTTTCTAACTAACCATTTAATAAAATTTTTAACCTCAACTATATGATATATATATTTTATAATAATTGATGAATAATTTGTTAATAATAATATTATTAAATTATGAATAGTATTTGACGTATGGACCGTAGGTCAAAATTAGTCGTTGGTCGATTTAGCCGTTGGAGTCTCTGCTCAGACTATTTAACATGCTAAGCTGGATCTGTTTCTTCAACTTGTCCTGACGATGAACCACACTAGTTGGTTCGAAATGCGTCGACAAATGATGTCTCATGTGGTCTTGGCCGAAATTTTTTTTGTAATCTAAATAATTAAAATTAAAAATATTTTTTATTTAATAAATTTTAAAATAATTAGATTTTTTTCTTTTTTTTGTGTTTTCTCTTAATCACTACAAAACTCTAAATTAGAAGCTTCAAAATCGATCATAAATTTAACACATCTCTTATTCATATTGAATTATAATACTAAAATACATTTAATTTTAGCAAAGAATAACTAAATACTAAAATAACTTTTTCATTTTCCAAATATTTTGGTAAATAACTAATTTTATTTTCATATTTTTATAAATTTAAATAAATACAAATTAAAAGATATCTTAAATTCAATGTTTATTAAGATAGCTATTATAGTTATGAATGAATGAATAGCATGATACTCAGGGAAACATAGAAATGCCACCTAACATAGAGAAGCTATTAAGACATAGATGTGATTGTCTTTGGAACAATTTGTGGTTTTAGATACATGAACACTGCCATTCTTCTTCACCAATTAGGTGCAAAAATTAACTAAAATTCACCTTTGTCTTTCCAAATTGTCAAGACACTATTTTAATTCCAAACCATTCTACATTTTAAATGAGGAGGGCATGGGAAACACAAATTTGAATGTACTAGTAGATCTCTTGGGTATGATAGAATTGGTGTCTCGGGCTCTACTAGTTTCTTAGTCCTAAACAAGATTTAGAAGCATGAAATAAATATCACCTTTGTCTTTCCAAATTGTCAAGACACTATTTTAATTCCAAACCATTTTACATCTTAAATGAGGAGGGCATGGGAAACACAGATTTGAATGTACTAGTAGATCTCGTGGGTATGATAGAATTGGTGTCTCGGGCTCTACTAGTTTCTTAGTCCTAAACAAGATTTGGAAGCATGAAATAAATTTCCTCATCATAGTAACAAATACTCTCCTTCTAGAACAGATCATTTAGAGCTTGAAGACAGTGTTTGATTCCACTATCACGGTTTGCTAGCTATACCATAGTTTGACACATTGGAAGTTTGACACATTGGAACTTTCAAATGGTAGTAAAAGTATAGAGCCATGATGATTGAAAGGAGCCAAGAGAAAAGGACAGATAAAGAGGTGGGGAATTTTTGCAGTGATCCCAAAAGGAAACCATGGACAATAGAACAAGAAAATTGCATCTAAAATAATCTATCGGAGGGGGATGGAGGTGGAGATACTTACCTTCCATGTGTGTCAAATTGATGACACGACACTACATGCCATTAGCATTCCCATTATGTCCTAGGCTATCATGCTATAGAAATTTTGTGACACAAATCATAGCTAAAATTCGCTCCTGACAATTACGTTTGTGGATGGTATCAAACACGTAATAGGGTGATTTAAAAGGATAGTCATGGGGTTTGTTTCATTTACTTGGGTCTGCACAGATAATGAAACCATTACTATAATCTCTCCAAGTGTAATTACACATTTCGTTGATACTTGTGTCTCATGACGCCCAAAACAAAAATTCCTTACTTTCCACTCATAAATTTAATATTTTTAATTTAAAATAAAATTAAATATATTTTATTAAAATGATTTATAACTCACAAAATAATTAAAAAAACACACATTTCAAATTGATAAAAAAATTAAGTATAATATATATAAAATCTTTTTAAATTCTACTCTTTTTATTGTATTTTATAATTCTCTCGATTTCTTCTATGGTCATTGTCATTTCCTTTAAAATGTTGCTAGTTTTAGCAAGAGAGTTATATGAGGCTTAAATTACTATATGATTTAAATTTAATTCCTTTCGATTTATGGTAACCCTTTGTTTTCTTAACAACAAGTTGCAATATAATTGTAAATGAAAAACATTTATTGATAATAATTTTTAAAAAACTTATTATTATGTTAATTTATATAATAATAAAAAATTATATTTCAATATAATTTAGTTAGTTGTAATTATTTGAAGTGATATTTTTCAGTTATATATTAGAGTGTTTTTAGAATTTTGGCGACATAAATAATAGTTAGGAATAATTTTGAATTGATGTATATTATTATTATCTTATTAGAGATTATAGCATTCACTTCATGGTCAAATTGCATTGACTATGTATTATTTTGCTTATTTTTTTTTTGCAAATTTTAACCAAAGTTTCAGGAAAATGATGAATTATTCTATTTTTGTAGGAATTCAAAAATAATTTTCTAATTGTTTGGAAATCTTATTTCTAATTTCTGAATGACATAGAAAGCTTAGATGGGACACAAATTCCCTGATGGAGAGCATTTTATTTTTGATATTTTTCAGTCTCGACAATTGATTTTAAAAAAATAACTAATTTCCTCAGTGTTCATTTCCTCAGTGAGTGCCCTAGCATTTTTCTCTGACATTGGCACTGTTATGGTACTTCTCTTCCCATTATGACATAACTGACGCGACTGCAGTTCCTTTACATGGCCAAAGGGGGGGGAGGATAAGCGTGTACTAGAGAAGTTGTTGTGCAGATATACTTCTACAAATTTCCATTTTGTGCATCGTATAAATGTTTATGGAGGACGAGGTATGTGTGGGGAAACATACAATATTATTATGTTTTGTTGTTTGCAGCTTTTACTATTTGGAGTATGAAGTATGTGTATAGGGCATTGTTAAACTATTGATGTTACGTTGAGCAGAGATACTTTTACAAATTTGCAAATAGTATATATGCATAGTATATTGGCTTTGTTATTTTCAATTTCTATTTATTAAAAGTGTAGTATGTGGTAGTTTCCACACAAATAATAACAACAACTAGTAATTAGGGCTACAATAAGGAATTGCAAAACTATAGGACATTGGAAACAAGTATAAGTGTTAAACACATACATGGCGAAGGCAGAATATGAAAGATAAGCATGAGAGTCTATCTATTATTAGCAAATGATATACATTTATAGTACATTCATATGACCTTTGGTTTTGTATTCGAAGGTCTCTTGGACTTAGACTATTCAGCTTCCACACTAACCTTAGAGGATTAGGTGTCCAACATTCCCCCCCTTAATCCGAAGGGTTATGTATGAGTCCAGGAAGAGAGATGTAATACAAAACATGCAAAAATGCATGGAAACACTAGGTTAAATGTGCTCTTTGAAATGTTGGTATAAAGGGTGGTGGTTTAAGGATGACCACAACACTGGGATGCTTAGTGCAGTTCCCAGAACTCTTCCAAGTCTGGCATGAAGTTGAGGTCTTCTATAGAGGAAGTGCTCCTGATGTATTGAAGAGGGAAACCTTCAACCATGAAAGGGAGGTCTCACCCCTCATAAGAGGGAGAACCTTAACCTAAAAAGGGAGGCCTCAACCTGTGATGATTTAACGATGACCAACAACTCTGGAATGCGTAATGCAATTCCTCAAACTCTTCCAAAATTGGCAAGAATTTGAAGTCTTTTGCTAGAGGAAGTGTCTCCAATTCTTTGAAGATGCATCATCAACTGAAGGCATGCTCAAGGGCATATTTGTCTCTGGCTATAACTCTGAATTTGATATGGTAGGTTGTGGTTCAAGCTCGCTTGATGTGGCTTTGAAGCTTGTAGATGACCATCATTTCTCCCCTGTTAGATACAAGTTGAGATGATGGAGAAAATTAAACTACAAGACTGTTCAATACTCTAGAACAAGTTCTGACATATGTCTGGAATATATTCTTGGTTGTTGATACCCATTGTCAAGAAGCGATCCACCCAAGATGGATCTTTGTTCTTGCAGGAGGTTTGTTTCTGAAGCATATGTTTGAAGAATGACTAGTTTTATGCTTACATGGATGGAGATCAAAACAATGATCTTTCATATGGCCAACCCGGTCACAGTGTTGGCATTTAACAACTTGTTGTTCCTGCTGTGGAAGAGGGGTAGAATATGGAACAATAGAAGGTGAACTGTCATGAAGGAATCCAACGCTCTAAAACTGGATGGGTTTGAATAAGCTGGAATATGAAAGGAAACGTCCTTGTCGTATCCAAGACTGGTTCTATGCTTGTTATGGGTAAGCTCTTCCCAAGGTCAGATGACTAAATTGGGAAGTGCAGACTCAATTTTTGCATCTTCATGTACAACTGCTGCTTCATTGGGTAGTAACTCTGAATTAACTTCAACAATATTAACTTGCTGCTGATGGGAGTTTATCTCAATGTTTTGAAGAAAATGGTGCTTACGATGTTGTAGCTCTTCTTGTTGTAGTTTTGTCTCAAGATGCAAAAACACAATATTCTCCTGTACATTTTGGAGACAAATTTTAATATTGGAAGGAGAGGTTTTGTTGATTTTAACCATTTCATTAACAATGGAATGTATTATATTATTTAGTAGTTTCAATACATCATCCATTCGATCCATTTCAAACCAATATAGTCAGAGAAATGATGTTATCTTCAACCACAAATTTACCTATAAAATGATAAATAACTGCAACTATTAGATGAGTAGCAAGGTACCAATATCACCAAGTCACTGTAGCAGAAAACCCAGTACTAATTTCAATGCATCAAATGATGCTTCAATGCACTTAATTCTCAAATTACTCACACTGTGCAAAAGAAGAGCCAATCTTCTACTTTCTTTGCAAATGAGATTTGTCTGATAGTTCTAGAGCCTACTTACAAAACATCTTTTCTTTCAACATTCACATATGCAATCATCTTTATGACTAAGTATGCATAGATCTGACACAAACCAAAGTTGACATTAATAACCTGAGTAATAGCATCTGCAATAGACCAAGTTTTGCCACCCAATCTCATTAGCTCATCAAAGCTATCTCCGGCTAAAAGAGTGGCTATGTCCAACAACATGTACTCATGGTATAAGAATTCATCAATGCACAAAGCTTTCGCGAGAGTATACATGGTCTTCACAAGTCAAGGTTTAATGCTCCTTTAATAAACTCTATGCAGAAACGTTTGATTTAACTATCCAAAGTCTGGACCTTTATTAACCTTTGAGTAGAGCCTTATAAATCCTTCATAATCTTTGGTTAATTCCTATTACTCGCGCATATTAACCACACGATGTATTTTAGACTTTGGTTAAAACTCAACTTAAACCATAATACATTAATTCCACAAACCTTTTCACATATATCTATGCTCTCCTTAGCACGTTAAATCTTCGTAGTCGATCTCATTCCTCAATCCGACGATTATCGCGCAATAACTCGTGCCAACTAGCATGAGCCAATCTCCATCGTTTATTTCCCCTCCCTCAATCCAACGGTGATCGCACCATATCGCGTGATAACAAGCACGATAGTTCATACTCTGAAAGAATGCGAGAAAAGTTGTTTTGGTTGTACTACGTGTCAACCCGTCAGGTTAATCGCATGATTTTGTAAAATATTGTTTACCATTTTGAGACTGTGCGAGATATTACTTACTGCTTTCATAGACTGCTCCATTATTCTACTGTCAGGTGGCTTAATATAATCCCTTCACTTCTTGACTTTATTTTTCGTGATAAGATCTTCGTCGATCCTATTCTATCAATCATGTTCATTGATGTGGCTGATCCGACGGTTCCCGTTCTTTGTTGTTTAATTCTTTCTACGTCGTTGGTCTTCCATGTGTGACTTGAATTTGCCTCATTTGTACTTGTATATGGTGCCACTCTACTACCTTCTCGTTGTCCACCAAAGATAGTTTGTCCAAATCCCGAGCTGCCAAATGTTGGAGTTGTTGACTAAGGTCCAAAAGCCAAACTCTGACCAAAAGGAGATGGAGTGCTTCCAAATGTTGTGCTGCTCCCAAATGTTGGAGTAGATGCTACACCAAATGGATTATATGTCAAAGTCAAACATCGTTGTATATATACCAAAGTGATATATGGGGAGACAACATTATACATGGAGACAATGTTCTAACTAGGTGGAGTGCGGTAGCATTTGCTGGTAATAATTGTGCATATAGCGTTAAAAGAGCTGCTGGTGGAGACAGAGAATCCAAAGATGGAACTGAGGAATGCAAGAGTCATTTGCAATGAGAGGAGGTATGGTAATGTGGAGAAATGGTATGGCATTAAACGAATATACTACAACTACAATAACTATGCATATCTCTAGTAATAACAAATGGCGTGTCAGTTTTGGTTTCACAGCACAACATTCAATCTCCAACACAAATCTACCTGAGAGAAGTCAGTCGGACAGTGTGCAGTATGAAATAGGCATTCACACAATAATAACAGTTCTATCTGTAGCATGTTATTTGCCCCTGAGGGTCCCACTTTTCTGACCAATCACTATCGGTCCCTTGTTGACTTCTCCTTTTAAGAAGTGCTTCAATCCATTCCGTTGGTCTCACTTCTCCAAATCCAACGGATATCGCGTCGTTCGCTCACCAACTAACCCAGACGATCTCCATTGTCGATAGGACCCATCCAATCGAACGACTGTCGTGCAATCTCACGTGAAATCTTACATGACTGATATCTAATCCAAAGCGCGCGAGAAAAGTAGTTTCCTCATGCTACGTGTTGCCCCCTAAGGTTAATCACGTGAAATTTAGGAATACCATTTCCAGCCTTTAGGGCACGCAAGACACTACTTACCACTTGTCGAATACTACCCACGTGCTTAATTCATACTTTAATAAGGACACTTAAGCTCAATATTAATCAATGATATTAATTGATTGTGATATTCAATAAAATGGAAATTACAGAGTCTTGGCCCTCTTGGCTCGATTACAATAGTTTGTTTGACCTTTTCAGTTCCTTCGGTTACATAATTGACCTGTGTAGCTGTGAGAGAATTACAGTGAAATTACTGAGAACCATTACCATTTTTTTATCTCTCCAAATTCCTTTACCTAGCTCATTCCCTTCATTCCTTTTGCGGCAATGTCGAATATCATTTTTTTCCTCAAAGCGAATATGTCGAAATTATTATCCTTCCACCTCCAGGAGGAGTGTTGTCACCATTTCTCATGGTCATGGCTGCAGTGATTCATTCTTAGCCAGGATTGGCGTTCCATTAAGATCATGGCAGTATTCAACGTTCTTTTGCTTCCAAGATTTGACGTTTCCTCTTCCCGTACAGCATTTTCTTCTTCTCCAATAGGCACTGAAAGTGGTTTTGTCTCGAAATTGTGGAAGATTATGGAGAGCGAAGCATAGGTTTTACAATGCAGTGAATGAAACTAGGCATTAGAATGCAGTGAATGAATTAATCATATTCAATAACCTGCAAAGAATGGAACAATGGTAGAGGTTGCGGTTATAATTTAGCTGTGAAAACATTCATGAAATACAAAACTAATGGCATAAATGACTTGCATAGAAAGGCCATAAAACAAGTGGCTCAAATTGGAGTAGGGCAGGAGTACGCCTGCTTTGGTACCATGTTAAACACATTCATGGAAAACGCAGAATATGAAAGATAAGCATGAGAGTATATCTATTATTAACAAATGATATACATTTATAGTACATTCATATGACCTTTGGTTTCATATTCCAACGTCTCTTGGACTTCCTTAGACTATTCAGCTTCCACACCAACCCTTAGAGGACTAGGTGTCCAACAATAAGTAACAGATAAACGAAGCACGCTATTTTCACTTGTACAATCAACCAAGTGTAATTTGAATATACTAATGGAAAATAAGAGAAACATAGACATTTACACTAGAGGATAATTTCCTTGTCTCACATCTCTACAAATTAAACATTATTCAATGGTTCATTTTCTCAATTGCTTGGTGTTGAGGGCCCCGAAATCGGGTCGACAACAAGGGGGATACCTACCTGGTCCGGAGCCTGGTTGGCGGCTCCTTGCCCATTTGGAGTAGCGGGTCTGACTGGGGATAACGGGACCAGCTTCCCGATGCAAGGGGTGTGTGTGTGTGTAAGTTTTGATTTATGCTGTTTCTAGAGAGCTTTTGAGAACTAATTTTAATCTAACTCATCATCTGGTTATAATCTGCTAAAATCAGAATAAAAATAACATATACAACCTATGCTAACCCGGGATATATCATTTCCATCATGCGATCTAAAAAGATTTCATATAATAACTGGTAATGAAGATTATTCAGCTACTATAAGAATATAAACCATTTAAGATAAACCATTCTGCATAAGAAGTTAAACAGGACAGTTGTGGACTTCATATCACATGATAAATCATTCATATGTCAAACATAAACAGATGATTCCACCGTACAAAAGTGCCAAATGGTAACCATAAATCTATACATTAACATACAAATAACATCAGCTGCATATCACTTTAAGCAAATCAATAGAAATTGGTCAAGAGATAAAAGTACCATTTATGACTAATTTCTACTCACAAACTTCAAGCAATAATGATATACTTCTACTTACTTCGAATGCCTACTAAGAGTACAGAAATGCAACATCAGTAGCAGACATTAAAATGCAAATATAAATAAATCCGATCCTTCCATTCATCAAACCCTCCTCTGAGGTGCAGAAGTGCATGTTCTGAGGACAAGTTTTTGACAAATTTCTAGACCCTTCTCCAATGCAATGAGAAGGGTTGAAATACTACTACCTAATCTTAATAATAGTATGTTTACAAAATTGAGGATACGGTTCTCAAATGACCGCCCTTTTTCTAATTTAGTTAAAAAGGAAAAAACAACATTCTAAATGAAACTACTTCTGAATTTGGTCTCTGAAGTTGCAGCTGTCAAGCATAGGTTTGAGAAGAGTAGGCTGGCTGATTTCTGTGCTTAGCTGGGCTGCGAAAACGGCATCCATAAGAGCTGGCGCTACCTTCTTGGCTGCATTCATGATGCATCTTACTGTCATGCATTGGCTGTGTGGCTTAACTAAGTAAGTCCAATAACTTTCCTAATTTAGTCTAGCCAATGCCTAGATTGTTTTCCTGTTTGCCTGCGTTCTCTGTCTCCATTCTGCCTCCAGTTGCAACGTGCTCGGTAGGTACCCCGGGGTGGTTTCTGAAATCAAATTAGCCCTATGTAAATTTTCATTTACACAGTCGATAAGGATGCTCGCTTGTGTCGCCGCTGCCTCTGCTGCTTGCTCCGCCTGTGTGATTTGTTCGTCCCATTTGTTAAAGAGAAGCTCCTTATGATTTTCATTAATCTTGGGTGCTCCCACTCTTTTCCCTTTCTCGTCATTTTTCCAAGTTAGATATTCTGTTACTCTTTTGTTGGCCTGGTCATAGTCGTTCCGCAATTCCACCACCTGGCTAGTGATCTTGTCGCTTATTTCACAAAAATGCCTCCATTGTAACATTCTACGTACCATATCTTCCTGTTGCTGTGACAGTTGGTCGTTCAAGGCGATGGACTCTGAAATGAACTCTGACAGCTTAGGTTCATCTTTATGCATTTCTTGCACCGTCTGCAGCTGCTTTTCTTTTTCTTCAAGACTTCTTTGATAGCTCACCTGCATCTGGCGAAAGTCTTCTTGTAGCTTTTCGAGCTGTCTGAAGGCTTCAGTGTTCGCATTGGTTTGCTGCAACTGTTGTTGTAGCAGTTGTATTTGATTTTCATGTTCTTTTAGAAGTTGCTAGACTTCAGAGGCCTTGTCGATGGTTGCAGAAGCATAAGCTTCTGCAATCTGAGACAGTTTCGTAAGATTCTCAGTTGGATTACTATTCGGGTCTTTCCACAAGACATCTAGATGTTCAGCATCTTGAGATAGTGTATTCTCAAGTTTCCTCTTCTTTCTTTGTCTCCTTACAACTGCTTTGTGTTGGGGGCTGTAGAATACGTCCAGTGGAGGAATTTCTTCTACGCTGAGTAGAAGTTCTGAGGATGGAGCGATAGGGAGATGCTCCGTTTCTACGACACTACTGACTATGGTTGAGACGACCTCTTGCACCACCTGTGTATTGCTCACAGGTGTCTTTGGGGTTTGACCTTCAAGATTAATTAATTCATTGAAGGTGTCCCATTCTTTAACCAACTCTACTGTGACAAGAGGTGTTTCGACGACAGGAGGGGGAACCTCTCTTGGTGGCGAGGTGATAACTTGCTGCTGAGCCATCGCACTTGATTGAGCTGTGTCTTTGATTATTTCTTCGTTCAATTCTTTGTCATGCACAGACTCTTCAGGATGTTTAGATATTTCTTTTGCGGCGTTGGACTTAGATCTGGAAGCGCTGGAATTTCCGCTAAGGCTGATGCTCGGAGTCGGTTCTCTAGTAGCTACTTGCAGTCCTTCCAGTGGAATACTAGCCAGTCTTCTCTCTCTGAACAATGTGAATTTCCGAAGGTCGTCTGGAGACAATCTTGACTGAGCTTCTTGCAAAACTTCCTTGAGCGATTCCTTGTTCAGGAAGAGATCATCAAATAGATCTTTCTTCCCAAAGAATACCCTTGTCTTGAGATTGGTTGTAAATTCCTGGGCCACTTTATGTGGATCGAATGGTCTCGATGAGAACTTAAATAGTTGGAGACACGTCACATTTTCCACCTCATCAAAAGCGTGTCCCACATCGAACAAAGATAAGACCCCACAAGTGACGGGAAATGGAGGCCAAATGGCCTTCTTTTTGTCCTTTAGTTCCTTTGTTAAGCTGCCTTCAGAACAAGTTTGATAAGCAATTTCCCGGGCCAACAATTTATCAGGAACATACAAAGGTAGGACATGTGGAGGTACAGTGCTTCCAAAAACTCGAATATAGGTAAACCATTCTTCCCCAAACCATCTCGCGATGGGGAGGATGTCAACTTGGGCCTTGGGAGAGCACCTTGGGGGGTCCTTATCATATATCATTCTATGTATGGGCAATATGAGCCCATGGCAAATCTGGTAAAAATGAGGGGCAAACTGGGAATCCCATAAAACTTTATGATAGACATGAATGGGCAATGGGTCTTGGGTAGTCCATTTCCAACCCATAGTAGGGAATTTCGATACAAGACAGACAAAGTCCATTATATAGGCAGACAGATAAAAAGGAGGATAGGTCCTTTGGGAGAAGGATCTCTTAGAACGGTAGTGGAGAACCGCCATGTATAGAGTGTCAGAAAGGATTTTGGCCCAATCCACTATCTCAGAACTAGTCGCGGCATCAATTAACGGTAACCATTCAGATGAGAACTTATTGATATCGGGCTTACCAAAAATCCTACAGAGCATGGCTGCAGCAAAACAATATGGAGAGGTGAGGGAACCAGTGCTATACATACTGTTCTTATCTTTTTTCAACGGCTCATCTCTTCTTGACCATTCCTTAGTAGTGTCTGATAGGTCCGGATTCTCCACTGCAAACTTCCTAACAAACTCTGCATTATAGGTCACTTGTGGTTCAGGAAGATGATACATGAGCTTAAGGTCTGAGGCAGCAAACGATCCCACGAGCCCATATCCCTGGACTTTGAATTGTCTATGATGTAACTCTGCATCATCTAAAATCCATTTGATCATGTCTGTATACGGTAGAATCTTCGGCCTTGCCGCTATTCTATGGAGGAAAGAACACGCCAGGTCTTCCAAGGATGCCTCTGAAGGATGTGATGCACCTGCGACAGCAACAGTTACCTTGACTATTCTAGGGTTCTCTTCTTCTAATAGCCTATACATGCCTTCCCATGTTGAGATACCTGCATCTTTATTGCATGCAGTATCTGTGTACAGGGGCGCCATCTCCTTGGTCTTCTCTCTTGTTTCTGAGCTTTGAGCTTTGTTCTTCTTCCCCATTTCGCTTAGCGTTTCTATCTGATTTTGCCTTCACACTTTGCTCCTGCAGGTTATGAGTAAAATGGAAAGATTGATCAGAAAGGTGATGGGAGAGTTTTAAATGCAAGAGATAAATCAGATATGCCACCTTACATGAAGCAAATCCGCATTAAGGCATGCGTCTTTATTCCACTTAATAACTGACAACCGATTTATTACTATCATTAAAAGCGCATAATTCCAAGTCAGGTTATAGTAAGTGGCTTTTCTTTGGGTGGCGCGCCCGAGGGATTCGTATTAAGGTGCTTTTATGATCTGCCAACGTACCCTTGCATGTCGCGCAATCGCAAATAGTAGTGATCGCAATATCGCAGATCGCAACAACTCAATGCTTGTTAATCTTCGCTTGCCTCATTTCTGCGATATGCAATCGCGCGATCGCAATATCGCAGATCGGCAGGTTTGTAAGCTTTTCTTTATGGGTACTAGCATGTTGCGATGCGATGTTGTTATTAATACTGAGGCGGTGCGCATATTGGTCTTTAGAAGGGAAATGAAGGTGTTTCTCATTCTTTTGTGATGCAACCTTAAGGATTTGCTTCCATGAACACTGGTTTAGGCTTAAGTCACTCAAGAAACCTTTTCTAAGTGCATGTTTGTACTTTAGAATGAAATCTTTGCTTTTCCAAAAATTAACTAAGGGTCCCCATTCATTCTAGCATCGTGGCTGATACTAGAGTGAACAAAAAAGGGGGGGTTTGTTGCTGGCCACAACAATTGGCGATTCACTTGGGAGAACCAGTTATCTCTGTTCTTTTTCTATTGACGTCTTTCAGACTCCTAAAAAAAATTTTCTCGGGAATTTTGAACTTTATTATAAAAAGATAAAAAAAACAAATGATACTTCAAAGCGTCAATGATGTTTTGTTTCAGCCCCATTTTATTTCAATTATTTGCATTCCCAGATTGTTTTTGAATTCAGGTCAGTTATTACTTGGTCTTGTAAAAAACATAAAAATAAAGTGTTCTCTATGTATCAACCCTTTTTAAGAATGCTCCTTTGTCGCAGGTAGAGCCACTGCTGCCAGCAGGCGTCCATAGCCTCGACAGGGTTACCTATTATCCAGGAATGATCCTTTATCCTGCTTAAGGTTATTTACAACTCTTTCAGAAAAAATCCCTTTCTTGATGCCTTTTCCTTTTTTATTCTCTAAAGAACAATGTCTTGGTTTGGTGGCCAAATTATGACACAGTCATTCACTTGATTTACACTTTTGCTGAACAAGCTGGCTCGTGATGAGACCCCTTGTCTTTTGATTGCAACAATATTGAGTCATTGCCCTGTTTTGGTAGACAGTTTCGGCAACGTCAGCAAGTTATAATATCTGTGATCATGATAAGTCGGCTCGTGATGAGACCTCTTATTCCTTGAGATATAGCATCTTTTTAGGTCATTCTTCTGAATGTCGTGTTTTCCTTCAGCAGGGAGGAAATCAAATTCTCTTTCCTTAAGAAAGTTCTGGGCAACAATGATGGGGCTGCTTTTGGTAGTGGCTGTTTTCACAGAGAATCTTTATTTTAATATTGATACCTTTCATTGTGCTGACCTGAAACGAATTCTTTACTGAGATAGTTTTTTTTTTAATTTTTTGGAGCCGAAACTATCATCATTTCTGGGTTAAAGTTCTATTGATAATAAAGATCAAATTCTCAAAAGACTTGCTGTTCATAGGAGCCGAAGTTCAAAATCTTAAACAGAGACGAGGCGTCTTTAGTAAATGTCAAATACTGTTTAGTCAGAACAAACTTTATTTGAGATAGGGAAACATTCTCTAGGGTCATGTAGAGAATATAACTAACTTTGCCTATCAATTATTTTGAAAGAAAAACTAATAACCTAGCTAAATTACTCCTACTCCTATTCTAATTATATACAGGAAATAACTAAGTAAAATGATATTTCCAATGGAACCAACGATTCATTATTATCCCTAGCCGCATGAATTTTCCAAGCATTGGTAAAAAGAATCGAATTTCTCTTGGATTGAATTTGTTGGCTAGGGAATGAGAACTTACAAACTCAATTGGAATTCTGTCTGATTTTATTTTCTCATGAGAGGTTTCTTCTAACTGAGTACCTATTGGATCATAAAAATCGGGATGGATTTCTTTTGTGATTTGGTGATCTTTCAATAGGAGGGATAACAAGTCAAATTGTGAAATGGGTTTTTCAGTTTCGATGGTTTGTAACCCATTGCTTGTTGACGTTGAGTTTTTAGCGATTTGGTTTGAAATGAAAGTTCTTATATGTAAATCGCTGAAATCTAATCTATCAAAAATTTGAAAATTTAAAAAGAGATTGGATTTTGTACAAAATGAGCTTGAGTGAGAAAGAAATGATTGGGTATCTATACAAATTGTGGTATCGCACAACTGGGAGTTATTTGTGATTTTTTGCTTTTCACAAGAACTGGCCAAGTTTTGTGAATCAAGAACTGAGTTATGATCGCGAACAAGGATGAAACTTTCCTCTTGATATGAATCATAGATTGGAGTATCGTCTTGGATAGTAAAATTATTCAAATGAGCTTTTTCTTTGAGGTGAGGGTCAGCTGGTATAATTCCTGATCTAAGATGTTTTTTATCGTCTGACCTTAGTTGAGTTACTTGTGATAACTCATCATCATCACGATTGGCAAAGCAACTATCACAAAAGACCTTACAGTGTCCCCTAGGTTCTTCTTTTTCATTATATGTTTTCAGACGAGGGAGGTGAGGCAGCTCTCGTTTAACATGGGTCAAAGGCTGTGTTAAAGTGGTCTCTTTATTTTGAAAACCCAATGATGGTTCGTTTGAATAACCCTCTGTGTCCATTGAAATATGCTTAATATTATGAGGGGAAAAATCGTCATCACTAAAAACTTTGGGGTAAAGAGAAAAATGTAAATCTGGAACAACGCATTTAACAGAATCAACTAAATCTCGTTCATCAGATTCATTATAAGCATCGGGTTTTAGATCATACCTTTTTGTGCCGATACTTTTCGGAAGAGAAACAGTAGGGGGATCTAACCTTGGCATTAGCATTTGTTGATTTGAAATGATATTGTCTGACTCGATGTCGAAGTCATCTTCTGGTGCTAAGGTATTTTCCCTTTTGGTATTTTCGCCTTTGTTTTCTGGTGTCAGAGCATGCAATACTCCTAGGCTGAATTCTGCTTGGTCAGGTACAGGAGGTAGGAAACACTCATCATAATTTGAAGATTCTTCATCTGTGAGCTTGTTCTCGAGGTCATATTGTAGACACTTAAGATGAAATCGCATATTGAAATCCCTTACGGGTTCGTCTTCTTTCCGCAGATAGTCGATTTCATCATATACCTGGTCGTATTCATAGCAATCAAATTCTAAGATGAAAATCCTAATGAATTGGTCCCAGCTGTGAACTGATGCAACTGGGAGGCTTCTGCACCATTTTCTAGCTTCCGCTGTGAGTGTAAGAGTAAAAATCGTGCACAAAATGCCTTCGTCAATTTTTTGAATATCAGAACTCAAAACTCTTTGAATGAATTGCAGGGCATGATGAAATGCAGAAGAATTATTCTTACCATTGAATTTTACCTGAGACAATAGTCTTACCACATCTGGTGGAGTGTTGGAAGAGGCAGGAACATGGATGCAACTCCAAATAAGAATTCTGTGAGTAGCCATCCCGTTTCAAGATTTATAATTTAAAAACATTCCAATCAGACAATGTGCTCAGGCCCTCCTTCTAGCGCCAAATATGTTGAGGGCCCCGAAATCGGGTCGACAACAAGGGGGATACCCACCCGGTCCGAAGCCTGGTTGGCGACTCCTTGCCCGTTTGGAGTAGCGGGTCCGACTGGGGATAACGGGACCAGCTTCCCGATGCAAGGCGTGTGTGTGTGTGTAAGTTTTGATTTATGCTGTTTCTAGAGAGCTTTTGAGAACTAATTTTAATCTAACTCATCATCTGGTTATAAGCTGCTAAAATCAGAATAAAAATAACATATACAACCTACGCTAACCCGGGATATATCATTTCCATCATGCAATCTAAAAAGATTTCATATAATAACTGGTAATGAAGATTATTCAGCTACTATAAGAATATAAACCATTTAAGATAAACCATTCTGCATAAGAAGTTAAACAGGACAGTTGTGGACTTCATATCACATGATAAATCATTCATATGTCAAACATAAACAGATGATTCCACCGTACAAAAGTGCCAAATGGTAACCATAAATCTATACATTAACATACAAATAACATCAGCTGCATATCACTTTAAGCAAATCAATAGAAATTGGTCAAGAGATAAAAGTACCATTTATGACTAATTTCTACTCACAAACTTCAAGCAATAATTATCTACTTCTACTTACTTCGAACGCCTACTAAGAGTACAGAAATGCAACATCAGTAGCAGACATTAAAATGCAAATATAAATAAATCCGATCCTTCCATTCATCAAACCCTCCTCTGAGGTGCAGAAGTGCATGTTCTGAGGACAAGGTTTTGACAAATTTCTGGACCCTTCTCCAATGCAATGAGAAGGGTTGAAATACTACTACCTAATCTTAATAATAGTATGTTTACAAAATTGAGGATATGGTTCTCAAATGACTGCCCTTTTTCTAATTTAGTTAAAAAGGAAAAAACAACATTCTAAATGAAACTACTTCTGAATTTGGTCTCTGAAGTTGCAGCTGTCAAGCATAGGTTTGAGAAGAGTAGGCAAGCTGATTTCTGTGTCTAGCTGGGGTGCGAAAACGGCATCCATAAGAGCTGGCGCTACCTTCTCAGCTGCGTTCATGATGCATCTTACTGTCATGCATTGGCTATGTGGCTTAACTAAGTAAGTCCAATAACTTTCCCAATTTAGTCTAGCCAATGCCTGGATTGTTTTCCCGTTTGCCTGCGTTCTCTGTCTCCATTCTGCCTCCAGTTGCAACGTGCTCGGTAGGTACCCCGGGGTGGTTTCTGAAATCAAATTAGCCCTATGTAAATTTTCATTTACACAGTCGATAAGGATGCTCGCTTGTGTCGCCGCTGCCTCTGCTGCTTGCTCCGCCTGTGTGATTTGTTCGTCCCATTTGTTAAAGAGCAGCTCCTTATAATTTTCATTAATCTTGGGTGCTCCCGCTCTTTTCCCTTCCTCGTCATTTTGCCAAGTTAGATATTCTGTTACTCTTTTGTTGGCCTGGTCATAGTCGTTCCACAATTCCACCACCTGGCTGGTGATCTTGTCGCTTATTTCACAAAAATTCCTCCATTGTAACATTCTACGTACCATATCTTCATGTTGCTATGACAGTTGGTCGTTCAAGCCGATGGACTCTGAAATGAACTTTGACAGCTTAGGTTCATCTTTATGCATTTCTTGCACCGTCTGCAGCTGCTTTTCTTTTTCTTCAAGACTTCTTTAATAGCTCACCTACATCTGGCGAAAGTCTTCTTATAGCTTTTCGAGCTGTCTGGAGGCTTCAATGTTCGCATTGGTTTGCTGCAACTGTTGTTGTAGCAGTTGTATTTGATTTTCATGTTATTTTAGAAGTTGCTAGACTTCAGAGGCCTTGTCGATGGTTGCAGAAGCATATGCTCCGGCAATATGAGACAGTTTCGTAAGATTCTCGGTTGGATTACTATTCGGGTCTTTCCACAAGACATCTAGATGTTCAGCATCTTGAGATAGTGTATTCTCAAGTTTCCTCTTCTTTCTTTGTCTCCTTACAACTGCTTTGTGCTGGGGGCTGTAGAATACGTCTAGTGGAGGAATTTCTTCTACGCTAAGTAGAAGTTCTGAGGATGGAGCGATAGGGAGATGCTCCGTTTCTACGGCACTACTGACTACGGTTGAGACGACCTCTTGCACCACCTGTGTATTGCTCACAGGTGTCTTTGGGGTTTGACCTTCAAGATTAATTAATTCATTGAAGGTGTCCCATTCTTTATCCAAATCTACTGTGACAAGAGGTGTTTCGACGACAGGAGGGGGAACCTCTCTTGGTGGCAAGGCGATAACTTGCTGCTGAGCCATCGCACTTGATTGAGCTGTGTCTTTGATTGTTTCTTCGTTCAGTTCTTTGTCATGCACAGACTCTTCAGGATGTTTAGATATTTCTTTTGCGGCGCTGGACTTAGATCTGGAAGCACTGGAATTTCCGCTAAGGCTGATGCTCAGAGTCGGTTCTCTAGTAGCTACTCGCAGTCCTTCCAGTGGAATACTAGCCAGTCTTCTCTCTCTGAACAATGTGAATTTCCGAAGGTCGTCTGGAGACAATCTTGACTGAGCTTCTTGCAAAACTTCCTTGAGCGAGTCCTTGTTCAGGAAGAGATCATCAAACAGATCTTTCTTCCCAAAGAATACCCTTGTCTTGAGATTGGTTGTAAATTCCTGGGCCACTTTATGTGGATCGAATGGTCTCGATGAGAACTTAAATAGTTGGAGACACGTCACATTTTCCACCTCATCAAAAGCGTGTCCCACATCGAACAAAGAGAAGACCCCACAAGTGACGGGAAATGGAGGCCAAATGGCCTTCTTTTTGTCCTTTAGTTCCTTTGTTAAGCCGCCTTCAGAACAAGTTTGATAAGCAATTTCCCGGGCCAACAATTATCAGGAACATACAAAGGTAGGACATGTGGAGGTACAGTGCTTCCAAAAACTCGAATATAGGTAAACCATTCTTCCCCAAACCATCTCGCGATGGGGAGGATGTCAACTTGGGCCTCGGGAGAGCACCTTGGGGGGTCCTTATCATATATCATTCTATGTATGGGCAATATGAGCCCATGGCAAATCTGTTAAAAATGAGGGGCAAACTGGGAATCCCATAAAACTTTATGATAGACGTGAATGGGCAATGGGTCTTGGGTAGTCCATTTCCAACCCATAGTAGGGAATTTTGATACAAGACAGACAGAGTCCATTATATAGGCAGACAGATAAAAAGGAGGATAGGTCCTTTGGGAGAAGGATCTCTTAGAACGGTAGTGGAGAACCGCCGTGTATAGAGTGTCAGAAAGGATTTTGGCCCAATCCACTATCTCAAAACTAGTCGCGGCATCAATTAACGGTAACCATTCAGATGAGAACTTATTGATATCGGGCTTACCAAAAATCCTACAGAGCATGGCTGCAGCAAAACAATATGGAGAGGTGAGGGAACCAGTGCTATACATACCGTTCTTATCTTTTTTCAACGGCTCATCTCTTCTTGACCATTCCTTAGTAGTGTCTGATAGGTCCGGATTCTCCACTGCAAACTTCCTAACAAACTCTGCATTATAGGTCGCTTGTGGTTCAGGAAGATGATACATGAGCTTCAGGTCTGAGGCAGCAAACGATCCCACGAGCCCATATCCCTGGACTTTGAATTGTCTATGATGTAACTCCGCATCATCTAAAATCCATTTGATCCTGTCTGTATACGGTAGAATCTTCGGCCTTGCCGCTATTCTATGGAGGAAAGAACACGCCAGGTCTTCCAAGGATGCCTCTGAAGGATGTGATGCACCCGCGACAGCAGCAGTTACCTTGACTATTCTAGGGTTCTCTTCTTCTAATAGCCTATACATGCCTTCCCATGTTGAGATACCTACATCTTTATTGCATGCAGTATCTGTGTACAGGGGCGCCATCTCCTTGGTCTTCTCTCTTGTTTCTGAGCTTTGAGCTTTGTTCTTCTTCCCCATTTCGCTTAGCGTTTCTATCTGATTTTGCCTTCACACTTTGCTCCTGCAGGTTATGAGTAAAATGGAAAGATTGATCAGAAAGGTGATGGGAGAGTTTTAAATGCAAGAGATAAATCAGATATGCCACCTTACGTGAAGCAAATCCGCATTAAGGCATGCGTCTTTATTCCACTTAATAACTGACAACCGATTTATTACTATCATTAAAAGCGCATAATTCCAAGTCAGGTTATAGTAAGTGGCTTTTCTTTGGGTGGCGCGCCCGAGGGATTCGTATTAAGGTGCTTTTATGATCTGCCAACGTACCCTTGCGTGTCGCGCAATCGCAAATAGTAGTGATCGCAATATCACAGATCGCAACAACTCAATGCTTGTTAATCTTCGCTTGCCTCATTTCTGCGATATGCGATCGCGCGATCGCAATATCGCAAATCGGTAGGTTTGTAAGCTTTTCTTTATGGGTACTAGCATGTTGCGATGCGATGTTGTTATTAATACTGAGGCGGTGCGCATATTGGTCTTTAGAAGGGAAATGAAGGTGTTTCTCATTCTTTTGTGATGCAACCTTAAAGATTTGCTTCCATGAACACTGGTTTAGGCTTAAGTCACTCAAGAAACCTTTTCTAAGTGCATGTTTGTACTTTAGAATGAAATCTTTGCTTTTCCAAAAATTAACTAAGGGTCCCCATTCATTCTAGCATCGTGGCTGATACTAGATTGAACGAAAAAGGGGGGGGTTGTTGCTGGCCACAACACTTGGGTTGTTTCACAATTTTCTCTACAACACATTTATTTTTTTGCAGAATTGTTTAGGGATTTGTATTTTCTCATGTTGCAGTCTATGAAGACAGTAACTTTATCAAAAAATTTAACACATGCAGTAGTTGTATCAATTTACTATTTCTTTTTCTTTTGCCTCTTGTATTTGCATCTACTTTGTTCTAATAACCTGAATTACATTCAAACAAATAACCAATGCAATTTTTGCATCTCATAATATATAAGAAAACACTGCACATAGTCCAAAATATGTTTACACATCACATAACTTATTAAATTTGCAGGAAATCAAGTTTTCATTATCGACAATGGATGCCCAAAGAGTAGTTGAAGCAAGAGAAAAACAAAATCGCAAAATATTGCAAAACAATATTCAACTTATAGACATATTCCTCATATACTGTCATTCACGATTCTAGGAAAGAGGAAGAATCCTAGTTCTCAAAAACTAGTTATTGCCTAATAAACAAATCGTCGAGATGAGCAGGATAATTTTTTGCGAATTCTTTCCAGACCAAACATGTAGAGTTCAAACTTTGAAGTCCAAAACTACCGTGAACAGTTAATGCATTGAACATGCTATGGACGTGAAAAGTGATAGCATTAAGCCACCTAACTGGGTTGTTACTCGTTTAGCAAAGAATAAGAAAATAATGGAGCGAATTGTAGAAAATGACATTATTTATTATGAACACCGTGTCATATTATAAAACGCAAAATATGACAGGACCAACACAAAATTGAGAGCTGAAAAGGTTAAGGTTGAAAATAAAAAGATTATTGATAAAAAATAGGTGGATATTGATCTTTCTGGAATTGACATGATGGGGCTCATGGTATTGCAACAATCTACCAACAATGCAATTACTCAAAATGTTATCAATGTGCTTGCAAAAAATTAGTTGTTGAAAAACAAATTAAAAGAACTACTACACATTGCAAATCCAGTTCCTCTATTGATGACTCGATTTTCAAGTTTTATTGCTGCACTATCACAACAATTTAGCAAGGCTATGAATATTCTTAATGCAGTTAAGTCATATATTCTCAACAACATATGCCAAATATTAGAAATTATTGATGATGCACGACAAGCAGTGTTTGATTTAACACAGTTGCTCTTGCAACTGATGATATTTATGAACTTGGTTAACAATAATCTTACAGAAGCGAAGAAATTTGTTTCCAATGAGTAAAATACTATTAAGTGGAGGCTAGAAATAATCTTTTCTTTCAAAAGAAAAATCAATAGTTACTAGATACTGCTCGAGTGAAGCAATTGGAAGCTAGGTGGACAAAAAGGTCACTACATAAGAATATCATTTTTTCCTATAGTCACCTATGGAAAAGGAGATGTAATATATATCTCACAGCAATGGATATTATAAAAGGCTTAGCTAGTCTGCGTATGCTACACAATTCTTAGTTAATTTCAAATGATAAATTAAAAATTGAATTGGAGTAAAAACATAAAATTGTAGCAGACTTTGACAACATCACTGATTTTACTGAAGAACATATTGACACATGGCTAATTACTTTTGTCAAGGAAAATAAAAAAAATTAGCCGAGTTGTCGAGTTGCAAGAAGAAGCTAGGGAAATTGAAAAAGAGATTTTCACTAAAAACGTGAAAATGGAAGTTACAATTGCCTCCGACAGAGATTACTTTGAAAAAACAATAAACATGTTTCTAGAACAAGTTGTTAACGAATAATACATTTTAGATGTTGTTGTTTTATGGCTACATATGTCATTCAAGCAAGCAAAACACCAATTCCCGTTACAACAAATCCATGTACTTTACAATTTTCTTGCACAATTTTGATTCTATTCAACAATTTTTCATTTTAAGTCTATATTTTTAATATGATCTTGCACGAACATGAGATATCATTATGGTCATTGACATATTATTTTGACTATAATTCTTAGTTAATCTTATTTTGTATCAATATTACAATGGTGTTTTTTGTAACTTTGCAAAAAAAAATGCTTTTATCTTTTCTATTACATATAGTTATGTGTTGTTGTTTTAAATCAAATTTGACATCTAGAAATGGTTTGACGTCTTAAACATATATCTTCTAATAATAGAATATTGATACAATGTGTTTAGAACTTGACGAATTTCATTCCACATGATATTTTTTTAAATAATGGTGGTTTAAAATGGTAATGGCATTTTATAAAGTGTAAAGAATTCATTAAGGTTGAGAGCTAAATTCATTCAATGAGATTTATTTCAAAAGACAAAAAAAACAAAGGGTCTTTTTTAATATATTAAATTGTGCCCTAGAAAAGAGAAAGCAAAGTCTTGGTTACAAAATTTAAAAGGATTTCAAAAGGTTTGGTGAAAATATTTTATTTGAAAGAGTTGTTTTTGTAAAGGTTTATTTGCAAAGTTCTAAAGGGCTTAATTTAAAAGGTTTGAAGATAAAAAAAATTAAGTTTTTTAATTAAAGAAAAACAAAGGTGCTGAGGGTTTTATTAAGGCCAAGATTTTTTTGTGGTTTTGGGATTTTTTATTGGAAAGTGTGTTTAAGACTTTGCAAAGGTATTTTTATTTGCAATTTATCTGTTTTGTCAAGCATGACAATTTTTTTTGAGTGAAGATTGTGCTTTATCGGGGCGCATATTAAAAATCATATTTTTTTTTCAGGGGCAATATGGAAGGAAGCCTCATGCAATAGGCAAAGTAGCCATAAGAGAGCGTAAAGACAACATTCATGGGTCGCAAAGTGCGACTAAAGCATATTAAGAAAAGAAATAAAAAAGAAAAGGAAAATATCATTGCCATAATTAGTGAAGTTTAGGACGTAGCTGAGGAATTGAGAAGTCTAGTAGAAGACGGAAGAGAGATTGAGGGTGGTTGGTGTAGCTTGGATCTGCTACCATCTCATATGTTTGTTGTTAAATGTTTTGATTCTTGGGTTATAAAAATGCTAACATTTCTTCAAGGTAAAAAGTTAACTAAGCACCGGTCTAATAACCGATATCATGAAGTATGTGATGTTTTAGCATTATATTTTATAAAACAACAATTGGATGATGAATTTTTTTGCATTGTAGAAAAAGCTACATCTTCCAAGTGTTGACGGTACTGGACCCACCAATATGTCAAGGGGATCTCCCTAGTAAGAAGTCCCAATTAGACCTTAGAACATTTCGTGTATGAGTCCCACCAGTGGATCATATGGTAATGCCTTGACCACAATTTTGCACAGAGGCAAGTAAGATAACTCTGTCAGTAGAAAGGGTGTGACCACTGCAGTGATTCAAGGAAGTTGCATGAGAGGTTCTAACACTGGTGGGTTGAGATGAGTGTGCCCCTCGGCAACCTGTAACAGTACTTAGATGGAAAGTTAACACATGAGCAAAGATGCATCAAAAGCTGGAAAGAAAGTTAGCTGGCAATCCAAAGTGATGGTTAAACTAACATCACATCTACAATAAGAATCATACAATTTCATACAAAACAGATCATACACAGCTATGTATGTTAAACAACATACATTGCTACAGCGACCAAAATAGTCCAACTACAATAACAACATATGCATGAAAGCATGATGGCTCTATTTTATTAAGAAGTGTAAGTTTCAGTCATACAATACATCCATGTAAACTCACTAGCTCCAACAATGGAATGTTACAACCACATCTTCCTGCTCCTCCAAAGAGATGTACTAGCTCCATCCAGTGGAGAAGCCAAGGCGCATTAGAATACTGTGTAAGCTTTCACCAAGATAGTCTTATTGGAAGCTTGGCTGACCAAAAGAATCTATAATGAGTTATGAGGGACTATTTATAACAAAGGATGGGGTGACCCTTGACATTGCCCTTTGTGAAATTTCAACTACCCTCATGACTCCTCACCTACTCTATGACTGTTACATCGAACTATTGACACTTGATACACTTGACATGATGTCACATTACAATGCACATGTACTCATGTGAGACAACACGGCTTGAGCAAGCCATGCAAGACATCACTGATACTCGATCCATTGTGATGAGAACAACTCTTTGACATGATTTTAATGGTGAAGGTGGTGAGCTAATGCCAAGCTTGGTCATCTGTGATGGTGTGCATGCACCCGATGGTGGCATCTTGCTTAAGCGAACTCTCACCTATGTTGCAACTGGTGCATTGATTCGACTCCTTCATTCAAATCGTCTACTAGAATGTGCATGGTCTTCTTGGGTGTGGCTGAACCAACAGAACACTAATACATAATGTTCAATTTGATCTTCAAGTGTGTGCTGGTGGTCATGCACATCAACTTGCCGAAGTACATGTTCAACTCTAGTTGGACATGCTTGTTGTCTTCGCCTTGGTGAGTGTGTTGAATTGGTTGGATCGCATGTGTGCGCACAATGACATGAATCCCTTGTAAGTTATCAACAAAAATGCTCACCATGTCTGTTACATGCCAGTTGTTGGGATAGATATATAACTCGTATGCGTGTAGTTTCATCCGTGAGTGCATGTTGCACCCACTGTTGTTCCTATTCCTGCTACAACTCATTCATCTGTCTATGCAGCTTGATGTTCTTCCTTGAGTTGCTACTTAAGGACATGTAACTGCTTGTTTGTTCCATTCTCTATCTTTGTGTGATCTTCATGTCGCGCTGTCATCTCATATCCTGAGTCTCCGAAATTTCTTTCATCATCTGTGGATCTGCTTGAGCTCACAACATTGTTTCGCCTCCGTGTTGTCAACAACCTTCCTTTTGCATTTGTTGCATTCGTTGCATTCAGTATTCTGCCTTCAACTGTTGTTCATGATGCTGCTCACTATGATGTTTTTGTCATATCTTGATGTCCTCATCTACGAATAACTTGATATCTTCATGAGTAGGCAAGCTCATAGAGATTTGATTGACCACATCTTCATGTGTGCTATGAATGGTGTCTTCGACTCTGCTCTCTTGGAAACCATTGTGCTTGCACTATTGAGAGGCAGATGAACACCTTCTATAACTAGAGACATGGAAACACTCATGGCAAGAAATTTGTCAGTCAAAAACCAAAACAAACTTGAGAACTGACTTGCAACAAACCTATGTGACTGATCATGAAGGTTGCGCAATTTCAGCTAGGAGGTTGGGAGATTGACTGCCAAGATTGTGCAAGGCATAGTCTGGGATACTGGGAGACTGAATGACTACTGAAAGTGTGCAATGCATAGTCTAGTTCAGCTACTGAATGCTAGAATTGTGCAATGCGCAATCTCAGTTGGAAATGGATGCAGGCTCAGTGACTGCATTGCGCAATTTTCTGGGCAGTAGTCACTGTCGATTAGAAATGTGAAAAGTAGTCTTGGAGGAGAGTCACTTGGCAGAAATGCGCATTTCTAGAGAGGAAGACTGAGTCTTCCTTCCTTGAATTGTGCAATGTTGTCTCAATGAAGGTAGAGCCTAGGCCAAAGTTGCCAAGACTCGCTGACATACAACTGAACATGAATGTGAGTGCGAATGCATGGTGATACTGAGTGTAAGCATAAGTGAATGATCATGCATGCAAACAGTGAATGCCAAATTCAGAAAATGGAACAACATGCATGGGGGTGAGGCGAGTCGCTGAATCAATGGTTGTTCGAGAAAAATAATTTCATGCATGCGACAGCAGTGAGATGTTAAGAAAATATGAAACAATGCTAAGACACGATAGTATACATGTAAATGACAACAAGCATTCAAAAATATTCAAGCAAACAATACTCATACAAGAGAAAACACAAAAAGTAAAAGAAATGCAACACAAGGCATGGAAAGCGAGCTTACCCCAAAACAACTGAGTTGAATGTGCCAATAACTTCTAGATGTGATGTGGGATGTCAGAGATGCAAGGTGGATGTGATGAATGAGCTTTGTAACATATAGTTGATGAGTTTTTATAACATTGAGGTCGTGACGCGCATGCCACAAATCTAGGGGAAGCGAAACTTGGTTGGAGGCTTCTGAAATGATCTTTGCATGTAACATCCAACTACAAAAAATAGATCCCTAAGTCAAGGGATGTCTTTGAGTGCTGCCTTGAGAGAAGTATCTCATGCATGCAAATCAATTTTGGTCGTTCCCAGAGGGAACCGGTGAACTCAACTACACATGAAAGAGGCTCCTCAACTGTTGGGAGGAAATGCACATTCCTGGCTAGGAGATTGGTTGGCCACCTAGGAGATTTGCACAACTTCTAGGTGGAGTAGCTGTCACTATCTAGATTTGCACAAATTCTAGGCTAAGCAGCCTTGCTGGGGAAAGTTGTACAATTTTCACTGTGGGTGTTGACTGGTAGAATTGTGCAATTATAGAACATAGGAGGCTGCCAATTAGGATTGCACAATTTATGGAGGGAAGGCTAGTTTCCCTCCAGAATTGCGCAATTTCTTGGGGGAGCTGCTCAAGCTGTAGCTAGACCAAGTTCGGGTGATCATCCTGTGAGGGGAATGCATCGAGTTATGATTGACAGGCTACCTTTATGCAAGCAAAACATTGAAGCCTGTGAACTTGATGAAGCAAGACAAGCTGCTACAAGAAGTTGGTAGGGAGGCTCCAAAACAAAGCTAAGGCTAAATTTTGGAGCATGGTTGTAGCTGCTACAACACTTGGCAACACACTGGTAGAACTCCAACTCTTTGAATGGACCTTGTTCGTGAAAAGAAAGTCTGACACCTTTGGAAGTATTTTTCAGTTCCCAGCTCATCTTGGCTTCACACTAGCTTGATTGTAAGCTGTAGCATATGCAAAAATCTTGGTCGATTGACACACATTCCAAGCCAAGGAAACATAGTTTTTTCGATTGGGGTTGAGGGGTATATTGGTGCACAAGCAGTATAGTCATCAGAGTCTTAGTTTCATCTTTGGTGTTGGTCCACTGCTAGCAGGTCTGGACAGTACCCCGATGGAGTCACATAGGAACACAAGCATGGCTCCACTCCCAGTGAGGCTGGTCAGTACCCCGGTGGAGTTACTTTCATCGCCTCTCTGCACAGGACTCCATTCTCTTCTTTTTCCTTATTCATTTTTCATTTTGACTTTTTTAACTTTTTATTTTTTTCATTTTTCATTTTTTTCAGCTGTGCATAACACTTATTCATTTCAGAGGTGGAAGAGGGATCTTGACTTACTAAGGGAAAAAGAGGTTGTTCTAGTAGAGAAGTAGTTTATTATATCTCTGACGTTCCTATTAAGGTTTTCCCCCTCACCTTACTCTAATTGACTAAGATGAGAAGTGCTAACCCAAAACAACTGACTAGAGAAGGTGACACTAGTTAGCATGCAAGCATTGTGTTTTCACCAAGGTTCACTTTGAATAGTACATATTTTCCTTTGAAATACCATGGACTAAAAGTAACAAGTTCTTCATACAGAGTCAAGATGACAAATAACCAAGCAGTGATAGTTGTACAAGCCCTCTTATACTTCACCTAGCTCATTTCAAGAGTCATACATTGTTTCATGTGAAACTAACCTACGAATGAAACGAGCAAACTACATGAAACGAGTGAACTAACAAACAACAAAGAAAAGCAAGAGAAGAAGAAAAAGTGAAAACATAGCAAGTAAGCAAACAAACAATTAGATAAACAAACAAAGAAAGAAAGTAAGCAAACAAGCATGCAAGTAAACTGACTGAAAGAAAACACTACTCCTACTCCTATACTAAGGTGTATGGGCCTGATCAAGTGAATTGATATTTCCAATGTAGCCACTAGCACATTGGTCGACCCATGTTGGTGAAGGCTTGGTCTACGAGCAACCTAGTTGTGCGAACCAGCAAGAAAGAAGGATATAACAATGAGGAGAACCACACTTCATGTTTGACAGTGCTCACAGGACATAAGTGAGTGCAAGTGCATGACGAGCAGTCTGCGGACTTGTCATAGTGTTGTGTAACACTGCGTGCAAATTTGAAGCATAAGCACACTCTTGATTGTGACATACAAGAAAACGAAAGAAACAAAGATAACTTGCATCACAAATGAGTGATTGCAATGTAAGATTCTTCCAATGCATCAGCAATGGGATAATGGAGTTCTATTGGAGGAAGTGTGGTCTGTGTATGAGATGGATCTTCAATGCATACAGATGAGTGATGAGGAGCCTTGGGTGATTGAATAGTTTCATGATCGTAAGTGAGACTAACCCCAAGAGAGTGAGGGCCTGACATCACCATCAACTTGGACTGAAGTGTCTCGACAATCTTGGGTGTTTCAACTTCTTTACCAGATAGATCATGATAAATCGGTGGCTTTGAAAGATCAATTGTGATAGAGTCATGGTCATGATTAAATATGGAAACAAATGGATCATGATCGCCACGATGAAAAAAATCAATGAATTCATCGGCATCCTCATGATCAGATGAATCAAATAGAGGGATAGATGAAAAGTGGAAAAATTCGTCCTCTGTGATTCTAGAAAAGACAAATGAAAGATCAAGTGGATTTTCAATGAATAACTTTTCCTCTCCATTATCGAATTATGGACCAATAACTTGCAAGTCCTGCGAGTGATCAACAATCGGTGCATCCATGGATGAAGGCACACATGAAAAATCATGGATGGAAGGTTCACCAAAGATAATAGGAAAGAATGAAGGGGGCTCGGATGGAAGGGAGTCATCCTTCATCGAGTGTTGATGCTCAAGCTCCCATTCATACTCTTCATGAATGACAATGCATGTTGGTTGGGAAACATTAACTCCATCAGTGGCTTGTTCCTCGTTCACAACAAGTGAAGAGTTTGGAATGGAAGAACATAAGACTGTATCATCCACAGGAAAACCCAAGTGTAAAGATGAAGGTCATAGAACAAAATGCATATGAGAACTCAAAGGACTCACAACCAAATCTGCGTGAAAATTGTGTGAAGTGATGTTGGGAGGATGTGAAATTTGAACAAGTGTGTGAGCATGATACTCAACATCACTCGGTACTGGTGGAGTTGTTGAATGAGGGGAAGGCGAACAGTTAGTCAAGAAAGTGACCACATCCACATGAAATTGTCTAGCTCCCTCACTAAGGAATGTTGATCGAGGCTTGATATCAAGCTTATTCTTGTGACAGGAAGATTTATTAAGGCAATACGTGAACCGGTCCCAAAGATAGGAAAATTTCATCTGGCTCCTCAGTGCTTGAAACTGCAAGTCACGGAAATGATGTTAAAAATAGATAATTGATTCATGCAGAGTCTTTCATTGCTATAACAGTTTCCGGTCAAGATAGACTGGATAAAAATGATAGAAAGTGTCTTCAATGAGATCACAGAAGTGCTCAAGTGAGTGCATGCTATCAGTTGTTAGGTTTAGTATCCATCGGCATGGAGATTCGCAAAGTGTGTGTGCAAGCAGAAAGATGGTCTGTTCGTTAGGACACCCATCTTCCTCATGAAGCATGGAAATAAATTTGTTTACATACTCAGGCCAAGCCACTTCACCTTCACCATCTTACATGTAAGTGGATAAGAGATCAAAAAACTCCCTCATGATGGAGACATCTTCACAATTTGAAAAACATCGTGGAGGGAGAAGAGTGCAAGAACCCATGAAAGGTATGCAAAGGTTCAAAACAAGATGAGAGGACACATCTTGTTGTCATGCCCGCCTTCTAGCGCTAGAAATGTTTACGGTGTTGGACTCACCAACATATCAAAGGGGTCTCCTGGGTAAGAAGTCCCAATTAGACCTCAGACAATTTGGTGTAGGAGTCCCAACAGTGGGTCGTATGGTAATGTCGTGACCATGATTTCACACAGAGGCAAGTAAGAGAACTCTATAAGTAGCAAGGGTGTGACCATTGTAGTGAGTCAAGGAAGTTGCATGAGAGGTTCTAACACTAGTGGGTTGAGATGAGTGTGCCCCTTGGCAACCTGTAACAGTACTCGAATGGGAAGGGAACACACAAGTGAAGATGCATCACAAGATGGAAAGCAAGTTAGCCAAAAATCCAAAGTGATGGTTAAACCAATAGCACATCTGCAACAAGATTCATACAATTGCATACAAAAAAGTTCATACACAACTACACAAGTTAAACAACATACATTACTACATCAACCAAAATAGTCCAACTACAATAACAACATATGCATGAAAACGTGCTGGCTTTGTTATATTAACAAGTGTAAATTCCAGTCATACAATACGTCCATGTAAGCTCGCTATCTCCAATAGTGGAACGTTAGAGCCACATCCACTTGATCCTCCAAAGAGATGTACTAGCTTCATGCAGTGGACAAGCCAAGGCACATTACAATACTCTCCAAGATTTCTCCAAGATAGTCTTATTGGAAGCTTGGCTGATGAAAAGCCTCTACAATGAGTTATGAGGGACTATTTATAGCGAAGGGTGGGGTGACCCTTGACATTCCCCTTTGTGACAGATCAACTATCCTCATGACTCTTCACTTACTCTATGACTGTTACATATAACTATTGACACTTGACATGATGTCACATTACAATGCACATGTACTCATGTCAGACAACACGGCTTGAGCAAGCCATGCAAAGTATCAATGACACTTGGCCCATTGTGATCAAACCAACTCTTTGACATGCTTGTGATGGTGAAGGTGGTTAGGTGATGCCAAGCTTGGTCGTCTCCGATGGTGTGCATGCACCCCATGGTGACATCTTGCTGAAGCGAACTCTCACCTCCATTGCAACTGGTGCATTAATTCTGATCCTTCATCCAACTCATCTATTAGCATGTGCATGGTCTTCTTGGGTGCGACTGAACAAAAAACACATTGATGCTTAGTGTTCGTGTTGATCTTCAAGTGTGTGCTGGTGGTCATGTGCATCAAGTTTCCGAAGTACATGTTCAACTCAAGTTGGACTTGCTTCTTGTATTCACTTTGGTGAGTGTGTTGAATGGGTTGGATCGCATGTTTGCGCACAATAACATGAATCCTTTACATGTGATCAACAACATTTCTCACCATGTCTTATTTGTGCTAGTTGATGGGATAGATCTATAACTTGTACAAGCGCAATTTCATCTGTGAGTGCATGTTGCGCCCAATGTTGTTCCCTTTCCTGCTGCAACTCATTCATTTGTCTATGTTGCTTCATGCTCTTCCTTGAGTTGCTACTTCAGAACATGCAACTCCTTCTTTGTTCCATTTTCTGTCTTCGCAAAATATTCATGTCGCACCATCCCTTCATAGCCTGATTCTCCAAACTTTCTTTCATCATCTTTGGATCTGCTTGAGCTCGCAACTTTGTTTCGCCTATGTGTTGTCAACAAGCTTCCTCTTGCATTCGTTACATTTGTTGCATTTGATGTCCTGCCTTTAGTTGTTGTTCATGATGCTACTACTGGAAACACTCATGTCAAGCAATCTATCATTCGAAAACCAAAATGAACTTGAGAAATGACTTGCAACATACCGGTGTGACTGATCATGAAGGTTGCGCAATTTTCAGCTGGGAGACTAATTGCCAAGACTGCACAAGGAACGTTTTGGACTACTGGGAGACTGACTGACTACTAGAACTGCGTAATGGACAGTCTATTCTGGCTACTCATTGATGGAATTACGCAATGCACAATCTTAATTGGAAATGGATACAAGCTCAACGACTAAATTGCTTAATTTTCTAGGCCAACAGCCACTGCCCCTCAGAAATGCGCAAAACGCTCTTGGAGGATAGTCACTAGGAAGAAATGTGCATTTATGGAGAGGAAGGCTGAGTCTTCCTTCCCCATATTGCGCAATGTTGTCTCAGTGAAGGCAAAGTCTGGGCCAAGGTTTCCCAGACTCGCTGGTAGGCAACTGAATGCGAATGTGAGTTAGAATGCATGGTGATATTGAGTGTAAGCATAAGCTAATGATCATGCATGCAAATGGTGAATGACAGATTCAAAAACCGAAACAACATCCATGTGGGTGAGGCGAGTTGCCGAATCAGTGACTGTTCATGAAAAAATATTTCATCCATGTAACAATAGTGAGATGTCAACGAAAAATGAAATAATGCTAGGAAAAGCTAGTATACATGTAAACGACATCAAGCATTCAAAGAAATCAAGCAAACAATAAAAGAAAAAACACAAAAAGCAACAACAATGCAACACAAGGCATAGAAATTGGGCTTACCCAAAAACAACTGAGCTGAATGTGCTGACAACTCCTAGATGTGATGAGGGATTTCAGAGCTGCAAGGTTGATGTGAGGAATGAGCTTTGCAACATCTGGTTGATGAGTTTTGATAACATCAAGGTTGTGATGTGCATGCCACAAATCTAAGGGAAGCGACATTTGGTGGGAGGCTTCTGAAATGATCATTGCATGTAACCTCCAATTGCCAAAAATAGATCCCTGAGTCAAAGGATGCCTTTGCATGTTGCCTTGGGAGAATCATCTCATGCATGCAAGTTAGTTTTGCTTGGTCCTAGAGGGAACCAGTCAAGTCAATTGCACATACAAGAGGCTGCCCAACTACTGGGAGGAAATGCGCATTCCTGGCTTGGAGTTGGATTGGCTGCATAGGCGATTTGCACAATTTCTAGGCAGAGCAGCTATAGCTACCCAGATTTGTGCAAATTCTGGGCTGAGCAACCCTGGTGGGGAAAATTGGGCAATTTTCACTATGAGTGTTGACTGCCAGAATTGCGCAATTTTGGAGCTCAATAGGCTAGTCAAGATTGCGTAATTTCTGGAGGGAAGGTTGATTTCCCTCCAAAATTGCGTAATTTCTTGGGGGAGCTGCTCAAACTATAGCTGGACCAAGTCCGAGTGATTAGCCTATGAGCAAAATGCATTGAGCTATGATTGGTAAGCTGCCTTTGTGCAATAAAAACACTGAAGCTTGTGAACTAGATGAAGCAAGAGAAGCTACTGTGAAAAGTTGGTAGGGAGGCTCCAAAACAAAGATAAGGAAAATTTTGGAGGGTGGTTGTAGCCGATACAACATCAAGGAAGTGTGGAATATCTTGGAATAATAATTTGCTGCAAGTCAGAGTGACATGCAACAACAAGATGTGTCACAATTTGTTGAGTCAGCCGAAGATTTGAGAGTAGATGAACAAGACTCTAGGAAGAGAAAAAAGCTTCGAGAATCCCACTCAAAAGTGGATGATGGTCATGAAGACCATAAATGTGAAACACATTAGGTAGGAATGTATATGGATTAAGAAGATGCAACAAAGATTGCAAGTAAAGAAGTTGAGGTATCTATGTGTGAAGAAGACCAAGAGCATATGGATACTCGAGAAATCCATTGTAACATGGATGGTGCAGATGATGGTGAATCCCATTGTGTAAAAACATGTGTATGATGATTGCAAAGTGAGATTTGCATTGGAGAATGTTGGGTAATTTAAATGTTAGTTAAATTACTTGTCATTAAATTGTCAAACATGGGGTTTGTGAACTCGTGAAGTATACTTGCACAATATATTCTAGAAAAAAAAATTAATTTAAGAGTAAATTAACCTATTGAAATGATGGAAAACCCATTCATGAAAAATGTCTAAGATGAATATGCACACACTATTTTTTTTAAAAGTATCAAATTCAGAACTTGGGAAAAAAATCTTTTAATCTATGAAATTGAGATGAAAATTGAAATGAAAGTAAACTTACTCTATTGACATGGAAATAAATCTATTATAGTGACATGAAATAAAACCTATTTTACCAATATGAAAGTAAATCTATTCTAATGACTTGAAGGTAAATTTAATGTAGAAAGCAACAAATCCTATACTAAGAAAACATTGAATTCTTAAACTATGAAATTTATCAATGTGTGCATTATCAAATTAGAATAATTCATGAGTATCTATCAAACAAATTTAAAATCATTGAATCTATTAAATGAGAGTAATAACACTTAACCTGCAAAAAAAACATAAATGAAATGAGAATGAAAGAATGTAAATAATGCATCTAATCAAAAGACTTAAAATTAACATAAAGAAAAAAAACATTAGAATACATCCCATACTCATTAGGTGGTCATCCCAAAGTGCATGAGAGGTGGAAAGTTGAGAAAACTCTTGACCAAACACCAAATGAAGGGACAACCATATCAAAGTGAACTACAATGGTATTCATTAGATCAATCATAAGCATAGTACCAATCCTTAACATCGAAAATTCTACATTGAAACATGAGCATAACTCCCAAACTCTTCATACCCTTTTTAGAGGAGAATGCTCTCATATTTATAGAAAAACTAAGATAACTAATTCATTAATATAGATACACAAATCTCTCCTAGATCCACAAATATCTCATGTGGTTACAACCATGTGTTGACATATAGAAATTAGCATCTCTTCATATCCTCTCACAAATCTCTCATAGATTTGATAGAAGACACTTATTAAAACTTCCATGATTCTTATCCATGAATTGTGCTTGACCAATGATCTCAAATATTCTTTTAATCTTCAAGAGTTTGAAGAGAAAATTCGAATATGAGCCTTGGAGGCCAAATAGGACTCTCTTGGAATCTTCAAATATTTATACGCACATCACAAAACTCATCCAAGTTTTATATATAAGTGAATACAAGTTATTTTTCTAATATTTAACCATAAATTCACTAAAAATACCAAAATAAATGTATTGAAAAATAATGTGTCTAAGCCCATATTTAATTATGAATATGGTCTTAGTGAATGGTTATAAAGATGGGGAATATGGGAAATTTTGAATCAAAGCAAAAGAAAAGAGGGTGATATTAATGATATTTTGGAGACTCAACAATGAATAATTGAGTCGTAGCTAATGAATTTGGTGATGTTACAATAGTTAATGAGCACATGCATGCTCATACATCCTAGCATAGGGTGGATTAACCTTATGTTGATTAATTTGTGGCTTCCTGTATGAAATAATGATTGATTATGGCAATATGGTAACTGCCATGTTTGATGAAGAATTCAAGGTTGAAGCTACCACTATAGTATCAAGTTATGAAGCAAAGGTTAGAACTTCTCGTGAAGTAGTATGTGATCTAACAACAATTCATGAACAAGAAGATGATAAAGTGAGTGAAGAGTTTTTTATGAGAATATCTACTAACAACATAAAACTGGAAGACATCCTCCATGCAGTGGAAAAGAAGGCAGAGAAGGAAGAGGTAAATAAGGAATCTCACACTAAAAAGAATAAAAAAGATGTTTTTAACATTGTTTTTGAATATACATGTGTTCAAATTAGAATGAGAGCTGAGGTTGAACTTTTTTATTATTAATAAGTGTGATGCATATTTGAAGTTCATTGAAGAATGGATTGAGAAGCCAATTGAACAAACTGATGAGAGCCTTAAAGAAGAAATTGGATTAAAATAATTAAATGAAGTGGTGAACAAGAAAAATGAACATGATTATGATTTCACATGTAAGCCTAATGATTATCTTGAGTGTGTAGACTATAGGCAAAAAGTAGCAGTACTTGATGATGAAAGTGAAGAGAACAACATCGAAGTTTCTAAATACAAGGAAGAATGCATTAAAACCATTTTTCAGCTATTGAGTCAAGAATAGATAAGATTTTGTTATAAAGAAATGTGGAGAAAAGTAAGCCAGGAATATGAAATGCAAGAAGTAGAGAAAAGAACACAATTTGAAGATGAAGAGTTGTGGCAACAGTCCATGGTTGAAAAAATGTTTGAAGAAGAAGTTGTAGAAGACATGATTAGATTGTTTTTTAGACAAAATAGAAGATAATTCAAAGAAAAAAAGCGGCAAAAACAAGTAAAGAAATATGGAGCCCTCAACAATAACACACAACAGAGACTGAAGTAATTTTGAGGATATAGAATTTGGAAGAAATGAAAAAAAAATAAAAAATTATCAATGCTTTGAGTCATTGTAAGCCTATATAAGAATTGAACCAGCATAAATGTTTGAGTAATGATTGAATCAATTTCTATTGTAAGAAGAGTAGACACAATTGAGTCATGTTCATGTCATGTTTGAGTTATATTGAGTCATACAATCATAATTAGGAGGGAGTGTGGGAAATTTTTAATTACTCCCACGTGCAAAATAGTCCAAATTTAGAGTTTGAGATAACTAGTGTTAGTGTGAGTTAACTACTTCAAGTATGAGTTAGTTTGGGTTCAGTTTTATTTTGGGAAAGTCAAAAATAGTGTGTGTTTTCATGTTGAAGTTATTTTGAGTGGGTTTTTAGTCGAAAAAGTTTAAATACCCCTTATTGGGTTTATTGTAATTGATCCATGTTCATGTGATCAATAAAAGAGGGGAATCTCATATTGTCTGTGTATGAAAAAATTATGTTTCCTCCTCTTTTCCTTTCCATCAATTTTTAATGTGCATGTCAATTAGTGGATAAAAACTTTACGACTTCAAAATTCTAGTACACAAATCAAGATTGGTCACATTAGACAACAACCATTCTAGTGGTGTATGGTGATGGTAGTGGCTAGGTGATATTATGCGTTGTTGTAATAAATCTAGGACTTGTATGTATGAATCCACTTCCCAAACAACAAACATTTCAAATGAGTGGTAGTTGTGGCCTCTGTAATACTCAAAACCTAAGCAACTCATTGGAAACTTCTTATTGAAGCACATATGGGTTTACAAATCCTCAAGCGCCAATTCGATAGACTATTTTCAAAATCAAATCTAACCTGCTGAGATACACCTCTCTTTAGTGTGAGATCAAGCTACAAATCTGATACCATGAAAGAGAGAACAAACACACACCAAACACTAAACAAGGAAATGAAAAAAAAAAAACCATCAAGCATACTTTGTCTTTTTCATCGTTTTCGTCCTTATAAATAGATAGATTTTACAATACATGGAGAAATTTCAAGAATTATCTAACACAATGACAATGATCAGAATTAGTTAATTCTAAGTTATTTAAAATTAAGTGAAACTCATAACTAAATGTTCCACTAAAATTCAAATACAACTAATTCACTCTAGTTAAAAGAGGAAAAACTATACTTTAGAAAGAGGATCTGCATCTCCTTGTTGCCATAGAACTTGGGAGCCGTTGTGACATAATAATAAATAATTCTCTTGTTTTCGGATAAAGCAGTTTTAACTTGTAAGTACATAAAATTGACGCCTACCCAACACTCTCATTACAACTCAATCTCATTCTCATGCTCTCTCTTTTTAAATTTACAGATTCCAATAGATGTACACAGGTAAGTCAACATAAATGTATATAGATAAGTATTATAAAATTAATTTATGCATTATAGTGTGTTTAAACTTAAGTATTATAAAATTATTTCATGCATTAGAGTGTGTTTAAACTTAAGTATTATAAAATTATTTCATGCATTAGAGTGTGTTTAAACTTAAGTATTATAAAATTATTTTATGCATTAGAGCGTGTTTAAACTTTCTATGTTTGTTTTTTAATATATTTTGAGGTATATCCTTTTTAATAACGTAAAACCAACCTAAATTTATTTAACTCGAGACCTATCATACCTGAGAGGAATAATATGCCTCACAATGCAGATTTGTTTTCAAATTATTAATCCAATGCCATTAAATATAATAATATTAAGATTATAATATATCAATATTAGATTTAATAACCATAATAATATTAATTTGATTTTTTTAATATTAATATTATAATTAATGATTTTTTGCATGGTATGATAATAAAAATTATAATAAAACTACAACAAATTAATATTTTCAAATCTTACATCTTTGACTTGGAAATTCTTTCGGGGTGTAGAATAGATGGTGATGGAATACAGTGTTAAGTCACTCTATGATGTGAAGGTCACTCGTTTGAAACTCCGTGTGTGAAAATCTAGTCATGTTAAAGGTTGGCCCAAGCCGGGTGCGATTCCGAGGTGATTTTGATGCCATAGATGCCCCTGGGTTGCAGTTTCTCAAGCACAAGTCAAGCCTGATGTAAACTCTGATCAACTTAGACCACTTGAAAAACAAAATACATTTTCATGGAATTATTTATGTCTTTAAATATTTTAATATATCCATAGGATATGGTTTTATCTTTTAAAAATTCATATTACAAAGGTAAAGCCCGATGTAAGCTCTCAACTGAGACCACTTCAAAAACAAAAAACATTTACATGGAAATATTTATTTCTTTAAAGATTTTAATATATCCATAGGATATGGTTTTTCTTTTTAAAAATCCTCTTTACAAATTTTTAATTAAAAGAAATATTAAAAGACTTTGAAGCAAGGTTTTCGATTCTTTGTGTTGAATTATATTGCGGTTCTTTTATCTATATGGTTATTTTCATTTTTGTTTTGACCCGACCTTATTTTATTTTATTTTTTATTTTATTATATTTTATTGGAGACGTGACTTGCGCATCCCCTCATACAAGGTTGTAGAATGGCCACTTGGACCAAGTACATTAGATGTTCAAAAATGATTATATAATTAAGTTATAAACTTTATATAATTTAAAAATTTTTAAATCTTAAATCTATTTATGTTTTTAAAATTACATTATCAACTTTATTTTAGAAACATTTAAATTTTATTATAATTAACTCTTTTCACCTCAGTATTATTTTTAAAACAGAAGGAGGAGGTTCAATTTAAGATATATCCTAGACCAATATTAACCCGAGATCTATCAAGCACCGAGAGGTATCCAATCTCTAGAGGTGCAAACCTCTTTCTTGAGTACAAAACTTGAGGAAAGGTTTCCACCTCGAGGGATTAAATCCCTCTCAATGCTTAATGGGTTTGGGGTTACGATAGATATAGGCTCGTTATATAATACTATGACATTTTTATTTTTATTTATGTGTCTCTTTGATATTCCTTCTCTTTATCTCACCCCCAAAACATACGCACTCTCTCTACACATATATCTCTCTCTTCCTCCCTCTCCCTCTCCCTCTCTTCCCCTTATCTCTCTCTCTCTCTTCCCCTTATTTCCCTCTCTGTCTCTCTTCCCTCTCGCTCTCCTCTCCCCCTCTCTCACCATCATTCCCTTTTCACTCCCTCTCTCTCTCTCAACCTTTCTCCCTCTATTTCTTTCCTCTTCCCTCACTCTCTCTACCCCCTCCAATTCCATCTCTCTCTCCTTCTCTATCTTGATTCCTCTCTCTTCCTTCCTCCCTCTCCCTTCTCTCACACCTCCCTTTATCTCTTCCCCCATCTTTCTCTCTCTCACTTACCTCCAACTCTATCACTATCTCCCTCCCTCTTTCCTTCTCTCTAACCCCTCCATCTTTGTGTCTAAATCTCTCTCTCTCTCTACCCCTTCTCTCACTATCTATATTATCTCCTCTTCTCTATCTTCCCTCTTATTCACCCTTCCTCACTCTCTCTCCATATCTCCCTTGTCATACCCTCTCTTTCGTTCCATCTCTATCTCTCTATGTCTTTGTTATTTCCTCCATCTCTCTTCCCCCCCCCAACTATTGGTTGTGGATCCTGATTATCTTTTGTATTTAAAGGTATCACCACATTGGACCCCAATTCATAATAGGGCGGCAACACCGCCCATAAAATATTCATTGCAGGGGGGGTCCAGGGGGTAGATGTGACCTTTAGGAGATCCCCCTGGTAGGGTGATCATGGGCAACACCCCCAAAGCTAAAAATAGATGTAAAATTGCCTTATAAAATGTTGTAATTTCGTAGTCAATTTGGGTCATTCATTAGGTGGAGATATGGTGGTAGAAGTTATGTTTAATTTAGGGTTTTTTGCCCTAGAAGGCAACCCCTCGCTATATATGAGGGAATTCTATTGCGTCTATGTAGATATGTATTCTGAGTGAGGAAGAGAGAGGATATTGAGAGCGAAGATGGAATTATAGCGGATCTACTGTAGGTTATATCTCTTCAGTTTGCTAGATAATATAAAAGGAAGGATTGGCTATTTGTCCCTGGACGTAGCCCAAACTGGGTGAACCACGTATATCTGTGTCTCTCTTGTTTTATGTGTTTTTTGTGTTTATATTTCTGCAATATTTATGTGTTCCATTGCTCTGTAATATATAATTTTCTAACAACTCGTATCAGAGCCAAAGGTCTATTTGGCTGATAAACTCGCAGGAAAGAAGGGTTCCTCGTTCGAGTGGGAGCAATGGTGGAATATGGTAGGTTTAGCGTCGAAAAATTCAACGGCCAAAACTAACTGTTGTGGAAGATGCAGAAGGAAGATTATTTGTATCAGAGAGATCTGTACCAACCATTGAGCGGAAAGGCAAAGAAGTCGACGAGTATGACAGACATGGAATGGGATATTCTAAACATAAAAGCACTTTGAACAATACAGTTGTGCCTAGCGGTGTCGATAACATTTAATATTTCAAAGGAAACGACAACAGAGGGTTTAATGTCAACATTGGCCAAACTATATGATAAACCCTCTGCCTTAAATAAGGTACTCCTTATGAAGCATTGATTTAATATGAAAACGTCAGAAGGTGGATCTGTTGTTGATCATTTAAATGAATTTAATACAGTTACCAGTCAGTTAAGTTCTGTAGGGGTAACTTTTGATGATGAAGTTAGGGCTCTGTTATTTCTGTGCTCACTGCTAGAAAGTTGGAATGGTTTAGTTATGGACATTAGTAACTCTGTCTTTGGACCTAGTACTTTAAAGTTTGATGATGTTGTTGGTGCAATCCTTAGCGAGGAAATGCGATGGAAAATCTCTGGTGAGACATAAGGTAATGCTTTGACTATAGAGACTAGGTGAAGAAAAATGGAAAGAAGAAAGAGCCCTGGATATCGCAATAAGTCAAGAAAAGGTAGATCCAAGTCTAGATCGAGGATATTTTGCTAGAAATGCAGGAAGAAAGGACACCTGAAGAAAGACTGCAAGTCTCGGAAGAGAAAATAAGGAGATGCGCAACAAGAAAATAATCATGAAGCGAATATAACAAGTGATGTGTTGAAAGATGCTTTGATTCTTTCTTTAGAAAATATTATTGATGCCTGGGTGGTAGATTCAGGGGACTCATTCCATGCCACACCTGATAGGAAACATTTTCATGATTATGCTCAAGGATATTTTGGACAAGTTCGATTGAGTGATGATAAACCCTGTAAAATCATTGGAATGGGTATAATTTTCATAAAACAACAGAATGGGAATCGATGGCTATTGAAGGAGGTAAGACATGTTCCATATCTGAAGAAAAATCGTTATTTCAACAGGGTAGTTGGGTGGTGAAGGTTGTGTGACTACTTTTACAGATAAAACCTGGAAGGTCATTAAAGGATCCCTGGTAATAGCAAAAGGAGAAAAGGTTGGTAGAATGTATTTTGCAATGGTATTTATAATTCTGTTAATTATTTAATCTCTATAGGAGAAAATATGACATTGTGGCATCATAGGCTTGTGCACATGAGTGAGAAGGGGATGTAGATTCTTCACTCAAAAACTTTGTTGCCAAGTTTGAAGCATGTTGATTTAAAATTATGTGAAAACTATGTTTATGGAAAACAGAAGAGAATCAGTTTCCTCAGAGTTGGGAAAGAAAAGAAGTGCGAAAAACTAGAACTTGTGCATACAGATGTACGGGGACCTGCTCAAGGATCATCTCTTCATGGCTCTCGTTATTATGTTACTTTTATTGATGATGCAACCAGAAAAACCTGGATTTATTGTATTCAAAATAAATCTAATATATTTGATACTTTCAAGAAATGGAAAGCTTTAGTTCAAAATCAGATAGGAAAAAGTTTGAAGTGTCTAAGATCAGACAATGGAGCTGAACATTGCAGCAAAGAGTTTGATATGAACTATTTAGAGAATGGAATTCACAGAGAGAAGATAGTTCTAGGAACACCGCAATAAAATGGTGTGTCAGAAAGGATTAACAGGACAATCATGGAGTGTGCAAGGTGCATGAGATTGCATGCAGAATTGGCTTTACAATTTTGGGCAGATGCTGTAGATACTATTGTTTATCTAATAAATAGAGGGCCTTGAAGTTGCTTCGATGGTGGTATTCCAGAGGAGTCATGGATAGGTAAAAAGGTAAACTACTCCTTCTTAAAGACTTTTGGTTGTGAAGCCTTTGTCCACATTAATAAAGGAAATAGAACAAATCGTGAGGAAAAATCAAAGAAATGTACCTTTATTGGATATGGTGTTAATGATTTTGGGTATCGCTTTTATGATTATGAAAAATACAAAATCATTAGGAGAAGAGATTTCATATTCAATGAAAATGTTTTGTATAAGGATCAACTGCAGGAAAAGAAATAGGAAAACGAAAATAGAGAATACACAGTGCTTGACAAGATCACAGAAAAAGTGATGATGCCTGAAAATCATAATGATCGACATCCAAAACAATAACCACAACAACAAGAATCACCTAAAACACCTGGAAGTGGTGTTAGAAGATCTACAAGGATAAGTAGACCCCCTAAATGATACTCTCCTTCATGATATTATGTATTTTTGACTAGTTCTGGTGAACCAGAATGTTATGAAGAAGCAATACAGGTAGAAACGAGGAAGAAGTGGGAGTAAGCCATGAAAGAAGAGGTGGACTCCTTAGCACATAACCAGACTTGGGACATAGTTAGGTTTCCTCTAGGTAAAATAAAATTGAAGAATAAATTGGCTTACAAGTTGAAGGAAGAAGATGGAGGTAGAAAAAGGTATAAAGTTAGACTTGTGGTGAAAGGGTTTGCACATTAAAGGAAGAATTGCAAATTAACATTGTCTCAAAGTGAGTACATAGTAAAGGTGTTGAAAAGGTTTAATATGAAGAATGTAAAACCAATTAGTATACCTTTGGCTAACCATTTAAAATTAAGGAAGGAAGAGTGTCCCAAGTCTTAGGAAGAAATAACTCATATGTCTAAAGTTCCATATGCATCAGCGGTTGAAAGCTTAATGTATGAAATGGTCTGCACAAGGCCTGATATTGCACATGTAGTTGTAAGAAGGTACATGAACAATCTAGGAAAAGAACATTGGATGGCGATGAAGTGGATTCTCAAGTATTTGAGACATACCAAAAATCAAGCATTATGCTTCGGTGGTTCAAATATTGATCTACAGGGATATGTTGATGCAGATATGGTAGGTGATAGAGATAATAGGAGGAGCACAACAAGGTATGTTTTTACTGTAGGTGGAACAACTGTCAGTTGGTTCTTAAAACTGCAAAGTGTTGTTGCACTCTCAACAACAGAAACAGAGTATGTTGATGCTACAGAGGCTAGTAAAGAAATGATTTGGTTACAAAGTTTTCTGGATGAATTGGGTAAGAAGCAGGAGTTCGGAAGGTTATACAATGACATCCAGAGTGCCATACATCTTACGAAGAAGTCTACATTTCATTCTAATACTAAAAATATACAGCTCAAGTACCATTTCATACGATCAGCATTGGAAGATGGACAATTGAAGCTGGAAAAGACACACACTAGCCAGAATCCTACAAATATGTTAACAAGAGTTGTAACCAGGAAGAAACTAAGAATCTGCTCAGTTTCAATTGGTCTTCAAGTATGAGGAGGAAGATCAGAAACAACCAAGTCCATAGTGGAGTCGTTGTCCATCAAATTAAGCAGCGGTGGAGTCGTTATAATCAGTCTCCAAGTGGGAGATTGTTGGGCGTGGAGCTTGATTACCTTATGTATTCAAAGGTATCACCGCACTGGACCCCAACTTGTAATGGGGCAGCAATGCCGCCTGTAAAATATTCACTACAGGGGGAGTCCAAGGGGGGCAGATGCGACCTTTGGGAGCCACCCCTAGCAGGGGGATCGGGGGAAATGCCCCTGAAGCTAAAAGTAGATGTAAAATTGCCTTGTAAAATGTTGTAATTTCATAGTCAATCAGGTTCATTCATTAGGCAGAGATTTGACGGTAGAAGTTAGGTTTAATTTAGGGTTTTTTGCCATATAAGGCAACCCCTCTATATGTATGAGGGAATTGTATTGCGTCTATGTAGATTTGTATTCTGAGTGAGGAAGAGAGAGGAGATTGAGAGCGAAGAGGGAATTACAACGGATCTACTGTAGGTTGTATCTCTTCAGTTTGTTGGATAATATAAAAGGAAGGACTGGTTTCTTCTCCATGGACGTAGCCCAAACCGGGTGAACCAGGTATATTTGTGTTTCTCTTGTTTTATGTCTTTTTCGTGTTTATATTTCTGCAATATTGTATGTGTTCCATTGCTCTATAATATATAATTTCTAGCACCAACTTCATATCTCTCTCTCTCTCTCTCTCTCCCTCTCCCCTTCTCTCTCTCCCCTCGCTCTCTTCCTTCCTCTCTGTCCCTCTCTCCCTTCCTTTCTCTCTCTCCCTCTCTCCCACCTCTCTCTCTCCCCCATCATCACTCTCGCTCTTTCTCTCTCTCTCTCTCTGCCCTCCAGAGTTGTCACTATATACCTCCTTCTGTCTCCCCTCTCCCCCCTCTCTCTTAAATTTGATCACATTGTATTGTGTTTAAGAAAGTATCTAAATTAAAAAAAGTAGTTGCTTATAAAATATTCAACCTATATTTTGGATCAATCTTGCCAAAGAAACTAAAATAATGAAAAACTTAAAAAAATCATGCACTATCTTTAATCTATTATCGTTAGTCACTTTTATTGCTCTCATCCCTTGGATCCTTAGCTAAGATGGACCTATGTTGGTTCTTAATAATACTATTTATATTATATAAATTTTATACACACACACACACATTCTCATTTTTAATTTTATTAAAGCATTCATTTAATTTCTATGGGAAAATTATTAGTAGTCGTGAGGATAGAGGGTTAAGATATATCGGAAAAGTAATTGTAACCTTTTTCCTTTTACATTCAATTAAATAAATGTTAAAAAATAAGAATAAAATAGATTTTTTTTCTATGAAATAAGTTATGGTTTTTGGGTAGGTGGTATTGGCAAGCCATGGTATTAGCCCATGGTATTGGACAAGGCTTATTTACAAGTTAAAATCCATGGTAAAGTGGGGGTGAATATCCATGGTTAATAATATTGTCATACTCCTATAAAATATTTTGATTTTGAAATAAGTTGTGTTTTCTGAGCATGTGTTATTGATAAGCCATGGTATTGGCATATTCACAAGTTCATAATATCAATGACAAAGTGGGGATGAATATCCATTTTGAAGAATATTGTCATATTGTTATATTTTAATTGTAAAATAAGTTATGTTTTTTGGTCACGTGGTATTGATAAGCCATTTTATTGGCTCATGGTATTGTAACAAAGCCTATTTACAACTTGATAATATCCATGGTAAAGTGCGGTTGAATATCCATGGTTAAGAATACTTTCATAGTGTTATAAAATATTTTGATTTTGAAATAAGCTATGTTTTTTACGCATGTGGTATTGATAAGCCATGGTACTGGCCCATGGTAACATAACAAAGCCTATTTTTTACAAGCTAATAATATCCACGGTAAAGTGGGGGTGAATGTACATGGTTGAGAATCTTCTCATATTGTTATAAAATATTTTAGTTGTGAAATAAACTATGGTTTTTTGGGCTTGTGGGATTGATAAGACGTGGCATTGCAACAAAACCTATTCACAAGTTAATAAAAAAATCAAAATATAATAAATAGAATTTCATTATTTTTATTAATTTAACTTTTTATTGGGGATTATATTAATTTTAACTTTTTATTTATTACTTTTAACTTATTGTTTATTACTTTTAACTTTTTATTATTAATTGGGCCAAGCTTTAAATGTTTACACTCATCCCTAATATCAATTTTAACTTTTTTTTTTAGTTTTGATTTAGTGGACATTTAAAATTATTTACATACTTAAATTACACCTACAGATATACCCTATATTGGCATGTAGAGGTTCATTTTATTTGTTATACTATGTAAAATAATATATCGAAATTTGAATTAAAATGAGATATGCCATTTATGCATTTTTAAATTAAGCAACAAATACCTTGCCCTCTATACAAGGATACCTTAGATAGCTAATCCTTGGGGTTAAAGATTGGGTTATTTTGAGTAGTTATTGGAGACCAAGAAGACCCTGAAACTAATTCAATTGTTTCTTGTATGTATTAATGTGTACACATTATACATCATTGATTGAGATAATCATTAATATATAGTTTATTTGATTTCCAGTTTAATTGTCTTACAATGATATGGAAGCCAAGATTTATCTGTTTTGTTGATTTTGATGAGCCATTAGTTTTGTGGCCATCCAGAGCTTTGGACTAGAGATCTTAAAGAATATTCTCAGCTGACACGTTGTGGCAGAATGGGCCTGTCTTTGAATCCCCATTACTTGTGTTGCTGACTAGAGTATTCAAACAAAACGAAAATAACAAGTCTGTCTGCAAAACATTCAAAGTGCGGGAGATGTCAGGGTTATTGGGATTGTTGATGAATGATTTCCGATCACGTAAATGAAGGTATTGGGCCACGTTGTTGTCCATAACCTGTAAATATTCTTCAGACAAACAAAATAAATTATACATCATACATTGTGCTTATATATGTACAAAGTGGTTGTTCCGTATACAAAGATTTGAAAAACATTGATTTTCGTGGATTAGATTTAAATTCAATTGTTAAAAAATTATAAAATAAGACGATAAGCACAACAAGATGGTGCGTCCACTGTTTGAAGGCCCGTTGTGTACTCCCACGCATAACCTTTGGCAATTTAATGGACGACAAAATTGCGTTGACATTCTGCAAGTGTTGAAGCATATTTTCTTTCATATATGTTCTCGTATGCTATGGCAGAATTCAAATATATATTGTTTTTATATTATGGAAGTGATTCCAAGGGCAGTCTCGGTACCATAGCTGCAATATATTGATATCATGGTTCGATTGATGCCAATATTTATTAAAATATATGGCTCCAAAGTTACCAGGAACAAAATAAAGAATTTGGCTATGATAACCATCAGTGAGTAAGTGCCTATGAAAACTATGGTTTCTTTCCTGCACCTTTATTTTTTTTTGAGAACGAGATGTCAGCATGAGTATAATTGAAATTGTTGGCTCAATATCTGGAGAAAGTGAAATTGAAATTCACTATTCGTGCAAATATTCACTATTGTTTGCATGCATTTTTAGTAAGGAGATTTGTTGAGAAACACACATGCTTACAATCCTCCTTGCCACAATCCTTGTACGCTATTTTGTTGGTAGTTTTTCGTTTGGTTGGCGAATCATTTTTTGACCTCCTCTAATATCTCATAGGCCTCAATGACCATGCCTAACGAAGTAATTTGATTATTTTTCATTAAAATGATGTCATATCATTAGCTGTAGCATTGTAAGCATTGCTTAATACGGGCCTGATCGGACATGGACGGGGATCCGCCTGCCTTCTGGACTGCGAGTTAGCATTGCAAGGGTGGTTTGAGCATGAATATATATTGCCCCAAAAATACAATGAAGAATTGGAATGAGCGAGAGCGAGTTTGTTCGGAAGGATTTCAACACAACTGTAAGGGTGGAGGAGGTGTAAAGCAGTGGATGACCATCAAGAAAAGAACAGGAATTTCCATGGCTGTATCCGTTTTCTTTAGGAAGATTGGTTAAAAGGGTGGAGGCTCCATCATAATTGGGTAGAAATCTGCAAATGCTGCAGAAGTTCGAAATAATCCCAGTGAGAAATTAATTTTTTTGTTACTGATTTTTGAATAATGAACAATGGAGTCGGTGAAATTACCCTTCAAATATATTATTGAATTCTCAATCGAGCCTTAGTTAGTTGGCGTCATGGTTTTGACTTTTCCAATTAAAGTGGTCAATAACTTTGGTAGGCCTAAGACAATGGTTTGAGTATTTATGGCCAAAGAATTAAAATATTTGGGATATATGATGAAATTGAAATTGTAGAGAAGATATTTTGGTTAGAAAAGTTTATTTAGATACCTGATATATTTGAGGTCAGAAGCTCAAATCCGTATGTTTGGCAATTTAATAGTTTTGGAGGTTGTGACATTTTGGTTGGGCAAGAAGAAGAGGCCATGATTTCGGATGTTTGGTAATTAATTTTTTACAAAAGGGAGATAATTTTTTAAGTTATTAAAAGGACATAATTTTCATTTTTATTATAGCATTGTTGATTCTATATTGTAAACAAGCGCATGATTGGTTGAACGTGACAACTGATTAAATCATTGTAAATTCATTGGGTGCATTTTCGGTAGTAGATGACACCCTTTTTTCAAAGTTGATTGCTAGAGAAAATGGCTAAAATCGGTGATTTGTTACATTTATTACGTAGTTTAATGTCATCTAATTTTCATCACAGTGGCCAAATTAGCAAGGACACACTCTTTGACATCCAAACATGTTTGCAAAATGCTAAAAGCAAAATTGAATAGTTGGATCTAGAGTTCTAGTTTTAGCGAGATGAACTACGTGAATTACAAATGATGAATTTTGAACATGTTCTTGTTCAGAAAAAACAACTTGCTTGAACTTGATCATTAGGTAGAGAATGATCAGCGTAATGGAGTGATTTCAAAAGAAAACTTGGATGCAAATGTAAGATCTTATGAGAAGCTTATTATTCCTAAAATTTTCGTAAGACCGTGGGAAGAGATTACACATAATAAAAACAAAATTGATTTGTAGTATAACAAATATTTTTTCTCGATGTATCTTTTCAGATTCCAGCTTTTTCTAAACCTATTCAATTTTGAAGTGTTGGATTTCTTGATAGTGTTGTTCCAGAACAAGTTGATAGATGCAAACAGTGTAATAGATGTAAACGAAAGGGGTTCCTCACTAGAACAGATGATCCTAACACAATATAGCAGTCCTCTCGGCCTGAAAGTGGTCAGAAATAGTAGATCTAGGAAACTATAGTCAGAAGCAGTTGTATGGGCTTTTAATTTGTATCACCAACGGATCTAGCCCTCAAATAGCTCCGATACCATGTAGGGATTTACAAGGTAAATTCCTCAAATAGAACACAAAAGGACACTACTCACAAATAGATCACAGATCAATACACCAATATTCTCGACGTGGTTAAAACTTTCAAAGAGGGAAACAATGCACAGCCTGAGCCAACACGGCCACTTTTGACAATTTATTAATTAAATAAGGAAAATTTACATAATCTTATCTCATGAATAGTCACCCTACAAATGACCCTCCATGCTCTTTAAATAGAGATCATGGACCAATCAGGTGTTAAGCCACAGATTAAGTGTCGGTAATACCGAGGATAAAATGAACTGTCAGATCACTTCATGTCTAAAACATATCGTGACCATCAGATTGTAAGTTATAAATGTACATAGTAAAGAAACACACTTTACCTAACTCGACACATAGAAAATAGTTAAGTATAACTTGGTCTAGTGTAGTGTTAGGTAAAGTGTGTTTCTTTACTATGTACATTTGTAACTTACAGTCCAATGGTCACGATATGTTCTAGACATGAAATAATCCGACGATTCATTCTATCCTCAGTATTACCGACACTTGATCTGTGGCTTAACACTCGATTGGTCCATGATCTCTATATAAATAACATGGAGAGTCATTTGTAGGGTGTCCGTCCATGAGAGAAGCTTATGTAAAATTTCCTTCTTTTATTAATAAATTGCTTGAAGTAACCGCGTTGGCTTAGGCTATGGAGTGTTCCCCTCTTTGAGGGTTTTAACCACATCAAGAATACTGGTGTATTGATCTATTTGTGAGCAGTGTCCTTTGGTGTTCTATATGAGGAACTTACCCTGTAAATTGCTACATGGTATCGGAGCTATTTGAGGGTCACATCCATTGGTGATACAAATCAGAAGCCGGTGCAACTGCATCCGACTGTAGTTTCCTATATCTATTGTTTCTGACTGCTTTCGGGTTGAGAGGACTTCTCTATTGTGTTAGGAGCATCTTCTCAAGTCAGGAACCTCTTTCATTTCATGCGAAAAGGTTTCTGGTAGCCCCAACTACGTCATTTTTAAGATCTGGAGGTATACAGTCTTTATTTGCAGTTTTAGTTATTTATCTCTCTCTTTATTTCTATTTATTTATCTTTCTGTTTTTTAATTACCAGATCTGTACCTTCATTTCTGCTTATGCTCTTTTCCTCATGACTCTGTGTGATTTGGGCAAATTAGAAATAGAAAGGAAGGATTTTTCTCATGCATATGCTATTTTCCACTGTGCCTTACTGTGATCTCGAAAAATTAGAAGCATAGACGAAAATATTTAGTTTTCGGTGAAAACTAACTTCAAGCCATAAGGTTTGTTTTTTTTGTATTTCTATCTTGGGTTCTATGCTTTTTTGTTTTGTAAGAAAAAAGAGTTTTTTCAAGTAAGCACGAACCCCAAAGCCTTAGTGACTAAAACAATAAAAAAATAAAAATAAAATCCCTTCGTCTTTTCCAAAAATTACTAATCTTTTAAACTAGCTCACTTGGTCCAAAGTTACTTTATGAGAATAGAGGTCTTGAGTTCAAGTTTTTCCTTTTGTTGAGTTACTTTTTCAAAAACCACATGTAACTTATTTTTTAAAGTTCCTTTGTGTAAAAGTGTCCTTAGGCATTATAAAAAGTGAGTCACTTATAATTCTAAAGTCCCTTTATCTTTTATTTAAGCTACAATTTAGTGGGTAGCTCATAAAGTACCATTGTAAAAGTTAGTCTCACTTATTTATAAAAGTGGGTCACATAACTTTTTTTAAGTGAATTAATTATATCATGTTTGGAAAGAGGGCGGGGGCGCGACAGGATTTTTTTCGAAATATAACATTATCATTCACTTCAGCACATTCATGCACTTCATCGACATCTTCATCAACGTTTCTTCAAAAAGCCATAACTTCTTCATCCAGAAGTCATTTTCAGAGCCGTTTTTTTTAATCGGCCTCATTTTTCATGATCTTTCCATTGGAACACTTAGTTTTAGCATCTATAACTTCATCTTCTATTACAATGGAAAGTCCATGACAAGTTATTCTTGACAGCACCAACTACTTCCAATGGTGGTCCTACATTGTGGATTTACTTAGAAGTAAAGGTTTTTACAAAATAGCCTTAGGTCAAGAAACTAAGCCTAAAGATGAAGATAAGTCAGCCAAATGGGAAAATAGGAAAGATCAAGCATGTGGGTTGATAGGGATGTCTATTTCTCCAGACCTTAGATTCCATATCACAAAACATGATACCCCTAGTGAAGCAATGAAACAACTCACTAAAGTTTTTGGAATTAAAAATGAAATTAGAGCCCCTCAACTCAAAAATGAGTTGCTTACGTTGGACCCCAATAATTTTTCTTCCATTGAAGATTTTCTATCCAAGTTCAAGACCTTTGGACTTCTCTTGGAAGGTGTTAAGGTTAAGAAAGAAGATGGTAGCCTTATCTATTCCATTCTTGCTAAGTTGGGACCAACCTACTCTATGTTTGTTTCCACCTTCCATTCTACTAGAGAAGCCTTCATTTCTCAAGAACAAGACTACAAGCCCCCCTCTTTTGATGCCTTTTGTGATTCTTTAATAAGGGAACAAGAAAAGCTCTTACAACTTGGTCTTCTTAATCTTGGAAACTCTTCTAAGAAATCCTTAGCGGCCCATCAACAACCAAATTCAAAGAATCCTAAGAAGCGGTATCCTCAAAAGAATGGTCCTAAACCAAACAAAGGTTCCAGGCAATTTCAGTCTCAAAATGAAAAATCAATTCAACAAAATGATAAGACAAATAAAAACAACGAGAAGAAGACTGATAGACATTGCAGCTTTTGTAAACAAGATGGCCACATAGAATCCAAATTCTTTAAGAAGATGGAGGACTTGGAAGTAGTAATGAAGAAGAATAACATCCATTTGAAGAATTCGTCAAGTTCAACTTCATCTTCACGAATAACACTTTCTGCATGTGGTTGTCAACCATCTCGGTTTGGTTATGCACTAAATGTATCTTCTTCTTCTCATCCTCATGCGAGGCTCATTTATTCTAGAGCTTCTTATCACACGGCCAAAAACAAAGCCATGTTTTCTTCTTTAAATGATTGTAACACCAAAAATATATATGTTGGTGATGATAGATCTCTTAGATTTGTAGGGACTGGAACTATTCATCTAGAGAATGGTCAATTTAGTGATGTATTATGTGTTCCAACCTTATCCTGCAATCTTCCATCTGTATATCACATAACTCATTCAGGTGAAGGTAAAACCATTGAATTTCACCTCACGATGTTGTAATTAAGGACCTAAGAGATCCTAGATAGATTTTAGCTACTGGCATTGCTGATGATTCTACAAGGTTGTATAAGTCTAACAACTTTGGGTCATCAACCCTTCCCTCGGTATTTGTTGCTCATAACGATGAAGAGATCAAAATGTTGCATGAGCGATTTGGTCACTTAAACTATTGCTCCCTTCAAAATCTATGTAAAGAAAATATGGTGACAAGGCTTACTATGGTATCTTGGAGAGATGGCGTTTCTTTCGGGTGTGTACTCATAAAACATCATCAGAATAGTTTTGAAAAACGTGCCTCTTAGCATGCCTCAGCCTCTTTACAACTTATGCATAGTGATTTACGTTGTCTACTTCCAGTTGTTTCATTCTTCGACTACAAGTATTTCTTAACTTTCATTGATGATTTATCTAGACACACTTGGCTATACTTCTTAAAACTCAAGAGTGAAGTATTTAACATGTTCTTCGCCTTTAAGGCCTTTGTTGAGAAACAATCTGGATATCAAATTCTTAAGATAAGATCTGATAATGGCAGAGAATATTTTAACAAAGAACTTATCAACTTTTGCACTAAGGATGGAATTCAAATGCAACATATTGTTTCATATACTCCACAATAAAATAGTGTGGCTAAAAGGAAGAATCACACCTGAAAGGAAATGACTAATTGGATGCTTCAATCTAAAGGATTTAGTCTTAATTTTTGGGCAGAAGAAATTAACTGTGCAAATTACGTAGTAAATCACACTTCTACTAAGGTTTTAAACAATGTCACTCCAGAATAAGCATGGAGCTCAATTAAACTAGATGTAAGTCACTTTCTTGTTTTTGGAAGTGAAGCATGAGCCCATATTTCAGATGAGAAACATAAATCCTTAGAACCTAAGAGTGAAAAAAGTGTTTTTGTTGGATATTCTGAAGATGTCAAAGGATATAGACTTATTCCACTTAAGTCCAAAAATGTTATCATTAGAAGAGATGTAAAGTTTGTTGAAAATATATTGGCCTATGAGCCTATTTCGGCAAATGTGCCACCTCTCTCTATCCCTTCTACTTCTGAAAATATTTCTTCTTCAGGTGATGATATCGAGGATGACATTCCTCCCCCACCTTCTTAGGATCATCCTTCAGCTCCTCAGCTTCCAAAATGGGTCCATGCTACTTGGGATACGGTCGGTGCTCTTGCAGGTGATCCTACAGATCAACGATGTACACGTTCTCAGTTCGATAGAGCCTCTTCTTTATTGGCTCAAGCTTCAACATATTATGATCCTGACACCTTTGCAAAATCTTCAGGCCATCCAGATTGGGAAGCGACTACGAATGAAGAATATCATTCATTATTAGAAAATGATACATGGGATATTGTTCCTCTTCCAAAGGGACAAAACTTGTTAGATGCAAATAGGTTTACAGAACCAAGTATGGACCAGATGGAAAAGTTGATAAACATAAAGCTCGTCTTGTTGCTAAGGGTTTTTCACATGTTGAAGGCATTGACTATACTAACACCTTCTAGCTTGTTGCCAAAATGAACTCTATCCACCTTGTTCTTTCCCTTACTACCTCTTTCAAATGGGAAGTCCATCCGATGGATGTTAAATCTACCTTTTTGCATGTGGAATTGCATGAAGAAATCAATATGGAACAACCTCCTGGCTTTATACAAACAGACTCCAACCTTGTATATCAACTTAAGAAATCCCTTTATGTTGTCAAGCAAGACACTAGGGCTTGGTATGCCAAAATGGATAGCTTTCTTTTAGATATTGGCTTTTCTAGGTGTCATTCTGACAATAATATCTACACCAAGAAAGTGGGTAAGTCTCTTATCATTCTTGTTCTTTATGTTGATGATCTTATCCTTACTGGCAGTGATCCCAACCTTATAAACCATGTGACGTACAGCCTTAAAAAGCAGTTTGAAATGGCAGAATTAGGACACTTGCATTATTTTCCTGGTCTTCAAGTATTGAAATCCAAGGAAGGCATTTCCCTTTCCTAGTCCAAGTATGCATGTGATCTTCTACGCCACTTTCACATGGAATAACGTAAGCCAGACCCTTATCCCTTTTAGTCTGGAGCCAAACTTTTAGTCACTTGTACTTCCCCTAAAGTTGATGCTACCTTATATCGTCATCTTGTAGGAAAATGTTTGTATCTGACCCATACCCGTCCCAACGTTTCCTTTATTATTGGATTTATTGCTCGGTTTATGAAAAACCACATGAAATTCATTGAAAAGAAGATAAAAGAATACTTCGTTATGTTCGAGGTACAGTTTAGTTTGGGATTCATTATATTGCATAAGCATCTCCTCTATTGGTTGGTTTCACTGATTCCCATTGGGCTAGTGACCTTGATGATCAGAAGTCTACTGCAGGTTATGTCTTCACTCTTGGTTCTAGACCTATTACATGGGCTTTCAAGAAACAAAGTGCTAGTGCTAGTTCTCTTTCTTCAGCAAAAGCAGAGTATCATGGTGCCATAGAAGATAGTATGGAAGCCCAGTGGCTTCGTCAGATCCTGTCAGAGTTTACCTTTCAGCAAAAGCATCTAGATACATTTTGGTGTGATAATAAAAGTTCCATTCAACTATGCAAAGATCCAGTCAATCATCAGTGCAAAAAATACATGGAACTACACATGTACTTCATCACAAAGCTGATTCATGACCACGTTCTTGAAGTGTAATATTCTTCAACTGATGATCAAGTTGCAAACATCTTTACAAGGGATCTCACAGAGGTGAAGTTTACTAAACTTCGATTTATGGTTGGAGTTCAGGAAGTTGTCACTAAGGGGGGATAAGATCTATTGCCTCCTTCCTTGTCCTATTGTGTCATATAAGTATAACTTGATCTAGTGTAGAGTTATTTAAAGTGTGTTTCTTTACTATGTACATTTATAACTTACAATGTGACGGTCATGATATGTTCTAGACATGGAGTGCTCTGACGGTTCATTCTCTCCTCGGTATTACCGACACTTGATCAGTGGCTTAACACCTGAATGGTCCATGATCTCTATTGAAAGAGCATGGAGGGTCATTTGTAGGGTGACCATTCATGAGAGAAGCTTATGTAATTTTTCCTTATTTTATTAATAAATTGCCTGAAGTGTATATGTTGGCTTAGGTCATGGATTGTTTTCCTCTTTGAGGGCTTTAACCACGTCAAAAATATTGGTGTATTGATCTATGATATATTTGTGAGAGGTGTCCTTTGGTGTTCTATCTAAGGAACTTACCCTGTAAATTCCTACAATAGAGTTGGACATGTGAAATATTAGCATTTTGATCTTCACCCATGTGAGCATTGTGGAAAGCTCAATCACCATACAAATAGATGTTCCAGAAAGAAAACTACTACAAGAGGGCAACTAAATTTTAGATGGATTGCTTTGGGATTAGTCAAAAAAACCAAGAATATTTACAGGTCATACCGTAGGATATGATGAAAAGTGATGATTAGCCTTGCAGTGATGAAGAATACTTCTCTCTCTGTATTCGGTAACTTGGGGATTTATTGATGGTCTGCTATAGGTTGGAGTTCATTATGTCAAGTTTGTTCGAGATGAAAAGTGAGCCTGAGTCAGAGTTGAGTTGATTTAGTTGTTTGTGAATGAGCACTTCCATATTTGGAATTGTTCAAGGAAAAATGTGACAGTTCCAGATTTTTTGTCACCTTAAAACCACATTCTTAGTTGTTTTTGAGAAGTGCTATGAAGGTTCCATAGTTGGTGTTGGTTGAGACCTTGAGTTCTTCCATATTGGTTTGTGTTCATCCTTAAAAGCCATTTCTTGAGAGACATTCAGCTCCTGGCTAAGATGAATTTATGTATTTTGAGCTTGAATTCTTGGACTTTAGTACATCCCTTTAGATTAAGGGGGGATGTTAGACAGCTAATCCTAGGGGTTAAATATTTCGTTAGTTTGAGTAGTTATTGGAGTCCAAGAAGACCCGAAAACTAATTCAATTGTTTCCTGTATGTATTAATATGTACACATTTATTTCATTGATTGAGAAAATCATTAATATACAGTTTATTTGATTTCTAGTTTGATTGTCTTAAAGGATGTTCTAAATATTAATTTAAATATCTGTAAAAGTAGTGACCTTAAATTATATTATACCAATTAAATCTTTTATTATTTTAATAAAGAAAAAAAATATAATCTACTATTTCTTTATAGATATGTGTGCATTTAGTGAGTCAAAATGTATTAACATTTGTGTTATTTACGTACTATCAATAAGTTAAATAAAAAGAAAAACATCAATTTTTTAATATTTTATGATTTTTTTGTAGTTTAAATGGTTATAATATGATAACTTGTCCAGGTATTGAAGGAGTATATTTCTCTTTTCAGTCCTTGGGAAATGAAAGCTGAGGTATAGATACCATGTGTTAAATGCCTTTTTCTCCACAAAAGGAACATCTAGGATTCCAATGGAATCAAATACAATGATTACCCAAAGCAGCAATAAATAAATAAATAACTAAAGCCAAACATTAAAACTCATTATTAGAAATCAAGGTCAATATTGATGGTAGTTGTTACTACAAGTAACCAAGGATGTTGAAGATAATGGTGGCGGCTAGCTTTGAGAGAACTTAGAATTTAACAACAACCTCCTTTCCTTTTTCTGCATGTGTGTCCACCTTGTTTCTTAGTGATCGCTCCTACAAGATTACCAGGTAGAGGATTAACACTAAATGTACTCAGGATTTGAGAAATTGATCTTGATTGTTGAAAAAGTGCACCATTGAGTAGAAAATCATCTCTTGATATCGAATTCCATAGCATCCCTTCATTATTCATTCTTAACCTCTTCGTTACCTAGGGAAGGTCAAACCAATTTTTAACTTCAATGGAATTCAAATTATGTTCCATGGTTGTTAGATCATTTGAAAAGAAAAATAGAAATTGATATTGATATGCTTTATTTGTTTGTGAACATGAATATTAATAATTACCTCTTCCTCTCTAGGACCTTCAGGTGCCAAGAACCATTTGCATTGACTTAATATGGTAGGGTTTGCACTTCTACCAATGGCATACATGTGCTAATGAGTGCATTCATTGTATACTATATGGAAGTTCCCAAGTCAACATCTACATGTATTCATTCAATTCATCATCAACAATTCTAATGTGCTTGTCATTAACTTCGACAAATTCAACTTACTATACATCTAATGCATTTAAAAACTAAGGAAAAGATTAATATAATTATTTACCTAGGCATTTGTTCTACTAGACCTTCCCAAAAATCGTTGTATGTTATGGTTATTTGCATGATTTTGTCTTGAATATTATCATGACCCAAGAACATTACCTGCAAGAGTCAAATACACACAGAGAAGAACCGAGAAACTACTATTATAAATTTGCAAGAAAGAGCAAGCTTCATGTCCCTTATGTTCAGACTTGCATTCATGACCTGTAGGTGGCATATCTACCAAGTGTTTGACAAAGCTTTAGTCCCGGTTGCGGATAATCGGGTTACGTCCTAGTTCTAGCTTTTGTTTACAAGCATTGTCTTCATGTCTTTTATCCTTAACTATCTCTCGAAAGTAACCTTAATTCTTGAAGTCACTAGCACAACAATCACAGAAAAAGGCCACCATTGCACTAATGTAGGGCCATGGGAGCGATTGGGGACCCATAGTCGCATGGAGGCCTTGGCAAGCGAGTGACTTGGGCTCTAAGTGAGGAAGAAGGTGAGTTGTCTCAGGGGTTGGACACCTGGAGGGCTTGGGCTACTCCTAGAGGTCTTGTGGCACTTGAGGGAATTCAATAACATCTAGTTGTGTCGATTCCATTTACTTAAGGTCATCTAGGAGGTTGAGTCATATCATAGTAACCCCTCATCTCATGTTTACCCTACGTATGTTGGTGAAAGTGGGTAGATGTGCAAGTAGGCGACGTTACACAATTGTAAAAATTCATGTACCTAAGGCATTAACAAGATGATCATCTCCCCACTCAAAATAAGTTTTTACTGTTTCATCAAAGCTTGAAAAAATATCATTGTTACTTGTCATATGGTTGCTGCAACCATTTTCCATTATACATAGATCTCCATTGTTATTTTCTTGAGTTATTGAACAAGGAAGAAATATAGATGATGACATGCCACCATCAATGCTTGAAACGTGTGTGTCATGTTTGTTGAAATTTGCTTACTTCTTGCTGCATTCACTTTCAAATGGCCATATTTCCTACAAAAATAGTATTGTATATTTGATTTGTCCATACTTCCTCTTCATTTATGGTTCAAACCTCTTCCTAACTTTGACTCTATGGTTGATCATGTGGTTGTCCAACTTGACCTCACACATTGTTTCTGCTACTAGAACATCCTCTTCTTGTTACGCATGTACCTCTACTTCCTCTACCTCTTCCTCTATTGATTATCGCTTGAGATTGAAATGCATTTTCTAATGAGTCATTTCCACCCTTAATTCTTCACGTGTGATTTAACATTTAACCTGTTGATTCTTCAATTGAAAACTTGGAAAAATTGTTACCTTCTTCTATGGCTATCACAAGAATATAAAATGAAGGCGTTAGGCTTCTGAAAAATTTCTCAACCACCTTTTGATCTGGAACATCCTCTCTAACTGTTCTAAGTTGATTTTCCACATCCATGACCCGAGTCATATACTGACCTATTGGTTCAACGTCTCTCATTTGCAGATTTTCAAACTTCTTCCAAGTTTGGCATTCTTGACCTTATCTATGCCTTGGTATGCATTTTTAAAAATCTCCCAAGCTTGATGGGCACTTATTGCTGCAAAAATCTTAGAAAATGTGGAGTCTTGAACACCATTTTACAAATTGGAGGGTGCTTTATAATCCTTTCTTTTCCTCTCTATCGAAGCATTTCTTCCAACAGTTTTCATTGTTGCTAAATATGCAGCATCTTGTTCTTCATATTTTGTGACTACTGCTTCCTAGTAATCCAAATTCTTCAAAAAAAAAAACTCATCTTTATTCCTTACATTGGATAGTTGGTGCTATTTAATATGGAACCCTGTGTTTTATAATAATATATCCTCCTCATTGTGAATTGAAATACTTGATTTCTACAACATCTCTTTACTTTGAATTGAAAAACTTAACGTCTATAATATCTCCTCGTAGTTATTAATTAAAAGACTTTTCCTTGATTTTAAATTTAATTGAAACCTAAATAAAATCTCAATATTGAACGAATAATATTCAAACACCGAATAAAGAAACCACTTCCCTTTTTAAAAATATCCAAATTTCCATGAATATAAACTTTTCTTTTAAAACAATACCCCAAATAATATATATATATATATATAACACCTTCAATTATCTTTTATGTTTAGATCTCTAAAATGTTTTTATTTATTTTATGTTTCCTTCGGACCTTAAAATTAATTCCACTTTAATATAACATGCCCCGCTAACCTTCCACTTAAATAGTTGACCAAAACGTTGAGTAGAATTATTCGAATAAAATAAACATTGATTTTTCCTAAATTCCACTTTAATATAACATGCCTCGCTAACCTTCCACTTAAATAGTTAACCAAAACATTGAGTAGAATTATTCCAAATAAAATAAACATTGGCTTTTCTTTTTCGTAAAACATTAGTTTAACTAGCTTATAATAGAGGTCCTTTTTTTTTTTTGTTTTGGTAAATTTACGTTACAAGTTTTAAATTTCAAGATTTTAGGTGTTTCACATATTTTTGATATTGCTGAATTTATTTTTATTATCAAAAATATGATTAAATATGGAGTAAAATTTTTTAAGTTTTTTTAATCTAATTGTAACCACTTTAATTCATCAACTTTCATAGACAACACCTTTTCTAATAGGAAAATTTCATTGTTAGATTTTAGTGAGAAATTGTTTGAGAAATTTGATTGTGTTTAACAGCAGAAATGGAAAATCTTCAACCTTAACAGCTTTATATTAGATTTAATATCTACAGAATTTTCTAAAAAATCATAGCGCAATTTCTTTCTTTCTTTTTCTTTTTTTTTTTTTCTCGAGAAAAAAAGGAGTTGACATGCTAAACAATTATTTTTAATGTGCATGCTAACTGGTGGACAAAAACTTTAATGCTTCGAAATTCTAGTGCAGGGATGGAGACTAGTCACTTTGGACAGGGACCGCTCTGGTGGTGTATGGCGGCGGTAATGGTTGGGCGATCTTGTCTGTGGCTATAACAAATCTGGCACTCGTATGCCTGGATCCACTGCCCAGAGCACGAACATGTGCCTTTGTAATACTCAAAACCTAAGCAACTCGCTGGCAGCGGCTTCATCAAACACTGATGGGTTTACATATGATCAAGCAGCGATTCGACATACTTTTACGAAAATCGAATCCAACCGCTGAGCTACACCTCTCTTCCGTGTAGGATCAAGCTACAACTTGTTAGCATATTAACGATTCTATAACGTGGAATAAACACTTAAAAAGAATCAAAGCCTTGAATGCCCAATAAATCATACCTCCGACCATTAATGCTTCTTTTGTTGCAAACCAAAATTTCGTCCAGTGAACCCACCTTGAAATCATTTAACAACCAAAGCCATGTCTGCTCTCAACAATCGCGACAGAAAACACGAACTTAAAAGCAACGTAAATAGAGTATATATTCAAGCATCCCGGTAAGCCATGATTTCATTCAAAAGAAGGTAGCGAAAGCTGTAGAATTAGCTTTGTCCAGAGACTATCTTGAAACTTCAAGGTGTATTCTCAATGTCGATACAACCAGCGATCATCAATATAAGGGTCTGCTGGTAATCAAGGTATTCCAATGGCCAAATTGGTCTGAAAATGGATGCAATTTCACCCTATCCAAGTTCTACCCACGCATTCCTGTGAGCCGCGAGCCGCGAAGAGCACAATAAACAATTTCTTAGGCTAACGCGCAACAGTTCAAACCATGTGGCACTTCCAAGCTCTGCTCACTCTAACTTGATGGTGTAAGCCTGAAGGGGATTGAGTTAGTGAGCTTGGGGACCAAACAAAAGTATTTATAGCCAAGCTTCCATCAAGCTTCTATTGGCTATGTGTCAAGTGTTCCATAGATCATGGTAGAGAACTGCAGAGGGAGTAATGGACCACTCCAGGAGCTCCCAACAAGAAATTAATTTAATTGCAATTGGTTTCCGTAATTTAAGGAAATAACTGCAGTTGGTTTCCATAATTTAAGGGAACGGTGGCAGACTGTTGCCCGTAATAAATCGGCGGCCATTATGGGAGAGGAAGCTTAACATTCTCCCACTTGGTCCATAATTCCAATCTTAATGTCTCATCTTAAAATCCAATGATAATATGTATTAAGTAATAGATACATGAATCGTGGCAATAAGTCCTCTAATGACGAGTATAATCTTCCATTTATTACAATGTATTTATTGCTATTATAATTTATGTGGCAACAATTTCTTAATGAATAAACCTTCTGTTTATTCTTGGTTCTACACAGATGAATTCTCCCAAATCCAATTAAGGTGCACATAAATATGAGGAAAACATCACAATAATTAAGAATTTCATTAAAATAACGTTGTCCATACAATGAGAAACTACATAATGGAACCAAGTCCCATATTCATTACATGATCCTTGAATTTAAATGGTGGCATGCCCTTGGTGAAAGGATCAACGATCATCAACTCAGTGCTAATGTGCTCAATGACCACTTTCATTTCTTTAACACGTTCCCTTATCGCTAAATACATAATGTCGATGTGTTTATTTCGACTCCCACCTTTTTTGTTTTTAGCCATAAAAATATCAGCTGAATTGTTACAATACATTCTCGATGGCTTAGAGATAGAATTCTAAGCTCATAAATGAGACTCTTAAGCCATGCACCATGTAAAGTAGCCTCAAAACAGGATACGAACTCAGCTTCCATAGTGGAAGTGGAAATCAAGGTCTGCTTGGCACTCCTCCATAATACAGCTCCACCAGCCATTATAAAAATGTATCCTGACGTTGATTTGTGTGAATCAATCCATCCAAAAAAGTCAGAATCTAAGTAGCTAGTTACTTCCAAATTGTCCGTCCGTCTGTACATAAGCATGTAGTTTTTGGTTCCTTGAAGGTACCTCATTACTTTCTTTGCAGCTCTCCAGTGGTCTAAACCTGGATCACTCTGGTATCATCCCAACATTCCCACAACAAAAGCAATGTCAGCTCTTGTGCACACCTGAGCATACATTAGGCTTCCGACAGCAGAAACATATGGAATGTTCTTCACTTGTTCCCTTTCAAAGTCGTTCTTCGGGCATTGGTTCAAATTGAACCTATCACCCTTCACAATGGGAGCTACATTTGGTGAATAATCCTTCATCCAAAATCTCTCTAAAATTTTATTAATATAGGTTTCCTAAGACAAACCCAAGATTCTTCGAAATCTGTCTCTATGGATCTTAATGCCAATGACATAAGATGCCTCACCCATTTCCTTCATATCAAAATTTTTAGAGAGGAATTGTTTCACCTCATGCAGCAAACCCTTATCATTGGTTACTAGAAAAATGTCATCCACATATGAAACAAGAAAACTGATTTTACTCCCACTGACTTTTAGGTATATACATTGATCCATAATGTTTTCTACAAAACCGAAAGAAGAAATTACATTATGGAATTTCAAGTACCATTGGCAGGATGCTTATTTTAAACCATATAATGAGTTCTTGAGCTTGAAAACCAATTTCTCACCATCACTAGAGAGGAATCCTTCATGTTGTTTCATGTAAACCTCCTCCTCTAGATCTCCATTGAAAAATGTCATTTTCACATCCATTTGTTGCAACTCCAAGTCAAAATGAGCTACTAATGCAATAATAACGCACAAGGAATATTTCTTCGATACAGGAGAGAAAGTCTCTGTGTAATCGATTCCTTCTTTCTAAGTGAATCCCTTAGCAATGAGTCTTGCCTTGTATCTCTTAATGTTGCCCAATGAGTCTTTCTTTGTCTTAAAGACCCATTTACGTCCAATGGCTTTTGCAGCATTAGGAATCTCAACAAGATCCCAGACTTCATTACTCTTTATAGAATTCATCTCTTCCTTCATGGCATTGTACCATAATTCTGATTCTTTGCAACTCATGGCTTGTGAAAAAGACTCAGGATCATTTTTGGCTCCAATGTTATAGTTAGATTCTTGCAGATACACAACATAATCATCAAGAGTTGATGATCTCTTTGGTCGAGTAGATATTCTTAATGTTGTACCATCGTCTTCCTGAGAAGTATGTGGTTCAACTTGTTGTTCAAAGATTCTTGGAAACTCCTCAACTACCTGATCTACTGGAATATTGTTAGCAGCTTGTGGAACTTCAACAATTGGTTGTTCAACACTAGTTTGTACTTGAGGGGTGTTGTGAACAATAACCAATCTATCACTTGAGGTGGAAGGTTGAGATTTTGAATGATCCTTCTCAGAAAATATGTTCCTGGTTTGATTGCTCCCACTGATCAAGTCATTTTCATGAAAATTTGCATTTCTTGATTCCACAGTCCTAGTGCTATGAGATGGATAATAAAATCTGTAACCTTTAGACCTTTCAACATATCCAATGAAATACCCACTAATGGTCCTTGGGTCCAGCTTCTTCTCTTGTGGATTCTATATTCTTACTTCAGACGAGCATCCCCAAATGCGCATATGTCAGAAACTCGGTTTCCAACCTTTCCATAATTTAAATGGCATTTTAGGAACAACGTTGGTTGGAACATGGTTTAATATATACACTTTTGTCTTAAGTTCTTTAGTCCACAAGGATTTAGGAAGATTGGAGATGCTAAGCATACTCGGCACCATGTCCAATAATGTTCGGTTTCTTCTTTTTGCTACACCATTCTGGTTGGGTGAACCAAGCATGGTGTATTGGGAAACAATCCCATGCTCTTAAAGAAATTTTGCAAATGGCCTAGGTTCTTGTCCATCTTCTGTGTGTCTACCATAATATTCTCCACCTCTAGCTGATCTCATGATCTTAATCTGCTTGTCGCATTGTTTCTCTACTTCAGCCTTAATGATCTTAAAGGCATCTAAAGCTTCGTTCTTTTTATGAAGCATGTAGAGATACATATATCCTGAGTAATCATCTATTAAAGAGATGAAGTATCTCTGACCATGTGAGTCCATGTCTGGACTACATATATTAGTATGTATGATCTCTAATATGTCTGAACTCGTATTGGCACCTTTCTTTGACTTGTTGATCTGCTTTTCCTTTATGCAGTCCACACAAGTCTCAAAATTAGTAAAATCCAGAGTATTAAGTATCCCTTCATTTACTAATCTTTTAATTCTTTCTATGGAGATATGACCTAATCTCTGGTGCCATAATTTAGAGGAATCTTCATTAATAACACATCTTTTAGTGCTAGTGTGAACATGCATTGAATCATAAGTGACATTGTCTTGTAAATTAATGCACTAAAGACCATTAGAAAAAATACCATTCCCAACGCAATCAGATTTATAAAATAAACTGAAGGATGTTTCTGAAAAGTTAAAGGAATATCCAAAAGGTACAAGCCTTGAAACTGAAATCAAGTTTCTAGAAAAACTTGGAACATAAAAGGTCATTTCTAATTCTAAAACAAAACCACTACTGAAAGTTAAATAACATGTTCCTATAGCTTCCACATGTGAGCCCATCTTGTTTCCTGATAAGATGCTTTGCTCACTTCCCACTGGCTTCCTTAGGTTTTGCAAACCCTACAAGGAATTCGAAATGTGAATTGTTGATCCAGAATCAATCCACCAGGTGTTAATATTGACATTAACCATATTAGATTCATAACAAACAAACAAGATTAAATTACCTTTGTCCGCAAGCCATTTCTCAAAATTTGGTGCATTCCTTCTTCATTGTCCCTTATTTTTACAGAAGAAACACTTGGAATCCTTCTTGATATCGGCTTGGGAGGTACTTTACCTTTCCCTTTCTTACTGGCTTCAGATTTGCCCTTCCCACGCGTTGCCAGCATTGCACTTTCTCCCAGTTCCATCACTAGTCTCCCTTCCTCTTGAACACACATGGTCATGAGTTCATTAATTGACCATTTATCCTTATGTGTGTTGTATGAGATTTTGAAGGGTCCGTATTGGTGCAGAAGGGTGTTCAGAATGTAGTGCACTAGGAAGGACTTTGATATTTCAACCTCGAGTTTCTTCAATTGAGCCATAGTTTCCCTCATTTGCATGATGTGCTCACGCACACCTCTCACACTAGTGAGCCTTAGGGATGAGAATTTCATGATTAGGGTGCTTGCTAGTGCCTTGTCTGAAGTGACAAATTGATCATCAATGGCTTTCAGCTAGTCTCAGACCTTTTCATGCTAATCAACGGAACCACGAATACCAGTTGAAATTTTAGTCTTAATGAACATCATGCTTAGGTGATTAGATCACTCCCATCATTCATAAAGCGTGATGTCCACTATAGTGCTGGTATTAGTGAGTGCTGGTGGTTCATCTTTCCTAATAGCATAGTCTATGTCCATCCACCCTAAATGAAGGAGAACTCTCTCCTTCTAGACCTTATAGTTATCTCCCTTAAGTTCAGGGATATCACAACGAATTTCAGAGAAATTTGTAGGTTGTACAACTGCATAAAATTAAAGATTACATGCTTATGTTAAAGTTGAGGCTTAAAAATAAAAATTCATGCTTTACCAATGTAAATCATGCTTAAAATTGAATCTAATGACATAAAAATTGCCTGTGGACTAAATTTTCAATTCAAGCAGATTCAATTATTCTTTATGATAGAATTTATCAAATTATTCACTTAATTCATAATTCTAAAGGGTATATTATGATTATAATTTGATATAAATTCTATCTTAGATTTGAACTTTATGATAAAACTATTAATTCATAATTCCTGTGGGATAAAATTTATTATATTTAGTATAATTAATTACAATTAATGTCTAAATATTCTTTATGTGATCCTAATCAATCATAATATATAATATTATTTATTTAGAGAGGTTGTGGCTATTCTCTAATCAATTGAAAATTATATAGATCAATCAAAAATTATTTCTTTTATGCATAAAATTAACTTGATATGTGAATAATTATAATTAGTATAAATAAAACTATAATATTCATGCATAACATTCAACAATGGGTCTCACATACTCATCCAAAATAGCATGTTTTAATTAGAGCAGAAATAATCAATTCATGCAAATTAAATATGACCATAGTTATAAATTTGCACAATAATTATACAGATTACATATTATTAAACCAAATATTATAAGCATAAAAATTGAGCAAAAATTAGACATATTTCCAAATAAATGCCTTAATTCAGAAAATCCTCTAACTATGGCATTGAGCCAAACAAAGCATGTCTATAAACATCAAGGCTGAGATAAAAAAGACTCTGATACCAAATATTAGCTTATTAACGATTCTATAATGCAGAATAAACACTTAAAAAGAATCAAAAACTTGAATGCCCAATAAATCATACCTCCGGCCATTGATGCTACTTTTGCTGCAAACCAAACTTTCCTCCGGTGAACCCACCTTGAAATCATTTAACAACCAAACCAATGTCTGCTCTCAACAATCGCGACAGAAAACATGAACTTAAAAGCAACGCAAATAGAGTATATATTCAAGCATCCTGGTAAGCCACGATTTCATTCAAAAGAAGGTAGTGAAAGCTGTAGAATTAGCTCTGTCCAGAGACTATCTTGAAACTTCAAGGTGTATTCTCAACGTCGATACAACCAACGATCATCAATATAAGGGTATGCTAGTAATCAAGGTATTCCAATGGCCAAATAGGTCTGAAAAGGGATGCAATTTCAGCCTATCCAAGTTCTACCCATGTGTTCCTATGAGCCGCGAGCCGTGAAGAGCACAGTAAACAATTTCTTAGGCTAACGCGCAACAGTTCAAACTGTGTGGTACTTCCAAGCTCTGCTCACTCCAACTTGATGGTGTAAGCCTGAAGGGGATTGATTTAGTGAGGTTGGCGACCAAACAAAAGTATTTATAGCCAAGCTTCCATCAAGCTTCTATTGGCTATGTGTCAAGTGTTCCACAGATCGTGGTAGAGAACTGCAGCGGGAGTAATGGACCACTCCAGGAGCTCCCAACAAGAAATTAATTTAATTTCATTTGGTTTCCATAATTTAAGGAAATAACTACAGTTTTTTCCATAATTTAATGGAATCGTGACAGACTGTTGCTCGTAATAAATTGGCAGCCATTATAGGAGAGTGAGCTTAACACAACTTTGATACCAAGAAAGATAGAAAAAGACGGAAAAGAGTATACTGTCTTTTACATGAACTTCTAGTATTGTTTAGCATTGTGACTTTCAAGAGATAACCAAAATTATTAATAAAATCAAGTAAAACTCACAACTAACTGTCCCACATTAAAATTCAGATGTAACTAACTATTCACTCCACTATTACATTATCAAATTTATTTTAAAAACATTCAAATTTCAATATAAGTTACTTTTTTCACCCCAGTTTTATTTTTTAAATGGAACAAGGAGGTTTAATTTAAGATATACTCCATTTAAAATAATAAAGAGATTAATACATTAGAAATCATTAATGCCGTTTTTCTCGGATTTATTTAATATATTATTTATAAATAATTAATTTTTAAAAATTTATTATACATCGAAAAAAATTATTATTTTAACTCGCGAGAAAAACAACAATAAATTGTAAATTTTTTTAATATTTTAAACTTAATACATAAAATAATTTCATAATGATGGAATAGTTTTTATTTATAATTAAAAATAATTAAAGAGATGAGTGCATTCAGTTTAGTTTAGCCAGATATATTCACATTTAATTTATAAAAACTTAAATAATTATAAAATATTTTTTTATTTAAAATTAAAAATGGTTATAGAAATAAATGCATTGAGTTCAGTTTAATTTAGCCAGATATATTCACATTTAATTATTGAAATTTTAAAGAGAAAAGACTATCCATTTAAGATTAAAGAGAAAGTAGTTGAAAACTTAAAAAATTAAAGTATCAATTTAAGATTGAAGTGAAAGGTTTACCCATTTAAGATATATTTAAGTAAAACAAATAATAAAAATATATATAGATTACAAAATATCAATGAAGTGGTATTGATATATGTTAAATAGGTTATTGATAAATTATTAATTTTTAAAAGTTTATGAATTTATTATATTAAATACATTAATTAATTTAGTTTTACATGTTTTTTAGTGCTTACACATCATATTAACAGAAGATATATAAACTTTATTTAGTCTTATAAATACAACTTTTCTCATATTTGTTAAAAGAAATTAAAGCTTACATATATTGTAAAAAACCAAACATTTTATTAATTAACCGATATAAATAATATATACAATTTTGAATTAAAATGAAATACATCATTTATACTTTTCAATCAGGTCATTTATGTATTTTTAAATTAAGCAAGGAATACCATGTCCTCTGAACAAGGATGTTCTAAATATTAATTTAAGCATCCAGAAAAGCTGTGCCTTTAAATTAGATTATATCAATTTCTATTTTTATTATTTTAATAACGGAAAAAATTATAATTGTCTTTTATAGCTCGTCAAAATATATTAACATTTGTGTTATAGCTATACTATCAATAAGTTAAATACAAAGAGAAACATCAAATTTTAAATATTTTATGACTGTTTTTTGTAGTTGAAATGGTTATAATATCATAACTTGTGCAGGTATTGAAGGAGTATATTTATTTTTCCATTCTCCCAGGAAAAGACATTGTAAAAGGACGAAAATCTCAATTCATAACCCGAAGCCCAGGTACAGATAGGAGTTAAAGGCTTTTTTGTTTCACACAAAAACAACATCTAGGATTCCAGTGGAATCAAATACAATGACTACCCAGAAAAAAAAACTACTGAAGCCTGATACAAAAACTCATTATTAGAAAGCAGGGTCCATATTGATGGTAGTTGTTACTCCAAGTAACCGAGGACGTTGAAGACAATGGTGGCTACTAGCTTTGAGTGAACTTAGAATTTAACAACGAGCTCGTTTCCCTTTTCTGCATGTGAGTACACCTGCGTTCTGAGTGATCGCTCCTACAAGATTACCAGGCATAGGATTTACGCTATATGTACTCAAGGTTTGAGAAACAGCTCCCGATTGTTGAAAAAATGCGCCATTGAGTAGCAGATCATCTCTTGATATCCAATTCCATAGCATCCCGTCATTACTCGCGCTTAACCGCTTCGTTACCTGGGGCAGATCAGATCATTATTCTCACGTTAAATTTTAACTTCAATGAAATTCGCACTATGTTCTATGGTTGTTACATCATTTGATAAAAAAATAGAAATTGATATTGATATGCTTTATTTGTTTGTGAACATGAATATTAGTAATCACCTCTTTAGCTCTAGGATCTTCAGGTGCCAAGAACCGGTTGCCTTGACTCAATATGGTGGGGTTACCACTTCCACCAATGGCGTACATGTGCCAATGAGTGTAGTCATTGTTTACTATATGGAAGTGCCCAAGTCGACATCTACATGCATTCATTCAATTCATCAATAGTAACTCTAACTTGCTTCTCATTAGCTTCATTAGATTCAGCTGACTGTACATCTATTACGTTTGGAAAGATAAGGCGGAGATTAATATAAGTATTTACCTAGGCATTCGTTCAACTAGACCTTCCCCAAAATGGTTGTATGCTATGGTTATTTGCATGATTTTGTCTTGAATATTATTGTCATCATGACCCAACAACATTACCTGCAGTACTCAAATACACACAAAGAAGAACAGAGTAACTACTGTTATAAATTTTCAAAAAAGAAGAAAGAAAATGATGAGAATTGATATTCTTAATGAAGGCAGGCAGACATGGGATGAGATTGAATGTGGAACCTTGTCATGGTCAGTGAAGTAGTTGTTTGAAATTGTGATTGCTGTGGATGCACTCACTGCATCAATGAGACCATCATCGCATCTGGACAACGAACAATGGTCGATCCAAATGTTGGATGAGGCAAGGATCGATATTCCATCTTGATCTGCTATCCCTCTCAAACCATAATGAGATGGAGAATCCCTCACGAAAGCGTCTGCTACTCGATTTGGTTTCTTACAGTCGTGAATGTGAATGTTGTGAATGATGATATGATTCACATCCTGAATGGTGATGCACGGACCGTTCGCTATGTGGACATTGACTCCTCGTCCATCTATAGTTTTGTAACTGTTCATGATCAGTTCCTCCTTCAGTTGGATGACCATGTCTCTCTTGAAAATAATCCACAAGGGCTCTTCCTGAATGACCCCATAACGCAGAGTGCCCGGCCTTGGATTCACTGGATCATCAGCAGGATCCCTAACAACATAAATCCTTCCCTCTCGGCCTCCAATGGCGCCCTTGCCGAATCCAACGCCACAGTCTGCGAGTCTTTTTCTGTTTCGGCGCCAATTGGGGTCCCCTATCCAACAGTCATCGATAGGGTTTCCCGTTGCGTGTGACAAAAAGGTCAGCTCTCGTCGTGTGCTGTTCATATTTCTTCAGTGAAAGATGGACAATTGTGTCATGCCATATAACCAACAACTAAATTCAAACAAAACAAAACATTCACTCTGAACAATCAACTGAATTCAAAGCAAACAAAAGAAAACTTTAATACTGAACAATCATGAAACGCCAGAGAAATGACATTAAGAATTAAATTCTATCAATCCATGTAGGGTGGTTTCTTTACTTTTCCACAGCATGGATAATGCTGCTGCTATTAGCAGGCGCTGCATCTTTTCCAAACGCCTTTGTTGCAAAACAGTGGGGTGCCTGGCCACAGATGCACATGATTCCGATCCAAATCCAAATACTACTTCGATTGGCCATCCTGCAACACCAGATCGGGTAGTTGTCTTCCCAAATAAACAACAATTCGAAATAATAAAGAAAGAGTGATGCTGCAGCTCTAAACACTCCAGTTATGAAACAAGAAGAAACCCTGGAAAAACAAATACTGCAACCGTTCTCACCTGCAGCGCATTGGGAGCGAGGAGGCAAAACTCATCAATGGCTGGCTAAGATAGGTTCGCTTCTTATAGCACTGGCTGGGCACCAAGAATCGTTCTCTTCTTATAGTACTCCAGATCTTTCACCTACATGTATGACACACAGTTTTATAAAATTCTGGACCTCTTTAACTAACGCACACTTCTATCAAATTCCGCACCTTTTTACCTGTACACGTTTCCCAACACACTAAACTCCTCGGATACAATAGCCAGCCATTAATGCAGGCATCGTTGGGCACCTGTAAATTCTATACTCAACTGTCCATTCATCCGTGACCGAGAGAGTTGACCGGGAGAGTGGGGAATGATGAGATACAACCACAGGGCGTTAGCTGGCTAAAATTTCGAGGCGTTGTTTATCGAGGGCACAATCTGGCTTGAAAGCTATTTAAATTTTAAGGTGTTGTTTTTCGAGTTCATAATGAAAGTTATTTTCACTTCAAAATTGATAATTATAATTTAGATTTCAAATTTGATAATTATAATTTAGATTTCTTTAAAATTTTGTCAGTTTAAAAAAAACATTAAAAAATTTCATTATTTTCAGGGCAAACTTATAGTTTCTTTAAACTAATCTAAATTTTGTTAAAATAGCTAATTAACTTGAGCATAGAGATCTCTATGGAATTGGACAGTCAGTTAACTCACTGTGGAGTCAAGTCGAGTTAAGTGATAGAAGAATTTAGTGTGTGGTTGCATGTCAAGTTATTTTAGCAGAGTCCTAGTTGGAAACATATAAATATCCCTCATCGGGTTCATTGTAATCAGTCAAGTCTTGTGTGATCAATAGAACAGCGACAACTAGTGTGTTTTGTGTGAAATTTGTGTTTTGGCTTTTCCGTTTTTCCATCAAATTGATATCTAAGCGTAGATCATGAGTTAAATACACTCCTAGTTCACATTGGGGAAGATTGTTAAATATTAGATAAATCAACGCTCCAATATATTTTCAAATATAAACTAACCTCCTCTCCTGAATCATTATCTCTACACCATCATTAACTAACAACTATAAAATTTTGATCTATTGTAATTCCCAACAAATTTTAATACTCATTACCAACAAATTTCAATACCCATTACCGAAACTTTCCACACGAAGATGACCCGGCTTTTCACGTGCATATGCCGTAGATGAAAGAAAAAACATAAATTTAAATGCGGTTTTGGTGTCAACTTGCGTGTTGTTTCTAAAATTTCAATTTCTAGGCATTCCACAGGCATAACCATAGGAATAACACAAAAACTGAAAAATAGCATTTAATAATCATAAAAATCATCTTCCATTTTGACCCTCAAACGCGAACAAGAATTCAGGAAAAATATTCCAAATTAGTTGACCCAAAACTTAGGGGTTCCTCAGTACAAGGTGATAATTAGGATAGTGTAGCTATGCACCAATCTTAGGTGGTTATCGGTTTTTAATTACAAGTTAAGTAGGTGATGAGTATGACAATAAGGTTTTGAAGCGTTATTCGATTGTCATGTATTAATTTGAGATTGATTTTTCACTCTTATACCATTTTTAATAACAAAAAATAAATATATTTTAATATCTTCTTTTAATAGATTTTAATTTTGGTTATAAATTTAATTTATTTAAAATATATTTAAATTATTTTTTTATTTTCTATTTAAAGTATTATATTTTTTAATAAATTATATTTATATGATTTGACATAAAATTTAATTTAAATTTTAAGTGATAATATTGCTTATTAATTATCATGTATTTTAAATTAATTTTATAAATTTATAAAACTAAATTAATATATAAAACTAAAATAGTATATAAAATTAAGATTAAACCTAAAATTAAAATAGTATAGTATATCTAATTAAAGATTAAACATGTGATTTGAGAAGCTGTTGAAATTATTAAAGTATTTAGTTTGTATTATACTAATCTAAATTTATAATTGGATTTATGTTGATAGGATTTCAAATTTGTAATTTTGTATTATAAAATATTTTAATAAAACACTTTATTATCCATTGCTCTACATCTATTAACTAATTTTAATAATATAATTATAAATTAATTATATTATTTTTTTGATACAATAAATTTTTTTATAATGAATTGATACTAGTTTTTGTTTTTTTGGTAAGAAATTTAAATTTATATATTTGTTTAGTTTTTGCTTTTTGGCATGAAATTTATATTTATATATTTGTTTTTCAATAAATATTTGAGTTTCAAATTTTATTATCTTTTTATGTATCTTAGTTATTATGAATCTTAAATATAAAAATATATATTTTTTAGAAATAGTAAGAGAATTTTTTAAAATAAAGTAATTGATGAAATACTTTATATATTTATTTACAAATTTTAAAATAAATAATGAGTTAAATCTAGTTTAAATGTTCAAGGAAACCATTTTTAACCTTATCGCTCAATTCGATTGTATTTTTCTTTTGCTAGTATCTATTTCTATTCCATAAACAAGAACTTAAACATCTATATAAAATACATATGAGCAAATAAGTATGGATAATCTATTATGATTGTAGATGCCCAAATAAACTTGTCTAAAAGGCCCACCTTGAGTAGAGATAACATTAAAAGAATTAAAAAAGAAAAACCAATTGAAGTCCTAGAAAACTAGGTAGAGAAAAAATTATGACTCACTAACAGACACGTTTTTGTAAGCTTGTTTTTTCCAAAATGAAAACTAAAACTAAGTGAACTAAAAAACTAGCAAACTCATGCAAACATGAACTAGAAGAGAAGAAACTTTGCACACCATGCATAGAAACATGAAGGTACACTTATAGAAGAATAGAGCTTGAGCCCCACCATGGTTCTTAGAAAACCATTTGCAAACAGTGAGAGGTGCCCATCCTTTCTTTTCCAACTTGTCAAGATGTGTGCGAAGTTTTTATTGTTCTACCTCTATACAAGTGAATGCATGCACTAATAACAACTTTATACATTAATACAATTCAAATGTCCTAAAAAATTTGGTTTCCTAAGTGTGAATCGAGCTGATATCCAAAATAAACTCCTCAACTTCAGTATGAAGAGGCTTGTTTGGGCATAGCCCCTTTCTATTTATTCCTCCTCTTCCAATAATTTCATTTTTTTTCCTCTTGGAAAGAAAGAGCGTGATGGAAGGACTAAGCGATATCCATGGTAATAAGCTTAGCCTCCATACAACAAGTTGGAGGTTGTCCCCAACAAGATGGAATTTGAGTCATGAGTATAAGTAGTGACCAATACATCAAACTTAAGCATGGACCAAGGTTGGAGTGTGAAAGCTACAGGTTGAATCTTCTACAAGAACAAACAATGAAGCCTAAGTAAATTGAAAACCCCTACACTAAACTAGAAAGGGAAGATGTTGTGCATTCCAAGCAAAGTTTTGTTACCTACTCTTAGCATTAGTTTTAGGTACACTAGTAATCATGGAGAGATTTGATGCTTTGCATCAATGAAACCCTTGAGTGAGTAGAGTTTTCCATTATGACCCATTTGTTGACGGTTTTGAACCCGCCAACATTCAGGGGATCTCCCCAATATGAAGTCCCAACTAGACCTCACATTGTTTGGAGTATGAGTCCCAACAGTGGTTGGTAATGTTATGCCTTGTCTGACGAACACACAGAGTGAAGTGTGATAACTTTGGGGGAAGAAAGTATGTGATCCTATGAAGAGTTAAGTGTGACCCTGCGAGGAGGTGCACCCCTTGGAAGCCTACAATAATATGTAGCTTGAAAGGAACACATGAGCAAAATGACATCACAAGCTAAGATGTGGAATAATCCACAAGTTAAAGTGATGATTTAATCCAAAAGCACACATCCAACAAGATTCATACAAATAGAAAAAAATAGTTCATAAGCATATGTGTAAGTTAAATAAAATACATCACCAATACAATAAGAATAGTCCTACCATATTAACAACATATGCATGAAAGCATGTTGGCTCTGATTTTATTATTTTAAGTGAAAGTTGCATGCATACATACACCATTGACGACCGCTAGCCCCAATAATGGAACATTACAGTTAAGAACACCTGCTTCTCCAAAGAAGTATACTCACTTTACGCTATGGAGAGGCCAAGGCTCTTCACAATACTCCCAATCTCTTTCTAAGCCTAAGCCTAGCCAAAAGCTTGTTTTATGAGTTATGAGGTTCTATTTATAACGAGGGGGGTTGACTCTTCAACTCCCCTTTGTGACCTTTGGACTACCCTCATGACTCTTCAACTTCTTTACAAAATAACACATTACATTACATTGTGTCTTTTCATATTTCAATATTGACACTTGGAATATCACTTACAACATAATTACAAATAATATTACATTTTCCACTTGTACCCATATAAGGCAAAATATGGTAGAGACAACCTAACAAGACACAACACTATGGTGCTAGAGTTTAGGATAAGTCCAACTCATCAACCTCCACTTGTTACTTCTTAGTCATGTATTGGTGCCAAGCTTGGTACTGTGTGATGGTGTCCTCAAACCACTTGACACTTGTTAGGAACTCATATTGTCCCTTTTTGACCATACATTTTTCCATGATATCATCATTTTCAACTTACATTTAAAAGTCCTTGTTAGTGTTTTAACCCAATTATCCCAAGGGTATGTAATGATTCTTCTCATCACTATATGTTTAATAATTTAGCATATAATCACGATATCTTCATAGTTAATCTTTAAATTGCTAAGTGTTGAATAGTTAGAGAATGATGTGCAGTTTGCGTTGTTGAAACAGCCTGTAGTTTGCGAGACTATTTTTGCAGTTGCTGAAACAATAGAAATGACACGCGAATCTCAAAGCTGAAACAGTTGAGATTTTCATTCTAAATTTGACAGCAACAAAGGAACCAAACTAATCACTACGGAAGCTATTACACTGGATGTAACGCCTATAATCTAAAGACACTATCACTGTAACGACATTTTGTTGACGGGAAATTGATTTCCCTATTTTTTGTATAATGGGTTAAAATAGAATTTATAATGTAAATCTTTTGTAATAAATGTCTCCTCTTTATAAAGAGGAGACATCTGCATTAGAGGTGGATGAACAGACTATGGAAAAAGGCTCAGCTGAAGGAATAGGACTAGAATTATTTTTGTAATATGACATATTGATGGATGAATAAAATTTTGTTCTGAACATCTTTTTCTAGTTCTTGTCTCCTGGGGAATCTTGTGAGAAGGACAGGGCCCACCTTCATCACAAGATTCACCCATTATATTTCTGCAGTGTGTCAAGTGTGTCTTTTATTCATGCCTTGTTAACAAGTACTGTTTGCTGAATATTGTTTATAATACCTTTGCTGAAACTCTGTTTCTTTCTCAATTGATTATTGTATTATTCAAAGTTAATTCATGAGTGTTTCACCGGTGATTAAGTTACAGAGTGAATTGGCAAGCTAGCTAATCAGAGGCAGGTGCTGGAGATTCCCGCTCTGGGGATAGGGTCCTGACTCTCTGTTACAACACAGCCATTGTTTTCCTTTGCAGATTGATTCTTTTCCATTATATGACTCTTTGAATGGAATTAAGCATTCTTTGATAGTTATCTGCAATAGAGTGTAATTGTTGTAATGCAGAGTGGAGCTTCAGTTTGTTAAAGTAAGGCGTGATTTGTTTGTACTACAAATTTTGTTTCTTTTAAAATTGAGTGCATATAGTACGTAGTTGCCTTTGAAATAACAAGACTTCCTTGGGTTGACAATTTATGTCGCACTTTGTTGTTTAATTCGATAAGCAATTAAAGTGACCAACATTTTGGCACTGTTGCTGGGGAAGGCAATTATAGATTTTAAAATTATTGATGATTTTCTTGTAGATGTGCAGGATGCATGAGAGGATGCAAGAAAACTAATCCTATAGGTGGCATGGGCAAAGGAAGAGGAGGAAGAAAAACTTTCATCGATGAGATTATTTCAAAAGCTGAGACATCCCCGAGGCTAAGCTCTCGAAGGCCACAGACTCAGCACTCTCTCCAAATGGACTACCAAACAAAGGAAGTAGTGGGACCTGAAAGGGTTGTAGAAACAATAGAACATACTAAAGAACTAGTAGAAGATATTGAAATTGAAGAACCAGTAGAGGATACTGAAATTGAGGAACCAATAGAATATATTGAAGTTGAGGAACCAGCTCAGGACATTGAGAGTCCAACGGAAAACACTGAAGACCGAACAAGTGCATCAGGAAAGCAACCAATGGATGGAAACAATGAAGGAATCTTCGGTGGAGGACGTAGGGGTGAAGGAAGAGGTGAGAATTCTCTCTCCACCTTGGAATTCCCTATTGAGGAACTTCCCAGAGGTACAACTCCTATGAAGAATATTCCACTCTCAACCCTAGCTAACTTCCATGGTTTATCCTCTGAAGACCTTGATGAGTTTCTTTTCAAGTTTGATATATTATGTAGAAGTTATGATTATGCTAATAATGCTCAAAAGTTAAAGTTGTTTCTAGCAACACTAGAAGGAAATGCACAAAGATGGTTTATGAGCTTGGGAGGTCATGTGATCACAACATGGGATCAAATGAAGGAGAAATTTCTGGCCAAATACCAAGACTATTGCTGGACGAGAGAAAAAGGGAGGAATTATACAAGATGGTTCAGAAGGAGGATGAAAATCTGGAGGACTTTGTGGAAAGACTCCAGTATAATCTGCAGAGATCTGAGCACCCTGATGTAAGTAAAGGTATTCTTAATATTATTTAAAGGGGTGAGGGATGGTTGCTTAGATATGTTAAATATGCTTGGTAAACGGGATATATCTAAAGAATCGTATGATGAAATCGTTAACCTCTGCAAGAGGTGTTCAAGAGGAGCTGAAAATAAATCAAGGAGCAGGGATAATACTTATTCAAGGGTCCAAAAATTAGCCAGTGGAGGAGCAAAAAGAGCTGAAATAGGTAAACTAGTTAAGGAATTAAACACTGAAATGTTAAGTTTTTTTGCTTCACAGATTGATACCTTGCAAGTTAAAAAGAAGTAGGCAGAGGCAGAAGCTGCTTTGGCCATTTTCTGCCCTAAATGCAGAGAAAAACACCCACTGAGGGAATGCCCAGTGGACAAGGTACCAATCTGTACCATTTGTGAGAAGGACCATGAAACTAAACAATGCCCCTCTTTACTAGGGATAAAGGCAGCGTTACAACCAACTGAGGAGGAAGCTGAAGCAGTTTATCTACTGACACAAAGGAGGAAATGGCAACCACGAGGACATGGTACGAACTCTAGTATGCCATTTAATCGTTGGAATAATTATCCTTCTTTAAGTCAAGAAAATTACCTTCCCTTTAACCAAATGCAATACCGACCCTTTAATCTAATGAATTTCCCACCCATGCAGCAAACAAACCCTCCCTTTATAGGCCCTGCAGTGTGGACTCCCTGGCTTCTACAACAATCCTATTTTAACCAATGGAACCCAAACTGTAGAGCTCAACAAACACCATTCACAAACAAATTTCCTCAGTTCCAGCAACAACTTTCTCTCCCATCAGGTACCCCACCAAATAATCAAACCATGAAGCCTCAGCTTCCTGTACAACCGAACCCTAACCGTAACAATAATAAAGCTATGTAATTCATTGACATTCAGAACCTGCCTACATGTCCTGTGCAATGTAATGATATTCATTTATGATCTGGAAGAGTAGTTGAGCCAATTATAGATGATATTACCTCTTCCGACTCTGATAAAGAAGAGACAAAAAATAATAAATCATCTAATAAGGATGCTGAAACAGTCAAGCCATCCTCTAATAAAACTGCTGAAACAGCAGAGCCACCATTCCCTGAGCATTTGGCTCTCACTAAGACACCTGAGCTGCCTGCTTTTAACCTTTTAGGGGAATTTCAGAATCTGTATGTTAAAATTCCACTTTTACAAGCACTCAGAGATATGCCAATCTATGCCAGAACCGTCAGAGACATTTTCATCAAGAAACCTGGTAGGAAGGCTAAAGATTCTCTTACAGTTCATGTGATGGGTGATCTAGCTACTTTAATGTCAGGAAAAATTCCCCCTGTAAAATATGGTGATCTTGGTCACCCCATGGTCACAGTACAGGTCGGAAAAACTATTGTTTCACGAGTTCTGGTAGACCTAGGTGTTGCTATAAATATTATGACCCTTGAAACTACACAGCTGTTGCAGTTGAAAAATGTAATTAGAGAGACACCAACTATCCTGGAATTAGTTGATCGTTCCACAATCAAACCCGAGGGGGTTATTGAAGACCTGATAATTTCGGTTGAATCTTGGAATTACCTAGTTGATTTTGTTGTATTACAGACTAAAGCAAAGTTGGGGGGGCATCCTTTGATTTTAGGGAGACCCTGGCTGGCTACAACAGATGCTTTTATCAGTTGTAGATCAAGTTCAATGACAATTTCTAATGGATGTGAAACTAAGTAGCTTACGTTGTACCCTCATGCTACACCTATGATTAACAATGATGATTCTGTATGCTTAGATTATGAGGATAATGGTACTCAACCCATTTTGACCATTGGACAAGCCTTAACTCTTAAAGACACCACAAAAGATGAAGTAATTAGTAATTTTATTTCTGAACCTTCCTCAGTTACTTCTGAAACAAATAATCAGTTAACTGGAATTCTGGATCCTGAAATGTAGAAAAAGCTTAAATCTGAAAATTTACCTCAAACATCAACTACTATCTCCTCTAAAAGCATAATAGTAGAAATTGAAGCTGGCAAAACATTGAAATTAAACCCCAATTTATCAGATGCTAAAACAAAACAGCTAATGAAGATGCTCCGTGAGAACAAGGAAGCATTCGCATGGGACTACATAGACATGAAGGGGATCTCTCCTGAATTATGTACTCATCGTATCTATATCAAGGAGGGGGCCCGACCAGTCTGTCAACCCCAGCGGCGAATGAGTCCCAATTTGAGGGAAATTGTTAAGGAAGAACTTCAAAAGTTGCTTGATGCAGGGTTTATATACCCCATATCCGACAGTGAATGGGTTTCTCAATTGGTAATAGTACCTAAGAGAAACGGGAAATGGAGAGTGTGTGTAGATTATAGAGCCTTAAATAAAGCTACCCAAAAAGATCATTTCCCCTTGCCATTTATTGATCAGGTGGTGGACAGCTTGTCAGGAAAGAAATTCTTTTCCTTTTTAGATGGTTTTAGTGGATATAACCAAATCAGAATTGCACCTCAAGATCAAGACAAGACCACTTTTACTAGTCCTTGGGGGACTTTTGCTTATAGAGTTCTCCCATTTGGACTATGTAATGCTCCAGCAAAGTTTCAAAGAGCAGTGATAGGAATATTTTATGATATGCTTAATGATTCTTTAGAGATATTTATGAATGATTTCACTCCCTATGGTGTGACTTTTGAAGATGCGCTACAAAACCTTGAGAAAGTACTTAAACGATGCATACAAGATAACCTTTCCTTGAGTACCGAAAAATGTCATATGATGATGAATGAAGGAATTGTACTAGGACACTTCATTTCATTCCTTGGGATTCAAGTGGATCCATCCAAAGTACAGGTAATTTAGATCCTTCCTATTCCTAAAACACAAACTGATGTAAGACGTTTTTTAGGACATGTTGGATATTATAGAAGATTTATCAATTTTTTTTCTAAAATAGCTTCTCCTTTGTTTGTGTTACTTATGAAAAATGCTGAATTTAAGTGGACTGATGCCTGTCAGAAAGCATTTGATGAACTTAAGCATCAGTTATCTATAGCTCCTATTCTAAGGGGACCTAATTGGGCACTTCCCTTTCATATATCCTCTGATGCTTCGGATACTGCAATTGGAGCTATCTTGGGTCAAGAAGAAAACAATCTTCCTTATGCTATCTATTTCATTAGTAAGAATATGATCCCTGCTAAGCTTAATTACACAGTTATCAAGAAAGATTTTTTAGCAGTTATTTATGCTATTAATAAATTTCAACATTACGTTACTGGTTATCCTACTTTTGTTCATACTGACCACTTGGCTATCAAGTATTTAATGAATAAATCTGTTACAAATGCTCAAGTTACCAGGTGGTTATTGTTACTACGAGAATTTGATATTACAATTGTGGATCGACCAGGTAAAGAAAATGTAGTTGCTGATTTCCTCTCTCGGATAAAAACTGATGATAATACTCCAGTAGATGATTCCTTTCCTGATGAATACTTGTTTGCAGTATCTGCTCACTCACCATGGTATGCAGACATTGCCAATTATCTGGTTCCAGGGAAGGTACCATCACACCTATCACATCTGGAGAAAAGAAAGATCATTCAACAAAGTGCTAGGTATAGCTGGATAAGTGGGTGTCCTTTTCACATAGGACTTGATCAGGAAATCCGAAGATGCATTAGAGAAGAGGAGGTTTATGATATATTGAAGGCTTCTCATGATGGCCCTTATGGTGGGCATTTTGTTGATAAGAGAACAACACATAAAATTCTCACGATGGGTTATTATTGGCCCTCACTTTTCAAGGATGCAAAGAAATATGTCAGGGCCTGTGACAGTTGTCAGAGAATGGGCCAACCCAATCACAGAGATGAAATGCCACTGACCCTCGGGTAATAATTGAACCCTTTGAAAGATGGGCTCTAGATTTTGTAGGGCCCATCAATCCTCCATTCAACCAAAGAGTTTATATATTGGTTTGCACAGATTATATGACTAAATGGGTGGAAGCTAAGGCCCTTATTGAAGCTAATGAAGAATTTGTTTTAAACTTTTTATTTGAAGAAATCTTCGTTAGATTTGGGGTGCCTAGAGAACTAGTCACAGATGGAGGACCTCCTTTCAATTCTCATGGTTTTAAAGATATGCTTCAAAAATATCATATCAATCATAAAATGACTACACCTTACCACCCCCAAGCTAATGGTCAAGTGGAAAGTACAAATAAAGCCATAGAAGCTATTTTAACAAAAACAATGAAGGAGAATAGGAAAGATTGGTCTCAAATACTGCCTAAGGCATTATGGGCTTACAGAACTACTTGAAGAAACACTATAGGTTTTTCACCCTATGAATTGGTTTATGGTAAGAGCGTTGTTTTCCCTGTGGAATTGAAATTAAAACCTGAAGAACTGCTTTAGTTGTTAACCTTGATTTGACTGATGCACAAACAGCTAGGTTGCAGCAGCTACAGGAATTGGATGAAAAAAGGTTGGATGCCATCCATCAAACAACTATTATTCAGCAGCAAAGAACTAGGTGGCATGATAAAGCTATTAAGCATAAGCAGTTCCAAAAAGGTAATTGGGCTTTATTATATGATTCCAGGTTTGAAAATTTTGAAGGGAAACTACGAACAAGGTGGCTGGGACCTTACGAGATAGATACTATTTTTCCCAATGGAATAGTAAGGCTCCTAACAATTGATGGTTCTAGAACTCCATTATTAATAAATGGGTATTGGCTTCATCTATACTAGCAACCAATTTCTAAGGAGGATTTTAAGGCCACTTGCATGGCAGATTCACATTATATCTTTTTGGGGGAGCCTCTTGCCCCTCATTGCACTTAATCTCTGCATTATATATTCTTGTATTATTATTAGATTAGATTACTTAACTAATAATCCCTATCAAGGGCTGTCATATTACAATTTCTTATTTTGTAGGTCTTAGATTTGGAGGTTGGTTGAAGGAACAATTGCATTACAAGCAGGATCAGGTTTCAGTTTGGGAAACATTGCCATTCCACTTCAATTCATAATCCATTCCCTCATACTACCCTTCAGAAAAAATTTCCTATTTTTCTTTAACAACAACATCTCTTTTTCCCGTTGTTGAAACACTAGTTTCGCCATTGCTGAAACACCAAGCTTTGCCCAATTTTCCCGTTGCTGAAACACCAAATTTTCCCCATTTTCTCTATTGTTGAAACACCAACTTTTTCCATCTTTTCGAAAAAGCATCAATTTTCCCATTTTTCCGTAATTGACGCATCAATTCCTCTAAAACCGACCAATACATATCATTTTCCATTGAGAGAATCAGCCATTCATCCTGATAATTGTGTTTCTTCACTATTACCTCCTGTGAATAGAGGAAGTCTTTCATATAAATGCCCTCATATCTTACAACCCTTTCCCATAACCATTGGTGATCTATTAAATGATGAGATTATACTTTCAGCATAACAATCGAAGGTAAAACGTGAGGTATGCGTGTTTATGTCTAAATATTAAACTATAGTTAATGAGAAGATTCTGATATGATTGTCGAAATCGCTGTACATTCCAAACTTATCATTTTAGCCGCAGTTGGGGGGAATATCAAAATTTTGCAATGATTACCTGATATTCCAATCACTGTCGTTTTTATTACAACCGTGTCTCGTCACCCCCTCTCTATCTTATTATGTCATAACCTAATTTGCAATATCTTACTCTGTCTTGGTTGCGGTAACTCAGCTCTGTACCGTGCATTTTACTGAACCAGTAACTATGGGAGGTAACTCTGTTCGAAATGAACCTGGTTAAATGGCTCTATTGGAATTACACCCAGAAGCATATCAAATTTTTCTGCAAGCAAGCTGGGTGGATTATTTCCGAAGGCTCCAAGAATTTGATTCGCAGCAAGTCCTGGAATTCGCACGTAATTTAAAGGAAGGTTATTCTACTGTTCAGGGAGTGCAAATTCTAGTAATAGAGGAGGATATAGCACAAGTTTCAGGATTACCAGCCAATGGCATCCATTGGTTCAGTCATAAACACATCATTCTGAATGCACAACAAGATTTTCGTCTACCTGGGGAGCGAATCGAACCTCAAGTCTGGGGTGTTACACTGCATTCATTACCACCTCCATGGCCAAAGGTTGCAGAGTTTGTCAAGAACTACCTCACCTACGAAGGATGTTACTAGGTAGTGTACCAGCATGACTTTGTGTTATTGAATCATTTAAGACATGGTCATTTATTAAATATGCCATACTATCTGCTTGGGTGTCTAAAGAATATGTCACATTATTCCACGAATGAAAAGTACCCACTCCTCTCCCTAACCCACCATCGCCTGGTTCAGCTTCTAATCCTGAGGGGCTTTGCCCTGTAGAATCCTCCTCCCCTTAACAACCCACCCTAGGAAGCTGCTGAAATCCCTCAACCAGCAGCTGAAAACCCCGAGGAAGCTGCTGAAGTTACTCAACCAGCAGTCGAAAATCCTTAAGAGACTCTCAAAATTTCTCAAGTAGTAGCCAAAACTCCCCAATTAAATGCTGAAAATCCCCAGCCACCCATGACAGTTAGTCCAATTGACCCCTCGATTGCATCAACCCCACCCCATAATTTACCTGGATCATCCACTCCCACTGTCCATATCCCCAGCGATGATTCAAATGACGACATTCCCTTGGCTAAGCTGAAAAGGAAAAGGAAAAGGCATGAAACGGCTGCGCCCCCATCAAAAAGATGAACAAGGGCCTCAGTTAAAGAAGCTATCACTTCTGATGTCCCTCCTACCCCAGAGAAGGCTATCTATAAAAGAAAAACCATTGCTTTTCTTGCCTCCTTACCTTGAAGACGAAGGAGGATGTCTTCCAAAGTAGAAACAGAGACCGCCACCCCAAATTCCCCACCCATTATCTTAAAACCCCATACCCCACCAGACCCCGAATCCTTACCTTCCTCACCCTCGCGTACCGAAATGTAAAATGTTTAGGATTTTGTGACATCATTCCTTTCAGAAGACGCAACTGCTCCACAAGAACCAGCTGTTGATTTATCAAAAGTAGATACCTAAGACGATGTAGAGCAGGTAGCTGTCCCACAAGAACCAGCTATTGACTCAACAGGTGTTCCACAAGAACCCCCTGTTGAGGAGCAAAAGATAGACGACCTAGAGGTAGCTGACCCACAAGAACCAACCACTAGTCCAGCAGGTGCTACACAAGAACCAGCTGCTAATGATCATGATTAGGAAATAGATCAGGACGTAGCAGCTACTGACTCAGCAGGTGTTACAGAAGAACCACTTGCTGATAAATAGGAAATAGATAATCAACATGTAGCTAAACCAGTTACTGGCTCAGCAAGTGTCACACAAGAACCACCTGCTGATGACCATGACCAGAAAACAAACCAAGACTTGGCTGCTACGGACTCAGCAGTTGATACACAAGAGCCACCTACCAATGAGCAAAGTGTAGATAACCAGGGCACTGCACAAACTATAGCCATTACAGAAGAACCAGCCACTCAGTCGGCTAATATGCAAAATTCCCATGTTGAGGAGGATATAGCTGTTACAGAACTAGTTGATGACCCAGCAGTTGCCACACAAGAACCACCTGCTAGATATACAAATAATGAAGCTGCCACCAAACAACGATCCTCCCATCCACTTGAACCAGCTACAGAGACTGCAACTTCTACAGAAGGCCCTGCCACGTTAGCTTCCCTTCAATAAGAAATGAGTTTTTGAAAGCTGAGATTTAGGTTTATAAGCAGGAGTTAATGATGGCAAGGCAAGCTTATGAAAAAGAACTTAATTTGTATACTTTAGCTCAGGTAGCATCTGCAGCTGAGAGAAGTGTAGAAAAGGATCGATACAATGAATACATGTGCAGCCAATGTGGTGATCTCTATTCTCGAGCGGGTTATAATAATCGAAGTCCCATTGCTTGAACCCAGTCCTGCATTTACTCTTGTTATAGTTAAAAAGGATCGCCCTGCTATTACACAAGAACCAGTAGGTCCTTCAAATATTTCTGAAGAATAAGTGGAACCGCAAGTACCCGAGCCTACCCTAGTCATTAAAGTTGAAAATCCTGCACCAAAGTCTGCAAAGACGGTGTTTACATAGATTGAACCTCGGTGTGCAGAGACTGTCTTCACTCAGACCTTAAGCATTCAAGAACTCAGGAATATATGGAAGAAAGAGTATGCCCTATTGCAAGAAAAGGCATTGCAAGAACATAAATCATTATGGTAGAATCATGTATATAGAAATTGGGAAGTCTTGAAACAGTTCCATGCACAGAATAAGGAAAATAAGGAGTTGAAAACTAGACTGTCTCTTATCTTTGAGTTAGCTCAAAGACTTCTGGCCACTAGGAAACAATCCTTTAACTATTATGTGTTTCTAGGAGAATGCCTAGCATTCCTCCAAGTAAAAGTAGTCAGAGATGGATGACCTCATGAGGTGTCTACACCCCAGCAATTTATTGAAACCTTTGCAGTAGCGACAGTCAGTGAACAGAATCTATTATGTGAACTCTATCTCCATAATGAGGCCATGCCGGAGGATAGAAAGCTTAATTTGATTCCTGTGGCTGGTGACATTCAGATTAGAGCCTTTGTCTCTTTTATGGCCAATTAGCTCACGTGGAAAAACACTTTCCTTTGAGCGAAACATAACGAAGAAAATCGCCTTCTGTGGATTCGAGCTGAACCAGAGAATGTTGTTGTTTTCATTACTGAACATGATCGAGTTATAAGAGAACCAGGAATGACTGAGCATATCAAAGAATTACAAGTAGTAGTGTTAGAGGAGTGTCAATAGTATGTCAAAAAGAAAGGACCTCTTGCCATACAGGCAAACAATCTGTTCTGGGAACATTGCCCTAAGGAGAGAAGGGAATACCATCCCTTTAACCCTCTTAATCTTCACGCAGCAATTTCATGAATACCTAATTACATTAAATGTGTTCAACAGTGTGGTGAAAAATTGTTGGATTATCATTTTCATTTCTCACTTCTCTAGTTTCCAGTACAACAATATAAGGCCTACTTCAAGATGTCCAAAAAGGAGGAGCTTGTAGCATGGCAGAGATTACAGAGTGTCCAGGGCTTCAGAGATTCAACTGATAGTACATTCTATACTTACTATATAAGTAATTTGCATTATACATCCCAGTACTACGATTCAGACTCAGAGTAAATGTTACATGGGGACATGCAACTGCTTCAGTTGGGGAGGATGTTAGGACCTCATATTGTCCCTTTCTGACCTTACATTTTGCCATGATATCATCCTTTTCAACTTATATTTAAAAGTCCTTGTTAGTGTTTTAACCCAATTATCCCAAAGCTATGTAATGATTCTTCTCATCCCTATATGTTTAATCATTTAGCATATAATCACGATATCTTCATAGTTAATCATTAAATTGTTAAGTGCTAGACAGTTAGAGAATGTTGTGCAATCCATGTTGCTGAAACAACCTGGAGTTTGCAAGACTATTTTTGCAGTTGCTGAAATAGTAGAAATGGCACGCAAATCTTGAAGCTGAAACAACTAAGATTTGCATTCTAAATTTGACAGCAACAAAGGAACTAGACTGATCACTGAGGAAGCTATTACACTGGATGTAACGCCTATAATCTAAAGACAGTATCACTATAACAACATTTTGTTGATGGGAAATTGATTTCCATATTTTTGTATAATGGGCTAAAATAGAATTTATAATGTAAATATTTTGTAATATATGTCTCCTCTTTATAAAGAGGAGACATCTACATTAGAGGGGGATGAACAGACTGTGGAAAAAGGCTCAGCTGAAGGAACAGGACTAGAATTCTTTTTGTAATATGACATATTTATGGATGAATAAAATTTTCTTCTGAACATCTTTTTCTAGTTCTTGTCTCTTGGGGAATCTTGTGAGAATGACAGGGCCCGCCTTCATCACAACATTCACCCATTATATTTTTGCAGTGTGTCAAGTGTGTCTTTTATTCATGCCTTGTTAACAAGTACTGTTTGTTGAATATCGTTTATAATACCTTTGCTGAAACTCTGTTTCCTTCTCAATTGATTATTGTATTATTCAAAGTTAATTCATGAGTGTTTCACCAGTGATTAATTTACAAAGTGAATTGGCAAGATAGCTAATCAGAGGCAGGTGCTGGAGATTCCTGCTCTAGGGATAGGGTCTTGACTCTCTGTTACAGCACAGCCATTGTTTTCCTTTGTAGATTGATTCTTTTCCATTATATGACTCTTTGAATGGAATTAAGTATTCTTTGGTAGTTATTTGCAATAGAGTGTAATTGTTGTAATGCAAAGTGGAGCTTCAGTTTGTTAAAGTAAGGCATGATTTGTTTGTACTACAACTTTTTTTGCTTTTAAAATTGAGTGCATATAGTACATAGTTGCCTTCGAAATAACAAGACTTCCCTGGGTTGACAATTTATGTCGCACTTTGTTGTTTAATTCAATAAGCAATTAAAGTGACCAACAACACTATCTTGCTGGAAGAAGACTCTAGCCTCCATGGCATCCGAGTACACTATCTTGTAACTTGTGGTGAACTCATTTTGAAGCATGATAAACATTGTTTTGAATTTTATAGGACCCTCGATGAACTTGTGTATGTTGTGTGTGCTCAGATCCAAGTCTTCCCTCATGGCATTCTATGTAGCTACTCCAAGTGCTCTTTAACCTCCTGTCAGGCTTGGTTCTTGAGTTTAGCTTAGGTGAGGGAACTGATTGATAAGATCTAGTGTCTTCTCATTAAGACATCCAAACTACTATACAACCACCCACATGAGCCATGTATGTTGCCAATGAATGAGGCCAGTTGCTCGTTGTTCTGAAAAAACATTCAAAACTTCGCTTTATCCATCTCTACATGTAGCTTCATTTTATTTACTAAGTCAAGCAGGGACCCTTTGAACCGCATTATCCATTCTTGTACTATAAAAACCTCTCCTCTAATTTTATTTCCAATTTTAACAATAAACACCTTTCATCCACCCATATAAATATACCATATGCACTTTGTGGATTCAGATCTTTCTCCCCTATTTCCACTCAACTTTTATCCTTATTTCTGAATTGTTATCCTATCCCTTCTTTGTGAGTTATTTTCCTATCCCTAGCTCTTCATTACCCTTACATGGTTTGATTTTATTCACCATTTATTAAACTATAACATGACATCCTATCTATAGCTAACCTTAAATCGTGGTTGGTGAAAAATTTCATTTGCAAGGTTAAGTGCTCAATATTGGTTTATGGTTCAAATGTACAATGCAATGTTAATTAACTTGGGCTTGGGTCCACATTAATTTATTATCCCCTCCACTTGCCAACATCTCCTCCCTCGTACTACGCAGTCCATTGCATTCCTACCTCCTACTCCAGGTCAAATGGGTGCGCATGGAGATGACCTGTGTTGGGATTAATGAATGGTGGACATTTGTTACGTGTTTTCAACGGCTCAGATTTGTTTTTCTCCTCTTTAGTCACACCCTAACCCTAAACCTGTCTCATTTTGTCATTCTCTTGTTGCACAACACTCTGCTTGGTGGTGTGAAGGTTTACTGCAAACTGTCCTGTGTTAATGGAACTATGAATGAAAATCAATCGAGTCTCGTGTATCCATGGTAAGGTATTCAACCTTCTTAGTAATTCTACAACTTACATGATTTCCTTTTGGTTTATTATTTTTGTTGCTAGTTATGCTTGATGTCGTTTGGGTTTGGTGTTTGTTAACATGGATTTCTCTTGGCGAGTGCCATGTGGTTTTAGCACTAGCAGTGTGAAGGGAAATCCTCAGTCGTCACCACTGTGGCCACAACTTTTAGATCTATGTCCTAACCCTACACTTAGTTGACATACATTGATATTTTTGTACTTGGTGATGTAATGGGCATCAACTAATTCCATCCCCAAACGTTCATGTGCAAAAGAGAGGGTATCTCCATGTGATGGAGACAACCCAATGCTTGGTTCCCATGTTGATTAACATTAGATTTACAGGTATGAGTCACAGCACGAGGACCCACTTTCCTGCATCTTACTCGGTTATGAAATCTATTGTTAAATTTCTTAATCCCTGCGCATAGGGTGGGAAGAGCGAATAATTGATGGTTAGAATTTGGGGTTTCACTTTTTTTCTTGAGTTTTTGTTCTGGTTTCCTGTTTGCACTTTGATCTTCTCATTCCAAGTTATGTTGTGTTTCCACTGGGTTTTTCTTGTGACCCTAATCTTGTGTTAGGATATTCTGACACATAGGAAATAATTAAGTATAACTTGGTCTAGTGTATAGTTAGGTAATGTATGCTTCTTTAGTATTTACATTTTGTAACTTACAATCAAATGGTGACGATATGTTCTAGACATGAAGTGATTCAATGGTTCATTCTTTCGTCAGTATTACTGACACTTCATCTGTGGCTTAACACCCGAATGGTCCATGATCTCTATTTAAAGAGCATGGAGGGTCATTTTTATGGTGGTCATTCATGAGAGAAGCTTATGTAAATTTTATTTCTTTTACATTAATAAATTACGTGAAGTAGCCACTTTGGCTCAGGTCATGGACTGTTTCCCTCTTTGAGGGTTTTAAGCATGTCAATAATACTGGTGTACTGATATGTGATCTATTTGTGAGAGGTGCCCTTTGGCATTCTATCTAAGTAAGTTACCTTGTAAATTCCTACATGATACCAGAGCCATTCGAGGGATGCATCTGTTTGTGATCCAAATCTAAAGACAATACAATTGCATCCAACTACCGCTTCCAAGATCTACTATTTCTAATCACTTTTGGGCTAAGAGAACTGCTCTATTGTGTTAGGAGCATCCATTCCAATGAGGAACCCTTTTGTTTGACACAAAAAGGTTCCTGTAGCCCTAGCTACATCATTTTTAAGATATGGAGATATATAGTCTTTATTTGTAGTTATAATTATTTATCTCTTTATCTATTTTGGTTTATAGTGATATATAATTTTTTTTATTACCAGATCTATACTTTTCATTTCTATGTATGCTATTTGACTCACGATTCTATGCGATATTGGTAAACCAGCAACAAAAAGAAAGGATTTTTCTCATGTGTATGCTCTTTTCCACTGCGCCACGCTGTGATCTTGGAAAATCAGAAACATTGAGGAAAATATCTAGTTTCTAGCCAAATCTAACTCTAATTCACAAGGATTGGAAACTTTTTCTTGTTCATTTGGTTTCTGTTTTTTTTTTTTTTTTTGTAGGCAAAAAGGGGTTTTTCACATAAGCATGCACCCTAAAGCTTCAATGAGCAAAAAAAATGAAATTATAACAATTATAAAAAAACTCCTTCCTCCTTTCCAACAATTACTAATATTTTAAACTAGCTCACTTGGTCTAAAGTTACTTTACAAGAATGGAGGTCTTGGGTTCAAGTCTTTCTTTTTCTTGAGTTACTTTTTGAAAAAACACATAACTTATGTTTTAAAGTTACTTTATGTAAAAGTGTTATCAGCCATTATAGAAAGTGAGTCACTTATAATTCTAAAGTCACCTTATCTTTTATTTAAGTTACAATTTAGTGGATAATTCATAAAGTATAATTATAAAAGTGACTCACTTATTTATAAAAGTGGGTCACATAAAGTAATCATTTTTTAAAAGTGAGCTAATTAGATTAAGTTTGGAAAGGGGGGAGGGATTTTTTTTTTAAATATAACATTATCATCAACTTCCAAACATTCACATGGTTCATTTGCATCTTCAATAATGTTTCTTCAAAAGGCCATAACTTCTTCATCCGGAAACCATTTTCAGAGCCTTTTCTTTTAGTCGGCCTAATTTTTTGAGATATTTCCATTGGAACACTTAATTTCAGCATCTACAACTTCAGTTTATTTTAAAATGAAAAGTTCATGCCTATTTATTCTTGACTACACCTACTACTTCTAATGGCTATCTTACATGGTGGATTTACTCAAAAGCAAAGGTCTTTGTAGAATAGCCTCAGGAAAAGAGTCTAAACCTTCAGATGAAGATAAGCAAGTCAAATGGGAAAATAAGAAAGATCAAGCCCGTGGGTTGATAAGGATGTTGATTTCTCTAGACCTTATATTCCTTATAGCTCAAATTGATACCCTCGATGAAACAATGAGAAAGCTCGGTAATGTTTTTCGAATTAAAAATGAAATTAGAGCCCATCAACTCGAAAATGAGTTGCTTACATTGGACCCCAATATTTTTTCTTAAATTGAAGATTTTTTGTCCAAGTTCAAGACCCTTATACTTCTCTTGGAAGGTGTTAAGGTTAAGAAATAAGATGGTATCCTTATTTCCATTCTTACTAAGTTAGGATTAGCCTACTCTGGGTTTGTTTCGACCTTCCATTCTACTAGAGAAGCCTTTATTTGTCAAGGAAAAGCCTACAACTTCCCCTCTTTTGATGCCTTTTGTTATTCTTTAATAACAAAACAAAAAAAACTCTTACATCTTGGTTTTCTTAATACTGGAAACTCTTCTAAGAAAGCCTTAGCAGCCCAGCAACAACCAAACTCAAAGAATCTTAAGAGGCAGTATCCTAAAAAGAATGGTCCTAAACCAAACAAGGGTCCTAAGCAATTTCAGTCTCAAAGTGATAAATCAACTCAAAAAAATGATAAGGAAAATAAAAGAAAAGGGAAGAAGACTGATAGACATTGCAACTTTTGTAATCATGTTAGCCACTCAGAATCCAAATGCTTTAAGAAGTTGAAAGCCATGGAAGCCACCATGAAGAAGCATAAAATCCATTTGGATCACTCTTCAACTCAACTTCATATTCAAGAATAACACTTTCTACATCTGGTTGTCAACCATCTCGGTCCAGTTTTGTACTAAATGTATCTTCTTCTACTCCTTCTCATGAGTGGCTCATTGATTATGGAGCTTCTTATCAGATGACAAAAACCAAAGCCATTTTTTCTTCTTTAAATGATTGTAACACCAAAAAATATATGTTGGTGATGATAGATCTCTTAGTGTTGTAGGGATTGGAACTATTCATCTAGAAAATGTTCAATTTAATGATGTAATATGTGTTCCTACCTGATCATGCAACCTTCTATCTGCATATCCGATAACTCATTTAAGTGAAGGTAAAATTGTTGAATTTTCACCTCATGATGTTGTAATTAAGGACCTAAGAGACCCTAGACAAATTTTGGCTACTTGCATTGTTGTGATTCTAAAAGGTCATGTATATGTTTAACAACTTTGGGTCATCAAATCTTCCTTCAATATTTTTTGCTCATAATGATGAGGTGAGCAAACTTTGGCATGAGCGATTTGGTCACTTAAACTATCACTCCCTTCAAAATATATGTAAAGAACATATGGTGACAGGTGTTCCTATGTTATCTTGTAGAGATGGTGTTTGTTCCAGATGTGTACTCAGAAAACATCATCGGGATAATTTTGAAAAATGTGCCTCTTGGAACGCCTCAACCTCTTTACAACTTGTGCATAGTGATTTATGTGGTCCACTTCCAGTTGTTTCATTCTCTGGCTACATGTATTTCTTAAATTTAATTGATGAATTATCCATACACACTTGGGTATACATCTTAAAAATCAAGAGTGAATTATTTAACCTATTCATGGATTTTAAGGCCTTTGTTGAGAAACAATCTTGATGTCAAATTCTTAAGCTTAGATCTGACAATAGTAGAGAATATGTTAACAACAAATTCGTCACCTTTTTCACTGAGCATTGAATTCAATTGCAACATATTGTTCCATATACTCCACAAAAAATGGTGTAGATAAAAGGAAGAATCGCACCTTAAAGGAAATGGCTAATTGTATGGTTCAATTTAAAGGACTTAGTCTTAATTTTTGGTCAAAAGCAATTAAATGTTCAAATTACATACTAAATCACACTCCTACTAAGGTATTAAAGAATATCACTCCAGAAGAAGCATGGAGCTCAATTAAACTAGATGTAAGTCGCTTTCGTGTTTTTGGAAGTGAAGCATGGGCCCATATTCTAAATGTGAAACATAAAGCCTCAGAACCTAAGAGTGAAAAAATTACTTTTGTTGGATATTCTGAAGATGTCAAAGGATATAGACTTCTTCAACCTAAATCCAAAAATATTATCATTAGAAGAGATGTAAAGTTTCCTGAAAATATATTGACCTATGATCGTAGTTTGATGGATGTGCCACCTCTCTCTATCCCTTCTGATTTTGAAAATATTCCTTCTTCAGATGATGATAGTGAGGATGAAAATCCTCCCCCATGATCTTGAGATATTCTTTCATCTCCTCGGCTTCCAAAATGGGTCTGTGCTACTTGGTATGTAGCAGGTGCTCTTGCGGGTGATCCTACAAATCAACGTCGTATACATTCTGAGTTCCATAGAACCTCTTCTTTACTAGCTCAAGTTTCAGTGAATTATAATCCTAACACCTTTGCAGAAGCTTTAGGCCATCCAGATTGGGACGCAACTATGAATGAAGAATATCGTTCATTATTGGAAAATGATACATGGGACCTTGTTCCTCTTACAAAGGGATGAAAACTTGGTAGATGCAAATGGGTTTACAAAACGAAGTTTGGACCACATGGATAAGTTGATCAACATAAAGCTCGTCTTGTTGCTAAGGGTTTTACACAAGTTGAAGGCATTGATTATACTTAAACCTTCTCCCCTGTTGAAAAAATGAACTCTATCTGCCTAGTTCTTTCCCTTGCTTCCACTTTCAAATTGGAATTCCATCAGATGGATGTCAAATTCGCCTTCTTGAATGGGGAATTGCATGAGGAAATCTATATGGAACAATCTCTAGGATTTATACAAAAATACTCTATCCTTGTATATTGGCTTAAGAAATCCATTTATGGTCTCAAGCAAGCCCCTCAGCCTTGGTATGTCAAAATGGATAGCTTTATTTTGGATACTGGATTTTCTAGGTGTCATTTTGACAATACTGTCTACACCAAGAAAGTGGGTAAGTCTCGTATCATTCCTGTTCTTTATGTTTATGATATTATCCTTACTAGTAGTGATCAAAATAAACCATGTGAAGTCTAGCCTTAAAACCCAGTTTGAAATGATAGACTTAGGACACTTGCATTATTTTCTTGGTCTTTCAAGTCTTGCAATCAAAACAAGGTATTTCCATTTCCCAGTCCGAGTATACATGTGATCTTCTACACCACTTTCACATGGAAGACTATAAGCCATCCCCTTCTCCCTTTCAGTCTTGAATCAAACTTTTATCACTTTTACTTCCCCTAAAGTTGATGCTACCTTATACCATCATCTTGTTGGAAAAATTTGTATTTGACCCATACCCATCCCAACCTTTCCTTTATTGTTGGACTTGTTGCTTGATTTATGAAAAAAACACATGAAAGTCATTAGAAAGAAGCTAAAATAATACTTCATTATGTTCAAGGTATAGTTTAGTTTGGGATTCATTATAGTGCAGAAGCATCTCCTCTATTGGTTGGTTTCATTGATTCTGATTGGGTTGGTGACCCTCATGATCAGAATTCTACTGTAGGTTATGTCTTCAATCTTGGTTCTGGACCTATTACATGGGCTTGCAAGAAACAATGTTCCATTTCTCTTTATTCAGTAGAAGCAGAGTATTGTGGCACTATTGAAGCAAGTAAGAAAGCTTTGTGGCTTTGTCAGATCCTGTTAGAGTTTGGTTTTTAGCAGCAGTATCCGACTACACTTTGGTGTGATAATCAAAGTGCCATCCAACTATGCAAAGTTCCAATCCAACATCAGTGCATCAAACACATTGAAATTCACATGAACTTCATCAGAAAGCTCATTCATGACCATGTTCTTGAAGTGCAATATTGTCCAATCGATGATAAGGTTGAAAACATCTTTACAAAGGATGTCACAGAGGCGAAGTTTACTAAACTTTGATTTATGGTTGGAGTTCAAGAAGTTGTCACTAAGGGGGGATAAGCTCTAATGCCTCCTTCCTTCTCCTATTTTGTTGTCTTTGTACATCCTTCAATCCTATCCCATGTTGTTCTTAGGGGGGATGTTAGGATGTTCTGACACACAAGAAATAATTAAGTATAACTTGGTCTAGTGTATAGTTAGGTTAAGTGTGTTTCTTTAGTATGTACTTTTTGTAACTTACAATCCAATGGTCATGATATTTTCTAGACATGAAGTGATTTGGTGGTTCATTCTTTCGTCGATATTATTGACACTTGATCCATGGCTTGACACCCGATTGGTCCATGATCTCTATTTAATGAGAATGGATAGTAATTGTTCTAGTGACCGTTCATGAGAGAAGCTTATGTAAATTTTCTTTATTTTACATTAACAAATTTCTTGAAGTTGACGCGTTGGCTCAGGCCATGGACTATTTTGCTCTTTGAGGGTTTTAACAACATCAAGAATACTAGTGTACTAATCTGTGATCTATTTGTGAGCAGTCTCATTTGGTGTTCTATCTAAGGAACTTACCTCGTAAATTCCTACATCCTTGATTTTGTTGGCAAGAATGATAATACTACATTCCAGTGTATATATGTTAACGTTAGTTTGGGCTTCCATCCTTTCAAAGTGGCTAGTTAGCAATTCCTCCATCGATTTCTATCTAAGATCTATTCTCGCTACTATCTAGGAGGATTTTATAGCTTATTTGTATGTTGATGATGACCGAAAAGGGTTTATTTTCTCTTGTATAAGATTGTTTATTTCTTTTATTTTCCTAATATTATACTATGACATCTCAAAATTATATCTCATTCATAGTGCTACCTTAGCGACATGCTTAGATCTATTATAGAGTTGTTATGTACCACTGTATGAAAAATTTCATATTCTATGTCATAATTTCTATTAAATTTAGTCTGTTAATTATTCTATTCTTTAGAAATTATTGCATGGTTTCTCGTGTTCTTGTGATGTTTCAAATTTCTCATCGAGAGCTATGCAAGCTGGGTAATCATGGGTTTTTATACTTTAATAATTTTTCTTCAGATGTGTATATACTGGATTCCTTTCATTACTCTAGTTTGTTTCAACTATGAGTATGCCTTTAATTGATTATATTCATCATTATAATTTAATTAAGTAGTAAGAACTTAGAAGAGAAATCTAGGTACTTTCATTTTCAATTTATGATCATAGTTGTATGGTTTGCTGTATTAAGATTTACTATGCAACTAGCTTTTAGATGTACCTACATGCATGTCAATTTTAGGCTTAATAGGTTCTCTCCTAATGCATTGTCTCATGACTATTTATGTGAAGATATTCCAGCTTATATTTGACGCTTGATTCTGTGATATGTTTTTGGTTAAATGAGCTTCTACCTATACATAGCAAATACTTTAGTATGGAATTATATTAATGCAATTTCCTTTACCTGGTACTTAATCTATCAATTGTGTACAGAGTGGTTAAATTAGTAGTTCAAAATCGCACAATTATGACATATAATTATACGAACGGATATTTTAATGATAGTTTATATCATAGGTTCTCATTTATTCCTTTTTGTTGTATGGGGTGTTGTATGTTTAGGAGATTGATTTTCAATATTATATTTCAGCCAGTCCTATACTTCTCATTCAGGCTGTATTTGGTAATGTAAGAGTGAAATGGTTATTCATTTTTGTTTTATGTTGTCTCATTTATAATAAGCTCAGATCATCTTTCTTGTATGTTGACATTGCATGCCTGGTAATTTGTTAACCGTTAAGAATCAAGTATTCCTTAGCTCCTCTACATACATGTGGTCGACACATAGTGGGGATCCTCAAGGAAGGGAACTTAGGCTTCTACAATGATTTCATGTACCCATTGTATACACCCTTGCTGCAACTCCTATAGTATCTAAATATCTCCCTTTGGAGCATTAAATGACAAGGACTACAATTATAGTTCTAATACTCCAGCTCGATCCTGCCTTATAATACCATCCCAAAACTAACAACAGAAAGGATAGAAGCCTTGTACTTCATATAAAAAATAGAATTAGTCTAATTCCTTACTATTCACATAACTAGACAACATCAAAATCCATTCATGATATATAACCAACCTTCCTTGCTTTCAATGGATAGTAACCACTATACCAGTTCATTGATGCCTCAAATTGTTCTAAATTTTATCACAACAAATTATATCTATATCTATATCTATCTATCTATCTATCTATCTATCTATCTATCTATCTATCTATCTATCTATCTATATATATATCTATATCTATATATATATATATATATATATATATATATATATATATATATATATATATATATATATATATATATATATATATCTTAGAAACAAGGGGAATGCATCGATATTCCACAAAAACAATGAATTAAGCATTTCAATAACTTATAATCAATAACCACATACATCTATTGAAGGTAATTCATAATCATGCTTCAACATAAATCAGAAAAGAAAAAACCAGTTATTTGTCACACTAGAAAACTTGCACTAGAGAAGACACTGTTACCCAACCATGAAATGCCTCAAGTTCTCTTCTGAGGTCGATTGTCCTTTCCATAGAATCAAAAACCTCTGTTGATTCTCTCCTTGGGTAATCATTACCCTTCTTCATGATATTGTTTCCAATTCAGAGGTTTGTTTCTTTTGTAAGCTTTATCACTTTCTTGCCTAGGCTTTTTCTTTTAAATCTCGCCTTTCTCACCCATGGTGCTTTAAAGGAAAGCAATGTTAGCCCTTTTCTCCAGCTAAGGTTTTTCTAAGGGAATTTATCTACCTCCCTTGATCTTATCTAAAATATTTAAAGATTCTAATCATGAAGAATTAACAATGTTATCTCGAATGTCTTTTCTAAGTGCAGTTATTCCTTAAACATTAATTTATTTTATTAATAAGACAATATTTACAATAATTATTCCAATTTTTTGTCTCCACTGCCATTTATTATACACATACATTAAATAACAACATCTACTAGGTGATGTCACATCCTCCCCCCCTTATTTTCACACTGTCCTAGGTGTTTACTTCATATGTGTATGGAAAAATGATGGAAAATATTTCTGCATCTCGTCCACTCACTCCCAAGTGGCCTCCTAAGTGGTATAGTGCTTTCATTTCACTTTAACCTGAGAGAGGGATTGATTCTAGAGACAGATTTCTTTCCGATCGAGAATGCATAGCGGTTCAGTCGTGAACTCTCCTTTGAGCTCCACCTGCAACATTTTCCAACCAATAATATAAGAGAGAAATTATGTACATGCTTCTTTAGCAAGGAAACGTGAAAAACATTATGAACTTTAATGTGACCGGGGAGAGCTGGTTGATAAGCTATAGGTCCTATTCTGTCCATAATTTCAAATGGCCCATAGTAGTGGGGTGCAAATTTTGGGCATGAACCCATTCTCAGTGTTCTTTTCCTTGGTTTTACATGGATGTACACATGCTCCACATTCTTAAATTATTTATGTGTCCTCTTTTTGTTGGCATAACTCTTTTACTGATCCTGGGTAGCCTTAATATTCTGTTGAATTCTTCACACTATCTGTTCCATTTCCTATAATGTATCCAGTCCAAGAATTAGTTAGTCCTCTGGTTGACTCCAACTAAGAGGTGTATGGCATTTTTTGTCATACAGGGCTTTGAATGGGTTTATTATGATTGTTGTCTAATAGTTGTTGTTATAGGAAAATTCAACCAAATGTAGAAAATCTTCCCATCTTGTTGGTCGATCACTCACATACATTCTAACGATATCCTCTGAAATATGGTTGGTTATTTTCTTCTGACCATTGGTTTAGGGATGATATGTAGTACTAAAGTTTAACTTGGTACCCAGGCTACCAAACAATTCTTTCCAAAAGTTGGAATTAATTTTCACGTCTTTGCCTGACACTATCATTTTAGGAACCCCGTGAAGTAAAAAAATTTCCTTCATAAAAATCTGTGAAATTTGTGCAGTGCCAAAGGTAGATTGTACTGGTAGAAAATGGGTTGCTTTACTTAGCAGATCCACAACCACCATGATAGAATCATGTTGTCTCTTTGTCCTAGGTAGTTCATTATGAAATCTAAGGAAATGAGTTCCCATTTCCATTCTGGAATGGGTAGTGAGTTTAGTAACCCGGCCAGGTGTTGGTGTTTCACCTTCACCTATTGACACTGTAAGAATTTGGTTAAAAATTATACTACATCCTTCTTCATTCCTAGACAGAAAAATTCCTTTCTTAAGGTTGTAACCATATTTTGATACCCTGGGTGTCCAACATAAGGCTTTTTATGATATTCATCAAATATCAATTGTTTTAGTTCTTCCACTTTAGGAATATATAATCTGTTTCTATACACAATAAATTTTAAGAATTTTCATTGTATCTTGAGACATCGATTTTCTGTAATCTTTGCTGTAATTCTAGATACCTTGGGTCAACAAGTGTATCTTGTCTGACTTTCTGAAGAAAATCGGTATGAACACTACAACCAGTTTAGTTCATTAGATTATGTGCATGTCTGCTCAAATAATCAACTATCTTTTTCTCCTTCCCTTTTATATCCCTTATGTCAAAGTCAAACTCGCCAAGAAATGCCATCCACCTAGCATGCTTAGCATTTAAATCTGGTTGACTAAAAATATATTTGAGACTGATATGGTATGTGGTTAGAATGAATTTCTTTCCCAACAGATAATGCCTCCACATTTTTAATGTGTGTATAACCACGACTAACTCCAAATCATACACTACATAATTTCTTTCATGTCCCTTTAACTTTCTGGATTCATAAGAAATTACTAAGTTACCTTGTAGCAACACTCCTCCTAATCCCTCTATACTAGCATCAGTACACACTGTGAACTCTTCATTTAGATCTACAAGTTTTAGAATGGGTGTTGTGGTAAGTAACTGTTTGAGTTTATCAAAGCTTCATTGACATTATGCAGTCCATTCATACTTGACTCCTTTCCATTGTAAAGAGGTGATGGGGTGAGCTATTTTTGAGAACCCTTCAATGAACCAATGATAATATCCTACCAATCCCATAAAATACTTTACAACAGATACATATTTCGTTACTGGCCAGTTCACCATAGCCTTCACCTTCTCTGGATCCATAACTATCCCCTCCTTAGAAATAATGTGACCGAGGTATTATATCTTAGTTTCGTAAAACTCACATTTGTTCTACTTGGCTTATAGATGATTCTCCCTTAATCTTTGAAAAACCAATTTTAGGTGCTCCTTATGCTCCTCCTCATTCCTGGAGTATATTAGGATATCATCAATAAACACTAATACAAATATGTCCACGAATTTGTTTATTATGTTGTTCATTAGACACATAAAATTTGTCGTGGGTTAGTAAGGTTGAATGGAAATGCCACAAACTCGTAATGTCCATATCTAGTTCTAAATGTTATTTTATGGACATCTTCTGACTTGATTCTCAGTTGATGATAATCGGTTCTCAAATAAATCTTTGAGAACATAGTTTCCCCTAGTACTTGGTCAAATAAATCGTCGATGCAAGGCAACATGTACTTGTCTTTGATAGTTAACTTGTTCAATTGGTGGTAATCAATGCACATCTTGAATGTGCCATCCTTTTTCTTAACAAACAACAAAGGTTCCCCCGAGGGTGACATGCTTGGTCTGATATAGCCCTTGTCTAATAGTTCTTCCAACAACATTCTTAATTCCAGCAGTTCATATGGGCTCATTTGGTAAGGAGATCTAGACATGGGTGCTGCCCCGGGTACCAAATCTATGGTGAATCTATTTCCCCTTGTGACGGTAAGTTGGGAATGTCATCTGGAAATAGATCTCAGAATTCCCTAATGACAGGTAAGGTATCCAGGGTCAGTTCTTATCCTTGTTGTTTACCTTCCTCCACTTGTACTAAATACAACTGACATCCTTTCCTCACACACCTTTTCATTTGCATTGTAGAAATTTTCCACACCGATACAAGCTTAAACACTCCTTGAATAATTTGGTTTTGTCGGTGTTGTCCTACACAACTTATTATTTATGTTAAACAATTTATTACTACTCCCTGTTTCTCAAGCCAATCCATGCCTATTAAAATGTCGTAGGAACCTAAGGGAATAATATTTAGATTTATTGTAGTTGCATATCCATGTAAATATAAAGGACATTGTTTAAATTGATTAGTCACTCTTCTCTTAGTACCCGTGGCCAGTTGTACTAACCACGCAATTTTGTATTTTTTAGTTTTAAGAGAGCATTTTTCTACCATATGGGGTCCAATATAGCTCAAACTAGCCCCAAGGTCAATTAAAATAGAAACAGGTTGGTTGAAAAGAATACCTTCAATTTCAATCATTGTTGATTGATGTTCTACCTATCGATCTTCTAGTGTAGTGCTTCTCCTGGTAATACTCCGAACAATGTCATTCACTTTGGTAGCCTCTTGCACAGTATGAAGGTTGTGCACTGATCAAGGATTGTGGGGATAGTCCCTCAACAAATGAGGCTCGCCACATCCACAACATTCAAGAGGTTCTCTTTCCTTTCATCCTCGATTATTCTTTCCATCCAAGTTCATAGTCCTTGATCCTACTTAGGATTGTGCCGAAGGGTTTTTATTTCCGTGCTAAAATTTTTCCACGCATGATCTTTCCTAAAAAAGAATTTATATGTTGGTTCTTGTTGTTTTGTGCTAATAGAAGTTTTAGTTTTTTCCTTATTTGTCCAAAATTTTGAATTTCCTTCTCTATTTCTAAACTCTTTATAACACAGTCTAGATTTTCTAACTCCCTCCTCCATGGTTTTCGACTCATCAAACTCAATACATTCCTTATACATGGTGGGTAAGCAATTTGCAAAACATTGCTCCTTATCTTTTTCCTCCTTAATGTAGGCTACATAGTGCAGGAAATTGGTGAATTTTACCACAAATTCATCTATTGAGAGTTGTCCTAACCTAAGTTCATGAAATTCCTTAGCACAGTTGTCATAATACTTCTCACTTAGGTATCCATTTTTAAACTGCTTATGGTATTCTTCCCATGACATAGTCCTTCATTGGAGTAGATGCACTCCTTTAAATTCATCCCATCAAGAGATGCCTTACACTGTAGTTGGTAAATAACCAATCTAGCCTTCAAATTACTCATGTACTCATATACCTAAAAATATTTGGTGATGTTTAGCAACCACGATTCTGCATCTTCTTTTTTTCCCCATCAAAAGTAGGGGGTTTGATCTTATGAAATTGTTGTTGTAGTTCAATTTTCTTCTTTTTCTTATGATTTCGTGCATAAATTCTATCACACTCACCCCTATTTCTGAAGGTTCTAACTCCATGCCCCTTTTCCCTATTTTCTCTACTTCTGGTTCCACTGTCTTGTGACTAGATTTTTTGGTCAATCCCCTAATAATTTCCTCTTGTTCCTCACTGGCTTTCAACAACCACTCATTACTACTTCTGAGTTGCACCAATTCTTGCTGCAATCTCTTAACGACTTCCAGAAACTAGGCATTTACTGGGGTAACCCCCTCTCCTAGTTCAACATACAAATGCCCACTCCCAGCATTGGCTGGAATTTCGTCCTCCATTTAATTTGCCTTTCATTTCATTTACACAGAAACTTATTTAATACCTTTACTGTATTACTTCAATCTATATATATATATATATATCTAATAAAATCTAATACTTGTCCCTTTATTTGCTATAATAGATTCGGGGCCTAGTGGTGTTGTTGGGCTCTGATACCATATGTAACAAACCTCCTGTATAATATATTTTTTCCTATTTTAACAATAAACAACTTTCATCCACCCATATAAATATACCATATGAATATTGTTGATTTGGATCTTCCTCCCCTATTTCCACTCAACTTTTATCCTTCTTTGTGAATTTATATCCTATCCCTTCTTTGTGAATTTCTTTCCTATCCCTAACTCTTCATTACCCTTACATGGTGTGATTTTGATTCACCCTTTATTAAACTATAATATGACATCCTATATATATCCAACCTTCCATCTTTGTTGTTGAAACATTTCGTTTGTAAGGTTGAGCACACAATCTTGGTTTATGGTTCAAATGTGCAATGCAATGTTAATTAACTTCAGCTTGGGACCATGAAATTAATTTAATGTCCCCTCCACTTTCCAGCGCATCATCTCCATTACTACATGGTCCATTGCATGCCTCCCATCTGCTACAGGTCACATGGGTGCACATGGCGATGACCTGTGTTAGGATTAGTGAACGGTGGACATTTGTTAAGGGTTTTCAATAGCTCAGATCTATTTTTCTCCACTTTAGTCGCACCCTAACCCTAACCTACTCTCATTTTGTCATTCTCCTATTACACAATTCTCTGCTCGACAGTGTGATGGTTTACTAGAATATGGGCTAGGTTAGTGATGATATGAATGAAAATCGAGGGAGTCTGGTCGCTCCATGCTCAAGTATTCAACCTTCTCAGTAATTCTGCAACATACATGATTTCCTTTGGTTTTATGATTGTTGTTGCTAGTTGTACTTGAGGTTGTTTGGGTTTGGTGTTTATTGATAGGGATTTCTCTTAGAGAGTGTCATGTGGTTCGAGCACCTGCAGTGCGAAGGAACATCCTCAGTCATCACCACTACGAACACAACCTTTAGGTCTTTGTCCCAACCCCACATTCACTTTACTTACTTTTATATTTTTATACTTGGTGATGTAATGGGCATCAGCTAATTCCATCCCCAAATTTTCATGTACAGAAAAGAGGGCGTGTCTAGGTTATGGCAGCAATCCAACACTTGGTTCCCATGTCAATTCATATTGGATTTACAGGTATGAGTCCCCACATCACAAGCCTCTTTCCTGTATCTTACTAGGTTACAAAATCTATTGTTAAATTTATTAATTCCTGAGTGTAGGATTGGAAGAGTGAAGAACTGATGGTTAAAATTTGGGGTTTCATTTGTTTTCTAGAGTTTTTATTCTAGTTCCCTGTGTTATTCTCTATAATATCCCAGGCTAGGGAGGAGATCAAAAGAGGTAACTTCAAATCACTTGCAGTTCAAGAGGTAGCCCTACTAAATGAGAGAGGGATCTCTCTAAGGATTTCATAGTCAATTAGTGGAAGAGAAATGGATTTTAGGCTATATGTAATAGTTTTAAATGAATTTTTGAAAATTTAAGGTTTTGGGTTGCTAGACCAAGAATGAGAAAACTCAATTAGTTTAAGGTCTCAGAGATTTGTAGTAGCAGACATAAAGAGGAGCAAGACAATAGTGTCTTGTAATGGATTTAAGAGTTTGGTCAATGTAGTGTAGGGTCTAGAAAGCTTAGAAGGTCATAATGAGCATGTTACCATGAATTCATTAATCTAGAAGAAGAAATACATAGGCATCATTTTCCACATAAACAGAGCTTTGAACATAAGAATTCTGCCTATATAACTGTAAGGAAAATCATTGAGGAAAGAAATATGTTAAGAAATATGGATTCGTTCATAAGAAACTGACATAGAAAGAAAACAACATCACAAACTCAGTGCACATGTATTCCTGAAAAATAGCTGCAACTGCTCATTTGATTAACTGAGTGAAAGCATAAGATACACATTCTCTCCTATAAAGTCCAACCTTTCTCTCTGAATGAGAAATGATACATATAGACTCAAACAAACAGTCTCCCCACCTTCAAGGGTCGAATCCCTAAGTGGTGGAACAGTTTCCAAGAATCTCTCAACAACAAGTGTGAGAAGCTCAAAAACAAACTCTTCTTTTAGATTTTGATTTGCATTTTGCTTCATTGATGGGCCTAATTAACCATAAAAACAACCTATCATGATAATTTATTCATGATTAGATAATCTAGATTTCGAACTAATGAATTTACATCATCAAGTTACCTTTGACCAAGTCAAAATAGAAATCTACGAAATTTACACAGTAGAATTTTTAATTAAAAACTCAGAAAATTGCAAAAGCACAACACCAACTTTGAGGCCACTTTTGGGTGCCTTTTTGATGGCACCAAATTTTTATCCTCTACAATGTCCCAGGCTGAGAAGGATATGGAAAGAGGTAACTTCAAACCACTTGCAGTTCCAGAGCTAGCCCAGCTAAAGTAGAGAGGGATCTCTCTAAGGACTTCACAATCAAAGACTCAAAGAGAAATGGATTTTAGGTTAGATATAATAGTTTTAGATGATTTTTTGAAAATTTAGGGTTTTGGGTTGTTGGACGAGGGATGAAAAAAATCAATTAGGTTAAGGTCTCAGAGGTTTGAAATAGTAGGAATAAAGAGGAGTAAGATAGTAGTGTCTTGTATTGGATTTAAGAGTTTGGTCAATGTATTGTAGGGTCTGAAAATATTAGAAGGTCATCATGAGAATGTTACCATGAATTCATTAATATAGAAAAAGAAATACACAGACATGATTTTCCACATAAACAGAGCTTTGAACATAAGAATTTTTCCTATATAGCTGCAAGGACAATCACTAAGGAAACAAACACATGTTAAGAAACATAATTCGTTTGTAAGCAATTGGCATACAAAGAAAACAACATCACAAACTCACTGCACATGTATTCTTGAAAAATAGTTGCAACTGATCCTTTGATTTAATTAAGTGAAAGAATAAGATAAAAATTCTCTCCTCTAAAGTCCAATATTTCTCTCTAAATGAGAAATGATCCATATAGACTCAAACAAATAGTTTCCCCACCTTCAGGGGTCGAATCCCTAAGTGGTGGAACAGTTTCCAAGGATCTCTCAACCAACAAGTGAGAGTGAGAAGGTTAGAAACAAAATCTTCTCTTAGACTTTGATTTGCATTTTGCTTCATTTATGAGTCCTAATTAACCATAAAAATAACCTATCATGCTAACTTATTCATGATTTCATCATATAGACTTCAAACTACTGAAGTTACATCATCAAGTTACCTTTGACTAACTCAAACAAGAAATCTAAGAAATTTAGACAATGGAATTTTTAATAAAAAACTCGTAAAATTGCAGAAGCACAGTACCAACTTTGAGGCCACGTTTATGTGCCTTCCTAAAGTCAAATCTAAAAATGACCCATGAGAAGGTCTTCAAAAAATGATTCTCCCAAGGTGTCTCCAAAAGCACAGTGCCTGCCAAAAAGAGGGGTAGAACATTGATTTTTGACCCCTTTTTCTCATTTTTCTCAAAATATGAGCTCTATCTAACAAATCTGATGAAATGATTTTTGAGAGGAGGCAACCAGTTTTCTAAAATGCAAGCCACTTGTCATTTGGAGCTCCGAGGAAAAATTGTAACGCTAAGGCACTGTGTTTCTATAACTAGTGCAATTTCTGAGTTTTGCACCAAACATCACCAAAAATAAACAAATGCTTAGAAAACTCCCAAAATTGGTCCAGAAGTGCCAAATAAGGTATATTATTCTCTCATGAATGCTTCAACAAGCATCTCCAATTTATCCCTCTCATTTTTGTCTTTTACAGTGTCCTTTAGCTTGTTTTGCATTTGTTTGACCTTAATGTTGCAAATCTTGTTTCTTGTTTGGTAGTGATGGGCCATGTGTCTCAACATTTGGTTATCCCTATTATCCTTTTCAAAAAGATTCTCTAGATGGCCATTGAATTTTCCTAGCCAATATTCCCTATATTCGTTGATTTCCATAGCAATTATGTCTTCAATATCCAAATCCTTATCTAGTAAGTTTTGGTCTCTTTCCTTTTGTAATGTTCTTTTGAGACCCATAGTACTAAGCCTCTTCCTTCCAACCTTCTTTTCATGTTCATCATGCTCATCATGCTCTAACAATTATTTACCTTTTACCTCTTATTTCAACATCTTGGATTGTTCTTTCTCCATGATTAGCTGTTTGTCTTTGAGTTGAATGTTTTGTTTCTCAAGGAAGGAAATGATAAATTTGGCCCTTGCTAAATTGTCCATGAGCTCTCTAATTTTGGAATCCTTCTCCTTGATAACTTGTTGCAATTTTGAATGCTCATTTGCTGCCTCCAAGTCAACTAGTTCAAAATCATGCTCAATTAGCTCCTCATCCTGTAAATGTGATCCTTGTTGTGTTGATGTAGAAGGCTTATTTGTTTTCTCATCTTGAGAAGTAAACACAATCCTTTCTCCTCTCTAATATATTTTGGTCACCTCAGGTCTACTTGCCTTGGGAACCTCCTATAATTTTCTTAATCACACCACCTCCATAGGTTGTGCTGATGTGTCTTGGTGATGGCTTGATGAAGTAGTTTCATGCCACTGCAAAGTTGTTTCAATGAAGGTATCCCATGCGATGTTCTTTTCTGCCAACTGATCTGAAAATGGGGCACTTAGGCTTCTTGTCTCACTTACAAGAACCTCTCCCACTTCCAAAGCTTTAAATCTTCCCAAGTCTTATTGATTAACCAATGTGGAATTAAGAAATGCTTGAAAATATAGGTGTATGCTTGTATTTGTTTTCAACTGATTACTTGCTTTAATTTATGTTGTTGTGCTGTAAATTAATGTGTTGAAACTGATATATAAATGCAAATAACAGTAAATAACATAGCAGAGACAATGCAGCAGTGAAATAGACACATGAACATCAATATCAATATGGATTTCACCCACAACTCTTGGGATACGTCTTCGTGAGCTCTAGTTAATTCAACTAGGCTCTCTGGGATTATGGTATAAGTCTTTTTACAAGCTCTTTTGCTCAACTCCTACTGTTCTACACATAAATAGTGGGTTTAGACCCCATGTTATCCCCTTGGCTCTTGAAGCTCTAGCTCTTCGCTCTCTGGCTCTTGGTTCTGGCTCTTGGCTCTGACTCTTTAGCTCATTGCTCTTTGCTCTAGCTTCTTTCTGCCTTATATTAGGTTACAACTCTCTCTGGGATTTTCACTTGAACTCCAAGTGACTCCCTTGGCTGCCTTTGGCTTCTGCGCTACCTATTTGGCTTTTTTGCTGCCTCCTGGTCTTCTGTGCTACCTCTCTGGCTTCCCCTTCAGCAACAAACAATAACTCAGCCACCATTAATAACTCAACAGCAACTCATCCCCCTTCAACAACTTAGCATCCCTCTGTCTTCGACATTCATGGCTTAAAAGCCAAATCGGCACTGCCTGTTGGTTTTCCATTTCGGGCTCTCTGTCTTCCTGCCACAGTTTGTTCAAATCCCATATCGGAGGCTTAGAAATCATTACTAAATGCCCTCATGGATGAATGCCACCTATTTGGTAATGGAAGGGACTATCGACGCTTTAAATTCTTCTGAAACAGTCGTTCTCTATTTACACAGAGAACACTGTAACAACACGGGAAAATCCGCATAAAACACAATTCTAGACTTCAAATTTTCATAACCCCGCTTCATAACATTATCGAGTCTGCCCTTAGTCACTGTCACAAGTCACAATTGGCCTGTTCCAAGGTTTCCCTTGATATTAAGAAAATACGTTAAAAACATGGTAAAATCCCACTTATCGGTCTTGAAATTATATTTATTTGTATTGCGGAACCATTTCGGGTTCGGTTTCATCGCAGTGCTTGTCCAATTGCGATTTGCTGATTTCAGAGCTCGCACCATCGCATCACCTGGGGTCCTATCTTTGCCTTGTGGTATCGTCAATTGCGATCCGCCAACATCAGCGATCATGGTATCGTATCGGCCCATCACATGTTATGCTTCCAACTGCATGCCAAATGCCACCACCGATTGTGATTGCTGATCGAATCTGGACCGTTGATCGACCAGGTCCAACGACCCTTGTGCATTCACTGTTAAAGCCTCCGATAGCCTTGTTTTCATGGTTTTCTTCATGTTTTTAAGGCTTGATACTATAATCCGAATTGTTAATAGGTCCTCCTTTTGTGATGGTTCTACCCTTTTGGGAGATTTGGAAGACTTAGGGATTTTAGGACACTTTTTAAGGATTTTTTCCTCTTTTTCCTTTGAAAAGGGGTAGCTTCATTTTATGATAGCTTCTCCATCTGAAGTCCTTTTTCGCCCATTCAATTTGTGTTCGAAATAGAATGAAGGGTTATCTGCAATGAGACTAGTTCCAAGAACTTCCTTGGACTTTCATTTTCCTCTGATTTACAAAGGGTTTGTGCCATTTGGCACCTTTTACCTCTTATATCAAGTCTTTTACACTTAGAGGTTTATCTAGGATCAATTTTTGGATCACGCCTTCCCACTAAGAGAACTTTTGGTCTCCAAAAAACTGATATACTAATCTGAACAGTAAATGAGAGCGACTCACCGTCTTCTTTCAGCCTCCCTACACTTGTCTTTGCATAGTGTCTCTGAACCAAAGTTTCTGACCACTTCCCTCCTTGGATGGGCTAGTCTTCTTGGGAAGAAACTCTCTTCCTCCTTGCCTTCCTGCAAAACTTCTGTTGAACTGGTCATAGAAGGTGGTTTGAACTTCTTTTCCTTGATTATTGATCCAAGGTGGCTCAAACAAATGTGAAGTACATCTGCTCCACAAAAATTTAATTTGTACATGTTTGAAAGGCTGTCAACAACAATTGTTAACAACAGCGGAAACACATACAACAACTGGATGGATTAAACTCTTGCTTCAACAAAAGAAATAGATTTTCACATCTTGTGAACACCTCCATGTCTTACATCTACATACAAATGATGGACTAGATAACAAGCCCACAAAACATGCCTTTAAACAAATGACCCTTCATGTCAAGCATGTAGAAAAAGACTATTAGGACTCTTTCTCCAAAGATGAAACACTTCATAATTATGTCCATTTGGAGACCAAGTTAACTTCTTCCAAGTAACCATGGCATCACATGCATGTCAAAGCAATCAACCCTGCAAGTTAATTACACATACATGTTCAAAACAAGGAAATCATCAGCATCCCTGTGTTCATGCATATCAAGCTTATGCATGGATTTCATCCTTCAACTTTCGCTTAAGAACACTATACTTTTGAAGCTGAAATGACATATAATGTACATGCATCAATAGAAATGCAATCTCAATCAGATAAGAACTATAACCATTACTTACCAATCTCTTTCAAAGTTACTACCTTTGTCTGCACATCAACATCATCATGTGAATCATTCTTAGACACATCATTCATGGAATCTTCACTTCCATTTCTGCCATCTTCTCTTTCCACTTTCTTCAGCTTTTGTGGAAGCATTGCTAGATTCAAAGCCCAAAATTTTGCAGCAATATGTCCTTGCTTATGGCAGTAAGTGCACTACATGTGCATCCTCTTGATAGCATGATTTGCCTTGTCCAATGGACCTTTAGCTTCTTTCTTATTTTCCTTCTTCTGCTTCCTGTATGTGGCCAATCTCTGCCAACATCTAGAAACATTATGGTTATCCAAACCACAAAAGGAAAATGCACTTATTTTCCCATACATATGTGGAAATTCATCATGCTTTGCAAAATCAAAAGGAATATGTTTAGAACCAGATTTATACCTTTCTCTTTAACCTTTATTGCCTTCATGAGGAGGTGAAGCAAATGAAGAAGTGGCTCCCTTTAGAATCCCATCAATCTATTCAAGGCTGTTAGAGTCTCCCCAACTCTCTGGTTCAAGTGTGTGCTTCTAAACACATGCATTCTACAAATGATGTTTCAATCCATTGCATTCCTCTTGAATACAACCTTCACATTTCTGAGGTAGAGGACATGAAATGAAACTCCTTCTTGGGACTGTTTCAATGGCCTTCATGGCAGCTTTGGAACTCTGTCCATGAGACTATCCATAGCCAAGACCCAAATACTTAGGCCTTTCCTCAACCATTATTGATTCAACAATACCTTGTGCATGCTTTCCCAAGCCCTTTCCTTCATATCCCATCTTGGACATTAGCTTGGAACCTATGCCTTTAGTATGTGTTTCAAAAGAACCAATATAAGCATTCTTAGAAGAATTTGAAGATAAACTGGAATGGTTTACCTCTTCTTCAAGCTAGTACTTGACCAAGGCTTCTTGGGCAATAAAGAGATTCGTATCCAACTCATGCATCCTTTTCAGGTTCATATTTACAATATGAAGTTACATCTCCATTTCCTGCAATTTATCAACAAGCAACTGCTTCTCTTTCTTCATGGAATTCAGCTGCCTTCTAAGCATGTTGCTCTTCCTTCCATCCTCATACATTTCTCACACTATGTCCATCATGGTCAACAATTCTTGCTTCATGTCTTCATCAAGGAATCTTGTGAAGAACACAGAATTTGAGGACCCACTTGTAGAAGTTGTCATTATGGTAATGAACAAAAAAACTTCAACAAGATAAATAAAGAGCTTATTTAAGCAACCTCTTGCAACAAACCTCTTGTGCTTTGGATTGCTTTGAGGTCCTTTGGGATAAGAAGAGTGCCTTCAGAACTTCTCCTTCTTGTCCTTCTTGGACTGAGCTATCAATAGTTTTCCCTTCACCTCTGCAAACTTAGAAAATAGTCAGTCTGCAAAACAAGCATACAATCAACCTCTTGTTGTTCAAACACATTTCAAACAAGCAGTCTTTACTTTGTGAATCAAGCATTCTGATATAACCTTCTTTGAAGGTGAGGTCAATCAAGTCTCAGGCTCTGAGGCCACCTGATCTAAAAAAGGGGCACTTAGGCTTCTTGTCTGACTTACAAGAACCTCTCCCACTTCCAAAGATTTAAATCTTCCCAACTCTTATTGATTAACCCATGCAGAATTAAGAAATGCTTGAAAATATAGGTGTATGCTTGTATTTGTTTTCAACTGATTACTTGCTTTAATTTCTGTTGTTATTCTGTAAATTAATGTGCTGAAACTGATATATAAATGCATATAATAGTAAATAACGCAGCAGAGATAATGTAGCAGTAAAACAGACACGTGAACAACAATATTAATTTTGAGTTCACCCACAACTCTTGGGCTAAGTCTTCGTGAGCTCTAGTTAATTCAACTAGGCTCTCTGGGATTATGGTATAAGTCTTTTTACAAGCTCTTTGGCTCAACTCCTGTTGTTGTACGCATAAATAGTGGGTTGAGACCCCATTTTATCCCCTTGTCTCTTGGAGCTTTGGCTTTGGGCTCTCTAGCTCTTGGTTCTGGCTCTTGGCTCTAACTCTTTGGCTCTTGGCTCTTGGCTGTGGCTTCTTTCTGCCTTCTATTAGGTTACAACTCTCTCTGGGCTTTTCACTTGAACTCGAAGTGACTCCCTTGGCTTCCTTTGGCTTTTGCACTGCCTTTTGGTATTTTGTGTTGGCTCTTTGGCTTCCCCTTCAGCAAAAAACAACAACTCGGCCACCATCAATAACTTAGCAGCAACTCAGCCCCCGTCAACAACTCAGCGCCCTCTGTCTTCGACATTCATGGCTTCAAAGACAAATTGGCATTGCCTGTTGGTTTTCCCTTTTGGGATCTCTATCTTCCTACTACAATCCATTCAAATCCTATCTCGAAGCATTAGCAATCATTTCTAAATTCCCTCAGGGATGAATGCCACCTATTTGGTAATGGAAGGGACTTTCAGTGCTTTAAATTCTTCTGAAATAGTCATTTTATGTTTACATAGAGAACACTGTAACAACACGGGAAAATCCACATAAAACACAATGTCGGACTTCAAATTTTCATAACCTTGCTTCATAACATTATTGGGTCCACCCTTAGTGACTGTTGCAAGTTGCAACTGGATTGTTCCAACGTTTCCCTTTGTATTAAGAAAATACGTTAAAAACATAGCAAAATCGCGCTTATCGGACTTGATATTATATTCATTTGTATTTCGGAACCCTTTCGGGTCTGGTTTCATCGCATCGCGCGTGTGTGTGTGTATAGATATATATATATATATATATCGCCCTGCTCCATTGTATAGCTCTGATTGCGATCTGCCGATTTCAGCGATCGCACCATCACATCGCCCGGGGTCCTGTCCTTGCCTTGTGGTATCGCTGATTACTATCTGCCGATATCGGCGATCGTGATATCGCATCGGCCCATCACATGTTATGCTTCTGACTGCCCGTCAACTGCCACCGCCGATTGCAATTACCGATCAGATCTAGACTGTTGATCGGCGAGATTCGATAGCCCCTATGCATTCACTATTAAAGCCTGTGATATGCTTGTTTTCATGGTTTTATTCATGATTTTAAGGCCCGATAGTGTAATCTGAATTATTAAGAGGTCACCCTTTTGCGATGATTCTGCACTTTTGGGAGATTTGGAAGACTTAGAGGGTTTTAGGACCCTTTTTAAGGAATTTTTCCTCTTTCTCCTTTGAAAAAGGGCAACTTCATTTTATGATGGCTTCTCCATCTGAAGTCCATTTTCACCCATTCAAGTTGCATTGGAAATAGAATGAAGGGATCTCTACAATGAGACTAGTTCCAGGAACTTCCTTGGACTTGCCATTTGGCACCTTTTACCTCTTATATGAAGTCTTTTAGACTTAAAGGTTTATCTAGGATCCATTTTTGGATCATGATGGAGGACTACAACCTTTATCAAACTGTAATGGAAAAGGCTAGGGTAATGCTCTTTACTTTTCATTTGCACCTTCTGAGACATTTTAATAAGACTTCTACACAAGTAGTTAGACAGGTTGAGAGGTTTCACAACTGTGAAATCCATTATCAACCTAATGTGGTACTGATACAGTCTGGAAAATATCCCCTCACAGGTGAAAGAGTTTATTACAACCTTCATCAGTGGTGTGCACTTTTCCAATAGGTATCTGAATGGAATGATGTGTGAACGAGCCTCTCTGTAGGGTGATTTTAAGAAATGTTTGTATTGCTCAATTTCTAGGCTCATGCCTTTGAACCAATACTCCCCGTGAGTAGGTATCCCTGTGGAAAGAGAGATGGTAGCAACTAAGAATGTGAAATCAATCCCTGCTATGGTGGCCTTTTCTCCTTTCAGATTGGTGGCAATCCAAACAATGAGATGCTCATGAGAACTTACCTCTCCCATTCTTTCACAAAACCCTAGGAAGTTGACATGTTGAAAGAATTATGTTATGAATGGTGAATAATTGGTCTCATTGCAATTTGTGGCATCATACCTCATAATATACCCCCCTTTATGATGTTTTTTTTTCTCTAATGGTGAAGGTCTCCTTCCATTTTTTAAACCCTAGATGATAGGAAAAGGGAAAAAATAGTGAAAAGTGATTGAAGTGGTGAAATGAGGGAGTTAGCGAAGGAGTATGGGAGTAGGGAAATTTTGGGAGATGGACAGGGCTTTTAGGAATCCTTAGGAAGTCAAATGAAGTGAAATGAATGAGGGAGATGAGCTAGGAAATTTAAACACAATCCTAGCTAGGGAAACTACCTAATTTGATAGATTAGGGCTAGGTTTTGTAGGGAGGTGAATTGGAATGAAGGGAAATAGTTTGTTGCTGAATGGGGATGATATGTTACATGCAAATAGAGGTATATGGATATAAATTTCTACGGTTTGAATGTTCTAGCTGACTAAACTCACCATTTGCAAGCTTTAAAACATGAAATTCATACAAACCCTAGATGATTTAAACTCACCATCATTTATTTGTTTTACCAAAGGAAAAGCGGGAGTGAAATGAGTGTACTCACTTGATAGATGGCTTAGAGCAATAAAAAACTAGAATGCAAGAGTAAATTTTGAATTTGGGTGATTTTTGGTGAGTTTTGTGATACCTTTCCCTATGTCCAACATAGTTCATAGAAGCGCAGTACCTCTTCCAGAAATGCAACGTAGTTCACAGAACCGCATCGCTAAGGGATTTTTTCCAATTTGAGCTAGAAAGCTAGTGTTTCTTCATCTAAGGATGAAAGAGGTTGATAAAAAAATTAGGTAAGGATGCAAATGAAAAGTGTTTGAGAATTTTGGGCTTTGATAGCCATAGCATGATTCTCTTTTGAGTGAAAATGGGCCCCACATATCTTTTTCAAACATGACTTTCACTCTTTTTAAACTTGACCACCTTGGAAATTTGTAGCCTGAACTTATTTTTAGCTTTTTTTTAATAGTGAACCTTCTTTATTTTGGAAGCTTGAGACTGTAGCCATGATGTAATTTATGAAATTACGTCAAAATTATTGAAAAGAGTTGCTTATCACAACTCTTCCTATGCTGGGTCTTTATGCATAAAATGAAAATGTGGGTGACCTTGAAACCTAATGAATTAATGAAGACATTAGACTGAGTGAAATCATGATGGTGATGACTAACATGATGATAATATTCTATTTATGATGATACACTCATGTGAGTGATGTAAGCAACCAACATGTGAAGTTCTTGAGAGAATATAGATAATCCTAGACAAACTAACCAGTGAGAAAAATTTATTCTGAAAACCTAGTGACATGATAAAATTTGACCTTGAGACCCCTAACAAAAATTGGTAAAATCATATTTGACCACTGGCTCTAGCTGGGGATGGCAGCTCCTTGGAGGTGTCAAGAACATCGTAGACCAGGTAGCCTTATTTATTGGGGAATGGAGTCAAAAATGAAAAAAACTAAACCGAAACTGAAAACTGACTGACTATTTGACATGACATGACTCTAAAAGTAAAATAAAACAAATAACTGATCAAAGAATCCTTATGGCCTTCTCCTTGGGCTTCAAAATCCTATGATAGCCACTTCACACTTGAACATCAAAAGTAAGCTGGTATATACAATGGTAGAGAAAATTTGCAGAAATCTCCTTCTTCAAGTATGGTAGCACTTGAGAAGCCGACCATTGATCACTCCTCCTGAATAATCTTCCCCATTCATTTCCTCCAATAGAAAAGCATTCTTTCCTCTAAACGCTGAAATTCTATATGGTCCTTTCCATAAATTTTCGAACTTGCCATGTTTGCCCTTTTCTTCATTTCTCGCATATGAATGAAAAACCACATAACCTAGGTTGGAATTGTCTTCTTTTGTTTTGCGATCATAGATATTTTTTAGTTATTTCCTGAAGTTTAGAAGTATTTTGAAAAACTTCATCCCTAGTTTGCTGCAAATGGATGATCTGACTTATCCTTCACCACATATCATTTGTTTTTCTATCCATTTCCTGCAGATTTTTCATGACCAACACAAGAAGGGATAAAGGAAACATAGTATCAATCCCATACACCAAATGAAAAAGAGACACACCTATGGATTTCTTAGTATTGACTATGTCCGCCCATAAGGCATTAATGAGACTTTTGTGCCAATTATTCTTATTTACTTCTAAAACTTTCTTGATGATATCGATCAAAGATTTGTTGGAAGATTCAACTAGACCATTCCCTTTTGGGTGATAAGGAATGGAATGCCCCAATAAAATATGATACATTGCACAAAACTCCACTGTCTTCTTAGACTTGAAACCAACAGCATTATTGGTGATTATCTTCTGTGGGCAGCCAAATCTAGACAATATATTAGATTCAATAAACTGAATGATAACATAATCAATAGCTTGCCTAGTTGGGATCACCTCAATCCATTTTGTAAAATAGTCTATGGCTTTTAGGATCCATTTGTGTTGTGCAAATGATGAAGGATGGATATCGCCAATAAAATCAAGACCCCATTGTTGGAAGGGAGCTGTGACTAAAATGCATTGCAAGGGTAATGGTAAAAGTTTTGTTTTTCCCTGAAAAATATGACATTCATGATAACTCATCATTGTTCTATATACATAAAAAGAAAGGAGTGGATCAGTAAAATTCGACTCTCAAAATTTTGTTTGTTGTGGTTTTCTAGAAAAGGTGACCACCATAATCTCCTTTATGGGAATCTCTCATTACATCCTTTTCTTTATTTTCAACCAAACAGTTTAGAAGCACACCACCCGGATCTTTCCAAAACAAAACACCATCAAGAATGCTTTATTTTGGAGCCTTCAACTTTAAGGATCTACATTTACCTTTGGGTACTTTCGTTGGAGGATTTAAATGCTGAAATACATAAACAATGTTGGAGTACCATGGAGATGAAGTGAACATGTCAGACACCTATAACTATGAATCTTCTTCTTCTTCTTCAGAAAGGGTAGCAATCAGATTGATATCTAATGCATGCAAATTAGATTCGGCCATGAGCTTGGCCAAACCTTTTCCCTTAATGAGCTTTGTGGGCTTTATCTCCAAATCATATTCTAACATTGTTGTGTTCCATTTCCCCACCTTCCTTCTAGATATATCTGCATAAGAACTTCTTTTCTAGATGTTGTTGGAACATAAGCAATGGTTTGAGAATGAAGAATGTAAACTTATAAATATTTGAGAGATTTCACCAAAGCCAAAGCCTGCTTACAATTATATTGTATTTCATCACTGCATCCCTTATTGTTCAACTGAAAAATGCTATAGGTTGTTCATTTTTATGATCTTTCTTTTGCATTAGGACAACTACTAAGGTATGCTCAGAGGCGAATGAAAATATGATGAAATCTAAAGTATAATTAGGACTGATCAAAGTAGGAGTAGTAGATAATGCAAATTTGACTACATTGAAAGACTTCTTGACATCTAGAGACCATTTTACCCCGATATCCTTTTTCGGCATGTCTATCATTTCTCTCAAATGTTCAGTGAGGTTGGGGATGAATCTCCTCAAAAAATTGATTTTCCCATTAAATGACTGAATCTATCTTTTGTTCCTTGGGAAATCTAATTGATGAATGGCTTCAAATCTTGTAGGGTCAATTCCAATGCCATCATGGGAGATAATATGTCCCAACAACTTGCCTTATTCCATGGAAAATAAAATCTTTTTTGGATTAAGTGATATACCAAATTTTATACATTTCTGAAAGACAATTCTCAAATGATGTAAATGGTGTTCATTAGATTTAGAAAAAACTCTGAGATCATCTAAATAAATAACCAGAAATACATCCCTTTCATTGGTGAAAGCTATGTCCATAGCCCACTAAAAAGTCACTCCTGCATTCTTTAATCCAAATGGCATCTTGGCGTACATGAATGTAACCCATGGTGTTGTGAAGGTTGTTTTCAACTAATCATCCTTATGTACCAAAATCTGATTGTACCTAGAATATCCATCAAGCAATGACATCCTAGAAGACCCAACTACCCTCTGAAGAATATGATCCATCTTCGGTAGGGGATAATTGTCCTTTAAGGATACTTTGTTTAAATTTTTGAAATCAATGCAAAGACGAATCTCCATCATCTACTTTCTCACTGGCACAAGATTGCACATCCATTCATAAAATTGAATAGGAACTATAATACCATATTTATAAAGCCTATTTACCTCTTTTTCAATTGATGGAAATAGCTTAGGATTTATCCTCCTCAGTTTTTGGCGAAATGGATTTTGATTAGGCTTAACCAGTATAGTGTGCTGAATGATGTTCTTATCATACACCTTTAAATATGAATAGTCCCAAGAAAATACATCAAAAAATTCTACCATCAAAGAAATGTACTTACTTTTCATCTCAAGAGATAGAGACTTTGACAATTTGACCATCTTAGGCTTGTCTGTTGTACCAATGTTCACATCTTCAACACCTTTCTCTATGGGGACCATGGTGGGAATTTTAGAAGCAACATCACAATCAAATAAATCTTCCAAAGGCACGATACCTCTTGGAATGTTTTTTTTTTTCTCGTTAAAACTAATCTATTATATACAGGAGCAAGAAAACAGTGACATCATTTCAAGACAAAAAGAACCAGAGGCCTGTTGTGGCACTTTGGAACAACTGAGAGATACCTCTTGGAATGTTATTTTCCTTTAGCTGCAATATTTCATTATCGCTTGCTTCAATTTCTGGATCATTCATATTAGATGCATCATCAATGTGGGAATTATGGAATTCATCTTCCATATGTAGAAAATTATTGATCTGTTTGTCATCCCAAAATATCTGCCAATATCTCATATTATCAGGAATCGTTGGGTGATGTTTAAGATGAATTGAATACTTCTCATTGGAGTGAATGAGAATCTTCACCATACTAGCTGCAGTAGCAAGAGAATTAGCTATAATATTCTGAGTTCTAGGAATCAAAGACAAAGTATTTTATGAAAAAGTTCTAAGAATATCAAGGAAAGAATTGTAATAAGCTCTCATCCTTGGATGCTTGGCCTAGTATTCCCCTTTCACTTGTTTGATTACCAACTCAGAGTCACCATAAACACAAATTTTCTTCGCTCCCAGCTTTTTCAAAATTTTAAGGCTAGCAATCAACGCTTCATATTCTGCTTCATTGTTTGAACAATAAAAGGACAACTTATAAGAACACATTCTTACATTGCATGTAATTTTACATGAATGATGCAATGGACCATGAATCCACACGCCAATCCCAGCTCCTTCTTTTCCCAATGCACCATCAAACTCCATGGTCCAAAGACCATTTTCTTCATCTGAAAATAGAACTTCGGAAGGCTGAACTATTTGATTCTTTGGAGTATGACTTGTTGTCTCAATGATATTTTTTTTTCACTGACTAAACAAGCTTTTGAAAATAATTTTCTAACTGAAAACACTATTCTTTCTTTTCTTTTCCTTCAACAATTAAAACTTTCTATACATTACTTATGACATCTGAAACTTCTGAAATTTCCACAAGCTGACTATCATCATCTACTGAATTCATATCACCATACAAAATGAAAGAGTTTAGATCAGTATGTACAACATGCATGGGGTGATTAATTAGCTTTTCTTTGCTACTACTCATGAATTTCATCTTCTTCTCCCGGTAGAGTTTTCTAAGCTGCCCAAATACTGGTATAGTAGCATATAAAAAATCAAGTTGTAAGGTTCCTTTCAGCTTTGCCCCCCAAGACTGTGAAAGAAACATACCAAACCGAGGAGGGATATCAACGACCACTATGTTGATCAACACATTCTTGGCCAGAATTTGGTCCAGGGACACTACTAAATCTTTGATAAGACCAAGAAATTTCACTCGTCCCAAATCAAATAATTAGAGGTCATGATAAGGTCGGGTGATACTCAGTCCTAGTTTTTCCATAATAACATTTGGCATAAGATTATATGAGGCACCAAAATCTAGCATGGAATTATGGAGGATGAAATCATGAAGTTTGAGACTAAGATAGAAAGGTGGAATTTCACTATCTTCGGGACTTCCCTCTATGGTTGGACCAAATAGAATTGCAGGCTCATTATTGGCAACATTAACTATGTCTAACATCTGGTCTACCTTCAACATTTTAGCAATATGAAACTTGTACTTATCATTCTTTACTAATTCAGATAGAGGAATTGAAACTTTCAACTTGGAAATTTCATTCTCTAAACCAAATAAATCTAATTTCTTGTCTACCTCTTTTGCAGTGATGTCCTTCTTTTCAATCTTCCCTTTAGCTTGAGACTCCTTCTTATGAATTTCACTTTGAACATCCTTATCCTTCCTAGTATTTCTCGTAGAGGCTTCATTGGTTTTATCCCGATTCATTATGATAATATCCTTTTCTTTATTTCGATTTTCAGGCACTGTTTCTTTCCTTTGTGTATCTTTCTGTGCACTTTTCCTTCTCAGATTCAATGTGATAGGTACATTTCTATTTCTTAAATTTTACTAGTTCTGCAAATGGCTGAGCGCATTCTGATATCCTCTTTGGTATTCTTCAGTTTGCACTACCCATAGATCATCAGTTGCAAGTACAAGTTGTTAATCACTTGGTATAAAACAATCCAGAGAAACCCGATCTTCCTCAGTTAGAAAAATAGGTAGTTCATCTTCCTCAAAGAAATGATTTGCTTCTACAATCTTCTCTTCAACTTCTTCCTGCTCTTCAGTGTAATTTTGTTGAAATGGAGTTCTTACTTGTCCCTGAGGATCTTGATTTCACTGCTCTTTTTGCTTATTCCTAAATTGTTGTTGTTGTTGTCCTCAATAATTTGGATTCCTTACTGAAGGATCCGCTTGTCAATCTGTTATAGACATTTTTTCCATCATTCTTTCCATGTTTTTAATTAAAGTGTCAATCTTTACATCTAAATATGGTAAGGACTCTTCTTTAAAGGAAACTCTCTTCTCAGGTTTCTCAGGTTTTGTTTTAGATTTCTTAATGAGCATATTAGCTTTGACACTTACTGCATTTCACTGCATTTCTTCAATAGTTGCAGGGTCTCTCTCCCTAAGATGATATTCCATGCCTGGGTCCAAGGCATCAGGATATTGGAGAAGTGCTAAATCAGGTGGAGGTTTCATATCATCAGGAATGGAATTATACACCATATTGAACCTTGTTGTGAATTCCTACACTGTCTCATATGGGCTTCTTTTCATGGAATTATACTCAGCTAAAATTTGTAGTGGATTTTTCTTTTCTTACCATCGTGCTAAGAATAACTCTATTGACCTCTCAGAGTCATTAATAGAATTAACAGCCAAACTGAAAAACCATTCCTTCACATCTCCAGAAAAACTCTGAACTATGATTCTCATCTTAGCATATTCTTCATAAATCTCTTCAAGATTGATAAATGATACCAATTTATCAAAATGTTGTCAGGCTATGATTTTTGAACATCCACCAAATAGAGGGAGTCTTTGGCAATAGTTTTGAGGTAGAGCAGCAAGTTGAGCAGGTAATATTAGAGGGGAAAACCAAGCCATGACTGCTGTAAGGTGTAGTAGAGGTACTACAATGGGTTGTGTAGGAAAATATCATGACACTATTGGAGGTGGTGTAAAAAGAGATGAAGTAGCTGATGTATTTGGAGGTGTAGTAGAGGATGAAGCAACAGTTAGGTTTTCAAGCTGATATTGGATGTAAGCTTTCTTAGTGGTGATTTGAAGTTGGTCAGCTAGACTCTGGAGTTTATCAAAGTTTAACCACAGTTCATGATTAACTTTATAAAAGAGGGATTTAGAAGAAAGGAGGTGAGAATGAAATTGAAAGTACTACTTTAGAAAGGTAAGGCTCTGTTGGCATTATGATACATATGTTGTACTTGATGGCAACCCACTCATCTCAGATGATAAATTATAGTGCAGCAAAGTTCACGCACTTTCATGAAGATAAAATTTTCTTTCATGTAGAGAAAAGTTCACGCACTTTTATGCAGAGAAAAGTTTATTTCATGTAGAGAAAAGTTCACGCACTTTTATGCAGAGAAAAGTTTAGAGAAAAGTTCATGCACTTTTATGCAGAGAAAAGTTTATTTCATGTAGAGAAAATTTCATGCGCTTTTATGCAGAGAAAAGTTTAGAGAAAAGTTCACGCACTTTTATGCAGCGAAAAGTTTATTTCATGTAGAGAAAAGTTCACGCACTTTCATGCAGAGAAAAGTTCCTTTCATGAAGAGAAAAGTTCACGCACTTTCATGGTTGGCTCATGGTATTAGTCCGACAGTTTTTGATGCTATGGTTTTGGTCCGTGGTATTGCATCCAAAAGTGTTGATCTCACGCACTTCCATCGTTGGTTCATGGTATTAGTCCGATAGTTTTTTATCCTATGGTTTTGGTTTGTGGTATTGCATCCAAAAGTGTTGATCTCACGCACTTTCATGGTTGGTTCATGGTATTAGTCCAACAGTTTTTTGATCCTATGGTTTTGGACCGTGGTATTGTGGAAAGCCTAAAACTATATAAGAGGAAGAAGATCATTTGGCAAAGTATCATCGAATGAATTGAATATCTAATAAGTGCTAGATCTGAAATATTTGTGATTGGGTTATGGCGCAGATCTAGATCTGAATGAAGGAGGAACCTTAGCGCATAAACAAGGATAAGTTCTATTGATGGGTCATAATCTTTATGCTTGAATAATAGTATCTTTGTATGATTTTGATCTGTTATATGAGGCGCATGCTTGATCTATAAATCTGACAATCTAGGTTAATTAGTGTTTGAATATTTGAAAGAAGGAATTATTCTTTATAGATCTGCATGCAGGTTTCAGGTTGTTGAAGTAGCGTATATCTTTAAATTATGATCTAGCTTCCTCTGTCTATTGCTGCAGTATTCTAGGTTCAAAATTTGGTGTGTGGTTACTGTTACTGTGTTCTGGGAACAACTGTCAGAGAAGTGTTTACTTGATTCAGTGCTAATTGGGAAAAGGAGATTGTTTGATGCAGATATACTTGATGATTGATTGATGTTCATGGATCCAGTCTGAAAATTTATGAAAAGTGGTCCTTGAAAGAAAAGAAGTAGGGGGTTGTAACTCCCTTCCAGGAGAGAGAGTTGTAGCTCTCTGCAGGTTGCAGCCTACGTACTGGTAAAGGACTGCACCAGTACAAAATCATTGTAAAAGGAGTTTCTAATTGAAAGAAGATAGAGACGTATTGCAGCAGGTGGTTTTCACCCACAATGGGTTTCCACCTTATATCTGGTGTTCTTTGGTGTGACTATCTGTTTTTCTTGTTCATGCTCATTATTTTATGGTACTGACATACAATAATTCAAAGTATAAATATATTGAAAAAGAATTAGATAATACTGATTCACCCCCCTCTCAGTATTATTTCCAACAATTGGTATCAGAGCAGGTCCTTCTGAAGGAGCTTGATCGCTTGAAGGAAGATCTATCATCATGAGCAAATACAAGAGGGAAGCATCAATCAGGCCACCGATTTTTGATGGGACAAACTTCATGTATTGGAAGGTAAGAGTTACTACCTATCTTCAATCTTTGGGTACAGAAGTCTAGGACATCGTAGAAACAGGGTATGCTTTTCCATCAGCTACTCCTACAGATCCAGCTGAGAAGAAGAAATATGAAATAAATGCAAAGGCAGTTAAGACTCTTCTAGGATGTCTATCTCAATCAGAATTTGTGAGAGTTATGCAGTATAAATCCGCAAAAGAAATATGGGACAAGATTGTTCTGAGCTATGAAGGAGATGATTAGGTAAAATGTGCAAAACTTCAAACCCTCAGGATTCAATATGAAAATCTCAAGATGTATAATGATGAAAGTGTGGCTAACTATTTTGTTCGTGTGGATGAGATTGTTAATTGTATGAAAAATTTGGGTGAAGAAATAAAAGAGGCTGTTGTGGTTGAAAATGTTCTAACATCTTTGTCACCTAGGTTTGAATCTAAAGTTTCTGCTATAGAAGAAAAGGAGAATCTACAACATCTTAAAATGTCACAACTACATGGAATTCTAACTGCGTATGAAATGAGAAAAGGAGGTCCATCTGACAGGAAAGAAGTTGCCTTCAAGGCTTTAGGCAAAGGAGAGTACTATGAATCAGGACATGGGTCAGAAGAAGAAGAAGAATCAAATTTTGTCAGAAATCTTCAACGGGGTGCTGGACAGTTCAGAGGTAAGTTATCTTTCAAATGCTTTGCTTGTGGAAGAGTAGGTCACTATGCTGCCAAATGTCCTCATAAGGATAAGATCGACAAGGGAAAGGAACCTATTAGATGGAACAAGAAACAGAATGCAAATAAGAAAAGCTACTACACTCATGAAGACAGTGATGGTCTATCAAATAGTGATGAAGATGAATGAGGTAATGACTATAAACTTTTAATGGCCTTTGAAGATGATGATTACATGGATGCTATAGATGTGGATAGTTTTTATGAAGAGATTTCTAGACTCAAGACATGTATAGAAGAAAAGAATGTGATCATTGATACTCTACAATTTCAAATTGGTGAAAAGGAAAAATTTCTTGAAAAGTTAGAATGTGAAATTGTTGGCCTTAGAAAAGAAATTGAGAAAACAAAGAATATTAATCTGAAGTTTGTCAAAGGATCTGAAGCTCTAGATGAGATCATCAATGTACAGCATTCTCCGCTAAACAAGACAGGTCTGGGGTATAATGGAGAAACATCTCAAGCATCCACCTCAAAGAGTTATCTTGATGCAGCAAGAAGGAATGAGCAAAAGCACAATGGAGATCACCAGGTAAAGCAGGGACGAATTACATCAAGAACTAACAAAGACTACCAGGTAAACCAGGGGCAATCTGTCTTAAGGGTGAACAAAAGCTACAACTAGCCACAGGTAAAATCACCTCAATTTGCTTCAAGAATGGATGACAATAAGAATTACAATCATTTGGGCGGTAGATTTGATAACCGCAGAAGTTTCTTCAATGGCCAATGTTTCTCTTGCCATAACTTTGGTCACAAAGCAGTTCAATGTGTTGCATATAAAACAATCATGACTAGAGAAGCTCAAAAACAAAGAAGTGTAGGAATTTACAGGGTAAGTTCCACAGAAAGAATACCAAAAGGACACCGCTCACAACCAGATCTCAAATCAATACACCAGTATTTTTGACGTGGTTAAAACCCTCAGAGTGCAAGGAGGGAAACAGTCCACGGCCTGTCCCAACGTGGGTACTACAGGCAATTTATTAATCAAAGAATGAAAATTTACATAAGCTTCTCTCATGCACGGATTACCCGAACAATGACCCTCCATGCGCTTTAAATAGAACTCATGGACCAATCGGGTGTCAAGCCACGGATCAAGTGTCGGTAATACCGAGGTGAGAGTGAACCGTCGGATCACTACATATCGTGACCGTCGGATTGTAAGTTACAAAATGTACAATGGTAAAGAAACACACTTTACCTAACTGTAACCTAACTCTATACTAGACCAAGTTGAACTTAACTATATCCTATGTGTCGGAATATCCTAACAAGAAGTATGTCTGGGATTACAAAAAGGACCTATAACAACTTTTCAGCTCTTGAAAATGAAATTGAATGTTCTATTTGTAATAACTTCGGTCATGAAAATTCTGAATGCAGGAGCAGATTTCAGCAAACAAAGGAACAAGCCTCAAGCACCAAAACATGGAGAATAAAGGAACCTGAATCAGAAAGATGTGGGATAGCCTTTTATGCAGAGGGACAAGAAAATCTATGGTACATTGACAGTGGATGTTCGAAGCATATGACACGTGATAAAGAAAAACTTGAATCATATTCTGCTTTAGAAAAGGGAAAGAAAGTTTCTTTTGGAAATGATACTCGAGCAGCTATAAAAGGAAAAGGCACAGCTCAGTTAAAAGAAAAGGTCAAAGCTGGAAATGTTTTGTATGTTGATGGCTTGAAGCATAACCTTCTGAGTGTCAGTCAGATGTGCAATCAAGGAACCGAGGTAATATTTCGATCAAATGGATGTAGCGTTTGTGATCTTGATACAGGGAAAACAGTGATCAAAGGTAGAAGAACTCCAAATAATCTATACATATTGGAAGAAGGACAACAACAATGCTATTTGAGCAAGGATGATGAACATTGGTTATGGCACCGGAGGTTGGGGCATCTAAGCTTTTCACAAATAAGGAAGGCATGCAAATATCAGGCAGTTCGTGGTCTTCCAGATATCAAAATTCCAGACAACACTATATGCAAATCATGTCAGTTTGGTAAGCAAACCAGAACCAACTTCCTGGAGAAGGAAGGATTAGCCAGCAGGCCTCTTGAGCTAGTCCATATTGATGTATGTGGTCCTTTCAAGACGAGGTCACCTCGAGGAGAAGAATACTTGATATTATTCATTGACGATTTCTCCAAGTTTGTTTGGTTAGGACTTTTGAAGCACAAAGACGAAGCATTCGAAAAATTCAAATCCTTCAAAGCCTTGGTTGAAAATGAATCAGGTTACAAAATTAAGTGCCTCAGGTCCAACAGAGGTGGGGAGTTTACCTCAAATGAATTTTTCGATTTCTGTGAAGAACATGGGATAAGAAGGGAATTCTCTACAGCTAGAACTCCTCAGCAAAATGGAGTGGTGGAAAGGATGAACAGAACAGTCCAACAAATGGCCCGTGCTATGCTTGATGAGTCTGGAACTCCCACAACTTTCTAGGGCGAAGCTGCATATGCTGCGGTTGTTATTCTCAATAAAACAAATGTCCGAGTGAACAGCACTCAAACTCCTCATGAACTCTGGTATGGTGAGACTCCTTCGGTAAAACACTTCAAAATCTTTGGGAGCAAATGCTATATTAAGAATACTGATGAGAAACTTGGAAAAATTGAACCTAGAGCAGATGAAGGCATTCTTCTTGGTTATTCTCCACACAACAAAGCATATAAGTGCTACAATAGAAGACTTGGAAGAATTGTTGACAGCATTGATGTAGTGGTTGATGAAAAAGGATACATTCCTAGGCAAGTAAATCATGAAAATATCAAAGAAGATAAAGACTATCCTCAAAGACAGAATGATGAAGAAGAAGAACCTCAAGAAGCACCAGAGGAACAGATAAGGGTAGAAGAGAAGACTCCATCCATGTACGTTCAGAAGAATCATCCAGAATCTCAGATTTTGGGGCAAAAAGAAGCAGGTGTACAAACAAGAAGAACAATTGCAGAAGCTTCAAGCTATTTGGCATTACTCTCATCCATTGAACCACAAAATGTAAAAGAGGCATGCAAAGATGAATGTTGGGTCAAATGGATGAAGAACTTGAGCAGATCGAAAAAAACAACACTTGGGAGTTGGTTCCTAGACCAAAGGATAAGAATGTTATAGGGACAAAATGGGTCTTCAAAAATAAGTTGAATGAAAATGGGGAAGTAATTAGAAACAAGGCTAGACTTGTTTGTAAAGGGTATGCACAACAATAAGGAATAGATTTTGAAGAAACTTTTGCTCCTGTTGTAAGACATGAGGCCATCCGAATGTTCCTTGCTCTCTCAAGCTTTCAAAAGTTCAAAGTATTTCAATTGGACGTGAAATCAACCTTTCTGAATGGAGACTTAGAAGAAGAAGTATACATTGAGCAGCCAGATGGTTTCATTCTTGGAAATGATCCAAATCTTGTATTCAGATTGAAAAAGGCTCTCTATGGTCTTAAACAAGCTCCAAGGGCTTGGTACTATCGTTTGGACAAATATCTTCATCAACAAGGTTTTTCAAAAGGATCAGCAGATAACAATCTTTATATAAAAATTGAAAATGACAAATTGCTAATACTTGTTGTGTATGTAGATGACATTATCTTTGGCAGCAATGAAGAATCTATGAGTCAAAGCTTTGCCTTGGTGATGCAGAAAGAATTCGAAATGTCCTTGCTTGGAGAATTGACATATTTTCTTGGTTTGCAAATCCAACAAAATGAAGGAGGGATCTTCTTGTCTCAAACCAAGTATCTCAAGCAGATTTTGAAGAAATATGGTATGGAAGAAGCAAAACCAGTATGTACACCTATGGTCACAGGATGTAACCTCAGTGAAAATGATGAATCAGCAGCAGTGCATCAACCAACTTACAGATCTATGATTGGAAGTCTACTTTATTTGACATGTACCCGACCAGACATCATGCATGCAGAGGGAATAGTTGGAAGATTTTAGGCAAATCCAAAGGAAACTCATCTTCAGGCAGTGAAGAGAATCTTCAAATATCTTCAAGGGACTCAAAACTATGGCTTATGGTATCCTAGAGATACAGATCTCACACTTCATGCTTATACAGATGCAGATTGGGCCGGAAGCATTGATGACAGGAAGAGCACAAGTGGTGGTGCATTCTTTATTGGTTCCCGATTAGTATCTTGGTTCATCAAGAAACAGAGTTCAATTGCTTTGTCTACAGCTGAAGCGGAATATGTGGCTGCTGCATCTTGCTGCACTCAACTCCTTTGGATGATGTAGACCTTGCAAGATTTTCAAATCACTTGTACACCACTTATCTCCATCTTATGTGATAATACAAGTGCAATCAGCATTTTAAAGAACCCAGTCATGCATTCAAAGACCAAGCACATACCAATCAAATATCACTTTCTCTGAGAACAAGTGCTTGAACAAAAGGTCAAGTTGGAGTATGTTCCTTCTAAGGAACAAGTTGCTGATATACTCACCAAACCATTGCCCAGGGAGACCTTTGAATACCTCAGGCAAAAGCTGGGGGTTGTTGATGCATCATCTTGTTGTTGACTCTCTTCTGATTGTTGGTTGTATGCAAGGTTCATCTGGGGTATATGCGTACATTTGCTGAGTTGCGGATTGGTCAAAGATCGAATGGCACAAGTTTAGGGGGAGCATATAATGCATTGTTGGCATTATGGAGGAAGGACAGAAGGAATATTGCTGCAATATGTCTCTATCTCTTTCATGGTTATTTATGGTGATTGTTAGATGTTGCTGCTATCAGTTATTGACATTGCTTATAGTTAGGGGGAGCATGAACAACACACTTCAGTAGAGCAGAGACTTCAGCATGTACTCAGAGGAAGCATGGACAGAGTGGTACACCTTGGCATATACAAAGGGGGAGCTCTTTCAGAGATGTTAGCAGATACTCAGGGGGAGTATGGGCAGCAGAATGTTTCTCTAGGAAAGAGATTATCTTGGTTTTCCCTTTGCCCTTGATGTCAAAGGGGGAGAGTGATTGGTTGTTGTTGCCATCATGTCCAAAGGGGGAGATTGTTGGCATTATGATACATATGTTGTAATTGATGGCAACCCACTCATCTCAGATGATAAATTATAGTGCAGCAAAGTTCACGCACTTTCATGAAGAAAAAAGTTTCTTTCATGTAGAGAAAAGTTCACGCACTTTTATGTAGAGAAAAGTTTATTTCATGTAGAGAAAAGTTCACGCAATTTAATGCAGAGAAAAGTTTCTTTCATGTAGAGAAAAGTTCACGCACTTTTATGCAGAGAAAAGTGTAGAGAAAATTTCATGCACTTTTATGCAGAGAAAAGTTTATTTCATGTAGAGAAAAGTTCACGCACTTTCATGCAGAGAAAAGTTCCTTTCATGAAGAGAAAAGTTCACGCACTTTCATGGTTGGCTCATGGTATTAGTTCGACAATTTTTGATGCTATGGTTTTGGTCCATGGTATTGCATCCAAAAGTGTTGATCTCACACACTTCCATGGTTGGTTCATGGTATTAGTCTGATAGTTTTTGATCCTATGGTTTTGGTTCATGGTATTGCATCCAAAAGTGTTGATCTCGCGCACTTTCATTGTTGGTTCATGGTATTAGTCCAACAGTTTTTTGATCCTATGGTTTTGGGCTGTGGTATTGTGGAAGGCCTAAGACTATATAAGAGGAAGAAGATCATTTGGCAAAGTATCATCGAATGAATTGAATATCTAATAAGTGCTAGATCTGAAATATTTTTGATTGGGTTATGGTGCAGATCTGGATCTGAATGAAGGAGGAACCTTAGCGCATAAAGAAGGATAAGTTCTATTGATGGGTCATAATCTTTATGCTTGAATAATAGTATCTTTGTATGATTTTGATCTGTTATATGAGGCGCATGCTTGATCTATAAATCTGACAATCTGGGTTAATTAGTGTCTGAATATTTGAAAGAAGGAATTATTCTTTATAGATCTGCACACAGGTTTCAGGTTGTTGAAGTAGCGCATATCTTTAAATTATGATCTAGCTGCCTCTGTCTATTGCTGTAGTATTCTGGGTTAGGAATTTGGTGTGTGGTTACTATTACTGTGTTCTGGGTACAGCTGTCAGAGAAGTGTTTACTTGATTCAATGCTAATTGGGAAAAGGAGATTGTTTGATGCAAATATACTTGATGATTGATTGATGTTCATGGATCCAGTCTGAAAATTTATGAAAAGTGGTCCTTGAAATAAAAGAAGTAGGGGGTTGTAACTCCCTTCCAGGAGAGAGAGTTGTAGCTCTCTACAGGTTGTAGCCTGCATACTGGTAAAGGACTGCACCAGTACAAAATCATTGTAAAAGGAGTTTCTAATTGAAAGAAGATAGAGACATATTGCAGCAGGTGGTTTTCACCCACATTAGGTTTCCACCTTATATCTGGTGTTCTTTGGTGTGACTATCTGTTTTTCTTGTTCATGCTCATTATTTTATGGTACTGACATACAATAATTCAAAGTATAAATATATTGAAAAAGAATTAGATAATACTGATTCACCCCCCCTCTCAGTATTATTTCCAACAGGCTCAGATTTTGACCTGAAAAGAGATAGCTCAAACTGAATATCAAAAGAAATATGCTCAACATTGAATAAATTTTCACGCAAAGAAGTAGTGCTTTCTAAGTAGTTTTTCTGGGTCATCACAACAGAAGGTGGATTTGGGTCAGGATTTGACCTAGTATGTCTTTTAGAAGCTAGAAGTTTCACACCTTAAACTTAATATAACTTCATAAGTCAACCTATCTTTAGATAATAGAAGTTGACAACTAAAGAACCAGTCTTTTAGAGTTCTCTAATAGAATGAATCCCAAGAATGATATATCAGTCGATTCCCCAGCAACGTCGCCAAAATGTTATCCTCTACAATGTCCCAGGTTGAGGAGGAGATCGAAAGAGGTAACTACAAACCACTTGAAGTTTAGCAGCTAACCATGGTAAATCAGAGAGGGATCTCTCTAAGGATTTCAGAGTCAATGACTGGAAGATAAATGGATTTTAGGTTAGATGTAATAATTTTAAATGAGTTTTTGAAAATTCAGGGTTTTGGGTTGCTCGACTAGGGATGAGAAAAATCAATTAGGTTAAGATCTTAGAGGTTTGCAGTAGTAGGAATAGAGAGGAGAAATATAGCAGTGTCTTGTAATGGATTTAAGAGTTTGGTCAATGTATTGTAGGGTATGAAAATCTTAGAAGGTCATAATGAGCATGTTACCATGAATTCATTAATCTAGAAGAAAAAATATGCATACATGATTTTCCACATAAACAGAGCTTTGAACATTAGAATTCTATCGATATAACTATAAGTAAAATCATTGAGGAAAGAAAAACATGTTAAGAAAGATGGATTCATTCATAAGAAATTGACATAGAAACAAAACAACATCAAAAACTCACTGCACTTGTATTCTTGAAAATTAGCTGCAACTACTCCTTTGGTTACCTAAGTGAAATCATAGGATACAAATTCTATCCTTTGAAGTCCAAACTTTCTCTCTGAATGAGAAATGATACATATAGAATCAAACAAAAAATTCCCCACCTTCAGGGGTCAAATCCCTAAGTGGTGGAATAGTTTCCAAGAATCTCTCAACCAGTAAGTGAGAGTGAGAAGGTCAAAAACAAACTCTTCAATTAGACTTTGATTTGAGTTTTAATTCATTTATGAGGCCTAATTAACCATAAAAAAACCTATCATGCTAAGTTATTCATGATTACATCATGTAGACTTCGAACTACTAAAGTTACATCATCAAGTTACATTTGACCAAGTCAAACTAGAACTATGAGAAATTTAGAGGGTGAAATTTTTAATTAAAAACTCAGAAAATGGAAGAAGCCAAACGCCAAGTTTGAGACCAATTTTAGGTGCCCTTTTGATGGTGCAAAAATGTTATCCTCTACAATGTCTCAAGATGAGGAGGAGATCAAAAGAGGTAACTTCAAACCAATTGCAGTTCAGCAGCTAGCCCTGCTAAACTAGAGAGGGATCTCTCTAAGGAATTCATAGTCAATGACTCAAAGAGAAATGGATTTTAGGCTGGATATAATAGTTTTAGATGATTTTTGAAAATTTAGGGTCTTGGGTTGTTGGACCACTGATGAGAAAAATCAATTACGTTAAGGTCTCAAAGGTTTGTAGTAGCAAACATAAAGAGGAGCAAGATAGCAGTGCCTTGTAATGGATTTAAGAGTTTGGTTAATGTAGTGTATGTTCTAAAAATATTAGAAGGTCATAATAATCATGTTACAATGAATTCATTAATCTAGAAGAAGAAATACACATACATTATTTTCCACATAAACATAGCTTTGAACATAAGAATTCTGCTTATATAACTATAAGGAAAATCACTGAGGAAAGCAACACATGTTAAGAAACATGGATTCATTCATAAGAAACTGACATAGAAATAACACAACATTACAAACTCACTACACATGTATTCCTGAAAAATAGCTACTACTGCTCCTTTGATTAACTGAGTGAAAGCATAAGATACAAATTCTCTCCTCTGAAGTCCAACCTTTCTCTCTGAATGAGAAATGTTACATATAGACTCTAACAAATAGTTTTTGCACCTTCAGCGGTCAAATCCCTTAGTGGTGGAATAGTTTCCAAGAATCTCTCATGCAACAAGTGAGAGTGAGAAGGTCAAGAACAAATCTTCTCTTACACTTTGATTTGAGTTTTGCTTCATTATGAGGGCTAATTAACCCTAAAAACAACCTATCATGCTAATTTAGTGATTATTACATCATCTAGACTTTGAAATACTAAATTTACATCATCAAGTTACCTTTGACCAAGTCAAACCAGAAATCTGAGAAATTTACACAGTGGAATTTTTAATTAAAAATGCAGAAAATGGAAGAAGCACAATGCCAACTTCAAGGCCACTTTTAAGTGCCTTGCTAAAGTCAAATTAAATATGAAAGAATGGTAAACTAGCCTTGCTTTTCTAGTTTCCATAACATCTTGAATTTTTTAAAATTACCCATGGGAATGTCTTCACAAACTGATTCGCCCAAGGTGTCTCCAAAAGCGCAGCGCCTGTCAAAAAGACAGGTAGAATGTTGATTTTTGACCCCTTTTTCTCATTTTTCTCAAAATATGAGCCCTATCTAAGAAATATGATGAAATGGGTTTTGAGAGGAGGCCACCAGATTTCCAAAAATTCAAGCCACTTTTCATTTAGAGCTCTGGGAAAAAAGCCCAGCGCCAAGGTGCCACATTTCTGTAACTAGTGCAATTTCTAAGTTTTGCACGAAACTTCACCAAAAACAAAAAAATGCTTAGAAAACTCCCAAAATTGGTCCAAAAGTGCCAAATGAGGTATATTATGCTCTCATGGATGCTTCAGAAAGCATCTCCAAGTTACCTCTCTCATTTTTGTCTTTTAGGGTTTCCTTTAGCTTGTTTTGCATTTCTTTGACCTTGATGTTGAAAATCTTGTTTTTGGTTTGGTAGTGGTGGACCATGTGCCTCAACATCTAGTTATCCCTGTTAGCCTTGTTAAAAACCTTCTCTATATGGCCATTGACTTTTCCTAGACAATATTCCCCTTCTTCGTTGATTTCCATAGCAATTTTGTCTTCAATATCCAAATCCTCATCTAGTAGTTTTTGGTCTCTTTCCTTCTGTAATGTTCTTTTGAGACCCATAGTCCTAGTCCTCTTCCTTCCAGCTTGCTTTTCCTATTCATCATGCTCTAACACTTCTTTACATTTTACGTCTTGTTTCAACATCTTGGATTGATCTTTTTCCATGATTAGTTGTTTGGCTTTGAGTTGACAGTTTTCTTGCTCAAGGAAAGAAATGATAAATCTGGCCCTTTCCAAATTGTCCATGAGCTCTCTAATTTGGGAATCCTTCTCCTATATAACTTGTTGCAAGTTTGAATACTCATCTGCTGCCTACAAGTAAACTAGTTCAAAATCATGCTCAATTAGCTCCTCATCTTGTAAATGTGATCCCTGTTGTGATGATGTAGAAGGCTTGGCCATTTTCTCAACTTGAGAAGTAAACACAAGACTTTTTCCTCTCTGATATATGTTGGTCACCTCAAGTCTAGTTTCCTTGGGAACCTCCTCCAATTTTCTTGATGACCATATCTCCATAGGTTGTGCTGATGTGTCTTGGTGATGACTTGATGAAGTATCTTCATGCCACAACAAAGTTGTTTCAATGAAGGTATCTAATGCCATGTTGTTTTCTGCCAAATGATAAAGGACTAAAACCTTTATCAAACTATGATAGAAAAGGCTAGGGTAATGCTCTTTAATTTTCATTTGCACCTTCTCAGACATTTTGATAAGACTTCTGCACAAGTCGTTACATAGGTTGAGAGGTTTCACAACTGTGAAATGCATTAGCAGCCTAATGTGGTATTCATACAATCTAGAAAATATCCCCTCACATGTGAAAAACTTCATTACAGCCTTCATCAGTGGTGCATACTTTCCAACAGGTATCTAAATGGAATGATGTGTGAATGAGCCTCTCTGTAGGGTGTTTTTAAGAAAGGTTTGTATATCTCAAGATCTAGGCTCATGTCTTTGAACCAATAATCCCCATGATTAGGTATCCCTGTTGCAAGAGAGATGGGAACAACTGAGAATGTGAAATCAATCCCTAGTATGGTGGCCTCTTGTTCTTTCAGATTCATGGCAATCCAATCAGTGAGATGCTCATGAAAACCTACCTCTCCCACTCTTTGACAAAACCCTATGCAGTTGACATCTTCAAAGCATTGCCTTATGAATGGTGAATAATTGATCCCATTGCAATTTGTGGGCTCATACCTCAGAATCTTCCCCCCTTTATGATTTTTTATTTTCTCTGATGGTGAAGAGTCTGCCTCCATTTTTTAAACCCTAGATGATAGGAAAAGGGAAAAAATAGTGAGAATTGATTGAAGTGGTGAAATGAGGGAGTTAGGGAAGGGATATGGGAGATGGGAAATTTTGGGAGATGGACAGGGGTTTTATGAATCCTTAGGAAGTTAAATGAAGGGAAATGAATGAGGGAGATGAGCTAGGAAATTTAAACACTGTTATATATCTAGTGGGGATAATATGGGGTACCAAGGGAGGTACCCAAGGTAATAATGTAATAATTGGATGGGCCATAGTAATAAATAAGGTGGCTAACCCATATCATATAAGGGACCACAAGTAGTTAATAATAATGTAATGAGCCCATGGTATTAGTTTGATGGTATGAGAGAACCATGGTAATGACCCATGGTATTGTATGTATGAGGCCTATATAGAGGCTAGAGACTCCATGTGAAGGAATATAGTGAAGGATTATTGTATGAACATGCATATGGCTTGTGGAGTGTTCTCCTTCCTTAAGGAGTGAATGTATGGTGTTGCCCTACCTTAAGGGTTTGATCAATAAAGAATCATTTCATATTATTTCTGGGTTTATTTGCATTATCTTGTATTTTCATATCAGATCTATAGTAATTCTGGGTTAGATCTAGAGGGAGATATTGCTAATTTAAAATCAATGCTTTTTGCAGAAATTTTGGTGACGGCGAGAGAGTAGCAGCGCAGATCTGAAATTCTAGTGTCTGAATCAGGATTTCTATCACATGGGTAGATGCAGAATGGTTGTTCCATTTCCAAAAACATGTTATAATAGGGATTCTGAGCAATATTGACGAACTTGTGACCATTTCAAATTTTCGCCAATTTTTTTGTGATGGCGGGCCCAAATCGGAATTTGAGGGACTTGTATAAATTTGCTGGCTCTCATCCAACTAGATGGCTAGCACAAATGGAGCAGTATTTCAATCTGAATCGCATCTTAGATGATGAAACTCAGCTTATCGTGGGGAGCATGTACTTGGACAATGAAAGACGACAATGGTGGCAAGAGCATCAATGTTCCGATAGAACGTTTTGGACTTGGGACATATTCACAAAAACTATTATGGACCACTTTGGCCGAAAAACTAATCTTGTTGGTAAGCTCACATAGACAGATACATTGCCTAGCAAAGATATGTTTTTTAGAGAAAAGAAGGAAACCATGGAACCTAAAGGGTTATTTTCTACTCGTGTTTCCTTATTGCAGGTTCATGGATTGATTCAGAAAGAGAAGATCATTGTTTCTATGAATCCTAGTTGCAAGCATAATTTCATCAATGCTAATTTGGCAAAAACCTTGCAAGTTCCTGCAAAACACATTGAAAACACACAGGTGGATGATCAAGATGTTCAAGTGTATAAGGATTTGAGGATTTCTATGGATAAGTATGTGTTGCATTGTGACTTTTATACTTCAGATATGGATAACATGGATGTTGTTTTGGGATATCCTTGGATGGAATCTGTGGGTACGGTCAATATTAATGTGCAAAAGAAATTCCTGAAGCTCCGGTATAAAAAGAAGAAAATTACATTACAGGATATTTCCATTAATAAACAGGTAGAGTCCAAGGAGGCTCAAGGAGAAGATGTTACAGGGTCTGACATATTAGATGATGAGCCAGTGATGATAGACAATCAAACACAAACAGAGGTTGAAGCAGAAAAGGTTACAAGTGCTGATACATCAAAGGAGGGCTCAGTGGTTGAAGTCATATTGGAAAAGAAGACATTACAATAGGCACCACAGCAGGGTGAATTAAAGAAAAAGCCATCGTGGGTTAAAACTTCAACATATCATCACCCACATCAGCCCGCAAGACAACCATCAAGATGGCAACCAATTAGCCACACAGACAACAACCCCCGCAAGACAGATAGAGAGGAGCGAAGATCCACCTACTACACATCCACACAAAAGAGCTACCACAGTCAACTTCCATCTCAAGCGAGCAAGGCATCAGCGAGATCGAGGGTTCACCTTTCTCTTGGATGGCTAGATGCACGTGCATGGTACCAGTGGACTACTCTTTTGAGTAGATCTTATTATTTGTGTTCTTCCCATGTTTCAAGGACGAAACATGCTTAGGGCGGTGGAATGTTATATATCTAGGGGGGATAATATGGGGTACCAAGGTAGGTACCCAAGGTAATAATGTAATAATGGGATGGGCCATAGTAATAAATAAGGTGGTTAACCCATATCATGTAAGGGACCACAAGTAGTTAATAATAATGTAATGAGCCCATGGTATTAGTTTGATGGTATGAGGGAACCATGGTTATGACCCATGGTATTGTATGTATGAGGCCTATATAGAGGCTAGAGACTCCATGTGAAGGAATATAGTGAAGGATTATTGTATGAATAGGCATATGGCTTGTGGAGTGTTCTCCTTCCTTGAGGAGTGAATGTATGGTGTTGCCCTACCTTAAGGGTTTGATCAATAAAGAATCATTTCATATTATTTCTGGGTTTATTTGCATTATCTTGTATTTTCATATTAGATCTATAGTGATTCTGGGTTAGATCTACAACAAACACAGTACTATCTAGGGAACTGCCCAATTTGATAGATTATGGCTAGGGTTTGTTGGGAGGTGAAGTGGAATGAAGGGAAATGGTTTGTTGGTCAATGGTGATGATATGTTTCATGAAAATAGAGGCATATGGATAGAAATTTCTAGGGTTTGAATGTTCTAGCTGACTAAACTCACCATTTGCAAGATTTAAAACATGAAATTCATACAAGCCCTAGATGATTTAAACACACCATCATTTATTTATTTTATCAAAGGAAGAGAGAAAGTGAAATGAGTGTACTCACTTGATAGATGGCTTAGAGCTATAAAAAACTAGAATGCAAGATTAAATTTTGAAGTTGGGTGATTTTTGGTGAGTTTTGGGATACTCTTCCCTATGCATAGTGTAGTTCATAGAAGCGATGTGCAATTCAGAAAAGCACAACGCCTCTTACAAAAATGCAGTGCAGTTCACAATATCGCAACGCCAAGGGATTTTTTCCAATTTGAGCTGGAAAACCTATGTTTTTTTACCTAAGGAGGAAAGAGGTCGATAACCAAATGAGGTAAGGATGCAAATTAAATTTTTTTGAGACTTTTGGGCTTTTATAGGCATAGCATGATTCTCTTTTGAGTGAAAATGGGCCCCACATATGTTTTTCAAACATGACTTTCACTCTTTTTGAACTTGGCCACCTTGAAGATTTGTAACCTGAACTTCTTTTTACCTTGTTTGACAGTGAACCATATTTATTTTGGAACCTTGAGACTGTAGCCATGAAGTACTTTATGAAATTACATCAAAATTTATTGAAAATAGTTGCTTATCACAACTCATCCTATGCCAGATTTTTATGCATGAAATGAAAATGTAGTTGACCTTGAAACCCTAATGACCTAATGAAAAGATTAGACTGAGTGAAATCATGAGGGTGATGAACTACATGATGATGATATTCTCTTTATGATTATACGCTCATGTGAGTGATGTAAGCGACTCACATGTGAAGTTCTTGAGAGAATAGAGATAATCCTAGACAAACTAACTAGTGACCAAATTTTATTCTGAAAACCTAGTGACATGATAGAATTTGAACTTGAGACCCCTAACAAAACTTGGTGAAAGAATATTTGATCATTGGTGATAGGTAGAAATGAATGACACTAACACTCTATTTGCACTTTAATCTTCTCATTCTAGGGTATGTGGTGTTACCACAAGGTTTTTATTTTGACCCTAAACCTTGATTTTGTTGCAAAGAAGGATAACACTACATTTCAGTGTACAAATGTTAACCTTGGTTGGGGTTTCCATCCTTTCAAAGAGTATGGTTCGAAATTCCTCGATTGATTGTTGCCTAAGATCTATTCTCGCTACTATATAGGAAGATTTTATAACTTATTTGCATGTTGATGATGACAAAAAAAGGTCTATTTTTCTCTTATACAAGACTGTTTATTTCTTTTATTCTCCTGATATTATACTGTGATATCTCAGAAGTATATCTCATTCACAGTGCTTCCTTAGCGACATGCTTAGATCTATCATAGGGTTTTTATGTACAACTGTATGGACAGTTTCACTAAAGCTCTAATATATATTATATGTCTGAATTTCTGTTAAATTGAGTGTTGGTCGCCAAAATTGTCCTTCTTTTAAACCTATCTTTGTCTTAACTACACTACCTAAGCCTCTGTTTTACAATTAAAATTAAACCTTTACACATGATTTTTGGTCTCTCTCTGTGATTTTATTGAATATGGATCATAGGGGCTTATTCATTATTAAAAAGGTTAAATATATTAAAATTCCTTACTATCTTACCTTTTCATATTTCCTTAAGGCATGGTGAGTAAATTTCATTAATCTAAAAAGAAGTTCGGTTGGTGTAAGATCCATAGTTCTTGTACTACCCGCTATGTGGACAACCAAGCGATTCATTCCAGATTGATTCCAAAAATATCATATTTGTTGAGGAATGGCGCACACCTACCTCAGAGAGTTTTTCCATCTTTCTGCATCAAGATTGGAGCGTTATGGATGGGCTAAAGGTGTAGGATCTAAAGTTATTGTACTATTTGTTGTTCTTGTACCATCTATAATTCCTATACCAACCATCTTTCCTATACCGATGATCATTCATGTACCATTTTTCATTCTTCCACTAGGTGGACAACCAACCGATTGAATCCTAAAATATCATATCTATTAAAGATTGGTGCACATCTCTTGTCGAGGATTTGTTCCATTCTCTGTATTAGGCTTGGAGCATTATGAATGAACTAAAGATGGAGGTCGATCATTGTTCAAACATATTTTTCTGTTAAGTTTCATTATGGTCGAGAGTGGAGTTTTATGTATAAATTAGGGATTCTAGGGTGGACTTAGGGGGGTGATACTCTGTAGAATTTTTGCTCGCACTGTAATTTTGTGTCGCCATACTTCTGGGTTGGATCTAGCAATCCACGATGTACATTTGCAATTATTGAGTTTAATACAAGGAGCTACGCCAATTATTCATTCCATGTTCCAATATTTTAGGTGATGCATTATTTGAGTAGTTGATTTGATCTCGTAACAGGGAAACAAGTTGGTTGGCTAGGGCCCAACCAACCCAACTCGTTCTCCCTTTTCTGTGAAGTGTGTTAAACTTATTTTTATGCAAGGTTTGAGCAGGTTATATTTTGTTCTTTTATAGTTAATAGGCTTTGACTTCTTTATAAGCTGTGTTATTCAGATTCGAAGTGTGCAGGATTGGGTGTGTTAATTTCTTATCTTTCATGTTAACTCTTCTTTCCTTTAATGCATGTTTAATTTCCTTTCTACAAAAGGAGTGCATTTTGGTAACTTGCACCGGTGTCTTTTCATTTCTACAAGTGAAGGTTGCTTAGCTTACCTCTGCAAGTTCATTTTCTTTCTTACGCCAATCGTGTTTTATTTCTGAGTGAAGTTTCCAAGCATTCTCAACATGAAATTTCAATTTAGAAATAATTTATCTTTATGAACTTTAATAAAACAATGTTTACATTATATAGATTTGTGCTTGCACTCGTTTCCCTTGTGTAAGTAACTCAATTTAACACTGAAATTATTGAAGGGACCTCTAGGCTAAAAATTCTATTTTTAATAAGTGCATATCTGATTTACATAATAACAGTGATCTCAGGAACAAGCCTACTTGTATTTAGATTAGATAGTTATTTTTCACATGCAAGAAGTTTCCTGTTCTAGCAAAGATTTTTCTTTGAATTTTGAAGTACCTTTCATTTCTGAATGTATGATTAGTTAAAGAATATTTTGCTGATGAATTTTTATTTCCTCATCTCTGTTTCAGCTTGCAACTTATTCTTAGTTAACACCCTTTTCATTTTCAGTGGTTTGGAAACCCAATATAGGAACATTGATTTCTTAGTATAGGAACCTCTATTTCAGTATAGGAATCGATACATTGGTACAACAACAAAGTTCTCTGGTATAGGAACCTAGAGATTTTGTATGAAGGTTGAAATCTTCAGTGCAAGAACAATACATACTTCCAGTGCAGGAACATCACTTTAATACAGGAAAGTTGTTCTAGTATAGGAATGTTGTTTCGGTGTAGGAACGATGGTTCAGTGCAGGAAGGAAAATCTTTAATGAAGACAAATTCACTTCATAGCCTAATTATTTCTTCGTCTTATGACTGCATTAATGATTAGTCTCAGATATCTTCTTTTCCATCTTTAAGTGATATGGATTTTTTATGCTAATTTGAATTCCCTTTCAGTGAGTTTTTGCAATGTACTTTCCTTTTTTATTCTCACAATAGAATTCTTTTGGTGTTATTTGCTTTCCATTATTTTGATTCTGTAAGCGTAATTAGGAAAGATAGAAGTAGGGTTTGCAGGTTGCTGAAGTCCTTCTCTGGCATTTCCAGTGCTGCACCTCCAAGTTTACGAACTCTCGGATTGAAAATTAAATGTTGGTCCATTAATATGCCCTATATTACACCCAACATTTTGGTGTTCTTTTTGGGGAGGCGGCTAGAGGATTGAACTTAGTGAGTTGTTTCATTTGGTTTTATTTTCACCTAGTTTCTCTTGCAAGTTTATGTTCTTTGAATTTATTTATTTCTTGCATATCTTGGTTTTTTAAAGGAATTTCATTTCCGAGGTGCTGTAAGAACCCCCCTATATATACTAATCCATGTGATGACAGAATATACCAGTTGGCTTGTTGAAAAAAAGAAAATGGTATTTTGAGGAATCATTCAATGAGGAGTTTTGATGTTGCTACAGAGACATATAAATCATCCAATGAAGAACTCACAAGTGCAGAATTTAATATTTTTCTTGAACATAAAGTTAATATTATTAAATCTTTGATTTCAAAATTGGATGATTTGCAGGAAGAAAAAATGAAGGATGAAGAACCATTGTTGATATTTTGCGCGAACTGTAGAAGGAAACACTTCCTTGGAAAGTGTCCACTTAGTAGCCTGAAAGTTTGTAGAATTTGTGAAGAGGCTCATGCAACAAAAACTTTCCCATCACTACCAAGATTACTAAAGGTACTCAAGAAATCAAGTAAGGAATAAAATCAACCACCAGGTATAACTCAAAACCCATCATCATTCAATACTTTGATTAATGCTTATTCTCCTGAGCAAGTTTCTCAATAGATTTATAATCCTGTAGTTCCATGGAAAACTTTTAGTCCTCTTCCAATTGAATATCCTACTTCATGGCCACAATGTCCCTCTCCTTGGCCCTCTTCCTCAAGTCAAACATCCCCATGGCCTCAAGAATGGTTTGGAGCCCCTTTCCTAGGGAATTATTTCGTGAAAAATCAACAACAACAACCACAATTTCCACTTAATGCACCATCAAGTTATCCTCCTCCATGGTCCCAACTACTTGTGCAACCTTACCCTAATCCATACCCTATCCCTTATCCTACTCCATACCCTAGCCCTCATCCAAACCCTAGTCCATATCTTAACCCAAACCCTAGACCTAGCCCTAATCCATACCTTAATCCATACCCTAGCCATTATCCTACTCCATACCCTAGCCATTATCCTACTGCATACCCTAGTCCTCATCTAAACCCTAGTCCATATCTTAACCCAAACCCTAGACCTAGGCCTAATCCATACCTTAATCCATACCCTAAACATAGTTCAAACCATAGACCAAACACTAGTCCATACCCTAATCCAAAACCTATATATAACGCTAGTCCAAAGCCTAACCCAAATCCTAATCCAAATCAAAACCCTAGCCTAAACCATATCCCAAACCCTAATCCAAACCAACAGGTTGCACAACAATTTAAAACACCTATTCTTCCTGTTGATTCCCCTATTGAGTATAATGATATATCTTCAAGGTTGGGGGAAGAGGTGAGTTTGGAAACATCTCCTATCACTACAGAACATTCACCTTAGGAAGAAACTTCACCATTAGAGGAGAAATCTATAATTGGAACCTATTCTAAAATTGTTGTTGCTCAAAACCCTAGAATTTCCCTTCACCATTCTTGTCAATCTGAAAAGAAAATATTTGAGCCTGAACTTGAGGGATTTTTCTTTTATCTTTCACCAGATCCCTTATGCCTCCTAGAGAGTGATTATCAAGTTGTGGAAGGATTACATCAGTTTGAGAATCATGAATATGTGGATCCCATTGAATCCTGGTTTCAAGCAGTCATCAACACACCTTATTTCCTCATTGTTCGACAACTCTTGGTACCATATCAATCAAAGCAACTGGTTTCTCATACTCTGGTATGTGTTGAAGCTTATTCTTTAAAACTAAGTGTGAGTATATTTAGCATTTTGTTACACACATGGCTACATTGGAAGTACTCCTACACTTGAAGGAGACTTTCATTATTTAAATTAGGGGAGGGTAGTATAAGATTAATGAATAAAAATGTCATTTGAATTAAAATTGTATATTAAAACTCTTGAAATTTCAATTCTTAACAATGTAAACTTTGAAACACGAACTATAAACTCAAAACGGGAACTCTGGCCAAAAACACCAAAAAAACATAAAAAACAATGCTAAAAACAAAAATTTTGTATATTGGAATGATGGTTTTATTTTTTTAGGGACAATATCGAACATGTTTTAAAAATTGTAGTGAAAACAAAATTTTCGTGCAAAATATAGGTTGAAAACGAAAAAGTGATTATACTGGAATGATGATTTTTTTTTCGGGTCAATCTTCAAAATAAAAATAAAAAATTGCTAGTAAAATGCTCCAACAACATAAAAATGACTCATAACATCTCATTTAACACCATATGGAAATCAAAAATTTTATTTCAAGATACGATCCATACATCAGTTATATAAACTGTCTTAAACAATTATTCAAAATCACTTATATTTTCTTGCACACCATCAGAATTCACATCTTCAGATGAGTGACTGGACATTGACGAAAATGTTCCATATTCTTCTCTTTCATCAACTAGTGCCCCATCTAATTCCACGTGCATGCCCATCATTTTAGGTTTCAAAATTCTTCTAGATCTACGACTGGTTTCAGCAGACTCCTATCTCAACACTGTTCCTTCTGGTAATAACCTTTTTAGAATCTCTATCATCTTGAAGTGAAGAGCTCCTCTCTTTCTTAAATTGAAGTCATAAATAAGTATGCCAACATCCTCCAATTTCAATGTGTTTGTGTGGCGACAATTTATATTCGTACCCTTTCTTTTTCTCTTTTCGCCATTTTTTTGTCAACTACCATCTCTGGCTTATACACACCATTGAATGGGTGTGTATTTGTGGCATACCAATGTACTTCAACACTTGTAACATCGTCATTTTCTGTAAATACATTTATAACTTTAGCAATCCAGAATGGATAGCCATTGGGATCTCCATCTGCTAGCATTGTGATCATGCAGCCCCACTTAATATCTTGTACTGAACCCCTGTAAAGGTCTTCCATGGCTTCACATTGTGCACGAGTTCTTTTGGAACCAATATACAGCTCTCTTTCCTCTGCCTGTGAAGAATTAATAATACCTTGAGATTGTTGCTATTCAACAATGTTTATTTCCTCATGTGCATTCAACACATTTTGTGGCCAAATAAATGGAATTTTCAAAGGTATATCTTCATTTCTTGTTGTTGAAATGATATCACTTTGATTATTGAAAAGTGACTCCCACCAAACTGAATCAGCAATGTCAAAGTACTCATATGTATATGTAATACAATTTTTAATTTCTTCTAGGTAATCAGAATAATTTATATCTCTATTTTGTTTGCGTGCATTATAAACTTCACCAACTGATTGTAATAACAATATTTTTGATGCAACTATTGGATGATCTGGAATGAACTTCAAAAATTGCAAACCTGATCATGGTGCCCATTCTGTAGTAGTTGAATACTTCTTGCCCCATATTAGTGTTTTCCTAGCAATTTTTTTGATACGAAATTGATGTTGGAAGCTAATGTCATTAAGTTGTCAATGCATTTCCCCTCACCATATGATCCCATAATAAACCTTCGCATGTCAACAATTTATTCCAACACATCAAAAGTAGGCTATGGCATGTATGATTTCTTAATACATTCAATTAAGGATGGCAAGCTCCGAACTTCCTTCCTCCTCAATGTGACTGAGAAACGAATCAACATCTAATCGATATGGTCATGAGTGTGCCCAACAAGAAGGAAACCAACCTTTACCTTTTGAAAAATTCTCAATTCAACAAGCATGCTTAGATATCCAAAAAAAACCTAATGTCATGGCAAGTGTTGTCCAATTGTAGATACAAAACTTCAGGAAGATTACCAGACCAATGAGAAAACACATCATGAATTATGGTTATGGTTAGATTTTCATCATTATGAATATTTGGAGTTGTGAAGTACACATTTGGCAACATTTTCCCATTGAAGACCATACAACCGACCAAGTGATACTGAATAAAATTTTCCTGCTTTAATTTTTTGGGTGTGTGAACAAAATGTGGTAAAAGTGTTTTCTTTTTGTCCATACCATCAATTATCAAACCCAAATATTTATTCGGATTATCATAACACTTCTTTCGATGCTTGTACAACTTTTTCCTTTCATTTGTTTTTTGTTCGCAATGCTCCTGAAGTTCTTTGACAATTGAATCTACACAACATAAAAGAAATCCATTAAGAAATATGTTTCCATACTTGATGAATATACAATTTTAAAAGTTAAAGTTATGAATGCCTACCTCTTTCTGACCCTTCACATTTGTCCCTTTTTTATTTAAGAGAAGCACATGTATTGCAAATCCCCATCCTTGTCTTCTTAGGAATATGGACATTGTTGAATTCTTTCTTCCATACCTTCACAAAATATTGATATGTAATAAATCGGCCATGTTCCTCAGCACCTTCTGCATATTCTTTATATAAGTTGTAGATTTCTCATCTTGAAAAATTATCTAGAATATGTATTTTCTCTCTATTTGGCATACACTCTCCATGCTTTGAAAAGAAATATTTCATCCATGACATTGCAGTATTTGATAATGGCCCAAACTATCTTTTATGATGTACTTCAGAATAAAATGTGGGATCCTTTTCCAGATTTTCTTGAATTCTTGAGAGACGAAAGTTCCCAATCAAATGAAACATTTTGAAAGCTTTTCCATATATATATAAAGTCCTAATATGATAATCATAACTTGACAATGTAGATTGCATTCACCCAACTAAATATGAATTTTGCATGCTTTTATTCATTGACAAATATCTCTTCTTGCTCTCTAATGCAAATTTGAAATACATATGTTTCAAGCAATCTTTTTGGTAACATTCAGAGTGTGCTGATAGAAATTCTTGTCATCAGATATTCTGCTCTACCCCTTGTATAACTAGAACATCTTGCATTGATATGAAAAGGTATGCTCCTACTCCTCGATAAAATATTTCTTAGCAACATCTCCATCATTGGATCGTCATTTGTATAAGGATTTCATCGTCATAAAGAGGAATGTTATCCACACTACGATCAACTGTGATTTTCAAATACTGACTTGGAGGATATTATTCATCTTCCCCTTCTTCAGTGCTACTGTCATAGTCCTTAGAATTCAGTCTAAATGGAAAATTTGACTCAATGTTTATTGGATATTCTTCCTCATGTGCATTTTCAGTGCTACTCTCACAGTCCATAGAATTAGGACTAAGTGCATCAGTCTGTCCTTCATGACTGCTACCTTTATACTCATTAGAATTATGACTAATTGTATCATCCTGTCCTTCATCACTGCTGCTCTCATAGTCCTTAGAATTAGGACTAAGAGGACATTGTGACACTCCATTATTTTGAAATTCATCATCATGCTCTTCATCACTATTGCTCTCATAGTCCTTAGAATTAGGACTAAGTGGACACCGTGACACTCTATTCTTTTGAAATTCATCATCGTGCTCTTCATCACTGCTACTGTCATAGTCCTTAGAATTAGGTCTAATTGGACACCGTGGCACTCCATACTTTTGAAATTCATCATCTGGCTCTTCATCAAAGTTGCTCTCATAGTCCTTAGAATTAGGACTAACAGGACACTATGACACTCCATACATTTGAAATTCATCATCATGCACTTCATCACTACTGCTCTCATAGTCCTTAGAATTAGGACTAAGTGGACACTTTGACACTCCATTCTTTTCAAATTCGTTATCACACTCTTCATCACTACTGCTCTCATAGTCCTTAGAATTAGGACTAACTGGACACCATGAAAATCAATTCTTTTGAAATTCATCATCATGCTCTTCAACAATATTGCTCTCATAGTCCTTAGGATCAAAACTAAATGGAAGAATTTACTTTCTATTCATAGTGGAAGAATTCCTGCTATATTCATCCATATGAATAGAGTTGTTATGTGATGAAGATGTTGATGTTATATAAATCGAAACTTCACTATCAGGACAATCCATCCTTTTCAAATAGAAGATGTTAAATGATACAAATGGAGAGTCTCCTAAAGATATTATATAACTTAGAGAATTTCAAATAATTATTAAATTAGATATACAATTACCTAATGTAACTAAATTCTAAGAATAGTAGTAATGTAATCCTATTTGTTTGTATTTAGATAATATGGGGATAATAATAAATATAGATTATTTAATAAATATGAATTATTATATAATTTAGTAATTTAATGATCATTATATTTAGATAATAAATATGGATTTTATATATTATTCATTATTAAACGAATACAGTTAGTTAACAAATGAATTCTTTTAATATATAAGTTACATGATTTAGCTAATTTCTAATAAATTATATATTATTTGTTTTTAGATATACACATACATTTATTTAAATTAACAAATGAATTTATATATTATTTACCTGATTTAGCTATTTTCTAAGAATAATAATAATTAAATATTAAGGGTTTGACTAAGATCATTAGGTCAAATTAGTTGTTGGCAATATAGCCGTTGGAGTCTCTGCACACTCTATTTAAACAAGCTAAGCTGGATTGGTTCTTCAACTTGTCCTGACGATGAACCACACTCGTTGGTTCAAAACGCGTCGACAAAAGATTGGTTATGTGATTTTGCCGAAGATTATCTAAACAATTCAAAATATTTTGAATACAATTACTATGTGCTTAGGGGGAACCATTCTGTAGAATCTCAAAGAAAATTGATGGAGGAATATCCCAATAACCCACATTTTGAAACAATGAAATGTATCATTTATGCTGGTTTATCGGATACAGAAGCAAAGGTAGTGGCATGGGATCAAAATTCAGATAATGAATATAGGATGTCTATGACTTTCATCCAAAGGGTTAGATTTATTCATAGTGAATTTCAAGAAAAATGTGGTGGGGATAGGATAAATGTTACTGCAGATTTCTGAAAGGAATGTTGTATGGAAATAGGCTATCAAATTGAAGAGAAACCCAATTCAAAAGGTGGAAAACACAACCTTCCTAATGGTATATTTAGAGATGTTGATAGCATTTTCCAATTGGCATTTAGAACTGGAGATGCTTGGAAGTTGATTGATGAAATTTTTAGCATGTGGGAAAACATTGGCATTAAAAACCAGAAGGTCAAAAAGTCTAAGCCATTGATATGTGGTAGCAGTAAATCAGGTCCTGAATTGAAGAAACTTCCAGAATATATGACTATCACACCTTGGAGAGCAATGGAAGGAGTGAAAGATGAAAAATTTTTCAAAACAATATTATCTCGTGTGAAGTCAGGGGAATTATCATTGGAGGAAATGTCTGAGGAATTTCAAAAGTAAGTTTGTTGAATTATTTTTACTTATTTCTAGATTATAATTTTCTTTTAAATAAAGCATGTCGTTCTTGGTAGTAGTTGCTATACATATCATTATATTGAATTTTTGTTACTTTATCTATGCAGTCAAAAAGTTTACATGAAAATTCAAGAGCAAATGGTTAGATTGTTGAGTGAAGATAGTTAGGATGATGTTGTACGCAGCTATCCAGATTCAAGTTCTACATCAACATTAAAAGCTTTTTATCTTGCATTTAAAAGGGTATCTTAATTTACACATTCATTTTTATTCATCTGTGTACTATTTTTAATTTATAGCTTACACATATATTTGTTTATTTTATAGAAGATGAAGAAGGATGATAATGGAGCGCCAACTAGCTTCAGAACCTTTATTGAAAAAATAAAGATCGAAAGACTGAGGAAGCAACGTGCTAAGAATGTTGAACTTGATCCAACTCTTACTCATTTCATTAGGAATGGGCTAGACACTGTTCAATATCAAGTAATACAAGGCGATTGTGAAGACATTGCTAAACTCATACCTAAAAGGGAGTATGCCCTAGTTTTTGCAGATATTCCCCATGGTTTCAATATTCCAAAGATTGACTATGATAGTGACCTTTATACTTATCAAGTTGTTAGTAAAGTGGTTGCAAGATTTGTAGAAATCACATCATCACCATTATGGAGATTTGTGGCATTTCATTCAAACACACAATTGGCAATGATATTGTCAAGCTTCAAAGGGAAAACAAATTCAAGGATGCAACTTACATGATAAGACGTTTAAAATGTATATTTGATTAATGTTGAAAAATTCATTTATGTACAAGTTAATTCAACTTTTACTATTTCATGTTATAGGCAAAAGTCAAATCTTCTTAACCGTGACGATAAAGTATTTATAAATGATTGTGAGTTCATTCATATTGATAGTTGGGAAAAAGATGATAGCTATATGTCTATGATTTTTAATCGGGTAGACGAAAAGAGTCATAGACAAATACTGACTTATGATGCTGTTGTGAGAAAACGAACATATGAAGACAAAGAAGAAAAAGGAGAGATAGTTAACATTTATAAAAAACCACAATTATTGATTGACTATCTTATAGACATATGTTCAAATGAAGGAGATTGGGTTTTGGATTTATTTTTTGGCTTGGGTAAGTTTTATTATATAGAATTGAATTTCAATATGTTATTTTTTAAATTAATTTGTCATTGTACTAATTTACTTCATTATTTCTTTTGTGCTTGATAATTAGGTACAACAATAGAATTCTACCTTCAAAAAGGAAGAAATTGCATTGCAATTGAAAAAGATCCATTACAGTGCAATTTCATTCAGCAAAGAATTAATGCTCTTCAATTTATTCCAGATGCAATGCAAGAAATTGGGTTGAAGAAAGGGGACTTTAGTGAATCACGTGTGGCAAAAAAGGCAAAGGAACCTCAACCACCATTACATGGGATGTTTGGCAAGACATACATTGGGAGATTCACAGACATCAAAGATCCATTAGAAGTCAAAAATGAGCAAAAGGAAGCAGAAAATATTGTGGAAGAAGACAATGATGAAACTCTAGATGACGAAGAGCTTGGATTACGTGACATTGTTGATTAAATTTAAGTTATGCTTGGAAAGCAAGCTCATTTTTTGTAACTATTAAGTAGTTATACTTGCAATGTTTTGACTTTGATGTTTTATGAGAAGAATATACACTTAATTAAGGTAGTTACACATTCAATGTTTGTAATATGTGATTTTTGCATTAATTTTTAAGTTAATCATTAATTTTTGAAAAAAAATGATTATTATTATTTTTTGACATGAAATTCATAAAAAAAAAATATTATTTAACTATTTTTAGTTAAAATTTTCGTATAAAAATTGTGATTTTCGCATGTCAATTGTAGCAAAATATTATCAAAACCTGTAGTTTTTTAATTATATTTATGTTAAAATGGCTATTTTTATGTCCATTGTTAAAAAATATTGTTTTTTAGAAATAATTATTTCTTGTGGATTGAAAAATTAATTAATGATGTATAAATATGTAGAATATTGAGAATTCAAAATATCGACCTTCTTCTTTAAATATGTGAAACAATAAAAACCTCACTACAAAAAAAATAAAATTAAAAACAAGAAAATATGAAGCAAAACACCACTTCAAAAATTATTAAATTCACAAAACAATTATTTACATTTCATTCATTAGAAAATAAAAATAAGAAAATAAGAAAATAACCTTTTAAAAAGAGGGCCTGGTGTAGAATTACCACGTTTTTAAATCAGCATAAAAAACACTACCATTATAAAACACAATGTACATAAAAAAATTTATAGTGCCAAAAACTAAGCTCTAAAAAACACGTGTGTTCTACATCACCCCTTTTCAAAATCGGGTCACTTTTTTGCTCTCTCTACAAAACAGGTAACAGTATGGGTTCCCGTTTCAAAGTTTACATTGTTTCTTAAGGAACAACGATTGGAATTTCTATCATTAAGCACTCTTGTGGTAAGAATTGTCAGAAGCAATTCACTTTTAATGCCGCATATCCTATAAAGTGAATTTAATTGTTGGTTGAGATTAATCATTAGGTTAGTTAGGGGGATTATTATTTCTATATTTAATACTTTCCATTCATAAGCTTAAAAACTTAATTTTGACCTATTTATTATAACAAACTATCATCCAAGAAATAATTTTAAGTTTCTCTTTGAAGGTATTGATGAAGAGCCTCTTGTGGTGGACCACTCCTATAAAACCCTAATGAGCTCTCATGAGAAACCTAGCATGATTAAGTTAAGGAATCTTTTAGTCATTACTGGAGATGTTTTATTTAAACTAAATCTTTAGGGTAGAAGGACCAATCGGTAAATATTAGTAACTAAAAAAATTTCATGTCGTCCCATGCTCTTAAGTAGTAGATTTTCATCCCCACCTATTAAGTAACCACCTTATGGTTAATTATAATCAGAGTTTCTTTTTAAAAATGATTAATTAAGGAATGAGAAGTCTCATTACGAGCCAACCTACCATGATCATGGGTCCTAACGAGAATGAAATTAGCACTACCGGTCACCAAGCTAGGGTAATGGCTTTCAGTTTAAAATATGGAAGATAAGAGGTATCATCACGATTCGACTTGTTCATTCTTATCAGTTCTTGTGAACGGAACTGTTGTTAACTAGTCACCAAGTCAAGAAAGTGGCCTTCAATTAACTTCTAAAAAATGTAAATTATTTTAGTTGACTCTAAATTTATATCTAATAGATGGGATATAGACATTTCGTAGGGTTAAAAGGCATCCTTGTCAAGGCTATAGACACCTACTGGCAGCAAGGCCATGCCTGTGGTATTAAATTTAAATGATTTACCTAGTTGTTTATGTTATTCCCTGAACTCATTATCATATCTCTCTGAGAATGGCTTTATTATCCTTTCAGTAATGTGCTTTGGAGTTCTATCTTTCATAAATATGAAGATTTTCAAGGATGTGAGACCCTTGGTGAAGGTTATTCTCTTTTCTTAAACAAGAGAAGCTTCAATTATACACTTGGGTAATAGTAAGATAATCATCCTAGGAAGGTATCATTTTGTCATAGTTCATTTCCCCCTTTCCATCCATTTTAATGCATTGGATTCCAGATAATGTCACTTTTATTTATAATAATAAGGCTATTGAAAGTCAGGACCTATTGACTAAGGCTACTCTTGAGATGATTTGAGGAAATTTTGATTGTTGACTATTTCATGATAACATTATTCTTCCAGTAAGGACATTATTAGCATTCCTATGGTAGTTGTGGCATCATAATTTATTTGGATGAGTGTTAATAAATCTTTTTGAAGGATTTGATGAATTCTTGAAAACCTTACTTGATAAGATTGGGAAAGGATAATGACACCTAGAAACTCGTGATAGAAGAAACTCCTTTAAATTTTGTAAATTTTTGATGAATTTAGCCTATGTATAACAAAGAAAATTTATTTTGTAAGAACCCTTTATGCAGTACACGAACCACAACATTCTGGTGTAAGAATATATGTTTCAGTACAGGAAATTGGGTTCAAGTGCAAGAACCCTATCATTGAATTTTTTTATTTAATTGACGTTATTTATCATTTCCCAATGGGAATAAATTTTTTAAGTGCAAGGATATTATAATTCTAAATAACCTTATTTTAATAAAGCACTACCATACTCCAATCAAAGCCATGATGAGGGTCAGGAATCAATATTCAAATCCAGAAGTAAAGGAAGGCTCATAATTCTGTTTTTTCATGGAGGTCAATAGTTGTGTGAGTACACACAACAAGGTGAGGTTGGGGGGATGTTGGTCGCCACAATTATCCCTCCTTTAACCCTATCTTTGTCCTAGCTACACTACTTAAGCCTCTATTTTACAATTAAAATTATAACTTTACACAAGAGTTTTGGTCTCTTTTTGTGATTTTATTGAATATGGGTCATAGGGGATTATTTGTTATTAAAAAGAAAAAATATATTTAAATTCCTTTCTAACTTACCTTTTCATATTTCCTTAAGACATGGTGAGTAAATTTAATTAATCTAAAGTGAAGTTCGATTGGTGCAAGATCCGCAGTTCCTGTATCTCCCTCTATTCTTGTACTAGGTGGGCAACCGGATGATTCATTCTAGATTGACTCCAAAAATATCATATTTATTGAGGAATGGTGCGCACATGCTGCTGAGAGTTTGTTCCATTTTTAATCATCAACGTTGGATTGTTATGGATGTGCTAAAGATGTAGGATCTAAATTTCTTGTATTGTCCATCATTCCTATACCGTTGTCATTCCTGCACAGACTGTCATTCTTGTACCAATCACCATTCCTATACCATCCACTGTTCCTGCACTCGGTCGACAACTGGCCGATTGACTCCTAAAATAACATATCTATTAAATATTGGTGCATATCCCTCATTGATGATTTGTTCCATTCTCTGTATTAGGTTTGGGGCATTATGAATGAAATAAAGATGGAGGTTAATCACTCTTCAAATGTATTTTTTTGTTAATTTTCATTACGGGGGAGAGTGGAGTTTTATGTATAAATTAGGGATCCTAGGGTGGACTTAGGGGGGAGATACTCCGTATAATTTTTGTTCGCATTGTAATTTTTTGTCACCATAATTTTGTGTTGGATCTAGCAATCCACAATATACATTTTCAATCACTGAGTTTAATGCATGGAGCTATGCAAGTTATTCATTACCCATTCTGTTGTGGGGAAAAATGCCTATGCAGGACGATCCTATCCACCTAAGGTGTGACAGTGCCTTAGAAACAAACAGAGACAGCTATTCTAGTATTCTTCCTTTATGAATTAAGAATGAAGAGAGATGGATGGACTAACCGGTGTCTTCCGTTTGTCCCTCGATCCGGATCCTCTTCTCTTTGGGAGTTCACAGCTACTTGCCTTCTTGCTCGCCCAGCTTCAACAGGTCTCTGCAAGATCACAAGAGAAGAACACTACACAAAGACATAGATTCATAATCATAACTAGTTCAGGATTAGAAGTAAACTAAACATACTAATGCAATCATACATCAAAGATACATCAGTATATAGGAGGAACCAAGATAGCTTTATTGATGAATAACAAGGTTCAGGAAGAGATACAACCCAGAGGGCTCCAATCCAGCATCTCCTTCCCAGCAGAATGGAATTCCTATCTTCACCTCCCTTCAAAGCATTAAGCACCCAATGATTCCAGTCTCAAACCAACAACAATTCTTTGCAATAACAAAATTCCAGCCTCTAGATCTCATGGAGGAGAGATCCATATATATATGTTTGGAGAGAGGATGAGTCAACTTGAGATCTGACTAGTGTCCTCTCCCTCTGTCAGTTCTTGATTCCACTTGGAGGTTCTTGCTTCCACTTGGAGATTTGGAACCTCTTACTCATCACCAGTCGAATTCCCTGAGGCAAGTGTCATTTTGGAAGCTTCCTGGGTTTTGACACCTTGAGAAATGAGCTTGCCACATGTCCACTCTCGCTCAACACAGGTAGCCAGTGTTGGCTTTGACATTCAGCGCAGGTAGCCAGTGTAGCCATTGACATTCAGCGCAGACAGCCAGTGGAGCCATTGACATGATCCTGAATTGACTTGTTTTGAGCAGTTTCTGGTGGAGAACTTCTGTGAATTGTTGTGGTTTGTTAGCCTTGTTCCTCTAGGGATAGGAACAACATGTTTAGGGACTTTGGATCCCTTAGATTATGGACATTTCATGCTCAATGTTGTAAGGCAGAAAAATGTCTATAACAGTTGCCCCCTAAAGTATGAGGCCGTTTATCGGGTGAAATACTTTATCCAGGAGGGTCCGAAGTTCATCCGATGCTGAGAGGAGACCTGTAATAAGATACAATACAATGCATTATTTTTCATACTGCTTTCATGATCTAGCTGAGGCGGGCATTCCCATGCTCAGCTTTATAAATTCATTTTCTGTACATAGAACAAACAATCGTCTGATGGTAGACCGATAATTTTGATGAAATTATCATCCTTTGAGTAGGATGATCATCTGCTGCAATGATGTACATGTCAAATGTCTTTATCTTTCCTGAATATATATCGCAGCCCGTATGGATGAAACTAGATCTGGGGTCTTCAAACTCGTTCGATCTTCACTCTAAGTACAAGTCGATCCATGTGAGAATTGTTCTGAAGTCGAACATGGAAAGACATCGCTTGATTACCAGTCAATGAGGTAAACCGTTAACAAGCGCGAGAGGAATCACCGATAATGATAATGACCCTCAAGGTACTGCAGTACAATTCACGTGGTGTGAATAAAGGACTTGGCGTTGAACACCACGCAAAATCTTTCGATCGAAGGTCATTGATGTATACCTGTCGCCGGAAGTGAGAAACTTGCCATTGAGGCATGCAAGCTTCAAAGTACTGAATGGGTTGTTCCTAGATCAACTTCTTGGATAATGAGCTGATGTCGACAAGAAGCGACCCGTCAAAAGAGGGCCTTAATGAATCCCACATCAGTGACACGGAACGGAGCTAATGATTTTGATGGAGGCGAAAACAATCTGTGACATGTGATTCAGGGTGGCGGTCATGAAAGGATGAAGGATAATGTATGGCAGTGGATGGGACCCGGTTGACTCTTTCTGAATGACTTCTCTTGAACATATAACAACACTGATGCGATGGATTGGTAGCATTACCCCAAATATGGATGGTATGGCGAGACCATGGTGATGTGACCGGTGAATGAAACAACCCAACCCGATTGTGGTACGGAGGAAAAGTGTCATGTTCAAGAGCGACTTGCTACCATCAAAGTTTTCTTTAGTTTCTCCCAATTTTTCCCCAGTCATTGCTGACCAGTACCTCTTTATTTTTTTCAACCTTGAGGAGGATAACATATGCTTGTTCTATAACCTGGCCTTCGGGCAAGCCCATCGCTATGTTTTAACGAGCCTAGCGATAGTGAAACTCGTTCTCTTCTAAAGACAATTTTGTCGCTATTTAGTGATTTAACGAGTCTAACGACAAAGATAACTCGGTCCTTTTCATTTTTAGAGAGTCTGAAAAGGTACATAAAGTTAACTCCAAAAGTCCTTTTTCGTCATCTAATCCCTTTAGTCCGAAAAAGTATAAAACAATACAAAAGGGATGATTTTTCGATAGTTTTAACGAGCCGAACAAAACAAGCGCTCGATCCTTTTATGCAATAATCCCTCAGGTCCAAAAAGATTAAAATCTAGAGGAGGGATAGCACTTCCTGTCCCTTTAACGAGCTGGAAGGCCAAGGACTCGGCAATCTTTTCATATTTTACGAGTCAGTTGAAAAGAGCTTAAAGAAGACTTGTCTTTTGAGGAACGAATGATAAACAGGGTTAGCAGCTGATTCCAGGTACAGGTTGGAATTTTCCAATCACGGCAGTGTCACAAGGATGGCTAGGTGAAATCACTCTTCGCAACTGTTCCTCAAAATGGGTAAACAATCATATGGAGGTGAACGATCGGCCAAATGAAAAGTGGAGGTGACGGTGCAAACACGACCAAGGCTTTAATGGCTGATAAGGTTACATTCACAGATGGCTATTTACCAGGAATTGGTTCATTTTTTATTTTAAAATGAGCTTAAACGCTGGTGGAAACACTTGCTCATTGCTTATGTTTATTTTTTAACGAGCATGAAGTCCGCGTTAAAACTGCTCGGATCTTGCGTTTATTTTTTAACGAGCATGAACTTTGTGCTAAAACTACTCGATTATATGGTCAAATTTTGACTTTTTACCATAACTAGCTTTGCTCTTTTCAAAGATAGTACTGTATTCTCAATTGCTGCATCAAACTTTGTTAGAAATGAATAACATTTGTTTGAAAATGAGATTAAAACCCTAATATTTCACTTTGAACTACGTAAAAAGCAATTAAAAAGTGTTTTTACCTCTCATTTTACCATTTCATTTGAACTTGGTTTGTTGGAGCTTTGGAGGTGCCTCTTCCCCCTTGATTTTCACCAGCTGATTTCGGGAGATTCTATGGGCAATTCTCGGCGCCGTCTGGACCAGGTAGGAGCTAAACCCTAGCTCTTTCTTTTCATGGTTTCATTTTTCCATTCTGTGCCTGTTTTCCTGTCTCCCTGAGCACCTGGGGTTTTGTTAGGGCGCTCTGCCATCAGCGCAGCTGGTTCACTCGAAACCTGCGCTGAATGTCAAGCTGCCTTAAGGCAGTTTGACCTTCAACGCAGGTGGAACACTGGCTAGCTGCGTTGGGCACAGAAAACTGGTTTTGTTGCACAGTTTTTGATGAAAATTTTGCCAGTTTCTCATCAAATCCAGGATCTTACTCTTTCTCTTGTTTGTTTTGCAGGGACCTTTGAGAAAAATGACCCTTACATGGCGAGAACGAGAACATGAAGAAGAGGACATGATTGCCCTCCATGATCCCGTCACGGTGAACGCGCTGCGGAACTGTGGCCTGCTGAAGTTCTTCCGTATCTCTAGTATGAGAGCACAGATCTCCTTACTGCAGTATATGCTTGATGCTTGGGATCCTATCAACCAAGTATTCCAGATTAGGGGCAAATCCATCCCCTTGACCATAGTAGACATTTACTTCTTGACTGGATTGTCAAGGCGGGGTGCCCCCATTTCTTTGTCAGGTTCGGCCCGAGGGAATGACTCCGTGAGAGATTATGTCCGCCAGTATTGCAGGGAAGGATCTCAGCCGAGCAGAGAGGGCAAGGTCATTATCAGTGAGATTACTGACAGGTCTCTCAGGTCCATTCTGTATACTATTGGTAGGATGGTGGGTAGCGCATCTCTTCATGTTGCCAACAGATCTTATGTGAAGCATGCCTTGGAGTGTCTCCAACCGAAAGTCTTCAACTGGTGTGATGCAGTACTTATTCAGATGAAAATTCAGTTGACCAAGGTAAAGGATGGGAAGCTGAAGAACTTTGGATTTGGTTCTATCTTGACTGCCTTTGCCTTGGAGAAGATACCGCTGATACAGCCTCAGTATATTGCGCTCGACTTGCGTTCTCCTACTGAGCCACACATGCAGAGATGGGTTGATCACATGTCTAGGCATGCTGGTCAATGTCAAATTTATTTCACTGATATCTTCTTCAGGTGGTTCGAGCGTCAGGAGATGGTCTATTCCGAGTATCCATATGTTGGCATGGATTTCCGAGGCGATCCGGATTTGGTACTACCGGATGGCGAACAGTGGGGCGCTATTGGTAAAATCTTCGACCATATCACTATTTACTGTTTTTATTCATAATGTTTCTGTGCTTTACTCTGTCAAGACTTTAATCAAACTCTTGTGTGCATGCAGATGTTGGTCCTGTTCATCCAGCAGTTCGCCTGAGAGCCCCAGTCGCTGCCCCAGCAGGGGAGCCTGCTGGGAGGGTTATTCTTCGCGACCTTGACATGGCCGAGACCCTTACAGCTATGCAGAAGCAGGTTGAGAGCCTTACTCTGGTATTCCGGATGTACGGATCGAAGACTTACCTTTACAGTTGCGGCGGCATACTACTGGTGTGCCTAGACGATGGACTCATCTCTTGCGCATGATTGCACAGGCCGTGACGTGTTATCATGAGCATCACTAGGCTAGGGTGCCCCCTAGCATTTTTGAGTTTTTGGGTCATGCGACCAATTTTTGTCTTGGTTATGGAACATTATGTGTAAACGATAAACAGTTTTTATATATATATTTTGATTTTCGGGGTTTATTCTGGTTGAGTTATATGATCCTCTTGTACAACATTGATGATGCATTTCTTTTTATAAATGTCGCAAATGTCTATCTAACACATAGTTTTCTAATGAGTCGGTTAATGTGTTTAAGTTCCTGGAAATATGTTGGTATTGAATTAAATCAAATTGTCTTTCCAAAATCTTAACCCTTAGAAACATACGATAAATAGCTGAATTGCGGACGGAATATATACCATTGAGTTGTAGTATCATGAGTTGTGAGTCTAGCCTGACGATTAGTCGGCGTATACCATGGGTGATGGCATCAGAGAGTAGTTCTATCAACGCGCTATACTCAGCGATATTATTCGTTGATTGCCCAATACACACACCTCTGAAACTTACTAACTCGCCGCTTGGATCAAAAATGGCCCAGGCCGCGGAGGACAGGTTCCGCGAACTACGACTCGCTCCGTCAGCATATCCCACACATGTCTCAGAAAGGTTCGACGTCTGCAACAAATGTAAACAGGTGGATTACTCGACCAAAACAAACACTTTAGCGAAAACAAAATACAACAAAATCATTCAGGTTACTATTTAAGCATAGTAACGCTTAAGGTACAACCCATTGCGAGGTTGCGCCAGTGGAATTCCGTCATAATCCATTAACTCATAGGCTCCTTTTGCTAACACTCGTTTAACAATATAGGGGCCCATCCATAAAGAATTAAATTTACCTGCTCCCAATTTGTCGGATTCTTGGTCGTAAAGCAAGACCAAGTCACCTTCTGAGAAGACACGGGGCTTGACATTCTTGTCGAACTGCGCCTTGACTCGTTTCGTATGGGCTTCGTTAGCCAAAGCGGCATCACGACAGGTTTCATCCAATTGGATTAATTCCAAGAAACGGGCCTCTTCTTCTGAAGTTCCAGGGAGGAGATCAATTGCGAGTTTAAGAGACGAAATTTCGCATTGGACTGGTAAGACTACCTCCAGGCCATACACCAGTTGGAAAGGTGTGAACCCAGTTGCATTCTTCACCGATGTTCGGTAAGCCCACAAGGCTGAGTACAGGATTAGGTGCCACCTTCTTTTGTGAACTCCGATCATCCTTTGCAACATACGCTTCAGGACCTTGTTGATCGCTTCAACTTGTCCGTTGGCTTGCGGATAATACGGGGTAGAGCTGTCGTGAGATAGCCCTAGCTTGGCAGCTAATTCAACCATCATGTGATTACGAAAATGCGATCCATGATCTGTAACTATAGCCTGTGGTACACCGAACCTGGCGACTACATGATTGAAAAAGAAAAGCGCAGCTGTTTCACTAGTGTTATCTAATGTAGGCATCGCCTCGGGCAAATTTGGTAAAATAGTCAACGACGACTATAATATGCCCATGCCCCCTGGTCGAGGTGGGGTTACATTGCATGAAATCGATGCCCCATTTGGCGAAAGGCCCAACAGCAACTATTGGCTGCAAAGGTCCGGGTGGTCTTCTGGTTTTGCTATCAAAAATTTGACAAGCATGGCAACTTCTGACTGCGATTATGCAATCTTTGAACATGGTTGGCCAGAAGTATCCTGCTCGTAAGATTTTTTGTGCTGTTGCATATCCAGATTGATGCCCCCCACACGCGCCTGAATGACACTCATTCAGGGCTTTTTCGGCCTCCTCATGGGTGAGGCACCTCCTCAGAACTATATCGATACCACGACGGTAAAGCGTATCACCGACGATCATGTAGTCTTTAGCTTCGTATCGTATACGTTTCTGTTCAGAGTGAGAGGTGTTAGGCCTGAACTTTTGGGTTTGGAGATAAATTATTATATCTCCATACCATTCATTGCTTGTAGATATCAGAAACAAATTCTTGTCCATGATTGATTCTTCGGATGTTTCATCGTTGGACGACGATGAGAGATCGCACAATAATTCTGCTTTCTTTGATTTGAATTTTACAAATTCCAGATCAAACTCTTGAAGGATCGCTATCCATTTTGAATATTTTCCCCCCAGCAACTTTCGTGACAGTATATAAGTCATGGGGTTGCAATCTGATAAAATGGTAGTTTTCCGAAAGAGGACATAATGTCGAAATCTTTGAATCGCTTGAACAGCCGCAAGCGCTAGTTTTTCAACATAAGAATATTTGATTTCTGTATCATTTAAGTTCTTACTTAAATAATATATAGGATGTTCAATTCCATCGACTTCTTGAACTAAAACCATCGCAATGGTCGTATCCGCTACAGCCAGATACGGGTTAAAATCTCTTTGATAGTCCGAGGCATACATTAATGATGCTCTTATTAGAGAATCTTTCAGAGCTTCAAAGGAAGCTTGTGCCACCTGATCCTAGACAAAAGGTACATCATTTTTCAAAAGGCGAGTATAACCTTTAGCAAGTTCTGCGTAATTTGGAATGAACCTCCTCAGAAAGTTTGCTTTCCCTTGGAGTTTCTAAATCTGAAGCAAATTTGAAGGTGGAGGCAAATTAATGATTGCCTGAACCTTGTAAGGGTTGAGACGAATCCCATCCTTAGAGACTACAAAGCCAAGTAAACGACCAGAACCGACGCAAAACACAAATTTGTGCGGATTGAGTCTTATCTTGTAGTGTCGGCAACATAGAAATATCGCTCTTAAATGCTGCGGATGATCAGTCCTCTTTCGCAAATGAGCCAGAAGGTCGTCGAGATATGGTTGAATGATGTTCTTGATGTCATGGAAGGCATAATTCATTGCCCTCTGAAACGTTGCCCCTGCGTTCTTTAAACCAAAGGGTAATTTTCGATAAGCGAATGTGCCCCACGGACAAATAAATGCAGTCTTTGACTGGTCCTGTGGGCGGATATTTATTTGATTATACCCGGAAAATCCGTCCATAAATGAAAAGATTTCACATCCGGCGCATTCATCAATTATCTGGTCGATGAAGGGTGTAGGGTAGTTGTCTTTCGGACAAGCTTGGTTTACATCCCTATAATCAACACACACTCTAATTGTCCCTTGTTTCTTCATAACAGGGACAATATTCGATACCCAATCGGTTAGAGGAACCGGGTAGATGAAACCAGCATGGAGAAGTTTTTCAACTTCTGCTTTAATGGCAGCGGCTTTCTTGGGGTGCACCTGCTGAAGCCGTTGTCTTACTGGTTTGACATCAGGATACATCTTAATCTCATGTTCAACGATACTCGAGTCAATGCCTGACATTTCATCATATGACCAAGCAAAGACATCTCTGAACTCGCGAAAAAGAGCGTTATATATTTCTAGTTCTGAAGGAGAACAATCTTTGCCGACATAAATATTCTCTACAACATTCGTTTTAGTCGAGATATTTATGGCTATAGTCTCTTCAATATTGGATAAGTTTCGCTCGGAATCCACCGTATTTACAGTATTTGATAGGAATTCAAAAACTGAAGGGTGATAAAGGTCATTTTGAGTATCTTCTTCATAATCTGGAAGAAGGGAACGATGGTGGCAATCATTCCATGGTGTCCCCTCAATCAACATTGATTGTAGGATTCCTTCGTCAGTTCCATGTACTTTCGACCAAGGATCTAATGGGGTACCATATTCTCTAGACCTATCTACCCAAACGCTTGATGAGCGTTGATTTGGGTTCGCCTCCCATGCCTGAAACATTGATTGCTACAATATTTCTATTGGGCTTGGGGGTAATACCACTACACGATCCATGTCTTCATCTTCTGCGACCTTCGTGGAAGATATCATGTTGCAGGCTGCTACCAATGCTATTTCTCCTATATAGATGGGAGGTGGAAGTGCGAAAGTTCCCGTTAATGTGGGGTCTTTCAATAGGCCTACTCCGATATCTTGAAGCGAATTGTTGCTTCCATGGATCATGGGAATGCTTCCTGTAACTTGTGAACCATTAGGGAGGAAGTTTTGTTGGTCGACGACCGTAATCCCCCCTTGAAACGGGAAAGCGATCTTCCTAAAGTAAGTCGACACTACAGCTGCCATGGCATATATCCATGGTCTTCCCAGTAGGATGTTGTAGTCAAGATTCCCATCGATGACTTCGACATCTATTTCTACTTTTTTTCCTCCTAGTTCAACCATCAAGTTATTTAGGATACCGTACGAGGTGTACGTCCTTCCGTCGAATGCTTTTAATGTCGTCGAAGATCGCGACAAGGTTGGAGATCCTAGAGTTTTCCAGCAACTCATCGACATGATACATGTAGATGTCCCCTCATCAATAATTGTTCGGTGAACAGTTTTGTTGAGGGCTTTCACTTGAATAAGGAAAGCTAGTTGAGCTGGTAACTGAGGATTGTATCCTTTGTGGTCGAAGGATACAAGATTGGAATCCTTAGGATCAACCCCACCAATGGCCAATAACAATGCCTGCCTTTGGGATGGGCAATTTTGTAGTACTTCAAGAGTCGACATAGCAGATGGCGATTGGGCCAAATCTTCCACTATGTTATAATGCTGCGCCGCTCTGGCGTGAGGATTAAATGTCGACTTGTGTACTACTCCCTTTGGCGGTTTTATTCTTAATTCAGGAATGATGGGTGGTACAACTTCTGTCGAAGTTGTTGTCGAACTACTTGGTTGATCTTTACCTTTGTCGTTCGACAGCTGCGGATTCCCGTAATCTTTGTTCCTTGTCGAAATCAAAGCATCATTCTGTTGCTTGGAGATCGACAACATTAGCACTTGCAACGAGGAAGCATTTCCACTATCAACCAAATTTTGACCTGGATTGGGAAACGGATCAGTTAACACAGCTGAGGTGTGCGAACTTTTGAAGAACCTCTTAAGCTCAGCTCTGTATGGACAATCTTGCGTCCAATGATCCTCGTCACATATCATGCATGGACTTTTTGATTTCCCTTTCCTAGGAGGGTTTGAAGAAGTTTTCTCAGGGGATGACTCACCCTGTTTCTTCTTCTTCCCTTTGTTTTGCTTCTTCTTGCTTCCTGGTTGATTGGTTTCTTTGCCTTTATCTCCTGATATGGCATTTACTTCCGAAGAAATAATTTCTTTTGCATCTTGATCTGAAGTCTTACGGGCTTTCTTAAACGAAGCCTTTGTCGATTTCGCGTTTTCCGTGCCAATCACACCATCGCCGGCATGAGAGTCACTATTTGATTTAGGAGGAGGAGGAATTGAGAATTCCGGTCTAGGGGCGTCAGGTATCTTGTCGTAGAGCATGCCAGACTGAGTGTATACTAAGTCTAGATATTGTGCACGAGCAATAACTTGCTCCTCTATTATGACTCCCCCCTTGGCCACATCTTCCATTATTGCAGGAAGTAACGACTTGATAAACCACTCAGCTAATAGCTGATCGGGAACGTATGTTTTCACCATCCTACGATGACAACGCCACTCATGTATATGATCGGATATATGAGTGGCCGTTGTCTGCTTGAAGTTGGTTAAGATTTATGTTCCCATTTCATACCTTATCGGTAATTGCAAATGGGTTAAGAAAGTCGTGGCTAGGGAGCTGAAATTGTCAAAAGAGGCTCTAGGTAATTCAATATACCATTTTGCCGCTGGACCCGTTAACGTCCTCTGAAAAAGGCGAAGCCTTATCGAATCATCGTTCAGGGTGTTCGATGAACACCACAGATGAAAAGTCATCACGTGATTCGATGGGTCTTCGCCTGGATTTCCATTGAATTTAGGAATGTCCGATGGAAGTTTGTGAGGAATCGCTGGCCACCAAGGGGCATAAGCAATTGGATCGTTTGTTAACCGGTGTAAATCGGGTAACTCTAGAGTTGCCACGAATGGTAACTGTTGATTCAGGTTAGGTGAAGCATACCCAGGATATGATGGAATCGCCTGAACAGTTGGTCTTTGCATACCAGCATAATGTAATTGATGTTGGTATGACTGATACGGTTGGTGGACTTGACCACTGTAAAGCGGTTGGTTTTGACCATTTTGAATGTACGGTTGTCCACTGTTCGCAAAGATCTGCTGCTCAGAACCTTGGTACACTTGCTGGAACTGTGGTTGTTGGTATTGCACCAGCCACGGTTGTGAAGCCATGTTCTGCTGTGCTATACTAACCGGCGGACCAAGATGTGGGGTAATTGTACCCGTTTGGACCTGTGTCGCCCCACTAGTTGGCGATTGTGGTTGAGTCACAGGGTCAAGGGGCTGTTGCATTACAACATGAGAAATCTGATGTTGACATACAACAGGCATCGTTTGAACTTGTGACACTGTTACAATAGCTGGCATTGTTGGGATGTTCGACATAGGTACACATTGTTGCATAGAATACACAACTCTTGGTTGCTGGGGTAGCATAGGTACCCAACCACTTGTCGTAATTCCAGTATAACCTGAATACTGTTGAGAACTCCCGTATGGATATCCTCTCGGAGGGGGTAATGAAAGGGCATACTGCCCCCCATACGGTGGTAATCCGGAACACAAGGGGATTGATTGCCCTTGGGGACTGGATGGCCCAAATTGACCTCCATAGGGATCGATTTGTCGAGTCTCAACATAAGAGTTGTCGGATATTATTCCGGAGGAACAAACTGGAACAGACCACACTGTCGAAATAGTCCTTGGGTGGACTCCTTCTAGCGGTTGTGAAGTAGTTGGGACAGATGGTACGCCGGCAAACATCGTCGGAGTGACTGTAGGGAGCTCTGCTGTCGCTGTGTCATTCGATAGAGTCCTAGATGTTGACGGTTGTTCAGACATTTTGAGTCTATCCAATAGATTTCCTAGTGATTCTACAGGAACTTCCACTGGTGATGGACTAACTTCTGATGTAGAAGGAAATAGAGTGACCCCTACTCCAAAATGTGTTGGAGTACTTGCTTGCGGATATTCTACAATTTCCTCTATTGCAATCAAACCAGGTGGAAGAGGAAGACCGTCAGGTCCGTAAAATATTTCTGGTGCTGAAGAAGGGGTTGATTCGACAGCGACAGTTGTTTGAGGAGCAAGACTCTCTGAACCGGTCACAGATGGAACTGGTTCAGTAACGCAAGTATTTGCTCCCAGACTAGGATCGGTGTCACTGTCCCTCTGTGGCTGTTGAACTTCTTCAATAGAGGCAGGGTTTCCAGAAATGTTTGGAGTAACCGGAATCTCAGATGTTGTTGGAACACTTGTTCTAACTTTGATAGGAGATTTCAAACCGGTTAAATGAGTTCGCTTTGTCCGTACTGTTTTCGATTCCGGAGACAAAGACGGTTGACTCGTAAGCCTCCACGAACGACGAGGTTTCAATTGACTTTCTTCCACGATTGCGGATTACTCGATCAACCAAAATACAAAAGGGGAAAGTGTGTTTCCGAACTGAATGAATTTTTTAGACGCTTTAGACACAACTTGCTTTTTCACTTTTAAAGACTCGAGAAAAAGCTAAAGATGACTCTAGTCTCCTTCGATGTTTTAACGAGCCCGAAGTGACAAATGCTCGGATGGACTTTTTCTGTTATAGAGTCTGAAAAAGGCCAAAAGAAACTGCTCTGGAGTTCTAGGCAGAGGGTGCGCCAAACTTTTCACAAAACCGCAGAATACTTTTTAAGGTACGGGCAGTCGATCTTCCTAAATGCTGTGTTCAGTGCATTGCAATCAGTAGGGCGGCCGACACGGCTTCCTAAGGATAAATTTTTTATGCCTATAGGGGTCTCCCAATATATACGCGACGGTACGTGGGAGCACAATCTATACTGGCACTATCGTCCCTCAGGAGGAATCACCCACCTTCAATGAGATCGACAGTCACCAGGCTTAACAACGCCGGAACACGTCTCTAGCCTAGACCTCTATGTTGTGCGTTATGTTGCAAAGCGTTGTTAAGTTCATTCAGTTTATTTTAAGTTGATCTTTTTAGAAGTTTGCCTTTCTGGATCACCACGAGATGTATGATACAATTCCTAAATGCAGTCTAAAGATGATAAGCAAGCTTTATATCTTTTCAACTTTGAAAATCCTAGCTACTAAGGGAAAAGAAAGACACCATCTTTTCTCAAAGAGCAATCAGCACACTCTAATGCACTTTTCCTAAATCAAGCATGTAAATTATCAAGATGCAAATGCACAATGCAGGTGTTTGTTTTCCGCTTTCTTAGTATTGATGCCTACAAAGAAATCTTTTTGTACAACTTTGAATTTGCTTTTAAATGACAAGTACAAACAAGTTTACTTTTTCGAAATCAAAAAGGGTAGAAGAGAATACAACACTTTACGACTTTCGAAATGAACACTTGTTTCGACACTTAAAAGAGACAAACTCAAACCACAAGCAAAAGTAAATGTATAATCAACTGTAAACAGCCAATGAACTCTCTCCTAAGATCACAATGAACAGATCTGAATCAAGGGCTACAGGATGATTATTTCACTCATGCAAAAGAAAACTGTAAATGACGCCACAAACACATAAAAACACTTACAGTCTTTTTGTACAAAAGGAGGCGGAATTTAAGTAGAGAAAAGGAGTTATCAAACTCGTACCTATGCTGGTTACAGGCTGCAAAATCAGAGATCAAAACAGGGCAACAAAGAGCAGAGAACCCCAGCTGCACAAGGAAAAACCGGTTCAGTGCAACCTCAACACTGTGGTTTTGACATTCAGCGCAGGTAGCCTTCTCGGGACCTACGTTGAAATGCAGAATGCCTTCACAGGGTTTGCGCTGAACGAGAAACGAGAGTTTCTCATTGGGTTCTGGGTCACAAATTGCTAATTAATCAACGGTTTCATGCCAAATAAAAACCACAAGCAAGGTACAATCAAAGGGATGCTTTGAGGGGGTACTAAGATCTATCACAAAGGATCATCAAATCATTTGTGAGTCCATTGTTCAGATCATAGACAAATCCAGTGATTGGATCAAAGCAGCAACTGTCTACTTTGCAACTGAGAAGAGCAGATGCAGTTCGATTGTTGCTGTTGAGTCTATGAAACAAACAATGATAGAGAAACAAATAAAATGACTAAAACAAATCTCCCCAGCAGAGTCGCCAATTTGTTGTGGGGAAAAATGCCTATGCAGGACGATCCTATCCACCTAAGGTGTGACAGTGCCTTAGCAACAAACAGAGACAGCTATTCTAGTATTCTTCCTTTATGAATTAAGAATGAAGAGAGATGGATGGACTAACCGGTGTCTTCCGTTTGTCCCTCGATCCAGATCCTCTTCTCTTTGGGAGTTCACAGCTACTTGCCTTCTTGCTCGCCCAGCTTCAACAGGTCTCTGCAAGATCACAAGAGAAGAACACTACACAAAGACATAGATTCATAATCATAACTAGTTCAGGATTAGAAGTAAACTAAACATACTAATGCAATCATACATCAAAGATACATCAGTATATAGGAGGAACCAAGATAGCTTTATTGATGAATAACAAGGTTCAGGAAGAGATACAACCCAGAGGGCTCCAATCCAGCATCTCCTTCCCAGCAGAATGGAATTCCTATCTTCACCTCCCTTCAAAGCATTAAGCACCCAATGATTCCAGTCTCAAACCAACAGCAATTCTTTGCAATAACAAAATTCCAACCTCTAGATCTCATGGAGGAGAGATCCATATATAGATGTTTGGAGAGAGGATGAGTCAGCTTGAGATCCGACTAGTGTCCTCTCCCTCTGTCAGTTCTTGCTTCCACTTGGAGGTTCTTGCTTCCACTTGGAGATTTGGAACCTCTTACTCATCACCAGTCGAATTCCCTGAGGCAAGTGTCATTTTGGAAGCTTCCTGGGTTTTGACACCTTGAGAAATGAGCTTGCCACATGTCCACTCTCGCTCAGCACAGGTAGCCAGTGTTGGCTTTGGCATTCAGCGCAGGTAGCCAGTGTAGCCATTGACATTCAGCGCAGACAACCAGTGGAGCCATTGACATGATCCTGAATTGACTTGTTTTGAGCAATTTCTGGTGGAGAACTTCTGTGAATTGCTGTGGTTTGTTAGCCTTGTTCCTCTAGGGGTAGGAACAACATGTTTAGGGACTTTGGATCCCTTAGATTATGGACATTTCATGCTCAATGCTGTAAGGCACAAAAATGTCTATAACACATTCCAATATTTTAGGTGATGTGTTATTTGAGTAGTTGATTTTATCTCGTAATAGGGAAACGAGTTGGTTCGCTAGGGCCCAACCAACCCAACTTGTTCTCCCTTTTCCGTGAAGTGCGTCAAACTTATTGTTATGCAAGGTTTGAGCAAGTTATATTTTATTCTTTCATAGTTAACATGCTTTGACTTCTTTATGAGGTATGTGATTCAGATCTAAAGTGTGAGGGCTTGGGTGTGTTAATTTATTGTCTTTTGTGTTAACCATTCTTTCCTTTGATGCATTTTTAATTTCCTTTTTGTAAAAGGAGTACATTTTGGTTACTTGCACCAGTGCATTTTCATTTCTACAAGTGAAGGTTGCTTAGTTTAGTTCTGCAATTCCTTTCATTTCCTACAAGTTCATTTTTTTTTATTTTGTGCACTGCGGTATTTCTATTATCTACAACAATTATAAAAGTACAAAACTTAGGAGCCTCAATCTGCCCCGTAGGGAAACCAGATCTGTTGGCTCCTATATATCAAGCATTCAATAAAGTTTTCATGCTGGACAATGTCAAAAGCATAGCAGGACATTAAGCCCTCTTTCACCATGTTTTACCAAAAAACTATTCTTTCCCAGTCCTACTTGACAGACCCATTTTTACTACTACTGCTATGGCATACAAAATAATATTCAAAAACCAGAGCATTGGCATTCTAAATTGCAAAGAGAAACAGTTAACAGGCCTCTTGGTTCACCGCATTTCCTCTTCCTTCTTTGTTGCTGTCGTTGGCCTTCCCCAGCTCCTTCAACATCGCTTGAATTTCCTTGAGGTGCTCGTTCTGTTGCCTCACCAGCTCTTCCACGTTAGCTACCTCCTTTTTTGCTGCCGCTGTTTCCTGCGCCATCTCCAGCATCTCGGTCGCGACTTGCTCCAAGGCCTTTGCCAAGAGGTGCTTCAGCACCCAGTAGGTATGGAGAGCGCGGCGGTAAAGGGTAAGTCTGCCTCGCGTGTTGCCTGGGTCCGGCAGCTGCGAGGTCCATTCCTCCATCTCCGGGTCAGAGGGTTCCTCTAACACCCTGTCCTCCATGGCATCAATGATTTTTCTTATGTCTACATTTGTTTCCAAATTGTAAGCCTGTTCGGCTTCATGCACCGCCATGCTGATCGACTTATTCCCCCTTTTCCGTCTTCTCTGCGTCTGGTTACCCTCCGCATTGCTGGTTGATTGATGGGGGCGTCCTCTTCCTCTCTGCTCTTGCGTCTTCCATCTTCCACCCTTTCTGCCTCGCTTCGTTCCTTTACTGCTCTGCCCAGTTTCGAAATGCTTGCTTCTGAGCCCTTCCCCCTGACTGTACTCCATTTCGTCTGAACTTTCTATTTCTATTTTAACTTGGCCCCGTTCAAAGTGCCTGCCCTCAGCAGCCTCCCTCTCAGTCTGGACTGTCTTATCTCTTCGCTCTCCCATTTTTGTGCGTTTGAGGCGCTGGTTATGGTTTCTCTGCCAAGTCGCCCCTTCTCTCGCCACCTTCTTCGAATTTCTGTTGCCTGTCATTCTTCCCCTGTTCCTTCTTATAGAATTCTCGCCACCTTTTCGCTTATGATGGGATTGCTCCCCACTTCGTATCTCCCTTACGCTTTGAATGATGGTTTCGGTGATGATAACCGGTTTTCGTTTTGGGCCGCGTCCCTGCTGATCTGAATGATCATTAATTGCTGATGTCAGGGAGTTAAGGGCGCCGTCCTTCTGTCCTGTCCTCATTGCCGCCTGATCTTGCCTTATTCTCCTTCTCCCGCTCCACGCGGAATTTTGATTACCCTTGTGCTGTGTCATGGTTATCATTGTCGATGAGCTGTTTTAATCCGTCCCATTTTGCCATCGATGCCTGATTGGTCCAGCTGTCATCGACTTTCTCCAATGATTCTTTACTTCCCCAATTCGCTAAGCAGTCCGCGGGTTTATTGCCCTCTCTTCTTACATGCGAAGTGATCTTGTAATCGATCCCTTTCAACGTTTCCTCGATATCTCGGACTATACTCGCATTTCTCCAACTTTTAACTACCTTCTCCCATTGTTTCCCTTGGATTAATTTCCTTATCGTACCCACGACCAGGGCAGAATCTCCTTCAATTTCTATCTTCCTATATCCGTTTCTTCTGGCAATTTTGAGACCCTGATACACAGCCATAAATTCCGCTTCGTTATTAGTCATTGTTCCTCTGTGTTCTGCATAGATCCATTCTGTCTCTCCTTGTCTGTTTCTGAAGATTCCTCCAAAACCAGCTGGTCCTGGATTCCCCTTCGCTGCCCCGTCGAAATTGAGTTTAATGAACCCTTCCGGTGGCTTCCGATAAACTGCGTGACTTTGGTTTGCTATAGGTTGGTGCTGCTTTGTTTTTTGCTGGTAGATCATCCCCTGTTCCAAGTTCAGTTTGTTTAGGATCTCTGTTTCTGCTTCAGAGGTTTTCCAATCTTCCTCTGCCCAGTTTTCCGCTAGTATTGATTCTCTAATTTGTCTTAGTGTTCTTTTCCAAACTTCTTCCGGATCTGAAGATTTCCCTTTAAAGATTCGACCATTTCTCTCTTTCCAAAGATTCCATACATTGAAGCCTGCTGTAATGCTCCAGGCTCTTCTTACTATCTTGCTTTTAAACTTTCCTTCTCCCCATTCGCATAGGGTTTGGATTATATCATGCGGGTTTCTTTCCGTGGCCGAGAATAAATTTCTAGTCTTTTCCCATTGGAATTGGGCCGCACTGCATCCATTAAGAAGGTGTTCCTGGTCTTCTTCGTCTGAATAACAAAGACAGCATCTTGAAGGGCCTGAGAAGCCTCTTTTTTGAATTCGATCCCAAGTTAAAATACGTTTTCTTCCTACCAGCCATGCGAACATTTTGATCTTCGGCCACCATTTATTTCTCCATATCCTTCTCCACTTTTGCTCTTCCTCCCCCTGCTCTTGCTGTATCTTTACTTTATAAGCTTCCTTTATGGTGAATGCTCCTTTCGTTTCTTTGCCCCATCGTAGGATATCCCTGCCTCCTCTCTTTTTTATCTTCCTGGAGTCTAATTCCTTGCCAAATATAGTTTTTTGATCTTCTGTTGCATTCCTTTTCCATTCCTCCAGAGGTTTCCATTCTCTCCATTCATCATTTCCTCTTTCTTCCGTCCAATAATCTTTGACCTTAATGAGATCTCTGTCCATACCTGTTCTGTAGATTTCTTGCATTCCTTGTAGGTTCAACATTTTGTCCCTTTGTTGCCAAGCTTCATCCCAAAATCTCGCGATCTGGCCTCCTCTGATTTCCCAGAAAATATGCCTGTCAATTAATTCCCTGCTTTGAATGGTTAGGTTCCATATGTCTGATCCTCGAGGCATTTCTTGTTCCCTTAGAATTTCTTCCGGGGTGGATGGCATATTGTATTTTGTTGTCCAGATTTCTTTCCATAGGTCCGGCCCCCCTTGCATCCATCTCCATCTTAACTTGGCTGCTAGCACTTGATTTAAAGTCCATGGGTCTCTAAGGCCTAGACCTCCTTTTTCTTTTGGTTTGGTTAGGCTGTCCCATGAACAGAGGGCCCACTTCTTTTGTTGTTTAGGTCCTCCCCAAAGAAATTTTCTGTAAATCTCTACAAGCTTATTGCATATTCCTTTTGGTGCTGCCATCACTGATAAGGGGTATATCGGAATCGCCTGAATGGTGGATTTAAGCAGAACAACCCTTGCTGCCAGGTTCAGAGAACGGAAAGTCCAATTTTCCAGTCTTTTCATGATCTTCTCTAGGATGTTCTTCCAATTTCCTATTTTGAGGGAAGAGGAGTCTAGCATAGTTCCTAAGTATTTGGTTGGGAGATCCCCTTTCCTGTAGCCCAAGATCCTGGTTAAATGGTTTTTAATAGGTTCCACTGTATTAAAGAAAAAAGTTCTGGATTTCTCATTATTAACCTCCATGCCTGAGCCTTCCATAAATATCTCTAAAATTCTCTTTATCCTTCTCACCTCTTTCATGGATGCTTTGCAGTATATCATTATGTCGTCCACGAACTGTTGGTGGGTGACTGTAGTTTGATTTCCCCATAATCTCAGGCCCTGTATTTTCCTTTCTCTTAATTCTTTCTTGAAGTATCTACCTAATCCTTCTGCTGCTATTATGAAGAGGAAGGGGGATAGGGGGTCCCCTTGTCTAAGGCCTCTTGTAGCATTGAACGTAGTTGTTGGAGCCCCATTTAACAAGATAGAGAAATTCGGGGTAGAGATCATGCTTAAGACCCATTTCACCCATCTGTCACAGAATCCAAAGGCTTTAAGGATAGCTTCTAAATAATCCCGACTTAACCTATCATAGGCTTTTGATAGGTCTAATTTGATCAGCATACCTTTTTCTTTCTTCGTTTTCAAAGTGTGGATTACTTCCTGGGCCACCACTAACCCATCCAAGATCTGCCTTCCTTCTACAAACCCGGTTTGCTCTGGGGAAATAATACTTGGCAGGATCGATTTCAGCCTTTGAGCCACTACTGATGCCACTATCTTGTATATAACGTTACAAAGAGCTATGGGGCGAAAGCCTTCTGCTTGATCTGCCTGATTGGTTTTAGGAATAAGGGTCAGCAGGGTTGAATTTATTCCTGGCCATATTCTTTGATTTATTCTAGCTTCCTCTACTACCTCCACAACTTCTTCTGCAAGAAAATGCCACCCAGCTTGGAAAAATTCTACCGTATACCCATCCGGCCCAGGAGCTTTATTCCTTCTCATGTTTCTGACTATATCCTCCACTTCTTCCATCGTAACTTTCCTCATTAGGGCCAAGTTCTGATCTCTGGTCACCAGATTTGGAATCTCCCTGCTTATCTTTGATATGGCTTCTGATCTATTACCCTGAGTTTCCTTTAATAGATTTTTGAAATGATTGACCAACACTTTTTCAATTTCTTCATGTTGGAGAACTCTTTGACCTTCTTGATTTTTTATTGAGAAGATTCGGTTTCTTTGTCTATGCTGTACCATCGCTTTATGAAAGAACTTAGTATTCCTCTCTCCTTCCCTAAGCCATTGAACCCTTGATTTCTGTCTCCATAAAATCTCTTCTTGTTTCCTTCTTTCTTCTAGCTGATTTAATATAATACCTTCTTCCTTTGTTCTCTCTTCCTGAATGCCTTCTAAGATATCTATCTGCTGCAGCTCTTCCATTCTCTGCTCCAGTCGCTTTTTTTCCTCTAGAATATTACCGAATTCTTCTTTATTCCATTTTTTTAACTTATCCTTCATTTCCTTCAGTTTGAGTTGAAAGGTGTGCATCTTATTTTTTCCTCTTTGATCACTCATCCTCCACCATTCTTCAAGTTTCTCAATCAGTCCTTCGTTTCTTAACCAGAAGGCTTCGAATCTAAAGGGTTTGTTGGGAGGTCTTTGCTTTAGGTCTATTTCCATTTTAATCGGCCAATGGTCTGATCCTGCTACCGGGAGGATAGTGGCTTCTATGAATACATCCTTCATCATTATCTGTTCTGAGATTAGGAATCTGTCAAGTCGAGAAGCTATTTGATTAGCTCCCCCTCTGCGATTATTCCAGGTGTGATTTCCATTAATGGTTTGAATATCTATCAGTTTCTGCTCCCTTATCAAATCTCCGAACTGCTCCATTGCTTTATCCATTCTCCTTAGCCCTCCTCTTTTTTCCCCTGAGGTTTTAATCAGATTAAAATCCCCTCCTATAATCCATTGTTTTCCAGGTATTAGGCTTCTCAAAGCTTTTAAATTATGCAGAAAGTTTTCCTTTTCTCCTTGGATATGTGGTCCATACACCCCTATTATAATGACCTCCTCCATCGTTCCTACTATTCTTGCTGTTCCTGTTAGAATTCTTGGGAAGCTCATCCAATTACTAAATTGAATTTCTTCTGGGTTCCAAATTATTACCAGACCTCCTGCGCTCCCGATCGCATCCTGTCCCATCATTTCATATCTGTTCTTGTTTCTATTCAGAATTTCTCTCATTTTCTCAGTACTTATTTTTGTTTCTTGTACTATCATTATACTGGGTTTTTCTTTTTTCAGTCTGTCATTCAAATACCTCTGTTTGCCTCTGCTGTTGAGGCCTCTTATATTCCAGCTTGTAATGATCATCATAACAATTTCAGAGGGGATTGGAATACCTCTGAGAGAGGTATCACTCTACCTGAATTGACGAGCATCTCTCCCACTTCTTGAATTGTTTCACTCATTGTTCTTCTACCTCTTTTTTTGCCTCCCTTGCCAATGCTGCTCATTCCTATGTTTTGTGTTTCCTGTTTCTCCATTTTCTGGCTTTCTTCATCTTCTATTAGTCCCTTTTTTTCTTTATATCTTTGGAATGCTTCTTTGTACCTCTGTTTTTGATCCTCTGGGATAAATCTTTCATCGAGCCTCTTCCATTCTTGTAGAAGCTTCGCCATTACTTGTTCTTCTTCTTCTCCTTTTTCTTTCTGTGGATCTATTTCCATTTCTCTTTGGTCCTCTTGGGTTTCTCTTAGGTTTTCTACCCTCCCTTGATCCTTATTCATTTGATCTGTCTCTTTGTCTACATTTTCTTTTATTCCTTCCATTCCTTCTAATTCTTCTTCCTCGTTTGCCTCTGTTTCTATTTCTTCTTCCTGCAGAATTTGAAACTTATTCGGTGATTCTGTGCTCTGGGGTCCTTTTTGCTTGCCCATCTGAGTCTTGTTGCTTCCTCTCTTTTTCCTTCTTTGCACTTCTCTGAAATCTTCTTCCTCTTCTCCTGCTTTTCTTGTTGCATTTCTCCTCTCATTTTCCGCTTCCCTTTCCTTTTCGGCTAGCGTAATGGGGCATTCACGATATAAATGGCCATACTCATGGCATCTTCTGCAGCGGAATGGGATATGTTCGTAGTCGATTGTTTGATGCCAGATCTCGTCATGATATTCCAATTCTATTGTATCTGGAAGTGGCTCTGTGATGTTCATGTACGCGCATATTCTAGCATATGTTGTATATCTTCCTCTCTTTGTCGATTCTGCCACTTTTACAAACGATCCTATTGCATTTCCTATGCCTTTAAGGATCTCTGGGTCCCAAAATTCTGTTGGTAGGCCGAAGAGTCTTATCCATATCGGGGCAGCTAACATCCTCTCCTTCTCTGGGTTATAGCATTCTACCCAGTCTCTCATAAACAGTCCGGCATTGTTCATGAAATAGGGTCCTTCCTCAAAGATCCGTTCCCTATCTTCTAGATTGGAGAATATTACTGTAAAAAACCCTTTCGCTCCCAACTTGACTTCCACATGTCCTTTTGGTTTCCACCTCTGTTGGATCCATCTAAGTAGATCTTTCTCAGCTGGCCAATATCCTACGAACTTACAAATCAAAGCATAATCTCTCATGTAGCTTCTGTAATTTTCTAATCTATTGGGTGGAATTACAAACCTGGGTTTGTTCATTGCCCTTGGTAGACATTTGCTTGGTACTCCTGATCTCCTTTGTGCTCCTGCTGCTGAAGTTTCGCCTTCATTTGTTCTCTCTCCTTCCTTCTGTCGCTCCTTCCTTGCTTCCCCCATTATTACTGCCTTATAGGAGGGGATCTCTCCCCTCCCTTGCTCCGTTCCCATCTCTGCCAGTCAGCAGTTACCCTTGGCTTAACCCGCACTCCTTTGTTTCCGCTTTGTTCTTCTCCAGAAATCCGGTTTGCTGAGGTCCGCGCTCGAGGTTTGTCCTGGTGCGCAGGATCCGCCCTTACCCTTCGATCCTCCTCTCCTTGGCTGAACCCTCGCAAGTTCATTTTATTTCTTTTGCAAATAGTGTTTTATTTTTTACTGAAGTTTCAAAGCATTCTCAATGTGAAAGTTTAGTTTAGAATTAATTTATCTTTATGAGCTTTAATGAAACATTGTTTGCATTATATAGATCTGTGCTTACACTCCTTTCCATTGTTGAAGTAACTTAGTTTAACATTGAAATTATTGAAGGGACCCCTAAGCTAAAATATCTATTCATAACAAGTGCATATCTTATTTACATAATAACAGTCATCTGAGGAAGAAGCCTGCTTGTATTTAGGTCAGATAGTTATTTTTCAGATGCAAGAAGTTTCTTGTACTAGCAAGGATTTTTCTTTGACTTTCGAAGTACCTTTAATTTCTAAATGTATGATTAGTTAACAAATATTTTTCTTCTGAAATTTTATTTCCTCATCTCTGTTTCACCTTGCAAGTTATTCTTAGTTAACACCCTTTTCATTTTCTGTAAGTGGTTTGGAAACCTAGTACATGAACGCTGATTTCTTGATATAGGAACCTCTGTTTTGGTACAGGAATTCATATCCTGGTACAGGAATAGAGTGATCTGGTACAAGAACCCAAAGATCTTTTATGAAGGTTGAAATCTTCAATGCTAGAACAATACATACTTTCAGTGCAGGAACATTGCTTCAGTACAGGAATTTCGTTCCAGTAAAGGAATGTTGTTGCAGTAAAAGCACGATGGTCCAGTGCAGGAAGGAAAATCTTTAATGAAGACAAATGCACTTCACAGCCTAATTATTTCTCTGTCTTACGACTACACTAACATTTGGTTTCAAATATCTTCTTTTCCATGTTTCAGTGATCAAGATTGTTTATGCTGATTTGAAGTCCCTTTCAGTGAGTTTTTGTAACGTACTTTCCTTTTTTATTCTGGCACCAAAATTATTTTTGTCTTATTTTCTTTCTATTCTTTTCATTTTGCAACATAATTAGGAAAGATAGATGTAGGGTTTGCAGGTTCTTGAAGTCCTTCTCTAGAATTTCCAGTGTCGCACCTCCAAGTTTATGAACTCCAAGATTGACAATTAAATGTTGGTCCATTAATATGCCCTATATTACACCCAAAATTGAGTCTATTAATCATTTTGTTCTTTAGAAATTATTCCATGGTTTCTCGTGTTCTTGAGATGGGTCAAATTTCTCACCAGGAGCTACACAAGCTAGGCAATTGTGGGTCTTAATACATGACTAATTTTTCTCTAGTTCTGTATATACTAGCTTCCTTTCATTATGGTAGTTTATTTCGACTATGACTATGCCTTTAGTCGATTATATTCATCATTATAATTTAATTAAGCAGTAAGAACATAAAAGAGAAATCTAGGTACTTTCTTTTCACTTTATTATCATAGTTGTATGGTTTGCTATATTAAATTTTAGTTTGTGACTAACTTTCAGATGCACCTATATGCATGTCAATTTTAAGGTTAATAGGTTCTCTCCTAATTCTTGGTCTCATGAATATTTATGCAAATATATTCTAGCTTATATTCGATGCTTGATTTTGTGATATGTTTTTGGTTGAATGAGCTTCTACTTGCAATAGAAAATACTTTAGTAAGGAATTATATTCATACAATTTCCTTCACCTACTACTTAATATATCAATTGTTTACATAGTGCTTAGAATTAGTAGTACAAAATCGCACAATTCTGGAATATAAGCATATGAGCAGATATTTTAATGATAATTTATGTCATAGGTACTCAGTTACTCCTTTTTGTTGTATGGGGTGTTGTATTTTTAGGAGATTTATTTTCAATATTATATTCCAGCCGGCCCTCTACATCTCATTCGGGTTGTATTCGGTAATGCAAGAGTGAAATGGTTAATTATTTTCGCTTATTGCCTCATTTATAATATGCTCAGCTCATATTTCTTATATGACTACGCTGCATGCCTGGTAATTTGTTACCCATTAAGACTCATGTATTTTTCAGTTCCTCTACATGCATGTGGTCGACACATTGTGGTGATCCTCACAGAAGGGAACTTAGGCTTCTGTAGCTATTTCATGTACCCATTGTATGTACCCTTTCTTAAACTCCTATATAATCTAAATATCTTCCTCTGAAGCGTTTAAATGACCAGAACTACAATTCTAGTTCTAATACTCCAGGTTGATCCTGCCTTATAATACCACCCCAACACTAACAACATAAAGGCTAGAAGACTTGTACATCATATAACAAATAGCATTAGTCTAATTCCTTAGGTTTCACATAACCAGACAACATAAAAATCCATTCAATATATATAACCAACCTTCCTTGCTTTCAATGGAGAGTGACAAGTATACTATTTCATTGACACCTCAGATTGTTCTAAATTTTATCACAACTAATAATATTTCTACACACACACACACACACACACACACACACACACATATATATATATATATATATGTATGTATGTATGTATGTATATTAAAAAACAGAGTGAATGCGTCTATATTCCACAAAAACAATGAATTGAACAGTCCAATAACTTCTAATCAATAACCACACACATCTAGTGAAGGTAATCCATAATCATGATTGAACTTAAATCAGACCATAATTTTTCAGTTATTTGTCATACTAGAAAACCTTGAATAGAGAAGACAATGTCCACCCAACCACGAACTGCCTCCAGTTCTCCCCCGAGCTCGATTGTATTTTCCAAAGAATCAACAACCTCTATTGATTCTCTCCTTGGGTAATTATTACCCTTCTTCATGATACTATTTCCAATTCAATGATGTCAGACTTTTGTAAGATTTATCGCTTTATTGCCTAGGATTTCGCTTTAAAAGCTAGCCTTTCTCACCCATGACACTTTGAAGCCAAGCAGTTTTAGCCCTTTTCTCTAACTAATCCTTTTGTAAGGGACTTTATCTCCCTCCCTTAATCTTATCTAGAATATTTAAAGATTCTAATCATGAAGAATTAACAATCTAATCTCGAGTGTCATTTCTGAGTGAACAATTTCCTTAAACATTATTTCTTTTATTAATAAGAAAATATTTACAATAATTATTCCAAATGTTTTTTCCCCACCGCCATTTATTATACACATACATTGAATAACAATATCTCTTAGGGGATGTCACACGTACATAGAAGATGGAGACTTCTATGTTTTTTAAAGTTTTAACAAAATCTTTGCTCCGCTGCTATAGGTCATGAAAACATACAAAGACTTTATCCATGGTGGTAAACCCTTCCTAGTGCATTTGCATGGCTTCTCCAAGTGTTGATATTTCAACAAGTATTATTTCTCTCATCTCCCCTAATGTAGAAACTGCATTCTGCACTGTTGCTTAGAGTTGTTCTACGTCTTTCCTAAAAACCTACAAGTTTTGTGCCTGTTTCTCATTCTTGGCCATCAAATACTGAACATTTGATCTTATTGCCCCTGCATAGGCAAATCTAACTTTGGCAATGGTAGTTGGATGCTTCTTGGTATCTGACATTATCACCCTTTCTTTGATGAATGAAGGTCATTCGTGATGATCTGAAAAGTGCTTTCTCTGAATATGTAAAATCCTCTTCTATAACTCATCGAATGATATATTTTTCACATCTATGAACGAATCATCATCAAGGAGAAAAATATCTCTTTTCTTGCTCAGGGATGGATCTGCTACTGAAGGTGATGGACACTGAGGGATGACCTGTGGTGATCTCGACATCAGGTCAACATATTTATGTTGCGACTCCTATTCCAACTCCATGTCTGTCGCTTCAATCAATTGCTCAATTTGGTGAGCAAGAACCCGATCTTGCATATGTTCACCTTCCTCCTCAACTATTGGTTGTTCTAGCTTTTCAACCTGTATCAGTGTTATTTCCTTCATCATTGCTCCTTGACCTTTTTTCTTCATACTTATGCTTCTCTTCTTCTTCTCTATGCCTCAACTCTTGCTCATCCTTCAACTTCTTCTCTATGTTCTGCAACTTCAGTTCTACTTCCTACAACATCTACTTTTCTCTCTTCCTCCACTCTGCTCTTTGCATCCTTTGATTCCTCTTTAATTCTAGTTCCTGTGTTGCCTTCACGATAAGAGGATATGATTTCATTTTTCATCTTTGATCTATCTCGAGACTATCAATAATCTTCCTCTTTCCTTTTTATACATGATATTGCTGCCTTCTACTGCTTTCCAGAAATTTTCTCATTTGTGAAGCAGCCTTTAAATTGCTTCTTATATTGACTGACTCATTGATTCTGGAGGAATCATAGTAGTACCTCCAAGGATCCTCCTCTAGCCAATGAAATTCCCCACTAGTCCATGAAAAGTGAACTCTCGTACATTGGTCCTTGAAAACACTGTGGGCGATCATACAAATTAAAGTCCTTAGTGCCAAACTCAAATATCACTATTTCCTTGGCCTCGAAATCTATGAATTCCAATTTCTTTATCTCATATAATCTGACTTGCAAAGGGAGAGTGGTCCATGGTGCTTTCTTCTTCTTGTGCAATGCAACTGATAACCTTGTAGCGAGATGGTATGATACTTCTTACGTGATCAATTTGTGAGTGGCATACCTTTGTAAGACATGTAGAGGCTTCTCTCCACAAAACACTCTAATGAAGGTGCCACCTGGTGAGGCATACCAATATACAATGTCTACTATCACCTCCATTGCTTCTCATGGCATGTAAGATGGATCTTGTTTATATATAAACTTGTATAGCAAGATGATAAAGTGGTCAGTTAGTTGTGACAATACTCCTCGCTAACTGAATTATGAAAGAAAATTGCAATAGATGTTCATGAAAGTCTATCATGATGTCCATTTCTAGTTCATGTCAAGAAACTATTGTTATGCACAGATTGCATCTAGTAGGTATGCAGACATATAGAACCATCCTTGGGAAGATTCTAAGCCTGTGCTACATGGGCCTTCAATTGTTGAACCAACAAATCCGACCAGTTGAATGGTTTGCCATCATTCACCAACTGATCCAATAAGATTGGCCACCCTTCAAGAAAGGTTTCTTTGCTCTGTTTACCATGGATTCTCCAAGCAAAGATGATCAAGAGCTAGTAAGCCTTCCTGAGGGACTTTGTCTTGTGCACATGTGTGGGTTTCTGTTGAAACTTTGATGGTTATTTCACCCATCATTTGAGGATGTTTCTTGTGTTCATGTTGCTATGGATGGCATAGAAGAGTAAGTCCATGAGCTTCACTGGCTTGGGCAAGTGATACATTTGTTGAAAGTATTCTTACCTGAAGGTGGCAAGCTTCTTATCGTTGGTATTGCTCAATGTCATAGTTCTTTCATCTATATGTGAGACAGTCCAGCTAATGATGTATGCACACTAGAAGGTGGGATACCTGCATGCAACCTTATATAGACCTAACTTAGAGATGCTAAGATAAACCTGTCAGTCCTTTAAAGCTACCTCAAAGTCCTTTGTAAAAGTGTCTTTGATTAGTTTCCATGTCAGTGTTCTTCCCTTCTCTATAAACAATTGAGTATCGACATACACTAGTAAATCAATTGATCTCTCCTTAAATTCTTTCCTAGTACTTCTCTTGGTGATTTTCTTTGATACATCTCTTTCAGATGCCATGGAAACAATGACTACTCGAGGGATTCTCAACAACTGTTGTACCTATGGGAAAAAGAGGACACTAATGGAAAGAAAATGTTAGTTCAAAGCAAAAGACCTTCAAGGTAAGTTCAAGCAGCAAGGAAGGAACTAGATGTGAGGGATTGAGCAATTTTTACTGACAGGGTGGGCTTGTTGATATGGTAAATACAAACTGCACAATCTAAACAACCAAGATGGAAGCCTAGTGATTGGAACTTTGCAATGTATAATTCGAACTAGGAAAAGGCCTAGGAGAGACCACACATTGCATAGTCTCAGTGGCCAAGATGGGATGTTGGCTCTTGGAATTGTGCAATGTGAAGTTGGAGCCACATTATGCTATGCACTACACAATTCTAGAGGTCGAGCTTGTGGCTTGAGCCTCTAAATTGCATATTGTTGGATGTGCGAAGTGAGATCCGGCCAAGGGAAACCCAAATCTGCCAAAGGGAAGTTTGAAAAACAAGCATATCTTAGATAGCATGAAGATGTCTTCATATTTGAATAATTTTGGATGCATGCATGTGAACCAAGTGCAACAATTGATGAAATGGAAGTAAAACAAGGTACGTGAAGAGAGTCACCACAACAATGACTATTAGTGCAAAAACAGGAAAACTAACGTGACATTTAGCAAAGGAAATTTATAACTTGAACAAATACTTCTACAAGTTGAAAAAAATAAAGTGCCAACAACCACAAAGAGAAACAAGTGAAACAACACCCACAGGAGCCAAATAACAAAAATCGATAGACAAAGTAGCGACATATGAAAAAAGAAAAACTTACCTAGAAAAGTAGCAATGGTTGCATCGAAGGGTCCTTGATTTCCTTGGGAATTCTATAGCTCTAGGATCAAATGTGAAAATGAGCTCTAGAAGTTTCGATTAAATAGATTTGGAAAAATTAGGGTTTATGGTGTGCATGTCTAAAATCAAGGAAAAAGCAACACTTGACGAAAGTTTCCAAAAATAGTGCAAGTGCCTTCTTCGGGATACTAAAAATAAATCACTATTTTTAAGGGATGCTTATTATCACTTTCTAAGTGGGTGCACTACATAGCTTTTAAGGTCAGTGAGGGTTGCACAATTTTCAGGCTTAGTGTTGTGCTACCTCCTCATCACTGCACATTTTATGAGCTCAAGGCTCATTGGCAGTGAAGACTACGCAATTCCCATCATCAAGGCTAGTTCCCTCCAAGATTGTGTAGTTTCTAGGGGCAAGTGCATAACTATTGTGGGATCAAGTTAGGAGAACAACTTGTCAGTTAGGAAATCAAATAAATAAACAAATACAGTCCAAACTAAAAATATAAGTCTCAGTCAAACCATGAATACCTGGATCAATGCAAGATGTGTTGCTATAATTGAGAAGGAAGGCTCCAAAATCGAAGCATATGCAAAATTTTGGAGGGTGGTTGTAACTTCTACAACACCATTATATCAGCTACATACAATTCAACTAATAAGTGAATACAAGTGTCGTATTCAAGTTCATGGCCACCCACCTCATGTCGCATTGAACCAACAAACATCCAATTTGGGATTTAATGTCCACAGTACCATAATATCATTATTATTTTATATTTATGACATAATTTTAAATTTTTATTAATATCCTTTAATTTATTTTATATTTATCAATTTTTTCATATTGTTATTTTTAAAAAATATTATTACCCTTATTATTATGAATATAAAATTTCAATTTTTGTTTACATAATTATTTTATGGTTTTCACATTTAAATAATAAACTATAACATAAAATTAAATTGACAATTTCTACATACTTCCTACTTTAATATATCTATCTATCTAGATATATATATATATATATATATATATATAGATATATATATATATATATGAAAATATGAAATATGATTTTTTAATATTTTTTATAAAATATAAATTATATAAAATATAATTTTTATTGAAATACAAAAAGGATACAATAACATCTCTTCATCAACCTTTAAATAATTTTGGCATTTCAGTTTAGAATAAATGACAAAATAAGTCAACTTAATTTAACTTGGAATAATGCTTACAATAGTATATAGGTAATATTAGTTTGTTCCTTGTTAGAATTTCATTGAGATATTTTCTCAACAATATTCTCCTTGAGTGGAATTTGATGGATCTCATAAGCACTATTTATGTGGCTCGTAATTTTGCTTTGAAGGTAATTGACATATATTATTGTATGTGAAATATGTGTATATCTACTTCTCAAATTTCTTATTTGATATTAGACTTTGTTCTGGCTTAATTCCCTTAGGGGACAATTAGGAGGACAATTAGGAGGACAATTAGGAAGATGAGGGAACCTTGAGTGTTATTGATTCCTTGTACAAATTTTAGTATACCATGCGAATTTGAAGTGTTTGTGTGACGTTTATTTCAATGTGTGCCTTCTTTTATTTTTTTTCGCTAAGTAAGATTAATCTATTAAGAAAGGAAAAAAGCTATTTATAGAGTGATACTGGTTGTACCGAAGAATAGCCTATCTTAGCTAGCCGAAGAACTGGTTCTGAGACTGCCCCAACAGAGGGGAAACCAGTCTGAAAGTACAGATATTACAAAAAAGAGTGCATCATTGAACATTTGCCACAGTGTTCTGGGCATTGCTAAAAAAACAACCTTAAACCTGCAATTCGTCCTCCAGGGAATGCCTACGTGGACAAAAAAGAAGTTGAACCAAGAGTTAAAAGAAATGCCACCTGGCATTGGTGATTTGGTTGATGAACTCCTCCGTGGCAGGTTCCTCCACTATCGGGCAGCTCCAATCTTCGCGGTTGTCTGGCTGAGAGCGCTCGCCTTCTCCTCTTCCATCCACCAGCGGCGTGTCCTCCTCATTCTCCTTGCGCTGCTCCATGGCCAGCGTATCAAGCTGAGGCTCAGAACCCTCAAGCTGAGCCCCCACCACCTCCTTTCCTTTCCGGCTGGGCGGTTCCCCATGCGCAGCTTCCTTATCTTTGCTAGCCTTCTTCCGAGCTCTGTACTGACTGGTTTCCCCTTTAAGCACATCGTTCCTGGGGGAGGGCGCCTGGGTGTTCTAAGCCACCTCCTCGGAGAAGGAGATGGCAATGGTTGCAGTGATAATAGGTTGATTAAGAGTGCTGCAGAAGTGGAAAAACGTGGTGTGGTGGGAGGGATGCTGAGGCAGAGGGAAGGGAGCCGAACGAAGGCGAGCTCGACCCCATCCGCTTTTGGTATTAGGATAGCGAGGATTTTCCACCATGGAGGAGGGAGAGCTCGAGGTGCTTCACCTCCTAATCCGCTGTCGAGAGCTACCACCCCTCGAGCCACCCCTTCTGTTGTTTAGACGCTTATAGAGCTATAAAAAGGGTTTCTTTCACCTCTAATTACCTCACATTAATATGTCAATCCCGGAGCGTTTGGTTATTTCAAAGAGTGACTCAATCTAAGGCTATTTGTCAGAGTAATGCTAGTAGTACAGCGTTCTACAAAAATACAAGAGTAAATGGATGCTTGTCTATGACTAAGTTACTTCAAATGACTAAATCACACACTCTTAAAGCTAGGCAACTTTATCAATCAAGGGTTCGACAGCAATAGCCCATCCCTTTGGAAACTGATGGAAAGGAAATTAGAGCATGGACCACGGGTCTGTGAGCGAGGCAGTAAATGCCGAGGCTCACTACACCCACAGATCGTCTCTCACACCAAAATAACAAATGAAAGTAAATGAAACAGCAGGTAAAAATGGAACGACAAATAAGAAATTGAATAGCAAATCTAGAATGGAACAACAATGCTTAAAATGGAACAACAATTCTGAAATGGAACAACAATCGAATAATTAAACCTCACGAGCAATAATCAAGCTTTATCCTATCAACTCAAATACACTCATTGTAATCAAAACTCCAATCTTTCATTCTCCAAGCAAATCAAGCAACACGCGCTAATGGAACAACACTAATTACAAATAAGTTATGGAACAACATTTGGAAATCATACGCACACAGCACCCTTGAAAAATAATCTGATCTAGCACCAACCATCAACAGGAATTACAACTGTGTTTCAAAATGGAACAACATTAATCCTGAATCATAAAGAACACATCTTTCAGATAAATTCCACAACACGAATACACAGCATAAGAGCTCCGTAACAAAATAATAACAATGTTCAATTAAGTCTAATAATATTCAATCAACTCTGAAGGTATTGGTGATATAATGCAGAGTCAATATAACAGTTATAAAAACCTTAATGAACGAATCTTAATAGAGCATATGATGTAACTTATAAAGCATATCAGATTACCAACTAAAGACGATAAGCAAACCACGCAGAAATCAAATCGTAGTGATACAAAAGCAAGTGTCCTCCGGGGCTGGGCCCTTAGCCTCAAGGGTACACCGCTTTAAGTTAATCCAGATGTAGAGATAAGATAATCAACAAGTTTATATTAATGCATAAAACATAAAGTACAATGAGCCAAGTTCAACGAGACTCGATGATCAAAGTTCAATCTTTAACAGAAAGTTACATAAAAGCATCATCCCCCAAAGCTAACAATGCCATCCCTTTATATAAGGGTGATGGCGAAGATGTCTAAGCAATAAGATAAATAAAGCAGCGATCCCTCAAGATCGAAGATCCTGAGGGATTCGCCAAAATGTTAATCCTTAATCACTTCTTTTCTCCTCCGCCGAGCTGGTGCCTTCTCCTCCTTTTCCAGACCGGTTTGCTTCAACCTGCTTAGCCTCGTTTGCACTCGTTCCTTCGTCAAAGGGACAACAGTTACCATGTTCTTGTCTTTTTCTTTGGAATAGCAGCTCCTCGTTTTTACCCTTTCCTGCACAGGAGAATGACAACTATTAGTGGTTAAGTCTTGCATACTAATTCAACATATTTTGTCATGATTCTTTATTATTTTCCACATTCATGATGTAAAAGATTCACAAGTCCCACTGAAAAGCCATTGAAATGATCATTAAAAACATACCTTTTTAGTACTCCACACACACCCCTGCTTACCTTGTTTCATGCCCTCATGAAAATGTTGTAGTTGACATGCAAAGCAGTGAGAGAATAAGCTGGAGAAGGAATCCCATGCGGAGGCCTACAGCCATGGTGAGTGACTAGGTAGTCAAAGAACTGGCCTGTTTGACCCTTAGGCATCTCATATAGGGCTTGATATCCGGGTGCAGGGTGCCAGATGATTGGACTGCGGAATCTATATCCTAACCAGGATGGCCCTGCCCTCAAAATGCTTTCACCATAGAGGTTCAAACGGTTGGCAGCTAATTGAAAATTCTCATACTTAAATGGCTCCTTGAGCTGGATGTTTGGATTAGAGATTCAGTACTGGAATTTGGCTGCATCAATGGCGAGGTCTTTGATAGAAATAAAATATTCTAAACTTTGTCGAATGAGTGCCTTGTGCATGGGTCCTAATGTTTCGATGACACCCGGAGTTCTCATGAGGTTTCTATGTGCTTTCCACAACCGTACTGGGTCCCGAGGCTCAGCCCTTACCCGCAAGTCTAGGCCATTTTCCTACCTCTGGAAAGTGTTATAGGCTTTGAACCATTTAATCTGATTAAACCCAAATGAGATGAATGCTTGCAATTGAATGTCCCCAACAAAAGGACCAGGGTTCAGCTAAGTCTCCTGATCTAGCACGAGGTTATGAAAATAAAATTCACATAGCAATCTCTGTACCTTCACCCCATAATGTTTACAACAATCTATAAAATCATTGAGAGTGTTAATTTGTATCGGCACGCCTGCTTTAACGGCTTTTCTTTTTAATTGTAAGTACCGTTCCAGTAAAAATAGAGCATAGTTTTTGGCAGGGGCCCTACATGCTAAAACATCATTGTATAAAGAACACAAGGTATCCATCTGCTTGATAGCAGTATCTAGCCTACGAGTTACCTTTGCAACTTTCTCTTGTTCCTTTTGCCACCCTTCAAAGGCCTGGCTTTCGGATTGGTTGATGTTCCTTAGTTGCTGTTGGAGTTCATCATACTTATCACGAGGGACCATTTGTTCTCTAAGCCTTTCCATTTCTTGCTGAGCATGTTTCAATCCTTTGTGCAAGCTCCTTGTCTTTGGATATCTTTTCCATGCAGCAGTGGACGCCAGGAGTTTTACATGAACTTTCTTATTGCGTTGTTTCGAGTTCAGAACCCTTATCACCCCTGAGGGTGGTGCCTCCATTTGAATTTTATTGTTGTCAATTTCTTTTTTAACACGAATACCAGCTTGTTGATGTTCCTTTTCAAATGGAACAATAGTCTATCCCTCAGCGTCATTTGGAACAACAGTTGGACCTTCAGCCTCATTTGGAACAACAGTTGGATCTTCAGCAGGGTTTTGATCAGCAGGGCGATTTTTGGTCCTCCGCCTTTTTATCTTGCGGATTTTTACTGCAGTGGTAATATTTTTCTTCCATGCGGTCTTCCTTACCCTCTGCCTCGCTTTCAGGATCCTGATCTACTGGTGAAGCTGGGCTATTATGCTCAATAACCTTCGTTGTTCCTTTCGTAATTCCCTAATTTCCAATGTTTTATTAGAAGGAACATCAGGCTTTCTGCTACGTTCTGGGCTGTGACTAGTCCCCGGATCTTTCTCCTGAGGTGCTTCTTCACTATTTTGTGCTGGCTGTTCTGGGGTAGGAACCCTAACTGGTTCCGTGACTTCTTTTTCTATCCCTACTTCCTCCGGAATTTCCTCTGGTGCCTTGGGAATAGATTGTTCCCGTTTAGTGTCTCCTATCTCCTTTTCATCATGAATAGGCAGATTTCCTTCTTTTGCCTCTTCTGCATGTGGTTTTTTGGATGTATCTTCTTCCTGGGGTTTGTCGTGGAGGTATGATGGAGTGGAAGGTTGGCCATACTCACCCATATTGGCCAAGATTGCGGCCAATTCATCTTCTCCCACTGGGTCCTGTGGTGGGCTACCTTCCTACTGTCCCATTTCCTCCTCCTACCTCGATTGTCCATCTTCTGCCTCAGAATGCTCAGCTCCTGTTTCAGGATGCTTAGCTTCTGTTTCAGGATGCTCAGCTTATGTTTGAGGATGCTCAGCTTCTGTTTCCAAATGCTCAGCTGCTTCCTCATTTTCCTCTTCGGATTGCTCGGCCTCCTCGGCCTCTCCATCTCTTTCTCCTTCAGCTTGTTCTTCTTCTACTCTTGGCCGTGAGGGTTGCTCATCCTCAATTACCACTGGTTGGTTGGTGCTTTCCTCAAGCTTTGCTAGCCTTCCCCTTATCTGGGCTAACCAGACTGATTTTCTGTGTTCCTCTGGCTGTTCCGGCGTATCAGTGTCATGGTTACGCTTTGCTGATTCCTGGCGTGTTTCTGGTCGTTCAAATGTGTTCGCAACATGCTTTTGTTTTCCTAATTCTCTGCATTTTTCCAGACGTTTTGGTGTGCTTGTAGTATGTTTACATTTTGGGGAAGGTGCTATTGCCCTCCCCTCAATTATTGCAATTAGCTCTTCCCAACTGCTTTGCTGCTGGGTGAGGCTATGACTAACTATTAGTCGAATTAATCCATGGTGGCTGACAGCTGAATCTACATGTTGTGCCTTTTTTAGGCTTTGTGCGACGTCATGAAGTAATGAATTCAAAAGTGCAGGAAGATTTACAGATCATTTCTGCTTTAGAACAACTAAGAGTTTAAGATGTCATGGCCTTACCATGTCTTTTCTCCCTTCGCAGGTGATGTAGCTTTGCACTGTTCTTGCTAATTCTGCCTAGGGTTCTCCTAACGTTGCTGGTAGGACTCCCTTCCCCTTAATCGTCAAGCTCTGGCCTTCGTCCTGGAAAATTTCCATGATCTTTTGTATTCTTTCCTTCTTTAGTGTCCATACAGGTCCAGTGGCTGGTAGTCCCGAGACTTCTGCGATTATATCATTGGTGACTGCTATCCGCTTCCCCCTCACTGTGGAGTGATCCTCCTGTAGGTTCTGCAGAAATTCCATCGCCACTGTTTCATTGGAATCCTGCAGGTGGCTAAGATAAGTCAGCCATCCTGCTCTTTCCAGGATCTCCAGAGCAGCAGTAGAGACTGTCAACTCCTGTGGTTTGCTTCGAATTGCCCTGCCTCCAATGGTTTCACTGTGGATTCTCAATGGAACAGCAACTACCTGTGCTGTTTGAAACAAAGAGAGGGTAATAATCGTAGGATTTAGAAAAAAACACAGAGTATGTAATAGAAATGACTTATGAACAACAACTTGTGTAGAAAAAAATAGAAATATCATGTCGTTAAACCGAGCCATTCCCTGGTACACTATCTTTCCCGAATAGTGGGCTGACACATAACCCGGGGAATAATGAGGTTAACCCTCCCCCCACAATGCGATAGGCTATCCCAGCTGTCAAAGAAAGGAGCAACACCCGATCTGTAACCAAGTCATAAAGGAACAACGTATGAAAATATGCCATGTTTAGAAAAACAACAGATTACCGAAATCGAGGCATAAAGTTGGATCACGTATTACGTAAGAGGCTGCTGTGATATGATGTGAGGCCGAGGGATAGGACGTCTGTCGTACTTGCCAAATCTCAAGTGGTCATTGTCACCTCCTTTGCCATGATTGGTGTAATAAATGTTCATGCGATATTTAAGTCGGGAAATAATGTATGATTAGTGGCTAGGATATAAGAAACAAAAGAGTATTAGTATCCTACCTATTGGTGTAATCAATGTGACTTGGATACCATTAACAGTGTTCTGCTGCCAACAGGTGTCCATAACCTTGGAAGAGTTGTTTATTTCACCCCTGGAACCATGATCCTTTATGTGCATATTAAGGAATGTAATGTCAAAGTGTAGGCCATTATGCTGGCTTGGTAACCAGTTAGCCATAATGCCATTCATGAGGAGGGGGCGAAGAGTGGGCAGGCTGGCTCATGATGAGACCTCCTGTTCCAAGGTTTGTTTATTTGATATACCTTTTGGACCATATCCCTGGTGTGGTGGACATAGTGGGAATGCCACTTCACTTCCATCCTCATGATCATGGTAGGCTGGCTCTTGATGAGACCCCCTATCCTACATTGGACACTTTATAATTCATTTGTTTTTACTTTCTTTTTTTCATAAAGCACTTTTCCTTATATATACACAAAGGGTGGTTCAACACTCCTTAAGAGTAGGAATGGTGGAAGAAGTCTTATCATCTCAATAGGAGGATATAAACCCTTTGTCTGATTCCTAAACAAAAATCAAAGAGGATTAAAAAGAATGGCATGATAAAGATAACCAATGAGGGCAAAATTAGTAAGACAATGACAACAAAAGATAAGTATGTCCTTCCTTCTGTCCTCTTACCAATACAGAGCCTTATAAAGATAGCGATTTATAATTTTCTAATTTCAGTATGTTGTGATTTTGTATTCATTGCATAAGTGCATAGCTGTCTCTAAAATACTTTGAAATACAGGAGCAAGAAGCAGCCTCAAATTTGGATCAGCAAAAGGGATAAGCTGTTTCACAAGGAGAGAAAAAGTATGCTAGAAGTGTTCTTTTTTAAGAGAAGCACAAAAAAGGAGCATAGGTCTCAAAAGTGCAAATGTCGTTCCTTTTGAAAAAGGAACAACAGAACACACCAACGCCATTCCTTTTGAAAAAGGAACAGCAGAACACACCAACGCCATTCCTTTTGAAAAAGGAATAGCAGAAAATAAAAAAATGCTATCACTCTTGAAAAAAAGGACAGCAACACACTCAAAATGACGTTCCTTTTGAAAAAGGAACAACAAAAATCAAAATTTTGTTCCTTTTAGAAAAGGAACAGCAAAACAAGCAAACATTGTTCCTTTGAAAAAGGAACAACAAAAATCAAGAGTGCTATTCCTTTTGAAAAGGAACAGAAGGAAAATCAAGAGTGTTGTTCCTTTTGAAAAGGAACAGCAGGAAAATCAAGAGTGTTGTTCCTTTTGAAAAGGAACAACATAAAAATCAAGAGTGTTGTTCCTTTTGAAAAGGAACAATAAAAAAATCAAGAGTGATGTTCCTTTTGAAAAGGAACAGCAGAAAAATCAAGAGTGTTGTTCCTTTTGAAAAGGAACAGCAGAAAAATCAAGAGCATTGTTCCTTTTGAAAAGGAACAGCAGAAAAATCAAGAGCGTTGTTCCTTTTGAAAAGGAAAAGTAGAAAAATCGAGAAATAAAAAAATGTTGTTCCATTTGAAAAGGAACAACAGAAACACGCAAATGCCATTCGTTTCAGGAATGGCAAAAATCAAAATCTTTGAGCAAAAGAATACATTTAGCTCAAACATGTGTACACGAACGACTTTGAAGAAAAGAAATTATGTACAAATTGTGAAAAGAAATGAATTGCTTAATGAATTACAGGTGAGGAAGACTTCTCTTCCTCTCTTAAAATCTCTATATCAGTGTCTCTGTGTAGCTGTTGGCAAAAGGATTCATGAATGAGTGGTTTACAATAGAGACAAACTCGGTGGCCATTCACTTTGAAGGCATATCCAGAACTGTCAATTGTGATTAAAGTGATGGTCCCATTGTCATGTACCTTCTGGATTTTGTATGGTCCCAACCAACGAGTCTAGAGTTTCCCAGGGAAGTCCCGAAATCGAGAGTCATATAACAGAGCCTAGTCTCCCTCGTGGAAGACTTTGTTTTTTATGAGCGCATCATGCCATTTAGCTCACTTCTATTGAATCAGTGTTGTATTTTGTAGTGCAGAGAGCCTAATTTCGTCCAATTCATTGATCTACTGTAGTCGATAAATAAGTGCCTCGGTTAGATCTAAGCCAACTTCCTATGCTGTTCGTAATGTTTGGATTTCAAATTCTATAGGAAAAATGGGTTGTTTTCCAAACACTAATTGATAAGGTGAGTAACTAGTGGTGCTTCTCCATGTTCTTCTATAGGCCCAGAGTGCTCCAGGTAGTCGGGCAGCCCAATCACGCCTATGTGACGCAATGGTTTTCGTTAGGATTGATTCTATTACCTTATTGCTGCTTTCTACTTGTCCATTCACCTGTGGGTGATATGGAGTAGTGATTTTGTGTTGGACATGATAATTATTAAGTGTTGCAGCTAATCTATTGCTAGCAAATTGTGGTCCTCCGTCTGTAATTATTTCCCTTGGAAGGCCATAACGTACAAATAGATGGAACAGGAACTATATGACAGAGTCCTCTGTGGCTCTTGGCTATGCTTCTGCTTCAACCCATTTGGTGACATATTCTGTTGCCACCAAGATATATGTTCTCTGATTTGATGAGGGGTTGATGGGTCCAACAAAATCAAGAGCCCAACGCTCAAATGGTTTGATGACTAACTATGGTTTCAGAGGCACCTCGTCAGCTTGACCAGGACGTCCTGCTCGCTGGCAGCTATCACAGGATTGAACAAATTTCTTTGCATCTCTGAAAATCGTGGGCCAATAATATCTTGTCTGTAATACTTTGTGTCCAGTTCTATGCTCAGCGAAGTGTCCCCCACATGGTCCTTCATGACAGGCTTTTAGGATGTCAAAGATTTCATCCTCTCGAACACATCTCCTAATATGCATGTTTGCCCCTGTGTGAAACAAATAGCCCCCAATCTAGGAGAATCGAGTACTCTTCTGAACAATCTTTTTTCGTTCATTAGGGGTTAAGTGTTTTGGTAGTTTACCTACTACAAGGTACTTGACAACATCAACATACCAAGGTGTTCGAACGGCAACAGAAAACAGATGTTTGTCCGGAAATCGATCTTCAACTACTCCTGCATCAATTGGCTTTGGCATTCTTGAGAGAAAATCGGCTACAGGATTATCTTTGTCAGGCCAGTCCTTGATTGTGATATCGAATTCCTGCAATAAGATAAACCATCTAGTTATTCTGGCATTTGTGACAGGCTTATTTGCTAAATATTTTATGGCGGAATGATCCGTATATAAGATAACAGGATAGCCTGTAATATAATGTCTAAATTTATTCACAGCACGTATTACAACTATGAATTCTTTTTCAGTAACGGTGTAATTTAATTCAACAGGAGATATATTTTTTCTGATGTAATAGATAGCGTATGGTTTTTAATCCTCTTCCTACCCAAGGACTGCGCCAATGTTTGTATCTGAGGCATCAACTGATATCTGAAATGGCAAATCCCAGTTTGGTCCTCGAAGGACTGGGGCTGTGGATATGAGCTTCTTTAAATCCTTGAAAGCACGTTCACATTTTTCTGTCCAAAGAAAATCAATGTTACCAGTTAGTGCATATAAAGGTGCAGCAATGTGTGAATAATGTTCTATAAATCGTCTATAATAACTAGAAAATCCAAGAAATCTGCGTACCTCCCTTTGAGTAGTAGGAGTGGGAATAAGCAAAAGTATTTGGATTTTGGCCGGGTCTACCTGAATGTCGGCTGCTGAAACATAGTGTCCTAGAATAAGTCCTTCTGTCATCATCATGTAACATTTTTCGTGGCTTAAGCAAAGCCTGGTAGCTATGCAGCGTTGTAGGACTTTTTCTAGGGTATTTAATGCTGGATCAAAATCACCTCCACAGGGTGTAAAGTCATCCATATATACTTCAAGTCCATCATTTATTAAATCTGCAAAAATGCTAAGGATAGCCCTTTGGAATGTGGCGGGAGCATTACATAGGCCAAAAGGTAGAACTCGGTAGGCAAATGTTCCCCAAGGACAAGTGAAAGTAGTTTTGTCCTGGTCTTCAGGGGCAATTTGAATTTGATTGTATCCACTGAAGCCATCTAGGAAGGAAAATAATTTCTTTCCTGCCAAAGTATCTAGCACTTGGTCTATGAATGGAAGAGGAAAGTGGTCTTTTTTTGTTGCTTTATTGAGTTCCCTGTAATCCACACAAATTCTCCATTTCCCATTCTTTTTTGGTACCACCACAAGAGGAGAGACGCATTTACTATCAGAAATAGGATAAATAAAATTGACATCTAAAAGTTTCTGAAGTTCCGCTTTTACCACATCCTTTAGATGAGGATTAAGTCTTCTTTGCAGTTGACGGACTGGTCTAGCATCTTTTTCTATATAAATGTGGTGTGTACACAATTGTGGGTCAATTCCTTTCATATCAGGGTAATCCCATGCAAATGATTGTTGATATTTTCTTAACAGATGGATGAGATTAGTTTCTTGTTCAGATGTGAGGTTGGCATTGATATTTAAAGTTTTTCCTGGTTCAATTTCCACAATTTTACTATTTGCGACAGAAGTAACAGGTATTGTTTGATCATGTGTGTCTTTCAGAGGATCTTCTTCTAATTCATTATCAAATGTTGCTTCTATCATGTGGCATTGTGTGCAAGGTCCGGATTCAGTTTGACTAATGAAGTTGTTAATGGCATCATCTTCTGTTTGATCTTTAAAATCAAGTGCCTCTTGTATAGTCAATGGAGATCTAATGTTATCAGTAAGGTATGATACAAGATACTTGTTAGTTTTAATTATTGTGACACTTGGCTACGTTGGAGGGTATAGAACTAAATTTTTGATATCAGGTCCTTTGGTTATGGTCATATTTCCTTACCGACAACCAATGTAAGCATCGACGGTGGCAAGCCAAGGTCTACCTAGGATTAGTGGGTGTCCATCAAGTCGGGTTTTTGGATTAATTATCAGGAAATCGGTTGGATATTCCCAAGAACCTACAGAGACCATGACATCGTGTAGAGTACCTTCTGGTCTAACCACAGATCGGTCGGCCAATTCTAACAAAGTAGAGGTAGGTTCTATAGATGTAATGCCGAGCTTTTGACAGGTAGTGGTTGTTAAAATATTGATTGTAGCTCCTAGATCAACTAAGGCATTAGACAGGGTCTGACCGTAAATTTGAACAGTTACAATGGGATTTCCTAGGTCTTCATATTTAATGGGTGTTTCTTTCCCAGATAATAAATCAGATAAAGTACCGACTACTTGGACTCTCGGATTAGTTGTTATATTACTCCTTGGTTTCTTTATGCACAATTCTTTAATAGTTTTTGCGTATATAGGAATATCTTGAATGGCTTGGAGGAACGAGATTTTTATATACAAATTTTGTAATTCTCCTAGAATGTCAAAGTCAGGATACTGTAAAGGTCGAGGTATGACTAATTGTTCTGGGGACGGAGGAGAGGGTGTGGTTGCTTGATTATGAGTCTGCTGCTTATTTACATCCTATTGTTGCAACTGATCTTCTCTTGATAACTGATCTTCAATATGAACTGTTTTATCTCCCTCATTTTCAATGATATGTCCAGATCGTAATTGAAGATCATTACACTCCCACAGGTCGGGTCCTATTTCTGGTGATTCTATGATTTGAAGAGATTGGACCAGTCTGTTATTTCGATTGGGGTTGGGTTGGGCTGGGAGTTGCGGTCTCAGATTAGACTAGGGATTTTGTTGTAAAGCTGGCAGAGTAGGTTGAGGGAGCGGAATAGTTTCTATTGGCTGTTGCATCAGTCTTTTCCAGTTTGTCTGCCAGGGTGAACTTTGTGAAGTAGGGGGAGTCCATTGCGGAGGATATGGGCTATTTTGCCCATATGTTGGAGTATAAGGGAAATTCGGCCAACCAGATTGGCTTGGCTGATTCAGCCACGGATTTGAATAAGGAAACGATGGTAGTGACCAGTTTGAAAATGGGGCTCGGGACTAATTTTGCCACATATTATATTGTTGAGCATTATATTGTGGAGGCTGAAAAGAAGAGGTTGGGTCTGAAAACATACCAGATTGTCTTGGCTGCCACTAGCGGAGCTAGTTGATCAAGTACACCGATTCTGGTTCTTCCTTTGCTTCCTTGTATACTGCTTTTAATCCAGGAAGTTAGGGGCAGCTTTCCGTCAGATGATCTTTTGTACAGATGGCACATGTTTGGACTATATCCAGTGGACACTCCTTGTGACTATGCTTTTTCCTACATCGGTGGCAGAAGATTGCCAAATCCTGTTCTGCCTCCATCTGCTTTTGTTTGGCTTGCATAATATCAAGTTGTGTAGTTAGTGTCCCTAGAATATCAGTTTTAAAATTTTCTAATAAATTTCATTTCTCCACACGCATTACTCCTTCTGTTGATATTTTATTGTCTCTTGATTTTCTAATAAATTTCATTTCTCCACACGCATTACTCCTTCTGTTGATATTCTGCTGGTTTTATTCTTGTGCGGCCTCTCGAACTCCTGATACATAAATCAATAATGTCAGCAAAGTTCTCTTGATAAATATCCCCTTTTCCCATGATGTTTAATGTTTCAATCCACTGTTCCTTCATGCCCCTTACCAATGCAGTTTTTAACACATTATCAGGTAAAGGTAGTGATGCATAAGGAGATCTTTGTAAATTGTATTGAAAATGTTCCACATATTCTTCTAATTTTTCGTTCGGTTTGGCTGTCATTTGGAATATTTCATCTTTCAATTCTCTAGACCTACAATAATCCTGATATTTTTTTAAGAAGGATTCTTTCATTTGATCCCAATTGTTGATGACCCCACCACCTAGTCCCATAAACCATCTTAAAGCAGCCCCCTTTAATGTAGAGGGGAATAATTTCAATTTCTTGGGATCGGTGGTGTAATCATATCCCCTGCAAAACACATCAAATTCGAATCAAAATGCATCCAGATGTTCTGATGTGAGACCGTGAAATGTAGGGATATGTTGAAGAGGGATAGCTTTCATGGGCACATTTGCTGTAGAATCCACTATAGGATATTGTAATGTAGAGGTTTGAGTATTTGGCTGGTTCTGAGCCATAGGATCGAATATATGCCAATAACCTTCTCGGATATCTAGGAGGGTATTCCTAGGTTGAGAGGGAACGATTTTAACAGGGATAGTTTTAATGGCACTTCCTTTATCTGGGATAAGAGGAATACCTGATGTCTGAGGATATTGGACTCCTTCAACAATGATTTTCGCAGCGCTCCCCTTATCTGGGTTGTTTAATGGTTGATCTGTTCCAATGGGAAATTTTGGTCCCTCAGTTTCCCCTGTTTCTCCTTCTCCTTCACAAAAGTTGCTGAAATTCCCTTCCTGCAATAGTTCTGGAGTAGAATTTTCAATTTCTTGAAAGTCCTGCTCTTCAATTTGACTATGCACCTCAGAAAAGGCTACAGATGGTGATCCAGTGGCCTGAAGGGAACTAGTAGGTTGTTTAGAAATGATTTTCCTGGGACCTACTGATGGCTGAGATTCTATTTTCTTATAGATGTCCTCTATGAAAGTTGTTCGGCCAAGGGTCACCGGCCCCTTAGCTTTTTCGGGTTTGGATGGAAGCTTAATATTCTTTTTTGGTTTTTTCTGCTTAGTCATGCACTCAAATGAACTACTAAATTTTATTCAAACAAAGCAACACCAAATCTGTTAGGAAAGCGAATAGTGGAGCAGGGCTTTTACATGCTCTGCATGCAGGTTCTTACCTTCCGTTTTTAAGATCCAACTCTTCCCTAGCAGGTTCGTACACTACTCTGAAAAAGACAAATGGCTACACTCTTTCCCCGGCAATGACACCAAAATGTAGAGCTATAAAAGGGTCTCTTTCACCTCTAATTACCTCACATTAATATGTCAATCCGGGAGCGTTTGGTTATTTCAAAGAGCGACTCAATTTGAGGCTATTTGTTAGAGTAATGCTAGTAGTACAGAGTTCTGCAAAAATACAAGAGTAAATGGATGCTCGTCTATGACTAAGTTACTTCAAATGACTAAATCACACACTCTTAAAGCTAGGAAACTTTATCAGTCAAGGGTTCGACAGCAATAGCCCATCCCTTTGGAAACTGATGGAAAGGAAATTAGAGCATGGACCACGGGTCTGGGAGCGAGGCAGTAAATGTTGAGGCTCACTACAGCCACAGATCGTCTATCACACCAAAATAACAAATGCAAGTAAATGAAACAACAGGTAAAAGTGGAACGACAAATAAGAAATTGAACAGCAAATCTAGAATGGAATAACAATGCTTAAAATGGAACAGCAATCGAATAACTAAACCTCACGAGCAGTAATCAAGCTTTATCCTATCAACTCAAATACACTCATTGTAATCAAAACTCCAATCTTTCATTCTCCAAGCAAATCAAGCAACACACACTAATGGAACAACACTAATTACTACTAAGTTATGGAACAACATTTGGAAAGCATACACACACAACACCCTTGAAAAGTAATCTAATCTAGCACCAATCATCAATAGGAATTACAACTGTGTTTCAAAATGGAACAACATTAATCCTGAATCATAAAGAACACATCTTTCAGATAAATTCGACAACACGAATACAAAGGATAAGAGCTCCGTAACAAAATAATGACAATGTTCAATTAAGTCTAATAATGTTCAATCAACTCTGAAGGTATTGGTGATATAATGCAGAGCCAATATAACAGTTATAAAAACCTTAATGAACGAATCTTAACAGAGCATATGATGTAACTTATAAATCATATCATATTACCAACTAAAGACGATAAGCAAACCACGCAGAAATCAAATCGTAGTGATACAGAAGCAAGTGTCCTCCCGGGCCGAGCCCTTAGCCTCAAGGGTACACCGCTTTAAGTTAATCCAGATGCAGAGATAAGATAATCAACAAGATTATATTAATGCATAAAACAGAAAGTACAATGAGCCAAGTTCAACGAGACTTGATGATCAAAGTTCAATCTTTAACAGAAAGTTACATAAAAGCATCATCCCCCAAAGCTAACAATGCCCTCCCTTTATATAAGGGTGATGGCGGAGATGTCTAAGCAATAAGATAAATAAAGTAGCGATCCCTTAGGATCGAAGATCCTGAGGGATTCGCCAAACTATTAATCCTTAATCACTTCTTTTCTCCTCCGCCGAGCTGGTGCCTTCTCCTCTTTTTGCGGACCGACTTGCTTCAACCTGCTTAGCCTCGTTTTCACTCGGTCCTTTGTCAAAGGGACAACAGTTACCCTGTTCTTGTCTTTTTCTTTGGAACAACACCTCCTCGTTTTTACCCTTTCCTGCACAGGAGAATGACAACTATCAGCGGTTAAGTCTTGCATACTAATTCCACATATTTTGTCATAATTCTTTATTGTTTTCCACATTCATGATGTAAAAGATTCACAAGTCCCACTGAAAAGCCATTGAAATGATCATTAAAAACATACCTTTTTAGTACTCCACAACGCTGTCTCACCATGATGAGATAAGGAACAGAGAGGGTGAAATGGTGTTCGGAGCGTGGATAGAGGAGCAGATTGGGAATAGGAGGAGGGTGCAACTCAGCGGCCAAGTATAACCCGGCAGACACCCATATCCCACCTTCACCAGGCCGTCGATGCATATGAAGCTTCTAGACCAGACAATTGCAATACATAAATTCTATTACAACCACCTCTCCTCGGCTATCCCCCGCCATTACTCCTGCATTAAATGGAGCCGAAGCCCAACCTGATCTGAAGCATGCGGAGGTGATGGTCTGAACCATTTCCGGGTTGTGCATGCCATCGTCCCAATGCGCATAGCCATGTGAACCTCCCTTCAGCTGTAATGACCTCGTCCCTTCCATTTCCAGGTGGTGTTGGGCTGGCAGGTGTCATCTAGCATAGCTGCTCCCCTGTCCCATCACCCTAACTGTCCTCTGAAGCACCCGCATCTGGGGGTGTGCCTTCTTTTATTATTGAACGTTACATGAAAGATTTGTTGCAGAGTTCATATCATGATAGCAAAAAATTCTAGGCAGGAGATACGAGTTATGTTAAAAGAGCCAGTGGATCATCAATTGGTGTGAGGAGCAAGGGTGAGCTGGGGTTCTACGAAGCCATGTACGATGTTGGGTGTGGAGTCTGATTATCTTCTATATTCAAAGGTTTCAGCTGGATGTATACCCCAGGAAGACTATACACCCCTCCACGCGGGGGGTTGCGAGGGGGACTTGTCCCCCCCACAAGGGTCGGGGGTGTTAAATCCCCCCCGGCTGGGGTGTCCGGGGGCTAGCGGTCCCCTGGTGAGAGTTTAGGGGCAGCGCCCCCGAAGCTAAAAATAGATGTAAATTTGCCTTGTAAAAGTCTAGTAATTTCTAGTCAATCTGGGCCATTCATTAGGCGGATGATCTGATGGTAGAAGTTATGTTTAACTTAGGGTTCTTTTGCCCTAGAAGGAAACCCCTCACTATATATGATGGAATTGTATTGTGTCTATGGATATCTAGATTTTGAGTGAGAAAGAGAGAGGAGATTCAGAGCGAAGAGGGTGTTACAATGAATCTGTTGTAGGTTGTATATCTTCAATTTGCTGGATAATATAATAAAAGAAGGACTGGCTATTTCTCCGTGGATTTAGCCCAAACTGGGTGAACCACATATATCTATGTTTCTCTTCTTTTATGCATTTTCCGTGTTTATATTTATGCAATATTTTATGTCTTCCATTGCTCCCTAGTATATCATTTTCTAACAACTGCTATCAGAGATGAAGGTCTATTTGGCTGATAAACTTGCAGGAGAGAAGGGTTCCTAGTTTGAGTGGGAGCAATGGTGGAAGATGGTAGGTTTAGTGTCGAAAAATTCAATGGCCAAAACTTCTCGTCGTGAAAGATGAAAATGGAAGATTATCTATATCAGAAAGATCTGTATCTACCATTGGGTGGAAAAACAAAGATGTCGACGGGTATGACAGATGAAGAACAGAATCTTCTTGATATAAAGGCACTCAGAACAATATCGTTGTGCCTGGTAGAATTGGTAACATTTAATATTCCAAAGGAAACGACAACACAGGGTTTAATGTCAGCATTGGCCAAACTATACGAAAAACCCTTGGCCTCAAATAAGGTATTTCTTATGAAGAATTTACTTAATATGAAGATGTGAGAAGGTGGATCTGTTGTAGACCATTTAAATGATTTTAATACAGTTACAAGTCAGTTAAGTTCTGTAGGGCTAAATTTTGATGATGAAGTTAGGGCTCTATTATTTCTGTGCTCATTGCCAGAAAGTTGGAATGGTTTAGTTATGGCCATTAGTAACTCTGTCTATGGACCTAGTGCTTTAAAGTTTGATGATGTTGTTGGTGCAATCCTTAGTGAGGAAATGCAACGAAAAATCTCCAGTGAGACATCAGGTAATGCTTTGGCTACAGACTAGGGGAAGAAAAATGGAAAGAGGAAAGAGCTCAGGATATCGCAGTAAGTCAAGAAAAGGCAGATCCAAGTCTAGATTGCGGATGGTGTGCTGGAAATGCAGGAGGAAAGGACAATTGAAGAAAGATTGTAGATCTCGGAAGGGAAAAAAAGGAGATGCGTAATAAGAAAACCGTCATGAAGCAAATGTGAGAGGTGAGGTGTTACAATATGCTTTGATTCTTTCTTTCAAAAATATTACTAATTCCTGGGTGGTAGATTCAGGGGCCCCATTCCATGCCACACCTGATAAGAAATATTTTCATGACTATGTTCAAGGAGATTTTGGACAAGTCCGTTTGGGTGATGATAAACTCTATGAAATTGTTGGAATGGGTACAGTTTTCATCAAACAGCAAAATGGAAATCAGTGGCTATTGAAGGAGGTAAGGCATGTTCCAAATCTAAAGAAAAATATGATTTCAACAGGGTAGTTGGGAGGTGAAGGTTGCGTAACTACTTTCACAGATAAAACCTAGAAGGTCACCAAAGGAGCCCTGGTAATAGCAAAAGGCGAAAAGGTTGGTACATCGTATTTATGCAATGGTATTTCTAATTCTATTAATTCTTTAACCTCTACAGGAGAAGATACGACATTGTGGCATCATACGCTCAGGAACATGAGTGAGAAGGGGATGCAGATTCTTCACTCAGTAAATTTGTTGCTAAGTTTGAAGCATGTTGATTTAAAATTCTGTGAAAATTGTGTTTATGGAAATAGAGGAGAGTTAGATTCCTTAGAGTTGGGAAAGAAAAGATGAGCAAAAAATTAGAGGTTGTGCATATAGATGTATGGGGACCTGCTTAGGTATCATCTCTTGTTGGCTCCCATTATTATGTTAATTTTATTGATGATGCAACCAAGAAAACCTAGATTTGTTGTATTCGAAATAAATTTGATGTATTTGATATTTTCAAGAAATGGAAAGATTTGGTTGAAAATGAGACAGGGAAAAGGTTGAAGTGTCTCAGATCAGATAATGGAGGTGAATATTGCAACAAAGAGTTTGATAGGTACAGTTTAGAGAATGGAATTTGTAGAGAGAAGACAGTTCCAAGAACACCACACGGAAATGGTGTGTCGGAAAGGATGAACATGACAATCATGGAGCATGCAAGGTGCATGAGATTACATGCAGGATTGCCTTTAAAATTTTGGGCAAATGTTGTAGACACTGTTGTTTATCTAATAAATAGAGGGCCTTCAAGTTCCTTGGATGGTGGTATTCTAGAAGAAGCATGGATAGGTAAAAAGGTAAACTACTCATTTTTAAAGACTTTTGGTTGTGAAGCCTTTGTCCACATTAATAAAGAAAATAGAACAAAGCTTGAGGCAAAATCAAAGAAATGTACCTTTATTGGATATGGTGTTAATGATTTTGGTTATCACTTATATGATTATGAAATTCATAAAATCATTAGGAGTAGCGATGTAATATTCAATGAAAAGGTTTTGTATATCAGCTGCATGAAAAGAAACAGGAAAGAGAAAATGGAGAATACACAGTGCTTGACGACATCACAGAAAAAGTGATGGTGCATGAAAATCATAATGTTCAACATCCAGAACAACAACCACAATAGCAACAAGCACCTCAAACACCTGAAAGTGGTGTTAGAAGATCTACTAGGATAAGTAGACCCCCTGAACGATACTCTCCTTCATTATATTATGTATTGTGAACTGATTCTAGTGAACCAGAATGTTATGAAGAAGCAATGCGGGTAGAAACCAAGAAGAAGTGGGAGCAAGCCATGAAAAAAGAGATGGAATTCTTAGCACATAACCAGACTTGGGACTTAGTCAGGTTGCCTGTAGGTAAAACAACATTGCAGAATAAATGGGTTTACAAACTGAAGGAAGAAGATGGAGGAAAATAGAGGTACAAAGCTAGACTTGTGGTGAAGGGGTTTGCACAGAAGAAAGGTATTGATTTTGATGAAATATTTTCTCATATTGTTAAAAATGACTTCAATCAGAACTATTTCAAGTGTAGTAGTAGCTGAAGATTTGCATCTTGAGCAGTTAGATGTAAGGACAACCTTTCTCCATCAAGATTTGGAAGAAGAGATATATATGAATCAGCCACAAGGATATGCGGTAAAAGTGAAGGAGAAACTAGTGTGCAGGTTGAAGAAAAGCTTGTATGGCTTAAAACAGGCTCGAAGGTAGTGGTATCTAAAATTTTACAAGTTTATTTTTGAACAAGGTTATACTAGATGTCACTCTGATCATTGTGTTTATCTCAAAAGGCAAAATGATGGCAGCTATATTATATTGTTATTATATGTAGATGACATGCTTGTTGCAGGTTCTAACATGCAGGAAATATATGTTCTCAAAAGAAAATTGGCAAACTCATTTGCAATGAAGGATTTGGGTGTTGCAAAACGAATCCTTGGTATGAGAATAACTAGAGATAGGAAGAATAAAAAATTAACATTGTCTCAAAGTGAGAACATGGAAAAGGTGTTGAAAAGGTTTAATATGCAGAATGCAAAACTAGTTGGTATACCTTTGGCTAGCCATTTCAAATTAAGTAAGGAGGCTTGTCCCAAGACTCAGAAAGAAATGGTTCATATGTCTAAAGTTCCATATGCATCAACAGTTGGAAGCTTAATGTATGCAATGGTTTGCACAAGGCCTGATATTGCACATGCAGTGGGAGTTGTAAGTAGGTACATGAACAATCCAGGAAAATAGCATTGGATGGCAGTGAAGTGCATTCTCAGGTATTTAAGAGGTACCAAAAATCAAGCATTATGCTTTGGTGGTTCAAACATTGCTCTAGAGGGATATGTTGATGTAGATATGGCAGGCGACAGAGATAACAGGAGGAGCACTACAGGATATGTTTTTACTGGAGGTGGAACAACTTTTATTTGGGTTTCAAAATCCAATATGTTGTTGCACTTTCAACAATAGAAGTAGAGTATGTTGCTGCTACATAGGCTAGTAAAGAAATCATTTGGTTACAAAGGTTTCTGGATGAATTGGGTAAGAAGCAGGAGTTGGCCAGGTTATACAGTGACAACCAGAGTGCCATACATCTTGCAAAGAACTCTACATTTCATTCCAAGACTAAACATATACAGCTCAAGTACCATTTCATACAGTCAGCATTGGAATATGGACAGTTGAAGCTGGAAAAGATACACACTAGCTAGAATCCTGCAGATATGCTAACAAAACTTGTAACCAAGGAGAAACTGAGAATCTGCTTTGTTTCAATTAGTCTTCTAGTATGATGAAGAAGATGAGAAACAACCAGGTCCAATGTGGAATCATTGTCTAGCAAATGAAGCAGCGATGGAGTTGCTATAATCAGTCTCCAAGTGGGAGATTGTTGGGTGTGGAGCCTGATTATCTTCTGCATTCAAAGGTTTCAGTTGGATGTATACCCTAGGAAGACTATACACCTCTCCACACGGGGGGGTGGGGGGGGGGACTTGTCCGCCTCATGAGGTTCCAGGGGTGTATATTCCCCCCAGCTAGGATGTCTGGGGGCCAGCGATCCCCCAACAAGGGTTTGGGGCCAACACCCCCGAAGCTAAAAATAGATGTAAAATTTCCTTGTAAAAGTCTAGTAATTTCTACTCAATCTGGGCCGTTCATTAGGCAGATGATCTGATGGTAGAAGTTATGTTTAATTTAGGTTTTTTTTGCTCTAGAAGACAACCCCTCACTATATATGAGGGAATTGTATTATGTCTATGGATATCTGGATTTTGAGTGAGAAAGAGAGAGGAGATTGAGAGCGAAGAGGGTGTTATAGCGGATCTGCTGTAGGTTGTATCTCTTCAGTTTGCTGGATAATAAAATAAAAGAAGGACTAGTTGTTTCTCCGTGGATGTAGCCCAAACTGGGTGAACCACATATATCTGTGTCTCTCTTGTTTTATGTGTTTTCTATGTTTATATTTCCCCAATATTTTATGTGTTCCATTGCTTCGTAATATATAATTTTTTAACATACAGATCTGTGAAACTTTCGAGCCACTATCTCATTATGGGTTTACAAAACAAAGCATATATAAATCTAAGAGTGTGTCTGAAGATCCTTGAATTTGCACCATCATTAAGAGGTTCAATATGTAAAATCTTAGATATGATGAAAATAGGTCCTTGATCATCGAATCAACAAAAGGTAGTGGCTATATCTCATTGTGCCCTGTGATCCATCTTCCATACCACATGTTATGGATGACTCTAAAGTCGATGCGGGGACTTTTGGTCATCAAGAAAAAATGAGTGAAATGATGGAAAATTATCCCATACCATCGATGACTTTCGAGTTAGAGTGGGGTCGTCATCTCTAACACACTTGTAGGGTTTGGGAACCAAATTTTGGTTATTCCTTTTATATAATTTTGGTAATAAAATTGCAATTTGTTCCCTTCTTCCTAATGGTGTGATTTATAGTTTAGAAGGTGTGCATCATAGCATTAATGGGATTCGGTGGTTGAGAGTGAATTTGATCTGCATTTAAGTTATGTATGAATAATTCAAAAAGGGTAGTTTTTAATGGGTGTGGAGAGTGGTTGTGTAATCAAATTATTCATTTATTTACTTATAGTTTGGTTTGTATTTTAAGAAATGCAAAACCAATTCTATAGAGCAGAGTAACATATTCAAATTACTCATTTTCGCTATATACAGTGCCATGAGAAATTTTCACTAATTTTGTTGTGCTTATCTGTTGTTATAAATATGATGGCTCATGTAAAGCTAGGAACGTCAGCTACAAATTATTTTTATGATATACTTTTTTGGTAGACATGATGAAGATGAAACTAGGGGCCTCTCATTTTCAATATTTTTGCTAGCCTCGATCCTGGACTTGTGGGTTAAGGACCCACTATACTCTTCTGTTGTGAACTTTTTATGTGCATGCATGCATGCAACATTAATTCATCAAACAATTTCATAGCATCAATACATCAAACTATCAAACATCAACGCATGATTCATACACATAGATTTATAGTAAACCAGAAATTGAAGTTCATTAACTAAACCCACTATACTATTACATAACATCTATTGGCACCTTGACTGGCTAAATATTCATTCTAATTTCTGACCTTCATACACACACATGTTTACAATTTATATTACAAAATCACAATATCGTGGATTATTTCAATATTATGGATTATTTCAAAAGCACAATATTCACCATAAAGCTCTCAACATGATCCTCTCCACAAAGTTCTCAACATAATATTCTCCACAAATCCCTCAATGAATTCCTAAGCTCCCTCATGGATTTGATTTTTCATGCTCTTAATTCTTTACCAAATATATATTACCCTACGTTTTCACATCTACACCTTCTAAAACTCGTTCTTGTTGATTTTGTTAGAGGATAGGTCAATGGTCCTACACCAAACTCCCAAGATATGAAATTTATGACCTCATAATAATAAGCTTTTGGTATTCTCATAAAGCTTCAACTCATGAGCTGCAACACACTTCTATAGTAACAAGTCTCAACCTTGCTACACAATACCTCATGAAACATTCTCCTCAGTTTGGGCTTGTGATATCTTCCTAGTTCTCTTCTGTGGAACCCTATGAGCACTCATTTATCTAGTTCGTTGCAAATATTATTAGCTTCCTCTACTATCAGCTCCATAGACAAAACAAATCTCTTATGAGATCTCCAATCATCTTGTACCTTCTTCTACTGCTTCTCCTTTTGATTATACACGAGAATATTTTGCGCTCTAATACCACTTGATGAAAATAAAACAAGGGGTCTTAGATTTTCAATGTTTTTACTAGTATCAATCCTGGACATGTGGGTTGTGGCCCCAATATAATCTTCCATTATGCACTTCGCCAGTGCATGCATGCATGAAACATTAATCATCAAGTAATTTCATAGCATCAATGCATCAAGCCATCAAAACATCAACCCATGATTAACATACATAGAATTACATCAAGCAGAAATCAAATTTCATTAATTAAACCCAATAAACTATTATATAACATCTATTGGTGCCTTCCCTGGCCAAATATTCATTCTAATGGTCTCCCTTCATACATACACATGTTTACAATTTATATGATAAAATTACAATGTTGTGGATTATTTCAATATCATGGATTATTTCAAGACACACAATCTTCTCCATAAAGCCCTCTACATGATCCTCTCCACAAAGATCTCAACATAATCTTCCCCACAAATCCCTCAATGAATTCCTAAGGTCCCTCATGGATTTTATTTTTCACACTTTTAATTCTTTACAAAATAGATATTACCATGCCTTTTCACATTTGCACCATCTGAAACTTGTTCTTCTTGATTTTCTGGGAGGATGGCCCGATGCTCCTGCATCAAGATAGTTCAAGTTGTATGGTCAAATTTTGAACACATTTAGTACCTAAAGAACTATCCTAGATGAGATATGTCATCTGACAGATGGGAGATTGTCCATAGGATGGTTCATTACTTGGTTGCTTTTTTTGACAGTTACAGTGAGCTATATAATTTGGAAGAATAAAGTGTGCCAACATTGTTGATCATGCAAATTCGTCAAAGATGGTTAGATACGTTTATGTTTTAATTGGAATTCAAGTGACAAATCAAAGATTAGGTGGTTAAGAAAGAGTGGTATTTGCGAGATTCAAGAGCAGATGTGATTATTTATGAATACAAGCCAAAGAAATGTGACTATATGTAATTTATGATTTTTATAATAATATTTGTAATAATATAATGTAAGCGTTGAAGGGGGTACTTGGAATAATTATTATAATAGTATATAGGTAACATTAGTTTGTTGGTTGTTGAAATTTTGTTGAGATATTTTCTCAACAATATTCTCCTTGTTTGGAATCCATTGTATCTAATAAGCACTATTTATATGGCTTGAAATTTGGCTTTGAAGGTAATATACAAATATTATTGTATGAGAAATCTGTGTACTATGTCTACTTCTCAAACTTATTATTATTTAAAGTCATATTATTTACAATTACTTAAAGTGAAACAAATCGTCATTTTTTTTTGTAAACCTCACTTCATCAAGTCATATTATGAGAGTTGGAAACAACCACACCAATTTTTTTGGGGAATCATATTACAGTATCTTTTATAATTGAATCATATTATTAACTTGTATTATAGATTTTAGTTCCAAAAAATGTCAAAAATAAATGGAGATTTGATATTTTTAATTTAGGAGATTATAAAGAGATTTTTTTAATAATAAAAAATAAAATGCTTAGTGAATTTTATTTTTAATTTTTTAATTATAAATGGAGGATTTGTATTAAATAATAATTATAGAAAATCTTGCAATAAAGAAAACATCAAAAAACTATTGTTTATTAGTTTACAAAACAAAACTAAAAAGTTAAAAGTTTCAATATTATTTAGATATATGTTGAATATTTCAATGTGTAAGTGAAAAATCTACAAAATATGCTTAGAAACTTAACTTAAAAACACATAACACGTATGATATAACAAAGACAATAGAATCATCTTTGGATTTCTTGGTAATTTTCTTGCTTAGTTTATTGGGGTTTTTCATTAATACTCATTGTGTTGAGTATTTTTCTCTTGAATGTCCACGGTTTATAGATGAGAGGTAAAAAATAGTATTAATTGCATTATAATTTTTCTAGGAAAGTTGAGAAATAATCTATTTTAATGTGCCCAATTTAAGTTTAAGGGTCAAAAATGTATTTCTTTTGATGTAACATGATAGTAATAAATATTTGCTCCACCAAATTCTTGGAGAGTGAATGGATTAAGCTATCACGCTTATCCAAAGTCTTGTTGATGAATATGAATGGATTAATCTATCATGCCTATCAATATCTTGAATCCTGGTTAATCTATCACACCTATCAACATCTTGAATCCTTGTTTGGCTAGGCCAAGATTACTGGGAATGTTACCTGGGTTTATGGAATTTTATGACTATGTTACAACTTTGAAATAACACAATTAATACTATGTGACTAAATTAACATATGTATATGCTAACCACATATAGATATTAAAAATATGAAATTTAAAATCAATTTACAATAAACACAACAAAAGTATTCCAAACACAATGCTTTAATAAGAAATAATTAAGTAGATATTGCATTCATGCACTAAATAACCTAGAAATGCATTTCCTAGGTTTGGAATAAGAGTTTATAAACAATAAATATGCTATGTACAATACAAAAGAGACTGTGATTATATAGTAAAGACTGTGATTATATAGTAAAGAAATGAAATAACAAGAAAAACAAATATTTCATCAAGTAAACTTGAAATATTGTTTAGATATAATAGACACAAAATCTATAGATTAAACAATATGTAAGAGGAATTTTTTAAAGATGACTATGTTTAATGACTGTATAAGTCAAAAGTAAATAACAATGAACAATAAACCAGTCTTGTCCTTGTTGTATCTAGTTCACTAAGACACTTTCTTGTCCTTGTTGTATCTAGTTCACTAAGACACTTTTTGACATTGGTAGGCTACGACGCATAATATCACTTATAAATGCTAACAAATATACAACAATTTTAAATCATCAATGAAAAAAATTAAATAATACCTTTCTCAACAAATGAGACTTTCATACCTCAATGAATGCTACTGTTTAAAAGGACCCTATTGCAAGAGTTTATGAGATTCAAATCTCTAAACAATACAAAAAATTCCCAAAACTGAAGTAAAATTAGACCATATCATACCATACTCTCTATAAAATTTCAGATCTTGTTTTCCTTCTTCGCACTAGTATTTGTAGTTGTGCACTCTCCAAATAGCTACAACTTATAAATAATTATGTAACTCTTATAATTACTTCAATTTTTAATTTGATTAATTTATCAAAGGCTCAAATAGATAAGGGAAAACAAATAAATGTTTGGCTCCATAAAAATATAGGAATTATCACATGACTCAAAGGGGTGGGAGGAACCTCATCCATTCATATCAAAATAGATTGTAAAATCAATAAATCAAATTGAAATGCACGATATACCCACATGTTTTCTACATAGGCATCGGTTTAAAGATTAATTATCAAATTTGACTTTCCATAACTAGTGTGCAATATCTATAAATATAATAATGTCCAAAAAATTGCATGAATATCTACATAGGTTGATCACAAAAATTACCATAAATTGCCATCAAAATCACGCCATAGTCAAATAAATAACCAGATCAACTCACCAAAACCTATATGAAAAGGCAACAAAATTATGATTTTCTTTGGACATAAAATTTTCCATTGAAATTATTGGTTGTAGGTATCAATTTGTTTCTCTTACTATGATCTTTGTGTTGTCTTCTTGAATTTGGACTAATTTTCGCCGATAAATCAAAATATTAAGAACAACCAAACAAACAAAGTAAGTTGATACATCATCGTGTCTCCCTTTTAAACTATTACAATCAATATGTATTTAAACAAAGATCAATAATCTCACATGCAAAGGAAAGTGTTGTTGATGAGGTGGAATGAGGGTTCTAATGAATGAAAAAAGTATAAAGGAAACATGGGGAATAATACCCATATCAATATTTGGAAAAAGGACCTCTACTAATTGGGCACATGCCATTTTTTTGTTTGCTTAAGTTTTCATTTTTTTTCCTTCAAAAAAATTATTTCTTTTACATAATGACTTTATACTTTATCTTATCCAGAATACATAGAAATTTCAATAAATTTCAAGCCATAAGAGTGATTCTTCAACATGGTTGTGAATGACCTTTTTCATCTTTGGTTCAAGAATATGGTTTTGAATTTATACGAGAAATCGCACCAGATGTTGCAAAGGAAATTCTGTAAGACATAAATTGGAAAAGAATCGTGACATATAAAAATCCATTATGATGCACGTGCATACTTTTTCATTAATTCATCTTGTTGGATCTGACGGCCCAAATCACTGCATATTTTGGGAGCTCAGGAGGTGATATCAACCTCTTTCCCATTTGCAAACTACTAGACCACTCGATCTGCCTCCCTTCATCAGATGGTTGGCTCTCTTCATCAGGGCTCCCTTGATCAAATGGTTGGCTAATTGATAAGACATAACACTCAAATGTTGAAGACAAAAACTTTAAAACATAAAATGCAAAAGAATATTTTTTTTTTCTCGGTAAAAACTAATTCTATTAAGAAAACATATGGTACAATGCGGGATTACAACCAGGAGAAACAAGAACAAAGGCAGCCGGAAAGGATTGGTTGTCCACCTCGGCTCCTAAGAGAGAAAGAGTAGAGAACAATGCTGAACAAGAAGAAACAGAAGGAACAGAGGAGCAGGAACAGAGCAGAGGAATCTACCCATCATGTGCGGAATCCACTATTCTGCATTTTTTCCCTTTCTTTGTGCCAACTTTGACCCACGCAGGGGGGTTTTGCTGAGCTGGCGTGATTTGCAAGCTGAGATGCGCCGACGGAGATGTCTCCTTGTCTGAGTCCGAGGATGAGGTTTCATGGTTCCTTTTCTGAGAGGCTGGTGTGACGGACGCAACTGTTGGATCTGCCAAGGACGGATCTGGTTCCGGCGCTGCTGCCTCATCTTCCTTGTTCTCTTCCTCCTCATCTGAGCTGAAATCAAAATCATCCATGGGAGGAGGATCATGAGGCTTCCAGCTTTTGGATTTCTGCTTAGTGTTGGCTTTCTTCTTTTGGGCTGGCATCGTGGGACAAGAACTCTGAAGGTGGCCTGTAAGATGGCAGTTGCGGCATTGAATGGCTGTGTTCTCGTAGTCCAAAGTCTGAGTCCAGTGGAAATCTCCTATTTTGAGATTGATCTGGTCTGGGAGACCTTTGCTGATGTCTATTTCTACACATATCCTGGCATAAGTGTATAAGCCCTTTTCCCCTCTATAGACGTCTGTGTCCAAAAGGCTGCCTAGAGTGTTGCCGATACCTTGAAGTACCGCAAAATGCCAAAGATTTGCTGGGAGGTTTGGAAGTCTGACCCAGATGGGAAGTTTGGTGATGACTGCTGTGGATGGATCGAACTCTTGGAACCAAGGAGTGAGGAATAAGCCAGCAGTACCCCAAAACCATGGGCCACCAGTTAAGGCTTTTTGATAATCCGTATCAAAGGCAAACACTACGATAAAAAATCCTTTTGAGCATAACAGAACTTTGCAGTTATTGGTCCAGTTAGAGTGGATCCATTGGTAAAGGTCTGCTGTGCGGGGCCATAGCCCATTAAACCTGCATATAAGGCCATGGTCCTTAAAATGTTCGGTTTGCTCATCCAGCGATGGATGCTTTATTTCTATGGAGGGGGTTTCCTCCAGTTTGTCCACCAGGAAAGGCTTAGGAGCTTGAGCAGGTGGATCTGTTTTCTTTGGAATCTTAGCATGGACAGCATCCTTGTAAGAAAAAGCCTTAGCTGAGGATGACTGTCCTGCAGCGCCTCCTCTTAAACGCAGGATGAGTTCTATGGAGGAATTTCTCTGAATGCTGTAAAAAGACAGGGGGTTGACATCCTCAAGCTGTTTACCTGCATGGAGAAGTCGATATGCTGCAGAGGGAGTCCCCAACTTGATTTCCAGAGCCTGCTTGAGGTCTAGCACTAGATCCGTCGCTCTTACCCATTGTAGCATGGTTTTGCCGCTAAGGAGTCTGATTTGAATCTGGAATGATGGGGAAGATTCTGTATGCCTTTTTCCCCATCCGATCTGTGGAGAGGGTGGGCCGATGTCCTGATATGTTTTCGAATCCTGTATTTGTCTCAGGAGCAGGGGCAGCGTTCTTCTATTTGGTGTCGTCCCTTCCTTTCTGGAGGCCGTGGTCAGAGGAAAAGCTGAGAGATCTACAAGATCTTTCTTATCCGTTGCTCCCTCAATCAGAAGGGGGCGGAAAATGCAGGCCGTGGATGCAGAGGGACGGGTCCAGGCTTTTCTTGAGATCTCTGCAAAGAGGTTTGCAGGCCTTTCTTGATCTGCATCCCCAGTAATCATGGCGAGGGTATCATGTGTGCCTGCCTCTACATGATAAACCTTAGATCTTTGCCCATGTCGCTCCAAACCTTTCGCTGCCTGAACAATCCGTGACCCAGCTGCGCCTTGGGGCCTGGAGATAACAGTGCTGGGGTTCGAGCCAGTGATCACGGCAAGATCATGATGCGGATCTGCTACAAAGAGACAGCCCTTTGGTCTTTGCCCCGATCCAGAAGGGCAAGCTAAAAATCTCTCAGAGTCTTCCTTGCTTGGACGTGCAGCTCTCCTGCAACTCACGGTTGTGAGATCTGGAAAAACATGCCCATGCCTATCCGCCCCTGAGCCTTGTGAGTAATGCCGGCGATCTGAAGCCTTTCCAGGACATTTCTTTTGGTCTGAGAAGGAGACCAGGACCCTATTTTGAAACAAATCTGGGGTAAGCATTTTGTCAAACACTTGCCCCTCATCCTTAGTGGTTCCAGATTGAAGAGGTTTTCGAGGTTGGTAGTGGATATCCAAACTCCAAAGGACCCCTACTCTCCATTTCCTTTCTCTGTGAGCCCTGATGGTTGCAGCAACAACATGGGCAGTAATAGTCGGAACTGATAAGTTTTGAAAGCGTAGGTCTGCCCTTATGCGCGGGATGGCTCTGCCCACGGATTCGCCTGCCCCTTCTGTCTTCACCCTCAACGATGCAAAGATCATCAGGGGTTCCCCGCCTTGATCCGCCAAGGTTATCGTCATAATCTCCTTCAAGCCTGCAAGAGCCTGAAAGTTAAAAGTGTCAGCGTTCAGAGAGGAAGCTTGCGGCATCCACCAAACGACGCCGTTGAAAACACTTCGATGTCCATTCGACCAGTCAGCAGAGCTTCTAGGGCGGGGGAGGGGGCCGACAGGCCTTGGATCTTCGGAAACCAGAGCGGATGCCATGAGTGAGGGTTTTGTCGCAGAGCTCTCGTCCCGATTTTTATTTTTTATTAAAATGTTTACAATGCAAAAGAATATTGATTCCCAAAACATTTGTATCTTATGCTTCTTAGAAAGAACCTTTTATAAGATTTTACTTTGGATGAGATCTGATTAGTTTTGACAAAGTATGATTTAACTAAGAAGTAATATAAACTGATCAAATCTCATTCAAAGTAAAATCTTATAAAAGGTTCTTTATGAGAAGCATAAGATACAAATGTTTTGGGAATCAATCCATTCAAAAAGTTCAAATGTCTTTCATAATATAAATGCTCTCCTTCTAGAATAAAAGGACATCAAAGCCAGCTTGTACAAGAAGTATCAGCCTTTTCCAGAATACTAGGCCTTTTCTAGTGGTCTTTTTCTTTTCCTTTTTCTTTTGATTTTGTATTATCTCCCTCTCTCCATATTAAGATATAGAAAGAAATATTTAGAATGAGTTGAGGGACTTATTATACTATCTTAAATATGATATTTTACTTTAGATATTTCTTTTTTAAACTTCAAAATCATTATTCTTGACTTAGTACTCATAAAATTTAAGGTTTTTTTAACACAAGTCTTTTAAAAGAAAATATATAATGAAAATAATTTTTTTTTAAACAAAATTTATTTTTCAATTTTGTAATTTAGTGCACATACCAACCATCACTTTTGTCTACTAAACACTATTTAAAAAACAAATAACTTTAAAAATATGATAAATAACAAGTTATTATTTGCCCAAAAATTTACTAATATTATACTAAATATTAAAAATATTTACTTACTAAAAATCATAAAATAAAATATCAAAAAAATATTAAAATATTTAAATAGAAAATAAAACTTTTTATGAAAAAATTAGGATTATTATATTTCTACTCACAATTTTAAACATTCTCAACTTAAATGCAAGTAATTTTCCTTTAACTAACACTCATTTTTTTTAGTAAGTGACTTCACTTTTATTGAATATATTGTAGTTATTTAAACACATATAACAATTAAGGTAGAAAAAGTTATCTAAAACCATTTTTATTTCACTTAATAACATTTACAAAATTATAAAAAGTTTATCTCCATAAAAAAAATATTTCCAAATCATTTTTATGTATGTGGCTATTTCAAAAAAGAAACCGGTGATAGACTATGCAATAAACATTTCCCAGCAATATTATATTATTTTGGAAGGTAAAAACACAACCCAAAAACAAGCGTAACCTATTTAGTATGTTAACTATTATCTTGTAAACTCAAATAACTACTACTTTGTGAAGGAAGAATAGTAACTACTATCTTGTAAAAAAAAATCAGTGAGATGAAAATTATTATGAACCATATACCATGACAAACTAGGGGCATCCATAAAACCGAGAAAAATCCGAAAAGCAAATAAGTCCAAGAAAAAGTTAGACAGTTTTTCGTAATATCTCAAGGAAAAAAAAAGAAAATTGTTAATCCATCGTGAAAAGTGTCAATGTTGTCTTTACATTTTAATGGATCTAAATTGTCTATTTTATCCAATCAAATAAATAGTATGCCATATCTTTAAGTTCCTATAAAATCCTCACAGTACTTGGACTTCATAAAATCCTCACAGTACTTGGACTTCATACTGGAACATAACGATTTGAACGCTTTTTATGTATGATGAAGAGAGCGATAGAGATACCCACCTTAATTGTTGTGCAATAGTTTTTCCCCTAAATTCATAATAGGTATTTCACCAACCATAGATATAAGTAAATATATACTTTTAAGAAAGCAACTTACTAATCGTGGCTTGCAAACTCGAAGATATTGCCCGTTTCCTAGAAACTGGAAAGGGCGATTTCAACATTATCAATCCATTCAAAAAGTTCTAATGCCTTTCATGATATAAATGTTCTCCCTATAAAATAAAATGACATCAAAGCCAGCTCGTATGAGTAGTATTCGGCATTTTCTAAAATACCAGAGTTTTTACTGGTGTTTTTTATTTTCCAATTTTCTGTTATTTCCCTCTTTATATTAAGATACAGAAAGAAACACTTAAAACGAGTTTTTCACTCATTAAATTTTATGTTAATTATTATTAACTATTAATTAATTATCAATTTGAAATTATTATTAATTATTAATTTATGGTTGATTTTTGTTCAATCGTTTAATATTAAATCTCAAAATGCAAAATAGTGCAAAGTGGCACTTTGGGGAGTTGATTTCAAAATGAATGATTTAACTTAAAAAAAGAAAAATAAAGAAAAAACCTGAAATTTTATAATCACGAGAAGGTGTTAAGAGACATTCAAGCCGAAATACATGAGGACTTTCTCTATATGTGAGTTTTTTTTTCTTGAATTGACACAATAAGTAGAAGCTGAAAGAAGCCTTTGCATGTAATAGGTATACAGTCGCATGGATATTTCATGATATCTTCTCGTTAATACCTAGAAGGATTTTCAGTTTGAGCCAATACATCAAATAAGTATTTAGAAGAGTTTTGTATATATTGCAGATAATAGGTATACAGTCTGAGGGATATTTCATGATATTTTCTGGCTAATACTTGGAAGGATTTTTACTTTGAGCCAATACATCAAATAAGGACGTAGAAGAGTTTTGTATATAGTAAATGTATAGTAAGAGTACGTACTAGTCTACCATTACTCTCACTTTTCTCCTTGCTCTATCTTATGTGTAGCATGTATTTCTTTACTTAATATCTATCTGAGATATGGATTTGTTGGTATGTATACATTTTTCTATATTACAACAACACCATATATATTAAATGGGATAGATCATACACTTTTTGAAAGAGAATAAATTAAATTAAGAATGCAGGAAAATTATTATAAACAATGAGTAACTAGAGAAATAATCATGGAATGGTGATTTATAAAAGTTAAAAGATGGGAATTTATACTAAAAATTCCTAATAAGAAGATATGCAATAATATGAAGAGGAGGAGCAAGCACAATGGAAGGAGAGGTAAGGATATTGTTAAAAAAATGACAAATTGTGATCTCAAGCTTATGTTAAAAGCTATTGAATAGTTGTAAAATTCTACACTAGCACACATCTTTCAGAATAGAAAGTGTCATTGTTGATTTATTACATATCAAATGATTAAATATCAATTCATGAGTCTTAAATTCCAAAGTTAGGAACAAGATAAGAAGGAAAATATAGGAATGTATCATGAACTAAGAATTGAAGTGAACTAAAGAGGTCAAAAATTATAAATAGGTCCACCTTCAACCAAATACATGAGTTGAGGAAAACCTCAAGACTTGTAAATGGTCTCATTTAGATAGGAGATACTACTAAAACTTCTAAGCAAAAGAAGAAAAACAACAACAACAACAAACCATGAGAAACTAAAAGTACAATTTTGTAAAAGGAAAAGCTAGGCCCAAGGCTTAGGTGACCACTGAGTGTAGCTTAAATGAGGAAAAAATGCACCAAATTCCAAAAGAGAAAACAAGAGTTGTTAGGTGGGTATTAAAGGAATTATAAAAAAAACTTTGCATACTAACTTAAGGAGGCCTTCCTTGAATTTCAAAAACATATTTGATTGAAACATCCAAACATATGAAAACAAGGCATTGAAAGGCCAATATAGAGAGATACAGTTGACCCAAATAAAACTAAATCCTAAAACACCTAATCAAGCTAAGATCATTTGAACGCCAATATAGAGAGATAGAGTTTCCCCACATAAAACTAAATCCTAAAACACCTAATCAAGCTAAGATCATTTGAACTTGATCTCACAAGGATGTAAGTTCTAGCCATAAAAATCCCACATGCATCTATCCACATCAGCTTCAATAATCCAAATGAGTATATCTTGACTAGGAAATATCATCATAGTGAGGAATACTTTGATGTGTGACCATGTTTTTGAGGGATAAGATTCTCTAGTTTTTCAAAGTGATACATCTGTACTTATGTCTCTCAAATTGTGCCATGTTTTTGAGGGTTAAGCTTATATAGTTTTTCAAAGTGACACAAAACATATAACATTATACATCTATAACTATTTCTCTAAAAATTTTAAAATATACTTAGTTTGAGAATGATATTACATTCCTTAGATGGATGATCATAGAGGCTAGTTTGATGTTGAAGATTCTTGAATTATATTCTTGATAATAATTAGAGAATCTGCAATCACTATAATGTTTTTTATGTTTAATGGCTTACCTATATTTGAACCCTGTAAAATGGCACGGGATTCTATGAGGTTGTTGGAAAAAAATGCTTAGGCTCCATCAGCGAGTATTAAAAATGATTCATTCAGGGTTATAGATATCCCCCCCTCACACTTTCACCCTTACTTTTACCTTGATACACAATTAGAAAAAATAAAGAAAGAAGTTTCTTTAGCTTTCCATGCTTGAAATTGTTTATGATTTAAGCAAAGTTGCTAGCTTGATCTGAAGAGTGTAGGTGGTCCCCTACTCCTAGGGAATGAGAAAGTATTCTAAACTATTATAGACAATGCTTCACCTTTGTCAAGTGTTCATCATGAAGAATGATATAAACCTTTGAAGTTTATATGTTCTACTAAGAGGGCCATAACCCTGTTTGCAAGCATCTTGAGCTTAATTAAATATGGATGAAAATTCACTCTATTTATTGCTCACCACACTTTCAACGTATAGTTTTTGGTAAAGTAGCATGCAATTTCTTAAGACAAAATTTGCTTTTAAATGATCACATTATAATTAATTTTTTTAAATGATCTTTTGTTTTTAAATGGCCCCTTCAATTTCAATTTCTTTTCTTAAAACTCATGTTTTAATAAGGCATTTTATTAGCTATATTTGCATGATTTTTTTTCTCATTTAATATTATGTGTTTACAAAATCTATTAGATTAGCATTCCTCCGTAATAATCATATTTTCTTATTCATGGTATAATTTCCAATAAAAATTAATTGAATGCCTTCTCATCCAAATATACATATACATGAGGTCCTGTATCAATAAAATGTTCATATAATATCACTACAATTCAACATTTTACTACAAATAATTTGAAGATTATATTACAAGCTCTATGATATGGGTAGTAAATATTTTTTGTGAATGAACTCATTGAAGTATCATACTAACACCCATAAAAAATATCACATAACCAAAGCATATTTTAAGATAAATTATATGTTTTTAGATTCTTAGCATGTTGGATGAGAAAATCTTTTAAAAATAAAGTCATGATCTGAGGGATAAAATAAAGATACTTTTGAAGCCTCTTTTTAAGGAGATATACCTTGATATATACTTTACCTATCAACTTAAATAAGCACATAATAAACACATTTCAATGATGATAGAAAACTTTACACTCAAATTAATCATTCTATATATTAATCATTCTATATATTAAAAATAGATCAACGAAAACTCCTCCCAACTTATTTATCATCATATTTGACATATCAATACTTAGTACTTTTAAAACATAAGCCATTGGAGATAACTAAAACAATTTCTTCCATATCCCATTGGAATTGGCTTAATTTCTAATTAATCAAAAGTTGTGAATTAAAAATAGTGATTATTGATGTAGTTATAAACTTGCTAATAACTTTTTCAAGAAAGCTCTTCTTCCATATGTTTAACCTATTGATCCAAAAAAATTTGCAAAATTTGTATACTATATATCTTTCCATGATCCTATTTTCATGTAGCTCAGGAAGAACTCCAATCTGACAGTAGACACAAAATACTCTTAGATAGTCTCACTTGGCCACAATTATGTTGGTAAAAATTTGCACCTCTTTTTTTTGTTTATACTTATTTGTATTTGTTTTGTGTTATTGGTGAGTTTTTATTAAAAAAAAGAAAAATGAAAATCTATAAATGAACATTTTAATGTTCATGTATCCTCATCAATAAATTGCAATATTATGTGATTTTGAATCCGTAAACAAACCAAGTTTGAAACACATGTTCTTTCAGGTTTAGTACAAGTATTCCAACCACCGATAGATACCATCAATATCACGAAGAATTTTTATCAAACTTGGAGATAGAGCAAGGCCACAACAAATGAAGAAATCAGATAAAGAACAAATGAAAACCGATGTCAGAAAGAAATCTAGTTCCATTTTCACATCCACCATACCATCACCGTAGAATAAGTCTTCTCAGAAACCTATTATTTCAGTACCAGATCCTCAAGCATTTCTTTGCAGGTTGAAGACAATAAGATTTTCTTTGCTGTAAGAGTTGAAGTCAGCAGGTTGAAGACAATAATATTTTGTTTGCTATAATAGTTGAAGTCAGCAGGTTGAAGTCAATAAGAGTTAGCGACGACCGCCTTTCCCTTTTCTGCATGTGAGTACACCTGCTTTCTGAGTGATCGCTCCTACAAGATTACCAGGCGTAGGATTTACTCTAAACGTACTCAAGGTTTGAGAAACTGATCCCGATTGATGAAAAAATGCGCCATTGAGTAGCAGATCATCTCTTGATATCCAATTCCATAGCATCCCTTCATTACTGGCACCTAACCGCTTCGTTACCTGGGGTACATCAGATCAATATTCTCAGGTTAAACTTTAACTTCAACGAAATTCACATTATGTTTTATTGTTGTTACATCATTTGATAAGAATAAGAGAAATTGATATTGATATGATTTATTTGTTTGTGAACATGAATATTAGTAATTACCTCTTTGGCTCTAGGATCTTCAGGTGCCAAGAACCGGTTGCCTTGACTCAATATGGTAGGGTTTCCACTTCCACCAATGGCATACATGTGCCAATGAGTGTAGTCATTGTTTACTATATGGAAGTGCCCAAGTCGACATCTACAGGCATTCATTCAATTCATCATAACAACTCTAATTTGCTTCTCATTAACTTCATTAGATTCAGCAGACTGATTAAAATAAGTATTTACCTAGGCATTCGTTCTACTGGACCTTCCCCAAAATGGTTGTATGCTATGGTTATTTGCATGATTTTGTCTTGAATATTGTTGTCATCATGACCCAACAACATTACCTGCAGTACTCAAATACACACAGAGAAGAACAGAGCAACTACTGTTATAGATTTTCAAGAAAAACGAAAGAAATTAACAGTGAAAATTATGAGGGTTGATATTCTTAAGGAAGGCAGGAAGACATGGGATGAGATTGAATGTGGAACCTTGTCATGGTCAGTGAAGTAGTTGTTTGAAATTGTGATTGCTGTGGATGCACTGACTGCATCAATGAGACCATCTTCGCATCTGGATAAGGAGCAATGGTCGATCCAAATGTTGGATGAGGCAAGGATCGATATTCCATCTTGATCTGCTATCCCTCTCAAACCATAATGAGATGGAGAGTCCCTCACGAAAGCGTCTCCTACTCGATTTGGTTTCTTACAGTCGTGAATGTGAATGTTGTGAACGATGATATGATTCACATCCTGAATGGTGATGCACGGACCATTTGCTATGTGGACATTGACTCCTCGTCCATCTATAGTTTTGAAACTGTTCATGATAAGTTCCTCCTTCAGTTGGATGACCATGTCTCTCTTGAAAATAATCCACAGGGGCTCTTCCTGAATGACCCCATAACGCAGAGTGCCCCGCCATGGATTCACTGGATCATCACCAGGATCCCTAACAACATAAATTCTTCCCTCTCTACCTCCAATGGCGCCCCTGCCAAATCCAGCGCCACAATCTGCGAGCCTTTTTCTGTTTCGGCGCCAATTAGGGTCCCCCATCCAACAGTCATCGATAGGGTTGCCCGTTGCGTGTGACAAAAAGGCTAGTTCTTGTCTTGTGCTGTTCATATTTCTTCAAAGAAATATAGGCAATTGTGTCATGTCAGATAACCAATAACTCAAAACATTCATAGTGAACAATCAATTGAATCCAAAGCAAACAAAACAAAATTTTCATACTCAACAATCATGGAACGCCAGAGAAATGACATTAAGAATTAAATTCTATCAATCCATGTAGGGTGCTTTGTTTACTTTTCCAGAGCATGTATAATGCTGCTGCTATTGGCAGGGGCTGCTTCTCTTCCAAACGCCTTTGTTGCAAAACAGTGGGGTGCCTGGCTACAGATGCACAGGATTCCGATGCAGAGTATCCAAATCAAAATACTACTTCGATTGGCCATCCTGCAAAATTCAACACCAGATCGGGTGGTTGCCTTCCCAAATAAACAATAATTCGAAATAATAAAGAAAGGGTGATGCTGCAGCTCTAAACACTCCAGTTATGAAACAAGAAGAAAACCTGGAAAAGCAAACGCTGCAACCCCTCTCACCTGCAGTGCATTGGGAGCGAGGAGGAAAACTCATCAATGGCTGACCAAGGTACGTTCGCTTCTTATAGCACTGGCTGGTCCCCAAGAATCGTTCTGTTCTTATAGTACTCCAGATCTTTCACCTACATGGATGACAGTTTTATAAAATTACGGACCTCTTTAACCTAACGCACACTTCTATCAAATTCCGCTCCTTTCTTTACCTGTACACGTTTCCCAACACACTAACTCCTGGGAACACCGTATACATTAGCCACGCATCAATGCAGGCATCGTTGCGCACCTGTAAACTCTACCCTCAACTATGCATTCATCCATGACCGAGAGAGAAGGAAATGATGAGATACAACCACAGGACGTTAGCTGGCTAAAATTTCAAGGCGTTGTTTATCGAGGGCACAATCTGGCTGGAAAGTTATTTAAATTTTAAGGGGTTGTTAGTTATTTAAATTTTAAGGGGTGGCTTATAGAGTTCCTAAGAAAAAAAATATCAAAATTTTGAGAATTATAATTTAGATTTTCTAAAATGTGTAGAAGATTTTAATAAAAATTATATTAGTATTTTCATTATTTTGCAAGTAATTTTAGTCTTTTTAAACTACTCTAATTAACTCCCGCCTGGAAATCTATTGGAGTTCTATCTCAAATTAGAGAGTCTCACTGTTGACTAGAATTTTCATTAATTTCCAGGTAAATTTATAGCCTCTTTAAACTATTCTAAATTTTGTTAAAATAGTTAATTAACTAGCATGGAGATTTATCTCAAATTAGAGAGTGAATCAAGTAGAGTGAAGTGATAGAAGAATTTAGTGTGTGGTTGCATGTCAAGTTATTTTAGGGAGTTCTAGTTAGAAACATATAAATATCTCTCACGCGGTTCATTGTAATCATTGAAGTTTTTTGTGATCAATAGAAGAGCGGCAATTAATGTGTTTTGTGTGAAATTTGTGTTTTGACTCCTCTGTCTTTCTATCAAATTCATATAGGAGCATAGGTCATGAGTTCGGTACACCTTGGTTCACATCGGAGGAAATTGTTGGACATTAGATAAATCATGAATTCGCTACCCCCTACTTCACATTGGAAAGAGATTATTAGACATTAGATAAATCAATACTAGTGTGTTTAGAAACATGGACTAACCTCCTCTGATAAATCCTTATCTTTACAGGATAGTTGACTAAAACCTAAGAAGTTTTAGTCCAACCTGATTCCCAACCAATTTCAATACCAATTACCTAAACTTTCCACATGAAGATGACCCAACTTTTCAGGTGCATATGTAGTAGATGGAAAAGAAAAAAAACATAAATTTAAATCTGGTTACGGTAAGAACTTGTGTTTTCTTTCAAAATTTTCAATTTCTAGGCATTCAATAACCATACGAATAACACAAAAACAGAAAATGAGAATTTAATGATCATAAAAATCATCTGACATTTTGACTCTCAAACGCCAATAAGAATTCAGTAAAGATATTACAAATTAGTTGACCCAAAACTTAGGGGTTTCCTGAGCTGATAATTACGATAGTGTAGTTATGAACCAATCTTACGTGGTTATGGGTTTTTAATTACAAGTTAAGTGGGTGATGAGTATGACAATAAGGTTATGAAACATTCTTTTAGATTAATTTGAGATTGATTTTTCACTCTTACGTCGATTTTAATTAAATATATTTTAATGTTTTTTTAATAGATTTAAATTTTGATTATAAATTTCATTTATTTAAAATATATTTAAATTAATTTTTTATTTTTTATTAAAAAGTTATATTTTCTAATTAATTATATTCATATGGTTTGATATAAAATTTAATTTAACTTCTAAGCAACAATATTATTTACCAATCACCATGTACTTTAAATTTATTTTATAAATTTATAAAACTAAAATAGTATATCGAATTAAGATTAAACATGTGGTTTGAGAAATTGTTAAAATTATTAAAGAATTCAATTGGTATTATACTAATCTAAATTCATAATTTGTAACATCTTTTGCAACACTTACTACAGTAATTTTTGGTTACTTATTGTAAATATTAAACTCTGGACTATGTTTTTATTTATTTCAATAAAAATGCATTTGCGGTAACACTGCGGCGATCTACGGCTGCGACTCTTGCTCAAAACGAGTCTTCTCACACTATCTCGGCACTGCTCTCGGCTCTCACATTGTCTCGGCACTGCTCTCGGCTTTAATTCCCATTCATTTCAAGCGATGATCTCGACATTACTCTGCTCTTGCTCGTGTGAATGAATCTACTCACACTGTCAGAGAGCAGGTTTGATGTCTTGTATTTCTTCTGGTAAAACCCACTCATCTAATACGATATCCATGAGCATAATTTTCTTTGCGTGCTTAAAGCCATCGGCTAGATCAATGCTCTCTATTGGTCACAGCTGGCATGCTTTTCCGCCCGTGTACTTTGCCTTAAGCGGTAGAATGCCAACCATGGCAATACCCTATTATATATTATACAATATTGTGGCGATCTAGGGTCTCTTCTACGGCTAGCATGACTACATCCCTTCTGTTTCTTCTGCGACCAACTTATTACTGCAGCGATCTAGGGTTCTTTCTTCTTTCTTCTGCGGCATTTTGGCAGGACCTTTGGCCAGTGGATTGCATATTCTAGATTTGCAAATCTAAGACACAGATCTGAATGGCGTGTGTGGCTCCCTTTTGTAAAATTCTTCAGAAACATTTTTATACTCAGCAAAAGAGCATCCTCGAGATGGCTCCCAGCTTCACGAAAATAGCTATTGGCTTAGATCAATCCTCCTCTGGGAGGTAAGCTCGTGCCCATATCATCAGTGAAGCCCTAGCTCCCACTGTCTAGGTGGACCAGGCCTCACTCGATGAGGCTTTGAAGTTTTCTGAAAGTGTCATAATCTACCGATTCAATGATTTTTGGCCGTGACTGACAGCTCTCCACAGTTCGATCTTGGAGGTATGGATGCCTGTCATTTCTGATGCAATTAATATCTACCCTTGTGCTAGGGGTTTCTTTATAGTAGATTTTGAAAACCCTGAATGTAGACAATGTATTCTAGATTTCGGCCCTTGGTTTTGGGAAAACTCAGGCCTATTCATGAAGCCATGGAACCCATCATTCGATCCCTCAAAAATATTCATAACCTCAGCACCATTTTGGGTGAGATTGCCAAACCTACCCTTGCATCTCTCGAATTCCTCCTTGCTCAAAGCCATTGGAAATGCAATTGGGAAATTTTACTGCAGGTGCCCAGAAACAGAGGAATATGTTAGAACCACCTATGCACGCATCTGTGTGGAAATGGACTTTAGCGCCGGGTTCCCAGCTAAAATACACCTAACAAGTAAAGACTATGTGTGGAACCAGAAACTCGATTATGAAAGTGTCCTCCTCAGATGTCATTCCTACTTCGAGACAGGGCATCTAGCAAAAAATTTCCCAAAATCCTCCCAGAAAAATTCTGTTATAAAAAATCAACACAGATCTACATGGTGGGAAGGAGCTAAAAAAGAACACTACACTATCATCAAAGAATAACACTCTCAAGAAACTTCTGAATCACAAGAAATCGGGCAAGAAAGAAACAACTCTCAAGACAAGCAGGGGGAAAGCCCGACCCAACAAAAATATTCATTTAACAGCAAAGCAAATCTCCTAGATCAAACTCCTTCTCCAACTTTCTTCAAAAGGACGAACACAATAGATAGCGAAGCTAAGACACCAATGTCCCAAGAACCAAAAGAGATGTAGGAGATGCAAGATAAAGGAAGTTGGAAGACCGTAGAGAAAAAAAAGAAAGTTGCAACACCAATCTCGCCAAGAAAGACGAGGAGCCAGATAATTAAAAACTAAGAAAATTATAGGTCCGACAGACTAATTTGGTCTCAGTGGATGTTAACCACCACTGCCATCATCATCATCATGTTAAAAGAAATCGTAAAGTAGAATTCCAATAATCTCCAAACAATTAAAGGAAACAATTATATGGTCTTTCTTATTTTTCTTGGGAAAAGGAGAGAGAGAGAGGGAGAACTATTTTGTTAATTTCCTTTTGGGAAAGAAGTAATTATGAATAATCAACACCGATCTCACAATATTGGAGTAATGTTAGCATCAGGTTGCTCTTGAGCTGGTTGTGAAACCAGTGGAACCCTTTTGGTGAATAAGTTGAGATTTGAATTGGACTCTTAAGTCTTGAGGTTCAATGAGTATCTTTAAGTTAACAAAGCAACTGTTTGGAGCAAGGCGCTCGTGGGAGAGTCAGTTATTGCCTGACTCATGGATGGAAGGATGATTTTCCAAATAGTTCAAGTCATAAATAGATAAGTGAATTTGGAATTTTTTTATTAAAGTTTTCATATTCCATTTTTTGAAAATAATTTTATTAACCTATGGTACAGAAAGTTTGAGCAAAATTTGACTATTATTTTTGGTGATTCCTTTAGAGACAGAGTGGTACTCCAATAGAATGTTCAGTAAACATGATAAAAGAAAAACCAACATACATACATACATTTACATACAATAGATTTCCATAAATCTTGGTGTAGTAGCAATAAGAATTATTTATGTGTGTTGTAGAAAAGGAATACCTATATATTTAAATCCTATAATTAAGTATGTGTATTTTCATTGGCAGAAAAGTAGGAGAAATACAATATACTGCTACATTATAAATTATAGAATCTGATAGATTAATAACGCAAGAAACCCTAAATGAGAACCCTTGTTGGTTGACTCGCATACAATTGCATCCATGTAACTAATGGCTCCATAGAATGAAAGAGAAAATACATAGAAAGAACTAAAGTTAATACTGATGCATTAGCTAAGAAAATCGCTACCCAGATTTATTCTTACAGCTTGGTCATGAATGACATTCGAGAACATTTCTAAGTTGGTGACGAAAATGAAACAACAGTGCATGGAAATCCTAGATATCTTATTTATTATCTTACAGGTGCAATCACAAGAAAAAGAACTGAATTTAGGAGTTGAAACTCTTTGCAATACTTTAAAAAGAAGATAAAATACTTAGTTTCCATTCCATTACATATATATTGTTCAAAACCTAGGTGACAATTCGAGGAGACCTTCCCTTATTATCAAAATGGATAAAAACCTTTGAAAAATCCAAATTGTAACTCATCAAATTACATATAATAAGAACTACTATAAAAGAAACAAAGAGGGTGAGCTCAGAAGGACCATATCTGAAAGGGGCAAAGCCCAGGTTCATAACTTCAATAACAAACCAAGTCTAGAATGGAACTTGACCCTTTAAGAGTAGTGTAGGGCTGCTATTCAACAGATAAAAAAAGACAATCAATTGATTTAAGTACTTGCAGGAAAATTGTTTAAGTACCTACAGTTTGAGGGATCGTGGGATGATGGCCACCGAATTTACCAATGACGCCACCGAAAGCCAAGCCACCTGGCAAAGAAAACCATTAATATTTTGTAAAACTTGTTAAAAAGAAAATAAGAAAATAATAATATAGTCACAAAGCCCCAAGGGTTAGCTTAACTTGCCGAGTCCCCATTTTTATGTGCCTCCCCCATCGGGAGGTCATAGGGTCAATTCTCCTCAATGCCCTTGGGGTTAGGTCTTGCTATTATAGACAATGGGATTTAAAAGATTTCCTTTAGGGTTGATCTGCCCAGATTTTCCTATGGGAAAAAAATAATAATACAGCCACAGGAATAATCTTATAAAAGCCAAATTGAAACCTGGACATGTGAAACCAGTACCTTAAATACTTATCTATAAAAGAGATATCTACATAAAGGGTTGTTTCCTGTATCAAAACCATTCATCTGCCAACCCTGTCTGCAACCAAGATAAATCAAGCTGCCAGTTAGTGGAAACCAAAAAACAAGGGTAAAGAAACTCGAAACCTAGAAAACCAACCGACATTACCTCATAACTTGTTTGCAGAAACATTGAAGCAACATTTTCTGAGAGGTTCAATGGAAAACAAACCATCATGGGCTAAGATGAGGAAAATAACTAGTGAACTAGCCATAGAAGAGGTAGATCTGAAACCCTTGCAGCAACAACATGAATGACTGGGGGGAAACTAGGTTTATGGTCTTTGTTACCCTAACTAGATCAAAAACCTTTGCCACCATTGGATGAAACACTGTGGAATCAGCGACAATTTCCATTGCCAGGTGTTGGTCATTGAAGGTGTGGGAAGGTTCAAGACATGGTCAATTTTATTTCAATATGTACCAACATCAACATAAAACATAATCTAATGTGCTTGCGAGTACGCCAAGTGTTATATGTATTAAGTATGGTAAGGCCATGGCTAATGAATTAAAAAATTCCAACTTAATAATTAAACCCAATTACATATGCTGAGCAATGGAGTTGTTACACATATTTGGTTGGAAAATAATAACATCATTTAATGCCAGATATGTTGTTGGCTTGTTGGGGCCTGACTGTAGGTTTTAACCCCGTACAAAAATTACCTGCATATGAATTCTAAAACACAAGAAAAAACAATACGAGAGCATAACACATAAAACACATATACACAGAGATGTTCCCCTTGATCCCAAAACTGGGATTACTAGCTTGATTTTTCATTATGTTCCTTTCAATGTTAACACACATATTTATACATGTTGAAGCATCCAATACCATGGACTGAAAACCATCACATCCAAAACCATGGACCGAAAACCATTGCATCCAAAACCATGGACTAAAAACCATAGGTAGGTTCGGCCAACCTAATATAGGGTCCAAAAAAAAACATCTAGGGGCGCTGCCCTAGACCCCATAGAGGGGCGCTACCCACCCCCCTCAAACCCCCCCGCTATGCAATCAGGCAACGAAAGGTACCCCCCAGTTCACTACATGGGCTAGTCATGGAAAGAATATAACACAACCCAACATTCTCTAACTTATTGTTTTCTTTCCATAGGGGGCCATAAGAGAGCTTAGTCATTTATCCAGCCTTGCAATGCCCATTGTTTCTCTACACCAAAAGAAATTCTCAAAGCTCACAGATTTTGTCAATGCATCTACAGTATTCTTCAAAGTGTCCACCTTTACTAGCAACACCTTTTTGTCTTTTATCATATACCTCACAAAGTGATATTGAACATCAATGTGCTTTGTCTTTGAATGATAAGCAGGGTTCTTTGCCAAGAAAATTGCACTTTGACTGTCACAGTCTATCCTTATAGCTCCCTATACTAACCCCATACTTGAGCATAATCTCTACAACCAAATTGTTTCCTTGCTTGCATGGGTGGTTGCCATGTATTCTGCCTCTGTAGTTGATAGTGCCACTACAGATTTCTTCTTACTCATCCAACTGATTGCACCTCCAAATAGGTTAAAGACATACCAACTTGTATATCTTCTCTGATCTAGATCTCCAGCCCAGTCTACATCAACAAAGCGATGAATATCCAACACTCTGTCCAATCCTGGTCTGCCTTGGTAGTACAAACCATAATCACTAGTGCCACGCAAATACCTGAAAACTCGCTTCACTGTTGTCCAGTGCTCCTTCCCTAGGTTTGACATAAACTTGCTCAATACTTCCACTGCATGTGCAATGTCTAGTCTAGTACAGACCATCGCATACATCATGCTACTGACTGCACTTACATATGGAACATGGGACATGTCCTCTTCCTCTTCTTGTGTCTTGAGACAATGTTCAGAATATAACTTTACACCTACAGGAATAGGAACCTTCATCAGTTTACCATCATACCTATTAAACCTCTGCAATATTGTCTTGACATACTTCCTTTGGTTTAACCAGAGCTTCCTCTTTGCCCGATCTCTTTTAATTTTCATGCCCAAAATATAGTTTGCAGCACCAAGATCTTTCATGTCGAAGTTGGAGGACAATTGGGTCTTCAAATCCTCGATAATTTCTTTGTCATTTCCAACCAGCAACATATCATCCACATATAAGACTAGATAAATAACATGGTCACCAATTAATTTAAAGTACACACAATGATCTGCTTTACTTCTGGTGAAGCAAAGTCCCTGCATAAATGTATCAAATTTCTGATGCCACATCCTTGGCGACTGTTTTAACCCATACAGAGACTTCTTTAACTTGCATAACACTTCTTTCTTACCCTTCATTGCAAAGCCTTCAGGTTGCTTCATGTAGATCTCCTCTTCCAGATCCTTGTGAAGAAATTATGTCTTCACATCCATTTTCTCTACGTCAAAATCAAAAGCGACAGCAAGAGATACAAGTAATCTAATAGAAGTTACCTTGGTGACAATAGAAAAAATATTACCAAAATCAATTCTCGACACTTGGGAATAACCTTTTGCTACCAACCGAGCTTTTTATTTCTCTACCTTTCCTTCTGCATTTGACTTCTTCTTGAACACCAATTTCCTGTCAATGGGTTTCCTTCCAGCTAGAAACTCCACCAGATCCCAAGCCTAATTTCTGTGCAAAGATGCCATTTCATCAACCATGGCCTCTTTCTAAAGTTTTCCATCCTCTAAATCCACTGCTTCCTTCACAGTTCTGGGATCATCATCAGTAATAGATAAATCAAAATTTGAACAGAAAGCAGATGGACTATACCTTTCTAGCTGCCTTCTTTCTCGAATTGATCTTTTTACACCCGGAGTTTGTGGCTTTTCATCTTTTGATTCCTCCTCTACTGTAGAGTCTGATTCTTCCTCCTTTAGCTCAAACTCTATCTTCTCAGGTTCCTTTTGTTGGAATTCATGTTTAATAACATGTTTCACCTCTCTGAAGACCACATCTTCGCTGTACACAACCTTCCTTGTTGTTGGGTTCCAAAGCTTATAACCCTTTAAACCATCCTTATACCTAACAAAGATGTAATTTTCAAATTTACTATCCAACTTGGTTTGCTTCTCCTTTGGAACATGTACATATGCATCACATCCAAATACCCTCAGATGTGAAAGAGAGGGTTTCTTACCAGTCCATACCTCTTGTGGAGTCTTATCCTCCAACGCTGATGAAGGTGATCTGTTGACCAGGTAACATGTTGTCTCCACTGCCTCTGCCCATAATTCTTGTCCTAACCTGGCACCACTGAGCATGCTTCTTTCCCTTTCCATCAACGTCTTGTTCATTCTTTTTGCAACTCCATTTTTTTGAGGTGTATATGGAGTAGTCTTCTACCATGCTATACCACACTTCTTACAGAATTCTTCAAATTTCTTACTACAAAACTCTCCACCATTATCTGTCCTCAATACCTTTATCTTCTTCTTTGTCTGGTTTTCCACCAGAGCCTTAAATTCTTTAAACTTGTCAAAGACTTCAGATTTCTTCTTAAGGAAATATATCCATGTATTCTTTTAGAAGTCATCTATAAATGATACATAGTACATAGAATTACCCAATGATGAAACCTTCACAGGTCCAAACACATCACTGTGCACAAGCTCTAATATATGTTTCACCCTCTTACCACTAAAGGGGAAACTCACCCTATCCTACTTCCCATATACACAATTTTCACAAAAATCAAAATCCAAAGAGCTATTACTCATACCTTCAACCATACCTTTACCATGAAGTGTATAATAGAAGCCAACACTGACCCAAGTTCAGAGGTTATTTAGCCAAACAAATCTCGGTACTACTCGCCCTTTCGGCAACAGTCCATGGAGCGCGGACTAAGGTCTCACCCGAAGTAGTATTTTAGGGTGCTAGGACTAGGTTTCCACACCTTTGAGATGTCTGATGTTTCAAAGTGGTCCTCGGTTCGACCCTGCATGCACGTCGCTACGTGCACTTACCTGTACCTCGCAACCTGAGATGCTCCCTTCATGCAGCCCTACTCAGGGGCCGAAAATTTTTATTACTCAAGTCCTTACTAGTAATCCTATCTGATTTGATTAACTTATCTTATTTGTATGCTTTCCATTATACTTAACAATATTCACAATTCATACAAGTGCGCGTGGTAAATAAACAATATAATTGAAATTCATATCCAACAGGTAATAACCCAAGCTAGATACACGTAATTCAGATAAAACTTCTCTTTATTACTTTTTCTCTTCGGTTACATTCTTTATTCTACCCTACGCACTCAGCTGCATGGGTCCATGCACTCAGCCGCAAACTCTACTAGGCCTCTGTGCACTTAGCTGCAGTGGTCTGTGCACTCAGTTGCAGACACTACTAGGCCTCTATGCACTCAGCTGCAGAGCCTCTTCCTACTACTATGACCCAAGACACACTTAGACACTTGCTCTATGCTTCGCTCTTTCTTTTCTCTTCACTCTCTTTTACACTTAGAGCTTCGCTTTATTTATACAATCACATGGTCCATGGACCATGGGTAGGCCAACATTACATTCAAAACTTAGGGCGAAAAACCCTATGACTCTAACATACACTTCGCACCCAAAATTCACGGAGCTTTACAATAACATTACTCAAAACTTGGGCTTTAAGCCCCCAAACATGTTTTGGGTGGATTCCATGCCCAACAGGCCCCCAACACAAACATCGTGACTTGCCCTCGATTCACTCGGTCGGTGCGGAGTTTCTCGAGCTACTATCGAATAATACTGATTGTGACAACGCATTAAGTTGTTGCTTGTTGAACCTGCTACATCTGTTCTTCCAAGAACTCTGTTTCTGACATGCTACCCTATATCTACGCATGCATCCCATGAATGTCCGCAAGCTTCCCTTCAATATTCGTTGTGATTGTAAAGGCCTCGTCAATCCATGGTTGAACGTGTGCTTTGAGAACTGATTTCTTATGGCACACCACGTCCACCTACTCCTTTAATTCTTTGGCTTGCTACATCCTCGCAAGCCGTTGAGTGAGGACTACTGTCTGTGCAGTTCCTCTGATGTTGTCGTACTACTATTGGAGTTCACGCGCCTCTGTCTCTAGCCGCTGCATGTCAGGGTCCTCTTGCAAAGTCGTGAGGACCTCAAGTGCATGTTCCACCATATTCGTATAGTCGTGCAGTGCACCTCCAATTCCTTCCAACCCTGCTACAGTAGCACTGGCACACTATTCTCAGAATTCTGTGGGAGTTGAAGGCTACACCTCAACCACAGCTCGATCATCTGAAGATTCAACTCCAGCTGAACCTTTGTCATCTCTTCTCTCGTGTCGCGGACTCCACTTGCCAAACTGTGGATCCACACTTCTACTGGTAGATCTCCTGTGATGGCCAACTCCGGAATGCGTTGGCAAGCATCATCTACTGTCTCCACCAACTGTTGATTCTGTGACACCAATTTGTTGCGCTACAAGCTAAGCTGTTCTATGTTAATTTTCTACTCGCTAAGAACTTGGATCGCGCGGCTCTCCCTGGCCCGAAGTTCTACTGTTATCCCATCCTGTAACTGGAACAACATTTCCCGGGGAAGGGTAGCCAGAGTAACGCCAAGGCCTTTCATCATGCTAATCAACAATTAATCCATTGCATTTGAGGATGCTAGATATCCCTCCAGCAACACTATTTTGTTTGCTATCCTTGCGTGCAACATCTGCTCTGCTGGTGAAGTTCCTGCTATGACGTGTGTTGACAAGGTACCTTCCTGAGGGGTCCATACCTATAACTCCTGCAGCTACACCCTAAGGGCCCCCAACATAGTCTGATGCTCTTGCATGAACTCCTGAAGCGCTTCACCTGTGACAACACAGACCATATTGCCAATGTCAAGGATATCACCTTCGCTTAAGGTGATTGGGTCAATGGCCAACCTCAAGGCCTTGACCTTCTTCCTTGGGCCTGATCTTTTAGCAATACATGGGTGCTTTAACTGAGTTGACGCGGCCCTCAGGTTCGCGCTCCCTTCTGTTGTTTTTGGTTCCTCTACCTCTTGTCCTGAGGACATTGCTTGGCCCTCATCTACCTATGCTGTTGCTGCCTCTACTACCTATGTTGCTGTTGTTGCTTCTACGGCTCTCCGCGTTGCATTTTCCTCAGTGGCTGCTTTTTCATTCCGCCTTTTCTTTGCTAACTGAGTGATACGCAAATTAGCATCATCTTCTTTCCTTTGGGCTTTCGCCTTCTCTACTTCTGCCAGGTCTGAAGTGTGCCATTCGGGAGGCCATGTCTCTAAGATAGTAAAAATTCCATTGTCAATGGCTACAAACGGTAGCTTCATCCACTGCTTCGTTGGATCCTTTCGTGCCTTGATATAAATGTTATGCATATCAGCTTTGAACTCTACAAAAATGTTCAGACTATTGTACACTGTAGGTGACAGGCACGGCCTCCTATTGATACACATCCAGATGCTCACCTCCATGATCACCCAGAAAATTTTGATGTCACGAATTTGTTTCGCATCCTTGGTGGCCAATAGCGAAGCATACTTCACGGCCTTTGGTAATTCTCTGTCAATGTGGGGGGAACTGACTATCCTCCAGCAGTTCTCCTGCTGCTAGCAATATGGATAAGAGCAACCACACGTAGTGGAAGGTCTTATCCTACTCCTGGGCTTCGTGACAGTTTTTCAAAAATTCTTCGCAAAGGAATTTGGCCCAGTTGAACTAAACCCCATCCACGCACTGCTCGCATAGTGCGACCACCAGTGCTGGTACCTCATCAGCGCGACACTTCCTCATCACTTTACCAGCCAGGAGATGTGTTTCTGTGTGCACCCGTTTGTCCTTGATGTTGGAGATGACGTAACCCCTCTTCTTCTTCTCCAGCTTATACTTTACCTTCATGGCTTCCGCGAGAGCCAAATCGCTACCTTTTCCGGCGATAGTTGTGGGGTCCGCTCCTTTATAGGGGAGCCAAGAAATCTAGTGAATGAGGTCTGCCATGATGGGAATAGGCTCTTCCAGCCATAGATACCCATCATGCACCAGGCAGAGCAGCTTCCTGATGATGAAAATGGTGATCGACGTGCGATGGAAATGTGGTATCCATAATAAGTGTCGTAGCCCAACGTTTTCCACACCATGCAGCCATTCCCATAGCTCTAATATTATCACCATCCCCTTCGTGCTCCGCTTCATCAAATTCCCAGTCTCTACATGCGGAAACTTCTCGCTGTTAACGAGGTCCCAGTCTTCAAATTTCATGGTGCCCTGAAATATAATGCCGTCAGTGAGGAGCGGGGTCTGGAGCGAGCTTTTCATTTCATCCAGGTTCTTTGGCACTTGGTTTTCCTTTCCATGGAGGGGCAAATGCTGGCATTTTTGTTGCAGAGAGCAATGGTTGGATATCGTCCTCCATGTCTTCTTGTGTCGTTGATTCCTTGGGGACATGGTACTGGCCCCATTGCCTGTTTATCCTTCTTGGGCCTCGGTGTTCATGTTGATTTGGGGATTTCTGTTACCACCCCAGCGCCTTCTGAAACATCCTCCACCATGTGGGTTTGCACAGCCTCACCGATGGTGACCTCCTCAATTCCTAACCCATCCTTAGTAGTCCTCATCAACTCTAGCTTGTATTCTATCTCTCCTAAACATAGGGGCTAAATTATCACTTGGCTCTCAACACACTATGCTCTACTCAAGCTCTCAATTCTCAAATGACCAAGTTTTGTTCACTGGCTAGCCCTGTGAGGTTTATAGCACCTTCCAAATTCGAATTCGACCATTCCCCCAAATTTTGGGCCATTAATGCTTTCCTAGAGGTAGATTATCCCAAATCTTGCCCATAACTCGCGTCTTAAATGCCTGCCACCCGCTCCATTTGGCCTCAAATCGAACATCCAATCATGAATAGTGACACCAATGGTCACTTCCCAGCCAACCCATGTAGTAGCGCAGCCCTCCATGTGCAGTCGTAAAGCCTGTGATGTTCTGATTCTATGTGCACCTCCAATATTGCACAGCTCCCAAGAAGAATACTTTATAGTCCTGTGCTCCCTTTCAGCTGCCTCGAGTGCTAAGACTATTCTCCCTACAACTAGTCAGGTAGTTGCACGACCCTTGGAGGGCTCCATCCCATCCTTTAGCATGGTTCATGGACAATCACCATCTTCCATTGTGATGATCGGCATCGCGTACTCTCCTATTGGCAATGTGCTACCTTGTTTCATGATATACGGTCCCAGCCATGACAAAAAACTAACCAATCTATGATGATAGTCCTCCAACTCATTAGTATGCTCATACGTACCTTGCCTTGCCATCCTTGGTTTCTCGACAAGAAATTCTTCCTTTATTTCATTTTCCATCTTCTTAACCTCTGCATCCATTAAAGCGCTTTTCTCCCTTAGTCGTACACGGTCTTTTTCAAGTTCGCAAAGTCTAAAGTTTCCCTGTTAGATTTCTTCCTTAAGTCTTATATGTTCTTTTCTGCGTAGCTGTGAGATTTCTTTGTTCTGGTTTGCATGGATCGTCATATCTATGGGTGCTATCACGCCCAGACTCGGCTTCACATGCTCCACAGGTATTTTAGCCCTTATTTCATACTTTGTCTTTGGAACTACTCTCGTGGCTAGGGTTTCGCACATGGTCCTATAGGTCCATCAAACCACTGGTACGCATAGGTCCCAGTCGGTGCATTTCACATGGTGGACCCTATTCAGCACTTTGCACACCTTATCAAAGGCTTCCCTTCATATGACTTTTGGCGCACTAGGTTGTATCATACTTTGTCATTCATGCACTTGTCCTGCCTATTTTTGCTTGTTGTTCCTGTTTCCTATTGTGAGAGTGGTGTGTGCTCTTGCAGGTCGCGTACCATATGCCTGTACCCATATGGAAAGGTGGGCACACAGGATGTTTCGTGCATCTTGCTTGGCTTCCATCCTCCTCTAACGCTTCCCAAATTGTAAGTGCTTCATCCTTTGGCTTTTGCGCCAATCTTCAAAGCTTCTTCGATGCGTACCCCACCAACTTGCAGGCGTAGCGTGCAATGCCCATTTCAAAGGGTCAAAATGTTGTTGTTCCGGCACTTCTCTTTCAAATTTTTCTAGGAATCCATCCACCACCATTAGCTCGTTATACCTAGGCAGACCCCTTGCCTCTATTGTCACGCGGCACAGTGATCTTACCATCATGTTGAAATTGAGTGTGGTTACCTTGTGTAACCAGTTCTGCCATCGTTCTGTTTCCTCATCCGAATTTGATGTGTAGGAGCTTTCGCACTCCCACAAAATTCTACCATCTGATGTGGGATTCACCCAATCCTGTTCTTGAGCAGTTATCTTGGAGTTAAATTCTAGCTCGTCGTCACTTTCGTCGCCGTGCACTGGCTCTGTATAGCGTGATCCTTCAGTAGGGTCTAAAGGTACCACTACGTGTAGTGACTTTTTCTCAAAAATCATTTTGCGCTTCTTCAAATTTATGACCCATTTCATATCAGTGGCCCAATCTATTCCCAGTAGTGTGGGATAGGGATTGTTGTCATCGACAATCTCTATCACCTCAAAATTTGCAAGCACACTCGCACCTTCGATGCCTACCATTATTCCCTGCAATCTTCCCATCGGTAAGATCTTCTGCTAGTTCACCATTCGTAATTGGATAGGGGACCATTGCAATGCAGGCCTACTTATATGCTCCCATGTCTACTTTGGCAGTACATTTGCATCCGATCCTAGATCCAAAATTACTTGATCCATTTCATACTCCTCGATTTTGCACACTCAATCTCATTTCGTTTCCTGTTCGCAATACATGCTTTCCAAATTTTTGGACTACGCGCGGTTCTCTCGACCCAGTGCACCTAGTGATAAGTTCCTATAGTCCCTTCACCACTCTGCTGTCATGCAGCAGTTTCATGCATGTCTCGAGAAAGGTAGTGAGCATTGAAGGATCCATCCCCGGTTCTAGTTGATCCTTACTACCTGAAGTGGAGGCCTCTTTGAAGCTCTAGCTTCCATGAATGTCTCCTTCGCACGCTCCAAATCAAAATCATGTTCCTTTGTAGGAGCCTTGTAAACCCACACACTTTCTTTAGGTTTCTTACCTTTTTCATCTCCTATCGTGATACCACTTTGGAGCACTATGTTTACGTCTAGGTCCTCTTCGCATGGTTCAGACCTCATCATTTGAAAATTCTTAGTGGGGGGAGGTTGGAGTGTCCCTCTATCATGCAACCTCACTATCAGTGTATGGCAGTCCTCTATCTCATCATCAAACTGAGTACAATATAAAAATGATGCTCTTGTCGGATTTGTACAATTGCGGGCATAATTCCCTGGCCCTCCACAATTGTAACAAATCAACTATCCACGACACCTTCCTGGTCCCATTCCTCCTCGACCTCGTTCGTGTCCTTGAAATACAGCGCTCACCATCCCTGCATTCGGATCACGGGCTCGTCTTTCGATCTGCACTTTGTAAGCAGGAGTCTGATCCATCATTAGTTCGTAACTTCTACAGGTGCGCTCATCATGGCCTACCGACCTGCAAAAATTACAGAACAATCGTTGGGATGTCTGCGTATACTTCTCTAATAGGTGAAAGTTATCTGTAGTATTTTTTCCTCCTATCTGACAAATAGCGCACCATAATGTAGGTGTCGCGCTTGATTCTGCTCGTGCCTCTGTTCTTAAGGGCATCAGCCCTCCTCCCACTAAGTAATTCGTGAAAACTAGACAATGGTCCTTGTCATGCCCCTGGACTTTGCATTTTATGCACCATACTTCCCCGCACGTTTCTGGGCGAGTTGTCCTGTCCTATTTCAAACTCTACATGCAGACACAAATTTTGCAGTTGCGCATTGATTTGTTGAACTCCTAGGCTAGGGTCTTGTATTGGAGTCTCGTGTAGTCTCCTTGTAATCTCCAAAGCCTCGGCGTGGGTGGATAATTTGTTCTGCGACAATGTCGTCCTCAAATGCGGCATTAGTGATGCTACAAACCATGTGCGATGTTGTCCATCTGTCAAGGTCAGGTTGGCTTCACGAATCATACTATTTAGTCTCTAATCCAGATCCCATGGGGCCTTGCCTGGAAGCATCGTGATTTCCTTAAACCCGACAATCGATTGTGTCTCCGACTTTAGCCTGCTAAATTCTCTATTTAGCGCAGCCTAGATATCTGTGATCCTCGTATTTGGATGGTCATTAGAATGCTTAATGTACCACGTTAGCGTGCGCTCCTAGAATGCACTTACCAATGTTGCCTTCTTTATATTACCATCCACAAGTCCTTGTGCTTCCCATATGGCCTTTACCACGAACCAAAATTGGTCTAGATCTTCGTTCCCTACTCCTCTGAATACTAGAAATTTTATCGCGCTCGCCATATTGAACTATGGTGGTGGGGGAGGTGGTGTGGGCAGAGATGGAGGTGACAGTGGTGAGACTGGTGTTGGCGTAGGTGGAGGTGGTATGTGTAGAATTTGATACCTTATTAAACTGATTGTGCTTCTCGGAGAAACTTTCGCGTGCTCTTCTTCACTTTCCCGTTGTGGCAAAATCAAGGGACTATTTTCAGTCTCTGTGTTACCTTCGTTTCTATAGATCCTCTCACTTCACATAGTCAGAAACATTAATTTATTCGCATAACCCACTTTTCACACAACAACATTTTAATCCAAGTGTTCAATGATTTAACGTACTTAGCTCGTAGTCCCTTAAGGAAGTGTCGTTCCGCATCGTTGTAGCTGACGGTTGTATCTACCACGAAATTGGTGATAAACCCTCCTATAATTTGATCGAGCCAGTGGTCCACAACCCGCACGATCTTATCTTCTGATGCTTCTAGTCTCCACACAAATTCTGGAGTCCACACAATTGGTTTTTCGAGCCTACACATTCCCTGACTATCTACTAGCTTCACGATCCACTAGTACAACTCAAAGGGGAAGGATGCAAAGAAAATTTCATGGATTTCCATATATAAGTATTTCTCCAACCACTATTCCTTTGATACTTGCGGATTCTTTTTTTCCTGTGCCGCGAACTCGTGAATTTTTCTGTCCAACCACCCTTCAATTTCTTTCTTCATGGATTGCAGTGACATGACATCAGACATCCCTCATGCAGATCCCAGTCCTTGCAACAAAATGATTTTTTGGCTTGTTGGGGCCTGATGCAGGTTCAGAGGTGATTTAGCCAAACAAATGAAGGTACTACTGGCCCTTTTGGCAAAAGTCCGCGAAGTGCGGACTGAGGTCTCATTAGAAGTAGTATGGGAGGGTGCTACAACTAGGTTTCCGCACCCTAGAGATGTCTGATGTTTTCAAGTGGTCCGTAGTTTGACACTGTGTGCACGTCGCTACATGCTCTTACCCATTCCTTGCAGCCTGATATGCTGCCTTCAGCAACCCTACCTAAGGGCTGAACAATGTTATTACCCAAGTCCTTATTAGTAATCCTATTCGATTTGATTAACTTAGCTTATCTGTATGCTTTCCGTTACTCTTAACAATATTCACAATTCATACAAGTGTGCACAATAAATAAAAAGTATAATTGCAATTCATATACAACAGATAATAACCCAAGACAGATACAAGTAATTCAAATAAAACTTCTGTTTATTATTCTTTCCCTTCAGTTACAGACTCTAGTCTACCCTATGAACTCAACTGCAGTGGTCCACGCATTAAACTGCGGACTCTACTAGGCCTTTGTGCACTCAGCTACAGAGCCTCTTCCTACTACTACGACCCAAGACACACTTAGACACTTGCTCTATGCTTCGCTCTTTCTTTTCTCTTCACTCTCTTTTACACTTAGAGCTTCGCTCTATTTATACAATGCCATGGTCTGCAGACCATGGGTAGGACGACATTACATTCAACACTTAGGGTGGATAACCCTATGACTCTAACATACACTTTGCGCCCGTAATTTCGTGGAGATTTACACTAATATTACTCAAAACTTAAGCTTTAAGCCCCAAAACAAAAGAAATTACAGAGAATGCAGAGAACTTGCTTTCTCATGTAGAATGCAGAGAACCTGCGGATCCATGTTCCTTCTCCTCGGGTTATGGAGTCTTTTTCTATAAAAAATCATACTGACAGTTTGAAAAGTAAAATAAACCAGAGTTTTTACAATGGTAGTAATGAAATCTACTTCAACAGAAATTTACAATGTCTTCGTACCAACCTGACAACCGAAATTTGTCATCAATGTATAAAGGGCTGATCTGATCTGAAGGTAAATGTTCTTGTGGATTCTTTTCTTCAAGATGAAGGGAAGTTTCTTGTGGATTCTCCCCTTCTGCAAGGACAGATGGTTCTTGTGTATTCTTCTTATCTAAAGTTTGAGAAGGTTCTTATGGATTCATCCCTTGTATCTCTAAAACAAAATTGATTCCGAGCACTTTACAGTTGGATTCAGCTAGAAGCTTAGCTAATCCCTAGCCTTCTACTAGCTTTGTAGTTTTTATAGTTAAATCAAACTCCAATATTTGAGTGATCCATCTACCTCTCTTCCCGTCAATGTCTGGTTGAGTTAAAATGATTTTCACAGCACTATTAGGAACATAAGCAATAATAGGAGAATGTAGGACATACATCCTGAATGATTTCAGGGCTTGAATAAGGGCATAGGATTGCTTCTCAATTATGTCATACTTAAGATTGACACCTCTCATAACCTTACTGAAAAAGGCTATGGGTTGGCCATGGGAATCTTCATTCTTTTGTAGTAGAATAGCAGCAAGGGTTATTTCTAAGGCAAAGGAAAAGATACTAAATGGTTTAGTGGAATCAAGGTTGGCCAAGGTGGGAACTTCAAAGATATCTTTCTCGATCTGATCAAATGCATGCCTAGAAGAGAAAGTCCATTTAACTTCACGATATTTTCAGAGCATGTTAGTTATACCTTTTACAATATCAACTTAATTTGGGATGAGTCTCCTTAAAAAATTAATATTGCCTATAAAAGCTTGAATATCCTTCTTGTTTCTAGGTAAGGTCAATGTTTTAATGGAAGACACACAGTTGGGATAAATCACCACTCCTTCTTTTGAAATTATATGGCCCAAAAATTTTCCTTCTTTGATAGCAAACAAAGACATTTTAGGATTCAATGATATTCTGAAATTTCTACATCTATCAAAAACATTCATGAAGTGCTTTAGATGTTTCTGATCATATTTAGAAAAAACAGTTATGTCATCAAGATATATGACCACAAATTTATTTACCTGACCCACAAAACCTATGTCCATAGCTCTCTGAAATTTTTATCTAGCATAGGATAAGCCAAATGGCATTCTAGCATACATGAATGTACCCTAGGGTATAGTAAAGGTTGTCTTCTCTTCGTTTGTTGAATCAACATTTACTTGATTATAGCCTGAAAAGCCATGAAGCATAGAAAGTCTTTGTGCTCCTGAAACCATTTGAATTAACTCATCCATTTTGGGAAAATGATAGTTATCCTTTAATGATTATTTGTTCAAATTTCTAAAGTCCACACAGAGTCTGATTTCTCCATTCTTCTTTCTAACATGAACTAAATTTGCAACCCAATTAGAATATCTAAGAGGGAGAATGATCTGGGCATTTAGAATTTTCTTAATTTCCTTTTCTACAGTTGGTAGAAGAGCTAGATTGATCCTCCTAAGTTTCTGTTGATAAGGAATTTCTTCTGGCTTTAAAGGAAACTTATGTTGTATTAATGAAGTATCATAGGTTTTTAGATCAGCATAGGTCCATGCAAAAACATCCTTATAATTTTGAAGTAACTTAATATATTGAGCTCTGATCCCAAGATCTAGAGATGCACATATTTTGATGTTTTTAATATCATCATTTGTTCCAATATTAATTTCTTCTATGTCATCTTGTGAAGAAATGGACTACGGATTTGCAGGACATCATTTTCATCAAACAATTTTTCTAAAAGAATGTGGCCTTTGGGAATAAAATTGTTAGACAATTGTATAATGTCATGATCATCAATTTTTGAATTGAAATTTGAAGTATCATCTCCATTTTTATTTTCATTTATTTATGTTCTATCTTCATCAATTTGTAGAACTAAAAATTGATCTATAACGTGCAGACTAGATTTCAAATGTTCATCATCTTCAAATATCTGCCAATACTTTAGATTCTCTGGGATGGATGGTCTATACTTGACTTGTATTTGATAGAGTACATTGGTCTGATCATGAATTTTAAATGAACTAGCAGAAACAGCTAAGGCATCTGCATGAATATTATGATTTCTTGGAATATAAGTCAAATTAAAAGCATCAAAGAAGTTTTCCACTGAATCCCAAACTTCATTTCGATAAGACCTAAGTCTAGGATGCTTAGTCTCGCAAATATTTCTCACTTGTTTGACAATAAGTTTTGAATTAGTAAAAGCACTTAAGTTTTGAACCTTTAAGATTTTGGCTAATTGCAGTCCCAAAAGGAAGGCTTCATATTCAACCACATTATTTGTAACTTCGAAGTCAAGTTTGCATGATTGGGTGATATTTTGTTTTTTTACTGAAATTAAAGCTACCCCAGCTCCTGCTCCATCTTTTTACAAGAACCATCAAAAAATAGTTTCCATACATCAGTTTGATTTGGTACAGTACTTTCAATTACATCTTCTATTTTAACTTGAGTTTCATGTATTTGGTTTGAAGAGAGTTGAAAGCAACCAAAATCCTGATCAATTGCATAAATGGGATCGTTCCTTGGCTGGTCTATTTTCCAAACAGTGTGCACAAATCTTACCTCTCTATATAATAACACATATCCATCCGAAGAGTTCCCCCTAATTTGGCACAACAAGACCTAGAAAGGAACATTCCAAATTTGGGAGGAATATCTGTGACAACTATATCAAGCACTACACTATTCACTGGAATTTGGGCAAGGGTGACTACTAAATCCTTAATCAATCCTAAGCAAGGAACCCTTTTAGAATCAAAGGTGTATAAGTCATGATCGGATATAGTTATGTCAAGTTTCAAATGGTCTATGATAGTTTTTGGCATGACGTTATGTGATGCTCCATAATCAACCATACAATTATATAACATGGAATCATTTGCCTTAAGAGTTACATAGAAAGGAGGAATTATTTCATCTATCATGTCTGACCTAGGACCAAAGACAACTACTGGTTTTTCATCTTTCAGACTAATGATATCACTTTCAACATCAAACGAGGTGTTTTGTATCCATTTGGAGACTTGATTTTTATACCTAGGGTTTTTGGAAAGTTCTGAAAGTGGAATTGGGATTTTAACTCTTTCCAAGTCTTTTTCAACATTAAATGTAGTCAAAGAATTTTTATCATTTTGAGCAGTATTAGTTCACTGATTTAATGGTCAAATAATATTTGTTTGAGTTTCAACAACTTTGGTACAAAGTTCAATTATTGGAGTCTCCTTAGGATGTCTTCCAGGGTTGGGTCTAGGCCTAAAATCATATCTTTTGTTCAACTCTGCATTAAAAATTTAGAGAAGGCATGGTATAGAAACCTGTGAGGATTCTTGATCTTCTTGAAACAAATTTTGTTGTGAGAGAGGAATAATAAATGTTTTATTAGAAGAAGTATCCATGTTATTAATATCTTCAGTAATAGTCATAGTATTTTCATCAGGTTCCTAGTGATCTATCAGTAAAGGAGTGGGAACCTGCTAATCATTACTAGGTCTCTGAAGAATTTGTAATTGTGGATTCCTTTTATACTGACCTTGATTTTGATTTTGGGGTCTAGTCACTCTTTGCTGAAATATCCTAGGTTGAGTCTCACTCTTCGAAATTCTATGAGATATATCTCTAAGAAGAGAAGTTATTTCATTTATTTTAGAATCTTCTGTTTTAGTCTTGAAGATCTAGAAGAACTAGAGGCCTCTTGAATAGATTTCAGCTTTCTTTGGGCCTTTTCCTCTTTAGCTTTCAAGGAAGTCAAATCAGCCCTATTTGCTTCAACCTCTATAGCATTTGTTTGCATATGTTCGAGAGTTCTTGAATCTCTCTCTTAGCATTACAACAAAATCATCGTCAAAGGCTTTAGAAAACCTAGACTTATCTGCTGCTACAGGGGGTTACAATCAGGGGGCATCTTATGATAATGTTTATTGAAACTTTTGATAAAATCTGATACAAGTTCACCCAAGTTTCTTTTAAGTTCTTCAAAATTAGTTGAAAAGTAAATAGGATATTTGTTTACACCCCATTGATTTTTAAATATGTTTGTAAGCTCTTCCCAATTTCTAATGGAATTTACAGGTAATTGCCTAAACCAGATTCTTACATTTCCTTCAAGTGATTGTAAAAACAATCTCCTGTAAACATTTTCTTGTTCGATATTCATGTTGTCTACAAATTCTAGAAAATCTTGAAGATGGTCCTCAGCTGAGGGACTAGTTTCTCCATTATACTTGGGAAGGTATTTAAATTACCCAGTTGAGAATGCATCAAAGCTAGAAGGTAAGACTAAAGCTACATATCTAGCATGTACAAGAGGTCAGAATGCCATAGTAGAAGGTGGTGTATGAGGTGGGTATGTGGATGAAGAAGAAGAATATGAAGAAGAGGTAGAAGAAGGTAATTAAGGGGGTGTGCGACTATGTGGAGGTGAAGCATGGGATCTCCTAAATAACTTTAAAAGGGTCTTAAGAACTAACTTTTGAACCTGTGAATGAATACCCTCTTTTGTTTCAAAGAGTAGATTTTAATATACAGAGAGGGCCTCTTCAGGTTGTTCAAAAGTAGAAGCTTTAGGTCATTCAAAAGTGGAAGGAAATGAATAAGTGGTGGGGGATATGAAATCTGTGGATTTGTATTTAGGTAAATGAACACCCAAGTCAGATTCAGTTTTAGGTGATCCTGGTGGTAGTGGGGGTTCTGGATGCGTTTTCAAAGAATGAATGAGGAATGTTAAATCTAAATCAACTCCCTATCTAATAGTTCAAAAACCCTAGGAGGTATTTGTGTCCAATCAAGATCAGATAAAATATTACTAAAAGGATCAAATGATACTAAATCTTCAAACTGCAAGGATGAAGAGGAAGAAGAAGATGGTTGATGTCTCCTTTTAGAATTGGCTTTTCGTAGAATTTTTTCAGGATCTGACATAGAATTAACTAAGTCAGATTCTAGATGAGATCTAGTGTGCTTAAAAGGTGCCAGTTTGGGCTAGTGGAGTCGCCATGTGAAGGATTTTAACCTTTCTAGACCTTTAATCACCTTAAAGGAATAGAATGAATATAATTTCCCCAGGAAAGCTTAATGAAATTTGAATCCCCAACAACAACGCCAGATTGATGTTGTATCTCTGAGATGATAATGGTCAACTATAATCCCAGAGCATCTAAGATAATTATTTTGGGGGTTTTGTTTTATTTTGGAGGACCAATGAATGAAACAGATGTAACACTTATATGCGTAAACTTTTGAATAATATTAATTTCAAAGGAGAGGGCTGCTATAAAATTTCACACATTTATATAACTTGTATGGTGGTGAGAAGAAATAAAGAAATAATATTATTATCACAGTTTTCAAATTGAAAATTAAATAATCATAAGTATGAAAACCTTTAAACCATGTTCAGAAGGTTTAAGAGAATATGCTTAAGCTTACAAAAGTTGCTGATGATTTATTGATTTAGAGGGAATTAATTAAACAAACTACCCATTAATTCATTCTTTTTATAGATTATCACTTCAGAAGCTTATAGGAATAGATTGGAACTGAATTATTCCTACTTAGTTATCTCTGTAAGACATAGGAATATGCAAAAAAACATAATGAGTAATACTGGAAAAACTTACAGGAAACACAAACTGTAATTCAGAATCCTTTGCTTTGTATTAATGATCCAGAAAAGTCAAGTACATCAAATGTTTAGAACTGCTTCTACAATGGTGCCACCCTTAATAACTCATGAAGAGAGTTATTTATACAACAATAGAACTAAGAAAATATCCTAATTTTTTTTACAAAAATAGATTATTATAAAATCAAAATAAAGACTACTAGTTGATCTGGCACTATTTTGATGCTGCGCTGTTGGTTACTATCGCTGGAAAAAATTGAAAATTGTTCAAGTTGGCTGACTGTTCCTCCAAAAGTTGAATGTTGTTCGATTTTCATGTTGGATTTCATATTTACTTATGACATTTCAACCGACACACTTTATTTGTTTTTTTGTTTCAACTATATTTCTTTATCTGCCTCCTCTATTTTATCTTTTACTCTGTAAACTGTCTGTTTTAGCATTTACTGTGTAAATTTTTTCCTTCTCCTCTGTCTCTGATTTAAACTTGATTTTCTCTTTGTACACAAAAATTCTGATAAATGAGTCATTTGAATAGATTTCTTGAGATTCTTGGAGTAAACATGTTTTGTGACTAGTATTAAAATTGTTTGTCCAAGTTTCTGGCATTCTAATCACCAGCAAAATAAAACAATCATTAATAAAAACACAGGTTGACAGGGAGGTGATAAATGGTTTGAGGGAACATGAAAGTTTGTGGAAGGAGTCTGAAGCGTATATGGAAGGTAATCAGCAGTCAAATTCAGCTGCAGAGTCTCAGGGTGACGCAAGAAGGCTTAGGCGGGTTTCACTTTTCAAACGGGCGAAAAGAGCGAAAATGAGGGTTTTTGGCCTTTTAATGGGAAATGTTTAGAATTTGGTGCAGAATTCGATAAGTGAATAGTTGATGGTGTCGGCCTACATGGGGAGGCGACATTAAGGTTCATCGCACCGTTTTTGGCACTCCGACGGTTTTTTCATGAGAGCACACGAGTTCACATAAAGTTGCCACGTAACCAAAAGGGGCCCGAGAAAAACCGCGAATCTCGTGTGCGCTCGAGCTTTTAAATAGTCGAACATCAGGAGCATGCGATATGGATGTGGGTCGTTGGATTTTGAAGCAGATGACCGGAGCATTGTTGCGCGATCGAGATGCACGAAAGGAAATCGGGCGGAGATTAGTGGGGCCTTGGCGATAATTACAATAATTTGTAATTAATTTAATAATATAAATCAGGGTTAAAAGTATAATGTGTGGGTTCAATATAGTGCGACAAGGGTTAAAATGCGGCAGGGTTTGTTAACCACACCAAGGGGGTTGGGTTAAAATGTTTTTTTATCGGGAAAATGCTGAATTGCAGAGTTAATTAAGATAAAGCAGGGGGGAGACAAAACTTAAGACAAAGGGTATTTATAGGTTAAAAGGGTTTTGTCGGGAAAAATATGAATGGTGGAGTTAAAGTTAAATAATGCAAGGGGGAAATTTAAAAGTGTGAAATCAAAGGGCAAGGGTGAAAATGAAGGGAAAATGGTATTTTCATAAGGAATGATGGGATAATGGGAAATTATTAAGTATGTAGTGGGGGATGAAATGAAATGAGGGGAAGTTAATTAAATCAACTTGTGAACATCCTTTCACTTTCATAACTACTCCTGCACATTGAAACATTGGATTAAGCATGATGAATGTGCTTATGTTTCACCAACTTTGTACTTCTGCAATGCTTTTTCTACCTACCCTTTACTAACCCTAACATTTTTTCTTCGCTTAATTAGGTGCATTTAAGCTAGCAACCCAATATTTCTTTTCATAAATAATCTACGTCTATACCTTATTCTGTCCATTGGCTCACATTAAACTAGTCAGCCAATTTTGTTTTCTACCTACGACAATCTATTTAAAATAGATCCAATTATGATTAAACTGTATAATTGGATTAAATAAACTAGTGTGGCATCTAAACAAACTACACACAACTATTATTTTCAAAAGTGAATTAGAGTAAAAGTGGTGGCATTTAGATTTGCAACACTTTTAGAGTTTATTGCTTTTTTTCTTTTCTCTCTAACCTAACATTTTATTTTTTCCTTTGTTTTTTAGGGCATCTATTCTAACATTTTCTTTTATATGGACATATTTATCAAAATATTTCTTAACATTTTTATTTAGTATTATTTTTGTCCATATCTTAACTTAACATTTTCTTGAAAAATATTTTATTTTTTGGACTAATTTATTTTAACTTACCAAAACCAAAAATTGCTACAACACCTATCAATTATCATAACCCTAAAGATAAATTGATATTAGGAACTAATATGTTAGCAGAAATAGCAATTAAAAAGTTTCGTGAGAATTTTAAAACTGCCCAAGACAAATAAAAATATTATGCAGTGAAAACAAAGACCTTTAAGGAATATCAAATAGGATATCAAATAGGGGATCATGTATATATCGCAGTCAAACCAAAGAGAAGCACCTTGAGATGGGGTCACCTAGATATTATTTTAGAAAGAATTGGGCCAATGGCCTACAGTCATATTGAGGTTCATAACATGTTCCAAGTTTCTTTACCAAAACCGTGTTCCAAGTATCTTTACTGAAACCATATGTATATGAACCTAGACATGTGATTAAATGCCAAGAGGTACACGGAATTAAATTTCTTTTTTGTATATTTTTCTTTTATATACGTACTATCATGAAGGATACATGTGATGAATATGTTCTAATCAATCATATTGTGGTATAGGTTGAACCAGATAGGAGATCCTAAAGATACCTTGGGTATTCTCGAGGAGAGAGAATTATTTACCAACAACACCACCCAAATGACACCATGCAGTGAAAACCATTAATATTGTGCAATCCCTGTTAAAAAAGAAGAAAATAAGAATACAGTTAAAGGAATAAACTCATAAAACCCAAATTGACAGCTGGACATGCAAAACCGGTACCTTAATACTTATCTTCATAAGGTATATCTGCATAAGGGAGTGTTTCCTGTAGCAAAACCATTCTTCCGCCAACCATGTCTACAACCAAGATAAACAGGGTTGCTAGTTAGTGAAAACCAAAAAAGAAGGGTAAAAAAACTTGGAACCTAGAAAACCAACCGTCATTACCTCATAACTTGTGTGCAAAAACCTCGAAGCAACTTTTTTCCAGAGGTTCGATGGAAAATAAAACCTCTCGAGATAAGATGAGGAAAATAACCAGTGAATGAGTCACGGAAGAGGCGGAGCCGAAACCGTTGTGGCGGAAACACGAATGAATGAAGGGAAACAAGGTTTAGGGTCTTTGTTACCCTAACTACATCGAAAACCTTTACCACCATTGGATGAAACTCCGTGGAATCGACGACAATTGCCATCACTAGGTGTTGGTCACTGAAGGTGTGGGAAGGTTCGAGACATGGCTAGTTGCATTGCATTATGTACCAACATCAACATAAAACATAACCCAAAGTCCTTGTGAATACGCCAATTGTAATATGTATTAAGTATGGTAAGGTTGTGGCTAATGAATTCAAACGTTCCAACTTAATAATTAAACCCAATTACATATGGTGAGCAATGGAGTTGGTACACATATCCGGTTGGAAAGTAATAACATCATTTAATGCCATATATGCATATAACCTAGGTTAATGTCATCAGCTATGTAATATTAAATGCAAAGAATATTACGTTGGTACTGTAATGTTAATAATAGAATTAAAATTGTTTTTACTTTATGGTAAGGTTAGCGTTTGTACTGTTACATAACTGGCTTTATGTTGATAGGATTTCAAAGTTCTAATCTTTTCACTATAAAAATATCTTAACAAAACATCTTATTATTAATTATTCTACATTTATTAACTAATTTTAATAATATAATTATTTTTTTTTTATAATGAATTGATACTATTTTTTGTTTTTTTCTAATTTTATATATATATATATATAATAAATCGATATTTTTATTTTTAATTTTTTTTTATCTGAAATTTATATTTATATCTATTTTTCTTTTCAATAAATATTTGGGTTTTAAATTTTATTATTTTTTATGTAAGTTTTTACGAATTTTAAATACAAAAATATATTTTTTAAGAAATAGTAAGGTAATTTTTTAAAATAAAGTAATTAATGAAATCATCTATATATTCATTTATAGATTTTAAAATAAATAGTTAGTTAAATCTAGTTTAAATGTTTAGGGAAACTATTTTTAACCTCATTACTCAATTCAATTGTATTTTTATTTTGCTAGTACAAATTTCTATTCGAAAAACAAGAATTTAAACATCTATATAAAATAGATATTAGAAAATAAGTATGGATAATATATTATGCTTCTAGGTTCCCAAATAAACTTGTCTAAAAGGCTCATCTTGATTAGAGATAACATTAATACAATTAAAAAATAAAACCAATCCTAGAAAACTAGGTAGAGCAAAAATTATGACTCACTAACATACACGTTTTTGTAAGATTGTTTTTTCCAAAATGAAAACTAAAACTAATTGAACTAAAAAACTAGAAAACTCATGTAAACATGTACTGAAAGAGAAGAAACTTTGCACACCATCCATAGAAACATGAAGTTACAATTATAGAAGAATAGAGTTTGAGAAAGTCTCTATTGGTATATCAATGGAGTGGTCTTTGGAAGCATGTATAGATTCTGAAGACAGGATCCTAGCATGGTTCTCATACAACCATTTATAGACCATGAGAGGCACCTATCCTTTCTTTTCCAACTTGTCAAGATACATGCAAGGTTTTTATTGTTCTACCTCTAGACAAGTGAATGCATGCACTACTAACAACTTTGTAGGTTAATACAATTCCAATGTCCTGAAAATTTTGATTTCCTAAATGTGAATTGAGCTGATGTCCAAAATAAAATCCTTAACTTCAGTAAGGAGAGGCTCGTTTGGGCAGAATCACGTTCTATTTTTACCTCCTCTTCCAATAATTCCAATTTTTTTCTTCTTGAAAGAGAAAGAGTGTGATGGAAGTTCTAAGCGATATCCATCGTAATAAGCTTAGCCCCCATACAAAAAGTTGGAGGTTGTCCCCAACAAGATGGAATTTGATTCATGATGATAAGTATTGACCAATGGCATCAAAATTCAGCATGGAGGAAGGAGGGATTGTAAGAGCTACAGAAGGTTGAATCATGTATAATAAAAAAGATTAAGCCTAAGTAAATTGTTAACCCCTGCATTAAACTAGAAAGGGTAGATTTCACACATCACTGCCAAGAAAAGTATTGTTACCTAATCATAGAATTAGTTTTAGGCACAAGCATAATCATGGAGGGATTTGATGCTTCTGCATCAATGAAAGCCTTGAGTGAGTAGAGTTTTCCATTATTACCCATTTGTTGATGGTCTTGGACCTACCAACATTTAGGGGATCTCCACGATATGAAGTCCCAAATAGACCTCACACCATTTGGAGTATGATTCCCAACAGTGGGTGGTAATGTTATGCCTTGGCAATGGAAATGTGCAGAGGGAAGTGTGATAACTTTGAATGAGAGCAAGTGTGTGACCCTGTGGAGAGTCAGGTGTGATTCATGAAGGCTCCAACACACAAAGGGAAAAGGAGGTGCGCCCTTTGGAAACTTGTAATAGTACGCATCTTGAAAGGAACATACGAGCGAAATAACATCACAAACTAATATGCGAAATAGTCCACATGTTAAAGTAATGATTTAATCCAACAACACACATTCAACAAGATTCTTACAAATGCAAACAAAACATTTCATAAGCATGTGTGTAAGTTAAATAACATACATTACCAATACAACAAGAATATTCCTACCATATTAACAACATATGCATGAAAGCATGTTGGCTCTAATTCTATTATTTTAAGTGAAAGTTCCACCATGCATACACCATTGATGACCACTAGCCCCAATAATGGAACATTATAATCAATAACATCTACTCCTCCAAAGAAGTATACTCGCTCTACGCTATGGAGAAGCCAAGGCTCTTCACAATACTCCCAAGCTCTTTCTAAGTCTAAACCTAGCCAAGCGCTTGGCTCCCGAAAGCATGTTCTATGAGTTATGAGGTTCTATTTATAATGAGGGGGGTTGACTCTTAAACTTCCCTTTGTGACCTTTTGACTACCCTCATGACTCTTCAACTTCTTTACAAAATGACACATTACATTACATGGTTTCCTTTTATATTCCAATATGGACACTTGCAATTTTACTTATAAGATAGTTAGAAATAATATTACATTTTCCACTTGTACCCATATAAGACAAAATAGGGTAGAGAAAACCCAACAAGACACAACACTATGGTGTTGGAGTTTGGGAGAATTCTAACTCAACAACCTCCACTTGCTGCTTCTTGGTCACGTATTGGTGCCAAGCTTGGTAGTATGTGATGGTGTCCTCAAACTGCTTCACAATGTCTTGCTGGAGCAGACTCTAGCCTCCATGGCATCCAAGTACAGTACATTAGAACTTGTTTCCAACTCATTCTGAATCATGAGCAACATTGTTTTGAATTTGATAGGACCACTGATCAACTTTTTCATGTTGTGTGTGCTCAGCTCCAAGTCTTCCTTGATGGCATTCGATCTTAGTAGCTCCAAGTACTGTTCGACCTCCTATTAGAATAGTTTCTTGGCTTTAGATTAGGTGAGGGAACTGATTAAAAAGATCTAATGTCTTCTCACCAAGACATCCAAACTATTGTACAACTGCCCATATGAGGCATGTATGCTGCCAATGAATGGGGCGAGCTGCTTGTTATTATGAAAAAAACATTCAAACTTTCGCTTTCTCCATCTCTACCTGTGGCTTCATTTTATTTACTAAGTCAAGAGGGGCCCCTTTGAACTATATTATCCACTCTTGTACTATAAAATGCCTCTCCTCTATTTTTTCTCATATTTTAACAATAAAGAACTTTCATCCACCCATATAAATATACCGTATGCACTTTGTGGATTTGGATCTTCCTGCCCTATTTCCACTCAACTTTTATCCTTCTTTGTGAATTTCTATCCTATCCCTTATTTGTGAATTTCTTTCCTATCCCTAGCTCTTCATTATCCTTACATGGTGTGATTTTATTCACCCTTTATTAAACTATAACATGGAATCCTATCCATATCTAACCTTACATCTTGGTTGATGAAACATTTCATTTGTAAGATTGAGCACTCAATATTGGTTTATGGTTTGAATGTGCAATGCAATGTTAACTAACTTGGTCTTCGGACCACAACCTTAATTTATTGTCCCCTCCACCTACCAGAATATCCTTCCTAGTACTGTCTGGTCCATTGCATGCTTGCCACCTACTCCAGGTTACATGGGTGTGTATGTTGATGACCTATTTTGGGATTAGTGAATAATGGAGATTTGTTAAGTGTTTTCAATAACTCAAATGATTTTTTCTTCACTTTAGTTTTTACCTAACCCTAACCCTATCTCATTTCATCATTCTCTTGTTGCATAATGCTTTTATTGGTGGTGTGAGTGTCTACTGCAAGCTAGCCTATGTTAATGACACTATGAATGAAAATTGATGTAGTCCCAGTTCTCCATTGCGAGGTATTCAACCTTCACAGTAATTTTGTAACTTACATGATTTCCTTTGGGTTTATGATTTTTTCTTCTAGATGTGCTTGACATTATTTGGATTTTGTGTTTGTTGACAGGGATTTCTCTTGTAGATTGTTGTGTGATTCGAGCACCTAGAGTGCAAAGTGACATCCTCAGTCATCGCCACTTCGGCCACAACTTTCAGGTCTGTGTCCCATCCTTTAGCTTAGTTTACTTACGTTGATATTTTTATACTTGGTGATGTAACAGGCATCGACTAATTCTGTCCCCAAACGTTCATGTGAAGAAGATAGGGTATCTCTAGGTGATGGTGACAACCCAATGCTTGGTTCCCATGTTGATTCACATTGGATTTACAGGTATGAGTCCACACATGGTGACCCTCTTTCCTACATCTTATTGTGTTACAAAATATATTCCTAAATTTCTTAATGTATGAGCATAGGGTGGGAAGAACGAATAATTGATGGTTAAAATTTTGGGTTTCATTTGTTTTCTTGAGTTGCTATCCTAGTTCCCTATTTTCACTTTAATATTCTCATTCCAGGTTATATGGCATTTCCACGGGGTTTTTCTTGAGACCCTATTCCTAGATTCTTTTGGCGAGGAGGAAAATACTACATTCTGGTGTGTAGATGTTAACCTTGGTTGGGGTTTCCATCATTTCAAAGCAACTAGTCCGTAATTCCTCCATCAATTATTTTCTAAGATCTATTCTCGCTACTGTCTGGGAAGATTTTATAACTTATCTATATGTCCATGATGACTAGAAAGGCTTTATTTTTCTCTTGTACAAGGTTGGTTATTTATGTTATTCTCCTAACATTATACCGTGACATCTCAAAGTATATCTCAGTCATAGTGCTACCTTAGTGACATGCTTAGATCTATCATAGGGTTTTTATGTACCACTGTATGAAAAATTTCATTGGAGATTTAATATATATTATATGTGAAAAATTCTATTACATTGAGTCTGCTAATTGTTTTGTTCTTTAGAAATTATTCCATGGTTGCCCATGTTCTTTTGATGGTTCAAATTTCTCATCGGGAGCTGCACAAGTTGGCAAATCATGGGCTTTTATACCTCACTAATTTTTCTTTAATTGCGTTTATACTAGAGTCCTTTCATTACTGTAGTTTGTGGTGACTATGACTATTCCTTTCATTGATTATATTCATCATTATAATTGAATTAATCAGTAAGAACTTAAAAGAGAAATCTAGATACTTTAGATTTCAGTTTATGATCCTATTTGTATGGTTTTCTCTATTAAATTTTACTCCGTGACTAGCTTTCCAATGTACCTACATGCATGTCAATTTTAGGCTTAATATCTTCTCTCTTATTGCATGGTCTCATGACTATTTATTCAAATATATTCCAAATTATATTCGATGCTTGATTTTGTGATATATTTTTTGTTAAATGAGCTTCTACCTGCAATAGAAAATACTTCAGTATGGAATTATTCCTTTACCTAGTACTTAATATATCAATCGTGTACAAAGTGGTTAGAATTAGTAGTACAAAATCACATAGTTCCGACATATAAGCATATGAGTAGATATTTTAATGATTTTTTATATCACAGGTTCTCATTTATTCATTTTCACTCTATGGGGTGTTGTATGTTTAGGAGATTGATTTTCAATATTTTATTTTAGCCAGTCCTATACATCTCATTCAAGCTGTATTTGGTAATTCAAGATTGAAATGGTTATTTCTTTTTGTTTTCTGTTGTCTCATTTATAATATTCTCAGATAATCTTTCTTATATGTCTATGCTGCATGCTTGGTAATTTGTTACTCGTTAAATATCTGGTTTTTCTCAGTTCCTCTACATGCATGTCGTCAACACATATTGGGGATGCTCAAGGAAGGGAACTTAGGCTTCTACAGTGACTTCATGTACCCATTTTATCTACCCTTTTTGCAACTCCTATAGTATCTAAATATCTTCCTCTAGAGCATTTAAATGGAGAAAACTATATTTCTAGTTCTAATACTCTAGCATGATCCTCACTTATAATACCAACCCAACACTAACAATAGAAATGATAGAAACCTTGTACTTCATATAACAGATAGAATTAATCTAATTCCTTAGGTTTCACATAACTAGACAACATCAAAATCCATTCACGATATATAACCAACCTTCCTTTCTTTCAATGGATAGTAACGATTATACTAGTTCATTGATCCATGAGATTGTTCTAAAGTTTATCACAACAATTTATACTTACACACTGTTGGGTAGCGCAAGCCCCGCAGAACAAGTATGGGGTGCGAAGTTCGAAATTGTGGGTAATATTAGGATAAAAGACTTCGTAGGAAGCACAGAGCGTGAACTATAGGAGGTTGAGTCAAAGGGTAGTCTACCCAAAAATAATGTAAAGAAATTGTAATAGAGTCGACCCGCGGAGGGATCGCGGGCCAAGGGAAAGTAAAAATATAGCGTGGCTCTATGAGGGAAGAGTAATTCTTTTGGAAGATGAAATGTAATGGGTTCTTAAAGGAAATATCTTGAAAGCGTTTGTGAGTTTGAATCGAGGGAGTAGGATAGAAGGTAGAGGCTCTGCAGTTATGTGCACAGAGGCCTGTAAAGTTCGCAACTGTATGCACGAACCCCTGTAGCTGAGTGGATCTGGATGTATTGTTAAGGATTGGTAATAAAGATAAGTTTCCTTTGAATTCTGTGTTAATTGCGACTTTACTCTTTTATGATAAATGAACTATTATGATTTCTGCATTTGCTACAGTTGAATACATGTGAACTGGGTTAACCTTGATGCGTAAAGTAACCAAGGTAGTAAATGTTTGCTTAAAGACTACTTTAACTAGATCAAGCTAGTAATAAGTGATTCTATCTGTAATAAGCGCGATAGAGGTATTCCGATTTGTGTTGATCTGACGCAGCGTGAGGTTGCAAAACAGTGCGCGAGACCAAAACCATATCCAAGACATCCCCAAGGTGTGGAAACCTAGTTCCAGCACCCTGTTGAGGGCCCGGAAATCGGGTCGACAACAAGGGGGATACCCACCCAGTCCGGAACTTGGTTGGTAGCTCCTTATCCGTTTGGTATAGCGGGTCCGACTAGGGATAATGGGACCAGTTTCCCAATCTAAGGGGTGTGTGTGTGTGTAGAGTTTGATGATGCTGATATAGAAGTATATCTTTAAGCTAATTTAATTCTAACTTCTAAACTGACTCTATGCTATTGTAATCTAATAAAAACAACACATCTAATCTACGCTAACCCGGGGTAGATTTCCTCTATTATGCGATCTAAAAATATTTCGAACAATAACTGGTAATAAAGATCATTCAGCTATCATAAGAATAGAAATCAATTAAGATAAACCATTCTGCATAAAAAGTTAGACAAAACAGTTGTGAACAGCATATCGCATAATAAGTTATTCATATGTCAAGCACAAATAAATGAATCCACCGTACAGAAGTGCCAAATGGTAACCCACACATTCATACATTAACATACAAACAACTCAGCTGCATATCACTCTAAGAGTATAAGCATAAATTGGTCAAGAGATGAAAGTACCATTTATGACTGATTTCACTCATAAACTTCAAGCAATAACGATTTATCTCTACTTGTTCTAATATCTACTAAGAGTACAGAAGTGCAACATCAGTAGTAGACATTAAAATGCAAACATAAATAAATCTTGATCCATCCATTCATCAAAAACCCCCTCTGAGGGTGCAAAAGTGCATGTTCTGAGGACAAGTTTTTTGAAAAATTTCCGGACCCTTCTCCAAATGCCATGAGAAGGGTTAAATACTACTAACTAATTAATCTTAATTACACAAATTTAGGAAACGGCTTCAAATGACCGCCCTTTTACTAAAACAAATTTATTTCTAAAAATTGAATCTAATTTCTAACCGTTTCTGTATATGCTCCTTAGTGCTGTAAGCAATGCAACGTTCACCTGGAAAGAGTCGGCTGGTCGTCTTTTCCTTTCGTTTGAGCGATAAAAGTAGAAATAACAAGAGCTAGCACCTCTTTCTGACAAACTAGGAGATATTTTTGAAAATCTTCCTCTAGCTAGGTGTATTCGCTATGTGTATACTTAGTGTAACCCAGATTTCTTTCAAACTGATTGTGTTGTTGCTATTTCAGTTTCCAGCCGTGCGAATGACTCAATGAGTTAGGGATTTCGTTGCCTGAACAATCTTCTGTATTGAAACTTGCTTCCGTTCTTTATTCCAGACTTTTCTAGAGCGTCTTCCCTCTTTAGCGTTTTTCTTTTTGCTTTACCCAGTCTGAGCTTCAGGATCTTTTGCAAACATGCTGCTTTTGTGCGCCTTTGACTCTGAGTCTTGGATAGTCTATTTCCATCAGTATCTGTTGAGTGATACTCTGGAATCCACGGTCCTGCTGCATGCGGCAACCATTTGCAAAGGCATCTCCTCTCTGTTCTCCTAGTATTGGCGCTTTCCCTTTCTCCTTAGATGTTTCCTGCATATTGATTTATATTAGTTGCTGCCTTATAGTTTACGCAAAGGAAAAGAAGAATTACGAAAAGATTGACATGAAAGCATTAAGTTCTAATGAATGAATAATCACGACACTCATAATGACTTGACTCTTCGAAAAATGCAACACAATCATTCTTGGATACTCACGCGTACAATCATTAATTTCCCGTAAGGTGCACGCTCAATTTTGGGTTTACAGACTATGTCGAGGAAATCTTGCGATGAGTGGTTCTGCGATTCGCATCGCAGTATCGAGGATTGTGATGTCAAGAAGTGTCATCGCAGGAATTGATAGTCTCATTCATCGCAGATCGCAAATCGCAAGATCGCAGATCGCGAGATTGCGTTCTTCATTTAATCACTGTGTGCTGCTTATGCGATGTTGCGATATGTGATGTCGCATATCGGCCGTCGGCGATTCCTTCAGATTTTTCATTTAAGGGCGCTTTCAATATATGCGATGCAATGAATTTCACGTCACTTCTTCATAGCTTATTTATGCGCATAGGAAACGCTTCACTCTCTCTTCGCGATGCGATCTAGCTTTAGGGAGTTAAAATACAAAAAATTTGATAAAAATATTTTTTGGATTTTTTGCTAAGGGTCCCCCTTTGCTTGGTGTTATTTCTAATATCAAACAAAGAGGGGGGTTGTTGGTGACCACAACAATGGCAATTCACTGTGAAGAACCAGTTATCTCTGCTTTTCTATTGAATTTCCACTTCCGAAACAGAAAAATTTTCGTATGTCTAAATTTTGTTATGGACAGATAGAGTACGTTACCCCTTATCCTGTCAACGATGCTTTGCCTCAACCCTTTCATATTCCAATTGTCTGCTTCCTCAGGCTTAGTTCTTGCATTCATACCAGACATTACTTGGTCTTATTAAAGATAAAATAAGGTCTTCTCTGCGTACTGGCTTTCTAAAATATGCTCATTTGTCGTAGGTAGAGCCTCTGCTGCCCGCAAGCGTCCATAGCCTCAACAGGGTTACCATGTTATCCAGCAATGATCCTTTTTCCTGCTTGAGGTTATTTACAACATTTCAGAGAAAAATCCTTTTTGACACTTTTCCCTTTTTTATTCTCTAAAGAACAATGTCTTGGTTTGGTGGCCAAATTATGACACAGTCATTCACTTGATTTACACTTTTGCTGAACAAGTTGGGTCGTGATGAGACCCCTTGTCTTTTGATTGCAACAATCTTGAGTCGTTGCCCTGTTTTGATAGACAGTATTGGCAAAGTCAGCAATTTATAATATCTGTGATCATGATAAGCCGGCTCGTGATGAGACCTCTTATTCTTTGAGATATAGTGTTTTCTCGGATTGTTCCTTTGAATGCTGCGATTTCCTTTAGCAGGGAGGAAGTCATTGTTTTTCCTTAAGAAAGCTCTGGATGACAATAATAGAGTTTGAAAACAATAGCTTTACAGAGAATATTTATTTTATTATTGATGATACCTTTCATTGTGCTGATATGAAACAATTTTTTACCAAAGGTTGCTTTCATAAAAGTTTTTCTTTTAAGGTTGAAACTAACATCATATTCAGGCTAAAGTTAACTCTACTTGTCAATAATAAAAATCAGATTTTTCGAAAAGTTTTTCTATTTGTACAAGAGAAATCAAAATCTGATAGAGAATAGGTGTGCTCTTTCATGAATCCTTTTTGATGATCATTTACAACCGGTTTTATTTATAAGAAAGAGAAAAAGAAATAAAAAATAAAACTATCCTACAAAAATAGAAGAATGATCTTCTATGGAAAATACATTTTACGAATCTGTCCATTCACAGGCAAAGAATCTCTTCTACGTGCCAAATCCTGCAACACAAACGTCGATGGGCCTATGACTTCTACAATCTGAAAAGGACCAAGCCACAGCTTCTGAAATTTCGTATGTTTGCCCTTTTCTTCATGAGCCTTATCCCATTTTAAAACTAAATCTCCCATCTGAAAGTTTTTTCTGGTCATTATGCTTGAGTCAAAAGAGGATTTTATTAGCGCTTGGTGGTGAGCATGGGTTTTCTTAGCTTGTTCTCGTCGTTCTTCTAGTTTGATTATTTCCATTTGTCTCAGTTGTAAGGAGGAAGTAGATACTTCATCGATTTATTGTACTAAAGACAAAGAGGGAATGACTAAGTGAGTTGGAAGAACCACTTCTTTCCCATAAACTAAATTAAAGGGAGAAGGGCCGATTGAAGCTTTCTTCGTAATTCTATCTGCCCATAAAGCATTTACCAGCGCTTTGTGCCAATTCTTTTGGTTTTGGTCGACTGTTTTTTTAATAATCATGATTAGGTTTTTGTTTGTTGATTCAGCCAACCCATTACCTTGTGGATAGTAGTTGGCAGAATACTTCAGTTTGAACGCTCTTTTAAGTGCAAACTCAGTCATTGTATTTCCAGAAAAGTATGAGGCATTATCAAACATTAAGGCTGTTGGCAATCCAAACCTAGTGATGATAAATTGATCTATGAATTCAATAATGTTTTCAGAATTAGCTGTCTTGAGAGGAACTGCTTCTACCCATTTAGTAAAATAATCTGTTGTCGTGAGGATATACCTTTGTTGCTTAGAAGAGTGAGGAACGATCTCACCTATTATGTCCAAGCCCCATTGGCTGAATGGTTGCTCGATGTTAACCGGCTGCAGTGGCATGGACGATTTCTTTTGTCTCCCTGCAGCAGTCTGGCAGACTTGGCATTTCCTTACGTAATTGTATGAGTCTTTGAACAGCGTGGGCCAATAATATCCTGCACGTAAAATTTTATGTGCAGTAGCTTCTCCAGCATAGTGTCCACCTGCTGGTCCATCGTGGAGTTCCTGCAAAACCTTTTCGGCTTCAGTTTTCTCAAGACACCTAAGAAGTACATAATCGTAATTCCTTTTAAACAGAACATCATTTATGAGCTGGTATTGTTTAGCTTTCAATCTCAGAGCTCTTTTCTTGGTGTGGTCCAGGTGTGATGGAGCATACCCGTTCTTAAGATAATAAATGGTGTCAGCATATAAGGATTTTGCGTCGTTTAGGCTTACCTCATACATATGTACCTCTTCAGATGAGTTCTCAGGAATTTGCGATGCTCCAGCTAACATCTTGCAGAAGCCTTGACCTCTTACGATGTTTGCTGGCTTGATCTCAAGATCATATTCTTGTGAGGCGGTAATCCAATTTGCTCTCTTTTCACCCACATCCTTCTGTATCAGAAGGTTTCTTACCACTGGAAACGGCACTGACTTTGGTATGGGCTTTAAGTAAAAAAGGTCTGAAATATTTGATCGCTTTGAAAATAGCATATGCCTGTTTCTCCACGTCTGAATAATTGACTTCAGCACCTTGTAAGTTCGAGCTAAAAAATGCGATTGGAGCTTCCGCCTTCTCTTGATTTGCTTGAGTTAAAATCGCGGCATAAGATTTCTCTGAGGCAAATGTGTATAAGATAAAAGATTCTGAAAAATTTGGGGTCGCTAAAGATGGAGCGTTGATGATAGCTTGTTTGATCAAGTTGAATGCTTCATGCTCGTCTTGACCCCATTTAAAATTTGAATTCTTTTTTATCATATTTTGTAAGGGAGAAATAATACGTGAAAAATCCGGGACGAACCTTTTTACAAAATTGATTTGACCAAGGAAAGATTGCATGGCCTTTTTTTTATGGGGCATGGATATTTCGGAAATTTCTTTGATTCTGTCAGGTTCAATGTGAATACTGGACTTTGACACTATGAATCCTAGCAATTTCCCTTCACTTAATGCGAAAAAATATTTCTTTGGGTTAAGTGAAATCCCATACCTTAAACATCTTTGAAAGATTTGTTTCAAGTCTTTGAGATGGTCACTTCGCTTCATGGAGTACACTGTTATATCATCCAAGTAAATCACTACAGATTTATTGACTAATCCTTTAAATGCGATGTCCATGGCTCTCTGAAAGGTAGCGCCGGCATTGATCAGACCAAATGGCATCTTTCGATATGCATATGTGCCCCATTTAGTTCCGAATGTGGTTTTTAACTGATCATCGGGATGTACCAGCACTTGATTGTATCCTGAAAATCCATCCAGAAAAGACATTAATTCTGAGCCTGCTACTGCCTGTAATATTTGCTCCATAGGTGGGAGGGGAAAATTGTCTTTTTGACAGGCTTTGTTGAGATTCCGTAAATCGATACAGATCCTAATATCTCCATTTTTCTTTCTAACGGGCACCATATTGGATACCAATTTGGAATGTCTGACGGGGAAAATTATTCTGGCTCTCAACAACTTATTTAACTCAGTTTTTATCTGATTTTCTAAGTTGGGGTGGATTTTTCTGAGTTTCTGCTAGACAGGTTTTTCATTGTCAATCATAGGGATAGTGTGTTGAATGATAGAAGTGTTGTATGTCTTTAGCTCATCGTAATTCCAGGAAAAAACGTTTTTGTATTGTCTCAGAAGACGGATATATGCTGATTTTTCTTCAGGGGTTAGGACGTGGCCTAGATTAACGTTTTGTGGCTTCTCATCGGTTCCTAGGTTCATTATTTCATAGTTTAGAGTCGAGCTGTAGAGTTTAGATTTGGCAGACCTTTTAAACCGACTTTTTAGATCATATAAGTCTTCTAACTTAACCACTGATTTAGGTATAGCATTATCAGTGCTATTTTGATGTATTTGGTGATCATGATGGTCTTCGTCAATTATTTGGTTTGAGTAGGATCCTTCAGAAGTGAGGAAGTTTACAATGTCAGGATCGTCGTTGAATACTCTCCAGTTGGTGATGTTGTCAAGGATGGATGGTCTAAAGATTAATTCTATTGAGAATCTATCTGGACTAAAATCTTCGGAGGGAATAAGTCTACAGGCTACGTTAGCTAACAGGTCTACGCTCGCATTTTGGAGTCTTGGGATTGACGAAATATTGAATGCTATGGAATATGCAGTTAGATCTTGTACTAAAGATTGATAGTGCTTCAAATGACTTGATAGGCAATGTATGGTGTTACGTACCTGCTTGACGACATCTCAGAGTCTCCAAAAACTTGAAGATACTTAACGTTCAATCCGATTGCTTTGTATAGGCCTTGCACCAAGGCCTCGTATTCCGCTGTATTGTTTGTGCAATCGAACTCAAGTCTGCACGTAAGCATGGTCTTATTTCCGTCTGGGCTAATCAGAACGCATCCTGCTCCTGCTCCCTCGTTAGATTTGGAGCCATCAAAATATAATTTCCAAAACAAAGATGTATTTACAGGGTTATCTAAAAAATTAACACATTTTGAATTATCAGTTTGGGAAAAATTTTCAACTTGGAACAAAACTTAATTTTCTAAGTAAGGTGAGGTATGAGCATTGAAATTGCCGAGGAAAGAATCTACCGAGTAATTGCCTATGATACTGTTTTTGTATGCTATTGCTTCATTCTCTCCTTCCAATTCCGTCACGATGTATTTTTGGTGCAACTCTCATTCAACCTTTATTTGATTCGGTTTACCGTTGTAGGGTAACCACATGTGCGACCAGTCGGTTGAGAAATATCCGTAGAGTTTTTCGGACCAATCCCTGCTAAGAATCAAACCATAGAATTCAGGGATATCAGCTACTAGAATGTCGATAACCTGGCATACCTTCGGGTTAGACGACAATCTTATGGTCACTTGATTAAGTTCACCAATCACTTCGAATTGAGATCAATCAAGTTGAACTATGCGCACTACGGATTTTTGTAGTTGAACATTCAATTTGGCACATATTGATCTGGGTAAAATATTCGTTGAAGCACCAGAATGAACCAAGCAATTGTGCACGTTTTTATTGAAAATTTCATAAGTGAGAAGAAAAGGAGGAGTATGAGATCTTGATCTTCCTCCAATCAAGGCGATGTCATTTGGATCAATCTTATTGATCGTGTTGGTTGGAGGTCTTCCCATGTTGTGGGAAGCTACGGCTGTAGGTAAGGATGTAGTAGGCACGACATGTAATTCCTTCATCATTATTTTCTGTTGATGTTTAAATTTGCTCAACCCGTAAAGAGTGATATTAGACCTAGTCTTTTTCATGTCATCGATAATGTTATACTCCATTTCATCCGACACTATCAGTGTTGTTGATGGAGGTGCTTGATCTGATTGGACTGGGCTAAATTGGGTCGCTCTAGCGGTTGTTTTCTTTGTTGCAACCTTATCTTTTGTTGCAGGGCTTGCGCCCTTCTGTTTGGGGGTAGTTTGGGGAGGATCAAGTTGATTTTTGCTTCGTGTGCTAACCGGGAGTGCTTCTTGATCTTCTTCTTGTGGGAGGATGAAATCCCACATTCCTTGTAGTTCCACAACTTCTTCATCATCGGTCTGCCCTTCAGTGGTATTCTCTTCTTCTTGTTCTTCTTCAGATTCGACGTTTGAGACAGCATTGGGTGGTCTGACATCCATGGGAGGATTTCTTTTAAAAGCTCTGTAGGGCTTTTTTGAAGAAGTTTCTGCTACTTGTTTTTTTATGTCAATCATCTCATTGGACATGGCCTTTAACACTTTTTGTAATCCTTCCAAATCGAAAGGATCTTTCGTTTGTTTCTTCTTGGTGTCTTCTTTGAAAGAGATTTTCTTAGATTTGCGTTCTTCTATTGCAGATCTCTTTTCTAGGGCCACTACGCGTTTTTCTACTACTAACGCCTCTGTCAAGTTTTCAACTAAGGTCGTCTTGTTTTCCCTATCTACAAAGATAGCCAAGTTTGATGGTAAGGCCATGATATACCATTCACATCTTACTTCCTCGCTGGGTTGAGAAGCAGCGGGAATTTTGTTGAGGATCTTATTGAACCGTAAATTGAAATCTTTAATGGGTTCTCTAGCCTCAGCTTTAAGATTGGATAGGTCATTGATCAATGTCGTTGTTGATCTGTCATCAACAAACTTGGTAAGGAATTGACTCTGAAAAATGTCCCAGCTTGTGATAGACCTGGAAGGTAACGAAAAGTACCATGACCCGGCTGTTCCCTGCATTGTATAGGGAAAAAGCCGGACAACAGCATCTTCGTTGGTAACTCCATTGAGATTAACAGAAAGCATGAAATTATTGATATGCTCTTCAGCTAGCATGCTTGTTTCTGGATTGAATTTAGGTAGCCATTTCTCACGATGGGCCGGTATTGGGCTCAGTGGTGGAGGCCTTAAAACCGCCCCAGGGTTGTTCCATGGAGACTGGGCCATTGTTGAGCTGCTAGTTAATGAAAGTGCAGGGGATGATCCCTGATGCTGAGAAGATGAAGATATTATGATCTTTGATGATTGAAGAGGAAGGGTTGTGGAAGATGGATGAGTGATTTGGGATGAAGATGTGGGTGGTTGACTTCGTGGTGAGGGAGTTGAAATGGACGAAGTAGATGAAAGAGTCTCACTGTCAGACTCTGGTGGTGTTTTTCTTGCTCTTTTCCTAGTGGGGAGAGGAAGTTCAGTTGGCTGGATGCCAAACCTTTCACTCTTCAATCTAGTCAGGGGATGAGCAGCATTGTATTGCGAAGTCACGCTGCTTTGAGATTTATCAGACCACTGATTGAAAATAGAGAATCCCTAGAGTTTACGAATCAGAGTTTGAATTTCAGGGGGTTCAATGATAAGTTGGTCTGATATATTGGGGTATGTAGCAGTGGTGGATACTCGAGCGACTTCTAACTCCGGGTTTAACCGTACTGGAGAAGTCGGGGGAGTTGATGAGGGCGATTTACTCTCAGAATGGTATTTAGATTTTGATTTAGGTGCCATTCATAGTTCGTGCCCTCCTTCTAGCGCCAAATATGTTGAGGGCCCGGAAATCAGGTCGACAACAAGGGGGATACCCACCTGGTCCGGAACTTGGTTGGCAGCTCCTTATCCGTTTGGTATAGCAGGTCCGACTGGGGATAATGGGACCAGTTTCCCAATCTAAGGGGTGTGTGTGTGTGTAGAGTTTGATGATGCTGATATAGAAGTATATTTTTAAGCTAATTTAATTCTAACTTCTAAACTGACTCTATGCTATTGTAATCTAATAAAAACAACACATCTAATCTACACTAACCCGGGGTAGATTTCCTCTATTATGCGATCTAAAAAGATTTCGAACAATAACTGGTAATAAAGATCATTCAGCTATCATAAGAATAGAAATCAATTAAGATAAACCATTCTGCATAAAAAGTTAGACAAAACAGTTGTGAACAGCATATCGCATAATAAGTTATTCATATGTCAAGCACAAATAAATGACTCCACCGTACAGAAGTGCCAAATGGTAACCCACACATTCATACATTAACATACAAACAACTCAGCTGCATATCACTCTAAGAATATAAGCAGAAATTGGTCAAGAGATAAAAGTACCATTTATGACTGATTTCACTCATAAACTTCAAGCAATAACGATTTATCTCTACTTGTTATAATATCTACTAAGAGTACAGAAGTGCAACATCAGTAGCAGACATTAAAATGAAAACATAAATACATCTTGATCCATCCATTCATCAAAAACCCCCTCCGAGGGTGCAAAAGTGCATGTTCTGAGGACAAGTTTTTTGACAAATTTCCGGACCCTTCTCCAAATGCCATGAGAAGGGTTAAATACTACTAACTAATTAATCTTAATTACACAAATTTAGGAAACGGCTTCAAATGACTGCCCTTTTACTAAAACAAATTTATTTCTAAAAATTGAATCTAATTTCTAACCGTTTCTGTATCTGCTCCTTAGTGTTGTAAGCAATGCAACGTTCGCCTGGAAAGAGTCAGCTGGTTGTCTTTTCCTTTCGTTTGAGCGATAAAAGTATAAATAAAAGGAGCTGGCACCTCTTTCTGACAAACTAGGAGATATTTTTGAAAATGTTTCTCTGGCTGGGTTTATTCGCTGTGTGTATACTTAGTGTAACCTAGATTTCTTTCAAACTGATTGTGCTGTTGCTATTTCGGTTTCTGGCTGTGCGAATGACTCAATGAGTTAGGGATTTCGTTGCCTAAACAATCTTCTGTATTGAAACTTGCTTCCGTTCTTTGTTCTAGGCTTTTCTGGAGCGTCTTCCCTCTTTAGCATTTTTCTTTTTGCTTTACCTAGTCTGAGCTTCAGGATCTTTTGCAAACATGCTGCTTTTGTGCGCCTTTAACTCTGAGTCTTGGATAGTCTATTTCCATCAGTATCTGTTGAGTGATACTCTGGAATCCATGGTCCTGCTGCATGCGGCAACCATTTGCGAAGGCATCTCCTTTCTGTTCTCCTAGTATTGGCGCTTTCCCTTTCTCCTTAGATGTTTCCTGCATATTGATTTATATTAGTTGCTGCCTTACAGTTTACGCAAAGGAAAAGAAGAATTACGAAAATATTGACATGAAAGCATTAAGTTCTAATGAATGCATAATCACGACACTCATAATGACTTGACTCTTCGAAAAACGCAACACAATCATTCTTGTATACTCAGGCGTACAATCATTAATTTCCCGTAAGGTGCGCGCTCAATTTTGGGTTTACAGACTATGTCGAGGAAATCTTGCGATGAGTGGTTCTGTGATTCGCATCGCAGTATCGAGGATTGTGATGTCAAGAAGTGTCATTGCAGGAATTGATAGTCTCATTCATCGCAGATCGCAAATCGCAAGATCGCAGATCGCGAGATCGCGTTTTTCATTTAATCACTGTGTGCTGCTTATGCGATGTTGCGATATGCGACGTCGCATATCGACCGTCGGCGATTCCTTCAGATTTTTCATTTAAGGGCGCTTTCAATATATGTGATGCGATGAATTTCGCGTCGCTTCTTCGAAGCTTATTTATGCGCATAGGAAACGATTCACTCTCTCTTCGCGATGCGATCTAGCTTTAGGGAGTTAAAATACAAAAATTTTGATAAAAATATTTTTTGGATTTTTTGCTAAGGGTCCCCCTTTTCTTGGTGTTATTGCTAATATCAAACAAAGAGGGGGGTTGTTGGTGACCACAACACACCCTCCCCTACTACCTCGGGTGAGACCTCAATCCACGCTTCGCAGACTGTTGCCGAAAGGGCCGGTAGCTACAGGATTTTTTTGGCTAAATAATTCTTCTAAACCCAGGTTAGGCCCCAATAAGCCAACAAATGGTTCTGTTTCCGAGACCGGGATCTGCCTAAGGGGTGTCTGATGTGAAAGGTGGGGACGTTAGAGAAAAGAGCGACGAAAGATCAGGACGATGGTAATGCGAGTGCCATCCAGTTACCAGTATTCAAAGGAGTAGGCAGTGAAGATCTGTGAAAGTTTTGGTTTGTATTGAATTCAGTATGGAACACGCAACAGATAACAGATGATAATATCAAGAAAGCCCTCTTAGTTAGCACACTACAGGACCAAGTGCTAACATGGTATATGAATTATTCAGGCACCAACGCAATGACGGGGATAGCCGACATCCACATGGAATTAAAAAGGAGTTCAGTCGGCCAAAATCGGAATCGCAGTCTCTCGTGGGATTCAAAGAGATCATAATGATGCCCAGTGAGACCCCGTGGGATCTGGATCAAAGGTTAAAAAGCACTATTCGTGAGGCCAACATGACCTTTATGGATGCATAGCACTACGCTTGGTTCATTGCATCACTAATTCCATATCTGAAATCGGCTTTGTCACAACAAAAGATCTCAACCAAAGCAGAAGTGCTGGAGGTAGCAATGCAGCTGCACGAAACATTGGTATAGGACCCAGGGTTGGGAGTTCAGTAAATCCAAGCACAGGTCCAAAGTTTGTGTTTGGGAATATAGAAGTTAAAATAAGACCAGGCACAGGAAGTTCGAGAAGAATTTTGGTGCATCAAGTTTAAGGGCCAGGGACATGACAAAGACCATTTTCCAGTCACGGTGAGTCTTGTGGTCATAGGGGGACCAGCACCATTATGACCAGAGGCACAGGCAGGGCCGAGTGTGATTGCCCCACTCTGGTGCGCAATTTGTCAAGTAGGAGGAAAACACAACACGGATAATTGCCAAAATATAATCAGACCCCCCGACAGTTCTTTTGCAACTTTTGTAGATCAGTGGATCACAAGGAAAGGGATTGCTGGATGTTGGTAGATCAGGCATCTGCCTACCGAATGTAGACTAAGGGGCAAGGTCAAAACCCAAGTGCAACATTTGTGCGCAGTGGATTCCAAGGACGGGGTCGAGGACAGGCTAGAATTGGACTAGGAAGGAGTCGAGGACAGCTAATTCGTTACAATTGTGGAGGACCAGGACATTATGCATGGGATTGCACAAATCCAACTCGAATATCATGTCCCTATTGCGAGCAATTCGACCATGAACTGCTAGATTTCCCTATGCTGCTAGCACAGATTCATGAAAAAAGGACAGCACCTCCTACGACGACACAGAATGTGCAGATGATAAGGGCTGAACCATGTGATGAAGAACCTAAAGTAAATATGGTACTAAGGGGAAATGCAACCTTAGAAGGGGATTAGTCTGAGCCATATAAAGGTCCCTCGATGTTGACAATTTTTCTAGAAACCTGCATCAAGTTACTTCACGATAATAGGGCAATGAATGGAATGCAGGAGGTAATTAACAGATACACAGGATGGGGAGAAACTTGCATAATCCGACAAATGGGGAACCATACATCACTGATCGGACAAGAAATGTGATTAACAGCATGGATTGGTGACCATGAGATAGATTAGGTCATTCTGGACCTCGGTTTGGATGCAAACATCTTGCCTAGGTAGACGTGGGAGCGTATCGGAAAGCCCCCACTTTAATGGTCTCCAATCCAATTATAGATTGAAAATCAGTAGAAGATCTTGCCCATGGGTAGGCTGCGAGGAATCACCGTAGACCTGGATGGTGCGAGCACTAGAATGGACATTGAAGTTATTGAGATAGTGGATGAAAAAACCCTGTACCCATGTTGTTGGGAATAGACTGGGTCATCGACATGAATGGGATTATTAATCTCAAGCAAAAGAAGATTATATTTGAGAAAAATTCGTGCCACATAGTTTTTCCACTAAATCCAACCGAGGGACCCCACTACACAAAACTTGTGCGCAACGACGAGCAGGACAAAGCATTGGATTGCTTCTACCAAATTGCTGCATAAAGGCCAATAAAGGGTAAGGTAATGGAGGAATGGAGAATTTCGTAGGGTTACGTAGAACCATACACCAATGATTCGGAGGAAGAAGACGAGCAATGGAGGAATAGAATGAACGAGGAAACTACTTTAAACTACAATATGCTGACAAAATCTGTGTACTGCATTAATGCTCAGGACCGTGAGCTACCGGTGTATGAGGGGCTCACAATAGTTAATGTATTCTTGGAGAAGTTTGAGAATGCAGTACCAGAGTACCAACGGTTTGATGCGCTCAAATGGGCATTGCGCACGACACCGGTGCAATGGTGGGGTGCCCATGAAGAAACCTTTGCAGATTGGTGAAGTTGTAAGTGCATGATGCATATATGATTTGGGAAGCCAGCGCTCCAACCAACGAATAAATATGATGGATGAGATAATCTGGACATACACCTGAGCAAATGGACCAAAGCCTATGGCGAGGAGCCGCAACCAAAATAGGGTTGTTTTCAGTATATGGTGATGCCATTTGGGCTAAAGAACACACCGAAGAATATTTTCTCACATTGTAGTAGTTGCATTCAAGGAATTTATACATAAATTCTTGGAAGTCTATCTTGACGATTATGATGTCTTTGGCCTGGTTAAGAAACATACTGAGAGCTTACGATTAATGTTGGATACCTATCATCGACACTAGATTGCACTCAATCTAAAGAAGTGTATGTTCCTTGTTCCTTTCAGGAACTTGCTAGGCCACGTAGTTTGTAAGCAAGGCCTGATGGTGGATTCGACAAAGATCGTTGTCATACTAGGTCTGCAAGCACTACACAGTGTCAAACAGCTACGCGCTACACTGGGACACATGGGGTGCTATCGGAAGTTCATAAAAGGTTACACCTAGATCACAGCTCCAATGGAATAGTTGTTAAAAAAGGATGCCACATATTGCTTGAACGAGAAATGTAACAAAAGCCTGGAATTGTTGAAGGAAAAAATGGCATCTGCCCCTATCTTGATCTTTCCAAAATGGGACATGGAGTTCCATGTGCATGTCAACACATCATTTATCGTGTTAGGAGCAATACTTACATAGGAAGGAGTGGAGGGAGTTGACCACCTGATTACGTTTGCAAGTCGAAGGTTGTCGAAAGCTGAGAAGAATTACTCTACTACAAAGAGAGAGGGATTGCCAATGGTGTGCGCACTCTAGAGGTATCATCAATATTTTCTTGGAGGAAATTTTAAGGTGTATACTGACCACTCTGTGCTAAAATACCTAGTGAATAAGCCTATGTTGAGGGGGTTCATTTTTCGATGGTTGCTATTTTTTTAGGAATATGATTTTGAGGTTGTTGTAAAGCCGGGAAGTTTGAATGCGGGTCTAGACCACTTATCTCAGATTGAGATGGGCGAGGAACCGACGAATCTAGAAGAAGGACTCCCGGACACCCAGTTGTATGCAGTGCGCATTGCAGATGGCCACTTTGAAGATATAATCTATTTTTTGACTACCGGCACTGCGCCGCAGGGGTATTCTATGCAACAGAAGAAGGAATTGGTGACATGAGCAACAAATTTCACTATGATTACCAACCATCTCTACAAGATGGGCCATGATGAAATATTATGCAGATATGTACCAGAGTTTGAGTGAGAACAGATCCTTGCCAAAGCACATGGAGGGGTTGTTGGTGGACATTATGTGGGTTGTGCCACAACCCAGAAGGTTCTTCGCGCCGGATTATGGTGGCCCACCCTACATCAAGATTTAAAAGCATACTATCGGGCCTGCGATGTATGCCAACGAAGGGGAAAGCCGTCGCGAAGGGATGAAATGCCACTTCAGCCATAGGTAACACTACAACCATTTGAGGAATGGGCAATTGACTTCGTCAAGCCTATTGAACCATGAGGGAAGACGGGCGTGCGATATATGATCACTGTGACTAAATACTTGACCTGTTGGGTAGAAGCATAGCCAGTTAAGGATTGCATAGCCAAGACAGTGGCAAAGTTCTTGTTCAAGAATGTGTTGACTAGGTTTGGGTATCCTAAGATTCTCATGACTGATCAAGGAGTGCATTTTTTGAACGAAACCATTAGCGCGCTCACCGAGGAATTCCAAATATATCACCAACAGAGCATGCCATACCATCCACAAGAAAATGGTACCGTTGAGGCATTCAACAAAATTTTGGAAACCGTGCTGACTAAGATCTATAATGCACAATGGAATGATTGGGACTTGCGCATCCCTATTGTGTTATGGGCATACCGAACCACATGAAAAAAGTTAACAGGCCAGACACTATTTCGACTAGTCTATGGTAAAGAGGTTGTGATGGATATGGAATACATCGTGCCCAGTTTATGGATTATAGTAGCTACAAGAATGGCAGATCATGGGGCCTTGGAGGAAAAGGCTCGCACAGCTCGAAAAATTAGACGGAGAATGATTTCTAGCGGGATTTCATTAGCAGGTACAAAAACAACACGAGAAAGCATGGCATGATCACCATATCAAGGTGCGCACATTCAAGAGGGATGATCTCGTATTGTTATATGACAGTAAGTTTGAGAAATTCCCAGGTAAACTCTGCATGCATTGGTGGGGACCTTATGTCGTTAAAGAAGTAACTGTTGGGGGCACAGTTTAGCTGGCTAAGCTCAACGAAGGCCCCTCCCAGGAAGAGTGAATAGCAGTCGCTTGAAGCTCTATACAGGCAGGATGAATGCATGACTAACCTTTCCAACTAGTTCAAAGAGAGTGAGGGACGATAAAGCAGTCTGGGGGACAGATGCACGTTCCCAACCAATGCATGTGAAGTTTACTTGGGAATTTCTCAAACTTACTCTCATATAACAATACGAGATCATCCCTCTTGAATGTGTGCACCTTGATTTGGCGAGCATGCCATTCTTTCTCGCGCTGTTTTTGTACCTGCTGAAAGAATACTGCCAAAAAATCATTCTTCATCTAGTTTTTCAAGCTATGTGAGCATTTCCTCCAAGGCCCCACGATCTGCCATTCTTGTAGTTGCTACAATCCGCAGACTGGGCATGATGTATTCCATATGCATCACGGCCTCTTTACCATAGACTAGTCAATGATGTGACAAGATGTTCTGAGAAATGACTAATGATGGCATAAGGATGTGCATTCTTATGGTTTGGGCATGACAGTTGGACTAATCACCTAACTAGTTCGAATCATGAGGTCCGGAAGTGTGTAGAGATGTGTTAGAATTATGTTGGAGTATCATGGCAGTAGTTCACATGATGATGATGCATGATGAGGTCAACACGATATGTCGCAGGAGGCATGTAGCTTGAGATGGAGGGGCAAGCCTTCCACGATGGGAGAAGAATGTGGAGATTGCGAAGAGGTGGTTGATGATCATGGATTGAGATGATTTTCCGATGTATGACATACTGATGGGGTATATGCCTCGATATGGGTATCTTGGTGACAGATGGTTGTCGGGATGAGGAATTGTTAAGGAGGACAATGATTTCTAGTGGGGGAGAATGTAAGGCCCATGAGCTCCAGGACATTCAGGTGCGTGGGCGTTTGGACGAGCTGCGGTGCAATGGGAAAACTCACAAGATGAAACGATGAAAAATGTGAAGTTTGGATGCTTATACTATGTAGGTGGTCCCGAGTGACCTGATGAGCGGGTGAACCAACACATGGGTGGACAGTCCTTGGTGAGCCGACAGGCGAGCTGACAGGCATGCGATCACCCACATATTGGGTGGGCTGACGTGTTCAAGACTTGGTGAAGTCGACGAAGGTACGATGTTGGGCAAGTCGGCTAGGCGCTTGAACGCATGGGTAGGAAAGTGTATATATAGATGGAGATGAGTTGGAGAGAAGGCATTCAACCTTGGACGTAGATACCTTGGACGAGCCAAGGTGAAGAGTGAAGAAGTGCGAAGGTTCTGCGTGCGGATGTGCCCACATGATGGGTGGAATGGGTGAAGGCTTCGTGCACAACTAAATGGCGAGCGGACCGTTCAAGGCATTCATGCAGGGCTAAATATTAGGCGACCAAGGAAGAACATCTAGTCACACAAGCAAGTGACTCGGGATGAATCACAATGATTGTGTTTGGGGAATGTTGGGTAGCGCAAGCCCCACGGAACGAGTATGGGGTATGAAGCCCAGAATTTTGGGTAATATTAGGATAAATGAATCCGTGGAAAGTGCGGAGTGCGAACTATAGGAGGTTGAGTCAAAGGGTAGTCTGCCTGAAAATAATGTAAAGAAATAGTAATAGAGTTAGCCCGCAGAGGGATCGTGGGCCAAGGGAAAGTATAAATAGAGCGTGGCTCTATGAGGGAAGAGTAGTTCTTTTGGAAGATGGAATGTAATGGGTTCTTAAAGGAAATAGCCTGGAAGCGTCTGTAAGTTCTAGTTGAAGGAGTAGGATAGAAGGTAGAGGCTTTATAGCTATGTGTGTAGAGGCCTGGAAAGTTCACAGCAGTGTGCGCGGACCCCTGTAGCTGAGTGCGCAAGGCAGATCTGGATGTATTGTTGAGGATTGGTAATAAAGATAAGTTTCTTCTCAATTCTGTGTTAACTGCGACTTTACTCTTTTACGATAAATGAACTGTTACTTTTGCATTTGCTATGGTTGAATACATGTGAACTGGGTTAATCTTGATGCACGAAGTAAGCAAAGTAATAAATGTTTGCTTAAAGGCCACTTTAACTAGATCAAACTAGTAATAAGTGATTAAATCTGTAATAAGCATGATAAGGGTATTCCGATTTGTGCAGATCTGGCGCAACGCGAGGCTGCAGAACAACATGCGAGCTCGAAACCATATCCAAGACATCCCTAGGGTGAGGAAACCTTGTTTCAACACCCTCCCCTACTACCTTAGGAGAGACCTCAGTCTGCGCTTTGTGGGCTGTTGACGAAAGGGCTAGTAGCTGTGGGATTTGTTTGTCTAAATAATTCTTCCAAACTTGGGTCAGGCCCCAATAAGCCAACAAATGGTTCTGTTGACGCACACACACACACACACACATATATTTCATAAATAGAGGGAATGGACCTATATTCAACAAAAACAATGAATTAAACATTCCAATAGCTTATAATCAATAACCAAATACATCTACTGAAAGTAATTCATAGTCATGATTCAATATGAATCAAAACATATTTTTTCAATTATCTGTCGTACTAGAAAACCTGCACTAGAGAAGACACTATCCACCCAACCACGAACTGCCTCAAGTTCTCCTGCGAGATCAATTGTCTTTTCCATAGAATAAACAACCTCTATTGATTCTCTCCTTGGGGTACTTATTACCCTTCTTGATGATATTGTTTCCAATTCAGCAGTGTCCCTCTTTTGTAATCTTTATTGCTTTCTTGCCTAGGCTTTTGATTTTAAAACCCACCTTTCTCACCCACGGTGCTTTAAAGGAAAGAAATCTTCGCTCTTTCCTCCAACTAATGTTTTTCTAAGGGACTTTATCTCCCTCTGTTAATCTTATCTAGAATCTTTAAAGATTCTAATATTGAAGAATTAACAATATTATCTCAAGTGTTTTTTTCTGAGTGCAGAGTTTCCTTAAAAATTAATTTCTTTTATTATTAAGAACATATTTACAATAATTTTTCCAAAGTTTTTGTCTCCATCACCATTTACTATACAAATACATTAAATAACATTATCTGCTAGTTGATGTCACATTAACCCCCCTTATTTTCACACTGTCCTTGGTGTTTACTTCATATGTGTATGCTGCTGGAAAAATGATGGAAAAATTTTCTACATCTCATCCTCTCACTCCCAAGTGGCCTCCTTAGGGGTATATAGCTTCCACTACACTTTAACCTAAGTGGCGGCTCAATTTCGAAGCTAGATTTCTTTCTAATTGAGAATGCAGAGTGGTTCTGTGGTGAACTCTCCTTCGGGCTCCACATGTATCATTTTCTAATCAATCATATGAGAGAGAGAATGTACATATTTCCTTAGCAAGGAAAGTGAAAAAAATTATGAACTTTAATGTGACTGGGGAGAGCTAGTTGATAAGCTACGGTTCCTGTTCTATCCATAATATCAAATGGAGCACTATAGATGGGTGCCAATTTTGGGCAAGAACCTATTCTTAGTGTTCTTTCATTTCGTTTTACCTGGATGTACACATGCTCCCCAATCTTAAATTCTTTATATGTCCTCTTTTTGTCGGCATAACTCTTTTGCCGATCCTGGGAGTCCTTAATATTTTGTTGAATTCTTCTCACTATATGTTCCATTTCCTTTAATGCATCTGGTCCAAGAATAAATATGTCATCTGGTTGACTTGAATTAAGAGGTGTATGGCATTTTCTAACATACATGGCTTCAAATGGGCTCATTTTAATTGTTTCCTGATAGCTATTGTTATAGGAAAATTTAGCCAAATTTAGGAAATCTTCCCATCTTGTTGGTCGATCCATCACATACGTTCTAAGCATATCCTCCAAAATTTGGTTGGTTCTTTTCGTCTGACCATCAGTTTGAGGATGATATGCGGTAATAAGGTTTAACGCAGTACCGAGGATGCCAAACAATTCTTTCCAAAAGTTGGAATTAAATTTTTCATCTTTATCTGACACTATCATTTTAGGAACCTCAGGAAGTCGAAAAATTTCCTTCATAAAAATGTGAAATTTGTGTAGTGCCAAAGGTATAATGTACTGACAGAAAATGGGTTGCTTTACTTAGAAGATCCACAACCACCATGATAGAATCATGTTATCTCTTTGTCCTAGGCAGTCTGGTTATGAAATATAAGGAATTACTTCCCATTTCCATTCCGGAATGGGTATTGAGTTTAATAACCCGACTGGGTGTTGGTGTTTCATCTTCACTTGTTGACACTCTAAGCATTTGGTCAAAAATTTTGCTACATCCTTCTTCATTCCTCGCCATAAAAATTAATGTCTTAAGGATGTAACCATATTTTGATACCCTGAGTATCTAGCATAAGGACTTTTATGATATTCATCAAATATCAGTTGTTTCGGTTCTTCCACTTCAAGAATATACACTATGTTTCTATACACCAAAAACTTTTCAACATTTTCGTTGTATCCCAAGATATCAATTTTTTGTAATCTTTTATGTAATTCTAGATACTTTGGGTCCGCAAGTGTACCTTGTCTGACTTCCTCAAGAAAAATGGTATTAACAATGTTACCACTTATGTTCATTAGATTATGGGCATGTCTTCTCAGAGCAACAACTAAAATGTTCTCCTTCCCTTTTATATGCCTTATGTCAAAGTCGAACTCACTAAGAAATTCCATCCACCTGGCATGCCTAGTTTTTAAACTTGGTTTACTGGAAAGATATTTGAGAAAGATATGGTCTATGGTCAAAATGAATTTCTTGCTGAATCGATAATTCCTCCACATTTTTAATGTGTGTATAACTGTGGCTAACTCCAAATCACAAACTTTATAATTTATTTCATGTCCCCACAAACTTTTGGATTTGTAAGCAATTACTGAGTTATCTTGCATCATGACTTCTCCTAATCCCTCTATAGCAGCATCAGTACACAGTGTGAAATCTTCATTTAGATATGCATCTTTCAGAATGGGTGTTGTGGTAAGTAATTGTTTGAGTTTATTAAAGCTTCGTTGACATTGTGCAGTCCATTCATACTTGACTCATTTCCATTGTAAAGAGGTAATGGGGTGAGCTATATTTGAGAATCATTCAACGAACCAGTGATAATATCCTGCCAATCCCATAAAAGACCAGACAAGCAATACATCTTTTGATACTAGCTAGTTCACCATAGCCTTCACCTTCTCTAAATCCATAGATAACCCCTCCTTATAAATAATGTGACCCATGTATTGTATCATGGTTTTGTAAAACTCACATTTGTTGTGCTTGGAATACAGATGATTCTCCCTTAATGTTTGTGTTAGGTTCCTATACCAATACGAGTCATAATTTTAAATGACTAAGGTTAAGCTTTGTAATATTGTACATACCTTTGCTTTCTGCAAATGTTTTCCATATTAATAAAGTAAAAAATGTAAAGAGGGTATATCCTAAAAGAAAAATCAAAGGAAAAAAATAATAAGAGAAGGCCAAAAAAGAAAATTAAAATATATGAACCCAAAAAACAAAAAGACCATGAAAGTGTGCAGGTCTAAATGCCACTACTATTTACTTTTCTACATAATAATGATTGCGCACAAATTTTTATTCATGCCACAATCCATGGTAATCAAACTATTTAATCTTGGTTATTTCATGCTTTGAATTTTTATGTTTATAGTTAGAGAATAAAATCTGACCAAAAAGTTTAATCTTGGCAGATCATTAGATAGGTAGAAAAAATAGAAGGAGCTCATAAGCTTAATGGGAGCCCTTGGATGATATAAGGTTGGAATTAGATAGATCACTTTTCAAAATAAAAATTGATGAATAAGGGTTTGCTAGCCTAAATGGACCCAAAGAAATGAAGAAAACATGTTAGAGGTAAGAAATGGGTAAGTAGAAGAAAGGTTGATGAACTACAAAGTCAATTTCATCAAAACACATGCATCATGCTTATACACATCTTTCAACAGTTGAAAAGTGTGCAACAAGAAATGCTTGTTGAGAATGCAACAAGATGATGGAGCTTAGTGAAAAGAGTCGCCTTCATTAAGTGGGCCCGCAGGCAAATTATGGCGCAAGTTCTATTTTTGATCCCAGTAGGGATGATCACAGTATGAGTGATCACAGTGTGGGTGATCAAAGTGTGGGTGACCACAGTGTGAGTGATCACAGTGTGAGTGATCAAAGTCTACTTTTAGACTCGCTGTCAAAAATAGAAAAGTCAAATATTATTGTCTCATAATAATATTTAGACTATAAACTTGATATTATTCTCTTGGAGCACTTCAGGATGAGCTACACATGTGGTACATGAAGATCCTAGAAGGAAATATGTGGTTACCTATGGGATGACTAATATTTTCATGCAGGACTTCAGTTAGAACTCAAGTGAGTTGAGTTTAGTGGACTGGAGGTGCAGTTGATGGAGTTGTGTTCAGTTTAGCCTTGTTAAACTAGTTGTATTTAGTCTAACTGATCAATAGACTAGAGATGAGTTGGGTGAATTAGTTAATAATTAATTCACAAGTTATTAACTCATAATGAAACTATAGAATACATCAGTTAACTCAGTTGCATGTCAGTGCATGTTCATTTCAGCAGGGACAGGTGTTAGAGGATCAGATTGCTATCAGTTGTGACTATAGCTGTGAGTGATGATTTGCACAATCAGAGGGATTGAGTATGCCAATGAATTGGCCAATATCAAGAATTGTAGCCTGTGCTCACGTCCAACAGAGTGTGAGTGATTATTTGCAGGTCAAATACGAGTTTGGTAAGCCATTCTCATCAGTTCTTGAGCAGGTATTGAGTTGTGGAGGCAGGCAAGCAGTGGAATAGATTTGGAGATCAGATCTGAGCTGTATTTTGTGTAACAAGTGGAGCTGGTACTGGATTGCTTGTGATAATCATTGTACATTGTAATGTTACATGATTCAATCAATATAATATACAGATAGTGTGGGGTTTTTAGCGAGATGCTTTCCCGAGATACATATTGTGTTAATGAGTTTGATTGATGCTTATATGTGTGCCTGTGAATGTTTCTACTTTTGTAAATTGATGATCAACATAGAGAAGATTATGTATTATACATGTCCCGCTTATAATTGTATGATCAGGATAATCTCTGTGAATATGTGTCATATTATTCAAAATTTCTACATGGTATCAGAGCTGCTTGATTTGTAGAAGAGATTTTTACAGGATATCAAGTGAGGATTGATCATCGGATCTACTATTCAGAAAGTGTTTACAATTTATTTCTTCAGGCTGAGTCTGTAATCGGGCCAGGTGGCCTCTGGAATCATCCTTCTTTTGGAAGGTGATATATCTATTGAATGCCCAGACAGTCAATCTCTGTACAAGAAATACTTTGTTCTCACGAATTCTAGATCGGAAGTGGTTGAGCTTTTGAGCTGGTGGAGTTTGAATTTAATTCCAAAGAAAGAGATAAAACTCAGAAACATTAAGTGTTAGAATGGAGACAGTATGCCCTATTATCTCACAAAGTTCAACCAATGCCGAGGTGAGCTGGGAAGTGTGGGGGTGACTGTCGGATGAGGATGGTGAGTCTAGCACTCCTTGACCTTCCTAAGAGTTGGCATAGCTATCAGGACTCAGTGAATGGAAGGGAGAAATTGCCAGGATGGGAGAGACTTTGGTCGGATCTTGTGCAGGAGGAGATTAGATGCAGCACCAAAGACGGTTCTTCATCCATGCAAGATGAGGAGAATTGTGCCTTAGCGAGTAAGGTGAAGAAGGGGAAGGAGAAGGGTTCTCTTTCTGAATCCAGTTCTTCCAGTGGTGGGAAGAAGGTTGACAAATCGAAAGTGCGATGCTTTCATTGTCATGAGGAGGGTTCACGGGTCAAGAACTTGTATGCTCTTGAGGTTCAAGATGCATGCAAAGCCTTGAGCAGCGAGGCAATTGATGGAGACTTGGTGGTTGAGAGGGAAGGTATATTACCTCTCAACATGCAGAACCATAAGAAGTCTCAGACGATTGTGGAGGAGCCACGATTGGTGCAGCAGCTTCAGGAGGTTGTGGAGGAGCCACAATAGGGGAAGTTGAGAGGAGATTGAGTAGAGACATCTACTCATCCACAGACCTCCAGTAGGGGAAAAATTTGAGCCAGGTGGGCTGAGGGATCGCATGCAGCCATACCTCCAGGTAGGAGGTGGGGTGATGTGGATTGATCGTCCCAAGGAGGAGGGGCAGGATCCTTGAGGTACCCAACATCTTGGATGAGACCTTGCTATGGGAGCCCCAGATGTGTAGTAGCAGGAACTGACTGCTTGGGTAGAGACAGATGCGGATGGAGCGGCAGAGAGAGCGATAGTGCAGGGAATCCCAAGACCGCGCATAGCTAGCAGGCTACAGCAATGTGAGAGGCACAAGCGTTTTGCACAGTGCTAGGTGGCACAGAGAGGTGTGAAATGGTGCGAGATGCATGTAGATGTTGCAGTAGCGCAGATGTCAGAGAGGGAGCACTTGTCAGCAGCAGGTAGAGCTTCAACATTAGAGGGTGCTTCTAGCCCAACAGGGAGGTTAGTTGGGAGGTGCAGTACGGATGCAATGCTTGGAGATAGAAGTAGCGGCAGCACGGATGCAGTCAGAGATCAAAGTGATAGAGGCTAGAGCAGTTAGATACTGAAGAGCATAGAGATTCAGAGTTTCAGTCGACAGAGGCAATAGTAGTCAGAGACTTTGATGACAAAGCAAGTGGACCGGCCAGATGTGTTGCATGGAGAACATTCCAGAGTTACAGGATCGCGTTTGAGAGGAAGACTTTCTTGTTGAGAGGGAGTGTTGAAAAGTGTGCAACAATAAATGCTTTTTGAGAATGCAACAAGATGATGGAGCTTAGTGAAAAGAGTCACCTTCACTAAGTGGGCCCGCAGGCAAATTATGGCGCAAGTTGTATTTTTGATCCCAACAGGGATGATCACAGTATGAGTGATCACAATGTGGGTGATCATAGTGTGGGTGATCACAATGTGGGTGATCACAGTGTGGGTGACCACAGTGTGAGTGATCATAGTGTGAGTTATCAAAGTCTATTTTTAGACTGGCTGTCAAAAATAGAAAAGTCAAATATTATTGTCTCATAATAATATTTCGACTATAAACTTGATCTTATTCTCTTGGAGCACTTCAGGATGAGCTACGGATGTGGTACATGCAGATCTTAGAAGGAAATATGTGGTTACCTATAAGATGACTAATACTTGCATGCAAGACTTCAGTTAGAACTCAAGTGAGTTGAGTTTAGTGGACTGGAGGTGCAGTTGATGGAGTTGTGTTCCGTTTAGCCTTGTTAAACTAGTTGTATTTAGTCTAACTGATCAATAGACTAGAGATGAGTTGGGTGAATTAGTTATTAATTAATTCACAAGTTATTAACTCATAATGCAACTATAGAATATATCAGTTAACTCAGTTGCATGTCAGTGCATGTTCAATTCAGCAGGGACAGGTGTTAGAGGATCAGATTGCTATCAGTTGTGACTATAGCTGTGCATGATGATTTGCACAATCAGAGGGATTGAGTATGCCAATGAATTGGCCAATATCAAGAATTGTAGCCTGTGCTCACGTCCAACAGAGTGTGAGTGATTATTTGCAGGTCAAATACGAGTTTGGTAAGCCATTCTCATCAGTTCTTGAGCAGGTATTGAGCTGTGGAGGCAGGCAAGCAGTGTAATAGATTTGGAGATCAAATCTGAGCTGTATTTTGTGTAACAGGTGGAGCTGGTACTGGATTGCTTGTGATAAGCATTGTACTTTGTAATGTTACATGATTCAATCAATATAATATACAGGTAGTGTGGGGTTTTCAGGGAGATGCTTTCCCCGGGATACATACTGTGTTAATGAGTTTGATTGATGCTTCTGTGTGTGCCTGTGAATGTTTCTGCTTCTGTAAATTGATGATCAATGTAGAGGAGATTATGTATTATACATGTTTCGCTTATAATTGTATGATCAGGATAATCTATGTGAATATGTGTCATATTATTCAAAATTTCTACATCAACATGTATGGTCAACTATGGAGGCAAAGGAAAAGGTTTACAAGTTCATGTGATTAACTCCCCCTCATTCATTTTTCCACTATACTTACTAATTAATCCCATGGTCCACAGACCATTGGTAGATATTTTACGGTCGACATTACATTTCCAAAATAACGGCAGACAACCCTATGACTCTTTAACACCTACGCGCTCTGTGACCACAAAATGTGTATTCTTTATGCTTGGATTACAATGTTTGACCAAAATATGGGCTCTTAGCCCCAAAACTACCCTTGGGGGATCTCACGCTCAATAGGCCCCCAACACAAACATCGTGACTTTCCCTCGAGTCACTCTGCACACATGCAAATCTCAGTGTGAAGACCTCCCAGCTATGTTTGGGTGACCGCAACCTCGGTGGCACACTGAGCAGTTGCTTGCTAGACTTCTTCCACTCTCTGCTCGGAGAATGTTGTTGAACTGCCACCTTGAATCTTCTGTTGAGTTTCTTGTAGGGTCGTGAGCTTTCCTTTAATGGAAGCTATGATCATATATGCCTTGTCTATACATGGTTGTAGGCGCACCTTTAGGAACACTTCTTTGTGTCGAGCAGCATCCACCTATTCCTTAAGCACCTTTTCCTCCTACATCTGTGCAAGCCTCCATGTAAGGGTGACCGTTTACGCAGTCCCTTTGACCTCATCATATCCTTGTTCTATCTCGTGCACCTCTGTCTCCAGGAACTCTACATTTGAGTCCTCCAGCAGTGTTGTTAGGACCTATAATGATTGTTCAAAAAGTCACGTGCAGTCTGCTACTCCACTATCGACCACCGCTATTGCTGTTGTAACAACGGTGGCACGTTGTTCCTTGACTTCTGGCAGAGTTGAAGGCTGATCCCTTAATTGAAATTCTATGATCTGCAGGTTCAGCTCTATTTGAATCATAGCCATCTCTATCTGAGCGTCGAGCACCACTGTGGCCAACTTGCAGACGTGCGCCTCAACTAGTTCTTCTGCCTGAATGTTGAACTCTGTGACCATTCGGTAGGATTCCTCCACTACCTGCATGATTTGTTTATTCTGTTCCACTACCTTGTTGTGCTACAAGTCCAACTGCTCGATATTGATGCACTGCTGACTCATCACCTGTAGAGTGCGACTCTAACAGGCCCTAAGTTTCACAGCGACTCCATCCTGTAAGAGGTGGAGCGTCCCTCGAGGGAGCACAGCCATATTCAATCCTACCCCTTTCAAGCTATCTACTATGGGCTTGTCGGCCTCATTTTCTGTAGTAAGTGCCCTATATGGTAGTAGTATTTCACTGGTCACCCTTGTGCACAACATCTCCATGGCAGCTAAAGTGCTGATTGCGAGGCTACTAGACACTATGCCAGCCTATGGAGTGCGAGCCTACAACTCCTGCAGGTCTATCCAGAGAGCCAATAATACCAATTGTTGCTACTCTTTGAACTGTTGGAGGGCATCCATGGTAACATCCATCACCATTTATCCAATATCGTGTAAATCCCCCTTAGTGAGGGTGATCGGTTTAAAGGATGTCTTTTCAGCCTTGGTTTTCTTCTGTGACTCTACCTTCTCTTGGGTCATTGACGCTTGAGTTGGGTGGATGTCATCTATAGGTCTACACCACATTGTTCTATCAGCTCCTTTGTTTCTACCTCAGCCGCAAGCAAAGGTGACTTCTGTCCTTCGCACTCTTCTCCTCTTGTCCCCTGATGTTGTGTGAATTTCATGGCATCGCCCGCTACCTGGGTCTTAGCCTTCATTTCTTCTTTTCTGCACTTGTCAACCAGCGACGCCATTCTGATCTTTGTTTCTTCCTTCTTATGCTGCGTAGTGAACTTGTCTATTTCCACCGCGGAGCCTGTTACAGCGCGCCACTTTGGTGGCCAAGACTCAAGGACTTGAAAGATAACATCATCTATTGCGATATAAGGTAAGTTATGCCATGACTTTGTGGGGTCCTTCTGTGCCCTGATAAAGACATGGTGGAAATCCTCTTTGAACTCTGCAAAGCTATGCAAACTAGCGTATAGTGTGGGTGACAATCGCGGCTTGCAATTGATCCCCATCTGGATACTCATCTCCATCAAGATCCAAAAGATATTGCTTTCTTTCATGCGTTTGTGTATCCTTGGTCACCCACAACGAAGCACACTTCGCTGCCTCTGGAAGGTCTGGCATGATCGAAGAGAATTGGTTGTCTTCTGGCAACTCCCATGCCATCAGTACAATCGACAACAATAGCCACGCATAGTGGAATGTCTTTCCCTACTCTTTTGCCTCATGATAGTTCACATGGAACTCGCCACATAGATAATTCACCTAGTTGAACTAGACTCCTTTACCGTATTAGGCTGCTAGTGCAATCACAGGCGCAGGCACCTCATCGGTGCAACACTTCTACATCACTTTCCCTGCTAATATTTGCGTTGCTACCTTGGCTACATGGTTGTTAATGTTGGAGATGGCATATTACTACTTATTCTTCTCTAACATGAATTTATTCTTCATAGCTTCCACAAGGGCCAACTCACCACCTTTTCCTTCTGATATATTAGCTGGATCCTCCCATGAGAAAGGCAGCGATGTGATCTGATGGATCAAGTGGTTTATGATGGGAATGGACTCCTCCGACCATAAACACCCATCATGCACCAAGCATAGTAGCTGCTTGATGATGAAGACGGTCACTGAGGCACGATGGTAATGAGGTACCCAGAGCAGGTTGAGCATGCTAGCTTTCTCTACAACCTTGAGCCATGTCTGTGGCTCTAATGCGATCATTCCAGCTGTCGTGTTAATCAAACAACACATTAGCTTCTTAGTTGCTAAATGTAGGAATTTCTCATGATCTGTGAGGTCCCAATCTTTGAACATTAGTACAGGAACTCACACTAATTGTGGCCCCTCAAAAACAATTTCATCCAGGAGCAGGGAGCTCTTGCTCTCGTCTATGTCTTGTGGCACCTTGGCTTTGCCTTTGTGCGGAGGAACATATTCTGGTAACCTGGTAATAGGGTATGTACCCTGGGTTTCAACTTCCATTTCGAAATCCTCCTCATCCGCTAGGATTTCTTAAAATTCTTCCTCATCTGCCTCCAGATTAATAGCCTTCCCCTTTTCCTGCAAAGTGAGCTTCATCCTCTATGGGTTTCTTGGTGAAATGCGCATTAGTAGCATAGTCTACTTATCCTTCTTTAGTCTTAGTGTCCTGGGTGATTTAGGGACTTCGACTACCACTTCGACACTCTCTGGGGTAGGTTCTACTACCTCAATTTCCCGCATGGCTTCCTCATCTATCAACGCTTATGTGTCCATGGCTTTCACGGTTGTCGACATCATTCTATTTAAGATGTCCTATGTCTCCTTTGGCAATCTATCAAACGCTGAGCTTGCTCTCAAAGCCTCAAAATTCGCACAGTCCATCAACACCTGATAGCGTGACAACTGAATTTTCCAAATGCCAATTGTTTTTCACTGGAAAACCGCTTGTAATTTATAGGGCCTTTTGAATTCAAATATGACATTTTCCCCCACATTCGGCCCATTAATACTAGATTGGTGGCAAATTTTCAAGTATCTAATCCATAAATTTCGCCTTAAGTTCTTGCCCCCCGCTCTATTTGGCCATAATCTGACCATTAAATTTTGAAAAATGACTTTAACAGTCAGTTTTTGACGGACCTGCGTGCTATTTCCACGAGTAATGTAGCTTCCCTTGCAGTGTTTCAGACCCTCTGACACTTCCCTACTTCGCGCAGTCCTAAAGTCGCGCAGCTCCCCAAACTAAGCAGTGTAGTTTATAGTCTTGTGCCTCCTTTCAGCTACCTAGAGCGCTAAGACTGTGCTACTTTCATTTAGTCACATGGTTGAACCATTGGTGTATGGCTTCAACTAAATTCCATTCACATTTCCTAGGAAGGGTTCTCCATTTAACTTGACCAGTTGTACCACTCCTGTGTCAGTAATCTTCCTGATAACATAAGGCCCTAACCGGTGCATCTTGAATTTTCTGGGGAATTTATCAAACTTACTATCATACAACAAAACTAGATTATTTACCTTAAATGTGCGCAACCTGATGTGTCGATCATTCCATGCCTTTTCACGTTGCTTTTGGATCTGTTGGTGAAACCCAGCCAAAAATATTTCTTCTTCGAGCTCATCCAACTACAAGAGCATCTCTCCCAGGGCTCCATGATCCATCATACCTATGATCACTGCTATGTGTAGACTAGGCACGATCTATTCCATAGACATCATGACTTCCTCACCATAGACAAGCCTAAAAGGGGTTTTTCCCATCAGCTTTTTGCATGTTGTTTAATAAGCCCACAATACTGTAGGTATGCGTAGGTCCCAGTAACTTCGTTGAGCATTTTGAACCTTGGTCAGTGCATTTTCAGGCACTTTGTTAAATGCCTCCACTGTCCCATTAGCCTATGGGTGATAAGTTGTGCTCTTTTGTTGATATACCTGAAATTCCTATGTTAGTGTGCTGATCAACTCATTTAGGAAGTGTGTACCATGATCACTTATCAAGATATTTGGACATCCAAATCATGTCAGTACATGCTCAAATAGGAACTCCATGGCCATCGCACTTGTGAAATCCTTCATCGGCTATGCTTCTTCCCAACGATTCAAATGCTTCATCGCAGTGATAATGTACTTCGCCCTTGTCTTCCCTTGTGGCTGAATGGGTCTTATAAAATCTATTGCCCACTTCTTGAAAGGTTGCAATGTCATTTTTGGATTCAAAGGCATTTCATCCCTCCATGATGGCATGCATATTCTTTGACATACATCACACACCTTGCAATATGCTTTTGAATCATGATGAAGGGTTGGCCACCACAACCATGCACGTAGAATCTTCTGTGTAGTTTCTCTCCCTACATAATGCCCTCCTGTGGCGCCTCCATGAGCATCTGCTAGGATGCTACTTTGTTCAAACTTAGGTACATACCATCGCAATATCTAATCAAGCCCCATCTTGTATAGATGCCCTGCAATGACAGAGAAATCTGTTGCACACACCACTAATTCCTTCTTTTGCTGGACAAAGTTTTCTTCTGATGTAACTCCCGTTGTTAGGAAGTGTATTATATCCTCAAAATGACCATCCGCCACACATACTGCAAATAGTTGCGCATTAGGCAATCCTTCTTCCAAGTTAGTAGGTTCGTCCCCTGTTTCGATGTGCGATAGATGATCTGGTCCTGCGTTCAATCGTCTAGGCTTCATAACAACTTCAGAATCGTACTCTTGTAACAATAAGAGCCATTTACAAATTCACCCCCACAACACAGTCTTATTAACCAGGTACTTCAGCATGGAGTGATCTGTATACATTTTAAAATGGCCTCCTAGAAAGTAGTGCTCGTACTTCTGGAGCTCATAGACCATAGCTAGCTCCTCACGTTCAGTGGTAGAATAGTTTTTCTCTACTTTGGATAATCTATGGCTTACGAACGCGATAAGATGGTCCAAGCCTTCGCCTCCATCCTATGTTAGTACTGCCCCCAACGCTATACATGAGACATCAACATGTACATGAAACTCTTTCTTCCAGTCCGGGAAGATTAGAATTGACATGGTAACCATCTTTTCTTTCAATATATCCAAATTTTTCTTACAGCCATCATTCTAGCAGAACGTGACATCCTTCTTCAACAATTATCCCATGGTGCAATGATCTGGGCATATCCTTTGATAAACTTTATGTATTATCCCGTATGTCCCAGAGTAGCACGTAGTTGTTTCATACTCCTCGATGCTTCCAAGTTTAGTATCACTGTGATCTTCGCAAGGTCTACCGTCAGTCCTTGTCTGCAAACCACCTGCCCCAATGGGTTCCCAAAAGGAATTCAAAACAGCCAATTCATGAGATTGAGCACAATCTGGTATCTCCGACAGGTATCCAACATCAGGCACAAGCTTGCTACATCACGCTTAACCAACCCAAATACAGTCGAGTCATCAAAATATACCACCAAGAACTTATGAATAGATTCTTTAAATGTCGCAACGACCACACACAAAAAGATTGCAAGTGCATTTTTCAATCCAAACAACAGTGTATTGAAAACAACCCCACTCAATCGTGAAGGTTGTCTTGCTCCTATCCTCTTGCACAATTTTGATTTGGTGGTACCTAGAGAACCCATCAGTGAAGGAATATGCTTCCTGGCCACCTACATTATCCAACACTTCATCCGTGAACAGAGTCGGGAAAGGATCATGCACACAACCGTCATTCAATTTTCTGAGATCCACACATATCCTTATCTCATCCTTCTGCTTTTTCTCTTGCACCACCATAGGGATTACCCAATCAGATTCTTCCACAGGCTCAAGGATGCCTACCACTAGCATCTTGTCTAGCTCTAAGTGAACCTTCTCCTTGTATTTCGGATTGAGGCGGTAAGACCTCTGCTTAACTGGATTCACGTCTACTTTTAACCTGATCTTCATCACTCCTAAGTCTCTGATTATTCCTTTCAGATCCATAAACTTGGTAAGGAAAAAATCCTAGTATTCATGGATCAATTTAGCAGCAGTATCCACCATCACTTTGTCCCAGTAGTCTCCAATGCTCGCAAATTTGGGTTCTACCTCCATACCAATGTTTACTTGTTTTATTTTCACTGGCGCTATTATATCAAGGTTCTCAATTTGTAGTCCTTGAACCTCGCGGTGACCTTCTGTTTCTGAAATTTTAGTCTTCCATGGATCCTCATCCTCATCTTTAGCAGTTACGTTATAGCATTCAAGTGAGTGACTCTACTGAGTAGCCCATATAGTCTAAATTAGGTCTAAAGGATCCTACGATATCCTAAAGATGGCTGCTTTCACCTTATGTAGCACCTCACCAATACTATCAAGCCCATCCTTAGAACTGAATGTCATCATGAATCCTTCATGTAGGATATCCCAGCCACCTATCCCATGGCGAAGCTCTGTTTCTATATACCAATTCATTGGGATAACATCCAGGGTATGACAAAATAGGTGCACCCAGTTAGGTTGGGGCTTGTCTCCATAAGCCTGTGTCCATTTGGCCAGACGCGCGTGAGGATCATTCTACCCATCATACTTGTCTATCAGTTGCATCATAGGCTTCCCAAATCATGTTCTCATCATCCTCATACATTCGCGCCAATCATCAAAGCTTCCCTTGTGCGCACCCCACCATCTTGCGGGCATAGCACGTAGTGCCTGGTCCAAGGCCTAGAAGCGTTGCTTTTCTGGTATCTCCCTTTCAAATTCATCCAAAAAGATATCTACCTCATTTAGACCATCATAAATAGGTAGATTTCTTGCCTCTGACAACACACAACATAGCGACTGGGTCATCATGTTTCAATTCAGCGTAGTTACTTCGTGTAACCGATTCTACCAACGTTCTATTTCTTCGTTGGAATCTAAAGTGCATGAATTCTTGTGATCCCATGAAATCTATCCATCCATGGTGGGATTCACCCAGTCTTAGACTCAGGTTGTTATCTTATAGCTGTAGTCTAGATCATGATCACTCTCATAATCAAAAACTAGTTCTGTATAGCATGATCCTTGAGAAGGATCCAGGGGTATCATTACGCACAATGATTCCTTCTCAAAGATCATCTTTCACTTGCTCAGATTGATTACCCCATTCATATCAGTAGCTAGTCAATTTCTAGGAGCTCAGGGTAGGGATTTCTATCATCCACTACCTCTATTACTTTAAAATCCCCCAACACGTTCGCTCCCTCAATGTCCACGGTAACCCCCTACAGTTGCCCCATGGGGATTATTTTCTATTGATTCGTTATCATTAGCTGAATCTGTGACCATTGCAGTGCAAGTCCCCCCATTCACTCCCAAGTATGCTTGGTAGGTCATCCGCATCTGACCCCAGGTCCAAAATGACCTCATCCATTTCATACTCTCCTATTTGTGCAGTCAGTCTCATCTCCCATCCCATCATCATTTTATGCATGCCAATTTTTCCTAATATCCGCGACTCGCGTGGCACAATCCTATCACATCTATTGATGAGTTCTTGTAACCCTTTCACATCCTTACTATTACGTAGTAACTTCATACAGGTTTCAACGAAATTTGTCAGAATAAAAGGGTCCATCTCCGCCTCATGCTTATCCTTGATTCCAGAGGTGGAGGCCTCAACGAAGCTCTTCTTAGCCTCCATGAAGGCTTCACGAGCATTCTCTAAGTCGAATTCAACCTATTTTGCTGAGTCTTTACAAACCCATGTACTGTCTTCTCGTTGTTTCCCCTTGTCATCCCCTATTGCAATCCAACTCTTGAGCACTATGTTTGCGTTCGGATCCTCCTCACATGACTTAGACCTCATCATCTACAAGTTCTAAGTTGGTGGAGGTGGTAGTGCCCCTTTGTCTCGTATCCTAGCTATCAGCGTAGGACAATCTTCTATTTCAAGATCAAACAGTGTGCAATACTTGCATGACAGATGTGTTGGATTAGTGCAATTGCAGGCATAGTATCTTGGTCCTCCACAATTATAGCAAATTAACTATCATCAAACTCTACTAAGTCCTCCTCAGCATCAGGATCATCTGCGCCCCTGAAATCCCGTCCACACCATTCCTACATTGTGGTCAAGGAGCTGTGTTTCAGCTTGAACCCTGTAGGTGTGAGTTCTATCCATCATCAATTCATAGCTCCTACAAGTACACTCATCATGTCCTACCAACCAACAAAAGTTGCAGAACAGTTGTTGTGATGCTTTTACATACTTCCATAGCAAGTGATAGTTATCCGTGTCATGTTTTCCGACTACCTGACAGATAGCACACCATAATGTAGGCCCCGCGCTACATCCTGCTTCAGCTTCCAGACTTAAAGGCATCAGTCGTCCCCTTGCAAGGCAATTCTCAAAGACTAAGAAATGGCCTCTGTCATGACCGTGACTCTTGCATTTCAAGCACCATACTTCCTCGCATACCTCTGGCTGAACTATCCTGTCCTGCTTCAGGCATTGCATCTCAAGGCACAGATTCTTCAGCTTAACTCCTAGATTATGGTCTTACATCGGAGTCTTAGGTAGTCTCATGGAAATCTCCAAGGCCTCTTCCTAAGTTGTTATCTTCTGCTGCAACATCGCACTTCTTAAGTGTTGTAGTAGCAAAGCCACAAAACACTCGCGATGTTGTCCATTTTTCAAATTCACGTTGACTTCACTTATTGTACATTTCAACCTCTGATCTAGTTCCCAAGGCATCTCATCTGGTTGCATCGCGATCTCTTTGAATCCCACAATTCACCGTGCCTCAAATTTAGGCCTGCTAAATTCACTATTTAGTGTTGCCTAGATGTGTTCTACTCCAACATTCAGGTTATCATTAGAGTACTTAATATATCAGGTTAGTGCGTGATCTTGCAGAGTACTAACCAGTGTCGTCTTCTTTATGTGATCATCTGTAACAACTTGAGCTTCCAATATATCCCTCACAACGAACCAGAATTGTTCTAGGTCCTCATTTCCTAAGCCTTTGAACAAACGAAACTTCATTGTATTTGCAATACCAAACCACGATGGAGGTTGAGGTGGTACGAGTGAAGTTGGAGGCAATGGTGGTGAAGTAAGAGTTGGTGTGGGCGGAGGTGGTATTCACGGGAATCTTTGTATTGTTAACTGAATAGCACTTCTAAAAGAAACGTTCGTTATCACTTCGTTGTCCCTTCATGGAGCTGAAATCAAGGGGCTATACTTTCGATCCTTATTTCCTTTGTTTCTGTAAAAAAAATTGCTTCACGTAGTCCCAAACATCAAGGTAGCTGCATAACCTATTTTTCGCACAACATCATTTTAATCCAAGTATTCAAATATTTTTCGTACTTACCTCATAGTCCTTTGAAAAAGCATAGCTCCGCCTCACTATAGCTAACCAAGGTGTCGACCGCGAATTCAGTAACAAATCCTCCTATGACGCGATCAAGCTAATGATTGACAATGTGGGCAATCTTATCCTCTGATGCTTCCAACCTTCACACTAGCTCTGAGGTTCACACAATAGGACCATCAAGTTTCCACCTTCCTTGGCTATCTACTAGCTTCACGATCAACTTGTATAGCTCAATAGGGAAAGAGCAGAAATAGATATCGTGGATATCTGTATACAGGTACCGGTCCAACCACTGTTTCTTTGTCAGTCACGGGTTTCTTTTCTCCTGTGTCGCGCATTTGTGGATTTTTCTATCCAACCAGTCTCCAATCTCTTTCTTAGTTGGATTCCAGTGATATTACATCACACATCTCTTATGCAGATTCCTGTCCCAGCAACGAAACCATTTGTTGGCTTGAGGGGGCCTAACCCAAGTTCAACATTAGTTAACCAAACAAATCGCTACACTATTGTCCCTTTCGGCATCAGCCTGAGGAGCGTCGACTAAGTTCTGACCCAAAGCAATACGGGGGGATGTTGGAACCAAGTTTTAGCACCTAGAGATGGTTGTGATGTCAGTTTAATCTGGCTATACTTGCCTTCATGTAGGTTCTTTAGCCTTTTTTTCCACCCTTCAGTACTTTCGTGAAAGGGTACAATTGGCCTTCGCATAGCCCTAACCTACAACTCAGGGACTTTCATGCTGCTAGGGCAGTGAACTGCGATATCTCCCAAACTAGGCTAAGTGTCTTACTTATCTTATTAACCAATCTCAGTTAGCTTTGTGTAAACATATCTCCTTACCTGCGTTCACTTAACCAACACATTTACATACATTCGCGCATCATATAAGCATTATAAGTGAAATTCATACCCAACATAACCATATGCATAAGCAAGAAATAAAGACATACAAATTGTAGAATACTTCTCTTATTGATAATTCCAGACGATTATAGGCTCATCCCACCCTATGCACTGAGCTACAAGGGTTTGTGTACTTAGCTACGGACTTCTACCCTAGGCCTCTACCACTTAGCTATAGAGGCTCTACCTACGCTACGACCCGAACTTAGACTTCTCCCTCAGAGCTATCACTCATACATCATATCTTCATGTGTTTATCCTCTTTTCTTGCTACCAAACTACTTAGAGCTTAGCTCTATTTATATAATCCCATGGTCCGCGAACCATGGGTACATCTTTTACATCCAAGATTACATTTCCAAAATAAGGGGAGACCACACTATGAATCTTTAACACCTACGTGCTCTGTGACCACAAAATGTGGAGTCTTTATGCTTGGATTACAAAATTTGACCAAAATATGGGCTTTCATCCCCAAAACTACCCTTAGGGGATCCCGCGCCCAACAGTTGTCACTATCACATGGAGATACCTTTTCTTTTAGACATGAACATTTGGGAACAAAATTAGTCGATTCCCATTACATCACCAAGTATAAAAATATCAAAGTAAGTAAGTTGAGTGTAGGGTTGGGACACAGACCTGAAAGTTCTGGCCACAGTGGCAATGACTAAGGATGTCCCTTCACACTGCAATTGCTCGAACCACATGACACTCACCACGAGAAATTCCTGTCACCAAACACCAAACCCAAACACCATCAATCACAACTAGCAGCAACAATGATAAACCCAAAGGAAATCATGTAAGTTGTTGAATTACTAAGAATGATGAATACCTAAGCATGGAGCGACAAGAATCCATCAATTTTCTTTAATAGCACCACTAACACACATCAACTTTCAGTAATCCCTCACATTACCGAGAAGAGCATTGTGCAATGTGAGAATGATGAAATGAGGGAGGGTTACGGTTAGTGCGTGACTAAAGTGGAGAAAAATAGATCCCAAATATTGGAAACCCTTAACAAATATCCATTGTTCACTAATCCCAAAACAGGTCATCGCCATGTGCACCCATGAGACCCATAGCAGGTGGGAGACAATCAATGGACCACACAGTACTAGGGAGGATGTGTTGGCAGGTGGAGGGAACAATAATTACTTATGTGCTCCTAAGCCCAAGTTAATTAACATTACATTGTACATTCAAACAATAAATGAAGATTGAGCGCTCAACCTTACAAATTAAATGTTTTACCAACCAAGATGTAAAGTTAGATATAGATAGGATGTCATGTTATAGTTTAACTAAGGGTGAATAAAATCACACCATGTAAGGGTAATGAAGAGCTAGGGATAGGAAAGAAATTCATAATGAAGGGATAGGATAGAAATTCATAAAGAAGGATAAAAGTTGAGTGGAAATAGGGGAGGAAGATCCAAATCCACAAATTGCATATGGTATATTTATATGGGTGTATGAAATTCATTTATTGTTAAAATAGGAAGAAGAAAATAGAGGAGAGGTTTGTTACATATGGTATTAGAGCCCAACAACACCATTGGGCCCCAGACCTGCTATAGGAAATAAAGGGAGGAGTATTATATGTTGATTTAAATATATATATATATATATTTGAAGTAATACAATAAAGGTACTAAATAGGTTTCTGTGTAAATGAAACAACAAGAAACTTAAATGGAGGAGGAAATTCCATCCAACACTAGGAGTGGGGGTTTGTACATCGAATTGGGTGAGGGGGTTACCCCAGAAACTACCCAGTTTTTGTAACTCATTAAGAACTTGCAGTAAGAATTGGTGTAGCTCAAAAGAAGTAATGAGCGGTTGTTGAGATCGAGTGAGGAACAAGAGAAAATGATCAGGGGATTGACCGAAAAATCTAGTCACAAGATAGTGGAACCAAAAGTAGAGAAAAAAAGGAAAAGAGGCATGGAGTCGGAACATTTATAAAGAGGGGGGACTATGATAGAAGATATCCACGAAATTAGAAGAAAAAGAAGAAAATTGGACTACAAGGAGAATTTTGTAAGATCAAACACCCTACTTTTGATGGGGAAAAATAAGAAGATGCAGAGTCATGGTTGCTAAACATGACCAAATATTTTTAGGTATATGAGTATGAAATCAATTTGAATGCTAGATTAGATATTTACCAACTATAGGGTAAGGCTAATCTCTGGTGTGAGGAAGCTAAAGGAGTGCATCTACTCAAAGAAATTACTATCATGGGAAGAATTCCAGAAGTAGTTTAAAAATCGATAGTTAAGTCAATAATATTATGACGATCGTGCTATGGAATTTCATGAACTTAGGTTAGGAAAACTCTCAATTGATGAATTTGTGGTAAAATTCACCAATTTTCTACGCTATGTAGCCTACATTAAGGAGGAAAAAACTAAGGTGAATGTTTTTTGAATTCCTTACCCACCATGTATACGGAGCGGATCGAGTTTGATAAGATGAAAACAATGAAGGAGGTAGTCAGAAAAGCTAGACTGTATTATCAACAATTTAAAAATAAAGTATAAAACTTGAAATTTTGGCCAAATATGGACAAAAGTAAAACTGCAATTGGCACAAAACGATAGAAACCATCATACAAAAAACATTTTGGGATATATCATATACGAATTTTTTTATCACTAGAAACAACAACCCTCTAGCACAATCTAAAGTAGGATCAAGGACTATGAACTTGGCTAGAAAGAAGAATGGAGGAGGAAAGGAAAGAGAACCTCTTAAATGATGGGGATGTGGCAAGCCTCATTTGTTGATGGATTATCCCCACAATCCTTGATCATTGCACAACCTTCATACTGTGCAAGAGGCTACCACGATGAACAACATTTCTCAGAGTATTCCTAGGATAATCACTGCACTAGAAGACCGACAGGAAGAACATCAATCAACAATGATTGACATTAAAGGTATTTTCTTCAACCAACCCATTTCTATTTTAATTGACCTTGGAGCTAGTTTGAGATATATTGGACCCCATATGGTAGAGAAATTCTCCCTTAAAACTGAAAAAATACAAAACTGCATGGTTAGTACAACTGGCCACAGCTACCAATAGAAGAGTCAATAATCAATTTACACAATGTCCTTTAGGTTTACATGGATATAAAACTATAGTACATATAAATGTTCTTCCCATAGGATCCTATGACATTTTAATAGGCATGTATTGGCTTGACATGTAGGGAGTAGTAATAAACTATTTGACAAAAAGAATAAATTGTGTAGGATAGCATGGACAAAACTAGATTATTCACAAAGTGTTTAAGCTTATATCATTGTGGCAGATTAGCATAATGAAAAATGAAAAGGTGTGTGAGGAAAGGTTGTCAGTTATATTTAGTAGAAGTGGAGGAAGGTAAACAACAAGGACAAGAACTAACCTTGGATACCTTACCTATCATTAAGGAATTCCAAGATGTATTTCTAGAGGAAATTCCCAGCTTACCACCACATAGGGACATAGATTTCACCATAGATTTGGTACTTGGGGCAATACTCGTGTCTAGAGATCCTTACCGAATGAGCCCACCTGAACTACTGGAATTAAGAATGCAGTTGTAAGAACTGTTAGACAAGGGCTATATCAGACCAAGCGTGTCACCTTAGGGGGCACCTATGTTGTTTGTTAAGAAAAAGGATGGCACATTTAGGATGTGCATTGACTACCACCAGCTGAACAAGTTAACTATAAAAAAGTAATACCCATTACCCCGCATCGATGATTTATTTGATAAAGTATGTGGGGAAACCGTGTTCTCAAAGATTGATTTGAGAATCAACTATCATCAGCTGAGAATCAAGCTAGAAGATGTCCATAAAACAACATTTAGAACTCGATATGGACACTACAAGTTTGTGGTATTACCATTCAGGATTAATAATTCCATGACAACTTTTATGTGTCTAATGAAAAGAATACCTTTTTTGTATTATTTTTATTGATGATATCCTAATGTACTCCAGGAATGAGCAGGGGCATAACGAGCACCTAAAATTGGTTTTCCAAACTATTAGCACCCAGTAATTTCCCAAGGTTAAGGAAAGAGATCACCGGCGTAACCACTAGCCACTTTTGGAGATCAGGACCTAGCCTTCCTGATGCTCAGAGAGGGCTCTCTCTATATGATTTAGCTTTATTTGTTTGAATATTAGGCTAGTTATGAATGTTCAAGTGGTTTTTTATTTGTATTGAAGATTGGGTGTGGGGTTCTTTAAACAGATGGATAGAATGATGTCTCTAGACCATTGGGCATATGGAGTCAGGAGAAGGGCAGCAGAACTGGATCAACTAGCTAAAGGGAATGTTCAAAGGGCAAGATAGCAGAGTAGAGTGCAGGTATTTAGGGCAGAGGGGTGAAAAAGGTTTAACCAAGGTGAGAAAGAAATTAAGAATTCTCAGACCCGGATTGAAACGAGGAACAAAGGGTAATCGGAAACAAAGGGAAATTAAGAATCCTTTGCTATAGATTATAAAGAAACAACCTAAACTAAGGAGAAATTAAGGATTCCTTAGATTATCAGTAGAAAACATGTATTTTCCTAGCTGTTATAACAGAGTGTAATTAAACAAATTCTTAGATAATACTTCAGTTATGGCATTCATATTCAAAAAAATATTATGGAAAAACATTAAGAGATAACAACAACGTGAGAAAATACTTGTTTGCACTTCACTCTACACATGAATACTTTGAAATATTTTGTCTTTATTCGTCAATATAGCTTGTTGTCTCAGTGAATGCTCTAATGGATTTATAGTCTTTCGATCATGAAGTCTATTGAAATGTCTAAGAATCAACCCTACATACTTCAAATTGTGAAATATTTATACTAAGGTTTTATTACGAATATCTCAAACTAACTTGAAATTTAATTTAGGAAATATGAATATCTTCTCACAAGAAGATAGAGGCAGCTAGTGAACTGTTGTCATGTTGTCCCATTTATTGTGGTATTGCTGGCTATTATGGTTAGTTTTTAACTCTTTATGCTCTTTAATTTTTAATTATCACGTTGGAGGCTTCAGTTACTTTATGCTTTCCTATGGTACTCTTTGACTCTTATACTCTTTCACTCTCATGACCTATCTTTATCCTTTCCATGTCTTTCCTTTTTATTGTACAATTTAACTTTTACTGTGTGTTTCAACAATAAGTTCTTTTGTTTTTATGTGTATTAGCATCTGGAAGTGGATATTGATCAAGTCTATGTCTGTTTCATTTGTTTGTCTTCTAACTGCATCTTCAGTCGGGTTCCTCTATTTTCACTGTCAATGATCTGTGTAGTTGTCTTCTTCTCGGCTCTGTGTGTGACTGTCTTCATCTTTGTTCCTTGTATAATGGTCTTCTTCTTCTAAATATAGGCTTTTAATAGGTCTCTTGTTCAATATTGGAGTAAACAGGTTCTATGACTAGTATCAGAACCATTTATCCAAGCTCTAGTCTTCGGCAGATTATCTGCAAAACTCAACAATTATTAAGAAAACCTTGGTTTGCATGGAAGGAAATTGATGGCTTTCTGGCACAGGGAGGTCTGGGGAAGCGATCATGGCAATGTTTTGGATGTAAATGAAGGTGTAATTGCATCAAAGAGGTTCAGGGTGGCACTGAAGGATGTGATAGGTTTATACTGTGAATCGGGCAAAAAGCATGAAAACGAAGGTTCTCAAGGTTTTAAGTCTTTAACAGGCAAATTTTTGAATATGGCACAAAAATTCATATTTTGGATAAGAAGTGGTTCATCAGGTTGACAGGGAGGTAGTATTAGGGGTCGCCGCACCATTTATGAGGCGTGGGCAGTTTTTAGGAGGGGTCACCCGATCTACTTTAGAGTGCGACACGTAGCATTTGGGGGGTCAGGGAAAACAGCCTTATCGAGTGGGTAAATTTCAACCATCAGGCTCAACAAATATGGTTGTGGTATGTTAGATTTGGGCACTTGTGATCTGATGGTAGTCGGGTAGAAAAGATGCGCAGAGGAAATGAACGGGAGTTGGGGGGGGGGGGGGGGGGCGGCAGGGGTTTTAATCACAGCGGTTTGGGATTAATTTAGGAATTAATCCTAGGTTAAGCGATCAAGCAGGGCTTAATCGTGGGATAAGGGAGTTGGCTAAGGTTAATGATGAGATTAACTTAGGTTTATGGGGATTAGGTAAATTAAGTAAGGTTGTATTAGGATATGTGTAATTTATATAGTTTTTATTAAAGCTAAGGGTTGGGATATTTAATTTAGGGGTTTAACTTATATATGGGAAAAAGGTAATTATAGGGGATTTATATAATAAAATTAGAAATTAATATGAAATGTGATGGGTGGAGTGGGTTTTTGCTAAGTAGAAAGATAAAATGTATATGTTTCGTGCACTTTGCTTTATACTTAGGATAAAGTGTTTTTTATAGGTTTTTGGGTGAAAAGGGATTTACATGGGAGGTTTTCACTTTTCCTAGGAAATAATGTTTAACCTTAGGAAAATGGGTTTTCTTATGGTGATGAGGGGAAATGGATTTTATGAAGGAGATTTTAACACTTGTTTCCATAAGTCATTAATCTGAGGGTTCAATCCCACCAAAATTCAATGAAATTCTTTGAGCCTGATTGACTTGTAGGATTAAAAGTACTAGAACATACTTGTGGATAGGAAATTAGTAAGTATAGGGGAAAAATGAATGAGGGGGAGTTAATCACATGAACTTTTAAACCTTTTCCTTTGCCTCCATAGTTGACCATACATGTTGAAAGATGTGTATAAGTATGATGCATGTGTTTCGATCCAGTTGACTTTGTAGTTCAACAACCTTTCTTCTACTTACCCATTTATTACCTCCAACATGTTTTATTCATTTCTTTGGGTGCATTTAGGCTAGCAAGCCCTTATTCATCTATTTTTATTTTGAAAAGTAATCTATCTAATTCTAACCTTATACCATCCAAGGGCTCAGATTAAGCTTATGAGCTCCTTTTATTTTCTCCACCTATCTAATGATCTCCCAAGATATAAATTGTTTTGTCAGATTTTATTCTCTAACTATAAACATAAAAATTCAAAGCATGAAATAACCAAGATTAAATAGTTTGATTACCATGGATTGTGGCATGAATAACAAGTTGCACACAATCATTATTATGCAGAAAAGTAAATAGTAGTGGCATTTAGACTTGCACACTTTCATGGTCTTTGTGTTTTTGAGGTTCATATATTTTCATTTTCTTTTTTGACCTTCTCTTATTCATTTTTTCCTTCGATTTTTCTTTTAGGACATACCCTCTTTACATTTTTTACTTTATTAATATGGAAAACATTTAAAGAAAGGAAAGGTATGTACAATATTACAAGGCTTAACCTTAGTCATTAAAAATTATGACTCTTATTGGTATAGGAACCTAATAGTCGCTCCACATGGGGATGGAATCTCCTTTTGAGATGTCAAGAACACCGTCGACTAGTAGCCTAATCCATTGGGCCAATCCCAAACATGTATATGCGATGTTGTATAATCTTTGTTACTGAAACTCTCGAATTGAAAATACACCCTTTTCTGCAAACTAAAATATGATCTAACATAAACTTGATGATGAAAAAATTAATTTATTCAAACTGAAATCCTACCTACTTACTCTAATCAGTTGTTGAACTGCTGGTTAGGTAAAATGAAACAGCTAATGCAACCATTTAAGCATCATATACATTGGTGGATTTTGTTGCTTAGGCTTGTTTGTGATTAAAATTGAGATTCTAAAGCCAATTGTAACCTTGTCAACTAATGAGAAAATAAGGAAATAATCGATTTCCTTTGTAGACTCTAAAAGCTATACAAAATGATCTTCCAAAATATTTACACTATTGTTCAACTGATTTAAGCAACTGGACAATTGCTTTGAATGGCCTCCATGCCATGAAGATGAAATGTCAATTTAATTTTTAACACCCCGTAGACTTTCAGATAAGCTTTGTGATGATATATCTACTGATTGAAATGTATGTCTAGTGAAACATTTATTATCTTGATTTCTACTCTCATAGTCTATTAATGGAGAAAAATTATGATTGTATTCATTACCCAACCTATCAGCTATTGGATTAAAAACAACCGGAAAGGATTACTGCAACTTATTGCATATAGGTTTGAATGGAACTTCATAGATTTCTACAAGTTGCTTCTCCCTTTATTTAGAGAGTTTATACCATATTTCCTTTAAAAACTGAAATGATTCAAAACAAAGAGGCAAAGAAGCTCCACTTATTTCCAAACTTTCTGCACTTTCTTCCTTGCTTTCATAACTGACATGGATAAGATGATCACTATTTTCAAGCTGCTGAAACTGAATTTCCCTACTCCCCAAACTAGTTTCTGATTTCTCTGTAAATTTAGTTTGGACTTGAAGAACATGATTATCATCATACTGATCATATTTAGGCAAATCATCAAAACAAGTAATGTCATTAAATATACACATTAGATGAGGAGACTTCTCCTCCACATATTGCTCTATGAATCTATCTTTTGATCTATGGTAGTTGGAAGTAGCAGGAACTTGTTCATGGCTCTCAACCTCTTCCTTTTGTGGAATAAATGTGTCATGGTGATTTTGAGAAAAAGAATTATCTTTCACGGTGATCTTATGCATCCTTTCCTCTATTTTCTTCATCAAAATGTCAAGTTTTTCCTTTTCAATGTTGTTTTCCTTTGCTTCTTCTTTCAACTTTTCTCTTCTAATTTTCTGATTAACTTCTACATCTATTGCAATGTTCTGCATCTATTCCAGTGTTGAGGGGTTTCTTTCTCTTATCTGAAATTCTATCTCCGGATCAAATTCTTTTGGATAATGCAAAAGAGTTGAATCAGGGGGAGGTCTTATATTTCATGTCATTGAGTAATAAACTTGATTAAATCGATCTGAAAATTGTTGTATTGTTTGATTTGGTTGTCTTTTTAACTGATTATATTCTTCTATGATCACCAAAATATTGACTTTGATTATCCATTTATCGAGGAAAATTTTGATAAACAGTTGGAAATTTGAGATACTTGCGATAGGTAAATTCTTGAACCAACTCTTTACTCTACTTTGCAAAGAAAGAGAAAAAAGTCTGATAATAACATCATCTTCATCAATTTCAAATAAGTCCAGATAGTTCTCAAAACCTTCAATATGTTTCTGGGCAGTGGTACCATTCTCTCCATCAAACCTAGGGAGATACTTGTAATAATTGTTAGTGAAAGCATGGAGTGTAGGAGGTAAGATGAGTGGCTTATATCTGTCAAGAACTTTATAAGGGCAGGAATATGTACAGGGATTGTATGACTAGACTTGATTGTTTGATGCTCCTTAATTGGAAAATGATCTTCATAAGAGTTAGAAGATTTCTTCTCAAAGGTGTGAGGAGACTTTATATCTACAATTTTCAAAGGGAAATAATAAAAAATTAATCTAAAAACTTCTCTAAAATACAATATACATTGAAAAAATTTATCAATGAGAAAGAACATAATGTCTTGGATAAAATCCAAGTTAAAAGCTTGAACTTTTCATATAGTTCTTTCAGGTTCATTCCTCCAGTGGAGTCTTGATTACGAAATTGATTTGGAGTTGCCAGGTGGATGATTTTAACCTTTGTGTGGCTAATCACTATCCACCATCATAGATCAAATCTAAACCTGTAAAACATTTCTGAAGAAAATGTTAGTTTTCCCCAGTGAAGTAGCCACTATGTTAGCACCCAGTAATTTCCCAAGGTTAAAGAAAGAGATCATTGGCGTAACCATTAACCACTTTTGGAGATCAGGAACTAGCCTTCCTGATGCTCAGAGAAGGCTCTCTCTATATGATTTAGCTTTATTTGTTTGAATATTAGGCTAGTTATGAATGCTCAAGTGGTTTTTGATTTTTATTGAAGATTGGGTGGTGGGGTTCTTTAAACAGATGGAGAGAATGATGTCTCTAGACTATTGGGCACATGGAGTCAGGAGAAGGGCAACAGAACTGGATCAACTTGCTAAAGGGAAAGTTCAAAGGGCAACATAGCAGAGTAGAGTGCAGGTCTTTAGGGCAGAGGGGTGAAAAAGGTCTTAACTAGGGTGAGAGAGCAATTAAGAATTCTCAGACTAGGATTGAAATGAGGAACAAAGGGTAATTGGAAATAAAGGGCAATTAAGAATCCTTTGCTATAGATTATATAGAAACAACCTAAAGTAAGGAGAAATTAAGAATTCCTTAACTTAGATTATTAGTAGAAAACATGTATTTTCCTAACTGTCATAACATCGTGTAATTAAACAAATTCTGAGATAATAATTCGGTTATGGCATTTAGATTCAAATAAACATTATGGAAAAACTTTAAGAGATAAAAAGAACGTGCGAAAATACTTATCTGCACTTTGTTCTACACATGAATCCTTTGAAATATCTGGTCTTTACTCATCAATCCAGTTTGCTGGCTCAACCAATGCTCCAATGGCTTTACAGTCTTTTGATCAAGAAGTCTATAGAAATGCCTAAGAATCCACCCGACATACTTCAAATTGTGAAGTATTGATACTAAGGTTTTATTACAAATATCTCAAACTAACTTGACATTTAATGTAGGAAATATGAATATCTTCTCATAAGATGATAGAGACAACTACTGAACTGCTTTCATGTTGCCTCATTTATTGTGGTGTTACTGGGTTTTATGGTTAGTTTTTAGCTCTTTATGCTCTTTGTTGTTTGAATTATCATGCTCAAGGTTTTAGTTACTTTAGGCTTTCCTCTGATACTCTTTCACTCTGATGACCTATCTTTATCCTTTCTGTGTCTTTCCCTTTTACAGTACCATTCAACTTTCACTGTGTGATTCAACAGTGATTTTTTTTTTTTTTTTTTTTTTTATGTGTATCATCATCCAAAAGTCGATATTGATCAACTCTTTTTCTGTTTCATTTGTTTGTCTTCTAACTACATATTCGGTCTGGTTCCTCTGTTATGACTGTCAATGCTCTATGTAGTTGTCTTCTTCCCAACTCTATGTGTGGCTGTCTTCATCTTTGTTCCTTGTATAATCGTCTTCTACTTATGAATATAGATTTTTAACAGGTCTCTTGTCGAGTCGTGTAGTAAACAGGTTCTGCAACTAGTATCAGAATTGTTTATCCAAGCTCTGGTCTTTGGCGGATTATCTGCAAAACTCAACAATTATTAAGAAAATCTTTGTCTGCATGGAAGGCGATTGATGGTTTTCTGGCATAGGGATGCCTAGGGAAGGGGTTGTGGTAGTGTTTTGGATGTAAATGGAGGTGGAATTGCATCGCGGAGGTTTAGGGTGGCACTGAAGGGTTTGACGGGTTTATACTGTGAAATGGGCGAAAAGCATGAAAATGAAGGTTTTCAAGGTTTTAAGTCTTTAACAAGAAAATTTTTGAATATGGCATGGAAATTCATATTTTTGATAATAAGTGGTTTATCGGATTGTCGAGGAGGTGGTATTAGAGGTTGTCACACCACTTATGAGGCGTGGGTGGTTTTTAGGAGGGGTCACCCGATCTACTTTAGATCATGACACGTAGCATTTGGGAAGTCGAGGAAAATCCCCTTATTGGGCGGGTAAAGGTTGGTTATCGGGCTCGGATGCTATGGATGTGGTTCATTAGATTTGGGTGCTTGTGATCTGATGGTAGTTAGGTGGAGAAGATGAGTGGAGGAAATGAATGGGAGTTGAGGGGGAGGCCAAGGGTTTTAATCACAACAGTTTGTGATTAATTTAGGAATTAATCATGGGTTGAGTGATTAGGCGGGGCTTAATCATGGGATAAAGGAATTGGGTGAGGTTAATGATGGGATTAACTTAGGTTTACCGAGATTAGGTAAATTAAGTAAGGTCGTATCAGGATATGGGTAATTTATATAGTTTTTATTAAAACTAAGGCTTGAGATATTAAATTTGGGGGCTTAATTTATATATGGGAAAAAGGTAATTATAGGGGATTTATATAATAAAATTAGAAATTAATATGAAATGTGATGGGCAGAGTGGGTTCTTCCTAAGTAAAAAGATAAAATGTATACATCTCGCACACTTTGCTTTATTCTTAGGATAGAGTGTTTTTTATGGGTTTTTGAGTGAAAAGGGATTTAGATGGGGGTTTTCACTTTTCCTAGGGAAATGGTGTTTAACATTAGGAAACGGGTTTCTTAGGGTGATGAGGGGAAATGGATTTTATGAAGGGGATTCTAGCACTTGTATCCATAAGTCATTAAGCCAAGGGTCCGGTCCCACCAAAAGTCAGAGAAATGCTCTAAGCCTCTTTGACTTGTAGAATTAAAAGTACTAGAACATAGTTTTGTATAGGAAGTATAAATAGGGCTAATCTCTAAGTAGTTTGATAGCAAGAAGAGAAGATAGACACACGAAGATATGATGTATGAGAGATAGCTCTGAGGTAGAAGTCTATGTTTGGGGCGTAGCTAGAGGCTTTGTAGCTAAGTGCACAGAGGCCTAGGGTAGAAGTCCGTAGTTGAGTGCGTATGGTGGGTCCAGTCTATAATCATTCAGAATTATTAATAAAGAGAAGTATTCTACAATTTTTGTGCCCTTATTTCCTATTTATGCATCTTGTTATGTTGGGTATGAATTTCACTTATGATACTTATATGATGTGTGAATGTATGTAAATGTGTTGGTTAAGTGAACGTAAGTAAGGACATCTTTTTACGCAAAGCTAAATATGATGGATTAATAAGATAAGTAAGACACTTAGCCTAGTTTGGGAGATATCATAGTTCACCGTCCTAGCAACGCGAAAGTCCCTGAACTATAGGTTAGGGCTACGAAAAATCCAATTGTACCCTTTCACGAAGTTACTGGAGGGTGGAACAAAGGGCTGAGAAACCTACGCGAAGGTAGGTATAGCTAGAATAAACCAACATCACAACCATCTCTGGGTGTGGAAACTTGGTTCCAGTATCCCCCCATACTGCTTCGGGTGAGACTTTAGTCTACGCTCCATGGGCTGATGCCGAAAGTGCCAATAGTGTAGGGATTTGTTTGGCTAACTAATGTTGAACCTAGGTCAGGGCCCCTCAAGCCAACAACAACCAAATGTTTGGTTCCCATGTAAATTCGCATTGGATTTACAGGAATGAGTCCACGCATCATGACCCTCTTGCCTACATCTTACTGGGTTATGGAATCTACTATTAAATTTCTTAATTCCTATGTGTGGGGTGGGAAGAGCAAATAATTAATGATAAAAATTTGGGGTTTAATTTATTTTCTTGAGTTGTTGTTTGGTTCCATGTTTTCCCTTTAATCTTCTCATTCTAGGTTATGTGGCATTGCCACATGGTTTTTCTTGTGACCCTAATCCTAGATTCTATTGGCTAGAAAGATAATACTACATTTTAGTGTACATAGGTTAATGTCGGTTGGTGTTTACATCATTTCAAAGTGACTAGTTCATAATTCCTCCATGGATTGCTTTCTCATATCTATTCTCACTATGGTCTCAGAAGAGTTTATAACTTAACTGTATGTTGATCTTAACTACAAAGGCTTTATTTTTCTCTTTTACAAGACTTGCTATTTCTTTTATTCTCCTGAGATTCTACTGTGACATCTCAGAAGGATATCTTAGTCGTAGCGCTACCTTAGCAACATGCTTAGATCTAACATAGGATTTTTATGTACCATTGTATGAACAGTTTCAATGGAGATTTAATATATACTCTATGTCAGAATTTCTGTTAATTGAGTCTTCTAATCGTTCTATTCTTTACAAATTATTCCATGGTTTCCCATGTTCTTGTGATGGTTAAAATTTCTCACCGAGATTTGCATAAGCCGGGAAATCATGGGTCTTTTTACCTCACTAATTTTGCTTCAGCTGTGTATAAATTGGCTTCCTTTCATTACTTTAGTTTTTCTCGACTATGACTATGCCTTTAATTTATTATATTCATCATTATAATTTAATTAAGAAGTGAGAACTTAAAAGAGAAATCTATGTACTTTTGATTTGATTTTATAATCATAGGTGTATGGTTTTCTATATTAAATTTTACTCTGCGACTAGCTTTCAGATGTACCTACATGCATGTTGTTTTTAGGGTTAAGAGGTTCTGTCCTAATGCATGGTCTCATGACTATTTATGAAAATATATCCCATATTATATTCCATGCTTCATTTTGTGATATTTTTTTGGTTAAATGAGCTTCTACTTGCAATAGAAAATACTTCAATATGGAATTATATTCATCCAATTTCCTTTACCTGGTAGTTAATATATCAATCATGTACAAAGTTCTTAGAATTAGTAGTAAAAAATCAAACATTTTCAATATATAAGAATATGAGGAGATTTTTTAATGATAGTTTATATCACAGTTTCTCATTTACTCCTTTTTGCTATATGCAATGTTGTATGTTTAAGAGATTGATTTTCAATATTATATTTCAGCCAGTCCTATACATCTCATTTGGGATGTATTCGGTAATGCGAGAGTGCAATGGTTATTTCTTTTTGTTTTTAGATGTCTCATTTATAATATTATCAAATCATATTTCTTGTATTTCTATCTAATGTCCTTTACCTGGTAGTTAATATATCAATCATGTACACAGTGGTTAGAAATATTAGTACAAAATCACACTGTTTCGTCATATAAGAATATGAGGAGATATTTTAATGATAGTTTATATCATAGTTTCTCATTTACTCCTTTTTGCTGTATGCAATGTTGTATGTTTAGGAGATTGATTTTCAATATTATATTTAAGCGAGTCCTGTACATCTCATTTGTGATGTATTTGGTAATGCAAGAGTAAAATCGTTATTTCCTTTTGTTTTTTGTTGTCTCATTTATAATATGCTCAAATCATCTTTCTTGTATGTCTACGTTGCATGCCTGGTAATTTGTTACCCGTTAAGACTCAAGTCTTTCTCAGTTCCTCTACATCCATGTGGTTGACACACAATGGAGATCCTCAAGGAAGGGAACTTAGGCTTATGTAGCTATTTCATGTACCCATTCTATCTACCCTTTCTGCAACTCCTATAGTATCTAAATATTTTCCTCTAGAGCATTTAAATTACCAAAACTATAGTTCTAGTTGTAATACTCCAGCTTGATCCTGCCTTATAATACCTGCCCAACATTAACAATAGAAAGGCTAGAAATCTTGTACTTCATATAGAAGATATCATTAGTCAAATTACATAGGTTTCACATAACTAGACAACATCAAAATCCATTCACGATCTATAACCAAACTTCCTTTCTTTCAATGGACAATAATCATTATACTAGTTCATTGACGCCTCATATTGTTCTAAACTTTATGACAACTAATTATATTTCTACATACATACATACATACATATACATATAGATATATATGTACATGTATATGTATGTATGTATTTATATATATATATATATATATATATATATATATATATATATATATATATATATATATATATATATATATATATATATATATATATATATATTTCAGAAACAGAGGGAATTCATCTATATTCCACAAACACAGTGAATTAAACGTTCCAACATCTTCTAATCAATAACCACATACATCTACCAAAGGCAATTCGTAATCATGATTCAACTTAAGTCAGAACAGAATTTTTTAGTTGTCTATCATACTAGAAAACGTGCACCAGAGAAGACACTGTCCACCCAACCATGAACTCCCTCCAGTTCCCCCCCGAGCTTGTTTGTACATTCAAAAGAATCAACAACCTCTTCTGATTCCATCCTTGGGTAATTATTACCCTTCTTCATGATATTGTTTCCAATTCAGTGGTGTCCTGCTTTTGTAAGCTTTATTGTTTTCTTGCCTAGGATTTTGTTTTTAAATCCTGCCTTTCTCACCCACAAAACATTAAAGTAAAGCAACCTTAGCCCTTTTCTCCAGCTAAGATTTTTCTAAGGGACTTTATCTCCCTCCCTTAATCTTATCTAGAATCTTTAAAGATTCTAATCATGAAGAATTAACATTCTTATCTTGAGTGTCTTTTCTGAGTGCACAGTTTCCTTAAACATTATTTATTTTACTAATAAGAAAATATTTACAATAATTATTCCAAATTTTTTGGCCCCATTTCCATTTATTATACACATACATTAAATAAGACTATTTGCTAGGGGGTGTCACATGTACATAGGCGATGGGAGATTCTATGTTTTTGAGAGTTTTAACAAACTCTTCCCTTTGCTGCTCTTGTTCATGAAAACGGACAACTACTTTATGAATGGTGACAAACCCTTCCTAGATATTTCACATGGTTTCTCCAAGTGTTGATACTTCAACAAGTTTATTGCTCTCATCTCCCCTAATGCAAAAACTCCATTCTATTCTGCTGCTCAGAGTTGTTCTACCTCTTGCCTAACAACCTGCAATTCCTATTCTAGTTGCTCATTCTTATCCATTAAATACTCAACATTTTATCTTATTGACCCTGCATAGGCCAAGTTGGCTTCGGAAATGGTAGTTGGATGCTTCCTAGTATCTGGCACTATCACCCTTTCTTTGATGAATGAAGGTGATCCGTGATCATTCAGAAAGTGCTTCCTTCGCTCTTGTACAATCCTCTTCCGAAACACATTGAATGATGGATTGTACACATCTATGAGTGGATCATCATCAAGGAGAACAATATCTCCTCGCTTGCTCGGGTCTGGCTCTACTACTAGAGGTGGTGGAGACTAAGGGATGACCTATGGTGATCTCGGCATGAGGTCAACATCTTCATGTTGCGACTCCTATTACAAATCCATGTCTATTACTTCAATCAATATCTCAATCTAGTTAGCAAGCTCTTGATCCTACATATGTTCAACTTCCTCCTCAGTTTCTATCTGTTCTAGCTCTTCAACCTATATTGGCGTTGTTTCCTTTGTCATTGTGCCTTGACTTTTCTCTTCTTCATGCTTCTACTTCTCTTCTTGTTATCTCTTCCTCAACTCATTTTCTTCCTTCAACTTCTTCTCTATCTCATGTAGCTTCAGTTCTACTTCCTCCAACCTTTTCTTTTATCTCTTCATCTGCTCTGATATTTTCATCCTTTGTTTCATATTTACTTCTGCTAGCTGTATTTCCTTCGTGATAAGAGGATCTCCTTTCATTTTTCAGCTTTTCTCTCTCTCTAGACTGTCACCAATATTCCTCTTTCCCTTGTCCTGCACAAGATTGTTGCCTTCTACTATTGATGCTTCCAAAAATGCTGCTCTCTATGGAGCATGCTTTAAATTCCTTCCTATATTGACTGACTCATTAAGTCTGGAGGAATTACAGCAGTACCTCCCAGGATCCTGATGAAGGTGCCACCTAGTGAGGCATACTAATACACAATGTCTACTATCATCTCCATTTCTTCTCAGGACATGTAAGATGGACCTTTTTTAAATATAAGCTTGTATAGTGGGATGATAAAGTGGTCAGTTAGTTGTGCCATTGCTCCTTGATAACTACATTATGAAAGAAACTTGCAATAGATGTTCACAACATTATCTCGTGGTGTCCATGTCTAGTTCATGCCAATGAACTACTATTGTGCATACATTGCATCTAGTAAGTATGCAAAATATAGAACCTTTCTCACTGATCCTTGGGAAGATTCCAAGCTTGTGCTACATGGGCCTTCAATTGTTGAGCCAAGAGATCCAATGACTTGAATGGCCTCCCACCATTAACAAACTGATCCAATAAGACTAGCCACCCTTCAAGAAAGGTTTCTATGCTCTCTTGACCATGGATTCTCCAAGAAGAGATAATCAAGAGCTGGTAAGGCTTCTTGAGGGGCTTTGTCTTGTACACATGGGTGGGTGTCTGTTGAAACTTTGACGACTATTTCACCCAGTGTTTGAAAATGTCTCTTGTGTTCATATAGTTTTGGATGACATAGAAGAGTGAGTCCATGCACTCCACTGGCTTAGGAAAGTCATACATCTACTAAAAGTATTCTTCTCTAATGGTGGCAAGCTTCTTCTCATTGGCACTACTCAATGTCATAGTCTATTCATTTGTATGTGAGACAATCCAGTTGATGATGTCTACACATGGGAAGGAGGGATACCTACATGCAATATTGTATAGCCCTGACTTACAGATGATAAGATAAACATGTCGGTCCTCTAAATATTCCTCAAAGTCCTTTGTAAAACTGTCTTTGATTTGTTGCCATGTCAGTGTTTTTCCCTTCTCTATAAACAATAGAGTATCGACATACATTGGTAAATCAACTGATGTCTAGTTAGTTTCTTCCCTATTAGTTGGTAAATCAACTGATCCTTGGGAAGATTCCAAGCTTGTGCTACATGGGCCTTCAATTGTTGAGCCAAGAGATCCAATGACTTGAATGGCCTCCCACCATTAACAAACTGATCCAATAAGACTAGCCACCCTTCAAGAAAGGTTTCTATGCTCTCTTGACCATGGATTCTCCAAGAAGAGATAATCAAGAGCTGGTAAGGCTTCTTGAGGGGCTTTGTCTTGTACACATGGGTGGGTATCTGTTGAAACTTTGACGACTATTTCACCCAGTGTTTGAAAATGTCTCTTGTGTTCAAATAGTTTTGGATGACATAGAAGAGTGAGTCCATGCACTCCACTGGCTTAGGAAAGTCATACATCTACTAAAAGTATTCTTCTCTAATGGTGGCAAGCTTCTTCTCATTGGCACTACTCAATGTCATAGTCTATTCATTTGTATGTGAGACAATCCAGTCGATGATGTCTACACATGGGAAGGAGGGATACCTACATGCAATATTGTATAGCCCTGACTTACAGATGATAAGATAAACATGTCGGTCCTCTAAATATTCCTCAAAGTCCTTTGTAAAACTGTCTTTGATTTGTTGCCATGTCAGTGTTTTTCCCTTCTCTATAAACAATAGAGTATCAACATACATTGGTAAATCAACTGATGTCTAGTTAGTTTCTTCCCTATTACTTCTCTCAGTGGTTTCCTTTGATGCAACTCTCTTAGATGCATGGTAATGGTGACTACTAGCGAGATTCTCAACAACTATTGTACCTGTGAAACAGAGAGGACACTAATGGGAAGAAAATGTTAGTTTAAAGAAAAACAACTTCAAGGCAAGTTCAAGCAGCAAGACAGGAACTACATGTGAGGGATTGTGTAATTTTTCCTAACAAGGGGAGATGGATTACTATGGTAACTACGCACTGCGTAGTCCCAACAACCAAGGTGGAAGCCTAATGATTGGAACTCTGTAATGTGAAATTCAGACTAGGAAAAGGCTTGGGAGAGACCACGCATTGCATGGTCTCAGTGGCCAAGCCTACATGCTAGCTCCTAGAACTGTGCAGTGCCTGGTTGGAGCTAGCTTAGGTTTTGCACTACACAATTCTAGAGGCTAAGCTTATGGCTTGAGCCTCTAAATTCCATACTGCCAGTTGTGCAAAGTGAGATCTGGCCAAGGGAAAGCCGAATCTGCTAGAGGGATTTTTTAAAAACAAGAATATATGAGAGATAGTGTGAAGATGAGTTCGTATCTGACTAATTCTACATGCATGCATGTGAACCAAGTGCAACAATTGATGAAACAAAAGGAAAATAAGGTATGTTATGAGAGTCACCGCAACAACAACCATTGGTGAAAAAACATGAAAACTAATGTGACAGTTGGGAAAGGAAATTTATAACTTGAAAGAATCTATCTACAAGCTAAAAAAAATTAAAACACTAGAAACCATGAAGAGAAACAAGTGAAACAACACTCACACAATCCAAACAACAAACAACGAAAAAAAGAGCAAAATCAGACGACAAAATAAAAACTCACCGAGAAAAGCGATGATGATCGCACCGTGGGCTCCTTGATCTCCTCAAGAATGTTATAGCTCTAGGATCGAGTGTGAAAAGAAGCTCTAGAAGTGTCGACTAAATAGATTTGGACAAATTAGGGTTTAGGACATGCTTGTCTAAAATCAAGGAAACGGTGACGGTTGACAGAAGTTTCTAAAAATAGTGCAAGTGCCTCCTTTGAGATACTAAAAAGAGATTCCTATTTTTAAGGGATGTTCATTATTTTTTCTTTTTTCTTTTTCCAGGGAAACTTTCCATGCCCACTATCAGCAGAGAGAGCACAGTTCCGGGAACTGGGAAACATTCTGACTCAATGCACTATGGAGTTTTTGAGTTGAGTGAGTGATGCACAATTTTTGGGTTGAATGTTGGGTTACCTCCTCAAGACTGAGCATTTTATGAACTCAAGGCTCACTGGCATCCAAGACTACACAATTCCCATCAGTAAGGCTAGTTGCCCTCCAATATTGTGCAATTTCTTGGAGAAATCCCATAACTACTATGGCACCAAGTTAGGATATCAACTTGTGAGTTACAAAATCAAATAAGTAAGCAATCACAATCCAAAATAAAAAGATAAGTCTCAGTTAAAGCATGAATACCTAGATCAGTATGAGATGAGTTTTTGTGGTTAAGATGTAAGGCTCCCAAATCAAGGGATAGGCAAAATTTTGGAGGGTGATTGTAACCGCTACAACATCATTATATCGGCTACATACAATTGAACTGACAAGTGAATACAAGTGTTGTTTTGAAGTTCATGGCCACCCACCTCATGTCGCATTGAACCTACAAACACCCAATTTGGGATTTAATGTCAACAATATCATAGTATTATTATTTTTTTATATTTATGACATAATTTTAAAATTTTATTAATATCGTTTAATTTATTTTCCATTTATCATGTTTTTAATATTATTATTTTTAAAAAATATTATTACCCTTAGCATTATCAATATAAAATTTTAGTTTTTGTTTACATAATTATTTTCTAGTTTTCAAATTTAAATAATAAATTATACCATAAAATTAAACTCATACTTTCTACATTCTTCCTATTTTAATATAAAAAAATTAGAAATATAAAATATAAAAATTTTCGAAATACAAAAAGGATACAATAACATCTATTCATCAACCTTTAAACAATTTTAGCATTTCAGTTTAGAATAAATGACAAAATAGTTCAACTTAATTTAATTTGGAATAATGCTTACAAGAGTATATAGGTAAGATTAGTTTGTTTGTTGTTAGAATTTTTTTGAGATATTTTTTCAACAATATTCTCCTTGTTTGGAATTTGTTGGATCTCATAAGCACTATTTATGTGGCTTGTAATCTGGCTTTGAACATCATATACATATATTATTGTATGTGAAATATGTGTACTATGTCTACTTCTCAAAGTTTCTTATTTGATATCAAAGCCTATTGTAGCTTAATTCCCTTAGGGAAAATTAACCTTGAGTGTTATTGATATCTTGTACAAAGATTAGTATAGCATGTGAAGTTGAAGTGTTTGTGTGACTTTTATTTCTCTATGTGCCTGATTTTAGCATTGAATGCTACATGAAAGATTTGTTGCAGAGTTCATACCATGAGACCAACAAATTCTAGGCAGGAGATACAAGTTCTGTTAAAAGAGCCACTCGATCATTGATTGGTGTGAGAACTAGTGGTGAGCTGGGGTTCTACAGAGTCGTGTATGAATCTGTGAAATTGTGGAGTCACTATCTGACTATGGATTTACAAAAAAAAGCATGGACAATTCTAAGAGTGTGTCTGAAGATCCTTGAATTTGCATCATAGCTAGGAGATTCAATCTGTAAAATCTTAGATATGGCGAAAACAGGTTCTTACATTATTTATTAAACCAAATAGTGGCTATATCGCGTTGTTCCCTGCGATCTAAATTCCATACCACATGTTATGGAAGACTGTGAAGTTGGCGTGAGGACTCTTGGGCATCAAGAAAAAATGAGTGAAATGATGGAAAATTATCCCACACCATCAATATCTTTCGGGTTAGAGTGGGGTCTTCATCTCTAACAAACTTGTAGGGTTTGGGAACCAAGTGTTGGTTATTCATTTTGTATATTTGTGGTAATAAAATTGTAATTCGTCGGAAAACGGGGTTGGAGTGAAGTGAAAGTTCTTTCATCTTCAAGAAAGATGATGATCACGGGCTCTGCATGGTTCTGTAACTAGACACTAGGGTTTCAGAACTCACCTGCGATGGCAGGTCCTCCGGACAGAGCTCGCCAGGAACAGTACGCGGCAGCATAGCAGGTCACAACCCACTAGTCTTGGCTGGCGGCAACAATGAACCCCCCTCAGGGGGAAGGAGGGGCGCCTCCTCCAACAAATGACAACAAGCAAGGGAATATCGAGGGATCAGACAGGGATAAGGAGTGCAATGATGAAAGTGCAGACAAAAGTCAGCAGACGCAAACTGAAAAAGCACAGAAGGACAAGCCAAAGGTCAGCTCTTCCACATGCAAACCAGTAGCTATGCATAGGCCAAAAGTAGAGCTACCAAGCCATCGCATCAATGCCAGGATTCAATATATGAGAGATCATGCTCTCATAGGCAAATTTATTGGAATATGGCCAAATGAGAAAGCGTTGAGAGCATGGATAAATGTTAAATGGCATCCAAAAGGACACATAACCTTGCATTTAGGGCCTAAGGGGTTTTTTACGGCGGTCTTCAACTGTTTGGAAGACAGAAACAGAGTTTTAGATGGAGGGCCTTATTTCTTTAACTCTGCTGGGCTATTTCTCAAAGAATGGATCGAAAGATTCAACCCTGATAAAGAAGACCTAAGCTACGCACCGGTGTGGATCAGGCTGTATTCTTTGCCACTAGAGTACTGGGAAGAGGAGTCTCTCAAAGCGATCGGCAATGTTCTGGGTGACTTCGTCAAGATAGCAGAAGAAACAAAGATGCACAGATACACCTCATATGCACGGATCTGCATCTATATGGACCTTAAACAAGCTTTGCCTGATACGGTAAGTCTTTTTCATGAAGATGTGGAATGGATATAGTTAATTGATTATGAGCATGTACCCTTTAGATGCAGAAAATGTCATGAACTAGGACACCTCTACAGAGATTGCCCTTTAAACAGCAAATCCTCAGTTCAAACTACCCAGGAAAACCCAACGCTGGATGGCTTCACTAAGGTGCTCAATCGCCGAAGAGGAAATAAAAAATCAGTAATCTCTACAAAGACTCCTCCAGTAGATCAATCAAAGCCCTCTACTAGCAATAGCTTTGAAGTCCTAGCCAATGAAGAAATGCCAGATCCAGACAATAGGCCCTTCAATCAAAAGGGATCTAGCCAGGAGAAGATTGAAGGATCCAAAATGATAACAGGGGAACAGAATGTAGAACAAAGGGGTAATAAGCTTAAAACTGCATCAAACACCTGGAGCTTCCCTGAAATGGATATAGATGGTACAGATCCCAATACAGAAAACGAGAAGGAAAGCGATGGATACCATCAAGAACCTCAAATCATGGAGGAGGACACGGAATCAATAGATATTGGTGAGCTAGATATCTTGGGCCTAGAACAAGCTTGTAAAACAGGAAACTTCGACAAAATACCTGATAGACAAGTGGACAACCTGGTGGCAGTCCTTAATAAAGCTCAAAAAAAATACTCATTAGGGGTCCAAATTGGTAGCCAATGGGATGGGAAGTTTATCACCAAAGATAGCAAAAAACGAGGAAGGAAAACTACTCTGGAGAGAACCATCAAGATTGGAGAAGTATTAGTAGAATCAGGCAGATATGCTAAGCTAACCAAGTATTTCAATACCAACCCCAAGCCTTCCCAATGAAGCTGATCTCATGGAATATTAGAGGGCTTAATAGCCCAAGGAAAGGAAGATTATTAAAAAACATGTTAATGGAGGAAAAACCCACAATTCTCTTTTTGCAAGAAACAAAGTGTAATTCGACAGTCTTGGAAAAAATAGCAGCAAAGGCCTGGCCAGGAGGGTTAGTTACAGCTGTTGATGCTCAGGGAGCCTCAGGAGGACTTGCAGTGCTCTGGGATGCAAGAATAATTCAATTAGTTAATATACATGCAAACAAAAATTTCATTCAAGCCATCTTTCATATCATTGGTACCAATATCTATGGTCATATAACAAATGTGTATTTTCCTCAAGAAACCCAGCACAAGATTGAAATTTTGGAAGCTTTGAAGCAACTTAATACAGATAGGAAACACCTGCTATGGATATCGGGAGGAGACTACAATATGATTGCAACAATGGAGGAGAAAAAAGGAGGGCGTTGCAGAATAAACAGGGATGGCTCTATATTAAAAGACTTCATTCAAAATAATTGGCTGATAGATATTCCTTCAAATAACAGCCTCTACACTTGGAACAATAAAAGGCCAGAACCAATGCAAATAGCTTCGCGTCTTGATCAATTTTTGATCTCTGATAATGCAGTTCATCTAGGGGGAGAATTCACAGCATCTATCCTTCCTTTTTCAGGCTCTGATCACTGGCCAATTGCCCTCCACTGGAATTGGCCTGGTAGCAATATAAGGCGACCCTTTCGGTTTGAGGATTTTTGGCTAACTCATCCGTACTTCTATGAATTTGTGAAAACAACTTGGCTAAAATTCAATCCAACGGATGGAACAAAAATTTCCCTATTCCAAAGGAAGCTGAAGTACCTCAAACGGGAAATTAAACGTTGGAATCAATCCATATTCGGCAACATTCTCAAAGCCAAGGAAATCCTCCATCAAGAAATGAAAGATATTCAGCAAATAATGATCTCTAAAGGATGCTTGGAAGAGCTGGCCCAGAAAGAGCAGTCCATAGAAAATAAAATCCTCGAAAGAGACCTACAGGAAGAAACTCTCTGGAGGCAAAAATCGAGAGTTAGATGGTTGAAGGAGGGTGAAAAGAATACGAAATTCTTTCACAAAACCACGGTGCAAAGAAGAATGATCAATCAAATTTCTTATGTCAACAATGAGCATGGAACCAAAATTGAAACCCACGAAGGAATCGAACAGGAGTTCCTCAATTACTTCAAGAAGATGAATCAGGAACCTAACATAAACAGAACAGAGGCTATTGATAAAATTATCAGACATATACCCAGATTAATTACTGAAGATCACAATATTCTTCTTCTCAAGCCCATAAGTCTTCAGGAGGTTGAAACGGCGGTGAATCAACTAAAAGCAGGGAAAGCGCCAGGACCAGACGGATTTACTTCAAACTTTTTTCAGCATTTCTGGGATCTGGTCAAATGGGAAGTTTGGCAAGTCATGGAAGAATCGCGCACTCTAAGAGGGATGTATCCAGGTCTAAATGCAACATTCATTGCATTAATCCCCAAAGCAGAGGAATCCAACACTCTAGACAAATATAGACCAATTGCTTTGTGCAACATTATATACACGATTGTCTCCAAGGTCATAGCTTCCAGATTGAAGCCCATGCTTCCCCTTATCATATCTCCAGAACAATCTGGGTATGTAGAAGGAAGGAAAATCATGGATGGGATCATTCTAACCCATGAAATAATCCACTCTCTGAAGCATTCAAAAAAACCAGGTATGTTGCTCAAAATTGATTTGTCTAAGGCTTTTGATAGTATCAGTTGGGAATATATGCAAAAAATCCTCAAAGCCTTTGGTTTCGCCCCCTCCTGGATCAGATGGATCAGCAATCTTCTATCCTCCTCGTTCTTCTCTATTCTCATTAATGGAATCCCATCGCCCACCTTCCGTCCTTCTAGGGGGATCAGACAAGGGGATCCTCTCTCGCCCTTTCTGTTTGTCATCTTAGCTGAAGGTTTAGGCCGTAGCATTAAATCGGCTATCCATTCTCACAACCTTAAGGGTCTAGCTTTCCACCAGGCTCCTGCCTTTTCGCACCAGCAATTCGTAGATGATAACATGTTATTTGGTCATCCCTCTATTCAAGAAGCTCGATCTTTTAAATATATTCTTGAAAACTTCTCGAACACCTCAAGAGCTCTCATCAACAAAGTCAAATCTCAAATATTCTTTTTCAATACGCCTCCCACCACCCAGAGAGCTATAGCCCATATCCTCGGCTTCACCATCGCTTCCCTTCCTTCTAATTATTTGGGAGCTCCTCTAATTGCCTCGGCTCTCAAGCATTCCTCTTGGAATAGCCTTTTAGAAAAACTGGAAGCCAGATTGTTCCTTTGGACTCATAGAGCTCTTAATATGGCTAGTAGGATAGTGCTAATTAAAGCTGTTCTACAGTCAATGCCTCTTTACCTATTCTCTATATTGGCGGCACCTAAGTGGGTGCTCAAAGCTATCAAACAGCCTCAGCGTAACTTCTTATGGGGAAGTTTTGGGCCAAATCGAAAGTGGGCACTCGTCAAATGGGAGAAAGCTTGTCTACCTAAAAAAGCAGGAGGCATTGGGCTAAGAGACCCGGAACATAGCAACATGATAATGGGGGCAAAAATCTGGTGGAAATGGCTCTCAAATCCTAGCACACCTTGGGCTTCCCTATGGACAGTGAAATATGCAAGAAACTTACCCTTAGAGGAGAGAATTAGAATGTCAGAAGTCAGTAAAGGCTCGATTATTTGGAACTCAGCCATTCAACATCGAGATATAATTCAAAAGCACAGTTTTTGGGATGTGAAGGATGGCCACGCAGCAATGTTTTGGGAAGAATCATGGCAGCAGCTTCCAAACCTCCGAGATATCATTCAGGGAATCTCAGAACAAGATATAAATCAATATGATAAGGTGAGTCACTTTTGGAGCTCACACACTAACCAAGAACATAGAGAGTGGAAAGAAGCTAGTCATATATTACCTCACAGCCCGGAGCAAACACAACTTTCTCTCTCCTCTGAACTTCAAAAACGAAAAATTCTAAAGTCGGCAGGCACGGATATTCTCAGATGGGGATATGAGGAAAAGGGTACCTTCACAACCAAAGAAGCCTACAAAATCATTATCAAAAACAGAGTAATCAGAGACAATTTATGGGATAAGATATGGAGCCCCTCCATATGGCCGAAGGTTTCTACTTTTCTATGGCTTCTATCACACAATAGAATTCTCACATGGGACAACCTCAGAAAAAGGAGCTTCTCTGGGCCATCCATTTGTCTCAACTGCAAACAGGAAGAGGAATCAGCACTACATCTCATGCAAACTTGTCCGCTTGGAAGGAAATTGTGGGAAAAGGTTACATTCCACTGTCAGAAGGAAGGCAGAGTGACTGGGGACATCAAAGGCACCCTTCGTACCTGGAGCCAAGAGCCATATCAGAGCAAACTTTTAAACACACTATGGCAACTCATACCGGGATTACTGATGTGGAATATCTGGAAGGAGAGAAATAGAAGGATTTTTAAAAATCAATCACTGACGATTGAGCAGATATGGACCGGGTTGCACCATAACATCAAAGAAACTTTATCCATCAAAGGCTGGTCCAAAGAGGATTTCCCATCACTACCGCAGGAACAAGCTATATGGGACAACTGGCAGATAAAATTACAGAGTCTGAATTCTTCTATCGACAACAACTCAAGGCATCAAGAGTCAACAACAAGCTGGACTCCACCGCCAGTCAATGTGTTTCAACTCAACTTTGATGGTGCGTCGAAAGGGAATCCTGGGAGAATGAGATTTGGTGGAGCCATCAAAAATCACCAGGGTACTCCCCTTATCACTTTTTTTGGCTCAATTGGCTGGAATACTAATAATGCAGCGGAATTGGAAGGATTATGGAGAGGGCTTAATCTAGCGCAAGAACGAGGGCTCCTTCCTCTTATAGTGGAAGGGGACTCCCAAATCATCATCAATATGGCCTCAAAACTTCTGCAGGGATCCCCGGTTCACAAGGTCAGTAGCAGCTGGAGAATGGCCACTCGACTCGAGCTACTACAACAATGGCTTATTCATAATCAAGCTATTTCCTTTAAACATATCAGAAGGGAAGGGAACAAACTGGCAGACTTTCTTGCTAATTTAGGAGTGGACAGTGGAAGGGAATTCTATGAAGGCTCTATATCTTACATAGCTTCTGAGAACCAACTTTCCACCTTCCATACTATAGTAACAAGTGATATGCAGTCGAAGGAAGACTCACACCCGGATGCGGGTGTCTTTAATAGGTGTTAATGCTAGAGCATGCGGAGTCGGCAACTGGCAAGTAATTAAGCAGGGTAAGGCGGTTCGAGGCAGGTAATTAATCAGCATTAATGAAGGCCCAAGCTCGAGGTACGCAGATGGAAGTTATCAGGATGGCGCGCACTCTCCAGGGTTCATTTGTTCTGGTCTTTTCAGGCATCAATGTAGTGTTTCTGGTTTCTTCTAGCAGAGGTCTCCTCTGGTGGTAATGGTCTCAGAGTCTTAGTGCAACACAAAGAATTTGGAAGCCTCCTTGGTCTCATAACTGCTCCCATTTGGTCGGCTTTAGGTATATAGTTCTGCCTCTTTCAGAAAGCGTCAGGTGCATTAAGTTTGTTTTCTCCACTTGCGTCTGGTGTCTTAAGTCAGTCCTCTGGTTCATTTCAGTAAGGGATTTGGTTTTTGTCCTTGTTAAAGGTGTCTGGGTTGGGTATTGGGCTTTCTTAGTCGTCGTTGGGTATCTTCTTGACGCTGAGTCTAGCTTATGTGTGCTAGGCTTCTCGGTCTTTCATTCAAAGGTCCGGTTTTGTATCTGGTTACAATTGGCCTGCGTGTTGCTTCTCCCTCACACTCAGTCCTTTAGCATCCTCATTCCGTTGTTGTATTCTGTAATGGCCCGTCATCGTGGTATTCCCAGGCGAGGGAGCAACTCGAGATCCCGTCGAGGATCTGGAGGGCGTGGTAGCTCTGCGCCTCGTCGTATATCCCCGTTAGCAACTGCTTCACCTTCCTCTACGCCCTCAGACAATTCTAGACCCTCCCTAAACAGTTCCCTTCATACCTCAAGGTTTAAGTTCAAAAGCAGGCTTAACAGACTGCTCATCTCAGCTATAATTATTGTTATCTTCTTGGAGGAAGAAGATGAGCTCACAAGCTCTAACGAAACTTCCAAGGATCAGTCGCTTTCTCAGAATTTCAGTGATTCTCATAGCAGCTTGGCTGGTGCTGTCCTCAATGTTTCTGCTGCGGTGTACGAAGAAGGTCAACAGGAGGCTTCTCGCCCTCCGCTGGACTCTCCTCAAGAATAGATCATAGATTGTGAGCCGGCGCACCTCTTTGGCAGTGTACTGCACCTTGTGCCTCCTACAGAAGGCAACTTGATGGAAGCTGAAGATGAGGTGATGGTAACCTGGGCAAGCTCCCCTGACCAGGTTAATGAAAATGCTACGGATGTGCCACAGGAGGTTTAATTGCCTTCGGTTTCAGCTACAGGATAGTACGTCCATTTTGGTTTTCTGGATCTTGTGTGTCATTTTCAGTGTGCATGGCTTCTGATACCATCAGTAGGAAATTGTTCATTCTCCAGGATACAATTTTGAATTTCCTTTTTTTTAATTATAGTAAAGAACAGTTTTTTGTAATAGGGCAACTCACTCTGGAGCGTTAAGCTCTGTTTAGTCTTGGGTCCATATAGTTCTGTTCAGTGTTGAGGCTATGATTATCAGTTTTGTAAACAGAAGGAAAAAAGCTACCTGCAATGGTTCTTTGACAGAGGGCAAGCTACGGCCCTCTCAGAGGTTCAAACCTCTTTGTAAATATTTTTTCTCTTTTTAATCCTAATAGAATAGTCTTTACTTAGAAAAAAAAAAAAATTGTAATTCGTCCCCTTCTTTGTATTGGTGTGATTTGTAGTTTAGAAAGGCGCCCATGGTAGCATTAATGAGAATAGGTGGTTGGTGATGAATTTGATCTACATTTAAGTTATTTTTGAATGATTTGAAATGGGTAGTTTTTAATGGGTGTGGAGAGTGGTTGTGTAATTAAATTATTCATTTATTTATTTGTATTTTGGTTTATAAATTAAGAATTGCATAACCAATTCTATAGAGCCGAGTAACATATTCAAATTATTTGTTCTCGTTATGTACGATGCTATGATAACATTTTTCTAATTTTGTTGTGCTTATTGTTATAAAACTAATGGGTTGTGTCAAGCTAGGAACATCAACTACAACTTTTTTTATGATATCCTTTTGTGGTAGAGCCGATGAAGACGAAACCAGGGGCCTCTCATTTTCAATAGATTTTCTAGTCTCCATCCTAGACCTATGGGTTATGGCCCCATTATACTCTTTCGTTCTGCAATTTTTATGTTCATGCGTGCATGAATCATTAATTCATCAAACAATTTCATAGCATCAATGCAGTAAGCCATCAAAACATCAATGCATGATTCACACACATAGAGTTACATAAAGCAGAAATCAAATTTCATTAATTAAACCCACTATACTATTACATAACATCTATTGGCACCTTGACTGACCCAATATGCATTATAATGGCCACCCTTCATACACACACAACTTTACACTTTATATTATAAAATTACAATATCGTGGATTATTTCAATAACATGAATTATTTCAAGATGCACGATATTTTGCATAAAGCTCTCAACATGATCCTCTCCACAAAGTTCTCAACATAATATTCTCCACAAATCCCTCAATGAATTCCTAAGTTCCCTCATGGATTTTATTTTTCTTGCTTTTAATTATTTACCAAATAGATATTACCCTGCCTTTTCACAACTACACCTTATATAACTTGTTCTTGTTGATTTTGTCGGAGGATGGGTCGATGCTCCTACATCAGAATCCCATGATACGAAATTTATGACCTCATAATCATAAGCTTTTGGCATTCACGTAAAGCTTCAACTCATGAGCTACAACACACCTATGTAGTAACAAGTCTCCACCTTGCTACACAATACCTCACGAAACATTCTCCTTAGTTTGGGCTTTTGGTATCTTCCTGGTACTCTTCTGTGGAACCCTATGAACACTCCTTTATCTAGGTTGTTGCAAATATTCTCAGCTTCCTCTATTGTCATCTTCATAGAGGAAACAAATCTCTTACCATATATTCAATCAACTTGTACCTTCTTCTACTACTTCTCCTTCTGACTATATGCGAGAATCTCCTGCATTCTAATACCACTTGATGAAAATGAAACTACGGGTTTCTCATTTTCGATGTTTTTACTAGTATTGATTCTGGACTTGTGCATTATGGCCCCATTATAATCTTCCATTATGCACTTCATCAGTGCATGCATGAATGCAACATTAATTCATCAAGTGATTTCATAGCATCAATGTATCAAGCCATCAAAACATCAACCCATGATTCACATACATAGAATTACATAGAGAAGAAATAAAATTTCATTAATTAAACCCACTATACTATCATACACCATCTATTGGTTCCTTTCCTGGCCAAATATTCATTGTAATGGTCTCCCTTCATATATACACAAGTTTAGAATTTATATTATAAAATTACAATATCGTGGATTATTTCAATATCATAGATTATTTCAAGATGCACAATCTTCTCCATAAATCCCTTAACATGATCCTCTTCAAAAATCTGTCAACATAATATTCTCCATAAGCTCCTCAATGAATTCCTAAGGTCCCTCATAGATTTTATTTTTCATGTTTTTAATTCCTTACAAAATAGATATTACCATGCCTTTTCATAGTTGCACCTTCCGATACTTGTTCTTTTTTATTTTCTCGAAGGATGGGTCAATGTTCCTACATCAAGGTAGGTCAAGTTGTATGGTCAAATTTTGAACACATTCAGTACCTAGACAACTATCCTAGATGAGGGTTATGTCATCTCATAGATGGGAGCTTTTCCGTAGGATGGTTCATTACTTGGCTACTTTTTTTGACAGTTACGCTATATAATTTGGCAGAATAAAGTATGCCAACATTGTTGGTCATGCAAACTCGTCAAAGATGGTTTGAGTCATTTATGTTTTAAATGGAATTCAAGTGACAAATAGAAGATTAGGTGGTGAAGAAAGAGCGATGTTTTTGAGATTCAAGAGTGGATGTGATTATTGATGAATACCCACCATACAAATGTGACTGTATGTAATTTATCATTTTGATAATAATTATTGTAAAACTTTAATATAAGCATTAAAGGGAGTACTTGGAATAATGCTTACACGTAAGATTAGTTTGTTAGTTGTTGAAATTTTGTTGAGATATTTTCTCAACAATATTCTCCTTGTTTGGAATTTGTTGTATCTCATAAGCTCTATTTATATGACCTGAAATTTGGTTTTGAAAGTAATATACAAATATTATTGTATGTGAAATTTGTGTACTATGTCTACTTCTCAAATTTCTTATTATTTAAACTCATATTATTTAAAGCTACTTAAAGTGAAACAAATCGTCATTGTTGTTTTAAAACTTACTACATCAAGTCATACCATGAGAGCTAGAAACAACCACAACAAATAATATTGGCAATCATCTTATATTATCTTTTATAATTGAATCATATTATTAAATTGTATTATTGATTTTAGTTCCAAAAAATGACCAAAATAAAATGGAGATTTGATATTTTTAATTTAGGATATTATAAAGAGTGTTTTTAATAATAATAAACACAATGCTTAGTGAATTTTAATTTTAATTGTTTAATTATAAATGGAGGATTTGTATTAAATAATAATTACAACAATTCTTGCAATAAAGAAGACAACAAAAACTATTGTTTATTAGTTTACAAAACTAAAAAGTTATATTTAACAATTTTTGCTAGAAGTTTCAATATTATTTAGATATATATTAAATCCTTCAAATTGTAAGCGTACAATCTACAAAATATGCTTAGAAACTTAACAACTTTAAAAAACACATATGATATAGTAAAGATAGTAGAGTCATCTTTGGATTTCTTTCTAAGTTTCTTGCTTACTTTATTGGGGTTTTTCATTAATACTTGTTGTGTGGAGTATTTTTCTCTTGAAGGTCAATGCTTTATAGATGAGAGGTAAATAAGAATATTGATTGCAATATAGTTTTTCTAGGAAATTTGAGAAATAGCCTAGTTTAATATGCCCAATTCAGATTTAAGGGTGAAAATGTATTTTTTTTATGTAATAATAATGACTTCCACATGAGAACTAGAGATAAATATTTGCTCCACCAAATTCTTGGAGAGTGAATGGATTAAGCTGTCACACCTATCCAAAGTAATGTTGATGAATATAAATGGATCATGCCTATCAACATCTCAAATCCTTGTTTGGCTAGGCCAAGAATAATGGGAAAGTTACCTGGATTTATAGAATTTCATGATTATGTCACACCTTCAAAATAACCCAACTAACATTATGTGACTAAATTAACTTATTTATATGCTACCACATATAAATATTAAAAATATGAATCTAAAATGGATTTACAATAAACACAACAAAAGGATTCCAAACACGATGTTTAATAAGAAATACTTAAGTAGATATGGAATTCATGCACTAAATAACTTAGAAATGCATTTCCTATGTTTGGAATAAAAGTTTATAAACAATAAATATGTTATGTATAATACAAAAGAGACTCTGATTATATAGTAAAGAAATGAAATAACAAGGAAAAAGATATATGATAATAGGATACGAAACAAATCCTTGATTGAGTATACTTGAAATATTGTTTTAGATATAATAGACATAAAAACTATAGATTAAACAATATGTAATAGCAATTCTTTAAAAATAACTATGTTTAATGACTGTATAAGTCAAAAGTAAATGACAATGAACAATAAACTAGTCTTGGTCTTGTTGTAGCTAGTTCACTAAGACACTTTTTGACATTGGTAGGCTACTACACAAATATCAGTGTTAGGACCAACAAATATACAACAATTTTAAATCATCAATGAAAAATAAATAATACATTTCTCAAGAAAGGAGACTTTCATAATAAATAATATATTTCTCAAGAAATGAGACTTTCGATGAAATGTTATTATTTAAAAAGATCCATATTTCAAGAGTTTATGACATTCAAATATCTAAGCAATAGAAAGAATTCCCAAAACTGAAGTAGTCAAACCATATCATACCATACTCTCTATAAAAATTCAGATCTTGTTTTCCTTCTTCGTACAGGTATTTGTAGTTGTGCACTCTCTTTTTTTTGCTGAAGCAAGAGTCGTACCTTCATAATCATTAACTTAGAAAATTATTTACATAGAATACAACCATCCACATGGAAACCTGGATCTTAATCAAACACTACTTTCTAAAAAACCAATGGTCACAAGTTAAGTGTTAAAACTCCGACCCTAACCCACAAAACTACACGACCCAAAATAGCAAAAGGTAACAAGGCTACATAATAAACCTGAAAAATCCGAAAATGGGGGAGAAAGCTGTTAATTTCTGCCTTCAGAACACCTAGCTTCCACCAACAGCAGAGGAGGACCTCGCAGAAGCAAAGGCTCCCGCCAATTAACCATTTAAACTCACCAATATGCACGCAGATTCCCGACCGTCAATCCTCCCAATTTGATCCAATGGTAGAGGAGAATATCGTGCCACCTAGAAGTTTTCCCTCTAACCTTATGGCCCCGCTGACAAGCTCGATAAATCACAGCCGTAGATCCACCATACTTGATCCTACAACAAAGGATCATATCTCATCGAGCAAAAGAATTTCTGGTTAACGTGCGATAAGGGTGGAAAACAAAACATCCCTTGGCCACGTGTAGCCTAAGGAGTGTGATCGCTCCCAAATTTGGAAAACCACTTCCCACCCGAGAGACCCCCGATATACCGGAAACCACTCAGCTGGCAGATTTGCGACCTTTGACAGCGTATTAGTGTTGGAAATAATACTGGGGGGGTGATCTGAATTTGAAACTACTTGTAAATGGTTTGCAAGGTATTTAATTCAGATATATACATATTTAAAAGATGTCCATGTCTTGCAGAAAGAAAACAAATGAAAATTTCAGCTGTTCATGACCCATTTAAGCATAGCAGATTTATTTCCTTTTACTGTTTAACACACTAAAACGAATTTGTTCTGCAAAATAAATCAACCACAGATGCAAAAGAAGTTGATAAAGCAGTTCACCCCTCTTGGGCTACGTCTGCTGGGTCCAAAACCTCCGTAAATGACCTCAGATAGCTGTAAGACCTACACCAATGGCTTCAGAAGGTCGAAAATACCCAAAATAAAAAAAAAAATCGTCTAAAATCACCTTTCCTAGCCAAAGTTATGGCCAATTAAAGTTTCTCTAGTCTGCCCCTAGAAAAACTCCAGCTAATTGTAGTTGGAGGCCAGATAAGCCCACCAATTTTGGAGCGGCCGCCAAAATTTGGCGCTCCACCATTATTCCTGCCAACTTGACTGCAGTTACATTAAATGCACATGTGACCGTTTACCTCGGATTGCGTGCTGGTGGTTAGTGTGCGGCGGTTGGGGCTTAAGCTCTAGGTTCTGGGCCCGAGGTCATATGGAATGGGGGCTGGCCGCTTAGGCGCTGGCCCCCTTCATTTCCCACCCAAAAAATAGTTTAAAATTTAAATCACCTTTTTTTTACCCATATGACAAGATCCGCTCTCGTGGCCTAATGGTAAGGCGTTGTATTGTGGTAGATGAGGTCGCGGGTTCAAAACTTTGAACTCCCAAAATTTTAAATATATGCGCCCATTGTTGCTGACGTCATCCCAGCCACGTGGTGGCCTCTGGTCTTGCCACGTGGCAGCCATTGAATCCTTGTCCAAAATGAATATTCCCCAAAATATTCCAAGGAATATTCCGTGGAATATTCTTTTTTAATTTTTTTTTTTAAATTCAAAAATTAAGGGTTATTGGGCGATTTTGTTTTTGGCATAACTTTCTCATACGGTGACTGTTTTTCGAACCGTTTGTGGCACCAGAATCAGGAAGACGAGCACTTTCCAGTCATTCAACTTTGAACTAGTTCTGAGCATTTTAAATTTTGAGCATTTTACGACACTTAGGACATGAGCACCTAATCACGCCTCCCCATTGGGAAGCTTTTGGACCCCAAAAGCCTTCAACTACCTGTTAAAGAGGTGAGGATATAGCTCCCTCACTCTGTCCACCTCCATCCACTTTGCCTTGTTCGGTTTGCTGCCTTTGAAACCAACCCGAACATAATCTACACTGCCCCTCCTTGAAGTACGTGTCCTTTTGTCAAGGATTGTATCTTCTTTCAGCTCATCTAAGAATTCTGGCGAGAAATCTTCTATAGATGGCATCTGAACAACACTTTCATGATCAACAATCAAAGGAGGTTCATACAAACGTAAGTTCTCCACATTGACAACAGAATACATTTGCATGTACGAAGGCAAATCTAATTGAACAACATTATTTCCAACCTTCTTGAGGATTTTGAATGGACCATAATGAATAGGCTTTAGCTTTTTACCTTCTCCTTGCATCCTTTCCTTACTAATGTACAGCCATACCTCATCCCCTTCTTGAAACTTGTGATCGACTCTATGCTTGTTGTGTCTTTCCTTGTACTTGCCTTGACTCTTCTCAAGCTGTTCTTGAATTTGTTGATGTATTTGTTGAATTATTTCAATGAATGAACAAGCTTTGTCAATATCACTATGTCCCTCAATGGCGACATCTTTCTCAAGAATGAAATCAAGAGGTGATTTTGGCAAGTAACCAAAACAAGCTTCAAACGGTGAGGTGTTTGTGGAAGAGTGCTTGGCACGGTTGTAAGCATGCTGTATGTAGTGAAAATGTTCATCCCAAAGCTTGGGATGCTTGCTGCAATAACCTCTCGAGAGGTGCACAATGGTTCTGTTCACAACTTTTGTTTTTCCATCTGTTTGCAGATGGAAAGCAGTACTTTTCTTCAACTTTGTGTCCATCATCTCCCATAGGTTGGACCAAAAATTCCCCACAAATCTGGAATCCCTGTCACTAATAATGGAAGTAGGCAAACCAAAGTGAATCCATACATGATGAAAAAATAATTCAGCAGTTTGTTCAGCAGTTATAGTTTTCTTACAAGGCATAGGTATACACATTTTGATGAAACGATCAACTACTACATATAAATAATCATGTTGCTTTCTAGATTTTGGCAAACCTCCTACAAAATCCATAGAGATGCTTTCCCATGGTCTAGAAGGTACCGGCAAAGGAGTATACAAGCCAAGCTTCGTATTTCTAGGCTTGCTTGTAGCACATAATGAACATCCTCTTATGAACATTGAAACAAAATCTACCATGCGAGGCCAATAGCAATACCTCTATAGACGTGCAACTGTTTTGCTCACACCAAAATGGCCAGCAATAAGAGAAGAATGAGCTTCTCTTATGACATTTATTCTCTCCCCCTGTCATCTACACAACTTTCCCAAATGAAACAGCAAATTGTTATGCATGTGATAGTCATTTTCTTCTACATGATTCCCTTTACTCAAGTTAGTGTACACATCTTTAAAGTCATCATCAGATGCATATTGTTCTATGTAACTATCATGTATAATGGAATCATTCTTAAGTAAAGTAACAACACCAATAATAGGCCTTGAAAGCATATCAGCAACTTTATTTAGAGTACCTTTCTTGTACCTTATTACCAAATGGAACTGTTGCAAGAAGCCCATCCATCTAAAGTGTCGTGACTGTTGTAACTTGCTTTGTGATTGCAAGTACTGTAAGGGCTGATGGTCGGTATGTATAACAATTTCTTTGCCCATCAAATAGTGTATCCACTTTTTGACGCTTTGTACCAATGCATACAACTCCTTATCATATGTAGGATAATTTAGAACAGCACCATTAAAAGTTTCAGGATGAAAAGCAATAGGCTTACCATGTTGTAGAAGAACTGCACCCATGGCATAATCACTAGCATTGATTTGTATCTCAAATGGCTGTCTCAAATCCGGTAATGCAAGGACCGGAGCTGAACTAATCTTCTCTTTCAAAGATTCGAAAGCTTTTTACTGCTTGCCTCCACATTGGAAAGCATGCTTCACACTTGTCACTGCATGCATAGGAGCTGCTATAGAAGAGAAGTTAGAGATAAACTTCCTCCAATATTGAGCTGCACCCAAAAAACTTCTTACCTCTGTTATGGATTTGAGAGTAGGCCAATTCACAATAGCCTCTATTTTAGCAGGATCTATTCTCAAAGCACCTCCTCCTACTATGTGTCCCAAATAAACCAAAGAAGTCTTTCCAAATTCACACTTTGACATTTTAAGAAATAACTGATTCTTCTTCCAAACATCAAGTACTTTCCTAACATGCATGACATCATCTTCTGTAGACTTGCTGAAAATTAAGATGTCATCTAAGTAGACAATAACGAAATCATCAAGAAAAGGACACAAGAAATCATCCATTACCCGCATGAAAGTTGCAGGTGCATTGCACAAACCAAATGGCATCACAAGCCACTCAAAGAGTCCTTGTTTGGTTTTAAAGGCTGTCTTCCAAATGTCACTTTCTTCAATTCTTACTTGATGATTTTCCACTACACAAGTCTAGCTTAGTGAAATATCAAGCATCTTTCAGCTGGTCTAGAAAATCATCTATCCTTGGGAGTGGGTAATGATTCTTTACCATTATCTTGTTCAAGGCCCTGAAATCAACACACATACGCCAAGTGCCATCTTTCTTTGGAATCAATACAATCGGTGACCCACATGGCGAAGTACTTGGCCTTATGAAACCCTTGTCCAACAAGTCCTTGATTTGCTTCTTTATTTCAGCATTCTCCATAATAGACATGCGGTACATGCCTATGTTTGGAAGAGGACAATTTGGATGCAAATGGATTTCATGCTGAATCTCCCTCTTCGGAGGAAAACCTGTTGGCTCCTGAAACATCCTATGATATGCATCAACTACATCATACAATTCTGGCTTAAGTTTTGGATCACAATTGTCAAATGACTCATGATTCACATCAACCTTGGGCTTAATCATAAGAAGAACAAAATTCTTACTTGAATTGACCAGCCTTTTTACCTATCCTGCATTCACCATCGCTATATTTGTCTTCTTGCGATGAAATCTAACAATGAACTCCTTGCCATCTTTGAAAAGATGATATTTGTTTTCGTGGCGATGAAAGATAGCTTTCCTATCAAACAAGTAAGGACTTCCCAAAACAATTCCTGCTATATCAAAAGGTACCACATCAAGTTCAACTGTGTCAATAAAATGTGCAGTAATTGCAAAGCGCAATGTGCACTTTCTTGAAACTTGTAAGTTTGCATCCTTGCAAATCCATCCAAGTGGATATGGCTTCGGATGTGGAACGGTCTCAAGTTTAAACTGCTTGACCAAGTCCTCTAATATAAGGTTTGCTTGTGACCCACTATACAAAAGTGTGTCAATTTTAGTATGTTTTGAAATCACCCTCACATGAAACAGTTCAATTCTTTCTTCCTCATTAGGAGCTTGTACATGACAGTTTGAGGTACTAGTGTTGGCTTGAGTTTCAATTTCTTTTCCCTTCAAGTTTTTCAAACCCATGGCTGCAATTCTGGTTTCATCACCTGAATCATCCCCTAAATCTTGTGGTGTAGATGCAGTAGCAACAATTTTCTGTTTCCCTTTGGATTTGTTAGATTGAGGTCTTTTTTCATGATGTAATTTCCAATAGTTTTTCTCCTCATGGCCTGGTTTTGAACAGTGTTTACATATCACTTTCTCACTCTCCTGTTTGACAGATGCATTCTTTTTGCCCTTTCCCTTGGAGGTTTTCTCTTTTTTTTTCCCCTTGGGGGGCTTGTTTCTACCCTCTTCAAATTTGTTTTTTCCCCTTGCCTCTAAATGGGTAGGTTGGACACAAACCTCGTCCAGGCTAGTAGGGTTAAACATCAAGATGGTGTGTCTAAGGTAGCTATGCAAGCCACCAACGTATTTCAGCAAGGTTTCCTGGGTCTGTAAATCTACCCCTAACAAGAGAGCTCTTCTCCTGAATTCTTGGGTGTAGTCTTGGACACTCTAACCCTTAAGTTGTTTGAAATTTTGCCAATTCATAATGGCTTTTTGCATGTGAGAAAGAGGATAAAACTGTTTTTTAATGGCTAACAGAAATTCAGGCCATGTTAAGGTAACCTTACCAAATTTCTTGATCTCCTCTTTAGTCTTGGCCTCCCACCAAACCAATGCTGCTCCATCCATTCTCAAAGAAGCCAACTGAATCTTTGTGGCATCATCATGCATATTTTGGATCCTCAAGTAAACTTCCAGCTACCTAATCCAGTTGTCAAACTTTTCTGCATTCACTTCACCATTAAACATAGGTAATTCGAATTTTACATCAAGCTTCAAAAAAGGACTTTTTCCAGAGGATCTACGCTTATGCATAGAAGAAGAAGACGAGGATGAAGAGGAAGAAGGTGACAATGGGGGTGGTGGATCACCATTACCTCCATGTCCTTTCTTGGAATGATCATCATCCTTCTTACCTCCTGAAGAGCCCTCTCCTTCCTGTGGATGTTTGGACCCTTCTCAAGCCAATTTCTCATTTCTTTCTTGATACAATATCCTCACCATTTCAGTGAGGTCCAAGAAAGCCTTTCTAAAGACTCTTTCTACTTCTTTTGAATCCATGTCTGCAGGAATTTCTCCTTCATGTGCAGACATTCTTGAAGCTTCTGCTGAGACTCTTGAGAGTGAAATTGAAGGTGGACGTGATGGCTCTCTGGCCTTCCTTGAATGAGGATTCTCTCGTTCTCTAGTCAACTGTCCTTCCCCTCTTTTAAGTTTCAACCTGGTAAGCATCAATACTTACAAGAAAGTTAGAATATCTTTGTACAAAACCAGGCTCTGATACCAACTTGATCTGAATTTTGAAACTACTTGTAAATGGTTTGCAAGGTATTCAATTCCGATATATACATATTTAAAATATGTCCATGTCTTGCAGAAAGAAAACAAATGAAAATTTCAGCTGTTCATGACCCATTTAAGCATAGCAGATTTATTTCCTTTTACTGTTTAACACACTAAAACGAATTTGTTCTACAAAATAAATCAACCACAGATGCAAAAGAAGTTGATAAAGCAGTTCACCCCTCTTGGGCTACGTCTGTTGGGTCCAAAAACTCTGTAAATGACCACAGATGGCTGTAAGACCTACACCAATGGCTTCAGAAAGTCGAAAATACCCAAAATCAAAAAAAAATTCTTCCAAAACCGCCTTTCATAGCCAAAGTTATGGCAAATTAAAGTTTCTCCAGTCTGCCCCCAGAAAAACTCTAGCTAACTGTAGTTGGAGCCCAAATAAGCCCGCCAATTCTGGAGCGGCCGCCAAATTTTGCGCTCCGCCATTATTCTCGCCAACTTGACTGTAGTTACATTAAATGCGTATGTGACCCTTTACCTCGGATTGCGCGCTGGTGGTTACTGTGCTGGCGGTTGGGGCTTAAGCCCTAGGTTCTGGGCCCGAGGTCATATGGAATGGGGGCTGGTCGCTTAGGGACTGGCCCCCTTCATTTCCTGCACAACAAATAGTTTAAAATTTAAATCACCTTTTTTTTTCCCATATGACAAGATCTGCTCTCGTGGCCTAACGATAAGGTGTTGTATTGTGGTAGATGAGGTCGCGGGTTCAAAACTTTGAACTCTCAAAATTTTAAATATATGCGCCCATTGTTGCTGACGTCATCCCAGCCATGTGGCGGCCTCCGGGCTTGCCACGTGGCAGCCGTTGATTCGCTGTCCAAAATGAATATTCCCCAGAATATTCCAAGGTGTGGAATATTCTTTTTTAATTTTTTTTTTAAATTCAAAAATTAAGGGTTATTGGGTGATTTTGTTTTTGGCATAACTTTCTCATACGGCGACCATTTTTCAAACCATTTGTGGAGCTAGAATTAGGAAGACGATCACTTTCTAGTCGTTCAACTTTGAACCAGTTCTGAGCATTTTAATTTTTGAGCATTTTACGACACTTAGGACATGAGCACCTGATCAGGGGGTGAATTAGTATTATCTAATCAATAAAACATTTTCATTTCCATATTACGATTCATATACGCTACTTCAGTTAAGTAAAACAACGTGTATACGGAACTGCATATAATGCAACCAGTGTATATGCAGTAAACTTATAAATCAGTTAGTTGCTTCTTAATGAGTGCATGAGAACATTATTTAACCATATGATCACTAAATAGGAGTAGTAAAGTAGAGCAAATGATCACACATAATCATCACACATGGACACCAAGATGTATGGTGGAAACCCAATGTGGGTGAAAACCACCTGCTGCAATTTCTCTCTATCTTCTTTTAAATTAGAAACTTCCTTTTATAATGATTATGTACTGGTGCACAGTTATACCAGTATGCAGGCTGCTACCTACAGAAGGCTACAACCTTCTCTTGTTCTCCATATTCTCCTGGAAGGGAGCTACAACCCCCTTTGCTCTTGTACTAGCTGAGGTACTAGTACACAGGTGTTGAGCTACAGAAGGCTACAACCTTCTCTTTTCTTCCAGGGACCACGTTTCATAAATTTTCAGACTAGATCCATGAATATCAATCAAACATCAAGTATATCTACATTAACCAAACTCCTTTGTACAAACAAATACTGAATCGACCAATAACTTCTCAGAATGTTGTAACCAGAAAATAGTACCAGCAACCAAATTCCAATTCTGAACCCAGAACACTGCAGCAATAAACTGAAGCAGCTAAAACATATTTCATGAGATATACACTACTTCAATATGTGGAACCTGCGTGCATACGCTTCTGTATCAATGTCATCTTCCGTATACATTGTTTTAAGTTAGTGAACCAGCGTGTATACGCGCCTCTGCTCCGCTGAACCTGTGCACAGATCAATAAAAGATAATTTATCCTTTCTACTTATTCAAACATTTTTTATACCCAGATTATCATATTTATAGATCGCGTCATGTGCCAAATATAACAGATCAAAAATTACACAAAGATACTTCTCTTCAAACCGCCTTAAGATCTTGACCCATAAATAGAACTTATCCATCTCCTTGCGCTCAGGTTACTCCTTGATTCATATCTAGTTATGCACCATAACCCAATGACAGTATTCTAGATCTTTTCTCTTCATAAGATATTCAATGCTTCAGTTTATTCCCTTGCCAAATGATCTCCTTCCCTTTTTATAGACTTAGGCCTTACTCAAACCATGGTTCAAAACCATAGAGATCCAATACTAGGGACTCAATACCTGGGTTCAACACTTTGGATGCAATACCAAGGACCAAAACCATAGGTTCAAATATGTCGGACTAAATACCATGGACCAACCATAAGTTTTCCCACATGTACGTGCTTTTATTTGCATGAAAGTGTGTGCATATGTATACGCGCCTTTTGATCGGTACACCCACGTGTATACACGATTTTGTTAAGAGGAACTTGTGTATACCTCATTTTCTTTCATTCTGAGAGCCTGAACTATGATCTGCCCTTTGAGTGAGTTGCCATCAAGGATGACACCTGTGCCATAGTGCCAAACATGTGCCATAATGCCAACAATCTCCCCCTTTGGACTTGATGGCAACCCCAAGTCACCCAAAATCATTCTCCCCCTTTGATATCAAGGGCAAAGGGTTATGCTCCCCTTGAATACATGTTGAAATCTCTACTTTGCTATGATGTCCAAGCTCCCCCTGGCTATAGGCAAGTTTCGCAAGAAGATATTCTACAAAAGAAACATGAATTTATACATTATAAATGACCTTCCTATCACCAAAGACTCATACATACGTCCATCTTCCGACCAAGTGGGGACTGATCATCTACCCAACCAAGTGGAGATACACCAAAAATTTACACATGATAACAACAAGAACATTACTTCATCCATCCCAGGCATAGTGGGGAAACCAATATACGCCATTACATGGCCTTGAAAAGAAAAGAAATACATGAAATAGAGATGAAATATCTACAGCAAGACTAGCATCTGTCAATCATCAATCATCATAACCCTCAATCATCATTCAGACTAGCAACCATGCTCTTCCTCATGCACCTGTTCCACCTGAAATTAAAAAAACCATGAATGTAAACCAAGATCTTCTAAGATATTGCCAACAATGCATTATTAGAAGAGTATATCCTCCCCCTGAACCTATGCTAGATGGTTTCTGCCAGACCTATATCATACTCTTTTCATCCTGAAGCTGGCCCACTGTTTTTATTTAAACGAACATATACACGACTGTATCTTCATAAACCAACGTATGTATGCAGAGCCTCCTCATGAAACTCGCGTACAACCACTTTTCTCTGAAACAGACAAGTTTCGGCAGCAAGATGATGCATCAACTACCCCCAATTCTGTATGAGGTATTCAAATGTCTCCCTGGGCAGTGGTTTGGTGAGTATGTCAGCAACTTGTTCCGTAGAGGGAACATACTCCAATTTAACCTTTTGTTCAAGCACTTGTTCCTGGAGAAAATGATACTTGATAGGTATGTTCTTAGTCTTTGAATGCATGACAAGATTCTTTGAAATACTGATTGCACTTGTATTATCACAAAAAATGGAGATAGGTGGAGTACAAGTGATTTTTAGGTCTTGCAATGTTTGCATCATCCAAAGGAGTTGTGTGCAGCAAGATGCACTAGATACATATTCTGCTTCAACTGTCGATAATGCAATTGAAATCTATTTATTGCTGAACCAAGATACTAATCTAGGACCCATGAAGAATGCACCACCACTAGTGATTTTTTTGTCATCCACGCTTCCTACCCAATCTGCATCTGTATATGCATGAAGTGTGAGATCTGTACTTCTAGGATACCATAAGCCATAGTTTTGAGTTCCTTGAAGATACTTGAAAATTCTCTTAACTGCCTGAAGATGAGTTTCCTTTGGATTTGCATGAAACCTTCCAACTATTCCCATTGCATGCATAATGTCTAGTCGGGTACCTGTTATATAGACCAGACTACCAATCATGGATCTATAGGTTGGTTGATGCACTACTGTTGATTCATCATTTGCACTGAGGCTGCATCCTGTTACCATAAGGGTACATACTGGTTTCGAATCCTCTGTCCCATATTTCTTCAACATCTGTTTGAGATACTTGGTTTGTGATAGAAAAATACTATCTTTGTTTTGTTGGACTTGTAAACCAAGAAAATATGTGAGCTCACCAAGCATGGACATTTCAAACTCTTTTTGCATCACCAAGGCAAAATTTTGACTCATGTCTTCTTCATTACTACCAAAGATGATATCATCAACATACACAACAAGTATTAGCAACTTATCATTGTCAATTTTTTTATATATAGATTGCTATTTGTTGATCCTTTTGTAAAACCTTGTTGATGGAGTTACTTATCCAACCGATAGTACCAAGCCCTTGGAGCCTGTTTAAGGCCATAGAGAGCCTTTTTGAGTCTACATACAAGTTTTGGATCATTTACAAGAATAAACCCATTTGGTTGCTCAATATATACTTCTTCATCCAAGTCTCCATTTAGGAAGGCAGACTTCACCTCCATTTGAAATACTTTGAACTTCTAAAAGGTAGAAAGAGCAAGGAACATTCTTATGGCCTCAAGTCTAGCAACTGGTGCAAAATTTTCTTCAAAGTCTATACCTTCTTGTTGAGCATACCCTGTACAAACAAGTTTGGCCTTGTTTCTAATCACATCTCGATTTTCATTTAGATTATTTTTGAATATCCATTTTGTTCCTATGACATTCTTATCTTTTGATCTAGGAACCAACTCCCAAGCGTTATTCTTTTCAATCTGCTCAAGTTCTTCCTCCATGGCCTTTACCCAGCATTCATCTTTTCATGCCTCTCTTACATTTTGTGGTTTACTCGAGGAGAGTAATCCTAGATAACTTGAAGCTTCTGAAATGGTTCTTCTTGTTTGTACGCTTGCCTCTTTATGCCCAAAAATTTGAATTTATGGATGATTCTTCTGAACATACCTAGATGGAGCCTTTTCTTCTATCCTTATCTGTTCTTCTGGTGCCTCATGGATTTCTTCTTCATTATGAGCTTGATTTGTTGTTGAAGGATAGTCCTCATAATCTTCAAAATCTTTAGATTTTACTTGCCTTGGAATGTTTCCTTCTTCATCAACCACTACATCAATACTTTCAACAATTTTTCCAAGTCTTTTATTGTAACACTTATATGCTTTGCTATGGGGAGAGTAACCAAGAAGAATGCCTTCATCTGCTCTAGGTTCAAACTTACCAAGGCTTTCATCAATATTTTTGATGTAACATTTGCTTCCAAAAATTTTGAAGTATTTACTGTGGGAGTCTTACCATACCAAAGTTCATGAGGAGTTTGAGTGTTGTTCACCCAAACGCTTGTCTTGTTGAGAATAGTGACGACAACAAATGCAGCTTCACCCCAGAAGGTTGCAGGAGTCCCAAAATCATCAAGCATTGCTAAAGCCATTTATTGAACTGCTCTGTTCATCCTTTCTACTACTCCATTTCGCTAAGGAGTCGTAGTAGTAGATAATTCTCTTCTTATTCCATGTTCTTCACAAAAATCAAAAAAATTCATTCGAGGTAAATTCTGCACCTCTATCAAACCTGCGGCATTTGATTCTGTGATTTGATTCATTTTCCACCAAGGCTTTGAATGCTTTGAACTTTTTGAAAGCTTTGTCTTTATGCTTCATAAGTCCTATCCAACACATCCTGGAAAAGTCGTCAATGAACAATATAAAGTATTCTTCTCCTCAAGGTGACCTTTTCCTAGATGGACCACATACATCAATATGGACAAGTTAAATGGCCTACTAGCTAATCCTTCCTTCTCAGTGAAACTAGTTCTGGTTTGCTTCCCAAAATGACATGATTTGCATATCGTATTGTCTAGAATTCTGATGTCAGGGAGATCACGAACTGCGTGATATTTTCATGCTTTCCTTATATGAGAGAAGCTTAGATGCCCCAATCTTCTATGCCATAGCCAATGTTCATCATTCTTGCTTAGATAGCACTGTTTTTTCCTCCCTTGAGTATGTATAAATTATTTGGTGTTCTTATGCCTTTTATTGCTGTTTCTCCTGTATCATGCTCACGAACAATACATCCATTTGATCAAAATATTACCTCATTTCCTTGTTCTCACATTTGACTGACACTTAATAGATTATACTTTAAACCATCAACATATATAACATTCCTAGCTTTGACCTTTTCTTTCAAAAGAATAGAACCTTTACCTTTTATGAATGTAGGGGTGTCATTTCCAAATGAGACCTTATTTTCCTTTTCTAAGGCACTATATGATTGAAGTTTTTCTTTATCACCTATCATATGTTTCGAGCATCCATTGTCGATGTACCACTGATTTTTCTGCCCTTCTGCATATAGGGCTATGCCACATCTTTTTGGTTGCGGTTCTTTCTTCCTCCATGTTTTGGGGATCAATGAAGCTTGCTCCTTCTAAGTTGTTTGCCGAAACCTACTCCTGTATTTAGAATCTTCATGAACAAAGTTGTTACAGATAGAACATTCTATTTCATTTTCAAGAGCAGAAAAGTTATTGTAGGTTCTCTTCATGATTCCAGTCACACTCCTTTAATTTCGTGCTTCTCTGGTCATGATGGTCTTGTAGGCAACACATTGAGTTGCTTTATGTCCAAAGTTATGACAAGAGAAACATTGGCCATTGAAGAAATTCTTGTGATCATCAAACCTTCCATCTAGACGATTGTAATAGCCATTCATTCTTGAAGCAAATTGAGAATGATTTACTTGTGGTTGGTTGTAGCTTCTGTTCATCCTTGAAGTAGATTGTCCTCGATTTACTTAGTGATTTCTGTTCATTCTTGAAGTAAATTGTCCCTAATTTTCCTGGTGATCTTCATTGTGCCTTTGCTGTCGATTGTCAACCTCTTCACTTCTCCGTGTAGCTTCAAGATAACTTTTGGAGGTAGATGGCTTCTGTGCTTGAGATGTTTCTTCAGTATACCCAAGACCTGTCTTGATTAGAGGAGAACGCTGCACTTTGATAATCTCATCTAAAGTTTCAGATCCTTTAGCAAATCTAAGATTAAGAGCTTTTGTTTTCTCAATGTCCTTTCTAAGTCCCACAATTTCATATTCTATCTTTTCATTGTGTTTCTCCATTTCAGCAAGTTGGATGTCAGAGTATCTATAATCATATTCTTTCCTTCTGAGCAAATTTTGAGTTTAGAAATTTGTTCATAAAGGCCTTCTTCATCTATGGTATCCAAAAAATCATCATCTTCAAAAGCCATCAAAAGTCTATAATCATTACCTTGTTCATCTTCATAACTATTTGAAAGTCCATCACTGTCTTCATGTGTGTAATAGCTCTTCTTACTTACATTCTATTTTCTATTCCATCTAATTGGTTCCTTACCTTTGTCAAACTTATCCTTATGAGGACACTTGGTAGCATAGTGACTGACTCTTCCACAAGCAAAACATTTGAAGAGTAGCTTACCTCTGAATCTTCCAAAACCCCGTTGAAGGATCTTGAGAAAATTTGATTCTTCCTCTTCTTCCAACATATGTTCTCAGTCATTGTAATCTCCTTTTTCTGAGGCTTTGAATGTGGCTTCTCTCTTTTCTTATGGTCGCCCTTTTCTCATTTCGTAAGTAGTTAATATTTCGTGTAGCTGTGACATGGTAAGGCTTTGTAGATTCTGTTTTTCTTCTATGGCAGAAACCTTTGATTCAAACTTAGAAGACAAAGATCTTAGAACCTTTTCGACTAAAACAACTTCTTTTATTTCTTCACCCAAATTTTTCATACAATTAACAATCTCATCAATACGTAGGAAATAGTTACCCACACTTTCATCATTGTACATTCTGAGATTTTCATATTGAATTCTGAGAGGTTGTAGTTTTTCTTGTTTTACCTGATCATCTCCTTCATAGCTCAGAACGATCTTGTCCCATATTTCTTTTGCGGTTTTGAGCTGCATAACCTTGACGAATTCTAATTGAGATAGACTCCCTAATAGAGTATTGATAGCCTTTGCATTTGTTTCATATTGCTTTTTACCAGCCGTATATGTAGGAGTTGCTGATGGAAATGTGTATACTGTTTCCACGATATCCCAGACTTCGATACCAAGAGATTGAATTTATGCTGTAATTCTTACCTTCCAATAGATGAAGCTTCGCCCATCAAAAATTGGTGGCCTCATTGATGCTTCTTTCTCGTAATTGCTCATGATGATAGATCTTCCTTCAAGCGATCGAGCTTCTTCTGAAGGACCTGTTCTAATTCCAATTGTTGGAAATAATATTGAGAGGGGGAGTGAATCAGTATTATCTAATCAGTAAAAAAATTTCATTTACATATTCAGATTCATATACGCTACTTCAGTTAAGTAAAAAAGCGTGTATACACAACTGTGTATAATGCAACCAACGTATATGGAGTAAACTTATAAATCATTTAGATGCTTCTTAATGAGTGCATCAGAACATTATTTGACCATATGATCAATAAACAAGAGCAGTAAAGCAGAGCCAATCATCACATGTAATCAACAATCATGAACACCAAGATGTAAGGTGGAAATCCAATGTGGGTGAAAACCACATGCTGAAATTTGTCTCTATCTTCTTTTATATTAGAAACTTCCTTTTATAATGATTCTGTACTGGTGCAGTCTTATACCAGTAGGCAGGCTACTACCTACAGAAGGCTACAACCTTCTCTCATTCTCCAGCTTCTCCTGAAAGGGAGCTACAACCCCCTTTGCTCTTGTACTAGCTGAGGTACTAGTACGTAGGTGCTGAGCTAGAGAAGGCTACAACCTTCTCTTTTCTTCCAAGGACCACGTTTCATAAATTTTCAGACTGGATCCATGAATATCAATCAAACATCAAGTATATTTGCATTAACCAAACTCCTTTGTACAAACAAATATTGAATCAACCAATAACTTCTCAGAATGCTATAACCAGAAAATAGTACCAGTAACCAAACGCCAATTCTGAACCTAGAACACTGTAGCAATAAACAGAAGCAGCTAAAACATATTTCATGAGATATACGCTACTTCATTATGTGGAAATTGCATGCATATGCTTTTGCATCAAGGTCATCCTGTGTATACAATATTTTAAGTTAGTGAACCAATGTGTATACGCGCCTCTGCTCTGTTGAACCTGCGTACAGATCTATAAAAGATAATTTATCCTTTTTACTTATTCAGACATTAGTTATACCTAGATTATCATATTTATAGATCACGTCATGCGCCAAATATAACATATCAAAAATTACACAAAGATACTTCTCTTCAAACCGCCTTAAGATCTTGACCCATCAATAGAACTTATCCTTCTCCTTGCGCTCAGGTTCCTCCTTGATTAAGATATAGTTATGCACCATAACCCAATGACAATATTCTAGATCTTTTCTCTTCATAAGATATTCAATGCTTCAGTTAATTCCCTTGCCAAATGATCTCCTTCCCTTTTTATAGACTTAGGCCTTACTCAAACCATGGTTCAAAACCATAGAGATCCAATACTAGGGACTCAATACTTTGGTTCAACACTTTGGATGCAACACCAAGGACCAAAACCATAGGTTCAAATATGTCAGACTAAATACCATGGACCAACCATAAGTTTTCCCACATGTACGCACTTTTCTTTGCATGAAAGTGTGTGCATATTTATACGTGCCTTTTGATCGCTACACCCGCGTGTATATGCGATTTTGTTAAGAGGAACTTGTGTATACCTCATTTTCTTTCATTCTGAGAGCCTGAACTGTGATCTACCCTTTGAGTGAGTTGCCATCAAGCACAACACCTGTGCCATAGTGCCAAACCTGTGTCATAATGCCAACATTTAGGAATATTCCATTGGCCGTTGGAACCCAGATTTCGGTAGCTACCTCTTTCACCTTTGCAGCCATATGTGAGCCTGAGTGATGTACTACCCCTTCCCTCCAAACAATTACTCTCGTAGCAGACTCCTCCAAGCAATATAAGAAAAAATGAGAAAAGGTAAAACTTGCACCTCATAAATCAACCAAATTATTGGATAGAGCTTCCTTAGTTTTGGTGTGGTACACCATCATATCCTCGACTGCTTGGATGTCGCACTTATCCATGAAACTATCCTAAGGCAACCTATGCTCGCCCATTGTAACCCTATACATGGTATACTTCATTCCTTGATTAGCCAGTAAATTAGCAACTTTATTGGCCTGCATTCGAACATGGTTAAAACTAACTGTGCGTGGACCTTTGAGGTGGAGCTAGATCCTTTGGAAGACCTGGATCAATCTCCAATATTTTGAAACCTTCTCCAGCTTCGATCCCCAACTAATTTTTTTGACTGTGTTGATAATTATCTCAGAGTCATCTTTGATAATTACATTATGCCAGTTATCCCGCACCAGGAGATCTAAGAACTGCTCCATATGCATGGCTTCTGCCATGTTATTTGTAGCTCTGCCAAGATGTCCATGGAAGATGGAAAGGATATTACTAGTATCATCCCTTAACACCCCTCCAAATCCCGCACTGCCCGGGTTGCCTTTAGAAGCCCCATCTATGTTATATTTCAGAAAGCCCAAAGGGGGAAGATGCCAGAATTCCTTCTTAGAAACCATAGCCAAAACACTTAGTTCAGTCCCTGCAACATAAGTCCCTACATTCCCAACAATCCCTAAACCCTCAAATCAGCATCTGAGGGTGGATTTTTAGGGGTGTTTCGCACTATGGTATCCATCATCTCTTTAAGTTGAGTCAAAGTCTTCTTCAGAAGACATTGAAGGGATCTTTTTTCATTTTTGAAAATTCTCTTATTCCTTTATTTCCAGACATTCAAAATAATGAAGCTAGGTGTACGAGCCCGAGTAGAACCAAGAATTTCATTATCTGAGTAATTACTTCTCCACCTGGTTAGGGTATTGAAGATACACCCTCTGTCCTTGTCACTCTTTTGGAAGATGTTAGCAAAAGATTCCCACAAACTAGAGGTGAAGATACAATTATTGAGGAGGTGTTCCATAGTTTCTTCTTGGGCTTCACAGAGCTAGCATCTGGAAGGCCCCAACACACCCATTTTCCTTATGTTAGACAAAATGAGAATTCTCTTATGATAAACAAGCCACATGAAGTGTTTAATCTTCATCTAGCCTTGATGCCTCCCCAGATTCTGCCATATTCTATCCAGAGCAAGAGAGTCCATCTCGAGCAGTTTGCGTTTAGCCTCCTTAAGATTAAAGGTACCCTCATTATTGTTGCCCCACCTCAATTGGTCATGCCCCCTGTAACTAAGATCTTCCTTTGTTCTAGTATCTGCATGATAGCCTTAGCTTTAGTTTTCAAGGGGTTATCTTCCCTGTAAATCATATTCCTCCACTTTCTCCATTTACTTGCATTATTATTTTGGTCCCAAAAATATTTGACCTGTGATAACCCTATGATGTCTGTCTCTCTTTTGAGGTCCATAAATTTCTCATTTAGTAGTATTGGTTCTTGTTGCCATTTATCTTCCCAAGAAAGTGCCAAATCCCCCTCTCTGATTTCCCAGAAGCTATTCTTTTGAACTAATACTTTGTTCTCCTAGGCCTTATTCCATATGTATGAGCCCTTTAGATTTCTATACATCCTTATATGATCATTATTGTCCCAAGTGCTGGAATATTTTTCTATCCAGATACTAGCCCACTAGGCCTTTGGTTCTTTGACCCATCTCCACCATAACTTAGCTCCTAAAGCCCTGCTTAGAACCTCTGGATCATCCAAACCCAAACCTCCTTGATTTTTTGGTTTGCAAATCCTTTCCCAAGCAACTAAGGCCCATTTCCTTTTTTTCTCCCCTTTTCCCTAGAGAAAGTCTCTTTGAATGGTTTTGAACTGTTGTAAGACTCATGTTGGTGCAAGGAGTACTGAAAGCATAAAAAATAGGATAGATTGTAGAACAACCTTTGTAAGCACCAACCTGCCAGCCAAGTTTAAAGATCTAATGGTCCAATTCCTGATTTTATCCTACATATTATTAATCACCAGTTCCCAGATACTTTTATGAAGAGGTTTAGTAGTAAGGGCGACTCCCAAATATTTCTAAGGAAGAGAATCTCTTTGAAAGACTAGAATTCTAGAGATATTCCTTTGTATAGCAATATCAATATTAAAGAAAAATATTTTAGATTTAAAAAGATTAACCTCCATACCTATGGCCAAACCAAAATCAATTAGAAGTTGTTTGTATACCAAAGCTTCTTTGAATGTAGGAACTCCCTGCAACATGGTATCATCCACAAATTGTTGATGAGTCAAAGTCTGTCCATTCTCAGAAAGTTGAAGACCCTTGATTTTGGCTTCTGCTTTTGCTTACTTAATCTATCTACCAAGTCCTTCCATCATGAGTATAAAGTGAAGGGGAGAGAGTGGATCTCCTTGCCTAAGGCCTCTTGAGGGAGTAAAAATCTTGGAGGGAGAACCATTTACCAAAATTGAAAAGCTAGAAGAAGTTACCAAAGCCATGACCCATCTAACCCAATTATGATCAAACCCAAAAGCAATAAGAACCCTCCTGACATAGGTCCAGTTCAACTTATCATAGGCTTTAGCTACGTTCAGCTGCATGATCATACCAGCCTTCCTATTGCTAGTCAGTGAGTGCACCCCCTCCTGTGCTTGAATGATGTTATTGAGAATTTGTCTGCCTTCCACATAACTAGATTGCTCCCCACAAACTAGAGTGGGGAGAAGAGGTTTGAGGCTATTAGCTACAACATTGGATATAATATTGTAAACCACATTTCACAATGCTATGGGTCAAAACATATTAGGAGTTAGGGCATTATATTTTTTAGTGATCATTGAAATGAAGGAGGTGTTGACTACCTTCAGAATAGTGCTATTCCCCCTGGAATCTTCTACTACATTCATAATATCTTGTTTAACAATATTCCATCATGCTTTAAAGAAGTCCACATTAAAACCATCAGGACCCGGTGCTTTACCATTTTGCATTTCCTTGAGGACTTCACTGATTTCCTCTTCAGTTACTGGCCTATTGAGGTTGAGATTATCCTCTCTGGACACTAGTCTTGGTATATGTCTTATTATATCCTTAATGAAAGGCTCTCTATTTGGAATGCTTTCTTGTGCAATCCCCCGAAAGTGTTGAACTAAAACAGCTTCAATTTCTTCATGGGTACTGAGTAGTTGCCCTTCCTCATCCTTAATCGAGGAGATTCTATTATGAGCCCGGTTTGCCAAGGTTGACCTATGGAAAAATATGGTGTTTCTTTCCCCTTCCTTTAACCATTGCACTCTAGATTTTTGTCTCCAGAATATTTCCTCTTTTTTCATAAGTTCTCCCACTCGTGCTGAAGATTAGTGGCTCTATCATTATTGACTTTATCAAAGCCAGCCTTGATGAGGAATTGGTTGAGTATCTACAGTTTGTTTTCGACAGCTTTTTTCCTTCAAAAATATTGCCAAATTCTTTCATGTTCCACTCTTTAAGCCTGAGCTTTATATGTTTTAGTCTTTTGTGAAGAAGGAACATACTTGTACCCTGAATATGTAGATCTTTAGACCACCAACTTGAAATGTTGTTGATAAAATCTAGATGGGTGAGCCAGATGTTCTCAAATCTGAAAGGTCTATTCTTGGGTGTACCAATGCCCCTGATCTCTAGTTGAATTGGCCAGTGATCAGAACCTCCAAACGGAAAAATCCTTGCTTCCATTCCATTATCGTTGAGTATGAGGTCCTCTGATGTGATGAATCTATCTAACTTTGAGGCCACCAGAGACCCTCCTCCTCTCCTATTGTTCCAAGTAAAGAGACCATTACTTGTATCAATGTCAACCAGTTTCGTAGTGTCCAAAAAAGATTGAAAAGCTAAGGCATCTTTAGTAAGCGATCTGGTTCCCCTTTTTTCTCTGATAGTGATTTGATCATGTTGAAGCCCCCACCCAAAATCCATGGAATCCGAACATATCTCTCTCTGAGATCCATAAGAGAATCTAGAAATCTCAATTCGTCATCCATTCTCTGAGGGACATAAACATTCGTTACCAGATAGATCTCCCTATCCCCCACAGGTTGAATGACCACTGATAGATAATTTATGGAAGCTTCAGCATCTATTATACCAATCTTTAGGGGATTCCAAAGAGTAAAAATGCCACCTGGTGTATTTTCTTCCTTGACTTCTAGAAACTCAAAATGACCGAGCCATTTACTATGAAGTTCTTTAAATTTTTGTATAGAACATTTAGTTTCCTGGATAAATATAATATCCGAAGCTTCTTGTTTCATTCTATTACTAAGTAATCTTTGTTTCCTTTTACTACCTAGACCCCTGATGTCCCAAGAAGTAATCTTCATCATTAAAGATTAGTGAAAGAGTAACTAGTTAGGTCTTTCATCTTACTTGAATCTATCATTAGCTTTCCACACTCCATCAACAACTCATTCTGCTTTTTTCTGCCTTTTCTTTCCTGGGCCTTGAGGTACTAATCCTGGTGTGTTTTTAATAGATTTCACACCTTATTTTCCATGTTTTGTCGTGTTATCTTGCCTTTCCACCCCACTAGCCTGGGTTTTTCGTAAGTACAGTTGTTGTACTCTAGATAACTCTTCTTGAGGTAACGAATATAACCCTCCCATGGTTCCCTGTTTCAAGAACCCTTCCAAATCTAGGTGCTCTCTATCTAAAATCTCCTGCAGTTCCTGATCCTCCATTTCCATCTTACTTCGGGTAATTTCTTGGTCCATATCTAGTTCTACATCACCCATCATAGCCTCTTTCTGTATGTTATTGTTCTTTGGTTGGTCTATGTCCCCCTCTATCTCCTTGTCCTCTAGACTTACCTCTATTCCCTGATCTACTTTTATAGTCTCTTCTTCCTCCTCGAGAACCTGTAACCTATTATGTGTAACATGAGGCCCTTCGGCTTGATGTTGTTTAAGACCCATTTTGCCACCTTTCCTTTGTGGCTCACTTTTTGAAATCTTTTTGTATCTTTCATTATGGAAGTTCTGTTCTTATTCTCGATTTTACTAAGAGGGAAATCTCTGAACAGGTGTCCATGCTCATGACATCTACGACATTTAAAAGGAATATATTCATAATCTACTATTTTCACCCATTCTTCATCAAAAACTTCCAAGATCAACTCATACAGTAGAGCTCCGAAGTGATCCATTTCCACATAGATTCGTGCAAAGCAAGTAAATTTTCCTCTTCTAGTGGCTCTAAGGCCTTGACAAAACGTCCTAATTTATTACCTATGGCTGTTAATGATTCTATTTGCCAGTAATCAAGAGGAAGGGAGTAAAGTCTTACCCAAATAAGAACTGATTTGAAAGTCTCCTGCTCCGGGACAAAGTTCATCATCCACGGCCTCATATAGAGGCCAATAGCTACATAGAAGTAGGGTCCTCCTTCAAATACTCTCTCTTTATCCTCAATGTTAGTGAAGACCACTATAAAGAATCCTTTTGACCCCAGATGTAGGTCAATGCTCCCTTTTGGTTTCCAATGGTATTTAATCCATGTGTATAAAGCTTCTTTAGTGGGCCATACTCCCATGAATTTACAAATGATAGCATAAGTTCGCATGTGGTCCCTATGTGCCTGCAGCACAGGATCATTTAGGACCACCCTCGGTGTAACCTCAGATTTGGGCTTACAAGGTGCTTTCTGTGCCTCGGTTTTTGCTCCCTTTTACTTGTCTTTTGTGCTTTTATTCTCATAATGTTTGTCTCCATCCTTCTCTTCTTCCCTACTCTCTTTCCCTTCATCATCACCTCTGACTTCTTTCATTGGCTTCTTACCACAGCGGGTAACCGCTTGCTTGTAGAAGGGAGTAGAGCTCCCTCCTTCTCGCCCTACCATGGAGATCAGCACCTGCAAACTTTCAACCCTAGCTGTTCTTCGCTCCTTGCCACCATTCTTCTTGTAGTTGTGCACTCTCGAAACAACTACAAATTATAAATAATTATTTAACTCTTATAATTACTTCAATTTTTAATTTGATTAATTTATCAAAGGCTCAAATAAATAAGGGAAAACAAATAAATGCTTGGCTCCATAAAAATTAAGAATTATCACGTGACTCAAAGGGGAGGGAGGAACCTCATCCATTCATATCATAAAATTTCATAAAATCAATAAATCGAATCAAAGTGCATGATATACCCCCATGTTGTTCAGATACGCATGCATCACTTTAAAGGTCAATTATAAATTTTGACTTTCCATAATTAGTTCGCAAAATCTATAAATATAATAATGTCCAAAGAGTGAATGAATATCTACATATGCTAATCACCAAAATTACCATAGCATCAAAATGAAGCCATAGTCGATTAAATCAACAAGTCAACTCATCCAGACCTATATGAAAAGCCAACAAAATTACGATTTTACTCGTACATAAAATTTTCCATTGAAATTATTGGCTGGTTGTTACCAATTTGTTTCTCTCGCTATAATCCCTATTTGTCTTCTCTCATTTGGACTAATTTCTACAAATAAATCAACATATTAACAACAACCAAACAAACAAAGTAAGATGATACATCATCATGTCTCCATTTTAAACTATTACAGTCAATATGTATTTAAAAAAACATCAATAATCTCACATGAAAAGGAAAGTGAAGTTGATGAGGTGGAATGAGGGTTCTAATGAATAAAAACGTATAAAGGATAAAGAGAAATAATACCCTTATCAATATTTGGAAACAAGACCTCAATTAATTGGGCACATGCATTTCTTTTTTGTTTAGGATTTCATTTCTTTCCTTTAGAAAAATTATTTCTTTTACATGTATGACCTTTTACTTTCTCTTATTAAGAATTCATAGAAAATTAAATTAATTTCAAGCTATAAGATTGATTCTTCAACATGGTTGTGAATGGCCTTTTTCATGTTTCTTTCAAGGATATCGTTTTGAATTTAAATTATGGGTTTAGCTCAAAAGAGGAATAATAAGAGAAAATAAGGGAAACCCTGAATTTTTTAATTAGGGGAAGGTTTTGAGAGACATTCAAGCCGAAATAATTGAGGACTTTCTGTATTAGTGTTTTTATTGAATTGACACAATTAGTAGAAGATGAAAGAAGCCTTTCCAAGTAACAGGTATACAGTAGGAGGGATATTTCATGATATCTTCTAGTTAATACTGAGAAGGATTTTCGCTTTGAGCCAATACATCGAATAAGGACTTAGAAGAGTTTTGTATATAGCAAACGTATAGTAAGGGTCTTAAAAGAAGACTAAGCCAAATTTATCTGCTAGTCTACCACTACTCTCAATTTTCTCTTTTCTCTTTTCTCTATCTTATCTATAGCATGTCTTCCTTTACTTAATATCTACTTGACTTATGGATTTGTTGGTGATGCAGGAGAATCCAATTAGGGAGGTGACAGCTACACAAGTTGTTAAAATTATATTCAATTTTAATTTAATTTTATTTTATGTTTAAAAGAAGGTTGTCACAGCCAATGTTTTCCTTTAATTTGAACAATAGTTGGATTAGAAATTAGTTTTAAATAAGTTAGGAAACAAACTACCAGAAACTAGAATGTAACTACATTGTAACTATGGGTAGTTCATCAACAGAATGAGGCTACCAGCAACTTAAATAGGAAACCCAAATACAAATGTGGGGACCATCCAGACGAAAAGAGACTAGAGAGCGTAGCTCTGAAATATATTTTTAAAAAGTAAGTTGAAGCTTACAAATATCCGTTATGTTTTTCCATAAATGACAAGAATTATGTACTGTGCATAGAAATTAAATACATAATTGAATGACTGTTAATCAAATTGTGCATCAAACTGAAGGAGCCAAAAGAAGCATAAGAAACCATCCAGGTATTTCACAAAAGGAAGGTATTGATTTAACAGTGAAAATTTACAATATAAATATGTGTGTGTGTGTGTGTATAAACATTTGTCAAAGTCCATGGTAGCACAAAAAGATAACATTCTGTAACCCCACGTAGGTCCAAGCATAGAGCCTTCAAAATCCATCCATAAAAGTCCTTAGACAATCGACACAGGCCAAGGGGGGTTCCACACAACCCAAAACAAACTAAACATAGTAGAGACCAAAGCATTACCAATAGCCAAAGACGGGATACATAATTTGTTTTCCAAATTCATAAAAAAAGGTTACAGTAGTGGACACGGTCCATAGGAGGCCACCTATCGACAAACCAACTAAGACCAAGAATAGACAGAGGCATATCCTAACTTCTACCAACAAAATATATATGACCACATAGCATAAACAGGAAGGACCCTACCTGGTTTGTGTAAAGCCAGACTAGAAGGACGAAGGCCCCAACATTTTCCCCAAAGACGAAGCCTTGCAACCACCTTGATGAGGGCTGAGTACCTGCACAGACAAACAGAGAATTAGTGAGGCATCATAACCATAAACCCATGATAAAGAACAGAGAGAGGGTAGGATGAGTACCCACAATGAATACCTGAAGAGGAGGTCGGGCTCCATAGCTGAGCCACAAAACTGAGACCAATAGAGCATAGCCAATGGCACCAGAGCCAGGAAAAGTTGAGACACAATAGAACGCAACCAACGGCCAAAGGGCTAGCAAACACTGAGACAGAACAGAGCATAAAACACAACGACAGAGCCACAAGACCACTGTCTTCTCACCAAGAGCAAAGCTGTTAGTGAAAGAAAAAGGAAATGGAGAATTGAAACTAGAGTAGAGGAATTACCTCGAGTAGAAGCCGTCAAGCCATCACTGGGAGAGTTGGGCAGAGGGCCTGGTAAAATAATACAACCACTCAAATAGTTAAAAACTGTGTCGTCAACCTGGTAAATTCAAATATCAGTGAACAAATACAGAGAAGCCAAGGAGTACCCAGGGAAACCACAGAGCCCAAAACCTCCTCGAAAAACCATGCAAGAAGCAACCACCAGGTCCAACGAAATGCCATCACACAGTTATCAAAATAACAAAGGACCAAAGCCAAGAACGACCTAGAAGGTAGCAGGAGGCAGAGCACTATCCTTTCCTTGCAGAATGAACCAGGTAAGAACGCAGGGGAGCAGAACCAAAACTAGCAGAAACATAACCAACTCAACCACAACAGACCGTGCCATAGAGTTGTGTCACACAGACCGAGACCACCTCGCGATGGAGGAGAATTAATTTCCCATTAAAACCTTACCTAAAACCCTAAGCAAATATGAGCACAGGAAAAGTTGATTGCATGCCAACCACCACGTAGGCTTGCCACCTCGGTATCTCGGGGATCGTCGCCAAATTTTGGTATCAGAGCAAGTTCTTTCCTTAAGGAAGAAAAATATGGAAGTAGGAAGAAGAGGTCGAGGTAGAGCTATTCAGAGAGTAGCCAATAAAGGCTTGCGAGAAGAAATCAGGATCCTAAGTGCTAGGTTGGCAACAATAGAAGTAGGGAGGCATAGGGATCCAAAAAGTGGTGGCGACAGTGAAGAAGAAGTTCCAGCTATGACGGATGGATCCGATGAGGAAGGGCCAAAGATAAAATAATAAGGTCTATTTTACTAGCAAGCAAAAAACTGAAGCCAGAGCTTTCAAACTATGATGGTATTTTATCTACGGAAGTATTGTTGGATTGGATTAGCGAGTTGGATAAATACTGCGAATGTGAAGAAATCAGTGAGGATAAGAAGGTGAGGTTTGCAACCACCAAACTGAAGGGACATGCAGCACTGTGGTGGGACAGTGTGGAGGCAGAAAGGAGAAGGTCAAATAAGCCAACAATTAAAAAATGGAACAGGATGATTTCCAAGATGAAAAGTAAGTTTTTACTCGAAGACTATCAGATTGCTCTATATAGACAGGTACAGAACCTGAAACAAAGGGTAATGACTATGAAGGAATATACATAAGAATTCTACAGAGTGAATCTGCGAGCGGGTTATGTTGAAGATACCCCAGAAAAGATAGTGAGGTTTGTGAATGGATTACCAATGGAGATACTGGATGATATTAGCTATCCCCCAAGTCCAGACACGAAACCTATTAAAGTGCTTTAATAGTAGAAGAGAAGATCAATAGGAAGTAGAATGCCAGAAGAGGACAGTCTTTTGGTAGAGGCAGAACTGGAAACAACAGTGAAGAAGGTACTAATAAGTCAAAAGCTGCAGGACCAACTGATAAGGAAGGTAACACTAAAGGAGGAATGCCTTACCAGTGAGGAAGAGGTAATGGTAGAGGCAGAGGAAATTCCTATCAATGTTACAAGAGTCACAAGTGGGGACACTGGTCTTTTGAATGTCCTGAAAGTGATCAAGTAGAACAAAGAGGAGCATATGTTTCTCAACCGAAGGAACCTGAGGAATCACCTCAAGAAGTGGAGAACATGCCTGAGATAGGAGAGGCATTCGTGTTGAACAAGCTATTGTTGAGACCAGCTAAAGAATTAGCTAACCAGACATGGCGGAGATCACTGTTTCGAATTGTGTGTAAATCTCATGGGAAATGCTGTAAATTGATTATTGATACTGGAAGCACTGACAGCCTAGCAGCCACTGAAATGGTAGAGAAACTAGGTTTAAAAAGATTGAAGCACCCAACCCCATATCGTGTGTCTTGGTCACAAAAAAGACATCAACTACTGGTTGATGAGTTGTGCAAAGTAGAGTTTCATATTGGTAGGTATAAGGATAAAGTAACTCGTGATATTATGCCAATGGATGTGTGCCATATACTGCTGGGTAGACCATGGTAGTATGAAAGGAAAGTAGTCCATGATGGGAAGACAAACTGTTATAAGTTTGCGAAAGATGGGATTAAGAATACGTTGGTACCCATGAAAGAGGAGGATACAACAAAAAACAGTGGAATAAAAGTGTTATTGTTAGGAGGAAAAGAGTTCCTAGAGCAGATTGGAAATGACGAAATAAATTTTACAATTGTGAGAAGGCAAAGAGCACTGTTAATCCACATTGAGATTACTAATTTTCCTGAGGAGATACAAGATATGCTACAGGAGTTTAGCGACATTGTAGTGGATGATTTACCGGATAAATTACCACCAAGAAGGAGTATTAGTAACCATATTGATTTGATTCCAGGAGCTAGTTTACCAAACAAAGCTACTTACTGTATGAATCCAAAGGACAATGAGGAGATCTGAGAGCAAGTACAGGAGTTGTTGGACAAAGGGTTGATTTGAGAGAGTTTAAGTCCTTGTGCAGTTCCAACAATATTAGCTCCCAAGAAAGGAGGAGAGTGGTGGATGTGTACTAATTCTCAAGCAATGAATAAGATTACCATTAGGTACAGATTTCCCTTACCACGGATGGATGATATGGTGGACAGTTTGAGTGGAGCACATTTTTTTCGAAGATTGATTTAAAAAGCGGATATCATCAAATTCAGATTCGAGAAGGAGACGAGTGGAAGACTGCTTTTAAGACTAATGAAGGCTTGTATGAATGGCTGGTCATGCCATTTGGATTGAGCAACACAACCAACACATTCATGCACTTGATGAACGAGATGTTGAAGGAATACATTGGAATGTTCGTGATTGTGTATTTAGATGATATCCTTATTTCCAGTAAGACAAGGGAAGAACATTTCCTACACATCACGTGTGTCTTGGAAAAATTGCAGTAGAATAAGTTGTTGTTAAATTTGAAAAATTGTACGTTGTTTAAGAAGGAGTTAATTTATTTGGGGTTTGTGATTTCTGAAAATGAATTAAAGATGCATCCGGAAAAGGTTGTAGCCATAGTTAGCTGGCCATCCCCCAAGAATTTGTTTGAAGTACGAAGTTTTCATGGGTTGGAGAGTTTTTATCATAAATTTATAAAAGATTTCAATGGGATTTGTGCACCCATGTTGGATACTGTTAAAAAATCAAATCAACCTTTTCATTGGATAGAGTCAGCTGAAAAGAGTTTTCAACTGGTAAAAAAAAAAAGATCACCGAAAGACCCTTTTTGAGGTTGCCAAATTTCAACAAAATTTTTCAAGTTCGTTGCGATGCCAGTGGGATAGCCATTGGAGCAGTACTCAACCAAGAGGACAAGCTAGTGGCCTATTTTAGCGAGAAGTTGAATGAGAGAAGAGAAATATACGTCCTACAATAAGGATTTTGCAGTGGTACAAGCGCTGAAACATTGTTGACATTACTTAATGGAAAATGAATTTGTTATGTTTTCAAACAATTCTACTTTGTAATATGTCATGAAATAGCATAAGTTGAACCATAAACATGCGAAGTGGGTGGAATACCTCTGGAGTTTTACGTTTATGTTGAAACACATCAATGGACAAGCCAACAACGTGGCATATGGGTTAAGCAAGAGGAGTTTTATTTTACAGGAAAGGAGAGTGTGGGTGTTAGGCTTTGAGCATCTCAAGGATGTGTATGAAATAGATGCAGACTTTAAGGAAGCATACGAAGCTTGCCAGAATTCACTGTTGAGGGACAACAATTCATGGCTAGACTATAATCTATAGGAAAGATTGTTGTTCAGGGGAGGACAGTTGTGTATCCCAAAATGTTCAATGAGGGAAAACTTAATTCAAGAGGAACATAGTGGGGCTCTAGCTGGACATTTTGGCATAGACAAGACTTTCGACCAAGTAAGTCACTTCTATTATTGGCCAAAGATGCATCGAGACATACAAAGATATGTTGCTAGATGTAAGATGTGTCAACAAGCAAAGGGACATAGTCAAACTACAGGATTGTATATGCCCCTACCTATTCTGGACAAACCATAGGACTCAGTCAGTTTAGACTTTGTCTTAGGCTTTCCAAGGACACAGAAGGGGTATGATTCAATCATTGTAGTAGTGGATCGCTTTACTAAGATGGTGCATTTTATTCCCTATAAAATGATCAGTGATGCCACGCATGTAGCTCACTTGTTCATCACAAAACTTGTCAGACTACATGGCTTGCCAAAGTCTATTATTCAGATAGGGATGTGAAGTTCACGGGTCATTTTTGGTGGACTTTGTCGAAGAAGTTAGATACTAAATTAAATTTCAGCTCAGCTTATCATCCACGGACTGATGGGCAGACTGAGGTAGTGAACCAAAGTCTAGGGAATTTGTTACGTAGTTTGGTTTGTGAAAATTCATGACAGTGGGATTGTGTACTTGCACAAGCAGAGTTCACTTATAACGATTCACCCAACAGGAATACGGGCAGAAGTCCTTTCCAGATCCTATATGAAATGCACCCCTGTGGTGTGCATGAGGTGCATGATTTAGGTCGGTTGGAACGAAGTAGTGCTAATGGTGAATATTTCACAAAGGTGATCAACAAACTTCATGAACAGGTGAAAACCAAATTGCAGGACATCAACCAAAGATATAAACAGAAGGCATAACTAAAATGACAGGAAGTGCAATTCATTGTAGGAGACTTAGTATTGGCACATCTATGGAAAGAGAGGTTTCCTAAAGGGGAATATAACAAGCTCAAACTGACAAAAATAGTGCCTTTTTGGATATTGCAAAAGTTCTCTGCTAACGTATATGAATTGCAACTACCGTCGGGAATCGGGATCTCACCCATTTTTTATGTGGCAAACCTGTACCCTTACATTACTTCTAATGTGGGGGAAAGTTCAACATAATACACATGGGACACCAAGGGAGAAGGAGAGACAGAGACATGGGTCAGACAGATGCCCCCAGCCAAGCCTCTAGAGATCGAAAAAATATTGGATACTCAAGTAGCTAGGCGGACATGATGGAAGATGTATTTTCAGTACCTCATTAAATGGAAGAACCGTCCAATTGAGGACAATTCCTGGTTGGATACTAGATAGATTCAAAGCATTGGGTATTTGATTGAAGAGCTCATGGACAGGAGCCATGAGATTCATTCACCCCGGGAGCCTGATGCAGGAGCATCCAATTAGGGAGGCGACAACTGGACAAGCTGTTAAAATTAAATTCACTTTTAGTTTAATTTTATTTTATGTTTAAAAGAACGTTGTCACAACCAATGTTTTCCTTTAATTTGAAGAGTAGTTATATTAAAAATTATTTTTAAATAATTTAGGAAACAAACTATCAGAAATTGGAATATAACTACATTGTAAGTATATGTAGTTCCTCAACAGAATGAGACTACCAACAACTTAAATAGGCAATCTAAAGACAAAGGTGGGGTTGCTACCATCCAAAAGAAAAGAGACCAAAGAGCGTAGCTCAGAAATATATTTTTGAAAAGTAAATTGAAGCTTGCAGGTATCCATTATTGTTTTCCATAAATGACAAGAATTATGGACTGTGCATAGAAGTTAATGATAGAATTGAATGACTATTAATCAAATTTCACATCAAACTGAAGGAGCCAAACATAGCAGAAGAAACCATCCAAGTATTTCACAAAAGCATGCTATTGATTTAACAGTGAAAATTTACAATATATATGTGTGTGTGTGTGTGTATAAAAATTTCTCAAAGTCCATGGTAGCAAAAAAAGATAGCATTTTGTAACCCCATGTAGGTCTGAGGCATAGAGCCTTCAAAAACCATCCATAACAGTCCTCAGAAAATTGACATAGGCCAAGGAGGGTTCCACACAACCCAAAACAAACCATACTAAGCAGAGACCGAAGCATTACCAATAGCTAGAGATGGGATACATCAACTTTTTCCCAAATTCATAAACAAAAGTTATAGCAGAGGACATGGTGCACATGAGGCCACCTATCGGTAGACCAACTAAGACCAAGAACAGAAGGAGGCATAGCCTAACTTCTACCAACAAAATATATATGTACGCATAGAGTAAACAGGAAGGACCCTACCCGGTTTGCGTAAAGCCATACCAGAAGGACGAAGAGCCCAACATTTTCCCCAAAGACCAATTCCTTGCAACCACCATGATGAGGGTCGAGTACCTGCACAAACAAACAGTGAATTAGCGAGGCAACATAACCATAAACCCATGATAAACAATAGAGAGAGGCTAGGATGAGTAACCACAACGGATACCTAAATAGGAGGCCGTGCTCCATAGCTGAGCCACAAAACTAAGACCAATAGAGCATAGCCAATGGCACCAGAGCCAAGGAAAACTGAGACATAATAGAGCACAACCAACGACTAGAGGGTCAACAAATATCGAGACCCAATAGAGCATAAACCACGACCATAGAGCCATAAGACCACAATCTTCTCACCAAGAGCAAAGCTGTTAGCGAAAGAAAACGGTAACGGAGAATTGAAACCGAAGCAGAGGAATTACATCGAGTAGAAGTTATCAAGCCATCATCGAGAGAGTCAAGCAGAGGGCCTGGTAAAACAATGCAACCACTGAAATAGTTAAAAACAGTGCCGTCAACTTGGTAAAGTCAAATATCCGTGAACAAACACAAAGAAGCCAAGGCATACCCAAGGAAACCACAGATCCCAAAACCTCCTCAGAGAACCATGCAAGAAGCAACCACGGGGTCCAACGAAGCACCATCACACAGTTAACAAAATGACAGAGGACCAAAGCCGAAGAAGGACCCAGAAGACAGCGAGAGGCAGAGTGCAATCCTTTCCCTACAGAGTAAACCAGGTAAGAATGCAAGGGAGCATAACCAAAACCAGCGGAAACATAACCAACTCAACTACAACAAACTGTGTCATAGAGCCATGTCACACAGACTGAGACCACCTCAGGACAGAGGAGCATTAATTTCACATTAAAACCTAACCTAAAACCCCAAGAAAATATAGCATGGGAAAAGTTGAACACAGGCCAACCGCCACGTAGGCTTGCCACCTTGGCGTCTCAGGGATTGTCACCAGTTGGTATGTGTACATTTTGCTATATTAAAACAAAACCATATATATTAAATGGGACAGATCACACAATCTTCGAAAGAGAATAAATTAAGTTAAGAATGCAGGAAAATTATTATAAGAAATGAGTAAAAAAAGAAATAAACTTAGAAATGATCATGGAATGGTGATTTCAAAAAATGAAAAGATGGAAATTTATACTAAAAATTGCCAATGGGAATATATGCAAGACTATGAAGAGAAGGAGCAAGCACAATGGAAGGAGAGGTAAGGTTTTTGTTTAAAAAAAGCCAAATAGTCGTATCAAGTTTATGTTAAAAGCTATTGAATAGTTCTAAAAGTCTATACTAACACACATCTTTCAAAATAGAAAGTGTCATTGCATTTATTACATATGAAATGATTAAATATCAATTCATGAGTCTTAAATTCCAAAGTTAGGCACAAGATAAGAAGGAAAATATAAGAATGTACAATGAACTAAGAATTGAAGTGAAACTAAAGAGGTCAAAAATATGAATAGGTACACCCAAAACCAAATAGACGATGTTGAAGAGAACCTCAAGACTTGTCAACGGAGTGACACTACTAAAACTTCTAAAAAAAATTGAAAAAAAATGAGGCTCTCCTCAAGTGACCATTGAATGTAGCTCAAATGAGGAAAAAATTCACCAAATTCCAAAAGAGAAAACAAGAGCTATTAGATGGGTATTAAAGGAATTAAAAAAAAACTTTGCCTACTAACTTAAGGAGGCCCTTCTTGAATTTCAAAAATAACTTTGACTTTGATTGAAACATCCAAATATACAAAAATAAGGCATTGAAAGGCCAATATATACAGATAGAGTTTCCCCACATAGAACTAAATCCTAAAACACCTAATCAAGCTATGATTATATGAACTTGCTCTCATAAGGACGTAAGTTCTAGCCATTAAAATCTACATGGATCCATCCCCATGAGCTTCAATGGTCAAAATGAATATATCTTGATCCAGAAATCTCATCATAGCGAGGAATACTTTGATATGTGACCATGTTTTTGAGGGATAAGTGACATGGAACATATAGAATTATACATATATATTTATGTCCCTCAAATTGTGCCATGTTGTTGAGGGTTAAGCTTATCTAGTTTTGCAAAGTGACACATAACATATAACATTATACATTTATATTTATTTCTCTCAAATTTTGAAATATACTTAGTTTGAGAATGAGGGTACATTCCTTAGATGGATAATCATAGAGGCTAGTTTGCTATTGAGGGTAGTTTGATGTTGAAGGTTCTTGATTATGTTCCTGATAAGAATTAGAGAATTTGCAATCACTATAATGTTTTGTATGTTTAATGATTTATCTATATTTGAGCCCTCTAAAATGGTATAGGATTGTAGGAGATTGTTGGAAAAGAATGCTTAGGCTAGACTAGAAAGTATTAAAAATGATTCATTCAGGGTTATAGATGGCCCCACTGACACTTTCACCCTTATGCACAATTAGAAAAAATAAAGAGAGAAGTTTGTATTTCTTTCCATGCTTGAAATTCTTTATGATTTAAGCGAAGTTGCTAGCTTGATCTTAAGAGTGTAGTTCGTCCCCTAGTCCTAGGGAATGAGAAAGATTGTTAAACTATTATAGCCACAACTCTTCATCTCTCTCAAGTGTTCATGAGGAAGAAAGATATAAACCTTTGAAGTTTATATGCTCTGTTAGGAAGGCCATAACTCTGTTTGCAAGTAGCTTGAGCTTAAATGACTCTCGACCAAAATTCACTCTATTTATTGCTGACCACACTTTCCAACATATATGTTTTTGAAAAGTAGTATGCAAGATGAAATTTGTTTTTAAATGAACACTTTATAATTCATTTTCTTAAATGATCCCTTGTTTTTAAATGACGCCTTGAATTTCAATTTCTTTTTTTAAAGCTCATGTTTTAATAAGCCATTCTATTAGCTATATTTACATGAATTTTTTTCTCATTTAATAATATATGTTTACAAAAATTCTTAGATTAACATTCTTCCATAATAATAGTATTTTCTTATTCATGGTATAAATTCAAATAAAAATTAATTGAATACCTTCTCATCCAAATATATATATATATATATATATATATATATGAGATCCTTCATCAATAAAATATTGATATAATATCACTACATTTCACCAATTTACTACAAATTATTTGAAGATTCTATTACAAGATCTATGAAATGGGTAGTAAATAATTTTTGTGAATGAACTCATTGAAGTATCATAAAAACAACCATAAAAAAATATCATATAACCAAAGCATATTTTAAGATAGATTATATTTTTTATCATATAACCAAAGAATATTTTAAGATAGATTATATGCTTTTAGATTCTTAGCAAGTTGGATGAGAAAACCTTTTTAAAATAAAGTCATTGATTTAAGGGATAAAATAAAGATATTTTTGAGGCCTCTTTCTAAAGGGATATACTTTGAAATATACTTTACATATCAACTTGAATCAGCACATTTCAATGATGATAAAAAACTTTACACTTAAATTAGTCATTCTATCTTTTTAAAATAGATCAATGAAAATTCCTCCCTCCTTATTTATCATCATATTTGACCTATCAATACTCAGTTCTTTTAAAACACAAGCCATTGGAGATAAGTAAAGTAATTTCTTCCGTATCCGATTGAAATTGCTTTAATTTCTAATTAAGCAAAAGATGTGAGTTAGAAATAGTGATTATTGATCTAGTCCTAAACTTGCAAATAATTTTTTCAAGGAAGCTCTTCTTCACTGTGTTTAACATATTGATCCAAATAATTTTGCAAGATTGTGTATACTATATATCTTTCCATGATTCTACTTTCGTCTTTGCAAGATTGTAGATTGTGTATACTATATCTCTTTCCATGATTCTACTTTCGTCTAGCTTCTGAAGAACTCCAATCTGACATTAGACACAAAATATTCTTAGGTAGTGTCACTTGGCCACAATTCTGTAGATAAAAATTCATTTTTTTGTTCATACTTATTTGCATTTGTTTTATGTGTTATTTGTGAGTTTTTATTAAAAAAAAAAAATGGAAGATCTATGAATGAGAATATAATGTTCATGCATCCTCATCATTAAATTGTAATATTATGTGATTTTGAATCCATGAAGAAACCAAGTTTGAAGCACATGTTCAGGTTTAGTACAAGTATTCCAACCACCAATAGATACCATGAATATCAAGGAGAATTTTTATCAAACTTGGAGATAGATCAAGGCTCAACCAATGAAGAAATGATATAAAGAACAAATGAAAATCGATGTCATAAAGAAATCTAGTTCCATTTTCACATTCACCATACCATCACTGTAGAATAAGCCTTCTCAAAAACCTATTATTTCAGTACAAGATCGTCAAGCATTTCTTTGCAGGTTGAAGACAATAAGATTTTCTTTGCTACAAGAGTTCAAGTCAGCAGATAAGAGTTGAAGTCAGCAGGTGGAAGACAATAATATTTTTTTTGCTTTAAGAGTTGAAGTCAGCAGGTTGAAGTCAATAAGAGTTAGCAACGACCGCCTTTCCCTTTTCTGCATGTGAGTACACCTGCTTTCTGAGTGATGGCTCCTACAAGATTACCAGGCATAGGATTTACGCTATAAGTACTCAAGGTTTGAGAAACTGATCCCGATTGATGAAAAAATGCGCCATTGAGTAGCAGATCATCTCTTGATATCCAATTCCATAGCATCCCTTCATTACTGGCGCCTAACCGCTTCGTTACCTGGGGTACATCAGATCAAAATTCTCAGGTTAAACTTTAACTTCAATGAAATTCACATTATGTTTTATGGTTGTTACGTCATTTGATAAAAAAATAGAAATTGATATTGATATGATTTATTCGTTTGTGAACATGAATATTAGTAATTACCTCTTTGGCTCTAGGATCTTCAGGTGCCAAGAACCGGTTGCCTTGACTCAGTATGGTAGGGTTTCCACTTCCACCAATGGCATACATGTGCCAATGACTGTAGTCATTGTTTACTATATGGAAGTGCCCAAGTCGACATCTACATGCATTCATTCAATTCATCAATAACAACTATAATTTGCTTCTCATTAAGTTCATTAGATTCAGGTGACTGTACATCCGTTACGTTTGGAAAGCTAAGGCGGAGATTAATTGAAGTATTTACCTAGGCTTTCGTTCTACTAGACCTTCCCCAAAATGATTGTATGCTATGGTTATTTGCATGATTTTGTCTTGTATATTATGGTCATCATGACCCAACAACATTACCTGCAGTACTCAAGTACATAGAGAAGAACGGAACAACTACTGTTATAGATTTTCAAGAAAGAAGAAAGAAATTAACAGCGAAAATTATGAGAATTGATATGCTTAACGAAGCCAGGAAGACGTGAAATGAGATTGAATGTGGAACCTTGTCATGGTCAGTGAAGTAGTTGTTTGAAATTGTGATTGCTGTGGATGCACTGACTGCATCAATGAGACCGTCTTCGCATCTGGACAAGGAACAATGGTCGATCCAAATGTTGGATGAGGCAAGGATCGATATTCCATCTTGATCTGCTATCCCTCTCAAACCATAATGAGATGGAGAATCCCTCACGAAAGCGTCTGCTACTCGATTTGGTTTCTTACAGTCGTGAATGTGAATGTTGTGAATGATGATATGATTCACGTCCTGAATGGTGATGCAGGGACCGTTTGCTATGTGGACATTGACTCCTCGTCCATCTATAGTTTTGTAACTGTTCATGATCAGTTCCTCCTTCAGTTGGATGACCATGTCTCTCTGGAAAATAATCCACAGGGGCTCTTCCTGAATGACCCCATAACGTAGAGTGCCCCGCCGTGGATTCACTGGATCATCACCAGGATCCCTAACAACATAAATCCTTCCCTCTCGGCCTCCAATGGCTCCCTTGCCGAATCCAACGCCACAATCTGCGAGTCTTTTTCTGTTTCGGCGCCAATTGGGGTCCCCCATCCAACAGTCATCGATAGGGTTTCCCGTTGCCTGTGACAAAAAGGCCAACTCTCGTCGTGTGCTGTTCATATTTCTTCAATGAAACATAGACAATTGTGTGATGTCAGATAACCAACAACTGAATTCCACCGAAACAAAACATTCATACTGATGAATCAATTGAATCCAAAACAAACAAAACAAAACTTTCGTACTGAACAATCATGATACGCCAGGTAAATGACATTAAGAATTAAATTCAATCATTCCATGTAGGGTGGTTTGTTTACATTTCCACTGCAGGGATGCTGCTATTGGCAGGCGTTGCTTCTCTTCCAAACGCCTTTGTTGCAAAACAGTGGGGTGCCTGGCTACAGATGCACAAGATTCCGATCAAGAGTATCCAAATCAAAATACCACTTCGAGTGGCCATCCTGCAAAATTCAACACCAGATCAGGTCATTACCTTCCGAAATAAACAATAATTGGAAATGAATAAAGAAAGGATGATGCTGCAGCTCTAAACACTCCATGTATGAAACAAGAAGAAAACCTGGAAAAACAAGCACTGCAACCCCTCTCAGCTGCAGTGAATTAAGAGCGAGGAGGGAAAACTCATCAATCTCTGGCCAAGATACGTTCTCTTCTTAGAACACTGGCTGGTCACCAAGAATCGTTCCCATTCTTATAGTACTCCGGAACTTTCACCTACATGTATGACACAAACTTTTATACAATTTTGGCCCTCTTTAACCCAACGAACACTTCATCAAATTCCACACTTTTTTTTTTAAATCTGTACACGTTTCTCCACACACTAAATCCCTGATAACACCAGATGCATTAGAATTGTGTTTAAATGTTACTTTTGTAAAGATTTCCGATCCAATTTATATAGATTAATAAACCAATCTAATTTGTATACATTAGCCCAGCATTAATGCAAGCATCACCTATAAACTCTACACTCAAAACTGTCTATTCATCCATGACCGATCGACTTGGGAATGATGAAATACAACCTCAGGGTGTTAGCTGGCTAAAATTTCAATGCCTATTACCGAAGCTTTCCACATGGAGATGACTGAACTTTTCACATGCATTTGCAGTAGATCAAAGAAAAAACATAAATTTAAATGTGGTTCGGGTGAGAACTTGCGTTTTCTCTCTAAATTTTCAATTTCTAAGTACTTCACATGCATAACCATCGGAAAAACACAAAAACAGAAAAGGAGCATTTAATAATCATAAAAAACATCTTACATTTGAACTCTCAAACGCCAATAAGAATTAAAGAAAGCTATTACAAATTAATTGACCCAAACTTGGGGGTTTTCTGAGTACGAGGTGATAATAGTTATGAACCAATCTTACATGGTTATGGGTTTTTAATTACATGTTAAGTAGGTGATTAGTATGACAATAAGGTTATGAACCATTCTTAGATTCGCATGGATTAATTCTTATATCGTTTTTAATAAAACATTTAAATATATTTTAATGTTTTTTTAATAGATTTAAATTTTTATTATAAATTTAAGTGATGTAAATAATTTTAAGCTAGTTTTCTCTTTTCTTAATTTAAAGTGCTATATTTTTTAACTAATTATATTTATATGGTCTAATATAAAATTTAATTTTAATTATAAATGACAATATTGTTTACAAATTACTGTGTTCTTTAAATTTATAAAATTAAAATAGTATATAGATTAAACATGTAGTTTGAGAACCTGTTAAAATTATTAAAGAATGCAGTTTGTATCATACTAATTTAAACTAAATTCATAATTGGATTTATTTTTATAGGATTTTAAATTTGTAATTTTTTTATTATAAAATATTGTAACAAAACATTTTATCATTAATTACTCTCCCGCCATCAACTAATTTTAATAATATAATTATAAATTAATTATATTATTTTTGTATATAATAGTCATTTTTTTTTATAATGAATAGATACTCTTTTTGGTTTTCTTTCTCTGAAATATATATATATATATATAATATAATATAATATAATATAATATTTTCAATAAGTATTTGAGTCTCAAATTTTATTATTAAAATAATAAGGTAGTTTTTAAAAATAAACTAATTTATGAAATTTTCTTATATATTTTTTTATAGATCTAAAAATAAATAGTCAATTGAATGTAACTTAAATGCTTAGGGATACGATTTTTTTTGTAATGTTGGTGGGACTACATCTTCATCATGTCCAATATATCACCTTTGGGAGGAGTCGTACTTGTGACTTCACATCAAAGAGTAGGAAGGCCTTAATAGAGCATCCAATCACCTCTATCCAAGACCATGTGGACGTTTAGGGAAACTATTTTTAACCTCATCACTTCACTTCAATTTTATGTTTTCTTTTGCTCATATGGATTTCTATTCCATAAATAGGAATTTCAACAATTATATAAAATAGATAAGTGGCAGGAAAATATTTATAATCTACACTACTTCTAGGTGCCCAATTAAACTTGTCTAAAAGGCCCATCTTGAATAGAGATAACCTTAAAAAAATTAAAAGTTAAAAAATAATTGAAATCCTAGAAAGCTAGGTAGAGGAAAAATTATGACTCACTAACATACACGTTTTTGTAAGCTTGTTTTTTCCAAAATGAAAACTAAAACTAAATGAACTACAAAACTAGCAAACTCATGTAAACATGTATTGAAAGAGAAGAAACTTTGCACACAATGAATAGAAACATAAAGTTACAGTGATAGAGGAATAGATCTTGAGCGAGTGTCTATTGGGATGTCAATGCGATGGTCTTTGGAATCAAGTATTTATTATGAAGCCAGAATCCCACCATGGTTCTTAGACAACCATTTATAGAGAGTGAGAAGCACCTATCCTTTCTTTTCCAACTTCTAAAGATGCTCTACCTCTAGACAAGTGAATGCATGCACTACTAACAGCTTTGTAGCTCAATATAATTCGAATGTCATGAAAAACTTGGTTTCACAAGTGTGAATCAAACTAATGTCCAAAATAAACTCCTCAACTTTAGCATGGAGAGGCTCGTTTCGGCAAAACTACTTTCTATTTTGACCTCCTCTTTGGACAATTTCAATTTTTTTCTTCCTGGAAGAGAAAGAGTGTGATGGAAGGACTAAGAAACATCCATGGCAATAAGAAGTTATCGCCCATACAACAAGTTGGAGGTTGTCCCCAACAAGATGGAATTTGAGTCATGAGGATAAGTGGTGCCAAATGGTGTCAAACGTAAGCATGGAGCAAGGAGGGAGTGTAAGAGCTACAAAAGGTGGACTTGTGTAGAAGAACAAACAATGAAGCCTAAGTGAATTGATAACTCTTGTATGAGACTAGAAAAGGTAGATGTCGCACATGCCCAGCAAAGTATTTTTACCTAGTTTTAGCATTAGGTTTAGGTAGAATAGTAATCATAGAGAGATTTGATGCTTCTGCATCAATGAAACCCTTGAGCGAGTAGAGTTTTCCATTAATACCCATGACATTGGTTGCATAAAGTTGAACTCACAAGTGTCTAAAATTGTCATAGGGAAGTTCATGGTCACTTGCCTTGTGTCACATTAAACCAACAAACACCCAATTTGGGATTTAATGTCCATGATATCATAATATTATTAGTTTTTTTTTATATTTATGACATAATTTTAAAATTTTAATAATATACTTTAATTTACTTTCTACTTATCATTTTTCTAATATTATTATCGTTTAAATATATTATTATCCTCATCATTATCAATATAAAATTTTACTTTTTGTTTTCGTAATTATTTTCTAGTTTTTAAATTTAACTAATAACTTATACCATAAAATTAAATTGACAATTTCTACATACCTCCTACTTTAATATAGAAAATTAAAAAAATTTAAAATATAATTTTTTAAATACAAAAATAATAGGATAATATCTATTCATCAACCTTTAATTTTTTTTAGCATTTCAATATAGAATAATTGACTAAATAATTCAACTTAATTTAACTCGGAATAATGTTTACAATAGTATATAGGTAATATTAGTTTGTTGGTTGTTGGAAATTTGTTGAGAGATTTTCTCAAAAATATTTTCTTTGTTTGGAATGTGTTGGATCTCATAAGGACTATTTATGTGCCTTGTAATTTGGATTTGAAGGTAATATACATATATTAATGTATGTGAAATATGTGTACTATGTCTACTTCTCAAATTTCTTATTTGATATGAGAGCAAGTTCTGGCTTGATTCACTTAGGGGAAAACTAGGACGATGAGGGAACCTTGAGTGTTATTGATTCGCTATACATAGATTAGTATAGTGTGTGAAGTTGGAGTGTTTGTGTGACTTTTATTTCCCTATGTGCAAGATTTGAGCATTGAGCGCTATGTGAAGGAGTTGTTGCAGAGTTCATATCATGACACCAATAATTCTAGGAAGGAGATATGAATATTGTTAAAAAAGCCTCTAGATTGTCAATTGGTGTGAGGACAAGTGGTGATCTGGGGTTCTACGGAGTTGTGTACAATGTTTTGCAATTGTGGAGCCACTATCTGATTCTGGGTTTACAATACAAAGAAAAGAGATATCTAAGAGTGTGTTCGAAGATCCTTGAATTTGCACCATCACTAGGCAATTCAATCTTTAAAATATTAGATATCGCTAAAACAAATTCTTGCATCGTCAAATCAACCAAACGTAGTGGTTATATCTCATCGTGCCCTGCAATTCAAAGTCCATACCACATGTTATGAATATGACTCAGATGTCTATGCATTGACTCGTTGGCATCAAGTAAAAATGTGTGAAATGATGGAAAATTATCGCACATCATCGATGAATTTCAAGTTAGAGTGGGGTTATCATCTCTAACACACCCGCAGGGTTTGGGAAAGAAATTTTGGTTATAAAAACTTTGTGGTAATAAAATTTTAATTTGTGCCTTGCTTTCTATTGGTGTGATTTGTAGTTTAGAAGGAGCCCATGGTAGCATTAACGCGATTAGGTTGTTGGTGGTGAATTTGATATAGATTTATGTTATGATTAAATAATTTGAAAAGGGCATTTCTTAATGGGTGTGGAGAGTGGTTGTGTAATTAAATTATTCATTTATCTATTTATATTTTGGTTTGTAAATTAAGAAGTGAAGAATCAATTCTATAGAACATAGTAACATATTCAAATAAGTGGTTCTCGATGCATACGGTGCCACACTAAAATTTCAATAATTTGGTTGTGTTTACCTTCGGTTATAAAGTTGATGGGTCGTGTAAAGCTAGGAATGTCAACTAAAAACTATTTTTATGAGATCCTTTTGTGGTCGACATGATGAAAATGAAACGAGGGGTCTCTCACTTTTAATCTTTTTACTCGTCTCGATCTTGGACTTGTGGGTTTTGGCCCCACTATAATCTTGTATTGTACACTTTTTCTGTCAATGAATGCATGCAACATCAATTCATCAAGAAATTGCATAGCATCAATGCATCAAGGCATCAAAAAATCAACTTATGGTCCACACGCATAGAATTACATAAAGCAGAAATCAAATTTCATTAGTTAAACCCACTATACTATTACATAACATATATTTACACCTTGGCTAGCCAATATTCATTCTAATAGCCGCCCTTCATACACACACAAGGTTACAATTTATATTATAAAATTACAGTATCATAGACTATTTCAATGTCATGGATCATTTCAATATCATGGTTTATTTCAAGAAGCATGATCTTCTCCATAAAGCTCTCAACATGATCCTCTCCACAAATATCTCAACATAATATTCTCCAAAAATCCCTCAATGAATTTCCAAGGTCCTTCGTGGATTTGATTTTTCACACTTTTAACTATTTAGAAAATATATATTACCGTGCCTTTTCATAGTTTCACCTTTTGGAACTCGTTTTTGTTGATTTTCTTGGAGGATGGGTCAATGCTCCTGTATCAGAATCCTAAGGTACAAAATATATGACCTCCTGATCATAAGATTTTAGTCTTCTCGTAACAACTTCAACTCGTGAGTTGTAACACACCTCTACAATAACAATTATCCACCTTTCTACACAATACCTCACCAAACATTCTCTTTAGTTTGGGCTTTTGGCATCTTCCTTGTTCTCTTCTATGGAACCCTACGAGAACTCCTTGCTCTAGGCTATTGAAAATCTTCTCACCTTCCTCTACTGTCAGCTCCATAGAGAAGACAAATCTCTTACGAGATCTTCAATCAACTTATAACTTTTTCTACTACTTCTCCTTCAAACTATACATAGGAATATTGTGTGCTTTAATACCACTTGATCAAAATGAAACTAGGGGTCTCTCATTTTCAATATTTTTACTGGTATCGATCATGGACCTATGGGTTATTGCCCCACTGTATTCTTCCATAGTGCATTTCATCCATGCATGCATCCATGTAACATCACTAGTGCAAAATTACTAATTAGTTACTAAAAGAACAACTAAAATTTGCATATAAATCATCATTTTTCAGTTGGTGACCAATAATAGTTAATTTACAGTATCTTATAATGCGACTAACTTTTAGTCATTTTTAGCTTAGTCATTAATTGATTTCCTCAATTTTACCATCTAGTTATATATTTAGTCATAAATTTGGTCCTTAATTTTTCATTAGTTTAGTCATTAATTGTCGCAATTAATGACCAAATATACAATAGAATATATTACTATATGAATCCTTGAGAAAACTAATTAGTGACCAACAAAAATATGACCAAAATGTTGGTCATGTTATAAGATACTATAAATTAACTACTAATAGTTATATATATGAAAATTTTAGTCGTGTTATAAGATATTGTAAATTAGCTACTAATAGTCATATATATGCAAAATTTAGTCATCATTTTAATAAAATAATTACATTTGCAGTAGTCATTTATCTTTTTTTGGTATTTTCATATTCATTATAAATGACTAATTTAGTAGTTTCTATTCATTTCATTTCATTCGTAATCATTATAAACTACTAATTTAGTCATATATTCATTTTATTTGTGTTCATCATAATTTAATATGAAATACTAATTTAGTATTTTTAGATTAAGTTTATGTGTCCATTATTAATCAACATAAATTAATTAGTATGATTTTGTGACTAAATTTTTTAAAAAATGCCATACAATGTGCATGTTTATCTAATATGATAACACAAAGTTACATATGTTAATTACAAGACTAAATAATATCATGTGCAAGTAAAAAAAAATACAACCATATAAATTTTATTATATAAAATATGAAGTATTACAATATGAGTTTCCAACTTAATATCGGTTGGACTACAATTTACACATGAAATATTGTTTCATCATTTCAAAACATTATCACTATGTTTCCATAGCATTGCGAGTTAATTCACTAACTCTGAAGGCTTGACCATCAGTCTCTATGAGTGTGTCTTATGCAAGATATTGGCTCGAAGGGTATTAGTAGACAAATTCTCTTCTCTCTCTCTCATTTTGTGTTTGTCGCTTTGGTGTTATTTTTCTTTTCTTTCTTCAATTCCTGCTACTTGCCATCATTATTGAGTTCCTCTCTTAAAAATGAAAGAAGATACAATGCAGAGTATAAAACATAAAAGACAATGAATACTTGAATATAAAATATAGTCGACTATAAAAGATTTATACGACATATAACTCAACATTTGATAGTGGCCACTATGTGGCTAGATGACCTATAGAAATCAAGCAAATAAAATGTCACCATAGAAAATAACACCTTAGGAACTTGGTATTCAACCTTCAACAAAACCTTATGCACAATCGTACCAACTAAGTTACATGTTAAAAATATCACGCAATATATAACTTGTGAAAACAAATGGAAAAAAAAAAATGAGTGTAAAGAATATCCTTATTGCGTGTTCTAAAAGAGTCATGTTCCTTAAATTTGGATATTCTTTTTCCCATAGTAAAAGTTCCTCACTATTATGGCCTATGTTTTTAGGATCATGAGATTGAACCAACATCATATTGGATTTTGGAGAAAACATGATTCAACTTTCCAAGATGAGTACCTCACTTGGTTGAATGAAGGTGCTAGCTATGAGTAGTGTCAAAACCTTAGGGAAGCAGAACACTAAGGCCTAAGAAAATATATTACCACTTATCAACTGAAAGAAAAAAATTCAATCCTACAATGGCCTTTGGGAGTGCATTTTGTTGGATGGATATCACACTCTCAGAGATGATTATCTAATACAATGAGAAGTGTACATATATTGTCACAATGCCTCCCACAGTCGGACCCTACAACTGTGTCATATAATATTTATCATATTATACTATTTAATTATAAATTATGACTATGAGATAATTATTAGTTCGAATAACTAGTATGAATCGTGTTTCTAGTATTTTTATATACATGAAAATATTCGGGAAAAAAGGTACATTTTGTGACTAGTTAATTTTGAGTGAATCTAAATACACAAAAAATTATGGTGCCTCGGTATTTCACTAGTGGTTATCCGTTCATTGTACCAATTTCTCCCATGTCCTCTACTGCTTTTGGTGAAATCCTCTTTGATGATGTCAAATGCCAATGCAATGGACATTTATCCTCGATGTTTTTCTGAGCCAAAGGGAAGCTCCACAAGTAACAACCAAAAATTAGCCTCAAATATATTATTGGGGGCCAAAATGCAGTAATTATATGACAAGCCAAGAAATAATGCATGTTAATCATCTTCCCTTTAATATTGATTAATAATTTCTTTGCATGATCATGTAATACTAAAGTGTCAAGTAGGGATATTTAAAGTTAGTTGTCCATCAATATCACCCTTGAGACCACTTAGTAGTTAATACTTCCTATTACACACACAGTAGATCAATAACCTCAAGGATAGTAATATAAACACAACAAAAATGAAATTAAAAGAAATTCTAAGGAGTTAGATGTGACTGATCTTGAGTCAAGAAAATACCAAGCCCTTCACATTAATTAGCAAGGCATTCTTAGGCTAAAACAAAAAATGCTTCCATTGCATAATTTTCACCTTTTGTTTAATTTCTTTAATTGAGAAAATAACTTTCAGAAGAAAAAAATTCATTGAAAAAGGTCTCAAAATTCTAACAAACGCTCTAGTGATTGTCATATCAATTAAACATAAAGGTGATTGTTCATTATGTTTTTATTTTGTAGAATATATTGAAGAACATGAAGCCTTCTCATCCCTTGCTCCTAATCAAATTGTAATTAGTGTGTTCCAATAAAGTAATCAATTTCCCTCCAAGATAGTTAAGAGATCACTATGGAGAAGGATTTCTAGAAACAATATTGGGATAGTAGGAATGGAATTAACTAGGAGGAAAATGAAGCACTTTAGTGGGTGCTCCAAAATATTTGAATGCAACTAAAAATGATTTTATACTCCCTCCACACATTTTAAAACATAAACCATTCAGTTGCATCTCATTTATTTTCCACCTTTCTGTAATATGTAATTCTTTGAGAAAGAATAGAGCATTCATAAATATTTTCATGAAAGATGATGCAGCCGAGGCTGCTCCCAGGCTGCTACTACCAAGATCCTCCATGTATTTGTACATGACAAAATACATCTCAGTGAATTGCTAATCAAAATTTCTTCTTTACGACATTTCACCCCTGTCAACCTTAACACTCCTCATACACATATGGCCTGATTCAATAACACACCCTTACTATTCTAACGGACCAGAGTTCAATTGGCAAATAACACAATAGTATAAATGTAATTTTACCATGGACCGCAGGCATATATATATATGCATATTAAATCCAATTCATATGATTTATATCCAATGCATATCTCAACAAAAGATGCGCCATACCATCTTCCAATCCACATAAAACCCGTCCATACCAAAAGTCGAATCTTGAACTCTTAAAAGAACCATTGTCATGCACACACCGTATATCTATAAATTCACTTACCGCTTTGATATACATATTTCACACAGGCTCTCACGCGGAGTTACCATGGCAAAGCTATATATCCCTGCCTCGATATAGCTTCCAGTTGGAGTGTATATAATTGTAATTGCGCGAACAACCACGCCCTACACAATTAAGGCCAGTTCCGCTGAAGTAACAAGTAGCTCCCACGTTCAACACCCGGTGCGGTTTATGGTGGAGGCATATATATATTGCACAGGCCTGCATACGAACTCGGTCAACATGTATGTAATTCGCAATCGCCAAGCACAAACGAACGATATGGCTCGCCTGTCATAAAATCTTTGGCACTAATCGGATTCCCAACCGGAATGGTTAAACCTTCAAACCTTGATGCGTTCACGCCTGGTATCAATGCTTACTCTGCAGTCATTAAATATTTGTCAAACGAAGGGTTCAACTCTCGGTGCCAAATCTTCAAAGGAAACCACCTGTATAACAATATATTCAGTGCGATCTATAAAGGTCAACAGTTAATGCATATACAATTGCGCGCTGGAAAAAAGTGCCAAGCAACCCGGTTAACATACGGCAGTTTCGTGTGGGAAAAGTAGAACCACCAGTGCCTCATGCAAATTCAAGTTATATAACATCAATTACAAATAGAGACGGAAATTCAAGTATCATCAGTTGCGCATTAAAAAAAATAAGATCCATCAGCACATATGCGATTTCAACATACTCATATTCACATAAACAAGCATACACAAAAGTTCTGTTCATGGCCAAATATGCAAATCTATGGCCCTTTTACAAACTGTCCGAAGGCTCCCAAGGAGAATCCTTGCTCACTTCTCACACTCACCCCTCACACTCCTACTCCTCTTCTTCAATGCCTTTGAGCTCCATAATTTATTAAACTTAGCATGATCTAAAAATCCTAAAATCACTCAACTAAAGCTCATGCAATGCATACATATGGCAAAAGCATCCCTTCAGCTTTATTCTGTCTTTTTCCCTTGTTCTAAAATAGAAAAGCTTTCCTTATCACTTAATGGTCCATATCCATTCCTTTTGTGCCTAAAGCTCTCCTAGTTTTATTTATTTTGAGAATATCTAAGTAACTTGGAATTTAGGAAACTAATGCATGACCCCTATGTTTATTATTTACAATAATTTCCCTTTGGGCTAAATACTCCCGCATCATACTCCCAAGGTAGAAAAATTTCATGATCTCTTGATCATGTGTTTAGCTCTACGCTTGCCTGGATCCCATATCTTGTATTGTAACTTTCCATTTGCCGCTGCTTTTGTCTGTTGTTCTTCTCCAGGTCTCCACACTTTATGCTGCTTTGCTCCACTAGCTGTACTCTTGCAATCTTCTGTTGTCTTGCTTTTGCTTCTTCTCCTTTGTTTTGCTGCTGGTGGTCTCTTCTGGAATTCCTTCATCATCAGTCGCCTCATCATTTCAATTTCTTTGTCTAGCAGATTTTCTCCAGCTTCTTCAGTAAGACCTGTACTCACAAAACAATTGTTAGAATAAAAAATATAAGGCATCAGTGCCTCTTTTGCTGCTAGTGTCACTCCACATGTTGCTCTAGCTGTTTCTATGAATGTTGCTGCCTCCCAAACTTCCTGTCCCCCTGCAACATTCATTTGCTTGTCACCTGCAAGTTCATCTGCAATTTCATCTGCAACTTTTTCCTCAGCTTTCTCTGGCAACACTTCAGTATGCTGCTCTGAGTTTCTTCCCAACTTCTCTGTCAGCACATCAGTATGTTGATTTACCCTCACCATGAGACTGTTAGCTAGTCCTTCCTTCTTACCATCTCCTGCTTTATGACTGTCATTCATAAAGACTCTCTTCCCTTGTTTCTTCATCCAATAAGTCCTCTGTCTCTCCAACTCTCTTCTCTGGAGATCTAGTTTCCTATACAATTCAACAACTTCATTAGGAGTAGACCTTGGAAATTTCACATGATTTTCTATACCTCCACTAGTGGTTGACCAATCATCAGCTGGTCCTTCTCTTTCTGCATCAACATCCTGATTAGACTCCTTCTTCTCCATCTGCTTCTGAGATCTTGCTAACTCATTATCAATCTGAACAGCCTTCAGGTTCCATTCTTCTTGCACAAACTCTAAAGCTTGTTTATCTTCCTGTTCTGTACCTACAAACATGCGCAACTCATTAGTTTTAAAACCATAAGACTTTTCAATCTTGATTGCTTCTTTCATTGCTTCTTTTCGAACAAATCTGCATTTGGAATCTTTAATTCCCATCTCTGGCATAAGAACTCTAAGCTCCTTCTTTAGTAAGGCAATCTCAATTTTTCCCAACTTCCTCTGCAATTGTTGCCAAATTACTCTCTTTCCCTTCAGTGGAAAGATCCATTTTCTATTTTGATCTTTCTGCTCTTGTAGCCATTCTTCCAGTACCTGCAATTGTACCTTCATTACTGCAATCTCTCTTTCTCGAACTCCTGCAGTCATCCCATTTCTGTTCCATTTCTCTAGATCTCTTCTCTGATTCTCCATGATCACCTTCTCCAGTTGTATATAAGGCCCATCTACCTTCTGCTTTTCCATAACAGAATTTTGATTCTGCTCATCTTTTTCCTTCTTCATGACAATATCAGCCAATTGTCTTTCACCTGCAAACATCCACAAATTGTCAGATTTAAAAATATATGACCCTTTGGTCTTACTTGAAGTTTCAGTCTTCAAGCCTTCATCTTCACTATCTCCCAGAAATTTTCCTTGTTCTGGTTCACAAATGTATTCTTCCATTTCAACTTCCTCTGGACTTATATTCTTGCCATTTACCTTGGCATCCTCTTTCTTATGTCCCCTACCATGGCTTTTCCCTGAACCTCTTCTATGACTATTAGTAGTCATCTCCTTCACCATAAGTTCCTCACCTATGAGTTGCATGAAGCCTCTACCACAACAAACTCTCTTGCTGCCACTTACCTCACCAATCCTTCCCTCCAGATCTGGTCTTTTGGTAATCATTGGTCCTCTGCTGGAACCTTTCGAGCATTCTCCACTACTCTTTCAGGCTTCTCTTATCTGCAACTTTCTTCAACCTCTGTTGATTCTCCTTTGCAACAAGCCTCTGCAACAGCTAGTCCTCCTGGCTGCAATCTTACCTCACTAAGCTCTCCTTACTTAGTCTTTTGGTAAGCACGGTCCTTTGTCTAGAACCTTCTCCTGAGCAACACCTTTGCTCCCTCTAGGCTTCTGCAATCTCCTTCTCTCTCCTGAGAACACTTCAGTTGTCTTCTTTATCCAATTCCTTATTGGATTCTTCAGGTTCACTGCCACTTCTCTGCAACCATAAACTTCAATTCACAAATTTCAAATCAGAAAATCATCTTACCTTTAAGATCTTGCATGATCTCGTCCTCCCTTTGTTCCTGCAATCCTGTTCACTCGTGTAGTTTGCATATCAAAAAAAATCATTCATCACACATTCAAAGAAACACACTTCAGTTCTCGACTGTACTCATTCAATGAAACAAACTTCTTCAACAAGGTATTCCCGCTCTAATACCACCTGATGCAGCCCAGGCCGCTCCCAGGTCGCTCCTACCAAGATCATCCATGTATTTGTACATGACAAAATACATCTCAGTGAATTGCTAATCAAAATTTCTTCTTTACGACATTTCACCCCTGTCAACCTTAACACTCCTCATACACATATGGCCTGATTCAATAACACGCCCTTACTATTCTAACGGACCAGAGTTCAATTGGCAAATAACACAATAGTATAAATGTAATTTTACCATGGACCGCAGGCATATATATATATGCATATTAAATCCAATTCATATGATTTATATCCAATGCATATCTCAACAAAAGATGCGCCATACCATCTTCCAATCCACATAAAACCCGTCCATACCAAAAGTCGAATCTTGAACTCTTAAAAGAACCATTGTCATGCACACACCGTATATCTATAAATTCACTTACCGCTTTGATATACATATTTCACACAGGCTCTCACGCGGAGTTACCATGGCAAAGCTATATATCCCTGCCTTGATATAGCTTACATTTGGAGTGTATATAATTGTAATTGCGCGAACAACCACGCCCTAAACAATTAAGGCCAGTTCCGCTGAAGTAACAAGCAGCTCCCACGTTCAACACCCGGTACGGTTTATGGTGGAGGCATATATATATTGCACAGGCCTGCATACAAACTCGGTCAGCATGTATATAATTCGCAATCTCCAAGCACAAATGGACGATATGGCTCGCCTATCATAAAATCTTTGGCGCTGATCGGATTCCCAACCGGAATGGTTAAACCTTCAAACCTTGATGCGTTCACGCCTGGTATCGATGCTTACTCTGCAGTCATTAAATATTTGTCAAACGAAGGGTTCAACTCTTGGCGCCACATCTTCAAAGGAAACCACCTATATAACAATATATTCAGTGCGATCTATAAAGGTCAACAGTTAATGCATATACAATTGCGCGCTGGAAAAAAGCGCCAAGCAACCCGGTTAACATACGGCAGTTTCGTGTGGGCAAAGTAGAACCACCAGTGCCTCATGCAAATTCAAGTTATATAACATCAATTAAAAACAGAGACGGAAATTCAAGAATCATCAGTTGCGCATTAAAAAAAATAAGATCCATCAGCACATATGCGATTTCAACATACTCATATTCACATAAACAAGCATACACAAAAGTTTTGTTCATGGCCAAATATGCAAATCTATGGCCCTTTTACAAACTGCCCGAAGGCTCCCAAGGAGAATCCTTGCTCACTTCTCACACTCACCCCTCACACTCCTACTGCTCTTCTTCAATGCCTTTGAGCTCCATAATTTATTAAACTTAGCATGATCTAAAAATCCTAAAATCACTCAACTAAAGCTCATGCAATGCATACATATGGCAAAAGCATCCCTTCAGCTTTATTCTGTCTTTTTCCCTTGTTCTAAAATAGAAAATCTTTCCTTATCACTTAATGGTCCATATCCATTCCTTTTGTGCCTAAAGCTCTCCTAGTTTTATTTATTTTGAGAATATCTAAGTAACTTGGAATTTAGGAAACTAATGCATGACCCCTATGTCTATTATTTACAATAATTTCCCTTTGGGCTAAATGCTCTCGCATCAAAAGAGGACTCTTCATAATCCTCATAAGTTGGGCTCTAAAAAATAAACAATTTCATGTAGTGAATCAATATTTTTTTTTGTAAACTTGGCAGTGCTTTCTCTATTTATATTAATTTTCCAAAATCAGAGACTTCCATTTTCTCGAGGTGCCTTACTTACCTGAAGGAAACCAAATAGCCACTTGTCTGCATTAAAACCTGTCAAAATTTTGAAAAGTTTTTTTGCTATCCATCTAGCGGAATTGTCTTTACTATCTATACTACTGCTCAAATTAAACAAATTAAATAAGTAAAAGTGTTTCTTCAAAATTTTATCAGATTTGTACTGGATCGCTGGTTCAATCCTCATCTGAGGATATTACTAGGGCTAGCAATTTGGTACTGGAGCCAAGCATATTGCTTCTCTTCATATCTTGTAGTATCTGCTCAATTCTTCCCAAGGCCAAGATGTTTCTGTAGGTTTGTATCTGAACTATTGCTATTTCACATAGTTCAGCCCTAACCAGATCCTTTTCCTTGGTATTCTCCTTTTCCTATGTTCCACCACACGCTGCTTGTTCTTGATTCAGGGTCATGGCCCATGCCACCACATTCTTCATTACCCAATACTGTTGTATTGTTTGCCTGAAGAGGGAGTGGTGGCCTCGAGAATTCCTTGGATCTGGAACCATACTTTCCCACTCCTCCATGGGGATGTCCTGGCTCTTGATACTGTCATTAAGTTCTCTCTCCCAACCAGCAATTTGGGCTCTAATGTCCGGTGGATTCCCTACCATATAGGCATCAATAATGGTTTTCATATGTTCGCTGCCCGACTTTCTCCCTCTTTTCCTTTGTTCTTTTCTCGAACCATTTGTTCCTTCTTCCATATTTTTATCTCACTTACTTCTCATTGGCACCAAGTTACTCCCTGCTTGCCTATAACTGTCTTCTTCTCGTTGTTCTTTGTCTTCCTCACTATGGTAGGCATAGTGTGAGGTGAGACCTATCACATAGTCACCACATTTATCAGAATTATAATAGTAAAAAAAACAATTTCCCATCTACCTATTTCCTTTTTGTTATCCCTTCCATTCCCAAAATTTGTTTCTTCAACATTTCTTTCGTAATGTCATCAGTCCTCTCCATGTTATGGGTTCTTTCCTTTCTTGATTCTGTTAGCATTTTTCCCTCATGGCAACAGTCGGCACGTGACTTGCCTGTCCTGGGCATCCTCATGGATTCTTGCCTAGGTAAGGTCAGTTTTTTGTTCCTCTCTTCCTAGGGTATCTTTGGTTTGGCTATGTTTCCCTCAGGGTGCTGGCCCTATATTCCTCCCCTAGAGGTTTCCTATTTCCCTGGTTCTCTTTTTTCTTTGTTATTTTTCTTCCCCAAGGTGCTTCCTTGTTACTTTCTAGTTTCCTCCCATAGTTTCCTACAGGGGTGACTAGAGTCATGCTCTATCTGATTTTATTTCAAGCTTTTGCCATGGTGCAGACCTCTCCCATCATGGGTTCTAGTCCCTCCCACCTTAGCTTCCTACCCAGAGTTTTCATAAGCATTTCTACTATTTTTTCCAAACCAGGGTCAAACGAGGGTCTGGGTACCTCTTTGGCTGACTCATTCCCTTTCGTTATCATATTTCCTATATTCCTACAAATATTCATCTTGAGCCTTACAAGGTTAGGGAAGAGAGGAACTACATACCAACTTGTAGGTCTATTGTTGCTTTTGTCCGTAGGCCGGAGTGTCGTTCTTCTGCCACCTTTCCTCTCTCCAGCTCTTGTCTCTGTCTTCTACATGCATCTAACTATGCCCTGATCTCCCTTATGGTTTATGTCCCTCCCCTTCCTATCGCTTGCCTTTTCTGCCACTTGTTTGTCATTATTCCCTATGTTTTCACCTCGAAATGATTACCCCCCGTCCTGGCTGCCACCTCCTCACATTAATCCTCACTTACTCCTGACTGCTCTTGTCATATACATGTTGTCATTGTACTACCACTTGCTGAAATCCTTCTGCCCATGCCCCTACTTACTTCCCTACCCTCTTCGTTATCATGCTCATTGTCACTACCCTCATTCTCTTAAGGGTTGTACCTTCTCTACTCTGCTCATCCACTTGCCTTCTTCCCTATCTGCCCACTTCATTTCCCTCATTTGTCCATTCCCCCACTTGTCCAATTCCTCTCCCTTCCTAGTCCCATTGCTCTGTTCCCTCTTGATCTCCTGTGTTAGACCCTAATCAGGGGTTCCCCTCTCCTCCTTTGTCATGTTCTAGGATTTTAACTAAGTTTGCCATCTCCTCCATTTGAGATAACTCTTCCTTGTTTGCATCTAAGGTTCTTCCTACATGACTGCTCCCCCAATTTTCCAGGTTGTCAGCTGGTGTGTTGCCTTTCCTTCTTATATGGATAAGGAGGAATTAGTCTATCTATCTGGTAAGTTTACCAATCTCTTGCACTAGCCAAGTGGTTCTCTAGCTTCAGCTGATGTTCTCCCACTTGAGTTCCTTGCTGTAGTTGTTTGACTATTTCAATTGCCATTTTCGAGTCTCCTTCAACCTAGAGTTTTAGGCATTTCTCTCTTATTGCAATTTCCAGCCCTTTTTTTAGTGCGTGAAGCTATGCTTCATTGTTTGTCGAATTTCCATAGTCCATCACATATATTTTGAGGGTCCTCCCCTTATCACCTCTGAATACTCCATCAGTCCCTGCCTCACCGGGATTCCCTTTTGTAGCACCATCGAAGTTTATCTTGATGAACTCCATCTGGCGTCTTTAGAATTTGTTGACCTCCTCTGACTCATTGGTTTGGTCTTTCCTAGTTGGCTTGGGCATCACGCTTGGTTTTAGGTTTAGGCATGTCATTATCTTTGTTTCTATTGGGTTAGTTTTCCAATCCTCCTTGAACCAGTTCTCTGTTAGAATGGTATCTCTCATGTTTTGGATGATCTGGTACCATATTTCTGTTTTTTCTCTACCTTCCTCCTTGATGATCAATCTATTTCGTTCTTTCCATATATTCCATAGAATAAATCCTAGTAAGATTCTCCATGCCCTATTCAGGATCGTGTTCTGGTATGGTTTTTTCCTCCAATTCTTTATTGTTGTTTGCATGCTGTTTAGATTCCTATCACTAATTTCAAAAATTTGTTGATGTTGTTTCCACATGTTTTTGCTAATGTTGTAGGCATTGGTTAGGTGCTCCATTGTCTCTTCATGTTCACTTTAGAGAGCGCATCTCGATGGGCCTTGAATTCCTTTTATTTGCAGTTGGTCCCATGTTAGTGCTCTCCCATGGCTCAGGATCTAGATGAAGAAGGCTATCTTTGGCCATGTTTTTATTTTCCATATGCTTTCCCATTTTTTTGTTTCTGGATGTCTATTGTGTCCTACTTTTATTTGGTAGCCTTCTCCTATTGTAAACATGCCTTTGATTCTATGGCCCCATCTTAGAGTGTCTGAACATTCTTTTATCACTATTTTCCTTATTGAAATTTCCTTGTCATAAAGTTCCCATTGGGGTGTTGCTGACACTTCTGGCCAATTTTACTATTATTTCCACTTTCTCCAATATCCTTTTGGTTCTAAGCACCAGTAATTTTGTATTGTGTTGCCCTCGTGTAAGTTGGTGAATTGGTGGATCTCTGTGAGGTGAGCCTGGTTGTTTAGTTTTTCTCTTTGTTGCCATGCTTCTTCCGAGAAGTTGGCTTTATTCCCTCCTCTGACTTCCCAGAAGTTGTGATCTCTGATCAGGTCCCTATTAGCACTGGCAAGATTCCAGATTGCAGAGCCTTTCTTCTCATTTTAGCTTCTCATCTTTCCTTCTAGGGACCTAGGCATATCATATTTTCTCTCCCATAGTTTTTTCCAAAGGTCTGCACCTCCCTGAATCCATCTCCACCACAGCTTTGCCCCCATTAATTGATTTAGGATGTAAGGATCTTGCAGTCCAAGGCCTCCATATTTTAGGGATTTTCTCAGATAGCTCTAGGATAGAAGCGCCCATTTCTTTTTCGTACTAGGCCCTTGCCATAAGAATTTTTTGAACATGTCTACCATTTTCTGGCAGAATGTTTTAGGGGTGGCTTGACTGGTTAGTTGGTATATCAGGATGGATTGAAGCACTGATTTTAGTAGAATGATGTGGCTCAGAGTGTTTAGCATTCTAAATGTCCAGTTTTTCATTTTCTGTTGAATTTTTCCCATCAGGGTATTCCAGTTGGCGACTTTGTTTTGCTAGTCATTTAGCTGGATACCTAGATACTTTGTGGGGAAATTCCAAATTCTGAATCCCATGGATTTTGTGAGGAAATCTTGGGAGGGTGCTAGGGTATTGAAGAAATATATATCCGATTTCTCTTTATTTATCTCTATCCCAGACACACTTGTGAAGTCTGTGAGAATTTCCATTATTTTCTGGCTTCTTTGAGCATTGCCTGTCCATAAAGCATATCGTCATCAACAAATTGTTGGTGGGCTAGAGGGAGATTATTCCCCCAGAGTGTTAGGCCCTTATGTTGTTAGCTATATAATTTAGCTTTAATGAGTCTTCCTAGACCTTCGGGTATGAGGATAAACAAGAAAGGTGATAACGGGTCACCTTGCCTTAGCCCTCTAGTCACATTGAAAACTTTTGTAGGTAATTCGTTGAGCCGGATTGACAAAAATGGAGTGGGTAGCATTAACATTACCCAACTTATCTGTCTTTCATCGAATCCAAATGCCTTTAGGATTTTTTGAAGGTATTCCCAATTTAATCTGTCATAAGCTTTGTCTAAGTCTAATTTTACTAGTATCCCTTTGGTTTTTGAATTTTTCAATAAGTGTATTGCTTCTTGTGCCACCACTATGCCGTTTGTTATTTGTCTGCCTTTGACAAACCCTGTCTGCTCTTGGGATATCAACCCAGGTAGTATTGGTTTCAGTCGGTTCACCATTATTGTAGGTAATATTTTTTATATAACATTATAGAGAGCTATAGGTCAGAATCCTTGTGGTTCTTCTGAGTGCTCTATCTTCGGTATCAGGGTTAGAAATGTGGCGTTCAGGGCTGGATGAATTCTTTTGGTGCATATAGATTCCTCTACTACATTCACTATGTCTTTGCTCATGAAGGTCCACATTGGTTGAAAGAATTATGTGGTGCAGCCATTAGGCCCAGGTGCTTTATTCTTTGCCATATTTTTTATTACCTCCTCCACCTCCACTTTCGTTATTACTCTTAGTAGAGCCAAATTCTAATCTCTACTTACTTGATTGGGTATATTTTGATTAATTTTGTGAATGTTGTCCTCCCTTCTGATATTTGGTTATGTCAGGAGCCCTTTGAAATGTTGAACCAGCAGATTCTCCATTTTGTCCTTCTGTATTAGCCTGTTGCCTTGCTAATGCATTAGGAAGAAAATTCTGTTTTGTTGCCTATGCTATACCATTTCTTAATGGAAGAATTTCATGTTTCTTTCTCCTTCTTTTAGCCATTGAAAACTTGACTTCTGTTTCCAAAGGATTTCCTCTTGTTTTCTCCTTTCTTCCAATTTATTTAGCACCAATCCATCTTCTTCTGCCAGCTCTTCGCTTCTTCCTTCCTCTATGATTTTCTGTTGTATTTGTTTCATCTTTATTTGGAGTGTTTCTTGTTCCTTTTGTATGTTTCCAAATTTTTCTTTGTTCCATTTCTTTATCCTCCCTTTTATATCTTTTATTCTGAGTTGAAAGGTGTGCATTTGGTTTCTTCCTTCCATCACATTCTCATTCCCTTTCCACCAATCCTTCATTTTATTGATAAAGGTGGTTTCTCTTAGCCAGCATGCCTCAAACCTAAAGTGTCTATTTTATTTTGATGGTTCATAGCTATTTCTAGTTTAATAGGCCAATGGTCCAACCCTAAACATGAGAGGATTGTTGCTTCATAGAAAATATATTTCCCAATAAAGTGTTCTATTGCTAGGAATCTGTCTAACCTAGATCCTATATGTCTACTTCCTCCCCTTCGATTGTTCAACGTGTATTTTCCATTTATGGTTAGGATATCTACCAAATTTAGTTATGCTTGAAGATCCCTGAACCTCTCTATCTCTGGCTCTTCTCTTTGCAGACTTCCTTTTTCCTCCTCTATTGATGTTGTCAAGTTAAAGAAACCTTCTATCATCCATTGTTTCTCCTCATGGAGTTTTCAAAGCTGTTGTAATTGAAGGAGAAACTTCCTCTTTTCGCTGGGTTATGAGGACTGTATACTGGAGAGACTAGAAACCATTCTTTGTTTCCTATTAGCCGGAATCACCCCGTGAGGATTCTTTTCATGCCTATCTAGTAATATGCAGTAATCTCTGTAGGGTTCCATAGTATTGTTATGCCTCTCACACTGCCTTTCGCATCTATCATCATTCATTCATATTTCAGTTTTATTTTATTTAGGATTTCCTCCATTTTCCTTCCTAAAAATTTTGTTTGTTTTATCAGCATGAGTTGAGGTTTCTCTTTTCTTAGCCTTTCCGCTAAGTGCCTCTATTTTCCTTTACTATTAAGGCCTCTTATATTCCAAGATGTGGTTATCATTGGGTTTCTTGGTTAATTTGGTGGAATACCGCCGATAGTGGTACTACCCTCCCTGTATTTACTAGCATTTCTCCCATGATCTTTATCAATTACTGTAGGTTTCTTTGACCTCTTTTATTTCCAACTTTTTATTTTCTAGGGTAGTCTTGGGTGCTATCATGTTGAAGGCCTAGTTGTTCTGCTATCTCCATTTTCCCTTGTCCATGTTTCGCTTGATACAGTTGAAATGTTTCTCTGTATAGTCATTTTTTCTCTTCTGGAATGAATCGTTTATCTAGGTGTCTCCATTCATTTAATAGTTTCCTCAACACCTCTTCCTCCATGCTTAGTTGTTCTCCTCTACTTGTTTCTATTTTCATTAGAGTGTTATCCATCCTCTCCCTCTCTTCCTTTTCCTCCTTCTCTATTGTCTCGCTTTGGGCTTTCCTCTTGGGTTTTGTTTTGCCTTGGCTTGTGCTACTTTCTTTTCCTTTTCCCCCTTGATAGTCCATTGTTTGAGTCTCATTGTTATCTTCTTCTTCTTCTTCTTGTAGTATTTCAAAGTTTTTTGTTCTGTTGGGCTGGGCTTGTTGTTCTTTCTTTCCCTCGCTAGTGTTCACTCTTGTTTTTCTTCTTTCTTTGTTTACTTATTGAAACCCTTCCTTGTCTTCTTAGTTTTTCCTCTGTTGTTTATTCTTGTTCTCCTCTTCTTCTATATTTAGTGGAATAATTCCTTAGAAAGATGTCCATACTCATGACATCTTCTACATCTAAATGGAATATGTTCGTAGTCGAGGGTTTGCTATTAGACCTCTTCATGATACTCTAGTTCTACTGTATCGGGGATGGGGTCAGTGATATTCATGTAGACACAAATTCTAGCGTATGAGGTGTATCTTCCTTTTTTTGTCATTTCTGCTATTTTGACAAATCTTCCTATTGTGTTTCCTATGCCCTCTAGAATCTCTCGGTCCCAAAAGTTTGCGGGGAGGCCAAATAACCTAACCCACACCAGGGCTACCAGGAATTTTTCCTTGTCCGGGCCATAGCATTCTTTTCAGTATCTCATGAACAATCCGGCATTATAATGAAAGTAAGGGCCAATCTCAAAAACGTTTTCTTTATCTTGCAAGTTCGAGAATATTACCGTGAAGAAGCGTCTTTCTCCCCACTTTAGCTCAATGTGGCCGTGGGGTTGCCACTTTTGCTGAATCCATTTGGTGAGGTCCTTTTTCGTTTGCCATACTCTAATAAAATTGCATATAAGCAGATAGTCTTTCATATAACTTTTGTATCGCTCCATTTTGTTCATCGGGATTATGAATCTTGGTTTCTCTATTGCAGGTGATAAACATTTTCCTCTGTTTCATTCATGCCATCTTGCTCCAAGGACTGGTCTTGGTTTTCTTGTTTCTCTTGCCTGGTTACTGGTGTTTTGACGTTCCCCTGCCATTGCATCTCGATAGGAGGGGATCACTGCCCCCTTCTCCTCCTCTGTCATTCTCCTCTAATTCTTAGTGTCTGGGTCTGCCTCTCGCCATAGTCTGTATTTCTTCAAAGCACCACCTAACTCATGGCTGCCTGACCATTAGGGTTGCTGAGCGAAAGAAGTATTGACCTAATATATGTAGTGAATCAATATTACATGGTAGATTTTAGTGATTAAAATGGCAACTTTATTCTTAATCTCATTACAATAAAAATAAATTCAACCCTAACTAGTTGGGACGTAACAAATCAAGAATTTCATGTAGTAAAGTAAAATTACATGGTAGATCCCAATTATTTGCAATGACAACTTTATTCTTGATCTCATTACAACATATATAAATTCAAGAGTACACACATATTTCCTTATCTGAGACAAACTCTGAACGCATTCCAAGATTTCATAGAAATATAATTATATGAGTTACCTATAGGGCATGACAAAGCTATCTATGTCTAGCACCTATCAGTAGGCAATAGTATTATTGAGATACCATCTCATGGCATTAGAATCATGTAGATATAGAGTGTTATAGAGATACCTTGTAACAACTATTCAGCACTACCTTAAAGCTTCAAATTCATCAATTTGTTTACTTGAATAACAAATTCTACAGGGATTTCATAAAATACAACCTACAAAGGGCATTTATGATAGTTATCGTTGCCTTATCTGGATCTATCCCCCTCTAAAAATAGAATAATTGATATTCCCTAATTTTTGACGTACTTGCTTCATGTTCAACATGGGCTATTGGGTTCTTCACGTGGAAAAGGTTGCAAATATTAGATGTATAGTGGAAACAGACATGCAATTCAAGGTTGCTCCTAGAGTCTCTTGGGTGAATTATAAAACACCATCTACTTAAAACATGATATATGGTAGTAACAAAAAACTACCCAAGATCCCACTTAAGAATTCAAAATGTTGCAAATGGGAGATGTCTTAAACAATATCAACTATTTAATTGCATAATCGCACTAAAATAGACAAATCTTCAAAATGTTAAAAAGTGTCCAAAAAGATGGAGTTGGAAGATTATAGTTATATCGGGCTAGATATAGCTATGTAAAATGTAACTTCTATCAAAAAAACTTAAATGTAACTTCTATTAAAAAAAATGGAGTTGGAATATTATAGTTACGTCAGTAGATATAGCTACGTGAAATGTAACTTCTATATAACATTCTAAATATCTAAATATAATTTTTTAGCCATTTAAGAGACCAACATTTTTTTATCTTCGGTCAATAACTTAATACTCCACCAAAAATAGAATTGAATTGGTTCTTCACCAACCAAGGGGAAATTTTAAACTAGTGTGAAAATTCTTACTCATTCCCCTGCCATATTTCTGATATTTTATTTGTGTTTAGATTTAAGCTAGTGTAATGTAGCTTCTACATATTTGACAATTTAAATGTAAAAAACTACTCAGATTGGGATTATACAATTAACATATGCACAATAAGATACAATATGCATGAGTTATAAGTAATATGAAGTTTAAATGTTATGTCAAGACAAACTTTTTCTCGTTTCATTAACTCTTATCTTATAGTTGGTGATGGATATAGCCTTTAAAATAATGAGCCATCCTCGTCATATCTTATATTTAATGATGGATACAACTTTTAAAAGCATCAACCTTGTTTTTTTATTTTATGTACAATCAATTTAAATGGAAGTGCTCATAATTTTATTCAATATTATCTTGTAAAACTGGAAATAAAATGATGTGGGGGTGGTTTTTCTAGTGATTTTCAAACTTGTTTTAATTACGTAAATTTAGCCTATTTAAAATAAAGAGGGGTGGTGTTTCTAGTGATTTTCAAACTTGTTTCAATTAAATAAATTTACCCTATTTAAATTAAATAGTTGCACTGCCCATCTTATCTTCAAGTCAATAAATTTTCTTGAGGGCATCTTTATGACATCCACCATCTTTGAAATTTATGAAATATTAGTATCTTGCACTAAATAGATAATGTTGACATAGAATCTTTCATTGTGGTTTTACTATGTCACAAATTTATTGATATTTTATGATTATTGGTTTTTATTTCCACGCTAAGACTCGATTCATCATGCTTGCTAAGATTTTTAGTTGTGCACACATCATATTGCTCACTTCTAATAGTATAAAAAACAAAGAGTATGCACAATGACAAGTAGTGACATGTGGGTGTCTATTTTACTCAATGATATGCTTGCTTTTTTAACCCATTCCAATCCTACCAAAATGAAATTAAGAGAGATAAGGACACAAGAAGGACTATCAGTAGATGAAATTAGAGACTTTCGAATGCAACTCAAATTGTACTTGAATGTAACGATAATTATTTGCAACTACCTGGTCACCAATTGGCATCGAATCACACTGTGAAAAATTCCTTGCATTCTAAGAATTTGGATGCACCTGCACTAATCCTCTGTAGTAGTACCTTGACTTGCCTATAGATATAATTTTAGAAACAATCCTACTCCTACAATTCTTCCCTATATGGATCATCTTTGTCCCCGCTATTAATAGTTATTTTTAAAAGCAACAGAATAGAACTCTCCAGTTTCATCATCGCCTTTCAAAATAATGCTTGAGTATTTCCAGGTGAATTTCGAACCAATCTCTACTCAGTTCCATGAAATCCTTCATTTTTCTCCATTGCACTAACCTCTTTTCATAATAAAATTTTAAATCTCACGTCTACATTCCTCGTCACTCACATACCAATTCTTTACAGTGGAATACTTTATCATTTCTCCCTCGGTGCAATAGAGATCCGCTATTGTGGCATGGAAATGATTGGTGTCATAAAATGGTGCAGTGCATCCATCAATATATGTCACATAACTCCTCTCATCTACAACAATAAGAGTCCTCTCAAACTGTCTGGTCTCCATCTCATTCATCCTGAAATAAGTGGATATTTCCATGGGTGACAAAGTGTGCTTGGGAATTTAATAGAAGGAACTATCACTAAAACAAAAAGAAATACAATGCAGCATAATAGTTATGAGTAGGAGGAACAACCCTGGCAAGATACTTCCTAACTAGAATAAGATATTCTTGAATTACCTCTTATAACAAGCAAAATATAATGTCTACTGCTTATAGAGTCAACCTATGCATGGTAGCAATGAAAACACTATCAAAAACAACATCTACAACAATGTTGGTCAATCTCTTATTCTAGTCAAGCGCATGCCCAGCTTTTGAAAAGTATCAAGCAGGTCAGGGTCCACCTCATCCAAGCTCCTCTTATTCTTCTACTCTCTCCCTTTAGGTTCAGAATAATAGCAAAATTATTGGAAATTAATGGGTGGGTAAAAGTGATCAGACCATTTGGGTTTTTCCATTTTTAATCATTATCTATAAGCATTGAGTCTAAATTGCAAAATACGTTTAGGACGCTTCTTTATAGCTGACATTAACTTAAGCTTTTGAGAGTTGTAAGGATTAATGGATCTAAGTATATTCTACTTAAAATGTAGTAACATGGTTTAAAATTGTAGGCATTGAGATCAGAATATAAGGATGAAATAGAAAAAATTTTATGTTCATGATTAAAAGAAATTTTAGTTTCATGTAACGAAGTTTGACGAAGGTCTAATATTTGCATCCTACCAGAAAATTTTCTTGCATCACTCGAGCCCTTTGATTTTGGACATGGAAGAGTCCATTACACAAATAATCAACCACTAAAAAAAGGTGACAAGAAAAAATAAAATTTCATGCATTATAACCATAGAAAAGTTAGGGAGGAGAAAATTGATATGTACAATAAGGACATGCAAAATGCTTACTTGTCCATTGTCTTTCGATAAATTGTTGGCCACAATCAAGATCTGTATTATAATAATCATTAAACCCTTTGTACAATAAGGACATGCAAAATTCTTACTTGTGCATTGTCCTTTAATGAATTGTTGGCTGCAATCAATATCAACATTATCATAATCATTGAACCCTCAACTCTAGATGAAATTTATGCTTTGATCATATAAACCCTCGAAATTTTTTACCCATAGGAACAAAAAACATTTAGAAAAAAGGAAGAACCCTCCAGAGTCTAAATTCGTACCCATGTACAAATAGCCAAAATATCCACGTCGAATGACCTTGCCCTTCCTTCATCTAATCATTGATGCTCTCCTAAGGTGTTTCCAATGTAAAATCCATCTAGGGTTCAAATCCCATTAAAATCCCATGAAATCAATAGATCACGTTGATGGTCTTCCTTCTTCTATCATTTCCACGCAGATATCAATAAGGCAAAGAAAAACGCAGTGCTACAATGTGATGTTGTAATCTATGAATATTTTATTTGAACCGGTGCTAAACTAGAAATGGAAAAGAAAAGAAATATTTATAGTGTAAAAAATAAAAGAAATATTTATAATATAAAATAAAATATATAAATTCCAATTGGCTTAAATGATTTATTTTTAATAAGAATTTGTTATTTTTGTGTAACGCACTAAATTAAAAAGAAGAAGAAGAAGTTAAAAATGATATTGGGATGAGTGTAAACATTTAAATATGGCCTCAATTAATAATAAAAAGTTAAATTAATAAAAATAATCAAATTCAATCTGTTATATTTTGATTTTGTTATTAACTTGTGAATAGGCTTTGTTACAATACCATGGGCCAATACCATAAAAAAATATCCTTTTTTACAATTCCAGGGGTCAATACCATGGATTATCAAATATTTTGATTTTGTTATTAACTTGTGAATATGCTTTGTTACAATACCACATGCCCAAAAAACATAAATTATTTCATAATCAAAATATATTATAACAATATTTTATTTCATCCTCACTTTACCATGGATATTAAATCAGCTTTGTTACAATACCATGGGCCAATATAATGGCTTATTAATACCACATGCTAAAAAACCATAACTTATTTCATAGTAAAAATATTTTATTTTAATTTAATTTCACAATATATTTTTTAATTGAATCTAAAAGGGTAACCGGCATAGATCCATATTAGCTAAAGATCCAAGGGATGAGAGCAAGCAAATTGACTAATTATAATAGATTAAATATAGTGTATGATTTTTAATGTTTTTCATTATTTTATTTTCTTTGACATGATTGATCCAAAATATAGGTTTAATACTTTATAACCAATTAATTTCTTTTAATTTAAATAATTTCTTAGAGAGTTGGGGAGGGGCCCGAGAGAGGGAGGGAGATAGGGAAAAAGTTGGAGGGTAGAGAGATAGAGAAAGAGAGAGTGATGGGGGGATAGAGAGTGATGTCGGAGAGAGGGAGCGAGATGAAGGAAGAGAGAGGAGAGAGAGGGGGAGCGATGGAGTTGGAGTGGGAGAGAGAGGGAGGAAATAAAAAAGACATAGACAAAGAGAGGTGGAGAGAGAGAGGAGCAAGAGGGAGATATGGAGAGAGACTGAAGAAGAGAGGAGAGGAGGGAAGAGAGAAGACGAAATGATAGATATAGGGAGAGAAGGGGAAGGGAGAGAGATGGAGAAATAGAGATGGAGAAGGACAAGGAGGGGGGAGATAGTCATAAAGTTGGATGGAAGAGAGAGAGAGAGGGAGAGAGATTTGGGGAGAGAGATAGAGGGAGGTGGGAGATAAGGGATAGAGGGGAAGGAAGATAGAGATGAGGAGAGAGAGGTGGAATTGGATGGGGAAGGAGAGGGAGGGAACAAGAAAAAAATAGAGGGATAAAGGTGGAGAGAGAAAGGGGGTGACAATGGAGTCATGGAGAGAGAGTGATGGAGAGAGGAGAGCGGGAGGGAATAGAGAGGGAGAGAAGGGGAAGAGAAAGGGAAGAGAGCAACAGATAGAGAAGGGGAATAGATGGAAGGAGAGTGCGTGTATATTTGGGGGGTGAGATAGAGAGAGGGAATACCAAGGAGACACAAATACAAATATAGATATTATATAGTATTATATAACCAACCTAGAACCATATAAACCCTATAACTATCAAGTGCCGAGAGGGATCCAATCTCTCGAGGTGAAAACATTTACTCACGTTTTGCACTAGAAAAAAAGTTTGCACGTCGAGAGACTAGATCCCTCTCAGCGCTTGATAGATCCGACGTTAAGATGGATCTAGGTCAATTAATATGAAATTAAAGTAGCTTTTATTTTATATTATAATCTTAAAAATTAAAAATTCTTTTCGAATTAATTTCAAATTGGAACTAGATCCAATTAGATTCAATGAATATATCTTAAAAAATTACATAAAATAATCTTTTATATTAAAAATATATATTTTTAAAATTAAAAATTATTAGAGATAAATAATGCAAAGTTGCCTCACCTATACACCATGTGAAGATGAAGAAGTGTTTAAGGAAGAATAACCTTTCAACCAATCTTTAACAACCTTTCAATCTGCTATCACTTGTAAGTTTAGATTGCTTGACACAATTAAGATTGCTAACATAAAAAATTGATTCATATTATTATAGTACTTGTTACGTAGTTTTATTTTTGTTCTTCTACTAAATTAGTCATTCATGGTAGTCATTTTTAGTTGTATTACTTATTAGCTAGTCACAGATTTTAACCCGCGACTAAATTAGTGATTTATGTTAGTCGTTTTTAGTTCAGTCACTTAAGATTCCTCATTTTTGGTAGTATTTCACTTGGAAAAGTTGTGGTGACTAATGTTTTTAGTCACCTAGTTACTAATTTCTGATTTTCTACTAGTGCATTAATTCATCAAGAAATTTCATAGCATGAATGCATCAAGCCATCAAAACATCAAGCCATGATTCCCACAGATAGAATTACATAAGTAGAAATCAAATTTCATTAATTAAACCCATTATAATATTACATAACATCTATTGGTGCCTTGGCTGGAAAAATATTCATTCTAATGGTCACAGTTCATACATACACATGTTTATAGTTTATATTAGGAAATTATAATATCGTGCATTATTTTAATATCATGGATTATTTCAAGATGCATGATCTTCACCATAAAGCCCTCAACATAATATTCTCCACAAACCCCTCAATGAATTCCCAAGATCCCTTAAGGATTTTCTTTTTCACGCTTTTAATTCTTCACAAAATAGATATTACCCTCCCTTTTCACAAATGCACCTACCAAAATTTGTTCTTGTTAATTTTCTTGGATGATGGGTTGATGCTCTGACATCAAGATAGACTAAGTTTTATGGTAAAATTTTGAATACATTCAATACCCCGAAAACTATCGTAGTTAACTGACAGACATAGCGAGCTATGTCATCTGACAACTGGGAGCTTTTCCATAGGATGGTTCATTACATGGTTATCTTTTTGACAGTTACAATAGTATGCCAACATTGGCAGAATAAAGTATGCCAAAATTATTGATCATGCAAGTTTGTCAAAGATGGTTTGAGGAGTTTATCTTTTAAATGGAGTTCAAGTGACAACTCGAAGATGAGGTGGTGAATAAAGAGTGGTGTTTGCGAGATCCAAGAGTGGATTTGAGTGTTGTTGAAGGCCAACTTGACAAATGTGATTATATGTAATTTATGATTCTTATAATAATATTTATAATGATGTAATGTAAATATTAAAGGGGGGACTTGGAATATTTTTTATTTTTTATTTTTGTAGGTAAGCACCCAATGGGGATTTGAACCAGTGACCTATCACAAGGAGTGCCTTAATGGTGCACCCATTCACCGTCAATCCCAAGCCCCGTGGGTGACTTGGAATAATTCTTACAATAGTATATAGGTAATATTAGTTTGTTGGTTGTTGAAATTATGTTGAGATATTTTCTCAACAATATTCTTGTTAGGTCCCTATAATACTAGTATAATCCCCCATTGTTATTGTTAGTGTAGCCCACTTATTATTATCTTTTTGCCCATTCAGTCTCCATATTGTTGTTATTGTGCCCCATAGAAGCCTGCTATTGTTATTTTTGTGCTCTTACGTTGATATTGTTATGTCGGCTCTCATTACGTTGTGACCCCTTAGACTCCTATATATAGAAATGAGGTTTTGTCATTTGAATCATCCAAGAATTGTTCATTTATGTAATTTAAAGAAGGTTTCCCCCTTGAATAGCCTTATTTTGAAGTCTTTGATCTATCTTTTCTTCTATTTTGTGAGCTGGTTGCATAACATTTGGTATCATAGCTTTGGATTCTAGGGTTTCGCTTCTTCAAAAAGGCCATCATGTCATTTTCTTTATAATTTATTTTCTTACGAGGCATCAGAAGCTCAAAATTTTACCATGAGGATCTAAAATATCATAGAACTTCATGTAAAAAAATGAGACCTTGGTTTTCTATATATTTGGAGATATACTTTGAGGAAATTAGGGTTTTTGTGGGCTCTAGAATTCTGTCTCAAATAGGTGACCTAGGGACAATTGTCATAACTTTTGTTTGAGGCATCAAATTTGAATTATGGAAAATTTGGTGAAATGTGCATGAACTATAGTTTTTTGTGTAACAATTTTAGGGTGGAAGATTGAAACAGTGACATGCGACATCCCGTACAACTTCACTCTACTGAACCAGTCCATAATCAGGTCATCGTGGGATATTTGGTATAACTCTTTTTTGAGGAATCCAATATCAATTAGATTGGAAAGAGTACTCAAACCGATGCGATAGGAAGAAATTTCAGAACATGGAGATTTAAAACTACAAAGTTACAATCATTTCAAGGTCGAGCTCCTCAAAGCAAGAAAAAATTGTGTGTTGTTTTAAAAATTGCATAATTGTTTTTGAAAAATCAGTTTGAAGTTATTCAAAAGGCATAGTGAAGAATGGATATAATTGTTTTATTTCAAAATGCCTCGAAGTAATAAATGGAAACATCTATTAAGAAACCAGAAATCTCTACTATGATGCATGAAGAAGAGGAAGAAATGCAACATGATATATCAAAAATACAAGACCAAGTGCAACAAAGTTTGCTCTCACAAAGAGTAAACAAAAGTGAAATAGAATCTAAGATGGATGATTTGAAGAATAGTTTCAAATCAAACATGGATGGTTTGAAGGATGGCATAGAAGAAAAAATGAAAGACCAAATGGAAGATTTGAAGAGTGGTTTAAAAGAAGACATGGATAGGTTTCAAGGAAGGTTTGAAAAAGATGTTACAAGACATTCTTCCTAATGGCGAAAAGGTATTAGATGAAAGACATGAAGAGAAAAAAGATAAATCTTAATCATGATTTCATAGACTCTAAATTTGGATGGAAGACCCACCATATTCCAAAGACCCATATGAGGAAGCTTGATGGCAAGGATCCGATAACATGGATACTACAAATGGAGCAATATTTTGATCTTCAAAATGTGAAACACACACAAAAGGTACATATTGCAACTTTATATTTAGAACCCAATCAATTTGTATGGTATTAATGGATTTGTTCTCATAAACCACTTGCCACTTGGTCAATTTCTACGAAGGAAATTATAACACATTATGAGGATACAAAAAGAACACCTTCTTTAGCCAATTGAAAAATATCAAACAAAAGGATTCAATGGCAGAGCACGTTGAGGACTTACAAAAATTGAATTTAAGGGTAAATGATATTCTATAGGAGCATAAGATTGATGTATTCATAGGTAATTTAAAGGATAAAATCCAACACGAGTTTCGCCTTTGGGAACCTTATTCATTGTAGAAGGAATCCCAGTTGGTAAGAAAAAATGAAAGAAAAATTATGGCAACAAGGAAGTCTACCACTCACACTATAAATATGGAAGTGTTGTTTCTCCTAGCCTTTGACAACCTACAAGGTTGAAACCACAAAAATTGGAAGGAAAAGGAGCAAAAGGGATATTTTATAGTTGTGATAGAAACTACACTAAAGGTCATAAGTGTGCTGAGAAGAAATTAATTTACATAGATTGTGAAGAGGAGGAAGAAAAGGAACAAGAAACATAAAAATAAGAGGATATACACCAAGAACCAACGTCGAAGAAATAAGAAATGAATCTGACCATATCTTGTAATGCATTGAGAGGAATTGCCACCCCTCAAAATATCAATATAGAAGGACATACCAAGAAGAAAAACGTAATAATGTTGATTGATTAAAGTAGTACCCATAATATTATGCATTCTAAGATAGCCAAGGAATTGAATACTTCCAATATCTAGCACTAGAGTGTCAAGTGATGGTGGAAAATGGAGGAACCAGATATTTCCTTGGAAAGTGACATAATATCAAGATATCGATGGGAGAATATGTACTAAATAGTCTAATGCTTTCCATTCCAATGGGTGGTGTTGATGTTGTACTAGGAGTCCAACGGTTACAAATTTTTTGTATGATAACTTTTAATTTTGTTAAAGCTGTTTTAGGAAGGAAAGGAAATTTATTAAGGGGTATCGCAGGGAAACCAGGAAATATAATCATATCTAATGGCATCAAAAATATTCTAAAGAAATAACAATGGGGAGTAATTGCACAATTATGTTCAACAGAGGTTCAAACATCGAAATCATCTATTTCTCCGAATCTCCAAAAAGTTTTGGACAATCATTCCAAGGTATTTCATACTCCCAAAGGATTCCCACATATTCATGATCACAATCATGCTATTCATTTGATTCGAGGAAGTGTTCCTCAAAACTTCAGGCCTTACAGGTATCCTTATGCCAAAAATAGTGAAATTGAATATAGGGTTGTAGAAATGCTAGAGGATGGTATAATTGAACCTAGTTAAAGTTATTTCTCTACTCTAGTTTTATTGGTGCACAAGAAGGATGGATCATGGTGCATGTGTCTAGATTATAGGGAGCTCAACAAGCTCACTATTAAAGATAAATTTCCCATTTCTGTAGTTGATGGATTATTCAATGAATTACATTAAGTAATTTACATTGACCAAGTTGGATTTTTGTTCAGGATATCATCAAATAAGAATGAAGACTAAAGACATTCCAAAAACAACATTTAGAGCTCATGAGGGTCATTATGAATTTTTGGTCATGTCTTTTAGCCTTACCAGTGCAACTTCTACATTTCAAGGTTTGATGAATTCCATTTTCAAACACTTCCTTGGAAAATTTTGTTAGTATTTTTTGATGATATACTAATCTATAACCAATCTTGGAAGGATCATGTTCAACATGTTGACATTGTGCTCAAACTATTGGAGGATAAACAATTACATGAAAAAACCTCCAAATGTTTCTTTGAGTACAAGAGGTGGAATATATGTGTTATATTGTATCTCATGAGGGTGTTAAGGTAGACCCTAACAAAATTAAATCCATTACGAAATGGAAAATCCCCACATCCATAAAGTATATGCGAGGATTTCTCGGGTTGACAGGGTATTATCGCAAGTTTGTTAATAATTATGGGAGAATAGTAGCACCTCTAAAAACATTTCTGAATAAAGATGTATTTTCTTGGACTCTAGAAGCAACTAAAGCCTTTGAACTTATTAAAGAGGCAATGTGCCAAGGACCTATCTTAGCTAAGACAAACTTCACAAAAAACTTTATTATGGAATGTTATGCATCAAGAAATGGAATTGGTGTTTTTTTAATGAAAGAGGGAAGACCCATTTCTTTTGAAAGTCGTCCAATCAAAGGGAAGTATTTAAACAAAGCTATTTATGAGAAGGAAGTGTTGGAAATACTACATGCACTTAAGAAATGGCGACCTTACCTAATGGGAAGGCACTTTGAGGTAAAAACAAATCATGATAGCCTTAAATAATTTTTAATACAAATATTATCTGCAGAAGAGCAACACTAATGGGTCACAATGATGTTGGGTTATGACTATGAAATCATCTACAAAAAGGGAAGAAAAATGTTGTTGGAGATGCACTCTCAAGAAAGGATGAGGTTGTGGAACCATTTCTTTGTGCCATTTCTATTATCAAACAATATTGGATAACCAAAGCAAGGGATGAATGGAAGAATGATGAAGAAGGGTCGGCAGTCATTCAAACGTTGTAGCAAGATCCCAGTACATCTGATACATTTAACAGGAAAAATGATTCATTATGGTACAAATATCACTGATACCTTTGTAAGAATTCCTAAATCAAACAAAATATTCTTTCGGAATTTGACACCTCTTCCTTAGGAGGGCACTCAGGATTTTTAAAAACTTACCAGAAGGTTAAGAAGGATTTTTTTGGGATGGTATTTAATCAGAATGTTTGTTTTTCCAACAAAATTAAGTTGAGACAATTAAGACCTTGGGTCTGATACAACCTTTATCCATTCCAAGTTAACATTGGGAGGTGGTTTCAATGGATTATATCACAGGTTGACCCAAATCTAAAGGAAATAGTGCCATCATGGTGGTAGTTGATAGACTTAGCAAGTATGCACACTTTTGTGCATTATATCATCTATTTAAAGCCAGTATAGTTGCTACTGCACTTATGGAAACAATTGAAAATCTACATGGAAACCCAAAGATTATTGTAAGCGATAGAGATCCCATTTTCGCTGGAAACTTTTGGAAGGAATTATTTTCTTGTCTGGGTACTCAATTAGCCCATAACTCATCTTATCATCTACAATCTCATGGGAAAACTAAGACAGTGAACAAATGTTTGGAAGGATATCTTCGTTTCTTTGTATATGATAAGCAGACATAATGGGTCAAGTGGCTATCTCTAGTTGAATGTTGGTATAATACTTCCTTCCATACTGCAACAAAAATGACACCATTTATGGCACTTTATGGATATTATCCACCGTCCATCACATCATATTTAAGAGAAAATTCTAAGGTTCAAGTAGTGGAAGATCACATCGAGAATCAACAACAAGTTCTCCGACCCTTAAAGGCTAACCTCACTTTGGCGCAGAATAGAATGAAACAATAGGAAAATAAACATCGCAACAAAAGAAGTTTTGATGTAAGAGACTGGGTATTTTTACAGTTACAACCATACAAAAAAAATGTCCCTCAAGAAAGCTATGAAGGATAATACATTATCACCAAAGAAATATGGTCCTTACAAGGTGTTCCAAGATATTGGTACTATGGCATACAAATTGGAGCTTCCTGCATCTCCCTGAGTGCACCCAATTTTCCATGTTTCATGCTTAAGGAAGGTTATAAGTGACAAGCTACCAATTCAAACAATATTTCCAGAACTTGACGAGGGAGGAAAAATCATATTGGAACCTGAAGAAGTCACGAAAACAGGATCTAGACAACTACGAGGTTGATCAATTTCAGAGTATATCATCAAGTGAAATAACTTACTCACTGAAGATTCCACATGGGAGCATGAAATTTTTATATTGAAGCATCCATAACTACTCAAGCATTGAGGAAAACACTTTCTCTAATGACAGGGGCATGCTATGTCCCTATATTAGTATTGTATTCCCTCATTTTTATTTTCATTATCGCCCCCTTACTGTTATTGTTGTGCCCATGTAGTCCCCATATTGTTATTATTATGCCCCATAGAAACCCATTATTGTTATTGCTGTGCCCTTAGATTATTATTCTTATGTGCGCTCTAATTATATTGTGACCCCTTAGACTCCTATATAGAGAAAGGAGGTTTTTTCATTTGAATTGTCCAAGAATTGTTCATTTGTGTAATATAAAGGAGGTTTCCACCTTGAAGAGGCTAATTTTGAAGTTGTTGATATATCTCTTCTTCTATTTTGTGAGTTGGTTGCAGTACAATTCTCCTTGCTTAGAATCTATTGGATCTCATAAGCACTATATCATTGTCTTGAAATTTGTATGTCTTGAAATTTGGCTTTGAAGGTAATATACAAATATCATTGTATTTGAAATTTTTGTACTATGTCTACTTCTCAAATTCTTTATTATTTAAACTTAGATTATTTACAATTACTTAAATTGAAACAATTCATCATTGTTTTTGTAAATCTCACTTCATCAAGCCATATCATGAGAGCTATAAACAACCAAAAAAAATAATTTTGCCAATCATCTTATATTATCTTCTATAATTGATTGATATTATTAAATTCTATTATTAATTTTAGTTCCAAAAAATGATAAAAATAAAATGGAGATTTGATATGTTTAATTGAGGATATTATAAAGAGATTTTCTTAATAATAATAAATAAAATTCTTAGTGGATTTAAATTTAAATGTTTTCAATTATAAATGGAGGATTTGTATTAAATAAGAATTATAACAATTCTTGCAATAAATAAAACATCAAAGTACTATTTTTTATTAGTTTACAAAACAAAACAGAAAGGTTATATTTCGCAATTTTTTCTAAAAGTCTCAATATTATTTAGATATATTGTCACAAATCACCAAGGTAAACTCTTTTCCTAATAGGTAGTGTCTCCACATTTTTAGAACATGTTTCAGTACTTCCAGCTCTAAATCATACACCACACCATTCTTTTCATGTGGTCTCAGTTTCCTAGACTCATAGGATACTATTGCATTTCCTTGCATTAACACTCCCTAAAGACCTTCGAAATATGCATCAGTACAAACAATCAATTGTTTATTTGGGTTCACAATTTTTAGTATAGGAGCTGCTGTCAAAAGTTGTTTTAACTTGTCAAAAATTTCCAGTCATTTTGTTGTCCACTCAAACTTTCTTCCCTTTTTAAGGAAGTAATGGGATATGCCAATTTTGAAAAACCTCTATGAACCTTTGATAATATCTTGTGATCCCCATAAATGAGCGAATTTCTGGCACGTCCTTAGGTATGCGCCAATTCAAAATGGCCCTAACCTTTTTAGGATCAACATATAGCCCCTGCTTAGAAAGAACGTGACCTAAGTACTGTATTTTGTCTTTGTAAAATTGACATTTGCTGAGTTTTGCATACAGTTGATGTATTCTTAAATTTTTTAGCACCAACTTTAGATGCTCGTTGTTCTCTTCTTCAGTTTTATAATACACTAAAATATCATCTATGAATACAAGAAAAAAACTATCAAGATATTTGTAATGTATATTTTTCATTAAACACATGAAGGTTCCTGGTGCATTAGTGACACCAACGGGTAACACTACAAATTCATAGTGGCTATATCTAGTTCTAAAAGTTGCCTTATGTATATATTCATCTTTTATTTTGAGTTGATGATAGCCCATCCTTAGAGCAATTTTTTAAAATATAGTTCCTCCCCTCACTTGATCGAAAAAATCATCAATTCAGGGTAGCATATATTTATTTTTGATAGTTAGCTTATTCAATTGATGATAATCAATGCACATTTTAAATGTGTCATCATTTTTCTTGACAAATAGTACTGGGGCCCCCTTGGGTGAGACACTTGGTCTAATATACCTTTTATATAATAGTTCATGTAATTGCAATTTCAGTTCTATTAATTCTGATATAATGATTCGATAAGGGGCTCTAGAAACTGGGGTGACACCTGTAACTAAATAAATGGAGAATTCTATGTTTCTTTGAGGAGGTAAAACTAGAATTTTCTCTGGTAAAATACCTTGAAACTCATTGACAACTAGTAAGGCCTCTAAATTTTCCTTTTATGTTTGTTGTTTATTGGTTTCCACGTGCACCATATATACCTAGAATCATTTCCTTGCACTCCTTTTCAGATGTAATGCTAAGATTTGTCAAACTAATATTGGTTTTGGTTTTCCTCTAATTAGTTGGGGTTTCCCATCTTGATCCATACAACTCACTATTTTTTCCAAACAATTTAGCACAACTCCTTGTTTCTCCAACCAGTCCATACCTATTAAGAAATCATAATATCCTATAGGAAGAATGTTTAAATATGCTTCTATGGAATAACCATTTAAGTCAATGTGATGCTATTTAATTTGACTCATTACCCTTCTTTTGATGTTAGTCGTTAATTGTACCAACCATGCATTCTTGAAATTTTAAGATCGAAATTTACATTTTCCCGCAAGTCACGGACTAATGTAGCTTAAACTAGCCCTTGGATCAATTAAAATATAAATAGATTGGTTTAGAATGGTACCTTCAATTTCAATCATAGTAGATTGATACTTAGAGTGTATGTCTTCTAGTGCGACAATGATCCTGGGAATATTTCTGACAACATCATTTATCTTTGTTGCTTCATGAACTGCTTGAATATTCTAAACAGATTGTGGATTATGGGGATAGTCCCTTAATAAGTGTGGTTCACCACAACCAAAACACTTTAGTGGTTCTCTTTCCTTTAGCCCGCCATTTTTTTTGTTATTTAGTTCCATGGGAATTGACCTGGTGTAATAGTGTGCAGGTTGATTTACGTTTCCCTTGCTGAATTTTTTCCTTTGTTGGTCTTTTCCAAATTCTTACGATAAGGAGGTTTTGTCCTTTTATATTCATTAAAAGCATGGTTTTGTCCTTATTCTGCTATGTTTTAACCCTTCACTTCTATTTTTGAACTACTGGTAACACAATCTGGATTTTCTTACTACCCCATCCATTGAGTTAGGATTGTCAAACTCAATCCTTTCTTTGTAAGGTGCTCGTAAACAGTTCAAAAATTATTGTACCTTGAATTTTTCTTCCTTAATATAAGGAACATATCATAATAAGTCTATAAATTCTGCTATAAAATCATCCATAATTAGTTTTCCTAGTCTTAACTGATGGAATTCATTAGCATGATCATCATAGTATCACTCACTCAAGTACTGAGACTTAAACTGTTTCTGGAATTCCTCCCAAGAAGCTGTCTTTTCTTGCAACATGTATACATTTTGACGTCTTCCCACCAGAGAGTTGCTTTGCCTCGGAACTGGTAAATATCCAGTCTAGCCTTCATATTACTCTCATATTCATACACCTGGAAATATTTTATGATGTTAGTAAGTGAGGCTTCTACATCTTCTTTCCTTTCCCCATCAAAAGTAGGGGGTTTTATTTTCCTAAAATCCCTTTGTAACTCATTTTTTCTCTTTTGTTTCCATGACTTTGGATATGTCCTATCTGACTCTCCTCCACTTTCTCAGTTCTCTGATTTTTTTTCCACATATTTCCTTTTTAGCCCATCTTGCTTTATGCTCCTGTGGTTGGATTTTTTAGTCATCTCCATGATTATTCTTTCTTACTCTTCACTAGCCTTTAGTAAGCATTCATCACTACTCTGAGATGTGACAACTCTTGTTGCAGACTTTGGATGACATCCATAAACTCAGAGGTTGGTGGTGTAATACCATTCCCCAAATCAGCATATAGTTAGTAACCACCTATTATGGATAGAGGGGAATTATTTGCCATTCAGTTACATCCTGCATCACTCAAGTACCTTACAACAATTAAAAAAATTATCAGTATCTCACATTCACATTTCTACATATATATAATTTTTCACATGGTGGTTCTTTCCAAGAACAATGTTGAAACTTGGCTCTCATACCATCTATCACAAGTCTTTGTACACCTACATTTTTTATTTTTTATATTAACTCCTTTTATTTTTTTTGTGTTAACAGTTTTACTATAACATTTGTCATCTTATTCTTTGTTTTTTTCCTACTTATGCCTCATTTTCTACTACTTTGATTATGTAGGATACCAATTACTTTTATTTGACTTATACTTTTATTTGACTTATATCTAGCACTTTACAAGTTATTTGTTACACCATACCTCATGGATATGGTGGGTAAGAAAGGTGAATTCTTTTTATTTGAAATTATATATATATATAGGATGGAACATTAACAAATTTCATCCATACCTCCATTATTTCCATCATTTAAATGTTAATTACATTACCCTATGCTCATCACTTTGTTCATTTCTGGATTCAATCCTATTGTCAGTCTTATTGTTAATATATCGTTTAACATCTATTATGGAAATATATTAAAATGTGGCCACCTCAGCAAGTCCAAAGTGTATGATGGCGTTTGACATATTTCAAATTGATCCTTTTAATTAATGAATATGAGGGAAACTATGGAGGCTGAGACTTACATTAAAGTTCTTACGCCATTGATTTCTATTGATTCACCTGTACAAAATCTCGTAACTCGATGCAAAATTTTAATTGTTATTTGGTTTTAAGGTATGTCATTCAATGGCCATTAGCCACATTAACCCAGACCATGTGAAATTCACATGGGCTGCCAGCCCCCACCAAAACAAATGACACAGATTTGTTCTCTAGATTGGACAATCCTAGGTGATTTTCCAATCCCCAAAAACTTGCTCTCACCTGGAAAGTTGTTCATTTGGGGTTGTCACTGCTTTTTCCACAAACATATTGTGTCTATCGTCTGCTATTGGGCACAACCAGATGGCCAGTTCCTGGATTTCTTCCATGGTCATGGTGACATTCAACCTCGTAGCATGAGGTAATCTCTTTAATGTCATTCGTTATTACATACCCCTGTTCTTGTTTGTGGACATAGGTTAACAATTTTCATGCTATGTTTTTTAGCTGCAACTGTTATCAATTTATACTGATACCACTTCTATTGCTTTAGGGTTTTCATCAATGCCACCTATCTCACCCTAATCCTTCCAAGCATGGTGATTGTATGTCATCTTGGTGCCATTAAAGTTCTTGGGTGGAGAATGAAAGAGTCACTGGTAATTCATGATGCCTAGAGTTGATGCTCAGTGGCTAGGTAAGGATCTGGAATGCTTATTGTGTCGATTCCATATATGGGGAGAATTTAATTTTGGTTATCACCACATAGTTTCATTCAGAATTATTAGGCTATAATTGCTACATCTTGTTGCACTTGTCATCTTAACCGCATGACTACATTGGTTTATTGAACTATTGTTTTCTTAATTTTGTTACACTTCACTCATCATCATTTTACGGATGATCAAGAAACTTCACTAGTTATACTATCTCCATTAATTTAAGGTCAAGTTGACTTCTCTTGATGGTACCACTTATTAATTTAATTTCTTTTTCCACCCCCTTTTATTCTTATATGTTTCCTCCAATGGTTGTGCTTGCAGGTGCATGTATCTATGATACCTTCAGCTCTTCTTCCTCGCAAGTGTGGACTTCTTCCTTCTCTGACCATTTCCTCCTCTGTTAAAGTTCGGTCTCTGTCACGCCTCCATATTCTCCTACTCCATTTCGTGTGTCATGAACACAGCTCAGGCTTATTCATAAGTGTATTTTCCTCGTAGTGCTTCTCCCCTTTTTGTAAGGGTATGAGTTGTTTTGCAGCTATGACTGCTTAGAGCTAAAAATATGATTTTGTGTTATTGTTTGGTGCTAGAAGAACTCTTTTTCCATTCACACTTCTTATGCCTGAGAGGCTTGTATACTTTGTTCTATTCCATGTATAGTGACTTTGGTCTATACAATTTACATTTATGTATGCACAATTTCTATGGTCTATAGAATTTACATTTATGTATGCACAATTTCTATGATTGTGGAAGTATAACAGTTCTATGAATATGAACATATATATAGATACATTTCTTTTCTCTTTTATTAATTACATAATTCTCTCTTCAAGTTAGAACTTTTTGATAGTACCTAATGTTTTTGCGTTCTCGGTGTGGTAGTTCACACAATGGAGATTTTAATGTAATTTCTTCTCTTTCTTTTTGACAATATACCAAAACTTTTTGGTTTATCATTGTGTACCTGTTTTCCTGTGACTAACGTGTAGATTACTCATACTTTTTTCAAACTTTTTTCCTCTTGAAAAAGATAGGTATATTTTTCAAACTTTTTTCTTCTTGAAAAAGATAGGTATATTTTTGGAGAAGTTTGGAATTCTTAATTACATATGTATATATGGTTATCTACTTGGATACCTTGATTTGGAGGTAAAGAGACTCCTCTGAGTCTAGAAATAATTTGTTATAAGGTTAACCATTGCACTTTGATGTATCTACTTAGTTTGGTTCCTGCATTATATTATGTCTATTTTTATTTAGAGAGTTTTATTTCATTTACATATTTTCTATTTCAACATATATAATTATTTTGAATTGGTGATTTAAGGATTTCCTACGGACTTCCTTGGAGCTGCTACCGCCACTCTCGTCTAAAATTTACCATGATTGTTACGCTCTGCTCAACAATTCCTAATGAATATGTTCACCACATATGCTAAATGATAACATCATTTTACGACCCAAAATCCAAATAATATTTACCTAGTACAATTTAAACAATGATACTATTCACTATCATCATATAACTCACTGTACGCGAGTATATACGATCTATGGATCGAATATTCCTACCTCAACCCCTTACATTTACTCATTATAAAATATCGAGGCATGCATTTTAAATTCATTCATTCCCTCATCTAAATTCTGATTACATTTTGTATATTGGCCATGACCATGGCTCTTTCCATATTCCTGGTCTTGGATGATAATTTCTCCCATACCAAGTTGAGCTATTGGTATTGTCACCCTTAAAATGAAATTAATCCTACAACATACTTCTGGTGACTCTCCATGTGATTACCATTAAAACTGTAGCCCAAAGTATTATTGATTTATGTCAAAATTGAAATCAATACATGAAAATAAGCCTAACATGAATGCGGTAGAAAATACGGATTAACATAAAAGATTAGATTTTCATGTAACATCCTGTAATTTTTGTACTTTATTTTTTTCCAAAATTTAAATAACTATGGGTAACATTTTCTAGAAATCATCCCAAACATCAAATTAAATGAATAACAACAAAAATCTCCATTGTCATTTATCATCATACATTTACTTCATCGTGCATAATGTTTCAATCTTCATAGTATCTAACATAAAATATTCATTGTCTAGCATTACTCTCATTAATTATATCATCACCATGCAACCATTATTTTTCATAAGATTTCTATTATTTTTTTTAATTTTTAATTTTTATTTTTTTAATCTGATTACACACATGCAGAGAATGGAAGTAAATTAATTGCAACCAAATGGTTTAATTCAAATAAATACTAATCATTACTACAATGTACTGAAAGAGAAATAACCTTAAACAATTTTCCTTCTTGCTGAAAATGTATTTGAGAAGAAACATTATCCAAATCTACTAGTTCCCCCGAGGTGATATTAATTTCCAAAGGAATCAACAACCTCTTTTTATTGTGGATATGGCATTTTATGCCTTATTTTCCTATCATATTTCTTTCCATAGTTGCATCCTGCTTTTCAGGGTTTTCCAACCCATTAGCTTAGGCTTCCTTTCTCTTTCCTTAAAGTTCACTTTTCTCTCCTACCACTTCCTTTCTCTTTCTTTAAAGTTCACTTTTCTGCCACGCATTATTCCACCTTTTACTAAGTGTTTTTCTGCAAATGAGTGATTTAATAGATTTACACTCCAATCATATTAAATATTGTTAATCAACTCCTAGGGACTTTTTTTCTTTTAAGAGTGATTTTAGGGAAGAATTTTTTTATCTTATTTATCAACCTTAGTTTCTGTATCTTCGCGATAGTCTCTTTAACTTGTTTCTTTCCCAATTAATTTTAATTTTAATTTTTATTAATAAAGTCCATTTATTACATCATCAAACTTTATTTTAAGTCGATTTCACCATGGTTTTCTTGCCATGACAACTAGAAATAATTCTATATAAAAGAAAAAGGTGTTTACATAAAAATAGGGCAGTATTACATATATGTTGAATGTTTCAAAGTGTAAGTATAAAATCTATAAAATATGCTTAGAAACTTAAAAACTTTAAAAAACACATGATATAGAAAAGATAATAGAGTCATCTCTAGAGTTCTTGCTAAGTTGCTTGCTTATTTCGTTACGTTTTTCATCAATACTCATTGTGTTGAGCCTTCTTCTCTTAAAGGCCCATGCTTTATAGATGATAGGTAAATGAGAATATTGATTGCATTCTAGGAAATTCGAGCAATAGCCTAGCTTAATATGACCAATTCAACTTCAAGGGTCAAAATATATTTCTTTTGATGTAACATGATAATAATAATGACTTCCACATGAAAACTAGAAATAAATATTTTCTCCACCAACTTCTTGGAGAGTGAATGGATTAAGCTATCATGCCTATACAAAGTCTTGTTTATGGATATGAAATTTTATTTCTCGTGACATCAATATCTCGAATCCTTATTTGGCTAGGCCAAGAATAATTGGGTTTATGGAATTGTATGATTATGTTACAACTATGAACTAACACAACTAACACTATGTGACTAAATTAGCATATGTATATGCCAACCACAGATAAATATTACAAATATGAAAATTAAAATGGATTTACAATAAACAAAAAAAAGGATTCCAAACATCGTGCTTTAATAAGAAATAATTATGTAGGTATCACATTCATGCACTAAATAACTTAACAAATATATTGCTTAGGTTTGGAATAAAAGTTTTTTAATATTAAATATGATATGTACAATACAAAAGAGTCTGTGATTATATAGTACAGAAATGAAATAACAAGAAAGAAACATAGGACAGTAGGATAAGAAATAACTCCTTCATTTAGTATACTTGAAATATTGTTCATATATAATAGACTCATAGATTAAACAATATGTAATAGGAATTATTTAGAAATGACTATGTTTAATGACTGTATAAGTCAAAAGTAAACAACAATGAACAATAAAATAGCCTTGGCCTTTCTGTAGCTAGTTCACTAAGACACTTTCTAACATTGGTATGATACTACACATAGTATCACTTATCAGTAGTAACAAATATACAACAATTTAAAATCACCAATGACCAAAATAAATAATACCTTTCTCAGCAAATGAGACTTTCATACCTCAATGAAATGCTACTATTTAAAAGGAGCCATATTGCAAGAGTTTATGATATTCAAATATCTAAACAACACAACAAATTCCCAAATCTAAAGTAAATGGACAATATCATACCATACTGTCTATAAAAATTCAGATCTTGTTTTCCTTCTTCGCACAGGTATTTCTAATTGTGCACTCTCCAAACAGGTACAACTTATAAACAATTATGTAATTGCTTACAAATACTTTAATTTTTTATTTGATTAATTTACCAAAGACTCAAATAGATAAGGGAAAGAAAATAAATGTTGGGCTCCATAAAAAACCAGGAATTATCACATGAATCGAAGGGGAGGGAGGAACCTCATCCATTCATATCATAATATCTCATAAAATAAATAAATGGAACCAAAATGCATCATATACCCGCATGTTGTCCACATAGGCATGCATTACTTTAAAGGTCAATTATCAAATTGACCTTCCATAATTAGTTTGCAATATCTATAAATATAATAATGTCCAAAAAGTGCATGAATATCCACATATGTTGACCACCAAAATTACCATAAACTACCATCAAAATCATGCCATAGTAAATTAAATCAATAGATCAACTTATCAAAACCTATATGAAAAGGCAACAAAATTATGATTTTCTTGAGACATAAATTTTTCCATTGAAATTATTTGGTTCTTGGGTACCAATTTGTTTCACTCCCTATGATAATAGTGTTTTATTCTTCAATTTGGACTCATCTATCCAAATAAATCAACATATTCACAACAATCAAACAAACAAAGTAAGTTGATACATAATCATGTCTCCCTTTTAAACTATTACAATCAATATATATTTAAACAAAGATCAATAATCTCACTTGCAAAGGAAAGTGATATTGATGAGGTCGAATGAGGGTTCTAATGAATAAAAAGTATAAATGAAACAAGACGGGATAATGCCATTATCAGTATCTCGAAACGATACCTCTATTAGTTGAGCACATGCCACTTTATTTTTCAGATTTCATTTTTTTCCTTGAAAAAAATTATTTCTTTTACATATATGACCTTCTACTTTGTCTTATTCAGAATTCATAGAAGTTTCAATAATTTTCAAGCTATAACATTGATTCTTCAACATGGATGTGAATGGCCTTTTGCATGTTTCTTTCAAGGATATGGTTTTGAATTTAAATTAGGGTTTTAGCTTAAAAGAGGAATAATAAAGAAAAGTAAGGGGAAAACCTGAAATTTTATATTCAAAGGATGATTTTGAGAGACATTGAAGCTGAAATATGTGAGGGCTTTCTGTATGTGTGAGATTTTTCTTCTTTAATTGGTACAATGAGTAGAAGCTAAAAGAAGCCTTTGCATGTAATAGGTATATAGTCAGAGGTATATTTCATGATATCTTCTCATTAATACCTAGAATAATTTTGACTTTGAGCCGATACATCAAATAATGACTAAGAAGAGTTTTGTATATAGAAAATGAATAGTAAGGGTCCAACAAGAAGACTAAGCCATTTTAATGGGAATATTATTAGTTTGGAATAAAATAGGAGTAAGGTCTTCAATATTTCTCTGCAACATATTTGTTAATCATATTTTGAAAAAAAAAAACTAGGTCAAAACAACATTTCCAGCTTCAAGGAGCTCAATAATTAACTTCATAAAGTGGATAACTAATTTAATGAAAGATTTTATAGAGGGAATACAACTTCAAAAAAAAAAAGTCATATGTCACAAGCTGTATAGATGGGGTTAAGATGAACAATGAGAATGAGAGAGACATTAATCAATGCAAAAATGCAATCAACTATGTAATTAACCGTAAAGCAACTTACCATTTATGTTGACACACAACATCAATAAATGCCCAATAATTTTCCTATGAACTAATTCATGGGTTACCCTTCAAAATTTCAGTCTATCATAGTGGCTAGAGTGGTAACAATACAATGCAAGTGGTAAAATTCCAAATAGACCCCAAATGTTTAGTCTAAAATGTTTTATTTCCAAGTGATAAAAACCCTTGTCATAGACAACCATCAATTTGTGACTACATTCATTGCCACCCCTCGATTGAATTTTATGGACTAGGGCATTTAATCTATTGTTCAGAATTACTCCTTCTGGTACTAGGCATTTAAGTCTGAGAGTGATGCCAAACTACCTCATGTTGAGTTACTTCCAAAAATAGTGTGTAAAATGGAGATTGATCAAACATAACTTAACCATGAAATGATACAACATCTCAACAATCACCACGTGGAGAAAACTATACAAGAGAGGGTCACCACAATATATGCAGGATAATGTAATATGTTCATATCTTATCAATGGTGGAGCTAAACGGCCTCACTTTAACAACCACTTTGACTAGTACATTTATAAACAAAATACTCTTGAATACTATAGCCATCGATATACACAATTTGGAAAGGAAAGAAGAAGGATCTTGTACTTCACTATCACTCTATTGGTTCATTAAATGCTATTAGACTTAGACTTTGGATCATTCAACAATATATTTGGATCAACTAGTTCCATCAATAACAACAAACGAACCTCAAGCAGCTCCTCTTATAGTTGTTAGAAGAGGACTTGAATCGTTTAATCGGAATGGGAATCAGAATCAGAATGAAGAAAGAGCCCTTACCTTTGAATACTATCCACTAGCCATAGTGACTTTCTCTTTACAATCTTAGCTACATGCTAAAAACTGTAGCTACATGCTGAAAATGAAATGCTCAGACCAGGAGTAATGGATCATATTGGATGTGGTACTAGAGGGGACTTTCCTCATGGATTAGATCTTCTGCCAGTGATAGGGGACTTTCCTAGTGTAAAGTGCCAACTAGACTCTATAACATTTAGAACAGGAGTCACATCTGGTATATTGGCTGGGGTGACATTTTGCTTACTTTATGATAAGAAAACCACTGTCACTATTGATAAATACAAGGATAGCTTTGTGAAATACTTACAAATGATGTTTATAAAACACTAATACAAACAATATGAATAACATGAACCTTCACCAAAAGAATGTTAGCATTACTCGAAGAAAAATACATGTAAAAAAGGAATCGTTAATTGATAGGAAAATAATTTACAATCAATAACGATCATTAAATCATGAATGACATACAATTTGAAATAAGATTTACAATAAATGATATTTTAAATAAATATGTTGAATATTGTGGACAGTCGATTACAATGAAGCATTTTAATTATTAAAATAATATTGGTGGAAGCTTCACTTCTAAGGTTCCTAGATTGCGTGAAAATATTCCATGTTCATATGTTGATGTGTAGAATGTAGCATTTAGGGTGGTACTAGCTCAACCTAATGACAATAGAATAGACCATCCATGATCTGGATTTAAATAGGCACACAACAAATTACAAATATATCCATAAATATAGACATGCAGTAGAAATGACACTTCCTTTGATTATTATCAAATAATGAAATATGCTTACAAACAGTATGGAAATGATACTAGCTTGACAATGTTACCTTATCTATGAGAAGAGATTTGGCGGCTACATGCCTATGAACTATGTTACAATGAGGCTCAAGGTTCTTTTTATTATTGAATAATAAGAGAAAACCCTAAACGATCAAAAGTCTAACTTGAGGAGATGTAACACCAATAGTTTATGGGCCCCATTGGGGTTAGTTGGGAAGCCAACTTCCCGGGGTCATGACTTGGTCATATTATCTCTATTTGATGTGCATGATACCCTATTGGAAATATCTCTCCGAGGAATACGACGAAAAAATGACTTATCAGTAGTCGTTGGCGGTAGAGTTGTAGAGGCACCCTTGTGGGTGAGGTGAAGATGTCCTTATACTCCTCCATAGCCTTGTCCATCTGTTGTTGTCATGTGGAGGGGCCGTATCTGGAGGTTGTGGAAACTGTCCTCTTCTTTCCTTAAGTCCGTGACATCAAGAAAAAAATCCAGGTTTTTGAAATTAGTTTACTGCACTGTATTGCAATAACCAGAGAGATGGCAATAGGTGGGGATACCTCAAGTATCCTGTACAACTTATTTCCTAATGTAATAATAAAAACGTGAGGCCTTGACTCATACATAGCCTCTCACTTCCACAAGTATGGTTGGCCTACTAGTACATCATAAACATCAATGGGGAAATGTCACATTATACCTGATTTGTGAAGGGCTTAATGTTGTATGGAAGGTGGCATTATTGGCTGACGCACAGATCAAGTCCTTGGTGAATCCACTCGATGGTGTGCGGTTGTGGGTGTGTTGTGGTCAGTAAGCCTAGCCGCTTCATGACCTCTATTCCAATGAGGTTATTTTGGCTCCTCCTTCTCTAGATCTTCGGGTTCCTCCTTCTAGATCTTTGTGGTGGTGACAGTCTTGTTCGGCTCTGCATCAATAATCTACTTCCCTTTGTCATTCCCCTTGTTGGGTTTTGACTAAAATTCATAACATGCATCTAATTCTGAAGGCTTCACCTCGGCCACCAATGATTGCTTGGCCTGACACTCACTTGTGTTGTGGGTGGAGCTCTTATGGAACTCACACCACTTTCCCATGTCCTTCTTCGTCTTTCAAGTGTTGTCCTTTGCTTGTGGACTTGTTTGGTTGTTTTGGGCCATCCCACCTTGGCTTTGTCATTTGTTCTCTGGTTTGGGAGTACCTTTGCCTTGCTTCGAATTCATAGAATCAAAGTCTCGCCTCTTCTTTTTAAACTTATGCTCAATCTTGATGGCTTATCGGTACACCTTGCTAAACAAGGAGATGTTCAAGAACTCTATCGAGTCCTGGATGTATCAATGATTACCAGATGTTTCTCAAAATCCTTGATGCCTAACTTCATGCGTAGGGTATCAAAAACATTGGTAAACTCTGGCACATCTTGGTCCCTTTCATCCCGCAACGTGGTCCACTTTATGTATTTGTCCTCATATCTCCTAATAGGATAGTACTACTCCTTCATGGCATCCCAGAATGAATTCAAAGTGGAAGCAGTTGAAAACAGAGAGTTTATACTTTCATCCTTCTACTCACTATAGCTTTCCCACCAGTCCTTGATGTCGAGGGCAGCTTTGAGAAGAGAAAAAGTAATCTTTTCTCGACTGGAAAAATAATGAACACAAAAATATCCTTCTAACAAATTCAACCATTTATCTACGGCGTCTGCATCTATTTGGCCCTCAAATATGGGAATTTCAAAGTTTAATTATACCTTAAAAGGTGTGGAGCCTCTAGAGTGGCTGTTGGATGTGGATGCACCATCAGTGGGAAACCATTGAAGGATCTAGGCAAATTTATTCATCATCACATTCCTTTGTTTCTCAAGGGCATCCTCAAGAAATATTTTGATAGGATATCCTGCTCCCTCATATTTCTTTTCTTCCTCTATTGGAGCTCGTCAGGATTTACAAGGGTGGTCTTGTAAAAGCTCAACTAGTTCAAGCCCTAACTCCTTATATCCTGACCTCATTGGGGACATGTAAAGAAAAACAAAGAAAGGATAGACTGCTCTGATACCACTAATCTGGATTTAAATAGGAACACAAAAAATTACAGATATAACCATAAATGCAAAGATGTAGCAGAAATAACACTTCCTTTGATTAATATCAGATAATAAAATATGTTTACAAATAGTATCGAAATGATATTAGCTTTGCTGTGGTAGCTTACCTCTCAGGAGAGATGTGGTGGATACATGTCTCTGAACTATGTTACAATGAGGGTCAAGGGCCTTTTTATTATTAAACAATAAGAGAAATCCCTAAACAAACAAAATAACCTGAGGAGATATAACACGAAGAGTTTATTGGCCTCATTAGGGTTAGTTGGGCAGCCAACTTCCCGGGGTCATGACTTGGTCATATTATCTCCGTTTGATATGCATGATACCCCGTTGGAAATATCTCTCTGAGTACGATGACAAAAAATGACTTATAAAGGGTCACTGGTAGTAGAGGTGTAGAGACACCCTTGTGAGGGAGGTGAAGATGTCCATTTACTCCTCCGCAACCTTGTCCATCTTTTTTTGTTGTGTGTAGGGGCCTTGTCTACAGGTCATGGCCACTGTCTTCTTCTTTCCTTGAGGGCGTATCATCAGGAAAACAAATTTCCCAGTTTTTGAAATTAGCTTACTGCATTGTTTTGCAGTAACCGAAGAGATGGCAGTAGGCAGGGATACCTTTGTATCCTGTACAATGTATTTCTTAATGTAACAATAACAGCACGAGGCCTTCGCTCATACACAACATGTCGTTCCATAAGTATGGTTGGCCTAAGAATACATCACAAACGTCAAGGGGAGAAACATCACATAATACCTCATCCATGAAGGGCTTGATGTTGTATTGAAGGCGGCATTGTTGGCTCACATGCAGATCTCATCCTTGGTGAAGGTACCCGACGGTGTTTGGTTGTGGGTGTGTTGTGATCGGTAATCCTAGTCGCTTCATGACCTCTTCTGCAATGAGGCTATTTTGGCTCTCATTGTCGATAATGAACTGTAGTAGGGAACATACATCTGATTCTGAAGCCTTCAACTCATTCACCAGTGATTGCTTGGTCCAACACTCGCTTGTGTTGTGGGTGGAGCTCTTATGGAACTAACACCACTTTCGTGAGTCCTTCTTGGCTTTGCAGTTTTGTCCTTTTCTTGTGGCCTTAGCAAGTTATTATGGGTCATCTCGCCTTGGCTTTGTCCTTTGTTATATGGTTTTGGGGTACCTTTGCATTGCTTCGAATTCATAGATCCAAAGTCTCGCCTCTTCTGTTTCATCTTCTACTCGATCTTGATGGCGTATCGTTATACCGTGCTGAGTGAGGATATGTCGAGGAACTCCATCTCATTCTAGATGTATCTATGTAGGCAGTCGTGGTACTTGAGTACCAAATATTTCTCAGAATCCTTGATGTCCAACTTTATGCACAGGGTATGAAAAACATTGGTAAACTCTGGCACATCTCATTCCCTTCCATGTTGCAGCGTGGTCCACTTTATGTTTGTGTCCTCATAGCTCTCGAAAGGGTAGTACTGCTCCTTGATGGCATCCTAGAATGAATTCCAAGTGGTAGCAGCCAAAAAAATGCATTTTTACTTTCATCCTTCTGGTCACAATAGGTTTCCCACCAGTCCTTCACGTGGGGGGCGGCTTTAAGAAGAGAAAAAGTAATCTTTTCTTGGCTAGAAAAATCATAAACAGAAAAATATCCTTCTAACATATTCAACCATTTATCTATGGCGAAGACATCTATTAGGACCTCAAATATGGGAATTTTAAGGTTTACTTGTGCCTTAAAAGGCGCGGAGCATCTAGAGTGGTTGTTGGATGTGGATGCACCACCAGTGGGAAACCATTGAAGGATCGAGGCAAAGTTATGCATCATCGCGTTCCTTTGTTTCTCGAGGGCCTCCTCCAACAATATTTTGATGGGATCTCCTACTCCCTCATCTTTCTTTTCTTCCTCCATGGGAGATCTTCGAGATTTACGAAGATGGTCTTGCAAAGGTTCAACCAGTTCCTAACTCCTTATATCCTGACCTCGTTGGGGACATGCAAAGAAAAACAGAGAAAGAGCAGACCGCTCTGATACCACTGATCCAAATTTAAACAGGAATGCAACAAATTATATATATAATCATAAATATAGATATGTAGTAGAAATAATCAAATAATGAAATATGCTTACAAACAGTATGGAAATGATATTAGCTTAGCAATGGTAGCTTATCTCTGAGAAGAAATGTGGTGACTACATGCCTCTGAAATGTTTTACAATGACGCTCAAAGCCTTTTTATTATTGAACAATAAGAGAAAACCCTAAACAACCAAAACATTAACCCGAGGAGATGTAACACCAAAATTTTATGGACCCCGTTGGGGTTAGTTGGGTAGCCAACTTCCCGGGTTAATGACTTGGTCATATTATCTTCATTGATGTGCATGATACCCCGTTGGACAGATCTCTTTGAGGACTATGACAAAAAAATGACTTATCAGAAGTCACTAGTGGTAGAGGTGCAGAGGCACCCCTGTGAGGGAGGTGAATATGTCCTCGTATTCCTCCACGACCTTGTCCTTCTATTGTTGTCATGTGGAGGGGCCTTGTCTAGAGGTCGTGGCCACTACCTTCTTCTTTCCTTGAGGGCATATCATCAGGAAAACAAATTCCACTACTTTTGAAATTAGCTTACTACATTGTTTTGTAGTAAGGAGAGAGATGGTGGTAGGTGGGGTTACTTCCGGTATCCTGTACAACTTATTTCCTATTCTAACAATAACAGTTCGAGGCCTTGACTCATACATAGCATGTCACTTCCACAAGTATGGTTGGCCTAATAATACATCACAAACATCAAGGGGAAAAATGTCACATAATACATCATGCGTGAAGGGCTTCATGATGTATGGAAGGTGGCATTTTTGGCTCACACACAAATCCTGTCCTTGGTGAATCCACCCAATGGTGTACGGTTGTGGGTGTACTGTGGTTGGTAAGCCCGACCGCTTCACAACCTCTGCTGCAATGAGGTTCTTTTGGCTCTTAGTGTTGATAATGAATTGTAGCAGGAAACCCTTCATCAACATCTAGGAATGGAGGAGATGCTCCTCCTCCTTTAGATCTTCAGGTTCCTCCCTTTGGATATTTGTGGTTGTGATTGTGGTGTTGTGCTCCACATCAATAACATGCTTCCATTTTTCATTCCCATTGTTAGGTTTTGACTTAGAGTTAGAACATGCATCTGATTTTGAAGCCTTCAGCTCATCCACCAGTGATTTCTTGGCCCAACACTCGCTTGTGTTGTGGGTGGAGCTCTTATGGAACTCAAACCACTTTCTCGTGTCCCCCTTTCGCTTTGCAATGTTGTCATTTTCTTGTGGCCTTGGCGGGTTTTTCTGAGCCATCCCGCCTTGGATTTTTCCTTTGTTCTGCGGTTTGGGGTTACCTTTCCCTTGCTTCGGATTCACAAATCCAAAGTCTCACTTCTTTTGTTTAAACTTCTGCTCGATCTTCACGGCGTATCGGTACACCATGTAGAGCGAGGAGATGTCCAGTAACTCCATCTCATCCTGGATGTATCTATGTAGGAAGCCGTGATACTTGAGTACCAAATGTTTCTCGGAACCCTTGATACCCAACTTCGTGATCAGCGTATGAAAAACAATGGTAAACTCATGCACATCTTGGTCCCTTCCCTGCCGCAGCGTGGTCCACTTTATGTATTTGTCCTCATAGCTCCCAACAGGGTAGTACTACTTCTTAATGGCGTCCTGGAATGAATTCCAAGTGGGAGCGGTTGAAAACAAATTGTTTGTACTTTCATCCTTCTGCTCACAATAGGTTTCCCACCAATCGTCGATGTGGGGGCGGCTTTGAGAAGAGAAAAAGTATTCTTTTGTTGGCTGGAAAAAACATGAACAGAAAAATATCCTTCTAATAGATTCAACCATTTATCTACGGCATCTACATCTATTTGGCCCTCAAATATGGGAATGTGAAAGTCTAATTATACCTTAAAAGGTGTGGAGTCTCTAGAGTGGCTGTTGGATGTGGATATGCTTCCAGTGGGCAACTGTTGAAGGATCTGGTAAAATTTATCCATCATCGCATTCCTTTGTTTCTCGAGGGCATCCTCGAGAAATATTTTGATAGGATCTCCTACTCCCTCACTTTTATTTTCTTCCTCCATGGGAGGCCATCGGGATTTACAAGGCTGGTATTGCAAAGGTTCGACCAATTTGATCCCTAATTCTCTATATCGCAACCTCGTTGGGGACATGCAAAGAAAAATAGAGAAAGATCATATCATTCTGATACCACTGATTCAGGTTTAAATAGGAATGCAAGAAATTACAAATATGATCATAAATACAGAGGCGCACCAGAAATAACACTTCCTTTGATTAATATCAAATAATGAAATATGATTACCAATAGTATTGAAATGATACTAGCTCGGTGATGGTATCTTATCTCTGAGAGGAGATTTGGTGGTTGCATGCCTCTAAACTGTGTTACAATGAGGCTCAAGGGCCTTCTTATTTTGAACAGTGAGAGGAAACCCTAAACAATGAAACTCTAATCCGAGGAGATGTAACACCAATAGTTATGGGCCCCATTGGGGTTGGTTGGGAAACCAACTTCCTGGGGTCATGACTTGGTCATATTATCTCCATTTCACATGTATGATACTCTGTTTGAAATATATCTCTGAGGACTATGACAAGAAAAAGGAATTATCAAAAGTTGTTGGAGGTAGTGGTGCAGAGGCACCCCTACGAGGGAGGTGAAGATGTCCTTGTACTCCTCCATGTCCTTTTCCATTTCTTGTTGTCGTGTGCAGGGGCCTTGTCTAGAGGCCATGGCCACTACCTTCTTATTTCGTTGAGGGTGTATAATGAGGAAAGAAAATTTCCCGGTTTTTGAAATTAGCTTACAACATTGTTTTGTACTAACCACAGAGATGGTGGTAAGCGAGGCTACCTCTGGTATATTGTACAACTTATTTCCCATTGTAACAATAACAACGCGAGGCCTTGACTCATACACAACATGTCACTTCCATAATTATGGTCGGCCTAATAATAGATCACAAACATCAAGGAGAGAAATGTCACATAATAGCTCATTTGTGAAGGGCTTGATGTTGTATGGAAGAAGGCATTATTGGCTCACACGCAAATCCTGTCTTTGTTGAAGCCACCCAATGGTGTATGGTTGTGGGTGTGCTGTGGTTAGTAATCCAAGCTTCTTCACAACCTCTGCTTCAATAAGGTTCTCTTGGCTCCCGTTGTCGATAATGAACTGTAGCGAGGAACCCTTCACCTACATCTAGGAGTGGAAGAGACGCTCCTCCTCCTTTGGATCTTCGGGTTCCTCCTTCTAGATCTTTGTGGTGGTGACGTTGGCATTGGGCTTCGCATCAACAATATTCTTTCCTTTGTCATTCCCCTTGTTGGGTTCTGACTCAAAGTCAGAACTTGCATCTGATTTTGAAGCCTTCAGCCTGGCCACCAATGATTGCTTGGCATGACACTTGCTTGTGTTGTGGGTGGAGATATTATGGAATTCACACCACTTTCCCATGTCCTTCTTCAGCTTTTCAGTGTTTTCCTTTGTTTGTGGCCTTGGTGGGTTGTTTTGGGCCATCCCGCCTTGGCTTTGTCCTTTGTTCTATGGTTTGGGGATACCTTTCCCTTACTTCTGATTCACAAATCCAAAGGTTTGCTTCTTCTGCTCAATATTGACGGCATATCGATAAACCGTGTTGAGCGAGGAGATGTCCAGGAACTCCATATCATCCTGGATGTATCTATGTAGCTAGCCATGGTACTTAAGTACCAAATGTTTCTCAAAATCCTTGATGCCCAAATTCGTGTGCAGCACATGAAAAACATTGGTAAACTCTGGCACATCTTGGTCCCTTCTCTGCCCTAGCATGGTCCACTTTATGTATTTGTTGTCATAGCTCCTGACAAGGTAGTACTACTCCTTGATGGCATCCCAGAATGAATTCCAAGTCGGAGTGGCTGAAAACAGTGAGTTTGTACTTTCATCATTCTGCTCACAATAGGTTTACCACCATTCCTTGATGTGGGGGGTGCTTTTGAGAAGAGAAAAAGTAATCTTTTCTCGATTGGAAAAATCACGAACAAAAAAATATCCTTCTAACAGATTCAACCATTTATCTATGACATCTGCATCCATTTGGCCCTCAAATAGGGGAATGTCAAAGTTTACTTGTATCCTAAAAGGCGTGGAGCCTCGAGAGTGGTTGTTGGATGTGGATGCACTGCTGGTGAGCAACCGTTGAAGGATCTGGGCAAAGTTATCCATCATCATGTTCCTTTGTTTCTCGAAGGCCTCCTTGAGCAATATTTTGCTAGGATCTCGTTCTCCCTCATATTTATTTTCTTCCTCCATTAGAGGCCGTTGGGATTTACGAGGCTAGTCTTGCAAATGTTCGACTAGTTTGAGCCCTAACTCCTTAAATCTAGACCCCTTTCGGGACATGCAAATAAAAATAGAGAAAGAGTAGACCACTCTGATACCATTGATCTGGATTTAAACACGAATGCAAAAAATTACATATATAACCATAAATACAAATATGCAGCAGAAATAACACTTCCTTTGATTAATATCAAATAATGAAATATTCTTACAAACAGTATGGAAATGATACAAGCTTGACGATGATAGCTTATCTCTGGGAAGAGATGTGGTGGCTACATGCCTCTGAATTGTGTTACAATTAGGCTCAAGGGCCTTTTTATTATTTAACAATAAGAGGAAACCCTAAACAACCAAAACCCTAACTTGAGGAGATGTAACACCAAGAGTTTATGGGCCCTATTGGGATTAGTTGGGCAGCCAACTTCTCAGGGTCATGACTGGGTCATATTATCCTCATTTGTTGTGCGTGATACTGCATTGGAAATATATCTCCAAGGACTATGAAGATAAAAACATCTTATAAAAATTCATTGGCAGTAGATTGCCAATAAAACATCTTTTAGGGCCTCAAAATGGTTGTAGAAGTTTAGGACCCAAAAAACTACTAAGAATAATAAACTGTGATACAATGAAGGAAACTGCATAACTAAAAGAAATAATGGTGGGGGACCACATGGAATTGGTGGGTGACCACCAATATCCACGTGGATCAATCCCAATAGTTATGCTAGTTGAGATCTAAACAAGAGAGATGGAAACTACTAGACAATTGAAAGAGAAGCACTTGCTATGATATTTTTTTATGGAAATTCAAGCATTTTCTACTAGTTAATCCATTCAAATATTTTACCTATCATCAGGAATCGAAATATTTAGTGAACAAACCAATTCACTAGGCAATAATTTGTTGAAATATTTCTTTATTCCAACAATTGAAATTCAACATATTTCTTAAACTAGGAAAGAAAAATGTTGAACATGACCATTTAAGTTGGATTTAAATAGCAGAAGAACTAGTTGGCCATTAAACATGAGATTTAATGATGACCTACTTGATTCAAAATTGTTTATTGTCAAAGACGCTCCAAATGAGTTGGAAGAAAGAGTGACATTTTTACATCAAGGAAAATCACCTAAAGATCTTAGAAAAGAAAAACAAAAATTAACTAAAATAATTAATAATAACCAAAGATTAACATTTGATTAATAAATAAATAAATAAAATAAAGGTTAAAAATTAATTGATTAATTAGAAAATTGGGGCTAAATAGGATTAACAATGAAAAATGGTAAATAAAAATAAATAAAATAAAATAGAATTATAGAATTAATTAATCAAATAAAATTTAAATTAATTAAATTAATTATTTAAATAAAAACAATAGAAAGAACTATAAATTAAAATTATTTATGAATTAAGTATATCAATTAAAATATATTTTTAGGTTCTAGGTAAAACAATGGGAATAATTAAAACTAAATAAATAATTAATTAAATTTTTTTATAAAATTATTATAAAAATAAAATAATAATAAATTAAAATAAATTAAAAAATCATATATATAAGTGTCGGCTTCTTTATAAGAATTAGGGTTCTAGGTTTATTTATACCTTGGTCAAAAGACTCTTCTCTCAATTAGCTTTCATTCATATTCTATCTAATTGTCGTGATGATGGACCCACTTTGGGGTTTGAAACGTCGACAGAATGAACACGAAACATTGGATAATCCGGATCATGCCACTGCAAAAAACTACCACATAAGCTTAAAATCTAAAGTAGTAGAAATGAAGGCTATCCCATTCACACTTATGAATGGCTAGGTTTAGAAATTGGGACTTGAAAATGTCCTTAGAAGATGAACCCTCAATCATTAATTTGAGAAATTCATTGATGAGTTAAATAAGGGCCAATAGGTGGACATTATTAATTAGACACGTCAACAAGAAAGATTATTTAGGTGGGATTATGGTGTCCAATTTTATTTAGATATTTTTTAGAGTGAATTAAGTAATGTGATATATGTCAAATATTGGTTCAACCCTTTTGGAAGAGTGATATTACCTTAAAATTCATTAATCCAATTTTTCCTATAGAAATATGACTATCAACATTGTCAAATCATACCTTGTATGAACAAAATGAATAGGTGCTAAGTGCAACATCACAATAGTTGACTATCTCAGCAAATGGGATAAAACAAAGCTAATCAAATCATGCACTAAAGAAGTCGTTGAAAAAGTTATTTATGAAAATATTATCGCACAGTTTTGGTGCCCTCTAACAATTATTAGTGATAGGGGCACCTACTTTATAAATTTATCAGTTTAAATCATATTGCAAAATTCATGATTGAACATAGAAAGGCAATAACCTATTGTCCCCAAGCAAATTGCATTTTCGAATATTTTAAAAAGAAATTGTATAAAGGACATACAAATATATCAAAATTTGATCGAAATGATTGGGATGATAAAGCACCAAAAATCATATGTGTTTATAGAACAACCTATAAAAATTTGGCTTGACACACCCCATTTGAACTAGTCTATAGAGAAAAATTTATCATCACTTTGCACTTCACCATGAATACAACTAAAGTTTTGGTCATCCTTAATTATGAAATTTTAAAATCAATGAGGGAACACATCTATCAACTACATTTAATAGAAGAAAATTATCAACTTATGCTACATTGCGAAGAGGTGCAGAAAAACCAACAACAAGAATGACATGATAGGAATCTTATATTCAAGAACTTGAATCTAGGAGATCTCACCTTTTTATATGATAGTCAAGTTGAAGGTAAGCCATGAAAAATTGAATTAGCATGGTATTTCCCCTTTTTCATGGAAGATGTTTGACCTTCGTAATCAGTGCAACTCAAAACATTAAGAGGAAAGCTATTCAATTTAGTTGTAAATGGTGCTCGGATTAAAAGACATAATCCATGATTTCATTGGCATAGTTACTAGTGAACATATTTTAGGGAGCCAGTAACCATGGGTGAGTCTAAAAACCATTTCATGGTAGTCTCACCTACCAAATTTTGTATATTAATTCCCTTTAATGTACTAAAAAATCTAAGAAGCAATGTTAGATAGAGCAATAAAATTGTTGGCTATAAACATAACACAACTTCAAATCCTCAACACTTATGAAAATAAAGTGAAATAGAAATATCTATTATTTTATTGCAAAATGCATCAAAAATTTCATAAGTTGATAGAATACCAAGTTGAATATATGAAATATCAATAGACAAGCAGAGATGGGCCACAAGAGATTAACTGAAAAAAAAACAAAAATTTTCCATGTGGATGAATCAACTTTCTAGCTATCATAACAATTACTGACACACCCTCTCACCTGGCACACAACTACTCACATTCAGTTTCTTCAATTTGTTTATTTCCCCTCAGTTCATAATGTATTTTCAATTGCATTTACATAGGCTTGGATATGGTTCATTAAATTTTTGGCTTCTCGATGCCAACTCTCTCTCATGTTAGATAACTTCATACCTTGTGTATCAATTCTTTCAGACAAGTATATATCAATATAAGATGAAACATTGTTTTATATATAGGGATGATTTCCATTGGATCAAATATCCAAATAACACTTGTCTCGCTAGCCTTGAACTTCCTTGTTTGTTTGCTTCCTCCTTTATATAGGTTATCGACATATATTTTACTCTCATATATCCCATTACCATTTTTCCTTTCAATTCAAACCGATTTCCATGTTTTCAGAAGAGAAGCACTAGACAATGCATATTTTTGTATCCAATCAACAAGATTCTGGAATATTCACTAATAGTTTTAGGACAATAGCCATTAACAACAAATTGGACCTCTCATTAGAAAAAACAAACCATATTCTTGAAATCTTGGCTGACCAAAAAGGAAAAATGAAAGGGATAAGGAAATATACATAAAATAAAGACACATCTAGGTGTCATGCAAGAAGCATGCCAAAAAGGATGCCCAAGAGCTTACCATTGGCACTCATTTATCAACTTATCACTGATAGGCATGAATTGGCCAACCTCATCGAAACATATTACAATCCTAGATGATTAATCACTCATACATCTAATTTTGAATCGTATTTATAAATTTCGGGAAACTTTTCTAGTAACTATTTTCAAAATATATTATCTATATTCAAATGTAGAATATTTTTTATCTTTTCTTGAAAATATGGTATGGTCCAACTTCCCCAGAAGGTTTTGTAAGATATTATATATAAATATTGAAAACAAAATCTTGATATTCTAAAACTCCACATCTACCTTTCTTTCAGACGAAGAAGGAACTGATGGTGGGGAGATGTTATAAGGGATAGTCAACTTAGTCTACTAGACCCATAAGTGGATAGCAAGCTAGACTCTCAACTAAATAAATAAATGGGATCACTAATTAGTTAAGGTGGTTATTTAGTTGTAACTATTGAGATTTTAGTTTATATATGAGATAAAATGAAAATGAAAGTAATGATAGTTGTGGATTAATACAAATAAGTGTTTTGACTAGTCTACCACTACTCTCACTTCTCTCGTTGCTCTATCTTATGTGTAGCATGTCTTCCTTTACTTAATATCCACTTGACGTATGGATTTGTTGGTATATATAAATTTTGCTATATTACAACAACACCATAAATATTAAATGAGATATATCACACAATTTTGGCAGCGAATAAATTAAGTTAAGAATGCAAGAAAATTATTATAACTAATGAGTACAAAATAATTAAATAAAAACTAACCTAGAAATGATCATTAAATGGTAGTTTCAAAAAATGGAAAGGTGGAAAATTCCTAATGAGAAGACATGCAAGAATATGAAGAGGGGGAGCAAGCACAATGGAAAGAGAGGTAAGGCTTTTGTTAAATAAATGTCAAATTGACATATGAAGCTTATGTTAAAAGTTATTGAATAGTTGTAAAATTCTACATTAGCGAACATATTTCATAATAGAAAGTTTCATTATTCATTTATTACCTATCAAATGATTAAATATAAATTCATGAGTCTTAAGTTCGAAAGTTAGGTATAATATAAGAAGGAAAATATACGAATATACCAAAATAGTATTGGTGAAGATTGCCAATTCTCTAGAATTATCAAAGCCTGGTTTGTTCAAGAAGCAGTAGGTCTGCGAAGACAAGGCTGCAACTATATGCAAGTAGGTTTTAATGGACTAAATGTGCAGATGATCCTCATAGAGCGGAAGAAAGGGCTCAAGTATATTGTACTTGCAAATATAACATGAGATAACGTAAGACTTAGTCAATGGTCAACAGTGTTCAATTTTCCAGATCGATGACTCATAGTGAAAATACCCTAAATAAATGAAGTCACAGTCGCATAAAATGCTCGAAAGTTACACTAATGAGTGCTTCCGACAGTGGTTTGGCCCAAACTACCCATCAAGGAGATAGACGGTTAATACCCATCCCGACATGACAACTCCTACTTGACATAAACCACTATAAGTGGTTTTGGTAGTAAGTATTTGATTTTCATGAGTTGTGAGGTTTTACTGACGTGTGGATCAGCATGGCACCGGGACCCGCACCGAAATTCGTTCCCTAACACACCTCCACAAAACATTGACAAGGACTTTGGCTCAAATGCCTTTTCACATGTTCTGAACATTGGAAGATTCGAATGCATTTGGAAAAGAATTAGGATGTGTTTTGTAAAAATAGCATTATAAAATATTGTATGTGTTTTTATATATGTAATATTTTATAACTTGTATTTTATATTTAAAAAAGAAAAAGAAGCTTTTCAAAATAAACGGATTTTACAATGGTTTAAAAAAATGTTCGATAACTAAGTCGAGGAGTTCGTTCCAACATTGATTCTCTTTTTACAATTAGTTAGGTGGGGAGGGGAGAATAAAATTGGGAAAACATTTCGTTGGAAGGGTTTGGAGGTTTGCAGTCTAATTCTGATGACTGGTATTGTAATTAGAAAATCTCTTTGAAGTTTGAATAATACATGATAGCTGGATTTTAGTTTTGGAAGTTGTAGTCATGTTTATTTTCGCTTTATGTTTTCATTCTTCATTAAAATTTTTCCTCTATCATCACTAGTGTATTGAAGCTCCTGACTTCTTTTATTTAACATATTTACTAATGTTGTTTTCTCAACAGAAAGTACATGTAAATCATATTTAAAGAGGCCTTAAAGGGTGATCCACCATGCTGAAAATCCATGCACACTTGCTCATTCTTCCATGCTTCTTTCTATCATACTTATGCTCAGATTCTTAATTTCCTAGGTATAAACTCTGTTATCTTTCTTTTCCTCCCATCACTCCTTTAGTCTAAGACCCTAGAATCCTCAGAGTTTCTTGGGCCATTCTATTTGGAAGGTTGTTTAGAAGGCTAAGATTTCAAAATTAGAAGTTTTGGTTGCAAGTCCTCATGGCGTGTCCCTTTGGCCATTGATAGTAACTATTTTTATTCAATCTTAATATGTCTCAAGCACTAGTTCCCCCATAGCTAGGAACGCTCTAAGAGAGTTACAACAACCTCCATAAAAAAATAAGAATTATGACACAACTCAAAGGGGAGGAAGGACCCTTCTCCATTCGTATCATAATATATCATAAAATCAATAAATCGAATCAAAATGCATGATATACCCACATGTTGTGGACATAGGCATGCATCACTTTAAAGTTCAATTATCAAATTGAATTTTCATAATTAGTCTGCAATATCTATAAATATAATAATGTCCAAAGAGTGCATGAATATCCACATACGTTGATCACCAAAATTACCATAAACTACCATCAAAATCTTTCCACAATCAATTAAATCAACAGATCAACTCATCCAAACCTATATGAAAAGGCAGAAAAATTATGATTTTCTTCACAAATAAACTTTTCCATTGAAATTATTGGTTGTTGGGTACCAATTTGTTTATCTCCCTATGATCCTTGTGTTGTCTTCTTGAATTTCAACTCATTTGTGCAAATAAATCAACATATTAAAAACAACCAAACAAACAAAGTAAGTTGATACATCATCAGGTATCTCTTTTAAACTATTATAGTCAATATGTATTTAAACAAAGATCAATAATCCCACATGTAAAGGAAAGTGGCATTGAGGAGGTCGAATGAGGGTTCTAATGAATAAAAAAGTATAAATGAAATAAGGGGGAATAATACCCTTATCAATCTCTAGAAACAATACCTCTATTAATTGGGCACATGTCATTTGTTTTTTTTAAGATTTTATCCTTTTCATTGGAAAAAAATATTTCTTTTACATGTATGACCTTGTACTTTGTCATTCGGAATTCATAGAAATTTCAATAAGTTTGAAGCTATAATAGTGATTCTTCAACATGGTTGTGAATGGCCTTTTGCATGTTTCTATCAAGGGGGTGGTTTTGAATTTAAATTAGTGTTTTAGCTTCAAAGAGGAATAATAAGGGAAAATAAGGGAAAGCCCTAAAATTTTACAATAAGAGGAAGGTTTTAAGAGAGAGCCAAGCCGAAATACGTGAGGGCTTTATGTATGTGTGAGAGCTTTTTCTTGAACTGAAACAATAAATAGAAGATGAAATAAGTATTTAACATGAAATAAGATGAACAGTGGTCATTAAAGCATGAATGAAATACAATTTCAAATAAGATTTCCAGTAAATGATATTTTAAACAAATATGTCTAGTAGTGTGGACAATGAAGTACAATGAAACATTTTAATTATTCAAATAATATTGGTGGAAGCATCAATTATAATGTCCCTAGATTGTGTGAAAAGATTCCACGTTCATGTGTTGATGTGTAGAATGTAACAGTTGGGGTGGTACTATCCTAACCTAATGAAAATACAATAAACCATCCCAATAGTTATGCGAGTTGAAAGCTAAACAAGTGAGAGGGAAACTACTAGACAATTGAAAGAGAAGCACTTGCTATGATATCTTTTGTATGGAAATTCAAGCATTTTCTATTAGTTAATCTACTCACATTCTTTACCTATCACCATAACCTAGTTCAACACAGAATAATTTGTTGACAGGTTTTATTATTCCAACAATTCAAATTCAACATTATTGTTAAACTAGGAAAAAAAATGTTGAACATGACCATTTAAGTTGGATTAAAACACTAGAAAAACTATTTGGAATTAATGATGACTTACTTGATTCACAATTGTTTATAGCCAAAGCCACTCCAAATGAGTTTTGGAAGAGAGAGTGAAATTTTTACATAAAAAAATCACCTAAAGATCTCAAAAAAGAAAAACAAAGTACTAGAACTGAAGGCTATCCCATTCACACATTTGAATGGCTACCTTTATAAATTGGGACTTCAAAATATTCTTAGAATATGAAAACTCAATCATGAATGAGAAAACTTTGTTAATGAGTCAAATAAGGTCCCAATAGGTTGAAATTATCAATTAGACACATCAATAAGGAAGATTCTTCACGTGGGATTATGGTGTCCAATTTTACTTACATATTTTTGAGAGTGGATTAAGTAATGTGATATATGTCAAATAATGGGCCAACCCTTTTGGAAGAGTGGTATTACCTTAAAATTGATTAAACCAATTTTTCCTTTTGAAATATGAACTATCAACATTGTCAGACCATACCTTGTATGAACAGAACTAACAAGTGCTAAGTGAAACATTACAATAGTTGAGTATCTCACCAAATGGGATAAAGCAAAGCTAGTCCAATCATGCACTATAGAAGTCGTTGAAAAAATTATTTATGAAAATATTATCGCGAGGTTTGGGTGCCCTCTAACAATTATCAGTGATAGGGGAACCTACTTTGTAAATTTAACCATTTAAATCATATTGTAAAAATTCATGATTGAACATAGAAAGGAAATAACCTATTATCCCCAAGAAAATTTCTTTGTCGAATATTTAAAAAAAATTGTATAGCAAACTTACAAATATATCCAAATTTGATTGAAATGATTGGTATGATAAAGTAACAAACATCATATGTCTTTATAGAAATATATATAAAAAAATTGGCAAGACACACCCCATTTGTACAGTCTATAGACAAAAAATTATCATCACTTTGCACCTCACCATGAATACTACTAAAGTTTTGGCTATCCTTAAGTATGAAAGCTAAAATGCAATGAGGGAACACATCTATTAACTACATATAATAGAAGAAAATTATATACCTATGCTACATTTATAAGAGGTCCAGAAAAACCAACAACAAGAATGACATGATAGCAATCTTGGATTCGATAACCTGAAACTAGGAGATCTCATGCTTTTATATGACATCATGCTTTTATATGATAGTCAAGTTAAAGGTAAGCCTTGAAAACTTGAATGAGCAAGGTTTTTCTCCTTTTTCGTGGAAGACATTTGACCTTCATAACCAATGCAAATCAAAACATTAAGAGGAAAACTATTCGATTACAGAATGCAATAAAAAATTCATAAGTTGATAGAATACCAAGTTGACTATATCATAGATTGATAGATAAATTGAGATGGCCCACAAGAGATTAACCCAAAAAAAACCAAAAAAAATCGATATGGATGAATCAACTTTCTAACTATCATAACAATTACTCACATACCATGTCTCCTCGCACATAACTACTCACACTCAATTTGTTGAATTTATTTATTTCCCCTTAGTTGCATTTACATAAGCTTGGAAACAGTTCATTAAATTTTTGGCTATCTGATGGTAACTCTCTCTCATGTTGGATAACTCTGTACCTTTTGTATCAATCCTTTCATATAAGTGCAGATCAATATAATATGAAACATTGTTTTATATATAGGAATTATGGCCATTGGCTCAGATATCCAATCCATTCTCGCCTCTCTAGCCTTGAACTGCCTTGTTAGTTTGCTTCCTTCTTTCTATAGGTTATTGACATATAGTTTGCTCGTGTTACCATGTTGTTCTCTTTGGACAACATGGAAATTGACCCTACTCATAGTTTTGGGAGAATATCCATAAACAAAAAATAGGACCTCTTGTTAAAAAAGGTGGACCATATTCTCGAAGTTAAAAAAGGTGGACCATATTCTCGAAATCTGAGGTGAAAAAAAAGGAAAAATTCAAGGACTAAGGAAATCTACATAAAACGAAGACACATCTAGTTGTCATGCAAGAAGCATGCCAACAAGGATGCCTAGGAGCTTACCATTGGCACTCATCTATCAACTTATCATTCATAGATCTGAATTGGCCAACCTCACCAAAAGATACTACAATCCTAGATGATCAATCACTCACATATGTAAATCTGTTATAGTATTTATAAAATTTTGGGAAACTTTTCTAGCAACTATATTTACAAAATATATTGGCTATATTCAAATGTAGAATAACTCATAACTTTTCTTGAAAATATGGTGGGGCCCAAATTACCCAAAACATTTTGTGACATATTATATATAATTATTGAAAAAAAAAATTTGATATTGTAAAACTCCACATCTCCCTTTCTTTCAGACGAAAAAGGAATTAACAGTGGGCATATGTTATAAGGGATATCCAGCTTAGCCTACTAGACCCATAAGTAGATAGCTAACTAGACTCTCTATTAAATATATAACTCAGATCAACTAAGTAGTTAAGGTGCTTATTTAGTTGTAACTATTGAGATTCTACTTTATATATGGTATAAAATAAAATGAAAGTAATGATAGTTGTAGATTAATACGAAAAAGTGTTTTGGATAGTCTACCACTACTCTAACTCCTCTCTTTGCTCTATCTTATGTGTAGCATTTCTTCCTTTACTTAATATCTACTTGACATATGGATTTGTTGAAATGTATATATTTTTCTATATTAAAATACCACCATATATATTAAATGGGATAGATCACACAATTTTTGAAAGAGAATAAACTAAGTTAAGAATGTAGGAAAAATGTTAAAAGCAATGAGTACAAAATAAAAATAAAATTGAGAAACGATCATGGAATAGTGATTTCAAAATCAAAAAGTGGAAGTTTATACTAAAAATTCCTAATGAGAATGCATGCAAGAATATGAAGAGGAGGAGCAAGCACAATAGAAGGAGAGATAAGGCTTTTAATAAATAAATGCCAAATTTCCATATCAAGCTTATGTTACAAGTTATTGACTAGTTGTAAAATTCTACACTAACACACATATTTCCAAATAGAAAGTGTCATTGTTCGTTTATTACATATGAAATGATTAAATATCAATTCATTAGTCTTAAATTCCAAAGTTAGGCACAAGATAAGAAGGAAAATATAGCAATGTATCATGAACCAAGAATTGAAGTGAAACTAAAGAGGTCAAAAATATGAATTGGTCCAACCCCAACCAAATACATGATGTTGAAGAAAGCCCCATGACTTGTCAATGGTCTCATTTAGAGAGGAGATACTACTAAAAATTCTAAACGGAAAAATAAATACAACTCAAAAACCATGAAAAACTAAAATTATAGTTTTTCAAAATAAAAAGCTAGGTCCAAGGCCTAGGTGAGGTGACCATTGAATGTAACTCAAATAAGGAAAAAATGAACCAAATTCCAAAAGAGAAAATAAAAGTTGTTTGGTGGGTATTAAAGGAATTATAAAAAAAATCAGCTTACTAAATGAAGAGGCCCTCCTTGAATTTCAAAAGTAACTTTGATTGAAAACTCCAAACATATAAAAATAAGACATTGAAAGGACAAGACAGAGAGGTAGAGTTTCCCCACATAAAACTAAATACCGAAAGACCTAATCAAGCTAAGATCATTTGAACTTGATCTCAAAAGGATGCAAGTTCTTAGCCATAAAAGCCTCCCATGGATCCATCAACATGAGCTTCAATGGTCCAAATTAATACATCTTGAGTGGTAGATCTCATCACAGTGAGTAATTCTTTGATATGTGACCATGTTGTTTAACGCTAATATTATGTAGTTTTGTAAAGTGACACTGAACATATAGCATTTTATATCTATATTTATTTCTCTCAAATTGTGCCATGTTGTTGAGGGCTAACCTTATATAGCTTTTCAAAGTGACATGAAACATATAGCATTATGCATCTATATTTATTTCTCTCAAATTGTGAAAGATACCTAGTTTGAGAATGAGTATACATTCCTTAGATGGATGATCTTGAGGCTAGTTTGATGTTGAAGATTCTTGAATTATATTCATGATAATAATTAAAAAATCATCAATCAATATAATGCTTTGTATGTTTAATGAATTACCTATAGTTGAGACTTCTAAATTGGCATAGAATTCTATGAGGTTGTTGGAAAAAAATGCCTAGGCTTCATGGGCAAGTATTAAAATTGATTCATTTATGGTTATAGATAGCCCCTCTTCACAATTCCACCCTTGACTTTTACCTTGATGCAAAATTACCGAAAATAAAGAAGTTTCTTTTGCTTTCCATGCTTGAAATTCTTTATGATTTGAACAAAGTTTTTAGCTTGATCTTAAGAGTGTAGTTCTTCCCCTAGTCCTAGGGAATAAGAAAGAATGTTAAACTATTATAGCCACAATACTTCACCTTTTTCAAGTGTTCATCACGAAGAAAGATAGAAACCTTTGAATTTTATATGCTCTACTAGGAGGGTCATAACTCTACTTGCAAGTAGCTTGAGCTTAATTTATTGTTGACCACAATTTCCAACATGTATGTTTTGGTAAAGTAGTATGCAATTTCTTAAGAAGAATTTTTTTTTTTAATTGATCACTCTGTTAAACACACATGGGAAACATAGAATAGGAAAGATAAATCATGTGACTTCATTTTTTTATTAACAGGAGATATACATTTATAGTACATTATGTGACTCTTGGGTTTCAGATCCAAAGGTCTCTTGGACTACTTTGGTCCATTCAACTTCCACACTAACCATTTAGGATTAGGTGTCCAACATTCCCCCCCTTAATCCGAAGGGTTATGTATGAGTCCAAGAAGAGAGCTGTAATACAACATGTGCAAAAAATGCATGGCAGCACTAGGCTGAATGTGCTCTATGAAATGTTGGTAAAAAGGGCGGTGGTTTAAGGATGACCACCAACACTGGAACGCTTAGTGAAGTTCCCGAAACTCTTCCAAAACTGGCAAGAAACTGAAGTTTTGTGCTAGAGGAAGTGATCCTATTGTTTTAAAGAGGGAAACCTTCAACCATAAAAGGGAGGTCTCACCCCGCATAAAAGGTAAAACTTCAACCTGAAAAGGGAAGTCTCAACCTGTGATGGTTTAAGGATGACCAACAACTCTGGAATGCTTAATGAAATTCTTGGAACTCTTCCAAAACTGGCAAGAAGCTGGAGTCTTCTGCTAGAGGAAGTGTTCTCAATCTGTGATGGTTTAAGGATGACCAACAACTCTGGAATTCCTGGAACTCTTCCAAAACTGGCAAGAAGCTAAAGTCTTCTGCTAGAGGAAGTGATCCTAGATTGCCAACTGAAGGCATGTTCAGGCATCTTTGTCTCTGGATACAACTCTGAAACTGGTGTGGCAGGTTGTGGCTCAGGCTCGCTTGATGTGACTTTGAAGCTTGTACATGACCATCATTTCCCCCCCTGTCAGGTACAAGGTGAGAAGACGAAGAAAACTCAACTGCAAGACTGTTCAATATTCTGGAACAAGTTCTGACATGTGTTTGGAATATCTTCTTGGCTGTTGATGCCCATTACCAAGAAGCGATCCATCCAAGATGAATATTTGTTCTTGCAGGATGTTTGTTTTTGAAGCATCTGTGTGAAGAATGGCTGGTTTTATGATAGTTCTTACATGGATGAAGATCAAAACAGTGATCTTTCAGATGGCCAACTCGGTCACAGTGTTGGCATTTCACGATCTATTGTTGTTGTTGTTGTTGTTGCTGTGGTTGCTGTTGCTGTGGAAGAGGGGCAGAGTCTGGAACAGCTGAAGCTGAACTGTCATGAGGAGCAGGTGAACTGTCATGAATGAATCCAGCACTCTGAAACTGAATGGGCTTGGCATAGTCTGGAATATGAAAGGACAAGTCCTTGTCATATCCAAGACCAGTTTTGTGCTTGTTGTGGACAAGTTGTTCCCAAGGTCTGATGATGGGCTTGGGAAGTGCAGACTGAGTTTCTGAATCTGCATATACAACTGCTGCTTTGTTTGAATGAACGGTAACATTATTAACATGCTGCTGATGGGTGGTTGTCTCAATATTCTGAACAAAAACAGGTTCAGAATGGTGTCTATTTTGATGTAGCTCTTCTTGCTGTAGCTGTGATTCAAGTTGCATAAATTCGATCTTTTCCTGTGAATTTTGTAGACATGTCTGAATTTTTGAAAGAGATCCTTTGCTGATTTGTAATGTGTCATCAACAGTAGATAATATCATAGTTTTAAGGAACTGTAATACTTCACTGGTTCTGGCCATTTTTCTTCAATGTCTGATTTACACCTTAAAAAACTGATCACAACTACTACTCAATGCAGAAAAGTAATATCTACTCATAGTACACAGCAATATCCTTTATAAATGTTAGCAAATGATCAGTGTGCAATATAAAAGATTACAATCAGTTCACCAAAATCTTTATGCAGCAGTGGAATCAAGGAATCAATGCACTATAATGAGTTTTAAATACAATGCCACAATTGGGGCAGCAGCAACTGCAAACTTGTTTGGATCCTTCAAATACTCCTTCACTCTTCAACGTATATCAACACTTCAGTATCAGCTAATGAGAAGAATATACAACCACACAAATAGTCTCTAAATGGCATCCAAATTGTGACAAACTCATTCTGGTATGGTAGAAATTGACCCAGAATACCAACAACCAGCAGCGATATATTAAGTAACTAGATAACTATGTTTTGAGCTCCTCCAAGTACAAACACTTTATAATTCGGCTCAGATCAGGAAGATGAACTCAGCGAGGTGAGCTGTAGTTTTGAATCGGAAACAGGAGTTCAGAGAAGCCTTTAGAGATGGAGATTCAGTTACCATTGCATTTGTCATTTGGTTTCTTGTGTGTAAATTATGTAGAGGAAGAAGCCAGATAATCAATTCGGTGCAGAGGTTATATAAGAATACTGATATATATAGCAGTGGCACCCATAAATAAACCTTTTTTTTTTTTAATCTGAATACACAGTCAACAAAGGTCGTTTGCTTCCTAATAGTGGCCAAATAAACAAGGTGAATAAAATATTGGAACCTGGTTGCTTAGCTTAATTTGTAGCCCCTATATCTCTTCAAACTCGGCTTCTTTACACTAGCAGTCTGCCCAGAGTTTATCTTTGATGTAACACATAGCCCCACTCTATCTTCTGTACAGAATGTTCCGCAAATTGTAGATTTGGACCTCTTTTGTAATGCTTGAGAGCAAGCAACAATTAATTTCAATATCAAAGAAAAATTGATGCTAACAATCACTCAAACTTAAAGCACCAAAAATTTACAATCCAAACTCAATCGGTTCAGTCTTATTTAGGCATGGTTACCATTTCCATTCGGATTTGAGCAGTTAGGAGGTGGATTCCTTTTCGTAACACCATTAACAGGACCATTCACAATGCTATTTCCAACACCATTTGATACAAGCCCATTATCAGCACCATTTACACCGCCATTTTCAAACACATTCCCTCCAGGTGATACAGGAGTTCTGCTACAATCATCCACATGAGGACTTCGACTCGAAATTGAAATTGCAACAAACCAAAATAGAATATAACAGGGAACCAGACAAATATTCAAGACTTTCAGATGCCTGAAAACCTAGAGCAAATGCAGAAATTTCTTATAAGATATAACAGAAACTCCGCCGATATCAATCTTTCACACAAATCTAATGTTTATTCAGCCAAGCTATAAAGCGTAACAGCCTTATATATCTGATTGTAGGACTCCGCAATCGTTCCTATCTATGAACGTTGAGAGAGGCTTGTAGCCAGCACGCATGCCATTTTCTGATATTCTGAGTTACAGACCCGCTTGCTTGATCATGTTGGTTAGCCCAAAAGGCCGATTGGAACTGAGAATGAAGCAGCAGAGCAGAGAGCTCAGCTGGATCGAACCCAAATCAAAGCTTATGCCCAGAAGAGTTCAGGTCTTGTATTATCTTAGCAGGAATGGTCAGCTTGAACATCCCCATTTCATGGAAGTTACACTGTCTTCAAATGAAGGCCTATACTTGAGCGATGTTAAACAGCGTTTGAATGCTCTGCGTGGAAAAGGCATGGCCAACGCGTTCTCCTGGTCATCGAAGAGGAGCTACAAGAATGGCTATGTCTGGCATGATTTATCAGAAGATGATATCATACACCCAACTCATGGAAATGACTTCGTTCTCAAGGGATCAGAGCTCTTTGAGGGTTCATCAGAGCGATGCAAGCAAAGCATAACTGGAAAGCTGATGAACTCCAAGCATTCCTCAGAAGGACCGCTGCCAGTTAGATTTCAAGACGCAGTCTCTTCCACCAACAAATCTCTAGTAGTCCACAAACAAAGAGTGAACAGCGTGGAAGAAAGAAAAGTAGAGAGAACCAATTCTCGGGAGCACATCTGCGATGGCCAAGGACCTCCACTCAAATTTTAGGGCGCTCAGAAAATTACCACAAACATCAGGCGCAATTTAACAGGGGATCATCCTAATCCATCAGGGCCAGGGACAGTTACTCAGAAAATTGGTACAAACATCAGACACGATATATCAGAGGAGCATCATAATCCATCAGGGCCAGGCAGGGGCGTTTCAATGGAATGAAAAGAGCAGCACAACGTTTCATTAATGTCAGAACAGTGTACAGTAATGTCACCAGCTTTTAGTAATGAGGTGTAGTAAAAATGGAATGCGCAGAGGTCGACAGGCGTTTCTGAGGCAGAGTCAGAGGTCAGGTAACGCAGAGCATTAATATTCAACAGCCATTCAATAATGATACCAACGCAGCGTTAAAATTGAACAGCGTTAATATGATATGGACAACGTTCAAATGGAAACGCATTCAAAAAATGTTATGAAACAGCGTTAAACCGATATGGACAGATGTGCAGTCTCAGGACAGAGGCGCTCAGTCTCAGGACAGTGCGCAGTCTCAGGAACGTTTATGAATGAATGAGAGTGCATGAAACGCTTATGGACAGAGAGCGCAGGTAAAAATATGGCAGACAGACATGTCAGAAGAACCGCTTGGACAGTGCTGGACAGCGCCAGGAGCAGCTAACATTTAGCTGAAGAAATATTCGTGAGAAAATATTCCTGAGATGCAGAATTGATGGCAGAAATAAACTGCACACAAAGGCCATAAAACAAATGGCTCAAATTGAAGCAGGACCAGCAATCGCCCGCTCTGATACCATGTTAAACACACATGGGAAACATAGAATAGGAAAGATAAATCATGTGAGTTCATTTTTTTATTAACAGGAGATATACATTTATAGTACATTATGTGACTCTTGGGTTTCAGATCCCAAGGTCTCTTGGATTTCTTTGGTACATTCAACTTCCACACTAACCATTTAGGATTAGGTGTCCAACACACCCATATAATTATTTTTTTAAATGATCCTTTGTTTTTAAATGATCCTTTGTTTTTAAATGATCCCTTGAATTTCAATTTCTTTTCTTAAAACTCATGCTTTAATAAGGCATTTTATTAACTATATTTGCATGAATTATTTTCTCATTTGATAATATGTGTTTACAAAATTTCTTAGATTATCATTCTTCCACAATAATCATATTTTCTTATTCATAGTATAAATTCTAATAAAAATTAAATGAATACCTTCTCATACAAATATACATATAAATGAAATCCCCCATCAATAAAATGTTGATATAATATCACTACAATTCAGCATTTTACTACAAGTTATTTGAAGGTTCTATCACACGATCTATCACATGGATTGTCAATAATTTTTGTGAATCAACTCATTGAATTATCATATGATTACCTATAAAAAAAAAATATCACATATTCAAAGCATATGTTAAGACATATTATATGTTATTATATTCAAGATGGATGAGAAAGCCTTTTAAAAAATAAAGTTTGAACAATCATGATTTGAGTAATAAAATAACTATATTTTTGAAGTCCGAGGAGATATTCCTTAAAATATACTTCACCTATTAACTTGAATCACCACATTTCAATGATGATGGAAAACTTTACACCCAAATTAGTTGTTGTATATTCTAAAAATAAATCTATGAAAACTCCTCCCAACTTATTTATCATCATATTTAACATATCAATTCTGAGTACTTTTAAAACTATAACTAAAACAATTTCCTCCCTATCCAATTGGAATTGTGTTAATTTATCATTAAACAAAGATGTGGGTTAAAAATAGTTCTTATTTATCTAGTCATAAACTTACTAATAACTTTTTCAAGCAAGCTCTTTTTCAATATGTTTAACATATCATTCCGAATAATTTTGCAAGAGTGTGTATACTATATATATCTTTCATTGATTTTACTTTCATCTAGCTTAGGAAGAACTCCAATTTGACATCAGACAAATATTTTATCAACAAAATACTCATAGGTAGTCTCAGTTGGCCACGATTATGTAGGTAAAAATTGCACCTATTTTTTTGTTTATACTTATTTGTATTTGTTTTTATCTGTTATTTGTGATTTTTTATTTTAAAAAAAAAAAAATTTTCTGAAGATACATGAATGAGAATATAGTGTCCATGCGTCTCATCAGTAAATTACAATATTATGTGATGTTGAATCCATGAACAAACAGTTTGAAGCACAAGTTCCTTCAAATTTAGTACAAAAACTCCAACCACCAATAGATACTATCAATATCAAGAAGAATTTCCAAGTAAGGCCACAACGAATGAAGAAATGATATAAAGAACAAATGAAAATCAATTTAAAGAAAAAATCTAGTTCCATTTTCACATCCACTATATCATCACTATAGAATAAGCCTTCTCAAAGACCTAATATTTCAGTACCATATCTCAAGCATTTCTTTGCAGCTTGAAGTCAATAAGATTTTATTTGTTATAAGGGTTGAAGTCAGCAGGTTGAAGTCAATAAGAGTTAACAACGACCTCGTTTCCCTTTTCTGCATGTGAGTGCACCTGCGTTCTCAGTGATAGATCCTACAAGATTACCAGGCATAGGATTTACACTAAATGTACTCAAGGTTTGAGAAACTGATCCCGATTGTTGAAAAATTGCGCCATTCAGTAGCAGATCATCTCTTGATATCCAATTCCATAGCATCCCTTCATTACTCGCACTTAAACGCTTCGTTACCTTGTCGGGAATTTCTCGTTATTCCAAACAAAATACAGTGGAAAAATCCTCTGTTTCCATTGTTGAGAATTTTTTGATAAATTCCGAAACAACAAAAAAAATATGAACAGAGAGTAATACTTTGTTTTCAGAATCTCTGATGATTCAAAAACAAAAGAACAGAGCATAAAATAATACTCTACTTTGCCTCAATATCAAAAACTGGTCAACATAATACTCTGTCTTAATACAGCGAAAACAGAAAAAATCGCTTTGCTGTAACTGGTGTTGCAGCAACGCAGTTTTTTTTCAGTTGTTGTTCATGGTGTTGCAGCAACGTAAATTTTTGGTGTTGCAGCAACGTAACCTTTTGACGTCAAGTATTTTTTGAGTTACGTTGTAACAGCAACGGAGATTTTTTACGTCAAGTATTTTTCGACTTACGGTGTAACAGCAATGCACAGAAAGAAACTTCTATTTATGAACGATAAACTAACTAATAAAAATAAGTCTTCCTCACATAGAGGGATTTCCACAACTCCTATTACAAAACATCTTCCTCTTAATAGAGGGATTTACCAATCTATGCTAAAGAGCATCTTCCTCTTTAACAGAGGGATCTACCAGTCTATGCTGAAAAGCATCTTACTCTTGATAGAAGGATTCACCAAACACTGTGCTTGAAAAGCACCTTCCTCTTGATAGAGGGATTCACCAAAGGAACGCTTCTGTTCCACACAAATAACATTTACCTCTTAACAGAGGAATTCCAACATGCCTGCTTCAGAGGCACTTCAATCTGTCCAAATTGACATTGTTGTGTCTGCCTGATATTTTACACTACTGTGTGTAAAACTTTCAATACATTTATGCTGCTACATATACAGCTGTCGCAGAACTGCTGTCTCAGCAACTTTTTCTCTCAGCACTGTGTCTCAGTACTGCTGATTCGGCATCTCTGTCTCAGCACTCTGTTTCAGCAACTCTATCTCAGCAACTCTGTCTATCACTGCTGTTTATCATTGCACTGTTGTGCATAAAACAACTTCTTCTAACCTTACGCTGCTGCACCTCTCTCTTACTTTTCAGTCCCTGCACTACTGTGCAAGAGCGCTTCATTCATGTGAGCTCGTGCTGCTGCACATTCTTTCTTAAACACACAAAAATTACATTTGAGCGTGCTGCGCTATATTGCAGAGTGATTAACACTGCTGTGGCTCTATATATAGTGCAGGAAGCGGTCATAACTTATCCATCAACCACTTCAACTCTCTGACAGAGTTCCTGCTACACATAATGAACAAATCTGATCTTTTCACATTCTGCTATGCTTCTTGAGTCGGTGGTGTTGAAACCCAAGACTGATAAATGCTGCGGCTGGCTCGAGGGTGGTACTCTCCTTCTCGGCCATGTTTCTTCTTTAATGTTGTTGGTGAGCAGTTATTGCGCAAAGCCGAGATCTGATCTTCCTCCTCCTTTGGGAATACAAACAGGTAAAGGGTGAAAAGACACTTATGGCGGTGGCGTGAATAAGCCGAAACAAATAATACCCATTGGAATAAAGACAGATGGACTGCTGGGATTGTTTGCAGGTGAAAGTGCGATTTCTTTTCAACTGTTGCTGCAGTTGAAATTACATTCCAACACTCCCCTTTAATTTCAACTGCTGGGTTATCAGTCATACCCAGACACTTCATCAAAAATTCGAAATTTTTCTGATCCAATGGTTTGGTCAGAATATCAGTGACCTGCTCCTTCTCTGCTCTTATGACAGATTTAATTCCATATATCTCCCCTATAGGAAGATTCATATGATAGAGTTCTTCCAGGGTCATCATCAAATCTTCAATCTCTTCCTCTGTCATATTGACAAGGGTTTTGGCAGTGAAGCCCATCTCAGCCATCTTGGCAAGAGTTACATATCGAACTCCATATTCTTTAAATAGATCTTCAAGGAACTTCAATTCCTTTCTCCCATTCATGGGTTCTGTCCATTTCCTATCTTGAACTCCATCTTCTAAATAAACAGGGTCATCAACATGACTAGATAAAGCAAACAAAGAATTTGTACCTTCATTTGTTGCTTCTTGTGGTGTGCTTGGAGAAGCACATTCATTTCTCCTCAAGGGTGCGACTTGCTGCCCTTGTGTTGGCGCTGCTATTTGGGGATGTACTTCAGCCATCTCCTCATCTTCATCATTATGAGACAAAGAGTTTTTAACATTAACTGTTTTCTCTATGCTTCCATCCTAAGCTTCCTCCTCAATAAATTGAACATCTCTGCTCACAAAAAACTTTTTGGTGGATGGGATATACAACCTGTAAGCTTTGGATTCCTCACTGTATCCAATGAAAATACATTTCTCCCCTTTGCTGACCAATTTCTTCCTACATTCATTTGCATAGTGCCCATATTTTTTACAATAATAACATTGGACATTGGATTTTTCATACCTTTGTCCTTGAGCATGATGATGTCCACTTTGTTGGCTGCTTCCATGGCCTTGGTTCTGATTTGGATTGCTGCCTCTTCCTTGAACGTTTGCTGGACTGTTTCTTCCACCTCTGTATTGGCTTCTGCCTCTTCCTCTCTTGTTTCCTCTGCCTTGACCTCTTCCTCTTCTAAATGACATCTGGGTCTTGAAGGCTTGCTCTAGAGATGAGTTTTCATTTCTACTCAACCTCTGCTCATGTGTTATCAGTGATGCATGAAGTTCATCAACTGAAAAATTTGATAGATCCTTTGTCTCTTCTATGGTGGTAACAATTACATCAAACTTTGAGGGTAGGCACCTCAATAGTTTCTCCATAATCCTTCTTTCTTCAAGAGTTTCTCCATGAGACCTTATCTCTGTGACCAAACCAATTGCTTGTGTGAATAATGAGTCAATATTGTCTGACTCCTTCATACGCAGGTTCTCAAAATCTTTCCTCAACAACTGTAGTTTTGCTGTCTTCACTTTCTCCATACCTTGATAGGCTGTCTTGAGAGTTTGCCATGCTTCTATGGATGTCTTGGCTGCTACTATCTGTGGAAAAACACTTTCATTCACTACTTGATACAAGAAGTAGAGGGCCAAAGCATCTTTCTTCTTATAGTTCTTCAACAACTCTTTCTCTGCCTGAGTTAAGCTATTAAACTCATTTTCATTTGCTGGTTCTTCAAAACCATCTTCAACAAATTCCCATAAATCTTCTGAGAAAAGCAAAGCTCTCATAACTATTGCCCAATAGTCATAATTTTTCTCATTAAGTAGTGGGAGCTGAGTATTAAAAATACCCATGCTAGTGCTGGTGCTGGCCATTCTTGCAATACTTGACTGTGTATTAAAATAACTGACTGTGGGATAGGTGAAGATCTTAGTAATTGGTTGAAGGAAATTCACTCAAGTGTGTAGAGTAACTAGAGGAAAAACAACAAGAGGATTTGTAGCAAGGAAGAAACCTTACTAATCAAGGGATGATTTCTTCTAACAGATCTAACCCACATGTGCAACAAAACCCAACATCAACACACAAGTGTGAGTATGACAAAGGTAAAAACATGTGACACATGTAGTTGTACAACATATTGTAGGGGTAGGTTTGCAAATTTAGATTTTCTTGGTGATTTCAAAGAGCCATAAGTAACACAGAAAACTTGACAAATACCTGGATCTTTCTTGACTGAGTCTTCACTCTGCTGGAGAAGCTGCTGCTGCAAGAAATCTTTCCTTCAGCTTCTTTGATGTCTTCAAAGAGCCTGGACAAGCTCTGATACCATGTCGGGAATTTCTGGTTATTCCAAACAAAATACAGTGGAAAAATCCTCTGTTTCCACTGTTGAGAATTTTCTGATAAATTCCGAAACAACAAAAAAAATATGAACAGAGAGTAATACTCTGTTTTCGGAATCTCTGATGATTCAAAAACAAAAGAACAGAGCATAAAATAATACTCTACTTTGCCTCAGGATCAAAAACTGATCAACATAATACTCTGTCTTAATACAGCGAAAACAGAAAAAATCGCTTTGTTGTAACTGGTGTTGCAGCAACACAGTTTTTTTTCAGTTGTTGTTCATGGTGTTGTAGCAACGTAAATTTTTGGTGTTGCAGCAACGTAACCTTTTGACGTCAAGTATTTTTTGAGTTACGGTGTAACAGCAACGGAGATTTTTGACATCAAGTATTTTTCGACTTACGGTGTAACAACAACGCACAGAAAGAAACTTCTATTTATGAACGATAAACTAACTGATAAAAATAAGTCTTCCTCACATAGAGGGATTTCCACAACTCCTTTACAAAACATCTTCCTCTTAACAGAGGGATTTACCAATCTATGCTAAAGAGCATCTTCCTCTTTAACAGAGGGATTTACCAGTCTATGCTAAAAAGCATCTTCCTCTTGATAGAAGGATTCACCAAACACTGTGCTTGAAAAGCACCTTCCTCTTGACAGAGGGATTCACCAAAAGAATGCTTATGTTCCACACAAATAACATTTACCTCTTAACAGAGGAATTCAAACATGCCTGCTTCAGAGGCACTTCAATCTGTCCAAATTGACATTGTTGTGTCTGCCTAATATTTTACACTACTGTGTGTAAAACTTTCAATACATTTATGCTGCTACATATACATCTGTCTCAGCACTGCTGTCTCAGCAACTCTTTCTCTCAGCACTGCTGTCTCAGCACTGTGTCTCAGTACTGCTGTTTCAGCATCTCTGTCTCATCACTCTCTTTCAGCAACTCTATCTCAGCAACTCTGTCTATCACTGTTGTTTATCATTGCACTGTTGTGCATAAAACAACTTCTTCTAACCTTATGCTGCTGCACCTCTCTCTTACTTTTCAGTCCCTGCACTGCTGTGCAAGAGCGCTTCATTCATGTGAGCTCGTGCTGCTACACATTCTTTCTTAAACACAAAGAAATTACATTTGAGCGTTGTTGTGCTATATTGCAGAGTGATTAACACTGCTGTGGCTCTATATATAGTGCAGGAAGCGGTCATAACTTATCCATCAACCGCTTCAACTCTTGGTGAGCAGTTATTGTGCAAAGCCCAGATCTGATCTTCCTCCTCCTTTGGGAATACAAATAGGTAAAGGGCGAAAAGACACTTATGGCGGTGGCGTGAATAAGCCGAAACAAATAATACCCGTTGGAATAAAGACAGATGGACTGCTGGGATTGTTTGCAGGTGAAAGTGCGTTTTCTTGTCAACTGTTGCTGCAGTTGAAATTACATTCCAACATACGTGGGGCAGATCAGATCAATATTATCTAGTTAACTTTTAACTTCAAGGAAATTGCATTATGTGCTATGGTTGTTAGATCATTTGATAAAAAAATAGAAATTTATATTGATATGCTTTCTTTGTTTGTGAACATGAATATTAGTAATCACCTCTTTAGCTCTAGGTTCTTCAAGTGCCAAGAAACGGTTGCCTTGACTCAATATGGTAGGGTTTTCACTTCCACCAATGGCATACATGTGCCAATGAGTGTAGTCATTGTTTACTATATGGAAGTGCCCAAGTCGACATCTACATGCATTCATTCAATTCATCAATAACTATTAACAACCCTAATTTGCTTCTCATTCACTTCATTACATTCAGTTGACTGTACATCTATTACTTTTGGAAAGCTAAGGCGGAGATTAATACAAGTATTTACCTAGGCATTCGTTCTACTAGACCTTCCCCAAAATGGTTGTATGCTATGGTTATTTGCATGATTTTGTCTTGAATATTTTTGTCATCATGACCCAACAACATTACCCCCAGTACACAAATACACACAGAGAAGATCAAAGCAACTACTGTTATAGATTTTCAAGAAAGAAGAAAGAAATTAACCGTGAAAATTATGAGAATTGATATGCTTAACAAAGCCAGGAAGACATGGGATGAGATTGAATGTGGAACCCTGTCATGGTCACTGAAGTAGTTGTTTGAAATTGTCATTGCTGTGGATGCACTCACTGCATCAATAAGACCATCTTCGCATCTGGATAAGGAGCAATGGTCGATCCAAATGTGGGTTGAGGCAAGGATCGATATCCCATCTTGATCTGCTATCCCTCTCAACCCATAATGAGATGGACAATCCCTCACGAAAGCGTCTCTGTTGGGTATTTTTTTGCTGGGGAAATACCAAAACCAAATTTTCAAACACACACACAGAGACAATGCTCTGTTTTACTTTACTCCAGGATCTTTTTGTGCACAGGAAGACTCAAAAAAATTTCACTGAGAGACAAAGTATTTCACCACCATAAAAACATTCTATTCATTAAAACCTGATACAAAGATTTACCACTGTAAAATCATTTTCATATTCACTGCTGTGAAAAACAACTTACTGCTGTAACAAAAGTTTACATGATCTTACTGCTGTAAAACAAAATTTACATTCACTGGTGTAAAAACAACTTAGGCTCCACCATTTTCTTTATGCACTGCTGTGCAAAACCACACATGGTTTTCTTTAGCTACTCCTCTGTTTTACGATGGCCAACACATAAAAAAAAAAAATTACATCACAAAAAAAAACTCACGCCCCTGTTCTTGTTTTTCTACACACTGCAGTGTGTTTCCCCTTGCCAAAAATACAATGAGCAAGACTCGAGCATATATGTTTTTGCTCGCTATGTATAAAACATAATACGTAAAAAAAAACTCTATATTACCGTGGCCTTTCTTTTTACCTTACATATGGTCAACGCTCGATTTAAAATATAACACATAAAATTTATGCCCATACCTCCCGCATAAAAGAAACATTAAAACTTCACCTACGCATATGACAGTTCATTAATTAAAACGTATGGTCAACCATGCTTTTAATTTACTCCACGCAAAATATGATTTGACCTTGGTTTGTATGCAGCTTCAATCGATCAACGGCGGAGAACACGCAACCAGATCGGACGATGGAGAGGATATCGGAAGGCAGATTTTCACCGAGCTTTAACTTCCGATGGGTTTCGTTTGCTGATGTCATGCGGGTGACACGCGTCGCCTCCAAATCGCATCGGAGCTCAACAATACGGAAACCACTTTTCATGGATGGCGGTGCGATATGATCCTGGCCGGTTTTATGGTTTTGTTCGGTGGTTTTGGAGTAGTACGTGCGCGTTGAAATTACATTTTCAACACTCCCCTTTAATTTCAACTGCTGGGCATTCGGTCATACCCAAACACTTCCTCAAAAATTCAAAGCTTTTCTGATCCAGCGGCTTTGTCAAGATGTCCGCAACCTGTTCTTGAGTCCTGCAGTGTTCTAGGACAATTTCTCCATTGTTCACCAATTCTCTGATGTAGTGAAACCTTGTATCAATGTGCTTCGTTCTCTTGTGAAACACTGAATTCTTTGACAATGCAATAGCTGAGCTATTGTCACAAAATATCACTGTCGCTTTTGCCTGCTCTTGGCCTAAGCTTCTCAACATTCTTCTCATCCACACTGCTTGACATGCTGCTGCTGTAGCTGCCACATATTCAGCCTCTGCTGTAGACAATGCTACAATGGACTGCTTCTTAGAAGCCCATGAAATGGCTCCTGAACCCATATTAAAAACATAACCGGAAGTGCTCTTCCGATCATCTACACTTCCAGCCCAATCGCTATCAGTGTAACCAATTAAATCTGAACTTTCTGAGACACTATATAATATGCCAAACATTTTGGTACCTTTGACATACCTCAAAATTCTCTTTGCTGCCTGCCAATGTGCCTCCTTTGGCCTCTCCATGAATCTGGAAATCAAACTAACAGCATACATTAAATCAGGCCTAGTAGCTGTTAAATACATAAGGCTGCCTACAATACTTTTGTACAAGCTAGGATCAAAATCCTTGCTGCTGTCCTCTCTGCTGAGCTTTAATCCCATTACTGTGGGAGTGATTGCTGCCTTGCATTCTTCCATCTTAAATCTGCCCAAAACTTGATTTACATATCTTGCTTGAGATATAAAAATCCCTTTTTCATTTTGATCTACTTCTATGCCTAAGAAGTATCTCAACAAACCCATGTCAGTCATTTCAAATTCATCCTTCATGACTGATTTAAAATTCTCAATAAGACAAATATCATTTCCAGTGAAAATAACATCATCTACATACAAGACAACAATTAAAATTTTACCATCCTTTTCCTTGATGTAGACTGTGGGCTCTCCTTCACATTTGTCAAATTCATTATCCAATAGATATGAGTCTATCCTGCTGTACCATGCTCTTGGCACTTGCTTCAGCCCATAAAGAGCTTTCTTCAATTTGCACACTTTGTGCTCTTCACCTTTCTTCTCATATCCGAGAGGCTGTTCCACATAGACCTCTTCCATTAACACTCCATTTAGGAATGCTGACTTCACGTCCATTTGGTAGACTTTCCATTTGTTTTGTGCTGCTATGGACAGCACTGCTCTCACGGTTTCCATTCTTGCAACCGGTGCGAAAGTCTCCTCATAATCTCTCCCATACTGCTGCTTGTACCCTTTGACAACCAGCCTTGCCTTGTGCCTTTCAATCTTGCCTTCAGCATTGCTTTTGGTCTTGTAGACCCATTTCACACCAATGACTTCTTTGCCTTTTGGTAACTCTACCAAATCCCATGTTTTGTTTCTCTCTATGGCATTCATCTCCTCATCCATAGCTTCTATCCATTTCCTATCTTTAATTGCATCTTCGAAATGAATAGGATCATCAACATGACAATACAAGGCAAATAAGGAATTCATTCCTTCATTATAAATGTCACTTAGATTTCTAAACTTCTTACCTCGTTCACTTGGTGTGCAAGTGCTTGAAGATGCACTTGAATTTCCTCCTTGTGGTGTGCTTGGAGAAGCACTCTCATTTATCCTCAATGGTGTCCCTTGCTGTCCTTGTGTTGGCGCTGCTGTTTGGGGATGTATTTCAGCCACCTCCTCTTCATCTTCATCATGAGACAAACAGTTTTTAACATTCACTGTTTTCTCTATGCTTCCATCCCAAGCTTCCTCTTCAATGAACTGAACATCTCTGCTGACAAAAAACTTCTTGGTGGATGGGATATACAACCTGTATGCCTTGGATTCCTCACTGTATCCAATGAAGATGCATTTCTCCCCTTTGCTGTCCAACTTCCTCCTTAGCTGATCTGGAATGTGTGCATAGGCCACACATCCAAAAACTCTCATGTGGGTGACTCCTTGCTTTCTCCCACTCCATGCCTCTTCTGGCACCTTGTTCATGACTGCTTTTGTAGGACACCTGTTCAAAATATACACTGCACAATTTACAGCTTCAGCCCAATAATCATTTGGCAAATGCTTTGCCTTCAGCATGCTCCTTGCCATATCCATGATGGTCCTGTTCTTCCTTTCAGCAACTCCATTTTGCTGCGGAGTGTACCTTGCTGTAAACTGTTTATGAATTCCATTTTCTCTACAAAATCTTAGGAATTCCTTGGAGATATACTCACCTCCTCTATCAGTTCTCAATACTTTTATGTGCAGCCCGCTTTGGTTCTCCACAAGTGCTTTGAAATTTTGGAATTTCTCAAACACTTCACTTTTGTTTTTAAGGAAATATATCCAAGTCTTTCTTGTACAGTCATCAATGAATGTTAGGAAATATAGGCTGCCTGCTAATGATGGAGCTTGCATTGGTCCACATAAATCTGAGTGGATGATTTCTAAGGGTGCCTTTGCCCTTATGCTTTTCCCTGATGGAAAACTTTCTCTATGTTGTTTTCCCAATATGCAGCCTTCACAAAGGCTGTCCGGCTTCTCTATCAATGGCAATCCTTTCACCATTCCTTTCCTACTCAACAAATTCAGACCTCCAAAATTGAGATGTCCAAATCTCAAGTGCCACAACCAATTCTCATCCTTTGGCATGCTTTGGAAAGCCTCTTGGGTAACTGCTGCAATTTCTCTTTTGTTTTTCAAATCTGCCTGGATCCTGAGAGGGAACATCCTGTTCCTTGTCATCTTCACTTCAACAATGCATCTTTTGCTGGGTGGTATATCCATGATGGTGCACACATCATTTTCAAAGTAAACATTGTAACCCTTTTGGATAAGTTGTCCAACACTCAATAGGTTACATCTCATTCCGGGGACATAGTAGACATCTGCTATGGTTTTCCTTTCTCCTTGCTTTGTAAATATTTTTACCTCCCCTTTTCCCATAACAGAGACTTTGCTATCAGTTCCTAGTGTGACCTCTGATTTCATATTCTGATCTAAAGCAGAAAAGAAGGCTATGTTTCCTGTCATATGGTTGCTGCAACCTGAGTCTAAAAACCAAATTTCCTCACTGTTTGTTTCAGCCATGTTACAGGCTAACAACACATTACTTTGACTGCTGTTTTCTCTAGTAACATTTGCATTTTGTCTAGTGTTCATATCATGTTGTTTCTTTCTACAATCACTTGCATAATGTCCATACTTTTTGCAATAATAGCATTGAACATTAGATTTATCATACCTTTGTCCTTGAGCATGATATTGTCCTCCTTGTTGGCTGCTGCCTTGGCCTTGGTTCTGATTTGGATTGCTGCCTCTTCCTTGTGCATTTGCTGAGCTGTTCCTTCCTCCTCTGTTCTGGCTTCTGCCTCTTCCTCTCTTGTTTCCTCTGCCTTGACCTCTTCCTCTTCCAAAGGACATCTGGGTCTTGAAGGCTTGCTCAAGAGATGAGTTTTCATTCCTACTCAACCTCTGCTCATGTGTTATCAGTGATGCATGTAGCTCATCAACTGAATAGTTTGAGAGATCCTTTGTCTCTTCAATGGTGGTGACTATGGCATCAAACCTTGAGGGTAAGACCCTCAATATTTTCTCCACAATCCTTCTGTCTTCAATGGTTTCTCCATGAGTTCTCATTTGTGTGATTACACCAATCACATGAGTGAAGAATGAGTCAATGTTATCTGACTCCTTCATGTTCAGATTCTCAAAATCCTTTCTCAGCAATTGAAGTTTTGTTGTCTTCACTCTCTCCATGCCTTGATAGGCTGTCTTGAGGGTTTGCCATGCTTCATTGGCTGTCTTAGCTGCTGCTAACCTTGGAAACATACTCTGGTCTACTGCTAGATACAACAACACTCGGGCTTTTGAATCCTTCTTCCTATTGTTCTTAAGCAGATCCTTCTCTCCCTGAGTTAATGCATTGAACTCAGTTTCATCTGCTGGTTCTTCAAAGCCATCTTCAACTATTTCCCATAAGTCTTGGGAGGCAAGCAGGGCTGTCATAGTTATTGACCAATAATCATAGTTCTTCCCATTAAACTGTGGGAGCTGGGTGTTAAACAAACCCATACCAGTGCTTGTGCTGGCCATTCCTTGTATTCTGATCTATGCCACTAAATCCTTGACTGTGTGTTTAAACAGCTGACTGTTTCTTCAGCAACACAAAAAAAACTTTTGAAATCCCTGAATCCTTTGATGTCTGAGTCTTCTGACTGCCTAAGAGGTTTTGCTGCAGCTACAAACCTTCTTCCTTCAGCTTCTTTAACTTCTTTAAAGAGCCTGGTCCTGCTCTGATACCACTGTTGGGTATTTTTTTGCTGGGGAAATACCAAAACCAAATTTTCAAACACACACACAGAGACAATGCTCTGTTTTACTTTACTCCAGGATCTTTTTGTGCACAGGAAGACTCAAAAAAATTTCACTGAGAGACAAAGTATTTCACCACCATAAAAACATTCTATTCATTAAAACCTGATACAAAGATTTACCACTGTAAAATCATTTTCATATTCACTGCTGTGAAAAACAACTTACTGCTGTAACAAAAGTTTACATGATCTTACTGCTGTAAAACAAAATTTACATTCACTGGTGTAAAAACAACTTAGGCTCCACCATTTTCTTTATGCACTGTTGTGCAAAACCACACATGGTTTTCTTTAGCTACTCCTCTGTTTTACGATGGCCAACACATAAAAAAAAAAAATTACATCACAAAAAAAAACTCACGCCCCTGTTCTTGTTTTTCTACACACTGCAGTGTGTTTCCCCTTGCCAAAAATACAATGAGCAAGACTCAAGCATATATGTTTTTGCTCGCTATGTATAAAACATAATACGTAAAAAAAAACTCTATATTACCGTGGCCTTTCTTTTTACCTTACATATGGTCAACGCTCGATTTAAAATATAACACATATAAAATTTATGCCCATACCTCCCGCATAAAAGAAACATTAAAACTTCACCTACGCATATGACAGTTCATTAATTAAAACGTATGGTCAACCATGCTTTTAATTTACTCCACGCAAAATATGATTTGACCTTGGTTTGTATGCAGCTTCAATTGATCAACAGCGGAGAACACGCAACGAGATCGGACGATGGAGAGGATATCGGAAGGCAGATTTTCACCGAGCTTTAACTTCCGATGGGTTTCGTTTGCTGATGTCATGCGGGTGACACGCGTCGCCTCCAAATCGCATCGGAGCTCAACAATACGGAAACCACTTTTCATGGATGGCGGTGCGATATGATCCTGGCCGGTTTTATGGTTTTGTTCGGTGGTTTTGGAGTAGTACGTGCGCGTTGAAATTACATTTTCAACAGTCTCCTACTCGATTTGGTTTCTTACAGTCGTGAATGTGAATGTTGTGAATGATGATATGATTCACATCTTGAATGGTGATGCAGGGTCCGTTTGCTATGTGGACATTGACTCCACGTCCATCAATTGTTTTGTAACTGTTCATGATCAGTTCCTCCTTCAGTTGGATCGCTATGTCTCTCTTGAAAATAATCCACAGGGGCTCTTCCTGAATGACCCCATAACGTAGGGTGCCGCGCCTAGGATTCACTGGATCATCACCGGGATCCCTAACGATATAAATCCTTCCCTCTCTGCCTCCAATGGCGCCCTTGCCAAATCCAACGCCACAATCTGCTAGCCGTTTTCTGTTTTGGCGCTAATTGGGGTCCCCCATCCAACAGTCATCGATAGGGTTACCTGTTGCGTGTGACAAAAACGCCAGCTCTCGTGTTGTGCTGTTGATACTGCTTCTGCATTCAAAATGGAATCAGTCAAATATAGACAAATATGTCATGTCATAAACAAACAACTGAATTCAAACAAAAGAAAACATTTATAATGAACAACTATGATAGTTGATAAATGATGTTGTGAATTAAACTCAGTTCATCAATGTAGGGTCTTTTATTTACTTTTCCACAGCAGAGATCAAGGCGCTGCTATTGACATGCTCTGCTTCTCCTCCAAACGCCTTTCTTGCAAAACAGTGGGGCGCCTGGCCACAGATCCATAGGATTCCGACCAAGAGCATGCAAATCGTAATACTACTTCCATTGGTCATCCTGCACAACTCAACACCAAATATGGCCGCTGTCTTCCCAACTAAACAATGATTCGAAATATTAAAGCAAGGGTGATGCTGCAACTCTAAATTCTCCCGGTATGGGAAAAAATAAGAGAAACCCTGAAAAGAAATCACTTCAACCACTGTGAGGTGCAATGAATTGGCAGTGAAAGGGAAAACTCATCAACGGCTAGCGAAGACAGTTCTCTTCTCATAGCACTGGCTGGTCACCAAACACGTTCACTTCTTATAGTACTTCGGATCTCGTACATACATGTATGACACAGACTTTTATAAAATTTTGGACCTCTTTAACCTGATGCATACTTTCATAGAATTCCGAGCCATTTTTTACCTGTACACTTTTCCCAAAACACTGAACTCCTCAAAACATGACCATGTACATTGGCCAGACATTAATGCAGGTATCACCTGTAAACTGTATTCTCAAATGTCACTGTTCCATGGCCGAGAAGTTGGGAATGATGAGCCTCACAGGGCGATTTAGACGATTACCCAACAAACTTCTCTCCCGGTCATACCCAACAAACTCCTTTGCCGGTCTTCAGTTAGTTGGCAAAAATTTCAATACCAAAGCTTTCCACATGGAGATGACGCAGCTTTCAGTGCATATGACATAGATGAAACAAAAAACATAAATATAAATGTGTTTAGTATAAGATCGTGTGTTTTCCCATTAAATTTCCAATCTCTAAGCATTCCACATGCTTTACTATTGGAATCACACAAAAACAGAAAATGAGTATTTGATAAGCATAAAATTCAGCTCACATTTTGGCTCTCAAATGTCAATAATAATTAAGGAAAATATATTACAAATTAGTTGTCTCAACACTTAGTCGTAGGTGATTTGTAGTAATGTCAAAATAATTAAGGAAAATATATTACAAATTAGTTGCCTCAACACTTAGTCTTAGGTGATTTTTATTAACAAATCTGGGCTGTCATTGATTCATCCTACCTTGATTTCATTGTAAACATGGTTTTTAATCAAATTTTAAATATATTTTCATTTTTTTTATATTTTTTAAATTGGACTAGTAATTTTTCTGGTCAAAATCCCGCAGGAATTTATTGGAATCGTAAGTTTGATAGCTAGTTTCTGCACAATGAAAGCGTCCTAGGGGTTTTTCAGGGTGCTGAATCCAAATATGCAGTTAAAAAACTATTTTAACTGCAAGAAATCAAGATTTAACCTCAATTTCTTCCGCGGGATTCCGTCACCAAAATCTTCAAAAAAATCGCATTATAGACAACTCCTTTCTAAAATTCACCAACGCACGTGCATATAAGCATCGAACTCACCAATCAAGTCACGGCCAAGATCGTACTCAGCTCAAGTGCCAACCCACAAGAGGAGGGAGATATAATGTGTGCTCTACATGACTAACCTAATTTCATGTCTATTTCTAATAGATATAAAATTTTAGTATAAATTTGATTTATTTAAATTCTTACTTGAAAATATTTTTTAATTAATTATATTGATGTAATTTAATATATATTTTAATTTAAAATTAATCAATAGTATTATTTAATAATAAATTATATTTTTAAATTTATAAAATTAAATTAGAATTAAATATATGGTTAACAAATTATGGTAAAGTAGGATTTAATGTAAGTTTATAAACCAATCTTAGATTAAGCTGGATCCATTTTTGATGAATTTCGCTTAGCACGGATTCATTTTAGAAGGATTTCATTTTTATAGTGTTTTATATACAATTTTAAATATATTTAGATTATTTTTTTAATAGATTTATTTTTTTTTAAGTATAAATTTGTTTTTTTAATAAATTTTATTTTTATATTGTTTTATCTAAAATTTTAAATATATTTAGATGATCTAGATGATTTTTTTAATAGATTTAATTTTTTAAGTATAAATTTGATTTATTAAAATGAGATTTTTTGTTTTTCTTTTTTAATTTAAAATTAAAAAGATTTTTCAATTAATTTTATTTATGTGGTTTTACATAAAATATAATTTATTTGTTTTATAATAATTTTATAAATCTATAAAATTAACTTATTATTAAAGATGTAATTTGAGAAATTCGTAAAAAAATATTTAAGCTATTAAAATTATGAAGGGATTGTATTCAAATTTCACATCACTAACTCATACTTATGGCAACATTTGTGCCCACTAAATTTACAATGTTACATAAAATATTTTAATAAAACAACTTATCATCTATTACTTTACATCCATAAACTATTTTAATAATATAATTAAAACTTGATTATATTACTTTTTAAGAACCAAGACTTCTATGATAATAGTTTATATGAAATTCATGTTCTCGATGCATCACATTGAATTTTCATAACCAATGATAGAAAAATAGGAGGGAGAGAAGATAACAATTACAAGCAACACAAATCACCCTTCAACACTTTTATTGATTATTACAGGTACAAATATATATGACACAAATTATTGACTTCGACACAAATAGACACAACCATATCACCATTACAACTTCTAGAATGACTCCTCTAACTCCTAATGACAACTACACATGACATGGAAGCATTACTTCCAAAACCCTCCCTTAATTCTTACATGGAAAACATATTACAACAACAAATAAGTCAAACTCCGCTCTTTCAACACCACTTTCAACACCATATCTTTGAGTTCTTACTTGACCTCCATTTAAAACATAACCACCTCTCACCATCATAGATGAACTTTGCATGATCAACAATATTGACAACTCAGCTCATCAAGATCCTTCAGGTAATGAACCATCCTATGGACCAACTACCACCTTTTAACATAATGAAACATCCTATGATCTGTCATTTGATAGAATGGAGATCTGGGTACTGAATGTGCTCGAGAGTTGATCAAACAACCTAACCTTACACAAGAATTGATATTTGAAACATCAGGGCTTCTAGTTTAAGAACTACCAACCCTTTTTATAAGCAAAATTATTAACACACAAGAATTGACATTTCGGACACTGAGGTTTCGAGTTTAAATGCCATCAATCCTTTTTATAATCAATAAAAAACACACAAACACCATCACAATCTCTCATAATTTTTTTTTTTTTTTTTTTTTACACAACACCCAAACCCAAAAAAAAAAAAAAAAAAAAAAAAATACTAATCAGCCTTCAACAAGCTGACAACGGCAATGCTTTTTAAAATATGATTCATAATTAACAGTCTCACTCCTAATGGTTGTGGGCGACGTTGACACAGAGGAAGTTGTGCTGAAAGATATTCCTTGGGCCGTCGGATCTGGTTGTTGCATTCTGAAAGTTCTATAGATCTGGATGTGGCGGCGACACTATAGACTTGTTGTGTACTAGAGGTCGTCATGCTAGGGGAGAGGAATTGCCAAAGAATTTAATGCAGGTAGACAACGATGCTTGAAGGGGCTACTTATCCAGATTTCTCTCTTTTGCTAGCAGCGACTTTCCATAATAGCCTCATTTTAGATATCGTGCTCCATGATCACAACTTAGCACCAAATCTGCAAAACAGACTGTAATGAATCTTACATAGAGGCCTTTTTTCTTGTTCGCCGATATTGCTACAGTGATCCAGAGTCTTTGAAAGCTTTGCACATTCATCAATCTGGTAGGGTCTTTACCCCTGGTCTCAACCCCAATTCAACTTGGAGTTATTACACCCTGTGGACAAAGCTAACGCTGCACTTTCCGGTTTCTAATCTTTGACAGGGCAATCACGGCATACATTCAATATATTGGAGTTTCGCTGGGATCGAAATATTACATGCCTCCAATAATAATAATGTGCAGAAAATGGGAATTGATACCTGGATCGAATAGGAAAGATATTTATGCACGCGCTATACGCATACGTGTCATCATATCGTTGAATCAGAATGTCGTCTCTCACCCTCACCCTCGGCTAGTGACAACAACCACACGCAGATCTAATTGTAGATCCTGATTAAAGCAATGCTAGTTGTGAGGATTCCAGCAAGAATATTATATTGTTTATGACAGATCCAGATAATACAACACACAACTACTTCCAAGGAAAAAAAAAACCAACTCTCACAAAACTAGATTGCAGGTATTTAACAATCTAAATTTTTCCTCTCATATATAAGCCTGAGGGCTTTGATACCATGATAGAAAATAGAATGGGAAGCATAGAGCTGTTACACACAATACAAACCACTCTTCAATACTTTTATTGATCATCACAGGTACAAATATATATGACACAAATCACTGACTTTGACACAACTAGATCACTATTACAACCTACACATTGGAAACAATGACTTACTGATTCCTCATAACTCCTCATAACTCCTAATGACAACTACACATGACATGGAACCATTACTTCCAACAACCAAGACTTTTATGATTATAGTTGATATGAAATTCATCTTCTCCATGGAGATTTCATGATCTCTTACTCATCCCTAGGTGAATTCAGAGAGGCAAGTGTCACATGAGTAGTTTCTAGAAGATTCTCTGAGTTTCCACCTAGCAAACTACCTCTGCCATTTGTCTACTCTCACTCATCACACCCTATAGAAGGAATTTTCAGTATTCATCACACCCCCCTTGTGTAATAGGTGAGATGCATCGCACTCTCAGCATGGAGCAGGTGAGAGTTTTTCAATGAGAACTTCTGGGAAATGATGTAATCAGTTGACCTTGATCCTTTAGGGTATGAAAAAACACTTTTAGGGGTTTGAAAGCCCTTGGTTTATTGACATATGTGATTTGGTTTGCACTGCCCAAATATGTCTATAACAGATAGTCTACCACTACTCTCACTCCTCTCTCTGCTCTATCTTATGTATATCATGTCTTCCTTTACTTAATATCTATTTGACATGTGGATTTGTTGGAATGTACACAATTTTTCTATATTACAACACCACCATATATATTAAATGGGATGGATCACATAATTTTTGAAAGAGAATAAACTAAGTTAAGAATGCAGGAAAAATATTAAAAGTAATGAGTACAAAATAAAAATAAAAGATAAAAAACTGAGAAATGATGAATGGCGATTTCAAAATGAAAAGGTGCAAATTTATACTAAAAATTCCTAATGAGAATGCATGCAAGAATATGAAGAGGAGGAGCAAGCATAATCAAAGGAGAGGTAAGGCTTTTAGTAAATAAATGCCAAATTGCCGTATCAAGCTTATGTTACAAACTATTGAATAGTTGTATAAGTCTACACTAGCACACATCTTTTAGAATAGAAAGTGTCATTGTTCATTTATTACATATGAAATGATTAAATATGAATTGATAAGTCTTAAATTCCAAAGTTAGGCACAAGAGGTTGGGCCCCACCAACCTATAGGAATGTATCATGAACTAAGAATTGAAGTGAAACTAAAGAGGAAAAAAATATGAATTGGTCCAACCCCAACCAAATACATGGTGTTAAAGAAAGCCTCGAGACTTGTCAATAGTCTCATTTAGAGAGGAGATACTACTAAAAATTCTAAAAGGAAAAAAAAATACGACTCAAAAACCATGAAAAACTAAAATTATAGTTTTGAAAAATGAAAAGCTAGGCCCAAGACCCAGGTGAGGTGACTATTGAATGTAACTCAAATGAGGTGAAAAGGAATCAAATTCTAAAAGAGAAAATAATGGTTGTTAGGTTGGTATTAAAGGAATTATTCAAAAAAATATGCTTACTAACTAAGGAGGCTCTCCTTGAATTTCAAAAGTAACTTTGATTGAAACCTCCAAACGTAGAAATATAAGACACTGAAAGGCCAAGATAGTGAAGTAGAGTTTCCCCACATAAAACTAAATCTTGAAATACCTAATCAAGCTAAGATCATTTGAACTTGATCTCAAAAGAATGCAATCTCTTAGCTATAAAAAAGTCACATAGATCCATCAACAGGAGCTTCAATGGTCCAAATTAATACATCTTGAGTGGGAAATCTCATCACATTGAGTAATACTTTGATATGTGACCATGTTGTTCACGGCTAAGATTCTCCAGTTTTGTAAACTGACAATGAACATATAGCATTATACATCTATATTTATAACTCTCAAATTGTGCCATATTGTTGAGGGTTAAGCTTTTCTAGTTTTGCAAGGTGACACTAAGCTTATATCATTACGCATATGTATTTATTTCTCTTAAATTTTGAACGATACTTAGTTTGAGAATGAGTGTATATTCCTTAGATGGATGATCTTGAGGCAGTTGGATTTTGAAGATTCTTGAATTATATTCATGATAGTAAATAAAAAAATATTCAATCACTATAATGTTTTGTATGTTTAATGACTTACCTATATTTGAGCCATCTAAATTGGGATAGAATTCTATGAGGTTGTTGGGAAAAAATTTGTAGGCTTCATAAGAAAGTATTAAAATTTATTCATTTAGGGTTATAGATAGCCCCTCTTCACAATTTCACCCTTGACTTTTACCTTGATGCAAAATTAGCCAAAATAAAGAAAGAAGTTTGTTTTTCTTTCCATGCTTGAAATTCTTTATGTTTAAACAAAGTTGCTAGCCTGATCTTAAGGGTGTAGTTCTTCCTCTAGTCCCGAGGAAGGAGAAAGAATGCTAAACTATTATAGCCATAATTCTTCACCTTTTTTAAGTGTTCATAAGGAAGAAAGCTAGAAACCTTTGAATGTGATATGCTCTACTAGGAGGGTTATAACTCTATTTGCAAGTAGCTTGAGCTTAACTTATTGTTGACCACAATTTCCAACATATATGTTTTAGTGAAGTAGTATGCAATTTTTTAAGAAGAAATTTTCTTTTAAATGATCACTTGTATAATTAATTTTTTAAATGATACTTTGTTTTTAAATGATTTCCTTAATTTCAATTTCTTTTCTTAAAACTCATGTTTTAATAAGGCATTTTATTAACTATATTTGCATGATTTTATTTATCATTTGATAATATGTGTGTACAAAATTTCTTAGATTAGCATTCTTCCATAATAATCATATTTTGTTATTCACTGTATAAATTCTAATAAAAATTAAATTAATACCTTCTCATACAAATATACATATAGATGAGATCCCCCATCAATAAAATGTTGATATAATATATTCGAAGATTCTATAGCATGATCTATCACATGGGTTGAATATAATTTTTGTGAATCAACTCATTGAATTATCATAAGAATATCTATAAAAAAAATATCTCATATCCAAAGCATATGATAAGACATATTATATGTTATTAGATTCCTAGCCAGAGGGATGAAAAGACCTTTTAAAAAATAAAATTGGAACAATCATGATTTGAGTAATAAAATAACTACATTTTTGAAGTCCAAGGAGATATGCCTTCAAATATACTTTACCTATCAACTTAAATCACCACAGTTCAATGATGATGGAAAACTTTACACCCAAATTAATCATTGTATATTCTAAAATAGATCCATGAAAACTCCTCCCAACTTATTTATCATCATATTTAACATATCAACACTTAGTAATTTTAAAACTATAACTAAAACAATTTCTCACCTATCCAATTGGAATTGTGTTAATTTATCATTAAACAAAGATGTGCGTTAAAAATAGTGTTTATTGATCTAATCATAAACTTGCTAATAACTTTTGCCAGCAAACTCTTTTTCAATATGTTTAACATATCATTCCGAATAATTTTGCAAGTGTGTATACAAACATATCATTCCGAATAACTTTGCAAGTGTGTATACTATCTATATATATATATATATCTTTCATTGTTTTGACTCTCATCTAGGTTAGGAAAAACCCCAATTTGACATCAGACAAATATTTTATCAACAAAATACTCTTAGGTAGTCTCAGTTGGCCACGATTATGTAGGTAAAAATTGCACCTCTTTTTTTTGTTTATACTTATATGTATGTGTTTTTATGTGTTATTTGTGATTTTTTTTTTTCTTTTAAATAATTTCTGAATATCTATGAATGAGAATATAATGTCCATGCATCTCATCAGTAAATTGCAATATAATGCGATGTTGAATCCATGAACAAACCGTTTGAATCACAAATTCGTTCAGATTTAGTACAAATACTCCAACCACCCATAGATACTATCAATATCAAGAAGAATTTCCAAGTAAGACCCCAACAAATGAAGAAATGATATAAAGAACCAATGAAAATCAATGTAAAAAAAATCTAGTTCCATTTTCACATCCACTATATCATCACTATAGAATAAGCCTTCTCAAAGACCTAATATTTCAGTACCATATCTCAAGCATTTCTTTGCAGCTTGAAGTCAATAAGATTTTATTCGCTAGAAGAGTTGAAGTCAGCAGGTTGAAGTCAATAAGAGTTAACAACGACCTCGTTTCCCTTTTCTGCATGCGAGTACGCCTGCGTTCCCAGTGATAGATCCTACAAGATTACCAGGCATAGGATTTACACTAAATGTACTCAAGGTTTGAGAAACTGATCCCGATTGTTGAAAAACTGCGCCATTTAGTAGCAGATCATCTCTTGATATCCAATTCCATAGCATCCCTTCATTACTCTGGCTTAACCGCTTCGTTACCTGTGGCAGATCAGATCAATATTCTCACGTTAAATTTTAACTTCATTGAACTTCGCATTATGTTGTATGGTTGTTAAACACGAATATTAGTAATCACCTCTTTAGCTCTAGGATCTTCAGGTGCCAAGAACCGGTTGCCTTGACTCAATATGGTAGGGTTTCCACTTCCACCAATGGCATACATGTGCCAATGAGTGTAGTCATTGTTTACTATATGGAAGTGCCCAAGTCGACATCTACATGCATTCATTCAATTCGTCAATAACAACTCTAATTTGCTTCTCATTAACTTCATTAGATTCAGGTGACTGTACATCTATTGCGTTTGGAAAGCTGAGGCGGAGATTAATACAAGCATTTACCTAGGCATTCGTTCTACTAGACCTTCCCCAAAATGGTTGTATGCTATGGTTATTTGCATGATTTTGTCTTGAATATTATTGTCATCATGACCCAACAACATTACCTGCAGTACTCAAATACACACAGAGAAGAACAGAGCAACTACTGTTATAGATCTTCATGGAAGAAGAAAGAAATTAACAGTGAAAATTATGAGAATTGATATGCTTAACGAAGGCAGGAAGAGATGGGATGAGATTGAATGTAGAACCTTGTCATGGTCAGTGAAGTAGTTGTTTGAAATTGTGATTGCTGTGGATGCACTGACGGCATCAATGAGACCATCTTCGCATCTGGACAAGGAACAATGGTCGATCCAAATGTTGGATGAGGCAAGAATCGATATCCCATCTTGATCTGCTATCCCTCTCAACCCATAATGAGATGGAGAATCCCTCACGAAAGCGTCTCCTACTCGATTTGGTTTCTTACAGTCGTGAATGTGAATGTTGTGAATGATGATATGATTCACATCTTGAATGGTGATGCAGGGTCCGTTTGCTATGTGGACATTGACTCCACGACCATCAATTGTTTTGTAACTGTTCATGATCAGTTCCTCCTTCAGTTGGATCGCCATGTCTCTCTTGAAAATAATCCACAGGGACTCTTCCTGAATGACCCCATAACGTAGGGTGCCGCGCCTAGGATTCACTGGATCATCACCAGGATCCCTAACAACATAAATCCTTCCCTCTCTGCCTCCAATGGCGCCCTTGCCAAATCCAACGCCACAATCTGCTAGCCGTTTTCTGTTTTGGCGCCAATTGGGGTCCCCCATCCAACAGTCATCGATAGGGTTACCTGTTGCGTGTGACAAAAAGGCCAGCTCTCGTCTTGTGCTGTTGATATTGCTTCTGCATTCGAAATGGAATCAGTGAAATATAGACAAATATGTCAGGTCATAAATAAACAACTGAATTCAAACAAAACAAAACATTTATAATGAACAACCATGATAGCTGATAAATGATGTTGTGAATTAAACTCAGTTCATCAACGTAGGGTCGTTTATTTACTTTTCCACACCAGAGATCAACGCGCTGCTATTGACATGCGCCGCTTCTCCTCCAAACGCCTTTGTTGCAAAACAGTGGGGCGCCTGGCCACAGATCCATAGGATTCCCATCAAAAGCATGCAAAACGAAATACTACTTCCATTGGTCATCCTGCACAACTCAACACCAAATATGGCTGCTGTCTTCCCAAGTAAACAATGATTCGAAATATTAAAGAAAGGGTGATGCTGCAGCTCTAAATTCTCCCGGTATGGAAAAAAAAATAAGAGAAACCCTGAAAAGAAGTCATTGAACCACTGTGAGGTGCAACGAATTGGGAGTGAAAGGGAAAACTCATCAATGGCTAGCCAAGACAGTTCTCGTCTTATAGCACTGGCTGGTCACCAAACACGTTCTCTTCTTATTGTACTCCGGATCTCGTACCTCTATGACACAGACTTTTATAAAATTTTGGACCTCTGGAACCTAATGCACACTTTCATAAAATTCCGGGCCATTTTTTACCTGTACACTTTTCCAAAACACTGAACTCCTCAAAACATGACCATATACATTGGCCAGACATTAAAGCAAGTATCACCTGTAAACTGTATACTCAAATGTCCTTTTATCCATGGCCGAAAGAGTTGGGAATGATGAGCCTCAGAGGGCGATCGTACCCAACAAACTCCTTTGCATGTCGTCTTCGGTTAGTTGGCAAAACTATTCAATACCAAAGCTTTCCACATGGAGATGATGCAGCATTCAATGCATATGACATAGATGAAACAAAAAACATAAATATAAATGTGTTTAGGATGAGATCGTGTGTTTTCCCCTTAAATTTCCAAATTCTAGGCATTCCACATGCATTACTATTGGAATCACACAAAAACAGAAAATGAGTATTTGATAAGCATAAAATTCAGATCAGATTTTGACTCTCAAATGTCAATAATAAATTAAATTAATATTAAATATATCCTTAAGTATTTAAGGTAAGTTTATGAACTAATTTTAGATTAACATGGATTCATTTCCGATGAAGTTCACTTAGCATGGATTTAGATGAATTTCATTTTTACATTATTTTATGTAAAATTTTAAATATATTTAGATGATTTTTTTAATAGATTTAAAATCTTTAGTATAAATTTCATTTATTTAGATGAGTTTTGTTTTTTCTTTTAACTAAGAGATTTTTTATTTAATTCTATTTAGGTGGTTTTATATAAAATATAATTATTTGTTTTATAATAATTTTATAAATTTATAAAATTAAATTTTTATTAAACTTGTAATTTGAGAAACATTTAAGATATCAAAATTATTAAGGGATTGTGTTAAATTTCACATAACTAACTCATATTTAAGGAAACATGTGTGTCCATCAAATTTAGAATTTCACCATAAAATATTTTAATAGAACATATCACATATTACTCTAAACCCATAAATTAATTTAATAGTATAATTAAAATTTAACTATATTACTTTTTAAGTATTTTCTGAACCAAAATTTCTATAATTATAGTTTATATGAAATTCAACTTCTCAATCCATCACATTTAATTTCAGGAACCAAGACTTCGATGATTATAGTTGATATGAAATTCATCTTCTTAATTCATTACATTGAATTTACTATCTATTGTGACTCATTTTCAGGACACAATGATGATTTATATGTAAACATTTGAGTATTTATGATAGCTCATATTACTTTATGTTATTTTTAATTTATATTTATATATATCCATTTTCTCAAAAATAAATTTTTGAGTTTGAAATTGTGTCATTTTTTTTTGTAAGCTTGGTAGGACCCTCTCATTTTCGAGTTTTTACATGTCCATTATTCACCCTGCTAGTGGGGGAGGGTAGCACAAGATTCGAACCCAAGATCTCCGGTTCGGTGAGACTTCATTCCACGGCCATCGCCACTTGAGCTACCCCATGTGGACAGTTTGAAATTGTGTCATTTATTATTCTTAAAATATTTGATTTGTTATAAATTTTAAATATTAAAATAGACTTAATTTTGTTAAAAAAATTATAAAGTAATATTTTTAAAATAAATTCATCCATGAAATCACTAATTTGGTTTCTATATATTTATGACCAATTGGATCTAGCTTAAATGGCTAAGGGAAATTATTACTAATCTAGTCATTCAAGTTCAATCATATCTTCTCTTTTCCTTGTAGGGATTTCACTTAGACAAGTAGAATAGTCTACTATGCTTGCTGGGCGCGCGATCCCCCAAGGGCAGTTTTGGGGCTAAAAGCCCATATTTTGGTCAAATTTTGTAATCCATCTGTAAAGACTCTGCCTTTCGTGGTCACAAAGCGCGTAGGTGTTAAAGAGTCATAGAGTTCTCTGCCCTTATTTTGGAAATGTAATGTGGGCTGTCAAAGATCTACCCATGGTCCGCACACCATGGGATTGTATAAACAGAGTTATGTTCTAAGTAGTTTAAAGAAAAGAATGAAGACGAAGAGAGTCATAGCCTTAGAGCAAGAAGTTTAAGTCTTGGGTTGTAGTGTAGGTAGAGGCTCTACCGCTGAGTGCACAGAGGCCTAGGGTAGAAGTCCACTGCTGAGTGTGCAGGGTGGGTCGAGTCTGTAATCGTCCAGAATTATCAATAAAGAGAAGTATTCTACAATTTTTGTTTCTTGATTTCCTATTTATGCATCTTGTTATGTTGGGTATGAATTTCACTTATAATGCTTATATGATGCACGAATATATATAAATGCGTTGGTTAAGTGAACACAAGTAATAACATATGTTCACACGAAGCTAACTAAGATCCGTTAATAAGATAAGTAAAACACTTAGCGTAGATTAGGAGATATCGCAGTTCGTTTCCCTAGTAGCACGAAAGTCCATGAGTCGCAGGTCAAGGTTGCATGAAAACCAATTGTACCCTTTCGCGAAGGTAGTGAAGGGTGGAATAGAGGGATAAGCAACCTACATGAAGACAGGTATAGCCAGAATAAACTGACATCACATCCATCTCAAGGGTGTGAAAACTTGGTTCCAGCATCCCCCCATATTGCTTAAGGTGAGGCTTCAGTCCTTGCTCCATGGGCTAATGCCGAAAGGGCCAACAGTGTAGCAATTTGTTTGGATAACTAATGCTTTACCTGGGTCAGGCCTCCTCAAGCCAACAAATGGTTCCGTTTTCAGGACTGGAATCTGCATAACAAATATGTGATGTCGTATCACTGAAATCCAACTAAGAAAGAAATCAAAGGTTGGTTGGATAGAAGGATCCACGAGTTCACAACACAAGAGAACAGAAATCCACGACTAACAAAAGAACAATGGCTAGATAGGTACATGTATACGGAGATCCACGAAATCTTTTTCACCTCCATTCTAGTTGAGTTGTATGAGTGGATTGCAAAACTAGCAAATAGCCAAGGAAGGTGGAAACTTGATGGTCCTATTGTGTGGACCCTAGAGCTAGTGCGAAGGTTGGAAGCATCAGAGGATAAGATCGTCTACGTTGTCGATCATTGGCTCGATCGCGTCATAGGAGGATTTGTGATTAAATTCATGGTCGACACCTCAGTTAGCTATAGCGAGGCAGAGTGACGCTTTTTCAAAGGACCGCAAGGTAAGTACGTAAAATCTTTGAATACTTGGATTAAAATGTTGTTGTGCGAAAAACGGGTTATGCAACTACCTTGATGTTCAAGACTACGCGAAGTGGAAAAATTTACAGAAACGAAGGAAATAAGGGTCTGGAGTATAGCCCCTTGATTTCACCTCCGCAAAGAGACGAAGAAGGAATAGTGAAGGTCTCTCCGTGAAGTGCTATTTAGTTAATATGACAAGGATTATCGTGAATACAACCTCCGCCCACACCACCTATGACTTCATTGCCAATGCCTCCAACTTCACTTGCACCACCTCCGCCTCCACTGCGGTTCAGGATGCCAAATACAGTGAAGTTGCCTTTGTTCAAGGGCTTGGGAAATGAGGACCCAAACCAATTCTAGTTCGTTGTGATGGATATATGGGAAGCTCAAGGTGTTACAAATGATCACATAAAGAAAGTGACACAAGTTAGTGCTCTGGAATATCACGCGCTAACCTCGTATATTAAGTACTCTAACGATAACCTGAATTCTGGAGTAGCAGACATCCAAGCAGCACTAAATAGGGAATTTAGCCAGCCTAAATATGAAGCGCAGTCAATTGTGGGACTCAAAGATATCGCGATGCAACCAGGCAAGATGCCTTGGGAAATAGATCAGAGGTTGAAATGTACAACCCGCTAAGCTAACATGAACTTGACAGATGGACAACATTGTGAGTGGTTTGTGGCTTCGATACTACCATATTTAAGGAGTGTGATTTCACAGCAGAAGATAACAACTCATGCGGAGGCCTTAGAGATTGCCATGAGACTACATGAAACTCTAATGCAAGATCATGATTTAGGAGTCCAACAAATCCATTTGCAGCTGAAGAATCTATGCCTTAAGATGTAAAGCCTGAAGTAGGACAGGACGGTTCGGCCAGAGATACACGAGGAGGTATGGTGCTTGAAATGCAAGAGTAGGGTTCATGACAAATACCATTGGCTGGTCTTTGCAAATTACCTTCAAGGAGGGGGACTAATGCCTTTAAGACCAAAAGCTCAATTAGGACTTAGCATGACGCCTGCTTTATAGTGCGCTATCTGTCAAGTAGCCAGAAAACATGCCATGGATAACTATCACTTGCTACAGAAGTCTGTGCAAGCACCACAACAGCTGTTCTGCAACTTTTGTAGGTCAGTAGGACATGATAAGCGTACTTGTAGGAGCTAAGAATTGATGATGGATAGAACTCTCGCCTACAGTGTTAAGGCCAAAATGCGACCCGTTAACCAGAATACAGGGATGGCGCGGACGAGGCCGAGGATGAGGAGGACCTGGTAGAGGTTGAGGACAGTTGATTTACTACAATTTTGAAGGACCAGGACACTATGCCTATGATTTCACTAATCCAACACGTCCGTCGTGCAAGTATTGCACACTGTTTGATCATGAAATAGAAGATTGTCCTACATTGATAGCTAGGATACGTGACAAAGGGGCACTACCACCTCCCCAAAATTAGAACCTATAGATGATGAGGTTTGAGCCATGCGAGGAAGATCCGAAGGTAAATATAGTTCTCTAGAGTGGAATCGCGACGGGAGATGACAAGGGGAAATAGTCGGCAGATAGTACATGGGTTCACAAGGCTCCGACAAAAGAGTCTGAGTTTGATTTGGAGTGCACTCGAGAAGCCATCATGGAAGCTAAGAAGAGCTTCGCTGAGGCCTCTACCTCAGGAAGCAAGGATAAGCCTGAGCCAGAGATGGACCTCTCTATGCTCACAACTTTCCTAGAAACCTATATGAAGTTACTGCGTGACAGTAAAGCTATAAAAGGGCTAGAAGAACTCATCAATATATGCACTGGAACTGCACCAGGTGAGCTTTGCTTAGTACGAAATATTGGAAAGCATGAAATACGGACAGGACAGGATAGGAGATGAGACTGATCACACAAGTAGGAGAGTATGAAATGGATCAGGTTATTTTGGACCTAGGGTCAGATGTGAATGTCCTACCAAAGTAGACTTGTGAACAAATGGGGATACATGCGCTGCAATTGTCTCCAATTCAGCAAAGGATGGTGAAGCAGCAGAAAATCATACCCATGGGGCGACTGTAGGGGGTGACCATCAATATTGAGGGAGCGAGCACGTTGGCATATTTTTAAGTAATAGATATTGTGGATGACAGCAATCCCTACCCTGCAATCGTGGGAATTGAGTAGGCTACTGATATGAATGGGTTAATCAATCTGAATAAGTGAAAGATGATCTTTGAGAAGAAAGCATTGCGCATAATAATACCCCTAGATCCTACTGAAGGATCGCGCTATACAGAACTAGTCTGCAATTATGATACTGATGACAATCTAGACTGTATCTATAAGGTAACAGCGCAAGACCAAGGTTGGGTGAATCCCACCATAGATGGATAGATTATGTGGGATTGCGAGAGTTCCTGCACTTTGGATTTCGATGAAGAAATAAGACGCTCGCATAATTGGTTACATGAAGTAACTATGCTGAATTGCAAAATGATGACTCGGTCGCTACATTGTATGTCATCAGAGGCAAGAAATCTGCCTACTTATAATGGACTGGATGAGGTAGATATCTTTTTGGATGAATTTGAAAGGGAGATACCAGAAAAGAAGCACTTCCAGGCCTTGGACTGGGTACTGCATACTACGCCTGCAATATGGTGGGGTATGCATAAGGGAAGCTTTGATGATTGGTGTGAATGTATGAGGATGATGAGAACACAATTTGGAAAGCCTAAGGTGCAACTGATAGACAAGTACAATGGGAAGACTGATCCGCGTATGCATCTGGCCAATTGGATGCAGGCTTATGGAGAAAAGCCGGAACCTGAGTGGGTGCACCTGTTTTGTCATGCCCTAGATGTTATCCCATTGAATTGGTATATAGAAACTGAGCTTTGCCATGGGATAGGTGAATGGGATATCCTACGCAAAGGATTCACGATGACATTCAGTTTTGAGGATAGGTTTGACAGTATTGTCGAAGCGCTACAAGAGGTGAAAACAACCATATTTAGGATACCACAAGATCCTTTAGACCTGATTCAACCTAAATGGGCTACTCATCTAAGTCATGTGCTAGAATGTTATAATATAATTATTGAAGAAGAGGAAGAGGAACCACGAAGATTAACATCCGAGAAACAGAAGGCCACCACAAGGTTCAAGGACCACAGATTAAAAACCCTAATATAACTGTGATGATGAAAAATAAATAGGTGAACATTGGTACAGAGGCAGAACCCAAATTCGTGAAGATTGGAGACTACTGGGATGACCTGACGGTGGATAATGTCGTTGAATTTCTTCCTGAATACCCGGACTTATTCCCTACCAAATTTATGGATCTAAAGGGAATAATCAGATATCTAGGAGTGATGAAGATCACGTTAAAGCCCAACGCAAAGCCAATGGAAATGGAAAAGTCCGCTGCACAGTGTAAGGAGGAAGAAAAACAACTCTGAATGACGCAACTGGCTAAGAAGCGCAGGAAAGAGGAAGTGGAGGCTAAGACCCAAGCAACACGTGATGTTGCGAAATTGGCCGAATAGCAGAAGATAGGAGGAGAAGAGTGCAAAGGAAAGAAGTCACCTTTGCCTGGTACTGAAGAAGAAATAGACGAGCCAACAGAACAAGGTGGCGCGAAACTACAGATGACATCCACCCAACTCAAGCGTCAGTGACTGCAGGACAAGGCAGTGCCACGGAAGAAAACCAAGTCTTCAAATACATCCTTCGGCCCAATCATCCTCGCTTAGAGGGATTTGCACGAAATTGGAGAAACAGTGAGGGATGTCACCGTGAAGGCCTTCCAACTATTTGAAGAGCGGGAGAAATTGGTATTAGGGGCTCTCAGGCAGAGTTGCAGGAGTTGTAGGCTCTCACTCCACAGGCTGGCATAGTGTCAACTGGCCTCGCGATTGGCACTTCAGCTGCTGTAGAGATGTTGCGCAAAAGAGTGACGAACGCGATACTATACCAGATGTGGAACTTACTATAGAAAATGAGGACGACAAGTCCAGAGTCAGTAGCTTGAAGGAGGTGGTATTGAATATAATCATGCTCCCTCGAGAGATGCTCCACCTCTTGCCGGATGGAGTCTCCGCGGAACTTAGGGTCTGGGAGAGTCGCGCTCTCCAGGTGATGAGTGAGAGTGCATCAATACCGGGTAGTTGGGCCTGTAATGCAACGAGACAGTGGAACAAAATAAGAAAAACATACAGGTGGTGGAGAAAACCTACCGAATGGTCCCAGAGTTGGACATTTAGGAAGAAGAACCAGTTGAGGCATGCATCCACAAGTTGGCCATAGGGGTGCACGATGCTCGGACAGAGATGGCCAGGATTTAGCTGGAGCTAAACCTGTAGATCGCAGAATTGTAGTTGAGAGCTCAGACTTCAACTCCACCGAAAGTCAGGGAACAGTGTGCCACCACTGTTACAAGAGCAATAGCGGTGGTCAAGAGTGTAGTAGTAGTCTGCATGCGACCTTTTGAATAGTCATTCGAGTTCCTGACCACCCTGTAGGAGGACCCGATATAGAACACCTTGAGACAGAGGCGTGCGAGCTACAACAAAGATATGATGAGGTCAAAGGGACCATGCAAATGGTCGACCTTAGACAGAGGCTTGCATGGATGCAGGAGGCCAAGGTGCTTAATGAGTAGGTGGATGTCGCTCAGCGCAAAGAAGTGGTCCTAAAAGCACGCCTACAACCATGGATAGACGAGGCATATATGATCATAGATTCCATTGAAGGAAAGCTAGCGACACTACAAGAAACTCAACAGAAGATTCAAGGTAGCAGTTCAATGGCAGTCATTGAGCAGAGAGTGGAAGAAGTCCAGTAGGTAGCCGCTTAGTGTGCTACCGAGGTTGTGGTCATCCAAACGAAGCTGGGAGATCTTCCCACTAACATCTCCACACCTGCCGAGTGACTTGAGGGCGAGTGATGATATTTGTGTTGAGGGCCTATTGGGTGCGAGATCCCCCAAGGGTAGTTTTGGGGCTAAAAGCCCATATTTTGGTCAAATTTTGTAATCCAAGTGTAAAGACTCTGCATTTTGTGGTCGATGAGTGTGTAGGTGTTAAAGAGTCATAGGGTTGTTCGCGCTTATTTTGGAAATGTAATGTCAGCTGTATAAGATCTACTCATGGTCCGTAGATGATGGGATTGTATAAATAGAGCTAAGCTCTAAGTAGTTGAATGAAAAGAATGAAGATGAAAAGAGTCATAGCCTTAGGGCAATAAGTCTAAGTCTTGGGTTGTAGTGTAGGTAGAGGCTCTGCAGCTGAGTGTGCAGAGGCCTAGGGTAGAAGTCCGTAGCTGAGTGCACGGGAAACTGTGTGTGTAGGACAGGTTGAGTATATAATCATCTAGAATTATCAATAAAGAGAAGTATTCTACAATTTCTGCATCTTCATTTCCTGTTTATGAAGCTTGTTATGTTGGGTATGAATTTCACTTATAATGCTTATATGATGCGTGAATTTATGTAAATGCGTTGGTTAAGTGAACGCAAGTAAGAACATCTGTTTAAGCGAAGCTAACTAAGATCGGTTAATAAGATAAGTAAAACACTTAGCCTAGTTTGGGAGATATCGCAGTTCACTGCCCTAGCAGCGTGAAAGTCCCTAAGCCACAGGTTAGGGTTGCGTGAAAACCAATTGTACCCTTTCATGAAGGTATTGAAGGGAGGAGCAGAGGTCTAAGCATCCTGCGTGAAGGCAAGTATAGCTAGAATAAATTGACATCACATCCATCTCAAGGGTGCGGAAACTTGGTTCTAGCATCCCCCCATACTGCTTCGTGTGAGGCTTCAGTCAGCGCTCACGGGCTGATACCGAAAGGGCCAGTGGTGTAGGGATTTGTTTGGCTAACTAACGTTGAACCTAGGACAGGCCCCCTCAAGCCAACAATGCTTTTAGGTGAATAAAACAACTTTTACAAAGGCATACCTTGAGTAGAGATACCCTTAAACAAAAAAGGAACTAGTTGATATCTTAGAAAACTACCCATAGGGAAACCAAATAGAGAAAAAAAATAAGACTCACTAATATATACATAGTTTTCTACCAAAATGAGAACCAAAACCACATGAACCCCAAGACTAGGTAATGCATGAAAGAATGTAGTAAAAGAAAAGTAACTCTACACACCATGCAGAAAAACATGAATTTATACCTATTCAGGAATAAAGCTCAAGTGAGTGTCTAATATTGGGATGTCAAAGAGGTGGTTTTAGGAACCAACAATAGATTTTGTATCCATGATCCCACCATGGTTCTTGGCCAATGGCCAACCATTTGCAAAGAGTGAGGGGTATCTATCCTTTCTTTTCCAACTTTTTGGGATATCAAGTTCTCATCACTTTATCTTTAGATGAGTAAACACACGCACTACCAATAGCTTAGTATTCCACTATAGCTCCAATGTCCTTAAAAACTTGGTATTGAGTCAAGTGTGACTCAAGTGAGTGTTCAAAATGAACTCCTCATTTTTGTTATGAAGAGTATCATTGCGGATAGAACCTGTTCTGAATAAAGTTCATAAACAACACAAAATACTCCATGATAGGTATTTTTTGTTTTTTGTATTAGAATTTACAAAAGATAAGAGATGATGTGATGATTACAAATGAGGGCACACTTATATACCTAGGCAGGTGCCCCTTCATGAGTAGTCCTGTCCCTAGAGTCATGCCTCTTTAGTAAATAATTATTATTTAATTAACTATTATTATCATTATTATTTATTTATATTGTTTAATGAACTATTATTATCATTATTATTTATTTATATTATTTATATACATTTTCTTCAGAACATTGCTTGTCCCTTTCAAAAATCTTTGTCCTCAAAGCTTATTGATGACAAAGCATGTCATCTATTTATTTGATTTGTAATATATTCACATCCTTCCAAATTCTCAGAGTTGCCATCTTCATTGATACAAAATGATATGAACTTTTGAGTGTGGTATAAAATTGTCATACTGTAAAAATTGTTTAACCATCCAAAATTAATTTTATGTGGAATATTGTGATGAACACTTGCGATGAATTGTTATCATAAGACTCGATTATGTTGACATCGACATTCTTGGAGACATAAGTCACTTGTTTATGGTTTGGGTATACAAATGTTGAGATGTCTTCTTTTATGATTTTGATGACGATAAGGAGATTGTTGATGGTGTTGGAAATCTATCAACTATGGGGATCTCCCTGATATCAAGTCCCAATCAAACCTCACACCATTTGGTGTGGGAATCCCATCTAGTATAAAGGCCCAATTGCCAAATCCTCGAAGGTTTGCCTTGACTCTAGCTATTAGCACAAGAGAGTGATGTAGTGGTATCTTCAAACAACAAGATGAGTGCGCCTCGTGAGTGTGCAGCGAAACTTTGTTTAGGTTCTCTTACTGCAAAAGGGGGAGAAAAGTGAGCCTTTAAGTGAGAGGTAACAATACCACCCAGGAAGAGACACACATGAACCAGAAGGACTTGTCCAACATCCATCGCAATAGTCAACAACAGATGTGACAATCATTGCAACCAATGAACAATGGTATATTTGTTTAAAATCCAGGTGGAATAGTCCATAGCAGATGTGACGGTCATTATAACCGATAAGTAAAGAAAGGTATGTATAGTATCCTGCGAAATAGTCCACAAGTATGAGATAGCGATGACAACCATTATAGTGCATTCCCAACAAGATATGCACTAAAATAATTGAAATAGTTCAATTATCTTAGTACATGTGAAAGAAAACATGAAATACAAATGTTCACATAGTAGTCTTACAAACAATCATAAGTCATTTGTGAGGAACATGTTGGCCTTAAAAGGTTTATGTAATCGAGAAAAATTTCAAAGACACAAATTTATATTATACATCATTAGCCCCAGTAGTGGGACATTGGAGCCACTCCTTGCTCCTCAAAGAGCTAGCTGATCTATCTAATGCCTTGCGTGAGGATCCAAGATGAAAAGTCATTTCCTCATACAATGAGGAGGTCTATATAACCAAGGGTGGTACTTCCCCCTTGTCTATTTGACTACCCTCATAAGTTTTTAGCTTCTTATGAATTTTCAACTTACATGACTCTTCATATTCTTATGTGTCCATTGGACTTTCACTTTACAATGCATTTTATTTACAATATACATGGCCCACAATAGTGATGTGGCATATGACAGCTCATGACACAACTTGACATGACAATGATGATGTGAACAAGATTGATGATGTGGAAATGTCAGGTCACTATTGATGCTAAGTGATAGATGTCTTCTTGAATATGCTTTATCTTTTCCTCCACATAGCTTGATGATGTGGGGACTTTGATGGTCTTTGGTCTTGAGAGGTGGTTGCAAACTTGGGTCCCTTTACTTTCTCTTGATACATTCACTCATCCGTTCAGCTACAAGTGAGTCTTGGGAATTCTTTCCTTCTTCTCCTTCCTCATCATCTCGCCATGACTTGATAGTGTATGTGTTCCTGTAATTCACTCATGACAGGATGACATCAATCTGAAAAATCCCTAGTTTAAGATGATGCAATCTTATCCATGAATTGACCGTGGGACAGGTGACAGGCTGGGAGAAAGGGTCCAGTTACTATTCCTTGCACAGTTCTAGGTGATAGGGGGAGTGCTTGATCAGTAAGACTACATAGAGCATATCTCAGGCTTGACTAAGGAACTTTTGAACACAGTTCTCACTAGGGAGAAAAATTGCACAGTGGCCACGGGGAGTCAGGATTGCATAGTTCATGCATATAGTGGCTAATGTGGGATGACACCCTAGGAGACATATCTATGAAAATTCCAGAGGCAAGGATGATTGGTCAACAAAGAGGCCTAAAGGACCAATCTACGTATTTCTTGAGGATAGTGAGCTTCAATTAAGGGAGGCTCATTAGAGGACACATCTGGATAGTTATGTAGGCCAAGGGAGGTTGGACTTTCTACAAATTATAGGGTTTTAGTAGGCAAGCGAAAAGCTTGAGCACTAAAAGTATGAAATGCGCAGTTCAAGGTAGATTCAGAGGAAACTGTGAAATTATAGGGGTGAAGGAAGGATGTCAGACTCAGGAATCGTGCAGAGTGATAGCCCTGGAAGACAGTGATTGTGCACTATGTAGTTTTGTGGAGAAAGTTCACATCAATGAGGGTTGATATTACAGTGCGCAACTCAGACAAGGCTCGATGTTACACAACATTTTGTCACTATCCTTATACTCCTTGTTCCTCAATCCTGGAGGACCTCTACATTGAACCCTACATGCTTTCCCATTATCAAGAGACTCACATTATGTCCCTCTTCATGAGAAAATAATTTACCTTTTGCATCGTTTCCCAAGAATCTTTCCTTTTATCACAGTTTACAAGACTGATGCTAATGACCCATTTCCTCCTCACGCCAATTTTCATAGTCTAAAACTTGGCCTAGCGTCGTACAACACAAATTAGCCTTTTCTTAGTCATGTATATCCTCTTTTGGCAAGCTTTTTAAATATGGAGTCGAAGCTTCCATGTCTAGAAGCTTCGTAACAAAATTCTAGTAAATGGTTGGATTGGATGCAACCCAGGAAGTCAATTTGGGCTCCTTTCCCCTATTAATATGGAACAAACCAAAGAGATAATCCCTCTCCCATCATAAGAGGAACCATCTCCCATCCATAAAAGCTATATAAACTCCTCCTTTTCCAAGCTAAATTAGTCCTTGTCTTTTCGGGAGCTTGAATAACCAGCAAGATACCTATAGCTTGTAGCTTACTAGTTTATGTTTATGGAGGGATAATAGTGTGTTTAGATTGGTTTCGAACTAAAGGGAAGAAGCCTTAAAACTTCCATTGTTGGGGATATCCATGAGATGCTAGCAGAGATGTGGTAACCCAGATACGTCAGAAGAGACCTGCAACGTCAAGGCTTTGGTTGTAATCTCTTTCTGAACTTATATGAATACAATTATTGATTGATTTCCTACATTAAGTGTTATGTTAGATTTGATGGATTAAGATTCCTTGAGCTTTTAAGTAGGTTGGATGCAATTTGTATGGTATCATATTTGTTGTTGTTGTTCATTTTCTTGTTTCAGGTATTTAAAGGAAGGAAATGAAAAGTAGTTGGAGTAAGGAAGCAAGATCATCACCAAGCAGAATAACATTCTAAGAGGTACTCCCTCTTATTTGATTGTAGCTTGAGGAAGTTTTCACTAGATTGTTTGTTTGTGGCTAGACCCACTCTCTTGGGATAGACGAATTGTCTTTGTCCACATAGAGAATTTACCTACACCACAAATTGGCGACTCCACTGGGGAAGCCATCCTCTCGTTTGATTTATTTTCATTTCATGGTTTGTGTGAACTTTTGTAGTATCACCTTTTCCCTTTCGTTTTATTTTCTTGGCCTGGTTTACTGCTCTGAGTCTGAAATTTACAGTGGCAGTTCTAGTTTTGGCCTTTGGAAATTTTTATTTTTTTCTTGAAATCCTAAATTAGCGTGTTTCATTTTCCGAGAATCGCGTCAACTAGTGTGATTTGTTTTGAAACAGTCGCACCGTACCCCCTTGTGGTTCTTGTTGTCAGTTAGGCAATTGCGTCGATTCTTGTAGGTGAAGATTAGGGTTTCTCCTAGATCATAACCAGTGTGACTTGCCCTCTTAATTTATGCCTCTTAGGTTGTTTTTCATGTGTCCTCCTTGACTAGAAAGCTTCATTAGCTTGGTTTGTGTGCTTGTTTGGTTTTCCTTTTCCTTACTTGATTTTTTGAGTCTCTGGATGGTTAGTGACCTGTTGTGCTGTACAACAACCCCCCATTTCTAAAAAACTTTTACACAAATTTTTTAATAAGAAATGGGTCCCTTTTTAAATAAACCTAGTTAGATTTGTGAATTAATGAATAAAAATGGTATTGACCTCATTACAAGAAAAATCTCTAGTAAAAGGCCCGATGTAAATAATTCATTTCGTAAAGCCTTTTCAAAAATACAAAATGTTCCTTTAAAAAACATTATCAATAATTCTACATTGCGATAAAGCGATCAGAGATCGCATATCGCAATGACAAAGGGACATACACAAGAAAGGGTCTCCATAAATCCTCTGATCCAATAAAGGAAATTACATTCGGGTATTGGAGATATCAAAGGTACATACACAAATACCTCATCCAATCCTCCGATCCGATAAATAAATCGCAATCAGAAATTGGAGAAATCAAATGCCAAAGGTACACACACAGAAAGCCTCATCAAATCTTCTGATCCGATATCACAATCGGCAATCGACGATATCAAATTACGAAGGTGTTAGAGTCGGTCTAGTAGCCCTCCATCAGGGATCAAAACTCTTTGCATTTGCATAAGTAGGTGTCTCATCAGTGTCATTTCATTGCATTCCATTAGGCATGCCATAACCCTGATGGAGGAGCTGGTGTCTTTATTCCCCTCTTGGCACTGCTGGATCAAGTTGTTTCAGTCTATAAATTCTTTCAAGGTTCCTTGTCTTGTCGTGAGGTCAAAGTCCTAGGTTTAGGGTTTAGGTCCAATTTGTCTTTGAGGTCATGTCTTTAAAAGTCAATAAATGCCCAGCAGGCCAGAGGGAGGACTATCAAAGTGTTTCTTTAAAAGATTTCATCTTGTACAGCTAATTTTTACCTTGGATTTAAAAACCCTGTTTTTAAAGCCCAAGGTCATTTTCTCAAATTTTTGTAAAAAATTGTAAAAATTCAAAATTCTTTGAAAGTCAGCATGCAACCCTGGTCCCCTTTGCTAAGATTCCTCAGAAGCTATCCCTGCAAAAATTTTCAAGAAAAAGCATCAGTTCAACCAATTTCAGGACAAAAGGAAACCATAAAGTCAGCAGCATTTAAATTTTGAAAAAGTGTCAAGTTAAAAACATTAGAAAGAGGGTTTGAGGAGAAATTAATTTAAATCAAGCCTATAAAGCCCCTCTCTCCCTCTATTTGATCATCATTTGCCTCAAAGCAATAGCGATTTGGGAAGAAATTGAGCAAAATTTGCAAGCAGAGCCCGCGCGCGACCTGTCAATACCTGCGCGCGACCTGTTGGGCCGGCGCGACCTGTCAGGGGGGTTCATCCAGTTAGGAAAATACACTGGCGCGACCTGTTGGGCGCGCGCGACCTGTCAGCACCTGCGCGCGACCTGTTGGGAATTCATCTACAAAAAATCGCCAGTAAACTCCCAAACGACCCCAAAATTCTTCAAGATTGCAGCATTACAAACAGGGAAAAACAACAGGTCATTTGAGCAGAAGCAGCAGTACATTTCAGCCACTTTGCTCCTGAAACCATGTCAGAAACCGAAACCGACTATGAGCAAAGTGATGACCATGAGTCAACACCAGAAATTGAGATACAAAGGAGGCCTCACAGGGGTGGTAAGAGTGGTCACCATAAGAGAGAGGAGCCCACTTCTTTGACCGATTTGCAGGCTTGTCCACTTGTGGTCACATGTTTCCGCTACCTCTCATGTTATGAATTTTGCGAGAGGATTTCTCAAATTCAGCATCATAGGGAATTGGCTCACTTGTTTGTTTTGCATTTGCATAATGGGCATGTAAATCTTGCAGGGGTGGATTTTATATTGTCATCTGAAAGTATTGCTCAAGCAACAGGAATACCAAATGTGGGAGAAGAGTGGAACAAACGCAAAGTGTTGGACAAATTTCAGTATGAGCCCTTCATTAAACCTGCCTACATGAGGTCCATAACTGGTATGTTTCCTTTCAGATTTTTGAGGGATGAGTATGCTCCCTTGATGAGGCTCATCATGCTCTATTTCACCTGTGAGGGCAGGTTTGCATATTTGTATTCGTACCATATTCGCTTGTTGATGCATTTCACATGGGTACGAATGATGAACATACCATGGTTCATGTGCCGGGATATTGAGAGGATGGTGCCCTTGGTGCAGAGAAGGAGCCCAGCACAACAACACAGGAGCATTTATCATTATGGTTTGATCCAGCTTGTGGTCATGCATCAGTTGGCTCAGCAGGGTATCCCATGGGAGGAGTTTATCTCTCGTGAGTTGTTCACAGCACCACCACCACATCCTGAGATTGTTCATGAGGAGGGAGGACCATCACAGTAGCATGATATCCCTGAGACTAGACATGTCAGCTCTCCTCCATTGGTCACCTATCAGAGAGGCCACAGGGCTTTATTTGCAGCAGCTCGGTGAGTATTTTCTCCACATCAGGTGGAAGGGGTCTCGCCATCTTCATCAGCTCAGCGAGTGTTATCTCCACACTAGGTGGAAGGGGCCTCGCCTTCTTCAACAGCACAGGTACCAGAGAGGGGCAAACAGCCCAAGATTGATGAGGGGCCATCAGGTGTTCCAAGCATAGAGGTTGTTGATCTTGACATCATTTCTCCTAGCCTAGAGTCAAAGGAGATCATTCAGCACCTTAGAGCTGAAAATGACTCATTGCAACAAAGATTGGACATGGCAAATTGGACCATCACCTACTTGGAGCAGCGCAACAAGCAACTTGAGGAGGAGCACACTCTAGATGAGTTGTGGAGGATCCATGAGGACCGCAACTTGGCTCGAAAGAGACCCGGCGATTTGGTACCCGTTGAGCGAGAGGCTATGCTTCTTCGGGTCAATGCTCATTTGGAGAGGCTGCTGGCTAAGGCCAACCAAGATAAGGACTTGCTCAGGAACATGAAAAATCATTATTGGGCGCGGATGCACGTATGCAAGGCGAAAATGAAGGTGATTCAAGGGCGGTTGGCCAAGGCACTAAAACGACGGAGAAGGCCCGATCCCCTCCACATCTTGGCTGAGGCTTCCTTGAAGGAGCATGATATTAAATGACCTCACTACAGCACAAATTTCAAAAAAAATTGAGCATTTTTGGTCACTTATGAATTTTTGGGCAAAAAACAGGTTTTTCTCCCTGACAGGTCGCGTGCCGCGCGCGACCTATTCGATGGGAAACTTCATTTTGGGAAAACTCAGCATTTCTGGATTTGTCATGCAAAGATAGACCTTCTCAGCAATTACCAAGAGATTTCATCAAGTTTTGAGCCTCCAGAAGGTCAAAAAACATGCAAAAATTGACTTTCTGCCATCTTTTTGACAAACAGGAAGCAGTCTTGGGAGATTGCAATTTTGGAGGGGAAAATGGCCACCAAATTCAGAAATTACACTTGGCTTGGAAAGTAGACATCCAGACCTTTCCAACAAGCCCACTTTTGCCTCATTTTGACACCTAGAAGTGCCTCAAAAGTAGCTCCAAATAATCGCGACCTATCAGGATCAGGGCGCGACCTGTTGGGCAATTTTCACAAATTTTCACCTACAGCTCAGGAATTCGCCTAGCCTTGTCCAGTTTTGACTTGGGATGGGATTTTTCACCCTCTTTGATGTAATTAATGTATTTTCATGTTGATATGACACTTATTTACCTATTCTAGAAGATTCATTCATGGAATAGCAAACATTTAATGAATGAATTGGTTTCCTAGCTTATAGAGGCAAGTTGTTTTGACTGCCTAGATTTTAGTGCTCAGTTTAGAATTGGTTGAAACAGCTCCTAGAAGGATGACCTCGACCCCTAGAGGCAATGAAAGATGTTAGATTGCCTATATTATGTACTTTCTTGGTCATTTTCATGGTTGGACTCTTGAGGGAGAAGCTCTTATTGTATTACTCACTGTATCTCTGCAATTTTTGGCAAAGGAAGACCAGGGTTTTGCAGTCCTTTTTGGGATTCTTGTGGTCACATGTATTGATGGTGTGTTTCTCTTTGTACTTGTAAGTGTGTTATGTGAATCATTTCCTTACTTTTCTTTCTGCAAATTAGGCAAATGAAGTGTTAAAGTAGAATTCATGACTGTCATGCTCTGCTTTTAAGTTTGCTTAATATCAATGTTTTCAACTGTTTAAGGGGAATTCAAGGTTATTGCTTGCTCTCCTTAACTCCTCACCGGTCATTCTCATCCATCCACCTCTATCAAAGGCATCAATACTGTCTCCTACCTTGCCCCAAAGAACCCCCTGCAAAAACTGTGTCCAATCCCCGCACCCAAAATTGCCTTTCCCCAACTTTCCACCAAAATCTTAAAACTTACAATTCAAACCTTTTTATCAGTTTACTAGTCTAAAATCAGTGTTTCCTTATTGGTTATCTTGCCCGTTTGAAAATCCTTACCGAGATATACCAGAGAGAGCCCTCTCCTGCCCCGTAGGGCTAGCTATGAGGCTAAGTGGTTTGATGTTGCCTTGGAGTTTGCCTTTCTTGTGTGGTAACCCAGATACGTCAGAAGAGACCTGCAACGTCAAGGCTTTGGTTGTTATCTCTTTCTGAACTTATATGAATACAATTATTGATTGATTTCCTACATTAAGTGTTATCTTAGATTTGATGGATTAAGATTCCTTGAGCTTTTAAGTAGGTTGGATGCAATTTGTATGGTATCATGTTTGTTGCTGTTGTTCATTTTCTTGTTTCAGGTATTTAAAGGAAGGAAATGAAAATTAGTTGGAGTAAGGAAGCAAGATCATCACCAAGCAGAATAACATTCTAAGAGGTACGCCCTCTTATTTGATTGTAGCTTGAGGAAGTTTTCACTAGATTGTTTGTTTGTGGCTAGACCCACTCTCTTGGGATAGACGAATTGTCTTTGTCCACATCGAGAATTTACCTACACCACAAATTGGCGACTCCACTGGGGAAGCCATCCTCTCGTTTGATTTATTTTCATTTCATGGTTTGTGTGAAATTTTGTAGTATCACCTTTTCCCTTTCGTTTTATTTTCTTGGCCTGGTTTACTGCTCCGAGTCTGAAATTTACAGTGGCAGTTCTAGTTTTGGCCTTTGGAAATTTTTATTTTTTTCTTGAAATCCTAAATTAGCGTGTTTCATTTTCTGAGAATCGCGTCAACTAGTGCGATTTGTTTTGAAACAGTCGCACCGTACCCCCTTGTAGTTCTTGTTGTCAGTTAGGCAATTGCGTCGATTCTTGTAGGTGAAGATTAGGGTTTCTCCTGGATCATAACCAGTGTGACTTGCCCTCTTAATTTATGCCTCTTAGGTTGTTTTTCATGTGTCCTCCTTGACTAGAAAGCTTCATTAGCTTGGTTTGTGTGCTTGTTTGGTTTTCCTTTTCCTTACTTGATTTTCTGAATCTCTGGATGGTTAGTGACCTGTTGTGCTGTACAACAACCCCCCATTTCTAAAAAACTTTTACACAAAATTTTTAATAAGAAATGGGTCCCTTTTTAAATAAACCTAGTTAGATTTGTGAATTAATGAATAAAAATGGTATTGACCTCATTACAAGAAAAATCTCTAGTAAAAGGCCCGATGTAAATAATTCATTTCGTAAAGCCTTTTCAAAAATACAAAATGTTCCTTTAAAAAACATTATCAATAATTCTACATTGCGATAAAGCAATCAGAGATCGCATATCACAATGACAAAGGGACATACACAAGAAAGGGTCTCCATAAATCCTCTGATACAATAAAGGAAATTACATTCGAGTATCGGAGATATCAAAGGTACATACACAAATACCTCATCCAATCGTCCGATCCGATAAATAAATCGCAATCAGAAATCGGAGAAATCAAATGCCAAAGGTACACACACAAAAAGCCTCATCAAATCTTCTGATCCGATATCACAATCGGCAATCGGCGATATCAAATGACAAAGGGATAAAGCGTAAGTCAAACCCCGATTTGCGATCAATCAATTGGGTGCACATCTCAAAAGGTAAAAATACGATAAAATGGTTTGCATGCATAATACTCCACTCCATTATAAAATTACTTTTTGGCAATTGGAGATATTTATTGCAAGTCACTAAGCCTCTCCCTTTGAAACTCCTGATTGCGATTTACGATTTATCACCGATCAATGATCGAGGAAATCTAAAACACACTTGAAATAATCATTCAGTATACAATCAACGAGATGGCTATTTATGGTATTACTTCATCATGATTGGCGATTCGAATGGATATTAAATTTGACAGTTAAGAATAAATCCTTCAAAAAGATTTCATTTGTGGTAAATTCTTAACTGCATTTTATTTATTGTATGTCAATCATCGTAATTCTATTCATTGTCATATTGGCTTTCAATGGTGAAATCTTTATGTTATAGTTTACAATTATTTATCGAGTCTCTCCGAATCCGTAAATCTAAAGAAAATGGGGAAGAAATCAAAGAAGCCCACAACAACTCCTGTAGCCAAAGAACTAGGACCGAACAAGAAAGGACTAATATCAGATACAACATGTCTCAGTCTGGGAAATACTAGCTAGGAAAGAATTTATAATTTGATAGAAGTAGAGGAGCCTGAAGAATTATCAGAAGAAGCCACTGTCGATTCAACCAACAAGTCCGAGGGAACTCTCAAAGAATTGGCTTGTTCTTATCTTCACAGGATAGCAGTGTGGGCTAAAGTCTTGCCATACACAGATGTGGTTAGATGGGTGGTTGAGAAAATCCCAACTTCAGATAGAACATTTTCCACAGCAAATGGAAGGATATTTGGGTCATTCAAGCTTGAAAACCTCAGGTGAATGTACCATCTACCAGAGCCCGAGAAGTGCTACAACAAGGCATTCTTGGAAGCATTTACAAAGGAAAATGATTTGGAATCGGACCCGATCAAGCAATGGAGGCATTTCCCAGAAAACATAAGCATGATTCATTGGGTAAGTATTATGTCGACTCATTAGCTTCTTCTTATTGCTATGCTGGGGCTATGATGTGTAGACTGTTGGGACAACATGATTCTTCCAAATTTTCTATATAGATGGTCCCGTTAATGGAAGCAACAATTAATGGTTATGTTATGGATTGGGCAAACATTTTGTTTGATAGACTAGCCATAGAGATATTAGAATACAGAAGGAATGCATATACAACTTCCCGGATCATTCCCCCTTCCCACTATAGTGCGTATATTATGGACATTATTCTTTTAATTCTAAATTCTCGATACTCAGATGGAAGTGGACTTTCAAAGATCTCAACCCGATTCATATTAATCACAAGCAGTTGTGGAAGGCACACTATAAAAATCACTTGTACAGAATTTTCAGTGGTTTTGTTTCACCTGTATATTATTCTATTATCAATAAGCCTGCTCCCACGATATCCTAGGATGCAACAACTAATTTGATAGCAGTAGGCAGTTGGTTCAGAGAGGAGAAATTTACCTATGTAAGGCTTTTCAGCAATCTCACTGAACCTCATGTTCTCCCTCTGTATGTACCTAATAAATTGTTAGCACAGGAATTGGCATATCAGATAATTGTTGAAGGGACATCTAGAACCCTTAGAGATTCTAAGAAACAGATGTGGCCTATATTCCCCTTACGATGTGGCATTTTCACTTTACATGACTACTAACATGCAGAAAAATAGGCAGAAAAGATTCAGATGTTGAATCTTGCCACCATTCCTAATAGACAATATGACCCAAACAAGGTAGCTCATAATGTCACCGCTCAAGCTAAACTTGCCATATTCGATCATGAAGCAGATGTCTTTGATGATTTATTTGCTTCAGCCGAAATATTTTTTCAGGTTAAAGGATTGGCTAGGATCAGATATGGAGAAGAAGGATTAGAAACATTCAATAGGCTCAGAGCCGAGAGGTTGCAAACTCTGCCTTTAGACATATTGGTTACAGCCCTGACAGATTAGTCAAAGAGTCAAAGTGAACAAAAAAATTGACGACAAGACTCATGTAGTGGAGAAAATCCTTGAAAAAGAAAAATCGCTAGAGCAGGAGCAGGGACAAGAAAAAAGTTGTGAACTCATTGATTCAAACATTTATGTTGATCCCAAACTGCTCAAAGAATGGCAACAATTTGATTCTATCATCAGAAATACTAAAAGTCTACAAGGATTCAGCACACCTGAGGTAACTACTGGTCAGAAATCAACAATCAATACAGTTTCGACTGAGGGAACTAGTGGCCCACCCATAACTCAAAAGGATGTAGAAATAATTCCTGAGAATCCAACTGATGAAATTGTTTTACATGTAGAAGAAATACCACCCTTGGATGTCTTCTACAGCCCTAAGCATAGGGCTGTAATCAAGAGACAAAGGAAAAAGAGGAAAATTGATCAATCTCCTCTTTTAACTTCACAAATGGAGATAACAAACGTGGTATGGAGAGAAGAAGTCAACCCTTCTGAAGATCTCACTAAACTCTCTCAGTATGCTGGAGCATACACAACAGCTACAATGGACAAAGCATCAGAGGTAAGAAACTTGCTTAAAGAAAAGGAACAAGCAATTGTTTTACTGGAAACATAGGTACAAGAGAAGCATTAGAAGATAAAGCAGTTGAAACAACAGTTAGTAGCCCAGAGACAGTCAAATGATCAATTGAATGAGCAACTGCTCAAAGAAAAACAAAGGATTGATCAACATGAAATTCAAAAGCAATAAGAGCTATCCCAAGCATTGGCCAAGTTGCGATCATTAAATGAATAGTTGAGCAAATCAAAAGAATAACAGATCACTCAATTGTCACTGCAAATAGAAAAATTCAAAGGATATCCCCAAGTGGGAGAATTCAAATTGGAGGCTCTCCAAATTACCAAAACATTGTCTAATCAGTTGAGCCTATTATGTCATAATATCTCTCTCGTTCTTCCCCTATGTGAAATTTCATCATCTATGATTGATAAGTCAGTTGATGCAAGATAGAAATTGGAGCAAGCAGATGAAATATTAACAGAGTTTCTCTCTTGGAAAGAAACCAAAGAAGGAAAAGTTGCAAATCTACCCCAAATTCTGGAATCACATAAAGAAATCCTATTCCTTGAATGGCAATCTCAACTAATGAAAGCAGAAAGGGTGACATCAAGATGTAGATTGGCAACAAGTAATCTGGTTGAATTGATTAATGATACTCTTTATTTATCAAATTTAATCACAGAATGTACTCCAGGGAAACTCCAATCAGTGAAAGCACTAGAACAAACATGGAAACGAGAGCTAGAAAAGAGGGAAAGATTAATCGCAGGCATTCAAACTTTGACATGGGAAACCTTTTGGTTCTTCCTTGTTAAACCACATAGTCAACAAATAGGAATGAAATGGATCATTGATGCAATCGGTTATATGATTCCTGAAATAGTCAGCCAAAACAGTGAACCACTCTGACTGACTACAGCATGCCTATTTTGAGAAGATTATCACAATTTTTGTGATTTGGTTATACTAGCACATAACATTTTTATTTCATAGTTTGTTAGTTTAGATAATATTTATAGACCCTTCCATGTTTTTAGAAAGGGTCCTCAAATTTTTGTATTGAGACTTGGATTGGAAGTTTTACTATTGTACTTCCAATATATTTATTTTTATGAAAACCAAACTTGAATTCTAAGTTTTGATGAAGAACACTTTTATGTGATATGCATTATTGCTTCTTGTGAAAGTGTTTGCCAGTTGAAAAGTGGGATCTGAATGCAATTCATATTGGAGGAGACTCAAACACATATGGTACTATTATCTATGTTTTTGTTTCATGTTTTTATGTGAATCAGCATATATTTAATTTTGCTATTATTGATATATGTATATGTTCTTACAACAATTCTTTCACTTATAACTATTGAATGTTTGAGAATTATTATTTTTCATATGTATATGTATCAGTAATATATAAAGATTAGTGTGATAACATTTTAATTATTAATTTGTTCAACTACTTGAACAAATTAATTATCATATGAATGAATATTTTTGTTTATAAGTAGAGTCATCTATATGCCTACTTGTCAATAAGAATCATAAAAAAATGCACTAAGAGAAAGACTTCCCGGGATAGATTAGTTATTTATATTGTTACATATCAAAATAAATCATCCATCATTCACATTAGATATTAGAAAATCGATCACTTATCCATCCCATTTATAAATCATTAGGAAACTAGTACCATTATATCCAGTCAAAGCCACCACACCAAACGGAAAAGGAGCTACTTTTAAGGTCCGGACCGAGTGGTTTTCCCCGATGTTGATGCAGGGATTTTCGAGGCATCAACGTGACCCTAGGGCATCTAGGTCATCATTCGTTTAGTTGCTAGTGTGCTAAGAAATTCAAGTTGTTGGTTAGCTGCTCCATGCATTTTATTTTTTAGTCCTTTTATCGCTTTGATTTCAATTAAACAAGTTTGAAAAGTTTCATTTGTTCTTCTCTTGATTAAGTGTCTCTTTTCAGGCATAGATTACATTGCTCATCTTGGTTTTGGTTGATTCTTTATGTCATTAGATTGGAAAAAAAAATATCTTTTTGTGCTTTGTATTTGATTGATGTTGATTTTTTGAAAATTTTAATCGAAGTGTATGTGAAAAATTAATATTATCATTCCATTGAAAATACATAATTCTAGTTTGTTGAATCAATATGTTACACTAGCTAGCATCATTGAAAACTACAGTTGCATCATCATTTGCATTGGAAAAGAAATGAATTCTCTTTATTGTTGAAAGGTTGAAGTGCATTTGATAAGAAGGATAGGAAGTGGAAAGAACTTTCATTGTTTTGTATTCAAAAGTAGAGTAGTGAAAAGGTCATCTTGCTTTCAGTTGCTTGTTTGTTTATTTATTGGTTTCTCTACTCTCATTAGTATAGACATTCATTGAATTGAAAGGGTTTTGTCTCATTTAGCTGCATATAGGAGTTTTTTCGATTCACATCGATAAGGCCTGAAAACTGACACATAATTTCAAGATAAACTTTAAAATGTATTCAATTAACCTAAGGCGCATTTGAAACTTAACACTCACACTTAGAAGGTCTAGGCTAGAGACATGTTCTGGCCTCTTTAAACCTAGTAGTTGTCATTCGCTTCGGCACTAGACAGCACTAGTACACACTTGTGCTCCCCGTACTATCGCATATATAAAGGGAGACCCCACTACTTTTGCAATCCTTTATCCGTTGGAAGCCAAGTCTGCTGCCTTGTAAATGTGATACACCAAACACATCATTTGAGGAGATTTCTTGCCCGTACTTCTCCATTCGCCAGGAGGAATTCTGCAAATCACAGTTACCTGGTAATCCTTTTTGCCTAGATTATCCTAAGAAGTCATTTTTATCTTTTTGACGCCCTAAATATAAAAGATCATTGAGTGCTTGTCCTTTCAAGCTTGTTTCAAACCAAAAGTGATAGATGCATGTTTTCTTTTTTCTCGACTCTTAAAACATGAAAAAGAACAAATTTATTTTAATGCCTTAAAATATTGTTGCCGACAATCATATAACATTCATGTTAGTCTTTTTCTGGACCACTTTGTGAGTATACCTTTAAATAAACATTAAAAACCATGAAATTAATCTCTCTTTCCTTGTTGCTTGAGACAAAGTCATCGTGGCTGAATCATCAAGTTCACCCAGTTCCTCTTCCTCTCCTCCATCTGAAAGATCATCTAAGGAGCCTCGCCTTGAAATTTCATAGTCACTTGAGGATCAAAGTGTTGAACTTGGAATAATTCTAAGTATTCAACCTTTGTCATCACGTCATCATCATCCCTTAGATACTAGGTCACCTTATGAATCTGGCTGCGAATCTCCAAATAATCCTATCCATACTCCCGAGAGTCCACCAACTTCTGAAGGTCAAATAGGACTAGCTTTTTTATCCCCTGAATCTTTTGTTTGATCTTGTTGTGATATCACCACAGCCTTAGTACAGTCTATATGATTGGTCGGGTATTCCTTTGGAATTATCCCCTCGAACATCTTCGATTGTCTGTCGTCATTTGTTTCCACCCATGGAATCAAAAGGCGACATCCTAGTCTCCTCTCCAGGTAACTTGAAGGTGTCTGCTACACACACTCCTCACATTGTCGATGAGCAGGGATATCCATTCCCTCCTGAAGGTTTCCCTTACATGAGAAGCATTTTGACTAGTGTTTATCCTGAGTTACCTCGTGATTACACTTCATTAGCTTAGTTGGTGACAACCACCCCTAGTGCCTCTTCATTATATCACAACCCTATACATTCATCTAGCGCTATGCCTACCTCAGGTCCATTCGTTTAGAACTCGACCTCTTAGCTGATGGTGCATTCTATAGTCACTTCAGTTCCAGTGCAACCCACCATTCTGAATACACTTGTTTTATCGGTCCAAGTTACCCATTTGATTCAACTAACGACTTCAAGTGAAGTCTCTGTCAGTTCTTCGATCCCTCTAGTAAGCAGACCGGTCGTGCCACTGCCTAGGGGGCAGAATATGAATTTTTCTATGATGTATGGCACAGCCAATGTGAGTGTCTCACAAGCTTACATGGTTTGAATGAACCAACCCTCTTCCAGTGCTATTTTGAACCTAATTGGTCCTCCTGGATCGAGTAATGTCCAACACCAATAGTTAAACATTGTTGGTCCTTCTGGGTCAAGTAACGTCTAGTACCAATAGCTGTATGTGGCTCAGGTTCAATACCAAGCTCCTTATGTTCCACATGGTTCACAAGTGATGGTCCATCTACCTTACGTCCCTCAAGCTAGATCTTATGTTCAGCCCACTTCGTCTGGTGCACCTGGTGGATATGGCCAGATCCAGTTCAGGAAATTTTAGGGAACTTTCCAAATACCCTTGCAACAATAAGGACAAATTTTGCAGTAGCAAGGGAAACCTTCGCAGCAGCAAGGGCCATTCTTGCAATAACAAGGGCAGACAGTGCAAGAGCAAGGACAATTGCAACAACCACAGGGGCAACCCTTGCAAGAGTCGAAACAAACCTTGTAGTCGCAGATGCAGTATGTTCCTCAATCCTCCCAGCCTATGTCATCGCAAGATCAAGCTTTGCAGCTGCAGGGACAACCATTACATCCACAAGGTCAACCCTTGGAGCAACAATGTCAACCCAGGTAGTAGCAACCCTTGTACTGATATCAACAGGGTCAACCTTTGCAAGGGCAAGATCAAGGTCAAGTCCTGCAATAGCAAGCCCAAAATCCTTATGTCTAAGGGAAACAGGTTTAGAATCCTTATGTCCAAGGGAAACAGGTGAAAATTCCTTATGTTCAAGGGCAGCAGGTCTAGATTCCTTATGTCCAAGGACAACAGGTGCAAAACCCTTATGTCCAAGGAAAACAGGTTCAAAACCTTATGCCTAGGGGCAGCAGGTGCAAAATCCGTATGTCCAAGTTCAACAAGCTCAAAAACCTTTTAACCCATATGCTACTTATCAAAAACCTATGGTTGGATAGGAGAATATCAAGGTCAGAATCCTCCCTATGGGCAAGGTAACTTATGGTGGAGGAAAAATAAAATTCCATATGGGCAAAACCCTCCACTATGGGGACAAAATCCTTACCAACAAGGATGGTTTCTGCAATCTGGGCATGCTCATATGCCTCAAATGCTTTTCAATACCCAAATGACATTCTTAGCCACATTGGAGTTGCTAGATGTGTCTAGACTCATGAATGATCCTATTCTTCATTCACCATACTGGCCTTTGGTTCTGTCGAAGATTACGAGCAATTGTCCGAAGTTTGAAGGAAAAGAGAAAGAGGATCCACAAGCCCATGTGATGATATATCACCTCTGGTGCTCCTCAAATTCGTACCTTGATGATTCCATTCATCTCCATCTTTTCCAATGAACTCTCACAGGTGTTGTAGCTAAGTTGTACATCGAACTGCCTCGAAGTACCTATCATGACTTTAACACTCTCGATATTCCCTTTCCCACACATTTCCAGCTGCCAGTTCTCTATGAAACTGGCACCCATCTTCTAACATCACTCAAGAAAGACACTGTGACCCACATCTCCAATCACATCCATGAATGGAGACGCTGACATCGCATGATCAAGTTTGAGATTGCTGATCAGTTGTTGACCGAATGGTTCACCAAATCATCCATCAGTAAAATTGTTGAGGACATTTCTATGGCTGGGTGTGTCGCTGAGGTACAAGCCATTGCATGGGCCTAGTATCTACACATTGTCTATTCATAATTTGGAACATTATATGATATGTTACCAGATGTGCCCAAACCATGATCTAATCTAACGACATCAAAGTGTCTGACTACGCCTCCTATTGATGGAGTAATTTTTTCAATGTCCTAGACCCCCGCAAAATCTTCTTCCAAGCAGAAGTCTATCTCAAACACTGCTCCCAATGATTCCTCTCGAAATTCACTTGGTCCTGGTAAAACCTCAGAGGTCCATGTTGTCTAGTCTACCACAGTGGACAAATCCTCTAAAGGAAAGAAGAAGGGCAAAGGCAAGGGTAAAGCCGATGCCCCGAAATAGGGCCCTCCTAAGTCCTCTGCTGGTGATGCTTCTCAACAGAAGGCCAAGTATCCATGCCTCATCTGTGAGGAGGATCACCATACTAAATATCATCCCTGACAATTTGAAGTTATTCGTTTGCTCAAAGGGACCCCCACTGTCCTGAAAGAGCCCTTTCCATCTGATCACACCCAAATGGTAGACCAGCTTCATTTACCCACTTCCTCAGGTTCACAAGTGTTCATGATGAATATGCTTATCAATGTGGCTACCAGATCAAAAGATTATCAAGTAAGCAACTTCCTTGCTTATTATATTTTTGCCTACTTTGCGAATGTCAATGTCTCCTCACACCAGTTTCACTGATGGTGCTTGTCATAGCATCTAGAATCTATCATTTGCAGCATGGGATATTTATGACCCCTATGGTGAGTTGATTGATCTTCAAGGTATATGTCTAGGTCTAACAACTAATAACATCGCTGAGTATAGCACAGTTATTGATTTATTGTCAGAGGCTATTACTTTTGGCATCCGGGAATTGGTTGTCAACCTTGATTCACGGATACATCAGTGGCTCGCAGACCTTATACATCTGTGGCTCACAGGCCTAAAAGATATGGAATGATAGACCTATGCACCAAACAACATGATGCTCATGATAGCATGTAACTGCTTGGACTACGCAAGTCAGTAGTCGATGGATCTGATCGGACACCCCCATCATATGCCTCTAGTACTAGCATGGGACATCACCCATCCGAAGCAGACTATGGGATCCCACGGGTCAAACCCTCAAGATTCCGTGAAATTGCCTCCTTGTTGTCACTTCCCTCCTCATAAGAAGCGACATCTAACTGCCAAGCGATGCACCTAGTGATAAAGCACATCCCGACAGGGAATTTTGGTCCAACATATGTGTTAGGAATCTAGCTCACAAAAATATAGAAAAGATAGATCAATGCCTTAGAATTCAGCCTCTTCAAGGGGCAACCTCCTTTACATTACAGAAATGAGCAATTCTTGGATGATACAAATGACTAACCCTCCCTTCTATATATAGGAGTCTTAAGGGGTCAAAATATAATCAAGCCAACATAACAGTGATAATGTAAAACAATGTAAAATTTGAAACGGGAACTATAAACTCAAAGCGGGAACTCTGGCCAAAAAAACCCCAAAAAAACATCAAAAACAGTGCTAAAAACAAAAAGTGTGTATACTGGAACGATGTTTTTTTTTTTTAGGTGTGAATTTTGAATGTGTTTTAAAAATGGCGGTGACTACGAAATTTTCGTGCAAAATATAGCTTCAAAACGAAAGTGATGCTACTAGAATAACGTTTTTTTTTTTTAGGGTCAATTTTCAAACTTTTTAAAAAATGCTAATAAAACCAATTTTTTATGTCTCAAACAAAGTTAATTTTTAAGGAAAAAACACATTAATGTTTCTGGTAGAATATCATTTTTCTTTCCTAAGTATAAATTTAACATGTTTTCAACCACACCATGCTAGATACAAAAGAAATTGAAATTTTTTCAACTATAAAATTAAAAAACCATGACATTATGAACAAAGTATATCACTGAATGAAATCAAAAGTCTTTATTTGTATATTGAATAAAACAGACATTATATCTCTAATTTGATATTGCATTGTAGATATTTAAACAATAAAATTTATCATACTTAAGACATAATCCAACAACATAAAAATGCTTTATAACTTCTCATTTAACAACATATGGAAAACATTAATTTTATTTGAAGATATGATGCATACATCAGTTATATAATCTGTCTTAAACAATTATTCAAAATCACTCATATTTTCTTGCACACCATCACAATTCACATCTTCAGATGAGTGACTGGATGCTGGCGAAGATGTTCCATATTCTTCTCTTTCATCAACTAGTGCCCCATCTGAGTCCACATGCATGCCCAACATTCTAGGTTTCAAAAGTCTTCTAGATCTACGACTGGTTTCAGCAGACTCCCATGTCAACACTATTCCTTCTGGTAACAACCTTTTCAGAATCTCTATCGTCTTGAAGCGAAGAGTTCCTCTCTGTGTTAAATTGAAGTCATAAACAAGTATGTCAACATCCTCCGATTGTAATATCTGTGTGCGGCGGCGATTTATATTTGTACCCTTTCTTTTTCTTTTTCCACCATTTTTTTTGTCAACTACCATCTCTGGCTTATACACACCATTGAATGGGTGTGTATTTGTGGCATACCAATGTACTTCAACACTTGTAACATCCTCATTTTCTGTAAAGACCTTTATAACTTTAGCAACCCAAAATGGATAGCCTTTGGGATCTCCAAATTCATCAAATCCAATGATGATCAAATGATTCTAACTCTCTTGAATTTATAGATTTCCTTCTCCTCCTTAATTAATTGAGTGGAGTCAATAGCAAACCCCAACTTTGGGCTTTTTGTTGCAATTGCCCCAAAGCTTGCCCTCTACTACCCAAACATTGGATATTTTGGAGTTTTCCCCTTAATCAAAGACTATAGGCTACGGGGATTGACAGCTACTTCATCACTTGGGCCAATTAATCCCTTGAGGATATTACAAACTTCAACCTTGAGGTTTGAAATTCGACAAACCTATAAAAAAACCGAGGTTCGGCGAACCTCATCAAACCTCATGACCATTGACCAAGCTTGTAATCTATCATTGCAATTTACAAGTACATGATAGCATTTTGTATGTTTAATGAAGTTGATTTCTTACTATTTTATGTTATATTTCATTTTAAAATTTATCTATATATATAGAAAATGCATATAGACCATGGCAAAACTCATCCGAACCTAACAACAAAAATCAAACTCAAACCAAAATCATTGTTGAACCCGAACTCAAACCCAAACCATGTGACTTAGCTTTGGTGTGCTACTTTGTCCTCTTGGTCACCTATGGTCACATTCACTAAAGGACGAAGCAAAGCAGCAAAAAGTACAAGTAAAAGGCCAGTTTCAGTTTCAAAGGGTTTTTGAGAATTTATAGGTTAGGCCTGTTGATAGTTTTGTTTAAGTTGAACAAAATAAACTAGCCAACTCCTCGAATAGTGTTATCACAACAAGATAATGAGACAGATTGCTCGGAATGTACAAAGTAAAAAGGAAAATAATTTGGTGTTTTTTTAATATATTTATATTGCATAAACTTTAAATGAAAGAAAGAAAATCTGATATATAAAACTGAAAATTGATATTCACAACATTATGAGCAGTTAAACAACGGTTAAAAAAAGGGCAAAAATCCAAATCATGATTCTAGGTTAAAACCTTGAAATTTTGTAGAGCATAAGCTGTGAAAAATAGTGAATAAATTTAACAAAACGTGAGAGGTATATAAAGATGTAGATTATGTAAAAGAACAAGCTGATTTTATTAAAATAATAGCCAAATTTTAACAGCAGGTCTCTATGAAGAGCATTGACCAGTTCTAAGACTCAAACTACCGTAATGTACAGACTCATATACAATAGTCATAGAAACCCAATGAAAATGGCAGCATATCGCTCCTTCAAGCAATTTGGGTGAATGGGTAGCTTGCTTTCTACAGAAATCCTTGTATAATTGAGGGAAGTCACCTTAATTGGTTTCTCCTTTAGAGATAGAACTCTCTTCTTTCTTCCTTGCCTTCATAGATCTCTCCTCTTTTTAAAGAGGCCTCGAGTGGTTTTGGCAATATCCAAAATTAAAAGAACAGATTAGTTGTATTCCTAATCAAGTTGATTAGAGTCAAGAGGATGGACTTCTAAAGGCTAGTTCTGGGATTTCTAAATCAAAAGGTTAGACACTAAAACAACAAACACTCAATGACCACCGGAACTTACTTGCAGAGATTGGAGAATTTCAAAATGACAAGAATAGCAATATCGTAGGGTTTTGCAAGTTCAACCCTGTTACCTAATGAACCAAATGGTTTGACCGGTTTCCGGTTCATGCCGCCCAGTTTTTAAAACTATGGAACCGACCAATCAAACAAGTGTAATAATGCCAAGTCAACTGCCAACCGATTATATCGACACAATTCTAAATCAACAATGCAAAAGATCAGAGGTCACGCCAAATCAAGTGGAGATCACACAACATTAACTTTACCGCCATAGTCACATCACACATAACAATACAAGCTTTCTAGTGGGAATGAAGCTCAGCAATACATCTCATGTCATGAAATTAAATTGGCTATACTCATCAAATATATATTAATGCCATATTAATGCCACGAAATATCAAACTCAATGGTCGAGGAATCATAACCATACAATATAACATTTAAATGAAATGCTAATTAAAACAATTGCCGCATACCTTTGTTATAATGTTCAAAATTAGTCAAAAATCAATTCAGTGCAACATTCCCATGTAACATATGCGTTGAGTGTCAAAACATACCATAAAACCACGACTATTAATCATATGTAATCAATAGATTGCGCCATAAAATGTCTATCAACGGTCATGGTGCATATATATATGTTATAATGTAAAAAGAATGACACCCCACCGTATCATATGAAGCAAACTTAAATTATAACACATCATCCCGTTTTGCAACGCGTAGCGCCACCCCGGGCCGCCCCGCCCCGCCCAACCGGCGACGGGTCGATTCCCGGAATTGACCCGCCGCCGGTCGGGCAGGGCGGGGCAGCCCGGGGGTGGCGCTGCATATCAAACTCAATGGTCGAGGAATCATAACCATACAATATAACATTTAAATGAAATGCGAATTAAAACAATAGCCGAATACCTTTGTTATAATGTTCAAAATTAGTCAAAAATCAAATCAGTGCAACAATCCCACATAACATATGCGTCGAGTGTCAAAACATACCATAAAACCACGACTATTAATCATATGTAATCAATAGATTGCGCCATAAAATGTCTATCAACGGTCATGGTGCATATATCATATATTTTCTGAAGCCCACCATGTTGAATGAACTTGGGAATTCAATACTGATATGTCTGCATCTTCCTTTCCAAATATCATTGAAAACAATTTTTTTTTCCATTTGGGCCTCCGCTAAGCTATGCATTGGCTGACGTTGAAGATCCTTCAGAAGAACTGCAGCCTAAAATGGGACTTGTTGGTTCTTCAGGCAATTTGTCGACTGGAGAAATGCTGTCTTGCTTGCCAAATGATTTGCGAGATAGACGTTTGTTGGACTTTCTCTTGTCCCTACTCCCTTGATATTTCTGACTGCCATAACCAGACTTCCTTAATTTTGTTGTTGGTGATGACCCGAGAAGGAGTCTTGAAATAACATATGTGAGAATCTCCTCCTTGTGAGAAAAAGTGAAGTCAAGGTGAGCATAATCAAACTCTTCATATGATACTTGGACTCCAGCTTCCTTCAACATCCGGTAGTGCTTCAACACCATGGAACGAGGTATGAGTCTATCCTTTTGACCAGCATGTACATCAACTGGAACATCAATGACACCATAGTTTGCCGCAATGTCTAATGGGTAAGGCATACCATAGGCTTCCATATTGGCAGACGAACTCCCAAAATCATACATAAGAAATTTCTTTTCATGTTTCATCTATGCTAAGTGTACCGCAACCCGATAGGAGACCCCTGGCATGTCATTCATATTATAGTGTGGTGTACCTATCACACCCACCCAATTTGAGCTATCACCTCCAACAAAATAGCTAATCAAGGTCTGTACAAGTCCTCCTATTGTAGGATAATTCTGAAAATCCCGAGCTAATTTGTCAAAAAGCATCCGAAAAAATTTGGTAGGTATATATAGTCCAGGTATCAAGGGAGCTAAAACTGGAGAAAAAATAGGAAAAAAATACTCAAATAATTTGAAGAGCATGGCAACATCCTCATGAAATCCCGCAGGTGATAAAAGATTCACTCTTGAAAGTCGATGTGGAAGGCCTTTCAGGCACCTAGTCACTAAATACATCAACATGGCAGCTCCACCAAGACTGTGGGAAACAACACAAATCGAATAAGGAAGACTGTCTGCTTTAGCAGAAGATTCAGTATCGGCTCTCAACTGTCTTAGCTCAGAAATCTTTATCTCATGGATTTTTTCAATCATTGCAGGGATGTTATAATGTAAAAAGAATGACACCCCACCGTATCATATGAAGCAAACTTCAATTATAACACATCATCCCGTTTTGCAATGCGTAGCGCCACCCCCGGGCCGCCCCGCCCCGCCCGACGGCGGCGGGTCGATTCCTGGAATCGACCTGCCGCCGGTCGGGCGGCCCGGGGGTGGCGCTGCATATCAAACTCAATGGTCGAGGAATCATAACCATACAATATAACATTTAAATGAAATGTGAATTAAAACAATTGCCGAATACCTTTGTTATAATGTTCAAAATTAGTCAAAAATCAAATCAGTGCAACAATCCCACGTAACATTGCGTCGAGTGTCAAAACATACCATAAAACCACGACTATTAATCATATGTAATCAATAGATTGCGCCATAAAATGTCTATCAACGGTCATGGTGCATATATCATATATTTTCTGAAGCCCACCATGTCGAATGAACTTGGGAATTAAATACTGATCTGTCTGAATCTTCCTTTCCAAATATCACTGAAAACAATTTTTTTTTCCATTTGGGCCTCCACTAAGCTATGCATTGGCTGACGTTGAAGATCCTTCAGAAGAACTGCAGCCTAAAATGGGACTTGTTGGTTCTTCAGGCAATTTGTCGACTGGAGAAATGCTGTCTTGCTTGCCAAATGATTTGCGAGATAGACGTTTGCTGGACTTTCTCTTGTCCCTACTCCCTTGATATTTCTGACTACCATAACCAGACTTCCTTAATTTTGTTGTTGGTGATGACCCAAGCAGGAGTCTTGACATAACATATGTGAGAATCTCCTCCTTGTGAGAAAAAGTGAAGTCAAGGTGAGCATAATCAAACTCTTCATATGATACTTGGACTCCAGCTTCCTTCAACATCCGGTAGTGCTTCAACACCATGGAACGAGGTATGAGTCTATCCTTTTGACCAGCAGCTACATCAACTAGAACATCAATGACACCATAGTTTGCCACAATGTCTAATGGGTAAGGCATACCATAGGCTTCCATATTGGCAGACGAACTCCCAAAATCATACATAAGAAATTTATTTTCATGTTTCATCTGTGATAAGTGTACCGCAACCCGATAGGAGACCCCTGGCATGTCATTCATATTATAGTGTGGTGTACCTATCACACCCACCCAATTTGAGCTATCACCTCCATCAAAATAGCTGATCAAGGTCTGTACAAGTCCTCCTATTGCAGGATAATTCTGAAAATCCCGAGCTAATTTGTGAAAAAGCATCCGAAAAAATTTGGTAGGTATATATAGTCCAGGTATCAAGGGAACTCAAACTGGAGCAAAAATAGGAAAAAAATACTCAAATAATTTGAAGAGCATGGCAGCATCCTCATGAAATCCCGCAGGTGATAAAAGAGTCACTCTTGAAAGTCGATGTGGAAGGCCTTTTAGGCACCTAGTCACTAAATACATCAACATGGCAGCTCCACCAAGACTGTGGGAAACAACACAAATCGAATAAGGAAGACTGTCTGTTTCAGCAGAAGATTCAGTATCGGCTCTCAACTGTCTTACCTCATAAATCTTTATCTCATGGATTTTTTCAATCATTGCAGGGATGTTATAATGTAAAAACAATGACACCCCACCGTATCATATGAAGCAAACTTAAATTATAACACATCATCCCGTTTTGCAACGCGCAGCGCCACCCACGGGCCGCCCTGCCCCGCCCGACCAGCGGCGGGTCGATTCCCGGAATCGACCCGCCGCCGGTCGGGCGGGGCGGGGCTGTTATAGACATTTTTGTGCCTAACAGCATGAAGCATGAAATGTCAATAATCTAAGGGATCCAAAGTCCCTAAACATGTTGTTCTTACCCCTAAGGGAACAAGGTCAGCAAACCACAGCACTTCAGATCAGTTCTCCACCTGAAAACACTCAAAAACAAGCAATTTCAGGATCATGTCAACTGCTCCACTGAGCATCTGCGCTGAATGTCAACTGCTCCACTCTGTACCTACGCTGAATGTCAAATCTAATGAAGGCTACCTGCGCTGGGCGAGATTGGCCAAGTGGCACAGTCATTCTGCAAGGTGTCAGGTGCCCAGGAAGCTTCTAAAATGACACTTGGATCAGCAAATTCGCCCTATGATGAGTAAGAGGTCCTTAAACTCCAAGTGGAAGCTAGGATCTCCAAGTGGACTCAAGAACTGGAGTATAATAGAAGAGGGAGAGGACACAAGTCAACTTCATGTCAGTCTCAAGCTGACTCATCCTTTCTCCAAATATCCTATATATAGAGCTCTCTCATGAGGTCTAAGGAGGCTGGAATTTTGTGAATGTAAGGAAATGCTGTTGGTTTGTGTATAGAACTATTGGGTGATTGCTTTGAAGGAGGTGAAGAGGAGATTTCTTTCTGCTGGGAGGTGTTGTTGGATTGGGCCTCTTATGGTTGTAACACTCTCAGAACTTTATTTCTTCCATTAATAAAGCATTTGAGGTTCTTCTATATGCATGTGTCTTTGTGGCGTATTGATGCTTGTATATTTGATTTATTCTAATCCTTGAATCAATTATGGATGTATGCTTCTTGTAGTTTCCTTTTCTTGTGCTTTTGCAGGATCTTTGTGTAGCTGGGCCAGTGAAAGAGCAAGGAGCTGGGAGCAAGCAGCAAAGAGGGAAGATTGGATCAACCATTAGCAGAAGATAACGGTTAGTGGATCTCTTCCTCCTCTCTCTTACATCTCATAAAGAAGTAATCTTGAATAGCTTTGCATTCAGTTGTTGCTGAGGTACTATCACCCTTAGAGTGGGATAGGGTCATCCCGTATTGGATACTTTTCCCTACAACAAATTGGTGACTCCGCTGGGGATCGTATCTTGTTGGTTGTTTGTGTTTTTTGCTATTCATTTCATAAACAAAGGGAGTACCGAATCGAACTGTGTTTGAATCATTCAAATACAAAGTAGAGGGCAGCTACTCTAGCTCAGTTTCTGGGCAAGTTTATGATTTGAAGAGCTGATCCACAAGGACTCTAATAAGCTCTTAGTGATAGCTTTTCATCCTCCTTGTCATCCCTTAGTGTGTCCTTGACTGATAGCTTCTGATTTGAGCAAAAACTGTGAATTTTTGAGCAATCTGTGACCTGGAAACTGTGAAAAACGCAAGTCTCGTTCTTCAGTGCAGGCTGTACAAAGGCAGTCTGCATTTTAGCGCAGGTAGCCCCTTCGGGAACTGCGCTGAATGTCAATCTGACAGTCCTTTACCTGCGCTAAACCAGTGGTACACTGTGCTACTGGGGTTTCCTGCTGTTTCTTGCCTTGTTTTCACTCTTGTTTTTGTTGTTTGTTACCAGTCAGTGGGCCTATCTGAAACCAACTTTCCTTGTCACTATTCCGCCTCAGTTGTATAAAGAAACTGTGTTTGTTCTTTGTGTATTTCTTATGCATTTACAGTTTCCCATAACGAAAGTGAACTAGTCTTGCTGTGACCTCTTAGATCTAGACCTGTGATAAAGTGTCGTTTTGATCTTAAGAGTTAGTTTATTTGCTGTTCATAGCTGATTGAGCTTTTGCTTTCGTCATTTGGTTTGAGTTTATATATTTCTAGTGTCGAAACAAGTAAATCTTAAGGTGTCTTTTGATTTTGGACAAGCTTGTTTGCTTTCACTTGAAATTGAATTCAAAATTATACAACAGCTTTCTTTTTGCATTTCACCAACATTAAGAAAGAGAAAAGAAATACTTGCATTGTGCATGTGCATTATGACAGCTTGCATGTCGATTTAGGAAAAAATGCATTAGTGTGTGCTCTATGATCTGTGTGAAAAGGTGTTATCTTTCTTTTCCCTCAGTAGTTAAGGTTTTCAAAGTTGAAAGATTGAAAAGCTTGCTTATCATCTTAGACTGCATTTAGGAGTGTTACTATACATCTCGTGGTGATCCATAAAGGCAAACTGCTAAACAAGATCAACCTTAAAATAAATTGAATTTACATAACAACGCATTGAAACATAACGCAAACATCTAGAGGTCTAAGCTAGAGACGTGTTCCGGCGTCGTTAAACGTGATATCTTAGCGTTGAGTGGTTGGGTGATTCCTCCACGGTGAAGCGATAAGTATCAATACGGACTTGTGCTCCCACGTACCTTCGCGTATATATTGGGGGACCCCTATAGGAATAAAGCCTTTATCCAATAGGAAACCGTGTCGGCCGCCCTACTGATCGCAATGCAGTGAACACAGCATTCACGAAGATCGACCACTCATACTGTAAAACGTATTCTATGGTTTTGCGAAAAGTTTGGCACACCCTCTGCCTAGAACTCCAGAGCAGTTTCTTTTGGCCTTTTTCAAACTCTATAACTGAAAAAGTCCAACCGAGCATTTGTCACTTCGGGCTCGTTAATACATCGAAGGAGACTAGAGTCATCTTTAGCTTTTTCTCGACTCTTAAAAAGTGAAAAAGCAAGTTGTGTCTAAGCGTCGTTATAAAATTTATTTTAAACGGAACATAATCACCTCCCATTCCCGCGTTGATCTTAAGTTGAGAACATGGAACGCCCCAACCAAGGAACTCCACATGATGGAAATCCTAGTCCATTCTCCTCTTGGGGAGAAGTCGGTGCGCCCCACATGGTCACATTATCGCTTCCAGGATTGACAATTGGCTTGCCTGTTTGGCTTTTCTCAACTAATGTAGTTCAGACCACCATGGTTCCTGAACAGTCGAGTCAACAGTTAGATCAGTCTAGAGCTGCCCACCAGCCTTCTACTTCTTATAACTCTTCCTCTAATCCTCCATATTCGCAAGGTGGGGCTGGCAAAAGCCAAGCTCCCATGGAGAAGAAGGAAAAGAAGAAGAAAGAGAAGAAGAAGAAGGAGCCTAAGGCGACTGGGGGCAAGCAAAAGACATCTGACAAAAACCCACACACAGCACAGACCGGGCCTAAATCGCCATGTGTCATATGTAAAGGAGACCATTTCCATAGAGATTGTCCCTGTATTCCCCGGATACTAAGGGATTGGTCACCTCGTTTGCACAATTCGGGAGCATCAACCTCTGATAACCATGTTGATTGTGTACCGTCAACCAGCGAAAGTGAAGGTTCAAGACAAAGAGGGGGAGTAAGATCCCCCTGCAGACTGTGTGAAGGCGGTCATGCCATCCACCATTGTCCCTTCTTAGACGAAGCGAAGAGAGTTTTGGAAGATCGTCCGGTTTCACCAGCAATACTTCCTCCTGGATACAAAAAACTCGTGCCGAGTCCTTCGTTGTTTGAAAATACAGCTGGCCTGCTCAAGTGGTCAGCTGAAGCGTCAGTCATTGAAAATGAACCTACTGAATCCAGAACAGACGAAAGTCTAAAGGTCGATACGGCAGTTGACCCGGTTCTTCCTTCAGAGGTTTCATCCTCAAATGACACCGTCATTGAAGATTCATCTTCAAATGACACCCTCACTGAAGAGAATAAGGATGACACCATCCAGATTCTTTTCATCAACACAGATTCTGATGAGCATCAGGGCAATGTGCCCATTCCTTTATCGCAGGAAGGAACATCGTCAGGATCGTATCCGGCCGTGTATTCGGTCCCACCACCAAGCAACCTGGTTGTGTCCTTTGATTGGAACCAACTAGGCAGACCCCGGTTACCAGCCAGTATACCATTCAGAATCATAGTCCAAATCTACAGAATGGTAATGGCTGGAACTATCATTGATGAAGGGGCATCTGTGAGTATCATTTCCTCTATTGCTTGGAAAGCACTGGGTTCCCCGGAGCTTTTGCCTGAGATAAGAAATCTCTCGGGTTTTGATAAAGGAACCAGTCGACCGTTAGGGATCCTCCCCAATGTGCCTGTTACATTGAAAGGGAAGACCGTTCAAATGAACGTGATGGTCGTTCAAGGACCCTTGGATTATAACCTACTCCTTGGACGAGACTATATATATTGCATGGGAGCTATAGTCTCCTCACTCTTTAGAGTAATGTGTTTTCCACGCGAAGGAAGAATGGTCAAGCTCGTAGACCAACTTTCATTTCCGGGATCACGCATCGCAAATAGTCAAATACCAACCCTCAATGGTCTTTTCACCCGAGAAATGTCTCCACCCCCAGTCCTCCTTCCCGATGAATGCGAGTGATTCGGAAAGATGGGACTGGAACCCAGGGGGCATGCATCTTGGTCTGCTTCGGGCAGAAGAAACCTTGGGTATAAAGTAGAATTTCCGCGGAAGAATATGACTAGTCCGTACCCTGTCCGAAAGAAGGAAGAGGGGTTGTTCTGGAATAGGATTCTTTTGTCAAAGTTATGTGTTTGATGATTTTAGTCATTCACCTTTGTCTAAACAGGTAGGCTACCAAAGAAAGAGATTCTTTTGCGGCAGCAAATTGTAACCATCTTTGGGTAAAAGGCAAGCCTCACCCATTAAAACTAATGTTTTAGAGGATAAGTAGGGGCAGCCTCCAAAGAAAGAGATTCCTTTGCTGCAACAAATAGTAACCATCGTTGAGTAACCTAATGATAGACATCGCCAGAAAAAGAGTTTCATTTGCGGCAGCAAATAAAGCCATTTTTTGGATAACCTGAAAGAGGCAAGCCTCACCCATCAAAACAAATGTTTTGAAGGATAAGTAGGGGCAGCCTTGAAATTGTACCTTATACCTGGGGGCATGCAAACCTTTTGGAGTGTAAGCAAAGAGCGGTCATTGATCGTTTCCTAACTTACATAAAGAAAGGATGTGGGGCAAAGGTCAAAATTTGCCAAAGAGCATAGCTTATGTGAGGTGCAAGCTCTATAAAAATTGGAATCTTGCAGGAGACATTTCTTATCCTATGACTGGTATATCGAGCAGTTTTAGCATAAATTTCATGCTCGTTAAAAAATAAACGCAAGATCCGAGCAGTTTTAACGCGGTCTTCATGCTCGTTAAAAAATAAATAAAAGCAGTGAGCAATGTTTCCTCTAGAGTTTAAGCTCATTTTTATCTAAAAAAGAACCTATCCCGGTAAATAACCTTTGTGATCGTAATTTTATCAGCCATAGAAAGCCTTGGTCGTGTTTGCACCCGCCACCTCCACCGTCATTTGGTCGATCGTTCACCTCCATATGATTGTTTACCCATTTTGAGGAACAACTGCGAAGAGTGATTTCACCTAGCCATCCTTGTGACACTGCCGTGATTGGAAAATTCCAACCTGTACCTGGAATCAGTTGCTATCCCTGTTTATCACTCGTTCCTCAAAAGACGAGTCTTCTTTGAGCTCTTTTCTGACTCATAAAACATGAAAAGTTTGCCGAGTTTTGGCCTTCCAGCTCATTAAAGGAACCGGAAGAGCTATCCCTCCTCTAGATTTTAATCTTTTTGGACCTGAGGGATTATTGCACAAAAAGATCGAGCGCTTGTTTTGATCGGCTCGTTAAAAGTACCGAACACTCATCCCTTCTGTATTGTTTTATACTTTTTTGGACTTAAGGGATTAGATGACGAAAAAGGAATTTTGGAGTTAACTTTCTGTACCTTTTCAGACTCTCTAAAATTGAAAAGGACCGAGTTTTCCTTGTCGTTAGACTCGTTAAAATGATTAAATAGCGACAAACTTGTCCTTAGACGAGAACGAGTTTCCCTATCGCTAGGCTCGTTAAAACATAGCGATGGGCTTGCCCAAAGGGCAGGTTATAGAACAAGCATATGTTACCCTCCTCAAGCTTGACAAAAATAAAGAGGTACTGGTCAGAAATGACTGGGGAAAAATTGGGAGAACCTCAAAGCTTTAATGGTAGCAAGTCGCTCTTGAACATGACACTTTTCCTCCGTACCACATCGGGTTGGGTTGTTTTCATTCACCGGTCTCATCACCATGGTCCTCGCCAAACCATCCACATTTTGGGTAATGCTACCGATCCATCGCATCAGTGTCGTTATATGTTCAAGAGATGTCGTTCAGAAAGAGTCAACCATGTCCCATCCACTGCCATACATTATCCTTCATCCATTCATGGTCGCCACCCTGAGTCATATGTCACAGTTTGTTTTCACCTCCACTAAAATCATTAGCTCCGTTCCGTGTCATTGATGTAGGATTCATTAAGGCCCTCCTTTGACGGATCGCTTCTTGTCGACTTCAGCTCATTATCCAAGAAGTTGATCTAGGAACAACCCCGTCAGTACTTTGAAGCTTGCATGCCTCAATGGCAAGTTTCTCACTTCTGGCGACATGTATACATCAATGACCTTCGACCAGAAGATTTTGCGTGGTGTTCGACGCCAAGTCCTTTATTCACACCATGTGAATTGTACTGCAGTACCTTGAGGGTCATTGTCATTATTGGTGATTCCTCTCGCGCTTGTTAACGGTTTACATTATTGACCGGTAATCAAGCGATGTCTTTCCATGTTCGACTTCAGCGCAATTCTCACATGGATCGACTTGTACTTAGAGTGAAGATCGAACGAGTTTGAAGACCCCGGATCTAGTTTCATCCATCCGGGCTGCGATATACATTCAGGATATAAAGACATTTGTTATGTACATCATTGCAGCAGATGATCATCCTACTCAAAGGATGATAATTTTAGCAGAGAATTATCAGTCTACCATCAGACGATCGTCTGTTCTATGTACCAAAATGTATTTATAAAGCTGAGCATGGGAATGCCCGCCTCAGCTAGATCATGAAAACAAGATGAAAAATAATGTATTGTATTGTATTTTATTACAGGACACCTCTCAGCGATTGAATGAACTTCGGATCCTCTGGATAAAGCATTTCACCCGATAAACGACCTCATACTTTAGGGGGCAACTGTTATAGACATTTTTGTGCCTAACAGCATGAAGCATGAAATGTCAATAATCTAAGGAATCCAAAGTCCCTAAACATGTTGTTCTTACCCCTAGGGGAACAAGGTCAGCAAACCACAGCACTTCAGATCAGTTCTCCACCTGAAAACACTCAAAAACAAGCAATTTCAGGATCATGTCAACTGCTCCACTGAGCATCTGCGCTGAATGTCAACTGCTCCACTCTGTACCTGCGCTGAATGTCAAATCTAATGAAGGCTACTTGCGCTGGGCGAGATTGGCCAAGTGGCACAGTCATTCTGCAAGGTGTCAGGTGCCCAGGAAGCTTCTAAAATGACACTTGGATCAGCAAATTCGCCCTATGATGAGTAAGAGGTCCTTAAACTCCAAGTGGAAGCTAGGATCTCCAAGTGGACTCAAGAACTGGAGTATAACTGAAGAGGGAGAGGACACAAGTCAACTTCCTGTCAGTCTCAAGCTGACTCATCCTTTCTCCAAATATCCTATATATAGAGCTCTCTCATGAGGTCTAAGGACGCTGGAATTTTGTGAATGTAAGGAAGTGCTGTTGGTTTGTGTATAGAACTATTGGGTGATTGCTTTGAAGGAGGTGAAGAGGAGATTTCTTTCTACTGGGAGGTGTTGCTGGATTGGGCCTCTTATGGTTGTAACACTCTCAGGACTTTACTTCTTCCATTAATAAAGCATTTGAGGTTCTTCTATATGCATGTGTCTTTGTGGCGTATTGATGCTTGTATATTTGATTTATTCTAATCCTTGAATCAATTATGGATGTATGCTTCTTGTAGTTTCCTTTTCTTGTGCTTTTACAGGATCTTTGTGTAGCTGGGCTAGTGAAAGAGCAAGGAGCTGGGAGCAAGTAGCAAAGAGGGAAGATTGGATCAACCATTAGCGGAAGATAACGGTTAGTGGATCTCTTCCTCCTCTCTCTTACATCTCATAAAGAAGTAATCTTGAATAGCTTTGCATTCAGTTGTTGCTGAGGTACTATCACCCTTAGAGTGGGATAGGGTCATCCCGTATTGGATACTTTTCCCTACAACAGGGGCGGCCCGGGGGTGGCGCTGCATATCAAACTCAATGGTCGAGGAATCATAACCATACAATATAACATTTAAATGAAATGCCAATTAAAACAATTGCCGAATACCTTTGTTATAATGTTCAAATTTAGTCAAAAATCAAATCAGTGCAACAATCCCACGTAACATATTTGTCGAGCAGGGAAAATTTTAAGAACCCCCCCTAAATTTATAAATATAATAAATGGGCGAATCTCCATGGTATATAGGAAAAATGGAAGGCGATTTTATCAATAATATAATATGTATATATAACTTTTTGGCGAATCTCTCACCAGGCATGGTGAATATTTTACTCAATTATAAAATCTTGTAAGATCTTGTTGAGTCTTTCACTAAATAATAAAACTTTGTAAAGTCCTAGTGAATCTTAGCATAGGCTACATGCTGATTTAATTGCCCCATTTAAATAGGCTACATTCCAGGTGAATACCATGGGTCAATACCATGTGCCATTTTGGTGAATACTGTTGGTCCCAGATGCACAGCTAAATTCAAAAACAAATACAAAGCAAACTTAATAAAGCACAGTACACACAGCTTTTAACGTGGTTCACCCAACCAATCTGGGCTACGTCCACCAAACATAGGCATCAGGAATTTATTAATCAAAACAGGAGATTACACCAAGAAATCCTCTCAAAACTCTCACCCTCATAGCAAACATCCGAATGGTTGCCTGTTATATAGCATAGAGAATCTAACAGCCTCATTAACTCACTCACATCAAATATAGGAGGCATTAATCACCTCCCAACAACCTGGAGCTAATCTAGGAACTGAATTTCTATTGTTGTCATCAGCTGAGATTTTTTCCTATTTCATTACAAACAGAAAATCTCAACAATCTCCACCTTGACAACAATTCGCCTGATGCCCTGTTATTATTATTTTATCTTTTCTGCAAGCCAAGAGAAGCCAAACACCAACGTAGCTTCTCTAACAAAACTGGTTTCGTGAACATATCTGCACAATTCTCCTTTGTATGCACCTTTTCAAGAGAGACTCCCCTTTCAGTGATAACCTGTCTTACAAAATGGTACTTAATTGGAATATGCTTTGATTTACTATGATAGGCCAGATTCTTAGCCAAATGTATTGCACTTTGACTATCACAAAGTAACCTGATGTTGTCCTATAACCTACCAAACTCACCAAGCAAACCTTTCAACCAAACCACCTCTTTGCAAGCATGAGAAGCGGCAATGTATTCTGCTTCAGTAGTGGATAAAGCAACAATATTCTGTAGCTTTGACATCCAGCTTATAGCTCCACCTGCAAGAGTAAAGACGTACCCTGAAGTTGATCTTCTCTTATCCAAATCACCTGCAAAATCGGAATCAACATATCCGCAAACAAATTCACTACTCTTATTGTAAGAAATACAATAACTACTTGTGCCTCTAAAGTACCGAAGCACCCATTTCAATGCTGGCCAGTGTTCTTTACCCGGATTTGCCATGTACCTGCTGACAACCCCAACTGCATGTGAAATATCTGGTCGAGTACAAACCATCGCATACATTAAACACCCTACTACATTGGCATATGGAATTCGAGACATATAATCCTTTTCTTCATCTGTATTAGGACATAAACTCGAAGAAAGCTTAAAATGGGAAGCTAAAGGGACTGACACAGGCTTCACATTATTCATACCAAACCTCAAAAGTATTTTCTCAATATACTTTTGTTGTGATAGCCACAGCTTACCATTACCCCTGTCTCTGAAAATCTCCATGCCTAAAATCTGTCTTGCCGCTCCTAGATCTTTCATATCAAACATCCTTGCCATCTGAGTCTTCAACCTGTTGACTTCTTCAATGCTTTTGCTTGCTAAAAGCATATCATCAACATACAACACTAAGATAATGAACATGCCATTATTTAACTGCTTAAAGTAAACACAATGATCATATTCACTTCTTACATATTTCTGACTCAACATGAAAGAATCAAACTTCTTATACCACTGCCGAGGCGACTGCTTCAAGCCATATAATGACTCCTTGAGCCTGCAGACAAATTTCTCATTGCGATGCTGAACAAACCCTTCCGGTTGTTCCATATATATTTCCTCATCTAAGTCTCCATGTAGAAATGCAGTCTTAACATCTAACTGCTGCAACTCTAAATCAAGCAAAGCCACTAATGCTAACACAAGTCTAATTGAAACAATTTTAACCACTGGTGAAAAAATCTCATGAAAGTCAATACCGGCTTTCTGAGAAAACCCTTTTGCAACCAGCCGAGCTTTGTACCTGTCTTCCATATCATTCACACCCTGTTTCAGCTTGAAAACCCATTTACACCCCACAGTTTTCCTTCCTTTCAGAAGCTCAACCAGATCCCATGTACCATTCTTACTTAAGGCCATCATTTCGTCCTTCATGGCTGCTTTCCACTTGTCACTATTTGAACCTTCTACAGCTTCCTGATAACACAAAGGTTCATCATCATTAGCGGTCAAAGCAACTGAAGTAACATGATCATCATACCTTCTCGGAGGACGTTTGATCCTTGTAGACCTCCTTAAGAATGTTTCTGTTGCTTCCACAATTGGTTGTCTATCATCTGTAGGAACTTCTTCATGATCGCCATCTGAGACCTGTTCATGACCTCCATCTGAAGCCTGTTCAAAATCTGATTCTGAAACCTGTTCATGACTAGAATCTGAACTATGGTCATTATGACTATCATTAGAAATGCTGTCAAACTGAATGTGCTGGAAATCAAATACATCATCCTGTTTCAATCTTCTATCTACATCTAACTGTACAAGAGAGGATTCATTAAACTTTACATCTCTGTTGACGATGATTTTGCGGGTAGTAGGATCCCACAATCTATATCCCTTTGTTCCATCACCATACCCAACAAAGATATACCTTTTAGACTTTGGATCTAATTTAGTTCGCTGATGTTTAGGCACTAGAGCATATGCTTCACAACCAAACACTCTGAGTTTAGAATAGTCACAAGGGTGTCCTTTCCATACCTCTTGCAGAACCTTGCAGCCTATCGCCGTTGATGGAGATCAGTTTATCACATAACAAGCTGTGGCCACTACTTCTGTCCACAACTCCTTTTGCAACCCGGCGTTACTCAGCATACACCTTGCTCTCTCTAGAAGAGTCCTGTTCATGCGTTCAGCAACTCCATTCTGCTGAGGAGTATAAACCGTGGTCTTATGTCTCTCGATCCCTGCATCCTTGCAATAGCTGTCAAACTCCTTGGAGGAAAACTCACCACCATTGTCAGTTCTTAAACATTTTATAGTTCTACCAGTGCTATTTTCTACCAATGCTCTAAACTGCTTGAAAACTGTAAAAACATCAGACTTCCGTTTCAACATGTAGACCCACACTTTTCTAGAAAAGTCATCAATGAATGATACAAAATAAGACGAACCACCATATGAAGTTGTAGGAGCTGGACCCCACACATCTGAATGGATATAATCAAGTATGCCTTTACTAGTATGTTTGCCTGTTTTAAACTTTTGTTTACTTTGTTTACCAAACAGACAATGTTTACAGAAATCCAATTTTCCAGATCTTAGATTAGGAAGTAACTTTCGGTCAGCCAAAATTTTCAATCCTCTTTCACTCATATGCCCCAACCTTTGATGCCATAAGTGAATGGAACTATTGTCATGTTCCGACACAGACACATGATCTGACCCAGTTCTACCTTCTAATTGAAAAAGATTTCCTACCTTCTTAGCCTTCATCACTAGTAAAATACCTTTATAGATTTTCATAACTCCACCTTGAATTACAGTTTTATATCCATTCGTATCCAGTGCTCCTAATGAAATTAGATTTTTTCTTAGATCTGGTACATGTCTCACATCAGTTAACATTTTGGTTGTGCCATCAAACATTTGTAGTTGTACACTTCCTATTCCAATAATACTGCAAGTGACATCATTACCCATGTACACGACTCCATCATCAACTGATCTATATGTTTTAAACCAATATTTATGAATACACATGTGGTTATATGCCCCGGAATCTAACAACCAATGTTGATCATGTTTTGAAACATTAACAGACAATACCTCATCACTCATACCTGAACCAGATACTGAACCTGTATCTGTGGTGTTGGCTTCCTTCTTTTCTGTCGAAGAGCCTTCTTTAGCAGCCTGCTTTCGCTTCCAGCAATCCTTTTTCAGATGTCCAGCCTTGCCACAATGCCAGCACTTCACCTTTGGCTTCTTTCCTTTGGACTTTGAGCGAGAGTCGCTATGCTTTCCCCCGGAGTGTCTCTCTCGTGAACGACCTCTGGCCATCATTACCTCTGATGTAGAGGTGTCTGCATTCGACCTCTTCCTCGTCTCCTCAGCCAACAAGGCTCCAACAACATCGTCAAACTCAAGGATATCTGATGTACTAAAGCTTATGGAAGTAACAAAGTGATCCCAGGATTCGGGCAATGAACATAATAGAGTTATTGCCTTATCCTCTGAATCAAATTTCACATCTAGACTGTCTAATTGCACCAATAAGGTATTAAAAACATTCAGGTGATCAGCAATTGAGGTACCTTCTTTCATCCGCAAACTGTAAAGCTGCCGTTTCAGGAGAATCCGATTTGTCAAAGATTTCGTCATATAGAGCTTCTCAAGCTTCGACCACAAGCCTGCGACGGTTTTCTCTGACACAATGTTGAACAGAACATCGTCCGCCAAACATAACCGAATTGCGCTCAGAGCTCTATCGTCCATCTCATCCCATTCATCCTCCGTCATGGAAGGAGGCCTTTTGTTTTTCCCCAACAGTGCTTTCGCCACACCTTGTTGAACCAGCAGATCGTGCATCTTTACCTTCCAGATCTCAAAATTATTCTTGCCATTAAATTTCTCAATTTCAAACCGGGCACTTTGAGTTTTCGCCATTTGTATCAAAAAACACAATAATCTCCAAAACCAATACTTTAAATACTAGCAATTTAAAACAAACTGCCTATGCCTTTGTTTTTACACAACCAAAAAACTGCCTATGCCTTTGTTTTTACACAACAAAAAAAAACGGACTTATTGCTGTGAAAAATTGCAGTATAAAAAACTGAGCATCCACTGAGCAATTACTCTGAAATTACAGAAGCGCTTTCGGTACTGAGCATCCACCAATGAATTACACCAATAAACCAATGTTTTATTTACGGTTTTGCCACAAATAGTTTCGCAGAAAATCTCAACACCAAATGCATTCGTTACTTGCAACGATAGAAGACAGTGTTCATATTCTGCTATTCACGAACAGTAGAAATTAAAACGCCTACCGGAATCAAAAAAAAAAACGCGAATAATGAACAATCACAGAGCTCCTTTTATTTGATTACGCTGTGCCTCGACCCAAAACTTCCAATTCTCAGAACTGCTGCCACTTAATCGTAATATATAAGACGGCGGCCCACCATTTATACTTAGGAAGCAAAGCACAAATATTACACGATTACCAAATGTCCGAAACAGAGGTGTTTATCAAACCCGATCATTGAACCAAGGCTAGAACACACTTGCTGTCCGAATCTATAGTGCATAACAGCGAAGATTTATCACTGAAAATATACATTTATTACTGAAATACACAACCAAGCGAAGACCAATGGAAGAAGTCATAACCAGGATGATCTATACTGTCCTACATTCAATTCCCGATCTTCTCGAATTCTGGAATTTCTAGTGGGTAGCTATCGATACAATCCACCACGCAATTCAAATATGCACAGTAATATTTAAGAAATCAGGCTCCACGCATTAAGACATACCATTCAGGCGCACCGCACAGTAAACGCACCAGGTATCAGCGCGCACAGCAACCTCTGCTCCACTCGAACAACAATCTACGCTCGAACAGCAACCAAACTCCCTCAGCGCTCCAGCATAACCAGCGCTCCACCTAGATCTCTGATACCACTTGTTGGTCCCAGATGCAGAGCTAAATTCAAAAACAAATACATAGCAAACTTAATCAAGCACAGTACACACAACTTTTAACGTGGTTCACCCAACCAATCTGGGCTACGTCCACCAAACATAGGCATCAGGAATTTATTAATCAAAACAGGAGATTACACCAAGAAATCCTCTCAAAACTCTCACCCTCATAGCAAACATCCGAATGGTTGCCTGTTATATAGCATAGAGAATCTAACAGCCTCATTAACTCACTCACATCAAATATAGGAGGCATTAATCACCTCCCAACAACCTGGAGCTAATCTAGGAACTGAATTTCTATTGTTGTCATCAGCTGAGATTTTTTCCTATTTCATTACAAACAGAAAATCTCAACAAATACCATGGGTCAATACCATGTGCCATTTTTATTTTTATTAATTCTAATATTAAGGTTAATAATGGTCTTTTCAATGGTATTAATAACAATCTAGTCCATGGTATTTGTCCCATAGTATTTTGGCCATAGGTTTCACCTAAATATAACCCATTTTTTGAGTGTTCGTAAATATAAGGTGACTTATGGAGTAAATATAAAAAAATGTTTTATTTGTTTACCATACCTCTCGTTTATTTATATTTTTATTAATTTACCATACCTCTTTTACAAATATGGTATTTGGCCCATAGGATTCACTTAAATAAAACCTCTTTCTTCAGCCTTCATAAATAGAACGAGGGTTATGGACTAAATATAAAAAGAGGTTTTATTTATTTACGATACGTCTAGTTTATTTATATATTTATTTATTTACCATACCTTTTGAGTAAGTATAAAAAGATGTTTTAATTATTTAACATACCTCCACTTTACTTATATTTTTATTTGTTTACACCCTTACATGTATATAAGGTGACTTATGGAGTAAATATAAAAAATGTTTTATTTATTTACCATACCTCTCATTTATTTATATTTTTATTAATTTACCATACCTCTTTTATAAATATGGTATTTGGCCCATAGGATTCACTTAAATAAAACCTATTCTTGAAAATGGGCGAATGGAAGGTTGTAAGTCCTAATTTCAAGGGCTAAATTTACCTTTTTTACCCTCTCCCTTAAAATAAGGTGGGCTATTTGAGGTGATTTGTAAAAATGTACTATGATACAAAATATTCGCCGACTAAAAATTTAAAACCCCTTAATTTCGCCAAAGGGCGAACATTCGCCCCTAAAATTATCCTTGGCGTCGAGTGTCAAAACATACCATAAAACCACGACTATTAATAATATGTAATCAATAGATTGCGCCATAAAATGTCTATCAACGGTCATGGTGCATGTATCATATATTTTCTGAAGCCCACCATGTCGAATGAACTTGGGAATTAAATACTGATCTGTCTGCATCTTCCTTTCCAAATATCACTGAAAACAATTTTTTTTTCCATTTGGGCCTCCACTAAGCTATGCATTGGCTGACGTTGAAGATCCTTCAGAAGAATTGCAGCCTAAAATGGGACTTGTTGGTTCTTCAGGCAATTTTTCGACTAGAGAAATGCTGTCTTGCTTGCCAAATGATTTGCGAGATAGACGTTTGCTGGGCTTTCTCTTGTCCCTACTCCCTTGATATTTCTGACTGCCATAACCAGACTTCCTTAATTTTGTTGTTGCTGATGACCCAAGCAGGAGTCTTGACATAACATATGTGAGAATCTCCTCCTTGTGAGAAAAAGTGAAGTCAAGGTGAGCATAATCAAACTCTTCATATGATACTTTGACTCCAGCTTCCTTCAACATCCGGTAGTGCTTCAACACCATGGAATGAGGTATGAGTCTATCCTTTTGACCAGCAGCTACATCAACTGGAACATCAATGACACCATAGTTTGCCGCAATGTCTAATGGGTAAGGCATACCATAGGCTTCCATATTGGCAGACGAACTCCCAAAATCATACATAAGAAATTTTTTTTCATGTTTCATCTGTGCTAAGTGTACCGCAACCCGATAGGAGACCCCTGGCATGTCATTCATATTATAGTGTGGTGTACCTATCACACCCACCCAATTTGAGCTATCACCTCCAACAAAATAGCTGATCAAGGTCTGTACAAGTCCTCCTATTGCAGGATAATTATGAAAATCCCGAGCTAATTTGTGAAAAAGCATCTGAAAATATTTGGTAGGTATATATAGTCCAGGTATCAAGGGAGCTAAAACTGGAGCAAAAATAGGAAAAAAAATACTCAAATAATTTGAAGAGCATGGCAGCATCCTCATGAAATCCCGCAGGTGATAAAAGAGTCACTCTTGAAAGTCGATGTGGAAGGCCTTTCAGGAACCTAGTCACTAAATACATCAACATGGCAGCTCCACCAAGAATGTGGGAAACAACACAAATCGAATAAGGAAGACTGTCTATTTTAGCAGAAGATTCAGTATCGGCTCTCAACTGTCTTAGCTCAAAAATCTTTATCTCATGGATTTTTTCAATCATTGCAGGGATGTTATAATGTAAAAAGAATGACACCCCATCGTATCATATGAAGAAAACTTAAATTATAACACATCATCCCGTTTTGAAACTAGCCATTTTCCACATTACACATATAGTGAGACACTAACATTTGTTTTCAGATCTTACGACAAGTTACTTTAGGATAGCCACCTCATGCAATGATTATGAACTGAATCTTCTTCACAAAGTTTAATAATTTATGGCCATAAATTCTTAAGAGGGGTCCGACCTATTAGGCTTTTCAAGATATAATTGTAGGAGAGGTTAATTTTTAAAATGTGCAATGGTTTGCAAGTTTAGTTAGTGTTGACCATCGTCAAGAAGGCCAAGCTTAACTGCCCTGAGAGTCAAAACGGCTTGTTTGAAGGCCACGCAGAGTCAAACTCAAGGACTCGCAAACCTTATAGCACTGATCTCAACAAAGGCAAATAAGCCTTTGTCAAGAAAATATATATTTATACATTGAATTGGATAGGTTGATTAGCCTCGTTAGCAGGCCAAATGGAGTCAATTTCAAGCACTCTCAAGCCTGATAACACTGATCTCAACAAAGGTCAATAAGCCCTAGTCCGAGAAAATACAGATTTATATCTTGAGTGGGATAGATTGAGTGGCATCCACTCCTAGATACTTGCATCAAAACAAATCTCAACCACTAGCACTGGACTCCGCTTGGAAACATACTCGACCAGATAGAATACCCAGGATTTAGACTAAACTAGTGAAAATTTCAGCAAAGCACAAAAATATAAAAGAATAAATAAACGCCTTTATGAAAACAGATAAATTTTCATTTATATCAAACTATTTTGTGCCCAAAAACTGCAAAATATAAACAGATGTCCATAATTGTTGCCTTGTGCATAGTGAAAGAAGAAAATAGCACAAAATGCCCGTGTTATGATCGTGGATGCCCTAGTTGGTTTGGTGTGCTACTTAGTCTTCTTGGTCACCTGTGGTCACATTCACTACAGGATAGAGTAGACCAGCAAAAGAACACAGGAAAAAGGGCCAGTTTCGGAGGGCTTCTAGGCATTTATAGGTTAGCCCAGCAAAAAATAAAATAAAATAAATCGGGATTCATACACACCTGTGCTCGGACAAAGCCAGAGAGAGCAAAGGTTGTGAACTGGCCCGTGTATATTCCGTTCTCGTCCAGGTGCCCGATATTTAATTGCACCGATGCATGGTCCTTTGAAGTTATCAGTCGATTGGTTGCAGAGCTGTCGAATACACACAAATTCAATTTCTTCAACACCTCACCCCACAAAAACCAAAAAATTAAAAACAAAAACTGGTGTGAACCCTAGAAAAACTGGAGGGGTGGGCGGAGGGGGCCGGGGAGGGGCGGGGGAGGGGGAGGCGGAGGGGGAGGGGCAGCGGGGTGGGCCGGGTAGGGGCGTGGCGGGGTGGGGGGGGGGGGGGGGGGGGGGGCGCGGGGTGGGCGGGGCGGGGCAGGGTGGGCCGGGTGGGCGGGTGGGTGGGGGGGCCGTGTGAGCCGGGTCGAGCGGGTGGGGCGGGTGGGTGGGGTGGGGGCGGTGGGCCGGGTGGGCGGGGTGGGGCTGGTGGGGTGGGTGGGTCGGGTGGGCGGGGTAGGGCGGGTGGGCCGGGTGGGCGGGGTGGGGATGGGGTAGGATAGGGGGTGGGGGGGCGGAATGGGGTAGGGCAGGGGGGGCGGTAGGGTAGGGGGCGTGGGGGGGGAATGGGGGGGTTAGGGGTAGGGTGGGGGGATGGGGGCGGTAGGATAGGGGGCGTGGGGGGGGGAATGGGGGGGGATAGGACAGGGGGCGTGGGGGGGTAGGGTGGGGGCGTGGGGGGGGTAGGGTAGGGGGCGGCGGGGGGTAGGGGTAGGGCAGGGGGGGTGGGGTAGGGTAGGGGGCGGGGGGGGAATGGGGTAGGGCGCGGGTGGGGAATAGGGGGGGTAGGCGGGGGGGTAAGGTTAGGGCGCGGGTAGGGTGTGGGGGGGGGGATAAGGGTTGGGGGGGTAAGGGGTAGGGCGCGGAGATGGGGGGAGCGCGTGGTGTGGGGATATGTCATTGTACTAATTTACTTCATTATTTTTTTGTGCTTGATAATTAGGTACAACACTAGCATGCTGCCTTCAAAAAGGAAGAAATTGCATTGCAATTGAGAAAGATCCATTACAATGCAATTTCATTCAGCAAAGAATTAATGCTCTTCAATTTCTTCCAGATGAAATGCAAGAAATTGGGTTGAGGAAAGGGGACTTTAGTGAATCACGTGTGGCAAAAAAGGCAAAGGAACCCCAACCACCATTACATGGAATGTTTGAAAAGACATATATTGGGAGATTTGCAGACATCAAAGACCCATTAGAAGATGAAATTGCGCAAAAGGAAGCAGAAAATATTGTGGAAGATGACAATGATGAAACTCTAGAGGACGAAGAGTTTGGATTACGTGACATTGTTGATTAAATTTAAGTTATACCTGGAAATCGAACTTTGCAATGTTTTGACTCTGACATTTCATGAAAAGAATAATCAATGAATTAAAGTTGTTATGTGTTCAATATTTCTAATTTGTGATTTTCGCATTGATTTTTAAGTTAATTATTATTTTTTGAAAATAAAGTTGTTATTATTATTTTTTTGACATGAAATTCATAAAAAAAACTATTATTTGACCATTTTTAGTTAATATTTTTGTATAAAAATTGTGATTTTGACATGTTAATTCTAGCAAAAAATTATCAAAACGTTTAGTTTTTTTGTTATATTTATGTTAAAAATGGTTATTTTTATGTCCATTGTTAAAAAATGTTGTTTTTTAGAAACAATTATTTCATGTGGATTGAAAAATTAATTAAGGATGTATAAATATGTAGATTATCTAAAATTCAAACTATCGACTTTCTAATTTAAAAACGCAAAAAAATAAAAACCCCCCTAAAAAAAAATAAAAAAAATTAAGATAGAGAACAAGAAAATATGAATAAAATGACGACTTCAAAAACTATCAAATTTAGAAAATAATTTTTTACATTTCACACACTAGAAAATTAAAAGTCAAAAAATAGGTCTTTTAAAAAAAGGGTGTGATGCAGAATACTCACTTTTTAAAATCAGCATGAAAATCACTACCATTCTAAAACTTGATTTCATCCTTGAACATGAAAAGAAATTAAAGTTCCAGAAACCATGTTCTAAAAAAAACATGTGTATTCTGCATCACCACTTTTGAAAATCGGGTCATTTTTTTGCTATCTCTACGAAATGGGTAATAGTATCAGTTCCCGTTTCAAAGTTTACATTGTTGTAACGACGCAAAAATAACAATAGTTGGTTTCTACGGGGCATACAAATAACAATATGGGGACAATAGGGGCACAATAATAACAATAAGGGATACAATGACAATAGTAATCGGGGGATCACTAGTATTATAGGGGCCTAACATGCCCCTCTAATTTTGAAAAGCATTTTCCTCAATGCCTGAGTAGTTCTAGATGCTTCTGTATAAAATTCTCATCCTCCCATGTGGAATCTTCAGTGGATAAGTTCTTCCACTTGATGAGGTACTTTGAAATTGATTGATTTCTTAGCTATTGATTTCTTGTTTTTGTGTCTACTTCCAATCCCAGTATGATTTTTCCTTGCTCATCAAGTTCTGGAAATATTGTTTGAACTGGGAGCTTGTCACCTATAACCTTCTTTAAACATGAAACACGAAAGACTTGGTGCACTTGGGAAGATGCAGGAAGCTCCAAATTGTATGCCATAGTACCAATCTTTTGCAACACCTTGTACAGACCATAATACTTTGGTGATAATTTATTTTCCTTCTTAGCTTGCTTGAGGGACATTTGTTTATATGGTTGTAGCTGTAAGAATGCCTAGTCACCTAAATCAAAACTTCTTTCACTGCGATGTTGATCTGCCTGCTATTTCATTCTATTCTGTGCCAACGTGAGGTTATCCTTTAAGAGTTGGGGAACTTGTTGTTGATGCTTGATGTGATGTTCCACTACTTGAACCTTAGAATTTTTTCTTAAATATGATGTGATGGATGGTGGATGATATCCATAAAGTGCCATAAATGGGTTCATTTTTGCTGCAGTATGGAAGGAAGTGTTATACCACCACTTAGCCAGAGGAAACCATTTCACCCATTGTTTCTGTTTATCAGATACAAAGCAACAAAGATATCCTTCCAAATTTTTTTTTACTGTATCAGTTTTCCCATTAGATTGAGGATGATAAGATGAGCTATGAGCTAACTGAGTATTGAGATAAGAAAATAATTTTGTCCAAAAATTTCTAGTGAAAATGGGATCTCTGTTGCTCACAGTAAACTTTGGGTTTCCATGTAGCTTTTTAATTATTTCCATAAATGCAGTAGAAACTATATTGGCTTTAAATGGATGTGATAATGCACAAAAGTGTGCATACTTGGTAGGTTTGTCAACTACCACCATGTTGACACTATTTCCCTTAGACTTGGGTAAACCCATGATAAAATCCATTGAAACCTCCTCCCAACGTTGGCTTGGAATGGATAAAGGTTTTCATAGACCTGGGATCTTAATTGTTTTAACCTTATTTTGTTGGAAATCCAAACATTCCACCACAAAGTTTTGAATATCTGATCTAAGACCATTCCAAAAAAAGTCCTTCTTAACCCTGTGGTAAGTTTTTAAAAATCCCAAGTGCCCTCCTAATGGAGAAGTGTGCAATTCCATAAGAATATTTTGTTTGAGTAGGAATTCTTACATAGGTATAAGCGATCTTTGTACCATAACAAATCATTTTTCCGGCTAAATGTATCAGATGTAATGTGATATTGTACCTTTCAAATGAGTGCCCACACTTCTTCGCCATTCTTCCATTCCTCCCTTGCTTCATTTATCCAATCTAGTTGGATAATATAAATGGTGCCCAATGCTTCCACATCCTCATCCTTTCTTGAGAGTGCATCTGCCACAACATTTTGCTTCCTTTTTTTGTAGATGATTTCAAAGTCATAACCCAACATCTTTGTGACCCATTTTTGTTGCTCTTCAGAGGATAATCTTTGTTCTAAAAATTATTTAAGGCTATCATGATCCATTTTTACCTTGAAGTGTCTTCTCATTTGGTGGGTTCGCCATTTCTTAAGTGCATGTAGTATTGCCAACATTTCCTTCTCATAAATAGTTTTGTGTAAGTACCTTCCCTTGATTAGACAACTTTCGAAATCAATGGGTCTTTCATCCTGCATTAAAACAACACCAATTCCATTTCTTGAAGCATCACATTCCACAATAGGTTTTTGTGAAGTCCAACATAGCTAAGATTGGTGCTTTGCACATTGCCTCTTTAAGATGTTCAAAGGCCTTTGCTGCTTCTGGAGTCCATGAAAATGCATATTTCTTCAATAATGTTGTTAGAGGTGCCACTATTCTCCCATAATTCTTAACAAATTTACGATAATACCTTGTCAACCCGAGAAATCCTCGCAGCTGCTTTATGGATGTGGGGATTTTCCATTCCTTAGTGGCTTTAATTTTTCTAGGGTCTACCTTAACACCTTCATGAGATACAATATGACCCAGATATTCTACCTCTTGTACTCCAAAGAAACATTTGGAGCTTTTTTCATATAATTGTTTCTCCTCCAATAGTTTGAGAACCCCATCAACATGTTGAAAATGATCCTTCCAAGACTTGATGTAGATTATTATATCATTAAAAAATACTAACACAAATTTTTGAGGAAGGGTTTGAAAATGGAGTTCATCAAACCTTGAAATGTAGAAGGTGCATTGGTAAGGCCAAAAGGCATGACCAAAAATTCATAATTCCCCTCAAGAGTTCTAAATGTTGTTCTTGGAATGTTTTCAGTCTTCATTCTGATTTGATGATATCCTAAATGAAGATCCAACTTGGTGAAGTAAATTGATCCATGCAGTTCATCCAATAATCATCAATGACAGTAATGGGAAATTTATCTTTAATAGTGAGTTTGTTGAGCTCCCTATAATCCAGACACATATGTCATGATCCATCTTTATTGTGCACCCATACCAATGGAGAAGAGACAAAACTTTGACTAAGTTGAATTATACCATCCTCTAGCATTTCTACAACGATATGTTCAATTTCACTCTTTCGGGCATAGGGATATCTGTACAACCTGATGTTTGGAGGAACACTTCCTGGAATCCAATGAATAGCATGATCATGATCATGAATAGGTGGGAGACATTTGGGATTCTCAAATACCTTGGAATGATTGTCCAATACTTTTTGGAGATCTGAACAAATATATGATTTCGATGTGGGAACCTCTAGTGAACATAATTGTGAAATTACACCTCGTTGTTCTTTCTTTAGAAGCTTTGTCATACCGTTAGAGCTGATTATCTTTCCCAATTTCCCTGCAATACCCCTTAATTCAACTTCTTTTCCTTTTGCACAAAATTTCATGAAAATTTCATGAAAATTAAAAGCTATTGTACCCAAGGATTGTAGCCATTGGACTCCTAGTACAACATCAGCACCACCCATTGTAATGGACAACCTCGGGCTATTCAATACATATTCTCCCATGGATAACTTGATATTATGACACTTCGCAAAGCAATTTATGGTTCCTCCACTTACAACCATCACTTGACACTCTGGTGCTGGATATAGGAAGCAATTCAAATCCTTTGTTATCTTACAATGAATAAAATTATGGGTACTTCTTGAATCAATCAACACTATTACCTTTTTCTTCTTGATATGTCCTTCTATGTTAATAGTTTGAGGTGCGGTAATTCCAACCAATGGATTACAAGATATGGTCAGATTCATTTCTTCTTTATCTAGGATTTGTTCTTGGAGTATATCCTCTTCTTTTGACATTTCTTGTTCTTTTTCTTCCTCCTCTTCACAATCTATGTAGAATAATTTCTTCTCAGCACACTTATGACCTCTAGTGTATTTGCTATCACAACTGTAACAAAGCACTTTTGCTCTTTTTTATTACAATTGCTGTGGTGTTAACCCTGTAGGTTGTGGAAGGCTAGGGGCACAAACACATCCATCTTTATAGTTGTGAGTGGTAGGCTTCCTAGTTGCCGTAGTTTTGCTTTCCATTTTTCTTGCTAACCTGAATGCCTTCTGTAATGAATCAGGTTCCCAAAGGTAAACCTCGTGTTGGATATTATCCTTTAAAGTGCCTATGATCCTCTGGAATATCTTTTACCCTTATGTTTAATCTTTGGAAGTCCTAAATGTGCTCCATCATGGAACCCTTTTGCTTGAGATTTATCAATTGGCTAAAAACGTTGTTGCTTTTTGTATCCTTGTAATGTGCTATCATTTCTTCCATAAAAATTGCCCAAGTGACAATTTGTTTACGAGACCAAAGCCATCGATACCATACAAACTGATTTGGTTCCAAATATAAAGTTGCAATACATACCTTTTGTGTGTTTTTCACATTATGGAGATCAAAAAATTGCTCCATCTATAGTATCCATGTTCCGGGATCCTTGCCATCAAACTTCCTCATATCAATTTTTGGAACATGGTGGGTCTTAAATCCAACATTAGAGTCTATGAAATCATGATTAACATTTCTTTTGTTCTCATTATGAGTTTCCTTTACTACCCTTTCACCATTAGTGACCATTTCTTGTAGAAACTTATTCAAATTTATCTTCAATTCTTCCATCTTATCGTCCATGTCATTCATCTTAGCGTCCATGCCATTCATCTTACCTTCCATGCCATCCATCTTAGCTTCCACACCATCCATCTTAGCTTCCATATAAACTTGCATGCCATTCATATTACCTTCCACACTATTCATCTTGGCTTCATTTACCTTTAGTGAGAGTGAAATTTGTTGTACTTGGTCTTGTACTTTTTATATATCATGTTTCATTTCTTCCTCTTCTTCACGAGTCATGCTAGAACTTTCTTGTTGCTTACTAGGTGTTTCCATTTTCTTTCTTCGACGCATTAATTAATGCTAATAATTTTTCACTATTCCCTCTGAATTCCTTCAAACTAATTTTTCAAACCAATCTTATATAAAATTTAAAAAAAAACTACACACCTTTATTTTTCACTTTGTAAGAGCTCGATATTGAATCTGTTGTATATCTGTAACTACGGATCTCGAATATCTAAAATCTCTTTGTGCGGTAGCCCTTTGAGTCCTCTTTCTAACCTCATAATTCTGATCAAGATTGGATTCTCCAAGGAAGAGTTATGCCAAATTGCCCACGGTGACCTAATTATAAACTATTTTAGTAGAGCAAACTTGTATGTCATGCCACATGTCACTATTTCGACCTTAGTACCTGATATTGATACACAAAAAACTACACATTGTCCAACTTTTGATGAAATTTTAATCTGATGCTCAAAACATAAGTTATAATAATTTTTCCCAGTTCACCTGTTTGTAATGTAATTCGGGAGTTTGAAAAAACCCTAACTTGCTCAGATCATATCTCCGCAAATATAGCGATACAAGCTCTGAAATTTGGATCTGAAGTTCAGAACGATTTTGTCTCAAATGGGCGTTTCTTTTAGCTTCTGAAATGTCACAAAAAAATGTTATAGGGAAAATGCCACGATGACCTGTTTGGAGCAGCGAAACCATAGAATCCAAAGCTCTGATACCAAATGTTACGAAACCGGCTCACAAAAATATAAAAGAGATAGATCAACGCCTTAGAATTCAACTTCTTCGAGGGGGCAACCTCCTTTACATTACAGAAATGAAAAATTCTTGGATGATACAAATGACTAAACCTCCCTTCTATATATAAGAGTTTAAGGGGTCACAATATAATCAATTTGACATAACAGTAATAACATAAGGGTGTTATCGGGAAATCTAGTGTCTATGCAGAGCTGCTAGTCCCACTAAGGCTGGTAGCTACCTTAGAAACAAACAAACTAAAACCACTTTCATTTTCCTTTATGAGAAGTAGATAAGAGGGGAACAAAGGAGACCAACCTCTGTCTTGCGCTTGGTTCCTTGCTTGATTCCTCTCCCTTCTGATAGATCTTTTCCACTCACTTCCTCGTCTACCCAACTTCAAAGAGCACCCGTGGAATCAAAGCAACACAACACTATCCAAGAATAGAGATCTACTATCATAAATAATATAGGACCAGATATATATTGACCACACAAATGCATATATCATCAATAATACAAGAATGTGGAGGAAAACTTGAATATCTTTATTAATAATCAAGAATAGAAAAGGGGATTACAGCCAATTGTTCTAACCCAGCTTCATCCTCTCAGCAAGAAAGCCCTTCTTCACCTCATGAAAAGCTTATATCACCCAACACTATGATGTTACACCAAGAAACCAGCAGCACTTCCTTACAAGATACAAAATTCCAGCCTCTAGATCTCTGGGATGAGGGATCCATATATAGATGTTTGCAAGGGGGGTGAGTCAGCTTTTGAGATTTGATTAGTGTCCTCTCTTTGATAGTTCTTGATTCCACTTGGAGATTGATGATCTCTTACTCATCCCTAGGCGAATGCAGAGAGGCAAGTGTCACAAGAGAAGTTTCTAGAAGATTCCATGATCCTCCACCTTGCAGATTAACCCTGCCATTTGTCCACTCTCTCCCATCGCACCCCATAGAAGGGATTTTCAATATGCATCGCACCTCCCATGTGCATTTAGGTGGGATGCAGTGCACTTTGACCATGGAGCAGGTGAGATGGTCCAATTTTGACCAATTCTGAGTAGTTTTTCATGGAGAACTTCTAGGAGATGATGTAATCAGTTGACCTTGTTCTTTTAGGGGTTGGAACAACACTTTTAGGGACTTAGGAGCCCTTAGTTTATGGAAATTTATGATTGGGGTTGCAGTGCCCAAAAATGTCTATAACAGTTGCCCCCTAAAGCATGAGGTCATTAATCTTTTGATGTAGGGTGAAATGCTTTATCATGAGGATCCAATGTTTTTTCAAGCTGGGAGGCGACCTGTAATAAGATACAATACAATACATTATCTTCATAATATTTTCATGATCTAGATGAGGCAGGAATTCCCATTCTTAGCTTTATAAATTCATTTTCATGTACATAATACAGACAATCGTCTGTGTACAGACTAATGATTCTGGTAGAGCCATCATCCCTTGGGCTGGATGATTATCTGTGCAGCAATGATGTACATTTGATGTCTTTATTTTCCTGAATATATATCACATCCCGGATGGATGAAACTAGATCCGGGGTCTTCAATCTCATTTGATCTTCACTCAAAGTACAAGTCGATCCATGTGAGAGATGTTCTAGAGTCGAACATGGAAAGACATCGCCTGGTTACCAGCCAATGATGTAAGCTGTTAACAGGCGAGAGAGGAATCACCGATAATGATGATGACCCTCAAGGTACTACAATACAATTCACATGGTTTGAATAAGGGACTTGGTGTCGAACACCACACAAAATATTTCGGTCGAAGGCCATTGATGTAAACCTGTTGCCAGAAGTGAGAAACTTGCCATTGAGGCATGCAAGCTTCAAAGTAGTGAAAGGGATGTTCCTAGATCGACTCCCTGGATAATGAGCTGATGTCGACAAGAAGCGATCCATCATAGGAGGGCCTTAGTGAATCCCACATCAATGACACAGAACGGAGAAAATGATTTTAATGGAGGTGAAAACGATCTGATGCCATAAGGTTCAAGGTGGCGGTCATGAAAGAATAGGGTGTAAATGTATTGCAGTGGATGAGACACAGGTGAATTCTTTGAGCGACTTCTCTTGAACATATCGGCGACACTGACATGATGGATGGGTAGCGTTAACCTGAAATATGGATGGTGTGATGGACCAATGGTGATATGACCAGTGAATGGAACAACCCAACCCGACTCGAATGTGGAGTGAAAGTGTCATGTTCAAGAGCGACTTGCTACCAATAAAGTTTCTTCAAGTTTTCTTCCCAATTTTTCCCCAGTCATTGCTGACCAGTACCTCTTTATTTTTTTCAAGCTTGAGGAGGATAACATATGCTTGTTCTATAATTTTCCCTTCAGGCAAACCCATCGCTATGTTTTAACGAGCCTAGCGATAGTGAAACTCGTTCTTGTCTGTATGGACAAGTTTGTTGCTATTCAGTTTTAACGAGTTTAACGACAAAGATAACTCGATCCTCTTAAATTTTAGAAAGTATGAAAGGGATGCAAAGAAAACTCCAACAATCGTTTTTCGTCATATAATCCCTTAAGTTCGAAAAAGTACAAAATAATACAAAAGGGATGAATTTTCGATAATTTTAACGAGTTGAAAAAAACAAGCGCTCGATCGTTTTTTTGTAATAATCCCTCAGGTACAAAAAGATTAAAATCTAAAGGATGGATGGCACTTCCGGTCACTTTAACGAGCTGGAGAGGCCAATTTTTCAGCAATCTTTTCATATTTTATGAGTCAGATGAAAAGAGCTTAAAGGAGACTCATTTTTTGAGGAACGAGTGATAAATTTGGGTAGCAACTAATTCCAGGTAAGGTTTGGAATTTTCCAATCACGGCAGTGTCACAAGGATGGCTAACAGGACCACTCTTCGCAGTTGTTCCTCAAAAAGGGTAAACAATCAAATGGAGGTGAATGATCGGCCAATACAGAGTGGAGGTGATGATGAGAACACGACCAAGGCTTCAAAGGTTTATGATAATACATTCACGATAGTTATTTACTGGAAAATGGTTCATTTTTTAATGAGCTTAAACTCTGGGGGAACGTTTGCTCATTGCTTATGTTTATTTTTTAACGAGCTTGAATTCTGCATTAAAACTGCTCGATCCAGTCGTATAATAAGGATGTCTCATCTAAGACGGCATTTTTTCAAAGCTTTGCCCCACATCCTTTCTTTATGCAAGTTAGGAAACGATCAATCCTATGAGTTTAAAGGGTTAGAGGACCTACAAATTTAAAAAATAAATGGTCACTCTTTTCTTGCATGCCAAAAGGTTTGCATGCACCCAGGTATAGCGAAAAATTTCCATGTTACCAAAGATTGTTTTATCCGCACTACGGACAAAACACTTCCTCGGCGATGTCTACTGAAATAAACAAAGGTGAGTGGCGCAACGGGCTCCACTCACATAACTTTGACGAAGGAATGTTATTCCAGTCTAATCTCATAAACCAGTCATATATCCTTCACGGAAACCTACCCTATACCCAAGGTTTTCCTGTCGAAATAGACCAGGGTGCATGCCCCCTGGGTTTGAGTCATGTCCTCTGAATCACTCGCGCTCATCAGGTGGACGGACTGGGGATTGATGAGACATTTCTTGCATGAAAATATCATTCAAGGATGGTATTTGACTATTTGCTATGTGTGAACTGGGGAATGAAAGCTGGTCTATGAGCTTGACCACTCTTCCTTCATGCGAAAAACACATTACTCTAAAGAGTGAGGAGACAATGGCTCCCATGCAATAAATATAGTCACGTCAAAGGAGTAGATTATAATCCAGCGGTCCTTGGACTACCATTACGTTCATGTGAACGGTTTTCCTTCTCAATGTTATCAGCACATTGGGAAGGATCCCTAACGGTCGACTGGTTCCTTTGTCAAAGCCTATTAGATTTCTCATTTCAGGCAAAAGTGATGGCAAACCAAGCGCTTCCCAAGCAGTTGAGGAAAGGATACTCACAGAAGCCCCTTCATCTATGATGGTGCTAGCCATGACCATTCTATATATTTGAGCAATGATTCGAAATGGTACACTAGCCGGTAAACGAGGTCTGCCTAGTAGATTCCAATCGAAGGAAACAACTAGGTTTCTTGGAGGTGGGACCGAATAGATGGCCAGATATGACTCTGACGAACTTCCTTCCTGCGGAAAAGGAACAGGTAGACTACCCCCATGTTCATCAGAGTCTATGCTTACGAGGAGAATTTGAACGGTGTCGTTCTTGTTCTCTCCGGTGACTGTATCATTTGAAGATGGACCTTCTGAAGGTAAGACCGGGTCAACTGCCACCTCGACCTTTTGACTTTCATCTGGTGTGGATTCAGAGGGTTCATCTTCAATGATAGATGCTTCAGCTAACCACAATGGCGTGTCACCTGGATTTTCAACTAGTGACGGACTTGGCAAGAGTTTCTTATATCCTGGAGGAAGCCGTAACAGTGGAACCGGACAGTCGTCCAAAACACTTTTAGCCTCATCTAAGAAGGGATAACAGTGGATGGTGTGATTGCCTTCACACAGTTTACAAGGAAACTTATATTTTCCTTTTTGTCCATGGACTTCACTTTCACTATCTGATGGTGTATTCTTAACATGATCATCAGAGGTTGATGACACTGGATTGTGAAAATGAGGAGACTAGTCCCTTAAGATCTGAGGGATGCAAGGACAATCTCGATGATAGTGGTCTCCTTTGCAAATGACACATGGCGATTTAGGCCTGGATGGTGCAGTGTGTGGATTTTCACTAGATGATGCCTGGTCGCCCCTTTTCGCCTTTGGCTCCTTCTTCTTCTTCTCCTTCTTCTTCTCAGTTACTTGATTTTTGGCTTTACCAGCTTCATCAAGTGAGGAAGAAGGAGAAGAGGGTGAATTGGACGAAGTAGAAGGTTTGGGGCTAACTCTGGTGTCATTTAATTGCTGACTTGATTGTTCAGGAATCACGGTGTTCTGAACGACAGTGGTCGAGAAGATCCATACGGGCAAGCTGATTGTCAATCCTGGAAGAGACAATTTGGCCATATGGGGTGCACCAACATCTCCCCAAGAGGAGAAAGGACTAGGATTTCCTCAGAGGGGAAATCATTGGCTGGTGGACTCCATTTTTCTCAATCTAAGACCAACGTAGGAAAGGTAATGTTTATTCCGATTAAAATAAATTTTAGACGCTTTGATACAACTTGTTTTTTCAATTTTTAAGAGTCAAGAAAAAATAAAAGATGACTCTAGTCGCCTTCGATTTTTAATGAGCTTGAAGTGACAAGTGCTCAGATGGACCTTTTCCTTTAAGGAGTCTGAAAAGGAATGAAATATACTACTCTGGAAATCTAGACAGAGGGATTACCAAACCAATCACAAAACTGCAGAATAGTTTTTATGGTACGGCAGTCAATCTTCCCGAATGTTGTGTTCAATGCATTGCAATCGATAGGGCGGTAGACATGGCTTCCTATGGATAAAGGATAAAGCCTATTGTGGTCTCCCAATATATACTCGACGGTACGTGGGAGCACAAGTCCGTACTGGCACTTATCGTCTCAAAGTGGAGGAATCACCCAACCAGCAATGAAAACAACAGTTACCAGGCTTTACGACACCGAAATACATCTCTAGCCTAGACTTCTAAATGTTGTGCGTTAGGTTCCAAAGAATTTTTAGATTCATTAAATTTATTTTATAGTTGATCTTGCTTAAGAAATTTTCCTTTCAGGTTCACCGTGTGATGTAGATATACAATTCCTAAAATACAATCTAATATGATAAACAATCATTTAATATTCTTTTTGCAATGAAAATCCTAGCTACTAAAGAAAGAGATATGATATTCTTTCAACATAGAGCAGAGAGCACACACTATATGCACTGCCCTAAATCAAACCAAAAAATAGTCTAAATGCAAATGCACAAGCATGTATTTGTTTTCAGCCTTCTTAATGTGTGAATGATAAAAAGAAAGCTAAGCACAAATCCAAATTATTTTTCAAAGTGACATTACTAACAAGTTTCTTTTCAAGACAAAATGAAGACAATGATGACACTTTGCAATTTGGAATTGAAAACTTGCTTTCAACACTTGAAAAACTACTCATTCAAATCAAATACAAGAGTAACAGTGTAATCGACTATCAAGAACAACCAGATTCTCTTCTATGACTGAAAATGGCACTTGCGACACTTCCAAATCAAAAAACGACAGTTCAATTACGCTACTTCTTTGTAAAAGAGAACTGAAATGGCTCACAATACATAAAAAAATTTACAGTTCTTTGCACAATGGAGGCAGAATAATGGCAAGGAAGGGGGTTTCCAACAGAGGTATACTGACTACAGAAAGTAAAACTCCTGAATAGAGCTGAAAAGAGTGAAAAAACCAAAGTTTGGAGGCAAAATTAGCCCTTTCTGATCGACACACCTGTTACACTGGTATTCCAATATGCATCCCACCTACAACACATGGGAAGTGTGATGCATACTGATATCCTTGAAGAGAGGGTGCGATGGTACAGTGCGAGACTTTTGATCTAGTTATTGATCACAGTTTGCAGCACAGTTCAGGGATTTAGGCCGAGCAAGTGGTAATCAGTAAATAAATCACAGGGGTAGATCTAAGGAGGTTACTAGAGCCACCACAAGGGAAATTAGAGAGTTTGTAAATCAATTGTTCAGTTTATAAACAAAACCTAGAGATGGACTGAAGCAACATTGATCTACTTTTCACTTGCATAGCAAATGCAGTTCGAAGGCTAGCTAGCTTGACTTCAGGCTCCGTCTATAATTTTATAAAGCAAACTAATATAGACAAACAAACAATCTATTCGCTCCCCAGTGGAGTCGCCATTTCGTTATCGGGTAATCTACTGTCTATGCAGAGCTGCTAGTCCCACTAAGGCTGGTAGCTACCTTAGAAACAAACAAACTAAAACCACTTTCGTTTTCCTTTACGAGAAGTAGATAAGAGGGGAACAAACGAGACCAACCTCTGTCTTGCGCTTGGTTCCTTGCTTGATTCTTCTCCCTTCTGATAGATCTTTTCCATTCGCTTCCTCGTCTACCCAGCTTCAAAGAGCACCTGTTGAATCAAAGCAGCATAACACTATCCAAGAACAGAGATCTACTATCATAAACAATATAGGACCAGATATATATTGACCACACAAATGCATATATCATCAATCATACAAGAATGTGGAGGAAAACTTGAATAGCTTTATTAATAATCAAGAATAGCAAAGAGGATTACAATCAATTTTTCTGGCCCAGCATCATCCTCTCAGCAAGAAATCCCTTCTTCACCTCATGAAAAGCTTAGATCACCCAACACTATGATGTTACACCAAGAAACCAGCAGCACTTCCTTACAAGATACAAAATTCCAGCCTCTGGATCCTTGGGATGAGGGATCCATATATAGATGTTTGCAAGGGGGGTGAGTCAGCTTTTGAGATTTGATTAGTGTCCTCTCTTTGATAGTTCTTGATTCCACTTGGAGATTGATGATCTCTTACTCATCCCTGGGTGAATGCAGAGAGGCAAGTGTCACAGGAGAAGTTTCTGGAAGATTCCATGATCCGCCACCTTGTAGATTGACCCTGCCATTTGTCCACTCTCTCCCATCGCACCCCATAGAAGGGCTTTTCAGTATGCGTCGCACCTCCCGTGTGCATTTAGGTGGGATGCAGTGCACTTTGACCATGGAGCAGGTGAGATGGTCCAATTTTGACCAGTTCTGAGTAGTTTTTCATGGAGAACTTCTGGGAGATGATGTAATTAGTTGACCTTGTTCTTTTAGGGGTTGGAACAACACTTTTAGGGACTTAGGAGCCGTTGGTGTATGTACATTTATGATTGGGGTTGTAGTGCCCAAAAATGTCTATAAAAAAGGGCACAAAAATAACAATAGTGCATTTCTATGGGGCATACTAATAACAATATGGGGACAAACGAGAAAAATAATAAAAATAAGGGATACAATGACAATAGTAATGAGGGAATCACTAGTATTATAGGGGCCTAACAATATTCATTCATAAAATCGAAGAGTCATGAACACATATATCTCAAAAACAATAAAAGACATCAAAAAATTAAAAATTGTTTGTTTTTACCTCCATCATCAAAATCCTCCCCTTCTCGAAGCGGCATATCTAGATATTCGCGGAACTCAGTACCGCTGTAAGGCTAATCCTCCACTACAATTAGCTATTCTTATAGCCACGAGAAAAAGGTGGGCTTATAGGACATCTGTTGCCCCCCCATAACCCTGGGCATCAAATCACTCCAACAGACCATCCATGGGTCTCATGGCATCAACAGATCTACCTTGGTTAGCTGTTATTGGAACAGTGGCACCCATTCTAAGAAGAAGGTCACTAGCATAGATCCAAATCAAAATTGGTTCAGCTTTCCCACCTTAGCTTTTGATAGCTGGCGCTTCATGTTGATTTTAATAGCTTCTGCCCAGCTAAGGATGGTGGGTGTCATCCAGTTGATAGCGTACTCAAACTTCGACTTGCTGGTCTCATCCAACGCTTGGGACCCAGCCACTCTATTGATGGTCAATAGTAGGACTCTCAACAAAAGATCCTGAACAATCATAATCTCGACCTTGCCACTTTTGGATTTGAGAGCTTCTAGGCAATGTTCAGAAAGTGGCATAGTCACACTTGCTCCAATCAGCCTTGACCCATATAGGTTGATTGTTTCCCCTCTATGGGATAGTCCTGTGATGAAATAAATGTATGAAGTTTCCAACTCCGGCTCTTGGTCACCGATGATGAAAATTTCTCGATTCACATCCCAGAGACTGATCAGGTACCGTAGAAACTTGGGTTTGGCCCATAGACCTAGTGTAAGAAATAATTTGAAGATACCACAGTTCCTCGAGGCCTGCAAGCAATTTGGATCAACCATTATTGCAGTATCAATATACTCATTCTCACGTTCTTTCCAATCCACCATTTTTCACAATTTCTTCCTACAAAAAACCATATAATCAAGTCAATGAACATCCTTGGCGGGAAAAATTTGGGTTCAAATGACTGAATTGAGAAAAAGAACATGCAAATTCTTTGCTCATGGCATCAACATGACTATTTTAAAAATAATGGCACTGACAGCACGGTTGAAAGTTTTAGCAACCCCCGATCGACATGATTTCGTGCTTGGAAATTGCACCGACCAAGGGTAAAAAAGTTTTCCAAAAGCCCCCCATGAAATCAATATTAAAATGGAGCTTAAGGTCTTGGCTCTTACCTGCAACTGATGAATTGGCGAATGACCTCTCGGATCTCCCGCAATCTGCTCCGAAGAAATTAGGGTAGAAGTGGGTAACAAGCTTTTTAGACAAAGGTAAAATGGTAAATGGTAAAAACATAATTACTTTTGCCCCATTTTATTCATTTTTTAATGAAATATTAGGTTTTTTGAGTGTTTTTTGACCTATTTTGCCTTAGAATTGGATAATGCATTTACCTTTCTTGTGCAATGACAGGTGATGGATTGTCAATGATGGTACTAGAGTCATGTTTCACCTCTTTTCTCGACTCGTAAATATCAAATGAAAAGATCCCCAGGTATTTTTCCTTTTTTTGACTCATAAAAGAGAATAAAATGGGGGGGGTCTACTTTCAAGCTCTTTTCCGACTCTTTAAACATGAAAATATTGCCAATCTCTTAACTTTTTGAACTATTAAAAGGCTACGAAACGTCATGCACCCAGTATATGTTTACCCTATTTTCGGGCTGGGATGCACGATTTATGAAAATGGTACTCCTTGACTGAAATGGTCAAGTGGTTCTCTTTAGTATAATTTTCTACCTTTTTAGGCTCAAGAGACACAAATGTACGAAAAGGGACCATGTGGAGTTTTATTTTCCGTGTCTTTTCCAAACTATCTAAAAATGAAAAGGATACCAAGTTACACCTTTGTCAGACTTGTTAAAACATGAAAAAACATTGTATTCATCGTCATGACTAACGTGAGCTTCTCCTTCCTAGCACTCATTAAACTTACTAGGTCGGATGCGTTCGAAGGATGAACTCACAGTGCAATCATATGTTATCCCCTTCAAGCTTATGATAAAAAATAATTGGGGTACCTGCCAGAAATGGTGGGGAAAATTTTGGAAATTTGGTTAGTCGTGTCGGTAGCTCACTCTTGAACATGACACTTTCTGCTTCGTGTCAGGACAGGGTATCCTCCTTTTCATTTGACCTCCTGGGTTGCGCCGCTCATTTTTTCCTTCCATTTGATCTATGCCACGTCATCATGACCACCGATCCTATGGATCCAATAGCTGCCAAACTCCAAAATCGTGTTGCCAATATGTTTAATATTTAGTCCTTCTGTAGTTACACTTACTCCCAATTCTCTGTATCATCAAAAATCATTTGCATCCCTTTGTCTCCTGTCATTGATGTGGGATACATCATGGCCATCCTTTGACATGGTCACTTCTTATTGACTTCAGCTCGTCATCCATGAAGCTAGCCAAGAGACTCCCTTCAAGTACCTTAGACCTTGCATACCCTAATGGAAAGTTCTTCGCACTCGATGACAAGTTCACATCATTGGCTTTCGATTGAGTGACTTCACAGGTGTTCGACATTAGTTCCTTTATTCGCATTCCATGAACTATACTACCAATACCTTGAGAGCCATTGTCATTATTGGTGGTTTCTCTCACGCTTGTTAACGATTCACATAATTGATTGGTAATCAAGAGACTTCATAGCATGTTCGACCTCAACACATTCATTCACATGTTAGGATTTGTACTTTGATCAGGTCGTTTGGAGCGCAAGACCTTGGGCTAAGATTATGCAAGTCCAGCTTGCAAGGCAATTTGACATCGCTGTGTTGATATACATGTCTCTTTCAAATGGATGGTTGTGACCATACCATGAGTTGTTATATGTGATCCTTCTCATTATTGGATGGTTGTGACCATACCTTAGTTTCATTGTGATCCTTTCTACCGGATGGCTGCGCCCATACCTTGGATCGACTTACATGATCATTCTCTGAATGGTTGCATCCATACCATGATTCATGTATCATTATTCAGAGTTTTCAATGATGTATATGTATCTATGCTTGCTTGTAGGTTTTCCGATGAGGGACTCCAGTTCCCCGCTTCCACTTATAAAGCATTTCACCCCTCACTCTAGATCAGCCTTCACACTTTAGGTGGCACCTATTACACACCATTTTGTCACTATCCCTATACTCCCCATCCATGATCCTGGAGGACCTCTATAGTGTACCTGACATGCTTTCCCATCATGAAGAAACTCCCTGTATGTCCCTCTCCATGAGCAGAATAATTCCCCTTTGCATCATTTCCCAAGAATCTTCCTTCTATCCCAGTTTACAAGATCGACACTACTGACCAATTTTCTCCTTGTGCCAATTTATAGAGGTTAAAACTAACCCTCGCACTGATCCTCTTTTGGATGGTTTTTTAAATAAGGAGCTGAAGCTTCCATGTCTATAAGATTTGTAATAGAAGTCTGGTAGATGGTTGGTCCGGATAGAGCCAAGGCAATCAGTTTGGGATCCTTTCCCATATTAGGATGGAACAAACTTAAGAGATAATACCTTCTCCCATGATGAGAGGAACCATCTCCCATCCATCTAAGCTATATAGCCTCTCCCTTTCCCAAGCAAAAGCTATTTGTAGATTTTGAGAAAGTGTGAATAACCAACAAGTCATCTATAGCTTATAGCTTTCTAGTGTGTGTTTGAGGGAGAATAGTGTGACTTTGGTTTGGTTTGAGACTAGAGGGAAAGAGGCCTTAAACTTCCATTTGTTGGGGCTACCCATGAAGTGCTAGCAAAAATGTGGGAACCCATATACGTTGGGGGAGACCAACAACTTCAAGGCACTGGTTATAATCTCTTTTTGATTTATATTAATGAAACTATTGATTGATTTCCTACATGAAGCGTCATTTTACATCTTTATGGCTTAATGTTCCTTGACCTATTAAGTAGGCTAAACACAATATTGCATGATGTCACGTTTGTTGTTGTTGTTGTTTGCTTGTTTTAGGTATTCGAAGGAAGGAATAGAAGATAGCTAGAGTGAGGAAGCAGGATCATCACCAAGCGGAACAATGTTCTAAGAGGTAGGCCATCTTAGTTTTTTCTAGCTTAAGGATATTTTCCACAGATTGTTTGTTTGTGTCTAGACCTGCTCTCTTAGGCTAGAGGAATTGTTTGGGTCCGCACCGAGAATTTACCTGCACCACACTCATGCATTAAGTTATCTACATTTGATAGTGAAGAGAAAGCACACATCGTAGTAGTTAATCCCACATACCAGATGGGGATCCTATCCCAAACAATGTGAGGTCTAATTATGACTTGACATTGGGTAGACCCCCTTACTATTGAAAGTACATTTGGAACATTTGAGAGGGTGAAATATCTACATTGGAACATGTGCTTCATTTTATTCAAATTTGTGAAGTGCATTATCAATATGTTGCTTGCATACTTGTCACCCTTATGTTTGAAGGTCGTGCTAAAGAATGGTGCAAAACATTACTAGTTACATTTTACCATTCTTTTAAATAGTTCGTTAAGGAGTTACATTATGAGTTTGATAAGAATGATTGTCAAAGCTTGGTTAAAAAGATCAATGAGCTTAAAATGAAACTTGATGAATTATTGGAAGATTTTGTTGATATATTTATCCATCTTTGTTATTAATCTCCTCAAAGAGACATTGACCAGAGTCATTTGTGTGGAAATTTTCGATGGTTGGTTCATATTTCTAATGAATAGTTTAAATCTAAAATGAGTGTTGATAATCACTCATCAAATGATTTTGGTAATTTGCAAGTCACAAATCATCCAGATCTTATCTCTACTTTCACCATGCCAAATTTTGTCTCCTTTTCAAATGTAAGGCAAGGAAAATATCAAGCCTCGGAGGAGGAAATAGTCACCTCTATAATATCTCATCCTCCTTCGGCTTCATTACCCATTTAAATGATTTATTTTTCTAATAATGAAATTTATGTTATCAATAATTTAGGTAATGAAGAGGTTTTGTGTTGAAACCTAATCTTTGGGATTGGTAAAATTGCAAATATTGTAAATAAGAAAATGAGAAGGTGAAGAGACACTAGAATATGAATTTCAAGTGTCTCCCTCTCAATGTATATATCAAATTTCTCTCAATGCAAATGATTCATTCTTGGAGTCACCCAAGCTTGACCTAACATGGTACCATAGCAACAGGTCCTAATTTAGCATTTTTTTCTACTAACTCCTAACCCCTACTATCTTCCCTACCATTATCCTTTGTCCCTCTATGTTTGAATAGAGCATTATTTGTTGAATAACATCTTCATTAAATCTTCATGAACAAGTGTAAGCATGAATCCAACCCATGTTGGTTTGTTTTCTCTATATGTTGAAGATTTGATGGTCATTTCATCTCTGTGAGGTTTCAAAGTCCTGTGCATTCAAGCTTTAGATGTATCTTTGGTTCGTTGAAGAAAACAACCATATGGAATTAAAGGGAAGAATAATAAGTCCATATATCGAAATGAAGTCTCTACATATGCTGGTCAGAGAACTTGTGGTATCATATTGATTAAAGAAATGAGCTAGTGTAGTTGTGTAAGTTGGTTCATTGGTCCATTAAAATGTGTTGGTTCATCACTACATGTATGTTGGTTTGTTTGGTCTGTACGCTGGTGTGTACATTTCTTTGTGTGTTAAATTATTTGATGAGCATGGAATCGAACTTCAATGGTGCATAACCCCTACAAGTTATTTTTGGTATGTCATATTTATAACACATATGGTTCATTGAAGAATTGATTACGATATGTGCATTGAGTTCCTTTTGAAGGTTTTATGGTATATAGTAATTGATGGTCAATTTATATATTGGATGGAATATGATATATGTGTTGAGGAATAGGTTGGCATCATATATGTGTTGTGATGGTAAATGGTTCTTGTATATTCATTGGTAAATGGTAAATGGTTGGTAAATGATTCATATTATTATATGTAGTGTTGGGGTTAAATTACATATATGCAATGTTGAAATGGTTTTAAATTCCTTGCTATATATTAAAACCATTCATATATATATTCGAATATATGTTGGTTTATTTTGATTAAATTTTGAAGAGATACATGTATGATGAGTCTTTGTTAAGAGAATTTGTTAGCAAGAATTTTATCTATTCAAGGTCCAGTCTAGAAGTTTTGTAAAAAATGAATTCTCTTATTTCTATAGTTGGAGTAGTTATCACCGGAAAAGAGAACTACCATGAGTGGTTAGAATCATAAATAATACCCTCATTTTCAATGCGCTGTGGAAACGAGTTTGTGAAGGAGAAGGTGGCAATCCTCCTGAAAATCCCACTTCAAACAAAGAGCTCTCGATATGGGAGAATAAGAACATCAAGGCCCGTTCCTTAATTGTAGCATCAGTCAATGAATAGGTGAGTCATCATATTGCATCATTTAAAAATTCCTTTGAAACTTTAAAGAAGTTGAAGTACTTATATGAATCACACTCTAATCTTGAAGTGGTCCAGTTTATGATCAAATTGTTCAATATTGAATTAAAAGATTATTATCTCCTTGCCTTAGCCTCTTAATTCATAGATATTATGTGTTATATAGAGGCTATCATAGTTAAAATATATTTTCCTATCACAAATTTCATCAAGGAACTATATCCCACTCATTCTATTTATCTTCAATCATTACAAGCCAGTGACAAACTTAAGGAGAATTTTTTTGACTCTCTTGTGGAGAAGATTGTTGAAAGAGAGAAATATTTTGGGAAGAAGAAGAAATATACTTAATCTTCTGAAGACGCTATGTGTCTTGCATAGAAATAGAATAATCAAGCACAAGATTCTTCAAGAGGAAGAGGTGGTAGAAGAGGACTTGGAAAGAATAATAATAGAGGTAGGGGGGCAGACATTACCTAATCCAAATTGGATCCATAAAGAACTGTCCAGGAACCATGACTGTATCAGGTTGGGATAAATCTCTAAAGAATTCAAAAATAGTGATCAAAAACACCCTGAACCAGTGGCAATGGTAGCCAGCGTGGAACGATGAGGACCATAGTCAAAGCATGATGACCGAGGCCCTTGGAGACTCCACGGGAGGCCGAGTTAGCCCCTGGGAGCCTCGGATCAGGAAACAAAGGTGATTTTTGATGCACGATTAGCGCTAATCACACATCGCTTGGTGAACGAGGCCGAAATGGGGGAAGCCCAAGCTCTCGGATGCAAGGGGAGTTGGAGAACCACGGGCAAAAAAAAAGGCCAAAAGTGCTAGAGGACAAAGGCAGGACCCGTGCTCTGGAAAATGATGGCATTGATTGGGGTTCCCTCAAACGGTAAGAAGTTTTGGATGGAAGCAGAGTAATCCCACTCAATGATCGATGCATGGCAAGCAGAGGTGAGATAAAACTACCATTAATCGCGTGCTAACAGTGGAGCAAGTCAACCATGTGAAATGTGCGTATGGCATCGGATCTAGAGGCCCCAGATCTAATGGCCGAGATTGCGACCGATGGGGAAAGTGGAATTGACAAAGCAATAAGCCGTGATTTGTAAATATTTGAGGTCCTCTTGACCACCATGGTGGAGAAAGACTTCATCCATGATGTGACTGAAGAAATGAATCGACGAAGCAAGCTGGCACCATTTAGAGGAGGACATGTGGCCACTCCCTGAGCGCTAATGATGACATCGAACAGGGAACTCCAAGCGCAGTTGTAGAAGGTGAATCGATGATGCGACAGAGGAACCGAACAGTCTTGTAACGAATGGCTAAAAGCCATGAACAAAGACAGAATACACAGTTAGTCAGTCAAGAGAGAATCCCGAGAGGAGGACGGAACACACAGAGAAAAAGATAGTGAAGTAGAAGCAATAGAAGAGAGAGGGCCGAGCTGACCAAAGGTAGTGTTGAGCACCAGAGGCTTGAGAGATCCAAGCCATCCCAGAGAGGATCTATCTAGACTGAGCACCACATTGGGCTCTTTCTAGTGTAGACTTGAAGGTCACAGAGCTGGTAGGAAAAACAAGTTTGTGCACTCTAGTGGCTTGGGGAATCCAAGAACCACCCTACCAAGCAAAACCTGCTTCAGGAGAACTCACATTGAGTCCTTGCATTATAATTCTCTGCTTAAGACACAATAAAACAAGGCAACCACTGAAAGTTGGATCGGAGATGTAGCCGTGGAGAATAGGGTGAACTCCTTATTAATTTCTTGTGTCGTTGTGTTTTCTTACTGTATTTATCTACTGTCTTTCCATTTAAATGTCTGTGTATTAGCAATCTGATTGATCCGTTGCTTAAATAACATATAACACACATCAGCACATGAGTCTATAATACCTTTATTCAATAAATCTTTAACTGAGGTCACTCATAAGGTGATTATCAGATCAAGTTGTATCAGAGCTCAGGGCTGTAAGGTTAGACAAGCTTGTGTTGGTTTAGCTGTGAATTCTCGCTAGATCAAAGCTCAAATTAGGAGAAGGAGAGTTGGTGGAAACTAATCCTGAAATTTGGAGAGTCTATCCTCGGAAGGCAATGTCAGAGAAAGGTTTTGTGGGGCTAGACCCTCAATTCATAGAAAGTTTCCTAGCTATAAAGTCTATGGTAGAAGAAATGTATAGGAACTTCAGAAAGCATAAGGTTGAAGATTCATCAGGCTCTAAACAAGATAAAGAAGAAGATGAGTCTCACTTCCATGACCACTCCAAAGGAAAGGGGAAAGAGGAAATCTTTCTCACATCTCCTAATAGCCCTGTGCATAATAAGAAAGCATCTTTGATTAAGCTAGATGTTAAATTTGATTTGCCTATGTATGATGGAGAGCTAAATGTTGAAAAGTTGGACAATTGGATTAGACAAATTGATGTGTATTGCAGGGTACAGAACATAGACTCAGACAAGAGTAGGATTCACTTGGAAAGCCTACGCATAGGAGGCACTACCTTGGTTTGGTGGGAAGGCAGAACCCAAGCTGATATGAAAAGAAATGGTAAGACCATCTTTGTCTGGAGTGAATTTGTTGCTGCAATTAAAAAGCAGTTCTATCCATTGGCCTACATGCAATAGGCCATGATGAGTTGGCAAACTCTTTGAGAGCTGAAAGGGAAAAGTGTGCAAGGGTATACTCAAGAATTCATAAAGAAAGCGTTGATGTTGGGTATCTCACTAGACTCACCAGAGACTCTTTTGAAGTACATTAGTGGTATACACAGCTACATGAGGCATACCATCCTCATGTTTAATCCCACTAGTATAGATGAGGTATCTGTACAAGCTACTCATCTAGAAGTTAGAGGAAAGAATGGAAATCCAGACATTGGGGGACCATCCCAACCCACTATAAGCAAGAGCAAGGAGAAAAGAAAGCAGAAGTGGAAAGAAAGGAAGGCTAACACTGCATAGAAAAGTAAAGCTTCATGCACTCACTATAAAAAGGATGTGCATGATGATGAGAATTTTTGGATTCCGCATCCAGAGCTGAGACCTAAGAAGTCCGAGGGCAAGAAGAATAAGGCTGCTACAGCTATTCAGAAAGATTTGGGATCAGAATCAGGAAATGAAACAACTATAGCAGCTACAGGTATAAAAGGTAAGAATTTTGAAGCATCTACTAGTAATTCTGCTCAATCTGTTATTGATGAAGAGAATGAGAGGAAAAGACATGAGCTTTTCCATATTCGAGTTATTTCCAAAAATCAAAAGATTGATACTTTGTTTGATAGTGGTTCACAAGTAAATCTAATTTCTGAAGCAATTGTAAAGAAATTGGGATTAGCAACTACACCTCACAAGAAACCATACTCATTAGGATGTTTGAATGATAAAGCACAACTACAAGTGACTAGACAGTGCAAACTCAAGTTTTCTTTTGGGTCAGTATTTGTAGATGAGGTTGAGTTAGACATAATTCCTTTGGATATATGTGGAATTGTTTTAGGAAGTACTTACTTGTATGATAGAAAGGCTATTTTCTATAGAGATGAGAACAAGTATGTACTTGTTAAAGATGGAATCGAATACTTTGTAAGAGCTCATAAGCTCAATAATAATTATACTATCATAAACTCGGGGAAGATGAAAAGAATGATAAATTCATGCAAACAATTCTTACTGATGGTTGTAAAGGAAAAGAAACCTGATAAAACCAATGTATTTGAGGGTTGTAATGCTGAACATCAAGCTGATATAGAAAAGGTTGTTTCAGAGTATGATTTCTTGTTTCAAGAACCTAAAGGTTTGCCACCCAAAAAGGGAATACTACATGATATTATTTTGCAGCAAGATGTTCCATTGCCTAACGTTGGGATGTACAGGTTGTATTCTTTAGAGAATGATGAAATCAAGAAGCAGGTGTAGGAGTTGCTCAAGAAAGGGTTTGTCAGGCCTACCACATCACCATGTGGGTAACCAATCGTTTTGGTGAGAAAGAAAGATGGCTCATGGAGAATGTGCATTGATTACCGAGCACTGAATAAGGCAACAATCAAAATCGTTATTCCCTTCCTCACATAGATGATCTTTTAGATCAATTAAAGGAAGTTGTTTATTTCACCAAGCTGGATTTGCAAAGTGGATACCATCAGGTCAAAGCTGCAGAGCAAGATGCATGGAAGACTGCCTTGAAAACAAAGCAAGGATTGTATGAATGGTTGGTTATGCATTTTGGCTTAACTAATGCTCGTGCTAATTTCATGAGATTAATGAATGATGTACTCAAACCTTTTCTTGATGATTTTGTTATTGTGTATCTAGATGACATTCTGATCTTTAGTAAAACATGGGAAGAAATTTAAAGCATGTTAAGCAAACATTAGATGTTTTGAAAAGAGAAAAAATTTATGTTAAACTATCAAAATATGAATTTGGAAAAACATCTCTAAACTACTCGGGTCATATAGTAGGGGGAGGTGAATTGAAAATAGATCCCTCTAAAGTAGCAGTCATTATGAACTAGCCTAAACCCAGGACTGTTATATAAGTGACAATCTTCTTAGGAGTAGCACAATATTGGAGGAAGTTCATTTCTAACTTTTACTCAATTGCAACTCTCTTACATGCTTTAACAGGATTGAATAAGGTGTTTCAATGGGGAGGCAAACATCAAAAATCCTTCGACACCTTGAGAAAAAAAGATTAGTACAGCACCTGTACTAGCATTGCCAGATCTGCAAAGACCATTTGAGATCCAAACTGATGCCAGTGACTATGCCATGCGAGCAATGTTGACATAGCATGGTAAACCCATATGTTATCATTGCGAGACTTTTAATCCTGCAGTAGTTAACTATCCTACATATGATAAAGAATTGTATGCATTAATTCAGAGTGTGAAAAAGTGGAAACATTACTTAATGGGCAAAGAGAGAGTAATGCATATTGATCATCAACCACTTCAATATCTACACTCCCAAACTAAGTTGCAGCAATCAAGACATTACAGATGGATGGGTTTTCTACAATAGTTTCATTTAGTCATCAGATATAAAAAGGGCATACATAACAAGGTTGCAAACATGTTATCTAGACCCATTATAAATGCATCTACCATACTTAAGCATAATTATGTACTAGATGAAATCTACATTGAACAATATGATCAGGATATAGACTTTGAAGATGTATATGAAACTTTGAGTCAAGGCAAAAGGGTAGAAGTATCAGACTATCATATGAAGGACTGACTCTTATATCATTGTGGGAAACTCTACATTCCACAAACTGAGAGAGTAAATATAATTAGGGAAGCACACACTTCTCTAATATAAAGTCACTTTGGGGTAAGTAAAACAGTTGGACAGCTACAAAGATTCTTCTATTAGCCAAAAATGAATGAGATAGTTTCTAAATATGTAAGAGGGTGTGCTATGTGTGCTAAAAGTAAGCCCAGTAACAGAAAAATAGGCTTGCACACTCCATTGCACGTTCCTTATCACCCTTGGGAAAGTGTTTCCATGGATTTTGTTGGAGGACTGTCTAAATCTAGGAAAGGTCATGACTATCTATATGTTGTTGTGGATAGGTTCAGAAAAATCTGTATTTTAATACCTTGTAGTAAACAGATTACAGCTGAACAAACTGCAAAATTATTCTTTGAACATGTATGGGTTCATTTTGGATTACCCACTTCCATTGTATATGATCGAGACACCTGATTTGTGTGGAAGTTTTGGTCGAGTCAGTGGGCACTGATGGACACCAAATTGAAGAAAAGCACAACTTTTCATCCACAAACAGATGGCTAGATAGAAGTAGTAAACAGGACAGTGATCCAGTTACTGAGAGGATATTGCAGCAAACATCCTAAGCTTTAGGATGAACACTTGTGTTATGTGCAACATGCTTACAACAAAGAAAAACACTCTTCTATATAGATATCTCCTTTTGAGACCTGTTTTTGTTTCACACCAAGGTATCCTTTGGATTTTTTTTTGGTAAAGATACCATGATGGACACAGTGATGTGGACAAGGTAACTAGGTTCATTGAACAGATCTAGGAGATCCACTAGGCAGTACAGGAATAGCTGGAAAAGAGCCAAGCCAAGTACAAGGCTAGGCATGACAAGCATTGGATGGAGCATAGTTTTCAAGTTGGAGACCAAGTTTGGCTGTATATCAGTAAGGTCAGGATGCAAGGTGAAGGTAAAAAGCTAAAGCCTATCAGGTATGTCCACTTTAGGATACCTGAGAAGATTGGTGAAAATTCTTTTCACCTTGATTTACCAACTTACAAGCACATCTACTCAGTTGCAAATGCAGATTGCTTGAGATTGTTTGAACCTTCAATGATTGAGGACCCTGAAGAGCAGAGTCACTTGCCTTCTATTGATGACCTGCTACCTAAAAATCTTAATGAATTGCATAAACACATAGTGTTGGACAAGAAGGTGACGACGATGCGCAGGGGAGATGTTGAGTACCTTAGGATTGGGCTCAAAGGTTCGAAGCCAAGTGGTGAAAAGTCGATTAAGATTGGACAAGTGAGACATCAATACCCTCACTTAGTCGATGCTTGAAAACCAACTTTTGTTGGCCCAAAAGCTTTTTCAGTGGGAAGGCCATGATCCAAATTGGATCCATAAATAACTATCCAAGAACCATGACTGTATTAGGTCAAGATAAATCTCTAAAGAATTCCAAAACAAAGATCAAACACCCTAAACCAGTGGAAATGGCAACCAACGTGGAACAACAAGGACCTCGGTCAAAGCGCACTGACCAAGGCCCATGGAGACAATGCGGGAGGCCAAATTAGCCCCAGATTGGGAAACAAAGGTTATTTTTGATGTGCGATTAGCACTAATCGCGCATCACTGGGTGAACAGGACCGAAACGGGGGAAGCTCAAGCACTTAGACGCAAGGGGGGCCAGAGAACTGTGGGTGAAAAAAAAGCGAAAAGCGCTAAAGGAAAAAGGTGGGACCCATGCTCTAGAAACCGATGGTATTGATCAGGGCGCCCTCAAATGGTAAGCAGTTTTGGATGGAAGCGAAGCGATCCCACTCAATGATCAATGTGTGGCAAGTATAGGTGAGAGAAAACTGCCACTAATCACGCACTAATGGTCGAGCAAGTCAACCATGTGAAACATGCGTATGGCGTCGGATCTGGAGGCCCTAGATATAATGGCTGAGATTGCACCTGATAGCGGAAGTGGAATCGACGAAGGAATAAGCTATGATTTGTAAATATTTAAGGTCCATTTGACCACCATAGTGGGGAAATACTTCATCCACAATGTAACTGAAGAAACGAACCAACGAAGCAAGCTGGTGTTGTTTAGAGGAGGACATGTGGCCACTCTGTTGATAGAGGGAATTACTCCCCTAGGGCTTTTTGGGTTGAAACCCTAGTAGACTGAAAGTTATCTATTCAAAGAAACATACATTAATACAACCATTATGCTATAGTAAGCAAATTCTATGATAAGGGTACGTACCTTTGGTCCTACGTTTGAGAAGGCCTTTAGGGTCCAAACCCTTCTTGGAGTTCCCTTCTTCTCTTTTGTCCTGCAAACAACCAATTCAAAGAACACAACAGTACATGGACAAAACTTATGAAGAAACCATCTTCATGTTATAAAGAAAGGTAGTTAGTTATGAAATCCAAACAACCATTTACATATGAATTCTAAACATGACTATCATTAACATAAAGAAGATTCATTTTGGGAACCAAGACACGTGTTTCTTTTATTATAGACAAATAAAGTAAATAAAAAGGAATATGTTCACCTGAACCACCTTCAGCAGGCTCCAAGCAAAGCTTCCTTCCGGATCTGTTCCAGCCTCAAGCCTCTAACAAAACTCCTTCCATGCCTCTCTCCATGATGTCATAAATGGTGGATGAACATCAACACACAAGGAAACAAAGGTTTCCTGTACAAAATGGGGGAAGTGCAGAAGGCACAAGGGACTTCAGACCTGGTCAAGGGAAAAATCTCAGCATAATAACCTTTCTCTCTATTCTCTCCTCCTTTAGGCCTTCCCTTTGAGGTCTTTTTATACCATCTCCAAAGTAGTTTTTTAGTTAGGAGTTCGTTGGGAACAATTGGGCCACGGGCACTAACAGGTGATCAGCAGGTAAAACCCGCGATCTCCGCCCGAAAATGAGGAGTTTTATATTTTTTTAAGTGTTTTAATACATACACATGGGTTGGCTATACACATACCCACGTATACACGCGTTTAACTCAGGGCAATGTTGCGTATAAGGGATAAAACACTGTTTTTTAAATTTTAGGACTAGGTCTGGAAAGAGGGGTTGCCCTAGGCCATGAGTACAGCATCACAAACCATAAGAGTGAGATTTGGAGCTATAACAGATGCCCCCTAATATATGAGGTCAGAAGGGGTACATGATGGCCGAAATATATTATGCGAGTACATGGAAAGGAAGTCTATCAAAAACCGAGGAGGACTTCACCAGAATTCAGCTTGCCAAGCCACCAAAGGAGATCAGAAAGAAACACTGTCTAAGGCGGGCATATGCATGCTCAGAAAAAGTGAAGCATGTCTGCATATCAAGTACAAGCGGATCCACTAAGTAGACAAGTATAAATAACTGAAAAATACATAATGGATCATCAGATCATAATGAACAAGTACATGTTTGAATATCACATATAAGACTGTCAATGATGTTGAAAGATGGAACGGATCACTGATATCAAAGACTGATCCCAAACAGGTACCAACTGAACATGATGGAATAGGATGGTACTACACTGCAAACTCAGGTGCCAGCATATAGAATGTCGCCATGACTGACTGCAACATATAAAGTGGAGTGGTATCAAGAAGCAGCAACAGGAGCAACTGTCAAGTGAACCAATGAATGCTGATACAACCTGAGGTCTTCACCGACCGCCGTGGTACATTTCTACAGCATGGGAATAAATGATCTGAAGTCGACCATTTGAGAAATCATTTGATTACCGGTCATTAATGTATACCGTTAACAAATGCGAGACTACTCACCGATAATGATAATGAGCATCAAGGTACCCAGTACAATCTAACAAGTGTGAATAGATGAGATGGAGTCAAACACCGGTAAGAATCTACCGATCAGGAGACAATGATGGTTTCCCACTGTCGATAGCGAAGGATCTGCCACTAATGACTGCAAACCCCAAGGTATTGCCAAATGGACTCTAGATCTTGGCCCCAGAGCAATGAGTCAGAGTCGATAGGGAAAGATCCGCTAGAAGGAAGGCATTAAGGCATCCTTCATCAATCTAGCGCAAGTGTAACCCGTAGGCCAATAATGTGGAAGGAATCGGACGAAAAAGATGTAGTAACCCAACCGAAGTACGTTTCCAGCATACACAAGATGTGGCTAGCGCACGGCAGAAACCCTCTGAACCAACCAATAATGAAAGCTGACACAGAGGCGAGGTATCCACCAATAGGGTCAAATGGAAACCAAGGTACTGCACGAATCCCAATGTGTGACAATGTAAGCTGATGTCAAACACAAGGGAAACCACTCAGTCAAAGACCCATGATGTTGATCGATGCTGAGCACAAGGTAACCTATCAATAATGAAAATAGGGCCAGGGTGCAGCTCTAGGCCTGTCCTCAGAGCAAGATGTCGTCGTCGATAAGGACAAGACCCGCCAGCAAGAAGTCAATGGGGACCTTCTCAAACCGGCACGAGTAAAGGACCAATATAACTGATGTGATGATAGACATGACACTGACAACCAGGGATGGCCGACTGAAAAATGAGTCAAGAGACACCGCAGAGAGGCCGACTCAGGCTAACTTCCCTTGAACAAAAGCACGACTCAATGTGACTATGTGGCAGCATATGATGACTCTGTATAAGTTCGCCATGCAGGAGGCACGAACGAACCCTCCATATGATTGGAAGAGATAACCAATCGGTGGAGAACTGACTCAACAAAAAGGTTATGGCGTACCTAAGTCAAACTAAATCCCACCCATGCGGAGGAGACTTTGCTTTGAGTGCTTTGTTCAAGGGCGACACAACTGACTCTAGCTTCCAACAATAAATGGAAATAATGTTCCCTTCCCGCTCTTTTTGGAATATTTAATTTTTTTGTCTTTTTCTGTTAAGCCGGAAAAATAATAAAAGAATGCTATGGTACAGTGGAAAGAATGAGTGTCGGTGAAACAGATGATCTAGTTCCTGGGAAAGGAACGTTCCTATGCTCAATGCAGGGAGGTGAAAATTGGTCAGTGACACTCAAAGGTATGTTCCTTCCACGGGTCAAGGTGTGTCAAGCTACAGAAGTCAAGGGTATGCAAGGTTGATTTTGCAGATGTCATGGTCAAAAGTTGGCTTAAACACGAGTCCAAGTGAAGCCGGCTCTAGGCCAAAAGGTGCAAGTGGTCAACATGCAATGAAGTAGTACAACTCAACACAAAGGAGCCTCTAGGGTATATGGCCAGAACAAAGCGGAGAAGCTAAGAGGAATGAGTCTTCAACGCATAAGTCATGGCGGGACTACAGAGGACTCCCGAGCCTACTCAAAACGGAGCAGCATGGGCAACAAACGTCAGTGAGGTGCTAACTAGGATGCCCATGTAAAGGATGGCTTTACCATCGTGTCATGATTTAAAGAATCGGCGAGTGAAAATGGCTGACGAACCATAACACGATGGGATCGATCGTCTGGCAGATGTATCGGTAAAATGGAGGCTAGTATGCATAATGCAACGGAAAAATGGTGTCCCTAACCTATATGCCAGTGGGAACACGATACCTGCCATGACGGGTCAGCAGTCATGGAACCGTCTCGAAATTGAAAATCGTCCAAAATGTCTTGAAAAACAGACCAATCTCGACATTCCAAGCTCCCAAGTTAAAATTCACATGAGGCCAAACAAAATAAAATTTTGAAAAAATTTTGCATTTTCAAAACTTAAAAAAAGCATTTTGGACTCACCATTTTTACCATTTGAGTTTGAGAGCAAAATATTTGGAGCAAAAGGAGCAAACTTCCCACAGCCAGATTCCACCGTTCAAATTCGTCGAAAACCTCTAGGTAACTCTTATACTTAGCTTGCAATTGATTGTGACAAGTTTTAGGATTTTTGATTGAGTTTTCACCATTGAACTTTTGTCCAAAATTTCCTCACGGCGTATACGTGGGTTGGTAATATCGAACCCGCATACACGCAGGCCCTATACGCGATTGTGTGCACAGGAACCCGCGTATACGCCGCGAACCATTTTAAACGAAAACTAATGGCTTTGAATCAATTTTTTCTCAAGATTCCTGTCACGTGGCGTGAAAGAGAGCACGCAGCGGTAGACAATGAAGTTATGAACAATCTAGAAGCATTAGATGCCCTACGGGGATGCGGTTTGCTTAAACTTTTCAAATTGCCAAATATGAAAGCGAACACGCGTCTGCGTGAGATGCTCATTGATTATTGGGATGTCGATGAGGAAGCTTTTATGATCGATCAGATGCCGCTTAGGGTAGAAGTGGAGGATATTTATTTTATCACGGGCCTTTCCCGAAGGGGAGAGGTAGTACAGTCCCGGGGCAGGACATGGAGTGCCCTCTCGATAGAGGATTACGTACAAATATACTGCCCAGGACATCCCAAAAAGGTTGGGAGCTAGATTTCAATCACACATGTGGCGAGTTTATCACTTCGGATAATCCTGTTTACCATGGCTCGGGTGAACGGATCATCCTCTCTGCATAAGGCGTCATGGCAAAACATGAGCGTGGCAGTTGACTGTCTCACTACTATGTTTGATTGGTGTACTCCTCTTCCAGACATCATGAAGAGCCAGCTCACTTCTATCAGGAGGGGTCAGACTAAAAACTTTGGATATGGGAGCATCTTGTGTACTTTCTTTTTCGAGAATATTCCCGCACTCCGCCCCAGGGTAGTTGTTTCCATCAGCACCCCATGCGATCCACGCATGGGACGGTGGGCTGATCTGATGAAACGTCTGGGGGGTGGGGAGGTCCCAAGGACTGCTTTCGATGATGACTTCTTCACCTGGTGGGATCAGCAGATCATCGCCATGGAGGAATACCCCTATGCTGGGCTGGATTTCCGAGGAGATCCTGATCTAGTGTTACCACCGAATGCAGCATGGGGCGAGATTGGTAAGATTTTTTGATTTTATGATTTTTTGGATTTTTCAAATAAATGAATTTTGAAAAATATTTTTGATGGGATCCAAATGACTGATATGGTGATCACGTTCCAGACATCGGGCTGGTACGACCAGATGGATTCTCGCAGCATGGACGGAGCGGCCGAGGAGCCGAAGAGGCGGCTGCTGATACAGAACGGGATCTGAACAACGTCCAGCGACACTTGGCGAGGTTGAGCTACCAAGTACCGATGGCCATCATAGAGGACCTTCCTGAGGATATGCAGCGTCATGTGGTTGGCATGCCACGTGACTGGGTTCGCATCTTTCGGCGCGTGGCCAATGCTATGGTGACATACTTAGACGTTCATCCCGAGCCGAGGCATGAGATATGCCGGACATGATTATGGGCATTTTAGTCGCAATTTTTTATATTTTTTGGACATACATATGTACACTCGAGATGTTTTACAATATATCTATATATATATATATATATATATATACAGTTTGACATTTTGATGCTTGATTTTATTGTGATGAATGATTAATATGCCAGTCTAATGCTTGATTAGCGATAGAATCAGCTAACCAATTATGAGATCTTGGAATATGCAAATAATTAATATGAGTAAATGATCTTTGCAACAACCTCACCCTTAAATACTAGCGATATAAAGATGGATCCCGTACCTGATAAATGTTATTTAATTGAGACACTATCAATTGAGAATCAAGATATACTACCAACGAGTCGATCCCATGAGAGATTGCCTCGGATAATAAATTAATAACAGCAGTATACTCGGCCATATTGTTTGAAGCAGGACCGATGCACACACCTCTTGATACCAACAATTGACCAGTTGGATAATAGAGTACCCAAGCTACAGAAGCAAGATTCCGAGTGTGGCGACTAGCACCATCGGCGAACCCAAAATAGACCAAATCATTCATCAACACCTGCCAAAGCAGACCAAAAAGTGCTGATATCAGAAAAAATCTCGATGATATATGTACAAATATACATAAAATACAAAGAAGCGATTGCCTGGTCAAAACTAAGCAAAGTACTTCTTTAGGTAGAGCCTATTTCGGGGCTCCGCCAGCTTGTTTCCCTCGAAATCAATTAACTCATACGATCCTTTTTCTAAAACTTGTTTAATAATGAAAGGATCGTACCACATAGGCTTAAATTTGCCTGCCCCCAAGGCGTCCTTATCTTGGTCATAGACCAGGACAAGGTCACCTTCAGAAAAGACTCGAGGACGAACATACTTATCATACTGTGTTTTAACCCTTTTCTTATGGGCCTCATTCATCGTGGCGGCATCTCGACGCTGCTCATCGAGATGTTCCAAGTGAACTAGGCGTTCTTCGAGACTCGAAGTCTCAGGAAGAAACTCAACATCCAACTTAAGAGATGGAATTTGACATTCGACCGGAAAGATAGATTCCATCCCATAAACCAACTGAAAAGGAGTAAAACCAGTAGCTGTTTTGACGGAGGTTCGGTATGCCCAAAGAGCCGAATACAACATAATGTGCCAATTGGACCGATTTTTATCAATTGTCCATTGGAGTATCGTCTTAAGAGTTTTATTGACTGCCTCGACCTATCCATTGGCCTGAGGATAATAAGGGGACGAATGCTCTTGACGGAAACCTAATTTAAGAGCCAATTCGGACATTAGTTGATTCTAGAAATGACTGCCATGGTCAGTGACAATCTCTTTTGGGATACCAAATCTTGAGATAACCTGATTGAAAAGAAACAAAGCTGCCATGTCACTATCATTCTTATAAGTAGGCATGGCCTCGGCCCACTTCGTAAATTAGTCTATAGCCACGATAATGTACTTGTGATTCGCCGCTGAAGGCAGATTACAAGTTGTAAAATCAATACCCCACTTAGTAAAGGGACCGATGGTGACAACAGGAAAAAGGGGAGCTGGATGCGCGTGCATCTTCCAAGTAAAAATTTGACACAGGTGACAGTGTTTGACCGCTTCTACATAGTCTTTAAAGAGTGAAGGCCAAAAATAGCCAGCACGTAAGATGCGCTGGGCTGTAGCAAGCCCTGATAGATGACCACCACAAGCTCCACTGTGGCAGTCATTGAGCACAGACTCTGCTTCCTCTAAGGTTAAACAGCGCCGAAGGATTGAATCAACCCCTCGACGATATAATGTGTCACCAATGATAACATAGTTTTTAGCCAGGTGACGTAATTTTCGACGTTCATCCTTGGAGAAAGTAGAGGGAAACTTCGAAGTCTGGAGATAGACAATGATATCTCCATACCAAGGGTCAAGTGAAGAGATGAGGAATAAATGTTCGTCGGGAAAACTTTCCTCATAAACAGTATCCTCTCCACAAGGAAGCTCAGAAATTAGCTCCGCGAAAACCATGGATTTCTTAGATTTGGCAGACAAGAACTCGAGATCGAATTCTTGCAAAATGACTATCCATCTATTATATTTGCCCCCAATCACTCGCCTACTGAGGACAAATTGAAATGGATTGACCGCCGCTAAGACAAAAGTTTTGTGTAGCAAAATATAATGACGGAGCCTCTGGATAGCGTGAACAGCTGCCAAGGCCAACTTCTCAACCGGAGAATAGTGAAGTTTAGGACCTATTAAGCCTTGGCTCAAATAATAAATCACGTGCCCGGTGAGAGCATCGTCTTCCTGAATGAGAACCATACCAATGGTTGATTCTACTGCAGCGAGATATAAAAGGAAGTCTCTACCATAATCTGAGGGACTCAAAAGCGGGGCAGAGACTAATGCCCTTTTCAAAGCATCAAACGACCATTGCGCAAAGTCGTCCCATACAAATGGAACTCCCTTTCGTAGCAAATGCATGAACCCTTTAGTGATCTCAGCATATTTTGCTATAAATCGTCTTAAGAAATTAGCCTTCCTTTGAAGACTTTGAAGTTGTCGAATTGAGGACGGGGGAGGAAACTGAACTATTGCCTCAACCTTGAAGGGATCAACCCGAATCCCTTCATTAGACACAATGAACCCTAACAACCGACTGGATGTAACCGCGAAAAACGCACTTGTTGGGATTCAACCAGATTTTATAAAAACGACAACGTTCAAAAACCAATCGAAGATGACTAGGATGATCAGTTCTCTTTCGAGAACGAGCAGCGAGATCATCCAAGTATGCCTCGATGACATGTTTGATGTCGTGGAAATCATATGACATGGCCCGCTGAAAAATGGCTCCAGCATTTTTAAGACCAAAAGGCATCTTTATATATGCAAAGGTACCCCAGGGACATATAAAAGCTGTCTTATGTTGATCTTCAGGACAGATAGAGATTTGATTATAACCCGAAAAACCATCCATGAAGGAAAAAATTTCATTACCCGTACACTCGTCGATAATCTGATCAATGAATGGCGTGGGGTAATTATCTTTCGGACAAGCCTTGTTTAGGTCCCTAAAATCGATGCATACTTGGATTGTTCCTTGTTTTTTGTCCACAGGGACTGGATTAGAAACCCAGTCAGTAAGAGGAACAGGGTATATAAAACCGCCCTTAGCAGCTTCTCAACCTCAGCTTTGATAGCTGCTGCTTTCCCAGGGTTAACCGGCCGAAGCCTTTGACGAACCAGTTTCGCGTTTTCATACGTCTTGATCTCATGTTGAACAATAGAAGGATCAATGCCAGGGATTTCCTCATAAGACCAAGCAAATACATCACGATATTCCTTAAAAAGGTCGGTGTAGATTTGAATTTCTTCAGGGGAACACTCAATTCCGATGAAGATATTCTCGATGACATTAGGGTCCCTAGAGATGTTTATAGGTATCGTTTTTGAAATTACCAACATATTACCTTCGACACGAATGTGTGCTGGAGCCAAAGGGTTTGACACTGTACAAAGATCACTAGTGAAGAGCTCGGAGAATCTAGATTCTATTTCCTGCAATGGAGGAAGAAAGTATGAACGATGGTGTAAGTCTTCCCAAGGTCGATCTATACCCATCATTAATTCAAGGATTGCTTCTTCAAAAGGTAGAACCAAATCTAAGCAGTCCAAGGCAGAGGTACAATAAAGGCTCCAAGCCGGGGCCACATGACCATCTAACTCCTCTTCGGAAAAAGGAGTAGAGTGGTTGTCTGCAGAGTCTACGATAGACTGATATCTAAGCTCAGCTACAGATATAGGGAATGCCATTCCATTCACTTGTGCTTCAACTAATGTGGTCGTAGGTGAAGGCAAGGTCCAAGGGTTTGAAAAATAACGAGTTCGAAAGAACTCTTCTCAAGGAGACTCCTTAGATGATGAAATAGCATTGATTTTAGCGAAAGGAGAGGGAAGATTAATTGTACCCATCAATGAGGAATACATCCCTGCTCCTAAATTCTCAGTTGGCGGGCGAGGGTTATCCACCAAAGGGACAGTAGAGTCAGAGCTTGCTTGAGGATCGACTAGACAATAGTCCAATTGATCAACCTTAACTATTCTCCCCTCATGAGGAAAGCAAATGACACGAAACAGAGTCGAAACGACAGCATCCATCTTGTATACCCAGTTCCTTCCTAATAGGAGATTATAGTCTAGGTTAGCGTCTATGACCTCTACTTCAATATTGACGACCTTTCCCCCAACACATATAGGAAAGGCCGGGATAATCCCATGCGGCTTACGAGAATGACCATCAAATGCAGTCAAAATGGTGGGTGAAGGAACAGCCGAGGGTGATCCAATAGCCTTCCAGCATGACATCGACATAATGCATGTGGAAGCTCCTTCATCTATCACGGTGCGAAAAATATTGATTTTTCAGTATGTAGACTTTATTTGGAAAGCCATATGATGAGGGAGTCGCTTTTTGACATTTAACATGTCAAAAGTGAGCACTAAAGAGTTAGCTGGATCGACTGCTCCAATTGCAGAGAGTAAAGCACTTCTCTGAGCCAGACATGACTGGAGAACCTCTAAAGCGGACATGGCGCACGGACTCTGAGCCAGATCCTCCACAATGGAGTAATTCTGGGTGGCCCTAGCATTAGGATTAATCATCGCGTGTTTAGCAAAACCTTTCGGTATCCGTGGTATAGTCTCGACAGGGGGTCGCTCAATATGAAGGTTAGTACTTCCGGGAACAGTCTTGTCCTTGGAAGTTTAGGCTTCACCATAATCACGTGACCGAGTAGCCACATGGACGTTAGAACCCATCATGAAAACATTTGACGATTTTTCCCCTTCCTGGTTACCCCCAGCGGAGGTTCCAGAGTTTGAACTCGCGCCAGCAAGAAGTTGCTGCCCTTGGGGAAACGGGTTGGTTAACACAGCTTGAGAACTAGAAGTCCCTTGCTTTCCTAACAAGCACTGAGCGTCTTCAATCTTAGGGCAGAGATGGGTCAGATGGTCTCCACTGCACAATTTGCAGCGAAACTTGACTTTCTTTCTCGACTCATTTCTACCACCACCAGTGTTGTTGTCAGATTTATTTGCATCAGGCTTCCTGTCCTGGTGCTTTTTCTTACCTCGTCCTTTCTTTTTCCCATTGGAATTTTGATCTCCTTTGGGGTTATCAGATTGGATGGCATTTATTGAAGAAGTTTGGGAAGCGTGGGGATTAGACAATGTGACTTGGTTGTTAGAAGCAGTTTGCAAGGACAACTACTGCAATTGATTCAACAAGTTCACGGTAGTTGTGTCTACTGACCCGACAATACCATCCGCGTGCGGACCTGACTTCAACTTAGCTACATCAACCTTAGATCCAGGAGCATCTGGCAAGTACTTTTGTAGGATCCCAGACTGAGAGTAGATCAATTCTAATTGCTAGGCCCTAAAAATGGCTTGCTCCTCAGAATAGACCCCAGACATGGAGACATCCTTGGAGATCTCGGGTTGTAAATACTTCAAAAACCACTCGAGACGGTACTCTGGAGGGATTTCGGCTTTAATGAGCCTCTTTCTCCATCTCCATTCCTGAATATGGTCAGAAATGTGGGTTGCCTTATCCTGACAAAAGGTGGCCAGAAGTTCAGTTCCGGCATCATACTGGACAGGCAACTGGAAGTGATTTAAGAAAATATTGGCTAAGTCATCGAACGATGTAAAGTTGCCCCCTAGCAACTCTATATACCATTTGGCCGCATTACCAGTCAAGGTGCACTGAAAGAGTCTCAACCTAATCGAGTCATCGATAAGGGAGTTAGATGAGCACCACAAATGGAATGTGGTTACATGGTCGCCTGGGTCTTCGCCACTCTTCCCTTCGAATTTTGGAATGTCTGAAGGGAGTTTGGTTGGGACCGAAGGCCAGGCCAAATTGTACTTGATTGGGTCATTTGTTGACATAGTGAGATCTGGCAAGTTTAACGTTGCCAGAAACGGAAGCCTAGGAGGACCTTGGGGATTCCACCCAGACTGGGCAGAACTCCCAAAGCTCTGAAAAGATTGTCCTGGAATTTGGGAGGCACCAGGCTGCCCGAAGTAACCAGTAGAACCGGCTGAACCAAAAGGCAAGCCTTGTGGTCCAGCAAAATTCAAAGTTTGACCAACTCCAGCCGTATAACCTCCATAACCAGCAGAGTTTCCTCCTAAAGGATTTAAGGGAGTTGACAACCCCTGATAGGGATTCCAAGCCGAAGCAAGGGGAGGAATACTTTGAAACATACTAACCGTGGAGTACGGTCTATTCCCTTGTTGGCCGATAAATGGATTCCCAGTTCCCGCGCTACTAACCCTAGGGTTATTCCAACCTTGGAAAGGATTGTTGCTTTGTCCCACAGAAGAAAAAGGCACGGATCCTACCATCAGGTTGGAATGTGGTATATGACCACTTCCAAAAGGAAAACCCTGGAATGAAGCCGATCCGCCCATCATGGACGTAGTGGCACTAAACGGAACCGATGGAATACCCTGTGAATGGGTGCCAAATGGGAAGAATCCAGTACCAAAAGCATTGGTTTGGGCATTTCCACTCGTGGACGGAATGGAGGTAGACCCAACTATAGATGTGCTAGCAAAAGATCAAAACAAGGAAGCAGAGGAGATGGAAATGGTTCCTCCCCCTTGCACCGATGTTGGGGTTTGCATAGTCGTAGCACTCGTAGAAGCCATGCTTCCAGTAGTGGTCATCGATGGTAAGCGTGTAGCATAACCTGGACTTGACGGTCTATGCATCAGAGTCCCAACGTATTGCAGTACATCTGGATGACTAGATGGTAGTGGAGAATTTTGAGCTGCCAACGACTCTAAAAGTTCTTCTACCTCCATGTTATTCTCCGCTTGAAAGAGAACTCGAGAAAGGACTGGAGTGTCCCTCTCTTGTTCAGAAGTGCTAGGCCTTGCTTGGCCGCTAATGCCCCCGAGAGGAGGATTAATCCCCGATGCGTCACCCGGCGTGGGACGGAACCCACCGGTAGTATTGCCTCTGCGCCTTCTAGGAGAAGGCTCTAAACTTGGTGGCGAGAGACCACGAAGTCTTCAAGACCGTCTTGGAGATCGGTCAGCCACTTTGAATCTTTTGTTATGATCTAACTAAAGACTCAAAAAAATGAAGGCTAGGCCAACTAGGAGCACAGAGCACACACTATAAAGTCCCTAAAGATACAGCCAGTCAAACAACTTCCAAGTATTTCCGCTCCGGGTGATTAAGACCGGACACCAAAATACGAGAAAGTGAAATAAGGGGCCTTCCGAAGATAGTCTGGGATGATGAGGGCCCAGTCCTATCAGCGAAGGTATCATAGGAAGTTACGCTAACCTCCTAACAATAGCCTGCGCCGGTGCAAGCCCCCAAGCTTCGCAAGGCCCCAAGCTTCGTAAGGGTGCCCTCCAGTAGTACTGTCGAGAGTGATGCAACGTCAACCTCAGGTGCCACGGGATTCCCCTCCGCAGCCACTTGTGTAGTTCCCAAGGAGTAGCAACTATGGATACCAACTCGTCGCAGAAGCCAGGTGGAACAGTCGTGAGGTAAGTTCAGACAAGTAGGAGAGGGGGTATCTCTCTTCCCTATCTTCACAGACCCTCGTGCTTAACTCCCAGATCCGGAGCTTTCCTGGTCTTCCTAACGCTATTGGATTTTCTCTCGTTATTCAAACTCCTATGTTTGACGTTTATATGGCCTTGGAGAGTTAACTCTCCACTTGCCTAATCCAAGGCCCTAAAATCCAAATATTGTTGGTGTAACTGACTAAAACAAAATGTTCTAGTGAATTTTAGTTAGCGCTTGATTTTATTAGGCTGTTCTTTAAGTCACAAGGTAACGGAAGTGAAACTAGTGGTGTTTTTTGACGCAAAAGAAATTAATAAAAAACTTAACTATATGCACATGCACTTTTTCGTTTTTCGGTGAAGAGCAATTTCTATAGGGTTCAGAGGTACTTCTAATAAAACAAATTTTTCCTTTTCTTTTCGTTAATGCACACTTCACACTCACAAAAGCTAACAAAGCTATATATGTCTAAAAGGGGATGCAAATCTATCCTAATGCAACAACTATATGTGGATGCAAGATCTAAAACTACTCTAAAAAAAAATGAAAGTTGCTTGCTTATCAATCTTTGTCTTGCCACTTACAATGCCTAGATGGAATATGAGATGTTACCATTCATTTCGTCTAAACACTAAAAACAAGTTCTAAGACAAACATAAAGCACTTTCACTTTACTAAAAGGAAACCAAATGAAAAGCAAGTTCAAGAAAGCAAAACTAGGATTTTCAAAAGATTTTCTTCAAAGCATCAAACAAAAAAGTCTTTTCAAAAGTGCTCTCAACAACATTGAAACTTGTGATCGAAGAATAGGCAATTAAACACTTTTGCGAATCAACACCACTCAATGGATGAAAATTCAACAAAAATAAATGTGCTTGAAATCGCTCTTAACAATCAAAAGCAGCAATGAAAGATTTGGCAAAAAAAAAAAAACCAAAAGATCAAAAAGACAAATTCCAAGAAAGTGTCAATCAACAACATTCATGAAACAAAGAAGTGGATGGTCACAAAAAGCGGTTTTGTCAAGCAAACAAAAAATCACCAAAAGCAAGATTAACACAAAGATTGAATTCAATCTCCCTACCCTGATGAAACAGAGCAGCCAAGATTCCTATCAAGAAATCTTGCATGCTTTAGCCAAAAATGATGATGCTTGCAATCAACAAAAAACAAGACCAATACTCCTTATAATCAGAGAGAATTCAGAATGAGATGCTTGCTGTAAAACAAATAACTGATACTGGAAAATGATTGTTTCAGACTGACTAAAACCACTAGAAAAGCCTTCAGAGACTAAAAAGATTTATAAATCTCAAAAATTGCAATATATACGCGACTGTACTTAAGTACAGATTGCGTGTATACACGACTGTGTTTGAGGAAACCTGCGTATACGTGGGTTCACTCAAAGAAACAAGCATATATACGCCTCTGTATCTAAGAAAAACAGCGTGTATGAAAAGCTTCAAGAAAAATAAAAAACAAACTGAAGAAACTGGCAAAGCTTAAAGTTCAAGAATAGACCAGACAGTAACAACAAGCAGACAAGGCAGCTGAGCCCTGATTGGCTTGAAAAATACCCAAACTAGGAACAACAAGAGTGTTGTCCCCAGTGGAGTCACCAATTCTGATAGAGGAAATTACTCCCCTAGGGATTTTTGGGTTGAAACCCTAGCAGACTGAAAGTTATCTATTCAAAGAAACATACATTCATACAACCATTATGCTATAGTAAGCAAATTCTATGATAAGGGTACGTACCTTTGGTCCTACGTTTGAGAAGGCCTTTAGGGTCCAAACCCTTCTTGGAGTTCCCTTCTTCTCTTTTGTCCTGCAAACAACCAATTCAAAGAACACAACAGTACATGGAAAAAACTTATGAAGAAACCATCTTCATGTTATAAAGAAAGGTAGTTAGTTATGAAATCCAAACAACCATTTACATATGAATTCTAAACATGACTATCATTAACATAAAGAAGATTCATTTCGGGAGCCAAGACATGTGTTTCTTTTATTATAGACAAATAAAGTACATAAAAAGGAATATGTTCACCTGAATCACCTTTAGCAGGCTCCAAGCAAAGCTTCCTTCCGGATCCATTCCAGCCTCAAGCCTCTAACAAAACTCCTTCCATGCCTCTCTCCATGATGTCATAAATGGTGGATGAACATCAACACACAAGGAAACAAAGGTTTCCTGTACAAAATGGGGGAAGTGCAGAAGGCACAAGGGACTTCAGACCTGGTCAAGGGAAAAATCTCAGCAGAATAACCTTTCTCTCTATTCTCTCCTCCTTTAGGCCTTCCCTTTGAGGTCTTTTTATACCATCTCCAAAGTAGTTTTTTAGTTAGGAGTTGGTTGGGAACAGTTCGCCCACGGGCACTAACAGGTGATCAGCAGGTAAAACCCGCGATCTCCACCCAAAAATGAGGAGTTTTATATTTTTTTAAGTGTTTTAATACATACACGTGGGTTGGCTATACAAATACTCGCGTATACACGCATTTAACTCAGGGCAATGTCGCGTATAAGGGATAAAACACTGTTTTTTAAATTTTAGGACCAGGTCTGGAAGGAGGGGTTGCCCTAGGCCATGAGTACATCATCACAAACCATAAGAGTGAGATTTGAAGTTATAACATATGTGAGCACTGATGTTGACACCAAACAGGGAACTCCAAGAAAAGCTACAGAAGGCGAATTGATAGAGGTGGCAGAGGAACTGAATAGTCTTGGAACGAATGGCTAAAAGCCATGAAGAGAGACAGAATACACAGTTAGTTAGTCAAGAGAGAATCCTGAGAGGAGGATGAGAGACAGAGAGACCAGAATCCTGAGAGGAGGATGGAACACACAGAGAAAAAGATAGTGAAGCAGAAGTAGTAGAAGATAGAGGGACGAGCTGACCAAAGGCAGCATCGAGCACTAGAGGCTTGAGAGATACAAGCCATCGTAGAGAGGATCTATCCGAACTAAGCACCACATTGGGCTCTTTCCACTGTAGACCAGAAGGTCACAGAGCTGGTAGGCAAAACAAATCTGTGAACTCCAGTGGCTTGGTGAATCCAAGAACCACCCTACCAAGCAAAACCTGCTTTAGGAGAACTCACATTGAGTCCCTGCATTGTAATTCTCTGCTTAAGACACAATAAAACAAGATCACCGCTGAAATCTTGACTGGAGATGTAGCCCTGGAGAATAAGGTGAACTCCTTATTAATTTCTTGTGTCTTTAGGTTTGCCTATTGTATTTCTCTGCTATCTTTCCATTTAAATGTCTTTATATTGGAAATCTGATCGATCTGTTGCTTAAATAACATGGAACACACAGCAACACATGAGTTTGTAATACCTTGATTCGATAAATCTTTAACTGAGGTCACTCATAGGGTTATTATCAGATCATTACCAAAGAGAAAGTCATGATATTCATTGTGTATGGTGAAGTATAAATGGACATGATTCCTCCACATGTAAGCTCTCTTGTGACAGAATTAGACAAGAAAGGAATGAAGAGAAAGGAAAATCACCAAATCAAGGGAAAGGTAAAGAACCCAAATCCACTCATTATATTGTGGAACATTTCAATATTGGAGTAACAAAAGACTTGTTTAATGCTTCACTTCTTTTGTGGAAATATGAATTGTTGCTTGATTTAGGATCAACTTGCAACATGACCTTTCAAAGAGATTTCTTTGAAGAATTCAATGACAATGTCGATAGAGTAGTATACTTTGTAGACAAGTCAAAACTCATGCCATCTAGGATTGGCACCATCAGGTTCAAACTGCCTAGTCCCCTAAGTTTCTTATACATGATGTTCTCTACCTCTCATAGTTATGGAGAAATGTTATGAAACTAGCTCAAGAAAAGATAGAAAAGATAGATCAACGCCTTAGAATTTAGCCTCTTTGAGGGGGCAACCTCCTTTACATTACATAAATAAACAATTCTTGGATGATTCAAATGACAAAACCTCCTTTCTATATATAGGAGTCTAAGGAGTCACAATATAATCCAGAAGACCTAACAATAATAATATAAAGCCACAAAAATAACAATAGAGGGATTCTATGGGGCACAGTAATAACAATATGGGGGTAATAGGGGCACAACAATATTCATAAGGGGTATAACTACAATAGTAATGGGGTAATCACTAGTATTACAGGGACCCAACATGCCCCTCACCTTCAAAAAAGTGTTGTCCTCAACGCTTGAGTAGTTCTGGATACTTCTGCATAAAATTCTCATCCTCCCATGTGGAATCTTCAGCGGATAAGTTCTTCCACTTGATAAGATACTCTGAAATTGAATGATTTCGTAGCTATCGAGTTCTTGTTTCTATGACTGCTTTCGGTTCCAATATAATTTTTCCTTCCTTGTCAAGTTCTGGAAATATTGTTTGAATTGGGAGCTTGTTGCCTATAACCTTATTTAAACATGAAACATGGAAAACTGGGTGCAATCGAGAAGCTGCAGGAAGCTCCAATTTGTATGCCATAGTACCAATCTTTTGTAACACCTTGTACGAACCATAATACTTTGGTGATAATTTATTATCCTTCTTAGCTTGCTTGAGGGACATTTTCTTATATGGTTATAGCCGTAGGAATACCCAATCACCTACATCAAAACTTCTTTCACTGCGATGTTGATCTCCCTGTTGTTTCATTCTATTCTGTGCCAACACGAGGTTATCCTTTAAGAGTTGGAGGACTTGTTGTTGATGTTCGATGTGATGTTCCACTGCCTGAACCTTAGAATTTTCTCTTAAATATGATGTGATGGATGGTGGTTGATACCCATAAAGTGCCATAAATGGGGTCATTTTTTTTTGTTGTATGGAAGGAAGTTTTATACCACCATTCAGCCAGAGGCAACCATTTGACCCATTGTGTCTATTTATCAGATACAAAGCAACGAAGATATCCTTCCAAACACTTTTTTACTATCTCAGTTTGCCCATCAGATTGAGGATGATAAGATGACCTATGAGCTAACTGAGTACCAAGACAAGAAAATAATTCTGTCCAAAAATTTCCAGTGAAAATGGGATCTTTGTCACTTACAATAATCTTTGGGTTTCCATGCAGCTTTTGAATTGTTTCCATAAATGCAGTAGAAACTGTACTGGCTTTAAATGGATGTGATAATGCACAAAAGTGTGGATACTTGGTAAGCCTGTCAACTACCACCATGATGACACTCTTTCCCTCAGACTTGGGTAAACCTGTGATAAAATCCATTGAAACCTCCTCCCAACGTTGGCTTGGAATGGATAAAGGTTGTAGTAGACCCGGTGTCTTAACTGTTTCAACTTTATTTTGTTGGCAAACCAAACATTCAGCCACAAACTTATGAATATCTATTTTAAGGCCATCCCAAAAAAATTCCTTCTTAACCCTGTGGTAAGTTTTTAAAAATACTGAGTGCCCTCCTAAGGGAGAAGTGTGCAATTCCATAAGAATCTTTTGTTTTAGCTAGGAATTCTTACAGAGGTATAAGCAATCTTTGTACCATAACGAATCATTTTGCCAGCTAAATGTACCAGACGTACTGGAATCTTGTTGTAACTTTCAATAAGTGCCCACACTTCTTTGTCATTCTTCCATTCCTCCCTTGCTTCGTTTATCCAATCTGGTTGGATAATAGAAATGGCACACAACAATGCTTCCACATCGTCATCCTTTCTTGAGAGTGCATCTGCCACCACATTTTCCTTCCCTTTTTTGTAGATTATTTCAAAGTCATAATCCAACATCTTTGTGACCCACTTTTGTTGCTCTTCAGAGGATAATCTTTGTTGTAAAAAGTATTTAAGGCTATCATGATCCGTTTTTACCTTGAAGTGTCTACCCATTAGGTAGGGTCGCCATTTCTTAAGTGCATGGAGTATTGCCAACATTTCCTTCTCATAAATAGCTTTGCTTAAAAACTTTCCCTTGATTGGATGACTTTCAAAAGAAATGGGTCTTTCATCTTGCATTAGAACAACACCAATTCCATTTCCTGAAGCATCACATTCCACAATAAAGGCTTTTGTGAAGTCCGGTGTAGCTAAGACCGGTGCTTGGCACATTTCCTCTTTAAGATGTTCAAAGGCCTTTGCTGCTTCCGGAGTCCATGAAAATGCATCTTTCTTCAATAATGTTGTTAGAGGTGCTGCTATTCTCCCATAATTCTTAAAAAACTTGCGATAATACCCTGTCAACCTGAGAAATCCTCGCAAATGCTTTATGGATGTGGGGATTTTCCATTCCTTAATGGCTTTAATTTTGCTAGGGTCTACCTTAACTCCTTCATGAGATACAATATGACCGAAATATTCCACCTCCTGGACTCCAAAAAAACATTTGGATCTTTTTGTATATAATTGTTTCTCCTTCAATAGTTGTAGCACCTTGTCAACATGTTCACTATGATCCTTCCAATACTTGCTGTAGATTAGTATATCATCAAAAAATACTAACACAAATTTTCTAAGGAATGGTTTGAAAATTGAATTCATCAAATTTTGAAATGTTGAAGGTGCATTGTTAAGGCCAAAAGGCATGACCAAAAATTCATAATGACCCTCATGAGTTCTAAATGCTATTTTATAAATGTCTTTAGTCTTCATTTTGATTTGATGATATCCTGAACGAAGATCCAACTGGGTGAAGTAAATTGATCCATGCAATTCATCCAGTAATTCATCAATGACAGGAATGGGGAACTTATCTTTAATAGTGAGCTTGTTGAGCTCCCTATAATCTGGACACATGCACCATGATCCATCCTTCTTGTGCACCAATACTACTGGAGTAGAGAAAGAAATTTGACTCGGTTGAATTATACCAGCCTATAGCATTTCTGCAACCATACGTTCAATTTCACTCTTTTGGACATAGGGATATCTGTACGGCCTGATGTTTGGAGGAACACTTCCTGGAATCAGATGAATAGCATGATCATGATCACGCATAGGTGGGAGACCTTTGGGAGTCTCAAATACCTTGGAATTACTATCCAGGACTTTTTGGAGATCTGGAGAAATAGATGATTCCGATGTGGAAACATCAAGCGAGCATAATTGTGCAATTACACCTCTTTGCTCCTTTTTTAGAAGCTTTGTCATACTACTAGAGCTGATTATCTTTCCTGGTTTCCCTGCAATACCCCTTAATTCAAATTCCTTTCCTTCCATAGAAAATTTGATGAAAAGTTCTTGAAAATTAAAAGCTATTGTACCCACGGATTGTAGCCATTGGACTCCTAGTACAACATCAACACCTCCGATTGGAATGGAAAGCATTGGGCTAGTCAATACATATTATCTCATGGATAGCTTGATATTATGGCACTTTATAGAGAAATTTATTGTTCCTCCATTTGCAATCATCACTTGACACTCTGGTGCTGGGTATAGGAAGCAATTCAATTCTTTTGCTACCTTACAATGAATAAAATTGTGGGTGCTTCCTGAATCAATCAACACTATTACCTTTTTCTTCTTGATTTGTCCTTCTATCTTGATGGTTTGAGGAGTGGTAATTCCCACCAATGCATTACAAGATATGGTCGGATTTATTTGTTCTTCATCTAGGCTTTGCTCCTAGAGTATATCCTCTTCTTTTGACCTCTCTTGCTCGTGTTCTTCTTACTCTTCACAATCTATGTAGAATAATTTCTTCTCAACACACTTATGACCTTTAGTGTATTTGTTATCACAACTGTAACAAAGCCCTTTTGCTCTTTTTTCTTCCAATTGTTGGGGTGTCAACCTTATAGGTTGTGGAAGACTAGGGGAAACAACTCTTCCGTCTTTATAGTTGTGAGTGGTATGCTTCCTGGTTGCCATAATTTTTCTTTCCATTTTTCTTGCTAACTTGAATGCCTTCTCTAATGAATCAGGTTCCCAAAGGCGAACATCATGTTGGATATTATCCTTTAAAGAACCTATGAACACATCAATCCTATGCTCCTCTGGAATATCTTTTACCCTTATGTTCAATTTTTGGAACTTTTCAATGTGCTCCATTATTGAACCCTTTTGTTTGAGACTTATCAATTGGCTAAAAAAAGTGTTCTTTTTGTATCCTCATAATGTGCTATCAATTCTTCCATAAAAATTGCCCAAGTGATAAATGGTTTATGAGAGCAAAGCCATTGATACCATACAAACTAATTTGGTTCCAAATATAAAGTTGCCATATGTACCTTTTGTGTGTTTTGTACATTATTCAGATCGAAGAATTGCTCCATCTGTAATATCCATGTGGCAGGATCCTTGCCATCAAACTTCCTCATATCGATTTTTGGAATATGGTGAGTCTTCGATCCAACATTAGCATCTATCGAATCATGATTAACATTTATTTTGTTCTCATCATGAGTTTCCTTTAGTACCCTTTCACCCTTAGGGACCATTTCTTGTAGCAACTTATTCATATTTATCTTCAACTCGTCCATGTCTGTCTTCAAATCTATCTTCAAATCATCCATCTTAGCTTCTACGTCAATCATCTTAGCTTCTACGCCTTTCTTTAAATAGTCAATCTTAGCTTCTACACCTTTCCTTAAACCATCCATCTTAGCCTCTACATCTTTCTTTAAACCATCCATCTTAGATTCTGTTCCTTTTTGTGCAAGGGACAGTTGTTGCACTTGGTCTTGTAATTTTGATATATCATGTTGCATTTCTTCCTCTTCTTCATGAGTCATGCTAGAGCTTTCAGGTTCCTTATGAAATTTCAATCTGATCCCCAGAGAGAAAGTTATGACGCTTTTCCCCAGGTCACCTGTTTTGAATGTAATTCAGGAGTTTTCAAAAAGACCAACTTCCTCATATCATATCTCCGCAAATATCACGCGAAAAGCTCTGAAATTTGGACCCAAGGTTCAGCGAAATTTCTCCTAAAATGGGTTTTTTTTGCGACTTCTGAAACGTGACAGAAAAAAAGTTATAGCGAACATTCCACGATGACCTGTTGGAGCAGCGAAACCCTAGAATCCAAAGCTCTGATACCAAATGTTATGAAACCAGCTCAAGAAAAGATAGAAAAGATAGATCAACGCCTTAGAATTTAGCCTCTTCGAGGGGGCAACCTCCTTTACATTACATAAATGAACAATTCTTGGATGATTTAAATGACAAAACCTCCTTTCTATATATAGGAGTCTAAGGAGTCACAATATAATCTAGCCGACCTAACAATAATAATATAAAAGCACAAAAATAACAATAGAGGGATTCTATGGGGCACAGTAATAACAATATGGGGGCAATAGGGGCACAACAATATTAATAAGGGGTATAACTACAATAGTAATGGGGTAATCACTAGTATTATAGGGACCCAACAAGAAACTTTCTATCCTTGGTTCACGTCTACTAGAAAGGACCCTCCATTCACATGTTTTATGGTAAGGTTGAGGTAAGAAAACCATTAGAAAACTCACTTGTCATGGCTAGGACCGAATAAGAAAGACTCTTGAAGCTGCAAGGAACATCTACTCATGCAAAAAAAAAATCATATAGTTCTCAATATGAAGATGGTACACTACCATTATTTCTCTTATGGCATGCTAGATTTGGACATTTGAACTATGACATTATTCGTTTATTGAAGATAAATGATGTTACTCGTTTTCTAACCATTCCTAGGAAACTTAAGTAATGTGATGCTTGTATCTTAGGAAAGCACAACAAACAATCTTTTCATGATTTTCATTCCACAACACATTGAAATATTCAACTAATTAATTGTGATTTGTATGGCCCTATGCTTGTTCCTTCTACAAATGGTAATAAATACATGATCAATTTTTTTTTATGACTACACCAGAGTGTATTGGGTATATATGTTGAAGAACAATTATGAAGGTTTTGAAACTTTAAAAAACATTCGTTCATGGTTTGAAAATAATACACAACCTCATATTATCTCTATTCATACCAATATTGGAAAATAATATAATTTAAATGAATTTGAAAATTATCTTCACCAGCATGGGATCAAACATCAAACAATGGTGCCTTATAATCCTTAATAGAACAGTGTATCCAAAATAATGAACATGACAATTTTAAATTTGGTATGTTCAATTATGTTTTTCAAAAATGTTAAGTCGATTTTCTAGGCTAACCTAATTATATGTGCAGTGTATATTAAGAATAGGTGTCCATCTCATGCTCTAAAAACAAGAATCCCTATGAAATGTGGTATGGCCACATTCCTTAAATGAGGCATCTCAAGCTTTTTGGTTCCACCTATTATGCCTTGATACCTAATGAACAAAGAAACAAACTGGGTGTAAGGAGTAAAAAATGCATCTACCTAGGGTACTCAAATACCTCTAAAGAATATAATATCTATGATGTAGTAAATAAGAAGTTTATATTATCTACATATTCAATGTTTCTTGAATATTCCAAGACTCCCAATGTTGTTGAGCAACAACTTGATTGCTTGGATAGATTCATGCATGAAAAATATTTTCAACAATTTGATAATGATATTCCACATCTTGAAGGGGGGGGGGGGGGGGGTACCTATCCTGGATCAATCTATGGAATCTCTTTTTGAAACAGTTTCTCACCCACATGAAGCTCCAACCACAAATCAACAAGACACTTTGAGTGATGTGATTAAGAGAATTGGAAGGTTAAATCTGGATTCAACCCTATCTCAGTCAACTGAACAACCTAGTCCATCTCAAAAAGGTCCTCCAAAATGGCTCTGCAAGACACTTGAATGTGTTTATCCTAATGAGGTTGGAAAGATAGGAACAAGAAGCTCTACTATACATAATGGAGTTGATGTAGACTATTCCGATTCAGTTGTTGATAGGAATGTTTCTTATGATTGTGAATTAATTTTTTCTATGGATTTCAAGACAAATTCCTTTAAACACATAATTGCTTCTTGTGATGAATGGAAAGAAGAAATGCAGAAAGAGTATGACACTCTGATAAATAATGGAACTAGGAAGTTAATGGACTCTCCATTGGGAACCATCTGATTTGCTACAAGTGGGTATTCAATAACAAGTATAAAGTATAGGCTCACTTGACAAGCATAAAGGTGGCTCATGGAAAAATATTTTGCGCATAAGGAAGGGGTCAATTATTAGGAGACATTTTCCCCCACATCAAAATGGGCTACCATCCAAACTCTCTTTAACTTAGTAGCTAAGAATGGTTGGAAATTCCATCAAATGGACATAAAAACTACTTTCTTGAATGGAGATATGAAAGATAATGTTTCTATCTCTCAACTAGAATGATTTTTTGTGAACGGATAAGAGAACAAAGTATGTAAGATTTCAAAATCCTTGTATGGCCTCAAAAAAGCACCGCGACCCTTATACTAGATATTGATTTAGCATCTTCTGAAACTAAGTTTCAAACACTATGATATTGATGATGCAACTTTTTTTGTCAAGAAAGTTGCAAAACAATTGTATATCTTTTGGTTTATATAAATGATATATTGATGACAAGGAACAATGAAGATTACATTGTATCCATAAAGAAAGAATTGAGGAAATGTGTTATGTAACCAGATCACCAAATAAAATAAAAGATAGATCGACGACTTGAAAATAATCCTTTTCATGGGGGGAACCTCCTTTTACATAACATATTTGAACAATTCTTCGATGATTCAAATGAAAAGACCTTTTTGTTATATAGAGGAGTCTAAGGGCTCAAAATATAATTAGGGCCTACATAAAAATAGCAATGTAAGGGCATAACAATAACAATAGGCAGCTTCCATGGGGAAAAAAATAACAATATGGGGATTATTGTTGGCTTATGGGGGCATGACCCAGGTTTGGAGTTAATTAGCCAAACCAATCCCTACACTACTGGCCTTTTTGGCATTAGCCTATGAAGCGCAGACTAAAGTCTCACCCGAAGCATTATGGGGGGATGTTGGAACCAAGTTTCCACACCCTTGAGATGTTTGGGATGTCGATTTAGTCCAACTAGACCTGCCTTCAGGCAGGTTGATTTGTGCACTATTCCAACCTTTAGTACCTTTGCTATCTATTACAGTCATCTTTCACGCAACCCTAACCAAGCGCTAACATGATTTTGTGCTGCTATGGCAACAAACTGTATTATTTCCTCAAAATGCATCGCGTATCTTACTTATCTTCTTAACAAATCCTAGTTAACTTCACGTAAATAGATATTTTGTCTCACATTCACGTAATCAATACAGTTATACACATTCATGCATCATATAAGTATTAGAAGTGAATTTCATACCCAAGATAACAGATGCATAAAACAGGAAATAAATACACAAAAATGATAGGAAACTTCTCTTTATTAATACTTCCAACTGTTATAGACTCAACTCACCCTGTGCACTCAGCTATGGACTACTAGGCCTCTGCGCACTCAGTTGTAGAGCCTTCTCCTACTCTACGACCCAAAACTAGACTTTACACTTCAGATCTATCTTGCACACATCATATGTTCTTCATTTCCATTATGATATATAACTACTTAGACCCTTTCTCTATTTATACAATCCCATGCTTCCTGGACAATGGGTAGATCTCTATAGCTGACATTAGAATAAAAAAATTAAGGGCGGACAACCCTATGACTCTTTAACAAACTACATGTTCCGCGCCCACAAAATGCAGAGTCTTTGCATTGGAATTACAATTTTTTACCAAAATCTGGGCTTTAAGCCCCAAAACTTCGCTTAGGGGATTCCGCACCCAACAGGCCCCCAAAACAAACATCGTCACTCACCCTTGAGTCACTCTGTCAAAGCGGAGATCTTTGCGCGAAGACCTCCCAACTCTAAATGGATCGCTGCAATTTTGGTAGCGCACTGAACGACTGCCTATTGTACTTCCTATACTCGTTCTCCAATGACCGTTATGGCTGAACTACTGCCCTAAATCCTCTCCTGTGTTGCTTGCAGCTGTGTGAGCTTTTATTCAAAGGAGGTTGTAATGGTATAAGCCTCATCGATCCACGACTGTAGGTAGGCCTTAAAAACTGCTTCCTTATGCCGAATAGCATCCACCTACTCCTTGAGCGCTTTAGCCCATTGCATCCTTGCGAGCCTTTATGTAAGGGAAACCATCTTCTTGCACACATGTGAATTCCCACCTCATACTTCTCACTTGGCCCAGTAGTAACTGTGTAATCCTAAAGGAGATAAATCCCTCTGCATAGATGAGATTCCTTTATAGGAAAAATCCATCCAACTGATAGTACATTGTCCCTCCTCTGATCTCAATTGGGTCTCTGACAGAACTGGCATGCATGAGTTATTTATGAGAGAATACTCAGTTATCTGAAGTGCAGTAGTTACATGCATGGAAGCATTAACTAACTGAACATACATTAATTCAACAAACTGTTCGAATTAATCTAACAGGACTTGACTCGATTAACTAAGTCAACTAATTATAACTCAATATTACAACTCATCCTTATCTCTTTAAGTGATGGATAAATTCCTCAACTAATGGAGAAACTGTTGCATGTCCCCACATAGACTTCATGTTTTATTTTCCTTCACTAATTAACTCAAGATGAATTAATTAATTATTTTACAAACAACTGCTAATATCAAATTCGAATTTTACTTCACTATTTTAGTTTAAGGACTGACTAAAATAGGAAGGTATCCAAAAACTGCTAAAAATAACAATGCTATTTTTAGCACTTCCATTTTTCATTCCTTTTTTCTTAGTGCAGCATTGGTACCTGAACTGCTATTTATAGAAGTGGTATTTTTAGAACTTCTATTTTTAGCATTTTTTGTTGCCATTTTCAATAATTGATGTTGGAAATGGCATACCCTCACTTCTTCTTCTCCAATTAAAATTTCTTTTTCATGGCCTTCTACATGGCCAAATCATCACTCTTCCGTTCTAAAATGTTCACAGGGTCCTTCCCTGCACAAGGAAACCATGTAATCCTATGAATCAAATGGTTCGTGATGGGGATGGGCTCCTCCAACCACAAGAACCCATCATGAACCAAGAAGAGCAGCTGCCTAATGAAAAAATGGTCACTGGGGTGTAATGGTAATGCGACACCTAGAGCAGGTTTAGTAACCCTGCTTTCTCTACAGCTCTCAGCCATTTGCATGACTCCAACTCTATTATCCCAGTCAGCGTGTCTTTCTTCTACACATTAATTGCACGGTCGTGAGACATGGGAACTTCTCGTGGTCCGCAAGGTCCCAATCCTCAAATTTCAGGATGGGCACTCGTCCCAAGTGCACTCCTTCAAAAATAATGTCATCTCAGAGTAGTGGAGTTTGCATAGAACTCTTCCTCTCATCGATATCTTTGGCCACCTTTGCTTTACTCTTCCACGGAGGAACATATGCAGGAAGTCTAGTGAGAGGACCCGCACCTTGGATTTCGACCTCCCTCTCTACATCGTCCTCCTCAACCAGGATTTCTTTGAACTCTTCTTCCTCATCAGCCTCCAAATTGATAGCCTTCCTTTCTTCTTCCATGGTGAGCTTGGTCCCCAGCAAATTTCTAGGTGATACACACACTGATATCATGGCATTATTGACTTTATTGGGTCTCGACGTGTGCGGTGATTTAGGGATCTCAGCAACTATCCCAGCACCCTCTGGGGCTTCCACTTCCATAATTTCCTGTGCGGCTTCCTCAATAGTCACTTCTCCAGTATCCATGGCTTCTTTTAGTGCTGCCATAATGCGATTCCACAATTCTCTCAATGTCTCTGGTAATTGCTCAACCAATGAATTCGCTTTCAGAAGATCGAACAAGTCTCGGTTCATGAATATCTGTGCACGCAATAACTCAGTCCTCAAATTTCCAAGTGTTGTTTGTTGCACAACCCTTTGTAATTTATAGCGCCTTTTGAATTTGAATTTGACTATTCCCCCCAGATTCAGTCCATTAATGCTTGATTGGCGGCATATTTTCGAGAATCTAGCCCATAAAGTTCACCTTAAATGCCTGCCGCCCACTCCATCTAGTGTCAAACCAAGCATCACATCATGAATTGTGACTGCAAGGGTCGTTTTCCAGCTGACCCGCGTGGTAGCTTAGCTACCCTCGCGCTGTCACAGACCTTGTGACACTTTGCTACTATGCGTAGTCCCTAGGAAAAGTAGTTTATAGTCCCGTGCCTCCTTTCAGCTACTTGGAGCGCTAAGACTATGCTTCTGTTGATTAGTCATATGGATGAGCCACCTGTGTATGGCTTCAGACGACTACCATTTACTTTTCCTGGGAAAGGTTATCCATTTAACTTGACCAACTGTATCGTGCCTCCATTTGTAATCTCGTTAATAACATACGACCCTAACCAATGCATTCTGAATTTCCTTGGGAATTTATCAAACTTACTATCATATAACAACACCAGATCATTTACCTTGAATGTGCGCATCTTAATATGTCGATTGTCCCAATAATTTTTGCACTGCTTTTGAACTTGCCAGTGGAATCCAGCCAAAAATCGTTCTTCTTCGAGCTCCTCCAACTGCGCAAGCCTCTCCTGCAGGGCTCTGCGATCCATCATACCTATGAGAATTTCTATGCGCATCGGTATTATAGCTTTCACTCCATAGACAAGCCTAAAAGGTGTTTGTCCCATCAATTTCTTGCATGTCCTCCGATAAGCCCATAACATTGTTGGTATGCGTAGGTCCCAATCACTTCACTACGCATTGCATATCTTGTTCAGTGTGTTGCACACCTTGTTGAATGCTTCTATGTGTAGAATCTTTTGCAAAATTACTCTTCCTGCATAATGTCTTTCCAACATTAAGAGCCATGTCTAAGTTCGCCCCCCAACACATGCTTATTGACCATGTATTTTAGCGCAGAGTTTGTGTGCTTCTGTGCAGAATGTGGCTCTTCTCCATATGCCTACGTCCACTTGGCCAGATGTGCGTGCAAATCATCCTGTTCATCATACTTGTCTACAAATCGCATCTTATTCTTCCCAAAGTGCACTCTCATACTTCTCCTACATTCGCGCCAATCATCGAAGCTTCCTTTGTGCGTACCCCATGATCTTGTGGGCATAGCGTGCAGTACCCAGTCCAACGCCTAGAAGCATTACTTTTCAGGCACCTCCCTTTAAAATGAATCCAATAGGGTATCTACCTCACTTAGAACATCATAAGTAGGAAAATGTCTTACTTCTTTCAAAACACAATGTAGCGACCTTATCATCATATTGCAGTTCAACATAGTTACTTCGTGTAACTGGTTCTTCCATCATTCTACTTCTTCATCGAAATCCAAAGTGCAAGAACTCTCACGCTCCCATGTAATCTACCCATCCATGGTGGGACTCACCCAGTCTTTGTCTCACACTGTTATCTTGTAGATGCAGCCCAGACATCATCACTTTCATAGTCATGAACCAGCTCCGTATAGCACGATTCTTCAGCAGAGTCCAGGGGTATAATTATGCGTAGTGACTTATTTTAAAAGATCATTTTTCTCTTTTTTCAGATTAATTACCCCATTCATGTCAGTGGCCCAGTCAATTCGTAGGAGTGCGGGGTAGGGATTTTTGCCATCAACAATCTCTATCACTTTGAAATCAGCCAGTGTGCTCGCTCCCTCAATATCCATAGTTATTCCCTGCTATTGCCCCATGGGTATTATTTTCTATTATTTCATGATTCCTAGCTGAATTGGAGACCACTACAGCGCAGGACTTCCCATTCACTCCCATGTCTATTTCAGTAGAACATTCACATCCGATCCCAAATCCAAGATGACTTAATTTATCTCATACTCTCCAATCTGCACGGTTAGCCTCATTTCTCATCCCGTCCTTGTCTTATGCTTTCTAATCTTTCAGACTACACTTGGTTCTCCTAGCATGGTCCCAATGCATCTGTTGATGAGTTCCTGTAACCCTTTCATAACCTTACTCTCACACAGTAACTTCATACATGTTTCTAGGAATGTTGTGAGCATAGATGGGTCCATTTCTGGCTCTGGTTATCTTTGCTTCTTGAAGTGGAGGAATCAGTGAAGCTCTTCTTAGCTTCTATGAAGTTTTCTTGAGTGCGCTCCGAATCAATCCCTGCTTCTTTCGTCGAAGCTTTATGAACCCAAGTACTATCTTCTAGTTTTTTTTCCTTTGTCATCTCCTGTCATGATTCCACTTCGAAGCATAATGTTCACATTCGTATCTTCCTTGCCTAGCTCAGACCTCATCATCCACAGGTTCTAAGTTGGGGGAGGTGGTATTGCTCCTTTTTCCTGTATCCTAGCTATCAGTGTAGGACAATCTTCCATCTCATGATCAAACAGTGTGCAATACAAACACAACAGGCACGTTGGATTCGTGTAGTTGCGGGCATAATGCCTTAGCCCTCTGAAATTATAGAAAATCAAATGTTTGCCACCTCTTCCAGGTCCTCCTCCACCTTAGCCTCATCTGTGCCACTGAAATCTTGTTCGCACCATTCCCACATTCTAGTCATGGGGCTGCATTTCATCCTAAACTTGATAGGTGGGAGTTCTAACCATCATCAACACAAAGCTTCTGCAAGTGCACTCGTCATGTCCCCTGACCTACAATAGTTGGAGAAAAACTATTGTGAATTTTTCGTATACTTCTATAACAAGTAACAATTGTCCTTGGCATGTTTTCCAACTATTTGACAGATCGTGCACCACAAAGAAGGTACCTCACTAGGTTCTGCTTGAGCTTCTGACCTTAAAGGGATTGGTCCTCCTCCTGCGAGATAATTTATAAAAAATAGGCAATGGTCTTTGTCATGACCCTGACCCTTTCATTTCACACACCACACTTCTTCATGCACTTATGGTCAAACCGTCCTATCTTATTTTAGACTCTACATCTCAAGGTACATATTCTTCAGCTACACGTGGATCTACTAAACTCCCAGGTTAGGACCTTGCATCGGGGTCTCATGTAGCCTCATGGCAATCTCTAAGGCCTCTGCCTGAGTCGTTATCTTCTACTGTGATAACGCACTCCTTAAATGTGGTAGTAGCAAAGCTACAAACCACTCTCGACGTTGTCAATCTCTGAGATTCATATTGGCTTTGCGAATCACATATTTCAGCCTCTGATCCAATTCCCAAGGAGTCTCACCTCGTAGCATCGTAATCTCTTTAAATCCAATGATCGACTGTGCTTCAGATTTAGGCCTGCTAAATTCTCTATTTAGCTCTACTTGGATATCCGTGACTCTCGCACTTGGGTTATCATTGGAGTACTTACTATACCAGTTCAGCGCGCGATCCTCCAAAGTGCTAACTAGCATCACCTTCTTTATATGGTCATCTGTAACACATTTTGCTTCCCATGTAACCCTTACAACAAACCAGTACTGGTTCGGATCCTCATTTACCAAACCTTTGAACATAGGCAACTTCACGGTGCTTACCATATTGAATTTCAGTGGTGGTGGAGTTGGTATGGGTGGAGATGGAGGTGATATTTATGGAATTATTTGTCTTATCAGATGAATAGCACTTCACAAGCTCTTCCTCATTTCCTCATGGAGCTGAAATCACGAGACTATTTTCTAGACCCTTATTTCCTTCATTCCTATAAACCTTTCCACTTCGTGTAGCCCCGAACATCAAGGTAATTACATATCCCTCTTTTTGCACAATAAATTTTAGTCCAAGTATTCATAGACTTTACATACTTACTTTGTGGTCCTTTGAGAAAGCATTCCCTCTGCCTCATTGTAGCTGACTGAGGTATCGACTATGAACTCAGTAACAAATCCTCCTATAATACGATTGAGCCAATAATTAACAACGAACATGATCTTATCCTTTGATGCTTCCAACCTTTGCACTAACTCTAGGGTCCACACAATAGGACCGTCAAGTTTCCACCTTCCTTGGCTTTCTTATAGCTTCGCGATCCACTCGTATAGCTCAATAGGGAAGGTTGTGAAAAATATTTCATGGATCTTTGTATACAAGTAGTTGTATAGCCACTCTTATTTTGACAGTCATGGGTTTCTGTTATCCTGCACCGCAAATTCATGAATTCTTCTGTCCAACCAACCTTCAATTTCTTTCTTACTTGGATTCCAATGATACAACATCAGACATATATATGCAAATTCTGGTCCTGGCAATGGAACCATTTGTTGGCTTATGGGGGCCCGACCCAAGTTCAGAGTTATTTAGACAAACAAATCACTACACTATTGGCCCTTTCGGCATTAGCCCATGGAGCGTGGATTGAAGTCTCACCCGAAGCAGTATGGGGGGATGTTGGAGCCAATTTTCCACACCCTTGAGATGTTTGTGATGTTGATTTAGTCTAACTAGACCTCCCTTTGTGCAGGTCGATTCACGCACTATTCCAACCTTCAATACTTTCGCGATCTATTACAATCATCTTTCATGCAGCCCTAACCAAGGGCTGAGATGCTTTTTCATTGCTATGGCAGTGAATTGCACTACTTCCCCAAACTACTCCGCATATCTTACTTATCTTCTTAACATATCTTAGTTAACTTCGTGTAAATAGATATTCTATCTTACATTCACTTAATCAATACAGTTATACACATTCGCGCATTATATAATTATTATAAGTGAATTTCAAACCCAAGATAACAAATGCATAAAATAGCAAATAAATACACATAAATGATAGGAAAATTCTCTTTATTAATACTTCCAACTGTTACAGATTCGACTTGCCGTGCACACTCAACTGCAAGGGTCCGCACACTCAGTTGCAGACTACTAGGCCTCTCCGCACTCAACTGCATATCCTTCTCCTACTCTATGACCCAAAACTAGACTTTACAGTTCAGATCTTTCTCGCACACATCATATGTTCTTCATTTTCATTATGTTATATAACTAGTTAGAGCCTTGCTCTATTTATATGATCCCATGGTCTATAGACCATGGGTAGATCTTTATAGCTGACATTACAATAACAAAATTAAGGGTGGACAACCCTATGACTCTTTAACAAACTACGTGCTCCACGCCCACAAAATGTGGAGTCTTTACATTAGAATTACAATTTTTGACCAAAATCTGGGCTCTGAGCCCCAAAACTTCCCTTGGGGGATCCTACACCCAAAAATTACACTAGTATTATAGGGACTTGACATGACCCTCTCCTTCAAAAACATTGTTTCCCTTAATGCTCAAGTAGTTTTGGGTGCTTCTGAATAAAATTCTCATCCTCCTATGTGGAGTCTTCAGTAGGTAAGTTCTTCCACTTAATGGGATACTCTAAAATTGATCTATTTCATAGTTGTTGGCTTCTTGTTTTTGTGATTGCTTCAAGCTCTAATATGATTTTTCCTTCCTCATCAAGTTTTAGAATTATTGTTTGAGATGGCATCTTGTCACCTATAACCTTCTTCAAGCATGAAACATGGAAAACTAGGTGCACTCACAAAGATGCAAGTAGCTCCAACTTTTATGCCATGTGCCAATCTTTTGTAACACCTTGTAAGGGCCATAATATTTTCTTGAGAGACATTTGTTTGTATGGTTGTATTCATAAAACTACCCAATCACCCATATCAAAAATTCTTTCACTATGACGTTCATCTCCTCGTTGTTTCATTCTATTATGTGCCAGAGTTATGTTATCCTTTAAGAGTTGGAGAACTTGTTGTTAATGCTCGATGTGATCTTCAACTACTTGAACCTTATAATTTTATTTGAAAGATGATATGATGGATGGTGGATGATATCCATAAAGCGCCATAAATGGGGTCATTTTCACTGCAGTATGGAAGGAATTTATATGCAACTATTCTTCCAAGGGTAACCACTTGATCCATTGTGTTTGTTCATAAAATGATAAGAAAATGAAGATACCCTTCCAAACATTTGTTCACTATCCCATTTTTCCCACCATATTGAGTATGATAAGATGCATTATGAGTTAATTAAGCGACAAGACAAGAATATGATTTTGTCCAAAAAAATCAAATGAAAATGGGATCTCTATCACTTATAATAATCTTTGGGTTTCCATGTAACTTTTTAATTGTTACCAAAAATTTAGCAATGATTGTACTGGATTTGAGAGGATGAGATGGTGCAAAAAAGTTTGCATACTTGGTAAGTCTATCAACTACCACCATGGTGACACTCTTTCCTTTGGACTTGGCTAAACTTATGATAAAATCCATGAAGACCTCTTCCCAATGTTGACCTGCAATGGATAATGGTTCTAAAATACTTGGGGTCTTAATTGTCTCGACTTTATTTTGTTGGAAAACCAAACATTTCACAACAAACTTCTAAATATTACATTTAAGGCCATCCTCAAAAAATTCCTACTTGACACTATGATAAGTTTTTTAAAATCCTGAGTTCCCTCCTATAAGAGAAGTGTGCAATTCCAAAAGAACCTTTTATTTAAATAGGGAGTTCTTACATAGATATAAATGATCTTTATGCCACAATGAATCATTTTTCCAAATAAAGGAATTAGATGCACTATGATCTTTCCGCAAATTTTGAATGATTTTCCATACCTCTCCAACATTATTCCATTCATCCCTTTCTTCAATTATCCAATCATGTTGGGTAATAGAAATGGCACATAGCAATGCTTCCACATCCTCATCCCTTCTAGAGAGTGCTCTTGAAACAACATTTTTCTTCCCCTTTTTGTAGATGATTTCAAAGTCATAACCCAACATCTTTGTGACCCATTTTAGCTCCTCTTCTGAAGATAATATTTGTTCCAAGAATTATTTAGGACTATCATGATCTATTTTTATTTTGAAGTGTATTCCCATTAGGTAGGGGCGTCGTTTCTTCAATGCATGTAGTATTTCCAACATTTCCTTATCATAAAATGGTTTCTATAAATATTTTCCCTTGATTGGATGAATTTAAAAAGCAATGGATCTTCCTTCTTGCATTAAAATAAGAACAATGGAATTTCCTAAGGCATCACATTCCACAAAAAACGTTTTTGTGAAGTCTGGTGTAGCTAATATCATAGCTTGGCACATTGCCTCTTTAAGATGTTCAAAGGAGTTAATTTCTTCTAGAGTCCAAAAAAATGCATCTTGTTCGAGTAACGTTGTTAGAGGTGTTATTATCTTCCAATAATTCTTAAAAACCAGATGATGGTACCTTGTTAACATGAGACTCATCGAAAATGCCTTAACATTATGGGGATTTTCCCTTCCTTGATGCTTTTAATTTTTTTAGGGTCTACCTTAACACCCTCATGGGATACAATATGACCCAAATGTTCCACTTCCTATACCTTGAAGAAACATTCGAAGGGTTTTGCATACCATAGTTTCTCCTCGAATAGTTTGAGCACCCTATCAACATGTTGAACATGACCTTTCAAAGAATTATTGTAGATTAGTATATCATTAAAACATACTAACACAATTTTTTTAAGGGTTTGAAAGTGGAATTCATCAAACCTTGAAATATGGAAGGTACATTGGCCATGCCAAAAGACATGAACAAAAATTCATAATGGCCTTCATGAGTTCTAAATGTTGTTTTCAGAATGTCTTATATCTTCATTCTAATTTGATGATATCCCAAATGAAAATCTATCTTGGTCAAGTAAATTGCTCCATGTAGTTCATCCAACAATTCATCAATGAAAAGAATGGGAAACTTATATTTAATAATGAACTTGTTGAGCTCTCTATAATTTATACACATATGCCATGATCCATCCATCTTGTGCACCAATACTACTAGAGAAGAGAAAGAACTTTGGCTACATTGAATTATACCTGCCTTAATATTTTTTTGACCATACATTCAATTTCACTCTTTTGAGCATATGGATATATGTAAGGTCTAATGTTTAGAGGAACACTTCCTGGAAATGGGTGAATAGCATGATCATGATTGCAATTAGGTGGGAGACATTTAGGAGTGTCAAATACCTTGGAATTATTGTCAAGGTCTCTTTGGAGATCTAGATAAATGGATGACTTAGATGTTTGAACATCTAATGAAAATAATTGTGTAATTACCCCTCGTTGTTTCTTCTTAAGAATATTTTTCATGCCATTAGAGATGATTATCTTCCTATGTTTCCCTGTGATACCCCTTAATTCAATTTCTTTTCCTTCGAAAAAAAATTTCGAGAAGGGTTCTTGAAAGTTAAAATTTATCATCCCCAAAGATTGTAACCATTCGAATCCTAATACAACATTTTCACCACCAATTGGAATGGAAAGAATTGGAGTATTCAATACATATTACACCATGGTTTGATTGATATTATCACACTTATAATATGGATTTAGGAGGGAAGGAAGTGTAATACAGACTCAGACAAAAATATAGAGCTACAACGAAACAAAACTTCAATTAATAAATAGTAACTGCTAAAAACTATTTACATACGTAAGAGAAAAAAAACTAGCCCGAGCGATGGTAGATTATATCTAACAAAATAATGGAACTCCTAAAAATCCAAAAATCTAACCCTAGGAAATCAAGCTCCAAAATTTTGTGAGCCCTATTGGGGTTAGTTAGTACATCAACTTCTCAATGTCGAAAATTTTCCATATGATATTGTTTTGGTGATTACGATACCTCATTAGAAAGTTCCATCCAAGAACAATAAAATTCAAGTAAATACCCTTTCACATGGGCTACAGGTCTACCTGTTTTCCAAAATAATGTCGTTCAGGGCCTCAAAATGGCTCAAGAAATTTAGGGCTTGAAAAACTACCAAAAATAGTAAATTGTGGTAGAAATTGGGAAACTAAAAGGAAATAGTGTTGGGGGTCCAAGAGGAATAATTGGGTGGCCACCAATATCCACCTGGATCAGTCCTCCCCCGTTAGGAATTAATGTTCCCCATTGATTTGAGTGCCTCCATGAGATGGGGAAATGTCTATTAAACTTGATCCTAGGTGGACCACTTCAAGGTGTGGTGTGGTCAACACGTGAAATTGCTTAATGAATCCTATTGAGATGAGGTTTTTGTGGATCGCATTTTTTATAATGAACTATAATGGATAATCTTGAACCCACATTTATGAGTGGAAGAGACGTCATCCATCCTTTGGATCTTCGGACTACATCTTTTAGACCTTGGTGGTGGAAATGGTGGCACTAGGTTCTGCATCAATAATATGCTTCCCCTTATCATTCCCCTTGTCAGGTTCTAGCTCAAAGTCTAAACATGCATCTAACTCTAAATATTTTAGTTCCACCACCAGCGATTGTTTAGCATGACACTAATTTGTGTTACGGGTGCGCTATTATGGAACTCGCAACACTTTCTGGTATCCTTCTTCCTCTCCATGGTGCTATTATGTGCTTGGGGATTTGATGGGTTGTACTGGGTTTCTCCACCTTGGATTTGTCTTTGTTATGTGGTTTGGAGGTTCCCTTTCTCTACTTTGGATTCACAGACCCAAAGTGTTACATCTTCTATTCAATTTTATGCTCGATCCACAAAGCATATCGATATGTTGCGCCAAGTGAGGAGATGTCCAAAAACTCTATTTCTTCCTGGATGTATTTGCACAAACATCCATGGTACTTTAGTATCAAATCCTTGATACCCAAGTTCATGCATAGGGTATGGAAAATGTTTGTGAACTCTTGAAAGTCTTGGTCCCTTCTCTGTCGTCATGTGGTCCACTTCATTTACTTATATTCATAGCTTCTGACACGCTAATATTGTTCCTTGATGGCATCTCAAAAATAGTTCCATGAGGGTGAAACTTAAAATAATGAGGGTTCATCCTCATCCCTCTTGTCACTGTAAGTTTCCCACTAGTCCTTGACATGGGGAGCGACTTTGAGGAGTGCAAAAGTAATATTTTCCCTATCAGAAAATTATGGACCAAAAAATATCCTTCTAGCAAATTTAACAATCTATATATGGCATTTGTGTCTATTTGGCCTTCAAATATAGTAATGCCAAAGTTATATTGTACCTTAAAGGCGGTGGCACATCCAAAGTGATTGCTATATGAATATGCTTCTCCTGTCGATACCTACTGAAGGATCTAGGAAAAAAATTCCAACATCTCATTCCTTTGTGGCTTGAGGGCTTCTCCAAAGCTACATTTTGAAAACATCTCTTACTCCCTCATATTTTTTTCTTTCACCATGAGAGGTCATCGAGGTTAGTGAGGTCGATGTTGCAAGGGTTCAACCAATTCTAGTCCCAATTCCATATACCCTAAACTCGTTAGGGAAATCCACAAAAAAAAGAGAAAAATGGTAGACTTCTTAGATACCACTAGTCCAGATTTATGATGGAATGAATTGAAATATAGATTCATACCAAAACACAAAGATATGATGAAAAAAACTTCCATTAAATGTTGGCTTGATGGGGCCTGACCCAAGTTCAAAGTTAATTATCCAAATAATTCCATGTACTACTTGCCCTTTCAGGAACAGCCCTTGGAGCGTAGACTGAGGTCTCACCCGAAGCAGTATGGGGTGATGCTAAAACCAAGTTTCCACACCCTTGATATGTTTGAGGGATTGACTTAGTCCAACTAGGAATTTCTTCTCGTAGGTCACTTCACACACTATCCTGACCTGCGATACCTTCACCATCTATTATAATCACCTTCACACATCCCTAACCAAGGGCTGAGATGCTTTCACATTGCTAAGGCAACGATCTATGCTATTTTCCCAAGTACACTGCAGATCTTACTTATCTTCTTATAAATGTTAGTTAACTTCACGTAAATAGAAACTTATCTTATTTTCACTTGTTCGACACATTCATATGAGTTCATGCAACAAATAAAAAGTAAACTTGCAATTCATACCCAATATATTTCAATGCATAAAACAGGAAAAAGATACATAGAATGAAAAGAAACTTCTCTTTATTATTTCTCCAATGGTTACAGACTCGAGTCACCCTACGCACTCAGTTGCTAGGGTCTGCGCACTCAGCTACTGACTACTAGGCCTCTAGGCACTCAGCTGCAGAGCCTTCTCCTAGTCTACAACCCAAAGACACGACTTTACACTTCTACTCAGACTTAATGCTTGTTCTTAATTCTCTTATATTAGGTTTGATGTCTCTTTACAACTTAGAGGCTCACTCTATTTATACAATCCCATGGTCCACGGACCATGGGTAAAACTCTCAAGCTGACGTTACATTACAAAAGTAAGGGCGGAGAACCATTTGACTCAGTTACAACTTCGTGCTCTACTCCCACAAATTGTGGAGTCTTTACATCGAACTTAGTCAAAACTTGGGCTTTAAGCCCAAAAAATTGCCATAGGGGATCCCAGGCCGAATAGGCCCCCAACGCAACATTGTGACTCACCCTCGAGTCACTCTATCGATGCGGAGATATTCCCGCAAAGACCTCCCAACTTTGCTCGGACTGCTGGAAGGTTGACAGCACATTGAGCAGCTACCTACTGCATCTCCTGGATGCATTGTTTAGAGACCGAGGTATCTGAACTGCTTCCCTGTATCTGCTCCTGTGTCCCTTGCATGTATGAGCTTGCCTTCAATCATTAATGTGATTATGAAGGCCTCATCAATCCATGTTTGGATTCACGCCTCCTAAACCACTTCTTTGTGTCGCGATGCTTCTACTTGCTGCTTAAGCGCCTTTTCCTATTGCATTCGTGAGAGCCTCTGTGTAAGGGCCACCGTCTGTGTGTTCCCTTTGACATCGTCATACTATTGTTGTAGCTCATGTGCATCTATTTCCAAGCATTGTATGTTCGGGTCATCTTGTAGAGTGGTGAGGACCTCGAACGATTCTTCCAACACTTTGGTGCAATGCTTCATTGTACTGCTGATCTCTTCTATGCATGTTATGATGGCGCTGGCATGCTATTCCCTCACCTCTAGGGGAGCTGAATACTACACCTTCAATCGCAGCCTTGCCATCTGAAGGTTCAGTTCTAGCTATACCTTGGCCATCTCTTCTTGTGCCTCGTGCACCCCTGCAGCTAACCTGTGGATGTGCGCCTCTATTGGTGCCTCTACTGGGATGGCCAACTCAGGGACCATTTGGTAGGCCTCCTCAACCATCTACACCATCTATTGGTTCTGTGCCACCACCTTGTCACATTGCAGGCTTAGTTGTCCCATGTTGATTCTTTGTTCACTCAACACCTATAGCGCATAACCCTCTCTAGCCTGCAATTTTGTAGTAACTTCGTCCTGCAGAACATAGAGCATTTCCTAAGGGAGTATATCCATGTTTATTCCTACTCCTTTAAATGCACTGAATGTAGGCCTTTTCACCTCATTCTCTCTAAACAGTACCCCCTTCGACAACACTATTCTGTTGGTCATGCAGGCACGCAACATTTCCTCAGTCGCGGCCATTCCTACTGCGATGCTGGTCGAGAGAGTACCAGCTTGAGGAGTGCACACCTACAACTCCTAAATCTATGCTTGAAGGGGCCCAAAAAAAATCTAATTCTCCTCCACCAACTGCTGGAGGGCCTCCGCGATGACGTAGTGCACCGTCTCCCCTATATTGTGCAGATCTCCCTCAGTGAGGGTGATTAGGTCGAAAGAAATCTTAGATGCTTTCAACTTCTTTCGCAGCCCCACCTGCTCTTTGAAGCCATGGTGCTTTAACTGTGTTGACGTTGTTTGTAAGTCCATGCCACCCTCCTTTGTCATTGTCTCCATCCCTTGTTCTTTCTCAGGCGAAGGCGACTTCCAACCCTCGTGCTCCTACTCTATTGCCTTCTGTGCTTCTGTTGTTTCCTTCTACTATTCTGCTATTGTCTTCGCAACATCCCGTGCCTCTTGTACTTTTTCTATTGCTACCTCTTTTCTTCTCTTCTCTACCAACTATGCTACCCATAGTTTTTCCTCCTCCTTATTTTTCTATGCAACAGACTTGTCTACTTCCACCGTGGAGCTGGCTGGAGCACGCCACTCCGGTGGCCACACATCAAGTACGTCAAAGATAACATCATCCATGTCCAGGTATGGTAGTTCATTCCACTTCTTCGCGAGGTCCTTGTTCTCCCTAATGTAGACGTGATGGAAGTTTGCGTTAAAATCCGTGAAGCTTTGTAGGTTGTTTTAGACAATTGGTGATAACTATAGCCTACGGTAAATCCCCATTCTGATGTTCATCTCCATGAACACCCTGAGTATTTTACTGTCTCAGATCCTGTGCACGTATTTAGTGGCCCACAGCAAAGCATACTTTGCAGCCTCCAGGAGATCCCTCACAATTATGGGGAACTGGTTGTCCTTAGGCAATTCCCCTCCACCAATGTTGTGGATAGTAGAAGCTATGCATAGTGGAAGGTTTTCCCCTATTCCTATGCCTCACGTTAATTCCCTAGGAACTCCTTGCACAAGTATCTAGACCAGTTAAACTAGACCCCCTCTGTGCACTGCTCAGCAAATGCAACCACTGGTGCAGGCACCTCATCCGTGCGACACATCCGCATGACCTTACTTGCCAGTATTTGAGTCACAAATTTGATTGACTTGTTGTTGATACTAGAGATTGCATAGCCCCTCGTTTCTTCTCCAACTAATATTTCTTTTTCATGGCTTCTGCGATGGAAAAATCACTGCTTTTACCCTCCGAAATGTCTGTTGGGTCTTTCCCTCTACAAGGGAGTCGAGTAATTCTATGGATTAGGTGATCTATGATGGGGATGGGCTCTTCCAGCCACAAGAACCCATCATGCACTAGGCAGAGCAACTGCCTGATGACGAAGATAGTTACTAGGGCACGATGGTAATGTGGCACCCAGAGTAGGTTCAACAACCCTGCCTTTTCGACTCCACACAACCACCTGCGCGGCTCCAACTCTATGATTCCCGCCATGGTTTTTTTCTTCGGCTTCATGAGCTGCACATTCACCAAGTGATTGAATTTCTTGTGGTCAGTGAGTTCCCAATCTTCAAAACTTTAAACTCGGCACCCATCCTAGGTGCACTCCTTTGAAAATGATATCGTCGGGTAGCAGTGGAGTCTGTAGAGATATTTTACAGTCATCGATATCCTTGGGCACCTTTGCCTTCCCCTTCTATAGAGGAACATAAAGAGGCATCCTGGTTACAGGGTCCACACCCTTAGTTTCTTCCTCCATGTATTTGTCCTAGTCCTCTTCTCTCAGGATATCCTCAAGGTCTTCCTCCTCCTCATTGGTTTCCAAATTAACCGCTTTCCCTTTTTCTTCCATGGTCAATTTAGTTCACAGCGGGTTTTGAGGGGACACGCGCACCAGAATCATGGGTTGCTTAACTTTCTTGGGTCTCGGCGCGTGTGGTGATTTAGGGATTTATGCAACTATCTTGGTGCTCTCAGGGGCATCTTCTACTGTCATGGCCTACACAGCCTCTTTGATGATCATTTCTCTGATTTCCATAGCTTCTTCAAACGCTGCCATTTTTTTTGTCCATAAATCTCTCAACTGCTCAACCAGGTGCTCAAACAATGCTCTCAACAGGCTAAACAAGTCTCAGTTGAGAATAATCTAGGCACAAAACAACTCAATTCTCAAATTGCCAAGTGTTGTTTGATGGGTAGCCCTTTGTAATTTATATCACCTTTTGAATTCAAGTTCCATTGTTCCCCCCAAATCCAGTCCATGAATGCTCCCTTGGCAGTAGACTTTCCTAAATCTTGCCCATAAATCTCACCGTAAAGGCCTATTGCCCACTCTGTTTAGTCTCAAACCAAGCATCACATCATGAATAGTGATTATAACAGTCACTTTCTAGCCAACCCATGCGGCAGTGCAACTTCCCTTGTGCTGTCGCAGACCCTGTGACACTTCGCTCCTACACGTAGCCCTGACATCACGTAGCTCTCAGGTAGAGTAGTTTATAGTCCCGTACCTCCTTTTAACTACCTAAAGTGATAAGACTATGTTTCCCATGGCTAGTCAGGTCATCGTGCCACTTGTATATGGTTTTAACCAACTATCATTTACATTTCTTGGGAAAAGTTTGCCTTTTAACTTCAATACCTACATCGTTCACTTTACCAACTGCATCGTGCCACTATCTGTGATCCCCTTAGTAATACATGGTCCAATCCAAGGGATCAAATTGATCAACTCTCGGCAGTAGTCTCCCAATTTATCATCATAATCATGTACATCCTGTTGTATCACTACAATCTTTTTATCAAGAAAACCCATTTTTATTCCTTCCTCCAGCTTCTTGACTTCTTCTTCTGCCATGGCTCTTTCCTCCCTCTAGCGAATGTTTTCCTTCATGATTTCTTGGAGCCTAAGATCACTCTATTGGATCTATTCATCAAGTCCCAAGCATTCTTCTTCTTCCAACTCCATGATCCCTTCTTTCAAGGATTCGCAATCCATCATATCCATGCGCGCTGCTATGCATGGACTAGGCATGATATATTTCATCGGTATTTCATTATTTGCTTCATAAACCATCTTAGAAGGCGTCTATCCCATCAGTTTCTTGCACGTTGCCCTGTAAGCCCATAAGACCACTGGTACGCATAGGTCTCAATCACTTTGTTGCACACTACATACCTTGTTCAGTGCTTTTCACACTTTATGAAATGCTTCCACATGGATAACCTTCTGGGCGCTCATTCTTTCCACATTCTGTTGTGGCAATTTGAGTAGTCGTTCATGCATTTTCCCCCCCAACACATGCTTATTGATCGTATTTCCCATCGCAAAGTTCATGTGCATCCGCACAGGTTGTTTATCATATGTTTGTACCCACCTGGACAAATGTGTGCATGGACTATCCCAACCATTGTATCTATCCACTGACCACCGTATAAGTTTCCCAAACCATGTGTGCATCGTCCTCCTACATGTGCACCAGTCATCAAAGTTTCCTTTGTGCGTACCCCACCACCTCGTGGGCATAGTGTGCAGTACCCAATTCAAGGCTTCAAAACATTTGCTTTTTGGCACCTCCCTCTCAAATTGGTCCAGGAAAGCATCTACCTCACCTAATCCATCATAAGTAGGCAAATCTCTCGTTTCCATTGATACGCATCATAGTGATCTTGTCATCATGTTACAGTTTAACATGGTTACCTCATGTAACCGGTTCTGCCACCGCTCTATCTCCTCATCTGAATCTGAAGTATAGGAGCTTTCGTGCTCCCATGAAATTTGTCCATCCACGGTAGGATTTACCTAGTCTTTCTCTTGCGTAGTTATCCTGTAGATGCAGTCCAAATCGTCATCACTTTCATAGTCGCGAACTGGTTCTCTACAACATGATCCCTCAGTAGGGTCCAAGGGTATAACTACGTGCAGAGACTTCTTCTCAAAAATCATCTTACGCTTCTTTAAATTAATCACCCCGTTCATGTTAGTGACTTAATCAATTCCTAAAGGTGTGGGGTAGGGATTGTTGTCATCAAGAATATCTATCACCTCAAAGTTAACTAGCATGCTCACTCCCTCAATATTCATTGTGATTCCCTGCAATCACCCCAGGGGTATTATTTTTTGTTGGTTCGCCATGCATAGATGAATAGGAGACCACTGTAGCATAGGCCTCCCCATGCACTCCCATGTTTTCTTTGGCAAAACATTTGTGTCTAACCCTAAATCCAGAATTACTTGGTCCATCTCATATTCTCCAATATGCGTCGTTAACCTGATTTCTCTTCATGTTCTTGTCTTATGCTTTCCAATATTCTAGACTATGCGTGGTTCTCCTGGCACTGTCCTAGCACATCTGTTAATGAATCCCTGTAATCCCTTTATAGCCTTACTGTCACGCAATAAATTCATACATGTTTTCAGGAACATCGTGAGCATCGATGGGTTCATTTCTGCCTCTAGTCTATCATTGCTTCCTGAAGTGTAGGCATCAATGAAGCTCTTCTTAGCTTCCATAAAAGTTTCTCAAGTGCGCTCCAAATGAAACTCTACTTCCTTTGTCAGAGCTTTATGAACCCAAGTACTTTCTTTAGGTTGTTTTCCTTTATCATCTCCCATTGTAATTCCATGTTGAAGCACAATATTCACATTTGGTTGTTCCTCGCATAGCTTAGACCTCATCATTTGTAGGTTCTTAGTCAGGGGAGGTGGTAGCACTCCCTTGTCATGTATCCTAGCTATCAACGTAGGAAAATCTTCCATCTCATGATCAAACAAGGTATAGTACAAGCATGATGGACACGTTGGATTCATACAATCGTGGACATAATTTCCTGGTCCTCCACAATTGTAGCATATTAGTTGTCTGTGGCCTCTTCTAGGTCCTCCTCCACCTCGACCTCATCCGTACCCCTGGAATCTGGATCGCGCCATCCCTGCACCCTGGTCTAGGGACCGTATTTCAGCCTGAACCCTGGAGGTGGGGGTTCTATCCATCATCAGCTCATAACTTCTACATGTTCGCTCATCATGTCCAACTGACCTATAGAAATTATAGAACAATTGTTGCAAATTTTGCATGTGCTTCTGCAACAAATGGCACATGTTTGTAGCATGCTTTCCTCTTATTTGACAAATCACACACCACAGAGCAGGTGCCGCGCTCGATCTTGCTTGTGCTTCTAATCTTAATGGCATCAGCCCTCCTCCCACGAGGTAATTCACGAACACCGGGCAGTGGTCTTTGTCATGACCCTAACCCTTGCATTTCACGCACCACACCTCTTCGCGTGCTTCTGGTTGAACTATCATGTCCTGCTTCAGACTTTGCATCTCAAGGCACAATATTTTCAACTCCACGTGGAACTGTTGAACTCCCAAGTTAGGATCCTATATTGGGGTCTCATGTAGCCTCATCATGATTTCTAAATATTTTTCCTCAGTTGTTAACCTATGTTGCGACAGAGCATTCCTCAAATGTGGCATTTGTTGGGTGCAAGAATTACACTGAAGTAAACTCCTCAACACTAAAATTTTCAACCCGGGGGATCTGTAAACTTAGAGACAAAAGAAAGGCAATGCCAGAGATGGTATGAATGTCTCCAATATCAATCCCTACTTTCTTTAAAAGAAAGGTTACAAAATCAAACTATAGAGGAAAAGTCAACTTGAATCGCCAGAAATAATCTAAGACTGGAACAAAAGAAAATGCATTTGCAAAAGAGATTTAGAAGAATAGGGAAATCACTCTATCTGATTATTGACTAACTACTGAGTGTGTGTTTCTTTCAGAAAAGACACTTTAGCAGTCTTCAGTAGATGGTCCCTTCAAACCTACTTATATAAAGATTTCCTTCTCGCGAGAATCTATCTTGCACTAGTGCAGGAATAGAGGTTTATGCTGAGGGTGTAAAATGATGTATGTTCTAAATTTTCTTTTTCTTTTGCGTAAGGTCCAGACTTTCTCAAGTCCATAGAACTTAGTCCAAGCAACAAGAAACTAGGTCTTGTGCCAGACCAGAGCTTCTTACACTTTAACTTTTAATCCTTGAAATCAATGCTTAACTACTGCAAGTGTTAGAAAGCCAAATTGCATAAAAGGGTGACTGTTTCTAAGTTTATCAAATTGCAGAAAGAAAGAAACAGTCCTTGTAATCTATCCTGTTATGAAATATCAATGAAAGCAAGAAAGTTGTTAGAAATAACTTAAAAAGAATTATTGTATCACACAATCTTGCACTGGTGCAGGAATGGTCCTTCTACTTTAAACTAGGCAGAAAACTAAATCAAATAGATTTGTAGAAAGTGAATACCACACCAACGTGTAATAGTTCAGGTAATTTCTCCTACTCAAACCAGGCGGGGAAAACCAATCTAAACATGCAGAAAGTGAATAGCACACCAACGTGCACTGGTGCAGGTAATTTCTCCTGCTTAGACGAGTTAGGGAAAACCAAATGAAATTAGATGCAAGTAAAGGAAATTTAATTACTTCATGTGGTAGATCTACTCTCACTCAGATAGGAATTTAAAGGCTGTAAAGTAAATCACACTTGCTAGTTCAAAACGTAAATTAAAAGGACAGAAAAGAGGGAGAATGTGTTGGGTTGGTTGGGCCCTAGCCAACCAATGCATTTCCCTTTTAATTAAAAATGTTGCTCATCACTTTCTCAATATATCAGCATTCAAAACATGAAGGATACAATGTAGAATAGTAAGGCGGAGCTCTCTCTCTTCTTATTAAGTCATAAAGCAAATACGTACATGATTACAATCCAGCCCAGATTGGGCGATAAGAAAAGGTAGGCTTGTTATCGACTTCCTGGTTCTATCTCTGTTCTATATACTTACTTAATCATTCATTTTCTAACTTGTCCTATCTACATTACTTCTTATATAGATCCTTAGCCGAAGGCCAAGACAATCATTCATCTCATTACATGTTGTTTGCAGAATTTCATTACAACATATTTCATAACTATTTACAAAATAAGCTTGTGGCCTTCAAAATTAGGCATTTTAACAAAACTAAGCCGTGGCTATCTTTAGCTGTCCGTTTCTCCCAAGTCCAACCTCAACTACTCTAGATTGCATTTCTTTCATGGCTGGGATTTAGTTGCCTTCAGATGCATTCGGCGGTCATGGATAAGGCTGTGCAAAAATAGGAAGTAATCAAAGGGGGTCTGGATTTGCTGCCAAGATTCTCGTCATGGGCATTGGTGTGAGATCTCATAATCGCAGTGCTGTCACTGTTGCGAGATCCATTTTGCACTAAAATCAACAGTCAAGGTAAGCATTAACTATTAAGTAACATAGGATATATCGATGAGTTAAAAAAGTAATTACAAGTGAGATATCACATAATAATAATTAATAAATGCTAAGTTTGAATTAAAAATGTGAAATATAAAGTAGATGTGAAATGTGTCGTCGTTCATACACTAGTGCAAGATGAGGGTGTAAATGATAGGTAAAAGAGGGGTAAATGGTTATGGTTTTAAGGACGTAAGGACATTCAAAAAGGGTACAATTTAGGGGACTAACATCCTCCCATCCCTAAGCTGTTGTGTGTCCTCACACAACTTCTTTACCTTTGTAAAACCTCAAAATTTTGAGCACTCCAGCTCAATCCTGCTTTGGTGCATTATCCTCTGGCTGCACTATTTCAGCCTTCTTCTTCTTTATGTACCTTAACCACTTTTCTACCTTCTTCAACCGCTTAAAACAAAATCCAACCCGATACTTCCAGGTTCTAACTTCACTTTTCTTTTGCTTGAGCTCTACCATTAATTCTCCTCTACTTCGTTTGTTCTCCTCCTCTGCCTCAGCCATAAATTGCTCCAAGTTTTGCACTTGAAGCTCCAATTTAGCTACTCGATTGGTGGGGGTTACCAACTGCTTTTCTCCCTCTATTTCAGCAGGGACTGTAACTTCCTTAGGGACCTCTATATCAGGCATGGTCATATCAGGGAATTCCCCTTCCTGTGGCCCCTCTTTCTCCGAGTGTTCTTCCTTTGCTTCCTCTTCATCTGATTTTAATTTTTCCTTTTCTCCCTCCGATTCCTCTTCTAGTTCTTCTTCTTCTGTGGGTTCTGTTTCTTATTTTTTAGGTTCTACCTTCCCTCCTTTGGGTTCTTCTTCTTCTGCTTCCTCTTCTTCTATTTCTTCGTTGTCTGGCTCCTCTCATTCTACCTCCTCTTCTTCTGATTTTTCTTATGTTTTTGGTTCTTCCTCTCCCACTGGCACTTCTTCTTGCACTGGTGCAAGATGGGGTTTCGCACCCTACAGGGGCTGTGGTTCTCCACCTGCTTCAATAACTTTTCTATTTTGGTGAGGCCTTTTTATAAAGTCAACTAGAAAAGTATTGTCTCCAACCTCTGCAATCTTCACTACGTCTGCAAGGACTAACAGATTATCATATTTAGAGGCCTGTGCTTGTGTAAAAGGAGTTTCTTCTGTGGGTGCATGAACTTTTTCTTTCGCGGAGGACGAGGCCTTGCTTGTCAATTTTTTTGGTTGTTTCCTTTTTGCAATAGTGTGAGAAGGACTTTATTTCTTGCTCTTGCTCGTACTGGCAGGAGTCTCTGTCTTCTTCCCCTTGGTTGACCCTTCATGCAGTTGTTTCAACAGCTCTTTCCACGACATGACTTTCTTCTCCAGCTACTTCAAGACCAATATGTTGATCAGCCCATGATGGTATAACCTTACGTTGACCTGGTCCTCCCTTCCATCCTGTACACTTTTAGCCACTTTCTCTAGAATCTTGAGCAAGAAGTAGGGGAAGTTCATCCTCCAGCGAATGTGTCGACCTACTTCAAAGTGTTGAAGCATTCTGAAATGACACACCAGGGTACGGGTGTATCTCCCTTCACAGGCCATGAACTTCTGCAAGATAAATAGGAGGTCCTGCCATTGACCTAACCGGGCTTTACGTGAAACTTTGAGTTTCCAATCCATGTTTATATCTTTGTCAACAACAAAATGCCACCAACGTTTCCTTTCCAACTTCTGGATTTTGAACTATTGTTCTCCCGTGTTTTCTAGACCTGTTGCAACTACTACAAACTCCTCCGTCACCTTGAATTTAAGCGGTCCTACACTGACTCGGCCATTCTTAAAACTCTTTGCAAACTATAGGGTGACTTCTCTATCATACCCATCAAATTTTTGTAAGAACTGTAGGAAACCTGACTCTCGCAACAGTGTAATACTATTGTCTATTTGGCAGACTGTTCGATCTTGCTAAGGGACAGGGGTTCATTTCGGATGGGCAACATTACTGCTAGCAGCTGCATAGTCAAGCTCTGAGACTTGCATGCAATGCTAGAGAAATCGGCCACCTTAAATAAAAACTAACCTTTTATCGATGGAATAATTGGTTCTCCCGCTGTAGAATCTCATCATTTCTAGTCAGGTCTAATTGGTATGCGCGACAGTGATCTTAATGGTTAAGTGCGATATAATTACAGTTATGGGATGTTTAGAGTGAATAGAGGAGCGGGGTAATTATGAAAGAATGACGTTTAGGATCATGGCGGAGTGGGGTAGATTTCATGCAAGCAACGGTTACCACATCTTCACATTTCTTCATAACTAAAATAATCCTTAGAATTCATTAAAAAATCATGATTCCTACTTAATAAAAACTTTGTACTTTTAATTAATTTCCTCCTAGTTAACATAATAGCATTAATACTTAATGATGAAATGAAAAATACTTCATCTCATGTTTCATCATGACCACTTCCTCATGTCATTTGATAACTCGTACTATGCTACTGACAAAGTGCATGCTTGTACTGCTCTTGCACCACTTTAAATCATATCGTTGTATTGGTAATTTTTTCTACTCATCTCATTACATAGGACAACATTCTTGCACTAGTGCAAGAATAATATTAAAACAAAGAATTAAAATATAGGCTAGATTTTCACATGATTTCTTTAACTTTATGCTGATTTTTTTTTTCGCCTTGTCTGATGTTTCAGAGCACACCTTTTGCTCTCCATATGCAAGATCCTGCAATAAATTCTCGAGGGAATAAAGATGTGGGAAAAATTGGAGAATGCGAAGGAATTCTATTACAGGGATTCCAATAAAGTTCCAAGAGAGATAAAATAGAAATGGGATAGGGAAAAAAAATTAGGGAAAAAGTGGGATTTCTTCAAACTGGGTAGGGTAAACTTTTGGAGAATATGGGAAGGTCAATATTCTGGGATCAAAGAAGAAAACTGGGGGGGGGGGGGGTTACGAAAGTGGAGTATGAAGAAACTTAGAAAATTTTTGGGAATGTCTGCCTGCATTGGTGCAAGGAAAATAACTACAGCAAAAACTAGGCGTTACTTAAATAAAAATATCCATGCTAATTACCCCAACTGTATAAAGGTTGGTTTTGCTGAACCTGCTTCTACTTGGTGGTAGCTTAGCATATCTCAAGATCAAGCAACATTTTCATTTTATTAGAAAATTTTGATCTTCATGCTAGCAAGCTGGTTTTCAAGTTGACCCTTTTGCAATCATGTTAGCAAACTGATTTTCATAATTACAGGAAAATATTTTTTCTTTACTTTTTTCTATTTTTTTTAGTATATATAAATATATATATATTATTGAGAAGAAAAGGATTCATGTTTTCAAGAGGTTGGTATTACCATTCTCCACTAGTGTCCCAAATTAATGTTGGACTTGTTGTGTATAATCTTTCTTGGTAAGTGGCTGAAAATACTTCTTTAACCAGTGTCTGTTTACCAAGAATACTGAATTTTGTCCATCAATAGTTTTAACTTCTACTGTTCTCATATACTCGGATCACTTCATAAGGTCCCATCCAACGTGTATGGAACTTCCCTTTAAAAATTTTAAATCTAGAATCATAAAGGAGTACCCAATCACCTGGTTGGAACTTCTTTTTCTGAATGAACATGTCGTGCCACGTTTTATGTTGTTGCTGAATCAGTATATTTTGTTGAATAGCATACCTTTGAAACTCATCCAACTCATTCAATTGGAGAAGGCACTATTGTTGTGCCTCGGAGAGATCTAGTCCTAACTGAACTGTAGTCCTATAAGTTTTGATCTAAAATTCAATTGGTAATAGAACTTGTTTACCATATACCAGCTCGTATGTTGTATGCCCAGTGCTATTTCTCCAAGTGGTTCTGTATGCCGATAAAGCTTCTGGTAATCATTCAACCCAGTCTTTTCGATTTATATTGACTGTCTTTGTAAGAATGGACTCGATCACTTTGTTTGTACATTCCACCTGGCCATTTTCTTGCGGGTGATACAACATGGACTTCTTGTGCTGAATCTTATGTTGCTCCATCGCACCCTGTACTAGATTAGAAATAAACTATGGACCATTGTTATAAATTATTTCTATAGGCATGCCAAATCTAGGAAAGATTTCAGTAAAAAGAATATCAACAACAAATTTTTTTGTAGCAAAAGAAATAGCTTTAGCTTATACCCATTTTGTAATGAAATCTGTACAAACCAAGATATGCTTTTTACTTAATGATGTTGGATTTATTGGCCCGATAAAATTAATAGCCAATTTTTCAAATGGCTCAATCATAACCTGAGGACATAAGGGAATTTCATTGGTTTGATTAGGTTGACCCATTTACTGACAGCTATCACAATGCTTGACATAGTGTTCGGCATCCTTAAACAAGGACGACCAATAGTAACTAGCACATAACACCTTATATGTAGTTCTCTTATTAGCAAATTGGCCTCTACATGGTTCATCATGAGCAGATTTCAATATGTCAAACACTTCTTCCTCTCTTACACAGCTACGGATAATCAAACCTAGGCCTGTGTAGAATAGATCTCCTTAAATCCAGGAGTATGCAGCACTTTTCTAAATAATATTCCGCTTTTCACGAGCAGACAAGTGGGGTGGTGTTTTTCCAGTAACCAAATAATTAGCAATGTCGGCAAACCACAGAGAATCCGTGAACATAGCAAAAAGATGTTCATCTAGAAAGTCATCATTAACAGGAGTAGTTTCACCAGGATTATCTAATCTAGAAAGAAAGTCTGCTACAACATTAGATTTTCCTAGTCTATCTACAATAGTAATATTAAACTCCTACAACAAAAGTAACCACTTAGTCACTCTACTACTATTTAATGGTTTATTCATCAAATACTTAGTTGTGGAATGATCAGTATGTACAAATACTTCATATCTTGTAATATAGTGTCTGAACTTATTAATTGCAAAAATCACAGCTAAAAACTCTTTCTCTATAACTGTATAATTTAATTCAGCAGAAGACAAATTCTTACTAATATAATAAATAGCATAGGATTTCTTATGTCCCTCTTTTCCTAAAGCTGCACCAATAGACAGATCTGAAGCATCAGAGGAAATATGAAAAGGCAGAGACCAGTTAGGACCTCTCAGAACTAGTGCATGTACTAACTTTTCCTTCAATGTTTCAAAAGACTATTGGCAAGCTATCATCCAAGAAAACTCACTATCCTTAGCTAGAAGTCTAAAAAGAGAAGTAGCTATCTTAGAAAAATTTTCAGTGAATCTCCTATAGTAACCAACATGCCCTAGAAAACCTCTTACTTCCCTTTGAGTTTTAGGTGCAGGAAGATGCAAAATGATTTCAATCTTTGGTGGATCAACCTGGATACCTTTACTAGAAATCAAATGACCAAGTACCACTCCTTGTTTGCACATCAATCTACATTTCTTGTCGCTTAAATCAAGATGAGCTTCCTCACAATGAAGAAGTACTTTTTCCAAGTTTTCAAGAGCTTCCTAAAAAGAATTACCAAACACAGAAGAGTCATCGATATAAATTTCCACAAATTCTAGATCAGAAAAAATAACCAAGACTACCTTTTGAAAGGTAGCTAGGGCATTACATAATCCAAGGGAAGCACTCTATAAGCAAATGTATCCCATGGACATGTAATGGTAGTTTTATCTTGATCTTCAGGTGAAATCTGTATCTGGTTATAAGCACTGAAGCCATCCAAAAAGGAAAAGTATTCCTTTCTTGCAACGGTATCAAGCACTTGGTCAATGAATGGGAGAGGGAAATAATCTTTGGGAGTGGATTTGTTTAATTCTCGATAATCGATACAAATACACCATCTTCCATCTTTCTTAGGTACTAGTACTAATGGAGAGACCCACTGACTGTCAGAAATAGGATAGATGAAACCAGCATCCAAGAGCTTCTGTACTTCTCCTTTCATGATGTCTTTTAGAGCTGGATTCATTCACCTTTGGGGTTGTCAGACAGGTCGGGCTCCTTCCTGAATATAGATATGATGTGTGCATGTTTCAGGAGGGATACCCTTCATATATTCATAACCCCATGCAAAGGCACTAAGATGGTTTCGTAACAAATTCACAAGCTGCTCTTATTGAGATGAGTCAAAATCTAAACTAATATACAAGGATTTACTAGGGATAATCTCAACAAGAGTACTATCAGGCTCAGGAGTACTCAAGGGAGTGGTCAAATGTAGTGGTGTAGAAGAATGAGGATCATGATCTTCTTAAAAATCTAGGCTGAAAATTGGCTCAAAGGCTCTAAATTAGGCATAGTGTCTAGATTATTCAGGAAGTCTTGAATCTCATCTTCTTGCGAGGACCCAGTATAATGATGGATGAGGGAAATAGGTTGAGTCTCATCATCACTACTTTGATCTAACCATAGAGTATCTCAAAGGTCCTGAATGGATCTGGCAGAGGGATATAAGGTAACTTTCTTCCTAGAGTCTCCATGTGAAATATAAATATCACCAGAATGACATCCAATATATGCATCAGTGGTAACAAGCCATGGTCGACCCAAGATCAAGGGATTTCCTCCTACTGGTTTCTTTGGCTGAAGCACAATGACGTCAACAGGATATTCCCAAGAGTCTATAAGATGATCACATCATCCAATACTCCTTTTGTCTTAATTTTAGATCTATCTGCTAATTCAAGCACAGTGGGAGTAGGACGAAGATGGGATAACTGATGTTGATCCATGTTTTTCTTAGCCATGAAATTAATTCCTACCCCCATATCTATAAGGACATTAGAGACAAGGATATTACCAATTTGGACTGAGACAACAGGGTTTCCAGGATCAGTATATTTTTTCATAGATACACATCCTATCATCAACTCTGTCGTCCTACCAACAAATTGAATGGTTTGGGGTTCCAATTTCTTCCTCTCAGGTTTCTTGAGACAGAGTTAATAATTTTAGGGCAAATAGGGATATCTTTGATGGCTTGAAGTAAAGGTATCTTAATGAAAAGATTCTAAAGCCCTGATGCCAAACTAGTCTCAGAAATGGGCTCACTTCTTTCTATCACTAGCCTCTTTGGAAAGGGAGGCTGGTTGGAAGAAGGTGGTAAGGATCTAGAGGGTAAGGGCTGCTTGGTGACTGCTTTCAGAAAATGGGTAGGAGTTTTCTCTTCTCCCTTCTCTTCAAAAATCACAGTGGGTTGTTTCCGACTTTCTGGCATTACAGTCCTCCCTAATCTTAACTAGATATCATGAACCCCAACTAGAATAGACTGATACTCAAATGATAAAGGTGGGTTTGTCACATAAATCATTTGCACTGCTTTGTTATTTTTAGGATTAGGCATGGGTTGAGTAGGTAACTGAGGGGGTTGAAAGGGTGGAGGCAAAGGCAATGGTGGATTAGACTGACTTGGAAGTTGCGGCATTGAATTTTGTGTATGAGGATATGACTGCATAGGTGGCTGGTAGGAATAGGGAATGAGTTGGACCTCTCCAACCTGGCTACCATGGTTGAGAAGGTTGTCCATGTTGGTATTGATTTCCATACTGCCACTATTTATTAGTGTTAGGATAAGAATATGCATATGAATGATAACCAAAATAGTGTGGGGAAAATTCAGGAGCCATACTTGCTCCTAGCTGAGGCCAATTTCTTCTTGCTCCCATAGCATTCAAGTATTCAGCTTGAAGCTACCTACTGTAAATATAGCTTTAAGTCCTGGTATAAAGGGGCATTTTTTTGAGGCATGGTCTTCTGCAAAAATAGCACACTTATTAGTTTCTTTTAGATTAAGAGGACATTCTTTAGGAGGATGTTTATCTCTACACTTAGGACAGAAAATACATAATGACTCTTGTTCTTTTATAAGTTTCTGCCGGAATTTTAAAGAGTCTAACTATTTAGAAGCAACATTCATTATATCGATTTTCATGTTTTCCATTTTATCTTCTAGTCCAATAATCATAGCATCGGTAGATTCAGTTTTTATATTTCTGTTTTGAGCTCCTCTACCGGATCTATACTATTTTCTTGAAAATTTCCTGCATAAAATCACAAATTTGATCAAAATTCTGCTCAGAGATATCACCTTGTCCTAGTAGATTTAGATTATTTCTAACATTATTGGTAAATCCCCTTAAGGACAAGGTTCTAATAGTGTTTGAATCAAGCTTAAGTTTTGACCTTTGCAAAATATACAGAAATCTTTCTAAGTAATCTTCAAGAGTTTCATCATCATCCTGTAAGATTGTAAAAATTTTATCCTGCATGTCCCGAGATTTGCAATATTCCTGTTATTTAGACAAAAACACTCTCTTCATTTGTTCCCAAGAGGTTATAGAGTTTCCTCTTAGCCCCATGAACCAGTGCAAGGCTGAGTCCTTGAGGGTAGCAGGGAATAATCTTAACTTTTGAGCATGAGTAGAATAATCATAACTTCTACACAAAATCTCAAGATCGAATAGAAAAGAGTCAGGGTCTTCATGAAATTTACCATGAAAATGGGGGAGAGTGGATGGTGGAATATTCTTCATCTGTGCCACAGTGTCAGGATCCAAAGTTGGAAACTCAATTTCATGTTCTGCCATTGTCTCTTTCTTACTCTCAATAGGCTAAACCACACCTGAGTTGTTGTCACCAGAATCCAGGTGCATTGTTCCTGAATGATGGGTTTTATTGGGTTTCCTGCTCATAGAAGGAGACCCAATATGAGAATTATTTTCAAAATCCTTTTGGCCCTTAGTGGGCTTTGAACCCCTACCTTTCCTAGCATGCATTTCAAAGAAATAAAAACAAGAAGTAATTTCTAATAAAAAGATGCTGCCAAAAATAAATTAACACCAGTAAAATTCCTTCAAAAGAGAAATCTTTCCCAAATAATGCTGAAAGAAAAAATTACCTTTATTGTACAATCAAAAAATTCTTACCAAATCAAATTACCTCCCTGGCAACGACACCAACATGTTGGGTGCAGGAATTACACTTAAGTAAACTCCTCAACACTTAAATTGTCAACCTAGGAGATCCGTAAACTTAGAGATGAAGCACAAGCAATGCTAGAGATGGTATGAATGTCTCTAATATCAATCCCAACATTCTTTAAAGGAAAGGTTACAGAATCAAACTATAGATGAAAAGTCAACTTGAATCTCCAGAAATAATCTAAGGCTGGAACAAAAGAAAATGCATTTTCAAAAGAGATTTAGAAGAAAAGGGATAACTCTAGCTGATTATTGACTAACTACTCAGAGTGTGTTTCTTTCAGCAAAGAAACTTTAGCAGTCTTCAATAGATGGGCCCTTCAAACCTGCTTATATAAAGATTTCCTTCTCGCAATAATCTATCTTGCACTAGTGCAGGAACAGAGATTTATGCCAAGGGTGTAAAATGATGTCTGTATTAAAAGTTCTTTTTCCTTCGTGTAAGGTCCAGAATTTCTGAAGTCCATAGAACTCAATCCAAGCAACAAGAAACTAGTTATTGTGCCAGACCAGAGCTTCTTACACTTTAACTTTTAATCCTTGAAATCAATGCTTAACTACTGCAAGTGTTAGAAAGCCAAATTGCATAAAAGGGTGACTGTTTCTAAGTTTATCAAATTGCAGAAAGAAAGAAACAATCCTTGTAATCTATCCTGTTATGAAATATCAGTGAAAGCAAGAAAGTTGTTAGAAATAACTTAAAAAGAATTACTACATCACACAATCCTGCATTGGTGTAAGAATGGTCCTTTTGCTTTAAACCAGGCAGAAAACTAAATCAAACAGATTTACAGAAAGTGAATAACACACCAACGTGCACTGGTGCAGGTAATTTCTCTTGCTTAGACCAGGCGGGGAAATCCAGTTGAAATCAGATTCAAGAAAAGGAAATTTAATTACTTCATGTGGCAGATCTGCTCTCACTCAAACAAGAATTTAAAGGCAGTAAATAAAATCAAACTTACCAGTTTAAAACCTAAATTAAAAGGACAGAAAAGAGGGAGAATGTGCTGGGTTGGCTGGGCCCTAACCAACTAGCGCGTTTCCCTTTTAATTAAAAACGTTGCTCAGCACTTGCTCAATGTATCAGCATTCAAAACATGAAAGATACGATGTAGAATAGTAAGGTGGAGCTCTCTCTCATCTTGTTAAGTCATAAAGCAAATACATAAATGATTTCAATCCAGCCAGATTCGGCGATAACAAAATACATGCCTATTACCGCCTTCCTGGTTCTATCTCTATTCTATATATTTACTTAATCATTCATTTTCTAACTTTTCCTATCTACATTAATTCTTATATAGATCCTCAGCTGAAGGCCAAGAGGATCATTCATCTCGTTACATGTTGTTTGCAAAATTTCATTACAACTAATTGCATAATTGTTTACAAAATAAGCTTGTGGCCTTCAAAATTAGACGTTTTAACAAAACAAGCCATGGCTATCTTCAGCTGTCCGTTTCTCCCAAATCTAACCTCAGCTACTCTAGATTGCTTTTCTATCATAGCTGGGACACGACTACCTTTAGATGTGTTTGACGGTCATGGCTAAGGCGGTGCAAAAATAGGCAGCAATCAAGGGGGGTCCAAATTTGCTGCCAAGATTCGTGTCACGGGAACTAGTGCGAGATTCGATAATTGCGGTGCTCGCATTGGTGCGAGTTCTGTTCTGCACTAAAATAATTGGTCAAGGTAAGCATTAACTATTAAGTAACATAGGAGATATCGATGAGTTACAAAAGTAATTACAAGTGAGATATCACATAATAATAATTAATAAATGCAAAGTTTGAATTAAAAATGTAAGATATAAAGTAAATGTGAAATGTATCATCATTCTTGCACTAGTGCAAGATGAGGGCATAAATGATAGGTAAAACAGGGGTAAATGGTTATGGTTTTGAGGATGGAAAGATGGTCAAAAAGGGTAAAATTTAGGGGACTAACAGCCTTAGTGATGCTACAAACCATTCACAGTGTTTTCCATTTGTCAAGGTCATATTAGCTTCACAAATCATACATTTCAGCCTCTGATCTAGTTCACATGAAGTCTCGCCTGGTAGCATCGTGATCTCCTTGGACCCAATGATCGACTGCACCTCTGATTTTGGTCTATTGAATTCTTTAGTTAGCGTAGTTTGGATAGCCGCAATTCCCACATTTGGATTATCACTTGAGTGATTAATGTACCAGGTTAGCGCACATTCCCACAAAGCGCTAACCAATGTCACTTTATTGATATTATCATATATAACTCCCTACGCTTCCCATAAAGCCTTCAAAACGAATCAAAACTAGTCTAAATATTCATTTCCCAATCCTTTGAACACAAGCAACTTTATCGTGCTAGCCATGTTAACACACGGTGGTGGCGGAGGTGGTACGGTCGAAGATGGAGGTGATGGTGGTGAAACTGGTGGTGGTGTTGGTGGATGTGGTATGCATGGAATCCTTTGCCTTATCAATTGGATCACACTCGGAGAGATACCCTCACGAGCTCTTGCTTGTCCTCTCGCGGAGGAGAAATCAAGGGGCTAGTATCTAGTCCCGCACTTCCTTTGTTTATGTAAATTTTCTTACTTCGCGTAGCCCCAAACTTCAATGTAACTACACAATTTGCTTTTCCCACAATAACATTTTAATCCAAGTGTTTAGAGACTTTACGTACTTGCCTCGCGGTCCTTTAAGAAAGCATCACTCTGCCTCGCTATACTTGACTAAAGTGTCTACCATGAACTCTATAATGAATCCTCTTATAATCTGATCGAGCCAGTGATCAACAACTCGCACCATGTTATCCTCTGATGCTTGTTACACTAAAAAATGTCACCATGGCTATGTACAGTTAGTATGGCTCTATCAACAGTCATGCTATCCTCCTGGGCAAGTCTCAAGCCTCTGCTCTCCATGTCAAACTCCAAAAGAGAGAGAAAGTCTTTATAAATGTATTTATCTCTGGGTATGCAGGTTCTCTCAACCTTGCCTGCGGGTACGCACCTAATGTTCACAATAACTGCGTACTTGTACGCTCTGTATGTAAAGGGGCAGCTGCGTACTCCTGTAAAGGTCAAAATGCGCAAGTTTCATCTTTAAAAAGTTACTTGTGGTCACTTCTAGAGCATTCTAGAAGGTTGTTCGACGTGTATTGAGCGCCTCCAGATGGTTCATGTACCCCTATGAAAGAGGAACTTATCCCATCAAGAGAGGAGCTATCCCATCCAAAGAGGGGATTATCCCATTGATGGTGGACCTGATTAACTTCCTCTTGAGCACTATAAATACAGGCATTGGGCCAGAAGGAGGGGAGGTTGAAAGCTAAACATTTCTAAGGGTAGATGCTGCAGGAATTAGGACTCCCATTTAGAAGCTTGTGAGGAGAGATTGTCATCTTTACTTGTTCTATTTGGAAGTGGGTGAGCTTTGTCAAAGTAAAGGAGAACTCTTGATGGACCTTGGGAGGGACTTGCACAACACCAAGGCTCAGGTTGTAATTCTTCCTTTTGTTTCCTATTAATGCAAATGAGTCCATTCTTCTCAATAACTTGTTATTTATGAGTTGTTTCATGTACTCCTTGGTCTATGTGTTAAATATGTTTTATTCTATGAGATTATCAAGTGCTATTTAATCGTTTGATTGTTAGTGGATGCAGGTTTCAAAGTGAAGGAGGAGCTCATCCGGATCCGCGGATCTGGACTGCTACAACAGCGTTGGACTACAGGTAGGATCTAAACACTTGATTTCTTATATAGTAAATGCATGTTTAGAGAAGGATTGCTCTTGTTTCTCTTGTTTGTCACTAGAGAGACTTAGGCTCCTAGGGAGGTTGATTTGTGTCCGCACTATCGACTCTTTCCGCCTGACAATGCTTCCAATCTATGCACCAATTTAGGGGTCCACATAATAGGATCGTCAAGATTCCGCCTTCCTTGGCTATTTGCTAGCTTCACAATCCACTCGTACAACTCAGTAGGGAAAGACATGAAAAAAATTTCGTGGATCTCTGTGTATAGGTAGCAGTCTAACCACTCTTCCTTCGATAGTCACGGATTCCTATTCTCCTGCACTGCGAATTCTTGAATTTTCCTATCCAACCACCTTTCAATCTCATTCTTAGTTGGATTCCAGTGATGTGACATCAGACATCTCTATGCAGATTCTGGTCCCAGCAATGGAACCATTTGATGGATTGGAGGGGCCTAACCCAGGTTCGAAGTTAATTAGCCAAACAAATCCCTATACTACTGGCTCTTTTGGCAATAGCCCACGGATTGAGGTCTCAGCCAAAGAAATATGGGGGGATGCTGGAACCAAGTTTTCACACCCTTGATATGTCTAAGGGGTTGACTTAGTCCAACTAGGAATGTCTTCGTGCACTTTCCTAACCCGCGATACCTTTGCGATATATTATAATTGCCTTTGCACAGCCCTAACTAAGGGCTGAGATGCTTTTGCGCTGCTAAGGCAACTATCCATGCTATTTTCCCAAGTACACCATGGATCTTACTTATCTTCATATAAATGTTACTTAACTTCATGTAAATAGATACTTATCTTATTTTCACTTGTTCAACACATTCATATGAGTTTGCGTAGGAAATAAATAGTAAACTTGCAATTCATACGCAATATACTTCAATGCATAAAATAGGAAAAAGATAAATAAAATGAAAAGAAACTTCTCCTTATTATTTCTCCAAAGGTTATAGACTCGACTCACCCTGCGCACTCAATTGCAGGGATCCGCGCACTCAGCTGCAAACTACTAGGCCTCTACACACTCTGTTGTAGAGCCTTCTCCTACTCTATGACCCAAAGACACGACTTTACACTTCTACTCAGACTCAATGCCTCTTCTTCATTCTCTTATATTAGGTTCGATGTCTCTTTACAACTTAGAGCCTCGTTCTATTTATACAGTCCCATGGTCTGCGGACCATGGGTAGAAATCTCAAGCCAAAATTACATTACAAAAGTAAGGGTAGACATCCCTATGACTAAATTACAACTTCGTGCTTTGCGCCCACAAATCAGCCTTTCTCTAAGAAGAGATGTGATGGCTACTAATGGACCTCACTAATAGGTATATATCAAGGCCCATCTTGCCATCATTCAACGTACATTTACCTCTTTCCTCGCATTTGATAACACCTTTTTAACTATAATGTGCTTATTAAGAAGATTAAAGGATGTTTATCATATCTTATGGCCTAACATTATTAATATGTAAGAAAAGGGTCCATGTACTATGTAGAAGTACATTGGAGATAGCTAAAGGTTGTCGGAAGATTTTTCCCTGCATTTACTCACCTACAAAGTGACTTGCTCCCTAAATTTACTCACCTATAGTTCAAGGATCTACTAACAGATGATGCATTGAAAGAATGCGAAGAGCTCAGGAAGCTAGATCAACCTTATGAGGGATTTTGAAGGGAAGCAACCCTCCTTCCAAGGAGTCTGCCCCTCAGCCATTTTTTTATAAATAAATAAACCCAAGGGCTCAATAGTATTCAAACTCTTAGAGAAGAAAAGTGACTTCTAGGTATAATATATTTTACTTGTCATTTTCATTTCCATGTACTTTAACACTTTTTAAGATTAATGAGAAATATTTTGTTTCCTTAAATCTGAGTGTGCTTAGAGGCTAGGTTCCCTTTTTTAGGCCCCAACCTGACAAGTTTGTCCTCCCTCATTTGTACGACTTCTTCTGCATATTCCTTTTATGTAGTTAAGGTTAGAAAGATTTTCTTTTTTCCAATTTTGTTTATTTGAAAATTTTCCCTACAATATAGTTACTAATCATCCTTCTTGAGAAGTGTGGTTGTCAGCCTTGTTTTGGCAAGAATAAAAAGATATATTTCATTTTTCATGAAATAGGAATATCTTGAATAAAACTCAATTCACATTTTCCCTTCTAGTTCATTTTTTGCTATTGACACTGTTAGCATGCTCTAGATGGTCTTGCAACATTGAGTAATTTTTGCGGTGTGTAGATCCTACTCTTTGATTGCAAGGTATAGCATTATTATTTGAAATTTTCATCCCAACATCAACTCCTTCCATCCCTCCTCAACAACGTATTCAAAACCACTATTCACCAAGAGTTCATTTCTTCTTTGGTGAAGGCCACCATTAGCATTTCTCCTTGTTCAAGATAGGTCATGTTGTAACTTTTTCTAGCACATGTATCACAAGTGCTTCAGGAGATATAGAAATCTTCCTAGAGATAGCCTCTAGGTTGATTATAGACCAGTGCCAAATACATCTTAAAGAAAGCAGTGCTTTGGAAGATTATCAATGGGGCTTTCTGTTGCACTCTAATTGACACATAGTTTGAAAAGATAATAAAGGGGGGCTTGGTTCAATAGGTCTTCATTAAGGTAAAATAAGGCAGATACATGGATCTAAATGCTCAGGGGGTAAATTGGGCCAACCTCAAAGAGAAATGTTTGGTTCTATTGGCTGACATGTAACAAAAAACATTTTCAATATTGGCGTTGTAGTAATATGAAGAGGAAGAAATAAAAGAGGGAATTAGATGCATAGGAAAGGTTACACTACAAAATCCTAAGCAATGATGTTCTGACAGAAATATGGAAGATGGAGGAAATCAAATAGCAGAAAGAGTGGAACATAAATTAAGGTTGCATGCTCTATGCCTCATGGATACATTTATGAACAAACAACATAAGTAAATTTGTGCTCATAGAGGTATTTTAGGTTATAAACTAACACAAGTAAATCCATCTTATACACAAGTATTGCTCACTGTTTAGCAGTATAGATACATCTACGAATTAGAGAGAAACTAACAACTTCATTACACTATTTCATTGAATTAAAAACATAGATGAAGTGAGATATAAAGGGAAGGAAAAATATTGTGCATTGCCATGATTAGAATCACCAAAGGGTTTCAATTATCCTCAAAATGAATCCCATTCACCATTCCATTACATTTAGCGATACACAACTCAAGTCCCTCATGAATAGGAAAATAGAACCAAAAAGTGGAATCACATAATTTGGAACCCTTGGGTGCGTAATTCTGGAATCCTTGTCAAGTGTTTCTTCACCCTATTTATAAGGAGAGGGAGAGATTTGAATCAATTAAAAAATATCTCTACTATGGGCTAGTTGTCCAATAGACTAGTTCTCCCAGCATACGATAGCTCTACTGCCTAAAATGATTACCAAGGATTTGATTCCTTTCTTGAAAATAAACAAAAATTACAAAATAAAAAGAAATATGAAAAATTCAAAGATGAATGAGGAATATATCCTTTTGTCGTTCCTGTGAAGGCCTTTGATTAGCCCACATCTTAGCCACAATGTGTCCCTTTGGCTGCTCAGCTAGTTCTTGTCGCTTTAGACTTAACTACCTGACTTCAACACTCCCTATAGTTGGTAGGGATCAACTGTGGTGGCTTGTCACATAGAAGAAGTGGAGATTGAGTCCTGACATTCCTTCATTGTATGACTAAGTGGAGCTCCATGCTGAGCCATTAAGTCTTCCTGAGTCCCCATATCTCCATTAAATACCTCGGTTGTCTACCCATTACATCTTTAAATCCTTGTACCATGCTATCAGAATGTAACATGCCTCATAAAACAACCACAGTGCAATATCGGGGATTAAACATGTCTCAATATTTACATGTAATAAGCTCTACAAAACAGTGAACTCTAATCCCTTTAGTCCCCTTTGGTTTTGAACCCTTTTAGTACTTCTTCATCATATGAATGGGGGCTATAATTGGGTGCTTAGCCCTAAGGAACTAGGGCCTTTAGACTCCTGTCCGGGGACTATTTTATTTTGTAAATGGTTAGGCGCCCTTGGTCCCTTAAGTTTTTCAGGACCATGCTCTAGCACAATATCATAGCCCTCTTATTGGAAGATCACAATCAGAGGTTTCACTATGGAGTGATGTGTTGTTTCATCGATCACCATTTATTGATCACCCTCTATGCTAAGCCCTTGGATATTTGACTCTTTATGCAACCACGGGCCAGCCCCTGTGTCGGCACCCCTTTATTCGTGGATCACAATCAGAGGTTTCACTAGGAGCGACAATGCTCATCCTCCAATCACCAATTTCTGATGTGATGTCATCCTCTACCACATGTCACCTTGTGAGTGGTGACACATGTTGCCTTGTTTTGGCCCCTTATGACCCCTCAAAATACCAGATTTTCCTGCCACGTGTCCACCGTACCATTGTGTCATGCTGACATTAGTTGCCCCATGTCCCTTAACAAAATCAACCATATGCTTCCAAGTGTCATGTATCGGAACCAATCATGTGTAGCCGCATTTCATTTATCAAATCCAATGATGTTCAGCCATGTGGCCCCCTTGAGGAGAGATAAAAGGTCAGCCCTCTTCTTATTTTGCAATTAATTTCCTTTGCTAAATATTTGAAGGAATTCCTAGTGTTTTAACACTAGAGGATCAAATCCCAACGAATTTAATCACAATTAAAACTCTATGCAATATTGAAACTTTGAAAGCATGTCACATGTTTGATCATTGATTGCGATGCACCAATATCTTGATGCTCCGATGCCTTGGACCTCTGGTGTGCGAGACCTCTAATGTGCAGGATCACTAATTGCATCTTGGTGAAATGCTTCCATTGTTGTGTTACACCTTGGACCTCTGATCACTAATATGTAGGATCACTAATATGCCAGGACTCGAGATTTTACCCTTAGGCATTTTCTCTTTATCTTCTAGTTTTTCAAGGGTAGCTTCAATCTAATCTAGATTTTGATTCTAGAGTCCATTTGAGGAGTTCCATATACCATTGGAAATACAATTTTGAGCACTATCTGTTATAAGGAGTTTGATTTATATTTGATATCTTCTATGGCTTGGAATATGGCTGCAAACATCTCTACTCATTTTCCCTATTTTAACAACTGAAAACACATTTTGCAGAGGCTGACAACATTGGCTCCACACGGGGACAATGCCTTGCTGGAAAGGTGGTGAGAACCTTTAGAAAAATAGCCTTCACCATTGTTCATGGAGCCAAAATTTATAATTCACTTATACAACAAGAAAATCTCCATGAAAATTTATTTGGAGGGTGTCCTTTCCTCAACAAACTAAAATGCAGAAAAGTAAATTCTACCAACTGGAAAATAAATGCTCATCTAATGAGCTTATTTATATACAACTCCTACTTATGTACTGGACATAAATTCAAATGAGTGATTTCATCTCTCCAATGGTACCAGGTAAGCATTTGGGTGTTGGACCTAATGCCTTCATGCTGCTAAAATTTAAAAATCAAAACAAGCATTCACCATGAAAAGTCTTCAAACAAAAAACCTGATACATGCTCCAGAAACAACCTCTACTACTAACCTAAGAATGTGGTCATGTAATCAGCTATAGAGTCATAGAACTAACAAGAAAAGTTTGTAGCTTCCTTATTTTCATGAAAATTTTGTTGACCAATATCTTATTGGTCAGTGCAGCAACAAATATTGTTCAACTCCTTAGCCTTAGATTCTTTAAGAAAAGATTGTCGCTGATCATTTGTTACCCACTTTTCAACAAACCAACCTTCTTGGAAATTTGCAATAGAATCTTCATTTTTTGAATTGTAAGAATCATTGATTGGAGAGTCTACTGAGAATTCCTGGCAGGAACCTTCCTGCATCAAGAAGTCACAAACATTGTTTGGTCCTTGAACTTTGGGATCTTCTTGAAGAATTTGTTGTTGGGAGCTTTCTCCGCACTTGCTGGTAAACAACTCCTTTTGAACCTCTGTGACCATATCATCCTCCTCTCGATAATATGAATCATAAATCGAAGGAGGTTCTTGAACTTGTTCTCTAGGTAAAGGATGTGCATCATAAACTGGATCCTCTTAATTAACCTCCTAGTGAGCCTCCTATTCTTGTGTAGCTTCCCATGACTAGTATTGTTGTTCCTCTGCTTCACTTGACCCTCCATCGGAGTTATATACATCATAAGTAGGAGAGTCATCAACTTCAACTGGATGAGATCTCTAAGGGTTTATTTGAAGCTCTATGATGTCTCCTTTTTCTCTTTCTTGATCATTTGGTGATGCTTCTTGATGCAAATGTATTTTTTCTTGGAGAAAATCCACAAAAACATCTTTAGCACGGTCATTAACCTCAAGAATATCTTCATCATTGAAATATGAACAATAATTTTCAAATAGAGGATCTAATGGATATAATATTTTTCAATAATGATTGAATTCCATATGAAAACTCCTTAAGGAATATATGTTGCCATGAGGTATTGTTTTGTACCAAATTTTAAAATCGTCTTCTAAAGAGTACATGAACAATTTCATTTGAGCATCTTAAAAATTAATACCTTTTTGTTCCATGCATTCATGAAAACCCTTAAGGTGTTGGTCCGACCTTCTATCCGTGATTCCGCTTAATCTAGGAAAATAGGTATTCCATTCATGAAATGAAGGGAACGATTGGGATAACCAACAATAGATGAAAAATCTAGTGGGGCAAATTTGCTGGCCAAGAATGCAGGAAGGGGAATTTTAAAAACCTCCCTAGGTGAGTGATGTCAAGTTCAAAGGTAGGGAAATTTTCAGTTGCTTTAGCATCAAAGAGAGTATGAGGCTACTTGAAATCTAGGATGATCAAATAGAGATATAGATAGTGGATTCACTAGCATGTTTAAAATAAGATTAAAACAGTGGAGTCATCAAGGTGAGAGTCTTCAACCCACACTCCCCTTGCTCACCTGACAGAGGGAATGTAAAAATTTGTCATACCTAGGGGAAAATATTCTGATTTGTTCCTTCGCAACCATGCCAAAATGATGTTGTCACTTTTTCTAGCACAAGTGCTTTAGGAGATATATAAATATTCCTAGAGACAGCCTCTAGGTTGATTATAGACCAGTTCCTAGGGCATCTTAACAAGAGGAGTTCTTTGGAATATTATCAATGGGGCTTTATGCTGCGCTCCAATTGTCACATAGTTTGAAAATATAATAAGGGTGGCTTGGTTCCATAGGCCTTCATTAAGGTAAACTCAAGCCAATACATGGATCAAAATGCTTAGGGGGTAAATCGGACCAACCTAAAATAGAAATGTTTGGTTCTAGTGGCCGACACACAACAACAAGTAGTTTTTATATTGGCATTGTAGTAATATGAAGACGAAGAAAGAAAGGAGGGAATTAGGTGAATAGGTTTGGTTACAATAAAGAATACTAAGTAGCCATGTTCCGATATAAATATGGAAGAGGGAGGATATGAAAGAGCAAAAAGAGTGTAGTGAAAATTAAGGTTTCATGCTCTATGCCTCATGGATATATTTATCAACAAACATCATAAGTAAATTTGTGCTCATAAAAGTATTGTAGGTTATAAACTAACACAAATAAATTTGTCTTATACATAGTTATTGATCATTATTTAGCAGCTTGGATACATCTATGAATCAGAGAGAAACCAACATCTTGATTACACTATTTCGGAGAAACAAAAACATACATGAAGTGAGATATACAGAGAAGGAAACATACTATGCATTCCCATGATTGGAATCACCAAAGAGTTTCATTAATCCTCAAATGAGTCCCATTCACCAGTCCATCACATTTAGCGATATACAACTCAAGTCCCTCATGAACAAGCAAATAGAACCAAAAAGTGGAATCAGAGAATTTGGACCCCTCGGATGCAAAATTCTAAAACCCTTATCAAATTTTCCTTCCTCGTATTAATAAGGACAAGGGGAGCTTTGAATTAGTTACAAAATATTTCAGCCAAGGGCTAGATGTCCGATAGACTACCTGCCTTGACGTGCAATAACTTTGCTGCCTAAAATGATTACTAAGGATCTGATTCCTTTCTTGAAAATACACAGAAATTACAAAATAAACAGAGATAAGAAGAAATGAAAGATGACTAAGGAAAGTATCCTTCTTTTGTTCCTATTAAGGGCCTTGATCACGCCATGTCTCTGCCACAATATGTCCCTTTAGCTACTTGGTTGGTTCCCATCGCTTTCGCCTTAACTGTCTAACTTCACCACTATGAGGAGTTGGTAGTGATCAACTGTGGCGGCTTGTCACAAAGTAGAAGTGTAGGTTTTCGTGACAGTCCTTCATTGTATGGTTGAGTGGAGCTCCATACTGAGCCATTAAGTCAACCTGAGTCCCCATATCTCCATTAAATACCTCAGCTATCGACCCATTACATCTTTAAAACCTTGTACCACATTATTGAAACATAACATGCCTCATAAAACAACCACATTGTAATATTGGGGATTATACCTATCACAATTTTTACAAACAATAAGCTCTGTGAAATACTGAACTCTGATCCCTTAAACCCACTTTTTCTTTGAGCCCTTCCAGTACTTCTTCATCATATGAACAGGATTTATGACTAGGTGCTTAACCATAAGGTGTGAGGGCCTTTAGAATCCTGTTTGGGGACTATTTTCCTTTGTAAATTGTTAGGCACCCCTAGTCCTTTAAGTTGTTCTATACCATGTGCTAGCACGAAATCGGAGCCCTGTTATTGGAAGATCATAATCAGAGGTTTCACTATGGACTAATGTGTCTCTTTTGCTAGTCATCAATTGTCGATCACCCTCTGCACTAAGCCCTTGGATATTTGGCTCTTTATGTGAGCACAGGCCATCCCCTGTGTTGAAGTCCCTTTATCGACGGATCGCTATTGGAGGTTTCACTAGGAGTGATAATGCTCATCCTCTGATTGCTCATCGCCAATGTGACATCATCCTCTTCCATGTGTCATCTTCTGAGTGGTGACACATGTCATCTTGTTTTGGCCCCTTATAACCCCTCTAAACGACAAATTTTCCTGCCACATGTCCATCATACTACCACGTCATGCTAACATCGACTACCCTGTGTCCCTTATCGAAACCAACCATTTTCTGCCAAGTGTCATGTATTGGAACTAGTCATGTGTAGCCACGTTTCATTTATCAGTTCCAATGATGTTCAGCCACATGGTCCCCTTGAAGGGAGAGAAATGGTTAGCCCTATCCTTGTTTTGTGACTGATTTCCTTTCCTAAATGTTTCAAGGAATTATCGACACTTTAACACTAGAGACTCAAATCCTAGCGTATTTAATCGTAGTCGGAACTCTATGTCATATCATAACTTTGAAATGGTGTCACCTATTTGATCATTGATTGCGATGTGTTGATCTCTTGATGCTACGATGCCATGGACCTTGTACATGTAAGATAACTAATCATATATCGATCAAATGATTCTACAGTTGTTTTTATCCCTAGACATATGATTGTGAATATGTGGGACTGTCGATATGTCGAGACTCGGGATTTTACCTTTAGGCATTTTCTCTTTATCTTCTAGTTTTTCAAGGGTAACTTCAATCTGCTCTTACGTTTTATTCCAGAGTCCATTTGAGGAGTTCCATATACCATTGGAAATATAACTCTAAGCACTATCCAATGGAGGGTGTTTGATTTAGCTTTGAGTGCTTCTATGGCTTGGAATATGGCTGAAAACCTCTTCTCTTTTTCCCTATTTTAATAACTAAAAACATATTTTGCAGATGGTGACAATAGGTCCTAATGGGTACTAATCATGGAAATTACCTCATATAGCCCTATTCCACCTTCCATTACCCTTCATCACCTTCAAATAACCATTTAATTTCTTATAATTCTCATGGATTCAATCCTATAGAAAAATAGGGCAATATTGTAGCACTATGTAGAAGCTCCCCAAACTTGACTAGAATTGTCCTTAAGGCTTGATTTTTTCCTCCTAGCCATCCATAATGCCCCTTAGGATTTGTAACCAAAATTGAAGAAGATTAGAGACAACTTAGGACTTGTCTCTTCACCACTACAATTCATCTCTTCAATTAGGGTTAGTAAACAAGTTCATGACTTGAATGGTACAGTGATGATTTAAATGATTACTTTATGAAGCACTCAATAAACCTTGTATTGATGGCACTAGATACCATCAACATATAGGGGATCTCACCGATATAAGTTCCCAACTAGACCTCACACCATTTAGCATAAGAGTCTATTGAAGCCCTGAAAATCAGGTCTACAACAAGGGGGATACCCACCCGGTCTGGACCTTGGTTAGCAGCTCCTTTTTCGTTGGTATAGTGGGTCCGACTGGGGATATGGGACTAGTTTCCCAATTTATGTGTGTGCGTGTGAAGAATTGATATTTCCTTTCTAAAAGTTCCTAAGTGAGATGCTCTAATTCTAACTGTAATCTAATAACATGCAAATTGTATTCTAATAAGCAAAAATATCTAAGTGTACACTAACCTGGGGTGTAATCCTTCTGTTATGCGATCTAAAATGATTTTAGATAGCAATTGGTAATAAATATCATTCAACTATTATGAGAAAAGAATTCAATACATATAAACCACTTAGTATAAAAAGTTAGACGAAATAGTCGTGAAAGGCATATCGCATAATAAGCTACTCATACATTAAGGATAAATAAATAGCCATCACCGTACAAAACTGCCAAAGGATAACTCAAGTATTCACACATCAATATATAAACAACTGAACATGAATATCACTTTTAACACAAAGGTAGAAATGGTTAAGAGATAGAAGTGCCATTTATAACTAGTTGTACTCATGAGCTTCCAGTGATAATGATTTATGTCTTCTTAATCTAACATCCACTAAGAGTACATAAGTGCAACATTAGTAGCAGATATTAAATACAGATATCAATAAATCATGTTCCATTCATTCATAAAAACCTCCTCAGAGGGTACAAAAGTGCATGTTCTAGGGATATGTTTTTGACAAATTTCAGGACCCTTCTCTAAATGCATGAGAAGGGTTTAAATACTACTAACTAAATCTAAAAATAACTTATTACAAATACGTAGGATACAGTTTAAATGACCATCCTCATTTCAAGCAAAAATAAAGAAAAATTAATACTAACATTGAATCTAAAACTAACAAATAACTATTTTTGTATATGTTCCTTGAAATCACATGTGTTCAACATTTGTTTGAGAAGAGTCGGCTAACCAACTTCAGATTTTAGCTGTGCTGTGAAAATAGAATCGGCAAGAGTTGGTGCCATCTTCTCGGCAGAATTTATGATGCATTTGAGAGTCATGCACTCGCTGTGTGGTTTTACTAAATATGCCCAGTAATAATCCCAATTCAACTTGGTTAACTTTGGGATTAATTCTGCCTTTTCTTGAGCTTTCTGTTTCCAGCTTGTTTGTAGTTGTTGTACTTATGTACATATCATTTTGAAGATATTTCTGACAAATACCACTAGTTTTAGGATTCAAGTTTTACTTTTTTACCTCTAGTGTTCTTTTTACAAATTTTTGAGCTTACAGGTGACTGAGAAATTAAAGGCTTTCCCTTTCAAAAGGTTTTGCTCAGCGATGCGCGATTAGGTGCTATTGTGCATCAGAAACTACCTCTATTTCTTGATTCGAGCTTCCCTGGTGCGATTTTTTGCCTTTTACGGATTTTCTTTTAGCATATATAAATCTCAAATTTTGTAAAAATAATGATTTCATAAGCTCTTGACCCTGAGTTTTAAGTTGTCTATTTCTGATATCAACGATGTCCAGTATCGATTTAATCATGTCCATGTATGGAAGAATTTTCGGCCTCGCCGCTATTCGGTGTAAGAACGAACAAGCTAGCTCTGTAATGGATGCCTCAAAAGAACCAAGTGAACCTGCAGTAGCCGTAACATCCATCACTCTGGGATTCTATTCCTCAAGTAGATTATACATGCCTTCCCAAGTAGCAATACTAGTGTCTCTATTACAGGCAGTGTCGTATATAGGGGTGTCATTTCTTTCTCTTCAGAGCTCGGAGCTTTCCCTTTCTTTCCCATAATATCTTGCGTATTGCTTTGTATATTTCTCTATTCTCCGTTCCTGCAATTTACAAGTGAAGTGAGAATAATGATAAGGAAAGGTGACGAGAAAGTTTTAAATGCTGAAGACATATAAAATACACCACCTTACGTGAAATGACCTTTTGATAAGCACAAAACCATATTCCATTAATGATTGGCAACTAACTCATTAATTAGCATTAAAGCGCATAACCAGGTCTCAGTTTATGGAAAATAATTTTTTGAACCATGAGCCTGAAAGATTTGCGATGAAACGATTTGCAATTTGCTTCGAATATCGCAGATCGCAACATCGCATAATCGCAACATCGCTATATCGCTATATCAATATATCGCTATATCGCAAATCGCTGGAGCACAATATATGTCAATCATTCGTTAATCTGTTTTCTGTGAAATGTGATTTACGATATGTGCCATCTCATATCATCAGTTTAAAGTTTTTCAGCATAAGTGATGTTTTTAGACATGCGATGTGATAAATGCTTTCTTAATGTGTAGTTTCGCATCGTGATCTCACAATCTTAGACTCTTGCTTGTAAGGAAGTATCCATTATCTTTTTGCGATACAATATTTCCTAAGGAATAATTCTACTTTATCATAAAACATAGGTTTTTGATTTTTTAAAGGGTATTCTCCGAAGTTTATTATGGTAAGTTTTATTGAAAAAGGAAGTTCAAGTACTAATTGATTTTTAAATTTTTGACTAAGGGTCCCCACTTATTTAGTATTAGGAATAACACTAAATAAGAACGGGGGTTGTTGTTGGCCACAACAATTGGCGATTCACTTGGAAGAACAAGTTATCTCTGCTTTTCTTTTGGATTTTCTAAACTTCCAAAACAAAAAATTTTCCAGAAAATTAAAATTTATGATAGAAAGACAAAGTACATTATGCTTTTACCTATCAATGATATTTTGTCTCTTCTATTTTCAACTTTGATTGTTTACTCCCTCAAGTTAGTCCTTATATCTACATCAGTCATTACCTAGTTTATAAAGATAAAAACAAAGCCTTCTCTATAAATTAGTTTTGAATATGCTCATTTGTCATAGGTAAAGCCTCTGCTGCCAGCAGACGTTTATAGCCTCAACAGGGTTATCTGTTACCCAACAATCATCCTATATCCTACTTAGAGAAAATTACAACTTTCAAAGAGAAATCCACATCCACATTTATTGCTTTCATTTTCTTTTTTACTCTTAAAGAACAATGTCTTGGTTTGATAGCCAATATATGACACAGTCATTCACTTGATTTATGGCTTTGCTGAACAAGCTGGCTCGTGATGAGACCCCTTGTCTTTTGATTGCAACAATCTTGTGTCATTGCCCTGTTGTGGTATGCAGTATTGGCAAAGTCAGCAAGCTATAATATCTATGATCATGATAAGTCGGCTCGTTATGAGACCTCTTACTCCTTAAGTTAAAGTGTATCATTAGATCATTCTCTAAACATTGTAGTTTCCTAGGTGTGGAGGAAGTCATTGTTTCCTTAAGATGGCTCTGGAAGACAATAGTAGAGTTTTTTGGAAAGAGCTTTTCTATAGAGAATCTTCATTTTATTATTGATACCTTTCACTGGACTGATACAAAACAATTTCTTACTAAAGGTCGTTTTTTGTCAAAATTTACAAAGTTGAAACTAGTATCATTTCTAGGCCTAGAGTCTTTAATTGTATCTTTCAATAATAATGATCAATTTTCTAAAAAAAAATCTATTTATACAAGTGAAAAAACAAAATCTAAAAGAGAATTTGTGTCTTTTTCATAAATCTCAAATGTAACCATTTACACTTGGTTTTATTATGAAACTAAAACAACTACTCTACAAAATCGAAGAATGATCTCCTATGGAAAATATTTTTTGAGGATCTTTCTGTTAACATGTAAAGAATCTCTTTTTCATGTTAAATCCTGTAACGTAAAAGTAGACAGACCTATGACTTCTACTATTTGAAAAGGGACAAGCCACATTCGTTGAAATTTCGTATGTTTCCCTTTTTCCTCATGAGCCTTGTCCCATTTTAAAACTAGATCTCCCATCTAAAAGTCTTTTCTGGATATAATGCTTGAATCAAAGGAAGCTTTTACTAATGCTTGGTGATGAGCATGAGTTATTTTAGCCTGTTCTCGTTGTTCTTCCAACTTAATTATTTCCAACTGCCTTAGTTGTAAGGAAGAAGTTGGTGCTTCATCAATATATTGAACCAAGGCTAAAGAGGGAATTGCCAAATGAGTTGGAAGAACCACTTCTTTCCCAAAAACTAAATTAAAGGGAGAAGTGCCAATGAAGGCTTTCTGCATTATATGATCTGCCCATAAAGTATATATTAAATATTTGTGACAATTTTTATGATTTTGATCAATGGTTCGCTTAATGATTCTGGTTAAATTCTTATTTGTAGATTCAGCTAATCCATTCCCCTGTGGATAGTAATTGGCAGAGCATTTAAGCTTGAAACCCCTTTTGAGTGCAAATTTAGTCACCATATTACCAAAAAAATATGATGCATTATCAAACATTAAAGCAGAAGGCAACCCAAACCTGGTGATTATGAACTGATCTATGAATTCGATGATATGTTTAGCATTAACCGTATTGAGTGGAACTGCTTCTACCCATTTAGTAAAGTAATCTGTTGCTGTAAGGATATATCTATGCTGTTTAGAAGAGTGAGGAATGATCTCACCTATTACGTTCAATCCCCACTGATCGAAAGACTGCTCAATGTTAACTGGTTGTAGTGGCAAGGATGGTTTCTTTTGTCTCCCAGCAATGGTTTGGCAGACTTGACATTTCCTCACGTAGTTATGTGAGTCTTTGAACAATGTGGGCCAGTAATAACCTGCGCATAAGATTTTATGAGCAGTAGTGTCTCCAGCATAGTTTCTGCCTGCTGGCCCATCGTGGAGTTCCTGCAAGACTTTTTCAGCTTCAGATTTTTCAAGACATCTAAGGAGAACAAAATCATACTTTATTCTAAAAAGAACATCGTTCACAAGCTGATATTGTTTGGCTTTCAACCTTAGAGCTCTTTTTTTGGTATGATCGAGGTTTGAAGGAGCGTATCCATTCTTTAGATAATAAATGATATCAGCATATAATGACTCAACATCATTTAGGCTTACCCGTACATTTGTATCTCTGAAGATGGAATTTCGAACATAAGCGATGCTTTGGCCAGCATTTTGCAAAAGCCTTGACCTTTTACAATACTTGCTGGTTTGATTTCTATGTCATATTCCTATAAGGCAGTAACACAATTGGCTCTTTTCTCACCCACATCCTTTTATACTAGAAGATTTCTTATCGCTGGAAATGGTACTATGATTTTTGTATGTGTTTTGAGTAAAAAAGGTGTGAAATATTTAATTTCTTTGAAAACAGCATAAGCTTGTTTCTCCACATCTGAATAATTTAACTCAACCCCTTGTAAATTGGAATTGAAAAAAGCAATTGGGGCTTCTACCTTTTCTTGATTTGCTTGAGTGAGTATCGCAGCATATGATCTATCAGAAGCAAATGTATATAAAATAAAAGGATCAGAAAAATTTGGAGTTGTTAAAGATGGAGCATTAACAATTGCTTGTTTGATCAGATTGAATTCCTCATGTTCATCTTGGCCCCATTTAAATTTTGAGTTCTTTTTAATCATTGCTTGTAAAGGAGACCTGATTCTTGAAAAATATGGAACAAATCTCTTTACAAAGTTAATCTAACCAAGAAAAGATTGCATGTCTTTCTTGTTGTGAGGTAGGTGTATTGTGGAAATCTCCTTGATTCTGTCAGGATCAATGTGAATTATAGATTTTGACACTATGAATCCTAGAAGTTTTCCTTCATTTAATGCGAAAAAGGATTTTTTCGGGTTAAGTGAAATTCCATACCTTTGACAACGTTGGAAGATTTGTTTTAAATCTCTAAGATGATTGATTCGTTTCTTGGAATACACAGTTATGTCATCCAAATATATTACCACTGATATATTAACTAACCCCTTGAATGCAATGTCCATGGCTCTCTGAAATGTGTCACCAGCGTTAATCAAACCAAATGGCATCTTTTGATATGCATATATGCCCCATTTAGTTCTGAATGTGGTTTTTAATTGACCATTGGGATGTACCAACACTTGATTGTATCCTGAAAATCCATCCAAGAATGACATTAATTCTGACCCCGCGACTGCCTGCAGTATTTGTTCCATGGGAGGCAAAGGAAAATGATCCTTTTGGCAGGCTTTGTTAAGATTTCGAAAGTCAATGCAGATTCTAATGTCTTTATTTTTCTTTCTAATAGGGACCATATTGGAAACCCATTTGGAATGTCTAATGGGAAAAATTATTTTGGCTTTCAATAACTTATTGAGTTTAGATTTGATCTAGTTTTTGAGATTGGGATGGATCTTTGCCAAGTTTTGTTGGACAGGGTTTTCATTGTCTATCATTGGAATAGTATGTTGGATGATGGAGGTGTCGTACATTTTGAGTTCATCATAATTCCAAGCAATGACACTTTTGTATTGTCTCAAGAGACGAATATACTCTAATTTTTCTTCAGGAGCTAGACCAAGGCCTAGATTGATATTTTGTGGTTTGGTATCAGTTCCTAGATTTACTAATTCATAGTTCAAAGTTGAACTTTGGAGTTTTGAATTGGTAGATCTTTTAAACCGATATTTCAAATCATAAAGGTCTTCTAACTTGACTACTGATTTAGGTATGGCATTATTAGTGCTATCTTGTTGCAATTGTCGGTCATGTTGGTCTTCATCAATTATTTGATTGGTGTAGGATCCTTCAGATGTGAGGAAACTCACGATATCAGGATCGTTGAAAATCCTCCAATTGGTAATGTTATCAGGAATAGATGGTCTAAAAATTAATTCAATTGAAAATCGATCAGGGCTAAAATCTTCTGAAGGAATGAGCTTGGAAGCTACATTAGCTAAGAGGTCTACACTAGCATTCTGGAGTCTAGGAATTGATGAAATATTAAATGCTATAGAGTGTTCAGTCAGATCTTGAACTAAAGATTGGTAATGTTTTAAATGACCTGATAAATAATGTATAGTATTACGTACCTTTCTAATTATAATTTCAGAATCTCCAAAAACTTGGAGGTATTTGATGTCTAATCTGATTGTTTTGTATAACCCTTGGACTAAAGCCTCATATTCTATAGTATTGTTGGTGCAATAAAATTTGAGTCTGCAAGTTAACATAGTTTTATCTCCCTCTGGACTTATTAACACGCATCCTGCTCCTACTCCTTCATTAGACTTAGAACCATCAAAAAATAATTTCCAATATAAAGATTTATTTACAAGACTATCTACAAAATTAATACATTTAGAACTATGTGTTTGAGAGAAATTTTCTACTTGAGATAAAACAGAATGTTCTAAGTAAGGTGAAGTATGAGCACTAAAATTTCCTAGGAAAGAATCTACTGAGTAGTTTCCAATGATGTTACTGATGTATGCTACTGGTTCATTTTCTCCCTCTAGTTCTGTTACTATGTATTTCTGATGTCTTTCCCACTCAACTTTTATTTGATTTGGTTTACCATTGTAAGGGATCCACTTGTGCGACCAGTCAGTTGCAAAGTATCCATGAAGTTTTTCTGACCAATCTTTGCTAAGAATTAAGCCATAAAATTTCTGAATATCAACAACTAAAATGTCGATAACTTGGCATACATTTGGGTTGGATGACAGCGTTATGGTAGCCTGATTTAATTCGCCAATCACTTCGAATTGTGATCGATCTAATTGAACTATGCGTACAACAGATTTTTGTGGTTTAACGTTCAATTTTGCACATATTGACTTTGGTAAAATATTCGATGAAGCTCCAGAATCCACTAAGAAATTATGCAAATTTTTATTGAAAATTTCATAAGTAAGAAGAAATGGGGAGTATGAGATCTCGATCTTCCTCCAATTAAAGTGATATCGTTTGGATCAAATTTATTAATCGCATTAGCTGGAGGCCTTCCCATGTCATGGGAAGATTGAGAGATTATAGCGGCGGGCAAAGGCGCAACTGGTACAACATGTAATTCTTTCAAAAGTATCTTTTACTGGTGTTTTAACTTGCTCAATTCGTAAAATGTAATATTGGCCCTAGTCTTTTTCATGTCTTCTATGATATTATACTCCATTTCATCTGAAATGATTAGCGTTTTAGATGGAGTAGATGGGTCTATTTGGATTGGGCTAGTTTGAGTCGTTTTAGGTGTTGTTTTCTTGGCTGCAACTTTATCCTTAGTCATCGAGCTTGCGCTCTTTTGCTTAGGTGTAGGTTGAGGAGGATCAAGTTGATTTCTACTGCGAGTACTAACCGGGGATGCCTCTTGATCCTCTTCATCTGGGAGGATAAAATCCCACATACCTTGTAGCTCTACAACTTCTTCATTGGTATGTTCTTCAGTAGCGATTTCCTCTTCTTCTTCTTCGGATTCAGCACTTGTAATAGCGTTAGGGGGTTTGGAATCGGTTGAAGGGTTTCTTTTAAAAGGTCTGTATGGCTTTTTAGAAGAAGTTTCTGCCACTTGTTTCTTAATGTTGACCATCTCGTTAGACATGGTTTTCAAAACTTTTTTCAATCCTTATAAATCAAATGGATCTTTCGATTGTTTTTTCTTGGAATCTTCCTTGAAAGAAACCTTCTTGGATTTTTGTTCTTCTATTGCGTTTTTTCTTTTCTAGGGCTATAATACATTTCTCTACTACTATTGCTTCTTTTATATTTTCAGCTAAAGTTATTTTGTTAGCCCTGTCAACAAAGATTGCTATGTTTGATGGTAAAGTGGTGATGTACCATTCACTTCGTACTTCTTCGCTGGGCTTGGAAGTAGTAGGAATTTTGTTTAACAGTTTATTGAAACGTGAATCAAAATCTTTGATAGGTTCCTTTGACTCGGCCCTAAGGTTAGACAAGCTGTTGATCAGTGTTGCTGTAGACCTGTCATCACCGGACTTAGTCAGGAATTGTTCTTGGAAGATATTCCAACTAGTGATAGATCCATATGGTAATGAGAATTACCATGATCTGGCTGCTCCTTGCAGAGTATAAGGAAAAAGTCGAACAACATCGTCTTCATTGGTAACTCCATTGAGATTTATGGATAGCATAAAGTTATTTACATGTTCTTCCGCTAGCATGCCTGCCTCAGGATTAAACTTAGGTAGCCATTTTTCAGGATGGGTCGGTAGCTGACTCAAGGGTGCAGGCATTAAGACTGCCCCTGGGTTATTCCATGGAGATTGGGCCATCGTTGATCTATTAACAGGGGAAAGTGCAGAAAATGATCCTTGCGGTTGAGAAGATGAGGATATTATGACTCCAGATGATTGAGAAGGAGATGTGGGAGTACTGATGGACAATGATCTGAAGTGGAGGAGTGGATGGTTGACTTTGCGGTGGAGAGGTTGAGATGGATGATGATGATGAAAGAGTCTTGCTATCGGACCCTTTAGGAGATTTCCTTTCTCTCTTCCTTGTGGGTAGAGGTAACTTGGTTGGCTAAGTGCCAAATTTTTCGCTTTTTAATCTGGTAAGAGGATGAGCAGGGTTATATTGCGAAGTCATGTTGCCTTCAGATTTATCAGATCTTTGAGGAGATATAGGAAATTGCTGAAGTTTGTGAATCAAAGATTCAACTTCAGGAGGTTCAATAGTAGATTGTTCTGAAATGTCAGGGTTTGTAGCATCAGTTGTTGCTCTCGCGACTTCTAGCTCTAGATTTAAGGATTCTAAATGCAATGGAGAAGTCGGGGGAGATGGTGAGGGCGATTTACTCCCAGAATGGTATTTAGATTTAGACCTACTTTCCATTCATAGTTCGAGGCCCCCCTTCTAGTGCCAAATCCGTTGAAGACCCAAAAATCGGGTATACAACAAGGGGGATACCCACCCAGTCAGGACCTTGGTTAGTAGCTCCTTTTCTATTTGGTATAGTGGGTCCGACTGGGGATATGGGACCAGTTTCCCAATTTATGTGTGTGTGTGTGAAGAATTGACATTTCCTTTCTAAAATTTCCTAAGTGAGATGCTCTAATTCTAACTCTAATCTAATAACATGCAAATTGTATTCGAATGAGTAGAAATATCTAAGTCTACACTAACCCAGGGTGTAATCCTTCTATTATGCGATCTAAAATGATTTCAGATAACAATTGGTAATAAAAATCATTCAACTGTTATGAGAAAAGAATTCAATACATATAAACCACTTCGTATAAAAAGTTAGACAAAACAGTTGTGAAAGGAATATCGCATAATAAGCTACTCATACATTAAGCATAAATAAATATCTATCACTGTACAAAAGTGCCAAAGGATAACTTAGGTATTCATGCATCAATATATATAAACAACTGAACATGAATATCACTTTTAACACAAAGGCAAAAATAGTTAAGAGATAGAAGTACCATTTATAACTAGTTGTACTCATGAGCTTCTAGTGATAATGATTTATATCTTCTCAATCCAACATCCACTAAGAGTACAAAAGTGCAACATCAGTAGTAGATATTAAATACAGATATCAATAAATCCCGTTCCATTCATTCATCAAAACCTCCTTAGAGGGTACAAAAGTGCATGTTTTGGGGATAATTTTTTGACAAATTTCAGGACCCTTCTCTAAATGCATGAGAAGGGTTTACATACTACTAACTAAATCTAAAAATAAATTATTACAAAAATGTAGGATGCGGTTTAAATGATTGTCCTCATTTCAGCCAAAAATAAAGAAAAATTAATACTAACATTGAATCTAAAAGTAACATTGAATCTGTTCCTTGAAATCACATGCGTTCAACATTTGTTTGAGAAGAGTCGGCTGACCGACTTCAGATATTAGTTGTGTTGTGAAAACAAAATCGACAAGAGCTGGTGCCATCTTCTCAGCAGAATTGATGATGCATTTGAGAGTCATGCACTGGTTGTGTGGTTTTACTAAATACACCCAGTAATAATCGCAATTTAACTTGGTTAACTTTTGGATTGATTCTGCCTTTTCTTGAGCTTTCTATTTCCAGCCTGTTTGTAGTTGTTGTACTTATGTACATACCATTTTGAAGATATTTCTGACAAATACCATTGGTTTTAGGATTCAAGTTTTACTTTTTTACCTCTAGCGTTCTTTTTACAAATTTATGAGCTTATAGGTGACTGAGAAATTAGCCTTTCAAGAGGTTTTTCTCAGCGATGCATGATTAGGCACTAATTGTGCGTCAGAAACTGCCTCTGTTTCTTGATCTGGGCTTCCTTGGTGTGTTTTTTTGCCTTTTGCGCGTTTTCTTTTAGCAAATATAAAGCTCAAATTTTGTAAAAATATTTATTTCGTAAGCTCTTGACCCTGAGTTTTAAACTGTCTATTCTGATATTGGCGCTGTCCAGTATCCATTTAATCATGTCTGTGTATGGAATAATTTTGGGCCTCACTGCTATTCGGTGTAAGAACGAACAAGCTGGGTCTGTAATGGATGCCTTAGAAGAACCATGTGAACCTGCAGTAGCCATAAACTCCATCACTCTGGGATTCTCTTCCTCAAGTAGATTATACATGCCTTCCCAAGTAGCAATACTAGCGTCTCTGTTACAGGCAATGTCTGTATATAGGGGCGTCATTTCTTTCTCTCCAGAGCTCGAGGCTTTGCCTTTCTTTCCCATAATATCCTGCGTACTTCTTTGTATATTTCTCTGTTCTCCGTTCCTACAATTTACAAGTGAAGTGAGAATAATGATAAGGAAAGGTGACGAGAAAGTTTTAAATGCTGAAGACATATAAAATACACCACCTTATGTGAAATGACTTTTCGATAAGCACAAAACCATATTCCATTAATCATTGGCAACTAAATCATTAATTAGAATTAAAGCGCATAACCAGGTATCAGTTTATGGAAAATACTTTTTTGAACCACGAGCCTGAAAGATCTGCAATGAAGCGATTTGCGATTTGCTTCGCAATATCGTAGATCACAACATCGCAGAATTGCAACATCGCTATATCGCTATATCGCTATATCATTATATCGCAAATTGTTGGAGCACAATATATTTCACGCATTCGTTAATCTGTTTTCTGCGAAAAGGGATTTGCGATATGCGCCATCGCGTATCGGCAGTTTAAATTTTTTCAGCGTAAGTGATTTTTTTAGACATGTGATGCAATAAATGCTTTCTTAATGTGTAGTTTTGCATCACAAACTCGCAATCTTAGACTCTCTCTTGTAAGGAAGTATCCATTATATTTTTGCGATGTCATATTTCCTAAGGAATATTTCTACTTATCATAAAACTTAGGTTTTTGATTTTTTAAAGGGTATTCTTCTAAGTTTATGATGGTAATTTTTGTTGAAAAAGGAAGTTCAAGTACTAATTGATTTTTAAATTTTTGACTAAGGGTTCCCACATATTTAGTATTATGAATAACACTAAATAAGAAAGGGGGTTGTTGCTAGCCACAACAGAGTCCCATCTAAAATATGACTCGACTTTTGATTTACTTATGATGTGCCTTGGATTTAGATGTCAGCATGAGGGTGAAGTGCAATTGTTATTTCAAAGGAGAAAGCCAATATGCCTTGTGAATGTTTAATTTTCGATGTATCAAGGTTCGTCTACTTTTGTGGGGAAATTACGTGAGCCTCTAAGAGAGAAGTAATAGTACTACCCTAATGGATACACACACAAATAAGTAAGACTCGTCTAACTTCAAGCAAAATAATTCACAAGGATGTGAAGACCCTTATAACATAAAAACACATTTCCAGCAAGGAGCACAAAAGTAACTGAAATAGTTTAATTAATCCAGTACTAATGGAATCAAACATGGACCATAAACATTCAAAGAATACTCTTAGAAACATTCACAATCCATGTGTGAAACCTAGAAGGATTCAATACTAAGCAAAAGTCCCAAGATACATAAATGCAATGAACAAAACTAGGTCCAATAGTGGAGTGTTAGAGCCACTACCTTCTCCCATAGAGTACTAACTTTGTCTCTCCAATTCCTTGTGGGAGAATCCAAGGTTAAAAGTGATTTACATGAGAAATGGGGATCTATTTATAACTTGAGGAATGACCTTTGACATCCTCATGACTCTTGACTTTATAAACTCTTGTGACCTTTATACCTCTACAACCTTTGGGATTCCAAATGAATTTTGGAATTACATATGACTTTTGATATTACATGTCTTTTGGACTTCTGTGATTCTTTAGTTCATACATGAATTTTGGAATTCCACTTATTTTTCCTTACAATTATTACAACAATGCATACGACTTCATCATCATCATGATGTGATGAGACCTGAATTGTCACTATCTTTGATGACTGAGACTAATATTGACTAATGACATGGAATTTCTTCAGTGGTGACATGACTGCCAGTTGTATCTTTGTTCTTCGAGAAAATCCAATCATTGATGTTCTTACCCTCCAAAGGGTCTTTGATTTAATGGAGTCTCTAAGGTTTCTTTGATCATCACAATTCAAATGTGTTCTTCATTGCTTCTAAGCTTCCTTTGTTTGGTATCCTTATCCGATCTTCCTCATGTATGCTTGCCACGGTGTTTTTGGAATACATGTATCTGCAATCACTCATGATAAGCAACTATAAAACTAAAAATATACTATTCTACCATGTTTTATACATATTTTTTGTTCATACCTTTCTAGTGTTTTCAATAGGAAAAAAGGGGCTTTAGGGCACATGGGCGCACTTTGAAAGGATGAAGGGCTGAAGAGGAGAGGGGTCTGGGCTTTAGCATGCACTCAAATGAAGAAAACAATAAAGGTAGGGTTTGTGGCACAAGTTCAAAGGATGAAGGGGATATATTTTGGCTTCCCAAGTGCATTTTTTATTCAAGGGAGTGATGGAGGGTGCAATACACACTCCTGAAGGTTGAAGGAGGAAGGCTGCAAGCCTTCGAGATGCACTCATGCACTCAAGAGACCCAAGCGGGCATAGGGAGAGCTCTTGAAGGCTGAAGGCTGGTACTTAGTGCCTTTAGAGTGTTATCATGTGCTCAAAGAGTCCAATAGGGTACATGGCACATCACGAAAGGCTAAAGGGTAAAGCTTAAGGCCTTCATGGTGTGCCTATGTGCTCAACAAGGGAACACTTCTTCGAGTTGAAGGAGTAAACTCAAGGAAGACTTGGTCTTTTGAAGGGAAGAATTTGGAGTAAGGAAGGGGAAAGAGGGTTGAGGAGTGGACCCAGTGATCTTAGAGGGTACATGGAACACTTCTAAACGATGAAGGATTCCTCATCAAGGCTTTGGAGTGCACTAAGGCACTCTTAGTTTTAATGATTTTACTTTGAATCAAAAATTTGTCGAAGTCTATGATATGGGGTGAGGGGCAAACAATATGATTTTAGTTATAGAACCAAGGACGATGCACATTAAGACATTATGAAAACTTAGACAAACTTGAACAATTATTAATATACATCAAAACACCACTTAATACACATTCCCCCAACGTAATGAGTGTAGTGTGTGTGGTTACGGCCCAAAAGTGTCATTTTCTGTAGTATACCTAGGGGGGATAATATGGGTTATAGGAAGAGGTACCCAAGGTAATAATGAGATGTAAGGATAATAAATAAATGGGCCATAGTTAATAAATAAAGTGGTTAACCCGCATAATGTAAGGGACCACAAGTAGTTAGGAAATAATGTGATAAGCCCATAGTATTGGATATATGGTATTGAGAGACCCATGGTATTATATGTCTGATGTCTTTATAGAGGCTAGAGACTTTCCATTGAGGGATGTCAGGGATTATTGTATTGACAAGCATATGGCTTGTCGAGCGATCTCCTTCCTTAACAAGTAGTTATATGGTGTTACCCTACCTCAAGGGTTTGACATTAATAAAGATCTTAAGATTTTATCCTTTGTTCTTGTATTTACCTTGGCATTATTTTCCGTTATTGAGTATACTTTACATTGTCATATATTTTCAGGTCAGATCTACTACAAGTGGTATTAGAGCACTTTCTTGGGCAAAGAAGGGGAGATTTGTTTTTTTCATTTTTTGTAAAAAACTTTTGGGCAGAGAGTTTGCAGATAAGATATGAAACTTTTGGTAAAAAAATTGTAAAAAAAATAGTATATCTATACTCTTTGCAGAATAATACTCGATTAAAAAAAAAAATCAGTCGAATTGGAGTCCAGATCAGGGAGATATCGTTGATTTAAAATCATCTCTTTTACAGAAATGTTTTCTAATGGCAACTCGTTGACAACGACTCTCCAGTAATTTTTTGCAATTTTTGTATGGAATTTTGGAAAAATAATTAAAGATATGAGCTCCTCCTAACAAATCACCCAATTTCAAAAGAAAAATCAATTGAATCAGAGTTCGAATGAGGGAGATATCGCTTATTTGAAATCAACTATGATTTTAGAATTTTTGTGACGGTGGGACAGTTGCAACGTGAATCTGAGTTTCTAGAGTGCCCATATCAGGATTTCAATCACGTAGGAAGATGAAGAATGGTCATTCCATTTCCGAATATAAGCTATAATAAAGGTTCCCAACCATATTGACCAAGTTGTGGCCATTTTAAATTTTCCACATAAAGTAGGTAATTTTTTTCAAAACCATCATTCTACTTCATGGCTTCTACTACGATTATTTTTACATGACGTGATGATGTTCCCATTATTAAATAATTTATACTACAGAGTTGCACCATTAGGCTACTAAATGGTGGTTCTCACTCTATAAGTCAGTGAGGTGCCTTCCCAGTGAATAATTTCAAAAGATTGTTTTGGAAAAATCGTCTCATGCTAGAAAAAAGTATAATGAAACACATAAAGGGTTATTTTCTGTTGGTATCGCCTTATTACAAGTTCATGGATATATTCAAAAAGAGAATATCAATCTGTCTACCAATCCTAGTTGTAAGCATAATTTTATTAATGTTAATTTCGCTAAAAGATTGCAAGTCCCAACAAAATAAATGGAGCACACACAAGTTGATAATGAGGAGGTGCAAGTTTATAAAGATTTGAAGATTTCTCTAGATAAGTATGTGTTGCATTCTTATTTTTATGCTTTATATATGGTTGATGTGGATATTGTTTTGGGATACCCTTGGATGGAATCCGTGGGTACTATCAATATTAATGCACAGAAGAAATTCCTAAAGTTATGGTATAAAAAGAAGAAAATTACACTACAGGATATTTCCATCAGTAAACAGGTGGAGTCCAAGGAAGACCAAGCAATGAACTCTACAGGTGCAAACACATCATATGAGGAATCGATGGTGGAAGTAATAATGGAAGACAAGAAACATGAGTAGGTACCACAAAAGGAACCTGATACCACTCAGGCTCCATCAAGTGCTAAATTGAAGAAAGATAATCCATTAGTTAAAACTTCATCATATCACTACCAAGACCACTTGGAAAGAAAACAACCAGCAAGCTTGCAAAGACTTGCCAATAAGGACAACAACCCCTGGATGACACATAGAGAGGTGATGTGTTCCACCCACAACACATCAACACAGAGGAACTACCATAACCAACTTTCATCTCAAGCAAGCAAGGCATCAACTAGACCAAGTGTTTTGCTTTCTCTGGGATGGATATATGCATGTGCACGGTACCAATGGACTACTCTTTTGAGTAGATCTTATTATTTGTATTCTTCTCATGTTTTGGGGATGAAAAATGTTTTAAGGGGGGTGGAATGTAGTATACCTAGGGGGGATAATATGGCGTATAGATGGAGGTACCCAAGGTAATATTGAGATGTAAGGATAATAAATAAATGGGCCACAATTAATAAATAAAGTGGTTAACCTGCATAATGTAAGGGACCACAAGTAGTTAGGAAATAATGTGATAATCCCATAGTATTGGATATATGGTATAGAGACACCCATGGTTATTACCCATGGTATTGTATGTATGAATCCTATATAGAGGCTAGAGACTCTCTATTGAGGGATGTCAAGGATTATTATATTGACAAGAATATGGCTTTTGGTATGATCTCCTTCCTTGAGGAGTAGTCGTATGGTGTTACCCTACCTCAAGGGTTTGACATTATTAAAGATTTCAAGATTTTATACTTTTTTCTTCTATTTATCTTGGGATTATTCGTAGTTATTGGGTATATTTTGCATTGTTATATATTTGTAGGTCAGATCTACTACATTTTACGACAACAAAGATGTTATGATCAAAGTGACTCTAAATACAATAGTGATGGTAGGATCTGAACTTTAATCGTAGCAAAATTTTGGAGGGTGTTGTAGCAGTAACAAAACTTAGCAACACACTGGGTGAACTTTGACTTCTCTCTCAGGAATAGATTTCGATTAAAGGTCATATCTTCAAGAAGTATTGATTTCCTAGACTTACCCTCTACGACCTAGTTTTACACATATCATCTCACATTTCTCCACTTGGTTGAAACGAAGAAAAAAGATACATCATATCCAAATTGTTTCAATACAGGAAAGGGTAATGTCTGTGATGATTTAATTGTATTCAGAGTATTACCTTTAATATTTTTTGTTGCTCCACTACCAGCAGGCCTAGATACTACCCCAGCAAAGTCAGTTCACGAGCAAAAATGTTGCTTCATTGCCAATGATCCTGGACAGTACCCCAGTGTTGTAGTGAAAACACAATACCCCCATTTTATTCTATTATAATATACATGGAGACCCTTTTTTGCATTATATGTAGGCTTTGGGTTTGATTGCATCATTTCAAGTCTATTTTTCTTTTTATTTATATTTGCTTTATTTTTATAGTTTACCTATGTTTGATTAATTTTGTTTGTTAATAAACGTTGTAAGTAAGTTTTTGTTTTAAATGTCTTAGATTAATAAAACATAGCCCACGAGACCAAGAAGTGTGCGTAGGCTTTAAGCCTTAATCATTAAAAAAGTAGCTATTATTGAAGATATTGGAGGTTTGACATGAGAGGAACCATTTTAGAATTCACCAGTGTCAAAATCCTGACTCATAATAATGTGGAATACCCTTTTTATAAGACTTCGGAGTATTAAATCAAACATATCACACAACCAAATTCTCACCATTATATAAAGCCGATGTAATTTATAAGTACTATCGGAGGACCCACATACCAAATAACCCTCCTCCACTCCCTTATATTGGATAATCCCTACCGGAGTTTTGATATGGGCCACCACTCAAAACATTTGATCTCCAATATGCGATATTCATTCACCTTCGATCTCGAAACTTCGATATATCACTTTGCCAATGTTCGAACCATATAATCTCTGACTTTTGATAATCATTCATCTTCAATCTCTGATAGGCCTTCGCTCCAACCTCTGATATACCGTTCCTTCCAATAAGTACACTCGATATGTGTTTCAACTATGGTCTTATCAGAATTTTGCATCCCCCTTAATATTAGAATTTTCTAATCAAAACAATTGTAAAACCTCTGATATTACCAATCCGATATAGTTATTAAAAAGAGTTGATGATGAGATTGCATTTTCGACATATCATAGCCACCCAATGTCACAAATACTTTGTGTTGCCTCATTTTAAAAGTTGTGATGAGATTTTCTCCGATACCACACGCTTCTTTCCACTTGTCACTTCCATATGGAGCTACTGTTATAATAATTGAAAAGACTATTTTCAATGGCTTTGCGGTTAGTTTGTTGTGTTTAGTTTTCAATTCGGTTCTCATCTAAGTTTAATAATAGAACTCACTACTCTATTGTATTTTGAAATAGGGATGAATCCGAGGCTGATAAGGATGAACTAACAGTTCAATTCGAGGTTTATGAACACTCTCTTCCATGTGGCACAACACAGTTATAAGATGGGAATATTGTTATAACATAAACTAAATCCATATACCCCTATATTCAGTCTTGTTAGAGGAGGTCATGATCCACACACAGGGGAAATCTTTGTAATAATTTGATTTGTGCTTCCGAATTATTGTAGAGCACGAAGAGTTTTATTGTAGAGATTGTAGAGAAGTTATGGCTCTGTTATAAAGGGACTTTGCACTATTTCAAGCAGTTTCATTAAGGGTCAGAGGTACTCTCGGAACTATGGTAGTAAAAAATTTACATGTTTTTTAATTAATTCTTATTCTTGTTTATTATTACTAGAATGTCAGATTATTGTCTCACTCTTAAATTTTCATTTTTGTTTCTGATCTTTATTCTAAACAATATAATGTTTATTTGATATGATGCAATATTGTTGTGTCATTGAAATTTTGTTGTTAAAACTTTGTTAAAGTTACCTTTGTAGGGTAGAATGAAATTGGAATCAATCTTTATTAGTTAAAGTATTCTTGTGGTGACTAATAATTATTTACTATTCATTTGCATGCTTGTTTCACTTTCACTTGTAGTATTTAATGTGAGCTACTTCCTTTCTTTCATACAAAATCACATGATGAATTATGTCAGTTCTTTCCCACCGTTTTAATTAACTTCCTCTCGGAATAGGAGAGGGTTATCCCATTCTTATTCAAGATATGTTTTTCATGTTTTAGATTATTTCTACATGTACATATTAGTTTTTATCAAGTCCTCTCATGAAGAGGAAAAATTTAGTTGTGGCTTGGTTGAGCCCGAGATCAGCTTAAAGGTCACTTTCTTGCTTGATCAACAAGAGGGTTGATCTGATGTCTCTTCTCTATTGATATGTGAAAGTCATATTTTAAGCCAATGGAGATAGAAAGAAGGTAAATGGACTTATTTTAACCAGTCAGAACTACCATTTCAATGGAAAAGGAGTTTCTCTAAGTTCTTGACCAGGTGGTCTCCCTTATAATGTTGTAGGTAAATATCTTCGAGCCTTCAACATTTTTGGTGCTAGAAGGAGGGCTTGAAGACTTATTTCCTTTTGGAGTTTTTGTATTTTAAATTTCTTATTTTAATCATAATGGCTCCTCTTAAACTTCCCATTTGGAATTATATCTATGGATGTGCATCTGCCAATACTCCACCAAAAATAGTAAGACACTTGTCAAAGGTAAAGTTTAATGGTAAGAGGAATACTTCTGCATTTGATCATGCCTTACAATTTATTCAAAAAAATTCAAATTCTACTTTTCATGATATTGATGAAGGTATTCTATGCAGGATTTTTACTCTTACATTCTCAGGAAAAGCCAGAAATTGGTGTCAATCTCTTCTAGTTGCCTCTATTCATAGTTGGGATCAATTTATCACAATTCTTCTTTGTAAATTTGACCATTATGCATATTAACAGGTATGCGATGAATTAGAATATTTACGAAGATTTGAAAATGAATCTCTCTTAGATTTTACTATTAGATTTCAATTAATTTTCTTGAGATTCAAAGTTGAAGATAAACCTTCAGGAAATGAATTGATAGATTGGTTTGAATATATTTGTTCTCTTCCTCCCATTTCAAATCTGTATGAAACAATTTCAAGTTTTGATGACTCTCCTTCAACTTCCAGTAGTATTATAAAAAACTCTGATATAGAGGTGCATATCAATCATGATGAAGTGGCCTCAGCCATGTATGATAAATTCTTAAATCTAGTACACACCTCTTACAATGTTAATGATAATCAGGCTAATGAATCTTTATCACAATATTGAAAGAATTTGATAAAAAAACTCACAAATAACTTCAACGACCATCTACCACGAAATCCGAAAATCACTATGAATTAAATTTAGAAAATCAGATTATAAATCAACGAGTACAAGCAAAAATTGAAATTTCCAATAATATGCGACCTGCTGTACAAATTTCTGAATTTGATCGTGTTTATCAAATACAAAATTCAAGGAAGCCAGAGAACATTGTTCAAGAAAGAACAATTAGCCAAGTAAATGATATGGAATCTGAAATTCACAATGAAGAAAATGCACAAGAATTCACAAATAGAGATATTTTTAAATTCATTTCTTTTGATTCTCATTTTCACCTCTATCCTAATATTTTTGCTAATAGCAATTTATCCCCTCTTTACTTTAATGTTGCTTCATAAAATAAAGAGGCTCATATAAATAAATTTCCAATTAAGTTTTATGAAGATAGAGAATCATCCATTGATAATTCTTCCGGCATTAATGAACATGTGCTCCATATTCCTTTTTGTTTGATACATGAGATGAGAGTGAAGAGAATTTTAATGAATGTTTTGAAGTCATTTATGATAATTACTCTGACATTGAGGATTTTGATTTATATTCTTATACATTAAATCCTCATGATCAAAGTCAAATAATACTTGAAAATGAAGAGAAACTCAACTTAGAAATTATTTCAAATAGTTCTCATTTTCAAACAATTAATATAATCCTGATTTCGACATTCAAGAATCCATTACAATCTATTATTTTTATGATGATCAAATTCTCACTTCTATTCATAATCCTCATCCTCTCTCTAATTCACAAATTAGTGTTGGCAATAATTCTAATTCCATTATTCTGGCCAATCCTTGTGAAGAGGAAATCACTTCAAACCAGTCCCAATTGTGTTGTAACAATAATTTTAACAATAGTGTAAATTATGATTTGACTTCATTTTTGTTCCTTCACTTAATTTTTTTTTATTTCAGATCTATTTTCTATTTTCTATTTTCATTTTTCAATCTTTTAATATCTTGTGTTGGAATATTGAGTAGTTCAATATTGAACATTCAATTGATGCATTGCCTGAATGGGAAAATGAAGTTTCAAATCATAATCATGAACATCAAGAGCTATTACTCTTCCAATTTCAATTGATGTTCATCTCTTATCAATTGCTTCTTTCTTCTCAAAAGTAGTGCCAATAAGAGAGTGTATTATTACAACATAACCAACCATCTAACACAATTGATGATCTTCCATCATATGTACATAAAATTGACAATTTTATGCACGTCATTGTGTTTAATAGAATATTTTCACAATCTAACTTGTTATCCTCTTCTTCAAATCACTTCCAATCTCTAACTAATATCCATCCATATTTTTATGATCCCATCGAGATCTGGTTGGAAGAAAATATTCAAGAGAGGGTGAATGTAAATAAGTTACTTCTTGTACATACATTAACAATAGATGTGCATAATGTTTCTAGTATTATTTCTTTTGGGTTAGTTAAATTTATACTTTTATTACTGATTGTTATGTATCTATTGATGCAAAAAATAAAATACTTGGATGGCTTCATTGGAAGTACGATTTCACTTAGCCTTAGTCTACTTTTTAGATTAGGATTAGGTGTAGGTTAGTAGTAGTTTAAATTAAATAAGAATATGGTTTTGAACTTTGATTAATACATGGGAGAAAATTAAGATTCATCAAATAAAACTATGATTGAATTATTTTAGGTACACATTCATATGTTCATATTCATTTGGTTTGAGATTTACAATTTTTCTTTTCTCTTTTAATTATTATTCCTTTCTTATATTTTTTTTCTTCTAACAGGATCCCATGGATTTGATTTGTAGATTTACTTTGCTAGAAACTAACATTTCGAAAGAACAATCATCATATGATATTAGGGAGTTTTCTCTTTTCTGATTTTTCATACATTTTTAAATTGATTGTCAGTATTATTCTTAAAATTGAATCTATAAATACTCGCAAACTATATTTAAGCAATATTTGCAAAAGTAAGAAAACCCTTGTCAAAGCATATAAAAATAACTCTATATCGATAACTATACCTTGAAACAAAACAACTTTATTAACAAATCATCATATAAGATAAAATCAACATAATCTCATTTTTATGTTTATCTTGTAATATGTATCTCAAGGTTCATTTTCTTGATTGTTTCCTTTCTTATTTGATAGGCATTTTAAGCCTAGCTAGATTTTCTCTTTGTTTCATTTCACAATAAAATGGAATAATGTTTTCTCTTTCAGCTTGGCATAATCATTAGGCGAGTCATTTTTATGCTCTAATTTATATTAATGGAACCTAATCTCTAAGGATCACTTCAATGAAGATGATTTCATTTATGTTCATTCTCATCTTTCCTAACTAGTAGAGTCCCTAGTTTTTTGTTCTTTGAGTTTGAATCTTTCCATTATCTGTTAATGAACTATCTTTAACCCATGTTTCTTAAGTTCATGAGTTATTTTGGTGAGAAATTTTAATCGAAATTATAGTAGTCATGTTAATGGTTTTTATGCCATCCCTTGTGCATAAGGAGCAGTATTCCACCCCATCTATTAAGTAATCTCTACGATATTAATAGTAACCATATTTAAACATTAAAAAAAAGGTCAATTGAAGGATAGGATGTCTCATCATGAGTTGACCTACCATGATCATAAGTTCTACCATTGTGACATTACCATTATTGGTTAGCAAGCCAAGGTAATGGCTTTCAACTGTAAGGTTGAAAGATAAGAGGTATCATCATGAGCCATATTGTCACCATGTTAGATCTCATGAATGGAATTGTCATTAGCTGGTTACAAAGTCGGGATAGTGATCTTCAGTTAGCATTCAAATAAGTTTAAGATGATATTTTGCAACTATGCATTTATTCCCAATAGATGGGAAATTGACACCTAAAATGGTTAAAATGCATCCCTGTCGAGGTTATAGATGCCTACTGGCAATAGTGGCCATGCCTATGGTATAGAATTTAAATTAATACAATGCTTTCTTGATTAGATTGTTTACTCGAAAACTGATGTCCAACTAAGTTGACTGATGTACATATAGATTTACCGAAACATTAAATTAATGTGGTAAATTTTTACAATTTCATGAACAATAATGGTATATCTATATCTTTGACAATATATAATAGGGAAAAAATGGTAAGGATATCTAAATTTCAGCTTTTCAAATTATCTAGTTTTAACTCCATTTTTAAACTAAGTTTTGTATCTTTACGACATAGATAATTGCATCTCCTCAGTGGATCGTTATTGTTGTAGTCAAAACACAACACCCCCATTTTATTCTATCATAATAGACACAGGGATACTCTTTTGCATTGTATGTAGGCTTTGAGTGCAATTGCATCATATCAAGTCGAATTTTCTTTTTATTTACATTTGTTTTATTTTTATAGTTTACCTAAGTTTGATTAAGTTTGCTTGTTAATAAACTTTGTAAATAAGTTTTTGTTTTAAACGTCTTAGATTAATAAAACATAGTCCTTGAGACCAAGAAATGTGCATAGGATTTAAGCCTTAATCATTAAAAAATGGCTATTATCGGAGATATTGGAGCTTTGACATCGAAGGAACCCTTTTAGAATTCCCTGATGTCAAAACCCCAACCCATAATAATGTGGAAAACCATTTTTATAAGACTTAAGAGTATTAAATCAAACATATCACACAATCAAAGTCCAACCATTATATAGAGGCATTGTAATTTATAACTACTATAGAAGGACCCACATACCATGTAACCCTCCTCTACTCCCTTATATCGGAGAAACCCTATCAGAGTTTTATTATGTGTCACCACTAAAAACCTCTAATCTATGATATGTGATATTCATTCACATCCAATCTCCAAACTCCGATATATCACTCTACTAATTTCTAAACTCTGGTATCATATAATCTCTGACTTCTAATAATCATTCATCTCTAATCTTCGATAGGCCTTCACTACAACCTCCAACATACGATTTTTTCAGATAAGTGGACCTGCTATGTGTATCAACTATGGTCTTATCATAATTTTCTATCCACTTTAATGTCGGAACTGTATGACTGGAACAATTGTAAAGCCTCAAATATTAAACCTCTGATATTATAGATTCAATATAGTTAATAAATGAGTTGATTATGCGATCACATCCGTTCCATATCGAAGCTACCCAATATCAAAAATGCTTCGTGTTGTCCCATTTTAAAACTTCCGATGAGCTTTTCTCTAATACCACATGATTAATTCCACTTGTTAGTTCCATATGGGGTCATTGTTATAATAATTGAAAAGTCTATTTTCAATGGTTTTGTGGGTAGTCTTTTATGTTTAGTTTTCAATTCGGTTTTTGTCCAAGTTTAATAATAGAACTCACTACTCTGTTGTATTTTGAAACAGGGATGAATCCAAGGTCAATGATGAGGAAGTAACAGTTCCATCCAGGATTTATGAACACTCTTTGCCATGTGGCACAACGCAGTTCTAAAATGGGAATATTTTTGTAGCAAAATCTAAATAAGGCCAACACTGGATAGAAAATCAATCCTTCGACTAAAGAAAATCACTTCGTGGCAAAGATTTCCCGATTCAACTTCCCATTTCTCAAGAGAAACAAGGGACACTGTTAGCTCTGTAAATATGTATAAATACCCCTATATTCAATCTTGTTAGAGAAAGTTGTGATCCACACACAGGAGAATTCTCTGTAACAATTTGATGTGTGCTTTTGCACTATTATAGAGTGTAGAGAGTTTTATTGTAGAGACCATTGAGAAGTTATGGCTCTATTATAAAAGGACTTTTCACTATTGTAATCACTTTCATTAAGGGTTAGAGATACTCTCGGAACTGTGGCGATAAAAATTTTACATGGTTTTTAATTAATTCTTATTCTTGTTTACTATTACAGGAATGCAGGATTATTGTCTCACTATTAAAGTTTCATTTGTGTTTTTGATATTTATTCTAAACAATATTATGTTTATTTTATATTATGCATTATTTTTATGTCATTGACATTTTGTTGTCGAAACTTTGTTAAAGCTATCTTTGCAGGATAGAATGAGATCATAATCAATCCTAATTCATTGAAGTATTCCTATGGTGACTAATAACTATTTATTATTCATTTGCAAGCTTATTTTACTTTCACTTGTATTAGTTAATATGAACTACTTCCTTTAATTAATACAAAATCACATGATGAATTATGTCAATTATTTCCCCCTGTTTTAATTAACTTTCTTTGGATTAGGAGATGGTTATCCCATTCTAGTTCAAGATAGGTTTTTCATGTTTTAGTTTAGTTCTACATCTACATATTAGTTTTGGCATGGATGAGCCCCAGATCATCTTAAAGATCACTTTCTTACCTGATCAGCAAGAGGGATGATATGATGTCTCTTCTCCATTGGCAGGTGAAAGTCATATTTTAAGCCACCATAGATAAAGAGAAGGCAACTGGGCCTGTTTTAACCAGTCAGAACTACCATTTCAATGGAAAAGGAGTTTCTCTAAGTTCTCGACTGAGTTTTCTCCATTATAATGTTGTAGGCAGAGAGTTTAGAGCCTTCAACACCCAGAAAATTCATTTGCTTCATCCATACATAGGAAGCATTTCTCTTCTTTCACCCTTTATTTATTTATTTTAATAGAGTTGTGCATTGCCACTTATTATTTCAACAAACGGAAGAGGGATCTCGACAAAGGGTGTTGCCCCTTAAGAGAAGTATTTTAAGACCTTTGATATTTGTTTTCTCACTTTAGATTTTCCCCTCATCCCTTCTCTACTAGATTGTACAAGCATTAACACACAAGTAGATTTACACCAAGTCAAGTAGTTTAGGTACTAGCATAATAATGGATCTAATAGGTTCCCTCAATTTTCTCCTATTGGAAAAATCATATTTTCCATCTGGACTTAGCTCAACCTATGGCATTTTCCCAAACAAAGAAGGAGAACAATAGAAAGCCAAGTGTTGTGGTTGTCACACTTCTATTTTATTACACTACAAATCATTTTGAGCCATGAACTTTACATAAGGGTCTTATTTATGTACACTAACCAACCAAAAAGATGTAAAAGGACACGACTTACATAACGGAAAAACAATGGACACAAAAAAAAGAAAGAAAAAGAAACAAAAAAAATGTATAAGAAGTGCATCTCGTAGCTTCTATCAAAAGTAATGCTTTAAATCTTAACCATTTATGGGAAGGGGATCAATCATCCCATCTAATTATTTCATCTTGAAAGAATTGTGGTCAAGCTTTTCGCCAACAACAAATGTTCCAATCCACAAACATCGGAAATTTGTGCGTTTCCCTTTCCTTCATGCATTTTATCCCACTTTAGGCCTAGGTCACCCACATCAAAGATCTTTGCCACTACAAACTTCTTATCAAATGAGCGCTTTACACGGTTCTAATGTAGAACAAATTGGTATTTGGCCTTGTGCTTATCTTCCTCAAGTTTAAGTAGCATATCTATCCTGATATAAACTAGGAGGTGAGGTTTACCTTGTGACTCTTGATAGAGTTCCAAGGTTGGAAGATACAAGTTAGGAGGCAAGATAACTTCTTTACCATAAACCAGGAAGTATGGAAAGGTTGTCAGGGAAGGATTTGGAGCATCACGGTTAGCCAAAAGAGCATTGGTCAAATCTTTATGGTATTTCCTTTGTTTGGAGAAAATGGTGTTCTTGATTATACAGATAAGATTCCTATTCATTAATTCAGCCAAACCATTTCCCTATAGATAGTAATTAGATGCATGTTTCAATACAATTATGTTTTTCAATGAAAATTCATAAATATTTAATGATGAAAATATGCCACATTATCAAAGAAAAGTGACATAGGAATGCCAAACCTGGTCATATTGTTCTTTTGAAAGAAGTGGATGACTTCCTGGTCATTCACTTGTCTGAGAGGAATTGATTTTGACCAACGATTTAAGTAATATTTCATTGTTAATATCTATTGGTGTTTCTTTTAATAATGAGTAAAAATTTCTCCAATAACATCAAGGCATCAGTGTTGGAATGGTTCTTCAATTGCTACTGGTAGCAGTGGGGTGACTAGCCTCTGATTGCGGTCAGCACATCTCTAATGTGATTGGAAGTTACAGAAATAAGTGTGAGCATCCTTGAAAAGAGTGAGCCAATAATAATTATCTCGTATAACCTTATGTGTTATAGTTTCACCTCCATATTGGCCCTCTATAGGTCAATTGTGTAAATATTTCAATACCTTATATGTATCGTGTGGCTCAAGGCACCTCAGCAGGACACCATTGTGGTGCTTGTGGAAAAGCACTCCATGAAGCAATTGGTAAGATAGATATTTTAGTTGGATTTTCCTTTTTTTTCTATTCAATAAGTGTAATGGCAAGGTGCCATGCTGCAGAAATTGTCATAGATATACATACCATGGCACTATAAATGTGGACTGAGGAACATGTTCAATATTATACATTTTGATCTCCTAATCCCATCTTGAAATATCTTGTTCAGGATCATCTCTTTCTTTAGCGACTAGATTACATAGGTCATGACCCTTTATTGTATGAACTAGTTTGAACTCTATATCATATTCTTGAAGATAGGTCATCTAATTAGCCCTCTTCTCACACAGCTCTTACTATATAAATAATGTTATTACTACTGGATGAGGTACAAATATGACTGTGTGACCTTTCAATATGTAGGGCCTCAAGTACTTAACTACCTTGTATACTTCATATTCTTGTTTGGCAATGAAGGATAATTGAACTCAGGCCCTTATAGACTAACACTCATAAAGGAGATTGGCTGCTCATTTCCTTCAATATCTCTCTGAGTCAGCATAGTCACAATCTATGAGTCTGAAGAAAGCGTATAAAGCAGGAAACATTTTCCATAATCTAGAATGAAAATCCCAGGTGCATCAGCAATGACCTACTTCATTTGAGTGAAAGCATCCTGTTATATGGGGTTTACGATTGTGGACAAAAGTAACTCCCCTAGGTCGATGGCTAACCTAGAACAACATAGAGACAAGGAACACAATGTGTTTCCTTAAAGTAAATAGATGGTAGAATGAGGCCTACCTAGAATCCTTCACACATTTCGCTCCTTTTTTAGCTTGGAAGCTCCAATTCCAGCTCTGAATGTCAAAATTATAACCTGCACAATTAAACAACAAAAACCAAGAAACTATGAGATCTATGTAGTATCATATAAGTACTTCATTCAACAAATCAACATGGTATTGAAATACATGAAATAATAACATCACATATAGGAAAACAATGAATTCTTTGCATTAATATAAATGGAAGGAGATTACAACCATAAGTAGCATTTGATCTTGTATAAGAGCTCCTACAAGTTGTTCACTTGTCGTTTCCTTATCACAATATACACCTCCAATCATCCTAAATGCATGAGATGATAACCACTCATTACAGTAGCACAAGGGTAGAATCACTCTCCAAAAGCCAACCTCCAACCACATAGAAAGCTAGGAATATATAGAAAAGTAGTGTAAGTTGGGAGTTCTTATCCAATTACCAATATAGGGTTTGAGATCCACCTTTGATGGAGGGATAGGATCAAAGGATAAGGGGGGAAACTCCAAACTAGGGAAGGATAATATCTTAATGTTTTATCCAAGGTAAGTAGCTGAAATAACTTCTGGAAACTCCTAGAAGGGGAAGCTTCTGGAATCCCAATCATTCTCCCAGATTTCTAGAACCAACTTAGGTGCAAATGGGAGAAACCTGCTGGTGACCAACACAGGCCACAGTGGAGAAAGTTTTAGGTGAATGCACCCCAGTAGGAATTTAGGGAGTGTTGGTCCTAAAACTAGCTCAAATGATGCAATTTAGGGTTGGAATTCCGGGTGATGAAGGGAACAGTCTTAGGGCTTTGTGGAAGATGGTGACAAGGGGGAATAGGATGTTGATTGATCCCATTAAAAGGCTCACTGATCTAATGTGATAAAATGGCCTATAACATAATGCCCCCTAAAGCGCAAAGTTGGAGATGATGAATGATGACCGAAATGCTTTACCTAATGACAAGTTGGGATCAAGGACAATTGACTAGCTTCATCTATTACAATACATTTACAACATGACATATTTGTTTTCTAAAGAAGGCATATCCATACTCATCTCATAAGCTAACATAACATGTACATGGTCAAATGATGCATCCGCAGATGCAACTGCTAAACCCATGACTAGATGACTATCAATATGCTCATAGCCATCATACATAGTGATCTTTGTATAATCATGAAATCACAGCCTGGATGGATTAAACTAGATTTGGGGTCTTCTATCTCATTCACATGACCAACCAATGTATGAGTATAACCATGGGAGTCAATGAGCTGAAGTCAAACATGGTAGACACCATTTGATTACCGTCCAATAATGTAATTCATTAACAATCAAGTGAGAAACCATCGATGATGTTAATGGCTCTCAAGGTACTCTAGTACAATCCATATAGTGTGAATAAATGAGTTGATGTTGAACACCACATAGAATCTTTTAGTCAAAGGCAATTGATGTAACCCTGTCACCGAGAGAGGAAACATGTCATTGATTTATGCAAGCACCAAGTTACCAAAGGTGTGTTTCTAAGTCAACTTCTTGGATGATGTGCTAATGTCGATAGGAGGGCCTTGATGTGTCCCCCTGTCAATGACATGAAACAAGTATCATGATTGGGATAGAATGTTGAGAATGATGCTGACATGGAGCTCAATTAGGAAAGGAAGACATGAAATCAAGTCTTAAGAGTATTGTAGCAGAGGTCAACTGGATGAATTCTCTTGAACACATTGACGACACTAAATGGAGTTGGCAACATTCACCCAAAACTGAAATGGAGGTTCTGAAAACGGTATGATAACCAAAAGACAATTATATTACCCAACCCAATAGTCACAAAGATGAAGTGGAAGAGTGCCATGTTCAAGAGAGACTCGTTGCCATTAGCAAAATGGAATCCCTTGTTTTCCCAATTTCCCCAACCATATTGGTTAGTACCTATTTACTTTTTAACCAACTTGAGGAGGATAACATATGATTGATCTGAAAGTTCATCCTTTAGATGAATCCCTAATAAGGAGTGCTTCGGCCTCGTCATGTTCGACAAGTCCATCATTGTTTGATGTTTTAACGAGTCCATTGAGGGTAAAACTAGACATATTTTTCATGTTTAGAGAGGTTGGAAAAGAGAAAAAAATAAAAATCCAAATGTCCATTTTCATAGGTAGTCCCTTAGGTCCAAGAAGGTACAAAACAGTACCCAAGGTATTCCATTTTTGTAGTTAGTCTATCTCAGTTCGAAAAAGGGCTAAAATTATACTGAGTAGACATATTTTCACTTACTTTTAAAGGATTGAAAATACAAGTGCTCTGCAATGTTTTTATATTTTTGGAGTCTGAAAAGAGCTAAAAGAGGACTCTAGGGGGTCTCTTTCTTTGTATATTTATAGAGCACAGAAAAGAGATAAAAGTATACTCTTTGTTCAAAGTAACATGTTTCAAACATAAAAAAAAACCTACTAATAGTTGTTTTCCTGCTCAAAACACCACAAGAAGGATTAAACATACATATTTCATAGTAAAAATGAAGCATATCTAGGTCAAAATACTAAAAATGAATAAAATAATGTGAAAATGATGATAAATATTCAAAATAACTTTTGTTTTCACCATTTCAGATTTTACCTTCAACAATGAGTATTTTGAGCCATTTTTCCCTCAATCTTTTGCTGTTGATTGTGTCCAATATAGGGAAATATTTCGAGTGTCGTCACTTCTAGGTAGGAACTAAAACCTTTCCCTATCTTTCCATGGTTCATTTTTGTGTTTTCGTGCAAAAAATGTAAGTTTTTTAGGCCCCTAAGGTTAATAAAAAACGCTTTGGGACCAACAAACCACCCTTGTGTCAAAAAATGCATTGCACCTAGGCAAAGAAACACTACAGACATAGGTACAACACTCTAGTAAACATTTTTGGGGTGCATTGGGAGCATTTCTATAATTTGTTTTTCAATTTTGCCTAAAATATTGTCATATTTTTTGCATGGGAAAGAGCCTAATGGATTCCTTGTGGACCTTTCAAGTACCCATTAGCACAAAATAGCATTCATTTGAAGAGAAAGATAACATGAGAAAGATATTTGAATGCGACAAATGACCCTCCTACCATCTAGGCGCTAAAAAATTGTAGGTTATTAAAGTTCTTCTGGCTTCCTAGTATGAGGAAATATATAGAGTTGTTAAAATACTATGCCCGTTCATGGGATAGTTAGGCATAGGCGTTCACGTTTGGGGAAAATATACTCAAGATACAAGTAGAGGATATTTACTTTTGACATGTTTTTCAAAGCGAGGTGCCCCCATCTCTCTCCTAGGTGGCAGAAGTGGTGGTGAGACAGTGAACTATTATATCACTACCTATTGCAGACCTTAAGCACTTCCTATGATGGATGGACAGATAAGCATAAAAGATGTGACCTATTTACCTTTAAGAACGATCTTCTTAATTATTTCAATATTGGTAGTAAGCTCAATGCTACATGTAGTGATCAAATCATACATGCAGTATGGGATAGAGTGTCTAGAACCAACAATATTCAACATGAGCAATGGTGTCTTAGTCAATTTGAAGGAATAGTTTACTAAAGAAAAGGAGGGGAAGTTGAAGAAATTCGGATATGGCGCGATCTTAGTCTCTTTTTCTCTAGAGCAGGTACCATTTACTATAACTTGAATAGATTTTACTCAAGCCCTTTGATCCAAGGATCCCACGGATGAGGAGGTGGATAGACCACATGATCCAACATGAAAGTCCATGAACGATCAGCTTTTCACTAGCATTATTTGGGTGGTTGTGCATGTTAGCACCTAAATCTACCCTAGGTTGAAGGAAGGCAAAATTCAAGGTAACCACAAACCACGCTCAGTCTGGTAGCTAGCCCTACTAGAACAGGAGAGGGCTCTCTCCGAGTCACGCTCAGTGAATAGATAAGAAAAATGGTCTGAGATGACTTACAATGCAATATTGATCTTAGGCTAGTAAGTGAATATGGATACAGGAAACAATTTTTATGAATGACCAAGATTCTGGGATGGTAAGGGACCAACGCTCAGCAAAGAACAGAGAATTTAATACAAAGGCACAGATTATTCCATGAGGCAAGGTAGGCGGAAAATGTAAAAATTTAGTTTTGAGGTACCACGACATGAATAGATTGCTGAAGAAAGTGAAAAGGGCATAGTGACATGAATCCTTTTCAACAGAAGAATAACACTGAACATGAAATTTTCCCACAGGTAGAGCAATAAAATTGAATTCTACCTAATCTCACTCGGAAAATTTCACTGGAAATGAACATGAATTGAATTATGAAACATAACGAAATACATATGAAAACATAAGAGACACATTTGCTACACTCAAAACCACAAGAATCTCATGAAACAAAGCCACTACCTTTCATTAATTCTTTGTCAAAAATACACAATGAAGAAACAATGTTTCTTTCCCACAGTCTCGCAGAAGTTACAAGCCAACCAACTGTTTGCAAATAGTTTGCATACAATATATAGAATGTGTGAGGAAGAGATAGAACACCCAATGGTCGGGGAGTTACTCGAATCATTGCAAAATGGAGATGGAGAGCCAACCATCAGCTACAGGTGCAACACTACAAACATGACATTTGGCTTGGGTGACCGTTTGCCTTCCTTCGCCACTTGGATAGAAGCCAATTTGGAGAAAAAACACTTTAAATGCCACCTTTGGTGCCAAAAAAACCGAAGTGTAGATGAGTGGGCCCACTTGGAGAAGTCGCGAACCGAAATTTCACGAAACAAAAGCAAAATGGGCAATTTTTCCTCTATGCGCTGTGCCATTTTCTCTGTGCGCCGCGCTACTTTGGGGCCTGTTTTGGGGCACTTTCAGGTGTCCAAAATGTGCCCAAGCGGGTTGGTTGGAAAGCCTGTCCTATCTGCTTTCTATCCCCACTAGAATTTTTTAATTTGGTGCTCATTTTCCCCTCCAAATATTCATTCTCCCAAGACTACTTCCTGTGTGTCAAAAAAGTGGCAGAGAGGCCATTTTTGGGTGTTTTTTGACGTTTTGGAGACTCATACCTTGCCAAAATTTCTTGTCTGGATACCAATAGTCGTGATTTTCCATGATGAATCCAAAAATTCAAACCATTCCTCATTTTGAGCTCTAGAATTTTAGCTTCGTGCCAGTGGCACGGCGCACAGGGAGAAAAACCCTGTTCTTTGCCCAAATTTTTTTGAAATGACCAAACATTCCCCAAATTTCTTGAAATTTGGGCTGGAGGTTCCCTATGGGGTGTTATAATGGGCCACGGAAGCCTTAGCCAAGATTCGAAGCCGATCTTGCTCTTTTGCATCTTTTGCCTTTCTTGTTTCTTTCCTCAATTTAGCTTTCAAACTCCTTATTCGGGCCTATGCACTCATGTTTCGCACCCTGTAATAGAAAGCCATGTGTCTCAGTAGAGCAAGGTCCTGGTCAGCCTTGTCCAAAAACATCTCCAAATGCATGTTGACCCTCTCAAGGTTGGCCTCCCGATCCTCATTGATTTCTTGCTCCAAGGATGTGAGCTCAACCCTTCTTCTTTGAGCAGCTTGGCGATGCTCACGAATGTTTTACAACTCCATAATCATCTATTGGTCATCAAGCTGCTTGTTTCTCTCCTCCAGGTATTTCATGTTCCATTTGGCCCTCTCCAAGTCAAGGGATAAGGACTCAATCACAGATTGCTGCTCCTGGATGATCTCTGTAAGCTCTTCATTTGTTGGTTCTGCATCTGTCTCATCATCATGGAGGAGAACGAATTTGGTCTCCCGTTCACCTGATGGCCCTTCCTCCCGCACTGGCTCCTTACCCCTACCCTACTCACATGATGCTGGTGTCGGAAGCAAGGCCCCTTCCAGCACGAGTGGAGATAACACTTGCTTTGCTGCTGCAAATAAGGGTCTACTACCTCTCTGATAGGTGATGTATACTAGCATAGTAGCAGTCTCATGTCATTCATACTGATGAGATGGGCCACCTATCTCATGCTCTGCCTCTGATACTACCTGTGGAGTGCTGAAGAAGTCATGGGAGATGAAGTTCTCCCAAGCAATACCCTGCAATCCCAACTGATGGTCCACCAAAATCCGGACAAGAGCAAAGTGATAAACACTGTTGAGTTGCTGTCAAGGGGTCTTGTGCTGCATGAAAATCTTCATCCTCTCTATGCTCCCGCAAATGAAAAATGGGAGGTTCATCATCTACACCCTGGTAAAGTGCATGAGCAACCTAATGTGATAGGCATAAAGGTGAGAAAACCTCCCCTCACAAATGAAGTACTTCATGATCAATTTCATGAGCAGATCATACTCATCTCTCAAAAATCTGAATGGAAAACTATCGTGAGCTGGCTCAAACAGATAGCCTTAATGTAAGGCTCATAATGATGCCGCTCAACCTTCTTCTTCTTATGCCACTGTTCGCCAATGTTTGGTATGCCTGTTGCCACTATTATGGTTTTAGGTGTCAATGTGAAAGTGACCCCAGCCAAGATAGATTGTCCTCCATGTAGGTGAAGTGCAAAAGGACGGGCCAACTCATGATGAACTCTGACATTTGCCACCCTTGACAAAATTCGAAACATGCTAAGTGCTGGAAACATGACATAGCAAGAGGGCATGCTTGCAACTCGGTGAGGGTGTTTGGCTCATCTCTAACATGTTTTCCACTCTGGTGATGTCTCCCGGGGGCCCGTTCTCTTGAAGTTGTATCACTGTGGGTCTCCTCCTCATATTCTGGTGAAACCTTAGATGCCATAACCGCTGTTTTGTAAACTGAATTTAGGCTGCCCTTTGATTTAAATGGAGCTGGTAGTTGCTTTGACAATCTGCCACCAAGGGTACAATTAAAAAGGGAGCATTAGGATGGGGGATAATATAATGGGAATCAGGGTTTATAGGAAAATTTTATTTAGGGATATAGAAGGGGTTTTTGGGGTATTTTGATAGGGTAGTGTTTGTGTTGTTGGAAAGGTAGGGTTTGGGTTTTTTGAGCAATAGGAGGAGGGGGAAAGGGAGTATGATTTTAATACTGTTAGGGTAGTGATTATGGGGGAAATGGCATAGGGGAATGAGTAATACGGGTAGGGTAGGAAAAACACCTTGGCAGCAATATCACTATAGCACAAACCCTAGCATCATGGTTTTCTTGATGTCTTCTTGTGTTTGTTTTATAAAAAAAATTTGCATTTGATTATAATCATAAAACCATCGTATCCCTTTCAAATTTGATGCACAAGTGGAGGTAGGTTGCCTACCTTTCAATTTGATGAGCTCCACAAAATTTTTTGGGTGAAATAGATGGTTCCTGGGTGTTTTACCCCTGTGCGCCGAGCGCAAAGCCCAATGCACCGTGCGCTGGGTATGCGTCATGCCTGTGTAAAGTTTGAACTACAGGCAGGCTCTGTGTGCGTTGCACCCAGTGAGTGTGCCGCGCCCCTGAGTATATCCGCCGCGCTCTATGAAACTACCTCCAAGCTGCTCCAAATCACTCCAACCTTCAACTCACGACCTTGCAACCTTCCTCCAACACTTTTCTTGCATAATGAACTTGTTTTATGATGATATTTGTGTATATAGGCTTGGAGGTCATATTTTTAAATTAGCTTTTTAAAAAACCCACTTTTCTAATGTCTTGTTCAACACCTTTCACTGACTTCAATATAACCCTAATTTTCACCTTTTCTCTGAATTTTGGGCTCAAATGATGAAATTTTCGACACTTTTTGCAGGGATTGCATGACAGAGCACTTTGGCCATAGAAACCATGACTGCACCTGAAGAAATTGATTATTGACCCCTTTTTGAAAATTTTGTCACCAATAGCACTGTTGGACTTTTCTTCAAAACAGAGTTTTGAATAACTGTCGATTTTTATCAATAAGATGATGGAGAGCTGCGGATCATTACTTTGGAAGAGCATCACTCTAGCCTACATGGCTTTACTGGGCATATTTCAAGACCAAACTGATCAATTCCCAGACCTAATGACCAAAAATGACTTTTGTCCGTTGAAGGACCAGACCTTGACTATTATGGACTTTTTGATTATTTGACACGAAGACTTAAGCCAACACAAGCCAGACATGAGGGAAAATGACTAGCATGACTTTCTCTGTCAGATCATGGCATGCCCCTAGTGGAATGCAACTGAGTGAATGGAGCAGGACACCTAAACATGAAATGCATAAAGAGTTTTTGATCTCTGACGGAGGACTGACCAGATAGACTCTAACATTGGCTCCAATGGGGAATGGTAGCTCCTTGGAGGTGCCAAGAACAACAGATCTCTGGAGGAGCTAGATAGTGCTTTTTGTCCATTGGGCTATGGAGTCATCATTTTGACAAAAAACACAAGACTCTGACTTATTTATGAAACTGGAATGGCCAAGAAATAGACTCAAACTTGACATTGAAATGACTGAAAGACTAACTTGACAGACTGAAACCAAACTGAAATAAAAATGGTATTTATAATGACAGTGAAAGCAGCGTTAATAAATCAGCAGTGGTACCGCTTGAGTAGTTGACCGTTGATCGGCCCTCCTGGACAATCTTCCCCGTTCATTTCCTTCAGAAGAAAGGCATTCTGACCCCTATATGCTGCAATCTTGAAAGGAACTTTCGAAAGATTCTCTAACTTTTCATGCTTACCTTTCTCTTCATTCCTTGCATCCCACTTCAGAACCACATCATCCAACTGAAATTTATCTTCCTTTTCTTTTTTGTCATAGATTTTCTTTATTTTCTCCTGTAATTTGGATGTGTTCTTGAAAACTTCTTCTCTTGTCTGCTGCAAGTGGATCATTTGATTCAACCTACTCTGCATGGGATCTTCTTCACTTCCTGCCTCCTGAAGAAGTCTGACTACTGGAACAGCAAGAGAGGTGGGGAATACTGTGTCAACTCCATAAACAAGCTCAAACGGTGACATACCAATGTATTTTTTCTGACTAATCCAATCTACCCAAAGCGCATGGACCAACCTCTTATTCCAACACTTTTTATTTATTTCTAGCAGCTTCTTGATGATGTTGGCCAATGATTTATTCGAAGATTCTACCAATCCATTGCCTTGCGGATGATAGGCAGTTGAATGACCCAAAATGAAGTGATACTTATGACAAAATTCTACCATCCTCTTTGATTTGAAAGTTGCTGCATTATCGGTGATTAACTTATTTGGACAACCAAAGCGAGACAAGATGTTATTTTCGAGAAATGAAATGATTACTGTATCTGTAGCTTGTCTGGTGGGAGCTTCCTCAATCCATTTTGTGAAATAGTCTGTCGCTGTAAGGATCCATCTATGCTATCCAGAAGAAGAGGGATGAATTTCCCCAATGAAATCTAACCCCCACTGCTGGAAATGAGCACTCACCTCAATAGGTTTAAGTGGCAAAGGCTATAATTTCTATTTTCCTTCGAAAATCTGACATTTATGACAGTGCTTGACCATCTTGTACACATCAGCAAATAGTGTAGGCCATTAATACCCTGCTCTCAAGATTTTGTTCGTTGTTGACTTCCAAAAAAGGTGACCACCACACTCTCCTCCGTGGAAGTCCTCCATGACTTTCTTTGCCTATTCTTCCACCAAACAATTTAACAAAATGTCGCCGGGGTCTTTCCAATATAGTGCAGAATTCAAAATGCAAAACTTGGCAACCTTCAATTTGAGTGTTCTCGCTTTGTTTCTAGTTATGTCGAGCGGTGGTGACAGATTTTTCAACACATATATTATATCTGAATACCATGGGGACAAAGCAAACATTTCAGATACCTGAATTGACGTTCCTTCCTCATTCTCATCGGACATGGTAGTGATCAGATTTATGTCTAAGGCATGTAAATTTGATTCGACCATTAACTTCGCCAATCCCTGTTCTTTGACGAGATTTGTGGGCATTATTTCCATATCATATTCCAGCAAAGCCACAATCCATTTGCCTCTTATCCCTTCCGGAGTGGTCTGCACTAAAACATCTTTTACAGCAGCATTAGGAACATAGGTCAGAATGTGAGAATGTAGGATATATACCCGGAAATTCTTCAATGCCTTCACCAGGGCCAAGGCTTTCTTCTCAATTATGTTGTACTTTAACGCTGCATCTCTTATAGCTCTGCTGAAGAATGCAATGGGTCTTTCATGATCATCTCTTTTCTGCAATAATACCGTTGCCATAGTGTGCTCAGAAGCAAATGAAAACAATATGAAATCCTGACTGTAGTCTGGGCTGACTAGAACTAGAGTTGAGGAAAGGGCCAATTTGACCAAGTTGAAAGATTTTATAGCCTCCTCTGTCCATTTCACTTGGTTGTCCTTCTTGAGCATGTTGGTCATCTCTCTTAAGTGTTCAACAAGATTAGGCACAAAGCGACGCAGAAAATTCATCTTACCACTGAATGATTGTATCTCCTTTTTATTCTGGGGCAGGTCGATTTGTTGAATTGCTTACACACGTGCTGGGTTGATATGAATGCCATCCTTTGAAATAATGTGCCCAATTAATTTGCCTTCCTCCATGGTGAACAAGCTCTTCTTAGGATTCAGCAATAGACCATATTTTCTGCACTTTTGAAAGACAGTTTTTAGGTAATGCATGTGCTCTTCATCATATTTGGAAAACACCATCAAATCATCCAGGTACACCACCAAAAACACATCCTTCTCATTCGCAAAAGCCAAGTCCATTGCACGCTGAAATGTGGCACCTACATTCTTTAAACCGAAAGGCATTTTAGCATAATGAAAGGTTCCCCATGGAGTGGTGAATGTTGTCTTGTCTCGATCATCCTCATGGACAGAAATTTGGTTATATCTGGAATAACCATCAAGTAGTGACATACAAGATGCCCCCACTACTCGCTGAAGTATATGGTCCATCTTGGGCAGTGGATAGTTTTCCTTCAATGAGAATTTATTTAGATTTCTGGAATCAATCCAGAGGCAGATATCACTGGTGTTCTTTCATACAGGCACTAAGTTAGAGATCCAATCTGAAAACCTGATGGGCACAATGATACCTGACTTGTACAACCTGTTTACCTCCTTTTCAATAGATGGCAATAGTTTTGGATTTATCCTTCTCCGCTTCTATCTAAATGGTTTTTGATTGGGCTTAATGGGTATTCTATGCTGAACAATATTGGTATCATAGGTCTTTAAATCATAATAGTCCCAAGAAAACACATCTGCAAATGAGGCCATCAAACTGATATATTTGTCCTTGCTCTTTGGCGGTAATGCTTTAGACAATTTTACCAACTTAGGATTGGAAACTGTTCTGATGTTGACCTCTTCTACACCCTTCTCTGTTAGCTGTAATGTTGGCTTGCGGGCTACATCATCTTGATCAAAAAGTTCTTCTAGAGGTACCAAGCCTTTAGGAATGATGTTATTCTTCAGCTGCAACATGTCCATTTCATTGATCTGCACTTCATCTATACCATTCCCTTTGCCATCGTCATTTTCTACATCAATTGAGGTTTCTTTGAGCTTGCCTTTGTTTAGCAGAAAATCCTTAATCTCCTCATCATCTTGAAACACTTGCCAATATCGTTGATTGTCTAGAATGGTTGGACGATGCTTGACATGGATTTCAAATTTATTGTTGGAGTTCATGGGGATCTTCAAACTGCTTGCTACCTTGGCAAGAGCATCAACAATACTATTTTTTATACAAGGCACACATTTCAAGGTGTATTCTGAAAATAACTTTAAGATGTCTAAAACTGCATTACGATAGGCCCGCATCTTAGGATGTTTTGCTTGATACTCACCTCTGACCTGCTTTATTACCAATTCAGAGTCGCCATATACCGAAATCCTTTTTGCATTAAGATTTCTAAGAATCTTCAGGCCAGCAATCAAAGCTTCATACTTAGCTTCATTGTTTGAACACTCAAAGCCCAGCTTGTAAGAGCAAACCCTCACACTGCTAGGCACTTTTTTTGGGGCGGAGAAAGGGCTGCATACCCAAATTCCAATTCCACCGCCATCATTTCCTACTGCTCCATCAAAATCCATGGTCCACAAGCCTTCTTCCTCCTCTTGTAAGTGCTGGATATCTGTTTGTTGTGCCTTGTCTACTTGTTGTCCATTACTTTCAGCTGATTGTCCAACATTTTCCTGCTTTTCTTGTCCTTCTTTCTTCAAAATTTCTCTGAAATTTTTTGTTATTTCCGGAATGTCATCTGCTTCTACTATCTGACTATCTATATCATTTAAACTATCTGAAAACAAAACAAAAGACTCTACATCTGTATGTACATAGTTAATAAGATGATTTATAGGTTTCTCCTTGATTATGATCATATATTTCATTTTTTGTTCCCGATATAATTTCCTCATTTGTCTAAACACTGGGATCGTTGCATAGGAGAAATCCAGCTGTAGTGTCCCTTTCGATTTCGCTACCCAAGACCATGAAAGAAGCATGCCAAACTTTGCAGGAATATCTGCTACCACCACGTCCATCAAAACATTTTTCATGGGAAGCTGATCCAAACTCACAACCAAGTCTTTGATGAGTCCTATATATCTTACTCTACTAGAATCGAATGAATAGAGATCATGATATTGCCAGGTGATGTCCAGACCAAGCTTATCCATGATAGCCTTGGGCATGAGATTGTGAGAAGCTCTGGAATCGAACATGGCATTATGTAACACAAAATCATGCAATCGTAAACTGATATAAAAGGGTGACACATCGCTATCAGGAGACTCACCATTCGATGTTGGTCCAAAAATCATTTTAGGCTGATCATCTTCTACATTTACCATGTCGGACATTGGGTCCAAATTCAACAACATAGATATTTTTCCTCTATAATTGTTGTTCTTCACTATTTCAGTCAAGTGGATGGATACCTTTAACTTAGAAATCTCATTCTCTAAGCTAAAAGCGGGATTCTTTTCTACCTCTTTGACTGGGATCTCTTTCTTTTCTTTCTCCTTTGATGTAGCTTGCTTCTGTGATTGTTTTGCTGATTTTGGTTTGCTACTCTCCGGACCAACCACCTCCTTTCCTTTTCTTTGTGTAGCTGATGAATTATTCTTTGTTATTTCAAACTCCTTTTTCTGAATTGGTTTGACTGGCACATCTCTGTTTCTGAGTGAATATCATTGTTTTTGTGTGGAAAAAGCATTCATATACCCCCTTTGATACTCCTATGATTCCTCTTCTAAAACAGTGTCGCTAGCTAGAATGAAATCCATGTCTTGGTGTGTAGCTGAACTCACCGCACACTCTTCTTCTTCGGTAATGTAAGTAGGCAGCTCATCTAGAGTAAAGAGGTGGTTTTCTTCACCTATTACATTCCCATTCTCATTTGACTCCGGTCCATGCACAAAATTTTGTTCCAAAGGTTTTTGTACCGGTTGTTGTGTTGTCTTCTCTTGGGGTTGCTGATCTCTCTGTCTTATTCTATATTGTGGCTGCTGCTGGCCACGGAAGTTAGGATTTCTAACTTGGGGCTCAGGTTTATTGAGTTTTACCCTTTCAAGAATATTCTCTACCTTTTTGAGTAGTTGATCCATTGAAGAATATTCTTCTTTCACAATGATTTTCTTTTATGCTTTCGCTCTAGCTCTTTTGGACAACGGATTTTCTTCAACGCTGACCGCAATTTTCTGCATGTCTTCCATTGTGGCCAATTCTCTCTCTCTTAATTGGTAGGCCATGTCAGCATCAAAACCATCTGGAAACTTCATCATAGCTAGTACCACAGGTGGCTTTAGATGATCTGGAATTTCGTTATATACTACATTAAATCTAACACAATAATCTTGGACCGACTCACCAGCGTTTCGTTTGATTTGTTCATATTTGGCCTAAATTTGAAGGGGATTCTTTTTCACTGCCCACCAGTTTGAAAATTGTCCTTGTAGTTCAACCAAGGTAGTGATACTTGCTGACGGTAAACCTCTGAACCATTTCCTCACATCACCTGCAAATGTCTGTACAAAGAGCCTCATTGCCACGTTCTCCGCATTGTTATAGAAATTTTTGTGCCTGACAACTATAAGCATGAAATGTCCATAAACCAAGGGATCCTAAGTCCCTAAAAGTGTTGTTCCAACTCCTAAAGAAACAAGGTCAACAAATTATAGCTTCTCCGAGAAGTTCTCCACCAGAAACTGCTCAGAACTAGTCAAATCAGGATCATTTCAGCTGCTCCACTAGCTAGCTGCGTTGCAAAGCACCCAAATACACTGGCTAGGTGCATTGCAACGCACTTGAACGCACTACCAGGGTGCATTGAGCGGGAAATGACAAGTGGCAGAGTCATTCCACGAGGTGGAGAGACAATGGAAGCTTCCAGAATCTTCTCCAATGACACTTGCCTCACTGAATTCGACCAGTGATGAGTAAGAGGCTCTCAATCTCCAAGTGGAAGCAAGAACTGAAAGAGAGAGGCCACTAATCAATTCATGAGCTGACTCATCCTCTTTGCATACATCTATATATGGATCCCTCACCAAGAGATCCAGAGGGTAGAATTTTGTATATTGCAGAGAATTGCTGTTGGTTTTGAGATAGATATCAGAGTATTGGGTGATTTATGCTTTGTTGGAGGTGAAGAGGGGATTCTATGCTGGGAGGTTGACGCTGGATCAGGAATTATCGGTTGTAACTCCTCCTGGATCTTCTTGTTTTATCAATAAAACTATTTGAGTTTCTCCTACATTCTTGTATATCATTGATGTTTGTTATATTTGTATGTTTAGCTTAAATCTGATCCTAAGCTTTTTATGAACATAAATCCATGTCTTTGTGTAGTTTCCTTCTTCTGTGATCTTGCAGGAAATTGGTGACGCTGGGCAAGTAAGGGAGCAGGTAGTTGGAAGCTTTCAAAGAGGAGAGAGATTGGATCAAAGGACTAGCGCAAGACACAGGTTAGTTCATCCTATTCCTCTTCGTTTATAGTTCATAAAGGAGAATACAAGAGTAGTTTTCCCTGTTTGTTTCTGAGGTCACTGTCACAACTCAGTGTGATAGGGTCATTCTGAATAGACACTTTTCCCGATAACAAAATCGCGACTCTGCTGGGGATCGTGTCTAGTTAGTTTGTTTGTGTTTCTCTTGTTGTTTGTTTCATAAACTTAGAAGTAGCGAATCGAACTGCATTTGCCATTAACAAATGCAAAGTAGACATCTGTTGCTTCAATCCATTCACTGGATCTGTTTATGATCTGAACAGTTGATTCACAAATGATCTAATTACCCTTTGTGATAGCTCTTAAACCTCTTTTAAATCAACCCTCTGATTGTGCATTACTGATTGCTTTTACTCGGCCAAAAACTATAGATTAAACTGCAAACCGTGACCCAGAACCCGGATAGAATTCTCGTTTCTTCCCTAGCGCAGGTGCTGTGAAGAGTTCCTACATTTCAGCGCAGTTCCCGAGAGGGCAACCTACGTTGCAATCCAGTTTCTCTGTGTACCAGGTGCGTTGATCAGCTTAGCCCTGTGCAGCTGAGGTTCTTTGCTCATTTTTTCCAGTTTTGCCTCTGATTTTTGCAGCCTATGATCAGTGTGTGTGTCTGTTTAAAAGCCCCTTTTCTTTGCCTTAATTCCGCCTCAGTTGTATAAAAGAAACTGTATTTGTTTTTGTGTGTTTGTTACATCATTTAAAGTTTCCCATTGCAAAAGTAGACTAGTCATACTGTCGTCCTTGGATTTAGATCAGTCGTAAGTGTCGATTTTGATCTTAGGAGAAAGTATTTGCTGCTGATAGTCGATTATGCTTTTACTTTTGCCTTTGGCTTGAATTTGTGAATTTCTAGTGTCGAAACAAGTGTTTATTTCAAAATCATAAAGTGTCGTAATCGTCTCTACCTTTTGATTTCGAAAAGAAGCTTGTTTGTGTTTTTCACTTGAAAGCGAATTCAAATTTGTACAACAACTTTATTTTTAGTCATCAATATTAAGAAACTGAAAAACAAATACATGCACATGTGCATTTTCATATTGACAGTCTGTTTGGCTTGATTTAGGAAAAGTGAATTTACAGTGTGCTCTTTTCTCTTTGAGAAAAGATTGTGTCTTTCTTTTCCCCTTGTAGCTAGGATTTTCATTGCTGAAAAGAGATAAAAGCTTGCTTATCATCTTTAGATTACATTTTAGGAATTACATCTACATCTCATGGTGAACCCAAAAGGCAAACTTCATAAGAAAGATCAACCTAAAATAAATTCAATGAACTTAACAATGCTTTGTAACTTAACGCACAACATTTAGAGGTCTAGGCTAGAGACGTATTCCGGCGTCGTAAAGCCTGGTAACTGTTGTCCTCACTGATGGTTGGGTGATTCCTCCACTTTGAGACGATAAGTGCCAGTACGGACTTGTGCTCCCATGTACCATCGAGTATATATTGGGAGACCCCTATAGGCATAAAACCTTTATCCATAGGAAGTCGTGTCGACCACCCTACTGATCACAATGCATCGAACACAGCATTCAGGAAGATTGACTGCCGTACCGTAAAAAGTATTCTGCAGTTTTGCGATTGGTTTGGTACTCCCTCTACCTAGACCTCCAGAGCAGTCCCTTTCGTTCCTTTTCAGACTCCTTAACGGAAAAGGTCCATCTGAGCACTTGTCACTTCAGGCTCATTAAAAATCGAAGGAGACTAGAGTCATCTTTTGTTTTTTCTCGACTCTTAAAAACTGAAAAAAGAAGTTGTGTCAAAGCATGTCAAAATTTATTTTAAATGGAATATTCATACCCTCTTCCTATGTTGATATTTGGGTTGAGAAAATGGAGCCTACCAACCAAGGAATTCCCCTTGGTGGAAATCCTAGTCCCTTCTCCTCTTGGGGAGATGTTGGTGCACCCCATATGGCCACATTGTCGCTTCCAGGACTGACAATTGGCTTGCCAGTATGGCTCTTCTCAACCAATGTCGTTCAGAACACCACTATTCCTGAACAATTGAATTAACAATTAGACGAGTCCAGAGTTACCCACTAGCCTTCTACTTCCTCTAATTCTTCCTCTCCTCCTTCCTCTTCGCTTGACGGGACTGGGAAAGCTAAAAACCAAGTTCCTAAGGAGAAGAAGGAAAAGAAGAAGAAAGAGAAAAAGAAGAAGGAGCCAAAGGCGAATGGAGGAAAACGACTGTCGTCTAACGAAAATCCACACACAGCACCGACCAGGCCTAAATCGCCATGTGTCATTTGCGAAGGAGACCACTTTCACAAAGATTGTCCTTGCATCCCCCGGATACTAAGGGACTAGTCTCCTCGTTTGCACAATCCGGTGTCATCAACCTCTGGAGATCATGTTGAAAGCACACCGTCAACTAGTGAAAGTGAAGCCCCAGGACAAAAAGGGAAAGCTAGATTTCCTTGTAAACTGTGCGAAGGCAACCATGCCCTCCACCGTTGTCCCTTCTTAGATGAGGCTAAAAGAGTTTTGGATGATCATCCGGTTTCACCGTTACGACTTCCTCCTGGATATAAAAAACTCTTGCCGAGTCCGTCACTAGTTGAGAACCCAGCTCGCCCGCTCAAGTGGTCGGCTGAAGCATCTATCATTGAAGATAAACCAACTGAATCCATACTAGACGAAAGTCAAAAGGTCGAGGTGGTAGTTGACTCGGTCTTGCCTTCAGAGGTTTTATCTTCGGATGATACAGTCACTGAAGAGAACAAGGATGACACCATCCAAATTCTCTTCATCAACACAGACTCCGACGAACATGGGGGCAATCCACCCATTCCTTTACCGCAGGAAGGAAGTTCATCAAAGCCATACCCGGCCGTCTACTAGGTCCCACCTCCAAGCAACCTAGTTCTCTCCTTCGATTAGAATCAACTAGGCAGACCCCGCCTACCAGCAAGTGTACCATTCCAAATTATCGTTCAAATATATAGAATGGTCATGGCTGGTACCATCATAGATGAGGGGGCTTCTGCGAGTATCCTTTCCTCTATTGCTTGGAAAGCGCTTCGTTCGCCATCGTTGTTGCCTGAAATGAGAAATCTGACAGGCTTTGATAAAGGAACTAGTCGACCTTTAGGGATCCTTCCCGATGTGCCCATAACATTGAGAGGGAAGACAGTTCGCATGAACGTCATGGTCGTTCAAGGACCCTTGGATTATAACCTACTCCTTGGACGAGACTATATTTATTGCATGGGAGCCATCGTCTCCTCACTCTTTAGAGTAATGTGTTTTCTGCATGAAGGAAGAGTGGTCAAGCTCATGGACCAGCTTTCATTTCCCGGATCACGCATAGCAAATAGCCATATATCGTCCCTGAATGGTCTCTTCACGCAAGAAATGTCTCAATCCCCAATCCGTCCTCCCGATGAGCGCGAGTAATTCGGAGGGATATGACTGAAACCCAGGGGGCATGCATCCTGGTCTGCTTCGACAAGAAAACTTTGGGTATAGAGTAGGTTTCCGCGGGAGAATATGACTAGTCTGTACCCCGTCCGTGATTGGAAGAGGGTTTTTTCTAGAATAAGATTCTCTTGTCAAAGTTATGTGAGTTGACAGAACTGAGTCAGTCGCCTTTGTTTATCTTGGTAGACAGCGTCAAAGAAGTGTTTTGTTCACACCGCGAATAGAACAATCTTTGGGTAACCTGTAAGAGGTAGGCCTCTCCTGATAGAAAAAATGTTTTCTCTGCAAATTGAGGGGTAACCTTGAAACCATATTTTATACATGGGGGCATGCAAACCTTTTGGCATGCAAGCAAAAGAGCGATTATTCATCTGTTTTTTGGATTAGTCGTTTCCCAACTTGCATAAAGAAAGGATGTGGGGCAAAAATCTAAAAGTTGTCGTTTTTATATGAGACATTCTTATCATATGACTGGATTAATCGAGTAGTTTTAGTGCATAGTTCAAGCTCGTTAAAAAATAAACATAAGTCCGACAAAGTGTTTCCACCCGCGTTTAAGCTCGTTAAAAAATGAACTATCCCCTGGTAAATAACCACTGTGAATGTAGTACTTCAGCCATTAAAGCCTTGGTCGTGTTTGCACCGTCACCTCCACTTTTACATTGGTCGATCATTCACCTCCATTTGATTGTTTACCCATTTTGAGGAACAGCTGCGAAGAGTGATTTCACTAGCCATCCTTGTGACACTGCCGTGATTGGAAAATTCCAAACCTTACCTGGAATCAGCTGCTACCCATTTTATCACTCGTTCCTCAAAAGACGAGTCTTCTTTAAGCTCTTTTCATCTGACTCGTAAAATATGAAAAGATTGCTGAGTTTTGGCCTTCTAGCTCGTTAAAGTGACCGGAAGTGCTATCCCTCCTCTAGATTTTAATCTTTTTGGACCGGAGGGATTATTGCACAAAAATATCGAGCGCTTGTTTTGTTCGGCTCGTTAAAACTATCGAAAACTCATCCCTTCTGTATTGTTTTATACTTTTTCGGACTTAAGGGATTAGATGACGAAAAAGGAAATTTGGAGTTACCTTTACGTACCTTTTCAGACTCTCTAAAAATGAAAAGGACTGAGTTATCTTTGTCGTTAGACTCGTTAAAAAGATCAATAGCGACAAACTTGTCTTTAGGCGAGAACGAGTTTCACTATTTCTAGGCTCGTTAAAACATAGCGATGGGTTTGCCCGAAGGGAAAATTATAGAACAAGCATATGTTATCCTCCTCAAGCTTGACAAAAATAAAGAGGTACTGGTTAGCAATGACTGGGGAAAAATTGAGAAGAAAACGCAAAGAAACTTTATTGGTAGCAAGTCGCTCTTGAACATGACACTTCCACTTCATGCCTGAGTCGGGTTGGGTTGTTTCATTCACCGGTCACATCAACATGGTCACACCATACCATCCACATTTGGGGTAAATGCTACCAATCCATCACATAAGTGTCGCCGACATGTTCAAGAGAAGTCATCCAGAGAAGTCACCCGTGTCCCATCCACTACCATACATTATACTTCATTCTTTCATGACCGCCACCCTGAACCATATATCATCAGATAGTTTTCACCTCCATCAAAATCATTTGCTCCGTTCCGTGTCATTGATGTGGGATTCATTAAGGCCCTCCTTTGATGGATCGCTTCTTGTCGACATCAGCTCATTATCCAAGAAGTTGATCTAGGAACACCCATTCAGTACTTTGAAGCTTGCATGCCTCAATGGCAAGTTTCTCACTTCCGGCGACAGGTATACATCAATGACCTTCGACCGAAAGATTTTGCGTGGTGTTCGACGCCAAGTCCTTTATTCACACCACGTGAATTGTACTGCAGTACCTTGAGGGTCATTATCATTATTGGTGATTCCTCTTGCGCTTGTTAACAGTTTACATCATTGACTAGTAATAAAGCGATGTCTTTCCATGTTCGACTTCAAAACATTTCTCACATTGATCGACTTGTACTTCGAGTGAAGATCAGACGAGATTGAAGACCTCGGATCTAGTTTCATCCATCCGGGCTGCGATATATATTCAGGAAAAATAAAGACATTGAAATGTACAGCATTGCAGCACAGATAATCATCCTACCAAAAGGATGATGACTTCATCAGAATCATCAGTCTACCATCAGACGATTGTCTCTCCTATGTACATGAAAATGAATTTATAAAACTGAGCATGGGAATGCCTGCCTCAGCTAGATCATGAAAACAGTATGAAGATAATGTATTGTATTGTATCTTATTACAGGTCTCCTCCCAGCATTGAAAGAACTTCGGATCCTCCTAATAAAGCATTTCACCCGATAAACGGCCTCATACTTTAGGGGGCAACTGTTATAGACATTTTTGTGCCTGACAGCTATAAGCATGAAATGTCCATAAACCAAGGGATCCTAAGTCCCTAAAAGTGTTGTTCCAGCTCCTAAAGAAACAAGGTCAACAAATTACAGCTTCTCCCAGAAGTTCTCCACTAGAAACTACTTAGAACTAGTCAAATCAAGATCATTTCAGCTGCTCCACTAGCTAGCTGCGTTGCAAAGCACCCAAATACACTGGCTAGGTGCGTTGCAACGCACTTGAATGCACTACCAGGGTGCATTGAGCGGGAAATGACAAGTGGCAAAGTCATTCCACGAGGTGGAGAGACAATGGAAGCTTCCAGAATCTTCTCCAATGACACTTGCCTCACTGAATTCGATCAGTGATGAGTAAGAGGCTCTCAGTCTCCAAGTGGAAGCAAGAACTAACAGAGAGAGGCCACTAATCAATTCATGAGCTGACTCATCCTCTTTGCATACATCTATATATGGATCCCTCACCAAGAGATCCAGAGGCTGGAATTTTGTACATTGCAGAGAATTGTTGTTGGTTTTGAGATAGATATCAGAGTATTGGGTGATTTATGCTTTCTTGGAGGTTAAGAGGGGATTCTATGCTGGGAGGTTGATGCTGGATCAGGAATCATCGGTTGTAACTCCTCCTGGATCTTCTTTTTTTATCAATAAAACTATTTGAGTTTCTCCTACATGCTTGTATATCATTGATGTTTGTTATATTTGTATGTTTAGCTTAAATCTGATCCTAAGCTTTTTATGAACATAAATCCATGTCTTTGTGTAGTTTCCTTCTTCTGTGATCTTGCAGGAACTTGGTGACGCTGGGCAAGTAAGGGAGCAGGTAGCTGGAAGCTATCAAAGAGGAGAGAGATTGGATCAAAGGACTAGCGCAAGACACAGGTTAGTTCATCCTATTCCTCTTCGTTTATAGTTCATAAAGGAGAATACAAGAGTAGTTTTCCCTGTTTGTTTCTGAGGTCACTATCACAACTCAGTGGGATAGGGTCGTTCTGAATAGACACTTTTCCCAATAACACGCATCAATCTCATGAAGTTCATAGAAGTCTACCATTTTGTCTACATGTTGCTGAGCAGTAGTGCTATTAGGAGTGTCATCAAAAAATTGGATTTTACTTTGATAATCCGTTGGCATATCATCTAAAACTTGGGGCAGAACAAGGGGTGCAAAACAAGCAGCCATCATTCTCGGTGGATTTGGCCTTGGAGGTGTTGGAGGAGTGTGAACAGTTTGTAAGGGGCTTGCAACTGGAGTTTGGGGCTGTGTTGCAATATAATTATCAATTAACCTATTAGCTCTTTCTGTTTTGAGGTCTATAAGAAATTGCGGATTGGGGACAGTATAATCAACAACCCTTTTGGATTTCGACTCAAACAATGATATCTCAAACCATTCGTCAAACTCAAGTTCTTCAAGATACTCAAAAATGTCAGGACATGAATGGGATTTGAACACGGGAGTTATGGTGCTTTCTTGACGAAGGAGTCCCGGGATCAAATTGGGGTTTTTGTAAATATGAGGAGGATCGGGGTCTGGATTGGCTCTGGTATATCCTCTGGAAGCTAGCGTGTTATTGAGAAAAGTCACAAGACACAACCAACTTACTCAGCCTTTCCAATCCTAAGCTCATCATCCGGAAGCTTAGAATTATTATGAAACAAGGGGATTTGATTTCAGTTTGTTCCCCAGTATGGTCACCACTATGATAGCACCTAAATCTGCCCTAGGCTGAAGGAAGGCAAAATTCAGGGTAACCATAAACCACGCTCAGTCTGGTAGCTAGCCCTACCAGAAAAGGAGAGGGCTCTCTCCGAGTCACGCTCAGTGAATAGATAAGCAAAAACAGTCTGAGATGACTTACAATGCAATATTGATCTTAGGCTAGTAAGTGAATATGGATACAGGAAACAATTTTTATGAATGACCAAGCTTCTGGGATGGTATGGGACCAACGCTCAGCAAAGAACAAAGAATTTAATACAAAGGCACAGATTATTCCATGAGGCAAGGTAGGCAGAAAATGTAACAATTTAGTTTTGAGGTACCACGACATGAATAGATTGCTGAAGAAAGTGAAAAGGGCATAGTGACATGAATCCTTTTCAACAGAAGAATAACATTGAACATGAAATTTTCCCACAGGCAGAGCAATAAAATTGAATTCTACCTAATCTCACTGAGAAAATTTCACTGGAAATTAACATGAATTGAATTATGAAACATAATGAAATACATATGAAAACACAAGAGACACATTTGCTACACTCACAACCACAAGAATCTCATGAAACACTGCTACTGCGTTTCATTAATTCTCTGTCAAAAATACACAGTGAAGAAACAAAATTTCTTTCCCCCAATCTCCCAGAAGCTACAAGTCAACCAACCCTTTGAAAATAGTTTGCATACAATATATAGAATGTGTGAGGAAGAGATAGAATGCCCAAGGGTTGGGGAGTTACTCGAATCATTGCAAAATGGAGATGGAAAGCCAACCATCAGCGACAGGTGCAGCGCTATAAACATGACATTTGGCTTGGGTGATCGTTTGCCTTCCTTCGCCACTTGGATAGAAGCCAATCTGGAGAAAAAAACTTTAAATGCCCCCTTTGGTGCCAAAAAAAACCAAAGTGTAGATGATCGGGCCCACTTGGAGAAGTCGCGAATCGAAATTTCGCGAAACGAAAGCAAATTGGGCAATTTTTCCTCTGTGTGTCGTGCCATTTTCTCTGTGTGCCGCGCTACTTTGGGCCTATTTTGGGGCACTTGCAGGTGTCCAAAATTTCCCCAAGTGGGCTTGTTGGAAATCCTGTCTTGTCTACTTTCTAACCCCACTAGAATTTTTTAATTTGGTGCTCATTTGCCCCTCCAAATCTTCATTCTCCCAAAACTGCTTCTTGTGTGTCAAAAAAGTGGCAGAGAGGCCATTTTTGGGTGTTTTTTGATCTTTTGGAGACTCATACCTTGCCAAAAAAATTTTTTCGGATACCAGTAGTCATGATTTTCCATGCTAAATCCAAAAATGCAAACCATTCCTCATTTGGAGCTCTAGAATTTTAGGAGGGAGAAAAACCCTGTTTTTTGCCCAAAAATTTGTGAAATGACCAAAAATTTCCCAAATTTCTTGAAATTTTGCCTAGAGGTTCCCTATAGGGTGTTATGATGGCCCAAGGAAGCCTCAACCAAGATTCGAAGCCGTTCTTGCTCTTTTGCCTCTTCTGCCTTTCTTGTTTCTTTCCTCAATTTCGCTTTCAAACTCCTTATTCGGGCCTGTGCACCGATGTTTCGCACCCTATAATGGAAAACCATGTGTCTCACTAGAGGAAGATCCTAGTCGGCCTTGTCGAGCAGCCTCTCCAAATGCATGTTGACCCTCTCAAGGTTGGCCTCCCGATCCTCATTGATTTCTTGCTCCAAAGATGTGAGCTCAACCCTTCTTCTTTGAGCAGCTTGGCGATGCTCACGAATGTTTTGCAGCTCCATAATCGTCTGTTGGTCCTCAAGCTTCTTGTTTCTTTGCTCCAGGTACTTCATGTTCCATTTGGCCCTCTCCAAGTCAAGGGATAAGGAATCAATCACAGACTGTTGCTCCTGGATGATCTCTGTAAGCTCTACATTTGTTGGTTCTGCATCTGTCTCATCATCATGGAGGAGAATGAATTCAGTCTCATGTTCACCTGATGGCCCTTCCTCTTGCACTGGCTCCTTACCCCTTCCTTGCTCATGTGATGCTGATGTCAGAAGCGAGGCCCCTTCCACCCCAGGTGGAGATAACACTCGCTTTGCTGCTGTAAATAAGGGTCTATCACCTCTTTGATAGGTGATGTATATTGGCATAGTAGCAGTCTCATGTCGTTCATACTGATAAGATGGGCCACCTATCTCATGCTCTGCCTCTGATACTACCTGTGGAGCGCTGAAGAAGTCACAAGAGATGAAGTCCTCCCAAGCAATACCCTGCAATCCCAACTGATGGTCCACCAAAATCCGGATAAGAGAAAAGTGATAAACAATGTTGAGCTGCTGTCGAGGGTTCTTGTGCTGCATGAAATTTTTCATCCTCTCTATGTTCCCGCAAATGAAAAATGGGAGGTTCATCATCTGCACCGTAGTAAAGTGCATGAGCAACCTAATGTGATAGCCATAAAGGTGAGAAGACCTCCCTCACAACTGAAGTACTTCATGATAAATTTCATGAGCGGAGCATACTCATCTCTCAGAAATCTAAATGGAAAAACTCTCGTGAGCTGGCTCAAATAGCTGGCCTTAATGTAAGTCTCATAATGATGCCTCTCCACCTTCTTCTTCTTATGCCACTGTTCTCCAATGTTTGGTATGCCTGTTGCCACTGATATGGTTTCGGGTGTCAATGTGAAAGTGACCCCAGCTAAGATAGACTATCCTCCATGAAGGTGAAGTGCAAAAAGACGGACCAACTCATGATGAACTCTGACATTTGCCACCCTCTGACAAAATTCAAAACATGCTAAGTGTTGGAAATATGACATAGCAAGAGGGCATGCCTGCAACTCGGTGAGGGTGTTTGGCTCATCTCTAACATGTTTTCCACTTCGACTATGTCTCCTGGGGGCCTATTCTCCTGAAGTTGTATCACTGTGGGTCTCCTCCTCATATTCTGATGAAACCTCGGATGCCATAACTGTTGTTTTGTAAACTGAATTTAGGCTGCCCTTTGATTTAAATGAAGCTGGTAGTTGCTTTGACAATCTGCCACCAAGGGGACAATTAAAAAGGGAGCATTAGGATGGGGGATAATATAATGGGAATAGGGGTTTATAGGAAAATTTTATTTAGGGATATAGAAGGGGGTTTTGGGGTATTTTGATAGGGTAGTGTTTGTGTTGTTGGAAAGGTAGGGTTTGGGTTTTTTGAGCAATAGGAGGAGGGGGAAAGGGAGTATGATTTTAATACTGTTAGGGTAGTGATTATGGGGAAAATGGCATAAGGGAATGAGTAATAGGGGTAGGGTAGGAAAAAAAACTTGGCAGCAATATCACTGTAGCAGAAACCCTAGCATCATGGTTTTCTTGATGTCTTCTTATGTTTGTTTTAAAAAAAAAATTGCATTTGATTATAATCATAAAACCATCGTATCTCTTTCAAATTTGATGCACAAGTGGAGGTAAGTTGCCTACCTTTCAATTGGATGAGCTCCACAAAATTTTTCAGGTGAAATAGATGGTTCCTGGGCATTTTACCCCTGTGCGCCGTGCGCAAAGACCAGTGCGCCGCACGGTGAGTATGCATCGCGCCTGTGTAAAGTTTGAACTATGGGCAGGATCTGTGTGCGCCGCGCCCGGTGAGTGTGTCGTGCCCCTAACTATATGTGCCATGCTCTGTGAAACTTCCTCCAAGCTGCTCCAAATCGCTCCAACCTTCAACTCACGACCTTGCAAGCTTCCTCCAACACTTTGCTTGCACAATGAACTTCTTTTATGATGTATTTGTGTATATAGGCTTGGAGGTCATATTTTTAAATTAACTTTTTAAAAAACCCACTTTTCTAATGTCTTGTTGAACACCTTTCACTAACTTTAATATAACCCTAATTTTCACCATTTCTCTGAATTTTGGGCTCAAATGATGAAATTTTCAACACTTTTCATAGGGATTGCATGACAGAGCACTTTGGCCACAGAAACCATGACTACACCTAAAGAAATCGATTGTCGACCCCTTTTTGAAAATTTTGTCACCAATAGCACTATTGGACTTTTCTTCAAAACAGAGGTTTGAAGAACCGTCGATTTTTATCAATAAGATGATGGAAAGCTACAGATCATTACTTTGCAAGAGCATCACTCTGGCCTGCATGGCTTTACTGGGCATATTTCAAGACCAAACTGATCAATTCCCAGACCTAATGACCAAAAATGACTTTTGTTTGTTGAAGGACCAGACCTCGACTGTTATGGACTTTTTGATTATTTGACACAAAGGCTTAAGCAAGTAGGAACCAGACATGAGGGGAAATGACTAGCATCACTTTCTCCGTCAGATCATGGCATGCCCCTAGCGGAATGCAGCTGAGTGAATGGAGTAGGACACCTAAACATGAAATGCATAAAGAGTTTTTTATCTCTGACGGAGGACTGACTAGACCGACTCTAACAGTGTACACTGATCATCATTATTGATGATTATCCTTACAAAGGGATGGATTTCCATAATGATCATGAACTCGATTTACCTAAGGGTGAGAAATGGGATGATTTAGGTAATATACTTTGACCATTAAGTTTTTGAAAGTTTTGCAAATTTCTTTTTGTGTTTTTTGATGTTCCCAAGACTAAAATCTTTGATGTTTTCATGTAGGTATGGGAATTGTTCGACCAGTAGGTGCTATATCTCTGTTGCACAGAGAGACAACCACAAGAGGAGGTAGTTGAACTAGTATAGGTCATTTTGATAGGATAATAAGCACTATGGGATCTTGAGGTCGTTGAGATCCTATCATAGGTGGAGTGCCACATGTAGGGACAAACACATGGGATTGATGAGACCATGGTCGATTAACTCCCATTATGACTTCAGCAACATACTATCAGAGTACTGTTGTGCCCTACAACAACCCCCCATTTCATAACATTTTTATCACAAACAATTTACATATGAAATGGGTCCCTTTTAAAATTTTTAATTGGCATTAATAAACTTGTTCAAATAAGGTATGATAATCAAATGAATTTATGCAAAAAACCCTTGTTGAGCAAATGATAAGTAATTTTTGGTTAAGTCCAAAAAAGTAATCGCAAGTTTGGTTGCCATCTTGGTTTTTCCCGATGCGATATCGCTATCGGCCATCGGCAATAGCCAATGCACACACAAAAGGGCACATACCTTTTCCCCGATGCGACGCGATATCGGCGATCGGCTATCGGCATGGCACTATGTCTTGTGAAAAATGTTTTAACACTCCGGCCCGATGCGATATCGCATATCGGCAATCAGTACAATCCTACGCATTTTCATAAGACGTTTATATCCTTTCCCCGATGCGATATCGCTATCGGCATTCGCTAAAAGCAATTGATACACATTTGGGGGTTATGTTCGCGCGCCGAATGCGATATCGCAATCGGCGTTCGCTAAAGAACTTTCCCAAGTGATAACGCCACACACACACTTCCGATGCGATATGATGACGCTTAATGATGACCTCAGTTCCAAAAGGTGATTATTTCAAAGCATTAAAGTTATATTTAAAATCGATTTGACAAAATCACAGATTTCAAAATGCCGTTAAGTAAAGGGATAAGGTAATGCATGTGTATTTAAAGCTTTGCCCCTTCGAATTAACGAGCAATTACGATTAGACCTTTGAAAAAATCTATTACACGCTTTAAGGGGTCATTCGGTTTAATAACTTAAGTAATGGTCATTTATGAAGCTGTAGGCCGTAAAATCACCATCATTACATCTACGGTGCCTTCTCAAATCATTAGATCCGCAGCCTCTTTTAGGAATAATCTCGCCACGCTTCAAATCATATATTTATCCCGTTATGGATTGTCATTGTTATTTCATTGTTACGATTTCTCTTGCACTTGTGTAGAATTCGACTAACGAGAGAAGTCTGAATATGATGGGAAAAAAGTTCAAGAAGATGGCAGGTTCTACTGCGACACCCGCCTCAGGCCAAGCTGCTACACCTTCAAGGAAAGGCTTAATCTCAGATACTACATGCACTGGTCTTACTGGTACTACATGGCAAGGGACATACAATTTGCTAGAAGGAGAACAACCAGAAGTGACAGTAACGGAGGCAAGTGTGGATGAATTAAGAAAGTCTGAGGCAACTCTTAAAGATTTGGCTGACTCTTTTCTGCACAGAATAGCAGCCAGGGAACAAGTCTTGCCTTATACTGATGTGGTACGTTGGGCAATTGAAGAAGTTCCTCTCACTAATAGAACCTTCATTTCTAAGGATGGAAGGATTTTCGGCTCCTTCAAGCCTGACGACTTAAGACGAATGTATCATTTGCCCAATCCCGAGCAAGTCTATAACAGAGCATTTGTGGAAAAATTTGCCAGAGAGAATGAATCACCAGCCGAACCTCTCCGAGATTGGAGGCAAAATCCAGCAAAACACAAACAGGATATGTCGGGTAAGTACTCCAATGCCTCTCTGGCTTCACCTTACTGCTATGCTGGAATTATGATGTGTAGATTGTGGGGATTTCATGATTCTGCAAATATCCATGTTGATATGGTTCCCTTAATGGAAGCGGCCGTTAATAGTATAATTATGGATTGGGCCACTATCCTGTCTGATAAGTTGGTCTTAGCTATTCGTGAGTTTAGGGCCAAAACCAGAGTCACTGAGAGAAAAATCCCACCTTTTTATTACTCTGCATACATTATGGATGCCCTTTGTTTTAATTCTGAGTTTCCTGTCCTTGGTTGGAGATGGACAACCCATGACCCAACACCTATTCATTTGTATCATCGTAAATTGTGGAAACCTTCTCACAAAGACCATTTGTACCAAATTTGCAATGGTTTTATGGTTCCCGTTCACTATTCTATTTTTGACAGACCTATCCCTAGGATTTCCTATGAAGCCTCTTTTGACCTACCAGCCGTAGCCCATTGGTTCGGCGAAGAATGTTTTTCTTATATCAGAGTTTTTGGAAGCAAGGCCAGGCCACATGTTCTTCCCGTATACATGCCAGACAAACTGTTAGCCCGAGAAATCTCTTATCAGATAATGTCTGAAGGTGTTACCCAAACTCTCAAAGAGGAGAAGAAGAGAGGATGGCCATCGTTTCCTTTAAGAATTGGAGTTTATACGCTGCTAAATTATAAGCATGCAGAAAAGGAAGCAGCAAAACTCCAAATGCTATCTCTAGTTTCTATTCCCAACAGACTCTATGACCCGAACAAGGCTGCTTTCATTGCCTTGGAACAGGCTAAGCTGACAAAGGTTGTTCACCAAGAAGACCAGTTTGACGACCTGTTCATGGGTGCTGATTCAATAAGCCAAGTCAAACAACTTGCTGCGATGAGATATGAAGATATGGAATTAACTGAATTTAATAAACTTAGAAAGCAAAGGTTGCAAACTTTGCGTCTAAAGTTATTATCTACAACCCCAACTTCATACTCAAGCGAGCCTGATCAACCAGAAATAAATTCACCTCCCGTTACAATTAGAGAACAGGAGGAAAGTCAAAGAAAGCTGCAGGCAGAAAGTCATAGAAGAGAACAAATAGAAAGGCAACCAAAAGCACAAATTGAACAAGAGCAGAGAAGGCAAAGGGAGATAGAAGAACAGAGACAAAGAGAGATAGCAGAACAGAGGAAACGAGAGGAAGAAGAAAAAATAAGGAAAGAACTGGAAGATAGGCAGAAAAAGGAATTGGAGGAACAGCAACGGAGAGTACAAGAGGAGCAACAGCGGAAGGCATTCGAAGAACAGCAGAGAATTGAAAAAGAAAAAGAACAGAGTAAGCAAATCTCTGTCGATACTGAATTGATTAAGGAATGGAACCAATTTGATTCCATTATAAGTGGTAAAGAAGCCTCCAAAGACTCAGATGCCTTAAAGACTCCCGATATTACTGTTTCTCCGGTTCTTGAAGGAACCAGCGGCCCACCCACAGTACAGAACGTTGAAGAAGTTACTCAGAATCCATCTGATCAAGTTGATCTTCAGGTAGAGGAAATCCCTCCTCTAGACATTTTCTACAGCCCTAAGCATAAAGCCGCTGTAAGACGCTCAAGGAAGAGGCGAAGGCTTGATCAACCTTCTGTTTCAAATGAGCAAACAGTCACGGGCAATGTCGTCTGGAAGGGAGAATTAAGTCCCTCTGAAGATTTAACAAAGCTGTCGCAATTTGCGGGAGCTTATTCAGCAGCAACCATTGACAAAGCATCCGAAGTGAGTCTTCTTTTGAAGACTAAAGAGCATGAGGTATATGCATTGCAAGCAGAAGTGATAGAGGCAAAGAATAAAACGACACAGGCGGAAGAACAATTGCTGGCTCAACAACAAGAGAATCATTTGTTAACCCAGCAAATTGAAAAACTAAGGATAGACCAAAGTGACATTAAAGCACGTGAATTAGCAGAGGCATTATCACAGTTGGAAGCATCAAATGAGCTGTTAATGAAATCTAAAGAGGATCAAATAGTTCAGCTCTCAGCACAGCTTGAAGGTATTAAAGGTGCCAAGAGTATTGAAGATTTCAGAACAGAGGCAACTCTGATAAACGGCGCTTTAATATCTCAGATTAGACTTTTGTGCCAACAGCTAGTTGAGGCTGAATCACTTTGTGATATATCTACAGCAGTATGTAAGCAAATCGAGAAAGCTAGGACTAACTTGGATCAGGCCGAAGATGAAATAATAGAATATATTGAATGGCAAGATACTCCAGAAGGGCAAGCTGCTAATTTAGCCCGAATTAGTGAAACATACAAGAACATACTTTTCATGGAATGGGAAACACAGGTAATGAAGGCAGAGAGGGCAGCATCCAGATGCAAAACAATTTCCAAAAACATGATCAATATAGTCAATGATACATTGTATCTGGCTAACATGATTTCACAATGCACACCTGGAAACATAACAACCGCGAATATGCTGGAGCATAAGAATTATCTTAAGCTGGAAGAACAAGGGCGGTTAATTGCTGGAGTGAATACCTTGACCTCCGATGCATACTGGCTTTTCTTGATTAAACCGCATTCTCAAAGGTCGGCTCTTAACTGTCTAACCGACGCTCTCCAATACCTGATTGCCGATTTCCAAGATGCCACATATGATGCACAGCTGACTTCTCGCCTCAATACTCCACTTGAAGTAGAGCCAATGCTGGCGATATGTCAGCGAAAGAGTAAAGGCAAAGAGACAGCTGACTGAAGCATCGCCGCCGACTGCCGAATCACCCAAATGCAAAATGATATTTGTTGATGCCGATTTCTTAGTTTTCAGTTTTTAGATATTTAGTAGTTAGATTAGAATAGTATTTATAGACCCTTTCATTGTTTTGGAAAGGGTCGTAAAATTTTGTAAAAGACTAAAAGGCTGAAGTTTGCACTATTGTGCTTCGGTCTATATTCTTTTTGAAACTCGACCACTGGTCCTTAATTTTACTTGGAATGCTGTTTAAGTAAATTGTGCACTATTGTCGTTTTCTTGGAATGCTTTCTGGTTGGAAGGAAGGACTGCTACATAGCGATTAATACATTGGATTGATCAAACAGCTTGCATGGTACTATTATCTGTATCTGTTCTCTTTTCAGTTATATGAATTGCTGTGTTATTACTTTGCTATTATTGAATACATGTATGTAATACAACAACAAGTCTTCATTTCATATCACTATTGAATGTTTTGAGATTTGTTATCTTTCACCCATGTATGTATCAATGATATAAATGACTGAGTACAGTAATTCGCTATTATAGCTCTGCGTAACTACTTACGCAGAGCAATCTCAAATGATTAAACATCTATGCTTGTTGTTAGTGTCATCTATATGCCTGTCATTAAGCATAGTTTATTAAACGCTGTACTGTCTGAATTGATAAGTCCCGGGATTACCTTATAGTTTTTGTATTTCTTTTATAGTTTAGTTATTTTGTTTATTATCATTTCATATCTTAAATCATCCATCCATCCCGTTCACTTATAATCTTTGGGAAACTGGTCCCGTTATCCCCAGTCGGAGCCACTATTCCAAACGGAAAAGGAGCTGCACTAAGTTCCGGACCGGGTGGTTTCCCCGATGTTGTTGCAACGAATTTCGAGGCATCAACATTTTTGGCGCTAGAAGGAGGACCTGAACTGTGAATGGCAAGTAGGTCCAACTCCACAAACCATTCTAAGAGTAATTCCCCCTCCAAACCATCTTCTCCTTCTCAATCACATGCTGGTTTACCAGCACATGATCAAAGAAAGGAAGAATCAACCACCACTGCTCACACCCATAATATTTCAGAATAACTAAGTCTTGAATCTCCTGAAGTCCAGTCTCTAATCCAGAAACTTCAGAGCTTCTCCATCTCACCACAGAAATCTGAGATATCAGAAAGCAGTGCGACTTCGCAGTTCAACCTCACTCATCCTCTCACCAGACTTCAGAGCGAAAAACTTGGTATTGAACCCACTGAGTTTCCTTTACCCAAAAGGAAAAGGCCAAAGAAAAATACTGAAGGATCTGATAGTGGAGATTTTTCTTCCACATCCTCCATTTCATCTCCTCATCTGCAAAGTCGACCATCCACTCCTCCATTACATATTGTTGTTCATCAGGGAATAGGAGCCTCAATATCCCAACCTATTCACTCTTCATTTTTGATACCTCCTCAAACATCTGGAACCCCGAAAGTAGTGTCAACCACTGTTGCTAGCACAATGGCAGATCCATGGACTAGGCCAGGTGCAGTCAACATGCCTGGACCATTACATGATCTACCAGACGCTCCCGAAAAATGGTTGCCTAAATTTAATCCAGATAACGGAACCCAAGCTGAAGAACATATTAACAATTTTATGTTAGCAGTTAACTTGAAAGGAGTGACAGAGCAAGATGTTGTTGTCAGACTTTTTCCCTACACTTTACAAGGATCGGCAGGATCCTGGTATTTTTCCTTACCTTCTGGTTTAATTACCAGTTGGAACACATGCCAAGAGGAGTTTCTTACCAAGTATGGAGATGATAGGTCCTTAGCTACTTTAATAAATGATCTCTCCAACTTGAGAATAGAGCATAGGGAACCAATAAAAGAGTTTAATGCCAGATTTAATAAACTCCTGAATAAAATCCCTACCGCCTCTAAACCAAGTGAACAAATCAGAAGCGAATGGTATATTACCGCCTTACCTGCCAACATAGCTATTTTTGTAGACAGGGCTGGCAAACCTACCTTAGCTGAAAACATGAAAGAAGCACTTGCTGTTGAAAAGCGCATTAATGCTCTTGAGAAGAAAGCTGCTCTTGAAGACCGAAAAGCTAAAAATGTCTCGTTTAAAGAAGATTCCAAGAAGAAAACCCCAAAGGACCCCTATGATATGGAAGGTTTACAAAAGGTCCTTAAAACATTGTCTAATGAAATGGTTGATATCAAGAAACAGGTGGCCGAAACCTCAAATAAAAGACCATTTAGAACTTACAAGAAAACTGAGTCAAAGCCACCCAATGTTATATCCAATGCAGACTCAGACCAAGAAGAAGAGGAAGGTGAAACAACTGAACATACCAATGATGAAGAAGAAGTAGCTGAATGCCATGGAATGTGGGATTTTATACTCCCAAACTCTGATACTGAGAATGAAGAAGAAGCCTTTCCGGTTACTACAAGAAGTAGAAGCGCTTCTGAACCTACTCAAACAAAAAAGAGGAGTGCAGGTGCTGCCACACCAAAAGAAAAAGTTCTTCCGAAGAAATCTCCGGTAGCAGCCCCTCAAAACCAGCCTCCAATTTCTAATTCTCCTTCAACATCCAAAACACTAGTGGTATCTGACCATATGGAGTATAATATTGTCGATGACATGAAAAAGACCAAGGCAAACATAACTATGTTTGAACTAGGTAAATTAAAACATCAGCAAAAACTGCTCCTAAGGGAATTTAACGCTATTCCCTCTTCCCCTCTTCCCAGTTCAAAAGCTGCTAATGATTCAGGACAACCCCCTCCAGATATGGTCGAGGCTACCGATTCGGTTCTAATTGGAGATAGATCCAATTCTCATACCCCACCTTTTTTGCTCACCTATGAAATCTATAATCGAAATCTGCATAACTGTTTAATTGATTCAGGGGCTTCATCCAATATTATGCCAGCTTCAGTTTGTTCTAAGCTGAACATAGAACCCCAGAAGTCAGCCATCCACATTGTACAGTTAGACAGAACCAAAGTACAGGTCATAGGAGAAATTAATTCCGTGACTATCAGGTTGTCTGCTGATCCCAGAATAGTACAGAGAATAGACATTTTGATAGCCGACATACCTGAATTTTACGGTTTAATTTTGAGCAGAGACTGGTCTGAGAAACTACATGGATACATTTCCACCGATTGGTCACATATGTGGCTCCCCTACAAGGGTAAGCCAAATCAAATAAGGATCGACCGTGAGAAGCATATGACTCATACAGTAACCGATTTCGAACAAGAAAACCAGCCGGTGGCTTTCAACAATAACATTTTGGGAAATTATTCTTCACAATCATTCTTTGGCAATTTTGTTGCCCAATCTTCCCCTTTTCAAGTTAATCATTGTACATCTCAAGTAGAAAATTTTTCACAATCAAATTTATCCAAATGCTTTAATGTAGATCAAAAGGATATAAATATTTCTGATTCTCCTTTATTTTGGTCTTTGTATTTTGATGGCTCTAAGTCCAGCGAGGGCTCAGGAGCAGGTTGCATTTTGATTAGTCCAAAAGGCGAAAAGACAATGCTTTCTTGTAGATTAGAATTTGAATGCACCAACAATACAGCCGAATACGAAGCACTACTTCAGGGATTATATAAGGCAATTGACCTTAAAGTCCAATATTTAAAAGTATTCGGCGATAGTGAGATCATTGTTAAACAGGTAAGGAATACAATCCATTGCCTCTCAAGCCACCTTAAGCATTATCAAACGCTAGTGCAAGATCTCACTTCGCATTTCTCAGCATTCAATATTTTATCAATCCCAAGATCGCAAAATTCAGCAGCTGATTTACTAGCCAACGTAGCTTCCAAGCTTCTCCCTTCCGAAGACTATAGTCTTGATAGATTTTCTGTAGAGTTAATTTTTAGACCTTCAGTTCCTGATAACATCACTAGCTGGAGGGTTTTCAACCATGACGAGGATATTTTGCAATTTTTGACCTCTGAAAAGTCCTATGACAATCAAGTCATTGAAGAGGATGAGCATGATTCTCAAATGAAGCAAACATCTCAAGATAACGTTATTCCTAAACCTGTGGTAAAGCTTGAAGACCTTTATGACATCAAAGATAGGTTTAAACCTGTAATTAATGCTAAACTCCAGAGCTCTACTCTTAGGTTTGAATTGATTAATTTAGGAACGGCTCAAACTCCTCAGAATATAAATTTAGGATTAGGACTTTCTACAATAGAAAAGGAAGCATTTATCAAACTTTTAAGAAAAAACAAACAAGTTTTTGCTTGGAAGTATGATGACCTTAAAACATATGATACATCTATCATACAACACACTATTCCTATGCTTCCCGATCAAAAACCAATCCAGCAGAAGTTAAGAAAAATCCATCCAAATTTGGAGAGCCAGATAAAGTCGGAACTTAATAAGCTTTTAAAAGCTAAGATTATCTTTCCTGTCCGACACTCAAACTGGGTCTCCAATATGGTACCCGTCAGGAAGAAAAACGGCGACATCAGAATCTGTATTGATTTCAGAAATTTAAATAAGGCAAGCTTAAAAGATAACTTCCCTCTGCCTACCATGGAGCAAATCCTTCAATCGGTAGCAGGATCTGAATTGATGTCTTTTCTTGATGGTTTCTCAGGATACAATCAAGTGCTGGTCCACCCTGATGACCAATTAAAAACTACATTCAGAACAAAATGGGGAACTTACGCATACCAAAAGATGCCTTTCGGACTCATAAATGTAGGAGCGACATTTCAAAGAGCTATGGATACAGCCTTTAGAGGGTTAATTAACCGAACAGTAGTTGTCTACCTCGATGACATTACTGTATATTCTAAAAAGAGATATAATCACTTGCATGATTTAAATCAGATTTTTCAACGATGCAAAACATATGGTATCTCTCTTAACCCGAAAAAGTCTTTTTTCGCTCTCAACCAAGGCAAGCTCTTAGGGTTTATTGTATCTAAGGATGGCATTTATGTAGATCCTGAGCGAATTAAAGAAATTTCTGAAATTCCTTTTCCACACAATAAAAAATCGATGCAGTCGTTTTTAGGACAAATTAATTTCGTTAAGCGATTTGTTCCAGATTTTTCACAGATTGTACTACCACTGCAAAAGATGATTAAAAAGAATTCAACCTTCAGATGGGGACTAGAAGAAAAGCAAGCTTTTCATGATATTAAACAATCCATAATCAATGTCCCAGCCCTGAATACTCCAAATCTTTCTAATCATTTTACATTATATACTATTGCATCCGACTTATCTTACGCAGCAGTACTAACTCAGTTGAATGATGACAATTTGGAAGCGCCCATTTCGTTCTTCAGTTCTAACTTCCAAGGCGCCGAATTGAATTATTCCGAAATTGAGAAACAAGCTTTTGCTGTCTTTAAAGCAGTCAAACATTATCGACCCTTTCTTCTTAAAACCCATACTAAAGTAATAGTTCCTTTCTCCGCAGTTAGGCAACTATTAATTCAAAAGGAATTGGGAGAAAAGAGGGCAAACTGGGTCGCAGCCCTCCAAGAATATGATCTAGAAATAAAGCCAGCAAAATTTGTTAAAGGTCAAGGTTTTTGCAGGATCTTAGCAGGAGCATCAAACATTCCTGAATCAGGTGATACAGAGCAAAACCAAGAAGTCAATCAGCTAAGTATACCGGATTCCGAATCTCAATATTCAGATCTAATCTTTTATTTAAAGAATGGTTATGCACCTACCAATTTGTCCTACAAGAATAAGAGAGCCACTAGATTGAAAGCTAAGAGTTTTTCTCTTATTAACGATGTGCTCTTCAGGAGAAACTATGATTCTGTATTACTAAGATGCCTTGAGAAACCTGAAGCTCAAAAGGTTTTGCAGGAGCTACACGATGGACCGGCAGGAGGACATTTTGGAGCTGATACAACAGCTCATAAAGTAATTCATGCCGGATATTACTGGCCTACTTTGTTTAAGGATGCTCATGAATATGTAAGGAAATGCATTAAGTGCCAAACTGCCAGTGGAAGACAACGAAAGCCAGCTTTCCCTTTACAACCAATCAACATTGAACAACCTTTTGAACAATGGGGATTGGACATCATTGGAGAAATAAATCCTTCATCTTCCAAGCAACACAAGTATATCCTTACAGCAACTGATTACTTTACAAAGTGGGTAGAAGCAGTTCCATTAAAGACAACAAACTCGGAAGCAATCATCGAATTTATAGATCAGTTCATCGTAACCAGGTTTGGTGTTCCAAATGCTCTTGTCTTTGATAATGCTTCTTACTTCTCAGGCAATGCAATGATTGATTTCGCTATCAAAAGAGGATTCAAATTAAAGTATTCTGCCAACTATTACCCCCAGGGTAACGGCCTAGCAGAATCAACTAATAAAAATCTAATCAAAATCATTAAGCGAACAATTGAAGAAAATCATAAGAACTGGCATAAATCCTTGGTATTTGCATTATGGGCCGATAGAATTACACAGAAAGCTTCCATAGGGACCTCTCCTTTTAATCTTGTTTATGGAAAAGAAGCAGTCGTACCAACCAATCTTCTTCTCCCATCTTTAGCCCTAGTGCAATTTATAGACGAAACTCCTTCTTCTTCTATACAGTTTAGACATGATCAAATACTCAAACTTGAAGAAGAAAGGGATAAAGCCAAGGTTACACATGCAAGACATCAGCAAGTCATTAAAGCAGCTTTCGATCTAGCCTCATCCAGCCCTAGACAATTTGAAGTCGGAGATCTAGTCCTGAAATGGGACAAAGCCCATGAAGACAAAGGTAAACATTCCAAATTCCAAAAACTGTGGCTAGGACCATTTCAAATCTGTGAAAAAGTAGGCCATTCCACATTCATACTTCAAAATCTATCAGGGGTGAGAGATTCTCTCCCTGTCAATGGTCTAATTCTGAAGAAATTCTTTAACTGAGGAGGTAACCCCTTCTCTTTCTAGCTTATTAGTTTTTCATAGTTTGTAGGATTTGTAGGAATAAGAATGTGGGACATTCCCATTGACCTTTCGTTGTAAACAAAAGCTGTCTCGCCATAGTAATATTAATATTTACTTTTTAAAAATAGCATCCTGAACCAAGAGAGATCATTTCTAGGAAATTAGATATCTTTTTATTCTAAGCATTACAGACTCACCTTTGTAAATTTCACTCTGAACAAAGATCTATGAATCATCTTGAGTGGTTGAAATTAGTCCCCAAAGGTTATCTATACGAAAATAGGAGCTAATTCATCTTCAGCATCTTCAACTCTTAAACCTGTCATCCATTTATTCTTAATAAAATAATTGTTCATCCCATTCACCAACAGTTTTTGATTACTCAGAGTGTAATTCTAAAATATAAAAGATTAAAGATAAGAGGTCTTATCACAAGCCTGCTTACCATGTTCATAGGAAAATAATTTAACTGACATTACCAAAACTGCATACCAAACAGGGTAATGGCTTGAAATCTCAAGACAAGGGGTCTCATCACGAGCCAGCTTGTTCAGTTTAATTACTACCCGTGAATGGCATTGTCACCTATCTGGCCACCAAACCAGGACAATGGCTTTTATCTTAAACGAAAAAAGAAATTGAAATTCAAAAAATACGAGAATATCTTTTGAATTCATTCTGTTTAGTCACACTCTAAGGTGAATGGAACAATGGACAAGAACATGGTTAAAAGGTAACCCTGCCGAGACTATGAACGTTTGCTGGCAGCAGAGGCTCTACCTGTGACAGAGGAGTTTATTTTAAAAGCTGATATGGAAAAGTTTTCTATTTTTACTTTTACAAACCAATAAGGACTTATTTTAATACTCGAAGTGCATTTATAAAAAGAGGAAGTTTAATGAAGAAACCTGTTTTATTTAGAATCAATAGATATCTAGTTATATTAGAAATTTCCTTTCTTTTATAAAGATTCTATTTGAGAAAATGTAAATATAATTGTTAGTTCAGAGATAACTGGTTCTGCCAGCGAATCGCCAATTGTTGTGCCCTACAACAACCCCCCATTTCATAACATTTTTATCACAAACAATTTACATATGAAATGGGTCCCTTTTAAAATTTTTAATTGGCATTAATAAACTTGTTCAAATAAGGTATGATAATCAAATGAATTTATGCAAAAAACCCTTGTTGAGCAAATGATAAGCAATTTTTGGTTAAGTCCAAAAAAGTAATCGCAAGTTCGGTTGCCATCTTGGTTTTTCCCGATGCGATATCGCTATCGGCCATCGGCAATAGCCAATGCACACACAAAAGGGCACATACCTTTTCCCCGATGCGACGCGATATCGGCGATCGGCTATCGGCATGGCACTATGTCTTGTGAAAAATGTTTTAACACTCCGGCCCGATGCGATATCGCATATCGGCAATCGGTACAATCCTACGCATTTTCATAAGACGTTTATATCCTTTCCCCGATGCGATATCACTATCGGCATTCGCTAAAAGCAATTGATACACATTTGGGGGTTATGTTCGCGCGCCGAATGCGATATCGCAATCGGCGTTCGCTAAAGAACTTTCCCAAGTGATAACGCCACACACACACTTCCGATGCGATATGATGACGCTTAATGATGACCTCAGTTCCAAAAGGTGATTATTTCAAAGCATTAAAGTTATATTTAAAATCGATTTGACAAAATCACAGATTTCAAAATGCCGTTAAGTAAAGGGATAAGGTAATGCATGCGTATTTAAAGCTTTGCCCCTTCGAATTAACGAGCAATTACGATTAGACCTTTGAAAAAATCTATTACACGCTTTAAGGGGTCATTCGGTTTAATAACTTAAGTAATGGTCATTTATGAAGCTGCAGGCCGTAAAATCACCATCATTACATCTACGGTGCCTTCTCAAATCATTAGATCCGCAGCCTCTTTTAGGAATAATCTCGCCACGCTTCAAATCATATATTTATCCCGTTATGGATTGTCATTGTTATTTCTTTGTTACGATTTCTCTTGCACTTGTGTAGAATTCGACTAACGAGAGAAGTCTGAATATGATGGGAAAAAAGTTCAAGAAGATGGCAGGTTCTACTGCGACACCCGCCTCAGGCCAAGCTGCTACACCTTCAAGGAAAGGCTTAATCTCAGATACTACATGCACTGGTCTTACTGGTACTACATGGCAAGGGACATACAATTTGCTAGAAGGAGAACAACCAGAAGTGACAGTAACGGAGGCAAGTGTGGATGAATTAAGAAAGTCTGAGGCAACTCTTAAAGATTTGGCTGACTCTTTTCTGCACAGAATAGCAGCCAGGGAACAAGTCTTGCCTTATACTGATGTGGTACGTTGGGCAATTGAAGAAGTTCCTCTCACTAATAGAACCTTCATTTCTAAGGATGGAAGGATTTTCGGCTCCTTCAAGCCTGACGACTTAAGACGAATGTATCATTTGCCCAATCCCGAGCAAGTCTATAACAGAGCATTTGTGGAAAAATTTGCCAGAGAGAATGAATCACCAGCCGAACCTCTCCGAGATTGGAGGCAAAATCCAGCAAAACACAAACAGGATATGTCGGGTAAGTACTCCAATGCCTCTCTGGCTTCACCTTACTGCTATGCTGGAATTATGATGTGTAGATTGTGGGGATTTCATGATTCTGCAAATATCCATGTTGATATGGTTCCCTTAATGGAAGCGGCCGTTAATAGTATAATTATGGATTGGGCCACTATCCTGTCTGATAAGTTGGTCTTAGCTATTCGTGAGTTTAGGGCCAAAACCAGAGTCACTGAGAGAAAAATCCCACCTTTTTATTACTCTGCATACATTATGGATGCCCTTTGTTTTAATTCTGAGTTTCCTGTCCTTGGTTGGAGATGGACAACCCATGACCCAACACCTATTCATTTGTATCATCGTAAATTGTGGAAACCTTCTCACAAAGACCATTTGTACCAAATTTGCAATGGTTTTATGGTTCCCGTTCACTATTCTATTTTTGACAGACCTATCCCTAGGATTTCCTATGAAGCCTCTTTTGACCTGCCAGCCGTAGCCCATTGGTTCGGCGAAGAATGTTTTTCTTATATCAGAGTTTTTGGAAGCAAGGCCAGGCCACATGTTCTTCCCGTATACATGCCAGACAAACTGTTAGCCCGAGAAATCTCTTATCAGATAATGTCTGAAGGTGTTACCCAAACTCTCAAAGAGGAGAAGAAGAGAGGATGGCCATCGTTTCCTTTAAGAATTGGAGTTTATACGCTGCTAAATTATAAGCATGCAGAAAAGGAAGCAGCAAAACTCCAAATGCTATCTCTAGTTTCTATTCCCAACAGACTCTATGACCCGAACAAGGCTGCTTTCATTGCCTTGGAACAGGCTAAGCTGACAAAGGTTGTTCACCAAGAAGACCAGTTTGACGACCTGTTCATGGGTGCTGATTCAATAAGCCAAGTCAAACAACTTGCTGCGATGAGATATGAAGATATGGAATTAACTGAATTTAATAAACTTAGAAAGCAAAGGTTGCAAACTTTGCCTCTAAAGTTATTATCTACAACCCCAACTTCATCCTCAAGCGAGCCTGATCAGCCAGAAATAAATTCACCTCCTGTTACAATTAGAGAATAGGAGGAAAGTCAAAGAAAGCTGCAGGCAGAAAGTCATAGAAGAGAACAAATAGAAAGGCAGTAAAAAGCACAAATTGAACAAGAGCAGAGAAGGCAAAGGGAGATAGAAGAACAGAGACAAAGAGAGATAGCAGAACAGAGGAAACGAGAGGAAGAAGAAAAAATAAGGAAAGAACTGGAAGATAGGCAGAAAAAGGAATTGGAGGAACAGCAACGGAGAGTACAAGAGGAGCAACAGCGGAAGGCATTCGAAGAACAGCAGAGAATTGAAAAAGAAAAAGAACAGAGTAAGAAAATCTCTGTCGATACTGAATTGATTAAGGAATGGAACCAATTTGATTCCATTATAAGTGGTAAAGAAGCCTCCAAAGACTCAGATGCCTTAAAGACTCCCGATATTACTGTTTCTCCGGTTCTTGAAGGAACCAGCGGCCCACCCACAGTACAGAACGTTGAAGAAGTTACTCAGAATCCATCTGATCAAGTTGATCTTCAGGTAGAGGAAATCCCTCCTCTAGACATTTTCTACAGCCCTAAGCATAAAGCCGTTGTAAGACGCTCAAGGAAGAGGCGAAGGCTTGATCAACCTTCTGTTTCAAATGAGCAAACAGTCACGGGCAATGTCGTCTGGAAGGGAGAATTAAGTCCCTCTGAAGATTTAACAAAGCTGTCGCAATTTGCGGGAGCTTATTCAGCAGCAACCATTGACAAAGCATCCGAAGTGAGTCTTCTTTTGAAGACTAAAGAGCATGAGGTATATGCATTGCAAGCAGAAGTGATAGAGGCAAAGAATAAAACGACACAGGCGGAAGAACAATTGCTGGCTCAACAACAAGAGAATCATTTGTTAACCCAGAAAATTGAAAAACTAAGGATAGACCAAAGTGACATTAAAGCACGTGAATTAGCAGAGGCATTATCACAGTTGGAAGCATCAAATGAGCTGTTAATGAAATCTAAAGAGGATCAAATAGTTCAGCTCTCAGCACAGCTTGAAGGTATTAAAGGTGCCAAGAGTATTGAAGATTTCAGAACAGAGGCAACTCTGATAAACGGCGCTTTAATATCTCAGATTAGACTTTTGTGCCAACAGCTAGTTGAGGCTGAATCACTTTGTGATATATCTACAGCAGTATGTAAGCAAATCGAGAAAGCTAGGACTAACTTGGATCAGGCCGAAGATGAAATAATAGAATATATTGAATGGCAAGATACTCCAGAAGGGCAAGCTGCTAATTTAGCCCGAATTAGTGAAACATACAAGAACATACTTTTCATGGAATGGGAAACACAGGTAATGAAGGCAGAGAGGGAAGCATCCAGATGCAAAACAATTTCCAAAAACATGATCAATATAGTCAATGATACATTGTATCTGGCTAACATGATTTCACAATGCACACCTGGAAACATAACAACCGCGAATATGCTGGAGCATAAGAATTATCTTAAGCTGGAAGAACAAGGGCGGTTAATTGCTGGAGTGAATACCTTGACCTCCGATGCATACTGGCTTTTCTTGATTAAACCGCATTCTCAAAGGTCGGCTCTTAACTGTCTAACCGACGCTCTCCAATACCTGATTGCCGATTTCCAAGATGCCACATATGATGCACAGCTGACTTCTCGCCTCAATACTCCACTTGAAGTAGAGCCAATGCTGGCGATATGTCAGCGAAAGAGTAAAGGCAAAGAGACAGCTGACTGAAGCATCGCCACCGACTGCCGAATCACCCAAATGCAAAATGATATTTGTTGATGCCGATTTCTTAGTTTTCAGTTTTTAGATATTTAGTAGTTAGATTAGAATAGTATTTATAGACCCTTTCATTGTTTTGGAAAGGGTCGTAAAATTTTGTAAAAGACTAAAAGGCTGAAGTTTGCACTATTGTGCTTCGGTCTATATTCTTTTTGAAACTCGACCACTGGTCCTTAATTTTACTTGGAATGCTGTTTAAGTAAATTGTGCACTATTGTCGTTTTCTTGGAATGCTTTCTGGTTGGAAGGAAGGACTGCTACATAGCGATTAATACATTGGATTGATCAAACAGCTTGCATGGTACTATTATCTGTATCTGTTCTCTTTTCAGTTATATGAATTGCTGTGTTATTACTTTGCTATTATTGAATACATGTATGTAATACAACAACAAGTCTTCATTTCATATCACTATTGAATGTTTTGAGATTTGTTATCTTTCACCCATGTATGTATCAATGATATAAATGACTGAGTACAGTAATTCGCTATTATAGCTCTGCGTAACTACTTACGCAGAGCAATCTCAAATGATTAAACATCTATGCTTGTTGTTAGTGTCATCTATATGCCTGTCATTAAGCATAGTTTATTAAACGCTGTACTGTCTGAATTGATAAGTCCCGGGATTAGCTTATAGTTTTTGTATTTCTTTTATAGTTTAGTTATTTTGTTTATTATCATTTCATATCTTAAATCATCCATCCATCCCGTTCACTTATAATCTTTGGGAAACTGGTCCCGTTATCCCCAGTCGGAGCCACTATTCCAAACGGAAAAGGAGCTGCACTAAGTTCCGGACCGGGTGGTTTCCCCGATGTTGTTGCAACGAATTTCGAGGCATCAACAAGTACCTAGCCGCATTGGTCAATTTCTACACAAGATAGCTCGTCTAGTTTCATTTTATCATGGGGACAACTGATTTGTGTACCTAGATATTTCTCATGTAGTTCTATATGGGTGATGTAACCATATGTGTCTTGGGGCACACGTTTTGTAAAACCAAAATTAATATACATACATATATATATATATATATATATATATATATATATATATACAGTGTTTCCTAGTTCCTATTCTACTTTCAATATGATGTGATGTGAATTGAAAGTTATCTACATTTGTTGCAAATGTCTATATAAAATAAATTAGCTAGGGAATTTGCTAATGTGTTAATGTTTCTAGAAATATGTTCATATTGTGTGAAATCAAAATTCCTTTCTAGAAGACACACTCTCAAAACCATGTGAAGGATGGCAGGATTTCGCACTGAATAAATATTAGCAAGTTGTAGTACTACGAGATGTGAGTCAAGACTAATAACAATAAAATGGATACCATGTGAAATAACATCAAATAATCACTCAGCCATTGCGGTATACTCAGTGATATTGTTGGTAGAGTGACTAACGCAAATCCCTTGCATGCTCACTAGCTCGCCATTGGGAGAAAATATATCCCATGTTGTAGAGGGTAGGTTTCAAGTACTATGACTAGAACCATCGGCATAACCAATATATGGCTCAAGAGAGGTTGTCATTTGCAATCCAAATGTAAGAAAAATCAATAGAAACCATGGGAAAGTCTAAAAAATACACTGCAAATGCACTCAACACACCTATAAATAATGTATACATAGTGTACTGTGCATAGGATCAAGAATAGTATTTTTTTTGGTACAACCCATTTCTAAGTTGCGCCAATGGAACTCCATCGAGGTATACTAACTCATAATCCCATTTTTCAAGTATACGCTTGACAATGTACACACCCAAAATCATAGGTTGGAACTTTCCTAAACTTAACTTATCGACCTCCTGGTCATATAAGAGAACCATATCTCCTTCCAAGAAGACTCTAGGCTTGACACTTTTGTCATATTCTACCTTTATGCATTATTTATGAGCTTCATTGATTAAAGCAACATCGCGCCAAGTTTCATCCAAACGAGTTAGATGTAAAAGATGTTCCTCCTCTGTGGAAGTAGAAGGAAGAAGTTCGATACCTAGTTTCAGTGGAGAAATTTCACATTTGATGTGGAGGATCACTTCCAGACCAAATTTCTCTTTTCTTTTCTTTCAACAAGCTTCACACTCACAAAAACTATTGGATGCCCTAAAAAATGCACAAACTACCCTAATGTAATGAGTATATGCTAATGCAAAAATCTTAAGATTACTTTAAAACAAAAAACGAAAGAAAATTGTTTATCACTTCTAATTAGCCACCTTAGATGTTTAGATAGAATATAAGTTCCTAATGCTAATTTTCATCCAAACACTAAAAGCAAATCTTAAGACTGTTAGGATATTCTGAGACATAGGAAATAGTTAAGTATAACTTGGTCTAGTATAGAGTTAGGTAAAGTGTGTTTCTTTACTATGTACATTTTGTAACTTACAATCCGACGGTCATGATATGTAGTGATCCGATGGTTCATTCTCTCCTCGGTATTACCGACACTTGATCCATGGCTTAACACCCGACTGGTCCATGATCTCTATTTAAAGAGCATGGAGGGTCATTTGTAGGTTAGCCGTCCATGAGAGAAGCTTACGTAAATTTTCATTCTTTTATTAATAAATTGCCTGAAGTGGCCGCGTTAGCTCAGGCCATGGACTGTTTCCCTCTTTGAGGGTTTTAACCATGTCAAAATACTGGTGTATTGATCTGTGATCTATGTGTGAGTGGTGTCCTTTGGTGTTCTGTCTAAGGAACTTACCCTGTAAATTCCTACATGGTATCAGAGCTATTTGAGGGCCGCGTCTGTTGGTGATCCAAATCTGAAGCCGGTAGAACTACATCCGACTGTCATTTCCTAGATCTACTGTTTCTGACTACTTTCAAGCCGAGAGGACTACTCTATTGTGTTGGGAGCATCTGTTCTAGTGAGGAACCCCTTTCGTTTCATGAGAAAAGGTTTTCGGTAGCCCTAGCTACGTCATTTTTTAAGATCTAGAGGTATACAGTGTTTATTTGCAGTTTACAGTTATTTTCTCTCTGTTTATTTCGGTTTCGGTTTATTTAGCCTTTTTTATTACCAGATCTATACCTTTCATTTCTGCGTATACTCTTTGCCCCATGACTCTGTGCGATTTGGGAAAATCAGAAACAGAAAGGAAGGATTTTTCTCATGCATATGCTCTTTTCCATTGCGCCTTAGTGTGATCTCAGAAAATCAGAAACATTGAGGAAAATATTTAGTTTCCAACTAAAGCTAACATCGAGCTGCAAGGTTCTTTTTTTTTGTATGTCTGTGTTCGGTTTTGTGTTTTTTGTTTTTTAGGGAAAAAGAGCTTTCTCAAAGCAAGCACGCAACCCAAAGCTTCAACCCCCCTCCCCCCTCTCTCTCTCTCTCAAACTTTTTGTTTAGCTCACTTGGTCCAAAGCTAATTTATGAGAGTAGAGGTCTTGAGTTCAGGTCTCCTTTTTGTGGGGGCGGATTTTTCAATTCCACACATTCTAACACTTCGTCGGCATCTTCATCAAATTTTCTTCAAAAAGCCATAACTTCTTCATCCAGAAGCCGTTTTCAAAGCCGTTTTTTTTTAACCAGCCTAATTTTTCGAGATCTTTCCATTGGAACACTTATTTTTAGCATTTATAGCTTTAGTTTTTTATTAAAATGGAAATTCCATGCCAAGTTATTCTTCATAGCACCAACTACTTTCAATGGTGGTCCTACATTGTGGATTTACTTAGAAGTAAAGGTCTCTACAGAATAGCCTCAGGCCAAGAAACCAAACCGAAAGATGAAGATAAGGTAGCTAAATGGGAAAATAGGCAAGATCAAGCACGTGGGTTGATAGGGATGTCTATTTCTCTAGATCTTAGATTCCATATTGTAGAACCTGATACTCCTGAAGAAGCAATGAAACAGATCACTAAAGTTTTTAGAATTAAAAATGAACTTAAATCCCATCAACTTGAAAATGAGTTGCTTACATTAGACCCCAATAATTTTTCTTGCATTGAAGATTTTTTGTCCAAGTTCAAGACCCTTAGACTTCTCTAGGAAGGTGTTAAGGTTAAGAAAGAAGATAGTAGCCTTATCTACTCCATTCTTACTAAGTTGGGACTAGCCTATTCTGTGTTTGTTTCCACCTTCCATGCTACAAGAGAAGCCTTCTTTTCTCAAGGAAAAGCCTACAAGTCCCCTTCCTTTGATTCCTTTTGTGATTCTTTAATAAGAGAACAAGAAAAACTCTTACACCTTGGTCTTCTTCATCTTGGAAACTCTTCTAAAAAAGCGTTAGCCGCCCAGCAACAACCAAATTCAAAGAATCCTAAGAAGTTGTATCCTTAAAGGAATGGTCCTAAACCAAACAAGGGTCCTAAGTAATTTTAGCCTCAAAATGAAAAATCATTTCAACAAACTGAGAAGACAAATAAAAACAAAGGGAAGAAGACTGATAGACATTGTAACTTTTGTAATTGATATGGCCACTTAGAATCCAAATGCTTTAAGAAGATGGAAGCCTTGGAAGCAACAATGAAGAAGCATAATATACATTTGGAGCACTCTTCAACTTCAACTTCATCTTCAGGAATGGCACTTTCTGCATGTGGTTGTCAAGCATCTCGGTCTGGCTATGCACAAAATGTATCTTCTTCCTCTCATTCTCATGAGTGGCTCATTGATTCTGGAGCTTCTTATCACATGGCCAAAAACAAAGCCATGTTTTCTTCTTTAAATGATTGTAACACAAAAAATATATATGTTGGTGATGATATATCTCTTAGTGTTGTAGGGATTGGAACTGTTCATATAGACAATGGTCAATTTAATGATGTGTTATGTGTTCCGACATTATCCTACAACCTTCTATCTATATATCATATAACTCATTCAGGTGAAGGTAAAATCGTTGAATTTTCACCTCACGATGTTGTAATTAAGGACCTAAGAGATCCTAGATAGATTTTAGCTACTGGCATTGCTGATGATTCTACAAGGTTGTATAAGTTTCACAACTTTGGGTCATCAAATCTTCCCTCAGTATTTGTTGCTCATAACGATGAAGTGAGCAAACTTTGGCATGAGCGATTTGGTCACTTAAACTATCGCTCTCTTCAGAATCTATGTAAAGAAAATATGGTGACAGGTCGTCCAATTCTATCTTGCAGAGATGGTGTTTGTTCCAAATGTGTACTCGGAAAACATCATCGGGATAGTTTTGAAAAACGTGCCTCTTGGCACGCCTCAGCCCCTTTACAGCTCGTGCATAGTGATTTATTTGGTCCACTTCCAGTTGTTTCATTCTCTGGCTACAAGTATTTCTTAACTTTCATTGATGATTTCTCCAGGCGCACTTGGGTATACTTCTTAAAACTCAAGAGTGAAGTACATGTTCTTGGCGTTTAAGGCCTTTGTTGAAAAAAAATCTGGACATCAAATTCTTAAGCTAAGATCTGATAATGGCGGAGAATATGTTAACAACAAATTCATCAACTTTTGCACTGAGAATGGAATTCAAATGCAACATACTATTCCATATACTCCACAACAAAATGGTGTAGTTGAAAGGAAGAATCACACCTTAAAGGAAATGGCTAATTGTATGCTTCAATCTAAAGGACTTAGTCTTAATTATTGGGTAGAAGCAATTAACTGTGCAAATTACATAATAAATCGCACTCCTACTAAGGTTTTAAAGAATATCACTCCAGAAGAAGCGTGGAGCTCAATTAAACCAGATGTAAGTCACTTTCATGTTTTTGGAAGTGAAGCATGGGCCCATATTCCAAATGAGAAACATAAAGCTTTAGAACCTAAGAGTGAAAAATGTAATTTTGTTGGATATTATGAAGATTTCAAAGGATATAGACTTATTCCACTTAAGTCCAAAAATGTTATCATTAGAAGAGATGTAAAGTTTGTTGAAAATATATTGGCCTACGAGCCTAGTTCGCCGGATGTGCCACCTCTCCCTATCTCTTCTACTTTTGAAAATATTTCTTCTTTAGATGATGAAAGCGAGGATGAAAATCCTCCCCCACCTTCTCAGGATCCTCCTTCACCTCCTCAACTTCCAAAATGGGTCCGTGCTACTCGGGATGCAGCAGGTGATCTTGCCGGTGATCCTATAGATCAGCGACGTACACGTTCGCAATTTGATAGAGCCTCTTCTTTACTGGCTCAAGCTTCAGTTAATTATGATCCTGACACCTTTTCAGAAGCTTCAGGCCATCTAGATTGGGAAGCAACTATGAATGAAGAATATCATTCATTATTGGCAAATGATACATGGGATCTTGTTCCTCTACCAAAGGGATGAAAACTTGTTAGATGCAAATGGGTTTACAGAACCAAGTATGGAACAGATGGGACATTTGATAAACATAAAGCTTGTCTTGTTGCTAAGGGTTTTTCACAAGTTGAAGACATTGACTACACTGAAACCTTCTCCCCTGTTGCCAAAATGAACTCTATCCGCCTTGTTCTTTCCCTTGCTGCCTCTTTCAAATGGGAAGTCCATCAGATGGATGTTAAATCTACCTTCTTGCATGGGGACTTGCATGAAGAAATCTATATGGAACAACCTATTGGCTTTATACAAACAGACACCAGCCTTGTATGTCAGCTTAAGAAATCCCTTTACGGTCTCAACCAAGCTCCTCGAGCTTGGTACGCCAAAATGGATAACTTTGTTTTAGAAAATGGCTTTTCTAGGTGTCATTCTGACAATACTGTTTACACCAAGAAAGTGGGCAAGTCTCTTATCATTCTTGTTCCTTATGTTGATGATCTTATCCTGACTGGTAGTGATCCCAACCTTATAAACCATGTGAAGTCTAGCTTTAAAAGGAAGTTTGAAATGACAGACTTAGGACACTTACATTATTTTCTTGGTCTTCAAGTCTTGAAATTCAAGGAAGGTATTTCCCTTTCCCAGTACAAGTATGCATGTGATATTCTATGCCATTTTCACATGGAAGACTATAAGCCAGCCCCTTCTCCCTTTCAGTCTGGAGTCAAACTTTCAGTCACTTGTACCTCTCCTGATGTTGATGCTACCTTATACCGTCAACTTGTGGGAAAACTTTTGTATCTAACCCATACTCGTCCTGACCTTTCCTTTGTTGTTGGCCTTGTTGCTCGGTTTATGCAAAACCCAAATGAAATTCATTGGAAAGCAACTAAAAGAATACTTCGTTATGTTCGAGGTATAGTTCATTTTGGGATTCATTACAATGCCGAAGTAGCTCCTCTATTGGTTGGTTTCACCGATTTCGATTGGGATGGTGACCCTGATGATCGGAAGTCTACTGCAGGTTATGTGTTCACTCTTGGTTCAGGACCTATTACACGGGCTTGCAAGAAACAAGGTGCCATTTCTCTTTCTTCAGCAGAAGCAGAGTATCGTGGTGCCATAGAAGCTAGTAAGGAAGCCTTGTGGCTTTGTTAGATCCTGTCAGAGTTTGGATTTCAGCAGCAACGTCTGACTACACTTTGGTGTGATAATCAAAGTGCCATTCAACTATGCAAAGATCAAGTCCAACATCAGCGCAGAAAACACATTGAACTTCACATGCACTTCATCAGAAAGCTCATTCAAAACCATGTTCTTGAAGTGCAATATTGTTCAACAGATGATCAAGTTGCAGACATCTTTACGAAGGCTCTCACAGAGGTGAAGTTCACTAAACTTCGATTTATGGTTGGTGTTCAGGAAGTTGTCACTAAGGGGGAATAGGCTCTAGTGCCTCCTTCCTTCTCCTATTGTGTCATATTTGTAAATCCTTCAATCCTATCCCAAGTTGTTCTTAAGGGGGGATGTTAGGATATTCCAACACATAGGAAATAGTTAAGTATAACTTGGTCTAGTATAGAGTTAGGTAAAGTGTGTTTCTTTACTATGTACATTTTGTAACTTACAATCTGACGGTCATGATATGTAGTGATCCGACGGTTCATTCTCTCCTCAGTATTACCGACACTTGATCCATGGCTTAACACCCGATTGGTCCATGATCTCTATTTAAAGAGCATGGAGGGTCATTTGTAGGTTAACCGTCCATGAGATAAGCTTATGTAAATTTTCATTCTTTTATTAATAAATTGCCTGAAGTGACCGCGTTGGCTCAGGCCGTGGACTGTTTCCCTCTTTGAGGGTTTTAACCATGTCAAAATACTGGTGTATTGATCTGTGATCTGTGTGTGAGTGGTGTCCTTTGGTGTTCTGTCTAAGGAACTTACCCTGTAAATCCCTACAAAGACAAACAAAATTCACTCTCATTCGCAAAAAGAAACCAAATCAAAACAAGGCAAAAGAAAGCAATAACCAAGTTTTTTTCTTAAGAAGTTTTCTTTTTCACAAAAGTAAAAACATAACTTTTCAAAAGCGCTCCAAATACTATTGAAGACTTTAAGACCGAAAAATAGGCAACAAAAACACTTTGCAAGTTATCAACTCAATATGGGCGAAAACTCAACAAACTAGGTGTTTCAAAATTCCCCAAATGACCAAAAAGAAACAAAAAGAGCTTGGTGACAATGATCAAAAGACTAACAAAGACAATTTCAAAATCGTCAATCAACAACTTTTGGAAAGCGAGAAAATCACATGGCCACAAGATGCAGTTTTGACACAAAGCAAGAAGATCACAAAGACTGAAACCAATATTTCTTCTCTGGAAGACCAAAATATCCAAGATTCTCAGAAACAAATCTCGTGTGCTCAAACACAAATGATGACACTTGCAAGAAAAAAAAACAAGACCAAAACTTTCCACCACAAGAGAGGATTTGAAACTGTAAACTTGCTGCAAAACCAAAGACTGACAACAAAAATGGACTGCTCAGGAAATACTTAGACCAGCAAACAAATCTTCTGAGACAGAAATACTTGATAAAATCTTGGAAAGTTAGGGTATATGCGACTGTGTCAATACACATTTGTGTGTATACACGATTCAGCCCAAAGAAATTTTCATATATGCAGGTTCATATGGGGAAGCTTGTGTATATACGCCACTATAACCTAACAAAACTGTGTATATAATAGCTTACAAGAAAAAACAAAAAAGTGGTATGAGGAAATTGCTCAAACTTAAAGTCTGAGTTTACTATAGGAACAGACAAATCAATTACAGCAAGAAAACAAATAGCTGAGCCCTGATTGGCTTAAATTAACCCAAACTAGGAACAACATTACTATTGTCCCCAGCAGAGTCACTAATTCTGTTGAGGGACTAAGTCCCCTAGGGATTTGGGTCAACACCCTAGTAGAGTGAGGGGTTATCTACAGTAAAAGACAAGCATTTCACGCAGACATGATACTTAAATAAGTAAACTATGCAAAGAGAGGTGCACCTCGGGGTCTTTCATTCGGGTAGATCCAGCCAGGGTCCCAACCCTCTTGGAGTTCCTCTCGATCCTTGAGCCTATAAAACAACCAATTCAAATAAGCATAGCAATATATGGAAAAAGTGTCATATAGAAATCAACTTCATAACTTATTGAAATATGGTTAATTATACATTGAAAAAATTATTCATATGTAAACCATAACAATAACATCATATGCATAAAGAAGATTGATTTCTAGAACAAGACAAATGTTTCTTTATTTCAGATAACTAAAAAAAAGCAAGGAATGATATCACCTGAATCTTCCTCTTGCTGGCTCCAAGTGGAACTGTCCTCTGGGTCCATCCAATCCCAAGTCTTCAAAAGGCTCCTTCCATGACTCACACAAGGATATCTCAACTAGTGAAATTACATCAAAACTCAAGGAAACAAGGGTTTTTTGTGATGAGGGAAGTGCTAGAAACACAGGGATCTTCAGACTTGATCAGGGATAATCTCAGCAGAGTAATTCTCTCTCTTCTCTCTTCTCTCCACCTTAAGGCCTTCCCATTGAAGCCTTTTTATACCTCTCCCAAAGTGGTTTTTTAGTTAGGAATTCATTGGGAACAGTTGCGACCACGAGCACTAATAGGTAATCAACAGGTAAAACCCATGATCTCCGCATGAAATTAAAGAGATTTAATTTTTTTAAGTGTTTTAAGACATATATGTGGGCTTTTTATACACTGACCCGCGTACACACACCTTTAGCTGAAGGCAATGTCATGTATAGGGAATAAAACACTGTTTTTTAAGTATTTGGACCAAGTCTGGAAGGAGGGGTTGCCCTAGGCCATAAATGCAGCATCACAAATATCAAGGGTGAGATTTAGAGCTATAAAAGATGCCCCCTAATATATGAGGTCAGAAGGGGTACATGATGGCCGAAATGTATTAAGTACATGGAAAGGAAGCCTGGCAAAAACTAAGAAGGACTTCACTAGATTTCAACCTACCGAGCCACAAAAGGAGATCAGAAAGAAACACTATCTAAGGCAGGTATACCCATGCTCAAAGAAAGTAAATCATGTCCACATATCAAACACAAGCGGATCCACTAAGTATATAAGTATAGGAGACTGGAAATACATAATGGATCATCTAATCATGATCGAAGAAGTAAATGTTTGAATATCACATATAAGAAGATCAATGAAGCTAATCATTGATGTCAAAAACTGATCCCAATAGTACCAAATGAACATGATGGAATAAGATGATACTACACTGCAAACTCGGGTGTCAGCATATAAAATGTCGCCATGAATGACTACAACATATAAGGTGGAATGGTATCAACTAGCAGCAACAGGAGCAACTGTCAAGTGAACCAATGAATGTTGATGCAACCCGAGGTCTTCACCGACCACCATGGTACATTTCTACATAATGGGAATGAATGAGCTGAAGCCAACCATGTGAGAAATCGTTTGATTACCGGTCATTAATGTATACCATTAACAAATGTGAGACTACTCACTGATAATGATAATGAGAGTCAAGGTACATAGTACAATCTAACAAGTGTGAATAAATGATTTGAAGTCGAACACCTGGAAGAATCTATTGATTAGGAGACAATGATGGTTTCCCACTGTCGATAGCGAAGGATCTGCCACTGATGACTACAAACCCCAAGGTACTACCAAATGGACTCTAGACCTTTGCCCCAGAGCAATGAGTCGTAGTCAATAGGGAAAGATCTGCTAGAAGGAAGGCATTAAAGCATCCTTCATCAATCTAGCGGGAGTGTAACCCGCAGGCTAATAATCTGGAAGGAATCGGATGAAAAAGATATAGTAACCCAACTGAAGCACATTTCTGATGTACAAAAGATGTAGCTAGCGCACGATAGAAACCCCCTGAACCAACCAATAATGAAAGCTGACACAAAGGCGAGGTATCCACCAATAGGGTCAAATGGAAACCAAGGTACTGCACAAACCCCAATGTGTGATAATGTAAGCTGACATTGAACACAAGGGAAACGACTTAGTCAAAGACCCATGATACTGATCAATGTTGAGCATAAGGTGACCTATCAGTAATGAAAATAGGGCTAGGGTGCAGCTCTAGGCCTGTCCTCAGAGCTAGGTGTCGTTGTCGATAAGGACAAGACCCGCCAGCAAGTAGTCAATGGGGACCTTCTCAAACTGGCATGAGTAAAGGACCAATATAACTAGTATGATACAAAATAATGTACTGACAACTAGGAATGGCTGACTAAAAAATGAGTCAAGAGACATAGCAGAGAGGCCAACTCAGGCTTACTTCCCTTGTACAAAAACATGACTCAAATGATGACTTTGTGGTAGAATATGATAACTTTGTATAAGCTCATTATGCAGGAGGCATGAATGAACTCTCCATATGATTGGAAGAGATAACCAATCGAAAGAGGACTGACTCAATAACAAGGTTAAGGCATACCTAAGTCAAGCTAAATCCCACCCAAATGGAGGAGACACTTTGTTTGAGTGCTTTATTCAAGGGCTACACGACTCTAGCTACCAACAATAAATGGAGATATTGTCCTATTCCTGCTCATTTTTTAATATATAATTTTTTTCTCTTTTTGATTAAGCTTGAAAAAGAATAAAAGAATGCTATAATATAGTGTAAAGAATGAGTGTCGGTAAAGCAGATAATCTAGTTCCTGGGATTGGAACAATCCTATGCTCAATGCCAGGAGGAAAAAATTGGTCAAAGACACTCAAAGTTATGTTCCTTCCACGAGTCATAATGTGTCAAGTTGCAAAAGTTACTGGAGTGCAAATTTGATTTTGCAGATGACTTGGTCAAAAGTTGGCTTAAACACGAGTCCAACTGAAGCTAGCTAAAGGTCAAAAGGTTCAGATAGTCAATATGCAATGCAGTAGTACAATTCAACACGAAGGAGCCTCTAGGGTATAAGGCCAAAATGAAGCAAAGAAGTAAGGAGGAATGAGTCGTCAGCGCATAAGTCATGGCAGGACTACAAAGGACTCCTGAGCCTACTCAAATGAAGTAGCATGGGCAACAAATGTTAGTGAGGTGCTAACTATGATGCCCATGAAAAGGATGGCTCTACCATCGTGTTAAGGTTTAAAAAGTCAGTAAGTGAAGTTGGTTTACTAACAATGAGATAATGGGATAGACCCTATGGCAAGTATTTCGGCTGATGGAGGCTAGTTATGCAAAATGAAACAGAAGAATGGCTTCCCTAACCTATATGCCAGTAAGTAAACGATACCTACCATGACGGGTCAACAGTTATGGAACCGACTTGAAATCTTCGAAGAAGCGTCCAAAAAGTCCTGAAAGAACAACCTATTCTTGACAATTCAAGCTCCCAAGTTAAAAGATACATGAGAGGGAAAAAAATCAAATTTTGAATTTTTTTTGACATTTTCAATGTCTATAAAATGACTTTTTGAATCACCATTGTTACCATTTGAGTTGAGAGCACAAGGAATGGAGAAAAAGAAGCAAGCTTGCCCTTTACCGAATTTGGTCGTTCAAATATTCTCAAAATCATTAGGTAACCCCCAAACTTGGCTTGCATCAATTTGTGATTGTTTTTAAGAATTTTAATTAAGGTTTCACCATTGAATCTATGTCAAAAAAAATTGTGGCGGCGTATACATGGGTTTGCTATATGCAACCTGCATATACGCAGGCCCTAGACACGACTGAGTATAAAACAGACTTGCGTATATGCCGTTTTAATTTCAAAACAAAAAACTAACGGTCCAAACTTGTTTTTTTCTCAGGATGACAATCACCTGGAGGGAAAGGGAGCATGCCACTGTTGATGATGAGGTTATGAATGATCAACTGACCTTGGATGGCTTGAGAGGATGCGGTTTGTTAAAAAAAATTTAAATGCCAAACATGAAGGCAAATACTCGCTTGCTCGAAATGATCATTCACTACTGGAGTGTCAAGGATGATTCATTCATGATTGATCATATGCCACTGAGGATAGAGATTGAGGATATCTACTTTATCACATCCTTTTCCTGGAGGGGAGAGGTAATACATTCTACGGGTCATTCACGAGGTGGCCTTTCTATAGAGGACTATGTGCATATATACTGTCGGGCCATCCAAAAAAGATTGGAAGCTAGATTCCAATCAACCACGTAGAGAGTTTGTCATTGAGGATCATCCTATTCACTATAGCTAGAGTGAATGGATCAGCCTCCTTACACCAGGCTTCATGACTTGCCATGAGCTTGGTTGTAGACTATCTCACCATAGTATTTGATTGGTGTACACCTCTTCTCACCAACTTGAAGAGCCAATTATCATCTATCAAAAAGGGCCAAACCAAAAACTTTGGGTATGGGACTATTCTGTGCTCCTTCTTTTTCAAGAAGGTCCGAACACTATGCCCTAGAGTACCAGTTCTGATCAGCAGCCCACAAGATCCATGGATGGGCAGGTGGGCCGATCTGGTGAAAGGTCTAGGAGGCAGGGACATACCACAGACAGCTTTTGATGATGATTTCTTCTCCTTGGTGGGAGTAGCAAATCATCATTGTGGATGATTACCCCTATGTCGGCTTGGACTTCTGGGGAAATCCTGATTTGGCATTACCACCAGGCGTGGCATGGGGAGATATAGGTAATAAATATTTTATTGAGTTTATGAGTTTTATGATTTTTCAAATATGAAAATGAACTTAAAAATATTTTTGATGGGATTCAAATGAATAATGTAATGATCATATTCTAGATATTGGGCTAGTACAACCAGATGGTTTCCCACAGCATGGACGTCAAAGGCGAGGCACCGAAGAGGCGGCTACCGATACAGAGCAGGTCCTATACACAGTTCAGCAGAACTTGGTGAGATTGACTCACCGAGTACCGATGGTGGTGGTAGAAGATCTCCTTGAGGACATGCAGTGTCGTGTGGTTGGAATGCCACAGGACTGGGTTCAGACTGTTAGGTGTGTAGCTAACGCTGTAGTCACATGCTTGGCCACTCATCTTGAGCTGGGTCATAGATAGTCTGGACATGATTATGGGTATTTTAGTCCCAATTTTTGTATATTATTTTGGACACGCTTATGGTTATTCGGGATGTTTTATGATATATATATACAATTTTGACTTTTTTTATGTTTTTTAATTTTTATGTTGATGAGAATGATATGCCAATATAAAGCTTGATTAGCAATAGAATCTGCTAACAAATTATGATATCTTGGAATGTGCAAATAAGTAATATAAACAAATGATCTTTACAAGAACCTCACTCTTAAATATTGGCGATATAAACATGGATCCCTAACCCGAGAAATGTTATTTAATTGAGACACTATCAGCTGTGAATCAACATACACTACTAGCGAATCAATTTCATAAGAAATAGCTTCGATAGTAGATTAATAACGGCAGTATACTCAGCCATATTATTTGATGCAGGACCAATGCATACTACCCTTGATACCATCAACTGACCAGTTGGATAGTAGATCACCCAAGCTGCAGAAGCAAGGTTCCACGTGTGCTAACTAGCACCATCAGCGAATCCAAAATAGACCAAATCATCCATCAACACCTGCCATAGTAGATCAAAAAGTGTTGATATCAAAAACTCCTGATGAGATACATACAAAAATACAAAATATATAAAAAAGCCATTGCTCAGCCGTAACTTAAGCAAAGTACTTCTGGAGGTAGAGCCCATCGGAAAGCTCTGCCAGCTTTCTCCTAGAGATGTTTATAGGTACAGCTATTGAGCCAATCCATATATTACCTTCAACAAAAAACTATGTTGGAGCCAAAGGAACAGTACAAATATCGCTAGTAGGTAGACTAGAGGACTAGACTTGACTTCATGCAAAGGAGGATGAAAAATGAACGATGATATAAATCTTCCAATGGTCGATCTACAACCGTCATTACTTCGAATATTGCTTAGTCAAATGGAAAAATTGTATCTAATCAATCCAAAGCAGAAGTGGAATCAAGGGTCCAAGTAGGGGCCACATCACCATCTAACTCCTTTTCTAAAGGAGTAGGAAGGTTGTCTATAGAGTTATTGATAGATTCATATCTAAGCTCTGCTGCAGACATAGGAGATTCTATTCCACCCACCTTCCCTTCATCTTATGTGGTCACAGATGAAGGTAAGGTCCCAAGATCCAAAAAATAGTGAGTTCGAACAAACTCTTTCCGTAAAGGCTCCTTGGAGGATGAAATTGTATCTATTCTAGCTATAGGAGGGGGAAGATCAAATACACCCATCAAGGAAGAGTACATCCCAACTCCTAGATTCTCGATAGGTTGACGAGGATTATCTACCAAGGGAATGGTAGAATCCGAAGCTACCTAAGGATCACCTCGAGAATAATCCAATTGATCAACTTTAACAATTCTCCCCTCGTGAGGAAAACAAAGGATGTGAAACAGAGTCAAAACTACAACTCCCATTTCATAAAGCCAATTCCACCCTAAAAGGATATTGTAATCAAGGTTAGCATCAACGATTTCTATTTCGACATTAACGACCTTTCCTCCAACGCATATAGGAAAGGCTGGTATAATCCCGTGTGGCCTATGAGAATGACCGTCAAATGCTGTCAAGAGTGTGGGTGAAGGAACAACCAAAGGTGATCTAATGGCCTTCTAACATGACATCAACATGACGAACGTGGAAGCTATCTCATCTATAACCATCCAAAAAATATTGGTTTTCCAGTAAGTAAACTTTATCTAGAAATCCATATGATGAGGAAGTCTCTTTTTGACATTGTGCATATCAAAAGTGAGAGATAAAGAATTGTTTGGATCTACTACCCCCATTGCTAAAAGCAAAGCACTTCTTTGAGCTAGACACAACTAGAGTACCTCTAAAGCAAACATCGCGCATGGGCTCTGAGCTAGATCTTCTATAATGGAGTAGTTCTAGGCTGCCCTAACATTAGGGTTAATAATCCTGCGTTTAGCGAAACCCTTCAGTATCGGAGGTATAGGCTCGACAAAGGGTCACTCAATATGAAGTGGGTGAGTAGTTCCAAGAGCAGTTTTGTCCTTGGATGTTTCAGTTTCACCATAATAACGTGACCGAGTGGCCACTTTAGCATGAGAATCCATCATGAAACATTTGATGATTTATCCCCTTCCTGGTTGCCCCCTGCAGAGGTACCAGGATTTGAGTTTGCACCAGCAAGAAACCGCTTCCCTTGGGGAAAAGGGTTGGTTAACATAGCTTGAGAGCTAGAAGACCCTTACTACACTAAAAAGCACTGAGCATCTTGAATTTTGGGGAAGAGATGAGTCAAATGGTCTCCATTGCATAACTTGCATGGAAACTTAACTTTCTTCTTGGACTGCTTTCCACCCTCACCAGCACTATTGCTAGGTTTGTTTGTGTCAGCCTTCCCATATTGATTCTTTTTCTTACCTTGTCCTTTCTTCTTCCCGTTTGAATTTTGATTTTCTTTGGGGTTAGAAGATTGGACGGAGTTAATGGAAGAGGACTAAGAAGGCAAAGGGTTAGACGATGTGACCTGATTGGTAGAAGCATTTTGTAAAGACAGATGTTGCAATTGGCTCAACAGGTTCACAACATTGGTGTCAATTTATCCAATAATACCATCTGCATAGGGACCTGGCTTCGATTTGGCTATATCAGCCATAGTCCTAGGAACATTAGGCAAGATTTTCTAAAGAATCCTAGACTAAGAATAAATCAATTCAAACTGTTGGGCCCGAAAAATAGCTTGCTCTTCAGAATAGACTCTAGACAGAGAGACATCCTTGGAGATCTCATGTTGTAACGATTTTAAGAACCATTCCAGATGGTATTCAGGAGGAATTTCAGCTTTAATGAGCCTCTTTCTTCATCTCCATTCCTAAATATTATCATAGATGTGAGTTGTTGTATCCTGACGGAAATTGGCCAGAAGTACAGTTTCAGCATCATAACGGATGGGCAACTGGAATGGTTTAGGAAAATGTTAGCCAAATCGGTGAAAGATGTAAAGTTTCCCCTTGGCAACTCTATATACCACTTAACTACATTGCCAATTAAGGTGTGTTGAAAAAGTCTCAACCTAATCGAGTCATCGATGAGGGAGTTTGATGAGCACCACAAATGGAATGTGGTTACATGGTCACCTAGGTCTTCACTGCCCTTCCCCTCAAAATTTGGAATATCCAATGGGAGTTTGGTTGGGATCGGAGCCCGGGCTGAATTGTATCTGAATGGATCATTTGTCAATTTTGTGAGATCTAGCAAATTCAGTGTTGCTAGAAAAGGATGTCTAGGAGGACCTTGGGGATCCCACCCAGATTCGGTAGAGTTCCCAAATTTCTTAAAAGATTGGCCTAGATTTTTAAAGGCACCAGGCTACCTGAAGGAACTAGCAGAACCCACTAAACCAAAAGGTGATCCTGGTGGTCTAACAAAATTCAGAGTTTGACCAACTCCAGCCGAAAAACCTCCATAACCAGCGAAGTTCCCTCCTAAAGAATTATAAGGAACCGATAACCCCTGATAAGGATTCCAAGCGGTAGATAAGGGAGGAATACTTTGAACTGAGCTAACTATGGAGTACAGCCTATTCCCTTGTTGGCTGAAAAACATATTCCCAGTTCCTATGCCAGTAATCGCAACATTAGTCCAACCTTGAAAGGGATTACTGCTTTGACCTATAGAAGAGAAAGGAAAACCCTGAAACAAAGTTGATCCACTCATCATGGATGTGGAGGCATTAAACGAAGCTGATGGAATACACTAGGAATGGGTGCCGAATGAGAAAAATCCAGAACTGGATGCATAGGCTTTGGAATTTCCACTCGCAGATGGAATGGAGGTAGACCCAACTAATGATGTGCTAGCAATAGACATAAATAACGATGCAGAGGGGATGGAGATAGTACCTACCCCTTGTACTGATGTTGGAGTCTGCATGGTTGTAGCACTCATGGTAGATGCCATTCTTCCAACTGTGTTCATCGAAGGTAAGTGCGTGAAATAACCTGGACTTGACAGTCTATGTGTTGGAGTCCCAACATATAATAATAAGTCTAGATGGTTAGAAGGTAGAGGAGAGTTTAGATCCACTAACAACTGTGGGAGTTCTTCTACCTCAATGTTATCTTCCAACTGGAAGAGAACTCGAGAAAGAACTAGGGTGTTCCTCTCTAGCTCTGCAGAAGTACCAGGCCTATCCTGAACACTAATGCCCCAAGCAGAGGATCAATCTCCAATGCATCGGCTACCAGGGGGTGAAAACCACCAGCAGTGTTGTCCCTACGCCTTCTAGGAGAAGGCTCTGAACTTGGTGATGAAAGACCATGAAGTCTACGAGACCGTCTAGGTGATCGGTTAGCCACTTTGATTTTTTTATTAAGATCTAATTAAAGACTCAAAAAATGAAAGCTAGGCCAACTAGGAGCATAGAGCACACACTAAAAATGTCCCTAAAAGAAGTCAAGCAGTCAAACAACTTTCAAGTATTTCCACTCCGGGTGATGAGGACCGGACACTAAAATACAAGAAAGTGAAGTAGGGGCATTCTGAAGATAGTCTGGGATAATGACAGCCCAGGCCTACTAGAGAAGGTATTAGAGGAAGTTACGCTGACCTCCAAACAACAACTTGTGCCTGTGCAAGCCCCTGAGCTTCGCAAGGGTGCCCTCCAGAAGTAATGTTGAGAGTGATACAATGTCGACCTCAAGTGCTACAGGATTCCCCTCCATAGCCACCTGTGTAGATCCCTAGGATAAGAAACTAAGGTTACCAACTCATGTTAGAAGTCAGGTGGAATAGTCTTGAGGTAAGATCCAAAAAGTAGGAGAGGGGGTATATCTCTTCCTTATCTTCAAAAACCCTCATGCTTAACTCCCAGATCCTGAGCTTTCCTGGTCTCCCTAATGCTATTGAATTTGCACTCTTTATTCAAACTTCTACGTTTAATAGTTTAAAGTGGCCTTAGAGAGTTTTCTGTCCACTCACCCAATCCAAGGCCCTAAATATCCTAAAACTTGTTGGTTTCTCTAAATTAATAATATAAAAAAGTTCTAGTATATTTTATTCAATGCTTGTTTTTAAATGGGATGTTCTTAAGTCAAAGGGATAAATGGAAGCAAAACTTGCGGTGTTTGTCGACACAAAAGAAATTAATAAAAACCAAACTATATGCAAATTCACTTGTTTCATTCTTCGATGAAAAGAATTTCTACCAGGTTCTAAGGAACTTCTAATAAAGCAATAAAATTCTTTTTTCTTTTCTTTTAGCAAGCTTGACACTCACAAAAACTAACAAAAACTATTGGATGCCCTAAAATTTTCACAAACTACCCTAATGCAATGAGTATATGCAAATGCAAAAAACTTAAGATTACTCTAAAACAAAGAATGAAAGCAAATTATTTATCACTTTTAATTAGCCACCTTAGATGTTTAGATAGAATATATGTTCCTAATGCTAATTTTCATCCAAACACTAAAACAAAACCTTAAGACAAACAGAATTCACTCTCATTCGCAAAAAGAAAACAAATCAAAACAAGGCAAAAGAAAGCAACAACCAAGTTTTTTTTTGGGAGAAGTTTTCTTTTTCACAAAAGAAAAAACATAACTTTTCAAAAGTGCTCCAAATACTATTGAAGACTTTAAGACTGAAAAATAGGCAACAAAAACACTTTGCAAGTTATCAACTCAATATGGGTGAAAACTCAACAAAATAGGTGTTTCAAGATGCCCTGAATGACCAAAAAGCAGCAAAAAGAGCTTGGTGACAATGATCAAAACACCAAGAAAGACAACTTTCAAAATCATTAATCAACAACTTTCAAAAAGTGAGAAAAGCACATGGCCGCAAGATGCAGTTTTGACACAAAGCAAGAAGATAAAAAAGATAAAGTTTGTCACAAAGATTGAAACCAGTCTTTCTACTTTGGAAGACTAGAATAGCCATGATTCTCAGAAAGAAATATCATGCACTTAAACACAAATGATGACACTTGCAACAAAACAAAACAAGACCAAAACTTTCCACCACAAGGGAGAATTCGAAACTGTAAACTTGCTGCAAAACCAAAGACTCACAACAAAAATTGACTGCTCAAGAAATACTCAGACCAGCAAATAAATCTTCTGAGACAGAAAGACTTGAAAAAATCTTGGAAAATTAGGGTATATATGACTGTGTCAATGCACATGTGTGTATACGTGATTCAACCCAAGGAAACCTGTGTATACGTGGGTTCATGTGGGGAAACTTGCGTACATACGCCACTATAACATGACAGAACTGCGTATATAATAGTTCACAAGAAAAAACAAAAATAGGTCTGAAGAAACTGCTCAGACTTAAAGTTTGAGTTCCTACAAGAACAGACAAATCAGTTACAGCAAGAAAACAAATAGCTGAGCCCTTATCGGCTTAAATTAACCCAAACTAGGAACAACAATACTATTGTCCCCAGCAGAGTCGTCAATTCTATTGAGGGACTAAGTCCCCTAGGGCCTTGGGTCAACACCCTAGCAAAGCGAGGGGTTATCTACAGTAAGAGGCAAGCATTTGACGCAGACATTATACTTAAATAAGCAAACTATGCAAAGAGAGGTGCACCTGGGGGTCCTTCGTTTAGGTAGATACAGCTAGGGTCCAAACCCTCTTGGAGTTCCTCTCAATCCTTGAACCTGTAAAACAACCAATTCAAAGAAGCATAGAAATATATGGAAAAAGTATCATATAGAAATCAACTTCATAACTTATTGAAAGATGGTTAATTATACATTGAAACAATTATTCATATGTAAACCATAACAATAACATCATATGCATAAAGAATATTGATTTTGGGAACAAGAAAAATATTTGTTTATTGCAGATAACTAAAACAAAGCAAGGAATGATATCACCTAAATCTTCCTCTTGTTGGCTCAAAGCAAAACCGTCCTCCGGGTCCGTCCATTCCCAAGTCTTCAAGAGGCTCCTTTCATGACTCACACAAGGATATCTCAACTAGTGAAATGACATCAAAACTCAAGGAAACAATGGTTTCCTGTGATGGGGGAAGTGCTGGAAGCAAAGGGATCTTCAGACTTGATAAGGGATAATCTTAGTAGAGTAATTCTCTCTCTTCTTTCCTCTCTCCTCCTTAAGGCCTTCCCATTTAAGCCTTTTTATACTTCTCTCAAAGTAGTTTTTTAGTTGGGAATTCATTGGGAACAATTGGGGCCACGGGCACTAATAGGTAATCAAAATCTAAAGCCCTTGATCTCCGCCAGAAATTAAGGATATTTAATTTTTTAAAGTTTTCTAAGACATATACAAGGGTTGGGTATACACTGACACCCGTACACATGCATTTAGCTCAGGGCAATGTCGCGTACAATGAATAAAACATTGTTTTCTAAGTATTTGGACCAAGTCTAGAAGGAGGGGTTGCCCTAAGCCATAAATGCAGCATCAAAAATATCAAGGGTGAGATTTGGAGCTATAACAACAATCTAACTCCAACATGCTGATAGGAATGTAGGGCTTCCCCTACAAGAGGGACGCTTCCAGTAACATTGGAATTAGAGGTGAAAAAGGTGAGTTGATCTATGGCCACAATCCTACCTTTATGAGGAAAGGTGATCATTCAGAAGTAAGTTCAGACAACTATAGCCATAGCATACACCCATGTGTGCCCCAGAAAAATATTATAATATGGGTTCTGTCAATAACTTCTACTTTAATAGAGATGGATTTGGATCCTAGTTCCACTTGGAGGGCATTTAGAATCCCACAAGGTTTATATTTCCTTCCATGAAAGGCTTTTAATGTGGTGGTTGATTGACTCAATTGGGTTGAGCCAATCACCTTCTAGCAAGACAAAGATGTGATGCAGGTTGAGACTCCCTCATCCACAATAGAACAATGAATGCTATTTCCATGGACAATGACCTAAATCATAAAAGTTAACTAGGTTAGAAGTCGAGGGGTATAGTTTTCATGAGAGAAAACCAATAGGTTGGAATCTGACAAATCCACACATCTGATAGCTGACAACGAGGCCTTATTTTGGGTGGGGCAGTTTTGCAACACATCAAGAGTTGACATAGATGATGGAGACTGAGCCAAGTCTTCAACTACATTGTAATTTTGAGTGGATCTCGAACAAGGGTTGAAATCAAACTTATGGATAACACCCTTCAGAGGCTTGATAGTAAATTTTGTAGGAACCAAAGGTGGAACAGCATTAGATGAAGGTGGTTTTGAACTTGCAGGTTGATCAATAGCCTGATCGTTCAGTGGATTCGCATTACCATATTCCTTGTTCCGAGTGGCCACCATGGCGTTAGATTTCATGTTTGATGAGGAAAGCATAAAAACTATGTTAGAGGAAGAAGAATCCCAAGAAACCATATGATTCTCCTAATTGGGAAATAGGTCGGTCAGAACAGTGGGAGAAGAGGATGATTTAAGAAATTGATTCACTTTAGCGCAGTGCGAATAATCATGTGTAAAGTGATCCTCGTTACAAATCAAGGATCAGTATTGATGCTTTCATTTCTCATCGGCAGATGAATTTGTTTGTTTATCCTGTGGTGAGGAATATTTCTTTTTCTTACCTTTACATTTCTTCTTTCTTCCAAGTTTTTGTTGATACTTGGCTTTAATAGATGAAATGATATTTATCTCGGAAGAAAAGGCCATAGGAGCATGGGATTGATGGTTTTGTGCAAGATCGGCGAGATCAATACCAGATGGTTTACTCAATCACTCTGAACCGACATAACCTATAATGCCATCGGCAACATGAGATTATTTACCAAGTGGAGGAGGAGAAATAGTGGAATGTCTTACAACATTTGGTATCTCATCATAAAGCATGTCTGATTGCATATATACCAGATCTAAATATTGAGCACAAGAAATAACTCTCTCTTTGGTCACTGACCCACCTTTGGTCACATCTTCTGTTATGGGAGCTAACAGATATTTGAAAAACCATTATGCTAACAACTAATAGGGAACATAAGTCTTCACCAACCGGTGATCGCATCTGAAAGGTGAATAGAGTCTGATTGTTTGAAGTTGGTCAATAGTTCTGTTCTAGTTTCTTATCTTATGGGTAACTAGAAATGTGTGAGGTTGGTTGTGGCTAAACTGCTCTAGGTAACTCAATATAACAATTAGCTTCGGTACTTGTAAGTTCTCATTGGAAAATACGGAGTCGAATGGAATCATCATTAAGGGAGTTTGATGAACACCCTAGATGATATGTCATAACATGCATCGATGGGTATTCTCTAGGATTCCCATTGAATTTTTGGATATAAAAAGGCAACTTAGTGGGAATAATTGGACACCATGGAGAATGAGAAATGGGGTCATTAGTAAGTCAAGTTAGATACGGTAATTCAAGTGTAGCCACAAAAGGCAACTGTCGATTAAAGTCTGGAGGCGGATGACCTGCATATGAAGGGATAGCCTGGGCAACAAACACTTGCATTCCTAGGTAAGGAGTTTCTTGATAATAAGGAACCTGGTTACCAAAATATGGAGGGTTCTGATAACCAACATATAAGTGAGTTTGTTGACCAGCCACAGGATGGTGATAAAGTTGCTATAATGGTTGGGCTTGGATTTGTTGTGCTTGAAAAGGCACTTGATCTGATCCATATTGTTGTCTAATAGGGGTTTGCATTGCCCCCTAGTATGAATTCAATTGGGACTTTGCCAAATCTTTGAAAAAATTGACCTACCAAAACTTGAGGAGTACCTTACACAAGTGATTGATAAGGTGAAGGACCTTGTACAATATGACCAATTGGGATCTGGGGGGAACCAGACACCATTGGAATAGGCTATAAAGGTTGGCTCACATGTATTTGAGCTTATTTTGGTGCAGACAGATAGGTAGGAATTTGTGATGAAGACTTTACAATTTGAGGATTCAGCATCGATCCCAAAAATAACCAGGTTGAATGGGTAAAGCAGGTTGCCAGAAACTGGTATAAATTCCACGATAATGGGGAATATAATGAGGTGGGTTACCATATTGAGGTATACCAACAACAAGTTTCCCCCCTGCCATAGGAGGAGGGTATGATGGAGGAAACTGCAATCTAGATGGATGGTACCCAACATAAGGATGCTTAGGCTATTGTGGATATCTTTCCCCACTGACATAAATCTAGCCTGATGCTCTGTTGTAGGTGTAGGTGGAGGGAGAGGAGCAGACTGTGTTGCATTGATAAGAGAAGTACGAGACATTATTCCTGAATTATATGACATGGGAGAGGACCAAGGACTAAAAGCCACACTAGAAAAGGTACCAGATAATGACTGATACCCAGGCAAGACAGACAGGGCACCATACAAATTTGTTTCTACTGATGTCACAAACATAGATGAGGAAGCGACACTTAATGTCTCAACCATAGTGGTGGACACGAGCTAGGAGTTTGAATCATTTCTAGTCATGGTTATGTTGTAGTACTCAACAACCCCCATTATCCTTAGACTTAGAATAAGAAATAATGGGAACCCTTTAAATTTTAGAAAGTCTTTTCTTGTTTTAAGAAAATAGGACTAGTTTTAGATTTTTAGCTTTTAAATAAAATATTTTAAATAGGTATATTTCTAAAATACAACCATTTTGAGGCTTAGGAACCTTTCCTTATTTTTTAAGAAAATAATATGAAAATCTAAGAAATCCCCCTAAATTATATTTTAATAAAAAAAACTTTAAAAACATCACCAAAAGTTTCTAAATGTTGTTTGAATAAATAAGTGGAAATATCATAAATTTTGGTCCCTCTAAAAACTACACGTAAGTACTTATCAACTTATCAGCACCGACAATTTGAAAGGGAGTACCAATAGCGACATCATCGATAGAAATATCATCGATCACAAAGTACTGATTGTGAAATGCCGATTGTAAGAAGTCAATTGTGATATCGCAGTCTCTCACTTATTGATATTGTGTTCTGTCAACTTAAAAATGTCGATACCACATTTTGTCAACTCCTAAAGTTTCGATATCACATGTTCTACATCCCCATTTGCGACCATATCAATGTAATATCAGAAAATAGCATATCGCAAAGTCATGTTCATACCATCTAATAACAAAACATCGATAAAGCAAATCTCCGATATAATGACAAGTGTTAGTATCACATGAACAAATGTTCAAAAATTAAATTTCCACTCCATTTGTTTATAGTTTCAATGTTTTAAATGATTTGCAATGGTTTTGATATAATGTAGAAGGATTTTTCATTAAAACTTGCATTCAATTGATAAGACTCTTTACATTTACGAGTTCTTGTCGCTCATCCTGGTTTGCTTCTTAAATAGGTGAATTCCGATAAACAACAGTTAAAGGAAATATCAAGGATAATCAAAGAGAAGAGAAAGTCTTTAGTTCAACATCAAAAAGTATTGCCTCATAAAGAAGTTCATGAGATGGAAAATTTGTTTACAGATACTACATGCACTCCAAATGCAGGGTCCTCCTCCTGGGAGGTCATATACAAATTGTTCAAGGATGAAATACCAAGGGTAATTGAGAAAAATAGTGCTACTACTGAAGCTCCCTCTCTGGATGTTAGTGATGCATGGAATGATGTAACTAATTTGTTTACATAGAACTGTTGCCTGTCCTAAAATTCTACCATATACAAACATGGTAAAATGGGTCATTTATAACTTGGATATTACAGACTAAGGTTTTATAAAACCCAAGAATACAATCATTAGATCGTTCAAGGTAGAGGATTTAAGAAAAATGTATCATGTACCTCCACCACATAATAGGTATTATACTCAATTTGTCCAGAAGTTCATGCAGGAGAATCTGAACCTAGAATATCTTATCAGAGAGTGGAGGAGGGACACAAGCAAACAAAAATGAGAGCCAGGGGTATGTATTCATTACTCTCTATTGTTGGTCCTTCCTCTCATATTGTTTTTGTGATGTGTCATCTCTATGGTTACCCAAATACACAAAAATTCTCATAAGAATGGCTTTTGATGGCTATATCATGGATTGGGAAAATATTTTATCCAATAATTTAACTACTCAAATCGACAATTATAGATAGAAGCACAATGTTATTGAGAGAACTTATCCCCCTTTCTTTATGAGCGTCTATATCATGGACACTATTTACTTTTCTTATTATTTTCCATCTATAGAATGGAGGTGGACAATTCAATACCCTACCCCTATTTTTGTTTACCTTGATATCCAGTGGGAAATGAAGTATCATCCTCATTTTTATAAAATTTGTCATGAAATTATCTTGCCCATCCGCCAAGAAGTCTTTGGTAGAAAAGCACCTAGACTCTCCACTAAAGTTAATAAGGACTTAAAGCCATTACGAAAGTGGTTTGGGGAAGAAAACATTACTTATATTCGAGTTTTTGGAAACCTTGCCCATCCTCATGTTTTTCCTCTTTTTGTTCCGGATAAGTTAATGACCAAGTAAATTGCCTACCAAACAGTTGGTAATGATTTGATTAAAGTACTCAAGGATTCCAAGAAAACTATTTGGCCTCCCTTTATTATCCCTTGTGGTACCTATACATTGGAAAATTTCAAGCATTCTCAGCCTAAAATTGAACAAATCAAAGCCTTTAGTTTTCCAAAAATTCCAAATAGACAATATGATCCCAATGGTGTTACGAAAGATGTCACAACAGAGGCTTGTATCAGGTAGTTTTCAAGTGAGCCTAATGAATTCGATGATTTATTTGAGATGGTTCCAAAATATTCAATGGTTGAAATTTTAGTAGCAAAACACCTAAATGCTAAAGAATTGATTAAGTTTAATCAATATCAAGAGCGGAGAATAGCCCATCTGCCAAAAAATTTGTTAATATAGTCTCAACAGAAGCCTGAAGTTTCAAATACATCATCCTCCTCTTCAAAGAATCCAATTATTTCCAAAGTTTTATAGATATCCACTGCAGTTGTTGAGGAAACGATGAAAATAAAAGAAGAGAATAAGTTGGATGAAGTATGGGAGGAATTCAATCGTGTTTTATCTATTGAAGAAACTCAGGATGTAAATACAATAGTCAACAAAGAAACAGAGCAAGTCAGAGAACTTGAAGGGAAAACCTCGTTCACTACTGAGGTTCTCGAGAATACTATTTTTCCTAACACTCCAAAAAAAAATAAGGTTGATAAGGTTATCAATAAAGCAAATTTTGTTGAGGATATGGAAATTATCCCGGAATTTCCCACATCGGAAATAGTCCTAAAGATTGAAGAAATTCCTCCTCTACATGTATTCTACAATCCAAAACATAAATCAGTAATGAACAGGTCAAGAAAGAAGAGAAATATAGAACAAGTAAAAGTATCATTTTTAGACGTGACTCCTTTTCAAGTTCTCTGGAAAGGAGCCCAAACAACTCCTAATGAAGAATTAAACAAGCTTTCATAGTTTGCAAGAGATTGTGCTAGTTCTACGATTAACAAAGCAACAGAAATACAACTACTTATGAAGGAAAAAGACTAGAGTATTATTCAATTAGAGAAAGATTTCCATAATGAAAGATAAATTATTGAGAAAAATTTAACGGCTTAAAGTTACAGTTTGAATTTGAAATCAAAGATAAAGATGCACAGGTACACAACTGAAACAAAATATTAACCAATTGAAGGATAATCCAGAAATAAATGAAGTCCGAAAAGAAGCAGGAGAACTGGATACAGTCCTCACTAATCAACAAGTTTCCTTTTGTTAGAAATTAAATTTAATTCATGATTTGTGTAAAACTAGTGATTAGTTAACCAGTTGTCCAATATGTGGAACTTTCAGGAAAAAATTGAATAGAAAATATCTGAGCATATATATTGGTAAGACAATGTTGAAGGAATATCAGTTGATCTTCCTTGAATCGAATAATCTCAAAAGTATATTGTTTTCGGTGAGTGGGAAATCAAAATGAAACAAGCAGAAATGGTTATTATCAAAGCCATAAATGATTCTTCAAACTTCACCAAATATATCAGCGATAGCTTATGGCATGCCAATCTAATATAGGAATGCCCAAAGGAAAATTTTCCAAATGTAAAAAATCTGAAGCAGTCATGGCAAGAAGTGTCCAACAAGAGGGTTGAATATATCCAAAGTTTATGAAAAGTGAACCTTGAAAGGTTATTGACATTTCTTAGTGAAACCACATAGCTAGTGGCTAGTGTTGAGTTGTCTCTCTAATGCAATAGCTCAACTCCTTCCAGTCCTCAGCGATGCAATATTCACGGGGCAAATGCACATGCAGCCAATTCATCCCCCATAACTGAAGCCAGTGATAGACATATGTGGACTCAGAGAACGATTGAAGAATCAACCTAGATCACAGTCATGAATTTATTGTTGCAATAGATCTCTATGTATAGCTTTACTTTATTTTTAGCTTAATTTGCTAAAGTTTTTATGAAGACTTTTATTTAGTTTACTATTTTTGTAATCTTAATAGGCTATTTAAACCCCTTTCATGCATTTAGAAAGGGGTTCTGAATTTTTGAAACACAACTTTGAACTTGCACTCTTGTTTAAATCCAAAATTATCCTATTGAGAAGCAGAACTAGAAGCTATATTTTTATGAGAAGAGTAATGATGTATTGGGTACTACTATCTTTATATTACTGCTATGTTTCATTGAAACAGACAGTGAATTTATTATAAGTTGTTTAACTGTATAAATGCTTTGAAACGAGTCATACACTGTCACTATTGATGTGTAGGCTTATATCATTTATGACTTTATATGAGATAATGAATTGTTATATGTCATGAATTTTTAATCAACTAAATTAATTAACGATTTAATTAATTTTTCTTATCTTATTTCTTTTCCTTTCATGATGTGTTTAATGATCTATATTGTTTCATTCTTTGTGAAATCTTTCTATGAATCACATATAAAGAGATATTATTCTTGGGAGGTAAGTAGGATAAATTTTGCTTAGTAATATGATCTCTATCTCTTAAATCATTCCATTAGTCTCATTTTGTTTCTATTATATCTCCTTAAACAGGAAACTAGTCCCTTTATCCCTAGTCGGACCAACCATTTCCAATAGAAAAGGAGTTGCCTTAAGTTCTCGACTGGGTGGTATTCCCCGATGTTGAGGCAAAGATTTTCTAGCCTTCAACATGTTAACAATCCCAATGAATATTTTCATGGGAAATCCCAAAGAATCAGGTAAATGAGATTATGTCAAAGGTTGAAGAGATAGAAGAGGATTTGTTTGGTAGAAATAAACTCCTTCCCAATGAACGAGAGTAGAAGGATGAGGTTCTTCTTGAGGAATATCTTCAATACCCACAAGTCCATATGGAGGAGGTTCCCCATTAGGCCCAATATATATTGGTTTTGTATGAGAGAAAGGAAGAGAAGAGGAAGGTCCCAAAGAAGCAGGTGAAGATGGTTAATGTTCCTTAGGTTCAACAACCTTAAGAAACAATGTTTCTGACTCAAGGAGATCAGACTCAATGACCTCAGGTAACAAAGTTTTAGGGACTTTTGTTTCAATTGTGTTAGTTTCACCAACAAGAATAGATGTAGTCTTAGATTTAGAACTCAAAAGGATAGACAATTTTCACTGATCAATATCAGGAGGGCCAGAAGTGGTTCATAATGTTCCTAATTTAGTAGTTTGTGTTTTCTTATGCTTTATATGATGGTTAAAAGTAGCCTCTGGATGAAGAGGAGGTTTATTTTTCATTCTATGTGAACGATGGGGAGGAGCATTTTTGTTCTTCCACGTTGGATAATAAATTTTATTAACACAACAAGAAATAAATCAAAAAGAGTGTAATCGAGGCATAAAGGAATACCAAACAACTGTGAATTGCAATATACACCTAAGCGAACCAAGGACTTAATTTATGAAAACTATTCTCCCTCAATGTTGTGTCCAGTGTATCATAGCATACAAGGTAGTAAAATCAGTTATCTATGGATGGATAGCAACCTATTGGGAACTCCCATTATGTGACAGTACGTGGCAGTGCAGTCCATAGTGGTGTTGTCTAATGCGTAACTATTTTATGAGAGCATTCCCATATACTTTACATGCATGGAGCACCAGCAATATACCCAAAGGTATGATGAGCCTCACAATTGGGTAACTATATGGACCTTAATACACCTCCAAGCTTATTTAAATCAATTCTTCTCATAATTCCTTACATATTTTGATTATATTTTGCTTAATGAGATGAGTTAAAGTGAGATGTGATGCCTAGTGGACTAATGTGCAATGATTGCAATTTTTTGAGAGAAAATCATGGAAATTGTGGCTAATTAAGGGAAAAACCTCAAATGAGACAAGGAGAAGAGATTGTAGGAGATAGATCTTCCTCATTTACTACTCACTCATTTGAATATTCCTTCATCAAATCACACTAGCTCGGAGTTGCAAGCAACCGAGTCATGAAGATCAAAAGGCAGTCGAGCTAGTGACAATTAGAGAGTTAGTTCATCTTGAGTTTGGAAGTTGAGCCTCCCTAGATTTAAGGAATCCATTAGAGACTTTAGTTTTATAAATAAAGAGGCCTAGAGCCTCATTAGGATTCAAATTTTTGATGTAAAAGCACTAAGCATTTTTCGAGTTCAAAACTTGTGGAAGACATTGTTATGTAATTTTCTGATATGATAATGAGAATGAGCATTTCCTTCATTGAGCACTGAGTTGACTCAAAGGGATGAATCTCTTAGGTTGGGGCCAAAACCTAGCAGCAAAGTCTCCTCTTCTTGTATTTGTATGCTTAGTTGATTTCATAGATTAATAGTGGAATCATCTTTAGCATTAATTCATTGCAAGTAGTTGTGGATTTGATTAGTTTTCTTCCATTTGTGCATTGCTTTAGTAGTATCTTAGGAAGATAAAGGAATAGCAAAAAGTTGCTAGTAGGTGGATTTGGCCTCACTCCTCCCTTCAAGGACCATGGTTTGAGGAAAGAACTCCTATGCAGCCCCAAAAAGACAGAATTCTAATTTCTCATGGAATTTAGGGTTTTCTGTTATTTAGGCCAGCATTTTACTAGTTTTCAATAATAGGATTTAATTGTCATTTCTGATGTCTTCAAACTTGTGTTAGATATCACAAATATTTCACACTATTCTGCAAGTTTTCCCATGCATGAAATAGGCTTCTAGCTCATGAAATTTTGTTTTCCTTAGTCAATTGAAAATCTTTCTTATTTGACAAGATTTATGGATAAATGTTAGTGAATGTTGCAGTGCAGGATTTTTAGTAGTACATAGAGATTTCATGATGAGAAACCCCATGCTAACCTTATCCATCATTCGTTATCAATTTTTCCACTAAATCCCTCACCAAATTCACCATTCCTTAATAATATGCCTCCAAGCTTGTTGAGCAAATCCAACCATCTCACAAACTTTGTTTTGAGCTCTGAAGGAGTCCTAGCCACTCCCTTTCCTCATTTGATCCACCATTCACCTTCCCTCATCCCTACACCAAATCCAACCTCTTGTTCTCGGCGAGAACCTGTAGGAATACAGGGGATCTTGTAGGAGCATTAGGACATCCTGTAGGAGGCATTAGGACATCCTGTAGGTCAACCTATAGTTTCTTTTTTTGAGGCTGAATTGTGAGAAAAACATCTAGGAAGATAGGAGAAGAGTCCTACTTGCCTCCCAAGCCATTTGACCATTCACCATCATCTCTAATCCACTTACCACATCACCAAGAGAAGTTAGAATTCACATTTTCACACAAAAAAAAGACAAAAAGGAAAAAGAATCATTGCGTTCATTCACATGCACAGCAATTGAATGTTTGAATGTTTCAAATATCATGCCTGGACAATAGGATCACACACATGTTAAATTAGCATTATTTTGAAGCAAAGCCTCTTAGTAGTTAGTTAGATGAATGGTGTGTTTAAGCATTTGATTTCTGCATTTTCCTTACTAGAGTAGACAAGATTTCATTTAGTGTAAGTTTCCTTTTTTTCTCATTGGTAATCAAGCTTCTTCTGAATCAACAAAAGGTTGGTTTCAGAAACCATAAGTGGCCTATCACCATATTAGTAGTGACAAAGAGGAGACCCATTTCATCTACTTGTGTATACAGCACTGTCACGTCCAAGTTTGTATGAACCCTAGTGTGATAAAGCAAAGTTGGGGCCCCACGAGTTGCAAAATTCTTGCTGCAATACTGGTGCTCATCACTTTTTGGCACCATTGTCGGGGAGGTGTCTGAGTAAGATGTGGTTTCTCCTCTCTTTCTTCCATTTCTTATCTCTGACATTCTACTATTAGTTTCATTTCTACAAAATTAATTGTAAGTTATTTTACCTTCTTTTCCATTATGCAAGTGATATTTCATTCAAGTAGTTAGTTTTCATCCAGTTTGTGATTTCAATTCTGGAATTAGTCTCAAATCTTGAAAAAAAAACACAAAATAAAAACACTTATTTCATGCCTTGTAGGAATAGGGATAACTTAGGAAAATCTCTACCAAATACCCCCACCACTTCAAACCACAAACCTTCCCTCTTCTTCGATGGCTGTGAATTGGAGGACCCCTTGGGCGAACAACCAAAGATTTTTGAAGAGCCTACAAGGGGAGAAGAACAAGGAGAACCCATTCCATCTGACCTAATGGCTGAAAATAGAAATGAAATAAGAGATAGAGAAATAATGGAGGGTTCCTTTCCCATCATAGAAACTAATGGAGACACCAATATGAAAAACATAAGCCCCTCTGCTCTTCCTCATTTCCATGGCCTAACCTCAGAAGATCTAGACACTTCCTTGTTTGAGTTTGTTGTCATATGAAGAACTTATAATTACACCACTAATGAGAAAAAGTTGAAACTATTCCCATCCACTCTCAACGATGCAGTTATGCTTTGGTTCATGGATTTACCTGGGGATAACATCACAACCTAGGCTCAGATGCAACAAGCCTTCAACAACAAGTATCGACACTACTGCAGGTCCAAAGACACTAAAGAAGAAATATTTAGGATGATCTTAGGGCATGATGAATCCCTAGAGGATTATGAAGAAAGATTCCAACTTAGCTACAAAAGGGCCAGGTGCACACTTGATCCTGAGTCACTGAAGTTAGTCCTACTCTGAGGGGTAAGGGAAGATCTTCTTGATACCTTAAACCTACTAGCAGGAGGGGAAATCTACCAGCTACCCTATGAAGATATCAAGACTATCTTTAGGAAACATTCTAGGGCAGCTAGGAAAAAGGGTATGGGTAGTCAACCAATGGCTAGCCCATCCTTTTACAACACATCCATAAAAGGTGAAATTGGAAACATGCTAGAAGATTTCAAGAGTGAAATGTTGCAAAACCTTGCCCTGCAGATGGACACTATGCACATCAAGAGAAAGCAGAAGGAAGCAGAAAGAGCATTAGCCATTTTCTACCCTAGATGCACAAGGAGGCACCCTAGCAATGGATGTCCATTAAATCTGCTTGAAATCTGCTTGGCCTATGAAGAAAACCACTCCAAAGACAAGTGCCCTTCTCTATCTGGACTAAAAGTTATGTATCATGGAACTGAAGGGGTGATTGAACAGCTCTGCTACATAAATCAAAGGAGACCTCATGGGCCTCACCCATACCAACAAGGCATGCAAGGGTCATCCCATGCATATTACAACCCTAACCAGAACACATTCATTCCTTCTTGGGGCCCCCCTACTCATCCCTCCTGGTGTACACCTCCTCCTTGTTATTTTGCACCTAAATACCATTCCCAGCTGACTAGCCAGCCATTTCAACCATATACTTCACCACAACCTCAGTAGAATGCACCACCTCGAGGGTGGAGGCCCCCATACAACAATGCTCCAACTTTATTTCCTTCACCTCCTACTCAACCACAACTTTTACACCCCACTCCACCTAAAGAACCGCAAATGCCTGCTCAGCCAAATCTGAACCTCAACAATAGATAGGCACAACAAGTGTATAGTGGAGAGACATGTTACCCTGCTTATGTTGTCGAGATTCAGGAAATCAACCTGAGATCTGAAAGAGTACTCCCGGACAACCAACCTCCCCCTCCACCTAGGGAGAGTGAGGATGAAAGAGAGGAAAGCATGCCTAGAGTGAATCCACCACCCTTTCCTAAGAGATTAACTCATACAGTCTAGCCTACCATAGAAGAGAATGGACTTCTAGGTGAATTGAAAAATATATGTCTCAAAATTCCTTGTCTCCAAGCCATCAAGGATGTACCTATTTACAACAAGTTCATTAAAGAGAATTTTTTCAAACATCGAGGGAGGAGAAAAAGAGACACCCCTACCGTTAATGTCATTAGACAACTGTCAGACTTAATGCTGGGGCAAGTTATTTGCCTAAAGTATTTGGACCCTGGAAGCCTTGTAGTAGATGTACACACCAATGGCACCATTGCCCCACACACTTTTATTGATCTTGGGGCTACCATTAACGTAATGACTAAGGACACCATGCTCAAGCTCAATCTCTGGGGTTCATTAAGAAAGACCACAATAGTCTTGCAACTTGCAGACCATTCCACAGTAACCCCTGAGGGGATTGTTGAGGATGTGATGGTCTTCATTGACTCTTAGGAGTACCATGTAGACTTCCTAGTTCTCCAGCCTAAGGCCAAGCGTACTAGTTATCCTCTCATACTTGGGAGAGCTTGGATAGCCACTGTCGATGCCTACATCAACTACAGGCTAGAAATATGACTATCCATAATGGGCCTCTGTCTAAGTAGTTAGTCTTGTATCCTCCTACTCAGCCATCTCTAGAACATGACTTACCTTTATGGCTAGAAGAGGAGGAGTAAGATGAAATCTTCTCATCCCAACTCTATACCTTAGAAACAGCCATGGGATGGTGACAACTGGATGAGGATGATTTGATTGAGCACATACTCCAAAGTCAATTTCCCAACACCTTGTCCTTAGAGGAAGTAGTAAAGAAAACCAAGAGCAACCATCAGATTGATCTATGCTTAGTTGATTCAAACCCTGCCTGTGTCAAAACCATATAATTTGGCCCTGAAAGAACATTGAAAATTAACCCCCCTTTCTATACACTAAGAACAAAAAGTGTGCAACATGCTAGGGGAGCATCTCGATGCCTTTGCTTGGAGTTACATGGAAATGAAGGGAGTGCACACTTCGGTGTGTAATCACCACGTTTATATCAAATAAGGTTGCAAACCAGCCTGAAAACCTCAAAGGAGAATGAATCCATCTCTTGGGGATATAGTCAAAGAAGAACTACAAAAGTTGTTAGACGTAGGATTCATTTACCCTATCACGACCAGTGAGTGGGTTTCTCCTTTGGTGTTGGTTCCAAAGAAAAATGGAAAGTGGAGGATTTGTGTCAATTACAGAGAGTTAAACAAAGCAACAAAGAAGGACCATTTCCCTCTACCTTTCATTGACCAAGTGCTAGATGGCCTGGCAAGGAAAAAGTTTTTCTCTTTCCTAGATGGGTTCAACAGGTGCAATCAAATCCAGATTAGCCCAGAAGACCACGATAAAAACACCTTCACATGTGCTTGGGGTACTTTCACTTTCAGGTTCCTTCCTTTTGGCCTATTCAATTCCCCTACCACTTTCGAGAGGGTAGTCCTGAGTATCTTTGTTGATCTAGTCCATGAAGTAGTAGAAAATTATATGGATGATTTTACACCCTACGAGTGTGATTTCCAGGAGGCTCTGTCCAACTTGGGTAAGGTGTTGAACAAATGCATTGAAATGAACATGTCCCTTAGTCTTGAAAAATGTGATTTCTTTATGACTACAAGGACTGTTCTAGGTCATTCAATATCCCAGAAAGAGCTGCAACTGGACCCAAATAAGATAGCCATCATCCAGACGGTCCCACCTCCAAAAAAATAGAGGGATGTCAGAAGTTTTCTAGGTTTAGCTAGATTCTATGGGAGATTTATAAAAGACTTGAGCAAGTTATCTTCTCCTTTATTTGAGTCATTGACCAAAGACTATGAATTTTTATGGTCAAAAAGTTGTCAAGAGGCCCTAGACACCCTAAAGGACAAGTTGACCACTGCACCTATTCAGCAAGGCCCAAATTGGGCCCTTCCTTTCCATATCCATGTTGATGCCTTAAAAAAACACATATGAGCATATCTAGGCTAGATAGATGACAAGTTACCTTATGCCATTTATTTCATTAGTAAGAATCTGTCAAAGGTTGAACTAAACTACACAGTGACTTAAAAGGAGCTCCTAGCTATTGTGCATTCATTGAAAAAATTTAGGCATTACATTACAGGTTACCAAACATTTGTACATATTCACCATGATGCAATTAAATAATTTATGAATAAACCTGATGTGAATGCCCAAATTATTAGATGATTACTTTTATTACAACAGTTTGATCTAACTATTATTGATAATCGTGGCAAGGAGAATGTTGTTGCATATTTTTTATCCAGATTATATTTTCCTATAGGGGAGGAAGGAATGGTTGATTATCAGTTACCGGATGAACACTTGTTTTCCATTTCAGTTCTCTCTCAATGGCTTACTGACATAGAAAACTATTTGGTGTCTCCATAGTTTCCACCAAACTTGTCCTCCAAAGAGAAAAGAAAGATTGTGAGGAAGAGCACCTCATTCACTTGGATTGGGGGCAACCTCTTCAAACTGGGCCCAAATAAAATTCTGAGAAGATGTGTTAAGGAGGAGGAAATCTTTGACATGCTTCTGACTTGTCATGATGGGTCATGTGGAGGTCACTTTGCAACCAAGAGGACAACATTCAAGATCCTACAAGCTGGTTATTATTGGCCCACTCTTCATGAGGATGTGAGGAGGTATATTAGTTAGTGTGGTCATGTTAAAGGATGGGAATACCTACCCATAAGGATGAAATTCCTCTATAACCTCAAGTGACTTTTGAGCCATTTGACAAGTGGGGCATGGATTTCATTAGACCCATTGACCCTCCATCCAAGAAAAATCAGTACATCATTGTGTGCACTAACTATTGAACCAAGTGGGCTGAAGCCAAGGCCATCAAAGCAGAAGCAGAGGAGAAATTGATTGAGCCTTGAGGGAAAATGTATTTTATAAGTTTGGGTACCCTAGAGAATTGGTCACTGATCAAGGTAGCCAATTTACATCTCAGATGATTGAAAATTTGTTAAGTCAGCACAAGATCAATCATAGAACATCCACTCCTTACCACCCAGAAGCTAATGGGCAAGTGGAGGTGATCAACAGAATGATGGAGGGCATTCTGACCAAAGTGATTAAAAACACCAGAAAGTAATGGGCAGATAGATTAGTTGAGTCCACTTGCGGCTACAATACCACCTGGAAGACCACCATTGGATTCACTCCTTATGAGTTGGTATATGGGAAGAAGGCCCTGTTCCCCATTGAATTTGAGTACAACACATTAAGAATGGCAGAAAAACTAGATCTAGATCTCACCAGGGCGTAGCAAGAGAGATTTCTCTAGCTGAATGGGTTAGATGACTTTAGAATGCAAGCCCTTCTACACATAGAGGTGACTCAAGTTTCAAGGAAGATCCAGCATGGAAATAAAATAAAGGACAAACAATTTCGAGAAGGTGATTGGGCTTTGTTGTTTGATTCTAGATACAGGGATTTTAAAGGAAAGTTAAGGACTAGATGGTTAGGGCCTTATGTCATAGAAAAATGTCATGATAGTGGTTCAGCGCATATGAGAACCATTGATGCAGAGGCTATTCCTTTACTTGTCAATGGGCACAGATTGGAGGTCTACAAGAATCCCTTGTCAAAGAAAGAATTCATTAATGGAATCAACAAGACAGTGATGGTAGTGAAGCAAGTCTCAGCTTCTACCCCATCAGGTCACTGAAAATAACAGGAAAAAATAAAAAAATAATCAAGAGACTCAAATGAATATCTCCATGAGGCACCTAAGTCCCATGGTTAGGTTGAAAACCTCATGAGGCGGCCCAATGGTGTAAAAAAATAGGAATAGTTAAAAAGATCTCTGGTTGAAAACCTCCTTTGAGGTAGCCAGGGCAAGAAGATAGGATGAAAACATCTTGGAGGTAGACTAGTTATTTAAAAAAAGAAAGATATATAAAAAAATAAAAACTTTGAAAATGTTGTTTGCATGTTAGTGGGAGGAGGATCAGAGCAATAAGAGAGGAGAAAAAGGACCTATATAGTTCATTTTTACATACCTCCATTCCATATTCTTCATCATCCCATCATTCCCTCCATTTGTGAACTCATCTAGCTCAGTTTACACGGGTTCTGTGTTTTTTATAGGATTCCATGTAAACCTATAGGATTTCCAGAAAACCTACAGGATGATCCTGTAGGAATTACAATGGTTTGGGAATCACAAGGAAAGTGACCCTAGAGCAAAGGGGATGACCTGCCTATCTCAAAAAAAAAAACTTACTTCACCATCTCATCACAATGCCTCTCACCACCATTATTACCCTTGCATTCATCCAATAAGTCAGTTTAAAAAATATTACAGTTTTCAGATATAAGAAAAAACAAAAACCAAAAAACAGAAAAAACAAAATAAAAGAGGATGAGAACAGAGGACAAGGGGACAATACCTGAAGGCTATACCTCTCACCTACCAATCACTAGACCCTTTCTCTACCCATGAAAATAATCCTCATGCTCCAAAAGTGAAGGAAAGAATAAAAATTTAGGGGAGATTCAACTATAGGACATCCTGTAGGTTTCCTATAGGAAATCCTGTAGCATCCTATCCCACAAAACAAAATCTCATAGGTTGCATTCATCTCCACCATGGAGATCCCAATGTGAAGGAAGCTCCTAGAGGGCTTAACGACAGCATTCGGATCATCAAAATCACCTTCCAATACCTGCACCTCAAATAAAAAACATCTAAGGAGGCCAATCTAAAAAAAAACATATGCAGAAAATACATAGTAGGGACATCATTCTCCAACAAGCAGCATCATCAAGGCATCTTACCACAGGTATGTCATCTCACTTAAACTCTCTCATTAGCATAATATGATCAAAAGTGTAGGATTGTGTAAGAGTTGGTTTTATAAGAAAAGGTGGCCAGTTAACTTGGCCACCTTCGGCCAGTCAACAAGGAGAATACAGTTAGTTCACTACACACGTGGCAGCAGTCAAATTAGGAGAAAGAGGAGATGAGGCCAAAAATGGGTAAGTTACGGATGACTAAAGTGGGAGATGATTATGAGGTAAGGAGAAATGATGAAGTGGTAGTGGGACCAACAGTCCAAAAGTGGGTTCTCACACTTTGGTTGCCAGCACACCATCCCACACAATCACCCATATGAGAAAATAAAACATTGATTCCCATGCATAGTAGGCATTCGCAATCTCGAGGATACATCGAAGCAACATTTCTCTTGGCTCTTGAAGTAGTCTATACAGGAAAGATAGTGAGTATTTTTTTAGTGCAGGAGCACCTACAGGATCCTACAAGAAAACCTACAGGAGAAGTTACAGGATATAGATCAGCCATCTACACGATTGGTAGTGGGCATTTAGAGATGAAAAATCAAATATTCGATTCATGAACTAGTAACCAGGACGTAGGAGCTATACCTTCCCACACTTTCCAAGTTAAAAAATATAGAAAAACCTTTTATTTTGTTAAGGAGATTGTAGTTTAGGGGAATTGTATACAGAATTGTCATTTAAAATCTCTCACCCATTAGAATTTTGAGTTAGACCCCTGTAAGCTTCCACAATCATCAAAGGAGAAATGATAGGGGGATTTAACAAGAGGGAACCCACAAACACAATGAGAATTCACCAGCACCCTCTTGTACTAGAGATCTTCACAAGGCACAATTTGATGGGTTTGTTTGAAAAAATGAGGGGATATGATGATGAGGTGGCCAGAGACTTTTCTCTCTCACTCATACCACTAACTAGGACCCATGCCATTGTTGTGGTGAAAGGACTCTTAGTAGAAATCACCCCTGAAGTCATAGGCATAATCACCACACTTCCTTTAGGGTTGCCTTGGAGAAAGGAAGATAAGGGTAACAACCAAATTGCAAAGAAGAAATTATTTTTGAAAGGAGATGAGGCAATGGAATACAAAAATGGGGTCATAAGAGAAAGCCTTCCATACCCCTGGAATGAAATTAGCTACCGCCTCATTAAATATATATCATGTGAGGGGAGATAAGTGTGGTATATGGATACCATTTCAGGCTTCTCCAAGAACTGAGGTTTGGAGCAGACACACCTCCTCAAAACAGACTAAGCATATCCTACTTTCTTCTTCAATCAGTGATAGATATGAGCATCAAGGTGTAGGAAGGAAACATATCAATAGCTAGCCCATCATGGGTTAATAACACTTATCCTAGAAGATGCCCTCCAAAACCTACGACTCCATATTACATGGACAACTTTCAGAGACATGTAGATAGAGGGAGAAATAAAAGCTCCTGAATATGAAAAAAGCCCCACTGCTAGTGATATGGATGAAGAGGAAACAAAGGAGGAAGAAAAGGAGGAAAGTGATGAATAGACAAAAGAAGATGCAAAAGAAAAAACCGATGAACAGAGGAACTGGAGGGAGAAGAAGAAGAGAAATACAAGGAGGAGAAGGAGAATGGAAAATATGAAATAAAGGGCAAGGAAGAATAGAGGTCTACATTTCAAGGCAAAATGGGGGAAGAATCACCAATGGTATCTCCAAAACCCATTGAGAAAGAGGCAACATCTGCTCTTGTTGGCCTAAGTACACCTATCAAGAAAAAATGGAAGAGACAGAGACAAACCCCATTATACTTTAGGACAAGGAAAAGTACAAGAATCATGAAATGAAAACCTCAAACACCCACCAAAGTTCCTATTTTCATTGAAGGATTACCAAAGCAGCAAGAAAAGATAGCTCCTCTTATGAAAAATCAAGGAGAAGGATCATTAGGACAAGCCTTTCCCAAATCTCCCATCACTTATGTTAGGAGGCATGTCACTAGGTTTTCCTCATCCAAAGGAAAAGGTCCCCTACAGGAGACACAGACGGACCTACAACAAGTAGAGGCCATCCTACAAGAAACTCTGCTAAAACTACAAGACACACAGAAAATGGACCAAGAAGGGATCATTCAACAAGAAACAAAGAAGGAAGATCCAGAACTGATGGAACCTAGTCCTCAACCCAACCTTGAATTTTAGTACAATTTCATTGAAGGGGCTAGGGTCATTCCACAAAAATTTTCCATCCCCTTATTCTTTGAGCTTGAAAAGGAGAGGGCAAGAATGCATCGGTCGATGCAAATTTCCAAATCTAGAGGAGTGGAGGATATAGGCCACATGGAGGAGAAAGTAGAGGAAATGGGTAGAGAACTGGGCAGCATAAGCGACAGAGATGCAATGATGAAAGCTCATTTTGAAACATAGAATGCATGGCTAAGGGGACAGTTACAAGAGAGAGAAAGTCAATTGGCATCCATGGCCAATTTATCCTTAGAGGAAATCCTGTGCAGGATGCTAGCAAAGTCCTATGCATCGTATCTTAAGGAACAGTGGTTGCAGTTCCAAATTAAGGCTTTGGCTTAGAGAGGCACTATGCCCTTCCAATATTATAGACAATTCATTGATCTCTGTGGTTAAATCACCTTGGAGGATAGAGCTAAAATGTCTTATCTACACAGCTTGGCCTTGGCACATCTGAATGTGTGGGACCCAAATTCAAAAATAGGGGACTTGCAATTGATGGCCTTGGCATCATGGATGAATCATGAGGAGGCAAGAGTTGTAGAGATGAAGAAATTAATGGAAAGAGAAGAGACAAAACCCCCCATGATGAGAGCTGAGCAATCAAATCCAATGGTTGTCATCAACACCCACAACCTGATTGCAAATGACCCTAAAATTTCACCTAGATACTTTGATGCCCAAGAGCATGCAGTCACACATTTTGAAGACATGTTCAGGTTGTTATGGGATGACAACATGCAAGCTTGCCAAAGGAGATGGAACACTTTTCCCTACAGCCAAAAAATCAGAGAGTACCATTCTACTCAAAGAATGAGAGAGGCACTAAATAGAACACCCATGTACAAAAAAGTTCTCTAAAGACTTAAAGTCAATTGGAATTGCTTGAGACTTAGTCCACCACTTATCTTAGGAATTTTGGAAGGAAGGAAGGAAGAGGAAGAAAGAAAGAAGTGGGAGGAGATATAGAGGAAGGCAGGATTCTATACATAGGAAGAGGAAAATACAAAATATGAATGGGATGTTAAGGAGGCCACTAGAGCAATGAAGGACATGGATATAGATTGAGTTTCTCATAGGATGAGCAACACTTTCAGTAGGGAGGTGATGATGAACCTCATCATTGGGTAACTATATGGACTTCAATACACCTCCAAGCTTATTTAAATAGACTCTTCGCATAATTCTTTACATATTTTGATTATATTTTGCTTAATGAGATGAGAAAAAGTGAGATGTTATGCCTAGTGGACTAATGTGCATTGATTGTAGGTTTTTGAGAGAAAATCATGGAATTTTTGGCTAATTAAGGGAAAAAACTCAAATGAGACAAGGAGGACATATTGTAGGAGATAGACCCTCCTCATTTACTCCTCACTCATTCGAATATTCCCCCATCAATTCACACTAGCTCAGAGTTGCAAGTAGCCGAGTCATGAAGATAAAAAGGCAGTCAAGCCAGTGATAGATAGAGAGCTAGTTCATCTTGAGTTTGGGAGCCGAGCCTCCCTAGATTTAAGGAAGTTGTTGTAGACTTCAGTTGTAAAAATAAAGAGGCCTAGAGTGTCATTAGGATTCGAAATTTTGATGTAAAAGCACTAAGCATTTTTTGAGTTCAAGACTTGTGGAAGACATTGTTATGTAATTTTCTGATATGATAATGAGAATGAGCATTTCCTTCATTGAGCACTAAGTTGACTCAGAGGGATGAAGCTCTTGGGTTGGGGCCCAAACCTAGCAGCAAAGTCTCCTCTTCTCGTATTTGTATGCTTAGTTGATTTCATAGATTAGTGGTTGAATCATCTTTAGCATTAATTCATTGCAAGTAATTGTGTATTTGATTAGTTCACTTCCATTTGTGCATTGCTTTAGCAGTGCCTTAGGAAGATAAAGGAATAGAAAAAACTACTAGTAGGTGGATTTGGCCTCACTCCTTCCTTCAAGGACCACGGTCTGAGGAATGAACTCCTATGCAGCCCCAAAAAGAAAGAATTTTGATTTCTCATGGAATTTAGGGTTTTCTGTTATTTAGGCCATCATTTTACTAGCTTTCAAGAATAGGATTTAATTGCCATTTCTAATGTCTTCATGATCCAAGTGGATATTGGTGGCCACCTACCTTAGACCCCACCATTGTTTATTTTTGTTTTTCAATTTCCTTAATTGTAGCAGAGTTTACTATTTTTAGCAATTTTTCGAGTCCTGAACTTTTGGAGCTGTTTTGAGGCCCTAAACGACGTTTTTTTGGGAAAAATGGGAGCAACGTGGGTCCATGTACCGATGTTGCTCCTCCTAAAGTTGTAGTGATTGGATAGATATTTCTAATGAGGTATTTTGTGCATCAAATGGAGATCATATGCCAAAGTTACGACCCAGGGAAGATGATGTACCCCCAAAACGGGGCCCATAGTTGGTGCTTCATCTCCTAGGGTTAGGCTTTTGGATGTTTAGGGCTTTCCATTATTTCTCAACAATAAATAGGCCTTCGAGCCTCATTGTAAGGCAGTTCAAAGGCATGTAGCCACCACATCTCTTCTCATAGATAAGCTACCATCGCCCTAGATAGTTTATTTCCATTTGTGTTTGTAAGCATATTTCAGTATTTTACAGTAATGAAATGAAGTACTATTTTTGTTGCATCTCTGTATGTATGGTTATATCTATAATTTGTTGCATTCTTATTTAAATCCAGATCAGTGGTATCAGAGCGATTTTCTCTTTCTCTGTCTTTCTTTACATGTCCCCAATGAGGTTGGGATATAAGGAGTTAGGGCTTGAACTGGTTGAACCTTTGCAAGACTAGCCTCGCAAATCCCGATGGCCTCCCATGGCGGATGAAAATAAAAATGAGGGGGTAGGACATCCTATCAAAATCTTGCTCAAAGAGGCCCTCGAGTGACAAAGGAACGTGATGATGGAAAACTTTGTCTAGATCCTTCAGCAGCTACCTAGGGGAAGCACATATACTTCTAGCAGCTACTTTGGAAGCACCACACCCTTTGAGCTACAAGTTAACCTTGAAATTCCCATATTTGAGGGTCAGATAGATGCAGACACCTTAGATAAATGATTGAATCTGCTAGAAGGGTATTTTTCTATTCATGATTTTTTTGGCTGGGAAACATTACTTTCGCTCTTCTCAAAGCCACCCCCCATGTCAAGGACTGGTGGGAAAGCTACTACAAGAAGAAGAATGAGAGTATGACCTCACTTTTTCAGTTGCACCCACTTGGAATTCATTCTGGGCTGCCATCAAGGAGTAGTACTACCCTATTGGAAGCTATGAGGATCAATACATAAAGTGGACCACATTGTGGTAGGGAAGGGACCAAGACATACCAAATTTTATCAATATTTTCCATTCCCTTCACACAAAGTTGGGTATCAAGGATTCGAACCAGCATTTGGTACTCAAATACTAAATTTTCCTGCACAGGTACATCGAGGACGAGATAGAATTCCTAAACATCTCCTCGCTCGGCACGGCATACCGATATGCCATCAAGATTGAGCAAAAGTTTAAACAGAAGAAGTGAGACTTTGGATCTGTGAATCCGAAGCAAGGGAAAGGTGGCCCCAAACTGGAACAAAGGACAAAGCCAAGGTAGGGTGGCCCAAGACAACTCGCCAAAGCTACAAGAAAATAATAGAGCCACGAAGCCGAAAAAGGACACAGGAAAGTGGTCTGAGTTCCATAAGAGCTCCACTCACAACACAAGTGAGTGTCGAGCCAAGCAGTCACTGGTGACCAAGCTAAAGGTTTCAAAATCAGATGTATGTTTTGACTCTGAGTCAGAACCTGACAAGGGGAATGAAAAAGGGAACCAGATTATCGATGCAGAACCCAATGCCACCGATGACACCACGAAGATCCAAAAGGAGCAACCTAAAGATCCATAGGAGGAGGAGTGCCTCTTCCACTCCTAGATGTGGGTAAAGGGCTCCTCGCTACAGTTCATTGTCGATAGTGGGAGCCAGAAGAACCTCATTTCAGCAGAGGTCGTGAAGCAGCTGGACTTACCAACCACAACACATCCACAAATGTACACCATCGAGTGGCTTCACCAAGGACGGGATCTTTGCATGAGCCAGCGTGTCGCCTTCCATACAACACCAAGCCCTTCACAGATGAGGTATTGTGTGACGTTGCTCCCCTTGATGTTTGTGATGTATTATTTGGCCAACTATGGAAGCAACATGCTATGTATGAATCAAGGCCTTGTGTTGTTATTGTTACTTTGGGAAATAAGTTGTACATAATACTAAAGATAGCACCACCTATTGCCATCTCTTTGGTTACCACAAAACAATGTAGTAAGCTCATCTCCAAAACTAGGAAATCTGTTTTCCTAATGATACGCCCTCAAGGAAAGAAGAAGACAGTGACCATGACCTCTAGATAGGGCCCCTCTAGATAACTATAGATGGGCAAGGTCGTGGAGGAGTATGAGGACGTCTTCACCTCCCCCGTAGGCATTCCTCTGCACTATCAAGTTAAGCACTCCATCAATCTAACCCCAGGTGCGCCGCTGCCTAGTGGACCAATACATTGGCACTCCATTTAGGAGAACGATGAAATCAAGAGGCAGATTTAGGAGCTGTTGTAGAAAGGTCACATCCATCTGAGTTTATAGCCTTATGGGAGCCCAATCATGTTGGTATAGAAGAAGGATGGGACTTGGAGACTCTGTATTGACTATCGGGAGTTGAACAAGATCATTGTCCATAATAGGTACCTGATCCCATGGATTGATGACCTCCTGGACCAACTGAAGGGGGGAAAATATTTCAGCAAGATCAATTTGAAGACAAGATATCACCAGGTACAAATCGAACCCTCCAATGTGTGGAAGATTGCCTTCAAAGCCAAGGAGGGCCTTTTCAAAGGGTTGGGTATGCCTTTCAGGTAGAAGAATTCTCTTGCAACCTTCATGAGGCTAATGGATGACATCTTGAGGCCATTCACAAACTCAATTGTAGTCGTATACTTGGATGACATCTTAATCTTCAGCCAGAGTTGGGAAGATCACCTCCACCACATTCGACAAGTTCTCCAAACACTGCGGCAACATAAGTTATGTGCCAATTTGGAGAAATGCACTTTTGGCATGACCTAGAATTAGTATCTAGGATACATTATTGATGAACGAAGGGTGCATGTGGATCCAGCCAATATCCAAGTCATTCGGGATTGGCCATCTCCAACCACTCTAACAGAGCTCCATAGCTTTCTAGGTCTTTCTAACTTCTACTGCAAGTTCCTGTTGGGATTTTCTCATATCACTTGGCCCTTGAATCAAGTCACCAAGGGAGGAGTGAAAGAAAAATTCTTTTGGGCTGAATCTCAACAGAAGGCATTCACAAAGTTGAAACACTGCCTTTGCTCGACACCATTGCTCGCATTACTAGACTTGCAAAAACCATTTGAGGTCGAGACAGATGCGTCTAACTATGCTATTGGGGCAGTGCTTACTCAACACGGGCATCCGATGGCATATCACAATGGGACACTTCCATTGTGTAGGCCTACCAAAATTGGAAGAATTACATTTTGGGGAAAGAAACGGTCATCCGCACAAACCACTGGCCACTACAGTTCATACAGACTCAAGGGACATTACAGAATGATCACCATCAAAAGTGGTCCACATACCTGCAACAGTTCCATTTGAATCTCAAGTATAAGAATGACAACACCAATAATGTTGGATATTGACTCAGTTGACCACCGATCATGGCGTTAACCACCGTGCTCAACTCTTGTGGGCATGAGACTTCTGATTGGCAATTTCTCTACAAAAGTGACCCAAAATTCAGCCACACATACCAGATACTCATGGAGGGTCAACATGTTCCATATTTTCATCTCTAGGATGCCTTGTTATGCCACCTCGGTCACCTTTGTGTTCCTTCAAGCGAGCGTGCCAAGGTGATTTTGGAAGAAAACTACAGTAAGGTTGCGAGGCATTTTGGGGTCGAGAAAATGGTGGCAGTACTTCATAAGTATTTATATTGGCCAAATCTTTGACAAGATGTCAGGAACTACATCAAATCATGCACTGCTTGCACCATTTCCAAACTGACCATAAAGAAGCAAGGCCTCTATACCCTATTTCCTACCCCTAGTAAACCTTGGGAATCCATCTCCATGGATTACATGTCGAGCCTTCCTTCTACTAAGCATGGAAACTACTGTGTTTTTGTGGTCATTGACAGGTTCTCGAAGATGGCCATTATGGTGGCCTGCAAGAAGAATATCATAGCAGAAGCCACCGCTAAACTCTTCTTTGAACGAGTGTGGGTACACTTTGGGATCCCACAATCTATCGTCTTAGATCAGGAAAGTAGGTTCCTCCGTACATTTTGGTCCACTCTCTGGTTGATGCTGGACACCAAACTCACTAAGTCCACAACCTTCCATCCCCAAACTAATGGCCAGACAAGGTTGTCAACATGATGATCATACACATTCTGCGCATGTACAACTCAAAGCATCCACGCACATGGGATGAGAGCCTCCCCTATGTTTAGCATAGCTATAACCGGGCTCTCCATAGCTTGATTGGCCACAACCCTTTTCAGGTGGGCTTGGGATTCTAGCCACTATGTCCCATTGATGTGGCCATGCCATTTGTAGCTACTCAGGTAGATTCGGCTCATCTCTAGTCCGAAATAGATAAGGAAAAGAACTTCATTGAGCACATCCAACATATTCACCAACAGTTTCATGACATTCTGAAGAAATCAAATGCAAAGTACAAGCAGCGACATGATTAACATTGGGTTCCACACATGTTTCAGATGGGTGACAAAGTCTGGTTGCATTTGCAAAAGGAATGTCTTACAGGAGCCTATCAGAAACTCAGACCACTCTGATATGGTCCTTACACCATTACCAAGCTTATGGGAGACAATTAATTTGAGCTCAACATTCCCCCATTCCTTGGCCTACACCCTGTGTTCAATGTGGATCAACTTTGGCCATACTTTCCACCATTACTAGACACATCCGACATTGTATAATAGCTCACACCCACAAAGCTAAATCCAGATTGCATGGAATAAGCTGCAACTGATTGGATCATGGACACATAGATCAAGCACACTCGCCATCAAAAGATCCAACTGTATCAAGTTGTCAAAGCAGGCCAACTCCTTCACCAGGGCAACTGGCTCACCAGGGACCAAGTTCAGCGGAAGTTTCCTCATCTCATGGAGGAACTCAACACAATGGGGACCATTTATTCCTAGGGGGGAGGAATGATCTAGGTGGATGTTGGTGGCCACCTGCCAATTCCACTTTAACGCCCACCATTGCTTCTTTCATTTTTTCAGTTTCCTTAATTATAGCACAGTTTACTATTTTTAGTAGTTTTTTGGGTCCTGAACTTTCAAAGCTATTTTGAGGCCCTAAACGACGTTTTTTGAGAAACATGGGAGCAACATAGGTCCATGGACTGATGCTTCTCATCCCAAAGTTGTATTCCTCAGATATATCTTTCTAACGAGGTATTGTACACATCAAATGGAGATCATATGTGAAAGTTACGACCCTGGGAAGTTGATGTACCAATTTACCCAAAATGGGGCCCATAGTTTGGCGCTCCTCGTGATAGGTTTTTGGATGTTTAGGGCTTTCCATTGTTTATCAACAATAAATAGGCCTTTGAGCCTCATTGTAAGATATTTCAGAGGCATGTAACTGCCACATCTCTTCTCAGAGATAAGCTACCATCGCCCTAGCTAGTTTATTTCCATTTTTGTTTGTAAGCATATTTCAGTGTTTTACAGTAATGAAATGAAGTATTATTTCTGCTGCATCTCTACATGTATGGTTATATCTGTAATTTGTTGTGTTCCTATTTAAATTTGGATCAATAAAGCTGAAGCATTGTTGTATTGGGGCCTCCACCCCTGGGGTGGTGCATTCCAATGAGGTTGTGGTGGAGCATATGGTTGAAATGACTGGATGGCTAGCTAGGAGTGATACTGAGATGAAAAGGACCAACGAGGGGGTGTTGACTAGGAAGGATAAGCACGGAGTCCCCAAGAACGTATGGTCGTGGTTTGGTTGGGGGTGTAATATATATGGGATAACCCTTGCATGGCCTACTAGTATGGTCTAGGCCCATGAGGTATCCTTTGGTTTATGTAGTAAAGCTACTCAGGGACCCCTCCAGCTCCTTGATATACAACTTTGAGCCCAGGAAAAGAAGGGCACTTATCTATGGAGTGGTTTTCTTCATAGAATGAGGAAATTTCAATAGAATTCACTGGACATCCATTCCTAGGGTGCCTCTTGCTGCATCTAGGACAAAAAATTGTCAACGCTCTCTCTACTTCCTCCTGCTTTCTCTTAATGTGCATAGTGTCCATTTGCAAGGCAAGGGTTTGGAGCATCTCAATTTTGAAATCTTCCAGCATGTTTCCAATTTCACCCTTATTGGATGAGTTGGAAGATGATGTACTGACCATAAGATGACTACCCCTACCCTTTTTCCTAGCTACCCTAGAATGGTTTCTAAAGACAATCTTGATATCCTCATAGGATGATTGGTATATATCTCCTCCTGCTAACAAGTGTAGGGTATCTAGAAGATCTTCCCTTACTCCCCTAATTTAGTGACTCAGGGTAAAGTGTGAACCTAGCCCTTTTGTAACTAAGTTGGAATCTTTCTTTGTAATCCTCTAGGTATTCATCATTGCCTATGGTCATCCTAAAAATTTCCTCTTTAGTATCCTTTGACTGACAGTACTCTTGATACTTGTTATTAAAAGCTTGCTGCATTTGAGCCCAAGTTGTGATGCTATCCCCAGGTAAACCCATGAACCAGCACAATGCTACATCCATGAGGGTAGATGGAAATAGTTTTAACTTCTGCTCATCATCTATATAGTCATAGGTTTGTCATATAACAACAAACTAAAATATAAAAGTGTCGGGGTCTTCTGCGGTCAAGCCATGGAAATGAGGTAGGGCAAAGGGGCTTATATTTTTCATCTTAGTGTCCCCACTAGTTTCCCTAATGTGGAAGGCGCCCTCAACTCTCTCTCTATTCCTTTTGTCATTAATGTTTTCAGCCATTGGTTCAGTAAGACTGGGCTCTTCTTCTTCTTCTTCCCCTGTAGGTTCTTCAAATATGTCAGGTTTATCACCTATGGGTTCCTCTAGTTCATAGCCACCAAAGAAGAGGGAATGTTGGTTGTTTGATGCAGTGGGGTTATTTGGAAAAGATTTCCCTAAGTTATCCCTATTCCTACAAGGCATGAAAGGAAATGTTTTTGGGTTGGTTTTGTGTTTTTTTTTTCAAACTTGGAAAGTACTTTGCAGAATTGAAATTGTTGATTAAATGAAAACTATTGATTGAGTGAAAAACTACTTGCTGAATTGAAATCTTGCTTGCAAAAATGGAAAGGAAAGCAGAAAATGTAGAATGAAAAAGGAAGCAACTAAATTACTTTTGCATAAATAAACTAATGAAAAAATATAAGAAATAGAATAAAGAAGCAATATTCACATATTACTCAGACACCTCCCCGACAACGGTGCCAAAAAGTGATGAGTGCCAATATTGCAGCAAGAATGCTGCAACTCCTGGGCTACCAGCTTTACTTTGTCAACCCGGGGTTCGTACAAACTTGGAGGTGTCAGTGTTGTATACACAAGTAAAAGTCATGGTTCTTCCTTTTGTAACAATTCAGCTAGCAAGAGACCACTGTGATTTTGAAACCAAACTTCTATGTAATCAGAAGAAGCTTGGTTTCTTGATGGAAGAAACGGAAATCTGCTCTAAGGGAGAGCTACTCTACTGCAATAATGGAAAAGAGCGAAATTCAATGCTAAATCTCACAATTTCCTAATTAACTACCAAGAAACTATGCTTTGTAATAATGCTAAATTAACATGAACCAAATGCTACTATCTAAGCATGGAAGTAAGAATCATCAATCATCACTAATGTGTAAGTAAAGGGACTAAAATAAATCTATTTTTGTCTTTTCGTCTTTTCATGCAAAATCAAGTATGCAAACTAATTTATTTTGGTGATGTGGCAGGTGGATTAAGGATGTTGGAGGATGGATGGAAGGGTTAGGAAATGGTTGGATGGTGTGGGAGACCCTTGGGGGGATTTTGGTGACTTCCTAGAGGTTTTCCCTCAATTCGGCCTCAAAACAGGCTATTTCAAGAAAACCTACAGGATTCCCTGTAAACCTATAGGATACAATCGAGAAGGTGTTGGAGGTGATGGAAGGCTTAGTGAAGGTGGTAGATGGGTGGCATGAAGTGAGGAAAGGCCTAGGATCACTCAGAAGTCAAAAGAAAAGATAGAGGATGGTTGGATTCGCTCAATGTGCTTGGAAGAATTTCTATGAAAAATGATCAAAACTAGTGAAGGAAATGGTGAAAACAAGGAATGACTATGGTGGATGAAGTGGAAGGTGGTTGCTAGCTATGAATTCTTTGTCTCTTCCTAAAGCGCCTGCTCTACATAAAACATGTATAATTCCCAAAAAGCTATGTAAACAACAAGAATTCTCATAAGCTAGAAAATCATAATTAATGAACTAACTGCCTACATTATGCATGAGGAAAATTTCTGAAAGGAATGAAAGCATGGATGAAATTTACTGCAAGAGTGAAGATAGAAGAGATGGAAATGAAATACTACTTTGAAAAACTGATCAAATGCTATCTTAAATACAGTAACCTCTAAATCTTATGCAAGAAATAGAAATATATGTTTTTGGGGTTGCATAAGGGTCTGTTCCTAAAATCATGATGCCAAAGGGAGGAAATGAGGCCAAGACACCCACTGACTACCTTGTGGTACTCCTTTTATCCCTACTAACCTGATAGTGAAGTAAGGCACAAATGGAAGCAAACTAATAAACAACCAATCCAATCTACACTACTTACAATGAAAACACATCTAAAAGAAAATTAACAATGAAGATACGACACTAATATAAACATACATATATAAGAAAGAGGAGCCTTGGCTACTAGGGTTGGGCCCTAACCCAAGAGTTTCATCCCTCTGAGTTAACTCAGTGCTCACTCAAAACAAAACTCATTCTTATTACCATAATAAAAATTTACATCAACAAAACTTTCAAAAGTCTGGAGCTCAAAAATAGCTGAGAGTTTTACAACAAAAATTTGAATCCTAATGAGGCTCTAGGCCTCTCTACTTATACAAGTTAAGTCCCCAATGACCTCCTTAAATTTAGGGAGGCTCGACTCCTGAACTCGAGATAAACTAGCTCTTTGTCTCTCACTTGCTCAGTTGCCTTCTATTCCTTGTGGCTTGGCTTCTTACACTCCAAGCTGGTGTGATGGATGGAGGAATATTCAGATGGAGGAGAAGTAAATGAGGAGGCTTACCTCATAAAATCCCTCTCCCTTGTCCCATTTGAGTTTTAACCTTAGTATTTTCCAAAATTCCTTGATTTTATCCTTCAATCATGCATTCAATGCATATTAGTCCACTAGGCATCATATCCAACTCTAACTCATCTCATAAACAAAATATAATAAAAAAACATGTAATAAGTTGTGAGAAATGTTTCTTTGACTAAGATAGGAGGTGAATTAAGGCCCATATAATTACCTAGTGATGAGGCTCATTAGTTGTGTCGCCTTTAGTAGATTTTATAAAAAGGAGAGTCTTAGAGAGTCTAAGGCAGTTAATGATAATAGTGAAGATGAATGTAATGGGCCAATAGAAGTGAAGAGTGAAGAGTCTTAGAGTAAAAGGGAGGCTCTGTAGCTGAGTGCACAGAGGCCTAGAGTAGAGTCCGTAGTTGAGTGTGTGGACCCCTGCAGCTCAGTGTGCATGGAAATGTTGAGTCTATAAGAAGAACTAAAGTATCAATAAAGAAGATTATTTTGGAAATATCTGTGTTTTCTCTATTATCTCTTGTTATGAATGAATGCACTATAATGTTATGATAAATGATGGGTTAAAGATTTAATACTGTATTGATGCATGATTCTGCATGGTTTACTTTGTTATATGAATACAAGTACTAATATATGTTTACACGAAGAGTATCTTAATGCATGTTAAATATATCAGATACTTAGGCCAATTTGGGTAAATACAAAAGTAGGAATAATTAGACAAGTGTGTAAGTAGTTGATTCACCTGTTTAGGGTCCGCAAAAGACAGTCGTAGACCTTTGTGAAGGTCTAGAAGTTGACTAAAGGAAGTATATCAATAAGCCCTAAAAGTCTTATCAATTTGCGTGAAGGCAGAGTTACGCATAAAATGACATTACACTAATCTCTGGGTACAAAAATTTGGTTCCAACATCCCCCCATAATGCTTTGGGTGAGACTTCAGTCCGCGCTCCATGGATTGATGCTGAAAGGCTATTAGTGTAGGGATTTGTTTGGAAAACTTAACTCTAAACCTGGGTCAGGACCCACTAAGCCAATATTATTTCTTTCCTTTGATGCATTGCGTGATTTCCTTTCTGCAAAGTTGTGTTTTAGTTTAATTGTACAAGTGTGTTTTAATCCTGCAGGTGTGTGTTGCTTCAACAAGAATGTTTATTCCTATTCCTTTATGCAAGTGAGTTTCACTTTTGAGTCCAAGTTTGCAAGTACTTTTAGCAAGAAAGTTTGACTTAGGGTTGATTTATTATGTACATTCCCCTAAGTCTTAATGAAACCTTATTCAGATTGCGAGGATCTGTAACTATAGCAATAACCTAGTTGAAGAATAGAATCTATTGCAAGAATATTTGAACTAAAAACTCCATTTGAGAAAGGTACAGATCTAGTTTATATGTTGACAGTCATCTAAGAGACAACGGGTTCTCTCATTATTAGATTAGATGTCCATTCTTACATGAATAAGCTCTATGTTGCAATAGATATTTCCCTTGATTCATGAAATGATTTTTCTTTTGAATTAATAATAGAGGAGTCTTGAGATTATGTGTGATTGACTCTCTACTCTAATTAACTTTGTAATCAATTCATATTTAACACCCTTTACATTTCATGCAAGTGGTTTGGAAGCTTCGTATGGGAATACTGGTTCTCTAGTATAGGAATATCTATTTCGGTACAAGAATCTATACCATGGTACAGGAACAATGCACCCTAGTATAGGAACTGAGAATCCTAGTATTAAGTAAATTTACCAGTGTAGGAACTAAATATACTTCTACTATTGGAACTTCATTTTAGTACAGGAATATCGTTCCAGTATTGTTGGGCATGGGATCCCTCGCAGTAGGTTTTGGGGCCTAAAGCTCGAGTTTTGGTGAATTTTATTATAACACTCCACGAACTGTGGGTGCAGAGCGTGAAAGTCTAGGATGAGTCATAGGGTTTTCCACCCTAAGAATTGTACACTGATGTAAAGTTGTGTCCGCCTACCCATGGTCCGCGGACCATGGGATTATATAAATAGAGCGAGGCTCTAAGTGTAAAGATAGCTTTGAAAAAAAAGAAGCAAGAAATAGATAGATGTGAAGGCATGGCTAGAGCGTAGGGGAAAGTTGAAGTGTATTGGGTCATAGTAGTAGGAAGAGGCTTTGTAGCTAAGTGTGCATAGGCCTAGTAGAGTCCACAACTGAGTGCGCGGACCCTTGCAGCTGAGTGTGCAGGGTGGAGTTGGGTATGTAAGTGGGATTGTTCTTAGATTTGGAAGCTAATAAAGAGAAGTTTATTCTGTGCATCTATTCTTGAATTTGTATGTTGATGTTATGCGTTATTTTACTTTGTTATTTACTGCGTGCAATTAATAATTATGTGTATGAATACTTATATGTGAATTTAATCTAAGTAATTGGGTAATGGAGACTAAACAAGGAAGACTTGGGTAAAAAACACGGGTCGTGTTGTGACTAGAACTGCGTGAAGACAGTATCACAGGGCATGGGGCACCCATAGGTGCACATAGCACAAGAAGTGCAAAGGTTGGACCGTGTACCAATCACCACATATTAGACATCCCCAGGGTGTAGAAACCTAGTTCTAGAACCCTCCCATACTACCTTGGGTGAGACCTCAATCCGCGCTCTGTGGACAATTGCTGAAAGGGCCAGCAGTACCGAGATTTGCTTGGCTAAATCACTTCCGAACCTGGGTCAGGCCCCACTAAGCTAACAAATGGTTTCGTTACTGGGACTGGGATCTGCATAAGGGATGTCTGATGTTGTGCCACTGGAACCCAACAAAGAAGGAAATTGAAGAGTGGTTGGATAATAATATTCACGAGTTCGTGACACAGGAAAACAGAACTTCGCAAGTATCTGAGAAAAGGTTGTTGGATTGCTATGTGTATACAAAAATCCATGAGATTTTATTTTCATCCTTTCCATCTAAGCTGTATGAGTGGATCACGAGGTTATCCGACAGCCAGGGAAGATGTAGGCTCGACGAATTGATAGTGTGGACTCCAGAGCTAGTGTACAGACTAGAAGCCTCAGAGGATAAGATAGCGCAAGCTGTGGACCACTAGCTCGACCAAGGGACCGCAAGGTAAGTATATTAAATCTTTGAACACCTATATTAAGATGTTGTTATGTGAAAAGCGGGTTATGTGAATAAATTAATGTTTGGGACTATGAAGAGTGGAAATATCTACAGAAGTGGAAGTATTGAAAAATTAGAAAATAGTTCCTTAATTTCACCCTCACGGGAAAGCGAGGACGAGCTCGCGAAGGATTCTCCGAGAAGCATGGTTAGTTTCATAAGGCATCAGATTCCGCGGTTACCTCCACCCACTCCACCTCCACCACCTCCACAGTTCGATATGGTGAGCGCGATCAAACTACCTGTGTTCATAGGAGTAGGGAATGAGGATCCAGACCAATTCTAGTTCATGGTAAGATTAGTGTGGAAAGAACAAGGTGTCACAGATGACAATATTAAGAAGGCTAAATTGGTGGGTGCGCTGCAGGATTGCACATTAACACGGTACATCAAGCACTCTAACGACCACCCAAACGCAGCGATAGGAGAGGTCCATAATGCATTGAATAAAAATTTAGCAGGCCAAAATCAGAGACGCAATCAATCATTGAGTTTAAATAGATCACGATGCTTCCAGGTGAGACTCCTTGGGATTTGAATCAAAGGCTAAAGAGTATGATCCACAAGGCCAATATGACACTAACGGATGCGCAATATCGCACATGGCTTGTAACATCTCTGACATCACACTTGAGGATGGCGCTATCATAGTACAAACTTTCTACCTAGGCCGAAGCACTGGAGATGGCGATGAGATTACATGAGACCTTGACACAGGACCTTGGGTTGGGATTCAATAAATCTACGCGCAAATACAGAATCTATGTTTGTAAATGCAAAGCTTGAAGCAAGATAGGGCACCGCGGCCAGAGGTGTGTGAGGAAGTATTGTGCATAAAATGCAAATGCCAAGGTCATGACAAGGATCATTGTCCAGTGTTCGCAAACTACGTGGTAGGAGGAGGGCCAATGTCATTGAGACCAAAGGTGCAAGCAGGGCCGAGTGCAACACCCACTTTACGGTGCATGATTTGTAATATAGGAGGGAAACACAAGATGGACAATTGTCATTTGCTACAGAAATATACACAGACACTATAGAAATTGTTTTGTAATTTTTGCAAGTTAGTAGGCCATGATGAACGCACTTGCCATAGTTATGAGCTAATGATGGATCAGACCCTAGCCTATAGAATGTAGATCAAAATGCGAGCCCTCGACCTAGATGCGGGGATGGCACATGCTGGATTTTAGGGGCAAGGATGAGGAAGAATGGGACTAGGAAGGGGCCGTGGACAGTTAATTTGTTACAATTTCGGAGGACCTGGGCACTACGCCTGCGACTGTACCAACCCGACGAGGATATCCAGTACGTATTGTGCTTAGTTTTATCATGAAACAATAGATTGTCCTACATTGATCACAAATATGTACGAAAAAGGGGTATTCCAACCTCCCCTGACTCAGAATATACAAATGGAGGTCTGAACTGTGTGAAGAGGACCCGAATGTAAACATGATGCTCAGAAGTGGTGCAACCATAGGAGAGGATAAGGGGATGCAGCCAGAGGATAGTATGTGGGTTCACAAGACTCCTACAAAGGAACCTGACTTTGAATTAGAACGTGCACAGAAGACATTCATGGAAGCTAAGAAGAGCTTTGTGGAGGCCTCCACTTCAGGTAGTAAGGATCAACCAGAGCTAGCAATGGATCCTTCAATGCTTACTACCTTTCTGGATACATGCATGAAACTATTGCACAACAACAAGGCAGTTAAAGGACTACAAGAACTGATCACCAGGTGTGAGAGCTCAGGAGAACTAATCGTCGTCCAAAAATTGGGGAAGCATGCATTGTGCACTAGAAGGGAGATGAATTTGACTGCATAGATTGGTGAGTATGAAATGGATCAGGTGATCCTAGATCTGGGTTCGGACATGAATGTATTGCCAAAGAAAAAATGGGAATGTATGGGAAGTACCATGTTGCAGTGGTCCCCTATTGAATTATGAATGGCAAACCAATAGAATATTTTCCCCATGGGAAGGTTGCAAGGGCTAACAATTGATATTGAAAGTGTGAGCACACAGACAGATTTCGAAGTAATAGAGATTGTCGGTGACAGCAATCCCTATCCCACGTTGTTAGGAATAGACTAGGCCACTGATATGAATGGAATCATCAACCTGAAGAAGTGCAAGATGATCTTCAAGAAAAGGTCATTATGCATAGTAGTCCCACTGGACCCAGCCAAAGGAGCGCGCTACACTAAACCAGTGTGTGATGATGAAAGCGACAATGATATTGATTGTATTCACAAGATAACTGTGTGAGACTAGGATTGGGTGAATCCAACTGCTGATGGGAGGATCTCATGCGAGTGCAAAAGCTCCTGAACTTCGGATTCAAACGAGGAAGTAGAGCGATGGCAAAATCAATTGCACGAAGTGATGACGTTGAATTGCAACATGATGGTTAGATCACTGCATTGTGTGACAACGGAGGTAAGCGAGCCACTGACATATGATGGATTCACAGAGGTGGATGAATTCCTGAACAAATTTGAAAGCGCAATACCAGAACAGTAGTAGTTTGATGCATTGAACTGGGCACTGCGCAACACCCGTATGATGGTGGGGTACACATCAAGGAAATTTTGAGGATTGGCACGGATGCAGAAGAATGATGCACCTACAATTTGGGAAGCCACAACTACAATTAGAATACAAATACGATGGACAAGATGAACCACATACGCACCTCGTGAAATGGACCAAGGTCTACGGGGAAGAACCACAACCTGAATGGATACACTTATTTTACCATACCTTGGATGTAATACCCATGAACTGGTATACTGAGATCAAACTCTGACATGGTACGGGCGAATGGGATGTCTTGTGTGAGGGATTATTTTTTACATTCAGATTTGAAGACTGGTGGTCGGATACTGTTGACGATGTGCTACAAGCAGTAAAAATCACCATCTTCAAAATACCACAAGAGCCATTGGAAATTCTACAACCACTATGGGAAACCTAGTTACGTAGCGCCGTATAATGTTATAATGTGCAGGTGGAGGAGGATGATGACAACCCTCGAAATATTGATATTCCAAAAACCGAAGGCTGTCATGAGGTTCGAGGACCATTAATTTAGGCTCTTGAAAAAATTGCGCCGCTAAAACCAAAGTAGGTAAACATTGGGACAGAAGCGAACCCAAAGTATGTGATGCTGGGAGACTATTGGGATGATGCTACGATAGGTAAGGTCGCTAAGTTACTCCGCGAATACCAAGACTTGTTTCCATCCAAAATCACGGACTTAAAAGGGATCATTGGCGACTTAAGGATGATGAAGATCACCTTGAAACTGGATGCGAAGCCAGTTAAGCAGCGGCCTTACCGCTTGAACCCAAAGTATAAAGAAAAGGTCCGTGAAGAATTAGAGAAAATACTCGTAGCCAGAATTATTGAACCAGTGGAAGAATCCGATTGGGTGAGTCCTATGGTAGTGCAAGAGAAAAACCAAAAAGGCGAAATAAGAATATGCGTGGAGCTCAGGAAGCTCAATGACGCCTGTGTTCACGATCCATTCCCAACACCATTCAAAAATGAAGTATTGGAGAATGTTGGTGGTCAGGAAGCTTACTCATTTACGGATGGCTTCTCAGGGTACCATCAGATTAAGATCACGTTAGAAGATAGGAGAAAAACAACCTTCGCAATAGAATGGGGCTACTTTTAGTACACCATTATGCCCTTTGGACTAAAGAAAATGTCAGTGATATTCTCACACATAGTGGTGGCGACGTTCAAAGAATACATCCACAAGTTGTTGGAGGTCTATCTAGACAATTGGACTATCTTTGGATTAGCTAAGCACCATGTGGCGAGCTTATAGTTGATGCTGGATACTTGCCTCCGACACTAGATTGCGTTGAACCTTAAAAAGTGTACCTTCCTTGTTCCCTTTGGCAACCTGCTAGGCCATGTGGTCCGCAAACAAGGCCTGATGGTGGACCCTGCGAAGATTATTGTTATTCTAAATCTGGAAGCACTGCGCATTGTCAAATAGTTATGCACTACTTTGGGGCACACTGGCTACTATAGGAAGTTTATCAAGATTTATGCCCAAATAATTGTGCCAATGGAAAAGCTATTGAAAAAGATGTGACATATTTCTGGAATGATGACTGCATGAAGAGTTTGGATGTCCTAAAGGGGAAACTAGCCTTCGTGCCAATTTTGGTCTTCCTGAAATGGGACGTGGAATTTCATGTACACGTTGATGTGTTGTGTATCGCTTTGGGAGCCGTACTCACATAGGAGGGCGCAGAGGGTGTGGGTCACTCGATTGCGTTTTGAAGTCAAAGATCATCCAAGGTAGAAAAGAACTACTCTACTACCAAATGTGAGGGGTTGGCAATGGTATACGTGCTCCAGAAATACCGACATTATTTACTTGGAGGAAATTTCAAGATGTATACCGACCATTCTGTGTTGAAATACTTGATGAACAAGCCTTTGTTGGGGGGGCACATATGTATATGGTTGTTATTGTTTCAAGAATATAATTTTGAGGTCATATTCCAGCCAAGACGCTTAAACACAGGACCAGACCACTTGTCACGAATTGAGACGAGCAAGGAACCAACAAATTTGGATGAGGGACTACCTGATGCACATCTCTTTGCAGTATGTCACTGACGGACACTTCAAAGATATAATCCATTTTCTAAAAACAGGGACTGTGCCAAATGAGCACTCAATCCAACAGAAGAAGGAATTGGTGGTGCATGCGACAAAATTTCATTTCATCGCGAGGCACCTCTACAAGATTGGCAATGATGAGATATTGCGAAGATACATACTTGAATTTGAATGAAGTCCGATCCTCGCAGAAGCACACGGGGGCGCTACAAGAGGGCACTATGCAGGACACGTGACCACACAAAATATTCTTCGCGCAGGGTTATGGTGGCTAACCCTACACCAGGATTTGAAAGCGCATTGTAAGGACTGGGATATATGTCAAAGGATAGGAAAACCATCGCTAAGGGATGAGATGCCACTAAATCCCCAAATGACACTGCAGCCATTCGAGAAAAGGGAAATCGACTTTGTGGGCCAAATTAAACCTTAGGGGAAGATGGGTGCACACTACATCATCACCGTGACGAAGTACCTGACACGATGGATGGAAGCACAACTAGTCAAGGACTGCACGGCTACCATGACTGCCAAGTTTTTGTTCAAAAATGTGTTCACATGATTTGGTTGTCCAAAAATATTAATGAGCGATCGTAGAACACATTTCTTGAATGAAACCATCAGCACGCTTACAAAGGAGTTCTAGGTTTATCACCAAAAAAGTACACCATACCACCCATAAGATAATGGAATAGTTAAAGCATTGAATAAAATACTGGAGACTGCACTGACCAAAATATGTAACATGCAACAAAACAACAGGGACCTATGCATACCCACTGTGTTATGGGTGTACATGACAACATGCAAGAAATTGACAGGACAGACACCATTCTAGTTGGTCTATGGTACGGAAGCAGTCCTGCCGATGGAATACATCATACCTAGTCTGTGAATCGCAGCACTCACAGGCATGTCGAATTGGGAAGCTCTGGAAGAAAGGCTCATGCAATTAGAAGAACTTGAGGAAGAACAGTTTCTGGTCGGATTTCACGAGCAGGTACAAAGGTAGCATGAAAAAGCCTAGCACGACTACAATATCAAGTTGCGCACCTTCAAGGTAAATGACTTAGTGCTATTGTATGATAGCAAGTTTGAAAATGTTCTTGGAAAGTTCAGAATGCACTGGTTGGGACCATATGTGGTAAAAGAGGTCATAGACGAAGGCATGGTCTAGCTAGTCAAACCTAATGGAGAACCCTTCCCAGGAAAAGTAAACGACAGTCACCTGAAGCCCTACACAAGTGGGTCAGCTATCTGGCTAACCGAACAAAGCATAGTCTTCACAGCCTGAGGAGTTGGACAGGGCCGCGGGACTATAAACACAAGCACCAAAAGCCGATACCAAAGAGGAGAAATGAGTCAAATGCAAATGATTCAGAAGCAGGAATGGAGCAGATTCAACAGACGACGGAGCAGTGCGCTGTGGAGCTTCGCACAACACAGGCACAGTTGGAGGGCCTCTATGCCAAGATCACCGCACCAACAGAGTGACTCGAGATGAGCCACGATGATTGTGTTGGGGGCCTGTTGGGCATGGGATCCCCCGCAGTAGGTTTTGGGGCTTAAAGCCTGAGTTTCGGTCAATTGTATTGTAAGACTCTGCGAAGTGTAAAAGTATAGGATGAGTCATAGGGTTGTCCACCCTAAGAATTGAAAATTAATGTAAATTTGTGTCAGCCTAACCATGGTCCGTGGACCATGGGATTGTATAAATAGAGCAAGGCTCTAAGTGTAAAGATAGTTTTGGAAAAAAAGAAGCAACCAATAGATAGATGCGATGGCATGGTTTGAGCATAGGGGAAAGTTCAAGTGTAATGGGTCATAGTAGTAGGAAGAGACTTTGCAATTGAGTATGCAAAGGCCTAGTAGAGTCCGTAGCTGAGTGCGAGGACCCCTACAGCTGAGTGTGCAGGGCGTAGTCAAGTCTGTAAGTGGGTTTGTACTTGGATTTGGAACCTAATAAAGAGAAGTTTATTGTGTGCATCTATTCTTGAATCTGTATGTCGATGTTATGCGTTACTTTACTCTATTATTTATTGCGTGTAATTGATAATTACATGTATGAATGCTTATATGTGAATTTAATCTAAGTAATCGATAAATGGAGACCCATTAAGGCAGACTTGGGTAAATAACACAGGTCGCACTGTGACTAGAACTGCGCGAAGACATTATGACAGGGTGTGGGTTGCCCACAGGTGTGCATAGCACAAGAAGTGCGAAGGTTGGACCGCGTACCAATTACCACATATCAGACATCCCCAGGGTGAGGAAACCTGGTTCTAGCACCCTCCTATACTACCTCGGGTGAGACCTCAGTCCACGCTCCATGGACTATTGTCGAAAGGGCCAGTAGAACTGGGATTTGCTTGGCTAAATCACTTCCAAACCTAGGTCAAGCCCCACTAAGCCAACAAGTACAGGAACTTTGTTCCAGTGCAGGAACGTTGTTGCGTGTAGGAACACAAATTCAGTCAAAGAAGGAAAAATTGTAATAGAGACAAACGTACCTAAAATTTAGATTATTTTTCTGTCTCATAACTGCACTAATACTCAGTCTTAGATGTTTACTCTCCTTCCTTTCATTGACCAGGATTGGTTATTCTAATTTTAATTCCCTTCATTAAGCATTTGCAAGTATTTCCTTTTGAATTATTTTTGCACCAAAACTCTCGTGGTGTTATTTTCTTTTCATTCTTTTTTATTCTACAAGTGTAGTTAGGAGAGATAGAAGTGGATTTGGCGAAAGTTCATACCATTAGTCTTGGCATTTCCTATGCTATGCCTCTAAGCTTACGTAGCCCCAGGTTGGAAATTAAGTGTTGAAGGAGTTTGTTGAATTACAACTCGGGCACCCAATATTTTTAGGATGTTGTCGGGGAGGCATTTAAGATTTAGTAATAACTTTCTCATTTTTTGTGCAGTAGGGGTAAGTCTTCTTTTATTTTTTTTGCAGTATGCTTCTATTGCTTGAAGGATTTCTTAGTGCTGATATTTTTTATTTCTCAGCATTTGATTTGAGATTTTTCTTTCCTATAATTTAAAAAAAAATATTTTCATTCTTTTGGTTAATTATTTTAAGATCAATTCCTAAAAAGGGTAGGGGATAGAAGCCCAATAAGGGCGAAAGAAACACTGATAAATTCAAAGATTTCTCTCATTTTGGGCCTTATTTTGCAGGTAGAAAGTCCAAACAAACACAAACTCACCACGCGCAACGTAGTTACTGTAGGTACCATCCTTTTTATGACGAATGGTGGTTCCTATGTTGGATCTACATTGCTGAGAGGATCTTGGATATCCTATTCTATTTCTAACTCTATCTCTAGCTCTATCTCTTGCTCTAGTTCCTCTGCTTATTTTCCTCTACTTGTCCCACCTGGACCTGCATATTGTGTGGTGCCCCTTGCTGCCTCAATGTCGTATATGGTTGGGGTCATCCATTTGGCTGAGAAGTGTTGTATTATTGCGAGTAGGTCATATTCAATGACCAAATATGGTAGAGGGTGCCATATCTTTATTGGATCCATCCAAGCCTTGATATATACTCTATGAAAATCAACCTTGAATGTTGTGATGTTGTAAAACTACTCATAGAATCTAGGTGATAACTTGGGATACTAGTTCACCACCATGTGCAAATCCATGCTCAATAGCACAAATGAAAAATGTTTCTCCTATGCACACAATGACTCCTCAGTATTCCACAGTGAGGCATATTGTGTGGCTTCACATACCTCTGTTTCAATGAGAGGAAATTATGAGTCCTCCGGCACCTTCCATGCGATTAGCGCGATGATCAAGATAAACCACACGTAATTAAATGGTTTGCCTTCCTCCTGCACTTCCTGGCAATCCTCCAAAAACTCCTTGCATAAGTACCTAACCCATTTGAGCTAAAGCACATCACTGCACTACGCAGCCAAAGAAACCATGGCTGCAATGAATTCGTTTCCTGTACATTTCCTTGATATTTTCCCTACTAAAATGTGTGTGGCGAAGTGCACCCCTTGGTCCAAGATAGAGTGGATATCGTAACCACACAACTTCTTACTAATCTTGAACTTCTCCTTCATAGTTTATGCCATTGCTTTTTCTTGGTTTTTACCAATGAAATCTTCAGTGTGGTCCTTTCCTTGGGGAGGTAGCCCAGTAATCCTCCTTATCAACATTTCGTCAATTGGCATCCTCGTCACCAACTAGAGGCTTCTCTCACACACCAATGCTAGTAACTGTCGCACACAGGCTATGTTGGATATGCTTCCACTGAAGTGTGGCACATATAGCATGTTTAACAAGCCTAATCTACGCAATCATACAACTCATCGGTGTGGCTCCAACCTCGTAACTCCACTTTCAGGAAAATAGACATTGTGTAGGTATTGGTTGGGATTAAACTATGGATATTTACTATTGTCATTAATGTCCCAATCCTCCATTTTTAATTGTTGTATTTTCCCCAACACTTTGCCTTCAAATGGAACTTTCACTGGTAGCAATGGTGTGAACATGTCAAACTTCACATCTTTTGGATCTTTAACTGGCTTGGAACATGGTTTCCTTGTTGGCAAATATGGTGGCAGAATAGATGGAATTTGTTTGCTCTGTGTCTCTTTCTGGGGCATCTTGACTTCCTCCTCACTATCATGGATTTCCTCTTTTTCTTCCTGTTGAACCAGATTATTCACCTTTTCCTTAGGTTTATTATCTTTCTTGGTCTTCGTTTGCTTCTCTTTTGTTTTCATCTTCCTTGCGAATGTTCTTATCTCTACTCGAAAGGCATCATCTGGCCTCTTTTTAGGCCTTTTCTTGGGATGTTCTTCTATAACTACCTTTTTTCTCAGCGATCTCGCATGCCTTGGGGAAATGGGTACACTTGTTGCTACAGTTTTTCTAATTTGCACTTCCATGATACCTCCTAACCCTTTCTTTGCAAATGCCTTAGAAATTTCCTCAAAGCTTCTCTCAGACATACAACAGGTCACTTCTTTTAGACTTAGTTTCAATTTCACAAGATAAACTCTCCAGACAACAAAGTGTAAAATGTGGCATGGGACGTGGCCTTTATAACTAATTTGAATTTCAAACCTAATGATTGGCTTAGATTTTTCTCATTTAATGCAGGTATGGTGCTAGATTTGGCCAACTTTGCTTCATAAATGTGTTTCTCCCACACCTTTTAACGAAAAATTTCTTTTAATGACAAATTCCTTTTAACGGTAGATTTTCTTTCCAAAAGTCTTATTTTTCTAGTTATCTTACACAATCACACAGTAATCTACCCTCCGTCACAGTTCTTCTAAAAATTGAAATACTTCTGAACATTGCACAGTAGCCTTCTTCGGTGAAGTCCCCTTTTGCAGAGTAGTTTATAGTCCAGTGCCCACTTTCAATTGAAGGTGGCACTAAGACTCTTCTCCTTTCGTCTTCTAATGTGAAGCTCTAGGGATAGAGTCATCCTTGTATACCTTTAATCTGCTACCATTCACTTGTCCTAGAATCAACAGACTGTTTAACTTAGCGAGTTGAACTGCAACACCATCAGAGACCATTTTAATGATATACAGTCCTAACCAATGTGTCTTAAATTTTTTCATGAATTTCACAAATTTTCTACCATATAAGAGTACAAGATCTCCTTCCTGAAATATCTTTTGCATGATGTGCCTATCATGTCAGGCTTTCTCCCTTGCTTTCTATACATGCTAGTGAAAACCTACTATAAACCATTCCTCTTCCAAGGCAAGCAATTGTGCCATCCTTTCCTCCATAATCTCGGAGCCTTCCACATTTGTGACAACTGCAATTCTCAAACTTTTCACAATGTACTCCATAGGCATGATCGATTCTTGTCCATATACCAACCTCAAAGGTGTTTGGCTTGTCAATTTATTACATGTTTTCCTATATTCTCACAACACTGCTAGAATTATTAGATCCCAATCATTCTTGTTCACAATTCACACCTCTGTGAGTGCATTCCCCATAATTTCGTTGAAAGCATTGACTGGCCCATTCGTGTGAGGGTGATATGGGGTAATTTTCTAATGGTGTACTTGAAACTCTTCAGTCAGCGCCTCAATAGTCTCATTCAAGAAATATGAGCCTCAATCACTCATTAATATCTTCAGACACCCAAATAAAGACAGAATGTATTCAAAAATTAACTTTGCAGTGGTATCTACAGTCAAATCCTTCACTGGTTGTGCCTCATTCCATCTCATCAAATAATCAGTTGCATTGATTATGTATCTTGTGTCAGTCTTCTTTCCTAGTGGGTTAATAAGTCCAACAAAGTTAATATCCCACTTGTCAAATACTTGCAATGTCACCTACAGATTTAATGGAATTTTGTCACTTCTAGATGGCCTTCGTGTTCTTTGACATATATCACACACTCGATAAAACTCTTTTGCATCATTTTGTACTATGGACCACCATAACCTAGCTCTCAAGATTTTTTGCATAGTGGCCTTGCCTGCATAATGTCCACTTGCAACTCCTCCATGAGCTTCCACTAGCATACTTTTCCTTTCATGTTCAAGGACATATCTGTGTAGTATTTCATCTAGTCCCATTTTGTACAAGTGCCCTACAATCAATGTGAAATCAGTGACTTTTATCACCAACTCCTTCTTTTGTTGTATAGTGTACTTCACGGGAATCATTCCTGTGGCCAAAAACTGGATAATATCTGTGAAGTGATCATAGGCAACCCTAATTGTAATAATTACATGTCAGGTAGGTTATCTTCGATACTAGTGGGTTGTTTTCTTGTCTCCAATCTTGACAAATGATCAAGCCCAACATTGAATCTCCCCGGCTTGACTACAAACTCAAAATCGTATTATACTTGTGGTTTTTTTTCTTGTCTCCAATCTCGACAAATGATCAAGCCTGACATTGAATCTCCCCGGCTTGACTATAAACCCAAAATCATATTCCTGAACAACAACAACCACCAATAGATTTTTTCTCCTAAAACAAGCTTATTCACCAAATATGTCGGCATGGAGTGATCAATGAAAATCTTCAAATGTGCTCCCAACAAGTAGTGTATGAGCTTTTGTAATGCATAAACCATGGCTAACCCTCCCTTTTCTGTTGTAGTAGAGTTATTTTCTAAGTTGGACAATTTTCCGCGTGCAAAATCAATGTGGTGATCAACTTCACCTGCTCCTGGCTATGCCAGCAATATACCCAACGCTATGCAAGATGCATTTACATGTACATGATATTCCTTATTCCAGTCTAAAAAAGCTAAGATCAACATAGTTACCATCTTCTCCTTCAATATATGCATACTCTTCTAACATTAATTGTCCCATTTTAATGTGACATCTTTCTTCAATAACTTCTCCATTGGTGCCCTTATCTATGCATACCCATTTATAAAATTTTTGTAATAGCCAATGTGTCCAAATGTCGTGCACAGTTCTCTTATTATTTTAGGCTGGAAAATTTACAATGACTGCTATCTTTGCGAGATCCACCAATAATCCCTGTCTGCATACAATATGCCCAAATAGTATTCCACAAGACACACAAAATATACAATTTTTCATGTTAAGTGAAACCTAATGCTGCCTACATATATCTAGCATAAGCGTTAATCTCACAATATGCTTCTTTAACAGCCCAAAGACTGCCCAATCATCAAAGTAAACTTCCAAACATTTATGTATGTAATCTTTAAATGTGGCGACCACAACTCTAGAGAATATTGCAGGCACATTCTTTAAGCCAAAAGGCATCACCATGTACTACAATGAGCCCCACTTTGTTGTAAAAGTTGTCTTATGTCTATCTTATGGCATGTTTCTGATCTGATGGTAACCTGAAAAACCATATGTGAAAGAATAGGCCTCATGACCTCCTACATTGTCCAATACTTCATCTGTAAATGGTGTAGGGAAGGGGTCATGCAAACATGCATCATTTAGTTTTCTCAAGTCAACACAAATTATGATCTCTCCCTTAGTCTTCTTTTCCTAAACTATCATATGACTTACCCAATCAAACTCTTCGATAGGCTCGATAACCCCTAATGCTAGCATTTTGTCTAGTTCTTCCTTCACTTTTTCCTTGTATTTCGATTTCAACCTATAGCATCTTTGCTCCACAGGCTTAGCGACAAGTTTTAGAGGGGTCCTCATAAATCCGAGGTCCACTAATATGCCCTTCATTTCTGAAAATTTTGTAGGGAATAGCTCCTGGTATTCATGTAGTATCTCTTTGATTTTACTAACTGTATCTATGTCCCAATAGTCTCTAATTGTTGCGAACTTCGGGTCTTCCTCTGTCCCAATATTCACTTTCTTTGTTTTTACTAGTTTTGTCATAACTAGTGTTTTTGGTTCTAGTCCAACAACTTCATGATGTCCTTCTGATTCTAGTGTGTCAATATTGTGTGGATCTTCATCTTCTTCAGCATTGATATTATAACATTCCAATGCAATTTGTAACTATGCAGCCCAATCATGCTACCAAGTTAATGGAGCTTCATTCTCAAAAACGTCACTACAAGAAAAAATGGCATTGGTGAGGGGTGAGAAACTGTCACCATAAGCTCATTGGTGAGAGTGAAAAGAGCCTTCATCATCAAAAACTAAACGTCACCAAAGGTGGTGTCGCCAAAAGTATAGGTGTTGTAGTGACATTCAAATTTCGTCACAAATAATGGTTTATAATGATGGATAGCAACAGTCACCATTTCATATGAGCAATGGTGATGGACCATAGCCTTCGTCACCAAAAATTGAACGTCACCAAAGGTGGCGTCACCAAAAGTATAGGTGTTGTAGTGACATTCAAAGTCCGTCACTAATAATGATATATAATGATGGATAGTGACTGTCACCATTTCATATGAGAAATGCTGACGGAACATAGCCTCTGTCACCAAAAACTGAATGTCACTAAAGGTGGCATCGCCAAAAGTATAGGTGTTATGGTGACATTCAAGGTCCGACACGAATATTGATTATAATGACAGACATTGACCGTCACCATTTCATATGAACAACAACGATTTATTGTGATGGATCTTTCATGGCCATCATTATTGGTGTATATATATGGTGACATTCGATGACCATTACCAAAATTCACATTGCCAGAAGTATAGGTGTTGTGGTGGCATTCAAGGTCTATCATGAATAATGACTATAACGATAGACAATGAACATCACCATTTCATATCAACAACAATAATTTATGGTTACGGATCTTTGAGGGTCGTCATTATTGATGCATATGTATGGTGGCGTTCATTGACCGTCACCATTTCATATTTGGTGAGGTTTGAAAAATGTCACCAAAGCTCATTGGTGATGGTCAAAAGAGACTTCGTCACCAAAAATTGATCGTCGCCATTCCATATGGATGTCAAGGCATGATGGAATTGAACCACCAACCTCTTGCTTGTAAAGCAGGTGCTCTTCCATTGAGTTAGCACCCTTAAAGAATTAGACTTTTAAAAATTAGACCTTGAAACTTCATAAATTGTAAATTCTACAACTTTCAATAAATTAAAGTCTTGGCAATATTTTACTAAACAAGCAAAGAAACATTGAAGTTGTAGGTCTCTACCTAATGATTATGGAAGTTATGAAAAGTGGGTGGAAGGAAAAATAATTATATATAAGAGAATCAATATGTTCAGTTGAATACTCAATTAGAAATGAAACTATGAAGACATTTATAATCTATAAATGACCTATAACTAGCAAATGCACCAAAAAAATGTAAACTTTGAAACGAGAACTCATATTGTTACCCATTTCGTAGAGATAGCAAAAAATTGACTCGATTTTGAAAAGGGGCAATGCATAACACACATATTTTCTTTAGAGCATCGTTTTTGGCACATTAAATAACCGATACAATTACCCATTTCTTAGGGGTAGTAAAAACATGACCCAATTTTGAAAAGTGGCAATGCAGAATACAATTCTTTTTTTTGGGAGCATATTTTTGACACTTTAAAATTATGTCCAATTTTTTTAAAATTATGATTATTTAACGAATTTTCAAGTCGTTCTAAATGTTGATTATATATATATATATATATATATATATATATATAGAGAGAGAGAGAGAGAGAGAGAGAGAGAGAGAGAGAGAGAGAACTAAAAAAAAAACTCAATTTATAAAAAAACAAAAAAATATGAAAATTTTAAAAATATATATTTATTTTCATATATATATATATATATATATATAGATAAAGTTTTAAAGAAATAAGTACTCTTAATTTAAAAAAAAAAAAACAAAAAACGTTTTTATTTAAAAACAAAAAAATAAGAATAAAAAAATTTAATATTTTTTTTATTTAAAAAAAAATTAGAAAAAAAAAATTAAACAAATTTGTTTTTGTATTCATATATAAAAAAAAATTATTAAAAATTAAAAAAAAAAATGGAAACACGTCTCTTTAAACATATTTTTTAATTTAAAACCCAAAAAAAAAAAAATTATTAAAAAATTTAAAGCAAAAAAATTTAAACAATTTTATTTTTTTATTAAAAATTAAAACATCTAAAATTTAAAAATTTAAATATTAAAAAATAAAAAATATTATTAAAAAAACTTGAATTTTTTTTAACGTATTTTTTTTTTCAAGAAAAAAAATCAAATGCCCTTCCGCTCGCCCGCTGCCCATGGTGGTGCGGACTTGGGTGGAGGGCCTGTGTGTAGCTTCCTCGCTCGCCCATCGCCTGTGCTGGCACGGCCCTGGGCAGAGGGCCTGCACACAGGCCCTCCACCCACAGCCGTGCCACCACAGGTGGCGGGCGAGCAAAGGGGCACCAGATTTTTATTTTTATTTTCGAAAAAAAAAAAAAAAAAAACACCTTAAAAATCAGGGTTTTTCAATCATTTTTATTTTAAATAATTTTTCAAAATTTTTGAAATTTAAAATAAAAAAAAATTAAATTAAAAAAAATAATAATAATTAATGAATTTTTTTGTTAAAAAAATAAGAAATTAAAAATTAAAAAATAAAAATAAAAATTGTTTCAAAAAATAAAAGTAAAATTTTTTAATAATTTTTTTTATGGTTTATGAGATTTTTTTTTTAATATTTTTTTTTGTCTCTTTTATATATATTTTTATATTTGTTTTTTTAAGTAATCAACATTTTAATCTTAATTTTAATAGTTTTAATTTTTTTTCTTGTTAATTTTTTATTTTTTTAAAATCTAGTTTCTTTTTAATTTTAATTTTTTTCTTTTAGTTTTTTGTTAATGTTTTTTAAATTTTTCTATTTTTACTTACTTAATTTTACAGTTTTTTTTAATATTTTTTTTCTTTTCCATATTTCTGTTTTTTTGTTCTTTTGCCAGTTTCTTTTATGGTTTACAAGATTTTTTTTTCCATTTTTTTTTAAATATGTTTTTTTACTATTTATTTGTTTATAATTTTTAATTTATTTTTTTTGTTTTTATTTCTTACAGTTAATTTTTTTTTTTAATATATTTGATTTTTCTTTATCTTTATCTTTTTCTTTTTATTTTTTTTATTTTTTTAGTATATATTTTAATTTATGTTTTTGTTATTTTTTTAAACTTGTTTTTTGTTTTGTGTTTTTTCATTGTTTTAATTTTTAATTTTTAATTTTATTTTATGTTTTCATTATTTTTTTTAAATTTTAATGTTTTCGCCATCATGATAAAATATTTTACGTCATTATTTCAAAATGTTGAAAATTTTACCCTTGAAAGAAAAGTGTTATCTCAACGTCAAAAATTTTCATTTTGAGGGTGTTTTTTGGACAATTTTTGCACAAAAAATTGGTTTTCACCGCCATTTTTAAAACATGTTAAAAATTTACTCTAGAAAAAAAAAATTGTTATTCCAACATCAACACTTTTCATTTTTAGCACTGTTTTTGATGTTTTTATGGGGGTTTTTGGCCAGATTTCTTGTTTTGAGTTTATAGTTCCTGTTTCAAAGTTCACATTGTTCAAATATAGCAAAGGAAATGTCATAAGTGGATAGCATATGGAAGAAAAACATTAATGAAGACAAATGCAATATGTTATAGGTTGAGTGAAAGAAAAATCTCAATGTTGTTTTTTGATGTTCAGATATCTAAATGATATCTAAACTTCTATGAAAATGTAACACAGATCTCCAGAAACCATGATATATATATATATATATATATATATATATATATATATATATATCCCCTTTACATAAACCACCATGTAATTTAGAATTTCATAAGTCCGCAATCAAAACATGAAAGCAACCAACAAATAATAGAAATTGACTTGGACAAAAAGCAATAGCTTCACCTTCATTCTTGAGTTGCTTTTGTTTATTTGAATTTGACTCTTGAAAATCTTTCTCTGAAAAGGAATCAAAATAATCACTAGTATTAAATTCATTCAACACGGACTTTGAATATCCCACTGACATCTATGTTTTTGTTTCCATGCCTGAAAACCATGGAGTTTCCTGTCGATAGTAGAATAAAATGTGTGTTTGTTGTTAGGATATTCCGACACATAAGAAATAGTTAAGTACAACTTGGTCTAGTGTAGAGTTAGGTATAGAGTTAGGTAAAGTGTGTTTCTTTACCGTTGTACATTTTGTAACTTACAATCCAACGGTCATGATATGTAGTGATCCGACGGTTCATTCTCTCCTCGGTATTACCGACACTTGATCCGTGGCTTGACACCCGATTGGTCCATGAATTCTATTTAAAGCGCATGGAGGGTCATTTGTAGGGTAATCCGTGCAGGAGAGAAACATATGTAAATTTTCATTCTTTTATTAATAAATTGCCTAAAGTGGCCACGTTGGCTCAGGCCGTGGACTGTTTCCCTCTTTGAGGGTTTTAACCACGTCAAAATACTGGTGTATTGATCTGCGATCTGGTTGTGAGTGGTGTCCTTTTGGTGTTCTGTCTGAGGAACTTACCCTGTAAATTCCTACATGGTATCAGAGCTATTTGAGGGCTGCGTCCGTGGGTGATCCAAATCTGAAGCCGGTAGAACTGCATCCAACTGCCGTTTCCTAGATCTGTTGTTTCTGACTGCTTTCAGGCTGAGAGGACTGTTCTGTTGTGTTGTTAGCATCTGTTCCAGTGAGGAACCCCTTTCGTTTCACACGAAAAGGTTTCCGGTAGCCCTAGCTGCGTCATTTTTAAGATCTGGAGGTATACAGTGTTTATTTGTAGTTTACTGTTATTTTCTCTCTGTTTATTTCAGTTTCGGTTTATTTAGCTTTTTTATTACCGGATCTATATATTTCATTTCTGTGTATGCTCTTTGCCCTGCGACTCTGTGCGAACTGGGCAAATCAGAAACAGAAAGGACGGATTTTTTTCTCATGCGTATGCTCTTTTCCCTGCGCCTTAGGGTGATCTTGGAAAATCAGAAACATCGAGAAAAATATTTAGTTTCCGGCCAAAGCTAACTTTGAGCCGCAAGGTTCATTTTTTTAAAAATATTTAGTTTTTTGGCTAAAGCTAACTTCAAGCCATAAGTTTCGTTTTCTTTGCATGTCTGTGTTGGGTTTTGTGTTTTTTGTTTTGTAGGGAAAAAGAGCTTTCTCAAAGCAAGCACGCAACCCAAAGCACCCCCCCCTCTCTCTCTCTCTCTCAATTTTTTTTTATAGATCAATTTGTTCAAAGCTATTTTAAGAAAGTAGAGGTCTTGGGTTCAAGTCTCCATTTTGTGGGGGCGGACTTTTTCATTTCTGCACATTCCCGCACTTCGTCGGCAACTTCAACAACGTTTTTTCAAAAAGCCATAACTTCTTCATCCAGAAGCCGTTTTTTTTAAACCAGCATAATTTTTCGAGATCTATCCATTGGAATACTTACTTTCAGCATCTTTAGCTTCAGTTTCCATTGAAATGGAAAGTCAATACCAAGTTACCCTTGACAGCACCAACTACTTCCAATGGTTGGCTTACATTGAGGATTTACTTAGAAGTAAAGGTCTCTACAGAATAGCCTCAGGCCAAGAAAAGAAACCGAAGGATGAAGATAAGGCTGCTAAATGGGAAAATAGACAAGATCAAGCACGTGGATTGATAGGGATGTCTGTTTCTCCAGATCTTAGATTCCATATTGCAGAAATTGATTCTCCTGATGAAGCAATGAAACAAATCAATAAAGTTTTTGGGATTAAAAATGAAATTAGAGCCCATCAACTTGAAAATGATTTTCTTACATTTGACCCTAATAATTTTTCTTGCATTGAAGATTTCTTGTCCAAGTTCAAGACCCTTAGATATCTTTTGGAAGGTGTTAAAGTTAAGAAAGAAGATAGTAACCTTATCTATTCCATTCTTACAAAGTTGGGACCAGCCTACTCTGTGTTTGTTTCCACCTTCCATTCTACAAGAGAAGCCTTCATTTCTCAAGGAACAGACTACAAGTCCCCTTCCTTTGACTCTTTTTGTGATTCTTTAATAAGAAAACAAGAAAAACTCTTACACCTTGGTCTTCTTAATCTTGGAAACTCTTCCAAGAAAGCGTTAGCTGCCCAGCAGCAACCAAATTCAAAGAATCCTAAGAAGTCATATCCTAAAAATAATGGTCCTAAACCAAACAAGGGTCCTAAGCAATTTCAGCCCCAAAATGAAAAATCATTTCAACAAAATGATAAGACAAATAAAAACAAAGGAAAGAAGACTAATAGACACTGCAATTTTTGTAATCGAGATGGTCACTTAGAATCAAAATGCTTTAAGAAGATGGAAGCCTTGGAAGTAGCAATGAAGAAGCATAACATCCATTTGGGGCAATCTTCAACTTCAACTTCATCTTCAGGAATGGCACTTTCTGCATGTGGTTGTCAAGCATCTCGGTCTGGCTATGCATTAAATGTATCTTCTTCTTCTCATTCTCATGAGTGGCTCATTGATTCTGGAGCTTCCTATCACATGGCCAAAAACAAAGCCATGTTTTCTTCTTTAAATGATTGTAACACCAAAAATATATATGTTGGTGATGATAGATCTCTTAATGTTGTAGGGACTGGAACTGTTCATCTAGACAATGATCAGTTTAATGATGTATTATGTGTTCCAACCTTATCCTGCAACCTTCTATCTGTATATCAGATAACTCATTCAGGTGAAGGTAAAATTGTTGAATTTTCACCTCATGATGTTGTAATCAAGGACTTAAAAGATCCTAAACAGATTTTGGCTACTGGCATTGCTGATGATTCTACAAGGTTGTATAAGTTTCACAACTTTGGGTCATCAAATCTTCCCTCAGTATTTGTTGCTCATAACGATGAAATGAGCAAACTTTGGCATGAGCGATTTGGTCACTTAAACTATCGCTCCCTTCAGCATCTATGTAAAGAAAATATGGTGACAAGTCTTCCTATGGTATCTTGCAGAGATGGTAGTTGTTCCAGATGTGTACTCGGAAAACATCATTGGGACAGTTTTGAAAAACGTGCCTCTTGGCACGCCTCAGCCCCTTTACAGCTTGTGCATAGTGATTTATGTGGTCCACTTCCAGTTGTGTCATTCTCTGGCTGCAAGTATTTCTTAACTTTCATTGATGATTTCTCCAGACGCACTTGGGTATACTTCTTAAAACTCAAGAGTGAAGTATTTAACACTTTTTTGGCCTTCAAGGCCTTTGTTGAAAAACAATCTAGACATCAAATTCTTAAGTTAAGATCTGATAATGGCGGAGAATATGTTAAAACACATTCATCAACTATTGCACTGAGAATGGAATTCAAATGCAACATATTGTTCCATATACTCCACAACAAAATGGTGTAGCTGAAAGGAAGAATGGCACCTTAAAGGAAATGGCTAATTGTATGCTACAATCTAAAGGACTTGGTCTTAGTTTTTGGGCAGAAGCAATTAACTGTGCAAATTACATAATAAATCGCACTCCTACTAAGGCTTTAAAGAATATCACTCCAGAAGAAGCATGGAGCTCAATCAAACCAGATGTAAGTCACTTTCGTGTTTTTGGAAGTGAAGCGTGGGCCCATATTCCAGATGAGAAGCATAAAGCTTTAGAACCTAAGAGTGAAAAATGTACTTTTGTTGGATATTCTGAAGATGTCAAAGGCTATAGACATATTCCATTTAAGTCCAAAAATGTTATCATTAGAAGAGTTGTAAAATTTGATGAAAATATATCGGTCTGCGAGCCTAGTCCGGCGGATGTGCCACCTCTCCCTATCTCTTCTACCTTTGAAAAAATTTCTTCTTCATATGATGAAAGTGAGGATGACAATCCTCCCCCACCGTCTCAGGATCCTCCTTCGGCTCCTGAGCTTCCAAAATTGGTTCGTGCTACTCGAGATGCAACAGGTGATCTTGCAGGTGATCCTACAGATCAACGACGCACACGTTCTCAGTTCGAGAGAGCCTCTTCTTTACTGGCTCAAGCTCCAGTAAATTATGATCCTGACACCTTTGCAAAAGCTTCAGGCCATCCAGATTGGGAAGCAGCTATGAATGAAGAATATCATTCATTGTTGGCAAATGATACATGGGATCTTGTTCCTCTACCAAAGGGACGAAAACTTGTTAGATGCAAATGGGTTTACAGAACCAAGTATGGACCAGATGGGAAAGTTGATAAACATAAAGCTCGTCTTGTTGCTAAGGGTTTTTCACAGGTTGAAGGCATTGACTACACTGAAACCTTCTCCCCTGTTGCCAAAATGAACTCTATCTGCCTTGTTCTTTCCCTTGCTGCCTCTTTCAAATGGGAAGTCCATCAGATGGATGTTAAATCTGCCTTCTTGCATGGGGACTTACATGAAGAAATCTATATGGAACAACCCATTGGCTTCATACAAACAGACTCTAGCCTTGTATGTCGACTTAAGAAATCCCTTTATGGCCTCAAGCAAGCTCCTCGGGATTGGTATGCCAAAATGGATAGCTTTCTTTTAGAATCTGGCTTTTCTAGGTGTCATTCTGACAATACTGTCTACACCAAGAAAGTGGGAAACTCTCTTATCATCCTTGTTCTTTATGTTGATGATCTTATCCTTACTGGTAGTGATCCCAACCTTATAAACCATGTGAAGTCTATCCTTAAAAGGAAATTTGAAATGACAGACTTAGGACACTTACACTATTTTCTCGGTCTTCAAGTCTTGCAATCCAAGGAGGGTATTTCCCTTTCCCAGTCCAAGTATGCTTGTGATATTCTACGTCATTTTCACATGGAAGACTGTAAGCTAGCCCCTTCTCCCTTTCAGTCTGGAGTCAAACTCTCAGTCACTTGTACTTCTCCTGAAGTTGATGCTACCTTATACCGTCAACTTGTAGGAAAACTTTTGTATCTAACCCATACTCGTCCTGACCTTTCCTTTGTTGTTTGCCTTGTTGCTCGGTTCATGCAAAACCCCCGTGAAAGTCATTGGAAAGAAGCTAAAAGAATACTTCGTTATGTTCGAGGTACAGTTCAGTTTGGGATTCATTACAGTGTCGAAGCATCTCCTCTATTGGTTGGTTTCACTGATTCCGATTGGGCTGGTGACCCTGATGATCGGAAGTCTACTGTCGGTTATGTGTTCACTCTTGGTTCAGGACCTATTACATGGGCTTGCAAGAAATGGGTGCCATTTCTCTTTCGTCAGCAAAAGCAGAGTATCGTGGTGCCATAGAAGCTAGTAAGGAAGCCTTGTGGCTTCGTCAGATCCTGTCAGAGTTTGGCTTTGAGTAGCAGCATCCGACTACACTTTGGTGTGATAATCAAAGTGCCATTCAGCTATGCAAAGATCCAGTCCAACATCAGGGCAGCAAACACATTGAACTGCACATGCACTTCATCAGAAAGCTCATTCACAACCATGTTCTTGAAGTGCAATATTGTTCAACAGATGATCAAGTTGCGGACATCTTCACAAAGGCTCTCACAGAGGCGAAGTTCACTAAACTTCGATTTATGGTTGGAGTTCAAGAAGTTGTCACTAAGGGGGGATAGGCTCTAGTGCCTCCTTCCTTCTCCTATTGTGTCATATTTGTAAATCCTTCAACCTATCCCAAGTTGTTCTTAAGGGGGGATGTTAGGATATTCCGACACATAGGAAATAGTTAAGTACAACTTGGTCTAGTGTAGAGTTAGGTATAGAGTTAGGTAAAGTGTGTTTCTTTACCGTTGTACATTTTGTAACTTACAATCCGATGGTCATGATATGTAGTGACCCGACGGCTCATTCTCTCCTCGGTATTACCGACACTTGATCCGTGGCTTGACACTCGATTGGTCCATGAATTCTATTTAAAGCTCATGGAGGGTCATTTGTAGGGTAATCCGTGCATGAGAGAAACATATGTAAATTTTCATTCTTTTATTAATAAATTGCCTGAAGTGGTCGCGTTTGCTCAGGCCGTGGACTGTTTCCCTCTTTGAGGGTTTTAACCACGTCAAAATACTGGTGTATTGATCTGCGATCTGGTTGTGAGCGTGTCCTTTTGGTGTTCTGTCTGAGGAACTTACCCTGTAAATTCCTACATTTGTTGCGCAAGAACACATTCCTTATTAACCATTGTTACTTGAAAGAAACCAAAGAGACAACACAATATCACCGCACACAAAATCCCCTACCAAAATATAATCATAACTTAGCAAAGAAGTCTAAAAGATGTTCTTAATTAATAAACTTTGTATTTGGAAATATTGTTTCCTTACACTCAAAAAAGACTGTGTTGTGCAACACTTCTATCTATTTATCCACGAAATTATATCATAACATATGTCACACAGTAGCAATCTACAGTACCTAAAGTAAAAAACAAATTTGCTCAAGAGAATAGATTTAGAAAAGACCTTTGAAAACTATAAGTTTGTCATCGTGAAAGTTGTGCAGGCTATGAAAGTAGCCATTATTTCATAATGGTTGATGTTTCAGCCCTAAAAGTTATTTTGACAACCACAATGAACTAATCAATATAGCATCTAATTATGTATTCCAGTGTATAAGATTAGAGGGGCAACAAGGTAAAAATACCAACACTTGAAAGGATATGTCAAATACTTAAGAAGTTTTTAGTTTACATATAAATAGAAAGGTATCAAATCATGTTTATACAAAAAGGGATTAATAAATATGGGAGATACTGTAGTCAAAGTAGTGAGACTTTTGTAAAGATAATTTAATTTTCAAGGCTAAAAAATGATGTCTACCTGTAACATTACAACACCATCTCCATCCCCAAAAAGAACGCAAAAGCTCCGGTCTGTCCAATCAACATATCTAGAAAAAGCATTTGATCCATTTTCAAATCCACCACCTATCATTGTTCCAAGAATACTAACCATAAGTAAATGAACTATAAAAAAAAATAAAAATGGATTTATCAACAATCAGAATAGACACGACAACTCACCTTTTAGGAAACATGTAGTTGTTACAAGACCCAACACAAAGCCATTACAAGAAGTTGTAATGTCGAAAGCTAAGGCCTTTATAGAACCCAACTCACTTTGCACCTAATATCAAAATTGCATTCTTTTTCTAATATAGAATCATGAGTATGAATAATTAATGCAAAACTTTAAAGAAAAATATCTAAAATCTACACGTAGTAAACTGTATTGGTTAAAATTATACCAATTGACACAAAAAATACCAATTTAATATGGTTAAGGGGAAAAAGGGTTATGTCCTAAAGACTTAGGTTGTGAACATGCAAAAACTTAATCCTAACAATAACATGAAATCCAAAAAAATTGGAACAATTGAGAGTTGAAAACAAAATATTTTATAAACCCTGGGTTGGATACCATTTAAAAACTAGAACAATTACATATTTCCATAAAATCAACACATGCACAATCATTAATATCGATTACTTTTCATTTGTATATCACGAGGCAATCCACTTTGTGGTGGCTACCGCATGCAATTTTCTTTCAAACCCAATAAGAATGTAGTTGCAGAAAGATGTTTATATACCAACATAATTATTGATATCGATGGAATACTTTGTGGTACCATTTTATTACATATGTGAGAAGCAAATACTACTAACAGAGAATTGGCAATTTTTTAAAAACATAATACACACATGCACACAAGAACAAGTTTTTAAGACACCAAATCATGCAAGCGATTGGAAAATGTATCCCAATGAGAAACTCTTACAGTGAAGTTCTTTGATTAAGTCTGTGTAAATACATTTGAAATTGGTTGCTACCTTGCATAGGTAACAAATGTAGCCTTAGTCACAAGGCCCACAACATTAAAGGAAGCTCATTTGTTGAAAATTCCAAACATTAAACCTAACTACTAACTAAAGTGTGGTTTACTGACCATGGGACATGTGGGCTAGAAGACCCACGAATTCTGCTAAATGATTAAAATAGAATCTGCTTAAATGTGTTATTTCATATGTTGGGTTGGTTAGTCTAGTTAGTCATATGAAAAATATGCTCACTTTCTCATCTTGGTTATGGTCTGCTTCTAGTTTTCCTGTGTTCTAACCTCCATCTAGTATTAATTGTTTCAACCATTGTAATTTTTTGTCTTTATGCAATATGCAAAGAGGTTTTCAATACCTTTGCTATCAAATAGAGCATGTCTAATTCACCATATATAAAATTCTATAAATTTTATAGAACTTTATATATGGTGATATAAACATGCCCTATTTGATCTCCAAAGGTATTAAAAACATTTTTGGATATGCTGGAAAGTGGCAACTCTCAGCTATGAGGATTTCACTATCTAAGGAAAAATTCAACTTCAAAAAAGGGAACAACAAAGTCTCCTTAAGGAATGAAGAAACAATTACATGCTTCTTTTCTATACATCTTATAGATTATTTCCTTAATGATTTTTTGATCATATTTTGAATTTCTGTGAGACTCAACTCAAACAAATTCATGAATAGGTGGCTAAATGGTAAATACAGGTATGCTCCAAAAGGATAGACGATATTGATAGTGATGTTTTTATAAAAAAGTCTCCTGTCACTAAGAGGCAAGATAATAAAATAAGGAAAATAGGGATGCTTAGCATGTGGAAAATAAGGATGCTTTGCATATATTATGACAAGGCACTATAAACTAATTGCAAGGAATAACATACAAAAATATAATAGAATGATCATCTTTGACTCATAGATTTGCAAACAGGAGGCACAAGTTCATTCAAAAAGAAGAATAATTTTCACAAGGAAATACAAACTATTTGTGAGAAGCAACAGACTAAACTAGGATAACAATCATATGCTAAAAAGTAAGAAATTTGGACAACATGTATAGATTCCTTTGCATGCAACAAAAATAAATTGATAAGAGCAATTATATACAAGACCTACCCCATATAAGAGAAATTATATACAATAACATCCCTGAAATTTTCCAGGAATGTCTCGAGTATGGCCAGCAAGTCCCTTCATCCCCAATGAAATCCATCAAAAAAAGGGACATTTCCTTACTCACCAAAAAACCAGAACAGTGGGTATGATATTTTCTTTTTCTTTTTTTGGGGGGTGGCACAAGAATATCAAAGGATAATGTCAACCATTTTATCATCAACTTGTAGTAAACATCTTTAGATCCATGTTCAGCTGAGTGTTGCTGAAATTTGAAAATGGAAAATCCAAACTAGAAGCAACTAGTTCTAGTACTACTTTGAGCATTTCTAGTCAGAAACCACCCATGAAACTATAATTGATCAGTTTTTCCCAAAACTTCTAGTTCGGGAAAAAACTGATCAAACTAGATAGTTTGATCAATTTTGTACCATTGCAACCCCAACCCCAGAAAAAGGAAAAAATAAACCTACAAAAAATCCTAAAACTGCCATAAACTTCACTTCCCATATATTTAATCATTCCCCCTATATTTGCTTCACAACCTTCTCATTGGTAATTTGAGCAAAAAAGAGCGTTGATTCAACAATATTCTTGTGCTGATTCATAGTGCTTCTTAGTCTGATTCAAAGAGTCTCATCAAATGGTTTGGAGCACTCAAGATTTGATTGGGGAGTTTCTTGGATCTATTACTAAACCTAATTTGGATTAAGACTTGGAATATTGATTTGACGATTTGATTGGGGTTCTTCTTATGTCTTTGGTTATGTTGTAAACATCATGTCAACAAAAATATCACCAAGAATCAAGTAAATAAAATATTGACAACATCAAGAAAATATCACAAAATATAGGAAAATTTTAAAAATACAAAATTATTCAAAGACACAAATAATTGACTTTATGCACCTCCATTGATGAGTAGGGAAAATAATTTCATGAATCTCATGATAAAATCAAGATATTTACAATATTCTCATGGTATTTTTGAGAATGAAAAAACTGCACAATTTATCAGCAATAATATCGTTATGGGGTAAAATTTGTGACATTGCAATAATACTAGGACTGTGATAATCACAATGTTTTCAACGCTGTTTTTTGGAGCTACTCTTTTGCTGATTCCAGATGTTGATTCAATTTTTTCCTGTAATTGATTTAGATCTGCTTCTAGAACTGATTCAGAGTGAAGACTTGGAACTTGTAAAGGTATTTACAAATATTCTTCAAACCCTAATTCTCTTAAGAGAGTTTGCTAAATAAATCTAGAAATTAAATGTAAGGCTTTATTTGCAAATTATTTATGTGGTAGAAAAAATGTAATGGCTCCCAAACATAAAAAGGATCCTACATGGAACCATTGCCAAATAGTTGGGGATGGAATGGTATGCTACTATTGTCCCATGGAAATTGGTAGGGTGGGGGTTATACATAGACTGAGAGTCAAAACAACACCTAGAAAATATACTAGGGAAAATTCAATATTTATCTAAAAACTCATCCAAATTATAATCTGACATGCAAGCTACTATTGAAAGCTATAACATGAGGAAAAATATATGCAAGAAGAAATAGGAAGAAATGGAAGTGAACATGATAATGAAAACCATAGTTCTGAAGACTCCACTACTCATCCTGCTAGGGATACCTTTAGAATCCCAATCCATCCAAAACATGAGGGTGATTATGGCACAAAGAACACAATCCTAACAGGCAAAGAGTTGACTCAATCTTTGTATCCAACAGGAAAAAACACCCTTAGTTCTTAGCCCACCATTGATAATGAATGGAGCAAGTTGCTTGGGAATGCATGGCTAGATGGTGACATGATGCAAAGATAAATTACAATCTAACTTCAGTAGGATATAGATAGGGATCTGGACACATATTTTCCAAAAAATTTAAAATCCAGGATCCATATATAGTAGGAAAATAGCAAGTATAAAAAAGTTTTGTAATATATATAAAGTGAGATAATAAAAAAAGACAATCAATAATCAAAACCATTCAGCAATGACAAGAGGAACACTACAAGTTTATAACCAAAACCAAAAAAGTAAATTCTAATTCATGTTACTATTAACCATCCATGTATTATAGCTGATAATTTGATAAGTCATAACCACCATTGACTATTGATAATTTTGAAGACCATCTCGACATGAGAACATCGTAATTCATAAAAATATTTTTGTAAGCAGCATCCACATGTCCATATCAACAGTGAATAAAGGGGTGCCTTGAAGACTATGGCAAGACCAAATAACAGTGTTAGTGAAGTGACCAACATCGTAGCACATAAGGGTCAAATAGACATTGAGAACAAACCTTGAACATGATGATAGATCAAACCTTATCAAACCTTGACATTGTACAAAACATTAAGTAAAATGACTGGCCTTTAGTTTCTGACCATATCCCTTTCTATTCCCTTAAGAATAAGCTTGATCAAATCTGCATTTACTTGCTCCCCCATGTGCCTATTTCCAAGTATTTTCAACACACACCAAGGAAACACTTACATGAATTCAAGACACATTTCTAGCCATTGAAATGGTAATTATAACAAAACAACCCAACATCAAAGTGATTCCCTACAACAGAAACTAACATTAACAAGTTAACGAATAAATGCATGCAGAACTTCACATTTAACTTCAATGTCACTACAATTCATTTTTAGGTTAGGCATATTTTTCTCTTTTAATCAATGCAACAAAGGTAATGAGTTTAAACTTTAAAGGCATACCCTTATATCAAATTATACACAAAAATTCTCACAACAAAGCCCAAATTTTGGTTATAAACATCATCTCAAGACAAAAACATAGTAATACAAGGAATTTTGATATCAACAAAATTGTGAATTGTATAATTTGAAAATCCAACACTTTTGAATTGAGATTAGCCTAGACAAATGCAAATTCTCACCAATCCAATCAATACATGATAAAATAGAATTGTTTGCCACTTAATGAAATGCATCTAAACTCCATGTTAATTGCTATAACATCAATAAAATATTATACCATCATGATATAGATTCTACAACTAATAAATTCCCATAAAAATGCTAACGATATAGCATAATATCTTTAGTCCAAGTAGCTCCCATATTATGGAAAACATTAACTCAAGCAATTTGAACCAAGCAAAAGCACGGGAAAACAAAAAAATATGGAGTAAAAATACATTAAAGTGTCATAGCAAAGTTAACGACAATTATTCAACTATAGATCGAATAAATATCATATGGTACTTACTTAGGGAGCACCAGAAAAAAGATCATCTGGAGTAGACGTACACATCAAAACCAAGTCAACATCCTCTAGCTTGACTTTTGCCATTTCAAGGGCTCTTCTATATGACTCTACAACTAAACCAACTAGTGTTTCATCACTTGAAAAACAAAGTGAGCTTAATGACATTTTATTCCATGTAAGTGAGGAGGTTTTTGGGGACCACTTTTTAGTATGCACAAAAAAATATCAATTCTAGACTTTCCTTCATCTATTCCTTCCTTTGAGTACAATTATTCAATCCCCATTCTTAAACAATAAGCCTTATTTCTTTCCACATGCAAGAGTTCCTAATTAAGTGTTCCTTGTAATGATGCTCCCTAATTCTTCATTAAATATAAGATATAGTACTACTCGAGTCTCAATATGTAGGGAAAATATATTTTCAACTTATAGAACTTTAAATCGTTATTCCAGTTAAAATGCCTTCAACAACTTTACGGTCTTTGTTGTTTCTAAGGCCTTTGGGATTGCACATACAATACCAAGCCCTGTTGGCTAGGGATAATCTTTCTTAACAGCCTGTTAGTGCTACATCAGCTCATGTTCCCAACATCAACATCAAACTTGAGGTGCCTCGTTGGATTAATCCACAAAAACTGAAATGATTTGATTTCCTGGTGACAATGTGTTTGTAACAACACTTTCCCAATAACTATAAAACCTTAATATATAATTTTGGTAGCTACCTCACATAGAACTTGTTAGCAATTTCGAATTCCAACATCTCTATCCACTTTCTTAATCTAACAAATAGGATTTTCTAGCAAGAAATCACAAAAAAATGTATATTTACATAAAATCTTTGGAGGCTTTCTAGCATTAGCTGCAAAAGTAATCAACAAAAAATATTTTACAATAGCTCTAGTCATCATCAAATAAGTAAATGACACTTGGAGTGTTACTAATAACTATAGTGATCCATAGAATTAGAATTTGGTTGTGTTGTAACTAGGAGTGAAGGTGGCACTTAAAATTTTGGGGCACAAGAAGTTGCTTCTGTTATCAGAAAAAGATGCTTAGATGCATTATTTCCATAATCAGATGATCCTCCAACATCACCATTATTTTCAAACAAAACACCTTCCCATTTTTCCTGTTGCATGTTAGTGCTAATGAAATTTTCTACAAGACTACTGCTACTGATTTGTTGCAAATTAGAAGATGAAAGATGGGGCATGCCTAGTGTTTTTCTAGGCATGCCACCAATGGGAATGGAAATGGAGACTGTAAATTTCCCACTGCAATCTTAGTAGCACCTTCTGTGCCTACTTCCATGACACCACTGGCACTAACCGTAGTCAAGTTTGTACACTGAGCATTTTCCAAAGAAAATCAATTGCTTCCTCTACCCTGGACCTTGGAAATCCCATTTCAACCATCATAGAAATGGAAGCCTCATCAGGTGGATGACGTCTAAATCGTTGACCTGTGCTTCTAGGAATACTATTTCTGCTTCCTTTAACATCACCTATGGCAGTGTATACATGGGTAATAATGGAAACAACAAAGGTAATCAAAGATGGACTACAACGACAAAACATTGGATTGCTCTAGATAGGTAGAACAACATTGAGAACTTGAGCTTGTAGAGTGTGGACAAAAACCTTTGGATCCCTTGGAATAGTGACAGAGCCTCCAACAAATGGTTGCACTAACTATGATGCAAAGGGCACAGTTAACAGTGAAGAATAATTCACAAGTTACTCCAAAATCCTACAATAGCTTTGTAATGCCTCTAACAACCAAGGTACATGCTCTAGCTTGTCATTTTCTGTTTCCATTCCTTGTTGTGACATAAATGGTATTGTCCACAGAGAATGACCTGTTGCTTCAAAAGTAGTCAAAAGACTTTTAATTTTACCATGAGCATAGAAAGAATTCACCACTATTGTATATGGTTGTCATATATAACTGTTGTCATGTCATCCACAACTTTCCTAGGGTAGTGAGACTTTGAAGAAAGTGGTGACTCAAGCTCAAATGAGCTACAATTCTCATCCACATCAAGATTGTCATGAATTTTTTTACAAGAGTAACCACCACACTTTAAGCTTCAAGCATGCTATGGTGCTATCCAAGCCTCCTAAATCCCTAAAGGAGGTTGCAGCAAGAATCTGTCCATGACCTCTATGCTAAGAACAAGGGTGAGTGGTAGTCCCTTTATGCCATATGTGGAGAGCAATGGGATGAAGTGGTTTCATGATATCTCATGTTGATGGCCTCTGTTTCAATAATCTATCATTGTTCATGCTAGTGACACCCTGTATCCAGTCTCTTCATTCCTTTGATGTTTGAGAGGTGGAGTTGTCAACCAAGTAGGCCTTGAAGGTCCTTGTAGGGCATATTGTCTATTAGTAAATACAACTTTCATTATTGGGGTAAGCATCTATGGTTTGGGTTTTAAAAAAAAGGTCACAAGGGACTTTATAGAGTCTCTATAAAAGTAGTGCAATCTCCCTAGTATCTTGTATTAGGTGGCGCACTTGAAACACGAAGTGCTCTTTAGTCTCCACCTCTTAGAAGGAGCACTGTCGACAAATCTTGTCCTCTTAGGGAATATAATGATACATATCTTGACACATAAATGGTGAGAGCATGATCTTAGTTGATGATGGGAATCTTGAGTCCATGGGATTAGTGCCTTCATATGTAGTTGGACAAACAATTGACTTTTAAGTTGCAAAAAATGCTTAGCGTAAAATTCTAGCTTAGATCTAAGACATTGTGAGGGAGAAAACTAGGTGATTAGAATGTACTGCCATTAGCCTCCTTTATTGATTCATTATTCTACACCTTGGGGGGGATAATTCAAGGGAACCTATAAAGGTGGGAGTCAATAAATGGAGATAATGGCAAAATGAAGAAAAAAAGTGGCCTCAAAGTCTCAATATTTCCTTCGACAAAAATGACCCAAGAAGACCATATCTTTATAGGAAAGGAATGGAGAGCCAAATATGGATCTCTCTCCCAACTCAAGGTAGAGTCTCAAAGGGCCCAAAATATAACCTCTACACCAAATTATTTTGTGGGTTGTTCCCTAGTATTAGAAATAAGTTATAGTTTCTTCTATTTCCTCCTCGAAGCATTTTATGAAAAATTGCAAATTGGTTCCAATATCAAAGCCAAGTTACATAAGAACATTCAATTCTTTTAGATGAAGGGAATTCCATACTCATTTTCTTTCTACTAATTACTCAGTGCAACAATATTGGGTAGAACAAAGGAGAAACCAATTCTATATCCTCTACCCACCCTAGGAAGAAAAAATATGGCACCTATCATAGGAAACTTGCCCATTCCAATGAGGAATGTCAAACATTTAGGCCAAAGAACTCCAAAACGAAAAATACTTCCTTTCTAAGCATTATTGAGATGTTGGAGTCTTAGATGTTGATGTCAAAAATCCCAGCTATATTGATCCAAACTTGATGCTAATGCCCAAAGATAGCCTTACCAGCAACAAGGAAGCTCTTTGTACATAGAACTGTCAAATCAAGCACAAACTAGCATATATGGTAATTGATAATGGCAACCAAAATAAACTTGTTACACAAAATATTGTCACCATGACTATTTTCAGTCAGTATGGGTCTATCATCACTTATATTGTCCTCCTAAACAAGTCTTAGACCTCAGCTCTTCATGTCAAGCTTTGAAAATGAGAGAAAGACCTTAAAAATAAAAAAGCTCTACTTCCGCACTTTCTCTCACTGTTGCCTGCGGTCCCGCACCCCCTGTTCACACTACCTGCGAACCTGCCCGCTCTGTCTCTAAATGAGTGGGTGCGGACCCCTGTGAAAGTCAAAAAGGCGCAATTTTATTCTAAAAAACTCACTTTGGGTTAATTCTAGATGATTCTAGAAGGAATTTTGACGTGGATGGTTCTCTCTTAGGTGGTTCATGCATCCTAAAAGAGAAGGAGCTAATCCATTGATGAGAGGAGTTATCCCATTGAAGGAGGGCTTTATCCCTTTGAAGGAGGACCTAGTAACTTCCCTCCATTGCACTATAAATTAAGGCAATGGTCTAGTTGCTAGGGAGGTTAGAAGCTGAACATTTTTAAGGGTAAATGCTGGTGGAATTGAGACTTCCTAGTTGAGCTTGAGAGGAGAGATCACATACCTTTTGGCTTCAATGGGAAGAGAGTGAAACTTGTCAAAGTAGAAGAGACTTCTTGTTGGACCCTGGGAGGAGCTTGTACAGCATCAAGGCATAGGTTGTAAAGTTCTTCTTTGATTTGAATTAATACAATCAGATTCATTTTTCTCAACAAAATGTCTTATGTCATTTGTTTCATGAATTCCTTGATCATCATGATAAGTATGCTTTATGATATTGTCTTTTCAAGTGCTATTTAATTTTTGTGCTTGTTTGTGTTTTCATATTCGCTACAAGGGAGCTCATTTGGATCAAAGGAGCGAGGCTTCCACAAACTTGCATTGGACCCAAGGTAGGCCTAAAACACTTGTTTGCCTTTGCTTATAAATTGCATATTTAGATAAAGATAGAGTTTGATTGGCTTTCTTGTCACTAGATATCATTAGATACTAGGGAGGTCGATCTTGTCTGCAAGAACGACTCATTACATGTGAAAAAATGGCAACTCCACTCGGGACTTTATTTTTTTCTTGCTTTACTTTGACTTGAGAAGCTGTGTTTTTGTTTCTGTTTTTGGCTTGTTGTGTGTGGAATTGGGTAGATTTAGTAGATCTTGGATTATTTTTTGTTTTTTATAACTTTGGGAGAGGACCACACCCTCGGCTTGCAACACAGTTCAGACCTATCCGCACTTTTTCTTTTCACACAGAGTGGTACCGCACCTGTGTGAACTGTGGGCTTGCAGACCCTGTCAAAATTTTGGAAAACTTGAGATTTTCTCTTTCAGTCAGCTTAGTTTTTGTTTAGATGTTGTTATCCCCTGCCCAGACCTACATGTGACTTGTCAGGAACTTTTCTTAGGTTAATTCCATTGGTGTTAGGGTTTTAGGTGAAATTCCTAGAAGTTTTGGTTGTCGGGCTTGATTTTCATTTTGGTCTTGTAGTAGCTCAAAGCTTAGAAGCCTTAGAAGCCTCAGATCACCTTGCTTTTTACTGGCCTTCTTATGAGTCTGACCATTTTCAAAATCTACCTTTGTTGAGGAATCCATCTTTTGTTTCTCATTGCGAAACTTCGAAAAGACTTGTGTTAAAAGTTTGGATTTCATTTTTAGAAAAGAAAACAAAAATTGGTTGTTTTTTAACTGATTTGTGATTCTGGACAAATTAGTCCTTAGTTTTCTTATAGCTAAGTAAAACATCCTTGAAAAGAAATCTTGTAAGCTTTTACTTCAAATAGTTTTTTATAGTTTATAGATCTCAAGATTAGATTTTTTCCATAGCTTTGAGTGTTTTATGAAAATAAAAAAATCTCTTTTGGAAAAAGTTTGTTTTTGTAGTATTCGATTGTTTGAAAGAAAAGGGAAATTTTTGTGAGCATAACTAGTTGTCTCATTTTTGAGTGCATTGGAAAAGACAAAAAGCTCTTCTTTTGATTTGTTTGTTAAGGAAAAGATTTGTGTTTACAAGTATTTGCATTCTCAACTCTTTCCTAGATAGAAATTCATTCAAGGGAAAAGATTGCTTATCATCTTAAGTCCATTTTTTAGTGATTTCGAGTCGAGTCTTCACACCATAAGTTTCATCTCCGCACCTCTTGACTTAAAGAAAAACCAATAAAAATAATGCTTAAAGTAAAATCACTCTAGTAATCTCTTTATTTCTAGGGCTCTATTACACCAATATAGCTTAGGCTAGTATCTTGGAGTAGGGAGTAATTAACTCTCCAAGATAGTAAAACAAACAAGTAGCTATATCTTACGGTAGGAGAAAAATCCAATTGTTACATCTATGCTCTGGGAAAGCTCCTCTTAAAGGAGAAGCACGAGATCATGTCCGAACTAGTGTGGGAATCAATCCTTCCTCATTGGGAACGATGCCAGATATTCAGGTATTAAAAAAGACAAACCTCTGTTAACCATTGTCGAGGAGCCTAGGGTCACTTGTTGGTAAACCTTGGATTATGTCAAGGAGCCTTCAAGGGGATTGAGCTTATTACTCTACCCTTCCATGCGTATCAGACCGTAGACTGTTCCCCCAAGTATATTTGTTTCCGTTGGTAACCATAGTGACCATATTCTATAGGATACTTTCCTAACGTGACAGTGGAGGGAAGATCCCACTGTACCTGGAGCAGACGTCGACTAGACTCACTTGGATTTTCTGGGGGGTTCTCTTCACTCGAGACGGTATAGTGGAGAAACTTGTGCCAGTCTATTCAATAAGCAGGTTGTCGGGGTAACGGTTCCAACCGCCATTTCTGTATTGAATTCTGCGACGTTGGATTTCATCACCAACTAGTGTTTTCCGTACGGAAAGTTACTGTTTGTGTGTGGTTTGATCTCCTAGATTATTTAGGTGTGTGATTCAAAATTTTTTGGTTCTTTAGAGGCTTTAGGTGGTTTTGATTGAGATTTTACTTTATTTGCGTGTGAAGTAGTTAAAATATTTAATCGTGGCTGAATTACCGAGGAAGTCCTGTAGACTTTGGGGCCAACTTCCTGAGTTTTCACCAAGCCAGCCTGAAGGGTTACGAGCCCTTGTAACTCCTAGAGACAGTAGAGTTGGGTCACCTGAAGAAGGAGAATCTTCTTTCGTGGTACATCCTAATTATCAACCTCTAGTAATAGATTATAATCCACAATCTATTTCTGTTTCCGAAGTTACTGGTAGTTTTTCATCTACTAGTGATTTAGGTGAGGAACCTGAAATATCTGAACCTGAAACTGAATTTTCTACTACTCCAACATCGGGATTTACCTCTCCAACTTCTAGTGGTCCTGGTTCACCCAGAGTAGAAAGAATAATTACCCAAAATCTTCCTTCTGGACTTATAGCTATTGAATAACTTACTACTCCGGAAGAAGAAGGTATCCCTATCCCTGAAAATCAACCTGTTATAGAACTTAGGGAGCGTGAATCAATCTTTTACAGTCCAACTAGGAGTAGTGCTTGGTATCTTTCATTGACCAATTTTTTGGAAAACCTGGGTCTAAGTTTTTCACCACCTCGTATTCCTTTTCACCCAAGACCTAGGGGTTACTATCCTGCATTAAATATGTCAAGATAGTCGTCCATGTTTTCTCAATCTCCAGAAACCTTTTTGTACGGTGGTCCTTCTGTTCCCTCTGGGTATCAGTCACTTACTGGTACTTTTCCGGGAGCATCTCCTCAACCTATTGAACAAGGGTTATTAACTTGAAATAATGGAACTAAGCCATTGAGTGTAGAAGATATTCTCATGATGTCAGGTACTATTCCTAACCCTCAACCTCAAGGTGGCCAGTTACCGCCTTGGGGGCAGCCCCAAAGTCCTCAATTATTGCCTGGGGGGCAACCTCAAGGACAATACATACCTACAGGATAGTATGTTTCTCAAGGTCAACCCCAGACTCAATATGTACCTCAAGGTCAACCCCAGTATCAATATGTACCTCAAGGTCAACCCTAGTATCGTACGTGCCTCAAGGTTATCAACCTCAAGGTCAGTACCCAACCCAAGGTTACCAACCATCTTCCGGTCAATCATATGTCCAAGGAGTTGGAAATGTACCTTTGAACTATCAACCCTACCCTCAACCCAGTTATGGTCCCCAATATTCTCAACCTGTTATGGGTTTGTACCCCGGAATGAACTTAGTGTGGGATCCATCTCAAACTCAACAGGTCTTGCAACTGAATGTACAATTGTCATCTCAAACTAGACAACCCTTGGTTTCTGGTTCACCCCAACAACCTGTCCAGTCTACTATTCAGACTTTTGCACCTTTTGTAGTTTCTCAGCCTGGGCCTAGTATGCCTCGTACTTCGCCTCAAATGACTGCTGCAACTGCTGCAACATCTGTTCAATCTACCTGGTGGGCTCCACTATTGCAGAAATAATGCTGCAACTCCTGGGACTCCCTTTTTTACTTTTATCAACCCGGTAGTTCGTAACAAACTTGGAAGCGACGGTGCTGTATGCACAAGTACTAGCTCTTGACGCAGCTGTCACTTGGTCAGCTGGCACAAGTCCGCTAGGGGCTTAAGCCAACTTCTATGAGCTCTTAGAAGAATCTTTTTAACTGATGGATGGAAGCTAACTCAAAGGAAGCTGATCTACTTGCAGAAAGAAACTGAAAGCCAAAAAGTAACATAAACCCTAACAAACCCTAATTCTACCAGCTAGTCCTACTGATGCAAAGGAGAGAATGCAAACTATTAACAGAGATGCCATTACTTCTATGAAGGTAAAATGCATGCGCCTAGGCTACCTCTATCAGAAGAAAACATCTTTTTATATTTTTGAGTAAGTTATTAGAATTATCATGCATGTGTTTTAACTGGATTTTTACTGTGCATGGGTGGATCAAGGAAGAGAAATGCTTAGAAAAGGTTGGGAAGATCCAAAGAGAGTCTAAGGAGTCCCTAACACTCTTCCGGAAAGTTTCACAAAGTTTGGCTATCCAACAACCTCATTTGTGAGCTTCTACAGGAAGTCTGCAGGGGTTCTGTCACACGGAATAAGTCGATCTTGCGGACAAGATAGACCTTCCTAGAATCTAAAGAAGACCTAATGACAAGCAAACCAACCAGACACTATCTTTCTCTAAATATGCTTTTATGAACAATAGCAAACAAGTGTTTTTAGGGCCTACCTTAGGTCTAACGCTAGCTTGTGGATGCCCTCGCTCCTTCGATCCAAATGAGCTCCTTCTCGCGAATCTGCAAACACAAACAAGGCAAACAAATTAAATAACACCTGAAAAGCCAATTGCATTAAAACATATTTAACATGAAAGTCAAGGAGTCCATGAAAAAAATAACATAAGATACTTGTTGAGAGAAATGAGTTTGATTGTATTAATTCAAAAGAAGAAGAACTTTAGAACCTTTGCCTTGACGCTGTACAAGCTCCTCCCAGGGTCCAGCAAGAAGTCTCCTCTACTTTGACAAGTTTCACTCACTCCCCAATGAAACCAAAAGGTATGTGATCTCTCCTCTTTAGGCTTAACTAGGAAGTCTTGATTTCACCAGCATTTACCCTCAAAAATGTTCAGCTTCTAACCTCCCTAGCAACCAGCCCAATGCCTCTATTTATAGTGCAATGGAGGGAGGTTACTAGGTCCTCCTTCAAAGGGATAAAGCCCTCCTTCAAAGGGATAGCTCCTCTCATCAAGGGATTAGCTCCTGCTCTTTTGGGATGCATGAACCACCTCAGAGTGAACAATCCACGTCAAAATTCCTTCTAGAAACCTCTAGAATTAACCCAAAGTGAGTTTTTTTAAGATAAAACTTGCGCCTTTTGACTTTCACAGGGGTCCGCACCTACACCTTTAGGGACAAAGCGGGCAAGTCCGTAGTTTTTGTACACAGAAGATGCGGGACCGCAGGTGACCATGAGAGAAAGTGCGCAACCAGAGTTACATTGATTTTTAATGTCTTTCTCTCATTTCCAAAGCTTGATTTGAAGAGCTGAGATCTGAGACTTGCTTAGGAGGACAGTACAAGTGATGATAGACCCATACTGACTGCAAATAATTATGATGACGATATTTTTGTGTAAGAGATTGCCCCCTAAATTGCGAAGTCTGTAGTAGATGAGGATTTATTATCATTTAGGAAGAGTGAAGTACTTTATCATTTCGAGGATCATCTTGTGGAGAACCCGGTTGGAACCTGTAAAAACATTCAATGAAAAATATATATATGAGATCATATCATCGCTGAGGTAGGCATTCCCATGCTCAGATCAAAACTGACAAGAAAAACCAACTACTGCTCTGATATAGGAATGATCTTGTAAAACATCACAAGTATAGACTCATGTGGACACAGTATGGGCGTAGCCATCTATTTATGAATAGTCCATTATATAATGAATACAAAATTCCTCGTAGCCTGGATTGTGGAAACTAGATCCAAGGTCTTCATTTCTACTTCCTGAAACAGTACGATTCTATCCATGCGAATGAATGTGTTGATGTCGAACATGGTAGAAACCACTTGATTACTAGTCAATGATATAAACTGTTAACAAGTGTGAGAGAAACCACCAGTGATGTCAATGGCTCTCAAAGTACCCAGTACAATCCATGAGATGCGAATAAATGTGTTGATGTCGAGCATGTCACGGAATCCTTTGATCAAAAGTCAATGATGTAAATTGTCGTCAAAGGCAAGAAACCTACCATTCATGCATGCAAATCTCAAGGTACTGACGATTCCTAGATCATCTTTCTAGATAATGAGCTAATGTCGATAGAAAGCGATCCATTGTAGGCAAGCCCACAACACAAAATCTTAGAACAAGTTGAAGAAATTTAATTGCAAGAACTGACTCAGGGATGGTCAAGATGGATGATAGATATTTTGCAGATGAATGGCTTATTGGGAGTGACCTCTTAAACACATAACAACACGACAGATGGTTTGGTGACAATTGACCCAAAGTTAATACCCTGAAACCGGCTGAAGACTTTCAATGTGGTTTGATCAACTGTTAGGCAAAGGATTCCCCAACCCAGGTGAATAAAAGTGTCGTGTTCAAGAGTGGTTACAAAGTATGACAAACAGGCTCATTTTTCTCTCTTTTCCCCCACCATTTCTCGCAAGTACCTCTTTATTTTTGACAAGCTTGAGGAGATAACATTTGCTTGATTATAAGCTCATCCTTCGAATGAGTCCAACTTAGTTTAAATTCCAACCCTAAGAGGGAGTGGTTCGTTCCTGTTTGTAATTGAACAGGTCCTTTACTATGAAATTTTAACAAGTCCAGTATAGGAGAAACTCGGCGTTTTTCAATTTTTAGAGAGTCTAAAAAAACTTAAGAAGACTCCAGGGTTGACCTTTTTCATAAATTTGTGTCTCCCAAGCCCGAAAAAGTATAAAATAATACTTGAGAGAACCGCTTGATCTTTTACGATCAAGGAGTACATTTCGTTATTAGTGCCTTTGACCCGAAAAAGTAGAAAAGCAATCAATGACACGTCATTTTATAACCAATATCGAATTTGAAACGACAAATATCCGGCAATCTTTTTATGTTTTTACGGTCGGAAAATAGTTGTAAGTGGACCATCTTTTAATTTTGTTTTAACGAGTTTAAAAGAAACACTTGGCAACCTTTTCATGTTTTAGGAGTCAGAAAAGAGCTTAAAGATGACTCTACATGTTTTTCTGTTGAAAATGATAGATTTTGCCTGAATAATCCTTTATTTTGCACAATAACACAAACATTACTCATAACTGTTTGAAATGGATAAAAACGTCGCAAAATACCTTTTCAAAGTGAAACATAAACAAATTTGTGATTTATTTACTAAAAAAACTTATAAAAAGGGCCTTTGTCAATTCATTTTTACCGTTTGAGTTTGGGTGAGAAAATAGTACTTTTTCTTAGAAAACTTCCCGTGAAGATTGCGGAAAATCCAACCGTTGGAATTGAGCGTCATCTTCTCCAGGTAATCCACATCATCCTACTCTTCATTTTCAACTATTTAGTTTTTTGTTTTAGTCCTTCATTTCATTTTTGGGAGGGTTTTTAGGCACAAAACCCATGCACGGGGGCCCGCAGGTTTACCATTGCGGACTCGCGGACCCCAACTTTTTTTCCATTGGGAAAAAGCTTGGGGTCCGCACCTTCCGCGTACACAAACTGCGGTCCCACACACTGTGTCTAACCCGGAGGGTGCGTACCCCGCCACAAGGGTTTTGAACCCAAAAACTCTCAAAAATGAACCAATCAAAATATTTTCTAGCAATTTAATTAATCTTTATACTTGATGCAGAGAGTACATCATGCTAGATTGGCATGAACAAGAGCATGAGGACGTGGATGTTGCCGCATGGAATCATTAGCCTTCACTTGATGCTTTGAGGGCATGTGGATTATACAAATTCTGGGCCATTCCTGGCATGAGGGCTCAGGTGGATTTCTTACAATGGCTGGTTGACAGATGGAGCATACAGGACCAGTGTTTCTTCATTGGCAGACATTTATTTCTTAACTGGTTTGCCTAAGAGAGGTGAAGACTTGACTCTACACGGGACTAGGCCATGTGGCCAGTCTGTCAATAGCCTCCGGCTAGAGTACTGCAACGGCCAGGCTAGAGACAAAGGGATAGACATAAAGACCATATCCCGTCCTGAACTCATGGTGATTGCATTTACTGTCACCAGACTTTGCAGAGCTTCCGCATTACATATTGGGAACGGATCCCAGATGGGCCAATAACGGACGACTAAAGACCTTTGGTTATGGGGCTTTGGTCGTGAGTTTTGGCCTGGAGAGGGTTCTTATGTTGATCCCACAACACCTTACTATTGGAGCTGGGCTTCCTCGAGAGCCCAAACTAATGCGATGGGTTGCAGTCATGGCCCGTCACCCAGACGAGAGGATGAAGGTTGCTCGGTTCAAACCGAGTATTTCCAATGGCTAGAAAACCAGGTCTTTTCCATTCAGGACTTTCCTTACGCTAGGATAGATTTTCGTGGTGACCCAGACATGGTTCTTCCACCAGGAGAGATGTGGGACGAGTCAGGTAAAATCCTTTTCAACATTTTCCTATTTTAATTTTTTTTTTTGTTTTTTGTTTTTCCATCATCTCAAAACTGATAGTAAAAATTTCAAATGCAGATGTGGGTCCACAGCGACCAGCCGCTCTCCGGCCTTTTGAGAGGAGGCAACCAGTTGCACCCGCGCCAGCCCCACAGGACAAATCAGCAGAGGTTTTGGCCGAGTTGGAGGGTCATCTCGAGTGCTTGACAGGAGATATTCCTGAGACCACTATAGACGACATTCCTCGTTGACTTCAGCGCTATGTGATTGGAGTCCCGGGACCTTTTAGGAGGTTCCTTTGCAAGGTGGCCCATGTAGTGGTTTCTTATAGAGATCATCACCAGTGATAGAATGATTGCCTATTGTGGGCACATGTGACATTTTTTTTTTTTGTACTTATCATTTTTACCGATCATAAGGTGTTTTTCAACCTATGATCGAAGGCAATGTATTTTTTGACACACTCCTATATATATATATATATATCAATATATATATCAATATTACTGGCTTATCTTGTTAATCATGTTATGGAATGATTTTAAATTTACATGTATGATTATTGCAAATGTCTATTTAACATTCGAGAAGCAATTGCATCTGCTAATGTATTTAAAGATCTCGGAATATGTTGATATTCAATGTAATCAAATTCACGTTCCAAGAGATGCACTCTCAAAAATAATCTTAATAACACCGGATTTCTAATGGCATACACTCTACTAAGCTGTAATACAACGAGTTCAGAATCTAACCTCACTATCAAACTTCGAATCCCAAATGAAATAGATTCAGACAATAACTCAATCACTGCACTATACTCGGCAATGTTGTTCGTTGTTTGACCGAGGCTTACCCTATGCATAGATACTAACTCATCAGAGGGCGAATAGATAACCCAAGCTGCGGAAGAGATGTTCTGTGTATTACGACAAGCACCATCAGCAAAACCAGTGTATGTTTGAAGAGGCATCGACATCTGCAATATCAAGAGTAAAACCAAGATAAGCAGGAATAATGACGAAAAAACACTCTCTAAGCTAAGAACATTGTTTAAACTAAAACTCACCAGCTAGAAATAAAAAACTATCCTAACTAAAAAATCTCCATACCCATTCTTTTAAGCATAATACCTCTTCAAGTAAAGGCCATTTCTGGGTTTACCCAAAGAGTCCCCATCAAAGTCTACCAATTCATAAGCCCCTTTGGCTAGCTTTCACTTGACAACATAGGGACCATGCCACATAGGAACGAATTTTCCAGCGCCTAATTTATCATTAGCTTGATCATAAACTAAGAGTAGATATCCTTCCGAAAAATTTCGAGGGGTCACATTTCGATCATACTGATCTTTCATTCGTTTTGCGTGAGTCTCGATCGCCAATGAAGCATCACGTCGATTCTCATCTAATTGAGCTAAGTATAACAAACACTTTTCCTCTTCGAAAGTGGCTCGAAGTAACTCGATGGCCATTTGCAGTGACGGGATTTCGCATTCAATGGGTAACACGGCTTCCAAACCATAGACTAGTTGGAAAGGAGTGAACCCTGTTGATGTTTTTACTGAAGTTCGGTACGCCCAAAGCACTGAAAATAGCATGTTGTGCTAATTCGACTGATGAATCCCAATGATTCATCGGATCATGATAACTAAAACTTTGTTGATGGACTCAACCAGACCATTCGCTTCTGGATAATAAGGGGTTGAACTATCATGACGTAAACCAAGCTGGCTTGTAAGTTCAGTCATCATAACGTTTCGAAAATGATGCCCATGATCAGTGATTATCACTTGCGAGACACCAAACCTAGCAATTATATGATTGAACACGAAAATTGCAGCTGTCTTGCCGTCTGCCTCGAATGTAGGCATCGCCTCGGCCCACTTAGTAAAATAATATACCGCAAGGATGATATACGCATGCCCCTCGGCCGAGTGAGGGTTACATGTAATAAAATCGATACCCCATTTGGCAAAAGGACCAACGACAATTATAGGGTGGAGAGGAGCAGGTGGAGCGCGCATCTTACGATCAAAAATCTGGCAGTTGTGGCATTTTCGGACTGTTGTAATACAATCTTTAAATAAAGACAGCTAGAAGTAGCCGGCGCGCAATATCTTTTGGGCTGTTGCAAACCCAGACATATGACCGCCACACGCTCTAGAGTGATAGTCATTTAGAACCCTTTCAGCTTCCTTGTGAGTTAAGAAACGTCAAAAAATAGAGTCCACCCCACGGCGATAAAGAGTATCTCCAATAATTCTGAATTGTTGGGACTAGAAACGAATTTTCCGACGTTCTGACCTTGAAATTTATGGCCGAAAGGATTGGGTCTGAAGATAAACGATGATATCCCCATACCACGGATCTAAAGTGCTGATTAGAAACAAGGATTCATCCGCAATGGGCTCCTCCGCCACAGTTTCTGTGTCAGCATGCGGGAAGTCACACATTAACTCTGCAAAAACTAAAGATTTCTTAGACTTAGATTTCTCAAATTCCAAGGTCAACTCTTGCAGGATAACGATCCATTTAGAGTACTTGCCCCCTAGCAATTGCTTGGTCAAAATGTAGATAATAGGGTTGCAATCCGAAATTATCGTAGTTTTACGTAGTAAAATGTAGTGACGAAAACGTTGGACAGCTTGAACGGATGCCAATGCCAATTTCTTCACATGTGAGTATTTTAGCTTAGTTGGATTTAACATTCGACTAAGGTAATATATCACATGTTCAGTTCCTGATTCATCTTCCTGAACTAAGACCATTCCAATGGTAGAATGAGAGGCGGTGAGATACAAGAAGTAATCCTGGTTATAGTTGGGAGGATGTAACAACGGTGCATGGGTCAACGTGTGTTTGAGTGCATCAAAAGATTTCTAAGCTATCTCATCCCAATAGAATTGAGTGTTTTGCTTCAACAACTGGGTAAAACCCTTTGTAACCTCGGTGTAGTTAGGAATGAATCATCGTAAAAAAATTTCTTTCCCTTGCAAACTTTGGAGTTGGCGAAGACTCGAAGGAGGAGGCAATTTGATGATAGCTTCGACCTTCGAGGGATCAACGCGAATGCCGGCTTTCGAAACTACAAACCCCAGCAATCGACCCCTTTCTATACAGAAGACACATTTGTGTGGGTTCAACCAAATACGATAATGCCTACACCTCATAAAGATTGCTCGTAAATGGACGAGGTGACCAGCTCGATGTAATGAATGAGCAGGCAAATCATCGAGATAGGGTTGCACAATGTGCTTGATGTCATGAAACGCATACGACATCGCCCTTTGAAAAGTTGCTCTGGCATTCTTAAGCCCCAGAGGTAATTTGCAATAAGCAAATGTCCCCCATGGACAAATGAAAGCCGTTTTTGGTTGATCGACAGGTAGAATGTTGATTTGATTGTATCCGGAAAAACCGTCCATAAAGGAGAATATTTCGCTGCCGGCACAATCATCAATGATTTGATCGATATAGGGAGTTGGGTAATTGTCCTTTGGACAGGCTCGATTAATGTCCCTATAGTCGATTCATATTCTTATTGTTCCTTGCTTTTTGTTAACCAGAACAATATTCGATACCCAATCCATTAACGGGATCAGATAAATGAAACCTGCTTTCAACAATTTTTCAACTTCTGCTTTAATTGCAGCAGCTTTTCGTGGGTGAATTTGACGGAAACGTTGCCGGACGGGTTTAGCGTCCTGGTAAGGCTTTATCTTGTGAACAACAATCGCAGGATCAATTCCTGGCATTTCCTCATAGGACTAGGCAAACACGTCACGAAATTCTTGAAATAGGGCCTTATATAATTGAATTTCGTCCTCTGTACACTAGGCACCTATATGAATGTTCTCAACAATTCCGAGCTTAACCAAAATGTCAATAGGAATAGTTCGAGAGATGTTTCCCAAATTTAACTCTGAATCAGGATGTTTCATTGGATTCTGAGGTTCCTTGACATATTCAGTTGTAAAAATTGATGAGAAATCATTTTCAAAATGATCATCCTCAGGTAAAAACGAAGATCTGTGATGGAGATCTTCCCATGGTAAATCATCTACACATAGGATTTCACGAATTTTCTCATCAGAGTGAACAAGTTCAGAAAACGTAGTTAAATCCGAGGTTGATGTGAAAAGTGATTCCTCACGGACCACATTCATTAAGTCATTTTTGGTTGAACACGAGTCGACAAAAGACTGCACGGCTTCATAGGCAATTTCATATGGACTCAAAGGCATGGAATCACCAAATGAGTCTATCTCAGATTCAGAAGGAATGATCCAAGGATCATCATAAACAATGGTGTCTGATGTAATCATATGAATGGTTGCAAATGAAGATGATGCATTGATTGGAGGAAAAGGAAAAGTTCCTAGTAAACCGGCATCTTTAACTAATCCTACTCCAACATCCTTATATGGGATAGTTGTTTTACCAACATGTTGAATACTCTCCGAAGAGGTTGGGTCGGATGAAAAGTAAGCTAGCTGGTCTATTGTTACAATCTTTCCATTGCGTGGAAATTTTATTACTCGAAAGACCGATGAAACGACCGCTATCATAGCGTAAGACCAACTTCGACCCAAGTGAAGGTTGTAGTCTAGAGGGGCATCAACCACCTCCACATCTAGACTAACGGTTTTTCCTTCAACCCCTATAGGAAAATCCTGTAGAATGCCAAAAGGATGAAACCCACAGCCATCAAAGGCCTTTACAATCATCGGGGATTGATTTAGTGAAGGAGAACCAAGCAATCTCCAACACTGTATCGACATAATACACGTTGAGGCTCCCTCATCAATTACAGTCCAATGAATAGGCTTGTTTTTTACTATCACTGGAATCTGGAAAGCCATTTGATGAGGCAAACGCGGTGTACTATTTTCTAGATAAAAAATTATTAGGTTCGGGTCCTGAACATCAACAGCTCCTATAGCCGACAAAAGTAATTTATGTTGTGTTGGGCATGATTGCAGCACTTCCAAAGCCGACATTACTGAGGGTGAAACAGCTAAATCCTCAACAATGTTATAATTCTGAGCCGCTCTCACATGTGGATTGAAAGCTAACTTTCGAAGTATACCCTTGGCGGGCGGTTTGATTACCAAGTCTGGATTAGGTTTCTCGATCTGTAGTGGATCGGAACTGGGAGCTGAGGTTGATGGATTAGAATGAGAAGATTTTGCTTCTTTACCATCAACAGGACTCTTACTACCATAATCTTGCGATTGAGTCGCAATCCTAACATGGGACATCATCAGTATGGGTTCTTCATTGGCACTCGAGGATGAACCTATCATCTTACTGTCTTGAGCCGGAAAAGGATCCTTCAAAACAGCAGGAGTTTGGGAACCCTTAACAATCTTCGCAACCTCTGCACGATGAGGGAAGTCTCTTGTAAAATGTTCATCGTCACAAATGAGACAAGGATAACGAGGTTTGCACTTTTCATCATTGGATTCCGCCTTTTCAGGTTACTCCTTTGAACTTTTGTCCGTTTTATTCTTCTTCTTTCCTTTCTTCTTCCCATCGGATTTTGATTTGGCTGTAGATGACTCTACAACATGAATATCGACGGAAATCTCTACAAAAGAATCTCCTGTTGGGGAATCAGGTAAGGTTATAATAGGAGAAGAATTCTTGGAGGACTTCTTCTTACTTTTAGTGTTAACCGTACCAATCATACCATTAGCGGCATGAGATCCCGAAGGAGCTGCAGTGATTTGATTTTGCTTGGGAAGATCTGGGATTTTTTCATGTAACGTACCCGACTGAGTATATACCAAGTCAAGGTACTGTGCTTGAGAAATGATTTGCTCCTTAGTAACAACTCCGGATTTAGCATCATCTTCAGTGATCTTTGGCAACAAAGATTTTACAAACCACTCAGCCAAGATCTGATCCGGAATAAATACCTTCACTAAACGACGTCGACGTCTCCACTCATGAATATCATCTGAAATGTACGTGGATGGCGATTGTTTCAGTGAAGTTAAAAATTCCGTGCCATTGTCATATCGGACTGGTAACTGAAAATGAGTTAAAAACGAGGTAGCTAACTGACTAAAATTATAAAAAGTGCCTCGCGGTAACTCAATGTACCACTTGGCCGCAAGACCAATTAGAGTATGCTGGAAAAGTCTAAGACGGATTGAATCATCTGTGATGGAGTTAGACGCACACTAGAGGTGGTAAGTCATCACATGGTTCGATGGGTCCTCTCCTGATTTACCTTTGAACTTGGGAATGTCACTGGGCAACTTATTCGGCATTGGCGGCCAAAACGGAAGATAGTTAATGGGATCGTTCATTAGGCGCGACAAGTCAGGTAAGTCCAAAGTTGCGATAAACGGTAACTGCCGATTAGGATCCCTAAAAGTCTGGGTCATGAGACCAGCACCAGGAGGAGGATATCCAGGATAACTAGGAATAGGAATCACGTTCGGGATATTGTATCCTCCCGGAAAACCAGGATTAACCGGACCGTACTGGGGTTGTTGAGGTTGTTGATAAGTGTACCCAGGATACTGATAAACTGGCTGCTGGTGTTATAGACATTTTTGTGCCTTACATCTCTAAGCATGAAATGTCCATAAACCAAGGGATCCTAAGTCCCTAAAAGTGTTGTTCCAGCTCCTAAAGAAACAAGGTCAACAAATTACAGAACAAATTACAGCTTCTCCCAGAAGTTCTCCACCAGAAACTACTCAGAACTAGTCAAATCAGGATCATTTCAGCTGCTCCACTAGCTAGCTGCATTGCAAAGCACCCAAATACACTAGCTAGGTGCATTGCAATGCACCTAAATGCACTACCAAGGTGCGTTGAGCGGGAAATGACAAGTGGCAGAGTCATTCCACAAGGTGGAGAGACAATGGAAGCTTCCATAATCTTTCACAATGACACTTGCCTCACTGAATTCGACCAGTGATGAGTAAGAGGCTCTCAGTCTCCAAGTGGAAGCAAGAATTGACAGAAAGAAGCCACTAATCAATTCATGAGCTGACTCATCCTCTTTGCATACATCTATATATGGATCCCTCACCAAGAGATCCAGGGGCTGGAATTTTGTACATTGCAGAGAATTGTTGTTGGTTTTGAGATAGATATCAGAGTATTGGGTGATTTATGCTTTGTTGGAGGTGAAGAGGGGATTCTATGCTGGGAGGTTGATGCTGGATCAGGAATCATCAGTTGTAACTCCTCCTGGATCTTCTTGTTTTATCAATAAAACTATTTGAGTTTCTCCTACATGCTTGTATATCATTGATGTTTGTTATATTTGTATGTTTAGCTTAAATATGATCCTAAGCTATTTATGAACATAAATCCATGTCTTTGTGTAGTTTCTTTCTTCTGTGATCTTACAGGAACTTGGTGAAGCTGGGCAAGTAAGGGAGCAGGTAGCTGGAAGCTGTCAAAGAGGAGAGAGATTGGATCAAAGGACTAGCGCAAGACACAGGTTGGTTCATCCTATTCCTCTTCGTTTATAGTTCATAAAGGAGAATACAAGAGTAGTTTTCCCTGTTTGTTTCTGAGGTCACTGTCACACCTCGGTGGGATAGGGTCGTTCTGAATAGACACTTTTCCCATTAACAAAATGGCGACTCAGCTGGGGATCGTGTCTAGTTAGTTTGTTTGTGTTTCTCTTGTTGTTTGTTTCATAAACTTAGAAGTAGCGAATCGAACTGCATTTGCCATTAACAAATGCAAAGTAGACATCTGCTGCTTCAATCCATTCACTGGATCTGTTTATGATTTGAATAGCTGATTCAAAAATGATCTGATTACCCTTTGTGATAGCTCTTAAACCTCTTTTAAATCAACCCTCTGATTGTGCATTACTGGTTTCTTTTACTCGGCCAAAAACCATAGATTAAACTGCAAACCGTGACCCAGAACCCGGATAGAATTCTCGTTTCTGCCCTAGCACAGGTGCTGTGAAGAGTTCCTGCATTTCAGTGCAGTTCCCGAGAGGGCAACCTGCATTGCAATCCAGTTTCTCTATGTACCAGGTGCGTTGATCAGCCTAGCCTTGTGCAGCTGAGGTTCTTTGCTCATTTTTTCTAGTTTTGTCTCTGATTTTTGCAACCTGCGATCAGTGTGTGTGTCTATTTAAAAACCCCTTTTCTTTGCCTTAATTCCGCCTCAGTTGTATAAAAGAAACTGTATTTGTTTTTGTGTTTTTGTTGCATCATTTACAGTTTCCCATTGCAAAAGTAGAATAGTCATACTATCGTCCTTTGATTTAGATCTGTCGTAAGTGTCGATTTTGATCTTAGGAGAAATTTTATTTGCTGTTGACCGTTGATTATGCTTTTACTTTTGCCTTTGGCTTGAATTTGTGAATTTCTAGTGTCGAAACAAGTGTTTATTTCAAAATCATAAAGTGTCATAATCGTCTCTACCTTTTGATTTTGAAAAGAAGCTTGTTTGTGTTTTTCACTTGAAATCGAATTCAAATTTGTACAACAACTTTCTTTTTAGGCATCAATATTAAGAAAGTGAAAAACAAATACATGCACGTGTGCATTTGCATATTGACAGTCTGTTTGGCTTGATTTAGGAAAAGTGCATTTACAGTGTGCTCTTTGCTCTTTGAGAAAATATTGTGTCTTTCTTTTCCCCTTGTAGCTAGGATTTTCATTGCTGAAAAGAGATAAAAGCTTTCTTATCATCTTTAGATTGCATTTTAGGAATTACATCTATTAGCGCTTGAAATTTCACCTCAGGCTGAGAAAGGTAAACCTCAAGGCTACATCAAACCATTCAGCCTCGTAGCTAGCCCTACGGGGTAGGAGAAGGCTCTCTCCGGTCAATCTCGGCAGATCTTCAATGGGATGAGATGACCAACAAGGTAACACTGATATTAGGCTAGTAAACTGATTAAAAAGGTTGATTTGGGGTTTTTTGGGTTTTTGGTGGCAATTTGAGGAATTGCAATTTTGGGTGCGGGGCTTTGACACAGCTTCTGCAGGTGGTTCCTTGGGGCGAGGTAGGAAACAGTATTGATGCCTTAAGTTGAGATGGATGATCAGGAATGAAAGATGAGGAGCTAAAGAGAGCAAACAATGACTTTGAATTCCCTTTAGACAGTAGAAAACATTGAAATTAAACAAATTTAAAAGCAGAGCATGGCTAGCATGAATTCATAGTTTAACACTTCATTTGTTTAATGTGCAGCAGTAAAGGAAAGGAAATGATTTACATAAGCACACTTACAATAACATTGAGAAACACACCATCAACACATGAGTCCACAAGAATCCCAAAGATGACTGCAAAACCCTGGTCTTCCTTAGCCAAAAATTTCAGAGATACAGTGAAATAATACAATGATAGCTTCTCCCTCAAGAGTCCAACCATGAAAATGAACAAGAAAGTACATAATATAGATGATCTAACCTCTTTCCCTGCCTCCATGGGTCGAGCTCACTATCCTAGGAGCTGTTTGAACCACTTCTAAACTAAGCACTGCAAAATAGGCAGTCAAAACAACTTGCCTCTATAAACTTGGAAACCAGTTCATACATTCAATTTTTACCCTTTACATAAATAAATCTTCTAGAAGTGTTAAAAAAGAGTAAAAGTATCTAAAAAGTGTCACAATTACATCCAAGAGGACCATCATTAACCTCAAAAAGTCAAAAAGAGTCAAATCTGCGTTTTCTGGGCTGAACAAGTCAATTCTGGCAAAATCTGCTCAACGGGTCGCGCCCCCCTGCTCAACGGGTCGCGCACATTGGGAGCTCTGTTTGAGGCACTTGCAGGTGTCAGAATTGGGTGCAGGATAGCTCGTTGGAAAGGTCTGTGAGTCTAATTTCCAACCCAACTAGAATTTTTGAATTTGGAGGTCATTTTCCCTGTCAAAACTTAATTCTCCCAAGACAGCTTTCTGCAACTCAAAAAAGGGGCAGAAAGTCAAATTTTGCATGTATTTTGACCTTCTGGAGGCCCAAAACCCCATAAAAACTCAAGTCCATCCATAGGCATATGTAATTTTGCATAACAAATCGGGAAATGCTGAGTTTTTGTGAAAAGGAGTTGCCATGACAAAGGGTCTCACCGGGGGTGAGACCCGTTGAGGAGCCAAAACCTGTAAATTTCCAAAAAATGCCAAAATTACCCAAAATTCTCAAATTTTTTTGGGATTTGTGCTGTGGTTGAGCTAGTGAGTGCCATGATCTTCGAGGGATGCCTCTGCCAAGATACGGAGTGGATTGGTCTTCTTCCTCCGCCTAAGAGCCTCGGACAACCTCCTTTGGAACATTTTCATTTTGGCCTTGCATACATGCATCCTTGCCCAATAGTGATTCTTCATGTTTCTCAGCAGCTTTTTCTCTTGGTTGGCCTTAGCCAACAGCCTCTCCAAGCGGGCATTCTCCTGAATGAGCATAGACTCTCGGTCAGCAGGCAATGGATCACCGGGTCTTCTACGGTTCAAGACTCGGTCGCTACGAATACTCCATAGCTCATCAAGTGCTTTCTCCTCCTCCAATTGTTTGTTCCGCTGCTCCAAGTAAGTGATAGTCCATTGGGCACCCTCAAGTCTCTTTTGCAAAGCATCATTTTCAGCCCTGAGATGCTGAATGATCTCCTTTGCCTCTCGGCTAGGAGAACTGGCCTCAAGATCAATGACCTCGGTGTCTGGGACTCCTGATGGACCCTCATGAATCATGGGCTCTTTGCCCCTTTGTGCTGCCTATGCTGATGAAGAGAGCGAGGCCCCTTCCACCTGATGTGGAGATAACACTCGCTGAGCTGGTGATGAAGTTGATACCCCTTCCACCTGCTGTGGAGATAGTACTCGCCTAGCTGCTGCAAATAAGGCCCTTGGGCCTTTCTGATAAGTGAGCTGAGGTGAAGAAACAACATGTCTAGTGACCGGAATATCAGGCTGCTGAGACGGTCCACCCTCATCATGAACGACCTCAGGATGTGGCTGGGGTGGTGCTGTGAAAAACTCACGGGAGATGAACTCCGCCCATGAGATGCCCTGCTGAGTCAACTGATGTGAGACTATGAGCTGAATCAAACCATAATGACATAAGCTCCTGTACTGCTGGGCCGGGGTCTTCTTCTGCAACATGGGCACCATCCTCTGAATGTTATGAAAGAAGAAGACTGGGATGTTCATCATCCTCACTCGGGTGAAATGCATCAAAAGGCGAATGTGATATGAGTACACCTGTGAAAATCTGCCCTCACAGGTAAAATAATGCATAATAAGCCTCATGATGGGAGCATACTCACTCCGGAGAAATCTGAATGGAAAAACACCCGCCAAATGTCTCATGAATGGTGGCCAGACATAGGGCTCAAAGTGAACAAAATCTAGCAACCTGTGCTTAGGCCACACCTCACCCACATTCGGTATCCCTGTAGCCTGTGAGATCACCTCGGGTGTCAATGTAAAGTTCACCCCTGCCAGAGTGACATGTCCATCATGGAGGTGTAAAACAAATAAGCGGGCCAACTCTCTATGGTGCTGAATCCGAGAAATCCTCTCACAGAACTCATAACAAGACATGTACCAAAAACAAGTGACTGCCATAGGACAGGCCTGTAATTCTGCCAAAGAGGTGGGCTCCTCTCGCTTATGATGTCCACCCTTACCACCCTTACGAGGCCTCCTCTGTACCTCAGCCTCTGTAGATGATGAATGGTCATCACTTTGCTCATAAGTTTCAGTTTCTGACATGGTTTAGGAGCAAAGTGGACAAACTGAACTGTTGTCTCTGCCTGCAAAAAGTGCTAAACTCTATGCTGTTTCAAGGGGAAAAAGACATGAGGGAAATGTTAGGGGAGGGATCTTTTAACAAGGAATGGGAATATATAAATATTACAGGTAATTTTTAAGGGAAATTTTGCAAATCATTATGCATATAGGAACACATATTTGTAATTGGGAAATCATTTGCAAAGATCATTACATATGGGAAAAAACATGTATGAAAGTGAACATGGGAATATGCATACATGTATTAATAGGGGAAATAGGGAAACCATACACAAAACCTGCTGATATATTCATCAACATTTTCTTTTGTTTTCACATGAATTTTTCCTTTGTTTACACATGTATATGGTAGAGGGAAATTAGGGTTTTGTATGCTTTGGGAAAGGGGTAGGGTTTACATTTTTAGTCATTAGGGATGGGGAAAGATTTGCATTTCATTTGTAAAATAATATGGGAAAGGAGATGAACATATAAGTGTGAGTGAAAGGGAAAGGAGGGAAACAAACCAAAGGGAAAAATAGCTTGAAACAACATAAACCCTAGCACAGTTTGCTCATTAACATTGCATCCATATAATGTCTTTTCACTTGCATGATTTGATCATTCAAACATTTTCAAGACATCCACCATTCATAACCAACAAGCTTTTTAAGATTAGACCACCTACCTCGAACAAATTTGTGGCTTGGAGAAAGATTGGGTAATTTTGTTTGAAGTTTGCAGCAAAACAGTTCAACGGGTCGCGCAGGTTGCCCAACGGGTCGCGCCCCTCCCAACGGGTCGCGCACGTTGCTTTTCTAAACTACGGAAGAGCTCTCAACGGGTCGCGCACCACCCAACGGGTCGCGCACCTGGTTCGACGGGTCGCGCCCCTCTCTGCTGCCCGAAATTGCTCCTCTTTCGCTCCTTTCTCTCAATCACTCTCTCTATCTCTCTTGCAAGCGTTAGAATGCACAATGAGAGTGAAAGGAGGGAATTTGGGCTTTTATAAGTCTCATTTGAAAAAATTTCATTTACAAACCCACTTTCTAATGTTTTTTCTTTTGACACTTTATAACACTGATTTTTGGTTTCCTTTATCCTGAATTTGACTCATTGAGTGCTTTGACTTGATTCTTTTTGCAGGTAGATCATCTGAGGGACTTTGGCAAGGGGACCAGCGTTACTGCTGCCCTTTTGAAGACTTTTTGGAATTTCATTCTTTTTACAAAAATTTAACATGACCTTGGCTTTAAAAACAAAGTTTTTAAATCCAAGGTTTAAAATGAACTGTACATGATGAAAATATCAAAGAAACATGTTTACAATCCTCCCTCTGGCTTGCTAGGCACTCAAGGACTTTCAAAGACATGACCTTGCAGAGATAAATGACCAAAACCCTAGACCTAAGACCTTTGACCTCAAGACAAAACAAGACAAGCTTGAAAGAGCTTAATGACTGATATGACCTGATCCAGCAAAACCAAGAGGGGTATAAATAAACCAGCTCCTCCATCAGGGTTATGGCATGCCTAACAGGATGCAAAACTTAACACTGATGAGACACCTACCTATGCAAATGCAAAGAGCTTTGATCACTGATGGAGGGCTTCAAGACCGACACTAACAACATCTACATCTCGTGGTGAACCCAAAAGGCAAACTTCATAAGAAAGATCAACCTAAAATAAATTCAATGAACTTAACAACGCTTTGTAACTTAATGCACAACATTTAGAGGTCTAGGCTAGAGACTTATTCCGGCGTTGTAAAGCCTGGTAACTATTGTCCTCACTGATGGTTGGGTGATTCCTCCACTTTGAGACGATAAGTGCCAGTACGGACTTGTGCTCCCACGTACCGTCGAGTATATATTGGGAGACCCCTATAGGCATAAAACCTTTATCCATAGGAAGCCGTGTCAGCCGCCCTACTGATCGCAATGCACCGAACATAGCATTCGGGAAGATTGACTGTCGTACCGTAAAAAGTATTCTACAATTTTGCGATTGGTTTGGTACTCCCTCTACCTAGACCTCCAGAGAAGTCCCTTTCGTACCTTTTAAGACTCCTTAACGGAAAAGGTCCATCTGAGCACTTGTCACTTCAGGCTCATTAAAAATCGAAGGAGACTAGAGTCATCTTTTGTTTTTTCTCGACTCTTTAAAACTGAAAAAACAAGTTGTGTCAAAGCATGTTAAAATTTATTTTAAACGGAATATTCATCCCCTTTTCCTACGTTGATCTTTGGGTTGAGAAAATGGAGCCTACCAACCAAGGAATTCGCCTTGGTGGAAATCCTAGTCCCTTCTCCTCTTGGGGAGATGTTGGTGCACCCCATATGTCCACATTATCGCTTCCAGGACTGACAATTGGCTTGCCGGTATGGCTCTTCTCAACAAATGTCGTTCAGAACACCACTATTCCTAAACAATCGAATCAGCAATTAGACGAGTCCAGAGTTACCCACCTGCCTTCTACTTCCTCTAATTCTTCCTCTCCTCCTTCCTCTTCGCTTGATAGGACTGGCAAAGCTAAAGCCAAGTTCCTAAGGAGAAGAAGGAAAAGAAGAAGAAAGAGAAAAAGAAGAAGGAGTCAAAGGCGAATGGCGGAAAACGAGTGTCATCTAACGAAAATCCACACACAACACCGACCAGGCCTAAATCGCCATGTGTCATTTGCAGAGGAGACCACTTTCACAGAGATTGTCCTTGCATCCCCCAAATACTAAGGGACTGGTCTCCTCGTTTGCACAATCCGGTGTCATCAACCTCTGGAGATCATGTTGAAAGCACACCGTCAACTAGTGAAAGTGAAGCCCCAGGACAAAGAGGGAAAGCTAGATTTCCTTGTAAACTGTGCGAAGGCGACCATGCCCTCCACCGTTGTCCCTTCTTAGACAAGGCTAAAAGAGTTTTGGATGATCGTCCGGTTTCACCATTACGACTTCCTCCTGGATATAAAAAACTCTTGCCAAGTTCGTCACTAGTTGAAAATCCAGCTGGCCCGCTCAGATGGTCAGCTGAAGCACCTGTCATTGAAGATAAACAAACTAAATCCATACCAGACGAAAGTCAAAAGGTCGAGGAAGCAGTTGACCCGGTCTTGCCTTCAGAGGTTTTATCTTAGAATGATACAGTCACTGAAGAGAACAAGGATGACACCGTCCAAATTCTCTTCATCAACACAGACTCCGATGAACATGGGGGCAATCCACCCATTCCTTTACTGCAGGAAGGAAGTTCGTCAGAGCCATACCCGGCCGTCTACTCGTCCCACCTCCAAGCAACCTAGTTGTATCCTTCGACTGGAATCAACTAGGCAGACCCCGTTTGCCAGCGAGCATACCATTCCGAATTATTGTTCAAATATATAGAATGGTCATGGCTGGTACCATCATTGATGAGGGGGCTTCTGTGAGTATCCTTTCCTCTATTGCTTGGAAAGCGCTTGGTTCGCCATCACTTTTGCCTGAGATTAGAAATTTGACAGGCTTTGATAAAGGAACGTGTCGAACTTTAGGGATCCTTCCCGATGTGCCCATAACATTGAGAGGGAAGACGGCTCGCATGAACGTCATGGTCGTTCAAGGACCCTTGGATTATAACCTACTCCTTGGATGAGACTATATTTATTGCATGGGAGCCATCGTCTCCTCACTCTTTAGAGTAATGTGTTTTCCGCACGAAGGAAGAGTGGTCAAGCTCGTGGACCACCTTTCATTTCCCGGATCACGCATAGCAAATAGTCATATACCATCCTTAAATGGTCTCTTCACGCAAGAAATGTCTCAATCCCCAGTCCGTCCTCCCGATGAGCGCGAGTAATTCGGAGGGATATGACTGAAACCCAGGGGGCATGCGTCTTGATCTGCTTCGGCAAGAAAACTTCGGGTATAGAGTAGGTTTCCTCGGGAGAATATGACTAGTCTGTACCCCATCCATGATTGGAAGAGGGGTTATTCTAGAATAAGATTCTCTTGTCAAAGTTATGTGAGTTGACGGGCATCATCGCTCACCTTTGTTTATCTCGGTAGACATCGCCGAAGAAGTGTTTTGTTTACGCCGTAAATAGAACAATCTTTGGGTAGCCTGTAAGAGGTAGTACCCTTCCTGATAAAACGAATGTTTTGTCAGCTCGAATAAAGGGTGACCCTTCCTGATAAAATGAATGTTTTGTCAGCTCGAATAGAGGGAGACCTCGAAACTCTGTTTTATACCTGGGGGCATGCAAACCTTTTGGAGTGCAAGCGAAGGGCGACTATTTATTTTTTAAATTTTTAGGTCCTCCCTTTAAACCCGTAGGCTAACCCTTTAAACTCGTAGGATTAGTCATCACCTAACTTGCATAAAGAAAGGATGTGGGGCAAAAATCTAAAAGTTGTCGTTTTTATATGAGACATTCTTATCATATGATTGGATTAATCGAGCAGTTTTAGCGCATAGTTCAAGCTCGTTAAAAAATAAACATAATATAGAGCAAGTGTTTCCACCCGCGTTTAAGCTCATTAAAAAATGAACTATCCCCCGGTAAATAACCACCGTGAATGAAGCATTTTCAGCCATTAGAGCCTTGGTCGTGTTTGCACCGTCACCTCCACTTTTCCATTGGCCGATCATTCACCTCCATTTGATTGTTTACCCATTTTGAGGAACAGCTACGAAGAGTGATTTCACTAGCCATCCTTGTGACACTGTCGTAATTGGAAAATTCCAAACCTTACCTGGAATCAGTTGCTACCCATTTTATCACTCGTTCCTCAAAAGACGAGTCTTCTTTAAGCTCTTTTCAACTGACTCGTAAAATATGAAAAGATTGCCGAGTTTTGGCCTTCCAGCTCGTTAAAGCGACAGGAAGTGCTATCCCTCCTCTAGATTTTAATCATTTTGGACCTGAGGGATTATTACACAAAACGATCGAGCGCTTGTTTTGTTCAGCTCATTAAAACTATCGAAAATTCATCCCTTCTGTATTGTTTTATACTTTTTTAGGCTTAAGGGATTAGATGAAAAAAAAGGAACTTCGGAGTTACCTTTACGTACCTTTTCAGACTCTCTAAAAATGAAAAGGACCGAGTTATCTTTGTCATTAGACTCGTTAAAAAGATTAATAGTGCCAAACTTGTCTTTAGGCGAGAACGAGTTTCACTATCGCTAGGCTCGTTAAAACATAGCAATGGGTTTGCCCGAAGGGCAAATTATAGAACAAGCATATGTTATCCTCCTCAAGCTTGACAAAAATAAAGAGGTACTGGTCAGCGATGACTGGGGAAAAATTGGGAAGAAAACTCAAAGAAACTTTATTGGTAGCAAGTCGCTCTTGAACATGACACTTCCACTCCGTGCCTGAGTCGGGTTGGGTTGTTTCATTCACCGGTCACATCACCATGGTCACGCCATACCATCCACATTTGGGGTAAACGCTACCAATCCATCACATAAGTGTCGCCGACATGTTCAAGAGAAGTCATCCAGAGAAGTCACCTGTGTCCCATCCACTACCATACATTATACCTCATTATTTCATGACCGCCACCTTGAACCATATATCATCAGATTGTTTTCACCTCCATCAAAATCATTTGCTCCGTTCCATGTCATTGATGTGGGATTCATTAAGGCCCTCCTTTGACGGATTGCTTCTTGTTGACATCAGCTCATTATCCAAGAAGTTGATCTAGGAACAACCCCTTCAGTACTTTGAAGCTTGCATGCCTCAATGGCAAGTTTCTCACTTCCGGCGACAGGTATACATCAATGACCTTCAACCGAAAGATTTTGTGTGGTGTTCGACGCCAAGTCCTTTATTCACACCACGTGAATTGTACTGCAGTACCTTGAGGGTCATTTTCATTATCGGTGATTCCTCTCACGCTTGTTAACAGTTTACGTCATTGACTGGTAATCAAGCGATGTCTTTCCATGTTCGACTTCAAAACATTTCTCACATGGATCGACTTGTACTTCGAGTGAAGATCGGACGAGATTGAAGACCCCGGATCTAGTTTCATCCATCTGGGCTGCGATATATATTCAGGAAAAATAAAGACATTGAAATGTACAGCGTTACAGCACAGATAATCATCCTACCAAAAGGATGATGACTCCATCAGAATCATCAGTCTACCCTCAGACGATTGTCTGTCCTATGTACATGAAAATGAATTTATAAAGCTGAGCATGGGAATGCCCACCTCAGCTAGATCATGAAAACAATATGAAAATAATGTATTGTATTGTATCTTATTACAGGTCTCCTCCCAGCATTGAAAGAACTTCGGATCCTCCTAATAAAGCATTTCACCCGATAAACGGCCTCATACTTTAGGGGGCAACTGTTATAGACATTTTTGTGCCTTACAGCTCTAAGCATGAAATGTCCATAAACCAAGGGATCCTAAGTCTCTAAAACTGTTGTTCCAGTTCCTAAAGAAACAAGGTCAACAAATTACAGCTTCTCTCAGAAGTTCTCCACCAGAAACTGCTCAGAACTATTCAAATCAGGATCATTTCAGCTACTCCACTAGCTAGCTGCGTTGCAAAGCACCCAAATACACTAGCTAGGTGCATTGCAACGCACCTAAATGCACTACCAAGGTGCGTTGAGCGGGAAATGACAAGTGGCAGAGTCATTCCATGAGGTGGAGAGACAATGCAAGCTTCCAGAATCTTTCCCAATGACACTTGCCTCACTGAATTCGACCAGTGATGAGTAAGAGGCTCTCAGTCTCCAAGTGGAAGCAAGAATTGACAGAAAGAAGCCACTAATCAATTCATGAGCTGACTCATCCTCTTTGCATACATCTATATATGGATCCCTCACCAAGAGATCCAGGGGCTGGAATTTTGTACATTGCAGAGAATTGCTGTTGGTTTTGAGATAGATATCAGAGTATTGGGTGATTTATGCTTTGTTTGAGGTGAAGAGGGGATTCTATGTTGGGAGGTTGATGCTGGATCAAGAATCATCGGTTGTAACTCCTCCTGGATCTTCTTGTTTTATCAATAAAACTATTTGAGTTTCTCCTACATGCTTGTATATCATTGATGTTTGTTATATTTGTATGTTTAGCTTAAATCTGATCCTAAGCTATTTATGAACATAAATCCATGTCTTTGTGTAGTTTCTTTCTTCTGTGATCTTACAGGAACTTGGTGAAGCTGGGCAAGTAAGGGAGCAGGTAGCTGGAAGCTGTCAAAGAGGAGAGAGATTGGATCAAAGGACTAGCGCAAGACACAGGTTGGTTCATCCTATTCCTCTTCGTTTATAGTTCATAAAGGAGAATACAAGAGTAGTTTTCCCTGTTTGTTTCTGAGGTCACTGTCACACCTCGATGGCATAGGGTCGTTCTGAATAGTCACTTTTCCCATTAACAGCTGGACAACAGGACCGAATTGGTACTATCCCTGGTACGGTTGATAGGTGAATTGTGGTTAACTTGTGACAACCGTACTTAAACCAGGTTGTCCTACAGGCATCTGAACCGAAGTTTGAATCATAGATCCAGATGGTGGTAAAGATGTCTGAGGAGTAGATACAAGAACAGTAGAAACCGGCGCTGTCGATACTCCAGAAGTAGGTGGGGTAGATTGAACAGATGTAGCAGTACTTGTAGCAGTCATTTGAGGCGGAGTACGAGGTGTACTAGGCCCAGGCTGAGAAACTACCAAAGGTACAGAAGTTTGAATGTTAGACTGGACTGGTTGCTGGGGTGTACCAGAAACTATGGGTTGTCCAGTTTGAGATGACAACTGTACACTTGGCTGCAACACCTGTTGGGTTTGCGATGGATCCCACACTATATTCATTCCAGGGTACTGACCCATAACTAGTTGAGAATATTGAGGACCATAACCGGGTTGAGGGTAGGATTGATAATTGAAAGGTACATTTCCTGTTCCTTGAACAAACGTTTGACCTTGGGGTGGTTGGAAACCTTGGTTCGAGTATTGACCTTGGGGTTGATACCCTTGAGGCACATACTGATACTGGAGTTGACCTTGAGGTATAAGTTGATACTGGGGTTGACCTTGGGGTACATATTGAGTCTGGGGTTAACCTTGAGGAACGTATTGTCCCGTAGGTATGTATTTTCCTTGAGGTTGCCCCCCAGATGCAAATTGTGTACCTTGAGGTTGCCCCCCAGGCATTAATTGAGGCTGCCCCCCAGGAAGTAATTGGCCACCTTGAGGTTGAGGATTGGGAATAGAACCTGACATCATAAGAATGTATTCTACGCTCAACGGTTTATTACCATTGCTTCCAGTTAATAACCCTTGCTCAATGGGTTGAGGAGATGCTCCCAAAAAAGTACCAGAAAGAGACTGATACCCAAAGGGAACAGATGGACCACCATACAAAAAGGATTCGGACGATTGAGTAAACATGGACGACTATCCTGACATATTGACGGGAGTATAAAAACCTCTAGGTGTCGAGTGATAAGGAGCACGAGGTGGTGAAAAACTTAACCTTGAGTTTTCTAAATAATTAGTCAAAGAAAGATACCAAGAACTACTCCGAGGTGGACTGTAAAAAATTGATTCACGCTCCCTTAGTTCAATGATAGGTTGATTTTCAGGGATAGGGATGCCTACTTCTTCTTCTTCCAGAGCAAGTTCTTCAATAGAAATAAGTCCAAAAGGAAGATCTTGAGTAATTACTCTTTCTACCCTAGGTGACCCAGGACCACTAAAAGTTGGAGAAACAAACCCCGATGTCGGAGTAGCAGAAAATTCACTTTCAGGCTCAGATATTTCGGGTTCTTCACCTATATCACTAGTAGATGAAAAGCTACCAACGATTTCAGAGACAGACACTGACTATGGATTATATTCTGCTACTGGCGTTTGAAAATCAGGATGTACTATCAAAGAATATTCTCCTTCTTCCAGTGACCCAACTCTACTGTCTCTAGGAGTTACGAGGACTTTTAAGCCTTCAAGTTGGCTCGGTACTTCCTCAGGAGGTTGGCCCTGAAGTCTACGGGACTTCCTCAGTAACTCAGCCACGTTTATAATCTTAGGAGACTGGCCCCGAAGTCTACGGGACTGTCTTGGTAATTCAACCACAGTTAAAGACTTTTAACTACTTCACATGCAAACAAAGTAAAATCTCAATGAAAAGCACCTAAAGTCTCTAAAGAGCAATTTAATTTGAATCATACGCCTAAAGAATCTAGGAGATCAAACACACACAAACAGTAACTTTCCGGACCGAAAACACTAGTTGGTGATGAAATCCAACGTCGTAGAGTTTAGTATAGAAATGGCGATTGGAACAGTTACCCCGGCAACCTGCTTAATGAGTAGACTCGCACAAGTTCCTCTACTTAACCGTCTCGAGTGAAGTGAACCCCCCAGAAAATCCAAGTGAGTTTAGCCGACGTCTACTCCAGGTACAGTGGGATCTTCCCACCACTATCACCTCAGGAAGAGTCCTAAAGAATATGGCCACTAAGGTTACCAACTGAGACAAATATACCTAGGGGAACAGTCTACGATCCGATACGCACGCAAGGGTAGAGTAGCAAGCTGAATCCCCTTGAAGGATCCTTGACATAATCCAAGGTTTACCAACAAGTGACCCCAGGCTCCTCGATAATGGTTAATCCGAGGTTTACCATTTTTAATACGTGAATATCTGGCGTCGTTCCCAATGAGGAAGGATTGATTCCCACACTGGTTCGGACACGATCTCGTGCTTCTCCTTTAAGAGGAGCTTTCCCAGAGCATAAATGCAACAATTGGATTTCTTCCCTACCACAAGATACAACTACTTGTTTGTTTTTACTGTCTTGAAGAGTTAATTACTCTCCTACTCCAAGACACTAGCCTAAGCTAAGTTGGTGCATCAGAGCCCTAGAAATAAAAATGTTACTAGGTGAATTTTACTTTAAGCGTTAATTTTAGTGGTTTTTGTTTAAGTCCAAAGGTGTGGAGATGAAACTCGTGGTATGAAGACTCGACTCAAAATCACTAAAAATGCACCTAAGATGATCTAAACAATCTTTTTCTCTTCGATGAACTTCTAAACTAAGAAAGAGTTTGAGAATGCAAATACTTTGTAAATAGAAATCTTTCTCAATTAAGCAAATTAAAGGAAGAGCTTTTCCTTTCAAAAGCACTCAAAACGAGACATCTAATTATTTCACAAAAAATTTCCCTTTTTCGTTTCAAACCATTCAATCACTACAAAAAACAAACTTTTTCAAAAGAGATTTTTTTTATATTTTGTAAATAAAACACTCAAAACTATGCAAATGACTAACTTTGAGAGCTAAAAATTATAAAAAACTATTTGAAGTCAAAGCCTACTAAAAGTCTTTTTTAAGGATGTTTTACTCAGCTAGATGCAAGCTAAGGACTAATTTATGCAGAATCACAAATTAGTCAAGAACAACCAATTTAGTTTTCTTTTTTTGAAAATGAAAATCCAAAATCTCAAACACAAGCTTTTCGAAGTTTTGTAAAGAGAAAACTCAAAGCGGATTCCTCAAACAAGGGGAGATTTCATTAATGGTCAGACTCATAAGAAATCTGGTAGACACTAAGGTGATCTGAAGTCCCTACAGCCTCTAAGCTTAGAGCCATTACACATCCAAAATGAAAAACAAACCCAACAAGCAAAACTCCTAGGAATTTCACCTAAAACCCTAACACTAACGAAATCAATCCAAGGAAAGTTTTTGATAGGGTACACGCAAGTCTGGGCAATGGCTAAAACCTATAAACAAATTCTAAACTGATAAAAAAGAGAAAAATTTAAAATTTCTCAAAATTTTGACAGGGTACGCAGGCAGCCTGTTTACGCAGGTGCGTTCACGCTCTGTGCACAAAGAAAAAGCGCGTATAGGTACGCACTATGCTTAACTCAGAGGGTGTGTACTTCTCCCAAAACTATGAAAAATAAAAACTAACTCAAAATTACTAAAAACACCCAATCCCACAATCATCAAGTCAAAAACAGAAACAAAAATTACAGTTTCTCAGGTCAAAGTAAAAACAAGGAAAATGATCAAGTCCCCAGTGGAGTCGCCATTTTGTCACACGGAATAAGTCAATCTTGCGGACAAGATAGACCTTCCTAGAATCTAAAGAATACCTAATGACAAGCAAACCAACCAGACACTATCTTTCTCTAAATATGCTTTTATGAACAATAGCAAACAACTGTTTTTAGGGCCTACCTTAGGTCCAATGCTAGCTTGTGGATGACCTCGCTCCTTCGATCCAAATGAGCTCCTTCTCGCGAATCTACAAACAAAAACAAAGCAAACAAATTAGATAGCACCTGAAAAGCCAATTGCATTAAAACATATTTAACATGAAAGTCAAGAAGTCCATGAAACAAATAACATAAGATACTTGTTGAGAAAAATGAGTTTGATTGTATTAATTCAAAAGAATAAGAACTTTACAACCTTTGCCTTGACACTGTACAAGCTCCTCCCAGGGTCCAGTAAGAAGTCTCCTCTACTTTGACAAGTTTCACTCACTCCCCAATGAAACCAAAAAGGTATGTGATCTCTCCTCTTTAGGCTTAACTAGGAAGTCTTGATTTCACCAGCATTTACCCTCAAAAATGTTCAGCTTCTAACCTCCCTAGCAACCAGCCCAATGCCTCTATTTATAGTGCAAGGGAGGGAGGCTACTAGGTCCTCCTTCAAAGGGATAAAGCCCTCCTTCAAAGGGATAGCTCCTCTCATCAAGGGATTAGCTCCTTCTCTTTTGGGATGCATGAACCACCTCATAGCGAACAATCCACGTCAAAATTCCTTCTAGAAACCTCTAGAATTAACCCAAAGTTAGTTTTTTTAAGATAAAACTTGTGCCTTTTGACTTTCACAAGGGTCCGCACCTACACCGTTAGGGACAGAGCGGGCAGGTCCGCAGTTTTTGTACACAGAAGGTGCGGGACCGTAGGTGACCATGAGAGAAAGTGCGCAACCAGAGTTACATTGATTTTTAATGTCTTTCTCTCATTTCCAAATCTTAATTTCAAGAGCTGAGGTCTGAGACTTGCTTAGGAGGACAGTACAAGTGATGATAGACCCATACTGACTGCAAATAATCATGATGACGATATTTTTGTGTAACAGGTTCTATAGGATGTTTCAGGGATTTCTACAGGATGTTCAGAAATTTCTACAGGATGTTTTAAAATTGGATTTTGGAGGATGGGTGAGTGAGAGAAGATGCATGAATGGATAGGGAGGTAGGGTAGGGGCCTGAAATGACCTAGGGACTAATGGATGGAGTGATGAGAGGGTGTGGAAAGATGACTTGACTTATAGAAGGCTAAGACAATGGAGGAGCAAGAAGGTAGGGTTACATGGGCAGAAGAACAGTTGTGAGATGAGGAACCTTGTTACAGGGAAAAGTGTCTATTTAGAACTGCTCTATCCCACTAAGGTTTGACATCTGCCTTAGAAGCAAATAGAGAAAAGCTACTTATGTTTTTCCTTTATGAATTATAGATAGAGAGGAATAGAAAGACCAACCTCTGTCTTGCGCTAATCCTTTGATTTGATCCCTCTCTTCTTTGATAGTCCCTAGCTACCTGCTCCCTTGCATGCCCAGCTTCACAAAGTACCTGTAAGATCACAGCAGCATATCACTATACAAAGACATGGATCTATATTCATAAACAACTTAGGATCATATTTAAATTGACCATACAAATGTAACAAGAATCAATGATACAAAAGCATGGAGGAAAACTCAAATAGCTTTTATTGAAAAACAAGAAAATATCCAGGAGGAGTTACAACCAGTTGTTCTGACCCAGCATCAACCTCCCAGCAAAGAAGCCCCTCTTCACCTCAAACAAAGCTTAGATCACCCAACAATCTGATGTTTGTCTCTAGAAACCAACAACAATTCCTTACAATATGCAAAATTCCAGCCTCCGGATCTCTGGGATGAGGGATCCATATATAGATATCTGTAAGGAGGATGAGTCAGCTTGTGATTTGATTAGTGTCTTCTCTCTGTCAGTTCTTGCTTCCACTTGGAGACTAAGGGCCTCTTACTCATCCTTCGTCGAATTCAGTGAGGCAAGTGTCACAAGAGAAGATTCTGGAAGCTTGCATTGCCTCTCCACCTCGCGGAATGACACTGCCATTTGTCATTTCTCGCCCATCGCACCCCACAGAAGGGATAATTGTAATGCAGCGCACCCTCAAGGTGTACTTGGGTGAGATGCAATGCACCTAGCCAGTGGAGCAGCTGCAATGATCCTGTTTTGACCAATTTTGAGTAGTTTTTCATGGAGAACTTCTGGGAGAAGCTGTAATTTGTTGACCTTGTTCCTTTAAGGGTTAGAACAACACTTTTAGGGACTTAGGAGCCCTTGGTTTATGGACATTTCATTCTTGGTGTCGTAGGGCACAAAAATGTCTATAACAGTGTCCCCCTAAAGTATGAGGTCGTTAACCTTTTGGTGTCGGGTGAAATGCTTTATTATGAGGATCTGAAGTTCTTTCAATGCTGGGAGGAGACTTGTAATAAGATACAATACAATACATTATCTTCATAATATTTTCATGATCTAGCTGAGGCAGGCATTCCCATGCTCAGCTTTATAAATTCATTTTCATGTACATAGGACAGACAACCATCTGAGTGTAGACTGATGATTCTGATAGAGCCATCATCAATTTGGTAGGATGATTATCTGTGCTACAATGTTGTATATTTAATGTCTTTATTTCCCTGAATATATATCGCAGCCCGGATGGATGAAACTAGATCCGGGGTCTTCAATCTCGTCCGATCTTCACTCGAAGTACAAGACAATCCATGTGAGAAATGTTCTGAAGTTGAACATGGAAAGACATCGCTTGATTACCAGTCAATGATGTAAACTGTTAAAATGCGTGAGAGGAATCACCGATAATGATAATGACCCTCAAGGTACTGCAGTACAATTCACGTGGTGTGAATAAAGGACTTGGCGTTGAACACCAAGTAAAATCTTTCGGTCGAAGGTCATTGATGTATACCTATCGCCGGAAGTGAGAAACTTGCCATTGAGGCATGCAAGCTTCAAAGTACTGAATGGGGTATTCCTAGATCAACTTCTTGGATAATGAGCTGATGTCGACAATAAGTGATCGGTCACAGGAGGGCCTTAATGAATCCCACATCAATGACACGGAACGGAGCAAATGATTTTAATGGAGGTGAAAACGATCTGGGGATATAAGGTTCAGGGTCGCGGTCATGAAAGAATGGAGTATAATGTATGGTAGTGGGTGAGACACAGGTGAATTCTCTGGATGACTTCTCTTCAACATATCGGCGACACTGATGTGATGGATTGGTAGCATTAACCCCAAATGTGGATGGTATGGCGTGACCATGGTGATGTGACCGGTGAATGAAAACAACCCAACCCGACTCGGACACAAAGTGGAAGTGTCATGTTCAAGAGCGACTTGCTACCAACAAAGTTTCTTTGAGTTTTCTTCCCAATTTTTCCCTAGTCATTGCTGACCAGTACCTCTTTATTTTTGTCAAGCTTGAGGAGGATAACATATGCTTGTTCTATAATTTGCCCTTCAGGCAAACCCATCACTATGTTTTAACGAGCCTAGCGATAGTGAAACTCGTTCTCGTCTAAAGACAAGTTTGTCGCTATTAATCTTTTTAACGAGTTTAATGACAAAGATAACTCGGTCCTTTTCAATTTTAGAGAGTCTGAAAAGAAACGTAAAGGTAACTCCAAAATTCCTTTTTCGTCATCTAATACCTTGAGTCCGAAAAAGTATAAAACAATACAGAAGGGATGAATTTTCGATAGTTTTAACAAGCCGAATAAAACAAGTGCTCGATCTTTTTGTGTAATAATCCCTCAGGTCCAAAAAGATTAAAATCTAGAGGAGGGATAGCACCTCCTATCCCTTTAATGAGCTGGAGAGGCCAATGGCTCGGAAATCTTTTCATATTTTACGAGTCAGTTGAAAAGAGCTTAAAGGAGACTCGTCTTTTGAGGAACGAGTGATAAAATGGGTAGTAGCTGATTCCAGGTAAGGTTTGGAATTTTCCAATCATGGCAGTGTCACAAGGATGGCTAGTGAATCACTCTTCGCAGCTGTTCCTCAAAATGGGTAAACAATCAAATGGAGGTGAATGATCGGCCAATGAAAAAGTGGAGGTGATGGTGCAAACATGACCAAGGCTTTAACGGCTGAAGTACTACATTCACGATGGTTATTTACCGGGGAATAGTTCATTTTTTAACGAGCTTAAATGCGGGTGGAAACATTTGCTCATGTCTTATGTTTATTTTTTAACGAGCTTGAACTATGTGCTAAAACTACTCGATGCGGGTTTATTTTTTAACGAGCTTGAACCTTGTGGTAACACTGCTCGATTAATCTAGTCGTGTGATAAGAATGTCTCATATAAACCGGCAACTTTTAGAGTTTTTCCCCACATCCTTTCTTTATGCAAGTTAGGAGACGACCGATCCTACGAGTTTAAAGGGTTAGAGGTCCTAAAAATTTCAAAAAATAAATAGTCGCTCTTCGCTTGCACTCCAAAAGGTTTGCATGCCCCTAGGTATAAAACAGAGTTTCAAGGTTGCCCCTACTTCTTTCCGATAAAACATTTGTTTTAGCGAGAGAGGCCTACCTCTTACAGGTTACCAAAGATAGTTCTATTTACGGCGTAAACAAAACACTTCTCTAGCGATGTCTACCGAAATAAACAAAGGTGACTGGCGATTCTCTCCGACTCACATAACTTTGACAAGAGAATCTTGTTCTAGAATAACCCCCTCTTCCAATCACGGATGGGGGTACAGACTAGTCATACTCTCCCGCGGAAACCTACCCTATACCCGAAGTTTTCTTGCAAGCAAACAAGGGTGCATGCCCCCTGGGTTTCAGTCATGTCCTCTTGAATCACTCGCGCTCATCGAGTCGACGGACTAGAGATTGAGACATTTCTTACGTGAAAAGACCATTTAGGGATGGTATATGACTATTTGCTATGCGTGATCTGGGAAATGAAAGCTGGTCTATGAGCTTGACCACTCTTCCTTCATGCAGAAAACACATCACTCTAAAGAGTGATGAGACAATAGCTCTCATGCAATAAATATAGTCTCGTCCAAGCAGTAGATTGTAATCCAGGGATCCTTGATCTACCATTACGTTCATGTGAACGGTTTTCCCTCTCAATGTTATGGGCACATTGGGAAGGATCCCTAACAGTCGACTGGTTCCTTTACCAAAACCTATTAGATTTCTCATCTCAGGCAAAAGCGATGGCGAACCAAGCACTTTCCAAGAAGTTGAGGAAAGAATACTCACAAAAGCCCCCTCATCTATGATGGTACCTGCCATAACCATTCTATATATTTGAACAATAATCTGGAATGGTATACTGGCCGTAAACAGGGTTTACCTAGTTGATTCCAGTCGAAGGAGACAACTAGGTTGCTTGGAGGTGGGATCGAATAGACGGCCGAGTACGACTCTGACAAACTTCCTTCCTGCGGTAAAGGAACAGGTATATTGCCCCCATGTTCGTTGGAGTCTGTGCTTATGAAAAGAATTTGGACGGTGTCATCCTTGTTCTCTTCAGCGACTGTATCATCTGAAGATGGAACCTCTGAAGGCAAGACCGGGTCAACTGCCACCTCGACCTTTTGACTTTCGTCTGGTATGGATTTAGATGGTTCATATTCAATGACAGATGCTTTGGCCGACCACCTGAGCGGGCCAGCCGGATTTTCAACTAGTGACGGACTCGGCAAGAGTTTTTATATCCAGGAGGAAGTCGTACTAGTGAAACTGGACGATCATCCAAAACTCTTTTAGCTTCATCTAAGAAGGGACAACGGTGGATGGCATGATCGCCTTCGCACAGTTTACAAGGAAATCTATATTTTCCTTTTCGTCCTGGGGCTTCACTTTCACTAGTTGACAATGTGTTTTCAACATGATTATAAGAGGTTAACGACACCGGGTTGTGTAAACGAGGAGACCAGTCCCTTAAGATCCGAGGGATGCAAGGACAATCTCTGTGATAGTGGTCTCCTTTGCAAATGACACATGGTGATTTAGGCCTAGTCGGTGCAGTGTGTGGATTTTCGTTAGACGACACTCATTTGCCCCCATTCACTTTTGGCTCCTTCTTCTCTTTCTTCTTCTTTTCCTTCTTCTCCTTAGGTACTTGACTTTTGGCTTTACCAGCCCCATCAAGCGAAGAGGAAGGAGGAGAGGAAGAATTAGAGGAAGTAGAAGGTTGGTCGGTAACTCTGAACTCGTCTAATTGCTGATTCGATTGTTCAGGAATTGCGGTGTTCTAAACGACAGAGGTTGAGAAGAGCCATACAGGCAAACCAATTGTCAGTCCTGGAAGCGACAATGTGGCCATATGGGGTGCACCAACATCTCCCCAAGAGGAGAAAGGACTAGGATTTCCTCCAAGGGGAATTCCTTGGTTGGTGGATTCCATTTTCTCAACCCAAGATCAACATAGGAAAGGGGTAATTGTTAGGATATTCCGACACATAGGAAATAGTTAAGTACAACTTGGTCTAGTGTAGAGTTAGGTAAAGTGTGTTTCTTTACCGTTGTACATTTTGTAACTTACAATCTGACGGTCACGATATGTAGTGATCCGACGGTCCATTCTCTCCTCGGTATTACTGACACTTGATCCGTGGCTTGACACCCGATTGGTCCATGAATTCTATTTAAAGTGCATGGAGGGTCATTTGTAGGGTAATCCGTGCATGAGAGAAACATATGTAAATTTTCATTCTTTTATTAATAAATTACCTGAGGTGGCCGTGGACTGTTTCCCTCTTTGAGGGTTTTAACCACGTCAAAATACTGGTGTATTGATCTGCGATCTAGTTGTGAGCGGTGTCCTTTTGGTGTTCTGTCTGAGGAACTTACCCTGTAAATTCCTACATGGTATCAGAGCTATTTGAGGGCCGCGTCCGTTGGTGATCCAAATCTGAAGCCGGTAGGACTGCATCCGACTGCCATTTCCTAGATCTGTCGTTTGACTGCTTTCGGGCCGAGAGGATTGCTCTGTTGTGTTGGGATCATCAGTTCCAGTGAGGAACCCCTTTCGTTTCACGCGAAAAGGTTTCCGATAGCCCTAGCTGCGTCATTTTTAAGATCTGGAGGTATACAATGTTTATTTGCAGTTTACTGTTATTTTCTCTCTGTTTATCTCGGTTTCGGTTTATTTAGCCTTTTTATTACCGGATCTATACCTTTCATTTCTGCGTATGCTCTTTGCCCTGCGACTCTATGCGATCTGGGCAAATCAGAAACAGAAAGGAAGGATTTTTCTCATGCGTATGCTCTTTTCCCTACGCCTTAGGGTGATCTCGGAAAATCAGAAACATTGAGGAAAATATTTAGTTTCCGGCCAAAGCTAACTTTGAGCTGCAAGGTTCATTTTTGAAAATATTTAGTTTTTCGGCTAAAGCTAACTTCGAGCCATAAGGTTCGTTTTCTTTTCATGTCCGTGTTGGGTTTTGTGTTTTTTGTTTTGTAGGGAAAAAGAGCTTTCTCAAAGCAAGCACGCAACCCAAAGCACCCCCCCCCCCCTCTCTCTCTCTCTCTCTCTCTCTCTCAAATTTTTTGTATATATCAATTGGTTCAAAGCTATTTTAAGAGAGTAGAGGTCTTGGGTTCAAGTCTCCATTTTGTGGGGGTGGACTTTTTCATTTCTGCACATTCCCGCACTTCGTCGGCAACTTCAACAACGTTTTTTCAAAAAGCCATAACTTCTTCATCCGGAAGCCGTTTTCAGAGCCGTTTTTTTTAAACCAGCCTAATTTTTTGAGATCTATCCATTGGAACACTTATTTTCAGCATCTTTAGCTTTATTTTCCATTGAAATTGAAAGTCAATACCAAGTTACCCTTGACAGCACCAACTACTTCCAATGGTTGGCTTACATTGAGGATTTACTTAGAAGTAAAGGTCTCTACAGAATAGCCTCAGGCCAAGAAAAGAAACCGAAGGATGAAGATAAGGCTGCTAAATGGGAAAATAGGCAAGATCAAGCACGTGGATTGATAGGGATGTCTATTTCTCTAGATCTTAGATTCCATATTGCAGAAATTGATACTCCTGATGAAGCAATGAAACAAATCAATAAAGTTTTTGAGATTAAAAATGAAATTAGAGCCCATCAACTTGAAAATGAGTTGCTTACATTGGACCCTAATAATTTTTCTTGCATTGAAGATTTCTTGTCCAAGTTCAAGACCCTTATATATCTTTTGGAAGGTGTTAATGTTAAGAAAGAAGATAGTAACCTTATCTATTCCAGTCTTACAAAGTTGGGACCAGCCTACTCTGTGTTTGTTTCCACTTTCCATTCTACAAGAGAAGCCTTCATTTCTTAAGGAACAGACTACAAGTCCCCTTCCTTTGACCCTTTTTGTGATTCTTTAATAAGAGAACAAGAAAAACTCTTACACCTTGGTCTTCTTAATCTTGGAAACTCTTCCAAGAAAGCGTTAGCCGCCCAGCAACAACCAAATTCAAAGAATCATAAGAAGTCATATCCTAAAAAGAATGGTCCTAAGTTCAACCTGCGGACAACACATGGAGCCTAGGAGGAGGATGGCAGAGGAGGGTTTCGTTCCTGAAGCCCTAGGCCCTAGGCCTAGGTAGAGCAGGCTTCCGCAGGCGACAAGCAGGTACGGCGAAGGCAGCGCTGGCGAAAGTACAGTACTCAGCGTGGTGGGAAGCCGATGGCGACAGCTAGGAAGGAAAAACCCATTTTCAAACGGCGGTTTGTTGATTTTGCTTTACCTGGTCACGGGGGCGGTTTCAATACTTTTAACCTTTCAGTAATTTTCGTGGAAGTTTTCACTATTCTGGCCAGCTGCAACCCTAAGAGCATAAGCTGTAAGCGGTTTACCAAGCGACTGTCTCGGGCTGTGGTTGGAAGGCTATTTTCCCGGTCAAAACCAAAAAAATGGTAAACTCGAGCGAAGCGTTGGAGCTGGAACCCTCTCCGGAAGACCTGATAACCGTTTGGGGAAGGGAGTTTGCTGCACAGGCGCTGGGAGAGTCGTTTGGCAAGAAGAAAGAAGGGTCAGGAGTTGCTGCGGGCGTGGGGGATACAACCAGAGCCACAAGTTATGTCAAAGTTCTGTCAGAAGCAAGTTGGGACCTGTCGGGGTTGTTGGGAACTCCTGGGAAAGAAGCTGTAAAAGGCTCCACCTTTGACACGAAGCCATCATGGGAAGGCGAGGACACTCATCCGCAGTCTGGTAAGTTAACATCCCCTTCAAAAATTTTCCCCCCATCTGGGGGTTTAGAAGATATTATAAACTCGGTTCAAAATGTCGGTGTCTGGAGACCTGTTGGGGGTATAAAATCCTCTGGAATCGAATCTGGGAAGAGTTCACAACAGTGTGCGGTCAATAGGGACCTGTTTCCTAAAAATTTGGATCAGGGTTTTTTGGGGCCGAAAGTAGGGGAAGCGGCCAGAGAAGTCAGGCATATTTTGGGTGAAAGCCCCGGTTTGCCTCATGTTCGTGCCGGGGAAAGGAATAGTGGCAGTCCGATTGAAGGGTTTGTCGAGACCCAGACAAGTAATAGGATCGAGCATGCAGAAGGAGCGGATAATGGAGACCGAAGAAGGTATGAAGAACAATCTCAGGAGCCTAGAGACAAGTCCGAGACTTCTGATGTTAGAAGATTAGGGGGGAAACGCAAGAAATCAAAACCTTTAAAGACAAGGGAGTTTGAAGAGGTGGTTCTGGGGATGGATATGCAGGTTGAGGATGTTTTAGATGTGGATGGGGTCACGCTGGTGGGCAAAATTAGAGGTCAGCCTATTTCAGGTGTAGCCTTTAGGCGTTGGGCGGAGAATCAGTGGGCGGGTTCGATGGCGGCCACCTTCAAATCAAATGCGCTGGTCAAGGGTTGGTTTATGGTCAAATTCGACTGTAAGGAGGCTATGGAGTGGGTCGAAGGTTAGAATTGGGCATATGGGAATAGGCCGGTTTTTTTCAAGAGATGGACGCCTCTGTTTGATGCTGAAACAGAAAGGATGGACGAATTTCCGGTTTGGGTAAGAATACCAAATCTTCCCCCATTCCTCTGGGCGGACTCAGTCTTCAGATCGATTGGGAATGTGTTGGGGACTTATCTGGATGCAGATAGATCCTACCTACAAACCTTTGAGAAAAGGGTGGCACGGATTCTGGTTAAACTCAATCCAAAGGAGGGCCTAGCAAAATCTATTCCTCTTCGTTATAAGGATTACAGAATTGAGCAGAAACTCGATTACGAACATCTCCCGTTTCGCTGTCACTGTTGCCACGAATATGGTCATTTGGCGCGTGATTGCCCACTGGGAAGACGAAGGAGGAGGTTTCAAAAGGAGACAGAGGGCTGGGAAGAGCCTATAGGGTAGGATGAGACTCAGGTAGAGGAGCCTGTGCGCGCGGGGACTCACGGGGAGGACCATTCTCATCAGACAAAGGCAGTTTTTTCCAAGGAGGAAGGAGAGCCGATGGATCTTGCAAACAATCAGCCGATGGAGGACACCACCATGGAGCCGAATGTTGAAACAAACTGCAATCAATCGGGTATGCCGTCCACAGCTTTAAAGCATTCCTCTATTATATCTGATTCTTGTAATGGGGGGCCTTCTGTTTTGAACACATGTAACGATGTGATGAAAAAAATTGATAACCTTTCTATTGAGTCAGTCTCCATAAATCTGGGTGGTGAGGCCTTTCCCCCTTTGAAGACTGGTGGTGAACCTAGCTCTGTATCACGACCCTATAACCTGAGATCCTCTAGCAAAAAACCGATTGTCCCGAATGAGGTCATGGAACCGGTAGGAGGGTTAGGGCTAGAGACCCCAAAATGTCACTCAAAGAAGAGCAGAGGTAGGAAATCGAGATTAACCATTACTCAGGAGAAAGCAATTTTTGATGTTGCTGATGGGAAACAGATGACAATCCCTGGGGCGCTTAGAGCAGCAAAACCCCCTGAGACGGTTATCAAATGATCTGCCTCTCTTGGAACTGTAGAGGTTTAGCTAGTAAGCCTAAAAAACTAGCTCTGAAAGACCTCATCTCTCGATGCAACCCTGATATTGTTTTTCTCCAGGAGACTTTAGGAAAGAGCTTGGATGTTGAAGCAGCTCTCTGCTCCTATCTCCCGGGATGGGATTTCATGGCTGCAGATGCCTCTGGGCACTCGGGAGGTATAGCTATGGGTTTTAAGAAAGGAAAATTGAAATTGATATCCTCATGGGGATTCCAAAATGTACTAGGAATGGAGGTTGTATCACAAGAGTTTGATTTCCCTCTGACAATTGTAAATGTCTATGGACCATGTCATGGAAGGGCAATGTTCTGGAATGAGTTTCTCTCCAAAAGTTTGGTCCAGGACAAGAATCTCATCATTGGAGGTGACCTAAATTTTTCTATGGGTACTTCGGAAGCCTGGGGACCACTTGCAAGGGAGGATCCTTTGACGGATTTCTTTACAAATGCTCTGGTGTCTCATCAGCTGATTGATGTGAACATCATAAAAGCCAAACCTACTTGGAGAAACAGGAGGACTGGGGAGTATAGAATTGCTAAAAGGTTGGATAGGTTCCTCATCAGCGAGAGATTGGCATCTCTGGTTCCGTTATTCAGGCAGTGGGTAGGGGAAGGTGGAATTTCAGATCACTTCCCCATTCTCCTTGAGTTCTCAAAGCCCCCTCATAAGCCGGCCTCGCCTTTCAAATTCAATGCTCTCTGGCTCCAGGAGGAATCTTACATAAAGCTTTTCCATGACACTTGGAGGCATCCGAGACCTGACCTTGAGGGGAGCAAAGCTGGGAGGTTCATGGAAAATTTAAAAAGGTTGAAGAAAGCAACCATTGACTGGGCCTCTGAAAGGAGGAGGAAACAATCTGAAGATTTAGTAAGCATTGATGAAGCCTTGAGGGTTCTGGAAGAACCAGAGGCTGATGCCTATGCATCTTTGGAATCTAAAGAGAAAATTTTGGAGTTGGAAAAGAAGAGGGCGAAGATTTTATTGGATAAAGAAGAAGAGTGGAGGTTGAAAAGCAGAGCTATCTGGCTAAAAGCAGGGGATGAAAATACAAAATTTTTTCACAACTATGCAAAAGGGAGGAGGAATGAAAACACTATTTGGAAGCTGAGGGACTCGGAAGGTAGGGAGGCATCTTCGTTCGAAGATCTGTCTGCTATGGGGAAAGATCACTTTCAGTCCCTCTTTGCTGATCCGGGGGATATTAATTTACCAGAAATCATCAGAACTGCTCAGGCCTTTCCTCGTTTTGTGGAGGAGGAGGAGGCAGAAGACCTCTTTAGAGAGGTGACAAAAGAGGAGGTTGAGAGTGTTATAAAGTCCATGGCAAAAGACAAAAGTCCTGGACCTGATGGCTGGTCCATAGAACTTTTCACTCATTTCTTTAAATCCATCGGGGCAGAACTTTCTGAGGTGGTGGAGGAGTCTAGAATTAAAGGAGAAATATATGGGCCGTTCAATGCAACTTTCATTGCCCTCATTCCGAAAAAAGAGGATCCTGGTTCCTTTGAAGATTTCAGGCCTATCTCTCTATGCAATACCATCTACAAGATTATAGCAAAGATTATTACGGTACGCCTGAAACCTATCCTATCCTGCTATATCTCAAAGGAACAATTTGGCTTCCTAAACGGGAGGCAGATCCATGAGGCTATTGGAGTAGCACAAGAAACAATACACAGTCTCAGGCAGGAAAATAAGAAGGGGGCAGTGCTTAAAATTGATCTAGCCAAAGCTTATGACAGGGTCAATTGGACATATCTCAAGATGCTTTTGATGCACCTTGGTTTTCAAGCAGGTTTCATTAGATGGATCATGGGATGCATCACAAATGTAAATTTTGTTGTTCTGATAAATGGAGCTGCTTCCCATTTCTTCAAGAGCCAAAGAGGACTTCGCCAAGGGTGCCCGCTTTCCCCTCTGCTCTTCCTCCTTGCGGCAGAAGGTCTAAGTAGGCTTATCTCAAAGGCTAAAAGTTCAGGTTTGATAAAAGGTTTGGAAGTTGCTATTAACCTTTTCATCACCCATTTGCTTTTCGTTGATGACATTCTGTTGTTTACAAATAGGAATTTATCTGAAATATTAGAGCTAAAGTCTATACTTGATCTGTTTCTAAAAGCAACAGGACTTAAAATAAATGACAGAAAGTCTCAGCTGATTTTTGAGGGTTTCAGTAGGCAAGAGGAGACAGCAATTGAGACTCAGCTGCCCTTTGGAACATGTAATATGGAGCAGCCCTTTAAATACCTTGGGTTTTGGCTCAAGCCAACCTCCTACAGGAAGCAGGACTGGAATTGGTTAGTAGCAAAGATTGAACAAAAAATTGCCCATTGGAGTTTCAAATGGCTGTCGAGGGCTGGAAGACTCACTTTGGTGAATTCAGTACTGCAGGCTATACCAGTTTTCTGGGCAGCCTTGACATGGATACCTAAAGGAATCCTCCACAAAATAAAGTAGCTTTGCAGTAGATTTCTTTGGTCGGGGTCCAAGGAAGAGTCTGTTCTCCCATGGGTGGCATGGGACAAAATCGCAAGGCCAAAAGATTGGGGAGGTTGGGGGCTAAAAAATCTTGTAGATTTTAGCCAGGCTCTAGCTGCTAAATCAGGATGGAGAATCATAACAATGGAGAATCTTTGGACGAAGGTGGTAAAAAGGAAATACATTGATCCCATCCCGATTGAAGATTGGATAAGAAGGCATAATAAGAAAGGGAGGAATTGCTCAGTCATTTGGAAAGCCACTTCGGAGGCTTTTAAGGTAATTGAACAAGGTTTGGCATGGAGAGTTGGGAATGGAGAAAGTCTGAGGATTGGCAGAGACCCTTGGGTAGGTTGCAGTGAAGATTTTGCCCTTTCCCCGGAACTGATTACTCATCTGGAGGGCATGGGTATAAAAAGTTTAAATCAGATAGCTAGTATGGAGCAGACTTCTATTTGGGGCCAGGCCTGGAAGACTGGAGAGGATATTGGTCTAAATGTCTTTTGGCGAGATGATTGGCAGCGTTATATTCAGGAGTTGAGAAGATCAAATGTCAGAATTATGGATAGGCCAGATTCTCTGGTCTGGGCACATGCTGAATCAGGACTTTACTCCCCAAAGGCTGGCTATATCTTCTTGGTGAAGAATAAAGGATGGGCTCCTCCTGTTTGGTGGTCAAAACCTTTGTTTAAGCTAAAATGCCCAAAAAAATCTAGGATTTTTTTCTGGTGTGCTTTAAACCATAAAATCCCTTCCTGGGATGTTCTGCAAGCTCGGTTTAAACAGGGACCAGGCAGATGCCCTCTGTGTTTCGCGGATGAAGAAACCATTGACCATCTTTTCTTGCTATGTCTGTTCACAAAACAGATTTGGATAGAGGCAGAAAGGCTCCTGAATGTAAAACTAAGATGGGAAGGGGTCGATTTAAATGCAACCTGGGAATACTGGTGGAATCATTTTCAGGAGAGGAACTTGAGGAATTTGCCCCCCATCATCTGCTGGGGTGTTTGGCTTGCAAGAAATCGTAGCATTTTTAGAGAAAAGTTATCTCCCGTGGCTGCAGTGGCCATTCAAAGCATCGCCATTTTTGATAGCATTCCCTTGAATGAGGAGCAAAACAATCGAAATCAGAGAACAGCACCAAATATTCGGGAAGGGATCCCGTGGGCTTTTTTCGACGGTGCTGCTCAAAATAACATTACGGGTGCTGGGATATACATTCACATTAATAACGCTCACACTCTCAAGGCTGCGGTTGGAACTGGAACGGGATCAAACAACTTTGCCGAACTCTCTGCCTTAAAACTTCTGCTCTGTTGGCTCATCCAAAAAAACATCCACACCATTCAGATTTATGGAGACTCTTTGAATGTTATAAACTGGGTCATTGGGAAATTCAGATGTCAGAATTATATGTTGTTTCCCCTTTTAGAAGATATACAATCTTTAAAACAGCAGTTTAATGTTTTCTCCATTGAACATATATACAGGGAATTCAATGAGGTCGCAGATGGGCTTTCTAAGGCAGGTCTACAACAAGATCTGGGTTCGTGGAGAATAACTGAGCAGATCCAGGAACAGATCCGTGTGTCGGATCTCCCTCCATATGCATAGCTTTTCTTTTTGCTAGTTGCTCTAGAGTTCTTTCTGTTGTTTTTTCATGGAAATCTAGTAGCACTAGTCTAAAAAACTCCTGTTTTTTTTTTACTACTTTCAGATACATTGATGCTCCGTTTTTGTTGAGTTGTTGTGTTTATGATACTTGGGTATGGATCAGCTGGGTTGTTTTCCTTTTGAAAGGAGGCCCAGCTGGATCTGGGTCATCTGGACTATGTTTTCATCCTTTGGTTTCGGCTGTCTAGGCCGAGGGCTTGTGTTTTTACTTCTGGGCAGCACGAGGTAGGTGTGCTGAGGATCCTCTCTAGAGGAGGCTGGCCTTTTATTAGGCAGACATTTCAGAATGTTAACTCATCTGCATGTAACTTTTTTTACTTCTTATAAAAAAAGTTCATTTTTTCTTTGGAAAAAAAAAAAGAATGGTCCTAAACCAAACAAGGGTCCTAAGCAATTTCAGCCCCAAAATGAAAAATCATTTCAACGAAATGATAAGACAAATAAAAACAAAGGGAAGAAGACGGATAGACATTGCAATTTTTGTAATCGAGATGGCCACTTAGAATCAAAATTCTTTAAGAAGATGGAAGCCTTGGAAGCAGCAATGAAGAAGCATAACATCCATTTGGGGCAATCTTCAACTTCAACTTCATCTTTAGGAATGGCACTTTCTGCATGTGGTTGTCAAGCATCTCGGTCTGGCTATGCATTAAATGTATCTTCTTCTTCTCATTCTCATGAGTGGCTCATTGATTCTGGAGCTTCTTATCACATGGCCAAAAACAAAGCCATGTTTTCTTCTTTAAATGATTGTGACACCAAAAATATATATGTTGGTGATGATAGATCTCTTAATGTTGTAGGGACTGGAACTGTTCATCTAGACAATGGTTAGTTTAATGATGTATTCTGTGTTCCAACCTTATCCTGCAACCTTCTATCTGTATATCAGATAACTCATTCAGGTGAAGGTAAAATCGTTGAATTTTCACCTCATGATGTTGTAATCAAGGACTTAAGAGATCCTAAACATATTTTGGCTACTGGTATTGCTGATGATTCTACAAGGTTGTATAAGTTTCACAACTTTGGGTCATCAAATCTTCCCTCAATATTTGTTGCTCATAACGATGAAGTGAGCAAACTTTGGCATGAGCGATTTGGTCACTTAAACTATCGCTCCCTTCAGCATCTATGTAAAGAAAATATGGTGACAAGTCTTCCTATGGTATCTTGGAGAGATGGTGTTTCTTCCGGATGTGTACTCGGAAAACATCATTAGGACAGTTTTGAAAAACGTGCCTCTTGGCACGCCTCAGCCCCTTTACAGCTTGTGCATAGTGATTTATGTGGTCCACTTCCAGTTGTGTCATTCTCTGGCTGCAAGTATTTCTTAACTTTCATTGATGATTTCTCCAAACGCATTTGGGTATACTTCTTAAAACTCAAGAGTGAAGTATTTAACACTTTTTTGTCCTTCAAGGCCTTTGTTGAAAAACAATCTGGACATCAAATTCTTAAGTTAAGATCTGATAATGGTGGAGAATATGTTAAAAACACATTCATCAACTATTGCACTGAGAATGGAATTCAAATGCAACATACTGTTCCATATACTCCACAACAAAATGGTGTAGCTGAAAGGAAGAATCGCACCTTAAAGGAAATGGCTAATTGTATGCTACAATCTAAAGGACTTGGTCTTAGTTTTTTGGCAGAAGCAATTAACTATGCAAATTACATAATAAATCGCACTCCTACTAAGGCTTTAAAGAATATCACTCCAGAAGAAGCATGGAGCTCAATCAAACCAGATGTAAGTCACTTTCGTGTTTTTGGAAGTGAAGCATGGGCCCATATTCCAGATGAAAAGCATAAAGCTTTAGAACCTAAGAGTGAAAAATGTACTTTTGTTGGATATTCTGAAGATGTCAAAGGCTATAGACTTATTCCATTTAAGTCCAAAAATGTTATCATTAGAAGAGATGTAAAATTTGATGAAAATATATCGGCCTGTGAACCTAGTCCGGCAGATGTGCCACCTCTCTCTATCTCTACCTTTGAAAACATTTCTTCTTCAGATGATGAAAGTGAGGATGACAATCCTCCCCCACCATCTCAGGATCCTCCTTCACCTCCTGAGCTTCCAAAATGGGTTCGTGCTACTCGAGATGCAGCAGGTGATCTTGCCGGTGATCCTACAGATCAGCGACATACACGTTCTCAGTTTGAGAGAGCCTCTTCTTTACTGGCTCAAGCTCCAGTAAATTATGATCCTGACACCTTTGCAGAAGCTTCAGGCCATCCATATTGGGAAGTAGCTATGAATGAAGAATATCATTCATTGTTGGTAAATGATACATGGGATCTTGTTCCTCTACCAAAGGGACGAAAACTTGTTAGATGCAAATGGGTTTACTGAACCAAGTATGGACCAGATGGTAAAGTTGATAAACATAAAGCTCGTCTTGTTGCTAAGGGTTTTTCACAGGTTGAAGGCATTGACTACACTGAAACCTTCTCCCATGTTGCGAAAATGAACTCTATCCGCCTTGTTCTTTCCCTTGCTGCCTCTTTCAAATGGGAAGTCCATCAGATGGATGTTAAATCTGCCTTCTTGCATGGAGACTTGCATGAAGAAATCTGTATGGAACAACCCATTGGCTTCATACAAACAGACTCCAGCCTTGTATGGCGACTTAAGAAATCCCTTTATGGTCTCAAGCAATCTCCTCAGGCTTGGTATGCCAAAATGGATAGCTTTCTTTTAGAATCTGGCTTTTCTAGGTGTCATTCTGACAATACTGTCTACACCAAGAAAGTGGGCAACTCTCTTATCATCCTTTTTCTTTATGTTGATGATCTTATCCTTATTGGTATTGATCCCAACCTTATAAACCATGTGAATTTTAGCCTTAAAAGGAAATTTGAAATGATAGACTTAGGACATTTACACTATTTTCTCGGTCTTCAAGTCTTGCAATCCAAGGAGGGTATTTCCCTTTCCCAGTCCAAGTATGCTTGTGATATTCTACGTCATTTTCACATGGAAGACTGTAAGCTAGCCCCTTCTCACTTTCAGTCTGGAGGCAAACTTTCAGTCACTTATAATTCTCCTGAAGTTGATGCTACCTTATAGCATCAACTTGTAGGAAAACTTTTGTATCTAACCCATATTCGTCCTGACCTTTCCTTTGTTGTTGGCCTTGTTGCTCGGTTCATGCAAAACCCCCGTGAAAGTCATTGGAAAGCAACTAAAAGAATACTTCGTTATGTTTGAGGTACAGTTCAGTTTGGGATTCATTACAGTACCGAAGCAGCTCCTCTATTGGTTGGTTTCACTGATTCCGATTGGGCTGGTGACCCTGATGATCGGAAGTCTACTGCCGGTTATGTGTTCACTCTTGGTTCAGGACCTATTACATGTGCTTGTAAGAAACAAGCTGCCATTTCTCTTTCATCAGTAGAAGCAGAGTATCGTGGTGCCGTAGAAGCTAGTAAGGAAGCCTTGTGGCTTCGTCAGATCCTGTCAGAGTTTGGCTTTCAGTAGCAGCATCCAACTACACTTTGGTGTGATAATCAAAGTGCCATTCAGCTATGCAAAGATCCAGTCCAACATCAGCGCAGCAAACACATTGAACTGCACATGCACTTCATCAGAAAGCTCATTCATGACCATGTTCTTGAAGTGCAATATTGTTCAATAGATGATCAAGTGGCAGACATCTTTACAAAGGCTCTCACAGAGGCGAAGTTCACTAAACTTTGATTTCTGGTTGGAGTTTAGGAAGTTGTCACTAAGGGGGGATAGGCTCTAGTGCCTCCTTCCTTCTACTATTATGTCATATTTGTAAATCCTTCAATCCTATCCCAAGTTGTTCTTAAGGGGGGATGTTAGGATATTCTGACACATAGGAAATAGTTAAGTACGACTTGGTCTAGTGTAGAGTTAGGTATAGAGTTAGGTAAAGTGTGTTTCTTTACCGTTGTACATTTTGTAACTTACAATCCGACGGTCACGATATGTAGTGATCCGATGGTCCATTCTCTCCTCGGTATTACCGACACTTGATCTGTGGCTTGACACCCGATTGGTCCATGAATTCTATTTAAAGCGCATGGAGGGTCATTTGTAGGGTAATCCGTGCATGAGAGAAACATATGTAAATTTTCATTCTTTTAATAATAAATTGCCTGAGGTGGCCGCGTTGGCTCAGGCCGTGGACTGTTTCCCTCTTTGAGGGTTTTAACCACGTCAAAATATTGGTGTATTGATCTGCGATCTGGTTGTGAGCAGTGTCCTTTTGGTGTTCTATCTTAGGAACTTACCCTGTAAATTCCTACAGTAATGAATATTCCGTTTAAAATAATTTTTTAGACGTTTTGACACAACTTGTTTTTTCAGTTTTTAAGAGTCGAGAAAAACAAAAGATGACTCTAGTCGCCTTCGATTTTTAATGAGCCTGAAGTGACAAGTTCTCAGATGGACCTCTTCCGTTAAGGAGTCTGAAAAGGAATGAAAGGGACTACTCTGGAAGTCTAGGTAGAGGGAGTACCAAACCAATCGCAAAACTGCAGAATACTTTTTACGGTACGGTAGTCAATCTTCCTGAATGCTGTGTTCAGTGCATTGCGATCGATAGGGCGGCAGACACGGCTTCCTATGGATAAAGGATTTAAGCCTATAGGGGTCTCCCAAAATATACTCGATGGTACGTGGCAGCACAAGTCCGTACTAGCACTTATCATCTCAAAGTGGAGGAATCACCTAACCATCAGTGAGAACAACAGTTACCAGGCTTTACGACGCTGGAATACGTCTCTAGCCTAGACCTCTAAATGTTGTACGTTAAGTTCCAAAGCGTTGTTAGATTCATTGAATTTATTTTAAGTTGATCTTGCTTATGAAGTTTGCCTTTCAGGTTCACCACGAGATGTAGATGTAATTCCTAAAATGCAATCTAAAGATGATAAAAAAACTTTTTATCTCTTTTGTGCAATGAAAATCCTAGCTACTAGGGAAAAGAAAGATAGAATCTTTTCACAAAGAGCAAAGAGCACACCGTAAATGCACTTTCCTAAATCAAGCCAAACAGACTGTCTATATGCAAATGCACATGCATGTATTTGTTTTTTGACTTTCTTAATATATAGATGCTTAAAAAGAAAGTTGATGTACAAATATGAATTTCTTTTCAAGCGACAAATATAAACAAGCTCCTTTTCGAAATCAAAAATAGAGACGATTATGACACTTTACGATTTTGAAATGAATACTTGTTTTTTACACTAGAAAATTACAAATTCAGACCAAAAGCAATAGTAACAGGATAATCGACCATCAACAACAATCAAACTTTCTCCTACGATTGAAATCGACACTTGCAACAGATTCAAATCAAAGGATGATAGTACGACTATGCTACTTTTGCAAAGGAAAACTGTAAATGACTCAACAAACACACAAAAACATCTACAGTTCTTTTGTACAAAGGAGGCGGAATAACGGCAAGGAAAAGGGGTTTCAAACAGACATATACTGATCACAGGCAGCAAAATTCAGGAATAGAACTGGAAAGAATGATCCACAGAAACCACAACTGCACAGAGCTAGTCTGATCAGCACACCTGCAACACAGGGAATCTGAAATGCAGCACAGGTTGTCCCTTTGGGAAGTGCGCTGAAATTCAGAATCTCTGAATAGTACCTGCGTTGGGCCAGAAACGAGACTCTGTTTGGGTCCCAGGTCACAATTTACAGTTCAATTCTTGATTTTTGGCCGAGTAAAAAGAAATCAGTAATGCAACAATCAGGGGTAGATCTAAGGAGGATCTAAGAGCTATCACAAGGGCAATCTGATAGTTTGTGAATCAGTTGTTTAAATCATAAACAGATCCAGTGGATGGATTGAAGCAGCAGTTATCTACTTGGCATTTTTTATGGCAAATGCAGTTCGAATGCTACTTGTAAGTTTATGAAACAAACAACAAAGAATGATACACAAACAAAATAATTAGACATTCCCCAGTATGGTCACCATTTTGTTACAGGGAAAAGTGTCTATTTAGAACTGCTCTATCCCACTAAGGTGTGACAACTGCCTTAGAAACAAACAGAGAAAAGCTACTTATGTTTTTCCTTTATGAATTATAGATAGAGAGGAATAGAAAGACCAACCTCTATCTTGCGCTAATCCTTTGATTCGATCCCTCTCTTCTTTGATAGTCCCCAGCGACCTGCTCCCTTGCACGCCCAGCTTCACAAAGTACCTGTAAGATCATAGAAACATAGCACTATACAAAGACATGGATCTATATTCATAAACAACTTAGGATCAGATTTAAATTGACCATACAAATGTAACAAGCATCAATGATACAAAAGCATGGAGGAAAACTCAAATAGCTTTTATTGATAAACAAGAAAAGATCCAGGAGGAGTTACAACCAATTGTTCTGACCCAGCATCAACCTCCCAGCAAAGAAGCCCCTCTTCACCTCAAACAAATCTTAGATCACCCAACAATCTGATGTTTATCTCTAGAAACCAACAACAATTCCTTACAATATGCAAAATTCCAGCCTCCGGATCTCTGGGATGAGGGATCCATATATAGATATCTGTAAGGAGGATGAGTCAGCTTGTGATTTGATTAGTGTCTTCTCTCTGTCAGTTCTTGCTTCCACTTGGAGACTGAGGGCCTCTTACTCATCCTTGGTCGAATTCAGTGAGGCAATTGTCACAGGAGAAGATTCTGGAAGCTTCCATTGCCTCTCCACCTCGCGGAATGACACTGCCATTTGTCATTTCTCGCCCATCGAACCCCACAGAAGGGATTTTTGCAATGCAACGCACCCTCACAGTGTACTTGGGTGAGATGCAACGCACCTAGCCAGTGGAGCAGCTACAATGATCCTTTTTTGACCAATTTTGAGTAGTTTTTCATGGAGAACTTCTGGGAGAAGCTGTAATCTGTTGACCTTGTTCCTTTAGGGGTTAGAACAACACTTTTAGGGACTTAGGAGCCCTTGGTTTATGGACATTTCATGCTTGGTGTTGTAGGGAACAAAAATGTCTATAACAAACCTAACTAGGAGATGGAGCAGCTGGCCTGGATGAAGCTTAGGTGGATGAGAGAGAGGTGGAGATGTCCTGCACGGTGTACACTTAACCGAATCAACCAAGTCCTGCACACAATCAAAATTTTAGCTAATCTATTCTAACTGTAAATGAATAGTATTTTTATTTATAAAGAGAACCATGTACAACACTTAAGCAAAGAAACATTTCAAAAGGTCTGAACACATGACTAAATTCTACAAATGAAAACATTACACCAAAGATTGCATGGTAAACCAAACTAGTGTTTTTGTTGGGCAACACTATTTCTGCAATTCTAGCCCCTAATCCAATAAGGGAGAGGTGAAACTGAGAGTGTTGTCAACCCTTTTTCTTGGAGCTTTATCTTTTATTATCCTACCAATCTATTCTACACATCTGAAGCAATTCTATTTATCAACAGTGACCTATTTAACCAACACAACTAAATCTTGCTCAACAGAAACACGTTTCAAATGCATAAAAGGAAAATCACAATGCATAAAGAAAAGATAACAATACAAAGAAGGAGGCCCTAGGCTCTCAGGTTGGGCCCAACCCCGAGAGCTATGGCTCCTATAGAAAACTCAGAGCTGATATCAAATCTGACTGCTTCTCATTATCAAAAAATAATCATAAGTCAAGAGTTATGCCAACAATGGCTACAAAAGAACAAAATGGAGCTAGCAGCACTGTAGTGCAAAGTATTCAAGAGTTTCCAAAAGTCCCTCACGAAGGCTGAGGCCTTAACATTTATACACCACGAGGCCCTAGCTAGCCTCCTAAATCTATGGGACTTGGCTGCCCAAACTGTGAGTGAACAGCTCCTTCCAAAAATCTGTTTGGCTACCTTCTAGATCCGGTTTTGGTGGCCTTTGGAGCTTGGAGTTGGGGTGAAGATCTCGAGGGAGGCTATTTAATGCCATAGACAACCCCCCTACGAATCCTCAACCCAAGCTTGGCTGTCTCCTAGCCCATGACTGCTCGGTTTTGCTCCAACATATGTCAAAAAAACCTGAAATGAGCACGTGTTAGCCACCTAGGAAGAGTGACTACCCTTATTCGTACAAATGACATAAACATACTAAAAAATAATGCATAAGTTATGAAAAATGAAGGATTGAACAAGGATAATTAGGCCAAATGAGCCCAAAATGTTACCAAATTTGGGGCTCATCATCACCCCCCTGCTAAAATGATTGCTCATCCCTGAGCAACTATTCCAGCTCCTCGTCTTTCATTGCTTTAATCGCCACTCTCACATCTCAGGCTTCTGAAGTAGTATCCTCCTCACTGTCATGGAACCCGGCCTTCCTTTCCACCTCTTCCCACTGCTTATGCTCTTCTTTTTCTGTGCTTCCTTCTACCAATCCCAAAAGAAAAAGTGGGCTTAGCTTGAGGCCGATCCAGCTGGCCTGGAGGTTCTGCATGGACTTCTTGTAGAGAGGCACCTGTGCCAGGTCCTCCCTCATTCTACTTGGAGTGTGTTATTCCCTGATTTTGAGGCTGTGGGACAATGTGTTCCACCTACGGGTGCAAGCATGAATACAATTGTCCCCTAATAATCGCTCCATATCCTCGAAGTGTGCTATAGCTTGAGCTTACTGATCCATGTATTTTAATAAAGCCTGAGATTTGGTTGCTAGGTGCTGGTGGGCTGATATCAATGCAGTGGGGTCCCCTGGCTCTGCTCTAATCAGCAGTGGTTCATGTAACTCTCGGTTCATAACATCTTTGACCTCTGCTGCTCTCTTTTCTTTGTGGTTTAACCATGAGGTTAGTGCCATCAGCTGCATATCTCCCACGACTACGTTGGGGTCCTATGAAGTTACATTTGGAAGGGCCAAATTACGGAGGTAGAACTTTGACAGCTTGGCCTTGTCCTCTGTTGAGCTGCTGTTGCATAAATCTGTGAACTGTTGGGGGTTTTGGATTTGGGAGATACCCGTCTGTGCCAATGCATTAATTTGGAATTTCAGCCACTGGTCCCGTAGGTATAGGCCATAAGATTTGGCCGATTGCCTACATTGCAGAGCGTCCATAGCCCAACTGGCCATGCAGGCTAGTTGTGCCTCCTTTTCTTGCACTTGCTATTTTAGAGCTTGTATCTCTATGTTTGCTTGCAATTCTCTTTCCTGTAGTTGCTAGTTTAGCTTGTCAAGATCAGCTTGCATTCCTTCTTTGCCTTGAGGTTCTGTTGTGGTGTCCTCTGATGTTGTGCCCCTTTCTTTCCTCTATCCTTGTAGCTGTAGTTTGAGCTTCTCATTCTCTTCCTGTACAAATACTCGCTGGTAGTTTCCCACATGTTTTGCCATAGCAAATTATCTTCTTGCCTCCTTGAGTTGTTCCTCCAAGGGGCCTATATCTGCTACTCCTTTAGACTTAGATATTCTCATCCATGTGTGGGTCCTCACCCTTTCTTCCTCTAGTGCAGAGAAGAGCGGCACTGTGAATTTCTGTGGAATGATTTTCCCGTCCTCCAAAAAGTTATAATAAGAGCCCAAGCTGGGCTAAGGGCTAGGTTCCATAATGTGCTCTACCTCTTCTTCCCTTTGTGCTGATTTGGCTGCCTCCCCCTCCATTCTTTCGGTCTCCTTGAGCCTGGCCAATGTTTCTTGTAGAATAGCTTCAGCATCCTGTAGAGGGGTTTTTGAAGCTAATATTTCCATTCTCTCCCTCCAGGTAGTTGTCTTCGAGCTCCCCCGCTCATAAGTGACTAATACTTCGGAGGGGGACTTCTCCTTTGGCGAGGTAGGGGTGTCTTCAATGGTGATTGGGTCTTTCGATGGAGGTTGGGGCCTACCGGTTTTAATTCTTACACTCCTTCTTGCTTTGAAATACAGAGGAGTCTCCCTCTTTCGTTTTTCCTTTGGCTTGGGAGAGGTACTTAGGGTGGCCAGCACAGCTGCTGCCTCCCTAGCAAGAATTTCGGTCGTTTTCTCCTTCTGTTTTCCTTTCTGAGGACTTCCTGTAGAAAGCCCTGTAGTGGCTGATTTCTGGCTTCCTGTAGAAGCCGTTTTTAACCTTCTTGTAGAAACAGATGACATTGTTTTAGCCTGCTTGGATGAGGGTGCTTTTTATTTTAACTTCGCTGAGGCTGCCTTAGAGGTGCCCTCACTGACGTGGACTTTTTCAGTCCTTTCCACCCTGCTCTGTAGTCTTTTGTCCCTGGGTGTTGGTGTGGTTTTGTCACCCCCTGTTTTGGCAGCTTGGTTTTCCTCTTGCTTTCCCTTTTGTTCTTTCTTTGGTGTTTTGCCCGGGGTTTCTTGACCTTTACCTTTCTTCTCTGCTTGAGTGTGTTCCTTCTCCTCACTACTGGAGGAGGTGAGCTCCTCAGCCAAAATTCAGATGTCATCATCCTTAGTCAAATTTCGAAATGTTTCCCAGGAGAGGGGGATGGTGTACGTGTGGAGTGCATCTTCCATGAGGAGCTTGATGAGCCCATGATGGGCTATCTGGTCTGGCATTCCCTCTCTCAGTTTGGTGGCACACTCAGTCATGGATTGCAGGAGGAAGTAAGGAATGCTCAACGTTTGCTCTGAGGTTAGGTCCATTTGGTGCTTGTGTTCTGTGAGCAACCAGAAATGATAGCCATACACGATGCTAAATCGCCCTTCACACGTAATATACTTCATAATCTGGAGGTTGGCCTCACTCTAGAACGGCTGTAGGCTGGTTCTTCGAACTCCATTCTTGTCCTCTGAGAATTGTTCCTCTGGCAAGAAGAACTCCTTCTTAGCCTTCTGACCTAGTTTTCTCTCCTCCTTATCCCAGGGTACCCCCATCGATAGATCAGTTACTCTGCTAGTGAACTGTGGGGTGAGTTTGAGGGTCAATCCTCTGAAGTTGACAATGACCAATGTATTTGACTTTGGCTTCAAGGACCGTAGGAATTCTTCTGCAACCTCGTCATCATGACCTTGAAGCTTGTCACAGAATGACATCCATTGTGCACGGGAAAAAAGGTCCACCACCTCAAGGGTTTCTCGTAACTTCTTTGAGTCTATAGGCTCTTTCCTAATGAACCCTCCCGGCATGGTAAAAACTTGCTTTACTGTCCTGAGCTTGCCTGCTCGTATATAGAAGTGGATCTTCGAGATTTTCTTAGACAGAGCGCAGAGATATTTCTATGTTATGCACACGGTTTATAAAATTCACAACTTTCTACGAGTGAGCCTTGACAGTGGCTCAATTATAAATCAAACCCCAGAGAAAATCCTGCATACATACTACGGCGACAATTCTCATGCAGCGATAAGAAAACGACTTGTAAATTCATGGACAGACTTTAATTCACGGTTTCCTACCCCTTCAATATGTCGACTTCACCACTTTTTGAATCAATTGCATGGGAGAACTACGCTCAGGCTTACCTTATTCCATAATTGCCACCTTCGACGTGAACAGTCTAAATTCCTCTGTAGTGTTGGGCTTCCCGTAGCGTAGCTTCCTGTAGGAGTCGTGCGCGGATTCTGGGGAGCGCTTCAGTAGTTCTAGACCTTCTATGCAGCAACAGAACGTTGGAACAGGTTGAGAACTTGGGTTAACAGCCTTCAGAGAATTTAGGATGCGTACTCGGCTGCAAAACAGTTGTGAATAAATGACTGCAATGCACCATAAGTGATTCAGCCGGCTGATTTGAATTCCTGCGGAATTCGTGGCGTGGGGGTGAGCTGTCCCTGTCAACCTGTTGGTCGACGTCACTGCTATCATTCTGCTGCATATATGCCTGACCGTTGAATCTTTCCCTGTGTATCTACTGCCACCATTCCTGTTAGATCGCTGCTTCTCTCCGACAGGACGCTTCCCACGTGTCCATTTCCTATCTTTTCTACATAACCAAAGCCTTTCAGATCCGACGAGGCCGTCGGACTTGTTGTGGTGGCCAGTTGAATGGCTACCTGACTTGTTCAATCCGTTCAGTTCCATAGTTATGCACATTTTAGAGTATGGCTTATGTAATTTGATGAAACAGGGTGAGGCACTTACCTGTGCGGCCGTGGACGTGATTTTTCTCAGGCTTCAAGATGAGGGATGATGGATCCGCTTGTTGTTGCTTCATGCACAGGCACGGGAGCTCCTCTTCATTGACTGCTGCTAGTTATGAGACCGGTTTCCTAGCTATGAATGTTGCGTGCGGCGGCTTCATGAGCTGCGGGTGCCTCCATGGTATGTGCTCTAGCCAGATCAACTGCTACAGGATTCCTGTAGGACATCCTGTAGTCGTTTCTCCTCCTGGGGTGCATGCCGAAATAATTGAGTCACGTTCACAGGTGTAGGGTCCTTAGATTTCCTTGACAGGTAAAGCGTTGAGCCTCTGCATGCTTTATTTCCCACTAAAAAATATTTTTTCTGAGAAACCAACGTTCTGGTATGACTGTGCAGGTATTTCAATCATATGGCAGCAATGGTGGTGAAAGGAGGCGACAGCAGTGGGGGATGGAGAAGAAAAAGTGGTTGCATGCCTCCTCATCAGACTTCGAGCTTCAAATTCTTCTTCATAGTTGGTCCTGGCTAGTCTAAAGGCTCTACAGGATGTTTCCTGTAGAAATACAGAACTTCCTGTAGAAAGTCCTGTAGCTTCCTGTAGAAGGCTAAACTATGACCAGATTGCGCCCAAACCTTGGAAGAGATGAGTGTTTATGGAGGGAGTGCTTGTGAGGTCACCTGGTAGCATGGTAGGGACCCTTTTCCTTGAGTTGAGAGGCCTACTTTTTGCATGGAATACCTGCAACCTGCATCAATTTCCAAAGATTAAGCCTGTTTTCCTGTTTATGCCCCCTTCTTTTTTCCTTTCCTTTTTTCTTCTTCTTCTTTTTTTTTTTTTTTTTTTTAAGAGACAGCAGGGGTGCCTCAATGAGGCTTTCACCCCTACTATCTTCCTTTGGTGCCTCAGAGAGGTTTTCACCCAAGCGTCTTTTTATTCCAATTCTTTTTCAGAGAGACAACAGGGGCGCCTCAATGAGGTTTTCACCCCTACCATCTGCCTTGGGTGCCTCAGAAAGGTTTTCACCCAAGGATATTTTTTATTATATATATTTTCTTTTTTTCTTTTTCTTTTTACAATGCTCAGGGTATGCCCAAAACAGAGGCAGAACCCTTCTCTATGACCAGCACTAATTTTTCCACAGTTTTGATGAACTCTTGCCTCGAAAGAGGTTTCCTGTAGATCTTTAGTCGATGCCCATTGACGAGCATGGGGATGGCTTCCTCATCAATGGTCCGAATAAGGACAGAACCATTTCCATTACACTTCTCCACTGCATATGGTCCTAGCCATCTTGTCCTCAGCTTCCCCTTGAAATCCTTATGTCTGGAATCATACAGCAGCACCCAATCTCCAGGCTGGAATTGTTTGTCATTGAGGTGCCGGTCATGCCATATCTTCCTCTGAATTTGAACCACTTCTGAGTGGAGAAGGGTCTGCATTCAGTGTTCATCTAGCCCATTCAGCTGAAATAACCTTTCTTGTTGGGCATGGCTGAGATCTAAGTCCAGCTGAGCTACCATCCTCAATGTGTCGTACTCGAACTCAATTGACAGCAAAGCTCTCTTCCCATAGACCAGCTCATAAGGTGTGAAGCCAGTTGTGGTCTTCCAAGTGGTGTTGTGAGCCCAAGTTGCCTCAACCAGGCAATCTGCCCAATCCTTTCGCTGCTGCTCACCACCTTAGTCAAAATCCCTTCTAATGCTCTATCGGTGACTTCCACCTACCCATTTGCTTGAGGATGATAGGGGGTGGAAGTCCTATGCTTGATCTTGTGATGAGTGAGCAAGTCTTCAATTAAGTTGGAGGTGAACTGGCTTCCTTGATCGGTGACTAACTCTCTTGGGTAGCCAAATTTGTAGAAGATGTTTTCTCTTAAAAACTCAGCCACCTTTTCCTCTATCGCTGCTTTGATTGCCTTGGTTTCTGCCCACTTTGTCAGATAGTCTGTGCACACAATGATGTAAGACCTTTGCCTTGAAGGAGGATTGATAGGACCCACGAAATCCATACCCCACTTCTCAAATGGTTAAACAGTCACTTGAGGTTGGAGAGGCATTTCATCCCTTGGAGTTGGCTTCCCCATCCTTTGGCATCGATCACATTGGCTGATATATCTTTTGACATCTTGATGAAGTGTGGGCCAATAGTAGCCTACCTGTAGAATTTTGAAGGCAGTCCTCTTGGATGCAAAATGTCCTCCACAAGGCCCATCATGACAGGTTAGGAGGATGTCAAAGACTTCCTCCTCCCTTACACAACGCCTCAAGATCTGATCGGGGCCAAGTTTGAATAGGTTGCCCCCGATCCAAGTGAATGAGGCACTTTTCCTCACAATTCTGCTCTTCTCTTTTGAGGATAGATGCGGAGGGAACTGTGCTGAGACCAGGTAGTTTTCTATATCAGCAAACCATGGAGAGAGTACTGAGATAACAAACAGATGTTCATCTCACATCTGGTCATCCACTGTTCCATCTTCACCTACAGGTAAATCCAATCTAGACAAGAAGTCAGCAACAACATTTTCTTTAGCTGGTTTGTCAACGATAGTCAAATCAAACTGCTGCAACAAAAGTAACCATCTAATAATACAAGCATTCACATCTGGTTTATTCATTAAATATCTAATTGCAACATGATCAGTATGTACAAATGTTTGATAGCCAGTGATGTAGTGTCGAAACTTGTTCAGGGCATTGACCACGACCAAGAACTCTTTCTCAATTACAATATAATTCATTTCTGCCTTGGATAAGTTTTTGCTGACAAAGTATGTGTCATATGGGAGTTTTTGTTCAACCTGTCCTGAGGCTGCCCCTATGGCTTTGTTCGAGGCATCAGTGTGGATGTGGAAAGGTAGGGCTAGGTTTGGACCTCTCAATATCGGGGCAGACACCAACTTATCCTTTAATTCATTCATAGCCCTTTGACAGTTGTCCGTCCATTTGAACTCAACATCTTCTGCTAAGAGGCCAAACAGTGGTGAGGCTAGCTTACTGAAGTCTTTAATGAATCTTATATAATATCCTACTAAGCTTAAGAAACTCCAAACATCTCTTACCTTCTGAGGGGGTGGAACCTTTTTTATGAGAGCAATTTTATTTGGATCCACCTGCAATCCTTGGCGAGAAACGATATGTCCTAGCACGGTCCCTTCAGTCATCAGGAATTCACATTTTTCAGGACTAAGGGATAGGTTCATCTCAATGCACTTGGTTAGAACTTTTTCTAGATTGGACAATGCTTCCTGGAAGTTGGACCCATAAGGAGTGAAGTCATCCATATAGATTTCCACCGAATCATGGACCAGCTCAGAGAAGATGCTCAATACTGCTCTTTGGAAAGTGACAGGAGCATTGCATAGCCCAAAGGGAAGGACTCGATAAGCAAAGGTACCCCAAGGACAAGTGAAGGTGGTCTTATCTTGGTCTTCCAGGCTGATTTGGATCTGATTATATCCACTGAACCCATCTAGGAAAGAGAAAAACTTCTTTCCCGCCAGTCCATCCAACACTTGATCTATGAAAGGCAGAGGGAAGTGGTCTTTCTTGGTGGCTTTGTTTAGTTCTTGGTAGTCCACACAGATTCTCCACTTTCCATTTTTCTTGGGTACCAACACCAAAGGGGACACCCACTCGCTATCCAAGATGGAGTAGATGTGATGGGTACAGACCGAAGGATGGACTCCTTTCATCTCCTTATAGCTCCAAGTAAAAGCATCTAGATGACTGGCTAGCAGACTATACAGCTCCTTTTTCTGGGAAGGAGATAGGGAGGAGCTGACCTTTAAAGTTCTCACGGGGCCAAACTCCACATTTTTAACTCTGGGAGAGATTGGATCAGTCACACAAAGGTCCACTAAGGTGTTGGCTTGAGTATCCTCCACCAACTTCTCTAAGGACAATGCACTGGGAGGCGGATTCTGAATCAAGGTCTCAATCAAGTCATCCTTGGTTTGAGGACCTCCCCTGGTGGTTTCTAAGGTGCACAAGGGTGCAGAGTACACCTCATCCTCTTCTCCTTCTTCCAACCAAAGGGGTAAGTCATGCTCTAGTAGAGGTTGGGCAGGAGGGTATAGGACTAGTTGCTTGGACATCGGACCATTTTTGATGGTCATGTTTCCTACTCGGCAGCTTATGTAAGCATCCGCAGTGGCTAATCAAGGCCTTCCCAAAATAAGGGAGTATCCAGTAAGCTTTGTGTTTGGTTGAAGAACCAAGAAGTCCGCAGGATACTCCCAAGAGTCAAAAGAGACCAAGACATCCTCCACAATCCCTTCCCGAGTCACGGTGGAGCGATCTGCCAACTGCAGGACCGTCGAGGTATTCCTTAAGGAACACTGAAGGTTGAGTTTGAGCATGGTATCCCTGGTCATCACATTAATGGCAGCCCCTAAATCAATCAAAGTGTGGGGTATGATGGTGCCATTGATGTGGAAATCAACTATAGGACTCCCAGGATCCAAATACTTTGGATAGATTACTTGCCCCAACATAAGATCAGACAGTTGTCCTATGACAATGATGGTTGAGGCATCTCTTTTTCGCCTGCTTGGGTGCCTGAAACACTTTTCCTTAACCAATTTGTTGTATATCAGTACATATTTGATGGCTTGGAGAAGTGGTATTTTCACACACAACTTTTTGAGTTCTCCCAGAAGCTCATTCACTTCTAGTTCGGGTTGTGTGGTTACTGTTAGTCTCTCAGGAAAGGGTGGAATGGCCTTGGGTTCACTTTCCTATTTATCTTCCTCGTCCTCTTAGGGAGGAGGTTGGCGATCGAGAAGAGTCTTCCCGGATCGCAGGTTGATCTCCTGGATTTCCACAGCATAAGTAGGGCATGTTGTTTCCCCAGTATATACCTGTTGGTCCTGTCGGTTGTTAGGGTTTGGGTTTGGTTGAGCAGGTATTTGGGGTTGTCTTGGACGAGCAGGAGGTAATGGTTGTGGTTGAGCTGGTGGTGGAGGAAAAATGGCAGGAGGAGTGTTGTACTGGGGCCTCCACCCCGGTTGAGGTGCATTCCACTGAGGTTGTGGCTGGACATGTGAGTGAAATGAATGAGTAGTGGGCTGAGTATGGTATTGAGGTGGGTAAAACCTTGGAGGAGGCACAGACCAGGAAGGATGAGCAAGGGGGGCCGAAGAAGGCATAGGAGCAGATTGGTTGGGGCTATAATAAGCTTGGGATGTCCCTTGCATCCCCTACTGGTAAGGTCTAGGTCCATGCGGCCTCCTTTGGTTGAGGAAGTAAAGAGGTTTAGTGGGTGCCTTAGTTCCTTGGTATATGGCCTTAAATCCAGGTAAGGTTGGGCATTGGTTTGTGGGGTGGTCCTCCTCACAAAAGAAACATACCTCTACTGAGTGTAATGCACACTCATTCTTAGGGTGCTTCCTTGTACATCTAGGACAGAAGATGGCCAAATCCCTCTCAGCTTCCTCTTTCTTTTGATGGATTTGGAATGTATCAAGTTGTATGGCAATGGCTTGTCCCACCTCACTTTTGAGGTCCTCCAACTGATTAACAAACTCATGCTTGGAGAAAGTAGTACTAGCCGAAAGTGGGTTTCCCCTGCCTCTTTTCCAGGCTACCCTAGAGTGGTTTCTAAACACAGTCTTTATATCCTCATAAGGTAGTTGGTAAATATATCCTCCAGCTAGCATCTGAAGGTATCTAGAAGGTATTCAGGGACTCCTCGAAGCAGGACCAACTTGAGAGATTCAGGGTCAAGTGTGCACCTGGCCCGTTTATAGCTAAGTTGGAACCTTTCCTCATAATCTTCTAAAGACTCATCATTTCCCATAGTCATCCGAAAGATTTCTCCCTTGGCTTCCTTGGACCTACAGTAGTCCTGGTATTTGGTATTGAAAGCTTGCTGCATCGGAGCCCAAGTGGTGATATTGTTCCCAGGTAACCCATGAACCAGCGTAATGCTGCATCCTTGAGGGTAGAGGGAAAGAGTTTCAATTTTTGCTCATCTTCTGTATAGTCATAGGTTCGACAAAGGACATCAAACTCAAATAGGAAGGTATCAGGGTCTTCAGTAGTCAATCCATGGAAGTGAGGTAAAGCGGAGGGGCTTATGTTTTTCATTTTCATGTCTCCATTGGTCTCTCGGATGGGAAAGGCACCTTCTATTCTCTCATCTTCTCTTCTACTGTTTCGGTTTTCAGCCATGGCTTCAGATGGAGTGTTCTCTAACTCTTCTTTTATTATAGGATCTTCATATATCTCAGGAGGCTCACCTATAGGTTCTTCTGGATCACTGTCACCAAAGAAGAGAAAAGGGTGACTCAGTTAAGTGGTGGGGGTGTTGGGTAAGAATTTGCCAATTTTATCTCTGTTCCTACAAGGCATGAAATGGAAAGACTTTTCATTGATTTTTGCTTCTTCTTTTTTTCTGCTTGCACCTGCAAAAACTAAAATAGATTGAACTGCAACTAACTATCTTGCTGAAATGAGAATGCGGAATTGAAATGAAAGCAGGAAAGGACTAATCTATGTTGCTCAAATGAAATTGTAGGAATGAAATGCTAGTCTACGCTTGCAGAATTGAAATGCTAATCTATGCTTGCAGAATTGAAATTGCGGAATTGAAATGCTAATCTATGAAAACAGGAAATATCTACTTTACTTTTGCGGAAATGAAATTGCAGAATGGAAATAAAATAAACTATTTAGCAAAAGGTGAGTGTAGGAAAATAGAGGAAAAGCAACAATCACCAATACTCTGACGCTTACCCGGCAATGGCGCCAAAAAGATGGTGGGCTCCAGTATTGCAGCAATAATGTTGCAACTCCTAGGACTCCCTTCTTTACTTTTATCAACCCGGTAGTTCGTAACAAACTTGGAAGCGACGGTGCTGTATGCACAAGTACTAGCTCTTGCCGCAGCTATCACTTGGTCAGCTAGCACAAGTCCACTAGGGGCTTAAGCCAACTTCTATGAGCTCTTAGAAGAAGCTTTTTAATTGATGGATGGAAGCTAACTCAAAGGAAGCTGATCTACTTGTAGAAAGAAACTGAAAGCCGAAAAGTAACATAAACCCTAGCAAACCCTAATTCCACCAGCTAGTCCTACTAATGCAAAGGAGAGAATGAAAACTATTAACAGAGATGCCATTACTTCTATGAAGGTAAAATGCATGTGCCTAGGCTACCTCTATCTGAAGAATTTTTTTTTTTGTATTTTTGAGTAAGTTATTAGAATTATCATGCATGTGTTTTAACTGGCTTTTTACTGTGCAGGGGTGGATCAAGGAAGAGAAATGCTTGGAAAAGGTTGGGAAGGATCAAAGAGGGTCTAAGGAGTCCCTAACACTCTTCCGGAGAGTTTCACAAAGTTTGGATATCCAGCGATCTCATTTGTGAGCTTCTACAGGAAGTCTGCAGGGGTTCTATAGGATGTTTCAGGGATTTCTACAGGATGTTCAGAAATTTCTACAAGATGTTTTAAAATTGGATTTTGGAGGATGGGTGAGTGAGAGAAGATGCATGAATGGATAGGGAGGTAGGGTAGGGGCTTGAAATGACCCAGGGACTGATGGATGGAGTGATGAGAGGGTGTGGAAAGCTGACTTGACTTAAAGAAGGCTAAGACAATGGAGGAGCAAGAAGGTAGGGTTACATGGGCAGAAGAACAGTTGTGAGATGAGGAACCTAACTAGGAGATGGAGCAGCTGGCCTGGACGAAGCTTAGGTGGATGAGAGAGAGGTGGAGATGCCCTGCACGGTGTACACTTAACCGAATCAACCAAGTCCTGCACACAATCGAAATTTTAGCTAATCTATTCTAACTGTAAATGAACAGCAGTTTTATTTATAAAGAGAACCATGTACAACACTTAAGCAAAGAAACATTTCAAAAGGTCTGAACACATGACTAACTTCTACAAATGAAAACATTACACCAAAGATTGCATGGTCAAGCAAACTAGTGTTTTTGTTGGGCAGCACTGTTTCTGCAATTCTAGCCCCTGATCCAATAAGGGAGAGGTGAAACTGAGAGTGTTGTCAACCCTTTTTCTTGGAGCTTTATCTGTTATTATCCTACCAACCTATTCTACACATCTGAAGCAATTCTATTTATCAACAGTGACCTATTTAACCAACACAACTAAATCTTGCTCAACAGAAGCACGTTTCAAATGCATAAAAGGAAAATCACAATGCATAAAGAAAAGATAACAATACAAAGAATGAGGCCCTAGGCTCTCAGGTTGGGCCCAACCCCGAGAGCTATGGCTCCTATAGAAAACTCAGAGCTGATATCAAATCTGACTGCTTCTCATTATCAAAAAATAATCATAAGTCAAGAGTTATGCCAACAATGGCTACAAAAGAACAAAATGGAGCTAGCAGCACTGTAGTGCAAAGTATGCAAGAGTTTCCAAAAGTCCCTCACGAAGGCTGAGACCTTAACATTTATACACCACAAGGCCCTAGTTGGCCTCCTAAATCTATGGGACTTGGCTGCCCAAACTGTGAGTGAACAGCTCCTTCCAAACATCTGTTTGGCTGCCTTCTAGATCCGATTTTGGTGGCCTTTGGAGCTCGGAGTTGGGGGTGAAGATCTTGAGGGAGGCTATTTAATGCCATAGACAACCCCCCTATGAATCCTCAACCCAAGCTTGGCTGTCTCCTAGCCCATGACTGCTCGGTTTTGCTCCAACATATGTCAAAAAAACCTGAAATGAGCATGTGTTAGCCACCTAGGAAGAGTGACTACCCTTCTTCGTACAAATGACATAAACATACTGAAAAATAATGCATAAGTTATGAAAAATGAAGGATTGAACAAGGATAATTAGGCCAAACGAGCCCAAAATGTTACCAAATTTGGGGCTCATCACAACCCCACCTACTTCTGGAGTATCGACAACTCTGGTTTCTACTGTTCCTGTATCAACTCCTCAGACATCTTTACCTCAGTCTAGATCCACAATTTAGACTTCGGTTCAAATGCTTGTAGGACAACCTGGTCCAATTACGGTTGTCACAAGTCAACCTCAATTTACTTATCAACTGTACCAAGGACAGTACCAATTTGGTCCTGTTGTGCAGCAGCCAGTCTATCTGTATCAACCATACCCTGGGTACACATATCAGAAACCTCAACAACCCCAGTACGATCAAGTTAATCCTGGTTTTCCGGGAGGATATAATATCCCAAACGTAATTCCAATTCCTAGTTATCCTGGATATCCTCCTCCTGGGGTTGGTCTCATGACCCAGGGTTTCAGGGACCCTAATCGTCAGTTATTCATCGCAACTTTGGATTTTCCTGACTTGTCGCACCGTACGAATGATCCAATTAACTATCTTTCGTTTTGGCCGCCAATGCCGAATAAGTTGCCTAGTGATATTCCTATGTTTGAAGGCAAATCAGGAGAGGACCCGTCGAACCATGTGATGACTTATCATCTCTGGTGTGCGTCTAATTCCATTTCAAATGATTCAATCTGTTTAAGGCTTTTCCAGCGCACTCTAATTGGTCTTGCGGCCAAGTGGTACATTGAGTTACCGCGAGCCACTTTTTATAATTTTAGTCATCTAGCTACTTCGTTTCTAACTCATTTTCAGTTGACAATGGCATGGAATTATTAACTTCATTAAAGCAGTCAATGTCCACATACATTTTAGATCACATTCATGAATGGAGACGTCGACAACGTTTAGTGAAAGTTTTTATTCCGGATCAGATCTTAGCTGAATGGTTTGTGAAATCTTTATTGCCGAAGATCACTGAGGATGTAGCTAAGGCCAGATTCGTTACTGAGGAGCAAGTAATTTCTCAAGCTCAGTACCTTGACTTAGTTTATACGCAGTCAGGTACGTTACACGAGAAAATCCCCGATCTTCCTAAACAAAATAAGATAACTGCAGCTCCTTCAGGGTCTCATGCCACTGATGATATGATTGGTACGGTTAATACCAAAAGTAAGAAGAAATCTTCAAAGAATTCTTCTCCTATCATAACTTTACCAGATTCCCCTACAGGAGTTTCTTCCGTGGAAATTTCCGCTGATATTCATGTTGTAGAGTCATCTACAGCCAAATAAAAATCTAGCGGTAAGAAGAAAGGGAAGAAGAAAAATAAAATAGATAAAAATTTGAAAGAGAAACCAGAAAAAGCAGAATCAAATGATGAGAAACCCAAACCTCGTTATCCTTGTCTCATTTGTGACGAAGAGCATTTTACAAGAGACTGCCCTCATCGTGCAAAGGTTGCGAAAATTGTCAAACGTTCCCAAACGCCTGTTGTTTTGAAGGATCCTTTTCCAAGTCAAGACAGTAAGATGATAGGTTCTTCCTCAAATGCCTCTGAAGAACCCATAATGATGATGTCCCATGTTAGGATTGCGACTCGATCACATGATTATGGAAGTAAAAGTCCTGTTGATGGTAACGAAGCAGAATCTTCTCATTCTAACCCATCAACCTCGGCTCCCGGTTCCGATCCACTACAGATCGAGAAACCTAACCCAGACTTAGTAATCAAACTGCCTACCAAGGGTATACTTCGAAAGTCAGCTTTCAATCCACATGGGAGAGCGGCTCAGAACTATAACATTGTTGAAGATTTGGCTATTTCACCTTCAGCAATGTCAGCTTTGGAAGTGCTGCAATCATGTCCAGCACAGCGTAAATTACTATTTTCGGCTATAGGAGCTGTTGAAGTTTAGGACTCGAACCTTATAATTTTCGATCTAGGAAATAGTACACCGCGCTTACCTCATCAAATGGCTTTCCAGATCCTAGTGTTAGTCAAAAACAGACCTTGTTATAGGACTGTGATTGATGAGGGAGCCTCAACGTGTATTATGTCGATACAATGTTGGATATCGCTTAGTTCTCCTTCGCTAAAACAATCCACGACGATTCTAAAGGCCTTTGATGGCCGTGGGTTTCATCCTTTTGGAATTTTGTAGGATTTACCTATAGGGGTTGAAGGCAAAACTGTTAATCTAAATGTGGAGGTGGCTGATGCCCCTCTAGATTACAACCTTCTCTTGGGTCGTAGTTGGTCTTATGTTATGACAGATGTCGTTTCATCGGTCTTTCGGCTTATAAAGTTCCCTCATAATGGAAAGATTGTAACTATAGACCAACTGACTTACTTTTCATCTAACCCAGCCTCTTCTGAAAGTATTCAGCATGTCGGCAAAACCACTATCCCGTATAAGGATGTTGGAATAGGACTAGTTAAAGATTCCGGTTTACTGGGAACTTTTCCTTTTCTTCCTATCAACGCATCGTCTTCTACTGCAACCATTCATATGATTTCGTCACACACCATTTTTTATGATGATCCCTGGATCGTACCTTCCGAATCTGAGATAGACTCATTTGGTGATGTTATGCCTTTGAGTCCATATGAAATTGTGTATCATACCGCACAATCGTTTTCCGACCCATATTCAACCAAAATTAACTTAATGAATGTGGTCCATGAGGAATCACTTTCAACATCAAATTGGATTCAACAACATTTTCCTAACTTGTTTACACTGATGAGCAAATTCGTGAAATCCTATGTGTCGATGATTTACCATGGGAAGATCTTCATCATAGATCTTCGTTTTTACCCGAGAGTGATCATTTTGAAAATGATTTTTCATATATTTTTATGATTGAATATGTCAAGGAACCTTAGAATCCAATGAAAAATCCTGATTCAGAGTTAAATTTGGGAAACATTTCTCGAACTATTCCTATTGATATTTCGGTTAAGCTTGGAATTGTTGAAAACATTCATATAGGTGCCTCTTGTACGGAAGATGAAATTAAAACATATAAGGCCCTATTTCAAGAATTCTGCGACATGTTTGCCTGGACATATGAGGAAATTCCAGGAATCGACCTCGCAATTGTTGTTCATGAAATCAAAACTTACCCGGATGCTAAACCCGTCCGGCAACGTTTGCGTCAGATCCACCCAAGAAAAGCTGCTGCTATTAAAGCAGAAGTTGAAAATTACTCAAAGTAGGTTTCATTTATCCGATTCCGTTAACGGATTAGGTATCAAATATTGTTCCTGTTAACAAAAAGAAAGGGACAAATAAGAATATGTATCGATTATAGGGATATTAATCAAGCCTGTCCAAAAGACAATTACCTAACTCCCTATATCGATCAAATCATTGATAATTGTGCCGACAATGAAATATTTTCCTTCATGGATGGTTTTTTCGGATACAATCAAATCAATATTCTACCTGCTGATCAAGCAAAAATGGATTTCATTTGTCCATGGGGGACATTTGCTTATTGAAAATTACCTTTTGGGCTCAAGTACGTTGGGGCAACTTTTCAAAGGGCCATGTCTTACGCGTTTCATGATATCAAGCACATTGTGCAACCCTATCTCGACGATTTTCCTACTCATTGATTACATCGAGCTGATCATCTCATCCATTTACGAGCAATCTTTATGAGGTGTAGTCATTATTGGATTAGGTTGAATCCACACAAGTGTGTTTTCTATATAGAAACGGGTCGGGTTTGTTGTTTCGAAAGCCAGCATTCACGTCGATCCCTCGAAGGTTGAAGCTATTGTCAAATTTCCGCCTCCTTCGAGTCTTCGCCAACTCCAAAGTTTGCAAGGGAAATCAAACTTTTTATGTCGATTCATTCCTAACTACGCTGAGATCACAAAGGGTTTTACCGGGTTGTTGAAACAGAACACTCCATTCTTTTGGGATGAGATAGCTGATAAATATTTTGATGCACTAAAACATGCGTTGACCCATGCACCGTCATTGCATCCTCCCAACTACAACCAGGACTACTTCTTGTATCTCGTCGCTTCCCATTCCACCATTGGAATGGTGTTAGTTCAGGAATATGAATTCGGTACTGAACATGTGATATATTACCTTAGTCGAACTTTAAATCCAACTGAGCTAAAATACTCACATGTGGAGAAATTGGCATTGGCAGCTATTCAAGCTGCCCAACGTTTTCATCGTTACATTTTACTACGTAAAACTACAATAATTTCTGATTGCAACCCTATGATCTATATTTTAACCAAGCAATCACTAGGGGGCAAGTACTCCAAATGGATTGTCATCCTGCAGGAGTTCGACTTGGAATTTGAAAAGTCTAAGTCGAAGAAATCTTTAGTTTTTGTGGAGTTAATGTGTGACTTCCCGCGTGCTGACACGGAAACTGTGGCGAAGGAGCCCATTGCGGACGAATCCTTGTTTCTAATCAACACTTTAGATCCATGGTATGGGGATATCATCGTTTATCTCTGGACCCAATCCTTTCGGTCATAAATTTCAAGGTCTCTGAGAGATTGAATTCAGATATTCCACAGTGTTCATAATTCTTATTTGTCGACGTTTCGAGCCTAGACCAAGACTCATCATCAGGACTCAAGGTCAGAACGTCGAAAAATACGATTCCAATCCCAACAATTCAGAATTATTGGAGATACTCTTTATCATCATGGGGCTGACTCTGTTTTTCGACGTTGTTTAACTCATGAGGAAGCTGAAAGGGTTCTGAATGACTGCCACTCTGGAGCGTGTGGCGGTCATATGTCTAGGTTTTCCACAACCCAAAAGATATTGCGCGCTGGCTACTTCTAGCCGTCTTTGTTTAAATATTGTATTAACGTGGTCCGAAAATGCCACAACTACCAAATTTTTGATCGAAAGATGTGCGCTCCACCTGCTCCTCTCCACCCTATAATTGTCATCGGTATGTTTGCAAAATGGGGTATCGATTTTATTACATGTAACCCTCACTCAGCCGAGGGGCATGTGTATATCATCCTTGCGGTAGATTATTTTACCAAGTGGGCCGAGGCAATGCCTACATTTGAGGCAGATGGCAAAACAACTGCAATTTCTGTGTTCAATCATATAATTGCTAAGTTTGGTGTTCCACAAGCGATTATCACTGATCATGGGCGTCATTTTCAAAACGTTATGATGACTGAAGTTACATGCCAGCTTGGCTTGCGTTACGATAGTTCAACTCCATATTATCCACAAGCTAATGGTCTAGTTGAAGCCATCAACAAAGTTCTAGTCATCATGATCCGACGAATCATTGGGATTCATAGGTTGAATTGGCATAACATGCTATTTTCAGTGCTTTGGGCGTATTGAACCTCAGTAAAAACGTCAACAGGGTTCACTCCTTTCCAACTAGTTTATGGTCTAGAAGCTATGTTACCCATTGAATGCGAAATCCTGTCATTGCAAATGGCCATCGAATTACTTCCAGCCACTTCTGAAGAGGAAAAACGTTTGTTATACTTGGCTCAGCTAGATGAGAATCGACGTGGTGCTACATTGGCGATCGAAACTCATGCCAAACATATTAAAGCTCAGTATGATCGAAATGTTACCCCTCGAAATTTTTCGGAACGAGACCTAGTCTTATTGTATGATCAAGAAAATGATAAATTAGGCGCTGGAAAATTTGTACTTATGTGGCATGGTCTTTATGTTTTCAAGCGAAAGCTGGCAAAAGGAGCCTATGAATTGGTAGACTTTGACGGGGTCTCTTTAGGTAAACCCAGAAATGGTCTTTACCTGAAGAGGTATTATGCTTAAAATTTGGGTGTGGAGATTTTTAGTTAGGTTAGTTTTCTTTCTAGCTGGTGTGTTTTAGTTTAAAAAGTGTGCTTAGCTTAGAGAGTGTTTTTTCATCATTATTCCTGCTTATCTTGGTTTTACTCTTGATATTGCAGATGTCGACGCCTCTCCAAACATACATTGGTTTTGCTGATGGTGCTTGTCGTAATACACGGAACATTTCTTCCGTAGCTTGGGTTATTTATTCGCCCTCTGACGAGTTGGTATCTATGCATGGGGTAAGCCTTGGTCAAACAACGAACAACATTGCAGAGTATAGTGCAGTGATTGAGTTATTATCTGAATCTATTTCATTTGGGATTCGGAGTTTGATAGTGAGGTTAGATTCTGAACTCATTGTATTACAGCTTAATAGAGTATATGCCATTAGAAATCTAGAGTTATTGAGATTATTTTTGAGAGTGCATCTCTTGGAACGTGAATTTGATTATATTGAATATCAACATATTCCAAGATATTTAAATACATTAGCAGATGCAATTGCTTCTTGAATGTTAAGTAGACATTTGCAATAATCATACAAATAAATTTAAAAACATTCCATAACATGTTTTACAAGATAAGCCGGTAATAGTGATATAGTATAATATAGGAGTGTGTCAAAATATACATTGTCCTCAATCATAGGTTGAAAAACACCTTATGATCAGCAAAAATGATAGTACAAAAATCAAAATGTCATATGTGTCTACAATAGGCGATCATCCTATCACTGGTGATGATCTCGAAAAGAAACCACTCTACGGGCTACCTTACAAAGGAACCTCCTGAAAGGTCTTGGGACCCAAATCACATAGCGCTGTAGTCGAAGAGGAATGTCATCTATGCCGGTCTCCGGAATGTCTCCTGTCAAGCGCTCTAGGTGGCTCTCCAATTTGGCCAAGGTCTCTTCTTATTCGTCCCATGGGGCTGGTGCCGCTATAGCTAGTCGCCGTGGACCTACGTCTGCATTTGAAACTTTTACTATCAATTTTGGGACGAGATAAAAACAAAAAAAAATTAAATTAGAAAAATGTTGAAAATGATTTTACCTGAGTCATCCCATTGCTCTCGTGGTGGAAGAGCCATGTCTGGGTCACCACGAAAATCTACCAAAGTGTAAGCGAAGTCCTGAATAGAAAAAACTTGGTTTTCCAACCAATGGAAATACTCAGGAGTGAATCGAACGGCTTCTATCCCCTCCTCAGGATGACGGGCCATAACTGCAACCTATCGCGTCAGTTTGGGCTCTCGAGGAAGTCCAGCTCCAAAAGGGAGGTGTTGTGGGACCAACATTGGGACCCTCTCTAGACAAAAGCTCACAACTAAAGCACCATATCCAAAGGTATTCAGTTGCCCGTTCTTGGCTCTAGTCAGTTGGCCTTTTATATTAGCCAACACAGCATTGCACCAGTTGAAGATGGTGCCTCGAAAGCAGTCAACTGCCATTCGCATCTGGGATCTATCGCGTCCGTTTGGGCTCTCGAGGAAGTCCAGCTCCAAAAGGGAGGTGTTGTGGGACCAACATTGGGACCCTCTCTAGACAAAAGCTCACAACTAAAGCACCATATCCAAAGGTATTCAGTTGCCCGTTCTTGGCTCTAGTCAGTTGGCCTTTTATATTAGCCAACACAGCATTGCACCAGTTGAAGATGGTGCCTCGAAAGCAGTCAACTGCCATTCGCATCTGGGATCCAGTGGCTACATGTAGTGATGTGCTCCCGCGGAGCCTGGTAACAGTAAACGCTATTACCTTGAATTCAGGAAGGGATATGGTTTTGATAACTATCCCTTTTTCTCTAGTTTGGTTGTTACAGAACTCTAGCCGGAGGCTATCGATAGACTGGCCACCCATCCTAGTCCTCAATAGATTCAAGAGTTCACCTCTCTTAGGCAAACCAATCCAAAAGTATATGTCTGCTGGCTCCATTTTGAGTTGGTGACCACCAATGAAGAAGCACTGGTCCTGTATGCTCCACCTGTCTACCAGCCACTGCAGAAAGTCCACTTGGGCCCTCATGCCAGGTATGGCCCAGAATTTGTATAAGCTGCATGCCTTCAATGCATCAATCGAAGGTTGATGATTTATCGCGGCAAGATCTACGTCCTCATGCTCCCGTTCTCGCCAATCAAGCATGATGTATACTCTTCATTAAACAAAAAAGCTGAATTAGAATATGTAAAATTGAAAGTTTGGGTGAAATTTGAGTTTGTTATGTTTAAAAAACCTTTTCGCGGGGTACGCACCCTCTCTGTTAGAGACAGTGTGTGGGTCTGCACGTTGCCTTAAGGGCAGGTGTGGACCCCCGACTTTTTTCCTTGTGCGAAAAGGTCGGGGTTCGCGGGTCCCCTATGTTATACCTGCGGACCCCCGCGCGCAGGTTTTTTGACCTAAAAGCTCCTAAAAAATGAAATGAAACCCTAAAAATCAATTTGAAATGGATGAAATTAAAGAGTAGGATGATGTAGATTACCTGGAGGAGACGACGCTCGATTCCAACGGAGCGATTTTCCGCAATCTTCACAGGAAGTTTTTGACCAAAAGCTCTATTTTCTCACCCAAAACTCAAACGGTAAAAATGAATTTACGAAAGCCCTTTTTAGAAGTTTTTTGAATAAATGAGTTGTTAATTTGTTTATATATCACTTTTGAAAGGTAAATTTTGCAACATTTTTATCCATTTTAAACAGGTATGAGTAATGTTTGAGTTTTTGTTCAGGATAACAGATTTTTCAGGCGAAATCGGTCGTTTTCGATGAAAAAAAATTAGAGTCACCTTTAAGCTCTTTTTTGACTCCTAAAACATGAAAAGATCACCTAGTTTTTCTTTTTAAACTCGTTAAAACAGAACTAAAATACGGTCCACTTATAGCTCTTTTTCTTACCGTAAAAACATGAAACGATTTCCAGATTTTTGTCGTTTTAAATTCGATATTGGTTATAAAATGACGTGTCATTGATTGCTTTTTTACTTTTTCGGATCAGAGGCACTAATTACGAAAAGTACTCCTTGGTCGTAATGATCAAGCAGTTCTCTTAAGTATTATTTTATACGTTTCGAGCTTGGGAGACACAAATTTACGAAAAAGGTCAACCATGGACTCTTCTTAAGTTTTTCAGACTCTCGAAAATTGAAAAACACCGAGTTTCTCCTATACTGGACTCGTTAAAATTTAACAGTAAAGGACCTGTTCAATTACAAACAGGAATGGACCACTCCTTCTTAGGGTTCGAATTTAAACTAAGTTGTACTCATTCGAAGGATGAGCTTATAATCAAGAAAATGTTATCCTCCTCAAGCTTGTCAAAAATAAAGAGGTACTTGCCAGAAATGGTTCGGGAAAGAGAGAAAAATAAGCATGTTTGTAATACTTCGTAACCACTCTTGAACACGACACTTTTATTCACCTGGGTTGGGAAATCCTTTGCCTAACAGTTGATCAAACCATATTGAAAGTCTTCAGTCTATTTCTGGGTATTAACTTTGGGTCAATTGTCACCAAACCATCTATTGTGTCGTTATGTGTTCAAGAGGTCAGTGCAAATAAGCCATTCATCTACAAAATATCTGTCATCCATCTTGACCATCCCTGAGTCAGTCCTTGCAACTAAATTTCTTCAAACTTGATCTATGATTTTGTGTTGTGGGCTTGCCTACAACAGATCGCTTTCTATCGACTTCAGCTCATTATCTAGAAAGATGATCTAGAAATCATCAGTACCTTAGGATCTGCATGCCTCAATGGTAGGTTTCTCGCCTTCGAAGATAGGTTGCATCATTGACCTTTGATCAAAGGATTTCGTGACATGTTCGACATCAACAAATCTATTCACATCTCATGGATTGTACTGAGTACTTTGAGAGCCATTGACATTACTGGTGGTTTCTCTCACACTTGTTAACAGTTTACATCATTGACTGGTAATCAAGTGGTTTCTACCATGTTCGACTTCAACACATTCATTCACATGTATAGAATCGTACTGTTTCGGGAAGTAGAAATGAAGACCCTGGATCTAGTTTCCGCCATCCAGGCTACGAGGAATTTTGTATTCATTATACTGTGGACTATTCATAAACAGATGGCTGCATCCATACTGTGTCTACATGTGTCTACACTTGTGATGTATTAAAATATCATTCCTATATCAAAGCAATAGTTAGTTTTCTAGTCAGTTTTGATCTGAGTATGGGAATGCCTACCTCAGTGATGATATGATCTCATATATATATTTTGCATTGAATGTTTTTACAGGTTCCAACCGGGCACTCCACAAGATGATCCTCGAAATGATAAAGTACTTCACTCTTCCTATATGATAAATGAAATCCTCATCTACAACAGACTTCGCACTTTAGGGGGCAATCTGTTACAGAAAATATTGTCACCATGACTATTTTCAGTCAGTATGGGTCTATCATCACTTATACTGTCCTCCTAAGCAAGTCTCAGACCTCAACTCTTCATGTCAAGATTTGAAAATGAGAGAAAGACCTTAAAAATAAAAAAAGATCTGGTTCCGCACTTTCTCTCACTGTTGCCTGCGGTCCCACACCCCCTGTTCATACTACCTGCGGACCTGCCCGCTTTGTCTCTAAAGGAGTGGGTGCGGACCCCTATGAAATTCAAAAAGGCACAAGTTTATTCTAAAAAACTCACTTTGGGTTAATTCTAGATGATTCTAGAAGGAATTTTGACGTGGATCGTTCGCTCTTAGGTGGTTCATGCATCCCAAAAGAGAAGGAGCTAATCCCTTGATGAGAGGAGCTATCCTTTTGAAGGAGGGCTTTATCCCTTTGAAGGAGGACCTAGTAACTTCCCTCCATTGCACTATAAATTAAGGCATTGGGCTAGTTGCTAGGGAGGTTAGAAGCTGAACATTTTTAAGGGTAAATGTTGGTGGAATTGAGACTTCCTAGTTGAGCTTGAGAGGAGAGATCACATACCTTTTGGCTTCATTGGGAAGAGAGTGAAACTTGTCAAAGTAGAGGAGACTTCTTGTTGGACCCTGGGAGGAGCTTGTACAACATCAAGGCACAGGTTGTAAAGTTCTTCTTTGATTTGAATTAATACAATCAGATTCATTTTTCTCAACAAATTGTCTTATGTCATTTGTTTCATGAATTCCTTGAACAATCATGATAAGTATGCTTTATGATATTGGATTTTCAGGTGCTATTTAATTTGTGTGCTTGTTTGTGTTTGCATATTCGCTACAAGGGAGCTCATTTGGATCAAAGGAGCAAGGATTCCACAAACTTGCATTGGACCCAAGGTAGGCCTAAAACACTTGTTTGCCTTTGCTTATAAATTGCATATTTTGAGAAAGATAGAGTTTGATTGGCTTGCTTGTCACTAGATATCATTAGATACTAGGGAGGTCGATATTGTCCGCAAGAACGACTCATTCCATGTGACAAACCTTCTCCTGCTTCAATTGGAAAAGGAACTCAAGTTACCAACCTCAACTCATCCCAACTCACATTAGCTTGGATGGGTCAAAGATGCACATTAGCTTGTGCTAATCACTTGATTTCATACATGTAGATTTCACTATACATCCGATGTAGAATGAGTAGTCTCCTCTAGTCCAAGAGTTTTTCAACAGAAATCTTGATCAAGACTCAGTTCCCAGTAAGACCATCTCAAATTTTAGCTCTCCAAGGACATGAATAGTGAGCAGTAACATCTCCAGAACTTTGAATCTACATAGTGACAAGGTAGAAAGCATACATCATCAGGACATCAGAGGTACATCAACTTAGCTTGATTTCTGTTTTTTCTCAGTTGAAGGAATTGTCATCAGTCGAAGTTAGTGTGTAGCTTCATCATTATCAATTTCTTCATTAGATAGTAGAATGACTTTATTGTAATAGTTGAGACAGTGTAAGGATGGGTACAAGTCAGAATTGTGACATCCAAGTCACAGATCTATTTCAAGAATAAAAGTATCACATTCATTCTCATCATAGGACATTCATCCTATAAAAGGCAGAAAAAGCTAAGATATTGAACAACATTCAAAATCCATCATGACCATTACAATCTAGTAAAGGATCTCTCCTTCAAAATTTGTAGGGTTTCTGGAGCAACACATATGGCTCTGAAAAGAGCTGCATGCAAACTTAGTGGCAGCGACACCTTCAGACATCGTGGGTACTGAAGATTATGTAAGTCTACGACAGAAGCACCCTTATTCAAGATTGACCATGAATCAAGAACTCTTAATCCTTAAAGAAAATATAAGGTTGAAACACCTTGTGATTCAAATCAATATTTGCTGTGGCTAGTTAGCAGAGTATTTCATAATGATGGTACTAAAAACTTGGAAGTGTTTTCTACTTAATGACAACTTTATTCATGAATAGAGTTGTATTAATAGTAGATGAATGTTAAACATGGCTCTGACCTCTACAATTATTGTCATCTGGATTTGAATAGGAATGCAACAAATTACAAAGATAACCATAAATAGAGAGATGTAGTGGAAATAATACTTCATTTCATTGATGTAAAATACTAAAATATGCTTACAAACAGAGATGGAAATAAAACTAGCTAGGGTGATGGTAGCTTATCTCTAAGAAGAGATGTGGTAGCTACATGTCTCTGAACTACCTTACAATGAGACTCAAGGGCCTTTTTATTACTGAAAAATAAGATCAAACCCTAAACAACCAAAACCCTAACCCAAGGAGATGTAACACCAAGATTTTATGGGCCCCGTTGGGGTCAGTTGGACAGCCAACCTCCCGAGGTCGCTACTTGGTCATATTATCTCCATTTGATGGGCATGATAACCTGTTGGAAATATCTCTCCGAGGACTATGACGGAAAAGAGGATTTTAGACAAAAATTGCTACAGTAGATTTCCAAAAAAACATAATTTAGGGCCTCAAAACGGCTCCGAAAGTTTAGGACCCGAAAAACTGCTAAAAATAACAATTGTGTTACAATTAGTGAAACTAAAAAACTGAAAGAAGTAATGGTGGGGGTCCAAGTGGAATTGGCGGGTGGCTACCAATATCCACTTGGATCATTCCTTCCCCCTTAGGAAGCAATGGTCCCCATTGCGTTGAGTTCCTCCATGAGATGAGGAAACTTCTGCTGAACTTGGTCCCTAGTGATCCACTTGCCCTGGTGAAGGATTTGGCATGCTTTGACAACTTGATACAATTGGATATTCTGCTGGCAAGTGTGCTTGATCCGTGTGTCCTTGATCTTATTAGTTGCAGCTTGTTCCATGCAATCTGGATTTAACTCTATGGGTGTGAGTTATTCTGCAATGTCGGATGTGTCTAGTAATGGTGGAAAGTATGGCCGAAGGCAGTCCACATTGAACATTGGTTGGAGGCCAAGGAATGGGGGAGTGCTGAGCTCAAATGCATTATCTCCTAAAGCCTTGATAATTATTTAAGAACAATATTGGAGTGGTCTGAGTTTCCAATAGGCTCCAGTAAGGCGTTCCTTTTGCAAATGCAACCAAACTTTGTAGCCCACCTGAAAATTGTGTGGCACCTTATGTTGATCATGTTGTTGCTTGTACGTGGCATTTGATTTCTCCAGAATATGATGGACTTGTTGGTGAATAATTTGGATGTGCTCAATGAATCTGTTTTCCTTATCTGTTTCAGACTGGACATGAGTTGAATCTGCATGAGTAGTTGCAAATGGCATGGCCACATCAATGGGACATATTGGCTAGAATTCTAAGCCCACCTGAAAAGGATTATGGCTAGTCAAGTTGTAGAGAGCCCAATTGTAGATGTGCTGAGCATAGGGGAGGCTCTTGTCCCATGTGCATGGATGCTTTGAGTTGTACATGCACAGAATGTTTACGATCATCCTGTTGACAAACTCTATCTGGCCATCAGTTTGAGGATGGAAGGTAGTGGACTTAGTGAGTTTGGTGTCCAGAATTGACCAGAGACTGGACCAAAATGTATTGAGGAACCTTCTTACCCAATCTGATATTATAGACTATGGGATCCCAAAGTGTACCCATGCTCATTCAAAGAAGAGTTTAGCAGTGGCTTTTGCTGTGATATTCTTCTTGCACGCCACCATAATTACCATCTTCGATAACTTGTTGATGACCACAAAAACACAGTCGTTTCCATGCTTAGTGGAAGGAAGGCTTGACATGTAATCCATGGAGATGGATTCCCAAGGTCTACTAGGGGTAGGCAGTGGGTTATAGAGGCCTTGCTTCTTGATGGTCAGTTTGGCAATGCCACAGGAACTGCATGATTTGATGTACTTCCTGACATCTTGTCGAAGATTTGGCCAATAGAAATACTTTTGCAGTACTGCCACTGTTTTTTCGACCCCGAAATACCAGTAGCCCAACTATAGTGTGCTTCCCAAATCATCCTGGCACACTTTCTTGAAGGAACACAAAGGTGACCCAGGTGGCATAACAGGGCATCCTCGAGGTGAAAATATGGAACATGCTGACCCTCCAAGAGTGTCTGGTATGTGTGGCTAAATTCTGGGTCGCTTTTGTAGAGAAGTGGCCAATCAAAAGTCTTGTGCCCAAAAGAGTTGAGCACGATGGTTAACTCCATGATCGGTGGTTGACTGAGGCAATCTGCCACATTATTGGTGTTTCCCTTCTTATACTTGATATTCAAATGGAACTGTTGCGGGTATGTGGACCACTTCTGATAGCGATCATTTTTCAATTTCCCTTGGGTCTATATGAACTGTAGGGGTCAGTGGTCTATGTGGATGACCATTTCCTTCCCCAAAATGTAATGCTTCCATTGTTAGCAAGCCTACACAATGGAATACATCTCTTTGTCATAGGTGGGATGCTTTTGGACTATGTCTGAAAGTGTCTCACTATGATATGAAATAGGATGCCTGTGTTGAGTAAGGACTACCCCAATAGCATAGTCAGAGGCATCTGTCTCGACTTCAAATGGTTGTTGCAAGTCTGGTAATGCGAGCACTGGTGCCGAGCAGAGGTGATCTTTCAACTCTTTGAATGCCTTCTATTGAGATTCAGACCAAAATAATTTTTCTTTCACTCCTCCCTTGGTGACTTGACTCAAGGGCCAAGTGATATGAGAAAATCCCAACATGAACTTGTGGTAGAAGTTGGCAGGACCTAGAAATCCGTGAATCTCTATCAGAGTGGTTGGAGATGGCCATTCCCAAATGACTTAGATCTTGGCTAGATCCACATGCACCCCATGTTCATCAATAATGTATCCCAGAAAATGAACATAGGTCATGCCAAAATTACATTTCTCCAAATTGGCACATAACTTGTGTTGCCGCAGTGTTTGGAGAACCTGTCGGATGTGATGTTGGTGCTCTTCCCAACTCTGGCTGAAGATCAAGATGTCATCCAAGTATACCACTACAAATGAGTTGGTGATTGGCCACAAGATGTCGTCCATTAGCTTCATGAAGGTTGTAGGAGCATTCGTCGATCTAAAAGGCATAACCAACCATTCGACAAGGCCCTCCTGGGCTTTGAAGGCAGTCTTCCACACATCAGAGTGTTCGATTGGTACTTGGTAACATCCTGACTTCAAATCAATCTTGCTGAAATATTTTTCCTCCTTCAGTTGGTCCAGGAGGTCATCAATCTAATTATGAATAGTGATCTTATTCACTGCCCGATAGTTAATACAGAGTCTCAAAGTCCCATCCTTCTTCTGTACCAACACGATCGGGTTCCCACAGGGCGATGAACTCAGATGGATGTGACCTTTCTGCAGCAGCTCCTGAATCTGCCTCTTGATTTCATCGTTCTCCAGAACAGAGCGCCGATAGATTGGTCGATTGGGTAGCGGCACACTTGGGGGAAGATCGATGGAGTGCTTGACCTGAGAGTGCAGAGGAACCCCTGTGGGAGAGGTGAAGATGTCCTCGTACTCCTCCATAACCTTGTCCATCTGTAGTTGTCATACGGAGGGGCCTTGTCTGGAGGTCGTGACCACCATATTCTTCTTTCCTTGAGGGCGTATCATCAGGAAAACAAATTTTCTAATTTTGAAAATGAGCTTACTGCATTGTTTTGCAATAACGAAAGAGATGGCAATAGGCAGTGCTACCTCTGGTATCCTGTACAACTTATTTCCCAAGGTAATAATAATAGCATGGGGCCTTGATTCATATACAGCATGTCACTTCCACAAGTATGGTTGTCCTAATAATACATCACAAACTTCAAGGGGGGCAATGTCACACAATACCTCATCCATGAAGAGCTTAATGTTGTATGGAAGGTGACACTGCTAGTTCACGTGAAGATCTCATCCTTGGTGAAGCCACCTGATGATGTACAGTTGTGGATGTGCTGTGGTTGGTAATCCCAGCCTCTTCACAACCTCTGTCGAAATGAGGTTCTTTTGGCTCTCACTATCGATAATGAACTGTAGAGGGGAGCCCTTTACCCACATCTAGGAGTGGAAGAGACGCTCCTCCTCCTCTGGATCTTCAGGTTCCTCCTTCTGTATCTTCGTGGTGGCAATGGTGGCATTGAGCTCTCCATTGATAATCTGATTCCCTTTGTCATTCCCCTTGTCGAGTTCTAACTCTAAATTAGAACATGCATCTGATTCTGAAACCTTTAGCTTGGCCACCAGTGACTGCTCAGCCCGACACTCACTTGTGTTGTGAGTGGATCTCTTATGGAACTCGCACTACTTTCCCGTGTCTTTTTTCAGCTTCGCAGCATTGTTCTTTTGTTGCAGCTTTGGCAGTTTGTCTTGGGATGCCCCGCCTTGGCTTTTTCCTTTGTTCTACAGTTTGGTGGCACCTTTCCCTTGCTTTGGATTCGTAGATCCAAAGTCTCGCTTCTCCTATTTAAACCTTTTCTCGACCTTGACAGCATATCGATATGCCATGCCGAGCGAGGAGATGTTCAAGAATTCTATTTCTTCCTAGATGTACTTGTGTAGGTAGCCGTGGTATTTTAGTACCAAATGCTACTTTGAATCCTTGATACCCAACTTTGTGTGAAGGGTATGGAAAATATTGGTAAACTCTGGCATGTCTTGGTCCCTTCCCTGTCGCAACATGGTCCACTTTATGTATTGATCCTCATAGCTTCTGACAGGGTAGTACTGCTCCTTGATGGCATCCTGAAATGAATTCCAGGTGGGTTCAGCTAAAAATAGTGAGCATGTACTTTCATCCTTTTGCTCGCAGTAGGTTTCCCACCAGTCCTTGATGTGGGGGGCTTCTTTGAGAAGAGCGAAAATAATCTTTTCTCGACTAGAAAAATCATGAACAGAAAAATAACCCTCTAGTAGATTTAACCATTTATTGATAGCATCTTTGTCTATCTGACCCTCAAATATGGGGATTTCAAAATTAACTTATACCTTAAATGGTGTAACGTTTCTAGAGTAGATGTTGGATGCTGATGCATCGCCCCTGGGTAGCTGCTGAAGGATCTGGGCAAAGCTATCCATCATCGCATTCCTTTGTCAATCGAGGGCTTCTTTGAGCAAGATTTTGATAGGATCTCCTATCCCCTCGTCTTTCTTTTCATCCGCCATGGGAGGCCATCGGGATTTGTGAGGTTGGTCTTACAAAGGTTTGACCAGTTTAGGCCCTAACTCCTTATATCCTGACCTCGTTGGGGCCATGCAAAAAAAAAAAGAGAAAGAAAGCAGACCACTCTGATACCACTGATCTGGATTTAAACAGGAAGGCAACAAATTACAAAGATAACCATAAACACAGATATGCAGTGGAAATAATAATTCATTTCATTAATGTAAAATACTGAAATATGCTTACAAACAGAGATGGAAATAAAACTAGCTAGGGCAATGGTAGCTTATCTCTGAGAAGAGATGTCGCTGCTACATGCCTTTGAACTGCCTTACAATGAGGATCAAGGGCCTGTTTATTATTGAATAATAAGAGCAAACCCTAAAGAACCAAAACCCTAACCCGAGGAGATGTAACACCAAGAGTTTATGGGCCCCGTTGGGGTGAGTTGGACAGCCAACTTCCCGGGGTCGCGACTTGGTCATATTATCTCTGTTTAACACGCATGATAACCCATTGGAAAGATCACTTTGAGGAATATGACAGAAAAGAGGATTTTAGACAGAAAATCGCTACAATATATTTCCAAAAAAACATCGTTTAGGGCCTCAAAACGGCTCCGGAAGTTTAGGACCTGAAAGACTTCTAAAAATAGTAAATTGTGCTACAATTAAGGAAAATGAAAAATTGAAAGAAGCAATGGTGCGGGTCCAAGTGGAATTGGCGGGTGGCCACCAATATCCACCTAGATCATATTGTCATAATAGAATCATTGGTACGGAGAAACCTTGCATGGCTTAGATGACAGTAATATTCAACCATGTAATCCTATCTTGATGTCCTACATCATATGGTAATTGGAAGTTTGCTGCCTAATAAATCTTAAAAATAAGGAGCAAATTTATGAAGGCCAGATTTATGAATGTGGAACTAAATTGTAATGTCGTTGCAATTCATGAACAAGCTGAGATCACACTTCTTGTCCTCTGTTCAGATTTGGTTCAATAACTGGTTGTTGGGGTTGTTTGCTTATGGTGCCAAGATCACAGTCCAGCAGAGGATTGAAGTCCAATTCTATCCTTACAGTTTTGTTCACCGAATTTTTATATGCCAACATTGATAGCAACACTCTGTATCTTTCAATGTGCATACACAACATTCTGTGAACAAACCTCTTTCATTCATGCAATATATTTACATATGTGCAAGCAATATGCAAGTACTTTTCACTGTCAAAGTATTGACTGCCACATTGAGACTCAAAGCAGTAAAATAAGGCATGATATATAAAGCAGTAAAATAAGGTAATAAATAAGGCATCAAAGTAGTAAAATTAAAGAAAAATACTCCCTCTCAAAGATTTGTAGAAAATTAACTGAAGATTTTAAGGGCTATTTGGACTAGTTATAGACCTAGCATACCATTATTATGAATTTGAGGGTCATTTCAAAAGGTTTTCCTCTCCCCTTCCATAGAATTATATCACCTTTACCTATTTCTAACAAAGTAACTTAGGAAATACCTTGTGTCCTACAAAAATGACACATGTAATGAGGGTACAGTTGTACCACCATGGTGAACTTAGGTAAACTTGTAAAATTAACGTATGTTATGAATGTTAAGGGAGGTTACCTATATTATGTGCCTAATGGATCTTTGGAATGATCCTTCATTATAGGTTGGGCACCACACATTGGAACCTGAGCACTATGCATTGGGATGCATGTACCTACATTAGGATATGTGACAACTTGGATGAAGATATGGACACCATATCATCACAACAAGTGTGCATCAACATCATGTACAATGGAATCACAGGGAGTACTTTACGACATTATATTTTGGTTTATCTAGCACATGTGAGCCCATTTTTCAAACATGGGACTTGTATGATGTATTATTGAGCTAGTATGTCTCAATCACACATGTGAACATTACTAGGCTCCACTTTCTCTCTCATCATGTGCCTCTAGATGTTTATAGAAGGGTATCTTTGATTGTCTCACCCACTTTTCATGCATGAGATCTCTTTGAGCTTCTAGATAGGGCACACTTTCTCTCTCATCTCCAATGTGGGAGACTATTTGTACACATTTATGAGCTAGTTATGAGCTAGTTAGTGGAGGCACTAATTCTTTGACCCTTTCTTGACCCTCACATGTGGGAAAGGATAGGGTTTGTTGGCCAAAAGGAGTAAGACACTTTTGTGTTTGACTATTTTGACCTTGACATGTGGGAAAGGGTTGGAGTGCACCACCTGGCACATAAGAGAGGTCCACATATGTGAGGAAGTTAGTTGGGAGTCAGTTATTTACCACTTGTCTTGAGCACACCATTTCATGATGGCACATGGTTTTGTAATGATGGCTTCGGAAGCCTCTCTTCCTATAATAGGATGCAACCCCTATCATTTGTACATGGTTGGAAATGGAATAAAACTCTCGTTTGTACATGGTTGGAAATGGATAAAACTCTCATTTTCTCACTATTGGTATGAAAATTTTCCTGTCTCTTAAGAATTTAGTCCCAAGTTATAAATAGAAAGGATTTTGGGAATGCACATTACATTAAAGGAAGAAGACAGTGCAACATCAACAAATGCAAGTAAGATATGGAGTGTTCCTATGCTATTTCATTGTGAAAATGTTTAAGCTAAATTTTGAATATCGGGGTTGACTATTTTCAGAATTTTAATTCTTTACTTCATATTTGAGCTTAGAAATTTTTATTTTTTCTAGTTACATTACTTAGGCTAGATCTAATACTAGTCTATCCTCTCTTTGATTTCTATATAGTCCAGCTTCCTAGAGTGATGTTTTCCAAGCATTCACCAAAGAATGTGTAGAAACATCAGAAATATAAGGCAAAAGGTACCTTGCCTAAGGGTTAAGATAAGACTCCATGCCCAATGGAGGAATTTAGGGCCTTTCCTTTTCTTTTCCAATCATCTCTTTGAGTTTTTCCTTTAACTTTTGTTTACATGCAGCCTAGGACTTGTAGACCTTTACCTTTATAACTAAGTTTCCTTTTTCTTGTTTCAATGAGCTAATTTCTTCATCTTTTGCTACAAACAGATTTTGTTCTACAGATCGACCATAAGAGATAACATAATCTCTAGATTTATTTGTTGTTTGTATGATATTCTCTACAAACTGTCCATTTAAAAGGGGCTCATTCCAAATTGGCTTGCATTCCATTTCTTTGATCTAACGATTTATTGCATTTGCTCAATTTTTTTTACCTTAGGTCATGTCATGCTAATACATTTTCTCAAGGTTTATCATTTGAATTTAGCATAAATGAGGTTTTGATTTCATTTCCTTGCACATAGCTTTGCATCTAACCCTAAGAATAAATAAACTCAAGTAATTCAAAGTTCAAACATCTATTGAGTTTTCATGCCTGGAAATGAATGCCCAACATTACCACTGACTCTTTGATCTGAGGTTATATGCTAACATTACACCATTGACAAGTGGACAATCAATTTGAAAGCAGACAATGATCTAACTGTTGAGAGCTGTAATTTACATGTTGGTATAGAATTTTCAAGATTTGACTTAGCATTCTCATATTTCAATTTTTACTTGGCATAATGAATAGTCTGATGTCTACCTAAAATCCACATATTAATGCCTAGGTGTCTTGATCTTGGGAAATGGAACATCATACACAATTATGTGTACTCTGGAAAAATCAAGAGCTATGTAAATTATGTAAGATATCACAAGGCCAAAATAAAAAATAAAAATAACATGAAAACTGCTTGCAAAATATAAAGCAGCCAAATTTAGTGGCATACCTATAAAAGTGAAGGCAGTCTCAGTGTAATGAATGACCAAACAACTCTACTTGTTGCAACATGATTAGAGAAACTAAGCTCTAGGAATTTTCCAAAGGATAAACCCCATGCAACATCTAGACATGACTACTCGTCAGGTTTCTTCTAGAACTGCATCTTTCCTTTCAAATTTTAAGCACCTATGCCATATTCATAATTTTCCTTTACTTTCATCGAGTAATGTCAATAGTAAAGGATATAGTAGATACAGAGTATGAGATGATGACATGGACACCATATCATCACAACAGGTGTACATCAGCATCATGTACACTAGAACCACAGGGAGTACTTTATGACATTATATTTTGGTTTATCTAGCACATGTGAGGGGTGTCCTACTTCTTGAGGCCATTTTTCAGACATGGGACTTCTATGATGTATTATTGAGTTAGTATTTCATATACAGACATGAACATTACTAGGCTCCACTTTCTCTCTCATCAAGTTCCTCTAGATGTTTCTAGAACGAGAGCTTTGATTGTTTGTCCCACTTTTCATGCATGAGATCTCTTTGAGCTTCTAGAGGGTGCACTTTCTTGTTGATTTTTGTGTATCTTGGGAGGTACTCCAAGCCCTAGTGTTCAAGGGTTGGAGGTCAAAGCACCACAAGTAGACTTGTGGGCTTAGAACCCAAGCCTGGGGTTTTGCACCCATAGATGTTTGGGCCAAAACCATGATGATTCTTCGACATGTGATGGATAAGGATGATAGCTCTTGGCGAGACGATTCTAACACAATGAGAATCATCTGATTCCGAGTTTCCATTGAGGAGTTATGAATTTTGGAAGTCTAATGTTGGGTTGGCACCATATGAGTTAAGGTCGGCTTAAGTTTAGAAAGCCTCCTTGATAGCTGGACAGCCCTAGAGTGAAGTTGGAAGGAGCCCCTCTTTTGGATATAAATAGAGGGTGATATGTTAGGTTATTACACATCCAAAGAGAGAAACATTAAGGCAGCATTAAGAAGGAGGGACAACAACTCAGTGAAGAGGGAGATACCTCTATTTGCCACAGGAGAAGAGGACATAATAGCGTGAGGGATTAGGGTTGGTTTGGGTGCCTCTTTGACTGCATGGAGGGTTGTCTCATGCCACAGCAAGGCCGAGTAAGGCAAGGTGTGAATGCAGGTGAAAGGAGAAGGGATTGGGCTTGTTTGAAGGTTTGATTGAGGGTGGACATTCCCAAATCTAGGCTACCACATACCTGTAGGTGGAGATCTAGGGTAGCCGCAATACTTGAAGGAAGACTGAGGCTTGTTTGGAGGCTAGGACAGCAGAAAACTGCCTCAGCCTCTCAAGGAGGGACAATCGCACTCAAGGGAAGTTGTTATGTGCTAGTTGACATGGGTTATCATGCTAGAATAGGCCGTGGAGATCACAGACCTGTGGAGACTGTTGGAGAAGATGTAACTAGGTTCGGTCTTCATATATGTAATTTTGATATTTGTACTTATTCAAGAAAAGAGAATTTATTTTGACATTATTTGTCAACGAGTTTCTTGCTCATTGAAAATAGGTCAAGCACATTTTGAAGTGCTTCTAGGGAGTTAAAGTCAAAATGTAATTATGATGAGACCCTTTGAGGGCATGTTACATCATGTATGATGTCATACAAGGTCATGGGAACACCTCCAAGGCAAGTCAAATCCTCTCCTAGCAGCAATGAAGACTACAAGCAGCAAATAATGAAGAAAAATGAATTTAAAAGTTGAACTGTCAAGTCAGCTTTAGGGATAGTCATGTCGGCTTGAAGGAGGAGGGACAAACCTCTATAAATAGAGGTTGTCTACTCCTTATTTGAAAACACCATCTTAGCTCAAATCCGCATACATGAAAGGGTTATAAGGATGAAGAAAAGAGGAGATAAAGGGTCTGAAAGGGTAGCATAGCAAGGAGACCAAACAACGAATGAGGAGAGGGCTAATTCAAGCCTAGTTCAGGAATTCGAGAGCTAGACAGAGGGTCGAGTTCCCTTGCTAGAGGGATGAAGCTTCAGGGGCTTTTAGACTGTTTGAAGGCAAAAAAGAGGTGAGGTATGACTATTTTGGAGGGCTGTTAGGGTGTTGTAGAGACCTATAGTAGGCCGCAAGCCTGGCCACACCAAAACAGGACTACATGGAGGCTTGAGAGGCTATTATATGCCTAGAATGGGGACACATAGAAGCAGCACCTTACCTTGACTAAGCCGCATTTATTTGAAGGGTGTTTTGTGGGTTTATGAAGGGTTGTTGCAGCACTCACTTACCCTAACCAGGGACAACATTACAACAATTTAGTGCAGTAGCATAAGACACCTAATTCAGAGTAGCAGTTGGGTCTACAAGGTCTCCTATAGATAGCAAATAAAGATCTCTTTATATAGAAGAAGAGAATCCCTAATATTCTAGGGTTTCCTAACCTAGAAGATAAAGTTCTAGAAGAAAAAGTGTCGGAAGAAGTGCCAGAAGATGTGCTAAAAGTGACAATGCAGAAACAGGAAGGATTTGACTCATGCTTGGAGGATATCCAAGTCAAGGATCTAGGGTCTAGCAGTTGTTCAAATAAGAAGCTTCAATAAGAGAAAAATTACAAAGGGTTTCCCTCTCAAGAGTGGAGAGGGTTTGTCCCTAGAAAAGAGCCAAATTTTGTGTTCTTGTTATTTTGTTTGGGTAGCAGTTTGATGAAGCACACACATATGCACTAATAAGAACAAGAAGAAGTATAAGTTAACTAAGAAAAAGTAAAAAGACTTCAAAAATTGTTATCAAGTCTTGGAGAATCACCACATCACTACTTTGCCCTAGATTCTCTAACAAAGACTAGGTCACAGACCTGTGGAGACTAGGCCGCAGACCTATGGTGGCTATTTGGAGGGCTAAACAAACCAAATCTGGGTGCTCTAGGTGCCTATCAAGACAACGAGTGGCAGAGGCTTGTAGATTTGAGGAGGCTGCAGTCTTTGGTGGAGGTTTTGATCTCAGATGGTAGGTTGTTGTGGGCTACAAGGATGCCCTAACCAGTGACCAGACTTTAGTCCATGAACAACAGATGAATGGTATATTATTTCTCCAGTTTTACCATGTGTTGGGTCATAGTTTGTGACCAGTATTGGATCAGCTAGTTTGCAGCCCATGGGAGCCATTTGTTGGAGTTGCCTCGGGCATGAAGGAACTCCAACTAGGAGAAGATTGCATGGTTGATGTTTTCCTAAGAGAGGACAAGTTGTTGATGCACAGATTTGTGCAATATCTCCTTTATTGCAGAGTAAGGGGCAGAATGGTGGATTCTATGGGCAACCATGTGTAAGGGTCTTCCAAGTGTGGGGATGCCCTAACAAAGTGCAGATGCTACAATGTGGACATGGTCTCTCATGGATTGTTGGAGGGTAGTGTGAGAGAACACCAAGTGTGGACATGATTGGGCACTTATGGTCTGTTGGAGGATAGCATAATAGTGTCCAAGTTGGAGCCTGGTGAGAAACACCTTGATGGACAAAGGTGGTTGCAAGAGAGGCAATGGTTGAGCTCAAGGGTCTGATCAACTAGGAGCAATTTGTGGAGCTTGAGACTTGTGTGTGGAGAAGGACTTCTACAACAGATGATGGGCAGTCCTCCTAGCCCATGTTCATTGTGGGAGATGGACATCTTGCAGTGATAGGTGGCAACCCTCTATGCCATATGTTGGTCTTCATCGGTGCAATGCAAGAAGACTGTAGTGGGCTGAAGTCCCTGAGTAGCTGAGGAGTAGCAGTGGGCAGATTGAGAGTTTTCACAAGTGGAGCTATGAACAACTCGACAAGAGTCTTGATGTGTTGTGGCCTTGATGGATGAAGGCACAACTAGTGAACAGATTGGATAGCCGAGATTCAGTGGTCAGATGGACTTGGAGCATTTATAGAGGCAAGAGATGCAGATCGGGAGCTGAAGGACCAAGAAGGTACATGGTACGACCGAGATGAGCTGAGAAAGCATGCGACAGCCAGATGGTTAGAGTATCTTGTTCAGGACAGATTGGTTGTCAATGGACTGACACCAAGTCCTAGTTTTGTATCTTGTACTAGTGGAAGTATGAGGGTCATTATCTAAACCTTCATTAACCTTTTTATCAGAAATTTATTCAACCCTCATAACTTTTGCTAATCTATACCCCGCTCATAATAATCAAACCCCAGTCTTTAACTTTGGTTATCTTCGACTCAACCTTTTAATTTGTTTATCTTCTTTATCTATATTATAACCTTCGTATAATAGAAATACACATAAAACACACGTAAATTTACCTTTTCACCTTTCCTCGGCCTTTGCACATTTATCGATGCTTACCTTTATCATGTCCAACCTCCACCATTGATTTCACTCCATCAGATCAATGGCTATCGTGTGATTTCCATTCATCCTCCGCAACTCAAATAACTTAAACTCACATTGATAACTTCTTGACTCCATTCATTCCCAAGTCTTATCGACTTCAACCTCCACTGGAGATCTTACCCTGCCATCCGATGGTTGATGTCTTCCCTGATCAATATAACTTCTCGGTGATCTTACACCGTAGATAAAAATCCATTTGATCTGACAATCCACATTGATATCGGGTGAGCTACTTGCATGAGGATTACCCGCCTGATAAAGCAGTTTCCTCTATCCTCCAACATGCTACGTGTCTTTTTCTGAATGGGATCAGGTGACTCCCTCCTATTATGACCTACCACTTTTTCTCCATCTGTTAACCTACTTTCACTTATAAACTTTCCTTTCTTCTTTTCTTAACACCCGATCTTATTAGTGCCCGATGACCGTAGATCTTCTACCATTGACAGCTACAACAACTCCTCTAGATTCCTCTTCTGCTTAACAATTAAGTTAATCTTCACCATTTATTTCTTGACACCATCCTAAGCACCTTAATCCTGGCCGCCTATCACAAACAATCTCGTCTATTGATCTAGCTGATCCAACGGCTCCTATGCATCGACACCTCACTTCTTCATTCTTCGCTTTACTTCATTTTTATGTCATTTCTTCTGTGTTTCTATGGTTTTAGTTTTCTTCAGGGTTCTATACTTTAGTTGTTCTGCATCACGACTTCCTCCTGAGCTTAACTCTGCTCACACCTTTATGTTTCCTTCACCTTCACTGTAACATTAAAGGCTTCCTCCTATACTTTCGATGTGTGTAAATCCATAACACCTTCTCTGTTATTCTTCTCTGTATTACACCTCTGATTCTGCACCTGCAACCTATGTTACACAAAATAACTCAGATCATACACAATCTATATCTCAATTACTCAATACACACACATGAACTCAAAATCGAGTTGTTTGTATTAATTAAACAAGTATTTACATAAGAGTATCTCTCCTTGGCCTGATCTTTTGTATCAATGGCCTCTGTTTTCCTACCTGCTCATAGGCTTACAATCAAACCTCTAACTCATACCTCCAACTACTAACTTGACTAACTATCTATATTGACTTGACTAACTCTTTCTCTACCTTTTTGGCTTACATTTATACAAAAGGATTCTATAACCAATTCCTGGTTTAGATCCATAACCTTCACAACAAAATCCTAAAATCTCTTCCTTATCTCTAAGGATTCTCTTTAATCCACAAAATCATGAACTAACTCCTAATCTAATATTTACAATTAATTCTCAAATCTTTCAGCTATCCTAAATCTCTCATGTTCTCCTACATTTGAAAACATTTACAAATATGCCTCATTATACTTAATTAAATCCCTATTGTATCCTCTCTCATTAAAATCACTCAAAATCTTAATAATTACGTTAATTCAACACTTAGGAAACCAACTTCCTTAAAACACAAGATCCCATATGTCTACTAAAGTACAATGATTTTTCTTAAGCTGAAATTTCCTGCATGACACACATAATACACAAGATATTCTCTCTAGGAAACCCTTTCGGGAGAAAACCCAGCTGGAAGGTGAGGTCGCTTTGCTCTCTTTCTCTATCTAGAAATATGGCTGCAGATACGAAGAAGTAATTTGTGTGGCTCATGGGCTGCTACAGTGCATAAATCCTCTCTATCCACTCTACCTCCTACCTCTCCTGGCTATCTTTTCACAAATATGGAACAAGATGTTGTCGAAAGAATGGAATTCCTCTTCCTCCTAGTGGATCGGTTATAACATAGCCTAATAACCTACTAATGGTTAAGTTTGACTACATCAACTCTTAACTAGAGTTACAAAATAGACTCTTTTAGACTCTTCTATATAAAAAACCTGTGGCTAGCCCCTTTTTCATGAACAATGGGGACTGACGCGACATCCTCCCGAACTATAGGTGTGAATACAGGAAGGCCAACTTCTAAGTGGCATCACTTTTGGATACGAATTCTGATTGACGTGATTCTTGCACCAATGGAAATATTTATATGTGTCAAATAGCATGAAAAGGTGTTGAGCTTGGGCTAAAAAATTTTACCCCAAGAAAAATGTAATTTGATGCCTCAAAACGCTCTTGGAAGGTTTTAGAGCTCATTTTACCAAACTGGGTCCTGCCAGTATAATGATCCGTGAGCTGATTCCCCCACTTTTTCCACTATAAATTCATCGAGATGGATTAAAAAAAATATAATGGATCAAGAGTTCTTTCCTTATATCTATGCAATTTCATCTTTAGATACTCATGCTTGGTGTGGATTTGGAAGTGTTTGAATCCCACTTGCATATTTTGTTTGTGTGACAAATATTAGCCCATTTTTTTGCTTACAATGTTAACATTTATTTAGTGGTTACATTTTAGTATCATTGTTATTGATCGTTTAATTTTGACACCTTGAACTAATTAATAACAAGAAGCACTCCAAATCAGTTTTCTAGACCCCATAGCCAGTAGGGAGCATGAGGCTCCTTATTCATAATTGCATCATATATACTCACTATTTTTTACTTTTTGGCATGAAAAAAAGTATTTTTGAGGCATATTTTTATGTTGTCACAATATATTTACATGATTCACAAGGTGTGAAATCAATCTAATTTGGTGTAGTTGTAGATTTTAGGTTTGATAATTATAGGTCATTTATAGCCTATAAATGTCTTCAAAGTTTCACTTCTAATTGAGTATTCAACTGAACATATTGAGTATCGTATATGTAACTATTTTTTCCTCCATCCACTTTTCATAACTTCCATAACCATTAGGTAGGGGTATACAACATTGATGTTATATTGCTTGTTTTATTGAAAAAAAATCCAAGACTTTACAAGATTTTATAATTTATTCAAAGTTGCAGATTTTACATTTTATAAAGTTTCAAGGTCTAATTTTTTAAGTCTAATTATTTAAAGGGTGTTAGCTCAATGGAAGAGCACCAAATTTACAACTAATAGGTTCGTATTTTTATTCCATCGAGCCCTTATATTCATATGGAATGGTAATAATTAATTTTTGGTGACAAAGGCTCTTTTGACCATCACCGACATTATTCGATCCTCACCAAAGTATGACATGGTGATGGTCAATGAATGCCACCATATATATGCATCAATTGTGATGGCCATGAAAGGTCCATCACCATAAATAGTTGTTGTTCATATGAAATGGTAATGATCACACTGTGTCATTATAAACATTATTCATGATGGACCTTAAATGTCATCAAAAAACGTATACTTTTGGTGATGTGTCTTTTGGTGACATTCAATTTTTGGTGACAGAGGTTCTTTTTACCATCACTAATAACCGTATCGTTACATTTTTTGACCCTCACCAAAATATGAAATGGTGATGGTCAATGAACATCACCATATATATACATCAATAGTGATGACCATGAAAGGTCATCACAATAAATTGTTGTTGTTCATATAAAATGGTGGCAGTCACTATCCATCATTATAATCATTATTTGTGATGAACCTTGAATGTCACCACAACAGCTATACTTATAGCGACACCACCTTTAGTGAAGACAAATTTTTTGGTGATGAATGCTAAGGTTTTTCACCATTGTTCATATGAAATGATGATGGTCACTATCTATCATTATAAATCATTATTGGTGACAGACCTTGAATGTCACCACAACACCTATACTTTTGGGGACGACACCTTTGGGGACGTTCAATTTTTTGTGAAGCGGGCTCTTTTGAACATCGCTAATGAGCTTACGGTGACATTTTTCAACCCTCACCAATGCCCTTTTTCTTTATAGTGAGATATTTAAAATTACCTACAAAGAGGACGTGAGCTTAAAATAATATATAGAAAAGTTCCAATACAACTTGCAAATATGAGCATATACCACTCTTCTTAAAGAGGTATTGAAATCTATTCTTATTAGAGGAATGAAAAATGAATGGCTAGAAATGCTTAATCCAATGGGACAGGGAGATATCTTAAAGGAAGAATATGAAGAAATTATCAAGTTGTGTATCAAGTGTCCCCGAGGAAGTGCAAGGATCAATCATAGGATATGATATCCCCTACGTAGAACTATCATAACAACTAACAGGGGATTTAGTTGGGTAAAAATAATTTATTTATTAGAAGATTATAAAACTAATATTTTGAGTATCCTGATTACACATTTGGATGTATTGTAGGTAAAACAAAATTAGGAAGAGATGGAATAACCACTAGCAGTATTTTTCCCTCTCTTCCATTGTAAACATGGTAGTAAAGAATGACTATTAGATGCAATTTAAATTTGTGTGATATGTGTAAGAAACCATCCAACCAATCAGTTCCCATACTTGCCAGGGTTGAAAGTTGTCTACAAAGAGGTTGGGGAGGAAGTTGACTTAGTGTACCTTGTAGCTCAATGACGATAATGGCAATCCCAACATCCAAGTATGACCTAGGACCCCTATACATTTTTATTAATAAATATAATCGACAAAAATACCATGGACCATCCTAGAAATCAACAATACCCTTTACAACCTTGGAAGAATCAACAATACCCTGGATCATCCTATCAGAATCAACAATATCTTAGACCACCTTGGCAGAATCTGCAATATACATAATAACCTTTCCAATGGACAAACCAAACCACTTAAGGGCCATTTTGGCCTCAAAAATAGCAATGCCCTCCTATTCCCACTAATTAATATTTAGTACAATTACCGCAATCACAACAAAAACAACACTCACAACAACAACTCTAATTCACCTTGAATGCTCCACCAAATGAATCTCCGTTACACCCTCAATTACCCATACAACCCCCACATTGACCTCTATCTGCTGAGCTCCGCTAGGGTTCTGAGCGATCCACCAACGGCGCTGACAGCATACCAGGCAAGATCAACACAGGAGGGGAGAAAGCCTCTGCAGCGTCTCAGAGCTGCAGAGTACTAAGGCTACGCTATGGCACAACCTCTGGGGGGGGCGTCAGAGCCCTCCCCGTCGCAGAATGATCCTGCGCAAAACGTCATTTTCGGTTCAGTGGACAAGGAAATCCTGAACAGGGGAAAAAAACCCCAAAATGACAACAAGGAAAATGGAAGACGGAAAGAAGGAGACAGCGGTCCACAAGAAGGAGCAGAAAAGCCTGAAGAAGGCCTGAAAATTTCCTCAACAACGTGCAGACCTGTGGCCAAGGAGCGGCCACGAATAGAGCTGCCGGGAGACAAGATTGATAGAAGAATAGAGTATATGCGCGATCATGCCCTCATCGGGAAGTTCATAGGGTTCTGGCCTACTGAGAAAGCCCTTTATGGTTGGATAGCGGCGAAATGGAAACCTAAAGGAGATGTCACGCTGCAGCTAGGGCCGAAAGGCTTCTTCACAGCAATCTTTTTCTGCCAAGAGGATAAATACAGAATACTAGTAGAAGGGCCCTATTTTTTTAACTCAGCTGGATTATACCTGAGGGAATGGATCCCCAGATTTAATCCAGATAAGGAAGATCTGACGTGGGCGCCAGTTTGGATCAGATTATACTCTCTCCCGGACGAATACTGGGATGAGGACATCCTCAGAGGGATTGGAAATGGGGTGGGAGAGTATATCAGAGCGGCAGAAGAAACCAAATCTCGTAAGTACATCTCCTACGCTCGAATATGTGTTTTCATTCGCCTCAATGAAGCTCTTCCAGAGTCTGTAACCCTCTCCCATCGAGATGAAGAATGGATCCAGCCTCTCGACTATGAACATGTTCCATTTCGGTGTAGGAAATGTCATGCCCTAGGACATCTCTTTAGGGATTGCCCTCAAAATGTCCAAATCAGCATCCCTGACTCTTCTGGTACCCCTGGCCAGGATGGCTTCACTAAAGTCTCAAGCAGGAAGCGCTCTCACAAAAAGCCCCAAAATGGGTACAAACCCCAGCCTAACAAATCCCATGGCCCAGTAACCAAGAACAGCTTTGATATTCTTGGACAATCCTCAGATGAGTTCCCTACCAATGCTGATGCCAACCCTGATCACCCTTCTTCCTCTTCACCTCCCCCTCCATCTAAATCCCCTCCCAAATCTCCGTCCCCCATCATCATCCCCACCATTCTTAAACGAGATCAGGAAGGTACCGCAGAAATCCTCAAGGAAATGGAAGTTGATGGAAAAGCAGACCTCCCCCAGAATCCAGAGACCAGCATTGAAGACAGCAATCAAGTGCAAATAATGGAAGAAGAGCCAGAAAGCATAGATCTGAATGGCTTAGATATTTTGGAATTAGAGCTTGCATGCAAAAAGAAAGCATTCGATTCAATTCCAGAGCTCCAACTTAATAAGCTCGAAGTGATCATCTCACGAGCCTATCATCAGCACCAACTCGGGATACAACCAGGAAGCCAATGGGATGGAAATCTGCGCCCAAAGGACACAAAAAAAAGAGGAAGAAAGACAGATCTGCAAAGAACGATAGAGATTGGGAAAATCCTGGTGGACTCAGGCAGATACGCTAAGTTGACAAAGTACTACAAGCCCTCTGTCAATGGTTAATCATGAAGCTGGTGTCTTGGAATGTAAGAGGGCTAAACAGCCCCGGAAAACTCAGGATGTTAAAAAACATGATAAAAAAGGAAAAGCCACAAATGTGCTTTCTCCAGGAAACTAAGTGTAATAGTACTACGCTAGGCAGCATTCTCTCAAAAGCCTGGCCTGGATGTCGGTCAGTTGCAGTAGACGCCTCTGGAGCTTCAGGAGGGTTGGAAATCGCTTGGAATACCCAAGCGGTATCCCTCTCGGATTTTCATGCAGCACACTACCTTATACAGGCGACCTTTCACATTTTGGGCACCAATATTCACGGCAACTTGTCAAATGTTTACTTCCCACAAGACACAGGAAGTAAAGTAGCTCTCCTTGACACGATTGAAGCTCTAAGTAACAACAGAAGGCATCCACTGTGGATCGTTGCTGGGGACTTCAACATGATCACCAAAATTGAAGAGAAGATAGGAGGGAGGAGTAGAATGGAACCTGAAGTCAATCGCTTCAAGGAATTTATCCAATCAACATCTCTCATAGATATGTCGTTTTGTAATGGCACCTTCACTTGGAGCAATCGCAGAGCTGGCAAACATCAAATCGCCTCCAAACTGGATCGCTTCCTCCTCTCAGACAACGCGGTCCACCTAGGAGGAGACATCTCAGCAGCCATACTTGCTCACACTGGATCGGATCACTGGCCAATAGCTCTACAATGGCAAAGACCAGGTAACTTAATCAAAAGACCCTTCCGCTTTGAAGGATTCTGGCTTACGCATCCCACTTTCAAGGACTTTGTCAAGACCACCTGGGCATCGTTCATTCCCCCAGAAGGAGCAAAAATGTATCAATTCCAGCAGAAGTTAAGATTTCTCAAAAGTCACCTCAAAAGATGGAACAGGGAAACCTTTGGCAATATCTTTGAGGCGCAGCAAGAGTTAACTCAGGATCTGGAGGTTCTCCACCAAAAGATTATCTCGGAAGGGCACACGGAAGCCACTCTGGAGCAGGAACGACTCATCCATAGCCAGCTGGAGGATAGGAGAAAGCAGGAAGAAATCTACTGGAGGCAAAAGTCAAGAGTCAGATGGCTGAAGGAGGGGGAACGTAATACCAAATTCTTCCACAGAACTACAGTCCAGCGAAGAATGCATAACAATATACCCTTCATCCAAAACCAATCGGGGGCAAAAGTAGAGACACATGAGGAAATTGAAGAGGTGCTCCTCAATCACTTTCAACAGGTCCATCAAGAGCAAAGAGAAGATCGACGACAGGCCATTAGCAAAATTACCAGCAATGTTCCAAAGCTCATTACGGAGGAACACAATGAACTCCTAATGCGCCCTATTCTTCCCCAGGAAGTGGATGAGGCAATGACGCAGCTCAAAGAAGGTAAAGCCCCTGGCCCAGATGGGTTTACTACCACATTTTTTCACTCTTTCTGGGATATGATAAAGGAGGAAGTCTGGCAGATTGTTGAAGAATCCAGGGCTATGCGCTGGCTTCTTCCCTCTCTCAACTCCACATTCATCACTCTCATCCCCAAGGAGGAGGATTCCATTACCCCTGATAAATTCAGGCCAATTGCCTTATGCAACGTCATTTACAAAGTCATATCAAAGGTCATAGCAAATCGGCTCAAACCCCTCCTTCCCGGGCTCATCTCTCCAGAACAGTCAGGGTACGTGGAAGGCCGACAAATTATGGATGGTATTCTACTCACTCACGAGATCATTCACTCCCTCAAGCACTCAAAGCAAGCAGGTATGCTTCTTAAATTAGATCTTTCCAAAGCATTTGACAAACTAAGTTGGAGTTATATACATCATATGCTAAAAGCTTTTGGTTTCTGCTCCTCTTGGGTTCGATGGATCATGAGCCTAATAATGTCCACTCATTTTTCAATCCTTGTGAACGGCATTCCCTCCCGCCCCTTCAAACCCTCCAGAGGTATTCGGCAAGGGGATCCCCTTTCCCCCTTTCTCTTTGTTCTTATGGCTGAAGGGTTAGGTCGTCACATTAAACAAGCCCTCCATTCTCATCAGATCAAAGGCATCTCCGTGCACAACTCCTCAGCCACCTCTCATCAGCAGTTCGTTGATGACACTATGCTCTTTGGTTATCCCTCTGTTCAAGAAGCCCTCCGTCTTAAATCCCTCCTCCAGGATTTTTCGGAAGCATCTGGCACGCATATCAACTGCTCTAAATCGCAGGTTTTCTTCTTTCATACTCCACCTTCGGTCAAATCTGCTGTAACTCGCATCTTGGGCTTCCCCTCTGCTTCACTCCCATCCAAATACCTGGGCGCACCCCTCACGGCATCAGCCATTAAGCAACCCGCGTGGCGCTCCCTTCTTGAGAATCTTGAAAACCGTCTCAACCTCTGGACATATAGATCTCTTAACTTAGCCAGTCGAGTTGTTCTCATCAAATCGGTCCTGCAGGCAATGCCTCTGTACCTGTTCTCTATTCTAGCCGCGCCAAAGTGGGTACTAAAAAGCATAAGAAACCTTCAGCGTAATTTTCTATGGAGCAGCTCAGCCACCAATCGCAAATGGGCCCTGGTTAAATGGACCAATGTATGCCTGCCCAAAGACAAGGGGGGCATTGGGCTAAGGGACCCTGAGTACAGCAATTCTATTATGAATGCCAAGATCTGGTGGCAATGGATCACTAACCCAGATAAGCCCTGGGGCAAAATTTGGATGGCCAAATATGCCGGAAACAGACCCCAAGAAGAACTCATCAGATTCACTCCCACCGAAAAAGGATCTCTAATATGGAATGCCGCCAAACAACACTATCAGTTAATTCAGAAGCATAGCTTCTGGGAAATTAGGGATGGCCGCACTGCAAGATTTTGGACTGATGCCTGGAACCAAATGCCCAAACTCAAAAATGTTCTTCACCCTTCTTTGATACCTGAAAGGCAGGAGGAGCAACAGGAAAAAGTTCACCAATTCTGGTCGCCGGAATTGGAGTATGGTTTTAGAAAATGGAAACAGAGCAACCAAATTCTCAACAACATAGATGCTCGGAAGGAAGAAGAGCTAAGGATCGAGCTAAGGAAAAGAAGCATTAGGCAGGATAACGGTGGGGATATCCTCAGATGGGGATACCAACCCAAGGGATCCTACTCTACCTCAGAAGCCTACAAGGTGATATGCAACTCCCCCACGCCCCCAGACCCTTTGTGGAGGAAAATATGGGAGATCGGACCCTGGCCAAAAATCTCCTACTTTCTCTGGCTGGTCGGACATAAAAAAATTCTCACATGGGATAAGCTTAGAAAGCGCAACTTCCATGGCCCCTCAATTTGTCATAACTGCTTTCAAAGTGAAGAGACTCTCCAACACCTCTTGGATACCTGTCCTCTAGCCAATCAACTTTGGGACAAGGTCAGTTTCAGATGCCAAATTAGATGCAGAGGGGAAAACGACATCATCAACTCCATAAGACAATGGCCAAAGCATCCCTACAAAAGCAAGATCCTTAATCATTTATGGAGTATCATCCCGGGGATAGTCCTATGGAATGTCTGGAAGGAAAGAAATCAACGCATATTCAAAAACAAACGATCTCCTACTGAAGAAACCTGGAGCAGGATACACAGGAACATACAAGAGACGGTGGCGCTTCAAGTTTGGACTAAGGAAGAGCTCCCATCCACTGATAATGAACATAACATTCTAAACAATTGGCAGCTGCAGTTACCTCAAGAAACGCTCAAGAATAGCATACCTAACAGCAACTTCAAGGACATCTGCCATTGGAAAGCCCCCCCTAAAAACTCATATAAGTTGAATTTCGATGGGGCTTCCAAAGGCAATCCAGGGGCAGCTGGATTTGGAGGCATACTGAGGGACCATGAAGGCACTCCTATGCAAATATATTTTGGGAACATGGGGTGGGATACCAACAACTCAGCAGAGCTGGAAGGGCTTTGGCAGGGTCTTCAGCAAGCTTGGAATCTCAATCTTCAACCCCTGATTGTAGAAGGCGACTCCCAGATTCTTATCAACATGGCCATCCGTATACAGAACGGCTCGCAAGCGAGGAAAGTAGCCCCCAGTTGGAGACTAGAAGCAAGGCTAAATGACATAGCACAAAAGCTAAGCAACACCAGAGCCATCTCCTTTGTACACACTAAAAGAGAAGGCAACAAAATAGCTGACCTCCTAGCTAACATTGGGGTCGAGACCGAACACCCCCTTCTGTTCGGAAGCATGACTATAATTCCTAACAGGCAACAGCTCCAGGAATCTGAAAGCCTGATCCAAGGAGAGGCCGTCTCCCCAGATGCGGGTGTCACCGAGCCAAGACATGGTGAGCCACATGCCCAGCACGTGCCACCACGTGATGAACACAGGGATTTATTGCCCCTCGCCGCCAAGACTTTAAGTCGGGGGAAGCTTGGTGGAATCCTTAATGAGGACGCTGGGAACGATGGAGAGCCTGCAAAGAGAATTCAATGCGAGCAAAACCCAAGGGAATGTCAACCGGTTTAAGAGGGAAGGAATGTTGATGTTCTGGGCGCAGAGTGCCGAGCAAGCAACTCAAATTTCTGAAGGAAAAGGTGGAGCGATTGATACTGAGAGTGAAGGCATACATTTGGACGAGGTGTGCTTCCTGCAGGCTTGTCCTGGGAGTGGTTTACGGGCAGTTGAGCTCTGCCTCGAGTCAATTTGGGGACTGCACTCAATTGGCAGTGAGCGCAGTAACAACAGGCCCTCAAGCGCAGTTCTGGAGCAAGTTGAGGGAGAGGCTGAAACCATGGTGCGATTGCGGGAAAGACAGCCGTGTAGGAGAGGTTCTGGGCGTGGTGAGTCTTCACGTCCCCCTGCAGCGGATGTCCACCATCATTGCTGCTGCTGCTATTGCTATAGAAGGGCGGGAGCCACACCAATCCCAGCCAATCAGTTTCTGGAGGCCGGCGGCACCAATGGAGGAGCGCCCATGCTTCCAGCGTTCGGCTCAGTCATTTTTACCCTGGGCAGCTCGCGGGATAATGCTGGCATCAACGCACATATCTCAGTTCTCTTTACGAAGGTTCCGGAGGAGAATGAAGAAGGAACACAACCGGTCCCGGCTGAGATACTTCCAGAAGGCGATCGGGAGAAAAGTCCAGTGCTGCAACCATCAATTGCAGAGGGTAATTCAGAGAAGGAGCTTCAGCAAGCCCCTACCCGACCTCAAGAGCAGGAGCCGCCGAACACCGCGCAGGATCCTATGGCAATGTGGGCAGGCATCCCAGAAGGCCAAGGCTGGAGCAGAATTATTGAGGAAAAACCTGAAGATTAACTCCCAGAGGCACTCTCTGGCTTACATTTTGCTCTCTCAGGTCTGGGATAGGTTAGGGGTCTCGGCTGGTATCTGGATTATGCTAAATTTCTATGTTTGTATACTTTCAGTTCTTGTTCATGTTAAGTGTCTGTCTGTTATGCATCTTGGCAAAGTCTGTTATGAGTTTTTCTGTTGGATGCCCCTGCGCGGGTCATTTTGTTTCTACCTGGGATCAACTCTGTGTCATGTGTTTTGGTACAACCTGGAAGTGCTGCCCCTGCGAGGGCAAATTTTGAGTCAAGTAAAGCTACCCAAGGTGCCACAGTCGGACCTGGGTAGCCTATCTTTTTGCATGTAATGCTTACCTGTATATAATATAATAGATTAGCTAGTTTTGCCGAGAAAAAAATTACCCATACAACCTAATCCCAACCCGAATAACAAACCCATTGAACTCATTTAAATATTAGATACCCCTAATTATTGTCTTCTCCCTTTGGAATGTGGTGAAATACAATTAATATCGGGGCAGACATTCTTTAAGGAAAAATATCCAATAACTTATAAGCAAGCAGAGAATGAAAAATGTAATAAAGAGCATACTCAAACCCATCCTGAAAAATTTTCATCAGCTATAACCTATGGTGGATTGGACTCATCCTCACCACTATTATCAAAACCACCTTTTGAACCACCTAAAAACTAGATTTTGACTAAGGTTACAGTTGTTTCTCCCCCATTCCATAGAGATTAACTTTAATAAAACAACTAGTATAGCCTGAATTTGACCTAGTCAAGGAGATGTGAAATATGTGTGTCAAAATTCCTCTCTTACAAGATATTAAAGTTGTACCCATTTATGAAAAGACTATTAAGAATTGTGTGTTAAGAAGCACCAAAGGAAGCATAAAGACCCTCCTACTATCCATGTAATAGGGAAATTCTTTGATTTAATCTTAGGGAAATAAACCCCTATGAAGTATGAATACCCTAGGAATCTTGTAGCCAATGTATAATTCAATGGCATCATTTTTATGAATATCTTGTTAGATTTGGGAGTTATTATTAATAAAATGACATTGAAAGCTTGTGATTTTCTTGGATTACATGAATTAATAACAACTACCACGATTTTGTAATTAGTTGACATGTTTGTAATTAAACCAGAAGGAATTATTGAAGACATGTTGACAATGTTGGACCCGCCAATATTCAAGGGATCTCCCCAGTATGAAGTCCAGTATGATGGTCTAGTTTCCATTGTCTTAGATATTCCTTAGCTCTTGTTGTTCAGCAGATGAGAGTGTTATGCTTGTATCTTCAAAAACCGAGGTGAGTATGCCTGGTGAGTGTGTAATGTGACTTGTGTCCAGGTTATCTTAATATAAAGGGAGAGGGTAAAGTGAGCCTCTAAATGAGAGGTAATAATACAACTTAGGGAGAGACACACACAAGCTAGAAAGGCTTTCCCCAGCATCTAGCGGAGTAGTCCATAGTGGATGCGATAGTCTTTAAAACCAAAGTACAATGGAAAACATGTACACCATCCAGTAGAGTAGTCCACATGGATGTGATGATCACTATAACCAGCAAAGAAGATAGGCTTGTCTAATTTCCTGCAGAGTAGTCCACAAGGATGAGACAATGGTGATAAAAAAAACAACACATCTTCAACAATGTAATTACTAAAAAAACCAAAGTAGTTCAACTATCTTAGTACAAGTTAAGAAAACATGCATTAGCAATATTTAGAGAGTAGTCCTACAAACATCTACAGAACATGCGTGAAAATGTGTTGGAATTAATAGGCTCCTGAATTAACAAAAAATCACAAGACACATACGTACACCATATATCACTAGTCCCAGTAGTAGGACACTAGAGACACTCGTCACTCCTCAAAGAACATACTACAAACTCTCAAGGTTACGTGAGAGGATCCAAGCTAAAAAGTCTCTGCTCATACAATGGGAGGGGTATATATAGCCAAGGATGATGCTTGACCCTTGTGACTCTTGGACTACCCTCATGATTGTTCAACTTCCCATGAATTTTCAATTGACATGACTCTTCAACATCTCGTGTGCATCCATTGGACTTTCACTTTACATTACATTTAGTTACAACAGATATGGCCCATAGTGGTGATGTGGCCAAGACAACTCATGACATAACTCAACATGACACTGCTAACATGTACTCCATGACTATGGTGTCCATGTCAAGTTGTTGTGTTATTGAGTGATGGATATACTCTTGCTGTGACTTATATTTTCCTCTGCATGGATTAGCTTTGTGGGGTCTTTGATGGTCTTGGTAGTGCATGATGGTTCAATGCATGTGCTCCTTTCGCTTGTTGCTTCGTATGCTTCGTATGATCGTCCAACTACAAGCAAGTCTTCTAGCATGTGCACTTCTTCTTCATCACGTTCATTGTATGGAAATGATCTATCAGTGTACCCTTTCCTACAATTCACTTATGATGGGATGTCACCAAATCCAAAACATCCTAGTCTAGAATGATGCATTGTTCTCATGTTCCAGGCCCGGGACAGATGACAAACTGGGCAGAGGGCCTAGTAACTACGTAATGCATAGTTCCAGGTGACAGGGAGGGTGGACAAGTCATTGAGACAACACAGAGCATAGCTTAGGCCGGGGTGAGGAAATTCGAGAGCACAATCTTCATTGTCGGGAAAAACTATGGAGTGACCACTAGGAGGCAGAATTGCGCAGTGAAGGACACCAGTGGCAGTTGCAAGGTTGGACCATGAGGGGGCACTTCTACATAGTTCTTGGAGGAAAGACAAGACAAGGATGCAGGGGACTTTCTAGGCAGTTTCGTACAATTTTTAAGAGTAGTACAGGACAGGCAGCAAAGGGCCAGCTGGGCATGTCTTCGTAGTTTCGGAAAACGGTGTAGGAAAAGGAAGAAGAGGGCCAGTTGGTCATGTCTATGCAGTTTTGGAGAACAATGTAGAATAAGGGAGTAGAGGGCTAGGTGGGCATGTGTGTGAAAGTTTGGAGAATAGTGCAGACCTAGGTCTCAGTGTAATATAGGCTTCTAGCAGACAAGAAGGAGGCTTGATGACTGTGCTTGAGAAATGTGCACTTTAATTTGGACATGGACGCAGTTTTATGTGCAGTTCTAGGAGGAAGACAAGCTGCTCACATTTGGGATTGTGCATTACAGATGACCTCGACGACAATCTCAAGAACTATGCAGTTCTGGGCAGTAGAGCATAGTCACTAAGGGCTAAGAATGCATAGTACATCTCAGTCAGGCTACAATGTAAGATGGTTGTCTGGTCGGATAGATTTTTAGGAAAATGGCTAACTGTGGGAGGCCTGTGAACTTGTACAGACTTGACCTTGTGATCAAACACTTAGAATACTCTGACACATGACAACAATAACCATCGGGACAACATAACAAAGCATGAACCTCGGTGAGATTGTCTTAGAGCTAAGAGCAACAAGCACGATTATTGAGATAAACCTTCAGATGACTATGATGACACTTGTACGACAATGCTTACAACTTTGTGTGTGAGTATGATGGATGTTTACATAGTGAAGAAAACCAAAACACACGAATACAAACCTCCAAAATCACCAGAACAAGATCGCAAGCATGACAATGAAATCAATATGCCAAAATACGACCATTGGTCAAACAAGCAAAAGGATGAAAATACTTCACAAGAGCTCATAGGGTGAGCTCGAGTGTTTGAAACCATCAAAGGAAAACCCAAGGAAGGCTCCAAAATTGGGATGCAAGCCAAAATTTTGGAGGGTGTTGCAACCACTACAACACTGGGTGACACAGTGGTTGAATACTAACTTATCTGTTTTGGTTCATTTTTAGTTTAGGGCCTTGCCCTTTCGAGGAGTATTGATTCATTGTGTAGATCACTTCGGATTCCCCACTTGCCCCATGGATAGGCATGGTTCACCTAATACTAACTTTGTTGAACACAACACAAGATTAAGCTAAATCATAGTGTTTCAGATCGGGAAGGGTAATTTGGCTCACGAGCTTAATATTTTCGGAGTATATTTTTTCATCTCTAGTGTTTCTCCACTGCCACTAGGTCTGGATAGTACACCCCCCCCGAGTCACGCAGGAACTAAAATATTTTTCCACTTCCATCAAGCCTAAACAATACCCCGGTGGAGTTGCTTTCTTAAACTCTCTGGGAAGCCTTTCCCTTCTTTGTTATTTTTGAAAGAGGAATGTGCATAGGCACTTATTTATTTTTGGGATGGAAGAGGGATCCTGACTTATTGAAAGAAGAAGAGGTTTTTCCTTCAGAGAATCATGTAAAGACCTTTGATTCAGGTTTCCTCATTTAAATTTTCCCTTCTATATTTCTACTAGTTGGATAATCTTGAACACACAGAGTAGAAAACTGACTATAGGCATGAGGTTTCCGAGACTGGACATGGTTCAACCAAAATTTTCCTTGTAGACAGATCGTATTTTTCGTCAAACTTCATCGGCAAAAAGTTACAACCAAGCACGATGAAGACAAACATAGGAATGGCCAATTGCTGTGGTGTCACAAGACTCTTTAAACTTCAGCCAAATACACATTCAGAAGCCAGAACATAGTGCATGACAATAATATTTTATAAAACAAAGAAATAAAACAACAAAGAAAAGAAAAACAACAAATCAAAGAATAGAGCAAGCAATGAAAGGACTACGTACATAGTTTAGGGCATGGCCCCATATCATTGAAAATAATAATTTTATTCTTGGTCATTAACAAGGAGAGTGTCAATCTTCCCGTCAAGTGATTGTAGATGATATGTATGTTGGACAAGATTCTTGTGAATAGTGAATGGGCCCATCCATAGGGACTAAAACTTCATGTGCTTTCCTTTGTCTTCACGGGGTTTATCCCACTTCAAGACTAAGTCACCAACACTGAAGCTCGTACTCCCTATAGAATTTCTATCAAACCATCTCTTGATACAGTTCTACTGAAGTGTAAACTTTTATTTTTCTTTCATTCTTTCCTCATGTAGCTTATGCAATCTGTCCATCATACACTGAACTAATAGACACAACTTGCCTTGGGATTCTTGAGACAACTGGAGAGAAGGATAGTAAATGTTCGGTAGGAGGATAACTTCTTTTTCATATACTAGGAAGTAGTGGGAGGTGTTTAGAGAGGGCTTAGGTGTGACTTGGTCATCCCATAGAGAATTCACCAAAGAAAAGCGCTAATTTCATTATTCAGACTAAATGGTATTTTTTTTTATGTGAATAAGGTTCTTGTTCATGGACTCAACAAGACCATTTCCCTGTAGGTAATAGTTATCTTAATTCTTTAACACAATACCATTTTGCAATGAAAATTCATAAAGCTTTAATGAAGAAAAGTACGTTGCATTGTCAAAAACAAGTGATACAAGAATGCCAATCCTTGAGATGATGTTCTGCTATAGGAATTTGATGACTTCTTGGTCGTTCACTTGTTTCAGTGGAACTCCTTCTATCCACCATGTAAAGTAATATGTAGAAGTTAAGATGTAGCGGTGCTGCTTTGACAAATGTGGGAAAATATCCCCAATGATGTCCAAGAGCCACTGCTAGAATGGATCGTCTACTGCAATGAGCTGCGGCAGGGTTGCTGGCCTTCGTTTTCTGTCGGAACATCTCTGACAGACTAGACACTTGCGAGCATAAGCACATGCATCTTTGTAAAGCACTCCATGCACTAAGTGTTAGGGTCCCACCCTAACCCCCTTATTTATGTCATGGGATCACGTCATAGTCAAGAGTCAATAAAGCCCATATTAATATTTGTAAGTGGTTAACCCGCAACTAATGACGGGACCACAGTTAGTTGCAAATGGGCAGTAGTATTAGATAGATGGTATTAATAAAACCCACGGTATTGGCCCATGGTATTGCATGTATGAGTCATATATAAAGGATAGAGACTCCCTGCGAGGAGTATCGTGTCTTGTTTTTGTAATCGAGCTCTGCTCTATTGGAGGTTGCCCCCTCGAAGAGGCCTGTGAACATTTCTCTCTGAATAATAAAATCATTGCTATTCTGTGTTCTGGGTATCTTTTCTTCGCATATTCTGTGTTCTGGGTATCTTTTCTTCGCATATTCTGTGTTTGGGTATTACTTTGCAGGTTAAGAGCATAACAAGTGGTATCAGAGCACTTTCCAGGGCTCGGTGGGATCTCCAATATTTAGGAAAAAAAAATTTGGCTAGAGACGTGTTCCGGCGTCTTTAAACCTCGGGATCTGTCGTTAAGCGCATAAACCTGCGGATTTGGGGAGGCATGCACGCAGGAAATACAAGAGGTGGTCACGTCTGTTGGACTCTCTTGTAACCCCTGTGGGTACCCCTTCGAGTAGTAGCACATTAGACAGAGCCGCGCACGGACTGTCTTCCACGTACCCTCTGGGTATATAGGAAGCCCCCTAGCTCCCTTGAAACCTCGCCATAGATAAACCTTTGGTCGTCTTGTGGCTGCAATACACCGAGAACAGCACTCGGAGAGATTACTCGCCCGTACGATAGGGTAGTCGGGTTGTATGGCTAAGGGTACGGTCGATCCTCCTTAGTTAGAGCCCTGAAACATTGGGCTGAGTACTACTGTCAGACCCTTATGTATATTGCGATCTGTAGCACGTGACACTCCTCAAGACCATAGTTCCCTTTCTATCGGGGGATCACACATCATCTATTCTAGATCAGCAAGTGCAGCAGCAGCAGACATCAGTCCCGTAGCTCCATCAGATCAGCAGCAGCAGTTGTTCCACCATTCAAATCTCTCAGATCCACCAGATCGGAGTAGTTGTGAAGGGTTCTTGTACCTGGACATAATTTTCGCAGGACTTTTGGCGGCATTGACATTTTGAGGATTTGGTGACTGCAGTATTGATCAAGGAGGAGTAAAACTCCGTTAGGAGTTTTCCAAAAAAAAAAAAAGTCTGAAATCTTCCGGAGCGCTTATTTGTGATCTATCCCATCAGCATCAGGACGACGAGCTGAGCATGGTGGTACCATTCAATTTATTAGAAAAAAAAAAAAAAATTTGGCGGTCCCAATTTTTCATCAAGTTGGTGTATGGTAGAAACTAGAGCTCAAGCAATGGCCAATGAAAGGCTAGACAAACTGGAAACAGATATGAACGAGCTCAAAACTATGATTAGCGGATTAACTAGCCAGGTACGGCAGCACTCAATAAGGGTAAGGAGCCAGCTCTCGAGGAACCGTATAATGACCATGAACACCGTGAGGGTGAGTCTAGCCACTCTCCTCACGTCTGGCACACCCATTCACCACCCAGTCAGCGACCTCCCAAGTTGGATATGCAAAAATTTGACGGTTCTCACCTGTCCGCATGGCTAGCACAAATGGACCAGTATTTCAAATTGAATCGTCTCCAAGATGATTGGACTAAGCTTGGGGTGGGGACCATGTACTTGGACAATGAACGATGGCAATGGGTGGAATGGCATCAACGTCGCAATGGACCTTTTCCGAGTTGGGCCCAATTTTCCAAAGCTCTTCGAGATCACTTTGAACATGGAGACTCCTTTTTGGGCCATCTCACTAAGCTCCGACAGACGGGTACAGTGGATGAATATATCACCACTTTTGAAGCCTTAGCCTTCCGCACTCAGCATCTCTCAGATGAGTTCTACACGGAATGTTTTATCAGTGGTCTGAAAGAAGCCATCAAAGCTCAAGTTCTACTCCACCACCCTCCCACATGGACGGAGGCTTGCCAGGTAGCCCGTAAGGTGGAACGTGCCATAACAGCCCAATATAGCCGCCCCAATTTCCCCACTAAAGGTCATCCCCCACAAGCTCACAACACGACTTAGACACTTAAGGTCCAAAAGGTGTCACCTCAGGAAATGGCCGAAAGAAGGAAGCAAGGACTATGTTACTACTGTGATGAAAAATATTCCCCTGGTCATAAATGCAAGGAGCCCAAGTTTTTTCAAATAGATGCCACTGACTACAGCTCCACCGAGGAAGATCCACCTCTTGAGGAACCGGAGGCGATCGAAGAAGACAACCAAAAGGAGATTGTATCTGACGAACCAATTATTTCGCTCAATGCGTTGGCAGGAATCTCTTCCCCTCAAACTCTCAAAATCAGGGGTTTTCTTAAACATCGCCCAGTAGTAGTCTTGATTGATAGTGGAAGTACCCATAATTTCATCCATCAAAAAATCACCGAAGCAGTGCATTGTTTTGTACGGGCAGTTTCTAACTTCCAAGTCCAAATTGTAGATGGGGGCACAATGAAATGTGAAGGCCGCTGTGAAAATGTCAAACTTCAAATGGGGGATTATCAGTTGAAAACCCACATGTTTGCCATACACATGAGGGGATGCGACATTGTCCTAGGCGCTGAATGGCTCCGCACCCTTGGGCCAATCACAATGGATTTCCAAGAGTTATATATGAGTTTTAAGCAGAACAACTCCACACATACCCTCCGTGGCCTCCAGGCGGGAGCCCCCTCTGTCATCAGCTCGCATCGGATGGGAAAATTGTTAAAAAAGGGCCATCATGGAGTGGTAGCTCAATTTAATGCCATCCAGGTAGTCGAAACCAGGCCTCTGCCAATTCATCCTGAGATGCAGCAGATTTTAAATAACCATCGGACGGTCTTTGACAAGCCTCATGAGCTTCCACCCTCGCGAGGGGAACATGATCATAGCATCACCTTGGTTCCAGGGGCCCAACCCCCAAATGTGCGGCCATACAGATATCCATTCACTCAAAAGAATGAAATAGAAAAAATCATCAAGGAATTGTTGGAAGCAGGTGTCATTCGTCCCAGCATTAGTCCTTATTCATCCCTAGTGGTCATGGTCCTCAAGAAAGATGGGGAGTGGCGGATGTTTCCCGACTTCAGGGCCCTCAACAAGTTGACAGTCAAAGATAAATTTCCCATTTCGGTGGTTGAAGATTTGCTGGACGAACTCAATGGGGCTCAATTCTTCACTAAGTTGGATCTTCGCTCCGGCTACCACCAAATTTGCATGAAGGAAGTCGACATTCCCAAGACGGCTTTCAAAACTCATGAAGGCCATTATGAGTTCCTGGTCATGCCATTTGGTCTCTATAATGCCCCTTCTAGTTTTCAGAGTCTTATGAATCACATCCTCAAACCATATCTCAGAAAATTTGTCCTTGTCTTCTTCGATGACATTCTCATCTATAGTGGCACTTGGGCGGCACATCTTCAGCATGTAGATCTACTCTTGCAACTGCTTCGCAAGCATAAATTATTTGTCAAGATGTCTAAGTGTTCATTTGGCATGGAAGAAGTTGAGTATTTGGGCCATATTGTGGGGCGTGAAGGAGTCAAAGTGGACCCCAAAAAGATCCAGGCAATGCAAGAATGGCCTCAACCTAAGACTTTGAAGAGCTTGAGAGGATTTTTGGGTCTCACAGGCTATTATCGTAAATTTGTCCACAACTATGGCCGCATAGCGAAGCCCCTCACTCAACTCCTAAAGAAAAATTCCTTCTTTTGGACCGAGGCAGCACAACAGGCATTTACCACTCTCAAAAATGCCATGTGTACCACTCCAGTGTTAGCACTACCTGACTTCACCAAATCCTTTGTCATTGAATGTGATGCTTCGGGTACAGGTATTGGGGCGGTCTTAATGTAGGAAGGGCGACCATTAGCCTTCACAAGCCAACAACTCAGTGGGAGGAATCTGGGCCAATCTACCTACGAGAAGGAGATGATGGCCATCTTACATGCAGTCAAGACTTGGCGACCTTACTTATTGGGGCGACGTTTCCAAATCCGCACAGATCATCACAGTCTTAAATATTTTTTGGAGCAACGCCTATCCTCCCCACAACAAAATAAATGGTTAGCCAAAATGTTGGGATATGATTATGAGATCATTTACAAGAAAGGGAAAGACAACAGTGTAGCAGATGCATTATCGCACCAATTTGAGGAGGAAAGTACTCTGCTCGCAATTTCCCTTCCCATTCCAGACTGGATTGAAGAGACTCGCAGGGAATGGTTTTCACACCCAGGGCTCTCCCAACTCTTTTCTCAATTGCAGGTAGATCCTAATTCCAGCAAGGGCTACTCGTGGCAGAATGATATTCTTCGCTACAAGGATAGAGTCGTAATATCACCAACATCTACCCTCAAAAGTCGCCTTTTGGCAGAATTGCACTCATCTCCCATTGCAGGACATTCGGGCTTTCAGAAGACATGCTCGCACCAGAAGATCATTCTTTTGGATAGGCATGAAAAAGGACGTCCTTACTTTCGTAGCCGAATGTGATGTCTGTCAACGCCACAAAGGGGAAACCGTCAACACACCAGGCACCTTACAACCATTGCCCATTCCGGCCTCAATTTGGACAGAGGTTTCTATGGATTTCATTACAGGTCTTCCAAAGTCAGGGAACAAGTCAGTCATCATGGTGGTTGTGGACCGACTGTTGAAGTATGCTCATTTCTGCGCCCTACCCCACCCGTTTACACCAACCTTGGTTGCTCAAACTTTCATGGATCAGATCTTCAAATTACATGGCATGCCCACTTCTATAGTGTCCGACCACGACCCGATCTTCACCAGCAATTTTTGGCAAGAACTCTTCAGAATACAAGGCACTCAACTCAAACTCAGTACTTCATATCATCTGCAAACAGATGGTCAAACCGAAGCCGTCAACAAATGTCTAGAAACCTACCTTAGGTGTTTCACTTCAGAAAAGCAACACCTTTGGGCACAATGGTTACCTCTGGCTGAATGGTGGTATAACACCAACTATCATGCCACCACCAAAATGACTCCCTATGAAGCAGTCTATGGTCAAATTCCGCCTTCCCCTACTTCTTATCTCAAGGGATGCTCCAAAGTACAAGTAGTGGATCAACTCCTACAACACTGCGCAACCATGCTCGCCCATCTTCGCGAGAATCTTCATCAAGCTCAGAACCGCATGAAGCAACAGGCCGACCAACATCGCTCAGAGCGCCAATTTCAAGAAGGGGATTAGGTCTTTTTGAGGCTGCAACCATATAAGCAAACATCACTCAAAGATAAGGGTTGTCAAAAGCTCTCTCCAAAATTCTACGGACCATACCAAGTACTTCAGCGCATTGGAGAAGTGGCTTACAAGTTGGCTTTGCCACCTATGGCAAAAATCCATCCAGTTTTCCATGTATCGTGCCTCAAAAAAGTGATTGGGAACAATTGCCGAGTTCAAACCAGTCTACCTGAATTAGACGAAGAAGGGTCAATCTGACTTCAACCTGAATAGGTTCTAGACACACGAGACAAGCACATGCGCGGCCGCATGATTAAGGAATTCCTCGTCAAATGGAAAGACACCTCTTCAGAAGATGCAACTTGGGAACCAGCCACTATTCTTCAACAGTTTCCGCAGCTTCAACCTTGAGGACAAGGCTAGTCTCAAGGGGGAGGGCATGTTAGGGTCCCACCCTAACCCCCTTATTTATGTCATGGGATCACGTCCTAGTCAAGAGTCAATAAAGCCCATATTAATATTTGTAAGTGGTTAACCCGCAATTAATGACAGGACCACATTTAGTTGCAAATGGGCGGTAGTATTATATAGATGGTATTAATAAAACCCACGGTATTGGCCCGTGGTATTGCATGTATGAGTCATATATAAAGGATAGAGACTCCCTGCGAGGAGTATCGTGTCTTGTTTTTGTAATCGAGCTCTGCTCTATTGGAGGTTTCCCCCTCGAAGAGGCCTGTGAACATTTCTCTGTGAATAATAAAATCATTGCTATTCTGTGTTCTGGGTATCTTTTCTTCGCATATTCTTTGTTCTGGGTATCTTTTCTTCGCATATTCTGTGTTTGGGTATTACTTTGCAGGTTAAGAGCATAACACTAAGTGGTAAGATAGAGATTAAAGCCGGAGTGCCCTCTTTTTCAGCATAGAGAAGTGAGAGGAAATGGTGTCATGCTCAAGGTACTAGTGCACGTCTATGTACTAAGAGTTTTCATGTGAAGTAGGGATGGATTGCTCAACATTATACATTTTGATTTATTGCTCCCAGTCAGTGAGCTCTTCTTCTTCCTCTTGCACATGTACTGCTTCTACTACTATTCTGTAAATATTGTGACCCTTGATGGTGTGAACTGACTTGATATCAAGATCATATTCTTAAAATCATGTCATCTAGTTCGCCCTTCTCTTAGCCAACTCTTGTTGAACAAGCAGTGATTTGACTGCTAGGTGTGGCACAAAGACAATGAAATGATTTTTCAACAGGTAGGGTCTAAAGTGTTTAACCACCTTGTATACTATGTATGCTTGTTTTTCCACAGCAAGATATTTTAGTTCAGGTCCTTGCAATATCGCGCTTATTAAAGAGATAGTTCGTTCATTGTTCAACTCGTCCTTCTGAGTGAGCATAGCAGCGAGTGAAGTGTAAGAAGAAAAAGTGTAGAGCAAGAAATCTTTGATGAAGTTTGGGTTGTACAATGAAGGAACCTCTATTATAGCTTGCTTTATCTATGTGAATTATTCCTTTTCCTTTTCCCCCAATTGTACAATGCATCCTTCTTGGTCATCTCTTGAATGGGTTTGATAAAGCGCATAATGAGAGATGAAATTTCTGAGGAAGTGGATCTTCCCTAGGAAGGACTTCATAGGCTTCTTGTTCACGGGGAAAGGAATCTGCATGATGGTCTAAAATCTGTCCGAATCTACCTTGATACCACTCTTGGAAATGATGTGCCCAATCGAGTTACCCTCAGACACTACAAAGATGCTCTTCTTAGGATTCAAGGATATCTCGTACTTTCGACATCACTCAAAGATGGCACAGGTGGTCTAACCAATGTCTAGAGAAGACTGTTGCATCATCAAGGTAGACCACTACCCTCTATCTAATGATCCCATGGAAAGAGATGTCCATTGCGAGATCAAGTGTAGCACCTACGTTTAGCAACCCAAACGACATTCTACGGTAATCGAATGTACCCCACTTGGTACGGAATGATGTCTGAAGTTTGTTACGCTCTACTACCAAAACCTAGTTATATCCTAATAAACCATCAAGCAAGGAAAACATATCTTCTCGAGATATTATTTTCATTATATGCTCCATAGACGGCACTAGGTAGTTATCTTTGTTCGAGGCACGATTAGGATTTTGGAAATCAATGCATAGGAAGATCTCCCTAGACTTCGTTCTAACATGGACTAGATTTTAAACCCATGTGGAATGTCAAACATTGTAGATGATCCAAGCATCCATAATTTTAGTCAATTCTTTCTATTTTAGGGGCTCAAGTGATAGATTCACTTTCTTTAGCTTCTGTTGAAAAGGCCTGGCTCCTTCCTTCATTGGAATGATGTGTTGGATTATTGACATGTCATAAGTTTAAATGTCATTGTGCATCCATGCAAACACATCATGATATTGTATGAATAGAGAGAGAAAATCTTGTCACTCTTGTGGTGTGCAACATGTACTAAATGTTTCCTCTACAAATGGTCCGTTAAGACACAACTAGCTCTAGATTCCTCCTGCATCTTGGATCTGTCAAAGTATAAGGTCCACATATTATATGTACAAGGAATGCTTGCCACACTAGTGCTACTATAACTACTACTATTACTGTTACAATCTGTTGTACAGGTTTCATTTTCACCGATTGGGAAAGGAAGGAGACCTAATGTGCATCTAGTTGGGTGGGAGTTGGCTATGAAAGATAACATCTCAACTATGTTTTAGAAAGGCAATTGTGAAACATGAGTTCTGCAAAAGCCAATGGTTCATTTTCAACGTTCAAGGGAGTCATGTTGTGCTTCATGTATCTTTCCAACAACACCCATGTCTGGTTGTTTCTACCCTTGTACGAAAGCCATAAGTGTGACTAGTTAGTAGCAAAGTATCCTTGAATCTTGCTAGACCAATCCCTACTACGTAGTAAGCAATATGCTTCTGGGATGTCCATGATCACAATGTTGATGCACTGATGAACTCGTTTGTCAGACGATAACAGATGATCACATCCCTAAGTTCACCAATGGCTAGTACGTGAATTCTATCTAAGTCGATGATCTACGTAGTTGAGTTGCTTCATTGAGCATTGATCTACTTAGCAATGGAGAGCGACATACAGAATCAACCAAACAGTTGTGAACATTGAAGCTGAATATTTCGAATGAAAATAAGAATGGTGGGAAGAGAGAATTTGCTTCCTCCATATGAAGCGTGTTGAGCACATATGTGAGTGAGTCGAAGGACTCACTTGATCCCCTGCTAGAAGAGGTAGCACTGTCTGTGGAGGTTTTCCCTAGTGCATTCAGGATAATGTCTCGTTGACCCGTGATCTTGGTTAACTCATATAGAGATATGTTCACATGGATCTTTTTCATGTCTTCGACAATGTTGTAATCCAGAGCAAGAAGACTCATCGAGATATCTGGGGGTAGACTTATGTTTGTGTTCTTTGGTGGGATGCTGTTGTTTTGCTACTCACAAACATACCTTTTATTGTAGCTGTCTTACCAGACTTTCTTTGAGTTTTTTGTGTTGAGTTGATTGGAAGATCAACTGCTATGAGTAGTTGTTGTCTGAGTTTTTTTTCAGTATCTCAAACATAGTGGGGGCCCCTTAACTTCTCAAGTTGTATCGATTATTTTTATTTAGGGTTAGGAGGTCACTCAGAGGCTCCTTGTCAGTGGTCGTCTTCTTGGCAGTATGGGCACACTGATACATGTTGACTACATGTAAAGTAATTGGAGCATCATTAGATGTAGCAACTTCTTCTTCGTCTTCATCCTCTGGCTCAGCCTACTCACTGGCAACGAATTGATCGGAACACTGTGTGACCAGGGTGCTAATTCCTTGCTTCCATCCTGGGCAAGTCCTCTTTGAATGTCATTCACTATGGAACTTGCTGTAATGATCTATCGCAATCTGATCCAAGTTGAGCACAAGGTTAGATCTATGTGTAGGTTTGGTCAGGTGGAAAATGCTACTTCCAGAAGTCATGTTCTTCCTCTATGCGAACCCGGGAGGCCTACTGCTCACAACTGTCTTTCTCATCCATTTTTTGAGTTCAGAAACTTTAGTTTTCAAGGACTTGACGAGAGGAGTAAGTCTCCCAATTTCACTTGCTTCCTTTTCCTTTTCCTTACTCACAATGGTCTGATACTGCTTGCCCATGTCTCTAGATTCCTTAGCTGATTTATCATTTACAATGACTCCAATAGTGTGTAGGTCCTTCTCCACAACAATTGCCTCTTGGAAATTTTCCAATAGTGTTGGTCTCACAACTCTCTTGATGAATTGCACAATATTGGTCAGCAGTGTAGATGTGTAGTAGTCAATATTGATGGAGTCATGAGGTTTGGTGTCTCCTTTTAACTTGTTCAAGACGTGGTTAAACCTCTGGTTGAAATATTTAACTTTTTCTTTCTACTCCATCTTGAGACTACCCAACTCCTTTAGCAACATGGCAGGGTTTTTGTCTTCAGCAAACTTCTCAAGGAGAATTCTATTGAACACCCTCGAGATCTGAATGGAGTTCATAGGAAAGTTGTGGTACCATATAGTTTCTCTGCCATACAAGGTACATGGAGACAACCTACATGCAACGTTGTCATAATGTACCTCGAGTGTCTACATATGTAGGTAGAACATGTCTAAGTGATCATATGCCTTCACTATCTTATTAGGGTCATAGTTCATTAACAAATTCTTTGTGTGTCTTGGAATCTTATGAAAGACACCCATGAGTGCCAGTGGGCCCTCAGTCATCCATTCTAGATTTTCCTCTTCCATTTTGTCCTCTTCTTCATCCTCCTCCTCTTCTTTGGAATCTAATGCTTCTTGCTCCCAATTTTTTGGTTCGTCTTCTCTTCCACCTCCACCGCTGCCATCCCCTATGCCTCCTACACTAGAACCTGAGCCCAAGAGTAAGAGGTTGTAATCTTCTTCCTTTTGAAATATTGGATGTTCCTCTTCTTTTTCCATAGCTTCTGGCAGCTCTTCAAGAGTGGCTAATATTTCTTCTTCCACCGATGAGACTACCACTCCTGTGGGAGTAGTCTTTTGCTTCCTCTATGAATATGGAAGAGTGTACACTCCTGGAATCAATCCAACAGCTTTAGTGAATTAACATGTGATGGGAAGGAGAACGCGCATATGCTGATATGAAATTACCCATTCGGTTATGGGAGGTGAGTAATGACCAAATTCATATTTGCGCATAGGGAATAGGGAGTGTGTGTTACGGATTTGACCAAATGATGGATTAGTGGGGTTGGTAGGACATTTAGCCATAAAATATTGGTGGACATCCTTCTAGCACCATAAATATTGATAGTGTTGGACCCACCAACATTCAGGGGCTCTCCCCAATATGAAGTCCCAACTAGACCTCACACCGTTTGGTGTAGGAGTTCCATGTGGTATGATGGCTCGACTACCCTTATCTTAGAGATTTTCCTTAGCTATTGTTGCTCATCACATGACAGTTTCATGCTTGTATCTTTAAAAAGCGAGGTGAGTATGCCTGGTGAGTGTGTAATGTACCTTGTGTTCAGGTTCTCTTATTATAAAGGGAGAGGGTAAAGGGAGCCTCTAGATGAGAGGTAATAGTACCACCTAGGGAGAGACACACGTAAATGAGAAAGGATTTTTCCAGCATCCAACGAAGTAGTCCAGAGTCAGTGTGGTAGTCATTAAAACCAAAGTACAAGGGAAAACATGTACACCATCCAACAAAGTAGTCCACATGAATGTGACAGTCGTTATAACTAATAAACAAGATAGGTTTGTCTAATGCCTTGTAGAATAGTCCACAAGGATGAGACAGTGGTGATAAGAAATACAACACATATTCAATAATGTAAGTACTAAAACAACCAAATTAGTTCAACTATATTTCTACAGGTTAAGAAAAAATTCATTACAAATGTTTAAAGGGTATTCTTACAAACATCTAAAAAACATGTGTGAAAACGTGTTGCACTTAAGAGGCTTCTGAATTAAGAAAAAGTCCTGAGACGCATCTGTAAACCATACATCTCTAGTCCCAACAATGGGACATTGGAGCCACTCCCCACTCCTCAAAGAATAGACCACAGACTCTCAAGGATATGTGGGTGGAGATAAGGTGAAATTTATTTGCTCATACAATGGGAGGGGTATATATAGCCAAGGGTAATGCTTGACCCTTGTGACTCTTGGACTACCCTTGCGAATGTTTAAATTCCCATGACTTTTCAACTGATATGACTCTTCAACTTCTTCTGTGCATCCATTGGACTTTCAATTTAAACTACATTTAGTTACAATGGATATGGCCCATAGTGGTGATGTGGCCAGTAAAACTCATGACACAACTCGACATGACACTGGTGACATGTAATGGTTGACTGTGGTGTCCACGTAAGGTTTTTGGGATGCTGAGTGATGGATGTACTCTTGGTGTGCTTTATCTTTTCTTTTGCATGGATTAATGTTGCGGGGTCTTCTATGGTCTTAATCTTGCATTATGGTTCAATGAATGTGTCCCTTTCACTTGTTGCTTGATATGCTTGGTATGTCCTTCCAGCTGTAAGCAAGTCTTCTATGTGCACTACTTCTTCATCTCGTTCATCATCTCACCATGATCTATCAATGTACCTATTCTTACAATTCAATCATGAGGGGATGACATCAAATCCAAAACCTCCTAGTCTATCATGGTGCATTGTTCTCTTGTTCCAGGCCCAAGATAGGTGACAGACTGGGTAGAGGGCTCAGCAATTGCGCAATGCGTAGTTCTACGTTACATAGAGGGAGGACAAGTAACTGAGACAACATAGAGCGTAGTTCATGCTAGGTTGAGGAACTTCAGGAGAACAATCTTAACTGTCGAGTAAAACTATGAAGTGACTAGGAGGCAAAATTCCGCAGTGAAGCACACTAGTGGCAGTTGGAAGGTGGGACTATGAGGGGGAACTTCTACATAGTTCCTGGAGGGAAGATAATATAGGGATATAGGGGACCTGATGGGAAGTTATGTGCAATATTTTAGTGTAGCTCACGATAGGAAGCAGAGAGCTAGCTAGGCATGTGTACAGAGTTTTGGATAACAATGTAGGACAATCCAATAGAGGGCCAGTTCGGCATGTCTGCACAATTTATTAGAATAGTGCAGAACAAGGTAACAGAGGGCTAGTTGGGCATATCTATGTAGCTTTCGAGAATAGTGCAGACCTAGGTCTTAGTGAAGTGTAGGCTTTTGGCAGACAAAAAGGAGGCTTGATGACTGTGATTAAGAAATGCGTAGTTCAACTTGGACATGGAGGCAATTTGTTATGCAGTTCTGGGAGGTAGACAAGCTTCTCACCTCCAGGATTGCACAGTGCAGCTGACCTGGAGGATAACCTCAAGCACTACGCAGTTTCAAGCATCAGAGTATGGTCACTGAGGACTGATACTACACATTGTAGCTCAGTCAGGGTCTAATGGAAGAGGGTTGTCTACACGGACATACTTTCAGGAAAATGGCTAAGTGTGGGAGGCAAGTGAACTTGTACATACTTGACAATTCTGATCACACACTTAGCATACTCTAACACTTGAAAACACTAACCACTGAGACAACATAACAAATCATGATCCTCGGTGAGATTGTATTAGAGCTCAGAGCAACAAGCATGACACTTGAGATAAACATTCAGACGCCCATGAAGGCATTTGTGCGACAGTGCTTACAACTTTGTGTGTGAGTATGATGAATGTTCACATAGAAAAAACAACAAAAGCACACAAAGGCAAACCTTTAAAATTATGAGAACAAGATTGCAAGAATGAAAAAGTAATCAATATGAAAAAAGACGATGTTGGTCAAACATACAAAAGGGTGAAAAGACTTCACAAGTGCTCATAGGGTGAGCTCAAATGTTTGCAACCATGAGAGGAAAAACCAAGGAAGGCTATGAAATTGGGATGCAATCCAAAATTTTGGAGAGTGTTGCAGCCGCTACAACATGATATAATTATTTCAGTAGACTCTTAGGAGCACCCTGCCAATTTTCTAGTCCTTAACCTTAAAGAAAATATGGAAATGCATCCACTCATATGAGGAAGACCTTGCCTTTCTACTATCGATGCCTATATCATATGTTATACTGAGAATATGATGGTTACCTGGGGAACAATCATGAAAAATATTATTATTTATCCCCCTGTTAAACCCAACATAGATTGTGGCAGTATAATAGGGATCTTTCCTAAACATGAAGAAGAAAATCTACATCCAATTCTTACTATTGAAAAATTTCTTACCTTGAAACAAGAAATAGAGGATGACACCATTAACAACTTCATCAGTCAACCCTATTCAGTGGAACACCAAAACTATCAATTTCTTGAAGTTGTAATGGATAATGAGGCTCAATGTAACCCTATAAAAGAATCTACTAGTGAGAATATCCCTGTGACAATTATTCGTAATAGCATTGCAGTTGAAATTGAACCTAGAAAAATAGTTAATATTAATTCCAACCATACTAGTTGTCAATGGGAATGATTTATACAAATCCTCCAAAAACATAGACAAACATTTTCTTTGGATTACATTGATATGAAATGTATTGCTCGAGAATTATGTATGCACCACATTTATATAGAAACATATGCTTTACCTATTCACCAATCTCAAAGAATATTAAATCCACATCTTAAAGATATAGTTAAATAGAAACTACATAAATTTTTTGATGTGAATTTTATATAACCAATATCAGATAACCAATGGGTTTCACCACTTGCTGTTGTCCCTAAGAAGAATGGGTTACAGAGAATTTAATAAAGCTACCCAAAAAGACCGCTTTCCCCTTCCATTTATTGACCAAGTTGTTGATACTTTGTTTAGAAAGAAATATTTTTCTCTTCTAGACAGATTCAGTGGGTATAACCAGATCCAAATTGCTCTCGAATACTAATATAAAACTATATTCACTTGTCCATAGGGAACATTTTCATATCAAGTTCTCCCATTTGGTCTTTATAATGCACCTACCACCTTTAAGAGGAAAGTATTAGGTATATTATTTGACTTAGTGAATGATGGACTTGAAGTTTATAAGGATGATTTCACCCCTAATGGCAATGAATTTCAAGAAGCCTTGGACAACCTAGAGAAATTCCTTATTATATGTATATTGACTAAGCTACATCTCGGCCATGAAAAATGTCATATGTTGATGATGGAGGACATAGTTTTGGTACAGTTTATTTACATCGCAGGTATTCAGTTGGACCCAGTGAAAATTGAGGTAATTATTGGAATCCCTACTCCACAAACAATGAAGGTGGTACGTAGTTTCCTTGGATATGTTGGCTATTATCAGAGGTTTATAGTAAAAAATCAAAAGTTATAGCACCACTATAATTCTTAATAAAAAATGTGGAGTTTACATGGATTGATAAACGTGAAGATGCTTTTGTAGAGTTAAAGAAATTACTTTCAACAAAACCAATATTAAGAGGTTCCAATTGGAAACTTCCATTTCACATATCCTCTAATGCATCAAACATATCTATAGGATAATTTCATGGGAAAAAATAAGACAAGAAATCGTACACTATCTACTATATTAGCAAAAAAATGGCTCCAACAAAATTAAATTATACAGTGATGGAAAATGAATTGCTAGTTGTTGTTTATGCTATTAACAAATTCTGCCATTACATAATTTTATATCATGTTTTCTTATATAGAAATAATTTTTGTATCAATTATTTATCAAACAAACTGATTACTCATGGTAGAGTGACCATATGGTTGCTTTTATTGTAGGAGTTTGACATCAACTTCAAAGATAGAACATGGAAGGAAAGTCTCATTGCTAACTTCCTATCTAGAATTATGCTCATGAATGACTCATCTATTGTAGAAGATCAACTCTAGATGAACATTTATTTGTGGCATCCACCAGAATTCCATGGTATGCAGATGTTGCCAACTATCTTGCAGCAAGGAAATTACCATCACATTTGTCTCCTCAAGAGAAAATACTAATCATTCAACGTATTTCTTGGTTTTCCTAGATTGGTGGTTATATTTTATATATAGGAGCATATCTTCATATTCGTAGATGCATAAGGGAGGACGAAATCTATGATATTCTTAAGGTTAATCATGATGAACCCTATGGTGGTCATTTTGCTAACAGAAGAACAATACATAAAATATTATAGATGGGTTACTTCTATCGAACAATATTTAAAGATGATAGTAAATATGTTTAAGGATGTGATAGTTTCCAAACAATGGGGAATATTATTTAGTGTGATGAAATGTCTCTTCAAACACTACTAGTAGTGAAACCATTTGAAAAATGGGATATAGATTTTTCAAGCCCCATTAACCCTCCATCAAATCAAAAATATTACATTTTGGTCTGTACCGACTACGTTACAAAGTGGCAGAGCCAAAATCTCTTCCAAGGGATATAAAAGAGGTAGCATCAAATTTATTTCTTGATCTCTTTATTGATATGGCCCACCTAAAGGAATTGTCACTCACGGACGACCACAATTTACTGCTCACAAAATTTTAGCAACATTTCAGAATTATGGCATCAAGCAAACAATCACTTCACCATACCATCCACAAGTGAATGTCCAAGTTGAACATACAAACAAAGTGTTAGAAAATATTCTAACATAAATAGTGGCTACTAATCAAGATTTCGGTTACAAGCTTCCTGGAGCCCTATGGGTGTAATATACCCCTACGTAATAATTTTACTAACTTGAAATTATTATTGAGATTATTAGGGTGGAATTTTATTAATTTCTTTAACCGTTCTATCAAGAATTAATTATAACTCATTTTAACATTAGTGAAAACTGAAATGACTATACATCAAGATTTGGATGCATACAAAATTTTCTTCAGATTGTGAAAAGACCATTTTCATAGCATGGAGGATCCACATGCATTAACGAATAAGAAGTCGTTACTCATCATTTCCTATGGGTAATCAAATTCTTGACAAATTTCAATTTTATTTTTATTTTTATTTTTATTCTTTTTTTCCCAGTTGAAATGGCTAAATGAACTTGCAACATCCATTAAAAATAATATAATATCAATCCTTGAGTGGGCAAGGGGAGGAACATTTTATATTATTGATTATGGATGTCATGTGGATTGCTTGCTATAACATGCAATAAATATTAATTCAATTAATGGTAAGATGAGAATTATAGTCAGTGAGGTGAATGGTATGAAGGGGTGCTACATTACAATAGGAAGCTCCATAACAGGATGCTACAAGCTTGCAAATATGGTGCATTCTCAAGAACAACTGGTGAGAGGTTAGTCATAATTTCAAGGTATGTGTTTATATATTATTGTCCTTGAAAATATTCAAAGGCTCTTCATATAAAAGATAAGTAACCATGCCTTTTCAAGGGTATTTTGTATAAAATATAAGTAACCACACCATTCTTGAAATAAAAAATCATGGTAAAAGATAAAGAAATCATATCACTTTACAGAAAGAAAAATTTCATGGTAAAAGATAAAACAATCATATTATTTTATTGAAAATATTGCAAGGAATTGTGTGTGAAAGGATAAGAATTCCATGTTTGATTTTATTGAAATATAATATCATGTATATGGATGCATCGATATTAGCTAGTGAGTTAGCTTTATTTTGGGACAAGAAGTATATGTTTGCATGCAATGAATAAATTTTGTTCATTTAATTTCCTGAAAAAAAAAAAAAAAAAAAAAAAAAAAAAAAAAAAAAAAAGAAGAAAAACTATAAGTTTTGTTGACAGCTAATCATCAGGATTGGGTGAATGTAATTAATGTAAAATAAGAAATATGAACAGTCATCGGGAGATGAAGTGAACAGTCTCCCCCTCATGTATATAATAAAGACCAACCTCAAGGAATAAGGTGTGAGTTAATTTGTGGAGTTACTACCTGGCCTGACATGGTATCAGAGCCCAGACCTATTTTTTTTATTCTTGCCCTTGTAACTCCCTTTTCTGCCTTTTCTACCTGTTCTACCCATATTACAGAACTAACACCCCTGACCTGGTAATAGTGGTCCAGTGCAGAAGGCTGTTTTCAAAAATCATAATTGACTACCTTTGATTTTCAAAATGCTGGTCGCAGTTGATTGAACTTTTGCCATCGTTCATAGTGTTTGGTGTAAGTTTATTGACTTCAACATATGGAAGTCTGCGCATCCCTGAGAGCCACAACTCTGCCTGTTCTTTCAAATCGTAATCCTAGTCCAATATCCTATATATTTTGCGAACCATAGTGAGCCTCTGCCAAACGATTACAACTGATGATTTCCAGAAAACCACAATTTTTTTGTGGGTCTGTTATATGATGGCGGTTTTGATAAGAATATGTATACTATGGCCAGGGATGACTACTATTGAAGGAATCTGTTGCATGTCATCTGAACCGTTCTGGTTTTGAATGAAGCAACTCTTCTGAGGCAGCCTCCATCCCTCTGTTTCATCACCCAGAAACGCACTTGCTAGTCCACCCTGACCTTCATACGTAAAATGGTGGAGTGGTAGTCATTTGATGAGGACGCAGACTCTTCCAAAGATGAGAAGATTGCTGCAGTTCCCTCTTTTGTGCCAGATTGCTGCATTTTCATGCCAGATTTTTGTAGTTCTTCGAAAGATGCGAGGATGAGAATTGAACTCGGAATAGTTTGTTGCTGTTCTGAGCCATACTTGGAATACAGACTCTTAACATAGTACCGAGAAAAGGAGTCGACTGCCATCCTCTAGCGACATGAGAGACATCACACTTGCTGTCCAAGAATACTGTTGTTCTCGTATATATCTATATATATATATATATATATATATATATATATATATATATATATATATATATATATATATATATATATATATATATATATCTGTGTGTGTGTGTGTGTGTGTGCCCCATCCATATATACGCTAGTTCCATTAAATGTTGGTCCAATTTAATACAGTTCTCGAACGCTGCCATTGAAGTCTGTTTGAATAATTTCTTGAACGCTGCCTTTGTGTTTGCCTTTGTGGTCACTGGTATCAGTTGTTCTTGCATTTACATTGCCTTAATACATAGTCTTGTGTATTACATTGTAACGTTGGTATTACATTGTATTTACGTTGCCCCACTTGTGTATGCGTTGAAGTTTTTTTTGGCATATAAAATTCGTTGAATGCCATGTGTTGAATAGAGTTTTTTAAAACTAGGTCGTGGGTCAAAGCACTGTGGCATGAAGTGTTGAATACGCTGTACAGTTTTTATGTATTGGAGCTGCTCCACAATATATATTAGGCAGAAGTTTTTTTTTTGTTACAGTATGCATTCAATCATATCCATGGTGGGAATAGTTCTCACTGGTAAGGAAAACTATCCTAAGTGGTCCCACATGATAAAAAAAACACCCTCATTTTCAATGAGTTGTGGAAAGGAGTGTGCATTGGAGGCGGAGACAAAGAACCAGAACAACCTAACTCAGACAAAGAGCTCACCATTTGGGAAAATAAGAACAACAAAGCTTATGCATTAATCATAGCATCTGTAAATGAAGAGGTGAGTCGCCATATTTCACCATTGTCAACTGCTTTTGAAGCATTTCAAAAGCCAAAAGAACTCTATGACTCACATTCTGCACTTCAAGTTGTTCAACTCATGATTAAACTCTTCACTCTTGAACTACAAAATAATGATCCTCTTGGTCTTGCATTTGAAGTAAAATCTGTAATGCATGATATCAAATCCACTAAGGTTGAATTAGATATTCCTCTTATCGCTTTTCTCAACGCACTCTATCCTACTTACTCCAATTATCTTGAGTCGTTGCAAGAAAATGGAAATCTTAAAGTCATTACCTTTGACTCTCTTGTGAAAAAATTTGCTGAAAGAGAGAAAGATGTTGGAAAGAAGATAGCCCTTGAATCTTCTGAAGAGGCTATGTGCCTTGCTCATAACGAGAAGCATCCTACTGAAGATTCTTGAAGAGGAAGAGGTGGTCGAAGAGGAAGAGGAAGATATTTCAGAGGCAGGGGAGTAGACACTCTCATGGAGAAAACACAAATTTTCATTGCATACACTGCGAAAGAAATGGATCACATGATGCCTCTACATGCAGGTTACCATGGGTCGAAATTGAGCAGCAAAGAAACCAACCGAAAGGCAAAACCAATGACACAGAAATAGGTAAAGCACCTGAATCCACTCACTATGTTGTGGCACAATGTAATATTGGAGTAAATGAAGATCTATTTAATGCTTCACTTGCTTCTTGGAAAAATGATTGGTTTCTCGATTAAGGAGAAACTTGCCACATGACTCATAGAAAAGAATTTTTTGAAGAATTTACTCACAATGTTGGTGGAGTAGTATACTTTGCAGACCAATCAAAAATCAAGCCATCAAGGCTTGGCACAATCAGGCTTAAATTGCCCGGTCTTCCAGACTTTCTTCTACATCATGTTTTATATCTCCCATAGCTAAAAAGAAACTTGTTGTCCTTGGTTCACATCTGCCAGCAAGGTCACTCCATTCATATGTTTGATGGCAAGCTTGAGGTGAGAAAAGCATCTGACCACTCACTTGTCATGAGGGGAATAGAAGAAGAAAGGCTTCTCAAGCTGCAAGGTACCTCTGCTCATGCACAACAATTTACATACAATTCTCATTATGAAGAAGGTACACTTACATCAAGTTTATCATGGCATGCTATATTTGGACATTTGAACTATGACAGCCTCTGTTTGTTGAAGCAAAATGGTGTCGCTGGTTTGCCTACAATTCCTAGGAAATTTAAGCAATGTGATGCTTGCATTCTAGGGAAGCATATAAAATAGTCTTTTCATGATTCACATTCAAGAGCACATAGAAAACTTGAACTCATTCATTCAGATTTATGTGGTCCAATGCTTGTTCCTTCTGCAAATGGAAATAAATATATGATAACATTTATTGATGACTACACTAGAATGTGTTGGTTTTATTTATTGAAGAACAAATCTGATGCTTTTCAAACATTCAATAACTTTCATAAATGGATTGAAAATGATGCACAATCTCATATTGGGTCTATTTGCACTAATAATGGAAAATAATACACATCAAATGAATTTGAAAACTATCTTCGCCAACATGGGATCAAACATCAAACAACTGTACCTTATAATCCCCAACAGAATGGTGTAGCTGAAAGAATGAATAGAACAATCTTAAATATGGTACGCTCCATGCTCTTCTTCAAAAATGTAAAGATAATGTTTTGGGATGATGTTATTCTATGTGCTACATATATAAATAATAGATGTACATCTAATGCTATTAGAAACAAGACTCCATATGAAATGTGGTATGGGCATGTTCCTTTGGTAAAGCATCTCAGGGTGCTTGGTTCCACCCGTTATGCCTTGATACCAAAGGTACATAGAAACAAACTTGGTGCAAGAAGTCTTAAGTGTACCTTCCTCGGGTATTCAAACACCTCCAAAGCATACCATCTCTATGATGATGTCAATAAAAAGTTTGTTGTATCTAGAGCTGTAATTTTTCTTGAATCATCCAAAACTGACAATGTTGTTGAATGGCAACTTGATCGCTTGGATAGATTCACAAATGCAAAATCATTTCAAGAATTTGATAATCAGATTCCACATCTTGAAGGGGGGATTCATATACTAGCTCAACATGTGGAATCTTCTTCTGAAGAACTCTCTCCCCTGCATGAAACTCCAAAAACAGATGATGCTTTAAGTGAATTGATTGATAGAATTGGGAGACTCAATCTTGATTCAGTCCCAACTCAATCAATAGTGCAGCTTGGATCATCTGAGAAAGGTCCCCGAAAGTGGCTGATAAAGACACTTGAAAGTGTTCATCCTGATGAAGTTGGAAAGACAGGACCTAGAAATTCAAACTGGCAAAATGGAGGTGATGTAGATGACTCTAATTCACCTGTTGATATGGATGTTTCTTATGATTGTGAATTGAACTTGTCTACAGATTTTGAACCAAATTCCTTCAAAGAAGCTACTTCTAATGATGAATGGAAAGAAGCAATGCAAAAGGAGTATGATGCCCTCATAAAGAATGGCACTTGGAAGCTGGTTGATCCTCCATTAGGAACCAAACCAATTGGCTACAAGTGGGTCTACAAGAACAAGTATAAAGTTGATGGCTCACTTGACAAGCACAAAGCTAGGCTTGTGGAAAAAGATTTTGAATAGAAGGAAGGGGTCAGTTATGAGGATACTTTTCCCCCACAGCAAAATGGGCTACCATCTAGACACTCTTTTCCCTAGCAGCTTAGAATGGTTGGAAATTGCATCAAATGGATGTAAAGGCTGCTTTCTTGAATGGAGATCTAAAAGAGAATTTTTTTATGTCCCAGCCTGAACGATTTGTTGTGAAAGGACATGAACATAAAGTATGAAAACTTGTGAAGTCCTTGTATGGCCTCAAACAAGCACCGTGAGCCTGGTATGAAAAACTAACTGAGCATCTTCTAAAATTCAATTTCAAACATTATGATCTTGATGATGCAACTTTATTTGTCAAGAAAGTTGGCAAAACAGTTGTATATCTTGTGGTATATGTAGATGATCTTTTGATGACAAGGAACAATGAAAGCTACATTGCATCCATAAAGAAGGAATTGGGGAGAAGTTTTGAAATGACTGATTTGGGCTATGTTCATTGCTATCTTGGTATTGAAGTAACCCAACATCCGAAGTCCATATTTCTTTATCAAAAGAAATACATTGGAGATCTGTTGAATAGGTTGGCATGATAGAATGCAATCCTCTTACTACTCCAATGGAACAAAACTTAAAGCTCACATCTGTTGAAGGAAAATAATTTAACGATGCAACAAAGTATAGACAGCTTGTAGGAAATCTCAACTACCTAACTCTTACCAGACCAGACATTTCATTTGCTATTGGAATCCTCTCCAAGTTTATGCAAAAGCCTTGTGAGGGACAATGGTCTGCTACAAAAAGAGTTCTAAGGTACTAGAAGGGAACTCAAGACTTTGGAATCAAGTATACACAGGTGGATGACTTCAATTTGATTGGATACTCTAATTCAAACTTCGATGGAGACAAAGAAACTGGGGTATCTACTTTAGGATATGCTATGAGTCTTGGATCAGGAGTTGTCCCATAGAGATCACGCAAAAAATCGGTTCCAGCAGATTCTACAACAAAAGCAGAATACGTGGCAATAGCTGAAGAAACAAAAAAAATTTGTGGCTCAGGAAAATTCTTGAAGATTTGCAAGTAAAACAAGTACAATCAACTCCACTCATGATTGACAATACCTCTGTAATAAAGTTGGCCAAGAACCCAAAGTTCCATGATCGAAGGAAGCACATCGATACTAAATATCATCTGATTCGACATCATGTTGAGGCCAAAACAATCCATCTCAATCATTGTTCCATTAATGAGAAAATTGCAGACATCTTCACCAAAGCGCTTGGAAGAGAAAAGCTTGAACAATTCAGAATGATGCTTGGACTCACCAACATCCCTTTAGATTAAGGGGGGGAATGTTGACACCTAATCATCAGGATTGGGTGAATGTAATTAATGTAAATAGATAATAAGAAATATGAATAGTCATCAGGAGATGAAGTGAACAGTCTCTCCCTCATGTATCTAATAAACACCAACTTGAAGGAATAAGATGTGAGTTAATTTGTGGAGTTACTACCTAGCCTGACAAGTTTACATGTAAGAGAAATAGCTACTATGTATTTGAGTTCATTAAACTATGCACACAAAAATATTTAAGAAGTGATGTTATTTTCATAAAGAATGCATGTGAACTTTGCTTGAGAAAAGATAAAGAAACTGATTATTTTATAATAAAAAATTGCATGAATTATATGTGGAAAGTTAGACTATTAATTTCTTTGAAGTTATTCAAATGATTCCTATGCATTAGGTTCCTAAAGAGAACCACTAGACTCTTAAAGAGGAATATGTGCTTATTTTATTAGATTTTCTTGATGAGAAATATGCACAAAATAGAACTATTAAGTTAGATATTTTTTGAGAGGAAATAAGTTTATTTGCATGCAACAAATAGAAATAATATGTTTGATATTTCTTGAAGAGAAATATGTTAATTTCTTGCACGAAAAATAGAAATATTGTGTTTGAGAGATATGAACTTTGCATCCATGAAAAGTACATCTATGATGTTGGATCCTTTGAAAAGAAGTATGCATGGAAAAAATATAACTATTGGGTTAGACCATTTGAAGAGAAATAGGAATTTGCGTGCAAAAAAGAATAATTATTATGTTAGACATTTAAACAGAAACAAGTAATTGCATGCAATAAATACATTATCTTTCCCTTGGAAATATACATATATCCGCATGCAAGAAATAATAACTAACACAATAATTTTCTTTTAGAACAATGCATGTATTTATGTGTACAATTAGAGTTTGTAAATAGCTCTATCTTGGGAAATATGCTTTTGGAAAAAGGACTTGCATGTGCATGCACGATAATAGTATCTATTATGTCAGCTTACCCTTAGAAGGTGACTTGCATTAGCAATAATAATAATATATTGTATTGGAAGGATTACTTAGTTACATGCACAAAGAAAAAGTTGAAGGGATAACTTTCTTTGAATAAGTTTTATCTAATTACACGCATGGAAACCAAAGCTAAGATGCTAGCATCCCTTAAATGAAAATGGATGGTTACAATGGTTTTCCTTTGGAAACGAACGTGTGCTTGTGCGAGAAGGATCATAGTAGTGTATTATTTATTCTGACATGCTTTGATAATTATTTTCTTATAATTAATGCATGAGCATTGTTGTTAGAAGAAGCATGTTGTGATATTTTATTTACATTTCATTTATTCCCATGAATAGATGTTGAAGAATCATTATTAAAGATTAATTATTGTTTGATTAATACTTTATGTAATCATGGTATCAAAGTTTGTTGATGATAAAAATGGCAGGAAAGGATGGTGACTTGCTCGAAGGATAAATTATGTTTAACTTTGTCACAGGTAAAGAACTAATGGTCCATGTAAATGAGTGCGAGTTGCAAGATGCTCCACTGATGGAACAACTAGGCCATGAAGATATAAAGATTGAAGATTTATGGGTAAATGATATCATTATCATTGTAATAGATTTTAGCTAGATATGTTTCATTTGAAATGATATTTCCTTGTAAGAATTCATGACAATGGTTAATGGATAGACTCCCTTATAAGCCATTGACTGAGGGGTGAACACCCTCATGGGCATTTCATAATTAAAGTAAACATTTGTTGGTTTTCACCCTATGAGGTATCCAGGGTATATAGGTTTCTAATGATATGTTTTCCTCTTGTGCTACTTTTATGTTGTGGATTCTTTACATGAGAATATGTTTATAATATCAAGTGCATGATTAACTAATATAGCTAAAGTAATCATGAAAATGATGCAAGGTTACATCAGAAAGTTTATGATAATATGCTACAATAATAGTTGTTAATGGTTATGTAACTTACTATTCATTTACTAAAGTTACTCTAGGTAATGATGAATATTATATCTAATAGTTAATGAGTAATCTGGACATAGTATTTTGGATAGTTACCCATGGGTAAATTGCATAAAAGCTTTCTAACTTTCTAACTCCATGCATTTTCATGCAAGGTTACCATGTGATGTTGTAATGGGCTTATGAGACTACCTAGCATAATATCACAGTTTTCACACCTTACCAGCTTATGTATAGTAAAAATCATATTTTTCTAATTGAATTTGAGAATAATACTCTTAGGAAAACCCTAGAAGTCAAATTAGATCTTTGAGAGGCACATGAACAACATCTAGAGAAACCAAATGGATTAGATGAAATTTGTCTATCTGGCATTCAAAAAATATCAATATGTTAGCAACAAAGGACCAAGTGGCATGATAATTTCATCAAAATGAAACCCTTCCAAAAAAGTGATTGGGAATTATTTAATGATTCTAGATTACAAGGAACTTCCTAGGTAAACTTCAAACTAGATTATTAGGCCTTCACGAGGTTGATGAAGTATAAGATAATAGAACAATGTGACTTACCACTATGTATGAGTTAGGGGTTTCTTTCCTTGTAAATGACCATCGATTGTGCCTACACCATCATCCAGTAATAAAAAAGGTCTTTTTCTTAACAGAATTATATATGACACTGATTTGGAAATTGTAGGTGGTCATGGGGATGCCCCCACACCTACGAATGGGTAAATTTTTCCTTTTATATAAATTCAAAAGAAAGGGAAACAATATTGTTTACTTTTTTATGTTTTTGTTTCTCTATATACATTTCCTTTTATGTAGTTTTCTTTATCACAAGTCACAGTTGTTGCAACCTCAAGTCACAGTTGATGCAACCTCAAGTAACAGTTGTTGCAACCTTAAATTACAATTGTTTTTCCATCGTTCAAATAATAGAATGACTTGTCACCTTTATATCTCTATTAATAATAACTTTCTAAGAATAATGATCTATTAATTCCTAGTGATTTTCAAAGTAATTATGACTAGTTGTAAATCCTACCATTTTCCTCTCCTTGAAAATAGTTGGGGAGCGGGGTTGTTTGTCAATTTTTGAACTTCCAAATATTATGGGGTAAAATTTCTTATTACAAGTCATTTCATTCTAGTTATTCTTTAAAGTACCAGTTTCAAGCAATTTATACAAATTCTTGTAAAATATCGTTAATGGTGTAATGTTTTGTGGAGGACCATTCCTATCAATATCCAATAAACTTTAGTATTAAAGTTGACATTAATGACTATATAGTACCTTTTTGTTATTCTTTGAAATAGTCCATTCCACTACACATTAAAGTAACTATGATAAGAGGCCCATGGTTAATGATGTGCTTAGGAACCCAACTTAAAAAGTGAGGAAATGTGCTTAACAAATAAACTCTCATACCACCCATTTTCCACAAATTTAAGATACAAATATATAAAAATTTTAAAAGGAAGTTAGAAATACAAGAACACATATTGGGGTACTGAATAGGCCTACTAGCAGCAGGTCCATGCTTGTATGGTACTAAGATAAACCTGTTTAGGTATTGAATAGGCCTGTTGGTAGGCGGGCTATGCTGGGTAAAAGGGAGATGTAATATATATGTCACACAATATTACTCACCTTAGGAAGGGCCCTGGTCACATTTGACCACTATTAACTATACAATCAAATCTAAGGAAAATAAACCTCATACTTTGGATTTTGGAGAATGGCTTGAAGATTCTTATAGACATATTTCTTTAACATTCTCTTGATTTAAAAATATGTGAATTATGTTGGAAGTGGGGCTCCTATAATTCATATTACCTTGTTTATATAATGAATGGTTATCATAATTTTGTTATGATAAAGGGAAAATATTTTATTAAACTAGTAATGATTTCTTCAATTATATCACTGGCACACTTGCCTTTTTTCCATTAGCCCCATATCCCTTGGCTTTTCAATGATCATAATTTCACTTATAAAGGGGTTATTAAGCTAACCAATTATCAATTCAAGTCTTGAATATTCAAAGGAAATGTATCATTATTTCCCTGATCCTATCATATCAATAATAAGTTTTCGGTAGAGGATCACATCAATGTTTAGCATGGTAAACCAATACGCAGGTATGAAGTCTATCTCTCAATTATTATTTAAAATAACTGGTCATAGTGGACCCCTCTATTCTAATCATGCCCAATCCAATCCCTAGAATAGGTCGACCATTAATTCAATTAGGGGGGTAGGTGCTGTGATTTCATAGTCCTTTTTGTTACCTTGTTGTACAGATTCTCACATTCTGCCATTACTCTATTTTTGTTACCTCAACCATGTTATAAATACCAAAGGGAAGAGTCATAAAAACCCTAGTATTTCATAGATCTATTAAATCACCTTTGAAGCAACAAAGTTAGCTTGAATCACAAAATGGCACGTCAAATAGTCCAACATGATCCAAACTAGTTGTGAGTCACAACAGAGGCGAGAGAATTCTGAAATGCATGCAATGGCTACACTACATCAAAAGGCTACAAGTTTTTGAGAGGGGAATTTCTCTGAAATTTATGTAAATTTTAAATAAAGGGATGGAATATATCAAATACTTACAGGTCCAAGTAACTGAAGAAGACATGGGTGAAGTTACAGGACTCATAGCACATGGAGAAAAAGGGTATGAGCCCCATACTCCATTATAGTATGCAACATAGTTTTTTTTGGAAGAAGGTGAGGAATTGGTAAAGAAGGGCAAAGGTTATAACCTGGATTCGCTCTCATACCCATGGAAATACGTGTTTGGAATAATTCATATATATATAACGTTCTATGAGAGGTTTGATGTGGTTTACTTTTGGCATCTGAAGCTAATGGAACACCTAAAACAAAAAGTTACATCTTAATATTCCTTTTTTCTTAATTATATTTTGCATGAAATGACAAAGAGGATTAAACATGCAAAGGAGCCATCTGCAGTAGTAACTCATTATGGATTAATTAAACTTTTAGTTGTAAGGATTTTATAGTAGAATCAGTGGGTTTGGAAATATTTTATATGGGTTAATGAAGAGCCATGAATGAGCAATATTATAATGAAGAAATCCCTGTGGTAAATAATTTAGAAAACCATGGGATCATAGATGAAAAGGAAAATCCTAAGGTTACTTTCGAAGGGTTTGGTAGGGAGAATTTGGCTAATCATCTATCACCTTAGCAACCTAACTCTCCTCTGAATGAGGAAATAATTAAGGGAGAGAACCTCATTGAAGGACAAAAATTTGTGAGACAAGGAGAGGTTATTTATGCTCCAAAATCCCTCCAACCAAAAACCATACCTCATGAAATTCTCCAATCATAAACTCTACCTCCCAAAATTATCCAATAAGAAACCACTTAATCCAAAATTCTTTAATTAGAAACCCATGTTGTTAAAAAACTTAGTAAAACAGAGAGGCATATAGTGTCATTTCTATCTACTTTTCCCAGGGGTAAGAGAAGGTTTTCCTTATTAGCTAAAAAGAGCTCAGTTTCTATTGCATCTTCAATGAGACCAACTACATCTATAGATAAGATAGATCTGACTAAAGAATCTTATGATGGAGTTAGTTTAGTCTAGGACATGTATGAAAAAATCGATACAAGATTGGCCAAGGACAATTTGGGGAGGGAAGGAACAATGACAAAATTACAATCACTTGGACATGAAATGGACTTAGAAGCACAAAATTTTGAAGGTGCTCAGAAATCATAGGACATGGACTTGGATGTAGAGGCACCAAAGCATGAATATGTTTAGAAACTAGAATAGATGGAAGATCTAAGGGAGCTTATGGATGCCGACAAGGAAACAACACCTAAAACCCAAAATCCTCTTGTTGTCTTGTCAAAAGCATCTCCTAGAGATTTAAACAAAAATTTAAAAATCATGTAATTATAAGGGATGGAAAGAGGAATAAAGTTTTGTTTAAAAGAATTGTAAATTTGAAGAAGGAAAATTATATTTTGAAGAAAAAATATAGGAGCTAGGAAAAAAATGGCAACAAGGAAACAATATAAAAACAACAAAAAGAGGAAGATCATTGAATTTCAAACTCAAATGAAGGATATCATTTTGATAAAGTGTAGGGTTCAAATAGAAGAGACACCGCCATACACACCATTATTTTTTAAAGTTGAAGTACAAAAGCTAAGGAGGATTGTGGGTGAATAAAAAAAAGATATAGAACCTTGGAGTCAACACCAACAAATGATCAAAAAAATATTATGAATTAACAAATAAAGATCTATAGATAGCTGAGGAGTTAGAAGTTTCCCAAGAAAAAATTGGAAACCTACAAGGGCAAGTACAAAAGCTAATTCAAGAGAAGAATGAAATGTGCTTCATGACTCAATATATTATTGCATGTAGGCCCCAGCTTGTAATTACGCTTTATTTCTAATAGAAAAATATTTGATGCTTAAATTCCAAGTTATGCAGTGGGGCCTTTCTTATGAATTTTCAAGTGTTATAGAGTTTATATCAGTTTTTCGTAAATCCTATGAACCCACATAGTATATTTTGTTTGAATTGTACATGTATAATTTATTGTTGGTAGAACAAATGGTTAAGGATATTGTGCCTTTTGTTGGAGATGTTTTTTTTGCTAATGCAAGAGTCGTGCCTTCTATTCAAAATTTTCAAAGGGTAAAATTACATAAAATACAAACAACCACAGGCTAAACCTTTTAGCCCTAGGTAAAGCCTTACCAAAAAAAAAAAACCCGCCAACTAGGTCCTAAAGGCCCAAACAACAAACCCAAAGTAACTCAAATCCAAAATAAACAATGCGTGAATGGTGAAAAGACTCAGACCCACCAACATGCATGTTGTTCCATAATCATTGATTCTCCTCACCTGATCCAATGGCGGAGGATCATAATGCATGAACCAAAAGCACAAATAATTACTGCACGATCACCTTGTGACCTACCGTGTGATAAAAGACCTGGACCCAACAACATGCACGTTGTTCCCTGACCGATGATTCTCCTTGCCTGATCCAACGGTGGAAGATCATATTGCATGAACCAAAAGCACAGAAAATTACCATGTGATGAGAGCAGTATTCTCTCCCTAACCTTGGCCACATGTTGCGTGGTGAGTGGAATCGCTCCCACCTCCAAAAAAATGCTCCCGGCTTTAAGGGCATGGGATAAACCAAAAACCACCCCAAGGGCAGTATTGACACCATGGGAAGTAAAGCGGGGGGTTTTGAGTCTGCTGAGAAAGTTGGGACTCCGGTCCCTCACACCATCCCAAATCCTCAGGTTCTTGAACTAAAGGAAGATGAAAATCTTCTTACCATTCTTAATGTTCTCCAACTCATCATCTGAGAACCATTATCTGCCGAGCAACTTCCACCTGAGACTTCTAGGTTTGCGCTTACCTAGGCTGAGGAGGTAGACAAAGACCTGCATCCCAATTGTAACATCACTTCTGAAATAACATTTCATGTTGAATCTGAATCAACTAGGCCCCATCTTTGCGACTCTATTTTGAAATAACATTCTGTCCTCATCCACTTGATTGAGACAAAGCTCCCTCAATCTATTCTGATGCATCTCTTGCCAACTCAACTTGACCTTGGTTTTGGTGCAGAGCACCCCTTGATTGGCTAAAATGTCCACCAATTTATTTGTTGTTCTTCACACATGAGTAAAACTCACGGTTCGTAAGCACAAAAGGTGAAACTGAATCCTTTGAAATACCTGAAACAACCTCTAGTGTCTTGAGACTTTTTCTGACTCTGTGCCATAGTAGATTCTCTTGATCAAGTTAATGATTAACTCGGAATCAACTTCAATTTTTATAATTTGGAGATTGTCCTACTTCAGGATTTCTAAACATTGCTCGAGTGCCATTAATTCTACCATATTATTTGTAGCTCTTCCCAAATGGCAATGAAAAATAAAAAGGATGCAGCCATTTTCATCCCTTAACACCCCTCCATAACTAGCAATACCCAGGTTTCCTTTTGAGGCCCCATCAATGTTGCATTTCAAAAAACCTGGAGGGGGAGGATGCCAGCAGTCTAGCTTATTGACCAGTTTCTTCACCTTCCTGTCCATTTCCTGTGGTATAAGCCCTTGCATACCCAACTGAAGAAGTATCTACATTTCAGCTTCTGAAGGTGGATTCTTTGGGGAAGTTCGCACTAAAGTTCCCACCGTCTCCTTAAGCTGTCTTAAGATCTGCGCAATAATGCGCTGGGAGGAACTTTTTTCATTTTTGAAGATTCTGTAGTTCCTTTCTTTCCAAACATTCCATATTATGAAGCTTGGAGTTAAAGCCCAAGCTAAGCAAAGAATTTCATAATCAGAGAAGTTTCTTCTCTATTTATTAAGGGTATTGATAATGCTTCCTTTTTCCCTATCATGTCTATTTGAAAATTGTGGCAAAAGTATCTCACAACCTGGAGGTGAAAATGCAATTATTGAGAAGGTGCTCCATCGTTTCCTCTTGGGATTCACAAAGCTGGCATCTAGAAGGTCCCAAAACACCCCTCTTCCAAATTTTTTCCCAAGTCAGAATTTTCTTATGATGTACCAGCCACATGAAGAGTTTGATTTTTATCCATCCTTGATGCCTCCATAGGTTCTGCCAAACCCTGTCTAGTTCCAACTCTAGGATTATGCACTTTGCCTCCTTAAGATTGAAGGCACCCTCATTATTGTTGCCCCATCTAAGCTGGTCATTCCCCTCTAAAACCAAAATTTTCCTTTGGTCCAACATTGTCAGATGTGCATCATCTTTTGCTTTTAAGGGGCTATCATCCTTGTATTCCATATTCTTCTAGGTTCTCCATTTTCCTTCACTATTGGTTTGATCCCAAAAATATTTTACCCTAAGTGACCCTTTGGTATCAATTTCTTTCTTAAGGTCCACAAAGTCCTCTCTTAGCAATATAGGTTCTTGGTTCCATTTATCCTCCCAAAACAAAGCAAGATCTCCCTCTCTGATTTCCCAGAAGCTATTTTTTTTCACTAAGCCTCTATTTTCCCAGGCTTTATTCTAGATGTAGGAGCCTTTTATGGTGCCAGTCATCCTTATGTGATCATTATCTTGCCAATTGCTTGTTGGCATTATGGCACCAATTTGGAGCTATGGCATAGGTGTTGTCCTTGATGGCAACTCACTTTGGTGACAGATCTCAGTTCAGGGTCTCAGAATGAAGGAAAAGATATATACGCAGGTTTATCTAGACAAAGGCGCGTATACAACGGGTTAGACGTTACAAAGGCGCGTATGCCTATACATGCACTTTCACGCAAGGAAAAGCGCGTACATGTTGGAAAACTTACTTTTGGTCTATGGTATTTAGTCCTTGGTAATTGAACCTATGGTTTTGGACCATGATATCTCGTCAGAAGTATTGATCCCAAATATTGGGTCCATGGTATTGTTTTGTTATGGTTTTTGACCATGGTATTGAGGAAGGCCTAAGACTATAAAAGAGGAAGGAGATCATTTGGAAAAGTACGATCTGAATTATTGAATATTTGATAAAGTGATAGATCTAAAATATTGGTGATTGGGTTATGGTGCAGATCTAAATCTGAATGAAGGAGGAACCTAAGCACAAAGAGAAGGATAAGTTCTATTGATGGGTCATAACCTTAAGGCTTGAATAATAGTATCTTTGTATGATTTTGATCTGTTATATGTGGTGCATGCTTGATCTATAAATCCAGGTTAATTAATGTCTGAATATTTGAAAGAGTGAATTATACTTTATAGATCTGTACGCAGGTTAAATGAAGCCAAGATGTGTATACGCGCTGGTTCTGTGAGTAAAAATAGCATATACGTAGGTTGATCCAAACACAGAAGCGTATGCATGCAAGTTTCTGGTTATTGAAGTAGCGTACATCTATTGAGTTGTGTTCTAGTTGCTTCTGTTTGTTGCTGCAGTGTTCTGGGTTCAGAATTTGGTGTGTGGTTACTGTTACTATGTTCTAGGTACAGCTGTCAGAGAAGTGTCTACTTGATTCAGTTCTAATTGGTGAAAAGTAGATTGTTTGATATAGAAATTCTTGATGTTTGATTGATGTTCATGGATCCAGTTTGAAAATTTATGAAACGTGGTCCCTGGAAGCAAGAGAAGGTTGTTGCCTTCTATAGGTTAGCACCTACGTACTAGTATCTTGGCTAGTGCAAGACCTAAGGGGGTTGTAGCTCCCTTCTAGGAGAAGCTGTAGAATGAGAGAGGGTTGTATCTCTTTGCAGGTTGTAGCCTACGTACTGGTAAAGGACTGCACCAGTACAGAATCATTGTAAAAGGAAGTTTCTAATTAAAAAGAAGATAGAGACGAATTGCAGCAGGTGGTTTTCACCCACATTGGGTTTCCACCATATATCTTGTGTTCTTGTGTGTGATTGTCTTCTGCTCTGTTTCACTATTTCTCGTTACTGTTTATTTGATTCTGATACACAGATTAATGATCAACATCTGTAAGATAAAGTAAATTATAAGTTTTCATAGTATACGCGGGTTTTCTTATACGTAGTTGCATATATACGCGGTTTTCACTAACTGAAGTAGCATATATGATATGGATTTGAAAAAGGAAATAATTGACTTGATAATACTGATTCACCCCCCCTCTCAGTATTATTTCCAACAATTGGTATCAAGAGCAGGTCCTTCTAAAGAAGCTTGATCGCTTGAAGGAAGATCCATCATCATGAGCAACTACGAGAGAGAAGCATCTACCAGGCCACCAATTTTTGATGGGACCAACTTCATCTATTGGAAGGTAAGAGTCACAGCCTATCTTCAATCTCTTGGTATAGAAGTATGGGATATCATAGTTACAGGGTACACTTTTCCATCCACAACTCCTACAGATTTGGTTGGTAAGAAGCAATATGAAACAAATGCAAAAGCTGTCAATAATCTATTAGGATGTCTATCTCAATCAGAATTCGTCAAGGTTATGCAATACAAATCTGCAAAAGAAATATGGGACAAGATTGTTCTAAGCTATGAAGGAGATGAACAGGTAAAATGAGCAAAACTTCAAACCCTCAGAATTTAGTATGAAAATATTAGGATGCACAATGATGAAAGTGTGGCTAACTATTTCCTTCATGTAGATGAGATTGTTAATTGTATGAAAAACTTGGGTGAAGAAATAAAAGAGGTTGTTGTGGTTGAAAAAGTTCTAAGATATTTGTCCCCTAAGTTTGAATCAAAATTTTCTGCAATATAAGAAAAGGAGAATCTACGGAACCTTACCATGTCACAACTGCACAGAATTCTAACTGCTTACGAAATGAGGAAAGGAGGACCATCAAACAGGAGAGAAGTTGCATTCAAGGCTTCAGGTAAAGGATATTACTATGAGTCAGGACATATATCAGAAGAAGAGGAAGAATCAAATTTTGTCAAGAATCTTCAACGGGGTGTTGGAAGATTCATAGGTAAGTTACCTTTCAAATGCTTTTCTTGTGGAAGAGTCCGTCACTATGTTGCCAAGTGTCCTCATAAAGATAATCTTGACAAAGGCAAGGCACCTGTTAGATGGAACAAGAAACAAAATGTAAATAAGAAAAGCTATTACACTCATGAAGATAGTGATGGACTTTCAAATAGTGATGAAGATGAACAAGGCTATAATTATAAACTTTTAATGGCTTTTGAAGATGATGATTTTGTGGATGCTATAGATGAAGAAGGTCTTTATGAAGAGATTTCTAGACTCAAAATTTGTTTAGAAGAGAAGAATGTGATCATAGGTACTCTGCAATTCCAACTTGCTGAAAAGGAAAAACATCATGAAAAGTTAGAATGTGAAATTGTGGGACTGAGAAAAGAGATTGAGAAAACAAAAGCTCTTAATATTAGATTTGTTAAAGGATCTGATAATTTAGATGAGATTATCAAGGTGCAACACTCTCCACTAATCAAGATAGGTCTGGGATATATTGAAGAAACAACTCAAGCGCAGAAACCATCTACCTCCAAGAGTTATCTTGATGCAGCAAGGAGAAGTGAACAAAGATCCAATGGAAATCACCAGGTAAATCAGGGGCAATCTACTTTAAGGACAAACAGAAGCTACAACCAGCCATAGGTAAAACCTTCCCAATTTAGCTCAAGAATGGATGTCAATAGGAACTACAATCATTTGGCTGGTAGATTTGATAATCATAGCAGTTTCTTCAATGGCCAATGTTTTTCTTGTCATAACTTTGCTCACAAAGTAGCTCAATGTGTTGCCTATAATACAATCATGACTAGAGAAGTTCATAAACAGAGGAGTATGACTGGGATCATGAAAAGGACCTACAATAACTTCTCTACTCTTGAAAATGAAATAGAATGTTCTATTTGGAACAATTTCGGTCATGAAGATTCTGAATGCAGGAGCAGGTTTCGACAGACAACTCAGAAGGAGCAAGCCTCAAGTGCCAAATCATGGAGAATAAAAGAACCACAACCAGAAAGATGTGGTATAGCCTTATATGCAGAAGGGCAAGAAAATCAATGGTACATCGATAGTGGATGTTTGAAACATATGACAGGTGATAAAGAAAAACTTCAGTCATATAGTGCCTTAAAGAAGGAGAAGAAGGTATCATTTGGAAATGACACCACTGCTCTCACAAAAGGTAAAGGTTCTGTTCAGTTGAAAGAAAGGGTCAAAGCTAGAAATGTCATGTTTTTTGATCGCTTAAAGCATAATCTATTAAGTGTCAGTCAGATGTGTGATCAAGGAACTGAGGTAATATTTCAATCAAATGGATGTAGTGTTCGTGATCTTGATACAGGAAAAACAATGATCAAAGGCGTAAGAACTCTAAATAATTTATACATATTCAAAGAAGGACAACATCAATGCTATCTACACAAGAATGATGAACACTGGCTATGGCACAGAAGATTGGGGCATCTTAGCTTCTCACAGATAAGGAAAGCATGGAAATACCAGGCAGTTCGTGGTCTCCCAGACATCAGAATTCCAGACAATACAATATGCAAATCATGTCAGTTTGGTAATCAAACCAGAACTAACTTCCCTAAGAAGGAAGGATCATCCAACAGGCCACATGAACTTGTCCATACTGATGTATGTGGCCCATCTAGGAAAAGGTCACCTCGAGGAGAAGAATACTTTATATTATTCATTTATGACTATTCCAGGATGTGTTGGATAGGACTTATGAAGCACAAAGACGAAGCCCTTGAAAAGCTCAAATCATTCAAAGCCTTGGTGCAGAACGAATCAGATCAAAAAATCAAATGCCTCAGGTCTGATCGAGGAGGAGAATTTACCTCGAATGAATTTTTCAATTTTTTTGAAGAACATGGAATAAGAAGGGTATTCTCTACAGCTAGGACTCCTTAGCAAAATGGAGTAGTGGAAAGGATGAACAGAACGGTTCAACAAATGGCTCGTGCTATGCTTGATGAGTCTGGAACTCCCACAACCTTCTGGGGTGAAGCCGCATTTGCTGCATTTGTTATTCTCCCAAGACAAATGTCCGGGTGAACAACATTCAAACTCCTCATGAACTCTGGTATGGTGAGACTCCTTCGGTAAAATATTTCAAAATTTTTGGAAGAAAATGCTATATCAAAAATACTGATGAAAATATTGGCAAGTTTGAACCTAGAGTAGATGAAGGCATTCTCCTTGGTTACTCTCCCCACAGCAAAGCTTACAAGTGTTACAATAAAAGGCCTTTGAAAAATTGTTGAAAGTATTGATGTAGTGGTTGATGAAGAAGAAAACACTCCTAGGTAGGTAAGATCTAAAGGTTTCAAAGATTATGAGGACTATCCATCAACATCAAATCAGACTTATGATGAAGAAGTAACTCAAGAGGCACTAGAAGAACAGATAAGGATAGAAGACAAGACTCCATCTAGGTACGTTCAAAAGAATCATCCAAAATCTCAAATTTTGGGGCAGAAAGAGGCAGGTATACAAACAAGAAGAACAATTGCAGAAGCCTCAAGCTATTTGGCATTTCTCTCCTCCACTGAACAACAAAATGTAAAAGAGGCATGCAAAGATGAATGCTGGGTCAAGGCAATGGATGAAGAACTTGAGCAGATTGAAAAGAATAACACTTGGGAGTTGGTTCCTAGACCAAAAGATAAGAATGTCATAGGGACAAAATGGATATTCAGAAACAAGTTGAATGAAAATGGGGAAGTTATTAGAAACAAGGCCAGACTTGTTTGTCAAGGGTATGCTCAACAAGAAGGAATATATTTTGAAGAAACTTTTGCTCCCGTTGCTAGACTTGAGGCCATCCAAATGTTCCTTGCTCTCTCAAGCTTTCAGAAGTTCAAAGTATTTCAAATGGACGTGAAATCAGCTTTTCTGAATGGAGACTTAGAAGAAGAAGTGTATATTGAACAACCAGATGGATTCATCCTTGGAAATGATCCAAAACTTGTATGCAGACTTAAGAAGGCTCTCTATGGTCTTAAACAAGCTCCAAGGGCTTGGTATTATCGTCTGGACAAATATCTTCATCAACAAGGTTTCTCAAAAGGATCAGCAGATAGCAATCTTTATATAAAAATTGAAAATAACAAATTGCTAATACTTGTCGTGTATGTTGATGACATCATCTTTGGCAGCAACGAAGAAGCTATGAGTCAAAACTTTACCTTGGTGATGCAAAAAGAATTTGAAATGTCCTTTCTTGGAGAACTGACATATTTTCTTGGATTACAAATCCAACAAAATGAGGGCAGTATCTTTTTATCTCAAACCAAGTACCTCAAGCAAATTTTGAAGAAGTATGACATGGAAGATTCGAAACCAGTATGTACCCCTATGGTTACAGGATGCAACCTCAGTGCAAATGATGAATCAACAATAGTACATCAACCAACTTATAGATCCATGATTGGAGGTCTTCTCTATTTAACAGGAACCCAACCAAACATCATGCATGCAGTGGGAATGGTTGGAAGATTTCAGGCAAATCCTAAGGAAACTCATCTTCAGGCAGTAAAGAGAATCTTCAAGTATCTTCAAGGAACTCAAAACTATGGCTTGTGGTATCCAAGAGATACAGATCTCACTCTTCATGCTTATACAGATGCAGATTGGGCTGGAAGAGTGGATGACAGAAAAAGCACAAGTGGTAGTGCATTCTTTATGGGTTCCAGATTAGTATCTTGGTTTAGCAAGAAACAGATTTCGATTGTTCTATCTACAGTTGAATTAGAATATGTGGCTGCCGCACCTTGTTGCAAACAACTCCTTTGGATGATACAAACTTTTCAGGATTTTCGAATCACTTGTACTCCACCTATCTCCATCTTATGTGATAATACAAGTGCTATCAAAATCTCAAAGAATCCTGTCATGCATTCAAAGACTAAGCACATACCGATCAAGTATCATTTTCTCCGGGAACAAGTGATGGAACAAAAGGTCAAATTAGAGTATGTTCCCTCTAAGGAACAAGTTGCTAATATTCTCACCAAACCACTGCCCAGGAAAATTTTTGAATACATCAGACAGAAGCTGGGGGTAGTTGATGCATCATCTTGCTGTTGAAACTTGTCTGTTTCAGAGAAAAATGGGTTTACGCGATTTTACTGAGGAGGATCCGCGTACATACATCGGTTTATGCAGAGACAGTCACGTATATGGTAGTTTGAAAGAAATCAGTTGGGACAGACTCTAGTTGAAGAGAGTCTGATATGAGCCTGACAGAGACCATCTGGCACAGGTTCAGGGGGAGTAGATAATCTTCTAATAATGCATTGTTGGCATTATCTTAGAAGCTTTTGGTCAAGTTCACAACTGTTGATCTCAGATGGAACAAATGCAGAGGGAGAACAGAAGGAAAACATGGTTGTTGATCTAAATAGTGATTGACAGATGCTGCTGATATCAGTTATTAATGACTTTCATAAGTCTTGCTCTAGATATTTTGTCTCTATGTCATGTATCTCTTTTATGGTGTCAAGGTCATGTAACGGCCTATTTTGGTTTCCCCACTATGCCTGGGATGAATGATGTAATGTACTTGGTTGTCATATGTAAATTTCTTATGTATCCCCACTTGGTTCAGTGGATGATCCCCACTTGGCTGGGTGATGGATGTATGTATAGAGTCTTTTGGTGATAGGAAGGTCTTTTATGATGTATAAGTCATGGTTCTTCTTGAAGAACATCTTTTTACAGATCTTTCCTACTGTCAAGGGGAGCATGGTCAGCACAGTAGGGCAGAGATTTCAGCATGCACTCAAGGGGAGCACAACCCTTTTCCCTTGATGACAAAGGGGGAGAATGACTTTGAGAATCTTGGGGTTGCCATCAAGTCCAAAGGGGGAGATTGTTGGCATTATGGCACTAATTTGGAGCTATGGCACAGGTGTTGTCCTCGATGGCAACTCACTTTGGTGACAGATCTCAGTTCAGGGTCTTAGAATGAAGGAAAATATATATACGCAGGTTTATCTAGACGAAGGTGCGTATACATGCGGGTTAGACGTTACAAAGGCGCATATGCATATACACGCATTTTCACACAAGGAAAAGCGCGTACATGTTGTAAAACTTACTTTTGGTCTATTTTATTTAGCCCTTGGTAATTGAACCTATGGTTTTGGGCCATGGTATCTCGTCAAAAGTATTGATCCCAAATATTGGGTCCATGGTATTGTTTTGCTATGCTTTTGGACCATAGTATTGAGGAAGGAATAAGACTATAAAAGAGGAAGGAGATCACTTGGCAAAGTATGATATGAATTATTGAATATCTAATAAAGTGCTAGATCTGAAATACTGGTGATTGGGTTATTGTGCAGATTTGAATCTGAATGAAGGAGGAACTTAAGCACAAAGAGAAGGATAAGCTCTATTGATGGGTCATAATCTTAAGGCTTGAATAATAGTATGTTTGTATGATTTTGATCTATTATATGTGGCACATGCTTGATCTATAAATCCGGGTTAATTAATGTATAAATATTTGAAAGAGTGAATTATACTTTATAGATCTGTACACAGGTTCAGTGAAGCAAAGATGCATATACACGCTGGTTCTGTGAGTAAAAACAGCGTATACGCAGGTTGGTCCAAACACCGAAGTGTATGCATGCAGGTTTCTGGTTATTGAAGTAGCGTACATCTGTTGAGTTGTGTTCTAGTTGCTTCTATTTGTTGCTGTAGTGTTTTGGGTTCAGAATTTGGTGTGTGGTTACTATTACTGTGTTCTGGGTACAGCTATCAGAGAAGTGTCTACTTGATTCAGTTCTAATTGGTGAAAAGGAGATTGTTTGATACAGAAATTCTTGATGTTTTATTGATGTTCATGGATCCAGTCTAAAAATTTATGAAACTTGGTCCTTGGAATAAAGAGAAGGGTGTTGCTTTCTATAGGCCAGCACCTCCGTACTAGTATCTTGGCTAGTGCAAGACCTAAGGGGGTTGTAGCTCCCTTCTAGGAGAAGCTAGAGAACGAGAGAGGGTTGTAGCTCTCTGTAGGTTGCAGCCTGCGTACTCGTAAAGGACTGCACCAGTACATAATCATTGTAAAAAGAAGTTTCTAATTAAAAAAAAGATAGAGACGAATTACAGCAGGTGGTTTTCACCCACATTGGGTTTCCACCTTATATCTTGTGTTCTTGTATGTGATTGTCTTTTGCTCTGTTTCACCGTTTCCGGTTACTGTTTATTTGATTCTAATACACAGATTAATAATCAACATCTGTAAGATAAATTAAATTATAAGTTTGCATAGTATACGTGGGTTTCCTTATACGTAGTTGCGTATATACGCGGTTTTCACTAACTGAAGTAGTGTATATGATCTGGATTTGAAAAATGAAATAATTGACTTGATAATACTGATTCACCCCCCCCCCCAAGTATTATTTCCAACATTGCTAGCATATTTTTCTTTCCAAATACGAGCCCACTGAGCCTTTGGATCTTTTACCCAACACCACCATAATTTTGCCCCTAAAACTTTTCTTAGCACTTATGGATCATCCAGTCCAAGACCTCCGTGGCTTTTAGGTTTTCAAATATTATCCCAGACTACCAAGGCCAATTTCTTTCTCTCCTCCCCCTTACCCCAAAGAAGGTCTCTTTGAATGGTTCTAAGTTGTTGTAAAACTCCTTTTGGAGCTAGAAGGGCTGAAAGCATGAAGACGGGGATTGATTTAAGTACAACGTTTGTAAGCACCATCTGACCTGCCAAGTTTAAAGATCTAATAGTCCATTTTCGGGTTTTATCCTGCATCTTGTTAATCACCAACTCCCAAATGCTCTTGTGCAAAGATTTATCAGTTAGAGGAACTCCCAAGTATTTGGAAGGAAGGATATCCCTTTGAAAGCCCATAATTCTAGAGATATTCCTCTAAATAGCAATATTAGTGTTAAAGAAGAAAATCTTAGATTTTGAGAGATTTATCTCCATACTTGAAGCCATGGAAAAGTCACTCATGATTTGTTTATAAGATAGTGCTTCTTTGACTATGGGGATGCCCTGAAGCATGGTGTCATAAAAAAATTGTTGATGGGTCAAAGCCTATCCAGTCTAAGAGAGTTGGAGACCCTTGATGTTACCCACGTCTTTAGCACGCTTGATAGATCGACCAAGTCCTTCCATTATGAGGATAAAGAGAAAGGGGGGGAGCAGATCTCCCTGCCTAAGGCCTCTTGAAGGAGTAAAAGTCTTGGATGGAGAACCATTAACTAGAATTGAGAAGATATAAGAAGTTACCAGGGCCATAACCCATCTTACCTAGTTTGGTCAAATGCAAAGGCTAGAAGGACATTCCTGATATAGGTCCAATTCAACTTATCATAATCTTTGGATAGGTCCAATTGCATAATCATTCCCACCTTCCTATTCCTTAACAATGAATGAACCACCTCATGCGCTTGAATGATGTTATTTAGAATTTGTCTACCTTCCACATATCCTGATTGCTCCACAGAGACTAGAGTAGGAAGAAGGGTTTTGAGTCTATTGGCAATAAATTTGGATATTATCTTGTACACCACATTGCACAAAGCTATGGGTATAAATCTATCTGGTGTCTGAGCCATGTCTTATTTGGGGATCAAAGAGATGAAGGATGTATTAAGAACCTTCAAAATGGTTCTATTCATCCTGGAGTCCTCCACGACATTCAAAATATCTTGCTTGACAATGTTCCAGTAATCTTTAAAGAAATCCACATTGAAACCATCAGGGCCTGGCACTTTACCATTCTACATTTCTTTTATGACCTCACTAACCTCCTCTTCAGTCACTGGCTTATTGAGATTGAAAGTATCCTGTCTTGTTACTAGCTTAGGTATGTACCTTGTTAATTCCCTGATAAAATGAGCTCTGTCTAAAATGGTGTCCTCTGCGATACTTCGAAAGTGTTGAACCAACATAGCTTCTATATCTTCATGGGTATTGAGTAGTTGACCTCTAGCGTCCTTGATCAATGAGATCCTGTTATGAGATCTGCTTGCCATGGTGGATCTATGGAAAAACCTAGTGTTTCGCTCCCCTTCTTTTAGCCATTGAACTCTTGATTTTTGTCTCCAAAATATCTCCTTCTGTTAACATAAGTTCTCCCAGCCTTGATGATGCTTGGTGACTTGATAATTTCTGACTCTATCCAAGCCATCTGTGATAAGGGCTTGATTGAGTTCCTACATTTTACCTTCAACAACTTTTTTCACTTCAAAAATATTACCAAATTCATTCTTGTTCCAATCTTTGAGTCTGAGCTTGATGTGTTTTAGTCTTTTGTGTAGCAGAAACATTCTTGTACCCTGAATATGCAGATCTTCTATCCACCATTTTGCAATGTTGTTGATAAAATCTGGGTGGGTGAGCCATATATTCTCAAATCTAAAAGGTCTGTTCTTGGGGGTGCCAATGCCCTGAACCTCAAGTTGTACAGGCCAATGACCTGAGCCTCCAAAGCGGAGAATTCTCATTGTCATTTCCTTATCTGTGAGCATAAGGTCCTCTGATATTATGAATCTATATAACTTTGAGGCTACTTGAGACTCTCCTCCTCTCTTATTGTTCCATGTAAAGAGGCCATTACTCATATCGCTGTCAACTAGCTTCATATTTTCTATAAAAGTTTGAAATTCTATAGAGTCTTTGCTTAAAGTTTTGGTTCCACCTTTTTTCTCCGATAGTGGTTTGATCATGTTGAAGTCCCCACCCATGATCCATGGTACTCCTACATGTCTATCTCTTAGTTCCACAAGAGAATCTAGAAGCCTGAGTTTATCATTCGGTCTTTGGGGGCCATAAACATTTGTAATCAAATAAGTCTCCCTATCTCCCATAGGCTGAATAACCATTGATAGATAATTCCTAGATGCCTCAGCATCTATTATGCTAATCTTTTGGGGGTTCCAAAGAGTAAGTATACCTCCTATTATTTTATCTGCTCTGACTTCTAGAAACTCATATTTATTGAGCCATTTACAGTATATTTATTTTACTTTTTGAATGGAACATTTAGTTTCCTGGATAAAGATCATATCTGAAGCTTCTTGTTTCATTCTATTGCTAAGTATTCTTTGTTTTCTTTTACTTCCTAGACCTCTGATATTCCACGATGTGAACTTCATTATGAAACATTTGTAAAAGAGTAGCTAGTTAGATCTTTCATCTTACCTGAATCTATCATTAGCTTTTGACATTCCATCAATAACTCATTCTTCTTTTTTCTGCCTCTTTTCCTTCCTGGATTTCTAGGAGCTAATATTGGTGTGTTTTTCATAGTTTTCACACCTTCATTGCCTTGCCTATCATTGTTTCTTTTCCTTTCTAGACCTTTAGCCTAAGTTTTCCATAGAAACAGTTGTTGTACTCTGTTAAGCTCTTCTTGAGGTAGTGAGTCTACCCCTCCCATGGTCCCCTATTTCAAGAACCCTTCCAAATCTAGGTGTTCTCTATCAAGAATATCCTGCAGTTCATGATCCTCCATTTCCATCTTAGTCTGGGTCATTTCTTGGCCCATTTCCAATTCTCCATTGCTCAGCATAGTCTCTTTCTATTTATTAATATCATTTGTTCGTCCACTATTTTCTTTTTTCTCCTTCTCCCCTAGGCTGCCTTCCAGTACCTGATCTACCTTTGTTGTCTCTTCCTCTTCTTCTAGTACTTGGAACCTATTCAAACTGGGTTGTTGCCCTTCTGTTTGATGTTTCTTTGGCCCCCTTTTGCCCCCTTTTCCTTTATATCCCACTTTGTGAAAGTTTTTAGTGTCTTTCACTTTGGTGGCTTTCCTTTTGTTCTCTATTTTACTAAGAGGGTAGTCTCTAAATAGGTGCCCACACTCATGGCCCTTGGGACATCTGAAAGGAATATGTTCATAATCTACTATTTGCACCCATTATTCATCAAAAAATTCCAAGATGACCTCATCTGGTAGAGCTCCAGAGAGATCCATCTCCACACATATTCATGCAAAGGAAGTATATTTTCCCCTTTTAGTGGCCTTAGATGCTTTGACAAAACGCCCTAATTTGTTTCCTATGGAAGATAAAGATTCATTTCGCTAGTAATCTAGAGGTAGGGAATAGAGTCTTACGCAGACTGGTACCAAAGTGAAAGTCTCTCACTCTGGGACAAAATTCATCATCCAAGGCCACATGTAGAGGCCTGCAGCTACACAGAAGTACGACCCCCCTTCAAACACCCTGCCTTTGTCCTCAATATTTGTAAAGACCACAGTGAAGAAACCCTTTGACCTAAGATGTAGGTCTATGCCTCCTTTCAGTTTCTAGTGGTATTTAATCAACGCTTGTAGTACCTTTTCTATGGGCCATAATCCCATGAATTTACAAATGATAGCATAGGTCCGCATGTGGTCCCTGTGCACCTGCAGAGCAGGATCATTTAAAACTACTGTGGGTGTGACCAGAGCCTTAGGTTTACATGGCCCCTTTTATGTTTTGTTTTCTGCTTCTTGTTTCTTGTCTTCTTCCTCATTTTCTTTTGTTCTATTGTCCTCCCTTGTTTTGGTCAAATCTTATTCCTCTTCAATGTTCCTTTGCCGTTCTCTTGAAGGACCTCTGGCAGTGTCTATCGGTTTCTTACCTCGGTTGGCTATGGCCTGACTATAGGAGGGAGTGGAGCTCCCCCCTTTGTGCCCCTCCTTGGAGTTCAATGCTTGCACAAGCTTGAAACCCTAGCTCTTTGTAACCTACAATATCCTCAGTCCCTCTTCTCCCTATATCATTTATCTAGTATGGATGGCACTTATAAAAAACCATGTTGGAGATGTTAAACTCCAAGCCCTTGTTTCTTCTTCTTAGAACCAGGTCAAATGGCAGAAGGCTTGTAATAATTTTGAACAAAATCAAAGGAACAATGAATTATTGATCAGGAAAAAACATGAAAAAGAATTTCATACATTCTATAAGCATAATAGGTTTTCCAAGAAATCAAATGTTCCTTCCACACTCAGAGTTATTCATTTGAAATTTCTAGTTGTACGAATTGAATATATGAGTGATATCTCTGAGGATGTAATAAGAGGATCCAAGCTAAGATGGCTAAACTCTTCTTGGAAAACTAAGAAGAAGGAACCTTTCAGTCTTCACAATTTTCAATAGGCCCTCTCAAGGATTAACTCTTACACTGCGATTGTAATGGAAATAGGTGTTAATTGGATGGGTCGAAAATATCACCATCCCATTATATTGTGTGCATTTTCATTTTATTAGTTTGACTATGAGATTTCTCCATATAGTGAGTTGTTGGATTTTAAATGGATAAAAGTTAGGGTGGGATTTGTTGGGACAAGGTCCCCTGGGGTCAATTTCATAACAAATTTTTTATTATTGTAAAGTCTCTGCATTTTGAGGAGTGGAGCATGAAGGCCGTTAGGAGTCAAAGGGGCTTTAGGAATATCAAAGCCCCTTAGTTTGTTAGAAGTTAAGTTGTTTTATTACCATCCCATATAAAAGAGTCATAGAAGGTCATAGAGAAGACAGTGAAGATAACGAAGAACACATATAGGCAATGTTTGGGTTTGTATTTCCTACTTTGTACTTAAGCAAAGGGGCACACTCCTTTAGCTGTGTGCACAGAGACCTTGGTAAGTCTGCAGCTAAGTGAACAGGCCACTGCAGCTATGTGCACATGGTAGAAAGAGCCTGTAATAGAAGATAGGAACATAATAAAGATTGTTTTGGAGAAATATCTGTGTATTTTTGTGTTAATATTTACTTATGTATTTATTGTGTATTCACTATGTTTACTCTATTTATTATAACAAACACTTAATAGATGCATGAAAGTGGTAGATCTAATAAGTTACATGATGTTATGAATGTTTAGAACTATTAGTGTAGAGTTATAATCTGATATTTTTAAGTTACTATAATTTCTGAGTTTCAAGGGTTACCGTTTTTGAAGGTCAGAGTAAATCCCTACAAATAACAGAAACACATCACATAGACCTGTGGAAATCTGGTTCTACCATCCCCCAATACTTCCTTGGGTGAGACTGTAGCCTATGCTATGCGAGTGGTTTCTGAAAGGGTTGGTAGTATAGGGTTTTGTTGGTTAGAGTGGCTAACTCTAAACCTAGGTCTAAGCCCCCTCAAGCCAACAAATGGTTCTGTTGCAAAAATCTGATGGAGGTCCTGTTAGCTCTGTTGCATGTTGCTAATTTTTGGGGAGCAGAAGTAAGCTCGGTCCTTAGTTTTCTACTCAAAAAGCGTCTGCACCGATTGTCCTCACCTTTCTCCATTCCCTTGTCCATTCCCCTTTTACCTCCTTTTCTTATGCTCCTATTTAAAATCACATAAAGCGCTTTTCTTTAAGCCCCGAGTGCTAAGCTTAAAATGCCATGGCACCATATCCACATGACCCCGCGCCTCAATAACCCTTTAGTGCCTTTTAATCTTAGCCGTTGATCCCTTGACACCATGATCCAACGACCCTCCTGTCACATCAACCGAACCAACCTGTGCAATTAAATCCCCATTGTCCGATCATCCCCGCCGCGATCTGACAGTGTCCACTCTTCTCGCGCCCGCAAACTAACCGCATGATAAACCACGATCAAAAGTGGTTTTCGTTTGTCCCCACCACCACGCATCATAGTTCTAATGGAATCGCTCAGCCGCGTACGATTACCACCCGACCCTCGATAGCAGTGCGATAAATACCACTTACCACCCATCCTTTGTCCCCGCTCGTTATCTCCCATGCATCTCTTATGCCTGATGACCGTTGCATCTGTTAGCTCTACTATGTTCTTCAGCAGTTGATGGATCAAGTTTAGGTGTTGAGCAGTGTTGGTTTGGTTGAAAAGGCTGGCAGTAGCTTTTATTGCTTTCTCCTTCATTTTCCCTCTTCACCTTATAGCTCCCACATCCCCATGTCCTCTTTCCCCTTGAGTCCTCCTTATTCTTCTTTAAACCCCTTTTATCCCTGTTTTTCTCCCATAACCCCTCATAAACCCTTTTTAGGGCTCTTGGGCTTCATTTATGTTTAAAAACTTTATAAACCCCCATATTAACCTAATTTTTCGTTTTAGTCCCCGGTCGCTAAAGTCACAACACATATACCAGTGCACTTTTTCCATATCATAAAACTCTGGGCCTGCAGCTTTTCCTATCATGTCAACCCCGAACATGTGCGTTAAATCTGGGCCACCCGATCATTTCCCGCCGATCCAACGATTTTCGCTTTCCCCGCTCCCATAACCTGCACAATTGTTAGCCAGTGGGGAAAGTTGTTTCCCTGCTATCCCATCTGCCACATGTCGTATGTCTGTTGGATTGCTTGCCCTCGTATGTAAACCGCCCTCTGCTGAAAAGAGGTGTGGTGAAACCACCTGCTAGCAAAACTGTCGCCTCCCCGCCTGTTAACTTCCTCGCATTTTCTGCTCCCATCAACCATCGGATCTGCCTAATAGCAATTCGATGGCCATCGTTCATTTATCCTCATTTCTCCCCGATGGCCTTCATAATCCAATATGCGCCATTCATTTAAGTGATTCGACAGCTGATATTGTTCCGGTGTTATCTATGCCTCCTGTCAACAGATCTCGATCGCCCATGTAATCCATACAACGGCCAACGTTATTTCTTCGCTCTTGTTCATTTCCAATGTATTTTTTAGTGTTTGTGACCTGTTTTGCCCATGTGAAGAAGCAAGAGATGCTCCAGTTTCTAGTGCATGAATTCCTCAGCTACCACAGTTAAGTAACAGCACAGTCAAGGACGAGAAAGTGCTGCCTCGAGCAGTTGGATTCATTCAACATTTATGGACATTTATTCATGAAAAATTCCACCTATTCAAGGAGTACAACAAAGTACCTGAGAATGTCAAATTTGTTAATTAAAACAGTCAGAATGTATCAAAAGCCCATAATCGTTTGTAAATGCTGTTGGTGGTTAGTTATGACCCCTCCACGCATGGGGAGAAGAGAAATTTTGTGAGAAACTCCATATATACTGAAAAGAAAGATGTAATCAAGTTGATGGATGTAATTCTGTTGTAAGCTTCAACTTCTAGAGACTGTAGCTAATGTCAGACCTGCAGCTTCTGGTCTTCATTTTCAGCTAATACAAGCTTCTTTTACTGTCAATTGCTCATCTTTTCACTTCTTCTATGTTCCAAGTTGTGTCTGTCATGCATTTTTCATTTGTTCTTGATGTCTAGCATTAGAGGGGCTGTCATCCCACCTCTTTGTTAATATCTAGCTAGTATTATTGAATGTGTATGCAAGTTTCTGTTGTTTTAGTGCCAGAGAGCTGTCATCCTGTTTGTGAATTAGGTAACAAATTTATAGACCTTTTAACTGGCTGCAGCTGGCCATCACAGGGTCCTATGCATCTGCTGGTGTGGTCTTCTCCATCATCACTTATTCCTCAGACTGTGAGTAATTGGTGGTTAAAATTCTTGTAGTCTAGGGGTGTTCACCCATGTCTAGGGTTAAGCATAGTAGGAGTGGTTATCTGGCTTGAATATGTAGCATTTGTTTCATTCATCCACCATTTATCCAACATTTTTGTTGATTTTGTAATGTTCCTGAGCATCTCTGATATACAACCTAGGAGAGTTTCTTGGGGTAATAACTTTAATAGGCGTTGTTGTTGGGGAGAGGAGAATTGAAGCTCAGCTTCTCTGGGAGAATGACACAGCTTCAAGCTTTGATGACAGACAAGGTTTGAACACAGTTTCTGGTTGTAATCATCTGTCTAGCAACTCCATTGGAGGAATACCATCTTTTGGCCACTCCACATTGAATTTCTGGCTTAGTTTATGAGACACACTCGAAGAAATTCTCAGAAACCTCTAGCTGAACCAGTACCTAAGCCCGAGAAGATTGTCAAGTCGAAGAAAGCTTCACAGAAAGGGGAATCAGGATCAGGTAAGCCTAAGCAGTCTTATTCATCTCTGAAAGATAAAGTTATTGCTGAAGATTTATAATTTTAAGATTTAAGAATTAGCACTGTCAATAAGGAAAAACCTTCAGAGATTAGTGTAGCCCCTTATTTAGTTAGTTCCCCTTTGAATCTCAATCCAAAGAAAGCTTCCCATTCAGTCCAAAACATCCCTTTATCTCTTCCATTCATCACCTTACTCCTTACCACTCAATCTGCTAGTATTCTTCCAAATATTTCAATCATGGCAGGACAACAAGCACCTACGAGGATAGAAAGAATTGTAGTTGCTAGATTGTTATAGACATTTTAGGGAACTGCAGCCCCAATCCTACATGTCCATAAACCAAGGGCTCCTAAGTCCCTAAAATTATTGCTTCACACCCTAAAAGGACAAGGTTAGCTGATTACATCATCTCCCAGAAGCTTTCCACAAAAAACTACTCAGAACTGGTCAAAGCTGGACCATACAGAATGCCGAGTGCAGAGCGTGCGATGCATCTCACCTGCCCAGTGTAAAGGGTGTGATGCATACTAGAAAGCCCTTCTGTAGGGTGCAATGGGCGAGAGTAGACAAATGGCAGAGACAGTTTGCAAGGTGGATCGTCATGGAATCTTCTAGAAACTTCTCCTATGACACTTGCCTCTCTGAATTCGCCCAGGGATGAGTAAGAGATCATCAATCTCCAAGTGGAATCAAGAACTATTAGAGAGAGGACACTTATTAAAATCCCATAAAATGACTCACCCCCCTACAATCATCTATATATGGATCCCTCATCCCAGAGATCCAGAGGCTGGAATTTTGTATCTTGTAAGGAAGTGTTGTTGGTTTCTTGGTGGAACATCATAGTGTTGGGTGATCTAAGCCTTTCATGAGGTGAAGAAGGGCTTTCATGCTGAGAGGATGACGCTGGGTCAGAAATATTGGTTTTAATCCTCTTTGTTATTCTTGATGCTAATAAAGCTATTCAAGTTTTCCTCCACATTCTTGTATGTTTGATGATATATGCATTTGTGTGGTCAATATATACCTAGTCCTATATTGTTTGTGATTGTAGATCTCCGTTCTTCGATAGTATTATGCTGCTTCGATTCCACAGGTGCTCTTTGAAGCCGGATAGACAAAGGCAAAGCAGCAAGGATCTGCCAAAAGGGAGAGGAACCAAACAAGGAACTAAGCGCAAGACTGAGGTTGGTGTCCTTTGTTCCCCTCTTATCTACTTCTCATAAAGGAAAGCAAAAGTAGTTTTAGTTTGTTTCTTTCTAAGATAGCTACCAGTCTTAGTGGGACTAGCAGCACTGAATGGACACTAGATTTCCTGATAACAAAATGTGACTCCACTAGGGAGTGAATAGATTGTTTGCTTGTTTATATTTTTTTGTTTTATAAACTTACAGACGGAGCTTGAAGTCAACCTAGCTAGCCTTCGAACTGCATTTTCTATGCAAGTGCAAAGTAGATCAATGCTACTTCAGTCTATCTCCAGGTTTTGTTTATGAACTGAACAATCAATTTGCAAGCCTTCTAATTGCCCTAGTGGTGGCTCTAGTAACCTCATTAGATCAACCCCTGTGATTTATATTTACTGAACATCACTTGCTCAGCCAAAATCCCTGAACTGAGCTGCAAACTATGACCTGGAACCTAGTTAAAGTCTCATCCCTAGACCATTGCACCTTCTCCTCTTGGGAATCTAGATGCATCGCACCTCCCATGTGCAGTAGGTGTGCTGCATCGCACCTTCCCTGTGTTGCAAGTGCACTGATCAGAAAAGACCTCTTCTGCTCTCAGATTTTGGTTTCTATGTTCACTCTGTTTAGCTTTATTCAGGAGTTTTTCTATCTATGATCAGTATACCATTGTGGAAACTCTCTTCCTTTCCATCATTCCACCTCCATTGTTCAAAGAATAGTGAAGGTTTTTTTATGTATTGTGTGCCATTTCCAGTTCTCTTTTACAAAGAAGTAGCGTAATCAAACTGTCGTCTTTTGATTTGAAAGTGTCGCAAGTGTCATTTTCAGTCAAAGAAAAGAATTCTATTGTTCTTGATGGTCTATTATACAGTTACTCTTGTATTTGATTTGAATTAGTAGTTTTTCAAGTGTCAAAAGTAGTTTTTCGTTTTTGAAGAGAAATTTGTTAGTACTGTCACTTTGAAAAGATAATTCAGATTTGTACTTGTTAGGTTCCTATACCAATAGGTTTCATTTTTCATGATTGATAGTGGAAGTGCCAAATATGTTCATCTTTTCATGCTGCAAAGGTTCCATATTTTGTAAAAGAATTAGAGAGTTAAAAAATGTAAAGAGTGTATGCCCTAAAAGAAAAATCAAAGGGCAAGAAAAATCAATTGGTCAGAAAAAATCTTAAAAATGAACCCCAAAGAAGGACCAAGAAAGTGGCTAGTCCAAATGCCACTACTAGCTTGATGGGTGGCCCAACAGTTCAATCTGGACCATGCCATGGTTTAAATTGCTTATTCTAGACTAGAGAATGAATATCTGTCCAAACAATTCAAGCTTGGCAGATCAGTAGCTAGGTAGAGAACTTAAGGAGCCCAACTGCTTAACCTGGGCCCTTGGAAGAGATAAAGGTAGATTTATATAGGAGGACAATCAAAATAAAAAGGGTTAATCAGGGTTTGCAATTCTAAGTGCACCCATTCAAAAGGAAGAAAAATGTTAGGTGTAGTAGGCTGGGTAGGTAGTTTGAGGTTGCAAAAAGCAAGGTTTTGATCGCCTGATGTATTGTCAATTATAGCTTGTCTCATCAATGAAAGAAATGCCAAAGCAGTTGTTTGATGGCAGAATGATGGAAGCATGTCTAACTCCCTTTCACCCCCCCCCCAAAAAAAGTTTCTCACTAACACCCCCTTGAGGACTTTGGGGTCTGCCCAACCAGTCCTACTTGCACTGCATTCTTGAGAAAATCAAATCAAGTTTTGGCTTTTCTCAATGAAAATAAGCCACATTTATTGTTTAAAATCATTTCTCCATATCCCATTCAAATCTCATGTCTAAGTTTCAGATCATAAACTTGGCATCATTCCCCTTAAATTTCCATTTCGCAAAATCATATTAACTTCTAATCCTATTGTATAGCTCCCTAAGTAAATCTTCCCATCCCTATTGTTACGAAAAACTATATAAAATCCCAAAAATGTATTAAATATCCCACCCTATGGCATTATAGCCATATAAATATAGTTTAGGGGAATAATAGTCCATCCGGGACTACTATTAACCCTTCCGCGTCCTAACCCAGAGTTAATTTAACCTCTGGTTAAATTAATAACCACTCCCCTTTACCCTTAAACCTTACTATTCTACCCTTTTTGTGCTCTTTGTTAATATTGGGTGTTCAAATGTTTATTTAAACATTAAACACTTCTGGCGCAAATAACCCGCAAAACCCACAAACCCAAAGTTTTGAACCCCCGCCATATAAACAAATGATATAATATTCAGTGGGCCCCGTACATTATCGTACCCGCAGCTCACAGTTCCGTCCACCGTTGGATCGGGCCCTCCCCATCCGACGGCTCTCACCGATTTCGGAGCCGCCCCGACGATCGACGGTTAGCCTCCGATAGCCTAGCGGTTTCTCCGCCATACAAAAGACAGGTGTCCCATTTTGATTGTATCAGAGCCCCTCTGACAAATACCACCCCCGTACAGAAGGCGGTCTGATAAAACCACAAACCACCTTCTGTCTCTCCGCCCCCGACGTCAGTGCCACGTCGCCTCTTACGTCACTCTTGCGTCGACCCATTGTCGCCCCGTGTCATTGCCACCACATCTGCCTCCGTCCCTACCTCGCCACCATGTCCTGTGCCACGTCGTCGGCCCAGTCAACTACCACGTCACCTTGCCATACCCGGGACCCACCGATGACGTCATGCTGACATCAAATCAAAAAAGCGCCAAAATGCCGCAAAAGCCCAAATTTGTGTTAAAAGTGGCAAAAAACATCGTTTCCGCTTGTTTTTTATGCAAGCAAACGTTGCAAGCTTTTGCATGACACTCACGTCCACTGCACATTCGACGTGCCTAACAGTCACCAAGACCTGCTCGACCTACAACCCGACCTGTTCGGCCTCCGCTCGCAGCCATTCACCACAGCATTTCTCCAAGTGAACAGGTATTTACCCGAAAAGCACCAGTAACACTATTTTTCATGATTTCTTTGCAAAATTAGCCAAATACACCTAAAAATCCACATTGAAACATGTTGGCATCTGCAACCTTTTCCTCTCTGCCCCACATAACTTCATTTGCGGCCAAAACCTAGCATCTCTACACACCTGATAAAATTGCCATCAACAGCTCGAATCACATTTCCAATTTTCCCGCCGAACTACTAAGGACAGTTTGCTAAAGCCCTCTATTTTTCTCCCTTTCCAGTGTACTAATTGCAGAGCCTTGCACAGTCTTCATTTCATTGAGTTCTACTCCTCAAAAACATCTCTGCACAGAACTTGAAACTGTGAGTTCCTTGCTCACCAAGTCATCATCAGAGCTCTGTCCCTTGCTGAAATACAGGCCTAATCCAACTGTAATCATAGTCAAAACATGGAGGCCCCAGTTGCCCTCAATATTGCACCACTAAATGCACCACAGAGGAACTTGGAATGGCAGCCCCTTGCTGACAGGGACTATCAAATGAAAGAGACAGTGGAACTGACTCACAAGTATCACATTGAAACCTTTTGTGAGTTAAGGAAAAGATACAGAACCAATGCTGATATCCTTGGTATCTGGGAGTCCAATTTGCCAATTTATTACCTCCCACAAGTAAATGTATTCCCTGACCTTATCCACCAGTGCTGTGAGAATTATGAGCCCACTCAAAGAGCAGTTTTGGCTCCTTCTGGTAATGTTTTGTTTCACATCACCCCTCAAGCCATAAACAAGATGCTGAACTTTGAGCCAACAAAGCCTCTGGTTCCTCTCTCCATGAAACTTCTGCTTGACCAAGGTGCCAAGCTGCCCAGCTCAGAGATCACAAGAATTGCCCAGTTGTTCATGCAACCAGATTGTCAATTCCAGTAGCCTCCTCCTTATCTGCGTGTATGTTTTAATGAAACAGGGAGAATGCTAGTAGACATCATATCCTGCATCCCGGGATTCAATACCAGTGAGTATATTAATGAAATAGTTTTGGTAATGTTGTCCATGTTTACTCTAGGACAGCCCCCTGTTGTCCAGTATGATTATGCCACCTTCATTGCTGATAAGATTCATGAGCAATTCATGAACCTGGAGAGAGAAAGGGTGTTCAAACATACCTCCTATATATATCACTTGTTGCTGTACTATCAGCCTGATAGTTTCCCAGTCTGCCTCAGAAAATTGGATGCTAAGGGGGAGCGAAGGTCTGTAATATTTTGGTCATCAGTCTACCACCATGTTTATTACTCTCCATATACCTACTGTGAGTTTATTGACCTATTTATATACCCAGCTTCCTCCTTACTAGTGAGCACTCCTCTTCCTAGACTCACCGATGAGATGCAAAAGATCCTGCAACTTTCCAAAAGCTACAACATTGGTGACTGGTATTTTTACCAAGACCACACAGTAATCAGGATTTATGGCTATGAATTGGCCCCTTACAGACTGCCCAAATATGTCCCCATGAGACTATTTGCCTTGGAATACTTCCGGCAATTCGGTAATGCTGATATGACTCATTTCTATGGCAAAAGAAAAAAGGCACAACTCAAAATTAAGCATCAATTGGGCCCATTTATTTTCAATAAGAGAGAAGAAGCTTGGGTGGAGGCAGACACAATGTTGAAAAATTTTCTGTTATTAAAAACAAGCTTTTATTGGGCACCATATGACCCCAATCACTTTATAAGCCTTAGAAGAATCAAATACAGGCTTGCAGCATATGAGCACTGCAGTATCCCTCAAATTGAACAATTTGCTAATCAATAAGAATGGGTAAAGGGCACTCTAGTTGAAGAATTTTCTAAGGAAGAAATAGTAGAAAAAGCAATGAAGAACCTGGAAAAATCTGTTGACTTAGAATATTTTGGGTAGGTCTTTTTACAGCTCCGCGGCACCTTGGAGAAGGCACTTCATCTGCCACGGCCCCCCAGCAAACTGCCCAAGTAAGTGCCCCACCAGCAGTAACAGATAAAGGCAAAGAAGTGAAACATTCAGAAGAACAAGTGCACAATTTGAGATAGCAAGAAACAATGGCAGATCGACCTGCTTCTACTGATGAACAAAGCCAAGGGTAAGACCCTTCTACTCAAGAAAAGGTGACAGAAATCCCAGTATTGTAGACACCTCTTAATGAAGAGAGGGCAAAGAAGAGGGACAGACAGGAAGATACCCCTCCAAGGACATCCACACAGTAGCAAGGAGAAAAGAGACAAAGGTTAAATCCTTTTTCAGAGGAAGAAATGCCAGAGGGGCCCACAGAGTAGCAAATTCCCCCAGGCGTGGAGACATCGGCCAGCTCTTTTCAGCAGGAGCAAGACAGACAGCAGGGAGTGGAAGTAACATCCACAAGGCAACAGGGCAGACAACCCTCTGATATTAAAAAAGCATTTACTGATATCAAGGCTAGGAATGAACCAGTGAGACTACAGCTGTACAACCAGCTAATAAGGATGGCCCCTACCAATCAGCAAAGGCTAATGGTGGCCTATGACATCCAGGAAGGAAGAATGACCCTCGGTCACTTCAGACCTACAACTCAGCAACCCCAATCAGGTGCTGATTACATTAGAACCAATCTGGAATTGTTTGCCAAGGATATCCATCCGATGGACCAGATTGAATTGCACAAGCAGACTAGGGAGATGGTATATTCTACTCTAGCAGATAAGACATTGTTATCCCACATATTGCAAAACTCTTTGCACAACACTACTACCCAACTTGAGTTGGAGAAAGCTTCGTCACAGGCCAAGGACAATAGATTCAAGTCCTTGGAGGAGATTATCATAGAGCTGGGACATGATCCCTCTGATCCCAAGGGTGTACAAGCTTTGATAAAAAAGAAGGATGAAGACATAGCTGCACTAAGAAGACAAATCAGGTTGTCACCCACATTGCATCCTCAAGCTACAGAGGTGGCACAACAAAAAGAGGAGCAGGATGTGGTAGCTTTGCTTACAATCTTACATGAAAGGTTGGTAGAGACAGAGAATGCCTTGGAGGCATCATTACAGGGAAGACAGGGAGAGTTGGCCCCTCGACCAATTCAAACATCTCAGATTCTTACAGCTGCTCCTCCCACAACCACCGCAACAGTCCCTCCCACTGTTACAACATCACAAGCAGGCGGTTCAAGCTCAGCACCAATTTCAGCCACTACTTCAACACCTACAGAGCAAGGAACCAGCTTGAAAATGGACAATATGATGAAGGAAATAGAAGCTCTGGAATTACAAATGGCAGAATTCAAAGAAGCCAAGGAAAAGCTGGCCACAATTGAGGGAAAATATGACAAATCAAAGCAGGATGTAGTTGAGAATACAAGAGAAGTCAAAGCCTTGGAAAAAAGAATAAAGGAGCTGGAGAAAGAGCTTACCTTCGATAAAACTCTAGCAGATATCAAGAAAATTTTGTGGGCCAAAATTGGCCAATCCATTACAGACCAATGGCAATCCATTGAAACCATTCATGAGCAAATGGATTTGATAAACTTGGCTCAGTTTTAAAATCAAAAAGCCAGAGCATCTTTGGGAAATATGCCCGAGCAAGCAAATAGAATGGTCCAATTTTTGAATACTCGCACCAAAGGGCAGCTGGTAGCATTAGGAATCAGGAACAGGACTGAAACTATCTTGCAAATAAAACGGGTGTTAACCCTTAGGAATTTTGTGCATACATTGGACAAAAAATACCAAGAAATGCAAACAGAGGCGGATGAATTCAAGACAAAGATCATGGCATTACATAGCAGAGGGCTACCAAGTTTATTAACTAGTGCTGGAAGACTGCTGTCACATGAGCTTTATGCCAACAGAGTGAACAATTTTGCGGCTAATCAAATCACAGCTTCCTCAAGCGCATCAGAATAGAAGGGGCCTCCATCAGGATAGAGTGTCTTTGATAAATTGGAAAATCTATTCAACATTGCACATGAGATAAACCACTTGTTCGAATTCCATCCCCCTTTCCATAGATACACAGAAGCTGAAGAAACACTGATAAAGATACAAAGGCATCAGCTACCTATAGAGGATTGGTGGAACGGGATGATAGAGACATTGCTCAGCTAATTTTGTTTATTAATTCTTTTTTGATCAAGCTACAGTTCATCATATACAGATGGCGCGATACACCTGTCAAAGGTAAATGTGCATAAAGCAGAATTGAAATGATAACTACAACTCATCAAAATGCTAAGAAGCCGAGCACACAGGATGAAGACCCAGACAACAACAGGCAACATACTAGCATCAGGGCAACACACGCGGAATAAATGTGCAGCAGGCAGCCGACTCATTCAGCCCAGAAAGTCAAAGTTTTCTGAAAAATAAGATAGCTAGCAAGCCAATATTAATTGCAGTGTTTAATTCTGCATTTACTCCCTCGCAAGAGTTGGTGATGTAATTTATTTCTTGAAGAGTCATCACCTAGATATTTTGTATCTTGTTTTTGTATATATACCTCCCCATAGAACGTATTTGGGGTTGGTTGGTTGATAACCCTCATTCTAGACTTGCGCTGTATATTTTGAGAGCTCTATAATCAAATACTGTTGGAATGCTTTGGATGAAGAACTGTCTGTTGTGTTATTTAATGGCCAAAGAGTGACTGTGGAATTCCTATGCTACTACATGGCTCAATAAGTGTTTTCTTACCTCTGTTTACAGTTTATATATGTTTACGCCACCATTGTGTTACCATCTAAATAGCAAGAAAGAAGAATATCTTAGGCTTTGCTTGACTGCACTCTATGCTCAGTTCTTGTTATTTCTATATGTTTTCTTCAGAAACGGTTATGAATATGCATACTTAAATGATTATGTTTACCCAGTTTCTTTCACATATGACTGTTATTTAGGAATTCTTGACTGCTCCTAGACAGACTTTCATTCACCTTCCCTCTCTGTTAGCTAATGAAAGATTCTTAGTTGCCTTTCATCTCTGACCTTCATTCCATCTTTATTCCAGCTTGATATTGTTCTATGTGTAGCTACCCTGCTCTATATTCCTCTTGTGACCAAGAAAACGCAACAGCAAGCCCTAATCCATGACTCCATGCCCAATGGTTTGAACTTCTCACTCTATGCATCCCAACTATGCTTGAAAACATCATCCTTCCCACCAAAATCAAAACAAAACCCATGTACACCATAACTAGCCTAAAATCAACCCAAAACAAAGCTAAATTTTAAAGAGATAGCCCTCTCTGACTGCAAGTAGGCTAGGACCTGCAGCCCAAAGATTGGTTTGTGGTTACCTCGGTCGTATCCCTTAAGGAGCCAAGGGACAACCTGAGTGTTAAGATCATTGGAGACTCCACTGGGGAAGAACAAATTTTTCAAATTGTTGTCTATTCCTTAAAACTACAGATGAAGTCTGAATGTCAGCTAGGAAGCCTTTGAAACTGTTCTTGCTTTTCATTTATAGGATTAAATCAAAGCTGCTTCAGTCAATCTTCATTCTAGTTTTAAGCTTTAAACAGCTGGTCCAAAAAAAAAAATTTGATTAGTTCCTTCCTAAAAACAGAAATTTCTCAGAAAATACCAAAAACAAATTCGGAAACTGGCTCCAAAGAAGAAAACTCGTTATACCAGGTCAAATCCGGACCTAGACCCTCCATCTGTCTTTGACAATCCCAACTTATTCCCAAAGATCCTTAGGAAGCAAGAGGAACAAGAGGATTTTGCTGATTCAAGCCCTGAAACAGTTTAGCAAAACTATATTCCAACCCCTGTTAAACCTTCAGTTCATCCTCACACTGTTCCTTCTTCTCCTTCTACCTCATCCACCTCTCAAAACACATTCTCCACACCTCCATCCACTGCACAAATTTCCATTGTTGTCCCTGCTGTCCCAGCTGTTCCATTCCTTCCTGTTGTCCCATTTATCCCTGTCAATATGGCAAATAGATATGCCCCTTTGCAGCTACCTGCAAATCCAGGGGCTATGCCTCAGGATTACCAAAGTAAGATCACTTATTTTGATGGTACTGGTACATATACTGCCTTACAGCATACCAAGAAAATGCAAGACTACTTTGAGAATTATGAGATAGATGATGATGATGTGAGAATGAAAATCTTCATTCAAAGTTTAACAGGTGAAGTAAGAACTTGTTTTAGAGCACTTGCTGCAAATTCCATAGTCAATCCAGATGCTCTTTACCAAACATTTCTCAACAGATGGGAAAAGAAAAAAGATTCACTTCACATTCTATCTAAGTATGACACCATAAAAAGTGGCCAACAAGAAACTGTCCTATATTATTGTGCAAGATTCAACAATGTTTATAGTGCCATCCCTTAAAACCTTAGACCTCCACCTGACTTAGCCTTAATCAAATTCCCTGATGGATTTGATTCTGACATGGCATATCAACTGAGGGGAAGAGCCTCGCCAACCTTAGAAGACATGCAAAACATAACTGTTAGTGTAGAGGCAAACCTTATTGCTAAAAGAAATCAGGCAAGAGCTGAGAGAAGAACTAATTTTAAAGAAGAACCTTCGGCGTTTGAACAAAAATTGGATGCAATCATCAAAGGTATGGACATACTTGGGGATAGGGTGGAAACCATTGAGAGAAAATCATCATGGGAAGGTCAACCAAGTGCTGCCAGAAACCCAAAATTTAGAAAGAATCAAAACCCAAATGTTGGAAGGCCTGGTCCCGACCAAAACATTAGACCTCCCTTTCAAGAAAACTATGCCAAGGCCTCAACATCTAGTGAACCAACTGAGGACCCTCACATCAACCTGATGGGTTCGGACAGTGAACACCAAGTTTTTTTAACACAAGAGGATCAAGAGGCCCATAATTGCAACCAATTTCAAACCAAATCAGGAGAGTCATTTGATTTTAGAGAAGGTTATGATGCAGCAGTTTATGAGGTACTTAAATAGTACAAATTGCGGAGCAGAACCATAGATGTTCCTGAAACTAGCAAACCAAAGGATGCTAAATAGCCAAAGAAAGAAAAAGTCAAAGCTGTTCTCCCATAATCCTCTGATAAAACAGACCTACACCCAAGAGAAGTCACTGTGGAGGATATATCAGATGTACAACCCTCTAAAAATCATCCATCCTCATCCCTCCCCTCAAAAGCAAGCTCAAACAACATTCCTGAAAATAAATTCAAAACAAATTCAACTCAAAATCATATCCATGATGAAGAAAAGATCACTAAAAATTCAGTTGAAAAGGAAAAATCTGTTGTCCATAATACAAAGACTCAGATAGAGAAACCCTTCAACTTGGAAACAGAAATAGGTAAGCTGAAGATAGTTGTTCCTCTTTCTGAATTGGCCAAACATGAAGTGTATAGATAGCAAATCAATAGGTCACTCCAAATATCAGACAATAGGGATGCTGTGAATGTTCTAGATGATCAACCTGAGTTACTGTTTGGTCCTGAGGTTAATGGAAAGACATCAAATGGAGGAGTTCCACCCTTTTATGTCAGCTTAAACATTCATGACAAGGTGTTACACAATGTAATGTTTGATTCTAGGGCCTCACATAACCTAATGCCCAAATCTGTGAGGAAAAACTAGACCTAGATATCACAAGATCGTACAAAGATGTGTTCTCATTTGATTCAAGCCAAGTCAGGTGTCTAGGCCTAATTAAAGATTTGTGTGTTTCTCTGGTCTCATACCCAACCAAAACAATTTTGATGAATGTGGTGGTAGCTGATATTCCACCCAAATATGGTATGCTTTTATCCAGATCATGGGGGGCCAAACTCCAAGGGTCCTTGCAACTAGACATGTCCTATGCCACTATTTCAGTCTTTGGGCAACCAAAGAGATTATACCGAGAAACACTAATGAAATACGTGGTGTGTAGTCAAGAAAAGCCCCAAAAATTCCCCATCTACTCAATACATCCTGATATGGACTCATTCATCTTATATAATGCTGATATGTGTACCAAAACTAATGCCAAATTACTAGTAGCAGCACAGACAGAGGGTTTGAATGAACAATCTGCTACTCAAAAAAAATAAAAAAAAAATGATATGATTGATACAACAAAGGAGAATGATAGATCAAACGACTTACAAGAACCCAATCTGCCCATCGTGCAATGTTCTAAAACTCTCAATGCAAACCTTGATCATGAAACCTTATGGCATTTAGAGTTTGATGGATCTGTAAACAAATTAGGAGTAGGGGCAGGGTTTTGGATTCACAACATGAAAAATGACCAGGCTGAAGGTCATGCATATAGGTTAAACTTCAGATGCACAAACAATATGGCCGAGTACGAAGCCCTTTTGTTAGGTCTCAAACTCATCAAAAACCTTGGTGCAACCAAAGTCTCAATCTTAGGGGATTCCGATCTGATCATACAGCAGATGAAGGGAAATTTTGTCACAAATGATCTTAGGTTGAGGGCTTATAGAGGTGCAGCTATTCAAATACTTGACACCTTCTCAGAATCTCAGTGAACTAAAATTTCCAGAAAGCTCAATCTACATGCACATAGCTTGGCAACCTTTGCCAGCACTTGCAAGCTACCTTTAGAACCCAACCACCGTTTCACTACCGAAATCAAAAATAGACCCGTTGTCCCTGATAATGTTAAAAATTGGCAGATCTTTGAAAATGATACACAGATAAATAACTTCCTCACTTTGAAAGAGGAATTCTCCAACATGTACATTGATACAAGCACTGTGGACGATGTTAGCCTCCTATACCAATAGGGTTTCATATTTCATGATTGACAGTGGAAATGCTAAAAATGATCATCTTTGATGAAACAAAGGTTCCATTTTTGGTGAACAAAGCAAAAAGTTAAAAAATGTAAAGAGGGTATGCCTTAAAAGAATAATCAAAGGGCAACAAAATGAATTGGTCAAAAGAAAAAGAATTGAAATGAACCCCAAAGAAATACCAGGAAAGTGGCCAATCAAAATGCCACTGCTACCTTGATGTATGGCTCAACAGCTTAATCTGGGCCATGCCTTCTTTTAAATTGCTTGTTTTAGAGTAGGTAATGAGTAACTGTTCAAACAGTTTAAGCTTGACAGATGACTAGCTGGATAGAGAAAGAAAGGAGCCCACTAGCTTAATCTGGGCCCTTGGAAGATATAAGGGTAGATTTAGATAGGAGGGCAGCAAAAAGAAAAAGAGCATATGAGGGTTTGCAAGTCTAAATGCACCCTCCCTGAAGAAGCAAAAAATGCTAGGAAATAAGATGGGTAAGTAGTGGGGTTGTAGAAGCATGTCTTCTCTCATATTGCTAGCCTAGCAAACGAAACCCATAGTGGCCAAAGCAGATTCTCTTATTCAGCATTTTGATGGTATCAAAGTGAAGCATGTCTAACCTCCCAAACATTCCCTATCAAACTCCTTACTAACATCCCAATATCACTTTTGTTATAGAGTAGAACCACATTTCTTGTGCAAAAATCTTTTTCATTTTGATCTACTCTTAAGAAACTAAGTTTGTTCCTTAAAAACTTAGTGTCTACCCCCTCTCATCTATATCTCCTTCCCATATTAAATCCTAACCCTATTATTTAACTCCCTATGGTCCCCTTTTCCCTACTATTATATCACCATTGTGAAAAAGGCCCACAACATATGTAAATACCCCCCTTTTTTGGCATTATAGCCATATGTTCAAAATTTGGAAAACCATGTAGAATCAAAGTCTTGTTGTATATGGTTTGTTTAAAGTCGGGGATTAAACTAACGCCTGGTTGGTTTAATAACCTAACCCTACCCTTATCCCCTTACAATCCCTTCACAACGCATTACCCGCACCATTTGTATAAAACCATGTTAAAAACCCACTTTTACCCCTTTTCCGAAAGTATGTGTTTCGGCGCGTTAACCACAAAACACAAAAAATATATTATTTAAAATGCGTCGAGTCCCACCATATCGTGTTGGCGATTTGACCTCCCGTCGTCCGTCGGATCTGGGCCCTCCCATCCGACGGCTCACAACAATATCGGACCGCCTCCGATGCCCGAACGATAGTGCCCGAAATCTGTCAGAGCATGACGTTAGGGCTCGGACGCGTGTCGTTCCCAAGTTGTATCGGGAGGCCTCCTGCCAAAACCGCTCCCGTACTATAAGCGGTCCAAAATTACCACTTACCGCCGTTGCTTCTCCGCCATACGTCACCTCCAAGTCACCCTGACGTCACTGCCTCCTCAGCATTACGTTGCCGCCCCATCCGCCATCGCTCCGAGCTATCCGCCATGTCCCCTGTCCACGTGAGGTCGCTCACCGACTGCCAAGTCATCATTCCGTACCTGACCCCACCCATGATGTCATGCTGATGTCATCCGACAAAAACGTGCCAAAAGCCAAATTTTCACTATTTTACCCACAAAACCCGTTTTTTCGTGTTATTTCCAATATTCACGCACTGTACTCCTGCATGAGCAAGTATGTTGTTTACCTGCCAACTTCGAAGATTGCTCCTTGCTGCTGGCGCCCTGAATTCACCTGCATTACCACCATTGACTGATTGTACCCGGTATTTATCAGTTTCCCCCTTCTGCGCCTAGTTTTTGCATAAATTCACCAAACAAACTAAGAAAAGAGGAAGGAACAGTAATAACCAGAAATCCTCATGAACCAGTGGTCCTTCTCCACACTGTATGCCCAATTTCACTCACAGAAGTCCCCATTGTGCCGAATTTCCACAAATTCACAGTTTGTTTGCGCATTCGCAAACCTGAACCTCTGCTACATAAATCCACCGGGAAAGCAACTCCCAAATCCCGGCATTTGCTCACTGAATCTATCCTAGGAGCGTTTTGACTTATTTTCACCTCAGTTTGCCTCTTCTCCTCTACAAACTTCCCTACTCCTGCAAAATCCACTGCTATGCATTACTGTGCCCAAGGAGAAATTCTCAAATACAAAATACAATTCCAAATTCAGTTGACCATGGAGACTCCAGTGGCATTGAACATTGCACCATTAAATGCTCCACACAAGAACCTGGAGTGGTTAGCCCTTGCTGACAGAGATTTTCAAATGAGAGAAACTGTAGAGAGGACCAACACATACCATATAGAGACAGTTTGTGAGTTGAGAAAGAAGCATACAGATGGTACAAACCTCCTGGGAATCTGGAAATCCAATTTGCCAATTTATTATCTCCCTCAGGTCAATGAATTCCTTGACTTGATTCACCAATGCTGCACAAACTATGACACCAATCAAAGAGTTGTTCTGAGTTCTTCAGGCTCTGTCTTGTTCTTTATTACTCCTGAAGCGATAAACCAAATGCTGCAGTTCAAACCTACAAGACCACTGGTGCCTCTTTCCATGCAGTTTTTACTAGAGCAGGGTGCCAAGCTCTCCAACTCACAAATTACAAGGATTGGACAATTATTCATGTGCCCAGAGTACCAGCCCTTACAGCCTCCCCCTTATCTGCATGACTGGTTCAATGACATAGGGAGACTGCTGGTAGACATTATATCTTCCATCCTAGGCTTCAAGACCAGTGAGCTTGTAGATGAGACAACACTGGTGATTCTATCTATTTTTACTCCAGGACAGCCCCCTACTGTCCAGTATGACTATGCCTCATTTATAGCCAACAAAATTCATGAACAGTTCATGAATTTGGAGAGAGAGAGGGTTTTCAAGTACACCTCCTACATATATCATCTGTTTTTATACAATCAGCCTGACAGCTTCCCTGTTTCCCTCAAGAAATTGGATGCAAAGGGAGACAGAAGATCTGTAATATTCTGGACATCAGTATGCCATCACATTCATTTTTCACCATACAACTACTGTGAATTTATTGATCTATTCATCCATCCAGCCTTGTCAATGCTGCAGAGTTCCCCTCCTCCTAGACTCACAGATGATATGCAGAAAATCCTTCAGCTGTCAAAGAACTATAGCATAGGGGATTGGTACTTTTACCAACACCATACAGTGATTAGGATATATGGCTGTGAGTTAGCACCATACAGGCTACCAAGATATGTCCCCATGAGACTCTTTGCTCTAGAGTACTTCAGAGAGTTCGGCAATGCAGACATGATCCACTTCCATAGCAAAAACAAGAAGGTACAGCTCAAAATTAAGCATCAATTGGGTCCATTCATTTTTAACAAGAGAGAAGAAGCTTGGGATGAGGCATACCAAATGCTAAAAGCCCTCCAGCTCAAGACAAGCTTCTATTGGGCACCCTATGACCCTAACCACTTCATAAGCCTCAGAAGAATCAAGCATAGGCTTGCTACATATGACCACATTAGCATTCCAGAGATTGAACAATATGCTAATCAAATAGAGTGCAAAAAGGGCACATTAGTGGAAAATTATAGTGAAGAAGAAATAGCAGAGAAAGATATTAAAACTTTAGAAAAGGCAGTTGACTTGGAGTATTTTCGACAGGTCTGGTCTTCAGGCATTCAGCAGCATGGAGAAGCTGCCTCTTCGTCCACCGTTCCTCAACAACCTGCCAAAATAGCTAATCCATCAGCAGACATGACTAAAGGCAAGACAGTGCAACAAGAAGAAACACCTCCAATTGTGGAGAAGCAGGCGGAGCAGCAGGCAGACAAGCAGGAAAGCAGAGACAAACAACCTGCCCAAACAGAACAGCAAACACATGAACAAATTCCTCCAAGGCAGGAGGTAACATTTGACACCTCTGTATTGCAAACACCTGTTAATGAAGACAGGACAAGGAAGAGGGATAGGCAAGAGGACACTCCTCTCACTACATCTATGGACCAACAAGGAGAAAAGAGACAAAGGTTAAACCCTTTTTCTAAGGAAGAATTGCCAGATAGGCCGATTGACAACATGCCCCCTCCTAGTATTGAGACATCCACTAGTTATTTACAGCAAGGGCAGGACATTCCACATGGGACAGAGGTGAGCTCCTCAAGGCAGAAATCAAAGGCAGACTCGAGCGTCAAACAACAATTTATTGACATAAAGAAAAGGAATGAGCCCCTCAAGCACCAAATCTACAACCACCTCCTGAAAATGGCACCAACAAATCAACAGAGATTAATGTCTTCTTATTACATTCAAGAACAAAAAATGACTCTTAGTCATTTCAGGCCTACCATGCAGCAACCTCAAACAGCTGCAGATTACATCGGAACTAATCTGGAAATTTTTGCCAGAGATATCCACCCCTTGGATCAAATTGAGCTACACAAACAAACAGGGGAAATGATATATTCTACATTAGCTGATAAGACCCTGTTGGCACACCAACTACAAAATTCTCTACACAACACTGCAGCTCAACTGGAATTGGAGAAAGCATCATCTTAGGCCAAGGACAACAGAATCAAGTCCTTGGAAGAGATCATCATAGAGTTGGGCCATGATCCAAAGGACCCCAAGGGTGTGCAAGCTTTATTGAAGAAAAGGGATGAAGACATAGCAGCTATGAGAAAGCACATCAAGCTGCCAGCTGGCCTTCACCGTCAAACTGGAGAAGTGGCAGAGCAGAAGAAGGATCAGGATGTAGTGGCCCTACTCCTGAGTTTATACAAGAGGTTAATGGAAACAGAGAGTGCACTAGAGGTGGCACTAAAATCAAGACAAGGTGAGGCACCAATGCAGCCAACACAGATATCTGCATCCACTGAAGGTGTACCATTTTCTACTACTACAGCAGCTCCTCCTACAGGACAAACATCAGAAGTTTGTCCCTCAACATCAGCACTAGCAACAACACCAAATCAGGAGCCCAGCCTGAGTATGCAGAACATGATGAAGGAGCTGGAAGCTCTAGAAGCACAGATGGCTGAGCTGAAAGAAACCAAAGATAAGCTGGCTACCATTGAGGAAAAATATGATAAATCCAAGCAAAGTGTAGCTGAAAAAAAAAGAGAGGTAACAGCTCTTGAGAAGAGAATAAAGGAATTAGAAAAGGAACTCTTTCTTGATAAAATTGTGATTGAAATTAAGAAGATCCTGTGGACCAACATTGGTCAATCTATAACAGACCAGTGGCAATACATAGAAACTATCCATGAGCATATGGATCTAATAGGCAGGGCCCAAAAAGAAAGTCAAAGAGCAAGAGAATCTCTTGGAAACATGCCTGAAATAGCTAATAGGATGATCAATGTTCTGAATAACCGCACTGGCCCTCAACTGGCAGCAATGGGTATCACTAACAGGACTGATACCATTTTACTAGTGAAGAGAGTGCTCACGCTGAGAAATCATGTGCAAACATGGGACAGAAGGTGTTAGGAGATCCAGACAGAGGTGAACAGATTCATTGAGAAGATTACAACATTGCATAATAGAGGCCTTCCCAGCTTAGTAACCAGTGCAGGAAGGTTACTTTCTCATGAAAATTATGCCAAGACGGTAGACACATATGCCACAAATCAAATCACTGCAGCAGAAAGTACCTCAGAGGGAACAGGGCCCCCATCTGGGCAGGATCTGTATGACAAACTAGAGAATTTGTTTTTTATTATGAATGAGATCAGACATCTTTTTGAAGTGCCTCCAAACTACTACAAATATACTGAGGCAGATGAAACTCTAGGCATAATCTTGAGGCACCAATTGCCTACTCAGGAATGGTGGGCAGGCATGATAGAAACACTGCTGTAGAAAACAGATTGTTCACCATATTTTTGTATTTTCATTATAAAAGTCAGCAGTTTCAGAAAGTTAATACATATTTATTTTGACTGGGAGAGAGATTAAGGAAAAGGCCAACTCATCAATCCAGTTTGACTACAGATGCAGATGACGGGGCTGAGATAGCCGCACCATGACAAAGCATTAAAGAGCGTATCACTCAGAATCGATACAAAGTACCCAACCGAATCAGTGGCCTCCAAAAGTCAAAGAGTTTCTGACAGAGCTGAAAGGCATTCATTGTCCATTTAAGTAGCAATAACTTTTGTATCTGCTATTTTTTGAAAGTTGGTAAACGCAATTATTGAGCAAATGACTCAGCGTTAAGATATTTTGTAAAAACGATTGTATATATATCCCCACGCATGAACTTGCTGGGGTTGTTGATTTTTCTTCTGGAGAAGCTATGCTGTAAAATCAAACTTTAATACAGGAAGCTAATGGAATTTCTAAAGTTCTGAGTTGTTTTGATGTGTTGTGGTGTGATTGCTTGCTGCTACAGGATTCGTACGCTGTTTCATGGCACAATAAGTTTTCTGAACCATCTTGTTATGTATTTCGTTCTTTCATAATCCGCTCATGCTCTATATTTCACAGGTTTAATAGCACAGAAAAAGAATAGTTTAGGATTTGTTCATTAAACACCCTAAACTCAATCTATGCTGTTATGAATGTTTTCTTCAGTATTAGTTATGAATGTGTAATTCTTAGTTGCTCACCTTCATACTAAAACTTTCACAGTAAATATTGTTTAGGAATTCAAATCTGCTCCTGAGTGGTATTTCCTTTCCCCACATCACCAGCTCAGTGAAAGATTCTTAGTTGCCTCTCACTAGCTGGACATATTTCATATTCAGAAATTTGAATTTTGTTTCATGATATATCTATATGTCCCTACAGTTTCATCAAACTTACTCAATACCTCAAACAACATATAATCACAGACTCCATTGCCCAATGGACTGAACCTTCTGAAAACCTCATCTTAGCTGCTAGAAGACATCATTCAACCAAAACTTTAAACAAAATTCAGTACATCATAACTAGCCTAAAACATTATCAAAACAAAGCTAAATCCTAAAGAGAGAGCCCTCTCTGATTGCAGGTAGGTTAGGACCTGTGATCCAAAGATTGGTCTGTGGTTACCTCGGCCGTATTCCCTTAGGAGTCAAAGGGAACAACCTGAGTGATAACATAACTAGCGACTCCACTGGGGAACTCGAACTAATGTGTCAACTGCTGTCTGTTCTAGATAGTGGTTCCAAAATTTAAGCATTCCCTTGACCATTCTGAAAATATTCTCAAAAATTACCAAAAACAAGTTCAGAAGCTGGCTCCTAAAAAGAGAACTAGGCATACAAGGTCAAATCCTGACCCAAATCCTCCACCTGTTTTTGACAACCCTAATTTGATCCCTAAGACTCTTAGGAACCAAAAGGAACCAGAACACTCTCCTGAATCCAGCCCTGAGGCAGTTCAGCAAAGTTTTTTCCCAACCCCTGCTAAACCATCAGTCCACCTTCATATAACCCATTCTTACCCCTCTTCCTCATCCACTTCACGAAACATATTGTCTACACCCAATACACAAACTGCCATTGTTGTCCCTGTTGTTCCAGTTGTTCCCTTTCTACCCGTTGTCCCACTTACTCCAAATATGGCTAATCGTTATGCTCCCCTTCAGTTACCAGGTAATTCGGGGGATATGCCTCAGGACTACCAAAGAAAGATTACTTATTTTGATGGAACCAGTACATACACTGCCTTACATCATACCAAGAAAATGCAAGATTACTTTGAAAACTATGAGATAGATGATGATGATGTGAGAATGAAAATTGTTGTACAAAGTCTGACAGGTGAAGTAAGAACTTGGTTTAGAGTGCTTGTTGCAAATTCTATACCTCATTCAGGTGCTCTTTATCAGTCCTTCCTCAATAGATGGGAAAAGAAAAAGGACCCTCTACATATTTTATCTAAATATGACACCATAAGAAGAGGTCCTCAAGAAACTGTCTTGGACTATTGTACTAGATTTAATACTATCTACAATGCCATTCCTCAAAATCTTAGACCTCCACCTGATTTGGCATTGATTAAGTTCGCTGATGGGTTTGATGCTGATATGGCATATCAAATAAGAGAAAGAGCCCCTGCAACCTTGGCAGACATGCAAAACATAGCTGTAAGTGTAGAGGCAAATCTGATTGCTAAGAGAAACCGGGCAAGAACTGAAAGAAGAACTACTTTTAAGGAAGAACCCTCATCATTTGAGCAAAAGCTAGATGCAATCATCAAAGGTATGGATAGACTTGGGGATAGAGTGGAAACTATAGAAAGAAAGTCATCATGGGAAGGGCAAACAAGCAATATTAGAAACCCAAACTTTAGAAAGAATCAAAATCCCAATGTTGGAAGGACTGATCCTGACCAGCATGTCCGACCTCCTTTCCAAGAAAATTATGCTGAGGCTTCAACATCTAGTGAACCTAATGAGGACCCTCACATCAACCTAATGGGTTTGGACAGTGAACATCAAGTATTCTTAACACAAGAAGATCAAGAAGTTTACAATGACAATCAATACCACACTAAATCAGGAGAATCATTTGATTTCAAAGAAGGTTATGATGCAGCTGTGTATGAGGTACACAAACAGTATAAACTGAGGACCAGAACGATAGATGTACCTAAACCTCTTAAATCAAAGGACAATAAGCTGCCCAAAAAGATCAATGATAAGAGTACTCTCCCACAATCAGCTGGCAATTCAAACCCACACTCCTCAGAAGTTACTGTGGAAGATATTTTAGAACAATAGACATCTGAAAAACAGCCAGTCCCACCTCATCCAGCAAAAATGAAGTCAGATAACGCCCCTGGAAACAAACATGGTACCAATTCTACTCAAGATCATATCAACCATGAACAAAGGATTATCGATAACCCAGCTGAAAAAGAAAAATCTGCTGCACTTAATGCCAAGACGCAGATTGAAAAGCCCTTTAACGTGGAGACAGAAATAAGTAAACTCAAGATATCAGTTCCTCTTTCAGAATTAGCCAAACATGAAATATACAGACAGCAGATTAACAAGTCACTCCAAGTATCAGACAATAAAGATGTTGTGAATGTCCTAGATGACCAACCAGAGTTGCTATTCGGACCTGAGGTCAATGGAAAAACAGAAAATGGAGGGGTTCCACCCTTTTATGTCAGTTTAAACATCCATGATAAGGTTCTACATAATGCAATGTTTGATTCTGGGGCCTCACACAACTTAATGCCCAAATCTGTAATGGAAAAACTTGACTTAGACATCACAAGATCTTATAAAGATCTATTCTCATTTGATTCAAGCCAGGTTAGGTGCTTAGGATTGATTAAAGACTTATGTGTCTCTGTGGTCCAATACCCAACCAAAACAATATTGATGGATGTGGGGGTAGCTGACATACCCCCTAAGTATGGCATGCTTTTGTCCAGATCCTGGGGGGCCAAACTCCAAGGATCTTTGCAATTAGATATGTCTTATGCAACCATCTTAGTCTTTGGGCAGCCAAAGAGATTATACTGTGAAACTTTGATGAAATATGTGGTAAGCAGTCAAGACAAACCCCAAAACTTCCCAATCTATTCAATACACTCTGACATGGATTCATTTATTCTCTACAATGCTGACATCTACAGCAAGGCTTATTCTAAACTATTAATAGCAGTAGAGGCAGAGAAATCAAATGAACAATATGCTCCACAAGACCAAAGGACTGTAGAAAGAGCTGAGGCAACAAAAGAACACAATGTATCAACCAATCTGCAGGAAATAAATCTGCCTATGATTCAACTCTCTAAAAATCTAAATCCAAGTCTTGAACATGAAACCTTATGGTAATTAGAATTTGATGGCTCTATAAACAAGTTAGGAGCTGGAGCAGGAATCTGGATCCATAATATGCTCAATGACCAGGCTGAGGGTCATGCATATAGGTTGAACTTCCGATGTACAAACAACATGGCTGAGTATGAGGCCCTTTTGCTAGGTCTCAAACTCATAAAAAGTCTGGGTGCAACTAAAATTTCAATCTTAGGGGATTCGGATCTGATCATACAAAAAATTAAAGGAAACTTTACTACAAATGATCTAAGGTTAATAGCATATAAGGCAGCAGTTATTCAGGTACTTGACACCTTTTCACAATCACAGTTGACTAAAATTTCCAAAGAACTCAATCTTCATGCTCACAGTTTGGCAACCCTTGCCAGCACTTGTAAGCTGCCTTTCAAACCCAATCATACTTTTACTGCTGAAATCAAACACAGGCCAACAGTTCCAGACAACATCAAAAACTGGCAAGTCTTTGAGAATGATACTCAGATAAATAATTTCCTCACTCTAAAAGAGGAATTCTCTGGCATTAACATTGACTCAATCACTGGAGATGATCAACCACAAGCATGCATCAATACACAGAAAATATCAGCTGAAACAGTTAATCTGGTTTTGCACCCTACCACCTTCAATAACGAAAGTATACAGCAGTTGGGTCAGATAGATGGAGATGAACTGGCTGAAGTAGAAACAGAGGTAATTGAGTTGAAAGATAATTTTTTGCCCACAAGTTTAACCCCTTTGGAGGATCTGTTTGATTCAAATGATATCTCAAGAAAACCAAAAATGCAACCATTGAATGCTGAAATAGAAGATTGTAACATTGGGACTCCAGAAAATCCCAAAATGGTAAAGTTATCCAAAGCATTACCACCTGAGCAGAAACTGAAATACATTGAGTTATTTAAAGAGTTCCAAGATGTCTTTGCCTGGAGCTATGAGGACCTCAAGTCTTATGATACCTCAGTCATCCAGCACACTATACCGTTAAAATAAAATCAAAATCCTTTAAAACAAAAACTTAGAAGAGTGAACCTTGTGCTCCTGCCTCTCATTGAAAAAGAGGTGAAACGTATGTATCAAGCAGGAATCATTGCTCCAATCAGATTCTCAGAATGGATTTCAAACCTTGTGCCTACTAGGAAAAAGACAGGAGAAATCACACTATGTGTTGACCTGAGAAATTTAAATAAAGTCTCTCTCAAAGACCATTACCCCTTACCAAAAATGGATCATATCCTGCAAAGGGTAGTAGGAGCCTCTAGGATCTCATTGTTAGATGGTTTTTCAAGATTCAATCAGATTCTAGTACACCCAGATGACCAAGACAAAACTGCCTTTACAACACCTTGGGGAACTTTCAAATATGTCAAAATGCCTTTTGGGCTTAAGAATGCAGGGGCTACTTTCCAAAGAGCTATGGATATAGCCTTTGCCAAGGAAATTCATGATTTTCTAGTAGTCTACCTGGATGATCTAACTGCCTTTTCAAAATCAGACCAAGAACACTTAGAACACTTGAGGCAAGTTTTCACAATTTGTAGAAAATATGGCATATCTTTAAATCCAAAGAAATCATTGTTTGGGCTAGAGAAAGGTAAACTCTTAGGACATATAATCTCAAAAGATGGTATTAGGATTGATCCGGACAGAATTCAAGCCATCCTACAAGTACCACACCCAAGAAACATCAAGTAACTCCAAAGCTTTCTAGGAAAAATCAACTTCTTGATAACGTTCATTCCAAATCTGGCTGAGCTCACAAGACTGTTAAACAACATGCTCAAAAAGGAATCTAAGGTCAAATGGAGCTTAGAAGCTAGAAAAGCCTTTGAGGATATTAAAAAATCATTGGCAAACACTCCAGTCCTAACAAGTCCTAGATTTGATAGAGTTTTCATCATTTTTTCCTTTGCTTCTGAGCATACAATTGCTGTTGAAAAACCTATTGCATTCTTTATCAGAGCTCTTAGAGATGCTCCCTTGAAATATCAGATCATGGAAAAACAAGCCTATGCACTAGTAAAAGCAATCAAGGACTTTAGAATCTATATCCTGTACTCCCACATCATTTCCTATGTCCCAAATGCAGTAGTGAAAGACATTCTAACCCAAGAAGGAATTGAAGGTAGGAGAGGCAAATGGATTGCAAAAATATTAGAATATGACATGGAAATCAAGCCTACCAAACTGATAAAAGGACAGGGTCTAGCCAAATTGATGGTTGAAACCAATTTTCAAGTTCTTGACATTAATGAACTGGACAATGAATAGGAGATGGCGACTCCACAGATCAACCAAGCCTTTATGCAACCCCCCTGGTATACTGATATATGTTTTGTATTGTTAAACCTACAAGCTCCTCTAGGATTGTCCAGAACTAAGAAAAGGTTCTTGAAAATGAAAGCATCAAAATTTTGTATTATTAATAGTGATTTGTTTTGGAGAAACCATGAAGGGATCTTACTTAATTGCTTAACATTGGATGAAACTGACAATGTCCTCAAAGAATTTCATGCAGGTGACTGTGGAGGACACTTATACTGGAAATCCGCAGTTGATAAAATCCTAAGGGCTGGTTTTTATTGGCCCTCCTTGTTTACTGATGTGAGAAAATTTGTAATGTCTTGTCACAAATGTCAAATCTTTGAAGGGAAGAGAAAGTTGTTGCCTTTGCCACTCAAACCTGTTTCAACTGAGAGACCATTCCAGCAATGGGGTTTAGACTTTATTGGTGAAATTCACCCCCCATCCTCTGGCCAGCATAGGTGGATTCTTACTGCTACAGACTATTTAACCAAATGGATAGAAGCTGTCCCATGTAGGCAGGCCAATGACTCCATTATCATACAATTTCTAGAAACCAACATCTTGTCCAGATTTGGCTGTCCAGACAAAATCATCACAGACAATATTGTTGCTTTCAAGTCCAAAAAAATGATCAGCTTTTTTCACAAATATCATATGACCTTAGGTCATTCCACAGCCTATTATCCTCAAGGCAATGGCATAGCTGAGTCTTCCAATAAAAGCCTAATCAACATCATCAAAATTTTTTTGGAAGAAAACAAAAAGAATTGGCATAAGAAATTAATGAATGCTCTATGGGCAGATAGACTGACCACCAAAAGATCCATTGGTACAAGTCCATATGAACTAGTTTATGGAATGGAAGAAAGGTTCCCTTCATCTCTAGGTGTTCCTGTAATCAAGTTGCTGCAGGAAATACAAGCTGAGCCAAATGACATTCAGAGAAGGATCAATCAGACAATTCACCTGCAGCAAACAAGGGAGGAAGTCTATGAAAGAACCCAAGTACTGCAAGAAAAGATCAAACGAATATTTGACAAGAGAATCAAAGCTGAAGACTTCTCTATAGGAAAAAAAGTGCTAAGATGGGATTCCAAGAGGGAGGACAAAGGAAAACATGGGAAATTTGACATCCTATGGAAGGGACCTTACGTAATTTGTGTTGTACAAGGTAACAATACTTATTTTCTAAAAATCTTGGATGGCTCAAACACTGAGGAAGGCCCAGTCAATGGGAGGATGCTCAAGCATTATTTTGATCCCCTCTGATCAAGCATTGCTCAATTGTATATTGTACATAAATTTGTATTTCAGTGTGTTTATTTTTCAGCAGATAAATAGAGCTCCAAATAAAGAAGATTTTGAGAAAAACTAAGGTGCTGCACTATTTTGATAAATACTATTCACTTTGGCATGGGAGAATGAGAGAAAGTACTTGGAAATTATCTAGAAGATGAGAAATGATCAGAGAAGCAAGGCAAAAACAGGGCTGTAATTTCAGAACAGATCAGCTTAAGGAGTATTGCAAGAAAGTTTCATGGATTTAGATATTCAGTCTTCAACAAAAGGAAAGGTTAAACTGCAGAAAGGTGGAAAAGAAGGCAATCTGACCTGCTGATCTTGACTTTTCATCTAGAAAAGTCATCCCCAAGTGGAGCCACTATTAGCCTCCTATACCAATAGGGTTTCATATTTCATGATTGACAGTGGAAATGCTAAAAATGGTCATCTTTGATGAAACAAAGGTTCCATTTTTGGTGAACAAAGCAAAAAGTTAAAAAATGTAAAGAGGGTATGCCTTAAAAGAATAATAAAAGGGCAACAAAATGAATTGGTCAAAAGAAAAAGAATTGAAATGAACCCCAAAGAAAGACCAGGAAAGTGGCCAATCAAAATGCCACTGCTACCTTGATGTATGGCTCAACAGCTTAATCTAGGCCATGCCATCTTTTAAATTGCTTGTTTTAGAGTAGGTAATGAGTACCTGTTCAAGTAGTTTAAGCTTGACAGATGACTAGCTGGATAGAGAAAGAAAGGAGCCCACTAGCTTAATCTGGGCCCTTGGAAGATATAAGGGTAGATTTAGATAGGAGGGCAGCAAAAAGAAAAGAGCATATGAGGGTTTGCAAGTCTAAATGCACCCTCCCTGAAGAAACAAAAAATGCTAGGAAATAAGATGGGTAGGTAGTGGGGTTGCAGAAGCATGTCTTCTCTCATATTGTTGGCCTAGCAAAGGAAACCCATGGTGGCCAGAGCAGATTCTCTTATTCAGCATTTTGGTGGTATCAAAGTGAAGCATGTCTAACCTCCCAAACATTCCCTATCAAACTCCTTACTAACATCCCAATATCACTTTTGTTATAGAGTAGAACCACATTTCTTGTGCAAAAATCTTTTTCATTTTGATCTACTCTCAAAACTAAGTTTGTTCCCTAAAAACTTAGTGTCTACTACCTCTCATCTATATCTCCTTCCCATATTAACTCCTAACCCTATTATTTAACTCCCTATGGTCCCCTTTTCCCCTACTATTATATCACCATTGTGAAAAAGGCCCACAACATATGTAAATACCCCCCTTTTTTGGCATTATAGCCATATGTTCAAAATTTGGAAAACCATGTAGAATCAAAGTCTTGTTGTATATGGTTTGTTTAAAGTTGGGGATTAAACTAACGCCTAGTTGGTTTAATAACCTAACCCTACCATTATCCCCTTACAATCCCTTCACAACGCATTACCCGCACCATTTGTATAAAACCATGTTAAAAACCCACTTTTACCCCTTTTACGAAAGTATGTGTTTCGGCGCGTTAACCACAAAAAACAAAAAATATATTATTTAAAACGTGCCGGGTCCTGCCGTATCGTGTTGGCGATTTGACCTCCCGTTGTCCGTCGAATCTGGGCCCTCCCATCCGACGGCTCACAACAATATCGGACCACCTTCGATGCCCGAACGATAGCGCCCGAAATCTGTCAGAGCATGACGTCAGGGCTCGAACGCGGGAGGCCTCCTGTCAAAACCGCTCCTGTACTATAAGCGGTCCGAAATTACCACTTACCGCCATTGCTTCTCCGCCATACGTCACCTCCATGTCACCTGACGTCACTGCCTCCTCAGCATTACGTTGCCGCTCCATCCACCATCGCTCCGAGCTGTCCGCCATGTAACCTGTCCACGTGAGGTCGCTCACCGGCCGCCACGTCATCATTCCGTACCTGACCCCACCCATGACGTCATGCTGATGTCATCCGACAAAAATGCGCCAAAAGCCAAATTTTTACTATTTTGCCCAAAAAAACCCCTTTTTTCGCGTTATTTCCAATATTCACGCACTGTACTCCTGCATGAGCAAGTACGTCGTTTACCTGCCAACTTCGAAGACTGCTCCTTGCTGCTAGCACCCTGAATTCACCTGCATTTCCACCATTGTCCGATTGTACCAGGTATTTATCAGTTTCCCCCTTCCGCGCCTGGTTTTTGCATAAATTCACCAAACAAACTAAGAAAAGAGGAAAGAACAGTAATAACCAGAAATCCTCATGAACCAGTGGTCCTTCTCCACACTTTAAGCCCAATTTCACTCACAGAAGTCCCCATTGTGCCGAATTTCCACAAATTCACAGTTTGTTTGCGCATTCGCAAACCTGAACCTCTGCTAGATAAATCCACCAGGAAAGCAACTCCCAAATCCCGGCATTTGCTCACTGAATCTATCCTAGGAGAGTTTTGACTTATTTTCACCTCAGTTTGCCTCTTCTCCTCTGCAAATTGCCCTGCTCCTACAAAATCCACTGCTCTACATTGCTGTGCCCAAGGAGAAATTCTCAAATACAAAATACAATTCCAAATTCAGTTGACCATGGAGACTCCAGTGGCATTGAACATTGCACCATTAAATGCTCCACACAAGAACCTGGAGTGGTTAGCCCTTGCTGACAGAGATTTTCAGATGAGAGAAACTGTAGAGAGGACCAACACATACCATATAGAGACAGTTTGTGAGTTGAGAAAGAAGCATAGAGATGGTACAGACCTCCTGGGAATCTGGAAATCCAATTTGCCAATTTATTATCTCCCTCAGGTCAATGAATTCCCTGACTTGATTCACCAATGCTACACAAACTGTGACCCCAATCAAAGAGTTGTTTTGAGTTCTTCAAGCTCTGTCTTGTTCTATATTACTCCTGAAGCCATAAACCAAATGCTGCAGTTCAAACCTACAAGACCACTGGTGCCTCTTTCCATGCAGTTTTTACTAGAGCAGGGTGCCAAGCTCTCCAACTCACAAATTACAAGGATTGGACAATTATTCATGCGCCCAGAGTACCAGCCCTTACAGCCTCCCCCTTATCTGCATGACTGGTTCAATGACATAGGGAGACTGCTGGTAGACATTATATCTTCCATCCTAGGCTTCAAGACCAGTGAGTTTGTAGATGAGACAACACTGGTGGTTCTATCTATTTTTACTCCAGGACAGCCCCCTGCTGTCCAGTATGACTATGCCTCATTTATAGCCAACAAAATTCATGAACAGTTCATGAATTTGGAGAGAGAGAGGGTTTTCAAGTACACCTCCTACATATATCATCTGTTTTTATACAATCAGCCTGACAGCTTCCCTGTTTCCCTCAAGAAATTGGATGCAAAGGGAGACAGAAGATCTATAATATTCTGGACATCAGTATGCCATCACATTCATTTTTCACCATACAACTACTGTGAATTTATTGATCTATTCATCCATCCAGCCTTGTCAATGCTGTAGAGTTCCCCTCCTCCTAGACTCACAGATGATATGCAGAAAATCCTTCAGCTGTCCAAGAACTATAGCATAGGGGATTGGTACTTTTACCAACACCATACAGTGATCAGGATATATGGCTGTGAGTTAGCACCATACAGGCTACCAAGATATTTCCCCATGAGACTCTTTGCTCTAGAGTACTTCAGACAGTTCAGCAATGCAGACATGATCCACTTCCATAGCAAAAACAAGAAGGCACAGCTCAAAATTAAGCATCAATTGGGTCCATTCATTTTTAACAAGAGAGAAGAAGCTTGGGATGAGGCAGACCAAATGCTAAAAGCCCTCCAGCTCAAGACAAGCTTCTATTGGGCACCCTATGACCCTAACCACTTCACAAGCCTCAGAAGAATCAAGCATAGGCTTGCTACATATGACCACATTAGCATTCCAGAGATTGAACAATATGCTAATCAAATAGAGTGGAAAAAGGGCACATTAGTGGAAAATTATATTGAAGAAGAAATAGTAGAGAAGGATATTAAAACTTTAGAAAAGGCAGTTGACTTGGAGTATTTTCGACAAGTCTGGTCTTCAGGCATTCAGCAGTGTGGAGAAGCTGCCTCTTTGTCCACCATTCCTCAGCAACCTGCCAAAACAGCTAATCCATCAGCAGACATGACTAAAGGCAAGACAGTCGAACAAGAAGAAACACCTCCAATTGTGGAGCAGCAGGCGGAGCAGCAGGCAGAGCAGCAGGAAAGCAGAGACAAACAACCTGCCCACACAGAACAGCAAACACATGAACAAATTCCTCCAAGGCAGGAGGTAATAGTTGACACCTCTGTATTACAAACGCCTATTAATGAAGACAGGACAAGGAAGAGGGATAGGCAAGAGGACACTCCTCTCACTACCTCTATGGACCAACAAGGAGAAAAGAGACAAAGGTTAAACCCTTTTTCTGAGGAAGAATTGCCAGAGAGGCCGATTGACAACATGCCCCCTCCTAGTATTGAGACATCCACTAGTTCTTTACAGCAAGGGCAGGACATCCCACATGGGACAGAGGTGAGCTCCTCAAGGCAGAAATCAAAGGTAGACTCGAGCGTCAAACATCAATTTATTGACATAAAGAAAAGGAATGAGCCCCTCAAGCACCAATTCTACAACCACCTCCTGAAAATGGCGCCAACAAATCAGCAGAGATTAATGTCCGCTTATGACATTCAAGAAAAAAAAATGACTCTTAGTCATTTCAGGCCTACCATGCAGCAACCTCAAAAAGCTGCAGATTACATCAGAACTAATCTGGAAATTTTTGCCAGAGATATCCACCCCTTGGATAAAATTGAGCTACACAGACAAACAGGGGAAATGATATATTCTACATTAGCTGATAAGACCCTGTTGGCACACCAACTACAAAATTCTCTACACAACACTGCAGCTCAACTGGAATTTGAGAAAGCATCATCTCAGGCCAAGGACAACAGAATCAAGTCCTTGGAAGAGATCATCATAGAGTTGGGCCATGATCCAAAGGACCCCAAGGGCGTGCAAGCTTTATTGAAGAAAAGGGATGAAGACATAGCAGCTATGAGAAAGCACATCAAGCTGCCAGCTGGCCTTCACCCTCAAACTGGAGAAGTGGCAGAGCAAAAGAAGGATCAGGATGTAGTGGCCCTACTCCTAAGTTTATACAAGAGGTTAATGGAAACAGAGAGTGCACTAGAGGTGGCACTAAAATCAAGACAAGGTGAGGCACCAATGCAGCCAACACATATATCTGCATCCACTGAAGGTGTACCATTTTCTACTACTACAGCAGCTCCTCCTACAGGACAAACATCAGAAGTTGGTCCCTCAACATCAGCACCAGCAACAGCACCAGATCAGGGGCCCAGCCTGAGTATGCAGAACATGATGAAGGAGCTGGAAGCTCTAGAAGCACAGATGGCTGAGCTGAAAGAAACCAAAGATAAGTTGGCTGCCATTGAGGAAAAATATGATAAATCCAAGCAAAGTGTAGCTGAAAAAACAAGAGAGGTAAGAGCTCTTGAGAAGAGAATAAAGGAATTAGAAAAGGAACTCTCTCTTGATAAAATTGTGATTGAAATTAAGAAGATCATGTGGACCAACATTGGTCAATCTATAACAGACCAGTGGCAATACATAGAAACTATCCATGAGCATATGGATCTAATAGGCAGGGCCCAAAAAGAAAGTCAAAGAGCAAGAGCATCTCTTGGAAACATGCCTGAAATAGCTAATAGGATGATCAATGTCCTGAATAACCGCACTGGCCCTCAGCTGGCAGCAATGGGTATCACTAACAGGACTGATACCATTTTACTAGTGAAGAGAGTGCTCACTCTGAGAAATCATGTGCAAACATTGGACAGAAGGTGTCAGGAGATGCAGACAGAGGTGAACAGATTCATTGAGAAGATTACAACATTGCATAACAGAGGCCTTCCCAGCTTAGTAACCAGTGCAGGAAGGTTACTTTCTCATGAAAATTATGCCAAGAGGGTAGACACATATGCCACAAATCAAATCACTGCAGCAGCAAGTACCTCAGAGGGAACAGGGCCCCCATCTGGGCAGGATCTCTATGACAAACTAGAGAATTTGTTTTTTATTATGAATGAGATCAGACATCTTTTTGAAGTGCCTCCAAACTACTACAAATATACTGAGGCAGATGAAACTCTAGGCATAATCTTAAGGCACCAATTGCCTACTCAGGAATGGTGGACAGGCATGATACAAACACTGCTGTAGAAAACAGATTGTTCACCATATTTTTGTATTTTCATCATAAAAGTCAGCAGTTTCAGAAAGTTAATACATATTTGTTTTGACTGGGAGAGAGATTAAGGAAAAGGCCAACTCAGCAATCCAGTTTGACTACAGATGCAGATGACGGGGCTGAGATAGCCGCACCATGACAAAGCATTAAAGAGCGTATCACTCAGAATCGATACAAAGTACCCAACCGACTCAGTGGCCTCCAAAAGTCAAGGAGTTTCTGATAGAGCTGAAAGGCATTCATTGTGCATTTAAGTAGCAATAACTTTTGTATCTGCTTTTTTTTGAAAGTTGGAAAACGCAGTTATTAAGCAAATGACTCAGCGTTAAGATATTTTGTAAAAACGATTGTATATATATCCCCACGCATGAACTTGTTGGGGTTGTTGATTTTTCTTCTGGAGAAGCTATGCTGTAAAATCAGACTTTAATACAGGAAGCTAATGGAATTTCTGAAGTTCTGAGTTGTTTTGATGTGTTGTGGTGTGATTGCTTGCTGCTACAGGATTCCTACGCTGTTTCATGATACAATAAGTTTTCTGAACCATCTTGTTATGTATTTCGTTCTTTCATTATCCGCTCATGCTCTATATTTCATAGGTTTAATAGCACAAAAAAAGAATAGTTAAGGATTTGTTCATTAAACACCCTAAACTCAATCTATGTTGTTATGAATGTTTTCTTCAGTATTAGTTATGAATGTGTAATTCTTAGTTGCTCACCTTCATACTAAAACTTTCACAGTAAATATTGTTCAGGAATTCAAATCTGCTCCTGAGTGGTATTTCCTTTCCCCACATCACCAGCTCAGTGAAAGATTCTTAGTTGCCTCTCACTGGCTGGACATATTTCATATTCACAAATTTGAAGTTTGTTTCATGATATATCTATATGGCCCTGCAGTTTCATCAATCTTACTCAATACCTCAAACAACATATAATCACAGACTCCATTGCCCAATGGACTGAACCTTCTAAAAACCTCATCTTAGCTACTAGAAGACATCATTCAACCAAAACTTTAAACAAAATTCAGTACATCATAACTAGCCTAAAACATTATCAAAACAAAGATAAATCCTAAAGAGAGAGCCCTCTCTGATTGCAGGTAGGCTAGGACCTGTGATCCAAAGATTGGTCTGTGGTTACCTCGGCCGTATTCCCTTAGGATTCAAAGGGAACAACCTGAGTGATAACAGACGACCAACAACAAAAGCATAAAATTGAACAAAACATATCAGCTGAAACAACAAATCTGATGTTGCATCCAACTAATTTTGATCACAGCAATGTACAGCAACTGAAGCAAACAGATTTTGATGAAATAGATGAAGCAAAGGCTGAAGTAATTGATCTAAAAGACAATTTTCTGGACATAGGTTTAACCCCTTTGGAGGATTTATTCGATTCAAATGATATCTCAAGGAAGCCAAAAATGCAACCACTAAATGCTGAAATTGAGGACTGCAACATTGGAACCACAGAAAATCCCAAAATGATAAAACTATCCAAGGCATTACCCGCTAATGAGGACCTCAAGTCCTATGATACTTAAGTCATCCAACACACTATACCTTTGAAAGATAATCAAAAACCTTTTAAACAAAAGCTTAGGAGAGTGAACCCTGTTCTCCTTCCCCTCATTGAAAAAGAAGTTAAACTAATATATGAAGCAGGGATCATTGCTCCAATTAGGTCCTCAGAGTGGATCTCAAATCTAGTGCCTACTAGGAAGAAAATGGGAGAAATTAGACTGTGTGTTGACCTAAGAAATTTGAACAAAGTCTCTCTCAAAGACCATTACCCCTTACCAAAAATGGATCATATCCTACAAAGGGTAGTGGGAGCCTCTAGTATTTCACTGTTAGATGGGTTCTCGTGATTTAATCAAATTTTAGTACACCCGGATGACCAAGACAAAACTGCCTTTACAACTCCTTGGGGAACCTTTAAATATGTCAAAATGCCTTTTGGACTTAAAAATGCAGGGGCCACTTTTCAGAGAGCAATGGACATAGCCTTTGCCAAAGAAATTCATGATTTCCTAGTAGTCTACCTTGATGATCTCACTGCCTTTTCAAAATCAGACCAAAAACACTTAGAACATTTAAGGCAAGTGTTTCTAATTTGTAGAAAATATGGCATATCTTTGAACCCAAAGAAATCACAGTTCGGCCTACAAGAGGGCAAGCTCCTAGGTCACATCATCTCAAAAGATGGCATTAGGATCGACCCAGATAGAATTCAAGCTATCCTTCAAGTGCCTCATCCAAGAAACATCAAAGAACTACAAGGATTTCTAGGGAATATTAACTTTTTGAGAAGATTCATTCCTAATCTGGTCGAGCTCATAAGACTATTAAACAATATGATGAAGAAAGATTCTAAAGTCAAGTGGACCATGGAAGCCAAACAAGCCTTTGAGGACATCAAAAGAGCTTTGAAAAACACACCAGTCCTCACAAGTCCTAGGTTTGATAGAGATTTCATCATTTTTTCCTTTGTATCTGAGCACACAATTGCTGCTGTCCTATTACAAAAAGATGACCAAGGGTGTGAGAAACCCATTGCCTTCTTCAGCAAAGCTCTTAGAGATTCTGCCTTAAAATATCATATTATGGAAAAGCAAGCTTATGCCTTGGTAAAGGCCATCAAAGATTTCAGGATTTACATTCTATATTCTCATGTGATTGCTTATGTCCCAAATGCTGTGGTTAAAGACATTTTAACCCAAGAAGGAATTGAAGGCAAAAGGGTCAAATGGATTTCCAATATCTTAGAATATGACATTGAAATCAAGCCTACAAAACTGATAAAAGGACAAGCGCTAGCCAAACTGATGACTGAAACCAATTTCCAAGCCCTTGACATCAATGAACTGGACAGCGAAGAGGAGATGGCGACTCCATAGATCAATCAAGCCTCTTTACAATCCCCGTGGTATGCTGACATATGTTTCGTTTTGTTAAACCTACAAGCTTCTCCAGGGTTGTCCAGAACCAAAAAGAGATTCTTGAAAATGAAAGCATCAAAGTTTTGTATTATAGACAGTTCTTTATTTTGGAAAAATCATGAAGGCATTTTACTTAATTGCCTAACATTAGATGAAACTGACGATGTCCTCAAGGAATTTCATGCAGGTGACTGTGGAGGACACTTATACTGGAAATCAACTGCTGATAAAATCCTAAGGGCTAGATTTTATTGGTGCTCATTGTTTGCTGATGTGAAAAAATTTGTAATGTCTTGTCACAAGTGCCAAATCTTTGAAGGCAAGAGAAAGTTGTTACCTTTACCACTTAAACCTATTTCAATTGAAAGACCTTTTCAGCAATGGGGTCTAGACTTCATTGGTGAAATTCACCCTTCATCCTCCGGCCAACATAGGTGGATTTTGACTGCCACAGACTACTTTACCAAATGGATAGAAGCCATCCCTTGTAGGTAGGCCAATGACTCAATCATTATGCAATTTTTAGAAACCAACATCTTGTCAAGGTTTGGCTGTCTGGATAAAATTATCACAGACAATGTTGTTGCTTTCAAATCCAAAAGGATGATCAACTTCTGCCACAAATACCACATTACCTTGGGCCATTCCACAGCCTATTACCCTCAAGGCAATGGCCTAGCTGAGTCCTCCAACAAAAGCCTTATCAACATCATCAAAAAGGTCTTGGAGGAGAACAAAAAGAATTGGCATAAGAAGCTTGTAAATGCACTGTGGGCAGACAGATTAACCACTAAAAGATCCATTGGTACAAGTCCATATGAACTAGTTTATGGAATGGAAGCGAGGTTCCCTTCATCTTTGGGAATCCCTGTAATCAAGCTACTACAAGAAATACAAGATGAGCCTAATGATATTCAAAGAAGGATCTACCAGACTATACATTTGCAACAAACAAGAGAAGAAGTATATCAAAGAACCTAGGTTCTACAAGATAAACTCAAGAAGATCTTTGACAAAAGAACCAAGGCTGAAGATTTCTTCATAGGAAACAAAGTGTTGAGATGGGATTCTAGGAGAGAGGACAAAGGGAAACATGGAAAATTTGATTTTTTGTAGAAAGGACCTTATGTCATTCATGTTGTACAAGGTAACAACACATATTTTCTAAAGAGTTTGGATGGCTCAAATACTGAAGAAGGCCCAGTCAATGGGCGAATGCTCAAGCATTATTTTGATTCCATGTAATTAGCATAACACCACTGTGTATTGTACATAAATATTTGCATTTCCAACATTTTCATCTTCAGCAGTTAGATAAGGAACTAAAGGCAGCAAACTTTGAAGAAAAATAAGGGAACTACTGCACCATTTTTTATATATATTCTGAGTCTATCATAAGAAACTAAGAAAAGAACTTGTGACGGCTAAAAATGATGATGAATACTCAGAGAAACCAGCAAATACAAAGTTGTAACTTCACAAGCAGAGCAACTCAATGGGTATTTCATACAAGTTACAAGGATTTAGATCAATCATCTTGAACAGAAGGAAGGTTCAGACTGTAGCAAGAATTAAAAAACAAGGCAATCTGACCTGATGTTCTTGACTTTTCATTTGGAAAAGCCATCCCCAAGTGGAGCCATTGTTAGGTTCCTATACCAATAGGTTTCATTTTTCATGATTGACAGTGGAAGTGCCAAATATGTTCATCTTTTCATGCTGCAAAGGTTCCATATTTTGTAAAATAATTAGAGAGAGTTAAAAAATGTAAAGAGGGTATGCCCTAAAAGAAAAATCAAAGGGCAAGAAAAATCAATTGGTCAGAAAAAATGATAAAAATGAACCCCAAAGAAAGACCAGGAAAGTGGCTAGTCCAAATGCCACTACTAGCTTGATGGATGGCCCAACAGTTCAATCTGGACCATGCCATGGTTTAAATTGCTTGTTCTAGACTAGAGAATGAATATCTGTCCAAACAGTTCAAGCTTGTCAGATCAATAGCTAAGTAGAGAACTTAAGGAGCCCAACTGCTTAACCTGGGCCCTTGGAAGAGATAAGGGTAGATTTAGATAGGAGGACAGTCAAAAGAAAAAGGGTTAATCAGGGTCTGCAAGTCTAAGTGCACCCATTCAAAAGGAAGAAAAAATGTTAGGTGTAGTAGGCTAGGTAGGTAGTTTGAGGTTGTAGAAAGCAAGGTTTTGATAGCCTAATGTATTGTCAATTACAGCTTGTCTCATCAATGAAATAAATGCCAAAGTAGTTGTTTGATGGCAGAATGATGGAAGCATGTCTAACTCCCTTTCACCCCCCCCCCTAAAAGTTTCTCACTAACACCCCCTTGAGGACTTTGGGGTCTGCCCAACCAGTCCTACTTGCACTGCATTCTTGAGAAAATCAAATCAAGTTTTGGCTTTTCTCAATGAAAAGAAGCCACATTTCTTGTGTAAAATCATTTCTCCATATCCCATTCAAATCTCATGTCTAAGTTTCAGATCATAAACTTGGCATCATTCCCCTTACATTTCCATTTCGCAAAATCATATTAACTTCTAATCCTATTATATAGCTCCCTAACTAAATCTTCCCATCCCTATTGTTACAAAAAACTATATAAAATCCCAAAAATGTATTAAATATCCCACCCTATGGCATTATAGCCATATAAATATAGTTTAGGGGAATAATAGTCCATCCGGGACTACTATTAACCCTTCCACGTCCTAACCCAGAGTTAATTTAACCTCTGGTTAAATTAATAACCACTCCCCTTTACCCTTAAACCTTACTATTCTACCCTTTTTGTGCTCTTTGTTAATATTGGGTGTTCAAATGTTTATTTAAACATTAAACACTTCCAGCGCAAATAACCCGCAAAACCCACAAACCCAAAGTTTTGAACCCCCGCCATATAAACAAATGATATAATATTTAGCGAGCCCCATACATTATCGTACCTGTAGCTCACAGTTCCGTCTACCGTCGGATCGGGCCCTCCCCATCCGACGGCTCTCACCAATTTCGAAGTTGCCCCGACGATCGACGGTTAGCCTTTGATAGCCTAGCAATTTCTCTGCCGTACAAAAGACAGGTGTCCCATTTTGATTGTATCGGAGCCCCTCTGACAAATACCGCCCCCGTACAGAAGGCGGTCCGATAAAACCACAAACCACCTTCTGTCTCTCTGCCTCCGACGTCAGCGCCACGTTGCCTCTTACGTCATTCTTCCGTCGACCCATTGTTGCCCCGTGTCATTGCCACTGCATCTGCCTCAGTCCCTACCCCGCCACTGTGTCCTATGCCACGTCGTTGGCCCAGTCAACTGCCACATCACTCTATCGTACCCTGGACCCGCCAATGACGTCATGCTAACGTCATATCAAAAAAGCACCAAAATGCCGCAAAAGCCCAAATTTGTGTTAAAAGTGGCAAAAAACATCGTTTCTGCTTGTTTTTTATGCAAGAAAACGTTGCAAACTTTTGCATGCCACTCACATCCACTGCGCATTCGACGTGCTCGACAGTCGCCAAGACCTGCTCGACCTTCAACCCGACCTGTTCGGCCTTCGCTCGCAGCCATTCACCACAGCATTTCTCCAAGTGAACAGGTATTTACCCGAAAAGCACCAGTAACCCTGTTTTTCATGATTTCTCTACAAAATTAGCCAAATACACCTAAAAATCCACATTGAAACATGTTGGAACCTGCAACCTTTTCCTCTATGCCCCACATAACTTCATTTGCGGCCAAAACCTGGCATCTCTGCCCCCCTGATAAAATTGCCATCGCCAGCTCGAATTACAGCTCCAATTTGCCCGCCGAACTACTAAGGACAGTTTGCTAAAGCCTTCTAATTTTCTCCCTTTCCATTGTACTAATTGTAGAGCCTTGCACAGTCTTCATTTCATTAAGTTTTACTCCTCAAAAACATCTCTACATAGAACTTGAAACTGTGAGTTCCTTGCTCACCAAGTCATTATCAGAGCTCTGTCCCTTGTTGAAATATAGGCCTAATACAACTGTAATCAGAGTCAAAACATGGAGGCCCTGGTTGCCCTCAATATTGCACCACTAAATGCACCACAGAGGAACTTGGAATGGCAGCCCCTTGCTGACATGGACTATCAAATGAAGGAGACAGTGGAACTGACTCACAAGTATCACATTGAAACCTTTTGTGAGTTAGGGAAAAGATACAGAACCAATGTTGATATCCTTGGTATCTGGGAGTCCAATTTGCCAATTTATTACCTCCCACAAGTAAATGTATTCCCTGAACTTATCCACCAGTGCTGTAAGAATTATGAGCCCACTCAAAGAACAATTTTGGCTCCTTCTGGTAATGTTTTGTTTCACATCACCTCTCAAGCCATAAACAAGATGCTGAAATTTGAGCCAACAAAGCCTCTGGTTCCTCTCTCCATGAAACTTCTGCTTGAACAAGGTGCCAAGCTGCCAGCTCAAAGATCACAAGAATTGCCCAGCTGTTCATGCAACTAGATTTTCAATTCCAGCAGCCTCCTCCTTATCTGCATGTATGGTTTAATGAAACAGGAAGAATGCTAGTAGACATCATATATTGCATCCTGGGATTCAATACCAGTGAGTATGTTGATGAAACAGTTTTGGTAATGTTGTCCATGTTTGCTCTAGGACAGCCCCCTGCTGTCCACTATGATTATGCCACCTTCATTGCTGATAAGATTCATGAGCAATTCATGAACCTAAAGAGAGAAAGGGTGTTCAAACATACCTCCTATATATATCACTTGTTGTTGTACTATTAGCCTGATAGTTTCCGAGTCTGCCTCAGAAAATTGGATGCTAAGGGGGAGCGAAGGTCTGTAATATTTTGGTCATCAGTTTGCCACCATGTTTATTACACTCCATATACCTACTGTGATTTTATTGACCTATTTATATACCCAGCTTCCTCCTTACTAGTGAGCACTCGTCTTCCTAGACTCACCGATGAGATGCAAAAGATCCTGCAACATTCCAAAAGCTACAGTATTGGTGACTGGTATTTTTACCAAGACCACATAGTAATCAGGATTTATAGCTGTGAATTGGCCCTTGACAGACTACCCAAATATGTCCCCATGAGACTATTTTCCTTGGAATACTTTCGGCAATTCGGTAATGTTGATATGACTCATTTCTATGGCAAAAGCAAAAAGGCACAACTCAAAATTAGGCATCAATTGGGCCCATTTATTTTCAATAAGAGAGAAGAAGCTTGGGTGGAGGTAGACACAATGTTGAAAAATTTTCTGTTATTAAAAACAAGCTTTTATTGGGCACCATATGACCCCAATCACTTTATAAGCCTTAGAAGAATCAAATAAACGCTTGCAGCATATGAACACTGCAGTATCCCTCAAATTGAACAATTTGCTAATCAACAAGAATGGGTAAAGGGCACTCTAGTTGAAGAATTTTCCGAGGAAGTAATAGTAGAAAAAGCAATGAAGAACCTAGAAAAATCTATTGACTTAGAATCTTTTGTACAGGTCTTTTTTACAGCTCCGCGACACCTTGGAGAAGGCACTTCATCTGCCACGCCCCCCCAGCAAACTGCCCAAGTAAGTACCCCACCAGCAGCAACAGATAAAGGCAAAGAAGTGCAACATTTAGAAGAACAAGTGCACAATTTGGGACAGCAAGAAACAATGGCAGATCGGCCTGCTTCTACTGATGAACAAAGCCAAGGGCAAGACCCTTCTACTCAAGCAAAGGTGACAGAAATCCCAGTATTGCAGACACCTCTTAATGAAGAGAGGGAAAATAAGAGGGACAGATAGGAAGATACCCCTCCAGGGACATCCACATAGCAGCAAGGAGAAACATAGGTTAAATCCTTTTTCAGAGGAAGAAATGCTAGAGGGGCCCACAGAACAGCAAATTCCCCCAGGCATGGAGACATCGGCCAGCTCTTTTCAGCAGGAGAAAGACAGATAGCAGGGAGTGGAAGTAACATCCACAAGGCAACAGGGCAGACAGCCCTCTGATATTAAAAAAGCATTTACTAATATCAAGGTTAGGAATGAACCAGTGAGACTACAGCTGTACAACCAGCAAATAAGGATGGCCCCTACCAATCAGCAAAGGGTAATGGCGGCCTATGACATCGAGGAAGGAAGAATGACCCTCGGTCACTTCAGACCTACAACTCAGCAATCCCAATCAGCTGCTGATTACATTAGAACCAATCTGGAAGTGTTTGCCAAGGATATCCATCCGATGGACCAGATTGAATTGCACAAGCAGACTGGGGAGATGGTATATTCTACTCTAGCAGATAAGACATTGTTATCCCATAGATTGCAAAACTCTTTGCACAACACTGCTGCCCAACTTGAGTTGGATAAAGCTTTGTCACAGGCCAAGTACAAGAGATTCAAGTCCTTGGAGGAGATTATCATAGAGCTGGGACATGATCCCTCTGATCCCAAGGGTGTACAAGCTTTGATAAAAAAGAAGGATGAAGACATAGTTGCACTAAGAAGACAAATCAGGCTGTCACCCACATTGCATCCTCAAGCTACAGAGGTGGCACAACAAAAAGAGGAGCAGGATGTGGTAGCTCTGCTTACAACCTTACATAAAGGGTTGGTAGACACAGAGAATGCCTTGGAGCCATCATTACAGGGAAGACAGGGAGAGTTGGCCCCTCGGCCAATTCAAACAGCTCAGATTCTTACAGCTGCTCCTTCGACAGCCACCACAACAGTCCCTCCCATTGTTACAACATCACAGGTAGGCGCTTCAAGCTCTGCACCAATTTCAGCCACTACTTCAGCACCTACAGAGCAAGGAACCAGCTTGAAAATGGACAATATGATGAAGGAAATAGAAGCTCTGGAATTACAAATGGCAGAATTGAAAGAAGCCAAGGAAAAGTTGGCCACAATTGAGGGAAAATATGACAAATCAAAGCAGGATGTAGATGAGAATACAAAAGAAGTCAAAGCCTTGGAAAAAAGAATAAAGGAGCTGGAGAAAGAGCTTACCTTCAATAAAACTCTAGCAGATATCAAGAAAATTTTGTGGGCCAAAATTGGCCAATCCATTACAGACCAATGGCAATCCATTGAAACCATTCATGAGAAAATGGATTTGATAAACTTGGCTCAGTTTGAAAATCAAAAAGCTAGAGCATCTTTGGGAAATATACCAGAGAAAGCAAATAGAATGATCCAATTTTTGAATACTCGCACCAAAGGGCAGCTAGCAGCATTAGGAATCAGGAACAGGACTGAAACTATCTTGCTAATAAAAAGGGTGTTAACCCTTAGGAATTTTGTGCAGACATTGGGCAGAAAATGCCAAGAAATGCAAACAGAGGCAGATGAATTCAAGTCAAAGATCATGGCATTACATAGCAGAGGGCTACCAAGTTTATTAACCAGTGCTGGAAGATTGTTGTCATATGAGCTTTATGCCAACAGAGTGAACAATTTTGCTGCTAATCAAATCACAACCTCGTCAAGCGCATCAGAAGAGACAAGGCCTCCATCAGGACAGAGTATCTTTGATAAATTGGAAAATCTTTTCTACATTGCACATGAGATAAACCACCTGTTCGAATTCCAGCCCACTTTCCATAGATACACAGAAGCTAAGGAAACACTGATAAAGATACAAAGGCATCAGCTACCTACAGAGGATTGGTGGAACGGGATGATAAAGACATTGCTCAGGTGATTTTGTTTATTAATTCTTTTTTGATCAAGCTACAGTTCAACATATATAGATGGCACGATACACCTGTCAAAGGTAAATCAGCATAAAGCAAAATTGAAATGATAACTACAGCTCATCAAAATGCTAAGAAGTCGAGCACACAGGATGAAGACCCAGACAGCAACAGGCAGCGTACCAGCATCAGGGAAACACACGCGAAATAAATGCACAGCAGGCAGCCAACTCATTCAGCCCAGAAAGTCAACGTTTTCTGACAAAACAGACAGCTAGCAAGCCAATATTAACTGCAATGTTTAATTCTGCATTTACTCCCTCACAAGAGTTGGTGATGTAATTTATTGCTTGAAGAGTCATCACCTAGTATTTTGTATCTTGTTTTTGTATATATCTGTCCCCATAGAACATATTTGGGGTTGGTTGGTTGATAACCCTCATTCTAGACTTGCGTTGTATATTTTGAGAGCTCTATAATCAAAGACTGCTGGAATGCTTTGGATGAAGAACTGTCTCTTGTGTTATTTAGTGGCCAAAGAGTGATTGTGGAATTCTTGTGCTACTACATGGGTCAATAAGTGTTTTCTTACCTCTGTTTACAGTTTATATATGTTTACACCACCATTGTGTTACCATCTAAATAGCAAGAAAGAAGAATAGCTTAGGCTTTACTTGACTGCACTCTATGCTCAGTTCTTGTTATTTCTATATGTTTTCTTCATAAACGGTTATGACTATGCATACTTGAATGATCATGTTTACCGTGTTTCTTTCACATATGACTGTTATTTAGGAATTATTGACTGCTCCTAGACAGACTTTCATTCACCTTCCCTCTCTGTTAGCTAATGAAAGATTCTTAGTTGCCTTTCATCTTTGACCTTCATTCCATCTTTATTCCAGCTTGATATTGTTCTATGTGTAGCTATCCTGCTCTGTATTCCTCTTGTGACCAAGAAAACGCAACAACAAGCCCTAATCCATGACTCCATGCCCAATGGTTTGAACTTCTCACTCTATGCATCCCAACTGTGCTTGAAAACATCATCCTTCCCACCAAAATCAAAACAAATATTGAAAAATGAAATTAGCTCAGACAAATTTATAAGCAACACATAATAAACCAGACACAAAATATTGGCGAAAAAGGCTTCAGCCCTCCTGGCTTCCTCAAGTATTCTCTCATTTCATTTTCATTCATTAAAATAATTGAATATAGTGTTATCAATAAATAGATGAGAGATATTATTACACAACAATTTGTCACCGTTTGTCACCGTCCCTATTACCCCTCACCTGCACACTGGAGGACTCATCCCGGGACCTGTGAGAAGTGACATGATCTGAAACCACTTGCATCATATTCCTCTAAGTATGAGCTTCATTTGCCCTGAAGACATCTCCTACAAAATATCCATGAAAATAGCTCTTTTTGCATTAGCGCGGGTCCATAGTTCACTGCCCGCGCCAATGAGGGAAATCCTCTAAAAAGGGTGCGCCATTGGCGCTCTGTCCCAGAGTCGCACTCGCGCCAACCGAATTGAGTAAAGTTTTTAACCAACAAGCTCCCAAAGGTTCTCTTCAACCCATTCACCAACTGAATCTATGTTGAGTTAGGATGGTCTGGCTTCGAATCTCCATAGAAGGGAAGTGGTTTGCCACCTTTCATGGAAGTTTCTAAGTGATAAAGCCAATCCCATGAATAATGTGGTTGATCCTATCTCTTTCCTCTATATCTATAAAAGCTTACCTCTATGCCTTGAGCAAGCTAGTAGTGATAGTTACAGTAGTTCTAGTTCCAGCATAGTGATAGAGAGTTTGAAGCTGCAAGAGCCTTCTTTGCACCCATAAGGCCAAATCTAAGTAAGGAGATTCTTGTCACCCAAAGAGAGAGAGGGGCTTGTTCCTCATCCCAACAAGCTTTGCAAGACTTGTGTAGCTGACTACCCAGCCAAAGGAGGATTTGACGTCAGAACAATGGTTGTATTCTTCTTTGTTATTTATTAATAATAGATGACTATCATTATGGTTCCACTCTCATTGTTTTGTGTTTGATGTTGAGTTATATCTTTTATGACTGATATATAATTGCATCTACTAGATTTTATGCTTGTTTTCGTGTTGTTCTTTGCATGTGCAGGTGTCTAATCACGGAGATCATGGGGATCGTGACCAGCCAAGGCAAAGGAACGAGGGCAACATCTCTTCGACGAACACTAGCATTGGAATCCAAGTAGGTTCTCACCATCTACTTTTTATTTGCAATTAGGAACTTGCGTGATAGCATTGTGTGATTGTTGCTAGACCCGGTATGGGCTAGTAGGGATCGTCTCTGTCCGCAGAGAGGATTTACCTCCACAACAATTTGGTGACTCCATTGGGGAAGTCTTGTCTCTTTGGTTTCTCGTTTGATTTCTTAGATAGCTTTCTAGGTTGGATTTCTTGCTGTTTCTTGCTCCTTAGTTTTCCTAGATACTGTTGTCAAGCCCTGGGTTGCTTCTTTTGTTTTTGACTTAGCAAACTCGATTAGCGCACTTTTTAGCCTTACAGTCGCACCAATTGGCGCAATTTGCTCAAAGACAACCCATGCCAATCCCATAAAAGCGCAAGTTGCACCCTGACAGTCACGCCAGGCCTGTCAACTTTTCCAGTTCGCTTGTCTTCAAGCCCTCTGAGCTTGGATTTGTATTTTGCTGCATCTTTTTCAATTACTGGAGTGTGTTTGATCCTTGTCTGACTGGTTTTAGACCTTCATCCTTCGGGTGTTTGCCTTTTTCTGTCGATTTCACATTTTAGCCCTAGGGCATCTAGTGGCTTTGTGCGTCAAGCCTTCTGTAGGAGTCTTGGGTTCTTTGATCGTCCAGTCGACTTTGTGATTACTTTTTGCGCTTGCTCAGTAGTTGTCAAAGCCTTTTGTTGGTATTCAAGTGATTTGCTCCTTTTCCGCTTGGATTTCGCTTGACTTCGTTTGGGCTTAGATTACATCGCTCGTAGAGGTCTTTGTGTTTTCTTCTTGGTTTGAAGGACTATCTTGGTGTTTTGGGATTCGATTGCATTCTCATTGAGTGAAATTTGTCTCTTTTACACAGTGTTATTATCTCTCAAAAAAAAATTTAGTGCACTTTGCCATTGAAAAGAAAATGAACAGTCTCTTTTGCGTTGAATTAGTTAATGGAAATTAGAGCTTTTCATTGATTAGTGACTTTAAAGAAAAGTTTCATTTATTGCCATTAGCTGCATTAGAGTGGTTCTTGATTGTTTATGGTCATTTTGTTTGATTGAAAAGTTCTCAACTCTCTCGTAGTTGGTGTTCATCGAACGAAATGATATTTTTTGGCATATAGCTTGCATTTAGGGAATTGTGAGAGATTACATACGGTAAGACCTGGAAATCGAAACATAATTCATGATCAACCGTAAAATGAACTGAATGAACTTAATAACGCATTGGAACTTAACACCAACATCTAGAGGTCTAGGCTAGAGACGTGTTCTGGCGTCGTTAAACCTAGTCACTTTTGTTTCACTTAAGGTTGGGTGATTCCTCCTTCCGTGATGCAACAAGTGGTCTAGCACGGACTTGAGCTCCCACGTACCGTCGAGTATATGGGGAGACCCCACTAGGTTATCATCCTTTATCCACAGGAAGCCATGTCTGCCGCCTTACAAGCCGTAACACAACGAACACAACATTCAGGAAGATTGACTGCCATACGGAAAGTCCTTGGTTTTCATATGATTGCCAAGGTGTATATGCAGTTTTACGGGTTGTCTGGTAAACCTTTTTGCCTAGCTCTCCAGAGTAGTCACTTTTGATCCTTTTCAGACTCCTTAAACGAAAAGGCTCATCTGAGCATTTGTCACTTCGAGCTCACTAAACATTCGAAGGAGACTAGAGTCATCTTTTTGTCCTTTTCTCGACTCTTAAAACATGAAAAGGTCAAGTTCAGTTCCTTTGTCTTAAAATTTATTCGGCCACGTTCACATTTACCTGGTTAGATCTTGTTTGCGTTAGCTTGAGTAGGCTTCTTTTCATTTTCGACGGAAACTTTTTCGGGGTTCACCAACCCAGGCATCCCCTCTGACGGGAACCGTGGTCATTTCGCTCCTTTTGGAAATGTTGGTGCTCCTTATATGGCAACGCTGTCCCTCCCAGGGTTAACTGTTGGGTTGCTGGTTTGGTTGTTCTCAACCTCTTTGCTCCCTACCATCTCACCGTCTAGTCAATCTGTCCCTCCACCTGAACAACATCATGTTGATTCTAAGATGGATCTCTCCCCTTCTACGCCCACTTCTACATCCTCATCTTCTACTTCACCTGGTGAAAGTCTAGATTCGAGTAACTAGGTGGCTAAGAAGAATAAGGCTCCTAAGGGAGAGGTTACAAGTGCAGTTACCCCCTCACATACACCTAAAGTCGGGCCCCCTTCCGCTCCTCCCCGGAAGGTCAAATTTCCTTGTAGATTATGCAAGGGGGACCATCTTCTTTGTGATTGTCCTGGCATCCCCAGGTCCTTAGAAATATGGTCTCGTGATCCAGCCCGCCCCTCATCGTCCACTGAGGCTCACGGCGATGTTCCCCTATCGACTCACAAAGGTAAGGAGAAAGGGAAGATTCGAATCCCCTGTAGACTTTGTGAAGGCAATCATCCCCTTCACCTTTGTCCGCTCATGGATAAAGCCTCCAGTGTTTTGGAAAGTCTTACAGCTCCTTCACCCCAACTACCCGTTGGATATCGACATCTCTCTATAGCCGCAGATCATTCCCCTGCTGACAAAGAGATTGATTCATATTCTTCTCTTGTCCAGCCTCCTCTTCCCGAACCTGGCTGTGCCTAGCCTGTTCCAGACCAACCATTGGTCGGAAAGAGTGTTGACTCGAGTTCACCACCCATCGATCACTCTGTTTCAGACGAGCATCATGCCCATGCTCTTCTCGTCTCTTCAGATTCTCCTGAGTCTCGAAATGACTCTCCTAACCCAGCTTCTCCCGAAGGTTCTCCTTCGATTCCTTTAGCACATGGGGGCAATCATACGATTCCCCCACCAAGTAGTCTGGTCGCTTCCTTTGATTGGAATCGCCTGATCGCCGGTCGCCTTCCATCCCATATTCCTTTCCAAATCACAGTACATGCCTGTGCTAAGGTAGTACCTGGCACTGTTTTGGATGAAGGGGCGTCTGTCAGTCTTATTCCATACACTACTTGGCAAGCTTTAGGTTCCCCGCAGCTTGGGCCAGTCACTCAGAATCTGTTGGCATTCGACGGAGGAGCCTGTCCATCTCTAGGAGTTCTCCCGAAGTTCCCTATTACTTTGGGAGGCAAAACCATCTATATAGACGTCTTGGTTACCCAAGTTGTTTTAGACTTTAGTCTTCTCCTTGGTCGCGACTATGTTTACGCCATGGGGGCCCTCATTTCTTCGCTTTTCCGCGTGGTTTTCTTTCCACACGATGGAAGAATTGTGACTATCAATCAAGTGTCATTCGTTAGTCCCCCGATGCCTCCCGCGCCATTGTCAGCCCCTCCTAGTTTTCATCCACAAGTTGCATCTACCCCACCGCAGATCAACTACGTGGCCACCTATCCCATGCGTGGCTCCAATGATGCCACCATCGTGCATAGTGTCCTGGGGGCATTGGGCCCTGACTTCCAAGATGTTTCCCTTCCACCGGGAGTGGCAATCTTGGAAGCCCCGACTTTCTATTCATTATGATGAAGTTCTGGTGGAGCATAGTTCCTTTCCGGTGTCAAGCTCCTTAAAAAATGAAACTAGGCTTGGTTGGAGCATAGTTCGTTTCCCTGTGTCAAGCTCCTTAAACAATGAAACTAGGTGTCGGAGCACAGTTCCTTGTCTTGTGTCAAGCTCATTAAAAAATGAAACAAAATGTCCCGAGCATAGTTCCTGATCTTGTGTCAAGCTCGTTAAAAAATGAAACAAGGGTGACGAGCATAGTTCCTTATCTTGTGTCAAGCTCGTTAAAAAAATGAAACAAGGGTTTTGAGGATAGTTCTTTTACTGTGTCAACCTCATTAAAAAATGAAACAACTCCTCCTTTTCCAAATCGAGTCTTTGATTAAGATCTCGTAAAATATAAGTCGATTCTTTCATAGATCTCGAGAGTGAACCTTCATTGCATCCACTTTGTTGAATGCAATGAAGCTTGGGGGGCATGTACCTCGATTTGCGTCATTATGCTGGGGGCATGCGAGCTTATAACAAGCATAGTTTTTCGTTTCAAGCTTGTGTAAACATGAAACCAAATCCAAGCAGAGTTCTCCACGGTTCAAGCTTGTGTAAAAATGAACCCATACCTAATTCACATCTTGTGATTGCCGCCTATCCGCTAAATTCTGCTAGATGAGCCTTGGTTGTTTCATTCCATCGCCACCATCTCTTTGGCCGATCATATGCTTTCACTTGGTTGTTTTACCTTTCATGAGGGACTGCAGTTATGAGTGGTTTTATTAGCCAGCCTCTTGACCATTACATGTTTTGAGCAGTTCCACCATTGCTGGAACCAGTTGCTGCCCTTTATACCACTCGTTCCTCCAGGACGAGTCACCTTTAAGCTCTTTTCTGACTCATAAAATATGAAAAGATTGCCAAGTATTTTTCCCTTTTTGACTCGTTAAAGAGAATAAAAATGGAGTCATCTTTCAGCTCTTTTTTGACTCTCTAAACATGAAAAGATCGTCGAGTTATCCCTCTTGACTCGTTAAATGTAAATAAGAGGCGTTCGTCTTTAAACCCTTTTCCAACCGTGTAAAAACGAAAAGGTTGTCGGACCCTTGTCGTTTTAGGTTCGTTAACGGTTACGAAACGATGTGATGTTGATCGCTTTTTTTACTTTTTCAGGTCGATGTCACTATAAATGAAAAGTACTCCTCAATCGTAATGGTCGGGCGGTTCTTTCGAGCATTGTTTTATACTTTTCCGGGCTCGGGAGACACAACTTTACGAAAAAGGACCCCCCTGGAGTTTTCCTTTCTGCTGTCTTTTCAGACTCTCTAAACAAGAAAAGGCATCGAGTTCTTCCTTTGTCAGACTCGTTAAAACTTAATGACATCATATTCTGTCGAAATGACGCTCACAAGCATATGCTATCCCCATCAAGCTTGTTAAAAATAACTGGGGTACTTGCCAGAAATGGCGGGGAAAATGGACCCATAATTCTTGTCGCGTCGGCAGTATGTCGCTCTTGAACATGGCACTAGTCTGCATTCGTGTCTGGGTGGGGACATCTCATCTTGTTTTACACTTGCTTCCGTGGGTTTGGGTTATCCTATTTGACCTCTCATCTACTCATTGCCTTGTCACCATGACCTCTGCTCATTTGATGTCAAATGTTGCCAAGTCCACTGTCGTGCCGCCAATATGTTCAAGAGAAGTTGACCTCTACAGAATTACAACCTCCCTCTGATACCTCACATAATTTTGATTCACCACAACATCCTTCCTCTGTCTTGTGTCACTGATGTGGGAAACACTATTGCCCACCTTTGATCAAGGTCACTTCCTATCGACTTTAGCTCATTATCCAGGAAGCTGATCTAGAGACTCCCTTCCAGTGCTTTGGAGCCTGCATGCCTCAATGGTAGGTTCTTCGTGTTCGACAAGAGGTTTTCATCATTGGCCTCCGATGGAATGATTCTACGGGTGTTCGACGCCAGCTCATTGATTCGCACGCCGTAGATTGTACCTATAGTACCTTGAGGACCATTGTCATTATTGGTGGTACCTCTCGTTTCTGTTAACAGCTTTCACTATTGGCTGGTAATCAGATGATGTTCATGCATGTTCGACATCAACTCCTATATTCACATGCTTGGACTTGTACTCTGTTCGGGTCGAGATGGAGCGCAAGACCCTGGATTTTGTCTGTTGGAATCCAGGTTGCAATTTGTGGCTTATTATGATCATTACATGACTCATTCACTGGATGGCTATGACCATGCCTGAGTCTATTTATTGATCCTCTCTGGATGGCTGCGTCCATGCCTTGGATCTAGATTATTATGTACTCTGTTATGGATGGTTGCGCCCATACCACATATATCATGTACTTGAGATATCAGTTGTACTTCTTTTCGCAGGTTCTCCGGCGGCCGTGTTTTCAGTCACGCATGTTCTTGTAAAGCATTTCACCCCTCTCTCTCTCGGGCCTCATGCTTTAGGGGGCATCTGTTACACAGCAATTTGTCACCGTTTGTCACCGTCCCTATTACCCCTCACCCGCACACTGGAGGACTCATCCCGAGACCTGTGAGAAGTGACATGATCTGAAACCACTTGCATCATATTCCTCTAAGTATGAGCTTCTTTGCCCTGAAGACATCTCCTACAAAATATCCATGAAAATAGCTCTTTTTGCATTAGCGCGAGTCCACAGTTTACTGCCCGTGCCAATGAGGGAAATCCTCTAAAAGGGCGCGCCATTGACGCTCTGTCCCAGAGTCACACTCGCGCCAACCGAATTGAGTAAAGTTTTTAACCAACAAGCTCCCGAAGGTTCTCTTCAACCCATTCACCAAATGAATCTATGTTGAGTTAGGATGGTCTAGCTTTGAATCTCCATAGAAGGGAAGTGGTTTGCCACCTTTCATGGAAGTTTCTAAGTGATAAAGCCAATCCCATGAATAATGTGGTTGATCCTATCTCTTTCCTCTCTATCTATAAAAGCTTGCCTCTATGCCTTGAGCAAGCTAGTAGTGATAGTTACAGTACTTCTAGTTCCAACATAGTGATAGAGAGTTTGAAGCTGCAAGAGCCTTCTTTGCACCCATAAGGCCAAATCTAAGTAAGGAGATTCTTGTCACCCAAAGTGAGAGAGAGGCTTGTTTCTCATCCCAACAAGCTTTGCAAGACATGTGTAGCTGACTACCCAGCCAAAGGAGGATTTGACGTCAGAACAATGGTTGTATTCTTCTTTGTTATTTATTAATAATAGATGACTATCATTATGGTTCCACTCTCATTGTTTTGTGTTTGATGTTGAGTTATATCTTTTCTGACTGATATATAATTGCATCTACTAGATTTTATGCTTGTTTTCGTGTTGTTATTTGCATGTGCAGGTGTCCAATCACGGAGATCATGGGGATAGTGACTAGCCAAGGCAAAGGAACGAGGGTGACATCTCTTCGACAAACACTAGCATTGGAATCCAAGTAGGTTCTCACCATCTACTTTTTATTTGCAATTAGGAACTTGCGTGATAGCATTGTGTGATTGTTGCTAGACCCAGTCTGGGCTAGTAGGGATCGTCTCTGTCCGCAGAGAGGATTTACCTCCACAACATATATTGTTCTCAAGATAATGTGTGCTATCTTAGACACTTTTGGTTGAGATAATTTCTCACCAGACACAAACCAATATAGGAGTTACCTAAACTAACTCCTATCTTAGAGGAACAACACAAGAGTTAGGCACAAATTCCTAACTTGGAATATTTAATTTATTTATTTATTTTTGGATTTATTATTGTTTTATGAGAGAGGCTAACATTCCCCCCTTCAATGATAAATCCAAAATAAGAACGAGGAACCATCTTCCAAGTTCTCATGTTGATCCTCAAAAGGATTTCTTGAAAAAACAGCCAAATCTGGATGCTGAAGAAACTACAATATGAAGAGAACATGAATCAGCTGCATGCCTAATTCATCTCTGAATGATGCTTGACAATTCTATCATGTGCCAAGCCACAAAAGGATCCAACTATCCTTTGCTTGAAAACAGCATCTGGTGTCCACTGACACAATTTGATGAATGCCCACTGGCGTATTTGCTGATGATGATCGCCCACTAGCTGAAGATGTCGAAAACAACTCAATGTTGCTTTTGCTATGATGAAAGATGCTCACTACTGCTTTGGCAATCGATCACCCACTAGCGAATTTGCTGATGCTTACTGCTGATGAAAAAATCCCACTGGTTGATGAAGATGCCCACTGGCTGCTTCGCTGATGTTGTCGAGACTTTTAGTCTGACAACCACTTGTCAATTTCATTGACATTTTCCCCCCTTTGTCAGCTGAAAGGAGAGACAATCTTCTCCAAAATATATTTGAACTCCCCCCCTTCAAGTGTAGGAGAGTTTCACTGTTGTACTCCCTTGTTCAACTACATGAAAGTACCATCATCGGTTCACTGCTGGCTGCACTATGTGTGATTGTAGTCGGTTATAGAACTAAGACAATCTTTTCACTGTGGATGACCATTCCCAAGGATCGATCCATTCATAATGTATCTTCAATCTGGCTGATTTTTGTTGGTTGCAACATTTTTCTGAGGAATGATTGGGCTTGCCACAATGGCAACAAGGATGGAGATCAAAACACTGATCTTCCATATGACCGGTTCTTTGACAGTGAGAACATTTCAGTTGGACATTAACTTCAGGTTGCATGCAATTCTATTTGTCTGCAACTTTCTCAGAACCTACTGAGGTGTGTTGTGCAAGAAATCCTGCACTGATGAACTTAATTAGCTTGGAATAATCTGGGATATGTAAGTTGGTGTCATCAGTGACATATCCTAAGCCTCGTCGATTCTTGTTATTTTGAATCTCTCCCCAGGGCTTGATGATAGGTTTGGAAGAAATTTGAATTTGATCATGAACAACTTCGACACTTGAAGTTGTTTGGATGAGTGATTTGGAATCAACATCTTTATCTTCATCTGTATGGTTGAATGACTTGGAAGAAGCACTCTTTTGTTGCACCTCATTTCTTTGTAGTTGCGACTCTAGTTGAAGAAACTCAATGGTTTCATGTGTTTGTTGTAGATGCCGTGAAAGATCAGCAAGAGTTTCTTTGCTGATGTGCACCATGTCTTCATCACTGGAGATGATCAAACTATGAAGAATGTGTAACCACTGAATATGTTGCGCCATCTGAACTTGCTCAATTGGAATAAGGCTCTCTTGTCGTAGATGTCATATTTTGAACTGTTTCACTTGATTTTGTTACTTGAATGATAGGCTCGCTTGCTATGGGACTTGAATGGCACGCTCACTTGATTTGTTTCTTATTTCACTTGTTGGGAACACTTGCTAGAGTTGTAGAACTTTCTTGCTTAAACTCTGGAATTCACGCTCGCTTGATGATGATCATATTTGCTTGAATGCTCACTTGCCTTACCTGATGACTTCACGCTCACTTGAAGGAATAGCCACACTCGCTTGATGTCAATCTCAACTTGCTTGATTGGTGTTAGAGTTGAACTCGTTTGGTTGCTTTGATGGTTGTTGCAATGAACTTCACTTTGGCTCGCTTGAAGGTTTGAACTTTGTACTGTTTTGACGCAAATTGCTTGAATAAATACTTACGCTCACTTGTACGAGATGTGAACTTGTTGTTTGTTTCATTTAGAGTTAAAACTCATGGACTCACTTGATTCCCTTAAAGGAAGGGTGTCCAACACTGTCGAAAATGCACCCAAAAAACGCTTAATGATTTAATGACTCACTACAATGAATTCAATTTGATTCAATTCAAGAATTGGGTGTCGGTTTCAACCTAAACTAACTCCTATCTTAGAGGAACAACCCAAGAGTTAGGCACAAATTCCTAACTTGGAATATTTAATTTATTTATTTATTTTTGGATTTATTATTGTTTTATGAGAGAGGCTAACAACAAAACCCATGTACACCATAACTAGCCTAAAATCAACCCAAAACAAAGCTAAATTTTAAAGAGAGAGCCCTCTCTGACTGCAGGTAGGCTACGACCTGCAACCCAAAGATTGGTTTGTGGTTGCCTTGGCCATATCCCTTAAGGAGCCAAGGAACAACCTGAGTGATAATAGTACTTAGCATTCTTCTTGTCATTCACACATTAAGAAAGCTAAAAACAAATACATGCATGTGCATTTACATTTAGACTGCTTGTTGGTTTGATTTAGGACAATCCATCTAGTGTGTGCTCTCTGCTCTATGTTGAAAGAATATCATCTCTCTTTATTTAGTAGCTAGGATTTTCATTGCAAAAAGAAGATTAAACGATTGTTTATCATCTTAGATTGCATTTTAGGAATTGTATATCTACATCACACGGTGAACCTGAAAGGCAAATTTCTTAAGAAAGATCAACTGTAAAATAAATTCAATGAACATAAAAAGGCTTTGGAACCTAATGCACAACATCTAGAAGTCTAGGCTAGAGACATATTCCAGCGTTGTAAAGCCTGGTAACTATCGCTTTCACTATTAGTTGGGTGATTCCTCTTTGAGACGACAAGTGCCAGTATGGACTTGTGCTCCCACGTACTGTCGAGTATATATTGGGAGACCACAATAGGCTATATCCTTTATCCATAGGAAGCCGTGTCTGCAACCCTATTGATTGCAATGCACTGAACACATCATTCAGGAAGATTGACTGCCATACCGTAAAAAGTATTCTGTAGTTTTGCAATTGGTTTGGTAATCCCTCTGTCTAGATTTCCAGAGTAGTCTCTTTCGTTCCTTTTCAGACTCCTTAAAGGAAAAGATCCATCTGAGCACTTGTCACTTCAGGCTCATTAAAAATCGAAGGCGACTAGAGTCATCTTTTGTTTTTTCTCGACTCTTGAAAATTGAAAAAACAAGTTGTGTCAAAGAGTCTAAAATTCATTTAATTCGGAAACATTTTCCCCTTTATTTTTAGTTGATCGATTAATCTGCAATCGTGGAAGAAAGTCAATTGAAACCCCATCGTTCACGGAGACTTACGAGTCAACCGTCTTTGTCTCGAGAATCAAAACTATTCTAGACAAAGCGAACACGTTTAATTGGTTCAAAGTCCCCTAGTCTGGTTGGAACAAGTGTTCCGACACCCTCGAAGACTCTGGTTACTCCAAACGTTTATGGTACCCCTGCCTCTATGAAAGAAGTTTCGTAGCCACCAGAGGACAGTAGAACTGATCCTAGTGTGGAGGTAAACACTTCTATTCCTGAACTGACTCCATCTATAGCTGATTCGGAAGGTGTTATTCCCCAAACATCTGTCACTGCAGAATCTATACCTTCTTCGGCACTGGAAATATTTTATAGACTTGACGGTCTACCTCTTCCACCTGGGTTGATTGCTATAGAAGATATTGTGGAAGATCCCCCATCCAGTACTCCGTCGCATTTTGGAGTTGGGATCCCCCTATATCCTTCTTCGTCAAAAATTAGTCTACCGTTATCGAAAGTTCCTGTAGAATCGCTAGGAAAACTTTTGGATAGACTAGATATGTCTGAACAACCGTCAACATCTAGGACTGTGTCATCTGACACAACAATGGCATAACTTCCTGCTACCACTCCAACAATGTTTGTCGGAGTACCATCTGTCGCAACTAGCTCTCAACCATTGGATGGAATCCATCGAGGGGTTGTTTCGATGGTATGGTCTGTCCCGTTTGTTCATCTGGAATAATATTTGGAATCTCTTATGTTGAGTCTCAGCAAATTGACCTTTCGCAATGTCAATTTGGGCAGTCTAGTCCTCAAAGGCAAATCATTCCCTTAAGCACCGGATTACTTCCATATGGGGGGCAATATGCCCTTTCATTGTCTCCTCTGGGAGGTCAAACATATGAGAGTTCGCAACAAAATTCAGGTTATGCTGGAATTACATCCAGTGGTTGGATGTCAATACTGCCTCAACAACCAAGAGTTGTATACTCAATGCAACAAAGTCTGCCTATGTCGAATATCCCCACTACACCGGCTATTGTGACGGTGTCTCAAGTACAAGCGTTATGCGTTTTATGCCAACCTCAAGTCTCTCAGGTTGCAATCCAACAGCCCCTTGTCCCTGTGATGCCACTGTTGGAAATAATACTGAGAGGGGGGGTGAATCAGTATTATCAAATTCTTTTCAATATATCTTCCTTATTTATACTTTGAATAATTCTTCAAATATTGATCATTACTTTGTATGTCAGTATCATAAAATAATGAGCATGAACAAGAAAAGCAAATAGTCACACAAAACAACACCAGATATAAGGTGGAAACCCAATGTGCGTGAAAACCACCTGCTGCAATATGTCTCTATCTTCTTTCAATTAGAAACTCCTTTTATAATGATTTTGTACTGGTGCAGTCTTTTACCAGTACGCAGGCTACAACCTGCAGAGAGCTACAACTCTCTCTCGTTTTCCAGTCTCTCCTGGAAGGGAGCTACAACCCCCTACTTCTTTTCTTTCAAGGACCACTTTTCATAAATTTTCAAACTGGATCCAAGAATATTAAATAATCATCAAGTACATGCAAATCACCCAAACTCCTTATACAATCACCCAACTTCTCAGAATGCTGTAAACAGAAAGATAGTACCAGAAATATAAACCCAGAACTCTACGGCAATAGATAAAAGATAACCAACAAATGTTTTAAGATAGATCCGCATTTTTTCCTTATCTGGACTGCGTGACTCCGACCCTGCCTTCTATTTCCCTGCGTATCCACGCAGAGTGACTTCTGCTTCACTGCGTATCACCGCAAATCACCTTCTGCCTTTCTACGTACATTTACTGTGCCAACGCACCTGTTCCTTCTATCGCGCCGCGTACTTCTATGTACCTCCGCAGGCTTTCCTTCTATCGCGCCGCGTACCTCTGATCTTGTTCCACACTTCTTCTTCTGTCTTGCTGCGTGCGTCCGCAATGTGCCCTTCTATTACGCCGCATACCTCTACTGTATCTACGCACTGCGATCCCCCACACTGTGCCTTTCTCTTAACCGCGTACCACTGCACTGGACCTTTCACCGAGCTGTGGTCCTCCACACCTGAACCGTGAAATACCTACGAACCTTTGATTTGAACCGAATTAACAAACCTCCGAAGAGCCACTGACAGGCAGATGCCCAGATCTGATCATGCGCCCGAGAGATCACACTTCATAGATTCACTTTCAACTTCACTTTTATATAGATCAAGCTTTTTAAACCGATAACCCAATATTTCAGATCTTAAGATATTCAATTTGCAAAGGTCAATTGGCCAAGTGATCTCCTTCCCTATTTATAGTCAAGCCCTCATTCACACCATGGGGCAAAACCATCAAATAACCAAAATAAGGGATCCAAACCGAGGCTAAATTAGATCCTATACCACGGGCCAAAACCATAGGATCATGAACGACGGGCCAAATACCACGGGCCAAACATAAGAAAACCCACGTGAGCACACTTCTTTGCCTTGAAGTGAGCGAACTGGGAGACCGCACCTTCTGAACGGGTAACCTGCGGGTATGACCGCATTTCCTGCACGGCGTGCCTGCGGGTCCGCACCTTTTGAACCATTCACCTGCGAACCTCTTAATTTCCAACATTTTGAGAGCCTGAAAAAAACATTTCCACTAGAGCGAGTTGCCATCAAGTACAACACCTGTAACATAGAGCCATACCAGAATCATAATGCCAACAGCCACCACAATCATCGATTAGTGGCTCCTTAACTGGAGTGATCCAGGCTCAAACTGGTACCATTACCCCTCATCTTGGTCAAACAGCCAGTATTGGACAACAGCAAATGGTGTCATAACCATGGTTGGTGCAATATCAACAACCACAATTCCAACAAGTTTACCAAGGATCTAAGCATCAAGTCTTTGTAAGTAACGGGCAACTGTATATTTAAAACGGTCAATATCAACCATTTCATAATGGTTATGCCCATCAACCCTACCAAAGTTATCAGCATCAAATGCACTATGCTAGTATGCAACGACCCACTGCTCAGGAAATCCCATCTTATCTTGGGTATGCTTCGACGAACCTGAATCAACAATTGCCCTTCGTGGCAACTTTAGAGTTACCAGATCTAAATTGGCTAATAAACGATCCAATCACTTATGCCCCTTGGTGACCAGCGATTCCTCATAAACTTCCGATAGATATTCCTAAATTTAATGGAAATTCGGGTGAAGACCCGTCGAATCATGTGATGACCTTTCACCTATGGTGTTCATCTAACATTCTAAATGATTATTCGATCAGGCTTTGCCTTGTTCAGTGAACGTTAACTGGTCCGCCAACAAAATGGTATATCGAATTGCCTAGAGCTTCGTTTGATAACTTCAGTACCCTAGCCACAACCTTCTTAACCCATTTTCAGTTACCCATAAGGTACGAAATGGGAACAGAGCTTCTTACCAATTTCAAGCAAATGACGCCCACTCACATATCCGATCATATTCATGAGTGGTAACGTCGTCGTAGAATGGTATAAACATATGTTCCTGATCAGCTGTTGGCTGAATGGTTTATTAAGTTGTTGTTACCTTCTATTACAGAATATGTGGAAAAGGGAGGATTCATCACTGAAGAGCAAGTAATTGCTCGTGCACAATATCTAGACTTGATCTATACTCAATCTGGCACGCTCTACGATAAAATCTCTGATGCTCCTAGACCTAACTTTTTCGTTCCTCCCTCTCCTAAATCAAACAAAGACTCTCATGCCAGGGATGGCATGATAGGAACGACCAGCATGAAAACCGTAAAGGCTAAGTCGAAGAAGGCCTGTATAGTTTCAGGTCAAAATGAAAATGAATAACTTCTCGCCTCAAAAGTAAATGTTGTAGCGACTGAAAAAGGCAAAGAAACCAAGAAACCAGGAGGCAAGAAGAAAAAGAAAGGGAAGAAGAAGAAACAAGAGGAGTCGTCCCTTGGAAAATCTTCTACAAACCCTTCTAGAGATAGGAAACCAAATCGTCCATGCCTTATATGTGATGAGGATCATTGGACAAGAGAGTGTCCATATAAGGCTGAGCTTAGAAAATTCTTCAAGAATTCAAAAACCTCAGCGATATTGGCCGATCCATTTCCAAATCCAGGAACAAATCTGGTTGCTCGTGACAATGCTTCCCTCGTCCCAAGTGCTAATGTTGTCGGTTTCGAAGCAGTAAAATGATGATTTGATATTGACAAGGAATAAAGATTACGGGAATCCACAGTTGTTGGAAAACAAGGCCAATGATCAACCTAGTAGTTCGACAACAACTTCGACTAAAGTTGTGCCACCCATCATTCCTCAACTAACGATAAAGCCGCCAAAGGGAGTAGTACACAAATCGACATTTAATCCTCATGCCAGAGCAGCAAAACATTATAATATAGTGGAGGATCTGGCCCAATCGCCATCTGCTATGTCGACACTTGAGGTACTGCAAAATTTTCCCTCCCAAAAGTAGGCTTTATTATCAGCGATAGGTGGGATTGACCCAATGGATTCCAATCTTGTGTCCTTTAATCACAAAGGATATGACCCTCAATTACCAGCTCAACTAGCTTTCCTCATTCAAGTGAAAGCCCTCAACAAAATTGTCCATCGAACAATTATTGATTAGCGAGCATCTACATGTATTGTGTTGATGAGTTGCTGGAAAACTTTAGGATCTCCACCCTTGTCACAATCTTTGATGACATTAAAAGCATTTGATGGACCAACATACACACCATACGGGATCTTAAGTAACTTGCAAGTCGAACTGGGGGGCAAAAAAGTAGAAATAGATGTTGAAGTAATTGACAGAAATCTAGATTACAACATCCTATTGGGAAGGCCCTGGATATATGCTATGGCAGCCATTGTATCGACCTACTTTAGGAATATTCCATTTCCCTTTCAAGGATGAATTACAATCGTCGACCAACAAACATTTCTCCCCAACAGTTCACAAGTTACGAGAAGCATTCTGATGATCCATGGAAGCCCTCATTCGCTTCAAAATATCGGAGTAGGCCTACTAAAAGACCCTATATTAATGGGGACTTTTTCCCTACTGCCTCCAATCAATCTGGCGGAAGTGGCAATGGTGGGAACCTGCAATATGATATCTTCTATTCAAAAGATCTCTGAAAACAATATTAACATGGATCATCTGTAGGTATTACCTCGAAGCCCAATAGAAATCTTGTAGCAATCAATGTTTTCGGCATGGGAGGAAAACCCAAATCAACGCTCATCAAGAGTTTGGATAGATAGGTCTAAGGAATATGGCACCCCTTCAGATCCTTGGTTGCGAGTACATTATAAAGACGAAGGAATTTCTCAGTCAATGATAATTGACAGGGCACCATGGGAAGATTACCACCATCGTTCCCATCTTCCGGATTACAAAGAAGATACTCCTAGTGACCTTCATCATCCCTCAGTTTTTGATTTTCTATCAAATATTGTAAACACGGTGGATTCCGAGCAAAAATTGTCCAATATTGAAGAGACTATTGCCATAAATATCTCGACCAAAACAGATGTTGTAGAGAATATTCATGTCAGTAAATCTTGTTCTCCTTCAGAACTGGAAATATATCACACTCTTTTTCGTGAATTCAGAGATGTCTTTGCTTGGTCGTATGATGAAATTCCAGGCATTGACTCAAGCATAGTTGAACACGAAATTAAGATGTATCCAGATGTCAAACTGGTATGACAATGGCTACGACAATTGCACCCCAAGAAAGTTGCTTCCATCAAGGAAAAAGTTGAAAAATTATCCATGCTGGTTTTATTTACCCAGTTCCTCTAACCGATTAGGTATCGAATATTGTCCCTGTGATGAAAAAACAAGGAACAATTAGAGTGTGCGTCGATTATAGGGATGTAAATCAAGCTTGTGTGAAAGATAACTACCCTACACCCTTCATTGACCAGATAATTGATGAATGCACCGGATGTGAAATATTTTCATTTATGGATGGATTTTCCAAGTATAATCAAATAAATATCTTCCCACAGGACTAGTCAAAGACTGCATATCACAAGTTACCCTTTGGTTTAAAGAACGCAGGGGAAACATTTTAGAGGGCAATGAATTATGCCTTCCATGACATCAAAAACATCATTCGACCATATCTCGATGATCTTCCGGCTCATTCGTGAAAGTGGACCGATCATCCGTAGCATTTGAGAGCAATATTTCTACATTGCCAACACTACAAGATACGACTCAATCCACACAAATGTGTGTTCTGTGTCATTTCTCGTTGTTTACTTGGCTTTGTGGTCTCAAAGGACGGGATTCGTCTCGACCCATGTAAGGTTCAGGCAATCATTAATTTACCTCCACCTTCAAATTTGCTTCAGATTCAGAAACTCCAAGGGAAAGCAAGCTTTCTGAGGAGGTTCATTCTAAATTACGCTGAACTTGCTAAAGGTTATACTCGTCTATTGAAAAAAGAAGTACCCTTCGTCTGGGATTAGGTTGCGCAAGCTTCCTTTTATTCTCTAAAGGAATCCCTAATAAAAGCATCATTAATGTACGCTCCTGATTATCAAAAAGACTTTGACCTATATCTGGCTGCAGCGGATACGACCATCACAATGGTTTTAATTCAAGTAGACAATGGAATTGAACATCCTATATATTATTTAAGTAGAAACTTGAATGATACGGAAAGCAAGTACTCCTACATTGAAAAGATAGATTTTGCAGCCGTTCAAGCGATACAGAGATTGGGCAAATATTCAAAATGGATAGCAATTCTACAAGAGTTTGATCTGGAATTTATAAAATCCAAATCAAAGAAATCCCTGGATTTCGCGGAGTTACTATGCGATCTCCCATTGTCATCCAATGATGCAACATCAGAAGAAGCAATCGTGGATGAATCTTTGTTTCTGATATCTTCAAGCAATCTATGGTATGGAGACATAATAATCTATCTCTGAACCCAAACATACAGGTCTAATACCTCCCACTCGGAACAATGACGCATTCGATACCAAGCAAAAGACTACATGATAGTCGGTGATACACTTTACCGTCGTGGTGTCGATAGAGTTCTGAGGAGGTGCCTCACCCATGAGGAGGCCAAAAAGTCCTGAATGATTGCCATTTAGGCACGTGTGGGGGGCATCAATTTGGTTATGCTACGATGCAAAATATTTTACGAGTAGGATACTTCTGGCCAACAATGTTCAAAGATTGCATAACCGCAATCAGAAGTTGCCATGCATGTCAAATCTTTGATCGAAAAACCAGAATACCACCCGCACCTCTGCAACAAATAATTATTGTTGGACCATTTTCCAAATGGGGCATAGATTTCATGACATGTAACCCCACCTCAGCCGGGGGGCATGGGTATATCATAGTCGTAGTAGACTATTTTACCAAATGGGCCGAGGCAATGCCTACATTAAACAATAGCGGCAAAACGGCTGCCCTCTTCTTTTTCAATCATGTAGTCTCCAGATTCGGCATTCCACAGGCCATAGTCACAGATCATGTATCGTATTTTTGCAATCACATGATGGTTGAATTGGCTGCCAAATTAGGGCTGTCCCACTACAGCTCTACTCCATATTATCCATAGGCCAACGGACAAGTTGAGGCAATCAACAAGGTCCTGAAACGAATGTCACAAAGGATGATTGGAGTCCACAAAAGGAGTTTGCACCTGATCCTATACTCAGCCTTGTGGGCATACTAGACATAAGTGAGGAATGCAGCTGGGTTTACACCTTTTCAACTGGTGTATGGCCTAGAAGCAATCTTACCAGTTCAGTGTGAAATCTCCTCCCTCAAACTCGCGGTCGACCTTCTCCCCGGAACTTCAGAAGAGGAGGCTCGTTTCTTTGAACTAATCCAATTGGATGAAACCTGTTGTCATGCCACTTTGGCTAATGAAGCCCATAAGAAACGATTCAAGGCGCAGTTCAACAAGAATGTCAAACCCCGTGTCTTCTCAGAAGGTGACTTGGTCTTACTTTACGACCAGGAATCTGATAAATTGGCAGCAGGTAAGTTCAAGTCCTTATGGATGGGCCCCTATATTGTTAAACATGTATTAGCTAAAGGAGCCTATGAGTTAGTAGATTATGATGGGATTCCACTGGCGCAACCTCGTATAGGTTGTACCTTAAGCGTTACTATGCTTGACTCAAGATAGTAACCCCTATTCTTTTGTTACATTTTTATTTTCGTTGAGGGTAATTGTTTTGGTTAAGTGATCCACTTTTACATTGTTGCAGATGTCGGACCTATTGGAATCATTTGTTGGATATGCCGATGAAGCGAGTCGTAGTTCACTGAACCTATCTTCTGCAGCCTGGGCCATCTTTGGTCCAAGTGGCGAGTTAGTAAGTTTCATAGGGGTATGTATTGGTTGGTCAACGAACAATATTGTTGAATACAACGCATTGATAGAGCTCCTCTCTGATGCCATTACGCGTGGCATACGCCGACTCGTCGTCAGGCTAGACTCACAACTCGTCATCCTACAACTCACTGGTATCTACTCCGTACGGAATCCAGCTATCTATCGCATGTTCCTAAGGGTCAAGATTTTGGAAAGGCAGTTTGATTCTATTCAATATCAGCATATTTCTAGAAACTTAAACACATTAACAGACTCATTGGAAAATTATATGTTAGATAGAAATTTGCAACGTTTATAAAAGAAGTATTTCATCAATATTTGCATCAAGATCACGTAACTCAACCAAAATAAAGCTCTGAAAATCAAAAATATATATATAACTGTTTATGGTTTATACATAATGTTCTGTAACCAAGACAAAATTGGTCAAATGACCCAAAACTCAAAATGCTAGGGGGCACCCTAGTCTAATGATGCTAGTGATAACAAGTAACCACATGTGTAATCATGCGTAAAACCTTAGTCCATCAACTCCGCATGCCAGCAGTATGTTGTTGCAACCTCAGAGGCATATCATCAGTCCTCACATCCGTAATACCAAGAGTGAGGCCCTCGACTTGATCCTGCAATGCTGAAAGAGTCTCGGCCACATCAAGGTCGCAAAGGATAGCCCTCCCCACAGCCTCTCCTGCTAGAGCAGCAGCTGGTTCTCTCAGACGTACTGCTGACTGAACTAGTCCAATATCTGCATGAACACATGAATTTTGATTAGTCTTGATAGAAGAAAGCACAAGAACATTATAAAAAACAATAAACATAGATATGGTTAGAGAATTTACCAATAGCACCCCACTGCTCACCAGCCGGCAACACCAAATCCGGATCACCCCAAAAATCCATACCAGCATATGGATACTCGGAAAAAACCATCTCCTCACGATTGAACCACTCGAAGAAGGTCTCAAAGAAGGAAACCTAGGACTGACCAGCATGTTGGGCCATAAGGTCAACACATCTCTGCATCCGTGGCTCAATCGGTGGAGGTAAGCCAAGTGAAATGTACTACAGCTGCATCTGTGGGATCTTTTCCAAGGCGAAAGCAGTCAAAATAGAACCATAACAGAAGTTATTGGATTTTCCACTTTTTACCTTGGTCAGTTGAACACCTTTGGTTCAAGGCATTCCGAGGCGTATAGGACATGTTAGCTACGTGAAGAGCTGCACTACGAGCCAGTCTAGCAAAAGTGAATAGAATGGTCATCAAGGACCGGTCATTGACATCTTAGATGTTGATCTTGCCATCCCTACTCGGCTGAAATCCCTCTTTGCAATACCGGTGAATATAATCTCTCACGGATTCCTCCCCACGAGTGGAACCTGATAATGAAAGAGGGGCACCACGCCTTGATAAACCGGTCAAAAAATAGATGTCCACAACAGTCAAGGGGATAGATTTGCCTCTGATCTAAAACACCTGGTTGGTAGGATCCCATGCATTGAGAATATATTGGAGCAAGTTGATTTGTTGCCTCATGCTAGAGATGCAGAAAAAATTGAACAGGCCACAGTTCCGTAGTGAAGTTACCGTAACCAGATCATGTAAAGCAAACATGTCCTCTTCTTCATGCTCGCATTCTCGCCATGTAAATTTTCTTCGATGAATCTCTGCAAAACAAGCAAGGGAAGAGTCAGGGTCCTGATTTGGCAAAAAAAAAGCGAAAATTCCATGAGAAAATAGTGCAAAAGTTTCCCTTTTCGCACCCATCGCACCCCAGCAGTGTACTGGGTGAGATGCATACTGACTGGCCAATGGCCAAGCTAGTATGCATCGCACCTTTCGATATAGGAAGGGTGGGATGGAGCCAGGGTGAATTTTTCAAACCCCATAGGCTCAAAAAAAAAGGGAAACATGCAAAGAATTTGAAAAGGAAGGAATGCAATTGAAGAGCTTGGGTTTAGCTCCTACCTGGTCCAAACGGTGCCAAGAATTGTCCACAGAATCTCCTAAAATCAGCTAGTGAAAATCAAGGGGGAAAAGCACCTCCAGAGCTCCAACAAACCAAAGTTCAAATGAAATGGTAAAATGAGAGGTAAAAACCACTTTTAAATTACTTTTTATGTAATTCGAGTAAAATATTATTGTTTTAACTCATTTTTCAAACATATATTGTTCATTTCTAATCGGTTTGATGAAGCAATTAAACAGGCAGTACAACCTTTGAAGGAACAAAGTGGTTAGTGGTGAAATTAAATAATCAATGACTATTATCACAAGCAAGTTTTATGTGAAGTTCAACCTTGTTAAAAATTAAACCTTAGCAATGAGCAAATGTTTCCCCCAGAGTTTAAGCTCATTAAAAAATGAACCAATCCCTAGTAAATAACCATTGTGAATGCATTATCATCAGCTTTTGAGCCCTGGTCATGTTCTTACCATCACCTCCACTCTGTCTTAGCCAATCATTCACCTCCATTTGATTGTTTACCCCTTTTGAGGAATAGTTGCGAAGAGTGATCCTGTTAGCCATTCTTGTGACACTGCCATGATTTGAAAATTCCAAACCTTACCTGGAATCAGCTGCTACCTGAAATTATCACTCGATTCTCAAAAGACGAGTCTCCTTTAAGCTCTTTTCATCTGACTGGTAAAATATGAAAATATTGCCGAGCAATTAGCCTCTCCAGCTCGTTAAAGCTACTGGAAGTGTTGTCCCTCCTTTAGATTTTAATCATTTTTGCACCTAAGGGATTATTACACAAAAATATTGAGCACTTGTTTTGTTCGGCTCGTTAAAATTACTGAAAATTCATCCCTTTCATATTATTTTACTTTTTTGGACTTAAGGGATTATATGACGAAAAAGGATTATTGGAGTTTCATTTACGTCCCTTCAGACTCTCTAAAATTGAAAAGGACCGAGTTATCTTTGTCGTTAAACTCGTTAAAACCAAATAGCAACAAACTTGTCCATACAGACAAGAAAGAGTTTCACTGTTGCTAGGCTAGTTAAAACATAGCGACGGGTTTGCCCAAAGGGCAGATTATTAACAAGCATATGTTATCCTCCTCAAGCTTGATAAAAATAAAGAGGTACTGGTCAGCAATGACTCGGGAAAAATTTGGAAGAAAACTTGAAGAAACTTTATTGGTAGCAAGTTGCTCTTGAACATGACACTTTCACTCCACATCCGAGTCGGGTTGGGATATTCCATTCACCAGTCATATCACCATTGGTCCATCACACCATCCATATTTGGGGTTAATGCTACAAATCCATGTCAGTGTCGCTGGTATGTTTATGAGAAGTCGCTAAGAGAATTCACTTGTGTCTCATCCACTGTAATACATTCATGCTCCATTCTTTCATGATCGCCACCGTGAACCCTATATCATCAGATCGTTTTCACCTCCAAAAATCATTTACTCCGTTCCATGTCGTAGATGTGGGATTCATTAAGGCCTTCCTACATCAGGTCACTTCTTGTCAACATCAGCTCATTATCCAAGAATTTGACTTAGGAACAACCCTTTTAGTACTTTGAAGCTTGCATACCTCAATGGGAAGTTTCTCACTTCCGGCGACAGGTTTACATCAATGGCCTCCGACCGCAAGATTTTGCATGGTGTTCGACGTCAAGTCCCTTTTCACACCACGCAAATTATCATCATTATTATCAGTGATTCCTTGAGTACTGTAGTACATTGAGGGTCATCATCATTATCAGTGATTCCTCTTGTGCTTGTTAATAGCTTACATCATTGGCTGGTAATCAGGCGATGTATTTCCATGTTCGACTCTAGAACATCTTTCACATGGATTGACTTGTACTTTGAGTGAAGATTAGACAAGTTTGAAGACTCTGGATCTAGTTTCATCCATCCGGGCTGTGATATATTCAGGAAAATAAAGAAATCAAATGTACATCATTGCTACACAGATGATCATCCAATTCAAAGGATGATGGCTCTACCAGAATCATCAGTCTCCCACACAGACAGTTGTCTGTCTTATGTATATGAAAATGAATTTATAAATCTGAGCATGGGAATGGCCACCTCAGCTAGATCATGAAAAATATTATGAAGATAATGTGTTGTATTTTATCTTATTACAGGTCACCTTCCAGCTCGAAAAAACTTCGGATCCTCATGATAAAGCATTTCACCCGACATCAAAAGATTAACAACCTCATGCTTTAGGGGGCAACTGTTATAGACATTTTTGGGCACTGCAACCCCAATCATACATGTCCATAAACCAAGGGCTCCTAAGTCCCTAAAAGTGTTGCTTCACACCCTAAAAGGACAAGGTCAGCTGATTACATCATCTCCCAGAAGTTCTCCACAGAAAACTGCTCAGAACTAGTCAAAGCTGGACCATACACACTGCCCAGTGCAGAGGGTGCAATGCATCTCACCTGCCCAGTGTAAAGGGTGTGATGCATACTAGAAATCCCTTATGTAGGGTGTGATGGGTGAGAGTAGACAAATGGCAGAGACAGTTTTCAAGGTGGATCATCATGGAATCTTCCAGAAACTTCTCCTCTGACACTTGCCTCTCTGAATTCGCCCAGGTATGAGTAAGAGATCATCAATCTCCAAGTGGAATCAAGAGCTATCAGAGAGAGGACACTAATCAAAATCTTAGAAGCTAACTCACCGCCCTACAATCATCTATATATGGATCCCTCATCCCAAAGATCCAAAGGCTGGAATTTTGTATCTTGTAAGGAAGTGCTGTTGGTTTCTTGGTGGAACATCATAGTGTTGGGTGATCTAAGCTTTTCATGAGGTGAAGAAGGGCCTTCATGCTGAGAGGATGATGCTGGGTCAGAACAATTGGTTGTAATCCTCTTTGCTATTCTTGATGTTAATAAAGCTATTCAAGTTTTCCTCCACATTCTTGTATGTTTGATGATATATGCATTTGTGTGGTCAATATATATCTGGTCCTATATTGTTTATGATTGTAGATCTCTATTCTTCGATAGTATTATGCTGCTTTGATTCCACATGTGCTCTTTGAAGCTAGATAGATGAAGGCAAAGCAGCAAGGATCTGTCAGAAGAGAGAGGAACCAAGCAAGGAACTAAGCGCAAGACTGAGGTTGGTGTCCTTTGTTCCCCTCTTATCTACTTCTCATAAAGGAAAGCAAAAGTAGTTTTAGTTAGTTTGTTTCTAAGATAGCTACCAGTGTTAGTGGGACTAGCAGCTCCGAGTGGACACTAGATTTCCTGATAACACATATATGGACCATTGGTGTTGCATGTGCCTTTAAATCCTATGCCGGTAGGAGAATATCAAAAATATATGCCTAAAGTCACTGGCACAGAGGGAGTAACAGTAGAAGAAATCCTTGAAGCTTTCTAAAGTTATGCTGATAATTTAGATATAAGTGAGAATGATGTGTGGATGAGAGTTTTTTTCCAGAGCCTTGATGGAGAGGCTAGGAAGTGGTTCATAGAATTACCCCAGAGATCTATAACATACATTGAAGTATTAGATGATGCATTTTTGAAGCAATGGGGAGATAAAAAGGAATTGTTGTCTTATCATACTAAGTTTGGTAATCTGAAGAGGGAAAATGGGGAATCAATACTTGACTTTAATAAAAGATTCAATCGAATGTATAGTAAGATACCAGCTAAGGTAAAGCCTACTCCTACCTCTGCCAAACTCACTTATGCTAATGCCTTTGACTCTGATTTCTACCTGTTATTGAGAGAAAGGACTGATGTGCTACTCTAGCTAATATGCAGGATGCAACACTAGAAGTAGAATCTAATATCATGGCTGTAGAGAAACTAAAAGGTCAAGCTGACAGAAGGAGACAGAGAAATCAGGCTTCTACTTCTTCTGCATCATCTTCAGAGCCTAAATTAGATAAAATGACCAAGATGATAGAGTCATTGGCTGCTAAAATTTCTAAGCTGAAAATTGAACAGAATTTAGGGAAAACAAGGTAGCAAAACACATTTGCTCCAAGAAATCCCAATCCATTTAGGAGAGCAAATGAGCGTTTACAAATTATGTAGAGGGGTGAAGAATCAAAAGAAGATCAGAAATTTAAAGCTCCTTTCCAAAATGTAGTCATGGAGGAGAATCAATTTGAAGAAGATGAGGATGAAATTCACTGCATGGAAGATAAAGGAGTAGAGATATAATCTGAGATCCAATGCAAAAAATGCCAAGGAGAATCATGCACAAAGAGCTGCTGTCCAAACAGAACCACAGAATATCAAGCAAAGAAGACCAGCAGTTGATCGCGTCATCCTCAAAGCTCCAGTTCAAGATGTAAAAAGTTTTGATAAGTCATCTTCTTTTTTCAACTTTGAGTCAGAAGTTCAGAGATTGAAAATATCTATGCCTCTAGATGAGTTGGTAAAGAGTGAAGTGTTTAAAAAGCCCATCCTTGAAGCCCTTGAGCTAGAGACCAAACAAACCTCCAATGACTCTGTCAATTTGGAAGATGACAAGCCTGCCATTGTGCTTAGCCCCATGGTTGAGCCCACTGATAATAATTTTCCATCTTTTTATGCCTCATTGACCATTCATGACAAAATCCTCCACAACTTCTTGCTGGACATAGGGGCCAGCCACAATCTGATGCCTAAATCTGTCATGGAATAGTTAGGCCTTGATATCACCAAACCTTATCATGATTTATTTTCTTTTGATTCAAGGAAGGTGAAGTGTCTTGGATTGATTAAAGATCTAGCCTTTACCTTAACTCAGCTGCCCATGAAGAGTACGGTGATGGATATTGTAGTAGCAGATGTCCCTCCTAAGTTTGGCATGCTACTGTCCAGAGGGTGGATTAAGAGACTAGGTGGCACCTTGCAGAATGATCTATCTTATGCCACTATCCCAGTTTTTGGAGGAAAAAGCAGGAGGTTGTATAGAGAAGCACAGTTGGCATACATCATCAGTGATGAGAAGAATCCTACAAATCATCCTATATATGCAGTGGACACTGATTTTGGAGCATGCATTCTCTAAATGGAAGAATCTCAGAAGGCCGAAATGCAGCTCAGGAAACCAACAGTTCAGGCTGAGTAAGAGCAAGGAGGTCAGATTTGAGAGATGTTCTTTGATGGAGCATGTTCCAAGGAGACTGCAGGAGTAGGGGTGGTGCTAGTATCTCCACAACCAGAAAGCATTCAGCTGTCTTTCAAGCTGGTGTTCCAAGTCACAAACAACATAGCAGAATATGAAGCACTGTTGTTGGGCCTTAATGCAGCCAAAGACAAAGGAATCAAGAATTTAAAGGTATTTGGATATGCTGATCTAATAATTCAGCAAGTAAATAAAACATTTCAGGCCAAGCACCTAAGGCTGAAAGCATACAGAGATGAGGTATGGAGAATCAGAGATTCATTTGATTTTTTTTGTATTTCATCCATTCCTAGAGCCCAAAATCAGCTCTCTGATTCCCTTGCTGTTTCTTCTAGTTTATTCATTCCTCCCATGCCTCCCAAATTAGTTTATAAAGTCCAAGTCAAGTACAGACCTTCCTTGCCTAACAATGTCCACCATTGGAAGGTTTTTGAAGATGATGATGAATTGAATAGGTTCTTGCAAGTCATTGATGAATTTTCTGAAATGCAAATTGACCAAGAGAATGAAGCCTTGAAAGAAAATCCCCAGTCTCAGCTTAGAAATAAAATTGGTAAAAAAGTATTGTCTAGCGTCCTAGTAACCATATTCCTAAGGGCCTAATTCCTCTTGAAAGACTGTTTGATCAAAATGATGTGCCTTACAAAGCTGCCAAAAAAGAAGTCAAATTTGCAATTTGTAAGCATGATATAGGAAGTCCGGGTCAGCCCAAATATGTAAATTTTTCCACTCATTTTTCTGCTGATCAAAGTGCTGAATATTGCAATTTAATGAAGCAATTTGTTGATGTTTTTTCCTGGGAGTGTAGTGACCTGAAAACATTTGAGACGAATATAATTAAGCACAAAATCCCTCTGGAAAAAGACACCATTCCTTTCAAATAGAATCTGAGACCAATAAATCCTATGCTTCTTCCACTGATTGAAAAAGAAATTGAAAAGTTATTGGCTGCCAAGATCATAGTACCTCTCAGATATTCAAAATGGGTAGCCAATCTAGTGGTGGTAAGGAAGAAGAATGGAGAAATCAAACTGTGTGTTGATTTTGGAAATCTAAACAAATGCTCCAAGAAAGACAACTATCCTCTACCAAAGATGGAGCATTTGCTACAAAAGGTCTCAGGAGCTAAAGTGATGTCATTTTCGGATGGTTTTCAGGCTTCAATCAGATTTTTGTGCACCCAAATGATCAAGAAAACACTGCATTTACCACTCCTTGGGGCACTTTTATGTATGCCAAAATTCCATTTGGATTGATGAATGCTGGAGCCACATTTCAGAGAGCTATGGATATAACATCTATGGGAGAGAAGGACAAGTTTGTGCTTATCTACCTTGGTGATATAACAGTTTACTCCAGCAGCCACCGAAATCATTTGTAGAATTTAAAAAAAGTGTTTTTGAAGTGCAGGAAGTTTGGAATATCAGTCGATCTGAAAAAATCTCGATTTGCTTTGAATGAAGGCAAGCTATTAGGACATGTTCTGTTTGTTGTAAGTGTTCAGATTGACCCAGAAAGAGTCAAAGAAATACAGTCTTTTTCTGTCCCAAGATCAAAGAAGGATATCTAGTCCTTTCTGGGTAAAATAAATTTTGTAAGGAGGTTCATTCCCAATTTTGCAGAATTGGTTAAGCATGTGACCTCAATGTTGAAGAAAGGATCAGAGGTAAGATGGACTGATACAACACAAAAATCTTTTGAGTCCATTAAAAAAGCTATTATAGAGGCTCCCACATTAATAAGTCCTGATTATAGCAAGGAGTTTCATATATTTTCATTTTCCTCTAAAGATACTATTGCAGCAGTTTTATTGTAGCAAGATGAAGAAGGTTCGAAACATCCAATAGCAATTTTCAGCAAGAACTTGAGGGATGTTGGACTAAGGTATGATATTATAGAAAAACAGGCATATGCTCTTATTAAATCCTCAAAGGCTTTCAGAGTTTATATCGTGCATTCAAAAATAATTGCATATGTGCCTTCTGTTGCAATAAAAGATGTCTTAACATAACCTGATGCTAATGGAAGAAGGGAAAAATGGATTGCAAAAATGATAGAATTTAATATAGAATTGAAGCCCACTAAGCTGGTCAGAGGTCAGGGTCTTGCCAAGCTATTAGCTGAAGAAAATTGCAGGTCTTTAGATATTGATTTCCTATGCACAATGGCAGAAAATGGTCAAGTAGAAGAGGAGGAAACAGCTGAAATACAGAGAAAACAGTTAGTGGCCAAGAACCTGGTTTCTTGTAATTGGTATACTGAAATAATCAATTTCTTATTGAAGCTAGAAATCCCTTCAGGCTTAAGCACAAGTCAATCTAGAACTTTGAAACTTAGAGCAGCAAAGTACTGCATTAATCAAAATCTGCTCTACTGGAGGGATCCAACTGGAATATTTTTGAGGTGTCTGGACAAGGAACAATCAAAAGAAGCTATGCAGCAATTTCATAACAGCATGTGTGGAGGGCACCATTATTGGAAGAATACAGTTGATAAAATTCTCAGAGCTGGGTACTATTGGCCCACTTTATTTTCTGATGTATTTTCTTTCGTTAAATCTTGTGATAGGTGCCAAAGATTTGAAGGAAAACAGCAGTTGAAATCGCTACCCCTAAAACCAATTCAGACAAAAGGACCTTTTTAGCAGTGGGGTTTGGATTTCATTGGAGAAATCAATCCACATTCCAGTGGCCAACACAGATGGATATTAGTAGCCACTGATTACTTTACTAAGTGGATTGAAGCAGTCTCTACCAGGAACATTGATCATAATGTGGTCATGAAGTTTTTGATAGAAAATATCTTTAGCAGATTTGGTTGTCCATAGAAATTAGTCACAGATAATGTAGCAGCCTTTAGGGCCAAAGAGTTGGTGGAAATGTGTGATTCAATGGGCATCAAATTGATTCATTCCACCTCATATTATCCTCGTGGAATTGGTCTGGCAGAATCCTCTAATAAAAGTCTAATCAGGATAATTAGAAAGTTGTTAGATGAAAATAAAAAGAATTGGGATTCAAAGCTAAAGTATGCACTGTGGGCTGACAGAGTGACCATTAAGAAATCCACAGGGAGTTCTCCATTCAAGTTGGTGTATGGCACTGAAGTTGTATTTCCAATTTAGTTAACTCTCCCTGTGGCAAAATTCCTTCAAGAAGAGCAGAATGAGGAAGAAGACATGGCAACAAGAATCACTGACTTGACAGAGTTACATCAAATTAGAGAACAGCTGGTGGAAAAGGCTGCAACGCATCAACAGAAGATCAAGGATTCTTTTGACAAAAGGGAAAAAGCAAATAATTTTCAGATTGGTGACTTGGTCTTGAAATGGGAAGCATTGAAGGAAAATAAAGGCAATCATGGGAAATTTTATGCTTTCTGGACAGGGCCTTTCATCATTTCACAGGTTCAAGGGAACAACACCTTCATACTGAAAAGTATGGGGGAAGAAGCAGTTTTTGATGGCCCAGTTAATCGGCATTTTCTGAAAATTTATGTTATTTAAGGTCTTTGGGGCCTTAAAAGTTGTAAATATTGTGTTTTATTCAACTTTAGTATAGTTGCAGTAGACTCCATGCACAATGGAACACTAGGAATTTCGATTAATTTGTTTTCAGCTAGAAAGGCATTGATCTGCAGGTTCTTGAGACCTCGTAGGGAGGATCTCATCTCAAGAAGGAGCCAGTGTTAGCTCGACTATGTTCTTCAGTAGTTGATGGATCAAGTTTAGGTGTTGAGCAGTGCTGGTTTGGTTGAAAAGGCTGGTAGTAGCTTTTATTGCTTTCTCCTTCATTTTCCCTCTTCATCTTATAGCTCCCACATCCCCATCTCCTCTTTCCCCTTGAGTCCTCCTTTTTCTTCTTTAAACCCCTTTTATCCCTATTTTTCTCCCATAACCCCTCATAAACAGTTTTTCGAGCTCTTGGGCTTCATTTATCTTTAAAAGCATTATAAACCCCCGATAACCCTTTAAACCCCCGTATTAACCTATTATTTCATTTTAGTCCCCGAGCACTAAAGTCATAACACATATAACCGTGCGCTTTTTCCATATCATAAAACTCTGGGCCCGCGCCTTTGCCTGTCATGTCAACCTTGAATGTGTGCATTAAATCTGGGCCACCCGATCATTTCCCGCCGATCCAATGATTTTCACTTTCCCTGCTCCCATAACCTGCACAACTGTTAGCCAGGCAGGAAAGTTGTTTCCCCGCTGTCCCATCTGCCACATGTCACATATCTGTTGGATCGCATGTCCTCATACGTAAACCGCCCTCTGCTGAAAAGCGATGCGTGGAAACCGCTTGCCTGCAAAACCACTGCCTCCCTGCCCGTCAACTCCCTCGCATTTTCTGTTCCCGTTAGATGTCGGATCTACCCGACAGCAATCCGATGGCCATCGTTCATCCATCCTCGTTTCTCCCTGATGGCCTCCGTAATACAATCTGTACCACTCATTTAAGCAATCCAACGGCTGATATTGTTCTAGTGTTGTCTATGCCTCCCATTAACAGATATCAATCGTCCATGTAATCTATCCAACGGCCAGCGTTCTTTCTTGGCTCCTGTTTGTTTCCAATGTATTTTTCAGTGTTTGCAGCCTATTTTTCCTGCGCGAAGAAGCAAGAGATGCTTTGGTTTCCAGTGTATGAATTCCTCAGCTACCACAGTTAAGTAACAACACAGTCAAGGACGAGAAAGTACTACCTCGAGCAGTTGGATTCATTCAAAAGTTATGGACATTTATTCATGAAACATTCCACCTATTCAAGGAGTACAATAAAGTACCTGAGAATGTCAAATTTGATAATTAAAATAGTCAGAATGTATCAGAAGTCCATAATCGTTTGTAAATGCGGTTGTTGGTCAGTCATGACCCCTCCACATATGGGCAGCAGAGAAATTTTGTGAGAAAATCCATATATACTGAAAAACAAGATGTAATCAGGTTGATGAATGTAATTCTGTTGTAAGCTTCAACTTCTAGAGACTGTAACTACTGTTAGACCTGCAGCTTTTGGTCTTCATTTTCAGCTAATACAAGCTTCTTTTGATATCAATTGCTCATTTTTTCACTTCTTCAATGTTCCAGGTTGTGCCTGTCATCCATTTTTCATTTGCTGTTGATGTCTAGCATTAGAGGGGCTGTCATCCCACCTCTGTGTTAATATCTAGCTAGTATTATTGAATGTGTATGCAGGTTTCTGTTGTTTTAGTGCCAGAGAGTTGTCATCCTATCTGTGCATTAGGTAACAGATTTACAAACCTTTTAACTGGCTGCAGCTCGCCATCACAGGGTCCTGTGCATCTGCTGGTGTGGTTAGTCTTCTCCATCATCACTTATTCCTCAAACTATGAGTAATTGGTGGTTAAAAGCCTTGTAGTCTGGGGGTGTTCACCCATGTCTGGGGTTAAGCATAGTAGGAGTGGTTATCTGTCTTGAATATGCAAAATTTGTTTCATTCATCCACCATTTATCCAACATTTTTGTTGAGTTTGTAATGTTCCCAAGCATCTCTGATATAAAACCTAGGAGAGTTTCTTAGGGTGATAATAGGATCTGTCTACCCAAGATTCAATAGCTCACGATCGTCTCCCACCTCACCTTCCCAATAGTCCCTGCCAAGTGATCTCTGCCATGCATCTGTTCAATCTGACGGCCAACCTTGTTCCTCCAACCAGTTCGTCCACCTGCCATGTAGTATGTGACCTTTGATTGACTCATGCACCCGAAGGACGAAGGAGATCACCTACCAGTACTCGGCACATTTCATCTTCAACAACTGCATTCAAGAAATAATATGGTCAAGGAAGAAAGGAATAGAACCTCAGCAGGTGAACGCATTTAATAGTTATGGGAAATTCTACCCTCTACGACACTCCACCTGCTCGTACAACAGAGCATCCAAGAATATCAATTTTGTTCACTACAGCAAGCAATTGCACTCAGAAGCTCTGCCAGGCAATTGAAGCGGTTGGTGGTCCATTATGACCCCTCCACGTCTAGGATAGCAGAACATTTTTGTAATCAAACTCTATATATACCCAAAAAATAGATGTAATCATGGTTAATGGTTGTTGCTTTGATGTAAGGTTCAACTTCTGGAGATTGTAACTGCTTTGATACTCACAGTGTCTCATCTTCATTTTCAGCTAATACAAGCTTCTTTTGCCATTAATTGCTCAATTTCCATCTCTTTCTATTCTAGGCTGTGCTTGATATGCATTTTTCTTGAACTCTTCATGTATAGCATTAGAGGAGCTGTCATCCTACCTCTATGTTTGAATATTGCATGTATCAGTGAATGTGTTAATCAGGTTTCTTTTCACTTAGTGGCAAAGAGCTGTCATCCTATCTGTTCACTAGGGAATTAGATTTGCAAACCTTTTTTACTGGTTGCTACGGGTCATCAAGGGTCCTGTGCATCTGCTGGTGTTGTCAGTGTTCTCCATATTCACCCAATCCTTAAATTGTGAGTAATTGGTGTTTTAAAGCCTTGCAGTCTGGAGTGTTCATGCATGTCTGGAGTCAAGCAAAGTAGTAGTGGTTATCTAGCTTGAATATGCATCATTCCTTCCATTCATCCATTTCCAACATTAAGTTCAGTTTGTGATATCCCGAGCATCTCCGAGCTACAACCTAGGAGAGTTTCTTGGCGTGATAACATCTTTGGCTTCGTTGCCAAGGAGAGGAGATTCAAGCTCAACTTTCCTAAGAGAACGACACAGTTCCAGCTTTGATGATAGACAAAGTTTGGACACATTTCTAGTTGTAATCATCTATCTGGCGACTCTACTGGAGAACCTACCTGGTGGCGACTCCACATTTCAGTTCTAGCTTAGTTTGTGAGACATACCCAGAGAAATCCTTAGAAATCACTAGCTGACCCAGTGCCTGACCCTGAGAAGATTGCTAAGCAAAAGAAAACATCATAGAAAGGAGCATCAGGATTAGGTAAGCCCAAGAAATCTTATGTATCTTTAGAGCCCAGCATTTTTAGTCAAGGAATTCCTTCAAAGATTCATATAGCTCCTTTTTCAGTCAGTTCCCCTTTGGATCTCAGTCCAAAGAAAGTCTCCCATACAGTCCATCATTTTCCTTCATTTCTGTCATCTATTTCATTACTTCCTACCATTCAATCTTCCAATAGACTTCCACCTATCCCAGTCATGGTAGGTCAACAAGCTCCCACGAAGATGGAAAGAATTATAACTACTAGGTATGGACCCTTGGTCTTGCCTGTTCCTTTGAATGTTATGCCTGCAGGAGAATATCAGAAATATATGCCCAAATTCACTGGTACAGAGGGGGTAACAGCTGAAGAACACCTCGAATATTTCTATAGTTATGCTGATAACTTAGATATCAGTGAGGATTATGTGTGGATGAGAGTGTTTGTCCAGAGCGTTGATGGAGAGGCTAGAAAATGGTTTAGAGAATTGCCTCATAGGTCAATAGTGAACATTGAAGCATTGGATGATGCATTCCTGAAGCGATGGGGAGATAGAAAAGACCTTCTCTACTACCATACAGTGTTTGGAAACCTAAAGAGGGAGAATGGGGAATCATTACCTGATTTTAATAAAAGATTTAATCGTATGTATAGTAAGATACCAGCTGAAGTAAAGCCTACTGTTATAGACATTTTTGTGCCTTACAGCATTGAGCATGAAATGTCAATAATCTAAGGGATCCAAAGTCCCTAAACATGTTGTTCCTACCCCTAGAGGAACAAGGCTAGAAAACCACAGCAATTCACAGAAGTTCTCCACCTGAAACTGCTCAAAAACAAGTCAATTCAGGATCATGTCAACTGCTCCACTGAGCATCTGCGCTGAATGTCAACTGCTCCATTGTCTACCTGCGTTGAATGTCAACTCCAACAAAGGCTACCTGCACTGAGCGAGATTGGAGAAGTGGCAGGCTCATTCCTCAATGTGTCAATGCCCAGGAAGCTTCCAAAATGACACTTGCCTCAGGGAATTCGACTGGTGATGAGTAAGAGGTTCCAAATCTCCAAGTGGAAGAAAGAACCTCCAAGTGGACTCAAGAAATGATAGAGGGAGAGGACACTAGTCAGATCTCAAGCTGACTCATCCTCTCTCCAAAATAACTATATATAGATCTCTCCTCCATGAGATCTAGAGGCTGGAATTTTGTTATTGCAAAGAATTGTTGTTGGTTTGAGACTGGATCATTGGGTGCTTAATGCTTTGAAGGGTGGTGAAGATAGGAATTCCATTCTGCTGGGAAGGAGATGCTGGATTGGAGCCCTCTGGGTTGTATCTTTTCCTGAACCCTGTTATCAATCAATAAAGCTATCTTGGTTTTCTCCTATATACTGGTGTATTTGTATGATTGCATTAGTGTATTTGATTTACTTCTAATCCTGAGTCATTTATGAATATGAATATTTGCCTTCGTGTTGTGTTCTTCTCTTGTCGCAAGTAGCTGTTCTCTTGTCACAGGTAGCTGTTCTCTTGTGATCTCGCGGGAATCAAGTAGTTGTTCTCTTGGACGAACGAGGAGGCAAGTAGCTGTGAACACCCAAAGAGAAGAGGATCTAGATCGAGGGACAAACGGAAGACACTGGTAAGTCCATTGATCTCCCCTCTTTCACATTTCATAAAGGAAAGAACCAGAATAACTGTATCTGTTTGTTGCTAAGGCACTGTCACACCTTAGGTGGATAGGATCGTCCTGCATAGGCATTTTTCCCCACAACAAATTGGCGACTCTGCTGGGGAATTTGTTTTAGTCATTTTATTTGTGTTTACATCATTGTTTGCTTCATAGACTCAGCTGCAACAATCGAACTGCTTCTACAAAGTAGACAGTTGCTGCCTTGATCCTTCACTGGATTTTGTCTATGATTTGAACAATGGACTCACAAATGACTTGATGATCCTTTGTGATAGTCTTTAGTACCCTCTCAAAGCATCCCTCTGATTATACCTTGCTTGTGTTTCTGATTTGGCCTGAAACTGTTGATTTTTGAGCAATTTGTGACCCAGAACCCAGGGGAAACGAGAGTTTCTCCTTCAGCGCAGACACTGTGAAGGCAGTCTGCATTTCAACGCAGGTCCCGTGAAGGCTACCTGCGCTGAATGTCAAACCTGCAGTGTTGGACTTGCGCTGAACTAGTTTAGCCTTGTGCAGCTGGGGTTCTCTGCTCTATGTTGCCCTGTTTTGATCTCTATTTTTTGAAGCCTTTAACCAGCATAGGTACCAGTCTGATAACTCCTTTTCTTTGCTTAGATTCCACCTCCTTTTGTACAAAAGACTGTGAGTGTTTTTATGTGTTTTTACGTCATTTACAGTTTTCCTCTGCATGAGTGAAATAATCATCCTGTAGCCCTTGATTCAGATCTGATTGACTGTGATCTTAGGAGAGAGTTCATTGGCTGTTTACAGTTGATTATACATTTGCTTTTGCTTATTGGTTTGAGTTTGTCTTTTTTAAGTGTCGAAACAAGTATTCATTTCGAAAGTCGCAAAGTGATTGTAATCTCTTCTACCCTTGCTGATCTTGGAAAAAGTAAAATTGTTTATATCTGTCATTTAAAAGCAAATTCAAAGTTGTACAAAAAGCTTTCTTTGTAGGCATCAATACTAAGAAAGCGGAAAACAAACACCTGCATTGTGCATTTGCATTTTGATAAGTTTGCATGCTTGATTTAGGAAGGGTGCATTAGAGTGTGCTGATTGCTCTTTGAGAAAAGATAGTGTCTTTCCTTTCCCTTAGTAGCTAGGATTTTCAAAGTTGAAAAGATTATAAAACTTGCTTATCATCTTAGACTGCATTTAGGAATTGTACCATACATCTCGTGGTGATCCTGAGAGGCAAACTTCTAAAAATATCAACTTAAAATAAACTGAATGAACCTAACAACGCTTTGCAACATAACGCACAACATAGAGGTCTAGGCTAGAGACGTGTTCTGGTGTCGTTAAGCCTAGTGACTGTCGATCTCGTGGAAGGTGGGTGATTCCTCCTGAGGGACGATAGCGCTAGTACGGATTGTGCTCCCATGTACCGTCGCGTATATATTGGGAGACCCCTATAGGCATATATCCTTTATCCTTAGGAAGCCGTGTCGACCACCCTACTGATCGCAATGCAGTGAACACAGCATTCACGAAGATCGACCGCCCGTACCTTAAAAAGTATTCTGCGGTTTTGCGAAAAGTTTGGCACACCCTCTGCCTAGATCTCCAGAGCAGTTTCTTTTGGCCTTTTTCAGACTCTATAACAGAAAAAGTCCATCCAAGAATTTGTCACTTCGGGCTCGTTAAAACATCGAAGGAGACTAGAGTCATCTTTAGCTTTTTCTCGACTCTTTAAAAGTGAAAAATCAAGTTGTGTCTAAAGCGTCGTTAACAATTTATTTTAAATAGAACAATCACCCTTTATTCCCGCGTTGATCTTTAGGTTGAAAAGATGGAGCACACCAACCAAGGAATTCCCCTTGGTGGAAATCCTAGTCCCTTCTCCTCTTGGGGAGATGTTGGTGCGCCCCACATGGCCACTTTCTCACTTCCAGGATTGACAATTGGCCTACCAGTCTGGCTCTTTTCAACCAATGTCGTTCAGAATACCACCATTCCTGAACAGTCGAGTCAACAGTTAGACCAGACAAGAGTCACCCACCAGCCTTCAACTTCATCTTCCTCTCCTCCTTCCTCTTCGCTTGACGGAACCGGTTAATCAAAAAACCGAGTTCCTAAGGAGAAGAAGGAGAAGAAGAAGAAAGAGAAGAAGAAGAAGGAGCCAAAGGCGACTAGGGGCAAACAAGTGTCGTCTGACAAGAATCCACACACAACACTCGTAAGGCCTAAATCGCCATGCGTCATATGCAAGGGAGACCACTTCCACCGAGATTGTCCTTGTATCTGTCGGATACTAAGGGACTGGTCCCCCCGTTTGCACAATTCGGTAGCGTCGACCTCTGATAGCCATGTTGACTGCTCACCGTCAACTAGCGGAAGTGAAGCCCTAGGACAGAGTGGGAAAGCTAGATTTCCCTGCAAACTATGTGAAGGCGATCACGCCATCCACCGTTGTCCCTTCTTAGACGAGGCAAAAAGAGTTCTGGAAGATCGCCCGATTTTACGAGCGCAACTTCCTCCTGGATATCAAAAACTCTTGCCAAGTCCCTCGCTAGTTGAGAACCCGGCTGACCCGCCCAGGTGGTCAGCCGAAGCACCTATCATTGAAGATGAATCGTCTGAATCCATACCTGACGAAAGTCTAAAGGTTGAAACGGCAGTTGACCCGGTTTTGCCTTCAGAGGCTCTATCTTCGAATGACACCACCACAGAGGAGAATAAAGACGACACCGTCCAAATTCTCTTCATCAGCACTGACTCTGATGATCAAGGGGGCAATGCCACCATTCCTTTATCACAGGAAGGAAGTTCATCAGAGCGCTATCCGGCCGTATACTCGGTCCCATCACCAAGCAACCTGGTTGTGTCCTTTGACTGGAACCAACTAGGCAGACCCCGCTTGCCAGCTAGCATACCATTCAGAATTATCGTCCAAATATACAGAATGGTAATGGCTGGTACAGTTATTGATGAAGGGGCATCTGTGAGTATCCTTTCCTTTATTGCTTGGAAAGCGCTTGGTTCACCTGTGCTTTTGCCTGAAATGAGAAATCTATTAGGCTTTGATAAGGGAACCAGTCGCCCTTTAGGGATCCTCCCCAATGTGCCCATAACATTGAAAGGGAAGACTGTTCAAATGAACGTGATGCTCATTCAAGGACCCTTGGATTATAACCTACTCCTTGGACGAGACTACATATATTGCATGGGAGCCATCGTCTCATCACTCTTTAGAGTAATGTGTTTTCCGCATGAAGGAAGAATGGTCAAGCTCGTGGACCAACTTTCATTCCCCGGATCACACATCGTAAGTAGTCATGAACCATCCCTAAATGGTCTATTCACGCAAGAAGTGTCTCAACCCACGATCCGTCCTCCTGATGAGCGTGAGTAATCCGAGAGGATATGGCTAGAACCCAGGGGGCATGCGTCCTGGCCTGCTTCGGCAGGGAAACTTTGGGTATAGGGTAGGTTTCCGCGGGAGAATATGACTAGTCCATACCCCGTCCGTCTAGGAAAGAGGGTTGTTCTAGAATAAGATTCTTTTGTCAAAGTTATGTGAGTTGGCGGGCTACATCGCTCACCTTTGTCTATTTCGGTAGACATTGCCAAGGAAGCGTTTTGTTTGAAAGATTAACGAGACAATCTTTGGGTAACCTGAAAGAGGTAAACCTCTCTCGTTAAAACAAATGTTTTGGCGGAAGTGAAGTAGAGGTAACCTTGAAATTCTGTTTTATGCCTGGGGGCATGCAAACCTTTTGGAGTGCAAGCAAGGGGCGACTATTTATTTTTTAAATTTTTAGGTCCTCCCTTTAAACCTGTAGGTCTAACCCTTTAAACTCGTAGGATTAGTCGTCTCCAAACTTGCATAAAGAAAGGATGCGGAGCAAAGCTTAGTAAGATGAAGCTCCATAAAAAGTAGAATCTTGATGAGACACTCTTATCATATGATTGGTATAAACGAGCAGTTTTGGCATAAAGTTCATGCTCGTTAAAAAATAAACGCAAGATCCGAGAAGTTTTAGCGCATAGTTCATGCTCGTTAAAAAATAAACATAAGCTTGAGCAGTGTTTTGGCGCATTCAAGCTCATTAAAAAATGAACCCATCCCGGTAAATAACCATTGTGTATGTAACCTTATCTACCATAAAAGCCTTGGTCGTGTTTGCACCGTCACCTCCACTTTTCATTTGGCCGATCGTTCACCTCCATATGATTGTTTACCCATTTTGAGGAACAGCTGCGAAGAGTGATTTCACCTAGCCATCCTTGTGACACTGCCGTGATTGGAGAATTCCAACCTGTACCTGGAATCAGCTGCTAACCCTGTTCATCACTCGTTCCTCAAAAGACGAGTCTTCTCTAAGCTCTTTTCAACTGACTCGTAAAATATGAAAAGATTGCCGAGTTTTGGCCTTCCAGCTAGTTAAAGCGACCGGAAGAGCTATCCCTCCTCTAGATTTTAATCTTTTTGGACCTGAGGGATTATTGCACAAAAAGATCGAGCTCTTGTTTTGTTCGGCTCGTTAAAACTATCGAAAAATCATCCCTTCTGTATTGTTTTATACTTTTTCGGACTTAAGGGATTAGATGACGAAAAAGGAATTTTGGAGTTAACTTTACGTACCTTTTCAGACTCTCTAAAAATGAAAAGGGACCGAGTTGTCTTTGTCGTTAGACTTGTTAAACCACTAAATAGCGACAAACTTGTCTTTAGACGAGAACGAGTTTCACTATCACTAGGCTCGTTAAAACATAGCGATGGGCTTGCCCGAAGGGCAGGTTACAGAACAAGCATATGTTATCCTCCTCAAGCTTGACAAAAATAAAGAGGTACTGGTCAGTAATGACTGGGGAAAAATTGGGAGAAAACTAAAGAGAACTTTGATGGTAGCAGGTCACTCTTGAACATGACACTTTTCCTCCGTACCACAATCGGGTTGGGTTGTTTCATTCACAGGTCACATCACCATGGTCTCGCCATACCATCCATATTTGGGGTAATGCTACCGATCCATCGCATCAGTATCGCCATATGTTCAAGAGAAGTCGTTCAGAAAGAGTCAACCAGGTCCCATCCACTGCCATACATTATCCTTCATCCATTCATGACCGCCACCCTGAATCATATGTCACAGATCGTTTTCACCTCCATTAAAATCATTAGCTCCGTTCCATGTCATTGATGTGGGATTCATTAAGGCCCTCCTTTGACGGATCACTTCTTGTCGACATCAGCTCATTATCCAAGAAGTTGATCTAGGAACAACCCCTTCAGTACTTTGAAGCTTGCATGCCTCAATGGCAAGTTTCTCACTTCCGGCGACAGGTATACATCAATGACCTTCGACCAGAAGATTTTGCGTGGTGTTCGACGCCAAGTCCTTTATTCACACCACGTGAATTGTACTGCAGTACCTTGAGGGTCATTATCATTATCGGTGATTCCTCTCGCGCTTGTTAACGGTTTACATCATTGACCGGTAATCAAGCGATGTCTTTCCATGTTCGACTTCAGCGCAATTCTCACATGGATCGACTTGTACTTAGAGTGAAGATCGAATGAGTTTGAAGACCCCGGATCTAGTTTCATCCATCCGGGCTGCGATATATATTCAGGAAAAATAAAGACATTGGACATGTACATCATTGCAGCAGATGATCATCCTACTCAAAGGATGATAATTTCACCAAAATTATCAGTCTACCATCAGACGATTGTCTGTGCTATGTACAAAAATGAATTTATAAAGCTGAGCATGGGAATGCCCACCTCAGCTAGATCATGAAAGCAGTATGAATCATAATGTATTGTATTGTATCTTATTACAGGTCTCCTCCCAACAAATGGATGAACTTCGAACCCTCCTGGATAAAGCATTTCACCTGATAAACGGCCTCATACTTTAGGGGGCAACTGTTATAGACATTTTTGTGCCTTACAGCATTGAGCATGAAATGTCAATAATCTAAGGGATCCAAAGTCCCTAAACATGTTGTTCCTACCCCTAGAGGAACAAGGCTAGAAAACCACAGCAATTCACAGAAGTTCTCCACCTGAAACTGCTCAAAAACAAGTCAATTCAGGATCATGTCAACTGCTCCACTGAGCATCTGCGCTGAATGTCAACTGCTCCACTGTCTACCTACGTTGAATGTCAACTCCAACAAAGGCTACCTACGCTGAGCGAGATTGGACAAGTGGCAGGCTCATTCCTCAATGTGTCAATGCCCAGGAAGCTTCCAAAATGACACTTGCCTCAGGGAATTCGACTGGTGATGAGTAAGAGGTTCCAAATCTCCAAGTGGAAGCAAGAACCTCCAAGTGGACTCAAGAACTGATAGAGGGAGAGGACACTAGTCAGATCTCAAGCTGACTCATCCTCTCTCCAAAATAACTATATATAGATATCTCCTCCATGAGATCTAGAGGCTGGAATTTTGTTATTGCAAAGAATTGTTGTTGGTTTGAGACTGGATCATTGGGTGCTTAATGCTTTGAAGGGTGGTGAAGATAGGAATTCCATTCTGCTAGGAAGGAGATTCTGGATTGGAGCCCTCTGGGTTGCATCTCTTCCTGAACCCTGTTATCAATCAATAAAGCTATCTTGGTTTTCTCCTATATACTGGTGTATTTGTATGATTGCATTAGTGTATTTGATTTACTTCTAATCCTGAGTCATTTATGAATATGAATATTTGCCTTCGTGTTGTGTTCTTCTCTTGTCGCAAGTAGCTGTTCTCTTGTCACAGGTAGCTGTTCTCTTGTGATCTCGCGGGAATCAAGTAGTTGTTCTCTTGGACGAACGAGGAGGCAAGTAGCTGTGAACACCCAAAGAGAAGAGGATCTAGATCGACGGACAAACGGAAGACACCGGTAAGTCCATTGATCTCCCCTCTTTCACATTTCATAAAGGAAAGAACCAGAATAGCTGTATCTGTTTGTTGCTAAGGCACTGTCACACCTTAGGTGGATAGGATCGTCCTGCATAGGCATTTTTCCCCACAACACCTACCCCCACCTCTGCCAAACTCACTTATGATAATGGTTTTGACTCTGATTTCTGCCTGCTTTTCAGAGAAAGAAGATGTGCCACTCTAGCTGATATGAAAGATGCAACACTGGAGGTGGAATCAAATATCATGGCTACAGAAAAGCTTGAAATTCATGCTGACAGAAGAAGGCAGAGAGGTGAGGCTTCTTCTTCCTCTGCTTCATCTTCAGAACCCAAGCTAGATAAAATGACCAAAATGATAGAGTCATTGTGTTATAGACATTTTTGGGGACTGCAACCCCAATCATAAATGTCCATAAAACAAGGGCTCTTAAGTCCCTAAAGGTGTTGTTCCAACCTCTAAAATAACAAGGTCAACTGATTACATCTTCTCCCAGAAGTTCTCCATGAAAAACTGCTCATAACTGGTCAAAACTAGACCATCTCACCTGCTCCATGGTCAAAGTGCGTTGCATCCCACCTAAATACAAATGGGAGGTGTGATGCATCTTGAAAAGCCCTTCTATGGGGTGCGATGGGTGAGAGTGGACAAATGGCAAGGTCAATCTGCAAGGTGGGGGATCATGGAATCTTCCAGAAACTTCTCCTTTGACACTTGCCTCTCTGCATTCACCCAGGGATGAGTAAGAGATCATCAATCTCCAATTGGAATCAAGAACTATTAGAGAGAGGACACTAATCAAATCTCAAAAGCTGGCTCACCCCCCTTGCAAACATCTATATATGGATCCCTCATCCTAGAGATCCAGAGGCTGGAATTTTGTATCTTGTAAGGAAGTGATACTGGTTTCTTGGTGCACAATCATAGTGTTGGGTGATCTAAGCTTTTCATGAGGTGAAGAAGGGCTTTCTTGCTGAGAGGATGATGCTGGGTCAGAACAATTGGTTGTAATCCTCTTTGCTATTCTTGACTATTAATAAAGCTATTCAAGTTTTCCTCCACATTCTTGTATGATTGATGATATATGCGTTTGTGTGGTCAATATATATCTGGTCCTATATTGTTTATGATAATAGATCTATGTTCTTGGATAGTGTTATGCTGCATTGATTCTACAGGGGTTCTTTGAAGCTGGGTAGGCGAGGAAGCTAGTGGCAAAGATCTATCAGAAGGGAGAGGAATCAAACAAGGAACCAAGTGCAAGACAGAGGTTGGTCTCCTTTATTCCCCTCTTATCTATTTCTCATAAAGGAAAACGAAAGTGGTTTTTGTTTGTTTGTTTCTAAGGTAGCTACCAGCCTTAGTGGGACTAGCAGCTTTGCACAGACACTAGATTTCCCGATGACAAAATGGCGACTCCGCCGGGGAGTGAATAGATTGTTTGTTTGTCTACATTTGTTTGCTTTATAAACTTACAGACAGAGCCTGAAGTCAAGCCAGCTAGCCTTCGAACTACATTTTCTATGCAAGTGCAATGTAGATTAATGCTCCTTCAGTCTATCTCTGGGTTTTGTTTACGAACTAAACAATTGATTTAAAAGCTCTCTAATTGCCTTTTGGTGGCTCTAGTAACCTCCTTAGATCTACCCCTATGATTGATTTACTGATTACCACTTGCTCGGCCTAAATCCCTAAACTGAGCTACAAACTGTGACCTGGAACCAAGTTAAAGTCTCGTACCTGGTCCATTGCACTGTCTCTTCTGTGGATTCTGGATGCATTGCACTTCCTGAGTGTAGTAGGTGCATTGCATCTCTTTTTCCTTGTGTTACAGGTGCGCTGATCAGACAAGGCCTTTTCTGCTCTTAGATTTTGGTTTCTGTGTTCACTCTTTTTAGCTCTATTCAGGAGTTTTGCTGCTTGTAGTCAATACACCTCTGTTGAAACCCCCTTCCTTTCCATTATTCCGCCTCCATTGTGCAAAGAACTATAAATGTTTTTATGTCTTTTGATCCATTTTCAGTTCTCTTTTACAAAGAAGTAGTGTAATTGAACTGTTGTTTCTTGATTTGAAAGTGTCGCAAGTGTCATTTTCAGCCATAGAAGAGAATCCGATTGTTCTTGATAGTCGATTACACTGTTACTCTTGTACTTGATTTGAATTAGTGGTTTTTCAAGTGTCGAAAGCAAGTTTGCAATTCCAAATCGCAAAGTGTCGTCATTATCTTCATTTTGTCTTGAAAGGAAACTTGTTAGAAATGTCGCTTTGAAAACAATTCAGATTTGTGCTTAGCTTTCTTTTTATCGTTCACAGATTAAGAAGGCTAAGAACAAATACATGCATGTGCATTTGCATTTAGACTATCTGTTGGTTTGGTTTAGGATAATGCATATAGTGTGTGCTCTCTGCTCTATGTTGAAAGAATATTATCTCTCTTTCCTTAGTAGCTAGGATTTTCATTGCAAAAAGAAGATTAAACGATTGTTTATCATCTTAGATTGCATTTTAGGAAATGTACATCTACATCACGTGGTGAGCCTGAAAGGAAAATTTCTTAAGCAAGATCAACTGTAAAATAATTTTAATGAATCTAAAAATGCTTTGGAACCTAACGTACAACGTGTAGAAGTGTAGGCTAGAGACGTATTTTGGCATCATAAAGCCTGGTAACTATTGTTTTCATTGATGGTTGGGTGATTCCTCCACTTTGAGACGATAAGTGCCAATACGGACTTATGCTCCCAAGTACCATCGAGTATATATTGGGAGACCACAATAGGCTTTATCCTTTATCCACAGGAAGCCGTGTCTTTTCAAACTCCTTAAAGGAAAAGGTCCATTTGAGCACTTGTCACTTCAGGCTCATTAAAAATCGAAGGCGACTAGAGTCATCTTTTGTTTTTTCTCGACTCTTAAAAATTGAAAAAACAAGTTGTGTCAAAGTGTCTAAAATTTATTTTAATCGGAATAAACATCATCTTTCCTACGTTGGTCTTAGGTTGAGAAAAATGGAGTCCACCAACCAAGGAGTTGCCCTTGGGGGAAATCCTAGTCCTTTCTCCTCTTGGGGAGATGTTGGTGCACCCCATATGGCTACATTGTCGCTTCCAGGATTGACAATCGGCTTGTTCGTATGGCTCTTCTCAACTTTTGTCGTTCAGAACATCGTGATTCCTGAACAATCAAGTCAGCAACTAAACGATACCAGAGTTACCCCCCAACCCTCTACTTCGTCCAATTCTTCCTCTCCTCCTTTTTATTTGCTTGATGAAGCTGGTAAAGCCAAAAATCAAGTAACTGAGAAGAAGAAGGAGAAGAAGAAGAAAGAGAAGAAGAAGAACGAGCCAAAGGTGAAAAGGGGCGACCAGGCATCGTTTAACAAAAATCCATGCACTACACCATCCAGGCCTAAATCTCCATGTGTCGTTTGCAAAGGAGACCACTATCATCAAGATTGTCCTTGCATCCCTCGGATCTTAAGGGACTGGTCTCCTCGTTTGCACAATCCGGTGTCATCAACCTCTGATGATCATGTTGAAAGTACACTGTCAACTAGTGAAAGTGAAGCCCCTGGACAAAAAGGAAAATGTAAATTTCCTTGTAAACTATGTGAAGGCGATCACACCATCCACCGTTGTCCCTTCTTAGACGAGGCTAAAAGAGTTTTGGACGACCGTCCAGTTTCACCGTTACGACTTCCTCTAGATATAAGAAACTCTTGCTGAGTCCATCACTAGTTGAGGATCCAGCTCACATGCCATTGTGGTCGTCCGAAGTGTCTATCATTGAAGATAAACCATCTGAATCCACACCAGACAAAATTCAAAAGGTTGAGGTAGTAGTTAACCCGGTCTTGCCTTCAGAGGATCCATCTTCAGATGATACATTCACCGAAGAGAAGAAGAATGACATCGTTCAAATTCTCTTTGTAAGCACAGAATCCGATGAACATGGGGGCAGCCTACCCATTCCTTTACCACAGGAAGGAAGTTCATCAGATTCATATCCGGCCGTCTATTCGGTCCCACCTCCAAGCAACCTAGTTGTTTCCTTCGATTGGAATCTACTAGGCAGACCCCATTTACCAGCTAGTGTACCATTTCGAATCATCGCTCAAATATATAGAATGTTCATGGCCTGTACCATCATAGATGAAGGGGCTTCCGTGAGTATCCTTTCCACAACTGCTTGGAAAGCGCTTGGTTCGCCATCGCTTTTTCCTGAGATGAGAAATATAACAGGCTTTGACAAAGGAACCAGTCGATCGTTAGGGATCCTTCCCAATGTGCCGATAACATTGAGAAGGAAAACCATTCACATGAACGTAATGGTAGTCCAAGGGCCCCTGGACTATAATCTACTCCTTGGACGTGACTATATTTATTACATGGGAGCCATTGTCTCCTCACTCTTTACAGTAATGTGTTTTTCGCATGAAGGAAGAGTGGTCAAGCTCATAGACCAGCTTTCATTCCCCGGTTCACACATAGAAAATAGTCATATACCATCCCTGAATGGTATTTTCACGCAAGGAATGTCTCATCAATCCCCAGTTCGTCCTCCTGATGAGCGCGAGTGATTCGGGGGATATGACTGAAACCCAGGGAGCATGCACCCTAGCATGTTTCGACAGAAAAACCTTGGGTATAGGGTAGGTTTCTACAAAGGATATATGACTGGTTGACACACCCGTCCATTTAGGAAAATGGGGTTAGACCAAAATAAGATACCTTTGTTAAGGTAGGCCTTTCCCGATAGAACAAATGTTTTGTCTGCAAATTGAGGGGTAACCTGGAAAAGGAAGGCCTTTCCCAATAAAACAAATGTTTTATCTACAAATTGAGGGGTAACCTGGAAACTCTACTTCGCTATACCTGGGGGCATGCAAACCTTTTGGCATGCAAGCGAAGAGTGACAATTTATTTTTTTAAATTTGTAGGTCCTCTAACCCTTTAAACTCATAGGATTGGTCGTTTCCTAACTTGCATAAAGAAAGGATGTGGGGCAAAGCTTTGAAAAAATGCCAATTATATGAGACATCCTTATCATACAACTGGATCGAGCAGTTTTAACGCGGAATTCAAGATCGTTAAAATATAAACATAAGAAATGAGCAAATGTTCCCCTAGAGTTTAAGCTCATTAAAAAATGAACCAATTTCTGGTAAATAACCATCGTGAATGTGTTATCATCAGCCTTTGAAGCCTTGGCCATGTTCTCACCATCACCTCCACTCTGTATTGGCCGATCATTCACCCCCATTTGAATGTTTACCCTTTTTGAGGAACAACTGCAAAGAGTGATCCTGTTAGCCATCCTTGTGACACTGCAGTGATTGGAAAATTCCAAACCTTACCTGGAATCAGCTGCTACCCGAATTTATCACTCGTTCCTCAAAAAACGAGTCTCCTTTAAGCTCTTTTCAACTGACTCGTAAAATATGAAAAGATTGTCGAGCAATTGGCCTCTCCAGCTTGTTAAAGAGACTGGAAGTGCTATCCCTCATTTAGATTTTAATCTTTTTGGACTTGAGGGATCATTACACAAAAAGATCGAGCGCTTGTCTTGTTCGGCTCATTAAAAGTACCGAAAATTCATCCCTTTTGTATTGTTTTATACTTTTTCGGACTCAAGGGATTATATGACAAAAAAGGATTATTGGAGTTTTCTTTATGTCCCTTTTTCAGACTCTCTAAAATTGAAAAGGACCGAGTTATCCTTGTCGTTAAACTCGTTAAAACCAAATAGCGACAAACTTGTCCATACAGACAAGAACGAATTTCACTATCGCTAGGCTCGTTAAAACATAGCGATGGGTTTTCCCGAAGGGCAAATTATAGAACAAGCATATGTTATCCTCCTCAAGCTTGAAAAAAATAAAGAGGCACTGGTCATCAATGACTGGGGAAAATTCGGGAAGAAAACTTGAAAAAACTTTATTGGTAACAAGTCGCTCTTGAACATGACACTTTCACTCCGCATCCGAGTCAGGTTGGGTTGTTCCGTTCACTGGTCATATCACCATGGGTCCATCACACCATCCATATTTGGGGTTAATGCTACCAATCCATCATGTCAGTGTCGCCGATATGTTCAAGAGAAGTCGCTCAGAGAATTCATCTGTGTCTCACCCACTGTAATACATTTACGCTCCATTCTTTCATGACCGCCACCCTGAACCTTATATCACCATATCGTTTTCACCTCCATTAAAGTCATTTGCTCCGTTCCGTGTCATTGATGTGGGATTCACTAAGGCCCTCCTATGATGGATTGCTTCTTGTTGACATCAGCTCATTATCCAAGAAGTTGATCTAGGAACAACCCTTTCAGTACTTTGAAACTTGCATGCCTCAATGGCAAGTTTCTCACTTCCGGTGACAGGTTTACATCAATGGCCTTCGACCGAAAGATTTTGCTTGGTGTTCGATGTCAAGTCCCTTATTCACACCACGTGAATTGTACTATATTACCTTGAGGGTCATCATCATTATCGGTGATTCCTCTCGCGCCTGTTAACAACTTACATCAATGGCTGGTAATTAGGCGATGTCTTTCCATGTTCGACTCCACAACATCTCTCACACGGATCGACTTGTACTTTGAGTGAAGATTGAACGAGATTGAAGACCCCAGATCTAGTTTCATCCATCTGGGCTACGATATAGATTCAGGAAAATAAAACATCAAATGTACATCATTACTGCATAGATAACCATCCAACCTAAGGGATGATGGCTCTACCAGAATCATCAGTCTACACTCAGACGATTGTCTATATTATGTACATGAAAATGAATTTATAAAGCTGAGCATGGGAATGCCCGCCTCAGCTAGATCATGAAACTATTATGAAGATATTGTATTGTATTGTATCTTATTACAGGTCGCGTTCCAGCTTGAAAAAACTTCAGATCCTCATGATAAAGCATTTCACTTGACATCAACAGATTAGCAACCTCATGCTTTAGGGGGCAATTGTTATAGACATTTTTGGGCACTGCAACCCCAATCATAAATGTCCATAAAATAAGGGCTCTTAAGTCCCTAAAAGTGTTGTTCCAACCTCTAAAAGAACAAGGTCAACTGATTACATCTTCTCCCAGAAGTTCTCCGTGAAAAACGGCTCAAAACTAGTCAAGACTAGACCATCTCACCTGCTCCATGGTCAAAGTGCGCTGCATCCCACCTAAATACACACGGGAGGTGCGGTGCATCTTGAAAATCCCTTCTATGGGGTACGATGGGCGAGAATGGACAAATGGCAGGGTCAATCTGCAAGGTGGAGGATCATGGAATCTTCCAGAAACTTCTCCTGTGACACTTTCCTCTCTGCATTCACCGAGGGATGAGTAAGAGATCATCAATCTCCAAGTGGAATCAAGAACTATCAGAGAGAGGACACTAATAAAACCTCAAAATCTGACTCACCCACCTTGCAAACATCTATATATGGATCCCTCATCCCAGATATCAAGAGGCTGGAATTGTGTATCTTGTAAGGAAGTGCTGCTGGTTTCTTGGTGCAACATCATAGTGTTGGGTGATCTAAGCTTTTCATGAGGTGAAGAAGGGCTTTCTTGCTGAGAGGATGATGCTGGGTTAGAACAATTGGTTGTAATCCTCTTTGCTATTCTTGATTATTAATAAAGCTATTCAAGTTTTCCTCCACATTCTTGTATGATTGATGATATATGCGTTTGTGTGGTCAATATATATCTAGTCCTATATTGTTTATGTTAATAGATCTATGTTCTTGGATAGTGTTATGTTGCTTTGGTTCTACAGGTGCTCTTTGAAGCTGGGTAGGTGAGGAAGCTAGCGGTAAATATCTATCAGAAGGGAGAGGAATCAAACAAGGAACCAAGCGCAAGACAGAGGTTGGTCTCCTTTATTCCCCTCTTATCTATTTCTCATAAAGGAAAACGAAAGTGGTTTTAGTTTGTTTGTTTCTAAGGTAGCTACCAACCTTAGTGGGACTAGCAGCTCTGCATAGACACTAGATTTCCCAAGCTGAAAGTTGAGCACGGTTCTGGGAAAGCAAGGTTTCAAAACACATTTTCTCCAAAGAATCCAAATCCACTCAAAAGAGCAAATGAATAATAACAAATCATTCAAAGGTGTAAAGAAGCAAATGAAGAACAAAGAGTTAAGGCTCCTTTCCAGAATGTAGTCATGGAGGAGGAGATGTTTGAGGAAGAGGATGAAATTCATTGCATGGAAGCCAAAGGTAGTGCTACCTTTTTGACATTGGCTACGTATGAAGAATCATTACTACAGAACCAAAACAATCAAGAGTGGGACAGAGAAGCTATTCTGCAGACTAGCGAACAAAAAAGATATAATGTGAGGTCAAAAGCAAACAATGTCAAGGAGAACCCTGCCCAAAGAGCTACTATCCAAATAGAGCCATAGGATATTGGGAAGAAGAAGCTAGCAGTTGATCCAGTCATCCTTAAAGCACCAGCTCAAGAGGTAAGAGGTCCTGATAAGTCTCCTTCCCCTTTCAGTTTTGAGTTAGAAGTCCAGAAGTTAAAAATATTTGTGCCTCTGTTGGAACTTGTAAGGAGTGAAGTTTTTAGAAATCCTATCCTTGAGGCTCTTGAGCTAAAAGCCACACAAACCTCCACTGACTATGTCAATTGGCAAGATGACAAACCTGCAGTTGTGCTTAGCCCTATGGTCAAACCTGCTGATAATAATTCTCCATCATTTTATGTCTCTCTGACAATTCATGACAAAATCCTCCACAATTTCCTACTAGACACAGGGGCCAGCCACAATCTGATGCCTAAAGTTGTCATGGAAGAGTTAGGCCTTGATATCACTAGACCATATCATGACTTATTCTCATTTGATTCAATGAAGGTAAAATTCCTAGGATTAATCAAAGACTTGGTCATTACCCTAACTCAGCTACCCATGAAGAGTATGATGATGGATATTGTGGTAGCAGATGTCCCTCCTAAGTTTAGCATGCTGCTGTCCAGATGGTGGATTGAGAGACTAGGTGGGACATTACAGAATGACCTATCTTATGCCATTGTCCCAGTTTTTGGAGGAGAAAGCAAGAGATTGTACAGAGAAGCACAGTTGGCCTACATCATCAGTGATGAGAAGAATCCTACTAATCATCCCATATATGCCATGGACACTGATTTTGGAGCTTCTATTCTCCAAATAGAAGAATCTCAAAGGGCCTCATGCAGATCAAGAAGCCAACAAATCAGGCCTGGGGAGAGCAAGGAAGTTAGGTTTGGGAGATTTTCTTTGATGGATCATGTTCTAGGGAGACCACAAGAGCAGGGGTGGTGCTGATATCTCCAGAACAAGAAGGCACACATCTATCTTGTAAGCTAGCCTTTCAAGTCACAAACAATATAGCAGAGTTTGATGCTCTGCTATTGGACCTTAATGCAACTAAAGAAAGAGGAATCAGAAACATAAAATTGTTTGGAGATGATGACCTCATCAGTCAGCAAGTGAATAAAACATTTCAAGCAAAGCATCCAAGGCTTAAGGCATATAGGGATGAGGTATGGAGACTCAGGGGTTCTTTTGATAATTTTTGTATCTCATATATCCCTAGAGCCAAAAATCAGCTTGCCGATTCCCTTGTTGTGTCTTCTAGCATTTTTATCCTTCCCATGCCTCCCAGACTATTTTATGAAGTCCAAATGAAATACAGACCATCCTTGCCTAACAATGCCCAACATTGGAAAGTTTTTGAAGATGGTGATGAAGTGAATAGATTCCTACAAGTCATTGATGAATTCTCTGAAATGCAAATTGACCAAGAAAATGAAGCCTCGGAAGAAAGTCCCCAATCCTAGCTTAGAAATAGAATTGGTAAATATAGCATTGTCCAACTACCTAGCAATCATATACCTAAGGGTCTGGTTCCATTAGAAAAGTTGTTTGACCAGAAAGATGTGCCTTATAAGGCTGCCCAAAAAGAGGACCAATCTACAGTCTGTAAGCATAATATAGGGAGTCCAGGTCAGCCAAGATACATAGATCTATCCACTCATCTGTCTGTTGACCAAAGTGCTGAATACTGCAATTTAATAAAGTAATTTTCCGATGTCTTTGCCTGGGAGTATAGTGACCTTAAAACATATGAAAAAAAGATTATCCAGCATAAAATCCCTTTAGAAAAAGACACCATCCCTTTCAAGTAGAAGCTGAGACCAATAAATCCTTTACTCCTTCCTCTGGTTGAAAAAGAAATAAAGAAGTTACTAGCTGCCAAAATCATAGTTCCTCTCAGATATTCCAAATGGGTAGCCAATCTAGTAGTAGTGAGGAAGAAAAGTGGAGAAATCAGACTCTGTTTTGATTTCAGAAACTTGAACAAATGCTCTAAAAAAGGCAATTACCCTCTGCCCAAGATGGAGCATTTACTGCAGAAGGTCTCAGGAGCCAAAGTAATGTCTTTCCTGGATGGATTTTTAGGCTATAGCCAGGTTGCTATACATCTAGATGACCAAGAGAAGACTGCATTCACCACTCCTTGGGGCACTTTTATGTATTCCAAGATGCCTTTTGGGTTGATGAATGCTGGAGCCACCTTTCAGAGAGCTATGGATATAGCATTTGTGGGGGAGAAGGACAAGTTTGTCCTTATTTACCTTGATGATATAACAATATACTCTAGCAGCCATCATGACCATTTGCAACATTTAAAGAAAGTGTTCCTCAAGTGCAGAAGGTTTGGGATTTCAGTCAATCCTAAAAAGTCACATTTTTCTTTAGAGGATGGCAAGCTGTTAGAACATGTTGTTTCTACTGCAGGTGTCAAAATTGACCCAGAAAGAGTAAGAGAAATACAGACCTTATCTGTCCCAAGATCAAAGAAGGATATCCAGTCCTTTCTGGGCAAAATAAATTTTGTGAGGAGGTTTATCCCGAATTTTGTAGAACTTGTAAAGCATATTACCTCCATGTTGAAAAAGGGGTTAGAGATTAAGTGGACTGATTCAACAAGAAAATCCTTTGAGTCCATTAAGAAAGCTATTATGGAAGCTCCCACTTTAATAAGTCCAAATTACAGCAAGGAGTTCGACATATTTTCTTTTTCCTCTGAAGACACCCTTGCAGTAGTTTTATTGCAAGCAGATGAAGAAGGCTCAAAGCATCCAGTGGAATTTCTTAGCAAAACATTAAGGGATGCTGAGCTGAGGTGTGATATTATGGAGAAACAAGAATATGCTCTTATCAAGTCTTTGAAAGCTTTCAGAGTTTACATTTTGCATTCCAAAGTAATTGCATCTGTGCCCTCTGCTTCAATAGAAGATGTCTTAACACAGCTTGACGCTGATGGGAGAAGGGCTAAACGGATTGCAAAATTAATTGAATTCAATATAGAATTGAAGCCCACCAAGCTGGTCAGAGGTCGGGGCCTTGCCAGACTATTGGCTGAAGAAAATTGTAGAACATTGGACATAGATTTCGTGGGCACCATTGCAAAAAATGGTCAAACAGAAGAAGAGGAAGCAACTGAACCAGGGAAAGAACAGTCATTAGAAGAAAATCTAGCTTCTTGGTACTCTGCAATAGCTAAATTCTTGCTGAAGCTAGAAATCCCTCCAGGCCTAACTCAAATTCAAGCCAGAACTGTTAAGCTCAAAGCAGAAGAATATTGCAACCATGAAAATTTGCTCTACTGGAGGGACCCATCTGGAATGCTTCTGAGGTGTCTGGACAAAGAACAATCCATTGAAGTCATGCAGCAATTTCATTCCAGCATATGTGGAGGGCATCATTATTGGAAAGCTACAGCCCACAAAATCCTCAAAGCTGGGTACTATTGGCCCACCTTATTTTCTAATGTATTTTCATCTGTTAAATCATGTGACAGGTGCCAAAGATTTGAAGGAAAATAGCAATTGAAGTCCTTGCCCTTAAAACCAATACATGCAAATGGTCCTTTTCAGTAGTGGGGCTTGGATTTCATTGGAGAAATCAATCCACATTACAGTGGCCAGCACAGATGGATATTAGTTGCCACTGATTATTTCACTAAATGGATTGAAGCAATCCCTACCAGAAAGGCTAATGATAATGTGGTCATGAAGTTTTTGATAGAGAATATCTTCACCGGATTTGGGTGTCCACATAAAATAATCACAAATAATGCAGAAGCCTTCAGGGCAAAAGAGTTGGAGGATATGTGTGACTCAATGGGCATTAAGCTGGTTCATTCCACCTCATACTACCCTCAAGGAAATGGCTTAGCAGAATCTTCCAACAAAAGCCTGATAAGGATAATTAAAAAGTTGTTGGAAGACAACAAATAGAATTTGGATTCTAAGATCAAATATGCATTGTGGGCTGACAGAGTGACCATTAAGAAATCCACATGGAATTCTCCATTCAAGCTGGTATATGGCACCGAGGCTGTGTTTCCAATTCAGTTAACCCTCCCTATGGAAAAGTTCTTACAAGAAGAGCAGACCAAGGAAGAAGATATGGCCAAAAGGATCACTGATTTAGCAGAAGTACATCAGATCAGAGAACAATTGGTTGAGAAGTTAGCATCACATCAGAAGAAGATCAAGGAAAGTTTTGATAGAAAGACAAAATCAAATAATTTTCAGGTTGGAGATCTAGTTATGAAGTGGGATTCACTGAAAGAGAAGAAAGGCAACCATGGGAAGTATGATGCCTTCTGGTCAGGGCCTTTCATTATTTCTTATATCCAAGGGAACAATACCTTCATATTGCGAAGTATGGGTGGGGAGACAGTTTTTGATGGCCCAGTTAATGGACGCTTTCTGAAAATTTATGTGATTTAAGATCTTTGACCTTAAAGTTGTAAATATGTTATCAATTTTTAGTATAAGCTCAATTAGACTCCATGCCCTATGGAACACTAGAAAATTTTGCTATTTTTCTTTCACAGGAAAGGCATTGATCTGCAGTTCTTGAGACCTCATAGGGAGGATCTCATCCCCAGAAGGAGCCAGTGTTAGCTCTGCTGCATGTTGCTGATTTTTGGGGAGTAGAAGTAAGATCAGTCCTTAGTTTTCTACTTAGAAAGGGTCTGTGCTGGTTGTCCTCACCTTTCTCCATTCCCTTGTCCATTCCCCTTTTACCTCCTTTCCTTATGCTCCTATTTAAAATCACATAAAGCACTTTTCTTTAAGCCCCAAGTGCTAAGCTTAAAATCCCATGGCACCAGATCCACGTGACCCCGTGCCTCCATAACCCTTCGCTGCCTTTTAATCTTAGCCGTTGATCCCTTGACACCGTGATCCAATGGCCCTCTCATCACATCAATCAAACCAACCTGTGCGACTAAATCCCCGTCATCTGATCATCCCCACCACGATCAGACGATATCTGCTCTTCTCATGCCCGTAAACTAACTACACAATAAACCACGATCAAAAGTGGTTTTCATTTGTCCCCACCACCACGCATCACAGTTCTAATGGAATCACTCGACCATGTACAATTACCTCCCGACCCCCCATAGTGGTGCGATAAATACCGCTTACCGCCCGTCCTCTACCCCTGCTCATTATTTCCCATGCATCTATTCTGCCCGATGACCGTTGGATCTATCTGCCCGAGATCCAACGGCTCACAATCGTCTCCCACCTCGCCTTCCCGATAATCCCTGTCGAATGATCTTTGCCATCCATCTGTTCAATCCAATGGCCAACCTTGTTCCTTCGACCAGTCCGTCCACCTACCATGCAGTACGAGACCTTTTATTGACTCATGCACCCGAAGGATGAAGGCGATCACCTACCAGTACCTGGCACATTTCATCTTCAACAACTGGCTTCAAGAAACAGTATGGCCGAGGAAAAAAGGGACAAAACCTGAGTAGGTGAATGCATTTAACAGTTATGGAATTCTACCCTCTATGACACTCCACCTGCTTGATAAGTACAACAGAGCATCCAAGAAGATCAATTTTGTTCACTACAGCAAGCAATTGCACTCAGAAGCTCTGCTAGGTAGTTAAAGCAGTTGGTGCTCCATTATGACCCCTCCACATCTAGGATAGCAGAACATTTTTGTAATCAAACTCTATATATACCCAAAAAATAGATGTAATCAGGGTTGATGGTTGTTGCTTTGATGTAAGGTTCAACTTCTAGAGACTGTAACTGCTTTGATACTCACAGCGTCTCGTCTTCATTTTCAGCTAATACAAGCTTCTTTTGTTGTTAATTTCTCACTTTCCATCTCTTTTCTATTCTAGTCTGTGTTTGATATGCATTTTTCCTAAACTCTTGATGTATATAATTAGAGGAGATGTCATCCTACCTCTGTGTTTGAATCTTGCATGTATCAGTGAATGTGTTAATGAGCTTTCTTTTCACTTAGTGGCAGAGAGCTATCATCCTGTCTATTCACTAGGGAATTAGATTTGCGGACCTTTTTTACTGGTTGCAGCTGACCATCACAGGATCCTATGCATCTGTTGGTGTGGTCAGTGTTCTCCATATTCACCCGATCCTTAAACTGTGATTAATTGGTGGTTTAAAGCCTTGTACTCTGGGGGTGTTCACGCATGTTTGGAGTGAAGCAAAGTAGGAGTGGTTATCTAGCTTGAATATGCATCATTCCTTCCATTCATCCATTTCCAACATTAAGTTGAGTTTGTGATGTCCCGAGCATCTTCGAGCTACAACCTAGGAGAGTTTCTTGGGGTGATAACAGGTCCAACAGTATGGAAATATGGATAGATCCAAGCAACTGACAGAGCCCCTGGACCAAGATGAGGAAGAACTAATCGGGAGTATTGATGAGTTTGATACTGAGGAGGCTAAGCTGATACATCAGACACCACTGTATATACCACCAAGGAAATCCAAGGCTAAAGTTCCTAAAGACTTGGATTCATATAAGTTCATGGTCTCCACACCTTTGCTGCAAGAGAATGTGTCCTTAGAGGGCAATATGCTGACACGGATACCATACTTGAAGATGGAGGACTAGAACTTGGGGGACCATGCAAAGTTCCCGCAATTGGAGCTGAGTAAGTACCTAAAGAAGGTATATTATGAAGAATCATAGGTCACACAGCTTGAGCTGATGAAACGAGTGGTTGGAGTTGGGTGCGCGGGGTTATTAAACATGTTGTGGGTGTCGCATTTTAGCGGCAATGCCATTAATACAGTTTGTGTGTGACAATTGTTGATGCTAGTGCATGATGGGGGCATGTGGTTAAGAGTGACCATCCCAATTACTGACATGTCGATTCACAGAATCACATTGTTGCCTTACCAAGGAGAGGACCCTGCAAGTGCATTTGTGGGAAAATTGCAGGAGAAGAAGTTGGTGGACCAAATGAAGCTTGATTTTAGCCTGGTAAAGAAGTCGTGTGTTTATTCAATTCATTCCATCTCACATGGCACGGTGCAATTCGTTGCACACATTTTGGCTGGGAAAATCACGAGGAAGTGCTACTTTGATGAAGTATCAGCACTAGTAGTATCTTTGGTTGCACATTTCACCAAAGGAGTCCAATACAATTGTGCTCAATACTTAGGTCACAAATTTTTGGAAGATTGCAGAGAGGCTTTAAGTGAGGGAAAGGAATTCCACTATGTGTGCTTGCTTTTACTGATCATGTTGGTGGTGTGGAGGATTCCAGAAGAAAGTCAGTTCCCTCATCATGATCTACATCAACCCTAAGTCATGAATATTCCTCATTGTGGAGACAAAGATATTTTGGGTCTTGCTTGAATCAGAATTGAGGATGGTGATTAACCAGTGACCAAGGTTATCACCAAGTTTGCACGCATAGTACATAAATGTTGTTGATTTCAATGCAGATTTTCATAATCTTCACGTCCGTGCGAAGAAAGATGCCATGGGTGCATGGCACAAGTTGTCGTACTTAGTCACCGAAGACAATATTATAGGAATTTTAAGTAAATTTCCAAGCAACTAGATCACCCCTTCATATGTAGGCACAAGAACTGGTAAGATTGTTGAAGGTGTAGTAGCACAGACCATAACAATGAAAGTAGTAGCAAAAGAGAAGAAGAAGGAAGCATAGAAGGCTTTTGAAAAAGAGAAGTCTGTAGTGAAAGAAAAGGCTGTGCAATAGGAGGCTTCCATGAAAGAGAAGTTCGAGACAAAAGAAAATTCTGCACAATAGAAGGAGGCTTCTACCAAGGAGAGGGAAGTGCCCAAAGAGAAGGTCTCTACTAGAGAGACAGAAGCATTGAAGGAGAAATTTGACACCACGTCGTAGGCCACTATTGACCTCAGCGATTTAGAAATACAACACACCAATGTGGAGGGTGAGACAGAGGGAGAGGATGAAGGTGATGCAGGATTGGAGTCCCCCTTCATCATCAAATGGAAGTAGAAGTGGATTTCTACGAGCCGCGCAAGAAGTAGGAGTCAGGAAAATCTACAAGCGCGATGCCTTTGATCCTCATGGAGGGGGACCTAGATGAGATCGGAGATGTGATTCATGACATGACAGAGAATATCTGGAACCACATCGAAGATGAGTATCATCAGACGCTGGATAATGTGCAGCAAGGCCTGAGGGAATTGCATGTCCAAACAAGAACTATTCAAGCGAGCATGGGACAAGTGAGCCTAAAGCAAGTGAGCCTGAAACAAGTGAGTTGGTCAGCCTTAGTATAAGAGCTCACCACGGACCACCACACAGTGTAGTTACCAGATGGGTCATTGCATGTTGAGACATTAGAAGACAAGGCGTGCCTCTTACAAATGAAGGATTTGAGTCTAAACCTAACGTAACTCCCTATTCAAACACTGCATGAGCTACATCAAGGGGTATCAGATGAGCTGAGAGTTTGGGAACAACACGTACTGCTAATGATCAACGAAGTCAAAACCAAAAATTAGTAGATGTTTGAGGAAATATCATAGGCCCTCAAGGAAAAGGAGGAAGTCATTACATGAAGTCAGAAGCTAGAAGCAGTAATAGTGCAGGCCTGTAGTGAGCTTCCCAAGCTCCAGCTTCTAGCAAAAGTGGCCTCTTTAGACAAAATTTAGAAGCTAGCTACCATAATAAAGGAGTCGAAGGAGGAAATTGGAAAAGTTTTATTTGAGCTACAGCTACAGATATCTAAGCTCCAACTTAAGCTGGAGCTAGCCACGCCTTTGGAAGTTAGAGAGTAGCACGAGGCTGCTATTGAAAAGGAGATGGGTAACTTAGGATCTATAGTAAAGGGCTACACCCAGTTGTTTGAACAAGACATGGAACTATGGACCTCACTGCAAGAGGAACCAACTTTGCAGAAGCTTGAAGCTGATATTCGAGAAAAGCAGAGGAAGTTCAACGAGATGAGGTCTACAACGTGAGCCTTACCACTAGTGCAAAGGTTCACCAAATTACAGGAGGGAAAAATCATCTAGAGTGAGATCGATGAGCTGCTTCAGAAGGAATCCATCATATCTTCAAGGACGCAACCCTATGCAAATGAAGCAAGTCAGTTAACACTGTCAATATATAGCAAGCTTAAGGCAATGCAATAGACATAGAGAACCATGGCCATTGCAGTCGAAGGCCCAACAACAAAAAAATGGTTGAGGAACTCTTTGCAGGCCACTACGCAGGGGATAGTAGATGTGCAAGTGTTGAAGATCGAATTCAGTAATCTATAGGTGAAGATCAAGGCACCACCAACAAAGTGCCTCAATGATGAGTCACAACTTTATGTTGGGGGCCTATTGGTACAGGGTCCCCTGGGGTCAATTTTTTTATTATTGTAAAGTCTCCACATTTTGAGGAGTGGAGCACAAAGGTCATTAGGAATCAAAGGGGCTTTAGGAAGATCAAAGCCCGTTAGTTTGTTAGAATTTAAGTTGTTTTATGACCCACCTATGGTTCGCAGACCATGGTATTTTAAAAGAGAAAGATAGAAAAGAGTCATAGAAGGTCATAGAGAAGGAAGTGAAGATAGCGAAGAACATAGATAGGTAATTTTTGGGTTTGTATTTCCTACTTTGGAGTTAGGTGGATGGGAAGGCTCCTATAGCTATGTGTACGGAGACCTTGGTAAGTTCGCAGCTGACTGCACCGGCCCCTGCATTTGTGCGCAGGGTTAAAGGGTCTATAATAGAAGATCTGAACTTAATAAAGATTGTTTTGGAGAAATATCTATGTTTTTACGTGTTAATCTTTTCTTCTACATTACTGTGTGTTCGCTCTATTTACTGTATTTATTATAAGAAACACTTAATAGATGCGTGAAAATGTTAGATCTGCTAAGTTACGTGATGTTATTAATGTTTAGAACTATTAGTGCAGAGTTGGAATCTGATATCTCTAAGTTATTATAGTTTACATTTTTCAAGTGTTAGGGATTGTGAAGGACAGAGTAAATCCCTATAAGTAACAGAAACACATCACATAGACCTCTGGATGTGGAAAACTAGTTTTGTCATCCCACAATACTGCCTTGAGTGAGACTACAGCCTATGCTATACGGGTTGTTTCCTAAAGGGTTGATAGTATAGGGTTTTGTTAGTTAGCGTGGCTAACTCTAAACCTGGGTCCATGCCCCCTCAAACCAACAAGAATCAAAATTTGGGGTGAAGCTACTCATGAGGCTTATTCATTGACCACTCTACATACCAATTTTTTTTTCTTGAGAGAAAATAGTTGCATGAGGAAATGCAATTAGGTTAGTTAGGGGGTGATGTTTGGCCATATAATTGACTTATCTTTCCACATAGTTCTCTAATCCCTTTATTGCTTTGTTGTCTTTTATTTTTTTTTTCTTTTTTTTCCTTTTTTTTTTTTTTTTTTTTTTTTTTTTTTTTTTTTTTTTTTTCAGTATAATATAAACCTTCAGAAGATATATTTATCCATGAAATCATATTATTTTATTTAACAGTTTAAAGATTAAAAGTGTTTTACTTACAATTAATTTGATGCTTTATGGAAGCATATTTTATGATATGTAGGAATCATGAAATGTGAAGTACAACGGTTTCATCATGGACGATTTTGGCTATAGGAAAAACACCAACATGAAGTTGTTCCTACATTATAGTGTTGGTTGTAACAACAAATCCCAGCCTTTCCATTGACATATAAGGCATTTCCTTCAACCAAAAAGAACATCCTGAGAATCCATTATTCTCGGGATGCTTCTTATTTGTAATATCAATTTGTAATCTTCTTTGTAATATAAAAGGGGAATGTTTCCTCCAACTTGGATGATGAACAATTATTGAATTTAAGGCAAAACTAAGAACTATGTTCTAGTTGTAAATATTTCCTTGAGATCTTTTAACGAAAGAAGTTATATGTTAAGCTCAACATTTGATTACTTGCAATTTGATCTAAGTTTCTCTCAAATAGACTAACTCCTAGGTAGCTGGCCCCACTCCCTTGGATGATGTATTTTCATGTATATGTAAAATAGATTAGTTTTGTTACTGATGAAGAATGTCCTTTTTCACAAGATCGTGTGTTGTTACTTTCTAATTAGTGTTGTTCCTTGGCTTGAAAAGTTGATTGTTACTTCTAGTTTGGATTATATACAATATTTCTTCGGAGGATATAGTTTACTATGTTTTCCCTTTAGATATGTACATGTTGTTTCTTTAAATTCCAATTGTTGTTCCTTAAAGTAGTGTTTGTTATTTCTCAACTATAGTCTAGTTGATTTATGCATTATCTTATGAATGTATGAGTGACAGGTTATTAGGAATTTCATTGTTGTTTCTTAATTAAATTCGTGAGTTGGAATTTTGTTTTAGAGTAAAATTTTCAATTATCATTGATTTTAATTGCAAATACTGTAACTTTCAGTTAATTTGTATTCTGCATGTGTGAGTTTGATTTAATTAGAGGTAGAGTATACTTTTTTTCTTGTCATATTCTTCATGAGTTTTGTAACATTCCTCTTGTTTATTAGGTTTTTCTAGATCTAGTATATTTCTTTAGGAGAGTGCATAGATTAAATCCACATTCAAAAAGTAGGAATGGTTGGCTAAATTATCATAGGAAATTTCATATAGAACAAGTTATATTAGCCTCTAGTAGTTTCTTGCATAAACTTTTCTAATTGCCTTGAAATAACAAAATGCTTCCTAGGGTGATAAGTTAATGTATAGGTAAATAGTTGTTTATATTAAGAAATTAATAGCCCTAATAGGATATCAGATCATGACTAGCAGATTTGGAGTTAAGACAACCAAAAAATCACATAGTATGACAAGGAGGTATAAATTCTTCAAAGTTATTCAGATTGGATAATTTTATCTAAATAATTTAGAGAGAAATTGGAGAGCTGAACATGTACAAAACAACAGTTCCAGAGCTAAAACTAGAGATTTATCGAGATGAAAGCAACAAGTGGAGGAATATTTGCACCTAGAAGAAGGCTAGGACTAACACACCAGGGGTACTCCCAACCCCTATGTAGACCGAGGTTATAGAGAAAACACCGAAAACATGAACAGTTGGGCCAACAATAGGGAAATTTCCAAGAGTATACGTGCTTTCAAGAAAACTAAAAAAACCATAGATTGATCACAAAAAGGATCCAAAGTATCAGATTGTGACACCATGTATTCAACCATCAGTCATTATATAAAGGAGCATGATCAGTGTCATAGAGAATTTGGAGTACTTAGACCATGAAATCACAGACACCAAAAAATTCCCTAAGCTTGCACTAGACAAGTATCTCCTGCTTATCACGAGTCTTGATGATTCGTTCATTACGTTGGAGCCATAGAAGTGGGTGTACAACCTGAAGAAATCGACTATCCTCAATCTATTATAAATTCCAAATTTTAGTCACACTGAAAAAATTAACATATGTGTCAAGTACCTATTGGGCCATATCCACAGACGCTTCCTTTGGTTGGACTAGCTAGTTTCTATTAACACCATCGTTATTGCATGAACTATAGGATTGTTAATGGGAGGAGAGGATCGAAAGCCATTTTTTGTTAATAAGAGTACGGGAAAAGCTATGGTAGAGGAGGTCAAAGAAAAAAATCGCACACACAGAGGTGTGAATGGGTTTGAAATCCCTAGTATAAATGAAGATGGAGTTAGATTCATGTCATAGGTCATGGCCTGTAAGCTCTTGATAAAATGTCACAAGGATCAAGTACCAGTAAGAGTCATAGTAGTGACAACAAGGTGTGAAAAAAGAGTCCACATGAATTGGGCTACACTTTTACTTAACCAATTTGTAATTGATTGTTAGGAAGCACAAGATAAAAATACAAAGTTCCACTCTATGTGTCTCCTAATATTAATTATGTGTGTCACATGGAGGGAAACTGAAGGAGACATATCTCATAAATGGTGCACAAACCTTTCTTGGCACCCCAGCATGCTTCCTTATGGCATACAAATAACAAACAAAGGCAGAAGGAGAACATTGTCTCATTATATGTGTATAATGAGGTGGTTAGGAAAATAACCAAGAAAATTTTGCATATACCACCTCAGATCATCAAAAAATACAAGGGTTTTAGCTTGCATTAAGGTGACCCTGCACTTCATGTACATATAGTTGAGAAGGGATTCAATGAAGTAATGACTGCAGAGCCACTACAAGCTAACAAAGCATGAAGTTAGTAACATTATCAATGATTGGGATACAAAGAGAAATATCCCAGTAGTAGAGATAGAGGAGGTAGAGAATATAGAAAGTAGTAGTGAACAGTTAGTTTATAAGTCTACGCAATTGACTGAATAAGGGAACAACACCACGGGCTCCCATGAAGAAGATAATGTGCAGGTTAGGGAAAACTGGAATTAGACACAAACAATTAAAGAAGAGATCTCATGCATGTGGTCAAAGAAGAAAGAAACCAAGCTAGAGGTCACCCAAGTCTAGTCATTGTGTGATGAAGACTTGGGAAAAATTGGGGACCAAGTCAAAGAGAAAGTAGAAGAAGTATTGGAGAGAATTTCACAGTAGAAACAACATATACACATGAAGTTGTAGGAATAATTGGAATATTTGCACCAATTATTAGAGTCCAGTAGATTTTTGACAACATAGCCAATAGGAACAAAATAAACAAAGGCATAAACTGCAGCAAAAGTAATGGAACCAAGAATGGAACAATCCCAATCATCATCAATATCAGGGGAGGGATCGATGAGTATTATAGGTATCACCTAAATCCATGGATCTTCCAATTTCATAATTGAAACAACGCATTAAAGTTTTCAGTCATGTAGAACTATTTATATCATAACTACCATTGGAAATGTTGAATCGGTTACATATCAGTCTCACATAAGAGATCCAGTTCTACATAATGACAATGACAATAGATTTGGCATACTTGTCAACATCTCATGAGGTGTTGCAAGTAGAAAATATACAATTAGTTGCAGAAAATGAGCAAGAAATTCAGTGAGAAGAGTACTTGAATAAAGAAGTAGAGTAGGTTTATAGAAACTTTTTGGAGGCCCAAATGGAGGTAGACACACCAACAGAGGGAATGTTGGCAAAGATAGGTGAGACCATTCAAGGTCTCAAATATAAGGTGGTAGAATTGCAGTCACAGAATAATCCATAAACTCCACAATACGAGCAAGAAAGAAGAGAGAAGGAGCAAGCATCCATCATGATTGTTAAGAAAATCATAGGATTAGACACATAATGTATCTAGCTCTATGAATAAGGGATGAGAATTTAAACAAGGAATCTAGAGAATAAAGGGCTAAAATAAGTAGTGTAGAAGTTCCAAACAACACAGGAGAAGGTATAAAATATAAAATACAACATGAATACATTACCAATGAAGAGTGCATGGCTGCAATGTTGGAAAGTACACATCTGACAAGGAAGTTAGATGAGGGTTTACCAATAGATCTTGGCATAGAGGATTAAAAAATTATAAGACAAAGAAATCAAGGTGATAAATGAGATTGTTGCAATGCAACAGATCATCCAACATGTAGTGTAGGAAGGGGAAGACAAGTTGAAGACCTTTGTCACAATAGAGGTAGTAGATCAGATTGTCACATAGGAAAAACTATTCAAGGCAAAGGTAGAAACTACAAAGCATACATTCCAAAATTTTGCAATGACAACAAAGGAAACAATTCCCTCACTAAAATAATAGAAAAACTAAGTGGCTCAAGGATGAGCGATATGTGAGTGTTGGGGGCTGGTTGGAGAAACATTTTTTGGGTACAAATTTTGGGATTTGTGCATAGGAGCATCACATAGAAGGGTACCACATAGGAAGGTCAGCTAAGGGTTAGTGCGTGGGAATAGAAAGAATGAGGAAATTTGGTAAGATTATTTTGTATTTTTTGTCCCATGGTAATATTTATCTCCCATAGTAAAAAGGGATTTTGGGTGGGCTTGCTCCCATATGTAAAACTCTAAATAGATAAAGTTGCACTGTAAATGATATGTTTTTGGATTCTTATGCATGTAATTAAATTTATGTTCATGTATGGTTACGCTATAATGAGAATTGATATATGTTGGTGATTCATGAAATATTTTATTGTAACGAAAAATTCATATTTATAATAAAACTAACTCGTGCATTTGTGAATTCTCTAATGGATTGTCTATTTTTCTTATTATGGTTTTGCTAAATGTTTATGAATTATTGGTTTACTACACAAATAATATGAAGTGATAATATGTTGAATATGATATTGATAACACAAGATCTCCATATCCTTCACCACTACAAAACCATCCAAGTTCTTGTATTCCCCCATAAATGCCTCGGGTGAGACTCACATGATCACAGGTGTTGTCGAAAGGGTCAATGTTTGAGGAGTTTTATTGGCAAGTTCATTCCAAACCCATATCTTCGCTCTATATGCCAAACAATGTTTGTGGCTAGTGTGGTTGCTTAAGCATGAAAACGTGTTACAATTATATGTGATTTGGGCATATGCATGTAGAGGAGTGGATTATGTTGTGAAAACTAGAGGGACGCATCATGCTATTACAAGGAGGAAGGCCTCATATCTAGGGCTTGGAAGGGATGCAAAGTTGACACTTATAAAATAGGAAAACTAGGGAAATGAGAAGAGGTCCACAAGTAAACTGAGTTTAAGAGTTTCTTAATGTGATCATCATGGATGAAGGTTGAAAGTGAGATGACGAGATCTCTTGGATAGTTGAGCACCAAATTATAAACGAACAAATTTATCAAAGAAAATGAATCTAAAGTAGAGTTTATTTCCTCTTTCACTTTGATACCAAATATTAGTAATTGAAAAGTAAAGAAAGAGAACTGAATAAAATACAATGAAATCTACCTAATCCCATTTCAACCCAAATGCAAACATCGAATAACAGACATTGAGTTTATTCACTTTTCACTTTGATGAACATCATTCTAGGAAAGGAGAACTTGGTTCTTTTTTCTATTTCTTAAGTGAGAAAAACCCTTATTTATTGTGATATTAGAAAAACAAAACAAAGATAAGGAAATTAAGCTACTTTCGATAAGATCTAAGAAAAAACAAAAGAAGGAGATCCCTCACAAATGTAGAAATTATCTCTAATAATATGTAAAATAAATGAAACATGCATAACAAAGTCATACATTGAAGAGCTAATTAGTAATGCAAGCATTAATCTTTTGTAAATGAGGGATTTATATCCCATTATGTTGCATTTAACAACCACTAATGAAGCAAGGGGCATTGAAAATTTACACATGAAAGCCCCAAAGGGGAATATATTATAAAACCAAATTGTCATGTGTGTTTGTACTATACAAATGGTCACAATATATAAGCATAGGTGACCATAACAATTATGAAAAAATTATATTTTTGGCCCAAATCAATTCTTCAACTTCCTCCATAATATCTCCATGATTCTCTCATTAAATCCCCATTTTTATTTTCACTCAATCCTCTCAATCTCTCAATCATATGTAGACTTTTATGATTACATAATTACATTTTTCATTACATAATTTAAATACTATATATTATTCACAAGTAGGATTTTTCCCATCATACTTAATGAGTACTTGTAAATTTTCTATCTTCAATTGTCTGTTGAACTAGTCCCATCTCCATCTTCAATCTTCTACACTTTCATTTTAACTCTCCTACTATCATCTTAATCATGCAAAAATTTAGGGGCTAATGTTCGCCCAGTGGGCTAATTTTCCTTTATTTTTCCACAAAAAGGATTCACCAATTTCCAATTTTTATAAAAGATGATTCGTCGAAATTTTAGAATATAAAATTATTTTACCTTAAAAGTCACCAACATTATACAGAGACTATATATAAAATCATTATAAATTTGAATAATTTTACAAATATATCAATAAACATTTTATAGTTTGCATATTAGGGATTAGTGAGATTCGCCAATGTTTTTAAACTTCAAGAAAATATTCCATCCTTAAAATTTTCCTTGATCTTAATTTTCTTCAATATTCATCCTGTACTTGAAAAACATAAAATAATGTGTTTGTTGAAGTCCTAATAAAAAATTAACATCCACCAGAATACGTGGGTCACCAACCATTGTATCCTCTAGTTCTCTAGGAAACCCATCCATGTACATGGTTCAACAACATATTTTTGTATCTGTACATTCAACTACCCATACATCATCAACATCAGTCACTAACTTGGGTTTTCTTGGATTACCTGTAACCGTACAAACTTCAAGTGGCTTCTTCTCACCACATCACATCAACTCAAGTACATTCACGTTCTATTCAAACCTTTCTATCCCTTCCTTTCTACAAACAATTACTTTTCAAATCAAAAAAGATTAGGGACTGCTATACTTTTTAAGGGAATTTTTTTATGGATTCACTACAGACATTCACACACAATACTACTATTACCTTGCTTCATGTTCTTCCACTTGCATCTTCCCTTTCTTATTTTTCTTCTATGGCCTTGATTTTTGGATGTTTCTCCTCTACTACTTCATTCTTTCACCTCTTTATAATTGGTTGCTTCTATTACTTCATTCCTGCAACATTAACTTTCATTCTTTGGCCATGATCTTTCACTATTGCATTTTTCTTTATATTTCTTGTGTTCTTAAGTCCATGAGTCTATCACCTTGTTTTTTCAACTTTTTTCACTTTGCCTCATTTTCTCTGTGATATCATTTCTCTATTGCCTTATTCCTTGATGCATTCTGCCTCTTCACCACCCTTCATCTTTCTTCTATCATGTCATCTTTCTTCATCTGAATCTTAAAGTTTGCATGCTTAAAAAATGGTTCTTGTAGGAGGACATCTCCATCCAATAAGACACCTAAAATTTCTTCATAAATTTACAAATATGTTTCTTTAGTAGAGTTATATCAAGATCCAACAAATCAACCTATGACCTTGGCTTGGAAAACTTAATTGACACACCAATTTCAATATTTGCATGAATTGATGTTGATTTTACCTGACTCTAGAATATTTGAATTTGGGGCGCCCTTTTTTATTTACATCAATACCTTCTTTATAATTTTCATCCTTTAGCTCAACTCTAATTTCCTTGAAAACTTCTCTAAAACTAACTTAATTCTTACACTTTGAATTAATCAATATAACATGGATTTTAGATTCACAATTTTTCTATCTCAACTTGCAAAAAGACTTCACCAATTTGACTGAACTTTGACTGCTTACATCTCTCACCTTTAACTTTACTTAAACTTTATCAAATAATGGCCTTTTCAAACATTTTACTCCCCATCATAACCTCTTATTAAAAACTATTTTACTCCCCATGATAACCTCTTATTAAATAACCTTTTACTCTCCATGATAACCTTTGTTTCCTTTGGTAAGCGAACATGGAAATAATAGTACCTAAGCCTAGGAAAACCAATGTATGACCTAAATTTCACCAATTTAGACATATACCTTCAAATTTGATGACTTTTCCTTCTCAATTTGGCTTGAATTTGATCCTCATCTAACGATAGGACTACATCCTTATGTGTGTCATTGTTTCCAACCAACCCATAGCCCTCTACAACAATCTCAAGTCCACAACCCAAGACTTAGTTATCACGCCTCACATTCATCGGACACTTATGACAATATGGATTCTCCTCAAAAAAGAAAAATATTTTATGCTCCTTTGTGTAGTCTTGTGAGTAGCTTCAATATCTATGGAATCCTCACTTAGCACTAGAAAAAAAAATTATACATACATACATACATATATATCTATATATATCTATATATATATATATATATATATATATATATATATATATATATATATATATATATATATTCCCATGAGAGAAAGCCTTCTCATACTTCAACTTCCTCCAGTTCAAAGGTGAGGCTATTAGTGACTCTACAAAATCCTCCACCTCCACCACAACAAACCAACCTAGTGCATACCATGGCCCATATTTATAACACAACACCATTTCACTATATTTGAACTCAACCCTTTTTTCTTTTTGTTTTTTCTTAACCTTAAGAAATTATGCCTAGAACATCTCTCATACGTACATAGTCCTGCTCAGGATTGGACTCAAAACACTTACTATTCAACTTGGTACAAATCAAAACTAGTGAAATTTTTGTAGTGGAAAATCGAAACACTTGTGTATTCTTCGTGTGACATCATAATAGAAATGATTGTATCCTTTTAGGCTTAACTATACCATTACTTTTATATAGTATATTTTTCCCCTCAATTAGGTCGACTTGTCCAGGTTGAGGAGGACTTCATGTAGGAGTCCTAAATGGCCTATTTTACATACAAATAAATTTATTTCTTTACAGATGAAGCCCAAGAAGGGTCTTTTACATCATTACATGGACAAGGGTACTTGACATAAACCCTAGAAGCCTATAATGGATGCTTTGACCTATTAACCATTGACCCAACCATGAATCCCATGCTTTAATAAGTCAATTTTTTTATAATAATAAAACAAAATCTTTCTTTTGACAAATACATAAAATTATGACTCAAATACAATTATGATGTTTGACACTAGTTACATTCTTCAACACTCCCTCTTAACTAGGGAGGTATTCATAATTACATATATATAGAGGTACATGGAAGATCTCAAAGTGATATACTCTATGAAGGTTCATAGTAGACGCAATGCTATAGATTAGATACCTAACTAGGGTATTCTAATCAGGTGGGACTAAGGTGAACTCAAGACTCAGCCACTCTAGGTACCATTAGGATTGTAAGTTATATCACCAACTTGGGGATCTAGGTGTGTATCCAAGGTCAGAGCTCCATGACCAATTCCACCCTCTCTACTTCAGGATCTATATATCAACAAATAGGTTGGCTTGATGTCCTCCTAAGCATCTTACCATAAGATGCTTCCATCTCTCCTTATAATCTAAAATAGATATATATCCACCATTGCAAGCATGCATCAAATTTCAATATTTTTACGAAGAGATCTTGCATAATCACAAGCCCAATCAGTAATGAACCTCGAAATATATACACAAGTAAACATAAACCTTCAGAATACTCAATCATTCTGATGCTACTTATATCAATTTATCTAAATACAATTGTTGAAAGCTTTCTTCTTCCATTTCTTTAGTAGCACCAAATACAACCTCAGTACTTATGAAATCGTTTGTTTGCAAATCCATATGTATTACTTTCATTCATTCTTCGATTTCATTATTTCTTCAATGAGTTCATTATGATGGTCATAATATGCACTCCCTCTCAACTAGGGAGATATACCCTTTCTTCTAACCATGCTCCCTCTCGAATAGGGAGAACAACAACATAGGATATACTTCATTCATGTCATCAAGGCCATCTTGATCATCATTATAGCTTCCTTCATAATTATTATCATATTCAATTACAAAAATCTTCAACATCTTGAAGATTATGTACCTATAAAACTTTAATAGCAAGTACACCAAATATATAGAAGCATGAAGTCAACCATAAAAAATCATGTTCTTATAACAAAAACATTTTAGACATCAAATACCTAAATGTAGTTAGGTTAAAAATGGTCACATATTTTATATTCTAGCTTTCAACAACTTGCTAGGGCTTTGTCATAGACCTTAGACTCCATATTTCGAGACATGGGGACTTAGGTATCAGAAAATAAAATAACAACTCAATCATAGTACTATACATCTAAGGTTTCATTAATATTCTTTTCAGAATTTACATGTCAAACACTTATAGGGTTTGTTGCAAACCCTAGATTTTATTATCAAAGTTAAACAATATTATCATGTCCAAGAACACCAATCTCTACTAGGGTTTTGGTACATTTCCTTTATTTTATAAACTAAAACATTAGTATCAACAATTAAGTTAGTATACTTGTATATACATATCTAGGATGTATTTCACATTAATATCTACTAGGTAAACTTAAGACACAAACATCAATACATCAAAGTTATATATACAGGAACTTTGGCTAAGCTAGGGTTTCGATCATACAGATGAATATACACCTAGGGCTTCATTCCTAGGATCCTACTTTGGTTAGTACAAGGGTTTTTTTTATAAACTATAATTCACTAAACTCTAAAGGTCTAGGGATTTACTATATAACCTAGACATTAGCAGAAAACCCTAAAGAACTAGGGTTTTATTATGACATTATAAAAATCCTAAAATTAAAAATAATATGATTTCATTGTATCATATAGAATTTATTGATGAACTCTTAAGAAGACTATGGTTTCATAAGCAACATTGACATGCCCTTAGCATCAATAGGATAGGTTTTTACAGTGAACCCTAATAGTTAGGGTTTCACAAGAATGATTAAATGATAGTATAACGAGGGTAGATTCAATATAATGATTAATCACCTTAACACCAATCTTTAAGATTCAAAACCCTAGACATAATGATGTCAGTAATGTAAAGCAAATTTTAAAAGAGAATGAACACATCTTTTATATGAAGACAACCTTGAACCAAAACTTGAATTTTATGACATACCTTGAGTTTTTCTTTTAACAAACCTTCTAGGACATAATTCTTGAAGGGATTTCTTTGCAAAAAAAATTCTTCCATGCTTCAAGTCTCCTTCATAACCTTTTGTGTATTCTATAATATTTCATACCAAGGAAAATATAGGGAAAATGTTATTAGCATGCAATACAAACAAATTTTTATGTCAGGAGAAAATCAAACATAAAAGAGAAAAACAAGGAACAAGATACTTATATTTTGCTAAAATGGTAAAAATATTCTAACACAACATGTTAGACCTACAAACTCTAGAAATCAAAACATAAAGGAAAACAATAAAAAAACCCTTAATAGAAGACTAAGAAGGGTATGTAAGAGAGGACTTAGTAGTATAAGTCTTTGACTTCACATTCTTTATTATTGTTCTTATTAGGTGGAGCTTCATCAATAATATTTTCTTGTTCCCTATCTCTCCTTTTTCCTTGGATTCTCAGGAAATTGATTTTTGTAATAACCCATCTTATGGAAGTTGTAACATTCAATTTTGGATAGGTCAACTTTATTCTTTGGTCCTTTGAACTTATTTAAGTTTACCTTCTTCTTGTGATGATTAAAATAGTTATTATATGTGTTATCTTATTCATCCTCCTTCTTATTGTTTACTAATGGTATTCAGGCTTCTTCTTGATTGCATGATTTCCACATTTGTTCAAAGGCTGAAGTATCCTTCCAACTGCTAATTCCTGATGCTAAACCACTCCAATATTTTGGTAGACCTAGAAGAGCAGAAATTACTAGTTCTTTTTCTAGTACTACTTCATCTATTTATTGGAGTTCATCTATTATTCTAGATATCCTTACAAAATATGATGACACCATATTATCTCTTGTCATGTTTATAGTCCTTAGTTCATTCTTTAGACTAGCTATATGACTAATGTTCTTCATGGTGAATAACTTGGAAAGAGGTTCATACATTTCTTGAGAGGATTTTATGTTGGATATATATGGATTTAGGTTATAATTTACTCTATCTACTATCATATTCATGGCCAAGATTTTGGTTTCTCTGAACTTCTCCTTTCCTTCATCATCTGTAGGTTTCTTGACTTTTCCTTGAACAAAATCCAAAACTTTGTGTCTAGTGACGATAACATCTACTACTCTAGGTGGATGTTGGTGGCCACCTTCCTATCCCACTTGGATGCCCACAACTATCTCTTTCAGTTTTTTAGTTTCCTTAATTGTAGCACAGTTTACTATTTTTAGCAGTTTTTCAGGTCCTAAACTTTCGGAGCCGTTTTGAGGCCCTAAATGATTATCTTTTAGCAATATAACATTACTAACTTTTCTTTATTCAATTTTTTTGTCGTATTCCTCAGATAGATCTTTCCAACGGGGTATCATGTGCATAAAACAAAGATAATATGACCAAGTCACGACCTCGGGAAGTTGGCTCCCTAGCTAACCCCAACAACACCCATAAACTCTTGGTGTTACATCTCCTTGGGCTAGGGTTTTGGTTGTTTAGGGTTTTCTTTTATTTTTCAATAATAAAAAGCCCCGCGAGCCTAATTGTAATGTAGTTTAGAGGCATGTAGCCATCACATCTCTTCTCATAGATAAGATACCATCGCCGAGCTAGTCTCATTTCCATACTGTTTGTAAGCATATTTCATTATTTCATATTAATCAAAGGAAGTGTTATTTATGTTGCATATCTATATTTATGGTTATATCTATAATTTTTTGTGTTCCTGTTTAAATCCAGATCAATGGTATTAGAGCTATCTGCTCTTTCTCTATTTTTCTTTGCATGTCCCCAACGAGGTCAGGATATAAGGAGTTAGTGCTTGAACTGGTTGAACCTTTGCAAGACCAACCTCGCAAATCGCGATGGCCTCCCATGATGGATGAAAGTAAAGATGAGGGGGCAAGAGTTCCTATCAAAATCTTGCTCGAAGAAGACCTCAAGCGACAAAGGAAAGTGATGATGGACAACTTTGCTCGGATCCTTCAACGACTACCCAGGGGTGACGCATCTACTTCCGACATCTATTTTGGAAATGCCACATCCTTTAAGGTACAACTTAACTTTAAATACCCATATTCGAGGGTCAAATAGATGTAGACGTCATAGATAAATGGTTGAATCTACTAGAAGGATAATTTTTTGTTCATGATTTTTCCAACCGAGAAAATATTACTTTTGCTCTTCTCAAAGTCTGCCCCCATGTCATGGACTGGTCAGAAACCGACTATGAACAAAAGGATGAAAGTATGAACTCACTATTTTCAGCCGCTCCCACTTGGAATTCATTTTGAGATGCCATCAAGGAGAAGTACTACCCTGTCGGGAGCTACGAGGAAAAATACATAAAGTGGACCACGCTACACCATGAAAGGGACCAAGATGTGCTTGAGTTTACCAATGTCTTTCAAGGATTCTGAGAAACATTTGGTACTCAAGTACCGAGGCTGCCTACATAGATACATCCAAGATGAGATGGAGTTCCTGGACATCTCCTCACTAGGAACGATGTACTGATACGCTGTCAAGATCGAGAAAAATTTAAAATGGAATAAGCAAGACTTTGGATCTGCGGATCTAAAGAAAGGGAAAGGTTTCCCCAAACCACAGAACCAAGGACAAAGCCAAGATGGTGTGACCCAAGACAACCCACCGAAGCCACAAGAAAAGGAAAACACCATGAAGTCAAACAAGGACACGGGAAAGTGTTCTGAGTTCCATAAGAGCCCCACTCACAACACAAGTGAGTGTCGGACCAAGCAGTCACTGGTGGCTGAGTTGAAAGCTTCAGAATTAGATGCATGTTCTAACCCTGAGTCAAAACTCGACAAGAGGAATGACAAAGGAAAGAAGATCATTGATGCGGAGCCCAATGCCATTGTTTCCACCACAAATATCCTAAATAATGAGCCATAAGATCCATAGGATGGGGGCCCTCTTTTCCACACACAAAAGTGGGTGAAGGGTTCACCGCTGCAATTCATTATCGATAGTGGCAGCCAAAAGAACCTCATTTCAGTAGAGGTCATGAAGTAACTAGGACTACAGACCATACCACACCTGCAGCTGTACATCATCGGGTATCTTCACCAAGAATGAGATCTCCAAGTCCGTTGGTAGTGCAACCTTCCCTACAGCATCAAGCCCTTCACAGATGAGGTATTGTGTAATGTTGCACCTCTGGATGTTTGTGATGTACTATTATTCTAACCATACTTGTGGAAGCAACATGTTGTGTATGAGCCAAGGCCTCGCACTGTTATTATTCCTTTGGGTAATTCATTATACAAGATACCGAAGGTAACCCCACCTACTGCCACCTCCTTGATCTCTTCTAAGAAATGCAGTAAGATCATCTCCCGGACTAGGAAATTTATTTTTCTTTCTGGTTCACTCTCAAAGTAAGGGGAAGATCATAGCCACATCCATGGCCCCTAGGAAGGGTTCCTCCAAACAACATAATCAGGTGGATACGGTCATGAAAGAAGACATGAACATATTCTCCTCACCCACAGGGGTACCGTTGCAATGTCACGTCAGGCATTCGTTTGATCTGACTCCCAGAGAACCTCTACCCAGTGGGCCAATATATTGCCACTCCATTGTATAAAATTCCAATTATAATAAATGACATGATCAACATCAGGTGCCACACAAGTTTCAAGTGGGCAATAAAGTCTCGTTGCATTTGCAGAAAGAACACCTTACAAGAGCCCATTAGAAGCTCAGACCACTCCGATATGGTCCTTACACCATTACCAAGGTTGTGGGAAACAATGCTTTGGAGCACAACATTCCCCCATTCCTTGGCTTGCACCAAGAGTTCAATGTGAACCCCCCTCGACCATGCTTCCCACCATTACTAAAAACATCAGAGATTACAGAAAAACTCACCAGGGACCATGTCCAGCAGAAGTTTCCCCATCTCATGGAGGTAGTCAATGCAATGAGCAGCATCACTTCTGAACCCCACAACTCTCTCTTTAAATTTTGCAGTTTCCTTAATTGTAGAACAGTTTACTATTTTTAGCAGTTTTTTAGGTCCTAGACTTCTACAACCATTTTGAGGCTCTAAATGACTTTTTTTGTCAATATACTTCTAAAGGTAGTTTTTTGTTGTAGCCCTCGGAGAGATCTTTCCAACGAGGTATCATGCGCATCAAATGGAGATAATATGACCAAGTCATGAGCCCGAAAAGTTGGTTGCCCATTAACCCCAACAAGGCCCATAAACTCTTGGTATTACATCTCCTCGAGTTAGCGTTTTGGTTGTTTAGGGTTTTCTCTTATTGTTCAATAATAGAAAGGCCTTTGAACCTCATTGTAACATAGTTCAGAGGCATGTAGCCACCACATATCTTCTCAGAGGTAAGCTACCATCGCCAAGCTAGTCTCATTTCCATATTGTTTGTAAGCATATTTCATTATTTGATATGAATTAAAGGAATTGTTATTTCTACTGCATCTCTATAGTTATGGTTATATCCGTGATTTGTTGCATTCCTTTTTAAATTCAGGTCATCTATCCTATTTTTCCATGACCTATAGTTGAAAGCTCCTTCTATCATATTTTCTCCCTTCATTGTATTTCACATAGTTCCTATAGATAGTAGTCTCCTTATATAGCCCTTTTTCCTAAATGATCTTTGTTTGATCCTCTCTTTTTCATTCTATCTTCAAGCAACCTTTTTCTTCCTTCTTCACCTTAGCTCTAAAACCATGTTATAAAATTAGAAAGGAAGAAATTTTTTCTTATGTTGATAATTACTTGTGATATCTTTGTGATCTTGTTAACTTTCTTATGTTTTTATTTTATCTTTTTTCATCAAGCAAACATCAAAATAAGACATGAAGATAAGCAACACCAGATGTAGGATCTTAGCTAGGGAAAACCCAGTCAAAATCTTCCACTAGTAAATCAAATTGAGATAGACCAAGACCTTATACACAAAATATCTTCCTCCTCCACCAAGTCATACTTTTAAGACGACTCAACAAACTCCAATATTCCTTCCTTGTTTAGTAGCTACATCCCAGCAACAATATAGAATTTTGACCCCCAGAAACTTCAAAATTTCGCCCCCAATGACAATCCAGAACTTCAACACCAACTAATTTAGAACTTTCGTCCTCGAGCTTCAACACATCAACTTGTCCTGTAAATTTGATTTCCTGCAATTATATGTGAATTCTTGTAATCAGGAGTTCTTGCAATCATACATGAATTCCTGTAATTGTGAATTCTAGCAATCACACATGAATTGCCATAGTCCTAAACTCCTATAATCACACCCAAATTCCTATAATCACACCCAAATTCTTATAGTCGTGAATTCCTATAGTCGTGAATTCCAGTAATCACACCTAGATTCCTATAGTCGAACTTGAGTGTCTTGTCTTATAAATGAGGTTGAATTTTTGCCTTTATATAGTGGATTTTGCCCCTCAATTTGGCCAACTTGTCGAGGTTGAGGCCGACTTGGTGGAGAAGTCCTAAATAACCTATTTTACATAAAAATAAATTTCCTTCTTGACAAATGAAGCCCAAGAAGCATCTTTTACTTGATGACATGAACAAGGATACTTGACATAAACCCTAGAATCTTGAAATGGAGGCACTAACCTATAAACCATTGACCCAAGCATGAAACCTATGCTTTAATAAGTCAAATTATTTAATAATTCAAGTTATTTTTCTTTCTTTTGACAAATACATTACATCATGACTAAAATACAATTATGAGTACCAACATTTGTTACATTCTTCAACAAGCATTGGTAGGAAACCATGTCCCTTAAACATTGATGTCAATATGGGAGATAATGCAGAAAATCACAAGGAAGACATTGAAGTAGAAGAATAAAAAAGTATATATTGAAGAAGGGAAATCAAAAATAAGCTTCCCATCAAGTCAGTGGGAGTTCCCAATAGCATGTCAAGGGGATTTCAGTTCATTTCCATCAATGGCTATCAATGTTTGGTGGTGTTTCCATTAATGAAAAATAGAGATATGTTGCACATATTGTTTTCATTTACAATGATAAGTGCCATTGATGTCAAAGGGGATACCTAAGGAAGAAATAGTGGCATTCATGAATCAAAGGAAGTTGTATGATAACATGGTCTCTTGCATTCCCTCATCAAGTGAATTCAAATAGGTTTGAATTTTATTCATTTTCTATCAGATTTATGATGTTTTAATGAATCTATTGATGATATAATTGGGTAATTCTCTTTCAAACCTTTCCAATGGTATATCACACTTGGAAAAACTCCTCCCGTTGAGAAATTATGATTGTTTGAAGTTGAAGTTATAATGAGGACCACAAACACCAAATTTATTGAAAAACACCAAATTTGTTAAACAACAAGAATCTTCTAGGTGGATCTGTGGTCCTGTGTTCATGCCTATAATAGATATCACATAAAATTGTACAATCTTTAACTCAATTAAAGATCAATCAAATATACTTAGATCTAACAAATGACAGATGAAATGATAACTTGCTCAAGGTTTAACTAGGGTCATCCCTCCATGTTTGCCCCATCCCATAACGACATGAAGATCCTTTAATTGAATACCATGTGCCCTCCTACACAATTACTTGTGACCTAGCAACTCTAACATGTGGAAACTTTTGGTTTGTCAAAGAAGATGATATGGTGATGATGTGGTAGCCCTAACATGTGGAAAACTTGGGTTGGCCTAAGATGATGATGTGGCAGTGTAGCTTGACATGGAATTAAGATGATGATGTGGTAGTTCCACATGGCATCGCCATGAGGTGGCTGACCTAGAGGACAACACAGTGACACGTGGTAGCTGGCTACAAGGTGAGAAGATATTATGTGATGATGATGTGTCTTGACACATCATTAGGATAATGTTAACAGGGTGATGTGGTGCCACCAAGGACTACTACATGGCAGGTATAATCAGCGATTTTTTATTAATGAAAAGGATGAAAATGCATGACACATGGCACCATTTATGGGTCTCTACATGGCATAAATACATCATGATGGTAGCATCATGTCGACGAGCTCTGACCCCCAGAACCAGGTCATATGGCATGGTCACATTAATGGAAGTTCTAATCCCTATTATCCATTGGTCTCATTATTGGTCATATGGTCAGTATGGCTATTCATATGAGTTTAATTTCCATGATTTTGGAATTTGAGACCAGTCATATTGGAACCCTTGTCATCCCCAAGGTTGGACCTCATGAGCCCCAAAACCAAATGAACAAATATATATACAACACACAATCGCGACTCTAATTATATACATTCATTTGAAACAAAAGAACAAAGCCTCAGTTTTGTGGTTAGCTCGTTTGTTTGAGTTCATCATTGGTCTTGGTTCAAATCTTGTGGAGCAGTTATTTTTTATTTGCAAAGTGGCATAGGGCATCCTTGTGGGTTTTTTGGTGATATTGTTATATGGGTGAGCAACCCATGTAAACCCAATTTGTTTTGTTCCATAAAATTAATGAACACATTCTATCCAACATTAGTGATGAACTCAATTTACGTCATTTAAGTGTTAACTTGATCTACATATTCTATCAAGAATGGTCTAATTTTGGGGAAGATGGATGTATGCATGTGATTTCCCACAGATGAAATCCCACATGTCATCATTTGAAGACTATTCCAATGGAATGAAAATATAATGATTTTATAAAGATGGTATAACATGAAATATCATCTAGCGCACTTGGTAGTGGACTTACCCGACATGACAAAAGTCACATGTTCAAATTCGCTTGGTCTTGAGGTTTAAAATTTTAATTTTATTTTACCCTACAAATTTACATATTTTAAAATAGTTAAGAGGATGGAGGATTTATTTTTTTAGACTCACTGCTGAAAAATGTCAAATTGTAGAACGTGCTAAAATTGTGCTATTATGTCCAACCTTCAATTTAATTTTTTGTTTTATATGGTTTTTGCAGTAATTATGAAGCCAAATTTGATTTCAGAAGAAGCATGTTGATTAAGATTCAGTTGTGAACTTTTATAAATGGATGAAAAGCCTTGATGACATACTTTTTTTATGTTGAAAATTAGTTTTATGTGTTTTGGGGGCTTATGAGCAGGTTCTAGCAAGTGTTGTGTATATGAATAGAACAAGTTCCAGGAAGATTTTATGTGACCAAATTGATAAACAGGTTGTAACAAGGTATGAACAATATATGACAAGTTGATGACATCATTCTAACAGTAGAAACATGATCAATTTTTGAAGACCTATATTGTTTAAACAACATCTAGATCCAGTTTGAAATATTATGAAAGGTTGTCCACAAGAAGTTGAAGACGAAAGTGGGTGCCTCCAACAAGGTTGGTGCCTCAATCAAGTTAAAGCCTACAACTAGTCAAATATTGCACATCTCTAAGGTTGGTGTGTCAATCAATTTGTACCCTATTTTAGGTGGGTGCCTTCACATTTCATGGTTGGTACCTCTATTAGGGTGTATCCTATTTCAAATAGTTTCTTCCATATTTTGGGTGGTCAGTGCTTCCAGCAGGTTGGTTCCTGCAAATCTATGTAAATGAATTGAAGAAGAAGAAAAAGAATAAATTGTGGTTTTCTTCTACAAGGTTTTCCATGTAAAATCTTGTGTCCTCTTGTGTTGATGGACAATGATCCCTTGAATAGGACCCAGATTCTTAATAGTGATATTTTGACTTGATTGCATTAACAAGCTTGAGACCAATGTAAATATTAAATTTGTGATTGTGTTGATAGTGTCTTAATTAATTACTTAATACATTTAATGATAATCATTGAGGAAAATAACATGCACAGGAAAGAATGGGACAAGAGATTAATCACACAATATAAGAAATCATTGAATTGGTTAGAGAGTTCACATAGTATGGACTACATCTCTAGGCTTCACTCAACTGTGTAGTCGCTTCATTAGCTTCACTTCAATAATGTTATTAATTGTCGATATAAGAATTGAACTCTCACTCATGTAGAAATTTGGCCCTTTCAGTGGCTCACACAAAGAATTCCTTGCAATAATCTAGATCTCGTTGCCTTGTCACATCTTCCAGAGATCATACAAAATATGAAACTAGATCTTCTGATTCTCATAGATCTCAAAAAGGTAAATTCAATAATAAAAAGTGGCTTACATTGGTTTCCATGCCAAATATCTCAATTGAATGCTCAAAACACCATAAACACAACACAAGTAAGTATGTCTCAACATTCTACAACTTTTGACTATAAACATGACCAACTTTTGAAAATTGCATCTCTTCCTCAAAATTCATGCCAAACAATCAATGAAAAGTGTAGGGTTTTTCCATGATTCCTCAAATAGGCTACTTAGATCCAAATTCTAACTGCAATAGTAGACTCATCCCAAAATATCATGAAAAATTACTATAAACTTCATATGTTTTTGTCACCTTCACCGCAAGACCCCTCTTAGAATGTCGATGCTGAAAAACATGCCACACCATCATAATATCACTACAAAATATTCTGAGAATATTCATGTCTCAAAATTTTTGCTTTTACCTGGCCACCTCAGCCTAGGTTCCATGCCTACAACCTCTCCCACTCCATGGCTACTGCCTCTCCTATGCCCCCCCCCTCCCCTCTTCTCCCATTCAAATGGCATAGTTTAAATAAAATGTGAGGGCAGATTATTCAAAACCTTATGCTAGAATGTTGGTTTGTACATTATAATAATGGTGTTTGGATGGTGAGGGTCTCGAGTTCAAACCCCGTGAGCCCTGAAACATGGTTTTTTTTTTTTAATAAATGTATAAGAACACACACACACACATATATAAAGAACATGTATTTGTCGATTAAATAACTCAAACACCACTAACTTTAGCACAACCACCCCGAAACTTATCCAACCACCAAAGTTAGCACTACTCTAAATTTATCTAGAGCTTTCACAAGTTTAACTAACAGTTTAGCCAAACCACCAAATTTGATCGATGCCACCAAATTTGGCCATGGTCCAAATTTATCTAGTGTCTAACTATATTTTGCAATGCATCAATTTTGACTAGCCAACCGCGGGGTGTGGCGTGGTGCTTGGTGATTGGGCCATGTGGTGATGATGTGTTGGTCAGGGAAAATTTTAAGGATGGAAATTTATCTTAAATTTTAGAATCATTGGCGAATATTACTAGTCCCTAATATGCAAATTGCAAAATATTTGGGGATATTTTTGTAAAAATACTTAGATTTGTAATAATTTTATAATATTCTATATGAAATTTTGGCAATTTTTTAGGTAAAATAATTTTATACTATAAAATTTGGGCGAATAAATTTTAGAAAAAATGGTGGCAGTTGATGTGGAACAACGGGAAAATTTTAAGGGCTAATATTCGTAAGTGGGATAAATTTCCATCCTTTTTCCAAAAAATATATTTGCCAATTTGTAGTTTTTTCTAAAAGTTATTTGCCCAAATTTTATAGTATAAAATTATTTTACTTAAAAAATTGCCAAAATTTTATACAGAATATTATAAAATTATTACAAATCTAAGTATTTTTACAAAAATATCCCCAAATATTTTTCAATTTGCATAATAGGGACTAGTAATATTCGCCAATGCTTCTAAACTTTAAGATAAATTTCCATCGTTAAAATTTTCCCTAACCATCACATCATCACCACATGATCCAATCACCAAGCACCATATCACACCCCGTGGTTGGCTAGTCAAAATTGATGCATTGCAAAATTTAGCTAGACAGTAGATAAATTTGGACCATGGCCAAAGTTGGCGGCATCGGTCAAATTTGGCAGTTTGGCTAAACTGTTAGTTAAACTTGTGAAAGCTCTAGATAAATTTAGAGTAGTGCTAACTTTGGTCGTTGGATAAGTTTCGTGGTGGTTGTGCTAAGGTTAGTGGTGTTTGAGTTATTTAATCGACGAATACATGTTCTTTATATATAGATATATAGATATATATATATATATATATATATATATATATATATATATATATATCGAGAGAGAGAGAGAGAGAGAGAGAGAGAGAGAGAGAGAGAGAGAGAGAGAGAGAGAGAGAGATATTCAAAACCTTATGTCGGAATGTTGGTTCGTACATTATGATAATGGTGTTTGGTTGGTGAGGGTCTCGAGTACAAACCCCATGAGCCCCGAAACATGGTTTTTTTTTAATAAATGTATAAGAACACACACACACACACACACATATAAAGAACATGTATTCGTCGATTAAATAACTTGAACACCACTAACTTTAGCACAACCACCACGAAACTTATCCAACCACCAAAGTTAGCACTACTCTAAATTTATCTAGAGATTTCACAAGTTTAATTAACAGTATAGCCAAACCGCCAAATTTGACCAATGCCACCAACTTTGGCCATGGACCAAATTTATCTAGTGTCTAGCTAAATTTTGCAACGCATCAATTTTGAGTAGCCAACCGCTTGGTTTGATGTGATGCTTGGTGATTGGGCCAGTGGTGATGATGTGTTGGTCAGGGAAAATTTTAAGGATGGATATTTATCTTAAATTTTAGAAGCATTGGTGAATATTACTAGTCCCTAATATGCAAATTGCAAAACATTTGGGGATATTTTTGTAAAAGTACTTAGATTTGTAATAATTTTATAATATTCTATATAAAATTTTGGCAATCTTTTAGGTAAAATAATTTTATACTATAAAATTTGGGCGAATAACTTTTAGAAAAAACTAGAAATTGGCAAATATTTTTTTTGGAAAAAGGATGGAAAATTATCCCAATTGCGAATATTAGCCCCTAAAATTTTCCTATTGTTCCACATTAACTACCACTGTGTGTCATATGGGACATTCGGAGGCCGACACATGGCACTGCTTGAGTGCCACCACGTGGCGTTGTTTGGGTGGTTCCAAGTGGTGCTACTTCATGTTCAATGTGGCCTCTTATTTTTAAGGGAGAGTGCCCCCTAGGGTCTTTGGTTAATACCCTAGTAGAACAAGGGTTATCTATAAAGAAAAATAAGCATTCCACATAGCCATGATGCTAATATAAACAAACTACGTGAAGAGAGGTGCACCTGGGGGTCCTTCATTTGGGAAGATCTAGCTAGGGTCCAAACCCTCTTGGAGTTCCTTTTTCTCCTTCAACCTGAAAAACAATCAATTCAAGAAAGCACAACAGTATATGGACTAAACATCATAAAGAAATCAACTTCATATCATATTGAAAGTTAGTTATGAAATTGAAATAATCATTCATTTGTAAATCATAACATCGATATCATAAACATGAAGAAGATTCCTATCAGGAACAAGACAAGTGTTTCTTTTATTATAGATAACTAAAGTATAGAAAGGAATGATTTCACCTGAATCTTCCTTTCGCAGGCTCCAACTTGAACCATCCTCTGGATTCGTCCAATCTCAAGCCTTCAACAAGCTCCTTCCATAACTCACTCAAGGATATCTCAACAAATGGAAAGACATCATAACTCAAGGAAACAAGGGTTCCCTGTAATGGGGGAGGTGCTGGAAGCACAGGGATCTCCAGACCTGATCTGGGATAATCTCAACAGAGTGATTTTTCTCTCTATTCTCTCCTCCCTTATGATTTCCCATTGAATCCTTTTTATACTTCTCCCAAAGTAGTTTTTTAGTTGGGAATTCGTTGGGAATAGTTGGGCCAATCAAAAACTAAGAAGGACTTCAATAGAGTTCAACCCGCCAAGCCACAAAAGGAGATCAGAAAGAAACACGATCTGAGGCAGGCATACCCATGCTCAGAGAAAGTAAAGCATGTCCACATATCAAGTACAAGAGGATCCACTAAGTATACAAGTATAAAGCACTGGAAGATACATAATGGATGATCTATTCACGATCGAACAAGTACACATCTCAATATCACATCAGTAAGTAAAATCCACGATCTCTGCCTAAAATTAAGGAGATTTAATTTTTTTAATCGTTTTAAGACATATACGCAGGTTGGGTATACACAGACCCACGTACACACGCATTTAGCTCAAGGCAATGTCACATATAGGGAGTAAAACATTGTTTTTAAGTATTTGGACCAGGTTTGGAAGGAGGGATTGCCCTAGGCCATGAGTGTAGCATCACAAACATCAAGAGTGAGATTTTGAGCTATAACAGATGCCCCCTATTATATGAGGTTAGAAGGGGTACATGATGGCCGAAATATATTATGTAAGTGGATGGAAAGGAAACCTATCAAAAACTAAGGACTTCAATAGTGTTCAGCCTGACAAGCCACAAAAGGAGATCAGAAAGAAACACGATCTAAGGCAGGCATACCCATGCTCAGAGAAAGTAAAGCATGTCCATATATCAAGTACAAGAGTATCCACTAAGTATACAAGTATAAATCACTGGAAGATACATAATGGATGATCTATTCACGATCGAACAAGTACACATCTCAATATCACATATAAGAATGTCAATGATGCTGAAGGATGAAGTGGATCACTGATATCAAAGACTGATCCCAAAAATTACCAAATGAACATGATGGAGTAAGATGGTACTACACTGCAAACTCAGGTGCCAGCATATAAAATGTCGCCATGAATGACTGCAACATATAAGGTGGAGTGGTATCAACTATCAACAATAAGAGCAACTCTCAAGTGAACTAATGAATGTTGATGCAACCTAATGTCTTCACCGACTACCGTGGTACATTTCTACACCATGGGAATAAATGATCTGAAGTTGACCATGTGAGAAATCGTTTAATTACCAGTCATTGATGTATATCGTTAACAAACGCGAGACTACTCACCAATAATGATAATGAGTGTCAAGGTACCCAATACAATCTAACAAGTGTGAATAGATGAGCTGGATTCGAACACCTATAAGAATCTATCAATCAGGAGACAACGATGATTTCCCACTGTCGATAGCGAAGTATCTGCCACTAATGACTGTAAACCCCAAGGTACTTCCAAATGGACTCTAGATCTTTACCCTAGAGAAATGAGTCGTATTCGATAGGGAAAGATTTGCTAGAAGGAAGGCATTAAGGCATCCTTCATCAATCTAGCACGAGTGTAACCCCTAGGCCAATAATGTGGAAGGAATCAGACGAAAAAAGATGTAGTAACCTGACTGAAGCACGTTTCCGGCGTACACAAGATGTGGCTAGCGCACGACAGAAACCCTCTGAGCCAACCAATAATGAAAGCTGACATAGAGACGAGGTATCCACCAATAGGGTCAAATGGAAACCAAGGTATTGCACGAATCCCAATGTGTGATATTGTAAGCTGAAGTCAAACACAAGGGAAACCACTCAGTCAAAGACCCATGATACTGATTGATGTTGAGCACAAGGTGACCTATCAATAATGAAAATAGGGCTAGGGTGTGGCTCTAGGCCTATCGTCAAAGTAAGATGTCATAATCGATAAGGACAAGACCTGCCAATAAGAAGTCAATGGGGACCTTCTCAAACTGGCATGAGCAAAGGACCAATATAACTGATGTGATGATAGACAAGGTACTGACAACAAGGGATGGCTGACTGAAAAATGAGTCAAGAGACACCGCAGAGAGGCTAACTCAGGCTAACTTCCTTTGAACAAAAGCACGACTCAATGTGACTATGTGGCAGTATACGATGACTCTGTATAAGTTCGCCATGTAGGAGGCATGAATGAACCCTCCATATGATTGGAAGAGATAACCAATTGGGGGAGAACTGACTCAATAACAAGGTAGAGGCGTACCTAAGTCAAACTAAATCCCACCGAAAAGGAGGAGACTTTGTGTTGAGTGCTTTGTTCAAGGGCGACACAACTGACTCTAGCTGCCAATAATAAGTGGAAATATTGTCCCGTTCCCGCTCTTTTTGGAATATATAATTCTTTGTCCTTTTTCTTTAAGTTGGAAAAATAATAAAAGAATGTTATAGTACAATGGAAAGAATGAGTGTCAGTGAAATAGATTCTCTAGTTCCTGGGATTGGAACATTCCTATGCGCAATGCAGGGAGGTTAAAACTGGTCAGAGACACTCAAAGGCGTGTTCCTTCCATGGGTCAAGGTGTGTCAAGTTGCAGAAGTCAAGGGCATGCAAGTTTGATTTTGCAGTCGTCATGGTCAAAAGCTGGCTTAAATATGAGTCCAAGTGAAGCCGGCTCAAGGCCAAAAGGTGCAAATGGTCAAAATGCAATGCAGTAGTACAACTCAACACAAAGGAGCCTCTAGGGTGTAAGGCCAGAACGAAGTGGAGAAGTAAAGAGGAATGAGTCTTTAGCACATAAGTCATGGCAAGACTACATAGGACTCCCGAGCCTACTCAAATCGAAGTAGCATTGGCAACCAATGTCAGTGAGGTGCTAACTACGATGCCCATGAAAAGGATGGCTCTATCATCGTGTCATGATTTAAAAATTGGAGAGTGAAGGTGGTTTACAAACCATAACACGATGGGATCGACCCTATGGCAAGTATATCGGAAAATGGAGGCTAGTATGCATAATGCAATGGAAAAAATGGCTTCCCTAGCCTATATGCTAGTAAAAAACGATACCTACCATGATGGGTCAGCAGTCATGGAACCATCTCGAAATTGTTAAAAAAGCGTCCAAAATGTCCTGAAAATCAAACCATTCTCAACATTTCAAGCTCCCAAGTTAAAAGTTACATGAGACAAAATAAAATCAAGATTTGAAAAAAAATAAATCATTTTCAAAGGTTATATAATAGTTTTTTGACTCACCATTATCATCATTTGGTTTGACAGCAAAGAAGTGGAACAAAAGGAGCAAGCATTTCCATTTGGCAAAATTGATCGTTCGAATTTTCCCAAAATCACTACGTAAACCTTAAACTTATCTTGCATTCAATTGTGATTGGTTTTAGAATTTTTAATTTAAGTTTTAACGTTTAATTATTGTCAAAAAATTTGTCGCATCGTATATGTGGGTTGGATATAAACAACCCACGTATACGCAGGCCCTATACGTGACTGTGTGTAAAATGGACATGCGTATATGCCGCAAAAACTTCAAACAAAAAATCTAACGGTCTAAACTCATTTTTTCTTCAGGATACCAGTCAGTTGGAGAGAAAGAGAGCATATTATCGAGCTGTAAAAAGGGTCTTTTTCACCTCTAATTACCTCACATTAACTTGTCAATCCAGGAATGATTTGTTGTTTCAGAGAGTGTACTTAGTTTGAGGCTGTCATTTGTCAGAGTAATGCTAGTAGTACAATGCTCAAAATATAAGAGTAAACGGATGCTTAAAAAAAGATCTACTTACAACAAATCACTTTAAAACCTAAATCATGCATTCAGAAAACTAAGCAATTTATCAGTCAAGGGTCCAGTAACAGTAACTCATCCCTTTGTAAACTGATGTAAATAAAGATAAACAAGGAACAGATCATCAACCTGGGAACTAGACAACGAATGTCAATGCTCACTACAGTTTCAAATCATTCTGCACACCAAAGAAATGATAACACAAATAATAGGAAATGGAACAACAACTAGGAAATGGAACAACAACTAAGAAATGGAACAGCAACTAGAAAATGTAATAGCAACTAATTCTTATAAACAACAACAATTTAATCTACAGGAATTGTAGGAATTTACAAGGTAAGTTCCTCAGAAATAACACCAAAAGGACACCGCTCACAACCAGATCACAGATCAATACACCAGTATTTTTGACGTGGTTAAAACCCTCAAAGAGGGAAGCAGTCCACGGCCTGTGCCAACGTGGCTACTACAGGCAATTTAATAATCAAAGAATGAAAATTTACATAAGCTTCTCTCATGCACGGATTACCCGAACAATGACCCTCTATGTGCTTTAAATAGAACTCAAGGACCAATCGGGTGTCAAGCCACGGATCAAGTGTCGGTAATACCGAGGAGAGAGTGAACCGTCGGATTGTAAGTTACAAAATGTACAACGGTAAAGAAACACACTTTACCTAACTCTATACTAGACCAAGTTGAACTTAACTATTTCCTATGTGTCGGAATATCCTAACATCCCCCCTTAAGAACAACTTGGGATAGGATTGAAGGATTTACAAATATGACACAATAGGAGAAGGAAGGAGGCACTAGAGCCTATCCCCCCTTAGTGACAACTTCCTGAACTCAAAGCATATATCGAAGTTTAGTGAACTTCACCTCTGTGAGATCCTTTGTGAAGATGTCTGCAACCTGATCATCTGTTGAACAATATTGCACTTCAAGAACATGGTCATGAATGAGCTTTCTGATGAAGTGCATGTGTAGTTCAATGTGTTTGTTGCGCTGATGCTGGACTGGATCTTTGCACAGCTGAATGGCACTTTGATTATCACACCAAAGTGTGGTTGGATGCTGCTGCTCAAAGCCAAACTCTAATAGGATCTGACGAAGCCACAAGGCTTCCTTACTAGCTTCCATGGCACCACGATACTCTGCTTCTGCAGACGAAAGAGAAATGGCAGCCTGTTTCTTACAAGCCCATGTAATAGGTCCTGAACTAAGAGTGAAGACATAACCGGCAATAGACTTCCAATCATCAGGGTCACCAGCCCAATCGGAATCAGTGAAACCAACTAATAGAGGAGCTGCTTTGGCACTGTAATGAATCCCAAACTGTACTGTACCTCGAACATAACGAAGTATTCTTTTAGCTTCTTTCCAATGACTTTCACGAGGGTTTTGCATAAAACGAGCAACAAGGCCAACAGCAAAGGAAAGGTCAGGACGAGTATGGGTTAAATACAAGAGTTTTCCTACAAGTTGACGATATAAGGTATCATCAACTTTAGGAGAAGTACAAGAGACTAAAAGTTTGACTCCAGACTGAAATGGAGAAGGGGCTGGCTTACAATCTTCCATGTGAAAATGACGAAGAATATCACAAGCATACTTGGACTGGGAAAGGGAAATACCCTCCTTGGATTGCAAGACTTGAAGACCGAGAAAATAGTGTAAGTGTCCTAAGTCTGTCATTTCAAATTTCTTTTTAAGGCTGGACTTCACATCGTTTATAAGGTTGGGATCACTACCAGTAAGAATAAGATCATCAACATAAAGAACAAGGATGATAAGAAAGTTGCCCACTTTCTTGGTGTAGACAGTATTGTCAGAATAACACCTAGAAAAGCCAGATTCTAAAAGAAAGCTATCCATTTTGGCATACCAAGCCCGAGGAGCTTGCTTGAGACCATAAAGAGATTTCTTAAGTCGACATACAAGGCTGGAGTCTATTTGGATGAAGCCAATGGGTTGTTCCATATAGATTTCTTCATTCAAGTCCCCATGCAAGAAGGCAGATTTAACATCCATCTGATTGACTTCCCATTTTAAAGAGGCAGCAAGGGAAAGAACAAGGCGGATAGAGTTCATTTTGGCAACAGGGGAGAAGGTTTCAGTGTAGTCAATGCCTTCAACCTGTGAAAAGCCCTTAGCAACAAGACGAGCTTTATGTTTATCAACTTTCCCATCTGGTCCATACTTGGTTCTGTAAACCCATTTACATCTAACAAGTTTGTGTCCCTTTGGTAGAGGAACAAGATCCCATGTATCATTTGCCAACAATGAATGATATTCTTCATTCATAGCTGCTTCCCAATGTGGATGACCTGAAGCTTCTGCAAAAGTGTCAGGATCATGATTTACTGGAGCTTGAGCCAGTAAAGAAGAGGCTCTTTCAAACTGAGAACGTGTACGTCGCTGATCTGTAGGATCACTGGCAAGATCACCTGTTGCATCCCGAGTAGCACGGACCCATCTTGGAAGTTGAGGATCCTGAGAAGGTGGGGGAGGATTATCATCCTCACTTTCACATCTGAAGAATAAATGTTTTCAAAAGTAGAAGAGATAGGAAGAGGTGGCACATCCGCCGGACTAGGCTCGCAGGCCGATTTATTTTCATCAAATTTTACATCTCTTCTAATGATAACATTTTTGGACTTAAATGGAATAAATCTATAACCTTTTACATCTTCAGAATATCCAACAAAAGTACATTTCTCACTCTTAGGTTCTAAAGCTTTATGCTTTTCATCTGGAATATGGGCCCATGCTTCACTTCCAAAAACACGAAAGTGACTTACATCTGGTTTAATGGAAATCCAAGCTTCTTCTGGAGTGATATTCTTTAGAACCTTAGTAGGAGTGCGATTGATTATATAATTTTCACAATTAATTGCTTCGGCCCAAAAACTAAGACTGAGTCCTTTAGATTGCAGCATACAATTAGCCATTTCCTTTAAGGTTCGATTTTTCCTTTCAGCTACACCATTTTGTTGTGGAGTGTATGGAACAGTATGTTGCATTTGAATTCCATTTTCGGTGCAAAAGTTGATGAAGGTGTTTTTAACATATTCTCCACCATTATCAGTTCTTAGCTTAAGAATTTGATGTCCAGATTGCTTTTCAACAAAGGCTTTGAAGGCCAAAAATGTGTTAAATACTTCGCTCTTGAGTTTTAAGAAGTATACCCAAGTGCGTCTGGAGAAATCATCAATGAAAGTTAAGAAATACTTACAGCCAGAGAATGAAGCAACAGGAAGTGGACCACATAAATCACTATGCACAAGCTGTAAAGGGGCTGAGGCGTGCCAAGAGGCACGTTTTTCAAAACTGTCCCGATGATGTTTTCCGAGTACACATCCGGAACAAACACCATCTCTGCAAGATACCATAGGAAGACCTGTCACCATATTTTCTTTACATAGATGCTGAAGGGAGCGATAGTTTAAGTGACCAAATCGCTCATGCCAAAGTTTGCTCACTTCATCATTATGAGCAACAAATACTGAGGGAAGATTTGATGACCCAAAGTTGTGAAACTTATACAACCTTGTGGAATCATCAGCAATACCAGTAGCTAGAATCTGTTTAGGATCTCTTAGATCCTTGATTACAACATCATGAGGTGAAAATTCAACAATTTTACCTTCACCTGAATGAGTTATCTGATATATAGATAGAAGGTTGCAGGATAAGGTTGGAACACATAATACATCATTAAACTGACCATTGTCTAGATGAACAGTTCCAGTCCCTACAACATTAAGAGATCTATCATCACCAACATATATATTTTTGGTGTTACAATCATTTAAAGAAGAAAACATGGCTTGGTTTTTGGCCATGTGATAAGAGGTTGCAGAATCAATGAGCCACTCATGAGAATGAGAAGAAGAAGATACATTTAATGCATAACCAGACTGAGATGATTGACAACGACATGCAGAAAGTGCCATTCCTGAAGTTGAAGTTGAAGTATGCTCCACATGGATGTTATGTTTCTTCATTGCAGCTTCCAAGGCTTCCATCTTCTTAAAGCATTTAGATTCTAAGTGGCCATCTCGATTACAAAAGTTACAATGTCTATCAGTCTTCTTCCATTTTTTTTTATTGGTCTTATCATTTTGCTGAAATGATCTTCCAGTTTGAGGCTGAGTTTGCTTAGGACCCTTGTTTGGTTTAGGACCATTCTTTTTAGGATAGGATTTCTTAGGATTCTTTGAATTTGGTTGCTGCTGGGCGGCTAACGCTTTCTTGGAAGAGTTTCCAAGATTAAGAAGACCAAGGTGTAAGAGTTTTTCTTGTTCTCTTATTAAAGAATCACAAAAAGAGTCAAAGGAAGGGGCCTTGTAGTCTTTTCCTTGACAAATGAAAGCTTCCATTGTAGAATGGAAAGTGGAAACAAATACAGAGTAGGCTGGTCCCAACTTAGTAAGGATGGAATAAATAAGGTTACTATCTTCTTTCTTAACCTTAACACCTTCCAAGAGATATCTAAGGGTCTTGAATTTGGACAAGAAATCTTCAATGCAAGAAAAATTGTTAGGGTCCAATGTAAGCAACTCATTTTCAAGTTGATGGGCTCTAATTTCATTTTTAATCCCAAAAACTTTAGTGATTTGTTCCAATGCTTCATGAGGAGTATCAAGTTCTGCAATATGGAATCTAAGATTAGGAGAAATAGACATCCCTATCAAATCACATGCTTGATCTTGTCTATTTTCCCATTTTGCAGCCTTGTCTTCATCTTTTGGTTTCTTCTCTTGGCCTGTGGCTATTCTGTAGAGACCTTTAATTCTAAGTAAATCTTCCATGTAAGATATCCATTGGAAGTAGTTAGTGCTGTCAAGAATGACTTGGCATGGAAATCCATTTTAAAAAAAAAACTGAAGCTGAAGATACTGAAATTAAGTGTTCCAATGGATAGATCTCGAAAAATTAGGCGGTTTTAAAAAAAACGGCTCTGAAAAAGGCTTCCGGATGAAGAAGTTATGGCTTTTTGAAAAAAAATTGTTGAAGTTGCCGGCAAAGTGCGCGAATGTGCGGAAATGAAAAAATCCGCCCCCACAAAATGGAGACTTGAACCCAAGACCTCTACTCTCTTAAAATAGCTTTGAACCAATTGATCTATACAAAAAATTTGAGAGAGAGAGAAAGAGGGGGGGGGAGGGGGGGGGGGGGGGGGGGGCTTGGTTTGCGTGCTTGCCTTGAGAAAGCTCTTTTTCCCTACAAAACACAAAACACAAAACCCAACACGGACATGCAAAGAAAACGAACCTTATGGCTCGAAGTTAGCTTTAGCAAAAAAACTAGATATTTTAAAAAATGAACCTTGCGGCTCAAAGTTAGCTTTAGCCGAAAAACTAAATATTTTTCTCAATGTTTCTGATTTTCCGAGATCACACTAAGGTGCAGGGAAAAGAGCATACGCATGAGAAAAATCCTTCCTTTCTGTTTCTGATTTGCCCAGATCGCACAGAGTCGCAGGGCAAAGAGCATATGCAGAAATTAAAGGTATAGATCTGGTTAAAAAAAAGCTAAATAAACCGAAACCAAAATAAGCAGAGAGAAAATAACAGTAAACTGCAAATAAAGACTCTATACTTCCAGATCTTAAAAATGACGTAGCTAGGGCTACCGGAAACCTTTTCGCGTGAAACGAAAGGGGTTCCTCATGGGAACAGATGTTCCGAACACAACAGAGCAGTCCTCTCGGCCCGAAAGCAGTCAGAAACAGCAGATCTAGGAAACGGCAGTCTGATGCAATTCTACCGGCTTCAGATTTGGATCACCAACAGACGCGGCCCTCAAATAGCTCCGATACCATGTAGGAATTTACAGGGTAAGTTCCTCAGAAAGAACACCAAAAGGACACCGCTCACAACCAGATCACAGATCAATACACCAGTATTTTTGACGTGGTTAAAACCCTCAAAGAGGGAAACAGTCCACGGCCTGTGCCAACGTGGCTACTACAGACAATTTATTAATCAAAGAATGAAAATTTACATAAGCTTCTCTCATGCACGGATTACCCGAACAATGACCCTCTATGCGCTTTAAATAGAACTCATGGACCAATCGGGTGTCAAGCCACGGATCAAGTGTCAGTAATACCGAGGAGAGAGTGAACCGTCGGATTGTAAGTTACAAAATGTACAACGGTAAAGAAACACACTTTACCTAATTCTATACCTAACTCTATACTAGACCAAGTTGAACTTAACTATTTCCTATGTGTCGGAATATCCTAATAGGAATAAGTGCAGTAACTGTATCCTACAGAAATTAGATAGAAATCTTTACTCTAGGAATAAATCGGAAAGCACACAGAAATAGAGTGACAACTGATTAGTAATGAAATATAGAACAACACTTGGAACTAAATGTAAATGCACAATAAACTAAGATAAATAACACACATGGTGCACCTTAGTATTGAGAAAAACAATAATATGATTTCAGTACTACAAATATCAATCCTCGTTATAAAGAATAACGACTGTAATTTGTAATGGAACAACAATATTATTTGAATCAGTATTTGCAATTAAATGTAATCTATAGATGAATATAGTAATACCAACTTAAGGCTGTTACAACCTGGTTACTTTGTAATTGAACAACAATAGCATTCTGTAAAGAACAATAATGTTACATCAATGATTTAAAGGAACAACAATGTGTTATAAAATCAGAATGGACAATACGACATTCACGTTATATAAAACAATACGGCAAATATAATAGAGCTATGATATAACAAAACACACCAGATTACCAATCAAAGCTAATAATGAAAACCACGCACGAATTAAGGATAATAGTACAAGAGAAAGTGTTCCACCAGGGCTGGGCCCTTAGCCTCCAGGGATACACCGCTTGAGATTATTCCAGGATCAAAGGTGGAATAGCAACTAGATTTATATTAAAGCATCCAAAAAAAGTTACAGTGGATCACTCCTCAACGAGAGTTGATGATCAAAGTTTTAAGTACAAAGAGAAATTACATAAAAGTAACAACAACCCGTCCCCCAGGCTAATAGTGCTGCCCCTTTTTATAATAGACGAGCGGAGATATCAATGATGAAAAAATAGTTAAGATTGCGATCCCTCAGGACCAAAGGATCCTGAGGGATTCGCCAAACTGTTAATTCCAATTATCCCTTTTTTCTCTTGTGCCGATTTGATATCTCCTTTTCCTTTCCTTGGATGATACACTTCAGTTTTGATCACCTTGTCTACATATGGTTTCTTTTCGCAAGGGCAACAATTAATTCTACTGTATATTTTTCCTTGGGACGGAAATCTTTCGTTTTTCCCTTTTTCTACATAAGAAAATGTTGATTATTAGTTATTTTGTGTTACATACAAATCTCATTTTGCCATATTTTCTTATTATTTACCTAGTTCATGATGCAAAGGGATTATGAGTTTTTAAAGAAAACGTGACAAAAGAATCAATAAAACATACCTTCTTCAGTACTCCACACACCCCCCTACTTAGTCTTTTTCATACCCTCATGAAAACATTGTAATTGACATGTAAGGAAGTGAGAGTATAAGCTAGAGACGGGATCTCATGTGGTGTTCTACAACCATGATGCCTAACTAAGTGTTCAAAAAGATGGCCTATCTGGCCCTCAGACATCTCATAGAGGGCTTGGTACCCAGGTGCAGGGTGCCAAATAATTGGACTCCTGAACCTCTATCCTAACCAAGATGGCCTTTCCCTCAAGATAAGTTCACCATAGAGGCTCAAGCGATCAATGACTAACTTAAAGTTTTCGTTCACCATAGAGGCTCAAGCGATCAATGACTAACTTAAAGTTTTCATAATTAAATCGTTCCCTGAGTTGGATGTTCGGATTAGAGGTTTGATATCAAAATTTAGCAGCTGCAACAGAAAGGTCCTTAATGGTAAAGAAGTATTCTATCCCTTGTCGATTGATGGCTATATGAACGGGTCCTAATGTTTCAATCACAAGCGGAGTCCTCATGAGACTCCTGTGTTTGTTCCATAACTATAATGGATCTCTAGGCTCAGCTCTTACCCATAAGTCTAATCCATTTTCTTATCTTTGGAAGGCATTATAGGCTTTAAGCCATTTGATTTTATTAACTCCATATGAAACAAATGCCTGCAGTTGGATGTCCCCAACGAAAGGGTCGGGGTTCTGCTCTGTCTCTTGATCTAACACGAGATTATGCAGATAGAATTCACACAGTAGTCTTTGAACCTTTACTCCATAGTGCTTACAATAGTTTAGAAAATCATAAATAGTATTAATTTGTATCGGGGCTCCTGCTTTGACAGCCTTAATTTTCAATTGCAAATAGTTTTCCATTAAAAACAAGGCATAATTCTTAGCAGGGGCTCTACATGCTAGGGCATTAGTGTAAAAAGAGCATAAGGTATCCATCTTCTTGATAACTACATCTAATCTATGAGTTACCTTTGCGACTTTCTCTTCTTGCTTTCGCCATCCTTCAAAGGCCCGGTTTTCGGATAGATTGATTTTCCTTAGCTGTTGTTCTAATTCTTCATACTTTTCTCGAGAAACAGTTTCTTCTGTGAGTTTTTCTACTGCTTGCTGAGCTTGCATCAAACCCTTTCATAGGGTTACTGTCCTCAGATCACTCTCCCATGCAGTAGTGGCAAGTGGAAGATTTACTTGAATCTTCTTATTGCGTCGCCTCGTGTTTATAGTATGCATTCCTCTAGAGGACTGTGCCTCTCTCTGAACTTATTTATCATAGGCCGATATATCATCTGTTTGCACTTCAACATGGGCAACCGTTGAATGTTGTTCCTTTTGCTTTTGAATGGCAGTCTACACTTCAACAGGGTTTTGAATGGCAGACTATTCTTCAACAGTGTTTTGAACAGCAGACTGTTCTTCAACAGGGTTTTGAACAGCAGGCTAGACATGGGTCCTCCGAACCTTTTTCTTGGGGGGTCTCACTGGAGTGGTTGCATGTCTTACCCCTAAAGTCCTTTTTGCTCTCTTTCTCATTTTCAAAACCCTGATTTGTTGTCAAAGTCATGCTATCACCTTCAACAATCTTTGTTGTTTTTTTGTAGTCTTCTAGTTTCTTCTATTTTCTTAGAAAGAACAATTTTATGTTTAGTCGGGCTTGGGCTGTCACCTTGGCCAATTTCCTGGTTTTCTTCTTGGGGTGCTCCTTTGCTATTTTGTTCAAGTTGCTGAAGATTAAAAACCCTAGCTGGCTCTGTTATTTCCTGGGTGACTTCTTTTTCCACCCCTTCTTCTTCCTGTAATTCTTCCATTGTAGTCTGGATAGGAATAGATTGTTCCTCCTCTGTATCACTTTTCTCTCCTGTCATACCTTCATCATGAATAGGATGATTCTCTTCTTCTACTTCCCTATCGCGTAATTCTTCGGGTGCATTCTTGTCCTGAGCAGAATGCTCTTTTGGTTCTTCTTCAATATGGAGGCCTAACAGGCTAAGAGGTTGGGCATATTCGCCCATATTGTCCAGAATTTTGGCCAATTCATCCTCTTGTAATGGAATTTGTAATGGGCTATCTTCGCATTGCTCTGCTTCTGCCTCCTCCTGCCCAGGCTGCTCGGCCTCTTCCTCCATTTCTCCTTCCCCATTTTGATATGAAACTAGCTCAAGAAAAGATAGATCAATGCCTTAGAATTCGGCCTCTTCGAGGGGGCAACCTCCTTTACATTACATAAATGAACAATTCTTGGATGATTCAAATGACAAAACCTACTTTATATATATAGGAGTCTAAGGAGTCACAATATAATCCAGCCGACCTACCAATAATATTATAAAGCCATAAAAATAACAATAGAGGGATTCTATGGGACACAGTAATAACAATATGAGGGAAATAGGGGCACAAAAATATTAATAGGGGGTATAACTACAATAGTAATGGGGTAATCACTAGTATTATGGGGACCCAACATGCCCCTCTCCTTCAAAAAAAGTGTTTTCCTCAACGCTTGAGTAGTTCTGGATACTTCTGCATAAAATTCTCATCCTCCCATGTGGAATCTTCAGCGGATAAGTTCTTCCAGTTGATAAGATACTCTGAAATTGATCGATTTTGTAGCTGTCGAGTTCTTGTTTCTGTGACTGCTTCCGGTGCCAATATAGTTTTTCCTTCCCCGTCAAGTTCTGGAAATATTGTTTGAACTGGGAGCTTGTCGCCTATAACCTTCTTTAAACATGAAACATGGAAAACTGGGTGCAATCGAGAAGCTGCAGGAAGCTCCAATTTGTATGCCATAGCACCAATATTTTGCAACACCTTGTACGGACCATAATACTTTGGTGATAATTTATTATCCTTCTTAGCTTGCTTGAGGGACATTTGCTTATATGGTTGTAGCCGTAGGAATACCCAATCACCTACACAAAAACTCTTTCACTGCGTTGTTGATCTGCTTGTTGTTTCATTCTATTTTGTGCCAACACGAGGTTATCCTTTAAGAGTTGGAGGACTTGTTGTTGATGTTTAATGTGATGTTACACTGCCTGATACCCATAAAGTGCCATAAATGGGGTCATTTTTGTTGTTGTATGGAAGGAAGTGTTATACCACCATTCAGCCAGAGGCAACCATTTGACCCATTGTGTCTGTTTATCAAATATAAAGAAACGAAGATATCCTTCCAAAAATTAGTTTACTATCTCAGTTTGCCCATCAGATTGAGGATGATAAGATGAGCTATGAGCTAACTGAGTACCAAGACAAGAAAATAATTCTGTCCAAAAATTTCCAGTGAAAATGGGATCTCTGTCAGTTACAATAATCTTTGGGTTTCCATGTAGCTTTTGAATTGTTTCCATAAATGCAGTAGAAACTGTACTGGCTTTAAATGGATGTGATAATGCACAAAAGTGTGCATACTTGGTAAGTCTATCAACTACCACCATGATGACACTCTTTCCCTCAAACTTGGGTAAACCTGTGATAAAATCCATTGAAACCTCCTCCCAATGTTGGCTTGGAATGGATAAAGGTTGTAATAGACCCGGTGTCTTAATTGTTTCAACTTTATTTTGTTGGCAAACCAAACATTCCACCACAAACTTTTGAATATCTGATTTAAGGCCATCCCAAAAAAGTTCCTTCTTAACCCTGTGGTAAGTTTTTAAAAGTCCTGAGTGCCCTCCTAAGGGAGAAGTGTGCAATTCCATAAGAATCTTTTGTTTTAGTTGGGAATTCTTACAGAGGTATAAGTGATCTTTGTACCATAATGAATCATTTTGCCAGCTAAATGTATCAGATGTACTGGAATCTTGTTGTAACTTTCGAATAAGTTCCCACACTTCTTCGTCATTCTTCCACTCCTCCCTTGCTTCATTTATCCAATCTGTTTGGATAATAGAAATGGCGCACAACAATGCTTCCACATCCTCATCCTTTCTTGAGAGTGCATCTGCCACCACATTTTGCTTCCCTTTTTTGTAGATGATTTCAAAGTCATAACCCAACATCTTTGTGACCCACTTTTGTTGCTCTTCAGAGGATAATCTTTGTTCTAAAAAGTATTTAAGGCTATCATGATCCGTTTTTACCTTGAAGAGTCTTCCCATTAGGTAGGTTCGCCATTTCTTAAGTGCATGGAGTATTACCAACATTTCCTTCTCATAAATAGCTTTGCTTAAAAACTTTCCCTTGATTGGACGACTTTCAAAAGCAATGGGTCTTTCAGCTTGCATTAGAATAGCGCTAATTCCATTTCCTGAAGCATCACATTTCACAATAAAGGTTTTTGTGAAGTCCAGTGTAGCTAAGACCGGTGCTTGGCACATTGCCTCTTTAAGATGTTCAAAGGCCTTTGTTGCTTCCGGAGTCCATGAAAATGCATCTTTCTTCAATAATGTTGTTAGAGGTGCTGCTATTCTCCCATAATTCTTAACAAACTTGCGATAATACCCTGTCAACCCGAGAAATCCTCGCAGATGCTTTATGGATGTGGGGATTTTCCATTCCTTAATGGCTTTAATTTTGTTAGGGTCTACCTTAACTCCTTCATGAGATACAATATGACCCAGATATTCCACCTCCTGGACTCCAAAGAAACATTTGGATCTTTTTGCATATAATTGCTTCTCCTCCAATAGTTGTAGCACCATGTCAACATGTTCAACATGATCCTTCCAAGACTTGCTGTAGCTTAGTATATCATCAAAAAATACTAACACAAATTTTCTAAGGAATGGTTTGAAAATTGAATTCATCAAACCTTGAAATGTTGAAGGTGCATTGGTAAGGCCAAAAATTCATAATGAACCTCATGAGTTCTAAATGTTGTTTTCGGAATGTCTTCAATCTTCATTCTGATTTGATGATATCCTGAACGAAGATCCAACTTGGTGAAGTAAATTGATCCATGCAATTCATCCAGTGATTCATCAATGACAGGAATGGGGAACTTATCTTTAATACTGAGCTTGTTGAGCTCCCTATAATCCAAACACATGCACCATGATCCATCCTTCTTGTGCACCAATACTACTAGATCAGAGAAAGAACTTTGACTCGGTTGAATTATACCAGCCTCTAGCATTTCTGCAACCATATGTTCAATTTCACTCTTTTGGACATAGGGATATTTGTACAGCCTGATGTTTGGAGGAACACTTCATGGAATCAGATGAATAGCATGATCATGATCATGCATAGGTGGGAGACCTTTGGGAGTCTCAAATACCTTGGAATGATTGTCCAGGACTTTTTGGAGATCTGGAGAAATATATGATTCTGATGTGGAAACATCTAGCAAACATAATTGTGCAATTACACCTCTTTACTCCTTTTTTAGAAGCTTTGTCATACCATTAGCGCTGATTATCTTTCCTAGTTTCCCTGCAATACCCCTTAATTCAACTTCCTCTCCTTCTGTAGAAAATTTGATGAAAATTTCTTGAAAATTAAAAGCTATTGTACCCGAGGATTGTAGCCATTGGACTCCTAGTACAACATCAGCACCTCCCATTGGAATGGAAACCATTGGGCTAGTCAATACATATTCTCCCATGGATAGCTTGATATTATGGCACTTTCCAGAGAAATTTATTATTCCTCCATTAGCAATCATCACTTGACACTCTGGTGTTGGATATAGGAAGCAATTCAATTCTTTTGCTACCTTACAATGAATAAAATTGTGGGTGCTTCCTGAATCAATCAACACTATTACCTTTTTCTTCTTGATTTGTCCTTCTATCTTGATGGTTTGAGGAGTGGTAATTCCTGCCAATGCATTACAAGATATGGCTAGATTTATTTGTTCTTCATCTAGGCTTTGTTCCTAGAGCATATCCTCTTCTTTTGACCTTTCTTGCTCCTTTTCTTCTTCCTCTTCACAATCTATGTAGAATAATTTCTTCTCAGCACACTTATGACTTTTAGTGTATTTGCTATCACAACTGTAACAAAGCCATTTTACTCTTTTTTCTTCCAGTTGTTGTGGTGTCAACCTTATAGGTTGTGGAAGACTAGGGGAAACAACACTTTCGTCTTTATAGTTGTGAGTGGTATGCTTCCTGGTTGCCATAATTTTACTTTCCATTTTTCTTGCTAACCTAAATGCCTTCTCTAATGAATCAGGTTCCCAAAGGCGAACATCATGTTGGATATTATCCTTTAAAGACCCTATGAACACATCAATCCTATGCTCCTCTAGAATATCTTTTACCCTTATGTTCAATTTTTGGAACTCCTCAATGTGCTCCATTATTGAACCCTTTTGTTTGAGACTTATCAATTGGCTAAAAAAATTGTTTCATTTTGTATCCTTATAATGTGCTATCAATTCTTCCATAAAAATTGCCCAAGTGATAAATTGTTTATGAGAGCAAAGCCATTGATACCATACAAACTGATTTGGTTCCAAATATAAATTTTCCATACGTACCTTTTGTGTGTTTTTCACATTATTGAGATCGAAGAATTGCTCCATCTGTAATATCCATGTTGCGGGATCCTTGCCATCAAACTTCCTCATATCGATTGTTGGAATATGGTGGGTCTTCGATCCAACATTAGAGTCTATGGAATCATGATTAACATTTCTTTTGTTCTCATCATGAGTTTCCTTTACTACCCTTTCACCATTAGTGACCCTTTCTTGTAGCAACTTCTTCAATTCTTCCATGTCTGTCTTCAAATCTATCTTCAAATCGTCCATCTTAGCTTCTATGCCTTTCTTTAAACCATCCATATTAGCTTCTACATCTTTCTTTAAACCATCCATCTTAGATTCTGTTCCTTTTTGTGCAAGTGACACTTGTTGCACTTGGTCTCGTAATTTTGCTATATCATGTTGCATTTCTTCCTCTTCTTCATAAGTCATGCTAGAGCTTTCAGGTTGCTTACTAGGTGTTTGCATTTTCTTTCCTCGAGGCATCAATTACCGATAATAATGCTTTACTATGCCCTTTGAATTCCTTCAAACCAAGCTTACGCAAAAATTTAAAAAAAACTACACACCTTTTTTCACTTTGTAGAAGCCTGATATTGAATCTGATGTATCTTTGTAATTTTGAATCATCTAGTTCTGAAATTGTGACCTGTAGTAGCCTTCTGTGTCCTCTTTCCAATGCCACTAGTCTGATCCAAATTGGATTCTCCAAGAAAGAGTTATGCACAATCTCCCGCAGTGACCTTCTTGCGAAATTTCAATCTGATGCTCAGAAAGAAAGTTATGACGATTTTCCCTAGGTCAACTGTTTGGAATGTAATTCATGAGTCTCCAAAAAGACCAACTTCCTCAGATCATATCTCAGCAAATATAGTGTGAAAAGCTCTGAAATTTGGACCCAAGGTTCAGCGTGATTTCTTCTCAAATGGGTTTTTTTTGCAACTTCTTAAACGTCGCAGAAAAAGGTTATAGTGAAAATGCCACGATGACCTGTTTGGAGCAGCGAAACCCTAGAATCCAAAGCTCTGATACCAAATTTTATGAAACCAGCTCAAGAAAAGATAGATCAACGCCTTAGAATTCAGCCTCTTCGAGGGGGAAACCTCCTTTACATTACATAAATGAACAATTCATGGATGATTCAAATGACAAAACCTCCTTTCTATATATAGGAGTCTAAGGAGTCACAATATAATCCAGCCGACCTAACAATAATAATTTAAAGCCACAAAAATAACAATAGAGGGATTCTATGGGGCACAGTAATAACAATATGGGGGCAATAGGGGCATAACAATATTAATAAGGGGTATAACTACAATAGTAATGGGGTAATCACTAGTATTATGGGGACCCAACACATTTCCTTCCAATTCCTTCTCATTCTCTTCTCCTTCCAATTGCGGGGGTTGCTCATCCCCTGAATCTTCTATCTCCACTGGTTGGCTAGTATCCCCTTGGTAATTTTCCAGCCTACGTCTAATCCGTGCGAATCTGACTGATTTCCTCCGTTTCAATGGTCTATCTAGTGTACTTGCAGCATGCTTACATTTTGGGGCCGGCATAGTTAGTCCCCCTTCTATCATGGCAATTAGCTCTTCCCAGCTGCTCTGTTGCTGAGGAACACTTTGGCTAACTATTAGCCGTATCAGCCCATGGTGACTTACTATCGATTCTACATGTTGTGATTTCCTCATGCTTCGGGTGACATCATGAAATAATGAATTTAAAAATGCAAGTAAGTTCACAGAGCATTTCCCTTTTAATACAGCTAAGAGTTTAAGGTGTCGTGGTATTACCACGTCTTTCCTGCCTTCATAGGTGATGTAGCTCTAGATGATCTTCGCCAAATCTTCCCACGGCTCACCCAATGCTGCTGGTAGGACTCCCTTTCCCCTGACTGTCCGGTTCTGGCCTTCATCTTGGAATATCTTCATGATCTTTCACAGTCTCTCCTTCTTTAGAGTATACACAGGTCCAGTGGCTGGCAGTACCGAGACCTCTACAATTATGTCATCGGTGACTTCTATGTGTCTCCACCTTACTATGGAGTGATATTCTTGCAAGTTTTGCAAGAATTCTATTGCTACGGTCTCGTTGGATTCCTGTAAACGATTAAGATAAACTAGCCATCCTGCCCTTGCCAGGATTTCCCGTGCAGCATCAAAAACTATCAATACCTGTTGTTCTCTCTGAATTGATCTTCCTTCCATATTTTAGCTCACTGTAAAAATGCAGAGACAGCAATGGAACAGCAAGTTGTTCAAACTTTTAGAAATACAAAGGAAATAACAAAACAGCAGGGCTCATTCAAATCCTAGGTAACTTACTAATTGCTACAGAGCATAATACAAAAATTGCTTAGGAACAGCAAGCCATGTAGATTGAAAACAATATACCATTGAGCCTTTCTATTTCCAATTAAACTGTTTTCCGAATAATAGTCTGACATGTATACCAGTAAATTATGAGGTCTCCTACCTCCCGCCTGCAATGTGATAGGCCGCCCTCGGCCGTCAAATAAGGGAGTGGCATGCCGACCTGCCATAGTACAGAGTCATAAAGGAACAGCGTATGCCGAAATGCCATGTTTTAAAAAAGGAGCAGATTACCGAAATCGAGGTGTATAGTAGGATCACTTAACAAATAAGAGAATGCTATGATATGATCCAAGGCTAGGAGGATAGGATAGCTAACGTGCACAAAAAGTCCGATGCGGTCATTATCAACCATTATCCGTCATGATTGGCTGTAATATATTTTCATGTGTTTAATGGTTCAGGGAAATGATATACATAATCCCATGTGACATATTACAAACGTATAAGACAAAGAAGGGTGTTAATGATTACTATTGGTGTGTAAGGAATGTGACTTCAATACCATTAACAGAGCTCTGCTGCCGACAGGTGTCCATAACCTTGACAGAGTTGTTTGTTTCACCCATGGAACCATGATCCTTTGTGTATGCTTAGGAAGTGTTGTACAATGTCAAAATGGAGGCCATTATGCTGGCTTGGTAACCAGTTAAACCATAATGCCATTCATTAGGAAGGAGTGAAAGGTGGGCAGGCCAGCTCGTGATGAGACCTCCTGTTCCAGGGACTCTTTATTTTTTCTGATGTGCCTCTTGGATCATATCCCTGGTGTGGTGGCCATAGTGGGAATTCCACTTCACTTTCTTCCTTATGATCATGGTAGGCTGGCTCTTGATGACACCCCCTATCCTGCATTTGACAACCCATGAGTTATATAAACATTTTTCTCTTTTTTACTTTTCATAAAGTACTTTCCTATGTATACACAAAGGGTGGTTTAGCACTCCTTAAGAGTAGGAATGGTGGAAGAAGTCTTAAAATCTCAATAGAAAAATATACCCTTTGTTCTTATTCCTAAATAATGATGAAAGAGGATTATATATATATATATATATATATATATATCTATATATATATATATATATATATATATATATATATATATATATATATATATATGTTAAAAGAACCACCACGATAAAGACAAGAAATCATATCAGTATTAGTAGGATAATGACAGGAAAAGTGATGGATAATTGTGTCATTTCCTCTTTCCTCTTATCAATTCAAAGCAACTTCCTGTAGAAATAGCGATTTCATATGATTTACTGATTTCAGTATGCTCTAGTTTTGTATCCATTCCATAAGTACATAGTTGTGCTTCGAAATTATCATATATTGAGAAGAAAAGCAATTGTCCTTTAATTTGAATAGCAAGGAGAACAAGCATCAATAAAAGGAATACGATAATTTTTTATTTCAAAAAAGAAGAGCAAAAAGTACAGGTGTTGTTCCTTTAGAAAAGGAACAACAGAAAATGCCATTGTCGTTCCTTTGGACAAGGAACAACAAAAACCAAAAGTGTTGTTCCTTTGGAAAAGGAACAACAAAAAAGGCCAATGTTGTTCCTTTAGAAATGGAACAGCAAAAACGAAAAGTGTTGTCCCTTTGGAAAAGGAACAACAAAAACAGAGGTCTCGTTCCTTTGGAAAAGGAACAGCAAAAACCAAACGTTCCAAAGGAACAACAAAAATCGAAAGTGTTGTTCCTTTAGAAAAGGAATAGCAAAAAAAATGAAAAAGTGTTGTTCCTTTGGAAAAGGAACAACAAAATCAAAAAGTGTTGCTCCTTTGGAAAAGGAACAGAAAAAACGCAAAATTGTTGTTCCTTTGGAAAAGGAACACCAAAAACGCAAGTGTTGTTCCTTTGGAAAAGGAACAGCAAAGTGAAAAAGGAACAACTAATACAAAAAGTGTTGTTCTTTCGAAAGAAGAATAGTAGAATGAAAGTGTTGTTCCTTTGGAAAAGGAACAGCAAAAAAACAAAAGCACACACAAATGTTGTTCCTTTGGAAAAGGAACAGCAAAAACAAAAGTGTTGTCCCTTTTGAAAAAGGAACAACAAAAGAAATGCAAGCTGAAAGAAAGGAATCAACAAGATAGTGAAGGTGTTGTTCCTTCTAAAAGGAACAGAAAAAACAATATAATTGTTGATTCTTTGCAAATATGTACAGAGAATAATTTATGCTAACAAATCAAAAGAATTATGTACAAAACTTAAAAAGAGTTAGATCACTTTAATGAACCAGAGGTGAGGAATATTTCTCTTCCTCCACCAAAATTTTCATGTCAAAGTCTTCGCGGAGTTGCTGGTAGAAGGATTCCTGAGTAAGTGGTTTTCGGTATAGTCAAACTCGGTGGCCATTTGCCTTGAAGGTATGTCCAAATCTGTCAATGGAGATTAGGGTAACAGTGCCATTATCATGCACCTTTTGGATCACATATGGCCTGAGCCAACGAGTTTGAAGCTTCCTGAGAAAATTCTGAAACTTGGAATTATATAAGAGCGCCCAATCTACTTCGTGGAAGACTTTCTTTTTAATGAGAGCATCATGCCATTTAGCTTGCCGCTATTGGATTAATGTAGTGTGTTGAAGGGCAGAGAGCCTGATCTCATCTAGCTCATTGATCTGCTATAATCTATTAATCTGTGCCTCGTTTAGATCTAGACCAACTTCTTGTGTTGTTCGCAATGTTTGGATTTCGAATTCTATGAGAAAAATGGGTTCCCTTCCGAATACCAATTGGTATGGTGAATAGCTAGTAGTGCTTCTCCATGTTTTTCTGTAAGCCCACAAGGATTCTGGTAACCTTTCAGCCCAATCGCGTCTATGTGACGAAATGGTTTTTGTCAAGATTGCTTCTATTATTTTATTGCTACTTTCTACTAGACCGTTTTCTTGTGGGTGGTATGGAGTAGTAATTTTATGATGGATGTGATATTTTTTTAGTGTTGCGACAATCTTGTTACCAACAAACTATGGTCCACCATCTATAATGTCTCTTGGAAGCCCATATCGCACAAATATATGGAATAGGAATTGTATGATGGAATCCTCTGTAGCTCTCGACAATGCCTCTACTTCAACCCATTTGGTGACATATTCTGTTGCCACGAGAATATATGTTTTCTGGTTCGAGGATGGGTTAATTGGACCAATAAAATCGAGTTCCCAACGCTCGAATGGTTCAATAACTAGTTGTGGGTTCAGGGGCATTTCGTCACACTGACCAGGGCATCCTGTTCTTTGGCAATGGTCACAAGCTTGAACGAACTTCTTTGCATCTTTGAAGATCGTAGGCCAATAATACCCTGTTTGCATCACCTTATGTCCAATTCTCCAATCAACAAAGTGTCCTCCACATGGTCCGTCGTGACAAGCTTTCCAAATGCTAAAAATATTATCTTCCCAGACACATCTCCTGATGTGCATATCTGCTCCTGTATGGAACAGGTATCCCCCAATCCAGGAAAATTGAGCACTTTGCTGGACAATTTGTTTTCGTTCATTGGGGGTCAGATGTTTCCATAATTTTCCTACTGCTAAGTAATTTGCAACATCAACATACCAGGGCGTTTTAACAGTGACAGCGAAAATATGCTCATCTGGAAATTGATCTTCAACTGTTGCTGCATCCACCGGTTTCGGCATCCGTGAGAGAGTTAGCTACAGAATTTTCTTTTCCAGGGTGATCCTTGATTGTGATATCAAATTCCTACAACAAAATCAACGATCTAATTATTCTACCATTTGTGATTGGTTTATTTGTTAAATACTTTATAGCAAAGTGATTTGTATACAAGATAACATGATATCCAGTAATATAATGCCTGAACTTATTGACAGCATGTATTACAGCTAGAAATTCCTTTTCAGTAATAATATAATTCAATTCAGCAGGGGATAAATTCTTGCTAATATAATATATTGCATAAGGTTTTTTATCTTCTTCCTACAAAAGGATTGTTCCAATAGTTGTATCTTAGGCATCTGATGAAATTTGGAATGGCAGATCCTAATTTGGTCATCGAAGGATTGGGGTTGTGGACATGTTAGGTTCCTATACCAATAGGTTTCATTTTTCATGATTGGCTGTAGAAGAGCCAAATATGTTCATCCTTGCATGCTGCAAAGGTTCCATATTTTGTAAATAAATCAAGAAAATTAAAAAATGGAAAGAGGGTATGCCCTAAAATAAAAATCAAAGGGAAAAAAGAGTAAATTGGTCAGAAAAAATGATGAAAATGAACCCCAAACCAAAAGAACAAGAAAGTGGGCTAGTTTAAATGCCACTACTGTTCCATTGTTGCAGATTTTCATTGTGTACAGATGGTTGATTTTGGATACAATTGATGAATATCCAAACAGTCCAATCCTGGCTAGATCATGTTTGAATTTACTTGTCTTTAGAATAGAGAATAAAGATCTGTCCAAACAGTTCAAGCGTGGCAGATGAGTAAACAAGTAGAGAAACAAAGGAGCCCAACTGCATAATCTGGGCCCTTGTAAGAGATAAGGGTAGATTTAGATAGGAAGACATTCAAAAGAAAAAGAGGAAAATCAGGGTTTGCTAGTCCAAGTGCACCCAATCAAAAGGAAGAAAAAATGCTAGGTGTTTTTACGCTGGGTCGGTAATTTTAGGTTGTAGAAGCAAGTTGGTGATCAGTTTTTAATCAAGAAAGACTCTTCTCATCAATGACACGAATACCATGACAAAGTGACTGCAGGACAGTGGAAGCATGATTAATTTCCCCCATAATTCCCCCAGAAATCATTTACTAACATCACCTCAAGGACCTTGGGATCTGCCCAATAATCCTATTTCACTTCATTTTATGAGAAATGTTAAGTCAAACTCTGAGTTTACTTAGTGAAAAGAAGCCACATTTCTTATGTAAAAATGATCATTCCATACTCCTTTCATTTCCCTATGCCTAAGTTTTCACTCTATAAACTTAGCATTTACTCATCCAGTTTCATTCCATATATTCATATTGACACTAACTCTATTATATAGCTCCTTTATCATTCCCCATCCCTATTTTATAAAAAACTACATAAAAAACCGAAAAAATGCCTAAGTATCTCTACCCTTGGCAACTATAGCCATATAACAAAGTTCGGGAATTATTAAGTCCATCCGAGACCTTAGTAATAACCCTTCTGCGTATAAACTGTCAGGGTTTATTTAACATCAGGTTAAATAAATAACCACATTGCACCCCCCCCACATAAACCATATGTTAACCCTCGCGCCCATATATATATCGGATTTTATTGAACTTTCGGTTAAATGAATAAACGTTCCGCCGTAACCAAAGTTTATACCCCCTCTAAAACATTATTAAACATTAAATAATGTGTGGGCCCCGGTGTTGTGAACCCCCGCTACTTTAATTACCCGTCGACCGTCCAATCCTGTGCCCAACATCCAACGGCTGGCGGCAATATCGGAGCCCCCGATCTGCTGGGAGTTAGCGTCCGGGGGATGGGCGGTATTGCTGCCGTACCCCTACCATGCGTCGGCTTCCTAGCGTGATTGGAGCCCCTTCCTGCAAAACCACCCTGGGCCAAAGGCGATGTGGGGAAAAACCGCTTACTGCCCTCCACCTACCCCTTGACGTCAGGCCCACGTCACCCGATGACGTTGCGTCCACGTCACCTGCCACTCCTCTACAGTACTGCCACATCATCTGCTAACATCACCTCCCCACCATCGTGGCGTCTGCCACGTCATCATACATGTCAGCTGCCACATCATCCTCCATACCCGCTACGTGACAGAAATAGGTCATGATGATTTCATCATAAAAAAGCGCCAAAAAGCGCTAAAAAGGCCCAAATTTTGTTAAAAGTCGCGGAAGTGACTCTTTTTTGTTATTTCTAGTTTTTTTTATAGTGTAGATTCTGCATGTGAACTACGACCAATTCGCCACCAACTCTCCTATCGGCCACCCAGACGAGCTTACTCTGCAAACTCAGCCTCCTCAGCTCAGTATTATACCTGCTAATTGCCCCCTGCGCCACCAAAAAAGGTATTTACCCATTTTTTACCCGAGAACCCTGTTTTTTTTGAAATTATCCTTTAAAGTCACCTGAGGATCTGTAATTCAAATTTAAAAGTGCTCCTGCCTATGAACCACTGCATTTTAATTCACTAGGTGACCCCTTTCTCCTAACAAAACCTGCAAGCTTTGCCGTCCTCTGTAAATCGGTCATTAAAACAAACTTCAAGCCCACTTCTGCCGGCAGAGTTTCCAAATTTCCCATGCATTAAGTTCATTTGTCAAAATCCTCTGCAAAGGACACCATTTCCTCTGAATATCCAGCCTCCCAATTTGACTGGCACACTTTGTCCTTCCTGTGAACTTTACTCGGTAAACCTGTTTTTGTATCAAAGTTTAGTCTGCCAGTTCCTTGACAAAGCCTCAGAGGCATTTTTCAGTTTCCAGTTGTTGCACAAATCCAAATTTCAAATTACAAACATAGAGCATTCAAAGATGGCCACTCCAGCAGTCTTGAATATCACTCCTCTCAATGCATCTCACAAGGAACTAGAAGCATTACCTTTGGCTGATAGGGATCACTTAATTCAAGACTTGGTTGGTGACAGAAACCACCTGCAGACTTTCTATCAGCTGAGGAACAGTTATTTGAACAATAGTGACATTTATGGCATTTGGGAATCAAACTTGCCCATATACTTCCTCGCTTCTGTCAATGTCTTCCCTGAAATAATTCGCCTCTGCTGTGAAAACTATGACCCAACTCAAAGGGCAATCAAGTCTCCATCTAGGAGCATCCTCTTCCAGATAACTTCTGACTCCATCAATCAAATGCTAAACTTCAAGCAAACTCAGCTTCTGGTCCCTCTCTCTATGAACTTCCTTCTTGATGAAGGTCCTAAACTCTCCAGCTCAGAGATAACCCAAATTGCCAAAGTATTAATGAGAGTAGACAACCAGCCTATAGGGCCACCTCCTTTTCTCTATGTATGTTTCAATGAAGTGGGAAAAATACTAGTAGATATGATATCTTATGTACTAGGATTCAAGACAAGTGAGCATATTGATGATACTATATTGGTCTTGTTGTCTGCATTTACCCCAGGACAGCCCCCTGCTGTCAAATACAACTATGCCAACTTCATTGCCAATAAGATACATGACCAACTGCTAAAACTGGATAGGGAAGGAGTTTTTAAGTACTCATCTTACATCTATCATCTATTCATGTACTATCAGCCAGATTGTTTCCAATGCCCGATCAAAAGATTGGACTCCAAAGGAGAAAAGAGGTCTGTGATTTTTTGGACCTCAGTCTTTCATGAAGTCCACAACTCCCCCTACTCTTACTGTGAGTTCATTGACCTGTTTGTCTATCCAATCTCTTGTCTCCTGATGAGAACTCCTCCTGCTAGGCTATCCTATGACATGCGGAAAATATTGCAGCTTTCAAAGAACTACAAAATAGCTGATTGGTACTTTTACCAGAATCACACTGTCATTAGGATATATGGCTATGAGCTCTGTCCCTACAGGCTGCAAAGATATGTGCCAATGAGACTGTTTGCCTTAGAATATTACAGGCAGTTTATCAACTTTGATTTAACTCATTTTCATAGCACCAAGAAAAAGGCTCAGTTGAAATTCAAAGACCAACTAGGCCCCTTTGTCATGAACAAAAAAGAGGGATGGCAAGATGCTGATCAAATATTGGGGGAGAAATTCAGGTTAAAAAGAATTTTTTGGTGGGTACCTTATGACCCAAATGGTTTTATCAATACCAGAAAAATAAAATATAGGTTGTCAGCCTATGAACATTGCAAAATCCCATAGATTGAACAATTTTCCAACCAAGATGAGTGGGTGGTAGGGACATTAGTTGAGGAATTCACCCAAGAAGAAATAATGGAGCAAAATGTAAAAGATTTGGAAAAGACTCTTGACTTGGATTATTTTGAGTATGTGACATTCAAACTACCAAAGCAAGTGGGAGAAGTCACATCAGCGACTGCTCCACAAGCTGCCCAAGAAAGGTCTACACCAGCAACAGGGACACCAAAAGGCAAGGAGGTAGTTGATGCAGAGCAGGAAACAATGACAGAACAACGAACTACTTCAATGGAACAGAGTCAAGGGCAAACCCCCCCACTGCAGATAGAGGCTCCGCAGGTACCAGCTTTACAGACTCCTCTCAATGAGGAAAGAGGAAAGAAGTAGGATAGGGAAGAAACTACACTTGCTAGTGGCTCAACACAGTAGACAGAGGCCAAGAGGCAAAGAATAGATCCTAAAATTGAAGAGGAAATCAATGAAGAAGTCATAGAAAGCCCAAGGAGGGAGAGGGAAACCAGTCAGCAAGCATCCATCAGCTCCCAAAGACTGGAAACAGAGAGGCAACATGGTATGGAGGTGTCCTCCTCAAGGCAGCAAGGTTCACAACCATCTGGCATTAAAGGAACCTTCATGGAAATCAAGGCCCAAAATGAGATATTGAGGATACAGTTGTATGATCAATTTCTGAAGACAACACCCTCCAAACAGTAGAGATTAATGGTAGCTTACAACATTAAGGAGGAGAAAATGATCTTAAGTCATTTCAAGCCTAAGATACCATAGCCACAGACAGCTACAGATTACATAAAGACAAACTTAGAGGTCCTCGCCAAGGACATACACCCGATGGACAAAATTGAGCTACATAAGCATACAGGTGAAATGGTCTATGCTACTCTAGCAGACAAGGCAATGTTGGCCCATCAAATGAAAGAATCATTGAAAAATACAAATACTCAATTGGATTTGGAGAGAATGTCTTCATTGGCCAAAGACAACAGAATAAAGACATTGGAGGAAATTATTATGGAACTAGGGCATGATCCTAAGGATGCCAAGGGTATCAAAGCCCTCATAAGAAAAAAGGAAGAAGATATTGCTGCACTTAGAAAGCAGCTAAGCCTACCTGCAACCATGCACCCTAAAACTATAGAACTTGTGAAAGATAAGGAAGGTGAAGATACAATGGATTTGCTAATGAGGATGAACCAAAGGATAATTCAAATGGAGGAAGAGTTGGAGAAAGCAAAGCAAGAAGGGAGAGTCGAGATCCCAGCCACCGGTAACAACTCCAACAGTCCCCACTGCCCTTACAACAATAGAAGCAACAATTCCTCCTGTCATTCCAACATCAACAACAACTACATCAACTACAGATGCTACAGCAGCAACAACAACAACAACACCAGAATCTAGCTTAAGTATGGAAGAAATGATGAAAGCAGTCAAAGAGCTAGAAGTCCAAATGACAGAGCTGAAAGAGGCCAAGGAAAAGTTGGCCAAACTTGAAGTAAGCTATGACAAGTCCAAGGTAACAGTGGCTGAGAAAACAAGGGAAATAAAAGCCTTGGACAATAAAATAAAGTCCTTAGAAAAGGAGCTTACTCTAGATAAAACTCTAGCTGAGATCAAGAAAATTTTGTGGGCCAAGATTCACTAATCTATCACTGACCAATGGCAATCAATCCAGACTATACGTGAGAAAATAGATTTGATAGGCCAAGCTCAATTTGATACTCAAAAGGCTAGAGCAGCATTGGGAAACATGCCTGAACAGGCCAATAGAATGATTCAATTTTTGAATACTCATACCAAGGAACAGCTGGCAGCACTAGATATCAGGAACCGGACAGATACCATTTTGATAGTGAAGAAGGTGCTGACCGTGAGAAATTTTGTACATACTCTAGAAAGAAAGTGCCAGGAAATGCAGGCAGAAATAAATGACTTCAAAATAAAGTTTGCAACATTGCAGAGCAAAGGACTACCCAGCTTATTAACCAGCAGCGGAAGGCTGCTAACACATGAATATTATGCCAATAGGGTGAATAATTATGTTGCTAATAAAATTACAGCATCGTCAAGCACCTCAGAAGAAACAGAGCCTCCCTCTGGACAAAATCTTTATGATAAATTAGAAAATATGATCTACATTGAACATGAGATAAATCACATTTTTGAGGTCCAGCCCAACTTTTATAGATATACTAAAGCTGATGAAACACGGATAAAAATACAAAGACATCAGTTGCCTACAAAAGACTGGTGGCAGAGAATGCTGGAAATTTTACCAAGGTGATTTTGTTTCTATTTTCCTCTTTTTTGGTCAGCTACAGGTCAGCATATTCAAAGGCAAGAGCCACCTATAAAAAAAGGAAAAACAGCAGAAAGAAGAAGCCAAATTGTGATTGCAGCTCATTAATAAAAAAAACAAGCACTTATGACACAACAAAGACAGCAAGACAGCAAACGCAGGAAACGCAGAATAAGGACGCAGCCATTAGCTGACTCAGTCCAGAAAGTCAAATATCTCTGACAAATTAGACAGCTAGCACACCAACATTTACTATGGAATTTATTTCTCTTATTTACTTCTTCTGAAGAGCTGGTGAAGGAAGTTATTGCATGAAGACTTATCTACAAGATATTTTGTATCTCATTTTTGTATAAATACCTCCCCATAGAATGTATTTGGGGTTGGTGATTTTCTCTCTGGACTGCGTTGTAAATTCTCAGACTCTCTAATACAAAGGCTGTTTGAAGTTCACTATTGCTGCACCATCTGAATGTGGATTTGATGTTCTGGGAACTGCTATAGAATTCCTGTTTCTTTCTACGGATCAATAAGTTTCTCTAACCTGCGTTTATGTTTTCTGTGTTTGTAAATTTCATACATGTTTCATGATCTTAGTAACAGAGAAAAATAATAGCCCATAATTTGTTTAAATACACTCTGTGTTCAATCTCTGCTATTAATTATGTTTTCTTCAGAATTTATCATAAACAGGAATTCTTAGATGCTCCTGTTTTCACTAATTCTTTCATTTTGAATACTATTTAGGAATTCTTAACTGCTCCTTGATAATATTCATGCACCTTCCCTCTGCCAGCATAGTGAAGGATTCTTGACTGCCCTTCACCCACTGGCTTACATTCCATTAGCTTCCAGATCTCAGAATTGTTCCAAGACTGGTTATCTTGCTCTGTAGCATTGCCCTTTACCAAAGAAACACTTTCAGCAGTACATCATCATTGACCCCATTGCCCAATGGTATAAACTATTTTTGATTTGCATCCCAGCTTTATTTAAGATCACCATCCAACAAACTAAAAATCAAACTTTGTGCATCATAACTAGCCTAAAATACTCCAAAACAAAGCTAAATTACAAAGAGAGAGCCCTCTCTGGTTGCAGGTAGGCTAGAACCTGCAGCTAAAAGACTGGTTATTGGTTACCTCGGTCGTATTCCCTTCTAGAGGTAGGGAACAACCTGAGTAATAACATCATTGGCGACTCCACTGGGGACCTGAATGACTATTTGTAACTACTGCCTATTTCTTAAAGCTACAGATGGAGCCTGAAGTTAACCAGGTAGCCTTTGAAACTGTCTTTGCTATGCATTTACAAGAGTAAATAAAAGCTGCTTCAGTCAATATCTAGTATAGTTTTAGGTTTTAAACAGTTGTTCCAAAGATTTGATCAGTTTCCCTATTTTAACATATTCAAAGGAAAGCCCAAAGCCTCCTATATTTCAAAGAATTTCCTGTAGAATATTGTCAAAGACTGTGATCTTTAAAACATTCCCAGAAAATACCAAAAAACAAATTTAGAAGCTAGCTCCAAAGAAGAAAACTCGCTATACCAGGTCAAATCCTGATCCAGATCCTCCAGGTGTTTTTGAAAATCCTAACTTAATTTCTAAGACCCTTAGAAAACAAGAAAAACTAGAAAAATCTGCTGATTTGGACCTTGATATACTTCAACAAAACCCTACAAAATCTGAGCTTACACCTGGGAGAGCAGCAGTCCTTTCTACAGCCTCTCCTAGTTCCTCATCCACACCTCAAAGTATCCTCTCCACTCCCCCATCCACTGCACATATTTCCACTCTTGTCCCTGTTGTTCCAGCTGTCTTATTTCTTCATGTTGTCCCATTTATCCCTATAAATATGGCAAACTGTTATGCTCCTCTTCAGTTGCCTGGAAATCCAGGGGCTATGCCTCAGGATTATCAGAGAAAAATCACATATTTTGACGGTACTGGCTCCTATACAACCCAGGAACACACTAAGAAAATGCAAGACTATTTTGAGAACTATGAAATTGATGATGATGATGGGAGAATGAAGATCTTTGTCCAAAGTCTAACTGGTAATGTAAGGATTTGGTTTAGAGCACTTGCTGCAAATTCTATAGCTGATTCAGAAGCTATGTATCAATCCTTTTTAAATAGATGGGAAAAGAAGAAAGACCCTTTACACATTTTAACAGAATATGACAATTTGAAAAGAGGCCCACAAGAAACTGTCCAAGAATATTGTGCTAGGTTCAACAATGTCTATAATGCTATTCCTGAGAACCTTAGACCTCCACCTGATTTAGCCTTAATTAAATTCCCTGATGGATTTGATTCTGACATGGCATATCAACTAAGGGAAAGAGCCCCTCCAAGCTTAGCAGACATGAAAAATATAGCTGTTAGTGTGGAGGCAAACTTGATTTCTAAACGAAATCGGGAAAGAGATAAAAGAAAGACAAATTTCAAAGAAGAGCTTTCAGCAGTTGAACAAAAACTTGATGCAATCATCAAAGGTATGGACAGACTTGGAGATAGAGTGGAAACTATTGAAAGGAAATCATCGTGGGAAGGTCAACTCGGTAACCCTGCAAGAAACCCAAACTTTAGAAAAAACCAAAATCCAAATGTTGGGAGGGTTGGCCCTGACCAAAACATCAGACCTCCATTTCAAGAGAACTATGCCAAAGCCTCAACATCTAATGAACCAACAGAGGACACCCAAATCAATCTAATGGGATTGAACAATGAGCAACAAATATTCCTAACGTAAGATGACCAAGAAGCTCATAATTTCAATCAATTTCAAACTAAGTCCGGAGAGTCATTTGATTTTAGAGAAGGGTATGATGAAGCAGTCTATGAGGTCCATAAACAATACAAATTAAGAAGCGGAACCATATATGTGCCTGAACCTACCAAGCTGAAGGATACCAAGCAGCCAAAGAAAACAAAAGATGAAGTTGTCCTGACAGAACTCCCTGCTAGAATAGATCCCAACCCAAAGGAAGCGACTGTTGAAGACATATCAAACTTACAACCCTCAAAAAATCAACCATCCACATCCCATTCTCCAAAAGAAAATTTGAATCACCCTCCTGAAAATAGTTTCAAAATAGATTTACCTCAAAACAACATTTACAATGAAGAGAAGGTTACTGAAAATTCAACTGAAAAGGAAAAATTTGTTGTCCACAATACAAAAATTCAGATAGAAAAACCTTTTAACTTAGAAATAGAAATAGGCAAGCTGAAAATAGCTATTCCTCTCTCTGAATTGGCTAAACATGAAATTTACAGACAGCAAATCAATAGGTCACTCCAAATATCAGAGAATAGGGATGCAGTCAATGTTCTAGATGATCAACCAGAATTGATTTTTGGTTCGAAGGTCAATGGTAAAATAGTAGATGGAGGAGTTCCTCCATTCTATGTGAGTTTAAACATTCATCACAAGGTGCTGCATAATGCAATGTTTGACTGAGGAGCTTCCCATAACCTAATGCCTAAGTCGGTGATGGAAAGACTGGACCTAGATATTACAAGGCCATACAAAGATTTGTTCTCATTTGATTCCAGCCAGGTTAGGTGTCTAGGCCTAATTAAAGATATTTGTGTATCTTTGGTCCAATACCCAGCCAAGACAATCTTGATGGATGTGGTGGTAGCTGATATTCCACCTAAATATGGTATGCTCTTGTCTAGATCTTGGGGTGCAAAACTCCAAGGGTCTTTGCAACTAGACATGTCCTATGCCACTATTTCAGTCTTTGGCCAACCAAAGAGATTGTACCGGGAAACATTAATGAAATATGTGGTGAGCAGTCAAGAGAAACCCCAAAACTTACCCATTTATTCAATGCATTCCGACATGGATTCATTCATTTTATATAATGTTGAGATGTGTCCCAAAACTGATGTCAAATTCCTAAAAATAGCACAAACAGAAAGCATAAATGAACAATCTAGTGCCCAAGATCAAAAAAATCTTGATGGGATTGATGCAAGAAAGGAAGATGACATATCATATGAGTTACAAGAGCCAAATCTGCCCACTGAACAAGCTTCCAAAACCCTTAAGGCTAGTCATAACCAAGAAACCTTATGGTACTTAGAGTTTGATGGCTCAGTGAACAAATTAGGAGCAGGGGCAGGGGTTTGGATACACAACATGCAAAATGACCATGCTGAAGGTCATGCATATAGACTAAATTTCAGGTGTACAAACAATATGGCCGAGTATGAATCCCTTTTGTTAGGCCTCAAAATCATCAAAGGTCTAGGGGCAACCAAGGTTTCAATTTTAGGGGACTCAGATTTGATTATCCAACAAATGAAGGGAAATTTTGTTACAAATGATCTTAGGTTGAGAGCTTATAGAGGGACAGCCATTGAAATACTAAATACCTTCTCAGAATCTCAACTCACCAAAATTCCTAGAAAGCACAATTTACATGCACATAGCTTGGCAACCTTTGCCAGCACTTGCAAGCTACCATTTGAGCCCAACCACCACTTCACTACTGAAACCAAACACAGACCTACTGTCCTAGATAATGTCAAAAATTGGCAGGTCTTTGAAAATGATACACAAATAAATAATTTACTGACTTTGAAAGAGGAATTCTCAAATATAAACATTGACACTAGCACCATGGATGATTAACATCAAATAGAAAAAGGGCAACAAAGTATATCAACTGAAACAGAAAATTTAATTCTGCACCCAACAACCTTTGACTGTAAAAATTTACAAGAGCTGAAGAAATTAGACCTTGATGAAATGGCCGAGGGAGGATTTGAAGTAATTGAACTAAAGGATAATTTTCTGCCCATAGGCTTAACTTTTTTAGAGGATATATTTGATTCAAATGATATCCCAAGAAAGCCAAAAATGCAACCATTGAATGCAGAAATTGAGGACTGCAACATTGGAACCACAGAAAACCCCAAAATGGTAAAATTGTCCAAAACATTGCCTCCTGATCAAAAGCTGAAATACATTGAGTTGTTTAAGGAGTTCCAAGATTTCTTTGCCTGGAGTTATGAGGACCTCAAGTCCTATGATACTTCGGTCATTCAACATACTATACCCTTGAAAGAGAATCAAAAACCTTTTAAACAAAAGCTTAGAAGGGTGAATCTTGTTCTCCTTCCCCTGATTGAAAAGGATGTTAAATGAATGTATGAAGCTGGAATAACTGCACCAATCAAGTTCTCATAGTGGATTTCAAATCTAGTGCCTACTAGAAAGAAAACAGGGGAGATAAGGCTGTGTGTTGACTGAAGAAACTTGAACAAAGTCTCTGTCAAAGACCACTACCCCTTACCAAAAATGGATCATATCCTACAAAGGGTAGTAGGGTCTTCTAGGATCTCATTGCTAGATGGATTCTCAGGATTCAATCAGATTTTAGTCCACCCTGATGATCAAGACAAAACTGCCTTTACAACGCCTTGGGGAACCTTCAAATATGTCAAAATGCCTTTTGGACTCAAAAATGCAGGGGCCACATTTCAAAGAGCTATGGACATAGCCTTTTCCAAAGAGATCCATGATTTTTTAGTCATATACCTTGATGATCTCACTGCTTTTTCAAAATCAAACCAAGATCATTTAGAACATTTGAGGCAAGTATTCCTGATTTGCAGAAAATATGGCATATCATTTAACCCAAAGAAATCACTGTTTGGCCTAGAAGAAGGCAAACTCCTAGGTCATATAATTTCCAAAAATGGCATTAGAATTGACCCAGACAGAATACAAGTTATCCTCCAAGTCCCTCATCTAAGAAACATCAAAGAACTGCAAGCTTTCTTAGGGTAGATCAATTTCCTAAGAAGATTCATTCCCAATTTGGCCGAGCTAATAAGACTGTTGAATAATATGCTGAAGAAATATTCAAAATTCAAATGGACAATGGAAGCTAAACAAGCCTTTGAGGACATCGAAACCGCCCTAACAAAAACACCAGTCCTCACAAGCCCCAAGTTTGATAGAGATTTCATGATCTTTTCTTTTGCATCTGAGCATACTATTGTTGCTGTCATTTTGCAAAAATATGACCAAGGGTGTGAGAAGCCCATTGATTTTTTCAGCAAAGCACTTAGAGATGCTCCACTAAAATATCAGATTATAGAAAAGTAAGTTTATGCCCTTGTAAAAGCCATCAAGGATTTTAGAGTTTATATCTTGTATTCTCATGTGATAGCTTATGTTCCAAATGTTGTGGTTAAATACATCCTAACTCAAGAAGGAATTGAAGGTAAAAGGGGCAAATGGATAGCTGTTGGACACCTAATCCTAAATGGGTTAGTGTGGAAGCCGAATGGACAAAAGGAGTCCAAGAGACCTTGGGATGTGGAACCCAACGGTTAGATATTGTACTATAAATGTATATCAGTTGTTAATAAAAAATGTACTGCATGTTTTATCTTTCATATCTCTCTTGTTGTCCATGTGTGTTTAACATGGTATCAGAGCAGGCGATATCCTGTCCTGCTCATATTTGAGCCATTAGTTTTATGGCCTTTATTTGCAGGCCATTTCTGCCATCAGTTATGAATTTTATGAATATTTTCTCAGCTAAATTCTAGCTGCAAACTCTATCATTTCTCCAGTACCATTTTTGGCTTCCCTCTGCTTTGTAACTCCCCATTCTACCTATATTCTGCCTTGCATACAAAACACTACTCTCTGTCTATTATTCACCTGCATATAAAAGCGCTGCTCCTCTGCTCTGCTTTGACATATAATACATTTTTGGTACACTGTGGTATCTGCTTTGACATATATACACTACTGGTACGCTGCTGGTACACATATAATACGCTGCCCATACCGATTTAGTTTCCCATATAATACGTTGCTCATTTCCAATATAATACGCTGCTGTTGCCTGAAGCCTGCTCCATGCAAATGGTGTCAGTATACGTTTTATTCTCTGAATAGTCCGCCCTCCAACCATTATGCTCAGTGAATATCATTGGTCTGACTTGCCTAATGGTGGTTACTTGCAGTGGATAGCCAGCCATGGATGATGGCCTTTTGAGTTTGATTTTGAAGAATTGATTGTTGAAGGTTCTGATAGTGTCGTTGCTGGTTGTGCGTTGGAAGCATTGATTAATGTTTTCGCATTAAAGAACCTACTTGTTTTATAGTAAGTAGGATGTTGACAAACGTCGCTGATGATCCAGACACGAAGGAGCAGGGAGATCACTTCTTGAAGTATGGAGGAGACTCAAAATTTTGTGGTGAAGATCGAAGAGGGAAAGAAAGCGCAAATCGGCGAGCCTTTAGTCGGCCCTGTTTACTGAAGCATTTTCTAAGTTCTTTTTCATTTCTTTTTACGATGCGTATATCTGATCTTCAAAGATTTTAAAGATTTGCAGAGATTTTTTGAAATTTTGCTATGGTAGTTTTAGCATTGGAAAATATTTCTTAAGACGTTCAGTAGTTCGATACAAGATATTTTGAGAGCTTGGTTATATATGCGGAAAATTTGATGATGCGTAGCAGAAGTGGAATTGATCGTGGCTCAGAGGGCATACGAACCAGAGAGGTTTGACGCCATCACAAATTGGTGTGATTCTCCGTGACTCCCAAGGAATTGCACAGGTGAAGAGTGTCACTGGCAATGAAGTCTTGCGAATACTGAAGGCTCACGGCCTTGCACCATAAATACTTGAGTCTACATAGTCAAAGAAAAGGTATTTGCGTTAAACATGGTGGCCTCCACACTGCATTAAACATGGTGGTGCCACAATGTTTCATATATAACACTGTTTTGTTATTTATATAACGCCATTGTTTTCTTTGGTATATATATAACGCTGGTATATAAAGGATTTCTCCAAAACGCAGTGTTTCATATAACGCTGGTAATGATCCATGATTGTATTTCCTCTTCGGAGCCCGCTTGAAACATTGGAGCGTTCGAAACATTAGAGCATTCGAAAGCCGATATTTAAGTTTGACTTGTTGTATAGAGTTGGGAAGCAAGAATTGGTTGATCTTTCGTATGCCTAGTAGAAATGAAGCGCTGGTTTTTGGCATTCGAACTGATTATTCTGTGACTAGAATTATGAAATCTTGTAACAATAGGATGATACCAGCATCTGAAAAGAATGGAGAAACAGTCCCTTAACGCATTGAACTATAGCCGCGGAGCAGGTGTATCTTTCTAATTGGGACGAATTGTAAGGGTTCCAATGATGCATGATTGTATTCTTCATGATCCCCTTGCCATGCAAATCATGTCTTAATTTGTCTTTTTCGAAGGTTTTATTGTGCTAAAGGAGTGAGTTGCAAGGGCGTTTGGGCAGGTTTATAGTAGGATAGACTGCACGAACAAACCAAGTGACAAAATTTGGTGATTGGAGCAATGTGTCGAGTTTAGTGAATGGTCCAACCAGTTGAATTATGGTGACAGTTGTAGTCACCTATCATATGTAAATTTCATTACTGCATTGAGTTTGTTGCATAAAGAAAGGAGCACATAATATCAAAGTTGCCAATGCATCCTTGGTCCATACCAGGCAGATAGTTTGACGTAGATTAAGGATGGAAGGAGAACTATGAGAAATATTGACCATTCACAAGTCATCCAAGGAAATTAAGGCCTGTGCGCCACTCCAGGGCAGATTGAAGGGAATGAAGGGTGATTTTTTGTCTGCAATATAGAGTCGATATATTGCTGAAGGAGCATGTAATTGTCTGGACATGGTTCTCTGAGAACAAAGGACAAACCACATTACCCTTATCATGGGAAGAATCACCTTAGTTCTGAGTCAATTTTCTGGCTGAAGGGATGAGAAGACTGCTCCAGGTTATATACATTAACTGTCCAGTTATATACGCTATTGAACACTATCCATATACATCATATTGTCTCATTCTTTGTGTGTCTGTTGTGGGACCTAGGGGTTCTCTGAAACTATATATTTATGCATTGATTCCTTGTTACTTCGACTGTTGCATAAGAGTTTGGTGGGATGTATAAAGGCAATGATTGTTTTGACAAATGAAAGTAGTCTTTTGTGGAGGAAAGTTTAGTCGGTTGTATTGTCAGAACATAGTGTTGCTCATGAGTAAACTCTTATTTTTATGTAATGGATTGTAATTGGTGCTTGCTGGTTGCACATTGATCATTTGCTGCACATTTATAAAGGATATTACTATGTACTATGAGTGAGTATTACTCTTCTACATTGAGTAGTAGTTGCGATCAGTTTTTAAGGTGTAATTCTGACATTAAAAAAAAAATGGCCAGAATCAATGAGATATTAGATTTCCTCAAAACTCTGATATTGTCTACTACTCATGATACATTAAAAGTGAGCAAATTTTCTCTCATAGATATTCAGGTCTGTTTACAAAATGCATAGGAAAAGATTGATTTTTTGTAGCTTGTGTTAGGGTCCCACCCTAACCCCCTTATTTATGTCATGGGATCACGTCATAGTCAAGAGTCAATAAAGCCCATATTAATATTTGTAAGTGGTTAACCCGCAATTAATGACGGGACCACAGTTAGTTGCAAATGGGCGGTAGTATTAGATAGATGGTATTAATAAAACCCACGGTATTGGCCCGTGGTATTGCATGTATGAGTCATATATAAAGGATAGAGACTCCCTGCGAGGAGTATCGTGTCTTGTTTTTGTAATCGAGCTCTGCTCTATTGGAGGTTGCCCCCTCGAAGAGGCCTATGAACATTTCTCTCTGCATAATAAAATCATTGCTATTCGGTGTTCTGGGTATCTTTTCTTCGCATATTCTGTGTTTGGGTATTACTTTGCAGGTTAAGAGCATGAAAAGTGGTATCAGAGCACTTTCCAGGGCTCGGTGGGATCTCCAATTTTTAGCAAAAATTTTTTTGGCTAGAGACGTGTTCCGGCGTTTTTAAACCACGGGATCTGTCGTTAAGCGCATAAACCTACGGATTTGGGGAGGCATGCATGCAGGAAATACAAGAGGTGGTCACGTCTGTTGGACTCCCTTGTAACCCCTGTGGGTACCCCTTCGAGTAGTAGCGCATTAGACAGAACCGCGCACGGACTGTCTTCCACGTACCCTCTGGGTATATAGGAAGCCCCCTAGCTCCCTTGAAACCTCGCCATAGATAAACCTTCGGCCGTCTTGTGGCTACAGTACACCGAGAACAGCACTCGGAGAGATTACTCGCCCGTACGATAGGGTAGTCGGGTTGTATGGCTAAGGGTACGATCGATCCTCCTTACTTAGAGCCCTGAAACATTGGGCCAAGTACTACTGTCAGACCCTTATGTATATTACGATCTGTAGCACCTGACACTCCTCAAGACCATAGTTCCCTTTCTATCGGGGGATCACACATCATCTATTCCAGATCAGCAAGTGCAGCAGCAGCAGACATCAGTCCCGCAGCTCCATCAAATCAGCAGCAGCAGTTGTTCCACCATTCAGATCTATCAGATCCACCAGATCGAAGTAGTTGTGAAGGGTTCCTGTACCTGGACATAATTTTCGCAGGACTTTTGGCAGCATTGACATTATGAGGATTTGGCGACCGCAGTATTGATCAAGAAGGAGTAAAACTCCGTTTGGAGTTTTCCAAAAAAAAAAAAAAAAGTCTGAAATCTTCCGAAGCGCTTATTTGTAATCTAGCCCATCAGCATTAGGACGACGAGCTGAGCACGGTGGTACCATTCAATTTATTAGAGAAAAAAAAAATGGCGGTCCCAATTTTTCATCAAGTTGGTGTATGGTAGAAACTAGAGCTCAAGCAATGGCCAATGAAAGGCTAGACAAACTGGAAACAGATATGAACGAGCTCAAAACTATGATTAGCGGACTAACTAGCCAGGTACGGCAAGCACTCGATAAGGGCAAGGAGCCAGCTCTTGAGGAACCGTATAATGACCATGAACACCATAAGGGTGAGTCTAGCCACTCTCCTCACGTCTGGCACACCCATTCACCACCCAATCAGCGACCTACCAAGTTGGATATGCAGAAATTTGATGGTTCTCACCCATCCGCATGGCTAGCAAAATGGACCAGTATTTCAAACTAAATCGTCTCCAAGATGACTGGACTAAGCTTGGGGTGGGGACCATGTACTTGGACAATGAACGATGGCAATGGGCGGAATGGCATCAATGTCGTAATGGACCTTTTCCGAGTTGGGCCCAATTTTCCAAAGCTCTTCGAGATCGCTTTGAACAGGGAGACTCCTTTTTGGGCCGTCTCACTAAGCTCCGACAGACGGGTACAGTGGATGAATATATCACTGCTTTTGAAGCCTTAGCCTTCCGCACTCAGCATCTCTCATATGAGTTCTACACGGAATGTTTTATCAGTGGTCTTCAAGAAGTCATCAAAGCTCAAGTTCTACTCCACCACCCTCCCACATGGACGGAGGCTTGCCAGGTAGCCCGTAAGGTGGAACGTGCCATAACAGCCCAATACAGCCGCCCCAATTTCCCCACTAAAGGTCGTCCCCCACAAGCTCACAACATGACTCAGACACTTAAGGTCCAAAAGGTGTCACCTCAGGAAATGGCCGAAAGAAGGAAGCAAGGACTATGTTACTACTGTGATGAAAAATATTCCCCTGGTCATAAATGCAAGGAGCCCAAGTTTTTTCAAATAGATGCCACTGACTACAGCTCCACCGAGGAAGATCCACCTCTTGAGGAACCGGAGGCGATCGAAGAAGACAACCAAAAGGAGATTGTATCTGACAAACCAGTTATTTCGCTCAATGCATTGGCAGGAATCTCTTCCCCTCAAACTCTCAAAATCAGGGGTTTTCTTAAACATCGCCCAGTAGTAGTCTTGATTGATAGTGGAAGTACCCATAATTTCATCCATCAAAAAATCGCCGAAGCAGCGCATTGTTTTGTACGGGCAGTTTCTAACTTCCAAGTCCAAATTGCAGATGGGGGCACAATGAAATGTGAAGGCCGCTGTGAAAATGTCAAACTTCAAATGGGGGATTATCAGTTGAAAACCCACATGTTTGCCTACACATGGGGGGATGCGACATTGTCCTAGGTGCTGAATGGTTCCGCACCCTTGGGCCAATCACAATGGATTTCCAGGAGTTATATATGAGTTTTAAGCAGAACAACTCCACACATACCCTCGGTGGCCTCCAGGTGGGAGCCCCCTCTATCATCAGCTCGCATTGGATGGAAAAATTGTTAAAAAAGGGCCATCATGGAGTGGTAGCTCAATTTAATGCCATCCAGGTAGTCGAAACCAGGCCTCTGCCAATTCATCCTGAGATGCAGCAGATTTTAAATAACCATCGAACGGTCTTTGACAAGCCTCATGAGCTTCCACCCTCGCGAGGGGAACATGATCATAACATCACCTTGGTTCCAGGGGCCCAGCCCCCAAATGTGCGGCCATACAGATATCCGTTCACTCAAAAGAATGAAATAGAAAAAATCATCAAGGAATTGTTGGAAGCAGGTGTCATTCGTCCCAGCATTAGTCCTTATTCATCCCCAGTGGTCATGGTCCTCAAGAAAGATGGGGAGTGGCGGATGTGTCTCGACCTCAGCGCCCTCAACAAGTTGACAGTCAAAGATAAATTTCCCATTCCGGTGGTTGACGATTTGCTGGACGAACTCAATGGGGCTCAATTCTTCACTAAGTTGGATCTTCGCTCCGGCTACCACCAAATTCGCATGAAGGAAGTCGACATTCCCAAGACGGCTTTCAGAACTCATGAAGGCCATTATGAGTTCCTGGTCATGCCATTTGGTCTCCATAATGCCCCTTCTACTTTTCAGAGTCTTATGATTCACATCCTCAAACCATATCTCAGAAAATTTGTCCTTGTCTTCTTCGATGACATTCTGATCTATAGTGGCACTTGGGCGGCACATCTTCAGCATGTAGATCTACTCTTGCAACTGCTCCGCAAGCATAAATTATTTGTCAATATGTCTAAGTGTTCGTTTGGCATGGAAGAAGTTGAGTATTTGGGCCACATTGTGGGGCGTGAAGGAGTCAAGGTGGACCCCAAAAAGATCCAGGCAATGCAAGAATGGCCTCAACCTAAGACTTTGAAGAGCTTGAGAGGATTTTTGGGTCTCACACGCTATTATCATAAATTTGTCAGCAACTATGGCCGCATAGCGAAGCCCCTCACTCAACTCCTAAAGAAAAATTCCTTCTTCTGGACCAAGGCAACACAACAGGCATTTACCGCTCTCAAAAACGCCATGTGTACCACTCCAGTCTTAGCACTACCTGACTTCACCAAATCCTTTTTCATTGAATGTGATGCTTCGGGTACAGGTATTGGGGCGGTCTTAATGCAGGAAGGGCAACCATTGGCCTTCACAAGCCAACAACTCAGTGGGAGGAATCTGGGCCAATCTACCTACGAGAAGGAGATGATGGCCATCTTACATGCAGTCGAGACCTGGCGACCTTACTTATTGGGGCGACGTTTGCAAATCCGCATAGATCATCACAGTCTTAAATATTTTTTGGAGCAACGCCTATCCTCCCCACAACAAAATAAATGGTTAGCCAAAATGCTGAGATATGATTATGAGATCATTTACAAGAAAGAGAAAGACAACAGTGTAGCAGATGCATTATCGCACCAATTTGAGGAGGAAAGTACTCTGCTCGCAATTTCCCTTCCCATTCCAGACTGGATTGAAGAGGCTCGCAGGGAATGGTTTTCACACCCAGGGCTCTCCTAACTCATTTCTCAATTGCAGGCAGACCCTAATTCCAGCAAGGGCTACTCGTGGCAGAATGATATTCTTCGCTACAAGGATAGAGTCGTAATATCACCAACATCTACCCTCAAAAGTCGCCTTTTGGCAGAATTGCACTCATCTCCCATTGCAGGACATTCGGGCTTTCAGAAGACGTATGCTTGCACCAGAAGATCATTCTTTTGGACAGGCATGAAAAAGGACGTCCTTACTTTCGTAGCCGAATGTAATGTCTGTCAACGCCACAAAGGGGAAACCGTCAACACACCAGGCACCTTACAACCATTGCCCATTCCGGCCTCAATTTGGACGGAGGTTTCTATGGATTTCATTACAGGTCTTCCAAAGTCAGGGAACAAGTCAGTCATCATGGTGGTTGTGGACCGACTATCGAAGTATGCTCATTTCTGCGCCCTACCCCACCCGTTTACACCAACCTTGGTTGCTCAAACTTTCATGGATAAGATCTTCAAATTACATGGCATGCCCACTTCTATAGTGTCCGACCGCGACCCGATCTTCACCAGCAATTTTTGGCAGGAACTCTTCAGAATACAAGGCACTCAACTCAAACTCAGTACTTCATATCATTCGCAAACAGATGGTCAAACCGAAGCCGTCAACAAATGTCTAGAAACCTACCTTAGGTGTTTCACTTTAGAAAAGAAACACCTTTGGGCACAATGGTTACCTCTGGCTGAATGGTGGTATAACACCAACTATCATGCCACCACCAAAATGACTCCCTATGAAGCAGTCTATGGTCAACTTCCTCCTTCCCCTACTTCTTATCTCAAGGGATGCTCCAAAGTACAAGCAGTGGATGAAATCCTACAACACCGTGCAACCATGCTCGCCCATCTTCGCGAGAATCTTCATCAAGCTCAAAACCGCATGAAGCAACAGGCCGACCAACATCGCTCAGAGCGCCAATTTCAAGAAGGGGATCAGGTCTTTTTGAGGCTGCAACCATATAAGCAAACATCACTCAAAGATAAGGGTTGTCAAAAGCTCTCTCCAAAATTCTACGGACCATACCAAGTACTTCAGCGCATTGGAGAAGTGGCTTACAAGTTGGCTTTGCCACCTACGGCAAAAATCCATCCAGTTTTCCATGTATCGTGCCTCAAGAAAGTGATTGGGAACAATTGCCGAGTTCAAACCAGTCTACCTGAATTAGACGAAGAAGGGCCAATCTGGCTTCAACCCGAACAAGTTCTAGACACACGAGACAAGCACCTGCGCGGCCGCATGATTAAGGAAGTCTTTGTCAAATGGAAAGACACCTCTCCGGAAGATGCAACTTGGGAACCAGCCACTATTTTTCAGCAGTTTCCGCAGATGCAGCCTTGAGGACAAGGCTAGTCTCAAGGGGGAGGGAATGTTAGGGTCCCACCCTAACCCCCTTATTTATGTCATGGGATCACGTCATAGTCAAGAGTCAATAAAGCCCATATTAATATTTGTAAGTGGTTAACCCGCAATTAATGACGAGACCACAGTTAGTTGCAAATGGGCGGTAGTATTAGATAGATGGTATTAATAAAACCCACGGTATTGGCCCGTGGTATTGCATGTATGAGTCATATATAAAGGATAGAGACTCCCTGCGAGGAGTATCGTGTCTTGTTTTTGTAATCGAGCTCTGCTCTATTGGAGGTTGCCCCCTCGAAGAGGCCTGTGAACATTTCTCTCTGAATAATAAAATCATTGCTATTTTGTGTTCTGGGTATCTTTTCTTCGCATACTCTGTGTTTGGGTATTACTTTTCAGGTTAAGAGCATAACAGCTTGAATCACAGCTACAACAAGAAGAATTAAAACAGAGGAGTCATTCTGAACTTGTTTTTGTTCAGAACATTGAGACCTCCATCCATCAACAACAAGTCAATAATGTTACAATTCATTTAGATAAAGCAGTAAGGTTACATGCAGATGTAGAGGTTCAACTTGCACTTCCCAAGCCCATCATCAGACCTTGGGAACAGCTTGTACACAACAAGCACACAGCTGGTCTTGAATATGACAAGGACTTGTCCTTTCATATTCTAGACTACTCCAAGCCCATTCAGTTTCAGAGTGCTGGATTTATTCATGACAGTTCACCTGCTCCTCATGACAGTTCACCTCCAGCTGTTCCAGATTCTACCCCTCTTCCAAAGCAACAACAACAACAACAGATCGTGAAATGCCAACACTGTGACCGAGTTGGCCATTTGAAAGATCACTGTTTTGATCTTCATCCATGTAAGCACTATCATAAAACCAGTCATTCTTCACATAGATGCTTTAGAAACAAACATCCTACAAGAACAAAGATTCATCTTGGATGGATCGCTTCTTGGCAATGGGCATCAACAGCCAAGAAGATATTCCAAACACATGTCAGAACTTGTTCCAGAATATTGAACAGTCTTGCAGTTGAGTTTCCTCCATCATCTCACCTTGTATTTGACAGGGGGGGAAATGATGGTCATCTACAAGCTTCAAAGTCACATCAAGCGAGCCTGAGCCACAACCTGCCACACCAGTTTTAGAGTTGTGGCCAGAGATAAAGATGCCTGAACATGCCTTCAGTTGGCAATCTGGGACACTTCCTCTAGCAGAAGACTTCAGCTTCTTGCCAGTTTCGGAAAAATTCCAAGAACAAAATTGAGAACACTTCCCCTAGCAGAAGACACCAGCTTCTTGCCAGCTTTGGAAGAGTTCCAGGAATTGCATTAAGCATTCCAGAGTTTTTGGTCATCCTTAAACCATCACAGGTTGAGACTTCCCTTTTCAGGTTGAAGTTTTACCTTTTATGCGGGGTGAGACCTCCCTTTCATGGTTGAAGGTTTCCCTCTTTAAAACAATAGGATCACTTCCTCTAGTAGAAGACTTCAGCTTCTTGCCAGTTTTGGAAGAGTTCCAGGAACTGCACTAAGCGTTCCAGTGTTGGTGGTTATCCTTAAACCACCACCCTTTATACCAACATTTCATCGAGCACATTCAGCCTAGTGCTGCAATGCATTTTTTGCACATTTTGTATTACAGCTCTCTTATTGGACTCATACATAACCCTTCGAATTAGGGGGGGAATGTTGGACACCTAATCCTAAATGGGTTAGTGTGGAAGCCGAATGGACAAAAGGAGTCCAAGAGACCTTGGGATGTGGAACCCAACGGTCAGATATTGTACTATAAATGTATATCAGTTGTTAATAAAAATGTACTGCATGTTTTATCTTTCATATCTCTCTTGTTGTCCATGTGTGTTTAACAATAGCCAACATTCTAGAGTATGACATTGAAATCAAGCCTACAAAACTCATAAAAGGACAAGGGTTAGCCAAGATGATGACTGAAACCAATTTTCAAGCCCTTGACATTAATGAACTGGATAACGAACAGGAGATGGCGACTCCACAGATCAATCAAGCCTTTTTACAATCACCTTGGTATGCTGACATATGTTTTGTATTGTTAAACATGCAAGCTCCTCCAGGGTTATCCAGGGCTAAAAAGAGATTCTTGAAAATGAAGGCATCAAAGTTTTGTATCATAGACAATGTGTTGTTTTGGAAAAACCATGAAGGTATTTTGCTTAATTGCCTAATACTGGATGAAACTGACAATGTACTCAAGGAATTTCATGCAGGGGACTATGGAGGACACTTACGTTGGAAATCAACAGTTGATAAAGTCCTAATGGCTGGATTTTATTGGCCTACACTCTTTGCTGATGCTAAGAAATATGTAACTTCTTGCCACAAATGCCAAATTTTTGAAGGCAAGAAAAAGCTTTTGCCTTTGCCCCTCAAACCTATTTCAACTGAAAGGCCATTTCAACAATGGGGTTTAGACTTCATTGGAGAAATCCACCCTTCATCCTCTGGCCAGCACAAGTGGATTTTGACTGCCACAGACTATTTTACCAAGTGGATAGAAGCTGCCCCTTGCAGGCAAGCCAATGACTCAATCATCATGCAATTCTTAGAAACCAACATCTTCTCTAGATTTGGCTGTCCATAAAAGATCATTACAGACAATGCAGCAACCTTCAAGTCCAAAAGAATGATCAATTTTTGCCACAAGTACCACATTACCTTGGGCCACTCCATAGCGTATTACCCTCAAGGTAATGGTCTGGCTGAGTCATCCAACAAAAGCTTAATCAACATTATCAAAAAGGTCTTGGAAGACAGTAAAAAGAATTGGCATAAGAAGCTTGTAAATGCACTATGGGCAGATAGATTGACCACCAAAAGATCTATTGGAACAAGCCCATATGAATTGGTTTATGGCATGGAGAAAAGATTCCCTTCATCTTTGGGAATCCCAATGATAAAGTTGCTACAAGAAATACAAGCAGAACCTAATGATATTCAAATAAGGATCAATAAAACTATTCTCTTGCAGCAGACTAGAGAGGAAGTATATCAGAGAAGTCAAGTTCTACAAGAAAAACTGAAAAATATGTTTGATAAAAGAACCAAAGTAGAGGATTTCTTCATTGGGGATAAGGTGTTAAAGTGGGATTCTAGAAGAGAGGATAAAGGGAAACATGGCAAATTTGATTTTCTTTGGAAAGGACCATTTATTATTCAGATTGTATAAGGAAATAACACCTATTTTCTGAAAACCTTGGATGTTACAGAAGCTGAAGAAGGCCCAGTTAATGGGTGAATGCTCAAACATTATTTTGATCCCCTTGCTTAGAGACAGAGGGGTAGTTTTGTATGTAAATAGTTATTTTTCCAACAGTTTTTATTATAGCAATTAGATGAGGCATAAGATGCAGCAGATCTTGAGCAAAAAATCAGGGAATTATACCACCTTTGTGTATATCTTGAATTTACCGGAAAAGAACAAAAAGAAAGACTTGTGAACTATAAATATGATGACAAACACTCAGAGAAACAAGCAAAAAACGGAGCTATAATTTTGCACAGATTAGCTCATGAGAAGAGCACACATGCCACAAAAGTTTAGATTACTGGTCTCTAGTAGAAGGAACTTTCAGATTACATCAAGAGTTGAAAATAAGGCCATCTGACCTGCTGTTCTTGGCTTTTCACCAAGAAAAGCCATCCCCAAGTGGAGCCACTGTTAGGTTCCTATACCAATAGGTTTCATTTTTCATGATTGACTGTAGAAGAGCCAAATATGTTCTTCCTTGCATGCTGCAATGTCAAGTTATGGTATGTTCTATGCTTATAACAGTTTACTTCTTTTTCTTATTATATTCCACCGATTAGCAATCACATGTACATAAAGTAAAGTGCAGATAGAACATTAAACGATCAACAGAAAACAAGCCAAGACAAGAGACACAAGATGTGGCGGCTAGCCAGGGACAAACCCCACAATGTGTGGGGAAACCCTTTGATCAAATCTTCTTTTATCTTCAATAATTCAGCAGAGAGAAATAGTACAATAAATATAATTCATATCAGCAGTAGCAAACCCTAGATCAGCAGCATCAGCATTAGCAGCTTCATTATCAAACTAGGGCAGACCATATCTCACAAACCGACCATCGGATTGACTTCATTCTGCCACCAAGAGTTTCGGCTTCCAGAGGAGGTTCAAATGAAATTACAACATAGTTTAGATGAGGAGATCTTCTAGGCCACGCAAGTCAATCTTTACTTCTGTAGTTACAGCTTCAGTTTCAGCAGTTTCTAGCTTCAAACTAGGGCAGTCGATATCTTGCAAACCGTTCGTCGGATTGACGTCATTCCACCACCAAAAGTTGCGGCTTTTAGAGGAGGTTCAGATGAACCTACAGTGTAGTTCATATGAGGAGATCTTCTAGGCCACGTAGGTCAATCTTTAATTCTGCAGTTGCAGCTTCAGTTTCAGCAGTTTCCGGCTTCAAACTAGGGTAGTGGATATCTTGCAAACCATTCATCGGATTGACTTCATTCCACCACCAAAAGTTGTGGCTTTCAGAGGAGGTTCAGATGAACCTACAACAGAGTTCCAAAGAGGAGATCTTCTAGGCCATGCAAGTCAATCTTTACTTCTGCAGTTGCAGCTTCAAATTCAACAGCTTCCGGCTTCACATGTGTGAGAGAGAGACCCATTTCAGCGCAGTAGAGAAGAGACTCATTTCTGCATAGTAGAGAGAGAGAGAAAGATGTGATGAGATGAGTGAGTCAAAATGAGGAAAAGTACTCTTATATTTATACACAACGTTGGTGGGTGAATAGATGCGACTGTTGGGCTTCTGAGCCTACATGAGTTGTAGGTCGACTTGATAATAATTCCATAATCAAAATAAATTCATATCTCCATGAATACTTATCGGAATCGGATGATCTTTATATCAATCCTACACCTCTCGACGAGAGGAATCTAATAAAAATATTATCAGCCATGAATAAGATGACCCACATGAAGTTTTGCCCTGGGTGCCAATTTTAACTCTCCCTCTCAACCATGGATAACTTCATCTGCAATCTGTCTATCAGTCGTTACTATTCATCCATCAAATGCACTGCCCTGTACAGCCTAACCTTTGCCCTGCTCTGCTCTATTTTTTTTTTCTGGTTTGTCTTGTTCTGCCCAGTACTAATCTATACTATTTTGCTTTGTGCTGCTCTCCTCTTTCATTGTTCTGTTCTGCTCTGCTTTTGTCCGAATTATGAAGAAGAAGAAATGATCGAGGATGTACCATACTGACTCAAAGTCAGTCTCAGAGTATGAACCACTAGTCCCAGACCAGTCTCAACCAACCCGAAGTCAGCGTCATAGTGAGTACAACTCCACTGGTCCTAGACCAGTATCATCCTCCACTGACTCAAAGTTAGTCTCAGTGTGCATACCACTGGTCCCAGACTAGTCTCAGCCAACCCGAAGTCAGCTTCATAGTAAGTACCACTCCTACCACTAGTCCCAGACCAGTATCACAGTCTCAGAGAGTGTACCACTGGTCCCAGACCAGTCTCAACCGACCCAAAGTCAGCGTCATAGTATGTACCACTCTCACTAGTCCCAGACCAGTACTACACTAACATGAAGTCAGTCTCGGAGTATGTACCACTAGTCCCAGACCAGTCTCAACCGACCCGAAGTCAGCGCCATAGTATGGTACAACTCCTACCATTGGTTCCAGACCAATATCGCAGTCTCAGAGAGTGTACCACTAGTCCTTGACCAGTCTCAACCGACCCGAAGTCAGCGTCATAGTATGTACCACTCTCACTGGTCCCAGACCAATACTGCACTGACACGAAGTCAGTGTCGGAGTATGTACCACTCTCACTGGTCCCAGACCAGTACTGCACTGACACGAAGTCAGTCTCGGAGTATGTATCACTGGTCCCAGACCAGTCTCAGCCAACCCAAAGTCCGCGTCATATTATGGTACAACTCCTACCACTGGTCCCAGACCAGTATCATTGATCCCAGATCAATGGAGGTCATCCTAGCATAGGGAGTACGGTAGATACAACGATGCATCCATCGGTACTACTATGGTCCCTAACTTCATCTCCCTACTCATTGATCAGATGAGAGGTACTTCCCATGAGTCCCAAACTGCATGGGTAGGATGCCTCGATAGGAGAACTAGTCAATCTTGTCCTCACAGGAGAACACATCAATCCTGCTACAATCGCCGTGGAGAACACATCAATCCAGGCTGCCATGGAGAACACATCAATCCAGGCCTCATAGGAGAACTAATCATCTTGCTACACAGGAGAGCGAATCATCCTGTTCCACAAGAGATCAAATCATCTTGTCCCACAAGAGAGCGAATCATCTTGTTCCAGTGTGCACCACCAGGGGAGGGTGAGTCACCCTATGGTCATATGTTGCTCCAGTAGGAAACACAAGCCCTCAAAGCTCTCAGAGCTCAATGTATGCAACATGCAGGACCCTTGTACAAAGGTTTCTTTCCGACTCCAATTCGTTTGGGAAAATCACAGATTAGATCTTTCCTCGGGGCTTTGACAAGGTGTATCAACCTGTACATCATCTTAATGTGATGGAGCTTCCTTGCTCATCGACTTACCATATCCCAGATGATGTCTATCTGCTGGAGAAATTGACGAATACGAGATTCCTCAATAATCGAATCCCACCTCTGGTTGTTACAAAGAATCACAGTGGTATCCAATGTAAATCCAAACAGCTCACTAAAGAGATTTCGCAACCAGACTGCCTCACACGAGGTTATGATACCAACAATATATCCTGCTTCGGCGGTGCTCAAAGCCACTGGCTTCTGCTTCCTGCTCATCCAGGATATCAAAGCAGATCCCAAGGTGAAACTGTACCTGGAAGTGCTCTCACGGTCCACCACATTGCCTACCTAATCAACATCAGTATATCCAAGTAGTCTCACATCTCCGGCAGTGTATCTTAATCCATGACAGATTGTGTCCTGAAGACATCTCAGAAGATTCCTGGCATCAATCCAGTGAGGCTCAACCAAATATGAGCTCAGAATGCTAACTGCAAAACATATGTTCAGACGGAGGTTCACCAAGAACATCAATGTGAATGAGTTTTTGAAACTCAAAGGCATTTCCCAAGTCTAGTCCGACATCACTACCATATAACTTCTAAAAGTTAAGATCCTCGAGGTAGTCATAGGCTTGCAATCCATCATACCGAATCTTTCCAATATATTTACCACATATTTTCCTTGAGATAGGAAACTTTCCATTGGCTTCTGCCACACTTCAAGTCCTTGGTCCTTCATTTCAAATTCAGAAGCCATCTCCCTCTTACATTTGTGAATGAGAGGGTTTGCACCTGTTAGAAAGAGGTCATCCACATACAACACCAGTATGAGAGGCTTGTCATCTTCAACCTTAAAGTAAAGGTTAGGATCAGCTTCACTCCTAGCGAATCCCAGCTTCATCAAGTAGCTATCGATCCTCTCCTACCATGCTCGGGGTGCTTGCTTCAGCCCATAGAGAGCCTTCTTCAACCTCCATACATGAGATTTTCATTCATAAATCTCAAATCCTTTAGGTTGCTCCACATAGACCTCTTCTTTGATAGAACCGTGCAAGAACGCAGTCTTAACATCCATCTGATGTAGGTTCCATCCTTGCGAAGCCACAAGGACTATAATCAAGCGGATGGTCGTATATCTGGAAACAGGTGCAAATATCATAGTCTATACCTTCCTTCTTGGATAAACCATGAGCAAAAAAATGAACCTTATACTTTTCCATACTTCCATTTGCTCCATGCTTTATCTTGTAAAGCCATTTTGAAGTAACAATTGTCTTGTCCAGGGTCTCGGAACTACTTCCCAGACATCATTCTCCATAATAGACTCATATTCTATGGTCATAGCACCCTTCCATAGTTAATGCTTGACGACATATGAGAATGATGAAGGCTCATTTTGTATGATCGTGCTCATGATGTTCAGGTATCCCTGATACTTGTTAGGTTTCTTACTTTGACGGAAGGTTCCTGAGGGTGCAACATGTCCTTTAGCATCATCAAGTATCCCCCTAAGCCATGAAGGCCTCTTCCTAGAAGAGGAAGGCTCATGTGGATGAGGATCAATCGGATCCATGGGTTCTTCTACATCAGGCATTGATTCATCATCCTTTTCTTTCGGTTCCCTGGTGTCGGCTTCTTGAGAGCTCCTCAAAATCGGAAGATTGTTCACCTTGTAGTGAACTTTTCTTCAGGAGTCTTGGAACCCAATGCTTGATGCGAGCATCGATTTTGTACATATACGACAGTGTTTGTAGTTTCATCCCGTAGAAACTTCAGAAGTATTTGATCATGTAGCATGGCCTGGACAGCTTCCATCATCATGTGGTTCTTCCTTCCCACCACACCATTCTACTCAGGAGTATGTGGTGTAGTAGTCTCCCTCTTAATGCCAACCTTAGGTATGCCTAAGTAAACCAATTGTAATATATCAGAGGTCTTGCTTTGGCTTGAGGGGAATGGTCCCCTTTTGAGCTTTCCTTCGGCACATCCTGGACATACACCTTCTTTCTCTACTTAGAATTCAGGCATCCCTATCACCATTTGTCTTACACCGAGTAGAGCTTTGTAATGAAGGTGGGCAAACCTTCGATGCCAAAGTTCGGACTGAAGAGATGTGTCATAAGAAGTGACACCTAGCAGACTTCCATCAACCTAATATAATGAATCAACACTAAACTCAAGAGTAAAGACATCTTTAACATTATTTTTCCATATACATACCTTGCCATTGCTGAAGGTTACCTTGTAGCCTTTGTCTTCCATTGCCAAGATGGACACTAGGTTTTTTTGAGGTCAGGTGCATTTAATACATCCTGGACTTTCTAGCCTTCTTGAATGCTTGTCCTCTTCCTTGATTCCCAGCTCTCCTCTTATCTTTGCTATTGAATTTGTCATTCCTTTGATGGCCATCAGAGGGATTTTGATCATCGTCCCAGTGTGAGTCCTTTCTATCAGGGCACTCCCTTGAATAGTGACCTGCTTTATCGTAGATGTAACATCATCCTTTTCTTCCACCCTTAGGTTCAACCTTTCCTTTTGATTTAGTACTGGAATTATTTATTTTCTTTGCATGAGAAGAAATGGCAGCATGAGGACCTTTAGGAATGGGCATTTCTTCCACTTCTTCCCTTGTTTCTTCTTGAATGCATCTAGCCATTAATTCCTCGAAACCAGGAATTACATTATAGTTCAAAAGAGTAGTCCTGAACACATACCATTCAAATGGCAATCCTCCAAGAGTTATGAGTGCCATTTCTCTGTAAGTAATAGTTTCCCCAATAGATAGGAGATCGTTCTTGATCTCAGTGATTCTTAAGAAGTATGCTTGCATACTTTCGTCTTTACCCTTCTTGATTTCCCTCAGCTTATTTCTAAGAAACAAAACTTGATTTGCATCATTAACTTTAAATAAATTCACCAGTCTATCGTAGATTTCTTTGGAGGTGTCCAGTTCAGAGATGTAGGCCACCGAGTGCTTGTCGATAGAGTCCCAGATGATCTTCTATTGTTTTGACTTCTCCATTTTTCCATTTGTTCCAAGCAGCAGCGGATGCATTTGATGGAGGCTCAATATTGCCTCTCACATGATCCAACACTCCTTGATTCTCAAGGGTTAAATCGATAGACATCTTCCATCCGTGATAGTCAACTTTCTCACGGAGCTTGTCTTTAGCAGGAAAGAGTGTTGAGGACCCCATAGTTATTTTAGGATAGCCTTGCCAATCTTCTCTTCGATGATTGCTCTTGCTCTTGCTCGGGCTTTGTCTTCACCTCAGCTCTGATACCATGTCAAGTTATGGTATGTTCTATGCTTATAACAGTTTACTTCTTTTTCTTATTATATTCCACTGAGTAGCAATCACATGTACATAAAGTAAAGTGTAGATAGAACATTATACGATCGAACAAACCCTAGATTAGCAGCATCAGCATTAGCGGCTTCATTAACAAACTAGGGCAGACCATATCTCACAAACCGACCGTCGGATTGACTTCATTCCACCACCAAGAGTTTCAGCTTCTAGAGTAGGTTTAGATGAACCTACAATGCAGTTTAGATGAGGATATCTTCTAGGCCATGCAAGTCAATCTTTACTTCTGCAGTTATAGCTTCAGTTTCAGCAGTTTCCGGCTTCAAACTAGGGTAGACGATATCTTGCAAACCGTTCGTCATATTGACTTCATTCCACCACCAAAAGTTGTGGCTTTTAGAGGAGGTTCAGATTAACCTATAATGTAGTTTAGATGAGGAGATCTTCTAGGCCATGCAGGTCAATCTTTACTTCTGCAGTTGCAGCTTCAGTTTCAGCAGTTTCCGGCTTCAAACTAGGGCTGTCGATATCTTGCAAACCGTTCATCGGATTGACTTCATTCCACCACCAAAAGTTGCGGCTTTCAGAGGAGGTTCAGATGAACCTATAGCACAGTTCCAAAGAGGATGTCTTCTAGGCCATGAAATTCAATCTTTACTTCTGCAGTTGCAGCTTCAAATTCAATAGCTTCCGGCTTCACATGTGTGAGAGAGATACCCATTTCAGTGCAGTAGAGAAGAGACTCATTTCTGCGTAGTAGAGAGAGAGAGATATGTGATGAGATGAGTGAGTCCAAATGAGGAAAATTCCTCTTATATTTATACACAACATTGGTGGGTGAATAGATGCGACTGTTGGGCTTCTGAGCCTACATGAGTTGTAGGTCAGCTAATTCCATAATCAAAATAAATTCATATCTCCATGAATACTTATCAGAATCAGATGATCTTTATATCAATCCTACACCTCTCGACAAGAGGAATCTAATAAAAATATTATCATCCATGAATAAGATGACCCATATGAAGTTTTTCCTTGGTTGCCAATTTTAACATGCAAAGGTTCCATATTTTGTAAATAAATCAAGAAAATTAAAAACTGAAAAGAGGGTATGCCCTAAAAGAAAAATCAAAGGGCAAAAAGAGTAAATTGGTCAGAAAAATAATGAAAATGAATCCCAAACCAAAAGACCAAGAAAGTGGGCTAGTTTAAATGCCACTATTGTTCCATTGTTGTAGACTTTCATTGTGTACAGATGGTTGATTTTGGATACCGTTGATGAATAGCCAGACAATCCAATCCTGGCTAGATCATGTTTGATTTTACTTGTCTTTAGAATAGAGAATAAAGATCTGTCCAAACAGTTCAAGCTTGGTAGATGAGTAAACAGGTAGAGAAACAAAGGAGCCCAACTGCTTAATCTGGGCCCTTGTAAGAGATAAGGGTAGATTTAGATAGGAAGACATTCAAAAGAAAAAGAGGAAAATCAGGGTTTCCTAGTCCAAGTGCACCCAATCAAAAGGAAGAAAAAATGCTAGGTGTTTTTAGGCTGGGTAGGTAGTTTGAGGTTGTAGAAGCAATTTGGTGATCAGTTTTTTATCAAGAAAGACTCTTCTCATCAATGACACAAATACCATGACAAAGTGACTGCAGGACAGTGGAAGCATGACTAATTTCCCCCATCATTCCCCCAGAAATCATTTACTAATATCCCCTCAAGGACCTTGGGATCTGCCCAATAATCCTATTTCACTTCATTTTATGAGAAATGCTAAGTCAAACGCTGAGTTTACTTAGTGAAAAGAAGCCACATTTCTTGTGTAAAAATGATCATTCCATACTCCTTTCATTTCCCTATGCCTAAGTTTTCACTCTATAAACTTAGCATTTACTCATACAGTTTCATTCCATATATTCATATTGACAATAACTCTATTATATAGCACCTTTATCATTCCCCATCCCTATTTTATAAAAAAAAAACATAAAAAACTGAAAAAATACCTAAGTATCCCTAGCCTTGGCAATTATAGCCATATAACAAAGTTCAGGAATTATTAAGTCCATCTGAGACCTTAGTAATAACCCTTCCGCGTATAAAATGTTGGGGTTTATTTAACATCAGGTTAAACAAATAACTTCATTGCACCCCCCCACATAAACCATATGTTAACCCTCGCACCCGTATATATATTGGATTTTATTGAACTTTCGGTTAAATGAATAAACGTTCCGCCGTAACCAAAGTTTGTAACCCCTCCGAAACATTATTAAACATTAAATAATGTGCAGTCCCCGGTGTTGTGAACCCCCGCTACTTTAATTACCCATCGACCGTTCGATCCTGTGCCCAACATCCAACGGCTGGCGGCAATATCGAAGCCCTCGATCTACCGGGAGTTAGCGTCCGAGGGATGGGCTGTATTGCTGTCGTACCCCTACCACGCGTTGGATTCCTGGTCTGATCAGAGCCCCCTCCTTCCTAACCACCCTAGGCCAAGGGCATTGTGGGGAAAAACCTCTTACCGCCCGCCACCTGCCCCCTGACATCCGGCCCACATCACCCAATGACGTCGCGTCCACAGCGCCCCCTCCACTCCTCTGTAGTACTACCACATCATCTGCTGACATCACTGCCCCACCACCGTGTCATCCACCACGTCATCCTCTATACCCGCTACCTGATAGAAATACGTCATGATGACATCATCATAAAAAAGCACCAAACAGCGCTGAAAAGGCCCAAATTTCGTTAAAAGTCATGGAAGTGACTCTTTTTTGTTATTTCTATTTTGTTTGATAGTGGAGAGTCTGCATGCGAACTACGATCAATTCGCCACCAAATCTCATGTCCGCCACCCAGATGAGCTTACTCTGCAAACTCTGCCTCCTCAACTCAGTATTGTACCTGCTAATTGCCCTCTGTGCCATCAAAACAGGTATTTACCCATTTTTCACCCAAGAACCCTGTTTTTTCCAAAATTCTCCTTTAAAGTCACCTAAGGATCTGTAATTCAAATTTAAAAGTGCTCCTACCTATGAAACACTGCATTTTAATTCACTAGGTGACCCCTTTCTCCTAAGAAAACCTGCAAACTTTTCCCTCCTCTGCAAATCAGCCATTAAAACACAATTCGAGCCCACTTTCGTCGGCAGAGTTTCCAAATTGCCCATGCATTAAGTTCATTTGTCAAAATCCTCTGAAAAGGACACCATTTCCTCTGAATATCCAGCCTCCCAATTTAACTCAGGAACACTTTGTCCTTCCTATGAACTTTATCTAGTAAACATGTTTTTGCATCAAATTTTAGTCTGCCAGTTCCTTGACAAAGCCTCAGAGGCAGTTTTCAGTTTTCAATTGTTGCACAAATCCAAATTTCAAATTACAAACATAGAGAATTCAAAGATGGCCACTCCAGTAACCTTGAATATCACTCCTCTCAATGCACCTCACAAGGAACTAGAAGCATTACCTTTGGCTGATAGGGATCACTTAATTCAAGACTTGGTTGGTGACAGAAACCACCTACAGACTTTCTGTCAGCTGAGGAACAGTTATTTGAACAACGGTGACATTTATGGAATTTTGGAATCAAACTTTCCCATATACATCCTCCCTTCTGTCAATGTCTTCCCTGAAATAATTCGCCTCTGCTGTGAAAACTATGACCCAACTCAAAGGGCAATCAAGTCTCCATCTGGGAGCATCCTCTTCCAGATAACTTCTGACTCCATTAAATCAAATGCTAAACTTCAATCAAACTCAGCTTCTGGTCCCTCTCTCTATGAACTTCTTGCTTGATGAAGGTCCTAAACTCTCCAGCTCAGAGATAACCCGAATTGCCAAAGTATTGATGAGAGCAGACCACCAGCCTACATGACCACCTCCTTTTCTCTATGTATGTTTCAATGAAGTGGGAAAAATACTAGTAGATATGATATCTTATGTATTAGGCTTCAAGACAAGTGAGCATATTGATGATACTATATTGGTCTTGTTGTCTGCATTTACCCCAAGACAGCCCCCTGCTATCAAATACAACTATGCCAAATTCATTGCCAATAAGATACATGACCAACTGCTGAAACTGGATAGGGAGGGAGTTTTCAAATACTCATCTTACATCTATCATCTATTCATGTACTATCAGCCAGAATTTTTCCGATGCCTGATCAAAAGCCTGGACTCCAAAGGAGAAAAGAGGTCTATGATTTTTTGGACCTCAGTCTTTCATGAAGTCCACAACTCCCCCTACTCTTACTGTGAGTTCATTGACCTGTTTGCCTATCCAGTCTCTTATCTCCTGATGAGAACTCCTCCTGCTAGGCTATCCTATGACATGCAGAAAATATTGCAGCTTTCAGAGAACTACAAAATAGGTGATTGGTACTTTTACTAGAATCACGCTGTCATTAGGATATATTGTTGTGAGCTCTATCCCTACAGGCTGCCGAGATATGTGCCAATGAAACTGTTTGCCTTAGAATATTACAGGCAATTTATCAACTCTGATTTAACTCATTTTCATAGCACCAATAAAAAGGCTCAGTTGAATTCAAAGACCAACTAGGCCCCTTTGTCATGAACAAAAAAGAAGGATGGAAAGATGCTGATCAAATAATGGGGGAGAAATTCAGGTTAAAAAGAAGTTTTTGGTGGGTACCTTATGACCCAAATGGTTTTATCAATGCCAGAAAAATAGAATATAGGCTGTCAGCCTATGAACATTGCAAAATCCCACAGATTGAACAATTTGCCAACCAAGATGAGTAGGTGGCAGGGACACTAGTTGAAGAATTCACCCAAGAAGAAATAATGGAGCAAAATGTAAAAGATTTGGAAAAGACTCTTGACCTAGATTCTTCTGAGCAAGTGACATTCAAACTGCCAAAGCAAGTGGGAGAAGGCACATCAGCTGCTGCTCCACAAGCTGCCAAGAAAGGTCTACACCATCAACAGGGATAGCAAAGGGTGTTACACTAAAATTTGTCACCATGACTATTTGCAGTCAGTATGGCTCCATCAATAACCATATTGTCCTCCTTGGTAAGTCTTATACCTTTTCTCCTCATGTCAAACTCCAAAAAGAGAGAAAGCCTTTAAAAATCAATATAACTCTGGTTCCGCTCTTTCTCTTACTCTTACCTACGGGCCTGCACCTCAAGTACATAATGCCTGCATACTTGTGCACTCTATCTGTAAAGGGGTGGGTGCATACCCCTGTAAAAGTCAAAAGGCGCAAGTTTTACTTCAAAAAACTTACTTGCGGTCGATTCTAGAGCATTCTAGAAGATGGTTTGATGTGGATTGAGTGCCTCCAGATGGTTCATGCATCCCAATGAAAGAGGAACTTATCCCATGAAGAGGGGAGCTATCCCTTTGAAAGAGCGGCTTATCCCATTGATGGTGGACCTGTTTAACTTCCTCCAAAGCATTATAAATACAGGCATTGGGCCAGAGGCAAGAGAGGTTGAAAGCTGAACATTCCTAAGGGTAGATGCTGCTGAAATTAGGACTCCCTTATAGAGCTTGAGAGGAGAGATCACATTCCTTTCTTAGCTTCATTTTGAAGTGGGTGAGCTGATCAAAGTAGAGGAGAACTCTTGCTGGACCCTGGGAGGGACCTGCACAACACCAAGGCATTGGTTGTAACGTTTCTTTTGTTTCCAATTAATACAATTAAGTTCATATTTCTTAACAAGTTGTTATATATAATTTGTTTCATAAACTCCTTGGTCTTTATGATGAATATGCTTTATTATATGAGTTATTCAAGTGCTATGTAATCGTTTGCTTGTTTGTGTATGCAGGCTTCAAGGAAAGGAGCTCATCTGGATCGAAGAGACTTGGCCGCTACAAACAACGTTGGACTAAAGGTAAGCCTTAAACACCTGGTTGCTCTTATTTTAAATTCATATTTAGGGAAAGATAGTGCTTGATTGTTTTGTTTGTCACTAGAAAAGCCTTAGTTTCTAGGGAGGTCAGTTTTGTACGCAAAATTGACTCTTTCCGCATGACAAAATGGCGACCATACTGGGGAATCCATGGATTTGATTGATTTCTCTTTTGATTGATACTTTGATTTGAGAAACGTTGATTTCATTCTAGTTTTTGACTGATTGACTGTGACTTTGGGTAGAATAGCTTAGGATTGAGTTAGTTTTTTATTTTTCTTGTTTTTGAGAGAAGTATGCACCCTCTGAGTTAAGCACAGTGCGTACCTGTACGCACTTCTGCTTTGCACACAGAGCGTGGCCGCACCTGTGCAAACGGGCTGCCTGCGTACCCTGTCAAAAGTTTAGAAAATTTCAATTTTTTCCTTTTTTACCTATTAGATCTTGTTTATAGCTTATTTATTGCTGCCCAGATCCACTGGTTACCTGTCAGAAGTTTTCATCTAGGCTTGTTTCATTAGCATCAAGGGTTTTAGTGAAGTTCATAGAAATTCTAGCCCTAGGTTTGATTTTTGTATTGGTCTTGTAGTGACTCTGGATTTAGAAGTTGTAAAAACCTTGGATATCCCTGGTCTTTTCAGTCTTCTTAGGAGTCAGACCATTCGTAAAATCCACCTTTGTTTGAGAAACCTACCGTTGTGTTGTCTCTTTGCGGAATTTCGACAAGGCTTGTTTGTTAAGCTGTGAATTTCATTCTTAAGAAAAAGAATAAGAGCTTTTTATTTTTGTTTTTGACTTATTTATGATTCTGCATGAATTAGTCCTTGGTTGAATTGTAACTGAGTAAAACAACCTGGAATTATTTTTTGTAGGCTTTTACCTCATTAGATTTGCTTTTAGGTAAATTTCTCTTAGATTTTCATAGATCTTAAAATTGATTTTTGTTAAGTAGTTTTACATGCTTTGTTAAAATAGGAAAAATACAAAATCTCTTTTGAAGAAAGTTTGTTTTAGTAGCGTTTGAAGTCTTTGAAAAGAGAAAGGAAGTTTTCGTGAAATAATTAGTGGTCTTGTGTTGTGTGCTTTGGAAAAGATAAAGAGATTTTTTCTTTGATTTTCATTGCTAAGAAAGTTGTCTTTATAAATTTTGCATTCACCAACTCTCTTAGCTAGGGAATTCATTGAAAAGGAAAGATTGTTTTTTCATCCTAGGTGCATCTTTTTAGTGGATTTGAGTCGAGTCTACACATCATAAGTTTCATCTCCGCTACCTTTTGTCCTAAAGAAAAGCCATAAAAAATAACGCTTAAAGTAAAATTAACTTAGTAACTTTTTATTTACTAGGGCTCTGATACACCAACATAGATTAGGCTAGTGTCTTGGAGTAGGAGAGTAATTAACTCTCCAAGACAGTAAAAACAAACAAGTAGCTCATCTTGTGGTAGGATAAATCCAATTGTTACATTTATGCTCTGGGAAAGCTCCTCTTAAAGGAGAAGCACGAGATCGTGTCCGAACCAGTGAGGGGATCAATCCTCCTTCATTGGGAATGACGCCAGATATGCACGTACTACAAATAGTAAACCTCGGATTAACCATTGTCGAGGAGCCTGGGGTCACTTGTCGGTAAACCTTGGATTATTGTCAAGGAGCCGGCAAGGGGATTGAGCTTGCTACTCTGCCCTTGCGTGCATATCGGATCGTAGACTGTTCCCCCAGGTATATTTATTGCTATTGGTGACCTTAGTGACTATTATCTTTAGGATTCTTCCTAAGGTGACGGTGGAGGGAATATCCCACTGTACCTGGAGCAGACGTCGGCTAGACTCACTTGGATTTTCTGGGGGGTTCACTTCACTCGAGACGGTTAAAGTGGAGGAACTTGGTCCAGTCTATTCATTAAGCAGGTTGCCGGGGTAACTGTTCCACCCACCATTTCTGTACTGAATTCTACGATGTTGGATTTCATCACCAACTAGTGTTTTCGGTCCAGAAAGTTACTGTTTATGTGTGGTTTGACGCCCTAGATTCTTTAGGTGTGTGATTCGAATTTGTTTGGTTCTTTAGAGACTTTAGGCGGTTTTCTTTGAGATTTTACGTTGTTTGCGTGTGCAGTAGTTAAAAGTTTTTAGCTGTGGCTGAATTACCAAGACAGTCCAATAGACTTCAGGGCCAGTCTCCTGAAGTTGTAACCATGGCTGATTTGTTGAGGAAGTCCCGTAGACTTCGGGGCCAACCTCCTGAAGAAGTCCCGGGCCATTACGAAGGTTTGAAAGTCCTCGTAACTCCGAGTGACAGTAAAGTTGGGTCACCTAAAGAAGGAGAGTCTTCGTTGGTTGTTCATCCTGATTACCAAACTCTAGAAACAGGTTATAGTCCTGAAGCTATTTCAGTTTCCTAACTTGCTGGTAGCTTTTCATCTACTAGTGATATAGGCGAAGAACCTGAGATATCTGAACCTGTTACTCCAACATCGGGGTTAGTCTCTCCAACTTCTAGTGCTCCTAATTCACCTAGGGTAGAAAGAGTAATCACTGAAAATCTTCCTTCTGGTTTGATATCTATTGAAGAACTTGCTCTGGAAGAAGAAATAGGCATCCCTATCCCTGAAAATCAACCTACTAGCGAACTAAGGGAGCGTGAATCAATTTTTTACAGTCCACCTAGAAGTACTACTTGGTATCTTTCTTTAACTAATTATTTGGACAATTCAGTGTTAAGTTTTTTACCACCTCGTGCTCCTTATCAACCTAGGGGTTTTTATACTCCCGTAAATATGTCAGGTCAGTCGTCCATGTTTACTCAATCGCCTGAATCTTTTTTGTACGGCGGTCCTTCTGTTCCCTCTGGGTATCAGTCACTTTCTGGTACTTTTTCTGGAGCATCTCCTCAACCCATTGAACAAAGGTTATTCACTGGAATCAATGGTGCAAAGCCGTTGAGCGTAGAAGACATTCTTATGATGTCAGGTTCTATTCCCAATTCTCAACCTCAAGGTGGCCAGTTACCGCCTGGGGGGCAGCCTCAATTAACGCCTGGGGGGCAACCTCAAGGTATACAATTTGTATCTGGGGGGCAACCTCAAGGACAGTACATGCCTACGATACATTACGTTCCTCAAGGTCAACCCCAGACTCAATATGTACCCCAAGGTCAACCCCAGTATCAGTTTATACCTCAAGGTCAACCCCAGTATCAGTACATGCCTCAAGGGTATCTACCCCAAGGTCAATACTCGAACCAGGGTTTCCAACCACCCCAAGGTCAATCTTATGTTCAAGGAATGGGAAATGTACCTTTCAATTATCAATCCTACCCTCAACCCGGTTTTGGATCTCAATATTCTCAACCTGTTATGGGTCAGTACCTTGGAATGAACATAGTGTGGGATCCATCGCAAATTCAACAGGTGTTGCAGCCAAATGTACAGTTGTCATCTCAAACTGGACAACCCTTAGTTTCTGGTTCACCCCAGCAACCAGTCCAGTCTAATATTCAAACTTCTGTACCTTCGGTAGTTTCTCAGTCTGGGCCTACTGCGCCTCGTACTCCATCTCAAACGACTGCTACAACTGCCGCAACGTCTGTTCAATCTACCACACCTACTTCTGGAGTATCGACAGCTCTGGTTTCTACTGTTCCTGTATCTACTCCTCAGACATCTTTACCACTGTCTGGATCCACGATTCAAACTACGGTTCAGATGCCTGTAGGACAACTTGGTTTAAGTACGGTTGTCACAAGTCAACCATAATTCACTTATCAACCGTACCAGGGACAATACCAATTCGGCCCTGCTGTCCAGCAGCCAGTTTATCAGTATCAACCGTATCCTGGGTACACTTATCAACAACCACAGCAACCCCAGTACGGTCCGGTTAATCCTGGTTTTCCAGGAGGATACAATATCCCGAACGCGATTCCTATTCCTAGTTATCCTGGATATCCTCCTCCTGGGGCTGGTCTCATGACCCAGAGTTTTAGGGATCCTAATCGGCAGCTACCGTTTATCGCAACTTTGTACTTACGAGACTTGTCGCGCCTAACGAATGATCCAATTAATTATCTTCTGTTTTGGCTGCCAATGCCGAATAAGTTGCCCAGTGACATTCCCAAGTTCGAAGGTAAATCTGGAGAGGACCCGTCGAACCATGTGATGACTTACCACCTCTGGTGTGCCTCTAATTCCATCTCAGATGATTCGATCCGCTTACGTCTTTTCCAGCGCACTCTCATTGGTCTTGCAGCCAAGTGGTATATTGAGTTACCACGGGCCTCTTTTTATAATTTTAGCCAGTTAGCTACCTCATTTTTAACTCATTTTCAGTTGCCGGTCAGATATGATAATGACATGGAGTTACTAACTTCATTAAAGCAATCGACGTCCACTTATATTTCCGATCATATTCATGAATGGAGACGTTGAAGGCGGTTAGTGAAAGTTTTTATCCCGGACCAGATCTTAGCTGAATGGTTTGTTAAATCATTGTTACCGAAGATTACTGAAGACGTAGCTAAGGCTGGAGTAGTTACTGAGGAGCAAGTGATTGCTCAAGCATAGTACCTTGACATAGTTTATACTCAGTTAGGTACGTTACACGAAAAGATCCCCGATCTTCCCAAGTCAAATCAAATCGCTGCGGCTCCTTCGGGATCTCATGCCGCTGATGGTATGATTGGTATGGTTAACACTAAAAGTAAGAAGAAGTCTTCCAAGAATTCTTCTCCTATCATAACCTTTCCTGATTCCCCGACAGGAGATTCTTCTGTAGACGTTTCCGCCGATATTCACATTGTAGAATCATCTACGACTAAATCAAAATCCGGTGGAAAGAAGAAAGGAAAGAAGAAGAATAAAACCAACAAAAGTTCAAAAGGGAAATCCGAAAAGGCGGAATCCAATGATGAAAAGCGCAAACCTTGTTATCCATGTCTTATTTGTGAAGAGGAACATTTTACAAGAGACTGCCCTCATCGACCAGAGGTTGCGAAGATCATCAAAGGTTCCCAAACTCCTTCTGTTTTGAAGGATCCATTTCCAAATCAAGATAGCAAGATGATAGGTTCTTCCTCGAGTGCCAATGAAGAACCCATATTGATGATGTCCCATGTAAGGATTGTGACTCGATCGCAAGATTATGGTAGTAAAAGTCCTGTTGATGGCAAAGAAGCAGAATCTTCTCATTCTAATCCATCAACCTCAGCTCCCGGTTCCGATCCACTACAGATCGAGAAGCCTAATCCAACTTAGTAATCAAACCGCCCGCCAAGGGTATACTTCGAAAGTCTGCTTTCAATCCACATGCGAGAGCGGCCCAGAATTATAACATTGTTGAGGACTTAGCTGTTTCACCCTCAGCAATGTCGGCTTTGGAAGTGCTGCAATCATGCCCAGCACAGCGAAAATTACTTTTGTCGGCTATAGGAGCTGTTGATGTTCAGGACCCGAACCTAATAATCTTTGATCTAGAAAATAGTACACCACGTTTGCCTCATCAAATGGCTTTCCAGATCCCAGTGATAGTCAAAAACAGGCCTATTCATCGGACTGTAATTGATGAGGGAGCTTCAACGTGTATTATGTCGATACAGTGTTGGAGATCGCTTGGTTCTCCTTCACTAAATCAATCCCCGACAATTCTTAAGGCCTTTGATGGCCGTGGGTTTCATCCTTTTGGCATTCTACAGGATTTGCCTATAGGGGTTGAAGGAAAAACCGTTAGTCTAGATGTGGAGGTGGTTGATGCCCCTCTAGACTACAACCTTCTCTTGGGTCGAAGTTGGTCTTACGCTATGACAGCGGTCGTTTCATCGGTCTTCCGAGTAATTAAGTTCCCACATAATGGAAAGATCGTAACAATAGACCAGCTGGCTTACTTTTCATCCGACCCAGCCTCTTCAAAGAGTATTCAGCATGTCGGTAAAACGACTATCCCATATAAGGATGTTGGAGTAGGATTAGTTAAAGATGCCGGTTTACTGGGAACTTTTCCTTTTCCTCCACTCAACGCATTATCTTCATTTGCAAACATTCATATGATTACATCAGACACTATTTTTTATGACGATCCTTGGATCATTCCTTCTGAATCTGAAATAGACTCATTTGGTAATTTTATGCCGTTGAGTCCATATGAAATTGCCTATGAAGCCGTGCAGTCTTTTACCGACCCGTGTTCAACCAAAAAAGACTTAATGAATGTGGTCTATGAGGAATCACTTTTCACATCAACCTCGGAGTTAATAGCATTTCCCGAAGTTGTTTCATCTGACGAGAAACTTCGTGAAATCCTATGTGTAGATGATTTACCATGGGAAGATCTCCATCACAGATCTTCGTTTTTACCTGAGGATGATCATTTTGAAAATGATTTCTCATCAATCTTTACGACTGAATATGTCAAGGAACCTCAGAATCCAATGAAACATCCCAATTCAGAGTTAAATTTGGGAAACATCTCTCAAACTATTCCCATTGACATTTCGGTTAAGCCTGGAATTGTTGAGAACATTCATATAGGTGCCTCGTGTACAGATGACGAAATTCAGACATACAAGGCCCTATTTCAAGAATTCCGCGACGTGTTTGCCTGGTCCTATGAGGAAATGCCAGGAATTGATCCCGCGATTGTTGTTCATGAGATCAAGACTTACCCGGACGCTAAACCCATCCGGCAACGTTTGCGTCAGATTCACCCACGAAAAGCTGCTGCAATTAAAGCAGAAGTTGAAAAACTGTTGAAAGCAGGTTTCATTTATCCGATCCCGTTAACGGATTGGGTATCGAATATTGTTCCGGTTAACAAAAAATAGGGAACAATAAGAATATGCATCGATTATAGGGACATTAATCGAGCTTGTCCAAAGGACAACTACCCAACTCCCTATATCGATCAAATCATTGATGATTGTGCCGGCAGCGAAATATTTTCCTTTATGGACGGTTTTTCTGGATACAATCAAATCAATATTCTACCTGCCGATCAACCAAAAACGGCTTTCATTTGTCCATTTGCTTATTGTAAATTACCTTTTGGGCTCAAGAATGTTGGAGCAACTTTTCAAAGGGCGATGTCTTATGCGTTTCATGACATCAAACACATTGTGCAACCGTATCTCGATGATTTGCCCGCTCATTCATTACATCGAGCTGATCACCTCGTCCACTTACGTGCAATCTTCATGAGGTGTAGGCATTATCGTATTCGGTTGAACCCACACAAATGTGTCTTCTGTATAGAAACGGGACGATTGCTAGGATTTGTAGTTTCGAAAGCCGGCATTCGCGTCGATCCCTCGAAGGTAGAAGCTATCATCAAATTGCCTCCTCCTTCGAGTCTTCGCCAACTCCAAAGTTTGCAGGGGAAAGCAAACTTTTTACGACGATTCATTCCTAACTACGCCGAGGTTACAAAGGGTTTTACATGGTTGTTGAAACAGAACGCTCAATTCTCTTGGGATGAGATAGCTCAGAAATCTTTTGATGCACTCAAGCACGCGTTGACCCATGCACCGTTGTTGCATCCTCCCAACTACAACCAAGATTACTTTTTGTATCTCGCCGCCTCCCATTCCACCATTGGAATGGTCTTAGTTCAGGAAGATGAATTCGGAACGAAACATGTGATATATTACCTTAGTCGGACGTTAAATCCAACTGAGCTAAAATACTCACATGTGGAGAAATTGGCATTGGCAGCTGTTCAAGCTGTCCAACGTTTTCGTCACTACATTTTACTACGTAAAACTACAGTCATTTCGGATTGCAACCCTATGATCTACATTTTGACCAAACAATTGCTAGGGGGCAAGTACTCTAAATGGATTGTTATCCTGCAGGAGTTCGACTTGGAGTTTGAGAAATCTAAGTCTAAGAAATCTTTAGTTTTTGCAGAGTTAATGTGTGACTTCCCGCGTGCTGACACGGAAACTGTGGCAGAGGAGCCCATTGCGGACGAATCTTTGTTTCTAATCAGCACTTTAGATTCATGGTATGGGGATATCATCGTCTATCTCCAGACCCAATCCTTTCGGCCCGAAGTTTCAAAGTCGGAACGTCGGAAAATTCGATTCCAGTCCCAACAATACAAAATTATTGGAGATACTCTTTATCGCCGTGGGGCGGACTCTATTTTTCGACGTTGCTTAACTCACGAAGAGGCTGAAAGGGTTCTAAATGACTGTCACTCTGGAGCATGTGGCGGTCATATGTCTGGGTATGCCACAGCCCAAAAGATATTGCGCGCTGGCTACTTCTGGCCGTCCTTGTTTAAAGATTGTATTACTGCGGTCCGAAAATGCCACAACTGTCAAGTGTTTGATCGAAAGATGCATGCTCCACCTGCTCCTCTCCACCCTATAATTGCCATTGGTCCTTTTGCCAAATGGGGTATCGATTTTATTACATGTAACCCTCACTCGGCCGGGGGGCATGCGTATATCATCCTTGCGGTAGATTATTTTACTAAGTGGGCCAAGGCGATGCCTACATTTGAGGCAGACGGCAAGACAACTGCAATTTTCGTGTTCAATCATATAATTGCTAGGTTTGGTGTCCCACAAGCGATAATCACTGACCATGGGTGCCATTTTCGAAACGTTATGATGACAGAACTTACAGGCCAGCTTGGTTTGCGTCACGATAGTTCAACTCCTTATTATCCACAAGCGAATGGTCTGGTTGAGTCCATCAACAAAGTTTTAGTTATCATGATCCGACGAATCATTGGTATTCATCAGTCGAATTGGCACAACATGTTATTTTCAGCGCTTTGGGCATACCGAACCTCAGTGAAAACATCAACAAGGTTCACTCCTTTCCAACTAGTTTATGGTTTGGAAGCTGTGCTACCCATTGAATGCGAAATCCCGTCACTGCAAATGGCCATCGAGTTACTTCCAGCTACTTCCGAAGAGGAAAAGAATTTATTATACTTAGCTCAATTAGATGAGAATCGACGTGATGCTGCATTGGCGATCGAGACTCACGCAAAACGTATGAAAGCTCAGTATGATCGAAATGTGACCCCTCGAAATTTTTCGGAAGGAGACCTAGTGTTATTATATGATCAAGCTAATGATAAATTAGGTGCTGGAAAATTCGTTCCTATGTGGCATGGGCCCTATATTGTCAAGCGAAAGCTAGCAAAAGGGGCCTATGAATTGGTAGACTTTGACGGGGACTCTTTAGGTAAACCCAGAAATGGTCTTTACTTGAAGAGGTATTATGCTTAAAAGAATGGGTATGGAGATTTTTAGTTAGGTTAGTTTTTCTTTCTAGCAAGTGTGTTTTGGTTTAAAAAGTGTGCTTAGCTCAGAGAGTGTTTTTCGTCATTATTCTGGCTTATCTTGGTTTTACTCTTGATGTTGCAGATGTCGATGCCTCTCCAAACATACATTGGATTTGCTGATGGTGCTTGTCGTAGTACACGGAACATTTCTTCCGCAGCTTGGGTTATCTATTCGCCCTCTGACGAGTTAGTTTCTATGCATGGGGTAAGCCTCGGTCAAACAACAAACAACATTGCCGAATATAGTGCAGTGATTGAGTTATTATCTGAATCTATTTCATTTGGGATTCGGAGTTTGATAGTGAGGTTAGATTCTGAACTCGTTGTATTACAGCTTAATAGAGTGTATGCCATTAGAAATCCAGTGTTATTAAGGTTATTTTTGAGAGTGCGTCTCTTGGAACGTGAGTTTGATTACATTGAATATCAGCATATTCCAAGGTCTTTAAATACATTAGCAGATGCAATTGCTTCTCGAATGTTAAATAGACATTTGCAATAATCATACATGTAAATTTAAAACCATTCCATAACATGATTTACAAGATAAGCCGGTAATAATGATATATATATATATAGGAGTGTGTCAAAAAATACATCGTCTTCGATCATAGGTTGAAAAACACCTTATGATCGGCAAAAATGATAAGTACAAAAAACCAAAATGTCACATGTGTCTACAAAACGACCATCCAATCACTGGTGATGATCTCTATATGACACCACTGCACGGGCCACCCTACACAAGAACCTCCTAAAAGGTCCTGGGACCCCGACTACATAGCGCTGAAGCCTGATTGGAATATCATCTATGGTAGTCTCTGGTATATCTGCTGTAAGACGCTCCAGGTCACTTTCCAACTCAGCCAAAGTCTCTGTGGCCTCGTCTTGTGGGGCCGGTGCCACTGCAACTGGTAGTCTCCTCTCGTAAGGCCAGAGATTGGCTGGACGTCGTGGGCCTACATCTGCATTTTGAAAATTATTACTATCAGTTTTGAGACGATATAAAACAAACAAAAATAATAGATAGTTTAAAAAACTTGTGAAAAATGAAGTTACCTGTATCATCCCATTGTTCTCCCGGTGGAAGAACCATGTCCGGATCTCCACGAAAATCAACTCCGGCATAAGGAAAATCCTGTATAGAAAAGACCTGGTCTTCTAACCAGCAAAAGTACTCCGGAGTAAATCGGACAACCTCCGTCCCCTCATCAGGATGACGGGCCATAATCGCAACCCATCGCATCAATTTGGGCTCTCGAGGAAGCCCAACCTCAATAGTGAGCTGCTATGGGATCAGCATCGCAACCCTCTCTAAGCCAAAACTCACAACTAAAGCCCCATAACCAAAAGTCTTTAGCTGTCCATTTTTGGCTCTAGTCAGTTGGCCTTTTACATTGGCCAACACAGCATCACACCAGTTGAAAATGGTACCTCGATAGCAATCAATTGCCATCCGCATCTGGGATCCAGTGGCAATGTGTAAAGCGGCAGCCCCGCAAAGTCTGGTAACTGTAAAGGCAATCACCATAAGTTCAGGACGGGATATAGTTTTGATCTCTATCCCCTTCTCCTGAGACTGAGTGTTACACCACTCTAGTCGGAGACTAGCGATAGACTGGCCACCTGCCCTAGTCCCGAATAGAGTCAAGTGTTTGCCTCTCTTGGGCAAACCAGTGAGAAAGTAGATATCTGCCGGCTCCATCTCAAGCTAGTGCCCTCCAATATAAAAACACTGGTCCTAAACGTTCCATCTTTCTACCAGCCACTCTAGAAAGCTCACTTGGGCCCTCATGCCAGGTATGGCCCAGTATTTATAAAGGCCGCATGCCTTCAAAGCATCAATTGATGGTTGATGATTAATGGAGGCCAAATCAACATCTTCATGCTCTCTCTCACGCCAATCGAGCATGGTGAACAATCTACATACCATAAAACATCCATTATATTCCATAAAATCAAAAAAATTTGGTCCATTTTGGAGAATTTAGGTTTTAAAAACTCGTTGCGCGGGGTACGCACCCCGCCTTTAGGAACGCAGGGTCCCTGAAGGCAGGGTGCGTGCCCCTGACATTTTTCCAACTGAGAAAATGTCGGGGTACGCGGGTCCCTAGTGTGGCGCTTGCGTACCCCGAGAGGCGGTTTTTGAAACCATAAAACCTCCCAAAAATGAAATATGGGGCCTAAAAAAGAATTCTAAATGGAAGAAATTGAAGAGGAGGATGTTATAGATTACTTGGAAGAGACGGCGTTCGATTTCGATGGTCAGATTCTCCGCAATGTCCACGGGAAGTTTCTTGCCAAAAGCCCTTTTTCTCTCCTCCAATAGTAAAATGGTAAAAATGAATTGGTAAAAGCCCTTTTTATAGGTTTTTTGGGTAAATAAATGGTAAATTTGTTTATTTTTCACCATGAAAAGGTATTTTTCAAAGTATTTTTATCTATCTTCAACAGGTACGAGTAATGTGTTGGTTTTTGTGCAGGATAAAGGATTTTCAGGGAAAATTATCATTTTTCACAAACAAAACCATCAGAGTCATCTTTAAGCTCTTTTCTGACTCCTAAAATGTGAAAAGATTGCCGAGTTTTCTTTTTAGCTCGTTAAAACGGAATTAAAAATATGGTCCTCTTACAGCCCTTTTCTGACCGTAAAAACATGAAAAGATTGCCCAGATTTTTGTCGTTTCAAATTTGATATTGGAAATAAAACGACGTGTCCTTGATCGCTTTCTACTTTTCAAATCAGAGACACTAATCATGAAAGTACTCCTTGGTCGTAAATATCGAGCAGTTCTCTCAAGTATTATTTTATACTTTTTCGGGCTTAGGAGACACAAATTTACGAAAAAGGTCAACCCTGGAGTCTTCTTAAGTTTTTTCAGACTCTCTAAAATTGAAAAGCGCCGAGTTTCTCCTATACTGGACTCGTTAAAATTTCACAGTAAAGGACCTGTTCGATTACAAACAGGAACGGACCACTCCTTCTTAGGGTTCGAATCTAAACTAAGTTGGACTCATCCGAAGGATGAGCTTATAATCAAGAAAATGTTATCCTCCTCAAGCTTGTAAAAAATAAAGAGGTACTTGCCAGAAATGGTGGGGGAAAAGAGAGGAAAATGAACCTATTTGTTATACTTTTTCTTGGAAAAACCTTATCACCACTCTTGAACACGACACTTTTCATTCACCTGGGTTGGGAAATCCTTTGCCTAATAGTTGATCAAACCACATTGAAAGTCTTCAGCCGGTTTCCGGGTATTAACTTTGGGACAATTGTTACCAAACCATTTGTAGTGTCGTTATGTGTTCAAGAGGAGTCTTGCAAATAAACCATTCATCTACAAAATATCTGTCATCCATCTTGACCATCCCTGAGTCAGTCCTTACAACTACATTTCTTCAACTTGATCTACGATTTCGTGTTGTGGGATTGCTTGCAACGGATCGCTTTCTATCGACTTCAGTTCATTATCTAGAAAGATGATCTAGAAATCATCAGTACCTTGGGATCTGCATACCTCAATGGCAGGTTTCTCGCCTTTGACGACAAGTTACATCAATGACCTTCGATCAAGGGATTCTGTGACATGTTCGACATCAACACATTCATTCACATCTCATGGATTGTACTGGGTACTTTGAGAGCCATTGACATCACTGGTGGTTTCTCTCACACTTGTTAACAGTTTACATCATTGACTGGTAATCAAGTGGTTTCTACCATGTTCGACAACAACTCATTTATTCGCATGGATAGAATCGTACTATTTCGGGAAGCAGAAATGAAGACCTTGGATCTAGTTTCCGCCATCCAGGCTCCGAGGAGTTTTGTATTCATTATACAGTAGACTAACTATAAACAGATGGCTGCGTCCATACTGTGTCTACATGTGTCTATGATTATCATGTATTGTGAAATCATTCCTATATCAAAGCAGTAGTTAGTTTGTTAGTTAAGTTTTTGATCTGAGTATGGGAATGCCTACCTCAGCAATGATATGATCTCATATATGTATTTTGTGTTGAATATTTGCAAGTTCTGACTGGGCTCTCCACAAGATAATCCTCGAAATGGTAAAGTGCTTCACCCTTCCTAGATGATATAAAACCCTGATCTACTACAGACCTCGCACTTTAGGGGACAATCTGTTACACTAAAATTTGTCACCATGACTATTTGCAGTCAGTATGGCTCCATAAATAACCATACTGTCCTCCTTGGCAAGTCTTATACCTCTGCTCCTCATGTCAAACTCCAAAAAGAGAGAAAGCCTTTAAGTTCAATATAACTCTGGTTCTGCACTTTCTCTTACTCTTACCTGCGGGCCCACACCTCAAGTACATAATACCTGCGTACTTGTACGCTCTATCTGTAAAGGGGTGGGTGCGTACCCCTGTAAAAGTCAAAAGGCGCAAGTTTTACTTCAAAAAACTTACTTGCGGTCGATTCTAGAGCATTCTAGAAGATGGTTTGACGTGGATTGAGCGCCTCCAGATGGTTCATGCATCCCAATGAAAGAGGAACTTATCCCATGAAGAGAGGAGCTATCCCTTTGAAAGAGGGGCTTATCCCATTGATGGTGGACCTGTTTAACATCCTCCAAAGCATTATAAATACAAGCATTGGGCCAGAGGCAAGAGAGGTTGAAAGCTGAACATTCCTAAGGGTAGATAATGCTGAAATTAGGACTCCCTTATAGAGCTTGAGAGGAGAGATCACATTCCTTTCTTAGCTTCATTTGGAAGTGGATAAGCTGATCAAAGTAGAGGAGAACTCTTGTTGGACCCTGGGAGGGACCTGCACAACACCAAGGCATTGGTTGTAAGGTTTCTTTTGTTTCCAATTAATACAATTAAGTTCATATTTCTCAACAAGTTGTTATATATAATTTGTTTCATAAACGCCTTGGTCTTTATGATGAATATGCTTTATTATATGAGTTATTTAGGTGCTATGTAATCGTTTGCTTGTTTGTGTATGCAGGCTTCAAGGAAAGGAGCTCATCTAGATCGAAGAGACTTGGCCGCTACAAACAGCATTGGACTAAAGGTAAGCCTTAAACACCTGGTTGCTCTTATTTTAAATGCATATTTAGGGAAAGATAGTGCTTGATTGTTTTGTTTGTCACTAGAAAAGCCTTAGTTTCTAGGGAGGTCGTTTTTGTCCACAAAATTGACTCTTTCCGCATGAAAAAGGGCAAGGAGGTAGTTGATGCAGAGCAAGAAACAATGACAAAACAACTAACTACTTCAATGGAACAGAGTCAAGGGCAAACCCCCCCCACTGCAGACAGAGGCTCCACAGGTACCAGCTTTACAGACTCCTCTCAATGAGGAAAGAGGCAAGAAGTAGGATAGGGAAGAAACTACACCTGCTAGTGGCTCAACATAACAACCAGAGGCCAAGAGGCAAAGAATAGATCCTAAAATTGAAGAGGAAATTAGTGAAGAATTTATAGAGAGCCCAAGGAGGGAGAGGGAAACTAGTCAGTAAGCATCCATCAGCTCCCAAAGACTGGAAACAGAGAGGCAACATGGTATGGAGGTGTCCTCCTCAAGGCAGCAAGGTTCACAACTATCTGGCATTAAAGGAACCTTCATGGAAATCAAGTCCCAAAACGAGATATTGAGGATACAGTTGTATGATAAATTTCTGAAGACAACACCCTCCAAATAGTAGAGATTAATGGCATCTTATGACATTAAGGAGGAGAAAATGATCTTAATTCATTTCAAGCCTAAGATACCACACCCACAGACAGCTGCAGATTACATAAAGACAAACTTAGAGGTCCTCGCCAAGGACATACACCCGATGGACCAAATTGAGCTACACAAGTAGACAGGTGAAATGGTCTATGCTACTCTAGCAGACAAGGCAATGCTGGCCCATCAAATGAAAGAATCATTGAAAAATAAAAATACTCAATTAGATTTGGAGAGAATGTCTTCATTGGTCAAAGACAACAGAATAAAGACATTGGAGGAAATTATTATGGAACTAGGGCATGATCCTAACGATGCCAAGGGTATCAAAGCCCTCATAAGAAAAAAGGAAGAAGATATTGCTACACTTAGAAAGCAACTAAGGCTACCTGCAACCATGCACCCTCAAACTACAGAACTTGTGCAAGAGAAAGAAGGTGAAGATACAATGGATTTGCTAATGAGGATGAACCAAAGGATAATTCAAATGGAGGAAGAGTTGGAGAAAGCATTGCAAAGCGAGCAACGAGAGTCAACCTCCCAACCATAGGTAATAGCTCCAATAGTCCCCACTACCCTTACAATAGTAGCAGCAACAATTCCTCCTATCATTCCAGCATCAACAACAGCTACATCAACTACATATGCTACAGCAGAAGCAACAACAACAACACCAAAATCTAGCTTAGGTATGGAAGAAATGATGAAAGTAGTCAAAGAGCTAGAAGTCCAAATGACAGAGCTGAAAGAGGCCAAGGAAAAGTTGGCCAAACTTGAAGTAAGCTATGACAAGTCCAAGGTAATAGTGGCTGAGAAAAAAAGGGAAATAAAAGCCTTGGACAATAAAATAAATTCCTTAGAAAAGGAGCTTACTCTAGATAAAACTCCAGTTGAGATCAAGAAAATTTTGTGGGCCAAGGTTGGCCAATCTATCACTGACCAATGGCAATCAATCCAGACTATACATGAGCAAATAGATTTGATAGGCCAAGCTCAATTTGATACTCAAAAGGCTAGAGCAGCATTGGGAAACATGCCTGAATAGGCCAACATAATGATTCAATTTTTGAATACTCATACCAAGGAACAACTGGCAGCACTAGATATAAGGAACTGGACAAATACCATTTTGATAGTGAAGAAGGTGCTGACCCTGAGAAATTTTGTACAGACTCTAGAAGGAAAGTGCCAGGAAATGTAGGTAGAAATAAATGACTTCAAAATAAAGTTTGCAACATTGCAGAGCAAAGGACTACCTAGCTTATTAACCAGCAGTGGAAGGCTGCTAACACATGAACATTATGCCAACAGGGTGAATAATTATGTTTCTAATCAAATTACAGCATCCTCAAGCACCTCAGAAGAAACAGGGCCTCCCTCTGAACATAATGTTTATGATAAATTATAAAATCTGTTCTACATTGAACATGAGATAAATCACCTTTTTGAGGTCCAGCCCAACTTTTATAGATATACTGAAGCTGATGAAACACGGATAAAAATACAAAGACATCAGTTGCCTATAGAAGACTGGTGGCAGAGAATGCTGGAAATTTACCAAGGTGATTTTGTTTCTATTTTCCTCTTTTTTGGTCAGCTACAAGTCAGCATATTCAAAGGCAGGAGCCACCTATCAAAAAAGAAAAAATAGCAGAAAGAAGAAGCCAAATTGCGAATGCAGCTCATTAAGAAAAAAAACAAACACTGATGACACAACAAAGACAGCAAGACAGCAAACACAGGAAACGCAGAATAAGGACGCAGCCATCAGCCGACTCACTTAGTCCAGAAAGTCAAATATCTCTAACAAATTGGACAGCTAGCACACCAACATTTACTATGGCATTTATTTCTCTTATTTACTTCTTTTGAAGAGTTGGTGAAGGAAGTTATTGCATGAAGACTTATCTACAAGATATTTTGTATCTCATTTTTGTATAAATACCTCCCCATAGAATGTATTTGGGGTTGGTGATTTTCTCTCTAGAGTGTGTTGTAAATTCTCAGACTCTCTAATACGAAGGTTGTTTGAAGTTCATTGTTGCTACACCATCTAAATGTGGATTTGATGTTCTGGGAACTGCTACAAAATTCCTGTGTATTTCTACGGATCAATAAGTTGCTCTAACCTTCGTTTATGTTTTCTGTGTTTGCAAATTTCATACATGTTTCATGATCTTAGTAACAGAGAAAAAGAATAGCCCATAATTTGTTTAAATACACTCTGTGTTCAATCTCTGATATTAATTATGTTTTCTTCAGAATTTGTCATAAACAAGAATTCTTAGCTACTCCTGTTTTCACTGATTCTTTCATTTTGAATACTATTTAGGAATTCTTAACTGCTCCTTGATAATATTCATGCACCTTCCCTATTCCAGCATAATGAAGGATTCTTGACTGCCCTTCACCCATTGGCTTACATTCCATTAGCTTCCAGATCTCAGAATTGTTCCAAGACTAGTTATCTTGCTCTGTAGCATTGCCCTTTACCAAAGAAACACTTTCAGCAGTACATCATCATTGACCCCATTGCCCAATGGTATAAACTGTTTCTGATTTGCATCCCATCTTTATTTAAGATCAGCATCCAACAAAACTAAAAATCAAACTATGTGCATCATAACTAGCCTAAAATACTCCAAAACAAAGCTAAATTACAAAGAGAGAGCCCTCTCTCGTTGCAGGTAGGCTAGAACCTACAGCTAAAAGACCGGTTAGTGGTTACCTCGGTCGTATTCCCTTCTGGAGGCAGGGAACAACTTGAGTGATAACAGGGCACAAGCCTCTTCAGGTCCTGGAAAGCATGGTCACATTTTTCTGTCCAAAGAAAGTCACTATTACCTTTCAATGCATATAGAGGTGCAGCAATATGTGAAAAATGTTCTATAAATCTTCTATAGTAACCAGAAAATCCAAGAAAACTACATACCTCTGTTTGAGTGGTGGGAGTAGGAATTAGTAAAATTATCTGAATTTTGTCTGGGTTTACCTCTATGCCCACTGCTAAGATATAATGGCCTAGAATAAGTCCCTCAGTCATCATCATATAACATTTTTCATGGCTCAAACAAAGCCTAGTGGCAATGCAGCGCTGGAGAATTTTTTCTAGTGTGTCCAATGCTGGATCAAAATTGTCTCCGTACAGTGTAAAATCATCGATGTATACTTCGAGTCCTTCATTTATTAAGTCTGAAAAGATGTTGAGGATAGCCCTTTGAAATGTGGCAGGAGCATTGCATAAGCAAAAAGGTAGGACTCTGTAGGCAAATGCCCCCCAAGGACAGTAAAAGTGGTTTTGTCTTGGTCTTTAGGGGCAATCTGAATCTGATTGTATCCACTAAAGCCATCTAAGAAAGAAAATAATTTCTTTCCTTCCAGAGTGTCTAATACTTGGTCAATGAATGGAAGGGTAAAGTGGTCTTTTTGTGTTGCTTTATTTAGTTGATCTACACAAATTCTCCACTTCCCATTCTTCTTTGGTACCACGACAAGTGGAGAGACCCATTTACTATTGGAGATAGGGTAGATGAAGTTCACATCTAAAAGTTTTTGATGTTCAGCTTTTACAATGTCTTTTAGGTGAGGATTAAGTCTCCTTTGTGGATGGTGAACAGGTCTCACATCTTATTCTATGTAAATGTGGTGTGTACATAACTGGGGATCAATTCCTTTCATATCAGGATAGTCCCATGCAAATGATTCTTTGTATTTCCTTAGTAGCTAGATGAGCTTCTCTTCTTTTTCGGGAGTTAGGTTGGAATTAATGTTTAAAGTCTTTCCTAGGTCAATTTCGATAATTTTACTATTTGAGACAGAGGTAGTAGGTATTGTTTGATCGTGTGTATCTTTAAGAGAATCTTCTTCTAATTCATTATCAAATGTTGCTTCTATCATGTGACATTGTATGTGGGATATGGTTTCAATTTGGCTAATAAAATTGTTAATGGCATCATCTTCTATTTGGTATTTGAAATCAAGGGCCTCTTCTATGGTTAATGGAGATCTAATATTTTCAGTATGGTATGATACAGGATGCTTGTTAGTTTTTATTATTCTGACACTTGGCTGTGCTAGGGGATATAAAGATAAATTCTTGATATTTTACCCTCTAGCTATGGTCATACTGCCTTGTTCGCAGCCAATATAAGCATCGGCAGTTGAAATCCAAGGTCTGCCTAAAATCAACGGGTGTCCATCAAGTCGGTTTTTGGGGTTTATTATCAGAAAATCAGTTCGATACTCCCAGGAGTCAACGGATACCATGACATCATGTAGTGTGCCTTCTGGCCGAACCATATATTGGTCCGCCAGTTCTAATAAAGTGGAGGTCAGTTCTACTGATATAATGCCTAGTTTTTGGCAACTAGTGGTTGTTAAGATATTAATTGCAGCTCCTAGATCAACTAAGGCATTTGAGAAGGTTTCTCCATTGATTTGTACAGTTACTATGGATTTCCTGGGTCTTCGTATTTAACAGGTGTTCCTTTCCCTGATAATAAATCAGATAGAGTGCCAACTACTTGGAATTTTGGGTTGCTTGTTATTTTCCTCCTTAGTTTCTTTATACATAGCTCTTTGATAGTATTTTCATATATCGGAATGTCTTGAATGGCTTGGAGGAGTGGGATTTTTATGTACAAGTTTTGTAGTTCTCCCAGAATGTCAAAATCAGAGTATTGTATAGGTCGAGGTATAATTAGGCGTTCTGGGAATGGAGGAGAGGGTGTGGTTGCTGGATTATGAATTTGTTGTCTGGTCACTTCCTCTTCTTATGGAGGTTGTTGCATAGGTAATTGATTTTCAATTTGAGTTGTTTTACCTCCCTCTGTTTCAATGATACGCCCAGATCTTAATTGAAGATCATTACACTCCCTTAGATCTGTTCCTATCTCTGGTGTATCAATTATTTGAATGGATTGGACTTGTCTATTATTTGGATTGGGGTGGGTTTGGGTTGGGAGTTGCGGTCTTAAATTAGGTTGGGGATTTTGTTGTAATGCTGGCAGTGTAGGTTGAGGGAGTGGGATAGTTCCTATTGGCCGATTCATCAATCTTTGCCAGGCTTGATTCTGTAAATTAGGAGGAGCCCATTGTGCTGGATATGCATTGTTTTTCCAATATGGTGGGGTATAGGGAAATTTTGGCCAATTGGGTTGGCTTTCTTGATTCAGCCATGGAGATGATGAAGGAAATGATTGTTGTGACCAATTCGGGAAGGGAGGTTGATTTTTCCACATTGTATTATATTGTTGAGCATGATATTACGGAGGCTGAAAAGAAGAAGCTGGGTCTGAAAACATACTTGTTTGTCATGGCTGCCAATGGCAGCGCTGATTAAGTAGATACACTGATTCTGGCTCTTCTTCTGCTTCCTTGTATACTGCTTTCAATCCAAGAAGTGAGGGGTAGCTCTCTGTGGAGTGGTCTTTTACACAGATGGCGCAAACTTGGACTGCATCTAATGGACACTCCTTATGGTTGTGTTTCTTTCTGCATCTAGGACAGAAGATTTCCAAGTTTTGTTCTACTTCATCTTGCTTTTGTTTGGCATGTATAATATCAAGTTGTGTTGTCAGTGTCCCAAATATGTCAGTTTTAAAATTTTCTAATAAATTTCCAATTTTTGCACGAATTACTCCTTCTGCCTAAGTTCTGTTATCTCTTTCAAATCGATCATGTTCTGCTGGTTTTAGTCTTGTGCTGCCTCCCGAGCTCCCGATACATAAATCAATAATGTCAGCAAAATTTTCCTGATAAATATCTCCTTTCCCCATAATTTTTAGTGTTTCAATCCATTGTTCTTTCATTCCCCTAATTAATGTTGTTTTTAATACATTATCAGGTAAGGGTAATGATGCATAAGGAGATCTTTGAAGATTGTATTGGAAGCACTCTACATAACTTCTAATGTTTCATTTGGTCTAGCTACCATCTAAAATATTTCATCTTTTAACTCTCTAGACCTGCAATATTCCTGATATTTTTTTAGTAAAGACTATTTCATTTGGTCCCAGTTATTTATAACACCACCACCTAATCCCATAAACCATATTAGAGCAGCCCCTTTTAATGTGGAGGGAAATAATTTCAGTTTCTTGGGGTCGGTGGTATAGTCATATCCTCTAAACAACACGTCAAATTTGAATAAAAATGCATTCGGATCTTTTGATGTAAGGCCATGGAATGTAGGGATATGCTGGAGAGGAATTGCTTTTATAGGTGCATTAGCTGCAGTATCCACAATGGGGTATTATAGTGTAGAGGTTTGGGTGTTTGGCTGGTTCTGGGCCATTTTTTCAAATATATGCCAATAACCTTCTGGGATGTCTAGGAGGGTATTCCTAGGTTGTCGGGGTGGAATGGCTTTAATGGGAATGGCCTTAACAGCTCTTCCTTTATCTGGGATGATGAGAGTGTCTAATGTCTGGGAGGGTTCAGGTTCTTGAATTTCTTCAACTTCGTTATAATTGATTTTTGCAGCACTTCACTTATCTAGGTTGCTTAATGGCTATATTACCCCAAGAGGATATTTTGGTTCTTTAGTTTCTCCTGTTTCTCCCCTTCCTTCAGAAAGATTTCTAAGGTTCCCTTCCTGCAATGATTTTGGGCTAGAATTTTCAATTTCTTCAAAATCTTGCTCTTTGGTTTGACTATGCACCTCAACAAAGGCTACAGATGCTGATCCTGTGGCCTGAAGGGAATTAGTAGGATGTCTAGAAGCAACTTTTCTAGGTCCTACTAAAGGCTAAGATTATGCTTTTTTAAATATTTCGTCTATAAAGGTCGATCGGCCAAGGGTCACTGGCCCTTAGCTTTATCGGGCTTGGGTAGAGGTTTAAGATTCTTTTCAGGCTTTTTTTGCTTAGTCATGCGCTCAAATCAACTACTAAGTTCTACCCAAACAAAATAGCAACAAATCTGCAGGAAAGCAGACAGGGGAGCAGGGCTATTACATACTCCGCACACAGGTTCTTACCTTTCGTTTTTAAAACCCAGTTCTTTCCTAACAGGTTCTCACACTACTCTGGAAAAGAAACAAATGGCTACACTCTTCCCCGGAAACGACGCCAAAATGTTGAGCCATAAAAAGGGTCTTTTTCACCTCTAATTACCTCACATTAACTTGTCAATCCAAGAACGATTTGTTGTTTCAAAGAGTGTACTCAATTTGAGGTTATCATTTGTCAGAATAATGCTAGTAGTACAGTGCTCAAAATACAAGAGTAAACAGATTCTTAAAATAAGATCTACTTACAGCAAAGCACTTTAAAACCTAAATCATGCATTCAGAAAACTAAGCAATTTATCAGTCAAGGGTCCAGTAACAGTAACTCATCCCTTTGTAAACTGATGTAACTGAAGATAAACAAGGAACAGATCATCAACCTGGGAACTAGACAACGAATTTCAATGCTCACTACAGTTTTAGATCGTTCTACAAACCAAAGCAATGATAACACAAATAACAGGAAATGGAACAACAACTAGGAAATGGAACAGCAACTAAGAAATGGAACAAAAACTAGAAAATGTAACAGCAACTGATTCTTATAAACAGCGACACTTTAATCTACAGGAATAAGTGCAGCAATCATATCCTACAAAAATTAGATAGCAATCTTTACTCTAGGAATAAATCGGACAGCACACAGAAATAGAACGACAACTGATTAGTAATGAAATATAGAACAACACCTGGAACCAAATGTAAATACACAATAAACTAAGATAAATAAAACACACGACGCACCTTAGTATTGAGAAAAACAGTAATCTGATTTCAGTACTACAAATATCAATCTTAGTTATAAAGAATAACGATTGTAATTCGTAATGGAACAACAATATCAGTTGAATCAACAATCGCAACTAAATGTAATCTATAGATGAATACAGTAATACCAACTTAAGACTGTTATAGCCTAGTTACTCTGTAATTGAACAGTAATAGAATTATGTAAAGAACAGTAATGTTACATCAATGATTTAAAGGAACAACAATGCATTATAAAATCAGAATGGACAATACGACATTCCTGTTACAGAAAACGATATTGAAAATATAACAGAGCTGTGATATAACAAAACACACCAGATTACTGATCAACGCTAATAATGAAAACCACGCACGAATTAAAGATAATGGTACAAGAGCAAGTGTTCCACCAGGGCCGAGCCCTTAGCCTCCAGGGATACACCGCTTGAGATTATTCCAGGATCAAAGATGGAACATCAACTAGATTTATATTAAAGCATCCAAACAAAGTTACAGTGGATCACTCCTCAACGAGAGTCGATGATCAAAGTTTTAAGTACAAAGAGAAATTACATAAAAGTAACAACAACCCATCCCCTAGGCTAGCAGTGTTGCCCCTTTTATAACAAATGAGCGGAGATATCAATGATGCAAAAATAGTTAAGATTGCGATCCCTCGGGATCAAAGGATCCTAAGGGATTCGCCAAACTATTAATTCCAATAATCCCTTTGTTCTCTTTTTTTGATTTCATATCTCCTTTTCCTTTCCTTGGCTGATACGCTTCAGTTTGAATCGCCTTGTCTACATATGGTTTCCCGTCGCAGGGACAGCAGTTAATTCTTCCCTATATTTTTCCTTGGGATGGAAATCTTTCATTTTCCCTTTTTCTGCATAAGAAAATGGCAATTATTAGTTATTTTGTGTTACATACAAATCTCATAGATGTTTCCATATTTTCTTATTATTTACCTAGTTCATGATGCAAAGGGATTATGAGTTTCTAAAGAAAATATGACAAAAGAATCAATAAAACATACCTTCTTCAGTACTCCACACATACCTTAGTGGATGATGACGTTATGAATGATCCTAATGCTTTGGATGCCTTATGAGGATGTGGTTTGCTAAAGTTCTTTAAAATGCTAAATATGAAAGCAAACACCTGCCTGCTTGACATGATCATTCACTACTGGAGCATTGAGGATGACGCATTTATGATTGATCAAATGTCGCTCAGGATAGAGGTTGAAGATATTTATTTCATCACTAGCCTTTCCTGGAGGGGAGAGGTGGTACATTCCACGGGCAGGTCACGAGGCAGTCTCTCCATCGAGGACTACGTACATATCTATTGCCCGAGTCATCCTGAAAAGGTTGGAAGTCAAATTCCAATCAAACATGTGGAGAGTTTATCTTTGAGAATAATCCTATTCACCATAGTTAGAGTGAATGGATCAGCCTCTTTGCACCAGGCATCATGGCTATCTATGAGCTTGGTGGTAGACTGCCTCACCACCATCTTTGATTGGTGTACTCCTCTTCTTGCTAACCTGAAGAGCCAACTTACTTTTATCAAGAAGGGATAGACCAAAAACTTCAGATATGGAACTATCTTGTGCTCTTTCTTCTTTGAGAGGGTCCCAGCACTTCGTCCTAGAGTACCGATTTCGATCAGCACCCCACACAATCCACACATGGGCAGGTGGGCTGACTTCATGAAACGTATAGGAGGAGGGGACGTCCCACAGACTACTTTCGATGATGACTTCTTCTCTTGGTCGGAGTAGCAGATCATCGCCATAGATGACTACCCTTATGCTGGGTTTGATTTCCAAGGAGATCCTAATCTAGCATTACCACCGACCGCAGCATGGGGTGACACAGGTAACAAATATTTTTGATTTTATGATTTTTTTGTGATTTTTTGAATATAATAATAAATTTTGAAAAATATTTTTGATAGGATTCAAATGATTAATATGATGATCATGTTCCAGATATTGGGCCGGTGCGACCAGATGGGTTCCCATGGCATGGACGTCACGGCCGAGGGGCCAAAGAGGCGGTTGCAGACACAAAGCGACTTCTACACACTGTTCAGCAGAACTTGGTGAGACTAACTCACCAAGTACTGATGGAGGCCGTAGAGTATCTCCCTATAGATATGCAGCATCATGTGGTTGGCATACCACGAGACTGGATTCGCACTCTTAGGCTTGTGGCCAAAGTAGTAGTTGCATACCTAGCCAGTCATCCTGAGCCGGGGCATTAGATGTACTGGACATGATTATGGGCATTTGAGTCCCAATTTTTGTATATTATTTTGGACACACTTATGTACACTCGAGATGCTTTATGATATATATATACAATTATGACTTTTTGATGCTTGATTTTATTGTGATGAATAATTGATATGCCAGTCTAATGCTTCATTAGTGATAGAATCCGCTAACCAATTATGAGATCTTGGAATGTGAAAATAATTAATGTAAGTAAATGATATTTGCAACAACCTCACCCTTAAATACTGGTGATATAAACATGGATTCCTTACCCGATAAATGTTATTCAGTTGTGACACTATCAATTGTGAATCAAGATAAACTACCAACGAATCAATTTCATAAGAAATTGCTTCCAATAGTAAATTAATGACGGCAGTATACTCAGCGATATTATTTGAAGCGGGACCAATGCATAATCCTCTTGACACCATCAATTGACTAGTTGGATAGTAGATTACCCAAGCTGTGGAAGCAAGGTTCTGATTGTGCCGACTAGCACCATCGACGAATCCAAAATAGACCAAGTCATCCATCAACACTTGCCACAACAGACCAAAAAGTGTAGAAATTTTGAATAATAGACACTTATTCACAGAGATTATCCTGATTATACACTATTGTGGAATACATGCATAATACATAACCTCCTCTACGTTGATCATCAATTTAGCAGCATTAAAATCAATGAAACATCAATCGCATGTGCACACTAACACAGTATGTAACCCGGGGAAAGCATATCGCTGAAAACCCCACACTATCTGTATATTATAATGATTGAGAACATGTAACAATACATAGTACAATACTCCTCACAAGTACTCAGTACTATCTCCACCTGTTACACACAAAACTAGCTCAGATCTAAACAAGTCACAGGTTCAAATCTCCTCCGCTGCTTTGCCTGCCTCCATTGCAAAATCCCAAGTGAAAATCACGTGAGCACAGGCTACAATTACCTTGGTATTGGCCCACACTATGCAGTCCTCATTGGCATAACTCAATCCCTGCATGTGAAAATCTCATGCACAACTAATAGTCACAACTCACCCTTTCACTTACCTCTAACACCTGTCTCTGTTGAGTTGCCCATGCACTGATTTAACTGATGTATTCTTTAGTTTCTTTATGAGTTAATAATTAGTGAATTAATTAACAATCAATTCACAGAACTCATCACTAGTGTATTCTTTAGTTAGACTAAATACAACTAGTTCAACTAAGTCAAACTGAACACAACTCCATCAACTCCACATCCAACTCCACAGAACTCACATGCATGAGTTCTAACGTCATCCATGCAATAGCTCAACTAACACATAAGAAACCACATGATTCCTTCTATCAGGTGCATGTGCCACATCCATAGCTCGAACTGAAGTGCTCCAAGAGAATAAGATAATGTTTAGAGTCCAAATATTACTAAGGGCTAATAATATTTGACTGTTTCTATTTTTAGCCTGGCAGTCTAAAAATAGACTATGATCACTCTGCTGTGAACCAAAAATAGAAGACCATCTATTTTTCCCAACATGACCAAGCATCCATAAACAGTGTCCTGCAACTCATAGACCATGATCCATATGTCTAAAAATATACTTTGCGCCAAAAATAGCCTGCGGGCCCACTTAGTGAAGGCGACTTCTTTCCACCAAGCTCCATCATCTTGTTACATTCTCAACACTCCCTCTCAACAAGATATGGATTATCTGCAACCCTATCCTGCAACTCTGGAATGTTGTGCATGCAACACATTTGTCCGGTCCACTTGCTCCAACAACACTTGGAACAAAAACACTCCCAACTGACCACTCTGTTTGGCTAGGAACATACTCTGATGCTGAAGCTCTACCTGCTGCTGACAAGTGCTCCCTCTCTTACATCTGCGCTACTACAACATCTCCATGCATCTCGCACCATTGCACACTTCTCTGTGCCGCCTAGCACTGTGAAAAACACTTGTGCCTCTCGCATTGTTGCAGCCTGCTAGCTATGCACTGTCCTAGGATTCCCTACATTTTCGCTCTCTCTATCGCTCCATCCGCATCTGTCTCTACCCAATCAGTCTGTTCCTGCTACTCCACATTAGGGCTCCCGTAGCAAGGTCTCATCTAAGAGGTTGGGTACCTCAAGGATCTTGCCCCTCCTCCTTGGGACAATCACTCTATATCGCCCCACCTCCTACCTGGAGGTATGGATGCATGTGATCCCTCAACCCACCTAGCTCGAAGTTTCCCCCTACTAGAGGTCTCTGCATGAGTAGATGTCTCTACTTGATCTCCTCTCAGCTTCCCTTGTTGTGGCTACTCCACAACCTCCTTAAGCTACTGCACCAATCGTGGCTCCTCCATAATCGTCTGAGACTTATTTTGGCTCTGCATGTTGAGAGGTAATATACGCTCCCTCTCAACTACCAAGTCTCCATCAGTTGCCTCATTGCTCAAGGCTTTACATGCATCTTGAGCCTCAAGAGCATACAAGTTCTTGACCCGTGAACCAATCTGCTTCACCTGTCTAATGATGATGTGTCTAAGGAAAACCTTCCCCTTACTGAAGACTACATCACAGCCTCTGTCTTCCAACATCACGATCGACACCAAGTTTCTCTTCAGTCCTGGTACATACTTGACATCGGTCAAGGTAAGGCAAGCTGCATGCTCCCTCTGAAAAATAACCATGCCTACACCTGAGACACTATACTTCTCATCATTACCCATCCCTATGAGTATTGGGAGATCTTTCTCCTCCAAAGTACTGAACAAACTTTTGTCATCGGTCATGTGGAAAGAAGCTCCACTGTCAAGAAACAAACCACTTCCCACCATGGATGAAACCATGCATGTGAAGAGTATGAAATCCAACTCAAACTGTGAACCAAGTGCCTTACCTTCAGATCCTTCCCCGGATCCCTTCTTGGACTTCTTCTTTGGGAAATTAGTAGCATAATGGCCCAACTCATGACAACGAAAGCATCTCACCTTCGACTTGTCAACCTTCTTCCATCATTGGAAGAACTAGATTCGGAAAGAGAACCCTTCTCCTTCCCCTTCTTCACCTTACTTGCTAAGGCATAGTTCTCCTTATCATGCATGCATGAAGAACTGTCTCTGGTGCTCCGTCTGATCTCCTCCTGCACAAGATCCAACTAGAGTCTCTCCCATCCTGGCAATTTCTCCTGACCATTGACAGAGTCCTGATAGGAATGCCAACTCTTCAGAAGACCAAGGAGAGCCAAGCTCACCAAGTCCTCATCATCGACAGTCAACCCCACACTTTCCAGCTCATCTCGGCATTGGGTGAACTTCGTGAGATACCTGGGCATATTGTCTCCATTCTCATACTTAGATGTTTCTAAGTTTATCCTTGAGCGCCATTCCACCAGCTCAAAACTCAACCGCTTCTAATCTAAAATTCGTGAGAACAAAGTATTTCTTGTACAGAGATCGATTGTATGGGCATTCACCAGATATCTCACCTTCCAAAACAAGGATTAATCTAGAGGCTACCTGGCCTGATTACAGACTCTGCCTGAAGAAATAAAATGTAATCACTTTCTGAATAATAGATCTGATGATCAACAGCTCTGATACCATGTAGAAATTTTGAATTATAAACAGTTATTCATAGATATTATCTCAATTATACACTATTGCGGAATACATGCATAATACATAACCTCCTCTATGTTGATCATCAATTTAGCAGCATTAAAATCAATGAAACATCAATCACATGCGCACATTAACACAGTATGTAACCTGGGGAAAGCATATAGCTGAAAATCCCACACTATCTGTATATTATAATGATTGAGAACATGTAACAATACATAGTACAATACTCCTCACAAGTACTCAATACTATCTCCAACTGTTACACACAAAACTAGCTCAGATCCGAACAAGTCACAGGTTCAAATCTCCTCCGCTGCTTTGCCTGCCTCCACTACACAATCCCAAGTGAAAATCACGTGAGCACAGGCTAAAATTACCTTGGTATTGGCCCACACTACATAGTCCTCATTGGCATAACTCAATCCCTGCATGTGCAAATCTCATGCGCAACTGATAGTCACAACTCACCCTTTCACTTACCTCTAACACCTGTCTCTGTTGAGCTGCCCATGCACTGAGTTAACTGATGTATTCTTTAGTTTCTTTATGAGTTAATAATTAGTGAATTAATTAACAATCAATTCACATAACTCATCACTAGTGTATTCTTTAGTTAGACTAAATACAACTAGTTCAACTAAGTCAAACTGAACACAACTCCATCAACTCCACATCCAACTCCACAGAACTCAGATGCATGAGTTCTACTGAAGTCCTCCATGCAATAGCTCAACTAACACATAAGGAACCACGTCATTCCTTCTGTCAACTGCATGTGCCACATCCGTAGCTCGAACTGAAGTGCTCCAAGAGAATAAGATAATGTTTAGAGTCCAAATATTACTAAGGGCTAATAATATTTGACTGTTTCTATTTTTAGCCTAGAAAACTAAAAATAGACTCTGATCACTCCGTTGTGAACCAAAAATAGAAGTCCATCTATTTTTCCCAACATGACCAATCATCCATAAACAACATCCTGCAACTCATAGACCATGATCCATATGTCTAAAAATAGACTTTGCGCCAAAAATAGCCTGCGGGCCCACTTAGTGAAAGTGACTTCTTTCCACTAAGCTCCATCATCTTGTCGCATTCTCAACAAAAAGTGTCGATATCAACAAACTCTCGATGTGATATGTAAAAATACACAAAATGTACAAAGAAGTCATTGCCTAGTTGCTACTTAAGCAAAGTACTTCACAAGGTAGAGCCCGTTTCAAGGCTCCACCAACTTGTTTCCTTCAAAATCGATTAACTCATATGCCCCTTTTTCTAAAACTCATTTAATTATAAAGGGACCATACCACATAGGTTTGAACTTTCCTGCCCCCAAGGCGTCCTTATCTTGGTCATAGACCAAGACAAGGTCACCTTCAGAAAAGACTAGAGGACAGACAGCTTTATCATACTGAGTTTTAACCCTTTTCTTATGAGCCTCATTGATTGTGGCAGCATCTTGACACTGCTCATCGAGATGCTCCAAATGAAGGAGGCGCTCTTCGAGACTAGAGGTCTCGGGAAGGAGCTCAATAGCTAACTTAAGAGATGGAATTTCACATTCAACAGGAAAGATAGATTCCATCCCATAAACTAACTAAAAAGGTGTAAAACCTATACCAGTCTTTACGGAGGTTCAGTATGCCCAAAGAGCCGGATACAACATAAGATGCCAATTGGACCGATTTCTGTCAATCGTCCTTTGCAGGATTGTCTTAAGGGTTTTTTTCACTGCCTTGACCTGTCCATTGGCTTGAGGATAATATGGAGATGAGTGCTCCCACTGGAAACCCAATTTAAGAGCCAATTCAGACATTAGTTGGTTCTGGAAATGACTGCCATGGTCAGTGAAAATCTCTCTCGGGATACCAAACCTTGAGATAATCTTATTAAAAAAGAATAATTTCGTTGTTTCACTATCATTTTTATAAGTGGGCATGGCCTCAGCCCACTTCGTGAAGTAGTCTACGGCCACGATAATGTACTTGTGATTCGTTGCTGAAGGCGGATTACAAGTTGTAAAATCAATACCCCACTTAGTAAAAGGACCGACAGTGACAACAGGGAAGAGAGGAGATGGATGTGCGCGCATCTTCCGAGTATAGATTTGACAGGGGTGAGAGTGTTTGACTGCTTCAACACAATCAAAACTAAAAACCAAACTATATGTAAATGCACTCGTTTTGTTCTTCGATGAAAGAAATTTCTACTAGGTTCAGAGGAACCTCCAAGAAAGAAACAACTTTTCTTTTCTTTTCTTTTCTTTTACTCAAGATTCACACTCACAAAAATTAACAAAACTATAGATTCCCTAAAAAGATGCACAAATTTATCCTAATGCAATGAGTACATGCTAATGCAAAACTTAAGACTACTCTAAATCAAGAAATGGAAGTAACTTGTTTATCAATTCTAATTTGCCACTTAAGATGTTTAGATAGAATATAAGTTGCTAATGTTCATTTTCATCCAAACACTAAAATCAAGTTTCAAAACAAACAAAAATAAACTTTCACTAGCAAAAAGAAACTAAATCAAAACAAAGTTCAAGAAAGCAAAACCAAGTTTTCAAGGAGTTTTCTTCAAAAGAAAAAACAAAAATGTCTATTCAAAAAGTTCTCTAAACAAGACTGAAACTTTATTATCGAAGAATAGGCAACAAAACACTTTGCAAGTTAACAACACAAGAAGGGTGAAGACTCAACAACAAAAAAATGTGTTTCAAGATGCTCTTAACAATCAAAAGCAGCAACAAGAGCTTGGCAACAAAGACCAAAAAGATCGAAAAGAAAAATTTCAAGAAAGTGTCAATCAACAACTTCCGGAAAGTAAGAAAAGCAGATGGTCACAAAGATGTAGTTTTGACATGCAAAAAAAAAGTCACCAAAACAAGATTTGACACAAATATTGAGATCAATCTTTCTACCCTGGAAGACCAGAGCAACCAAGATTCCCAACAAGAAATCTTGTGTGCTTAAACAAAAACGATGACGCTTGTAACAAAACAAAACAAGACCAACAGTTTCCATAATTGGAGAGAGTTTGAAATCATATACTTCCTGTAAAAATAAATACTGACACAAAAAAGTAACTGTTCAAGACTGATTTAGACCAGCAGACAGATCTTCAGAAACAAAAATATTTGAAAAATATTGAAAATTTTAGGGTATACACGATTGTGTTAGTGCACAGCTGCGTGTATACGCTATTCAGCCCAAGGAAACCTGCATATACGCGGGTTGACTTGAGGAAACTTGCGTACATACGCTTCTGTAAACTAGAAAAACAGCGTATATAACAGATTACAAGAAAAAACAAAAAACAGTATGAAGAAACTGATCAAACTTACAATTCAAGTTCCTACAGGAACATACTACTTAGTCACAGCAAGTAAATAAATAGTTGAGCCCTGATTGGCTTGAACAAACCCAAACTATGAACAACAATACTGTTGTCCCCAGTGGAGTCACCAATTCTGTTAAGGGAGAGTGTCCCCTAGGGTCTTGGGTTAATAACCTAGCAGAGCGGGGGTTATATATAAAGAAAAAAAAAGCATTCCACATAGCCATGATTCCAATATAAACAAACTACGCGAAGAGAGGTGCACCTGGGGGTCCTTCATTTGGGAAGATCCAGCTAGGGTCCAAACCCTCTTGGAGTTCCTCTTTCTCCTTCAACCTGCAAAACAATTAATTCAAGAAAGCACAGTAGTATATGGACTAAACATCATAAAGAAATCAACTTCATATCATATTGAAAGTTAATTATGCAATTGAGATAATCATTCATTTGTAAATCATAACATTGATATCAAAAACATGAAGAAGATTCATATCAGGAACAAGACAAGTGTTTCTTTTATTATAGATAACTAAAGTACAAAAAGGAATGATTTCACCTGAGTCTTCCTTTCGCAGGCTTCAAGTGGAACCGTCCTCCAGATTTGTCCAATCTCAAGCCTTCAACAAGCTCCTACCATAACTCACTCAAGGATATCTCAATAAATGGAAAGACATAATAACTCAAGGAAACAAGGGTTTCGTGTAATGGGGGAAGTGTTGGAAGCACAAGGATCTTCAGACCTGATCTAGGATAATCTCAACAGAGTGATTTTTCTCTCTATTTTCTCCTCCCTTAGGCCTTCCCATTGAAGTCTTTTTATACTTTTCCCATAGTAGTTTTTTAGTTGGGAATTCGTTGGGAACAGTTGGGCCATGGGCACTAATAGGTAATCAACAGGTCAAACCCGCGATCTCTGCTCGAAATTAAGGAGATTTAATTTTTTTAAGTGTTTTGAGACATATACGTGGGTTGGGTATACATAGACCTGCGTACACACGCGTTTAACTCAAGGCAATGTCGCGTATAGGGAGTAAAACACTATTTTTTAAGTATTTGGACTAGGTCTGGAAGGAGAGGTTGCCCTAGGCCATGAGTGCAGCATCACAAACACCAAGAGTGAGATTTGGAGCTATAACACTTATGAGGCTACCATGAGGCACTATTAGTGCCCAAAATTGAGCATAGACTTTTCATATAACATTTGTTTGAGGTGATGTTCACACTATTGGAATAATCTTGCTAAGCTCTACTACTTGGCATTATTTCCGTCAACTTTTGAGAAATTTGATTTTTTAGGTTTCTTGGAGCTTCCTGAATCAATATTACCCAATTAAGGACCTTTGGACCCCAAAATTTACATACCAAAACCATACATGATTTCTTTGATTTACAAAAAAATCATACTCTTTGCTACCTAGCAAACGCCTAAAATATCACCATGTTGCATGCATAAGTGATGTTGCGCATTTCATCACTTTTACAAAACCAAAATCCCATTTATGTGATCATAGAAGCAAGAAGTGATTTACAATGATGGCCATTTCTCAAGTAGTATATTCATCCTTTCAATCATCAAGGATATCATGTGTTCCCACTATAGTATATCTAACCTGCAGATACATAACAATGCAAAATATGCCCAAGAAATAACACAAGAGATAGTTATAAAAAGAAATATGTTTTATTAACATCTTCAAAAAAACCCTTGAGGTAGGGTAATACCATACAATCACTCCTTAAGGAAGGAGAATACTCCACAACTTAATGCCTGTCAATCTGAATAATTACTCGACATCTCTCAATGGAGAGTCTCTAACCTTTATATAGGATTCATACATACACTACCATGGGTGTCTAAATACCATATCTCCATTACAATGAGCTTATCACATCATTTCCTAACTACTTGTGGTACCTTGCATTATGCGGGTTAACCACTTTATTTATTAACTATGGCCCATTTAATTATCATCATTACATAAAATTATTACCTTGGGTACCTCTCTCTGTACACCATATTATCCCCCCCTAGGTATACTACATTCCACCCCTTTTAAGCATGTTTCATCCCTAAAACATGAGGAGAACAAAAATAATAAGATCTACTCAAAAGAGTGGTCCAATGGTACCATGCACATGCATCCATCCAACCCAGAGAAAAGTGAATACTCTGCCTATCTGTTGCCTTGCTTTCTTGAGATGGAAATTGGATCTTTTGGCACACATGTGGAGATTTTGCGTGGTTAGCTCACCCTATCACTGTGTGTGTCTTCTAGTTTCCAGCATCCTGGTTGTTAATTTTGTGCCATCTTGTGGGTTGTTGTCTTTCTCGGTTGTGTGAGTGGTGATATGATGAAACCTTAACTGATGGTGTTGTTATCTTCAATTTCTCACCTGATAGAAACATTTAAATCCTTATAAACTTGAACATCCTCATTATCAACCTATGTGTTTTCAATATGTTTTGCTAGGAATTGCAATTTTTAGACAAATTAACATTGATAAAATTATGCTTGCAACTAGGATTGAAAGACACAATGATGTTCCTTTCCGAATACTTCCATGAACCTATAATATGGAAATATAATTAGAAAATAAGCCTTTATGTCTCTTATTTTCCTTATTTCTAACATGTGGCGACTTGTTCAAAAGGACCTTTTCACATTCTTCATTAGAGAGTGTCTGCATCTGATCACGGTTAAGTAAATATGCCCATAAGGAAGCCTCATCTTTGAAATCAAGCCATGGTCCACATCACCAATTTTTTTAGCATATTAACTTGTTGTATATTAGGTGTTCTTCAATAGTAGGACTATCATCTTTTCCGGGAAAAAAAATCATCTTGATACAATCCTTAAAATAGAATGAGGGTTTTGTAAAAAAATCACTTATTGTCGCAAAAATTTAAAATGGGAACAACTCAGTCAATATAGCTCAGAATCTTTATTATAACCTATTTTCAAAAATGGAATCACCATTCTACATCTTCCCATGTGCTTGAAATCACGATTTGGACACTTTGGAAACTCATATTAGCGATGCAATTATATTGTTTGTCACAACAAATTCTGATAAAAAAAAGAGTTGATTTTAAATTAGTGATATATCCTTCATTTGGACTCAAATTCAACGGATTTTTTTTGTTTTAAATTGGTTTATTTGTATAGAGGAGCTCATATTTGCAATGATTTTCTTGAAATTATTCATAAAAATCTGAAAAAAAAAAAAAAATTGGAGAACCACCGTCCACAAATTTTCGTTAGAAAACTTTCTGCAAAACAACTAACTTTAAATCAGAGATATCTCCCTCATCCAAACTCTAATTTGACCAATTTTTTTTTGAAATTGGGTAATTTTTCTAGAGAATCTAATATCTATAATTTTTTTTTTGCTCCAAAATTTCTAGACCCCATATGCAAACTCGTTGCCCCTATTTTCCCCAGAAATTTCCTGCAAAGAAGAAAAAAAAAATTTCTCTCTGCTTTTCCCAAGAAAGGGCTCTAATACCACTTATAGTATACTTGACATGCAAATATATAAAAATGAAAAATATGCCCAATAAATAACACAAGATATTGCTATAAAAAGAAATCTCCTTTATTAAGATCTTCAGAAAACCCTTGAGGTAGGGTAACACCATACAATCACTCCTTAAGGAAGGAGAATAATCCACAAGCTAATTCATGTCAATATAAAAAATGATCGACATCTCTCAGTGGAGAATATCTAGCCTCTATATAGGCTTCATATATACACTACCATGGGTAACTACCATGGGTCTCTCAATATCATATATCCAATACAATGGGTTTATCACATTATTTGCTAACTACTTGTGGTCCCTTGCATTATGCGTGTTAACCACTTTATTTATTAACTATAGCCCAATTATTTATCATCATTATGTCACATTATTGCCTTGGTTACTTCCCTCTATACCTGATATTATCCCCCATAGTTACACTACACCCTCTCAAGTTGATTCTTTAACTTCCCTTCTTCCTATAGATGCCTTGCTTCATGAGATACTTCATCAGTTGGTTCCTTTACAGGTGTTTTCCCAAGCTTCTTGTCCTCCTTTAGATGTTTCTCTTGATTTAGATCCCAATATGTGTCTTTCTTATGTCCACTCTTTTTGTGATGGTTGCAATGGTTTTTCTTCATTCAAACTTCCTTTCCTTTCTTTGGACACAGCTCTGGATGGAGTTCCCAACATGTGGCTTTTTGATGTCCACCCTTGTTCCAATGGTTGAAATCATTTTTCTTCATCTAATATTTCTTGTCCTTATTTTTATCATTATGCGAAGAGGGGCATTTATGTCGTGTCTCCTTCCTAGTCAACATAACATTCTTGTACACCGTCATTCTTTTCCAACACTTGGCAGCATCATGGTTATTCAAACCAAAAATGTACATGGTTTTCTCTACCATAAACTTTTCTTTCATTTCCATTTGATTTGGATTGGATCACTATATTTTTTTTCATCCATTTCGATGCATTCAGAGTGGAAATAGTGGAGAAATCAACTCACAGGACCGTTTTTACCAGCGAGGCCTAGTTTGGCAAAACGGGGTCTGAAACATTTCAAGAGTGTTTTGAAGCATCAAACAAAGTTTTTTGGGGGGTAAAACTTTGTTGCTATAGTGTCACACCTTTCCAAGTTGTTCTAGACATAGATATATTTCTAACCGTGCAAGAAGTGTTTCAATCAAAATTCGTATGCAAACGTTATGCCACTCAAAAGTTAACCTTCTTGTTTTCACACCTATAGATTGGGAGGACACCGCGTTAGCCCCCATTATTCATGGAAAATTGGATAAACATATATTTTTTAGGTAAAAGACTAGATTATTCTATATTGTAACTCTAGTTAAGAGTTGATGTAATCAAACTTAACCACTGGTAGGCTATCGAGTTGTGTTATAACCGAACCACTAGGAGGAAGAGGCATTACATTCTTTCGAGAGCATTTGTACCATAGCTGAGCAAAGATATCCAGGAGAGGTAAGAGGTAGAGCACACAAAAAAGATCTATGCACTGTAGTAGCCCATGGGCCACAAGCATTACTTATTTGTACCTGCAACCATATTTCTAGACACAGAAAGAAAGAGAAGAAACATCACCTTCCAGGTTAGTTTTCTCATAAAAGGGTTTTCTAGAGCATATTTTGTGTCTTATGTGTGCGTATAAGCTTATTTTTTCATTCTCTATTTTTCTACATAATTTCCATTCACATGCATGCACTAATTACAATTAAATTTACAAAATCATAAAGTTTAATAAAAACTGTAATAGTGTATAATTTTAGATTTCTAATATAATATTATCAAAATTGTTCTAACAAATTGTCCAGTGGAATATCCATAGCAGTTTATGGATCATCATTTTTCTTATAGTCAAGAGGAATCTTGGAATAGTTATACCTTAAATGGTCATATTTGGTGTAGATTCAGTGAGGATATATTGACTTAGCTCATCCTCTTAAATGCTCACCTCCATTTGAATATGACATGCAATCACAATCGTTGGAATGCTGTTATGTGCTCTCATCTTGCACTAATTCAGAATCGTTACTTGATGACTCTATTGCTTCTTTAGCCTTTCAGTTTCTTTCATCGGTGGTCTGGGAACATTCTACAACTTCCTATCTATGATAGCCTATTTCTACATATCAAGGTAGTTCAACCACTTGGATGGGATTCACAATGTCTTTCCCATTAATTCCAATGCCTATTCCTCAATATCCCATTTTCTTCATTAGCTTTGAACCAATCATTAGAGGATCATTGGGGATCATTCACCATTTTTGGAGCAAAAAAAGTAAAAAGATTAAAAAATAATAAAATAATAAAACTAATTTTTCAACTCATATTTTCAACTTATCTCCCTAATTTTTTACTCAATTCCAAGCAGAAGTACTCATTGGATGCAAAATTTAATTCCTCATCCAAAGAGTACACATGTTGCATACTTTCAATGGACCCTACTACATGAACAATGAGAAATACATTTTAAAAGGTGATTGCGATCATGTTTTTCATGTATTTCTCATTTTTCATATAGCAGGGTCCATCAAAAGTATGCAACATAGGTACCCCTTGGATGAGGAATCAAATTTTGCATTTATTGAGTGTTCCCACTCGAACTTTGAGTAAACCCTTAGGGAGATAAGTTGAAAATATGAGTTGAAAAAGTAGCTTTTCCTTTTTGCCTCTAAATTTTGATGATGTAATCTAATCTTATTTTATTGTTTCCACTATTATTTTATAATTTCCTTAGGAGGCCCATTTTAGACCTCAAAAGTCCCCTGATAGCCTATAGTTTGATTTTCAAAAGCTCAAAAATCATCATCATAATGGGAACATAAAACTAAATAATCACTGACATTATTTACCTCATTGTCGGTTTTACATCAGGTGAGGATGGCTTTGCTAAGATTTCATTACACTGAAACTTTACCAAGGCCTCTTCTGTGGTTTGTAACTAAAATTACAATCTTTTATTCTCTTGTTTTACTTCTTATAGTAGTCTTCTCAACTCAACATTCTTTGCTTAAATGCTCTGATTGAGTTTCTTGAGTTATTTGAGCCATGGATTCTTTCATGTTTTTCCCATCTTTGGTTAAATACCTGCAATCCTTGTCAGACTTGCTCTAATACTAAACTTGATTTGGATCTGGGAGGCCACTAATCCCAAATGTGGTCTAGTTGAAAGCCCCTTGAATATGACCTAAATTCTTATTAGTGATCTTCTGACTTGATTGCATTAATGGGCTTGAATCCAAATAAATATTAAACATTTTATTGTGTTGACGGTCTCTTAATTCATTACTTCATGCATTTAGTGATCAACATTGCAAAAATAAGATGCATAAGAAAACATGACTCAAGAGATTAATCACACAAGATAAGAGACCACCAAATTGGTAACGACATTTAACCAATGTGGGCTACGTCTTTGACCTTCGCTTAACTATGTAGCCACTTGATTAGTTTCTCTTTAACAAGGCTCCTCTTTGTTGATACAGGAACTAAACTCTCACTCATGTGGAAATATGGCCCTTTCAGTGCCACGCCATCTCAGGTTGTGTGCATTCACTCACATAAATAATTCCTTGCAATAATTCAAATCTTATTTCCCTATTGCAACATAAAGAGGTCGCATAGAATCTGCAAGTACATATTCTCTTTCTCAGAAATCCTAGAAAGGACAATTCAATAATAAAATAGGTTGGGATTGATTTTCCTGCGAAATCTCTTAATCGTATGCTCAAAACACTACAAACACAACATCAATAGGTTTGTTTCATCATTCTGAAACTTTTGACTATAAACACAACCAAATTTTGAAAAGTGCATCTTTGTCTCAAACTTCATGCCAAGTAATTAATGACACATTTTGACTTCTTCCATGAGCCCTCAAATATTCTACTTAAATCCAAATTCTAACTACACTAGTCTCATCTCAAAAATTTGTGAAAAATGACTCTAAATGTCATACAGTTTTATCACTTTCACCGTAGGACCCCTCTGAGAATCTTAGCATTGAAAAACATGCCACAACATTAGAGTATTCTAAGAATATAGCTAGAGAATATTTTGGGAATATTTGTGTCTACAAATTTGTGCCTATATCCAGTCACCTCAGCCTAGGTTTCTTGTGTGGTCCCTTTACCATTTTGTGGGTTGTTCCTTTCCCTTGTCTTCTCTTCTCCCATTCGAATGGCATAGTTTAAATAAAATGTGCAAGTAGATTATTCAAATCCATCCACTGGAGGGTAGGCTAGCACATTATAATCATGGAGTTTGGTTGGCAAGTGTGTGTGGGTGAAACCTCGCAGGCTTTGAAACTTGGTTTTGTTTTATTTTTAATATATGTATAAGAACACACACACAGATATATAGAACAACATGTATTCATTGGTTAAATAACTCAACCACTGTGAAACTTATCCAATTGCTAAATTTAGCACTTCTCTAAATTTATCACAAGCTTCACTAGGTTTAGCCAACAATTTAGCCAAGCCACTAAATTTGACTGATGCCACCAACTTTGGCCATGGTCCAAATTTATCCAGAGTCTAACTAAATTTTGTCATGCACCAATTTTGACTGGCTAACTATGGGGTGTCATGTGGTACCCGATGATTGGAGCACGTGCTGACTATGGGTTGGTCCACATCAACTGCCACTATGTACCACAGGGGGTGTCTAGAGGTCGACACATGGCGTTCCCTTAGTGGCACCCAACAACACTATCTAGGTGGTGCCACATTGCACTTCTTGATGGTTCCACATGGCCTCTTCTGAGGGTGCCACACTACACTATAATCATCCCTTGGTACGTTATTCATTATATGTATTTATATTACATATTTTCTTCTAAATTAAGGGTTTAGCTTTAGGGATTTAGGGCTTAGGTCGACTTATGGATTAATAGTTTAGAGGCTAAGGGGGTAAGGGGTTATTGGTTAAGGGTTTGGAGGTTATAGGTTAAGCGCTTAAGGGTTAGGGGTTTCGGGGCTCAATCAGGAGGAATAGGGTTAAGGTGTTAAGGATTAGGGGGATAGGATCTAAGGGCATATGGATTAAAAGGTTAGGGGTTAATGGTATATATATACATAAAATTTACAATTTTTTATTAATAATTATTAAATTTGAAACAATATCAACCAAAAAAATTACCTAAAATGTATCATAAAATTAGTTTTTTTAAATCTCGAAATATTCAAATTGTTAATAGGTTAATAGGTTAAGGGGTTAGGTGTTAATAGTTTAGGGTTTATGTTAGGTTTAGGGGCTTTAGGTCCTAGAGGATTTAGAGGATAATTGGGTTTTAATGAATAGGGGTTAGAGGTTTAAGGTTAGGGATTAAGGTGTTAGGCGACTAGTAAGGAGTTAATAGTTTAGGGGCTTATTGGGTAAGGGGTTATTGGTTAATGGTTTAGGAATGTCATTAATATATGCCAAGCACCTCATAGGAGAAATTAAAGGGATGAGCACCTCCAAGTCTCATAATGCATAAGGTGTAGAAGAGGTCATGCGAGTTCATAAATAGAAAATATAGTTTCCCTCTCATATGGTAATAGGAAAGAATCTTAATATAAAAATTCACTTTCATCTCAATCTCTACGAAAACATATCTAATGGGTATAATTCTCCCAAATAATGTGGTCATTCATTTAAATGTGACGTTGAAGGGAACAATATTTGACTTGCACTAAAGATACTCTCAAATTTCAAGACACGAAGAGAGTGGCATATCTAGGAGGTTTTATGAGTACATCCCAGAAGTACATGAATTAACTAAAGTAGTGATGGAGCTTTGAAGAAAATCATTCTCTAGGATTTTATTACATGGAAAAAATGTAGGTTTTGTAGATATTAACCAAAATGTTATTATTTATATCCCTTTTGGAAATTTGTATAGAATCCACTAGGAAATTGTGTGGAGGTAGCTAATCAATAAGAGATGAAATAGACAACCACCATGAAACTTATCCAATCACCGCAGTTAGCACTACTCTAAATTTATCTAGAGATTTGACAAGTTTAACTAGAAGTTTAGCCAAATCACCAAATTTGACCAAAGCTACCAAATTTGGCCATTGTCCAAATTTATCTAGAGTCCAGCTAAATTTTACAATGCATCAGTTTTGACTAGCCAACTGTGGGTGTGACGTGGTGCTTGGAGATTTGGCCACATGGTGACTATGGGCTAGTCCACATCAACTGCCACTATGTGCCATATGGGGTGTTCGGAGGTCGACACATGGCGCTCCTTGAGTGGCACCACATAACACTGTCTAACTGGTCCCAAGTGGTGCTACCTGATGGTGCAACGTGGCCTCTAATGAGGCTGCCATGTTGCACTATCAATGCCCCAAATTGCATGTTTGGTCCTAAATATAGACGAGCATAACTTTTCATATAACGTTTGTTTGAGGTGATGTTCACACTGTTGGAATTGTCTCACTAAGCTCTACAACTTGCACTATTTCCATTTATAAGAAATTTTATTTTTGAGGTTTCATGGAGCCTCCTCGATCAATATTACCCACTTAAGGAATTTTGGACACCAAACATTACATAGAGAGATCAGACATGTTTTCTTTGATTTACAACAAAACCCATACTCTTTGCTACCTAGAAAAGGCTTAAAATATCACTATGTCGCATGCATAAGTGATGTCGAACATTTCATCACGTTTACAAAGAAAAAAATCCATCTATGTGGTCATAGAACCAACAAGTGATTTACAATGATAGTCATTTCTAAAGTAGGCTATTCATCATTTCAATCATCAAGGATATCATGTGTGCCCTTTGTAGTAGATCTGACCTGTAACTATATAAAAATGAAAAATATGTCCAAGAAATAACACAAGAGATAGCTACAAAAAGAAGTACATTTTATTAAGATCTTCAAAAAACCCTTGAGGTAGGGTAATACCATACAATCACGCCTTAAGGAAGGAGAATACTCCACAAGATAATGTATGTCAATACAAACAATACTCGACATCTCTCAATGGAGAGTCTCTAACCTCTATATAGGATTCATACATACACTACCATGGGTAATTACCATGGGTATCTCAATACCATATTTCCAATAGATTGGGCTTATCACATTATTTCCTAACTACTTGTGATCCTTTGCATTATGTGGGTTAACCACTTTATTTATTAACTATGGCCCATTTATTTATCATCCTTACATCACATTACTACCTTGGGTACCTCCCTCTATACCCCATATTATCCCTCCTAGGTACACCACATTCCACCCCTTTTAAGCATGTTTAATCCCCAAAACACGAGAAGAACTCAAATAATAATATCTACTCAAAATAGTAGCCCACTAGTACCATGTATGTGTATCCATCCATCCTAGAGAAAGGTGAATACTTTTTCTATCAGTTGCCTCACTCACTTGAGATGGAAATTGGTTCTTGTGGTGCCCATATGGATATTTGTTGCGGTTAGCCCACCCTGTGTCTCTTTGCATCTTCTAGTTGTCGCCATCTTCTTTGTTAATATTGTGCCATCTTATGGGTTGTTTTCTTGTTGGGTGGTGCGAGTGGTGATATGGTGAAACCTTTATTGATTGTGTTGTTGTCTTCAATTTCCCCCCTGATAGAAATCTTTAAATCCTTATAACTTTTAACATCCTCATTATCAACCTATGTGTTTTTAATATGTTTTGCTAGGAATTACAATTTTTTAGCCAAATTAACATTGATTAGACTATGCTTGCAACTAGGATTGATAGACACAATGATGTTCTTTTTCTGAGTACTTCCATGAACCTATAATATGGAAATATTAGTGGAAAATAATCCTTTGTGGCTCTTATTGTCTTTCTTTCTAACATGTGACCACTTGTTCAAAAGGACCTTTTCAAATTCTTCATTAGAGAGTGTCTGCATCTAATCATGGTTAAGTAAATACACCCATATGGCAACCTCATATTTGAAATCAATCCATCGTCCACATCACCAATTTTTTCGGCATATTAACTTGTTATATATTATGTATTCTTCAATAGTAGAACTATCATCTTTTACAGGAAAAAGAAAGCATATTTCTACAACCCATAAACTAGAATGAGGGTTTTGTAAAAAAGCACTTACTGTTGCCAAAATTTAAAATGGGCACAACTCAGTCAATATAGTTAAGAATCCTTATTATAACCTATTTTCATAAATGGAAAGACCATTCGACATCTCCCCATGTGATTGAAATCAAAGTTTGGGCACAATGGAAACCCATATTAGTGTTGCAATTGTCATGTCGTCACAAAAAATTCAGAAAGAAAAAAAGAGAAAAGAAAAATAGGATTTTAAATCAGAAATATCTCCTTCATCCAAACTCTAATTTGACTAGTTTTTTTTTGTAATTGGGTGATTTATAGATTGGAGCTTAGATTTACAATTATTTTCTTTAAATTCTGCACAAAAATCTACAAACATGACTGGAGAACCACCATCCACAAATTTCCGCCAGAAAACTTTTTTCAAAACAATTGACTTTAAATCAGCGATATCTCCCTCATCCAGACTCTGATTTGACCAATTTTTTTTTTAATTTGGTGATTTTTCGAGGTCATCTCATATCTACAATTTTTTTTTTGAAAAATTTTCACCAAAATTTGTAGATCTCATATGAAAACTCATCGCCCCTATTTTCCCCAAAAAATTCTTGCAAAGAAGAAAAATAAATAATTTATCCCTGCTTTGCCCAAGAAAAGGATCTTATACCACTTGTAGTATATTTGACATGTAAATATATAACAATGTACAATATTCCCAATAAAAAATACAAGATATTTCTATAAAAATAAATGTCTTGTATTAAGATCTTCAGAAAATCATTGAGGTAGGATAACACCATACAATCACTCCCTAAGGAAGGAGAATACTCCACAAGCTAATCCCTGGAAATACAAACAATACTTGAAAACTCTCAATGGAGAGTCTCTATCCTCTATATAGACTTCATATATACACTACCATGGGTAATTACTATGGGTCTCTCAATACCATACATCCAATACAGTGGGTTTATCACATTATTTGCTAACTATTTGTGATCCCTTGCATTATGCATGTTAACTACTTTATTTATTAACTATGAACCATTTATTTATCATTCTTACATCACATTATTACCTTGGGCACTTCTTGTATACCCCATATTACCCCCCCTAGGTAGACTACACCCTCTCAATTTGTTTTTGTAACTAGCCTTCTTCCTATAGATGCCTTGCTTCATGAGTAGCTTCATTGGTTGGTTCTTTACAGGTATTTTCCCAAGCTTCTTGTTCTCCTTTAGACGTATCTCTAGATGGAGATCCCAATATGTGGATTTCTTATGTCCACTCCTTTTTCAATGATCGCAATGGTTTTTCTTCATCCAAACTTTCTTTCCTTTCTTCAAACTCAACTCTCAATGGAGGTCCTAACATGTGGCTTTCTAATGTCCACCCGTGTTGCAATGGTTGCAATCATTTTTCTTCATCTAATATTTATTGTCCTTATTTTTCTCTTGATGTGGAGAAGGGTATTTATGTCATGTTTCCCTCCTTGTCAACATAACTTTCTTGTACAACATCATTCTTTTCCAACACTTAGCAGCAACATGGTTATTCAAACCAAAAAATGTACATGGATTTCTATGCCATAAACTTTTCTTTACATTTCCATTTTATCCGGATTGGATCATTATATTGTTTATCATCCAACTTGATGCATTCAAAGTGGAAAGAGTGGAGGAATTAGCTCATGAGACAAGTTTTACAAGCGAGACCCAGTTTGGAAAAATGGAATTTGAAACCTTCTAGGAGCATTTTGAGGAATCAAAATACTTTTTTGGGGGGCTAATTTTTTTTTGCTTTAGCATCACACCTTTTCAAATTTTTCTACATGTAAATATATTTCCAACGGTGCAAGAAGCACGCCAATCAGAGCCCATATGAAAAAGTTATGTCACTCAGAAGTTGACCTTCCTTTTTTCACACCTATAGTTCAAGAGGATGCCATGCCAGCCCCCATTATTCATGGAAAATGGGATAACCACATGTTTTTTATGTAAATTACTCTAGAAGAGTCTATATGGTAACTCTAGTTAATAATTGGTGTAGTCAAACATAGCCACTATTAGGCTATTGGGTTGTCCTATAACCGGGCCACTAGGAGGAAGAGGGATTCCATTCTTTCGAGAACATTTTGTTCCATAGTTAAGAAATGATATCCAGGAGAGATTGGAGGTAGAGCACACAGAAAGGATCTTTTCACTGTAGCAGAATTACTTCTTTGTATTTATTTGTACCTACAACCATATTTCCAAATACAACAAGAAAGAGAAGTGACCTCACCTTCCATTTGGGTTTTCTCGCGAAAGGGATTGCGAGAGCATATTTTGTGTCTTATGTGTGTGTGTGTGTGAGCTTATTTTTTCGTTATCTGTTTTTCTGCATAATTTCCACTCACATGCATGCACTAATTACAGTTAAATCCAAAAACTATTAAAGTTTACTAAAACTATAATAGTGTCTAATTTTAGATTTCTAATATAATATAATAATATTTGTTGTGACAAATTGTCCATTGGAATATCCATAGTAGTTTATGGATCACCATTTTTCTTATAATAAAAAGGAATGTTGAAATAGTTATACCTTGAATAGTCATTTTTGGTGTATATCTAGTGATGATAAATTGACTTAGCTCGTCCTCTTAAATGCTTGCCTTAAATGCTTGCCTCCATTTCAAGATGACTTGCAATCACAATCATTGGAATGGTGTTATGTTCTCTCAGCCTTCACTAATTCAAAATCGTTACTTGATGATTCTCTTGCTTCTTCAGCTTCGGAGTTTATTTCATCAATGGTCTGGGAACATTCTCCAACTTCCTATCTGCCATAGCCTAGTCCTACATATCGAAGTAGTTCAACCACTTGGATGGGATTTGCAATGCCTTTCCCATTAAGTCCAAGGCCTATTCCTTCATATCCCATTTTCTTCATTAGCTTTGAGCCAATGCCTATTGTTGATTTTCAAAAGCTCCAAAATCTTCATCATAATGGGAACATAAAACTAAAGAATCACTAATGTTGTTTACCTCATTATCGTTTTAGATCCGGTGAGGATGGCTTTGCTAAGATTTCATTACACTGCAACTTCACCAAGGCCCCTTCTGTGGTTTGTAACTAAAATTGCAATATTTTATTTTCTTTTACTTCTTATAGTAGTCTTCTCAACTCAACATTATTTTCTTAAATTCTCTAGTTGAGTTTCTTGAGTTATTTGAGTCATGGATTCTTTGATGTTTTTACCATATTTGGTTAAATACATGCAATCCTTGTCATATTTTCTCTAATACCAAACTTGATCTGTATCTGGGAGGCCACTGATCCCAAATGTGATATGGTTGGAATCCCCTTGAATATGACCTAAATTCTTAATAGTGATCTTTTGACTTGATTGCATTAACAGGCTTGAATCCAAATAAATATTAAACTTTTTATTTTGTTGATGGTCTCTTAATTCATTACTTCATGCATTTAGTGATCAACATTGCAAAATAAGATGCATAGGAAAAATGAGACAAGAGATTAATGACACAAGATAAGATATCACCAGATTGGTAACGACATTTACCCAATGTGGGCTACGTCTTTGACCTTCACTTAATTGTGTAGCCACTTGATTAGCTACTCTTCAATAAGGCTCTTCTTTGTTGATACAATAACTAAACTTTCACTCATGTGGAAATATGGTCCTTTCAGTGCCATGCCATCTCGGGTTGTGTGCACTCGCTCACACAAAGAATACCCTGTAATAATTCAAATCTTGTTTCCTTGCTCCAATATACAAAGTTCGCACAGAATCTGAAAGTACATCTTCTCCTTATCACAAATATCAAAAGGGAAAACTCAACAACAAAAGAGGATTGTGTTTGTTTTCATGACAGATCTCTTAATCGAATGCTCAAAACACTACAAACACAACACCAACAAGTTTTTCTCATCATTCTGCAACTTTTGACTATAAACATCACTAAATTTTGAAAAGTGCATCTCTACCTCAAAGTTTATGCCAATAAATTAATGGCACATGTGGGCTTCTTCCATGGGCTCTCAAATCTTCTACTCAAATCCAAATTCTAACTACACCAATCTCATCCCAAAAATTTGTGAAAAATGACTCTAAAATTCATATGGTTCTATCACTTTCATCGCAGGACCCCTCTGAGAATATTAGCATCAAAAAACATGCCACAACATTGGATTATCCTAGGAATATACCTAGAGAATATTTTGGGAATATTTTTGTCTCAAAATTTATGCTTATACTTCGCCACCTTAGCCTGGGTTCCTTGTGTGGAATATTTGTGTCTACAAATTTGTGCCTATACCAAGCCACCTCAGCCTGGGTTCTGTGTGTGATCCCTCTACCGCTATGTGAGTTGTTCCTTTCCCTTGGCTTATCTTCTCCCATTCAAATGGCATAGTTTAAATAAAATGTGATAGTAGATTAGGCAAATCCATCCACTAACAAGTTGGCTATCACATTATAATAATGGATTTTGGTTGGTAGGTGTCTCGAGGTGAAACCCCACAAGCCCTGAAACTCAGTTTTGTTTTTTTTTTAATATATGTAGAAGAACACACACACACATATAGAACAAGATGTATTCGTTGGTTAAATAACTCAACCTATATTAGCTTTAGCAAAACTACTACCAAACTTATCCAATCACTAATTTAGCGCTAATCTACATTTATCTCGAGCTAAACCAGGTTTATCCAACATTTTAGCAAAGCCACCAAATTTGACTGATGCTGCCAACTTTGGCCATGATCCGAATTTATCTAGAGTCTAACTAATTTTTTTCATGCACCAGTTTTGACTGTCCAACCACGGGGTGTCATGTGGTACCCATTGATTGGACCACGTGGCGACTATGGGTTGGTCCAGATAAACCACCACTATGTACCACTTGGGGTGTCTAGAGGTCGACACATGGCACCCCCTTAGTAGCACCGTGTAACATTTTTTAGGTGGTGCCACGTTGCACTGCTTGATGGTTCCATGTGGCCTCTTCTAAGGGTGCCACACTGTACTATAATCGTCCCTTGGTATTTTATTCATTATATATGTTTATATTACATATTGTTTTATAAATTACGGGTTTATGGTTAGGGATAAATGGGTCGGATCGACATAGGGATTAATACTTTTGGGGGCTTATGGGGTAAGGGGTTATTTGTTAAGGGTTTAGAGGTTAGAGGTTAAGGGCTTAATGGTTAGGGGATTCAGGGCTTAATCAGGAGGAATGAGGTTAAGGTGTTAAAGATTAGGGGGATAAGATCTAAGGGCCTATGTAGTGAAGGGTTAGGGGTTATATATATGCAAATAAATTTTCCATGTATGTGTGTGGGTGATTAAAAAAAAATTAAATTCATTTTTATACATACAATTTACAATTTTTTATTAATAATTATTAAATTTGAAACAATACCAACCAAAAAAATTACCTAAAATGTATCACAAAATTCTGCTTTTAAAAGTATTCAAATATTCAAATTATAAGTTAGGGTTATAGGTTAATGGGTTTAGGGTTAATAGGTTAGGGTTTAAGTTAGGTTTAGTGGGTTTAGGGCCTAGAGGATTTAAAGGTTGATGTGGTTTTAAGGAATAGTGGTTAGAGGTTTAGGGTTAGTGATTAAGGTGTTATGCGACTGGTAAGGGGTTAATAGTTTAGGCACTTGTGGGGTAAGGGGTTATTGGCTAGTCGTTTAGGAATGTCATTAACATATGCCAAGAACCTCATAAGAGAAATTAAAGGGATGAGAACCTCCAAGCCTCATAATTCATCAAGCGTAGAAGAGGTCATGTAAGCTAATAAAAAGAAAATACAGTTTCTGTCTTATATTGTAACAAGAAAGAATCTTAACATAAAAAGTCACTTTCATCTCAATCTCTATTAAAACATATCTAGTGGGTATAATGCTCCCAAATAATGTGGTAGTTCATCTAAATGTGATGTTTAAGGGAACAATATTTGACCTGCAGTAGAGGTACTCTCAAATTTTAAGACACTAAGAGAGTGGCATATCTAGGAGGTTTTATGAGTACACCCCTGAAGTACATGATTTAACTAAAATAGTGATGTAGCTTTGAAGAAAATCTTTCTCTAACCTTTTATTACATCGAAAAAATGTAGGTTTTTTAGATCTTAACCTGAATGTTCTTGTTTATATCCCTTTTGGAAATTTTAAAAGCATTCATTAGGAAAGTGTGTGGAGGCGGCTTATCAATAAGAGATGAAATAGACAAAGTGTTGTGTGTGTGTGTGTTATATTCTTTCCACAACTAGTTGCATGCGAGGCAAGTCACAGGGGGGGCGAGAGCGACCCCTGTTCATTGCATTGGGTGCAATAGGGTGGTCACAGTGGGGGTGCAACACCCCTGTCGGGGGGTTTAAGGGGAGCAGTAGCCCCCCTGCACAGGGTTGTGGCAATGCCCTGAGAAATTTTTTAGACCCTATATGAGGTGGGTGGACCTACCTATAGTTTTGTTCATGGGTTGTTCACATGGTTTTGGGCATGATGGTTTTTTTCCCATGGTATTTTGTAGATTTGGTCAATGTAACTACAATCATGTTCTGTAACATTGAACATTGAAATATATGTATTGTAACATTGAAAGGAACATAATGAAAAATCAATTTGGTAGTCCTGGTTTCAAATCCAAGGAAAATGTCTAAGTATTTGCTTTATATTCTCATCATTATTTATTTTCTATTTTTAGAATTCATCTGCAGGTAATTTTTGTACAAGGTTAAAACCTACATTTTGTATCATAGTTATTTTGGCTTCAAGGGGATGCCTTTGTTGCTGAGCGATTTCGCTCAGGCCTGTAATAGACCTTATTCAGTGGGAGATCTACGGAATTGATTCTTGTGCTGAAAGAAGATGGCGAGTAGTGGAAAGATAGAGATCGAGAAATTTAATTATTAGAGTTTTGAGTTGTGGAAACTCAAGATGGACGATTTCTTGGTGGATAAAGATTAGTGGATCACACTAGATATGGGTACTAAACCAACGACAATGTAGTAGAAGACTGGGAAAAGTTGGATCAGAAGGTAAAGAGCACAATACGATTGTGTATCTCGGATTCAATATTATTGAATGTATCAGTGGAAGATACATTGAAGGATTTGTGGGTCAAGTTAGGGACTTTGTACCAATCTAAGTCTTTTGTGGAAAAATTGTTCCTTTGAAAAAATTTGTCTAACATGAGGATGAAGGATGGAGACTCGGTGACAGAGCATCTAAACACCTTTAACACTATGGTAAGTCAGTTGTTATCTTCTCTTATTAAAATTTTAGATGAAGATAAGTGCATCAGTTTTTTGTGTTATCTACCAAATTCGTGGGAAATTCTGGTTGTTGTAATAGGTGGTAATACAACTACCTTGAAGTTTGATGAAATAGTCCCATCCTTGCTGTCAGAGGAGATGAGACCAAAAAATATGGAGAGCTAGAATGGAGATACCTTGTCTGTATGAGGATGGTCCCAGAACAGAAACAAAAATAAGTCCTCAAGTGGGATATCTAAATCTAGAGGGAGATCTAAATCTCCATGAAAACTTGTAAAGTTATGTTGGAAATGTGGAAAGGAAGGGCACTAAAAAAATGATTATAGATATAAACCTCCTGAGAAAGGAAAGGGATCTAATGATGTTCCTTTTGCAGAGTTGAAAACAACTTCATATGAAGGTGGGGATGTGTACTTGGCTTCTTCTACAAGTACACATGTAGATCATGAGGCATGGTTGATTGACTCGGGTGCATCCTTTCACTTCACTCCTTATAGGAAGTGGTTTTTTGAGTATGAGAAATATGATGGTGGTGATGTCTTCTTAGGGGATGATAGGAAGGATAGAATCGTCGAACACAGAAAATTCAAGTTGAATTTGCAAGGTGGAAGGATTAGAATACTTCCGGTTGTTCTGCATATTTCTGCATTGGCCAGAAATCTTATTTATGTAAGTAAGGTAGATGATGCAGGTGTAGAAATAGTGTTCAAGAAAGATACCTACAAGATGGTTCAGGGAGCACTGGTATTGTTGCATGTAGTTCATATTGGAACTTTGTACAAGCTTCTAGGTAGTACTATTATTGGTGGGTGAAACAATATTGTGGTTCCTGAAAGTGGAGCAGAAAATGTAGTCGTCTCTAGAGAAAATTCCATGCTATGGCATCAAAGGCTTGTTCATATTGGAGAGAAGGGACTTTGAATACTTCATGGTAATGATATGGTAGAAGGTATGTTTAATTTCTCTCTGGATTTCAATTTTTGTGAACATTGTGTATATGGGAAGCAGAATCGAGTGAGTTTCCCCTCCAGTGCTAAGAGGGAAAAAGGGATATTAGAGCTTGTGTACAGTGATGTGTTTGGACCTATGCCGGTTCCATCACTGCATAAGTATGTGTACTATGTATCATTTATAGATGACTTCTCAAGGAATACATGGATATATTTCCTCACGAATAAATCTGAAGTCTTTGATAGGTTTAAATAATTTAAGGCTCTAGTGGAAAACTAGACAGAGAAGAAGATAAAGGTGTTGACGACAGATAATGGAGGAGATTTCTGCAAGAAATAATTTGAAGAGTTCTATAAGAAGTGTGGTATAGCATGACAGAATACTACTCCATACATACCTTAGAAAATGCAGTTGCAAAAAGAATGAACAGGATGTTGATGGAAAAGGCAAGAAGCATGCTCAGTGGTGTCGAGTTAGGACAGGAATTTTGGGCAGAGGTAGTGGAGACTGCATGCTACTTGGTCAATATATCACCTTCATCAACGTTGGAGCATAAGACTCCACATTAGGTATGGACTAGTAATAAACCCTCTCTTTCACATCTAAGGGTATTAGTCTGTGATGCATATGTACATGTTCCAAAGGAGAAAATAACCAAGTTGGATAGTAAATTTGAAAGGTGCATCTTTAATGGGTATAAGGATGGTTTAAAAGGTTATAATCTTTAGAACCCAGAAACAAGGAAGGTTGTGTATAGCCAATATGTGGTGTTTAGAGAGATGAAAGATGTTAGTAAACATGAAATCCTACCAAAGGCACCTGAGAAGATGGAGTTTGGGCTAAAGGAGGAAGAATCAGACTCTACAACAGAACAAGAATCATAAGATGAAGAGCCACAAACTCTAGTTGTGAGAAGATCATCAATTCAAGAAAGATGGTAGCCTAAAAGGTATAGTCCATCTTCTTTTTCTTCAAATTTTTCTTTATCTATTACTGATGATGATCCTAGAATTGTGAGGAAGGAAGTAGATTCAGAGGATGGAAAACTCTGGAAAGTGGCCATGGTTGATGAAATGGCATCTTTGGACAAAAATGAGGCTTGGGATCTGGTGGGGTTTCCAACTGGAATGAAACCCATTAGAAGCAAATGTGTGTTTAAGAAGAAGATAAATGAAGAAGCAACATGGAGAAATACAAAGCTCGATTGACAGAAAATGTTGATTCCCAGGTGCTAGGAATTGATTTTGGTGATATTTTTTCTCTTGTTGCAAAGGTAGCTTCTATTAGATTAATTTTGTTTGTTGTTGTTGCTTTTGATTTTGAGGTAGAATAGATTGATGTGAAGAGAACATTTCTTCACGAGGATATGGAAGAAGAGATCTACATGAAGCAACCTGAAGGCTTTGTGGTGAAGGAAAAGAAAGAACTAGTATGTAGGTTAAAAAAGTCTTTGTATGGGTTAAAACAATCACCAAGGATGTGGTATTAGAAATTCGATACATTTATATGGGGACATGGCTTCACCAGAAGCAAAGCAAATCACTTTGTGTATTTTAAATTAATTGGTGACAGTGTTATTTATCTGGTCTTGTACATGGATGATATGTTGCTGATTGGAAATGGCAAAGAAATTATCCAGGATTTGAAGACCCAATTGTCCTCCAAATTTGACATGAAGGATCTTGATGCTGCAAACTATATTTTGGGCATGGAAATTAAATGAGATCAAGCAAAGTGGAAGCTCTGGTTAAACCATAGGAAGTATGTCGAGATAATACTACAGCGATTTAATATGCGGGATAGTAAACCAGTGAAGGTTCCTATTCTTGTAGGTGTAAAGTTATCTATTGAACAGTGTCCCAAGACACAAGAGGAGGAAGTGGATATGTCCATGTTCCATACACAAGTGAAGTCAGTAGCCTGATGTATGAAATGGTGTGTACTAGACCAGACATTGCACATGTAGCTGGAGTATTGAGAAAGTTTATGTCAAAACCAGGGAAGGAGCATTGGACAGTGGTGAAGCGGGTTTTCAGGTTTTTGCGTGGTGTTAAAACCTAAATCTGCCTCAGGCTGAAGGAAGGCAAAAATTAGGGTAACCCCAAACCACGCTCAATCTGGGAGCTAGCCCTACCAGAGCAGGAGAGGGCTCTCTCCGATTCATGCTCAGTGAATAGATAATCAAAAACGGTCTGAGATGACTTACAATGAAATATTTACCTTAGGCTAGTAAGTGGAAAGGGATTCTGGAAACAATTTTCATGAATGACCAAGCTTCTGGGATGTTATGGGACCGGCGCTCAGCAAAGAACAGAGAATTTAATACAAAGGCACAGATTATTCCGTGAGGCAAGGTAGGCGGAAAATGTAATAATTTAGTTTGAGTTACCGCGGCATGAATAGATTTCTGAAGAAAGTGAAAAGGGCATAGTGACATGAATCCTTTTCAACAGAAGAATAAAACTGAATATGAAATTTTCCCACAGGCAGAGCAATAAAATTGAATTCTACCTAATCTCACTCAGAAAATTTCACTGGAAATGAACATGAATTGAATTATGAAACATAAAAAATAGATATGAAAACATAAGAGACACATATTCTACACTCACAACCACAAGAATCTCATGAAACAAAGTCGTTTCCTTTCATTAATTCTCTGTCAAAAATACACAGTGAAGAAACAAAGTTTCTTTCCCACAGTCTCCCTGAAGTTACAAGCCAATCAACCCTTTGCAAATAACTTGCATACAATATATAGAATGTGTGAGGAAGAGATACAACACCCAAGGGTTGGGGAGTTACTCAAATAATTACAAAATGGAGATGAAGAGCCAACCATCAGCTACAGGTGCAGCGCTACAAACATGACATTTGGCTTGGGTGACCGTTTGCCTTCCTTCACCACTTGGATAGAATCCAATCTGGAGAAAAAGTACTTTAAATTCCACCTTTGGTGCAAAAAAACCGAAGTGTGGATGAGCGGGCCCACTTGGAGAAGTCGCGAACCGAAATTTCGTGAAAAGGAACCAAATTTGGCAATTTTTCCTCTGTGCGTCACGCGATTTTCTCTGTGCATCATGCTACTTTGGCGCCTGTTTTGGGGCAGTTGCAGGTGTCCAAAATGTGCCCAAGTGGGCTTGTTGGAAAGCTTGTGCCGTCTAATTTATAACCCCACTAGAATTTTTGAATTTGGTGCTCATGTGCCCCTCCAAATTTTCATTCTCCCAAGACTGCTTCCTGTGTGTCAAAAACGTGGCAGAGAGGCCATTTTTGGGTGTTTTTAAACCTTTTGGAAACTCATACCTTGCCAAAATTTCTTGTTCGGACACCAGTAGTCTTGATTTTCAATTCTGAATCCAAAAATGCAAGCCATTTCTCATTTGGAGCTCTAAAATTTTAGCAGCAGGGAGAAAATCCCTGTTTTTTGCCTAAAAAATTACCATGTGACCAAAAATTCCCCAAATTTCTTGAAATTTGGGCTGGAGGTTCCCTATGGAGTGTTATGATGGGCCAAGGAAGCCTCAGCCAAGATTCGAAGCTGATCTTGCTCTTTTGCCTCTTTTTCCTTTCTTGTTGCTTTCCTCAATTTCGCTTTCAAACTCCTTATTCGGGCCTGTGCACTCATGTTTCAAACACTGTAACAGAAAGACATATGTCTCAATAGAGAAAGGTCCTGGTCGGATTTGTCCAGCAGCCTCTCCAAATGCATGTTGACCCTCTCAAGGTTGGCCTCCCGATCCTCATTGATTGCTTGCTCCAAAGATGTGAGCGCAACCCTTCTTCTTTGAGCAGCTTGGCGATGCTCACGGATGTTTTGCAGCTCCATGATTGTCTGTTGGTCCTCAAGCTGTTTGTTTCTCCGCTCTAGGTAGTTCATGTTCCATTTGGCCCTCTCCAAGTCAAGGGACAAGGACTCAATCACTAACTGATGCTCCTAGATGATCTATGTAAGCTCCTCATTTGTTGGTTCTGCATTTGTCTCATCATCCTGGAGGAGAACAAACTCGGTCTCTCGCTCACCTAATGGCCCTTCCTCCTGTACTGTCTCCTTACCCTTACCTTGCTCCTCTGATGCTGATGTCGAAAGCGAGGCCCCTTCCACCCCGGGTGGAGATAACTTTCGCTTTGCTACTACAAATAAGGGTCTACTGCCTTTCTGGTAGGTGATGTATAATGGCAAAGTGGCAGTCTCATGTCGCTCATACTGATGAGATGGGCCCCCTACCTCATGCTCTGCCTCTGAAATCACCTATGGAGCGCTGAAGAAGTCACGGGAGATGAAGTCCTCCCAAGCAATACCCTGCAATCCCAACTGATGGTCTACCAAAATCCAAATAAGTGCAAAGTGATACACACTGTTAAGCTGTTGTCGAGGGGTCTTGTGCTGCATGAAATTTCTCATCCTCTCTATGTTCCCACAGATGAAAAATGGGAGGTTCATCATCCAAACCCTCGTAAAGTGCCCAACTCATAAACCATTTATCACTTGGGCAATTTTTATGGAAGAATTGATAGCACATTATGAGGATACAAAAATCAACACTTTTTTTAGCCAATTGATAAGTCTCAAACAAAAGGGTTCAATAATGGAGCACATTGAGGAGTTCCAAAAATTGAACATAAGGGTAAAAGATATTCCAGAGGAGCATAGGATTGATGTGTTCATAGGGTCTTTAAAGGATAATATCCAACATGATGTGCGCCTTTGGGAACCTGATTCATTAGAGAAGGCATTCAGGTTAGCAAGAAAAATGGAAAGCAAAATTATGGAAACTAGGAAGCATACCATTCACAACTATAAAGACAGAAGTGTTGTTGCCCATAGTCTTCCACAACCTACAAGGTTTACACCACAACAATTGGAAGAAAAAAGAGCAAAAGGGCTTTGTTACAATTGTGATAGCAAATACACAAAAGGTCATAAGTGTGCTGAGAAGAAATTATTCTACATAGATTGTGAAGAGGAAGAAGAAAAGGAGCAAGAAAGGTCAAAAGAAGAGGATATATTCCAGGAACAAAGCCTAGATGAAGAACAAATAAATCCGACCATATCTTGTAATGCATTGGCGGGAATTACCACTCCTCAAACCATCAAGATAGAAGGACAAATCAAGAAGAAAAAGGTAATAGTGTTGATTGATTCAGGAAGCACCCACAATTTTATTCATTGTAGGGTAGCAAAAGAATTGAATTGCTTCCTATATCCAGCACCAGAGTGTCAAGTGATGATTGCAAATGGAGGAACAATAAATTGTTCTGGAAAGTGCCATAATATCAAGCTATCCATGGGAGAATATGTATTGACTAGCCCAATGCTTTCCATTCCAATGGGAGGTGCTGATGTTGTACTAGGAGTCCAATGGCTACAATCCTTGGGTACAATAGCTTTTAATTTTCAAGAACTTTTCATGAAATTTTCTGTGGAAGGAAAGGAAGTTGAATTAAGGGGTATTGCAGGGAAACCAGGAAAGATAATCAGCTCTAATGGCATGACAAAGCTTCTAAAAAAGGAGCAAAGAGGTGTAATTGCACAATTATGTTCGCTAGATGTTTCCACATTGGAATCATCTATTTCTCCAGATCTCCAAAAAGTCCTGGACAATCATTCCAAGGTATTTGAGACTCCCAAAGGTCTCCCACCTATGCGTGATCATGATCATGCTATTCATCTGATTCCAGGAAGTGTTCCTCCAAACATCAGGCCGTACAGATATCCATATGTCCAAAAAAGTGAAATTGAACGTATGGTTGCAGAAATGCTAGAGGCTGGTATAATTCAACCGAGTCAAAGTTCTTTCTCAGCTCCAGTAGTATTGGTGCACAAGAAGGATGGATCATGGCGCATGTGTCCAGATTATAGGGAGCTCAACAAGCTCACTATTAAAGATAAGTTCCCCATTCCTGTCATTGATGAATTACTGGATGAATTGCATGGATCAATTTACTTCACCAAGTTGGATCTTCGTTCGGGATATCATCAAATCAGAATGAAGATTGAAGACATTTTGAAAACGGCATTTAGAACTCATGAGGGTCATTATGAATTTTTGGTCATGCCTTTTGGCCTTACCAATGCACCTTCAACATTTCAAGGTTTGATGAATTCAATTTTCAAACCATTCCTTAGAAAATTTGTGTTAGTATTTTTTGATGATATACTAATCTACAACAAGTCTTGGAAGGATCATGTTGAACATGTTGACAAGGTGCTACAACTATTGGAGGAGAAACAATTATATGCAAAAAGATCCAAATGTTTCTTTGGAGTCCAGGAGGTGGAATATTTGGGTCATATTGTATCTCATGAAGGAGTTAAGGTAGACCCTAGCAAAATTAAAGCCATTAAGGAATGGAAAATCCCCACATCCATAAAGCATCTGCGAGGATTTCTTGGGTTGACAGGGTATTATCGCAAGTTTTTTAAGAATTATGGGAGAATAGCAGCACCTCTAACAACATTATTGAAGAAAGATTCATTTTCATGGACTCCGGAAGCAACAAAGGCCTTTGAACATCTTAAAGAGGCAATGTGCCAAGCACCGGTCTTAGCTACACCGGACTTCACAAAAACCTTTATTGTGGAATGTGATGCTTCAGGAAATGGAATTGGTGCTGTTCTAATGCAAGATGAAAGACCCATTGCTTTTGAAAGTCGTCCAATCAAGGGAAAGTTTTTAAGCAAAGCTATTTATGAGAAGGAAATGTTGGCAATACTCCATGCACTTAAGAAATGGCGACCCTACCTAATGGGAAGACACTTCAAGGTAAAAACGGATCATGATAGCCTTAAATACTTTTTAGAACAAAGATTATCCTCTGAAGAGCAACAAAAGTGGGTCACAAAGATGTTGGGTTATGACTTTGAAATCATCTACAAAAAAGGGAAGCAAAATGTGGTGGCAGATGCACTCTCAAGAAAGGATGAGGATGTGGAAGCATTGTTGTGTGCCATTTCTATTATCCAACCAGATTGGATAAACGAAGCAAAGGAGGAATGGAAGAATGACGAAGAAGTGTGGGCACTTATTCGAAAGCTACAACAAGATTCCAGTACTTCTGATACATTTAGCTGGAAAAATGATTCGTTATGGTACAAAGATCGCTTATACCTCTGTAAGAATTCCCAGCTAAAACAAAAGATTCTTATGGAATTGCACACTTCTCCCTTAGGAGGGCACTCAGGATTTTTAAAAACTTACCACAGGGTTAAGAAGGAATTTTTTTGGGATGGCCTTAAATCAGATATTCAAAAGTTTGTGGCGGAATGTTTGGTTTGCCAACAAAATAAAGTTGAAACAATTAAGACACCGGGTCTATTACAACCTTTATCCATTCCAAGCCAACGTTGGGAGGAGGTTTCAATGGATTTTATCACAGGTTTACCCAAGTCTGAGGGAAAGAGTGTCATCATGGTGGTAGTTGACAGACTTACCAAGTATGCACACTTTTGTGCATTATCACATCCATTTAAAGCCAGTACAGTTTCTACTGCATTTATGGAAACAGTTCAAAAGCTACATGGAAACCCAAAGATTATTGTAAGTGACAGAGATCCCATTTTCACTGGAAATTTTTGGACAGAATTATTTTCTTGTCTTGGTACTCAGTTAGCTCATAGCTCATCTTATCATCCTCAATCTGATGGGCAAACTGAGATAGTAAACAAATGTTTGGAAGGATATCTTCGTTGCTTTGTATCTGATAAACAGACACAATGGGTCAAATGGTTGCCTCTGGCTGAATGGTGGTATAACACTTCCTTCCATACAGCAACAAAAATGACCCCATTTATGGCACTTTATGGGTACCAACCACCATCAATCACATCATATTTAAGAGAAAATTCTAAGGTTCAAGCAGTGGAACATCACATCGAACATCAACAACAAGTCCTCCAACTCTTAAAGGATAACCTCGTGTTGGCACAAAATAGAATGAAACAACAGGCAGATCAACATCGCAGTGAAAGAAGTTTTGATGTAGGTGATTGGGTATTCCTACGGCTACAACCATATAAGAAAATGTCCCTAAAGCAAGTTAAGAAGGATAATAAATTATCACCAAAGTATTATGGTCCATACAAGGTGTTGCAAAAGATTGGTACTATGGCATACAAATTGGAGCTTCCTGCAGCTTCTCGATTGCACCCAGTTTTCCATGTTTCAAGTTTAAAGAAGGTTATAGGCGACAAGCTCCTAGTTCAAACAATATTGCCAGAACTTGACGAGGAAGGAAAAATTATATTGGAACTGGAAGCAGTCACAGAAACAAGAACTCGGCAGCTACGAAATCGATCAATTTCAGAGTATCTTATCAAGTGGAAGAACTTATCCGCTCAAGATTCCACATGGGAGGATGAGAATTTTATGTAGAAGTATCCAGAACTGCTCAAGCGTTGAGGACAACACTTTTTTGAAGGAGAGGGGCATGTTGGGTCCCTATAATACTAGTGATTACCCCATTACTATTGTAGTTATACCCCTTATTTATATTGTTGTGCCCCTATTACCCACATATTGTTATTTATGTGCCCCATAGAATCCCTCTATTATTATTTTTGTGGCTTTATATTATTATTGTTAGGTCAGCTGGATTATATTGTGACTCCTTAGACTCCTATATATAGAAAGGAGGTTTTGTCATTTGTATCATCCAAGAATTGTTCATTTATGTAATGTAAAGGAGGTTGCCCCCTCGAAGAGGTTGAATTCTAAGGCGTTGATCTTTCTTTTCTATATTTTCTTGAGCTGGTTTCATAACACACTGTGAGTCTCTTCCTCATACTCTGATGAAACTTCAGATGCCATGACCGTTGTTTGTAAACTGAATTCAGGCTGCCCTTTGATTATAGTGAAGCTGGAAGTTGCTTTGACAATCTGCCACCAAGGGGACAATCAAAAAGGGAGTATTAGGATGGGGGATAATATAATGGGAATAGGGGTTTGTAGGAAAATTGTATTTAGGGATATACAATGGGTTTTGGGGTATTTTGATAGTGTAGTGTTTGTGTTGTTGGCAAGGTAGGGTTTGGGTTTTTATGTTGTCAAATAGGAGGAGGGGAAAGGGAATAGGGTTTGGTAATATTTTAGGGTAGTAAGGATAGGAAAGAATGGCATAGGGCGGATAAGAAGAAACAAGGTAAGAGAGGGAGAATGGAACCTTGGCAATCAACACCACACTTACACAACCCTAGCAATCATGACTTTTTGGTGTTTTCATGTGGTTGGTTTCATGAGTTTTTATTGCATTCAATCCTAGACATAAACCACCATATCCTTTATGAACTTTGATGATCAAGTGATGTTATAGAGCCTACCTTGCAATTTGATGGGTTTCACAGGAAACTTGAGGAAATTTGGCACAATTTCAGGCCTTTTAGCCCTGTGCGCCGCGCCTCCCACGTGCGTCGCGCTAGTGTAAATTTACACTAGAAAATTTCTTAGAGTGCGCCGCGCTCTCTGTGTGCGTCACGCTCTTTTCCAGGTGACTTTTGGAGGCCTTACCGATGTTCAAATTGGACGTAGGATAGCTCGTTGGAAAGGTCTTTGAGTCTACTTTCCAGCACAATTAGAACTTTGCAATTTGGAGTTCATTTGCCCTGTCAAAAATCAAATCTCCCAAGACTGGTCAAAATGTACCAAATGGGGCTGCCTAAATGCAGGGTGCTGTTACAGTCAACTTTTAGATGCCTTTATCAACTCCAAATTAAGCTCATGATAGCTCATTGGAAATATCTTTGTGTCTAGTTATCATTTGGCTCATCAAGAAAGTCATTTGGCCAACTGAGATAGGAGAAAAATTGATTTTCCCAATGTCACTTCAGAGGTGCATCAATTATCCCGAGGCAATTGTATTTTTGACATTTCTCCAAAACCATGACACCTGTAAAAAGTGAAGTAGGAGTTTCTTCCTTGGAATGCTGTGGACAAAAACCTCTCTCATTTTTCAAAAATGCATCTTCTATTTCTCAGAAACATCATTTGAATGAAACTTATCTTGATGTGTGGAACAAGGGATTTGTCGAAATGAAGCGACATGAAGGGGATAAGCAAATTCTAAATTCTTGGGAAAATTCTTGGAAGTAGGGAGGGATGTTAAGAAGTAGGGGAAAGTGGAATTTCAAAGATTGAGTGAGGGGAAGGGGTCTAAAAAGGCAAAACACAGGTCCAACCTAGAAAATTGCCAAGTTGTAGCAAGAAACTAGGGTTTATGCGAAAATGATGAATTTGGGGGATCTCAGTGATGGGAAGTGTTTGATAAGGTACTTTAAGGATAGGGGAAGGTGTATGAACATCAGGATACAAGTTTTGCCAATGGTTTGACCGTCCAAGAGAAATTTCCTTCAAAACCCTAAGAGAGGGAAATGACCTTACCTAGGCGCAACTGAAGCATGAACAAGGTGTAAAATGACCCAGTGGAACTTGACATGATAATGAAAACCTTCTGAATGATGGTACAATCAGCTGAATAGTGACATAGACCAACATTTGGGCGACTTTGGAAGGAGTGAAAGCAAACCCTAGACCTAATTCCTAGTGATCAAATTTTACTTGAAGACTCACTGAAATGACAAAATTTGACCTTGACACCTTAAAATCACTTTGTCAGAGCACGTTTGATCGCTGGAGGAAGGCTAGAAAGACTGGCACTAACATTGGCTCCAATGGGGGATGGTAGCTCCTTGGAGGTGCCAAGAATAGCAGCTCTCTGGAAGAGCTAGATAGTGCCTTCGTCCATTGGGCTATGGAGTCATCATTTTGACAAACGACATGCAACTCTTGACTCATTTATTGACTGAAACTTGACTCGGATTTACTCAAATTTTTACTTACAATGAATGAAAAAATTGACTCAATGTAAAAGGAACTGACTCATGACTGACTTAACTAAAACAAGAACTGACAAAACTTATTCAATGGCAGCAGTCCATCAAGATTCGAGGGTTTCAAATCATGATGACAGCCACCTGCGTACTAATGCAATATGTACAATCATGTGTAATGTGTCTTCCAATGTAACCAATCAAGTAGATGCCTCCTTGATTGATTCTCCGGATCAAATCTTCTGGTCAACAACAGATATTGGTAACTGGGCCTCCAAAAACACAGTTGACCATGATCTCCTTCATCACTGAATACTGCAATAATCACCTTCACTGCTGACTGCAACAAATCTGCCATTGGATCCTGAAAAACATGAATATTTTCCTTCTGATGAAGAAACAAGGTGGCTATTTCTTGTGATGTTGATCTCTTTTCACAAATAAGAGTATGTTCCTGGTCCTTAAAAAATTCAGAACAAGTAGATGAGCAACTCTCCATTTCAAAGAACATTTCAAAACATGAGACGTATGAAGAAGAATCTGAAAGGGAATCCTGAATGATATGATTTTCTGTGGTCTGAATATACTGTAGGTCATCTTCATATGATATGACAACCAGATTATCATGTTCCTCATTACATTCATCACTCAAGAAAAAAGAAACTTTAGATGATTCTTGAAACCCAACACAATCCTTTATATCATCTACCACAAATTCATCTAGAGGAATGTTTTCACTTACTTGAGCAAAGATCTAAGTTGACTGGATTATTTCTTCATGAAGACTGTGTTCTGATGACATGAGAACATTTGGATCCATAACCATACCTTCTTCATCCCAGATGATTTTAACAGTAGAGTTCTCTTTCATGGGACTTAGTACAAGGTTTTCTTGGTCATCACAATCTAAATCTGAATCTGAAATGGGTGACTTGACATTATCACATTCTGGAATTAGAACTGGACTTCCTTGCATGTTGTCTTCTTCTATGGACAGATCTGAACCTACACTTTTTCTTTCATCACTTTCAGCCACATGGAACTCTTCAACCTGCGGATCTATTTCATGTAACTCATGTTGAGTGTTAAGATGCAAAATTCCTTCATTTTCCACAGTACAAAGATCTTGATTCTACTGCAACATTTCCTGAGCATCTTGATGAGACTCCTCTAGTTTCTCTTCATGTTGCTGAAATGGATTCTCGTACAAGGCTTCCATGATCTCATCATCCATAAAATTATCATCCTCATAGTATCTTTTCAAGGCTTTCAATAAAAGTAGAAGTAGGGAAAATTTTAAGAACTCCCCTAAATTTACATGTATAATAAATGGGAGAATCTCCATGGTATATAAGAAAAATGGAAGGCGATTTTATCAATAATATGATATGTATATATAATTTTTTGGCGAATCTCTCACCAGGCATGGTGAATATTTACTCAATTATAAAATCTTGTGTTTATTGAATACACAAATGAAATCATTGCATTTCTTTAAAATATCTTTTGAAATCAAAATTACCGAAATTACATATCGATAACCTAGTGGTGTAGGATAAAATTCACCCGTGCCATTCACAGAAAGCATGAGAAAAAACCTAATGCTATATATAAAACCAAGAAAAATTCAAATTCATCACTTCTAGGGACCTCGTAACTACCCTGCCAATACACAAGTATGTTCATGTTTGCAATTAGAAAAATTACCCAAATTACAATCTATTTGCTCCAACATATGTTGGAAAGTTATAGAAGGATGACTAGTGCAATCAATCCATTCCTTTTAGCCCTGGATTTGTTTCAGTTTAAAACAGAAGTATACAAATATACTTGTCTAGTGTCTATGCTTTAACCATTCACCTTAAGATGTTTTTACAATATAATTTCCTAAGTCTATTTAATATCTTCATTATCATAAAAACCAACCTATATCCATCTTAACTCCACATCTACCACTCTTAGGGGGATAAAATCTATTTATCCCACTGAGCACTTGGTAGACCCAGAATTAAGACGGATCTAAGATGATAGAATTTCCCCTTTAAATAGTCTATGCTCACATGAATACCATGGTATTACCATCGGTCAATACCATGGGTAGACCCAGAATTAAGATGGATCTAAGATGATAGAATTTCCCCTTTAAATAGTCTATGCTCACATGAATACCATGGTATTACCATCGGTCAATACCATGGGTTATCATAAACCTGGAGCTTAAAAATTACTATTAGTAATTTATAAAAATTAATAAAATTAATACTTGATTTTTATTTTATTTTTTATTTTAACCAAGCTAAAATGTTTAACATGCATTAAATTACAACATCCATTTTTACTCATGATCGGATCAAATATTTTTTCACTCTATGCTAGTTTGCATATCACTATATTTGATACCTCTCAAGGGTTAGTAGATCCAGAGTAAAGATGGATCTATGCTGGTTTAATTCCCCGTTTAAATAGGCTACATTCCAGGTGAATACCATGGGTCAATACCATGTGCCATTTTGATGAATACCATGGGTCAATACCATGTACCATTTTTATTTTTATTAATACAAATATTAGGGTTAATAATGTTTTTTTCATGGTATTAATAACAATCTAGTCCATGGTATTTGTCCTAGAGTATTTTGCCCATAGGTTTCACCTAAATATAACACATTTTTTGAGTGTTTGTAAATATAAGGTGACTTATGGAGTAAATATAAAAAAAATGTTTTTTTTGTTTACCATACCTCTCGTTTATTTGTAATTTTATTAATTTACCATACCTATTTTACAAATATGGTATTTGGCCCATTGGATTCACTTAAATAAAACCTCTTTCTTGAGCCTTCATAAATAGAACGAGGGTTATGGACTAAATATAAAAAGAGGTTTTATTTATTTACCATGCGTCTAGTTTATTTATATTTTTATTTATTTACCATACCTTTTGAGTAAGCATAAAAAGATGTTTTATTTATTTACCATACCTCCACTTTACTTATATTTTTATTTGTTTACACCCTTGCACGTATATAAGGTGACTTATGGAGTAAATATAAAAAATCTTTTATTTATTTACCATACGTCTCATTTATTTCTATTTTTATTAATTTACCATACCTCTTTTATAAATATGGTATTTGGGCCTTTGGCCCATAGGATTCACTTAAATAAAACCTATTCTTGAAAATGGGCGAATGGATTCACTTAAATAAAACCTATTCTTGAAAATGGGCGAATAGAAGGTTGTAACTCCTAATTTCAAGGGCTAAATTTACCTTTTTTACCCTCTCCCTTAAAATAAGGTGGGCTATTTGAGGTGATTTGTAAAAATATACTATGATACAAAATATTCGCCCACTAAAAATTTAAAACCCCTTAATTTCGCCAAAGGGCGAACATTCGCCCCTAAAATTTTCTATGAAGAAGCATGTTTGCAACAGTCATGAACTAGATTTAATGATGGATAAGATTCTTAATATCTTTCAATGAACAGGGCATGAAAATCCTTTAAACAGTAAATACAAGCAGGCGACAAACTTTCATACCAATATCGGGCTTCATCTTCCGGGGTAGCCATAAACATTTTTATCAAACAGTATTCAGGAAAATTGATCTTTAATCTATGCACATGAATGTGAAATTTCACCAGATGAAGAGCAGCGTCATTACCTTCCACATTTTTGAACACAGGCAAATTCTTTGACCAATCTACCTTGGGCATTTTATTTGGAAAACCTGGGATGTGATCTCGGCTCATGGGAGCGTATCTTCTTACAATCACTCCATTTTTAAAATGTAAAAGCTACTGATCTCTCTGCAGTGGAGTCACCATGAAGCACCGGTTGCTGGATTCTTCAGTGAATGGAGTCGCCAGGTGAATGCTTTCAGCCTTTCCAGTGTCTGATCATCATCCACCATCAACAATCAGATCGGAACTTGAGATATGAACTAGGGCAAGACAATCTACAATTAAACTTCGTCCCCAGTGGAGTCGCCACTATGCTAGCACCTAAATCTACCTCAGGCTGAAGGAAGGAAAAAATTAGGGTAACCACAAACCACGCTCAGTCTGGTAGCTAGCCCTACCAGAGCAGGAGAGGGCTCTCTCCGAGTCACGCTCAATGAATAGATAATCAAAAACGGTCTGAGATGACTTACAATGAAATATTTACCTTAGGCTAGTAAGTGGAAAGGGATTCTGGAAACAATTTTCATGAATGACCAAGCTTCTAGGATGCTATGGGACCGGTGCTCAGCAAAGAACTGAGAATTTAATACAAAGGCACAGATTATTCCGTGAGGCAAGGTAGGTGGAAAATGTAACAATATAGTTTGAGTTACCGCAACATGAATATATTGCTGAAGAAAGTGAAAATGGAATAGTGACATGAATCCGTTTCAACAGAAGAATAACACTGAACATGAAATTTTCCCACAGGCAGAGCAATAAAATTGAATTCTACCTAATCTCACTCAGAAAATTTCACTGGAAATGAACATGAATTTAATTATGAAACATAACAAAATACATATGAAAACATAAGAGACACATTTTCTACACTCACAACCACAAGAATCTCATGAAACAGAGCCGCTGCCTTTCATTAATTCTCTGTCAAAAATACACAGTGAAGAAACAAAGTTTCTTTCCCACAGTCTCCCAAAAGTTACAAGCCAACCAACCATTTGAAAATAACTTGCATACAATATATATAATGTGTGAGGAAGAGATAGAACACCCAAGGGTTGGGGAATTACTCGAATCATTACAAAATGGAGATGAAGAGCCAACCATCAGCTACAGGTGCAGCGCTACAAACATGACATTTGGCTTGGGTGACCGTTTGCCTTCCTTCGCCACTTGGATAGAAGCCAATCTGGAGAAAAAATACTTTAAATGCCACCTTTGGTGCCAAAAAACCAAAGTGTAGATAAGCGGACCCACTTGGAGAAGTCGAGAACCGAAATTTTGCGAAACGGAAGCAAATTTGGCAATTTTTCCTCTGTGCGCCACGCCATTTTCTCTGTGCATCGTGCCGCTTTGGGGCCTGTTTTGGGGCACTTGCAGGTGTCCAAAATGTGCCCAAGTGGGCTTGTTGGAAATCCTGTCCTGTCTACTTTCTAACCCCACTAGAATTTTTGAATTTAGTGCTCATTTACCCCTCCCAATCTTCATTCTCCCAAGACTGATTCCTGTGTGTCAAAAAAGTGGCAGAGAGGCCATTTTTGGGTGTTTTTTGACCTTTTGGAGACTCATACCTTGCCAAAATTTCTTTTCTGGACACCAGTAGTCGTGATTTTCCATGCTAAATCCAAAAATGCAAGCCATTCCTCATTTGGAGCTCTAAAATTTTAGCGCCATGCCATAGGGAGAAAATCCCTGTTTTTTGCCCAAAAAATTACCATGTGAGCAAAAATTTCCCAAATTTCTTGAAATTTGGGCTGGATATTCCCTATGGCATGCTATGATGGGCCAAGGAAGCCTTAGCCAAGATTCAAAGCCAATCTTGCTCTTTTTCCTCTTTTCCTTTCTTGTTGCTTTCCTCAATTTCGCTTTCAAACTCCTTATTTGGGCCTGTGCACTCATGTTTCAAACCCTGTAACGGAAAGCCATATGTCTCAATAGAGCAAGGTCCTAGTCGGCTTTGTCCAGCAGCCTCTCCAAATACATGTTGACCCTCTCAAGGTTGGCCTCCCGATGCTCATTGATTTCTTGCTCCAAATATGTGAGCGCAACCCTTCTTCTTTGAGCAGCTTGGCGATGCCCACGAATGTTTTGCAGCTCCATGACCGTCTGTTGGTCCTCAAGCTATTTTTTTCTCCGCTCCAGGTAGTTCATGTTCCATTTGGCCCTCTCCAAGTCAAGGGACAAGGACTCAATCACTGACTGCTGCTCCTGGATGATCTCTGTAAGCTCCTCATTTGTTGGTTCTGCATCTGTCTCATCATCCTGGAGGAGAACAAACTCGGTCTCTCGCTCACCTGATGGCCCTTCCTCCTGCACTGGCTCCTTACCCTTACCCTGCTCTTGTGATGCTAATGTTGGAAGCGAGGCCCCTTCCACCCCGGGTGGAGATAACATTCGCTTTGCTGCTACAAATAAGGGCCTACTGCCTTTCTGATAGGTGATGTATACTGGCATAGTGGCAGTATCATGTTGATCATATTGATGAGATGGGCCCCCTACCTCATGCTTTGTCTCTGAAATCACCTGTGGAGCACTGAAGAAGTCACGGGAGATGAAGTCCTCCCAAGGAATACCATGCAATCCCAACTGATGGTCTACCAAAATCTGGATAAGGGAAAAGTGATACACACTGTTACGCTGCTGTCGAGGGGTCTTGTGTTGCATGAAATTTCTCATCCTCTCTATGTTCCCACAGATGAAAAATGTTCATCATTCGAACCCTGGTAAAGTGCATGAGAAACCTGATGTGGTATGCATAAAAGCGAGAAAACCTCCCCTCGCAACTGAAGTATTTCATGATCAATTTCATGAGCGGGGCATACTCATATTTCAAAAATCTGAATGGAAAAACTCTCGTGAGGTGGCTCAAACAACTTTCTTTGATGTAAGGCTCATAATGATTCCTCTCTACCTTCTTCTTCTTGTGCCACTGCTCTCCAATGTCTGGTATGCCTGTTGCCACTGATATGTTTTCAGGTGTCAATTTGAAAGTGACCCCAGCCAAGATAGACTGTCCTCCATGTAGGTGAAGTGAAAAAATACGGGCCAACTCATGATGAACTCTGACATTCGCCACCCTCTGACAAAATTCGAAACATGCTAAGTGCTGGAAACAAGACATAGCAAGAGGGCATGCCTGCAACTCGGTGAGGGTGTTTGGCTCATCTCTAAGATGTTTGCCACTCCGGTGATGTTTCCTTTGGGCCCTTTCTCCCAAAGTTCTGTCACTGTGAGTCTCCTCCTCATACTCTGATGAAACTTTGGATGCCATGACTGTTGTTTCTAAACTGAATTCAGGTTGCCCTTTGATTATAGTGAAGCTGGAGGTTGCTTTGACAATCTGCCACCAAGGGGACAATCAAAAAGGGAGTATTAGGATGGGGGATAATATAATGGGAATAGGGGTTTATAGGAAAATTGTATTTAGGGATATACAAGGGGTTTTGGGGTATTTTTATAGTGTAGTGTTTGTGTTGTTGGCAAGGTAGGATTTGGGTTTTTATGTTGTCAAATAGGAGGAGGGGAAAGGGAATAGGGTTTGGTAATATTTTATGGTAATGAGGATAGGAAAGAATGGCATAGGGGGGATAAGAAGGAAAAAGGTAAGAGAGGGAGAATGGAACCTTGGCAATCAACACCACACTTACACAACCCTAGAAATCATGACTTTTTGGTGTTTTCTTGTGGTTGGTTTCATGAGTTTTTGTTGCATTCAATCCTAGCCATAAACCACCATATCGTTTATGAACTTTGATGATCAAGTGATGTTATAGAGCCTACCTTGCAATTTGATGGGTCTCATAGGCAACTTGAGGCAATTTGGCACAATTTTAGGCCTTTTAGCCCTGTGCGCCGTGCCTCCCATGTGCGTCGCGCCACTGTAAATTTACACTGGAAAATTTCTCCCACTGCACCGCGCTCTCTATGTGCATCGTGCTCGTTTCAAGGTGACTTTTGGAGGCCTTCCCAATGTCCAAATTTGACGCAGGATAGCTCGTTGGAAAGATATTTCAGTCTACATTCCAAGCCAACTAGAATTTTTTAATTTGGAGTTCATTTTCCCTATAAAAAATCAAATCTCCCAATACTGGTCAAAATGTGCCAAATGGGGCTGCCTAAAGGCAAGGTGCTGTTACAGTCAACTTTTAGATGCCTTTCTCAACTCCAAATTCAGCTCATGATAGCTCATTGGAAATATCTTTGTGTCTAGTTATCACTTGTCTCATCAAACAAGTCATTTGACGAACTGAGATAGGAGAAAACTTGATTTTCCCAATGTCACTTCAGAGGTGCATCAATTATCCTGAGGCGATTGTATTTTTGACATTTCTCCAAAACCATGACACTTGTGTAAAAAGTAACGGACTTTTTTCTTCCTTGGAATGTTTTGGAAAAAAAAACTCTCTCATTTTTCAAAACTTCATATTCTATTGCCCAGAAACATCATTTAAGTGAAACCTATCCCGATGTGTGGAACAAGGGATTTGTTGAAATGAAGTGACATGAAGGGGATAAGCGGGTTCTAAATTCTTGGAAAAATTCTTGGAAGTAGGGAGGGATGTTAATAAGCAGGGGAAAGTGGAATTTCAAAGATTGAGTGAGGGGAAGGGGTCCAAAAAGGCAAAACACAGGTCCAACCTAGAAAATTGCCAGGTTGTAGCAAGAAACTAGGGTTTGTGCGAAAATGATGAATTTGGGGGATCTCAGTGATGGGAAGTGTTTGATAAGGTACTTTAAGGATAGGGGAAGGTGTATGAACAACAGGATACAAGTTTTGCCAATGATTTGACCATCCAAGAGAAATTGCCTTCAAAACCCTAAGAGAGGGAAATGACCTTACTTAGGCGCAACTGAAGCATGAACAAGGTGTAAAATGACCCAGTGGAACTTGACATGATAATGAAAACCTTCTGAATGATGATACAATCAGCTGAATAGTGACATAGACCGACATTTGGGCGACTTTGGAAGGAGTGAAAGCAAACCCTAGACCTAATGCCTAGTGATCAAATTTTACTTGAAGACTCACTGAAATGACAAAATTTGACCTTGACACCTTAAAATCACTTTGTAAGAGCATGTTTGATCGCTGGAGGAAGGCTGGAAAGACTGACACTAACACGTGGCACTAGTAATTATGGTTTATGCTACCAAGGAAGTCTAGGATTGGATAGAGTTTTGGACATCGGTGGCTTTGTTGATTCAGACTGGGATGGAGATCTAGATCATAGAAGATCTACAAGTAGGTATGTGTTTAACCCATTTGGAGGTGTAGTTAGTTGGATGAGTAAGAGACAATCTGCAGTGGAACTTTCAACTACAAAGGCAAAATGGATTGCAGCCACTCATGCAAGAAAGGAATCAGTTTGGTTGCAGTGTTTGTGTTCAAGTATGGGGTTAGTACAACGAACTATATGAATAGACTGTGACATCCAAAGTGCAATTTTCTTAGCAAGGAACCCTGCTTATTATTCAAACACAAAGCACATTGATGTTCAGTATCACTTTGTGAGGGATATGGTTAAGGACAAAAAGGTGTTGTTGGTAAAGGTGGACACTTTGAAGAATGTTGTAAATGCATTAACAAAGTATGTGAGCATTGAGAAATTTTCTTGGTGTAGAGAAACAATGGGTGTTGTAGGGCTAGACCAATGACTGAGCTCTCCTGTGATCCCTTGTGTGGAAAAGAAAACAATAAGTGGGAGAATGTTGGGTGTGTGTTATATTATTTCCACAACTAGTCGCACATGCAAGGGGGTCATGGGGGGGCATGAAAGCCCCCTGGTCGTTGTGTTGGGTGTAGGCCCCCATATCAAGGGGTTTTAGGGGGGTGATAGCCCCCCTACACAAGGTCCAAGGAAGTGCCCTAGGAATCTTTTTTGGACCCTATATTAGGTGGGAAAACCTACCTATGGTTTTGTTACATGGGTTTTCCACATGGTTTTGGGCATGGTGGTTTTTGCCCATGGTATTTTGTAGATCCAGTCAAGGGAACTATGGTTATTTTCTAATCCAGGGTTAATGGATTAGGGTTTATGAATGCTTCGGAATGTATATATATGTATTGTAACATTGAAAGGAACATAATGAAAAATCAATCTGGTAGTCCCGGTTTTGGGATCCAGGGAAAATCTCTGTGTATGTTTTATATTCTCGTCATTGTTTACTTTATGTTTTTAGAATTCATCTGCAGGTAATTTCTGTATGGGGTTAAAACCTACACAAAGCAATAAAGAGATTGTTCCATACCAACAAGAATCTACCCCATGCTCTGCACTCTACATAAAGAACATTGATGCTATATATGGCTACATAAGGTAGTGGAATTAGTGTTGGACATCCCCTTGAGCTTATGCATCTTTTCATCCCCTAGAATATCACCAAAGTAATGAGTGGGAAAATAATAAACTATGAGAGACATATGTCATAAGGAATTAAATCTAGCAAGAATGTTCTTAAACAAATATCAATACAAGAACCCTTTATTATCCACCAATGCTTCATTACTCAACCATTTGGTCTCGATATCTCAAGTCCATAAATGTGTAATTAGTGGTTGAAAGGCACAGATCTTCATTTGAATGTTCTGAAGCTAAATTTGGAACCTATATATCTTAATTGTGGTGACATTCACACTTGCTTAATCTATCCTCTCACCTGTATAGGTGAGAAACACTTGTGAGTTCACATCTTTCTTATATATGTTGAAATCCATTGTTTTTTTTTCAAATTTCCCCAATGCCTAATATGGTATATTGGCAATGTTGAATGATACTAGCGGTGGAAGAAAGAGAGTCAAGTGAGACTTAGAAAGATAAGGCAACAAGGTTAAAGAGGGGGGAAGGGGGTTGGAATATATTGGGAAATCCTATATGTTTGATAACAAGTTTTTTTAATAAGGATTTAGTCAACAGTGAATGAGCCATCGATGAAAGGAAGTGTCCAAAATCATTGGAGTGTGGAAACATATCATTACCATTAAGGATAACCAAGTGATGTGAATTCCCCAACCTAACCAAGTGCTTGCATATGGAGTGAATGCTATATTTTAAGAGGTTTGGTGTTCTCCATTTCCTTGGAAGTTCATTGTCTAAATCATCAAAAGACATAAGCAAAGATCTAGTTGAAAAATTACATACAACTAACTCATGCATTAAAATTTCCAACTATTAAAATACCCCCAAGAGATGAGAATTTTGTTATCTTGGAATGCAAGTTTAGAAAGGACGAACCATCAAAATTAAAAAAGGCATAAGGTGATGATATTAAAAAGAAAATACACAAGCCAAATAAAACTTTGTTAGATGAAGGCTTTCTCTACAATGATATCTGAAAAAACCTAGTATGGACATCCAAACCCTCAATGTAGATAAATGGGATGAACTAATTCCCTAAAAACTCAAAATCTAAAGATCAAGGATAGAAATTCTACGAGTTGTCTTTAGTGCGAATTTTTAGAATTTTTCTCGGTGGATTTTTACGGTCTAATTTCTCTAAAATTCCGACATGAATTTATTGAAATCAAAAGCTTGATGAGTAACCCCTGCAGAATCGAAGTGCCCTAAGGGTTTTTTAGGGTGTTGAATCCATATATACAGTAAAAAAAATAGTTTAAATAACAAAAATCAATATTTCACCTCAATTTTTTCTGCCAGACTCTAACACCAAAAAATCCAAAAAATCATACTGAAAACAACTCCAAAATTCTCTCTCATATACTAATAATCAAAAATAGCATGAGAAGCTAGAAAGTGACTTCCCTTTATTCCATATATTTCATTGAATAAGATTGGTGAATTCATTAAAAGTGACAAACACGAGCGGCATTAAATGCATAGAGTTCTGGAATTTTTAAGGAATGTGCATTTAATGTCGATTATTCATGCACGATTCGAGGCTCCCAACGCTATTCAGATTGGAATCTTATGTTCAGGCAAACATATTTAGAGAAAATCCGGCAAAGATTTTTGTAAATCCAAGTTATAGTTGTTAAACTTCAAAATTTTAGGTGTCTTAGACATTTTTGATGGTCCTGAATCCATATTTCGGCCACTTTTGGCCGTCCGGGCAATTCCTCCACTAGATTAGACGACTCCTTTTTTACAAACCTTTATTCAAAAATAGGACTTTTCTATTTCTATTTTTAAAATCATGATGGATTCGAAATTAGGGAAACTATGCCAGTCAAATATACCGATTTAGTAACAAATAAATCCAAAATCTAATTAGAGTGGATTCTTCTTTCATGAGTATCTACTCTTTAACCTTTATTATAATTCTCTATGAGAAATGAGAACTGAAAGTGAGTAGAAAAATAACAAATTATTATTTTAATCATTTGTATTTTAAGAAATAAAAAAAATAATTTCATAAAATATTTAAATAATATCGATTTATAAAAAAATTACATGTAAAAAAAATAAATTTATGTTGGTTCATATTAAATTTATATTTAAAATAAATTTATACTAATAATATAAAAAGAAAATATTATTATAATTATTTTAGAAACTTTTAATTATATTTTATTATAAACCATTTATTTATTAAATTAATTATTATTAAAAAAATTAATTATATTTATGCCGTAAGGCGTTCCATTTGAAATGAACTTCCCTCTGGGCTTAGTTGTCTCCACTATGCGCCATTAGATCACGTGTTAGACGATTAAAAATTTCCCTGCCGTTGATCCCACGAAGTGAACTTTGAACTGAATCCTTGTTTTAGTCCACTCAACCAACTCGCTGAATCCTGGATTTACTCTCCTCAACCAACTTACTCATTAATTGTTCAGTTAGACCATTTTATCCCACCCGCTAAACTAACTGTCTGCAGACTCTTTAAGTTTCCACTGAACTAAACTGTAAGCCGACTCATTAGGTTTCTGGTGCCTTTCCTTAACTCTCCAATTCATGGGGAATCTAACCCCGAGGTGATTGTGGGAAACTCCCAGACTCTAGAGATTTGTGAAAGCTCTCGTAAGGGCATATTTCGTGGACGAGTACACTTAGAATTGGTGGCAGAAGGGTTGTAACCACTTTACACGAGACAATGAATGGTTAGAATCTGTCATTGACGATCTCGTGAGGTACCAGGCTTAAATTTGACGATGGGTTTCGGGGTGACCAAGAATATTAGCTCCAGGATTTGTATTTCTCTGACATAAATCCTGGAGAGTCTACGGGTACACCCTAAATGAATCCCTAAAATCTGCTCGCAAATCCCTCAATTTCATGCAAAGCCTTCATGTAATGGTGTAATGGAATTCATTTTGAGGTTTTCTTTTTTTGCATAAGGCTTATTGGGCTCGAAACCCTTTCCTTCCATGTAACATTAGTCAAGATTGAATACTGTGTAACTATATATTATGTTTTTGCGTGTTTAAAAAAAAGGTGTAGTTAAATTTTATTTTTTTCAAAGGATAGTTTTGGATAGCTCAATTTTTATAGCTGCTCTTGCATATTATGATGCTTGTGAATTTTATGAGAATGGTGGATCATTGTGTTTCTGGATAATGCTCTCACGAAATTTATTTGTTTGGATACACTAGGGTTTAAGACTGAGTTTTTCAATCAGTTTTTTCCTTTTTCCCAAATTTACCTCCTACTAAGTAACCCTGATTGTGCCTCTGTTCTTCCCTTTCACCCCGATACTTAACACACAACTTGTCTCTTTCTTTCAACTTGAATACATACGACGGATTAGAGAGAAGCGCAGAGAAGATAAGACCAGATAGATAAGTATTGTTGTTGTCTTTTGCTCAAAGGATTTCCCCTGTTGTCTATTTTGTTGCAGCCATCGAAGCGAAATTCACATCCTCCATCGGATGATCGCACAACATCTGGCTAACAGTCTCATTTTTATCAATTATAAAGAAAATGCATCAAGCCATGGCTTAAAAAAAAATCTTGGAACCTAACTAGAACTTCCAGAATATTTAAAAAGGCAAATATCAGGCAACTGAAATTGCTGAAAAATGCCATGCATAAATTTTCATTGTAGGTGACGCGCGTCCCTTAAAATTTTAGTTCTTGTTATCCGGATTTAATCTTCAGGGTAGTGCTATTAAGTTTGACTTTTTATTTGAGATTTCATGTTCATTTTTCCTTACGACTTTGTTTATGTATCTATGATTTTCTTGGAAACATCGCTTCCTCAATTTTGTGCAACCTTTAATTTACAAAGATTTGCGTGAAATAGTTTAAGAAATTTCACACAATTCATACTCTCCTTTAGGTCATCAACATTTTGTTTTGAGTTATTCTCTGAAGAGATGCAGTCATGGCCACTAGCACCGTTAAACAGAAAAGTAATCTCGATGCCATGGTCGCTCCTCTTTTGCAACACTACTTTTGCTTGTTAGTTGAGAACAAAGAACAATGAATATAGAACAATTATTTTCAAAATTAAATGGAACAAAACATGGTTATAACTGAAAAAGGAAAATAGAAAGAAACTCTACAAATATGTGGTTTTAAGTTATTTTGAGTTTGTAAACAAATCCTATTATTTTAGACAAGTTTGAAGTTCTATAAAGATTGAATTTCTATTGGTTGATTTCTTGCATGTTCATCCTTGATTTCCTCCGTAATTTGTTCATCTTTATTGCATTTCTCTTATGAGAGACCAACGGTTTAAATTTTAGAAGAAACTAGAAAGTCATTCCAATCATTTTTTTTAAAGATCTATGCAAAAGACAATCAAAATCTCCCAAAGACTAGCAATCTCTTAGTTGTGTGATTTTCACTCACAATGCAATAACACAACAGCAATGCAATCGAATCAAAACAGAGGAGACATTGGGTCTCTATCTCAAATCAAGCAAAATGCAATACAATAACTTAAATTATAATTTTTTTGAAGGAGTGGTATAACTTAAACTATAATTACCATGTCCAACCTTCCAAAGAGCATACCGCTTTCTGAAATCTATCAAGGTGTGAAACTATGATATATATATCCAAAATCCAGATGCTAAATCTTGCACATTTATTTATCTTTCAAGTCAACAGGAAAAGAGAGCCACTGCCCGTGGAAACATTGTGAAAGGAAGCTTCAATCTCAAGCAGATTGTAGTTTTCAAATAATAGGTGCATTAGTTTGTATTCCAAATTCAATAACAAGAGTTTCATTAGTAATTCAACATAATTTCTTTTTTTTAAGGATCCAATCCGATCATATTGATCTGAATGACCAACATTGTAAAAGGAAGCTTCAATCTCAAGCAGATTGTAGTTTTCAAATAATAAATGCATTAGTTTGTATTCCAAATTTAGTATTTTAGGATCCAACCCGATCATATCAATTTGAATGATCAACATGTGAAAGGAAGCTTCAATCTCAAGCAAATTGTAGTTTTCAAATAATAAATGCATTAGTTTGTATTCCAAATTTAATTTTATACTACTTATTTTCCACAGTTTGAGGCGGTTCATGTGGTAAAATTTATTTCATCTCTTCAATTTCAAGGAACTTATACAGAATTTATTGCTTAAGATAATCCCGTTGAATGGACTCGGTCAAAATTTAAAAAATCCTTTTGTATGGCTCAAAAGTTTTTTAGGAAGCCATTCAAAGAAAATAAGCACAGTGAATAACAAGAGTTTCATTAGTTATTCAATATACAAATTTGTATGTTTCATTAGTTATTCAACATACAAATTTGTATGTTTCATTAGTTATTCAATGTACAAATTTGTATTTTAGGATCCAATCTGATCATATCGATTTGAATGACCAGTAGAAAAATGCCTGCATAGGAAACTGAGACGAAAAAGATCATTTTATAATCAAAACTACGTAACATCTTTTAATGAATTGCAATAATGATATGAAATAAATCCCAATGAAAACGCCAGCATAGGAAACTGAGACGAAAAAGATCATTTTATAATCAAAACTACGTAACATCTTTTGATGAATTGCAATAATGATATGAATCAGATCCCAATGCCTTACGTGTTCCTTTGAAACATGTGGTGCAAATGCTAGTTTATTATAAATTGTTTATTTATCAAATTCCATCTCTGATTTGGTCAAAGATCTATTGCGTCAAGAGTTGCTTTTGGGTGGTTTTTGCTCTATCTCACTTCTCTCAAAAATATAAAACACTTCTCCCAAAGATATAAAACACATTTGTTGTGAGTGTTAATTTGTTCATAAGGCTATTGGTTAAGGATTCTTGTGGGTGGTTTTTTCTTTTTGTCACTTTTTTCAATATATGAAACATATTTTTTTTTAGTGTTAATTTGTTTTGAGTTAATATAACAATATTTTATAACATTTTATATGGGTAATTATTTCGTTTTATTTAATATTAAAATTATTTTTAACTTAAATTATATATAAGTCGTGTGAAAATTTGTATTGTGTAATTTGCATTTTTGAATGTATAAATAGATTTAATACCTTGAAATTTTTTTGTACATTTAGATTGTGTAATCTATAGAGCTTAAACTTACAATTGCAACAAATTAATACTAAATTTTAAAGAAAATCAACCAAAACAATATACCTGAAAACTAGCTAAAATATAAAATAGTAAGATTATTTAAAATATTTTAACAATAAAAAATATTTTCTCAATTATTTTATATAATATAACACACTAAACTTATTATTATCTATTTTCTAATCACATTATAAAAATGTCTTTGAGTATTTAGATTATATAATCTACAACACTTAAACTTACCATTCCGACAAATTTTTACTAAATTATAAAAAAAATTAACCAAAACAATATACATTAAAAAAAACTAAAATATAAAATAATAAAATTATTTAAAATATTTTTACTATAAAAATTATAAATATTTTTATAAATATATATGAAAATAACAAAATTATTTAAAATATTTTAACTATAAAAAATATATATATTTTTGTCAATTATAAAATATAACATATACACACTAAAGTTATTATTATCTATTTTCTAATCTCATATATCCATAGACCCTCGCATAAAATTTTAACTTTACTAAATTACAAAGCGACATAGAATGCGTACAATTCATATGGAATGGAATGAAATATTTTATTCATTTTCCAAACGAAAATAGTGATCGACCAAACAACATCCTGAATAATGAGAATAGTGGGAAGAGTAGGTTTTCCAAATTCCGACACCATGAAAAGCAAGTGGAAGCGGGGTAGGGCATGACATTCCCCGCTCTTCCCCATGAAAAGCAAGTGGAAGCGGGGTAGGGAATTTTGTCTTTTGTTGCCCTTTCCTTCCATCAAATTTTGCAAACACTCAAATGAGATTCCTTGACCCAAGAAGTTGGTGAAGCTTAACCAATGTAATATATATATAATAAGAGTTTTGCATAATAGTGTGAGAATAAAATTTTCATATTTAAGTTTACATATGTCTAATTTTATTTTAAATTTAAAAAAATATATAATATATTAATAATAAAAACACATGGTTAATCATTGTATATCTATTTGTGCAAGAAACAGTGAATATAAAAATGTTATAAAATATATTAAAATAAATTATTTATAAAATATTTTGATTTTGAAATGTGCTATGGTTTTTGGGCAAGTGATATTGATAAGCCATGGCACTGGCCCATGTTATTGTAACAAAACCTATGTACAAGTTAATAATATTCATGATAAAATGAGGTTAAATATCCCTGGTAAAGAATATTCTTATATTATAAGTGTTAAATTTTAATTTAAAAATTGTTATAAAATTAAATTAAATTAAAATATTTATAAAATATTTTGATTTTGAAATCAATTATGGTTTTTAGGTATCTAGTATTGATAAACCATGGTATCGGTTTATACTATTCTAACAAAGCTTAAATTAATATGATATTTGAGAATTTTTTTTAGATTTTGTACTTTTTATATAATTTTTATATTGATAATTCAATTTAAAACTACATTAAAATAATTATTAGTTAATTAAGAAAAACAATTTATATTTTAAAAATTTAAAAATTATTTTTTTATTTTCAAAATATTTAATTTAATAATAAAAATCCAAAATTTCAATAAATGTGATGAAAATTTCAGAACTAATTCAAAATTTAACCATAATAAAAAACAATAAAACATGGATAAAAAAGTATATCTCATCCTAATAATTTTTTAAGGTATATCTCATCATAATAATTTATTTCATAAGTATAATCGAAGTTATGTAAAAGGGTTATCTCAAATGGAATAAAATTAATTGGTGCGACCAAGTTCGGTTAGTATGAAAGGGGGGGGTTAATGCTTAATAAACTATGTTACAATTATTTGTGATTGGGATGGGGAAGTGTGTAGGTAGAGGTGTGGGTTATGTCATTATGATTAGAGGAATTACTGTGTTATTATAAAAAAGAAGGCGTAGGGATTGGAAGGATGTAAAGTCATTATTTAGAAGATAAGAAAATTAAGTTAATGGTAAGAAGCTTTTAGGTTAACTGGGATTAAGAGTTTTTTAATATCATCTTATGGTTGGAAATTAATAATAAGATGGTGAGTTTTCTTAGGTATTTAGACAGTAAATATTAAACCAACCAAATTAACAAAGGGAAGGAAATTATAGTAGTGTTAACAAAAATTACTACTTACCATGAAAAAAGAGAACTTGAAATGAAATATGATATAAAGCTAATCTTCTTTCAACCCAAATGCAACTATTGAGCAACAAACATTAGGTTTATTCCATTTTCAATCTGTTAAGCAATAATCTAGAAAAGGAGAACCTAGGAATTTTTATTTTTTGAATGGTAAAACCCTTAAGTATATGTGGAACTAGGAAAACAAGAGAAATAGAAGGAAATGAAACGACTTGGACTAATATCTAAGAAAAAACAACAAGAAACCAAAGCAGGATTAGAAACATATCTTGATGTACTTGAAACTTGCCAGATATCCCCCACAAAATAGACTTAAACAACTATCACTAACAATATATGCACTAAATGAAACATGCACAATAAAATCATAGAAAAGAGATTTAACTAGTAACGCAAGAATTAATGATTTATAAATGATGGACTTCTAGCCCACTTGCTTCACCGCACAGATAATTTGCAAAATTAAAGTCTCAATCTATGGTCTCATTCTTATGCAAGCATCCCTATCTTGAGAATCGCTCCAAAGATTATGTTGACAACCAATTCAGAGTTCAACCCACTCTACAACATTATTCAAGATGGGTGAGATGGCATGTTCTCTAGTGTAACCTACACACCAGCAACTAATTGACAATGCCAATAATAACATAAATTCTAAAATCTCTTATCATTGAGAACTCTATCATTGGTGCAACTCCTTTTCACATTGATATCCAAGTGAACTAATCTATTAAGATGATCAATACATAGACATAATTATGGTCCTATGTGTGTGCTTAGATATAATTATAGTGGCTTGATTGATAAATTGAACACCACTCCCAAATTTCCAATTCCTTAGGAAAGTCCACCCAAAAGGTGTTAGCTATTGATGAAGCCTTTGGGTTTAAACACCAATGACCAAAACATCTTATGCATAAGGTTAATCGAACCAAATCAGCATAATAATTGAATTCCAATTCCAATCTAAATTATAATTGAAACCCGACAATCAAATATGAACAAGGTTGATCCTTTGATATGGTTTTTCCATTCATCCCTCTCCAACTCCTTGAGATTGTTTTTATTGAAAAATCTTTAGTCTTGTTTCCACATAAAATGAAAAATGCTACCATATTTCCAAGTACTTTTTGGACAACCAAAAGAACTTAGCTCAAGGAACCTTCAATTGCAATTTCCATAAGCATGTAATCAAACTTCAACTAAAATTGTCAATACAAGTAACACTCATATGTTTCGATATAAATTCTCAATAAACAAATTGTTTTGAATTAAGCTTTCACCTTCAATGGGCATATAAAAAAACAAAGTGTTTTGAATGAAGCTTTCACCTTCAATAGGCATATAATTCATATTTCCTTCCTTCCAAGATTCATATGATTGTAATCAAACTCTCATTCACTTAAACATCATTCATGAAATCATAGAGAAAATGGAACTTACTGAACACATATCTAGAAATATAATTATTTGAAACATATATGAAATGGATTTATATGACATGAGAAAGGAAACCACTCTACACTATACCAATTCCTTGGACCATGAGATTCCCTTTCTTATGATTGTAAGCAAGCTCCCATTCACTTAAACACCATTCCATAAAGCACATATAAGATGGAATCTAATTGACAAAAAATTGGACTGATGGTTACTTGAAACATAAATGAAATTGTTTTATATGACACGAGAAAGGAATAGATTCCACACTATGTCAATGCTCTGGACCATGAGATTCCCACATATATTGGAAATAGCAAATCATAAAAATTAATGAGAGGGAGAGAAATTTAACTTTCACGTTTAGTTTCATGGAACAAATTACCAATCAACAATTTCCAAACCAAGCACATGCTCAAAATATACTCCCACACACCTAGTCTAATCATGTAACTCTAAAAATATAAATAGGTTATCTCTTTGGGTTGCATATGACTTGTACAGCTCTTATGGCCATAAACCTCTTTCAATTGACGTTTTCATCTACCCATAGTTATCTTCAATCAAATTTTGAAATGAAAATTTGGTTATTGTGTGTATAGCCATGTGGTTCAAGAAAATATTTTGAATGGATTATCTAACAACCAACGGTCTCAATTATCACCATCTTTATTGTTCTTCAAGGGAGAAAAATAAACACTAGGCTAAAAGAATGTAATATTGAAGTTAACATATCCGTTGACCTTAGAACCCAAGGTAGAATAGATCGATGCTCATCTTAGGGTTGTTGTCTTTCACCAAATTTAATGGTAAATTGATTTTTTTATACAATTAAAAAAAATGTTTTCCTCTTTACCATCATTAACGCACTAAGTGTAGCACATTAACATAAATGAGAGTAGCATATTGCACACATAGAATTTACATAGAAGTAAAATAAAACACACTTTAAGCACAAAAGTTTTATTGTGGAAATCCAAACAAGTAAACCAACTTCAAATGGTTACTTAGCCTTTATTTCAACAATCTCTAGTTACATTGTAGTTCATGGCCCTATGGTCAGTTAACATTTAGTTCACAACTCCTCAATTGCATTCTCTCCTCCTATCCCGAAGACCCTTTGAAATTCAAGTTACAAGAAAATATAGGCATGAGGATTACTAATGGGAAAGCCAAAATAAAGATATTTCATTTCATATTCCTCCCTTATTTTCTCTTATGTTTCCTATTTCTTCTACATTTTATTCTATGTTTTTCATTTCATTTCTTCTTTTTGGAACTTTCATTATCTATTTCTTTTTTTGTCAATATAACCTTCATTAATTTCGAAATTTAACTCGAAGGTAATAAGGCATACACTATATATAGTGTTTAGGTATATTTCATATTAAAAAACCCTTCACGCCCTTAGTTTGGAGGTACCTTCTTCATGCTAGAACATATCATATTAAGATGGTCTTTCGAAGACCAAGATGTTTACATGGAAACAACAGAAGACACATTACTTGACTAAATAATATAATGAGAGAGATAATAAGCTAAGAGGAAGGAAAATTATTGAGGAAACCTTGAGGAAGCTAGATGATTGGGGAGACAATATATCCAAGATGTCCAAGTGCATAAGAAATGGAGGTGAGTGAGCTCAGGTCATAATCTAACACAAATTTGAAAAAGTAACAATGTATTTTAGATAAGAGCTGAGAACCTTTAACAAAGAGTTATGGAATGGCTTAAAAATATATGGGAACACTTAAAGGATTTGGACAAACATTAGGCTAGTCCTTGTCATGTGATGTTTCCCATATTAAATATAAGAAAGGTTCTAACAAATATACCATATATTTTTAACTCACTATGAGTGATTTGTTGATTTTTCCATGCCATTTAAGAATTTGGCTTCAGTCTAAAATCATGATCACAAACACACTCAAGTGCCACAACACTTCTACTTTGCATGGGAGTAAATACACATCAATGAATAAAATAGTACACAAGACAAAAAAAAAAAAATCAGCCCAACACTTGTTATATTACAAACTCTAATATAATGATCTACCATACCAGCAATCATGGCCCTTACAATCAACCCTGATACAAGGAAACAACTAGGGCTTGGTATCAACAACTATGATGACCAATATTTCCTCGAACAAAGTACACTTGACCTACTTTCTAATGGTGTGCATCCACAATACTTATAGTCAACGTACCTTAAACATTTCTAGCGAGTGCTTTTCCTTCGCTTCTTTTGATCACATGACTCCTACTCACTCAAAAAGCACTCTTCTTCAACTCCACAATCTATTACTATCAACGATCATTGCTCCTCCAATGTCATTGAACTCAGGCCCACACACGTTTTCCCTCTAGTTTTTCCTCCAATGTCATTGAACTTAGGCCCACACAAGTTTTCCCTCTAGTTGCTCCACCAAAGACACCAACACATAGTGACTTCACCACTACCCACTTCTTGCCTCCCTGCTACCCCAAAGATGAAAAATTTAGGGCTTGTAGGTTTACCTCTTATCTCTAATTCAACCCTTTTTCAATAAAAAAAACTAGGGCACAAATGATATCCTTTTTATCATCAATCCTTCACCGTTAAGGTCAATGAACTGGAGCCCAAACAACCTACCCACTTAATAATGACAAGATTTCCCTTGTCCATTTTACTAGGGCACTCCAAGAAACCACTAGCAGGCCTCCAACTCACTATACATAGGCTACTATAATAATGTCCAAACTCGATCAACTAATCCCTAGAAAAACAACAACTTGTAAAGACAATGCATACCTTTGTAGGACAATACATACCTTTGTAGGACAACTTATTTATGCCTACTAGTACTCGGCCCTATCTAGCACTTCCTGTATCAGATACAAGACTACTCCAATTCAGCCTAATAATCCTCCACAAATTTTTTTATTCCTCAACTACATGCCCTCTATTATTTTTTGAAATTGTGGTCAAATTCCACCTTGGAAAGCTCAAATGACAGAGATAATAATTGCATTAGATTCCTCCTTTTTATAGGACCACAATCCACTGCTCAAGGATTCAAAATCTCAGGGTCGAAGCTCACACTGATCTAGAGTTTTCTAGATCCCAAACATTAGCACAAAACTTGGCATTTTAGTCCTTAGACTCTGGCACAATTCATTATGGGAGCATCTAGAGAGCCTTGGACGTTGGCACAACATGTTATGGGAGCTTCCAGGGTTTAAAAGCTAGATCGAACATTATTAGTCCCCGAACGCTCTTATAGAGTGGTCTTGAGAAAGTTTGGGCTTCCATAGATGCTTGCACAGTAGCCTTATGAGAGCGTCCAGAGCTTGAGGAAAATCTGGGTATGTTTGACTTTGTATGCCCTCATCCAATTCACCTAGGAGTGTACATATCTGTTCCAAATGCAATCATCCAGTTATGCAGAGAGAATCCATATCTATTATAGACGCTCGCACAACTCCTCCCCCCTGTGTTCGAGACTCAAAGATGAGATTTCAGTATTCCAAATATTTTGCTCAGTGGCAGTAGTGTTTAACAGTGCTCAACTTAGTGACAATAGTATCCAGCATATGACTTTAGTCTGTGACATCACATTACAACCATTAGAATGAGAGTTTTGATTATAAGCATGATTAGATATGTTTCATGGATATCATAGTTGTTTTGTTGCATAGGTAATGTTATGGATCATTGTACTCTCTTTTGCTAAATCATTTGATGACGATCTAAGAAGAAGAATATTTCAAAGGGTTTTCCCCATAGTGGGTTTCTCCTTGGTCTCAAACCGATCCTGGTGTCTCTATGTGTGTGCATGCTTTTCTTATATTGTTCCTTTATGTTTTGTTGCATTGATGATGATGATGATGATGATGTTCTTTCTATATAATTGCATATTTTGATGAATAATGTTGTAGATCTGAATAATGTAATTATGATATGGGTTGAACTTAAGGTATTAATGAATAAATGAAATTATCATGGTATTTGAGTTGGGATGAAGAAAAGCCATGGAGATCACCTTGATGATGACCTTTGATGGAAGCAAGAAGAGGATGGTGGAGACCTAAAAGAGTGCTAGGGTCTGAAGAAAACCCTAGGAAACTTGATTATTAGGGTTTGATGGATTCAATGAGGTAAGGGTTGCAGAGAAAACCTTGGTTTATGGAAACAATTTGAAGATATGGAACTTGTATGGTCAAAGAGAATATGCTTAAGCACATGTGGGATATTTATGTAGGTTTTAACACCGTACAGAAATTACCTGCATACAATTTCTAAAATACAGAAAATAAACAATGCAAAAGCATAACACATAAAACACATATACACACAGATTTTCCCCTGGATCCCAAAATCGGGACTACCAGCTTGATTTTTAATTATGTTCCTTTCAATGTTACAATACATATTTATAAATGTTGAAGCATACAATACCATTGACCGAAAAACCATCATGTCCAAAACCATGTGCGACAAATCATGCACAATACCATAGGTAGGTCCGCCCAACCTAACATAGGGTCCAAAACCAAAATTTTCTATGGCGTTGCCCCGGACTCCACAGAGTGGGGTTACCTGCACCCCTCAAACCCTCTGTGACTCCCCCCACTATGCAATCGGCGCAACAAAGGGGGGGCTCCTCCCCCCAGTTAACTACTTGGGCTAGTCATGGAAAGAATATAACACAACCCAACATTCTCCCACTTGTTGGTTTCTTTCCACATGGGGCCACAAGAGAGGTTAGCCATTTATCCAGCACTGTAATGCCCATTGTTTCTCTACACCAAGAGAACTTATCAAAGCTCACAGGTTTTGTCAATGCATCTGTAGTATTCTTCAAAGTGTCCACCTTTACTAGCAACACCTTTTTGTCTTCTATCATATCCCTCACAAAGTGATACTGAACATCAATGTGCTTTGTATTTGAATGATGTGTAGGGTTCTTTGCCAAGAAAATTTCACTTTGGTTGTCACAGTTTATCCTTATAGCTCCTTGCACTAACCCCATACTTGAACACAATATCTGCAACCAAATTGCTTCCTTTCTTGCATGAGTGGCTGCCATGTATTTTGCCTTTGTAGTTGATAGTTCCACTACAGATTATTTCTTACTCATCCAACTGACTGCACCTCCAAATAGGTAAAACACATACCCACTTCTAGATCTTCTGATCCAGATCTCCAGCCCAGTCTACATCAACAAATCCATGAATATCCAACACTCTGTCCAATCCTGGTCTTCCTTGGTAGCACAAACCATAATCACTGGTGCCACGCAAATACCTAGAAACCCGCTTCACTGTTGTCCAGTGCTCCTTCCCTGGTTTTACATAAACCTGCTCAATACTCCCATTGCATGTGCAATGTCTGGTCTAGTACAAACCATCGCATACATCAGGCTACCAAATGCACTTGTATATGGAACACAGGACATGTCCTCTTCCTCTTCTCGTGTCTTGCGACACTGTTCAACAGATAAATTTACACCTACAGGAATAGGAACCTTCACCGGTTTACTATCTTGCATATTAAACCTTTGCAATATTGTCTCGGCATACTTCCTCTGGTTTAACTTGAGCTTCCTCTTTGTCTGATCTCTTTTAATTTCCATGCCAAAAATATAGTTTGCAGCACCAAGATCTTTCATGTCGAATTTGGAGGACAAATGGGTCTTCAAATCCTAGATAATTTCTTTGTCATTTCCAACCAGCAACATATCATCCACATACAATACCAGATAAATAACACGGTCACCAGTTAATTTAAAATATAGACAATGATCTTTTTTTCTTCTAGTGAAGCCAAGTCCCCGTATAAATGTATCAAATTTATGATACCACATCCTTGGTGACTATTTTAACCCATATAGAGACTTATTTAACTATCATACCAGTTCTTTCTTACCCTTGACCGCAAAGCCTTCAGGTTTCTTCATGTAGATCTCCTCTTCCAAATCCTTGTGAAGAAATGTTGTCTTCACATCCATCTGTTCTACCTCGATATCGAAAGCAACAACAACAGATAAAAGTAATCTAATAGAAGTTACCTTGGCAACAGGAGAAAAAATATCACCAAAATCAATTCCCGACACCTAGGAATAACCTTTTGCTACAAATCGAGCTTTGTATTTCTCCACCTTTCCTTCTACATTTGTCTTCTTCTTGAACACCCATTTGTTTCCAATGGGTTTCCTTCCAGGCGGCAAATCCACCAGATCCCAAGCCTCTTTTTTATGCAAAGATTCCATTTCATCAACCATGGCCTCTTTCCAGAGTTTTCCATCCTCTGGATTTACTGATTCCTTCACAGTTCTGGGATCATCATCAGTAATAGATAAAGAAAAATTTGAACATAAAGAAGATGGACTATGCCTTTCTAGCTGCCTTCTTTCTCAAACTGATCTTATCACACCTAGAGATTGTGGCTCTTCATCTTCTGATTCCTCCTCTACTATAGAGTCTGATTCTTCCTCCTTTAGCTCAAACTCTATCTTCTCAGGTTCTTTCAGTTGGACTTCATGTTTAATAACATCTTTCACCTCTCTGAACACCAAATCTCCGTTGTACACAATCCTCCTTGTTACTGGGTTCCAAAGCTTATAACCCTTTAAACCATCCTTATACCCAATATAGATGCACTTCTTAGATTGACCATCCAACTTGGTTCGTTTCTCCTTTGGAACATGTGCATATGCATCACATCCAAATACCCTGAGATGTGAAAGAGAGGGTTTCTTACCAGTCCATACCTCTTGTGGAGTCTTATCCTCCAACGCTGATGAAGGTGAACTATTGACCAGGTAACATGTTGTCTCCACTGCCTCTGCCCAAAATTCCTATCCTAACTCGGCACCACTGAGCATGATTCTTGCCCTTTCCATCAACATTTTGTTCATTCTTTCTGCAACTCCATTTTACTGAGGTGTATATGGATTAGTCTTTTGTTGTGCTATACCACACTTCTTACTGGATTCTTCAAATTCCTTACTGCAAAACTTTCCACCTTTATCTTCTTCTTTGTTTGGTTTCCACCAGAGCCTTAAATTCTTTAAACTTGTCAAAGACTTTAGATTTCTTCTTAAGGAAATATATCCATGTATTCCTTGAGAAGTCATCTATAAATGATACATAATACACAGACTTACCCAGTGATGGAACCTTCACAGGTCCAAACACATCACTGTGCACAAGCTCTAATATCTATTTTGCCCTCTTACCACCAGAGGGGAAACTCACCCGATTCTACTTCCCATATACACAATTTTCACAGAAATCAAAATCTAGAGAGATATTACTCATACCTTCTACCATACCTTTACCATGAAGTATTCGAAGCCCCTTTTCTCCAATATGTCCAAGCCTTCGATACCATAGCATGGTCTTCTCTCCAGAGACCATTAAATTTTCTATTCCACTTTCAGGAACTATTGCACCCATCAACAATAGTGCTACCTTGCAGCTTGTGCAGATTTCAAATTTGAGCTCCCTGCATCAATACCAGTGCCCCCTGAACCATCTTGCAGGTATCCTTCTCAAACACTGTTTTTACACCTGCATCATCTAACTTGCTTATAGAAATCAAATTTCTGGCTAATGCAGGAATATACAGAACACCTGGAAGTGTTCTAACCCTTCCACCTTGCAACTTCAACTTTACTTTTCCATGACCAACGATTCTAGCCTTTCTGTCATCCCCTAAGAAGACATAACCACCATCATATTTCTTATACTCACATAACCACTCTCTATGGGGAGAAAAGTGAAAGGATGCACTTGAGTCAATCAACCATGCCTCATGATCTACATGTGTACTTGAAGAAACCAAGTACACATCCCCACCTTCATCTGAGGTGGTTTTCGCCTCTGCAGAAGGAGCATCATCAGATCCCTTTCCTTTATCAAGAGCTTTAGATTTACAGTCCCTTTTGTAGTGCCCTTCCTTTCTGCATTTCCAGCACACCACCTTTACAAGTTTTCCTGGAGATTTAGATCTCCCTCTAGATTTAGATCTCCCACTCGATGATTTATTTTTCTTTCTATTCTGGGACCGTCCTCGTACAGACAAAGCATCACCATTCTGGTTTTCCATATTTTTCCGTCTCATCTCACCCGTTAGCAAGGATGAGACTATTTCATCAAACTTTAAGGCAGTTGAATCGCTACCTATTGCAATAACCAGACTATCCCACGAATCTAGTATAGAACACAAAAAACTAATGCACTTATCTTCATCTGAAATTTTGATATCAACAGACGATAAGTGACTTACCACATTATTAAATGCATTCACATGCTCTGTCACCGAGTCTCCATCTTTCATCCTCAGGTTATACATCTTTTTCTATAGGAACAGTTTATTGACCAGAGACTTAGATTGGTACAAAGTCCCTAACTTGTCCCACAAAGCCTTCATCATAGATTCCCCTGATACATTCAGCAATACTAAATCTGAGGCACACAATTGTATTGTTCTCTTAGCCTTCCGATCCAACTTCTTCCATTCTTCATTGGACACTCTCGTTGGTTTAGTACCTGGATCTACCGCAATGCACTAATATTTATCCACCAATAGATCCTCCATCTTGAGTTTCCATAACTCAAAACTCTGACCATTAAATTTCTCGATCTCTATCTTTCCACTGCTCCCCATCTTCTTTCACCACCAGAATCGATCTCGCAGATCTCCCACTGAACAGGGTCTACCACAGGCCTAAGCAAAACCCCTCAGCAGCAAAGGCATCCCCTTGAAGCCAAAAATAGCTCTAATACCAAATGTAGGTTTTAACCCCGTACAAAAATTACTTGGATACAAATTCTAAAACATAGAAAATAAACAATGCAAGAGCATAACACATAAATCACATATACACAAAGATTTTCCCCTAGATCCCAAAATCGGGACTACCAGCTTGACTTTTCATTATGTTCCTTTCAATGTTACAATACATATGTATATATACTGAAGCATCCAATACCATGGACTGAAAAACCATTGCATCCAAAACCATGTGCGAAAAATCATGCACAAAACCATAGGTAGGTCTGCCCAACCTAATATAGGGTCCAAAACCAAAATTTTCCGGGGCGTTGCCCCGGACCCCATAGAGTGGGGTTACCTGCACCCCTCAAACCCTCTGTGACTCCCCCTACTACACAATTAGTGCAACGAAGGGGGGCCTCTACCCCCCTTCTAACCCCTGGTTAACTATGTGGGCTAGTCATGGAAAGAATATAACACAACCCAACAATTTAATGAAGCCATAGATGGATAATCCATAGAAAACTGGTTGGATAATTGAAGGTAGCATTTGTATATGGAACATGGAAAATGATGCCTCTTGATTATTGATTAAAGAGGGAGAGGATCACTTCTCATTAAATATAAGTATTTCTTGACAGATGATGCCTCTTACTTTTGTTTAGACCAATGGATCTGATGATTATGTTTATTGATTATACTTCCTGCATATGTATTTGAGAATATGGATGATTCTAACCTCCTTGATGAGATGTGATGAACAGATCCTTCTTGAGGATCATTTGAGATGCAGGAAAGAAAAGCTAGATTTGGAAAGAGGTAAAGAGGTACTTGATGAAAAGGTGACAAGCACTACAAGATACCTATGAGAAGGTGCATAGGTATTTGAATACCACAAGGTATGCATGGTATGTCATATTTCATCTATAACATTGGATGGCTTGGGAAGCCCTAAGGTATGATAAGATTGTCTCCTTCTTTGATGGCTCCTACATGCATATGAAAGCGACTTGAATCTATGTTGGGGGTGGGATCCCCCAAGGGCAGTTTTGGGGCTAAGAGCCCAGATTTTGGTTGAACTTTGTAATTACAATGTAAAGACTCTACATTTTGTGGGCACGGAGCACATAGTTGTTAAAGATTCATAGGGTTATCTGTCCTTATTTTGATAATGTAATAGAGTGAAGTTCTAAGTAGTCAAAGGCATCTAAGATAAGATAATGCAGATGTATACGAGATAGTTCTAAAGTGTAAGTCTAAGTTTTGAGTCATAGCATTGGTAGAGGCTATGTAAATGAGTGCACAGAGGCTTAGTAGTCTACAGTTGAGTGCGCAGACCCCTGCAGCTGAGTGTGCAGGGTGAGTTGAGTATGTAATCATCCAGAAGTATTAATAAAGAGAAGTTTCTATCATTTCTGCTTCTTTATTTCATGTTTATGCATCTGTTATATTTGGGTATGAATTTCACTTCTAATGCTTATATGATGCGCAAATGGGTATGATTGTATTGGTTAAGTGGACACAAGTAAGAACATTTGTTTACGCAAATATAATTAAGATCTGTTAATAAGATAATTAAGTTACTTAGCCTAGTTTGGGAAATAGTGCAGGTCACTGCCCTAGTAGCGCGAAAGCATCTCAACCCCTGATTAGGGATGCATGAAGGTCGATTGTAACGGATCGTGAAGGGGCTGAAGTTTAGAACAGGGTGCGAAGCGACCTACGCGAAGGCAAGTCTAGTTGGAATAAACCAACATCACATCCATCTCAAGGATGCAAAAACTTGGTTCCATCATCCCCCCATACAGCTTTGGGTGAGACTTCAGTGCACGCTCTGCACGTTGATGCTGGAAGGGCCAGTAGTGTAGGGATTTGTTTGGCTAACTAACTCTAAACCTGGGTCAGGCCCCTATAAGACAACAATATATGTTTCCTATGATGAAATGATGCACTCGGTGTTGAAATTTTTTTAATTCTATGAGACTATCTAATGTTGATACACTGATGCACTTGATGATTGGCTAGCATCCATCCATTGGACATATTGATCCTATAAAGAAGGCTAGAACCTTCACTCTGGTAAATGATACTCTTGATACTTGTCAGGATGGATATTTTATATAAAGATAGGTCATTGACTCCTATACATGAATCTGCTTATGATAAGTATGATGAAAGCATATGGAAAGAGAGATTGACACTCTCATTGTTTTGATAAAGTTTTATTGAATGACCTTACTTGATCTTATTGATCATGATAAGCATGGTAACCTTGATGTTAGAGGTATAACTATGAGTTTGATATTCTAGATCTCTTACTTCCTGTGTTCATGTCTTGATGGCATATGGTAAAGTTGGATGCCCTAACTTGATGGAGTGACTTGAGAGAAAGAGTTATTGTGTTCATGATCTCCAAGATATGATGTTTCATATATATGTTTCTTAGAGTCTAACCTTTGATGAAATATTGATGTCATAATGCTAATAGGCATGATAAGTATATATTTATGATCTAACAGTTATGTTGACACATGACTCTAGTAGAGATAAGTTGATGACATGAATGAAGATGAATGAATTAGATCCCCAACCAGAGGGGGAATATTTTCTCAAACCACTATTTGCATTATCTACTGTTGAAATATGATTTATGTGCATCTGGCATTATTGATTTGTTGTAAAATCTTAGATCTAGAGCACGTACATTAATTAGGGTTTCTGCTTTGGGTGCAGGCACTGAACTATGATATCTCATCCCTGGACACACATATGTTAAGACCGAGGTATCATCCAGGTAGCTAAAGACGCTCCCATGCTAACCTAAAGGGAGCATCTAGAGGTTTGACTACAATTGACCATCATCTAAAGCTTTCTGATGTTGTATGATCTCTAGATCAAGGCATCTTTGACATATGCTACCACTGTAATCTAATTTCTGAAGTTCTTGGGTTAAATTGCCGATCACATAATGAATTATTATGCATGATATCAGATGGTCACCTGGAAGATTTCAATACCACAGATGTGTTGCAGATAACTGCAAGATCTATAAGCAAGAAAAGCGTGAATGTTTTCCATAAATGAACATGTAGACTGAACTTGTGTTTGTAGGTGACCAGGACATACATATAGATATGTCACTATGTTTGTGTTATATGAGGTTGGCAAGATTTGGCTAATTGATATAGATGAACAGTGTTTTTTCATGAAGCTTGATAATAACTTTTAATTGATGATTGCGATATGCTTTGACTATAGATCTCTCTATGACTGAAAATTTGAACTTGACTTAATGTCTAATGATTTGATCTACTGATTATTGATTTTTCCTGATGTCAATCCTATGTGGGCACAATGACTTATGTGGGTATTCATAAATTTACCTCCTTGTTCCTAGCACAATGTTTGAGGTAATGATAGTTGTGATACGACATGAAAAATGGAACCTGCATGACTAATCCTTGATATATGCATTTTCACCTAGTGACAGAATGACTTGTATTATGATTATGAGAATGACTGGATAAAGCTTGGAGCATGGTTGATGACAAATTGTTGTCATGATAATAGATGAAGTCAATACTTGATATGAGCTCCACCTATCTCCTGGTTGAAAGAATTGATACTATGATATTGATGACTTCAATAATAGTTTGATTTAACTTCTAAACCTTCATGAGCTAACTTCGTTGATGTGATGGTACAACATTAATTTACGTAAGGCTAATTATGATGGCTTAACAGGGCATTATGTTTAGAGAATTGCATGAAGCAAGCTGCCCTATCCTTATGTCTATATTTGATAGTTATTTGATAAAGTTAGGGTGATGAGTTCCAAGGTATGGCTTTGATTTTAATTATGGTTTTGGTTTTACATCTTGATGGTCTACTCTTGATAGATTATGAGCCTTTGATGATCTAAATCAGAGGGAGATGGCTTATGAACCCCGAAATGATGTATCATGGCATGATGAATCAATTTCTTGAATTTGGTAAAGAAATTTCATATTGCAAAGTTATTGGAAATTTGTTTGAATAATGAAAATGCAAATCCTTGGATACTCTAAATTGAAGTTCAATATGTTGTTGAACTTGATATGGAACCTGAAATTTGATTGAAGCATTGATGTTCTGTTTTGAAAATCCATCTGTATATGTATGATTTGCATAGAACCTAAATAAATTCATGATTGAGTTGCTTCACTCGCATAGAGTTTCCATCGAGCATCCTTTGAAATATCTACATGAGATATTCTATTTTTGAGGATGAGACATTCCTCCTATGATATGTGACTTCATAGATGTATTGCTGTTGTTAAGCACATTTGGATGGTTCTTTAGTATGAGATCTGCCATGATACCATGGATGTGAGGTCCATAGTATGATTGAGGATGAGTACGATGTTGCTAGCATGGCTAGTTGTGAGGCAGGATGAATAAGCTCCTTAGAGATTTTTCTAACCATGATTTGGATATGACATGGATACATTTTGATCCAATTGGAAGAAAATCGCATATTTATAGTTGGGGCCGAGATACTCTCATATATTGAGACAATGTAGCTACTCAAAACAAACTCAGGCTTGTGGTTGGAACCTCCTTGAGAGAGAGGATGATGATGATATAATTTTGTGATTTATATGATTATTTATGTTCTAACATGATATTTGGTTTGATGTTCTATATGAAGAGGAAACAATTGTTATTAGGACAAGCATATACCATATTTGAGTATGATGAGAGCAGCGTTGATCGATGACACTGATCCAACTCTTCCTACCTGTCTGAGCTCCCAAGGTGAGTAATTGACGTAGAAGGCCTATTGAGGTTGAGGGAACTCTCAACAATAGGTTATGACCCCTATCTATTACCCATAGGGTTGAAGATGATGCTCCCCTATCTTCACAGGGTCAGAGAATGTTTCTTCCCTCTTTGATCTTTGCAGAGTATACCCGAGTTGGAATCATACCCAGAAGTTGGGCTTGTCAGGAATATTGCTCCTCATTTGGCCAATGAATTGATAGTGTACTTGGGGTGTACAACCCAAGTCGATTATGATGCAACCTTTATACCACATGACTATTCAGAGTCATTGACTGGAATATCAGTAGGAAATAGGACGGGTTGAGATAACCCTATGCGATTCCGGGTTCGCATTGAGCTCCCTGATGAGATCCCAAGGTCGAGATGTGCTCCCCTGGGTGTTAGGATATCTTATTGCTCGATATGGGGTTATAGATGTATATCTCTCTGATGATATTTTGGGTCAAGATGTGTTCCCCAATGTGGTTTTAGGTTGAGATGTGCTCCTTGTTGATATGCTTTCCAATGACAATTGACGATGATATTTTGGGTTGCAACACACTGGCAGAGATTCTAGGTAGCATCCTGATGGATAGAGAGTGGTAGCTTAAGCTCCCTTCTGGTAACAAATTCTTCTTCTTCTAGATTTGAGAATGTTCAGTATATGACCAGAAATAATCAAGAGATAAGCAGGACTAAGCAAAGGACAGATAAATATGTACAATGATGATTTGTGATGATGAGACACTTGAGATGGACATGGCATGATGACTACATGATATAGATGATCCATGATGATACGTGATGACACTTGAAGATTCCAGAATGACATCTTGATCGATGGACAGATATTGGCAAGTGGAATTCTCCCTAGTTGAGAAGGAGTGTTAATTTTTTCAAGTGCCGACAAATTCCTGTTTTGACAACTCAGATGATAGAGATAATGATTGCATTAGATTCCTCTTTTTGAATGGACCAAAATCGACCTAAATATCACCCAATTTTGTCAAGCGGAAGTTGAGTTTTGAATGGGTCGACCCTAATCACATGTGTGACAGCTTAGGTTGGCCTCAACCCCAAGTGGACCCTCATGAAAGCCTATAAATGGAAGATGCCTCAAGCTCATTTGGACACATTGATCAAGCCATATTCTCTTCTCTTATTTTCTTGGATTGCACAGGCGTGTCGGAGGAAAGTTCGCTCAAGGGTCCATAATCTTAGGGTCGAAGCTTGCATTGATCTAGAGATTTTGATCTGAATGGTAAATTTAGTGTTTGTTGTGCTAAATTCCAATTCAGAATAGTAAACAAAGTGCTTTATGATTATGAGGTAAATTTCAAGTTTTACATGAGTTTTTTTACGTTTTTTTTATGTAAATTTCATGAGCAAATTAACATAAGTAAAACATTGAACAAAGTATAAAAATAATACACTCGGATATTGATAAAGGAGTTCACCCCTCCTAGGCTACGTCTCCTTGGTCCAGCTTCCAATGGCTTAACCCAATCTCATTATGCTCAAAATACTTCAGTGATAAAGAGTACAAAAAGTGTTTTGACCAAAAGAGTGGATAGTTTCCCCTTCAAGGAAACATTCTCCTGCAAAGAAATCTCACTCTAAAGATATGAAAACCTACAGTTAGTCATGAAACAATAAGAAAGAAAAGGGTTCTCAAATCAAGACCCCGTACTCGATTTGGCAATGAGCATAACAAGTACCAAAATTCACTTGAAGTACTAAAAGAGAGTTTTCCTCAAAGACACAATGAGAAAAGAGAAACATGAGCTACACCACAGATGTCACATATGCTATAATAAACATATGAATGTTGGAAAACCCCTACAAGGTCCTCTCCATTCTCAAAAAGCCTTCAAAAATTGATTCAACCTCTTCGTTGATCCTAGCACCCATAGACTCAAACCTGCAAAATGTCTCTTCAGAAGTGCTCCAATGGCTTTAAACCCTATTCCATTGGCTTAGAAGACCTAGAAATGGCTATCTAGCCTCTTCCTGCTCTTGAAAAGACCAAAAAGTGAAGAAGATATGAGCTTACATAGCTCTTCGTTGATCCTAGCACCCATAGACTCAAACCTACAAAATGTCTCTTCAGAAGTGCTCCAATGGCTCTAAACCCTATTCCATTGGCTTAGAAGACCTAGAAATGGCTATCTAGCCTCTTCCTGCTCTTGAAAAGACCAAAAGGTGAAGAAGATATGAGCTTACATAGCTTTTCTGCTAGTCACTCTACAATTTCCCCAAAATCCACTAACGGAGCACCAATTTCGCCAAACTTTGGGCGAAATAGTCGGAGTGTTAATTTAGCCACCAAGGCCATAACTATGAATTTTTTGCCTACATGGGCACACATGGCACTGGGGGTCAGGCTCTTAGCTGTCACGACAGCCCATTCCACCAGCCATTGGACTGACCACAGTGAACCCGATCACATGGGAGAGGTGGCATTAAACGCTGGCGGTTCCAGCTCCCAATGGTTACGATTAACGTTGTAAAACCAAACTCTACACAGTTTAAAGACTCCGATTAGTTGACTCATGTGGTGTTCACATATGGAATCAATGTAATGGTTAGTGGGGGTACAGGGCTAGCCTCCCACTAATGGTCCTACCCCCAGGCATGGTGACCAGGGCTAGGGCTAGACCCCGGTCCCCCACTCCCAATGCACTAACCATCTCAACACAAAACCATGCCGAAAACATGATATGTTAAGAAACAACGTATAGCACGGGTGGTGAAGGCGGTTAGCTTGTATGTGGAGGTCATGGGTTCAAGCCCTGGTGCCTTTGTTTGGACCTCAACACAAACTTTTGGTGGCCCTTGAACTACCACGTAGTGGCCCCTGGCCATGCCACAATAGCCTATTATTGGTCACCACCAAAAACCAATAAAACGTTGCTAACCCATACCAATAGAACCATGCCACTTGGAACCCTATCATTCGTCGGAGGAACCTAGTAATCGGTACAGTCAACTGCAATGTCAGCTACCCATTCAACCTGCCATGTCAGCAGTATGGACTGCTGACTATGTAGTGTTGCACATTTTTTCAAAAGTTGCTTGTTTAGGAAAATGAACAGAACTCGTTTATGGGAGCATACGGTGTCCATTTCAAACGAAATAAGTTGCACTAGATGACAAGAGCTACGCGGTCATTCAGGTTCCACACTGATCCAATAACTTTGAATTTTGAGAAAAATTTTGAGCTTCGGGTAACTCCTCCCCACTGGGATATTTTGGACCCCAAAATATCACTTTTATTTGTTCAACAATTCAAGGTATAGTTCCCTCACCTTTCCAATCTTGGTCCATTTCACCACGGAACTTTTCAAGTTGATCTTGAATTGTTTGATGTACCAATTGGAATTTCTTAATGAACTTCTTCGCTTTGTCTATGTCGCTATGGCCATCAATAGAAACATCCTTCCCAAGAAAGAAATCCAATGGTGGTCTCTTGCAAAATATTTACCAAGGATAAAATCCAAAAATACTTTGACAAACAACCCAAACAAGCTTCACATGGAAATACTTGTATAAATGAGTGCTTCACACATTTGTAACATACTAAATGTGCTGCAAATACTCATATCAAAGTTTAGGATGCTTACTAAAATATCCACAAATGGAAATGCATCTTACAATATGGAATAAATTTGACTCCTAAATTCCCACGCAAATTGCTTATCAGAAGCCAAAATAGCATAACAATGCCAAAGAAAACATTGTTTCATATACGTGATTTATTCACAAACATCACTTTTACAAAATGCCCAATTGTGGGGAGATGCAACAAGTGAAATACAAAATAAATGTCATCCTTAATTATACAAATAGTCCAACCATTTCTTACACAACAATGCTAGGGAATTTTCTTTTTTTTACTTCACTTCCTTCTGGAACTGCTTCTGGAATGGTTATGACATGCCTAGCACATTCATCTACCTTCACCTTCTCAGGTTATTCCATTACATGTCTATCCTTCTTTGGATGAAGATGTGGATGCAACTTCCAACACTTTTCAATCCAATGCCCACTTATGTTGAAATTAGTGAAAATGTTTTTGTGAGATTTTCTTGGCACAAATGTCTTTAAACTTGGATGATAATTTCCCTTCTTGGTCTCAATTTCAATTGACATATTCATCTTCTTGACTAATTCTTTCCTTTTGTGACACTTAGCTACACAATGGTTAGGTGGATGATAAAAAGTTCACGGAAAAACGTTCCACAACATGTTATTCAAATCATCATGTTGTTTGTAATCATCAAAAGCCTTTGAATAATCTAGACGCTTATACCTCTTATGGTTTTCCTTTGGCTTATGAGCCTTGCGAGGAGAACTTGAATGGCAAGAATAACTTGTCTTAGTCTCTTTTCCAACTTGCTCATCTCTCTTTGGAGAAGCCTTGCATTTCATGTCCTCCTTTTGCTTTAGAAACCAAGTTCGTACAAATTCTCGATGGAAATCCCAACAATTTACCTCCTCATAAAATTTTCATCTAATTTTAAAAGTTTATAAATATCAAATTTTATTTTGGATTTAAATTTATATATATCTAATTTTATTTCAAATTTAAAAAAGTATAATACATTAATACTAAACACATGGCTAGATATTGTATATTTATTTGGGCAAGAACTTAGTGAATATAAAAATGTTATAAAAGAAAATTAAAATAATATGATTTATAAAATATTTTGATTTTGAAATGAGTTATGGTTTATGGGAAGTGGTATTGATAAGCCATGACACTTACCCATAATATTGTAACAAAGCTTATTTACAAGTTAATAATATTCATGATAAAATGGGGGTAAATATCCATGGTTATGAATATTCTTGTATTGTAAGTATTAAATTTAAATTCAAATTTTGTTATAAATTAAATTAAATTAAAATATTTATAAAATATTTTGATTTTGAAATTGATTATGGGTTTTGGGTATGTGGTATTGATAAGCCATGGTATTGGCCCATGATATTCTAACAAAACTTAAATTATTATATTGATAGTAATTTTATTTTTAATATAATTTTTATATTGATAATTCAATTCAAAACTACATTAAAATGTTAACTAGTTAAGAAAAACCAATTTAATTTTAAAAGATTAAAAATTATTTTTTAATTTTCAAAATATCCAATCTAATATTTTTTTTTTTGAAACTTCAATAAATTTGATAAATTTTTCAGAATTAATTGAAAATCAAAAAATTTTAACCAAAATCAAACAATAAAACAAGTATAAAAAGATATGTCTTGTCATAATAATTTTTTAAGGTATATCTCATCATAATAATTTTTTAAGATATATCTCATCATAATAATTTATCTGTAAAGAAGAATCATAAGTATAATCAAAGTTATGTAAAAGGATTATCTCAAATAGAATAAAACTAGAAATTGTCCCAAAAGGTACGAAGAGAGGCCGATAGGATTATTAAATTGAAATTGTTGAATTTCTCTAGAACAGATGTTGGTTCAAGCCTAATGAATGAGCAATTTGAGCTGGGTAAAGGCCTTCTAATTGTTTTTTATTATGGTAAAATTATATTAATAATTCATTGGTTTTACTTTCAAATGCTTGAAGGAATTTGAAGAGCAAGTATATAATTGCTTTGTGGGATTTGATCCCAAAATCATTGATTTGTAAATACATACTCAATGAAATGTTAATTGGTTGAAACCCTTTAGAAATGTTTGATATAAGAAAATAAGCCGAATTGGTTGAAAAGCTTAATTGGTTTGTGGAAAACCTTGTTTTCTTGGACTAGATCATTGTGAAATTAATTTTCTTTAGATGTTTTGTTTATATCTATATTACACGGAACACATTGAATGTCTTATTTCATTTTAGAGTAAGTTAATTACCCAAAATCAAGAAACCTCTATAGATGGCCAAGCATATACGAATCTTGCTAGTGACCAAGGCAATAACCACCATGACTATCCCCTACCAATTGACAATGCTTCTCTACCCAACCCCATTCAATACTTAGGGAGGGAGAAGCAAGCAAATTACACAAACAAATTGCCTTTGGAAAGAATTATGCACATACATAGAGCAAAATCCAAATACTCTACCAAGAAGAAATAAAGTTGTCCACACAAATTTGTTAAATGGATCCACTTTGTACACTCATTCAAAGTGAAAATAATGAAGAGTGGTTTATATGTAAAGACAAAGAAACTGAAATATATTTCGATAATGAAGAAATAAATCTCATGTTTCTTATCTCATGTAATGAAAAATGTCTTTTGTAAAGAAATAAACATTAAAAATTAATAAAAATATAAATACTATAGGTTTGTTTAAGTGGAATGTATTTGTAGACATGATTTGTATTGTTAAGACATTCCTACATGTTAAGTTGTTGGTTTAATTTTTCGCCTTACCATGGGAAATTGAATATTAACCTAGTTGAAAATTTTATTATAACATCATGAGTACAATGTTGCAAATTAAAGCAAAGAGTAAATGAACTGATATTTTTTTCACCATTTAAATTATTTCTGTACCAATTTAGGTTATTTCCCATGATGTTATTTTGTTATTTTTTTAAAGCACAAGCTTCAATTTACTTGATTAGTGATAAATAATCCAAGAAAGGGTGGTGAAAGAAAAAAATTTCGCTCTACTCATATTGTTGTTAAATTACTATTATTGATTTTATTTATTTATTTTTCCGAAGAAATATTCAAGTAGATCCATATTATCATCTTATTCGCGGGGCCTAACTACAAGGGTGTCGAGGAGAATTGACCCTATGGCCTCTCATTAGCAAGGTTCTTTAGTGGTAGGAACTTAACTAATTGAGTTAACCCTTGGGGCTTACTATTATTGATTTTAATTATTAATTTGTTAATAGTGATGGGAACTCAACTAATTGAGTTAACCCTTGGGGCTTTACTGTTATTGATTTTAATTAGTAATTTGTTAAATTATATATTTTTGTTTAGTTAAATTAAATCAATATTTATAGTTATGTATTTTTGAAGCAATTTATTTCTATTTATAATCAATAATAGATAATAAATAAATATTTGTAATTATGTTTTTTTTTAATTATTTCCAACAAATTGTAGATAATACGAGCAAAGAGATTTGATGTTTGGAGTTCTATGCTTACACCATATTTCATTAAATACAACTTAATTTTTTGCATGTTTATTATCAACAATGTAGGTAAATGTTTAGTGTTAACATTGTTGATGTTGTATATCTTTTAATTTAGATTTAAGACAAATAAATTACTTTTTAAGCCAACTTAGTTGTTTGAGGTATGAAAAGTTTATATTTACTTAGGGTGGAGAGAAAACATATATAAAATTCATCAATCACCATGTATGTATTGTATAAAATTATTTTCCAAAGATTTGATGTGAAAAGAATCAAATTTAATGACGATATATCCTACACTATTACCACAATATGTGATTGAACTCACAACTTTTGTCATGAAAAAATGGTCTAAATTTCTACCCCACCATATCAAACAACAATTTGCCTAGGATACCTTCCCTATGCTTCCCTATGCTATCAAGGAGATATCAAGGAGAGGTAGGCATAATATATCAATAAATATTAAGCTCTTCTAATTGAAGGTTTAAAATTTTACGGTTTAGAACTATGAATTTTTATTGTTAAACATTAATGGTTCATCCATTTATGTTGATGGCATGATGGCAAATATAACATGGTGGGACATTGGAATTTGTGCATTATGATATAAAGCATTCCAAATTTATGATCATTGACTTTTTCCTATGCATTAAATAAAAATGTTAAGCTAATAATCAAACAATGAAGTGCTATATAGAGGGACATCACAAAGGATTAGGATATTACACTTTTCTCATTGAACAACTTGATGACCCTTTAATGCATGGTGTGGATGAATTTTTTGGTTTTATGAATGACTTGAATATAGATGAGAAGGAATTTTTTAGTTTTATGAATTACTAAATATAGATGAGAGGGGTTTCTAAGTTTAATGACTTAAATATAGTCCCACCCATTTTGTAATACGAATTGAGCACTTTACTCATAAATTAAAATGATTTGCAATATACCATAATACAACTGACGATGATTATTTAATGATTTGCAATACACCATATTACAATTGGTAATGATCATTTGGACGTTTATGGGATCATTTACTTGGTGTAATATCATTGTAAGTATCATCACTTACGATAATTGGTGAACACTAGTTGTGTAGATATCCTACATATGTAAGATTGCTAGTTATCATGGTTGTTTTATTTGTTGTATAGATATCCTACATGTGTAAGATTGTTAGCTATCATGGTTTTTTTGTTCGTGTTAATGTGGTTTTTTATTTAAAAACATATGCCTCTTTCAAATTGACATAATATAATTTTTTGTTTGAAAGTAAATAATGAAATTTGCATTATATATGAAAGGTTATCAGCCTGAAATCAAATTATTTTTAAACAAGTTTTTCCAGGTCCTCCCTTCATGTGGATCATATTGCAATGTTCTCCTACAATGCTTTGATATCATTTTGGTTATAATTAATTGATAGACACATAGTTATATGTTGGTGTTAAATAATATATATTGTGTTAAAAGTAACACACTTGTCTTGTCTTAATTTATAATGGTTATGAGCATCATATACAACAGTAACAAAGAAGTGTATTCTTGTTGACCAGTGACAAAGAAGTGTATTCTTGCTGACCTAGGGATGTATATCATATACCATATGTATTGGAAAAATTAAATTATATATATATGTATATATATATATATATGTATGTATATATAAGTTCTAGAGCTCAAACTAAAAACACTAATTTGATATACTTCTAACAAAATAATAAAAATAGAGAATAACAGTTGTTGAAAACCACCATTTAAATTCAATTAAACTGATTGGATTATAACATCTATAGTCTAAATTATATTATTAATTAATTCTTTTTTTCTAAAAATTAATTAAATTTTATTTAAAGTGTATTTTAATTTACATATGAATAATATGTAGTGCTATTTTAATTTCATATATAATCCAAATTAAAATACAAAATAATGAAATTTTGTAATGAAGATTAAAACTAGGATGAACAAAGGCATACAAAGGCCATAAAAAGGTTTTTCAAAAGGCAATTTGTGTACATTTCCTCCAATGAAAATGCAAATGGCAACAATAGAGTTTATCAAAAACTGTAACCTGGAAGAGTTGAAAATTAAGCCCTTGAATAGTCTACAAAAGGAATATCCAACCCTCCACAAAACTAAACAACAAAAGTAAAATCGTAACAAAACTTTTCCACCAATGCTTAGTCTAAAGAGCCCACAAATTAGCCCAGAAAATAATTATTGAAAGACACCTAGTTATATGTTGGTGTTAAAGTAACACAATTGTCTTGTCTTAACTTATAATGGTTATGAACTAACAAAAATTTTCCACCAGTGCTTAGTCTAAAGAGCCCAAAAATTAGCTCAAAAAATAATTATTGAAAGACACATAGTTATATTTTGGTGTTAAAGTAACACAATTGTCTTGTCTTAACTTATAATGGTTATGAACCTCATATACAACAATAACAAAGAAGTGTATTCTTGCTGACCCGGGGATGTATATATGCTGCCAATTCAGAGAACATTAATTCATAATGGTTATGAGCCTCATATACAGTAGTAACAACGAAGTATATTATTGCTAACTTGGGACGTATATATGTTGCAAGTTGAGAGAATAATAGAACCCAACAATAAAATACAAATAGAGAATGAATACCACACTATTAGAAATGCTTGAACAACTGCATAGAAATGTAGATAATGAGTGTTTTCCACAATATTGGTTGTTATAGCATGTATATGGTATTTATATTGACTATATGGTTGATACAAGGATGAATATCAAGTGACCAAGAGGAGTTAATGCCCAGAAATGAGAATGATTGTCTTTCCCTTCAATGCTCACACCTCCATGTTGTAGATGCAACTCATAGATGGTATAAAGCCCCTACTGGTAATGTACACAGCTGAATCAGGTATCCACGCTAGCTAGAAAGGAAGTTAATGGTCCCTGCTTCTATTCTCAACCACCCACAAGAAGTTCACACCCAACAAGGAAGTTAACGATCCCTGCTTCTAATCTGAGTCACCAATAAGAAGTTCACACCCAACAAGAGGTACCATGACCTCCCATATAGTATTATGTTTAGGCAAAAAGATAAGGCTTTAGAAATTCATCTTCTTCAGGCTTGGGCTTCACCATTTTCTTCTTCACCTTATATCTTCATGTAAGAAAGCCTAGTGTAGAAACCTGACAACAATGCAAACCCCTGATAAATGTCCTAATGCTCTGATTTGAGACTTGTTACAAGTATTTGATTTCCTAATATTGGTAACATTCTTCAGATTCATTCTGGAAGAAACTGCAACACAAGAATTATATTAGAATATTAGAATTGGCACAATCTGAAGAACCACAAGTCCATTAAAAGTTGAGCCATCGATCAATGTATCCAAACCAATCCCCATCTATGAAATGAGTTCAAGTTTTGTAAGCTCCTCAAATTAATTTATTGTAGAGGAATCTGTGAACTAGGAAAACACCAAACACAATGTCAAAAACTGGCTTGAAAAGTTGAAAGAATGAAATAGAGCATACCTTGTGTGTGTAAAGAGAATCCCATTAAGGCAAACGAAATGAATTCGAAAAGCCTTGTTAACATCTAAAATATTTATTTGTTTTCTCTTTGATTTGGTTGCCCTTTGTTTCTAATCCTTATGGGAAAGCCTCCCATCACCTCTCCCTCTCCCTCTCCCTCTCCCTCTCCCACCAACACCATTTGTAGGGGTCTGCTTAAGAAGTAACTGAGAATAATATTGATGATTATGTAGAAATACAAATCAAACTAAATCCTCAATAGATGAAAGAACTGAGCAAGCAAAATATTCTTAGCATAATACACTATGGAAGAATAAAGCCCAAATTAAAATTGGAAATTTTCATAAGTTATCAATGGGCATGAACAGAATTGGCTCTAATAACAATAAAATGGTCAATGCAAGACAATCAAGAATTTGTAAACCTGATGTACAATAATAAAATGTTTGATAGGGAGAAAGATCCATCATCTCTGATTCATGCAACAAACTAGTGTTCTTGCAAGTTAAATAGTAACAATAATCTTCAAGAGACTAAAATTATAATACACTAAACGAACATACCACTGCCCACTTTAGACCTTGAACACCTACATGAAGAGCCATACCAGATAAAAATTATATTCATTGTAATCAGATTTGCTTCACATAAAAAAAGACGAATACCTTGTCAAATATAATAATCAAATTGTCTCCTGCAATAGATAATTGAATTTCAACTGCCAAGCTTCGAAAATACTGATAGACTGTAATGAGTTCATCTCCCATGTGTGTTGCCAGTATTACAAGCTAGAAACCGCAAACCACAAAATGATACAATACAAGACCAAAAGGTTGCAACTCAATGTTGGAAAATAGTTAGATACCAATATGATTTAATAGTAAAAAGATAAATTAATTTTAGAATACGGGCTACAGTAATATAACAATAATATGTCCAGTTACTTCCCACAAAAAATTAATACTTTAGTTTTCTCACTTTGGAGGCAGATTCAAATAAACTAAGACAGATTAAAAAGAATAGAACCACAAATTGACATTAAACCTCATGATGGTGATTTCCACTTGATGGCCAAAGTAAGGCAGCCTGCACATAGTAGGTTGTTGCAACTAAAAAATCATGGCCTAAAGATTCCCATAGAATGTTTTGAGTCTTCTAGTGTAGTTGCTTATGATGGAAAAGCCAAGGTGAAAGAAAGCATTGTTATTACTCAGTTGACAAAAGGTAGAGGGAGACTACACTGGATTTCATGCCATTCTTTGGGGAATTTTGTAGGTTTTACAATACAACCCACATTGTCCTTCATGTTTACTCTTTATCCTTGAGTAGAAATTTTGTTCAGGACCTTGACAATAATTCTAGAATAATGAGATTAACATAAGCTACATACTTTGTTGTTTTCATTTGCTTTAATATACACTTACATTTAAATGTGGTAACTTAATTGGAGAGGACCATCTATCACCAGCTATTGCAAAAGTTGAATTGCCTATTGTCTGTAGCATTCCATCATTGATCATAGTAATTGTTGATGAACTTGGTATGTTCTAATTTGAGAAGCACTATTGTTGTATATTCTTAAATTATTTGTGAAGAAAACTCTTTTTAAGATGTGACAGTTAAGTCTTTTAACAGATGAAACAATCCTTCCGACTACATTCTCATATTGCACTAACTTATTGATTCTGTTGTTCATTGTCTAGAAAACACATTGGCTATAATTTGGGCTACATCCCAAGCTGATCATTTTGCAAACCATGTTCATGTGACTCCCATTACTATGACTAATGGCCATACAATCCATGTATCTGTTGTTGGAATTCATCATTCTGGAAATCCATTTGCCAACTTGTCAACATTCTTGCTAAATTGGGAACTCAGTGGTTGTGAGAAACTAGCTTATTGGGGTACTAATGATAAAGTTGGAAGAAAGACAGAGGCTAGCTCTTGCGAGAGGTTTCTTGTTCTTCGAAATGTATCAAGACAAGAAAGTGGAGTCAAAATCGGTGATGAAAATATGCTTCCTTTTTCTCTCTTAAGGTTTTAGGCTATCCAAATATTCTAGTCATGCCTTACCTTATTCCAGTATGTATTTCAGTTCCAGAACTGGAAGTAGAAGCACTCCCAACAAAAACATCGAACTGGAACCCAATTCTTATTATGCATGAATGTATCTCTTTGCCTCTTTCCAGAGATATTAAGCTGGCATAAGATGTCAAGGCACTCCTAGAGGTAAAGGAGTTGAGTTTTACACCAACAAGTAGCATTTGACAAAAGAGCTCCAATGCAACATCATCATAACCATTCTATGTACACCCTACAAGCATTCGATTCCATGTGATGACATTCAGCTCCAGGCCATCCAATTTAATTTGGAAAAAGAGGAGCAACTCTCCTCTACATGTCCATTCTGAGCATATCCCACAATCATCGCATTCCATAAAACTTCATTTCTCTTAGAAATTCTATGAAAAACTCAGTGAGCATCATTAGCACTATAAAATTTAGCATACATGTCAGCAAGAGCACTTCCCATTAACACATCTAAACCAATCCCACTTCTAATAATGTAATGATGGATCTATTTTCCATTTTTCAAAGTAGCTAAGTTGTTGCATGCAGTAAGAACACTGCAATTGTGCCTGAGTTTGGATTCCTACCTGTCAGCTACATTTTCCAAAAGAGCACCAATTCTTCATAATCATGGATATTCTAAGCACAACCCTCGATTATAGCATTCCATGAGATCACATTAGGCTTAATGTCTGCCATCTGCATCTGCTCAAGAAGGCCCCGGGTCTCGTCTACATGCCCATTCTGCATATAACATGAAATCATAGTATTCCATGAGATGACATCTCGTTGAGAAATTTTGTCAAACACTTGGCATGCATCCTTAAACCTTCCGAACTTGCCATAAATATCTATAAGGGAATTAGTCACAACAACATCTGAATCAAACCCATTTCTAATTACATAGCCATGAATCTCCAGACAACATTGCAGATCATTCAGGGTAGCGCAAGCCTTCAGAACATTGGGGAAAACAAAATTGTTGGGTTCCATCCCTGCACTCAGTATTTCATAAAGCAATTAAATAAATTCCTAAAAAATCAAAATTGGCTATTGTTGGCATTATGATTCAGGTTTGGCACTATGGCACAGGTGTTGTACTTGATGGCAACTCACTCAAGTGGAACAACCTTGTTCTGGCTCTCAAATGGCTCTCAAAATGATGAAAAATAAGGGGTTCGCAGGTACACTGTTCAAAAGGTGCGGACCCGCAGACACGCCGTTCACCAAGTGCGGTCATGTCCGCAGGTTATCCGAATAGAAGGTGCGGACCCCAGTCCACTCACTCCAATGCAGAGAAAGCATGCACACGTGGGAATTCTTATGTCTGGCCCATGGTATTTAGCCCGACGTTCATGATCCTATGGTTTTGGCCCATGGTATAGGATCTAAATTATTGAACCCCGGTTTGGATCCCTTGTATTGGTTTTCGATGGTTTCGTCCCATGGTGTGAATAAGGGCTTGCCTATAAAAAGGAAAGGAGATCACTTGGCTAGTCACTTGTGAAATTGGAATATCTTAAGATCTAAAATTTTAGGTGATCAGTTTTAAAAGCTAGATCTAAATCAAGGTGAAATTTAAGGCGAATCTATTGATAGGCCGTGATCTCTCGGGCGCATGATTAGATATGTGGATCTGACTGTCTGAGGCACATTGGAGGACTGTTAATTTGGCTCTATTCAGAGGTCCGCAGGTGATCCATAGCATAGGTGTGAGGGTCCGTCGCGCAGCAGAAGACGCGGGTGCGGGGGTCCGCAGCGAAGCAGAAGGCACTGGTACGAGGTACGCAGCGCAGCAGAACGCACAGTGCAGAGGTACGCAGAGGAACAGAAGGACCAGGTGCAGAGGTACGCTATCGGGCAGACAATGCAGGTTGGGATCTAAGCAGAGGTACGCAGTGCAGTAGAAGGAGTAGGTGCGGAGGTATGCAGAACAAAAGAAGGACCGGGTGCGGATCTGCATAGTTTAGACACAGAAGAGGTGTGGATATTCGCAGGCTTCTATTGGTGAAGTTGCGGACTTTTCTTGAAATATTTGTTGGCTGTCCTTTATCTTTTGCTAAAGAGTTCTGGGTTTAGATTACTGGTATTGCTGATCTAGTTACTGCATTCTGAGAATTTATTGGGTGATTCATTGGTTGATTGTGTTATCACTCAGGTTGTCCCTTGGCTCCTTAAGGGATACGACCGAGGTAACCACAAACCAATCTTTGGGCTGCAGGTCCTAGCCTACCTGCAGTCAGAGAGGGCTCTCTGTTTATGATTTAGCTTTGTTTTGGGTTGATTTTAGGCTAGTTATGGTGTACATGGGTTTTGTTTTGATTTTGGTGGGAAGGATGATGTTTTCATGCAGAATTGGCATGCATAGAGTGAGAAGTTCAAACCATTGGGCATGGAGTCATGGATTAGGGCTTGCTGTTGCGTTTTCTTGGTCACAAGAGGAATACGGGGCAGGTTAGCTACACATAGAACAATATCAAGCTGGAATAAAGATGGAATGAAGGTCGAGGATGAAAGGCAACTAAGAATCTTTCATTAGCTAACAGAGAGGGAAGGTGAATGAAAGTTTGTCTAGGAGCAGTCAAGAATTCCTAAATAACAGTCATATGTGAAAGAAACAGGGTAAACATGATCATTTAAGTATGCGTATTCATAACCATTTTTGAAGAAAACATATAGAAATAACAAGAGTTGAGCATAGGGTGCAGTCAAGCAAAACCTAAGCTATTCTTCTTTCTTGCTATTTAGATGGTAACACAATGGTGGCATAAACATATGTAAACTGTAAACAGAGGTAGGAAAAAACTTATTGAGCCATGTAGTAGCACGGGAATTCCACAGTCACTCTTTGGCCATTAAATAACACAACAATCAGTTATTCATCCAAAACAGTCCAGCAGTCTTTGATTATAGAGCTCTCAAAGTATACAGCGCAAGTCTAGAATGAGGATTATCAACCAACCAACCCTTTAAACAATGAATTGTTGGCATTATGATACATATGTTGTACTTGATGGCAACCCACTCATCTCAGATAATAAATTATAGTGTAGAGAAAAGTTCACGCACTTATATGCAGAGAAAAGTTTATTTCATGTAGAGAAAAGTTCACGCACTTTTATGCAGAGAAAAGTTTATTTCATGTAGAGAAAAGTTCACGCACTTTTATGCAGAGAAAAGTTTATTTCATGTAGAGAAAAAGTTCACGCACTTTCATGCAAGGAAAAGCGCGTATATGTTGGAGAACTTACCTTTGGTCCATGGTAGTTAGTCCTTGGTATTTGAACCTATGAGGAAAAGCGCGTATATGTTGGAGAACTTACCTTTGGTCCATGGTAGTTAGTCCTTGGTATTTGAACCTATGAGGAAAAGCGCGTATATGTTGGAGAACTTACCTTTGGTCCATGGTAGTTAGTCCTTGGTATTTGAACCTATGGTTTTGGACCATGTTACTTCGTCAAAAGTGTTGATCTCATGTACTTTCATGGTTGATTCATGGTATTAGTCCAACAGTTTTTTTGATCCTATGGTTTTGGCCCGTGGTATTGTGAAAGGCCTAAGCCTATATAAAGCAAAGGAGATCACTTGGCTAATTCATCCTTGCAATTGAATATCTTAAGATCTGAAATATTGGGTTATTGTTTTGAAAGTTTGATCTATGAAAGTGAAGTTGAAAGCGAATTTGTGAAGGGTGATCTCTCGAGCGCTGCAGCTGCGGAAGTGCGGAGGCGCCACAGAAGGCGCAGTGTGGAGGCGCCACAGAAGGCGCAGTGTGGAGACGCCACAGAGGCACCACAGAAGGCGCAGTGCGGAGACGCCACAGAAGGCGCAGTGCGGAGGCGCCACAGAAGGCGCAGTGCGGAGGCGCCACAGAAGGCGCAGTGCGGAGACGCCACAGAGGCGCCACAGAAGGCGCAGTGCGGAGGCACCACAGAAGGCGCAGTGCAGAGGTGCCATAGAAGGCGCAGTGCAGAGGCGCCACAGAAGGCGCAGTGCGGAGGCACCACAGAAGGCGCAGTGCAGAGTGCCACAGAAGGCGCATTGCGGAGACGCCACAGAAGGCGCAGTGCGGAGGCGCCACAGAAGGCGCAATGTGGAGACGCCACAGAAGGCGCAGTGCGGAGACGCCATAGAGGCATCATAGAAGGCGCAGTGCGGAGGCGCCACAGAAGGCACAGGTGCGGTGGTCACGGTACCACAGAAGGCGCAGGTGTGGAGGTAGTATAGATACCAACATATCTATACGAGTGAAGTTGCGATCCCTACTTAAAATTTGTTTTAACTGCCTTTGACTATTCTGCAAGGTTTTGGGTGCATAACTGATGTTTGGTTACTGGTATTGAGTTCAGATAACAGCATGATTAATGACTTATCTTTATGTACTAGATCTGGTTGATAACTCTCATAATATCATTGTATATGTATGGATCTGGTGATTGGGTGATTCAGAAGGTTGTTTGATTATGAGCTTCAATGTTGTTGTTGGGTCCAGTATGAAAATTGGATGAAAACTGGCCTTTCAGATTATGTGTTGTGCTTCAGTGTATCCAGTCTGAAAATTGATGAAACGTGGTACCTGGAGGAGAGAAGACTATAGGCCAGCGCCTATGTACTAGTATCTAAGCTAGTACAAAAGCTAAAGGAGATCTTTGGAGCATTGTAGCAGGTAGCAGCCTGCGTACTAGTAAATGGATCAACTAGTACAAGAGAAAAGGGGGTTGTAGCTCCCGTACTAGTATAAGATTGCACCAGTACAAATATTATAAAAGGATTTTCTTATTAAGAAGAATATTGAGATGACTTGCAGCAGGTGGTTTTTCTCCCGCATTGGGTTTCCACCTTATATCATGGTGTTCATGTGTGTGCCTTATGTGTGATGATCTATTCTCTATTATGGCATCTATTATCTGATAATATGGTTGATAATGTTCTAATGCACTCATTGAAGATCAATTAAATTAATCATAAGAAGTTGTGGAAGTAGCATATATGAATCTGATTATGGAAATGAAAAAGTTTTATTAATGTGATAATATTGATTCACCCCCCCCTCTCAGTATTATTTCCAACAATTGGTATCAGAGCAGGTCCTTTGATAGAAGCTTGATCGCTTGAAGGAGATCCGTGGAACAATGGGAAAGAAGCTTAAGAAGAAAGCACCTAAGAAAAATAAGTCATCTCAGAAGAACTATGACAGTGGGAGAATCGATTGGGGATTAGGTATAAGAAGCTCTTCAGATTCAGAATCAGATTCAGAATCATTATCAGGTATGAATATATTATCCTCTGATGTTCCATCTATCTTTCCTTTTGGAAGAGATGAAAGTGATAGCGAAACTACTGAATTTGCTCTTATGGGTGAACAAGAAAGATATCAAATAGAGGCAGAATTTAAAAGGCTGACAGACAAAATTAGAGATCAACAAGATCTATTGAAAAAAAGGGAATGTGATTTCAAAGAAGAAGCTACCAAACTAAAGGCCCAACTAGAAGAAGGAAACAAGGTAAGAAAGCTACTCAAGGACAAGGAAGACCAATGTCAAAAATTGCAACATGAAGTGACATCATTAAGAAAAGAAGTCAACGAAAGAAGCACAACCATCAAGAAACTCAAAGATAGATCCAGCTACTATGAAAATCTTGAAGCTACAATCCTCTCACTAAAAGGAGATCTTGAAGAATCAAAGAAGCAGAATACAGATATACTCCAAGCTATAGCAAAACAAGAAAATGAAGTCACCAGCTTAAAATCTCAACTAGAATGTGCCTTCCGAGTTCGTCAAATGCAGCAGGATCTAAATGAAGAACAAGAAAAGGAGATTCTCAAACTAAGGGAACAAATGGAAGAAGGAAGGAAAGCTAAAGAAGATTTGAAAAAGCAATCTCTTGAAAAGGAAGAACAGCTTCAGGTTGAGGTAAATATCTTGAAAGGTAAACTAGAAGAAAAGGATAAGCTTTTACGATTTCAAGATAGTTCTAAAGTCTTGGATGATATTCTTAGTAGTCAAAGGTCTCCTGCTATAAAGACTGGTCTTGGTTTCCATGAATCTGTTGAAGGTGAATCTAGTTCACAAGGTGAGGCAAGGAACTCTAAAGAGAAATCTAAAGTGATCAACGAAGAAATGAAAGATCAATCTCATCATCAACCAAGAAAAGAGATTCCTCAAAGAAAATCCTTTACTCCTCCTATGAATAATGTTGAATGTTATGTATGTCATAATCTTGGACATGTTGCAGCTAGATGTAGAAGAAGAAGGGTTCAAGACCATTATGCAGAAAGATCATCACATTCAAGGTACTTTTATGGATATTGCTTTGCTTGCAATATGTTTGGTCACAAAGCTGCTGATTGTTACAGGAGGAATATGAAACATGTAAGATGTTATGCATGTAACAAGCTTGGACATATAGCTAAGGAATGCAGGAACAAAGTGTGGGCACCATATCAAAAGGAGAAAATGTCATCATCACGCTTGAAGATATGGAGTAAAAAGGAAGTACAGTCAGAAAAAGGCGGCACTGCACAACGTACAGACATACCAGAATCAGAGGGAGCTGAAAGTACAAAACTTCAGTGTCCTGAATCTCATATGCAAACTCCATAAAGGAAAGTTGCATATATACGCGAGTTAGTTACTGCACAGTCGCGTATATGATTGTTTGAAGAAAGGCAGTAGGGATAGATTCAAGAGAAGGATCAGTTTTTCTCTAGTTAATAATAATGATGTGTGGATATGATGGTTAGAAGTGTTTTGGTTCTAACTTGATATTGATGATGTCTTGATACTTCTTATTGATATGCATGATCAGACAGATGACACATGTTTAGAGGGAGCATATGGACTTAATGCATTATTGGCATTATGGTTAATAGTCCTTGGTGATGATACTTATATGGATAAATGATTCATCTTGCTATGGTTATGAGTTGTTCACATGGTTCTTGGATCAGATTTATGGTTGATTCTCTAATGATGCTTGCATGGGAAGCACTTAGCTTGAATTCACATCTTCTTGATGTTGAGTCACTCATATGCTGCTGTCGTCATATGCATAAAGATCATATATTACAGTTATGATTCCTTTCATTCTTGGCACAAATGGATGAGGATTGTTGGCTGGATACAGGGATGATTATTCAAAGTTGCATTGTTGGAGACATGATGATAATGAGCTCTTATCTATATGATGATAGGATTGTTTGATACATATGTTGATTAATGCAGATATTCCCAATTGATGATACTTGATTCATGTAGATCTGGATGGCTATGATGTTTCTCACATAGAATGTGAAATTCTATTGATGCGGACATACCTTGATGATTCATGCACTAATACAAGTTGCTGGTCTAGTTGCTGTTGACAGATACTATGGAGCAGATCATAAAGTGTTGTTGCTGATGTTCATCTTATTTAGGTGATGTCATATCAAGACTCATGATGTAATAGTGTCATCTCTTCAGGTCATGTAACGACCTATGTTGGTTTCCCCACTATGCCTGGGATGAAGATGTAATGTATTTGGTTTTCATTTTTCTGATATATCCCCACTTGGTTGGGTGATGGATGTATGTATTGAATCTTTTAGGAAGGTCATTTGTGATGTAGAACATCCTTTTGCAGACCTTGCTTACAGTCAGGGGGAGCCTGAGCATGAACATCACTATATAGCAGAGCAGACATTTCAGCTTGTTCTCAGAAAGAGCATGATCAGATTGGTGCACCATGACATATACAAAGGGGGAGCTCATTCAGAGATTTCAACAGGTACTCAGGGGGAGCTTATAATGCATTGTTGGCATTATGGAGGACGTACATAAGGAGATCTTGGATGCTGGTCTGATTATTGCTGCAATCTATCTCTTTCATGGTCATGGATTATGGTTCTTCTTTGCAGATCTGGTTTATAGTCAGGGGGAGCATGTTCTTAGGGGGAGCATAACCCTTTGCCCTTGATGTCAAAGGGGGAGAGTGATTGGTTGTTTTTGCCATCAAGTCCAAAGGGGGAGATTGTTGGCATTATGATACATATGTTGTACTTGATGGCAACCCACTCTCAGATAATAAATTATAGTGTAGAGAAAAGTTCACGCACTTATATGCAGAGAAAAGTTTATTTCATGTAGAGAAAAGTTCACGCACTTTTATGCAGAGAAAAGTTTATTTCATGTAGAGAAAAGTTCACGCACTTTTATGCAGAGAAAAGTTTATTTCATGTAGAGAAAAGTTCATGCACTTTTATGCAGAGAAAAGTTTATTTCATGTAGAGAAAAAGTTCACGCACTTTCATGCAAGGAAAAGCGCGTATATGTTGGAGAACTTACCTTTGGTCCATGGTAGTTAGTCCTTGGTATTTGAACCTATGAGGAAAAGCACGTATATGTTGGAGAACTTACCTTTGGTCCATGGTAGTTAGTCCTTGGTATTTGAACCTATGGTTTTGGACCATGGTACTTCGTCAAAAGTGTTGATCTCACGTACTTTCATGGTTGATTCATGGTATTAGTCCAACAGTTTTTTTGATCCTATGGTTTTGGACCGTGGTATTGTGAAAGGCCTAAGCCTATATAAAGCAAAGGAGATCACTTGGCTAATTCATCCTTGCAATTGAATATCTTAAGATCTGAAATATTGGGTTATTGTTTTGAAAGTTTGATCTATGAAAGTGAAGTTGAAAGCGAATCTGTGAAGGGTGATCTCTCGAGCGCTGCAGCTGCAGAAGTGCGAAGGCGCCACAGAAGGTGCAGTGCGGAGGCGCCACAGAAGGCACAGTGCGGAGACGCCACAGAGGCGCCACAGAAGGCGCAGTGCGGAGACACCACAGAGGCGCCACAGAAGGCGCAGTGCGGAGGCGCCACAGAAGGCACAGTGTGGAGGCGCCACAGAAGGCGCAGCGGAGACGCCACAGAGGCGCCACAGAAGGCGCAGTGCAGAGGTGCCACAGAAGGCGTAGTGTGGAGGCGCCACAGAAGGCGCAGTGCAGAGGCGCCACAGAAGGCATAGTGTGGAGGCGCCACAAAAGGCGCAGTGCAGAGGCGCCACAGAAGGCGCAGTGCGGAGACGCCACAGAAGGCGCAATGCGGAGGTGCCACAGAAGGTGCAGTGCGGAGGCGCCACAGAAGGCGCAGTGTGGAGACGCCACAGAGGCGCCATAGAAGGCGCAGTGTGGAGGCACCACAGAAGGCGCAGGTGCGGTGGTCGCAGCGCCACAGAAGGCGCAGGTGCGGAGGTAGTACAGATATCCGCAGATCTATACCAGTGAAGTTGCGATCCCTGCTTAAAATTTGTTTTAACTGCCTTTGACTATTCTGCAGGGTTTTGGGTGCATAACAGATGTTTGGTTACTGGTATTGAGTTCAGATAACAGCATGATTAATGACTTATCTTTATGTACTAGATCTGGTTGATAACTCTCATAATATCATTGTATATGTATGGATCTGGTGATTGGGTGATTCAGAAGGTTGTTTGATTATGAGCTTCAATGTTGTTGTTGGGTATAGTATGAAAATTGGATGAAAAGTGGCCTTTCAAATTATGTGTTGTGCTTCAGTGTATCCAGTCTGAAAATTGATGAAACGTGGTACCTGGAGGAGAGAAGATTGTAGGCCAACGCCTATGTACTAGTATCTAAGCTAGTGCAAAAGCTAAGGGAGATCTTTGGAGCATTGTAGCAGGTAGCAGCCTGCGTACTAGTAAATGGATCGACTAGTACAAGAGCAAAGGGGGTTGTAGCTCCCGTACTGGTATAAGACTGCACCAGTACAAATATTGTAAAAGGATTTTCTTATTAAGAAGAAGATTGAGATGACTTGCAGCAGGTGGTTTTTCTCCCGCATTGGGTTTCCACCTTATATCATGGTGTTCATGTGTGTGCCTTATGTGTGATGATCTATTCTCTATTATGGCATCTGTTATCTAATAATATGGTTGATAATGTTCTAATGCACTCATTGAAGATCAATTAACTTAATCATAAGAAGTTGTGGAAGTAGCATATATGAATCTGATTATGGAAATGAAAAAGTTTTATTAATGTGATAATACTGATTCACCCCCCCCTCTCAGTATTATTTCCAACAAACCAGCCAACCCTTTAAACAATGAATTAGGGTGGTTTATATAGAGAAAATATCCAAAAATATCTATTACAATAGATCTTAAACAGATCTGAGGGAAATGAGTTTTTTTAATCTGATCTTGTCCTGAGATTAATGCAAGAAGATATTTATTTGAGCTACGCTGGAGGCAGCTGCATCAAAATGAGTTAATATGGTGTCCTTGGTGGCTCGGTGCAGTGTTTCTCTATAACTATGCCTTTAATCTCTTATCTGCACCTCTAAGGCGGTTCTGCTACTTTTTAGGTGGCTTTAATGTGCACTAATCTCGATCTGATGAGCTTTGAATGGTATTTACTGCTTCTTTAACTTGGATGGAAGCCTTTAATGTTCACCTGCTTTGATATTTCTGATTTGATACTCTTTAACACTTGAATCAGATACTTTCTCTCCCTTGATATGCTTGAAACTGTCAAATCTCCCCTTTTCTGCCCTTTCAAGGAAAAAATAACTGCTGCAAATGCTTTTCGTGGCCTCTAGAATGCTATCGGCGTTGGCTGATTGAATATGAGCATACACGAAGAAATTCTGTCAAATAATGGCGGAGGAATGCAACCTGATAATTGTGTTGGGCTGAGGCTAGCTTCTAATTTCCATTTTGAGCAATTTTTCTTAGCGATGCGCGATTAGCGCTAAGCGCCAATCACGCATCGAAAACTGCATCTGTTTCTGGTTTCAGGCACTCTTTGCTGCGATTTCGCCCTTTGCTCCTTTTTTGTGATGACGTCAGCGGTGGGTCTCGGGTACGACAGGGTGACATGGCAGTATGGCAGGGTGACAACGAGGTGACGTGAGTGGCGACATGGTGCTGACGTCAGGGGCGGAGAGACAGAAGGTGGTTTTTGGTTTTATCCGACCGCCTTCTGTACGAGGGCGGTAAGTGTCAGAGGGGCTCCGATGCAATAAAAGGAAGACACCTGTCTTCTATACAACGACAAAACTGTCGTGCCATCGGACATTAACTGTTGAGCGTTGGGGCGGCTCCGAAATTGGTGAGAGCCGTCGGATGGGGAGGGCTCGATCCGACGGTGGACGGAGCGCAGAGCTGGTGGGCTATTAACATACGGGCTTGTTGTGACTTGGGGGCCTGCCCGAATATTAAATTAATATTTGTTTACATGGCGGGGGTTCAAACCTTTGGGTTTGTGGGTTATGGTATGTGCGCCGGGGGTAGAGTTTGACTGTTTAAATCAAATAATTAAACAAAACCCGAAAATGTGAGCGTGCAGGGTAAAACATTAAGGTTTATGGGTAAGAGAGGGGAAGGGAATGGTTATTAGTTTAACCAGAGGTTAAGCTAACTCCAGGTTAAGACGCGGAAGGGCTAATGCCAAGCCCCAAATGAACTTAGCATTTCCCCAAACTGATGTTATAGGGCTATAGTGCCAGGGGATGGGAATATTTATTATTTTTTGGAATTTTATATAGCTTTTTGTAGCAATAGGGGATAAGGAAATGATCTAGGGAGCTAGATAATAGAGTTAGGAGTTAATATGACTTTGTGAGGTGAAGTGTAGGGGAGAGGCTAAGTTTGTGAACTGAAACTTAGGCATAGTACTGAATGGAATATGGAGAAATGATCTTTACACAAGAAATGTGGCTTCTTTTCATTGAAGGAAGTCAAAACTTGACTTGATATTTTACAAAAATGAACTGAAAGCAGGACTTGTTGGGCAGATCCCAAGGTCCTCAAGGGGTGTTAGTAAGAAACTTTGAGGGGGAGGGAGAAAGGGAGTTAGACATGCTTCCATACTTCTGCCATCAAAACAACTGCTTTGGAACTTATGTGATTGATGAGATGAGCTCTCCTTTGATAAGACAAAACTGATTAAAACCTTTCTTCTGCAACTTTAGACTACCTACCCAGCCTAATACACCTAACATTTTTTCTCCATTTGATTGGATGCACTTAAACTTGCAGACCCTGATTATCCTTTTTTCTTTTGACTATCCTCCTATCTAAATGTACCCTTATCTCTTCCAAGGGCCCAGCTTAAGCAGTTGGGCTCCTTAATTTCTCTACCTAGCTACTGATCTGCCAAGCTTAAGCTGTTTGGACAGATATTCATTCTCTATCTTCTAAAACAAGCAATTTAAACCTAGGGGAGCCAAGATTAAGCTGTTTGGCTTTCCCTTTACTGTAAAACTCTTCAAAAATGGTATGATTCTTCAAAATGGAACTTCTTGGAAATATGGAACCTTGCAGCACGAAAAGGTGACATTTTTGGCATGTAAAACAGTCAATCATGAAATATGAAACCTATTGCAATAGGAGGCTAACAGTGGCTCCACTTGGGGATGGTTTTTCAAGATGAAAAGCCAAGAACCGAAAGTTAGAATGCCTTGATCTGCAATTGTTGATGTAAACTGAAATTCTCCTTCTTCTCAATGCCTTTGACTGAATTCTTATAAGCTGATATGCAGTATCTTTTTGAGCTGAATTGCAGAAAAATTACAGCTCTGCTTCTTGTCTTTTGGGTGCTCGTAAACATATTGAAATCTGCTTGAGCACTTCTTTGGAATTATTTCAAAAAAAACAGAGATCTGAAATAGAGCTTTCTTTGATCTTTCCTTCAAAATTTGCTGCATTGTTCCCTCTTATTGGCCTGCTATAAGAAAAAGTGCTGAAACTACAAATATTAATGTACAGATAGTATACATAGTTGTTCTATGTTCAACAAATGGGATCATGATAGTGCTTTAGCATTCGGCAATTGACAAGGTCTTCTTCAGTTGTGCTGCCATCCAAACTCTTCAGAAAATATGTGTTGTTGCCTTGAACAATAGAAATAATAAAGGGGCCTTTCCACAGGAAATCAAACTTTCCATGCTTTCCTTTGTCCTCTCTTCTTGAATCCTATCTTAAGACTTTGTTGCCTATGTAGAAATATTTAGCCTTGGTTCTTTTGTCAAACATTTTCTTGAGCTTCTCTTGTAAAATCTGAGCTCTATCGTACACTTGCTCTCTTGTTTGCTGCAAATGGATGGTTTGGTTTATTCTTCTTTGGATATCATTTGGCTCTGCCTGAATCTCTTGCAGCAATTTGATAACAAGGATTCCCAAAGAAGAGGGGAACTTGGCCTCCATGCCATAGACTAACTCATATGGGCTCATCCCAATGGATCTCTTGGTTGACAATCTGTCTACCCATAGGGCATTTACAAGCTTTTTGTGTCAGTTCTTCATGTTCTCCTCCAAGACTTTCTTAATGATGTTAATCAGACTCTTGTTGGATGATTCAGCCAAGACATTACCTTGAGGGTAATAGGTTGTGGAGTGACCTAAGGTAATGTGGAATTTGTGGCAAAAACTGATCATTTTCTTGGATTTGAAGGCAGCAGCGTTATCTATAATGATCTTCTCAGGACAGCCAAATCTGGACAAAATGTTGGTTTCAAGGAATTGGATGATAGTGGAGTCATTGGCTTGCCTACATGGGATGGTTTCAATCCACTTGGTAAAGTAATATGTGGCTATTAGAATCCACTTATGCTGGCCAGAAGAGGATGGATGGATTTATCAAATGAAGTCAAGACCCCATTGTTGAAAAGGCTTCTCGGTTGAAATGGGCTTAAGGGGCAAGGGCAAAAGCTTTCTTTTGCCTTCAAAGATTTGGCATTTGTGGCATGAAACAACAAACTTTCTCACATCAGCAAACAAGGAGGGCCAATAGAAACCAGCCCTTAGTATCTTATCAGCAGTGGACTTCCAATATAACTGCCCTCCACAGTCCCCTGCATGAAATTATTTCATGACACTGTCAGTTTCATTCATAGTTAGACAATTCAGCAATATTCCTTCATGATTTTTCCAAAACAGGGCACTATCTAAGACACAAAACTTTGATGCTTTCATCTTTAAAAATCTCTTTTTGGTTCTGGACAACCCTAGAGGAGCACACAGGTTTAACAATATAAAACATATATCAGCACACCATGGGGATTGCAAAAAAGCTCGACTGATCTGTGGAGTCATCAACTCCTGTTCATTGTCCAGTTGATTAATGTCTAAGCCTTGAAAATTGGTTTCAGACATCAGTTTGGCTAAACCTTGTCCCTTTATCAGCTTGGTGGGTTTTATCTCAATGTCATACTCAGGATATTGGCAATCCATTTGCCTCTTTTTCCTTCTATGCCCTCCTAAGTTAATATGTATTTTACAACAGCATTTGGCACATAAGCAATCACATGTGAATATAAAATGTAAATTCTGAAATATTTGATTGCTTTAACAAGGGCATATACTTGCTTCTCCATGATTTTGTATTTCAAGGGTGCATCTCTAAGGGCTTGGCTGAAAAATGCAATTGGCTTTTCATTTCCCTGATCATCTTTTTGCAAAAGGACAGCAGCAATGGTGTGTTTAGATGCAAATGAGAAAATGATGAAATCCTTATCAAATTGAGGACTTGTGAGGACAGGGGCTTGGGTTAAGGCAGATTTTATGCCCTCAAAGGCTTTCTTGGCCTCCAAAGTCCATTTTACCTTGGAATCCTTCTTTAACTTGTTATTTAGCATTCTTATCAGCTCAACCAAGTTTGGGATAAATCTCCTTAGGAAATTGATCTTTCCTCGGAATGCTTGCAATTCTTTGATGTTTCTCGGATAAGGGATTTGCAAAATGGCTTCGATTCTTTCCGGATCTATTCTAATTCCATCTTTTGAAATGATATGGCCTAGCAATTTTCCTTCTTCTAGGCCAAAGAGAGATTTCTTAGGATTTAAGGAAATGCCATATTTCCTACAGGTTAGGAACACTTGTCTTAGGTGTTTAAGGTGCTCTTGATCAGATTTTGAGAAAGGAGTAAGGTCATCAAGGTAAACCACTAGGAAATCATGGATTTCCTTGGCAAATGCAATGTCCATGGCCCTTTGAAAGGTAGCACCTGCATTCTTTAGTCGAAAAGGCATTTTCACATATTTAAAGGTTCACCACGGTGTTGTAAAGGTTGTCTTGTCTTGATCATCCGCATGAACCAGTATTTGATTAAAACCTGAAAAGCCATCTAGCAAAGAAATTCTTAAAGACCCCACTACTCTTTGTAGAATGTGGTCCATTTTTGGCAGTGGGTAGTGATCTTTAAGGGAGACTTGGTTCAGATTTCTTAAGTCCACACATAGTCTAATCTCCCCTGTTTTCTTCCTTGTGGGAACAAGATTGGATACCCATTTTGAAAATCTAATGGGTGCTATGATACCAGCCTCAAACATTCTTTTCACTTCTTTCTCAATCAAAGGGAGAGGCATAGGATTTATTCTCCTTAGCTTCTATTTGAAGGGCTTTTGATTTGGCTTTAAGGGAATGGTATGTTGAATAACTGAGCTGTCATAGGACTTCAAGTCCTCATAACTCCAAGCAAACACAACTTGAAACTCTTTAAATAAATCAACATATTTTGGTTTTTGATCGGGAGGCAAAGACTTGGACAGTTTAATTATTTTGGGCTTCTCTGCTGTCCCAATATTACAGTCTTCCACAACAGCATTTAAGGGCTGCATCTTTGGCTTTTTGGGAGATCGTTTGAATCAAATATGTCTTCTAATGGAGTGAGGCCAGCAGGTAGAAACCTGTCTTTTAAATCAATCACTTCGGCCTCTGCTTCAGCTATTTCATCTAAATGCATTTGCTTCCACTCTTGCATGTTTTTCTCATCAAAAATGGTTGGGTGCAGCATTTGATTTGCTGCTTCAACTATTATAGTTTGCTCATTTTGGCTCATTTGTTGTTGTGGGTCATCCATGGCATCTTCATCAATGTTTGAGCTTGAGAATTCTTGCTGTAAGGTAAGGAAATTGTTGATTTGAGCATCATCCTCAAACACTTGCCAATCTTTGATATTGTTAGCGACAGTAGGCATGTGCTTTATCTCAGCAGTAAAGTGGTAATTGGGCTCAAAGGGCATCTTGCAAGTGCTAGCAAAAGTAGCTAGACTATGAGCATGCATGTTATGGCTTCTAGAAATCTTAGCAAGCTTGGATTCGGTGAAGGAATTGAGTATTTTTGTGGCAGAAGACCTATAAGCTCTTAGCCTATTGTCATTAGTAACAAAGTTACCTTTCATCTGTTGAATGATCAAATTGGAGTCACCTAGAATGGACACTTTTGCAGCTCCTAGAGCTTTGAGCATTTTAAGGCCTAAAAGGAGAGCCTCATACTCTGCCATGTTGTTGGTGCATTTGAAGTTTAGTTTGTAAGCATGACCCTCTGCATGGCTGTTATGTGTATTGTGAATCCATATTCCTGCCCCTACTCCTAGCTTATTAACAGAACCATCAAACTCTAAATACCATGTGATTTCTTGCTTGTGGTTAGTATTAAGAGTTTCAGTCATTTTAGGATTGGGCGGACCTAGGTTTTGTGCTTCATGTGGTTCTTCTTGTATGCTGGTTGCACTAATTGTTTTAACAGTTTCATGGGTATGGGAAACTGACTCTTGATTGATGCATGTTTCTTGTTCTAAAGGCAAAGGCTTCTCATCAGTGGGAGGGCAGCTATCATCATTGAACAATATAAAGGAATCCATATCAGAATGGATTGAGTAAATGGGAAAGTTTTGGGGTTTTTCCTCACTACTTACCACATACTTCATCAGTGTTTCTCTATACAGTCTCTTTGGTTGCCCAAAGACTGAAATAGTGGCATAGGAGAGGTCAAGTTGGAGAGATCCTTGGAGTTTTGCTCCCCAAGATCTTGATAAGAGCATGGCATACTTTGGTGGAATGTCAACAACCACCACATCCATTAGGATCGTTTTGTTGGGAAATTGGACTAAAGACACACAAAGGTCTTTGATTAAGCCTAAACACTTGACCTGACTAGAATCAAATGAGAATAAGTCTTTGTAGGGTCTAGTGACATCAAGGTTTAGCTTCTCCATTATAGCTTTGGGCATTAGATTGTGTGAAGCACCTGAATCAAACATAGCATTGTGCAACACTTTATCATGAATGTGAAAACTAACATAAAAGGGTAGAACAGCTCCATGTACTGATTTACTATTGACTTCAGGACCAAAAAGTAATTCAGGTTGATTATCTAAGACATTAACATCATCCCTGTTCTCTGGAATTTGCAGTGATCTTTTGATTTGTTGTCTGTACACATCATGTTTGGCAAGCTCAAAGAGAGGAATAGATATCTTTAATTTACCAATTTTTGCTTCTAAATCAAAAGGTTTTTCTGACTGTGTTTTAGTATTGTGACTGGCAGATTTTCCCTTTTCAATTGTATCTTCAGTGATCTTCTCTTGGTTATCAGTGATTTCTTGAGATTGTTCTATTTTGGGAAGGCTTTGAGGAGTGCTATTTACATTTTCTTTTGAGGGAAAGGATACGAAAGGTTGGTTATTAGAGGGCTGCATGTCAGATACATCCTCTATGGTCACTTCTTTTAATTTTGGGTCTGTTTTATCGGTAGGTTCTATGATAGCGGCCTTGTCTTTTAGTTTCTTAGGTTGCTTGGCATCCTTTGGGTTGATGGGATCAGACACACCAATGGTTCTTGTTCTCAATTTGTATTGTTTATGGACTTCGTAGACAGTTGAATCATAGCCTTGTTTGAAGTCAAATGACTCTCCAGACTTGGTGTGAAATTGATTTATATCATGGTCATCTTGGTCTTCTTGGGTCAGAAATACTTGTTGTTCACTCTTCAAACCCATCAAGTTTATGTGAGTGTCCTCTATCTGCTCACTAGATGTGGATGCTTCAGCATAGTTTTCATGAAAGGGAGGTCTTATATCATGGTCAGGACTTACCCTCCAACGTTTGGGTTCTGATTTTTTCTAAATTTTGGATTTCTGATAGGATTGTTTTGTTGTCCTTCCCATGAGGCTTTTCTTTCAATAGTTCCCATTCTATTTTCAAAGCTGTCCATACCTTTGATGATTGAGTCCAATTTTTTCTCAAAGGCTGAAGGTTCATCTTTAAAAGTGGTTCTTCTCTCAGCTCTTGCTCTATTTCGCTTGGCAATCAGATTTGCCTCCACACTAACAGCTACATTCTGCATGTCTGCTAAGGTTTGAGGGGCTCTTTCCCTTAACTGATAAACCATGTCTGAATCAAATCCATCGGGGAATTTGTATAAAGCAAGATCAGGTGGAGGTCTAAGGTTTTGTGGAATAGCGTTGTAAACATTGTTAAACATGGCACAATAGTCTAAGACAGCTTCTTGAGGGCCTCTTTTGATAGTGTCATACTCAGATAATATGTGGAGAGGGTCCTTCTTCTTCTCCCATCTATTAAGAAACGTTTGGTAAAGGGCCTCTGGGTCAGCTATGGAATTTGCAGGAAGAGCACTAAACCAGGGCCTTACATCTCCTGTTAAACTTTGGACAAAGATCTTCATTCTTACATTATCATCATCTATTTCATAACTCTCAAAATAGTCCTGCATGTTCTTGGTATGTTGCAGGCCTGTTCCAGAACCAGTACCATCAAAATATGAGATTTTGGTTTGATAATCCTGAGGCATAGCCCCTAGATTTGCAGGTAACTATAAAGGTGCATATCTGTTAGCCATATTTTCAGGGATAAGTGGAATGACTGGAACAGCTGGAACAGATGTAATAACAGTGGTGGTAGTGCTAGTATGCGCAGTGAATGGAGGTGTGGAAAAGGTGCTTGGAGAGGTGAATGACGAACAAGGGGAAGTAGGGTTTGAACGAAACAAAACTTTAACAGGAGTTGGAAAACAGCTTGGCTGAAATGTTTCGGGATTGGAATCAGCAAACTCTTCTTGTTTTTGTTTGCTAAGGTTTCTAGAGATTAAATTGGGATTTTCAAAAACAACTGGAGCATTTGGGTCTGGATTTGACCTAGTATTACGTGTTTTTCTTCTTGGGAGCCAGCTTCTAACTTGTTTTTTGGAATTTTCTGAATAATTTCCCCAACGGAGTTGCCAATGATGTTATCACTCAGGTTGTCCCTTAGCTCCTTAAGGGATACAGTCGAGGTAACCACAAACCAATCTTTGGGCTGCAGGTCCTAGCCTACCTGCAGTCAGAGAGGGCTCTCTTTTTATGATTTAGCTCTGTTTTGGGTTGATTTTAGGCTAGTTATGGTGTACATGGGTTTTGTTTTGATTTTGGAGGGAAGGATGATGTTTTCAAGCAGAGTTGGGATGCATAGAGTGAGAAGTTCAAACCATTGGGCATGGAGTCATGGATTAGGGCTTGCTGTTGCATTTTCTTGGTCACAAGAGGAATACAGAGCAGGATAGCTACACATAGAACAATATCAAGCTGGAATAAAGATGGAATGAAGGTCAGAGATGAAAGGCAACTAAGAATATTTCATTAGCTAATAGAGAGGGAAGGTGAATGAAAGTTTGTCTAAGAGCAGTCAAGAATTCTTAAATAACAGTCATATGTGAAAGAAACTGGGTAAACCTGATCATTTAAGTATGCATATTCATAACCATTTCTGAAGAAAACATATAGAAATAACAAGAATTGAGCATAGGGTGCAGTCAAGCAAAACCTAAGCTATTCTTCTTTCTTGTTATTTAGATGGTAACACAATGGTGGCATAAACATATGTAAACTGTAAACAGAGGTAGGAAAACACTTATTGAGCCATGTAGTAGCACGGGAATTCCACAGTCACTCTTTGGCCATTAAATAAAACAACAGTCAGTTCTTCATCCAAAGCAATCCAGGAGTCTTTGATTATAGAGCTCTCAAAGTATACAGCGCAAGTCGAGAATGAGGATTATCAACCAACCAACCCTTTAAACAATGAATTAGGGTGGTTTATATAAAGAAAATATCTATTACAGCAGATCTTAAACAAATCTGAGGGAAATGAGTTTTTTTTAATCTGATCATGTCCTGAGATTAATGCAAGAAGATATTTATTTGAGCTGCGCTGGAGGCAGCTGCATCAAAATGAGTTAATATGGTGTCCTTGGTGGCTCGGTGCAGTGTTTCTCTATAACTATGCCTTTAATCTCTTATCTGCACCTCTAAGGCGGTTCTGCTACTTTTTAGGTGGCTTTACTGTGCACTAATCTTGATCTGATGAGATTTGAATGGTCTTTACTGCTTCTTTAACATGGATGGAAGCCTTTAATATTCACCTGATTTGATATTGCCGATCTGATACTCTTTAACACTTGAATCGGGCCACTTTCTCTCCCTTGATATGCTTGAAATTGTCAAATCGCCCCTTTTTTCCCTTTCAAGGAAAAAATAACTGCTGCAAATGTTTTTCATGGCCTCTAGAATGCTATCAGCGATGGCTGATTGAATATGAACATACACAAAGAAATTCTGTCAAATAATGGCGGAGGAATGCAACCTGATAAGTGTGTTGGGATGAGGCTGGCTTTTAATTTCCATTTTGAGCAATTTTTCTTAGCGATGCGTGATTAGCGCTAAATGCTAATCGCGCATCGAAAATTGCCTCTGTTTCTGGTTTCGGTCACTCTTTGCTACGATTTCGCCCTTTACGCCTTTTTTTGTGATGACGTTAGCATGATGTCAGCGGCGAGTCCCGGGTACAGCAGGGTGACATGGCAGTACGGTAGGGTGACGATGAGGTTACATGAGCGGCAATGTGGCGCTGACGTCAGGGGCGGAGAGATAGAAGGTGGTTTGTGGTTTTATCGGACCGCCTTCTATACGAGGGCGGTAAGTGTCAGAGGGGCTCTGATGCAATAAAAGGCGGACACCTGTCTTCTGTACAACATCAAAACCGCCGTTTTATCGGATGTTAACTGTCAAGCATCGGGGCGGCTCTGAAATTTGTGAGAGTCGTTGGATGGGGAGGGCCTGACCCGACGGTGGACGGAGCACAGAGCTAGTGGGTTGTTAACATACGGGCTTGTTGCGACTCGGGGGCCTGCCTGAATATTAAATTAATATTTGTTTACATGGCGGGGGTTCAAACCTTTGGGTTTGTGGGTTATGGTATGTGCGCCAGGGGTAGAGTTTGACTGTTTAAACCAAATAATTAAACAAAACCCAAAAATATGAGCGGGCAAGGTAAAACATTAAGGTTTATCTTCTAAAACAAGCAATTTAAACCTAGGGGAGCCAAGATTAAGCTGTTTGACTTTCCCTTAACTGTAAAACTCTTCAAAAATGGTATGATTCTTCAAAATGGAACTTCTTAGAAATATGGAACCTTGCAGCATGAAAAGATGACATATTTTGCATGTAAAATAGTCAGTCATGAAATATGAAACCTATTGCAATAGGAGGCTAACAGATTGTATAATGAGATTGGTTGATTCACATGTACTTGATGATTATTTGATGTTCTTGGATCCAATCTAAAAATTAATGAAACGTGGTCCTTAAAGAAGTAGAAGATCTAAGGGGTTGTAGCTCCCTTCCAGGAGAGACTGGAAAACGAGAGAGAGTTGTAGCTCTCTGCTGGTTGCAGCGTGCATACTAGTAAAGGACTGCACCAGTACAAAATCATTGTAAAAGAAGTTTTTAATTGAAAGAAGATAGAGACATATTGCAGCAAGTGGTTTTCACCCACATTGGGTTTCCACCTTATATCTAGTGTTTTTTGGTGTGATTATCTGTTTTGCTTGTTCTTGCACATTATTATATGGTACTAACATACAATCTAATGATCAATATCTGAAGAATAAATCAAAGTATAAATCTAAAAGAAATATTGAAAAGAATTCGATAATACTGATTCACCTCCCCTCTCAGTATTATTTCCAACAATTGGTAGTAGAGTAGGTCCTTCTGAAGAAGCTTGATCGCTTGGAGGAAGATCCATCATCATGAGCAACTACGAGAGGGAAGCATCTATCAGGCCTCCGATTTTTGATGGGATAAACTTCGTATATTGGAAGGTAAGATTTACTTCCTATCTTCAATCACTTGGTACAGAAGTCTGGGATATCATAGATACAGGGTACACCTTTCCTTCAACAACTCCTATAGATCCGGCTGAGAAGAAGAAATATGAAACAAATGAAAAAGCAGTCAATAACCTATTAGGATGCCTATCTCAATCAGAATTTGTCAAGGTAATGCAGTATAAATCCGCAAAAGAAATATGGGACAAGATTGTTCTGAGCTATGAAGGAGATGAACAGGTAAAATGAGCAAAACTTCAAACCCTCAGGATTTAGTATGAAAATCTCAGAATGCACAATGATGAAAGTGTGGCTAACTATTTCCTTCGTGTAGATGAGATTGTTAATTGTATGAAAAACTTGGGTGAAGAAATAAAAGAGGCTGTTGTGGTTGAAAAATTTCTAAGATCTTTGTCCCCTAGGTTTGAATCTAAAGTTTCTGCAATAGAAGAAAAGGAGAATCTTCGAAACCTTACCATGTCACAGCTACATTGCATTCTAACTGCTTATGAAATGAGGAAAGGAGGACCATCAGATAGGAGAGAAGCAGCTTTCAAGGCTTCAGGCAAAGGAGACTACTATGAGTTAGGACATGCGTCAAAAGAGGAAGAAGAATCAAATTTTGTCAAAAACCTTCAACGGGGTACTGGAAGATTCAAAGGAAAGTTACCTTTCAAATGTTTTTCTTGTGGGAGAGTCGGTCACTATGCTGCCAAATGTCCTCGTAAGGATAAAACTGACAAAGGGAACGAACCTGTTAGATGGAACAAGAAACAGAATGTAACTAACAAAAGTTACTACACTCATGAAGATAGTGATGGTATTTCAAATAGTGATGAAGATGAACGAGGTAATAACTATAAACTTTTAATGGCTTTTGAAGATGATGATTACATGGATGCTATAGATGTGAATGGATTTTATGAAGAGATTTCTATACTCAAAACATGTTTAGAAGAAAAGAATGTGATCATTGATAATCTTCAATTCCAACTTGATGCAAAAGAAAAATGTCTTGAGAAGTTAGAATGTGAAATTGTTGGCCTTAGAAAAGAAATTGAGAAAACAAAGGCTCTCAATCTTAAATTTGTTAAAGGATCTGAAACTCTGGATGAGATTATCAATGTACATCATTCTCCACTAATCAAGACAGGTCTGGGGTATAATGGAGAAGCCTCTCAAGCATCCACCTCAAAGAGTTATCTCAATGCAGCAAGGAGGAATGAGCAAAAGCCCAATGGAGATCACCAGGTAAAACAGGGACGAATTACATCAAGAATAAACAAAGACTACCAAGTAAATCAAGGGCAATCCACCTTAAGGATGAACAAAAGCTACAACCAGCCACAGGTAAAATCTTCTCAATTTGCCTCAAGAATGGATGACAATAGAAACTACAATCATTTGGCAGGTAGATTTGATAATCGTAGAATTTTCTTCAATGGCCAATGTTTCTCTTGCCATAAATTTGGCCACAAAGTAGCTCAATGTGTTGCCTATAAAACAATCATGACTATAGAAGCTCAAAAACAAAGGAGTATGACTGGGATCATGAAAAGGACCTATAACAACTTTTCAGCCCTTGAAAATGAAAGTGAATGTTCTATTTGTAATAACTTTGGTCATGAAGATTCTGAATGCAGGAGCAGGTTTTGGCAGACAAAGGAACAAGCCTCAAATACCAAAACATGGAGAATAAAGGAACCACAACCAGAAAGATGTGGGATAGCTTTTTATGCAGAAGGACAAGAAAATCAATGGTACATCGACAGCGGATGTTCAAAGCATATGACAAATGATAAAGAAAAACTTGAATCATATAGTGCTTTAGAAAAGGGAAAGAAAGTTTCCTTTTGAAATGATACCCCTGCAGTCATAAAAGGAAGAGGCACTGCTCAGTTGACAGAAAAGGTCAAAGATGGAAATGTTTTGTATGTTGATGGCTTGAAGCATAATCTACTGACTGTCAGTCAGATGTGTGATCAAGGAACTGAGGTAATATTTCGATCAAATGGATGTAGTGTTCGTGATCTTGATACAGGAAAAACAGTGATCAAAGGCAGAAGAACTCCAAATAACTTATACATATTTGAAGAAGGACAACAACAATGCTATTTGAGCAAGGATGATGAACACTTGTTATGGCACCGGAGGTTGGGGCATCTAAACTTTTCAAAAATAAGGAAAGCATGCAAATACCAAGCAGTTCTTGGTCTTCCAGATATCAAAATTCTAGACAACACCATATGCAAATCATGTCAGTTTGGTAAGCAAAACAGAACTAACTTCCCTCAGAAGGAAGGATCAGCCAGAAGGCCTCTTGAACTAGTCCATACAGATGTATGTGGTCCATTTAGGACAGGGTCACCTCGAGGAGAAGAATACTTTATATTATTCATTGACGACTTCTCCAGGATGGCTTGGTTAGGACTTATGAAACACAAGGATGAAGCATTCGAAAAATTCAAATCTTTCAAAGCCTTGGCTGAAAACAAATCAAATCACAAAATTAAGTGCCTTAGGTCTGACAGAGGTGGGGAGTTTACCTCAAATGAATTTTTCGATTTCTGTGAAGAACATGGAATAAGAAGGGAATTCTCTATAGCTAGGACTCCTCAGCAAAATGGAGTGGTGGAAAGGATGAACAGAACGGTTCAACAAATGGCTCGTGCTATGCTTGATGAGTATGGAACTCCCGCAACTTTCTGGGCTGAAGCTGCATTTGCTGCATTTGTTATTCTTAACAAAACAAATGTCCGAGTGAATAACACTCAAACTCCTCATAAGCTCTGGTATGGTGAGACTCCTTCGGTAAAGCATTTCAAAATTTTTGGAAGCAAATTCTATATTAAGAATAATGATGAACAGCCTGGCAAACTTGAACCTAGAGCAGATGAAGGCATTCTCCTTGGTCATTCTCCCCATAGCAAAGCATATAAGTGTTACAATAAAAGACTTGGAAGAATTGTTGACAGCATTGATGTGGTGGTTGATGAAAAAGGAAAGATTCCTAGGCAAGTAAATTATGAAAATATCGAAGAGGGTGAAGACTACCCTCCAAATCAGACTGAAGATGAAGAAGAACCTCAAGAGGCACTAGAGGAACAGACAAGGATAGAAGAGAAGACTCCATCCAGGTATGTTCAAAAGAATCATCCAGAATCTCAAATCTTGGGGCAAAAGGAGGCAGGCGTACAAACAAGAAGAACAATTGCAGAAGCTTCAAGCTATTTGGCATTACTCTCCTCCATTGAACCACAAAATGTAAGAGAGGCATGCAAAGATGAATGTTGGGTCAAGGCAATGGATGAAGAACTTGAGCAGATCGAAAAGAACAACACTTGGGAGTTCGTTTCTAGACCAAAAGATAAGAATGTCATAGGGACAAAATGGGTCTTCAAAAATAAGTTGAATGAAAATGGGGAAGTAATTAGAAACAAGGCCAAACTTGTTTCTAAAGGGTATGCTCAACAAGAAGGAATAGACTTTGAAGAAACTTTTGCTCCTGTTGCAAGACTTGAGGCCATCCGAATGTTCCTTTCTCTCTCAAGCTTTCAGAAGTTCAAAGTATTTCAAATGGACGTGAAATCAGCCTTTCTGGATGGAGACTTAGAAGAAGAAGTATACATTGAGCAGCCAGATGGTTTCATCCTTGGGAATGATCCAAATCTTGTATGCAGACTGAAAAAGGCTCTCTATGGTCTTAAACAGGCTCCAAGGGCTTGGTACTATCGTTTGGACAAATATCTTCATCGACAAGGCCTTTCAAAGGGATCAGCAGATAGCAATCTTTATGTAAAAATTGAAAATGACAAATTGTTAATACTTGTTGTGTATGTAGATGATATTATCTTTGGTAGAAATGAAGAAACTATGAGTCAAAACTTTGCCTTGGTGATGTAGAAAGAATTTGAAATGTCATTACTTGGAGAGCTAACATATTTTCTTGGTCTACAAATCCAACAAAATGAAGGTGGTATCTTTTTGTCTCAAACCAAGTACCTCAAGCAGATTTTGAAGAAGTATGGCATGGAAGATTAAAAACCAGTATGTACCCCTATGGTTACAGGATGTAGCCTTAGTGCAAATGATGAATCAGTAGTAGTGCATCAACCAACCTATAGATCCATGATTGGAATTCTACTTTATTTGACAGGTACCCGACTAGACATCATGCATGCAGTGGGAATAGTTGGAAGATTTCAAGCAAATCCCAAGGAAACTCATCTTCAGTCAATTAAGAGAATCTTCAAGTACCTTCAAGGAACTCAAAACTATGGCTTATGGTATCCTAGAGATACGGATCTCACACTTCATGCTCATACAGATGCAGATTGGGCCGGAAGCATGGATGACAGGAAAAGCACAAGTGGTGGTGCATTTTTTATGGGTTCTAGATTACTATCTTGGTTTAGCAAGAAATAGAGTTCGATTTCTTTATCTACAACTGAAGTGGAATATGTGGCTGTTGCATCTTGCTGCACTCAACTCCTTTGGATGATGCAGACCTTGCAGGATTTTCAAATCACTTGTACACCACCTATCTCCATCCTATGTGATAGTACAAGTGCTATCAATATTTCAAAGAACCCATTCATGCATTCAAAGACCAAGCATATACCTATCAAATATCATTTTCTTCGGGAACAAGTGCTTGAACAAAAGGTCAAGTTGGAGTATGTTCCTTCTAAGGAACAAGTTGCTGATATACTCATCAAACCATTGCCTAGGGAGACCTTTGAATACCTCAGGCAAAAGCTGGGGGTAGTTGATGCATCATCTTGTTGTTGAATCTCATCTGTTTCAGAGATTGTTGGTTGTACGTGATTTTCATATGGGGTATACACGTAGATTTGCTGGGTTATGGATTGATCGAAGATCGAATGGCACAGGTTCAGGACGAGCATATATTCTTCTAATAATGCATTGTTGGCATTATGGTAGAAGATCTTGGAGGAGAAAGTACAGAAGGAGAACATGGATATTGATCTGAATATTGCTGCTAATATGTCTCTATCTCTCTTGTCAAGGCACTCAGGGGGAGTATGGACAACAAAGGAAGAGAATATCTTGGTCTGCCCTTTGCCCTTGATGTCAAAGGGGGAGAATGAATTTGAGGATCTTGGGGTTGCCATCAAGTCCAAAGGGGGAGATTGTTATCATTATGATTCAGGTTTGGCGCTATGGCACAGGTGTTGTACTTGATGGCAACTCACTCAAGTGGAACAACCCTATTTTGGCTCTCAAATGGCTCTCAAAATGATGAAAAATAAGGGGCTCGCAGGTACACTGTTCAAAAGGTGTAGACTCGCAGGCACGCCGTTCACCAAGTGTGGTCATGTCCGCAGGTTATCCGAACAAAAAGTGCAGACCCCAGTCCAGTCACTCCAATGCAGAGAAAGCACGCACACGTGGGAATTCTTATGTTTTACCCATGCTATTTAGCCCGACGTTCATGATCCTATGGTTTTGGCCTGTGGTATAGGATCTAAATTATTGAACCCCGGTTTGGATCCCTTGTATTGGTTTTCGATGGTTTTGTCCCATGGTGTGAATAAGGGCTTGCCTGTAAAAAGGAAAGGAGATCACTTTGCTAGTCACTAGTGAAATTTGAATATCTTAAGATCTGAAATTTTGGGTGATCGATTTTAAAAGCTAGATCTAAATCGAAGTGAAATTTAAGGCGAATCTATTGATAGGTCATGATCTCTCGGGCGCATGATTAGATCTGTGGATTTGACTGTCTGAGGCACATTGGAGGACTGTTAATTTGGCTCTATTCAGAGGTCCACAGGCGATCCACAGTGCAGGTGCGGGGGTCCGCAGAGAGGCAGAAGGCACTGGTGCAAGGTATGCAGCGCAGCAGAAGGCACAGTGCAGAGGTACGCTGCCAAGCAGACAGTGCCGGTGCAGATCTGAGCAGAGGTACGCAGTGCAACAGAAGGAGTAGGTGCGGAGGTACCCAGAGCAAAAGAAGGACCGGGTGCGGATCTGTGCAGCTTAGACACAGAAGAGCTACGGATATTCACAGGCTTCTATTGGTGAAGTTGCAGAGTTTTCTTGAAATATTTGTTGGCTGTCTTTCATCTTTTGCTGAAGAGTTCTGGGTTTAGTTTACTAGTATTACTGATCTGGTTACTGTATTCTGAGAAGTTATTGGGTGCTTCATTGGTTGATTGTATAAGGAGATTGGTTGATTCACATGTACTTGATGATTATTTGATGTTCTTGGATCCAGTTTGAAAATTAATGAAACTTTGTCATTAAAGAAGTAGAAGAGCTAAGGGGGTTGTAGCTCCCTTCCAGGAGAGACTGGAAAATGAGAGAGAGTTGTAGCTCTCTGTAGGTTGCAGCCTGCGTACTGGTAAAGGACTGCACCAGTACAAAATCATTGTAAAAGAAGTTTCTAATTGAAAAAAGATAGAGACATATTGCAGCAGGTGGTTTTCACCCACATTGGGTTTCCACCTTATATCTAGTGTTCTTTGGTGTGATTTTCTGTTTTTCTTATTCTTGCTCATTATTATATGGTACTGAAATACAATATAATGATCAATATCTGAAGAATAAATCAAAGTATAAATCTGGAAGATATATTGAAAAGAATTTGATAATACTGATTCAACCCCCCTCTCAGTATTATTTCCAACAGCTAATGCAACCTCCCATCATACTCATCCATGAAAACAAATCTCTATTCAGCATTCTATCGAAAACCAAACAGGATTCCCCCACACTCCAACATTTGCAATATAAATGTAAAATCTTAACTACAAATGACAAAATAATTTCAATCCCATTCTTAATTATCAGAGCATGAGTTTGCGTGAGTCCTGACAAGGATTTAGTGTGAGCATAGATCTGCAAAAGTGTATGAGCGTTGTGGGTGTTGGAGTCTACTTGTATGTTGTTGGTATCTACTCTTTCTAAATGAATTAATGTTGTGGATTGCTTGGGGAGAACAGTTGTGAGAAATGCATAAATTGATGTTGTGGACTACTTAGGAAGAACAGTTGTGAGCAATGCGTAGATGTCATTGTTGTGTCGAAGCTTTGTCTGGTTGGCATTAATTGGCTTCAAATGCGGCTTGATTGGTAGGACATGGTTATGCTCTTCCCAATACTACAACGGCGTTGGGCGAGCCAGTATCACGACCATTGCCACTATCTTAAGAGTTGAGGCAATGTGTGAATGTGTATAAGGACCATAGCTAAGATCGATATTCCTACTCCCTCATAAGAAACCCTAACTCATCCTACAAGAAAATTTCCCTAAATTTTGAGAAGGCATTCATACGTTCATGGTTTCAAAATTTATCATTGCGTAAATCTAAAAAAGTGTTTTAAGGGTTTCATTTGCTAGTCTTTTGAAAGTGCAAACGTGCAAAAGTTTATAAATAGGTTTAGGGTTAGGGTGTATAGTGTAAAGAAAATTCAGAAACTAACAAGATGGGCCAAACCCTTAATTTCTCTGAAGAAGAGATTTTTCATCCCCAATTTCCCACAAACACTGAGAATTTGTGGCAAAGGATGGGTAAAATGCGTAAATTAACGCTAAAACCCTCCACAGAACCCCAAATTCAAACTCTGGAATGTAATTCCTAGCTCAAAATTTGAAATCTAATGCTAGCAATTTGTAAGAATTTTACCTTGCGAATGAAAGGTGTGTTGTTCCAGCCATTTGCACCAGATAATTAATATTTAGTGGGCACTACAATGCAATTCTAAGGTGAATGAGTCTTGTTTTAAACCTCTCAAAATTCTCACTAAAAACCTCTAGGATTTAGAGCTTCGATCTTTTCCTCCTTGTGATCAGCCTACAGTCTTCGGAAATATACTATTAAAAGTGGCTAGTCATAAGGGGGTGAGGATGGGATAAAATTGAAAAAAAATTTCCCTTATACTAGTCACCAGAAAGAAAAGGCCCTAATTCTAAACATTGTTCATAGCCCAAAGTGGAGAGTGTCTTTCTAGAACCTGTTCGCCTGTTCACTACCAAGAACTCTGAAAGGAAAAGTGCTTCGGATCAGGTCGTGAACAGTGCGGCGACTGGGAAAATTGTACAGGGGCAAAGAAATTAGTATAAAACCTCAGAAAAACTACCATTTTCATTGTTATTCATGGGCTATATAGAGTGCATTCAACAGAACCTAAGAAAATATGAGATTCATTGAAAACATTGTATGCAATAGAGATTCACATTACATTTACCTAAAGGGCTTTAGTGCTTCGCTATATTTATACTTAACACAGAACCTAAAAATGAGATTCATTGAAAAATTGTATGCAACAGAGGTTTGCATTACATCTACCTAAAGGGATTTAGCGCTCCGCTGTGAAATATAGTTTTCCTCGTAAACCGGGAGTTAGTTTTCCATGAGCTCATAAACCAAGAGCTCATAAACTAGGAGGCATTATTCCTCCCCCTCCTTGAGGAGTTGCAGAGTGAGCTCTTATATGGAGAGACCTATTCAGAATGCTTGAAATTGGAGTAAAATCAGAAGATATAGTAAAATTGAAAGATGGAAGAGGTGGTGAGGGTGCCAGGCTACAAAATTTTTGAACTCTTCTCACAACAATTCTTGTTGTCCTCCATGTTCAGTGCAATAAATTTCACTAAAAATTTAAATGGACTCTCTTGAAAATCCAGAAAATGGTGCGCATATATGTCAAGTGAAGAGTAGAAAAGTGGCCTAAAAATATATGCACGGATGTCAGATGGACACCAAAAGTGTAGACGATGGACTAATCCAAAACAAGGCCTATTGTCCTAATTAATTGGTGTGACTAAGTTTGGTAAGTATGAAAGGGGGATTTTAACATATAAGCAAGTTTTTCAAAATGAAAATAATTTTCTGTTTTTATCATATGAACTTCTTTGTAGGTGTTAATGCTTAACTATGAGATCATTCAATTATGAAACTATGTTACAATTATTTTTTATTGGGATTAGAAAGTGTGCATGTAGAGGTGTGGGTTATGTCATTATTATTAGAGGAAACATTATGTTATTATAAGAAATAAGGTTTAAGGTCTAAGGATTGGAAAGGATGCAAAGTTATCACTTAGAGGATAAGAAAATTAGACTAATGGTAAGAGGCACTTAGGTTAATTTGGATCAAGAGGATTTTAATGTGATCTTAATGGTTGGAGGTTAATAATAATATTGTGAGTTCTCTTAGGTATTTAGACACTAAATATTAAACCAACAAAATTAACAAAGGAAAGGAAACTATAGTAGGGTTACCAAAAATTACAGTTACCACAAAACAAAGAGAACTTGAATTGAAATATGATGCAAAGCTAATCCTCTTTCAACCCAAATCCAAACATTGAACAAAAAACATTTCCATTTTCACTTAGTTAGGCAACAATCTAGGAAAGGAGAACCTAGGGTTTTTTATGTCTTAACTGGTAAAAGCCTTAAGTATATGTGGGACTAGGAAAGTAAGAGAAACAAAATGAAATGAAACGAATTGGACTAATATTTAAGAAAAAACAACAAGAAACCAAAGGAGGATTAGAAACATATCTTTATGTACTTGCAACTTGCTATATATCCCCACAAAATATACTTAAACAAATATCTATAACAATATATGCATTAAATGAAACATGCACAATAAAGTCATAGAAAAGAGATTTAACTAGTAATGTAAGCATTAATGATTTATAAACGATGGACTTATATCCCACTTGCTTCATCACACAAATACTTTGCAAAATTAAAATCTTAGTCTCTAGTCATAGTCTTATGCAAGCATCCCTATCTTGAGAATGGCTCCAAACATTATGTTGACAACCAATTCAAATTCCAAACCATTCTACAACATTATTCAAGGTTGGTGAGATGGCATGTTCTCTAGTATAACCTACACACAAGCAACTAATTGAAAATGCCAATAATAACATAAATTCTATAATCTCTTATTATTGAGAACTCTATCTTTGGTGCCGCTCCAAGTTTGCACATTGATATCCAAGTGAACTAGATCTATTAACATGATCAATACATAGACATCATCATGGTTTTGTGTGTGTTCATAGATCTAATTATAGTGGCTTGATTGATAAATTGAATACATATCCCAAATGTCCAATTCCTTGGGCAAGACTACCCAAAATGTGCTAGCTCTTGATGAAGCCTATTGGATTTAAACACCAACAAACAGAACATCTTATGCATAAATTTTATAGCTCTATGCTCAATGGAACCAAATCAGCATAATAATTGAATTCCACTTCCAATCAAAATTATAATTGGAACCTCGCTATGGACTATGAACAAGGTTGATCCTTTTATATGGTTTTTCCATTCATCCCTATCCAACTCCTTGATATTGTTTTTATTGAAGAATCTTTAGTCTTGTTTCCATAGAAAATGATAAATTCTACCATATTTCCAAGTACTATTTGGACAACCAAAAGAACTTAGCTCAAGGAACCTTCCATTGAAATCGTCATAAACATGTAACCAGAATTCAACTAAAATTATCAATGCAAGTAATACTCATATATTTCCATATAAATTCCCAATAAGAAAATTGTTTTGAATGAAGCTTTCACCTTCAATTGGCATATAATTCATAATGCATTCCTTCCAAGTTTCATATGATTGTAATCAAACTCCCATTCACTTAAATATCATTCATGAAAGCACAGAGAAGATATCACTTAATGAACACATATCTAGAAATATAATTATTTGAAACATATATGAAATGGCTTTATATGACATGAGAAAGGAAACCACTCCACACTATAATAATTCCTTGGAAGATGAGATTCTATTTCTTAGGATTGTAATCAAACTTCCATTCACTTAACCACCATTCAATAAAGCACATATAAGATGGAATTTAATTGAAAAAAGATTGGATTGATAGTTATTTGGAACATAAATGAAATTGTTTTGTATGACATGAGAAAGGAAGAGATTCCACACTATGCCAACCATGATATTCCCACATATATTGGAAAGACCAAATGAAAAAAGGTAATGAGAGGGAGAGAAATTAAAATTTGATGTCTAGTTTTATGGCACAAATTACCTTCCAACAATGCCCAAACTAAACACATGCTCAAAATATAGTCCCACACACCTAGCCTAATCGTATAACTCCAAAAATATAAAGAGGTTATCTCTTTGGTTTGCATATGACTTGTACAACTCTTATGGCCTTAAACCTCTCTTTGGGTTGCATATGACTTGTATATCTCTTATGGCCTTAAACCTCTTCCAATTGACGTTTTCATCTACCCACAATTACCTTCAAATAAGTTTTGAAATGCAAATTTTTTAAAGGTGTGTATAGCCCTTTGGTTCAAGAAATTGTTTTGTATGGATTATGTGTATAGCCCTTTGGTTCAAGAAATTGTTTTGTATGGATTATCTAACAACTAATGGTCTCAATTATCACCATCTTGATTGTTATTCAAAGGAAAAAAATAAAAACTATGGTAAAAGAATGTAATATCAAAGTTAATATATCCATTGGCCTCAGAACCCATGGTAGAATAGATCAATGCTCATATTAGGGTTGTTGTGTTTCACCAAATTTAATGGTAATTTGATTTTTTGATACGATTAAAAAAATGTGTTCCTCTTTACTATCATTAATTCACTAAGAGTAGCACATTTTACCACCATTACTGCACTAAGAGTAACACATTAACATAAATGAGAGTAGCATATTACACACATAGAATTTACATAGAAGTAAAATCAAACACATCATAAGCACAAAAATTTTATTGTGGAAATCCAAACAAGTAAACTATATTCAAATGGTTACTTAGCCTTTATTTCAACAATCTCTAGTTACAATGTAGTTCATGGCCCTATGCCCTATGATCATTTAATATTTAGTTCACAACTCTTCATTTTCATTCCCTCCTCCTATCCCGAAGACCCTTTGAAACTCAATTTACAAGAAAATATAGGCATGAGGATGACTAATGGGAAGGTCAAATCAAAAATATTTCATTTCATATTCCTCCCTTATTTTCTCTTATGTATCCTATATATTTTACATTTATTTCTATATTTTTCATTTTATTTATTCTTTTTGGAACTTGCATTATCTATTTCTTTTTTTTCAATATAACCTTCATTAATTTTGAAATTTCACTTGAAGGTAATAATTCATACACTATTTATATTGTTTAGGTACATTTCAGATTTAAAAACCACTGATGCCCTTAGTTTGAAGGTATCTTCTTCACGCTATAACATCTCATATTGAGATGGTCTTCAGAAGACCCAGATGTTTGTATGGAAACAACTGAAGACACATTAATTGACTAAATAATATAATGAGAGAGAGAATAAGCTAAGATGAAGGAAAATTATTGATGAAACCTTGAGGAAGCTAGATGACTAGGGAGACAATATATCCAAGATTTCCAAGTGCATAAGCTATGGATGTGAGTGAGCTTAGGTCATAATATAATACAAATTTGAAAGAGTAAAAATATATTTTAGATAAGATTTGACAACCTTCAACAAAGAGTTATGGATTGGCTTAAAAATATTTGGGAACACTGAAAGGATGTGGGAAAACATTAGGCTAGTCATTGTAATTTAATGTTTTCTATATTAAATATAAGAAGGGTTTTAACAAATATACCATATATTTTGAACTCACGACGAGTAATTTTTTATTTTTCCATGGCACTCAAGAACTTGGTTTTACTCTAAAATCATGATCACAAATACACTCAAATGCCAAAAAACTTCTACTATGCATAGTGGAAAATACACATCAATGAATCAACTAGTACACAAGACAAAAAAAAAATCAACCCAACACTTTTTATATTACAAAACTTTAATATAACAATCTTAGTGCTATCATATCAGGGATAATGGCCCTTACGATCAACCCTGATACATGGAAACAACTAGGGCTTGGTACCAACAACTATGATGACCAATATTTCCTTGAAAAAAGTACACATGACCTAATTGATAATGGTGTGCATACACAATCCTTATAGTCCACGTACCTTGAAAACTTCTAGCAGGTGCTCTGCCTTCCCTTCTGTTGATCACACAACTTCTGCTCCCTAATAAAGTGTGCTTCTTCAGCTCCACAATTTGCTACTATCAATGATAATTTCTCCTCTAATGTCAATGAACTTAGGCTCACACAAGTTTTCCCACTAGCTGCTCCACCAAAGATACCAACACATAATGGCTTCACCACTTCCTACTTATTGCCTCTTTTCTTCCCCAAAGATGACAAATTTAAGGCTTTGGGGTTGCCCTCTTATCTCCAATTCAACCCTCTGTCAATAAAAAAACTAGGGCATAATTGATATCCTTCTTTTCATCGATCCTTCACTGTTACGGGGAAAAGTGTCTACACAAAACTGCTTATCCCACTGAGGTGTGGTAGCCACCTTAGAAACAAACAAAGTAAAGCTACTTTCGTTTTTCCTTTATGAAATATAGATGAGAGAAGAACAAAGAAGACCAACCTCTGTCTTGCGCTAATCTCCTAGTTCGATTCCTCTCTCTCTTGATAGTCTTTCGCTACTTGCTCCCTTGTACGCCCAGCTTAACAGAGTACCTGTAGGATCACAGTAGCATAACACTATACAAGAACATGGATCTATAATCATAAAAAATCTAGGATCATATGTAAATTGACCATACAAATGCATAAAACATAAATGACACAAGAGTACGGAGGAAAACTTGAATAGCTTTTATTGATAATCAAGAAAGAGCCAAGGGAGTTACAACCACTTGTTCTGACCTAGCATCATTCTCTCAGCAAGTAAGCCCTTCTTCACCTCATACAAAGCTTAGATCACCCAACACTATGATGTTGTCTCAAGAAACCAACAGCAACTCCTTACAAGATGCAAAATTCCAGCCTCCTAACCTCTAGATCTCTGGGATGAGGGATCCATATATAGATGTCTGTAAGGGAGATGAGTCAACTTGTGATTTGATTAGTGTCTTCCCTCTGATAGTTCTTGCTTCCACTTGGAGATCTCATTGATCTCTTACTCATCCTTGGGCGATTCTAAGAGGCAAGTGTCACAGGAGAACTTTCTGGAAGATTCCATGATCATCCACCTCGCAAACTGTCTCTGCCACTTGTCTTTTCTCGTCCATCACACCCCATAGAAGGGCTTTTTGAAATGCAACACACTTTCCGTGTGTACAAGGTGAGATGCATCGTACCCTAGCCATGGAGCAAGTGAAATGATCCAGTTTTGACCAGTTCTGAGTAGTTTTTCATGGAGAACTTCTGGGAGAAGCTGTAGTCAGTTGACCTTGTTCCTTCAGGGGTTAGAACAACACTTTTAGGGACTTAGGAGCCCTTGGTTTATCGACATTTTATGCTTGGGGTTGCAGTGCCCAAAAATGTCTATAACAGTTGCCCCCTAAAGCATGAGGTCGTTAATCTTTTTTGATGTCGGGTGTAATGCTTTATCATGAGGATCCGCAGTTCTTTCAAGCTGGGAGGAGACCTGTAATAAGATGCAATACAATATATTATCTTCATAATATTTTTCATGATCTAGCTGAGGCAGGCATTCCCATGCTCAGCTTTATAAATTCATTTTCATGTACATAGGACAGACAATCATCTGAGTGTAGACTGATGATTCTGGTAGAGCCATCATCCCTTTCATTGGATGATTATCTATGCAACAACGATGTACATTTGATGTCTTTATTTCCCTGAATATATATCACAGCCCGGATGGATGAAACTAGATCCAGGGTCTTCAATCTCGTTCGATCTTCACTCGAAGTACAAGTATATCCATGTGAGAGATGTTCTGAAGTCAAACATGGAAAGACATCGCCTGATTACCAACCAATGATGTAAGATGTTAACAAGTACGAGAGGAATCATCGATAATGATAATGATCCTCAAGGTACTGCAGTACAATTCACGTGGTGTGAATAAAGGATGTGGCGTTGAACACCATGCAAAATCTTTCGATTGAAGGCCATTGATGTAAACCTATCGCCGGATGTGAGAAACTTGCCACTGAGGCATGAAAGCTTCAAAGTACTGAAAGGGGTGTTCCTAGATCCACTTCTTGGATAATGAGCTGATGTCGAAAAGAAGCGATCTGTCATAGGAGGGCCTTAATGAATCCCACATCAATGACACGGAACAGAGCAAATGATTTTAATGGAGGTGAAAATGATCTGGTGATATAAGGTTCAGGGTGGCAGTCATGAAAGAATGGAGCTTAATTGTATTGCAGCCGGTGAGACACAGGTGAATTCTCTGAGTGACTTCTCTTGAACATATCGGCGACACTGACGTGATGGATTGGTAGCATTAACCCCAAATGTGGATGGTGTGGTGTGACCGCGGTGATGTGACCAGTGAATGAAACAACCCAACCCAACTTGGATGCGGAGTGAAAGTGTCATGTTCAAGAGCGACTTGCTACCAACAAAGTTTTTCAAGTTTTCTTCCCAATTTTTCCCCAGCCATCGCTGACCAGTACCTCTTTATTTTTTTCAAGATTGAGGAGGATAACATATGCTTGTTCTATAATTTGCCCTTCGGGAAAACCCATTGCTATGTTTTAACGAGCCTAGCGATAGTGAAACTCGTTCTTGTCTGTTATGGACAAGTTTGTCGCTATTAGGTTTTAACGAGTTTAACGACAAAGATAACTTGGTCCTTTTCAATTTTAGAGAGTCTGAAAAAGGGACATAAAGGAAACTCCAAAAATCCTTTTTCGTCATCTAATCCCTTAAGTCCAAAAAAGTATAAAACAATACAGAAGGGATGAATTTTCGATACTTTTAACGAGCCGAACAAAACAAGCGCTCGATCTTTTTGTGTAATGATCCCTCAGGTCCAAAAAGATTAAAATCTAAAGGAGGGATAACACTTCTGGTCCCTTTAACGAGCTGGAGAGGCCAATGGCTCGGCAATATTTTCATATTTTATGAGTCAGTTGAAAAGAGCTTAAAGGGGACTCATCTTTGAGGAACGAGTGATAAAATTGCGTAGCATCTGATTCGAGGTAAGGTTTGGAATTTTCCAATCACGGCAGTGTTACAAGGATGGCTAGCGGGATCACTCTTCGCAGCTGTTCCTCAAAAGGGGTAAACAATCAAATGGAGGTGAATGATCAGCTAATACAGAGTGGAAGTGATGATGGGAACACGACCAAGGCTTTAAAGGCTGAAGTACTTCATACATGATGGTTATTTACCGGGAAATAGTTCATTTTTTAATGAGCTTAAATGCAGGGAGAAACATTTTCTCATGACTTATGTTTATTTTTTAACAAGCTTGAACTATGTGCTAAAACTGCTCGATGCGGGTTTATTTTTTAATGAGCTTGAACCCTGCAGTAACACTGCTCATGGCGGGTTTGCATGCCCCCCAAGCTTCATTGCATTCAACTCGGTGGTTGGAATGAAGGTTTACCTTTGAGATTTGGAAAGGGGATTTGTTTCATTTTTTAATGAGGTTGACACAGTAAAAGAACTATCCTCATGACTCCTTGTTTCATTTTTTAACGAGGTCGACATGAGATAAGAACCATCCTCGAAATCCACTGTATTTATAGTATTTGATAGAAAATCAAAAACTAATGGATGATTAAGGTTGCTGGAATAATCTTCGTGGTAATCCGGAAGATGGGAGTGATGGTGGTAATCTTCCCATGGTGCCTCTCCTATCATCATTGATTGAATGATTCCTTCGTCTGTAGAATTTACATGCGACAAAGAATCTAAAGAGGTGCCATATTCCTTAGACCTATCTATCCAAACACTCGATGAGCGTTGATTTGGGTTTACCCCCCAAGCCAAGAAAATTGATTGCTACAATATTTCTAAAATGGCGATGATCCATGCTGACAAAATGTTTAAGAATCTTCCGAATCCATTAGATATAGAAGATTTCATATTGCAATCTTCCTGAAGTAGGTTGACACAACTGCGGCCATGGCATATATCCAAGGCCTTCTGTTATAGACATTTTTGGGCACTGCAACCCCAAGCATAAAATGTCCATAAACCAAGGGCTCCTAAGTCCCTAAAAGTGTTGTTCTAACCCCTAAAGGAGTAAGGTCCACTGTTTACAGCTTCTCCCAGAAGTTCTCCAGGAAAAACTACTCAGAATTAGTCAAAACAGGATCATTTCAGCTGCTCCATAGGTAAAGTGCATTTCATCTCACCTAAACACATTGTGTGGGTGCGTTGCATTTCAAAAAGCCCTTCTATGGGGTGCAATGGGCGAGAAATGACAAATGGCAGTGTCATTCCACGAGGTGGAGAGGCAATGGAAGCTTCCAGAAACTTCTCCTATGACACTTGCCTCTCTGAATTCAACCAAGGATGAGTAAGAGATCATCAATCTCCAAGTGGAAGCAAGAACTACCAGAGGGAAGACACTAATCAAATCACAAGCTGACTCATCTCCCTTACAGATATCTATATATGGATCCCTCATCCCAGAGATCCAGAGGCTGGAATTTTGCATATTGTAAGGAATTGTTGTTGGTTTCTTGAGACAAACATCAAATTGTTGGGTGATCTAAGCTTTGTATGAGGTGAAGAGGGGCTTCCTTGCTGAGAGGATGATGCTGGGTCAGAACAACTGGTTGTAACTCCCCTTGGCTCTTTCTTGTTTATCAATAAAAGCTATTCAAGTTTTCCTCCATACTCTTGTGTCATTTATGTTTGCTGCATTTGTATGGTCAATTTACATCTGATCCTAGCTTGTTTATGATTATAGATCCATGTTCTTGTATAGTGCTATGCTACTGTGATCTTACAGGTACTCTGTGAAGTTGGGCGTGCAAGGGAACAAGTAGCGAAAGACTATCAAGAAAGAGAGGAATCGAATCAGGAGATTAGCGCAAGACAGAGGTTGGTCTTCTTTGTTCTTCTCTATCTATACTTCATAAAGGAAAAATGAAAGTAGCTTTACTTTGTTTGTTTCTAAGGCAGCTATCACACCTTAGTGGGATAAGCAGTTCTGAGTAGACACTTTTTCCTGTAACAAAATGGTGACCCCGCTGGGGATGAATTAGTTTGTTTGTTTATCTTCCTTGTTGTCTATTTTATAAACTTACAGACAGAGCCTAAAGTCAAGCCAGATAGCTTTCGAACTGCATTTGCTATGCAAATGCAAAGTAGATAAATGCTGCTTCAGTCAATCTCCGAGATTTGTTTATAAATTAAACAACTGATTTACGAACTCTCTGATTGCCCTTTGTGATAGCTCTTAGATCCTCCTTAGATCTACCCCTGATTGTTGCATTACTGATTACCATTTATTCGGCCAAAACCCATGAACTGAACTGCAAACTTTGACCCGAAACCCAAGCAAAGTCTCGTCTTTGGCCCAGCGCAGGTACTGTTCTGAGAATCTGAAATTCAGCCCACTTCCCCAGTGTAGTAGGTGCGCTGCATTTCAAATTCCCTGTGTTACAGGTGCGCTGATCAGACTAGGCATTGTTCAGTTTTGGTTTCTGTAGTTCATCCGTTCCAGTTCTATTCATGAATTTTGCTGCCTGTGATCAGTATATCTCTGTTTGAAACTCCTTTTCTTTGTTGTTATTCCACCTCCTTTGTACAAAAGAACTGTAAATGTTTTTGGGTGTTTGTTGGGTCATTTTCAGTTCTCCTTTGCAAAAGTAACGTAATCGTACTGTCGTCCTTTGATTTAAAAGCGTCGCAAGTGTTGCTTTCAGGCATAGGAAAGAGTTTGATTGTTGTAGATAGTCGATTATCCTGTTACTATTGTTTTTGGTCTGAATTTGTAATTTTTCTAGTGTCGAAAACAAGTATTCATTTCCAAATCGTAAGGTGTTGTGATTGCCTCCATTTTGGGTTTCGAAAAGAAACTTGTTGATAACTGTCACTTGAAAAGTAATTCAGATTTGTGCATCAACTTTCTTTTTATCATTTACATACTAAGAAAGTCGAAAAACAATACATGCATGTGCATTTTCATTTAGACTGTCTGATTGGTTTGATTTAGAAAAGTGCATTTAGAGTGTGCTCTTCGCTCTTTGTGAAAGAATTATGTCTTTCTTTCCTTAGTAGCTAGGATTTTCATTGCACAAAGAAGATAAAAACATTGTTTATCATCTTAGATTGCATTTTAGGAATTATACTACATCTCGCGGTGAACCTGAAAGGCAAACTTCATAAACAAGATCAACTATAAAATAAATTCAATGAATCTAACAATGCTTTGGAACCTAATGCACAACATTTAGAAGTCTAGGCTAGAGACGTATTTCGGCATCGTAAAGCCTGGTAACTGTTGTTTTCACTGATGGTTGGGTGATTCCTCCACTTTGAGATGATAAGTGCCAATACGGACTTGTGCTCCCACGTACCGTCGAGTATATTTTGGGAGACCACAATAGACTTAATCCTTTATCCATAGGAAGCCGTGTCTACTGCCCTATCGATCGCAATGCACTAAACATAGCATTCGGGAAGATTGATTGTCGTACCGTAAAAAGTATTCTGCAGTTTTTCGATTGGTTTGGTAATCCCTCTACCTAGATTTCCAGAGCAGTCCCTTTCGTTCCTTTTCAAACTCATTAACAGAAAAGGTCCATCTGAGCACTTGTCACTTCAGGCTCATTAAAAATCGAAGGTGACTAGAGTCATCTTTCGTTTTTTCTCAACTCTTTAAAATTGAGAAAACAAGTTGTGTCAAAGCGTCTAAAATTTATTTTAAACAGAATAATCATCACCTTTCCCTCATTGGTCTTAGAAGTTAGTCTCCCTTCATCGCAAAGTTCTTGTAGAATCGCTAGAAAATATTTTGGATAGACTAGATATGTCTGAACAACTGTCAACATCCAGGACTGTGTCATCTGACGCAGTAGCGGCAGAGCCTCCTGTTGCTACTCCAACGATCTTCACCGGTATACCATCTGTCCCGCCAAGTTATCAACAACAAGCCGGAGTCCAATCAAGGACTGTTTCGATGACATGGTCAGTTCCTATTTCTTCATCCGGATTATCATCTGGTATTTCTTATGTTGAAACTCAAAAAATTGATCCAATGTGTCTTCAAAGGCCAATCTACCCTTTAAGTACTGGATTTCCACCATATGGAGGGCAGTATGCCTTTTCATTGTTCCCTCCTAGAGAACAACCATATGAGAGTTTACAACAAAGTTCAGGTCAAACTGGAATTACATCCAGTGGTTGGGTACCTATACTGCCTCAGCAACCAAGGGTTGTATATTCAATGCAACCAGTCCACCCTGTGTCGAATATTCCCACTATACCTGCTATCGTGACTGCGTCGCAAGTACAAGCGCTACCTGTTGTATGTCGACCCCAAGTTTCTCAGGTTGCAATACAACAGCCTCTTGTCTCAACGACTCAATCACAACCTCAGGTTAGTGCCTCCTTATCTGGAGCGACTCAGGCTCAAATGAGTACTATGACTCCTCATCTTGGTCAATCATCCAGTATTGGGCAACAGCAAATGGTCCAACAACCATGGCTGATTCAATCTCAACAACCACCATTCCAGCAATCATATCAAGGACCTAAGCAACAAGTCTTTGTAAGTAATGGGCAACCGCATTTCCAAAGCGGTTATCAACAACCATATTATAATGGTTGTAGCCATGAACCTTATCAAAGTTAACAGCATCAAATACATTATGCTGGTATGCAAAGACCCACTGCTCAGGCGATTCCATCTTATCCTGGGTATGCTTCGCCTAACCTGAATCAACAATTGCCCTTTGTAGCAACTCTAGAATTACCAGATCTAAACCGGCTGATGAATGATCCAATTGCTTATGCCCCTTGGTGCCGCCGATTCCGCATAAACTTCTGTCAGATTTTCCTAAATTTAATGGAAATCCGGGTGAAGATCCATCGAATCATGTGATGACCTTTCATCTGTGGTGTTCATCTAACACTCTAAACGATGATTCGATTAGGCTTTGCCTTTTTCAGCAAACGTTAACTGGTCCAGTAGAAAAATGGTATATCGAATTGCCTAGAGCTTCCTTCGATAACTTCAGTACCCCAGCCATAACCCTTTTAACCCATTTTCAGTTACCAATAAGGTATGAAATAGGAACAAAGCTTCTTACCAATTTCAAACAGACAACGGCCGCTCACATATCTGAAAATATTCATGAGTGGCAATGTTGTCGCAGAATGGTAAAAACATTTGTTCCTGATCAGCTGCTAGCTGAATGGTTTATTAAGTCATTATTACCTTCTATCACAGAAGATGTGGCAAAGGGAGGAGTTGTCACTGAAGAGCAAGTTATTGCTCACGCACAATATCTAAACTTGATCTATACTTACTTTGTCACGCTCTACGATAAAATACATGATGCTCCTAGACCGGAATTTTCCATTCCTCCCCCTCCTAAATCAAACAAAGACTCTCATGCTGGTGATGGCATAATAGGTACGACAAGCACGAAATCGATAAAGGCTACATCTAAGAAAGCCCGTAAGATTTCTGATCAAAATTCAAATGAAGAACTTCTTGCCTCGGAGGTAAATGCCGTGTCGAATGACAAGGGCAAACAACTGAAGCAACTAGGGGCAAGAAGAAAAAGAAAGGGAGAAAAAAAAGCAGGATGAGTCATCTCCTAAAAAACCTTCTGCAAACCCTTCTGGGCAAAGGAAACCCCCTGCGGGGTGTCATATATGCGATGAGGATCATCGGATGAGAGATTGTCCACATAAAGCTGAAGTTAAGAAACTCTTTAAGAGTTCAAAAACCTCAGCAGTATTGACTAATCCGTTTCCAAACCTGGGAACCAAACTGGTTGCTAATCAAAATGCTTCCCGATCCCAAGTGCTTATGTTGTCTATCTCAAAGCAGCAAAATGATGCTTTGACAAGGAATAAAAATTACGGGAATCCACAGCTGTCGAATAACAAGGCTAATGAACAACCTAGTAGTTCGACAACAACTTTGACCAAAGTTGTGCCGCCCATCATTCCTTAACCAATGATAAAGCTGCCAAAGGGAGTAGTACACAAATCAACATTTAATCCTCATGCTAAAGTAGCATAGAATTATAATATAGTAGAAGACCTGGCCCAATCGTTGTCCGCTATGTCGACACTTGAGGTACCGCAAAATAGCCTCTCCCAAAAGTAGGATCTATTATCAGTAATAGGTGGGATTGACCCAACGGATTCCAATCTTGTATCCTTTAATCACAAAGGATATGACCCTCGGTTACCAGCTCAACTAGCTTTCCTTATTAAAGTGAAAGCCCTCAACAAAACTGTTCATCGAACAATTATTGATGAGGGGGCATCTACATGTATTATGTCAATGAGTTGCTGGAAATTTAGGCTCACCACCCTTGTCGAGATCGTCAATGATGTTAAAAGCATTTGACGGACGAACATATACCCCATATGGTATTCTAAGTAACTTGAAGGTTGAACTAGGAGGAAAAACAGTAGAAATAGATGCTGAGGTAATCGACGGAAATCTCGATTACAACATCCTACTGGGAAGACCATGGATATATTCCATGGCTACAGTTGTGTCGACCTACTTCAGGAAGATTGCATTTCCCTTTCAAGGAGGAATTACAATCGTCGACCAACAAACATTTCTCCCCAACAGTTCACAAGTTACGGGAAGCATTCCAATGATCCATGGAAGCAATCATTCGCTTCAAAATATTGGTGTAGGCCTCCTAAAAGACCCTGCCTTAATGGGTACTTTTGCCCTACCACCTCTGAGTAATTTGGCGGAAGTGGCCACAGTGGAAACCTACAATATGAAATCTTCTATATCTAATGGATTCAAAAGATTCCTAAATATTTTGTCAGCATGGATCATCGCCATTTTAGAAATATTGTAGCAATAAATTTTCTTGGCTTGGGGGGCAAACCCAAATCAACGCTCATTGAGTGTTTGGATAGATAGGTCTAAGGAATATGGCACCTCTTCAATGATGATAGGAGAGGCACCATGGGAAGATCACCACCATCGTTCCCATCTCCTGGATTACAATGAAGATTATTCCAATGACCTTAATCATCCTTCAGTTTTTTATTTTCTATCAAATACTGTAAATACGGTGGATTATGAGGATAGTTCTTTTACTATGTCAACCTCATTAAAATATGAAACAACTCCCTTTCAAAGTCAAGACTTTCAAATATCTCGGAGGTAAACCTTCATTCCAACCACCGAGTTGAATGCAATGAAGCTTGGGGGGCATGCACCTCGATTTACGTTATTATGTTGGGGGCATGCAAACTTATCACGAGCAGTGTTACTGCAGGGTTCAAGCTCGTTAAAGATAAACCCACCTCGAGCAGTGTTACCACAAGGTTCAAGCTCGTTAAAAAATAAACTTGCATCGAGTAGTTTTAGCACATAGTTCAAGCTCGTTAAAAAATAAACATAAGTCATGAGCAAATGTTTCTCCCCGCGTTTAAGCTCATTAAAAACTGAACTATTTCCCAGTAAATAACCATCGTGAATGTAGTACTTCAGCCTTTAAAAGCCTTGGTCGTGTTCTCATCATCACCTCCACTCTGTATTGGCCGATCATTCACCTCCATTTGATTGTTTACCCCATTTTGAGGAACATCTGCGAAGAGTGATGATGGTAGCCATCCTTGTAACACTGCCATGATTGGAAAATTCCAAACCTTACCTGGAATCAGTTGCTACCAATTTTATCACTCGTTCCTCAAAAGACGAGTCTCCTTTAAGCTCTTTTCAACTGACTCGTAAAATATGAAAATATTGTCGAGCCATTGGCCTCTCCAGCTCGTTAAAGGGACCGGAAGTGCTATCCCTCCTCTAAATTTTAATCTTTTTGGACCTGAGGGATTATTATACAAAAAGATCGAGTGCTTGTTTTGTTCGGCTTGTTAAAAGTATCGAAAATCCATCCCTTCTATATTGTTTTATACTTTTTCGGACTTAAGGGATTAGATGACGAAAAAGGAATTTTGGAGTTTCCTTTACATTCCTTTTTAGACTCTCTAAAATTGAAAAGGACCGAGTTATCTTTGTCGTTAAACTCGTTAAAATTTAATAGCGACAAACTTGGCTATAGACGAGAACGAGTTTCACTATCGCTAGGCTCGTTAAAACATAGCGATGGGTTTGCTCGAAGGGCAAATTATAGAACAAGCATATGTTATCCTCCTCAAGCTTGACAAAAATAAAGAGGTACTGGTTGGCAATGATTGGGGAAAAATTGGGAAGAAAACTTGAAGAAACTTTGTTGGTAGCAAGTCGCTCTTGAACATGACACTTTCACTCCGCATCCAAGTCGGGTTGGGTTGTTTCATTCATCGCTCACATCACCATTGTCTCATCACACCATCCACATTGGGGTTAATGCTACCAATCCATCAAGTCAGTGTTGCTGATATGTTCAAGAGAAGTCATTCAGAGAATTCACCTGTGTCTCACCCACTACAATACATTTATACTCCATTATTTCATGACCGCCACCCTGAACCTTATATCGCCAGATTGTTTTCACCTCCATTAAAATCATTTGCTCCGTTCCGTGTCATTGATGTGTGATTCATTAAGGCCCTCCTGTGATGGATCGCTTCTTGTCGACATCAGCTCATTATCCAAGAAGTCGATCTAGGAACACTCCATTCAGTACATTGAAGCTTGCATGCCTCAATGGCAAGTTTCTCACTTCCGGCGACAGGTTTACATCAATGACCTTCGACCGAAAGATTTTGCGTGGTGTTCGACGCCAAGTCCTTTATTCGCACCACGTGAATTTTACTGCAGTACCTTGACGGTCATTATCATTATCGGTGATTACTCTCGCACCTGTTAACAGCTTACATCATTGGCTGGTAATCAGGTGATGTCTTTCCATGTTCGACGCCAGAACATCTCTCACATGGATCGACTTGTACTTCGAGTGAAGATCGGACAAGATTGAAGACCCCGGATATAGTTTCATCCATCCGGGCTGCGATATATATTCAGGGAAATAAAGACATTAAATGTACATCATTGTTGCACAGATAATCATCCAATCAAAGGGATGATGGCTCTACTAGAATCATCAGTCTACACTCAGACGATTGTCTGTCCTATGTACATGAAAATGAATTTATAAAGCTGAGCATGGGAATGCCCGCCTCAGCTAGATCATGAATATATTATGAAGATATTGTATTGTATTTTATCTTGTTACAGGTCTCCTCCCATCTTGAAAGAACTTTGGATCCTCATAATAAAGCATTTCACCCGACATCAAAAAGATTAACAACCTCATGCTTTAGGGGGCAACTGTTATAGACATTTTTGGGCACTACAACCCCAAGCATAAAATGTCCATAAACCAAGGGCTCCTAAGTCCCTAAAAGTGTTGTTCTAACCCCTAAAGGAGCAAGGTCAACTGATTACAGCTTCTCTTAGAAGTTCTCCATGAAAAACTGCTCAGAATTAGTCAAAACAGGATCATTTCAGCTGCTCCATAGGCAAAGTGCATTGCATCTCACCTAAACGCACTGTGTGGGTGCATTACATTTCAAAAATCCCTTCTATGGGGTGCAATGGGCAAGAAATGACAAATGGCAGTGTCATTCCACGAGGTGGAGAGGCAATGGAAGCTTCCAGAAACTTCTCCTGTGACACTTGCCTCTCTGAATTCGACCAAGGATGAGTAAGAGATCATCAATCTCCAAGTGGAAGCAAGAACTATCAGAGGGAAGACACTAATCAAATCACAAGCTGACTCATCTCCCTTACAGATATCTACATATGGATCCCTCATCCCAGAGATCCAGAGGCTGGAATTTTGCATATTGTAAGGAATTGTTGTTGGTTTCTTGAGACAAACATTAGATTGTTGGTTGATCTAAGCTCTGTATGAGGTGAAGAGGGGCTTCCTTGCTGAGAGGATGATGCCGGGTCAGAACAACTGGTTGAAACTCCCCTTGTCTCTTTCTTGTTTATCAATAAAAGCTATTCAAGTTTTCCTCCATACTCTTGTGTCATTTATGTTTACTGCATTTGTATAGTCAATTTACATATGATCCTAGATTGTTTATGATTATAGATCCATGTTCTTGTATAGTGCTATGCTATTGTGATCTTACAGGTACTCTGTGAAGTTGGGCGTGCAAGGGAACAAGTAGCGAAAGACTATAAAGAAAGAGAGGAATCGAATCAGGAGAATAGCGCAAGACAAAGGTTGGTCTTCTTTGTTCTTCTCTATCTATACTTCATAAAGGAAAAACGAAAGTAGCTTTACTTTGTTTGTTTCTAAGGCAACTATCACACTTTCATGGGATAAGCAGTTCTGGGTAGACACTTTTCCCTGTAACACCTTCCCAATAGGATGTTGTAATCGAGGTTTCCGTCGATTACTTCAACATCAATTTCTACTGTTTTGCCCCTTAGTTCAACTTGCAAGTTACTTAATATCCCGTATGGAGTGTATGATCATCCATCAAATGCTTTTAACATTGTTGATGATCGCGACAAGGGTGGTGAGCCTAAATTTTTCCAGCAACTCATCGACATAATACATGTAGATGCCTCCTCATCAATAATTGTTCGATGAACAGTTTTGTTGAGGGATTTCACTTGAATAAGGAAAGCTAGTGGAGCTGGTAACTGAGGGTCATATCCTTTGTGATTAAAGGATACAAGATTGGAACCCGTTGGGTCTATCCCACCAATAGCTGATAATAAAGCCTGCGTTTGGGATGGGCAATTTTGTAGTACCTCAAGCGTCGACATAGCGGATGGCGATTGGGCGAAATCTTCCACTATATTATAATGTTGTGCTGCTCTACCACGAGGATTAAATGTCAACTTGTGTACTACTCCCTTTGGCAGTTTTATTGTCAATTCAGGAATGATGGGTGGCACAACTTCTGTCGAAGTTGTTGTCGAACTACTAGGTTGATCTTTATCCTTGTTGTTCGACAGTTGTGGATTCCCATTCCTTGTCGATATCAAAGCATCATTTTGCTGTTTGGAAACTAACAACATCAGCACTTGAGACGGGGAAGCATTTCCACTGTCAACCAGATTTGTTCCTGGATTCGGAAATGGATCAGTTAATACTGCTGAGGTCTTTGTATTCTTGAAGAATTTTTTAAGCTCAGCTTTATACGGACAATCTGATGTCCAATGATCCTCATCGCATATAAAGCATGGATGATTTGGTTTCTTATTTCCAGAAGGGTTTGCAGAAGATTTTTCAGGTGATGATTCTTCCTGTTTCTTCTTCTTCCCTTTGCCTTTCTTCTTGTCCCCTGGTTGCTTGGTTTCTTTGCCTTTATCTGTCGATACGGCATTTACTTCCGAGGCAAGAAGTTCCTCTTTTGCATTTTGACTGGAAATCTTATGGGCCTTTTTAGATGTAGCCTTTGTCGATTTCGTGTCTGTTGTGCCAATCACGCCATCACTGACATGAGAGTCATTGCTTGATTTAGGAGGAGGAGGGACTGAGAATTCCGGTCTAGGAGTGTCAGGTATTTTATCGTAGAGCGTGCCAGACTGAGTGTAAATCGAGTCCAAATATTGCGCACGAGCGATAACCTGCTCTTCGGTGACGACTCCTCCTTTTGCCACATCTTCCGTGATGGAAGGCAATAATGACTTAATAAACCATTCAGCTAAAAGCTGATCGGGAACATACGTTTTTACCATTCTACGACGATGTCGCCACTCATGTATATGATCAGATATGTGAGTGGTCGTTGTTTTTTTGAAATTGGTAAGAAGTTCTGTTCCTGTTTCGTACCTTATCGGTAACTTAAAATGGGTTAAAAAGGTTGTGGCTAGGGTACTGAAGTTGTCAAATGAAGCTCTGGGCAATTCGATATACCATTTTGCTGCCGGACCAGTTAACGTCCTCTGAAAAAGGTGAAGCCTAATCGAATCATCATTTAAGGTGTTTGATGAACACCACAGATGAAAGGTCATCACATGATTCGATGGATCTTCACCTGGATTTCCATTAAATTTAGGAATATCTAATGGAAGTTTATGTGGAATCGCTGGCCACCAAGGGGCGTAAGCGATTGGATCGTTTGTTAACCAATTTAAATCAGGTAACTCTAAATTCACCACAAAGGGTAACTGTTGATTCAAGTTAGGTGAATCATACCCAGGATAAGATGGGATTGCCTGAGCAATTGGTCTTTGCATACCAGCATAATGCATTTGATGCTGGTAACTTTGGTAAGGTTGGTGGGCATGACCATTATAGAATGGTTGATTTTGACTGTTTTGAATATACGGTTTCCCACTATTTGCAAAGATTTGTTGCTCAGAACCTTGGTATACTTGTTGGAACTGCTGTTGTTGGTATTGCACTAGTCATGGTTGTGAAGCCATGTGTTGTTGCCCAATACTAACTGTTTGACCAAGATGAAGGGTGATTGTACCCGTTTGAACCTGTGCCATTCCACCAGTTGGCGATTGTGGTTGAGTTGCAGGGTCAAGAGGCTGTTGCATTACAACCTAAGAAACTTGAGGTTGGCATACAACAGGTAGCGCTTGAACTTGCGACACCATTACAATAGCTGGCGTAGTTGGTATACTTGACATAGGTAAGCATTGTTGCATCGAATATACAACTCTTGGTTGTTGAGGTAGTATCAGTACCCGACTGCTTGACGTAATTCCAGCATAACCCGAATTTTGTTGTGAACTCCCGTATGGCTGTCCTCCCGGAGGGGACAATGAAAGGGTATACTGTCCCCCATACGGCGGTAATCCGGTACTTAAGGGAATGGTTTGTCCTTGAGGGCCGGACAACCCAAATTGACCTCCAAATGGATCAATTTGTTGAGGCTCAACATAAGAGTTTCCGGATATTATTCTGGATGAACAAACAGGAACATACCATACCGTCGAAATAGCCCCTGAATGGGCTCCTTCTAGCGATTGAGAGCTAGTTGGGACAGATGGTATACCGGCGAACATTGTTGGAGTGATAGCAGGAAGTTCTGTCGTCACTATGTCAGACGACACAGTCCTAGATGTTGACGGTTGTTCAGACATTTCTAGTCTATCCAAAAGATTACCTAGCGATTCTACAGGAGCTTCCACTGGCGGTAGACTAATTTCTGATGAAGAAGGATACAGAGTGATCTTGACTCCAAATTGCGATGGAGTACTAGATGGACGATCTTCAACAATCTCTTCTATAGAAATCAGACCAGATGGAAGGGGTAGACCGTCAGGTCTGTAGAATATTTCTGGTGCTAAAGAAGGTATGGAATCTGCAGCGACAAATGTTTGGGGAATAACACTCTCCGAACCAGTTGTAGATGGAACTGGTTCAGTGATACAAGTGTTTACCCTCAGACTAGGATCAGTACTACTATCCTTTGGTGGCTGCTAAACTTCTTCTGTAAGGGCAGGGATACCAGAAATGTTTAGAGTAACCAGAGTCTCTGATGTTGTCGAAACACTTGTTCTAACTTTACCAGGAGATTTGGAACTGGTTAAACGAGTTCGCTTTGTTCATAATAGCTTTGATTCTGGAGACAAAGACGGTTGACTCGTAAGCCTTCATGAACGATGGGGTTTCAATTGACTTTCTTCCACGATTGTGGATTACTCAATCAACTAAAAATCAAGGGGAAGTATGTTTCCGAATTAGATGAATTTTATACGCTTTGACACAACTTGTTTTTTCAATTTTTAAGAGTCGAGAAAAAACAAAAGATGACTCTAGTCGCCTTCGATTTTTAATGAGCCTGAAGTGACAAGTGCTCAGATGGACCTTTTCTATTAAGGATTCTAAAAAGGAATGAAATGGACTGCTCTGGAAATCTAGGTAGAGGGATTACCAAACCAATCACAAAACTTCAGAATACTTTTTACGGTATAGTCGTCAATCTTCCCGAATTCTGTGTTAAGTGCATTGCAGTCGATAGGGCGGCAGACATGGCTTCCTATGGATAAAGGATTAAGCCTATTGTGGTCTCCCAAAATATACTCGATGGTACGTGGGAGCACAAGTCCGTACTGGCACTTATCGTCTCAAAGTGGAGGAATCACCCAACCATCAGTGAGAACAATAGTTACCAAGCTTTATGACGCCGAAATACGTCTCTAGCCTAGACTTCTAGATGTTGTGCGTTAGGTTCCAAAGCGTTGTTAGATTCATTAAATTTATTTTATAGTTGATCTTGCTTAAGAAATTTGCCTTTTAGGTTCACCGCGAGATGTAGATGTACAATTCCTAAAATGTAATCTAAGATGATAAACAGTCTTTTATCTTCTTTGTGCAATGAAAATCCTAGCTACTCAGGAAAGAGAGACAGTATTCTTTCACAAAGAGCAAAGAGCACACACGAAATGCATTGTCCTAAATCAAACCAATCAAACAGTCTAAATTCACATGCATGTATTTATTTTCGGCTTTCTTAGTATGTGAATGGTAAAAAGAAATCTAATGCACAAATCTGAATTTCTTTCCAAGTGGCAATTACTAACAAGTTTCTTTTCAAAATAAAAAATGGAGACAATCACAACACTTTACGATTTGGAAATGAATACTTGCTTTCGACACTAGAAAAATTACAATTTCAGACCAAATGCAATAGTAACAGGGTAATCGACTATCAATAGCAACCAAACTCTTTCCTATGATTGAAAACGACACTTGCGACACTTTCAAATCAAAGGACGACAGTACAATTACGTTACTTTTTGCAAAGGAGAACTAAAAATGACTCAACAAATACACAAAAAAAAATTACAGTTCTTTGCACATTGGAAGCGGAATAACAGCAAGGAAAAGGGGTTTCAAACAGAGATATACTGATTACAGGCAACAAAATTCATGAATAGAACTGAAAATAATGAATCACAGAAACGAAAATTGAACAATGCCTAGTCTGATCAGCGCACCTGTAACACATTGAACTTGAAATGCAGCGCACCTACTACACTCGGGAAGTGCGCTGAATTTCAGATTCACAGAACAAAACCTGTGTTGGGCCAGAGACGAGACTTTGCTTGGGTTCCGGGTCACAGTTTGCAGTTCAGTTCATGGGTTTTGGCTGAGCAAATGGTAATCAGTAATGCAACAATCAAGGGTAGATCTAAGGAGGTTCTAAGAGCTACCACGAGGGAAATTAAAGAGTTTGTGAATCAGTTGTTTAAGTCATAAACAAATCCCGGAGATTGACTGAAGCAGAATTTATCTACTTTCGAAAGCTACCTAGCTCGACTTTAAGCTCTATCTGTAAGTTTATAAAATAAGCAACAAGGAAGATAAACAAACAACCTAATTCATCCCCAGCGGAGTCGCCATTTTGTTATGGGGTAAAGTGTCTACACAGAACTGCTTATCCCACTAAGGTGTGGTAGCTACCTTAGAAACAAACAAAGTAAAGCTACTTTCGTTTTTCCTTTATGAAATATAGATGAGAGAAGAACAAAGAAGACCAACCTCTGTCTTGCGCTAATCTCCTAGTCCGATTCCTCTCTCTCTTGATAGTCTTTCGCTACTTTCTCCCTTGTACGCCCAGCTTCACAGAGTACCTGTAGGATCACAGTAGCATAACACTATACACGAACATGGATCTATAATCATAAACAATCTAGGATCATATGTAAATTGACCATACAAATGCATAAAACATAAATGACACAAGAGTATGGAGGAAAACTTGAATAGCTTTTATTGATAATCAAGAAAGAGCCAAGGGAGTTACAACCACTTGTTCTCACCCAGCATCATCCTCTCAGCAAGTAAGCCCTTCTTCACCTCATACAAAGCTTATATCACCCAACACTATGATGTTGTCTCAAGAAACCAACAACAACTCCTTACAAGATGCAAAATTCCAACCTCCTAACCTCTAGATCTCTGGGATGAGGGATCCATATATATATGTTTGTAAGGGAGATGAGTCAGCTTGTGATTTGATTAGTACCTTCCCTCTGATAGTTCTTGCTTCCACTTGGAGATCTCATTGATCTCTTACTCATCCTTGGGCGATTCTGATAGGCAAGTGTCACAGGAGAAGTTTCTGGAAGATTCCATGATCATCCACCTCACAAACTGTCTCCACCACTTGTCTTTTCTCGTCCATCGCACCCCATAGAAGGGATTTTTGAAATGCAATGCACTTCCCGTGTGTACAAGGTGAGATGCATCGCACCCTGGCCATGGAGCAAGTGAAATGATCCAATTTTGACCAGTTCTAGGGAGTTAGAGAAACACTTTTAGGGACTTAGGAGCCCTTGGTTTATGGACATTTTATGCTTGGGGTTGGAGTGCCTAAAAATGTCTATAACATTCACCCTTGAGGTCAATGAACTAGAGCCCAAACAACCTGCCCACTTAATAGTGACAAGGTTTCCCTTGTCCATTGTACTATGCCACTCCAAGAAACCACTAGAAAACCTCCAACTCACTATACATAGGTTTCTATAATAATATCCAAACTCGATTTTCCAATCCCTAGCAAAACACCAACTTGGAATGACAACATATACCTTTGTAGGACAACTTCTTTCTTCCTACAAGTACTCAACCCTATATAGCACTTCTTATATAAGCTACAAAATTACTCCAAATCAGCCTAATAATCCTCCACAAATTGTGTTATTCCTCCACTACAGGCTCTCTACTTGTTAACCAGGCAACCCCTTCTAACGATAGAAGTTCTCCCTCTAGCCCAATGTTTGGGTCTAGTAACAACCACTAAAAAGCAAGCAAACTTCCATAACCTAGATCATAATGACAAATGAGAAAGGCAGATTACCTACCTCTCTCCTATGCGCTCGACCTTTGATGATGATCTCGGTCCCTTAGCTCCCATGCTCGCTCCTCATTATTCCTTGTGTCTGAATACCTGCAAGAGATATCAAAATACAACAACAAGGGAGATCATGGCATATGCATTCCAATATAAGTTATACAACAGATAAAGGAGTATCTTACTAAGAAAGCTATCATAGGCAAGCTTATGGGAAGTAAAACAAGCTTTGCATTAATTATTAAATCAAAGAGGGAAGCATACAACTAGTTCCTTAATGTTTGAGGCCTCCTTTAGGATGGTTCCAGATCCAAGAAAACCTTAACAAGCTCTCCTTTCCTCTCTCGCCAAAATGGTAGCATCTAAGTACAATCAAGCATAAGAATGGAAACTAGTAATGACCAACCCATTAAGGAAAGTGAAGAATAGATTTATAGTGAGGGAAAGAGAGTTAAAGATACACCAAAGGGGAAAGAGAGTTAAAGATACACCAAAGGGGAAAGAAGGTCCTTATCCAAAAGGTAAGATCCCTAAAGCTAGGATCAAGGGCTCTAAGTGGGAGTACTCGACCATATATTCATCTAACAACTACAAGCTTATCGTTCTCGAGGCTTATAGCAAGAGAAGCTTCTGCTCCATTTATGGAGAAACTGCCTGAAGAGAACTAGCATGGACTTTCCTATCAAAAATCGCATTACCAGTGCTAGTCACTAGTTAGACAAAAGGTTACCAGCACAGATTTTCCTAACAAAAGTAGAGGTGGTCTTGCAAATTAGGGTTTTTCACAATTTTTTCTAGAACTTCTTCAAGAAATTAGTTCTCCAACTCTTAAGGTATGTATTGAGCATATAATTCATGGTAAATAATTTTACACAGCTTTTGTCACTTTATGACATTTTACGAAAATGACACAAAGGATGACACTTCAAGTATAGATTTGGGAATGTGATAATATATTTTGTAACCGATGCCCCCTAAAGCATGAAAGCACAATAGGGAGTGATGGTTGAATTGCTTTATCAGTTAAGGTAAGGAGCTTGGAAGACCACTGTGAGGAGATCTGCAAATCAAACATGATACAATATATGACATCTTTGATATATACATATGCCTAATAATACATCTAAATAGGAACCAAAATATAATACATGAATCCATGGTATGGACGCAACCATCCATTTGAAAAGGATCATGTTTATGGATCAATGACATGGACGTAGCCATTTGTATCAAAAGGATCATGTATACAATCATGAATACTAAATAACTCCTCGCAACCTAGATTTAACAGATGAGATCTAGGGTCTTCATCTCTATCCTGATTAAAGTACGAATCTAACCATGTGAATAGATGTGATGACCTCATACATGGTAGAAACCACCTGATTATCGATCAATAATGTAAACCGTTAATAGGTGCGAGAGAAACCACTAATAGTGATGATGGCACTCAAGGTACACTAGTACAATCTACAAGTGCGGATATGTGATTTGAAGCCGAAAACTTGCCAAATAATTCGACCGAAGGCCAATGATGTAACCTTGCCATTGAGGCATGCAAGCTCCAAGTAACTAAAAGGGCATTTCTAAATAAAATTACTAGATAATGAGCTGAAGTCAATAGGAAGTGATCCATTGAAGGAGGGCCATAATGTTTCCCACATCATCGACACGAAACATATGATATCTCATAATGATATGAGTGATTAAGGATTTTTACAGAGAGGGTCACATAATTTGACTTTGGCAGATAGGACTTCTCTTGAGCATATCGCCGACATGACTCTAGAGTTTGGCAACACTTGACTCAAAATGGAATCGGAGGTCATGATGACAACAAGGGTGATCGAATCAAAGGAAAATAGATTTCCCAAACCTAGGAAGGCAAGTGGTGAAGAGAGGATATCCCAAACCCAACACGAGCTATAGATGAGTGTCATGTTCAAGAGCGACATGCTACCTTTACACAAAATACACACATGTTTACTTCCATTTTTTGCCACTATCAATAGTGAGTACCTCTTTGTTTCTAATCGCAATATTGAAGTGGATACCATATGCTTGTTGTAAAAGTTCTTCCTTCGGATGAATCCATCCGAGTAAGTTTAAAGAGCCCTAGGAAGGAGTGACTTGGTCTCGTCATGCTAACAAGTCCTGCGTCGTTTAAGTTTTATGAGTCCGACGGATGGGTAACATGACATCTTTTTCATGTTTAGATAGTTTGAAAAAATGTTTATTCTTCCCTGGTGGAGTCGCCAATTTGTTAACTAGGCAATCCCTTTTATGAATATAAGAAATCCCTTTTACGAATGAAAAATAAGGGAGATGTCCTACCTCTCTCCTATGTGGTTGAGATTTGATGATGATCTCAATCCCTTAGCTCCCAATATTGCTCCACGCTATTCGTCCATCCGAATACCTACAAGAGAGATCACAAGACAACAACAAGAGAGATCATAGCATATGCATTCCAATGTAAATTATACAACAGATCGAGGAGTATTGTACTAAGAAAACTGTCATAGACAAGCTTATGGGAAGTAAAACATGCTTTGTATTAATGATTAAATCAAAGAAGGAAGCATACAACCAGTGTCTTGATGTTGAAGGCATCCTTCAAGATGGTTCCAAGTCCAAGCCAAACTTAATAATATCTCCTTTCCTCTCTCACCAAAATGAAAGCATCTAAGCACAATCGAGTAGAAGAATGGAAACCAACAATGACCAACCCATTGAGGAAAGTGAAGAATTGATTTATAGTGAGGGAGAGGGAGTTAGAGATCCAAAAAAGGGGGAAGAAGGTCTTTATCCAAAAGGTAAGATCCTACAATTAGGATCAAGGGCTGTAAATGGGAGTACTCGACCATATCTTCATCCAACCACTACTAGCTCACTCTTTTTGAGGCTTCTAATAAGAGAAGCTTCTGCTCCATTTTTGTATAAACTACCTAAAGAGGAACAATGCATATTTTCCTATCAAAAGTCTCACTGCTAGTGCTAGTCGCTAGTTAGATAAAAGGTTACCACCATGGATCTGTTAACACCCAGGTTGTTCCCTATGACTCCCAAGGGAATACGGCCGGGGTAACCACTAACCAATCTTTGGATTACAGCTTCTAGCCAAACTGTAATCAGAGAGGGCTCTCTCTTTATGATTTATCTATGTTCTGATAGTGTTTTAGGCTAGCTGTGATGTTCAGGGTTTTGTTTTATGTTTTGGTTGAGGGATGTCTTCTGCATCAAAGGTGTAAGTTTTCAAAGAGTATTAGTCCATTGGGCAATGGAGTCTGTAGCTAAAGGTTGTCTGGAATCTTGTGTAGATTTGCTGATACTGCAGGGCCATTTAGATATCTCAAGGAACAGTTTTGAAATTGTGATTATGAGGTGTGTTCAACCAGTGAAAAGCAATTAAGAATTTTCCACTAATCTGGGATGCGAGGAAGGGATATGTTGTACAGGAGCAAACTTGAATTCCTAAAACAACAATCACGGTGAAAGCCATAGTTTGAAAGTGCAGCAATTAAGAATTACACCTTATGTCTATAACTGAAGAAAACATTCATAACAGCATAGATTGAGTTCAGGGTATTCTATGAATAAGTCCTGAAACTATTATTTTTCTATGCTATCAACTATAGAATATAGTAGCATGATTGAGTCATGAAAAGATAACAAAAACACATAACGAAAGTTTATAGAAGACTTATTGTGCCATGAGAGTACGCAGGAATCCTGTAACATTCAGCAACACTCCACAAAGACTCAGAAAACACAGAGCTTTGGAAATTCCATCAGCCTTTGTATTAATAATCTGAAAAGTTACAGCATAAGAAATTCTTGAAGAGTAATCAAACAACAACCCCTGCAAGCTTATGCGAGGGGGAAATATATACAATTGGTTATACAAAATATCTGAGCGTTGAGTCATCTCAGAAATGAATGCGTTTACCAACTTTCAAGATATTAGATAAGAAAAGTTATTACATCATTGAATACAAAATCAGTGCTCTTTATGTCTGTCAGAAGATATTTTGACCTTAGGAGGCCAATGAGTCGGTTTAAACATTCTGCATTAATGCTGGAAATGTGTCTTTATGACTGTCGTGCTGTAGCTTTTCGGCCCTGTTACCTGTTAGCTGTCAATCTTGCTTTTGTTGGCCGAATATGATCTGCTGAGTTGGCTCAGCCCTTCCCTTTTCATGCATGCTGATTTTACTAAGTTTTCATATGCATGCCAACTTGTATTTTTTGATGAAAAAACTTAGTGAATGGCTTCCTGGTCTATAAGATCGTCTGTATTGTTTTAGTCCACCATTCCTGTGTGGGTAGTTGATGTCTAAGAATTGCATCCAAAGTCTCATCTGCCTCTGTGTATTTATAGAAATTGGGAGGCACTTCAAATAGGTGTTTAATTTCATTCATTATAAAGAATAAATTCTCTACCCTGTTGTAGAGACTTTGTCCTGTAGTTGGCCATGTTTCCTCTGAGGTGCTGGGCCTTTCAGTGATCTGATTTGTGGCAAATGTGTTGACCCTCTTGGAATACTGCTCATGTGTAAATAGTCTTCCCGCGCTGTTCAGTAAGCCAGGGAGACCTCTGTTTTGCAATGCCACAAATTTGTCCATGAATCTGTTGACCTCTGTCTGCATGTCCTGGGTCCTTCTTTCTAATGTCTGCACCAGGTTTCTTAGTGTCAGGACCCTCTTTACAAACAAAATAGTCTCAGTCCTGTTGGAAATTCCCATAGTTGCTAACTGAGCACTTGTTCTATTATTAAGCACATTGATCATCCTGTTGGCAACTTCAGGCATATTGCCTAAAGAGGCCCTTGATCTCTGAATTTCCTTCTGTGCTTTTGCAATGAGCTCCAACTGCTCATGAATTGTCTCAATATACTGCCATTGATCTGTGATGGATTGGCCAATATTGGCCCATAGCACTGTCTTGAGCTCAGCCACTACTTTATCTAGTTTGAGCTCTTTTTCCAGCTCCTTTATCTTCTCCTTGAGTGCCTTTATCTCTCTCCCTTTCTCAGCCACATTTTGTTTTGACTTATCATATCTTTCATTTACCTTGGCTAAATTCTCCCTGGCCTCATTTAATTCTGTCATTTGAGCTTCCAGGGCCTGAATTTCATTCCTCAGCTTTTGCATGTCCAGGCTTGGGGCCTGCTCTGTTGTTGGTGCTGGTGTTGAGGTAGAAGGTGCTGCCTGTTCTGTTTGTTGAGTAAGGGGAGCAGTATTTGGAGGAGCTTCCTCAAGGTTAATTATTTTTGGAGGAGGCTGAGATGTTTGTCCTCCTTCCTTTTGCTATAATGCTGCTTCTAATGCTGCCTGTGCAGCCTCTGATTCTCCCAGCTTCTCTTGTGTTTGGATCAGCTGTTTATATAAAGACACCAGCAAAGCTGAGGCATCTTGATCATGTCTTTGCTGGGCAACTTCATCTGTTTGAGGGTGAATTGTTGCTGGGATTTTGATCTTTCTCCTCAAAGCTGCCATGTCTGCATCCCTCAATTTCAATATTTCTTGTATGCCCTTGATGTCCTTGGGATCATGCCCAATCTCTATGATTATATCTTCTAAGGACCTGATCCTGTTGTCCTTTGCTTGAGAGGATGCTCTCTCCAACTCAAGTTGAGCAGCTGTATTATTTAGGCTATTTACTAGCCTATAATTATCCAATGTCTTGTCTGCCAAGGAGGCATACACCATCTCACCCGTTTGCTTATGCAATTCTATTTTGTCCATTGGGTGGATGTCCTTGGCAAGGACCTCAAGATTGGTCCTCAAGTAGTCTGAAGGGGACTGTGGTTGCAATGCAGTTGGCATGAAGTGACTCATGATCATCTTGCCCTCATTGACATCATATGCAGACATAAGTCTTTGCTGGTTAGTAGGAGCCATCTTCAACAAATGATTGTATAGCTATATTTTGATTGGCTCACTTCTCCTCTTTATGTGAATGAACTGCTGTTTGATGCCCAGTTCACCTTCTCTTTGGTGGCTTGAGGAGCTGACTTCTCCTCCCACTGTTCTGTCTTGTCCCTGTTGAAAGGAACTTGCAGATGCTTCTCTACTAGGTGGGCCCATGCCCAGCGACTGTCCTATTGGCATTTCCTCCTCTGATAGGGGATTCATTCTGTGTCTTTTTTCTCCCTGATTGGTGGATTCTGTGAGGGGAGTTTCTCTGTCCCTCTTTCTACTTATATCCTCCTTTTGTGGGGTTTGGAGGACTGAGGCTTCAGTGGTTGTTTCTTGCCTCGGAGGTACAGTCTCCTGTCTTTGTTCTTCTTGCTGTTGGTGTTGTTGATGCACTTCCTACTGCTGTACTTCTTCTTGCTGTTCCACCTGTTTTTCTGTTTGCTCTTCAGTCATGGGAGGTGGCTATTCCTGTTCCACCTGTTTTTGCTTGCCTTTGCTGGATGTCTGTTGAGTGTCCATGGCAGCTTGCTGATGTGCTGTTGAAGATGAGGCAGCTGCTCCAAGATGCCTTTGATATGAGAAGGAAACCTGTCCACAAGTTTCCAAGTCAGCCTCTTTTTGAATATTCCTAGCCTCTCTTTCTAGCATTTTCTCTCTAGTAATTGGCTCTTCTAGAGTGCCCTCTTTCCAGCTCAAGTAATTGGCATACTTTTCAACATCAGGCAGCCTTACATGTGCATAATTACCCAATTTGTATCTTATCCTCCTGAGAGAGATAAAATGATTAGGGTCATAAGGTATCCATTTGAAACTGGTTTCCAATTTGAGGCCCTCTAGGATCATATCTGCTTCCTTCCATCCCTCCTCTCTTTTATTGTATAGAAAAGGGCTTAGCTGGTTCCTTATCTTCAGCTGCACCTTCTTGTTCTTACTTTGGAAACGGAAGCAGTCGGCATTTCCAAACTGCCTAATGTATTCTAAGGCAAAAAGTCTCATAGGGACATATCTTGGTAGCCTATAAGGGTTCAACTCACAGCCATATATTCTGATTACTGTGTGGTGTTGGTAAAAGTACCAATCACCAATGCTGTAGAGCTTGGAGAGATGGAGAACTCTTTGCATGTCATCAGTCAACCTTGGAGGAGGCACACCATACAGCAATGTCATAGCTGGGTGAATGAACAGGTCTATGAATTCACAGTATGTGTATGGTGATTCAGAAGTATAATGAAAAACTGAAGACCAAAACACAACTGACCTTGGATTTCCCTGGACATTAAGTTTCTTGAGGGGAACGGAGAAACTGTCTGGTTGATAAAATAAGAATAGATGGTAGTTGTATGAGGTGTATCTGAACACCCTTTCCCTTTGTAGATTCATTAGCTGTTCATGAATCTTTTCTGCAATATATATGGCATAGTCATAGTGTACAGCTGGAGGCTTTCCAGGAGAAAATATGGACAACATTGCCATTATGGTGTTATCAACATCCTCAACTCCCCTATACCCCAGGACGTAGCTGATCAAATCCACCAGCATTCTGCCCAAGTCATTCAGGTAAGGATATCCAATAGGAGGAGTTCTTGTAGTTTCAGAGCTTGGTTGTATGAATAACTGATTGATTTTGATGATCTGGGCACTTGACAAATTACTCCCCTTCTTGACTAAGTCGAACATGGAGAGAGGGGTCAATGGTCTTGCAGTGTGAAAATGCAGCATCTCATTTATGGCTTCTGGGGTGATATGGAACAAGACTGAGCCTGTAGGACTAAGAATAGCTCTCTGGCATGGATCATAGCACTCCTGGCATCTATGGATCAAGTCTGGAAGGGCATTGACTTGAGGGAGGTTGTAAATGGGCAAATTTGAGTCCCAAATCCCTAAAATATCAGCTCCACTAAGGTGTTGGGCTTTCAATTCATTTAGCATATGAATATTAAACTTAGATTTCATTAGGAAGCTATCTATCATCTGATAATCTAAATCTCCCAGGGCTTTCCATTCTAATTCCCTTTGAGGGGAATTCAGAGGCCGAATATTCAGGGCTATTGGTGCTTCCATTGCTAATAAGGCTTCTGACTTGTATGCGAGCTGGTTTGAGTGAGCAGAGCAACCCAGAGGGGTTTCTTTGCAATAGAGAGGTGAGTTGCAAGGAATAGAGGGTGAATTGTGAAAGCAGCAATTGAAATACTGCTCAGAGGACTAATGAAGCCAGTACCAGGACTGATAAGAGTATTTCTATGGTGAATTTATGCAGTTGAGGTTTTTAGTTCACGACTGCGCGAACTACCTTTGAATTTATGTAAATTCTGCCAAATGCAGGCTCTGCAGAAGGTTTTTTGCCCCGCCAGTTGGAAATGGATACAGGTCACTGGATGTTTGCTGGTGAATTCAATGCTTTACACTCTCTTAAGCCAGTTTCTTATACAAATATGGATAAAACCAGGTGCTGGGAATGCTTTTTGAGAAATACCTTGTGAATTGCCAGTAACAGTTGCAAATGCAAGTATGACGGAAGCGCCCACGGTTTCTGAGTCGAATTGTGCAGGTTGGCACTAGTTTGGTCATGGAATGCATGCAAAGAGAACAATAGTCGTTTTTGCGAAAAGTGGAAAAAACGCAAATTTTTGGCTAAAATATGGATTTTTGGAATATTGGCGTGTTTTTTGGATGACGTCAGCATGACGTCATCAGGTGGGGTCAAGGTCGGATGATGTCACCGGGTGATGTGGCAAGCTGTGAGTGGTCCACGGGGATGGTGAGGTGGCGGACAGATCAGAGCAGTGGCGGACAAGGGTGCTGACGCGGCGGCGAGGTAGCACTGACGTGGGCCTGACGTGGTGATGACGTAGGCATAGCAGGACCGGCGGTAAACCAGAAGCGGTAATGGTTTTTCTCGGACCGCCTTAGATACGGTCGCTGTTTTGTCAGAGGGCGACCCGAGAAATTGTGAGGGCGACGCGTGGCAGAGGCCTGACGTCACCCTCTGACAGTTTCTCGGGTGCTATCTTACGGACGTCGGGCCCAACCCGATATGCATACAGGCCGTCCGATCAAAGGTGCCCGATCCGACGGTTGACGGATCGCTAAATTGTGCGGATGATACGGCAGCGGGTGGAGCAATAAAATATTATTTTCTTTGAAAAACGTGCCCGGCGGGACGTTGGGTTTCAGCGGAGTTATATAGTTTTCATTGTATTTTTTAAATGAAAATGTATATTGCGCCCATACTTTGGATAAGTCGGAAAAAGTGGGTTTTTTTGGGATTTTTTGGTTTTTTAAGGGTTTTTCTTTAGGAAAAAGAGGTTAAGAGTGGGTTTAGCAGAGGGAAAGGGGTTTTCTATGGAATTTTTTAGCAGAGGGAAGGTGAGGGCTTAGGAGGAGGTTATCACTCCAACCAGAGGTTGGAGCAATCCCATTACAGGGTTGACCATAGTCCCTGGTGGACTAAAGTCCCCCTAAGACTAACTTATTTAGCTATAGTGCTAAAGAGGGAGGATATTTATACAATGCTGGGATTTATACACCATAGTGTTATAATAGTAGGGAAAGGGTGACATAGGGGATTTAGATAATAAAATTTAAGGGTTAATATGGATGAAGAGGTGAATGAGGAGTGAGATCACTAAGTTTATTTGAAAACCACTTAGCTTTAGGAGTAGATCAAAACGAAAATATTTTTACACAGGAAATGTGGCTTTTAAAGGCATAAGAACCAGCATAAAACCTCAAATTCTTCCATGAATCTTAGCTGATTAAGGGATGTTAGTAAATGAATGTGAAGGGGGGAAAATGGGAGGTTAGACATGCTCCTTTGCTTTGCTGCACATGATGTAGAAGAGGAGCTTTTCCATCCACTGATTTGCCTTTGTGACCAGGTTATCAAACACTCAATTGAAAGGAATGACATTTCTGCAACCCCATGTACCTACCCATCTACTTGCCTAGCATTTTTTGTTTCTTCATGGAGGGTGCACTTAGACTTGCAGACCCTTATGTGCCTTTTCTTTTGTTTGGCTTTTTTCTTTTGATTTCCTATCTAATGCTACCCTTATTGCTTCCAAGGTCCCAAATTAAGCAGTTGGGAACCTTATTTCTCTACCTAGCTACTGGTCTGCCAAGATTAAACAGTTTGGACAGACTTCTTCCTCTATTCTACAACAGAAAATTGAAACATGGCATGATCCAGATTAGGCTTTTGGATCACCCATCAAAATTGAGTCAACATAGAACTATGTACATACATTGTTTCTGTTTGGAAATATGGGATCTTTGCATCACCAAAGCAGAGCATATTTGGATCTTTCTTTGCCAATCATGAAATATGAAACCTATTGATATAGGTAGCTAACAGTGGCTCCACATGGGGATGGTTTTTCATTTGAAAGACCAAGAACAGCAGGTCAGAATGCCTTGGCCCTTGACTTCTTGTATCAAAACTTGGAGTATTCCTCTTTGAAAACCCAAAATTGTGTTCTTCCTATCTTGATAAAACTTTAAAACTTATTTGCCTTTTGCTGATAACTAATAAAACTTTGAAAAACTGCATGTTAACAGAAAGTGATAAATACACCTGAATATGTACAAGGGAAACTCATGCTGCACTCATGGATGGTAGTCAAAATAGTGCTTCAGCATCCTGCCATTTACAGGACCTTCATTTAAATCAGCTTCATCAAGACTTTTAAGGAAATAAGTATTGTTTCCTTGCACTGCTTGAACAGCAAATGGTCCTCTCCAAAGGGAATCAAATTTTCCATGTTTTCCTTTATCTTCCCTTCTTGAATCCCACTTGAGGACTTTGTCTCCAATATTGAAATCTTCTGCCTTAGTCCTTCTGTCAAAAGCTTTCTTTAACTTTTCTTGTAAAACTTGAACTCTGCTGTAAACTTGATCTCTAGTTTGCTGCAAACATATTATTTGATTGATTCTTCTTTGCATATCATTTGGTTCAGCTTGACTTTCTTGAAGAAGTTTCATGACAGGAATCCCTAGTGCTGAAGGGAATTTGGCTTCTAATCCATAGACTAATTCATATGGGCTGACCCCAATTGATCTCTTGGTTGTTAGTCTATCTGCCCATAAGGCATTCACAAGCTTCTTGTGCCAGTTCTTTTTATTTTCTTCTAACACCTTCTTTATGATGTTTACCAGGCTTTTATTTGATGATTCAGCAAGGCCATTTCCTTGAGGATAGTATGCAGTAGAATGGCCCAACGTAATGTGGAATTTGTGGTAGAAATTTATCATCTTCTTAGATCTGAAGGCAGTAGCATTGTCTGTTATTATTTTATCAGGACATCCAAATCTAGAAAGAATATTGGTCTCAAGGAACTGAATGATGGTGGAATCATTTGCTTGTCTGCATGGAACAGCTTCAATCCATTTAGTAAAGTAGTCTGTAGCTGTCAGAATCCATCTATGTTGGCCTGAAGATGAGGGATGAATTTCCCCAATGAAATCCAAGCCCCATTGTTGAAAAGGTCTCTCTGTTGCAATAGGCCTCAAGGGAAGTGGCAGTAACTTTCTCTTTCCCTCAAACACTTGGCATTTATGACATGAGGTGGTGAATTTCTTGACATCAGAGAAAATGGTGGGCCAATAGTAACCAGCCCTCAGTATCTTATCCACAGTGGACTTCCAATACAAGTGTCCACCACAGTCACCTGCATGAAATTCTTTGGTGACATTGTTAGTCTCATCTTCAATCAAGCAGTTTAACAGTATACCCTCATGGTTTTTCCAAAGCAAATTGCCATCCATAACACAGAATTTAGAAGCTTTCATTTTTAAGAACCTACACTTAGTTCTGGACAATCCTGGTGGAGCACACAGGTTTTGTAATACATAACATATATCATAATACCAAGGGGATTGTTCAAAGGCTACATTGATCTTTGGAGTCGCCAGCCCCGATTCATTGTCCAGCTGGTTTATGTCTAGGGCTTGGAAGTTTGCTTCTGTCATTAGTTTGTCCAAACCTTGCCCTTTTATTAGTTTAGTATGTTTTATTTCAATATCAAATTCCAAGACGTTGGCAATCCATTTTCCTCTTCTGCCCTCTAAATTTTCTTGAGTGAGTATGTCTTTTACAATGGGACTTGGCACATAAGCTATAACATGGGAATAAAGGATGTAAATCCTAAAGTCTTTAATTGCCTTGACCAAAGCATAAGCTTGCTTCTCCATGATCTGATATTTCAGGGGTGCATCTCTAAGAGCTCTACTGAAGAAAGCAATTGGTTTCTCGTTTCCTTGGTCATCTTTTTGTAATAGAACAGCAGCAATAGTATGCTGAGAGGCAAAAGAGAAAATGATAAACTCTCTATCAAATTGAGGATTTGTCAAGACTGGGGTTTGGGTAAGGGCCAATTTTATACCTTCAAAGGCTTGATTTGCTTCCACTGTCCATTTCACTTTTGAATCCTTTTTTAGCATGTTGTTTAATAATCTGATCAGTTCTGCTAAGTTTGGGATAAACCTTCTTAAGAAATTAACCTTCCCTAAGAAGGCTTGCAATTCTTTGATGTTTCTTGGGTGGGGAATTTGCAAGATAGCTTGTATCCTATCTGGGTCAATTCTGATGCCATCCTTGGAAATGATATGCCCTAAGAGCTTTCCTTCTTCCATTCCAAACAGTGATTTCTTTGGATTCAAGGAAATTCCATATTTCCTACATGTTAGGAAAATCTGTCTCAAGTGCTTCAAGTGTTCTTGGTCTGATTTTGAGAAAGGTGTAAGGTCATCTAAGTAAATGACAAGAAAGTCATGAATCTCCTTGGCAAAAGCAATGTCCATTGCTCTTTGAAATGTTGCCCCTGCATTTTTCAATCCAAAAGGCATTTTTACATATTTGAAAGTTCCCCATGGGGTTGTGAATGCAGTTTTGTCTTGATCATCAGGGTGCACTAGGATTTGATTAAAACCTGAGAATCCATCAAGTAATGAGATCCTTGATGCTCCTACCACTCTTTGGAGAATGTGATCCATCTTAGGTAGGGGATAGTTGTCTTTGAGGGATACTTGGTTTAAGTTTCTAAGATCAACACAAAGTCTTATTTCACCAGTTTTCTTTCTTGTAGGTACTAAATTAGAAATCCAATCAGAAAACCTGATTGGTGCTATGATACCAGCTTTAAACATTTTTTGTACCTCTTTCTCAATTGCAGGGAGAAGCATGGGGTTTATCCTTCTCAATTTTTGCTTGAATGGCTTTTGATTTGGCTTGAGAGGGATTGTGTGTTGGATCACAGAGGTGTCATAGGATTTTAAGTCCTCATAACTCCATGCAAAGACATCTTGGAACTCTTTGAAGAGGTCAATGTATTTGGGCTTCTGATCAGGAGGTAGGGATGCAGACAATTTTATTATCCTGGGCTTTTCAACGGTTCCAATGTTGCATTCTTCAATGGCAGAGTTAAGGGGCTGCATTTTTGGTTTTCTTGGGACATCATTTGAATCAAAAATATCCTCTAGTGGAGTTAGGCCTGTTGGAAAAAAGTTATCTTTCAATTGTATAACTTATTTCTTCGCAACCGATTTGTTGAATTTCTAGTATATTGTCTTTGTTGAAAATTGTTGGATGTAGGACTTGTTTAGCTGTTTTAGGTGATATTGGTTTATGATTCTGTTGATCAAGTATTTGTGATTGACTTGCTCTTTCAAGTATTTGTGATTGACTTGCTCTATCAGGTATTTGTGATTGACTTGCTCTTTCAAGTATTTGTGATTGACTTGCTCTTTCAAGTATTTGTGATTGACTTGCTCTATCAGGTATTTGTGATTGACTTGCTCTTTCAGGTATTTGTGATTGACTTGCTCTTTCAAGTATTTGTGATTGACTTGCTCTATCAGTGTCAATATTTAGTCCTACAAATTCTTGTTGCAAGGTCAAAAAATTATTTATTTGTGCATCATCTTCAAATACTTGCCAGTCCTTGACATTGTTTGGGACAGAAGGTCTGTGTTTTACCTCAGCTGTAAAGCAATGGTGGGGCTCAAAAGGTAGCTTGCAAGTACTTGCAAATGTGGCCAAGCTGTGGGCATGCAGATTATGGGTTCTGGGAATTTTGGTAATCTGAGATTCAGTGAAGGACTGTAGTAGTTCAGCAGCAGCAGACCTATAAGATCTCAGTCTTTTATCATTAGTAACAAAATTTCCTTTTACCTGTTGGATGATCAAGTCTGAATCTCCCATAATTGAAACCTTTATGGCTTGTAAGGATTTTACTAGCTTAAGGCCTAACAAGAGAGCTTCATATTCAGCCATATTTTTGGTGCATCTGAAGTTTAACCTATAGGCTCGGCCCTCTGCATGACTGTTTTGTTTATTATGTATCCAAACCCCTGCCCCTGCCCCTAACTTGTTGACTGACCCATCAAATTCAAGGAACCATAGGATCTCTTGTTGTAGGGGAGACTTAATCACTTCTCTGTGATCTGGGATTATGAGTTGAAGCTCAGGTTTTTTATTTGATTTGTCTTTTAGGACTGTCTCATCTCTTGATTGGATCAGTTTGATTTCTAGAGCAGCAGCTTTGTTTGATGATTGATCAGCCATTATTTCTGGGGTAACATTTGGTTGATTAATGTCCTGCTCTTGTTTAGGTGTCTCAGTTTCTTCATTGTTTGTAAGACCTGTGTTATCATTGAAGAGAATGTATGAGTCTATATCAGAATGAACAGCATATATGGGAAAATTTTGAAATTTTTCTTCATTGTTGACCATGTATTTCATAAGTGTTTCTCTGTATAGTCTTTTTGGTTGCCCAAAGACAGAGATAGTGGCATATGATATGTCTAACTGCAAAGAACCTTGGAGTTTAGCCCCCCATGACCTTGATAACAGCATCCCATATTTGGGTGGGATATCAGCAACTACAACATCCATCAGGATTGTCTTATTGGGATATTGGACGAGTGAGACACAGAGATCTTTTATGAGACCTAAACACTTAACTTGGCTGGAGTCAAATGAGAATAGGTCCTTATATGGTCTTGTAATATCTAGATTCAGTCTTTCCATGACTGATTTAGGCATCAAGTTGTGAGAGGCACCTGAGTCAAACGGTGCATTGTGTAATATCTTATCATGAACATGTAGACTAACATAAAAGGGTAAGATACCTACAACAGCTGCTTTTCCATCAACTTCTGGACCGAAAAGCAATTCGGGGGTGTCATCTAACACATTCACATTATCTTTATCACGAGTTAGCTGAAGGGATTTCTTGATTTGTTGCCTGTAAATGTCATGTTTGGCCAGTTCTGAAAGGGGAACAGCTACCTTCAATTTGCCAATTTCAGCTTCTAAGTCAAAGGGTCTTTCAGATTGGATCTTGGTGGTGTGGGTGGCAACCTTTTCCTTGTTCACTAGGTTTTCTTCTTGTTTCTCATCTTGATCTTGAGGCTTGTCCTTGTTACTCATCTCTTGAGAAGTGTTACTTAGATTGGGCTGCAAGGGTGATGTAGCCATAGGGTGCTGTTCAGTTATTTCCTCAACTATCACCTCATCTGTAATTGGACCAGTTTTGTTACTTGGTTCTGTGACAATGGCTTTCTTAGGCTGCTGGCTATCCTCTGTTTTTTCAGGTTGTGGTACATTTATAGTTCTACTCCTTAGCTTATATTGTTTATGAACTTCATAAACAGCTGTATCATAGCCTTGTTTAAAATCAGATGACTCACCCGACCTGGTTTGGAATTGATGAATGTCATCATCCTTATGATCCTCTTGACTTAGAAAAACTTGCTGCTCATCATTCAGGCCCATCAGGTTGATGTGGGTGTCATCTGTTTGTTCATCTGAAGTGGATGCCTCAGTATAATTTTCCTGGAAAGGAGGTCTTATGTCTGGGTCAGAATCGGTCTTGCCAATGTTTGGGTTTTGATTTCTCCTAAAATTTGGGTTCCTGTTAGGGTTATTTTGTGGTGCTTCCCATGATGATTTTCTCTCAACTGATTCTACTCTGTCCCCCAACCTCTTCATACCAGTGAGTATTGCATCCAATTTTTGATCAAAGGCTGAGGGTTCATCTTTGAAGGTGGTTCTCTTTTCCAATCTTGCCCTGTTTCTCTTGGCAATTAGGTTAGCCTCCATTGTGACAGCAACCTTCTGGGCATCTTCAAGAGTTTCAGGGGCTCTTTCCTTTAACTGATATGCCATATCAGGGTCAAAACCATCAGGGAATTTGTACAAGGCTAAATCAGGAGGAGGTCTTAAATTCTGTGGTATTGCATTATATACATTGTTGAATCTTGCACAATACTCCAAAACAGTCTCTTGGGGACCTCTTTTGATTGTATCATATTCACCAAGTATGTGCAAGGGATCTTTCTTCTTCTCCCATCTGTTGGTAAAGGCTTGATAAAGCTCATCAGGAGTTGTGATGGTATTTGCAGCCAGTGATCTAAACCAAGTCCTTACATCCCCTGTCAAGCTCTGAACAAAGATTCTCATTCTCACACTATCATCGTCTATTTCATAGTTCTCAAAATGGTCTTGCATCCTCTTGGCATGCTGAATTGCTGAAAAAGGGCCAGTGGAGTCAAAATATGTGATCTTGGATTGGTACTCATGAGGCAGAGCTGCAGCATTAGCAGGCAACTGCAGGGGTGCATATCTATTAGCCATGTTTACAGGATTTATAGGGTTGATTGGGACAACTGGGATAGCATGAACGACTGGTACTACAGGGGTGATGGGAACAGTGGAAACCAAAGTGTTGGTCAAGGGGATATGTGCAGTGGATGGAGGTGTGAAAGAAGGACTTTGAGAGGTAGATGGTGAACTGGGGGAATCAAGAGTAGATCGAAATAGAACCTTGATTGGAGTTGGAACTGGTTCAGGGTTAGCTGTCTCAGGGCTCAAATCAGTAGGATCTCCCTGCCTTTGTTTCCTCCTGATGATTTTGGGGATTGTATTGGGGTTTTCAAAAATAGCTGGTGGATTAGGGTCAGGATTTGACCTAGTGTGCCTGATTTCCTTTTTAGGAGCCAGCTTCTGAACTTCTTTTTGGTATTTTTAGGATATTTTTAGGAATGTTTTTAAGGGACTGCTCAAGCTTTTTAGAACCACTGTCTATGGGCAGACAACAGTTGAAAAACAATATGCTCAGTTCCCCAGCGGAGTCGCCATTTATGTTAACACCCAGGTTGTTCCCTATGACTCCCAAGGGAATACGGCCGGGGTAACCACTAACCAATCTTTGGATTACAGCTTCTAGCCAAACTGTAATCAGAGAGGGCTCTCTCTTTATGATTTATCTATGTTCTGATAGTGTTTTAGGCTAGTTGTGATGTTCAGGGTTTTGTTTTATGTTTTGGTTGAGGGATGTCTTCTGCATCAAAGCTGTAAGTTTTCAAAGAGTATTAGTCCATTGGGCAGTGGAGTCTGTAGCTAAAGGTTGTCTGGAATCTTGTGTAGATTTGCTGATACTGCAGGGCCATTTAGATATCTCAAGGAACAGTTTTGAAATTGTGATTATGAGGTGTGTTCAACCAGTGAAAAGCAATTAAGAATTTTCCACTAATCTGGGATGCGAGGAAGGGATATGTTGTACAGGAGCAAACTTGAATTCCTGAAACAACAATCACTGTGAAAGCTATAGTTTGAAAGTGCAGCAATTAAGAATTACACCTTATGTCTATAACTGAAGAAAACATTCATAACAGCATAGATTGAGTTCAGGGTATTCTGTGAATAAGTCCTGAAACTATTCTTTTTCTATGCTATCAACTATAGAATATAGTAGCATGATTGAGTCATGAAAAGATAACAAAAACACATAACGAAAGTTTATAGAATACTTATTGTGCCATGAGAGTACGCAGGAATCCTGTAACATTCAGCAACACTCCACAAAGACTCAGAAAACACAGAGCTTTGGAAATTCCATCAGCCTTTGTATTAATAATCTGGAAAGTTACAGCATAAGAAATTCTTGAAGAGTAATCAAACAACAACCCCTGCAAGCTTATGCGAGGGGGAAATATATACAATTGGTTATACAAAATATCTGAGCGTTGAGTCATCTCAGAAATGAATGCGTTTACCAACTTTCAAGATATTAGATAAGAAAAGTTATTACATCATTGAATACAAAATCAGTGCTCTTTATGTCTGTCAGAAGATATTTTGACCTTAGGAGGCCAATGAGTCGGTTTGAACATTTTGCTTTAATGCTGGAAATGTGTCTTTATGACTGTCGTGCTGTAGCTTTTCGGCCCTGTTACCTGTTAGCTGTCAATCTTGCTTTTGTTGGCCGAATATGATCTGCTGAGTTGGCTCAGCCCTTCCCTTTTCATGCATGCTGATTTTACTAAGTTTTCCTGTGCATGCCAACTTGTATTTTTTGATGAAAAAACTTAGTGAATGGCTTCCTGGTCTATAAGATCATCTGTATTGTTTTAGTCCACCATTCCTGTGTGGGCAGTTGATGTCTAAGAATTGCATCCAAAGTCTCATCTGCCTCTGTGTATTTATAGAAATTGGGAGGCACTTCAAACAGGTGTTTAATTTCATTCATTATAAAGAATAAATTCTCTACCCTGTTGTAGAGACTTTGTCCTGTAGCTGGCCCTGTTTCCTCTGAGGTGCTGGGCCTTTCAGTGATCTGATTTGTGGCAAATGTGTTGACCCTCTTGGCATACTGCTCATGTGTAAATAGTCTTCCTGCGCTGTTCAGTAAGCCAGGGAGACCTCTGTTTTGCAATGCCACAAATTTGTCCATGAATCTGTTGACCTCTGTCTGCATGTCCTGGGTCCTTCTTTCTAATGTCTACACTAGGTTTCTTAGTGTCAGGACCCTCTTTACAAACAAAATAGTCTCAGTCCTATTGGAAATTCCCATAGTTGCTAACTGAGCACTTGTTCTATTATTAAGCACATTGATCATCCTGTTGGCAACTTCAGGCATATTGCCTAAAGAGGCCCTTGATCTCTGAATTTCCTTCTGTGCTTTTGCAATGAGCTCCAACTGCTCATGAATTGTCTCAATATACTGCCATTGATCCGTGATGGATTGGCCAATATTAGCCCATAGCACTGTCTTGAGCTCAGCCACTACTTTATCTAGTTTGAGCTCTTTTTCCAGCTCCTTTATCTTCTCCTTGAGTGCCTTTATCTCTCTCCCTTTCTCAGCCACATTTTGTTTTGACTTATCATATCTTTCATTTACCTTGGCTAAATTCTCCCTGGCCTCATTTAATTCTATCATTTGAGCTTCCAGGGCCTGAATTTCATTCCTCAGCTTTTGCATGTCCAGGCTTAGGGCCTGCTCTGTTGTTGGTGCTGGTGGTGAGGTAGAAGGTGCTGCCTGTTCTGTTTGTTGAGTAAGGGGAGCAGTATTTGGAGGAGCTTCCTCAAGGTTAATTATTTTTGGAGGAGGCTGAGATGTTTGACCTCCTTCCTTTTGCTGTAATGCTGCTTGTAATGCTGCCTGTGCAGCCTCTGATTCTCCCAGCTTCTCTTGTGTTTGGATCAGCTGTTTATATAAAGACACCAACAAAGCTGAGGCATCTTGATCATGTCTTTGCTGGGCAACCTCATCTGTTTGAGGGTGAATTGTTGCTGGGATTTTGATCTTTCTCCTCAAAGCTGCCATGTCTGCATCCCTCAATTTCAATATTTCTTATATGCCCTTGATGTCCTTGGGATCATGCCCAATCTCTATGATTATATCTTCTAAGGACCTGATCCTGTTGTCCTGTGCTTGGGAGGATGCTCTCTCCAACTCAAGTTGAGCAGCTGTATTATTTAAGCTATTTACTAGCCTATAATTATCCAATGTCTTGTCTGCCAAGGAGGCATACACCATCTCACCCGTTTGCTTATGCAATTCTATTTTGTCCATTGGGTGGATGTCCTTGGCAAGGACCTCACGATTGGTCCTCAAGTAGTCTGAAGGGGACTGTGGTTGCAATGCAGTTGGCATGAAGTGACTCATGATCATCTTGCCCTCATTGACATCATATGCAGACATAAGTCTTTGCTGGTTAGTAGGAGCCATCTTCAACAAATGATTGTATAGTTATATTTTGATTGGCTCACTTTTCCTCTTTATGTCAATGAACTGCTGTTTGATGCCCAGTTCACCTTCTCTTTGGTGGCTTGAGGAGCTGACTTCTCCTCCCACTGTTCTGTCTTGTCCCTGTTGAAAGGAACTTGCAGATGCTTCTCTACTAGGTGGGCCCATGCCCAGCGACTGTCCTATTGGCATTTCCTCCTCTGATAGGGGATTCATTCTGTGTCTTTTTTCTCCCTGATTGGTGGATTCTGTGAGGGGAATTTCTCTGTCCCTCTTTCTACTTATATCCTCCTTTTGTGGGGTTTGGAGGACTGAGGCTTCAGTGGTTGTTTCTTGCCTGGGAGGTACAGTGTCCTGTCTTTTTTCTTCTTGCTGTTGGTGTTGTTGATGCACTTCCTGTTGCTGTACTTCTTCTTGTTGTTCCACCTGTTTTTCTGTTTGCTCTTCAGTCATGGGAGGTGGCTGTTCCTGTTCCACCTGTTTTTGCTTGCCTTTGCTGGATGTCTGTTGAGTGTCCATGGCAGCTTGCTGATGTGCTGTTGAAGATGAGGCAGCTGCTCCAAGATGCCTTTGATATGAGAAGGAAACCTGTCCACAAGTTTCCAAGTCAGCCTCTTTTTGAATATTCCTAGCCTCTCTTTCTAGCATTTGCTCTCTAGTAATTGGCTCTTCTAGAGTGCCCTCTTTCCAGCTCAAAGAATTGGCATACTTTTCAACATCAGGCAGCCTTACATGTGCATAATTACCCAATTTGTATCTTATCCTCCTGAGGGAAATAAAATGATTAGGGTCATAAGGTATCCATTTGAAACTGGTTTCCAATTTGAGGCCCTCTAGGATCATATCTGCTTCCTTCCATCCCTCCTCTCTTTTATTGTATAGAAAAGGGCCTAGCTGGTTCCTTATCTTCAGCTGCACCTTCTTGTTCTTACTTTGGAAATGGAAGCAGTCGGCATTTCCAAACTGCCTGAAGTATTCTAAGGCAAAATGTCTCATAGGGACATATCTTGGCAGCCTATAAGGGTTCAACTCACAGCCATATATTCTGATTACTGTGTGGTGTTGGTAAAAGTACCAATCACCAATGTTGTAGAGCTTGGAGAGATGGAGAACTCTTTGCATGTCATCAGTCAACCTTGGAGGAGGCACACCATACAGCAATGTCATAGCTGGGTGAATGAACAGGTCTATGAATTCACAGTATGTGTATGGTGATTCAGAAGTATAATGAAAAACTGAAGACCAAAACACAACTGACCTTGGATTTCCCTAGACATTAAGTTTCTTGAGGGGAACGGAGAAGCTGTTTGGTTGATAAAATAAGAACAGATGGTAGATGTATGAGGTGTATCTGAACACCCTTTCCCTTTGTAGATTCATTAGCTTTTCATGAATCTTTTTTGCAATATATGTGGCATAGTCATAGTGTACAGCTGGAGGCTTTCCAGGAGAAAATATGGATAGCATTGCCATTATGGTGTTATCAACATCCTCAACTCCCCTGTACCCCAGGACGTAGCTGATCAAATCCACCAGCATTCTGCCCAAGTCATTCAGGTAAGGATATCCAATAGGAGGAGTTCTCGTAGTTTCAGAGCTTGGCTGTATGAATAACTGATTGATTTTGATGATCTGGGCACTTGACAAATTACTCCCCTTCTTGACTAAGTCGAACATGGAGAGAGGGGTCAATGGTCTTGCAGTGTGAAAATGCAGCATCTCATTTATGGCTTCTGGGGTGATATGGAACAACACTGAGCCTGTAGGACTGAGAATAGCTCTCTGGCATGGATCATAGCACTCCTGGCATCTATGGATCAAGTCTAGAAGGGCATTGACTTGAGGGAGGTTGTAAATGGGCAAATTTGAGTCCCAAATCCCTAAAATATCAGCTCCACTAAGGTGTTGGGCTTTCAATTCATTTAGCATATGAATATTAAATTTAGATTTCATTGGGAAGCTATCTATCATCTGATAATCTAAATCTCCCAGGGCTTTCCATTCTAATTCCCTTTGAGGGGCATTCAGAGGCTGAATATTCAGGGCTATTGGTGCTTCCATTGCTAATAAGGCTTCTGACTTGTATGCGAGCTGGTTTGAGTGAGCAGAGCAACCAAGAGGGGTTTCTTTGCAATAGAGAGGTGAGTTGCAAGGAATAGAGGGTGAATTGTGAAAGCAACAATTGAAATACTGCTCAGAGGACTAATGAAGCCAGTACCAGGACTGATAAGAGTATTTCTATGGTGAATTTATGCAGTTGAGGTTTTTAGTTCACGACTGCGCGAACTACCTGTGAATTTAGGTAAATTCTGCCAAATGCAGGCTCTGCAGAAGGTTTTTTGCCCCGCCAGTTGGAAATGGATACAGGTCACTGGATGTTTGCTGGTGAATTCAGTGCTTTACACTCTCTTAAGCCAGTTTCTTATACAAATATGGATAAAACCAGGTGCTGGGAATGCTTTTTGAGAAATAGCTTGTGAATTGCCGGTAACAGTTGCAAATGTAGGTATGACGGAAGCGCCCACGGTTTCTGAGTCGATTTGTGCAGGTTGGCGCTGGTTTGGTCGTGGAATGCATGCAAAGAGAACAATAGTCGTTTTCGCGAAAAGTGGGAAAAATGCAAATTTTTTGCTAAAATATGGATTTTTGGAATATTGGCGCGTTTTTTGGATGACGTCATCAGGTGGGGTCAAGGTCGGATGACATCACCGGGTGATGTGGCAAGCTATGAGTGGTCCACGGGGATGGTGAGGTGGCGGACAGATCAGAGCAGTGGCGGACAAGGGTGCTGACGCGGCGGCGAGGTAGCACTGACGTGGGCCTAACGTGGTGATGACGTAGGCATAGCAGGACTGGCGGTAAACCAGAAGCGGTAATGGTTTTTCTCGGACCGCCTTAGATACGGTCGCTATTTTGTCAGAGGGCGACCTGAGAAATTGTGAGGGCGACGCGTGGCAGAGGCCTGACATCACCCTCTGATAGTTTCTCGGGTGCTATCTTACGGACGTCGGGCCCAACCCGATATGCATACAGGCCGTCCGATCAAAGGTGCCCAATCCGACGGTTGACGGATCGCTAACTTGTGCGGATGATACGGCAGCGGGTGGAGCAATAAAATATTATTTTCTTTGAAAAACGTGCCCGACGGGACTTTGGGTTTCGGCGGAGTTATATAGTTTTCATTGTATTTTTTAAATGAAAATGTATATTGCGCCCATACTTTGGATAAGTCGGAAAAAGTGGGTTTTTTCGGAATTTTTTGGTTTTTTAAGGGTTTTTCTTTAGGAGAAAGAGGTGAAGAGTGGGTTTAGCAGAGGGAAAGGGGTTTTCTATGGAATTTTTGAGCAGAGGGAAGGTGAGGGCTTAGGAGGAGGTTATCACTCCAACCAGAGGTTGGAGCAATCCCATTACAGGGTTGACCATAGTCCCTGGTGGACTAAAGTTCCCCTAAGACTAACTTATTTAGCTATAGTGCTAAAGAGGGAGGATATTTATACAATGCTGGGATTTATACACCATAGTGTTATAATAGTAGGGAAAGGGTGACATAGGGGATTTAGATAATAAAAGTTAAGGGTTAATATGGATGAAAAGGTGAATGAGGAGTGAGATCACTAAGTTTATTTGAAAACCACTTAGCTTTAGGAGTAGATCAAAATGAAAAGATTTTTACACAGGAAATGTGGCTTTTAAAGGCATAAGAACCAGCATAAAACCTCAAATTCTTCCATGAATCTTAGCTGATTAAGGGATGTTAGTAAATGAATGTGAAGGGGGAAAATGGGAAGTTAGACATGCTCCTTTGCTTTGCTGCACATGATGTAGAAGAGGAGCTTCTCCATCCACTGATTTGCCTTTGTGACCAGGTTATCAAACACTCAATTGAAAGGAATGACATTTCTGCAACCCCATCTACCTACCCATCTACTTGCCTAGCATTTTTTGTTTCTTCATGGAGGGTGCACTTAGACTTGCAGACCCTTATGTGCATTTTCTTTTGTTTGGCTTTTTTCTTTTGATTTCCTATCTAATGCTACCCTTATTGCTTCCAAGGTCCCAGATTAAGTAGTTGGGAACCTTATTTCTCTACTTAGCTACTGGTCTGCCAAGATTAAACAATTTGGATAGACTTCTTCCTCTATTCTACAACAGAAAATTGAAACATGGCATGATCCAGATTAGGCTTTTGGATCACCCATCAAAATTGAGTCAACATAGAACTATGTACATACATTGTTTCTGTTTGGAAATATGGGATCTTTGCATCACCAAAGCAGAGCGTATTTGGATCTTTCTTTGCCAATCATGAAATATGAAACCTATTGATATAGGTGGCTAACAGGATCTACCTACTAAAAGTAGTGTTGGTCTTGTAAATTATGGTTTTTCAAAAAAAAATTCAAAATTGCTTCAAGACATTAGTTCTCCATCTCTTCACAGATGTATTGAGCATATAATTCGTGGTGAATGAGTTTACACGCCTTTTGTCATTTTACAACATTTGTGATAACAATGGTACAAAAGATGACACTTTAGGTATAGAGTTGGGAATGTGACAAGATATTGTGTAACAAATGCCCCCTAAAGCATGAAATAAGAACAGGAAGTGACAGTTGAAGTGCTTTATCAGTTAAGGCAAGGAGCTTGGAAGACCACCGTCAAGAGACCTGCAAATCAAGCATGATACAATACGTGAAATCTCTAATATATACATATGCCTAATAATACATATGAATAGGCATCATGTCTATGGATCCACAATGGGGATGCAACCATCTGTATAAAAAGGATCATGTATACAACCATGGATACTTAATAACTCCTCGCAACTGGATTTTAACATATGAGATCTAGGCTCTTCATATCTATCCCAATCAAAGTACGAATCTAGCCATGTGAATAGATGTGTTAAAGTTGAACATGGTAGAAACCACTTGATTACTAGTCAATAATGTAAATCGTTAATAGGCGTGAGAGAAACCACTAATAATGATGATGGCCCTCAAGGTACACCAGTACAATCTACAAGTGCAAATATGTGAGTTGAATTCAAACACTTTCCAAATCATTCAATCGAAGTCCAATTATGTAAGCATGTCGTCGAACATGATGAACTTGCCATTAAGGCATGCAAGCTCCAAGTAACTGAAATGGCATTTCTAAATTAACTTCCTAGATAATGATCTGGAGTCGACAAGAAGTGATTTATCGAACATCCATAATGTTTCCCACATTATCGACACGAAACATAGGATATCTCAAAATGATAGGAGCGATTCAAGATTGTTGCAAATAGGGTCACATAGGTATAAGAATTTTGACTTTTATAGATAGGACTTCTCTTGAACATATCAGCGACATGACTTTGGAGTTCGGCAGCACTTGACTCAAAATGGAATCGGAGGTCATGATGACAACATGGGTGATAGAATGAGAGGAAAATGGATTTCCAAAACCTAGGGAGGCAAGTTGCGAAGAGAGGATATCCCAAACTCGACATGAGATGCAGATGAATTTAATGTTCAAGAGTGATAAGTTGCCTTTACACAAAAGATAGGACATGTTTACTTCTATTTTCCACCACTATTGCTAACGAGTACCTCTTTATTTCTAATCAAAAGCTTGATGAGGATACCTATTACTTATCATATAATATCATCCTTCAAATGAATCCATCCTAGTAAGTATAACGAGCCATAGGAAGGAGTAACTTGGTCTTGTCATGGTGACAACTCCTACGTCGTTTAATTTTTATGAGTCCGACAAAGGGGTAACTCGACATCTTTTTCATGTTTAGATAGTTTGAAAATGAGTTTAGGCTTCCCCAATGGAGTCGCCAATCTTTTAACCAGGCAATCCCTTCTATGGATAGAAGCAATCCCTCTAGCCCAATGTGTCATTCTAGTAACAACCATGACAAAACAAGAAAACTTCCCTAACCTAGATCACAATGAAAAATTAGAAAGGGCGATGGCCTACATCTTTCCTATGTGCTTAACCTTTGATAATGATCTCGATCCCTTAGCTCCCAGGCTTTCTCCTCACTATTCCTTACATCTCAATACCTGCAAGAGAGATCAAAAGACAACAATAAGAGAGATCATAGCATATTCATTCCAATTTAAGTTATACAACAGATAAAGGAGTATTGTACTAAGAAAACTATCATAGACAAGCTTATGGGAAGTAAAACATTATTTGTATTAATGATTAAGTCAAGGAGGGAGGCATACAACTGGTGCCTTGATGTTTAAGGCCTCCTTCGGGATGGTTCCAAGTTCAAACCAAACTTAACAAGCTCTCCTTTCCTCTCTCACCAAAATGGCAGCATCTAAGCATAATCAAGCAGAACAATGGCAACCAACAATGACCAACCCATTGAGGAAAGTGAAGAATGAATTTATAGTGAGGGATAGGGAGTTAGAGATCCACCAAAGGGGGAAGAAGGTCCTTATCCCAAAGGTAAGATCTCTAAAGGTAGGATCAAGAGCTCTAAATGGGAGTACTTAACAATATCTTCATCTAGCAACTACCAAAGTGTTGTTATCAAGGCTTCTAGTGAGAGAATCTTCTGCTCCATTTTTGGAGAAACTTCATGAAGAGGACCTGCATGGATTTTCCTATCAAAAGTCACACTGCCGGTGCTAGTCACTTGTTAGACAAAATGTTACCAGAATGGATTTTCCTACTAAAATTAGCATTTGTCTTACAAATTAGGGGTTTTCACAAGTTTTTCCATAATTTTTTCAAGACATTAGTTCTCCATATCTTCAGGTATGTATTGAGAATATAATTCATGGTGAATGAGTTTACACAGCTTTTGTCACTTTACGAAATTTGTGAAGATAATGGCACAAAGGATGACACTTCAGGTATAGAGTTGGGAATATAACAAAATAATATGTAACACTACTCCTGTGCTTCACTCGACCCCCCTTCTTGATGTTGTTCTAAGGTAAAGTGACCATATTTAAGCGCTTGATTAGAGCTCAGCCCTCCTACAATGCACATAAATATAAATGACATATTTACAAAGAAATTCCACCAAACCATGCATAGAAATCTTCCCTCCAATTCAGCAAGCATATCCCTTGCTTGGTCCAATCCAAACACAGAAAAGATACCAAAGAACGTGTCCTTCCTTCACTTGGATTTTCTCCTATAGGGTTGTGGCTACCTCAAATGTCTTTCTCAAATGATGAATTTCACTTAGTTGATATTTTGAATGATTTTTACTTGTTTCCCTTTTATAGAGTTCATGGTGGGCTTCTCTTAGCCACGTAGGGTCATATCATTTCACCAAGTTGACCTTAAAATTTTGTTAAAACTCAATAAAACATGAGAACAAAAATTATTTTCATTGCCCATTGACCACACCATTAGAGCCATTATTTCCCTTTAGCATCTTAAGGGTGCTCTAAATCCCCTCGATGGTCAAACGATCTAAAACTCCACTTGATTTCACGTCCACAACTTTGGGTGAAAACCCATTTCTTAGGTACTTCACCTACAAAGTCCATGTGGGTGAAACTTCTCCTAGGACCTGTACCCTAGGGCATGGGAGCACTACCCAAGATACATAAATCAACACTCCCTCTTACCAAGGGAGGTACTTTAACCACTTGGAAGTATCTCATCATCACCATCACTCATGACACTAACCCAAATCCCAGTGTTAACTATTTCTGCATGCCCTATAGAATGAACCATGCTCGTCTTAACAGTGTCTCTACCACCAAAAGATTGTCACTTCTTCTTCCTTTCTTGATAGGCCTTTATTCCACCCCACAAATCCTTCTTTCCAACTATAGAAGTCTCCTTACCCCCAACTGAAACAGGCTCTTCTTGGGTTGCAGATTATTCCTCTAAACCTACATACTCCCACTAGAACATGACTCCCTCTAAGCCTTTGGAACCTGTTACTTTTTCTTCTCATGAAATATAGGTTTTCCCATCAGCTAGTATAGACCATGCTCCCTAACTCCAATGAAAACTCTAGTGGAGGTAGAGCCTCTCGGCCTGAGTCTCACTTTTTCATCTTGGAAATTCATCTCAAACTCCTTTGCCTTGATCATTAAGATATACAACACATTGAATTTTAGCTTTGGTACAAATAATACATATTGAAATTGCAACAACTGACCTAACTCCATTCTGAATGGCACAACACCTAATCCTCTTATCTCTTTCTAGCTCTTATTACCAACTACCATGTACAACTTCCAGTCCCATTCAATTAGAGTCTCAAACACATCACGCAAACATGTCATATGCTTCGACGCACCACTTTCCACGTATCACGCAGTCTCGTCGATGGTACCCTTAGTGAAATGAGAAACTAGGAAAATTCCTCATCCTCTAACCTTCTGGAGAGGTCACCTAGCTCAGAAGAAGTAGAAACATTGCTACCTCCTTCCCCTTCTTCTTCTCATTATATCCTTTCTTCTTCCTTAGACACTTCATCGAATAATCACCATATTCGCCACAGCTGAAACATTTCATCTTGCTCAAGTCCTTCTTTGCCTTGCCCTTAATTCTCCTTGTAAGAGCCACGTTATCATCAATAGTATTATTCTTCTGATGAAGGCCCTTGTCTCCCAATTCCTCCTTAATAAAATCATCCACTACAAGGAAAATGCCTTCTAGTGGAAATTTTTGTGGCAGCTCCTATAAAAATAGCCCAAAAATCCATTTGCAGTAGAGGTAATTGGTGAAGGTGAGTGAAAAGATGTTTTAATGCATATTTTTTGGATGGTGCATCTACATTATACAAACGCAATAGTGCTTAATGCTCCGTACAAGCATCGATGCCGCATAGAAAAAGGTGCACCATGGAAATTTATTTTTATGAAATAAAAACACACTGTGTGCTAAATAACACAACGCAATGGTGCTTGAATAATTGATAGCACCAGAAAAATGTTAAATTTTAAAAATTGTCGGTGTTATAGACACACCTAGAACCGGTTCCCTTCCCATAGTAAAATTCCTTGGTGCATACCAAGAAGGAGCACCGCTATAGTCTTTAAATTTCAAAAAATGTGGTGTTATTTCAACGATGCATTGGTGTTGTAAATGTATTAAAATTTCCTTGGGCATCTTCTAAAGAGCATTGCTAGGAAGTTTAAGATTTTTAAAAGGACATTGTTGTTATACTAAAACAAATCTACAGTGTGGTATTAGTATTACAACACCCTGGGGCATCTTAACAAAAGCACCATTGTAGATTTTTTAATTAAAAAAAAATTGGTGCTCTTAGATATCCTCCACACTAGTGTAGTTATTGTAACGCACCAGAGTAGGGTTAAATAAAAAACCTCCCTGCCATAAATTTCATTTTACCATCTCCAGTGTTGGAGAGCTCTAAAGCATCAGTTCTTTCCTCATGCAATCTCCCTAACATTGGTTTTTCTCTTTCTCACCATCCTTCTGTACCGTGCTCAATGCTTGACTTTCTAAGTTTTTAAAACTGTTGTGAAATTTGTTTTTCTCAATTACATGTCAAGAATGCCTCCTATAAGAGAAAATGTCCGCGTAACTCCTATGTTTCTCTCTAATTTAATTTTTCAGCAGATTAGAATTACAAATTAGCTTAAAAATTCATTTTTTTTAAATCCAACGCGATGCGTTCAATATGTTTGGCTCGCACCGATAGCAGTCCACCCTATAAATCTATAGGGTTCACCATAGTTTGGTGCATGAATATAACAGACCACTATTGTTGTAGTGTGTTTCATAAATGAAAACACACAGGTAAATATATAAATTGTATGTTACTGTGTACAAATTTTAGGTTATGCCTGGTGTGTTTCTACTTAACAAATGCACAACAAAAATAATATTTAAAAAATCTCAATATAGCTCTATCCATTCAATAACCTAAACATTTCGTATTAGTGTGAAAAAATTTATTTGTGCACATTGGTGACTAAGTGTGACACACTGCGATGAAAATTTAAATATGTGAACCAACAATGGTGTGTCACAGGTATGTGCATACTGATGTTGGTGTGGTTGTGTTCGAAAGTGCACCGGAGTTGGTGCATTACTATTTTTTGGGCGCACCGATGATTTTTTTTAATTGAAACTTATGTTTCCATATTTATAAATACATTTTTCATTTAATAAAATAAAGTTGTAATTTATGTATGACACTGATGTATTTTATATGCCAATCATGTAGGAGAGACATCACCAGAGGGAGTGGCAATAGTAGTAACAGAAAATGGAAAACCAATACAATATGGTCCGACCATGGGAGGCTAGAGAGAGGGAAATGGATTTATACCCTTGCCATATTGCTGCAGTGACACGAGCGCTCTTAATGAACATAGGCCTCCCCATGTACTATGAGGAGGCTACATTCCTTAAGGCACATTTTTTCTTGTTGGCATATCTTATCCGCCGATGGAGTATCTACGAGAAAAGTTTCCATGTCAATCATGGGGCATGGTATAATCCCTCTGAGGAGGACATATACTTTATCACTGGCATATCTAGAAGAGGGGAGAATTTTACCCAGTTCCCCGATGTCCCCCATGGGGTTTCTGTAGAGAGTCATCTTGCCTAATCTCAGAGATATGTTGGGCCTCATGTAGTCTATCTAGTAGATTTTTATGTGCACGATGGACAACTACGGATCTATTATTTTGTTGCATAGAAGGTTAGGTGCCTCTCGTTATTAGTCACCACCATTGCACACTTTAGTAGTGATGGGAAGTGCACTAGTTTCCCTCTTTTATATTATGTCAATTCTTTGATTTAGGAACCACGTTGTATTAGATGGTCTACCATTTTTTTGAGGCATTTTTGTCTGGCTTTAGATAGATGTCATGTAATGATACATGGGAGGGTGAGCTTCCCTTTCGATTTAGAGATTTTTTCCTTATTTTTTGAGGGGTTTCCAAAGATAAGGCCTACATTTTATCATCACCCTCCTATGCCGATCACTGAGTTCCAGATGCACATGTGGGGCCAAATGATGCCCAAGAGGGGCATGCCATAGTATTCAGCTAGGATTTCTGCCCAAGCACTGGCACTACTAGCCAATGAGGTTGACATGTGTTTAGCTTGTTGTCATTTCCATACATGGGGCTTGATTAGAGACAGTGTCTGAACATCCTCTTCACACTGGCTGAGCCCCTAGATGATAGAGGTAATATTAGTGTTTTCTTTAAATTAATCTAGTTTCATTTTATTGCTTTAATCAATTAGAATAAAATTAATTCTAGCATGTTCTTTAACTTGTTTTATTAAATTGTTTAGTGAAATTGTATAATTATTGTCATGTACTATATATTGTAGACATCGGCACATTCGATGGGGACATGCCTCCTTCCCCATCGGATGGAGGAAATGGGGATATGGGTGAGGCCAAAGAGGGTGAGGCATATCCTCAGGGGGCTATAGGGTGTTGAGAAATATAAAGGCAACAAATTAGGTGATTTCTCTTACTTTGATAATTCCTTGTTATGTGTCTTAACTTGATTAGCTTCTTCTTTCACTTGATTATAATTAGTGTTCTTACCATTAAAAAAAATACCAAACAATAAAGAACAATGAGACTAGAGGACACATTATATAAGCTATCAGCTGGGACCTCTCCTCTTGAGAGGAAACCTCACAATAATTCTTCTCTTCTTATAGAACTTCAATTGATGGATTCCAAGACCTATGACCTTTGACCAAGACCCCTCCAAGACCAAGTCAATTCTTTCCTCATTGATGAGATTTCCTTTCAAAAAATTTGACCTCAGCAAATTTTTCAACTTCGACCCCCCATAGTTTCTTCTGCAACTTTTACCCCTAGTAGTTTCTTCTACAACTTTAACCCCCAACGGTTTATTCTGTTAAAATCCTAGCTTTTGCACATGTGGAGAAGAACAATGATTTATTCGTCTTTTATTCTTCGCTTGAGTTGAACCTTCCTTGTAAGAAACTCGGCTTGCAAGCTATGACACTTGGAACCCTAGCTTCACCTCAGCAATTTGGCCTTCCTACAGCAGAAAGTAGCCCTAAATATCTCACATGTATGAGGTGTATATCCCAAAGACAATCCTTAAGAATTCTCTTTTCTTCTCCTTATATTCTCCTTCTCTTCATTAGGTATCTTTCACTCTTCTTGTGTTTCCACGAGTTCCTTGTCTTCCTTATCAAGTGATGTCGAGGTCTCCTTTACATATATGTCTCTTTCTAGGTCGAATTGTTGTCTGTAGGTTGAATTTTTCTCTCATAGAGGTCGACTTGTTCTTTGCACCATAACAAGGTCTTCGAGGGTATTTAACTCTAGATTTGACTCAAATAAATTTTCTTTACAAGATGCAACATGCCCAAAAGGGTCTTCAATACATGACAATGACCCTTATGACTTTTTGACTCAATGACAAGCCCTAGAAGCACTCATTGCATGCTTGACCTAAAAATAATTTTCCCTTGAGCATGAAACCCATGTCTCAAGAATAATAATAATAAATTTATTTTTCTCTTTACGTTAAAATCATGATTACATATGTTATTATGAAGACCAAACCTAGTTACATATTTCAACATAGGATTGTTCAACGATTTTAGATGGACTATTGTGGCCGATTGATCAAAGTTTTGATCGAGGAGGGATTCTGTCCTATGAGGGATCAAGATATTAACGTAGAACTTAGATTCATGAACCTATACAAGGACTATCTGTGCAATATGTTGTCTCTTATGCATCATCTCATTGTTGCTAGAAGTCTCCTAGTAGCAATGAGGGATGCAGCGCATGCAGCAGCAAATACATCAAATGACGGTGGTGATCATGATGATGAGGGTGGTGATCATGATCATGATGATGAGAGTGGTGATCATGATCATAATGATGAGGGTGGTTATTATGATGCTTCTTGTATTACTATCCCATCGGATCATGGTTAGGGGGTCAATAATCCTTCTAATAGTACATCTCCTCCTAAGTCACCTGATGATGAGATGCCAAAGCTAGAGGGTGTGCCTTATGTTTCTTCTGACAAAGAAAACCAGCAACCTCCTCCTCCACCTCAGATTTTGATGGATGTTGAGGCAGTAGTTGACAATCCATCATCTTCTGTTATAGACCATCCACCTCCTCCTCCACCTCGGAGTTTGATAGATGTTAAGGTAGTAGTTGAACATCCATCATCTTCTACTATAGACCAGGCTAGCACTAATACGTATGATGTATCATTTATTTGATTGCAATTATTTCACTTGATGTAGTTTTTTGACTTGCTTGTTTATATATATATATATATATATATATATATATATATATATATATATATATATATATAGATATATATGGTACATTTTTGTTTGTTCATGCTTATGTACTTAATTTATATGATGGTGTTGATGTGTATATTCTTAGGTCATGTTAGATATATTCATTTAATGTGCTTGTAGATAGATGTGTATGTGATAGAATTTATTTGACATGAAATCAATATTAATTTGAGGATTTGTGTGGTGATGATGTTAGATTAGAATATTTTTGTTCTGTTAGATGTGATCACAATGATCATGCCTCGTTAGATTATTAGATTTTTGTGCTAACTAATGATATTTATATGTGCTAGAGTTTTATATAACTAGATAATGGTCACTAGTACAAAATGACTAATTAGTTACTAAAAAATGACTAAAATCTGCATATAAACAACTATTTTTCAGTCGGTGACCAATAATAGCTAATTTACAGTATCTTATAATGTGACAAAATTTTAGTCATTTTTAGCTTAGTCATTAATTGGTTGTCTCAATTATGTTGTCTAGTAGTATATTTTTTCATTAATTTAGTCATTGATTTGGTCATTGGTTGTCACAATTAATTACATATACAACAAAATAGATTACTAAATGATCACCCAAGAAAACTAATTAATGACCAAAATGTTGGTCGTGTTATAATATAGTGTAAATTAGCTACTAATAGTCATATATATGAAAATTTTAGTCATCGCTTGAAGCAAATTAATGAACAAAGAAATATGTCTAAATATTGATCGAGTTATAAGATACTGCAGATTAGCTACTAATAGTTGCATATATGCAAAATTTAGTCATCATTGTAATCAACAATTTATCATTTGCAGTAGTCATTTATCATTTTTTGGTAGTTTCATATTCATTATATAAATGATTACTTTAGTAGTTTATATACGTTTCATTTATTTTCATTAACTAGTGTTATAAGCAACTAATTTAGTCATATATTCATTTTATTTTTGTTCATTATTAATAAACATAAATTACTAATTTAGTAGCTTTAAATTGATTTTATGTGCTCATTATTAATCAACATAAATTAATAAGTATGATATTGCAACTAAATTTAAAAAAAAAAATATCATATAGTGTACATGTTCATCTAATATTAAAATGCAAAGTTACAAATGTTAATTACAAGACTAAGTAATATCAACAGTAGTTATAAATAATTCCAACCACATAAATTATATTATATAAAATGTCAAGTATTACAATATGAGTTTCCAACTTAATATCGGTAGGAGTACAATTTTCACATGAAATATCGTTTCATCACTTCAAAACATAATCATTGTGTTTCTAAGGCATTGTAGGTGAATTAACGAACTCTAAAGACTTGACCATCAGTCTCTATGTGTGTGTCTTATGCAGGTTATTGGCTCTACAAGTACCAATAGACGAGTTCTCTTCTCTCTCTTTAATTTTCATTTTTTTCCTCTAGTGTTATTCTTCTCCTCTTTCTTCAATCCCCGCTTCTTACCATCAAGACTGGGTTCCTTTTCTGAAGAAAAAAAAGGATACAATGAAAAGTATAAGACATGAAAGTCGATGAACATTGGAATCTAAACTAAAGTAGACTATAAATGATTTATATGATATATAGCTCAGCATAAGCAATATTGTTAATGTTTTTTTTTGCTTAAAACCAAGAAACTTGAACAAGTTTTCTTCAGTTGAGCAATAGTGGCCACTTTTTGGCTAGATGACTTGTATAAACAAAGAAAATAAAATGTCACAAATAAATGCATCAGAGCTAGAAATTTCTACTAAGAATGTCTCATGCTCCACTTTTGTAGCTATATTGTTTCCTCTAGTTATCTCTAAGAAGCAGTAACACTTCAACAATAACACTGGTCAGTAGAAATCTAATGGATTGAGCAAAGTATTTTTGACACAATATTACAACAAGAAACTAAAAAATAATAAGACAAAATTTTGTAACTTGTGATACTAAATGGGAATATAGCTTCAATATAGTAATCTTCAATTGTTAGCATACTATTACAGGGGAAAGGAATCTAGTTCCCATAAACCAACAAATTACGTATGCCCCTTGTTTTCCCTATAATTAATTGAGGAATATTAGCACATGGAATTTCCATTTAGAATATTTGAAATGATTCTATAAATATTCGAAGAAAACTTGATGTTACTCATTCATTTTTCTCTGATGCATATAAAACTAAATATGATAATTTGTTTTTGAGATGGAGAGTTCTGTAATTCATCGTGTCCAAAATCATTCCTTATTGTCATGACTTACTTTTTTAATGATCAGACAGCAAGCCTATATTTGATCAGAAAACATATTTTTCATAATATTTTCCATTTTTCTAATTCAAAGCTAAATTTCCTTCCATTTTATAGAATTTAAACAAACTAGAATCCTTTTCATTTAAAAAATCACTTTTGTAATATACTACTAGATGGACAACTAAATAATGAAGTTAATTAGTGGTGGAATACTAAAAAATCACAAATACAGGCAAAAAATAACACCACTATATGTCCTAACCATGCCAAGTCTTCATCCTCTTGGCTGGAAATATTACTTCATGAAAACAACATAGTTTACAAAGATAAATTTTCTAAAACTAACCAATGCGAGTGTGTCCAACAACATTGAAATTTCTATTGGCATGCCCTCAAAATGTGTGGAAGTATCAAACAAGTGTAGTGCACTTACCTGTAAGGTTAAAGTTTAGCAATGGAATATGTTGTCTCTTACTCTAATCAGGTTTTAACTTGCCTTTGATAACATAGCGAGAATGGTAATTCAATGTAGAACAATGAAAGAAAGATTGTATTCGTTCACACTTACCTAGATCCTAAATGAGCATTGAAGCACAATACAAATCCAAGCATGTCTCACATTCCACCACGAAACAAAATTTCTAGATTTTGAGTGTAACCCTTGAGGCTTTCTCAAATCTGTAAACAAGTAACATCATAAATTTTCTTCCTTATTTCTCAAACCTTCTCTTGTGTGAATCTTAAGAAAATATGTCCATACACATTATATCATGTTGTGGAGTACATTTACAAGAAACCAATCACTCAAAATTGTGTATTATTTCAAGATTGACGCATGTGTTAAATGCCCATTATCTGCATCTCTGCATAATGGTGTCATTAATACTTTGAAGGTTCTTGCCTTCCTAGTATGATCTAATTATTTCTTTGTGCAAGATGTTTTGTCACTCCCATTATTAAAATTTTGATCTTTATGAACAATACATAGATACAAAGGATGCTTTTAATAATAAAAGAGGCAATTATTTTGCCATAATAGTGTCTAGCATTTGCATATGGTGTAAATTCAGTAGTTCTACTCATGGTACTTAGGGTAAACCTAAACGGTTCTTTCACATGCATAAAAAGAAGTAAAAAGCGAAAATAGGAAGGACTCGTGCAAGATTTTCTACGCATACATGTTTAATCTACAAGTGTTGTTGTTGTGCTCAATTTCTAATTGGAGTACCTATCAACTCACAAATTTTGTACAAATGTTAGAAATGATACTAAATAAGGTGAACCAGAGGGACTGAAGAGCAAAGCACAAGACAATAATTGACTGATATCTATAGGTGGTTGTAACACAAACATCTTGAACAACCATCAATGTTTCATTTTTGCAAAGGCATCATCCCACATATTACTGGTTAGAATTTTCAACATTGAAACTTGTACTACACCTTTTCTTCAACTTGGCAATTGCATTGGTTCAATGTAATTAATGCATGATCCTTCTTTCATGTAAACCAGTGTTACGAACAATGTCTTTGTATAACATGAGTACATGCTCAAATCGACCTGTCTTGGCTGATATTGGTAATCATCTTCACTAACTAGTGGGTAGATAAAGGATCTTGGTCATTGTATCAACACTCACCCCAAGGGGATATCATGTGATTTTGGCTCAACACTCTTCCCACTAGGTTATTGTGTAATATAGGATCAACACTCTCCCCATAAGGTTATTATGGTCTCAACTTCACTAACTAAAGCGAAGATTTTCACTCTACCAACATGCATATTGTGTTTTCTCACTCCATTAATGCACCATTCTAGAACAACAATCGCATGTATTAAACTATTGCAGAAACATTAATGCACCCAAAACTATTACATGAAGAATGAAAAATAATGATTAGCACAATTCCTATATCCCCACCTCAAAAAGTAAAAGATCTCCATATCTAAAAAGGATTTTCCATAAATAAGATTTTAGGTACTTAGGTCTCTTTTTATGGTAATCCCCCACTAGTTGACATCACTAACCCCATGGATAAAATCCCTAAAATGAAATTTCAGTTAAATAATTATAGTTTCCAAATTAAACCTACACAAGGTTCTCAGTTATATGGTGATCTAGGGTATACATAAGTTTTGATATTAATGTTTGAGCATGTGCTTCCTTTTCTAAATATTGATATGCACAACAATCATATCACTTGGGTTTCTCCTAACACTTGATTACTATTAGTTTGTGTACTAAGAATATATTACTCAAATGTAATTTAGTATACATGGATCTCATTATTAACATCCACATAAATAAACTTCCTAATATAAAAATTTGAGTTACTCTCATTCATCTAACTAGTATTAATGTAGGTTCTAAATGTTTGAATTTGAAATGATAGTAAATAAGGTGGACCTGAGGGACTGAAGAACGAAAGCATGAGACAATACTTCACTGAGATCTATAGGTGGTTGGAACATAATCACCTTGAACTCCCATCAATGTCTAATTCTTACAAAGGCAACATCCCACGTATTATTGGTTAGCATTTTCAACATTGAAACTTGTACTACACCCTTTTTTAAACTTGCCAATAGCATTGGTTCAATGAAATTAATGCATAATCATGGTTTCAGGTAAACATTCTCATCCACAATGCCTGTGCCAAACATGAGTACATGCTCAAATCAAGTTGTCTTGGTTGATATTGGTAATCATATTCCTTCCAAGAGAGATTCCACACAGATATTAGTAATATAGGATAGAAGGAAGCTCCAGTGTAAGCAAGATATCAAGAATATCAGGAAAATACCACATCAAACTACTATCTTACAAATTCTGCAAGGACATCTAGTGATTTGAAAGGGAAAGGTGCCAAGCACTCTTACACTAGAAAAATTGATTATGTTCATAGAACAATTGAAGACGAAAAGAGAAATAAATTTTCTTCTACCTCTACTTCATAAATTTTAGAGGCAGGAAAATATTCTCCAGTAAATAAAAATAGAAGACATTCATCTGCTTTCAGTTCCCACATCCCTAATATAGATGCACCTTCACAACGGGTGGGGCATACACGTCCGGTGAATTCAGCAAAATTATTTATTTCCAATAGCCGGTAAAATACTTCTCTTCAATGCTCTTGGTGCACTAATTCATTTTTCTTAGGTATTTTGTTCCCAAGAGGACATCTACTATTATCCTGCATGAAGGAAAAGGTTCTACACGTTCATAATACAAACAAGTGTACAATCTAGCAAAATGAAAAACATGCAGGAACAAGGAACACATTTAAGAGAATTTTCATTATACAAAAATGAAAACACTCGGACATTGAGAAAATACACACAGCAGAGCTAAAAAATTCTACTATGAATGTCTCATGCACTTTTACACCAAACAAATTGATTATGTTCATAGAAAATTTGAAGATGAAAAGATAAATAACTTTTCTACCTCTACTTCCTCAATTTTTGAGGTAGGAAAATCTTCTCTAGTAAATAAAAATAGAATACATTCATCTGCTTTCATTTCCCACATTCACAAGGGGCAGGGAATACACGTCCTGTGAATTCAGGAAAATTATTTGTTTCCAGTAGTCGGTCAAATGCTTCTCACCAATTCCCTTGGTGAACTAATTCATTCCACTCAGGTATTTTGTTCCCAAGAGAACATCTATTATTATCCTGCATGGAGGAAAAGGTTTCACATGTTCAGAATACAGACAAATGTATAATCTAGAAAAAAAAAAATCACGAACAAGGAATTTAATTAAAAGCCTTTACATTATACAAAAAGGAAAACACTTAGATAGTAAGCAAATAAACACAGCAGAGCTAGCAATTTCTACTAAGAATGTCTCATGTAAGGTTAAAGTTTGGCAATCAAATATGTTGTCCCTTAGTCTAATCAGGTTTTATCTTGCCTTTGATAACTTAGAGACAATGGGAATCCAATGTATAAAAATGACAAAATAAAATATTCATTCACACTTACCTAGATCCTAAATGAGCATTGAATCACTATACAAATCCAAGCATGTCTCACATTCCACCAAGAAACAAAATTTCCAGATTTTGACTATAACCCCTGAGGCTTTCTCAAATCTGTAAACACCTAACATCATAAATATTTTTCCTTAGTTCTCAAAAATTCTCCTGTGTGGAGCTTGAGAAAATATGTGCATACGCATATCATATTATAGCTTGTTTTGGAATACATTTACAAGAAACCAACCATTCAAAATTTTATATTCTGTCAAGATTGAGGCATGTGTTAAATTTCCATTATCTACATCTCTACACATTGGTGTCATTAATAATTTGAAGGTTCTTGTCTTGCTAGTATGATATAATTATTTCTTTGTGCAAGATGTTTTTTCACTCCCATTATTACAAATTTTATTTCATAAGCAATGTATAGATACAATGGATGCTTTGAATAATAAAAGAGGCAATTATTTTGCTATTAACAATGTTTAGCATTTGCATAAGGTGTAAATTCAGTAGTTCTATGAGTGGTTACTTAGTGTCATCCTAAATGGTTCTTTCACATGCATCAAAAGAAGTAAAAAGTGATAATAGGAAGGACTCGTGTGAACTTTTCTAATCGTACATGTTGAATCTACAAGTGTTGCTGTTGTGTTCAATTTCTTACTGGAGTAACTATCAGCTGACAAAGTTTGTACAAACATTTGAAATGATACTAAATAAGGTGAACCTGAGGGACTAGAGAACGAAATCACAAGGCAATACTTAACTAAGATCTATAGGTGGCTCGAACAAAATCGCCTTAAACTCCCATTAATGTTTGATTCTTACAAAGGAATCATCCCACATATTACTGGTTAGCATATTCAACATTGAAACTTGTACTACACCTTTTCTTCAACTTGTTAAAAACATTGGTTCAATGAAATTAATGCATGATCCTGCTTTCAGGTAAACCAGTGTCATCCATAATGCCTGTGCATAACATGAGTACATGCTCAAATCGACCTATCTTGGCTGATATTGGTAATCATATTCACTAACTAGTGCATAGATAAAGGATCTTCATTATTGTATGAACACTCACCCCAAGGGGATGTCATGTGATTAGGCTCAACACTCTGCCCATAAGGCTATTATGGTATCAACTTCACTAACTAAATCAATGCTTTGCGCTCTTCCAACATGGATATTCTGTTTTCTCCCTCCATTAATGCACCATTCTGGAATAACAATGGCATCCCATGGCATGTATTGAACTAATGCAAAAACATTAATGCACCCAAAACTCTTACATGAAGAATGCAAAATAATGATTAGCAGTGAGCACAATTCCTATATCCCCACCTCAAAAATTAAAATATCTCCACATCTAAAAAGGATTTTCCATAAATAATATTTTAGGTAGTTAGGGTCTCTTTTTATGGTAAACCCTCCACTAGTTGACATCACTAACCCCATGGATAAAATCCGTAAAATGAAATTTCAGTTAAATAAGTCAATTTTCCAAAGTAAAACCCACCCAAGATTCTCACTTATATGGTGATATAGGGTATGCATAAGTTTGGATAACAATGTTTTAGCATGTGTTTCCTTTTCTGAATATTAATATGCACAACAACGATATCACTTGGGTTTCTCCTGACACTTGATTACTATTAGTTTGAGTAGTAAGAATATATTACTCAACTATAATTTAGTACACATGGATCTCATTATTAAAATCCACATAAATAAACTTCCTAATACAAAAATTTGAGTTACTCTCATTCATCTAACTAGTATTAGTGTAGGTCCTAAATATTTGAATTTGAAATGATACTAAATAAGGTGTACCTAAGGGACTAAATAACAAAATCACAAGGCAATACTTGACTAAGATCTATAGGTGGCTGGAAGAGAATCACCTTGAACTCCCATCAATGTTTGATTCTTACAAAGGTAACATCCCACATATTATTGGTTAGCATTTTAAGCATTGAAACTTGTACTGCACCTTTTTTTCAACTTGGCAATATCATTGGTTCAATGAAATTAATGCATAATTTTGATTTTAGGTAACCCAGTGTCATCCACAATCCCTGTGCAAAACATGAGTACATGCTCAAATCGAGATGTATTGGCTATTATTGGTAATCATCTTCCTTCCAAGAAAGATGTCATGGAGAGAATAGTAATCCAAGATAGAAGAAAATTGATCTGGAAAGAAACCATTTTGTACCTAGTTACTTTTCAACAAGGTGAACATGCTAGATTCATCTTGGGATTCCAGACCATAGAAACTATTACACAATTTACTCTCAAAAAAATAGATTGAAAATCCTGAGAAAGAATCAGAGTTTATGTCATCAAAGTGTGTCACTGTAGCTACTGTCAACACACTTTAATTTCACTCTCCCCCATGCAAACCTCACTTTTTGATATCCAATGAATACAATTCAAATAAATTAAGTTTTGATACCAATTTTGGGTTTGTTTCATAAATGTTAAATCAATCCAGAACATAGTATATGTTGCAACATACTGCACTATATTGAAGACATCCAAGTGTGTTGAAACTTGAAACACTCTGATTTCCTTCTCTCCCATTAAAACCTGACTCTACGATACTTGATGAATAGAATTTCATAGAACATAAAATATTTTTTCTCCTCCACTTTTATTTCAGATATTTCTTCTTGGTCTTTGTGTTGAGACACTGTCCCGGGAACAATTAAAATATAGCTCCTTCAGTTCTTTAACTTTATTGTTCATGATGAAAGTGAGGTCATGATATGAAATGAATCTCATACACACTAGATTTCATTTAAGATTTGTAGCAATAGTTGCCTCAGTGTCAGGAATTACCATGTGGTAGGGCACTAAGGATGAACTTGTTTCACTTATATATCTGAAACCCACAATCCATATGCCCTTGATTGATTCCAATTCAAAGCCCTTCAGTTCAACCATATCCAAAATTTGAGCATTCTAGCTTTAGTTAGCATTGATCAAAAGAGCAATCTACTTCTGGTGCAACTCAAATTAGAAAATTTACTTTGCTTCTATTAGAATTCAATAAATTTCTCATGGAAGGGTATATTTAAACAAATGTTTTTCTTGAAAAAACAAAACATTTTGAAAGTGGTAAACTTAGTTTAATTGCACCACATAAATTCACTTTGACATAGAAAAATGAACTCTCCACAGTCCAAGCCTCAAATCCAAGCTAAATAAATTGGATCCATGCCTATTCTCTATATTTTTAGGTATATTCAGTTACATTTATTAAAAGGCACTGCTTTGGCAAAGAAAAATGGATTTTTGACAACACACATCTTGTGACCTGGTTGTTTCTAAGAAGCTTGGATCCATACCTATTCTCTACCTTAGTAGGGCTCATTTCAAAAATCTCTCTGGGACAATCTAAAGTCTACATCCTAGCTCTTTACTCTCCTTGCATGAATGTGAAACAATATAACAAAAATGCATGAGTATAATTTGGAGTAGACTAAAAGAAGAACAACATGTGTCTAATTCATTTAATAAATCGACATGTTAGTCAGATTCAGGAACAAGTAAAGATTCCTAATTTTGAATATAGTTATAAAACAACTTCACATATAGGATTCTCAAAGCCAAGCAAAACTATGGTAAACTGGAGAACATGCAATAAGTGAAAGGTTCGGGATGGGTAAGTTCCACAATTTAACTGTAACTAAAAACCAAAAATATGGTTTTTCTGAACTCTTCAAAGGACCATGGGACAAGAGAATAGAAACGTTAAAGTGTATAAGCATAGTTAAAGGTCAAACATAGTAACATTGTTAATTTCTCTTAATCTCCCTCCAAACACCATGTGTGATGGTAAACTTCTAAACTTCCTTTTACATACCATCTGAACAAACATCCTATTTTCAAGTATGATTACCCACTAATACTACTAAATTAGATTCAACCAGTTACTAATTGTTTCAACTGAAAGGAAACAAATAACTTGAAATACAAGACGAGTAAACCATAGGTTTCACATGTGGAACCATTACTGAACGATAATGAATGTAGACAGGAGCATACCTTATGAAACAGAAATGGGTCCATCCTTACAACTATCTAGCTCAGGATGTTTTGTGCTTACATCTTCACTCTGAGTATTCTCTTTTGTTGTGGCCAACATAGAAGGCTCTATCAGCATCTTTGAATTACTCTGATCAACAAGGGAAGGTGTAGCTTCAGTCTGACAGCTCCTGTCACTTTCTTGCAAGCCATCTGCCACCCTTTCTTGACTATTATTGTCATCATCTGAGATAACTGTATCAGATGAGATCTGCAGAGAGCTATCATTTCTAACCAACAACAAATCACAACCATTTTCTGCTCTTTCTTTATCCTGTTTAGGAGGCTGTGAAACTGCCTGCTTGGAATCTCTGAATGCATTTTCTCCTGCTTGTTCGGAAGAGGAATGTCCATTCTGAGACAAATCACAATTTTCAATAAAAGAATGTCTTTGTTCATGTGCTTCCAATATTAAATTGGAATCAGATTGACAACATTGTTCTTTGCTCATAATTCCTGATACAAGCATATTGTCCACATTCCCATCCATTTCGGTAGATAGAGGGTTATCATGAAAAGATGAAACTGACTCCAGTGAAAGACAAATGGGATCTCTTCCTTTTAAATTCTCTAAGCCTGCACTTTGATTTACACATGTTCTATCTTCAGCTGCAGGTGTAGCATGGTTTGAAGCACCAGATTGCATGACATTTGTACTTTCAAAAACATCTACAAAGGAATCAATGCCAACTTCTGTAGCAGAATCCTCATTATGAACTGGAGATTGGATTGTGTCACTCTATTTTTGTAGTTGGAGTAAAAATAACACTGAATTAAATACAGAGTTGTCTATATCCATACTCCTACTACTTGACTGATGCAATAACCTAGTATTTGTTTGTTTTGTTAAGCCTGCACTAGCAAAGTGAGAAGTCAAGGCATTCTCTTCACACCTTAAACTCTTCAAATAATTTAAATATCATCTAATTTGAGAACCAACCTGTTATAGACATTTTTGTGCCTTACAGCATTGAGCATGAAATGTCCATAATCTAAGGGATCCAAAGTCCCTAAACATGTTGTTCCTACCCCTAGAGGAACAAGGCTAATAAACCACAGCAATTCACAGAAGTTCTCCACTAGAAACTGCTCAAAAACAAGTCAATTCAGGATCAATTCAGTGTCTCCACTAGCTGTCTGCGCTGAATGTCAAAGCCAACACTGGCTACCTGCACTGAGCGAGAGTTGACATGTGGCAAGTTCATTCCACAAGGTGTCAAAACCCAGGAAGCTTCCAAAATCTTCCTCAATGACACTTGCCTCAAGGAATTCGACTATGATGAGTAAGAGGTTCCAAATATCCAAGTGGAAGCAAGAACCTCCAAGTGGAATCAAGAACTGACAAAGGGAGAGGACACTAGTCAGATCTCAAGCTGACTCATCCTCTCTCCAAACATCTATATATGGATCTCTCCTCCATGAGATCTAGAGGCTGGAATTTTGTTATTGCAAAGAATTGCTGTTGGTTTGAGATCAGAACCATTGGGTGCTTAATGCTTTGAAGGGAGGTGAAGATAGGAATTCCATTTGCTGGGAAGGAGATGCTGGATTGGAGCCTTCTTGGTTGTATCTCTTCCTGAACCTTGTTATTCATCAATAAAGCTATCTTGATTTCTCCTATATACTGATGTATCTTTGATGTATGATTGCATTAGTATGTTTAGTTTATTTCTAATCCTAAACTAGTTATGAATATGAATCCATGTCTTGTGTAGTGTTCTCTTCTTGTGATCTTGCAGAGACCTGTTGAAGCTGGGCGAGCGAGAGGGCAAGTAGCTGAGAACTCTCAAAGAGAAGAGGAATTGGATCGAGGGAAAAACGGAAGACACCAATTAGTCCATCCATCTCTCTTCATTCTAATTCATAAAGGAAGAATACTAGAATAGCTGTCTCTGTTTGTTGCTAAGGCACTGTCACACCTTAGGTGGATAGGATCGTCCTGCATAGGCATTTTTCCCCACAACAAATTGGCGACTCCGCTGGGGAGATTTGTTTAGTCATTTCATTTGTGTCTCTATCATTGTTTGTTTCATAGACTCAACAGCAACAATCGAACTGCATTTGCTCTTCTCAGATGCAAAGTAGACAGTTGCTGCTTTGATCCAATCACTGGATTTGTCTATGATCTGAACAATGGACTCACAAATGATTTGATGATCCTTTGTGATAGACCTTAGTACCCCCTCAAAGCATCCCTTTGATTGTACCTTGCTTGTTGCTTTTACTTGGCCTGAAACTGTTGATTAATCAGCAAACTGTGACCCAGAACCCAATGAGAAACTCTCGTTTCTCCTTCAGCGCGAACCCTGTGAAGGGGTTCTGCATTTCAACGCAGGTCCCGTGAAGGCCACCTGCGCTGAATGTCAAAACCTCTATGTTGAGGTTGTGCTGAACCAGTTTGGCCTTGTGCAGCTGGGGTTCTCTGCTCTGTTTTGCCTTGTTTTGATCTTTGATTTTTGCAGCCTGTAACCAGCATAGGTACCAGTCTGATAACTCCTTTTCTCTGCTTAAATTCCGCCTCCTTTTGTACAAAAAGATTGTGAGTGTTTTTATGTGTTTGTGGCATCATTTACAGTTTTCCTTTGCATGAGTGAAATAATCATCCTGTACCCCTTGATTCAGATCTGTCGATTGTGATCTTAGGAGAGAGTTCATTGGCTGTTTACAGTTGATTATACATTTGCTTTTGCTTTTGGTTTGAGTTTGTCTCTTTTAAGTGTCGAAACAAGTGTTCATTTCGAAAGTCGTAAAGTGTTGTATTCTCTTCTACCCTTTCTGATTTCGAAAAAGTAAACTTGTTTGTATTTGTCATTTAAAAGCAAATTCAAAGTTGTACAAAAAGCTTTCTTTGTAGGCATCAATACTAAGAAAGCGGAAAACAAACACCTGCATTGTGCATTTGCATCTTGATAGTTTGCATGCTTGATTTAGGAAAAGTGCATTAGAGTGTGCTGATTGCTCTTTGAGAAAAGATGGTGTCTTTCTTTTCCCTTTATAGCTAGGATTTTCAAAGTTGAAAAGATATAAAGCTTGCTTATCATCTTTAGACTGCATTTAGGAATTGTACCATACATCTCGTGGTGATCCAGAAAGGCAAACTTCTAAAAAGATCAACCTAAAATAAACTGAATGAACTTAACAACGCTTTGCAACATAACGCACAACATAGAGGTCTAGGCTAGAGACGTGTTCCGGCGTCGTAAAGCCTGGTGACTGTCGATCTCGTTGAAGGTGGGTGATTCCTCCTGAGGGACGATAGCGCCAGTATGGATTGTGCTCCCACATACCGTCGCGTATATATTGGGAGACCCCTATAGGAATAAAACCTTTATCCTTAGGAAGCCGTGTCGGCCGCCCTACTGATCGCAATGCACTGAACACAACATTCAAGAAGATCGACCGCCCGTACCCTAAAAAGTATTCTGCGGTTTTGCGAAAAGTTTGGCACACCCTCTGCCTAGAACTCCTGAGTAGTTTCTTTTGGCCTTTTTCAGACTCTATAACAGAAAAAGTCCATCCGAGCATTTGTCACTTCGGGCTCGTTAAAACATCGAAGGAGACTAGAGTCATCTTTAGCTTTTTCTCGACTCTTTAAAAGTGAAAAAGCAAGTTGTGTCTAAAGCGTCGTTAAAAAAAAAAATTTATTTTAAATGGAACAATCACCCTTTATTCCTGCGTTTATCTTTAGGTTGAAAAGATGGAGCCCACCAACCAAGGAATTCCCCTTGGTGGAAATCCTAGTCCCTTCTCCTCTTGGGGAGATGTTGGTGCGCCCCATATGGCCACATTGTCGCTTCCAGGACTGACAATTGGCCTACCGGTCTGGCTCTTTTCAACCAATGTTGTTCAGAACACCACTATTCCTGAACAGTCGAGTCAACAGTTAGATCAGACCAGAGTCACCCACCAGCCTTCTACTTCATATAATTCTTCCTCTCCTCCTTCCTCTTCGCTTGACGGAACTGGTAAAACAAAAAACCGAGTTCCTAAGGAGAAGAAGGAAAAGAAGAAGAAAGAGAAGAAGAAGAAGGAGCCAAAAGAAGCTGGGGGCAAACAAGTGGCGTCTGACAAAAATCCACACACAGCACTGGCAAGGCCTAAATCACCATGCATCATATACAAGGGAGACCACTTCCACAGAGATTGTCCCTGCATCCCTCGGATACTAAGGGAGTGGTCTCCCCATTTGCACAATTCAGTGGTGCCAACCTCTGATAGCCATGTTGACTGCACACCGTCAACTAGTGAAAGTGAAGCCACAGGACAGAGAGGGAAAGCTAGATTTCCCTGCAAACTGTGTGAAGGCGACCATGCCATCCACCGTTGTCCCTTCTTAGACGAGGCTAAAAGAGTTTTGGAAGATCGCCCGATTTTACGAGCGCAACTTCCTCCTGGATATCAAAAACTCTTGCCAAGTCCTTCGCTAGTTGAGAACCCGGCTGGCCCGCTCAGGTGGTCAGCCGAAGCACCTATCATTGAAGATGAACCGTCTGAATCCATACCTGACGAAAGTCAAAAGGTTGAGATGGCAGTTGACCCGGTTTTGCCTTCAGAGGCTCTATCTTCGAATGATACCATCACAGAGGAGAATAAAGACGACACTGTCCAAATTCTCTTCATCAACACAGACTCTGATGAATAAGGGGGCAATTTTCCCATTCCTTTATCGCAGGAAGGAACTTCGTTAGAGTCATATCCGGCCGTCTATTCGGTCCCACCACCAAGCAACCTAGTTGTCTCGTTCGACTGGAACCAACTAGGCAGACCCCGCTTGCCAGCTAGCATACCATTCAGAATTATCGTTCAAATATACAGAATGGTAATGGCTGGCACAGTCATTGATGAGGGGGAATCTGTGAGTATCCTTTCCTCTATTGCTTGGAAAGCGCTTGGTTCGCCAGCGCTTTTGCCTGAAATGAGAAATCTATCAGGCTTCAATAAAGGAACCAGTCGACCTTTAGGGATCCTCCCCAATGTGCCCATAACATTTAAAGGGAAGACCGTTCAGATGAATGTGATGGTCGTTCAAGGACCCTTGGATTATAACCTACTCCTTGGACGAGACTATACATATTGCATGGGAGCCATCGTCTCATCACTCTTTAGAGTAATGTGTTTTCCGCATGAAGGAAGAGTGGTCAAGCTCGTGGACCAAGTTTCATTTCCCGGATCACGCATCGCAAATAGTCATGTACCATCCCTAAATGGTCTATTCACGCAAGAAGTGTCTCAACCCACGGTTCGTCCTCCTGATGAGCGCGAGTAATCTGGGAGGATATGACTGGAACCCAGGGGGCATGCGTCCTGGTCTGCTTCGGCAGGAAAACTTTGGGTATAGGCTAGGTTTCCGCGGGAGAATATGACTAGTCTGTACCCCGTCTGTCTAGGAAGAGGGGTTATTCTAGAATAAGATTATTTTGTCAAAGTTATGTGAGTTGGTGGGCTACGTCGCTCACCTTTGTCTATTTCGGTAGACATTGCCGAGGAAGTGTTTTGTTTGAAAGATTAACGAGACAATCTTTGGGTAACCTGAAAGAGGTAGGCCTCTCTCGGTGAAACGAATGTTTTGACGGAAATGAAGTAGAGGTAACCTTGAAATCGTACTTTATACCTGGGGGCATGCAAACCTTTTGGAGTGCAAGCAAGGGGCGGCTATTTATTTTTTAAATTTTTAGGTCCTCCCTTTAAACCTGTAGGTCTAACCCTTTAAACTCGTAGGATTAGTCGTTTCTGAACTTGCATAACGAAAGGATCCGGAGCAAAGCTTACGTAAGATCTAAGCTCCCTAAAAAATAGCATCTTCAATGAGACATTCTTATCATATGACTGGGTTAATCGAGCAGTTTTAGCACAAAGTTCATGCTCGTTAAAAAATAAACGCAAGATCCGAGCAGTTTTAACGCGGACTTCATGCTCGTTAAAAAATAAACATAAGCAATGAGCAAGTGTTTCCACCAGCGTTTAAGCTCATTTTAAAATAAAAAATGAACCACTACCTGGTAAATAACCACTGTGAATGTAACATTATCAGCCATTAAATCCTTGGTCATGTTTGCACCGTCACCTCCACTTTTCCATTGGCCAATCGTTCACCTCCATATGTTTGTTTACCCATTTTGAGGAACAGCTGCGAAGAGTGATTTCACCTAGCCATCCTTGTGACACTGCCGTAATTGGAAAATTCCAACCTGTACCTGGAATCAGCTGCTAACTCGTTTTATCACTCGTTCCTCAAAAGACGAGTCTTCTTTAAGCTCTTTTCATCTGACTCGTAAAATATGAAAAGATTGCCGAGTTTTGGCCTTCCAGCTCATTAAAGCGACCGGAAGTGCTATCCCTCCTCTAGATTTTAATCTTTTTGGACCTGAGGGATTATTGCACAAAAAGATCGAGCGCTTGTTTTGTTCGGCTCGTTAAAACTATCGAAAACTCATCCCTTCTGTATTGTTTTATACTTTTTCGGACTTAAGGGATTAGATGACGAAAAAGGAACTTTGGATTTATCTTTACGTACCTTTTCAGACTCTCTAAAAATGAAAAGGGACCGAGTTGTCTTTGTTGTTATACTCGTTAAAATCATTAAATAGCGACAAACTTGTATTTAGACGAGAACGAGTTTCACTATCGCTAGGCTCGTTAAAACATAGCGATGGGCTTGCCCGAAGGGCAGGTTATAGAACAAGCATATGTTATCCTCCTCAAGCTTGACAAAAATAAAGAGGTACTGGTCAGCAATGACTGGGGAAAAATTGGGAGAAACTCAAGAAAACTTTGATGGTAGCAAGTCGCTCTTGAACATGACACTTTTCCTCCGTACCACAATCGAGTTGGGTTGTTTCATTCACCGATCACATCACCATGGTCTCGCCATACCATCCATATTTGGGGTAATGCTACTGATCCATCACATCAGTGTCGCCATATGTTCAAGAGAAGTCGTTCAGAAAAGTCAACCGTGTCCCATCCACTGCCATACATTATCCTTCATCCTTTCATGACTGCCACCCTGAATCATATGTCACAGATCGTTTTCACCTCCATCAAAATCATTAGCTCCGTTCCGTGTCACTGATGTGGGATTCATTAAGGCCCTCCTTTGATGGATCGCTTCTTGTCGACATCAGCTCATTATCCAAGAAGTTGATCTAGGAACAACCCCTTCAGTACTTTGAAGCTTGCATGCCTCAATGGCAAGTTTCTCACTTCCGGCGACAGGTATACATCAATGACCTTTGACCGAAAGATTTTGCGTGGTGTTCGACTCCAAGTCCTTTATTCACACCACATGAATTGTACTGCAGTACCTTGAGGGTCATTATCATTATTGGTGATTCCTCTCGCGCTTGTTAACGGTTTACCTCATTGACCGGTAATCAAGCGATGTCTTTCCATGTTCGACTTCAGAACATTTCTCACATCGATCGACTTGTACTTAGAGTGAAGATCGAACAAGTTTGAAGACCCCGGATCTAGTTTCATCCATCCGGGCTGCGATATATATTCAGGAAAAATAAAGACATTGACATGTACATCATTGCAGCAGATAATCATCCTACTCAAAGGATGATAATTTCATCAAAATTATCAGTCTACCATCAGACGATTGTCTGTTCTATGTACAGAAAAATGAATTTATAAAGCTGAGCATGGGAATGCCCGCATCAGCTAGATCATGAAAGCAGTATGAAAAATAATGTATTGTATTGTATCTTATTACAGGTCTCCTCCCAGGATTGGATGAACTTCGGACCCTCCTGGATAAAGCATTTCACCCGATAAACGGCCTCATACTTTAGGGGGCAATTGTTATAGACATTTTTGTGCCTTACAGCATTGAGCATGAAATGTCCATAATCTAAGGGATCCAAAGTCCCTAAACATGTTGTTCCTACCCCTAGAGGAACAAGGCTAACAAACCACAGCAATTCACAGAAGTTCTCCACCAGAAACTGCTCAAAAACAAGTCAATTCAGGATCAATTCAGTGGCTCCACTAGTTGTCTGCGCTGAATGTCAAAGCCAACACTGGCTACCTGCGTTGAGCGAGAGTTGACATGTGGCAAGTTCATTCCACAAGGTGTCAAAACCCAGGAAGCTTCAAAAATCTTCCTCAATGACACTTGCCTCAGGGAATTCGACTATGATGAGTAAGAGGTTCCAAATCTCCAAGTGGAAGCAAGAACCTCCAAGTGGAATCAAGAACTGACAGAGGGAGAGGACACTAGTCAGATCTCAAGCTGACTCATCCTCTCTCCAAACATCTATATATGGATCTCTCCTCCATGAGATCTAGAGGCTGGAATTTTGTTATTGCAAAGAATTGCTGTTGGTTTGAGATCAGAACCATTCGGTGCTTAATGCTTTGAAGGGAGGTGAAGATAGGAATTCCATTTGCTGGGAAGGAGATGCTGGATTAGAGCCTTCTTGGTTGTATCTCTTCCTGAACCTTGTTATTCATCAATAAAGCTATCTTGATTTCTCCTATATACTGATGTATCTTTGATGTATGATTGCATTAGTATGTTTAGTTTATTTCTAATCCTGAACTAGTTATGAATATGAATCCATGTCTTGTGTAGTGTTCTCTTCTTGTGATCTTGCAGAGACCTGTTGAAGCTGGGTGAGTGAGAGGGCAAGTAGCTAAGAACTCTCAAAGAGAAGAGGAACTGGATCGAGGGACAAACGGAAGACACCGGTTAGTCCATCCATCTCTCTTCATTCTAATTCAAAAAGGAAGAATACTAGAATAGCTGTCTCTATTTGTTGCTAAGGCATTGTCACACCTTAGGTGGATAGGATCGTCCTGCATAGGCATTTTTCCCCACAACACAACCTCTAGTAAATTAGTGGCATTGATAACCTTTGCATGCACAATTTTCCACTTGGTGGAGGCTCACCTAAGTTCAATCGGGGGCGACCAAGGAAGAACTTAGATAGAGAGTCATTGAAAAAAAAAATAGAGCTATATTATTAGTTGGGTTTATCCCTAATGACCCCTGTTAATTAAGGTTCTTGGTTTGATGGAGTGTGTAGACCAATCCATTTTGTGGGTTGATATGGTTGACTATTTTATTGGGCTTAGTTGTAGCTAAAGGAATCCACCCGAATCACGTGAGGGTATACTTGTGATATACCTAGTATCATCTCTACTCTGGAAATTCATAGAACTCTCATTCCCTTTTAATTTAGACATATTGTCCTACTGGTTAGCCTCTCTTGACTTGTGTACAGCAGTTTGTTTTCCAATCCCCACAGCAGATTCTGCAATGTTGTTGTCCTGCATGCACCTTGATTCACACTCTACTAATCATTGTATTGGAACTGAACCACTTTGAATAGCTTGTTTTTCAGTAGATTTTAGTTGATCCACTGGAACTGAACCAGTTTGAATATCTTGGTTTTCCGTAGATTTAGACATAAACAAGTTTTGACTTGAGCTACAGTAGAGTTTCTGCTTATTTTCTGTTTCTAAGTCACTTTGCAGGGCAGCCTGAAGATATTCCCAGGTGCTATCACTATTTGTGTTGGGACTGGGATTGTTTACCGGCAAATCCTCATGAATATCCACAAAAGAGCTATCTGCTGAGTACTCATTGCCAATTATAGCAGCTTCTTTTCTTCGAAAATCTGAATCAATGACCCTGACTTCAACCATGCCAGCCAAAGGATCATTAAGTTGAGTATAGCTAACATCAGCATTTTGACAGTAGTCAGAAATACTGTCATCCATAACAGCAACTATATTTTTTCCACTTATATCTACAAGCATTACATTCTCAACACCATTGCATTCAGGATCTTCCTGTTGATTCCTGCCACAGCCTAAAGAATTAGCTTGAGCATCTTCAACTTTTACCTCCACCTTATCAATGGCAAAAACTTCCTCTTGAACATGCGGAAACAAGCTTTTGTCACACTCCTTCCCTACATCATCTTGATCATGATCACTACCTTCAGTACCAGGTGCAACACTTGTAGCACCCTACTCAGAGATTGCATTACTTCTTGTAATGATGACAGTTCACAAAAATATAAATTTATTGATGGAAAAATTACCTCTTTTAAAGGTGAAATTGGCACCATATTGTATAGGATATTGTTCTCTTTCCAACGAGCTGCAACTCACCCTCTAACTCCTTATTGTTTGAAAGAAAATGAATTTACAAGTTGGAATAATGTATTTTCTCTGTTAGCCGACCTAAGCCTACCTATATATGTCGGCCTCACTACCAAGAGATGTATCTCTTCGTCAAAAGTAAAAAAACCACTATAAATACAAGTTGAAACACTTCATTTCAAGCCAGAAATTTGATGAAGATAATTATATAAATACAGAAAGCTTTTCACATCTCGTGAACCAAGGAGACTGAGGATTATTTTTGGGCTATCCTTCTCAAACTCGGACAATAGACTTCACCTATGGAAGGAATACTAATCTCGGACTGCTGGAATATAGTCTTGTAGTGCAGATCTCAGTCAGCAAGTGTCTAGGCTCGGCATATTATATAGTCACTTATTGGACACCTTTTGAGCTCAGATCTATGTTTACAGTACCTCAGTCCTATCATCAAAATCTTCGGACCTGTTTCACCTTACAAAAATCTCAAACAGTCTACCTAAATAACTTGGATTAGTGATCAGAGATAGGGTCAGATTTGTGGTGCAAACCTTGCTACAGATCTTTGGAGCTACTGCAAACCTGTAACAACCACAATTGAAGAGGCTTGGACTGTGTGAAGGTACAAACTTGTGCACATTAGGTTAGACATGAGAAAAAGAGTCTCAGACTTGTGGAAGAGGAGGCCCAGAAAATCTGTTTACTCTACATCCATACACTTCAGATCTTTCATCAGGCAACTCGGTGATATATCAAGACATGGTCACTTGATATCTCGTACAATAGACAAGACTTCAAACCTTGAGATAGAGAATATTCCCTCTTTTGGAGGCTCAATTAATAGCTTACCAATGGTCATCTCTTGGAAGATCAGATATCTTGTGGAGACCTGTGATAACTCATTTCAAAGACTCGTACTTGTTACCAGAACATGGAGAGGGCTCAGTTTCACCTGTGGAGAAGCAAACGTCAAGGATAGTCAATTAGGTACTTCACCTCACCTCAATATCCATCTTGGACTACATTTCATACTTGTGCAAACGAGCTCAAACCAGTGATAATTATCACTAAATCTAGGATACCACAGTGACACGTGGAATTGCAGACTTTGGAGCAATATTTGTTAGGCCTATGGACGGATAAATAAGGAGGCTCTAAAATACACAAACATAAACACTCAAACTTGTGGTTATTCAACCCTTAAAGACTCGAAGAACATAAGGTTTTAGCATCCCCTGAGCAATATTAATTGAACCTTTTTAGAGCAACCTTTGAGAAGAATTATTGAACATTGTTGGAGCAGACGTAGAGCAGTTTTGGACAGACGCCTACAGAATTGAAGACATCTTGTTGGGAAGCAATGTAAATCTGATATTTGAGACACCCTTGTGTTAGCACCTAAATTTTCTTTAGGCTGAAGGAAGGAAAAATTCAAGGTAACCACAAACCACGCTCAGTCTGGTAGCTAGCCCTACCAGAATAGTAGAGGGCTCTCTCTGGGTCACACTTAGGAAAATAAACAATAGGGTCTAAGATGACTCAAAAATGAATATTGATTTTAGGCTAGGTAAATTAATATGACAGAGGTATTTTGAAAAATGATTGAGTTTTCTGGGATGTGTGGGGGCCAAGGAATAGCATGAGCAGAGAATTTAACTCAAAGATGCAGGTTATTTCGTGAGGCAATACAGGTGGAAAGTCTAGCAATTAGAGTTGAAAAAATGTGAGGTGGAGAGATTGTTTGAGAGTGTGAAAAAGGCATAAATACATGAATCCTTTTCAACAGAAGAAAACATAGAACATGAAAACTATCCCAAGGCAGAGTAGTGCACTGAATTCTACCTTTTTTACTTAGAAAGATTTCACTAGAAATGAATGTGAATGAAAATATGAAACATAACGAAATACATATGAAACATAAAGAAGATACATTTTCTAAACTCATGCCACAGGAATCTCATGAACCAGAGCTGCAATCTTTCATTAATTCTCTGTCAAAATGTACAGTGAGTCACTGAGTTTCTCTCCCACAGTTCCCAGAAATTCCAACGAACCCTTTGCAAATGCTTTGCATACAATAAATAAACTATTCCATGAGGAAATAGAACGACCAAGAGTTGGGGAGTTTTTCGAATCATTACAAAGTGGAAGTGGAAAGCCAACCATTAGTTACAGGTGCAGCGTTACAAAAATGACAAATGGCTTGGGTGACTGCTCGCCTTCCTTTGCCACTTGGATAGGAGCCCACCTTTAGCGAAAATACTTTTTAAACATTGCCTTAGTTTCCAAGAAAAATATAGTGTAAATGAGCGGGCCCACTTGGAGAAAGTCGCGAATCGAAATTTCATGAAGCAGGCGCGATTTTGGCCTTTTTCTCTATATGCGGTGCGCCCAAATCTATATGCTCCACGCCACTTTGGAGGTGATTTTTAGGTATCGGCTGGAGTCCAAATTGTGCCCAAGTGTTCTTGTTGGAAATCCTGGCCTGTCTACCTTCCAACCCAAGTGGAATTTCTGAATTTGGTGCTCATTTTCCCCTCCAAAACTTCATTCTCCCAAGACTGCTTCCTATGTGTCAAAATAGGGGCAGAGAGGTCATTTTTTGAGTGTTTTTTACCTCTTGGGGACTCAAATCATGCCCAAAATTATTGTCCATGCACCAGAAGGCATGATTTTTCATGTTGAATCCAAAAATGCAATCCATTTGTGATTTGGAGCTCCCAATCCTAAGAGCTTTCCATTGGAGAAAAAACATGCGTTGTGACCAAAAATTTTCCATGTGACCAAAATTGGCCCAAATTTCTTGAAATTTGGGCTGGAGCTTCCTTATCAAGTGTTATACTGGGCCAAAGAGGCTTCGGGAGATGTAATCATCCCAAGTAATGCCCTGCAATCCCAGCTGATGATCCACCAAAATCTTAATAAGAGCAAAGTGATAAACATTGTTAAGTTGTTGCTGAGGGGTCTTGTGCTGCATGAAGGTGTTCATCCTCTCTATGCTCCTGCAAATGAAAAATGGGATGTTCATCATCTGTACCTTGGTAAAGTGCATGAGCAACCTGATGTGATAGGTATATAGATGAGAGAACCTCCCCTCACAGCTGAAGTACTTCATGATCAACTTCATGAGTGGAGCATATTCATCTTTCAAATATCTGAATGGAAAGACTCTTGTGAGCTGCCTCAAGAAACTGGCCTTAATGTAAGGCTCATAATGCTGCCGATGAACTTTTTGTTTCTTATGCCATGGTTCTCCAACATTCGATATGCTGGTTGCTAATGAGACAGTTTCAGGTGTCAGTGTGAAGGTGACACCGGCCAAGATAGAGTGATCTCCATGTAGGTGAAGCATAAAAAGATGGGCCAACTCATGATGAACTCGAACATTAGCCACTTTTTGACAAAACTCAAAACATGATAGATGCTGGAAACATGACATAGCAAGAGGCCATTCTTGCAATTCAGTGAGGGTGGTTGGCTCATCCCTAACATGTTTGCCACTTTTGTGATGTCTCCAGGGAGCCTGTTCTTCCAAGGATGAATCACTTTGTGTTTCCATCTCATACTCCAATGAATGCTCAGATGCCATGACTACTGTATGTGTACTGTGCTTGGACTGCCCTTTGATGATGGTATGAAACTAGGTGTTGTTGTGAGATCTATCACCAAGGGGAACAATGCAAAAAGGGAGTGTTAGGAAGGGGAATAATATGATGGGAATAGGGGTTATGGGGAGGAATTTTCTTTAGGGATATGTAGGAGGGTTTGGGGATTTTATAGGGTATGGTTTTGGGGTTTTACATTGACAAATGAGTGGAGGGATAGGGTATATGGGTTTTAGTAATGTTTTAGGGTAGGGAAAATAGGAAAAGATGGGATAGGGGGAAGGGAACAATGGAAAGGAGTGAAAAAAATGAAAGGGAGGAGGAACCTTGGCCTCAACACAACAAATTTGCAGCCCTAAGAGCAATGGCTTTGATGATTTCAAGAGGTAGGGTTTAGGCATTTTTATTGCAACTATACACAGCCATAAACCCTCATCATTCCATAAAATTTGATTAGCAAGCCAAGAGATAGACCCTACCTGGGAATTGGAAGGAATTCCAAAAGATTTGATGCAATTGGGAACAAATTCAGGCCTCTGTGGGTTTGCACCGTGCAGCAAACCCAGTGTGCCGCGCTTGGTATATGCGTCGTGCCTATTTCAATTTTACACAGCGGGGTCAAGCTCTGTGCGCCGCACTCCCTATGTGCTCCGTGCCCCTCTGTGTGTGCGCTACGCTCCTGAAATCGACTCCAAACTTACTGCAAACACGTGCTTGCACTCTCAATCACTTTGCTATGTTTCTCTATGACCTTGGTGTGCACAATGATTTGGTTGCTTGTGGAAACTTTTATATAAATACCTTTGAGTCATGGGTTTAATTTTTTCTTGTTCAAAACCCACTTTAATAATGTTTCATTTTGACACTTTTCACTGATTTAATGCAACACTGAATTTCACTTTTCCCTTTGAATTTTTAGCTAAAATGATGAAATTTTTTGGCAGTTTTGCAAGGGTCACATGACATGGCGCTTGGCTAAGGAAACCATGACTGCACCTGAAGAAATCAACCGGAGACTTTTTTGAAAATTATCACAAATTACACACTGTTTGACTTTTCTTCAAAACAGAGTTTTGAAGAACAGTCGTAATCTGTCAACATGACAATGAAAATCTCTTAATCATAACTTTGTAAGGGCCTCCCTCTGGCCTTCATGGCTTTATTGGACATGTTTGAAGACCAATTTATCTGATCCCTAGACCTAATGACTGAAAATGACTCTCGTCCATTAAAAGATCCAACATTGACTGTCATGGACTTTAGTGGACCTTGACAAAAAACTTGAGCTAGCAGGTGCCAGACATGAGCAGAACTGACTAACAAGAGCTTTTCCGTCAGGTTATGGCATGCCCCTAATGGAATGCAGCTGAGTGAATGGAGCGATACACCTAAAAATGAAATGCAGAAAGAGTTTTGATCTCTGATGGAGGACTGACGAGACCGACTCTAACATTGGCTCCAATGGGGGATGGTAGCTCCTTGGAGGTGCCAAGAACAGCAGATCTCTAGAAGAGTTGACAATGCCTTCATCCATTGGGCTATGGATTCATCATTTTGACAAACGACATGCAACTCTTGACTCATTTATTGACTGAAACTTGACTCTGACTGACTCAAATATGGACTTAAAATGACTCAAAAACGGACTAAACAAACTCAAACCAAAACTAAAGTAAAATGGTATTTACAGTGACAATGGAAACAGTAGAAACAACTCAGAAGTGGTACTACTTGAGCAGCCAACCATTGATTGGCCCTCCTGGACAATCTTCCCCGTTCATTTCCTTCAGAAGAAAGGCATTTTGACCCCGATATGTTGCAATCTTGAAGGGACCTTTCCAGAGATTCTTGAATTTACCGTGCTTACCCTTTTCCTCATTCCTTGCATCCCACTTCAGCACTACATCATCCAGCTGACATTTGTCTGCCTTTGCTTTTCTGTCATAAATTTTCTTAATGTTCCCCTGCAACTTGGATGTGTTTTGAAAAACTTCTTCTCTGGTCTGCTGCAAATGGATCATTTGATTCAATCTTCTCTGCATAGGATCATCTTCATTGTCGGCTTCCTGAAGAATTTTGACTACCGGGGCTACAAGAGAGGTAGGAAACAAGGCATCAACTCCATAAACAAGCTCAAAGGGGGACATACCAATGGATTTCTTTTGACTGACCCGATCTGCCCAAAGTGCATTGACCAACTTCTTATCCCAGCTCTTCTTGTTGATTTCCAGCATCTTCTTAATGATGTTGACCACAGATTTGTTAGAGGACTCTGCCAATCCATTGCCTTGCGGATGATAGGCTGTTGAGTGACCCAAAATGATATGGTATTTATGACAAAACTCTACCATCCTTTTTTATTTTAAAGTTGTTGCGTTATCAGTGATTAACTTATTCGGGCAACCAAAGCGAGACAAGATGTTATTTTTGAGGAATGAAATAATTACCGTATCTGTAGCTTGTCTAGTGGGAATTGCTTCGATCCATTTCGTGAAGTAATCTGTTGCCGTGAGAATCCATCGATGCTGACCGGAAGAAGCGGGATGAATTTCACCAATGAAATCCAACCCCCATTGCTGAAAAGGGGCACTCGCCTCAATGGGCTTAAGCGGAAAAGGCTGTAATTTCTGCCTTCCTTTAAAAATCTGGCATTTATGACAGCTCTTGACAACCTTATACACGTTAGCAAATAATGTTGGCCAATAGTATCCCGCTCTCAAAACTTTATTTGTTGTTGTTTTCCAAAAAAGGTGACCACCACAATCCCCTTCGTGGAAATCCTCCATGACCTGCTTTGCTTCTTCTTCCACCAAACAATTCAAAATAACACCACCAAGATCTTTCCAATAAAGTGTAGAATTTAGAATGCAAAACTTGGTAGCCCTTAATTTGAGAGTTCTAGCTTTTCTTTTAGTCATGCCGGGTGGTGGTGACAAATTTTGAAGCACATATATGATGTCTGAATACCATGGATAAAGAGCAAACATTTCAGATACCTGAGTTGACGAACCTTCCTCATTCTCATCGGACATAGCAGTCATCAGATTTATGTCTAAGGCATGTAAGTTTGATTTGGCCATTAACTTTGCCAATCCCTATACTTTAACCAGCTTTGTGGGCTTTATTTCCACATCATATTCCAAAAAAGCTCCAATCCACTTGCCTCGTCTTCCATCTGGATCGATCTGCACTAAAACATCTTTGACAGCAACGTTAAGAACATAAGCCAAAATATGAGAATGCAGAATGTATACCTAAAAATATTTCAATGCTTTCACAAGTGCGAGAGCTTGCTTCTCATTGATATTGTACTTTAAGGCTGCATCTCTTATAGTTCTACTGAAGAAAGCAATTGGTCTTTCATGATCATCTATTTTCTGCATCAACACCGCTACCATAGTATGCTCCGAAGCGAATGAAAAAAATATAAAATCCTGAGTGTGTTCCGGGCTGATTAGAACTAGAGCTGAGGAAAGAGCCAATTTGGCTAAATTGAAAGATTTTACAGCCTCTTCCGTCCACTTCACTTGGCTATCCTTCTTAAGCATGTTTGTGATCTCTCTTAGGTGCTCAGCAAGGTTAGGTACAAAGCGGCGTAAAAAATTCATTTTACCATTGAAAGAGTGAATCTCCTTCTTATTCCGGGGCAGATCGATTTGCTGAATAGCTTGTACACGTGCAGGATCGATACAAATGCCATCTTTTGAGATAATGTGCCCAAGTAGTTTTCCCTCCTCCATGGCAAACAAGCTCTTTTGTGGATTCAGCAATAGACCATATTTTTTGCACTTTTGAAAGACGGTTTTCAGATGATACATGTGTTCTTCATAAGATTTGGAAAACATCGTCAGATCATCAAGGTATACAACCAAAAATACATCCTTCTCCTTTGCAAAAGCCAAGTCCATTGCCCGCTGAAAGGTGGCACCTGCGTTCTTCAAACCGAAAGGCATTTTAGCATAATGAAAAGTTCCCCATGGAGTAGTGAATGTTGTCTTGTCTCGATCATCTTCATGGACTGAAATTTGGTTATATCCAGAATAACCATCAAGCAGTGACATACGAGATGCTCCAACTACTCATTGAAGTATATGATCCATTTTGGGCAGTGGGTAGTTATATTTCAATGAAACTTTATTGAGATTCCTAAAATTGATGCACAAGAAAATCTCACTTGTCTTCTTCCGTATGGGCACCAAATTGGAGATCCAATCTGAAAATCTGATGGGAACGATGATTCCTAATTTGTACAACCTATTTATCTCCTTTTCAATTGATGGTAGAAGTTTTGGATTTAACCTTCTCAACTTCTAGCTAAACGGTTTCTGATTAGGCTTAATGGGTATAGTGTTCTGAATGATATTAGTATCATATGTCTTCAAGTCAGAATAATCCCAAGCAAACACGTCAGCAAATGAAGACAACAAACTGATATATTTGGTTTTCATCTTTTGTGGTAATGCTTTAGACATTTTTACCATTTTAGGATTAGCAGTTGTTTCGATATTGACCTCTTCAACACCCTTCTCTGTTGGTTGCAATGTTGGTTTGCAGGCTACATCATCTTGATGAAAAAGTTCTTCTAGAGGTATTAAGCTTTTAGGGATGATGTTGTCCTTCAGCTGCAATACGTCCATTTGATTGATCTGCACCTCATCTTTGCCATCATCATTTTCTTCATCTATTGAGGTCTCTTTGAACTTACCTTTGTTTTGCAGAAAATCATCAAACTCCTCATCATCTTGGAAGACTTGCCAATACCTCTAATTGTCAGGAACAGTCGGACGATGCTTGACATGGATTTCAAATTTATTACTGGAGTTCATTGGAATCTTAAAACTACTGGCTGCCTTGGCAAGAGCATCAGCAATGCTATTTTGAACACGAGGCACACATGTCAAGGTATATTCTCAAAATAATTTCAGGATGTCTAGGACTGCATTCCGGTAAGCCCACATCCGAGGATGCTTTGCTCGATATTCGCCTCTAACCGGATTAATCACCAACTCGGAGTCGCCATAGACTACAATCCTCTTAGCATTCAGATTTCTTAGAATCTTTAGGCCAGCAATCAGAGCTTCATACTCAGCCTCATTGTTTGAGCAATCAAAAGCTAATTTGTAAGAGCATACCCGCACATTACTAGGCACCTTGTTTAGGGCGGAGAAAGGACTGCGTACCCAAATTCCAATTCCAGTGCCATCATTTCCCACTACTCCATCGAAATCCATGGTCCACAAACCTTCTTCTTATCCTTCCAAGTGCTGAAATTCTACTAGCTCTGTTTTTCCTGCTTACTGTCCATTATCTTCAGCTGATTTCTCAATGGTTTTTTGTTGTTCTCGTCCTTCTTTCTTCAAAATTTCTCTGAAATTTTCTACTATTTCTGGAATGCTTTCTACTTCAACTAACTGACTATCTACATCATTAAAACTATCTAAATACAAAACAAAAGACTCTATATCTGTATGTACATAATTAATTGGATGATTAATGGGTTTCTCCTTGCTTGTAATCATGTATTTCATTTTTTGTTCCCAATACAGTTTTCTCATCTGGCCAAACACCGAAATTGTTGCATAGGAGAAATCAAGTTGTAGTGTCCCTTTCAACTTCGCTACCCAAGACCTGGAAAGAAGCATACCGAACCTTGGAGGAATATCCGCTACTACAATATCCATCAAAACATTCTTCACTGGGATTTGATCTAGACTTACAACCAAGTCTTTGATGAGCCCGATACATCTTACTCTGCTGGAATCAAATGAATAGAGATCATGGTATTTCCGGGTGACATCCAGACCCAGCTTATCCATGATAGCCTTGGGCATGAGATTGTGAGAAGCTCTGGAATCGAACATGGCATTGTGTAACACAAAATCATGCAATCTTAAACTGATATAAAAAGGTGGCATATCATTGTCTGGAGACTCACCATTCAATACTGGTCCAAAGATCATTTCAGGTTGATCATGTTCGACATTCACCATATCAGACATTGGATCACAGTTCAAAATTTTAGAAACTTGCCCTCTATAACTGTTGTTCTTCATTATTTCAGTCAAGGGAATGGATACCTTCAATTTAGAAATTTCATTTTCTAAACTAAAAGCGGAAGTCTTTTCTACCTCTTTGACCGGGGCTTCTTTCTTTTCCTTTTCTCTCGATACAATTTGCTGATTTGATTTTTCTGCTGATGGTGAATTGTTGTTGTTAGGTCCAAGTGCCTCTTTGGCTTTCCCTTGTGCAACTGACGAATCGTTCTTTGTTGCCAAAAATTCCTTCCTCTTCTGAATTGGTTTAACTGGCACATCTCTATTTCTAAGTGAATATTGTCGCTACTGAGCAGACATAGCATTCATATAGCCTCTTTGATATTCCTCTGATTCTTCTTCCAAAACTGTGTCACTTGTTAGAAAGAAATCTGCATCTTTGTGGGCAATTGAACTTTCCGCATACACCTCCTCTTCACTAATGTAAGTAGGCAAATCATCTAGAGTAAAGAAGTGGTTCTCTTCCCCTATTACGTTCCCTTCCTCGTCAGAGTCTGGTCCATTCACAAAATTTTGCTGAAGAGGTGTCTGTACTGGCTACTGTGCTGTTTGATCTTGGGCTCGTTGATCTCTCTGCCTTATCCTATATTGTGGCTACCGCTGGCCACGGAAGTTAGGATTTCTAACTTGTGGCTCAGGTTTGTTGGGTTTCACCCTTTCAAGCAGCTACTCTACCTTCTTTAGTAATTGATCCATCGAGGAAGATCTTCCTTGATTGTGACCTTGCTTTCTGCTTTCGCTCTAGCTCTTTTGGATAGCAGATTTGCTTCAACGCTGACCGCGATTTTCTGCATGTCTTCCATTGTGGCTGGCTCTCTCTCTCTCATTTGATAAGCCATGTCAGCATCAAAACCATCTGGAAATTTCATCATGGCTAGTCCCATAGGTGGCCTCAGATGATCAGGAATCTCATTATAAATGGAATTGAATCTAATGCAGTAGTCTTGGACCGACTCACCAGCGTTTCATTTGATCTGCTCATACTCAGCAAGAATTTGAAGAGGATTCTTTTTCGCTTCCCAGTGGTCTAAAAATTGTCTTTTCAGTTTAGCCAATGTGGCGATACATGCAACCGGAAAAACTTTGAACCATTTCCTAACTTCACCTGCAAATGTTTGAACAAAGAGTCTCATTGCTACATTTTCTAGATTGATCTCATGAAGGTCATAGAAATCGGCCATTCTGTCTACATGTTTCTAAGCGGTAACGCTGTGAGGGGCACCATCAAACAAAGGGATTTTTCTTTGATAATCTGCGGGCATATCATCTAGAACTTGAGGCAGCACAAGAGTTGCAAAGCGGGCAGCCATCACTCTTGGTCAATTTGGTCTTGGAGGTGTTGGATGAGTGTGTGCAGTTTGTAGGGAATTAACAATTTGAGTTTGAAGTTGTGTCGCAATATAATTATCAATTGACAGGTTAACCCTTTCAGTTTCTAGGTCTACAAGAAATTGTGGATTGGGGATAGTATAGTCAATAGCCCTTTCGGATTTGGTCTCGAACAATGATATTTAAAACCGTTCATCAAACTCAAGCTCTTCAAGATACTCAAAAATGTCAGGACATGAATGAGATTTGAACACAGGAGTTATAGAGCTCTCTTGACGAAGAAGTCTTGGAATCAAGTTGGGTTTTTTGTAGATATGAGGAGGATCCGGATCTGGATTGGCTCTGGTATATTGTCTCGAAGCCAACGTGCTATTTTCGAAAAAATCAAAAGGACATGAAAAACTTACTCAGCCTATCAAATCCTAAACTTATCATCCGAAAGCTTAGAATTATTAGAAGTATGGGGTGTTCGTAAGTTAAGCCTGCCGTTTACGCAACAGAGAAGATTAAAAAACAAATAATTTTTTCCCCAGTGGAGTCGCCACTATGTTCGCACCTAAATTTGCCTTAGGTTGAAGGAAGGCAAAATTCAGGGTAACCACAAACCACGCTCAGTCTGGTAGCTAGCCCTACCAGAATAGGAGAGGGCTCTCTCCAGGTCACACTCCGGAAAATAAACAATAGGGTCTGAGATGACTCAAAAATGAATACTAATTTTAGGCTAGGTAAATAAATATGACAGAGGTATTTTGAAAAATGACTGAGTTTTTTGGGATGTGTGGGGGCCAAGGAACAGCATGAGCAGAGAATTTAACTCAAAGATGCAGGTTATTTCGTGAGGCAAGATAGGCGGAAAGTCTAGCAATTAGAGTTGAAAAAATGTGAGGTGGAGAGATTGTTTGAGAGTGTGAAGGGCATAAATACATGAATCCTTTTCAATAGAAGAAAACATAGAACATGAAAACTATCCCAAGCCAGAGCAGTGCACTGAATTCTACCTTTTTTACTTAGAAAGCTTTCACTGGAAATGGATGTGAATAAAAATATGAAACATAATGAAATACATATGAAACATAAAGAAGATACATTTGCTAAACTCACGCCACAGGAATCTCATGAACTAGAGCTGCAATCTTTCATTAATTCTCTGTAAAAATGTAGAGTGAGTCACTGACTTTCTCTCCCACAGCTCCCAAAAATGCCAACCAACCCTTTGAAAATGGTTTGCATATAATAAATAGACTATGCCATGAGGAAATAGAATGACCAAGAGTTGGGGATTTTTTCGAATCATTACAAAGTGGAAGTGGAAAGCCAACCATTAGTTACATGTGCAGCATTACAAAAATGACAAATGGCTTGGGTGACTGCTCGCCTTCCTTTGCCACTTAGATAGGAGCCCACCTTTGGTGAAAATACTTTTTAAAAATTGCCTTAGTTGCCAAGAAAAATATAGTGTAAATGATCAGGCCCACTTGGAGAAATTCGCGAATCAAAATTTCGCGAAGCGAGCACGATTTTGGCCTTTTTCTCTATATGCGCTGCGCCCAAATCTATACGCCCCATGCCACTTTGGAGGTGATTTTGAGGACCCTGCTGGAGTCCAAATTCTACCCAAGTGTGCTTGTTGGAAAGCTTGGCCTGTCTACCTTCCAACCCAAGTGGAATTTCTGAATTTGGTTCTCATTTTCCCCTCCAAAACGTCATTCTCCCAAGACTTCTTCCTGTGTGTCAAAATAGGGGCAGAGACTCATTTTTTGAGTGTTTTTGACCTCCTGGGGACTCAAATCATGCCCAAATATCTTTTCCATGCACCAGCAGGCGTGATTTTTCATGCTGAATCCAAAAATGCAAGCCATTTGTGATTTGGAGCTCCCAATCCTAAGCGCACAGGGAGAAAAAACTTATGCTGTGACCAAAAATTTTCCATTTGAACAAAATTGCCCCAAATTTCTTGAAATTTGAGCTGGAGCTTCCCTATCAAGTGTTATGCTGGGCCAAAGAGGCTTTGGCCAATATCTGAAGTCGATCGAGCTCCCTTTTCTTCTTTTGCTTCTTGATTGCCTTCCTCAATTTCGCCTTCAAATTCCTGATTCTTGCCTTGCACACTTTGGTTCGCGCCATGTAGTGGAAATCCATGTGTCTCATCAATGCATGATCCTTGTCAGCCTTGTCTAGTAGCCTCTCCAAGTGTGTGTTAACTCTCTCGAGATTGGCCTCCTGATCCTCATTAATCTCTTGCTCCAATGACGTGAGCTCAACTCTTCTCCTTTGTGCAGCTTGACGATGCTCACGAATGTTTTGTAGCTCCATGATCGCTTGCTGATCCTGGATGATCTCTTTAAGCTATGCACTTGTTGGTTCTGTATCTGTATCATCATCATGAAGGAGAATGAATTTGGTCTCTCATTCACCTGATGGCTCACCTGAAGGCCCCTCATCCTACATTGGCTCCTTGCCTTTGTCCTGTTCCTGTGATGCTGATGGAGGAAGCGAGGGACCTTCCACCCTGGGTGGAGATAACACTCGCTTTGCTACTACAAACAAACATCTGGTGCCTTTCTGATACGTGATGAAAACTGGCACACTAGCAGTCTCATGGCGCTCATACCGACGAGAAGGTTCACCCTCATGCTTAACCTCTGATAATACCTGTGAAGTGCTGAAGAGGTCACGGGAGATGAAATCATCCCAAGTAATGCCCTGCAATCCCTACCATGGTTCTCCAACATTCGGTATGTCGGTTGCTAATGAGACAGTTTCAGGTGTGAGTGTGAAGGTGACACTAGCCAAGATAGAGTGATCTCCATGTAGGTGAAGCACAAAAAGACGGGCCAACTCATGATGAACTCGAACATTAGCCACTCTTTGACAAAACTCAAAACATGATAGATGCTGGAAACATGACATAGCAAGAGGGCATGCCTGCAATTTAGTGAGGGTGGTTGGCTCATCCCTAACATGTTTGCCACTTTTGTGATGTCTCCAGGGAACTTGTTCTTCCGAGGATGAATCACCTTGTGTTTCTATCTCATACTCCGATGAATGCTCAGATGCCATGACTACTGTATGTGTACTGTGCTTGGACTACCCTTTGATGATGGTATGAAACTAGGTGTTGTTGTGAGATCTGCCACCAAGGGGAACAATGCAAAAAGGGAGTGTTAGGAAGGGGAATAATATGATGGGAATAGGGGTTATGGGGGGAAATTTTGTTTAGGGATATGTAGGAGGGTTTGGGGATTTTATAGGGTAGGGTTTTGGGGTTTTACATTGACAAATGAGTGGAGGGATAGGGTATATGGGTTTTAGTAATATTTTAGGGTAGGGAAAATAGGGAAAAATGGGACAGTGGGGAAGGGAACAATGGAAAGGAGTGAAAAAATGAAAGGGAGGAGGAACCTTTGCCTCAACACAAAAAATTTGCAGCCCTAAGAGCAATGGCTTTGATGATTTCAAGAGGTAGGATTTAGGCATTTTTATTGCAACTATACACAGCCATAAACCATCATCATTCCATAAAATTTGATTAGCAAGCCAATAGATAGACCCTACCTGGAAATTGGAAGGAATTCCAAAATATTTGATGCAATTGGGAACAATTTCAGGCCTCTGTGGGTGTGCGCCGCGCAGCAAACCCAGTGCGCCGCGCTTGGTATATGCATCGCGCCCGTTTTAATTTTACACTGCGGGGTCGCGCTCTGTGCGCCGCGCTCCCTATGTGCGCCACGCCCCTCTGTGTGTGCGCCGCGCTCCTGAAACCGACTCCAAACTTACTCCAAACGCGTGCTTGCACTCTCAATCACTTTGCTATGTTTCTCTATGACCTTGGTGTGCACAATGATTTGGTTGCTTGTGGAAACTTGTATATAAAGACCTTGGAGTCATGGGTTTAATTTTTGCTTCTTCAAAACCCACTTTAATAATGTTTCATTTTGACACTTTTCACTGATTTAATGCAACACTGAATTTCACTTTTCCCTTTGAATTTTTAGCTAAAATGATGAAATTTTTTGGCAGTTTTGTAGGGGTCGCACGACATGGCGCTTGGCCAAGGAAACCATGACTGCACCTAAAGAAGTCAACTAGAGACATTTTTGAAAATTATCACAAATGACACACTGTTTGACTTTTCTTCAAAATAGAGTTTTGAAGAACAGTCGTAATCTGTCAACATGACGATGAAAATCTCTGAATCATAACTTTGTAAGGGCCTCCCTCTAGCCTGCATGGCTTTATTGGACATATTTGAAGACCAATTTATCTGATCCCTAGACCTAATGACTGAAAATGACTCTCGTCCATTAAAAGATCGAACATTGATTGTCATGGACTTTAGTGAACCTTGACAAAAAGCTTGAGCCAGCAGGTGCCAGACATGAGGGGAACTGACTAACAAGACCTTTTCCATCAAATTATGGCATGCCCCTAGCGGAATGCTACTAAGTGAATGGAGCGATACACCTAAAAATGAAATGTAGAAAGAGTTTTGATCTCTGACGGAGGACTGACAAGACCGACTCTAACACCTTGGAGACCATGATATATTGTTGAAGTTATCATGAGGTAACCTTGGAGAAATTATTTGGGTGACATGAAGAGCAGTAGTGATAACTTCTAAGAAGACAAAGTCTCCAGTGATGAGCTAGGTGCCTTGGATCGGTTGAGGGCAGTGCTGAAGTTGAAGATATTATCAAGGCTTGTTTCAAAATATATTGGGAGGTGTGAAGAATCATTGAACCCATATTGAAGAATTTAAGTTGTGGGTTCGAGCCCTAGAGGATAGGAGTCCTCAAGAAGACCAGGTTGGAGTTTGTACCAGAGATAAGGTAGGAGCCCTAGAGATTGGTCCCTCAAAGTGACAAGGTTGGAGCCTTGGGTAGATAAGGTTGGAACCCTAGATGTTGGAGCCTCATGCAGTCAAAGTCGGTGCTTGGAAAAGTACGAGTTGGAGCCTGGATGATTGGAGATTGGTGTCTTAATCTAGGGTTGGAGCTCTACACTATATTGTTGTAGGAATTTACAGGGTAAGTTCCACAGAAAGAATACCAAAAGGACACCGCTCACAACCAAATCTCAAATCAATACACCAGTATTTTTGACGTGGTTAAAACCCTCAGAGTGCAAGGAGGGAAACAGTCCACGGCCTGTCCCAACGTGGGTACTACAGGCAATTTATTAATCAAAGAATGAAAATTTACATAAGCTTCTCTCATGCACGGATTACCCGAACAATGACCCTCCATGCGCTTTAAATAGAACTCATGGACCAATCGGGTGTCAAGCCACGGATCAAGTGTCGGTAATACCGAGGTGAGAGTGAACCGTCGAATCACTACATATCGTGACCGTCGGATTGTAAGTTACAAAATGTACAACGGTAAATAAACACACTTTACCTAACTCTAACCTAACTCTATACTAGACCAAGTTGAACTTAACTATATCCTATGTGTCGGAATATCCTAACATCCCCCCTTAAGAACAACTTGGGATAGGATTGAAGGATTTACAAATATGACACAATAGGAGAAGGAAGGAGGAACTAGAGCCTATCCCCCCTTAGTGACAACTTCCTGAACTCCAAGCATATATTGAAGTTTAGTGAACTTTGCCTCTGTGAGAGCCTTTGTGAAGATGTCTGCAACCTGATCATTTGTTGGACAATATTGCACTTCAAGAACATGGTCATGAATGAGCTTTCTGATGAAGTGCATGTGTAGTTCAATGTGTTTGCTGCGCTGATGCTGGACTGGATCTTTGCATAGCTGAATGGCACTTTGATTATCACACCAAAGTGTGGTTGGATGCTGCTGCTCAAAGCCAAACTCTGATAGGATCTGACGAAGCCACAAGGCTTCCTTACTAGCTTCCACGGCACCACGATACTCTGCTTCTGCTGACGAAAGAGAGATGGCGGCCTATTTCTTACAAGCCCATGTAATAGGTCCTGAACCAAGAGTGAAGACATAACCGGCAGTAGACTTCCGATCATCAGGGTCACCAGCCCAATCAGAATCAGTGAAACCAACTAACAGAGGAGCTGCTTTGGCACTGTAATGAATCCCAAACTGTACTGTACCTCAAACATAACGAAGTATTCTTTTAGCTGCTTTCCAATGACTTTCACGGGGGTTTTGCATAAAACGAGCAACAAGGCCAACAGCAAAGGAAAGATCAGGACGAGTATGGGTTAAATACAAGAGTTTTCCGACAAGTTGACGGTATAAGGTAGCATCAACTTCAGGAGAAGTACAAGAGACTGAAAGTTTGACTCCAGACTGAAAGGGAGAAGGGGCTGGCTTACAGTCTTCCATGTGAAAATGACGAAGAATATCACAAGCATACTTGGACTGGGAAAGGAAAATACCCTCTTGGGATTGCAAGACTTGAAGACCGAGAAAATAGTGTAAGTGTCCTAAGTCTGTCATTTCAAATTTCCTTTTAAGGCTGGACTTCACATGGTTTATAAGGTTTGGATCACTACCAGTAAGAATAAGATCATCAACATAAAGAACAAGGATGATAAGAGAGTTGCCCACTTTCTTGGTGTAGACAGTATTGTCAGAATGACACCTAGAAAAGCCAGATTCTAAAAGAAAGCTATCCATTTTGGCATACCAAGCCCGAGGAGCTTGCTTGAGGCCATAAAGGGATTTCTTAAGTCGACAAACAAGGCTGGAGTCTGTTTGTATGAAGCCAATGGGTTGTTCCATATAGATTTCTTCCTGCAAGTCCCCATGCAAGAAGGCAGATTTAACATCCATCTGATGGACTTCCCATTTTAAAGAGGCAGCAAGGGAAAGAACAAGGCGGATAGAGTTCATTTTGGCAACGGGGAGAAGGTTTCAGTGTAGTCAATGCCTTCGACCTGTGAAAAGCCCTTAGCAACGAGACGAGCTTTATGTTTATCAACTTTCCCATCTGGTCCATACTTGGTTCTGTAAACCCATTTACATCTAACAAGTTTGCGTCCCTTTGGTAGAGGAACAAGATCCCATGTGTCATTTGTCATTAATGAATGATATTCTTCATTCATAGCTGCTTCCCAATGTGGATGGCCTGAAGCTTCTGCAAAAGTGTCAGGATCATGATTTACTGGAGCTTGAGCCAGTAAAGAAGAGGCTCTTTCAAACTAAGAACGTGTACGTCGCTGATTTGTAGGATCACCGGCAAGATCACCTGCTGCATCCCGAGTAGCACGGACCCATCTTGGAAGTTGAGGATCCTGAGAAGGTGGGGGAGGATTATCATCCTCGCTTTCATCATCTGAAGAAGAAATGTTTTCAAAAATAGAAGAGATAGGAAGAGGTGGCACATCCGCCGGACTAGGCTCGCAGGCCGATTTATTTTCATCAAATTTTACATCTCTTCTAATGATAACATTTTTGGACTTAAATGGAATAAGTCTATAACCTTTTACATCTTCAGAATATCCAACAAAAGTACATTTCTCACTCTTAGGTTCTAAAGCTTTATGCTTTTCATCTGGAATATGGGCCCATGCTTCACTTCCAAACACACGAAAGTGACTTACATCTGGTTTAATGGAACTCCAAGCTTCTTCTGGAGTGATATTCTCTAGAACCTTAGTAGGAGTGCGATTGATTATATAATTTGCACAATTAATTGCTTCGGCCCAAAAACTAAGACTGAGTCCTTTAGATTGCAGCATACAATTAGCCATTTCCTTTAAGGTGCGATTTTTCCTTTCAGCTACACCATTTTGTTGTGGAGTGTATGGAACAGTATGTTGCATTTGAATTCCATTTTCGGGGCAAAAGTTGATGAATGTGTTTTTAACATATTCTCCACCATTATCAGTTCTTAGCTTAAGAATTTGATGTCCAGATTGTTTTTCAACAAAGGTTTTGAAGGCCAAAAAGGTGTTAAATACTTCGCTCTTGAGTTTTAAGAAGTATACCCAAGTGCGTCTGGAGAAATCATCAATGAAAGTTAAGAAGTACTTGCAGCCATTGAATGAAGCAACAGGAAGAGGACCACATAAATCACTGTGCACAAGCTGTAAAGGGGTTGAGGCGTGCCAAGAGGCACGTTTGTCAAAACTGTCCCGATGATGTTTTCCGAGTACACATCCGGAACAAACACCATCTCTGCAAGATACCATAGGAAGACCTGTCACCATATTTTCTTTACATAGATGCTGAAGGGAGCGATAGTTTAAGTGACCAAATCGCTCATGCCAAAGTTTGCTCACTTCATCATTATGAGCAACAAATACTGAGGGAAGAGTGGATGACCCAAAGTTGTGAAACTTATACAACCTTTTGGAATCATCAGCAAGACCAGTAGCTAGAATCTGTTTAGGATCTTTTAGATCCTTGATTACAACATCATGAGGTGAAAATTCAACAATTTTACCTTCACCTGAATGAGTTATCTGATAGACAGATAGAAGGTTGCAGGATAAGGTTGGAACACATAATACATCATTAAACTGACCATTGTCTAGATGAACAGTTCCAGTCCCTACAACATTAAGAGATCTATCATCACCAATATATATATTTTTGGTGTTACAATCATTTAAAGAAGAAAACATGGCTTGGTTTTTGGCCATGTGACAAGAGGCTCCAGAATCAATGAGCCACTCATGAGAATGAGAAGAAGAAGAAGATACATTTAATGCATAACCAGACTGAGATGATTGACAATGACATGCAGAAAGTGCCATTCCGGAAGTTGAAGTTGAAGTAGGCTCCACATGGATGTTATGTTTCTTCATTGCGGCTTCCAAGGCTTCCATCTTCTTAAAGCATTTAGATTCTAAGTGGCCATCTCGATTACAAAAGTTACAATGTCTATCAGTCTTCTTCCATTTGTTTTTATTGGTCTTATCATTTTGCTGAAATGATCTTTCATTTTGAGGCTGAGATGGTTTAGGACCATTCTTTTGAGGATATGACTTCTTAGGATTCTTTGAATTTGGTTGCTGTTGGGCGGCTAACGCTTTCGTGGAAGAGTTTCCAAGATTAAGAAGACCAAGGTGTAAGAGTTTTTCTTGTTCTCTTATTAAGGAATCACAAAAGGAGTCAAAGGAAGGGGCCTTGTAGTCTTGTCCTTGACAAATGAAAGCTTCCCTTGTAGAATGGAAAGTGGAAACAAATACAGAGTAGGCTGGTCCCAACTTAGTAAGGATGGAATAAATAAGGTTACCATCTTCTTTCTTAACTTTAACACCTTCCAAGAGATATCTAAGGGTCTTGAATTTGGACAAGAAATCTTCAATGCAAGAAAAATTATTAGGATCCAAAGTAAGCAGCTCATTTTCAAGTTGATGGGCTCTAATTACATTTTTAATCCCAAAAACTTTAGCAAGTTTTTCTAATGCTTCATGAGGAGTCTCAAGTCCTGCAATGTGGAATCTAAGATCAGGAGAAATAGACATCCCTATCAAACCACGTGCTTGATCTTGTCTATTTTCCCATTTTGCCGCCTTGTCTTCATCTTTTGGTTTCTTCTCTTGGTCTGTGGCTATTCTGAAGAGACCTTTACTTCTAAGTAAATCTTCTATGTAGTCTACCCATTGGAAGTAGTTAGTGCTGTTAAGAATGACTTGGCATGGACTTTCCATTTTTTTTTTTAAAACTGAAGTTGAAGATGCTTAAAGTAAGTTTTCCAACAGATAGATCTCGAAAAAATAGGCGGTTTTAAAAAAAACGGCTCTGAAAAAGGCTTCTGGATGAAGAAATTATGGCTTTTTGAAAAAAAATTGTTGACGTTGCCGGCAAAGTGCACGAATGTGCGGGAATGAAAAAATCCGCCCCCACAAAATGGAGACTTGAACCCAAGACCTCTACTCTCTTAAAATAGCTTTGAACCAATTGATCTATACAAAAAATTTGAGAGAGAGAGAGAGAGAGAGAGAGAGAGGGGGGGGGGGGGCCTTGGTTTGCGTGCTTGCCTTGAGAAAGCTCTTTTTCCCTACAAAACACAAAACACAAAACCCAACACGAACATGCAAAGAAAAAAGAACCTTGCGGCTCGAAGTTAGCTTTAGCCAAAAAACTAGAAATTTAAAAAAAAAATCTCAAAGTTAGCTTTAGCCGAAAAACTAAATATTTTTCTCAATGTTTCTGATTTTCCGAGATCACACTAAGGTGCAGGGAAAAGAGCATACGCATGAGAAAAATCCTTCCTTTCTGTTTCTGATTTGCCCAGATCGCACAGAGTCGTAGGGCAAAGAGCATATGCAGAAATGAAAGGTATAGATCCGGTTAAAAAAAAAGGCTAAATAAACTGAGACCGAAATAAGCAGAGAGAAAATAACAGTAAACTGCAAAAAAAAACACTGTATACCTCCCGATCTGAAAAATGACGCAACTAGGGCTACCGGAAACCTTTTCGCGTGAAACGAAAGGGGTTCCTCACTGGAACAGATGCTCCGAACGCAACAGAGCAGTCCTCTCAGCCCGAAAGCAGTCAGAAACAGCAGATCTAGGAAACGACAGCCGCATGCAGTTCTACCGGCTTCAGATTTGGATCACCAATGGACGCGGCCCTCAAATAGCTCTGATACCATGTAGGAATTTACAGGGTAAGTTCCACAGAAACAATACCAAAAGGACACCACTCACAACCAGATCTCAAATCAATACACCAGTATTTTTGACGTGGTTAAAACCCTCAGAGTGCAAGGAGGGAAACAGTCCACGGCCTGTCCCAACGTGGGTACTACAGGCAATTTATTAATCAAAGAATGAAAATTTACATAAGCTTCTCTCATGCACGGATTACCCGAACAATGACCCTCCATGCGCTTTAAATAGAACTCATGGACCAATCGGGTGTCAAGCCACGGATCAAGTGTCGGTAATACCGAGGTGAGAGTGAACCGTCGGATCACTACATATCGTGACCGTCGGATTGTAAGTTACAAAATGTACAACGGTAAAGAAACACACTTTACCTAACTCTAACCTAACTCTATACTAGACCAAGTTGAACTTAACTATATCCTATGTGTCAGAATATCCTAACAATTGTACTTCATTTATTGAAAAGAAGAGGATTGAAGTCCTCATTATTCCTTATTAATAAAATTATTTATTCTTATTTTTCATTATGTGTTCTAATTGTAAGTGATCTTAACTGGTAAAAATAAAAATTGAAAAGAAATACAGATTCACCCCCCTCTTAGTATTTCCAACATTGTGCATGCGCCATTAAAACCTCCAAGATCTTACTACCTTCCCCATAGCTGGCCAAGATCATGCTCTGATATATTTTGCATGTTGTTTCCTGATATCCAGATCCTGAGTTCTGAAAAATCCTTGTGGTTTTGTATCATCGTCCATACCCACTTCCATGCAAGTTAGGGTTAAATATTATTCGACTTGTATAGTCCACCTACTCATGTCACATGAATGTAAAGTGTCACCCTGATCTTCAACTTAATATCACTTGAAATATTCTTCAAAAAAATGCTTCTTTTATATCCATATATGTTATGATTTAAGAGTGATCTATTTGAAGCATATTAATTAGTATCACACACACATTAAGATTGTTGTAGAGTTCAAAAATCTTAAAAACTATCAACTCCTTGAAATGCCAATACACAAATAGGCTAAAAAGTAGTAGAAATATGTATTTGATCTAAAAGGCCATGCCCTATTTAATTTCTTCAGTGTTGGTTTCTGGCTAGCAAGCACCAACCTGCTCGAGATAGGGAAGCAACAAGATAAGAAGCATGAGAAAGCATGAAAACAAACTTGTAACGCTCCATAATTTAAAATCCTAAATGGACCATACCCATAATTTATGAATGTTTGTAGGTTGCCTTTTTCTAATTTTCCATATTTTAAATATCCTTGTACACAAATAAATCAAAAGCATCACCGAGTGTAAACTTCATATTGACTTGAACAATGATAAAAAAAATCCTATGCAGGAGATATACCTGAAGAAGGTAACACAATATGGAATATCCAGCCATGATCTCAACAAAGTTCCTCTACATAAGAAGATAAAATTAAATTAAAATCATGTCAAATGCAAAGAACTCTCACCCATCCCCTTATATAATGAACTCAACATCTCAAAAACGTACGATCAAGCCACACAATGGACACAAATGAAGGAAACGAAATTGTAATTCAAAATGAAAATACTTTCAACTTTCTCCTATGTTTTGTTTGTAGAATGAATTCAACATCCCAAAAACATATAAGGTCAAGCCACACGATGGACGCAAATGGGAAAAAAATAAAACTGTGCTTCAACATTGTACCAACTTTGTAATTCTCTATCATGTTTGTGCACCTCAGAGTTTCTCTTTTCAATAGTTGTCTTTTTTATCCGTCAAAATATTAAGTGATTAGACTCCATAGTGGGTTAAGGTCATTGTGGGGTTACAAAGGTTTCACTTTATTAATATTTTCACAATGCCAAAGCTTTAGGACAAGGACTTTAGACACATAATCACAAGTAAAGATGAGATAAGCAAGTTATGGGAGGTACGGAAAATTCCAGGGATAGGGAACAAAAGTGATATCTAGTTGAAAGAATGAATTTGCACACCAGTTTGCAATCTTTGAGTAGACTGGGTCCAAATTCAAAAGAAAATCATTGATTTACAAGTTGGGTTGCAATGTATGTGTAAGTCATGGGGTGCCTAGTGTAGGTCATATCTTGGATTCCATATGCAAATCTACTTGCAAGTGCCAGGTGTAGGTTGGATCAAAAGTGCCTCCTTGCTCTCCATCTTTCAAATCCAAATGCATCTCAACTAATGTGTTTAGGGTAAATTGTCCTTCTTGTACATGTCTATCATAAACTTTCCCTGGAATAATGTAGTGATTTTGCTATTTGTCTTAATAACTGGGGAAAATGCCAAAAAATACATGTACGAATATTCAAATCTACATAGTATTCAACAAAAGCATTGATGAACTCTTTAAGGGTATAAAGTGCACCAGGAAGTGAGATATGTGCCTGAGTGAGGCAAGAAGTCAAATATGAACCACTAAAATTATGGATCCACTGTAATTTCATTCATACTTAGTTGTTCGTCATTGCTAATTATTCGATATTAACAAAGGGGCAAGCAAACCCCTAGTTTAAATTAGTTTTTGGTCGAGTGGGGTTGGGAAGAAAACATACAGATTATATTTATCATTGAACAATGAATAACAGGAAAAACCCTTCAACTCAATTTTAGTCAAGAAATAAGAGATATAACCTAAGCAAGCTTGAAAGAAGGTGATTTTTCCTTGTAATTGTATGAAAAGAACTCCCACAAGCTTGTGATGTTTGGATGCTTGATTTTAATAGCATGTATTGATGCATGCTTGAGAAATGCTAAATTAAGAGCCAAATAAACAATTATGAGATGTCAAATAAGAGAAAAGTCATAGATACCAACAATTCTAGTTACCATGTCTGGAATTATTTCAATCAAAACAATATACGAAGAAGTAACAATAAATTCATTAGGATGCAACCAAAGCGGTAGCCCTATATGTGGAAATATATCAAAATTTTTCCAATAACTCCTGATTTTAAACAAATTTATTTAGTGAGGAATATTTTTAAATGTATATGATGAGCATGTTGCTGTAGGTGATCTTCATTACGTTTACTTGAAGCAAAAATCATCATTTAAATAGTGCCCATATGAAAAGACTTTAACTCAATTTCTCTCTTTATTAAACTCAAAATTTTATAACACTGCACCATAAATAACAATACTGAGAGATTCTTCAAAGTCTAAGAGTTGATAAATGCCTATACTATGATTTCAAAGTGGTATATGAGCCTCGTTATAATAGCAGTGTGAAGAGACTTTTCTGGGAAACAATCTGGCCTTAGAATCCACACAATCTTCCCACTTGAAGCCCATGAACAGAGGTGTAATTCCAAAGTGTTTTCAACAAAATTGTTTCCAAAATATTCAAGTACTTCATTGACATCTTCTAGGTTTAGCTTTTGTCTTTTTACACCAACCAAAAATGCACAGTGCCAAAAAGAATACTGATAACTACTACAAATTAGTGACACATGTTTTCACAATGCTCAGGAAATGCACAGACTTCACAAGTAAATAAGAAACCAGCAATTGATGTCTTTCAATGTGACCCAAGCCATTAATATTGACTATTATAGTACTCAATAAATAATATCAGCCCCCTTCAAACTTTGTCAACAACCAAACACATGTATTACAAGCAAAGTTTAGAGGAACCTGACATTCTTCTAAATATAAATATTAGTCCATTTCATAGATCGTTCCAACATTACTATAGTAATACGTTTCCCAGAATTCAATTTTCATCCTCAAAATGATGGCATACACATTAAGTAGTAATGGTTTGAAAAAAAAAGGTTCTTGGCCTCCAGTATTCACTGAAATATCCCCTTGGAATCTTGGTTCTACTCCCTACTTTTGCATAGTTCACACGTCCAAATAATTGAATGCCTCTAGCAAGGTAACAAGGTCACTACAGACCCCTGTGATGGGAGCGATTTTTTTCAGTAACCTTTTTGGCCATGAAAGAGCAAAGTGCTGAAGTAATATAAATTTCAACCTCCTTATAAGAATAATAGCATTGTTTATCTCATTATCAGTCCTTTACATTTAACATCGTAATATCATAGCCTCTTCACCTACCCCATTATGTGCATATCATGTTAGCATTGAACTCCATGAAAATATATTCCATTCAGCAATTTCATCATGCATCTTCCATATTTCCACAACAAGCATACTCAACAATCATGTTTGTCCATAAAACTACATCTCATTCATGCATCTTCTCAAAGATGTGTCGAGCATCCTCGACGCATCCACATTTTTCATACATGTCAAAAAGGGCACCCTCCATAAAAGCGTCTGACTCAAAACTCCCTTTAATCACAGAAGCATGGATCTACCATCCATGTTGTAGATTAGGTAAGCATGCAAAAGAACTAAGTACACTCACAAGAGGATACTCATCTACCAATTGTTGCATTTTCCGATGAAGTTTCAAGGCTTCTTCAGTTGGCCCTTGCTTTTCATACCCTAAAATCATCACATTCCAGGACACCCCATCTCATTTAGGAATTTTTTCAAACAACTCACAAGCATTCTCCAATCACCCATATTTCACATACCCTACATTTTGTCAAAGACTTGGCGCGCGTCTTCCACGTTTTAGCACTTGGAATACTTGTGAAGAAGATGATTTCTCAGAGATAGTCCAACAGCTTCTTCGGATCCAATTTTGATGATATGGGCATGGATGTCTTTTCGCTTGGCCAAAGTCCTCTTTCCAATGCAATGCTATAGGAGACCAAAATAGGGAATGGTGTTTGCAAAGCTATTGTTGGCACCTTGGGAAATTTGGTTTCTCTTGGTTTTTCCTTGAAAGTGGCGATAGTACTAAAACTAATGAATTTTGATCTGGTTCCATGACCAAAATTCAAGCCCATCCTACTATTCTCTACATTCTCCAAAAAACCCATCCTCATTTTCCCTCACTTAGATTTATGTGTATCTAAAAAGTCATCTGAAGCTTTTCTATCCAATTGTAGGGTTACAAGCTAGAAATTAAAATAAATTTAGACTTCATTATTGTCACACAGAATGAGTCTATCTTGCGGACAAGATAGACCTTCCTAGAATCTAAAGAAGACCTAATGACAAGCAAACCAATCACACACTATCTTTCTCTAAATATGCTTTTATAAACAAAGGCAAACAAGTGTTTTAGGGCCTACCTTAGGTCCAACGCAAGTTTGTGGAAGCCTTCGCTCCTTCGATCCAAATGAGCTCCCTTGTTGCGAATCTACAAACACAAACAAGCAAACAAACTAAAAAGCACCTGAAAAGCCAATATCATAAAACATATTTAACATGAAAGTCAAGGAATTCATGAAACAAATAACATGAGACAATTTGTTGAGAAAAATGAGTTTGATTGTATTAATTCAAAAGAAGAAGAACTTTACAACCTGTGCCTTGACGCTGTACAAGCTCCTCCCAGGGTCCAACAAGAAGTCTCCTCTACTTTTACAAGTTTCACTCTCTTCCCAATGAAGCCAAAAAGGTATGTGATCTCTCCTCTTAAGCTCAAATAGGAAGACTTAATTTCACCAGCATTTACCCTCAAAAATATTCAGCTTTTAACCTCCCTCGCAACCAGCACAATGCCTGAATTTATAGTGCAATGGAGGGAAGTTACTAGGTCCTCCTTCAAAGGTATAAAGCCCTCCTTCAAAGGGATAACTCCTCTCATCAAGGGATTAGCTCCTTCTCTTTTGGGATGCATGAACCACCTAAGAGCGGCCAATCCACGTCAAAATTCCTTCTAGAATCATCTAGAATTAACCCAAAGTGAGTTTTTTAGAATAAACTTGCGCCTTTTTGACTTTCACAGGGGTCCACACCCACACCTTTAGGGACAGAGCGGGCAGGTCCGCAGTTTTTGTAAACAGAAGGTGCGGGACCGCAGGCAATAGTGAGAGAAAGTGCGGAACCAGAGTTTTATTGATTTTCAATGTCTTTCCCTCAATTTCAAAGCTTGACTTGAAGAGTTGAGGCCTGAGACTTGCTTAGGAGGACAGTACAAGTGATGATAGACCCATACTAACTGCAAATAATCATGGTGACGATATTTTTGTGTAACAGATTGCCCCCTAAAGTGCGAAGTCTGTAGTAGATGAGGATTTCATTTATCATTTAGGAAGAGTGAAGTACTTTATCATTTCGAGGATCATCTTGTGGAGAGCCCAGTTGGAACCTATAAAAACATTCAATGCAAGATATATATATATATATATATGAGATCATATCATCGCTGAGGTAGGCATTCCCATACTCAGATCAAAACTGACTTAGAAAACTAACTACTATTTTGATATAGGAATGATCTTAGAATACATCACAAGTATAGACTCATGTGGACACAATATGGACACAGCCATCTGTTTATGAATAGTCCATTATATAAGGAATACAAAATTCCTCGCAGCCTGGATTGTGGAAATTAGATCCAGGGTCTTCATTTCTACTTCCCGAAACAGTACGATTCTATTCATGCAAATGAATGTGTTGATGTCGAACATGGTAGAAACCACTTGATTACCAATCAATCATGTAAACTGTTAACAAGTGTGAGAGAAACCACCAGTGATGTCAATGGCTCTCAAAGTACCCAGTACAATCCATGAGATGTGAATAAATGTGTTGATGTCGAACATGTCACAGAATCCTTTGATCGAAGGTCTATGATGCAACCTGTCGTCAAAGGTGAGAAACCTGCCATTGAGGCATGCAGATCCCAAGGTACTGACGATTTCTAGATCATCTTTCTAGATAATGAGCTGAAGTCGATAGAAAGCGATCCGTCGCAGGCAAGCCCACAACACGAAATCATAGATCAAGTTGAAGAAATTTAGTTGCAAGGACTGACTCAGGGATGGTCAAGATGGATGACAGATATTTTACAGATGAATGGCTTATTGGCAATGACCTCTTGAACACATAACGACACGACAGATGGCTTGGTGACAATTGACCCAAAGTTAATACCCAGAAACCGGCTGAAGACTTTCAATGTGGTTTGATCAACTGTTAGGCAAAGGATTTCCCAACCCAGGTGAATAAAAGTGTCGTGTTCAAGAGTGGTTACAAAGTATGACAAACAAGCTCATTTTTCTCTCTTTTCCCCCACCATTTCTTGCAAGTACCTCTTTATTTTTGACAAGCTTGAGGAGGATAACATTTGCTTGATTATAAGCTCATCCTTCGGATGAGTCCAACTTAGTTTAAATTTGAACCCTAAGAAGGAGTGGTTCGTTCCTGTTTGTAGTTGAACGAGTCCTTTACTGTAAAATTTTAACGAGTCCAGTATAGGAGAAACTCGGTGTTTTTCAATTTTAGAGAGTCTGAAAAAACTTAAGAAGACTCCAAGTTTGACCTTTTTCATAAATTTGTGTCTCCCAAGCACGAAAAAGTATAAAATAATACTTGAGAGAACCGCTTGATCTTTACAACCGAGTACTTTTCGTAATTAGTGCCCTTGATCTGAAAAAGTAAAAAAGCGATCAATGACACGTCGTTTTATAACCAATATCGAATTTGAAACAACAAAAATCCAGCAATCTTTTCATGTTTTTACGGTCAGAAAAGAGTTGTAAGTGGACCATATTTTAGTTCTGTTTTAACGAGTTTAAAAGAAAAAGTCGGCAATCTTTTTATGCTTCAGGAGTCAGAAAAGAGCTTAAAGGTGACTCTAAATGTTTTTTTTTTGGTCGAAAATGATAGATTTCGCCTGAATAATCCGTTCTCTTGAACAAAAACGCAAACATTACCCATACCTGTTTAAAATGGATAAAAATGTTGCGAAAATACCTTTCCAAAGTGAAACATAAACAAATTTATAATTTATTTACTCAAAAAACTTATAAAAAGGGCCTTCGTCAATTCATTTTTACCGTTTGAGTTTTGGGTGAGTAAATAGTGCTTTTGTTCAGAAAACTTCCCGTGAAGATTGCGGAAAATCCAACCGTCAGAATCAAACGTCGTCTTCTCCAGGTAATCCACATCATCCTACTCTTCATTTTTAACCGTTTCATTTCTTGTTTTAGGCTTTCATTTCATTTTTTGGAGGGTTTTTAGCCTTAAAACCCGTGCACGGGGGCCCGCAGGTGTACCACTGTTGGCCTGCAGACCCCGACTTTTTCTCCATTGGGAAAAAGTCAGGGGTCTACACCTTCCATGTAGACAAGATGCGGACCCATGCACTATGTCTAACCTGGAGGGTGCAGTCCCCACCGCAAGGGTTTTTAACACAAAATTTCTCAAAATTGGCCCAAACAAAATAATTTCTAGCATTCTAATTTATCTTTTTACTTGATGCAGAGAGTACATCATGCTAGATTGGCGTGAACGAGAGCATGAGGACGTGGATGCTACCACATGGAATCATCAACCTTCGCTTGATGCTTTGAAGGCGTGTGGCGTGTACAAATTCTGGGCCATTCCTAGCATTAGGGCTCAGGGGGATTTCTTACAGTGGCTGGTTGACAGATGGAGCATACAGGACCAGTGCTTCTTCATTGGTGGCCACCAGCTCAAAATCAAGCCGGCAGACATATATTTCTTGACTGGTTTGCCTAAGAGAGGTGAAGACTTGACTCTATTCGGGGCTAGGCCAGGTGGCCAGTCTGTCGATAGCCTCCGGCTAGAGTTCTGCAATAGCCAGGCTAGAGACTAAGGGATAGACATATAAACCATATCCCTTCTTGAACTCATGGTGATCGCATTTACTGGCACCAGACTTTGTGGGAGTGCCGCATTACATATTTCCACCGGATCCCAGATGCGTATGGCAGTTAATTACTTTCGAGGCACCATCTTCAACTGGTGCGATGCTGTGTTGGCCAATGTGAAAGGCCAACTGACCAGAGCCAAGAACAGACAACTAAAGACCTTTGGTTATGGGGCTTTGGTTGTGAGTTTTGGTCTGGAGAGGGTTCCCATGTTGATCCCGCAGAACCTTACTGTTGGAGATGGGCTTCCTCGAGAGCCCAAACTGATGCGATGGGTCGCAGTTATGGCCCGTCATCCGGACGAGAGGACAGAGGTTGTTCGATTCAAACCTCAGTATTTCCAATGGTTGGAAAACCAGGTTTTTTCTATTCAGGACTTCCCTTACACTGGGGTAGATTTTCGTGGTGACCCAGACATGGCTCTTCCACTAGGAGAGCAGTGGGATGACTCAGGTAAAATCATTTTCAACATTTTTCCTATTTTAATTTTTTTATTATTTTTCTATCGTCCAAAACTGATAGCAAAAGTTTCAAATGCAGATGTGGGTCCACAGTGACCAGCTGCTCTCTAGCCTTACGAGAGGAAACAACTAGTTGCATCCACGCCAGCCCCACAGGACGAATCAGCAGAGGTTTTGGCCGAGTTGGAGGGTCATCTCGAGCGCTTGACAGGAGATATTCCGGAGACCACTATAGATGACATTCCTCGTCGACTTCAGCGCTATGTGATTGGGGTCCCAGGACCTTTTAGGAGGTTCCTTTGCAAGGTGGCCCGTGCAGTGGTTTCTTATCGAGATCATCACTAGTGATAGGATGATCGCCTATTGTGGGCACATATGACATTTTTGTTTTTTGTACTTATCATTTTTTCCGATCATAAGGTGTTTTTCAACCTATGATCAAGGACGATGTATTTTTTCACACACTCCTATATATATATATATATATATATATATATATATATATATATATATATCACTATTACCGGCTTATCTTGTAAATCATGTTATGGAATGGTTTTAAATTTACATGTATGATTATTGTAAATGTATACTTAACATTCGAGAAGAAATTGCATCTGCTAATGTATTTAAAGATCTTGGAATATGTTGATATTCAATATAATCAAATTCACGTTCCAAGAGACGCACTCTCAAAAATAATCTTAATAACACTGGATTTCTAATGGCATACACTCTATTAAGCTGTAATACAACGAGTTCAGAATCTAACCTCACTATCAAACTCCGAATCCCAAATAAAATAGATTCAGATAATAACTCAATCACTGCACTATACTCGGCAATGTTGTTCATTGTTTGACCGAGGCTTACCCCATGCATAGATACTAACTCGTTAGAGGGCGAATAGATAACCCAAGCTGCGGAAGAAATGTTCCGTGTATTACGACAAGCACCATCAGCGACATCTGCAATATCAAGAGTAAAACTAAGATAAGCAGGAATAATGACAAAAAAACACTCTCTAAGCTTAAGCACATTGTTTAAACTAAAACACACCAGCTAGAAAGAAGAGCTATCCTAACTAAAAATCTCCACACCCATTCTTTAATCATAATACCTCTTCAGGTAAAGACCATTTCTGGGTTTACCCAAAGAGTCCCCGTCAAAGTCTACCAATTCGTAGGCCCCTTTTGCTAGCTTTCGCTTGACAAAATAGGTACCATGCCACATAGGAACGAATTTTCCAGCACCTAATTTATCATTAGCTTGATTCTAAACTAAGACTAGATCTCCTTCCGAAAAATTTCGAGGGGTCACATTTCAATCATACTAAGCTTTCATACGTTTTGCGTGAGTCTCGATCGCCAATGCAGCGTCACGTCGATTCTCATCTAATTGCGCCAAGTATAACAAACGCTTTTCCTCTTCAGAAGTGGCTCGAAGTAACTCGATGGGCATTTGCAGTGACAGGATTTCGCATTCAATGGGTAACACAGCTTCTAGACCATAGACTAGTTGGAAGGAGTGAACCCTGTTGATGTTTTTACTGAAGTTCGGTACGCCCAAAGCGCTGAAAATAGCATGTTAAGCCAATTCGACCAATGAATCCCAATTATTCGTCGGATCATGATGACTAAAACTTTGTTGATGGATTCAACCAGACCATTAGCTTGTGGATAATAAGGGGTTGAACTATCGTGGCGCAAACCAAGCTGGCCTGTAAGTTCGGTCATCATAACGTTTCGAAAATGACGCCCATGATCAGTGATTATCGCTTGTGGGACACCAAACCTAGCAATTATATGATTGAACACGAAAATTGCAGCTGTCTTGCCGTCTACCTCAAATGTAGGCATCGCCTCAGCCCACTTGGTAAAATAATCTACCGCAATGATGATATACGCATGCCCCCCGGCCGAGTGAGGGTTACATGTAATAAAATCGATACCCCATTTGGCAAAAGGACCAACGACAATTATAGGGTGGAGAGGAGCAGGTGGAGCGCGCATCTTTCGATCAAAAATTTGGCAGTTGTGGCATTTTCGGACCGCAGTAATACAATCTTTAAACAAAGACGGCCAGAAGTAGCCAGCGCGCGATATCTTTTGGGTTGTGGCATACCCGGACATATGAACGCCACACGCTCCAGAGTGACAGTCATTTAGAACCCTTTCCTCGTGAGTTAAGAAACGTCAAAAAACAAAGTCCGCCCCACGGCGATAAAGAGTATCTCCAATAATCCTATATTGTTGGGACTGGAATCGTATTTTCCGACGTTCTGACCTTGAAATTTCTGGCCGAAAGGATTGGGTCTGGAGATAAATGATGATATCCCCATACCATGGATCTAAAGTGCTGATTAGAAACAAGGATTCGTCTGCAATGGGCTCCCCCGCCACAGTTTCCGTGTCAGCACACGGGAATCCACACATTAATTCCGCAAAAACTAAAGATTTCTTAGACTTAGATTTTTCAAATTCCAAGTCGAACTCCTACAGGATGATGATCCATTTAGAGTACTTGCCCACTAGCAATTGCTTGGTCAAAATGTAGATCATAGGGTTGCAATCCGAAATCACTGTAGTTTTACGTAGTAAAATGTAGTGACGAAAACGTTGGACAGCTTGAACAGCGTCTAATGCCAATTTCTCCACATGTGAGTATTTTAGCTCAGTTGGATTTAAATTTCGACTAAGGTAATATATCACATGCTCAGTTCCGAATTCATCTTCCTGAACTAAGACCATTCCAATGTTGGAATGAGAGGCGGTGAGATACAAGAAGTAACCCTGGTTATAGTTGGGAGGATGCAATAACAGTGCATGGGTCAACGCGTGTTTGAGTGCATCAAAAGATTTCTGAGCTATCTCATCCCAATAGAATGGAGTATTTTGTTTCAACAACCGGGTAAAACCCTTTGTAACCTCGGCGTAGTTAGGAATGAATCGTCGTAAAAAGTTTGCTTTCCCTTGCAAACTTTGGAGTTGGCGAAGACTCGAAGGAGGAGGAAATTTGAGAATAGCTTCGACCTTTGAGGGATCGACGCGAATGTCAACTTTCGAAACTACAAACCCCAGCAACCGACCCGTTTCTATACAGAAAACACATTTGTCTGGATTCAACCAAATCCGATAATGCCTACACCTCATAAAGATTGCTCGTAAATGGACGAGGTGATCAACTCGATGTAATGAATGAGCAGGCAAGTCATGAGATAGGGTTGCACAATGTGTTTGATGTCATGAAACACATAAGACATAGCCCTTTGAAAAGTTGCTCTGGCATTCTGGAGCCCAAAAGGTAATTTGCAATAAGCAAATGTCCCCCACGGACAAATGAAAGCTATTTTTGGTTGATCGGGAGTAGAATATTGATTTGATTGTATCCAGAAAAACCATCCATGAAGGAGAATATTTCGCTACCAGCATAATCATCAATGATTTGGTCGATATAGGGAGTTGGGTAATTGTCCTTTGGACAGGCTCGATTGATGTCCCTATAATCGATACATATTCTTATTGTTCCCTGATTTTTGTTAACCGGAACAATATTCGATACCCAATCCGTTAACGGGATCGGATAAATGAAACCTGCTTTGAGTAATTTTTCAACTTCGGCTTTAATTGCAGCAGCTTTTCTTGTGTGAATCTGACGCAAACATTGTCGGATGGGTTTAGCGTCCGGGTAAGTCTTGATCTCATGAATAACAATCGCGGGATCAATTCCTGGCATTTCCTCATAGGACCAGGCAAACACGTCACGGAATTCTTGAAATAGGGCCTTATATATTTGAATTTCGTCATCTGTACACGAGGCACCTATATGAATGTTCTCAACAATTCCAGGCTTAACCGAAATGTCAATAGGAATAGTTCGAGAGATGTTTCCCAAATTTAACTTGGAATTAGGATGTTTCATTGGATTCTGAGGTTCCTTGACATATTCAGTCGTAAAGATTGATGAAAAATCATTTTCAAAACGATCATTCTCAGGTAAAAATGAAGATCTGTGATGGAGACCTTCCCATGGTAAATCATCTACACATAGGATTTCACGAATTTGCTCATTAGAGTGAACAAGTTCAGAAAACGTGATTGAATCCGAGCTTGATGTGAAAAGTGATTCTTCATGGACCACATTCATTAAGTCAATTTCGATTGAAGATGGGTCGGTAAACGATTGCACGGCCTCATACACAATTTCATATGGACTCAAAGGCATGACATCACCAAATGAGTCTATTTCAGATTTAGAAGGAATGATCCAAAGATCATCATAAACAATGGTGTCTGATGTAATCATATGAATGGTTGCAAATGAAGATGATGCATTGATCGGAGGAAAAGGAAAAGTTCCCAATAAACCAGCATCTTTAACTAGTCCTACTCCAACATCCTTATATGGGATAGTTGTTTTACCGACATGCTGAATACTTTCAGAAGAGGCTGGGTCGGATGAAAAGTAAGCCAGCTGATCTATTGTTACGATCTTTCCATTATGAGGAAACTTTATAACCCGAAAGACCTATGAAACGACCGTTGTCATAGCGTAAGACTAACTTCGACCTAGGAGAAGGTTGTAATCAAGAGGGGCATCAACCACCTCCACATCTAGATTAACAATTTTTCCTTCAACCCCTATAGGCAAATCCTGTAGAATGCCAAAAGGATGAAACCCACGGCCAACAAAGGCCTTTAGAATCGTCGGGGATTGATTTAGCGAAGGAGAACCAAGCGATCTCCAACACTGTATCGACATAATACACGTTGAGGCTCCCTCATCAATCACAATCCGATGAATAGGCCTGTTTTTTACTATCACTGGAATCTGGAAAGTCATTTGATGAGGTAAGGGCGGTGTACTATTTTCTACATCGAAAATTATTAGGTTCGAGTCCTGAACGTCAACAGCTCCTATAGCCGACAAAAGTAATATACGCTGTGCTGGACATGATTGCAGCACTTCCAAAGCTGACATTTCTGAGGGTGAAACAGCTAAATCCTCAACAATGTTATAGTTCTGGGCCGCTCTCGCGTGTGGATTAAAAGCTGACTTTCGAAGTATACCCTTGGCGGGCGGTTTGATTACCAAGTCTGGATTAGGTTTCTTGATCTGTAGTGGATCAGAACCGGGAGCTGAGGTTGATGGATTAGAATGAGAAGATTCTACTTCTTTACCATCAACAAGACTTTTACTACCATAATCATGTGATCGAGTCGCAATCCTAACATGGGACATCATCATGATGGGTTCTTCATTGGCACTCGAGGAAGAACCTATCATCTTACTATCTTGAGCTGCAAAAGGATCCTTCAAAATAGCAGGCGTTTGGGAACCTTTGACAATCTTCGCAACCTCTGCACGATGAGGGCAGTCTCTTGTAAAATGTTCATCATCACAAATGAGACAAGGATAGCGAGGTTTGCGTTTTCATCATTGGATTCTGATTCTTCAAGTTTCTCCTTTGAATTTTTGTCTGTTTTATTCTTCTTCTTTCCTTTCTTCTTCCCACCTGATTTTGATTTGATTGTAGATGACTCTACAACGTGAATATCGGCGGAAATCTCCGCAGAAGAATCTCCTGTCGGGGAATCAGGCAAGGTTATGATAGGAGAAGAATTCTTGGAAGACTTCTTCTTACTTTTAGTGTTAACCGCACCAATCATACCATCAGCGGCATGAGATCCCGAAGGAGCTACAGCGATTTGATTTTGCTTGGGAAGATCGGGGATTTTCTCGTGTAACGTACCTGACTGAGTATAGACCAAGTCAAGGTACTGTGCTTGAGCAATTACTTGCTCCTCAGTAACAACTTCGGCTTTAGCTACATCTTCAGTGATCTTTGGCAACAAAGACTTTACAAACCATTCAGCCAAAATCTGATCCGGAATAAAAAGCTTCACTAAGCGTTGTCGACGTCTCCATTCATGAATATGATCTGAAATGTAAGTGGACGTCGATTGCTTTAACTAAGTTAGTAATTATGTGCCATTGTCATATCTGACTGGCAACTGAAAATGAGTTAAAAACGAGGTAGCTAACTGACTAAAATTATAAAAAGTGCCTTGCAGTAACTCAATGTACCACTTGGCCGCAAGACCAATTAGAGTGTGCTGGAAAAGTCTTAGATGGATTGAATCATCTGAAATGGAGTTAGACGCACACCAGAGGTGATAAGTCATCACATGGTTCGACGAGTCTTCTCCCGATTTGCCTTCGAACTTAGGAATAGCACTAGGCAACTTATTCGGCATTGGCGGCCAAAATGGAAGATAATTAATGGGATCGTTCGTTAGGCGTGACAAGTCAGGAAAATCCAAAGTTGTGATAAACAGTAACTGACGATTAGGGTCCCTAAAACTCTGGGTCATGAGACCAGCCCCAGGAGGAGGATATCCAGGATAATTAGGAATAGGAATTGCATTTGGGATATTGTATCCTCCCGGAAGACCAGGATTAACCGAACCGTACTGGGGATGATGAGGTTGTTGATAAGTATACCCAGGGTATGGTTGATACTGATAGACTAGCTATTGCATAGCAGGACCGAATTGGTGTTGTCCCTGGTATGGTTGATAAGTAAATTGTGGTTGACTTGTGACAACCATACTTGAACCAAGTTGTCCTACAGGCATTTGAACCGAAGTTTGAATCGTAGATCCAGATGGTGGTAAAGATGTCTGAGGAGTAGGTACAGAAACAGTAGAAACCGGAGCTGTCGATACTCCAGAAGTAGGTGGGGTAGATTGAACAGATGTTGCGGCAGTTGTAGCAATCGTTTGAGGCGGAGTACGAGGCGTACTAGGCCCAGGCTGAGAAACTACCGAAGGTACAGAAGTTTGAATATTAGACTGGACCGGTTGCTGGGGTGTATCAGAAACTAAGGGTTGTCCAGTTTGAGGTGACAACTGTACATTTGGCTGCAACACCTGTTGAGTTTTCGATGGATCCCACACTAAATTCATTTTGGGGTACGGACCCATAACAGGTTGAGAATATTGAGGACCATAACTGGGTCGAGGGTACGATTAATAATTCAAAGGTACGTTTCTCGTTCCTTGAACATATGATTGACCGGAGGGTGGTTGGAAACCTTGGTTCGAGTAGTGACCTTGGGGTTGATACCCTTGAGGCACGTACTGATACTAGGGTTGACCTTGAGGTATAAATTGATACTGGGGTTGACCTTGGGGTACATATTGAGTCTGGAGTTGACCTTGAGGAACATACTGTCACGTAGGTATGTACTGTCCTTGAGGTTGCCCCCCAGATGCAAATTGGGTACCTTGAGGTTGCCCCCAAGGCGATAATTGAGGTTGCCCCCCAGGCGGTAACTGGACACCTTGAGGTTGAGGATTGGGAATAGAACCTGACATCATGAGAATATCTTCTACGCTCAACGGCTTAGTACCATTGCTTCCAGTTAATAACCCTTGTTCAATGGGTTGAGGAGATGCTCCCGAAAAAGTACCAGAAAGTGACTGATACCCAGAGGGAACAGAAGGACCACCATACAAAAAGGATTCAGGCGATTGAGTAAACATGGACGAATGTCTTGACATATTTAATGGAGGATAGTAACCTCTAAGTGTTGGGTGATAAGGAACACGAGGTGGTGAAAAACTTAACCCTGGGTTTTCTATGAAATTTGTCAAAGAAAGATACCAAGTATTGCTCCTAGGTGGACTGTAAAAAATTGATTCACGCTTCCTTAGCTCAATAATAGGTTGATCTTCAGGGATAGGGATGCCTACTTCTTCTTCCGGAGTAGCAAGTTCTTCGATAGCTATAAGTCCAGAAGGAAGATCTTGGGTGATTACTCTTTCTACCCTAGGTGAACCAGGACCACTAGAAGCTGGAGAATCAAACCCCGATGTTGGAGTAGCAGCAAATTCACATTCAGGTTCAGATATTTCAGGTTCCTCACCTATATCACTAGTAGATGAAAAGCTACCAGTAACTTCGGAGACAGACACTGATTGTGGATTATAATCTGCTACTAAAGCTTGAAAATCAAGATGTACTACCAAAGAAGACTCTCCTTCTTCAAGTGAACCAACTCTACTGTCTTTAGGAGTTACGAGGACTTTTAAACCTTCAAGTTGGCTCGGTGAAAACTCAGGAGGTTGGCCCCGAAGTCTATGGGACTTCCTCGGTAATTCAGCCACGGTTAAAAACTTTTAACTACTTCACACGCAAACAAAGTAAAATCTCAATGAAAACCACCTAAAGCCTTTAAAGAACCAAACAAATTTGAATCACACGCCTAAAGAATCTAGGAGATCAAACACACACAAACAGTAACTTTCCATACTGAAAACACTAGTTGGTGATTAAATCCAACGTCGCAGAGTTCAATACAAAAATGGCAGTTGGAACAGTTACCCCGGCAACCTGCTTAATGAATAGACTGGCACAAGTTCCTCCACTTAACCGTCTCGAGTGAAGAGAACCCCCCAGAAAATCCAAGTGAGTCTAGCCGACGTCTGATCTAGGTACAGTGGGATCTTCCCACCACTGTCACCTCAGGAAGAATCCTAAAGAATATGGCCACTAAGGTTACCAACTGAAACAAATATACCTGGGGGAACAGTCTATGATCCGATACGCACGCAAGGGCAGAGTAGCAAGCTCAATCCCCTTGAAGGCTCCTTGACATAATCCAAGGTTTACCAACAAGTGACCCCAGGCTCCTCGACAATGGTTAATCTGAGGTTTACCGTTTTTAATACGTGAATATCTGGCGTCATTCCCAATGAGGAAGGATTGATTCCCACACTGGTTTGGCCACGATCTCGTGCTTCTCCTTTAAGAGGAGCTTTCCCAGAGCATAAATGCAACAATTGGATTTCTTCCCTACCACAAGATACAGCTACTTGTTTGTTTTTACTGTCTTGGAGAGTTAATTACTCTCCTACTCCAAGACACTAGCCTAAGCTAAGTTGGTGTATCAGAGCCCTAGAAATAAAAATGTTGCTAGATGAATTTTACTTTAAGCGTTATTTTTTTATTGGTTTTTGTTTAAGTCAAAAGGTGCGGAGATGAAACTCGTGGTATGAAGACTCGACTCAAAATCACTAAAAATGCACCTAAGATGATTTAAACAATCTTTTTTCTTCGATGAACTTCTAGCTAAGAAAGAGTTTGAGAATTCAAATACTTTGTAAACACAAATCCTTCTTAACAAACAAATTAAAAGAAGAGCTTTTGTCCTTTCCAATGCACGCAAAACGAGACAACTAGTTATTTCACAAAAATTTCCCTTTTTCATTTCAAAGCACTCAACCACTACAAAAAACAAACTTTTTCCAAAAGAGATTTTTTTATTTTTATAAAACACTCAAAACTATGGAAATGACTAACTTTGAGATCTATAAATTATAAAAACCTATTTGAAGTCAAAGCCTACAAGATGTCTTTTTTAAGGATGTTTTACTTAGCTAGATGTAAGCTAAGGACCAATTTATGCAGAATCACAAATCAGTCAAGAACAACCAATTTTGTTTTCTTTTTAAAAATGAAAATCCAAACTTTTAAACACAAGCTTTTCGAAGTTTTGTAAAGAGAAAACACAAAGCGGATTCCTCAACAAGGGTAGATTTCATAAATGGTCAGACTCATAAGAAGGCTGGTAGACACCAAGGTTATCTAAGGTCCCTACAGCTTCTAAGCTCAGAGCTACTACAAGACCAAAATGAAAAACAAACCCAACAAGCAAAACTCCTAGGAATTTCACCTAAAACCCTAACACCAATGAAATCAACCTAAGGAAAGCTTCTGACAGGTTATATGCAGGTCTGGGCAGTGGATAATAACTTCTAAACAAAAACTAAGCTAACTAACAGAGGAAATCTTAGGTTTTTCAAAATTTTGACAGGGTCCGCAGGCCCACAGTTAACACAGGTGCGGTACCGCTCTGTGCTAAAAGCAAAGGTGCGGATAGGTACGCACTGTGTCAAAAGGCTAGGGTGCGGTCCTCTCCCAAAGCTATGAAAAACGAAAAATAAACTTGGATCTACAAAATCTACCCAATTTCACACACAACAAGCCAAAAACAGAAACAAAAACACAGTTTCTCAGGTCAAAGTAAAAACAAGGAAAAAATCAAGTTCCCCAGTATGGTCGCGATTTTGTCACACGGAATGAGTCAATCTTACGGACAAGATAGACCTTCCTAGAATCTAAAGAAGACCTAATGACAAGCAAACCAATCACACACTATATTTCTCTAAATATGCTTTTATAAACAAAGGCAAACAAGTGTTTTATGGCCTACCTTAGGTCCAATGCAAGTTTGTGGAAGCCTTCGCTCCTTTGATCCAAATGAGCTCCCTTGTTGCGAGTCTACAAACACAAACAAGCAAAAAAATTAAAAAGCACCTGAAAAGCCAATATCATAAAACATATTTAACATGAAAGTCAAGGAATTCATGAAACAAATAACATGAGACAATTTGTTGAGAAAAATGAGTTTGATTGTATTAATTCAAAAGAAGAAGAACTTTACAACCTGTGCCTTGACGCTGTACAAGCTCCTCCCAGGGTCCAGCAAGAAGTCTCCTCTACTTTGACAAGTTTCACTCTCTTCCCAATGAAGCCAAAAAGGTATGTGATCTCTCCTCTTAAGCTCAAATAGGAAGACTTAATTTCACCAGCATTTACCCTCAAAAATATTCAGCTTCTAACCTCCCTAGCAACCAGCCCAATGCCTGAATTTATAGTGCAATGGAGGGAAGTTACTAGGTCCTCCTTCAAAGGGATAAAGCCCTCCTTCAAAGGGATAGCTCCTCTCATCAAGGGATTAGATCCTTCTCTTTTGGGATGCATGAACCAATTAAGAGCGACCAATTCATGTCAAAATTCCTTCTAGAATCATCTAGAATTAACCCAAAGTGAGTTTTTTTTAGAATAAACTTGCACCTTTTTTACTTTCACAGGGGTCCGCACCCACACCTATAGGGACAGAGCGGGCAGGTTCGCAGTTTTTGTAAACAGAAGGTGTGGGACCATAGGCAATAGTGAGAGAAAGTGCGGAACGAGAGTTTTATTGATTTTCAATGTCTTTCCCTCAATTTCAAAGCTTGACTTAAAGAGTTGAGGCCTGAGACTTGCTTAGGAGGATAGTACAAGTGATGATAGACCCATACTGACTGCAAATAATCATGGTGACGATATTTTTGTGTAACAATTATCATATATCTTTTTAAATTGGTCAAGATCAGTAAACAATATTTCATTCCCGCCAAAAATATAAGGTGGAGCCTAAATTTTTTGGTGGGAAATAAGGTTGCAGTAACATGGATGTGTAGCTATTCAAATTACCAAATATTATACCCCTACCATGAAATATGAGATTTATTTGAGTAAAATTATGAAATACTCTGGAACAATTATGTTTAGAAATTATAGCCAAAGCATCAAGAGTTAGAATAGAGTAAGTGGTCACAATAAAAGTATTACACATTGGAAATATCATATACACATGTATCATACATACCAAGTTAAATGTGATAGATAAAGCAACCTCTTCCTATACGTAGTGTCATAGATGGGCAAGACAAGGTGTCATAAAACCTCTTCCATGAAAAAATTCCAATAAAAAAATATCATTTTGTGTATTAATATTAATGCCAAAATGTAATTTACATCATTTAATATATACTAAATCTGCTTCACTTGTATGACGTGATATTTTTATATGTGCAACATCTAATGTTCAAGCAATATCAAAATCTCCATAGGATTCAAAACAATTTCATAAGAGTCTAATTTTGTTATGTTCATAAGGTACATTCAAACTAGATAAACAACTTGATATCCAAGTTAAAAACTAGTATTCTAAGTTCAATGGATATGACCCTAATAATAAAAAATGTAGATATGCATGAAAAGTTAAGTTTTCAACTAAAGGAAATGTGTCCTCTACTAATTAACCAACACTTCTCCTTATAAGTATTCTTCATAATTTATTTGACTCGGCTATAAGCTCACTCTCATTTTGGATAATATGTCAGCCTTTGAATTTAATTCCCTGTGAATTGATCAAATGATATAACCCTAAAGATTATAATAAGCTCCATAATTGTAATCATCAACTGATCCAATAATGAAGTGTTTAAGAAAGTATTACCTTCCAGCCAATCTATAACAGCATTTGAATCCCCTACGACTTGTAATTTTAGATTCTAAAGTGACAAAATAAAAATGACTAACATAAACAATTGATTCATATTATTGCAGTACTTGTTAGGCAGTCGTACTTTTGTTCCTAGACTAAATTAGTCATTCACATTAGTCATTTTTAGTTTTATTACTTATTAGCTAGTCATATATTTTAACCTAGGACTAAATTAGTCGTTTATGATAGTCGTTTTTAGTTGTGTTTCTTAATATTTTTCAATTTTGGTAGTATTTCACATGGAAAAGTAGTGGTGACCAACTTTTTTATTCACCTAGTCACTAATTTCTCATTTTCTACTAGTGGGTAGTGAATTTGAATGCGTATCTTAGATGATGTTTATGTTTGTTAGATGGTTATCATCGAGATGTTTATTTTTATGAAATAACATTTATTATAGATTATGTATTGCTCAACTTATATCAAACTTTTATATATGAAATTGGATGCAAAACGACTTACTTTAGAAAAAAATGCCAAAATATTTTTATAAATTACAAAGTTTAGTATGGTTGAAACTATGATTGTAAAATTATGTTAAATATTTTTCTATTGATTAGATAGTTCATTCATATTCATTCTAACTTAATTAGTAAATATTTCAATACTCACAAGGAAAAAATAATTAAAGGTAAAATAATTTAGTTAGTTCTTAATAAGACAAAAATGTGTAACTCATTCAATTTTTAATATAAACTATTAATAATAATAAATTATTCAAAAATACAATTTAACCAGCTAAATATTGGTTTATAAAATTCAATCTATTCTTAAATTTTAAAAACTTAAGTCATAGATTTTTATAATTAATATAACTTAAAAATTTGTATTTTTATAAAATTTAATTTATTACTAAAGTTATGAGATTTTCAAGTAATTTAAATTTAATATTTATAGCAATTCTTACCAATTTAAATTAGAAATTTCTCTCTCTAAAGATGAGGGCCAAGAAAATATAAAATAAGGCTTATGAAGTTACCTGTAGTTGGGGATTTTCTCTATTGGGAGTTCTCCCTTAAAGAGGCAAGTGAACTTTTTTCTAGTAATAAAGATATAACATTTTGTTGTTATTTTGGTGTTTTATTTGCTATTGTAGCAGTTTAAATTTAACTCTTTTTAATAATAAATATGAGTTAAATAATACAAAAAAACATACTATATTAGATTAAACTTTTGACAAATAATATATTTGATTATTTCTTAATGAACAACTCAAAAAATATTATTTTTTCCACATACTTATCACGAGATAGTCACTAAAAACCATGTTTTCACATTTCTCCTAGCTAATATTGCATCATGTTCACAATGATAAAGACATGTCTACTTTAAATAATTTACTTATAAATACATAAAAATAGATATTTATTTTACATAATCTCAATAGGAAAGAAAAATGCATCACCAAGTCTATTTGAAAGTCTAACAAATGCCTCTTGATCACCATTGCATTATTTATCATTTAATTCTTAGCCATAAAATATTTATTAATTCAACTTTTATTTATAGTTACCATTGAAAAGAAAAGTGTTCCATTATCCATGAAGAAAAAAATAAAACCTCTCATGCATCCATGTAATCCCATTTATTTCTCTTATGGTCCATAAAAAGATGTAATCAACATTTTATACATGCATAAAACCTGTTTTTATTTTACATAATGTTGTAAGAATTGTAATTTAAATATAGTAAACATGCCTTTATATCTCATGTCAATAATTTAATCTTACATATTAATACACAAGTTTTTCATTGTTAAAGTCCTCTCGAGTTATCGCTACATGATTTATATTGATTTTGAACTAAACAAGAAGAAAAAACATGTGAACTGATTAATAAACCGATAAGTATCTAAATTGATACTAAATCTTCAATGTTGTTTTTCTAAATTCACTATTTTCTCATTTGGGTTATATTCTTCTCATTTTCCTTTTTGAGAAGGATTGTGACCTTGAATCCTTATTATCATAGATATTGTACACAATTGGAAAATGTTTGCGAATCTTATCAATTATATAAAATTCCAACAAAACAAATAAAAAATCAATATAATTAGCGAAATAGAGAAAACAAAAACATACACCAATAGTATAAATGATGAAGTAACATAATGATCTAGGAGGATATTGTCAGATCAGTTACATAGGTTTAGTGTCATCATCAGCAATTCAGTTCGATGTTGTTCAGTTTTGACAATGTCGTTTATCGTTCAGGTTGTTCAAGTGATGTCAATGGTTTTCATGGTGATATGGTTTTGTACCTCGCTCTCGACATGTGGCTGTCGTTAGTTCCGCCTGGATTTGGTCATCGGCATGTGTTTGTCGTCCGCCTCACGGGATTTGGATTGTTGACATGTGGTTGTTGTCCACTTTGCAGGATTTGGTTGTCGATGGGTTTGTCGTTGTGTAACGTTTGTTGCTAATGTAATTTTTTACATTTAGTTGTAAATGGGCTATTTTTAAAAATAGACCTAATCCTAAACCCATTAACCTATACCTAAACCTAAGTTGCACAAAGCTAATGGACCATGTTACATTCCAAAACCATGTATCAAATGCATAACCCTAAGTCTAAACCTATCAAACCATATTACAACCCTAAATACATTAAAATACATAAAATCTATGTTATAAACAAACTCTTGACCTTTGAAAAACCAATGCAAAACATTATAAAACATAATATCAGTCATAACCGCGGGCATAACTGTGTAGGTATGGATACCATGGCAAAGGACATGTGGACAGAGTTAAGTCGTCGGGGCATGTTAACCACCGGGCTTGGAAACCACACGGGGAAGTTAACTATGACCGCAGCCATGTGAATAGGCAAAGCATCAGCGGAGTTTTGATAGTCGTTAAGGTTGGCATTAAGTGCAATGGGAAGCAAAGTTGTAACCATGTCATGTGAGTGGATGGGATTAGCCTTCAGAGTTAGTGTCAAGAGTTAGGACTATTAGCGGAACCGCCGGAATCCAAACTGCTAGGAAGACCACCACCACCAGTTGTCACATGACACAGTCTTCACTCAGTTACAGAACCGTCTGGTCTATCCACCAAGTGGTCGTCGGGGTATTGACCACCCACTCGTCACATGTCAAAAGGTTGTTTCTCCACACATTATCTTTACCACCAGCAATTATGTTTTAATATATGGTTTATATTTGGGTTTGTTGTTGCAGTTTGTTAAAAATTAATTGAAAGACCATGCATATGAAACCTAAGGTGGAAAAACCTAACAAGACCAAGACTAAATAAACCCTAAAATCAGCCAATTCATTCCTAAACTAGGAAGGAGTTCAAATGTACTTGGAGGGTTTTAAAAGGATTTTTTTTCTCATTGAATTAGAGGAGAGTGATTTTGGGTTTCGTATGCAGGTTCTGTAGGTTATAATCGATTTTTTTTTTTAGTGTAATAGGAGCGTCCGGAGTTAGAATTGGGAACCATGATAGGTGTTCAAAAGCTGGTTCAGAGAAATTCTCATAACAGTGACCAGAAGTTCATGCATGCACATTAAGTTCAATAAAAGTTTTATGTAATCGACCTCTTTGGTTTCAATCCTAATAAAGTGGTTGCCCATCTTGAAAGTGGACCCAAAGACGTATTCCATCAGGGACGAACTTCGTAATCAATCTTGTTGTCTTGTATCGCTATGGTTTTGTTGTTTTCACTTCTGTTTTGCATCTTTCTTATGTTTTATCAGCTGTCATAAAGTCCTTCTACTCAAGCAGTTCTCTTGGTTTCAACACTTCGAGTTAACATTCTATTCATTAATGGCATAATCAATTCTATTTCAGTTTTAACATATGATCATTTTAGATCAGATAATTTGGTATTGAAGTAGATTGCATTTGTATAATTTTCCATTGAATGTTAACTAGGTCAAAGTCGCAACGTGTAGAAGGAATCCTCGAGCAGATTGATCCAAAGATTGGAAAGCGAAGAGTCGTTCATAAGTTGACCATGACAAGATCTGATGTAGGTGAAATTCCAAAAACTAAGATGAGTGATGAACAGTTTCAGCAAGCATTCTTGACTATGCAACAGATGTTGGGAGAACTTTATGAAGACAAGAAGGTGAGAGATACAACTTCTTCTTCAAAGACATCGAAGAAGGGAAAAGGTAAAGCAAGGCTAATAAACCTCCTTCACCTCCATCATCTCCATAATCATCATCTTCTTCTTCTTCTTCTTCTTATTCTTCTTCTTCCAGTGCAGAATCTGAAATAGAAAAGAAACCTAAGAAAACATCTCTTTTGAAACTTGATGTAAAATTTGAGTTACCTATTTATGAAGGTGAAATGAATCCTGAAAATCTAGATAACTAGATGAAGTAGTTAGATGTGTATTGTCGTACTCAGAACATTTCTGACAATAAAACAAAAATTCAGTTAGCTACACTTAGAATGGGGGGAACAGCTTTAATCTAGTGGGAAATTAAAACTCAAATAGATGTAAAGTGAAAAGGAAAAGTCATCTCTTCATGGTCTAAGTTTTTGAAAGCTCTTAGGAAACAATTCTATCCTTTAGGATACATGCAGCAAGTTGTTATTGATTGCCAGCATTTGAGGCAAGGTAAAGGGAAGAGTGTTTAGGAGTTTACTCAAGAGTTCGGAAAGAAAGAATTGTTGCTTGGTATTTCATTGGATACATGTGAAACTTTATTAAAATACATCCACAGTTTACATTCATATTTGCGGCATACTTTATTGATGTTTAACCGTCATGATTTTGATGAAGTGTGTGTTTAGGACATACATATTGAATCAGGTGGCAGACCATTCAAGTTTTCATCGCAGTTGTCCAAAGAGTTGTAAATCAAAGATTCCAACAACAATAAAGGGAATAAAAAATCGAGGAGAAAGAAATAAGGGATAGCTCAGAAAGAAAGACCTACTTGTTCTAATTGACATAGAACTGGTCATGATGAATCTAAGTGTTGGAAACTTCATCCAGAACTTAAGCTGAAATAGTTCCTTAAGGAGAAGGATGAAAAGAAAGCAATTGCAGCAGTCTAGCAAGATCTAGGTTCAGATTCAGGTTATGAAAGGAGGATAACTGCTATGGTTATGACAAGTAAAACTTCTAACACTGGTTTAAGTTCGAATACTATTGCATCTTCATCAAACATAAATCCTTCAAATGAGGATAAAAGATTTTAATTGTTTAACATAAGGATAACTTCTAAGCACACAAAGATAGATACAATGTTTGACAGTGGATCACAGGGAAATTTAATATTTGAATATTTAGTTAAGAATTTGGGTTTGGAAACATGGAATCATCCAAGACCTTACCCATTAAGATGGCTAAATAAATCGACTCAGATAAAAGTCACAAAACAGTGTTGATTAAGATTTTCCATTACAGTTAATTACATTGATGAAGTGGAATTAGATGTGGTACTAGTAGACATATGTGGAGTTGTCTTAAGGAGTCCTTATCTTTATGATCATGATGCAATATTAAATAGAAGAGAGCATAAATATCACCTTAAGAAAGATGGGGTTGAATTTATTGTCAGGGCACGTCAAAACAAAAATCACTTGAATTTATTTGTTGCTAATCAAATGAAGCAATTAATAAGTTCAATAAAAGATTTGTAATCATGTGTGTAAAGGAACAACATAAGAATCGACATGATGTTTAATCAAGTTATAAGTCCCATCTCAAAGATAGTTTGATCAAAGAGGTAGAAACTCTTCTAGTTCTATTTAAAGAAACCAAACGTTTACTCATAAGCAAGGAATAAAACATGAATTACAGTTTGTGCCTAAAGCTTCTCTTCCTAATTTCAGAATGAATCAATTTAGTCCAAGTTTGGAAATTAACAGTTATAGGGATGCAAGTCAATATTGGGGAAAGTCAATGTTAAATTTCTCTTGTATTGTGTCACCATTTCATGTTTCAAACAGTTTGGAAGCCTCTTTTCAAGTGGAGAGGAGGCCCTTTTGTTTTCATATGAAAGCCTTTTCTAAAGCATTATCAAAATATCCAATACATATAAGGGAAACTTATGCATCAGGGGAAAGTGCTAATCAATGGAAACATCATTTAATAAATGAACAAACAGTTATTCAAACAAATCAAAAACTAATTCAATACTTTCAAAAACAAACTAAGTTGCAGCAGTTGTCACCTTACATTTTTATGGGTTTATTGCAGCTAATTCACTTAGTAATCGAGAAGTAGGAAAGTATATCAAGTCAAGTATTTGGTTTGATGTCAAAAATGTATTTTATTGTCTTTGTCATTCCGCAACATAGATTGTTAATACATGTTAGTAGTATTGAACAATATCCTATAGAGATTGTTTTCAAAGATGATTATGAATCAGTAACTCATGGTATTTCGTGGAATGAAGTCAATTTCCATGTTCATAATAGGTTGTTTGACCATCATCACAAGTTGTACATATTGTGGATGTATGAAACAAGTCACCGATTCAAAATGTGCCATGGTCAGCATCATCAAGGTCTTCACTTTCAGGTGGTTGATCGAATGTATTGGTACATTTTCCGGACAAGGAGGAGAGTGAGGGAGCTCTACCCTCATTTACTATCTGTCTTGTCAAACTTTTCTAGTCCAAAAGCTTTCAAGTGGAGAGGATTGATGCAGGAGGATCTCGTCAAATCAGGTACACAGGTTCAGTGTTGTTGTCAGCAATTCAGTCTCATATCGTTCAATTTCAATAGTGTTGTTTATGGTTCAGGTTGTTCAGGTGATGTCAATGGTTTTCCTGGTGATATAGTTTTGTATCTAGCTATCGACGTGCAGTTGTCGTCGGTTCTTCCAGGATTTGGTTGTCGACATGTGTTTGTCATCCGCCTCACAGGATTTGGGTTGTTGACATGTGGTTGTCGTCCACTTTGCAGGATTTGGTTGTAAATGGGTTTTTCGTCATGTGACGTTTGTTGCTAATGTCATTTTGTGACATTTAGTTGTAAATGGGTTCTTTTTAAAAATAAACCTAATCCAAATCTAATCCTAAACCCATTAACCTATACCTAAACCTAAGTTGCAAAAACTTAATGGACCATGTTACATTCCAAAACCATGTATCAAATGAATAACCCTAACTCTAAACCTATTGAACCATATTACAACCCTAAATATATTAAAATACATAAAATCTATGTTATAAACAAACTCTCAGCCTTTGAAAAACCAATGAAAAATGTTATAAAACATAATATCAGTCATCATCGTGGGCCTAACCACACAGGTATGGACACCATGGCAATGGACATGTGAACAGAGTTAAGCCGTCAGGGTATGTTAACCACCGAGCTTGGAAATCGCACGTGGAAGTTAACTATGATCGTGTCCATGTGAACAGGCAAAAGAATCAGCAGAGTTTTGATAGCTGTCAGGGTTAGCATTAACCGCAACGGGAAGGAAAGCCATAACCATGTCATGTGAGTGGATGGGATTAGCCGTCGGAGTTAGCGCCGGGAGTCAGGACTGTTAGCGGAACCGCCGGAGTCCAAATCATCGAGAAGACCGCCACCACCAATTGTCACATGACGCAGCCTCCACTCAGTTACGAAACCATCGGGTTTATCCACCAGGTGGCCGGCGGGGTATTGACCGCCCACTGGTCACATGTCAGATGGTTTTTTCTCCACACATTATCTTGAACACCGGCAATTCTGTTTTAATATATGGTTTATATTTGGGTTTTTGTTGTAGTTTGTTAAAAATTAATTGAAAGACCATGCATATGAAACCTAAGGTGGAAAAACCTGACAAGACCGAGACCAAACAAACCCTAAAATCAGCCAATTCATTCCTAAACTGGGAAGAAGGAGTTCGAATGTACTTGGAGAGTTTTAAAAGGATGTTTTGCTCATTGAAGTAGAGGAGAGTGGTTTTGGGTTTTGTATGCAAGTTCTGGAGGTTATAGTAGATTTTGTTTTCAATGTAACAGGAGCATCCGGAGTCGGAATTGGGAACCGTGATAAGCATTGGAAAGATGGTTCAGAGAGCTTTCTCACGATAGTGACCAGAAGTGCCTATGTGCATATTCAGTTTGGTAAAATTGCTGTGTAATCTACCTATTTGGTTTCAATCCTAATAAATCAGTCACCCATCTTGAAAGTGAACCCGGAGACACAGTCCATCAAGAACGAAATCCGTAATCAATTTTTTTGTCTGGTATTGTTGTTTTTTTCTTGTTTTCACTTTTGTTTTGCATCTTTCTTATGTTTTATCAGTTGTCCTAAAGTCTTCATTCTCAAGCAGTTCTCTCAGTTTCATCACTTCTAGTTAACATTCTATTCATTAATGGCATAATCAATTCTATTTCAGTTTTAACATATGATCATTTCAGATCACACAAGTAAATATCACTTTTCGTCATCATCACCTTAATTATCTTCCTCGCTTGGCATGATAACATTTTTGTTCTCAAAAATACGTTTTGATCTAGGGTCGTTTTTTAATACAAACCTCCAATCCCTATCTAACACATTTGAGTAAAAAAAAATTGGTTTCAGTGCTTTGGGAAAACATAAGGCTCCCTATCTTCATGCCACATCTTTCTAGAGTTGATAGATATAAGTCCACTATCGCGATATTCCTTTACATTATTCTGATGAAAGTTGTCCCACCAATTGCACCTAAAGATAACACATTGGAATGAAGAGAAGTCCACTTGAATGATCTCTTGTATCTTTCCAATATAACCTAACATCCCCTGCATTAGGTTTTGATCATGGTGGCTAGAACGACTAGATTGGTCAAACTTGAATTCCACTCCACAATCTTGTGTCATGCATCCATCATCGGCATCCTCCGTGAAAAAATCATGTTCATATGCCCACATAAATGGGAACAATATATATATATATATATATATATTACAATTCAAAGGTGAAGCATGAAGTTAAAAATGTACAAAAAGAGATTATAATTACAGAGTTACTGCACCCAATCCCTATATCTAGTGCATCCTCTTCAGCACGTGGGTAATGACTAGATGCATTATATTTCTCTTTGACTTGATCAATAACCAAATTGTTAAGGCATTCCATTAGCATATTTTCTTTTAAATGATTAGGATAAGGCACACTTCTACCATTCCATCCCTTGAATTATTTTAATTCATTGTCCCATTTCCTCCTCTTATGTTCATATAATGCGAGCCAAAGTTTTGTTTCTTTCATATTGTAAATAATGAATCTGTCTGGTGGCTTCAATTTCTAAATTCTTTGATGAAATCTAACATATATATATATATATATATATATATAGATATATATATATATATATATATATATATATATATATATATATATATATACATATAGTATGTATGAGATCAAAATATGCATTAATATGAAGTTCATTGTGAATAGTTACTACATGGAAATTTGACAAATGATAAGCCACTTACTCTTTATCATGCACCTCTTTCCATTCGTTTCGAGAAGCTCCCATTCTTTTTTTCCTTCATCCCTTTCGCCATACCAAATAGCCACACCTTGTGTGTTTTTTTTCTACTTGATGTACTCACTGGCATTATAGAAAGGCTCATATGATATATACCCCTCTGCCTTAGACCCCTCGAGGATTTCCCTTTTTCGAACAAAACCTTTCAATTTCTCCATGTACCTCTCTAAGAAGAACATCCAACGACATGAAACCACCCCAAATAATTCAACCTCATCTACTAGGTGAATTATAAGATGATCCTTCAAGTCCATGAAACTTGTTGGCAGTTCCTTCTTAGACATACAAACAATCTCAGTTATATCTTGATGCCACCATGGAACCCTAGCCATATGAATCTCCTTTGATGTGATCCAACCTACAAATACAGATAATTTAGATATGGAATGTCTTAGGTCTTGGGGGAAGTCATGGTTCACCCACGAGCAGAGGATAATGACATTGCACAATAAATAGTACATTATACAAAAATTAACTATAAAATATCCCATTGCATAAAAATAAAAATAAAATAGTAAAATCATTTTTTTGATATAGTACTCTTAGAAGGTTCCAATGGTCATGCGATTTAGACCTCCACAAAGAGTCTTCCACAATGAAGCAACATTATAGTGAAGACCCATATAAATAAGGAACCCTCACTCATTATAACTTCCTTTGACAAATAAAGGTCATCTTTCTTTAAAATCCATGGGACATCACGTTCTTTGAAATACCAAGAGGGACCAGCCTCTCCTCTAGTTTCTTGTTTTGGCCAATGTTTCTTTTTAGTTTTTGAAGAAATAAGATCTATCCTATCAGCCATTGTGTCACTTTATTTCAATGATGTGTGCCTCCATAAATAAGATGAAATATTTTTAAATATATGCATGGTATCTAGTAAGTGATCAATCTTAAGACACTCCTAATATGTGACCTCATAAAAGATATATTTTTTTTTCATCCTAATGGGATATTTTGAACATAGGTGTCAAATAATTCTGGATCATCGAACATAGGCTCCCCATTTGAATCGAACATTTCTGCAAACTCCTTCTCCTTCTCTCTCTCATATGTTCTAAGCCATTCAGTTGGTGTTATTATTGCAAGCCTTTGGGTTCTCTATGGTTTACCATTGAAAGCAGTTTTCACTCTTCTGTAAGGGTATTCTTCTTGGAGGAATACCTTGGAGCATTTATACACGAGCTTTCGTAGGTGGTTTAACAACCTAGCCTTCGGAGAAGGTCCATAACATTTACATCCATGATACCCTTTTGTTACAAGACCTGAAAAATTATCATGAAGATATAAATAATTATAGAAAATTAAAGTAATATGAAAAACAATATTGTTACATATATAAACAAACAAATAAAAATGTAATTTACGAAGGAAAACTCCTAAGCCTGGATAATCATGTATGGTGTGAGCACATATGCCATACAACGTAAAACTCCTTTCTATTGCCATAGGTATTGATACATCATACACATGTTTCCCTTCCCATAATTCCTTAAATTCATCTATTAATGGTTGTAAGTAGACATCCATATTCTTCACTTGTATTCTACCAGGGACTATGAGAGCGAACATAAGATGTTCATTCTTCACTGAAAACCATGGGGGGTATTGTTATTGATCATTAGTATAGGCCAAATGGAATAGTTGGTGTTTTGGAGGGAATATGGGTTGACGTCATCCATGGCTATGTTGAGTCTACACTTCATACTTCATCCTTCAATTTTCAAGGCCATGTACCCTTTGTATGCTTCATGGCTATTGAATCTGTTGGGATTTACATAACTCCTTTCTCACTTTTGTGTGAGGCATGTCATCCCTGAAACATGGCTAATTCTTTGCAACGAATGAGTCTTTGATTCCATGGGATTATAGGCATATGCATAAATATCTTATGATGAGGACCATGTGATTTATCAGTTTTCTTTTAATTATGGTACCTCTCATGCCCACATTTCATACATATCTCTATCTACATATTCTCCTCTATATAGAATACAATCATTCAAACATGCATGATATGATATGTACTCAACACCTAACATTTTCAACAACTTCTTTGCCTCTTCGCAGATACCTGGCAAGAAATTATCACTCGGAAGAACCTTATCTTTGAATATCCTGCAGTTGGTGCGGAATATAATTGTACAATGTCAATATTTAACATTCGTAAAATCGACCTAGTTTAATGTCAATTGTGTGACAAGATTTCTCAAAATATAAGGGACTTTATCGATCATGAAAGTGAATTAGCTCAATATTGTCGAGAAACATGCATTCGACATGTGAAACTTCACTTTCAAGGATTACAACAACATCTTTGTCCCCAAATTAATATACTTTAACTTGCCGCCAGGTCCAAAGAGAGGGGTGGTGGAAGCCGATTTCGGGCTTTCGAATAAGGTATCAATGATATGAGCATCATCCGCTAGCTCATCATTCTAGAATGCATTTAAAAACATTGCCTCCATGGAAGTCATATCCCGTAAGTAATCATCCATACCAACTTATATTTGATTGCCTCCATTGCCAACTTGTGATGAAGAAATACTATTTTTTTAGTCATTCCTAATTGGTGAATCTGCACATAGTGGGAATTGAATAGTTGATTGATTCAACCATTCTTTATATGTTTCCTCTCTGATTCTTTCTCTTAATTCAACCTTCTCTTGAGTTGACATTATAGTGGGTTGAACCAAAAGATGTTAGGTAGGTCACTCATCATCACTAGAATCATAATTTCAAAAAATATTAAGTGTCAATAGTGCAATATAAATGATATTAGTAACCACGTAAATGTAATTTGTTTGTTGAAATTACATTACACCAAATAGTTATTACCATCATTTATCTAGGATTGCGGATGGAAGATGCCATGTTCCAATTGGTAGGGTGAAGATATTATCCATTTTCATCTACCAACTGCTTGTGATATGTTTTTTTTTTACTTTAACGGTTATGTTTTTTATTGAATGGCGGCAAAACAGCTACCGCGTGCTAGTTACATTGAAAAGGATCCTCAAAATTCTTGACCCTCAGAATTCTTGTTACCTGGTGAATCCATGGACCTGCTTTGTTTCTTTTAGGGAAAAAACGCCGAGTCTCTGCCTGAAAGTTCTGGACATCATTAAAGGAGCGATTTTCCACACAATCAATGGTTGTTACCTGTTGCCCCTGGGAGATTGCAAAAATTTGAGATGCTGACCTCTAACTCGGAACTGAGTTTCTTCAATCTGGCAAATGAAATGTCGATTTCCCTCTCTAATCATCAATCACATGTATTCCTCAGGACATTTTTGAAGAATTGTAATGCAAATTCCTTGGGCAAACAACTTGTTGTCTCTGACTATTTAATCCGATGCTTTATGAGTCTCGATGTTTAGATCAGCTTGCTCTAATACTTGAATCAAAATTCCCTTTGCAGAAGACCGGACGGTGGAGCCGATGGAGATGGAACAAACAGTCACAAGATCCTCTTTCTGGAGTTAATCTAAGTTCTGGAAAGGAATGCGTTGCTAACAGACTCAATAAGCTTGAGAGTTGACAGGCAGAGGAAGGATCCGAATTTTGCTGCCATTCTTGGCTTTCTTCCGACAAGTGGATGGGGAACCAGAAAAGGACTCTTTTAGTTCTTCCAGAAGCTCACCTGTACCGTGCATTCAACCAAACAGACACACAACGTCCAAGACAGAGCAGGATTCTGCTGGAAACAGAGCATAAGAGTCTGCTAGATACAGAGATTCCAAAGTAACAAACTTATCATGAATTCCTGCCCTTGGAGCTTGGTATAGTTGAAACCTGGAAGCTAGAACAGCAAAACCTGATGGGAATCCAAGCTTGTTGTCTCAGAAGCTGATCCCAAAAACCTCAAATATCAATTTCCTAGGAAAGCCTATTAAGGGATGAAACAGAGAGAATCAACCGAGATGACTGAAAGGGTTCTTTGGCTTTGGGCCCGAAACTGCTTGTGATATGTTACTCTTGATAAGAGCTTCCAATTCTTTTGAAATGGAGGAATATTTTCTGCATCTAAAGTTGATTCTCAATAAGGATCCTGCAAATTTGGATACATTTTTATTCAAATTGACATGGATTAAGAAAAAATAAATTCAATTAGATAATCAAAATATAAATAAAATCTGAACTTATTGGAGATGGAAAGGGAAACTCCACGAAGGACTTTGATCAGAAATATGGACCAAACTAGAATTTAAGGAATTTGTCATTTGATATTATTGATATTTTGTCCCTACATTTGAGAAAAATTGGAGATAAAATTTTGTGTGTATATCTAAAATTAATCTCAAGAACCATATAACCACAATCTGAATTTTAATATAGTTTTTAAACCATTTTTCAATATTAAGGTGGCTTTAAGTGGAAAATGTATACTATGAACTACTATAAGTTATGTGGTTGTGTCCTAAGTGATAATTTGAGATTAATATGTGATATTAAGTGAAAATATAATTTCAGATAGATTTTAAACCCTATTGGTGCGTTTATCAGAAACAATCGCATCAATGTGTTTAAATCATAACAACACCAAGGTGTTCAAATAATAAATGCATCTTTTTCAACATTTTCAAAAATATAAAATATGTTATCATATCGGCGCTCTTGTACCAAATGCCCCAATGCATTAAAATAAAAAATAGCACTAGTATGCACCTATTTTCGGAATTTAGAGAATAAATGTGAACTTAAGCATATCGGTGCTCTTATAACAATTATAACATCAATGCATTTAAATAAAAAACCCACAGTTGCGTTAAAAAAATTAATCACACTATTTCTGAAAAAAAAAACAAAAACAAAAACAAAACAAAACAAAACAAAACAAAAATAAAACAAAACAAAACAAAACAAAAAAAACAAAAAAACAAAAAACAAAAAACAAAAACAAAACAAAACAAAACAAAAAAAATGTATCATGACGATGCGTTAAAAAAAATTTGGCGCCATAACAATGTCAATGTGCTTTTCTTATAAATGCACCAGTGAACTTTACGATCGAATGCACTGAAGTTCAGATAAAGTGAAAAAAATAAATAAATAAATAAACTTAAACTGTTTTAAATTCAAAAATGAGCAGCAATTGATTTTTCGAAATATAAATTCATAAAGTCTTTTAAATAGTAAAAAGTTATTCACTATTTCATTATTTTTGCCATAAATTTGAGTGATTTTAAAGAGCAACTAATGAGGAGCATTGTGTAGAAGCAAAATACTTTGAAGCAATAGAACTATTCAGAAGATCATAAGTTGAAAGGTGTGGTGATTCACTCAAAACCGTGCATAGTAAAAAAAATTAAATTAAATTGTCTATTTTACTAATAAAAATGTTTACAATTTTTGTTAGGGTCTAATTAAAAGCGAGATCATTTGCAAGAGACATACTGGGAGCATTGTGGAGCAACAAAATTTTTTGGAACCATAGAAAGATCAGAATTTGAAAGGTATGGTGATTCACTCAAAACTCCAAATAGCAAGAATTTTAAATTTTGTTGTTAAATTATTTTACAATTTCTATTAGATTTATTCACAATTCATATAAATAAATTAAAAAAAAAGAACCATGTATAATAAAAACATTAATATTGATTTTACTCTAGTACATTTTTTTATGATCTCCGCTCTTATTTAAATTTAATTAAAATTCTAAAAAAAACAATACTTACCGTAAACCCTTGCTTCTTCTTGCTTATGTGACTACAAAATTTCACCTTATGGTTTAACACCCTCTACCACTTCACAATTGAGGTTTTTCATTTTAGGCATTTTATATTTAATGGGTTTGTGTACTTACTATGTACAAGGTGTTTGATATGTAAAGTAGGGGGATCACTTATTGAATTAGATCCAAACCCTATAAGACCTGTCGCTTTTTTAAATGGATATATGTTTCCTAGTGTATTAATGTAATAGAATGTACCGGTGCACCTTGTGTAATATGATGCACTAGTATAGGTGGCAAGTTTGCTTTTCTTTGAACTGGGAGAGGAGATAGCGGAGAATGGCGAGGGTTTGCGCGAGGAAATCTGTGGCCGAGCTCAACGAGAGTGCAGGCATGCTCCAAACGGGAAGCCGGGGACTAAGCAAACGCAGTCATGGACAGGGGGAAATCCTCAAGTTTTATGCATGTCAGTTTCCAGACCAGCATTTCTTAAACGCAGATCATGACATGCAGGGTTTCAGGCGAGCGTTTTCGAGGACTGATTGGGCCCTTTTCCCTTTGATCCGAGACTTGATGCATAGACCCAGTTTAAGTTTCACCCTTTCAGACTTTCGTTTGCCGGATCGACCCCTATACTGGTCGGATCTGGGGACCCTTATTGGAAGGGATCGGGATACTGAAATAACAGTTAATACAAATGAACAGGACTGGCATACCACAGTGATCGTTGCCGCTGGCCCGCAGATGGATCTCCGGTTCCTAAACAGCGCCATCAACCTGACGGTGTTTCAGAAGGGGCTGCAGGATAGGTTTGGGATACGAGCAGTACTAAAGTGGGGATCAGGGAACATTCCCACGGATCCCTTTTCAAGAACAAAGGATCTGCGTAAGGCAAGTGAGATCCAAAGCTACACTCAGGAAACAAATTTTTTCAGCAGATCGGATAAGGTTTTGGAAGGCTCAGATCTGACAAGAATAGAGCCATCCCAGACTGACAGACCCGGTGGGCAAATCTTTGTAAAGACGCCAAAAGGGAACACAATAGTGATCTGGTCTTTTGACAGTGACAGGGTTTCAGACTTGCAGAACAAAATTGTCGAACAGTCTGGCTACCCGGCTGAGGAACAACACCTTTTATATGAGGGCAGATCGTTGCAGGAATGCAGAACCATGCAAGAATACAACATCAAGGCAGGCTCTACAATCATTCTCAATATGAGGTTACGAGGGGGAGCTGAAAGCGCTGGAACTAGCTCGCAAAGAAGAGGGTCTTTTAAGGAAGCAGTGAAGGGTAAGGGGAAAGATTCTACAGCTGTCACTGAACCCCCAGGGCAGTATATTGTAGATCAAATGCCGGAGAGCCCCTCTATCTCCATCGATATACCAGAGGTAAATATCATATTCTCAGATTTACAAAAAAATGCAGTTATTTGTAGATTCAATGGTTTCTGGCCTAGAACTGATGCATTGTACCAATGGATCCACACGGTTTGGACAAAAAATTGCCAAATCTACCTATACCCTAAGGGTTTCTTCATAGTATGTTTTCACACAGAAGAAGAAAAGGAAACAGTTCTCAATCAAGGGCCATGGTTCTGGGGCAGTGCTGGACTTTTTATTACTCCATGGTTTCCTGAGTTTGATGCCAACACCATGGTGGTATCAAGGATGCCAGTATGGGTTAGGTTGCATAACCTTCCTTTACATTTCTGGCACTCAAAGGCTTTAACAGCTATTGGAAATACCCTGGGGAGAATGCTAAAGATAGACGGAGAGAGACATATAAAAGGAATTTTTACCTTTGCCAGAATATGTGTCGAGGTAGATCTCAGCCGAGGACTACCTGAAAGCATAATTCTGAACTTCAATAATACACAGTGGAAACAACCTTTGGACTATGAGAATACAGCTTTCAGATGCCGGGGATGTCAACAAACAGGTCATTTGTACAATGCATGTCCAAGCCACAACAAGAGCAAGCCACAACAAAGGAAGCCGAAAGGATGGCAGAACATAGATGCTGCTTTAAAGAAGGGAGATACAGCAAAGAAGGAAGAGCAAAATACAGCAAAGGATAAAGATCAGGAAAATAAGGAAAAAGAGATTAATGAAGAAAAGGAAGAAGATCTCCAGCTGGAAATAAGTGGTAATAAACGAAGTCACAGTCCTGAAGGATCAGATTCAGATAAGGAACAACAAATGAACACAGTGGAAAACCAGCTCGCCATTATTGCCTCCACGCACAACACTGATGGTTGGCGAAAAGTGGAGAAAAAGAAGGGCAGGAAGACTTAGGTCAGCTGGTTTTTGTGGACTGCTCTTCGGATAACTGGAGAGCCTCTTTCTTTTTTATGCTTGTAGGCAGGTTTGTATCCTGCGGGCTGTATGATCCATTTTTCATACAGTCAAATTGAATGCTTAACGCATATACTTGTAACTTTTTATTTTTATTAATAAAAAGTTCGATTTTTTTCTTTGGAAAAAAAAATATAATGCACTAGTATATTATATCATTGTTAGTTTTGTCTAGTTTGTTTATCGTTGATCCCTGTGTAATATAACACATTGGCGTGCATCTGCCAAATAGCACTGTTATAATTTAAAATTATTTAAAAAATTAATTTTCACTGATGGTGTCGAACAATTAAAGGTGTGGTTTGTTTTTTTTTAACGAAGCCTGTTTCGTAGTGCACCCTATGTAATCTAATGAACTAGTGTTGGTGGTGATTATATCATACTAATCCTATCAACACTATCTATTTATACAAAACAAAATTTATTTATCGGTGCGCTAGTGTAATATAACACATCGGCTTGCCTCTACCAAATAACACCATTAGGTGACTTGTATTTAACTTTTTATGTGTTAGTTTTTACAGTGATGGCCATCTCTGTTATTGTCACAAATCGCACCTTCATTATTTAAATTTATTTTAAAAAAATAATTTTCATTGTCGATGTTGAACAATTAAACGCACCGGGGCATTTGGTTCAAATAACCACACTGGTTACCAGAGCTCTTTTTGGCTAAAAATTATTTGATTTGTGTATAACATATATTTAATGACTTCTATATTGAATGGTACAGGTTGTATATTGATAAAAAATGTATGATAAGGTGTCAAGTAAAAAAAATATTGATCGACACAATTATAACACATTGAAAAAAGTAGAGAAGGCAAGTTCTTTGTAAAGTATTTACAAAATTAAGGTTTGAACTATATGTAAGTTTAACTAATATTTTCTGGTTATCTTATGTCATATAGAACCACAAAATGAAGAAGGTCGATAAGATGATTTCTAATCTAAGTGCAAAAGAGTGTAAAAGTTTGATAGAAAAAATGCAAAAGGATGAATCAAGTGAATGAGAAAATACTATTCAATATGAGTTTTTTTGTGAATTTTCATTAATAATATACTTAAGAGCATTAGGTAACATGTTTCAAACAATCTATTAACTCATATATGTTTAATGTTCTACAAGGAGAAACAACAAAGGAAATGACCACTATCATTCTAAGAAAAGAAAAATTATAGAACATGTAAATGACAATGAATTAGTCGTTAGCTCATCTAGAGTGGTGTTGGAGGTTAATGAAAGGGGAAATTGTTTTACAAAACTATGAGTGATCTAATGGAATGAACGTATATACTTACTTTCCATTTACAATAAATAAATCAATCCAATGATTCCAAGAAATAAATTATATCTGAGCTACAGGAAGCATTTCCAGAGCAATGGTCAATGGGACATGTCAAACTTGCAATAGAAAAACATACAACAACAAAAAGAATCATTCAAAAGGTAATATTCATAATTAAAATTATTTTATACAATTATATGTATATATTACTACAAACAATTCATTTATTAATATAAATTTTATTATATTTAGTTTTCATATATCAACATAAAAATAGTTTATTACTTTCTTCGGGAAGATTATGAAAATCTCAAATGATCAACAAGCTGAGATGTGAAACATGCCAGTAAGAATGTCCAAAAACGTGTACAAGGACATGGTCAAAGAAATGGGCATAATTGCATCATAGAAGGAGATAAATTAAAAACAACCTGCTTCAAATGTATGTAATCGTGATTGAATTTGTACATATAATAAAACAATTAAGCATTAAATATTAAGTTTCAAAGTATTTTCTTGTAGAAATGAAAATAAAATGGAACTCATTTAGCACATTAAATAGGATGACAATGAAGAAAAGTGTTGATGTCAATCTTTGTGAGTAATTGTTAATATTTCCTTATAACAACTCAAGGTTGATTTTTGTATATTTCAAGTTGTTCTTACAACAACCATCCTTGAATGTCTTCAAATAGCTACTAACATAAAAAGAAGAGCCATTAGAAAAATTGATTGACATTGGGTTAAACAAGGGTTGTGAGTGTATGTTGGCATATCAAAAAATAATTGTGGAATTTGTAAGTATCTATGTTGTTTTACTTCTCTGAGTTTATAATTAATAGAACAAAAACATCATTTATATTAAATCTATGGTTTATAATGGGGCTTAAAACATGTAGGAAACAAAGTATGGAATTACGCCAGGAGAAGACTTGTTGCAACAAGGGATGACACTTGGTTTTGAAACCATGTGCACATTTTATGAGTCACTTCTTTCGATGGTACAATGCTATTCGATTTACATTGATGTATATTATTTATTTCAGTTTTCATTATTCTCACCAATGTAGATACACTCATTACACTTTATTATATGTTTGTATATGGAACAAGATCAAGAAGTCGAAAACAATTGATGAAATCAACAAAAAAAAAACATCCAAATAACCCAAGTCATGGAAGTAGTTGGAGCACTGATAGTATTTCTAGCAAAGAGTGGTGATTTATTTGGATATCAATGCAACCTGTTGTATTTTTTGAAATAATTATTTGTGAAAATCAAACATTTTGTTTAATGTAATGGACATAGTGTCCCAATTGAAAGATAAGGGTTTACCAATAGCAATCCCATTTTGTATGACAAAGAGCCTCTTACTGATATATAATAAAATACATTTTAATTTATTTGTATCGTGTTATCAAATGTCATGTGAAATGTTACACCATTGATTAAATATTATAATGAAGAGATGTGAAATTTGATAATATAACAAATTAATCCAAACATCATATACAAATGCACTAATCAAATTTTAGTTTATATGAATACTGTAATAAGATATATATGTATATTTTTTTATGAATAACCGATTTAAAAACTTGTAATAATTGCATTGTCATAGGTCGATGTTTCCAAAAAATAGAATCCCATACAAGAAGTTGGTGCATCCATAACATAAAAATGCACTGGTGTGTTATGTTCTATAAAAGGACCGTGATGGCATCTTTTTTGCATGACCAGTGATTTTTCAGAAAATGACAACACCAGGGCATTTAGTTATTCAAGAACCGATGTTATTTGCAATTAAATTCCCAATGCATTGTAATTCTTAACGCACCAATGCTTTCATATAACTAATGCCCTGTTCCTATAAAATATTTTTTCCAAACCCAGTGCATTAATTATTAAAATTAACAACATTGTTCATTTTATATCCCTAATGCACTGGTGCGTTTATACAAATAACAGGCATTAATGTTGTGACTTTAAACAAAAGCACAAGGACTATAATTATTTTTTGTGTGCCCTGGTGTCATCCCTTAAAATAATGCCTTGGGGTTTTTTAATATAAAATCATTGGGGTAGTATACATTTAAGGCACTGATGTTATATGCATTCATTGTCTCACTACTTTTAGTTATGTATATTTCCTCGTGTGTTTATAGATGTAGCGCACTAGTGCTACTTTTCCATAAAGCGCACCGCAAAAAAACATCTGTTAAAACCTTCGTTTACCTAGATTTTTTTAGTTGTGATGAAGTTGCATTATAACCTCTGCTAAAACATCCACTATCATAAACGGACATTTTTTTGAGAAATTTTTCCAATTTTATAACACTAAAAACATCCATTATAACCTCCCCTCGAAAGTATTTTCTTTGTAGTGATCTCAATGAGCCTCAGTATTGCAACAAGAATGCTGCAACTCCCAAGGCTACCAACTTTAATTATCAACTTAGGGTTCTTTTGAGGCCTCAAAAATCATTGCATCAACACGAGGGAAAACCACTCGATCCAGACCTTAAGAAAGCTCCTTTTCCTTTTAGGTAATGGCTTCTACTGGGATAATGGGACTAGTTTCCCAATGAAAGGTGATTGAATGAATGTGTAATGCTTGTAGCAGAGTGAAGTAGATGGATTTTCAATAATGAATAAAATGGAAAACATATGTATTAATCTAATCTATAATCCAAGATTGTTTAACATTTATCTAGATGCGATCTATAATGAATTTCCTTAGTAAATGACAATATAGATTGCTCAAACACTAATGGAAATGAAAATATTTCAAGATGATTATTATAATTAAATAGTTAATCAAAATAATGTGTATAACTCATATCACATTCAGAATGTCAAAGCAAATTGCTTAACATGTCTTTAAAAATATCAATGGCAACATGATCGTAAATGAATACATGTAACACTATTCTTTAAATACCATGTAACAAGCAATCTGAAAAGATAAATTTATTATTATTTATGAATAAAATAGAGGTACAAAGATAGAAATACCAGATGCACATTGCTCAGCCCATAACAGAAATAGCACCAGTTTATTCCTTCTCACAAAGATGATTTCAAGAGTACGGAAATGCAAATTCTCAAAATTCTTTATGAAAATTCCTAAACAATGTTCCAGTCGTTCTATTAAGAAAAGTATGAAAGTACAATAGTGAGAGATTTCGTAAGTGTTTCTTCATAAAATTCGGGACCTTAATTTCATACAACAAGTAAGCTTAAATAGAAAAAAAACAAATGAATATATTATGCAGAGCGTTGAGGGCATTTAAACAAATCCCTTTAATAACGCTCAAAGAAAAACAATTTTTTGGTAGAAATTTATAAATGTGATTTGTTGTCTTCATAGGCTTTGTTTGTTCCATCAGATTATCTCAATGTCTGTTTGTCTGTTTCAAGTAAAAAATCATAGTTGTCCTCTTCTGTTATGAACCTGAACACAGAAAATGGGAATTAATTAGTAAAAATTAAATGACACTAATAAGCGAGTTTCATTTGAGACAAATCATGTTTTGCAGGAAATCAGGAAAAATTTATAGCATAATAAATCTCAAACACAACCATCATGGAGAGGAATGCAGAGTGAGGTTTGTGATAAGAGAGGTGGACTTTACAGTCTTATGACTTTATGGTCTTATCACAAATCAAAAAACACAGAGATATCGCAATCACAGTTATGGAGTGGCAAACTATAAGAAGTGGCCGAAAGACTTGTGATTTGCGATATACGGGATGATGTAAAGGATGACGTGATGGTGACGTCACTATGACGTGGCAGATCCATATGGAAAGATGACATGGTTGATGACGTGGAATATGATATGGCAATGGAAAGGGTCTTATCACAGATCGCAAAACAGACGTTGATGAAAATGGGAGGCTTAGCGGTTTTTTCGGAGGGGTTCAAAGTGGTAAGTAGTTTGTGAAGAGGGGAGTCTGAAAGAACAAATGAGTGACACATAGATATAGGGCTGGACAGAAAACCACTTTTCGGACCCCCCTAGAGAAACTTAAAATTGAGCGCAGGGGGTCTGAAATCTTCTCTGTTGTTGATCTGGGCAGATTAGATCTGAGTTGTTTTGATTAAATCACAAGAAAGACCAAATCACAATCACTTTTGGAACCACCAAAATTTAGGGGATCTCCCCGATATGAATTCCCTACTATCCCTCACACCATTTGGTGTAGGAGTCCCATTCGGTATGATGGCCCAGTTTCCATTCTCTTAGAGATTTTCCTTAGCTATTGTTGTTCAGCACATGAGAGCGTTATGCTTGTAACTTCAAGAAAGTGAAGTGAGTGTGCCTAGTGAATGTGTAATGTAACTCTGTATCCAGTTTCTCTTACTGTCAAAAAGAGGGAGGTGAAGTGAGCCTCTTTATGAGAGGAAATAGTCCCAACCCAGGAAGAAACACACGTGAACAACAACAAGGGTTTGTCTATCATCTAGTAGAATAGTCCATAGCAGATGTGGAAGTCGTGAAAACCAAATTTCAAGGGAAAACACATACACCATTGTTGACAGTGCTGGACCCTCCAACATGTTAGTGAATATCCTCGATAAGAATTCCCAATTAGACCTCAAATAGTTTGGTGTAGGAGTCCCAGCAGTGGGTCATACGCTAATTCCTTGACCATGATTTTGCAAAGAGGCAAGTAAAATAACGTTGTTGGTAGCAAGGGTGTGACAACTGCAGTAAGACAAGGAAGCTGCATGAATAGTTCTAACACGCGGAGAGTTGGGTGAGTGTGCCCCTTGGAAACCTGTGGTAGCATGCAACTTGGAAGGGAACACATGAGCGAAGATGCATCACAAACTAGAAAGAAAGTTAGCTAACAATCCAAAGTGATGGTTAAACCAATCAACACATTTCAGTAAGATTCATACATACTTATACAAAATAGTCCATACATGCATGCATAAGCAAACAGATACATATACCATTTAGAGTAAACAAGATAGATGGAATACAATATGACATATGCATGAAACGTGTTGCCTCTATTATATTAAGAAGCGTAAGTTCTAGTCATACAATACATCCATGTCCAACCACTAGTTCCAACAGTGGAACATTATAGCCACAACTGCCTGCTCCTCTAAAGAGATGTACTATCTCCACGCAGTGGAGAAGCCAAGGCTCGTTACAATACTATCCAAGCTCTCTCTAAGATATTCTTATCGGAAGTTTGGCTGACCAAAATCCTATACAATGAGTTATGAGGTTCTATTTATAACAAAGGGTGGGGTGACCCTTGACATTCCCCTTTGAGACCTTTCATTTACACTCATGACTCTTCAACTACTCTATGACTGTTACATTCAATTATCAACACTTGAACTTCCACTTGACAACACGTTACATTACAATGCACATTTGCCCACGTGAGACAAAATGGCTTGAACAAGCCATGCAAGACATCACTAACACTCAGACCGTTGTGGTGAGACCAACTCTTTGACATGCTTGTGATGGTCGAAGGTGATGAGCTGATGCCAAGATTGGTTGTCCATGATGGTGTCCATGCGCTCAATGGTGGCATCTTGCTAAAGCAAACTCTTGCCTTTGTTGCATCCAGGTGCACTGATATGGGTCCTCTATCCAACTAATCTGACAACATGCAAATGGTCGTCCTGGTGCAACTCGACCGGAAACATGTTGATGCATAGTGTCTACACTGCTCTTGAAGCATGTGCTGGTGGTCTTGCACATCAACTTGTCGAGGTACATGTTTAGCTCCAGTTGGACTTTCTTCTTGTCTTCGCCTCGATGAGTGTGTTGAATGGGTGGGATCGCATGCATGCACATAATGACATGCATGTTTCTACATTCCCTTGCATGTGATGAACAACATTGCTCACCTTTTCTACTCTGTGCCAGCTGCTGAGATGGATCTATAACTTGTACGGGCATAGTTTCATCTATGGGTGCATGTTACACCCGTTATTGTACCAGTTCCTGTTGCAACTCATTCCCTCATCTATGTAGCTCATGTTCTTCCTTGAGTTGTTGCTTCAGCACATGCAACTACTTATTTGTTATGTTCTCTTCCTTTGCAAGATCGTCATGTCGTGTTGTCACCTCATAGCCTGAGCCTCCAAAGTTGCTTTCATCACAAGTGGATCTGCTTGAGCTTGCAACATTTTTCTACCTCTATGTTGTCAACAACCTTCCTCTTGTGTTCGTTTCATCTAGTATGTTTCCTTCAGCTTCTGTTGATGGTGTTGCTTGCTGTGATGTTATTACCATCATATCTTGATATCCTTTTCTGCAAACAACTTGATGTCTTTATGGCTAGGCAAGTTCATAGACACTTGATCGACTGCATCCCCAAGTGTGCTCTAAATGGTTTCTTCTACTCTACTCTCTTGGAAGCCATTGTGCATTTGCTGTTGTGAGACAGATGAACACCTACGATACCTGGAGACATGGCAACACTCATGGCAAGCAATCTATCATTTGAAAACCAAAATGAACTTGAGAACTAACTTGCAACATAGTTGTGTGACTGATCATGAAGGTTGACAATTTCTGTCGGGAGGTCGGGAGACTCACTGCCAAAATTGTTCAAGGCATAGTCCGATCTATCAATAGGTTGACTAACTGCTGGATTTGTGTAATGCACAGTCCAGCCTCACCTACTTAGGAGTGAAACTGTGCAATGTTCAATTTCAGTCAGTAGTGACATGCAACCAGCGAACTGCATTACGCAGTTTCTGGGGCCAACAGGACACTTCCCCCAAGAATTGCACGATGCAAGCCTGGAGGTTAGTTCCTAGCTAGATTTGCACAATTTCTAGAGGGGAGGTGAAGCCTTCGTTTCCGGAAATGTGCAATGTTAGCTGGGCAAGGCATGGTCTAGGCCAAGGCAGCCTAGTTCGGCTGACGGGTGACTGAAAACATGAGAAGTCTGAATGCATGGTGAGATGAGTGAAAATGAGATCGAATGATCATTCATGCCAACAACAAGTGTAGGATTCAAAAAACGGGAAAGCATGCATGTGTATGAAGCGAGTCGCCGCAATAACGACCGTTAGTGCAAAACAATTTTATGCATACGATAGCAATGAGATGCAAATGAAAACTGAAACGGTGCTAGCACAAGCTACTATGTATCAAAACGACAACAAGTGCTCACTGAAATCAAGCAGACAGCATTCATATGAAGCAAAACACAAAAAGCGCTAGAAATGCAGCACGAGACATGAAAACCGGGCTTACCCCAAAACAGTTGAGCCGAATGTGTTGACGACTCCAAGATGCAATGTGGGATGTCAGAGCTACAAGATTAATGTGAGGAATGAGCTCCTCAGTGTCCAGTTGATGAGTTTTGATAAGATCAAGGTTGTGACGCGCATGCCACGAATCTAAGAAAGGCGACACTTGGTGGGAGGTTTCTGAGATGATACTTGAATGTAACCTCTAGCTACTAAAAATAGATCCCTTAATCAAGGGATGCCTTTTCATGTTTCCTTGGGAGGAGCAGCCCATTCATACAAATCATTTTTTCTCAGTCCTGGAGGGAACCAATCAACTCAACTGCACATGCAAGAGCCTGCACAACTATTGGGAGAAAATGTGCATTTCTGGGAGGGAGTTGGGCTAGCTTCCTAGGAGATTTGTGCAATTTCTAGGAAAAGTAGATGACTGCTACCCAGGATTACGCAATTCTTGGGCTAATCAGCCTTGCCGAGAAGAATTGTGCAATTTTCTTAGTGAAGCTTGACTAGCAAATTTGCGCAATTCTAGAGCTCGCCAGGCTACCAGATAGAATTGTGCAATTTCTTAAGGGAGTTTCTCAGCCTACAACTAGACTAAGTCTAGAAGAACAACCTATGAGGGGAATGCAACAAGCTCTGACAGACACGCTATCATTTTGAAATAAAATCACTGAAGCTTGTGTACTTGATGAAGCAAGACATGCTGTTGTGAAAGGTTGGTAGGGAGGCTCTAAAACGAAGCTAAGGAAAAATTTTGGAGGGTGATTGTAGCTGCTAAAACACATGGAGACACACTATTAGAAATCTAGTTCTCTAAGTGGACCTTTTTCATGAAAAACAAGTCTAACACCTCTAGAAGTATTGTTCAATTCTTAGTTCATCTTGGTTTCAAACTAGCCTAATTGTAAGATGTAGCATCTGCCAAGCTCTTGGCCGATTGACACGCATTCCAAGCCAAGGAAACATAGTTGTTTCGATTGGGGTTGAGGGGAATATTGGTGCACAAGCAGTATAGTCATCAAAGTCTTAATTTCATCTCTGGTGTTGCTCCACTGCCAGCAGGCCTGGACAGTACCTCGACGGAGTCACATACTAACACAAGCATGGCTCCACTGCTAGAGAGCTTGGTCAGTACCTCGACAGACTTACTTGCATCACCTCTCTATGCAGGAATCCTTTTTCTTCTTTCGCCTTATTCATTTTTCATTTTTTGAGATTTTCACTTTATTTTTTTTTTCATTTTTTCATTTTCACAACTGTGCATAGCACTTATTCATTTGAGAGGCGGAAGAGGCATCTAGACTTATTGAGAGAAAAAGAGGTTGTTCCTGCAAAGAAGTAGTTTATTGTACCTCTGACGTGCTTGTTAAGGTTTTCCCCCTCACCTTACTCTACTTGACTGAGCTAAAAAGGGTTAACCCAAAAACAACCAACTAGAGTAGGTGACATAGTTAGCGCGCAAGTGTTATGTTTTCACCAAGGTTCACTTCGAATAGTACATTGTTTCCATCAATGTATCATGGACTAAAAGTAACAAGTTCTTCATACAGAACCAGGATGACATATAACCAAGTAGTGATAGTTGTTCAAGGCCTCTTGTACTTTACCCAGCTTGTTTCAAGAGTAAAATATGAACAAAAAAAGAAAACAAACAAAAATGCAAAGCAGAAGCAAAAGAAAAAAGTGAAAGAAAAGTGAGTATGAAAACAAGTAAGCAGACAAACAAACAAACAAAACAAGTAAGCAAACAAGCATGCAAGAAAACCAACCGAAAGCAAACACTACTCCTACTCCTAAGCTAATGGTGCATGGGCCTGATCATGTGAAGTTATATTTCCAATGCAGCCACCGGCCCATTGGTTGACCCATGTTGGTGAAGGCTTGGTCCCTAGTTGTGCATACCAACAAGCAAGAAAGATATAACAATGAAGACAAACACACTTCATGTTTAAAAGTGCCCACAAGACATAAGTGAGCGAAAGTACATGACAAGCAGTCCATGGACTTATCATGGTGTTGTGTGACATTGCGTGCAGTTCTGAAGCATATGCACATTCTTGACAGTGAAATGCAAGAAAACGAAAGAAACAAAGACAACTTGTGTCGTGCACGCATGCTTGCAATGTAAGATTCCTTCAATGCATGAGCGATGGGATCATGCAATTTGAGTGGAGGAAGCATGATCTGTGTGTGAGATTGATTTTTAATGGATACAGATGAGTGATGAGGAGCCTTAGGTGATTGAACAATTTCCTTATCAGAAGTGAAACTAACCCCAAGAGAGCGAGGACATGACATAAACATCAGCTTGGGCTAAAGTGCCTCGATGGTCTTGGGTGTTTCAACTTCATCGTCAAATAGATAGTCATAAATGGTGGCTTCAAAAAATTGATTTTGATAGAATCATGATTGTGATCGAATATGGAAGTAAATGGATCACGACATCCATGATCATAAAAATCAGTGTTTTCATTGGCATCCTCATGATCTAATGAATCAAATAGAGGGGTAGATGAGAAGTGAACAAATTCATCCTCTGTATTTCCGAAAAAGGCAGATGAAAAATCAAGTGGATTTTCAATGAATAACTTATCCTCTCCATTGTCAGATGATGGAATGACATCTGGTGTGTCCTGCGAGTGATCAACAATGGGTGCATCCATAGATGAAGATACACATGTGAAATCATGGATGGTAGGTTCACCAAAGATGTCAGGGAAGAACAGAGGAGGCTCAGATGGAAGGGAGTCATCCTTCACTGAGTGTTGATGCTCAAGCTCCCAGTCATACTCTTCATGAATGACAATGCATGTTGGTTGTGCAACACCAACCCTGTCGATGGCTTGATCCTCATTCACAACAAGTGTAGAGTCCAGAATGGAAGAACACAAGGAAGTATCATCCGAATGATTAGATGAGTACGAAGATGGAGGTTGTGGAACAAAATGCATGTGACAACTCAATGGACTCACAACCAAATCTATGTGAAAATTAAGCAAAGTGATGTTGGGAAGATGTGACAGCTGAACTAATGTGTGAGCATGATCTCCTGCATCACTCTGCATTGATGAAATTGTCTGATTATGGGACAACAAATAGTCACTTGTGACAGTGACTGTATCTGTCTGTGATTGCGCAGCTCCATCACTGAAGAATACTGAGTGAGGCTTGATTTCAAACTTCTTCTTGGGATGAGTAGATTTCTTAAAGCAATACTCGAGTCAGTCCCAAACATAGAAAAACTTCATCTGGCTCTTCGTATCTTGAAACTGCAAATCACAGAAGCACTGCCAAAAATCCATAGGTGATTCATGCGGAGCCTTCCGTTGTTGTAGCAAATTTTGGTCTAGATGGTTTGGATCAAAATGATAGAAATTCTCTTCAATGAGATCATAGAAGTGCTCAAGCGAGTGCACATTGTCAGTCGGCAGGCTGCACAAGCATCGATCTAGAGATTTGTGAAGTGTGTATGCAAGAAAAAAACTGGCTTGTGTTGGAAATAATACTGAGAGGGGGGGTGAATCAGTATTATCAAATTCTTTTCAATGTGTCTTCCTTATTTATACTTTGAATAATTCTTCAAATATTGATCATTACTTTGTATGTCAGAATCATAAAATAATGAGCAGGAACAAGAAAAGCAAATAGTCACACAAAAGAACACCAGATATAAGGTGGAAACCCAATGTGGGTGAAAACCACCTACTACAATATGTCTCTATCTTCTTTTAATAAGAAACTCCTTTTACAATGATTTTGTACTGGTGCAGTACTTTACCAGTACGCAGGCTACAACCTGTAGAGAGCTACAACTCTCTCTTTCGTTTTCCAGTCTCTCCTGGAAGGGAGCTACAACCCCCTACTTCTTTTCTTTCAAGGACCACTTTTCATTAATTTTCAGACTGGATCCAAAAAACCCATCAACTACACTTGCATCATCAATCTCTGATTTCACCAAAGCCAACCCGCATACAGATCTGCAAATATTTCCTTATAACTTTGTAGTTGTTACATCAGACATACCCAGATCATAACATGTGTAAAATAAAACATGCATCAATAATTCAGACCCAGATTATTAGATTTATAGATCAAGCGTATGCCACATATCACAGATCAAAATCATATAGAGATACCACTATTCCAGCCTTAAGATTTTGACCCATCAATAGAACTTATCCTTCTCCTTACGCTCAGGTTCCTTCTTGATTCAGATCCAGATCTGCACCAAAACCCAATCACAATATTCCAGATCTAGCACTTTATCAGATATTCGATAATTCAGAAGATGCTTTGCCAAATGATCTCCTTCCTCTTTTATAGTCTTAGGCCTTTCACAATACCACGGCGAAAACCATAGGATCAAAAAAAACTGTTGGACTAATACCATGAACCAACCATGAAAGTGCGTGAGATCAACACTTTTGGATGCAATACCACGGGCCAAAACCATAGGATCAAAAACTATCGGACTAATACCATGAACCAACCATGAAAGTGCGTGAGGTCAACACTTTTGACGAGGTACCATGGTCCAAAACCATAGGTTCAAATACCAAGGACTAACTACCATGGACCAAAGGTAAGTTCTCCAACATATACGCACTTTTCCTTGCATGAAAGTGCGTACCATGGTCCAAAACCATAGGTTCAAATACCAAGGACTAACTACCATGGACCAAAGGTAAGTTCTCCAACATATACGCGCTTTTCCTTATAGGTTCAAATACCAAGGACTAACTACCATGGACCAAAGGTAAGTTCTCCAACATATACGCGCTTTTCCTCATAGGTTCAAATACCAAGGACTAACTACCATGGACCAAAGGTAAGTTCTCCACCATATACGCGCTTTTCCTTGCATGAAAGTGCGTGAACTTTTTCTCTACATGAAATAAACTTTTCTCTGCATAAAAGTGCGTGAACTTTTCTCTACATGAAATAAACTTTTCTCTGCATAAAAGTGTGTGAACTTTTCTCTACATGAAATAAAATTTTCTCTGCATATAAGTGCGTGAACTTTTCTCTACACTATAATTTATTATCTGAGATGAGTGGGTTGCCATCAAGTACAACATATGTATCATAATGCCAACAATCTCCCCCTTTGGACTTGATGGCAACAACAACCAATCACTCTCCCCCTTTGACATCAAGGGCAAAGGGTTATGCTCCCCCTAAGAACATGCTCCCCCTGACTATAAACCAGATCTGCAAAGAAGAACCATAATCCATGACCATGAAAGAGATAGAGACGTATTGCAGCAATATTTAGACCAGCATCAATGATCTCTTTCTGTACTTCCTCCATAATGCCAACAATGCATGATATGCTCCCCCTGAACCTATGCCATTCGATCTTTGACCAATCCGCAACCCAGCACATGTACGCATATACTTCAGATGAACCTTGCGTACAACCAACAATCAGAAGAGATTCAACAACAAGATGATGCATCAACAACCCCCAGCTTTTGCCTGAGGTATTCAAAGGTCTCCCTAGGCAATGGTTTGGTGAGTATATCAGCAACCTGTTCCTTAGAAGGAACATACTCCAACTTGACCTTTTGTTCAAGCACTTGTTCCCGGAGAAAGTGATACTTGATTGGTATGTGCTTGGTTTTTGAATGCATGACTGGGTTCTTTGAAATGCTGATTGCACTTGTATTATCACATAAAATGGAGATGGGTGGTGTACAAGTGATTTGAAAATCCTGCAAGGTCTGCATCATCCAAAGGAGTTGAGTGCAGCAAGATGCAGCAGCAACATATTCTGCTTCAGCTGTAGACAAGGCAATCGAACTTTGTTTCTTGCTGAACCAAGATACTAATCTGGAACCCATAAAGAATGCACCACCACTTGTGCTTTTCCTGTCATCCACGCTTCCGGCCCAATCTGCATCTGTATAAGCATGAAGTGTGAGATCTATATCTCTAGGATACCATAAGCCATAGTTTTGAGTCCCTTGAAGATATTTGAAGATTCTCTTTACTGCCTGAAGATGAGTTTCCTTTGGATTTGCCTGAAGTCTTCCAACTATTCCCACTGCATGCATGATGTCTGGTCAGGTACCTGTCAAATAAAGTAGACTTCCAATCATAGATCTGTAAGTTGGTTGATGCACTGCTGCTGATTCATCATTTGCACTGAGGTTACATGCTGTGACCATGGGTGTACATACTGGTTTTGCTTCTTCCATACCATATTTCTTCAAAATCTGCTTGAGATACTTGGTTTGAGACAAGAAGATCCCTCCTTCATTTTGTTGGATTTGCAAACCAAGAAAATATGTCAATTCTCCAAGCAAGGACATTTCGAATTCTTTCTGCATCACCAAGGCAAAGCTTTGACTCATAGATTCTTCATTGCTGCCAAAGATAATGTCATCTACATACACAACAAGTATTAGCAATTTGTCATTTTCAATTTTTATATAAAGATTGCTATCTGCTGATCCTTTTGAAAAACCTTGTTGATGAAGATATTTGTCCAAACAATAGTACCAAGCCCTTGGAGCTTGTTTAAGACCATAGAGAGCCTTTTTCAATCTGCATACAAGATTTGGATCATTTCCAAGAATGAAACCATCTGGCTGCTCAATGTATACTTCTTCTTCTAAGTCTCCATTTAGAAAGGCTGATTTCATGTCCATTTGAAATACTTTGAACTTTTGAAAGCTTGAGAGAGCAAGGAACATTCGGATGGCCTCAAGTCTTGCAACGGGAGCAAAAGTTTCCTCAAAATCTATTCCTTATTGCTGCGCATACCCTTTACAGACAAGTCTTGCCTTGTTTCTAACTACTTCCCCATTTTCATTCAACTTATTTTTGAAGACCCATTTTGTCCCTATAACATTCTTATCCTTTGGTCTAGGAACCAACTCCCAAGTGTTGTTCTTTTCAATCTGCTCAAGTTCTTCATACATTGCTTTGACCCAACATTCATCTTTGCATGCCTCTTTTACATTTTGTGGTTCAGTGGAGGAGAGTAATGCCAAATAGCTTGAAGCTTCTACAATTGTTCTTCTTGTTTGTACACCTGCTTCTTTCTGCCCCAAAATCTGAGATTCTGGATGATTCTTCTGAACGTACCGGGAGGGAGTCTTCTCTTCTATTCTTATATGTTCCTCTGGTGCTGCTTGAGGTTCTTCTTCTTCATCATTCTGTCTTTGAGGTTAGTCTTCATCTTCTTCGATATTTTCATGATTTACTTGCCTATGAATGTATCCCTTTCATTCAACTTATTTTTGAAGACCCATTTTGTCCCTATAACATTCTTATCCTTTGGTCTAGGAACCAACTCCCAAGTGTTGTTCTTTTCAATCTGCTCAAGTTCTTCATACATTGCTTTGACCCAACATTCATCTTTGCATGCCTCTTTTACATTTTGTGGTTCAGTGGAGGAGAGTAATGCCAAATAGCTTGAAGCTTCTGCAATTGTTCTTCTTGTTTGTACACCTGCTTCTTTCTGCCCCAAAATCTGAGATTCTAGATGATTCTTCTGAACGTACCGGGAGGGAGTCTTCTCTTCTATTCTTATCTATTCCTCTGGTGCTCCTTGAGGTTCTTCTTCTTCATCATTCTGTCTTTGAGGGTAGTCTTCATCTTCTTCGATATTTTCATGATTTACTTGCCTAGGAATGTATCCCTTTTCATCAACCACTACATCAATGTTGTCAACAATTCTTCCAAGTCTTTTATTGTAGCACTTATATGCTTTGTTGTGTGGAGAATAACCAAGAAGAATGCCTTCATCTGCTCTAGGTTCAAGTTTGCCAAGTTTCTCATCAATATTCTTAATATAGCATTTGCTCCCAAAGATTTTGAAGTGCTTTACCGAAGGAGTATCACCATACCAGAGCTCATGAGGAGTTTGAGTGTTGTTCACTCGGACATTTGTTTTGTTGAGAATAACAACTGCAGCATATGCGGCTTCACCCCAGAAAGTTGCGGGAGTTCCAGACTCATCCAGCATAGCACGAGCCATTTGTTGGACTGTTCTGTTCATCCTTTCCACCACTCCATTTTGCTGAGGAGTTCTAGCTGTAGAGAATTCTCTTCTTATCCCATGTTCTTCACAGAAATCGAAAAATTCATTTGAGGTAAACTCCCCACCTCTGTCACACCTGAGGCACTTAATTTTGTAACCTGATTCATTTTCAACCAAGGATTTGAAGGATTTGAATTTCTCGAATGCTTCGTCTTTGTGCTTCATAAGTCCTAACCAAACAAACCTGGAGAAATCGTCAATGAATAATATCAAGTATTCTTCTCCTCGAGGTGTCCTTTTCCTAAATGGACCACATACATCTGTATGGACTAGCTCAAGAGGCATGCTAGCTGATCCTTCCTTCTCTGGAAAGTTAGTTCTGGTTTGCTTTCCAAACTGACATGATTTGCATATGGTGTTGTCTGGAATTTTGATATCTGGAAGACCACGAACTGCCTGATATTTGCATGCTTTCCTTATTTGTGAAAAGCTTAGATGCCCCAACCTCCGGTGCCATAACCAGTGCTCATCATCCTTGCTCAAATAGCATTGTTGTTGTCCTTCTTCAAATATGTATAGATTATTTGGAGTTCTTCTACCTTTGATCACTGTTTTCCCTGTATCAAGATCACGAACGCTACATCCATTTGATCGAAATATTACCTTGGTTCCTTGATCGCACATCTGACTAACACTCAGAAGGTTATGCTTCAAGCCATCAACATACAAAACATTTCCAGCTTTGACCTTTTCTTTTAACTGAGTTGTGCCTTTTCCTTTTATAGCTGCTGGAGTATCATTTCCAAAAGAAACTTTCTTTCCCTTTTCTAAAGCAGAATATGATTCAAGTTTTTCTTTATCACCTGTCATATGCTTCGAACATCCACTGTCGATGTACCATAGATTTTCTTGTCCCTCTGCATAAAAGGCTATCCCACATCTTTCTGTTTGTGGTTCCTTTATTCTCCATGTTCTGGTGCGTGAGGCTTGTTCCTTTGTCTGCTGAAACCTGCTCCTGCATTCAGAATCTTCATGACCAAAGTTATTTCAAATAGAACATTCAACTTCATTTTCAAGAGTTGAAAAGTTGTTATAGGTCCTTTTTGTAATCCTGATCATACTTCTTTGTTTTTGAGCTTCTCTAGTCATGATTGTTTTATATGCAACACATTGAGCTGCTTTGTGACCAAAGTTATGGCAAGAGAAACATTGCCCATTGAAGAAACTTCTGCGATTATCAAATCTACCGGCCAAATGATTGTAATTTCTATTGTCATCCATTCTTGAAGCAAATTGAGAAGAATTTACGTGTGGCTGGTTGTAGCTTTTGTTCATCCTTAAGGAAGATTGCCCCTGGTTTACCTGATAGTCTTTGTTCGTTCTTGATGTAATTCGTCCCTGCTTTACCTGGTGATCTCCATTGTGCTTTTGCTCATTCCTTCTTGCTGCATCAAGATAACTCTTTAAGGTGGATGCTTGAGATGTTTCTCCATTATACCCCAGACCTGTCTTGTTTAGCGGAGAACGCTGTACATTGATGATCTCCTCCAGAGTTTCAGATCCTTTGACAAACTTAAGATTAATAGCCTTTGTTTTCTCAATTTCTTTTCTAAGGCCAACAATTTCACCTTCTAACTTTTCAAGATATTTTTCTTTTTCATCAATTTGAAATTGTAGAGTATCAATGATCATATTATTTTCTTCTATACATGTCTTAAGTCTAGAAATCTCTTCATGAAAACTATCCACATCTATAGCATCCATGTAATCATCATCTTCAAAGGCCATTAAAAGTTTATAGTCATTACCTCGTTCATCTTCATCACTATTTGATAGACCATCACTGTCTTCATGAGTGTAGTAGCTTTTATTATTTGCATTCTGTTTCTTGTTCCATCTAATAGGTTCCTTTCCCTTATCGATCTTATCCTTATGAGGACATTTGGCAGCATAGTGACCTACTCTTCCACAAGAAAAGCATTTGAAGGGTAACTTACCTCTGAACCGTCCAGCACCCCGTTGAAGATTTCTGACAAAATTTGATTCTTCTTCTTCTTCTGACCCATGTCCTAATTCATAGTACTCTCCTTTACCTGAAGCCTTGAAGGCAACTTCTTTCCTGTCAGATGGACCTCCTTTTCTCATTTCATAAGCAGTTAGAATTCCATGTAGTTGTGACATTTTAAGATGTTGTAGATTCTCCTTTTTTTCTATAGCAGAAACTTTAGATTCAAACCTAGGTGACAAAGATCTTAGAACTTTTTCAACCACAACAGCCTCTTTTATTTCTTCACCCAAATTTTTCATACAATTAACAATCTCATCCACACGAAGAAAATAGTTAGCCACACTTTCATCATTATACATTCTGAGATTCTCATACTGAATCCTGAGGGTTTGAAGTTTTGCACGTTTTACCCATTCATCTCCTTCGTAGCTCAAAACAATCTTGTCCCATATTTCTTTTGCGGATTTATATTGCATAACCTTCATGAATTCAGATTGAGATAGACATCCTAGAAGAGTATTAACCGCCTTTGCATTTGTTTCATATTTCTTCTTCTCAGCTGAATCTGTAGGAGTAGCTGATGGAAAAGTATACCCTGTTTCTATAATGTCCCATACTTCTGTACCCAAAGATTGAAGATAGGCAGTAACTCTTACCTTCCAATATACGAAGTTTGTCCCATCAAAAATCAGTGGCCTGATTTATGCTTCCCTCTCGTAGTTGCTCATGATGTTAGATCTTCCTTCAAGCAATCAAGCTTCTTCAGAAGGACCTGCTCTGATACCAATTGTTGGAAATAATACTGAGAGGGGGGGTGAATTAGTATTATCAAATTATTTTCAATGTGTCTTCCTTATTTATACTTTGAATAATTCTTCAAATATTGATCATTACTTTGTATGTCAGAATCATAAAATAATGAGTAGGAACAAGAAAAGCAAATAGTCACACAAAAGAACACCAGATATAAGGTGGAAACCCAATGTGGTTGAAAACCACCTGCTGCAATATGTCTCTATCTTCTTTTAATAAGAAACTCCTTTTACAATGATTTTGTACTGGTGTAGTCCTTTACCAGTACGCAGGCTACAACCTGTAGAGAGCTACAACTCTCTCTTTCGTTTTCCAGTCTCTCCTGGAAGGGAGCTACAACCCCCTACTTCTTTTCTTTCAAGGACCACTTTTCATTAATTTTCAGACTGGATCCAAAAAACCCATCAACTACACTTGCATCATCAATCTCTGATTTCACCAAAGCCAACCCGCATACAGATCTGCAAATATTTCCTTATAACTTTGTAGTTGTTACATCAGACATACCCAGATCATAACATGTGTAAAATAAAACATGCATCAATAATTCAGACCCAGATTATTAGATTTATAGATCAAGCGTATGCCACATATCACAGATCAAAATCATATAGAGATACCACTATTCCAGCCTTAAGATTTTGACCCATCAATAGAACTTATCCTTCTCCTTACGCTCAGGTTCCTTCTTGATTCAGATCCAGATCTGCACCAAAACCCAATCACAATATTCCAGATCTAGCACTTTATCAGATATTCGATAATTCAGAAGATGCTTTGCCAAATGATCTCCTTCCTCTTTTATAGTCTTAGGCCTTTCACAATACCACGGGCGAAAACCATAGGATCAAAAAAACTGTTGGACTAATACCATGAACCAACCATGAAAGTGCGTGAGATCAACACTTTTGGATGCAATACCACGGGCCAAAACCATAGGATCAAAAACTATCGGACTAATACCATGAACCAACCATGAAAGTGCGTGAGGTCAACACTTTTGACGAGGTACCATGGTCCAAAACCATAGGTTCAAATACCAAGGACTAACTACCATGGACCAAAGGTAAGTTCTCCAACATATACGCACTTTTCCTTGCATGAAAGTGCGTACCATGGTCCAAAACCATAGGTTCAAATACCAAGGACTAACTACCATGGACCAAAGGTAAGTTCTCCAACATATACGCGCTTTTCCTCATAAGTTCAAATACCAAGGACTAACTACCATGGACCAAAGGTAAGTTCTCCAACATATACGCGCTTTTCCTCATAGGTTCAAATACCAAGGACTAACTACCATGGACCAAAGGTAAGTTCTCCAACATATACGCGCTTTTCCTTGCATGAAAGTGCGTGAAATTTTTCTCTACATGAAATAAACTTTTCTCTGCATAAAAGTGCGTGAACTTTTCTCTACATGAAATAAACTTTTCTCTGCATATAAGTGCGTGAACTTTTCTCTACACTATAATTTATTATCTGAAATGAGTGGCTTGCCATCAAGTACAACATATGTATCATAATGCCAACAGCTTGTTCGTCAAAACATCCATCTTCCTCGTGAAGCATGGAAATAAAGTCATGTAGAAACCTAGGCAAGGCCACTTTGCCTTCACCATCATACGTGTAAGTGGACAAGAGATCAAAGAACTCCCTCGTGATGGTGACATCTTCAGCATGAAAAAAATATCATGGAGGGAGTAGAGTGTAAGACTCTATGATAGATATGAAAAGGTTCAAAATAGGATGAGAGGACCCAGCTTGTCATTTGGCCCTCCTTCTAGCGCTAGAAATGTTGATTGTTAAGAAACAAACTCACAAAAAGATAGAAAAAATAGATCAATGCCTTATAATTCAGCCTCTTCGAGGGGGAAACCTCCTTTACATTACACAAATGAACAATTCTTGTATGATTCAAATGACAAAACCTCCTTTCTATATATAGGAGTCTAAGGGGTCACAATATAACTAATCCAACCTAACAATAATAATATAAAGGCACAAAAATAACAATATAGGGATTTTATGGGGCACAATAACAACAATATGGGGACAATAGGGGCACAATAATAACAATAAGGGATACAAGGACAATAGTAATAGGGGGATCACTAGTATTATAGGGACCTAACATGCCCCTCTCCTTCAAAAAAGTGTTGTCCTCAATGCTTGAGTAGTTCTGGATGCTTTTGTATAAAATTCTCATTCTCCCATGTAAAATCTTCAACAGGTAAGTTCTTCCACTTAATGAAATACTTTGAAATTGATCGATTTCATAGTTGTCGAGTTCTTGTTTCTTTGATTGCTTCAAGATCCAATATGATTTTTCCTTCCTCATCAAGTTCTGGCAATATTGTTTGAACTGGAAGCTTGTCACCGATAACCTTCTTTTGCAACATGGAAAACTGGGTGCACTCGGGAAGCTACAGGAAAGTCCAATTTGTATGCCATAGTACCTATCTTTTGTAACACCTTGTACGGACCATAATACTTTGGTGATAATTTATTATCCTTCTTAGCTTGCTTGAGGGACATTTGTTTATATATTTGTAGCCTTAGGAATACCCAGTCACCTACATCATAACTTATTTCATTGCAATGTTGATATACCTGTTGTTTCATTCTATTCTTTGCCAAGGTGAGGCTATCCTTTAAGAGTTGGAGAACTTGTCATTGATGCTTGATATGATATTCCACTACTTGAACCTTAGAATTTTCTCTTAAATATGATGTGATGGATGGTGGATGATATGCATAAAGTGTCATAAATGGGGACATTTTTGTTTCAGTATGGAAGGAAGTGTTATACCACCATTCAGCCAAAGGCAACCATTTGACCCATTGTGTCTGTTTATCAGATACAAAGTAATGAAGATATCCTTCCAAAAATTTGTTTACTATCTGAGCTTTCCCATCAAATTGAGGATAGGATGATAAGATGAGCTATGAGCTAACTGAGTACCAAGACAAGAAAATAATTTTGTCCAAAAAATTCCATTGAAAATGGGATCTCTATCACTTACAATAATCTTTGGGTTTCCATGTAGCTTTTGAATTGTTTCCATAAATGTAGTATAAACTGTACTCGCTTTAAATGGATGAGATAATGCACAAAAGTGTGCATACCTGGTAAGCTTATCAACTACCACCATGATAACACTCTTTCCTTCAAATTTGGGTAAACCTGTGATAAAATCGATTGAAACCTCCACCCAATGTTGACTTGGAATGGATAAAGGTTTTAATAGTCCTGGGGTATTAATTGTTTCAACTTTATTTTGTTGGAAAACTAAACATTCTGCCACAAACTTTTGAATATCCGATTTAAGGCCATCCCAAAAAAATCCTTCTTAACCTTTTGGTAGCTTTTTAGAAATCCAGAGTGCCCTCCTAAGGGAGAGGTGCGCAATTCCCTAAGAATCTTTTGTTTGATTTGGGAATTCTTACATAGGTATAACCGATCCTTGTACCATAACGAATCATTTTTCCAACTAAATGTACCAGATATACTGGGAAATTGTTGTATCTTTTGAATGGATTCCCACACTTCCTTTTCATTCTTCCATTCATCCCTTGCTTCGTTTATCCAATCTATTTGGATAATATAAATGGCACAAAGAAATGCTTCCACATCCTCATCCTTTCTTGAGAGTGTATCTGCCACAACATTTTGCTTCCCTTTCTTGTAGATGATTTCAAAGTCATAACCCAACATCTTTGTGACCCATTTTTGCTGCTCTTCCGAAGATAATCTTTGTTCTAAAAATTGTTTAAGACTATCATGATTTGTTTTTACCTTGAAGTGTCTTCCCATCAGGTAGGTTCACCATTTCTTAAGTGCATGTAGTATTTCCAACATTTCCTTCTCATAAATAGCTTTGTGTAAATTCTTTCCTATGAATGGATGACTTTCGAAAGCAATGGGTCTTTCTTCTTGCATTAAAACAACACCAATTCCATTTCCTGAGACATCACATTCCACAATAAAGGTTTTTGTGAAGTCCAGTGTAGCTAAGACTGGTGCTTAGCACATTGCCTCTTTAAGATGTTCAAAGGCCTTCTTTGCTTTTGGAGTCCATGAAAATGCATCTTTATTCAATAATGTTGTTAGTGGTGTTGCTACTCTCCCATAATTCTTAACAAACTTGCGATAATACCCTGTCAACCCGAGAAATCCTCGTAGATGCTTTATGGATGTGGGGATTTTCCATTCCTTAATGGTTTTAATTTTTCTAGGGTCTACCTTAACACCTTCATGAGATACAATATGACCCATATATTCTACCTCTTCTACTCCAAAGAAACATGTGGAGATTTTTGTATATAATTATTTCTCCTCCAATAGTTTGAGCACCATGTCAACATGTTGGACATGATCCTTCCAAGACTTGTTGTAGATTAGTATATCATCAAAAAATACTAACACAAATTTTCTAAGGAAGGGTTTTAAAATGGAATTCATCAAACCTTGAAATGTAGAAGGTGCATTAGTAAGGCCAAAAGACATGACCAAAAATTCATAATGACCCTCATGAGTTCTAAATGTTGTTTTGGAATGCCTTCAGTCTTCATTTCGATTTGATGATATCCTGAACGAAGATCCAACTTGGTGAAGTAAATTGATCCATGCAATTCATCCAATAATTAATCAATGGCAGGAATGGGAAATTTATCTTTAATAGTGAGCTTGTTGAGCTCCATATAATCTGGACACATGCGCCATGATCCATCCTTCATGTGAACCAATACTACTACAGGAGAGAAAGAACTTTGACTAGGTTGAATTATACCAGCTTCTAGCATTTCTGTAACCATACGTTCAATTTCACTGGACATAGGGATATCTGTAAGGCCTGATGTTTGGAGGAACACTTCCTGGAATCAAATTAATAGCATGATCATGATCACGAATAGGTGGGAGTCCTTTGGGAGTCTCAAATACCTGGGAATGATTTTCCAAGACTTCATGGAGATCTGGAGAAATGGATGATTTCAATGTGGGAACCTCTAGTGAATATAATTGTGAAATTATGCCTCATTGTTCTTTCTGTAGAAGCTTGGTCATTCCATTAGAGCTAATTATCTTTCCTGATTTCCCTGCGATACCCCTTAATTCAACTTCCTTTCCTTCTGAATAGAATTTCATGAAAATTTCTTGAAAACTAAAAGCTATTGTACCCAAGGACTGTAGCCATTAGACTCCTACTACAACATCAACACCACCCATTGGAATGGAAAGCATTGGGATTGTTAGCACCTAAATCTGCCTTAGGCTGAAGGAAGGGAAAAATTAGGGTAACCACAAACCACGCTCAGTCTGGTAGCTAGCTCTACCAGAGCAGGAGAGGGCTCTCTCCGAGCCATGCTCAGTGAATAGATGATCGAAAAAAGTCTGAGATGACTTACAATACAATATTTACCTTAGGCTAGTAAGTGAATAGGGATTCTGGAAATGATTTTTATGAATGACCAAGCTTCTGGGATGTTATGGGACTGGTGTTCAGCAAAGAATAGAGAATTTAATACAAAGGCACAGATTATTCCATGAGGCAAGGTAGGCGGAAAATGTAACAAGTTAGTTTGAGGTACCGCGGCATGAATAGATTGCTGAAGAAAGTGAAAAGCGCATAGTGACATGAATCCTTTTCAACAGAAGAATAACACTGAACATGGAATTTTCCCACAGGCAGAGCAATAAAATTGAATTCTACCTAATCTCACTCAGAAAATTTCATTGGAAATGAACATGAATCAAAATATGAAACATAACGAAATACATATGAAAAATAAGAAACACATTTTCTACACTCACAACCACAAGAATCGCATGAAACAGAGTCGTTGCCTTTCATTAATTCTCTGTCAAAAATACACAGTGAAGAAACAAAGTTTCTTTCCACAGTCTCTCAGAAGTTACCAGCCAACCAACCCTTTGTAAATAACTTGCATACAATATATAGAATGTGTGAGGGAGAAATAGAATGCCCAAGGGTTGGGGAGTTACTTGAATCATTACAAAATGGAGATGGAGAGCCAACCATCAGCTATAGGTGCAGCGCTGCAAACATGACATTTGACTTGGGGTGACCATTTTCCTTCCTTCACCACTTGGATAGAAGCCAATCTGGAGAAAAACTCTTTAAAGGCCACCTTTGGTGCCAAAAAACCAAAGTGTAGATGAGCGGGCCCACTTGGAGAAGTCGCGAACCGAAATTTCGCGAAACGGAAGCAAATTGGCAATTTTTTCCTCTGTGCGCCGCGCCATTTTTTCTGTGCGTCACGCTACTTTAGGACCTGTTTTGGGGCACTTGCAGGTGTCCAAAATGTGCCCAAGTGGACTTTCTGGAAATCCTGTCCTGTCTACTTCCTAACCCAACTAGAATTTTCAAATTATGTGCTCATTTGCCCCTCCAAATCTCCATTCTCCCCAGACTGATTTCTGTGTGTCAGAAAAGTGGCAGAGAGGCCATTTTTGGGTGTTTTTTGACCTTTCGGAGACCTAGATTTTGCCCAAATCTCTTGCCCACACACCGGTAGTCGTAATTATCCATGCTGGATCCAAATCTGCAAGCCATTCCTCATTTGGAGCCCTATAATTTTAGCGTCACGCCAGTGGCGCGGCGCACAGGGAGAAAATCCCTATTTTTTACCCAAAAAATTACCAAGTGACCAAAATTTCCCCAAATTTTTTGAAATTTGGGCTGGAGGATATCTATGGGTTGATACGATGGGCCAAGGAAGCCTTAGCCAAGATTTGAAGCCGATCTTGCTCTTTTGCCCTATTTTCCCTTCTTGTTGCTTTCCTCAATTTTGCCTTCAAGTTCCTTATCCGGCCCTGTGCACTCATGTTTCGCACCCTGTAACGGAAAGCCATATGTCTCAATAGAGAAAGGTCCTGGTTGGATTTGTCCAGCAGCCTCTCCAAATGCATGTTGACCCTCTCAGGGTTGGCCTCCTGATCCTCATTGATTGCTTGCTCCAAAGATGTGAGCGCAACCCTTCTTCTTTGAGCAGCTTGGCGATGCTCATGAATATTTTGCAGCCGCATGATCATCTGTTGGTCCTCAAGCTATTTGTTTCCCTGCTCCAGGCATTTCATGTTCCACTTGGCCCACTCCAAGTCAAGGGACAAGGACTCAATCACTGACTGTTGCTCCTGGATAATCTTTGTAAGCTCCTCATTGGTTGGTTCTGCATCTGTCTCATCATCCTGGAGGAGGACAAACTTGGTCTCTCGCTCACCTGATGGCCCTTCCTCCTGCACTGGCTCTTTTCCCTTACCGTGCTCCTGTGATGCTGATGTCAAAAGTCAGGCCCCTTCCACCCCGAGTGGAGATAACACTCGCTTTGCTGCTGCAAATAAGGTTCTACTGCCTTTCTGATAGGTGATGTATACTGGCATAGTGGTAGTCTCATGTCGCTCATACTAATGAGATGGTCCCCCTACCTCATGCTCTGCCTCTAAAACCACCTGTGGAGCGCTGAAAAAGTCATGGGAGATGAAGTCCTCCCAAGCAATACCCTGCAATCCCAACTGATGGTCTACCAAAATCCGGATAAGGGCAAAGTGATACACACTGTTAAGTTGCTGTCGAGGGGTCTTGTGCTGCATGAAATTTCTCATCCTCTCTATGTTCCCGCAGATGAAAAATGGGAGGTTCATCATCCAAAACCTGGTAAAGTGCATGAGCAACCTGATGTGGTATGCATAAAGGCGAGAAAACCTCCCCTCACAACTGAAGTATTTCATGATCAATTTCATGAGCGGGGCATACTCATCTTTCAGAAATCTGAATGGAAAAACTCTCGTGAGCTGGCTCAAACAACTGTCTTTGATGTAAAGCTCATAATGATGCCTTTCTACCTTCTTCTTCTTGTGCCACTGCTCTCCATTGTTTGGTATGCCTGTCACCACTGATATGGTTTTGGGTGTCAATGTGAAAGTGACATCAGCCAAGATAGACTGTCCCCCATGTAGGTGAGGTGCAAAAAGACGCGCCAACTCATGATGAACTCTAACATTTTCCACCCTCTGACAAAATTCGAAACATGCTAAGTGCTGGAAACAAGACATAGCAAGAGGGCATGCCTGCAACTCGGTGAGGGTGTTTGGCTCATCTCTAAGATGCTTGCCACTCCGGTGATGTCTACTTTGGGCCCTTTCTCCCGAAGTTGTGTCCTGTGGGTATCCTCCTCATATTCTGATGAAACTTCGAATGCCATTACTGCTGTTTGTACCCTGAGTTTTATGTTGCCTTTTAATTCCAATGAAGCTGGTAGTTGCTCTGAAAATATCTTGAATTGATGGTGTTCACCGAAATTTGGAGTGCTTTGGCAACGTGTTTCGACCCCTAGGCTGTGTGTGTCGCGCGCAAATCCCAGTGCGCTGCGTGTTGGGTATGCGTCGTGCCTGTATAAATCTTCAACTGCGGGCTGGCTATGTGTGCGCCGCGCCTGGTGAGTTCGCCGCGCTCCTAGGTATGTGCGTCGTGCCCTCTAAAACCTGCTCCCATTCACTTCCAACGCTCCAATCTCACCCTCACGCCTTTGCAATGTCTTCTCCAAGTCTTGTAGCAGCACAATGCCTTTGATTTGGGTCAAAACATGTATTTATAGCCTTGGAGGAGATGGGTTTAATTTTTGCTTCATTGAAAACCCATTTTTCTAATGTTGTGTTTTGCACCTTTTCACTGATTTTTAAACACACTGATTTTCACTTTCCCTTTGACATTTTGGCTCAAATGATGAAATTTTTGGCACATCTTTGCAGGGACTGTATGATAGAGCATTTGGCCATGGAAACCATAACTGCATCTGAAAAGTCAACTGGTGATTTTTTGGAAAATTTTATCATAAATGACCTTGTTTGACTTTTCTTCAAAATAGAGTTTTGAAGAAGAGTCGAAGTCTATCCGCATGATGACTCTCTGGACCATAGCTGTGTAAGGGCCTCCCTCTGGCCTGCATGGCTTTTCTGGACATGTTTCAAAGACCAAATTGATGAATTCCTAGACCCAAACATAGAAAATGACTTTGTCCTGTAAAGGACCAGACCTTGACTGTCATGGACTTTGGTGATTGTTGACAAAAGACCTGAGCCAGCAGGAGCCAGACATGAAGGAAAATGATTAGCATGACTTTCTCCGTCAGATCATGGCATGCCCCTAGTGAAATGCAGCTGAGTGAATGGAGCGGGACACCTAAAATTGAAATGCACAAAGAGTTTTGATCTCTGACGGAGGGCTGACCAGACCGACTCTAACATTGGCTCCAATGGGGAATGGTAGCTCCTTGGAGGTGCCAAGAACGGCAGATCTCTGGAGGAGCTAGACAATGCCTTTTGTCCATTGGGTTATGGAGTCATTATTTTGTTTGGTCCCTATAATACTAGTGATTACCCCATTATATTGTAGTTATACCCCTTATTAATATTGTTGTGCCCCTATTGCCCCCATATTGTTATTATTGTGCCCCATAGAATCCCTCTATTGTTATTTTTGTGGCTTTATATTATTATTGTTAGGTCGGCTGGATTATATTGTGACTCCTTAGACTCCTATATATAGAAAGGAGGTTTTGTCATTTGAATCATCCAAGAATTGTTCATTTATGTAATGTAAAGGAGGTTTCCCCCTCGAAGAGGCTGAATTCTAAGGCGTTGATCTATCTTTTCTATCTTTTCTTGAGCTGGTTTCATAACATTTGGTATCAGAGCTTTGGATTCTAGGGTTTCGCTGCTCCAAACAGGTCATCGTGGCATTTTCGCTATAATTTTTTTCTGTGATGTTTCAGAAGTTGCAAAAAAAACCCATTTGAGAAGAAATCACGCTGAACCTTGGGTCCGAATTTCAGAGTTTTTCACGCTATATTTGCGGAGATATGATCTGAGGAAGTTGGTCTTTTTGCAGACTCCTGAATTACATTCAAAACAGGTGACCTGGGGAAAATCGTCATAACTTTCTTTCTGAGCATCGGATTGAAATTTCGTAAGAAGGTACAGAAAGAGGACGGACTGTAGTTTTCTTGTATATATTTTTCAGAGTCAAAGGTTGAAACAGTGACATGTGGCACTTCATACAAGTTCGCTCTACTGAACTAGTCTATAATCAGGTCACTGTGGGAGATTGTGCATAACTCTTTCTTGGAGAATCCAATTTGGATCAGACTAGTGGCATTGGAAAGAGGACATAGAAGGCTACTACAAGTCACAATTTCAGAACTGGATGATTCAAAATTACAGAGATACATCAGATTCAATATCAGGCTTCTACAAAGTGAAAAAAGGTGTGTAGTTTTTTTTAAATTTTTGCATAAGCTTGGTTTGAAGGAATTCAAAGGGCATAGTAAAGCATTATTATCGGTAACTGATGCCCCGAGGAAAGAAAATGCAAACACCTAGTAAGGAACCTGAAAGCTCTAGCATGACTCATGAAGAAGAGGAAGAAATGCAACATGATATAGCAAAATTACGAGACCAAGTGCAACTAGTGTCACTTGCACAAAAGGAACAGAATCTAAGATGGATGGTTTAAATAAATATGTAGAAGCTAAGATGGATGGTTTAAAGAAAGGCTTAGAATTTAAGATGGATGATTTGAAGATAGATTTGAAGACAGACATGGAAGAATTGAAGAAGTTGCTACAAGAAAGGGTCACTAATGGTGAAAGGGTAGTAAAGGAAACTCATGATGAGAACAAAAGAAATGTTAATCATGATTCCATAGACTCTAATGTTGGATCGAAGACCCACCATATTCCAAAAATCGATATGAGGAAGTTTGATGGCAAGGATCCCGCAACATGGATATTACAGATGGAGCAATTCTTCGATCTCAATAATGTGCAAAACACACAAAAGGTACGTATGGCAACTTTATATTTGGAACCAAATCAGTTTGTATGGTATCAATGGCTTTGCTCTCGTAAACAATTTATCACTTGGGCAATTTTTACGGAAGAATTGATAGCACATTATGAGGATACAAAAAGCAACACTTTTTTTAGCCAATTGATAAGTCTCAAACAAAAGGGTTCAATAATGGAGCACATTGAGGAGTTCCAAAAATTGAACATAAGGGTAAAAGATATTCCAGAGGAGCATAGGATTGATGTGTTCATAGGGTCTTTAAAGGATAATATCCAACATGATGTTCGCCTTTGGGAACCTGATTCATTAGAGAAGGCATTCAGGTTAGCAAGAAAAATGGAAAGCAAAATTATGGCAACCAGGAAGCATACCACTCACAACTATAAAGACGGAAGTGTTGTTGCCCCTAGTCTTCCACAACCTATAAGGTTGACACCACAACAATTGGAAGAAAAAAGAGCAAAAGGGCTTTGTTACAGTTGTGATAGCAAATACACTAAAGGTCATAAGTGTGCTGAGAAGAAATTATTCTACATAGATTGTGAAGAGGAAGAAGAAAAGGAGCAAGAAAGGTCAAAAGAAGAGGATATACTCCAGGAACAAAGCCTAGATGAAGAAAAATAAATCCGACCATATCTTGTAATGCATTGGCGGGAATTACCACTCCTCAAACCATCAAGATAGAAGGACAAATCAAGAAGAAAAAGGTAATAGTGTTGATTGATTCAGGAAGCACCCACAATTTTATTCATTGTAAGGTAGCAAAAGAATTGAATTGCTTCCTATATCCAGCACCAGAGTGTCAAGTGATGATTGCAAATGGAGGAACAATAAATTGCTCTGGAAAGTGCCATAATATCAAGCTATCCATGGGAGAATATGTATTGACTAGCCCAATGCTTTCCATTCCAATGGGAGGTGCTGATGTTGTACTAGGAGTCCAATGGCTACAATCCTTGGGTACAATAGCTTTTAATTTTCAAGAACTTTTCATCAAATTTTCTATGGAAGGAAAGGAAGTTGAATTAAGGGGTATTGCAGGGAAACCAGGAAAGATAATCAGCTCTAATGGTATGACAAAGCTTCTAAAAAAGGAGCAAAGAGGTGTAATTGCACAATTATGTTCGCTAGATGTTTCCACATTGGAATCATCTATTTCTCCAGATCTCCAAAAAGTCCTGGACAATCATTCCAAGGTATTTGAGACTCCCAAAGGTCTCCCACCTATGCGTGATCATGATCATGCTATTCATCTGATTCCAGGAAGTGTTCCTCCAAACATCAGGCCGTACAGATATCCCTATGTCCAAAAGAGTGAAATTGAACGTATGGTTGCAGAAATGCTAGAGGCTGGTATAATTCAACCGAGTCAAAGTTCTTTCTCTGCTCCAGTAGTATTGGTGCACAAGAAGGATGGATCATGGCGCATGTGTCCGGATTATAGGGAGCTCAACAAGCTCACTATTAAAGATAAGTTCCCCATTCCTGTCATTGATGAATTACTGGATGAATTGCATGGATCAATTTACTTCACCAAGTTGGATCTTCGTTCAGGATATCATCAAATCAGAATGAAGATTGAAGACATTCCGAAAACAACATTTAGAACTCATGAGGGTCATTATGAATTTTTGGTCATGCCTTTTGGCCTTACCAATGCACCTTCAACATTTCAAGGTTTGATGAATTCAATTTTCAAACCATTCCTTAGAAAATTTGTGTTAGTATTTTTTGATGATATACTAATCTACAGCAAGTCTTGGAAGGATCATGTTGAACATGTTGACAGGGTGCTACAACTATTGGAGGAGAAACAATTATATGCAAAAAGATCCAAATGTTTCTTTGGAGTCCAGGAGGTGGAATATTTGGGTCATATTGTATCTCATGAAGGAGTTAAGGTAGACCCTAGCAAAATTAAAGCCATTAAGGAATGGAAAATCCCCACATCCATAAAGCATCTGCGAGGATTTCTTGGGTTGACAGGGTATTATCGCAAGTTTGTTAAGAATTATGGGAGAATAGCAGCACCTCTAACAACATTATTGAAGAAAGATGCATTTTCATGGACTCCGGAAGCAACAAAGGCCTTTGAACATCTTAAAGAGGCAATGTGCCAAGCACCGGTCTTAGCTACACCGGACTTCACAAAAACCTTTATTGTGGAATGTGATGCTTCAGGAAATGGAATTGGTGCTGTTCTAATGCAAGATGAAAGACCCATTGCTTTTGAAAGTCGTCCAATCAAGGGAAAGTTTTTAAGCAAAGCTATTTATGAGAAGGAAATGTTGGCAATACTCCATGCACTTAAGAAATGGCGACCCTACCTAATGGGAAGACACTTCAAGGTAAAAACGGATCATGATAGCCTTAAATACTTTTTAGAACAAAGATTATCCTCTGAAGAGCAACAAAAGTGGGTCACAAAGATGTTGGGTTATGACTTTGAAATCATCTACAAAAAAGGGAAGCAAAATGTGGTGGCAGATGCACTCTCAAGAAAGGATGAGGATGTGGAAGCATTGTTGTTCGCCATTTCTATTATCCAACCAGATTGGATAAACGAAGCAAGGGAGGAATGGAAGAATGACGAAGAAGTGTGGGCACTTATTCGAAAGTTACAACAAGATTCCAGTACGTCTGATACATTTAGCTGGCAAAATGATTCGTTATGGTACAAAGATCGCTTATACCTCTGTAAGAATTCCCAGCTAAAACAAAAGATTCTTATGGAATTGCACACTTCTCCCTTAGGAGGGCACTCAGGATTTTTAAAAACTTACCACAGGGTTAAGAAGGAATTTTTTTGGGATGGCCTTAAATCAGATATTCAAAAGTTTGTGGCGGAATGTTTGGTTTGCCAACAAAATAAAGTTGAAACAATTAAGACACCGGGTCTATTACAACCTTTATCCATTCCAAGCCAACGTTGGGAGGAGGTTTCAATGGATTTTATCACAGGTTTACCCAAGTCTGAGGGAAAGAGTGTCATCATGGTGGTAGTTGACAGACTTACCAAGTATGCACACTTTTGTGCATTATCACATCCATTTAAAGCCAGTACAGTTTCTACTGCATTTATGGAAACAATTCAAAAGCTACATGGAAACCCAAAGATTATTGTAAGTGACAGAGATCCCATTTTCACTGGAAATTTTTGGACAGAATTATTTTCTTGTCTTGGTACTCAGTTAGCTCATAGCTCATCTTATCATCCTCAATCTGATGGGCAAACTGAGATAGTAAACAAATGTTTGGAAGGATATCTTCGTTGCTTTGTATCTGATAAACAGACACAATGGGTCAAATGGTTGCCTCTGGCTGAATGGTGGTATAACACTTCCTTCCATACAGCAACAAAAATGACCCCATTTATGGCACTTTATGGGTATCAACCACCATCCATCACATCATATTTAAGAGAAAATTCTAAGGTTCAGGCAGTGGAACATCACATCGAACATCAACAACAAGTCCTCCAACTCTTAAAGGATAACCTCGTGTTGGCACAGAATAGAATGAAACAACAGGCAGATCAACATCGCAGTGAAAGAAGTTTTGATGTAGGTGATTGGGTATTCCTACGGCTACAACCATATAAGCAAATGTCCCTCAAGCAAGCTAAGAAGGATAATAAATTATCACCAAAGTATTATGGTCCGTACAAGGTGTTGCAAAAGATTGGTACTATGGCATACAAATTGGAGCTTCCTGCAGCTTCTCGATTGCACCCAGTTTTCCATGTTTCATGTTTAAAGAAGGTTATAGGCGACAAGCTCCCAGTTCAAACAATATTGCCAGAACTTGACGAGGAAGGAAAAATTATATTGGAACCGGAAGCAGTCACAGAAACAAGAACTCGACAGCTACGAAATCGATCAATTTCAGAGTATCTTATCAAGTGGAAGAACTTATCCGCTGAAGATTCCACATGGGAGGATGAGAATTTTATGCAGAAGTATCCAGAACTACTCAAGCGTTGAGGACAACACTTTTTTGAAGGAGAGGGGCATGTTGGGTCCCTATAATACTAGTGATTACCCCATTACTATTGTAGTTATACCCCTTATTAATATTGTTGTGCCCCTATTGCCCCCATATTGTTATTACTGTGCCCCATAGAATCCCTCTATTGTTATTTTTGTGGCTTTATATTATTATTGTTAGGTCGGCTGGATTATATTGTGACTCCTTAGACTCCTATATATAGAAAGGAGGTTTTGTCATTTGAATCATCCAAGAATTGTTCATTTATGTAATGTAAAGGAGGTTTCCCCCTCGAAGAGGCTGAATTCTAAGGCGTTGATCTATCTTTTCTATCTTTTCTTGAGCTGGTTTCATAACACATTTCGATAAATAGCATAGGACTATGACTTATTTATGAAACTGAAATGACCAAGAAATTGGCTCTACTTGACATTGAAATAACTCAAAAACTAACTTTACAGACTAAAACCAAATTGAAATAAAAATAGTATTTACAATGACAGTGGAAGAAGCGTTAATAGATCAGCAGTGATACCATTTGAGTAGCCAACCATTGATCGGCCCTCCAAGACAATCTTTCCTGTTCATTTCCTTCAGAAGAAAGGCATTCTGACCCCTATATGCTGCAATCTTGAAAGGACCTTTCCAAAGATTTTCGAACTTTCCGTGCTTGCCTTTCTCTTCATTCCTTGCATCCCACTTTAGTACCACATCATCCAACTGAAATTTATCTTCTTTTGCCTTTCTGTCATAGATTTTCTTTATCTTCTCCTGCAACTTGGATGTGTTCTTAAAAACTTCTTCTCTTGTTTGCTGCAAGTGGATCATTTGATTCAACCTTCTCTACATGGGATCTTCTTCACTGTTGGCCTCCTGAAGAAGTCTAACCACCGGGGCACCAAGAGAGGTGGCGAATACTGTGTCAACTCCATAAACAAGCTCAAACGATGACACAATAATGGACTTTTTCTGACTGATCCGATCTGCCCAAAGCGCATGGACCAACCTCTTATTCCAGCTCTTTTTATTTATTTCCAGCAACTTCTTGATGATGTTGACCAAGGATTTATTCGAAGATTCCACCAATCCATTACCTTGCGAATGATAGGCAGTTGAATGACCCAAAATTATGTGATATTTATGACAAAATTCTACCATCCTTTTCGATTTGAAAGATGTTGCATTATTAGTGATTAATTTGTCTAGACATCCAAAGCAAGACAAGATGTTATTTTCGAGAAATGAAATAATTACCGTGTCTGTGGCTTATCTGGTAGGGGCTGCCTCAATCCATTTTGTGAAATAGTTTGTCACTGTAAGGATCCACCTATGCTGTCCGGAAGAGGCGGGATGAATTTCCCCAATGAAATCCAACCCCCACTGCTGGAAACGAGCGCTCACCTCAATAGGCTTAAGTGGCAAAGGCTGTAATTTTTGTTTCCCTTCAAAAATCTGACATTTATGACAGCGCTTGACCATCTTATACACATCAGCAAACAAAGTAGGCTAGTAGTACCCTGCTCTCAAAATTTTGTTCGTTGTTGACTTCCAAAAAATATGACCACCACACTCTCATCTGTGGAAATCCTCCATGACTTTCTTTGCCTCCTCTTCCACCAAACAATTTAACAAAATTCCACCGGTATCTTTCCAATACAATGCAGAATTCAAAATACAAAACTTGGCAGCCTTCAATTCGAGTGTTCTCGCTTTGTTTCTAGTCATGCCGGGTGATGGTGACATATTTTTTAACACATATATTATATCTGAATACCATGGGGACAAAGAAAACATTTCGGATACCTGAATGGATGATATTTCCTCATTCTCATCGGACATGGCAGCGATCAGATTTATGTCCAAGGCATGCAAGTTTGATTCGGCCATTAGCTTCGCCAACCCCTGTCCTTTGACCAGCTTTGTAGGCTTTATTTCCACATCATATTCCAACAAGGCTGCAATCCATTTGCCTCTTCTCCCTTCCAGATCAGTCTGCACTAAAACATATTTTACAGCAGTATTAGGAACATAGGCCAGAATGTGAGAATGTAGGATATATACCCAGAAATCCTTCAATGCCTTCATCAATGCCAGGGCTTGCTTCTCAATGATGTTGTACTTTAAAGCTACATCCCTTATATCCCTACTGAAAAATGCAATGGGTCTTTCATGATCATCTCTCTTCTGTAATAATACCGTTGCCATAGTGTGCTCAGAAGAAAATGAAAACAATATGAAATCCTGAGTGTAGTCCGGGCTGACTAGAACTGGAGCTGAAGAAAGGGCCAATTTGACCAAGTTGAAATATTTTACAGCCTCCTCTGTCCATTTCACCTGGCTGTCCTTCTTAAGCATGTTGGTCATTTCTCTTAAGTGTTCTGCAAGATTAGGCACAAAGCGACGCAGAAAATTCATTTTACCATTGAATGATTATATCTCTTTTTTGTTCCTAGGCAGATCAATTTGCTGAATTGCTTGCACACGTGTTGGGTCTATACGAATGCCATCCTTTGAAATGATGTGCCCAAGTAATTTGCCTTCCTCCATGGCGAACAAGCTCTTCTTAGGATTCAGCGATAGACAATATTTCCTGCACTTTTGAAAGACAATTTTTAGGTGATGCATGTGCTCTTCATCAGATTTGGAAAATACCGTCAAATCATCCAAGTACACCACCAAAAACACATCTTTCTCATTTGCAAAAGCCAAGTCCATTGCTCGCTAAAATGTGGCACCTGCATTCCTTAAACCGAAGGGCATTTTGGCATAGTGAAAGGTTCCCCATGGAGTGGTGAATGTTGTCTTGTCTCTATCATCTTCATGGACAGAAATTTGGTTATATCTGGAATAACCATCAAGCAGTGACATACGAGATGCCCCCACTACTTGCTGAAGTATATGGTCCATCTTGGGCAGTGGATAGTTTTCCTTCAATGAAACTTTATTTAGATTTCTGAAATCAATGCATAGGTGGATCTCACTGGTCTTCTTGCGTACAGGCACTAAGTTAGATATCCAATCTAAAAATCTGATGGGCACAATGATACCTGACTTGTACAACCTGTTTACCTCCTTTTCGATAGATGGAAGCAACTTTGGATTTATCCTTCTCAGCTTCTGTCTAAATGGTTTTTGATTGGGCTTGATGGGTATTGTGTGCTGAATAATGTTGGTATCATAGGTCTTTAAATCAGAATAGTCCCAAGCAAACACATCTACAAGTGAAGCCATCAAACTGATGTATTTGTCCTTGATCTTTGGCAGTAATGCTTTGGACAATTTTACCAACTTTGGATTGGATGCTGTACCGATGTTGACTTCTTCTACACCCTTCTCTATTGGCTACAACGTTGGCTTGCGGGCTACATCATCCTGATCAAAAAGTTCCTCTAGAAGTATCAAGCCTTTAGGAATGATGTTATTCTTCAGCTGCAAAACATCCATTTCATTGATTTGCACTTCATTTGTACCATTCCCTTTGCCTTCATTGTTTACTACATCAATTGAGGTTTCTTTGAACTTGCCTTTGTTTAGTAGAAAATCCTTAATCTCCTCATCATCTTGAAACACTTGCCAATATCAGTGATTTTCTGGAATTGTTGAACGATGCTTGACATGGATTTCAAATTTATTGCTGGAGTTCATGGGGATCTTCAAGCTGCTCGCTGCCTTGGCAAGAGCATCAACAATACTATTTTGTATACGAGGTACACATGTCAAGGTGTATTCTGAAAATAACTTCAAGATGTCTAAAACTGCATTACGATAAGCCCGCATCCTAGGATGTTTTGCTTGATACTCACCTCTGACCTATTTTATTACCAACTCGGAGTTGCCATATACCGAAATCCTTTTTGCATTCAGCTTTCTAAGAATCTTCAGGCCAGCAATCAGAGCTTCATACTCAGCTTCGTTATTTGAACACTCAAAGGTGAGCTTGTAAGAGCAAACCCTCACGCTACTAGGCACTTTGTTTGGGGCGGAGAAAGGACTGCGTACCCAAATTCCAATTCCAACGCCATCATTTCCTACTGCTCCATCAAAATCCATGGTCCACAACCCTTCTTCCTCCTCTTGTCAGTGCTGGAAATCTGTTTGTCGTGCCTTGTCTTCTTGCTGTCCATTACTTTCATCTAATTGCCCAACCTTTTCCTGCTTTTCTTGTCTTTCTTTCTTCAAAATTTCTCTGAAATTTTCTGTTATTTCTGGTATGTCATCTGCTTCTACTATCTAACTATCTATCTCATTTAAACTATCTGAAAACAAAACAAAAGACTCTAAATCTGTATGTACATAGTTAATAGGATGATTTATAGGTTTCTCCTTGCTTCTGATCATATATTTCATTTTTTGTTCCCAATATAACTTCCTCATTTGTCCAAACATCAGTATTGTTGCATAGGAGAAATCCAGCTGTAGTGTCCCTTTCAATTTTGCTACCCAAGACCTGGAAAGAAGCATGCCAAAACTTGGAGGAATATCTGGTACCACCACATCCATCAATACATTTTTCATAGGAAGCTAATCCAACCTCACAACTAAGTCTTTGATGAGTCCTATACACCTTACTCTGCTAGAATCGAATGAATAGAGATCATGATATTGCTGAGTGATGTCCAGACCAAGCTTATCCATGATAGCCTTGGGCATGAGATTGTGAGAAGCTCCGAAATCGAACATGCCATTATGTAACACAAAATCATGCTATCGTAAACTGATATAGAAGGGTAGCACATCGCTATCGGGAGACTCACCATTCGTTGCTAGTCCAAAAATCATTTCAGGCTGATCATCTTCTACATTTACCATGTCGGACATTGGTTCCAAATTCAACATTTTAGAAATCTATCCTCTATAACTGTTGTTCTTCATTATTTCAGTCAAGGGAATGGATACCTTTAACTTAGAAATTTCGTTCTCTAGGCTAAAAGCGAGAGTCTTTTCTACCTCTTTGACTATGATCTCTTTCCTTTCCTTTTCTTTTGATGTGGCTGGTTGCTGTGATTGTTCTGTTGATTTTGATTTGCTGCTCTCCAGACCAACCGCCTCCTTTCCTTTTCTTTGTGTAGCTGATGAATCATTTTTTGTTGTTTCAACCTCCTTCTTTTTCTGAATTGGTTTGGCCAGCACATCTCTGTTTCTAAGTGAATATCGTTGTTGTTGTGCGGACAAAGCATTCATATATCCCCTTTGATATTCTTCTGATTCTTCTTCTAACACAGTGTCGCTAGCTAGAATAAAATCAGTGTCTTGGTGTGCAGCTGAATTCACTTCACATTCTTCCTCTTCGGTAATGTAAGTAGGCAGCTCATCTAGAGTAAAGAGATAGTTTTCTTTGCCTATTACGTTCCCGTCCTCATCTGACTCTGGTCCATGCACAAAATTCTACTCCAAAGGTGTTTGTACCAGTTGTTGTGTTGTCTGCTCTTGAGTTCGTTGATCTCTCTGTCTTATTCTATATTGTGGCTGCTGCTAGCCACGAAAGTTAGGATTCCTAACTTGTGGCTCTGGCTTGTCAAGTTTTACCCTTTCAAGCATCTGCTCTACCTTTTTTAGAATTTGATTCATTGAAGAAGATTCTTCTTTCACAGTGGTTTCCTTCTCTGCTTTCGCTCTAGCTCTTTTGGACAGCAGATTTGCCTCAACGTTGTCCGCAATTTTCTGCATGTCTTCCATTGTGGCCGGTTCTCTTTCTCTTAATTGGTACACCATGTCAGCATCAAAACCATCTGGAAACTTCTTTATTGCCAGTGCCATAGATGGCTTTAGATGATCTGGAATTTCGTTATAGATTGCATTAAATCTAACACAATAGTCTTGGACCGACTCACCAGCGTTCCATTTGATTTGTTCATATTCGACCAGAATTTGAAGGGGATTCTTTTTCACTTCCCACCGGTTCAAAAATTGTCTTTGTAGTTCAGCCAAGGTAGTGATACTTACTCCCGGCAAACCTCTGAACCATTTCCTCACATCACCTGCAAATGTCTGTACAAAGAGCCTCATTGCCACATTCTCTGCATCAATCTCATGAAGTTCATAGAAGTCTGCCATTTTGTCTACATGTTGCTGAGCAGTAATGCTATTAGGAGTGCCATCAAAAAACGGGATTTTACTTTGATAATCCATTGGCATATCATCTAGAACTTGGGGTAGAACAAGGGGTGCAAAATGGGCAGCCATCATTCTCGGTGGATTTGGCCTTGGAGGTGTTGGAGGAGTGTGCACAGTTTGCAAGGGGCTTGCAATTGGAGTTTGGGGCTATGCTGCAATGTAATTATCAATTAATCTATTAGCTCTTTATGTTCCGAGGTCTACAAGAAATTACGGATTGGGGATGGTATAATCAACATCCCTTTCGGATTTAGACTCAAACAGTGATATCTCAAACCGTTCGTCAAACTCAAGCTCTTCAAGATACTCAAAAATGTCAAGGCATGAATGGGATTTGAACACGGGAGTTATGGTGCTTTCTTGACAAAGGATTCTTGGGATCAAATTGGGGTTTTCATAAATATGAGGAGGATCCGGGTCTAGATTGGCTCTGGTATATCGTCTCGAAGGTAGCGTGTTATTGAGAAAAATCACAGGACACAACCAACTTACTCAGCCTTTCCAATCCTAAGCTCATCATCCGGAAGCTTAGAATTATTATGAAACAAGGGGATTTGATTTCAACTTAGTTCCCCAGTATGGTCGCCACTATGTTAGCACCTAAATCTGCCTTAGGCTGAAGGAAGGCAAAAATTAGGGTAACCACAAACCACGCTCAGTCTGGTAGCTAGCCCTACCAGAGCAGGAGAGGGCTCTCTCCGAGTCATGCTCAGTGAATAGATGATCGAAAATAGTCTGAGATGACTTACAATACAATATTTACCTTAGGCTAGTAAGTGAATAGGGATTCTGGAAACGATTTTTATGAATGACCGAGCTTCTGGGATGTTATGGGACCGGCGCTCAGCAAAGAATAGAGAATTTAATACAAAGGCACAGATTATTCCGTGAGGCAAGGTAGGCGGAAAATGAAACAAGTTAGTTTGAGGTACCGCGGCATGAATAGATTGCTGAAGAAAGTGAAAATCGCATAGTGACATGAATCCATTTCAACAGAAGAATAACACTGAACATGAAATTTTCCCACAGGCAGAGCAATGAAATTGAATTCTACCTAATCTCACTCGGAAAATTTCACTGGAAATGAACATGAATCGAAATATGAAACATAACGAAATACATATGAAAACATAAGAAACACATTTGCTACACTCACAACCACAAGAATCTCATGAAAAAGAGTCGTTGCCTTTCATTAATTCTCTGTCAAAAATACACAGTGAAGAAACAAAGTTTCTTTCCCACAGTCTCCCAGAAGTTACCAGCCAACCAACCCTTTGCAAATAACTTGCATACAACATATAAATGTGTGAGGGAGAGATAGAATGCCCAAGGGTTGGGGAGTTACTCGAATCATTACAAAATGGAGATGGAGAGCCAACCATCAGCTACAGGTGCAGCGCTGCAAACATGACATTTGGCTTGGGGTGACCATTTTCATTCCTTCGCCACTTGGATAGAATCCAATCTAGAGAAAAACTCTTTAAAGGCCGCATTTGGTGCCAAAAAACCAAAGTGTAGCTGAGCGGGCCCACTTGGAGAAGTCGCGAAACGAAAGCAAATTGGCAATTTTTTCCTTTGTGCGCCGCGCCATTTTTTCTGTGCGTCACGCTACTTTGGGACCTGTTTTGGGGCACTTGCAGGTGTCCAAAATGTGCCCAAGTGGACTTTCTGGAAATCCTGTCCTATCTACTTCCTAACCTAGCTAGAATTTTCAAATTTGGTGCTCATTTTCCCCTCCAAATCTCCATTCTCCCAAGACTGATTTCTATGTGTCAAAAAAGTGGCAGAGAGGCCATTTTTGGGTGTTTTTTGACCTTTAGGAGACCTAGATTTTTCCCAAATCTCTTGCCCAGACACCAGTAGTCGTAATTTTCCATGCTGAATCCAAATCTGCAAGCCATTCCTCATTTGGAGCCCTAGAATTTTAGCGTCGCGCCAGTGGCACAGCGCACAGGGAGAAAATCCTTGTTTTTTACCCAAAAAATTACCAAGTGACCAAAATTTCCCCAAATTTTTTGAAATTTGGGCTGGAGGATCTCTATGGGGTGCTATGATGGGCCAAGGAAGCCTCAGCCAAGATTCGAAGCCGATCTTTCTCTTTTTCCCTCTTTGCCCTTCTTGTTGCTTTCCTCAATTTTGCCTTCAAGTTCCTTATCCGGGCCTGTGCACTCATGTTTCGCACCCTGTAACAGAAAGCCATATGTCTCAATAGAGAAAGGTCCTGGTTGGCTTTGTCCAGCAGCCTCTCAAAATGCATGTTGACCCTCTCAAGGTTGGCCTTCCGATCCTCATTGATTGCTTGCTCCAAAGATGTGAGCGCAACCCTTCTTCTTTGAACAGCTTGGCAATGCTCACAAATATTTTGCAGCTCCATGATCATCTGTTGGTCCTCAAGCTGTTTGTTTCCCTGCTCCAAGTATTTCATGTTCCACTTGGCCCTCTCCAAGTTAAGGGACAAGGACTCAATCACTGACTGCTTCTCCTAGATAATCTCTATAAGCTCCTCATTGGTTGGTTCTGCATCTGTTTCATCATCCTGGAGGAGGACAAACTCAGTCTCTCGCTCACCTGATGGCCCTTCCTCCTGCAGTGGCTCTTTTCCCTTACCCTGCACCTGTGATGCTAATGTCGGAAGCGAGGCCCCTTCCACCCCGAGTGGAGATAACACTCGCTTTGCTACTGCAAATAAGAGTCTACTGCCTTTCTGATAGGCGATGTATACTGGCATAGTGGCAGTCTCATATTGATGAGATGGGCCCCCTACCTCATGCTCTACCTCTAAAACCACTTGTGGAGTGCTGAAGAAGTCACGGGAGATGAAGTCCTCCCAAGCAATACCCTGCAATCCCAACTGATGGTCTACCAAAATCTGGATAAGGGAAAAGTGATACACACTGTTAAGCTGTTGTCGAGGGGTCTTGTGCTGCATGAAATTTCTCATCCTCTCTATGTTCCCGCAGATGAAAAATGGGAGGTTCATCATCCGAACCCTGGTAAAGTGCATGAGCAACCTGATGTGGTATGCATAAAGGTGAGAAAACCTCCCCTCGCAACTGAAGTATTTCATGATCAATTTCATGAGCGGGGCATACTCATCTTTCAGAAATCTGAATGGAAAAACTCTCGTGAGGTGGCTCAAATAGCTGTCTTTGATGTAAGGCTCATAATGATGCCTTTCTACCTTCTTCTTCTTGTGCCACTGCTCTCCAATGTTTGGTATGCCTGTTGCCACTGATATGGTTTCGGGTGTCAATGTGAAAGTGACCCCAGCCAAGATAGACTGTCCCCCATGTAGGTGAAGTGCAAAAAGACGAGCCAACTCATGATGAACTCTGACATTTTCCACCCTCTGACAAAATTCGAAACATGCTAAGTGTTGGAAACAAGACATAGCAAGAGTGCATGCCTGCAACTCGGTGAGGGTGTTTGGCTCATCTCTAAGATTTTTGCGACTCCGGTGATGTCTCCTTTGGGCCCTTTCTCCCGAAGCTGTGTCACTGTGGGTCTCCTCCTCATATTCTGATGAAACTTCGGATGCCACTACTGCTGCTTTTACCCTGAGGCCCCTGGACTGTGTGCGTCGCACGCAAATTCCAGTGCGCCACGCGCTGGGTATGCGCCGCACCTGTGTAAATCTTCAACTACAGGCTAGCTGCGTGTGCGCCACGCCCGGTGAGTGCGCCGTGCTCCTGGGTATGTGCGTCGCGCCCTCTAAAACCTGCTCCCACTCACTTCCAACGCTCCAATCTCACACTCACGCCTTTGCAATGTCTTCTCCAAGTCTTGTAGCAACACAATGCCTTTGATTTGGGTCAAAACATGTATTTATAGCCTTGGAGGAGATGGGTTTAATTTTTGCTTCCTTGAAAACCCATTTTTCTAATGTTGTGTTTTGCACTTTTTCGCTGATTTTTAAACGCACTGATTTTCACTTTCCCTTTGACATTTTGGCTCAAATGATTAAATTTTCGGCACATCTTTGCAGGGACTGTATGACAGAGCATTTGGCCATGGAAACCATAACTGCATCTGAAAAGTCAGCTGGTGATTTTTTGGAAAATTTTATCATAAATGACCTTGTTGACTTTTCTTCAAAACATAGTTTTGAAGAAGAGTCGAAGTCTATTCGCGTGACGATGAAGCTCTCTAAACCATAGCTGTGTAGGGGCCTCCCTCTAGCCTGCATGGCTTTTTTGGACATGTTTCAAAGACCAAATTGATGAATTCCTAGACCCAAACATAGAAAATGACTTTGTCTTGTAAAGGACCAGACCTTGATTGTCATGGACTTTGGTGATTGTTGACAAAAGACCCGAGCCAGCAGGAGCCAGACATGAAAGAAAATGATTAGCATGACTTTCTCTGTCAGATCATGGCATTCCCCTAGCGAAATGCAGCTGAGTGAATGGAGCGGGACAACTAAAATTGAAATGCACAAAGAGTTTTGATCTCTGACGGAGGGCTGACAAGACCGGCTCTAACAGGGATATTCAATACGTATTCTCCCACGGATACTTTGATATTATGGTGCTTTCCAGAGAAATTTATGGTTCCTCCACTTGCAACCATCACTTGACACTCTGGTGTTGGATATAGGAAGCAATTCAATTCCTTGGCTATCTTACAATGAATAAAATTATGGGTACTTCCCGAATCAATCAACACTATTACCTTTTTCTTCTTGATATGCCCTTCTATCTTGATAGTTTGAGGAGTGTTAATTTCATCCAATGCATTACAAGATATGGTCGGATTCATTTCTTCTTTTTCTATGGTTTGTTCCTAATGTATGTCCTCTTATTTTGACGTTTCTTGTTCCTTTTCTTCCTCCTCTTCACAATCTATGTAAAATAATTTCTTCTCAACAAACTTACGACCTTTAGTGTATTTTCTATCACAATTGTAACAATGCCCTTTTGCTCTTTTTTCTTCCAATTGTTGTAGTATGAACCTTGTAGGTTATGGATGGCTAGGGGCAAAAACACTTCCATCTTTATGATTGTGATGGTAGGCTTCCTTGTTGCCATAATTTTGCTTTCCATTTTTCTTGCCAACCTGAATGCCTTCTCCAATGAATCCGGTTCCCAAAGGTGAACCTCATGTTGGATGTTATCTTTTAAAGTCTCTATGAACACATCAATCCTATGCTCCTCTAGAATATCTTTTACCCTTGTATTCAATTTTTGGAAGTCCTCAATGTGCTCCATAATTGAACCCGTTTGTTTGAGATTTATCATTTGGCTAAAAAAAGTGTTGCTTTTTGTATCCTCATAATGTGCTATCATTTCATCCGTAAAAATAGCCCAAGTGACAATTTGTTTATGAGAGCAAAGCCATCGATACCATACAAATTGATTTGGTTCCAAATATAAAGTTGCAATGCGTACATTTTGTGTGTTTTGCACATTATGGAGATCGAAAAATTGCTCCATATGTAGTATCCATGTTCTGAGATCCTTGCCATCAAACTTCCTCATATCAATCTTTGGAACATGGTGGTTCTTCGATCCAACATTAGAGTCTATGAAATCATGATTAACATTTATTTTTTTCTCATCATGAGTTTCCTTTACTACCCTTTCGTCATTAGTAAGCATTTCATATAGCAACTTTGTCAAATTTGTCTTCAAATCTGTCTTCAAATCTTCCATGCCTTTCTTTAAAATCATCCATCTTAGTTTCCATTTCATCCATATTAGCTTCTACATCTTTCTTTAAACCATCCATATTATTTTCTGTTACTTTTTGTGCGAGTGAAATTTGTTGCACTTGGTCTCGTAATTTTGATATATCATGTTGCATTTCTTCCTCTTCTTCATGAGTCATGCTAGATCTTTCAGGTTTCTTACTAGGTGTTTCCATTTTATTTCTTCAAGGCATCAATTACCGATAACAATGCTTCACTATGCCCTTTGAATTCTTTCAAACTAATTTTTCAAACCAAGCTTATGCAAAAATTTAAAAAAAACTACACACTTTTTTTCACTTTGTAGGAGCTCGATATTGAATCTAATTTATCTCTGCAATTTTGGATCTCCTAGGTCTGAAATGTTTTCTTGCAGTAACCCTTTGAGTAATCTTTCTAACCCCACAATTCTGATCAATATTGGATTCTCCAATGAAGAGTTATGCCAAATCTCTCACGATGACCTGAGTATAGACTAGTTCCGTAGAGTGAACTTGTACAACGTGTTGCAGGTCACTGTTTCAACCTTAGATTCTGAAAACGATACCCAAAAATAACTACAATGCATACTCTTTCTGTAACTTTATACAAAAATTCAATCTGATGCTCAGAGCAAAATTTATGACGATTTTCCCAAGGTAACCTGTTTAGCATGTAATTCGGGGGTCTGTAAAAACCCTAACTTCCTCAGATTATATCTCCGAAAATATAGAGAGACATGATCTGAAATTTGGATCCAAGGTTTAGACCGATTTCTTCTCAAATGGGTTTTGTTTTTAGCTTCTGAAACTTTGTAGCAAAATATTTATAGCGAAAATTCCACGATGACTTGTTTTAGATGAAATTCTGGAGCTTGCAAAAACCCTAACCTCCTCAAATCATATCTCTGAAAATATAGTGAGAAAAAATCTGAAATTCAAACTCGAGGTTCAGCGAGATTTAGTCTCAAATGGGTTTTTTGTTTAGCTTCTGAGACATCACAAAAAAAAAAAAAAAAAGTTATAGCGAAAATTCCACAATGACCTGTTTGGAGCAGCGAAACCTTAGAATCTAAAGCTCTGATACCAAATGTTATAAAACCAGCTCACAAAAAGATAGAAAAGATAGATCAACGCCTTAGAATCCATCCTCTTCGATGGGGCAACCTCCTTTACATTACACAAATGAACAATTCTTGGTTGATTCAAATGACAAAACCTCCTTTCTATATATAGGAGTCTAAGGGTTCACAATATAACCAAGTCGACCTAACAATAATAATATAAAGGCACAAAAATAACAATAGAGGGATTCTATGGGGCACAATAATTACAATATAGGGACAATAGGGGCACAAAAATAACAATAAGGGATACAACGAAAATAGTAATGGGTGAATCACTAGTATTATAGGTACCTAACATTGACGATGTTGGACCTACCAACATGTCAAGGGATCTCCTCAGTAAAAAGTCCCAATTAGACCTCAGACTGTTTGGTGTAGGAGTCCTAGCAATGGGTCATATGGTAATGTCTTCATCGCGATTTTGCATAGAGGAAGGTAAGATAACTCTGTTGGTAGCAAGGGTGTGGTAGTTGTAGTAAGACAAGGAAGGTGCATGAACACTTCTAACACGCAAAGAGTTAGGTGAGTGCGCCACTTGGAAACTTGTGGTAGCACACAGATTGGAAGGGAACACATGAGCGAAGATGGATCACAAACTGGAAAGAAAGTTAGCTAACAATCCAAAGTGATGGTTAAACCAATAAACACATTTTAGTAAGATTCAAACATACTTATACAGCATATTCCATACATGCATGCATAAGAAAATAGATACATATACCATTTAGAGTAAACAAGATAACTAGAATACAATATGACATATGCATGAAATGTGTTGGCTTCGTTATATTAAGAAGTGTAAGTTCCAATAATACAATACATCCATGTCCAACCACTAGTTCCAACATCGGAACGTTACAGCCACAACTGTCTGCTCCTCCAAAGAGATGTACTAGCTTTGTGCAGTGGAGAAGCCAAGGCTCATTACAATACTGTCCAAACTCTCTCTAATATAGTCTTATCGGAAGCTTGGCTAACCAAAATCTTATACAATGAGTTATGAGGTTCTATTTATAGAAAAGGGTGGCGTGACCCTTGACATTCCCCTTTGAGACCGTTCATTAACCCTCATGACTCTTCTACTACTCTTTCACTCTTACATTCAACTATCGACACTTGAACTTCCACTTGACAAGACGTTACATTACAATGCACATGTGCCCATGTGAGACAAAATGGCTTGAGAAAGCCATGCAAGACATCACTAACACTCAGACTGTTGTGGTGAGACCAACTCTTTGACATGCTTGTGATGGTCAAAGGTGATGAGCTGATGCCAAGCTTGGTTGTCCGTGATGGTGTCTGTGCACTCAAGGGTGACATCTTGTTGAAGCGAACTCTTGCCTTCGCTGCATCCGAGTGCACTGATATGGATCCTCTGTCCAACTCGTCTGATAGCATGTGCATGGTCGTCCTGATGTGACTGGACCGGCAACATGTTGATGCATAGTGTCTGCGTTGCTCTCCAAGCATATGCTGGTGGTCATGTGCATCAACTTGTCGAGGTATATGTTTAGCTCTAGTCATAATTGCTTCTTGTCTTCGCCTTAGTGAGTGTGCCGAATGGGTGGGATCGGATGCGTGTGCACAATGACATGCATGTTGTTGCATTCCTTTGCATGCGATCAACAACACTGCTCACCTTGTCTGCTCCGTGCCAACTGCTGGGATGGATCTATAACTTGTACGGATGCAGTTTCATCCATGAGTGCATGTTGAGCCCCTTGTTGTACCTGTTCGTACTGCAACTCATTCTCTCGTCTATGTAGCTCATGTTCTTCATTGAGTTGCTACTTCAGCACATGCAACTACTTCTTTGTTATGTTCTCTTCCTTTGCATAATCTTCATGTTGTGTTGTCACCTCATAGATTGAGTCTCCAAAGTTGCTTTCACCACAAGTGGATCTGCTTGAGCTTGCAACTTTGTTCTGCCTTTGTGTTGTCAATAACCTTCTTCTTGTGTTCGTTGCATCCAGTATGTTGCCTTCAGCTTCTGTTGATGTTGTCGCTTGCTGTGATGCTATTTCCATCATAACTTGATGTCCATGTCTACGAACAACTTGATGTCTTTGTGGGTAGGCAAGTTCATAGACACTTGATCGACTACATCCCCAAGTGTGCTCTAAACGGTGTCTTCTACTCTGCTCTCCTAGAAGCCATTGCACCTATGCTGCTGAGAGATAGATGAACACCTACGATATCTAGAGACATGGCAACACTCATGGAAAGCAATCTATCAGTCAAAAATGAAAATGAACTTGAGAACTAACTTGCAACATACCTATGTGACTGATCATGAAGGTTGCGCAATTTCTGCCAGGAGGTCGGGAGACTCACTACCGAAACTGAGGAAGGCACAGTACATTCTGTCAAGAGGTTGATTGACTACTGGAAATGTGTAATGCATAGTCTAGCCTTGCCTGCTAAGGACTGAAACTGCACAATGTGCAATTTCAGTCAGCAATGACATGCAACCAACAAACTGCATTGCACAGGATCTGGGGCCAACAGGACACTACCTCCAAGAATTGCGCAATGCAAACCTGGAGGTCAATGCTTGGCTAGATTTGCGCAATTTCTAGAGGTAAGGCAGAGCCTTCGCTTCCGGAAATATGTAGTGCTAGCGGAGCAACGCACGGTTTGGGCCAAGGCAGCCGAGTCCGCCTGACAGGAAACTGAAAACATGAGAAGTTTGAATGCATGGTGAGATGAGTGCAAACAAGAGAAAATGATCATTCATGCCAACAGAAAGTGCAGGATTCAAAAAAAGGGAAAGCATGCATGTGTGTGAAGCGAGTCACCGCAACGGCGACCATTAGTGCAAAACAGTGTCATGCATGTGACAACAGTGAGATGCAAATGAAAATTGAAATGGTGCTAGCGCAATCTAGTATGTATCAAAATGACAACAAGCACTCACTGAAATCAAGCAGACAACATTCAACACATATTTCATTAAATTTGTAATTAAACAGTGGATCTAGAATTTCAAAGTAACCAAAAAGCTCAATTTTAGTGATGTTATTGTAATAAAACATTTCCAATTTTAATGAAATATGTGTCATACAAAGCGAAATACAAAAAGCTGAAGAAACGCAACAGACATGAAAAGCGAGCTTACCCCAAAATAGCTGAGATGAATGTGTCGATGACTTCTAGATGCAATGTGGGATGTCAGAGTTGCAAGATCGATGTGAGAAATGAGCTCTGCAACATCTGGTTGATGAGTTTTGATAAGATCGAGGTTGTGACGCGCATGCCACAAATCTAGGAAAAGCGACACTTGGCAGGTGTTTATGAGATGATCGTTGCATGTAACCTCCAGTTGATAAAAATAGATCCCTGAATCAAGGGATGCCTTTGCATGTTGCCTTGGAAGGAGAAGCCCATGCATGCAAATTAGGTTTGCTCTATCCTGGAGGGAACCAATCATTTCAACTGCACATGCAAGAGCCTGCTCAACTATTGGGAGAAAATGCACATTTTTGGGACGGAGTTGGGCTGGCTAACAAGGATATTTGTGCAATTTTTGGGCTGAGTTGTTGATTGCTACCTAGGATTGAGCAATTCTTGGGTTGAGCAGCCCTGCTAGGAAGAATTTCGCAATTTTTTAGTGAAGCTTAACTGGCAGATTTGCGCAATTTTGGAGCCTGCCAGGCTACCAGATAGAATTGTGCAATTTCTGGAGGGAAGGCTGTTTTCCCTCAAGAATTGCGCAATTTCTTGAGGGAGTTGCTCAGCCTGCAGGTGGACCAAGTCTGGAAGAACAGCCTGTGAGGGGAATGCAACAAGCTCTGATGGACAGGCTATCATTCTACAAGAAAATCACTGAAGCTTGTGTACTTGACAAAGAAGACATGCTGCTATGAAAGGTTGGTAGGGAGACTCCAAAACGAAGCTAAGGAAAAATTTTGGTGGGTGGTTGTAACTGCTACAACAACCTTCTAGCGGAATAGTCCACACGAGGGTGACAGATGTTACAACCAAGAAAGAAAAAAGATGGTTTGTCTAATGTCTGGCGAAGTAGTCCACACAAACAGGACAACAGTGATAAATAATATTGTTAGGGTCCCACCCTAACCCCCTTATTTATGTAATGGGATCGAGTCATAGTCAAGAGTCAATAAAGCCCATATTAATAATTGTAAGTGTTTAACCCGCAATTAATGACAGGACCACAGTTAGTTGCAAATGGGCTATAGTATTAGATAGATGGTATTAATAAAACCCATGGTATTGATCCTTGGTATTGCATGTATGAGTCATATATAAAGGATAGAGACTCCCTGCAAGGAGCATCGTGTCTTATTTTTGTATCGAGCTCTACTCTATTGGAGGTTGCCCCCTCGAAGAGGCCAGTGAACATTGCTTTCTGAACAATAAAATATTTGTTGTTGTCTCTCACTATTCTATGTTTTGGGTATCTTTCTTCGCGTATTCTGTATTTGGGTATCTTTTTGCAGGTTAAGAGCATAACAAGTGGTATCAGAGCACTTTCCAGGGCTAATGGGATCTCCATTTATTAGCAATTTTTTTATTTTTTTTTTGCTAGAGACGTGTTCCGGCATCTTTAAACCACGGGATCTATCATTGAGCACATAAACCTGCGGATTTGGGGAGGCATGCATGCAGGAAATACAAGAGGTGGTCACGCTTGTTGGACTCCCTTGTAACCCCTGTGGGTACCCCTTCGAGTAGTAGCGCATTAGACAGAACCGCGTACGGACTGTCTTCCAAGTACCTTCTAGGTATATCGGAAGCCCCTTAGCTCCTCTGCAACCTCGCCATAGATAAACCATTGGTCGTCTTACTGCTACAGTACATCGAGAACAACACTCGGAGAGATTACTTGCCCGTACGATAAGGTAGTCGGGTTGTACGGCTAATGGTACAGTTGATCCTCCTTAGTTAGAGCCCTGAAACATTGGGCCGAGTACTACTGTTAGACCCTTATGTATATTGAGATTTGTACCACCTAACACTCCTCGAGACCATAGTTCCCTTTTCTATCTCGGGATCACGCATCATCTCTGCCAGATCAACGCGCAAAGAGGTGTAGTAGTAGCAGACATCAGTCCCGCAGTTCCGAGTTAGCAGACCAGCCATTCCGATCTATTAGATCCATCAGATCCGCAACAGCATACTGTTCCGCCGCCCAGAGCTATCCGATCCGCCATTCATATCTCTCAGATCCACCAGATCTAAGTAGTTGTGTGGGGTTCCTATACCGAGGTATAATTTTCACAGGACTTTTGGCAACATTGACATTTTGAGGATTTGGTGACTGCAGTATTCATAAGGAAGGAGTAAAACTCTGTTAGGAGTTTTCAGACTAAGATCTCCCGGGGCGCTTATTGGTGACCTAGCACATCAGAATCAAGACGACGAGCTGAGCATGGTGGTACCATTCAATTCTTAGTGAAAAAAAAAATTAGGCGGTCCCAATTTTCAAGAACATCAGGTCGCTGCATGGTAGAAACTAGAGCTCAAGCTATGGCCAATGAAAGGATGTGTTGGATACCTATACCAATAGGTTTCATATTTCATGATTAGCAAGAGAAAGGCCAAATATGCTCTGCTTTGGTATCACAAAGATCCCATATTTCCTAGAAAGCAAGAGGTGGGTAAAGTGTTTCAAGTATTGAGGACCTTATTTCAATTTTGTGGATGATTCAACAGTCTAATCTGGATCATGCCATGTGTTCAATTTTGAGTTATAGAATAGAGAAAGAAGTCTGTCCAAACTGTTTAATCTTGGCAGACAAGTAGTTTAGGTAGAGAAGCAAAGGTTCCCAACAGCTTAATCTGGGACCTTGGAAGAGATAAGGGTAGAAGTAGATAGAAAAGAAAAAAGAAAAAGCCAAAGAAAAGAAAAGGCAAGTAAGGGTTTGCAAGTCCAAATGCACCCTCTACGGAGAAACAAAAAATGCTAGGGAAATAGCTGGGTAGGCAGTTGTGGTTGCAGAAAGGGTATTTTCACCATTACTCATATGTCAACAGGTGTTTTGCCAAGGCAAAATCTATCAATAGAAAAAGTGGTTAATTCCATCATATTACAGCAAGGAGCATGACTAACTTCCCTCTTCCCCTTTATTCCATTACTAACACTCCCTTTCTGTCAGCTGAGATTTATGAAGAGAGATCATGGTTTTATGGTGGTTCTAGTTCATTCAGAATCCACATTTCTTGTCTAAGATCTTTTCATTTTGATCTACTCTCAAAACCAAGTCAATTTCAGATAAACTCAGTAAAATCCCTTTCATTTGCTCCCTTCATTCATATTAACCTCTAATTTTACTATATAGCTCCCCTATTTTACCCCTTCCCCTAATAATACTAACACTAAGGTGTATAAAGCCCCAAATCTTATATATACTCCCTCCCCTTGGCATTATAGCCATATGTTCTTCAAAAGGGACCAAAGTGACATCTGGTCACTTTGGTGAACCTGTCCCATCCCATTCCCCCTTGCTGCAAGTCAAACTGCTCCTCAAACCACCATTTGCATTGGAAAACCCTTATAAAACCCTATTCCGCCTTCAAATCCTTTGCAAAAATTACCAAAGTCAAAAACCCGCCTCTGGCGCATTTCCAAAGGGTTAGCGCATAATTGGTTAAATGAAAAATCATTCGAAAAACCAATAAAAAACCCACAAAACCTAAAGTTCCCCGCCCGCATATAACCCGAGCACCTCCATACTCCGCCCACCGTCGGATCAAGGCCCGAAGATCTGACGATCCACGTCAATATCGGAGCGGCTCCCACTGCTGTCCTTTACCGCCCGAGATGCTGACGTTGCGTCACGTCAGGGCCTCTCCACGCGTCAAGCACTGAGGTACCTCGGAGCCGGGCCTGACAACTTCGGCGCCGTACCCAAACCGCCCCGAGAAACCGTAGCGGTTAGCTTTAACCGTAACCGCTACGGTCCTAACTGCCACCTATTTTCCGCTAACTCATCACCACGTCGCGTCCGCTCGTACTCACCTCTGCCATTCATCCACCTGTCCGCTGACGTGGTTGCCACCTCATCGCCCCTTGGACCAATAATCTACTGCCACGTCACCCGACGACGTCAGCTGACGTCACCTCACCGTGACCCACCAATGACGTCATGCTGACGTCATCACGAAAAAGCGCCAAAATGGTAAAAAACCCATATTTACCCAAAAAAGCCGTGTTTTTCCCACTTTCACTCCTGTCGCTATTGTTCTCCCTGCATGACCGTTTACGTTCGAATTTCCGCCAACCTGTTGATTTAACCCGGGCGACCTCCTCAGCAGCAACCGTGCACACCTGCTCGACCTCTGCTCGCTAATTTACAGGTATTTACAGTTGTCTTGCCCTCCATACAACTGTTATCGAACTTTAATTTGTTCAGAAGGATAAAGGCACCTCAAAAACTATATTTACACCGCCCATTTTCCTCTGCAAGTCCACATTTGCCACTGTGAAGTCGAAAAACACCAGCCGAGCCATAATTCCGGTAAATTCACCCAAAAACAATACTCACTGCGTATTCTCGGAAAATTCCTTGTTGGTCTCAATTTACCCGCAAAAAGAGGACATAGTCAGACCTTAAGAGAAGCTCTGCTCCTAAAAAACAAACAGTATTTCAATTGCTGTTGAGTAAATTCCCCTCTGGTGTCCAAAATACAAACTGTCTTTACAGAGAATCACCTCTATTCTGTGTTGCTTCCATTTTGACTATTCACCTACAATTGTTGCACTTTGAAGAACTATGGAGACTCCTATTGCTCTAAATATCAAGCCCCTCAATGCTCCTCACCAGGAATTAGCATGGAAAGCCCTAGGAGACATGGATTACCAAATGCTGGACTGGTTCCCTATGGGAACCAAATACAATATCCAGATGATGAATGAGTTAAAAGCCCAGCACCTGAGTGGGGCAGACATCTTGGGAATTTGGGACTCAAATTTACCCATCTACAACCTTCCCCAAGTAAATCCTATGCCAGAACTCATCTACAGCTGCCAGGAATGTTATGACCCAAGCCAAAGAGCTGTCATCAGCCCCACAGGCTCAATCCTGTTCCAGATTACCCCAGAAAGTATAAATGGAATGCTGCACTTCCAAACTGCCAAGCAATTGACTCCCCTCTTTATGCAGAATTTGATAAACAAAGGGACCAAGCTGTCAAATGACCAAATCATTAAAATCAATCAGTTGTTTGTAAGACCAGGCTCTGAATCAGTCAGAACCCCTCCTATTGGGTATCACTACTTGAATGATTTGGGCAGGATGTTAGTGGATTTAATCAGTTATGTCCTAGGATTCAGGGGGATAGAGGATGTGGATGATAGCCTAATGGCAATGCTGTCTATATTCTCTCCTGGTAAACCCCCAGCTGTACATTATGACTATGCAACCTACATTGCAGATAAAATCCATGAGCAGTTTATGAACTTGAAGAGGGAAAGACTATTCAGGTATACTTCATATATATACCATCTATTCTTGTTCTATCAGCCAGCCACCTTCTCTGTTCCTTTGAAGCCACTCAATGCCCAGGGAATTCCAAGGTCAGTTGTGTTCTGGACTTCTGTTTTTCATCATACCTCTGTATCACCTTACACATACACTGAGTTCATTGACTTATTCATCTATCCAGTCATGACAGTATTGCATGGTACTCCTCCTCCTAGACTAACTGATGACATGAGGAGAATTCTCCATTTGAATAAGTCCTACAGCATTGGTAATTGGTACTTCTACCAAAACCACACAGTCATCAGGATATATGGCTGTGAGTTGAACCCATTTAGGTTGCCAAGGTATGTCCCCATGAGGCTTTTTGCCTTGGAATATTTCAGACAGTTTGGGAACTCAGACTATCTTCATTTTCAGAGCAACAACAAGAAGTCACAGTTGAAGGTAAGGAACCAGCTGGGTCCTTTCCTATATAACAAGAAAGAAGAGGGATGGAAAGAGGCAAACACTATCCTGGAAGGCCTCAGACTGCAAACCAGCTTTGAATGGATACCCTATGACCCCAATCATGCTATCTCCCTCAGGAGGATTAGATACAAATTGGGTAGCTATGCACACAAGAGACAACCCGAGATTGAACAGTATGCCAATGCATCAAATTGGGAGGAGGGTACCCTAGAGGAGGAAATTACTAATGAAGAGTTACTTGAGAGAGAGGCTAGAAATATGCAAAAGGAAGCTGACTTGGAAACTTGTGGACAGGTGCCCCTCTCCTACAAAAAGCAACTTGGAGCAGCTGCTACATCATCAACAGCACAGCAGCAAACTGCCGAGAAAGCACCACAGACAGCAAGCAGGGATAAAGGGAAGCAGGTGGAACAGCCACCTCCATTGACAGAAGAACAAGTGGACACATTGCTACAGCAGCAAGAAGAGATGGAGCAGCAGGAATTCGGGCAGCAACAGGAAGAGGAACAGTTTAGTGAACAGCAGCCCTTGCAGCAAGAAAAAGTGACTGATCCTCCAAGCTCCACTGAGCAACAGGCTCAGACAGTGGTGCCTCCTAGAGCAGAAACTACTGTTGATACCTCGGTCCTCCAAACCCCACAAAAGGAGGACTTAACCAGGAAAAGGGATAGAGAGACTCCCCTGACTTCATCCATTAATCGGGGAGAGAAAAGACAAAGACTAAATGACTCCCAAGAGGATGACATAGCAGTGAGGCAAGCAATGGGCATGGGCCCACCCAGTGGAGAAGTTTCAGCCAGTTCATTTCAGCATGAACATGATAGAGCTATAGGAGGAGAGGTCAGCTCCTCCAGCCAGCACAGAGAAGGACAGTCAAGCATCAAACAGCAATTTATTGACATTAAGAGGAGGAGTGATCCTATTAAAATACGGCTGTACGATCATTTGCTGAACCTGGCTCCTACAAATCAGCAAAGACTCATGTCTGCCTTTGATGTAAGTGAAGGCAAGATGATCATGAGTCACTTCATGCCCACAACACTGCATCCTCAATCTACCTCGGATTACCTAAGAACCAACATGGAGGTTCTGGCCAAAGACATACACCCTATGGATAAGATTGAATTACATAAACAAACTGGTGAAATGGTGTATGCCTCCTTGGCAGGTGAGACATTGGAGAACTACAAATTGAAGAGCAGCCTTGATAATACAGCCTCTCAGCTGGAATTGGAGAGAGCATCATCACAAGCCAAGGACAACAGGATCAAGTCCTTGGAAGAGGTAATTATCGAAATAGGACATGATCCTAAAGATGTTAAGGGTATCCAAGAACTCCTGAAGATAAGGGATGCAGACATGGCGGCTTTAAGAAAGAAAATCAAGCTCCCAGCTACCATCCATCCACAAACAGATGAGGTTGCCCAGCAAAGGCAGGAAAAGGATACTACAGACCTGCTGGTATCCCTGTACAAGGAGCTGGTTCGAACTCAAGACCAGCTAGGACAATCAGAAGCTGCAAAGGCAGCACTACAAACAGCAATGAAGCAAAGAGAAGAGGGCCAACCCTCCCAGCCTCCTCCTGTGATAATTAATCTTGAGGAAGTCCCTCCAACAACTACTCCTCCTCCTCAGCAAACGGGAACTACAGCACCATCTACAGCAACGACTACACCAACACCAGGACAGACTCCCAGTCTGGATATGCAGAAGCTACAAGCTGAGATCCAAATTCTTGAATCCCAAATGAAAGAGCTTGATGAAGTCAAGAAGACTTTGGCCAAGGTGAATGAAAAATTTGACAAAAGCAAGCAGAATGAAGCAACAAAGGAGAGAGAGATAAAAGCTCTAAAAAAGAGAATAGCTGAACTAGAAAAAGAGCTTGCACTAGAGAAGGTAACAGCAGAACTAAAGGCAGTCCTCTGGAGTAACATCGGTCGATCCATCACCAATCAGTGGCAGTACATTGAGACTATGGATGAGCAAATAGCACTCATCACCAAGGCAAACAAGGAAATACACAGAGCAAGAGCAAGCCTTGGCCACATGCCAGATGCTGCCAGCAGAATGGTCAATGTTTTAAATAACAAAACTAGCTCTCAACTAGCTGCCATGGGAATTACTAACAGGACTGAAACAATCTCAGTAGTTAAACGAGTCCTGACACTAAGAAGCCTAGTTGGAACACTGGAGAGGAGAACACAGGACATGCAGACTGAAATCAACAAATTCCTGGACAGATTCCTGGCATTACAGAACAGAGGCCTCCCCAGCATTTTAAGCAGTGTAGGAAGACTGCTCACCCTAGAAAATTACAACAAAAGGATTGATGCCCATGCGGTAGCACAAATTGCAAAACAGCCCAGTACCTCAGCAGACACAGGGCCAGCATCGGGGCAGAATCTGTATGATAGGGTGGATAATCTGTTTTTTATTATGAATGAAATTGATCATCTGTTTGATACACCACCGAATTTCTTTAAGTATACTGAGGCAGATGAGACTATGGGGGCAATCATAAGACACCAATTGCCCACACAGGAAGAGTGGAGGAATCTGACACAGGTAATCTTATCAGGTCCGAACCCGTGAGGTTGGTTTTTTCTCCAGCACATGAGCAGTCATACGCAGGCACAATTTTGATGAATAAAATCTACAAGGAAGAGGCAGAAGCTGAGCCAACTCAGCAGAGCTATTCTCTCACCACTGCAGCAGTCACAATCACAGGTGACAAACACAGCATACAGCGCACAAGCCATAAAGTCGGGTTCTCCAGCATTTAATCAAAATATCTCAACCGACTCAGCAGATCCCAAAGGCCAAAATATCTTCTGACAGAACATTAAAGCGCCTTTATTTTGTATTCAATGCTGTAATAAATTTCTGATAATAATATCTCAAAGTTGGTAAGAACATTAAGTCTGAGATAACTCAGGACTCAGATATTTTTGTAAACAATCGCAAGTATATATTGGCCCCTCACAGAAGCTTAAGGGGTTGTTGTTATTTTCCTTTTGAAACTCTCACTTGCTGTAAAAATTCTCAGAGAAATAATACAAAGGGAGAATGGAATTTCCAAAGCGTGGTGTATTTGATGCGTTGTGATGAATGGTGAATGTTGCAGGATTCCAGAGTGTTTCATAAAACAATAAGTTTTCTTAAATCTCTGTATTACATGTTTTCGAGTCTTTTGTTCTCTTTTGTTGTCTAAATATTTTACACTTAATAGCAAAGTAGAAGAATAGTTCCAGGATTTAATCACCGATTACCCTGAACTCAAACTGAGCTATTATCCATGTTTTCTTCAGATACAGTAAAAGAAGTGTAATTCTTAGTTGCTGCACTTTAAAACTATATCTTTTACAGTGATAGATATTCCCAGGGATTCAATTTTGCCCCTGAGACATCCATCCTTTTTCTCATAACCAGTTTGGTGAAAATACTTAAACATTTAGTGAAAATCCTTAAATGCTCTCACTGCTTGTTTTTCCTGTTCGTGTTATAAATCAAAATTTGTTCTATGAAGTATCCAAATGGCCCTGTAAGTTTCACCAGTTCATCTCAAGATTTCTAGACACCTACTGCTACAGACTCCATTGCCCAATGATACTTGACTCTCTGAATATTACATCACAAGAGATCTGAAGGAAATTCTTCAACCAAAACATAAACAAAACCTGTGCATAATAGCTAGCCTAAAACCCTATCATAAACAGTTACAAATCATAAAGAGAGAGCCCTCTCTGATCACAGTTTGGCTAGAAACAGTGATCCAAAGATTGGTTAGTGGTTACCCCGGCCGTATTCCCTTGGGAGTCATAGGGAACAACCTGGGTGTTAACATAATTGGCGACTCCACTGGGGACTTCTTAAAAGTTTTTTCAGATACTATCTATCTTCCAAAGCTACCATCAAGCCTGAAACTAGCCAAGAGGCCTTAGGACTGTTTCTGTAAACACAGGGACAGCTTTAGGGAAGAGCTAACTAGGGAATCTTCATCCTAGCTTTGAAACATATATAGTCATTCCAGAATTCTTACCTAGTCCTTGTACATATAAAGCCTCCTGTATAAAGTTCTAAAAGAATACGTAGAAGCTGGCTCCCAAAAGAAACCCAAGGCACACTAGGGCAAACCCTGACCCTGATCAACCCATCATTGTTGATAACCCAAATATCATTCCAAAGAACATAAGGAGACAGCAAAAGCAGGAGAAGCCTGCTGATTCAGATATAAGTTCAGACCAACCTATCCTCATTCCTACTCCTTGCAAAGTCCTTTTTCGGTCCACCCCTAGTTCCCCTAGTTCATCATCAACACCTCAAAGCCCTCCTCTCCCATCTTCACCATCTGCACATACTCTTTCAACCAGTTTCCCGCTTGTTACCCATCCTATTAACCCTGTTACACCTGTAATCCCAGCTGTCCCATTTGTTCCTATTAACCCTATAAACCCCATAAACATGGCTAACAGATATGCACCTCTGCAGATACCAGCCAATGCACCGGCTCTACCTCAAGACTACCAAACCAAAATCTCATTTTTTGACTCCCATGGCCCTTTGACAGCTGTCCAGCATGCTAAGAAGATGCAAGACCACTTTGAGACCTATGAAATAGATGATGACAGTGTCAGGATGAGAATTTTTGTTCAAAGCTTAACCGGGGATGTCAGAACTTGGTTTAGATCCCTGAATGCAAATTCCATTGCAACCCCTGAGGTCCTGTACCAAGAGTTTACCAACAGATGGGAGAAGAAGAAAGATCCTCTACACATACTCGGTGAATATAACACTATCAAAAGAGGTCCCCAAGAAACAGTTTTGGAATATTGTGCTAGGTTTAACAATGTATATAATGCTATCCCCCAGAACTTAAGGCCCCCTCCTGATTTGGCCCTGTATAACTTCCCTGACGGTTTTGACTCTGATATGGCCTATCAGCTGAAAGAAAGAGATCCTCCAACCCTTGCAGAAGCTCAAAGAGTTGCAGTCACTGTAGAGGCCAACCTAATTGCCAAGAGAAACAGGGCAAAGCTGGAAAAGAAGGCTGGTTTCAGAGAAGAGCCCTCAGGCTTTGATCAAAAGTTGGATGCAATACTAAACAGCATGAAGAGACTGGGTGAAAGAGTGGAATCAGTTGAAAGAAAGTCATCATGGGAGGCATCACAAAGCAATCCTCCTAGAAACCCAAATTTTAGGAGAACGCAGAACCCAAACATAGGAAAAACAAGTGCTGACCAAGACATTAGACCCCCTTTTCAAGAAAACTATGCAGAAACTTCCTCAGCCAATCAGCTCAATGAAGATCCTGAAATCAACTTAATGGGTCTGGATGGTAAAAGCCATGTTTTCTTAACACAAGAAGACCATGAGGAGGATGAAAGCAAAACATTCCAAACGAAATCAGGAGAATCCTTTGACTTTAAACAAGGATATGATACTGCTGTCTATGAAGTCCATAAACAATACAAACTAAGGAGTAGGACTGTAAATGTAAATCAGCCCGAAAAGATAAAGGAGAAACAGCAATCTAAAGAAACCTTAGTCACTGAACCTAATGACAAAACAAACTTGCCTACAAAAGAAGTAGTGGTTGAGGAAGTCACTGAATTACTGTCCCCACTACAACAGCCCACGGCAACCTCATCCTCCCACCCAAATCCGAACATTACCCCTCAAGACATGGGTATGAGGGGCAGGTTCCAAAATCAAGATGAAATCCAACAAGAAGATTTAATGAACAGAGAAAGGACTGCTATCCGTGACTCTAAAATCCAAGTTGACAAACCCTTTGACCTAGGAGCAGAGATTGGCAAGTTAAAGATAGCAATTCCCCTTTCAGAGCTAGCCAAGCATGACATATATAAGCAACAGATCAAAAAATCCCTTCAGCTCACCAACAGCAAAGATGATGTAAATGTGCTAGATGACACTCCAGAATTACTGTTTGGCCCAGAGGTAGATGGAAAAACAGTAGTCACAGGGGTTTTACCTTTTTATGTCAGCCTGCATGTTCATGATAAAATACTGCATAATGCAATGTTTGACTCAGGTGCCTCTCACAACCTTATGCCAAAAGCTGTCATGGAAAGATTAAACTTGGATATAACAAGACCATACAAAGACCTGTTTTCTTTTGATTCTAGTCAAGTCAAATGTTTGGGCCTAATAAAAGATTTATGTGTGTCCCTGGTTCAATTTCCCAACAAAACCATACTAATGGATGTTGTAGTTGCTGATATCCCACCCAAATACGGGATGCTCTTATCAAGATCATGGGGAGCCAAGCTCCAAGGCTCCCTGCAATTAGATATGTCATATGCAACCATCTCTGTCTTTGGGCAACCAAAAAGACTTTATAGGGAAACACTCATGAAGTATATGGTCAGCAGTGAAGAAAAGCCTCAAAATTTTCCAATATATGCTGTCCATTCGGACATAGACTCCTTCATCCTCTTCAATGACAGCGCAAGCCTCTCAAACAATGACATTAAGACCGAAACACTCATACAAGAACAAAACATTGATCAAACAAGTAGCACCTGCCAAACTTCAATCAGCCCAACAATACACATTAACCCTCCTCTAGTTGTCAAAGATTGTCAAACAAATGATGAAATTATCCTAGGAAACAAATGGGAAAAGAAACCTCAACTCATGCTCACATTGCCATCCCATGAACAGAATTTTAAATCTCCTGTTCAGCAAGACATTCTGTGGGCCCTAGAATTTGATGGCTCAGTTAACAAGTTAGGGGCAGGAGCTGGAGTATGGATACATAACAAAGAGAAAGGCTATGCAGAAGGCAGGGCTTACAGATTGAAGTTTAGATGCACTAACAACATGGCAGAATATGAAGCTCTGCTGTTGGGCCTAAAGCTAGCAAAATCACTACAGGCTCCTAAACTCTCCATCATGGGAGACTCTGATCTAGTAATTCAACAAGTGAAAGGAAATTTTGTTACCAATGACAAAAGATTGAGGTCCTATAGGTCTGCTGTAATTGAAATATTAGAGACTTTCTCCGAGTTTGTTATCACAAAAATTCCAAGGGGCCACAATCTCCATGCACACAGCTTGGCAACATTTGCCAGCACCTTCAAATTCCCATTAGAACCCAACAATTGTTTCACGGCAGAGGTCAAATATAGGCCTTCTATTCCAAACAATGTCAAAGAGTGGCAAGTATTTGAGAATGACATGCAAATAAACAACTTTTTAACCTTGCAACAAGAGTTCACAGGATTAAATATTGACCTTGAGACAGCAAGTCAATCACAAATGCTTGAGACAGCAAGTCAATCACAAATATTTGATGGAGCAAGTCCATCACAATTACAGTTTCAACAGTCTGCCCACCCAATGTCACCTAGAACAGCCAAACAATTACTCAGTCCAACCATTTTCAACAAAGAAAACATTCAGCAAATTCACCAAATTGACTGTGAAGAGGTGAGCAACGCTGAAGATGAAATCATACAACTCAAAGACAATTTCCTTCCAGCAGGCCTTACCCCACTAGAGGACATTTTTGACTCAAATGATGTCCCCAGGAAACCAAAGATGCAGCCATTAGATGCAACAATTGAAGAATGTAACATTGGTACCACTGACAAGCCTAAAATAATAAAGCTATCTGCTGCTTTGCCCCCTGATCAAAAACCCAAATATATTGATCTCTTTAAAGAGTTCCAAGATGTCTTTGCTTGGGGTTATCAGGATCTAAAGTCATACGATACCTCTGTTATCCAGCATACCATTCCCCTCAAGCCTAATCAAAAACCATTCAAACAGAAATTGAGAAGAATCAATCCTGTGCTCCTTCCTTCCATTGAAAAAGAATTACAGAAAATGTTCAAAGCTGGTATCATAGCACCAATCAGGTTTTCTGAGTGGATTTCAAATTTGGTCCCTACAAGAAAGAAAACTGGTGAGATTAGACTTTGTGTAGACTTAAGGAATTTGAACCAAGTGTCACTCAAAGACAACTACCCCTTACCCAAAATGGATCACATTCTTCAAAGAGTAGTAGGGGCTTCAAGGATATCATTGCTGGATGGTTTCTCAGGTTTCAATCAAATCCTGGTACACCCTGATGATCAAGACAAAACTGCATTTACTACCCCATGGGGAACTTTCAAGTATGTGAAAATGCCCTTTGGATTGAAAAATGCAGGGGCAACATTTCAGAGAGCAATGGACATTGCTTTTGCAAAAGAGATTCATGACTTCTTGGTCATTTACTTAGATGATCTAACACCCTTTTCAAAATCTGACCAAGAACACTTGAAACATTTAAGACAGATCTTCATAACATGCAGGAAATATGGTATTTCCTTAAACCCCAAGAAGTCATTATTTGGCTTGGAAGAAGGGAAACTTCTAGGGCATATTATTTCAAAAAATGGCATAAGAATTGATCCAGATAGGATACAAGCTATCCTACAAATGCCTCACCCAAGGAATGTCAAGGAGCTGCAAGGATTCTTAGGAAAAATCAACTTTTTAAGAAGGTTTATCCCAAATTTAGCAGAATTAATCAGATTACTAAACAATATGCTAAAGAAAGATTCAAAGGTCAAATGGACTGTTGAAGCAAAACAAGCTTTCGAAAGTATAAAATTGGCCTTGACTCAAACCCCAGTGTTAACTAATCCTCAGTTTGACAGAGACTTTATTATTTTCTCATTTGCCTCCCAGCATACTATTGCTGCTGTATTATTGCAGAAAGATGACCAAGGGAATGAAAAGCCCATTGCTTTTTTCAGCAGAGCTCTTAGAGATGCCCCCCTAAAGTATCAAATAATGGAAAAACAAGCCTATGCTTTGATCAAGGCTATTAAAGACTTTAGGATTTACATCCTTTACTCCCATGTTGTGGCTTATGTACCAAGTCCTATTGTCAAAGACATTCTCACCCAAGAAAACTTAGAGGGCAGGAGAGGAAAATGGATTGCCAATATACTAGAATTTGACATTGAAATAAAGCCTACAAAGCTGATAAAAGGACAAGGTTTGGCCAAGTTAATGACAGAAGCAAATTTCCAAGCCTTAGACATTAACCAACTGGACAGTGAAACAGAGCTGGCGACTCCAAAGATCAATGTAGCCTTTGAACAATCTCCTTGGTACTCTGATATCTGTTATGTGTTACAAAACCTGTGTGCTCCCCCAGGACTGTCCAGAACTAAGTGTAGGTTCCTAAAAATGAAAACATCTAGATTTTGTGTGATGGATGAAAATCTACTGTGGAAAAACCATGAAGGTATTTTGCTGCACTGTCTAATAGAGAATGAAACTAACAATATCATGCAAGACTTCCATGCTGGAGACTGTGGTGGACATTTGTACTGGAAGTCCACTGTGGACAAGATATTGAGGGCTGGTTATTACTGGCCTACTATGTTCTCTGATGTTAAGAAATTTACAGCCTCATGCCACAAATGCCAACTGTTTGAAGGCAAAAGACAGTTGCTGCCACTTCCTTTGAAGCCCATTGCAACAGAGAGACCTTTCCAACAATGGGGCTTGGATTTCATTGGGGAAATTCATCCCTCATCTTCAGGGCAACACAGATGGATTCTAACAGCAACAGACTACTTCACCAAGTGGATTGAAGCTGCCCCATGCAGACAAGCAAATGATTCAGTAATCATTCAGTTTTTGGAAAACAATATACTGGCTAGATTTGGCTGCCCAGACAAGATAATAACAGACAATGCTGCTGCCTTCAGATCCAAGAAGATGGTGAACTTCTGCCATAAATTTCACATTACTTTGGGCCATTCTACAGCTTACTATCCTCAAGGAAATGGCCTTGCTGAATCATCAAACAAAAGTTTGATAAATATCATAAAGAAAGTGCTGGAAGAGAACAAAAAGAACTGGCATAAGAAACTAGTAAATGCTTTATGGGCAGACAGACTAACAACTAAAAGATCAATTGGGACCAGCCCATATGAGTTAGTCTATGGATTAGAGGCCAGATTTCCTTCATCACTAGGAGTGCCGGTTATGAAACTTCTGCAAGAAAGCCAAGCAGAGCCAAATGACATGCAAAGAAGGATTAACCAGATAATTTGTTTACAGCAGACCAGAGAACAAGTTTTCAGCAGAGTGCAGATACTACAAGAGAAACTGAAAAGGGCTTTTGATAGAAGAACCAAAGCAGAAGATTTCAATGTGGGGGACAAAGTTTTAAAGTGGGATGCAAGAAGAGAAGAGAAAGGGAAACATGGAAAGTTTGACTCTTTATGGAAAGGACCATTTGCTGTCCAAGCAGTACAAGGTAACAACACTTATTTCCTCAAAAGTCTTACTGAAACTGACTTGGATGAAGGTCCTGTTAATGGCAGGATGCTGAAGCACTACTTTGACTATTCCCCATGAGTAGAACCTAAGGATTCTTTGTATATATGCAGATGTACATATTGTTTTCTGTTTTAGATTGTAAAAAGCAGTTTTCCCAAGTGATTTACCAAGCAGTAAAAGGCAAATAGAATCAGAGGTCTTCCAAAAGAGAAACACACTATTTTGACACATTCATGCAGCAGATTTCAAAGACAAAGATGGGCAGTCAAGGAACAAGGCAATCTGACCTGCTGTTCTTGGTCTTTCAAAAGAAAAACCATCCCCATGTGGAGCCACTGTTGGATACCTATACCAATAGGTTTCATATTTCATGATTGGCAAGAGAAAGGCCAAATATGCTCTGCTTTGGTATCACAAAGATCCCATATTTCCTAGAAAGCAAGAGGTGGGTAAAGTGTTTCAAGTATTGAGGACCTTATTTCAATTTTGTGGATGATTCAACAGTCTAATCTGGATCATGCCATGTGTTCAATTTTGAGTTATAGAATAGAGAAAGAAGTCTGTCCAAACTGTTTAATCTTGGCAGACAAGTAGTTTAGGTAGAGAAGCAAAGGTTCCCAACAGCTTAATCTGGGACCTTGGAAGAGATAAGGGTAGAAGTAGATAGAAAAGAAAAAAGAAAAAGCCAAAGAAAAGAAAAGGCAAGTAAGGGTTTGCAAGTCCAAATGCACCCTCTATGGAGAAACAAAAAATGCTAGGGAAATAGCTGGGTAGGCAGTTGTGGTTGCAGAAAGGGTATTTTCACCATTACACATATGTCAACAGGTGTTTTGCCAAGGCAAAATCTATCAATAGAAAAAGTGGTTAATTCCATCATATTACAGCAAGGAGCATGACTAACTTCCCTCTTCCCCTTTATTCCATTACTAACACTCCCTTTCTTTCAGCTGAGATTTATGAAGAGAGATCATGGTTTTATGGTGGTTCTAGTTCATTCAGAATCCACATTTCTTGTCTAAGATCTTTTCATTTTGATCTACTCTCAAAACCAAGTCAATTTCAGATAAACTCAGTAAAATCCCTTTCATTTGCTCCCTTCATTCATATTAACCTCTAATTTTACTATATAGCTCCCCTATTTTACCCCTTCCCCTAATAATACTAACACTAAGGTGTATAAAGCCCCAAATCTTATATATACTCCCTCCCCTTGGCATTATAGCCATATGTTCTTCAAAAGGGACCAAAGTGACATCTGGTCACTTTGGTGAACCTGTCCCATCCCATTCCCCCTTGCTGCAAGTCAAACTGCTCCTCAAACCACCATTTGCATTGGAAAACCCTTATAAAACCCTATTCCGCCTTCAAATCCTTTGCAAAAATTACCAAAGTCAAAAACCCGCCTCTGGCGCATTTCCAAAGGGTTAGCGCATAATTGGTTAAATGAAAAATCATTCGAAAAACCAATAAAAAACCCACAAAACCTAAAGTTCCCCGCCCGCATATAACCCGAGCACCTCCATACTCCGCCCACCGTCGGATCAAGGCCCGAAGATCTGACGATCCACGTCAATATCGGAGCGGCTCCCACTGCTGTCCTTTACCGCCCGAGATGCTGACGTTGCGTCACGTCAGGGCCTCTCCACGCGTCAAGCACTGAGGTATCTCGGAGCCGGGCCTGACAACTTCGGCGCCGTACCCAAACCGCCCCGAGAAACCGTAGCGGTTAGCTTTAACCGTAACCGCTACGGTCCTAACTGCCACCTATTTTCCGCTAACTCATCGCCACGTCGCGTCCGCTCGTACTCACCTCTGCCATTCGTCCACCTGTCCGCTGACGTGGTTGCCACCTCATCGCCCCTTGGACCAATAATCTACTGCCACGTCACCCGACGACGTCAGCTGACGTCACCTCACCGTGACCCACCAATGACGTCATGCTGACGTCATCACGAAAAAGCGCCAAAATGGTAAAAAACCCATATTTACCCAAAAAAGCCGTGTTTTTCCCACTTTCACTCCTGTCGCTATTGTTCTCCCTGCATGACCGTTTACGTTCGAATTTCCGCCAACCTGTTGATTTAACCCGGGCGACCTCCTCAGCAGCAACCGTGCACACCTGCTCGACCTCTGCTCGCCAATTTACAGGTATTTACAGTTGTCTTGCCCTCCATACAACTGTTATCGAACTTTAATTTGTTCAGAAGGATAAAGGCACCTCAAAAACTATATTTACACCGCCCATTTTCCTCTGCAAGTCCACATTTGCCACTGTGAAGTCGAAAAACACCAGCCGAGCCATAATTCCGGTAAATTCACCCAAAAACAATACTCACTGCGTATTCTCGGAAAATTCCTTGTTGGTCTCAATTTACCCGCAAAAAGAGGACATAGTCAGACCTTAAGAGAAGCTCTGCTCCTAAAAAACAAACAGTATTTCAATTGCTGTTGAGTAAATTCCCCTCTGGTGTCCAAAATACAAACTGTCTTTACAGAGAATCACCTCTATTCTGTGTTGCTTCCATTTTGACTATTCACCTACAATTGTTGCACTTTGAAGAACTATGGAGACTCCTATTGCTCTAAATATCAAGCCCCTCAATGCTCCTCACCAGGAATTAGCATGGAAAGCCCTGGGAGACATGGATTACCAAATGCTGGACTGGTTCCCTATGGGAACCAAATACAATATCCAGATGATGAATGAGTTAAAAGCCCAGCACCTGAGTGGGGCAGACATCTTGGGAATTTGGGACTCAAATTTACCCATCTACAACCTTCCCCAAGTAAATCCTATGCCAGAACTCATCTACAGCTGCCAGGAATGTTATGACCCAAGCCAAAGAGCTGTCATCAGCCCCACAGGCTCAATCCTGTTCCAGATTACCCCAGAAAGTATAAATGGAATGCTGCACTTCCAAACTGCCAAGCAATTGACTCCCCTCTTTATGCAGAATTTGATAAACAAAGGGACCAAGCTGTCAAATGACCAAATCATTAAAATCAATCAGTTGTTTGTAAGACCAGGCTCTGAATCAGTCAGAACCCCTCCTATTGGGTATCACTACTTGAATGATTTGGGCAGGATGTTAGTGGATTTAATCAGTTATGTCCTAGGATTCAGGGGGATAGAGGATGTGGATGATAGCCTAATGGCAATGCTGTCTATATTCTCTCCTGGTAAACCCCCAGCTGTACATTATGACTATGCAACCTACATTGCAGATAAAATCCATGAGCAGTTTATGAACTTGAAGAGGGAAAGACTATTCAGGTATACTTCATATATATACCATCTATTCTTGTTCTATCAGCCAGCCACCTTCTCTGTTCCTTTGAAGCCACTCAATGCCCAGGGAATTCCAAGGTCAGTTGTGTTCTGGACTTCTGTTTTTCATCATACCTCTGTATCACCTTACACATACACTGAGTTCATTGACTTATTCATCTATCCAGTCATGACAGTATTGCATGGTACTCCTCCTCCTAGACTAACTGATGACATGAGGAGAATTCTCCATTTGAATAAGTCCTACAGCATTGGTAATTGGTACTTCTACCAAAACCACACAGTCATCAGGATATATGGCTGTGAGTTGAACCCATTTAGGTTGCCAAGGTATGTCCCCATGAGGCTTTTTGCCTTGGAATATTTCAGACAGTTTGGGAACTCAGACTATCTTCATTTTCAGAGCAACAACAAGAAGTCACAGTTGAAGGTAAGGAACCAGCTGGGTCCTTTCCTATATAACAAGAAAGAAGAGGGATGGAAAGAGGCAAACACTATCCTGGAAGGCCTCAGACTGCAAACCAGCTTTGAATGGATACCCTATGACCCCAATCATGCTATCTCCCTCAGGAGGATTAGATACAAATTGGGTAGCTATGCACACAAGAGACAACCCGAGATTGAACAGTATGCCAATGCATCAAATTGGGAGGAGGGTACCCTAGAGGAGGAAATTACTAATGAAGAGTTACTTGAGAGAGAGGCTAGAAATATGCAAAAGGAAGCTGACTTGGAAACTTGTGGACAGGTGCCCCTCTCCTACAAAAAGCAACTTGGAGCAGCTGCTACATCATCAACAGCACAGCAGCAAACTGCCGAGAAAGCACCACAGACAGCAAGCAGGGATAAAGGGAAGCAGGTGGAACAGCCACCTCCATTGACAGAAGAACAAGTGGACACATTGCTACAGCAGCAAGAAGAGATGGAGCAGCAGGAATTCGGGCAGCAACAGGAAGAGGAACAGTTTAGTGAACAGCAGCCCTTGCAGCAAGAAAAAGTGACTGATCCTCCAAGCTCCACTGAGCAACAGGCTCAGACAGTGGTGCCTCCTAGAGCAGAAACTACTGTTGATACCTCGGTCCTCCAAACCCCACAAAAGGAGGACTTAACCAGGAAAAGGGATAGAGAGACTCCCCTGACTTCATCCATTAATCGGGGAGAGAAAAGACAAAGACTAAATGACTCCCAAGAGGATGACATAGCAGTGAGGCAAGCAATGGGCATGGGCCCACCCAGTGGAGAAGTTTCAGCCAGTTCATTTCAGCATGAACATGATAGAGCTATAGGAGGAGAGGTCAGCTCCTCCAGCCAGCACAGAGAAGGACAGTCAAGCATCAAACAGCAATTTATTGACATTAAGAGGAGGAGTGATCCTATTAAAATACGGCTGTACGATCATTTGCTGAACCTGGCTCCTACAAATCAGCAAAGACTCATGTCTGCCTTTGATGTAAGTGAAGGCAAGATGATCATGAGTCACTTCATGCCCACAACACTGCATCCTCAATCTACCTCGGATTACCTAAGAACCAACATGGAGGTTCTGGCCAAAGACATACACCCTATGGATAAGATTGAATTACATAAACAAACTGGTGAAATGGTGTATGCCTCCTTGGCAGGTGAGACATTGGAGAACTACAAATTGAAGAGCAGCCTTGATAATACAGCCTCTCAGCTGGAATTGGAGAGAGCATCATCACAAGCCAAGGACAACAGGATCAAGTCCTTGGAAGAGGTAATTATCGAAATAGGACATGATCCTAAAGATGTTAAGGGTATCCAAGAACTCCTGAAGATAAGGGATGCAGACATGGCGGCTTTAAGAAAGAAAATCAAGCTCCCAGCTACCATCCATCCACAAACAGATGAGGTTGCCCAGCAAAGGCAGGAAAAGGATACTACAGACCTGCTGGTATCCCTGTACAAGGAGCTGGTTCGAACTCAAGACCAGCTAGGACAATCAGAAGCTGCAAAGGCAGCACTACAAACAGCAATGAAGCAAAGAGAAGAGGGCCAACCCTCCCAGCCTCCTCCTGTGATAATTAATCTTGAGGAAGTCCCTCCAACAACTACTCCTCCTCCTCAGCAAACGGGAACTACAGCACCATCTACAGCAACGACTACACCAACACCAGGACAGACTCCCAGTCTGGATATGCAGAAGCTACAAGCTGAGATCCAAATTCTTGAATCCCAAATGAAAGAGCTTGATGAAGTCAAGAAGACTTTGGCCAAGGTGAATGAAAAATTTGACAAAAGCAAGCAGAATGAAGCAACAAAGGAGAGAGAGATAAAAGCTCTAAAAAAGAGAATAGCTGAACTAGAAAAAGAGCTTGCACTAGAGAAGGTAACAGCAGAACTAAAGGCAGTCCTCTGGAGTAACATCGGTCGATCCATCACCAATCAGTGGCAGTACATTGAGACTATGGATGAGCAAATAGCACTCATCACCAAGGCAAACAAGGAAATACACAGAGCAAGAGCAAGCCTTGGCCACATGCCAGATGCTGCCAGCAGAATGGTCAATGTTTTAAATAACAAAACTAGCTCTCAACTAGCTGCCATGGGAATTACTAACAGGACTGAAACAATCTTAGTAGTTAAACGAGTCCTGACACTAAGAAGCCTAGTTGGAACACTGGAGAGGAGAACACAGGACATGCAGACTGAAATCAACAAATTCCTGGACAGATTCCTGGCATTACAGAACAGAGGCCTCCCCAGCGTTTTAAGCAGTGTAGGAAGACTGCTCACCCTAGAAAATTACAACAAAAGGATTGATGCCCATGCGGTAGCACAAATTGCAAAACAGCCCAGTACCTCAGCAGACACAGGGCCAGCATCGGGGCAGAATCTGTATGATAGGGTGGATAATCTGTTTTTTATTATGAATGAAATTGATCATCTGTTTGATACACCACCGAATTTCTTTAAGTACACTGAGGCAGATGAGACTATGGGGGCAATCATAAGACACCAATTGCCCACACAGGAAGAGTGGAGGAATCTGACACAGGTAATCTTATCAGGTCCGAACCCGTGAGGTTGGTTTTTTCTCCAGCACATGAGCAGTCATACGCGGGCACAATTTTGATGAATAAAATCTACAAGGAAGAGGCAGAAGCTGAGCCAACTCAGCAGAGCTATTCTCTCACCACTGCATCAGTCACAATCACAGGTGACAAACACAGCATACAGCGCACAAGCCATAAAGTCGGGTTCTCCAGCATTTAATCAAAATATCTCAACCGACTCAGCAGATCCCAAAGGCCAAAATATCTTCTGACAGAACATTAAAGCGCCTTTATTTTGTATTCAATGCTGTAATAAATTTCTGATAATAATATCTCAAAGTTGGTAAGAACATTAAGTCTGAGATAACTCAGGACTCAGATATTTTTGTAAACAATCGCAAGTATATATTGGCCCCTCACAGAAGCTTAAGGGGTTGTTGTTATTTTCCTTTTGAAACTCTCACTTGCTGTAAAAATTCTCAGAGAAATAATACAAAGGGAGAATGGAATTTCCAAAGCGTGGTGTATTTGATGCGTTGTGATGAATGGTGAATGTTGCAGGATTCCAGAGTGTTTCATAAAACAATAAGTTTTCTTAAATCTCTGTATTACATGTTTTCGAGTCTTTTGTTCTCTTTTGGTGTCTAAATATTTTACACTTAATAGCAAAGTAGAAGAATAGTTCCAGGATTTAATCACCGATTACCCTGAACTCAAACTGAGCTATTATCCATGTTTTCTTCAGATACAGTAAAAGAAGTGTAATTCTTAGTTGCTGCACTTTAAAACTATATCTTTTACAGTGATAGATATTCCCAGGGATTCAATTTTGCCCCTGAGACATCCATCCTTTTTCTCATAACCAGTTTGGTGAAAATACTTAAACATTTAGTGAAAATCCTTAAATGCTCTCACTGCTTGTTTTTCCTGTTCGTGTTATAAATCAAAATCTGTTCTATGAAGTATCCAAACGGCCCTGTAAGTTTCACCAGTTTATCTCAAGATTTCTAAACACCTACTGCTACAGACTCCATTGCCCAATGATACTTGACTCTCTGAATATTACATCACAAGAGATCTGAAGGAAATTCTTCAACCAAAACATAAACAAAACCTGTGCATAATAGCTAGCCTAAAACCCTATCATAAACAGTTACAAATCATAAAGAGAGAGCCCTCTCTGATCACAGTTTGGCTAGAAACAGTGATCCAAAGATTGGTTAGTGGTTACCCCGGCCGTATTCCCTTGGGAGTCATAGGGAACAACCTGGGTGTTAACAGGATGGACAAACTTGAAGAATCCTTGCAATCCCTCCAAATTCAGCTTAACCGACTAAATAGAATGATCTCGAGCATAATCCCGACGGGCAAGGAGGAAGCCCATGAGCAGGCGTATATTGGCAATGGACACAGTGAGGGTGAGTCTAGCCACTCTCTTCACCTCGGGGGCCCCCACCAACAATCTCGTCCGCGACCTCCCAAGTTGCATATGCATAAATTTGATGGTTCTCACCCGGCAGCATGGATAGCACAAATGGAGCAGTATTTCAATCTGAATAACATCTTAGATAATGAGACTGAGCTTATGGTGGGGAGCATGTACTTGGACAGTGAAAGGTGGCAATGGTGGGAATGGCATCAACGTTGCAATGGATATTTTAGGACTTGGAACTCCTTCAAAAAATCTCTTATAGAACACTTTGACCAGGAATCTTCTTTTTTGGGTCATCTTACTAAGCTCCGACAGACTAGCACAGTGAATGAATATATTACAGCCTTTGAAGCCTTAGCCTTCTGCACTAGGGGTCTCTCAGATGTGTTCTAGACAAAATGTTTTATCAGTGGTCTTAAAGAAGCCATAAAAGCCCACGTCTTATTGCACCACCCTCCCACATGGACGGAGGCTTGTAAGGTAGCTCGTAACGTGGAACGTGCGTTAGCAGTCCAGTACAGTCGCCCAAATTTCACCGCTAAGGGTCGCCCCCCACAGGCTCACAACATGACTCAAACACTTAAGGTTCAAAAGGTGTCACCTGCAGAAATGGCCGAAAGAAGAAAGCAAGGATTATGTTACTACTGTGATGAAAAATACTCCCCAGGTCATAAATGCAAGGAGCCCAAATTTTTTCAAATTGATGCCACTGATTACAGCTCATTAGAGGAAGATCCACCACTGGAGGAACATGAGGCGGTAGAAGAGGACAACCAAAAGGACAATGTCCCTGATGAACTAGTTATTTCGCTACATGCTTTGGTAAGTATTTCTTCACCTCAAACTCTCAAAATCAGAGGTTTTATTAAACATCGCCCAGTAGTAGTCTTGATTGATAGTGGAAGTACACATAATTTCATCCATCAAAAGTTCGCGGAAGCAGTGCATTGTTTTGTACGAGCAGTTTCTAACTTCCAAGTCCAAATTGTGGATGGGGGCACAATGAAATGTGAAGGCCATTGTGAAAATGTCAAACTTCAAATGGGGGATTATCAGTTGAAGACCCACATGTTTGCCATACACATGGGAGGGTGTGACATTGTCCTCGGTGTTGAATGGCTTCACACTCTTGGGCCAATCGCAATGGATTTCCAGGAGTTATATATGAGTTTTAAGCAGAACAGCTCCACACATACCCTCCGTGGACTCCAGGCGGGAGCTCCCTCTATCATCAACTCGCATAGGATGGAAAAATTGCTAAAAAAGTGCCATCATGGAGTTATAGCTCAATTTAATGCCATCCAGGCAGTCGAAACCAAGTCTCTGCCGATTCATCCTGAGATGCAACAGATTTTAAATAACCATCTGCCGGTCTTTGACAAGCCTCATGAGCTTCCACCCTCGAGAGGGGAACATGATCATAGCATCACCTTGGTTCCAGGGGCCCAACCCCCAAATGTGCACCCATATAGATAGCCGTTCACCCAAAAGAATGAAATAGAAAAAATAATCAAGGAACTTTTGGAAGCAGGTGTCATTCGTCCCAGCATTAGTCCTTATTCATCATCAGTGGTCATGGTGCTCAAGAAAGATGGGGAGTGGCGGATGTGTCCAGACTTCAGGGCCCTCAATAAGTTGACAATCAAAGATAAATTTCCCATCCCGGTCGTTGACGATTTGCTGGATGAACTCAATGGGGCTCAAGTATTCACTAAGCTGGATCTTCGCTCGGGCTACCAACCAATTCGCATGAAGGAAGTCAACATTCCAAAGACTGCTTTCAGAACTCATGAAGGCCATTATGAGTTCCTAGTCATGCCATTCGGTCTTTGTAATGCCCCCTCTACTTTTCAGAGCCTTATGAACCACCTTCTCAAACCATATCTCAGGAAATTTGTCCTTGTCTTCTTCGATGACATCCTCATCTATAGTTGCACTTGGGTCGCACATCTTCAGCATGTAGATCTACTCTTGCAACTGCTCCGCAAGCATAAATTATTTGTCAAGATGTCCAAGTGTTCGTTTGGAATGGAAGAAGTTGAGTATTTGGGCCACATTGTGGGGCATGAAGGTGTCAAGGTGGACCCCAAAAAGATCCAGGCAATGCAGGATTGGCCTCAACCTAAGACCTTGAAGAGATTGAGAGGATTTTTGGGTCTCATAGGCTATTATCGTAAATTTGTCCGCAACTATGGTCGCATAGCAAAGCCCCTCACTCAACTCCTGAAGAAAAATTCATTCTTCTGGAATGAGAACACACAACAAGCATTTACAGCGCTCAAAAATGCCATGTGTTCCACTCCAATCTTAGCACTACCTGACTTCACCAAATCTTTTGTCATTGAATGTGATGCTTCGGGTACGGGTATTGGGGCAGTCTTAATGCAGGAAGGGCGACCTTTGGCCTTCACAAGCCAACAACTAAGTGGGAAGAATCTAGGCCAATCTACCTACGAGAAGGAAATGATGGCCATCTTACATGCAGTAGAGACCTGGCGACCTTACTTATTGGGGCGACGTTTCCAAATCCGCACAGACCATCACAGTCTTAAATATTTTTTGGAGCAACGCCTATCCTCCCCACAACAAAATAAATGGCTCGCCAAAATGCTAGGATATGATTATGAGATCATTTACAAGAAAGGGCAAGACAATAGTGTAGCAGATGCATTATCTCACCAATTTGAGGAGGAAAGTACTCTGCTAGCAATTTCCCTCCCCATTCCAGAATGGATTGAAGAGGCTCGCAGGGAATGGTTTTCACATCCCGGGCTCTCCCAACTCATTTCTCAATTGCAGGTGGATCCAAATTCCACCAATGGCTACTCGTGGCAGGATGATATTCTTCGCTACAGGGACAGAGTCGTAATATCACCAACATCCACCCTCAAAATTCGCATTTTGGCATAATTGCACTCATCCCCCATTGCAGGACATTTAGGCTTTCAGAAGACGTATGCTCGCACCAGAAGATCATTTTTTTGGACAGGCATGAAAAAGGACATCCTTACTTTCATAGCAGAATGCGATGTCTGTCAACGCCACAAAGGGGAGACCGTCAACACACCAGGCACATTACAACCGTTGCCCATCCCGGCATCAATATGGACAGAGGTTTCTATGGATTTCATTACAGGTCTTCCAAAGTCAGGAAACAAGTCAATCATCATGGTGGTTGTGGATAGACTTTTGAAGTATGCTCATTTCTACGCCCTATCCCACCAGTTTACACTGACTTTGGTCGCTCAATCTTTCATGGATCAAATCTTCAAATTGCATGGCATGCCCACTTCTATTGTGTCCGACGCGACCTGATCTTCACCAGTAATTTTTGGCAGGAACTCTTCAGGCTACAAGGCACTCAAATAAAACTCAGTACTTCCTATCATCCGCAAATGGATGGTCAAACTGAAGTCGTCAAAAAATGTTTGGAAACCTACCTTAGGTGTTTCACTTCAGAAAAGCAACATCTTTGGGTATAGTGGTTACCTCTGGCTGAATGGTGGTATAACACCAACTATCATGCCACCACCAAAATGACTCCCTATGAAGCAGTATATGGTCAACTCCCTCCTTCCCCTACTTCTTATATCAAGGGGTGCTCAAAGGTACAAGCAGTGGATCAACTCCTACAACACCACGCAACCATGCTCGCCCATCTTAGAGAGAATCTTCATCAAGCTCAAAACCGCATGAAGCAACAGGTAGACCAGCATCGCTCAGAGCACCAATTTCAAGAAGGGGATCAAGTCTCTTTGAGGTTGCAACCATATAAGCAAACATCACTCAAAGACAAGGGTTGTCAAAAACTATCTCCAAAATTCTACGGACCATATCAAGTACTTCAGCGCATTAGAGAAGTGGCTTACAAGTTGGCTTTGCCACCTACTGCAAAAATCCATCCAGTTTTCCATGTCTCATGCCTCAAGAAAGTGATTGGGAACAATTGTAGAATTCAAACCAGTCTACCTGAATTGGACGAAGAAGGGTCAATCTGGCTCCAACCTGAACAGGTCCTAGACACACGAGACAGGCACCTGCGGGGCCACATGATTAGGGAAGTCCTCGTCAAGTGGAAAGACACCTCTCCGGAAGATGCAACTTGGGAACCAGCCACTATTCTTCAGCAGTTTCCGCAGCTTCAGCCTTGAGGACAAGGCTAGTCTTAAGGGGGAGGGCATGTTAGGGTCCCACCCTAACCCCCTTATTTATGTAATGGGATCGAGTCATAGTCAAGAGTTAATAAGGCCCATATTAATAATTGTAAGTGGTTAACCCGCAATTAATGATGGGACTACAGTTAGTTGCAAATGGGTCGTAGTATTAGATAGATGGTATTAATAAAACCCATGGTATTGATCCTTGGTATTGCATGTGCGAGTCATATATAAAGGATAGAGACTCCCTGCGAGGAGCATTGTGTCTTATTTTTGTATCGAGCTCTGCTCTATTGGAGGTTGCCCCCTCGAAGAGGCCAGTGAACATTGCTTTCTAAATAATAAAATATTTGTTGTTGTCTCTCACTATTCTATGTTCTGGGTATCTTTCTTCGCATATTCTGTATTTGGGTATCTTTTTGCAGGTTAAGAGCACAAAAAATACAACACATCTTCAATAATATGAGTACTAAAATAACCGAAGTAATTCAACTATCTTAGTATAGGTTAAGCAAACATGCATTACAAACATTAAAATAATAGTCTTACAAATGGATACAAAACATGCATGAAAATGTGTCGCACTGAGACATGCTTCTGAATTATGCAAAAGATCCAAGACACATATGTACACCATACATCACTAATCCTAGTAGTGGGACATTAGAGCCACTCCTTGCTCCTAAAAGAACAAATTATAGACTTTCAAGGCTATTGGAGAGGAGCCAAAGTGAAAATTCATTTGCTCATACAATGAGGGGGTATATATAGCCAAGGGGGTATAACTAACCCTTATGACTCTTCGACTAGCCTCATGATTGCTTAACTTCCTATGACTTTTCAACTTTACATGACTCTTCGACTTCATATGTGGGTCTCTTCGACTTCCAATTCACATTACATTGATTACAACAAGTATGGACCATAGTAGTGATGTGGCTGAGACAACTCATGACACAACTCGACATGACGCTACTTACATGTACTGGCTGACTGTGGTGTCTATGTCGAGTTGATGTGCTGTTGAGTGATGATAAGCTATCGATGTAACATGTCTTCACCTCCGCATTTCAAAGTGTGAGGGGTCTTTGAAGGTCTTGGTATTTTATTGATGGAGCATGTGAATGTGTCCCTTTCGCTCACTTGCTCAGTGTGCTTCATGTGTTTGTTTGACCGTAAGCAAGTCTTCTAGCATGCACCTCTTTTCCATTCTGTTTATTGTCACGCCATGTTTCATTGATGTACATGTTCCTATAATCATTCATGAAGAGACGACATCAAATCCAAAAACTCTCATAGTCTATCATGAAGCATTGTTTTCCATTTAGGTGTAGGTGACCGAGAGAGGGAAAAGGCACTGTGACTACAGAGAGCACAACACAGGTCAGGATGCGAGCCTCCAGAGCACTATCGGGAAACATTGCGCAAATGTCACTGGGAGACAGATTTTTGCAATTCAAGATAGCAGTGACAATTGTGGGACAAAACTTAGATGGGAGGTAGGATTGCGCAGTTTTCAGGAGGAAGGTCAGGCGAGGTGTCGGGGAGCTGCTGGGTCAATCTGCGCAATTTTCCAGGAGAGCATTGGGCAGGTCACCCAGCTAGGATCTGCGCAATTTCTCCGGGGAAGATAGTGCAAGAAGCAGGAGGCACTGGCAAAAAAATCTTCGTAGTTTTCTAGAGGAGCACAAGGTCAGTGTGCAAGAGCTGCTGGTCAAAATTGCGCAATCTGGGCCTAGACAGCTCTATGCAATTTCTGAGCTGGTTGCAAAGCAGGGAAGAAGGGTTGGGTAGGACATCTTTGCGAAATTACTGAGCTGGTTGCAGAGTGGGGAAGAAGGGTTGGACAGGACAGCTCTGCATAGTTTTGAGGTTAGTTGCAGAGCGAGGAAGAAGGGTTGGCAGGGAAGGACAACTTTATGCAATTCCTTGGATTTTTGCAGAGCAGGAAGGAAGGGAAGGACAGGATAGCTCTATGTAATTCTTGGGGTGTTTGTAGAGCCGGAAGGAAGTAGGATAGGACAACTCTGCTTAATTTTGGAGATTAGTGCAACCCTGGGTCCCAACTCAAGTCATTTCTTCTGGTTGACCAGTGGGAGGCTTGATGGGAGGTCTTGTGGGAAGCACAAACTAGATCAACTTCTAAGAAAATTTCTACATAATTCTGGGAGTCAGCCAGCTGGCTCATTTCCAAAATTGGGCAGAGCAGGCTACCTGGAGGACCGCCTCAAGCTCTACGCAGTTCTGGGCAACATTGCAAGGTCACTGAGATCGAGTCTGACTGACGGAGGGTTGTCTGGTCGACAGATTTTCAGGAAAATTGACCAAGTGTGAAAGTAAGTGTACTTTTACATTCATGACAATGTGATCGCACACACAACATGACTTGATGACAAGACAACTTAAACCAACAAGACAACATGTGCTCTGTGGGACTGACTCGAAGGTTAAGAGCGACAAGTGTGACAGTTGAAATATGTCTTCAAATGATCATGACGACACTTGCGCGACAATGTTTACAACTTTATGTGTGAGTGTGACTGATATCGATAGAGCGAAAATAACTCATACACAAAAAGACAAACCTTCAAAACTGCCAGAACAAACTCACAAGCATAACATAGCGATCAACATGCCAAAAGATGACCAGTGATCGATCAAGTGAAGAGGGTGTGAAAACTCAACAAGAGATCATGGGATGAGCTCGAGTGTTTGCAACCATCAAGAGGAAAAAACCAAGGAAGGCTCTGAAATTTGGATGCAGGCCAAAATTTTGGAGGGTGTCGCAGTCGCTACAACAGGTCCCAAAATTGACCGCATTATATGTATTAGTTATTGTTAATATAATCCTTCCCCAATTCTCCCTCTCCTTTCATATTTTTTGTGATGTATTCAATTCATGCATTTTCATCAATGTTCTTTTAATTAATTTCATGCCATATTTGTATGTTTTCTCTCCTCCTCTCTCACCATTCAATCCTTCTGGATCTTAGCCCAAAATATCTGGATTATTGGTATCAAAGTATGCTACAACTCCATGGGAACCATATATGCAACATCTACATCTGGAATTTGGAAGAATGGGCAACACCATTTCAACCCTTTTGTCAACTTACCCTTAGTTGTATAGCTGCCATTGAAGCATAATAATGTATAAAACACAAGGCAACCATATTAAACAAACTTTATACAAGTTACATGACCAATACAAATCATTCATAGGGTGTATAATAAGCTCATTTTAAATGATTTTCTATTGGCTCAAATGGGTTTTTGTTTTTAATTTTTATTTCATTTCCTAGTTTAAGAGATATAATCGATTGAAGCCACACAATTTTATAAAGCAACACAACCATGTGAACCTTGAGTTTCAGGAAGGAATTTCTCACGCATAAGCTATGACAAAGAAAGTATCTTATATCAAGGGAGATATATTTTCAATACCTCAAATGGATCTTCAACAAAAAATGATTTCATCGTCTGTAACAAAAGCTATAAACAAAATTGCTGCTAGACGTCCACTGCTAGAAAAATAGGAACTAGGCTTATGGGTCATCCACAAATCCACTTTGATGGGTTAACCACATAAAAACCTTCTCCAAGTTTTCCATTTCCAACTCAGTTATGGGTCATCCACAAACCCATAGTTACAATGGTATGAGTAAACCACACAAAACCATTTTCCAAGCTTGCAATTGCCGACTTGATTATGGGTCATCCACGAACTAGCGACTATGGATTAATCACACAAAATGATTCTTTTTGTTGACAATCAACACATTGTAATCATGATGGTCATGGGTCAAATCCACGAATCCATGGTTGCCACATAAAAATCTTATCTTCAAAACATTGTAATCATGATGGTTATGGGCCATCTACAAACCCACAATTATGAATTAACTACACAAAAGCTTTCTCTTCCACGATTATGAATTAACTACACAAAATCTTTCTCTTCATTAGCTCCCAGTACATTGTAATCATGATGGTAGAATGAACATAATGGGGCCCCTCTTTTTCTTAGCATCGGTGAGATGATGGGGATCATTATTTTCTAAAAGGGGAGGATCCATTCGAATCTTAGGGGGGATGATAGTCTAAGTTTGAATGTTTAAGTCATAAAGTCATATTTTTATGTAGAGGGGAACTTGATAGATATGTAATTGATAAAGTCGAACCTAATTACTTCATCAACAAGACACCTTATAAGAAAACAATATAACCAGAGTGATGATTGAGAAAGAGGGGTCTCAAAATTGGTCTCATTACATGTTGATCCATAAACTTCTGTGGATATTCCACTGGATAGTTTGTCACAACAGATATGATAAAGTTATATTTAAAATAGAAAATTCTACACTATTACAATTTTATTTCTTTTCAAATTTATGGATTTGTAGAATACTGTTAATAGTGCATGCATGCAAATTAAAAATTATACAGAAAATATAGAACACTGAAATAAAATTTCATACACACATTTGACACAAGATATGACCTGCAAAACCCTTTCACAGAAAAACCCAGTTGGAAGGTGGGGTTGCTCTGCTCTCTTTCTCTGAATAGAAAATGTCTACAAGTACAAAGAAGTATGGCTTGTGGCTTGTGGGCTACTACAGTGCACAAATCCTCTATGTGTGCTCTATCTCCTATCCCTCTTAGCTATTTTTTCTCAACTATGGAACAAATGCACTTGAAAGAATGGAACCCTTTTTCCTCCTAGTGGTCTAGTTATAACACAACCCGATAGCCTTCTAGTGGTTAGGTTTGACTATCTCAACCCTTAACCAAAGTTACAATATAGACTCTTCTAGAGTCTTCTACATCATAATCACGTGGTTGGCGCCTTTGTCATAAAATGGGCACTGACATGACATCCTCTCGAATTATGGTGGTGAAAACATGAAGGTCCATTTCTGTGTGGCATAACTTTTGTATACAAACTCTGATTGACACGATTCTTGCACCATTAGAAAGGTCCCTAAGTGTAGCACAGTAAAAAAAGGGTGCGGCGATAAAGCAGAATTTTTTTACCCCCAAAAATGTCGTTTGATGCCTCAAAACACTTCTAGAAGGTTTCAGAACCCAATTTGCCACACTAGGTCCTGCCAGTAAAAATGGTCATGAGAGTTAATTCCTCCACTTTTCCCACTCTGAAAGCATCGAGATGGATGACAAACAATATAGCCACACTAGGTCCTGCCAGTAAAAATGGTCATGAGAGTTAATTCCTCCACTTTTCCCACTCTGAAAGCATCGAGATGGATGACAAACAATATAGTGATCCATTCCGGATCACACGTAATGGTTTTTCTTAATGGAATCTCTCTCTAGATTTTTGTAATATATTCAATTCATACATTTTCATCAATAATTAATTTCATGGCATATTTGTATGTTTTCTCTCCTCCATTAACATTTAAGTGTTCTAAATTTTAATCTCAAAATTTAGATAAATAAATGAAAGAAAAAACCTCACCACTCCACAAAGTAAATGAAAGGGAAGGCTTTGAACTCAACGTCTAACATTACATTGAAGAAAATGAGAAGGGATGATTTGGACCAGAAGTATCACAAATCCAAGTTCTCCCACCTTAAATAATCACCCATTTCCCTTGCTCCGTAACCTCGACCATTTTAAATATATCAACTTATTATTCCTCTTATTTGATTCTAATGAGGTCTTCATCATGTACATTTCTACATCTGTTGAAGGATGGTGAAATGAAATGAGCGAAGTCTAAAGTCTATACTAAGTCTAACACTCAGCAAGTCATCATGGATGAACCATGCCCTTTTGAAGCATTTCACACCCTAGAAGAAACCTTTGGATATACCCAGTAGAAACCTTTGAGAACTTAGTGAGTTAATCTTGTTCCCTACTAATCCTCAAAGAAGAATCTGGACTAGATTCTACTTTTGCAGACTTGAGAGTCTTTGTTGGCAGCCAGATCAGCTTGGAGAATAAAAGTTCATCGAATTGCCTGAGTTATTCCTGGATGGATTCAAGCTATCATAGGATTCAAGTTCTGCTAAGTTCGTTCCCAGAATTGTGATATGACTGGATTGTTGAGTTATCGTTCTTCTCTGCTCAAGGATGAGGTTTCGCTGATTCAAATCAAACAGTTGTTTCTCCGAAAACCCAACCTGGTCTTCCAATCTATCATGGAGATTGTCTTTAGAGAACAAATAACTAGCCTGTTCATGGTCATAAATCTACGAAGCTGTATATGCTTGCTGTTAGATAACTGGTTTTGCCGTTAGATAACTGGTTTGTCAAAATTTAAAGATCAGCATATAATATACAGCCCTGTGCATTTATTACCCCTTTATCAAGCTAGTTACTTTCAACCTATGCTAGATGATGAATTTAAGTTGAAATCTTGTTCGTTATCTTGGTCAGTCATTTTGTCAAACAGTTTTTGTGAAACAAACTAAGATTGGAAAAAATCCCAAACCTTTCCTCGATCAGTCATTTCGTCAAACAGTGTGTCAGAACTACTGCTTTTAGTCACGTCTGCCCATGCTGCTTATTGCAGAACCCGAACACGCGTTCATTGCTGCAAGTACCCCTGTTAGATAATGCAGTACCCAACGTACCTTACTGCCAGAATACCTTTTGGAAAATGCAAAATCCTGAAACGGCGACCCCAAACCTGAAAGCAGTTGTCTATAACGCGACTTTTTGAAAGTCTTTCCGGCGGGTTTTTCCGGTCGAAATCCGGCAGGAATTTATTGGAATCGCAAGTTTGATAGCTAGTTTCTGCACAATGAAAGCGTCCCAGGGGTTTTCCAGGGTGCTGAATCCAAATATGCAGTTAAAAAACCATTTTAACTGCAACAAATCAAGATTTAACCTCAATTTCTTCCGCCGGATTCCGTCACCGAAATCTCCAAAAAATCGCATTATAGACAACTCCAACCTGAAACGGCAAACCTCAAAACTGCTGCCCGGTAGCCATAAAAAAATTCCTGATCAATCTAGACAGAGCTTTCTCGTGCCTGGTATGTGTGGACTTTCTTCATTCCTGGTGGGATAAATTAATTGAATGTGATGAACAGTTACGGAATTGAACGCCTCCAGGAGAGCAGAGTGCTTGAATAGTTTAAGGAATACACATTTAATGTCGCTTGTTCATGAACCATTCGAGGCTGCCAACGTTGTTCAGATCGGAATCTTCTGTTTATGCCATCATTATGCATTTCAGAAATCTTGATATTTAAGTTACAGGTTTTGATTAGCAACTCTGCAAATTTATGCGGTTGTGGGTGGGGATTCTGTCAGGGCCAGGATTTGAAAATCCATATTATGCAAAATCCTTGCACAAACTGTGACTTCATTATTTTAAGCAGGAATCTGCACAGTACTTTCTTTTTAGGTTGAGTTTTGTTGAGTTTAGGCACGGCTAACGGGTTTATGGGATACCGGTGGAACTATTGCAAATTGACTCCAAACACCAAAACTCCAAAAGTCGGAGTAGGTGATGAAACTTGCTTTCATATTATTTGTATCTTCCTACAGGCTACACTACAAGCTTATGGGTAACCCCTCCAGAGAGAGCAATCAACTCATAGTAATGCTATTACCATAATTTCTGTTAAACTCAGCCTCTTTATTTGATGGAAGAGGAACAATCAACTCATAAAAATGTTATTACCATGATTTCAGTCAAACTGACCAACCTTTTTATTGGATGGAAGAGAACAATCAACTCATAGGGGTGCTATTACCACGATTTCATTCAATCAAACTGACCAACCTTTTTATTGGATGGAAGAGAACAATCAACTCGTAGGGGTGCTATTACCACGATTTCAGTCAAACTGGCCAACCCGTTTATTGGATGGAAGAGGAACACTATTACCACAATTTCAATTACACTGGCCAACCCGTTTATTGGATGGAAGAGGAACAATCAACTCATAGAGGTGTTATCACCACAATTTCAGTCAAACTTGGACGCCCTTTAAATACTCTCACCACAATTTTAGTAAAACTTGGATACCTTTTTTATAGTTTAATCCTCTCAAAATGACCTTTATTGCCAAACTCTTCCATGAATAAACCCCAAAATCTACATCTAATCTCATAGATTTCAAATGGCAAAAAATAACTTCCATACTCAAACTCTCCCATAAATAAACCCCAAACAAATCAACTAAAATGACGTCCATGTTCAAACCCTCCCATAAATAAACCCAAACCAACTAATTTACACTTCAAATATTTTAAATAACCAAAAAAACATAAAAAGTGTTTTAATTTATACAACTTTACCTTTTTTTTAACTTTATTCTCTATTTATATAATTTCCAACTTTATGGCTTTCTATTTTTCCCTTTTTCATTCTCCCATAATATAATTTCCAAACACATGTTTCCAACAATATTTAAATCGGTGTATTAATAATTGTACAAATTCAGTTTCTCGTTAAATCAGTGTCTTAATAATGGTACATATTCAGTTTCGGGTTAAATCGGTGTATTAATAATTGTACAAATTCAGTTTCTGTTTTTTCTTTTCGTATTTTATTTTATTTTAAGGGAATTTTATTCAAATTGGAATTTTATTTAATTGATAGTTGAAAATTTAAAGTAGGAAAATTAATTTTATTAAAAAGTTTGTAATATAATTATTTCATTTTATTTTCTTTTAAGAATTAGTTGAAATAGATTTTTGATGGCATTTTATTTAGGAAGTATTAAAATCATACAAATTTGATAATTCAAATATGTGATTTTAAAAAATCTCAAAAAAATTACATTTCTTTCCTTATATTATGCCTCAAAACACTGAAATTTGACAACTCACCTTGGGATTTTTAAAATCCTGAAAAAAAACCCAAAAAATAAGAAATTGCATTTCATTCATTACAGTTTGAACCTGATGTCAATATCAACGATCAGCTCATTCATTGCATACCTAAAAGCAAAAATGCCAACCATGGATAACCTGCGCTCACTGAATGGTCCCCAAAAATATTACAATACTAGTATAATACACCCACAAGTTCCCCTTTGCCATGGCTCCGGTGAATATACACACTGGATTTACAGTTCCAGCCCTGCCCAAGTAAGCTTGGCAGTACCCACAAAAAAATTTATCCCCTAAAGCGACTGCAGAAGCAGGAGAACTACAATGGTCCTGAAAACTGTTATAACACCACCAATATGGATTCTGAAGGCACGGGTCGCAGCAGAAGAAGCGTGGTCAAGCTCAAGTGAATCAAGAGCAAGGGGCATGTTCTCTCTGTCTGGACTGCACGTAGGCTGGTTAGGGGTGGGGGTACTGTACATGAGAGCTCTGAGCACTGCAGAAACAGTGGGAATATACGCAGTCTTGTTCTTTGCCAGTAACCATGTCAGTCCCATTAATTTACAGTCTCTGTTGTACATCCTGCTGGTCCTGTCTGAGTGATCTCCATTATTTCCTGGTCTGCCTTTGACCTGCACACCGATGAGAGCCTTGGTTAAACTGAGGGGGAACAAGGTCCATCGAAAGGAGTGTAACATGAAAAGAAAATATAGGTCCATCAAGGAAAGGAGTGTAACATGAAAAGAAAATATTAAGTATTAACTAAAAACGAAAAATGGTGTATCTGGATTCAAATCACTAGATTCGAATCACTAATATTTTAGGTGAATACTTCACTCATCATTATATCGTATATAAAGAAAATACTTAGTATCAACTAAAAACTAGTATAAACTTCACTTATCATAATAATCTATATAAAAAAAATACTAAACTTCAATCAGAAACTGTGTATCTTGATTGAAACTACTGATATTTTGAGGGGATATTTCACTCATCATCATAACATCCATCCCCCAAAGTCCATCATTTCAATCAAGGTACACTCTTTTTTCAAAAGCAAAAACAGATTGACAACATGAATTTCAGATGTAAATTAGAACCTTCAAAAATTTGATACATGCTGGAATCTCATGTTTTCAATCTGTTTTCCCTTTTATGGAAACTGTATATATTGATTGAAAAGACTAATGTTTTAAGTACATACTCCACCATCATTTGGAAGACTAAAATACTCCACCATCATTATGAATGTCAGCGAAATGTTCATCATTACACAGTTTTTCTTTAAAAAAAAATTATAAATTAACAACATGAATATGAATTTTAACGGTGAAAATTTACGCACTCAAATTTCGACAGAGTATATGGCACAGATTACCTTTTGGAGTGCCTTTAGGCAGTTCGTGCATCCCTGGTAAGAAGAGTTCGTGCAATTGCTTTCCAGGGCTCGAACCGCAGACATGGGCGCCGCAGCGCTATGGTTGTTAGAGAGATTGAAGGCGTTGGAACAGGTGAGGGAAGTGATATGGTGGAGCCTTATGTCGCAGAAACAGAGTATCGGATCGCAGGTAGCGTTGGGTTCGGGGATGTTAATGCCCCGGGTTTTGAGAGAGCTCTGCAAGCTGTTCACGCATGTCTGCTCATTATCGGGAAGGAAAGGCTGCAATTCCGAGGACAAGGATGAGGACGGGACGGGAGAGGGCGCCACTTGGAGCGCTGTGCGGGCGTAGGCGGCATATAACCAGGCGGCCAAAACAGGGCAGCAGCGGCTCCTGTCAAGAAGCCCCTTTCGGCCATTAACGCAAGCCTCCTTCACGCCTCCGAACAGTTCGTCTGAGAGGTCGAGATGACACGTCTTTTTCTCCTGCTGATCAACTGGAATTGCAGGGATGGTGTAATTCGAACTCACTGGCTCCTCCGCCTCTGGAATTCCAATTCCTGTTTCGCTTTTTCCGGCGCGCGTAAAAGAAGCGAGGAACAGAAACGCGATCAGCGTCATACCCCTCATGATTTTCCTTGACCCTCTGCAAGATTCGAACCTGCAACACTTGGCCGACAAAAGCTACATTAAATTTCAAATTGCAGCCGATTACTTTGCTTCCAACACTGATGTCGGAAACAGTATATTAATAATGTCTGTGGGCACGTTAATGGCTATTTATAGGGAAAAAAGAAACCCAGGGAATCAATAAAGCTGGCAATTTCTGTTTGTTTGCTTCTGCATTTTAAAAACCCTTTGAATGTAAGGACGGGGAACACAAAATACACGACAGGTGCTATCACGGCAGTACAGTCTGAGCAGTTAGAATGGAATACCAATTTCCCTCCGTTCACATGGAGCCGCCGCCATGGACGACTCTGCTCAATTATAGTTCTTATCATTTGCATTCAACCTTATATTCGAAATCCATGGTACTGGTTAGTGTGTATGGAATTAATTAAAAAACAGGAAGCTGTCATCCTTTTCCCGCTGCCCAAGAAAAAACACAGCTAAATGTAGCAGGATGCTTCTATCAGAAAAGCAACCAACCACTTCGACCATGACTCGTCAACTGCAAAAGTGGAAAAGCTTTTTGACATATCACTATTTTATTTCATTTAATTTGGTTTGGGTAGCCATGCCTATTGAATGTTGAAGTTGGTTTCAGATTGCATGAATATAATATGTAAAGATGTTAACAATAAAGTTAAAAATAAAATTAAAAGAAAGAAAAGGGTTAAAATCTAGGCTATATACATCTTAACACAAATATTCTTAATTATCACTCTTAGAGATATCAAAAAATGCAGAGGTGGTTTCTAAATATTAAGGTTAATGAGGTGAAAAATATTTTTAATTATCACTCTCAGAGATATAAAAAATGTAAAGGTTCTTTTCAAATATTAAGGTTAATGAGGTGACATTATGAAGATGCTCTTGAAATTGATCTCGAGTTCTCGAGTTTTATTTGTATTATAGAGAACATGAGAGCAAGATATTGATATCTAATAAAATTATTTAGTGAGTTATTTATTTGTCAGGCTTTGTGTATCATAATATATCAAATATCATTGGGGCAATGAGTGGTGTTGTGTTAAATTTTAAAAAAATTATCATGAATTATTTATCTTTGGATGTAAGGATGTTTGAATAATATAGTGGCAAGTTGTGTTTTCTATTTTCTTTCACTTTATTTTTTAAAAATATGGTTAGTTATTGTGCCAAATTTCAAAAAAATGATATCATGAATTATTGATCTTTCAAACGTAAAGATATTTGAATAATATAGTGGCAAGTTGTGTCTCTACCTTGTTTCACTCTATTCTTTGAATATATGGTCCCAATCATCATACCCATCTAAAAGGATTAGTGCAAGCAATGAGTGAAAGGAATGGATTGAAATTAGCACTAAAATCGTTTATTTTCAAGAAGGGTGAGAGCCACATTATCCCTTACTCAATGTAGCTTCTATAATTAAACTTAAGCTAAAGCATGCTCCATAGAAAAGGACCTCAAAAATACATATGAACATAATCATATAGCTTACATATTTACATCAAAATAAATGTCCCAGATAATATGTCTTTGCATTCAGTTGAGCATTTAAGGTCAATGTGAGAATAAGCATGTTTCACTATTACTTTAAGTATGTTGTAGATACTACTACTTCTAAGGTCCCATAAACCTCAATTTCTTAGAAAACTGGGAAAATACACCCATATATAGAGAGACTCCTACTTCTAAGCCTCCATGAACCTCAATTTCTTAGAAAACTCAGAAAATTCACCCACATATATATAGAGAGAGAAGGTGGCATAACCTATCATCACTTAGTTGTCAATTTGTGATTATGATAATCATCATTGCTTGCTATCCATGAATTCGAGCTCACTCATCACTTTTATTCAAGGAAAATCATGCCACTTGAATAACTTGTTGGTGGTTCATAAGGGGTATAATTTCACTCATGCCATAGGCCTTTAGGTTTTGGGTCATTGACTTGTTTCCTTATATCTTAAGAAGATGAGCTCTTAGTCAATAAGAAACAATTTTAGGTCTTACTCCAAAACTAAAAGGTAGTTGCACTCAAAATTGTATCCACAAGTAAGCCAATGTCCCAAATAATCATCATTCAAGATTCAACAAAAAAGTAAAATCATATATTTACTAGTGACAACTTAAAGACATATATGTATCACATAGTTGGTTTCCAACTTCAACCACTCCCCTTGAGATTTTAAAGTGTCCTTATCAAAAATTAGGTTCAAATCTCATAGGGAGAGATGAAGGGTGGGAATCAATTGTAGGGGTATCCTTATCAAAAGTTAGGTTCAAATCTCATAGGGAGAGATGAAGGGTGGGAATCAATTGTAGGGGTTACACTATGCGGAAGGGTCGTGGTGACCATATCACATTGTTGGGTAGATTGTTCTTCTATTTGACATTAAAGTTGTTCACAATCCAAACTCAACTCAGATGACTACATGATTAACATGTGGCTTGAGTAGCCGCCATCCAAAGTGCTTACCAAGGCAGTCATGGTGGTTACCACACCAACCCTTAGTATGGCTAGTTTTTTGCTCATAAAATTTCAAATTAATAATCTTTACACCAAAAAATGTCTTAACATAATATCCTATCACCATCTATTCTATACATGTAAGTGAAAATTTACTTTTTTTTTATTAATATTCTTTTACAAAATTAATTATATTTTACTCTACATTCTTATAATAAAATTAACAATTAAACATAATAATACACAATGATATACATTTTATTTAATGCATAGAACTAATTTCTATAACTAAAAACAATTAAATGTTGAAATAAATATATATATATATATATAAAAGCTTTATTGGATTGGAATCATCCTGGAGCAAAGAGTAATAAAATATCATTTATTTATGATATTTAACTTTTTTACGCCTTTTCGACCTTTCACGGCACAAAATTATGACCAAATAATGCAGAAGTATTTAAATATTTTTTCATGATATTTTGGTTGTGCGGTTTTTACTTTAATTTTAAAAAGTCGACGTTTTAACTTTTCCATTATTATATTATTTTTTTTAAGTGAAATTATATTGGGATTCATTTTATCTTTCGTAACGCTGATATATATATATATATTTTTCATTATCAAAATTTATTAAAATTGGTTAAATTTTTATAATAATATTTTTATTAAAATAAGTTAAAATTTATCATATAAAATTTCCTTTTCTTTATTAAGTAAATTTATAACTTATAATGTTGATTAGATTTATTTAGAGTGGTTTGAAGAATAATTATTGTATGCTCTAATTTTAAAGGGAAGATATGTTGTTTGAGTGTTAAGAAAATTTTAGGTCATGATTATATTAGAGAAAATTTGTTGTCTATTTTGAACTATTCATTGTGGTTTATAACAACACAATAAATAAGTAGAGTTATGTAGAGATAATTATTCATAATGACAAAGACAATTTATCGCTCTTTTTGAACCATCCATTGTGATTCATAACAACACAATAAATAAATAGGGCGATGTAGAGATAATTACTCATAACGGATGAACCAACACAATAATAAGTAGCGGGATGTAGAGATAATTACACATAATGGCTACAATCTAACGGCTAATTTTGACTGAGAAAAATAAATTTTATTTATTAATAAGGAATGTTATAATAATAATAATAATAAATATATAAATATAAATAATAAATATATAAAAATAAATAAATAAATCAAAAGGAACCAACTCAGAAAAGAAATGAAATGAAATGAAACTAGAATTGCAAAAAAAAAAAGATAAGATTAAAAATGAAATTAAAAAAAGATATAAAAAAATAAATATAGCCTAGACTTACATGATTTTTTTTAATATAATTAAATCTAATTTATTTATTCATTCATTTATTTATATTGTAATAAAAGAGATAAATAATCTTATCTTAAAATATAAGAGAGCCAATGGTGAACACAGATTTGAATAAATATAAGAAGGAAAACTAAGAGTTTAAAGCTAAATCAAATGGAGAGGAAAAACCATTACATATAAAAAAGTCAAATAAAAGTAATAAAAATTAGATTATATAAAATAAATGAATATATAAATAAATAAATAAAACTAAAATAAATAATTTAAGAAAAAGGGGCAAGGACCCAATAATTATTCATTTTCTAGCAATTATGTATGTTAAGATAACTAGGTTTCTTTTCTATTTCAATGGTCTCCCTAAACTTCCGATGAAAAAATGATCAACCCTTGCAATGGCCCGAGCTTCTTCAATGTAGATGTGATGTTTTGTAGCATCATGAAAACATTAACAATTTTGAGACTCAGAATTTTGACAACTCATAGTTTTTCGTGTGATATTTTTCTTGTAGTGTAACCTATTTAATGACATAAAATTCCAAATAATTTTCCTTTTTCCAAAGCAAAGGATTTGGTTCGCGCAAAAGCCAAGTGCAAATGTCAAGCGTTAATTGATATCTCGAAAAAACAACTTCATCTATTATAACATGGGTATAGTCATGCTGAACGATTTCTAATTATAGATAATTTAATTTTATTGTTTTCAAATAAAAATTTTAAAATGTAAAAGAGTTAAATTATCACTTTAAATTCAATTACTATGTACGAGAATATGTTTCATATTTTAAATCAATAAACAAATATTTAATATTAAAATAAATATATATAATTCATTTAAATATGAAATGAAAAGTAACACACATCAGAATAATTTTAATAAAAACCAATAATTAAACTAACTTAGTTTTATCATAATTTTATTTTTAATTTTTTTCAAGATTTAATTTTTTAACTCTGGATAAATACAAAATTAAAATAAATCTAAACTAGTTATTTTTTTCGCGATTCAATTATGACAAGTCACATAATCACTGTAAACTTCATTATTAAATTTAAAGTCAAAACATATATTTTCCTCATCTAAAAAATATTCCCTCTGAAAAAACATATATATATTCTTAAATATTTAGTTAAATTTATTTATTTTTTATTATTTTTATTATACGAAGTCCAAATATCACCAAACGCGTCAAATCAGTTTCGAATATTTTTGTAATGTTGAAAATTTCTACTAAAAATATTATTTTAAGAAGTCGTTCACGGGCAAAAGTAATTAAATAATATAATAGAATGGTGATATGAAATGTTTTGTTTGCTTTGCAAAAACCTCTCGTCTACATAAATTTAATAATATTCCCTCCCTCTCGAATTTGGGGACGTGATAGTGGAAGAGTAGGTTTTCCTGCTTCCAGCATTGTTGAATTAGTGGACACGTGAAAATCAGTTGGCCCTAAACATTAACATGGTCCTTTGTCGTTTGTTGCCCATCACTATATTCTTTCGCCTCCAACATGATGGTTTAGATACATTTTTCTCCTACCGGTGTTAAAGTCAAATTGATTTCAAGCTTCGTTTGTGAAGTTGTTCCGCCGGATTTTTGTAGCAGGTATTACCTAGTTGACTATATTAAAGGGAAAATAACTTATGTCAATCATTCTATAGTTAATTAATTTTTTATTAATATTTGTATTGCTTACAATATCCAACCATGTTTCATATCCTCTCAGAGGAAATTAGGAATTTTAATCATTTACTCATTACATTTAATATAAAAGATGTAGATATTCTAGTTATATTTGGACACTCTAAAACATAATATTAAAACAAAATAGCTACACACATTTTAGTCAATTAAGAGTTTGAGGAAGAAATAGGAGCTAGGTCTTTTACATTAAAATTGAGAGGAGTAGGAAGATCAAATTCACAATGAAGGTGGCCTTCTAGATGTGCCACCCTTGCATCCAATTTATCCAAGAAGAAACACCGGTTTCTTAAAGCTCCCTTGATGTCTTCTAAAGAGACAAACACATTGTATCTTTCCACATGTTTGTCCTTTAATACCATGTCAAGCAATGTCTTCATCTGCCAATGTAATGCTATGGAATTGAGACATTGCTTCCTTCATCCCCCGGTATGACTAGGGTCAAGAACCATGTTGGAGACCTCTTCCAAGATCTCAAAATCAGAAAAGGCTTATCGCTCAACATCAACCATGGATTCCAGGTTCCAGGTTTCATGACGTGTCATGAGGAGAACATCTACATAGAAAGCCCTAGTTGCTTCCTCTGCATGTATTTGTGCATGATTCTAGCCCTAAGGGCCCCTACCACCACCTCCCCTCATGTTGCACATATCTCATCTAGGCAACATATCATGCAAGAATGACCCTCTCTTGGAATTCTCACAAAAAACACAGATAGTCGAAGGAGAATTATACCAAGCTATATTAGATCCTTTATCAAGCACAACCCATTGCCTTCAAAATTAAGACACAGATCCGAGACAAGAACAAACCAGAGACAACCAAAAACAAAACAAAGTTGATAAAAAAATTAATTACAACCTTCAATTCTCATAACAAGGAGCCAAAACCACACCCAGAACTAGGAAATTACCTTGCCAAGGTTAGAATTTCCTTTTCTATACCAATTGCCTAAGCCAACAAGAACACACAGGATAGTACCAAACATAACACTTTCAAAATGATTAATACGTAGGGCCACCAAACCTGCCAAAGAGATATGTGACACAGTGAAAACCAGACCTTTAAAGCAAAACCACAAAAATTCAAACCAATTGAAAGACAAAAGGAAAGACAACAGAGATATCGTGAACAATACAACTGATATAAAAATAGTTAGGAGAACCAACGTCCATATGTAGTTGCCAGTGGTTTGTTTCCTCTACAACACCGATGAGACTCGTCGTTTCCCTTACGACCTTAAACCCATGCAACTAGGTAAAGCCTTGTAACCACATGATGCCTCCTTCACATTTCTACAACTTGCTACAAGGATAATTTTTTAACACTCAGACCAGGCCCTCCATAATTGGAAAAAACTTTAAACTTCCCCTCTTGTAGCAAGGGCTTCAACTTCCCCCCCCCCCCCCAAGGCTCAGACACTCTCCTCTCATGTAATCTCTCATACTAACCATCTCCTCCACACATCGTGTATTCAAATCCATTTATGTTCCTTGCAAGCTTGTGCATGCATGGGGTGAGCCACCCCCTGATCATAAATGTCTATCTCTTCAGCATGATGGCAAGCTCGGTCCCTGAGCCCACTTTCAATCTCTGTTCCCAGCCCCATTGAGGAGTATCTATCACTATTAAAAATGGATTTGAGTGACTTATTCCATCTGGCTTGATATTTTAGAGGCCACACCTCATCAATGCAAAGATCTTTGTCTCGGTATCCCAAGTTACCTAGGAAGTCTGTCACCTTATTTCCAATTCTCCTTCAGTGAGAAACTACTATGTAGTTGATGGGGAGGATCAACTCTCAGATGTGAGAATGAAGAGCTCCAAGCCCTAGCTTTTGGCCAACTTGGAAGAGGGGGCACCCATTAGGGGAATTTTGATGTCTAAAATGGGCCTCCTAAGGAAATTATAAAATAATAGTGTAAATAATAAAATAATATTAGATTACATCATCAAATTTTAGAGGGAAAAGAGAAAAAACTACATTTTCAACTCGTATTTTCAACTTATCTCCCTATAGGTTTACTCAAATTTCAAGTGGGAACACTCGTTGGATGCATAATTTGATTCCTCATCCAAGGAGCACCCATGTTGCATACTTTCGATGGAGCCTACTATACGAAAAATGAGAAATACATGAAAAACGTGATTGCAATCACGTTTTTTCATTTATTTCTCATTTTTCGTGTAGCAGGGTCCATCGAAAGTATGCAACATGGGTACTCCTTGGACGAGGAATTAAATTTTTCATCCAATGAGTACTCCCGCTTGAAATTTGAGTAAAACCTTAGGGAGATAAGTTGAAAATACAAGTTGAAAAAGTAGTTTTATTATTTTTTAATCTTTTTTAATACCTTTTTACCCCAAAAATGGTGAATCATCCCCCATGGTTGACATCATCATCTTGAATCCTATTGTTTCTTATAAAGTTTATTTTTGTTGTACATTTTTCTTAGGAGGCCCATTTTAGACTTCAAAAGTTCTCTAATGATGGGTTATTTTCTATACTGTCAAAAACCCCAACTTGAAGTCCCCATCAATTTGTAATTTGGAGTACCCTTCTTTGAGAGCTATTTGCAAGCCTCTTTCAAGGACCATAAACTTTGCTACATTATTACTGGTGGTTCCACAGCTCTAAGAATACACCCTTAAAGTGTTCTTGTTCTAGTCTCTAAAAATACCTTTGAACCCTACAATCCCTAGATTACCTTTGGATGCTCCACAAAATTTAGCTTAATGAAGCATGATGGAGGAGGAGTAAAGATGGTGGGAGAGGTTCTTCTGGTGTCCAAACTCTTCATAACCAAGGAGAGTATCGTTATCTAGGATATTTCCAATTTCTTCAGGATCTCAACATTCAAATGATCCATCTTTCAATCTTTTGGAGACCAAATTTCTACTAGAATCACCTCTTTAATATGTTGCTTGATAATATCCCAGGTATTGTTTATAAACTCATTTTGATTCTTAAATATTATCTTGTTTTGTTCCTCCATAATTCTCATAATGTAAAATCCCCAACTAATACCCATGATTTTCTTACTACTGCGTTTTTAAACAAATTATGTCACCATTTCTCCAATGAAGCAATCAAGTCATTAGGATTATGATCATTGTGTCCAAATATCAAATGAATGTGAAACCACATGGGTTCATGAAACAAGCATGAGTTCAAAAGTTGATCTATGTTCTCCTCTTGGTTACCACATAAACGGAAATAGGAAGGTCCCTGAATCCCTTCCTTTTTTATGCAATCCCATGTCGAAAGCTTTCTTCTCCTTATCATCCACAGAAAATGTGCCACCTTAGGTGAGAAGTTGCTAGTCCAGATTCTTCTCCATAAAATCCCTCTAGGAATATCATGGTTCCCTGCCAATAAAGAGTATGCTTCCTTAAGAGTAAACATCTATTTCATTTGGTATTCCTAACACAACTTATCTAGGTCCTGAGCAATAGGGATTTTACGTTCTTGCAGCTTTTGGTTTAATTTGTTCCAAGGATACCTGCCTTGATGAACTAACCACTCCTCTTTTCTTTTCCATTCTCTCCATATTGTTAGGTAAACTTGACTCAAGATAGAGTCAAAGTTGACCAGGTTAAACAGTGATGGTTTTGGGGCACATGGTATTGTGCACCCATAGTATTCTGCCCATGGTATTATATTAATGGAGCTTATAAAAGGCTAGAAGGACTTCATTGTAATGCAAGACCTGGAGGTGAGCGGTGAAGGCTCACTTGGTCGGATTGGCCAGGGTTTTGGCCAATGCTAATAAGATCTTATTAGGTTGGGTTTTTCCCTGGATTTGGGGTTTTAAACATTTGTGTTTATGTGTTTATGGTTGTTTCTGGCTATTTTTATATTTATTCCTCTCAGTAATTATTTATGTTATGAAGTAAATTTCTTAACAATTGGTATTAGAGCCAGATATTGGCTTCAAAGGGATTCTTTTATGCCAGGGGTTTTATAGTGCCTGATGAGATCAATGCAGCCTTTCTTTTACAGATCTGGGTCTGAAAATAATGTTGGAACAATCTTACGCAGAAGAACCTCAAGGAGAATGTGCGGAAGATAGTGCCGGCCAGGGATCACCGATGCTGGAATCTACGAGGTCTCCCAGTTGAAGCGGTTTGATAGAAGTTTTTGAGCACATCAAATTGAGAGAGGATGGATCATAATCGCAGCGGTAGTTGTAGAAATTTTGAATAATTTAACACATATTCAATAGAGATTATCCTGATCATGTACTATTGCGGAATACATACACAATACATAAGCTCCTCTACGTTGATCATCAATATAGCAGCATCAATAACAATAAAACATCAAGAGCATTCACACATTAACACAGTATGTAACCCGGGGAAAGCATCTCGCTAAAAACCCCACATTATCTATATATTAATGATTGAGAACATGTAACATTACAAAGTACAATGCTTATCACAAGCAATCCAGTACCAGCTCCACCTGTTACACACAATACAACTCAGATCTGATCTCCAAATCTATTCCACTGCTTGCCTGCCTCTCTAGCTCAATACCTGCTCAAGAACTGATGAGAATGGTTCACCAAACTCGTATTTCACCTGCAAAGAATCATTCACACTCTGTTGGACGTGAGCACAGACTACAATTCTTGATATTGGCCAATTCATTGGCATACTCAATCCCTCTGATTGTGCAAGATCTGATGCACAACTATAGTCACAACTGATAGCAATCTGATTCTCTGACACCTGTCCCTGCTGAACTGAACATGCACTGGCATGCAACTGAGTTAACTGATGTATTCTATAGTTGCATTATGAGTTAATAACTTGTGAATTAATTAATAACTAATTCACCCAACTCATCTCTAGTCTATTTTCCAGTTAGACTAAATACAACTAGTTTAACAAAGCTAAACTGAACACAACTCCATCAACTGCACCTCCAGTCCACTAAACTCAACTCACTTGAGTTCTAACTGAAGTCCTGCATGCAAATATTAGTCATCCCATAGGTAACCACGTATTTCCCTCTGGGATCTGCATGTACCACATCCATAGCTCATCCTGAAGTGCTCCAAGAGAATAAGATCAAGTTTATAGTCCAAATAATATTATGAGACAATAATATTTGACTTTTCTATTTTTGACAGCCAGTCTAAAAATAGACTTTGATCACTCATACTGTGATCACTCACACTGTGGTCACCCACACTGTGATCATCCCTGCTAGGATCAAAAATAGAACTTGCGCCATAATTTGCCTGCGGGTCCACTTAGTGAAGGCGACTCTTTTCACTAAGCTCCATCATCTTGTTGCAATCTCAACACTCCCTCTCGACAAGATATGGATTATTAGCAACCCCTATCCTACCTCGATGGTACTCGAATTTTCTCCTGGTGAGAGCCTTCGTCAGAATATCAGCATCCTGATCCTCCGTTGGAATGTATGAAAGCAACATGATCCTCCACTGCACACAATCTCTGATATGATGGTACCTGATGTCAATATGCTTAGATCTATCATGAAATACAGGATTAGCCGAGAGTTTAATGCAACTCTGGTTATCACAGTAAATCATAGTAGGATCTAACTGAGAACCGAACAAACCAACCAGGATCTTCCTCATCCATATAGCCTCGCATGCAGCCAAACTTGCTACCATATACTCGGCCTTCGCTGAACTGAGTGCCACGGATCTCTGCTTCCTGCTGTACCAAGAAACTGTTGTCGATCCAATACTGAAGACCCCTCCTGATGTGTTCATTTTGTTCGTTGGGCTCCCTACCCAATCTGCATCCGTGAAGCCACATAACTTCACCTCATCCTCCTGTCTGTACCACAAACCATATCTCGATGTGCCTCTCAAGTAGCGCAATACATGCTTGCCCGCCTTCCAGAAGAGCTTGGTAGGCTTAACCATAGCTTGTGAAAGCTGGTTAACTGCATAGCATATATCGGGTCGTGTATTGACCAAATACATCAGTGACCCCACCAACTGTCAATAAACAGTGGCATCCACTTCTTCTCCCGAAGTGGTATCCTCCTTCCTCCAACCTCCAGGAAGAGGAGTATCAATAGGCTTGCAGCCATGCATGTTGAACTTCTCCAGTATCTCCCGAGCATACTTGCCCTGAGAAACAAACAGTCCACCACTGCGCTGCCATATTTCCAATCCTAGGAAATAGTGAAGGAGGCCCAAGTCCTTCATCTCAAACTCTGTAGCAAGATCCTTCTTGCATGACAGTATCAACAGCCCATCACCCGTTAGAATCAAATCATCAACATACAGTACAATGATAAGAAACTTACCCTCCACCACAATCTGGTATAGGTTAGGATCCACCTCGCTCTTGGAGAATCCAAGTCCTGTGAAATAGTTGTCTATCCGTGTGTACCAAGCACGTGGTGCTTGCTTTAACCCATACAACACTCTCTTGATCTTGCACACATGCGACTCGCTGCTGAAGACCTCAAAGCCTTTGGGTTGCTCAATGTGCACCTCCTCCTCAATGAATCCGTTGAGGAACGCTGTCTTCACATCCATCTGATGAATGTGCCATCCCATCTGCGCTGAGAGAGCAAGAATCGTCTGTATGGAAGAATACCTTGCGACAAGTGCAAAGGTCTCCTCATAATCGATCCCCTCTATCTGTGAAAAGCCTCGCGCAACAAATATTGCCTTGTACTTCTCCACACTCCCTTCGGCTGCCTGCTTAACTTTGTAGATCCATCTCGAACCCACCACTGATTTCCCTTCCGGTCTAGGAACAATCTCCCATGCACTGTTTCTGACAATACAATCATACTCTTCCACCATGGCGTCTACCCATGCAGGATCCTCCACAGCTTCCTCGAAAGAGGATGGCTCAGTCACAACACACTTGCTCATCAGAGCCATGTATCCAGTGTACCGATCAGGTGATTGTCTCTGCCTGCGATGGGCTATAGGTGGTCCTACAACTTTCTCTGCATCTTGAGCCAATCGCTCAGCTTCTGTCAAGCGCTTTCTCCCTCTGATGGTTGGCGCTGCATGAGTGGTCTCTTCCACTCCATGAACCTCATCCTGTGGCTGATCCACGTCCTGAAGCTCATCCTTAGGAACTAATAGCTCCTCATCTGCATGCAAGTGTAGCTCCCTCTCAAGCGAACACTTCATGGCTTTCTCCTCCTGAAATTTTATATCCCGTCGCACAATAGTTTTACCACTGTCTAGCAAATACACACGATAGTTGTGGGGCGTATCAGTGTACCCCACAAATATCCCAACCTCTGCGGTCGACTCCAACTTCTTCCTGGCATCCTTCGTCACATGCATGTAAACGTTAGCACCAAAAATCCTCAAATGAGAAAGATCAGGCTTCTTACCAGAATAAGCCTCCTTGGGTGTACTCATGCCAAGTATCCTATGAGGACAAAGGTTCTGCACATAAACTACTGTATTGCATGCTTCCACCCACAAGTGAAGGGGTAGGCCCTGATCATGCAACATTGCCCGTGTAGCACCCACAATCGTTCTGTTCTTCCGCTCAGCTACCCCGTTCTGCTGTGGGTTATGGGGAGCTATGAGCTCTCTACGAATCCCTTCTGCCTTGCAGAAATCCTTGAACTCGTCCGAGATGTATTCACCACCATTATCGCTCCTAAGAGCCTTCACCTTCTTCCCCGACTCCTTCTTGACCAGTGCTTTGAATTCACAGAACTTTGAATATGTCTCGCTCTTCTTCTGCATGAAGAAGATCCAACACTTACGAGAGAAATCATCAACAAAAATCACATAATACCTATGTTTTGCTGTCGAAGCAACTGAGAAAGGTCCACACACGTCTGTGTGAATTCTCTCAAGGATCGTCGTGGCGTGACTATCCTTCACGTGAAAGGTGGCTTTCACAAACTTCCCCAAAGTACACCCCTTGCACTGATCTGGCTACGCAAGTGTGCCTTTAGGAAGCCCTGCAGTGATCTGCTGCAGTATCTTCAAGGCTCCATGGTGAAGGTGACCCAATCTCTTGTGCCACAACTCGCCATCATCCCGGCTCACCAATCCTTCTGCCTTGCCCGCCATTGTTGCGCATCCATCTACATGCAACTGATAAAGGTTCCTCACTTGAACCCCTATCTTCCAGGTCACCAGTTGTCCTGCTGCGCAGGAAAGCCTTTCCCTCGCTGAAAATAACATCATACCCCTTGTCTTCTAACATCGCCACTGAGATGAGATTCTTCGTCAATCCTGGAACATGCATGACTTCCTTCAATACAAAGGGTTTACCAGACTCCCTCTCAAAGGAAATGGTACCGATACCGGTCGCACTGTATCTACCATCATCGCCCATCTCGATCTGCACTCCAAGATCTTTGACCTCCAGATCAGAGAACAAATCTCTATCTCTCGTCATGTGAAAAGACGCACCACTATCCAAGAACCACACTGATCCCATCACACTTGAAACCAAGCATGCGATCAATGAAAAATCAAGCTCAAACTGTGAGGCTAGAGCCTCTCCTGCTGAAGATCCAGCAGCCTGCTTGTTCTTCTTCTTCTATGGACAATTAGTGGCATAGTGTCCGTGCTGGTGACAGTGAAAACACTTCACCTTGGACATATCCTGCTTCTTGCCTTTCACACCAGACTGAGAAGCTTTCTTGTTCTTCCCCTTCTTTGCTTTGGCAGCCAAAGCACAATTCTCTTCATCAGATACCTTTGATGAATATCTATTCTCACCTTTATTGTTACTGAGTTTATCCTTGAGCGCCAGGTCGCTCTTGCTTTGGAATAACATTTGCAATCCGTTGAAAGACATTTCAACAACACTGCTGCAAATTCGATTTCCACCAGCTCAAACTCAATTGCTTCCGGTCTAAAATTCGTGAGAACACAATATTTCTCGTACAGAGATCGACTATATGGGCATTCACCGGATATCTCACCTTCCAAAGGAAGGATGAATCCAGAGGCTACCTAGCCCGATTACAGACTCTGCCTGAAGAAATAGAATGTAAACACTTCCTGAATAGTAGATCTGATGATCAATCCTCGCTTGATATCCTGTAAATATCTCTTCTACAAATCAAGCAGCTCCGATACCATGTAGAAACTTTTTCTACAATTATCTAGCTCTGATACCATGTAGAAATTTTGAATAATTTAACATATATTCAACAGAGATTATCCTAATCATGTACTATTGCGGAATACATACACAATACATAAGCTCCTCTACGTTGATCATCAATATAGCAGCATCAATAACAATAAAACATCAAGAGCATTCACACATTAACACAGTATGTAACCCGGGGAAAGCATCTCGCTAAAAACCCCACACTATCTGTATATTAATGATTGAGAACATGTAACATTACAAAGTAAAATGCTTATCACAAGCAATCCAGTACCAGCTCCACCTGTTACACACAATACAGCTCAGATCTGATCTCCAAATCTATTCCACTGCTTGCCTGCCTCTCCAGCTCAATACCTGCTCAAGAACTGATGAGAATGGTTCACCAAACTCGTATTTCACCTGCAAAGAATCACTCACACTCTGTTGGACGTGAGCACAGGCTACAATTCTTGATATTGGCCAATTCATTGGCATACTCAATCCCTCTGATTGTGCAAGATCTGATGCACAACTATAGTCACAACTGATAGCAATCTGATTCTCTAACACCTGTCCCTGCTGAACTGAACATGCACTGACATGCAACTGAGTTAACTGATGTATTCTATAGTTGCATTATGAGTTAATAACTTGTGAATTAATTAATAACTAATTCACCCAACTCATCTCTAGTCTATTTGCCAGTTAGACTAAATACAACCAGTTTAACAAAGCTAAACTGAACACAACTCCATCAACTGCACCTTCAGTCCACTAAACTCAACTCACTTGAGTTCTAACTGAAGTCCTGCATGCAAATATTAGTCATCCCATAGGTAACCACGTATTTCCTTATGGGATCTGCATGTACCACATCTGTAGCTCATCCTGAAGTGCTCCAAGAGAATAAGATCAAGTTTATAGTCCAAATATTATTATGAGACAATAATATTTGACTTTTCTATTTTTGACAGCCAGTCTAAAAATAGACTTTGATCACTCATACTGTGATCACTCACACTGTGGTCACCCACATTGTGATTACTGTGGTCACCCACATTGTGATCATCCCTGCTGGGATCAAAAATAGAACTTGCGCCATAATTTGCCTGCGGGCCAACTTAGTGAAGGCGACTCTTTTCACTAAGCTCCATCATCTTGTTGCAATCTCAACAATAATAAACAAAAAAAAAGTTAGTGAAGTCAAAATTATTGCATGTAAATGGGCATACTACTGTAAGACCTGGTAAGGCATGTGTACTCCTCGTTGATCACCGGTAAAGTCTGGGCTAGACCTAGGTGATAGGGGGGATGTCAGATTAACAATACCCCAGGTAAAAACTCTGAGGGGGTAAGAGCTAGAGTAAGTTGGATTGTCTCACTTAGCATGTTTTGCTGGAGTTAGTCAAGGAACCCCAAGTCAAGTTTAAGGGGGGGAATTTTTAGGTAAACTTGACTCAAGATAGAGTCAGAGTTGACCAAGTTAAACAGTGATGGTTTTGGGGCACATGGTATTGTGCACCCATAGTATTCTGCCCATGGTATTATATGTAATGGAGCTTATAAAAGGCTAGAAGGACTTCATTGTAATGCAAGACTTGGAGGTGAGCGGTGAAGGCTCACTTGGTCGGATTGGTCAGGGTTTTGGCCAATGCTAATAAGATCTTATTAGGTTGGGTTTTTCCCCGGATTTGGGGTTTTCCTGGATAAACATTTGTGTTTATGTGTTTATGGTTGTTGCTGGCTATTTTTATATTTATTCCTCTCAGTAATTATTTATGTTATGCAGTAAATTTCTTAACACATATAGAGGAGTTTTGGCTTATTTTCCAAGAATTTATGACCTTGCTTCCCTGGTGTTCCATAATAAATGTTCTTAGCTCCCTAAGGTTTTCCCTTTCTCTCAATCATGGCAGTTATTTCCAAGCATCATCTCATAAGAGGTATGAATCACCATTCCTTATTTCCCAAAATATGTCTTCTTATATTGATATTATGTTGGAGTGCACCAAATAATAGATGGAGGAGCCATAAGAAAGGTTGTGGCCTTAATTTATCAACTTGGGAGAAAGTGCTATTGTACTTTCTACCCCATATATTTTTCACAGTTCCTCACCCCCTTAAAGCTAGCGCCACCATAAATCCCCCCCCAATGCTTTATTAGAGTCTTAGGGTCTCTTAGGCCAAGCCCCTTTGTCGACTTAGGAATGCATAGATTTTTCCATTATACAGGCGACCATTTATTTTTTCACTGCTCTCCATAAAAAATCTCTCAATCTAGAGATAATTTCCTTACATTTAATTTTAAGGGTGTTACCGGGAAAAGTGTCTATTCAGAACGACCCTATCCCACTAAGGTGTGACAGTGACCTTAGAAACAAACAGAGAAAACTACTTTTGTATTCTTCTTTATGAACTATAAACGAAGAGGAATAGGATGAACCAACCTGTGTCTTGCGCTAGTCCTTTGATCCAATCTCTCTCCTCTTTGACAGCTTCCAACTACCTGCTCCCTTACTTGCCCAGCTTCACCAAGTACCTGTAAGATCACAGAAGAAGGAAACTATACAAAGACATGGGTTTATATTCATAAAAAGCTTAGGATCAGATTTAAGCTAAACATACAAATGTCACAAACATCAATGATACATAAGCATGTAGGAGAAACTCAAATAGTTTTATTGATATAACAAGAAGATCCAGGAGGAGTTACAACCGATGATTCCTGATCCAGCATCAACCTCCCAGTAAAGAAGCCCCTCTTCACCTCCAAAAAAAGCATAAATCACCCAATACTCTGATATCTATCTCAAAACCAACAGCAATTCTCTGCAATGTACAAAATTCCAGCCTCTGGATCTCTGGGATGAGGGATCCATATATAGATGTATGCAAGGAGGATGAGTCAGCTTATGATTTGACTAGTGTCTTCTCTCTGTCAGTTCTTTCTTCCACTTGGAGACTGAGAGCCTCTTACTCATCCTTGGTCGAATTCAGTGAGGCAAGTGTCATTGGAGAAGATTCTGGAAGCTTCCATTGTCTTTCCACCTCGTGGAATGGCACTGCCATTTGTCATTTCCCGCTCAACGCACCCTGATAGTGCATTTAGGTGCGTTGCAACGCACCTAGATAATGTATTTGGGTGCTATGAAATGCAGCTAGCTAGTGGAGCAGCTGAAATGATCCTGATTTGACTGATTCTGAGTATTTTCTGGTGGAGAACTTCTGGGAGAAGCTGTAATTTGTTGAACTTGTTCCTTTAGGAGTTAGAACAACACTTTTAGGGACTTAGGAGCCCTTGGTTTATGGACATTTCATGCTTAGAGCTGTAAGGCACAAAAATGTCTATAACAGTTGCCCCCTAAAGTATGAGGCCGTTTATCGGGTGAAATGCTTTATTAGGAGGATCCGAATTTCTTTCAATGCTGGGAGGAGACTTGTAATAAGATACAATACAATACATTATCTTCATATTGTTTTCATGATCTAGCTGAGGCGGGCATTCCCATGCTCAGCTTCATAAATTCATTTTCATGTACATAGGACAGACAATCGTCTGATGGTAGACTGATGATTCTGATAGAGCCATCATCCTTTTGGTAGGATGATTATCTGTGCTACAATGCTGTACATTTCAATGTATTTTATTTTCCTGAATATATATCGCAGCCTGGATGGATGAAACTAGATCCGGGGTCTTCAATCTTGTCCGATCTTCACTCGAAGTACAAGTCGATCCATGTGAGAAATGTTTTGAAGTCGAACATGGAAAGACATCGCTTGATTACCAGTCAATGATGTAAACTGTTAACAAGCGCGAGAGGAATCACCGATAATGATGATGACCCTCAAGGTACTGCAGTACAATTCACGTGGTGTGAATAAAGGACTTGGCGTCGAACACCACGCAAAATCTTTCGGTCGAAGGTCATTGATGTATACCTGTCGCCGGAAGTGAGAAACTTGCCATTGAGGCATGCAAGCTTCAAAGTACTGAATGGGGTGTTCCTAGATCAACTTCTTGGATAATGAGCTGATGTCGACAAGAAGCGATCCGTCAAAGGAGGGCCTTAATGAATCCCACATCAATGACACAGAACGGAGCAAATGATTTTGATGGAGGTGAAAACAATCTGATGATATACGGTTCAGGATGGCGGTCATGAAAGAATGAAGTATAATGTATGGTAGTGGATGGGACACAGGTGACTTCTCTGGATGACTTCTCTTGAACATGTCGGCGACACTTATGTGATGGATTGGTAGCATTTACCCCAAATGTGGATGGTATGGCGTGACCATGGTGATGTGACCGGTGAATGAAACAACCCAACCCGACTCGGACACGGAGTGGAAGTGTCATGTTCAAGAGTGACTTGCTACCAATAAAGATTCTTTGAGTTTTCTTCCCAATTTTTCCCCAGCCATTGCTGACCAGTACCTCTTTATTTTTTTCAAGCTTGAGGAGGATAACATATGCTTGTTCTATAATTTCCCTTCGGGCAAACCCATCGCTATGTTTTAACGAGCCTAGCGATAGTGAAACTCGTTCTCGTCTAAAGACAAGTTTGTCGCTATTAATCTTTTTAACGAGTCTAACGACAAAGATAACTCAGTCCATTTCATTTTTAGAGAGTCTGAAAAGGTACGTAAAGGTAACTCCAAAATTCCTTTTTCGTCATCTAATCCCTTAAGTCCAAAAAAGTATAAAACAATACAGAAGAGATGAATTTTCGATAGTTTTAACGAGCCGAACAAAACAAGCGCTCGATCTGTTTGTGTAATAATCTCTCAGGTCCAAAAATATTAAAATCTAGAGGAGGGATAGAACTTCCCGTCGCTTTAACGAGCTAGAAGGCCAAAACTCGGCAATCTTTTCATATTTTACGAGTCAGTTGAAAAGAGCTTAAAGAAGACTCGTCTTTTGAGGAACGAGTGATAAAATGGGTAGCAGTTGATTCCAGGTAAGGTTTGGAATTTTCCAATCATGGCAATGTCACAAGGATGGCTAGTGAAATCACTCTTCACAGCTGTTCCTCAAAATGGGTAAACAATCAAATGGAGGTGAATGATCGGCCAATGGAAAAGTGGAGGTGACGGTGCAAACATGACCAAGGCTTTAATGGCTGAAGTACCACTCACGGTGGTTATTTACGGGGGAATAGTTCATTTTTTAACGAGCTTAAACGCGGGTGGAAACATTTGCTCGGTGCGGGTTTATTTTTTAACGAGCTTGAACCTCGCGGCAACACTGCTCGATGCGGGTTTATTTTTTAACGAGCTTGAACCTTGCGGTAACACTGCTCGATAAGTTTGCATGCCCCCAGCATAATAACTCAAATCGAGGTGCATGCCCCCCAAGCTTCATTGCATTGAATTCGGTGGTTGGAATGAAGGTTTACCTTTGAGACTTGGAAAGGGATTTGTTTCATTTTTTAATGAGGTTGACACAGTAAAAGAACTATCCTCATGACTCCTTGTTTCATTTTTTAACGAGGTCGACACGAGATAAGAACCGTCCTCGGAATCCAAATCCATTAGATATAGAAGGTTTCATATTCCACTGTGGCCACTTCCACCAGATTACTCTGAGGCGGTAGGGCAAAAGTACCCATTAAGGCAGGGTCTTTTAGGAGACCTACTCCGATATTTTGGAGCGAATGATTGCCTCCATGGATCATTGGAATGCTTCCTGTAACTTGTGAACTGTTGGGGATAAATGTTTGTTGGTCGACGATTGTAATTCCTCCTTGGAAGGGAAATGCAATCTTTCTGAAGTAGGTCGACACAACTGCGGCCATGGCATATATCCAGGGCCTTCCCAGTAGGATGTTGTAATCAAGGTTTCCGTCGATTACTTCAACATCAATTTCTACTGTTTTGCCCCCCAGTTCAACTTGCAAGTTACTTAAAATCCCGTATGGAGTGTATGATCGTCCATCAAATGCTTTTAACATTGTTGACGATCGCGACAAGGGTGGTGAGCCTAAATTTTTCCAGCAACTCATCGACATAATACATGTAGATGCCCCCTCATCAATAATTGTTTGATGAACAGTTTTGTTGAGGGCTTTCACTTGAATAAGGAAAGCTAGTTGAGCTGGTAACTGAGGGTCATATCCTTTATGATCAAAGGCCACAAGATTGGAATCCATTGGGTCAATCCCACCTATTGCTGATAATAAAGCTTGCTCTTGGGAGAGGCAATTTTGCGGTACCTCAAGTGTCGACATAGCAGACGGCGATTGGGCCAGGTCCTATATTATATTATCATTCTATGCTATTTTTTCACGAGGATTAAATGTCGATTTGTGTACTACTCCCTTTGGCGACTTTATCATTTGTTCAGGAATGATGGGTGGCACAACTTCGGTCAAAGTTGTTGTTGTCGAACTACTAGGTTGTTCATTAGCCTTGTTATTCGACAGCTTTGGATTACCGTAATCTTTATTCCTCGTCAAAGCATCATTTTGCTGCTTTGATATAGACAACATAAGCACTTGGGATCGGGAAGCATTTTGATTAGCAACCAGTTTGGTTCTCGGGTTTGGAAATGGATCAATGAATACTGCTGAGGTTTTTGAACTCTTAAAGAGTTTCTTAACTTCAGCTTTATGTGGACATTCTCTCGTCCAATGATCCTCATCGCATATATGACACCCCGCAGGGGGTTTCCTTTGCCCAGAAGGGTTTGTAGAAGTTTTATCGTGCTTCTTTTTCCTCCCTTTCTTTTTCTCCTTGCCCCCTGGTTGCTTTAGTTGTTTGCCCTTGTCGGTTGACATGGCATTTACTTCCGAGGCAAGAAGTTCCTCATTTGCATTTTGACTAGAAATCTTACGGGCCTTTTTAGATGTAGCCTTTGTCGATTTCATGTCTGTAGCGCCAATCACGCCATCAACGGCATGAGAGTCATTGTTTGATTTAGGAGGGGGAGGAACTGAGAATTCCGGTCTAGGAGCATCAGGTATTTTATCGTAGAGCGTGTCGGACTGAGTGTAAATCAAGTCCAAGTATTGCGCACGAGCGATAACTTGCTCTTCGGTGACGACTCCTCCTTTTGCCACATCTTCCGTGATGGAAGGCAATAATGACTTAATAAACCATTCAGCTAAAAGTTGATCAGGAACATACGTTTTTACCATTCTACGATGACATCGCCACTCATGTATATGATCGGATATGTGAGTGGCCGTTGTTTGCTTGAAATTGGTAAGGAGTTCTGTTCCCGTTTCGTACCTTATCGGTAACTGAAAATGGGTTAAAAAGGTTGTGGCTAGGTTACTGAAGTTGTCAAACGAAGCTCTGGGTAATTCTATATACCATTTTGCTACCGGACCAGTTAACGTCCTCTGGAAAAGGCGAAGCCTAATCGAATCATCGTTTAGGGTGTTTGATGAACACCAGAGATGAAATGTCATCACATGATTCGATGGGTCTTCACCGGGATTTCCATTAAATTTAGGAATACCTGACGGAAGTTTATGCGGAATCGCTGGCCACCAAGGGGCATAAGCAATTGGATCATTCGTCAGCCGGTTTAGATCTGGTAATTCTAGAGTTGCTACAAAGGGCAACTGTTGATTCAGGTTAGGCGAAGCATACCCAGGATAAGATGGAATCGCCTGAGCAGTGGGTCTTTGCATACCGACATAATGTATTTGATGCTGGAAACTTTGACAAGGTTGATGGACATAACCATTATAATATGGTTGTTGATAACCACTTTGGAAATACGATTGCCCATTACTTACAAAGACTTGTTGCTCAGGTCCTTGATATGATTGCTGGAATGGGGGTTGTTGAGTTTGAACCAGCTCTGGTTGTTGGACCATTTGCGGTTGACCAATACTGGATGATTGACCAAGATGAGGATTCATAGTACTTGTTTGAGCCTGAGTCTCTCCAGATAAGGAGGCACTAACCTGAGGTTGTGATTGAGTCGTTGAGACAAGAGGCTGTTGTATTGCAACCTGAGAAACTTGGGGTTGACATACAACAGGTAGAGCTTGTACTTGCGACGCAGTCACCATAGCAGGTATAGTGGGAATATTCGACACAGGATGGACTGGTTGCATTGAATATACAACCCTTGGTTGCTGAGGCAGTATTGGTACCCAACCGCTGGATGTAATTCCAGTTTGACCTGAAGTTTGTTGTAAACTCGCATATGGTTGTTCTCTGGGAGGGAATAATGAAAAGGCATACTGCCCTCCATATGGTGGAAATCCAGTACTTAAAGGGTAGATCAGCCTTTGAAGACACATTGGATCAATTTGTTGAGTTTCAACATAAGAAATACCAGATGATAATCCGGATGAAGAAATAGGAACTGACCATGTCGTCGAAACAGTCCCTGATTGGACTCCAGCTTGTTGTTGATAACTTGCCGAGACAGATGGTATACCATTGAACATCGTTGGAGTAGCAGTAGGAGGCTGTGCCACTGCTGTGTCGGACGACACAGTCCTGGATGTCGACGGTTGTTCAGACATATCTAGTCTATCCAAAATATTTTCTAGCGATTCTACAAGAACTTGCGATGAAGGGAGACTAACTTCGAAGACCAACAAGGGAAAGGTGATGATTATTCCGTTTAAAATAAATTTTAGACGCTTTGACACAACTTGTTTTTTCAGTTTTTAAGAGTCGAGAAAAAACAAAAGATGACTCTAGTCTCCTTCGATTTTTAATGAGCCTGAAGTGACAAGTGCTCAGATGGACCTTTTCCGTTAAGGAGTCTGAAAAGGAACGAAAGGGATTGCTCTGGAGATCTAGGTAGAGGGAGTACCAAACCAATTGCAAAAATGTAGAATACTTTTTACGGTACGGCAGTCAATCTTCCCGAATGCTGTGTTCGTTGCATTGCGATCAGTAGGGCGGCCGACACAGCTTCCTATGGATAAAAGGATTTAAGCCTATAGGGGTCTCCCAATATATACTCGACGGTACGTGGGAGCACAAGTCCGTACTGGCACTTATCTTCTCAAAGTGGAGGAATCACCCAACCATTGGTGAGGACAACAGTTACCAGGCTTTACGACGCCGGAATACGTCTCTAGCCTAGACCTCTAAATGTTGTGCGTTAAGTTCCAAAGCGTTGTTAGATTCATTGAATTTATTTTAAGTTGATCTTTCTTATGAAGTTTGCCTTTTGGGTTCACCACGAGATGTAGATGTAATTCCTAAAATGCAATCTAAAGATGATAAGAAAACTTTTTATCTCTTTTCAGCAATGAAAATCCTAGCTACAAGGGGAAAAGAAAGACACAATCTTTTCACAAAGAGCAAAGAGCACATTGTAAATGCACTTTCCTAAATCAAGCCAAACAGACTGTCAATATGCAAATGCACATGTGCATGTATTTGTTTTTCACTTTCTTAATATTGATGCCTAAAAAGAAAGTTGATGTACAAATTTGAATTTGCTTTCAAGTGATAAACACAAACAAGCTTCTTTTCGAAATCAAAAGGTAGAGATGATTACGACACTTTATGATTTTGAAATAAATACTCGTTTCGACACTAGAAAGTCACAAATTCAAACAAAAGGCAAAAGTAAAAGCATAATCAACTGTCAACAGCAAATAAACTTTCTCCTATGATCAAAATCGACACTTGCAACAGATCTGAATCAAAGGACGACAGTATGACTATTCTACTTTTGCAATGGAAAATTGTAAATGACGTAACAAACACACAAAAACATCTACAGTCTTTTTGTACAAAGGAGGCGGAATTACAGCAAGGAAAAGGGGTTTTTAAACAGACACATACACTAATCACAGGCTGCAAAAATCAAAGACAAAACTGGAAAGAATGAAGCAAAGAACCTCAGCTGCACAAGGCTAGGCTGATCAGCGCACCTGTAACACAGAGAAACTGGATTGCAGCGTAGGTTGACCTCTTGGGAACTGCGCTGAAATGCAGGAACTCTTCACATTACCTGCACTGGGGCAGAAACGAGAATTCTATCCGGGTTCTGGGTCACGGTTTGCAGTTTAATCTATGGTTTTTGGCCGAGTAAAAGCAATCAGTAATGCACAATCAGAGGGTAGATTTAAAGAAGGTCTAAGAGCTATCACAAAGGGCAATCAGATCATTTGTGAATCAGCTGTTCAAATCATAAACAGATCCGGTGGATGGATTGAAGTAGCAGATGTCTACTTTGCATTTGTTAATGGCAAATGTAGTTCGATTTGCTACTTCTAAGTTTATGAAACAAACAACAAGAGAAACACAAACAAACTAACTAGACAATCGTCCCCAGCGGAGTCGCCATTTTGTTACCGGGAAAAGTGTCTATTCAGAACGACCCTATCCCACTAAGGTGTGACAGTGACCTTAGAAACAAACAGAGAAAACTACTTTTGTATTCTTCTTTATGAACTATAAACGAAGAGGAATAGGATGAACCAACATGTGTCTTGCGCTAGTCCTTTGATCCAATTTCTCTCCTCTTTGACAGCTTCCAGCTACCTACTCCCTTACTTGCCCAGCTTCACCAAGTACCTGTAAGATCACAGAAGAAGGAAACTATACAAAGACATGGGTTTATATTCATAAAAAGCTTAGGATCAGATTTAAGCTAAACATACAAATGTCACAAACATCAATGATACATAAGCATGTAGGAGAAACTCAAATAGTTTTATTGATATAACAAGAAGATCCAGGAGGAGTTACAACCGATGATTCCTGATCCAGCATCGACCTCCCAGTAAAGAAGCCCCTCTTCACATCCAACAAAGCATAAATCACCCAATACTCTGATATCTATCTCAAAACCAACAACAATTCTCTGCAATGTACAAAATTCCAGCCTCTGGATCTCTGGGATGAGGGATCCATATATAGATGTATGCAAGGAGGATGAGTCAGCTTATGATTTGACTAGTGTCTTCTCTCTGTCAGTTCTTGCTTCCACTTGGAGACTGAGAGCCTCTTACTCATCCTTGGTCGAATTCAGTGAGGCAAGTGTCATTGGAGAAGATTCTGGAAGCTTCCATTGTCTTTCCACCTCGCGGAATGGCACTTCCATTTGTCATTTCCCGCTCAACGCACCTTGATAGTGCATTTAGGTGCGTTGCAACGCACCTAGCTAGTGTATTTGGGTGCTATGCAACGCAACTAGCCAGTGAAGTAGCTGAAATGATCCTGATTTGACTGATTCTGAGTATTTTCTGGTGGAGAACTTCTGGGAGAAGCTGTAATTTGTTGACCTTGTTCCTTTAGGAGTTAGAACAACAATTTTGGGGACTTAGGAGCCCTTGGTTTATGGACATTTCATGCTTAGAGCTGTAAGGCACAAAAATGTCTATAACAAAGGGCCACTAGAACCAAAAATTGATACAATGGTAGAACTTGATTATTGATTTAAGGACCAGTCTACTGGCCAAATTCAAAGCCCCGAAAGCCCAACAATTTAATTTATTAGTTATCTTCTAGAGAATCTCTTACCAATAGGAAGCTCTGAAGGAATTTTTTACTAACGAAATCCCTAGATACTTAGCTGGAGGACCACTGATATGGAAACCCAAAACCTGAGCCAGGTGGTGTTGAATTGGGGTGATAATGTGAAGAAGTAGATTTATATTTTTCTCTGTTAATTAGAGTTTTAGATGCCACCATAAAATATTGGAAGATTGTTTTTAACGCTCTTGATTCACGAAGGGGAGGATGGCAAAAGAGAAGGATGTCATCAACAAATTGTCGATGAGTTATATGCAAATAATTTCTGAAGAGGTGTATTCCATTTATATTTCCCCTCTTGTAGAAATATTTCAATTATTTTCTAAGCCCTTAATAGCCAAATTGAATGGGAATAGAGACATGGCATCACTTTGTCTCAGACCATGTACAGGTTTGGATTTCAAAATTGGAGACCCATTAAGAAGGATGGAGAAGAAGGGAAAAGAGAGAAGAGAAAACCCAAATGCATCAAGTACCAAGATCAAATAGTCCCATTTGAGCTTGTCGTAGGCTTTGGAAAGGTCCAGTTTGATGAGCATGCCAGACTTCTCAAGTTGTTTTAGGGAGTGGACAACGTCATGGGTTGCCACTATTCCATCAACTACTTGTTGGTATTCCACAAAGCCTGTTTTCTCAGGAGAATTGAGATTATTGAGCTATAGTTTGAGGCATTTTACAATGGTAGATGAGATAATCTTATATATCACATTTCAAATTGTTATGGGTCTGAACCCACTCAAATCTTTAGATTTTCCAAAGCTGGGAACTAAAGTAATGAAAGTAACATTTAACCCTGATCATAACTTTTAGGAACAATGAGATTCCTTAATCAGGGTGTGGACTTCTAATCCAATGAAGGGTCAACAAGCTTTGAAAAATTTTGTACTAAAGCCATCTGGACCTAGAGCTTTGTTTCTAGGCATTTCCATTACCATCTCCTCCACTTTATCAAAAGATAATTCTCTCATGAGGGTCTCATTCTGATCCTGATAAATAAGCTTAGGTATATGAGTCATGATGACATTTACAGATGGTTGTTTGTTAGGCTCTAGTTTAGTTAGCATATTTTGGTAATACTCTACTAATTATTGCTCTATCTACTCATGCTACAATAATTTTTGGTCATCCTTGGCACTGAGAGGAAAAATCTTGTTGTAGTGGCAATGCTTGATCATTGCCTTATGAAAGAACTTTATATTCCTTTCTCCTTCCTTGAGCCATTATACTCTTGATTTTTGTTTCCAAAGAATCTCCTCTTGTTTATGCCTCTGCTCTAATATGTTTATATGTTGATGCTCCTTAATCAGCCCTTCTAAGCATCCTTCCATAATCATTTTTGTTAGATCTCCTAAATACACACTTCCAAAGCTTGTTTATCATTTGATATGTGGCCAAACTCCTTTCTATACTAATATTTAATTTTTTATTTAAGATATTTTAGTTTCATCTTGATATATATATCATATGCTTTCGCTAAACATCTATTTCCTCCAATCATGTCTTAGCATTTGTTAGTAAATTTGGATCTGTGACTAGAAAATATCGAACCTAAAGGGAAATTTTTTTGAAGATTCTTCTAGATCCACTTCTAGTTGGACAACCAATGATCTAACCCTAAACAGGGGAGTATAGTCACCTCCACAAATATGCCTTATCCTAATAGAGCTTTTGTTAGACATCACCATGGTGAAGACTAAATATGAAGGATAGGCATTGAATGCATATATTATTGACATGATATACATTTTATAATGCATTGGAGTGATCGTTGGATTCCATATTCCAAAGTCTCTTGGACTCCCTTTGACTGTTGAACTTCCACACCAACCCTTAGAGGATTAGGTTTCCAACATTCCCCCCCTTAATCCGAAGGGGTATGTATGAGTCCAAGAAGCGAGTTGTAATACAAAATGTACAGAAATGCATGGCAACACTAAGCTAAATGTGCTCTCTGAAATGTTGTTATAAGGGGGTGGTTTAAGGATGACCACCAACACTGGAACGCTTAGTGTAGTTCCCAGACCTCTTCCAAATCTGGCAATAAGATGAAATATTATGCTAGAGAAAGTGTCCCTAATGATTTGGAGAGGGAGACCTTCAACCTAGAAAAGGGAGGTCTACAACCTGCGATGGTTTAAGGATGACCACCAACTCTAGAATGCTTAATGAAATTCCTAGAACTCTTCCAGAACTAGCAAGAAGCTGAAGTATTATGCTAGAGGAAGTGTCCCCAATTCTTTGGAGAGGGAGAATCTCGATCTGAAAAGGGAGGTCTCAACCCTGCATAGATGGTTTAAGGTTGACCACCAACCAAAAGCATGCTTATGGGCATCTCTATCTCTAGCTACAAATTTGAATCTGGCATGGAAAGTTGTGGCTCAGACTCGTTTGATGAGGCTTTAAAACTTGTAGATGACCATCATTTCCCCCCTTGTCAGATACAAGGTGAGAAGATGGATAAAACACAACTACAAGAATGTTCAATATTATAGAAGAAATTCTGACATATGACTGAAATATCTTCTTGGATGTTGAAGCCCATTGCCAAGAAGCGATCCATCTAAGGTGAATATTTTTTCTTGCAGGAGGTTTGTTTCTGAAGCATTTGTTTGAATGTTGAGTGGTTTTATGACAATGCTCACATGGATGAAGATAAAAACAATGATCTTTTATATGGCCAACTCAGTCACAATGTTTCCATTTAATAATATGTTGTGGCTACTGTGGAAGAGGACCGGAACTTGAAACAGCTGAAGGTGAACTGTCATGAAGAAACCCAACATTATGGAACTGTAAGGGTTTTGAGTAATATGGAATATGAAAAGACACATCCTTGCCATATCCAAGACTAGTTATGTGCTTGTTATGGACAAGCCCTTCCCAAGGTCTGAAGATGGTCTTAGGAAGTGTATGCAACTATGTTCCTTCATTAGGCACTGAATATGAATGAAATTCAACATTATTAACTTGTTGTTGATGGGAGTTTGTCTCAATGTTCTGGACAAAAACAGGTTCAGAATGACAACTCTTCTATTTTAATTCTTCTCACTGAAGCTAAGAATCAAGGTTCAAAAAATATATTTTTTCTTGTGCATCTTGCAAACAGATTTGAATGTATATGAGAGAAACTTTGTTGACTTTTAATGTATCATGAGTAGTAGACAATATCAAAGTTTTGAGGAACTCTAATACTTCATTGATTCTAGTCATTTTCATTGAACAAATAAGGTGAATCTCACAAATACTTCTTCCAAGAATGAAGAAATTACAGTAATCAATGCATTCACTAGAAATGGACAACCAAGGATGAAATGTTGGAATTAAGACAACTAGTATTATCAACATATTTGACTTTCGGTCTTACTAGATTCGTGATCTGAAAATATATATAAATAAACCAAGTCATAGGTATATATAATTAGCTCAAAACCATAATAGAATATGATTGAACATATGGAATATGTAAGCCTTCATCGTATTCAAAGTAGCATACTATAGTTCCAAGTATTGGAATTTCAACCGCCCCAACTCAATTTCGAACAATACAATGACAAGGAGATTGCCTTATGAAATGCTTAATGCACCAATACCCTACACAGTTCTAGGTTATTTAATAGATGGATATTTCCTCTCAAACAATGCAAGCATTTCACATCAGGCTAGAAAAATATCAATGCCCAAAGAATAATAGCTTCAACATTGTGTTCAATGCAGACTCAAAAGGTTTAGTAATGGTGTTCTGGTGACTAAAGGCATTGGTGTTCTAGTGAGGGATAACTCTACGAATTTCACGGATAATTTCTCATTGTGCTTCACTAACTATAATTAACACAACAAGGAACAACATATAATATGACCAATGCACCAGGAGATTTTACGCTCTGGCAATTGGCTCTAGTCCAGTTTCTCACTCAAGCTCACTTATAAATCTTCGAAAAGTGATTCTTTTAGGTGAAGCGCATCTACTCCCATCAAGTAGCCCACGTAGTATGGGAATCACATTTCCAACGACAGCAAGAATGACTCCAACAATGCCAATAATTAATGGACCGGGTCGTGAAGCCAAATTTTCATGCTTTGATCCTACGATATTTCCTTATTTTATAGATAACTTTAGAAATTCTATGGGGCTCAAGTAGTTTAACATTGAAATGATAGTCTTAGTGAGGGATTCTAGAAAATAGTGGAAATACACTCTTAGACAATAGTGAAGAGAGAACACATATTTCAACGTATTGGATGTAACATGATACCAAATGCTCCATTCAACGTTCATCATAGAAAAAAAATGCAACACCCATATGTAAACCAACTCAATGCATGGAGATAATGTATATCCAAATGCAAAAATAAATTCTAACCTTGGGATAGGATCTTCAGTGACAAGTCCTAAAAGTATAGAACCATTCAAGATTCTAGCTCTTATGCTACTTAGCAAAAGTAACCACCAGAGCTGACCACGTTGCTCCAAATCTCATTCGTGTTGCTAAAAAAGTCTCAAACACATTGCTCACATACAATTTCTCTATGGCAGAGAGGTATCAAATAAAGGAGAAGGCCAGATAGTTTAGTAAGGGTATGGAAGGAGTATGGTGAAGGGATAAGCAGAGAGTAGGCGAAGGAGTTAGCAGCTTACAGAGGAGGATGAGGTGGTAAGCGGTTTTGGAGGGGGGTGATTATGTGCAAATTTGTTCAAAGAAGAATACACACAACCACAAAGATTAGAAATACCAAAGAACAAAGATTCCATGGAGTTGGGTCGAAGAGAAATGTTTGGAATGATTCAAGAAAAGCGTAGAGTGTTAATTCTGTAGTGTCATGATTGAAAAATAGAGACAAACAAAGCACCAAAAGGATAGAGCCATCGAAAAAAGTAATGTTAAATTCACAATATAGGGATCATTATCCTTGCAAGAGTACATGGAGTGTTATATGACGAGCCAAAGCTCCACTAACAACATTATTTTCTTCACGGTGAGTATGAGGAGACTGTAGAGTTTTTATAAGTAGGTTTGGTGAGAAAAGGAAACACTTATGTGAGCAGAGATGGAAGAACTAACTCCAAGAAAAAATTGAAGGAATAACAGGGAACAAAAAACATGGAAAGGGTGGTTTAGGAACAACACACAAATTGACAGAGATTCAGGTTAGACTTGTGCAGATTTTTTAAGTAGAGATGATAGATAGGGGAAATACATGGAGGAATGGAAGAGAACTTAGGTTTATTTTTGACAGACAAAACTGACATGCAGAGAAAGGCCACAAGACCAGTGGCTCAAACTAGAGTAGGGCCGGAATTCACCCACTCTGATACCATGTTAGACATCAGCATGGCAAAGAACAAATATGAAAGATAAACATTGAATTCATATATTATTCACAAGATATACATTTTATAATACATTGGAGTTACCATTGGATTCCATATTCCAAGGTCTCTTGGACTCCCTTTGACTATTCAAATTCCACACCAACCCTTAGAGGATTAGGTGTCCAACAACTTTAGATATCAAGAGCTGATCTAGTCTATTGGCCACTTGATGTATTCATCCTCTGTAATTATTCCAAGTAAAAATTGTGTTAATTGTTTCTATATCAACTATTCTTAGTTGCTGAATTAGTTCCTCAAAATGGCTAGCATCCAAGTCAAGCTTCCTTATGACACCTTCCTTCTCCAAATATCTTATGAGATTAAATTCTTTGCTGACTGTCCAGAGATAATCTTGGTGGAGACTTCTTATTTTCCACAAATTAGACAAAAATTCCACTTCTCAGCAGGAAGATGAGGTCTATACACTACTATTAGGCATACCAGGTGACACAAGTACAAATAACATAGGATCAAACACACACATCAAACCAAAAACCAAACACAGTAGGTAGGCACATAAACTCATAAATAATTAATTAATAAAACAAAATAATTACAAGAGAACTATTGGCCTATTCATGGCTTCTCATTCCTCATACTCACTCACACAATTCTACATCCTACATCCCTCATAGGCTCACCTCAGTTTATACAAATGGATTAGAACCCAAGGTTGGTTATAGATCCCTAAACTGACTCCTAAAATATCTCTTTTGATCCCTAAAATATCTCATCCAATCCCTTATCCTTAGATAAGAGATAACTAATCTATAATCTTCTCAAACCTTCCACAATACTCTCAAATCTTCTCCTATTTACAAGAATAATCATTTTATCTTAAAAACTATAGGAAAAATACATTAATGAATTAAATCCTAACTTTTCAAACTAACTCCTCTAATAAACAATTGACCCAGGTTAGATGCACTTGCATCACCAGGTCCTTAGTTCTTACAAATCAAAATCGACTTGATAATATTTGTGGAGAAACGATCCTGTATTGGAAGGAAACCTCTAGTAGGTTCCATAGAACCATCATACCTCCCATGCTCCCTATTGCATCCAAATCCATAGTATCACATCCCTTCCAACGATGTCCTGCTATTTCCTAAGCCTTCTCACAAGACACCTTAGTCTCTTGCAACATAGCTATTACTGGTTTTTCCTTGTTGATTCTCTCCCTCAAATATCTTTATTTTCCCTGATTGTTGAGGTTGTGAATGTTATAGGTGACTATATTTATTGAGTATAGTGTTGAGAGGAGGAGAAAATATCCATAAGTGTTACCACTTGTCCTAAGTTTACCAAATATTCACCCACATTTTGAATTGCTTCTCTTATAGTCCTTCTACCTTTCCTCCTTCTTTCCTTAACAATTTTTTCATCTCTTCTATATATTTTGGTTTGAACTCCCATCCCTCCACTTCTTGCTCTAATTTATCCTCTCTTTCCCCTCCTTGATTCCACCACTCAACATATAGTTGATAATACAACTTCTTCTAGTCCTCTGGAATCTCTTTCAACTCCATATGCGTCCACTCTTGAATTAGCTTTACCATGAATTACTCCTTTGAATTTATGGTTTTTGATTTTCTTCCACCACCAACTCAACTTCTTGCTCATGCATCTCTACATTTACCATCACGATGTTCTCCTCAACATTCACAAGTGCTACAAAGGCATTTCCCTCTATGATCCAGATCGTTGGAGGAATGAGACTTAATATTGACACAAGAATAAAAAATTAACCCAACAAGTCACCCATCCCAGTATGCACACTCAACTACAAATTTCTAATGAGATCTAATGCATTAATTTCATTATTATCCAAGTTGTTTAAGAAAGGAAACTTCATGAATGGCAAAGGAATATGCCACAATGGTTAAGAGAAATATTGCAGAAGAATAGTATCATAAGGACTTAGAATATGGGATGATGCATAAAAAGAGATATTGTATAAAAACATTATAATAATAACTCAATGCATAAGAGAAATATTGTAGAAATATAACACAAAGGAAGTCAAATATTTATTGAAATGGTAATATACCATGAGACTAGATTATGAGAAAAAGGATGATATACTCAACGATGAAGTTCCATATTTATACTTTTTATGGGCATATTTCACTGAGAGTCATGCCCCTTGTTACATTTAAAATACCATGGTTAAATATCATGGTTTATAAAATACATGGGTGAATACCATGGGAAAATATAATAAATTATGACACTATGGGTAAATATAATAAATTATGATACCATGGGTAAATACCATGGTTTACAAAATCCATGGGTGAATACCATGGGTGAGTATCATAATTACAATGGTAAAATTGAAATCATCATGCGATTAGATTCTCACTTTAATATTATGATTTATTTTGTTTATTATCATGCATTATCCATGGTTTTAACAACCATTGATAGAAAAATAATTATTAATTGCGGTAATTATTTTCCACTTGGATCAATCCTCCCCCCTTAAGAAGCAATGGTCCCCATTGCATAAATTTCCCTCTAGGGAAGCCTTTGTTGAATAGGAGCATAATTGTGGGTTTGTGGATGACCCAATTGTGAGTTTTGTGTGGTTGACCCATAACCATGGGTTTGTGGATGACCCTTAACCATGATAAACGAAGATTTGAGGATAGAGATACCCTGCAATGCTTGTGGGCCAACTACGATGATGATATTGCAAAACCTAGAAAATGGAATTTGGTGGCAAGGTTGTTTTGTAGTTAACACATAACCATTATGAATGAATATCTAAGGATAGAGATACCCTGTAATTCTTGTGGGCCAACTATGATGCTGAAAATGCGCAACCTAGCAAATGGACTTCAATGGCAAGCATTTTGTGTGGTTGACTTATAACCGTGTAGATTTAGTTCGTTTTCCGATATTCCTGGTAGAGATCAGGCAACTTATCTTTGTAAATTATCACCATCCAATGAGATGTTGTAAAGGCTTCGATCATCTCAGTCCTTCGTCATGTAAGTGCTTCCTCGAGCAACAATTTGACATGATCTCCCACTCTATCGTTTTTCTTTTCATCTGCCATGTGAGATTGTCGAGGTTAGTGAGGGTGGTCTTGCAAAGGTTACAATAGTTCGAGTTTGAGATCCTTATACCCTGACCTTGTTGTGGACATGTGCAAAAAAATATACAAGAGCAACCCCGCTTTCATACCGCTGATCCAAATCATTGGAGGAACGAGGCTTAAATATTTACACAAGAATAAAAAATTAAAACTTCCTAGCAAACCACCCATCCCAGTATTACTTTGGCCCAAGCACACTCAGTTTCAGATTTCTAGTGATATCTAATGCATTAGTGTCATTGTGATCCAAGTTTTTTAATAAAGGAAACTTCAAAAATGGCAAAGGAATATGTCAGAATGCTTAAGAGAAATATTGCAGAACCATGTCACAATGCTTAAGAGAAATATTGTAGAACAATAGTATAATAAGAACTCATAATATGGCATGATGCTTAAAAAGAGATATTGTATAAAAAACTATAATAAGAAATCAATGGCTACGAGAAATATTGCAGAAAAATAACACAAGAGGAACCCAAATAGTTATTGAAATGGGTAATATACCATGAGAATACATTATGAGGAAAAGGATAATTTACTCCATGTGAAGTTATGTATTTATACCTTTAACAAGTATCTTTAACCGAGACTCATTGTGGGTGAATACCATGGGAAAATATAAGTTAAGACACCATGGGTAAATATAATAAATTATGATAGCATGGGTAAACACCCTGGTTTACAAAATCCATGGGTGAATATCATAATTACGATGGTAAAATTGAAATCATCATGAGATTAGATTCACTTTAATATTATGATTTATTTTGTTTATTATCATGAAGTATCCATGGTTTTAAAAACCATTTATGGAAAACAATTATTGACTACGGTAATTATTTTCCATCTAGATCACACTATGCTCTTTTTCTACTATGTATATGGTAGTTGTTGTTTAGGGCTTCTCCTTTTATTAACTATCTTTTTGAAACCATCCAAATTCCCTCGGAAGGTTTCCTCCTAAATTTCCCTCTTTTTGAGTGTGCATTCTTTGAATAAGTTCCCGTGTTCATGGCATCTTCAACACCTAAATGGCATGTGCTCATAGTCTAGCGATTGAATCCAAACTCCTTCTTGATATGTGAGTTCTATTTATTTTGGGAATGGTTGGGAGATGTTCATATATACACAAATTCTCACATATGACATGTAGCGACCTCCTTTTTTGGTATTTGAAATCTTCATAAATTCTCAATGGGGTTCCCAATGCCTTCTAAGATTTCAGGGTCTCAGAATTTTGTCGATAATGAGTAAAGTCATACCCATACTGGAGCTACCAGAAATTAATTCTTATCTAGATTAAAAAATTCCTCCCAATGTCTCATATAAATTCCCATGTTGCTGGAGAAATGTGCGTCGCTTTTGAAAACCATAAACTTGTTTTCCAAATTGGAGAAAATAGCCATGAAGTACCCTTTAGCCCCCAGTTTCAAGTCTACTTGGCCTTTAGGCTTCCATTTCGATTGAATCTACTTCACCAAATCCCTCTCTGTTGGCCAAATTTGTATGATTTGTTGGCATTGTTGTCATTGATGGCAAAAGAGTATTCTCAATGGAGTTCTTGATGCCTTCTAAGATTTCAGGGTCCTAGAAGTCTATCAATAATGAGTAAAGTCATACCCATACTGGAGCTACCAGAAATGAATTCTTATCTAGATTAAAAAATTCCTCCGAATGTCTCATATAAATTCCCATGTTGGAGAAATATGTGTCGCTTTTGAAAACCATAACCTTGTTTTCCAAATTGGAGAAAATAGCCATGAAGTACCCTTTAGCCCCCAATTTCAAGTCTACTTGGCCTTTAGGCTTCCATTTTGATTGAATCTACTTCACCAAATCCCTCTCTGTTGGCCAAATTCGTATGATTTGTTGGCATTTTTGTCATTGATGGAAAAGGAGTAGAAAGGGCAAAGGAGCAACAAAACAAGATAAGAAATGATGTGAAAACAAAGGAAAAAGAGCAACAACAAAATAACAACAAAGATGTGACAGCGAAAGATCAACAAAGATGTGGAAACAATGGAAAAGGAGCAGTAAACAAAATAGCAACAAATATGTGACAACAAAGGAGAAGCAAAGATGTGATGTAAAAGAAGCAGCAAAATAGAAGCAAAGGAAAAGGAGAAACAAAGGAACAATAGGATCAACAAGGCATGTCTATTATGTTTTGATGGCTTGATAGAACAAAGGAGCAACATATACCATGGCATAATCGGTGCATGCACTGTTGCGTAAAGAGTTATGCTTACATATATGTTGTGACATTGTTGATGCTTGCATATGTTTTGTGTAAGGTTGATTTGAAGACTGGTTTGTTTGAGGATATTGTTGTGATGCTAGGAAAAGGAAAGCCTCCATGAAAACAAGGGCAATATTTCATGATAGAGAAGGCAATACTCAAGGATGTTGAGGAAATGGCATGAAGAGGTAGTGATACAAGATGTTGTAGAATAGACATAGAATAGATATATGGCTTTGGAGAGATGCATTTCTTTCATATGTTGCATGCATATATCTTGCATTGGAAAGTGAATGTTTTACATGTGTTATGATGTTATAATGTATTTCTTGCATAAGTTGGCATTATGTTAGTTTTTTTAATCAGTACAGGTGCATGGAAATAATATCTAGTGGAACACTTATTTGTATTCTAATATTCAAAATATGAAGAATTTGGAAACAAATGAGTGGAAGGAAAAGAGTTAAGCATGTTCACTTCATATTCTCATGTGGAATATAAACAACCAAAAAAACTATCTCTATAAAGGATCTTATTTTGGAAGGAAGAGTAGGTTAGAGAGTTAGGGAATGTGAGAGCTAATTGAGGTGTTCTTCATTAATTACCTAACATATATATAGATCTGATATGAAGTAGATTTGAGGAGGAGAAGAAACAAAAATAGAGATGGAGGTATGCATATTTATATATCAGGTAAACAACCCATTGTTGTTTCTTGTTTGTATTAGGGGATTGTAGTCTCCTTTCAAGTTGTAGCTTGATAAATAATAGGTTGGAGACTCTTGAGGTAGGATCCCCTTGTGGGTTGTAGCCTGCATAAAACTTATGGGGTTTAGAGCTTCCTTACATGTTGTAGCTTGTAGAAAAATTGAGGTAGTAGCCTCCTGTAGGTTGGAGCCTATAAAAAATATGATGTAAAAAGGGTGTAGGAGCTTTCCTTTGCATCATAACAATAACAAAGTTGTGTTTTTATCCTTGTATGGGTTTCCACTTATATCTGGTTCCCATATGTGTTGTTATTATGTGTTGATGTGATGTTTTGGTTTACTTATTACTTGTTGTTTGCATATTAAATTTATTGGTCATTATGTGTTAATATGCTCATTTAATGTTTTAGTTAATTAGTTAAAATAAAATAATTGTAATGCCCATGAATGTACTGAACTGATTCACCCCCCTCTCAATTTAGTCAAGATTTCATCAATTGGTATCAAAGTTGGTTCCTTCGGTGTAAGCCTAACAACTTGAAAGTATACCTAGTTAAGTCATGGGCTATTAAAGTGTTTCCTTGCTAAGTGCAACAAATTTCATGAATGGAGAGATAATGTAAAGTATGAACTAATAGCTTATGGACCTAGTGTATGAAAGCTAATATGTGATTGTTACTACAAAGACTCTTCCTCTGTGCAATAACAATAGTTGAATGCTCGATAAAAATTGGCAATCTATAATAACCTTCATAATAAAGATATTGATATTGTTATAGATTTAAAACCTGCAAAAGAAATCCTGGACAGATAGCAACACATGCGGGAAGGACATACAAGTAGAAACAACATAGAAAACTAGAATAAAAAGAAGAAGAAGAAAAAAGGTTCTCAAAAGGAAAGCATCCAGTCAAATGGGACATATGCTAGTGTGAATGTACCTGACTTTCATGAGGAAAATACAAATGAAAAGTTAACTGAACAACAAGTTATGCTTCAGTCAACCCTGGTTGAAATAGATAGATTGAAAAATGAAAACAAAGACCTGAAGAAACTTGTGTAGATATGTGATGAGAGAGAACATGAGTTCAAGGAAGAAATTGTTAATTTGAAGACACAACTTGAAGAGGAAAGGAGAATAGAAGAGATGATGAATAGTCAGCTAAAGGAGAAAGAGGTATAGTGTGAAAGATTAAAGGTTGAGATTGTCTTAGCTAGAAGTGAGCTAGATGAAAAGAAAACATTGTATAGAAGGTTAGAAGAGAAGATTGTATCCATGAAGGATTCAAAAGAAAAGAGAAGTAGCTCAAAGGATACCCTAGAGGATAATGAAGCAACCTTGAAAAGACATGTAGAAGAAAGTACAAGTAGTGTTATTAGCAAGGAAATAAATAAAAACAAGTAGTAGGACTAGAAGAAGAAGAATGAAACAAAGAAAGTCTATGATTCAAGGACTTAGTCTACTCATAGAGATGAGGTTACTAAGTCTACAAGATTTCATAGGAGGAAATATGTCTCATTCTTCCATTGTAATGAACCTAGACATATAGTAACAAAATGTAAGAGAAACCAAATCAAGACTATTCAGAAAAATATGCAGCAAACAAGAAGGTCCCCTCAAGCAAAAAAATAGAGAAGACAATCATCTGCTAGGTACAAAATCATTTTTACGGTTACTTCTATTTGTGCAATGGATTTGGACATAAAGCAATTGACTGCAAAATTTATATAAAGAAAAGTAGAAGTGATTCAATAAAGCACACACCGTTTGATCCATTTCTTGGCCATATACAATTTTATTATGGTGTAGCAATCTTGGCCATATGGCCAAACACTACAAGATGCTATATATTCTAAATAATTCTACACAAATGATATAATCCAATCAAAGAAGATCGAACATTGAAAGTAATGCACACGAAATAAGGCAACATACTAAAGTATGGAAAAGGAGGGAAAAGGAGTAACCTGTGACTTCAATGGAAAAATAAATTCATCATGGAATCAGGGGGAGTTACTCATAAAAAAAATAAAAATTATAGCAATGACAGTATTAAAGGACCAATATCTCAGAGGGAGAGCAGTCCTAAGAATGTCTTGGAAATGATAATAGATATAATGAGACCAAAACTTGCATATGAATTGTGGTAGAGACATGGTGTTTTACCTATGATGCTTTAGAATAGTGTAGCATGTGGAAGAAAGGGGAGAAAGGAAATGTATGGTTATATATTAGGATGTGATCCCTTTTGAAAGACTTATTCCCCAAACTAGGAGTTTTACTACTAGGAGTAGGTATTTTATTGAAGCATTGAATATCTTGCAACATAGAAATGACCAAACAAGACAAGAAAAAATAAAGGGGAAAGGATGAAAGGATAGAAACAATCAAATCTTACGATCAATGAGTGCAAAGGAAATGATTCAATTTTCTTTTTTGGTTGAAGAATACTCGGGATATATGAAAGGATGATGGAGAAAGCTACAAAATATTCTATATAAACATTTTACTTTTCATCATCCATGCAAGGGAGTGTCCACTTTATAAGGGATGCATGATAAGCAACATAGTGGCTCCTCCTCCCTCTCACCTGATGATAATAAGTATTATTCATAGGACTAGTAGCCTACAAAATTCACCATTTGGAAGAAATATAAATCTATCCTCTTTAATGGCGAAGGCTTCATAGCCTTTGTTTCATCTAGAATTTTTCTCTTCAAGGTAGACAATTACACATCCAATGTTGAATGTGAACTCTTCTTCATGGATCTTGTGAAGAATTTTCTACTGACATTACACCATGAAAATAAATTGAGGTTGAGCTAGAGTTGGGAATCATTTTAAATGAGGCTATAGGAGATGGGTATGGTTGTAGGAAACCAAAGTTCAGATTTATTCAAAATTATTGTTGGTTCTTCTCAAGAAAATCCCTAACCAAAATATTAATTACTCAGGTAGACAGAGAAAATTATAGATAGACTTTCCAAAACTATTATCAAATCAAGGGATATCTTTGTAAGTATTGACAAATTATCTCTCAGGTAAAGCCAAAAGAATCAACATATAAGATAATGTTAGGAGATGATTCACTCAGACTTGTCACACAACCTGGAATATAACATGAAATATTAATCCCATTCTCACCGTAGTTTTCTAATCAAGTGCACAATATTTAACAACGAAACGAAATTAAATGTGTTATCCAAACTGATTTAAAAAAAATTGATTTGCAAAAAGTAGGCGAACATGAGAAAAGATGGATAAGAGGCACAAGAAATTTCCATGCTGTAGCTTGACTATTAAGAATATACAAGCATTTCATCACTTTTGTGTGTAATGACTCCACCATTTTGGTGTGTGGAAAATAATAAAGAATCGACAAGACTAAAGTAGATAAACTTTAGATAGCAGAAATTCTGTAGCCCTAGCAAAAAAATAGTGTAAAATATTGAAGACTACTGATCCAGGTGGATATTGGTGGCCACCCTCATATTCCACTTGGACCCCCAACACCGTCTTATTCAGTTTTTTAGTTTCCTTAATTGTAGCACAGTTTACTATTTTTGGCAGTTTTTTGGGTCCTGAACTTCCAGAGTTGTTTTGAGGCCCTAAACGATGTTTTAAGGGAAAACAGGGAGACTGAAAAGTTACCAAATGAGGTGCCCTATTTTTTTTGGCCTACTCTTTGAGATATTTGAAATGAGCTATTATAATAGCCAAACGAATATTGTATGCCAAAGTTATGACCCCAGGAAATTGATGTACCAATTTACCCAAACGGGGCTCACAGTTTTGACGCTTCATATCCTAGGGTTAGGTTTATGGACGTTTAGGCTTTTCCATTGTTTCTTAATAATAAATAGTCCTTGGAGCCTCATTGTAACACAGTTCAAAGGCATGTAGCCACAACATCTCTTCTCAGAGATATGCTACCATCGCCCGAGCTAGTCTTATTTTCATTCTCTTTGTAAGCATATTTCAGTATTTGATATTAATATTTCTGTTGCATCTTTGTATTTATGGTTATATTTGTAACTTGTTGTGTTCTTGTTTAAATTCATATCAGTGGTATTAGAGTGGTCTGCTCTTTCTCTGTTTTTCTTTGCATATCCCCATCAAGGTCGAGATATAAGGAGTTAGGGCTTGAACTGGTCGAACCTTTGCAAGACCAACCTTGCAAATACTGATGGCCTCCCACGGGGGAAGAAAAGAAAGACGAGGGAGCAGGAGATCCTTTCAAAATCTTGTTTGAAGAATCCCTCAAGCAACAAAGGAATGCAATGATGGACAAATTTTCCCAGATCCCTCAGAAGCTACCCAAGGGCGATACATCTACTTCCAACAGCTAATATGGAAGCACCACACCCTTTAAGGTACATGTCAACTTTGAAATTCCCATATTTGAGCGTTAGATAGATACGGACGCCATAGATAAATGGTTAAATATGCTTGAAGGATATCTTTTGTTCATGACTTTTTGAGTTAAGAAAATATTACTTTTTCTCTTCTCAAAGCCGCCCAGCACATCAAGGACTGGTGGGAAACCTACTGTGAGCAGAAGGATGAAAGTATGCTGTCACTATTTTCAGCTGCACCCACTTGGGATTTGTTTCAGGATGCCATCAAGGAACAGTATTGCCTTGTCAGGAGCTATGAGGATAAATACATAAAGTGGACCACACTACGATAGGGAAGGGACCAAGACGTTCTAGAGCTTACACTTATTTTTCATACCCTTCGCAAGAAGTTGGGTATCAAGGATTATGAGAAACATTTGGTACTCAAGTACCACGACTGCCTACATAGGTACATCTAGGATGAGATGAAGTTCCTGGAAATCTCCTCGCTTAGAACGGCGTGCCGATTGTTATAGACATTTTTGTGCCTTACAGCATTGAGCATGAAATGTCCATAATCTAAGGGATCCAAAGTCCCTAAACATGTTGTTCCTACCCCTAGAGGAACAAGGCTAACAAACCACATCAATTCACAGAAGTTCTCCACCAGAAACTGCTAAAAAACAAGTCAATTCAGGATCAATTCAGTGGCTCCACTAGCTGTCTGCGCTGAATGTCAAAGCCAACACTAGCTACCTGCGTTGAGCGAATTGCCAAATGGCAAGTTCATTCCAAGAGGTGTCAAGACCCAGGAAGCTTCCAGAATCTTCCTCAATGACACTTGCCTCAGTGAATTCGACTAGTGATGAGTAAGAGGTTCCAAATCTCCAAGTGGAAGCAAGAACCTCCAAGTGGAATCAAGAACTGACAGAGGGGGAGGACACTAGTCAGATCTCGAGCTGACTCATCCTCTCTCCAAACATCTATATATGGATCTCTCCTCCATGAGATCTAGAGGCTGGAATTTTGTTATTGCAAAGAATTGATGTTGGTTTGAGATTGGAATCATTGGGTGCTTAATGCTTTGAAGGGGGTGAAGATAGGAATTCCATTTGCTGGGAAGGAGATGCTGGATTGGAGCCCTCTGGGTTGTATCTCTTCCTGAACCTTGTTATTCATCAACAAAGCTATCTTGGTTTCTCCTATATACTGATGTATCTTTGATGTATGTTTGCATTAGTATGTTTAGTTTATTTCTAATCCTGAACTAGTTATGAATATGAATCCATGTCTTGTGTAGCGTTCTCTTCTTGTGATCTTGCAGAAACCTCTTGAAGCTGGGCGAGCGAGAAGGCAAGTAGCTGGGAACTCTCCAAGAGAAGAGAAACCGGATCAAGGGACAAACGGAAGACACCGGTTAGTCCATCCATCTCTCTTCATTCTTAATTCATAAAGGAAGAATACTAGAATAGCTGTCTCTGTTTGTTACTAAGGCACTGTCACACCTTAGGTGGATAGGATCGTCCTGCATAGGCATTTTTCCCCACAAAAAATTGTCGACTCCGCTGGGGAGATCTGTTTAGTCATTTTATTTGTGTCTCTATCATTGTTTGCTTCATAGACTCGACAGCAACAATCGAACTGCATCTGCTATTCCCAGATGCAAAGTAGACAGTTGCTGCTTTGATCCAATCACTGGACTTGTCTATGATCTGAACAATGGACTCACAAATGATTTGATGATCCTTTGTGATAGATCTTAGTACCCCCTCAAAGCATCCCTTTTATTGCACCTTGCTTGTTGCTTTGATTTGGCCTGAAACTGTAGATTAAATAGCAATCTGTGACCCAGAACTAGTGAGAAACTCTCGTTTCTCCTTCAGCGCGACCCCTGTGAAGAGGTTCTGCATTTCAACGCAGGTCCCGCGAAGGCTACCTGCGCTGAATGTCAAAACCCCTGTGTTGAGGTTGCGCTGATCCAGTTTGGCCTTGTGCAGCTGGGGTTCTCTGCTCTATTTTGCCTTGTTTTGAGCTCTGATTTTTGCAGCCTGTAACCAGCATAGGTACCAGTCTGATAACTCCTTTTCTCGCTTAAATTCCACCTCCTTTTGTACAAAAAGACTGTGAGTGTTTTTATGTGTTTTTGGCGTCATTTGTAGTTTTCCTTTGCAAGAGTGAAATAGTCATCCTGTAGCCCTTGATTCAGATCTGTTGATTGTGATCTTAGGAGAGAGTTCATTGGCTGTTTACAGTTGATTATACATTTACTTTTGCTTTTGGTTTGAGTTTGTCTCTTTTAAGTGTCAAAACAAGTATTCATTTCGAAAATCGTTAAGTGTTGTAATCTCTTCTACCCTCTCTAATTTCGAAAAAGTAAACTTGTTTGTATTTGTCATTTAACAGCGAATTCAAAGTTGTACAAAAAGCTTTCTTTGTAGGCATCAATACTAAGAAAGCGGAAAACAAACACCTGCATTGTGCATTTGCATCTTGATAGTTTGCATGTTTGATTTAGGAAAAGTGCATTAGAGTGTGCTGATTGGTCTTTGAGAAAAGATGGTGTCTTTCTTTTCCCTTAGTAGCTTGGATTTTCAAAGTTGAAAAGATATAAAGCTTGCTTATCATCTTTAGACTGCATTTAGGAATTGTATCATACATCTCGTGGTGAACCTCAAAAGGCAAACTTCTAAAAAGATCAACCTAAAATAAATTGAATGAACTTAACAACGCTTTGCAACATAACACACAACATAGAGGTCTAGGCTAGAGACGTGTTCCGACGTCGTAAAGCCTGGTGACTGTCGATCTCGTGGATGGTGGGTGATTCCTCCTGAGGGACGATAGCGCCAGTACGGATTGTGCTCCCACGTACCGTCGCGTATATATTGGGAGACCCCTATAGGCATAAAACCTTTATCCTTAGGAAGCCGTGTCGGCCGCCCTACTGATCGCAATGAACTGAACACAGCATTCAGGAAGATCGACCGCCTGTACCCTAAAAAGTATTCTGCGGTTTTGCGAAAAGTTTGGCACACCCTCTGCCTAGAACTCCAGAGCAGTTCCTTTTGGCCTTTTTCAGACTCTATAACGGAAAAAGTCCATCCGAGCATTTGTCACTTCGGGCTCATTAAAACATCGAAGGAGACTAGAGTCATATTTAGCTTTTTATCGACTCTTTAAAAGTGAAAAAGAAATTTGTGTCTAAAGCGTCATTAAAATTTATTTTAAACGGAACAATCACCCCTATTCTTGCGTTGATCTTTAGGTTGAAAAAATGGAGCACACCAACCAAGGAATTCCCCTTGGTGGAAATCCTAGTCCCTTCTCCTCTTGGGGAGATGTTGGTGTGCCCCATATGGCCACATTGTCACTTCCAGGACTGACAATTGGCCTGCCGGTCTGGCTCTTTTCAACCAATGTCGTTCAGAACACCACTATTCCTGAACCGTCGAGTCAACAGTTAGACCAGACCAGAGTTGCCCACTAGCCTTCTACTTCATCTAATTCTTCCTCTCCTCCTTCCTCCTCGCTTGACGGAATTGGTAAGATAAAAAACCAAGTTCCTAAGGAGAAGAAGGAAAAGAAGAAGAAAGAGAAGAAGAAGAAGGAGCCAAAAGCGACTGGGGGCAAACAAGTGTCATCTGACAAAAATCCACACACAGCACTGACTAGGCCTAAATCGCCATGTGTCATATGCAAGGGAGACCACTTCCACAGAGATTGTCCCTGCATCGCTCGGATACTAAGGGACTGGTCTCCCCGTTTGCACAATTCGGTAGCGTCAACCTCTGATAGCCATGTTGACTGCTCACCGTCAACTAGTGAAAGTGAAGCCACAGGATAGAGAGGGAAAGCTAAATTCCCCTGCAAACTGTGTGAAGGCGACCATGCCATCCACCATTGTCCCTTCTTAGACGAGGCTAAAAGATTTTTGGAAGATCGCCCGGTTTTACCAGTGCAACTTCCTCCTGGATATCAAAAACTCTTGCCAAGTCCTTCACTAGTTGAGAACCCGGCTGGCCCGCCTAGGTGGTCAGCCGAAGCACCTATCATTGAAAATGAACCGTCTGAATCCATACCTGACGAGAGTCAAAAGGTTGAGACGGCAGTTGACCCGGTTTTGCCTTCAGAGGCTCTATCCTCGAATGATACCATCACAGAGGAGAATAAAGACAACACCGTCCAAATTCTCTTCATCAACACAGACTCCGACGAACAAGGGGGAAATTTGCCCATTCCTTTATCGCAGGAAGGAACTTCGTCAGAGTCATATCCGGCCGTCTATTCGGTCCCACCACCAAGCAACCTGGTTGTGTCCTTTGACTGGAACCAACTAGGCAGACCCCGGTTACTAGCCAGTATACCATTCAGAATCATCGTTCAAATATACAGAATGGTAATGGCTGGCACTATCATTGATGAGGGGGCATCTGTGAGTATCCTTTCCTCTATTGCTTGGAAAGCGCTTGGTTCGCCAGCGCTTTTGCCTGAAATGAGAAATCTGACAGGATTTAATAAAGGAACCAGTCGACCTTTAGGGATCCTCCCCAATGTGCCCATAACATTGAAAGGGAAGACCGTTCAAATGAACGTGATGGTCGTTCAAGGACCCTTGGATTATAACCTACTCCTTGGATGAGACTATATATATTGCATGGGAGCTATTGTCTCCTCACTCTTTAGAGTAATGTGTTTTCCGCATGAAGGAAGAGTGGTCAAGCTCGTGGACCAACTTTCATTTCCCAGATCGCGCATCGCAAATAGTCATATACCATCCCTAAATGGTCTCTTCACGCAAGAAATGTCTCAACCCACGGTCCGTCCTCCTGATGAGCGCGAGTAATCTGGGAGGATATGACTCGAACCCAGGGTGCATGCGTCTTGGTCTGCTTCGGCAGGAAAACTTTGGGTATAGGGTAGGTTTCCGCGGGAGAATATGACTAGTCTGTACCCCGCCCATGCTGGAAGAGGGTTATTCTAGAATAAGATTCTTTTGTCAAAGTTATGTGAGTTGGCAGGCATCGTCGCTCACCTTTGTCTATTTCGGTAGACATTGCCGAGGAAGTGTTTTGTTTGAAAGATTAACGAGACAATCTTTGGGTAACTTGAAAGAGGTAGGCCTCTCTCGGTAAAACAATTGTTTTGCCGGACTAAAGTAGGGGTAACCTTGAAATCGTACTTTATGCCTAGGGGCATGCAAACCTTTTGGAGTGCAAGCAAGGGGTGGCTATTTATTTTTTAAATTTTTAGGTCCTTCCCTTTAAACCTGTAGGTCTAACCCTTTAAACTCGTAGGATTAGTCGTTTCCGAACTTGCATAACGAAAGGATGCGGGGCATAGCTTTATAAGATGAAGCTCCATAAAAAATAGAATCTTAATGAGACATTCTTATCATATGACTGGGTAATTGAGTAGTTTTAGCACACAGTTCATGCTCGTTAAAAAATAAACGCAAGATCCGAGCAGTTTTAGCACATAGTTCATGCTCGTTAAAAAATAAACATAAGATCGAGCAAATGTTTCCACCCGCGTTTAAGCTCGTTAAAAAATGAACTATCCCAGTAAATAACCACTGTGAATGTAATATCATCAGCCATTAAAGCCTTGGTCGTGTTTGCACCGTCACCTCCACTTTTCCATTGGCCGATCGTTCACCTCCATATGTTTGTTTACCCATTTTGAGGAACAGCTGCGAAGAGTGATTTCACTAGCCATCCTTGCGACACTGCCGTGATTGGAAAATTCCAACCTGTACCTGGAATCAGCTGCTAACCCGTTTTATCACTCGTTCCTCAAAAAACGAGTCTTCTTTAAGCTCTTTTCATCTGACTCGTAAAATATGAAAAGATTGCCAAGTCCTTGGCCTTCCAGCTCGTTAAAGGGACAGGAAGTGCTATCCCTCCTCTAGATTTTAATCTTTTTGGACCTGAGGGATTATTGCACAAAAAGATCGAGTGCTTGTTTTATTCGGCTCGTTAAAACTATCGAAAACTCATCCCTTCTGTATTGTTTTATACTTTTTCGGACTTAAGGGATTAGATGACGAAAAAGGACTTTTGGAGTTAACTTTATGTACCTTTTCAGACTCTCTAAAAATGAAAAGGACCGAGTTATCCTTGTCGTTAGACTCGTTAATATCATTAAATACCGACAAACTTGTCTTTAGACGAGAACGAGTTTCACTATCGCTAGGCTCGTTAAAACATAGTGATGGGCTTGCCCGAAGGGCAGGTTATAGAACAAGCATATGTTATCCTCCTCAAGCTTGACATAAATAAAGAGGTACTGGTCAGCAATGACTGGGGAAAAATTGGGAGAAACTCAAGAAAACTTTGATGGTAGCAAGTCGCTCTTGAACATGACACTTTTCCTCCGTACCACAATCGGGTTGGGTTGTTTCATTCACCGGTCACATCACCATGGTCTCGCCATACCATCCATATTTGGGGTAATGCTACCGATCCATCGCATCAGTGTCGCCATATGTTCAAGAGAAGTCATTCAGAAAAGTCAACCGTGTCCCATCCACTGCCATACATTATCCTTCATCCTTTCATGACCGCCACCCTGAATCATATGTCACAGATTGTTTTCACCTCCATCAAAATCATTAGCTCCGTTCCGTGTCACTGATGTGGGATTCATTAAGGCCCTCCTTTGACGGATCGCTTCTTGTCGACATTAGCTCATTATCCAAGAAGTTGATCTAGGAACAACCCCTTCAGTACTTTGAAGCTTGCATGCCTCAATGGCAAGTTTCTCACTTCCGGCGACAGGTATACATCAATGACCTTCGACCGAAAGATTTTGCGTGGTGTTCGACGCCAAGTCCTTTATTCACACCACGTGAATTGTACTGTGGTACCTTGAGGGTCATTATCATTATCGATGATTCCTCTCGCGCTTGTTAACGGTTTACATCATTGACCGTTAATCAAGCGATGTCTTTCCATGTTCGACTTCAGAACATTTCTCACATGGATCGACTTGTACTTAGAGTGAAGATCGAACGAGTTTGAAGACCCCGGATCTAGTTTCATCCATCCGGGCTGCGATATATATTCACATTGACATGTACATCATTGCAGCAGATAATCATCCTACCCAAAGGATGATAATTTCATCAAAATTATCAGTCTACCATCAGACGATTGTCTGTTCTATGTACAGAAAAATGAATTTATAAAGCTGAGCATGGGAATGCCCACCTCAGCTAGATCATGAAAGCAGTATGAAAAATAATGTATTGTATTGTATCTTATTACAGGTCTCCTCCCAGCATTGGATGAACTTCGGATCCCCCTGATAAAGCATTTCACCCGATAAACGGCCTCATACTTTAGGGGGCAACTGTTATAGACATTTTTGTGCCTTACAGCATGAGCATGAAATGTCCATAATCTAAGGGATCCAAAGTCCCTAAACATGTTGTTCCTACCCCTAGAGTAACAAGGCTGACAAACCACAGCAATTCACAGAAGTTCTCCACCAAAAACTGCTCAAAAACAAGTCAATTCAGGATCAATTCAGTGGCTCCACTAGCTGTCTACGTTGAATGTCAAAGCCAACACTGGCTACCTGCGTTGAGCAAGAATTGCCAAATGGCAAGTTCATTCCAAGAGGTGTCAAGACCCAGGAAGCTTCCAGAATCTTCCTCAATGACACTTGCCTCAGTGAATTCGACTAGTGATGAGTAAGAGGTTCCAAATCTCCAAGTGGAAGTAAGAACCTCCAAGTGGAATCAAGAACTGACAGAGGGAGAGGACACTAGTCAGATCTCAAGCTGACTCATCCTCTCTCCAAACATCTATATATGGATCTCTCCTCCATGAGATCTAGAGGCTGGAATTTTGTTATTGCAAAGAATTGCTGTTGGTTTGAGATTGGAATCATTGGGTGCTTAATGCTTTGAAGGGGGTGAAGATAGGAATTCCATTTGCTGGGAAGGAGATGCTGGATTGGAGCCCTCTGGGTTGTATCTCTTCCTGAACCTTGTTATTCATCAATAAAGCTATCTTGGTTTCTCCTATATACTGATGTATCTTTGATGTATATTTGCATTAGTATGTTTAATTTATTTCTAATCCTGAACTAGTTATGAATATGAATCCATGTCTTGTGTAGCGTTCTCTTCTTGTGATCTTGCAGAAACCTCTTGAAGCTGGGCGAGCGAGAAGGCAAGTAGCTGGGAACTCTCCAAGAGAAGAGAAACCGGATCGAGGGACAAACGGAAGACACCGGTTAGTCCATCCATCTCTCTTCATTCTTAATTCATAAAGGAAGAATACTAGAATAGCTGTCTCTGTTTGTTGCTAAGGCACTGTCACACCTTAGGTGGATAGGATCGTCCTACATAGGCATTTTTCCCTACAACACCGATACACTGTCAATATCAAGCAAAATCTTAAACAAAAAGAGCGAGACTTTGGATATGTGAATCCAAAGAAAGGGAAAGGCACCCCCAAACTATAGAGCAAAGGGCAAGGCCAAGGCAAGGTGACCCAGGAGAACCCACCGAAGATGCAAGCAAAGAACAACACCACGAAGATAAAGAAGGACACTGGAAAGTGGTGTGAGTTCCATGAGAGCTCCACTCAGAACACAAGTGAGTGTCGGGCTAAGCAGTCATTGGTGGCCGAGTTGAAGGCTTCTGAGTCCAATGCATGTTCTGACTCTTAGCCAAAACCCGACAAGGGGAATGAAAAAAGGAAGCAGATCATTAATGCGGAGCCCAGTGCCGCTGTGGCCACCAAAAATATCTAGAATATTGAGCCTGAAGATCCAGAAGAGGGGGAACACCTATTCCACTCATAAATGTGGGTGAAGGGTTCTACGTTGTAGTTCATTGTCGATAGCGAGAGCCAAATGAACCTCATTTTAGTAGAGGTCATAAAGTGGATGGGCCTACCAACTACAACACATTTGAAGTCGTATACCATGTTGTATCTCTGAGATGATAATGGTCAGCGATCATGCCAGGGCATCTAAGATAATTGTTTTGGGAGTTTTTTTTTAAATTTGGAGGACCAATGTATGAAACAGATATAGAATAGTGCTGCCTAACCTTTTTAATTATATTAATATTAAAACGGAGTGTTGCTATTAAAATTCACACATTGATATAGATTGTATTTTGGTGAGCAGAAACAGAGAAATGATATGATTTTTACAATATTCAAATTGAACATCAAACAATCATAAGTATGAAAACCTTTAAACAATGTTCAAAAGGTTTAACAGAATATACTTAAGTTTACAAAAGATGTTGATGATTTAACAATTAAGAGGGAATTAATTAAACAGACATTTAATATAATTCATTCTCTTTATAGATGACCACTTCAGAAGCTTATAGGAATAGATTGAAATTCAATTATTCCTACCTAGTTATCTCTGTAAAACATAAGAGTATGAAGAAAAACACTGTGAATATAACTGGAAAAACTTACAGGAAAAATGAAACTGTATAAACTAGAATTCATAATCCTCAACTTTGTATTAATGTTTCAGAAAAGTCAAGTGCATTTAATGTCTAGAAATGCTTCTTCAAGGGTGTAAAAGAGAGTTACTTATACAATAATAGAATTAATAAAATATCTCAAACTGTTTTACAAAAATAGATGATTACAAAATAAAAAATATAAACTACTAGTTGATGTGGCACTATTTTGTTACTAAGCTGTTGATGATTGTTGTTGGAAATATTGAAAATTATTGAAGCTATGTTGACTGTTCCTTTAAAAGCTAAATTCTGTTAGATCACCCTTCAGTCATGTAAATCTGTCAATTCTTCCCAACATTTCTTTTCTGGGATAGATATCTTAATTACTCTTCTGTAAATTTCATCCATCTCTGTATATTTAGTAAAAGTGGTTTTTACTAAAAATATGTGTCTGATTTCATTCAAAACAAAGAAGGTATCCCTGAGTGTATTTACTGTAAGTGCTGGTGTTGCTGAACCTCTTATGTTTGAAACTAAAGCTGCATGTTTTCCCACCTCTGTTAGCTTATGAACATAATCCTCAATTGGCATCAGTTTTTCATTAATCACAAGAATGGAGGGTAAACCCTTGCTGGTCAAGGGTTCTATCGTGCTGAAAAACTGCTGAACTATGGTATTGGCATTGCTACACTTTTCTTGCAGCTGAAGGATGAGGTTTTTCTTGGTGATGATCTTCTTTACCTCTAATATAGATGTTGTTATGTCACTTATGCCTAATTCCTCAATCTCATAGCTGTCTTTGGAATTCAGGAACTTGATGATATCAGAAGCAATTTTTGGCATGCCTTCAATATGCTTAGTAATAGTTTCAATTGCTTCCTAAGCTTTCTTCAAGAGATCCTTATGATCAAACACTATCTTGATATAGGGCCAAATACCCTTGATTGATTCCATAATTTCTTCCCATATAATTTCCTTTGCTAAACCCAATTTGTTTCCAATGAAAGATTCCTTAATCTCCCTTTGTAGTACTTTAATATGACCTTTGACATTGTTCAACTCAGTTGCATGTGAACTATCTGCTACTACCTTCATAAGCTGTAACTCCTTGAGTTTATCCTTTAGTTTCTTAATTTCTCCTATTTGGATAGACAGGTTCTGAACAGCTTCAACAAGCTGTTCATCTCCTTCTACTGTACCTGTAGTCGATGTTGTAGCTGAAGTAGAAAGTTTGGTCATGGGAATTGCTGTAAGGGGGACTGTATCCATTGGATTTTGAGCCTTTTTAACAACTTCCTCTTTTTCCTTGACCAGTTTCTCCATCTGCTCCTCCATTTGTTTTATTTGTAGATTTTGCTCTATGATGAGATTCATCATGTCAGAGTTCTGATTTTCTGTTTCTTCAATTTCTTTAGCCATTGGGTCTTCAGAGGCTGGAAATTTGAGCTTCTTCTTTAATGCTGCAACTTCAGCATTCTTCTTCTTAATAATCTCTTCTGCAACATTTATGTTGGAGGGATCATATCCCATCTTCAACACTAGATTTTCCAAGGATTGAATCTTGGTGTCCTTAGCTAATGAGGAGACTTTCTCCAAGTTAATTTGTGACTGAGTGTTGGCCAAGGTAACCTGCATTTTTGACAAACTCATGGCAATGTTAGTCAAGGTGGAAGAAATCATCTGCCCAATCTATTTGTGCATCTCAATTTTATCAATTGGATGCACATCCTTCATGTTGAACTCAAAAGAAGTATGCTTTTGATAGTGAGCAACAGTCCTAGGCTATGCAATTTGGGCTTGTAAGAAAGCCATCTGCATCTTTCCCTTCTCAGAGTCAAAGAATGAGAGAAGCTTGGCTTGAGAGCTGGAGAATGCTTCCAGAATTGGGTATAAGTGTTCAGCTGTTGAAAAATGTGAAACAAGAAATGTTAAATTTAGAATGTGCTAAAAATAGACCTACTAAAAATAGCATGTCTAAAAATAGTAGTTTGGCCAGTGAGGTCATTGGCCACATTCGGTGAGAGGTGAAACTGATAAAAATAGAAAGTTCAAAAAATAGCATTTCTGGGTCCCTTCCTATTTATAGCAGTCCCTAGTCTATCTATAGGAAGTAAAATTAATTTTGGTCTTAACAACAGTTGGAAATATTAATTAATTAATTTAGTTGAGTTAATTAGCTATGGAAAATTAAACTTGAAGTCTTTGTGAGATCATGCAATTATTTTCTCTCTTGATTTAGGAATTTATCCCTTGATTAAAGGAGATAAGGTTCAGTTCTATAATGAGAGAATCAGTTGACTTAGTTCTAACTAGTCAAGTCTAGTTAGATTATTTTAACAAGTTGCTAAAATAATAAAATATAGTTTGTTAATGCTTGCATGCATGCGACAACTATTATTTTAGATAACTGAGGATTGACTCATGGATAACTGTTGCATGTCAGTTCAAACAGAGAGCCAGTTGAGATCAGATGAGGGACAATGTACTATCAGATGCTTAGATATTTCTAGTAAGTATTCCTTGCATGGAGAAGGATCTATTTCCAAGAGAAATATGTATTATAGGATATTGGAGGACATGTGGCCTATATATTGAAGCCTAGGTAGCCTATGATCTTCATCTTCTGATTACAGAGAGAGCAGGATAGCTATTGAGATGATTCTTTTTGTAAGTTGTTGAGGATCTCCACTTGATTGATAATACATGGTTGGGGTTTTATGCTGGTGTTTTCCCCTGGATATATCTTGTGTTATGTGTGATTATTTCTCTTGATCAGTTATGCATGTTTCTACTTGATGTTGCTCATGAATTCGATTATGCTTCCGCTTAATGTTTTGTAGAAGTAGAACAAGTATTATGCTTTAGGACATTGCATATATCGGTTTGTTCTACAAGTGAAATTTCTTCATCAGCTTCAATTCTTCATTCCTCCTTTTAATCTCACTGAAGACATGGAAAATGTCTTCCTCCTTATCCTTCGGAATGTCTCCACTAGTCTGAATTACCTTCTGTTCATGAGAAGTAGTAGAATGAGTTGGGGACGATGTAGATTGTCCACTAGATTGTGTATAAAGCATAGTATCTCGAAGTCTATCTAATGTAGTCTTCTGAGGTTCATTTGTTGCACCAACAATCACATAGATCGTTGGTCTCTTTTTTCTCTGCACTATTCTTAAGCCTTGGCTTGATGCTTCAGTTGTAGGAGAAGATTGTTCTTCCCTTCCTCTTTTTGTTTACTTTTCTTGTGCAAGTGGAGTTTGTACATTTGATGTAGAAACTGCCTACTCTTCGACCTCTTCGAGGGTGTTCTCTGTCCATTCCAATTGATTCTTATATTGTTCTATTTCAGGCCTGGTTGTATGGTGATATGCAGTGAACTTGTTTTCTAGCCTGAGTTTAGAAACCACTCCCATTGGGTCATAAGACCATGTGAAACTGAGACCAAACTTCATCTCCTTTAATAATTTGTCTGCTTCCTTTCCTACTTCCTTGGTGTTATAGATGAATGGATCAACTTGGGCTTTTAGCTTGAATTGTGATTTCTTCTCTGTAGCCATAAAGTGCACTTCATCTGCATTCAACCTCTGTCTTATGTATTCCAGTGCAAAGATTCTGATAGGCAAGTACTTGGGTAGTTTGTAAGGTGGAAGCTCGCAACCATAAACCATGATCTCTGTATAGTTTTGGTAGCAATACCAATCCCCTGTTGCAGCTTGATCAACCAACTATAATACTTTGAAAATCTCCTCACTGATCCTTGGTACTGGAGTGTTGCTCATAAAACTGATAGCTGGATCAATAAACAATTCTATGCATTGTTTATATGTAAACTCTTCCTTCTCCTTCATTCCCATTGAATTCTAGAATATCACTGATTGTTGATTTCCTTCCTCATCTAGTTTTTGTAAAGTAAATGGTAATTTGTCTCCCTGAAAATATATAAAAGGTATACAAGTATTGATGTATATTTTAATACTTCTTCAGTATTAAACTTGACAAATTGGTCATGTATTGTTTCAGCTAGGAATTGACTGAAATAATAAATAACAGTGGGTTTAGAATCAACGAAAAGATGGACAGGAAACCAAGGATGGCTTCATTAACATTTTGATCAGAGTTGTAACCAAGCAAATAGGAAAAAATAGAGGTTATTTTCTTGTTTCTATCAGGGAACATGGATGAATCATAAGGAGGGTTTTTTTTAGGCAGAGGACTATCAACAACTAGAAAAAGTTCAAGAGTTTGGGATATTTTAGTAAAGTCTAGTTTTTGATAGGCTTCTATCAGGTTCTCATGGGAAAAAGGATGAGTTGGTGTAGTAGAAGGGGCTTGCAACATTTTCTCAATGGAATCAGAATTGATTAAACAAAGGATTTCTCCTGTGGGTGAAATAATTGCTCTCTAACTGGGATCATAAGATTCATGGCATTTCCTCACAAAATTAGGTGCTCTGTGTATCTGAGGGAAAATATAGTGAGGGAGTTGGGAGTCCCAGAGCCCTATCTCATCTATCTGATCAATTAGTTGATCTTCCATCCAGCAATAGATTTCATATAAATCAAATTGAGAAGAAGTCTCAATGATTTTACAATCTCTGTCAACCAGTGGGGTATGATGGAAGTCGACCTGTGGATGAATCAGGGGATTTGGGACTTCTGCAATTTCTTTTCCCTTAGGAGGCATTTTGTCAAACAAATTTCAGACTTAGAATGATGGAAATAAACTTGAAATAGAGTGTTGATAGTCAAAACAATATATCTACAAAAGAAGCAAGTGGACCTGGATGTTGGTTTCCTGAACAAGAAAAATAATTGCTTAATGTCGGATAATGGTCGAGCTGTAGGGAAGAAACCTTCAATGATCAACTTTGGTGACAGAAATGGATTGTGTAACTGGTTTCATGAATTAACAGGGTTATAATGGAAAAATTGGAGCGGGGGTGGCAATGACCGGTTAAATTTTGCATTAATTATCCAACGGGAATAATTAATGGGTCTTTGAATCATAAATTCACGAGAGTGGAATTGAATGGATAATGGATAGGTAGCAGTTGATTGGATGGTAGACATGAGATGGAGTGTGATGTGGAGTGGTGGTAAATGATCGATTATATATTGCGTTCGGGACTAAGGTGAGGTGGTAAGTAGTTTCGGGATTTTAAGTCCCGAAACACTAAAACGTAGAAAAGGCCATTTATGACGGTGTTTAGTAAACTGCCCATTTTGGATCCCCCCGCCAATCAAGTTCGGACGGTGAATGAGGGCTGAGGAGGGACGTATGCCATCAAATCCTGTGTGAGTATGTGGGATGAAAGGTAAGGTGGGGGTGTTTAATAGTGAGGCGAAAGTGATGATGGGGTCAGGACGTTGGAGGTGGATGTGACAGCTATGGGTTATGGAAAATAAAAGAATAAATGGAGATATTTATGAAACAACATGGATGCTTTTAAAACTTATGGTTAATTAAAACCCATTGTTGAATCCATAGCTTTCCAATGTTACAACTCACGATAAAATCAATTTGAGGCTCCAATTACATTTAAAATGTCTACCTACCCTTTTACTCCTAACATTTTCATTTATTTATTCGAGTGCATTTAAGCTAGCAACTCAATATTTCCTTTTTATGAATAATCTACCTCTATTCCTTATTTCCTCCATTAGCGCAAATTAAACTGTTGAGCCAATTTTATTTTCTACCAATTTACAATCAAATTTAAATCAAATCCAATCATGATTACACTATATAATTGGATCAAATAAACTAGTGTGGCATCTAAACAAACTGCACACAACTATTATTTGCAAAACTGAACTAGACTAAGAGTAGTGGCATTTAGATCTATAACACTTTCAGAGTTGATTGTTTATTGTTTATTGTTTCTAACCTAACATTTTGTTTTTTCCTTCATTTTTTAGGGCATCTGTTCTAACAATTTATTTGATATGGACTTGTTTATTAAAAATCCCTAACAATTTTCAAATCAATTTTCTTTTTGTCAATATCCTAACTTAACATTTTTTTTTTGAAATATATTTTCATTTTTTGACTAATTGATTCTAACTTACCAAAACCCGAAAAAATGCTACAACATCGGCTCCAACTAGGGACTTCTTTCTCTTGTAGAATGCAAAGAACCTGCATATCCATGTGCCTTCTCCTTAGTCTATGGAGTCTTTGCTGTAAAAAATCACACTGACATCTTGAAAAGTAAAACAAACCGGATTTTTTACAGTGGTAGTAATGAAATCTACTTCAACTTTTCAGTACTGAATATAATGCTTGAGGAACCTTCCATTAACATGATAAGTGGAATATAGTCCCTCAAGATTTTTTAGCACAAAAGTGATGTTTCCCTTTACTTCAATAATAGCTAAAGGTCCAAACCATAAGTTATCAAACTTGCCATGTTTTCCCTTCTCTTCTCTTCTAGTATCCCATCTAAGAACTATATCACCTTCCTTGAAGTCCCTTTCCATGGATCTTCTGTCAAACAGGCTCTTCATCTTATTTTGATACTTTTTCAATTTATATTGAACTTCATCTCTATTTTCATTTAGTTCAATAATCTGATTTATTCTCCTTGAAAAATCATCAGGTTCATCTGTTGAATCCTGCAGGAATTTTAAAACAGGGAAGGCCAAATTGGTAGGGAAGATTGCATCTTTCCCATAGACTAACTGAAAAGGAGATTTTCCAGTAGATCTCTTTGGAGTAATCCTATTTTCCCATACTGCGTAGATTAGATGAGAATACCAGCTCTTTTTGTCATCTGCCAAAGTCTTTTTGATTACCTTCACCAAACTTTTATTTGAGGATTCTACAAGGCCATTACCTTGAGGGTAATATGGAGTTGAATGATGCAACAAAATCTGATATTTCTGGCAAAACTCAATCATCTTGACACTAGAAAAAGCTACTACATTATCAGTAACAATTTGAGTTGGGCAACCAAATCTAGATAAGATGTCTTCTTCAATGAATTTGATTACTACTGAATCAGTAGCATTTCTTACTGGGATTGCTTCCACCCATTTAGTGAAGTAGTCTGTTGCAGTGAGGATCCATCTATGCTAATTACTTGAAGTAGGATGAATCTCTCCAATAAAATCTAATCCCCATTGGAGAAAAGGTGTTGAAACTATTGTTGGGATCAGTGGAAGAGCTGCTAATTTTTTCTTACTAGCAAACATTTGACAAGGCACACAACTTCTGACCTTTTCTCCTACATGTAAGAACAATGTGGGCCAATAAAATCCTGCCCTTAATATCTTATATTTTGTTGCTCTCCAAGAATAATGTCCTCCACAAAATCCTGTGTGAAACTGGTCAGTGATTCCTTCAGCCTCTGATTATGTTAAACATTATAGAAAAAATATTAAGTGGGTCTTTCCAGTATAGATTTGCATTTATGATACAGTACTTGACTGCTTTCAATTTCAGAGTTTTACACTGACTTTTGGAGAATGATGCTAGATATTCAACATGGATCAAGAAATTTACAATGTTCTGATACCAATCTGATAAAATAAATTTGTCATCAATGTGTATGGGGCTGATCTGATCTGAAGGTAAAGGTTCTTGTGGATTCTTTTCTTCAGGATGAAAGGAAGGTTCTTGTGGATTCTTCTCATTCAAATTTTGGGAAGGTTCTTATGGATTCTCCCCTTCTGCAAGAACAAAAGGTTCTTGTGTATTCTTCTTATTTAAACTTTGAGAAGGTTCTTGTGGATTCTTCCCTTGTATTTCCAAAATAGGATTGATTCCGAGCACTTTACAGTTGGATTCAGCTAGAAGCTTAGCTAATCCTTGACCCTTTACTAGCTTTGTGGTTTTGATAGTCAGATCAAACTCCAGAATTTGAGTGATCCATCTACCTCTCTTCCCATCAGATTCAGGCTGGGTTAAAACAATCTTCACAACATTGTTAGGAACATAAGCAGTAATGGGTGAATGTAGGACATACATCCTGAATGATTTTAGGGTTTGAATAAGGGTATAGGCTTGCTTCTCAATTATGGCATACTTAAGCTCGGAATCTCTCATAATTTCTTAATTTCCTTTTCTATAGTTGGTAGAAGAGTAGGATTAATCCTCTTAAGTTTCTGTTGATAAGGTTTTGCTTCTGGTTTTAAAGGAATCTTATGCTGTATCAATGAAGTGTCATAAGTTTTTAGATCAGCGTAAGCCCATGAAAAAACATCTTTGTAATTTTCAAGTAACTTAAGGTATTGAGTTTTGATTTTAGGATCTAGAAATGCACATATTTTGATGTTTTTAATATCATCATTCGTTCCAATGTTAATTTCCTCTATGTCATCTGGTGAAGAAATTGACTGTGGGTTTGTGAGGACATCATTTTGATCAAGCAAAATCTCTAAAGGAATTAGACCTTTGGGAATGAAACTTTTAGATAATTGAATGATATCATGTTCAACAGTTTTTGAATTAAAATTTGAATTATCATTTTCATTTATGTTTTTATTTGCTTCTATTCTATCTTCATCATTTTGTAGAACTGAAAAATTCATCTATAACCTGCAAAAAAGATTTTATTTGTTCATCATCTTCAAATATTTGCCAGTATTTTAGATTGTCTGGGATGGATGGTTTGTGTTTGACTTGTATTTGATAGAGCACATTAGTCTGATCAGAATTTTAAAGGAACTAGTAGAAACAGCTAAGGAATCTACGTGAATATTTTGATCTCTTGGAATATAAGTCAAATTGAAAGCATTAAATAAATTTTCAACTGAATCCCAAACCTCATTTCGATAAGATCTAAGCCTAGGATGTTTTGTTTGGCAAATATTTCTAACTTGTTTAACAATGACCTCTGATTCAGTGAAAACACTTAGGTTTTGAACCTTTAAGTTCTTAGCTAATTGGAGTCCTAAAAGGAATGCTTCATATTCAGCTACGTTATTTGTAACTTCAAAATCAAGTTTTTATGATTGTGTAATATTTTCTTTTTTCTGGTGAGATTAAAACTACCCCAGCTCTTGCTCTATCCTTAGTACAAGAACCATCAAAGAATAGTTTCCATACATCAGTTTGATTTGGTACAGGACTTTCAACTACATCTTCAATTTTTACTTAAGTTTCATGTGTTTGGTTTGAAGAGAGTTGAAAACAACCAAAATCTTGATCAATTGAATAAATGGGATGGTTCCTTGGTTGATCTGTTTTGCAAACAGTTTGCACAAACCTTACCTCTCTATATAACCTTAGTTTCTCTCCCCCATAAACAGGAATAGTGGCATAAGACATTTCCATCTGAAGAATCCACCCTAATTTGGCACAACAAGACCTATAAAGGAGCATTCCAATTTTGGGAGGGATATATGTGACAAATATATCAAGAACCACACTTTTCACTGGAATTTGGGCAAGGGTGACTACTAAATCCTTAATCAATCCTAAGAAAGGCACCATTTTGGAATCAAAAGTGTACAAATCATGATAGGATCTGGTTATGTCAAGTTTTAAATGGTCCATGATAGTTTTTGGCATCAGGTTATGTGATGCTCCAGAATCAAGCATACAATTGTATAAGAAGGAATCATTTGTCTTAAGAGTTACATAGAAAGGGGTCATTATTTCATCAATCATATCTAAACTAGGACCAAAGACAACTGTTGTTTTTTCATCTTAATGAGTAATGATGTCACTTTCAACATCGACTGAGGTGTTGTGTATCCATTTGGAGACTTGATTTTTATACCCAGGGTTTTTGGAAAGTTCTGAAAGTGGAATTGGGATTTTAACTCTTTCTAACTCCTTTTCAACATTAAATGTAGTCAAAACATTCTTTTAATTTTGATTAGTATCAGTTAACTGATTTAATGGTCGAATAATAGTTGTTTGAGTTTTAAAAACTTTGGTATGGGGTTCAATTATTGGAGGTTCCTTAGGAGGTCTTCTAGGGCTAGGTCTAGGCCTAAGATCATATCTTTTGTTCAACTCTGCAATTAGGAATTCAGAGAAGGCATGGTATTTGGAAACCTATGAGGATTCTTGATCTTCTTGAACCTATTTTTGTTGTGAAAGGGGAATAATAGCAGCCTGATAAGAAGAAGTGTCCATATTATTAATGTCTTCAGTGATAGTCATAGTATTGTCATCAGGTTTTTGATCATCGATCAGTAGAGGAGTTGGAACCTACTGATCATTACTAGGTCTTTGAAGAATTTGTAATTGTGGATTTCTTTTGTATTGACCTTGATTTTGATTTTGGGGTCTAGTAACTATTTGTTGAACTGTTCTAGGTTGAGTCTCAATCTTGGAAATTATGTTGGATAGATTTCCAAGAAGATAAGTTATTTCATCTATTTTAGAATCTTTAGTTTTAATTTTAGAAGAGGTTTAGGCCTCTTGACTAGTTTTAAGTTTTCTTTGTGCTTTTTCCTCTTTAGCCTTTAAGGTGGCTGAGGCAGCCCTATTTGCTTCCACCTCTATAGCATTAGTTTGCATATCTTCAAGAGTCCTTGAAGTTCTTTCTCTTAACATTACAACAAAATCATCTTCAAAATCTTTTGAAAACCTAGATTTGGCTGCTGCTACAGGGGGTTTGCAATCAGGGGGCATATTATGGTAAAGTTTGTTGAACCTTTTGAAAAAACCAGAGATAGGTTCACCAAAATTTGTTCTAAGTTCTTCAAACTCATTCAAAAAGTAAAGAGCATCTTTTTTCACCCCCCATTGATTTTTAAATATAATTGTTAGTTCTTCCCATTTTCTAATGGAATTTGCAGAGTTGCCTAAACCAAGTTCTCACATTTCCCTTAAGAGATTGAACAAACAACCTCATGTAAACATTCTCTTGTTCTATGTTCATGTTATTTGCAAAGTCCAGAAATGGTTGAAGATGGTCCTCAACCAAGGGACCTATTTCTCCATTATACCTAGGAAGGTGTTTCAAATATCCATTTGGGAAAGCATCAAGGATTGGAGGTAAAACTAAAGTTGCATATCTTGCCTGTACAATGGGTTGGAATGCCATCATAGAAGATGATATATGAGATGTTTGCGAGGATGATGATAAAGAAGAAGAAGATGGTGATAAAGAAGAGGAAGATGGTGAAAGAGGGGGTGAACTACTATGTGGGGGTGAATTAGGAGGAGATAAAGAAGGTGGAGAAGTCCTCAATGATTTCAAAGGAGTCTTAATAACCAATTTGTGGACCTGAGAATGAATATATTCTTTTGATTCAAAGAGTGGATTAGAATATATGGAAAAGGTCCCTTCAGGTTGTTTAGAGGTAGAAGATTCAGGTTGTTCAGAGGTGGAATGAAATGAGTAAGTAGTGGGAGATATAAAGTCTGTAGGTTTGTATTCAGGTAAATGAACACCTAGGTCAGACTTAGATTTAGGTGATCCTGGTGGAAGTGGGGGTTCTGGATGAGATTCAAGTGAATGAATAAGGAAAGCTGATTTGAAGTCAACTCCCCTATCTAAGAGTTCAGCAACCCTAGGTGTTAAGTGAGAGTAATCTGGATGGGATGGAATGTTACTATAGGGATCAAATTGGATTATATCTTCAACATGTAAGGCTGAAGTGGAAGAAGATGATTGATGTCTTCTTTTGGAACTAGCCTTTCTTAGAAGTTTTTCTAGATCTGACAGAGGACTAACTGTGCCAGATTCAGAATGAGATCTAGTGTGCTTAAAAGGTGCCAGTTTGACATAGTGGAGTCGCTAGGTGAAATATTTTGACCTATCTAGACCTTTAGTCACCTTAAAGGAAAATGATATTTATCGTTACCCCAGGAAAACTTAATGAAATTCGAGTCCCCGACAACAACTCCAGGTTGATGTTGTATCTATGAGATGATAATGGTGTTGAAATGTGGATATTCCAATTTAATTTGTCCTTGAATTGAATTGTGAATTAGAATCGAATTTAGTCTTAACAACTACTTGGAAATAATTAATTAAGTTATTTTGACTTAATTAGTTGGAGAAATGAAAGTTAGAAGTCTTTCTAAAGTCATGCAAGAGTTATCCCTTAAATTAAGGAGATAATATTGAGTTATATTTGAGTTTTAATTAGTTAACTTAGTTTACTGAGATAAGTCCAATTAAATTAGTTTCAAACTGTTTCAGGAACTAATAGAGCGTTAACAGTTAGTTGATGCATGCATGCACTCAACTAGTGTACTCCAGTTAATTGAAGATTCCCTCATCGAAAACTCATGCATGTCTATTATGAGAAAGACCTAGTTGAGATTAAAGTCAAGGACAGTGTACTATCAGTTGCATGTGTCTTCTTATAATGAAAAATCATGCATGTAGTCAAGGAATCATTCCTTGAGGATTGCACAGTTCTGAAAGTGTGTGAGAGTGATCGTCCACTGGGTAGAAGAGGTTTTCCACTTGGTTGAAGGATAATCATCCCAGAGGAACAACACAAGGAAATAGGAGTTTGGAGGGCAAAGAGGAAGGCTTGAGAGAAGCCAAGATTTCTTGTGAGCATCTGTGAGGATTGTACTGAGAGCTGGAGAGCTGTGAGAGCTAAGGCTTTGTATAATTCCTATGTATCTCCACCTTGTATGATAATACAGATAGTGGGGTTTTTAGCTGAGGCTTTCCCCAAAGTATTTTCATGTGTATTGTGTGATTGATTCTTCTTCTTCTAGTTATATTGTTCAGCTCAATCTTTAAGCTTCCGCAAATTGATAGTAGAAGTAGTTTATAGTATTCTGCTTTGATTTATATTGCATTATCAGGTTAACCTACATATAGATTTTCTACGAATGGTCAGCTATCATGCCAGGGCATCTAAGATAATTGTTTTGGGAGTTTTGTTTTAATCTGGAGGAACAATTTATGAAAAAAATATAAAACAATCATGCCTAACCTTTTGAATAATATTAATATTAAAATAGAGGGCTGCTATTAAAATTCACACAGTGATATAGATTGTATTTTAGTGAGTAGAAACAGAGAAATGATTTGACTTTTACAATATTCAAATTGAACATCAAACAATCATAAGTATGAAAACCTTTAAACCATGTTAAGAAGGTTTAACAGAATATACTTAAGTTTACAAAAGATGCTGATGACTTAATAATTAAGAGGGAATTATTAAACATACAGTTAATATAATCCATTCTCTTTATAGATGATCACTTCAGAAGATTATAGGAATAGATTGAAAATCAATTATTCCTACCTAGTTATCTCTATAAAACATAAGAGTATGAAGAAAAACATTGTGAATATAACTAGAAAAACTTACAGGAAAAACGAAATTGTATGAACCAAAATTCATAATCCTCAACTTTGTATTAATGTTTCAGAAAAGTCAAGTACATTTAATGTCTAGAAATGCTTCTTCAAGAGTGCAACCCTTAATAACTCATTTTAGAGAGTTATTTATACAATAATAGAATTAATAAAATATATCAAACTATTTTACAAAAATAGATGATTACAAAATCAGAAATATAAACTACTAGTTGATGTGGCACTATTTTGTTACTGAGTTGTTGATGACTGTTGCTGGAAATATTGAAAACTGTTGAAGCTATTTTGAATGTTTCTTTAAAAGATAAATGTTGTTAGATCACCCTTCAGTTAAGTAAATCTATCAATTCTTCCCAACGTTTCTTTTCTGGGATAGATATCTTAATTACTCTTCTATAAATTTCATCCATCTCTATATATTTAGTAAAAGTGGGTTTTACTAAAAATATGTGTATGATTTCATTCAAAATAAAGAAAGTGTCCCTGAGCGTATTTACTATAAGTGCTGGTGTTTCTAAATCTCTTATGTTTGAAATTGAAGTTGCATGTTTGCCGACCTCTGTTAGCTTCTGAACATAATCCTCAATTGGCATCAGTTTGTCATTAATCACAAGCATGGAGGGTAAACCCTTGCTGGTCAAGGGTTCTATCCTACTGAAAAACTGCTGAACTATGGTATTGACATTGCTACACTTTTCTTGTAGCTGAAGGATGAGGTTTTTCTTGGTGATGATCTTCTTTACCTCCAATATAGTTGTTGTTCTATCACTTATGCCTAATTCCTCAAGCTCATAGCTATCTTTGGAATTCAGGAACTTGATGATATCAGAAGCAATTTTTGGCATGTCTTCAAGCTGCTTAGTAATAGTTTCAACTGCTTCCTGAGCTTTCTCCAAGAGATCCTTCTGATCAAACACTATCTTGATATAGGGCCAAATATCCTTGATTGATTCTATAATTTCTTCCCACAGAATTTCCTTTGCTAAACCCAATTTGTTTCCAATGAAAGATTCCTTAAGCTCCCTTTGTAATACTTCAATCTGACCTTTAACTCTATTCAAATCAGCTGCATGTGAACTATCTGCTACTAACTTCATAAGCTAGAACTCCTTGAGTTCATCCTTTAGTTTCTTAATTTCTCATGTCTGGATAGACAGGTTCTGAACAGCTTCAGCAAGCTGTTCAGTGCCTTCTGCCGTACCTATAGTCGATGTTGTAGCTAAAGTAGAAACTTTGGTGGTGGGAATTTTTGTATGGGGGACTATATCCATTGGATTTTGAGCCTTTTTAACAACTTCCACTTTTTCCTTGACCAATTTCTCCATCTGCTCCTCCATTTTTTTTATCTGCAAATTTTTCTTTATGATGAGCTTCATCATGTCAGACTTCTGATTTTTTGTTTCTTCAATTTATTTATCCATTGGGTCTTGAGAGGCTGGCAATTTGAACTACTTCTTTAATGCTGCAACTTTGCCATTCTTCTTCTTAGTAAGCTCTTCTGCAGCACTTATGTTGGAGGGATCATATCCCATCTTCAGCACTAGATTTTCCAAGGGTTGAATCTTGGTGTCCTTTCCTAATGAGGAGACTTTCTCCAGCTTAAGTTGTGACTGAGTGTTGGCCAAGGTAACCTGCATTTTTGACAAGCTCATGGGAGTGTTAGTCAAGGTGGAAAACATCATCTGCCTAGTTTGTTTGTGCATCTCAATTTGATCAATTGGATGCACATCCTTCACATTGAAGTCAAAATAAGTATGCTTTTGATAGTGAGCAATAGTCCTAGGCTTTGGAATTTGGGCTTGTAAGAAAGCCATTTGCATCTTTCCCTTATCAAAGTCAAAGAATGAGAGAAGCCTAGCTTGAGAGCTAGAACAATGCTTCCAGAATTTGGTATAAGTGTTCAACTTCAATTCATCATTCTTCCTTTTAGTCTCACTGAAGACATGGAAAATGTCTTCCTAGGTATCCTTCAGAATGTCTCCACTAGTATGAATTACATGTTGTTCATGAGAAGTAGTAGAATGAGTTGGGGATTGTGTAGATTGTCCACTAGATTGTGTATAAAGCATATTATCTCCAAGTCCATCTAATGCTATCTTCTGAGGTTCATTTGTTGCACCAACAATCACAGAGATCCTTGGTCTCTTTTTTTCTGCACTATTCTTAAGCCTTTGCTTGATGCTTTAGTCGTAGGAGAAGACTGTTCTTCCCTTCCTCTTTTTGCTTACTTTTATTGTGCAAGTGGAGTTTGCACATTTGATGTAGAAATTGGCTACTCTTCAGCCTCTTGGAGTGTGTTTTCTGTCCATTCCAATTGATTCTTATATTGTTCTATTTTAGGCCTGCCAGTAATGGTGAAATGCATTGAACTTGTTTTCTAGCCTGAGTTTAGAAACCACTCCCATTGGGTCATAAGATGTTAGGCCCCTACACTAGTAGTATAGGGGCCTAACATGTTTTGTCAGTTCTGATTATGTTGTGACCCTTTAGACTCCTATATATAGAAAGGAGGTCTTTTCATTTGTATCATCGAAGAATTGTTCATTTATGTAATGTAAAGGAGGTTTCCCCCTCGAAGAGGCTAAATTCTAAGGCGTTGATCTATCTTTTCTTGAGCTGGTTTCATAACATTTGGTATCAGAGCTTTGGATTCTAGGGTTTCGCTGCTCCAAACAGGTCATCGTGGCATTTTCGCTATAACTTTTTCTGTGACGTTTCAGAATCTAAAAAAAGACCCATTTGGGACGAGATTGCACTGAAGCTCGGGTCCAAATTTTAGAGCTTTTCGCGCTATATTTGCGGATATATGATCTAAGGAATTTGTTCTTTTTGTAGACTCCTGAATTACATTGCAAACAGGTGACCTGGGGAAAATCGTCATAACTTTCTCTCTGAGCATCAGATTGAAATTTCGTAAGAAGGTACAGAAATAGGACAGACTGTAGTTTCTTGTAGATATTTTTTAGGCCAAAGGTCGAAACAGTGACACGTGGTACTTCATATAAGTTCGCTCTTCTGGAAAGGTCTATAATTAGGTCATCTTGGGAGATTGTGCATAACTCTTTCTTGGAGAATCCAATTTGGATAAGACTAGTGGCATTGGAAAGAGGACATAGAGGGCTACTATAGGTCGTAATTTCAGAACTTAAAGATCCAAATTTACATAGTTACAGTCGTTTCAAGATCGAGCTCCTAAAATCAAGAAAAAACAAGATGAGGAAGTTTGATGGCAAGGATCCGGTAAATTGGATACTTTAGATGGAGCAATATTTTGATCTACATGGTGTACCACTGTTACAAAAGGTATGTATTGCATCTTCATATTTAGAACCAGATCATTTTTTATGGTATGAAGGGCTTTGTTCTCATAAACAACTTGTTAGATGGTCAATTTTCACGGAGGAAATGATAACACATTATGAGGATACAAAGAGCAACACCTTCTTTAAAGCAACACCACAACAATTGGAAAGAGTAAAAGGGCTTTGTGACATAGTGGAAATCAAAATTATGGAAACCAGGAAGCATACCCATTACAACTATAAAGATGGAAATGTTGTTTCTCGTAGCCTTTCACAACCTACAAGGGTTACACCACAACAATTGGAAGAAAAAAGAGAAAAAGGACTTTGTTACAATTGTGATAGTAAATGCACTAAAGGTCATAAGTGTGCTGAGAAGAAATTATTTTACATAGAATATGAAGAGGAGGAAGAAAAGTATCAAGAAACGTCAAAAGAACAAGATAAACGCCAGGACCCCACCCCAGAGAAAGAAGAAATGAATCCAACCATATCTTGTAATTCATTGGTTGAAATTACCACTCCTCAAACTATCATGATAGAAGGACATATCAAGAAGAAACATGTTCAAGAAGTGAAAGATCACTTTGAGCATCAAGAAATGTCCGACCATATCTTGTAAAGGATTGGAAGAAATTATCACTCCTCAAACTCTAGAGATAGAAGGACATATCAAGAAGATAAAGATTCAAGCAGTGAAAGATCACATCGAGCATCAACAACAAGTTCTCCAAATTTTAAAGGATAACGCCACTTCGGTGCAAAATCAAACGAAACAACAGGTAGATCAACATTGTAGCGAAAAATGTTTTGATGTAGGTGATTGGGTATTTTTACTGCTACATCTCAAGCAAGCTATTTATGAGAAGGAAATGTTGGCAATACTACATGCACTTAAAAAATGGCGACCTTACTAAATGGGAAGACTCTTCAAGGATGAGGATGTGGAAGCATTGTTTTGTGCTATTTCTATTATCCAACCAGATTGGATAAACGAAGCAAGGGATGAATGGAAGAAGGACGAAGAAGTATGGCCACTTATTCAAAATTTGCAAAAGATCCCAATTCAAACAATATTGCCAGAAATTGAAGAGGAAGGAAAAATCATATTGGAACGTGGAGCAGTCACAGAAACAAGAACCCGAAAGCTACGAAATCGATCAATTTCAGTGTATCTCTTCAAGTGGAAGAACTTATCTGCTAAATATTCCACATGGGAGGACAATAATTTTACACAGAAGCATCAAGAACTACTCAAGCGTTGAGGACAACACTTTTTGAAGGAGAGGGGCATGTTAGGCCCCTATAATACTAGAGTAACCCGTTATTGTTATTAGTACAACCCACTTATTATATTGATGTACCCATGTAGTGCCCATATTGTTACTATTGTGCCCCATAGAAGCCCACTATTGTTATTATTGTGCCCTTACATTATTATTGTTATGTCGGTTCTCATTATTTTGTGACCCCTTAGACTCCTATATATAGAAATGAGGTATTTTCATTTGTATCATCGAAGAATTGTTCATTTATGTAATGTAAAGGAGATTTCCCCCTCGAAGAGGCTGAATTCTAAGGCGTTGATGATCTATCTTTTCTATCTTTTCTTGAGCTGGTTTCATAACATAAGACCATGTGAAACTGACACCAAACTTCATCTCCTTTAATAATTTGTCTGCTTCCTCTCCTGCTGCCCTGGAGATACAGATGAATGGACCAACTTGGGCTTTTAGCTTGAATTGTGATTTCTTCTTTGTAGCCACAAAGTGCACTTCATCTGCATTTAACTTCTGTCTTATGTATTCCAGTGCAAAGATTCTGATAGGCAGGTACTTGGGCAGTGTGTAAGGTGGAAGCTCACAACCATAAACCCTAATCTCTGTATAGTTTTGGTAGAAATACCAATCCCCTGTTGCACCTTGATCAACCAACTGTAATACTTTAATAATCTCTTCACTGATCCTTGGTACTAGAGTGCTGCTCATAAGATTGATAGCTTGATCAATAAACATTTCTATGAACTATTTATCTGTAAACTCTTCCTTCTCATTCATTCTCATTTAAGTCCAGAATATCACTGATTGTTGATATCCTTCCTCATCTAGTTTTTGTAAAGTAAATGGGAATTTGTCTCCCTGAAAATATATAAAAAGGTATACAAGTATTGATGTATACTTGAATATTTATTCAATATTAAACTTGACAAATTTCCCATGTATTTCTTCAGCGAGGAACTGACTAAAATCATAAATAACAGTGGGTTTAGAATCAACAGAAAAGATGGAAAAGAAACCAAGGATGGCTTCATTAACATTTTGATCAGAGTTGTAACCAAGCAAATAGGACAAAATAGAGGTGATTTGCTTGGTTCTATCAGGGAACATGGATGAATCATAAGGAGGGTTTCTTTTAGGCAGAGGACTATCAACAACTAGAAAAAGTTCAAGAGTTGGGATCTTTTAGTAAAGTCTATTTTTTGATAGGATTCTATCAGGTTCTCATGGGAAAAAGGATGAGTTGGTGTAGTAGAAGGGGCCTGCAACATTTTCTCAATGGAATCAGAATTGATTAAACAAAGGATTTCTCCTGTGGGTGAAATAATTGCTCTCTGACTGGGATCATAAGATTCATGGCATTTCCTCAAAAAATCAGGTGCTCTATGTACTTGAGGAAAAATGTAGTGAGGGAGTTGGGAGTCCCAGAGCCCTATCTCATTTGTTTGATCAATTAGTGGATCTTCCATCCAGAAATAGATTTCATATAAATAAAATTGATAAGAAGTCTCAACGATTTTATAATCTCTATCGACTAGTGGGGTGTGATGGAAGTCAACCTATGGATGAATCAGGGGATTTGGGACTTCTGCAATTTATTTTCCCTTAGGGGGCATTTTGTCAAACAAATTGCAGACTGAGAATGATGGAAATAGGCCTGAAACAGAGTAATCATAGTCAAGAAGTATAACTGCAAAAGAAGCAAGTGGACCTGGATGTAAGTTTCATAAATAGGAAAAATAATTGCTTAATGTTGGACAATGGTCGAGCTGCAGGGAAGAAGCCTTCAATGATCAGCTTTGGTTACAGAAATGGATTTTTTAACCATTTTCATGAATTAACAGGGTTTATAATGGAAAAAATGGAGTCGGGGTGGCAATGAATGGTTAAATTTTGCATTAATTATCCAACTGGATTAATTAACAGGTGTTTGAATCATAAATTCATGGGAGTGGAATCGAATGGATAATGGATAGGAAACAGTTGATTGGACAGTAGACATGAGATGGAGTGTGACGTGGAGCGGGACATGGAGTGGCAGTAAACGATCGCTTATATACCGCGTTCAGGACTAAGCTAAGGTGGTAAGTAGTTTAAGGATTTTAAGTCCCGAAACAATAAAACGTAGAAAAGGATGTTTATGATGGCGGTTTAGGAAACTGCCCATTTCGGACCCCCCCCCCCCCCCCCCCCCCCCCCCCACACCAATAAAGTTCGGACGGTGAATGAGGGTTGAGGAGGGACGTGGACCATCAAATCCTGTGCGAGTATGCAAGATGAAAGGTAAGGTGGGGGGTGTTTAATAGTGAGGCAGAAGTGATGGTGGGGTCACGACTTTGGGGGTGGATGTGACAACTGCGGGTTATGGTGAATAAAAGAATAAATGGAGAGATTTATGAAACAACATGGATGCTTTTAAAACTTACGGTTAATTAAAACCCATTATTGAATGCATAGCTTTCCAATGTTACAACTTAGGATAAAATCAATTTGATGCTCCAATTACATTTCAGATGTATACCTAACCTTTTACTCCTAACATTGTCATTTATTTATTCGAGTGAATTTAAGCTAACAACTCAATATTTCATTTTTATGACTAATCTACCTCTATCCTTTATTTCCTCCATTAACTCATATTAAATTGTTGAGCCAATTTTATTTTCTACCTATTTACAATCAGATTTAAATCAAATCCAATCATGATTACACTGTATAATTTGATCAAATAAACTAGTGTGGCATCTAAACAAACTGCACACAATTATTATTTTCAAAACTGAACTAGACTAAGAGTAGTGGCATTTAGATTTGCAACACGTTCAGAGTTTATTGTCTTTTGCTTTTGTTTCTAACATAAAATTTTGTTTATGCCTTCATTTTTTAGGGCATTTGTTATAACATTTTATTTGATATGGACTTGTTTATTACAAATCCCTAACATTTTTTAAATCAATTTTCTTTTTGTCCATATCCTAACTTAACAATTTTTTTTGAAATATATTTTCATTTTTTGACTAACTGATTCTAACTTGCCAAAACCCAAAAAATTGCTACAACATACCATCAGGTGGCTTCACCAAGGACGAGATCTCATGTGAGCCAGCAGTGTCACCTTCCCTACAACATCAAGCCCTTCATGGATGAGGTACTGTGTGATGTTGCTCCTCATGAAGTTTGTGATGTATTATTAGGACAATCATACTTATGGAAGCGACATGTTGTTTATGAGTCTAGACCTCACTTTTTTATTATTTCTTTGGGTACTCAGTTATACAGGACACCGGAGGTAGCCCCACCTATCGTCATATCTTTGATCTCTGCTAAGAAATGCAGTAAGGTCATCTCCCAGACTGGGAAATTTGTTTTCTTTCTGATTCACTCTCAAAGTAAGGGGAAGGTCATAGCCACATCCATGGCCCCCAAGAAGGGTTCCTCCAAGCAGCAGAAATAGGTGGATACAGTCGTGGAAGAATATAGGGACATCTTCTCCTCACCCATAGGGGTACCCTTGCATTGTCAGGTCAAGCATTCAATCGATCTGACTCCCAGAGCACCTCTACCCAACAGGATGATATATCACCACTCCATTATGGAAAATGAAGAGATCAAGTGGAAAATCCAGGAGTTGCTACAGAAAGGGCACATCTGACCAATTTCCTCACCTTGTGGGAGCCCGATTGTACTTGTACAAAAGAAGGATGGGACCTAAAGGCTCTACATTGATTATCGTACACTAAACAAAATCACTGTTAGGAATAGGTATCCAATCCCATAGATTGATGACCTGCTGGACCAACTCAAGGGAGCCAAGTATTTCACCAAGATCGATATGAAGTCTAGTTATCACTAGGTTCCAATAGAGCCCACAGATGTATGGAAGACCACCTTTAAATCCAAGGAAGGCCTTTTTGAATGGTTGGTTATGCCCTTCAGGTTGACAAATGCCCCTGCTACTTTTATGAGGCTAATGGATGACATCCTGTGTCCCTTCACCAACTCATTCATGGTGGTTTATCTAGATGACATCCTCATCTTCAACAAGAGTTGGCAAGAACACTTGCAACACATTCGACAGGTCCTTCAAACCCTTCAACAACAAAAACTATGTGCCAACTTGGAGAAATGCACCTTTGGCAAGAGCCAGGTTCAATACTTGGGTTACATCATAGATGAGCGTGGCGTGCATGTGGACTTGACCAAGATCCAAGAAATTTGGGATTGGCTAACCCTAACCACTCTAAAGGAGCTTCACAACTTTTTAGGCCTTGCAAATTTCTATCAGAGGTTTGTGTTCAAATTCTCCCATATCACTTGGCCCTTGAGTCATATTACTAAGGGTGGGGAGAAAGCAAAGTTTTCCTATTCTTAGTCCCAATAGAAGGCGTTCATTAAGTTGAAGCACTGCCTCTGCTTTGCATTGATACTCACACTTCTAGACCTGCAGAAACCATTTGAAATCGAGATAGATGCCTTAGACTATGCTATTAGTGTAGTCCTCACCCGACATGGGCATCCAGTGGCCTATGATAATGAGACACTTTCCGATACAATTTGAAAGCACACCACCTATGATAAAGAGATGTATTCCATCGTGTAGGATTGCCAATAATGGAAGCATTATATTCCGGGAAAGGATACGGTCATCTGCACTGATCATTGACCTCTTTAGTTTATACAGACACAAGGGAAGTTGTAGAATGATCACCATCAGAAGTGGCCTACATATTTTCAACAATTCCACTTGAACATTAAATACAAAAAGGATAGCACCAATCATGTTGTAGACTGCCTCAACCGACCCCTAGTTGCAACATTGACTACTGTTCTACACTCTTATGGTCACGAGACCTTTGGATGGACACAACTATATAAAAATGATCCAGAGTTCACCTTGACATACCATATGCTAGTAGATGGCAAGCAAGTTCCTGGTTTCCACCTCTAAGATGCATTATTATTCTACTTGGGCCACCTTTGTGTTCCTTCAAGAGAGCATGCCAAGATGATTTGGAGGTGCACTACAACTAGGTCACAAGACACTTTGGTGTGGAGAAAACTATGGCTATACTACAAAAGTACTTTTACTGGCCAAAACTTCGATTGAATGTTGGGAAATATATCAGATCTTGCACTGCTTGTGCCATCGCCAAGCCAACCATCAAGAAGCAAGGCCTGTACACCCCTCTACCTAATCCCAGCCAGCCATGGGAATCCATATCCATGGACTATATGTCTAGCCTCCCTTCTACCAAGCATGGTAATGATTGTGTAATTTTCGTCGTGGACAGATTTTCTAAGATGGCTATATTGGCGGCCTGCAAGAAGAGTATCACAACAGAGGACACTGCTAAACTCTTCTTTCAACGCATATGGGTACATTTTGGGATCCTAAAGACCATTATATCAGATCGGGATAGTAGGTTCCTAGGGACATTCTAGTCAAGCCTCTGGACACTATTGGACACCATGCTCACCAAATCGATTGCCTTCCATCCTCGGATTGATGGTCAGACGGAGGACATCAATAGGGGTGATAGTGCACATACTCCGCATGTACAACTCCAAGCATCCTTGAACCTAGGATGATAGTCTTCCATATGTGTAGCACAATTATAATAGAGCTCTCCATAGCGCGACTGGTCGCAGTCCCTTTCAAGTGGGTCTAGGATTTCAATCATTGTGTCTGATTGACGTTGCCATGCCTCATGCGGTTACGTAGATAGAAACCACACATGTACTGTCCGAGGCTGATAAAGTGACCAAATTTATTAAACGCATCCAACACATCCTCCAGTAGGTTCACGAAATCCTAGAGAAGTCAAATGCCAACTACAAGTAGGGACATGATCAACATCGGGTACCAGACAAGTTTCAGGTGGGCGACAAAGTCTGGTTGCATTTGTAGAAAGAATGCCTTATCGTAGCCCATCAGAAGCTCATACCACTCTGATATGGTCCTTACACCATTACCAAGGTTATGGAAGACAATGCTTTTGAGCTGAGCATTCCCCCATTCCTTGGCCTTCACCCAATGTTCAATGTGGACCACCTTCGACCATACTTCCCACCATTTCTCAACACATCAGACATTACAGATCAAATCACACCAATAGAGTTAAACGTAGACTACATGGAACATGCCAAAAATAGTCATATTATAGACACACAGGTCAAGAACACTGGCTAACAAAAGGTCCAACTGTATTGGGTTGTCAAAGATGACCAACTCTTGCACAAAGGCAAATGGCTCACCAGGGACCATGTTCAGCAAAAGTTTCCCCATATCATGGAGGCACTCAATGCAATGGGGACCATTACTTCCTAAGGGGGAAGGACTAATCTAGGTGGATATTGGTGGCCACCCTCCTATTCCACTTGTACCCCCAACACTGTCTCTTTCAGTTTTTAAGTTTCCTTAATTGTAGCACAATTTACTATTTTTGGCATTTTTTCAGGTCTTGAACTTCTAGAGCCCTTTTGAGGCCCTAAACGACATTTTTAGGGAAAATAGAGATAAAGCCCCAAATGGAGTGATTATTATGCTTCTAGCCTACTTTTTGAGATCTTCGAAACATGATACTATGATAGCCAAATGGATATCGTATGCAAAAGTTATGACCCAGGGAAATTGATTTACCAATTTACCCAAACGATTCCTACAATTTTGGTGTTTCATCTCCTAGGGTTAGGTTTCTGGATGTTTAGGATTTTCAATTGTTTCTCAATAATAAATCGGCATTGGAGCCTCATTGTAACACAATTTAGAGGCATGTAGCCACCACATCTATTCTCAGAGATAAGCTACCATCACCCGAGCTAGTCTTATTTCCATTTTGTTTGTAAGCATATTTTAGTATTTGATATTAATATTTCTAGTGCATCTTTGTATTTATGGTTATATCTGTAATTTGTTTCCTTCCTGTTTAAATTTGGATCAACTACAGTCCCAAAAATGGGTAGGTCATAGATTGGTTTGGCCAACTTCAATATCTTGAAAATGTTGAACTTACAATATCAGCGGATACTGATAAGATGAGCAGTATATGACCCATCATTGCAGAGAATGTTACAAATATAGTCATCGATTAGAGGAATACTAAGCAATTATATTGGTTTCAGAACAATTATCTAATCAATGGATCTAAGCATGCATTACATGGTTACAATCTACATAGTTGTGGTCGTCACAGTATTCTTTGAGCCTAGTAAGAGAACTCATATTTTTTGTAGACCCATCCATGCCAAAATATGGAAGAAGAATGGTATGGGAAGCAATATGAATTATAGATGGAGTTGTATGTATTATGGATTAAGATATCACAATTGCATGTGTGAATACAATTTAATTTTACACAGTCGACCCATGGCTCTTTGAAATTAAGAATGCCAGAGATATGATAGTGCAACAATCAAGTGCCTCACCTTCATTTCAGGCAATTTTGTGATGATTAGCAATCAATTTTTTTAGATTAATTGCAGTAGAACATTGCATGACATGCATAGCAGGATGAGGGTGAATTTTGTCAACCAAAGCATCATGCATACCAAAGAGGTTTAAGGGTCACTTCAAAATAAACCAGTGAATATATGGACCATTCCATGTAACGGGACAACAAGTTGTTCGAATTAGATTTATTACTATCTTGGAAAGTTGTTAACTCTTAATTGCAAACTCATTCAAACTATATAAACCATATATATTTTATGACGACATTGACAACCACATGAAATTTTATTCGAATGACACTGAATGGTTTTGTACAATTATACAAAGACAATGTGTTGCCCACAAACAGATTCCATACGGCAACGACTGCATGATGAATTAAAGTATGATAAAGGTTGTTTGTAACCACACGAAGTTTAATGCATTGTCTACAAGTTTGAATTGTGGAAAATCTACATACATGAATGGAAATTTTACATAAAGGTTTTCTCAATATAAATAACAACATATATGCAAGACTTTCGAATGTTGTTTTCATACTGAGACAATTGAACGTTATTTTTCATTGCTAGGAAGTTGTTTTCAATTTAAAGCACAACTAAGAAATTGTTGAAGAACAATATGGTTAATCTAAGAAAAGTTTTCAAATTCCTTAATGATGCTTGACCAATTTCAGTTTTCAAAGGTTGAAAAAATACAGAGCCTCCATTTCCATCTTGTATTGAAGTATTCGATCATATTGATAAGCATTAGTTTTTTGCACATTAGTGAAAATTTATTGCACATATGATTGTTACAACTACTGCACTTGAGTTATGAGTGTTGGAACATTGTAACTTAGTTTCTTTAGCTTTGAAATTGGTGCAACAATTGACAACAACAAGTTGTTGAATCTATGAGTGACATTTGAACAATTGTGGAGAAATCCTTGCCATTGATGTCAAAGGGGGAGGTAAGCATAGGTAAGGAAGATGATTCTTAAGAAAAAAGGGGGAGGATCACAATGTTTTTATCAATGAAAAAGTGGGATATTGTTGGCATTGATGGAAAAAGAGCAACAAAGATGTGAAAACAAAGGCAAAGAAGTAGTAGAAAAATAGCAACAAATATGTTAAAACAAAAGAGAAGTAAAGACGTGGTAGCAAAGGCAAAGGAGTAGAAATGAAAGACCAACAAAGATGTGACAACAAAAGAGAAACAAAGATGTGATGGCACAGGAAAACAAAAGAGCAGAAAAGGAAAATGAGTAGAGAAACATGAGCAACAAGGAATGTCTATTATGTTTTGATGGCTTGGCAGAACAAAGGAGCAGAAAATACCATTGCGCAGTTGGTTCATGCACTGTAATTGTGTAAAGCGTTATGCTTACATATATGTTGTGATGTTGATTGATTCTTGCATATGTTTTGTGTAAGGCCGACTAAAGGCTGGTTTGTTTGAGGATATTGTTGTGATGCTAAGCAAAGGAAAGACTCCATGACAGACAAGGAAAGACTCAAGGATGCTGAGGCAATGTCATGAAGAGGTAGTGATACAAGATGTTGCAGAACATATATATGACTTTGGAGAGTGATGCATTGAGTTCATATGTTTTGTTTGTGTATTGCTTGCATTGGGAAGTGAATGTTTTACATGTGTTATGATGTTATAATGTGTTACTTGCTTGCATATGTTGGAATCATGCTAGTGTATTTAATCATTACAGGTGGTCGAAAATAATATTTTGGTGGAGCACTTATTTGTCTTCTAATATTCAAAATATGAAGAGTTTATAAATGAATGAGTAGAAGGAAAAGAGTCAATCTTGTTCACTTCATAATCTTATATGGAATATAAACAACCTGAAAAATATCTCTATAAAAGATGTGATTTTGGAAGGCAGAGCAGGTTGGAGATTTAGAGAATGTGAGAGCTGATTGAGGTGTTCTTCATTAATTACCTGACACATATATAGATATGATGTGAAGCAGATTTGAGGAGGAGAAGAAAAAAAACAAAGATGGAGGTATGCAGATTTATGGACAACGTAACCAACAGATTGTTGTTTCTTATTTGTATTAGGTTATTGTAGTCTCCTTTCAAGTTTCAGCTTGATAAATGATAGGTTTGAGCCTGTTGAGGTAGGAGGCTCCTTTGGGTTGTAGCCTGCATAAAACTTATGGGGGTTCGAGCTTGCGTGCATGTTGTAGCTTGCAAAAACATTGAGGTAGTAGCCTCTTATAGGTTGGAGTCTACAAAAAATCAGATGTAATAAGGGAGTAGGAGTTTGCCTTTGATTTAGAACAATAAAAAATTTGTGATTTTCTCCCTTTATGGGTTTCCACTTATATCTAGCATCTATATGTGTTGATGTGATGTTTTGATTTACTTATTACTTGTTGTTCGAATATTAAATTTGTTGGTCATTATGTGTTAATATTCTCATTTAATGTTTCAGTTAATTAGTTAAAACAAAATAATTTAAATGTCCATGAATGTACTAAACTGATTCATCCCCCCTCTTATTTTAGTCAAATTTTCATCATGAATTTTCATATGATGGCATCACCCTTCATATTCTGACAATATCCCTCTAACATGTTAGGTGGAATCACATATTTAGGGCTAATTGTTTCCTTGGGAAAACAACTCCCACTAAGGTGAGATTTCCACTGAGCCCCAAGAATTGGACTCTCCCATTTATTTTCGTTTCTTGGAGGGGCTCTTGAGAACCTATCATAGCATTCTATAGGAGGGGATTTCACCCCTCACTAAACTAATCATTGCAATTAGTCAGGTTCAGTCATAATTGAAATTGTGGAATATTATTCTCTGAATTAGAAAGATAATGGGCATAACGAAGTGCAGAGTAGAGTATTCCAAAATCTATGTTGTAGAAACCCTAGCTAGCTCGATTCATCATGGTTTAAGAAAAAAGGAAAAAAGACATCCTGTAGTTAATTGTTATAATTGAGTTTTTTTCTTGAGGTTATAAAATTTAAGTTAATGGTTTGTGAGATGGTTATTATTAATTATTATTTGTAAATTGAAATTACTATTAATTATTTTTTTTAAATGTAAATGGAAGTTGATTGGATGATATGAAATACAAAATTCTCTTGCAGTCAGATTGGAGGTATAGTTTGTTACATAAACACGCTTATTTGTCCTCACATTCAGGTTCATAAGAAAAACCCTCTTATTTAGTACATATAGATAGATAGTTTGAATATTAATGCTAAGGAGATATATATAAAATTTGTTCCTTTGCACCTATCAAATTTATTTTTAAAAGAAAAAAATCTAGAAAATGATTGTTCTTAAAAAAATTTAGAACAAGATATTTACACCCTAAGAAATAAAGGTAGTATCATTTATTTAGGGGACTTTAATGCTAGGACCAATACTAATCAAGTTATTGTTTTAAGCAATGATTCCAAACCTAACACTCTCGAGTTAAACAAGAACCTTGTTTCCACTTGTTGGTGGTGCTGGACCCACCAACATGTCAGGGGATCTCCCCGGTAAGAGGTCCCAACTAGACCTCAGATCATTTGGTGTAGGAGTCCCAGTAGTGGGTCGTATGGTATCGCCTTGACCACAGTTGTGCACAGAGGCAAGCAAGATGTCCTTGTTGGTAGCAAGGGTGTGACCAACACAACAAGCCAAGGAAGGTGCATGAAGGGTTCTAACACACCAAAGGTGGAATCAGTGTGCCCCTTGGAAACCTATGGAAACACGCAGCTTGGAAAGGAACACACGAGCAATGATACATCACAAGCTGGAAGACAGGTGAACCAACAATCCAGACTGATGGTTAAGCCAATAACACATCTCAATAATATTCGTACATACATATATATAAAGATTCCATACATACATGGGTAAGAAAACAACTACATATATCATCAGAGTAACCAAGACAAATGAAATGCAATAAGAACATATGCATGAAATGTGTTGGCTCTGTTATATTAAGAGTGAAAGATCTAATCATACAATACAACCATGACCAATCACTAGTTCCAACAAAAGAACGTTACAGTCACTACCATCTGCTCCTCCAAAGAGATGTACTAGCTTTGCACTATGGAGAAGCCAAGGCTCGTTACAATACACTCCAAGCTTTCTCTAAGATACACCTATAGGAAGCTTTCTTCCCAAAATCCTATACAATGAGTTATGAGGTTCTATAAATAGAAAAGGGTGGGGTGACACTTGACATTCCCCTTTGCGACTCTTCACCTACCCTCATGACTCTTCAACTACTACATGATTGTTACATTCGATCATCGACACTTGGCCTTTCACTTTTACAAGATGTTACATTACAATCTATACATGTACCCATGTGAGACAAAATAGGATTGAGAGAGCCATGCAAGATATCACTAAGACTTGGATAGCTGTGGGAAGACGAACTCTTCGACATCCTCACGATGATCAATGATGGTGAAATGATGCCAATCTTGGTAGTCCATGATGGTGTCTGCATGCTCAATGGTGACATCCTGCTGAAAGCGAACTCTTTCCTCTGTTGCATCCGGGTACACTGATCTGGCACCTCTTTCCAACTCGTTTGATAACATGCGCATCATAGTCTTGAGTGCAGCCAGAGTTGCAACATATTGATGCATAGTGTCTGTGCTAATCTCTAAGTCTGTGTTGGTGGCTACACGCATCAACTCATCAAAGTACATGTCCAGCTCTATTCAGACTTGGTTCTTTGACTTCGCCTTGGTGAGTGTGTCAATAGATGGGATCACGTGCACGTGCATAATGACATCCATGCTTTTGAACACCCATGCATGCGAAGCCTGCAAACTGGTGATGAGCTACGGGAGTTCCTCGTAGTTCCGGATCTGACTCCGGATGCATGCCCTCAACTCTACCGACTTTTGCTTCATCATCTTTGGCAAATGCAATGGGGCTCCTTTGTATCTCATTTTCCGTGTCCACATGTAGTCAACAACAGTGTGCATATTTGACAAAATGTGTTCTCTCCTAGCACAACACTACTGCCAACCATTGATATGGACAATTATCTTATGCACTGTGCTAAATCTGGAATACAACATCCTCATGACTGTTTCGAGGGACGATACTTCATCTAGTATCTCTCTCTTCAACTCCACTCTGACGAATGATGTAACATGTTCTCCTCCCTTCTTGGACACTTGTAATTCCTTAGTCATTCGCTCATTTTTTGCTATCAAGAATCGAGCACTTGAGTTGGCGGCCTTGACATATGATCTAGTAGCATCGGTAAATGTTGTTGGATGCTTGCGCACATCAGATATGATCACTCATTCTTCAAACTGTGCAGGAGATGTGTGGACATCCATAGTAGGCACTCTACACGATTGCACAACTCTATGTTGCGACTCGTTGAAAGATATGTTGTGCATCTCTGACTTTGGATTATGTTCAAGGATCTTTGTGTTTCCTTGATTGCTTGGGAATTGCTCTGCTTCTGGATCTGGTGAAACTGGTGGGGTGACCTCTCGGTTATGAGGCATGAGGTCAATATCATGTTCGGACTCTCATTGCACCACATCTGTATCCATATGCTTTAGCATATGTTCAATCTCTTGAGCTAAGTCCTACACCTATGACTGCCCACCTTGTCTGCTCCATGCTAGCTTCTCATATGAGTCTATAACCTATATGGGTGCAGTTTCATCAACCTGTGCATGCTGCGCCTCCTGCTGTGTTTGTCCCCGCTACACTTCCTTCTCTCTTATGTGCAGCTCATGTTCTTCCTAGAGTTTCTACTTTAACTCTTGCAACTCCTTTTCTATTTCCTCCATCCTTTATTTATCTCTTTGCATTTGCATGTTCCTCTTGTCGCGCTGTTGCTTCTTATCCGCAATCTCCAAAGGTGCTTTCGTCAAGAGTGGATCTACTTTGAACTTGCAACTTTGTTCTACCTCTGCGCTATCATCAACCTTTCTCTTACCTTTGTCATACACATGTCTGTTACCCTCTGCTGTTGTTGATGATGGTTATCTCTAAGATGATGCTTCGCTAACCATTCCATGGCTATGCCGACTGGCTCATTGAGCCTGGAGAAGCTGTGACAGTATCTCCATGGGTCTTCCTCAGGCCAATGACATGCCCTGTGGATCCAAGGAAACTAAACTCTTGTGCAGTGGTCCTTTACAAAGTAATGCGGGTCATACGGATTGAAACTTCTAGTGCCAAAAGTGAGTCTTGTGAACTCTTCCGTCTCAGCATCAACATGCTTGAGATTCCGTATCTCATACAACTCAATCTGCAAAGGAAGAACGGGCCAAGGTGCCTTATTCTTTCGGTGCAGTCTAGTTGAAAACCATGTCAAGATGTGATATGAAACTTCTTGCATGATGAGATTATCCATGGCAAACTTCAATAAAACATGCGGAGGCTTCTCCACGTTGTACATCTATATGAAGGTGCCAAGGGGTGAGGCATACCAATCTTCTATGTCGATCAATGCCTCCATTGCTACCTACAACATGCAAGGTGGATCCTTATCAAATAAAATTTTGTACACTGGGGTGACAAAGTGGTACGAAAACTATGTGATGACTCCACAGAATCTGCATTTGGAGAACAATTTGCAATAAGTGTGCACAGAGGTTTCCGAAGGTGTCTATGCCCACTTCAAACCTGGGAACTATTGACGGGCACAAATTGCATCTAGAATATAAGCGAACATGTATATCTCTACTTGCTGACCTTTGGGTAGATGTTAGGTTTCTATCACCTATTCCTTCAACCTAAGAGTCAACATGTCAGACCAATCGCATGGCCTTCCTTCGCTGGCTAGTTGGTCCAGCGTAATCACCTAGCTATGCGGTAAGGTTTCTGTGCTCTCTTGGCCGTATAAGTAGTTTGAAAAGATGACCAAGTACTGATATGCCTTTCATAGTATCTTCTTCTTGTAAACCAGACTCGGTGTTGTCCTGAATTTGGTTGGCTCTTTCACCCAACTCTTCAAGATATCTCTGGAGTTTGCGTTGCTGCATGTGCTGAAGGGTTTCTCCATTGTGATCACCGACTTTGGCAAGTGATACATCTTGTGATAGTCCTTCACCCTGAAGGTAGAAAGATCTGTCCCACTGACACTACTCAACATCATCGTCTGAGGATCAGTGTGCAAAACAATCCAATGTATCATGCCCGCACATGGAAACGTGGGATACCTGCATGCAATCCGATACAAGCCAAATTTGTGGATGTTGACATAGACCCTATGGTCTTCCAGATCTTTCTCAAATGTGTCTGAGAATGTATTGTTGATGCCCTTCCGTTTCATCTTGATGTCTTTGTCTATGACCAACTTGGTGTCTTCGGAAATGGGCAAGCTCATAGACAATTGTTTAACTACATCTCCATTTCCACTTCCAATGGTGTTGTTTGACCCTGCTCTCTTAGAGGCCATTGTACCTGTACTGCTAAGAGACGGACGAACACCTGCTATATCTGGAGACATAGCAACACTCATGGCAAGAAATATGTCAGTTGAAAGCCAAAACAAATCTGAGGACTGGCATGCAACATACCTGGGTGACTGGCAGTAAAGTTTGCACAATTTTCACCGGGAGGCTAGGAGACTGACTGTCAAAAGTGCGCAAGGCATAGTTCGGGCTATCAGGATGATGACTGATTGTTGGAAATGCGTAATGCATGGTCCAACCTGCCTATTGAGGACTGAAACTGCGCAATGCATAGTTTCAGTCAGCAAGGGCATGCATGCCCAGAGACTGCATTGCGCATTTTTTTGGGTAAGCAAGGCATTGCCTCCCAGAATTACGCAATGAAAGTTTGGAGGCTAGTCCTGGGCTAGATTTGTGAAATTTCTAGAGGGAAGGAAGAACCTTCACTTCTAGAGATGTGCATTTATGTTCGAGCAAGGCAAGGTCAGGGCCAAGCCAGCCCAGACCCGGCGATGGGTAATTGAAAACATGAAAAGGTTTGGATTCATGGTGAGACTAAGTGTAAGCAATAGTGAATGATCATGCATGCAAACAATGAATGCCAGATTCAGGAAACGGGAACACATGCATGTGTGTGAAACGAATCGCTGCAACGATGACCGTCCATGCAAAACAGTGTCATGCATGCAACAATGGTGAGATGCAAACAAAAACTGAAATTATGCTTCTACAAGCTAATATAAATTAAAATGACAACAAGCATTGAACAAAACCAAGCAAACAACATTCATACAAAGTAAAATACGAAAAGCGACAGAAAAGTAGCATATGACATGAAAACAAGACTTACCTAGAAACAATTGAGTTGAATGTGTCGAAGACTCCTAAATGTGCTATGGGATGTCAGAGCTCCAAGATTGATGTGAGGAATGAGCTCTGCAGTGTCGAATAAATAAGTTTGAGGCTTATGACGCGCATGCCACAAATCTGGGAAAAAGTGACACTTGGAGGGAAGTTTCTAAAATGATCTTTGCATGTAACCTCTAGCTGCTAAAAATAGATCCCTAAAATTTAGGGATGCTTTTTTGCATTTTCTTTTTGTTATTTCAGGAAAAAAGCAGCCCATGCATGCAAATCAGGATTGCTTAGTCCTGGAGGGAACTGGTTAACTTGAAGGCACATGTAGCAGCTTGCAAGCTTGAGAAAGGGATTTACACAGTTTATGGGCTGAGCAGGGATCACTGTCCCTTAGGCATTGCACAATTTCTGGGGTCAGTAGGTCACTGCCTCCCATAATTGTGCAATTTCTGGGTTGAAGCCTAGTGTCAGGCTGTATTGCACAATTTTATGAGGGAGGGCTGCCTAGCTAGATTGCATAATCCTGGAGCCTAGCAAGCATCCCAACAAGATTGCGCAATTTCTAGAGAGAAGGCTGGTTCCCCTCCAGAATTGCGCAATTTCCTGAGTGAACATCTCAGCCAAAAAATTACCTAAGTTCAGAATGGCATCTTGTGATGGGAGACAAGCAAGTTGACATGCACAGGCTGGAAAGCCATTGAAACTTAATTAAAGCCTATGTACTTGACCGTGCAAGATATGGTGCTAAGGATGGTTGGTAGGGAGGCTCCAAAATGAAGTGAAGGAAAAACTTTTCGAGGGTGGTTGTAGCTGCTACAACACCACTAATAGGTGAAAAATAAAGATTAAATACCTTACCGAGAATTTATTTGGTACTAAGCTAATCAAGCTTTGTAACTCTCAAGATCTTATAATTTGCAATGGTATAGTGAAGATGGAAAAATTTCTACTAAATGACTTGTATCCATGGGTTGCACATTAGTTTCATAGAGCATGTGATTTCAAATATTCCCTTACACAACTAAATAGTAAATTTTGACCTTTTAAAGGACCATGAATTTGACTCCAATAATAAACCTTTATTCCTAATCCTAACCTTTGTCATACATAAAATCTCCATTGAGGACAATTTTGGCAACCAACAACACTTTCTTTTTCAATATATATATATATATATTTCTGATGAAAAAAATCTACAATTTTGTTTACATATAAAACAAAACTACATTTTGCACATGTCTATCAACATTCTGGTGGCTATATGCCTCATGAAAACAACTGTGAAAGTTTTTGTCCTCCACATTTGAGGTTTTCATATATTTCTATATGTCCCCCATAGATCACTTTGGAGTTTCAACAAAAAATAATCTTTTCTTAAAGGAATTAAATAGTGAATTGAATCTTCTATTGTATAAGAACAATATTAAAGACTTATAACATAATTTTATGACAACCCTCTCTAATTCCATTTATAATTATTTGTCAAGGTGTTATGGAAAAAGAAAATAGGATAGCCAACCCGTGGTATGACAATGAATGAAAAATTGCTAGAAAACCCATCAAATATGCTTCTAATGAGTTCTTAAAATTGGAAAGGATAAAAATATACAAAACCATAATTACAAGAAAAAAAACTGTAATAATAGACAACAAGAGAAGCTTCCTTCCCTATCAAATATTAATCCTAGGAGATTTTAGAGGTAAATTTTGACTCGTAAAACTATAGAAAATAATATGATTCACTTGAAGTAATGGAGCCACTACCTCAAAGATATTTATGAATCCCCTACTATTGTGGGAAACAATCCAATTGTTCATATAGTGAATGAAGAATTTTCTTTACAAGACATAAAGTTTTGGGTTAGGTGGCTCACAAAATGGAAATATGAGGACATCAAAGAACACCAAGCTAAAATCTTGAAAATCAGATGGTCTATCCTCATTCCTCATATACAAGATCTCTTCAATGTAGTACTCAAGTAGGGTTCACTAAACCTTGGACTTAAAGCCTCACTGTTCTTACCTTTAAAGTGAGGATACAAGTAATCCCTCTAATTATAAGACCATTATGATTATCCACATCTTAACGGAGCTTTATAAAAAGAATTTTAGAAAAATGGAAAATCATATGGTTTAAAAGGCATGGAAAAAGAGCTAATTGGCAAGTTAGTTTTGGGGGTAATGATTCAACTATGTACTATCTTGTTGCATTGAGGATTATTGCGGAAGAGTGCTACAATAATAAAACCAATCTCCTTTGTTGTTTCATTCATTTTAAAATGACTTTGACATTGTGTTGGGAACTAACGTTTGGAATAGGTTGGATGATATAAAAGTTCCATATGAGCTAAGACCTACCATTGTAAAGCTATATGGAAGTGTTGTTGTCAAGTTTAGCAACTGTAAGGCGTGGTGAGGAGAAATTATTATAAGATAGGAGTCAAGAAAGGTTGTCCCTTGTCCCCTACTCTATTTAGAATTTACATTGATAAGTTAGAATGTTGGTTAGAATAAGTTCATTGTATTGGCAAAACTCTCGCTAGTATAGTCATCATCATTCTTCTTTATATTGATGATATTTTTCTTGTTGCACAAAATCCATATGAGGATTTTTGTTCTAGTTTGGGCATGATTGTAAATGTAGACAAAACAAAGGTTATAATAATCAAACCCCATAAGATCATTTATGACACTTCCATATATATATATATATATATATATAGATATATATATATATATATATAGTTAATTAATAGGAGAAAGAATTGAATTACTGATTTTATATCTCAATCAATCATCATCTATTCAATATGTTATAGATATAAGCATAGTAATTTAAATTTAAATTATAATATAGTTTATTTTTATGATTTTTGAAATTTAATATACAATAAATTTTTTGACATTTATTATGAAGGTTTATTAATAATTTAATTTATATGGCTGTACTAATTTATAAATAGAGTGAACAATTTTTTTTACTAAAAATCATTAGAATTAAAACGAAAAATTTGATTCCATATATTATATGACTTTTATTAAAAATAGAAATTAGAAATTTTTTTATTTTTATTTATAAATAATCAAAATAAAATATTTTAATTTAAAATTTATTGGCAATGGATTTTGATCATTTCTATATATTTCTATAATATTTATTTAAAAATTATAAATATAAAAAATTAAAAAACCAATAACCAAATTAGTGTAATTAAAACTCAGTTATAAGTCTCAAAAATTATATATATATTCCATCTAACCTTTGTTATTTATGATTTAGCTGTGTACACGATACAATTGTACATATAAGGTATTTGTTAAACTTTATGTATAATTTTATTTTCAAAATTTGTAACAAATTTTGGAATGTGAATTTAGAAAACATAAATTTATTGAAACATTGAATTATTTTAATCTCTTATACAAGTCTATTTTTGAAAGAGTTTAATTGGAATTTTTGGATCTGATTATCATATGCAAGGTAAAATGTTTTATTACACTTTCTAATCTAATAGGATGTAGGCGATTATGCTTCCACACTCAACCTCCCCACTCTTATTTGTGTACATAAAAGAATTGAACGTGCTTGCAACATTTTTAGAGATTGTCTCTATGATTATATAGATATAGATATATAAATAATTTAATAATCATTTAAAAATTATAAATCCATATGACTCTTATTTTCCTCCCATGGTGCTCAAGGCTACTGGTTTTAGAAACCATTAAACCTATTATTGGTATGAACCCAATACTTGGTAGAAATACAAGAGCCGTAACAATGAGATGTTGTGGAATGAAGATAAGTTCTTAAGTTTATTGTGGTTTTTTTTCCACAATTTGGATGCAAATTTTTCTTATTTTGTTTGTTTTTTTAGTAGGTGTAATTTAAATGGTTTATGTTTTGAGTTTTTTTTATAAGTATATGTTTTTATTAATTTTGTTTTAAATTTGGTTAGAATTACTGAAATTTTAAATTCAAATTGTTGAGTCTTTAATTTAAGTGTTTTAAAATTTTTTTAAAGCAATAAATTTATATATATTCAAAAATAATTTTAAATTATAAAAATATGTGATTTTACTAAAAAATGTACGACCAAATATAAATTTTGGATGAAAAAGATCAAAATATAAAATAAATTTAAACCCACTTTTTCAATATAAATGTCATTTAAATCCTTTAAGATCTCCCATTTTTTTCCTAAAGGAAAAGCAAACTTTTTGTTAAGAGAATAAAAAGTTACATATTAGATGCAATAAAGCATTCGTGAACCAAACTGTGAATCCACAATACGTAGAGAGTGAAAACACAACATACTCAGGAAAGTGAAAAAAAGGATACTTAATACTAGTAACCATAAAAAGTACTATAGGCAGAGTCGATAGACCCAAGTCTCTCTGAACAATTAGAGAAAACAACCCGTCAATCAAAAGATAATAGTAGCAGTTCAGAGTTTTCACCATTAATTGGTAGCCATAAATAAAAATGGAGATAAATACATATATGAATGAAGGTAAAAGGCATCAAAGAAGTCCAATACAACCCCAAAACCATATGATGCAGAAAAATAAACTGTGCAAACACAAAATGACCGAGCCATTAAATGTAAAGAGGCTGATCCGACTCGGCAACCCATCGAAATCAGAATCAACTATGTGCCAGATGTCCAAAGATTGTTGTTAGCGAGAGAAAACTTCGTGATGTAAGGGTTGAAAACCTTAAAAAAGCGAAAGAAAACTATCAACAAGAAGCACTCATTCAAGCAAGCACACTATGAAAACTATTAAAGTGGGTTTAGGAAGAATACGCGAAGGTCCTACGATTGATGTAGATACCGTAGGGTCCAAACCCTCTGCTTCCTCCAATACGTTCAAACTTCTAACACAAACCAAATGAGAAAATACATAGAAAATATTTCAAAGAATGCGCATATTAGACATGTTAGATCATCAAGTATAGATATATAAATCATAATATGTTAGATGTGAATTATAGAAATATGAGATCAAAACATTTCAGGAGCAAGTCAAAGCTTTTTTTATTAACAACAACAAATAGGAGTGGAAGAATACAACTTGATCCGTCCACGGCACCAACGAACCTTCCTCCAGATCTATCCAACACAAGCCTCAAATATCACATTAAAGGATGTCATATAATGGAAGATGGACATCTCTGCAAAGAAACAAGGGTTTCCTATGTCTGGAAGTGCAAGAGGCATAGGGGAAATCAGACTAGATCTGGGGACAAAAGGGTTATAATGTCGATTTCCTATCTCCTTTTATGAATTAGGCCTTCCAATTAGGTGTATAAATACCACCAAAATTAGTTAATTTAGTTAGGCCACAGGCTCCTGTAGGTGGGCTTTCGGTGAAACCTGTAAACCCGCTTGAGAAATAGGAATTTTTTTTTTTTTGGTTTTGTTTTTTTTGTTTTTGTTTTTTTTCCAAATTTTAAATTATGCATGCAGGTTCAATATTATGGTACCCATGTGTACTTGCACTTTTATAAGGGCAAAGTTGCATATGGAATTTAAAAATTTAATTTTTAATATATGATCAAGTCTTAATGGGAAAGGTCTTCCCAAGGCCATATAAAAGCATCATGACTACAAAAGTGTTGAATAATAATATAACACCTACTGTAAAACTTTCTTAGAAAGGAGGTCTAGTTCTGCATTCCTCTCCCTGTAAACATGACATACAGAGAAATCAACAAAGCTAGATTTTATAAAAGAAATTTATTCTAAAATCAGAACCAAAGTAAGATTTGGACAACATTGCACATTGTTTATCAAATTTATCCCATTTATAGAGTCACCAAAAATCTGCACTGAGTCAATCCCCAACTGTCTTCATCAACATAAAAGGATTTTCAGGTTTTTTAATTCTGTGAAGTTGTTTGAACCTGTACCAATACCCACTGATGCTTTTAGAGATCTGTGATCACTTATGTGAATGATAATACCTACCTCGCATCTATCTTGTGCATCAAAAGCACCATCAAAGTATGGCCACAGGACATTAGATGTAATATATTCTTATTGTATATTTTGACATGACAAAGAAGGGGTGTTTTGAGGGATCAATTCAAAAATATAGGCACATTGAATTACAATAGGATAAGGATCTGAAGATTGTTCCTGGAAAATGCCTTTGTTCCGGGCCATTCATAGCCTCCAACAAATAAGCCGGGGAATATTCCTATAATGAACGTCATTTGAATTTAACTACCAATTTTGACAAGCATCCACCAGTGAAAGACCATGCCAATTGAGACTAATGCCGGCAACATTGAAAAAAGATCTCCCATGTTTTTAAGATAAAAGGACAACTTAAAAATAATTGAGAAATGTTTTCTTCAAACTTTTGGCATAATATACACCATCCTGACCCGTGCTTTTTTTCTTGTTTGAAGGTTATCCCAAGTTGGCACTTTGTTCTTGAAAATACACGAGAAGAAAAGTCTAGATTTTGCTGGGCACCCAAGTTTCCAAAGTGCCTTGTGCCACCGTCTACTCACTCCACCAGCCCTTTGATTCATTTGCAAATTGTACCCAAACTTTAGAGCATAGATACCATTGGGAGATTGAACCCACTAAAGTTCATCAACCCTTTCCCTAATGTAGACATTCGTTCTCTGCAAATCCATAGTATAGTCCAACCAAACTCCCTCCCACTAGAGTTGGGGGTTTAAATCCTCAGATGGCTTCCAACCCTGATTCCAAAAAGAAGTGTGTTCCTCATTTGTAATTTGGTTGAGAATATAGATACCCTGATTAGTGAGAAACTCCCTCAGATCCCTTCGAAGATTAAAAGTATCATTACAACCTGTTGGCATTATGATACATGTGTTGTCCTTGATGACAACTCACTCATATGAAAGATCACAGTACAACATGTCAACATCAAAGAATTACAGATCAAACTACAAATAATGAAGAAGGAGAGGTATACGTAGGTTCACCTTGACCAAGCTATGTATACATGCAGGTTCACTGAAGACAAGAAGTGTATATGTACAAACACACTTTCACAAAAGGAAAAGTACGTATATCTTGGAAAACTAAGTTTTTAGTCCGAGGTATTTGGTCCAAGGTATTTTGATCCAAGGTATTGGTCCAAGGTATTTCGTCTGAGGTATTGACCCTAGGTATTTGGTCCAAGGTATTGGTCCTAAGTGGTTTTGGTCCATGGTATTGAGAAAGGCCTAAAAATATATAAGGAGGACAAGATCATTAGGCCAAGTGTGCAAGTATCGAATATCTGATGAAGTGTGAGATCTAGTATGCAGATTATTGGCTTATGGTACTGTGCTTGATCTAAACCAAGGATGAACCTTAGCGGTAGATGAGAGATAAGATCTAATGATGGATCAGGATCTTAAGGCTTGAAATGAATTATCATTATGTGGTTTGATCATGTATAGTCTAGATCTGAATACTGACGCATGTGTTATTCTGTAAATATTATGATCTGGGTATAACTGAACTCTTGAATAGCTGCAGAATTATGAATCAATATTTGTAGATGTGTACGTTGGTTGGCTTTGATAAAAGCGCGTATACATGCTGGTTCAACACATGGAAGTAGTGTATACCTTATAAAATATGCTTCAGTTGTTTCAGTTTGTTGTTGCAGAGTTCTGGGTTCTCGTTTGGGTTCTGGTGACTGTATTCTGGTGACAGTATTCTGAATGATCAAATTGATTGTGATTTGATGATGGGTTCTCAAAGTGATTGATTGATTCAGAAAGTGATTATTGAGTTTTCAGTGATTGGTTGATGCAGATGTATTTGACGATTGAATTGCAGTTATGATATTGTTGATGGATCCAATTTGAAAATTTATGAAACGTGGTCTGTTAGCACCTAAATCTGCCTCAGGCTGAAGGAAGGCAAAAATTAGGGTAACCACAAACCACGCTCAGTTTGGTAGCTAGCCCTACCAGAGCAGGAGAGGGCTCTCTCCGAGTCACACTCAGTGAATAGATGATCAAAAACGGTCTGAGATGACTTACAATGCAATATTTACCATAGGCTAGTAAGTGAATAGGGATTCTGGAAACAATTTTATGAATGACCGAGCTTCTAGGATGTTATGGGACCGGCGCTCAGCAAAGAAAAGAGAATTTAATAAAAAGGAAAAGATTATTCCGTGAGGCAAGGTAGGAGGGAAATGTAACAATTTAGTTTGAGGTACCGCGGCATGAATAGATTGCTGAAGAAAGTGAAAAGGGCATAGTGACATGAATCCTTTTCAACAGAAGAATAACACTGAACATGAATTTTTCCCACAGGAAGAGCAATAAAATTGAATTCTACCTAATTTCACTCAGAAAATCTCACTGGAAATGAGCCTGAAATGAATTATGAAACATAACTAAATACATATGAACACATAAGAAATACATTTGCTACACTCACAACCAGAAGAATCTCATGAAACAGAGTCGCTGCCTTTCATTAATTCTCTGTCAAAAATACATAGTGAAGAAACAAAGTTTCTTTCCCACGGTCTCCCAGAAGTTACAAGCCAACCAACCCTTTGCAAATAGCTTGCATACAATATATAGAATGTGTAAGGAAGATATAGAATGCCCAAGGGTTGGGGAGTTACTCGAATCATTACAAAATGGAGATGGAAAGCCAACCATCAACTACAGGTGCAGCACTACAAACATGACAATTGGCTTGGGTGACCGTTTTCCTTCCTTCACCATTTGGATAGAAGCCAATCTGGAGAAAAAACACTTTAAATGCTGCCTTTGGTGCCAAAAAACCGAAGTGTAGATGAGCGGGCCCACTTGGGGAAGTCGCGAACCGAAATTTTGTGAAACGGAAGCAAATTGGGCAATTTTTCCTCTGTGCGCCGCGCCATTTTCTCTGTGCATCACGCTACTTTGGGGCCTATTTTGGGGCACTTTCTAGTGTCCAAAATGTGCTAAAGTGGGTTTTTTGGAAATCCTGTCCTGTCTACTTTCTAACCCAACTGGAATTTCTGAATTTGGTGCTCATTTGCCCCTCCAAATCTTCATTCTCCCAACACTGCTTTCTGTGTGTCAAAAAAGTGGCAGAGAGGCCATTTTTGGGTGTTTTTTGACCTTTAGGAGACTCAGATCTTGTCAAAATTTCTTGCTCGAACACCAGTAGTCGAGATTTTCCATGCCGAATCTAAAAATGCAAACCATTCCTCATTTGGAGCTCTAGAATTTTAGTGCCGCGGCACGTGCGTGGCGCACAGGGAGAAAAACCCTGTTTTTTGCACAAAAAATTTCAAAATTTCAAAAATGTGCTCCAAATTTCTTGAAATTTGGTCTGGAGCTTCTTCATTAAGTGTTATGGTGGGCCAAGGATTGCCTTGTCCAATATCCGGAGTTGATCATGCTCTTTTTGCCACTTTTTCCTTTTTGATGCCTTCTTTAGGTTTGTCTTCAAATTCCTTATTCATGCCTCGCAAACCTTGTTCCGTACCCAACAGTGTTTTTTCATGTTCCTGAGCATGTCCCTGTCCTTGTTTGATTTTGCCAATAGCTTCTCTAAGTGGATGTGGATCCTCTCGAGCCAAATCTCTCAATCAGCCTCTATCTCCTGTTGAATAGGTGTCTTCTCATTTAGGCTTCTTTGGGCAGCCTGTTGGTCTTCACGAATGTTTTGCAGCTCCATGATCTCATGCTGGTCCTCAAGCTACTTGTTTCTCTACTCCAAATACTTGATGATCCATTTGGCCCTCTCCACATTGAGTGACAAGTCTTGGATCTCTGTGTTCTACTCCTGAATAGTCATTCTAAGTCGAGCGCTCTCCACATCTGCATCATCATCCTGAATGAGGATGAAATCGACCTCCTGTTCACCTGATGGCCCCTCGTCATGCATGGGATTCTTGTCCTTGTCCTCCTGGGAGCCTGTTCTTCCAGGGATGTATCACTTTGAGTCTCCATCTCATACTCTGATGAACCCTCAGATGCCATGACTGCTGTTTGTACACTGAGTTTTAGGTTGCCCTTTGATTTAAATGAAGCTAGTAGTTGCTTTGACAATCTGCCACCAAGGGGACAATTAAACAGGGAGTATTAGGAAGGGAATGATGTAATGGGAATAGGGGTTAAAGGGAGATATTTTTCAGGGACTTGGGAGTAGTTTGGGTATAGTGTTGATGGGGTAGGGTTTGTGTTGTTTGCAAGGTAGGGTTTGGGTTTTTTGAACAATAGGAAGGGGGGAAAGGGAGTATGATTTTTGGTAGGGTTAGGGTAGTGATTATGGGGACAATAGCATAGGGGAATGAGTAATAGGGGTAGGGTAGGAAAAACACCTTGGCAGCACTGTCACTATAGCACAAACCCTAGCATCATGGTTTTCTTGATGTCTTCCTTTGTTTGCTTTATAAAAAAAAATTGCATTTGACTACAGGCATAAAAACCCTTATATCACCCATAAAAAATTGATGCACAAGTGGTGTGTAGAGCCTAGCTTGCAATTTGATGGGCTTCATAGGCAACTTGAGGCAATTTGGCACAATTTCAGGCCTTTTAGCCCTGTGCGCCGCGCTCTCCATGTGCGTCGCGCCAGTGTAAATTTACACTGGAAATTTTCTCCCAGTGCGCCGCGCTCCCTCTGTGCGTCGCGCTCTTTTCCAGGTGACTTTTGGAGGCCTTCCCTTTGTCCAAATTGGCCGCCGGATAGCTCGTTGGAAAGGTATTTGAGTATAATTTCCAACCCAACTGGAAATTTTCAATTTAGAGTTTATTTTCCCTGCCAAAAATCAAATCTCCCAAGACTGGTCAAAATGTGCCAAATGAGGCTGCCTCAAGGCAAAGTGCTGTTACAGTCAACTTTTGAATGCCTTCCTCAACTCCAAATGGAGCTCATGGTAGCTCATTGGAAAGATATTTGTGTCTAGTTAGTATTTGACTCATTAATCAAGTCATTTGGCCAACTGAGCTAGGAGAAAATTTTATTTTCCCAAGGTCACTTTAGTGGTGCATCAATTCTCCCAAGGAAACTATATTTTTGAGATTTCTCCAAAACCATGACACCTGTGTAAAAGTGAAGGAGGCTTCTCTTCCTTGTCATGTTGGGGACAAAAAAACCTCTCAGTTTTCCCAAATTCATCCTTTATTGCTCAAAAACCTCATTTGAGTGAAACCTATCTCGATGTGTGGAACAAGGGATTTGTTGAAATGAAGTGAAATGAAGGGGATAGTGAGCTTATAAATTCTTGAGGAAATTTTGGGAAGTAGGGAGGGATGTTAGGAAGTAGCAGAAAGTGAAATCTCATAGATTGAGTGAGGGGAAGAGGTCCAAAAAGGCAGAACACAATTCCAACCTAGAAAATTGCTAGGTTGTAGCAAGAAACTAGGGTTTGTGCGAAAATGAGGAATTTGGGGGATCTCTGTGATGGGAAGTATTTGATAAGGTACTTTAAGGATAGAGGAAGGTGTATGAACATCAGGATACAAGTTTTGCCGATGATTTGGCCGTCCAAGAGAAATTGCCTTCAAAACCCTAGGAGAGGGAAATGACCTTACCTAGGCACAACTGAAGCATGAACAAGGGGTAAAATGACCCAGTGGGACTTGACATGATAATGACAACTCTATGAATGATGGTACACTCAGCTGAACAGTGACGTGGACCGACATTTGGACAACTTTGACAAGGGTAAAGTCAAACCCTAGACCTAATGCCTAGTGACCAAATTTTGCTTGGAGACTCACTGAAATGACAGAATTTGACCTTGACACCTTAAAATAACTTTGTAAGATCATGTTTGATCACTGAGGAAGGCTGCAAAGACTGACACTATCATTGGCTCCAATAGGGATGGCAGCTCCTTGGAGGTGCCAAGAAATGCAGATCTTTGGGTGAGCAGACAGTGCCTTTGTCCATTGGGCTATGGAGTCCATTATTCTGACAAACCAACATGACTCAATTTATTGACTGAAACTTGACTCAAACTGACTCAGTGCGAACTGAAATGACTGAAAAACTTGACTCTATGCAAAAGGAAATGACTCATGACTGACTTAACTAAAACAAGAACTAACAAAACTTATTCAATGGCAGCACTCCATCAAGATTCGAGGGTTTCAAATCATGATGACAGCCACCTGCGTACTAATGCAATATGTACAATCATGTGTAATGTGTCTTCCAATGTAACCAATCAAGTAGACGCATCCTTGGTTGATTCTCTGGATCAGATCTTCTGGTCAACAACAGATACTAGTAACTGGGCCTCCAAAAAATAATTGACCATGATCTCCTTCATCACTGAATACTGCAATAATGACCTTCACTGCTGACTGTAACAGATTTGCCATTGGATAATGAAAAACATGAAGATTTACCTCCTGCTGAGGAAACAAGATGTCTTTTTCTTTTGATTCTGATCTTCCTTCATAATGTACTTCAGAAAAAGTATGTTCCTGGTCCTCAAAAAATTTTGAACAAGCAGATGAGCGGATTTACTCTTCAAAGAACACTTCAAAACATGAAACATATGAGGAAGAGTCTGAAAGACAATCCTGAATGTTTTGCTCTTCGGTAGCCTGAATGTATTGTAGGTCACCTTCATATGATATGACAACCAGATTTTCTTTGCATTCATCAATCATAAGAAAAGAAAATTCGAATGATTCTTGAAACCCAAGCATGACATTTCTATCATCTACCAATGATTCATCCAAGGAAACTTTTTCACTTACTTGAACAAAGATCCCATCTTGCTGTTCATAGAGGGAATGAGCTACCTCCTCACCATCTGTCTCTTGATCTGATTTATCATCCCCATTATATGATATTGGAACATCATTTTCTTGCATATCATCTTTTATTTCCACCAGATCTGAAACAAAACTTCTTCTTTCATCATTTCTAGCCATATGGAATTCTTCAACCTGCTGATCTATAAAGCTGTTCACCACACTGTCATCCTTTTCTTTAGAGATATTATGAAGATTCTGCCTTATAAACTGAAATGCTTCGTAACCCAAGGGTATAGAATCTTCTTGCATCATTAAATCATGTATTTCGGCTGCCTCACCTTCATCTGTAATCTGACCTTGAATTGTGTTTGGTGGCTGCAAATCTGGTTCTGTATCCAAAATGATTTCATCAATCATTTCAGGGGAAGATTTCTTATTAACGACCTGCTCAAAAATTTCGCCATCTGTCTCATCTTCAACATTAAAACTGAGAGATTGTTGATTTCCTACAAGCTTTTCATTTGAAGATTTACTATGCAATTTACCCCGCAAAAACTGAAATGATTCAAAATAGAGAGGTAAGGAATCTTCTTGTATCGTTTGATCATATATGCCAGCTTCTACGTCTTCATGTGCAACCTGACTATTAATGGCATTTGGGGGCTGGAACTCTGAATATAAGAAGTCTGGAACAAAGTTTTCATCTCCCTCAAGAGGATCCAAATCAAGATTTGTTGATAGCTGATGTCTGATTGCATGGAAATTATCTCTGATGAACTGACATGAATCAAAGCACAAAGTCAAAGATCCTTCAATTACCTCAAAATCTGCTGTATTTTCCTCATCGTTTCCATAGCTGATATGCCTCGGTTGATCACTGTACTCGAGTTGCTGTAAGCGAACTTCCTCATCCCATAAACTGGCTGCTGATTTGTCTGCAAGATTAGCTTCTGTTTGGAGAGCATAATCATCATCATCATACTAATCAAACTGAGGCAAATCGTTAGTATAAAACACGTCATCAAGCATACATGTCATATCAACAGGTCTTTCTTCTCCAATATGATCTACAAAACAATCCTTATGACTACTGAGATAAGAAACAAAATGTTTTGGATCAACCACTTGTTCATGAATGCCATTTTCATCTTTTGCAGTCATTTTTCTCACCATCTCTTCTACTGCACTCACCAAAATGTAAAGCTTTTCCTCTGAAGGTGTAGTTTTCTTTAGATCCACGTTTTTCATCTCTTCTTCTTTCAACCTTTCCCTTCTGATCATCAAATGAGCCTCTACATTTACTGCATTGTTCTGCATCTCTTCAAGTGTTGCGACATTCTTTTCTCTCAGCTGAAACTGCATTTCCGGATCAAAGGCACCCGGGTAGTGTAAGAGAGCAGATCCAGGAGGGGGTCTTATATCAACTGGCATTGAATATAAACTTGATTAAATCTGGCTGAAAATTATTGTACTGTCTCCCCTGGTAGTCTTTTCAACTGATTATACTCTTCTACGATAAGGAAAAGGTTCTGTCCGATCCTCCACCTGTCAAGAAAAACTTTGATGAACTGCTGTAAATCTGTGATTCTTGTATCCGATAGGGCTTTGAACCAACTCTTGACTTTGCCTTGCAAAGAAAGAGCAAAAAGCCTTATACTGTCATCTCCTTCATCAATTTCAAAAAGGTCTAGAAAAGTCTCAACATTCTGCACATGTTGCTCAGCATTAACATTCTTACATTCACCACCAAATCTTGGCAAGTATAGATCATAGTTTTTGGGGAAAGCATGAAGAACAGAAGGTAACACAAGAGGTTTATACCTGTCTGGGATTATAACAGCTGTAGGGATATGTACCAGAGCTATGGGATTCGTTTTGTTTCTTTAGGCCCATCACTTTGAAGAGAGTCATCATAAGATGTAGGAAAAGTAAGGAAGCCAGGATCAAAGGGAAACTCACTATTTACACTTTTTGAATAGATCGAGTGAAGATTTTGATCACCTTTATCATACAAAAAATTCTAAAAAATTTTCAGGGAAGCTTCAAGAACAACGAAGAAGTAATTTACAAGAAACCAGAGTAGAATCTGAATACCATTCCACTTTGGATACTCAAACTTTGTGTAAGATCCTTCCATTTTCGCAGAGAAAGAGTTAGTCCTCCAGTGGAGTAACCATGAAGCACAGATTGTTGGATTCTTCAGTGAATCGAGTCGCCATGTGAATGATTTCAACCGTCTTCTTATGTCTGATTGTTGTTCACCATCAACCATCAGATTTGAGCTTGATAGATGTACTGGGGCAAAACAATCTTCAAGCAAACCATTTTGTCCCCAGTATGGTCGCCACTATGTTAGCACCTAAATCTGCCTCAGGCTGAAGGAAGGCAAAAATTAGGGTAACCACAAACCACGCTCAATCTGGTAGCTAGCCCTACCAGAGCAAGAGAGGGCTCTCTCCGAGTCACGCTCAGTGAATAGATGATCGAAAATGGTCTGAGATGACTTACAATGCAATATTTACCATAGGCTAGTAAGTGAATAGGGATTCTGGAAACAATTTTATGAATGACCGAGCTTTTGGGATGTTATGGGACTGGCGCTCAGCAAAGAACAAAGAATTTAATACAAAGGCACAGATTATTCCGTGAGACAAGGTAGGAGGGAAATGTAACAATTTAGTTTGAGGTACCACGACATGAATAGATTGCTGAAGAAAGTGAAAAGGGCATAGTGACATGAATCCTTTTCAACAGAAGAATAACACTGAACATGAAATTTTCCCACAGCCAAAGCAATAAAATTGAATTCTACCTAATCTCACTAAGAAAATTTCACTGGAAATGAGCATCAAATGAATTATGAAACATAATTAAATACATATGAACACATAAGAAATACATTTGCTACACTCACAACCAGAAGAATCTCATGAAACAGAGCCGCTGCCTTTCATTAATTCTCTGTCAAAAATACACAGTGAAGAAACAGAGTTTCTTCCCCACAGTCTCCCAGAAGTTACAAGCCAACTAACCCTTTGCAAATAGCTTGCATACAATATATAGAACGTGTAAGGAAGAGATAGAATGGCCAAGGGTTGGGGAGCTACTCGAATCATTAAAAAATGGAGATGGAGAGCCAAACATCAGCTACAGGTGCAGCGCTACAAACACGACATTTGGCTTGGGTGACTGTTTGCCTTCCTTTGCCATTTGGATAGAAGCAAATCTAGAGAAAAAAACTTTAAATGCTGCATTTGATGCCAAAAAACCGAAGTGTAGATGAGCGGGCCCACTTGGAGAAGTCGCGAACTAAAATTTCACGAAACGGAAGCAAATTGGGCAATTTTTCCTCTGTGTGCCGCTCCATTTTCTCTGTGCGTCGCCCTACTTTGGGGCCTGTTTTTGGGCACTTGAAGTTGTCCAAAATGTGCCCAAGTGGGCTTGTTCGAAACCCTGTCCTGTCTACTTTCTAACCCAACTGGAATTTCTGAATTTGGTGCTCATTTGCCCCTCCAAATCTTCATTCTCCCAAGACTGCTTTCTGTGTGTCAAAAAAGTGACAGAGAGGCCATTTCTGGGTGTTTTTTGACCTTTAGGAGATTCAGATCTTGTCAAAATTTCTTGCTTGGACACCAGTAGTCGTGATTTTCCATGCTGAATCCAAAAATGCAAACCATTCCTCATTTAGAGCTCTATAATTTTAGCGCCGCGCACGTGGAGAAAAACCTTGTTTTTTGCACAAAAAATTTCAAAATTTCAAAAATGTGCTCCAAATTCCTTGAAATTTGGTTTGGAGCTTCTTCATTAAGTGTTATGGTGGGCCAAGGATTGCCTTGGCCAATATCCAGAGCCGATCATGCTCTTTTTTCCTCTTTTGCCTTTTTGATGCCTTCTTTAGGTTTGCCTTCAAATTCCTTATTCGTGCCTTGCAAACCTTGTTCCGTTCCCAATAGTGGTTTTTCATGTTCCTGAGCATGTTCATGTCCTTGTTTTCTTTCGCCAACAGCTTCTCTAAGTGGATGTGGATCCTCTCGAGCCAAATCTCTTAATCAGCCTCTATCTCCTGTTGAATAGGTGTCTTCTCATTTAGGCTTTTTTGGGCAGCCTGCTGGTCTTCAGGGATGTTTTGCAGCTCCATGATCTCATGTTGGTCCTCAAGCTACTTGTTTCTCTGCTCCAAATAATTTATTATCCATTTGGCGCTCTCCACATTGAGTGACAAGTCTTGGATCTCTGTGTTCTGCTCCTGAATAGTCATCCTAAGTCGGGCGCTCTCCACATCTGCATCATCATCCTGAATGAGGATGAAATCGGCCTCCTATTCACCTGATGGCCCCTCGTCATGCATGGGCTTCTTGTCCTTGTCCTCCTGGGAGCCTGTTCTTCCAGGGATGTATCACTTTGAGTCTCCATCTCATACTGTGATGAACCCTCAGATGCCATGACTGTTGTTTGTACACTGAGTTTTAGGCTGCCCTTTGATTTAAATGAGGCTGGTAGTTGCTTTGACAATCTGCCACCAAGGGGACAATTAAACAGGGAGTATTAGGAAGGGAATGATGTAATGGGAATAGGGGTTAAAGGGAGAGATTTTTCAGGGACTTGGGAGTAGTTTGGGTATAGTGTTGATGGGGTAGGGTTTGTGTTGTTTGCAAGGTAGGGTTTGGGTTTTTTGAACAATAGGAAGGGGGGAAGGGAGTATGATTTTTGGTAGGGTTAGGGTAGTGATTATGGGGACAATAGCATAGGGGAATGAGTAATATGGGTAGGGTAGGAAAAAAACCTTGGCAGCACTGTCACTATAGCACAAACCCTAGCATCATGGTTTTCTTGATGTCTTCCTTTGTTTGCTTTATAAAAAATTTTTGCATTTGACTACAGGCATAAAAATCCTTATATCACCCATAAAAAATTGATGCAAAAGTGGTGTGTAGAGCCTAGCTTGAAATTTGATGGGCTTCACAGGCAACTTGAGGCAATTTGGCACCATTTCAGGCCTTTTATCCCTGTGCGCCACGCTCTCCATGTGCGTCGCACCAGTGTAAATTTACACTGGAAATTTTCTCCCAGTGCGTCGCGCTCTCTATGTGCATCGTGCTCTTTTCTAGGTGACTTTTGGAGGCCTTGCTGGTATCCAAATTGGGTGCCAGATAGCTTGTTGGAAAGGAATTTGAGTCTGCTTTTTTAACTCAACTAGAATTTTTCAATTTGGAGTTCATTTGCCCTGTCAAAAATCAAATCTCCCAAGACTGGTCAAAATGTGCCAAATGAGGCTGCCTCAAGGCAGAGTGCTGTTGCAGTCAACTTTTGAATGCCTTCCTCAACTCCAAATTGAGCTCATGGTAGCTAATTGGAAATATATTTGTGTCTAGTTATCATTTGACTCATCAAGCAAGTCATTTGGCCAACTGAGCGAGGAGAAAAATTGATTTTCCCAAGGTCACTTTAGAGGTGCATCAATTCTCCCGAGGCAACTATATTTTTGAGATTTCTCCAAAACCATGACACTTGTGTAAAAAGTGAAGGATTTTTCTCTTCCTTGGCATGTTCTGGACAAAAACCTCTCTCAGTTTTCCAAAATTCATCCTTTATTGCTCAGAAACCTCATTTGAGTGAAACCTATCCCGATGTGTGGAACAAGGGATTTGTCGAAATGAAGTGAAATGAAGGGGATAGTGAGCTTATAAATTCTTGAGAAAATTTTGGGAAGTAGGGGGGGATGTTAGGAAGTAGGGGAAAGTGAAATATCAGAGATTGAGTGAGGGGAAGAGGTCCAAAAAGACAAAACACAGGTCCAACCTAGAAAATTGCCAAGTTGTAACAAGAAACTAGGGTTTGTGTGAAAATGAGGAATTTGGGGGATCTCAGTGATGGGAAGTGTTTGATAAGGTACTTTAAGGATAGGGAAAGGTGTATGAACATCAGGATACAATTTTTGCCGATGATTTGGCCGTCCAAGAGAAATTACCTTCAAAACCCTAGGAGAGGGAAATGACCTTACCTAGGCACAACTGAAGCATGAACAAGGGGTAAAATGACCCAGTGGGACTTGACATGATAATGAAAACTCTCTGAATGATGGTACACTCAGCTAAACGGTGACGTGGACCGACATTTGGACAACTTTGACAAGGGTAAAGTCAAACCCTAGACCTAATTCCTAGTGACCAAATTTTGCTTGGAGACTCACTGAAATGACAAAATTTGACCTTGAAACCTTAAAATTATTTTGTAAGAGCATGTTCGATCACTGAGGAAGGCTGCAAAGACTGACACTAACATGGTCCTTGGAAGAGGAAAGCAGGTTGTAGCCTTGTGTAGGTCACCGCCTACATACTAGTAAAATCAGCTAGTACAAGAGTTAGGGGGTTGTAGCTCCCTTCCAGTAGAAGCTAGAGAACGAGAGAAGGTTGTAACCTTCTGCGGGTAGAAGCCTATGTACTGGTATGAATCTACACCAGTACACGATTGTAAATAGATTTTCTTATTATTAGAAGAAAGACAGAGACGACAACAGTAGGTGGTTTTTACCCACATTGGGTTTCCACCTTATATCTTGGTGTTCATGTGTGTTGCTTATGTGTGATGCTTTATTATGCTTTTACTGCAATGTCTAATAAATCTCTGATATACTGGTTAAATTTCAATACATGATAAATTAGCTAAATCAAAAGTTCTCTACTTATACGTTGGTTGCTTTAAGTATAGTCGCATGTACACGCTAGTTCACTTAGCTGAAGTAGCGTATAAAAATCTATTTGGGAAATAAAATTATTGATCTGATAATACTGATTCACCCCCCCCTCTCAGTATTATTTCCAACAATTTGTATCAGAGTAGGTCCTTCAAAAGAAGCTTGATCGCTTGAAGGGAGATTCAACATTATGAGTAATCAAGAAAGCATGGGATCCATCAAACTGCCAATCTTTGATGGGAGCAAATTCGTTTATTGGAAAATAATAACCACAACCTATCTACAATCTCTTGGAATGGATGTCTGGGAAATTGTGGAAGGAGGATATACATTTCCAACAGCAATTCCTACAGATACAGCAGGTAGAGAGTAATATGAAACCAATACCAAGGTTGTCAATACTTTATTGGGAAGTCTATCACAATCAGAGTTTGTCAAAGTCATGCAGCTCAAAATAGCCAAAGTAATATGGGACAAAATCATTCTGAGCTACGAAGGAGACTCTTAGGTAAAACGTGTTAAACTTCAAACTCTCAGAATTTAGTATGAAACTCTTAAGATGCACAGTGATGAAAGCATAGCTAGTTACTTCTTATGTATAGATGAGGTTGTCAATTGTATGAAGAATCTGGGTGAAGATATAAAGTAATTTACCTTAGTTGAGCAAGTTTTAAGACCCTTGTATACTAAATTTGAATCAAAAGTGTCTTCCATAGAAGAAAAACAGGATCTCCAGACTATCACTATGACACAGCTTCACGGAATCTTAACTACCTTTGAGATGAGAAAAGGAGGTCCATTAGATATGAGAGAAGCCACATTTAAAGATTTCGCAAAAGGAAAGGAAGAATTCAATGAATCGGGACATATTTAAGAAGAAGGAGATGAAGTAAACTTTGTCAAGAAGCTTCAACGAGGTTTCGGAAGATTTATAGGTAAACTACCCTTCAAATGCTTTGCATGTGGTAGAGTCAGTCATTATGCTTCCAAATGTCCTCATAAATATAAATATGAAAAAGGGAAGGAATATGAAAAATGGAATAGAAAACAAGTTGTAAGCAAAAAGAGTTACTATACTCATGAAGATAGAGATGGTTTATCAAATAGTGATGAAGATGAAAATAGTAATGACTATAGACTTCTAATGGCTTATGACAATGATAATTTTTGGGCTACTTTACAAGAAGATGACCTTCATGAAGAAATCTCTTAACTCAAACTCTGTTTAGAAGAAAAGAATATGATTATAGATACCTTGACATACCAACTTGCTGAAAAAGAAAAACACAATGAAAAACTAGAATGTGAAATTGTGGGTCTAAGAAAGGTTCTTGAGAAAACGAAATCTCTCAATCTTAGATTTGATAAAGGATCAGAAACCTTAAATGAAATTATCAAAGTACAAAATTCTCCTATGATAAAGACAGGTCTTGGATATACTGAAGAAGCATCTCAATCACAGAGGCCATCAACCTCCACTAAAAACTATCTTGATGCAGCAAAGAACAGTGAACAATATGACAATCATCAACAAAGGCATAAAGCAGATCACCAGGTAAATCAGACTCAATTTGCTTCAAGGATGAACAAAAGCCACAACCAACCTCAGGTAAATCATACTCAATTTTCTCCAAAGATGAATATCAATAGAAACTACAATCACCATGTCAATAGATTCGATAGTCGCATGAACTTCTTTAATGGACAATGTTTCTCATGTCATAATTTTGGACACAAAACTGCTCAATGTGTTGCTTAGAAAACCATCATGACTAGAGAAGCACGAAATCAAAGGAATGTGACAAGGATGAAGAAAAGTTCTTATAATAACTTTTATCTTCTTGAAAATGAAATAGAATCCTGAATCTGTAACAACTTTGGCCATGAACAATATGAATGTAGGAGTAAATTTTGGCAAACATCTCAAAAGGAGAAAACTCCATTAAATCCAAAGATATGGAGAAGGAAAGAACCTCAAACAGAGAGATGTGGTATAGCCTTGTATGCAAAAGGACAAGAAAATGAGTGGTACATCGACAGTGGATGTTCAAAACACATGACAGGTGACAAAGAAAAACTTCACTCATATAATGCCTTAGAAAAGGGAAAGAATATCTCATTTGGAAATGACAATTCTGCTGTCATAAAAGTTAAAGGCTTTGTTTTATTGAAAGAAAAGGTTAAAGTTGGGAATTTTATGTATGTAGATGGTCTAAAGCATAACTTGTTGAGTGTTAGTCAAATGTGTGATCAAGGAAATGAAGTGGTGTTTCGATCAAACGGATGTGTTGTTCATGAGCTTGATACAGGAGAAACCGTGATCAAAGGTACAAGAACTCCAAACAACTTATACATACTCAAGGGAGGACAACAGTAGTGCTATCTAAGCAAAAATGATGAAAATTGGCTGTGGCATAGAAGATTGGGACATCTAAGCATTTCTCAAATAAGAAAAGCATGCAGATTCAAGGTTGATCGTGATCTTCCAGATATTAGCATTCCTGAAAATACAATATGCAAACCATGTCAATTTGGTAAGCAAACCAGAGCTCACTTCATTGAAAAGGAAGGGTTAGCTAGTAAGCCTCTTGAACTTGTCCATACTGATTTATGTGGACCATCAAGGAAAAAGTCACCTCGTGGAGAAGAATACTTTATTTTGTTCATTGATGATTTTTCCAGAATGTGTTGGATAGGTCTTCTAAAGCATAAAGATGAAGCATTTGAAAAGCTCAAAGCCTTCAAAGCTTTGGATGAAAATGAATTAGATCGCAAAATCAAATGCCTCAGACCGGATCGAGGAGGGGAATTTACCTCGGATGCATTCTTTGACTTTTGTGAACAACATGGAATAAAAAGGAAGTCCTCCACCACAAGGACTCCTCAGCAAAATGGAGTGGTAGAAAGAATGAACAGAACTGTTCAACAAATGGATCGAGCTATGCTAGATGAATCTGGAACACCTGCAACCTTCTAGGGTGAAGCTGCATTCACCACCGTAACTATTCTCAACCAAGCAAATGTTTGGGTAAACATCACTCAAACTCCATAGGAACTTTGGTATGGTAAGACTCCTACTATAAAATACTTTAAAGTTTTTGGAAGAAAATGTTATATCAAAAGGATTGATGAAAAACTTGGTAAGTTTGAGCCCAGAGTAGATGAAGGTATTCTTCTTGGTTACTCTTCCCTAAGTAAAGGATATAAATGTTATAATAAAAGACTTGGGAAAATTATTGAAAGTATTGATGTTGTAGTTGATGAAGCATGCAAAAATCCAAAACAGATAAAAACCGAAGATTATGACAATGAAGAAGATGGGGATTATTTTCCCACATCAAATCACAATGATTCTGAAGAAGAAACCAATGAAGCACCAAAAGAAGAGATAACGGTAGAAGAAAAGTCTCCGTCCAGATATGTTCAGAAAAATCATCCAGAAACTCAAATTTTAGGGGAAAAAGAGGCAGGTGTACAGACAAGAAGAACTATTACAAAAACCTCAAGCTATCTAGCATTACTATCCTCCATCGAACCTCAAAATGTAAATGAAGCATGCAAAGATGAATGTTGGGTCAAGGCCATGAATGAAGAACTTGAGCAAATTGAAAAGAATAATACTTGGGAATTAGTTCCTAGACCTCATGATAAAAATATCATAGGAACTAAATGGATATTCAAAAACAAGCTGAATGAAAATGGAGAAGTTATTAGAAACAAGGCTAGACTTGTTTGTAAAGGATATGCTCAACAAGAAGGTATAGATTTTGAAGAAACTTTTGCACCTGTTGCTAGACTTGAAGCCATAAGGATGTTTCTTTCTCTTTCTAGCTTTCAGAAATTCAAAGTATACCAAATGGATGTAAAATATGCCTTCCTTAATGGAGATTTAGAAGAAAAATTCTCTATTGAACAACCATAAGGATTCATTCTTAGAAATGATGAAAAACTTGTATGCAGACTCAGAAAGTCTCTCTATGGTCTAAAACAGGCTCCAAGGGCTTGGTATTACCGCCTTGGCAAATATCTACACCAACAGGGTTTTTCAAAAGGGTCAGCAGATAGCAATCTATATACAAATATTGACACTGATAAATTGTTAATAATTGTTGTTTTTGTTGATGATAACATTTTTGGTAGCAATGAAGAATCCATGAGTTAGAATTTTGCTTCAGTAATGCAGCAAGAATTTGAAATGTCCTTGCTTGGTGAACTTACCTATTTTCTTGGTCTACAAATTCAACAAAATAAAGATGGTATTTTTCTTTCACAAACCAAATATCTCAAACAAATCTTGAAAAGGTAAGGCATGGAAGATTCTAAACCTGTATGTACCCCAATGGTAACAGGATGCAGTCTCAACTCAAATGATGAACCAACAACAGTACATCAACCAACTTGCAGATCCATGGTTGGCAGTTTGCTTTATCTAACAGGTACCCGACCTAACATCATGCATGCAGTAGGAATAGTTGGAAGATTCCAAACAAATCCAAAGGAATCACACCTTCAGGCAGTCAAAAGGATTCTCAAATATCTTCAAGGAACACAGAACTTTGGTTTATGGTATCCTAGAGATACAGATCTTACTCCTCATGCATATACAGATGCAGATTGGGTAGGAAGTATTGATGACAGAAAAAGCACTAGTCGTGGTGCATTCTATATGGGTTCCAAGTTAGTGTCTTGGTTTAGAATGAAACAAAGTTCAATTGCGTTATCTACAGCTGAAGCAGAATATGTGGTTGTTGCATCTTGCTGCAGACAACTACTTTGGATGATGCAAACATTGCAAGACATTCAGATCACATGTACTCCACCCATTTCCATTCTATGTGATAATACAAGTTCCATCATTATTTCAAAGAATCCAGTCATTCACTCCAAGACCAAGCACATACCCATCAAATACCATTTTCTACGTGATCAAGTGCTTGAACAAAAGGTCAAATTAGAATATGTTCCCTCCAAAGAACAGGTTGCTGATATATTCACTAAACCACTGCCCAGAGAGACATTTGCATATCTCAAACAAAAGTTGGGAGTAGTTGCTGCATCATCCTGCTGTTAAATCAAATTTTTTCAAAGAAAGGTTATTATACGAATGTTTCATGAAGTGTAGTCGTGTACACACACGAGTTTCTATGGGTCAAAGAGCGTATATGTTTTTCAATCAAGAAAAATAGTGGGGCAGGCTCTGATATGGGTGCTCTGACTGATATTGATGATTAATATGCTCTGTTCATTAATTTTATCTGGCTAAAAAAGATGCCTTGATCATTGACTTGATAACAATGCACAGGTAGCACCGGTTCAGGGGGAGCATTAGCCTTCATGTACATTCAGCATTGTTGGGATTATGGTTGTTGAGTCCAGCTATGGCTTCAGATACTTATACCATTTGTTGCTCTAGTCATGTAAAAGTCTAGGGTGTGATATGTCTTCTCATACATTTGCGTGAGTCCTCTTGGACAAATGATGTAATTTATATCCCCACTTTACATGGGATGGATGATGTAATATTTCTTGTTTTTCTCATGTATAAACAATTAGTATATCCCCACTTGGCTAGGTGGATGAGTCAAATTTGGTATATCCCCACTTGGTTGGGAGATGGATGTATGTATGAGTCATTGGTGATAGGAAGGTCATCCTCACATAGTTGAGTTATAGAGTCATGTTATTCTTTTAGAAAATCCTTTTGCAGACTTTGCTTATGCTTAGGGGGAGCATGGATGGTTTCGGTACATCTCAGCATGGGAGCTGAATCAAGGAATTCAACATGTACTCAGGGGGATCATGACCAGCATAATGTATGTCAAAGAGAGAAATTATCTTGGTCCACCCTTTGCCCTTTATGTCAAAGGGGGAGAGTGACTTGGTGTTGTTGTTGCCATCAAGTCCAAAGGGGGAGATTGTTGGCATTATGATACAGGTGTTGTCCTTGATGGAAACTCACTTAGATGAAAGATCACAGTACAACATGTCAACAACAAAGAATTACATATCAGACTACAAAGAATTAAGAAAGAGAGGTATACACACGTTCACCTTGACCAAGCCGCATATACACATACGTTCACTAAACACAAGTAGCGTATACGTACACATGCACTTTCACAGAAGGAAAAGTGCGTATATCTTGGAAAACTAAGTTTTTGGTCCAAGGTTTTGGTCCAAGATATTTGGTCTGAGGTATTGACCCTAGGTGTTTGGTCCTAAGTGGTTTTGGTCCATGGTATTGAGAAATGCCTAAAACTATATAAGGAGGACAAGATCATTAGGCCAAGTGTGCAAGTATCGAAAATTTGGTGAAGTGTGAGATCTAGTATGCAGGTTATTGGCTTATGGTGTTGTGCTTGATCTGAACCAAGGATGAACCTTAGCGGTTGATGAGAGATAAGATCTAATGATGGATCAAGATCTTAAGGCTTGAAATGAATTATCATTATGTGGTTTGATCATGTATAGTCTAGATCTGAATACTGATGCATGTGTTATTCTATAAATATTATGATCTGGGTATAACTGAAGTCCAGAATAGCTGCAAAATTATGAATCAATATTTGCAAATGTGTATGCTGGTTGGCTTTGATAAAAGTGCATATACACGTTGGTTCGACACATGGAAGTAGCGTATACCTTATAAAATATGTTTCAGTTGTTTCAGTTTGCTGTTGTAGAGTTCTGGGTTCTGGTTTGGTTTCTGGTGACTGTATTCTGGTGACAGTATTCTGAATGATTAGATTGATTGTGATTTGACGATGGGTTGTCAAAGTGATTGATTAATTCAGTTGTGGTTGATTCAAAAAGTGATGATTGAGTTTTCAATGTTTGGTTGATGCAGATGTATTTGATGATTGAATTGAATTTATGATGTTGTTGATGGATCCAGTCTAGAAATTTATGAAACATGGTCCTTGGAAGAAGAATGAAGGTCGTAGCCTTCTATAGGTCGCCACCTACATACTAGTAAAAATATCAGCTAGTACAAGAGTTAGGGGGTTGTAGCTCCCTTCTAGTAGAAGCTGGAGAATGAGAGAAGGTTGTAACTTTCTACAGGTAGAAGCCTGCATACTGGGATGAGTCTGCACCAGTACAAGATTGTAAACATAATTTCTTATTATTAAAAGGAAGACAGAGATGACAACAACAAGTGGTTTTTACCCACATTGGGTTTCCACCTTATATCTTGGTGTTCATGTGTGTTGCTTATGTGTTATGCTTTATTCTACTTTACTGCACTGTCTAATAAATATCTGATATACTGGTTAAAGTTCAATGCATAATAAATTGGATAAATCAAAAGTTCTCTGCAGATACGTTGGTTGCTTTAAGTACAGTCGCGTGTACACGCTAGTTCACTTAGCTGAAGTAGTGTCTACAAATCTGTTTGGGAAATAAAATTATTGACCTGATAATATTGATTCACCCCCCCTCTCAGTATTATTTCCAACATAACCCACCCAAGGCTCCACTCTCATATGAACACTAGTGCCATTCTCGACAAGCCAAGATCAACAACAATATCAAAATATTCAATAGTAGCCTTCCAAATGGTCGAAGAATTTCTTGAGGACTTATCCAGTTTTTGCAGCCAGGCATCCAAGTCCAAGAGATCAATATATTTTTGTTTTATCATAGCTATCCAAAGTTTGTCCTTAGCTAAAAGTCTCCAGCTCGATTTAGCAACCAAATATTGAGAAAAGCATGGAAGATCCTTAGTTTCCCATCCACCCTAGTCCTTTGGATGAGCAATTATCTCCCAAGAAACCCAGGGAAGAACATCATCATCCTTCATACCCGCCCAAAAGAAGTGGCCACAAAATTTCCTGATCTAGGAAATAACCCCTTTTGGCACCCAAAAAAGCGCAATCCACTATACAAGGATAGCCAATAAAACAAATTTTATAAGAAGCAGGTACCCTGCTCTTGAAAGCCACTTGAAAATCCAATGCTTGATTCACTTTTCGATTTTTTTAACCAAACATTTCCAATCTGATTTCCTGTATGAGTCTGGCTTAAGGAGGAACCCCAAATTTTTGAGATTTTCTAACAATTGATTAATTTCGAAAGGAAATAAAGATAAAATTCTATTGATCTCATCCCTAGAGAGCCCATTGTGAGTAATAGAGGACTTATGAGCATTTATGCTCATCCTAGTTTCCTTGAAGAATAGATTCAAAATCATGTTCAACTGTGTTAGTTCACCCCTAGAACCATCGAAAAACAGTAAGGTATCATAAAAAAAAAGAAGATGAGTAAAAAAGAGATTTATTGCAATTGCAATTCCTTTGAAGGTGCCCCTTCTAATGGCATCATTAATCAATTGGCTCAAACCTTCAGTAACAAAGAGGAACATAAGGGGTGATAAAGGGAAACCCTGATGAAGGCCCATTTGGCTAGTGAAAAAAGGAAGAGGCAACAACATTGATGAGAACAAAAAAACTCACATTTGTTATACAACCCATAACCCAATTAATAAAACCAATGTCAAAGCCCAGTTGAGTAATCTAGAGATGCAAGAACATCCAACTAATCTTGTCATAGGCCTTTGAGAGATCGATTTTGACAATAACTCCTTTTTTTTTGAGTATTTTGATAATGTGCAGGGGTTCTTGGGCCACACTGATGGCCTCATGAATTTGCTTACCATCAAGAAACCCGAACTGTTCCTGAGAAATGCTTTTTGAAAGAATGGGTTTTAGCCGGTTTGCAATAGTTTTGGCAATAATTTTATATGTGCAATTTCGAAGAGAGATAGGTTTGAAGTCATCAAAACTATGAGGATCATTGGGTTGAGGGATTAAGGCCAAGAAGGTAGAATTGTTGAAAATAGCAAGAAGAAATGCTATAAATAGAATTTCAGGTACCAGTGTGGAAAATAGCAACAAGGAATGATAAAATAGAAATGCTAAAAATAACATTGCTATAAATAGCATTTCAGGATATATTCCAATTTTAATTAGTCCCTAAATTAAAATTGAGAATTAAAATTCGAATTTGGTCTTAGCAGTTGTTTGAAAAATAATTAATTAATTCATTTTGAGTTAATTAGTTGGAGAAAATCAAACATGAAGTCTTTGTGAAGACATGAAATAGTTATCCCTTTGATTGAGGAAGTTATCCCTTAATTAAGGAGACAAGGATGAGTTATATTTGAGTTGTAATTAGTTAGCTCAGTTAACTGAGTTAAGTCTAGTTAAATTAGTTCCAAACAATTGGAGGAACTAATCGTGAGTTCAGTCAGTTAATGCATGCATGTATGCAACTAGTGTTCTCCAGATAACTGAATATTCTCTCATAAATAACTCATGCATGTCAGTTCAGAGAAAGAACCAGTTGATATTAAAGGAAGGGACAATGTACTATTAGTTGGAGGAATTTTCCTATAAAGGAAACTCATCCATGCAGAAGGAATTAACTCCCTCAAGATTGCACAGTTATTTCAGAGGTCAGTGTTGTGTGTGAGGTGAGAATCACACAGGTTGTAGCTGGAGGACCCAGGAGAAACTGCGCAAGGAAATAAGAGGCTTGGAGGATTGAAGGAAGGCATATGTGCTGTCTATTCTGTCTATGAATAGCAGTGAGGGATTGTACTAAGAGCTAGATATCTTGTGAGCTAAATCTTTGTGAAATCCTGAGATATTTCCACTTGTATGATAATACAGATAGTGGGGTTTTTAGCTGAGGCTTTCCCCAAAGTATTCTTCTATGTTTCATGTGTGCTTTAATCTTCTTCGTTTTTATATGTGTTTTGTTTGATCTTCCTCAAAATCGATTAAGATTCTGCAAGTTTGATTGTAGAAGTAGATTAAGTATTTTGCTTTAGTACATTGCATAATCAGTTTAATCTACAGTTTCTCTACAAGATGTGTAGAGAGCAGAATTTGTACAGGGTATCAGAGCGAGGTTTTGTAGAAAGAGTTCTACATGGTATTGGAGAAAAAGTTATCATAGCTATGAAAAATTTGTTGAGAATAATTCAAAGTTTGAAGTTAGGGGTTGCAGGTGCAAACTGAATTCACAAGATGGGACATTATGCAACTAATTGCCCATCGAAGAAGTCCACGCAGGGATCCTCAGAAGGATCTGAAGGTGAGGCATTGGCCTCTCAGTTCAAATTGGATTTTACCCTCTTCGCATGCATGGTTTCATCGATGATGGGTTGTGGTTGGTTTATTGATAGTGGAGCCTCATTCCACATGATCAATGATAAGAGTTTGTTCAGTACCTTGGAGGAGAAAGACCTCCAGATGTGCATAGAGATGGGTAGTGATGAAAAGTATAGTGTTTCAAGAGTGGGAATGGTTTCTTTTTAGAGGGAGCATGGAGCTTGCATCACCTTGACAGATGTGAAGTATGTGCCAGGATTGAAGAAAAACTTGGTATCGATCACGATGTTGGAGGACAAAGGCTATGATGTAGTCTTCAATAAGGGAAAGGTTTTCCTTAGACACATCACTATGAGATAGATGAAGCAGATCGGTTCACGAATCAAGAACCTGTATGCTCTTGAGGTTCAAGATGCATGCAAAGCCTTGAGGAGCAAGGCAAATTTTGGAGACTTGGTTGTTGAGAGGGAGAGTACATTACCTATCAACATGCAGCACCAGAAGAAGTCTCAGACAATTATGGAGGAGTCACAATTGGTGAGGCAGCTTCAGGAGGTTGTGGAGCAGCCACAACTGTAGAAGCCGAGAGGAGACCAAGTGGAGGCATCGACTCATGCAGAGACCTCCAGTAACGGGAAATTTCGAGCCAAGTTGGAACAGGGATCACATGCAGCCATACCTCCAGGTGTGAGGTGGGGAGATGTGAAGTGATTGTCCCAAGAAGGCTAAAATAGGGGTAGGATCCTTGAAGTACCTAGGCTCTTTGATTAGACCTTGCTACGGGAGCCCCGATGAGGAATAACAGGATTGGCTAAGTGGGTAGAGACAAATGCAGATGGAGTGACAGTGGAAGCTTCAACATCAGAGGGTGTTTCTAGCCCAACAGGGAGGTCAGTTGGGAAATCAGTTACTTACTTCTCAGTAACTGACTTGTAGTGCAGCAGTGTGTAGCACAATGCCACATGATGAGTGTTGGGTCCCTATAATACTAGTGATTACCCCATTACTATTGTAGTTATACCCCTTATTTATATTGTTGTGCCCCTATTACCCCCATATTGTTATTTATGTGCCCCATAGAATCCCTCTATTGTTATTTTTGTGGCTTTATATTATTATTGTTAGGTCGGCTGGATTATATTGTGACTCCTTAGACTCCTATATATAGAAAGGAGGTTTTGTCATTTGTATCATCCAAGAATTGTTCATTTATGTAATGTAAAGGAGGTTGCCCCCTTGAAGAGGCTGAATTCTAAGGCGTTGATATTTCTTTTCTATCTTTTCTTGAGCTGGTTTCATAACATTTGGTATCAGAGCTTTTGATTCTAGGGTTTCGCTGCTCCAAACAGGTCATCGTGGCATTTTCGCTATAATTTTTTTTTTGTGACGTTTCAGAAGTCGCAAAAAAAACCCATTTGAGAAGAAATCACGCTGAACCTTGGGTCCGAATTTCAGACCTTTTCGCGCGATATTTGCGGAGATATGCTCTGAGGAAGTTGGTATTTTTGCAGACTCCTGAATTACATTCAAAACAGGTGACCTAGGGCAAATCGTCATAACATTCTCTCTGGGGATCGAATTGAAATTTTGTAAGAAGGTACAAAAAGAGGACGGACTGTAGTTTCTTGTATATCTTTTTCAGAACCAAAGGTTGAAAATTGTACACGTGGCACTTCATACAAGTTCACTCTTTTGGAAAGGTCTATAATCAGGTCATCTTGGGAGATTGTGCATAACTCTTTCTTGGAGAATCCAATTTGGATCAGACTAGTGGCATTGGAAAGAGGACACAGAGAGCTACTACAGGTCACAATTTCAGAACTAGATGATTGGAAAGTACAGAGATACATCAGAGGCAATATCAAGCTCCTACAAAGTGAAAAAAGGTGTGTAGTTTTTTTTAAATTTTTGCTTAAGCTTGGTTTGAAAATTTATTTTGAAGGAATTCAAAGGGCATAGTAGAGCATTATTATCGGTAACTGATGCCTCGAGGAAAGAAAATGCAAACACCTAGTAAGGAACCTGAAAGCTCTAGCATGACTCATGAAGAAGAGGAAGAAATGCAACATGATATATCAAAATTACAAGACCAAGTGCAACAACTGTCCCTTGCACAAAAAGGAACAGAATCTAAGATGGATGGTTTAAAGAAAGATGTAGAAGCTAAGATGGATGGTTTAATGAAAGGTGTAGAAGCTAAGATGGATTGTTTAAAGAAAGGCGTAGAAGCTAAGATGGATGGCATGCAAGCTAAGGTGAATGGCATGGACGCTAAAATTGATGGCATGGATGATAAGATGGAAGAATTGAAGATAAATATGAATAAGTTGCTACAAGAAATGGTCACTAAGGGTGAAAGAGTACTAAAGGAAACTCATGATGAGAACAAAAGAAATGTTAATCATGATTCCATAGACTCTAATGTTGGATCGAAGACTCACCATGTTCCAAAAATCGATATGAGGAAGTTTGATGGCAAGGATCCCGCCACATGGATATTACAGATGGAGCAATTCTTCGATCTCAATAATGTGCAAAACACACAAAAGGTACGTATGGCAACTTTATATTTGGAACCAAATCAGTTTGTATGGTATCAATGGCTTTGTTCTCGTAAACAATTTATCACTTGGGCAATTTTTACGGAAGAATTGATAGCACATTATGAGGATACAAAAAGCAACACTTTTTTTAGCCAATTGATAAGTCTCAAACAAAAGGGTTCAATAATGGAGCACATTGAGGAGTTCCAAAAATTGAACATAAGGGTAAAAGATATTCCAGAGGAGCATAGGATTGATGTGTTCATAGGGTCTTTAAAGGATAATATCCAACATGATGTGCGCCTTTGGGAACCTGATTCATTAGAGAAGGCATTCAGGTTAGCAAGAAAAATGGAAAGCAAAATTATGGCAACTAGGAAGCATACCATTCACAACTATAAAGACGGAAGTGTTGTTGCCCATAGTCTTCCACAACCTACAAGGTTGACACCACAACAATTGGAAGAAAAAAGAGCAAAAGGGCTTTGTTACAATTGTGATAGCAAATACACAAAAGGTCATAAGTGTGCTGAGAAGAAATTATTCTACATAGATTGTGAAGAGGAAGAAGAAAAGGAGCAAGAAAGGTCAAAAGAAGAGGATATATTCCAGGAACAAAGCCTAGATGAAGAACAAATAAATCCGACCATATCTTGTAATGCATTGGCGGGAATTACCACTCCTCAAACCATCAAGATAGAAGGACAAATCAAGAAGAAAAAGGTAATAGTGTTGATTGATTCAGGAAGCACCCACAATTTTATTCATTGTAGGGTAGCAAAAGAATTGAATTGCTTCCTATATCCAGCACCAGAGTGTCAAGTGATGATTGCAAATGGAGGAACAATAAATTGTTCTGGAAAGTGCCATAATATCAAGCTATCCATGGGAGAATATGTATTGACTAGCCCAATGCTTTCCATTCCAATGGGAGGTGCTGATGTTGTACTAGGAGTCCAATGGCTACAATCCTTGGGTACAATAGCTTTTAATTTTCAAGAACTTTTCATGAAATTTTCTGTGGAAGGAAAGGAAGTTGAATTAAGGGGTATTGCAGGGAAACCAGGAAAGATAATCAGCTCTAATGGCATGACAAAGCTTCTAAAAAAGGAGCAAAGAGGTGTAATTGCACAATTATGTTCGCTAGATGTTTCCACATTGGAATCATCTATTTCTCCAGATCTCCAAAAAGTCCTGGACAATCATTCCAAGGTATTTGAGACTCCCAAAGGTCTCCCACCTATGCGTGATCATGATCATGCTATTCATCTGATTCCAGGAAGTGTTCCTCCAAACATCAGGCCGTACAGATATCCCTATGTCCAAAAAAGTGAAATTGAACGTATGGTTGCAGAAATGCTAGAGGCTGGTATAATTCAACCGAGTCAAAGTTCTTTCTCAGCTCCAGTAGTATTGGTGCACAAGAAGGATGGATCATGGCGCATGTGTCCAGATTATAGGGAGCTCAACAAGCTCACTATTAAAGATAAGTTCCCCATTCCTGTCATTGATGAATTACTGGATGAATTGCATGGATCAATTTACTTCACCAAGTTGGATCTTCGTTCGGGATATCATCAAATCAGAATGAAGATTGAAGACATTCCGAAAACGGCATTTAGAACTCATGAGGGTCATTATGAATTTTTGGTCATGCCTTTTGGCCTTACCAATGCACCTTCAACATTTCAAGGTTTGATGAATTCAATTTTCAAACCATTCCTTAGAAAATTTGTGTTAGTATTTTTTGATGATATACTAATCTACAGCAAGTCTTGGAAGGATCATGTTGAACATGTTGACAAGGTGCTACAACTATTGGAGGAGAAACAATTATATGCAAAAAGATCCAAATGTTTCTTTGGAGTCCAGGAGGTGGAATATTTGGGTCATATTGTATCTCATGAAGGAGTTAAGGTAGACCCTAGCAAAATTAAAGCCATTAAGGAATGGAAAATCCCCACATCCATAAAGCATCTGCGAGGATTTCTTGGGTTGACAGGGTATTATCGCAAGTTTGTTAAGAATTATGGGAGAATAGCAGCACCTCTAACAACATTATTGAAGAAAGATTCATTTTCATGGACTCCGGAAGCAACAAAGGCCTTTGAACATCTTAAAGAGGCAATGTGCCAAGCACCGGTCTTAGCTACACCGGACTTCACAAAAACCTTTATTGTGGAATGTGATGCTTCAGGAAATGGAATTGGTGCTGTTCTAATGCAAGATGAAAGACCCATTGCTTTTGAAAGTCGTCCAATCAAGGGAAAGTTTTTAAGCAAAGCTATTTATGAGAAGGAAATGTTGGCAATACTCCATGCACTTAAGAAATGGCGACCCTACCTAATGGGAAGACACTTCAAGGTAAAAACGGATCATGATAGCCTTAAATACTTTTTAGAACAAAGATTATCCTCTGAAGAGCAACAAAAGTGGGTCACAAAGATGTTGGGTTATGACTTTGAAATCATCTACAAAAAAGGGAAGCAAAATGTGGTGGCAGATGCACTCTCAAGAAAGGATGAGGATGTGGAAGCATTGTTGTGTGCCATTTCTATTATCCAACCAGATTGGATAAACGAAGCAAGGGAGGAATGGAAGAATGACGAAGAAGTGTGGGCACTTATTCGAAAGCTACAACAAGATTCCAGTACTTCTGATACATTTAGCTGGCAAAATGATTCGTTATGGTACAAAGATCGCTTATACCTCTGTAAGAATTCCCAGCTAAAACAAAAGATTCTTATGGAATTGCACACTTCTCCCTTAGGAGGGCACTCAGGATTTTTAAAAACTTACCACAGGGTTAAGAAGGAATTTTTTTGGGATGGCCTTAAATCAGATATTCAAAAGTTTGTGGCGGAATGTTTGGTTTGCCAACAAAATAAAGTTGAAACAATTAAGACACCGGGTCTATTACAACCTTTATCCATTCCAAGCCAACGTTGGGAGGAGGTTTCAATGGATTTTATCACAGGTTTACCCAAGTCTGAGGGAAAGAGTGTCATCATGGTGGTAGTTGACAGACTTACCAAGTATGCACACTTTTGTGCATTATCACATCCATTTAAAGCCAGTACAGTTTCTACTGCATTTATGGAAACAGTTCAAAAGCTACATGGAAACCCAAAGATTATTGTAAGTGACAGAGATCCCATTTTCACTGGAAATTTTTGGACAGAATTATTTTCTTGTCTTGGTACTCAGTTAGCTCATAGCTCATCTTATCATCCTCAATCTGATGGGCAAACTGAGATAGTAAACAAATGTTTGGAAGGATATCTTCGTTGCTTTGTATCTGATAAACAGACACAATGGGTCAAATGGTTGCCTCTGGCTGAATGGTGGTATAACACTTCCTTCCATACAGCAACAAAAATGACCCCATTTATGGCACTTTATGGGTATCAACCACCATCCATCACATCATATTTAAGAGAAAATTCTAAGGTTCAGGCAGTGGAACATCACATCGAACATCAACAACAAGTCCTCCAACTCTTAAAGGATAACCTTGTGTTGGCACAAAATAGAATGAAACAACAGGCAGATCAACATCGCAGTGAAAGAAGTTTTGATGTAGGTGATTGGGTATTCCTACGGCTACAACCATATAAGCAAATGTCCCTAAAGCAAGCTAAGAAGGATAATAAATTATCACCAAAGTATTATGGTCCGTACAAGGTGTTGGAAAAGATTGGTACTATGGCATACAAATTGGAGCTTCCTGCAGCTTCTCGATTGCACCCAGTTTTCCATGTTTCATGTTTAAAGAAGGTTATAGGCGACAAGCTCCCAGTTCAAACAATATTGCCAGAACTTGACGAGGAAGGAAAAATTATATTGGAACCGGAAGCAGTCACAGAAACAAGAACTCGACAGCTACGAAATCGATCAATTTCAGAGTATCTTATCAAGTGGAAGAACTTATCCGCTGAAGATTCCACATGGGAGGATGAGAATTTTATGCAGAAGTATCCAGAACTGCTCAAGCGTTGAGGACAACACTTTTTTGAAGGAGAGGGGCATGTTGGGTCCCTATAATACTAGTGATTACCCCATTACTATTGTAGTTATACCCCTTATTTATATTGTTGTGCCCCTATTACCCCCATATTGTTATTTCTGTGCCCCATAAAATCCCTCTATTATTTGTGGCTTTATATTATTATTGTTAGGTCGGCTGGATTATATTGTAACTCCTTAGACTCCTATATATAGAAAGGAGGTTTTGTCATTTGTATCATCCAAGAATTGTTCATTTATGTAATGTAAAGGAGGTTGCCCCCTCGAAGAGGCTGAATTCTAAGGCGTTGATCTTTCTTTTCTATCTTTTCTTGAGTTGGTTTCATAACAATGAGAGGAGGTGTAGTGCGGATGTAGTGCTAGGAGATAGGACCAGCAGCAACACGAATGCGGCGGGAGGAATCGGTGGGATTGATGCAGTCAGAGATCAAAGTGATAGAGGCTAGAACAATCAGATACTGAAGGGCATAGAGGTGCAGAGTTTTCAGTCAACAGAGGTAATAGCAGTCAAAGACTTTGATGATAGAGGCATCATTATGATTCAGGTTGGATATTTTTTGTTTCTAGAGTTGCTGGAGCAACAACACTAGAGAGAAGTGTTGCATGCAAAACATTCCAAAGGTTCAAGATCGGGTTTGAGTTGAATGCCTTTCGTGTTGAGAGGGAGTGTTGAAAATAGCAACAAGAAATGCTAAAAATAGAAATTCTATAAATATCATTTCAGGTACCAGTGTGGAAAATAGCAACAAGGAATGATAAAATAGAAATGCTAAAAATAGTATTGCTATAAATAGCATTTTATGATATATTCCAATTTTAATTAGTCCCTGAATTAAAATTGAGAATTAAAATTCGAATTCAGCCTCAGCAGCTGTTTGAAAATAATTAATTAATTCATCTTGAGTTAATTAGTTGGAGAAAATCAAACGTGAAGTCTTTGTGAAGACATGCAACAATTATCCCTTTGATTAAGGAAGTTATCCCTTAATTAAGGAGATAAGGATGAGTTGTATTTGAGTTGTAATTAGTTAGCTTATTTAACTAAGTTAAGTCTAGTTAAATTAGTTCCAAACAATTGGAGGACCTAATTGTGAGTTAAATCAGTTAATGCGTGCATGCATGCAACTAGTGTTCTCCAGATAACTGAATATTCTCTCATAAATAACTCATGCATGTCAGTTCAGAGAAAGACCCAGTTGAGATTAAAGGAAGGGACAGTGTACTATCACCTGGAGGAATTTTCCTATAAAGGAACTCATCCATGAAGAAGGAATTAACTCCTTAAAGATTGCGCAGTTATCTCAAAGGCCAATGTTGTTTGTGAGGTGAGAATCACATAGGTTGCAGCTGGAGGACCCAGGAGAAACTGCACAAGGAAATAGGAGGCTTGGAGGACTGAAGGAAGGCATATGTGTTGTTATTCTGTCTATGAGCAGCAGCGAAGGATTGCACTGAGAGTTGGATAGCTTGTGAGCTAAAGCTTTGTGTAATCCTGAGATATTTCCACTTGTATGATAATACAGATAGTAAGGTTTTTGGCTGAGTCTTTCCCCAGAGTATTATTCTATGTTTCATGTGTGATTGAATCTTCTTCTCTGTTATATGTGTTTTGTTTGATCTTTCTCAAAATAGATTGAGCTTTTGCAAGTTTGATTGTAGAAGTAGATTAAGTATTTTGCTTTAGTACATTACATAATCAGTTTAATCTACAGTTTCTCTACAAGAATTGAGAGGTTAGTACAAAAAACCTCTACTTTTGGATTCCTCCACCAGTCCTGCCAAGTCATCACTAATAAGGTCAATAAAATGTTGGAAGAATTCCACCGTCTAACCATTAGGAACTGGGATCTTCTCCTTTTGTATGGAATTTAGTACTCCCTCCACTTCCCCCTTTTTTACGGAAGCCATGAGAATGTTGTTATCTTCCTCTTCAAAAAAGATGGGAGAAACCTGTTCCACCTGAATAACTTCAGCTATAGTGGCCTCAGGAGGGGCCTTAAACAAATTTTTGAAATGAATAACACCCAAGGCAACTAAATCATTAAAAGAAAATTCTGATCCCCAATCAAATTTTTTCATTTCCCAAATGGTGTTTGTGTTTCTCCTGCCAAATAGCCCTACTTTTAAGCGTCCACTTTTCTTCAGTTTCTTTCAAGATCCTATGCCTTTCACCCTCCATAGTTTTTATCTTTCCCTTTTTCTGTTCTGTCTCATACCCATCCCCCTCCAAGCTTTCTAAAGCCTCCAGTTTGATCTCAATGGATTTTAGAACCGCTTCATCCCTTAATGATTTTTCATTACCCTAAGAGATTGTTGTCTGTTTCAATTTTTTAAGATTTTCCATAAAGGACTGGGCAAGTGATAAACCCTAGGATTTGATAAGTGGCCTCCTTACCTCGCAAACCAGCTTAATATAGGAATGATCTTTTAGATAGGAAGAGTTGAATTTAAAAGGAGTGTTTGGATTCCTGTTGGCCCCTTTTAACACCAGGAAAATTGGAAAGTGGTCCAAATCACCCCTGGATCCGACCCACTGACGAAAAATTGGAATTTGAGCAGCTAAATATTCTTTGATCAAGAACCAATCTAAATATTTTTCCGCCCTAGCCCCTCTGACTCTCCTATTGTTGAGAAATGGAAACAAAAAATTCCAGTTTAATTTGTCCTTGAATTAAACTGTGAATTAAATTCGAATTCTATTCTCATAGCAACTTAAAATAGTTAAATTAAGTTTATTAAACTTACTTAACTTAGGAGAGTCAAGTTGGCAGTATTTTGGAAGTCATGTATATGTTCTCCCTACTTTGTAGGAGTCCAGCATGAGTTAATTGTGAGTTGTAAAATAGAAGACTCAGTTTCATGAGTTAGTTTAGTTAAAATAGTTCTCAATCTAATTGAGAGAACTAATAGTGAGTTAACAGTCAGTGGTGACACTAATGAAGTCCATTAGTGCTACTCTAGTTAATTGAATATTTACTCATCACAAACTCATGCATGTCGATTGTGAGAAAGACCCAGTTGAGACTAGAGTGCAGGGACAATGTACTATTTGTTTTATATTTTTTTGAGTTGCACTGATAGTGCATGCAATCAAGAACTGATCCTTGAGGGATTGCGCTATTTTTATAGACTTTATTTCCATTTAACTACAAGCTCTCCTTCATAGGAATTATACATTGGAATAGAGACTTGGAGAGCTTGTGAAGAGGATAGTATTTGGCCTTACCCTTGCTTATGTGTTGGAGATTGAATTTGCTCAGTGTTGGGATTGTTCTAGAGAGAAAAAGCATTGTAATTTCATCTTGATTTTCTGGATTAATTCAAAACAGATAGTGGGGTTTTGAGCTATGGCTTTCCCTGGATATTTATTGTGTTATGTGCCTTTGATTCTCTTCCTCCATTGATTGATTTTTTTATCAATGTTTATGGGCATCCACTATAAAGAGTAGAAGTAGATTCTTGTCTCTTGCTTTAGCAAATTTTGTTAGCTTGTGAATCTACAGGATTTTCTACATGGTATCAGAGCAAGATTTTTTTTGGACTGAGAGTTTGCAGAGAAGATCTGAGAATTTCTAAGAAAAATTTTCAAAAACAAATTGCAGATCTGGATTCCTTGGGAAAATATACCCAAATTCATAAAAATAAATCGGCCAAATCAGAGTTCAGATGAGGGAGATATCATTGATTTAAAATCATCTCTCTAGAGGAGATTTCGAAGTTTTGATTTTCAGGGTTATACGTGAAAGTCGAATTTGCATACATACTTCAAGATTGGCATATGGCGTTCCATGGGTTGAGGCTTGAGTATGCCTTGGAAGGTAGCTCGAATTTCATAACCTGGAGGGACAAGATGGAGGTTGTGCTAGAGGACAATGGCTTGAAGGAATTTGTTTAACAAGCAATTCTTAAGCTAGCAAATACTGATGCATGAAACTTGGTCGAGTGGATGAAGTGTGTGGCGAAGGCAAGGCGGATAATCCTCGAGGGAGTTAGAGATCATATTTTCCCGAGTCTCCATGGAAAGGAAACCCCGCATGCTATGTGGAAAACATTGAAAGACTTGTATCATAATAGTAATGATCAAAGGAAGTTGGCACTGAAAGATACACTTCGTAAAATAAAGATGGAGAAAGGCGAGACGATTCCAAAGTACTTGACCAAGTTCACTCAATGTCGGGATGAACTTCAAAGTGTTGGAATCATGGTTGGCGAGGAGAATATGGTGAACGTTTCTCTTCTTGGACTCCCAAAGAGTTGGCATAGTTATCAGGACTCTATCAATGGTCAGGAGAAGCTACCATATTGGGAACGACTATGGTCAGATTTGATGCAGGATGAGATCAGGAGGAACACTAGGGATGGCTCTTTATCAAAGACTTATGATGAAGAGAATTGTGCCTTAGTGATTAAGGTGAGGAATGGGAAAGGTAAAATTTCTCATTCCAAATTAGGTTCTTATCATAGAGGTAAGAAGAAGGACATGGCGAAAGTTAAATTCTTTCATTTTCACAAGATGGGTCACTTTGCTACCAATTGTCCATTGAATAAGTCCAAGGAGAAGTCCTCAAGAGGAGCAACGGGTGAGGCTTTGGCCTCCTAATTTGAATTTGAATTTTCCCTCATTGCATGCATGGTGTCTTCAATTATGGGAAGTGTTTGGTACTTAGACAGTGGAGCTTCTTTCCACATGACTGGCGATAACGAGTTATTCAATGACCTGGAGGAGAAAGATCTCAAGATGCATATCAAGATGGGTGATGACGGTAAGTATAGTGTTACTATAGTGGGCACTATTACTTTTCAAAGGGAGCATTTGGCTCCACTCACCTTGAAGAATGTTATGCACGTACCCAGATTGATGAAGAACTTGGTATCCATTGCCATGCTTGAGGATATAGGTCATGATGCGATATTTTTGAAAGGAAAAGCATTTCTTTGACACATAGCCATGGGTCAAGTAAAGAAGATAAGGATTCGATTTCAGAATCTATATAAGATAGAGGTAGCGGATTGTATTTCATTGAGTTCAAAAGAGGAAAATATGTTGAGTTGAGATGTCGGCGAGTTGTGGCACAGACGATTGGGCCACTTGCATAATGGGGCTTTGAAGATATTGCATCAAATCTCTACAGGTCTTCCCAAAGGTATGGTTGAGAATGTTGATACATGCAAGGGTTGTACGTTGGGAAAATACACCAAGTATTCCTTTGGAGAAAGAGATAGTCAAGTAGAGTCTATTCTGGAGAGCGTCCATTCAAATGTGTGGACCATTCTTGACATCATCCACGACCAAACACAGGAATTATGTTATATTTGTTGATGACTATTCTCGTAAATGCTAGGTATTTTTTTATGCAGAAAAAGGATCAAACATTCACAAAGTTTTGTGAGTTCAAAGCATTTGTAGAGAAGGAGTCTAGAAATAAGGTTAAATCTCTATTGAGTGATAATGGTGGTGAGTATGTCTCAAATGAGTTTAAGAACTTCTCTACAGCAGAAGGGATTAAACGAGCATTGACAACACCCCATAACCCTGAACGTAATGGGGTTTCTGAGAGGAAGAAAAGGAGCATAGTAGGGGAAGCAAGGGCGATGTTGCATGATCAGGGCCTACCACTACACTTGTGGGCTAAGGCATGAAACAAAATTGTTTATGTTCAAAACCGTAACCCACATTAGATACTTGAGATGAAGACACAAGAGGAGGCTTATTCCGGTAAGAGGCCAGATGTTGGTCACTTCAGGATTTTTGGGTCATTGGTTTATTGCCATGTGACCAAAGATGCACGGAAGAATATTACACCAACAATAGAGTTGGGGATCTTTCTGGGGTACACTGATACACCCCACAACTATCGGGTGTACATGCCGACCAATTGGATGACAATGGTTCGTAGGGATATCAAGTTCGATGAGGAGAAGACTATGCGAGTATCCCTTGAGAGGGAGCTTAACCTACATGCGCATGAGGATTTTTTAGCTCCTATGGTTGAGGGGCCTCAGATTGATGTGGAGAAGCCACATGCAGAGGTTCACAGAGTGGAGAGATCCACTCAGGCAAAGTCTTCTAGAGAGAGAAGAAAGCGCACTAGAGAGGCTAACAAATTGTTGGATGATGCACAAGAGAATGTGGGAGCTCCCTCTTCTGAGCGCAGGTATAGGAGGTCACTAGAGAGGTACACTAGGTACATGACACTTATGGGTGCATGTGTTGTGACAGAGCCATCTTCCTTTTAGTAAGCAATGCAACAATTGGTTTGGATTAATGCGATGGTGGAGGACTATGACTCCATAGTTTAAAATAGTGTTTTGGATGTGGTCCTGAGACTAGAGGACAAGTCGTTTGTGAGCTCCCATTGGCTTTGCAAAGTAAAGAAAGCTGCATATGGTAGTGTGGAGAAGCATAAGGCCAGATTTTTGGCCCATGGCTTTTCACAGGTAGAGGGGATTGACTATGATGAGACATTTTCTCCTGTTGCAAGGTACTTGTCAATTAGATCTATTTTGGCACTATCAGCACAAATGGGTTGGAAGATCCATTATATGGATGTGAAGACTACCTTCCTCAATGGCATGATTGAGGAAGAGGTGTACATAGAGCAACCTGAAGGTTTTGAAACCTTGGTCCGTGAGTCGCATGTGTATCTACTCAATAGAGCATTGTAAGGGTTGAGGCAAGAACCCTGTGCTTGGTAAACTATGATAGATAACTACTTCACTAGGTTGGACTTCATGAAGAGTGAAGTGGATGCAAACTTGTATCAATTAGTGGTGGAAGGTAAGCTGCTAATCATTATAATTTATATAGATGATCTTATACTGATAGGTGATGAGAAGGTCATCAAATATTGCAAGGAGGACCTTGCAAGAGAGTTCGAGATGAAGGACAGGGGGCTCATGCATTACTTTCTTGGCATGGAGGTATGGCAAGGAGATGGGGAGTTGTTTGTATCTCAGGGAAAGTATGCCAATGAGATACTTAGGAGATTCTGAATGCAGAGCATTAAACCCATGGAGACTCCTCTAGATGGTAACTGGAGGAAGGAGGATGCTACTTCATGGGAAGTAGTGGAAGCTACTATTTATAGGTAGCTTGTGGGTTCACTCATGTACTTGGTGAACACATGACTGGATATGTGCTATGAAGTTAACCAGCTTAGTCAAGTGATGGTTAGGCCTAACAAGCTGTATTGGAAGGTGCCAAATCATGTATTGAGATACCTTAGAGGCACTACATAGTTTGGGTTATGGTATAGAAGGACATAGGGAGTGAAGCTTTAAGGCTTCACTGATGCAGATTGGGTAGGGAATCCATCTGATAGGAAGAGCATATAAGAAGGGATCTTCAGTATTGGGTCAGCGGTAGTTTCTTGGTACAACAAGAAACATAGATCGATTGCACTCAATTCAACAGAGGTAGAGTACATGGCTGAAAGTCAGGAAGCATGTGAGACTATTTGGATGAGGAAGATCTTGGTTGGTTTATTTGGTCAACAGATGGATCTGATAGTGATTTATTGTGATAATCAGAGTTATATCAAACTCTCTGAAAATCTAGTCTTTCATGATTGGTCCAAGCATATTGATATTCAGTATCTTAATCTCAGAGATTTTGTATTGACGCGGACCATGTTGTTAGATTACATTCCCACAGATGAGAAAGATGTTGACATCTTGACAAAGGCATTGTCAATTAGATGTAAATTCGAGTTTCACAGAGACAATATCAAGGTAGTTGATAATCCCTTTCTTGTTGAGAGGGAGTGTTGAGAAATGGAAACAAGAAATTCCAGTTTAATTTTTCCTTGAATTAAACTATGAATTAAATTCGAATTCTATTCTCATAGCAACTTAAAATAGTTAAATTAAGTTTATTAAACTTACTTAACTTAGGAAATTTGAGTTGGAATTCTTTTGGAAGTCATGTATATGTTCTCCCTACTTTGTAGGAGTCCAATGTGAGTTAATTGTGAGTTGTAAAATAGAAGAGTCAGTTTCATGAGTCAGTTCAGTTAAATTAGTTCTCAAACTAATTGAGAGAACTAATAGTGAGTTAACATTCAGTGGTGACACTAATGAACTCTACCAGTGCTACTCTAGCTAACTGAATATTTACTGATCAGAAACTCATGTATCTCGATTTTAAGAAAGAACCAGTTTAGACTCGAGTGCAGGGACAGTGTATTATTTGTTTTAGATTTTTTCTGAGTTGCACTAATAGTGCATGCAATTAGGAACTGATCCTTGAGGGATCGCTATTTTTAGAGGCTATATTTCACTTTAAATACAAGCTATCCTTCATATGAATTACACATTGGAATAGAGACTTGGAGAACTTGTGAAGAGGATAATATTTGGTCTTGAGCTTGCTTATGAGTTGAAGATTGAATTTGCTAAGTACTGGGATTGTTCTAGAGAGAACAAGCATTGTAATTTCATCTTGATTTTCCAAATTAATACAAAACAGATAATGGGGTTTTGGGCTATGGATTTCCCCAGATATTTATTGTGTTAAGCTTCTTTGATTCTCTTCCTCTATTGATTATTTTTTCCCGATGTTTATGGGCTTCTGCTATAAAAAGTTGAAGTAGATTCTTGTCTCTTGCTTTAGAAAATTGCATTAGCTTGTGAATCTATAGGATTTTCTATACATATTTCTCTAGGTAGGTTTTTCTTTTATTAGGTCAAGATCAATGAATTAGGCCATCTGAATCTTGTTTGAGAAGAAATCAGCCAAAGGGTCCGCCTGAGCCAAAGGCCCCCAAGATTCAGACCAACCTAAAGAAAAATTAACATCCCATCCAACCACAATCTTGGAGCAATTCAACAAAGACTTTGAAAACAAATTTTTACAGAATGGAATTATTTCATGTAAAGATCCATAGATGTTGATTAGGGTCAGGTTTGTGTAGAGATTAGAGGAGAAAACCTCCACTCCTAACATTAATTCGGAGCCCCAAGAGTTTAAGATTTGATATGTTGTCCCTAAAACCCATAGCTAAACCCATAGAATGACCAATTGCATCCAATGCTATAAAGGTCCAACTAGGCAACATAATGCCCAAAGGCTTTATTACCAAATCCTCAGGACCAAGAGTCTCTTGGAGCATAATTACATCACAATTGACATTTTTGAATAAATGTTTTAAAGCCATCTTTTTTTGGGAGATGTCTAGCCCTCTATAATTGAAGGACAACAAAATCATTTGGAAACCACCACTGGGGTCATCACTGCTCTAAGTGACCCTTTGAGGGAGAGTTGTTTTCCATTAGCAATGTCAAGCTTTTATTTTAACTGGGCCTTTGAGATGTTCATTTTTTGTCCACGGGTCTTGGGAGGATCAACATCATCATGAATAAGGCTGAGACCACCCATAGGTTCATCGATATGATCACTTTTGTCCCGTGGCTGAAGGTTATAATGGGGATTTTCAGGACAGAGAACTAATGGGAGGGTAAAACTGGATCCCGCCATAGAGGGTCCAGAGAGCTTTAAAACTGGGATGGATGTGATGACACTATCTAGAGCCAAATATATATTATAGCATGGAGATAATACTTTAGAAGAAGGCCTCGAAGAACCAGGCTCAAAAACATAATCCATTTGGGGCTTCATGAGAAACAAATGAGAGGGAGAAAGGAGAGAAGTAGTACCCATAGGAAGAGATGCATCCTCCTCTACCATATTGTCCCACCTGACTTCATTCACTGGGATTTCTGCATCCTCTAGGATTGCCAATTGAACCTCCTATACCACTATCTGAACTGGTGCCTCTTCTTGATGATTCCTAGTCATTGTTGGTTGCTCCATTACTTCATCCTCAGGTTGGTCCCACATCTCTTACACCGGCTCCACCCTATTATTTCTTTATCGTCTAAACTGCAAGGGGAAATACCTTTCCAAGTGGCCGTGCTTGTGGCAATTGTGGCATCTGTAAGGAAAGTATTCATAGTTAAGAACCTGAGTGAGGGAATAACCATCAACCTGAATCTGCATCATATCTGTCAATCCTTCCCTCGGGCCCAACCTTACAAGGATACGATCCACCTTCCTTTCCTTAGACACCTGAAAAGACATATCGACTTCTAGAAAAGTACCCAAAATGTTTCCAATCACCCTGAACATGTCCATTAACCAGAGATGAGGGGAAAGTGATGGAGGAAACACCCACACAAGAATTTCTTCTAATATTTCTCTTTCAGTGTCAAAGATAGGAGTCCATTAAAAAAAAAATCGGAGCTTTCCCAAAACCCCAGTTCCATTCAAGCACCCATTCAATAACATCAACATTTGAAAATATGACCATGAACCAACCCCTGGTCAGGAAAATGACCTCCGTCTGTGAACCGGGTCATCACTCCACTCCTTTTTTATCCATTTCGAGATGAAATTGGCTGTGAATTGTCTTCCCTTTACCTACCCCAATATAATGTGCTCTGATGCATCCATAGATTCTTCTATCTGAATGTCAACCCCTAGAACCAAATTCAAACTTTCCACTTTCTTTCTAATCACTTTCCCCTTCTTCCTCTTTAGTCCTGAAGCCTGACCATTAACAAAAGTTGTTTTTGATGAATGGCCTTATCCATCTTGAATTTCAACCACCGGGAAACCCTCCAATGGCTCATTAGGACCCAAATTATTGTTCGGCAGAACCCCAAGATCCAAGGCCTGCCCACCAGAACCATGAATAGGTAGATGATGATCAAGAGCTCAAAATTTAATAAAAATTCAAAGTTGTCAAAATGGTGTGGAGCCTGAATGACCGCGTAGATCTCGTTGTCCTAAATCTAACACAACTCAATTTGCGTAAAACAGACACCATATGCTCTTAGAAATGCGATCTGTTGACTTTGTCAAACAGGTAAAAATTTTGTAGGTGGTTGATAGGGATGTTGACTGGGCATCCGTACCACCTAGGTGGCAAGGGGAATATTCTTGGAATATTTTGTTTTGTTGGCATCATTCTATTAGTCCATGTGTTGTTGTTTGGGCCAATGAGGAGGTCATACATGGCTAAGTCGGAGGGCGCTACGTGTCCTCCTAAAGGCACATTAAAATTTGTATGGTGGACAGGGCGGAGACCAGGCTCAACCACGCGACCTCCCATTCAACAAACCAAAAACTTACCAATGCGCCCAAAGGTTGTTTCTTAATAGTCTAAGGTGGCGGGTTAATGTTAAAGAATAACACCACCAAGGTTGGGGGGTCAAGAGGACTTAACCACCAAGTTAATGTTTGTTATTATCGCCAAGGTCACTGCCACCGTGGATCGTCAGACAACCATCCATGTGAACGTACTTTGCCTTAACCGCTAGCATATAATGTAAGCGCCGATGGGAGGGGGGCAGCACTAGGGGCTAGCCCCTGAGTGCATGGCCCCCTATATGACCAAGATTTTGGTTCTAAGGCATCGATGGAAAAATTAACAATCCTACAATCCACCTGAAATTTTGGAATTTGTTACTCCGTTAGTGGAAAATGGGGCGAAATTGTTGGATGATGCCAGATTTTGTGCAATTTGTAGAGCGAATAGTGGAGAAACTAGGAGAGGTCATAACTTCTCTAGTTTTCAACCAAATTGGGTGCAAAAATAGGCTAGATAGCCATTTTTGGACATTATGGACTCATTGGAGTAGGTTTTAGTATCAAAGGATCACTTCTAGATAGGAGTTTTTTAAATTTAAGCCTATGGGTGCCATGTTCAACCAGAGTGTTGATTCAATTTATGGAGTTTGAATATGGAGATGACCTTGCAGGGGTTTTCCAACCTCCATGTGATTTCTACAATAGCCATTACATCAGTGTTGTAGCTTTTATTCCTCTTTTCTCTATATGTGTTTTGGAGAAGAGACTTGTTTATGTACTTCAAGTGGATTGTGGTACTGTTTATGCTCTTTGAAGTTGGAGTATGGGGTCTTGGTGTAAGATGCATATGTTTGTTGAAGGTTTACATGTTTGACTATAGGTTAACATATGTATGGAGTGAGAAATATTGCAGAAGTTGTTTCTTTGAAGGCTAAACTAACCATTCCATTTTAGCACTTTATGTACTCTTGTTTTTCTAGACATTGAGCATAATGAGAAGGGGTCATGCCATTTGAGCTGATCCAAGGAGATGTAGCCCAGGAGGGGTGAAATACTTTAACAATGGATAGTGTATTACTGATTGATGCATGCTTCCATTTAGTGTTTTGATTTCATGTTTAAAGTTTTTCATGAAATTAACTTAAGAAAACACGCATAAAAACTCATGTTTTTACTTGCTATTTTGGAGTACATACCTGAAGCGCATTTTTGTATTTTGACAAGGATCTTAGCATATAAATCTAATATTCCAAATTTAGATCAGATGAATGCCCTCCTTCGATCCCTGGGAGCCCAACTCCAAATGAATCACCAGTTCTAGACCTTGGCAAAGTAGAGCTATAAACCCTAAATCGACCTTTCCTATTTCTTCCTGGAGATGCAGACCTTCAAAAGAATTTAAGTCCAGGAAATCGATAAAATTGTTTTCCCTATTACCCACTTCTTTTACTTCTAAAGAAAAATACTCAGAGAGGTTTATTTCACATGCCGGCACCGCAATTTTTAAATTTTGAGTTCTCTATAGACTCAAGCCCGCAGCTGACTGATCAAACCCCAATTCCTCATTTAAGCAAGATTGTTGCCCTTTCTTTCTCTTATTCCTACTACTCTTGACAATGTCTTCCAACCCACCCGTTAGGAACCCAAAATCAGAATCTATAAGTGGGGTTTTTTGGATTACCTATATTTCCGCCGACAACCTCACTGTTTTTCTCGCCAAAAGCACTACAACTTCCTGACCGGTGAAAACCCCAGTGTCTGGAAACCAGCATACCACCTTTGAGGATGACAGTTTTGACTCCTCTAGGAACCCTAAACCACCACCAAAGGTCCATGGTAGCTCCGTACTACCACTTTTTCCAAGTTTAGACCTAAATGGAAAGACAACCTTCTCCAAATTCTGTTGTGTCGGTTCCAAACCCCATACTGAAAAAATGTCCTCCGGTGCTGGTTCTAAATCAAAATAATCCTTGGGGCTAACCATATTGCTAACAATTATGAGTGAAAGTGACTAAAAGGGATACCACATTGACTGTACTGATCAAGGTAACGACTCGAGCAGCAAAGAAGCCGAATGAAGAACCAATATGTGTAGAACCTCTAGGGAGCAGAACATTACCGGTAACCCTAAAGTACAAATGATTAAAAACCCCAAGATAAAACCGAGAGCTCCTTTACAGCGTGAGCTGGGAAAAAGAAAAATGTTTGAGTAAAAAGGGCAGAAGGAAAGTTACCCTAGACCCCCAACTGATCACCCTTAAGCTTGAATGGAGAAAGACCAAGAACCTGTTTAGTAACCCCGACCTCGAAACACTCAAGTCAATCTCACGACACCATGCCCAAGAGCGGGTCCATCAAATGCGTGGCTGCCCCGAAACCTGCAACCTGTTCCCTCGGCTCCACACTCCTCCATCCACCATTTTTTTGAAAGAAGTTCAAGATCTTCCACTTATAATAAGGTCTTTTAAAGTTAAATATCCTTAAATTTATTAAATAATTCATTATTAACCAGTAATTGGGTTACTCAACAAAATGTATTGTCTCCCAACCATCCACTTGAAATTTTCCTAATAGGGAATCAATACCTATTCCCAATAGGTATTCAATATCTATTTTTCCAATATTTTAGGGAATTTTTAGTAGCTACATTTGTACCTGCATTTAACTTTGTTGGTTGACTTGGTTCATTTTAGCCACAATTTTAGATAATTAAAAAATATTTTGAGTATTTCAATGAGTTTGAAAATGCTAAATGTAATTTTTTTGGGTGTGTTTTATGATTATTTTATGTTTTTATATTTTTATATTTTGTATTATATTAATAATATATTTTAGTATTATTTAATTTATCTCAAAGGTTATGTATTTACTAATATAGATAAAAATATGTAAAATTAAAAGAATTAAATATGGAAATTTATGACAACTTATTGTGGTTAATCACTGTTATTTTTTCTTTGGCATTGTTATGTTAATAAAATTAAATAATGAAATAACACATATACATATGAAAACATACATACTCTAGGGAAAATCTAGCATGGAAAAAACTCTTTTGAAATGCCTACCTTATTATGGATTTTATTAGTGGTGTTCTTATTTTTACCAAGTCTCTAATTATGAATAGAAGAAATACAATATATAGTGTTAATGCAATACTCATTATAATGAGATCTCTTCTGTGAACATTTCAATTGACTCATGTTCAAGTTAGTCTCTCAAACCTCTACAAACAATGAAAATATAATCAACTTGACTTGTTGATGATATTTTAACTCCTATGTCTAATGTTCTCTAGACAAACTTTTAATGCAACCTCTAATAGCTTCTTCCTGGTCCAAAACCTCTTTCGTCGTAAACTTGTCCTTTATTATTTCTTTCTTAGCATACCAAAGGTTAATAAGCTTCCTAACCATTTTCAAAATCATGGCTTATGCTTCAATGAGAGTACCCCACCATCCTTATGCAAAAATTTGTATTATGAATAATTTGGGCAATATTGTGTTTTTCTTAGAATTCCATGTGGCATGTTTGTGATTGGTCAAAGGGTACATAACGTTGTAAGTGGATATGTTGCCTAACATATAGGAACCAATCCACATTTTATTGGGGAAACTGTTTCTCTTATTATGCAAAAGTATGGATGTAAGGTAAGCATGTCACACACATTAGCCCCTACAAATCTTTAACCTTTGTGCAGAACATGGAGCATGGAGATATGAATTTATCCAACTCTATCTCTTCCTTTGATTCCAATCTTTCCAAACCTTTTTCCTTTATGTGGAGCATATAGCATATAGCACAGAGCTAGGCTCGACGTTGGATCCTTTCTACCTCCACATACACCCAAAACTCCATTATGCAAAACATGGAGGTAGGGAACTCTTTGTACTACTCAACCAAAACCTTCACATGCTTGGAAACTCCACATATCCTTTGAAGAATGTGGAGTTAACATCCCATTTCTCATGATCAATTAGTTCCACAGGAAATTTCCCTAACCCATTATTTAATACTTCCATGGATTTTTTTTCAAGGCATCAAGTCTTTTGAAAATATAAAGCATATAAATTTAAGGGTTCCCAAGCACGAATAAACCAAAAAAATAACCACTTAGCCATTTTTATTCTTTAAGAATCAATTTGGGTCACACCTTTCCAATGGGAGAATCTTAGTCCCAAAAATATGCTAAATATATATGAGGAAAAATATTTGCAACTTGGCTTCTTCCATACCATTGATCATTCCTTAAACTTTGTCCCTTGAGGTCAATTTATCAAATTTCTCACTATCCTCTATGATTCACCCCAACTTTCTTGTAAAAAAATTTGTCCTCCAATTCTTCTTGTGCATTAGGTGTAAAATATTCCATTATAGTCAAAACCTATTCTTCCTCCTCCCCATCTAACAAAGATGGTTCAAACAATCTCAAGCTCTCCACATTGATCACTTGGTAGATTCTCATATAAGGAGACAATTTTAGTTTAAAATCATTATCATTTACTTGTCCAATGATTTCAAGGCGCCATATATTAAAGGCTTCAACGTTTTGGCTACCCCTTATAGGTGTTCTTTATTGAGATAAAGCCACTCTTTGTTCCTAACATAGAATTTGTGATTTTTGTTATGTTGGTGATGTTTGAGCTCACACTTTTGTTAACTCTTTTCAATATGATCTTGAACTTCCAAACAAACATGTGTGGTATCTTCTATGAACCTATCTACTTTCTTTTCCTCCTCTTGCACGTCCTAAGTGTCTTCCTTCATTTTCCCATAAACAACATCAAGCGTTGAGGGTGTAAAATAACTGAAAATAGTTTCGAAAGGTGGTTTGTAAGCGAAAACATGTATTTTCATATTGTAGGAGTGTTGAATATAAATCTCTTATTCATAAAAACATATTTAGGTTTTTTATATTATCTCCTCTCAACAATTATACCAAGTTTTGTTCACAACTTCAATATATCCCTTAGTTTTAGGATGAGAATAAGTAGAGATTTTTAACTTTATATCCATGTTTTCCCACAACATTATATAGAAATTTCCTTGGAATATAGACTCGTAATCATATGCTATTGAACTTGGTAAACAAGATTGTATGGTACATACATTTGCAAACAGGAATTTAGTTTATTCATGGTCTATAATGGTCTTCTTACAAGATATAAGAGCATTAATATGGGCAAATTTATGATAGAATCCTTAGAGATACTTTCCCAAGGTCTATTTGGTACTAGAAATTACATGTACAACCCAAGTTTCCAATTATTTGCGCTAATAGTGATACAAATAACACGACCTCCAATAAACTTGGAAGATTTCTCTTGCATCCTAGGCTAGTAAAACACCTATGTATATTTGCAGTGGTATTATCAACACCAAAATTCCCATCAATTTGAGAAGTATGAGCTTCTCTCACTAATTTAATTTTCCTTCCTTACACTATACATAAATGTCCAATCTGGTAGAGTATCCCATCTTGTAGATGGAATTCATCTCCTTATGTATCAACAACTATTTTCTCCTTTAATTGTTGAATGGCATCTCCAAAATGAACATCCTTCCTATAATATTCACTAAAAAATGCATGTGTCAAAGGGAGAGATATACATAATCACTCTCATGGTTGCAATATTTTACATCGGTGAGTTTAACAATATATCATCTAGTTTATGTTTCATTTATTTCCTATATTTCATAAATAGGTGGAATTATCGCAAAAGTACCATCCACTTATAATGGGTTACTTATTCCATTTTGATTTTGTTTTGTATGTACTACGATGCCTAATTCTTAGTGTGAATTTTAGTTTCTTCCCCAAGTGTTTCTATTTCATAAATATTTGAACTAAGGGAAATAGATCCTTATCATAAGTAGGGTATCATCCAACACTATCCCATTGAACAACCTTAAATGGACGTAACAAACTTGTCCTCCTTATAACCAAATTTCCCCCATGACATACCCACCTGCATTAGTTTTAATTTGGAAAGGTTTCCATAAATTAGGCATGGCCAACACTGGTGCTTGATTGAAATTTGTCTTTAGCTATTCATAAGGTATCTATTGTTGTTTCCATCAATGAAGAAAACTCTTCCATTTTGATATTATAGAATTTATTGGTTCACTTATTGTTGAAAACATTGAAATGAGATACCTTAGGTATTGACTCAACTTCTTACAACTATCAAATTGGTAGGGGTAGTTCATCTATTGATGCATTTAGTCTTAGTTGGATGAACCTTCATGTCCCCTTGACAAATAAGATGTCCAAGGTACATTAAGGATTGTTTTCCAAGCTCACATTTATTGAAATTCACAATAAATTTCTATTTCTAAAGTGTGTTTTATTACTTATTTCAAATGTGGGATGATCTCTTATAAAGTAGCATTTAATATTGGCTTGTCATTCAAATATGAAATTACAAAAGAATTTATAAATGGATGTAACACATCATTAATCAAACACAATGAAGTTGAATTTGTTTTGCACAAACCAAAATTAATAACTAACCATTCATACATACTTTGCCTTATCTTGAATGATATCTTCATGTTATTATCTTTTACTCTAACTTATTGATAGCTTTATTTGAGGTCTAAATTTTTGGAGAACTTAGCTAATGCAATTTATCCAACAAGTCATATTACATATTTATTAAAGGATACCTAGTCTTGATGGTTACCTTGTTCACAACACTATAGTAAATACACATCTTCCAACTCCAATTTGTCCTCAACACTATTATGATTGGTAACCTACAAGGTGAATTACTTGACTTTGTGACTCCTTAAATGCAATACGTTCTACAATTGTTTGTTCACTTCACTAGACTCTATAATTGAATGCCTACACACCTATTATTGGGTAATGGATATTTTGCCAACAGTTGAATCTCATGTTAAATTTCCCTATGAGGTGGCAAATCTTTAGGTTTTTGAAACACTTCCTTTTATACTCTACGAATTATTTTAGCTACTAATTATGATTATTGTCACAACCCCTAGGGATGTACTAATCTCCATCGATGTTTCTCCTCTCAAAAACATAGATACAAACTTGTTTTTTTTAGTGATCAAATACCATAACTTGGTGTCCACTTATCAATGTGATCTGAAATCTCCGATTTATCGATGTTATCTAATATTTTTCTTTGATTTATGTTAGCATAATTGCATGAAAAATCATGTAAACACCATATGTGCAAATACTTAAAGAAGAATCAATATACAGGAGATGATATGGACAATATACACAAGAGTTTGATGGTGGAGTTTGTCCAGTGTGGACTCCGTCTTCGGGCCCTGCTTCAATAGTGGGGAGGTCACTTCATTCATCTAATAAAAAAGAAAGGCATGTACATGGCATAATACATCATTATACCTCCATCCCCAAGAGTGACTTGAATTCTGACTGCTCAAAACATAGAAATCATAACACCAGTAGGTACGTCTCATCCTCTTGATACTTTTGACTATAAATATGACCTATTTCTGAAAGATTCATTTTTATCTCGAACTTTGTGCCCAACAATTAATGAAAAAGGTAGATTTCTATCATGACTCCTTAAATCTGCTACTCAAATGCAAAAAAAATATTGCACCATTATGATCCTTGCGAAATTTTGGTTAAAATGAGTATAAACTTGATCCCATTCTAACACTATAATTTCATTTATGGCCCCTCAAGGAGTCTTCAAGATTCCTCACAGAGTTTGCATAGGAATATTCTAGAAATATTCCTTGAGAATATACTCATGCGTGGTTACATTGGCCTCCGCTCTCATTCTCCTCCACAAATGCGAATAACATGGTTTTTAAATGTTATATAGGGTGGATATTACAAAGCTAGTAGTTGGCATAGTGGCTGACATATTATAAATAAGACATATGGTTATGGGAGAGCCCGGGGTCAAACCCACAGGCCTCACACTCGGTTTTGTTTTAAATGTATTTATAACCAACAGATATATATATATATATATATATATATATATATATATATATATATATATATATCTTTGTGGGTGTGTAAACATTGGTTAATCAAAACCATTGAAATGACCCTCTAAACAATATATCTGTTCATTAAAGAAACCATTGAAACAACCCTCCAAACCATATGCATGACACAAAGGGTGGAGGCATCGTTTACACCGTTGGAAAGCTTGTGTGAGCTCTTCGATTTGGTTCTAGTTTCACTAAGATTCAAGGACTTTTAATTTTGAGGTTTTTTGGAGCCACCTTGATCACAATAAGAGCTTTGATTTCATTTTATGTGCATGGGCATCATAAGACTTCCCATCCTTCATAGTTATATACTACTTATCCCTTATTTTAAAGTTAAAATATATAATATATAGATAAATACTAACTAAAATTTCTCCACAAACATCCAATGAGATTACATTTTCATTTAACTCATCATTGAAGTTTGGATTAATAGAAAATATGAACTTACAATACTTTGTGAATGCTAATTTTGTATCTTGTCTCACTTGCCCCATGGGTATGGATAAGAGTGATCATGCACCTCCAATTAAAGCTTCTAAAATAACTAGGCTAAAATAAAATTTGTCTATAAGGGTTGAACAAGCAATCTACCTTAGTTTTCTTTAGTTGAATCTTATTGTGAAAGAATTCACTCATCCCTTCCTTTGGGATAATACTTAAAGCTACCTATATTTGACTTGAAGTAAGAGTTACATTACCTTCAATTTCTTCACTATTGTCCACCCTTTGACCTCCCTCTACATGCAAAAAATTCCTTTATTATTTTTGTTTATTTTGGATCAATTGGGTCTCACCTTAGTACGCAATTTCTAACACCTTTCCTTTGGTATGTGATCATAAACATTATAGTGCTTATAATCCTAGTTTGGGTTCTAGCTTTTTGCTACTATTATAGATTTCTTATTTTACGTTTCCCCTTCTTCTTTCAACCCTTTGGATGTTCTTTTAGATTTGTTTATTTTTGACCCATTATATCATTATTTCTTCTTGTATTCTTCTAGGTACTATGGCCACGCACAAGTCCCATCAATGGTCTTAGGTTTGAAATGAATCACTTATATCCTAAGGTGACTATGTATCTCCCAAGTACTTGATAAACAATTTAAGACTCGTAAGAGATATCCCTAACTATATTTTGCTAGTTTTCCTTGTCTTTGTCAAAGACAAAACCAACTTGTCTCTTTCTCATATCATAACCAATATAATAGAGCTTTAATTTAGTCATGTCCTTAAGACTTCCCAATCTATCAGTGGTGATTCATTTCTTAGTCTTTTGGTAATGGCATTACTTTCCACCATGTCAAAGAAATAGCTTCTAACTTCAAATGAGAAATAGGGATTCTTTGAGCTTCATGAACCTTATGCACACTAAAATAAACTTCTTATCGTTGAAACAATTGACTCAAATTCAAGGTATCTACGTCACCTACATTTGGCTTGATGTAAATCTTCATTTCTACTTTCAATGGTGGTTGGTTCTTGCTACTTTCCCTTATCCCCTTCTTTGATTTATCCATCCTAGGTACTTTCTCATCTCTAGCTTCTTTGTCTAAACTGGAGATTAACTCTTGGATCTCTTCCTCTATTACTTTTTCTCTCATATTGAAGTTGTAACCACATTAATGACAACACAATTCCTACTAGACATTCCTTAAGCCATTTGAGACATATTCATGACCATTTGAGCCATTTGGTTCTTTGAAAGGGTTGTCCTATTGTGGGCCACATTGGTTGCTATTTCATCACCCATGGTCTAGTCTTGATCTAGATTTCATTCTCATTAATACCAAATTCATGATTTAAGGGAACTTACTCTCCACACTATTGTAACTTTCTTAGTATAGTCAGCATTCATGGGTAACTCCCCACTTAAGGTCGAGAATTACACTTTTGATAACAATATGATTTGTAATTAAAGACGTATGTGAAAACAATTATCAACTTAGATCTTAGTATATAGAATCATACAAATTGTATATATAAATTTATAATAAATTATATACATAAATTGTGCATTAATAATGAATATGTTTTATTTAACAAGTTTATCATTATAGAAATTTTGAAGTGAAAAATATGTCATGGAACAAAAAAATCTTCTATCAATATCAGTGTTAAATTGTTAAAAAAATCTTATCAATATTAAAAAAATCAATATCAATATCAATGTTAAAAAATATTATATCAAAATCAAAACTAAATAATTTTGAAAAAAAAATAAAAAAAACTACCTTTTTAATTATATTTTCAACTTATCATCTTATAAATTTACTCAATTTTAATATATAAACCTTCATTATAATTAAATTTAACGAATATCAATTTTACAAACTTTAATAAACCCATAAGAAAATAAATTAAAACTACATTTTTAAAACAGGTTTCAAAAACCATATTTTAACCAATATAAAAAAATATACAAAAATAATATCTCGAAACACAAATTATAAACCAATATTTTAAAATTCGCTATATCATATTCCATAGTATATTCTAAATTAGGATTTTAGGTTAATTTTTATTCCTTTGACAATGCATGCGTTAACACAAATTATAAACCAATATTTTAAAATTCGCTATATCATATTCCATAGTATATTCTAAATTAGGATTTTAGGTTAATTTTTATTCCTTTGACAATGCATGCGTTAACACAAATTATAAACCAATATTTTAAAATTCGCTATATCATATTCCATAGTATATTCTAAATTAGGATTTTAGGTTAATTTTTATTCCTTTGACAATGCATGCGTTAACACAAATTATAAACCAATATTTTAAAATTCGCTATATCATATTCCATAGTATATTCTAAATTAGGATTTTAGGTTAATTTTTATTCCTTTGACAATGCATGCGTTAACACAAATTATAAACCAATATTTTAAAATTCGCTCTATCATATTCCATAGTATATTCTAAATTAGGATTTTAGGTTAATTTTTATTCCTTTGACAATGCATGCGTTAATGACGGGATACCATGCTTTTAAAATGTGTGCACAAAAGTCCCATTGTCTTGGGCACATATATTCACTTGAACATTCAGCAACCTTTCTTTTTGGAGAAGAAGAGCAACTAACAATATTCACTTAAACCAAAGACAATAAGAAGCATCTAATCGGAAGGGACAATACATACTTTGTGACGTCAATCTCCACAATTTTGGTTTGGTTAAAGTTCCCAAACTTTCCAAACTTTCCCCTGCATAATTGGAATTTACCATCGTCAACTTCTATTGGAAATGCAATTTGGAAGTTTTATTGCTGTGGACTAGAGCTGAAAGTTTTTATAAGACTATTTATGTTCGAATATGCATGGAGATGGAATATAATAAGGGTTTTCCCGCCGAGATAAACCTGACGGCTCCAAACTATGTATGGGCTAGAAGCTTGATTATGAAAATATTTCATTTCGATGTCAAGCATGTAATAAAAAACCGCCCCAAACGTTTGTAGAATAATAGATCCCAGGAAAATAATCAGAGACCCAAATGGTGGGAAGGAGCTTAGAGTGAACATTATATGGTATACAACGAAGAAGAGACTCAGGCTAAGAAAGAAGCAAAAGACATCCTGTAAGAAGTTCTTGTCAAAGAAGATTCACCGAAGGAAACAAAAATTAGCAAGGAAGAAGTGCATGTCAATGAAGACCCTTCAGATTCAGTGACAATGGAAGCTCATTCGTAGCAAACCCTTGTGAAAGCTGGACCCCCTTCTGAATTCTCAAGGAATAACGCTGGAAAAGAAATTTCTTGGGTAGATTAAGAAGATAAGGAAGAACGTAAAGACAACAATGCTCACTCACCGAAGGATGATCCATCGGATTTAACATAAATATGAGTTAGATCCAAGTTGGGAAGAAGGCAAAAAATATTTTGCTAAGTAAACAAGAAGCCAGTCAAAATCAAATAAAAAAGTAGTAAAAAATTGAATGTAAATGTATTTTGATTTTGATAGTATTTTGGAAATTTTTTAGCTAGAAAAAGAATTAAATTTTTGTATCATGGGGTACTTGCATGAGAGTTTGGATTTAGCCTCCATACTCAATCGCAAACCTGTAAGGAATATTGGTAGCTTTGATGAAATGTAATGAAACCTGTAAGAAATATTGATAACTTTGATGAAATGCAATGATTCTCGACTAAATCCCAACATTCTTTTGTAATAAAACTCTCATACCCATTTCATTTAAGAAAAAATGTTACATATTTTTTTAAATATAAAACATTTCAAAATTTTATAAATATTTTATATTATAAAACAAAAGCAATATTATTGTATTAATTTTTTTATTTTTATTTTTTTTTTTATTTTAAAATAAATTTATAATTCTAACTTTCAAGATGAAAATAACAACGTATATTATTTTTCTCTTAATTTCAATATCATAAATTTAACTTTTATAATTCATTATTTAAATGATTTTTTTTTTCTATAATCTTACTTTATTATAATAAGTTTTATATTAAATTTATTTTTTCAATTATAATATTTTTTAATTAAATTTTTGAATTTGAATTATATATATATATATATATATATATATATATATATATATATATATATATATATATATCTATCGATTATATATTATTATTTAAATAAATATTATATTTAAAAATATTAAATATAAATTAAATAATTAACAATTAAATAAATTAGAATATTTCATAAAACTTTAAAATCTTCTTCCTAATCACTCTCCACTATAGGGTAACGATAACTTTTAAAATCTTCTTCTTAATCACTCTCCATTCGAGAATAACTATAACTTATATATATAAATAAATAAATAAAAATCATGACATTTTTCTAATCACTCTCCACTATAGGATAACAATAACTTTTAAAATATTCTTCTTAATCACTCTCCATTCGAGAATTACTATAACTTACTTTTTATTTATTTATTTATTTATAAATAAATAAATAAATAAATAAATAAATAAAATTTTATTTATCTGGGGGTGTGCATAAATCATTTAGCCTCACCTACATGATTTTCTACCTTTTAAAGCGTATTTGAGCTTCGTCATATATTAGGGATTTGTCTATGGTAAATATCACTTTATTTTATGTAAATTCCACTTTATAAGGAGCTAGAGAAAATCTCTTCTCCATTGTAGGGATAATTTATATATTCTAGAAATGAGTGTACATATATTTAGAACTAGCATAATTGTATAAGTTATTATTTCATTGTTTATATATATATATATATATAAGCTAGTGTATTGCTTCAGTTATTCTTTTTTGTAATGTTCTTGATAAGCTAAATTTTACATGGCATCAAAGCTTGATTAAATTTAAGAGAGTAGTATACACAGTTGTATGTGGAAGAAACAACTTAGAGTGTACTAGGGATGATGGATCAATCTTAATCAATAAGCCTCATTTTATTCAACTATTATGGATGGAAAACATAGATGGTTATTTTCTCGCAAAGTAATGGTATATATAGGATCACAATGGGAGTTGAGACCAAACCAAAATCGTTGTTGAAAAAGGAAAATGGTTTAATTGAATGGATGAAGCATATGGACTATTATGTCTCTCCATTTCCCCCGACCTCATGTTCCACATCGAGTATGAAAAAACGCCCAATTAAGTCTAGAACAAGTAGAAAGGACTCTTCACAAAGTGGGATGAGTGGCGGGGACATCAATTTGAGAATGAACTCATCAGTATGAGTCTAATTAGCTTAAACACTACTGAATATTTCTTCACCAAGTTTAAGAAACTATTATTTCAATTCAAATTATATGGAATAGACAAGAAGGAAGAGCAACTCATTCTCTTGATTTTATGCAAATAGGGTCCTAAATACTTAATTTATTTCTACATTATTAAAATTAGAAACTACTTAGAAGATGTCTTCATTGGATGGTTTTGCTACCTTTCTCACCCATGAGCAAGATAAGTTGAATAAAATGGTTTCTCACAAGACAACAATGATGTGCGTACTTGTTGCAAATGAGGGAAGAGAAACTAACATCAAACTTAAACAAAAATTCAAAGGAAAGAAAGACCAAGATTAAAAAGAGCACAATATAGAATGTGCTTGAGCCCTCCAACTCTAGAACTGGAAAGAACAAAAGGAGAATGTGATATGTGCTTACTACAAAAAATCAATCATGAATAATATGCATTCATGAGAAAGCATATTAATGAATTGACCAATCTTCTTAAGAGACAATATTTATGTACTTGATAATGTCAAGAAGAAAGCTAAGGAATTTGAAAAGCCACACATGATAAAGATGAAGGAAAATAAATAATTCATGCACTTGTTCATGTCCCTTCCTCATTATCTACATGGGTTCTTGGTTCAAAATCCTTGAACATATGACCTCATCACATGAAATATTTACTTCTTTGGAGCCATGCACCCATTCTACCATCTTAATGGGAGATAATAGACTCATTTAGGTATGTAGGTAAAGAACTATGGATTTAGATCATGGAAATTTCCATAATGTACTATATATATTCCTTCACTATCAACCTTCTTTCCATCTATCATATCACTCATTTAGGTAGCGAAAAGTGTGTGGAGTTCACACCTAATTTAATAAAGGATTTGATTGAATAAAGGTTGTGGTTGAGAAATCATATCATTAGCCCAAGGCACATGCTTTTCTATTTTTATTCCAAAAATTCCTTTAATCATACTTCCAACATAATGTGATGAAGTAAGTAGGTTTCCACATGAATGATTTAGTAACTTTACCTAGTCTATTGTTTGTAGCAATTCAATAAGCAAGCTATGATGACAAGATTTCTAAACATTATGTATTTTGATGGTGTATTTAATGGATGCATTCTTGACAAGCATCCAAAATAAAATTTTGAAAAATGAAATGTGTGGAGATCCTTAATAGCTCTTCAACATGTTCATAGTGATATCATAGGTCCATTTCCTCATCCATCCATGAGCAATGCCAAATATGATTTTATGTTCAATGATGACTGGTCAAGGTACACCTAGGTATGCTTAATCAAGCATAAATTAGAGGTTTTTAAGTGCTTTAGAGACTTCAACGCTTTTTCAGAGAAGTAATGAGGAAAGGGAATCAAGATCATGCATAGAGATAATGAGGGGGAGCATGTGAACAATGATATCTAACATTTATATGCAAAGGTTGGAATTGTGTTATTGCATTCACTTCACCAAGTCCTTGCAAACATCCACATATTTATGAAATCCTTTAACGAGTAGAAGTTCACAAAGTTATAGGCTCACTTGGGAGTGAAGGAGACATCTACTTTAGAGCAGGTTGCTTAGACTTATCTATACTATCCTTCTTCTTCTTTTTTTTGGGTGGGGGAAGAGGGGTTTTTCCATTAGGTTTTTCCTCTTTCCTAAGTTTGTAGGAACGATTTTTATACTTGGGTACCTAACATGAAGCCACATAGCTAGTACCGAATATTTTTGTGCATCATACTCACCTACGTTAATCTTGGGGGGGTTGTTGGTGTACATGCATCATTTTCACTCAAATGAATAATTCTCTCTCCTAGAGCATGCTTGATTTTCTTCATATGTAATACTATGGGTAAATACCATGGGTGAGTGGGGAAGGGGTGGAGGGTGTTATTACGCAAAACATATTTTGCTAAAAAAATGGGCTTATAAACCATCATCATTAATCTCATGAATTCTAGGGATTTATATTAGGTAAATCCCATTTTTATATGAGCTATAGAGCTTCTTGACTCAGTTTTATGAATAATTTATATTTTCTAGAAATAAATGTACTCTTGATGAGGGGGTTCGTTCCTACTTTTTAGTAATGAAAGTGTACAAGCTAGTTGAGCAAATTTGGCTATTAAAATCCAAGTAAACTTCTCTTGGCTAATTAGGACATGCAAGCTCTCCCATGCTTTTCATGTAATTAAGCTTAGCAAAGTTGTATAAGTTGTTATTCCATTTTATTGCATTAAATTATATTAAATCCTCTCTATTTGTTCATTCTTTCTTCTCATAGGTTAATAAGAATTACATTGTCTCATTTATTCTTCTTCTCTTTTATCAAATTGTTAAATGTATTCACAATGATTTTTTATGATAGAAAATCAAATAACCATTTATCACTAAATTCATAAATTCCTATTTATATGTTACTTTGTTTTTATTAAAATATCTACATATCAAGTATGAAAAACTTATTTTTTTAAACATTTATAAATAAACATATAAATTGTAATTTCAATGAGCTCAATAATACTTGGAATTAAAAAATGATACATATCTTTAGCTAAAATTAAACTTGGGTGGAGAGAATAATAACCATTCTTCTCCATCATTAAAATGAACCCAATTATATATATATATATATATATATATATATATATATATATATATATATATATATATAATATTAACATTTTTTAAAAATAAATAAATATTATTAATTTAATAATTTTTTCATATAGTGGTCTCACACACAGGAATTATAAAAACAACTTTTTTTTAAAAATAAATAGATATTATTAATTTAATAAATTTTTCAGATAGTCATTACACATACATATATATAGTGATAAGGGATTGAAGTATGCTCCATACACACACATAGTAATAAGGGTCTAGGGTATGCTTTAATTTTTTTATGCTTGACTAAGAGTTGGTTTTCCTCAAGTTTAAGGAAACATGTTAATAGCTCAAGACCTAGAAGTATATGGTAAGAGTGAAAGCCTACCTATTACAAATCAAGAACAAGTAATTCCATGTAACACGTTTTTTCTTGAATAATAATGATAAATCAACATAATTCAAGAATAATAACCAATAATAACTATCTTCCTGTTAATTTGATAATTTTTTGATAATATAATTATAATAAATTCCCCCAAATATACAAGTCTTTTCCAAATCGACAAAATGATCTTCAACGGCCATGCCCGATGATATAATTTTAATAACTTTCACATCAAAGTTTGCAGTGTGATGGTGTGTTTTCCAAATTCCAAAGGGGCCATGAGCCTCCCACGCTTACTTGTTGCACGTAGGTTTTGTCTTTTGTTTCCGTAGGTGATATTACTCATATTTTTCAAGCATATTTTTATTCATATTTTGTCAGTGAATCTCAACATCAGTTTGTGAAGTTGTTCCATCGTAACTTGGAGTAGGTAATACTCAGTTTGTGAAGTTGTTCCATCGTAACTTGTAGTAGGTAATACTTAGTTGACTATGTCAAAATGAATTTAGTTTTATTTTTTATTGTATTTGAATTATCTTTGAGTTTTATTTTTGTAATTGTAATTATTGAGTTGAGAAGTTTATTTTATAACTCAGTGTAATGTGTAATTTTGTCTATCCATCATTAAAGTTGAAATTTAAATATTTAAATAATGTCAATTCATAAAAAGAAATTGCACGTGAATAAATTGGATCCCTCTTGACTCATATTAGATCTGTGTTTCAGATAAATCTATGTTCATATATTATCAAATATTTTTTCTTAATTTTTATTTGGGTTATTATAAGGTTGATATTTTTTAGTTTATAATAATAATAATAATAATAATGAAAGGAAAAAATATTACATATGTAAAATTTAAAAGTTTAAGTGAAATTATAATGACCATTTCATGTGAATTTGGTTAAATACAAAGTTCAGTTAATTTTAATTTTAATTGTGATTTAATTAAACTTTTTTTTGTAAATTTTTTAATGAAGATTTAATTGTTTTGGCAAAGTTTTAATGAATAATCCAAAAATTCTTCTAATTCAATATATAAAAGCAAGTCATTATAATGGTTAGCCTTCTATGAGAGTCCATTAAATAAACCATGCGGAGAAGAAATACATTTAAGAAAAGATTGCTTGCAAAGAAATGAAGAAGGATAGTTTTAGAATGCAAACAAGTCATAAGAAGAATCCTATTCAAAAATCAAATTGACCTTTGGGCCAGAGCCATATGCAATTTTGCTAATGAGTATGAATGGATTAATCTCCAATTGAGAATTTCGATCACCTTTATAACTATTTATTGAGTAGAACGAAAGTTCCTCTTTGAATGGTGGTTTTCTCATTTGGGTTTCCAAGGTAAAAGCTTTGTTTCTATTGTGCATATGAATTCTTTATGGTTGTTTAACTATTTTGTGAATGGGTTCATTTTTTATGTTTGATTTTGTTTTTTGATATTGGTACATGTATACTCCACTCAATAAATATGCATAATATCATTGTATTCACCATTTAATATTGCTTCAATTACAAAATTGATAGATACAACATTGTCGACATTATACTCTCTCATTAAACATAGGGAGTTTAACCATAACCCATCACTTAAGTTGTTATATAGCTAGTGTCTTATGTTGAGCATTTTGTCTCCCATGTTTCTATTTACCAAAGTCATTGGGTGTAAATAACAACTTAACTACCCTCTACTTGGTTGTTGGTATAGTGTTTCATATTATATACCATGTTAACATTTAGCTATAACTAGATTGGAATTAAACCTTTGCAAAGCATCAAAGTGTTGCCTTCAACCATTAATATATTTGTTAGCTACATTTAAAGTGACCCTAAAGCTTGACAACATGGGCATTTTCACCTTAGTAACCTGTTGAAAAGGATGAATGAGACAACAATAGTCACAAGGGTTCTCTTAGATATGAGGACCCACACTATTTGGGGTAGGAGACTCATCTAGATTATGGCTCGGTAACCATGTTTGGTTTTAGATGTTGTGAGATATTCAATGATTGTCACAATATAAAGATGCAATCACTAAGCTAACAACTATCTGATTGTGAAAGTGAAACTATTATAAACTAACTAAAAGTTGAAAGACATGTTAGAATAGGAAAAAATGAGCGAATAAACACTACAAATGTTGAGTCAAGAAAAATATTAGACGACTTCTTGGCACATAATGCTTAACTTACTAGAACAAATAAAGTATACTCAATCTTTGATTTAATAAGGGCGCATTGAAGAAAGCTATAAAAAAGAAACAATAACCATGTGAGAAAAGAAAAAATATCTACTCCACATAATAGTTCGTTAGCTAACAACAATAAGTCTCATAAAATGCACACATAAATGAATTTGCTAAATATTATTAATAAACAAATCATAATGTATGCCAAGTCACAATATAAGTAGTGGCATTCCTAGGCTTCTCATTATTATTAATCAAAAGATACATAATGCAACAACTTCCTAGATATTGTCTACAAGGATTTCCAAAAATATTCAAAATTCCTTCTCACTTGGAGTTTTACAACATTTATAGATTACATTAGTAATTTCCCCAGGGATTGTTTGGCTTCCAATTGCTGGCAATTTTAATCTATTCAAATTCTCAACAATTTTAAATACAATTAATGAAAATTCTTTGTAACTCAATGATTGAAATGAAAACTACTATAGTGTGATTGGATCTTCTAGCGGGACCCTCAAGATTTTCTTGACGATAGGCTACCTAGATCCCATAATAGGAGTATATCATCTTAATCCTACTAGGTAACAACCCTTCCATGATGACATCACATTATGACGTGCTCTGTGAGAGGGCTTACACATCTTTCTTCAATGATACCATGAAGGAGTTCAATGTTTTTTTCTACTTTGAGGGCTATGCAATGCATTCTTTGAGGTTGTATTTGTAACATTGCTTATGAAGACACTAAAAGAAAAATATCTAGCAATTAAAATCTATTCTAGTTCCATGTATAATTCTTCATCGAGCCTAGCTTCTCCTTTGGCTCCAATGTTTTGAAATTATTCATCATGATTAATCTCTCAGTTAAGAAATAATGCTTATGATACTAAGCTTCAAATCTAGAGATATCTTTCTCCAACTTTTCCTAGATTTTTTGGGCCCTGTTTACCATGATCTATTTGTATGTCGATTATTCCTCGATGATGCCAAGGGCCTTTGATGGATCCTATGGATATACTTTGTGTTATTTCTCTAGTTGGTTCACAACATTCAGTACTCCTTGTAGATGATTGCCTCTTTCTTTAGCTAGTTCCCATAGTGGAAACAACTTGGTGGATATCTTTTGGAGCTACTAGAGGTAAGGATAGACTTGTTTGATCATGTCCTTATAATATTCATGTAGTTTATACACACAAGAACTATATTCTTCCATGCTAGTGTCCTCTTACTTCATATTTATATTGTTATCTTTTAATAGTTTGACTAGTTGCTCCAACTCTACTATGTGGTCATCCTTCTACTATAAATATTCAAGGAGGTATTTCAATTTCCTCTCAGTGTCTTGAGAGAACATTATGCCTACTATTCCATAGAAAGTGGATCCTTTTTGGCATTTGGTACAATGAGCCTTTCTATAGTGAATATCACTGAAGGTATATGTTGAGTGGAACGGTATGTTTTATTGTGTTCTACTATCTTGTTCATGTTGTGTTTGTATTTGAACTTTCCCAAGTTAACCACTTTTCTCTTTCTTTTAGGTGTAAATACCATTATTGCAGCTGGTAAGTGACAACCTAAGATGGTAGGGGTTTCTAGTTCAACAGAGTCCATGTCAATGGAGTCTGGGCTCTATTGGACATAATGTTGTTAAGCTACCTATTGGGACTTTAGATCTTCTTCTTGTGCTTTGGCCTCAACATACCACTAGTGTCTACTCTATTATTCTTCCAATGTTTTTATCCTTTCCTCCTTTTCTTTTATATTTATTTCTTTCTCCCTCCTCATTTCTTCCTCTTCCTTCTTCTTGAGCCTAAGATCCTAGGCTATCCAAACTACTTTTTGATCTCATTTAAACTTTTCCTCTTGTGAAACTCTGATTTCTTCCTATTGGGTATCTTGTTTCTTGGTTAGAGCTTCACTTTCAACTTGGGATTTCTATGTTTTCTTTTGAGGTGAATTATAGCCTATCCCGAAGACAACTTCTGAGAAGTTCAAGGATTGTTTTTGCTTCTCCTCTTCAACTGACATCTTTGATTGGTGATCTGAGTTGTATTTGCATTATTTACATTAATTATTCACCATAGGGTTGGTATAATTCATGTGGAATGTTAGATCCCCAAAATGGAATACTATTAGAGCACTAGATTCTGCTTTGACTTCTTTCATGTCCTTTAATTGATATGAGCCTAGGTCTAATAACATGTGTGGATAAAAATTATTCTTGTCTCATGATAGTTCTCCACCTACTCCTATGCATACCTAATATGTTATCTCCTATAGTATCATTTGGTCAATTACAAACTTTGGTAGTAAATTATGAAGTTTGGTTTCTCTAAAGATCTTCAGGCATGTGCCATCCTGATCCAAAAATCAGTCACCAACTATGTACATCAACTAATTTTCCCTTTCAAATATACATCGGGAAGGCATATTTAATAAAAGTTCATATAATGGGATCAAGCATGTCTTGGTGTAAGACAAAATATAATGAGACTTCGAGAGGACTTTACAATAAATGTGCACTAGTTTCTTTTGCATTGTCCACTTCCAACCCATTGTTGGGAATACATGCTTTACATTGATGATGTATTCCAAGTAGGAGGCCATGAAAGAATATGGCTACTAGCCTTATTTTGGAATATGAGCTTGTCTAATACTATGCTTCAGGGGGAGGGAGAGAGAGAGGATATATCAACCCAATTGAAGATGCTTCCCTGAAATGTTGTAGAATACATTAACAAGACCCATCCTTCATAGAAGGTTTCTACATTGGGTTGACCATACAACCTACATAACATGGAAACCACTAAGCTGAAAGGAGGTGCTGAGCATTTTGGTAGGATATTCTTTATTTGGCCAGGACCTGAAAATTCCTCTAATGGTCCACCATGTATTTAGGAGCTCTTTGGGAAATATATTGAAGTCTTATAACTAATACTCATCTAGGGATAACTCCTCCTTGGGGAGCTTGTAGTACATCTTGATGTCAGAGGCATTGAATGAGGCAATAGGTTTCATGTGGTTGTCCTTGATCATAGTTTCTTGAAGATCAACATGATTTACCAACCACTCAATTACCTTTACACATGGAAAGATAGGGGGATGTGTATCCTCTTTATGCAGCCAATACCTCTTAGCGACCTTGTAAACTTCTTAGTTTAGGCCATCTAGAGGAATATTTCCCCTTTGAATTAGCCTATACACTTTTTGTCACAAGTATGATTTATATTTTTTGATGTAACATGTAGTATCCCAAAATTCAAGACTAAGTGAGTTGGTAGGTGTCTCATCACCTAAGGTCTCTATTAGGGTCCTATATTTTATAGGATAAATTGATGATTATCCGCTGATTTTTATATTAGATATTGTCAATAATGTTTCATCCTGCAAATTATTTCCAAGAAAAAGAAAAACAAAAAATAGAAAAAAAGAAAAAGAAAATAAAAACATAATGAAATGGGAATAAAAGAAATTAAAAGAAATATGAAAAAATGAAAATAGCCCCAATAAGTGAGCGAATTCAAATGTCACTTTGTTTCAATAAATAAAAATATGATGAGAAAAAGCTTTAGAAAAATAAAAAAATAATGCACAGTTAGTTTAAATGTGCATTACATTCAAATAAATAGGTTTAATTATTTAATTGCACCATTTAAGTGCGATTAGATTAGTTGAATAAAATGTGTTTAGTTAAATAAGTAAATTAATATGATTGCACAATATAAGCGCAATTAGATTAGCTTTAATAAAGTTATTTAAATTAGTTAATCACATTGTATGAATTGCGATTAATAGTGTTAATAAAGCTAATTTGATACAACATATTTGTTGTTTGTAATAAGTGTTGAGCAGCAATGAAGGGTTATGATCTCACCCGCCTAGATCAATGGTGGGTGATGACTTCAAACCCCTCCAGCCCCTTCGACTGTTTAATAACCAAAGGGGGGTTTGAAAAGCTGTTTCCCCACATACCGTTTGTGAACCATGTCAAATCCAGGCCAACTTTAGACCCCCCCACCTAAAACAACTTACCACCCACCCACTCTCCAAAATCCACCTTTTCCACCTCTCACCTAAAATGACCGTTGATACCATGCTCTCTCGCTCCACTCCTCTTCCGCCAAGTGGCACCTCCAGTCCCCACTCCACTCCATCCTGCATCGCCACATGGAACCTCCTCATCCACTTCTCCTCCTATCCACTCCCTCCACTATCACATCCCTTTCGGATCCACTTCAACTCACTCCCATCACATGGCATGTCTCTGCACTCGTCATGTAATCATGTCAACCTAGATTAAATGACCTGCTTTGTTAAACGGATAATTCTTCAATGATAAGTGAGATTATTTATAAATAAAGACAAAAACCATTATGTTGGGCCTTCCCTTTACTGTTCTAATGCATTGAAAGACAAAACCTATTACAACGACTAGTTTGCAAACCAGACTTCCACTGCAACCTGTTAGTAAGAAAACTGGCACTGTAGCCAGTCTTCGTCAACACAATTCCTGGGTAATTTCAATTTTCTAGTTCATTTCTTTCTCGCATGGCTCCTAAAGGTAAATCTAAATCTACTGAAGAAAACACCTTCTTTCTATTGTAATTGACTTGGACCACAAGAACCTCGTAGATCAAGAATATAAAATTATTGAAACTAGTTGGGAGTTTGAACTCTACGAACTCCACAACTGGTAAAGGCAAAAGCTTATTGATCTCAGTGATGGATTTGGTTTGTGGGACTCTTTCCTACCCCAATTCATTTTTCCTCAGACCCATCATTTCCCTGAATTCGTTTAATGGTGCCACTTCCGGTACATTCTTAGTCAGAGGGCAATTGTAGCCCAAAATAATGATATTCTTTTCACAATTACCTTTGATTCCATTTCCCAAATGCCGTAGGTTTAGAATTCCGCCTCTCTGAAACCCTTTTTAGTAGATTCCCTCATGGAGATCTACAAAAACATCACTTTCCCTCACAGAGCCAAAATTTTTGAGACATTTCTCCCTGAGGATGCCCAATTTCCTAAGAAAAATACCCCCTATTCATCCTTAATGTTCCCTGACATGAAAAAGTAGATTATATCCATAGTTTCTTTCTTACTGGGCTATCAATCTGATTAGTGGGTTGATGAGGCCATCATAGGGTTTTTATCAGTTTTCTCAACAGGTGAAAAGCCATCAATCATCTTTAATTATAGTGAGTTCCTAGAAGATGTCATCCATGAATAGTTCCTAAAGTTTTCTACAGAAGGGACCTTTAGGAATGCTTCAGTTCTAGTCTATTTTTTTTTATTACATCAGGCAGACAAGTTTCAATTTCCATTGCAGAAATTGGATGAGCAAGGAAATACCCAATCTGTGATTCATTGGACTTGCTTGGTAAGGAAGCATACCAATGAATTCAACTTCAGTGAATATGTTGACCAATTCTTGTATACAGAGTCTTTCTTATTGAATAGTAATGTTGAACCAAGGGTATGACCTAAAATAAAAATATTTCTTCATCTCAGTGAGCAAACCAAGACATGTGACTAGTACCTTACCATAATTACACTGAAATCAAAGTGTATGGGTGTGAATTGCCTCCATACAGGTTGCCCAAATTTTTCCCCATGAGAATTTTTTCACTAGAATATATTAGAGAGATGATTGCCTATTTAATAGTAAGGATGAACCAAGGGTAAGACTTGGAATAAAAAAATTTCTTCATCTCAGTGAGAAAACCAAGACAGGTGACTGGTACTTGTACCAGAATTACACTGAAATCAGAGTGTATGTGTGTGAATTTCCTCCATACAGGTTGCCCAAGTTCAGGGAAAGTTTTAAGGATGGAAATTTATTTTAAAGTTTAGAAACCTTGGCGAATCTAACTAGTCCATAATATGCAACCTGTAAACTGTTTGCCAATATTTTTGTAAAAATATTCAAATTTCCAATAATTTTATGTAGTCTCTATATAAAATTTTGGTGATTTTTAAGGTAAAACAATTGTATACTATAAAATTTGGGCGAATGATTTTTAGAAAAAATAGAAATTAGTGAATCTTTTTTTTGAAACAAACATAGAAAATTAGCCAACTTGCGAATATTAGCCCCTAAAATTTTCCCAGCACAAGTTTGTCCCCATGAGAATTTTTTCACTAGAATATATTAGACAGATTATTAACATGGATGAGCTGCATTGTGTGCCAGCCAAGAAGAAATCTCAGTTCAAGATTAAAACACAAGTTGGGCCTTTTATTTGAAATACCAAGACAATAACCAAAGAAGAATATATTCTCCTCAAGTAGATGAACTTTAAATTAAGCTTCACCTAGTCATATGACACCTTGGGAATAATTTCAACGCTGAGAGTAGAATATAAGACTACTCCCTACACTGACACTCCCAGCCAGAGATAGAAAAGTATATGAATCAAGATCAATGAAAGGAGAAGACTTTGCAAGAGGCAGAAGAACAGGTACTCTCAACAACAACATCACAGACTCCAACACCACAGGAGAAGCATGACAAGAGGCTAAGGGAGGATGTTTCCCCTTCAATCGCAGAAATTCTAGGGAAATCGTTTCAGATCTACAAGAAGAGACAGAAGACCAATCCAGCAAAAGAATCCTTTCAAGAGGAAAATTTACAATCGACTATAGTTTTGATAGGCCCCTATACTTCTACCTGGAATGAAGATATTTTCATAGGATCTCCATCATCTTCAGCTTCCCAAGAGCCACTAGACACATCTTAGTAAGGAGAATTGGTTCATGACCAAGCTGAATCATATATATTTTCCAAGTATAAAGAAATTAAGAAGAAGAATGAGTTTCTAAAAGCTACAACTTATATACAGTTTTGGAAGCAAAAATCATCCTCACAACATATGCTTCTCTCTGCCTTTGACGCAAACAAAGGAAAGATGTAGATAACCTTCCTCCAGGCTAAGGTTCCTTTTCCAAAAACTCCAGATGATTACAAGAAATTGATCTTTTATTTCAATGTTGATCAAATCCATCCCATTGATCAGATGGACTTACATAAAAAAACAGGTGAGATGCTATATTCAACCTTGAAAAACTCAGCAATGGTGCTTCCAGGCTGCAAGCTTTGGTAAACAACACTAAGTCCCAACTCAAACTAGAAAATATATGTTCTTTAGCTAAAGACACTAAGATTAAGTCTTTAGAGGATCTAATAATCAAACTGGGATATGATCCCAGTAATGTGAAAGCTGTAGAGGAAATTATTAGAAGAAAGAATGCTGACATTGTAGATCTAAAGAAGCAACTCAATCTTCCATCCACTGAAGATCCATAGACCAAGGAAGTTGGATAGCTAGAGAAAGAGAAAGAAGACATGTTTAAGATTATCGTTGAACAGAATGGGAAAATTAAAAAGATGGAGACTGAAATGGAAAAATTGTTGAAGGAGAAAGAACAATCAACACATTTAGCTGTCATTCCACTCACAAATGTTTTGATTGTAGGTACATCGACAACAAGAGATTCCACTTAAGCAACCATCACAATAGAGGGACAATGTACAGACTCATCAGGAGAACTAGTCAAAGCTATGGAGGACCTGTCTATCAGAGGGCAAGAGATTGAAAAGCTGAAAGCTCAGATAAACAATCTCCAAGAACAGAAATTAAAGATTGATAATGTGTACATAGCAGAGCTTCAAAAGACTCATAGGTTAACCCAAAGAATTGAATAGTTAGAGAATGAATCTGCCATGGTCCAGACAATTGCACAGGAAAAGGAGAACATTTGGGTGGAAATCAATGAAGCTATGACTGAAATTTGACCTTTGATCAAAATAATTTTCGAGCAGGAGGAATTAGTGTAGAGATCAAAAGAATTTATTGAAGGAATAAAAGAAAGTTTGGGACAGAAACCAGGTGAAGACATTACCCTAATAAGGAATCTAAATTCAAAGACAAAGGAGGAACTAGAGGAATTTGAGATTGTAGACATGACAGAAACAATCCTTGAGGTGAGAAGAGTCCCTACAAAAAGGAACTTGATGCTATAATTGGAGAACAAATTTCATAACTTGGAGGCCAACATCCAGAAATTCCATAGAAAATTCAATGTACTGAATCAAAATGGGCTACGAGGTTTGAAAGAAATTGGAGATAAATTAGTTGAATTAGAATATTATCATAGAAATTATACTCCATAGCTAGAGATAAGTCAAAGTTTTCTACCATAAAGGGAACCTTCACAGGAAAAGAGTTCATGGAGGGTTTGAAATTCTATTTACTTATCAAACATGAGATAAAACATTTGTTTGTAATAAATCCCAACTTCCAAAAATATACCAAGGTGGATGAAACCTATACGAAGCTAATTAAATTCTCCACTCAATATAAAGACAGATGGGATGAACTATGCCAATTACTGGAGTAAAACAGGTGTTTATCTTCAACAACAAAGCAACAATTTTCAGGCCAAGTCAGTACCATAATCCTCAAAGATAGTGCTAGAGAGCTACAACAGTTTTATTTGTCTATATTTCTGTACTATTTTTGTAAACAATCCTTTAGGATATTTTGTAAAAATATTGATTTTTGAAATCAACATATTTTGATAAGTTTTGTATAAATACTTCATAATTAGAAGTACAAAGGGTTGGAACTTGTACCAAGAATGCAAACTTTTGATGTAAAGTAGTGTACAAAGCTAAAGTGATCATTTCATTAATACAGAAAGTTGTTCCGGGATTCACGTGTCAGGAAAATTGGTGATGTTTCTCCTCTTGTGTAATTGGTATTTCTCTATTTCTACATATGTTTTTCCTATCTATATTGTTTGAAGAAAATTAAGGGCTGAACTTTTTTAATTACACTATGCTCCTACTTATAAACAATACCTGTGTTTTCAAACTGAGATTAAATATAGAATTCATTCTAAAATGATCTATGTTTAATTGAATCTAAATCTTTTCTTCCCTTTCATTCCAAAAAATCCCTAAAGATCCAAAATCCTGCCTACCTTTCCCTGTTACATCTATTCTGCAATACTTGTATTTGATCACCCAAGACTTTTTGACTCCATTGCCCAATGGCCTTTCCTGGCAATTTCAACTAAACATTTGAAAAAACCAAGCTCTGAACGTAATAACTAGCATAAAATCTCAAAATAACAAATCTAAATCCAATAGAGAGATCCCTCTCTGAGTTTATAAGGGCTATCGTCTAATATTACAAGTGGTTTTATGGTTACCTCTGGATTTCTTTTACAACCTTAGGAAATTATGGAGTGATAACATTCTAGAAACCATACTGGGGATTCAAACAAATCTGATATCAATTCAATTCCTTCCCTAGTAAATTTTATTTTAGAGATTAAATTTATTTCAAGTGTGTGACTATGAAATAGATCTTATTTAAGGTTGTTTTCCACTTAAAAGTTGTACATACTTTATATATGTAAATATACTATTGTAGATTTGGCTCCTAAAAAGATATACATTAGAGCTATCCAGATCCTAAACCACCAAAAATTGTAGATAAACCTGAAAAAATTCTCAGAAAGTAGAGTTTAACTGAGAGCCAAGAAAGTAATAATCCATTGCCTAGACTTAATTCTCTCCCTAAAAGTTTTGTCATTGTAGAGGATCTTGAGTTTGTTTTAGCTTTTGAACATAGCCTCTTTCGTACTAAGTCTGACAACTTTGTACCTGCAACTGTTTTTGATAAAAGAATTTTAAAACCTTACATTTCAAAGCATCAAATTGCTAATCCAGACTCTGATGATGATGTCATCAAACAATTTAATAAGATTGAAGTGTTAGTAATTGAATTAGATCAGGTTGTATAGAAATATATTGAATCGTCTAGATCTTCACCTTCTTCTTCCACTGCCTCATCACCAACACCACTAGTATTTCCATCTAGTACTACTATCCCACCAGAGTGATCCGGATTTAAACAGGAACGCAACAAATTACAGAGATAACCATATACACAAAGATGCAGCAGAAATAATACTTCATTTCATTAATGGAAAATACTGAAATATGCTTACAACCAGAAATGGAAATAAACCAGCTAGGGCGATGGTAGCTTATCTCTGAGAAGAGATGTGATGGCTACATGCCTCTGAACTGTGTTACAATGAGGCTCGAAGGCCTATTTATTGTTGAGAAACAATAGAAAACCCTTAACATTCCAAAACCTAACCCTAGGAGATGAAACACCAAACTGTGGGCCTCGTTTGGGGGTAAATTGGTACATCAACTTCCCGGGGTCGTAACTTTGGCATATGATCTCCGTTTGACGCGTACAATAGCTTATTAGAAAGATCTATCCGAGCACTATCATTGTTGGAACGAGAAACATCGGTCCATCCCATGGACGCATGTTGCGTCCGGATTCCCCAAAAAACGTCGTTTAGGGCCTCAAAACGGCTCCGGAAGTTCAGGACCCGAAAAAATGCTAAAAATAGTAAGTTGTGCTACAATTAAGGAAACTGAAAATGCTGAGAAAGACAATGGTGGGGGTCCAGGTGGACTTGGCAGGTGGCCACCAATATTCACCTGGATCATTCCTCCCCCCTTAGGAAGCAATGGTCCCCATTGCGTTGAGTTCCTCCATGAGATGAGGAAACTTCTGCTGAACTTGTTCCCTGGTGAGCCACTTGCCCTGCTGAAGGAGTTGGCCTGCTTTGACAACCCGATACAGTTGGATATTCTGTTGGCGAGTGTTCTTGATCTGTGTGTCCATGATCCGATCAGTTGCAGCTTGTTCCATGCAATCTAGATTTAATTCTGTGGGTTTGAGCTGTTTTGCAATGTCGGATGTGTCTAGCAATGGTGGAAAGTATGGCCGAAGGCGGTCCACATTGAACACTGGGTGCAGGCCAAGGAATGGGGGAATGCTGAGCTCAAATGCATTCTCTCCCATAGCCTTAGTAATGGTGTAAGGACCATATCGGAGTGGTCTCAATTTCCGATAGGCTCCAGTAAGGCGTTCCTTTTGCAAATGCAACCAGACTTTGTCACCCACCTGAAACTTGTGTGGCACCCGGTGTTGATCATGTCGCTGCTTGTACTTGGCATTTGATTTCCCAAGAATGTCATGGACCTGCTGGCGAATATGTTGGATGCGCTCAATGAAGCTGGTGGCCTTATCTGTCTCAGACTGGACATGAGCTGAATTCATGTGAGTAGCTGCAAGGGGCATGGCCACATCAATGGGGCAAAGTGGCTGGAATCCCAAACCCACCTGAAAAGGGCTATGGCCAGTGGAGCTGTGTAGAGCTCGGTTGTAGCTGTGCTGAACATAGGGGAGGCTCTCGTCCCATGTGCGTGGATGCTTTGAGTTATACATGCGCAGAATGTGCACAATCATCCTGTTGACAACCTCTGTCTGGCCATCAGTTTGAGGATGGAAGGTTGTGGACTTCGTGAGTTTGGTGTCCAGCATTGACCAGAGACTGGACCAAAATGTGCTGAGAAACCGACTGTCCTGATCTGAGATGATAGACTGTGGGATCCCAAAGTGCACCCACACTCGTTCAAAGAAGAGTTTAGCAGTGGCTTCTGCTGTGATATTCTTCTTGCAGGCCATCATAATGGCCATCTTAGAGAACCTATCGACGACCACAAAAACACAGTCATTTCCATGCTTAGTGGAAGGCAGGCCTGACATGTAATCCATGGAGATGGATTCCCAAGGTCGACTAGGGGTAGGCAACGGGGTATAGAGGCCGTGCTTCTTAATGGTCGGTTTGGCAATGGCACAGGCAGTACATGATCAGATGTACTTCCCAACATCCTGTCGAAGATTCGGCCAATAGAAATAATTTTGCAGTACTGCCACTGTTTTCTCGACCCCGAAATGCCCAGCAGCCCGACTGTAGTGTGCTTCCCAAATCATCTTGGCACGCTCGCTTGAAGGAACACAAAGGTGACCGAGGTGGCATAATAGGGCGTCCTGGAGGTGAAAATATGCAACATGCCGACCCTCCAAAAGTGTCTGGTATGTGTGGCCGAATTCTGGGTCGCTTTTGTAGAGAAGTGGCCAATCAGAAGTCTCGTGCCCACAAGAGTTGAGCATGGTGGTTAGCGCCATGATCGGTGGCCGACTGAGGCAATTTGCAACATTATTGGTGCTACCCTTTTTATACTTGATATTCAAGTGAAACTGTTGCAGGTATGTAGACCACTTCTGATGGCGATCATTCTGCAATTTCCCTTGGGTCTGTATGAACTGCAGAGGTCGGTGGTCTGTGTGGATGACCGTTTCCTTCCCCAAAATGTAATGCTTCCATTGTCGGCAGGCCTGTACAATGGAATACATCTCTTTATCATAAGTGGGGTACTTCCGGACTGTGTCTGAAAGAGTTTCACTGTGATATGCCACTGGATGTCCATGTTGAGTAAGGACTGCCCCAATAGCATAGTCAGAGGCATCTGTCTCGACCTCAAATGGTTGTTGTAAATCTGGTAACGCGAGCACTGGTGCCGTGCAGAGGCGATCCTTCAACTCCTTGAATGCCTTCTGTTGAGATTCAGACCAAAAGAATTTTGCTTTCGCCCCGCCCTTGGTGACTTGACTCAAGGGCCAAGAAATATGAGAAAACCCCAACACAAACCTGCGGTAGAAGTTGGCAAGACCTAGAAAGCTGCGGAGCTCTGTTAGAGTGGTTGGAGAGGGCCAATCCCGAATGACTTGGATCTTGGCTGGATCGACATGCACCCCCTGTTCATCAATGATGTATCCCAGATACTGAACCTGGGTCATGCCAAAAGTGCATTTCTCCAAATTGGCACATAGCTTGTGTTGCCGCAGTGTTTGGAGAACCTGTCGGATGTGGTGGAGGTGCTCTTCCCAACTCTGGCTGAAGATCAGAATGTCATCCAAGTATACTACTACAAAGGAGTTGGTGAATGGCCGCAAGATGTCATCCATTAGCCTCATAAAGGTTGCAGGAGCATTCGTCAATCCGAAAGGCATGACCAACCATTCGAAGAGGCCCTCCTTGGATTTGAAGGCAGTCTTCCACACATCGGAGGGTTCGATTGGTACCTGGTGATATCCTGACTTCAGATCGATCTTGCTGAAATATTTCGCCCCCTTTAGTTGGTCTAGGAGGTCATCAATCCGCGGGATCGGGTACCTATTACGGACAGTGATCTTGTTCAGCGCCCGATAGTCAATACAGAGTCTCCACGTCCCATCCTTCTTCTGTACCAACATGATCGGGCTCCCACAGGGCGATGAACTCGGATGGATGTGACCTTTCTGCAGGAGCTCCTGAATCTGCCTCTTGATTTCATTGTTCTCCAGAACGAAGCGCTGATAAATTGGTCCATTGGGTAGCGGCGCACCTGGGGTCAGATCGATGGAGTGCTTGACTTGACAGTGCAGAGGAACCCCTGCCGGGGAGGTGAAGATGTCCTCGTACTCCTCCACAACCTTGTCCATCTGTAGTTGTCGTGCAGAGGGACCCCGTTTGGAGGCCGCGGCCACTGTCTTCTTCTTTCCTTGAGGGCGTATCATCAGGAAAACAAATTTCCTGGTTTTGGAAATGATCTTACTGCATTGTTTTGCAGTAATCAAAGAGATGGCGGCAGGTGGTCCTACCTCTGGTATCCTGAACAACTTATTTCCCAATGTAATAATAACAGCACGGGGCCTTGATTCATACACAGCATGTCGCTTCCACAAGTATGGTTGTCCTAGTAATACATCACAAACTTCAAGGGGAGCAATGTCACACAATACCTCATCCGTGAAGGGCTTGATGTTGTATGGAAGGCGACACTACTGGATCACGCGAAGATATCGTCCTTGGTGAAGCCACCCAATGGTGTATGGTTGTGGATGTGCTGTGGTCGGTAAGCCCAACCGCTTCACGACCTCTGCCGAAATGAGGTTCTTTTGACTCCCGCTATCAACAATGAACTGTATCGGGGAGCCCTTTACCCACATCTGGGAGTGGAAGAGACGCTCCTCCTCCTCTGGATCTTCGGGTTCATTTTTCTGGATCTTTGCGGTAGCAACAGTGGCGCTGGGATCCGCATCAATGATCTGCTTCCCTTTTTCATACCCCTTATCGGGTTCTGACTCAGAGTCGGAACATGCATCTGATTCTGAAACCTTTAGCTCAGCCACCAGTGACTGCTTGGCCCGACACTCACTTGTGTTGTGAGTGGAGCTCTTATGGAACTCGCACCATTTTCCAGTGTCCTTTCTCGGCTTCGCGGCGCTGTTCTTTGCTTGCAGCTTCAGCTGGTTGTCTTGGGATGTCTCGCCTTGGCTTTGTCCTTTGTTCTGTGGTTTAGGGGCACCTTTCCCCTGCTTTGGATTCGCAGATCCAAAGTCTCGCTTCTTTTGTTTAAACTTCTGCTCGACCTTGACGGCATATCGGTATGCTGCGCCGAGCGAGGGGATGTTTAGGAATTGTATTTCTTCCTGGATGTACTTGTGCAGGCAGCCACGGTATTTGAGTATCAAATGTTGCTCCGAATCCTTGATACCCAACTTTGTGCGAAGGGTATGGAAAAGATTGGTGAACTCCGGCACGTCTTGGTCCCTTCCCTGCCGCAGCGTGGTCCACTTTATGTATTCATCCTCATAGCTTCCGACAGGGTAGTACTGCTCCTTGATGGCATCTCGGAACGAATCCCAGGTGGGTGCGGCTGAAAATAGTGAGCCAGTACTTTCATCCTTCTGCTCGCAGTAGGTTTCCCACCAGTCCTTGACGTGGGGGGCTGCTTTGAGAAGAGAAAAAACAATCTTTTCCCGACTCGAAAATTCATGAACAGAAAAATAACCCTCTAACAGATTTAACCATTTATCTACGGCATCTGCGTCTATCTGACCCTCGAATATGGGGATTTCGAAATTAACTTGTACCTTAAAGGGTGTGGCATTTCCAGAGTAGCTGCTAGAAGCCGATGCGTTGCTTTTGGGTAGCCGCTGAAGGATCTGGGCAAAGCTGTCCATCATCGCGTTCCGTTGTCGCTCGAGGGCTTCTTCGAGCAAGATTTTGATGGGATCTCCTGCCCCCTCGTCTTTCTTCTCGTCCACCATGGGAGGCCGTCGGGATTTGCGAGGCTGGTCTTGCAAAGGTTCAACCATTTCAAGCCCTAACTCCTTATATCCCGACCTTGTTGGGGACATGCAAAGAAAAACAGAGAAAAAACAGACCGCTCTGATACCACTGATCCGGATTTAAACAGGAACGCAACAAATTACAGAGATAACCATATACACAAATATGCAGCGGAAATAATACTTCATTTCATTAATGGAAAATACTGAAATATGCTTACAACCAGAAATGGAAATAAACCAGCTAGGGCGATGGTAGCTTATCTCTGAGAAGAGATGTGATGGCTACATGCCTCTGAATTGTGTTACAATGAGGCTCGAAGGCCTATTTATTGTTTAGAAACAATAGAAAACCCTTAACATTCCAAAACCTAACCCTAGGAGATGAAACGCCAAACTGTGGGCCCCGTTTGGGGGTAAATTGGTACATCAACTTCCCGGGGTCGTAACTTTGGCATATGATCTCCGTTTGACGCGTACAATAGCTCATTAGAAAGATCTATCCGAGCACTATCATTGTTGGAACGAGCAACATCGGTCCATTCCATGGACCCATGTTGCCCCCGTATTCCCCAAAAAACGTCGTTTAGGGCCTTAAAACGGCTCCGGAAGTTCAGGACCCGAAAAACTGCTAAAAATAGTAAGTTGTGCGACAATTAAGGAAACTGAAAATGCTGAGAAAGACAATGGTGGGGGTCCAGGTGGACTTGGCAGGTGGCCACCAATATCCACCTGGATCACAGAGATTCCCCCTATTTCTATTACACCTCTAGTAATTCCCCCTATCACCACTCTACCCATTTCATATACTATCCCTACCACCACTACCCCAACACAACAAACTACCATCCCACCCCCTTTAATACCTTCGACATCCACATCTATTGTAGTTACATCTTCCTCTCATTTACCCATCATGGCAGGTTGTTATGCCCCCATGGTTTTACCTGGAAAACTCAATGCCATGCCACAAGATTACCAGAGTAGAATACCTCAATTTGATGGCACAGGGCCAATCACTGCTCAACAACATATAGACAAAATGAATGATTATTTAGATTTGCAAGAAATTGATGATGATGATGTGAAGTTGAGACTATTTTCCCAAAGTCTCACAAGAGAAGTTAAGAAATGGTTTAAAGCATTGCCAACTGCCTCTATCCTAGATCTCGCACAATTTCACCAAACTTTCCTCAGAAGATGGGAAGTAAAGAAGAATCCTCTCCAAATATTGGCTGAATATGAGAGTATAAAGAGAGGCCCTGGTGAAATAGTCAAAGACTATTGCACTAGATTTAATAACATTTACAATTCTATCCCAATTGTGATACAACCCCCACTAAGACTAGCTCTGATCAGATTTCCACATGGTTTTGATCAAGACATGTCTTACCAACTGAGAGAAAGAAATCTTGCTACCCTTGAGGAAATGCAGAGGAATGCAGTCAGTGTTGAAGCCAATTTTTTGGCAAAGAGAACTAGATTAAAAGCTGAGAGGAGAGTTACTATTAAGGAAGAACCTTCTTCTTCCTCATCAGATGCTAAGTTGAATACATTAGTTAAAACAATGGAGAAAATGATGGAAAGGATAAGTTTAACTGATAGGGCTCTTCAAAGTGAAAATCAAGATGGCCCTCCAATTAGAAATCTTGGTTTTAGGAGAAACCTACCTCAAATCAAATTGAGAGAACAAAGAGGCCAAATTGATCAAAAGAAAATTAGACCTCCTTTCCAAGAGAATTATGCAGTTGAATAATTTGAGTTACCAGAGGATCATGAAGAAAATCAAATAAACTTATTTGAGGAAAGTGAAATTGACCACATTTTCTTAACCAAAGAGGAGCAAGATCCATACCTGCTATTGCAACCAGAAGTCCTACCTTTAGAGTCAAATGATTATAAACAAGGATACCAAAATGCTATCGTCAAGGTGAACAGACAATACAATTTGAGAAGTAAAAAGGTTGCTAAAAATCCTCCCAAGAAAATTTGGAATGACATTGATGAGGTTCTCAAAATTTAGCTCAAAATTCAAAGCTTTCGGATCATAGTGGAACCTAAATGACTACGTAGTGGTCATCATCCCGAATCTGATGCAACTCATTTCATGCGAAACAAACATTGTATTCTCCTAGAATCATGTTCTGTTTACTTTCCCAAACACGTGAAGTTTTGCAAAAAATTGACAGCCCAGTCAGCAGTCCATACTGCTAATGTGGCGCTGACTGTGCAGGTCTATGTGGCAGGTTGACTGATCAACATCCTTCGATGAATCATGTTGTGCCAAGTGGCATGTTCTTAGTGGATGAAATTTTGAAATTTTTGATTGGTTGGATTGGTGGCAAACCACGTACTGACACGTGGCCCAATTGGAGCCTGCCATGTGGTAGCCTGGGGACCACCAAAATTTTGGGTCGAGTTTGGGCAGTAGCAGGGGGGGTCGAACCCGCGACCACCAATGCACAAGTCAGAGCAACTACCCAATATTCCATCACATTAGAACTATTGGGTGTGGAGCCTGATTATTTTCTATATTCAAACGTTTCAGTCGGATGTATACCCCAAGAAGACTGTACACCCCTCCACGCGGGGGGTACTTGTCCCCCCCACGGGGTTCGGGAGTCAGCGGTCCCCCGGCAGGGTTTCGGGGGTAGCGCCCCTGAAGCTAAAAATAGATGTAAACTTACCTTGTAAAAGTCTAATAATTTCTAGTCAATCTGAGCCATTCATTAGGCGGATGATCTGACGGTAGAAGTTATGTTTAACTTAGGGTTTTTTTCCCTAGAAGGCAACCCCTCACTATATATGAGGTAATTGTATTGCATACATGATATATCTATATTCTGAGTGAGGAAGAGAGAGGAGATTGAGAGTGAAGAGGGTGTTATAGCGGATCTGCTGTAGGTTGTATCTCTTCAATTTGCTAGATAATATAATAAAAGAAGGACTGGCTGTTTCTCCGTGGATGTAGCCCAAATTGGGTGAACCATGTATATCTGTGTCTCTCTTGGTTTATGCGTTTTCTGTGTTTATATTTCTGCAATATTTTATGTGTTCCATTGCTCCGTAATATATATTTTTCTAACAAGAACTTAACCTTATAGTTCTCAACATATATTTAAATTTAAATGATGCGCCAATCGAGGGAGGGGATAGCCCACGGGGGCCGACCCTTAGTCATGCCACCACAACGTGACCACCGATGGAAAGGAGCGGGGGCTCAGCCGACGGGGGTAGTCTGTTGGCCTTAGCCTTGGGAATATGGCCCCCATATGGCCATTTTTTTCAGATTATAGGCATTAGAGGCTAATTAAAGTGTCCAACAATTTCGCCCAAAAATTGGCGAAATTGTTGCTCCATTAGCACTTATTGGGGAAAATTTGTAGGATGGTGCCGGATTTTGGGGCATTTGCAGTGTGATTAGCAAAAAAATTGGAAAGGAGGCTACACAGGCATTTTTGGGCATTATGGAGCCATTGGAACATGTTTAAGAGCTTTTTGAGCATTGTAAATTGATGTATTCACACTTTTGAGCATAATAGAGAGGGCCAAGCCATTGGAAGCCGGACCAAGGAGACGTAGCCCATGAGGGGTGAACTATTTCATCATGCGTTGTTGTGATACTGTTTATGGTGATGTTTACGTTTGTTATATGTTGTTCTTCAATCATTTTTTAATGTTATTCTACACATAAAATTTACATAAAATCACTCAAAAACTCTTGTTTAAACTTGCAATTAACCTCATGAATCCTTAAGCACATTTAACATAATCTGAAAATGAATTTATTACAGTAAAATAATTATCCCAATTAGATCAAGTTTGGTATCAGAGCTCTTGGTTTTCTTTGTGCAAGTAGGATTTAACTGTTTGTAGGTGAATGCCATGCTTACAAGGTTGAAGCTCAAGAGAGGAGAAGGGAAGCTAGTTGAAAGTCCTGAAGTTGGGTCAAGGAGAAGGAGTGGAAGGTTTCAACAATCTCCATTACTTTAGTGAGCATGTCTCATGAAGGAGAGCCTACAAACATGACATAGGATGAGAAGGTCTTTAGGAAGATTATCTTTGATATGATAGAGATGGTGAAGGTCCTCTATAAAGAGAGGAATACCAAAATGCAAGGTGAAAGCTCCATGCCTCCCAAAGGAGAAGGTTCTTCAATAGGAGGAGGTAATGGAAATGGAGGTAAACCTCCACCCTCTCCACCATATTCTGCATCTTCATCTTCACAGGCATCTTCATCCTCTTGCATGAATACAACCCTTACTCATACTCATCTACATACCTCAAAAGGAATTGGTAAATCACCCCTGTTAAAACTTGATGTTAAATTTTAACTACCCATGTATAATGGTGAAGTGAATGTAGATAAGCTTAACAATTGGGTTTGTCAGTTGTAGGTCTATTGCAGAATTCAAAACCTTCAATACGATGACATAAAGATTCAGCTAGCTTCCTTGAGGTTGGAGGGTGCAACACCAGTATGGTGGGAATCAAAGACACAAGAAGAGATAAAAAAACGTGGAAAGTTCTCAATTTCTTCATCTGATTTCATTGCTGCAATTAAAAGACAATTCTACCCTCTAGCATATATGCAGAAACAAATCATGAATTGGCAGAACTTTAGACAACTTAAAGGTTAAAATGTGCAAGATTACACCCAAGAATTCAGAAAAAGGTCTCTAATGTTAGGTGTCAATTTGCAATCACAAGACACATTGCTAAAGTACATAGGAGGTTTACAAAGTTACCTTAGACATACTATCCTTATTTTTAATCCCAATAATCTAGATGAGGTGTGTGTGCAAGCCACTCATCTTGAGGAATAAGGAAAAAATATTCTAGAAGAGGGTAGTAAAAATCCATTTAAGTGTAAAGGAAAAGAAAAGGGTTTCAAAGGGAAGGGAAAGAAAAATGCATCTATTAAGAAGGAAGGAGAAAAATTAGCATGCAAGAATTGTTACAAATAGGGTGACGATGAAGCTCATTGTTGGAAGCTTCATCCCGAGATGAAACCAAAGAAACTCAACAACAAGGGAAAACAAAAGACAATTGCAACCACCCAACAAGATTTGGGATCTGATTCAGGTGATGAAACTAAAATTACAAACATAGGTATGAAAGGAAAATAATCCATTGCTAGCACAAGTACTTAAAATTTACACAGTGAAACTCCAAATGAAAAGAAGAGTATAGAACTTTTTCACATAAGGGTAATCTCAAAACATAGCAAAAGTGATACTCTTTTTGATAGTGGCTCTCAAGCCATTCTCACCTCTAAAAACATTGTCAAAAGTTTAAACTTGGAAACCATTCCACATCATAAACCATATCCATTAGGATGGGTGCGTGACAATGCACAATTTCAAGTAACTAGAAAGTGCAAACTGAAATTCGCCATTACTGCAAATTTCATAGACGAAGATCCCAGATGCGGGTGTGTAGTACTAAGCTCTGCACGAGGGCGGCTTGGTGAGTTGGCGCGTGGCTTATTACCACTGCCATCTGGCCTCGCGTGTTGCCAGCCTTTATGTTCTCTACAAACACCTTCAATGTTGTGTTAATGCAGCTCGTCCCTCCATACCAGCCTTCTTGTTCTTCTGTTATGGCGCCCCTCCAATTCCTCAATACTCCTCCCCTGCGAGTGTATTACTCCCTCGTTGCCGCAGAGCCCTGCTCTCAGACCAAACCAGGGAATCATTGTGCTCAGGATTGCGGTGTTGATTCACAGTTGGGATTTCATGTTTTACAAAGTCCTTCCTACAATTTCACAGCTTCAGTCACCATTGAGCTTTGTGAGGGTACTGCTAGTTTGGTGGTCGCAACTCCAGGAGTGACTATGGAGACGAGGGCGGAAGATTTGCCTGGCACTTCTCAGTTTTGTAACAAGCAGAATAAGGATCCTGGTGGTACTGCTACCGAGGACATGCAAACTCAAGTTGGTCCGAGTGTCCCTACTGGTGGCGGTTCTTCAGGTAAAGAGGGCCATCCCTCTGAGGATGATGACCCCTACAGTTATGGGTGACGTATTGTTGAAGAGTCGCCTTCCACCACTCATGAAGCTTAAACAGGTGTGCATCCTTTGATTTTTGTTTCCCTGTTGCTCAAAGTTACAGTTATAGTTGCTTAATGGATCAGATTACAATTTTGAACTGGGTAGCGCTTCCCTGTTTATATGTATGAGCCCAGCTAATCCGTTTTGGTCCTTGAATTACCTCTGGTTAGTCTACAGTTTTGAGAATGGTGTCTTCTATTTCTATGCACTAGTCATGGTCCTGGTCCTAGAAGCTCTTTTGGTCAGTCAACAGCAAGTCTTTTTGGTCAGTGTTCAGCTATGTAATGTGAGTATGCCGCCTCTCTGGGCTAGACTTCTCGAGGCCACTACCTCTATGTAAAAATATTTTGTATCAATATAGGAGTAGACAAATTCAAAAATAAATAAATTCATAGACGAAGTGGCACTAGATGTTGTTCCATTAGACATATGTGGTATAGTCTTGGGCAACCCATATATCTATGAAAGAAAAACTATCATCCACAGACATGAAAACAAATACCATTTGTTCAAAGATGGAGTAGAATATATTGTGAGAGCTCATAGCAAGAAACTAAATATTTCACTTGTTAATGTGGGGTAGATGAAAATACTAATGAATTAAAGTGTTCGGTAGCCGAGGCTCCGCGTAATGGTTTTGGGGCTCAAAGCCCACAGTTTTGGGTAAAATTATGGTAAAGGCTTCGCGAGGTGAGTGGAGTGTGAATTATAATGAGTCAAGTCAAAGGGTTGTCCACCCAAAAATAATATAAGAAAATAGAAAGTGAGTCAGCCTGCCCATGGTCCGCGGACCATGGGAATGTATAAATAGAGCAAGGCTCTATGGTTAGAAGTTAGTTCTTGTTTTGGGATCTTAATGTTATGGGTTTATGAAGGAAAAATTATCTCTGCGTCTATAAGTCCGAGTCAAGGGTATTAGTAGATAGATAGAGGCTCTGCAACTGTGTGATCAGAGGCCTGATAGAGTTAGCAGCTATGTACACAGACCCCTGCAGCTGAGTGCGCAGGATAGATCTGGTTGTACTGAAAAGGGGATCAATTTAGATAAGGATTTCTGAATCATTGTGTGTTTTATCGTGAATCTATCTGTTGCTTATGTTCTGAATTTATGCATATTTATGATTGTGTGCACTAGTAGTTACTGTTAAATGTTTTCTTACTTAAGAAGTTCATCAATAAGAAAGCACATCTATGCGGATCTATGCGGAAGCTCAACAACAGTACAGAGTGGCACGAAGCCACAGAATGGTTCCCCACCCTTCCAGCCCACATCAAGACATCCCAAGGGTGTGGAAACTTGGTTCCAGCACCCTCCCATACTACCTCGGGTGAGACTTTAGTTCGCACTCCGCGGGCTGTTACCGAAAGGGCTGGTAGTACAGGATTTTTTTAGCTAATAACTCTTCCAAACCTGGGTTAGGCCCCAATAAGCCAACAAATGGTTCCGTTGCTGGGACTGGGATTTGCCTAAGGGATGTTTGATGTTAGAACACAGGAACCCTATGAAGAAAGAACTTGAAGATGGTTGGATCAGAAGCTTCACGAGTTCATGGTACAGGAAAACAGAAATCCACGGATATCTAAGGAAAGGTGGCTGGATCACGACATATACACAAAGATCCATGAGATCTTCTTCACATCCTTCTCGACAGAACTATATGAGTGGATCCCGAGACTAACTGACAGTCAGGGAAGGTGCCGACTGGATAAACTCATCATGTGGACTCCAGAGTTGGTGCGTAGGCTGGAAGCATCTGAAGATAAAATCACAGGGGAAATAGATCACTGGTTGGATTGAATAATAGGAGGGTTTATCACAAAATTCGCGATTGACAAAACTGTGAGTTACAGCGAAGCAGAAAGGCGCTTTCTCTAAGGACCATGGGGTAGTTACATCAAATCATTGAATACTTGGATTAAAATGCTATTATCTGAGAAATAGGTTATTCACATCCATTGATGTCTGGGGTGACGCGAAGCGGAAGAGGCTATCAAGGGACTGAAGGATTAGAGAACAATCCTCTGATTTCTATTTCACGAGAAAGCGAGGAGGAGCTCATAGGATTCTCTCCGAGAAGCACAGTCCGATTGATGAAGTAGTGCATTCCACTAGTAACGCCGTCATCCACGCCATCCCCCACTTCACCTACATTGAACCCATCTTTGCTTACCCCACCTCTGCCACTACCAAGGGTTGGAATGGCGAGTGCGATCAAGTTGCCGGTATTTAGAGGCATAGGAAATGAGGAACCAGATTGGTTCTGGTTTGTGGTAAAGGCTATATGGGAAGCCCAAGGCGTAATGGATGATAATATCAAAAGGGATACTCTGGTAAGCGTGCTATAAGATTGCCCGCTGACGTGGTATATAAAGTACTCTAGTGATCACCCGAATGTGGGAATAGCAACGATCCAGGATGCATTGAACAAAGAATTTAGCCGGCCAAAATCAGAGACGCAGTTGATCATCGAGTTCAAGGAGATTACAATGCTACCTCGTGAAACCCCGTGGGATCTAGATCAAATATTGAAAAGTACAATCCGCGAGGCTAACATGAAGCTGACGGATGCGTAGCACTGTGCGTGGTTTGTGGCGTCTTTGACACCACATCTGAGGACGACGCTGTCATTGCAAAAGATCTCAACGCAAGCTGAAACATTAGAGAGAGTAATGAGGTTGCACGAAACTCCAATACAGGATCCAGGGTTGGGAGTTCAGCAAATCCACGCGCAACTACAAAACCTATGCTTAGAAATGCAAAGTTTGAAGCAAGAAAGGGTGCCCCGACTAGAGGTGCATACAGAAGTGGTGTGTATCAAATGCAAAGGTCAAGGTCATGACAAGGATCACTACCCTGTATTTGCGAACAATCTGGTGGGAGGGGGGCCGATGCCATTAAGGCTGGAGGTACAAGCAGGGCCAAGTGCGGTGCTCGCGCTATGGTGCACAATTTTTCAAGTAGGAGGAAATCACGCAAGAGACAACTGTCACCTATTACAGAAGTATACCAAGACTCTGCAGCAACTGTACTGCAAATTCTATAGATCAGTGGGTCACAACGAGCGAATGTGATGAAGCTACGATCTAATGATGGAGAGGACCCTAGCCTATCGAATGTAGACTAAGGCACGGGGTTTCGACCTAGCCACAGGGCCATGCAGTGGATTCCTAGGACGTGGGCGAGGAAGAGGAGGAATGGGGCCTCAAAGAGGGCACGAACGACTGATCTGTTATAATTGCGGATGGCCAGAGCACTATGCTCGTGACTGTACTAACCCAACGAGAATATCTTGTCCATACTATGAGTAGTTTGACCATGAAATGGTAGATTGTCCAACGTTGATTGCCCAAATGTGCAAAAAGGGGGTACTACAGCCTACACCAACTCAAAATGTCCAAATGATAAGATCTGAACCATGCGAAGAGGACCCCAGTGTAAACATGGTACTACGAAGCGGTGCAACCACGGGAGGAGTTGCAAGGAAACAACTCAAAGAAGATGGGAAGGGTCATGATGCTCCTACAAAGTAACCTGACTTCGTGGTGGAACAAGTGAAGGGGGTGTCTAAGGAAGTTCAGAAGAGCTTCACGGAAGTCTCTACTCCAGGTTGTAGGGATCCAATTGAGCCAGGAATTGATCCCTCTATGCTTACTACCTTTTTAGAGACATGTATGAAGTTTCTATGTGACAATAAGGCAGTTAAAGGACTACAAGAGCTGATCACTAGGTGCACAGGATTAGGGGAGCCGCGCGTAGTCTGGAAACTGGGAAAACATGCTCTGTGCACCGGGCGGGAGATGTGAATGACGACGCAAATCAGTGAGTATGAGATGGATTAGGTGATCTTGGATTTGGGGTTGGATGTGAATGTGTTGCCTAAGCAAATGTGGGAACACATGGGCAGGCCCGCACTACAATGGTGTCCTATTCAACTACGAATGGCCAACCAGCAAAAGATCTTACTGATGGGAAGATTGCAAGGGGTGATAATGGACATTGAAGGTGTAAGTACACAGACAGATTTTGAGGTAATAGAAATTGTCGATGACAGTAAACCATACCCTGCGTTGCTAGGAATAGATTGGGCCACGAACATTGTTGGGTCCCTATAATACTAGTGATTACCCCATTACTATTGTAGTTATACCCCTTATTAATATTGTTGTGCCCCTATTGCCCCCATATTGTTATTATTGTGCCCCACAGAATCCCTCTATCGTTATTTTTGTGGCTTTATATTATTATTGTTAGGTCGGTTGGATTATATTGAGACTCCTTAGACTCCTATATATAGAAAGGAGGTTTTGTCATTTGAATCATCCAAGAATTGTTCATTTATGTAATTTAAAGAAGGTTGCCCCCTCGAAGAGGCTGAATTCTAAGGCATTGATCTATATTTTCTATCTTTTCTTGAGCTAGTTTTATAACATTTGGTATCAGAGCTTGAATGGGGTCATCAACTTGAAAAGATGAAAGAAGACATTCGAGAAAAATTCACTCCGTGTTATAGTTCCGCTAGACCCAGCTGAAGGAGCGCACTACACCAAATTGGTGCGTGGTGAGGACACTGACAATGAATTGGACTGCATCTACTAGATAACAGTGTAAGATCAGGATCGAGTGAATCCCACAGTGGATGGGAGAATCTCATGGGAGTGCGATAGTTCCTGAACCTCAAATTCAGATGAGGAGATCAAACGATGGAAGAACCGATTGCATGAAGTCACAACACTCAACTATAACATGATGATTAGATCACTACGACAGATGAAAACCGAGGTACGGAAACAGCCAACGGACAATGGTGCAACAAAGGAGGAGGATTTCGTCAACCTCTGTGGAACTTCGATCATAGAGCAGAAGTGGCATGGTGCGACGGAAGAAGCACTACGCGTGGAAATCACACTAGGGTGGCATGCACAGAGGAAGATGAGGTGGAATGAGCACGAAGGTAGAAGGCAGTTCTGGGTATGGATTGGGGGATGTGTGCGGCGATCGCAGCCAAGGCAGCCACAACAGAGCAGTTTAGGCACCCATCTACAATGGAGGGCACGGCTGTATGCTACACAACCATCGACCCAACTAAATCTGTGCATAACAAGGGTTCGCTGGGCCCATAAGACTGTAAATAAAGCAGGGTGTGTGAAGATAACTCTATCCATGGTCAGACAGGAAGTAAAGAGAATTTCCTCGACCACTGCCCCTGTAGTTCGACCTGAATGAGAAGACCTAGATGAAGGGATCCAGCAGTTGCAGGAAGCCATTCGGTGCGGCAGCTTGAGACTTCGCAAACTAGAGGAAGTGGGGGTAAGGCTAAGGAGGAAAAGCGCGAGGTTGGATGAAGAAATTGACAAAATAAAAATAGGAGGCACACAAATAGGCCGCACGAGCATGCAAATGAGGGGACTCGACCTAGTCAGCCCTCCTACGATACTAGAATGAGCTGTGACCCTACTATCATGGTTGCGACTGCACCATACTGAACAAGGGAGCACAATCCATGATGCACTATCTGATTCGGAGGTATGCGAAGGGTGCCTGTAGCCCGAGCTAGAAGGGAAAAGGAAGGTTTGCACGAGGGGTGTGACCACCTGAATATCTGTAGGAGGCCCAATCTCAGTGCTCCATGTAGTTGAAAGAGGGCGTAGGACTATTAAACAATCTGCAGGAAGGTTGCGCAATTGGGTCGTGGCACGTAGGGCCAGTAAAAAGCATAGAACACATCCGCGTACTAGGGGCTACGCTGCCATGTGGGAGGGATGGAAGGTGACCATTGCAGTTATTGTTCATGACAAGATGTCCCATTTAAGACACCGAGAAGTTGGTGGTGACCCATTAAGACATAGGGTTGAATGGAGTTGTCGCCAAAATCGCATTAATAAGCCATGAATGAGGAGCACGGTCAAATTTGAAATCAAAAGGGTATATAAAGCACAGGTGGCTTGTTACCACACATCCTATGGCCCCTTGCATAGTAAGTTTTTTAGGGTTCAAATAGAGCGACACAGGATGAATGAGGCAGTCGTAAAAGGAAGCACATGGTTTAAAGACCTGCCGAAGGTAATACATGAGTCCCTACTTAGGTCGATATATACAACCAAGGATGTTACAGCTGAAATCCCTAAATCACCCAGGACGTCGTGGACCAAGAAGAACCCACAGGTAGAAGGACCGATCCGTATGTCTCCGCGCAATCTGTGATTTGGCAAATTGTCGATGGAGGAAAAAGGAAACATCATTACTATCGAGAGTGATGAAGAGGAAGAGGAGCCTCCGACCTATGTCAAAGAAATAGAACCAGAAGCAGAAACAGAAGAAGATATCCAACCAGTAAAGTGACCCAAGTATGTTGATTGAAGGAAAGGGAAGGCCAAGGTACCTACAGATTTGGATTCCATTGACAACATACTCATCACCCCATCTCTCCCTAAAGGGGTCTTGCTTGAAGGCACAGTGACCAGCCGAATCCATACTATGAAATTTGAAGACTAGGACCTTGCGAATACTAAGAAGTTTCCCCATTTGGCAACTAGCGAACTAATGGAGAAAAGCACGGAGGGGGTTGTTACAAAACTACAGCCATAGGAATGGCTGCAAAAGGTAGAAGAGGCTGGGCTACTCTGCATCCTGTCAATTCCACATTTTCATCGGCCCCCCATTACAATATTGGTCATCAGGCAACTGCTCTGCCTGGTACACGATGGGTACTTATGGATAGACAAAACCATCCCCATCACAGCAGAGCATATTCATAGGATCACCCGGCTTCCATGTGAAGGTAGGGATCCCATGGAAACCGTTGATATGAGTGGTGATTTGGCGATGATGGAAGCACTAAAAAAGAAATACAAATAGGAGAAAAAGCAGAGAGGGTATGATATTGACAGTATTCTGGATAGAGGGGTCCACATTGCTACCCAGTTGCTGACAGGAAAAGTGATGTGGAAATGCCGAGGCAACGAGGTCCCAGAAATAGTCGTCACTCTAGTTGAGAAATGTATAGAAGGGGAATGGTTCAATTGGGCACAGTTCCTCTGTGACGAATTCCTGACCAATTGCAGGGAAGCCCAAGAGGAGGGTAAGACCTTCCACTATGTTTGGTTGCTGTTATCCATCCTTTTGGTTACAAGCGAATTACCCGAAGATAGTCAGTTTCCTTACCTGGACCAGGATTGGCTAGAGGTCGAAAAATATGCGTCGCTTTGGGAAATGAAGGACACCATAAGAATCCGGGAAGTCAAGATTTTCTAGATACTGATGGACGTGAACATGCGACAGTGGATAAACTAGCAACCCCGTCTATCTATCGAGATATATGACAGTGTGAAGAACGTAGCCAATTTTAAGGTGGATGTCCACCATGTATACATCCGGGCGTGCAAGGATCTAGCACAGACGTGGACAACACTTCCTTTCATTTCCATTGACGAGGCTATTTTTCCGGTATTAGATATCTGGCCACCAAAGTGGTGCGAACTAGATGCGGTAGCGCGATGAGGCCACCATCCAAAACTAGAAGGCCAAGGCCAAGCGCTTAGCACAACAGAAGCGGAATGAAGAACATGTCGTGGAAGTACGGGCGGCCCGGGAGGCAGTGCAGGCTTCTATAGGCAGGGCGATAGCAGGAGGGGCTGCCACGACAGAGGATGAAAGTGGCCCGAAGGTGACCACAGAGCCAGGCATGGATATCAAGATGGAAGGTGCAACACAAAACACCACTAGTTCGCCCTTAAAACGACCACAACCAACAGAGCGGTCAAATCCTTGGAAGAAGGCCAAGGCATCTAAGTTGGATGGGGAACTTGTCACATTGACCGAAGGTGACCTAGGCGACATTAAGGATACAGTTCGCGAAGTCACCCAAGAGGCACTCGATGAGGTCATGATGGAGTAGTAGACTGTGTTGGGGGCGCTCTGCGCACAGTTGCAGGAATTCAGAGCATGGGCCCCATAGCTAGGAATCATCGCTACCCATGGATATATGGGTATGTCAGCAACTGAGCAGCTATTACAGGCCAAAATGGCTAATACTATTGCACTCCTGGCAGGAGCTGTGACAGTAGAGAATGTGGCAGACAGAGCTGTGGTAGGTTGGCTTATGGGGCTTGGATTAAATTTGGCTGCCCTACCACGCGAGAGCTTATACCAGCTCCAAGACAGCATAATGATGGAGCTCGGCACTAGGGAAGGACATGCGGTACAAGTACTTAGTGAGCAGCGAATTAACATAGAACAGTTGAGCCTCCAACATGATGAAGTGGTAGCACAAAATCAACAGTTAGAGCAAATTGTGGGGGAAGCATGTTGTTGTGCCCCTAAGCTGGAGATTACGGCAGATTTACCTATTGGCATACAAATCCAAAAGTTGGCCAGTGGGTTCCGTGAAGCAAAGGAGGAAGCTGCGAGGATCCAGTTGGCCCTCAACTTGCAGATCACAGAGCTGAAACTGAAATCACAGTCCTCTACACCACTAGAGGTCACAGAGCAGCGGAAAGGCATCATTCAATCTGGGCGGGAAACAATAGCACGTGCTATGCAGGAGTGCACCGACTTGTTGGATCAGTCACTTATTATGCTCACTTCACTACATGAAGACCCAACCTTACAGTGGTTGGAAAAAGAGGCAAGGGAACTACAAAAAGCCTATGATAATGTCAGGGGGACCATGCAGATGGTTGCTATTACACAATGCTTGGCCAAAATGAGGGAGGCTTAGGATCTTAAGATACAAGCTGACGCTGCTTGGCAAAAGGAGCCAATGATTAAAGAACGTATCCAACCTTGGTTGGATGAGGCATTCACAGTTTCCACCAACATCGAGTGAAAGATGGCGCACATGCAGGTAGTATATGAACTCGGACAGGCAATTGATATTGATACTGATGCATCGGTGGCTCACGTAGAACAAGTACAATAGATGGTGGAAGATTTTGTTGCAAGTGTAAGCGAAGTGTAGAAGTTGTTGCATGACCTCCGTGCGAAGATTGCTACACCAGCCGAGTGACTTGGGATGAGTCACGATGATTGTGTTGAGGGCCTGTTGGGTAGCGAAGGCCCCGCGTAATGGTTTTGGGGCTCAAAGCCCACAGTTTTGGGTAAAGGTATGGTAAAGGCTCCGCGAGGTGTGCGAAGCGCGAATTATAATGAGTCATGTCAAAGGGTTGTCTTCTCGAAAATAATGTAAGAAAATAGAAAGTGAGTCAGCTTGCCCATGGTCCGCAGACCATGGGAATGTATAAATAGAGCAAGGCTCTATGGTTAGAAGTCAGTTCTTGTTTTGAGACCTTAATGTTATGGGTTTATGAAGGAAAAATTCTCTTTGTGTCTGTAAGTCCAAGTCAAGGGTGTTGGTAGATAGATAGAGGCTCTGTAATTGTGTGTGCAGAGGCCTGATAGAGTCCGCAGTTGTGTGCGCAGACCCCTGTAGCTAATTACGTAGGACGGATCTAGTTGTACTGAAAGGGTGATCAATAAAGATAAGAATTTCTAAATCATTGTGTGTTTTATCGTGAATCTATCTATTGCTTATGTTCTGAATTTATGCATATTTATGATTGTGCGCACTAGTAGTTACTGTTAAATGTTTGCTTAAAGACCTTAAGAATTTCATCAATAAGAAAGCGCATCTGTGTGGATCTACACGGAAGCCTGACAATAGTACAGAGTGGCGTGAAGCCGCAGAATGTCGCGACCCCTCCAGACCGCATCAAGGCATCCCAAGGGTGCGGAAACCTAGTTCCAACACCCTCCTATACTACCTCGAGTGAGACTTCAGTCCACGCTCCGTGGGCTATTGCTGAAAGGGCCGGTAGTACGAGATTTGTTTGGCTAATAACTCTTCCAAACCTGGGTCAGGCCCCAATAAGCCAACATAAAGCAAGAATTTTGTGCTTCTAATGATCAAACCAAAGAATGATGTTGATAATGAAGATTTTCAAGGTTGTGATTGAAGATTGAAATATGAATTGGTTGATGTTGTTAACCAATATGATGAGATTTTTTAAGAACCAAAAGGATTACCTCCCAAGAGAGGAATCCGACATGAGATACAGTTGCAACAAGATAGTCCTCTTCCTAACATTGGCATGTATAGGATGTCAGTGATGGAAAGTGTAGAAATTAAAAATCAAATTCAAGAGTTGTTGGATAAAGGGATCTTTAGGCCAAGTTCTTTTCCATGTGGTTCACCTATTGTTTTGGTGCCAAAGAAGGATGGAACATGGTGCATGTGTATGGACTTCCATGCATTGAACAAGATTACTATAAATAACCATTACCCACTACCTAGAATAGATGACTTACTTGATCAATTGAAAGAAGAAAAGTATTTTACTAAGTTGTTCTTAAGGAGTGGCTACCATCAAATTAGAATTGCTGAAGGAGACATTTGGAAGACAACATTCAATACTAAACATGATTTGTTTGAATGGCAAGTTATGCCTTTTGGTTTATGTAATTCTCTTGCTACCTTCATGCGTGTGATGAATGATGTGCTGAGGCCATTTATTGATGAGTTTGTTATAGTCTACTTAGATGACATCTTAATTTTTAGTAAATATCATGATGAACATGTCATGCATGTCAAAAAAATACTTGATGTCTTAAAGAAAGAACAATTGTATTTAAAGATGTCAAAGTGTGAGTTTGGAAACACTTCTTTAGTTTACTTGTGTCATATTTTGGAGGTGAGTTGAAAATAGATCCCTCTAAGGTTGATGTCATTTTGAATTGGCCAAGTCCCAAGGTTGATGTCTGGTCTAGCTCAAACCATTGCATACATTAGGATACTGACTGCACTTGCATACGGAACATGAGACATGTTCTCTTCCTCTTCTTGTGCCTTGGGAGACTGTTCAATAGATAATTTTATACCTACAGGAATAGGAACCTTCACTGGTTTACTATCCTTCATATTAAACCTCTGCAATATTGTCTCGACATACTTCTTCTAGTTTAACCAGAGCTTCCTCTTTTCCCGATCTCGATTAATTTCCATGCCCAAAATATAGTTTACAAAACCAATATCTTTCATGTCGAATTTGGAGGACAATTGGGTCAAATCACAGATAATTTCTTTTTCATTTACAACCAGCAACATACCATCCATATACAAGGCCAGATAAGTGACACGGTCACCAATTAATTTAAAATACACATTATGATCTGCTTTGCTTCTGGTGAAGCCAAGTCCCAGTGTATCAAATCTCTGATACCACATCCTTTGGGACTGTTTTAACCCATACAAAGACTTTTTTAACTTTCATACCAATTCTTTCTTACCCTTCACCGCCAAGCCTTCAAGTTGCTTCATGTAGATATCTTCTTCCACATCCCCATGAAGAAATGTTGTCTTCACATCCATCTGTTCTACCTCAAAATCAAAAGTAGCAACAACAAATAAAAGTAATCTAATAGAATCTACCTTGGCAACAAGAGAAAAAATATCACCAAAATCAATTCCCGACACCTGCGAATAACCTTTTTCTACCAACCGAGCTTTGTATTTCTCCACCTTTCCTTCTGCATTCATATTCTTCTTAAACACCCATTTTCTTCCAATGGGTTTCCTTCCAGCTGACAACTCCACTAGATTCCAAGCCTCATTTTTGTGAAAATATGTCATTTTATAAACCATGGCCTCTTTCTAGAGTTTTGCTCGTGGGGTAGTATTGGTGCAATGATTAATTATCCTACATATGACAAGGAATTGTATGCATTGTTGCAAACTGTGAAAAAGTGGAAACACTACTTGATGGGTAAGGAAATAATCATTCACACTGATCATCAGCCATTGCAATACTTGCAATCTCAATCTAAGTTGCAGCAATCAAGGCACTTCTGGTGGATGGGTTTTCTTTAACAATTCCACTTGGTAATAAGGTATAAGAAAGGTATCTACAATAAAGTTTTTGATATGCTTTCTAGGCCTCTTATTAGTGCACCTACTTTACTCAAGCATAATTCTATTTTGCATGAAAGTTATATTCAGCAATATGAATTAGACAATGACTTTCAGGATGTTTATGAAAGCTCAAGTCAATGTAACCAAGTAGAGGAATTGGATTATCATTTGCATTATAAATTGTTGTACCATCTTGGCAAGCTTTGTATTCCACAGGGATAAAGATTCAACATCATAAGAGAGGCACATACTTCTCTTATTTCTGGTCATTTCAGTGTAAGTAAGACAAAGACACATTTGTAGAGGTATTTTTATTGGCCTCGTATGCTTGAAAGTATCTCAAGTTTTATTAAAGGATGTTCATTATGTGCAGTCAGTGAGCCTAACAATAGGAAGTTAGGATTCTACATACCACTTTCGGTTCCTTCACGACTATGGGAGAGTGTTTCTATGGATTTTGTAGGAGGTCTTCCATTGTAAAATAGAGGTAATGATTATTTGTATGTAGTTGTGGATAGGTTCAACAAAATGTGTATTTTGATGCCATGTAAAAGGAAAATTACAACTGAACAAACTGCTTAGTTATTCTTTCAGAATGTATGGGTTCATTTTAGATTACTGACATCCATTGTTAGTGTTTGAGATTCTCTCTTTGTTGGGAATTTTTGGTCAAGCTTGTGGGGTTTCATGGACACCAAATTGAAAAAGAGTACAACATTTCATCCACAAACAGATGGTCAAACAAAGGTGGTGAACATGACAGTGATACATCTTCTTTGTGTTTATTGCAGCAAGCATCCTAAGTTGTGGGATGAACGTTTGCACTATAATTAGCATGCTTACAACTGAGCCAAGCACTCTTCAACTCAAACATCGCCATTTGAAGCATGTTTGAGATACTTTCCGAAGTCTCCTTTGGACTTCTTTTTTGGAAAATATGTTGTTATTGATGGTCATAGTGACATAGACAAAGCAAGAAGGTTCATTGAACAAATGCAATTGGTACACCAAAGAGTTCAAGAACAGCTAGAAAAGAGCCAAGGCAAGTACAAAGCAAGGCACGACAAGCATCGTGTACATCACAAGTTCCAAGTCAGTGATGAAGTTTGGCTTCACATTAGTAAAGAGAGGCTCCAAGGAGAAGGTAAAAATCTAAAACCAATTAGATATGGTCCATTCAGAATTCTGGAAAATATTGGTAACAATGCCTTCAAGTTGGATTTGCCTTCATACATGCAAATTTATATTGTTGTTAATGTTGAGAACTTAAGGTTGTATGCGCCTCCTTTGATTGAATATCAAGGATAAAATGTCCAAATTGCTTCCATTGATGATTTTTCTCCTGAATACCTTGATGAACTACAACATGACACCATTCTTGACAGAAGAACAAGGACTTCAAAATGACGGAATGTGGATTACCTTCAAGTGGGGATCAAGGGAAAAAATCCTTTAGAGGCTAAATGGATCGAGATTGGAAAGGTGAGGGAACTATACCCTCACCTGTTGGACAACTGAAAGTGGTATTTTGGGGTCCAAAAGGCTTCCAATGGGGAGGAATGATTAGGTGCTCAAAATTCAAAGTTGTTAGATCGAAGTGGAATCTGAATGACCACATAGTGTTATTCATCCTGAATCTGACACAACCCATTTCGTGCGAAACAGACATAGTATGCTCCCAAAATCATGTTCTGTTCACTTTCCTAAATAGGACATTTTTTGCAAAAAAATTGACAGCCCAGTTAGCAGTCAGTACTGTTGACATGGCGCTGATTGTGCAAGTCTATGTGGCAAGTTGACTAGTCAATATCCTCAGGTGAATCACATTGTGCCATGTTCTTAGCAGATGAAATTTGACAAATTTTGATTGGTTTGATTGGTGGCCAACCACGGGTTGACATGTGGCCCATCTAGAGGCAGCCACGTGGCATCTTGTTGGCCACCAAAATTTTGGGTTGAGTGCAGGAAGCAAAAGTGGGGGTTTAACCCGTGACCACCAAGTCACAAGTCAGAGCAACTACCAATACTCAATCACATTAGTACTTAACCTTATAGTTCTCGGCATATATTTAAATTTTAATGGTGCACCAATCAGAGGGAGGGGCTAGACCATGGGGCTCGACCCTTGGTCACGTAATCACAATGCGACCACTAGAAAAAAGGAGCGGGGGCCTGACTGATAGGGGCAGGCTGTTGGCCTTAGCCTCGGGCACATGGCTCCATATGGCCACATTTTTCGAATTATAGGCATTGGAGGCTGATTAAAGTGTCTGACAATTTCGCTCGAAAATCAGTGAAATTTTCACTCCATTAGCACATTTTGGGGAAAATTTGTAAGGTGGTGCTGGATTTTGGGGAATTTGTGGTGCGATTAGTAGAAAACTTGGAAAGGCCATAAATTCTTCAATTTTTTACCAAATCAGGAGCAAAAAGAGGCTACACATGCATTTTTGGGCATTTTGGAGCCATTGGAATAGGTTTTAGAGCTTTTTGAGCATTGTAAACTGATGTATTCACACTTTTGAGCATAATAGAGAGGGCCAAGCCATTGGAAGCTAGACGAAGGAGACGTAGCCCAGGAGGGGTGAACTCCTTCATCATGTTCTTTTGTGATACTATTTATGGTGATGTTTATGTCTATTATATGTTGTTGTTCAGTCATTTGTTTATGTTATTTTGCACATAAAATTTACATAAAAGCACTCAAAAACTCAGGTTTAAACGTGCAATTAACCTCATGAATCCTTACACACATTTAACATAATTTAAAAAGGAATTTAGTACAACAAAGTAATTATCCCAATCACATCAGACATCCCTTCTACTAGCCAATCAAAAGATGATTCTCAAAAGGAGACTTCTGAAACACAGGATCTAAATATCAAAGAAATAGATAATCCTCAAACATCTTTTAGTATTGAAAATGAATTGGCCAAGGTGAAAATTCTTATTCCTCTCACTGAATTAATTAACAAGAATGCATATAGATCTCAAGTCATGAAGGCTCTAAAGATAGGGGAAGGGACAAACACAGTCAACTTAATGGATGGGCAAGCTGAGTTATTTTTTGTACCTAAAGTTGAAGGGAAGTCTCAGGATGGTAGTGTGCCACCTTTATATATCAGTTTGAACATTCATGAAAACATTATGCACAATTCTATGCTTAATTCTGGTGCTTCAAACAATCTTATGCTTAGAGCCATCATGGAGAAGCTAGGATTAGACATAACAAGACCCTACAAAGATTTATATTCTTTTGACTCCATCAAAGTGAGATGTGTAGATCTCGTCAAATATTTATGTGTTACACTGATCCAAATACCGACAAAGAGTTTGGTAATGGATATTGTAGTGGAAGACATACCTCCCAAGTATGGAATGTTGCTATCAAGATCATGGGGAGCAAAGTTACAGGGTACTTTGCAGATGGACATGACCTATGCTACCATTCCCGTTTTTGGTTAGAAGAGAAGGTTATACCGGGAAACATCAATGAAATATATGGTTAGTAGTCAAGACAAACCAAATACTTACCCCTTGTACTCTATGCATTCAAATATGGACTCTATTTTGTATAATGATGAATGTGTAGAGGAGGAAGTTTCACACTTGGAAGCTGAATTGAGAAAGATAGAGGATATAAAATTAGATAATGGGAAACAATATGAGGAGGGAGATCCATTTCGAATATGGATTTTGATGGGGCTATGAGCAAGGAAGTAGCAGGGGTAGGTGTTGTCATCTCAAACACCTAACCAAATAGAAAAGGGACATGCTTACAAGCTTAATTTCCAATGTATAAGTAATATAGCTGAATATGAAGCAATGATTTTAGGACTGCAAATTTTGAAGAGGATGGGATCTAAAATATTTCTGTACACGGGGATTCTGAACTCACCATTAACCAAATTAAAGGTGAGTACTCAGATAAATACCCTAGACTAAGAGCTTACGAAAATGTAGTCCTAGATTTTCTGCAATGTTTTCCTGAATATCAATTGTTTCTGATCCCTAAAGGGAAAAATATCTTAGCTTATGCTTTGGGTAATCTAGCCAATATTTGTAAAATTCCATTCCATCTAAATAGAAAATATTAGGTGGAAGTAGAACACAGGATAACTACTCTAGATAGTGTAAGATATTGGTAGGTTTTTAGTAGTGATAAACATGTAGAATATTTTTTATAGTTGATTGATTAGTTTGAGTATGTACATATTGATACACTTAATGATGTAGATGGAAATAAAAAGGAAATATTTTTAAATGAAACCAATTACAATATAGAGAACTTGAGGTTCTTCAATTAAAAGACAATGTACTGCCATGAGGATTGGTGCCTTTGGAAGAGCTTTTTTTATTTTAACAATGTAGCCAAAAATCCAAAAAATAGATCCTGTAGAAGGTGAGGTAGAGGACCGTAATATAGGTACTAAAGAAAGTCCTAAAATTATAAAGTTGTCCAAGTCCTTTCCTCCTAAAGAAAAACATAAATACATTGATCTATTTATATAATTTTCTGATGTGTTTGCTTGGAGCTATGAATATCTGAAATCATATGATACCAATATCATCCAACATATCATTCCCATCAGAGAAGACCAAAAACCCTTCAAGAAAAAATTGAGGAGAGTAAATCTAGTCCTGTTACCTTTGATATAAAAAGAAGTCAAAAAAATTTTTGATGCAAAAAGCATTGTGCCCCTAAGATTTTCAAAATGAGTCTCTAATCTAGTACCAACAAGAAAGAAAATAGGAGAAATAAGGCTCTATGTAGATTTTAGGAATCTAAACATAGTTTCTCTCAAGGAAAACTACCCTCTTCCCAAAATGGATCATATCTTATAGAAAGTAGTTGGTTCCAGCATAATTTATATCCTAGATGGTTTCTCAGGATACAACCAAATTCTAGTTCATGCTAATGATCAACATAAAAAAAATTTACTACACCTTGGGGAACCTTTATGTACGCAAAAATTCCCTTTGGCCTTATGAATGCAAGAGATACTTTTCAGAGAGCAATGGATATTGAATTTGCCAATGAGAAATATAGGTTCATTGTAATTTACCTAGATGACATTATTGTCTTTTCAAAAACAGATGAAGAGCACCTATTACACTTGAGAAAGGTTTTTGAAAAATGTAGAAAATATGGTATCTCCTTGAACCCCAAGAAAACTCTTTTTGGTTTAGAGGAATGAAAACTATTGGGTCACATTATTTCGAAAAAAGGCATCAGAATAGACCCCAAAAGAGTTCAAGCCATAATGAAAATTGACCCTCCTAGGAACAAGCAAGAAATTCAATCTTTCTTTGGTAGGATAAATTTCCTTTGAAGATTTATTCCAAACCTGGTTGAGATATTGAGAGGCATTACAAACATGTTAAAGAAAGATATTGAAATGAAATGGAATAGAAAAGCCAAAAACTCTTTTAGCCAAGTAAAGTTAGCTTTGACAACTGCTCTTGTTTTAATTAGCCTTAATTTTACAAAGGATTTCATGATTTTTTCTTTTGGATCTGAACATACTATTGCAATAGTTTTTTTGAAAAAAAGTAGTTAAGGACATGAACAACCTATAGCTTTCTTCAACAGAGTTTTAAGGGATGCCTCATTAAAGTATAATATCATGGAGAAAAAGTCGTTTGCTTTAGTGAAGGCATTGAAACATTTTAGAGTTTACATTCTGCATTCCCATATTATTGGATTTGTCCTAAGTGTTGTAGTAAAAGATATCCTTACACAAATTGATCGAGATTGGAAAAGAGGAAAATGGATTGCAGTTATTCTAGAATATGACATTGAGATAAGACCTACTAAGATCATCAAATGTCACGGATTGGCTAAGCTAATGGCTAAATTCAATTTCCATGTACTAGATATAAATTTCATAGCTGCACTTGATGAACAGGAAGAGATGGCGACTCCACAGGTATCAGAAGCCTTTTCTACTTCTCCTTGGTATGAAGATATTATCTTTATATTACAAAATTTACAAGCTACTCCTGGTTTAACCAAGAAAAACTCTAGATTTCTTAAGTTAAAAGATACGGAATTCTACATTTTAGATCATAATGTGTATTGGAAAGATGTTGGGGGTATTTTGGTAAATTGTGTATTGAAGAATGAAGCAGACAAGGCTATGGAATAATTTCATCAAGGAGACCATGGAGGACATTTGCACTAGAAAACCACAACTAAAAAAGTCATGAGAGTTGGTTTTTACTGGCATACGTTGTTTGCAAATGTTCATAATAAATTTACAACATGCCACTAGTGCCAAATTTTTGAAGGAAAGAGAAAATTGTTGCCTCTACCTTTGAAGCCCATTTCAGTTGAGGTTTCTTTTCAACAATGGGGTCTGGATTTTATTGGGGAGATCCATCCAAGCTCTTCAACTCAACATATATGGATTTTGACAACCAATGACTACTTAACCAAGTGTATTGAGGCTATTCCAACCAGATAGCCTATAGACACTCTAATCATTCAATTTTTAGAAGGTAATATTCTCTCTAGATTTGTATGTCCACATAAGATCATCATTGACAAAGTTGTTGCTTTGAAATAAAATAGAATGATTGATTTTTTCCATAAGTATAATATAAATTTAAGACACTCTACTGCTTATTATCAACAAGGGAATGGGTTAGTTGATTCTTCTAATAAGAGTTTAGTTAACATTATTAAGAAACTATTGCAGGAAAATAAAAAATCCTTGCATAAGAAGTTGGGTAATGCTCCGTGGGCTGACATAATTAGCACAAATAAGTTTATTGGAATTTCTCCTTTCAATTAGTATATGGAATGGATGCAATTTTTCCTACTTCTCTAGGAATCCCTGTGCTAAAACTATTGTAGGAATCACAAGTCGAGCCAAATTATGTACATAGAAGGATAAAATTCAGTTGCAACAAAATAGGGAGGAAGTCTACAACACAAATTAGATAATTCAAGACAAAATAAAAAAGATCCATGATAGAAGAACCAAATTAGATGACTTCCAACTAGCTGACTTGTTGTTGAGATGAGACTCAAGAAATGAAGAAAAATGTAAGCATGGGAAATTTGATAGTTTATGGAGAGGACCCTATACTATTGGAGCTTTCCGAGGAAACAATGCATTCTTTTTAAAAGACTTGACTGGAGAAGGACTGCCAGGAGGACCTGTCAATGGTAGACTACTCAAGCACTATTTTCTTCTAGAATAGATAAATTTCTCATTCAAGTCGTTGTAAACATAATTTTACTATTTTCTTGCAAGAGTGGGTGGCTAACATCAAGAATTGAAGCCCGAAGGGAAGAGCATAAGCTTATGTTGACTTGTTGCTAGTATTTATAATAACAACAGGTAATCAATTCAGTTTCATGATAAAGATTGACGCTATGTGACTCATTTCACTAGTTTCAATCCCACTTTTTCACCCCTGTGTGCATCACCCGATGCAATGAGTGCTAAGTGAACTATTCAAAAATCATCAGAAATTAGTTAGTTACGACTACCTCTCATGGAAATGGTCATAGATGAATGACATAATTAATGCAGTTGAATCCTAAAATGATATCTAATATACTACACTGCGAAAGCCCCTCAATACTTAAATTCAAAAGAGTGAAGGGAACTCTACTTGAATGGTTCATGAGGCACAATACTTGCTAAGGTTTTGCAAATGGGGTAGCAAGCTAAGTGGGCTTGATTGTTGGGAAAAATCCACTGTTAAGCGCGCTTGAGCCAGAGGCGATTTGGGATGGGTGACCTCCCGGGAAGTCTTGGTTACTGGGTGCAAGCCTTAGAAGTGATGATTGATGCTATGTGATTCATTTCAGTAGTTGCAATCCCACTTCTTCACCCCTATGAGAATCATCCGATGCAAAGAGTGCTAATTGAACTATTCAAAAATCATGAGAAATTAATTAGTTACGACTACCTCTCATGGAAATGTTCATAGATGAATGACTTACTTAATGCCGTTGAATCCCAAAATGATATCTAATATAATGCATTACAAAAGATCCTCAATACTTAAATTCAAAAGAGTGAAGGGAACTCTACCTGAATGGTTCATGAGGCACAATACTTGCTAAGGTTTTGCAAATGGGGTAGCAAGCTAAGTGGGCATGATTGTGGGGAAAATTCCACAGTTAAGCATGCTTGAGCCAAAGGTGATCTGGGATGGGTGACCTCTCAGGAAGTCCTGGTTACCTGGTGCAAGCCCTAGAAGTGATGATTGATGCTATGTGATTCATTTCACTAGTTTCAATCCCACTTACTTCGTGTAGTTGAATCCCAAAATGATATCTAATATAATGCACTGCGAAAGCTCCTCAATATTAAATTCACAAGAGTGAAGGGAACTCTACTTGAATGGTTCATGAGACGCAATACTTGCTAAGGTTTTGAAAATGGGGTAGCAAGATAAGTGGGCTTGATTGTGGGGAAAAATCCACAGTTAAGTGCACTTGAGCCAGAAGCGATCTTGGATGGGTGACCTCTCGAGAAGTCCTGGTTACTGGGTGCAAGCCCCAGAAGTGATGATTGATGCTATGCTATTCATTTCACTAGTTTCAATTCCACTTCTTCACCCCTGTGAGCATCACCCAATGCAATGAGTGTTAAGTGAACTATTCAAAAATCATGAGAAATTACTGAGTTACAAATACCTCCCTTGGAAATGGTCATAGATGATTGACTTACTTAATGGAGTTGAATCCCAAAATGATATCTAATATAATGCACTGCGAAAGCCCATCAATACTTAAATTCAAAAGAGTGAAGGGAACTCTACTTGAATGGTTCATGAGGCACTATACTTGCTAAGGTTTTGCAAATGGGGTAGCAAGATAAGTGGGCTTGATTATGGGGAAAAATCCATAGTTACGCGTGCTTGAGCCAGAGGCAATCTAGGGTGCGTGACCTCCCGAGAAGTCCTGGTTACCGGGTGCACTCCCTGGAAGTGATGATTGACGCTATGTGATTCATTTCACTAGTTTCAATCCCACTTCTTCACCCTTATGAGCATCACCCGATGTAATGAGTGCTAAGTGAACTATTCAAAAATCATGAGAAATTAGTCAGTTACGACTACCTCTCATGGAAATGGTCATAGATGAATGACTTACTTAATGCAGTTGAATCCAAAAATGATATCTAAAGATAGGATACCTAGTGGATGAAGGCTAATGATATGCATTTTTCTTGACACCTCACAAGGAGGATGTCATCCCCATTAGAGCCACTGTTAGGGTCCTATATTTTATATGATAAATTGATGATTATCTATTTTTTTTATATTAGATATTGTAAATAATTTTTCATCCTACAAATTATTTCCAAGAAAATGAAAAAATAGAAAATAGAAAAAAGAAAAAGAAAAGAAAAACATAATGAAAGAGGATACAAGAAAAAAGGATATATATATGTGAAAAATTAAAATAAATAAAAAGAAATATGAAAAAATGAAAATAGCCCAAATAAGTGAGCTAGTTCAAATGCCACTTCATTTCAAAAAATAAAAATATGATGAGAAAAACTTAGAAAAATAAAAAAATAATGTGAAACTAGTTTAAGTTCTGCATTACATTCAAATAAATAGGTTTAATTATTTAATCACACCATTTAAGTGCGATTAGATTAGTTGAATAAAGTGTGTTTAGTTAAATAAGTAAATTAGTATGATCACATAGTATAAGCGCAATTAGATTAGCTTTAATAAAGTTATTTAAATTAGTTAATCACATTGTATAAATTGCGATTAGTAGTGTTAGTAAAGCTATTTTGATACGACATATTTTCTGTTTGTAATAAGTGTCAAGCAACAATGAAGGGCCATGATCTCACCCACCCAGATCAACAAAGGGTGATGATTTCGTGCCCCCCCGCCCCTCCGACAGTTAATAAAAGAAGGGGGGTCTGAAAAGATGTTTTCCCATATACAGTTTGTGCAATGTGTCAGCCCTAGGCCAACTTTGAACCCCCCCCCCCCCTCCACCCCCCAACCCACCACCTAAAACAACTTACCACGCACCCCCCTTCCAAATCCACCTTTTCCACCTCCTACCTAAAATGACCATTGACCTCACACTCCCTCACTCCACTCCTCTTTTTCCAAGTAGTGCCTCCTGTCCTCACTCCACTCCATCTCATATTGCCACATGAAACCTCCTCATCCAGTTCTCCTTCACTCCTCTCCCTCTACTGTCACATCTCTTCCTTCTCCACTTCAACTCACTCTCACCACGTGGCATGTCGCTGCACTCACCATGTAACCATTTCAACCCAGATTAATAGACTCGCTCCATTAAACGGATAATCCTTCAATAGTAAGTGAGTTTTGTTATAAATAAATCCCAAAACCCTTTGTTGGCCCTTCCGTTCCAACACATTGAAAGAAAAGACCTATTACAACAACCTGTAAGAAAATCACACTCCCATTGCAACCTGTCAGTAAGAAAACTGCCATTGTAGCCAACCTTCATCCACATAATTCCCAGGTAATTTCAATTTTCCAGTTTGTTTCTTTCCAAGATGGCTCCTATAGGTAAATCTAAATCTACTGAAGAAAACCCCCTTCTTTTGTTGTAATTGACTTGGACCACCAGACCCTGGTAGATCAAGAATATAAAACTATTGAAATGAGTTGTGAGTTTGATCTCTATGAACTCCACAAATAGTTAAGATAAAATTTTATTGATCTTAGTGATCAATTTGGTTTGTGGACTCCTTCCTATCCTAATTCATTTTTCCTTAGACCCACCATTTCCTTGAATTCGTTTCATGGTGCCACTTTCGGTACATTCCTAGTAAAAGGGAAATTGTAGCCCAAAATATTGATATTGTTTTCACAATTACCTTTGATTCCATTTCCCAAATGCCGCAGATTCAAAATTTTGCCTCTTTGAAACCCTTTTTAGTAGATTCCCTCACGAAACTCTATAAAAACCTCACTTTCCCTCACAGAGCCAAAATATTTGAGAAATTTCTCCCTGAGGGTGCCCAATAACCTAAGAAAAATACCCCCTATTCATCCTCCATGTTCCCTGACATGACAAAGTTGATTATCTTCATAGTTTCTTGCCTATTAGGCTATCAATCTGATCAGTGGGTTGATGAGACCATCATAGGGTTTTAACTAGTTTTCTTAATAGGTGAAAAGCCATCAGTGATCTTTAATTGTAGTGAGTTCCAAGAAGATGTCATCCATGAATAGTTACTAAAGTTTTCTACAGAATGGACCTTTAAGTATGCTTCATTTCTAGTCTATTGGTTTTTATTCCATCAGGAAAACATGTTTTAGTTTCCATTACAGAAATTGGATGAGTAAGGAAATGCCCAAACTGTCATTCATTGGACTTCCTTGGTAAGGAAGCATACCAATGAATTCACCTTCAGTGAGTATGTCGACCAATGCTTGTATATAGTCTCTTACCAATTGAATAGTAATGTTGAACCAAGGGTAGGACCTAAAATAAAAAGATTTCTTCATCTTAGTGAGAAAACCAAGACAGGTGACTAGTTTCTATACCAAAATTACACTGGAATTAGATTGTATGGGTGTGAATTGCCTCCATACAGGTTGCCCAAGTTAGTCCCCATGAGAATTTTTTCACTAGAATATATTAGACAGATGATTAACATGGATAAGCTACACTTTGTGGCAGCCAAGAAGAAATCTCAATTCAATATTAAAACACAGGTTGGGCCTTTTATTTGTAATACCAGGAAAACTGCCAAAGAAGCAAATATCCTCCTCAAGAAAATGAACTTTAAATTCAGATTCACCTGGTCATATGACCCTTTGGGAATAATTTCAAAGTTGAGAGTAGAACATACGACTACTCCCTACATTCACACTCCCAGGACAAAGATAGAAAAGTATATGAATCAGGATCAATGGAAGGAGAATACTTAGCAGGAGGCAGAATAATAGGTACTCTCAACAACAGCATCAAAGAATCCAACACCGCAAGAGAAGAAAGACAAGAGGCCAAGGGAGGAATTTTCCCCTTTAGTCATAGAAATTTAGGGGAAAGAGTTTCAGATTTACAAGAAGAGATAGAAGACCAATCCAGTAGAAGAATCCTTTCAACAGGAAATTGTACAGTCATCTACAGGTTTTGACAAACCCCTATACTTCTACCAGGAATGAAGATATTTTCATAGGATCTCCATCATCTTCAACTTCCTAAGAGCCACTGGACACATCTCAGTCATGAGAATTGGTTCATTACCAAGATGAACCAAACATATTTTCCAAGTATAAATAAATTAAGAAGAAGAATGAGTTGCTAAAAGCTACAACTTATACACAATTTTGGAATAAGACAACATCCTCACAACGTAGGCTTCTTTCTGCCTTTGACACAAACAAAGGAAAGATGCAAATATCCTTCCTCTAGGCTGAGGTTCCTTTGCCAAAAACTCTAGATGATTACAAGAAATATATTTTTTCTTGCAATGTTGATCAAATCCATCCCATTGATTAGATGGACTTACATAAACAAAAAGGTGATATGTTGTATTCATCCTTGAAAACATCAACAATGGAAGCTTCAAGGCTGTAAGCTTACTCAAACTAGAAAATATATCTTCCTTAGCTAAATACACTAAGATTAAGTCTTTAGAGGATCTAGTAATCAAAATGGGATATGATCCTAGTAATGTGAAAGCTGCAAAGGAAATTATTCGAATAAAGAATGTTAACATTGCAGCTCTAAAGAAGCAACTCAAGCTTACATCCACTGAAGATCCACAGACCAACGAAGTTGAACATCTAGAGAAAGAGAAAGAAGACATGCTTAAGATTATCGTTGAACAAAATGGGAAAATTAAAGAGATGAATACTGAAATGGAAGAATTGATGAAGGAGAAAGAACAATCAACACAGTTAGTAGTCTTTCCACTCGCAACAGTTCTGATTGCAGGTACATCGTCAGCAGGAGCTTCAACTTCAACAACCATCAAAATAGATGGACAATCTACAGACTCATTAGGAGAACTAGTCAAAGCTATGGAGGACTTGTCTATCAGAGGGTAGGAGATTGAAAATCTGAAAGCTTAGATAAACAATCTCCAAGAATAGAAATTAAAGATTGATAATGTGTACATGGTAGAGCTTTGAAATACTCATATGTTAACCCAAAGAATTGAATATCTAGAGAATGAATCTTCCATGGTATAGACAATTGCACAAAGAAAGGAGAACATTTGGGTGGAAATCAATGAAGCTATGACTGAAATTTGACCTTCCATCGAAATAATTTTTGAGCAAGAGGAATTAGTGCAGAGATCAAAAGAAGTTATTAAAGGAATAAAAGAAATTTTCGGCAAAAGCTAGGTGAGTCCACTGCCATAATAAGGATTCTAAATTCAAAGACAAAGGAGGAACTAGAGGAATTTGAAATTGCACACAAGACAGAAACAATCCTTGAGGTGATAAGAGTCCTTACAAAAAGGAACTTGATGCTATAGTTGAAGAACACATTCCATAATTTTGAGGCCAACATCCATAAATTCCACAGAGAATTCAATGTACTAAATCAAAAGGGGATGCCATGTTTGAAAGGAATTGGAGATAGATTAGTTCAGTTAGAATATTATCAACATAAATTATACTCCATATATAGAGATAAGTCAAAGTTTTCTACCATCAAGGGAACCCTCGTAGGAAAAGCTTTCATGGAGGGTTTGAAATTCGATTACTTATCAAACATAAGATAAAACATTTGTTTTAATAAAGCCAACCTTCTAGAAATATACTGAGGTGGATGAAACCTATAGGAAGCTAATTAAATTCTCCACCCTAGATGAAGACAAATGAGATCAACTATGCCAATTACTAGAGTAAAACAAGTACTCATCTTCAACAACAAAGCAACAAATTTTCAGGCCAAGTCAGCAATAGATTCCTTTAAGATAGTGCCAAAGAGCTACAACTGTTTTATTTGACTATTTTCTGTACTATTTTTGTAAAATGTCTTTTAGGATATTTTGTAAAAGTATTTATTTTTGAAATCAAGATATTTTGATAAGTTTCGTATAAATGCTTCATAATTCTAATTACAAAGGTTTGGAACTTGTACCAAGAAAGAAGACCTTTGATGTAAAGCAGTGTACTAAGCTAAAGTGATCATTTCATTAATACAGAAAGTCATTCTAGGATTCATGTGTCAGACAAATTGGTGATATTTTTCCTCTTGCGTAATTGGTATTTCTCTTTTTCTCCATATGTTTTTCCTATCTGTATTGTTTAAGGAAAATTAAGGGCTAAACTTGTTTAATTACACTCTGCTTTGGATTATAAACAATATCTGTGTTTTCAAACTTAGATTATATGTAGAATTCATTCTAAATTGCTCTATGTTTAATTGAATCTAAATCTTTTCTTCCCTTTCATTCCACAAAATTCCCAAAGATCCAAAATCATACCTTCCTTGCCCTATTACATTTGTTATGCAATTCTTGTATTTGATCACCCAAGACTTTTTGACTCCATTTCCGAATGGCCATTCCTTGTAGTTTCAACCAAACATTTGAAAAAAAAAACTCTGAACCTAATAACTAGCATAAAATCTCAAAACAACATATCTAAATCCAATAGAGAGATCCCTCTCTGAGTTTAGAAGGGCTCGCCTCTAAGATTACAAGTGGTTTTGTGGTTACCTTTGGATTTCTTTTACAATCTTAGGAAGTTACAGAGTGATAACAATCTCAAGTACTAGAGCTTTGCAAGCCCTTCTCTTTGAAAAATACATATTTCACATACATAATCCATAAAAACAAAAATTCTTTGTAGATTAGATGATGATGTTAAATTCAAGGAATCAAGAGATCTGTGATCAAGGCTAGCTATTCCTATCTATTGTTCTACTTATTATGGTTTGACTTAGCAAGAGGAAGCTTGTTTCTGAGGTAAACGAAAATCAAGGATAAAAAGAATTGCTAAGACATCATAGTCTTTGAGATCACAATATTGACCATAGTGGCTCGATATTGTGCCACATAAATGTTACTTTGCACTATAGAGGCTAGGGCTATGGTTTTTGGGAAATAAATACATGTGTTCATGCACCCAATGTTGATGAAGGAAACTAGGACCAAGTTTTAAAATGAAAATGCTGAATAGGGGTGGAAGCATGTTTCCTTGGTCATGTTCAACCCCTAGATAACTTTGTGAGGTTGACCCTAAGAAGTGAAGGGATAAGGACATTAGTGCTACTGGAAATGGAGGAGGGGAAATTCAAGGTTTTATTTTCATGGTAAATCTATCTAGAGGCCAAAACCAACTCATGGATAAAGGGGAACATTTATTTTTTGCCAAATTGAGAAAGATATAGTGATATTAGCCAACTAGGGTCATGAGGCATTTTCCCTTGTGCTAAGATCATTGTTGGGGCTGAATCAATATGTTCAACCATTTACTTATTGTGTGGGGAGCTTGAGAAAGCTATGGTTGTTGGAGAAAGAGACAACACAACCATACTTTTTAAAAGGAGCACTTAAATTTTTCCAATCAATGTTAAAGGGGAAAAGAAACCAATATAATATGAGAAGGAGAGAAATAAACGATCCAACAATAGAGATGAGTGATTGTATTAACTCAATAAAAAAGCAATCTAAAAATTAACTTGTTGAGTGGGATAAACCTAACCATACTTGAGCTAATTTTTCTTACACCTTGCGTTAATGAGAAGAGAGGAGTTGCTTTGCTCCATAAATGCTTTTAATTCTCATAAGATGATATAATGCAAGAAATGTGAGAATAGAGGGTGCTATGGTGCCTTTTTAAATATTTTTCTCTAGGCTTAGTGAATTAATTTCCCTTTTCACTCTAATTTCAATAATTACTTAGCCAAAAATACACTAGAAAAGCTTGAGGCTTATGTGTTAAGGAGAAAGAGGCTAGAAATTTGACAATGTCATTGGAATGAGAAATATTGGGGAAAAATGTCATGTAGGTAAGGCTTAGTGGAGCACTACAGCACTACCTTGCTCACTAGTGGAGCGATACTTTGAGAAAAATAGCTTCAAGATGATTTTAAAGTCCTTGTTTTTAGAGCGTGTCACTTGGATGAGCAACATTGGGGTGATCTATCACTTTTTTTTTAACAATGGAGTGATGCACTTAGGTAAAGATGTTGTAGAGCGATATTAAGAACAAAATATGAGGTTTTGTCACTAGATTGAGGCATAGTGGACTGATGCATTGTTGGCTTACACAATAATGGGGTGATACACTAGCTATAGAAGTCAAGTTTACAAGAAAAAAATCAAGTTGAATCACCTCTAAGAGATATATTGCCACGTTTAAGAGAAAGGGTGTGATGCATCAATGGATAAATGGTCATCAAGGTGATATAGGGCTTATGAAAGCAAATTTGCAAGAGAAAAAATTGAGTTAACACCCTTTCCTTAAGCATTATTTCACATGGTTAAGCATCTATTGGGTGATTATATCATTGGATTGACCATTTCTTGAGCCTTGTATCACTAGACTAAGTAATATGACACCTCTACATGATTGGACTAAGTAACATCCCAAAATCATACTTAGAATCCATATCAATGGGTCTCAGGGCCAACAAAAAGCTTATTTGAGCTAAGTACAAGTCAACCAAGCTGACAACGTGTATGATGAACCACTTTAGAAGGCAGGGACTCATTTTATTGCAGGTAGAAGTGGTACTTAGAGGAAACGAGGGGGTTGTGGTAGTTGGTATAACAATTGGCAATGAATTGTTAGGACTTATGAATCATTAAGTGTTGTATGAGGATGAGTTACAAGTCACTTGTGATCATCATGCTTGTAGGATGTGTTGATATTTCCCCAAGGGTATCGCTATTATAACTATGGAATTTTTTGTTACATAACCTTCCCATTCAAAATTTTGATTGAATCATGAGGAAGGCCTATAAGGGTATATCTTATAATGTAGACCTACCTCTTCATTTCAGACTCAGCTACCACAAAGATAGTGATACTTCATGAGATAAAGAGACCAACCATTAATGATTATTCTTTGGTGTTTCTCCTCTGCTTATGAGTGTCCATAGCCCCAACAGAGTCACACCATAATTACAAGTCTTGCTTTACTACCTAGGAGCATCCATAACCCCGATGAAGATATTTGGATATCCTAGTTGTTCATGAAGCCTTTCTCAAGCCTTTATCTTTCTATGTGTGTCGAGCTATAAAAAGGGTCTCTTTCACCTCTAATTACCTCACATTAATTTGTCAATCCAGGAACGTTTTGTTATTTCAAAGAGTGTCTCAGTCCAAGGCTATCATTTGTCAGAGTAATGCTAGTAGTACAGTGCTAAAAAATACAAGAGTAAACGGATGCTTGTTTACAGCAACTACTTCAAAAGATTAAACCACACATTCAGAAAACTAAGCAATTTACCAGTCAAGGGTTCAGTAGCAGTAACTCATCCCTTTGTAAACTGATGGAAATAAAGGAAATCAGAGAACAGATCGTGGATCTGGGAGCCGGACAGTAAATGTCAATGCTCACTACAACCTTAGATCGTTCTTCACACCAAAATAACGAATGACTGGAAATGGAACGACAGATAAGAAATGGAACAGAAAATAAGAAATAGAACAACAAACATGAAATGGAACAGAAAATAGGAAACTGTAACATCAATTAAGTCTAACAAGCAGGAACACCTTAATCTACAAGATCAAATGCACTAATCGTGACCTAGAGGAATCAATTGGCAATCCTTCACTTTTAAGGACGAATTGAACAACACAAAAAAATGGAACAACACTGATTAATGCTGGACTATAGAACAGTGCTTGAAAACCATATATGCACATGGCACACTTTAATAGTAACCTGATCTTGGTAAACCAGTTATCAATCTCAGTTATAAAGATTACGACTGTATTTCAGAATGGAACAGCAATGTTTATAGATTCAACAATCGCAAAGAACATAATCCCTAAGATGAGTTCAGTAGTACCAATGAAATAAGTGTACAGCACAGATACTCTATAATTAAACAACAATAGTATTCTGTAAAGACCGGCAGTATTATATCAATCACTTAAAAGAACAGTGATACGTTGCAAAGTTAATACAATAGTTCTGTCTTTAGAAACCTCAGTAAATTAAACATAACAGAGCATGTGATGTAAACTAACAAAACACATCAGATTACCAAATAACGCTGATAAGCAAACCATGCATAAACCAAACGTAATAGTACAGGAGCAAGTGTCCTCCAAGGCCGGGCCCTTAGCCTCCAGGGGTACACCGCTTGAAGTTATTCCAGACTTAGAGATGAAATAGCAACCAAGTTTGTATTAATGCATAAGGCGGAATTACAGTAGATTAGTTCTCAACGAGACTTGATGATCAAAGTTTTAATCTTAAGAGAAATTACATAAAACATAACAGACTCGACCGACCCCCCGAGCTAACAGTGCTGCCCCTTTTATAATGGTGAAGGTGGAGATGTCTAGGTGCAAAAATAGTTAAAGCAGTGATCCCTCAGGATCAAAGGATCCTGAGGGATTCGCCGAACCGTTACTCCTCACTTATCTCTTTTCTTTCTTGCGCCGAGCCGATATCTCCACTTCCTTTCCAAGGTTGATTCGCTTTGATTTTCTTTGCCTTGTTTGCCTACGGTTTCCCATCAAAGGGACAACGGTTAACTCGTCCTTGTCCTTTCCTTTGGAATAGCAGTTTTTCGTTTTTCCTTCTTCCTGCATAAGAAAATGACAATTGTCAGTGTTTTCTTTTTGCACATTAATCTCACAGGTTTTATTACAATTCCTTATCATTTTCCTAGTTCATGATGCAAAAGGTTTGTAAGTTCTAATGAAAAGATGCTGAAATAATTTCCAAAAACATACCTTCTTTAGTACTCCACAATGTGCTCATAGTCATTTTTTTTTTATTTGGATTTTTTGAGCCATAAGGTGTATGGTGGATTTTATTATTATTTTTGCAAGACAATTGAGATAATTTATGTTCTTAAGACTTTATAGGTTGTCTGTAAAATATATGTCTCCTTTTTAACATCACTCAGGCTTTCTATTTTGAATCAGATTAAGGCCTGATTTAAGACTATATATGATTTTTTGAGGCCTCTCCACCATTTTAGTAATAAGGTTAGCATCCATTCAACATTATTATTGTGCACACTGTGTTCCCCACGTGGTTTTTACCATATTAGTCGTAGGAAAAATTTGAGATTATGGATATTGTAACTAGCCTCGAATGTGATTCACATATTCATGGTCCAACTAGTGCTAGACATGAAAGGATCATCCAAGTCAAGGTAAACTTTATCTGAGAAAATTGCATATGATTTAGTTTCACAAGAAAGTGTTTATGTATAAAATGAGGATTGAGGCAAATAAAAAGTATACATGGAAGCATAAAAGAGAAATCAAGAAACTAGATGGACAAGAAAGTTTATTTATGTATATATGATGGCATTTAAGGTTGTTAGGTAAAATACGTTTTTTAGAATTTGGCCATTAATTGGGAGAATATCAACTTCTTCCTCTGTATTTTGAAGGTTATATGTTCCTAAGCCAATATTTTCAGTGAATAAGTAGCGACTAAGCCATAAGGGTTGAAACTTTATTTGTTTACCCATATCCTCATGTTGTTTATCCCATTTTAGCATAAGGTATCGTATTTTAAAATATTTCTCACAAGAAAAATTTGTTGTTAAACTATTTCTTAATGGTGTGCTAGCAGGTGGGAAATTTCTACCTAGCTTTGGTTCTCTACTCTTTGAGTCTCATTAGTGTGTTAATTCTAATTTGAATTTCTAAACATGAATGACCTCAACAAGCTTGGGATCATGTTAAGGAAGGTAGGATTGGGTGGAAGTTTGGCTTCTTTCTATAGACCAAAAAATATGGGAGGGTTCCTAAAGAAACCTTGGTGGTTATACAATCCGCTAAAGTTAATTGGATAGAGTATTTTTCCAATTATTTTAATGATATGTTATGGTTCATTGAAGGATAATGATCATTTTCTCATTATTGGAATCAACTAGTCCATTGCCTTGGGAATAATATTTAGGTTAGTGCCTTAGTATAATGCCTTTGTCTAATGCATATTCAATCAACTTTAAAGATGAAAAATTTGAAGCAATACGAAATACTAGAGATGTTGGAATGCCAAACATGGAAATGATGTGTTGTTCAAGGAATTGAATGACCACTTGATCATTAATTGTGGTCAAAGGATAGGATATGTCGAATGGGTGAAGTAGTTCATGGCTATCAGTATGTGTTGGTGCTTCTTAGAAGGATGTGGTTAAATTACATTAATTATATCCAATCCCCATTGTTAGAATTGTTCTTTTACCATTGCTAGTTGCAAAGGGATAAAAGACATTTTGTCATGGTTAGCACAATTCTTATAGATTGGGAATCTTATGGAATAAGCATGTCATTACTTGAACAATGTTGGATTGTATCTTTCTATAAGGATATTATGTGTAGTGGTTTCACCTGTAACTTTTTTGCTAATTGGATCATCTTACATTTCTTTGAGAATCTTCTTAGCATGAATATTTTCCAAACAAAAAATAAAAATTCCATTATGGTAATTTATAGAGTCTTGTGGTACTTCGTTTCTTAGGGGTAATATTTCTAGGCATGGTACCCAGTTGTTGATATTTCTTTAACTCTTGGTACCATGAATCTTCAGTGTGGAAAGTGTAGAGGGTGTCAATTGAGTACATATACAACCCATTCTACCATCCTAATTCTTCCTCATTTTTAGGGTCCAAGGCTTCAACAGAGTGCCTACACGGACCATGATATTTAATTAGTGTGGATATAAGCCCTCATGGTCCCATTTTATTATAATTATACTCTTTGTCTCCTATATATATACTAAGGAGACCGAGTCCTAAGATCAACAAATGTTGTCTTGTAAATTTATTCATTGTGAAAAGACGTTTCCTCCTTGACAGGACTATAATTATTGGTTTTTTATTATTCTTAGGCACAAGGATGTTAACATTTGGTATCAAAACTCATGATCATAGGGTTTTGCTACTTCAAATAGGTCATTGAGGCATTTTAGCTATAAATTTTTTTAGGGAGGTTTCAGATGGTATAAATTATATAATCATGAGAATACATATCAAGAGATATCTAGTTCAAATTATAGATCTTGTTTGTTATATTTTCAGAGATATGCTCCAAGAAAGTAAGCGTTTTTGTATTCTCCTAAAACCAATGTCAAATAGGTCGGTTTGGCATTTCTATATAACTTTTGTTTTTGTGAGGTTTTAGACTATGAAACATGGGGCACATTGAGGAAATTTCATGTGAATATCTGGTTCAAATTACAAACATAGGTTCACTATGTTTTCAGAGATATACTCCAAGGATCTTAAGGTTTCTATATGCCCTAGAAATCAGTCTCAAATAGGTAAGTTCATAATTTTCACTATAAATTTTTTATATAAGGCTTCAAAAAGTTAAACTTGGACCATGTTAAGGATAAAACTCAAGGAATAACTAGTTCAAGTATCATAATTTGCTTCTCTTTACTTTGAGTGTTATACAGTATGGAAGTTAGGGTTTGTGAATAGTCATGAAATAAATTTTAAACATTTTAGCTTGGTATTTTTTGCTATATCTTCCTGGATGGGAATTTCTAGACTATGAAATATTCTTGGATTTTAGGAGACATACAAAAGTACATTAGGTACAAGTTTTAGAATTATGTTTGAATAATTTGACATGTGGCATGATATAAAAGTTTTCTTGTTGGAAGAGGCCATAAAATCAACGAGATTTTGGAAAGTTACCATAAATTTCAGAGGGAACATCAAATTCAATTCATAGTCATGGAATTGTAGAAAACAAATATCAGAGTATTACAAAACAATTTTTTAGATCTAGAAGGCCTCGAATCTTAGAGATATATAAATAAGTATTCAACCATTCTAATCCTCTACAAATTGAGGTACACAACTTACTAGTGACATAATTGTTGACTAGAAGATTTCCTTTTTCTTTGTCATTGAAATTTGTAATAAAGAGGAGTACTTTATTATTTTCCAACATGCCTGCACAAGAAGCAACTACAATTTCATGAGGATTCACTGAGGCTTCGGTTGAAAACCCCAATAGAGCATAAACATAAAATCAACAAACAACACTTTTAACATCATATAACTTGGATAAAATTGACAAAAGAGGGAATGACGACTCACAAGTGGGTCCTACATTTGATGTTGATCCAGAGGGTCCAAACCTTCACTCTTCTTCCATAGATGTAGATGTAGTATACTTGGGGGGATAATATGGGGTACAAAGGGAGGTACCCAAGGGAATAATGTAATGTAATAATAAAAAATGGGCCATAATTAATAAATAAAGTGGTTAACCCACATTATGTAAGGGACCACAAGGAGTTAGGGAATAGAGTGATAAACCCATTGCATTGATGTATGGTATTGAGAGACCCATGGTATTGTATGTATGAAGCCTATATAGAGGCTAGAGACTCTCAATTGAGAGATGTAAAGTATTGATTCTGTATTGACAAGCATTGGTTTATGGAGTGTTCTCCTTCCCTAAGGAGTAGTTGTATGGTGTTTCTCTACCTCAAGGGTTTTGATATTAATAAAGATTTGAAGTTCTATCATCTATCATGTTATTTCTTGGGAATATTTTGCATTGTCATATATTTGCAGGCCAAATATATTACAAGTGGTAATAGAGCTCTGATACCAATTGTAGTAGATCTGACATGAAAATATATTAAAATTACATAATATGCCTTAGAAATAACACAATAAAATATAAAACTTCGGATCTTTATTAATATCAAAACCCTTGTGGTAGGGTAACACCCTATAATCACTCCTTAAGGATACCCCATATTATCCCCCCTAGGTATACTACAAAATCAGACATAAAGGGATACCTTAGGGTAAAATTTCATACCTTGGAAGGCCAAAATAAAAAATATACAATAGTTTCAAGGTCGACCTTATCAAAAGCTCAAAATCGAGCTCTTAAAAGGTGTGCATTTTTAATTTTGCGTAATTTTTTTTTTTTTAAATTAGTTTGAAATTATTCAAATGGTATAGTGAATAATGTATATCATTAATTGATTTCAACATGCCTCCCACACAAAATAATTCTACACCCATCAAGCCCTAAGAAATCTCTACGATGACGCATGAAGAAGAATAAACTCAGCATGATATATCAAAATTGTGGGAACACGTGCAACAATTGTCATTGTCACAAAGAGAAACAAAAAATGAATTGGGAGCAATGAATATTGAGATGCATGGTTTAGAGGATAAAATAAAATCAGACATGGAAGGTTTGACAAAGTTGTTAGAAGAAAGGCTTCCTAGTGGTGACAAGGTATGTCGTGAAACCTATGATGATAATGAAAGGAATGTGAATCATAATTTTAGAGACTCTAACTCTAGGATGGAGACCAACCATATTCCAAATATCGATATGAGAAATTTTGATGGAAAAAATTTAGCAACATGGATACTATAGATGGATTAGTTCTTTGATCTACATAATGTGCAACACATATAAAAGGTACGCATTGCATCCTTATATTTAGAACCCAATCAATTTGTATGGTATCGATGGATTTATTCTCGTAAAGCACATTTCACTTGGACAATTTTTACAGAGGAATTGATAACACATTATGAGGATACAAATAGTAATACCTTCTTCAACCAAATGATAAATTTCAAACAAAAGGGTTGAGTTAGGGAGCACATTAAGGATTTCCAAAGATTGAATTTCAAGGTAAATGATATTATAATGGAACATCTGATTGGTGTCTTCATAGGGAATTTAAAGGATGGCATCCAACATGATTTTTTCCTTTAGGAACCCAAGCTATTATAGAATGCATTCAGGGTGACAAGAAAAGTTGAAAGAAAAGTTATGGCAATAAGGAGGTCTACTACTCACAACTATAAATATGGAAGTGTTGTTGCTCTAAGCTTCCCACAACCTACAAGGTTGACATCACAAAAACTAGAGGAGAAAAGAGAAAAAGGGCTTTGTTACTTTCGTGATAGAAAATACACTAAAGGTCATAACTGCGATGAAAAGAAATTATTTTACATAGGTTGTGAAGAGGAGTAAGAAAAGGAACAAGAAACATAAAAAAAAGAAGATATACACCAGGAACCAACCTCAGGGGCTAAAAAAGAATAAATGAATCTAGCCATATCTTGTAATGCATTGATAGGAATTACCACTCCTCAAACTATCAAGATAGAAGGATATATCAAGAAGAAAAGGGTAATAGTTCTAATTCATTCATGTAGTACTCATAAATTTATTCATTGTAAGGTATCCAAGGATTTGAATTTCTTTCTATATCTAGCACCATTATGTCAAGTGATGGTTGCAAATGGAAGAACTATAAATTTCATAGGGAAGTTGATCCAGGTGGATATTGGTGGCCACCCACCTATTCCACTTGGACCCCCAACATTATTTCCTTTTAGTTTCCTAATTGCTAGCAAAATTTACTATTTTTAGAAAATTTTTGGGTCTTGAACTTTTGAAGCCATTTTGAGGCCCTAAATGATCTTATCTTAGAAAATGGGAAAATCCCTTGCCTATGAAAATGGTCTATAGTAACAAAATGTTGTCCTCAGATGCATCTTTCTAATGAGGTATCGTATGCACCAAACACATCGTATTCCAAAATTACAACCCAGGAAAGTTTATGTACTAACCAACCCCAACGTGGCCCAAAACACTTTGGTGCTTCATCTCCTACAGTTAGGTTTTTGGGTGTTTAGAGTTTTCCATTATTTCTTGATGATAGAAAAAGGCCTGTGAGCCTGATTGTAACATAGTTGAGAAGGCATGTAGGTTATGAGATTTGGTATTGCAACAAGAATGTTGCACCTTTGAGGGCTACCAACTTTAATTTATCAACTTGGGGTTCATACAAACTTAAGAGGTAACAGTGATGTATGCATAGTAATTTAAGATCTACTTAAGATGATCTGAGGAAATAAACCAAGCCAAGGTGTACAAAGACCATTCTACCAAATGAATCTAGATTTTGCAAGAATTAAAATACATTGCATAAAATGAAATTATAATATGTGTGTAGGAATGGAAATGCTAATCTAATTGCATAAATGGAAATGCTATTCTACTTTGCATGAATGAAAATGATATTCTACTTGTAGAAATGTAAATACTAATCTACTTACAGAATTGTAAATGTTGATCTACTTTCATAAATTTAAAGGCTACTCTACTTGCAGAATGTAAGCGTTAATATACTTGCTGAATGTAAATGTTATATCAAAGGAAATCCTAGTCTATTTATAAGAAATAAAAATGCTTGAAATGGAAACCCTAGCTTAGGAAACATAAAAAAGAGAAGGAAACCTAATCTAACTTGCATAAATTAAAGAGAATGAAATCAACCCTCAATCACCACATTCAAAATAGATTATATCCTAGTAACAAGGTGTTGTTGCTACCAGAACACTCTCCAAAATTTTTCTACAATTGAATTTTGGAGCCTACCATCGCTGTCATATATAGAGTAGATTCGGTTGTCAAGTGTTGTTTCATGTTATTCTATGAGTTTGAAGTGTGTTTGGTTCATCTCAAGTGTCATTTCATTAATAAAAACATCTTTTTTGTCATAAAATGACACTTTTAGGTTGCATTCGCACACACTACACTCATTGCATTGGGGGAATGTTTATTGAGTGGCATTTTGATGTATATTCATCATTGTTAAAGTTTGTATAAGTTTTCTTGATGATTCAATATACATTGCACTTGGTTTTATGACTAAACTCATCCTTTTCACCCATTATCCCATATCTCAGACTTAGACAAATTTTCAGTTCAAAGTGAACTCATTAAGGCTAAGGGCACATGAGCACACTCTGAAGCCTTGATGAGGAATCCTTAGTTGTTTGGAAACTATCCATGTGCCCTCTAAGAGAACTAGGAACACTCCTCAATCGTCTTTCCCGTTCCTTACTTTGAACTACGCCCTTCAAAAGACCAAGTCTTCCTTGAGCGCATTCCTTTGAGTCAAAGAAGTGTTCCCTCCTTGAGTACATAGGTGCAACCTGAAGGCCTTAAGATTCACCCTTCAACATTCCCTAATGCACCATGCACCCTCTTGGACTCTTTGTGCACATGAGTGCACTCCAAAGGCACGAAGAACCAACCTTTAACCTTTAAGAGTGTGCCCTACAACCTCTTGGGTCTCTTGAGCACATGAGCGCACCCCTAAGGCCTGAATCCTTCCTCCTTTAGCCTTTAGGAGTGTGCCTTGCACCTTCCATCACTCCCTTGAGTGAACAATACACTTGGGAAGCCTGAAGCCTTCCCCTTCATCCTTCGGACTTGTGCCATACGTGGCCTTAACTGTACCCTTCATTTAAGTGCATGAGTGCATGTCGAAGCCCCAAAGCCTATCCCCTTCATCCCTTCATCCTTTCAAAGTGCTCCCATGTGCCCTAAAGTCTTTTTTGTTTCTCTTGAGTGCACAATAAAGGCCTGACAAAAAATATGCAGGAATCATGGTAGAATAAGATATTTTCAGGCTAATAGTTTCTCGTCATGAGTGATTGTAGATACAATTATTCCAGAAACATCGTGTAAATCACATATGACGAAGATTAGTCAAGGATACCAAACAAAAGAAGCTCAGAAGGAACAAAGAACATGCTTGAATCTTGATGATTAAAGAAAACTTAGAGACTCCATTAAATCAAAGACCCTTTGGAGGGTAAGGACATCAATGATCGAAGCTGCTCGAAGAACGAAGATACAACTGACAACCATGTCACCATTGGAGAATGTCCATGTCATAAGTCACTATTAGTCAGGTCATCAAATATAGTGACATGTCTAGTCTCATCACATGATTATGTGGAGGTAATGATGTATTGTTGTAATCATTGTAAATACAAATAAGTGGAAGTCCAAGGGTCATGTATGAACTAATGAGTCATGGGAGTAAAAAATTCATGTAATATCAAAATTCATATGTAATTCCAAAATTCATTTGGAATCCCAAAGGTTATATAAGTACAAAGGTCACAAGAAGTTAGAAATTCAAGAGTCACGAGGATGTGAAAGGTCATTCCTCAAGTTATAAATAGATCCTCATTTCTCATGTAAAGCACTTTTTACCTTGTCTTCTCCCACAAGGCATTAGAGAGACAAAGTTAGTACATTTGGGGAGAAAATAATGGCTCTAACGCTCCACTATTGGAGCTAGTGGTGTTCATTGCATTTATGCATCTTAGGACTTTTTCTTAATATTGAAGCCTTCCAGGCCAAAACATTTTCACACATGGATTGTGAATGTTTCTAAGACTATTCTTTGAACGTTTATGGTTAATGTTTTCTTCCATTAGTTCTAGATTAATTGAACTATTTCGGTTACTTTGGTTCTCCTTGTTGGAAATGTGTTGTTATGCTATAATGATTGTCACATCCTTGTGAACTATTTCGCTTGATGTTAGACGAGTCTTACATACTTATTTGCGTGTCTCAATTAGGGTACTATTATTACTTATCTCTTAGAGGCTCACCTAATTTTCCATCCGTAGTAGAAGAACCTTGAAAAATCGACAATTGAACATTCACAAGGCATACTAGCTTGCTCGTTTGAAAAGAAAGTTGTGCGTCTCACTAGTGCTAATAGCTAAAGTGAAGGCACATCTTTAAGTAAAATGACAGTTGGTTCATATTCTAGATGGGACTTCTACACCAAATGGTGTGAGGTCTAGTTGGAACCTTATATCAGGGAGACCCCCTGTACGTTGGTGGTATCCAACACTGTCAACATTTTGGTGCTAGAAAGAGGGCCACAATTTTTTTATGGCTAATAACCTTGCACACCCAAAGCATTCTTATTTTCGACAAGGTAGCAATATTTGAAGCACCACTCTGAATCGTATTCCTGAAATAGGAGGATATTCTCAGCCATGCCCATAATCAACTTGAAAGGTTACCTACAAGCTGATCTGGGCATTTTGACCCTTAACTCATTGGTTCACAAAGGCCATTAGATTAATCCCTGGAGTGCATAATCTTCCACACTTTCCAAAGAAAAAAGAAATAACCAGTACTAGTATATTAGTTTTTACAATAGAAGATTTTGTCTTTGGCACCCTTGAAGAGTTGGCATAATCCATAGATGATACAAAACATCAAGAACATCTTTCATGTCTTAACGTATGGTATGAGGACGATACAACTGTTCTTTCTAACAACCTCTTCGATTGATCAGATAATGAAGATTCATCAAATTCCGATAAGGACGAATAACGCAAAGACGAGAACATGGAAGACCAAGATTTGGATTGGATAGCCTAAGGGCCGCTTGCTCTTCTAGACAATTTGCATAATATTGTTAATTTTTCATAGGGCTACATTGTTACTTGCTTTGATAATTGCATTTCTTCATTAATACATTAAGTTCACCCCATAGTATAATAACATTATTCATATTTACTTCATTATTCATCAGCATATGAAACTATGTAGAAAGAACAATAACATCATCATCAATGTAATAGAATGTAAAGGGACAATAGAAGAAAAGCATGCACATGTAGAGACAGTAGGATTTGTTGGAGACCAAGGAAAAACCTACTATGGGGAAACCCTTGCAAATCTTCTTCTAATAGATTATCATCAAATAATTCAACAAAAGAGAGTACTATGATCCATATCTTCACAACAACTAGAACATACATGAAATGTATCTAAACATCAAAACTCTGATTCTAATAACAGTAATGTACTGTCACTCCATGTAGCCTACTATCGAACACTATTGTCACTGAGAAAAATATTTAGAATACTGAAATCTCATGTTCGAGTCTCTGATGTAGGAAGGAAGAGTTGTGCAAGCGACTATGGCAGACTTGGATGCTCTTTATGAACTGCGTGACAACGAATATGGCCACTCAGACGCTCCCATACCATTCTGTGTGGGCGTCCAGGGACCAAACTACCCTAACCTCCCGGATGCTCCTATAAACACTCTGTGCCAGCGTCCAAGGGTCCTTGGACGCTATCATGACCGTTGTGTGACAATGTACAGGGACTAGATTTCTCAGTTCTGTGCTAGCGTCTAGGAATGAGAAAACCCTAACTCAAAGCGAACCTCACGCCTGTGATTTTAGACCCTTACGTGAACTCCTTCCATCAAACCTTTGTGAACCAAGAAAAAAGAGAAGAGAAGATAGCTTGATCGAATGTGTCCAAATGAACTTAAGGTCTCTTCTATTTATAGGCTTTCCTGATGGTCCACTTGGGGTTATGGCTGACCCAAGTAGTTACACATGTGTTTAGGGCTGACCCATTACATAATACATGTATGAATAAAATAATTCATAACTCAACTTTTGCTTGACCAAATCGGGTGATATTTTGGTCCTCTCTAAATGAGGGATTCAATTCAATCATCATATTTGTCATATGAGCTATCCAAAGTGGAATTTGACTGTAGTTTCTTAATTTTAACACTCCCTCTCAAATAGGGAGAATTCCACCTGCCAATATCAGACTATCGATCAACATGACATATGTCCCATCTCAAGTATCTCATCATCTCAGATCATCATTATACATCTCTTGTTGATTCCTTCTTATCTCTTGATTTTTCCTACTCATATGATGAATATTCTCGAATCTAGAAGAAGAAGAAATTGCCACCGAAGGGGAGCTCAAGCTACCACCCTCTATTCATCGGGCTAAAACCTGGAATCTCTATCAGCTAATGGGTCAGCCCTAAACACATGTGTAACTACTGGGGTCAGCCATAACGCCAAGTGGACCATTAGGAAAGCCTATAAATAGAAGAGACCTTAAGTTCATTTGGACACATTCAATCAAGCTATCTTCTCTTCTCTTTTGTCTTGGTTCGCAAAGGTTCGATGGAAGAAGTTCATGTAAGGGTCTAAAATCATAGGCATGAGATTCGCTCTGAGTTAGGGTTTTCTCATTCCTAGACGCTGGCACAAAACTGAGAAATCTAGTGGAACTTTTTTTTAGCGGGATATTACCCAGAATATCTATCACCGAGCTACCACTCGGAATATCAGTCGACATGCTACTACCTGAAATATCTGTCAGCGGGCTACTACCCAGAAATATTTCAACAGGATACTACCCGGAAATATGTCATCAGACAACTACCTAGAAATGTCATCGGGAAACTACCCGAAAATACCATCGGGCTACTACATGAAAAGATTGGCAGGGAGTCAGAACTACAACCTGCATCAACATCAAAGAGCATATCACTAGGGAGCACACCTCAACCTAGAAGCACATCCGGGAGCTACTGATCAACTTGGAACCTCATGGGGGAGCTACTACTATGACTCCATATCGAGAAATATGTGATATAGGGGAGATAATACTCAACCCATCCTATTTCCTATTGATATTCCCTTCAATGACCCTAAATAGTCAAGTGGTAGAACAACTGCATCATATTCTAGCTTGGAATAGATACCTGACTTACCAAAGGTAAGGATCTCATGCCTTCAAGCCTCCTCAACGGTTGGCCAGGCGGAGAGGGATAATCCCAACAAGCCCACATTATGGGTATGAAGCCAACTAGGGTATACTCTACAAAGATTAAGATCGGGTGAGCTACTACTCCAATCCTCTGGGTAATAGATAGGGGTAATACCCTATTAACCAGATTTCTCTCAACCACAATAGCCCTCTATCTCAATTCCTCACCCTGGGAGCTAAAATAGGGGGGAAGAGTATGACTCAGTGTCCTCAATCAGTGCTACTCTCATCATACTCATATCATTGTACGTTTATCAAATAATCATCATCTATTAGTAGAAGTTGTCTCCTATTTATATAGGACATCAAATCAAATATCATGTTAGAGCATAAATAATCATATAAATCACAAAAGGATACCATAATCATCCTCCCTCTCAAGGAGGTACCAACCACAAGCCTGAGCTTATCTCACACATCTGAACTATCTCAATATATGAGAGTATCACGATCCCAACTATACATATATATATATAGATATATATATATATATATATATATATATATATATATATATATATATATATATATATATATATATATATATGGGATTCTCTTCCATTCGGATCTCACTCTTAATTATCACAATGTATCCATTTCATATCCAGATCATGCTCATACATCTCTCTAAGGAGCTTCTTCAACCTGCTCATAGCTAGTCATGCTAGCAACACCATACTAAACCTCGGTTGTGTCACAGACCTACCATCATGTCATATCTCATACTAAGGTAGCACTCATATGTGCTCATCAATCATCAACATCAACATTTGTCATATATCATAAGAATATCTCAGACCAAGAATAAATCATATCATGCAAACATCTTGAAGGATTCTTGGTGGCAATGTGTATGAAGAAACTCAATCATGAACTTATTCAGGTTCTATTCACTCACATATATATATATATATATATATATATATATATATAGATGGGTGTTCAAAACTGAACATCAATGCTTCAATGAACTGTTAGGTGCCATGTCAAGTTAAAAAACATCTTTAACTTCAAATCAGAGTTTCCAAGGATTTGCATGTCCACTTGTGAATGCTTCTTTAATAGTTTGATAATATAGATTATCTTTTCCCAACTTCAAAAATTGATTCATCATGCCGTAATACATTATTACGAACTTCAAAAGAGATCTCCCTCTTATATCATCAAAGGTTCTTTACCTGAAAAATGTAGATCGTTAGTATATAAAAACCAAAATTAAAATCAAAGTCATACCTTGGAACACTTCTAAGGTAAAGGCTTGGATCAAAACATCATCCAAATTCATTAGATAACTATCAATGCAGACATATCTATATCGAGGGAGATTGCTTCATGCAATGCTCATGACAACCTCAACAATTTACCAAACCATCAACCTTTAATAAATCCTTATTGTGCAATCAAATCATCTCATGAAAGTTTAGAAGCCAAATCAATAATAATATAAAAAGTCATCAATATCTCAGTGTGACCAATTCTTTGAACCAGATGACAGGTAGGGCTTTCATCAAGACATGCCATCATCTATTATCATGCCAATAGGTTGTGATCAACCACACAATATTAATCAAGTCATTCCCATAATACAAGCCATAGGAAGTCACTATGCTCATATATCATTCTTATCAAGGCAAATCACGAGTTGTCAAGTCAAAACATTAGAAATCTTGTCAATATCCAAATTTGCTATCATAGTAAGATCTATAGTCCAAGACATATCTCAATCATTGAGTCAGAGATCTAGGTCATCATTAGACATCATACAACTCATATATATCAATAATCCAAAATATGTCAAACTCTTGTGGCACAAATTCAACATAATGACATATCTATATGTATGTCATGGTCACTTGAAAACATTCAAACTTCCCTTCTCTAAAATCTTTTAGATATCTGCTACTTATCTATGGAATTGACATCCTCTAGGTGAACATCCTAATTTAGATTTCAGAAATATTCAGATGATGGTCAATATTAGTTAGACCCTTGGATGATCCCTTCAGGTTAGCATGGGAGCATCTTTAGCTTCTCGGATGTTACCTAGACCTTAGTATGTGTGCATCCAGGGATGAATATTACGAGTTCTATTCCTGCATCTAGAGTAGAAACCCTAATTTTTGTACAAGATTCAGATCTAAGACCTTGCTGCAGATCAATAATACGAGATGCACATAAATCATATTTCAACAATGCATAATGTATATAGTAATAAGAGTAAGACTCTTTAGAAGAGATTCTCCCTCTAACTGGGAGTCTACTTCATTCGTCTTCTTTCATGTCATCAACTCGTCTTTACTAAAGTCATGCAACAATAGATTGGTTAGATCATAGAATCAAACATATACCCATCATGGTCATAACATGCTCATGTCAGCTACTATATCATTACATCATGACATATGTTATGAAACCAGCTCAAGAAAAGATAGAAAAGATAGATCAATGCCTTAGGACAACCTCCTTTACATTACATAAATGAACAATTCTTGGATGATACAAATGAAAAGAACTCCTTTATATATATAGCAGTTTAAGGGGTCATAACATAATCAGAGCCGACATAATAATAATAATGTAAGGGCACAATAATAACAATAGTGGGCTTCTATGTGGCACAATAGTAACAATATGGGCTTCTATGTGGCACAATAGTAACAATATGGGCACTACATGGGTACATCAATATAATAAGTTGGTTGTACTAATAACAATAAGGGGTTACAGTAGTAGTATAGGGGCCTAACATGCCCCTCTCCTTCAAAAAGCGTTGTCCTCAACGTTTGAGTAGTTCTTGATGCTTCTGTATAAAATTATTGTCCTCCCATGTGGAATCTTCAGCGGGTAAGTTCTTCCAGTTGATGAGATACTCTGAAATTGATCGATTTCGTAGCTGTCAGGTTCTTTTTTCTGTGATTGCTCCAGGTTCCAATATGATTTTTCCTTCCTCTTCAATTTCTGGCAATATTGTTTGAATTGGGATCTTTTGCAACTTTTGAATAAGTGTCCATACTTCTTCGTCCTTCTTCCATTCATCCCTTGCTTCGTTTATCCAATCTGGTTGGATAATAGAAATAGCACAAAGCAATGCTTCCACATCCTCATCCTTGAAGAGTATTCCCATTCGGTAAGGTTGCGATCTTTTAAGTGCATGTAGTATTGCCAACATTTCCTTCTCATAAATAGCTTGCTTGAGATGTAGCAGTAAAAATACCCAATCACCTACATCAAAACATTTTTCACTACGATGTTGATCTACCTGTTGTTTTGTTTGATTTTGCACCGAAGTGGCGTTATCCCTTAAAAGTTGGAGAACTTGTTGTTGATGCTCGACGTGATCTTTCTTTGCTTGAACCTTTTTATTATTGATATATCCTTCTACCTCTAGAGTTTGAGGAGTGGTAATTTCTTCCAATCCTTTACAAGATATGGTCGGATTCATTTCTTTATGCTCGATGTGATCTTTCACTTCTTAAACATTTTTCTTCTTGATATGTCCTTCTATCTTGATAGTTTGAGGAGTGGTAATTTCGACCAATGAATTACAAGATATGGTTGGATTCATTTCTTCTTTTTCAATGTGATCTTTCACTTCTTGCACATTTTTCTTCTTGATATGTCCTTCTATCTTGAGAGTTTGAGGAGTGGTAATTCTTGCCAATGCTTTACAAGATATGGTCTGATTCATTTCTTCATTCTCTGGGGTGGGGTCCTGGCGTATATCCTCTTATTTTGATGTTTCTTGATCCTTTTCTTCCTCCTCTTCATATTCTATGTAAAATAATTTCTTCTCGGCACACTTATGACCTTTAGTGCATTTGCTATCACAATTGTAACAAAGCCCTTTTTCTCTTTTTTCTTCCAATTGTTGTGGTGTAACCCTTGTAGGTTGTGGAAGGCTGGGAGAAACAACACTTCCATCTTTATAGTTGTGAGGGGTATGCTTCTTGGTTTCCATAATTTTGCTTTCCAGTATGTCACAAAGCTATTTTACTCTTTCCAATTGTTGTGGTGTTGCTCTAAAGAAGGTGTTGCTCTTTGTATCCTCATAATGTGCTATCATTTCCTCCGTGAAAATTGACCACGTAACAAGTTGTTTACGAGAACAAAGCCCTTCATACCATAAAATTGATCCAGTTCTAAATATGAAGATGCAATACATACCTTTTGTAACATTGGTACACCATGTAGATCAAAATATTGCTCCATTTGAAGTATCTAATTTACCGGATCCTTGCCATCAAACTTCCTCATCTTGCTTTTTCTTGATTTTAGGAGCTCGATATTGAAACAACTGTAACTCTGTACTTTCAAATATTTAAGTTCTAAAATTGCGACCTGTAGTAGCCCTCTGTGTCCTCTTTCCAATGCCACCAGTCTGATCCAAATTGGATTCTCCAAGAAAGAGTTATGCACAATCTCCCAAGATGACCTGATTATAGACCTTTCCAGAAGAGCGAACTTGTATGAAGTGCCACGTGTCACTGTTTCGACCTTTGGCTCTGAAAAATATATACAAGAAACGAAAGTCTGTCCTCTTTCTATTCCTTCTTACGAAATTTCAATCCAATGCTCAGAGAGAAAGTTATGACTATTTTCCCTAGGTCACCTGTTTGGAATGTAATTCAAGAGTCTACAAAAAGACCAACTGCCTTAGATAATATCTCCGCAAATATAACGCGAAAAGCTTTGAAATTCAGAACCAAGGTTCAGGGCGATTTCCTCTCAAATGGGTTTTTTTTGCAACTTCTGAAACGTCGCAGAAGAAAAGTTATAGCGAAAATTCCATGATGACCTGTTTGGAGCAGCGAAACCCTAGAATGCAAAGCTCTGATACCAAATGTTATGAAACCAGCTCAAGAAAAGATAGAAAATATAGATCAACGCCTTAGAATTTAGCCTCTTTGAGGGGGAAACCTCCTTTACATTACATAAATGAACAATTCCTGGATGATACAAATGAAAAGACCTCCTTTCTATATATAGGAGTCTAAGGGGTCATAACATAATCAGAGCCGACATGACAATAATAATGTAAGGGCACAATAATAACAATAGTGGGCTTCTATGTGGCACAATAGTAACAATATGGGCACTACATGGGTACATCAATATAATAAGTGGGTTGTACTAATAACAATAAGGGGTTACACTAGTAGTATAGGGGCCTAACAACATCAATCTTTCATCAAAGGTTAGATTCACATGATAGGGATAACAAACAGGTGTGACAACATACTTCAAATATCATGAACACAATATCACTTCTATTAAGTCAATCCATTAGGTTAGGGAATTCAGTTTTACCATATGCCATAATTAATATCAAATCCATGACCACAATTAATAAGAGATCTATTGTATCAATCACATAGTTCTGTCATCAAGGTTTCCATAGGACCAAGTGAGGTAATTCAATAAAGCTTTACCAAAAAAAAAAGAGTGTCAACATACTTATCCCACACAATATCAATATCAATGAGGTAACCTTCTATAAGAGATGCATCATGTCTTTATGCATGTCAAGTGTCAAGAGTATCATTTACTAGAGTCAAGGTACTAGCCTTCTTCATAGAATCAGGATCTCCAAGAACAATAGATGTTAGCCAAACATAAAATTATGAAACTATATCCAAGATCAGCAATAAGTAGCCTCATAGAATCAAGAAGATCAACATGATTAAATTATTCAATACCAGGTGCACCATTTCATTATAGGAAACATAAATCCATATCTCTTTCATATGCAAGCATGAGCCATTTTCAAAGGAGACATTCTCAACATACCATAAGGCTTACCTAGTCATCCAATGTTATAGATGAAACATAACATTGAAAAAATATACCTTTCATACCTTGTAGTGTTCAAATACCTGTGCCCCTTCTCATAGGTAGCTTCTTGTTCTTGTCACCTTTTCATCAAGTGCCTCTTTACCTCTTTCCAGATCTAGATTTTCTTTCTTGCATCTCAAATGATCCTCAAGAGGGATCTACTTATCGCATCTCATCAAGGATGTTAGATGCATACATATACCCAAATACATATGTAGGAAGTATAAGTAATGATCAAAACAATAATCAGTTCCAAGATTCTAAACAAGAATAAGGACACAAAGAAACATCATAAGTCAAGGAGTACTTACCTTCAACAAGCGGTGATCCTCTCCCTCTTGAACCAGCCTCCAAGAGTCATCACTGTCCATAGTCCACATAAGAATTTTACCTCCAATCAAATTTATCAACATACAAGTCATTAGGGCTTCATCAAATATGTCCCAAGTGCTTAGGAATCTTCACATAGACCATGCTATAGGTTCATACATTAAATCTCAAGTCTTTTCCATAAACCATGGTTTCTCTCAAACCCTAAACATCAAATACTTGTGCACTAACTACCTAGGGTTTCTTTGATACCCTAAGATTAGTTTAGGTCTCCACCATCTTCTTCTTGCTTCCATCAAAAGTGTCTCCATGGGGGTGATCTCCATGGCTTTTCTTCAACCCAACTATGATTCCATGTTAATTTTTAATAGGGATAAATTGTTCTTTTCTTTGATAATTTCGTTTCTTCATTAATACATTAAGTTCAACCCATAGTATCATAACATTATTCAGATTTAATTCATTATTCATCAACATATGCAACTATGTAGAAATTAAAATAACATCATCATCAATGCAACAGAATGTAAAGGAACCATAGAAGAAAAGCATGCACATATATAGACACTAGGATTGGTCGGAGACCAGGGCAAAACCCACTATGGGGAAAACCCTTGCAAATATCTTCTAATAGATTGTCATCAAATGATTAAGAAAAAGAGAGTAAAATGATCCATATATTCACAAAAACTAGAATATCCATGAAATATATTTAAAACTAAAAACTCAGATTCTGATAACTGTAATGTACTGCCACTGCTTGTAGACTGCTTCCGAACATTGTTGTCACTGAGCGAAATATTCAAAATAATGAAATCATGTTTGAGTCTTGGACGCAAGGAGGAGGAGATGTGAAAATGACTATGGTAGACCTAGAATCTCTCTGTGAAATGTGTGACAATGAATATGGAAGCTCAGACCCTCCCATACCATTATGTGCAGGCGTCCAGGGACCAAAATGCCCTAACCTCCTAGACACTCCCATGAACACTAGATGCCTGCATCCAAGGGTCTCTAGAAGTTGTCATGACCACTGTGTACCATATTCCAGGGACTAAATTCCTCAATTATGTGCCAACATCAATGAATTAGCAATCCCTAACTCTAAGTGAACCTCACGCCTGTGATTTCAGACCCTTACACGAACTCCTTTGGTCAAACCTGTGTGAATCAAGATAAAAGAGAAGAGAATATAGCTTGATCGAATGTGTCCAAATGAGCTTGAGGTATCTTCTAATTATAGGATTTCCTGAGGGCCAACTTGGGTTTAAGGCTGACCCAAGCAATTACACATGTGGTTAGGGCCGACCCATTCCATAATACATGTATGAATAAAATAATTCATAACGCAACTTTCGCTTGGCCAAATTGGGTGATATTTAGGTCGATTTTGGTCCTCTCTAAAGGAGGAATTTAATGAAATAATCATATTTATCATCTAAGCTATCCAAGGTGGAATTTGACTACAATTTCTTAATTTCAAAAAAGATGCCAAGACATCTAGAAAAGATTCTCTCAAAGTATGATTCAGATAAGAAGACGAAGGTAGAATAGCATCTCGATGATTTCTACCTGCATTTACGAATGTTGGAGGTGAGGAATGATGATGTTTCCTACAGGATTTTCCCTTATACATTAGAAGGCAGAGCAACATCATGGTACCATAGTCTGGCCATCAATTCAATCCACACCTCGAGGGAGTTTAAAAAGTTATTTATTGAGAAGTTTGTTGATGACAAGAATCTTGCAATGCTATTCAAAGAGCTTACAAGCATGAACATGGGGGGAAATGTATCAAATGAAGTATTTTAATCAGATATTCAATTATATATTGAATAAATTCCCCGCAGACACGCAACCACATGATTCAATTACCATCAATTATTACATAGCTTCCTTGCCCACCAGTATTTCCTAGTTCGTAAAGAGAGTTGCAAAGGCAACATTGGCACTAAAATTTGCAGAAGTGATCACCGTTGAGAAGGACTTGTGCATGATTTGGGTCATTATGAACGATGAAGAATCAAAAGATTCCAAAGAAACTAGTAGGAAGTCACAACCTTCTTCTAGTAAGGCCAAAGAGAAGGAATCATCAGACATTGAAAGCTTGACCAGGATGGTGAAGATGCTCACTAATGAAATTTCAGAACTAAAGAAAAGGTTAAGTGAGACTTCCACTAGCAGAAAGCCTCCCAAGTCCTTCCCTTTTCGAAGGAACAATAGTAAAAGTAGTAATCAACCCACTAAGTCTGCGAAAAGCTCGAATGTTGTGATGAACATAGAAAGAATTGGCATGGATAATTGTTGTTCTTTCCATTCGGAATACCACTCAGAAAAGACATGCCCTCAATGGAACCACAACATTAACCCTTTGGATGAAAACATTATGGATAGTCTATTAGCATATGAGCAGATGAAACAAACATAGGAAACAAAAGAAGCTGTGACAGCTAAAGAAAGAAAAAATGTTGGACATGTAGTGAATGCATATCATTGAATCTCAAATGTTCATAAGAAGGATGCTAAAGAACCACCATAGAATGAGACCCCTCCCCATAAGAAAAATGGTCGATACAAATTAAGGAGGAACTGGCCTATATATGAACATGAATTTACACATTTTTATCTATGAGCTCGCGAAGATCGCAAGCGAGCATGAACTTATTGTCTAGACATTTTCAAAATCTTTAACTGGTGATAAAGCTTCCCCCTCTCAAAATGTGTTAGGTAACTCGTATAGTCCTCTTGAATCTATAGTAAATTATTTAACATTAGAAGCTAACACTATCTTCTCGCTGTTTTTATTAATGTTCAAAATTTTAAATTATAATGTCCATAATTGATTAGTCAACTCTGGTGCATCTATAAATGTCATGTCGTTATCTGTAGAAAATAAAATAAATGTAAAATGGGGAAAACCGATGCACAAAGAATTCAGCTGGACAGGTCTCTTGTTAATGCTATTGATGAGATTAATAATGTGCTTATCATATTATACAGATATGATCGAGTTCACCAATGTATAAATTTTGTAATTGTGGAAATACTAGAAGCCTATGATGTACTACTTAGTAAAGAACGGTCTAGAAAATTACCTGGATATTTTGCAATAGACTAGTCACATCTATGGCTTCCATATACAGGAAGGAATAATCAAATTTGAGTGAATAATGAGTTGTACATGAAACACAATGTGACACCACTTGAGGGCCACAATGAGCCTCTTTATTTTTTTGATTTGATTTTTTGGAATTGTTTTCTTGAAACTGACCTCGGGTGCTATTTGGCACATCCTTCACCCTTTCCACCAAATAGACAGTTGGAACCCATTCCTTCTTCTCCAGATGGTGCAAATGAAACATGTAATATATATGTGCATAATAGTAGTATAGAAAGTAGCTTAGTATCTCATAATGTTTGGAATTTGTAATTTGTTGGTTAAATACGCAAGATGGTTCTAGAGTAGGTTGTGTTCTTACAAACCCATGCAATAAGAAGAATATCCTTTCGTGCTGTTTGGAGTTCGAGTGAACCAATAATACCATTGAATATGAAGCACTCATACTCAGATTAGAGAAAACTATTGACCTGAAGGTAGAAATTCTAAAGGTAATTGGTGACTCAAAGCTGGTCACTCATCACGTACGAGATACTATACATTATGTTTCAACGCATCTTAAAAACTACCAAAAAGAGGTATGGTGTTTGATCAATCATTTCAAATATTTTAATATCGTTTATGTTCCTAGAATTAGAAATGCTGCAACATATGCATTAGCGAATGCATTTGCTATGATATCAACATTGAAAAACAATTTTTTTTTTTTTTAATTGAAATTGTATATAAACCATCTGTGCCATAAAATGTCACTAACTTATGCATTTTCAATGACAACCAACATATACTACATTTTATGGCTAATGTTGATGTATTCATAGATGCTACCATAGAGGAGGATGAGCATGATCGGGCTCTACAATAGGCGTCTAATGCAACAAAAGGAAACTCTATGCCAAAAAGTGTGGTGTCCCTGGAGAGGTTATATGACTTGAAAAACTAATTTAAAGGGCCAACCAACACAAAGACTTCGAGTTCAAAGTTATCATTTGAACAAGACAATTTGGGAACTACCAAAGATCCAAATTATGTGAACCTCGGTACTTGTTATTCTCCACAAGAATGGTAGGCATTTATCCTCTTATTCAAAAAGTATCGTGATGTGTTCACATGGACATAGGAATATTTAAAGACTCATGACAATCTTATTATCAAACAAGTCATCCCTATAAAGGAAAGGGTGAAACTGTTCCAGTAGAAGTTAGTGAAAGTTCATCCAACACTAAAGCCCCTTATACAAAAGGAATTGAGAAAGATGGTGGATGCTCAGATCATTTTTAAAGTTGGATATTCCACATGGGTTTCCAATATGGTCTCCGTAGGAAAGAAGTCTAGAGACATAAGATTATATGCATATTTTTGCAATCTTAATTAGGCTTCTGATAAAGATAACTATCCAGAGCAATCCATGGGGAAGATACTCCATATAGTATCTGGGTATGAAATTTTTTTGCTACTAGATGGTTTCTCTTGTTATAATCAAGTTCTCATAGTGGAACCACACAGATTAAAAACTACCCTCTCAACCAAATGGGGTACATTATCTTTCAAGAGAATGTCATTCAGACTTATAAATGTAGGTGCAACTTTCCAAAGAGAAATGAACACAACTCTTCGTGGCCTGATAGGTCAAAGCATTGTTGTTTATTTGGATGATGTTACTGTGTTCTCCAAGAAAATATTAGATCATGTACGTCATCTGAAATAAATATTCAATCAGTGTTGAAAGTATGGGATTTCTCTTAATCCCGAGAAGAACACCTTTGGTGTGCCTTAAGGAATTCTACTGGGGCACATCATCACAAAGAGAAGAATTAAAATTGATCTTAAGAGGTTCAAAGCCATCACATAGATCCTATTCTCGGTGAATAAGAAATCCATGTAGTCTTTCTTAGGAAATATTAATTTTTGATAAAATTCATCTCCGATTATGCTAAGATAGTTAAGCCCATACAGGAGATGATCAAGAAAGATGCAGTATAAAAATGGGATAAATGGGAAAAGGATGTTTTATAGGCCATTTTGTCACATCCGATCAGTGAGCCTCCTAATCAGATCAATCAACATCCTATTCCACCTTGTCACCATCTTGCACAAAGCCCTAAGCATGTTTCCTTCATCCCCCATAATTTCAGCCCTAAAATTCATCATCTGAGCCAGTGTTAGGATCAAGACTCCTTGTATGCCTACTAGGGTGTGTTCACCTATAGGTTGCTCCATTGTAGCTTGTGTTGGTCACCAACAGGTTTCTCCCTTTTGCACCTATGTTCGTTCTAGAAATCTGGGATAATGAACGAGATTCCAGAAGCTTCCCCTTCTACGAGTTTCCATAAGTTATTTCAACTACTTACCTTGGATAAAGCATTCAAATAATATCCTTCCCTACTTTGGAGTTTTCACCACTTATCCTTTGATCCTATCCCTCCATCAAAGGTGGATCTCAAACCCTAGATTGGTAATTGGATAAGAACTCCCAACTTACACTACTTCTCTATATATTCCCATCCTTCTATGTGATTGGGGATTGGATTTTGGAGAGTGATTTTACCCTTATGTTGCTATAATAAGTGGTTATCATCTCATGCATTTAGGGTAATTGGAGGTGCATACTGTGACAAGGAAAGGACAATTAAACAACTTGGAGGAGCTCTTCTACAAGATCAACTGCTACTTATGGTTGTAATCTCCTTCCATTTATACTAATGCAAAGAATTCATTGTTTTCCTATATGCTATGTTTTTATTTCGTGTATTTCAATACGATGTTGATTTTTTGAATGAAGTACTTAGATGATATTACATAGATCCCATAGTTTCTTACCTTTTGTTATCTAACTACGCAGGTTCTAATTTTGGCATTTGGAGTTGGAATTGGAGCTTCCAAGATAAAGGAGTGAAGTATGTGAAGGATTCCAGGTAGGCCTGACTTTACCATATATTTACTTTAAGGAAAAACATTGTGTTCCTTGTCTCTTTATTCTTCTATGTTAGCCACCAACCTAGTGAAGATACTTTTGTCCACAATCATAAATCCCGTATAAAAAAATTTCATTTTAGGGTATTCAGGTGACATTCTTGATGAGCCCAAAAACTAAAACATAATCAAAGATAAACAATAAAATTTATTGAATCAACCTAAGGACCATTTCTAACATTAAAAAAAAAAATTAGAGTTCTAGGCTAGAGATGTGTTACAGCATTGCTAAATGTAGGATTTTTCGTTGTTTTCCTGAGTTTTATCCCAGGGGTGAAATCCAGTTCCACATATGTGAGTGTACAGGATCATATTCCATGTACCTCGATGAGCACTAGTATTGCAACAAGAACGCTGCAACTCTTGGGGTTACCAACTTTACTTTATCAACCCGGGGTTTGTACAAACTTGGAGGTGACGGTGTTCTATACACAAGTAGATGCAATGGGTCTGCTCTTTATCACTACTAAGCTGGTGATAGACCACTTATGGTTTCTCAAACCAACCTTCTATTGATTCAGAAGAAGCTTGATTACCAATGAGAAAAAAAATAAAATTTACACTAAATGAAATCTTGTTTACTGTAGTGAGGAAAAGACTGAAATCAAATTCTTAAACACACCATTCATATAACTAACTACTAAGAGGCTTTGCTTCAAAAGAATGCTAAGTTAACATGTGTGTGATCCTACTGTCTTAGGCATGCAATTTGAAATATCCAAACATTCCCCTACTGTGCATGTAAATGAACACAATTATTCTTTTTCCTTTTTGTCCTTTTTTTGTGTGAAAATGTGAATGATAACTTCTCTTAGTGATCTAGTAGGTGGATTAGGGATGATGGTAAATGTTCATATGGGTTGGGAGGAAAGTAGGGGTCTTCTCCTCTCTTCCTAGGTGCTTTTCTCACAATTCAGCCTCAAAACAGGCCACTTCAGGTTGACCTACAGGATGTCCTAATGCCTACTACAGGATGTCCTAATGCTCCTACAGGATCCCAGATATTCCTATAGGATCTGGCCGAGAGCAAGAGGAGTGATTTGGAAGGTGGTGTAGAGCTTAGGGAAGGTGAATGGTGAGTGAAATGAGGCAAGGGAGTGGCTAGGACTCCTTCAGAGCTCAAAACAGAGTTTGTGAGATGGTTGGATTTGCTCAACAAGCTTGGAGGAATATTCTTAAGGAATGATGAACTTGGTGAGGGACTTAGTGGAAAAAGTGATAACCAAAGATGGATGAGGTTAGGATGGGGTTGCTGGTCATGAAATATCTCTATACTGCTGAAAGTCATGCACTACATCAATGACTAACATTTATCTATAAATCATGTCGAACAAGAAATATTTTTCGTTAACTAAAGAAAACAAAATTTCTTGAGCTAGTTGCCTATTTCATGCATGGGAAAACTTGAAGAATAATGTGAAACCTTTGGGACATCTAATGCAATGCTGAAGTGATCATGATTTAAACAGGAATGCAACAAATTACAGATATAACTATACATACAGAGATTCAACAAAAATAATACTTCATTTCATTACTGTAAAATACTGAAATATGCTTACAAACAGAAATGGACATAAACTAGCTAGGGCGATGGTAGCTTATCTCTGAGAAGAGATGTGGTGGCTACATACCTCTAAATTTTCTTACAATGAGGCTTGAAGGCCTATTTATTGTTGAGAAACAATGGAAAAACCTAAACATCCAAAAACCTAACCCTAGGAGATGAAGTGCCAAACTATGGGCCTCGTTTTGGGTAAATCAGTACATCAACTTCCTAGGGTTGTAACTTTGGCATATGATCTCCGTTTGACGTGCACAATAACTCGATAGAAATATCCATCCGAGGAATACAACTTTGGGAAGCGTAATAATAGTTCATGGAGCCATGTTTCTCCTAGGTTTCCCAAAAAACGTCATTTAGGGCCTCAAAATGGCTCCGGAAGTTCAACACCTGAAAAACTGCTAAAAATAGTAAACTCTGCTACAATTAAGGAAACTGAAAAACTGAAAGAAGCAATGGTGAGGGTCCAAGAGGAATTGGAGGGTGGCCACCAATATCCACCTGGATTATTTCCCTCCCTTAGAAATCAATGGTACTCATTGCATTGAGTTCCATGAGATGAGGAAACTTCTGCTCAACTTGGTCCCTGGTGAGCCACTTGCCCTTGTGAAGGAGTTGGCCTGCTTTGAAAACTCGATACAGTTGGATCTTCTGCTGGTGAGTGTTCTTGATCTGTGTCTCCATGATCCAATTAGTTGCAGCTTGTTCCATGCAATATGTATTTAACTTTGTGGGTGTGAGCTGTTCTGCAATGTTAGATGTGTCTAGTAATGGTGGAAAGTATGGCCGAAGGCGGTCCACATTGAAGACTCGGTGCAGACCAAGGAATGGGGGAACGCTGAGCTCAAATGCATTGTCTCCCACAACCTTGGTAATGGTGTAAGGACCATATCGGAGTGGTATGAGTTTCCAATAGGCTCTGGCAAGGCATTCCTTTTGCAAATGCAACTAGACTTTGTCGCCCACCTGAAACTTATGTGGCAACCGATGTTGATCATGTCGTTGCTTGTACTTGGAATTTGATTTCTCCAGAATGTCGTGGACCTGCTGATGAATATGTTGGATGTGCTCAAGGAAGTTGTTTTCCTTATCTGTTTCAGACTGGATATGAGCCGAATCTGCTTGAGTAGCTACAAATCGCATGGTCACATCAATGGGACATAGTGGCAGGGATCCCAAACCCACCTAAAAAGGGATGTGGCCAGTTGAGCTATGGAGAGCCCATTTATAGTTGTGTTGAACATAGGGGAGGATGTCATCCCATGTCCATGGATGCTTTAAATTGTACATGCGCAAAATGTGTACAATCATCCTGTTGACAACCTCTGTCTGGCCATTAGTTTGGGGATGGAAGGTTGTGGACTTAGTGAGTTTGGTGTCCAACATTGACCAGAGACTGGAAAAAAATGTACTGAGGAACCTGCTGTCTCAATCTAAGGTGATAAACTGTGGGATCCCAAAGTGTACCCACACTCATTCAAAGAAGAGTTTAGCAGTGGCTTCTGCTATGATATTCTTCTTGCAGGCCGCCATAATGGCCATCTTCGAGAACCTATTGATGACCACAAAACATAGTTGCTTCCATGCTTAGTAGAAGGAAGGCCTGACATGTAATCCAAGGATATGGATTCCCAAGGCTAACTAGGGGTCGATAGTGGGCTATAGAGGCCTTGCTTCTTGATGGTCGGTTTGGCAATGGCGCAGCGAGTGCATGATCTGATGTACTTCCCGACATCCTATCGAAGATTCGGCCAACCGAAATACTTCTGCAGTATTGCCACCATTTTCTCGACCCTAAAATTCCCAATAACCTGACTATAGTGTGCTCCCCAAATCATCTTAGCACACTCACTTGAATGAACACAAAGGTGAACCAAGTGAGAAAACAAGGCATCCTGGAGGTGAAAATTTGGAACATGCTGACCCTCCATGAGTGACTAATACGTGTCGCCGAATTCTTGGTCGCTTTTGTAAAGAAGTGGTCAATCAGAAGTCTTGTGCCCATAAGAGTTCAACATGGTGGTTAACGCCATGATCGGTGGTCAACTGAGGCAATCTGCAACATTATTGGTGCTGCCCTTCTTATACTTGATATTCAAATGGAACTGTTGCAGGTATGTGGACCACGTTTGATGGCGATCATTCTGTAATTTCCCTTGGGTCTGTATGAACTGCAGGGGCTGGTGGTTTGTGTGGATGACGGTTTCCTTCCCCAAAATGTAATTCTTCCATTGTTGGCATGCCTACACAATGGAATACATCTCTTTGTCATAAGTGGGATAGTTTCGGACTGTGTCTGAAAGTGTCTCACTGTGATATGCCATTAGATGCCCCTGTTGAGTGAGGACTGCCCCAATAGCATAGTCAGAGGCATCTGTGTTGACCTCAAATGGTTGTTGCAAGTCTAGTAATGCGAGCATTGGGGCCTAGCAGAGGTGATGTTTCAACTCTGTGAATTCCTTCTATTGAGATTCCACCCAAAAGAATTTTGCTTTCACTACTACCTTGGTGACTTGACTCAAGGGCCAAGTGATATGAGAAAATCCCAACTCGAACTTGAGGTAGAAGTTGGTAAGACCCAGAAAGTTGCAGAGCTCTGTTAGAGTGGTTGGAGATAGCCAATCTCGAATGACTTGGATCTTGACTGGATCCAAATGCACCCCCCATTCATAAATATTGTATCCCCGATACTGAAATTGGGTCATGCCGACAGTGCATTTCTCCAAATTGGCACATAACTTGTGTTGCCACAGTGTTTGGAGAACCTGTCGGATGTGGTGGAGGTGCTCTTCCCAACTCTAGTTGAAGATCAGTATGTCATCCAAGTATACCACTACAAATGAGTTGGTGAATGGCCACAATATGTCATCCATTAGCCTCATGAAGGTTGTAGGAGAACTCGTTAACCCAAAAGGCATAACAACCATTCGAAAAGTCCCTCCTTGGCTTTGAAGGAAGTCTTCCAAACATCGGAGGGTTTGATTGATATCTGGTGATATCCTAACTTCAAATTGATCTTGTTGAAATATCTTTCCCCCTTCAGTTGGTCCAGAAGGTCATCAATCTGTGGGATCAGGTACCTATTACAAACAGTGATCTTGTTCAACACCTAATAGTCAATATAGAGTCTCTAAGTCCCATCCTTCTTCTGTACCAACACGATCGAGCTCTCACAGGGTGATGAACTTGGACAGATGTGACCTTTCTGTAGTAGCTCCTAAATTTGCCTCTTGATTTCATCATTCTCCATAATGGAGTGCCGATAGATTGGTCCATTGGGCAGTGACGCACCTGGGGTCAGATCAATGGAGTTATTGACCTGACAGTGCAAAGGGACCCCTGCGGAGGAGGTGAAGATGTCCTCCTACTTCTCCACGACCTTGTCCATCTGTAGTTGTCGTGCGAAGGGGCCTTGTCTATAGGTCATGGCCACAATCTTCTTCTTTCCTTGAGGGTGTATCATCAGGAATAGAAATTTCCCAGTTTTGGAGATGAGCTTACTGCATTGTTTTGCAGTAACCAAAGAGATGGTGGTAGGTGTTGCTACCTCTGGTATCCTGTACAACTTATTTCCCAAAGTAACAATAACAGCACAAGGCCTTGATTCATACACAGCATGTCCATGGTTTGGCTAATAATACATAACAAACATCAAGGGGAGCAACGTCACACAATACCTCATCCTTGAAACACTGCTGGCTCACGCAAAGATCCCGTCCTTGGTGAAGCCACCCAATGGTGTACGGTTGTGGATGTGTTGTGGTCGGTAAGACCAGCCACTTCATGACCTCTGCCGAAGTGTGGTTCTTTTGGCTCCCACTGTCAATAATGAACTATAGCAAGGATCCCTTTACCCACATCTAGGAGTGGAAGAGACGCTCCTCCTCCTCTGGATCTTTGGGTTCCTCCTTTTGGATCTTCATGGTGGCAATAGTGGCGTTGGGCTCTACATCACTAATCTGCTTCCCTTTGTCATTCCCCTTGTTAGGTTTTGATTCAAAGTTTGAACATGCATCTGATTATGAAACCTTTGGCTAGGCCACCAGTGACTGCTTGGCCTAACACTCACTTATGTTGTGAGTGGAGCTCTTATGGAACTCACATCACTTTCCCATGTCCTTCTTCGGCTTCACGGAACGTTTCTTTGCTTGCAACTTTGGTAGGTTGTCATGGTTTGGGGGCACCTTTCCATCGCTTCGGATTTGCAGATCCAAATTCTTGCTTCTCCTGTTTAAACTTTTTCTCTATCTTGACGGCATATCGGTATGTTGTGTCGAGTGAGGAGATGCTTAGGAATTTTATTTCATCCTGAATGTACCTATGAAAGCAGCCACAATATTTGAGTACAAAATGCTGCTTTGAACCCTTGATACCCAACTTTGTGCGAAGGGTATGGAAAATATTGGTAAACTCCAACACGTCTTGGTCCCTTCCCTGCTGCAACGTGGTCCACTTTATGTATTGATCCTCATAGCTTCTGACAAGGTGGTACTACTCCTTGGTGGCACCCTGGAATGAATTCCAAGTGGGTTTGGCTGAAAACAGTGAGGCCGTACTTTCATCCTTCTTCTCGTAGTAGGTTTCCCACCAGTCCTTGATGTGGGGTACGGCTTTGAGAAGAGAAAAAGTAATCTTTTCCCAGCCAAAAAAATTATGAACAGAAAATTACCTTTCTAGAAGATTTAACCATTTATCTACGATGTCTGCATCTATCTGACCCTCAAATATGGGAATGTCAAAGTTAACTTGTACCTTAAAGGGTGTGGCGCTTCTGGAAGTATATGTGTTTCCCCTGGGTAGCCACTGAAGGATCTAGGAAAAGTTGTCCATCATCGCGTTCCTTTGTCACTCGAGGGCCTCTTCGAGAAGGATTTTGATAGGATCTCCTACCCTCTCGTTTTTCTTTTCATTTGCCATGGGAGGCCATTGGGATTTGCAAGGCTGGTCATGCAAAGGTTTGACTAGTTCAAGCCCTAACTCCTTATATCCCGACATCGTTGGGGACATGAAAAGAAAGACAGAGAAAGAGCATACCGCTCTGATACCACTGATCCAATTTTAAATAGGAACAGAAAAAACTACAGATATAACCATACATACATAGATGTAACAGAAATAATACTTCATTTCATTACTATAAAATATTGAAATATGCTTACAAATAGAAATGGAAATAAACTAGCTAGGGTGATGGTAGATTATCTCTGAGAAGAGGTGTGGCAGCTACATGCCTCTAAACTATCTTACAATGAAGCTCGAAGGCCTATCTATTGTCGAGAAATAATGGAAAACCATAAACATCCAAAAACCTAACCCTAGGAGATGAAGCGCCAAACTAAAGGCCCCGTTTTGGGTAAATTGGTACATCAACTTCCCAGGGTTGTAACTTTGGCATATGATCTCCATTTAACGTGCACCATACCTCGATAGAAAGATCTATCTGAGGAATACAACTTTGGGAAGAGAAACATTGATTGAAATTTCCATGTTGCTCCTAGTTTTCCCAAAAAACGTTGTTTAGGGCCTCAAAACGTCTCCAGAAGTTTAGGACACAAAAAACTACTAAAAATAGTAAATTGTGCTACAATTAAGGAAACTAAAAAACTGAAAGAAAAAATGGTGGGGCTTCAAGTGAATTGGTGAGTGGCCACCAATATCCACCTGGATTATTTCTCCCCCCTTAGGAAGCAATGTTCCCCATTGCGTTGAGTTCCTCCATGAGATGAGGAAACTTCTATTGAACTTGGTCCCTGGTGAGCCACTTGCCCTAGTGAAGGAGTTGGCCTGCTTTGATAACTCGATACAGTTGGATCTTCAGCTGGCAAGTGTGCTTGATCTGTGTGTCCATGATCTGATTAGTTGCAACGTGTTCCATGTAATCTAAATTTAACTCTATGGGTGTGATTTGTTCGATAATGTCGGATGTGTCTAGTAATGGTGGAAAGTATGGCCGAAGGCGGTCCACATTGAACACTGGGTGCAGGCCAAGGAATTGGGGAATGATGATCTCAAATATATTGTCTCCCACAACCTTGTTAATGGTGCAAGGACCATATCAGAGTGGTTTGAGTTTCCAATAGGCTCCGATAAGGCATTCCTTTTGCAAATGTAACCAGACTTTGTTGCCCACCTGGAACTTGTGTGGCACCCGATGTTGATCATGTCATTGCTTGTAATTGGCATTTGATTTCTCCAGAATCTCATGGACCTGCTAGCAAATATGTTGGATGAGCTCAGTGAAGTTGTTTTCCTTATCTGTTTTAGACTAGACGTGAACGAAATCTACCTAAGTAGCTACAAATGGCATGGCCAATCAAGCTATGGAGAGCCCGGTTATAGTTGTGTTGAACATAGGGGAGGCTCTCATCCCATGTGTATGGATGCTTTAAATTGTACATGTGCAGAATGTGTACAATCATCTTATTGACAACCTTTGTTTAGCCTTCAATTTTGGGATGGAAGTCTGTGGACTTAGTGAGTTTGGTGTCCAGCATCGACCAGAGACTGGACCAAAATGTACTGAGGAACCTATTGTCCCGATCTGAGATGATAGACTGTGGGATCCCATAGTGTACCCACACTGTTCAAAGAAGAGTTTAGCAGTGGCTTCTAATGTGATATTCTTCTTGCAGGCCGCGATAATGGCCATCTTTGAGAACCTGTCGATGACCACAAAAACACAGTCATTTCCATGCTTAGTAGAAGGAAGGCCCGACATGTAATCCATGGAGATAGATTCCCAAGGTTGACTAGGGGTAGGCAACGAGGTATAGAGGCCTTGCTTCTTGATGGTCAATTTGACAATGGAAGAAGCAGTGCATGATCCTATGTACTTCCCAACATCCTATTGAAGATTCGGCCAATAGAAATACTTCCACAATACTGCCATAGTTTTCTCGACCCCAAAATGCCTAACAGCCCGATGATAGTGTGCTTCCCAAATCATCTTGGCACGCTCCCTTGAATAAACACAAAGGTGAACTAGGTGGAATAAAGGGCATTTTGGAGGTGAAAATTTGGAACATGCTAACCCTCCAAGAGTGTCTGGTATGTGTGGCTAAATTCTGGGTCACTTTTGTAGAGAAGTGGCCAATCATAAGTCTCGTGCGCACAAGAGTTGAGCACGGTGGTTAACGCCATGATCGGTGGTTGACTGAGGCAATCTGCAACATTATTGGTGTTGCCCTTCTTATACTTGATATTCCAATGGAACTATTGTAGGTATTTGGACCACTTCTGATGGCGATCATTCTGCAATTTCCCTTGGGTTAGTATGAACTGCAGGGGTGGGTGGTCTGTGTGGATGACAGTTTCCTTCCCCAAAATGTAATGCTTCCATTGTCAGTAGGCTTGCACAATGGAATACATCTCTTTGTCATAAGTGGGATACTTCTGGACTGCGTTTGAAAGTGTCTCACTGTGATATGCCATTCGATGCCCGTGTTGAGTAAGGAATTCCCCAATAGCATATTCAGAGGCATCTGTCTCGACCTCAAATGGTTGTTGCAAGTCTGGTAATGCGAGCACTGGTGCTGACCAGAGGTGATTTTTCAACTTTTTGAATACCTTCTGCTGAGATTCAGCCCAAAATAATTTTGCTTTCGCTCTTCCCTTGGTGACTTGACTCAAGGGCCAAATGATATGAGAAAATTCCAATAGAAACCTGCGGTAGATGTTGGCAAGACCCAGAAAGCTACAAAGCTCTCTTAGTGTGGTTCGAGATGGCCAATCCTGAATGACTTGGATCTTGGCTAGATCCACATGCACCCCCCATTCATTAATAATGTATCCCAGATACTGAACCTGGGTCATGCCAAAAGTGCATTTCTCCAAACTGGCACATAACTTGTGTTACCACAGTGTTTGGAGAACCTGTCAGATGTGGTGGAGGTGCACTTCCCAACTCTAGCTGAAGATCAGGATGTCATTCAAGTATACCACTACAAATGAGTTGGTGAATTGCTGCAATATGTCATCCATTAGCCCCATGAAGGTTGCAGGAGCATTCGTTAACCCTAAAGGCATAACCAACCATTCGAAAAGGCCCTTCATGGCTTTGAAGGCAGTCTTCCATAGATTGGAGGGTTTGATTGGTACCCGGTGATATCTTGACTTCAAATTGATCTTGCTAAAATATTTTGCCCCCTTCAGTTGGTCCAGGAGGTCATCAATCCATGGGATCAGGTACTTGTTACAGACAGTGATCTTTTTCAGCACCCGATAGTCAATACAGAGTCTGCAAGTCCCATCCTTCTTCTGTACGAACATGATCATGCTCCCACAGGGCAATAAAATCGGTTGTATGTGACCTTTCTATAGAAGCTCCTAAATCTACTTCTTGATTTCATCATTCTCCAGAATGGAGCACCGATAGATTGGTCCATTTGGCAGTGGCACACCTGGGGTCAGATCGATGGAGTGCTTGACTTGACAGTGCAGAGGAACCCCTGCGGGGGAGGTGAAGATGTCCCCATACTCCTCCACGACCTTGTCCATCTATAGTTGTCGTGCACAGGGGCCCTGGCTGGAGGTCGTGGCCACCTTTTTCTTCTTTTCTTGACGATGTATCATCAGGAAAACAAATTTCCCAGTTTTGGAGATGAGCTTACTACATTATTTTGCAGTAACCAAAGAGATGGTAGTAGGCAGTGCTACCTCTGGTATCCTGTACAATTTATTTCTCAAAGTAACAATAACAACACGAGGCCTTGATTCATATAAAGCTTGTCACTTCCGAAAGTATGGTTGGCCTAATAATACATCAAAAACATCAAGGGGAGCAACGTCACACAATACCTCATCCGTGAAGGGCTTGATGTTGTATGGAAGGCAACACTGCTATCTCACGCGAAGATCTCGTCCTTGGTGAAGCCACCCGATGGTGTATGCTTGTGGATGTGTTATGGTCAGTAAGCCCAGCTGCTTCACGACCTCTACCAAAATGAGGTTCTTTTGTCTCCCACTCTCGACAATGAACTGTAGCAGGGAGCCCTTTACCCACATCTTGGAGTGGAAGAGACACTCCTCCTCTGGATCTTCGGGTTCCTCCTTTTAGATCTTCATGGTGGCAACGGTGGCATTGGGCTCTGCATCGATAATCTGCTTCCCTTTTTCATTCCCCTTGTCAGGTTCTGACTCAAAGTTGGGACATGCATCTGATTCTGAAACCTTTAGCTCGGCCACCAGTGAATACTTGGCCCGACACTCACCTGTGTTGTGAGTGGAGCTTTTATGGAACTCACACCACTTTCCTGTGTCCTTTTTTGGCTTTGTGGTGCTATTCTTTGCTTGCAGCTTTGACGAGTTGTCTTGGGCCACCTTGCCTTGGCTTTGTCCTTTTTCTACGGTTTGGGGGCACCTTTCCCTTGCTTTGGATTTGTAGATCCAAAGTATTGCTTCTTCTGTTTAAACTTTTGCTTGATCCTGACAGCATATCAGTATGCCGTGCCGAGCGAGGAGATGTTCAGGAATTCTATTTCATCCTGGATGTACTTGTGCAGTAAGTCGCAGTATTTGAGTACCAAATTCTGCTCTGAATCCTTGATACCCAACTTTGTGAGAAGGGTATGGAAAATATTGTTAAACTCTGGCACGTCTGGGTCCCTTCTTGCCATAGCGTGGTCCACTTTATGTATTGATCCCCACAGCTTCATACAGGGTAGTACTTCTCCTTGATGGTATTCCGGAATGAATTCCAAGTGGGTGTGGCTGAAAACAGTGAGGCCATACTTTCATCCTTCTACTCGCAGTAGGTTTCCCACCAGTCCTTGACATGGGGGGCAGCTTTGAGAAGAGAAAAAGTAATCTTTTCCAGGGCGGAAAATCATGAACAGAAAAATACCCTTCAAGTAGATTTAACCATTTATCTATGACATCTGCATCTACCTGACCTTCAAATATGGGAATGTCAAAGTTAACTTGTACCTTAAAGGGTGTGGCCCTTCCAGAGTAGTTGCAAAGTTGTCCATCAATATCGCATTCCTTTATTGCTTGAGGGCCTCTTCGAGCAATATTTTGATAGGATCTCTTGCCCACTCATTTTTATTTTCATCTTCCATGGAAGGCCATCAAGATTTATGAGGTTGGTCTTGTAAAGGTTCAACTAGTTCAAGCCTTAACTCCTTATATCCCGACCTCATTAGGGACATGAAAAGATAGACAGAGAAGAGAAGATCGATCTGATACCACTGATCCATATTTAAACAGGAACAAGACAAATTATAGATATAACCATACATAAAAAAGATGTAGCAGAAATAATACATCATTTCATTACTCTAAAATACTGAAATATGCTTACAAACAGAAATGGAAATAAACTAGCTAGGGCGATGCTAGCTTATCTCTGAGAAGAGATGTGGCGGCTACATTCCTTTGAACTATATTACAATGAGGCTCGAAGGCCTATTTATTGTTGAGAAACAATGGAAAACCCTAAACATCCAAAAACCTAACCCTAGGAGTTGAAGCACCAAACTAGGGCCCCGTTTTGGGTAAATTGGTACATCAACTTATCGGGGTCGTAACTTTGGCATATGATCTCCGTTTGATGTGCACAATACCTCATTAGAAAGAGCTATCCGAGGAATGCAAATTTTGGTAGAGAAACATTAGACCATGGAGCCATGTTGGTCCCATATTTCCCAAAAAAACGTCGTTTAGGGCCTCAAAACGGCTCTGGAAGTTCAGGACTTGAAAAACTACTAAAAATAGTAAATTGTGCTACAATTAAGGAGACTGAAAAACTGAAAGAAACAATGGTGGGGGATCCAAGTGGAATTGGTAGGTTGCCACCAATATCCACTCGGATCATTTATTTCCTCCACCACCTGCCCAACCACAGCTGTCACACTCTGCTCCACCCAAGCAACCCCAGATGCCTACCCAGCCAAATCTGAACCCAAAGAACAGACAGGCTCAACAAGTATACAGTGGAGAGACATCATATCTAGATTATGCTATGGAAATCCAGGATATTAACCTGAGATTTGGGAGAGTTATTCCAGATAACCAACCTCCACCTCCACCTAGGGAGGTTGAGGAAGAAAGAGAGGAAAGCATTTTTGAAGTGAATCCACTGTTTCATGAGAGATTAACCCAACCACTCCAGCCTACCCCAGAAGAGACTGAACTTCTGGGAGAATTGAAAAATATATGTGTAAATATTCCACTTCTCCAAGCAATAAAACATGTTCCTATTTACAATAAGTTGATTAAGGAGAAGTGCTTCAAGAATCAAGGGAGGCGAAGAAGGGATTCCCCTACCATTAATGTCATTGGATAGCTTTCCGACTTAATGCTGGGGTAGGTAATCAGTCCAAAGTATTTGGAACCTGGAAGCCCTGTAGTAGGTGTGCACATTAATGGCACCATTGTCCCACACACTTTGAACAATATTGGGGCTGCCATTAATGTGATGACGAAGGACTCCATGCTCAAGCTCAACCTCCAAGGTTCATTGAGGAAGACCACAACCAATCTGCAACTTGTAGATCGCTCCACAGTGACCCCTAAGGGGATTGTGGAGGATGTGATGGTCTCCATTGACTCTTTGGAGTACCCTATAGATTTCCTAGTTATCCAGCTTAAGGCTAAGCCTACCCTCTCATCCTTGGGAGACCCTAGTTGGCCATTGTTGATGCTTACATTAGCTGCAGAGCTAGGAATATGACCATTAAGAATGGGCATATGTCCAAGTAGTTAGTCCTATACCCTCCTTCTCAACCATCTCTAGATCATGATTTGCCTATATGGTTGGAGGAGGAGGAAGAAGATGAAGTTTATTCCACCCAACTTTATACTTTAGAAACAACCATGGGAGGAGGACAGCGGGATGAACATGATTTGATTGAACACCTACTCCAAAGTCCAACTCCCAGTACATTTCCCTTGGAAGATGTAGTAAAGGAAACCCATAAAAATCATCCAATTGACCTATGCTTGGCCGATTCCAACCCCTTCCATGTCAAAACCATAGAATTCAACCCTTAGAGAACCTTGAAAATCAATCCATCTCTTTCTCCTCTCCAAGAAGAGAAGCTATGAAACATGTTAAAGGAACATGTAGATGCTTTCACTTGGAGTTACAAAGAAATGAAGGGAGTACACCCCTTAGTGTGTACTCACCACATATACATCAAAGAGGGTTGCAAGCTAGTCTGGCAGCCCCAAAAGAGGATGAATCCAGCTCTTAAAGATATAGGCAAGAAAGAACTGCGAAAAATGCTAGATGCAGGATTCATTTACCATATCTCCGATAGTGAGTGGGTGTCTACTTTGGCGTTAGTTCCAAAGAAAAATGGTAAGTAGAGGATTTGTGTCGATTACAGGGAGTTTAACAAAGCCACAAAGGAGGACGATTTCCCTCTACCCTTCATTGACCAAGTGCTATATGGCCAGGCAGGGAAAAAGTTTTTCTCTTTCCTAGATGGATTCAGCGGGTACAACCAAATCCATATTAGTCCGGAAAACCAGGATACAACCACCTTCACTTGTCCTCAAGGTAATTTTTCCTATAGGGTCCTTCCTTTTAGCCTATGAAATGATCCTGCCACTTTCTAGAGAGTAGTCCTGAGTATTTTCACTGAGTTAGTCCATGATGCAATGGAAATTTATGTGGATGATTTTACACCTTATGGCTATGATTTTCAAGAGGCTCTGTCCAACCTAGGCAAAGTACTACATAAATGCATTGAAATGAACCTGTCTCTTAGTCCTAAAAAATGTGAATTGTTGATGACTGCAGGGACCGTGCTAGGTCATTCAATATCTCAGCAAGAACTGCAAGTGGACCCAAAAAAAAATAGTTGTCATCCAAAGGGTCCTACCTCCTCAAAAGCAGAGAGATGTCAGAAGTTTCCTAGGGTTAGCTGGATACTACCGAAGGTTCATAAAGGACTTTAGCAAGTTGGCCTCTCCTTTATTTGGTTTTTTGGCCAAGGACTCTGAGTTTATATGGTCAAAAAGATGTTAAGAGGCCTTAGACACCCTAAAAAACAAGTTAAACACTGCACCGATTCTCCGAGGCCCAAATTGGGCCCTTCCTTTTCATATTCATGTTGATGCCTCACACAAAGCCATAGGAGAAACCCTAGGTCAGATAGATGAAAAAATTCCTTATGCTACCTACTTTATCAGTAAGAATATGTCAAAGGGTGAACTAAATTACATAGTGACTGAAAAGGAACTCCTGGCTCTTGTGCATTCATTGAGAAAATTTAGGCATTATATTACAGGCTATCAAACATTTGTGCATACTGACCATGTTGCAATCAAATATTTAATGAATAAACCATATGTGAATGCTCGGATTATAAGATGGTTACTTTTATTACAACAATTTTATCTAAATATTGTTGATAAGCCAAGTAAGGAAAATGTTGTTGCAGAATTTTTGTCCAGATTAAATTTGCCTGTAGGTGAAGAAGGAATTGTTGACTGGATGAGCACTTATTTTCTATTTCAGTTCTCTCTCCATGGCTTTTACATATAGAAAACTATTTGGTATCTGCACAGTTCCCACTAAACATGTCCTCCAAAGAGAAAAGAAAGATAGTATGGAAGAGCGTGCCATTCACTGGTATTGGGGGCAATCTCTTCAAACTTGGCCCAGATCAAATCTTGAGAAGGTGTGTTAGGGAGGAGGAAGTCTTTGACATCCTTCTGACCTGTCATGATGGGCCTTGTGGAGGTCACTTTGCAATGAAGAGGACAACATTCAAAGTGTTACAAGAAATCTATTATTGGCCCACTCTTCATGAGGATGTGAAAAGATATACTAGTCAGTGTGATTAGTGCCAAAGGATGGGAAGGCCTACTCCAAGAGATGAAATTCCTATGCAGCCTCAGGTTAATTTCGAGCCATTTGACAAGTTGGGCATGGACTTCATTGGACCTACTGATCCTCCTTCAAAACGAAATAAGTACATCATTGTGTGTACTGAATATCTGACAAAGTGGGCTAAAACTAAGGCAATTAATGCAGCAACAAAAGAGAAGGTAGCTGAGTTCCTACGGGAGAATTTATTTTACAAATTTGGGTACCCTAGAAAGCCGGTCATAGACCAAGGTAGGTAGCTTACCTCCAACATGATTGAAGACTTTCTCAGCCAACAAAATATCAAGCATAGAACCTCCACTCCCTATCATCCACAAGCTAATGGACAAGTATAGGTGACCAATAGAGCGTTGGAGGGTGTCTTAACCAAAGTGGTAAGCAACAGTAGGAAGGATTGGGCAGATAGACTAGTTGAGGCCACCTGGGCCTATAATACCACCTGGAAGACCACCACTAGATTCACACCCTATGAGCTAGTCTATGGGAAAAATTCCTTGTCGTCCATTGAATTTGAGTACAACACATTAAGCATGGTAGCCCAACTAGATCTAGATCTTAGCAGTGAAGAAAAAGAGAGATTGCTCTATTTGAATGGTTTGGATGAGTTTAAAATGCAGGCCCTCCTACATATAGAGGTAATTCAAGTTTAGAGAAAGATATGGCATGATAAGAACATCAAGGAAAAGCAATTTCAAGAAGGTGATTGGGCTTTGTTATATGATTCTAGGTATAAAGACTTTAAGGGAAAGTTAAGAACAAGATGGCTAGGACCTTATGTTGTAGAAAGATGCCATGATATTGGTTCAGTATAAATCAGAACCATCACTTTTACTTGTGTATATAGCACTAACACCTAAAAGTTTGTATGAATCCCGGGTTGACAAAGTAACACTTGTAGCCCAGGAGTTACAACATTCTTGCTGTAATACTGGTGCTCATCAACAACTTACATAAAAGAAGGGTAAAACCCTTTATGGCACATTACTATCTATGCACTCTACGACCACAACTTATAGGGCCTATACATTTTACATACCAAAACTTGGGTTTTCTGCCTCAAAACATGGGCTTTTTCCGCAAAATTGACCCTAGGGGACCTTGTCCCAACAGGCCCCCAACAAAAATATCGTGACTCACCCCTGAGCCACTTTTTTGGTGTGGAGATATTACTGCAGAGACCTCCTAGCTCTACTTGCGCCACTACTACCTCAACCGTGCTCTACGTGGCTGCTGACTTGATATGCTTTACTAGTTGCTTTGTTACTGGTCCTGCACTATCTTACTGGATCTTATGCTGCATCCTCTACAGGTTTTCCAACTTCTTCCCAATGGTGGCAGAGATAACATAAGCCTCATCCAGCCAAGGCCCTAATCTGGCCTTGAGGATTGCCTCTTTCTACTACGCTGCTTCCACCTGTTAGAGCAATTGCTTTTTCTCCTGTAGCTTTGCCAATCTTGGCGCTATAGTGACAGTGCGCGCCGTCACTCTTGGTTCATCATATTGCTACTGCAATTCATGGGACTCTATGTTTAACCTCTGCAAGTTAGGATCTTCCTGCAGAGCCGTAAGTACTTCCATAGATTGCTCGAAGAGCGCAGTGCACTCCACCACCACGACATCTACCGTAGAAACTCCATCCTTGACAATGGCTTCACGCTACTCTCTGACCTCTGGTGGAGTTTGTTGGCTTGATGGGGCCTAACCCAGGTTCAGAAGTGTTTTAGCCAAAGAAATCCTGAAACTACTGGCCCTTTTGGCAACAGTCCACGAAGCACATACTGATGTCTCACCTGAGGTAGTATGGGAGGGTTCTAGAACCAAGTTTTCGAACCCTAGGGATGTCTTGATGAGATCTGGAAAGGTTGTGAATCGATCCTGCACACCTATGTAGCTCCGCTCAGCTGTTTGACCTTTGCGTAGCTCTGTATAGAGTGCGAAGGGGTGCTATCTAGATCCTCTAACCTTACGGTGCTATTATTATAGATCTGACTTATTTTTGTGGGCCTAGTAATCTTTATCAATAATTCAAAATTTATAACCAGTGTGCATAACCATAAATAGTAAAGAGATGCATAAACATATAGATCTAAGAATAGATGCATAATATTTTAGAATCAATTAGCTTGTATGAACTTTCTGTTCCAGTACAATCCAATTCCACCATGCGCACTCAGCTGTAGGGGTTCGCTCACATAGCTACGAACTCTACCAGGTCTCTATGCACACAGCTGCAGAGCCTCTTCCTACTCCTACAACCCAAGACTCAGACTTACAAACTTAAAGCGAATATCGCATTCAAAAACCCATATCACTTAGATCACGTCTAAAAGCTGCCTTCTACACTTAGAGCCTCGCTCTATTTATACATTCCCATGGTTCACCGACCATGGGTAGGCTGACCCACTCTATATTAAATTACAATATTTGAGGGTGGACAACCCTTTGACTTGACTCCTTACAATTCGCGCTCCACGCACTTCACGGAGCCTTTACAACACCATTACCCAAAGTTGTGGGCTTTAAGCCCCAAAACCGTTACGCGGGGGATTCGCTGCCCAATAGGCCCCCAACACAAACATCGTGACTTACCCTTGAGTCACCCATCAGTGTGGCAAGTCGCGCTACCATGGCTTCGCGGTCCACCATCCTTGTGAGTGATGCACTATAATCTGTTGCTCCATCATTTCCTCCTACAACGCTTCTTCAAGCTCCCGCTCCATTACAGCTACTACTTTGCTTAACTAATGATGCTCATTCTGCTCTGCTAGGTTAGCCAAAAGCAACCCCTCATAGGATTTTATCTCTAGTTGAGATGTCAAATGCGTGAACTTTTTGTGTATGAGCAACAAGCTTGTGATCTCTGGTTTAGTATACTCAGTGTCTGTTGAAGCCTGTGTTGCATTTTTGCAAGAGAGCTTTTGCTCTCCACAAGGTCCCAGTCTTCGAGTTTCATCATGGGCACGCAGCCTAGAGATGAATTTTTAAACAGAATTCCATCTGTTGTCTCAAGATTCACCGTCTTACCCTTATCTTTCATAGATTGCTTACCAGACCGCGGGTTCCGTGGCGACATCCAGACTGGTCCTACTACCTATCTGGGAATTTCTGGTACATCTCCCACCGTTGGCGTTGGGCCCGGCGCGTTGTCCTTAGCTGTCAACATTATGCTATCTAGAAGGTCCTGCGTCACTTTTGGCAATGTTGCAAACATTGGGCTTACTCTTAAAGCGTTAAAGGTCGATGGGTCCATATCTATTGGATAGCGCAATAACTTAATTCTCCAGATGCCATGGTTGGTTTGGTGGATGACCAGCGGTGATTTATAGGCCTGTTGAAATTCAAATTTGACCATTCCCCCCTTTTCTGGCTCATTAATGCTATATTGGCAGTAGATCATTTCAAATCTAGTTCTGACTTTGTGTCTTAAATGCCCGCCGCCCGCTCTTTTTTGCCTTAACTCAGACGTCTTGTCATGAATAGTGGCACCAACGATCACTTCCTTATTTATCTGTGCAGCAGCGTAGCCCCTTCCGCGCGACCACAACCCTTGTGACATACCAACCTTGCGCGCATTCGTGTTGTCGTGCAGCTCCCTGACAGACTGTTTTATAGTCCCGCACTCTCTTTCAACTATCTGGAGTGGTGAGAATGTGCTTCCTATGGATAGTCAGATAGTTGGCCCACCCGTGTAGAGCTTCAGGTGACTACCATTTATTCTTCCTGGGAAGGGTTTTCCATTAAGTTTGACTAGCTAGACCGCACCCCCGTCTGTAACTTCTTTGACCACATATGGTCCTAACCAATGCGTTCTGAGTTTGCTTGGAAATTTTTGGAACTTGCTGTCATACAACAACACTAATTTTATAATTTGTTTGACTTGAATGTGTGCATTGATATGGTGATCGTGTCAAGCTTTCTTGTGCTATTTCTATACCTGCTGATCGAATCCCACTGGAAACCATTATTCCTCAAGTTCTTCCAATTACGCGAGCCTTTATTCAAATGCTTCGCGGTTTGACATGCCTGTCATCGCTGCTATCTGCAAACTGGGCATGATGTATTCCATTGGCATGAGTGCTTCCATGCCATAGACTAACTTGAAAGGTATCTGACCCGTCAATTTCTTGCATGTGGTTTTGTATGCCCATAATATGGTAGATATTCGCAAGTCCCAGTCATTTCGTTGTGTGTTACATACTTTGGTCAGTGCAGTCTCCAGAATCTTGTTGAATGATTCTACTGTCCCATTAGCTTGTGGATGGTACGACGTACTTTGCTGATGATACACTTGGAACCCCTTGGTGAGTGCGCTAATAGTCTCATTTAGGAAGTGCGTTCCTCGGTCACTCATTAAAATTTTTGGGCATCCAAACCATGTCAACACATTGTCGAACAAAAACTTCGTAGTCGTGGCAACCGTGCAGTCCTTAACTGGTTGTGCTTCTGTCCATCGAGTCAGGTACTTTGTCGCGGTGATGATGTAGAGCATGCCCATCTTCCCCTAAGGTTTTATTGGCCCCACAAAGTCGATTGCCCATTTTTCGAATGGTTGCAGCGTCGTCTATGGACTAAGTGGCATCTCATCCCTTCTTGATTGTTTCCCAGTCCTTTGACATACATCTCAGGCCCGACAGTATGCTTTGGAATCCCGATATAGTGTTCTTATCTTGAACCTTCTTCCATGCTTCTAGCGTTGCCGTATTCTCAACGAACATTTATTCATTTTTTACCTTGTACTCGCTGATCATGCTCAACGTGTGCTTCTCTCGAGCCTGAATCTCTCCAATCACACCTGTGTATGAAGGAATTCATTGGGGAGCATGGTGAAGTTGATACCAATATTCCTCAAAGCACTCATAGAAGCCTTGTCAGCGTTTTCCTTCATGCTCATTGCTCCATCAGGCAGCGTGACTGCTCAGATATCCAAGGATCGATCCAACTCTATTGCCTGACTGGTCCCCAATGCCAAATGAGTTGATGTGACGCTGCTCTTCCTTGCACATTCCTAGAGTCTAGTTGTTTGGATCTGCAGCTCATGCAGACCTATTTGTATGGTGACCCGTGCTGGCTTCTCCTACTACCCAAATTGCTGCAATAGTTCTATGGTTGTATCCCTTATCGTATCGCCAATATCATTTAAGTCTCCCTCTATCAAGGTAATTAGATTGAGGGAAGACTTGGAGGCTTTGGTCTTCTTTCATTGTCCCTCCTTTTCGTGTTCCTTATGTCTTTTTATGCAGAAGGCAGTGCTCTCCTGATCACCACCGCCCTACTCTGACCGCTCTTCTTCCTTCATTTGGGGCAAAGGAGATTTCTAACTTTTGATAGAGTCGAGCTCTTCGTGATCTGCTTGTTCCTTTGTGGCATGCTCCACTTCTACTCGATCCTTCTCCCTAGTCCCCTTCCTCCTCTTTTCAGCCAACCGCTAAACCTTTAGACAAGTCGCTTCCTTTTTCTTCTTCTTTGTAGACTTGCTAGTCCTCGCGGCCAAATCTGATGTTGTGTGCCAATCTGCTGGCCAATGCTTGAGAACCTCTGCAATGGCATCATCCATGGACAGGTAAGGTAATTCGTACCACTTTTGATCTGGATCCTTCTGCGCCTGGATGTAAATATGGTGGAAGTCCGCCTTAAACTCTGTGTACCCGGGTAACTGCTTAAAGACGGTTGGCAAAAACTATGGCTTTCAGTTGATGGCTATGCAGATGCTTTCCTCCATCAACACCCATACGACTTGGCTTTCTCAGACCCATTCAAATCCTTTGTGGCCCAAAGAGAAGCAAAGTTTGTTGCTTCTGGTAGACATGTCTCAATCGCAGGAAACTGTCTGTCCTCCAACAACTCCCACGCAAGTAGCACAATTAATAATAATAGCCAGGAATAATGGAAGGTCTTACTGTGGTCCTATGCATCACTGCAGTTCGCGAGGAACTTGTTGCATAGTTAGCGCACCTAGTTGAACTATATGCCCTCCCAACACTGAGCCGCTAACGAAACTACTGGTGCCGACACCTCGTCCACATGACACTTTCTCATCACTTTTCCAACCAAAATTTGAGTGGAAACCTTCACCACATTGTCAGTAACACTGGAAATGAAATACCCACGTGACTTCTTAACAAGCTTGAACTTGTCCTTTATCTTCTCGGCGTGGTTGCGCTCACTTGTCTTTCCACCAAATGCCTTGGCCAAATTCAGTCGAGAATGAGGTAACAATGTGATTCAATGGATCATCATATCAGTGTTTGGTATTGGCTCACCCAAACACAAGCACCCGTCATGCACAAGGCACAACAACTGCTTAATGACTATCAAATTTATTGGTGTGTGGTGGTAGTGAGGAACCCAGAGCAGGTTCAATAGCCCTGACTTGTTTACCCCTCAAATCCATTCCACTGGCTCCACCGTAGTGACACCAGACTCCTTGTAGAAAACCCTATTCATGAAGGTGTGGGTAGCCAGGTGGGGGAACCACTTGACATACCCCAAATCCCAATCTTCAAGCTTCAAATGTGGGATCCATGCTAAGCACAGATTTTCACCTTTCTGGCCCTCATCTGGGTCCTTCACGACCTTCACCTTTCCCTTGCGCAAAGGGATATACTTTAGCAGCTTAGAAATAGGGTACACCCTCTCAATATCTATGTCTTATGCACCATCCTTGGCCTCCAGAACTACCACATTGCCTTTCTCCTATGCACTTGGCTTTTCTTTTCTCTGAGCCTACGTAGCTACATGTTTCCTCGGTGACTCACACATCAGCATCGACTTCTTTTGTTTATCCTTCTTTAGCTTGGGGACCTCTCTCATCGACATAGGCTTTGGCCTAGGCGACCTCAGTGTTGTAGGCACTATCGCTGGAGCTTCCATACTCAAAACCTTAGGGGTAGGTCCCTCAGAGTTAATAGACCCTCCAGCACTTGAAGTTTCTGTGGGACCTGGTCCTAACATGATCTCGCAAATAAGCTTGCGGTCAGACTCGAGATACTGATCGAACACAGGGCTTACAAGAAACTCCTCAAAGAACTCATGGTTCATGCACAACAGACAACACAACTCAAAAATTCTCAAAACGAAAAGTGTTTCTCATTGGGTGGCCCCCTGTAATTTATAGGCGAATTCAAATTCGAATTCAAGAATTCCCCCAAAATCTATCCATAAATGCTAGATTGGCGGTAGATTTCCCAATAGTTTACTCTTAACTTCAACCTTAATTTCCTTTCATTCCGTCCCTCCACTCCTTTTAACTATCTCCTAGCATTCAAATCATGAACAGTGATGGTAACAGTCACTTTCTAGCTGCGTTGCACCTTCTCCACCCCTATAGCGCACCTCCCTTCGCACTCTTGCTGATGTCATGACTCCTTTCCGTTCTGCACAGACCTCTTGTCACATAGCTCTACAACTCGGGCAATGTAGTTTATAGTCTTGCGCCTCCTTATAGCTGCCTCGAGGGCTAAGACTGTGCTATCATGATATAGTCATCTGGTCTCATCCCTGGAGTAGGCTTCAATCGACTTCCACTTACCTTTCCCAAAAATGGATCTCCATTCATTTTCACAAGATGAACTGCTCCACCATCGGTAATCTCCTTGATAACGTATGACCCCAACCAATGCACTGAAATTTTCCTGGAAACTTATCAAAATTGTTGTCATATAATAAAACTAAATCCTTTACTTTAGATGTGTGAAGTTTTATGTGTTGATCGTGCCATGCCTTTTCACGCTCCTTCTGAACTTGTTGATGGAATCCAGCCAAAAATCTATCTTCCTCGAGCTCTGTCAGCTTCGCGAGCCTTTCTTCTAAGGCTTTGTGGTGTGCCATACTTGTGAAATCCACTATTCATAGACTAGGCACAATGTATTCCATCGGCATCACAGCTTCTATGCCATAGACCAGCTTGAAAGTTGTCTATCTAGTCAGAGTCTTAAAAGTAGTTCTATAAGCCCATAGGAACGCTGGTACGCACAAATCCCAATCATTCCTTTGCGCAATGGAAACCTTTGCCAGCGCATTCTCCAATATCTTGTTAAACACTTCCAAGTCCCATTGGCTTGAGGATGATATGGCGTGCTCTTTCGATGATAAACTTGGAACTCTTCCATCAGCACGCTAATCATTTCATTAAGGAAGCGTGTACCTGCGATCACTCATCAAAATCTTTGGGCAATCGAACCTGGTCAACACATATTCAGATAGGAACTTCGTTCTTGTTTCCCCTATATAATCCTTCATGGGCTGTGCCTTTGCCCATCTCGTCGAATACTCAGTCATGGTAATGATATACTACACACCTGTCTTCTTTCCTGGAGGCTGAATTCGTCCTACAAAATCAATTGCCCACTTTTCAAATGGCTGCAATGACACTTGTAGATTCATAGGTAGCTCATCACTCCACGATGGCCTGCACGTCCTTTGACATGCATCACACGCCCTACAATATGCTTTGGAATCCTTATGTAATGTTGGCCACCATAACCCAATGAGTAAAATCTACTGCGATGTTTTTTTTCCTGCATAATGGCTTCCCACAACTCCTCCATGAGCTTCAACTAGGATGCTGCTTCATTCAAAATCAGGCACATAGCGTTGCAATATCTCATCTGATCCCATCTTATTCAAGTGACCTGCAATAACAGATAAATCAGTCGTGCGCACCATCAAATCCTTCTTTTATTGACTAATGTATTCCTCTGGAGCTATTCCTATAGTCAGGAAGTGGATAATGTCTGCAAAATTATTGTCAGCTATGCACACCGCAAAGAGCTGTGCATCAGGCAACCCTTCATTCAAATTTGTAGGCTCCTCCCTAGTTTCAATGTGCGACAAATGATCTGGCCCTGTTTTCAATCGTCCTGGCTTCACAATTACTTCAAAATCGTACTCCTAAAACAACAATAGCCATCTGCATATCTTCCCCTGCAACATAAGCTTGCTGACCAGGTACTTTAATGCATAATGGTCTGTATACATCTTAAAGTGACCACCCAGAAAGTAATGTTTAAACTTCTGGAGTGTGTACACCATAGCCAAACCTTCGTGCTCTATGATTGAGTAATTATTTTCAGCATTAGACAACTTCCTGCTTGCAAATGCTATAGGGTGATCCAACTCTCCTTCACCAGCCTGTGTCAATACTTCTCCCAGCACTATACATGATGCATCCACATGCACATGGAACTCCTTCTTCTAATCTGGGAAGGCTAGGATCGACGCAGTGACCATTTCTCCCTTCAATATATCCAAACTCTACTGACATTCTTCATCCCAATAGAATGTAGCATCCTTCTTTCATAGCTTCTCCATCAGCGCAGTAATTTGGGCATAACTCTTGATGAAATTCTAATAGTATCCTGTATGACCCGGTGTTGCATGTAGCTGTTTAAGACTCCTTGGTTCCTCCAAATTTATTATAACCGCAATCTTAGCTGGGTCCACCATTAATCCTTGTCTGCACACTACATGACACAACAAGATTCCAAAAGGGATGCAAAATAAACACTTCTTCAAGTTTAATGCAATATGATACCTCCGACATGTATCCAACATCAAGAAAAAACTAGCTACATGGTGTTTTACGAGCCCAAACATTGTCCAATCATCAAAGTATACCACCAAAAACTTGTGAATGACCTCTTTGAATGCTGCAATGACTATGTGCGAAATGATCACCGGCACGTATTTGGTTGAATAAAGTCCAAGGGGTCTTGCAGTATTCTGAAGATTGCTCCCTTGACCTTCTACAATGCTTCATCAATTCATTCGAATCCATCCTCAAAGCTGAATGTCATTAAGAATCCCTATCTCAAAATATCCCATTCATCAATGCCATGGCGAAGCTCTGCTTCCAGGTACCAAGTCATGGGTATTACATCCAAAGTATGACAAAAAAAATGCACCCACACTGGTTGTGGCTCTGCTCCATAAGCATTAGTCCATTTTTCTAAGTGATTATGTGAATCAATCCTCCCATCATACTTTTCTGTTAGTCACAATTTTGGGCGACCACAGCGCAACCTCATCATTTTTCTGTACTCACGCCATCCATCAAAACTGTCCTTATGCGTACCCCACCATCTTGTAGGCATAGAGTGTAGCGCCAAATCTAGTGCTTGGAAGTGATGCTTCTTAAGCACTTCCCTTTCAAATGCATCCAAAAATTTATCTACATCAGTTAGAACATCATAATAGGAAAATTTCTTACCTCTGATGATACACAACACATCTATTTAGTCACCATGTTACAGCGCAATGGAGATACTTCGTAGGTACTACTATGCAGAGCGATTTCCTTCCAAATGACATCATCCGCTTCTTCAAATTGATTACCCCACTCATGTCAATAGCCCAATTGATCCCAAGGAGCGCATGGTAGGGATGCTGTCATCAACAATCTCTATTACTTTGAAATCAACCAACGTGCTCGCGCCTTCAATATCTACTGTCACTCCCTGTAATCTTCTGTTGGTTTGCTATCCTCAATTGAATCAGAGACCACTGCGGCACATGTCTCCCGATTATTTCCCATGTCTGTTTAGGAAATACATTCACGTCCGACCCCAAATCTAGGATAACTTGATCCATTTCATACTCTCTAGTTTGTGTAGTGATTCTCATCTCACGTTCTGTTCTTGCCTTATGCTTACCAATTTTTTTGACTACGCGAGGTCCTTCAAGGGAATTTTCTTTCCCGGCACATTTATTTATCAACTCTTGCAATCCTTTCACTACCTTGGTGTCACGTAGTAGCTTCATACAGGTCTCAAAGAATGTAGTAAGCATGGATGGGTCCATTTTCTCAGACAACTTATCCTAACTTCTTGAGGTAGAAGCCTCAACGAAGCTTTTTTTTGCTTGCATGAAGGTTTCTTTTCCAGGCTTTAGAGCAAGACCAACCTCCTTTTCTGGAGACTTGCAGACCCATTCACTTTCTTCAGGCTTCTTTCCCTTATCTTCGGTAGTCATTATTCCACTTCGCAACACAATATTCACAGTAGGATCCTCTTCCTAGGGTTCAGCCCTCATCATCTGTAGGTTCTAGGTAGGCTATTGAGGCTGTACCCCTTTTCCCGCATCTTAGCTATTAATACAAGGCAGTCTTATTTTGCATGATCAAACTAAGAACAATATTTGTACGATGGGTGTGTCGGGTTTGGAAACTCTCGTGCATAGTGTCCTGACACTCCACAATTGTAGCAAATAACTTGCCTCAGACCTCTGCTAGGTCCTCCTCCACCTCGGCCTCAGCCATGCCCCTGATATCCTCCACACGATCCCCCAACGCCTTGATATAGAGGCCGAGTTTCTATATAAATTTGATACGTGGGCATTCTTTCCATCATTAACTCATAGCTATGACAGTTACGCTCATCATTCCCCACCAATTTATATAAGTTGCAGAAGAGTTGTTGCATTGTTTGCACAAATTTCTACAACTGGTGGAAATTTTCTATCGCATGGTTTCCAACTACCTGATAGAAAACGCACCACAGCGCGGGGCCTGTACTTGGCCCTACTTGAGCTTCCAGCCTCAGAGATATTGGCCCTCCTCCTACAACATAATTTGTGAAGACAGGGCAGTGATCTTTGTCATGCCCCTGGCTCTTACACTTCAGAAACCAAACTTCTTCACACACCTCTGGCCGAGCCACTCTCTTTTTTTTAAGACTTTGGAACTCAAGGAAAATATTTTGCAGCTCCATGTGAATCTGCAGAACTGCCAAAGAAGCATCTAGAATTGGTGTCATGAAATCACATCGCAATATCTAGGCTTCCGCTTGGGTCTCAATCTTTTGCTGTGATAAAGCAACCCTTAGGTGAGGCAAGAGTGAAGCTACTAACCCTTCGCGATGCTGTAAGATTCATGTTAGCTTCACAGATCTGGCATTTCAAACTCTGATCCAGTTCCCAAGGTATTTCACCAGTTCTCATCATGATTTCCTTAAATCCAATGATTGATAGCGATTCAGAATTGGGCCTACTGAATTCCTTATTCAGTGCAGTTTAGATGTCTGCTAACACAGTTGTCGGGTTATCAGTACAGTACTTGATGTACCATATTAGCGTGTGATACTGTAGAGTTGTAACCAACATTTCTTTCTTCAGCAGACCGCCTATAATATTTTGGGCTCTCCACACGGCCTTTGCAACAAACCAAAACTGGTATAGGTCCTCATTTCCCAAGCCCTTGAAAGTGGGCAACTTCACTGCATTCACCATATTGAACAGTGGCGGAGGTGGTGGCGGTGTGGCGAAGGTGTATATTGTAGAGGTGAAGATGGAGGCGGGGTGGATGAATGTGGAATTCATGAGAACCCTTGCCTTATTAACTGGAAAATGCTCTGCGACGAAACCTGTGCTGCTCCTTCATTGTCACTCAAAGGAGGTTCAATTACTGGGCTATATTCAAGGCCTGTTCTCCCTCTATCCCTGAAGGTCTTTCCAATTCATGTAGCCTTGAAAATCAAGGTAATTGCATAACCCTCTTTTCACACAAGAGAATATTAATCCAAGTATTTAAAGATCTTAAATACTTACCTCGCGGTCCCTTGAAGAAGTGTCGCTCTGCTTCACTGTAGCTGACTGAGGTATCGATCATGAATTCTGTCACAAATCCTCTTATGATGCAATCAAGCCAGTGATCAACAACACATGTGATCTTATCTTCAGAGGCTTGCAATCTTCGCATAACTCTGGGGTCCACACTATCGAACTGTCAAGCCTCCACCTTCCTTGGTCATCTACCAATTTAGCGATCCACTCGTATAGTTCGATCAGGAAGGAACAAAAGAAAACTCCATGTACCTCTATGTATAGATACCTATCCAACCACTATTCTTTCATCAAACATGGATTTCTATTTTCTTGCGTTGCGAAATCGCGGATCTTTCTGTCCAATTAATCCTCCATTTCTTTCTTAGTTGGATTCCAGTGATTTGACATCACACATCTCTTTATGTAGATCCCAGTCCCAGCAATGGAACCATTTGTTGGCTTAGTGGGTCCTAACCCAAGTTCAGAGTTAAGTTTTCCAAACAAATCCCTACACTACTAGCCCTTTCGGAATCAATCCGTAGAGCGCAAACTAAAGTCTCACCCGAAGGAGTATTAAGGGATGTTGGAATCAGGTTTCTGCACCCAGATATTAGTGTAATTTCATTGTATTCCCTAACTCTGCCTTCATGTAGATCGATAATCCTTTTAGAGCTTATCGATATACTTCCTTTAGTCGAATTCTAGACCTTCACGAAGGTCTACGACTATCTTTCACGAACCCTAAACAGGTGAATCAACTACTTACATGCCTCTATGATTATTCCTACTTTTGTATTTACCTAGATCGGCCTAAGTACCCGATATCTTTAACATGCAATAAGATATTCTTCTTATAATAATGTATTAGTACTTGCGTTCATATAACAATGCAAACCATGCAGAATTGTTTATCAATACAATATTAAATCATAAACCCATCATTTATCATAACATAATAGTGCATTCATTCATAATAGGAGAAAATAGACAAAACACAAATATTTCCAGAATAATATTCTTTATTGATACTTCAGCTCTTCTTACAGACTCAACATTTCCCTGCACACTGAACTGCAGAGGTCCGCGCAATCAGCTGTGGACTCTACTCTAGGCCTTTGCGCACTCAGCTGTAGAGCCTCCCTTTTACTATAAGACTCTTCGCTCTTTGCTTCTACTGGCCCATTACATTCATCTTCATTATTATCACAAACTAACTTAGACTCTCTAAGACTCTCCTTTTTATACAATCCCATGGTTCGTGAACCATGGGTAGATCTACTAAAGCCAACACAAATTACATAAAATAAGGGTATAACCATTTACGACACTTCACCATATACGCACTCTGCAATCACAACTTGCTGAGACTTTACATTTTACATACCAAAACTTGGGTTTTCTACCCCAAAACTTGGGCTTTTGCCCCAAAATTGACCCTAGGGGACCCTTTCCCAATAGGCCCCCAACACAAATATCATGACTCACCCCCAAGTCACTTTTCTGGCGTGGAGATCGTACTGTAGAGACCTACCAGCTCTACTTGTGCCACTGCTACCTCAGCTGTGCTCTGCGTGGCTGCCTGCCTGATCTGCTCCACCAGCTTCTCTATTGCTGGTCCTGCATTGTCTTCTTGGATCTTCTGTTGCGTCCTCTATAAGCTTGCCAACTTCTCCCCAATGGTGGTGGAGATAACATAGGCCTCATCTAGCCAAGGCCCCAATCTGGCCTTGAGGACTGCCTCTTTCCGCTACACTTCTTCCACCAGTTCGAGCAATTGCTTTACATCCTGTTGCTTTGCCAATCTTTGCACTATAGTAACGGTGTGCATTGTCGCTCTTGCTTCATCATATTGCGGCTGCAATTCCTGGGCCTCTATTTTTAACCTTTGCAAGTTAGGATCTTCCTGCAGAGCTATAAGTACTTTCATAGATTGCTCGAAGAGCATAGTGCACTCCACCACCGTGGCATCTACCATGGAGACTTCATTCTTTACAAAGGCTTCACGCTGCTCTCTAACCTCTGGTGGAGTTGAAGGCTGTGACTTCAACTCAAGTTATGTAATTTTAAGGTTTAGTTCAAACTGAACCTTGGCCACTTTTGTCTTTACATCGCGCACACCTGCAACTAAATTTCTAATCTTGGTCTCCAATGACGCTTCTTTTGGTATATGTAGTTCTGGAACTGTTCTGCATGTTTCGACTACCATGGCAGCAGTTCGCTCATTCTACTCCTGAACCTTCTTCCATGCTTCTAGCACTGTCGTATTCTCAACAAAAATCTGTTCATTGTTGACCTTGTACTTGATGATCATGCTCAGCGTGACTAATCTCATGCTTGAATCTCTAAAATGACACTTGCTTTCAGCGTGTGAAGGAATTCATTGGGGAGAGTGATGAAGTTTAGACCAATATTCCTCAAAGCACTGACAACAACCTTGTCAGTGTCTCGCTTCGCACTCAGAGCTCCACCAGGCAGCGCGACTGCTCGAGGATTCATGGATTGAACCAACTCTACTGCTTGAGTGGTCCCCAATGCCAAACGAGTTGATGTTATGTGGATTTTCCCTGCACCTTCCTAGAGTCTAGTTGTTTGGATCTGCAGCTCACGCAAACTTGTCTGTATGGCGACCAATGCTTACTTCTCCTGCTGCTCAAACTAATGCAACAATTTTGTGGTTGTATCCCTTACCTTATTGCCAATATCGTCTAAGTCATCGTCTGTCAAGGTAATTGGATCGAGGGATGACTTGGAGGCTTTGGTCTTATCTTGTTGTCCCTCCTTTTCCTATTCCCTGTGTCTCTTTACGCGGAAGGGAGTGATCTCCTGATCGCCGCCACCCTACTCCGACTGCTCTTCTTCCTCCGTTTATAGTGAAGGAGATTTCTGACTTTTGTTAGAGTCATGCTCTTCCTACTCTCATTGTTCCTTTATGGTGCACTCCACTTCTGCTCGGGCCTTCTCCTTAGTCTCCTTCTTCCTCTTCTCAACCAACTTCTAAACCTTTAGACGAGTTGCCTCCTTTTTTTGCTTCTCCACGGACTTTCTACTCCTAGCAGCCAAATTTGATGTTGTGTGCCAATCTTCTGGCCAACGCTTGAGAACCTCTGCAATGGCATCATTTGTGGAGGGTAGGGTAAGCCATACCACTTCTGATCCAGATCCTTTTGTGCCTAAATTTAAGTATGGTGGAAGTCTGCCTTGAACTTTGAATACCTAGATAGCTACTCAAAGACGGTTGATGACAACCATGGCTTTCAGTTGATGGTTGCACGGATGCTTGCCTCCATCAGCACCCATAAGACTTTGCCTTCTCAGACCCGCTCAGTGTCCTTTATGGCCCAGGGAGAAGCAAATTTTGCTGCTTCTAGTAAATATATCTCAATCGAAGGAAACTAGCTATCCTCCGACAACTCCCATGTGACCAGTACAATCGTTCGTAATAGCCAGGAATAATGGAAGGTCTTACTATGGTCTTGTGCCTCTCTACATTTCGCGAGGAACTCACTGCACAGGTAACACTCCCAGCTGAACTGTACGCCCTCTGACCACTTAGTCGCTAATGAAATTACTAGTGCCAACCCCTCATCCGAGCAACACTTTCTCATCACTTTGCCAACCAAATTTGGAGTGGAAACCTTCACTGCAGGTTTAGTAATACTATAAATGGAATACCCGCGAGCCTTCTTGACAAGTTTGAACTTGTCCTTCATCTTCTCAGTGAGGTCGCACTTGCCTGTCTTTCTGCCAAACACCTTGGATGGATTTAGTCCAGAATGAGGTAACAATATGATCCGATGGATCAGCATATCAGTGATTGGTATTGGCTCACTCAATCACAATCACCCGTCATGCACAAGGCACAAAAATTGCTTACTGACTATCAAATTTACTGGTGCGCGGTGGTAGCGAAGCACCCAGAGCAAGTTCAACAACCCTGACTTGTTTACCCTATGAATCCATTCCACTGGCTCTAGCATGGTGACACCAGACTCCTTGTAGAAAACCCTCTTCATGAAGGTGTTGGTAGCCAAGTGGGGGAACCGCTCGACGTCCCCCAAATCCCAATCTTCAAGCTTCAAATGTAGGATCCGTGCTAAGCGTGGACCTTCAAAAGTTAGATTTTCTAGCAGCAGGGGTGTGTTAAGGAGGAATTGGCCCTCATCTGGGTCTTTCAGGACCTTCGCCTTGCCCTGGCATGGAGGGATATGCTCTAGAAGCTTAGAAATAGGGTACACCGCCTCAATATCTATGTCTTCTGCGCCCTCCTTAACCTCCAGACCTACCACTTTGCCTTTCTCTTGCGAACTTGGATTTTCTTTTCTCTGAGCTTGTGAAGCTACATGTTTCCTCTGTGGCTCATGCACCAACATCGGCTTCTTTTGTTTATCCTTCTTCAGCTTGGGGACCTCTCTCATCAGTATAGGCTTCAGCCTAGGTGACCTCGGCACCGTAGGCACTGTCGCTGGAACCTCCATACTCACAACCTCAGGGGAAGCTCCCTTAGAGGCAATAGACCCTCTAGCACTTGCATTTTTTGTGGGACCTGGTCCTAACATGATTTCGCGAATAAGCTTATGGTCGGACTCGAGATACTGATCGAACATGGGGCTTGCAAGCAAATCCTCAAAGAACTCATGTTTCATGCACAACAAACAACACAACTAAGAAATTATAAAAATGAAAAGTGTTTCTCATTGGGTGACCACCTATAATTTATAGGCAAATTCGAATTCAAATTTGACCATTCCCCCAAAATCCATCCATAAATTCTAGATTGGCGGTAGAATTCCAAAGATTTTACTCTTAACTTCAGCCTAATTTCCTTAAATGATACACCCCACTCCTTTTAACCATCTCCTAAGAGTCAAATCATGAATAGTGATGGTAATGGTCACTTTTTGGCTGCGCTACATAGTCTCCACCCCTATATCATAGCTCCCTTCGGGCTCCTGCTGATGTTGGGACACCCTCTCATTCTGTGTAGACCTCTTGTTATGTAGCTCTACAACCCAAGCAGTATATTTTATAGTCCCACGCCTCCTTGCATCTTCCTGGAGCATTAAGACTCTGATATCATCATATAGTAATTTGGACAGATCCCCTGTGTATGGCTTCAATCGACTTCCATTTACCTTTCTTGGAAATGGATCTCCATTCAATTCCACAAGCTGAATCGCTCCACCATCGGTAATCTCCTTGATAATGTATGGGCCCAGCCAATGCATCTAAAATTTTCCTGGAAACTTATCAAACTTGCTGTCATATAATAAAATTAAATCGTTTACTTTGAAGGGGCACAATTTGATGTGCTGATCGTGGCATGCCTTGTCGCACTCCTTCTAAACTTGCTGATGGAATCTAGCCAAAAATCTAATTTCTTCGAGCTCTATCAGCTGCATGAGCCTTTCTTCTAAGGCTCCATGGTCCACCATACCTGTGAACGCCACTATTCATAGACTAGGCACAATGTATTCCATCGATTTCTCAAATTCTATGCCATAGAATAGCCTAAAAGGTGTTTGTTGAGTGAGCTTCTTACAAGTAGTTCTATAAGCCCATAGTACCGCTAGTACATGCACAGCCCAATCATTTCTCTATACATTGCAAACCTTTGTCAGTGCATTCTCCAATATCTTATTAAATGCTTTCACCATCTCATTGGCCTGGGGATGATATGGTGTGCTCTATTGATGATAAACTTGGAACTCTTCTATCAGCACACTGATCATTTCATTAAGGAAGTGCGTACTACGATTACTCATCAAAACATTTCGGCAACTGAACCTGGTCAGAACATATTCAAATAGGAACTTCACTGTTGTTTCCCCTGTACAATCCTTCACAGGCTATGCCTCCCCCCATCTGGTTAAATACTCAGTCATGGTGATGATATACTATGCACCCGTATTCTGTCCTAGAGGCTGAATTTTTCCTATAAAATCAATTGCCCACTTTTCAAATGGCTGCAATAACATTTGTGATTCATAGGCAGCTCATCCCTCCACGATGGCCTGCTTGTCCTCTAACATGCATCCCATGCCATACAATACGTTGCAGAATCCTTATGCAATGTTGGCCACCATAACCCAGTGCGTAAAATATTCTATGCTATTGATTTTCCTGCATAATGGCCTCTTGCAACTCCTCCATGAGCTTCAACTAGGATGTTGCTTCAATCAAAATCAGTCACATAGCGTCACAATATCTCGTTCGATCCCATCTTATACAAGTGACCTGCAATAACAGAGAAATCTATTGAGCGCACTACCAACTCCTTCTTTTGTTGACTAGTATATCCTTCTGTAGCCATTCCCTTAGTCAGGAAGTGGATAATGTCTGCAAAATTATTGTTGACTACGTGCACTGCAAAGAGAATCACATCAGGCAGCCCTTCCTCCAAATTGGTAGGATCCTCCCCTATTTTAATGCGCAACTGTTGATCTGGCCCTGTATTCAATCGTCATTGCTTCACAATTGCTTCAAAATCATACTCATGAAGCAACAACATCCATCTACATCTCTTGCCCCCCAACAAAGGCTTGTTGACCAGCTACTTTAATGCAGAATGGTTTGTATACATCTTAAAGTGACTGCCCAACAAGTAATGTCTGAACTTCTGGAGCACGTACACCATATCCAAACCTTCATGCTCTGTCATTGAGTAATTCTTTTCAGCCTTAGACAACTTCCTTCTTGTAAACGCTATAGGGTGATCCGACTCTCCTTCACCAGCCTCTATCAGTACTGCTCCCAGTGCTATACATGACGCATCCACATGCACATGAAACTCCTTATTCCAATCTAGGAAGACTAGGATCGGCACGGTGACCATTTTTTCCTCAATATATCCAAACTCTGCTGACATTCTTCATCCCAACAGAATGTATCATCCTTCTTTAATAGCTTTTCCATTAGCGCGGTAATCTGGGAATAACTCTTGATGAACTTCTGATAGTATCCAATATGACCCAGTATTGCATGCAACTGTTTAACACTCCTTGGTGCCTCCAAATTGCTTATAACCGCAATCTTAGCTGGGTCCACCATTAATCTTTGTCTACACACTTCATGACCTAAAAATATTCCAAAAGGGACGCAAAATAAACACTTCTTCAAGTTTAACATGATCTGATACCTTCAGCATGTATCCAACATCAAGCACAAACTAGCTACATGGCATTTTAAGAGCCTCAACATCGTCCAATCATCAAAGTATACCTCCAAAAACTTGTGAATGAATTCTTTGAACGTCGCAATGACTACGCATGAAAAGCTCGCCAGCACGTTCTTAAGTCCAAAAGGCATTACCATATACTGAAAGCATCCCCACTTAGTCATGAAGGTAGTCTTACTCCTATCTTTTGGCCTGATCTTTATCTGATGATATCCAGAGAACCCATTAGTGAATGAATAGGCCTCCTGCCCACCAACATTATCCAATACTTCATCTGTGAACAGATTCAGAAAAGGATCATGAACAGAAGCATCATTTAGCTTCCTGAGATCTACACAAATCCTTATTTCATCCTTTTGCTTCTTTTCTTGGACTACCATTGGACTTACCCAATCAGATTCCTCCACTGATTCAATGATACCTACTGCAAGCATCTTGTCCAACTCCAAGCAAACCTTTTCTTTATACTTTGGATTAAGACAATATGGCCTCTTCTTAACAGGCTTTGCATTTGGTTTCAACGTTATTTTCATTACTCTCAAATCACCTACGATGACTTTTAAGTCCGATCACTTTGTAGGGAACAAATCCTGATATTCGTGGAGCAACTGAGTGACCTTGTCCACCGTAGCATCATCCTAGTAGTCCCCTATCTTCGCAAACTTCGGCTTTGCCTTTGCGCCAATGTTGACTTGTCTGGTTTTCAATGGCGCAGTAATATCTGGATTCTCTAACTATGGTTCCTCAACTTCGTGGTGACCTTCTGCCTCTAGAATATTAGTGTTCCTTGGATCCTCGTCTTCTTCTTTAGCAGTCACATTATAGCACTCCAGTGCATGGCGTAACTAGGTGGTTCAATCTAGTTGAATCAAATCCAAGGGATCCTACAGTATTCTGAAGATCACTACCTTGACCTCTTGCAATTATTCATCAATACATTTGAATCCATCCTCAAAGTTGAATGTCATTAAGAATCCCTGTCTCAAAATATCCCATTCATCAGTGCCATGGTGGAGCTATCTTTCTAGGTACCAATTCATGGGTATTACATCCAAAGTGTCACAAAACAAATGCATCCACTCAGGTTGCGGCTCTGCTCCATAAGCGTCAATCCATTTTGCTAAGTGATCATGTGGATCACTCCTCCCATCATACTTTTCTTTCAGTCGCAATTTTGGGCGACCAAACTGCAACCTCATCATTTTTTTGTACTTGCGCCATCCATCAAAATTGTCCTTATGCATACCCCACCTTCTTGTAGGCATAGCGTGTAGCGCCAAATCTAATGCTTGGAAGAGATGCTTCTCAGGAACTTCCCTTCCAAATGCATCCAAAAATTTATCTACATCAGTTAGAACATCATAATAAGGCAAACTTCTTACCTCTGATGATACACAGTGCATTGATTTAGTCATCATGTTACAGTGCAGCATAGATACTTCGTGTAACCTATTCTGTCAGCATTCAAACTCGTCATATGAATCTGATGTGCAAGAGCTTTCGTGGTCCCATGCAATACGCCCATCTACTGTCAAATTCACCCAATCTTGATCTCGTATTGTTATCTTATAAATCTAGTCCAAATCGTCCTCACTTTCATAATCACAGACTGGTTCAGTATAGCATGGTCCTTCTGCAAGGTCCAAAGATACTACTACACAGAACGATTTCCTTTCAAATGACATCATCTACTTCTTCAAATTGATTACCCCATTCATGTCAATAACCCAATCGATCCCAAGGAGTGTAGGGTAGGGATTGTTGTCATCAACAATCTCTATTACTTCGAAATTAACCAATGCGATCGCACCTTCAATATCTACGGTCACTACCCGCAATCTTCCCTTGGGGATAATCTTCTGTTGATTTTCCATCCTCAATTGAATCAGAGACCACTGCAGCACAGGTCTCCCCATTCTTTCCCATATCTGTTTAGGAAATACATTCGCGTCCGACCCAAATCCAGGATAACTTGATCCATTTCATACTCTCTGATTTACGTAGTGAGTCTCATCTCATGGCCTGTTCTTGCCTTATGATTACCAATTTTTCTGATTATGCAAAGTCCTTCAAGGGAATTTTATTTTGTAGAACATTTATTTATCAACTCTTGTAATCTTTTCACTGCCTTGGTGTTGCTTAGCATCTTCATACAGGTCTCCAAGAATGTAGTAAGCATGGATGGGTCCATTTCTTCAAACAACTTATCTTGACTTCCTAAGGTAGAAGCCTCAACGAAGCTTTTTTTTGCTTCGATGAAGGTTTCTTTCACGCACTTTAGATCAAGCCCAACCTCCTTTTCTAGAGCCTTCCGGACCCATTCACTTTCTTCAAGCTGCTTTCCCTTATCTTCGCCGGTCGACATTCCACTTTGTAGCACAATATTCACAATAGTATCCTCTTCAGAGGGTTCAGCCCTAAACATCTATAGGTTCTTGGTAGGTTACTGAGGCTGTACCCCCTTTTCCTATAGCTTAGCTATTAATAAAATGCTATATTCTATTATGTGATCAAACTGAGAATGGTCTTTGCGCGACTGGCGTGTCGGGTTCATACACTCCCGTGCATAGTGTCATGGCACTGCACAATTGTAGCAAATAACTTGCACCCGACCTCTACCAGGTCCTCCTCCACCTCAACCTCATCTGTGCCCCTAATATCCTCTGCACGGTCCCCCAACACCTGATCTAGAGGTTGAGTTTCTATATGCATTCGATACGCGGACATTATTTCCATCTTTAACTCATAGCTCTGGTAATTACGCTCATCATGCCCCACTGATTTACAAAATTTGCATAAGGGTTCTTGTAGTGTCTGCACAAATTTTTGTAGTAGGTGGCAATTGTCTGTCACATGTTTTCCAACTACCTGACAGATAGTGCACCACAGCGCGGGCCCTATACTTGGCCATGCTTGATCATCCGACCTCAGAGGTATTGGCCCTCCTCCTGCAACATAATTCACGAAGATAGGGCAATGATCTTTGTCATGCCCTTGGCTCTTACACTTTAGACACCAAAATTCTTCGTGCACCTCTAGCCGAGCCACTCTCTCTTTTTTCAGACTTTGGAACTTTAGGAAAATATTCTACAATTCCGCGTGAATCTACTGAACTCCCAAAGAAACACTTGGAATTGGTGTCTCTTGCAATCAAATCGCAATCTCGAGGGCTTCCACTTGGGTCCCAATCTTTTGCTGTGATAAAGAAACCATTAGGTGAGGCAAGAGTGAAGCTACAAACCATTCGTGGTGTTGTCCATTCGTAAGATTCATGTTAGCATCGCGGATCTAGCATTTCAAACTTTGATCCAGTTCCCAGGGTATTTTTCCATGTCTCATCATGATTTCCTTAAATCCAATGATTGATTGTGATTCAGATTTGGACCTACTGAATTCCTTATTCAGCACAGTCTGGATGCTAACGTAGTCGTTGAGTTATTAGTACAATTCTTGATGTACCATGTTAGTGTGTGATCCTGTAGAGAAGTAACCAATGTTTATTTTTTCATCTGATCATCTATAATATTCTGCGTTGTCCACATGACCTTTGCATCAAACCAAAAGTGGTCCAGGTCCTCATTTCCCAAGCCCTTGAAAATGGGAAACTTCACTACATTCTCTGTATTGAACGATGGTAGAGGTGGTGGAGGTGTGGGTGAAGGTGTATGTTATGGAGGTGAATATGGCGGTGGGTGGGTGGATGGGGTATTCGTGGGAACACTTTCATTATTAACTAGAGAAAACTCTGTGGCGAAGCCTATGCTGCTCCTTCTTCATCACTCAAAGGAGGCTCAATTACTGGGCTATATTCAGGGCTTGTTCTCCCTCTATCCTTAAACATATTTCCACTTCACATAGCCGCAAACATCAAGGTAATTTCATAACCCGCTTTTCACACAAGAGCATATTAATCCAAGTATTCAAAGATCTTAAATACTTAGCTCGCAGTCCCTTGAAGATGTGTCACTCTGCTTCACTGTAGCTGACCAAGGTATCAACCACAAATTTTGTCACAAATCCTCCTATGATGTGATCAAGCCAGTCATCGAAAATGCATGTGATCTTATCTTCAGAGGCTTCCAATCTCCACATTAACTTTAGGGTCCACACTCTCGGACCATCAAGCCTACACCTTCCTTGGTCGTCTGCCAATTTATCGATCCACTCGTATAGTTCAATTGGGAAGGAAAAAAAGAAAATTTCATGTACCTCTGTGTATAGATACGTATCCAACCACTGTTCTTTCGTCAATCACGGATTTCTATTTTCTTGCACTACGAATTCGTGGATCTTTATGTCCAACCAATCCTCAATTTCTTTCTTAGTTGGATTCCAGTGATGCGACATCACACATCTCTTTATGCAGATCTTGGTCCCAGCAATGAAACAATTTGTTGGCTTAGTTGGTCCTGACCTAGGTTCAGAGGTAAGTTTTCCAAACAAATCCCTACACTACTGACCCTTTCAGCATCAATCCACGAAGCATGGTCTGAAGTCTCACCCAAAGCCGTATGGGGGGATGTTGGAACCAAGTTTCCGCACCCAAAGATTAGTGTAATGTTGTTTTATGCCATAACTCTACCTTCTTGCATATCGATAAGACTTTTAGGGCTTATCAATATACTTCCTTTAGTCGGCTTCCAGACCTTCATGAAGGTCTATGACTGTTTTTCATGGGCCGTAAACTGGTGAATCAACTTCTTACGCACCTCTGTGATTATTCCTTCTTTTGTATTTACCCAAATCAACCTAAGTATCTAATATCTTTAACATGCATTAAGATATTCTTTGCATAAACAAATATTATTACTTGCATTCATATAACAATGAAAACCATGCAGAATCGTGCATCAATACAATATTCAATCATAAACCCATCATTTAGCATAACATAATAGCACATTCATTCATAATAGGAAAAAATAGACAAAATACAGATATTTCCAGAATAATATTCTTTATTGATACTTCAATTCTTCTTACAGACTCAACATTTCCCTTCACACTCAGTTGCAGGGGTCTACGCACTCAGCTACGAACTCTACTCTAGGCCTCTGCGCACTATACTGCATAGGCTTCCTTTTACTATAAGACTCTTCACTCTTTGCTTCTATTGACCCATTACATTCATCTTCATTATTATCACTAACTACCTTAGACTCTCTAAGGATCTCCTTTTTATACAATCCCATGGTCCGTGGACCATGGGTATATCTACTAAAGTTGACACAAATTACATAAAGTAATGGTAAAACCCATTACAACACTTATTATCTATGCACTCCGTGACCACAACTTGGGGAGACTTTACATTTTACATACCAAAACTTGGGCTTTTGCCCCAAAACTGACCCTAGGGGACCCTGTCCCAACAAATACTACAACAATCTTAAATAGATGCACACACCCACCCTGTCAAACCTCTGATCTAAGTAGCATACAATTCATGAAGACACTTAGATGTGTTGGCTTAATAAAACGAAATACTTCTTTCTCTGAACCTGTATAAATTATATATATAACACACCTTATAGAGAGAGGGAGAACAAGCTGGATTGGTGGGACCTAGCCAACCAACTCGTTTCCATTTTTACGAGAGTTGGAAAATCAAATACTCAGAGAAATCATCAAATAAAATATTGAGATAGGAAAAAATAAACTTGCATAGCCCCTTTTTATTAATTCAGCAGTTGCAAATATACATTGTGGATTACTGGATCTAGTCCAAAATTATGGCAACACAAAATTATAGTGCAAGCAAAAATTCTACAGAGTATCGCTCTTGTTCTAACCTAGAAACCTTATTAAATATACAACGCTTGACTCATGGTCGTTAAAAAAAATTAACAAGAATACAACTTTAGGTTCTTGACTATTAGAAGAGGCCAAACTGGTCGAAACCCCATCCTCCATATCCTACGTTTTCCTCAACGCTCTAAGCCTAATCTAGAGTGAAACCAATCATCAACAAGGAATGCACACAGATAGCTAACTGGAATAACCTTTGGTGGTTAACTATGATAACGGTGCTAGCTATCCCATGAGTACAGGAATGGTTTTTGATACAAGTATGTTCCTGCATGCATCATCTTCTATAACAATTTATACTTTGTTATGAAACCTTATAATTTTCTCTTAAATATGATGTGATGGATGGTGGATGATATCCATAAAGTGCCATAAATGGGGTCATTTTTGCTGTAGTATGGAGGGAAGTGTTATAACACCATTCAGCCAGAGGCAACCATTTGACCCATTGTGTCTGTTTATCATATACAAAGCAACAAATATATCCTTCCAAACATTTGTCTACTATCTCAGTTTGCGCATCAGATTGAGGATGATAAGATGAGCTATGAGCTAACTGAGTACGGAGACTAGAAAATAATTTTGTCCAAATATTTCCAGTGAAAATGGGATCCTTGTTTCTTACAATAATATTTGGGTTTTCATGTAGCTTTCAAATTGTTTCCATAAATGCAGTAGAAACTGTACTGGCTTTAAATGTATGTGATAATGCACAAAAGTGTGCATACTTGGTAAGTTTGTTAACTACCACCATGATGGCACTCTTCCCTTCTAACTTGGGTAACCCTATGATAAAATCCATTGAAACCTCCTCCCAACATTGGAGTGGAATGCATAAAGGTTGTAATAGACCTGGGGTATTAATTGTTTCAACTTTATTTTGTTGGCAAACCAAACATTCTGCCACAAACTTTTGAATATCTGATTTAAGGCCATCCCAAAAAAAATTCCTTCTTAACCCCATGGTAAGTTTTTAAAAATCCTAAGTGCCCTCCTAAGGGAGAAGTGTACAATTCCATAAGAATATTTTGTTTGAGTTGGCAATTCTTACATAGGTATAAGCGATCTTTGTACCATAATGAATTAGTTTTCCAGCTAAATGTATCAGATGTACTGGAATCTTGTTGTAACTTTAGAATGCGTGCCCACTCTTCATCGTCATTCTTCCATTCCTCCCTTGCTTCATTTATCCAATCTGATTGGATAATAGAAATGGCGCACAACAATGCTTCCACATCCTCATCCTTTCTTAAGAGTGGATCTGCCACAACATTTTGCTTCCCCTTTTTGTAGATGATTTCAAAGTCATAACCCAACATCTTTGTGACCCATTTTTGTTGCTCTTTAGAGGATAATCTTTGTTATAAAAAGTATTTAAGACTATCATGATCCGTTTTTACCTTGAAGTGTCTCCCCATTAGGTAGGGTTTCCATTTCTTAAATGCATGTATTATTGCCAACATTTCCTTCTCATAAATATCTTTGTGTAAATACTTTCCCTTGATTGGACGACTTTCGAAAGCAATGGGTCTTTCATGTTGCATTAAAACAACACCAATTCCATTTCCTGAAGCATCACATTCCACAATAAAGGTTTTTGTGAAGACTGGTGCTTGGCACATTGCCTCTTTAAGATGTTCAAAGGCCTTTGTTTCTTCTGGAGTCCATGAAAATGCATCTTTCTTCAATAATGTTGTTAGAGGTGCTGCTATTCTCCCATAATTCTTAACAAACTTGTCATAATACCCTGTCAACCCAAGAAATCCTCGCTAATGATTTATGGATGTGGGGATTTTCCATTCCTTAATGGCTTTAAATTTTCTAAGGTATACCTTAACACCTTCATGAGATACAATATAACCCATATATTCCACCTGTTGCACTCCAAAGAAACATTTGGAGCTTTTTGCATATAATTGTTTCTCCTCCAATAGTTTGAGCACCCTGTCAACATGTTCAACATGATCCTTCCAAGACTTGTTGTAGATTAGTATATTATCAAAAAATACTAACACAAATTTTCTAAGGATGGGTTTGAAAATGGAATTCATCAAACCTTGAAATGTAGAAGGCGAATTGGTAAGGTCAAAATACATGACCAAAAATTCATAATGACCCTCATGAGTTTTAAATCCTATTTTCAGAATGTCTTCAATTTTAATTCTGATTTGATGATATCCTAAACGAAGATCCAACTTGGTGAAGTAAATTGATCCATGCAATTCATCCAATAATTCATCAATGGCAGGAATGGGAAATTTATCTTTAATAGTGAGCTTGTTGAGCCCCCTATAATCTGGACACATGTGCCATGATCCATCCTTCTTGTGCACCAATACTATTGGATCAGAGAAAGAACTTTGACTAGGTTGAATTATACCAGCCTCTTAGCATTTCTGCAACCATACGTTCATTTTCACTCTTTTGGGCATAGGGATATCTATACGGCCTAATTTTTGGAGGAACACTTCCTGGACTCAAATGAATAGCATGATCATGATCACGAATAGGTGGGAGACCTTTTGGAGTCTCAAATACCTTGGAATGATTGTCCAATACTTTTTGGAGATTTGGAGAAATAGATGATTTCGACGTGGGAACCTCTAGTGAACATACTTATGCAATTACACCTCGTTGTTCCTTCTTTAGAAGCTTTGTCATACCGTTAGAGCTGATTACCTTTCCCAGTTTCCCTGCAATACCCCTTAATTCAACTTCATTTCCTTCCGCAGAAAATTTCAAGAAAATTTCTTGAAAATTAAAAGCTATTGTACCCAAGGATTGTATCCATTGGACTCCTAGTACAACATCACCACCACCCATTGGAATGGAAATCATTGGGATATTCAATACATATTCTCCCATGGATAGCTTGATATTATGGCACTTTCAAGAGAAATTTATGGTTCCTCCACTTGCAACCATCACTTGACACTCTGGTGTTGGATATAGGAAGCAATTCAATTCCTTTGCTATGTTACAATGAATAAAATTATGGGCACTTCCCGAATCAATCAACACTATTACCTTTTTCTTCTTGATATGTCCTTCTATCTTAATAGCTTGAGGAGTGGTAATTACAGCCAATGCATTACAAGATATGATCGAATTCATTTCTTCTTTATCTAGGGTTTGTTCCTGGAGTATATCCTCTTCTTTTGACATTTCTTGTTCCTTTTATTCCTCCTCTTCACAATCTATGTAGAATAATTTCTTCTCAGCACACTTATGACCTTTAGTGTATTTGCTATCACAACTGTAACAAAGCCCTTTTTCTTTTTTTTCTTCCAATTGTTGTGGTGTGAACCTTGTAGGTTGTGGAAGGCTAGGAGCAACAGCACTTCCATCTTTATAGTTGTGAGTGGTAGGTTTCCTGGTTGCCATAATTTTGCTTTCCATTTTTCTTTCTAACCTGAATGCCCTCTCCAATGAATCAGGTTCCCAAAGGTGAACCTCATGTTGGATATTATCCTTTAAAGTCCCTATGAACACATCAATCCTATGTTCCTCTGGAATATCTTTTATCCTTATGTTCAATTTTTGGAAGTCCTCAATGTGCTCCATCATTGAACCCTTTTGTTTGAGATTTATCAATTGGCTAAAAAAGGTGTTGCTTTTTGTATCCTCATAATGTGCTATCATTTCTTTCGTAAAAATTTCCCAAGTGACAATTTGTTTATGAGAGAAAATCCATCAATACCATACAAACTGATTTGGTTCCAAATATAAAGTTGCGATACGTACCTTTTGTGTGTTTTGCACATTATGGAGATTGAAAAATTGCTCCATCTGTAGTATCCATGTTCTAAGATCCTTGCCATCAAATTTCCTCATATCGATTTTTGGAACATGGTGGGTCTTCAATCCAATTACAGTCTATGAAATCATGATTAACATTTCTTTTGTTCTCATCATGAGTTTCCTTTACTACCGTTTCACCATTAGTGACCATTTCTTGTAGCAACTTATTCAAATTTATCTTCAATTCTTCCATCTTATCGTCCATGTCATTCACCTTAGCATCCATTCCATTCATATTAGCTTCCATCTTAGCATCCATGCCATTCCTTTTAACTTTCATGCCATTCATATTAGCTTCCACGCCATTCATCTAGGCTTCATTTACCTTTAGTGGGAGTAAAATTTGTTGTACTTGGTCTTGTAATTTTGATATATCATGTTGCATTTCTTCCTCTTCTTTACAAGTCATGCTAGAGCTTTCAGGTTGCTTACTAGGTGTTTCTATTTTATTTTCTCGGGACATTAATTAATGCTAATAATTCTTCACTATTCCCTTTGAATTCCTTCAAACTATGTTTTCAACCAATCTTATGAAAAAAAAAAAACTACATAGATTTTTTTTCACTTTGTAAAAGCGCAATATTGAATCTATTGTATCTCTGTAACTGCAGATCTCAAATATCTGAAATCTCATCCTGCGGTAGCCCTTTGAGTCCTCTTTCTAACCCCACAAGTTTTATCAGAATTTGATTCTCCAAGAAAGAGTTATGCCCAATATCCTAAGATGACCTTATTGTAGGTTTTAACCCCATACAGAAATTACCTGCATACGAATTCTAAAACACATAAAATAAACAATGCGAGAGCATAACACATAAAACACATATACACAGAGATTTTCCCCTGGATCCCAAAACCGGGACTACTAGCTTGATTTTTCATTATATTCCTTTCAATGTTACAATACATATTTATACATGCCGAAGCATCCAATACCATGGACTGAAAAACCACAGGTAGGTTCACTCAACCTAATAGCCCAATACCATGGACTAAAAAACCATAGGTGGGTTCGCCCAACCATATAGGGTCGAAAAAAAAATTTCTCAAGGCATTGTCCTGGACCTTGTAGAGGGGGGCTACTTGCCCCCCTCAAATTGCCCGGACGAAGGAGGCTGCTGCCCCCCTGTGTAATTGACGCAACAAAGATAGGTTAGTCATGGAAAGAATATAACACAACCCAACATTCTCCCACTTGTTGTTTTCTTTCCACAGGGGGCCACAGGAGAGTTTAGTCATTTTTCTAGCCCTGAAAGGCCCATTGTTTCTCTACACCAAGAGAACTTCTCAGAGCTCACAGATTTTGTCAATGCATCTACAGTATTCTTCAAAGTGTCCACCTTTACCAGCAAAACCTTTTTTTTTCTATCATATCCCTCACAAAGTGATACTGAACATCAATGTGCTTTGTCTTTGAATGGTAAGCAGGGTTATTTGCCAAGAAAATTGCACTTTGGCTGTCACAGTCTATCCTTATAGCTACCTATACTAACCCGATATTTGAACACAATCTTTGCAACCAAACTGCTTCCTTGCTTGCATGAGTGGCTGCCATGTATTCTGCCTCTATAGTTGATAGTGCCACTACAGATTGTTTCTTACTCATCCAACTGACTGCACCTCCAAATAGGTTAAACACATACCCACTTGTAGATCTTCTCTGATCTAGATCTCTAGCCCAGTCTGCATCAACAAAGCCACGGATATCCAAAAATCTATCCAATCCTGGTCTTCCTTGGTAGCACAAACCATAATCTCTAGTGCCACGCAAATACCTGAAAACCCACTTCACTGTTTTCCAATGCTCCTTCCCTAGTTTTGACATAAACCTGCTTAATACTCCCACTGCATGTGCAATGTCTGGTCTAGTATAGACCATTGAATACATTAGGCTACCAACTGCACTTGCATATGGAACACGGGACATGTCCTCTTCCTCTTCTTGTGTCTAGGAAAACAGTTCAACAGATAACCTCACACCTACAGGAATAGTAACCTTCACTAGTTTACTATCCTACATATTAAACCTCTGTAGTATTGTCTCGACATACTTCCTCTGGTTTAACCAGAGCTTCCTCTTTGTATGATCTCTTTTAATTTCCATGCCCAAAATATAGTTTGCAACACCAAGATCTTTCATGTCGAATTTGGAGGACAATTGGGTCTTCAAATCCTGGATAATTTCTTTGTCATTTCCAACCAGCAACATATCATCCACATACAAGACCATATAAATAACACGGTCACCAATTAATTTAAAATACACACAGTGATCTTCTTTGCTTCTAGTGAAGCCAAGTCCCCATATAAATGTATCAAATTTTTTATACTACATCCTTGGTGACTATTTTAACCCATATAGAGACTTCTTTAACTTGCATACCAGTTCTTTCTTACCCTTCACCGCAAAGCCTTCAGGTTGCTTCATGTAGATCTCCTCTTCCAGATCCCTGTGAAGAAATGTTGTCTTCACATCCATCTATTCTACCTCAAAATCAAAAGTAGCAGCAATAGATAAAAGTAACCTAATAGAAGTTACATTGGCAACAGGAGAAAAAATATAACCAAAATCAATTCCCGGCACCTGGGAATAACCTTTTTTTACCAACCGAGCTTTGTATTTCTCCACCTTTCCTTTTGCATTTGTCTTCTTCTTGAAAACCCATTTTCTGCCAATGGGTTTCCTTCCAGCCGGCAACTCCACGAAATCCCAAGCCTCATTTTTGTGCAAAGATGCCATTTCATCAACCATGGCCTCTCTCCAGAGTTTTCCATCCTCGGAATCTACTGCTTCCTTCATAGTTCTGGGATCATAGTCAGTAACAGATAAAGAAAAATTTGAATAGAAAGAAGATGGACTATACCTTTCTGGTTGCCTTCTTTCTTGAACTGATCTTCTCAGACTCGGAGTTTGTGGATCTTCATCTTCTGATTCTTCCTCTTCTGCAAAGTCTGATTCTTCCTCCTTAAGCTTAAACTCTATCGTCTCAGGTTCCTTTGATTGGACTTCATGTTTCATAACATCTTTTACCTCTCTGAACACCACATATCAGTTGTACACAACCTTCCGTGTGACTGGGTTCCAAAGCTTATAACCCTTTAAAGAATCCTTATACCCAATAAAGATGCACTTTTCAGATTCACTATCCAACTTGGTTCATTTCTCCTTTGGAACATGTACATATGCATCACATCCAAATACCCTCAGATGTGAAAGAGAGGGTTTCTTACCAGTCCATACCTCTTGTGGACTCTTATCCTCCAACGCTGATGAAGGTGATCTGTGTACCAGGTAACATGCTGTCTCCACCGCCTCTGCCCAGAATTATTGTCCTAACCCAGCACCACTGAGCATGCTTCTTGCCCTTTCCATCAACATCTTGTTCATTCTTTCTGCATCTCCATTTTGCTGAGGTGTATATGGAGTAGTCTTCAGCCGTGCTATACCACACTTCTTACAGAATTCTTCAAATTCCTTACTGCAAAACTCTCCACCGTTATCTTTCCTCAGCACCTTTATCTTCTTCTCTGTCTGGTTTTCCACCAGAGCCTTAAATTCTTTAAACCTGTCAAAGACTTCAGATTTATTCTTAAGGAAATATATCCATGTATTCCTTGGGAAATCATCTATAAATGATACATAGTACACAGACTTACCCAGTGATGGAACCTTCACAGGTCCAAACACATCATTGTGCACAAGCTTTAATATCTGTTTTGCCCTCTTACCACCAGAGGGGAAACTCACCCGATTTTGCTTCCCATATACACAATTTTAATAGAAATCAAAGTCCAGAGAGCTATTACTCATACCTTCTACCATACCTTTATCATGAATTATTCGAAGGCCCTTCTCTCCAATATGCCCAAGCCTTTGATGCCACAACATGGTCTTCTCTCCAGAGACCACTAGATTTTCTGCTCCACTTTCAGGAACGACAGAACTGTTGCACTTATAAAAAATAGTGCTACCCTGTAGCTTGTACAAAGTTCCAGTCCGAACTCCCCGCATCAATGCTAGTGCTCCCCAAATCATCTTGCAGGTATCCTTCTTGAACACTATGTTTACACCTGCATCATCCAACTTGCTTACAGAAATCAGATTTTTGGCCAATGCAGGAATATGCAGAACACCCGAAAGTGTTCTAACCCTTCCACCTTGCAACTTCAGCTTTACTTTTCTGCGAGCAACGATTCTAGCCTTCCTGTCATCCCCCAAGATGAAATCACCACCATCGTATTTCTCATACTCACAGAAACACTCTCTATGGGGAGTGAAGTGAAAGGATGCACCTGAGTTAATCAACCATGCCTCATCATCTAAATGTGTACTTGAAGAAGCCAAGAACGCATCCCCACCTTCATCTGAGATGGTTTTCACCTCTATAGAAGGAGCATCATCAAATCCCTTTCCTTTATTAGGAGCTTTAGATTTACAGTCCCTTTTGAAATGCCCTTCCTTTCTGCATTTCGGGCACACCACCTTTATAGGTTTTCCTGGAGATTTAGATGTCCCTCTAGATTTAGATTTCCACTTGATGACTTATTTTTGTTTCTGTCCTGGGACCATCCTCGTACAGACAAGGCATCACCATTCCAGCTCTCCATATTTTTCCGTCTCATCTCCTTCATCAGCAAGGATGACACTATTTCGTCAAAATGCAAGGCAGTTGCATTGCTACCTATTGCAATAACCAGACTATCCCACAAATCTGGTAGAGAACAAAACAAACTGATGCACTTATCTTCATCTGAAATTTTAATATAAATATATGCTAACTGACTTACCACAATATTAAATGTGTTCAGATGTTTTGTCACCGAGTCTCCATCTTTCAGCCTCAGGTTATACAGCTTTTTCTGCAAGAACAATTTATTCACCAGAGAGTTAGATTAGTACAAAGTCCCTAACGTGTCACACAAGGCCTTCGCCGTAGCTTCCCCTGAAACATTCAGCAATACTGAATCTGAGACACACAATCGTATTGTGGTCTTTGCCTTCTGATCCAACTTCTTCCATTCTTCATCGGACACTTCCGTTGGTTTAGTACTCGGATCTACCATGATCCACTGATCTTTATCCACCAACGGATCCTCCATCTTGAGTTTCCACAACTCAAAACTCTGACCATTAAATTTCTCGATCTCTATCTTTCCATTGCTCGCCATCTTCTTTCACCACCAAAATCGATCTCATAGATCTCCCACTGAATAGGGCCTACTACAGGCCCGAGCGAAACCCCTCAGCAACAAAGGTGTCCCCTTGAAGCCAAAAACAACTCTGATACCAAATGTAGGTTTTAACTCCGTACAAAAATTACTTGCATATGAATTCTAAACACATAAAATAAACAATGCAAGAGCATAACACATAAAACACATATACACAGAGATTTTCCCCTGGATCCCAAAACTGGGACTACCAACTTGATTTTTCATTATATTCATTTCAATGTTACAATACATATTTATACATGCCGAAGCATCCAATACCATGGACTGAAAAACCATAGGAAGGTTCACCCAACCTAATATAGGGTCCAAAAAAACTTTTCCCGGGGTGTTGCCCTGGACCCCATAGAGGGGGGCTACCCACCCCCCTCAAACCCCCCAGATAGGGGGCGCTTCCGCCCCTCCTGTGACCCCCCCGCTGCACAATCGGCACAACAAAGGGGGGCCTCTACCCCCCCCTAATCCCTTAGTTCACTACATAGGTTAGTCGTGGAAAGAATATAACACAACCCAACACTTATTATATAATGTTTCAGTAGATCGAAATTGTACGACGTCCCATGTGTCACTGTTTCGGCCTTTAGCTCTGAAAACGATACATAGAAAACTATAGTTTGTTCTCCTTCTGTAACTTCTTACAAATTTTCAATTTCTTGCTTAGAGAGAAAGTTATGACGATTTTCCCAAGGTCACCTCTTTAGAATGTAATTCAGGAGTCTGCAAAAACCCTAACTTCCTCAGATTATATCTCCGACAATATAGCGAGAACAGATCTGATATTTGGACCCGAGTGTGAGCAAGATTTTAGCTCAAATGGGGTTTAATTTCAGAGTCTGAACATTTGCATAAAAATATTATACCAAAACTTCCATAATGACCTGTTTGAGATGAAATTCTAGAGCTTGCAAAAACGCTAGCTTCCTTAGATCATATCTCTGAAAATATAGCAAGACAAGATCTGAAATTCGGACCCAAAGTTTAGAACGATTTCGGCTCAAATGGGTTTTTTTGTAGCTTCTGAAACGTCGTAGAAAAAAGTTATAGAGAAAATGCCACGATGACCTGTTTGGAGTAGCGAAACCTTAGAATCCAAAGCTCTGATACCAAATGTTATGAAACCAGCTCACAAAAGATAGAAAAGATAGATGAACACCTTAGAAATAAGCCTCTTTGAGGGGAAAACCTCCTTTACATTACACAAATGAACAATTCTTGGATGATTCAAATAACAAAACATCCTTTCTATATATAGGAGTCTAAGGGGTCATAATATAACCAAGCTGACATAACAATAATAATATAAAGGCACAAAAATAACAATAGAGGGATTCTATGGGGCAGAATAATAACAATATGGGGACAATAGGGGCACAACAATAATAATAAGGGATACAATGACAATAGTAATGAGGGAATCACTAATATTATAGGGACCTAACATACTTTCACTCTATCGTGCCTTGTTATGAAAGAAAATATATAAGTTGTAAAGACAAAATAAACCATTTTAACCTTTTTAGATAATAATTAAGTTCATATAACCAACAATGTCAAACGGCGTGAAGGAATACATGAATAGGTGCAAGGGTTAGGTTCCATGGGTAAAACAGAGGGCTTGTATGGTGTAATAGGGTGAAATTGAGGTTAAAAGTAGAACAATTTTGGTGACCAACAATGGAGGAACCTTGGTTTAACCATTGTACACTAGATGTCAGACATTGAGATTCATTAGATTATACTTCATCTTTTCTTCCTATTGTTGATAAATTATATTTGCTTAGCATAGGCACATCTGCATTGTCCATTGATTCTAACTTTCCTTGATCTGTTGCTTCAAGAGGTATAAATTTTTAATCTGTTTTCTCTTTAGAGTACTGTTGAGCCTCAAACCTGCACCTTCCTATACACCCTCTCAGCCTTCTTTTTCCACTTACTTCATCCACCAAGCCGTTAAATCATTGCATTATAGTCTAAAAAGAGCTTTTGACATGGTTTTCTAACTATGCTTATGACTGTTGTTTGGTTTAGATTTTTGTTCAGGCAGCTGCGTAAACTTGTCATTTTCCGCAGCCAGCACAGGTTTCCGCAGCCATTTTATTAAATTCTATGCTACAGGTGTCCTATGAAGAAACGAGCCACATGGGCAAGCTACAGGTGACGGGTACATGGAACGTGTCCCTTCAGATCAGCCAAATCATCCATAAAAGGTCACGGTCAACAAGGGTCAAAAGCAAAGCCAGCCAAGGAATTTAGCGGTGGCACGTCTCTATTTTGAGCACGTGAAAGTTTACGTGGCACAGTCCTCAGCTCACGGAGATATCCGCACACCTGGAGATCAACCCCGTAACCTGAATCTAGCAGCTACCACTCTGAGGATTTAATGGACATGATGACCGTTACGCTAGATCTCGGGCTAAGGAGATCTACGTGTCTCTGGCAATGCAGTTAACAGCATAGGATTTAGTTAGTTAGTTACAGCACTTTTTCATTATAAATAACGCGTTGATAAACGCTGTGTAGAAGCTTTTTGGAGATGTAATTTTTGAACTGTTGTTATTATCACCCCACTGCACTCTGTTTTACATATTTTGCTACTGCTTTAATACATGAGAAGACTACTTTCCTGAGCTCGTTTTTGTGACTGTTCATTGACTGGCTGAGGTGGCAGAGGGCCCCTGCGCACTAAAGCCCTGTATAGTTTTCATTTGATTTTATTATGTTTTTGCTTTCATAATCATTAGATTGTATATAACATGCTGTTTTGATGTTTTTAATTCACTGATGTTTACATTTTCATTTATGTTTTCTTATAGCTATCAGCTGATCAATGCTTTTCTACAGGTTTTCTTAGGCAGCCCAGGCAAATTTTCATCTTTTTGACATCTACTGACATATGAGATCATCTTGTCCTTCCTGCTAATTTTCATTTTCTGAAGTTAAATTCCAGCACTGTCATTTTTTCAAATTGTGTTTTGCTTATTTATTTTTCTGCTACTTAGACATCATACTACTCATTTGTTTATGGTTTCTTTCTATAGTCAAGTGACTCTATTAGTAAGGAATCAGAATATTACTTATTGTAGTGTGATTTAGTTTTCTTTCTTGCAATTTAGATATCATATTGCTTAACTTGTTCATGATTGCTTCCCATAAGGTAGATTGAGCTGAAGGGTAAAGGATCAGAAGAGTTGAAGTAGTGTGATTAGTTTCCTTTATGCAATTTAATTTCCTGCAATTTAGATATCATATTGCTTAACTTGTTCATGATTGCTTCCCATAAGGTAGATTGAGCTGAAGGGTAAAGGATCAGAAGAGTTGAAGTAGTGTGAATTAGTTACTTTGCTTTTAGTTTTTGAGTTGCCTTAAGTTCAGTTTTTACTTTCTTTTTCATGCAGCAGCAAGGATACTGGGCCATTGTCATTAGTTCATTGTTTGATACATTTACTTCCTCTTAAGAATTGATTTCATTACAAACAAAACCCAAATTCTCAACTCTTGCTTCCATTCCAACAGAAGTCAAATCAACTTCCTTCTCAGCCATTGCCAAACCCCAATAATAAAAACCCTCAAAATGCTTACATGGTAGAAGGTCAGCAATTTCCTGCCTATATGATTGTTCCTCTCAATGATGTACAACTCAGATCTGGTAGAGTTCTAGATAAACCTTCTATAGATGCCCAAAATCAAAGCATTTCTGAGGAAGAATCTCTTGAAGCCAATAAGGGTTCTGAAGCATCTCTTCAAAACCCAAACACTCAAAAAGAAAAAGAAAAAGAGCTAACCCCCACAACTCCTATAGTTGAGCAACCTGCATCTTTATCCACACCTCCTTTTCCTGAAAGATTACAAATTGACAAAGGGGTGGAAAAACAAATCTTGTTGCCTGACTATGATTTTCTAGATGAATTGAAGAATGTCTGTATCAAGATTCCCTTGTTACAGGCCATTAGAGAGATTCCTATTCTAGCAAAAACAATAAAGGAGTTGAGTCTTAAAAGACCAGGAAGGAAACCTAGAGATACAAGAAGAGTCCACCTGGTAGGGAAAATTGCAGACATCATGATGGGAAAAATTACTATGCAGAAGTATGTAGATCCCGGTAGTCCAATTGTCAAAACACATATCAATGGGGTTGAAATTCCAAATACTTTGATTGATTTAAGGGCTGCTATCAACATTATGAGTAGACAGACTATGGAACAACTGAAACTTCCTAATCTTCTCTTTACACCTACTTTACTGCAACTTGCAGATCGATCAATTATTAAACCAGATGGTGTATTAGAAGACATTTCAGTCTCCTTAGACTCTTGGGAATATCCAGTAGATTTTATGATTTTAACCCCCAAGAGTAATTTAGGAGGACACCCTCTCATCTTAGGAAGACCTTGGCTAGCCACAGCCGATGCTTTCATCAGTTGTAGGTCTGGAGATATGTATATTTATAATGGTAATTAGACAAAGAAATTCAATCTGTATCCTCCAGCAAAAGCAATTACAGAAATAGGAGATAATGAGTGGATTGATGATGAAGATACTATACAACCTGTCTTTACCATTTCTGAAGTTAGTGAAGATAGTCAAATTCTGAACACATTAGAAAATTTTGAAACATCTTCAGAATATGACCACACACAATTTCAGTTAGATTCCGACATTGAGTATTTATCATCTAGACAAATGTCTCTTTTCTCTATGGAAGAGTTTGGTAGTTCCACCATTGAAAGCTTTCCAGGAAAAACATTGAATATCAACAAAAATTTGGAAAGATCACAACAGGAAGAACTAACCAAAATCTTGCAAAAACATTCTACTGCATTTGCATGGGAATATACTGATATGAAAGGTATTGACCCTAAGACTTGCATTCATCACATCTATATTGAGGAAAACAGTAGACCAATCAGACAACCTCAGAGAAGGATGAATCCAAACCTTAGGGAGATAGTGAAAGAAGAGCTCCAAAAGTTACTTAATGTAAACTTCATTTATCCAATTTCAGATAGCCGATGGGTTTCTCCTTTGGTTATAGTACCTAAAAAGAATGGTAAATGGAGGGTATGCATTGATTACAGGGAATTGAACAAAGAAACTTTGAAGGATCACTTTCCTTTACCCTTTATCAATCAGGTATTAAAAACTTTAGCAGGCAAAAAGTATTTTTCATTTTTGGATGGTTTTAGTGGTTACAATCAGATTCAGGTAGCACCTGAAGATCAGGACAAGACCACATTTACCTGTCCATGGGGAAATTTTGCTTACCGAGTACTTCCTTTTGGATTATGTAATGCACCCGCAACATTTCAAAGGGCAGTACTAGGAATCTTTTCCGATCTAATCCATGATTGTGTAGAGGTTTATATGGATGATTTTACAGTTTATGGTAATTCGTTTGAAGAAGCATAAGAGAATTTGGAAAAAGTACTTATAAAATGTAAAGAAACAAACCTATCATTAAGTCATGAAAAATGCTTTATGATGTTTACTGAAGGGATTGTTTTAGGACATCATATTTCAGGAGATGGGATTAAAGTTGATAGATCAAAAGTTGAAGTCATCTCCAAGTTGCCTATTCCAAATTGTCAAAAGGATGTTAGAAGTTTTCTTGGATTTACTGGATACTATAGAAGATTTATTGAAAACTTCACCAAAATAGCATCTCTACTCTTCAAATTACTTACAAAAGACTGTGAATTCAAATGGGATCCTGATTGTCAATCTGCATTTGAAACTTTGAAAACAAGAATATCTGAAGCACCCATATTGAGAGGGCCGAACTGGAAACTTCCTTTCCATATATCCATAGATGCTTCAGATACAGCTCTAGGAGCTGTGTTGGGACAAAAGGATTTAGTTCCTTATGCCATTTACTACACCAGTAAAAATTTGACTCCCACTGAGTTAAACTATACTGTGACTGAGAAAGAGTTCTTAGCTGTTGTTCATGCAATCAATAAGTTTAGACACTATATAACTGGCTATGAAACTTTTGTCCATACTGATCATTCTACAATTAGATATCTCATGAATAAACCTGTTACTAATGGAAGAGTTACAAGATGGCTCTTACTTTTACAAGAATTCAATATTATTGTGTTGGATAGACCAGGGAAACAAAATACAGTAGCTAATTTGTTGTCTAGAATCCAAAATACTAATGAAGATTCTCCTGTAGAGGATAAGTTTCCAGATGAATATTTGTTTGCAGTAACTACTAAGACTCCTTGGTATGAAGATATTGCTAACTATTTGGTTACAGGGAAGCTACCTCCACATCTATTTCCTGGTGAAAAAAGAAAAATTATTCAGGAGAGTTCAAGTTATTCATGGATTTCTAATGAATTGTTTAAAACAGGGCTAGATTGTGTGATCAGAAGATGTGTTCGGGAAGATGAAATGCCTAACATCCTCAAGGCATGTCATGATGAACCATGCAGTGGACACTTTGCTGACAAAAGGATGGCTTATAAAATCCTTTCTTTAGGATATTATTGGCCTTCGCTTTTCAAAGATGCAAAGCAATATTTCAGAAGGTGTGACAGCTGCCAAAGAGTTGGGAGACCGACTCTTTCAAATGAAATGCCATTACAACCACAAGTACTCATCAAACCCTTTGAAAAATGGGCTTTAGATTTCATTGGACCCATTAATCCACCATCTAGACAAAAGAAGTATATATTGGTATGCACTGATTATGTCACTAAATGGGTAGAAGCCAAAGCATTGCCTTCTGCCACTGAAAATTCAGTTGTTCAATTTCTTTTTGAGGATATTTTTACTCGTTTTGGTGTCCCAAGAGAAATTGTGACAGATCAGGGAAGTCAATTTACATCTAACTTGATGGAGAAGCTGATGGAAGAATACAAAATCAAGCATAGAAAATCTACTCCTTACCATCCGCAAGCAAATGGCCAAGTGGAGTCTACAAACAAAGTTCTTGAAAGCATCATCACCAAAACTGTTCATCTACACAGAAAAGATTGGGCAGAAAGGCTTCCTGAAGCCTTATGGGCCTACAGAACTACATGGAGGAACACAACATGACATTCTCCCTATGAACTTGCTTATGGGAAAGAAGTCCTGCTCCCCATTGACTTTCAAGTCAAGACTTTCAAGATGGCAGTCCAGTTGGGGATGAATCTATCAGAAGCCCAAAAGCACAGAATGGAGCAGCTGAATGAACTAGATGAGATCAGATAAGATGCAATTTTAAGGACTGATCTAGTTCAACATCAAAGAGCTAAGTGGCATGACAGATACATCAAAGAGAGAAAGTTTCAAGAGGGATACTGGGCGTTACTATTTGATTCCAAGTTTAAAGACTTCAAAGGAAAATTTCAGACTCATTGGCCCGGGCCATATGAGATTGACAAAGTATTTAACAATGGAGCGGTAAGAATCAAGACCATTGATGAATTTCGAACTCCTCTCATTGTGAATGGCCACCGATTGAAAATTTATCATAAGCCACTCTCAAAAGAGGAATTTGTCAAAATGTTCCAAGAGAATTCTGCAATAAGGCTGGTGGAGAAGAATCCTTCTCCTCCACCAGCCTAGCCTTTTATTCTTTCAGTAAAAAAAAAATTAAAACTGTATAAGCCTGAAAACCAATCATAGATTGGCAGTCTTATACAGAAAATATGGAGTGAAAATCAAGGACACTTGACACTCTATATTTTCTAAAAAAAAAAAAATCCCCTCTCCTTCTCTTTCCATCTTCACTTCATCTCATTTGCCATTTCAGTTCACCTCCATCCCATTCTCATTTCCATTTCACTTCACTCCACTTCATTTTCATTTCATTCCACTCATTCCATTTCATTTCATCAATAAAAGTCCCTTTCAGGACTATTTTCATTCAGTTAGTTCTTCTCTAACTATATTTGTTCAATTGAGTGGGTGATGTCTCAGTTTCCACAGCTAGAAGCCGTTTCCGCAGCCAGAAGCAGTTTCTGCAGCCAGAAACGATTTCCGCAGCCAGCATCACTCTGTTTTCAAATTTACAGTCAACTGTTAGTGCAATAATCATGAAATGCAGGTGTAATTGAGCTAAAGACATGGGGCATCTCCAAGACATCAAGGAAGAGCAATTGGTTAGAAGCCTTGAGCAAGAAATGACAAAGTTTCCAAAGGTATGATCAAATTTTTTTATCAAATAACAATTCAAGTCATAATTACGCATAGTTATCAAACCATAACAAGTTCTACTATGTGAAATGATTTGATACGATAGCTCCATTACCACGATATCACTCCACACACCTTGCATTCATTTCTCCAACGATCTCATGATTATTCTGATTTTAAACTCAAGACTGACTGCACTTTCATTTATTACCCGTACTCTTGAGACATGACCTATTTTGTTACGGTTCTTCTTAGCCGTATTTTCCATAGCCGTCCATTGAGACGTGTAAAAATTTCATACACAGTCATCCAATTCAAAAGAATCCCGGCGTTACTCCATTTGTTTACCATTCCATTAATACCATACTCCTCGCATGCACCCGCATTTTATTTTATGAACTTGTTTACTGCTGCTCACCCTCTGTTCCTCCGGTAATTCAGGTACTTCCATTCCCTGTTCTCCATTTTCGATTGCAGCCACTATAGTTATCCTAAAGCACGATTGCAGCCACTACAGTTTATTTCAAACCACGATTGCAGCCACTACAGTCTATCCTAAACCCTGTAACCGAGCCATTTCTTTCTCTGAACCCTCACACGCAGAAGAGCTCTCAGTTGAAATTTAAAACAGAGGATGGGAAAATTACTGAGAGCAGAGCCAAAAGGACCAAAATACTTGGAAGGTTATCCTCAAACTAAATAATTGTTGAAGAAAGCTAGATGGTTACGATTTATCCAAGAGTTTAAAGGCCATAACAAAGGAGATGACCAAAGCTTTTTCACGGTCTTTTGATGGTCAAACAGTGGAGATTGGAGACTTGAAGTTCACGGTGACTGAGGCCACAGTAGCAGCTGCCACGGGCCTACCTCAGGAAGGTGAAAGGCGGTTTAAAAATAGAACTGTGGACGATTAGATATGGAGAATCATGCTACAAAACCAAGGTATGGATACCACCGTATTTACAAGAGGCATCCCTGTTCATGCACTAAAAGAGGAATGGTCTAGTCTACTGTTAGTTATCCAGAAATTTATCACGTGTGAAGGACGTTTTGGTTCTATGTATATGTATCATGCTAGACTGATGATGAATTTCTTAGAGGGTCACATTCTTAATTTGCCTCATTTTCTGCTATTGAGTTTGAAAAAGATGAGTATTACAGTTCAAAAACACATAGGCAACATTGAACCTCATCTCTACCATCATGGACTCATAAAAATACTTATTGAGGACCAGTTGAAGAAAACTAAAGATACTTGGGAGCAATTCTTGACAAGAAACTACTTCCAAGAGCCATCTGAGGCCTCTGGAAGTAGTCCACCAAAGATTCCAAGGAAAAGTAGGAGGAGAGAAAAGAACACTACAGTCCAAGACTGCCCTACTATAGAAACTCAAGAAACTGACCAAAAAGAAGAAGAAGATAAAGCTAAAGGCAAGAAACCGAAGAAAGAAAAAGGCAATAGAACCGTCCAAGAAGTCTATCCATCCCCTAAGCAATCCATAGAGGAGGATTATCAACCACTGTCAGAAAGATTAGTACATCTTCAGGCTGCTGCTATAGCAAAGAAAAAGCAAAAAGGAAAACAGAGTACACAAGAAAAGAGTACTAGTCCATACTTAAGGAGGAGCACTAGGCTAAGAGGAAAGGTGAGTAAAACCCAAGAAAAACAGCCTCACTTTATTGATTTAGGTGAAGAAACACTTGAGAAATCTCCAGCTCAGCCAAGCATTGAACCAAGTCCTCCACATGATGAAAGCCCTTTTCGGCCGGAAAGAGAGAGCAGTCCTCCTCCTCCACCAGATTTTGAGCTTAGTCCGAGAAAGACACCTGAGGTAGATCCTAATCAGCAAGAGGTACATAACTACCTGGAATCCTTAGACAATCAGCTACAGGACCGAGTACCACTCTGCCACTAGATGCACAAGTTCAGTCCTTGAAACAGGAGGTATTTGAATTAGAAGTCCTAAATAGACATATAAAATAGGAAAATGAAGCACTCAAAGAGCAGAGAAAGGTAGATAAGATTGTCCATAATAACACTATGCTCCATTTAGGACTGTGGCAAAAGAAAAACAGGAAACTGAAGAAAAAGTGCAAAAAGTTAAGCAGAGCATTGATTAATCTCAAGTTCAAATGTCTAGTCAGGAAACCCAGGATGATGTTAGTACCAAAGAAGAAGAAAAGAGGGCTAGATGTCCTAGCAGAAGCCTCAGAACATATGGATTAGAGGGAAATGACTAAATTTTGGTTGCATGAGGACATGCAACACCTTCACAGTGGGGGTATGTTGAGCCTCAAACCTGCACCTTCCTATACACCCTCTCAGCCTTCTTTTTCCACTTACTTCATCCACCAAACTGTTAAATCATTGCATTATAGTCTAAAAAGAGCTTCTGACATGGTTTTATAACTATGCTTATGACTGTTGTTTGGTTTAGATTTTTGTTCAGGCAGCTGCGGAAACTTGTCATTTTCTGCAGCCAACACAGATTTCCGCAGCCAGCACAAGTTTCCGCAGCCATTTTATTAAAGGCTATGCTACAGGTGTCCTATGAAGAAATGAGCCACATGGGCAAGCTACAGGTGACGGGTACATGGAACGTGTCCCTTCAGATCAGCCAAATCATCCATAAAAGGTCACGGTCAACAAGGGTCAAAAGGAAAGCCAACCAAGGAATTTAGTGGTGGCACGTCTCTGTCTTGAGCACGTGAAAGTTTACGTGGCATAGTTCTCAGCTCACGGAGATATCGGCACACCTGGAGATCAACCCCGTAACCTGAATCTAGCAGCTACCACTCTGAAGATTTAATGGACATGATGACCATTACGCTAGATCTCGGGCTGAGGAGATCTACGTGTCTCTGGCAACGCAGTTAACAGCATAGGATTTAGTTAGTTAGTTACAACACTTTTTCATTATAAATAACGCGTTGATAAACGCTGTGTAGAAGCTTTTTGGAGATGTAATTTTTGAACTGTTGTTATTATCACCCCACTGCACTCTGTTTTACATATTTTGCTGCTGCTTTAATACATGAGAAGACTACTTTCTTGAGCTCATTTTTGTGACTGTTCGTTGACTGGCTGAGGTGGCAGAGGGCCCCTGCGCACTAAAGCCCTGTATAGTTTTCATTTGATTTTATTATGTTTCTACTTTCATAATCATTAGCTTGTATATAACATGTTGTTTTGATGTTTTTAATTCACTGTTGTTTCCATTTTCATTTATGTTTTCTTATAGCTGTCAGCTGATCAATACTTTTCTACAGGTTTTCTTAGGCATCCCGGGAAAATTTTCATCTTTTTGACAACTACTGACATATGGGATCATCTTGTCCTTCCTGCTAATTTTCATTTTCTGAAGTTAAATTCCAGCACTGTCATTTTTTCAAATTGTGTTTTGTTTATTTATTTTTCTGCTACTTAGACATCATACTACTCATTTGTTTATGGTTTCTTTCTATAGTCAAGTGACTCTATTAGTAAGGAATCAGAATATTACTTATTGTAGTGTGATTTAGTTTGATTTCTTGCAATTTAGATATCATATTGCTTAACTTGTTCATGATTGCTTCCCATAAGGTAGATTGAGCTGAAGGGTAAAGGATCAGAAGAGTTGAAGTAGTGTGATTAGTTTCCTTTATGCAATTTAATTTAGATATCATATTGCTTAACTTGTTCATGATTGCTTCCCATAAGGTAGATTGAGCTGAAGGGTAAAGGATCAGAAGAGTTGAAGTAGTGTGATTAGTTTCCTTTATGCAATTTAATTTCCTGCAATTTAGATATCATATTGCTTAACTTGTTCATGATTGCTTCCCATAAGGTAGATTGAGCTGAAGGGTAAAGGATCAGAAGAGTTGAAGTAGTGTGAATTAGTTACTTTTCTTTTAGTTTTTGAGTTAGCTTAAGTTCAGTTTTTACTTTCTTTTTCATGCAGCAGCAAGGATACTGGGCCATTGTCATTAGTTCATTGTTTGATACATTTACTTCCTCTTAAGAATTGATTTCATTACAGTTATTTTAAAGCTTTCTTTTTGAACACTTTTAAGTTTGGAAAATCACTGTAGAAATCACCATTACCATCCATACTTAACTTTCATTTTCGCCATCACACATTAGGGAAAGATAAATCCAAAAACAAACTAAAAAACTCAAAAACGACAAAAGACTAAGGAAATGGTTATCTTGTACATATAGTACACTTCACTTCGTCAGTTTACGAATCCCGGATTGACATTTTAAATAGCAATTTAGAACACACTAAATTGACCAAACATTTTGGTGCCGTTGCCGGGGAAGTGAAACTAGGTAGCCAATTTCTTAAAAAAAAAATTCAAGGAAGGAAAATTGATAACCTCTCAAAGTATGCTCTCCTCTTGCACTTAGTGTGATCTGGAGGATCAGAAAAGAGAAAGTTATTGGTTTAATAGTTTCTTGAGTATGCTCTCTTCTTGCACCTAGGGTGACCTGGAAGATCAGAAAGAGAATTATTAGCCCGACTTGAAGAAAAAAAAAATGACATGCATAGAGCAAGAGATTCTAGGGGAAGGTTTTTAGCTAGAGCCAAGAGTTCGATTTTTACAACTCCTTCTACCTCAAGGAATAGACAAGAGACACCTCCATCATCTCCAACCTACACTCCTAGCCCTAGGATTCCTGGAATTCAAGAGACAGTAGTTGAGTTAGGAGACTCTTCCTCACCATCCATCGAATCTGAATTAGGAAAATATCCTTTCTTTTCTTCTACAGGGAGACACATTGTAATTGAAGAAGTAGAATCATCTGAGGAAGAAGAGGGAGAAATTCCTCCTCGTTCGCCATTAGTAGAGGAACCAGAGGACTCTGAAATCTCTGAGAAAACTACCATGACAGAAGAGGGAGTTAACGGATTTGGTAGAGGTAGAGGTAGAGGAGGAGGAGGAGGAAATAATGGAGGAGGTAGAGGTAACAATGGGGGAAATAGGGATGGAGATAACTCATTTGGATTTCCTATAGTCGATGAGGATTCTCGAGCAACAATGAAAAATATTTCACCATCTGTCCTCCCAAACTTTCATGGGTTAAGAAATGAAGATCCTGAAACATTTCTATTTGAGTTTGAGGTCGTGTGTCGAACCTATGATTATCTGGAAGACTCTCAAAAACTCAAACTGTTTCCTTCAACATTGAAAGGAGCTGCTTTGAAATGGTTCATGGGATTACTCACTCAATCCATTAGGACTTGGAATGATATGAAACAAACATTTCTGGATAGATACATGGATTATTGTATGCCTACCAACCACAAGGATGAAGTATTTAAAATGGTACAAAGAGAAGATGAAAACTTGGAGGATTTACTTGAAAGATTCCAATACAATCTGAAAAGAGCAAAAATGAGTAACTTAGATGAGGAGACCTTGAAAGCCCTTCTATTAAAAGCCATTAGAGATGAATGGATAGATATTTTGAACATGATGGGAAAAGGAGACATATCTCAACTTCCACTTCATGACATAGCAGAACTGTGTGTCCATCTCTCAAGAGGAAAATCTAAAACTGGAAAAGGGCCTAGAGATCCTTCTCTCATCAGAGCAAACAAATCTGCAACTGGATCAGTAAGTAGGGCTGAGATTGGCAATATGCTTGATGAATTCAAAACTGATATCTTAGGGAGTCTTAGTGAGCAACTAGACACTCTTAAGATCCACAATAAGCAGAAAGCAGAAGCTGAAGCTTTAGCCATCTTTTGCCCAAAATGTAGAAAAAAACATGCTCTCAGGGAATGTCCCTTGGATGCAAAAGTTGTAGAAACATGTGCGATTTGTTCAGAGAATCATGAGACCAAGGATTGTCCTTCAATTCCTGGGCTCAAAGCTGTCTTTCAAGAAGATCCAAATACAATTGAGTCTCTCTGTTTTGTTGCAAGGAGACCTTGGCAGGGGCAAAAAAATCAAGGGTTTAACAACTCTATGAACTTTCAACCCCCACCAAATTGGAATCCTTGGCAACAACCTTGGTCCCAACCTCAAAATCCTTTTCAATCATGGGTACAAGGTATGCAAAATCCTTATGGGAGATTTGCTCAATTTTATCAATATCCTCCATCTTTTCAAAACCAACAAGCTCCACAACTTCCAAATCAAAACCCACAACTATCATTGCCATTTCAACAACAACAACCCTCTCAACAAAACCCAAATTCTCAACTCTTGCTTCCATTCCAACAGAAGTCAAATCAACTTCCTTCTCAGCCATTGCCAAACCCCAATAATAAAAACCCTCAAAATGCTTACATGGTAGAAGGTCAACAATTTCCTGCCTATATGATTGTTCCTCTCAATGATGTACAACTCAGATCTGGTAGAGTTCTAGATAAACCTTCTATAGATGCCCAAAATCAAAGCATTTCTGAGGAAGAATCTCTTGAAGCCAATAAGGGTTCTGAAGCATCTCTTCAAAACCCAAACACTCAAAAAGAAAAAGAAAAAGAGCTAACCCCCACAACTCCTATAGTTGAGCAACCTGCATCTTCATCCACACCTCCTTTTCCTGAAAGATTACAAATTGACAAAGGGGTGGAAAAACAAATCTTGTTGCCTGACTATGATTTTCTAGATGAATTGAAGAATGTCTGTATCAAGATTCCCTTGTTACAAGCCATTAGAGAGATTCCTATTCTAGCAAAAACAATAAAGGAGTTGAGTCTTAAAAGACCAGGAAGGAAACCTAGAGATACAAGAAGAATCCACCTGGTAGGGAAAATTGCAGACATCATGATGGGAAAAATTACTATGCAGAAGTATGTAGATCCCGGTAGTCCAATTGTCAAAACACATATCAATGGGGTTGAAATTCCAAATACTTTGATTGATTTAGGGGCTGCTATCAACATTATGAGTAGACAGACTATGGAACAACTGAAACTTCCTAATCTTCTCTTTACACCTACTTTACTGCAACTTGCAGATCGATCAATTATTAAACCAGATGGTGTATTAGAAGACATTTCAGTCTCCTTAGACTCTTGGGAATATCCAGTAGATTTTATGATTTTAACCCCCAAGAGTAATTTAGGAGGACACCCTCTCATCTTAGGAAGACCTTGGCTAGCCACAGCCGATGCTTTCATCAGTTGTAGGTCTGGGGATATGTATATTTCTGATGGTAATTCGACAAAGAAATTCAATCTGTATCCTCCAGCAAAAGCAATTACAAAATAGGAGATAATGAATGGATTGATGATGAAGATACTATACAACCTGTCTTTACCATTTCTGAAGTTAGTGAAGATAGTCAAATTCTGAACACATTAGAAAATTTTGAAACATCTTCAGAATATGACCACACACAATTTCAGTTAGATTCCAACATTGAGTATTTATCATCTAGACAAATGTCTCTTTTCTCTATGGAAGAGTTTGGTAGTTCCGCCATTGAGATCTTTCCAGGAAAAACATTGAATATCAACAAAAATTTGGAAAGATCACAACAGGAAGAACTAACCAAAATCTTGCAAAAACATTCTACTGCATTTGCATGGGAATATACTGATATGAAAGGTATTGACCCTAAGACTTGCATTCATCACATCTACATTGAGGAAAACAGTAGACCAATCAGACAACCTCAGAGAAGGATGAATCCAAACCTTAGGGAGATAGTGAAAGAAGAGCTCCAAAAGTTACTTAATGTAAACTTCATTTATCCAATTTCAGATAGCCGATGGGTTTCTCCTTTGGTTATAGTACCTAAAAAGAATGGTAAATGGAGGGTATGCATTGATTACAGGGAATTGAACAAAGCAACTTTGAAGGATCACTTTCCTTTACCCTTTATCGATCAGGTATTAGATACTTTAGCAGGAAAAAAGTATTTTTCATTTTTGGATGGTTTTAGTGGTTACAATCAGATTCAGGTAGCACCTGAAGATCAGGACAAGACCACATTTACCTGTCCATGGGGAACTTTTGCTTACCGAGTACTTCCTTTTGGATTATGTAATGCACCCACAACATTTCAAAGGGCAGTACTAGGAATCTTTTCCGATCTAATCCATGATTGTGTAGAGGTTTATATGGATGATTTTACAGTTTATGGTAATTCGTTTGAAGAGGCATTAGAGAATTTGGAAAAAGTCCTTATAAGATGTAAAGAAACAAACCTATCATTAAGTCATGAAAAATGCTTTATGATGTTTACTGAAGGGATTGTTTTAGGACATCATATTTCAGGAGATGGAATTAAAGTTGATAGATCAAAAGTTGAAGTCATCTCCAAGTTGCCTATTCCAAATTGTCAAAAAGATGTTAGAAGTTTTCTTGGATTTACTGGATACTATAGAAGATTTATTGAAAACTTCACCAAAATAGCATCTCCACTCTTCAAATTACTTACAAAAGACTGTGAATTCAAATGGGATCCTGATTGTCAATCTGCATTTGAAACTTTGAAAACAAGAATATCTGAAGCACCCATTTTGAGAGGGCCGAATTGGAAACTTCCTTTCCATATTTCCACAGATGCTTCAGATACAGCTCTAGGAGCTGTGTTGGGACAAAAGGATTTAGTTCCTTATGCCATTTACTACACCAGTAAAAATTTGACTCCCACTGAGTTAAACTATACTGTGACTGAGAAAGAGTTCTTAGCTGTTGTTCATGCAATCAATAAGTTTAGACACTATATAACTGGCTATGAAACTTTTGTCCATACTGATCATTCTGCAATTAGATATCTCATGAATAAACCTGTTACTAATGGCAGAGTTACAAGATGGCTCTTACTTTTACAAGAATTCAATATTACTGTGTTGGATAGACCAGGGAAACAAAATACAGTAGCTGATTTCTTGTCTAGAATCCAAAATACTAACGAAGATTCTCCTGTAGAGGATAAGTTTCCAGATGAATATTTGTTTGCAGTAACTACTAAGACTCCTTGGTATGCAGATATTGCTAACTATTTGGTTACAGGGAAGCTACCTCCACATCTATTTCCTGGTGAAAAAAGAAAAATTATTCAGGAGAGTTCAAGTTATTCATGGATTTCTAATGAATTGTTTAAAACAGGGCTAGATTGTGTGATCAGAAGATGTGTTCGGGAAGATGAAATGCCTGACATCCTCAAGGCATGTCATGATGAACCATGCGGTGGACACTTTGCTGACAAAAGGACGGCCTATAAAATCCTTTCTTTAGGATATTATTGGCCTTCCCTTTTCAAAGATGCAAAACAATATGTCAGAAGGTGTGACAGCTGCCAAAGAGTTGGGAGACCGACTCTTTCAAATGAAATGCCATTACAACCACAGGTACTCATCGAACCCTTTGAAAAATGGGCTTTAGATTTCATTGGACCCATTAATCCACCATCTAGACAAAAGAAGTATATATTGGTATGCACTGATTATGTCACTAAATGGGTAGAAGCCAAAGCATTGCCTTCTGCCACTGAAAATTCAGTTGTTCAATTTCTTTTTGAGGATATTTTTACTCGTTTTGGTGTCCCAAGAGAAATTGTGACAGATCAGGGAAGTCAATTTACATCTAACTTGATGGAGAAGCTGATGGAAGAATACAAAATCAAGCACAGAAAATCTACTCCTTACCATCCGCAAGCAAATGGCCAAGTGGAGTCTACAAACAAAGTTCTTGAAAGCATCATCACCAAAACTGTTCATCTACACAGAAAAGATTGGGCAGAAAGGCTTCCTGAAGCCTTATGGGCCTACAGAACTACATGGAGGAACACAACAGGACATTCTCCCTATGAACTTGTTTATGGGAAAGAAGTCCTGCTCCCCATTGAGTTTCAAGTCAAGACTTTCAAGATGGCAGTCCAGTTGGGGATGAATCTATCAGAAGCCCAAAAGCACAGAATGGAGCAGCTGAATGAGCTAGATGAGATCAGACAAGATGCAATTTTAAGGACTGATCTAGTTCAACATCAAAGAGCTAAGTGGCATGACAGATACATCAAAGAGAGAAAGTTTCAAGAGGGAGATTGGGCATTACTGTTTGATTCCAAGTTTAAAGACTTCAAAGGAAAATTTCAGACTCATTGGCTTGGGCCATATGAGATTGACAAAGTCTTTAACAATGGAGCGGTAAGAATCAAGACCATTGATGAATTTCGAACTCCTCTCATTGTGAATGGCCACCGATTGAAAATTTATCATAAGCCACTCTCAAAAGAGGAATTTGTCAAAATGTTCCAAGAGAATTCTGCAATAAGGCTGGTGGAGAAGAATCCTTCTCCCCCACCAGCCTAGCCTTTTATTCTTTCAGTTAAAAAAAAAAAATTGTATAAGCCTGAAAACCAATCATAGATTGGCAGTCTTATACAGAAAATATGGAGTGAAAATCAAGGACACTTGACACTCTATATTTTCTATAAAAAAAAAATCCCCTCTCCTTCTCTTTCCATCTTCACTTCATCTCATTTTCCATTTCACTTCACCTCCATCTCATTCTCATTTCCATTTCACTTCACTCCACTTCATTTTCATTTCATTCCACTCATTCCATTTCATTTCATCAATAAAAGTCCCTTTCAGGACTATTTTCATTCAGTTAGTTCTTCTCTAACTATCTTTGTTCAGTTGAGTGGGTGTTGTCTCAGTTTCCGCAGCTGGAAGCCGTTTCCACAGCCAGAAGCAGTTTCCGCAGCTAGAAACGATTTCCGCAGCCAGCATCACTCTGTTTTCAAATTTACAGTCAACTGTTAGTGCAATAATCATGAAATGCAGGTGTAATTGAGCTAAAGACATGGGGCATCTCCAAGACATCAAGGAAGAGCAATTGGTTAGAAGCCTTGAGCAAGAAATGACAAAGTTTCCAAAGGTATGATCAATTTTTTTTATCAAATAACAATTCAAGTCATAATTACGCATAGTTATCAAACCATAACAAGTTCTACTATGTGCAATGATTTGATACGATAGCTCCATTACCACTCCTATTCCACGATATCACTCCACACACCTTGCATTCATTTCTCCAACGGTCTCATGATTATTCCGAGTTTAAACTCAAGACTGACTGCACTTTCATTTATTACCCGTACTCTTGAGACGTGACCTATTTTGTTACGGTTCTTCTTAGCCGTATTTTCCGCAGCCGTCCATTGAGACGTGTAAAAATTTCATACACAGTCATCCGATTCAAAAGAATCCCGACGTTACTCCATTTGTTTACCACTCCATTAATACCATAGTCCTTGCATGCACCTGCATTTTATTTTATGAACTTGTTTATTGCTGCTCACCCTCTGTTCCTCCGGTAATTCAGGTACTTCCATTACCTGTTCTCCATTTTCGATTGCAGCCACTACAGTCTATCCTAAACCCTGTAACCGAGCCATTTTTTTCTTTGAACCCTCACACGCAGAAGAGCTCTAAGTTGAAATTTAAAATAGAGGATGGGAAAATTACTGAGAGCAGAGCCAGAAGGATCGAAATACTTGGAAGGTTATCCTCAAACTAAAGAATTGCTGAAGAAATCCAGATGGTTACGATTTATCCAAAAGTTTAAAGGCCATAACAAGGAGGTGACCAAATCTTTTGCAAGGTCTTTTGATGGTCAAACAGTCAAGATTGGAGACTTGAAGTTCACGGTGACTGAGGCCACAGTAGCAGCTGCCACGGGCCTACCTCAGGAAGGTGAAAGGTGGTTTAAAAATAGAAGTGTGGATGATCAGATATGGAGAATCATGCTACAAAACCAAGGTATGGATACCACCGTATTTACAAGAGGCATCCCTGTTCATGCACTAAAAGAGGAATGGTCTAGTCTACTATTAGTTATCCAGAAATTTATCACGTGTGAAGGACGTTTTGGTTCTATGTATATGTATCATGCTAGACTGATGATGAATTTATTAGAGGGTCACACTCTTAATTTGCCTCATTTTCTGCTATTGAGTTTGAAAAAGATGAGTATTAAAGTTCAAAAACACATAGGCAACATTGAACCTCATCTCTACCATCATGGACTCATAAAAATTCTTATTGAGGACCAGTTGAAGAAAACTAAAGATACTTGGGAGCAATTCTTGACAAGAAACTACTTCCAAGAGCCATCTGAGGCCTCTGGAAGTAGTCCACCAAAGATTCCAAGGAAAAGTAGGAGGAGAGAAAAGAACACTACAGTCCAAGACTCCCCTACTATAGAAACTCACGAAACTGACCAAAAAGAAGAAGAAGATAAAGCTAAAGGCAAGAAACAGAAGAAAGAAAAAAGCAAAAGAACCATACAAGAAGTCTATCCATCCCCTGAGCAATCCATAGAGGAGGATTATCAACCACTGTCAGAAAGATTAGTACATCTTCAGGCTGCTGCTATAGCAAAGAAAAAGCAAAAAGGAAAACAGAGTACACAAGAAAAGAGTACTAGTCCATACTTAAGGAGGAGCACTAGGCTAAGAGGAAAGGTGAGTAAAACCCAAGAAAAACAGCCTCACTTTATTGATTTAGGTGAAGAGACACTTGAGAAATCTTCAGCTCAGCCAAGCATTGAACCAAGTCCTCCACATGATGAAAGCCCTTTTCGGCCGGAAAGAGAGAGCAGTCCTCCTCCTCCACCAGATTTTGAGCTTAGTCCGAGAAAGACACCTGAGGTAGATCCTAATCAGCAAGAGGTATATAACTACCTAGAATCCTTAGAACAATCAACTACAGGATCGAGTACCACTCTGCCACTAGATGCACAAGTTCAGTCCTTGAAACATGAGGTATTTGAATTAGAAGTCCTAAATAGGCATATCAAACAGGAAAATGAAGCACTCAAAGAGCAGAGCAAGGTAGATAAGATTGTCCATGATAACACTATGCTCCATTTAGGACTGTGGCAAAAGAAAAATAGAAAACTGAAGAAAAAGTGCAAAAAGTTAAGCAGAGCATTGATTAATCTCAAGTTCAAATGTCTAGTCAGGAAACCCAGGATGATGTTAGCACCAAAGAAGAAGAAAAGAGGACTAGTTGTCCTAGCAGAAGCCTCAGAACATATGGATTAGAGGGAAATGACTAAATTTTGGTTGCATGAGGACATGCAACACCTTCACAGTGGGGGTATGTTGAGCCTCAAACCTGCACCTTCCTATACACCCTCTCAGCCTTCTTTTTCCACTTACTTCATCCACGAAGCTATTAAATCATTGCATTATAGTCTAAAAAGAGCTTCTGACATGGTTTTCTAACTATGCTTATGACTGTTGTTTGGTTTAGATTTTTGTTCAGGCAGCTGCAGAAACTTGTCATTTCCACAGCCAGCACAGGTTTCCGCAGCTAGCACAGGTTTCTGCAGCCATTTTATTAAAGGCTATGCTACAGGTGTCCTATGAAGAAACGAGCCACATGGGCAAGCTACAGGTGACGGGTACATGGAACGTGTCCCTTCAGATCAGCCAAATCATCCATAAAAGGTCACGGTCAACAAGGGTCAAAAGCAAAGCCAACAAAGGAATTTAGCAGTGGCACGTCTCTGTTTTGAGCACGTGAAAGTTTACGTGGCACAGTCCTCAGCTCACGGAGATATCGGCACACCTGGAGATCAACCCCGTAACCTGAATCTAGCAGCTACCACTCCCAAGATTTAATGGACATGATGACCGTTACGCTAAATCTTGGGCTGAGGAGATCTACGTGTCTCTTGCAACGCAGTTAACAGCATAGGATTTAGTTAGTTAGTTACAGCACTTTTTCATTATAAATAATGCGTTGATAAATGTTGTGTAGAAGCTTTTTGGAGATGTAATTTTTGAACTGTTGTTATTATCACCCCACTGCACTCTGTTTTACATATTTTGCTGCTGCTTTAATACATGAGAAGACTACTTTCCTGAGCTCGTTTTTGTGATTGTTCGTTGACTGGCTGAGGTGGCAAAGGGCCCCTGCGCACTAAAGCCCTGTATAGTTTTCATTTGATTTTATTATGTTTTTGCTTTCATAACCATTAGCTTGTATATAACATGCTGTTTTGATGTTTTTAATTCACTGTTGTTTACATTTTCATTTATGTTTTCTTATAGCTGTCAGCTGATCAATGCTTTTCTACAAGTTTTCTTAGGCAACCCGGGCAAATTTTCATCTTTTTGACAACTACTGACATATGAGATCATCTTGTCCTTCCTGCTAATTTTCATTTTCTGAAGTTAAATTCCAGCACTGTCATTTTTTCAAATTGTGTTTTGCTTATTTATTTTTCTGCTACTTAGACATCATACTACTCATTTGTTTATGGTTTCTTTCTATAGTCAAGTGACTCTATTAGTAAGGAATCAGAATATTACTTATTGTAGTGTGATTTAGTTTGCTTTCTTGCAATTTAGATATCATATTGCTTAACTTGTTCATGATTGCTTCCCATAAGGTAGATTGAGCTGAAGGGTAAAGGATCAGAAGAGTTGAAGTAGTGTGATTAGTTTCCTTTATGCAATTTAATTTAGATATCATATTGCTTAACTTGTTCATGATTGCTTCCCATAAGGTAGATTGAGCTGAAGGGTAAAGGATCAGAAGAGTTGAAGTAGTGTGATTAGTTTCCTTTATGAAATTTAATTTCCTGCAATTTAGATATCATATTGCTTAACTTGTTCATGATTGCTTCCCATAAGGTAGATTGAGCTGAAGGGTAAAGGATCAGAAGAGTTGAAGTAGTGTGAATTAGTTACTTTGCTTTTAGTTTTTGAGTTTCCTTAAGTTCAATTTTTACTGTCTTTTTCATGTAGCAGCAAAGATACTGGGCCATTGTCATTAGTTCATTGTTTGATACATTTACTTCCCCTTAAGAATTGATTTCATTACAGTTATTTTAAAGCTTTCTTTTTTAACACTTTTAAGTTTAGAAAATCACTGTAGAAATCACCATTACCATCCATACCTAACTTTCATTTTCGCCATCACACATTAGGGAAAGATAAATCCAAAAACAAACTCAAAAACTCAAAAACGACAAAAGACTAAGGAAATGGTTATCTAGTACATATAGTACACTTCACTTCGTCAGTTTACGAATCCCGGATTGACATTTTAAATAGCAATTTAGAACACACTAAATTGACCAAACAAGTGCTTACTTTCACTTTTACCCAGGAGTGCGAGCTTAGTGGTTTCACTATCATCATCACTATGATTATTGAATAGACAAGGAAATGGATCACATTTTGAACAAAAACCCATACCTAATGATGCTTCGTCTTCTTCATCTTGATTAATAGAAAGTAGGTTGCTCCCAAACTTGAATTTTTTTGGACATTTGTAACTATCACTGTATTTGATATATTCCAGACAAAGTTTTCAATAAAAGTACCATTTTCTTCTAGATCATCAAAATCATTACTACTTTTATCTTCACATTCGATAAGTAAGTGACAATCTTGATTAGACTCACCTTCTTCAACATTTGAAAGACCATCTCTATCTTCATGTGTATAAACGCTTCTGTTGTTTTCAAACCTCTTCCTATTTATTTTTGCAACTTATTTTCCTTTCTTATGATTTTCTCTATAGGGACACTTAGTAGCATAATGACCAACTCTACCATAGGCAAAACATTTTAAGGGAATCTTACCTTTGATTCTTCCAGTACATACTTGAAGTTTCTTTACAAAGTTTTCCTCTTCTCCTTCTAATACATACACCGATTCTTCCTTTTATTTTCCTTTTGCAATAGCTTTGAAGGTTTCTTCTCTCATGTATAAAGGACCACTTTTCCTCATCTCAAATGCTGTCAATATTCCATGGAGTTAATCAAGTGTGAGACTTTTCAGATCCTGCATTTCTTCAATAGCAAAGACTTTGGATTCAAACTTCACAGTCAGAGATCTTAAAATATTTTCAACAACAATAACATCCTTTATTTCTTCGACAATATTTCTCATGGAATTAACAATTTCATCTAATCTAAAAGAAAATGATGTAATGCTTTCATCATCATGCATTTTCAATGTTTCATACTGTATTCTGAATGTTTGAAGTTTATCACTTCTTACCTTGGTGTCACCCTTAGAAATCTGGATAATCTTATCCCACATTCCCTTTGTTGTGTTTAGCTACATTACCTTCACAAACCTGGACTGGGCCACACTTCCCAAGATGGAATTCACAACTTTTTCATTGGTTTCATATTGTTTCTTTCCTGCAGTATCTGAAGGAATAGAAGTTGGATATTGATATCGACTTTCACTGATTTCCCATACGTTAGCTCCTAGTTCCTGTAAGTATGGTGTGATCCGAACTTTCCAAAAGACTAAGTTAGTTCCTATTGGCTTAAGGGGGCTTGACCCAGGTGTAGAGTTATTCGCGCCAACCAACAAAACCCTAACTGCTAGCCCTTTCAGCAACAACTTGCATAGCGTAGGTTGTAGTCTCACCTGAAGTAGTATTAGGGTATGCTCGAATGAGGTTTCTACATCTAGAGGCCTGTGTGATGGCCTTCCCAAGGATCTATAACTTAGATCTTCCTTCAAGAAGATCCATTCCTTCTGTCTGGAAATTACTACAACTTGATCGAAATGACTTTCAGATCTTTGTGAAGGTACACGATCATACTTAACTTGCATAAAAGGTACAAATTTACTACGTTCACACAATAAATCGTATCTCTAGATCTGCCTTTGCATAGATCTACCCCTTTTCCGAACAGGTTAATTACCACAAATCAATCTAATAATTCACAAAGGTAGTTAATTACCCTTATCATGCATAAATATTATAGATCCCACAATTTTGCACAGTCAGGACACTTTAATTCATAGAAAATAGGTCATTGAGCGAAGATACATAATCTTAAACATAAACAAGGAACAAGGCACAAATGCAATAGATTCGACCAAAAAAGTCTCTATTAGATTTGGCAGTCATTTATAGACTCTTTCTACCCTGTGCACTCAACTGCAGGGGCCCACGGACTCAACTATGGACTTACCAAGGTCTCTGCGCACTCAGTTGCAGGAGCCTTCCCCTTTCGCCTAGGTACAGGAAACTGAATTTTCCTACCTTAGTACCTTTCCCTTATAATGATTCTCTATCAAAATTTATTCCCTTAGGCTCACTATGACTCGTCTATATATAGTCTTTTCATTACAATGCCATGGCCTGCGGACCATGGGTGAGTCTAAAAACCAACCTACCACCTACCCATACAAGGGACTAATTCCCCTTTGACTCTTATTTAACCTCACACTCCGCTTCCTCATTTTGCGGAGAATTTACATTATTTTACAAAAGCTATTACAAAAATTGACTTCTACTAACAAAATTTGACCCTAGGGATCCCATCCCAATAGGTCCCCAACACAAATATGGTGACTCACCCTCGAGTCACTCAGTTGGCTTCTCCATTTTTGGGTGGAGTTCGTTGAACTCCATGTTTAAGACTTCAAGGTCTATTATGCTCTGCACATTGGCCTGCTGCATTTATTCAACCATCTTCTCTGTAGTTGGACCCTCCCTCACGAGGTGCATGGTCCTCGGTGTCTGTTGGAATTTTTTGAGCTTCTCTTAGATAGCCAAATTAACTTAGCTTGCTTCCTCTGTCCATGGTTGAAGATGAGGTTGCAAAACTTATTGCTTGTGCTACAGCTCCTCAACCTGTGCCTGTAGTGCCTTCATTTCCTATAAGCATGTGAAGGGCTGGATTGGTGCCAAAGTGTGCCCAATTGCACTGATCCCGTTGACTTTCTATTGTGCCTCTTTAACCTGTGTACCCAATCTCTAAAAATTTGGGTCCTCCTGCAAAGTGGTCCATAGCTCCATTACATGTTCAAACCTAGAATTATAGCTTGTTACGACATTATCCATGGTAGTCATATGTTCCCTGATGGCTGTGCTACACAACTCGTCCATCGTAACTTTATCCATCACAACTTCATCTTTCGCAGCTTCTTCTGTCGCACCTCTTGCGTTAAGTGCGCAACATTCTTACTACATTTTCTACTTCTTCGGGCAGTGTAGTTTATAGTCCCACTCTCCCTTGCAATTGCCTGGAGTGCTAAGACTGTCCTGCTACCATATAGTCATTGTGCAAGGGAAGGATCCCCTATATACAACTTCAGTCAACTTCCATTCACCCTTCCCAGGAACAATTCACCATTCATCTTCACGAGCTGAACAATGCCACCATTAGTGATTTCCTTGAATACATAGGGTCACATCCATTGCATTTTAAAGTTACCTGGGAACTTTGTGAACTTACCATCATAGATGAGAACCAAATCATTCATCTTGAAAGTGTATAGCTTAATATTCTTATCATGTCAGGCCTTCTCACATTCCTTTTGTACTTCCTGGTTAAATCTTGCAAGAAACTGGTCTTCTTCCAACTCCATCAGGTGCATGAGCCATTCCTCCAAGGTATCACAATCCCTCATCTCTATGAAAGCCGCAATGCGTAGGCTTGGCAAATTACATTCCATGGGAATCATCGCCTTGATCCCATAGACAAACCTAAATGGGGTTTGGCCTATCAAATTCTTGCATGTTGTCTCATATGCCCATAGGACTATTGGTATGTGCACATCCCAATCGCTCCTCTTCGCATTATAGACATTTTTCAACGCATTCTCTAGAATCTTATTGAATGCTTCCACTGTACCATTAGCTTGGGGATGATAGGGCATACTCTTCTGATGGTACACCTAGAATTCTTCGAGCATCGTGCTGATTGTTTCATTCAAGAAATGCGTACCCCTATCACTCATCAATATCTTAGGGTACCCAAACTGCATTAATACATATTCAAATAGGAACTTCGCAGCCGTAGCAGCAGTACAATCATTCACTCATTGTGATTATGGCCATCTGGTCAAGTACTCTATTGCAGTAATAATGTACCACATGCATGTCTTCCTTCCTAGCGATCAGATTGAAACTACAAAGTCAATTGCCCATTTGTCAAATACTTGTAACGAAATCTAAGGGTTTAGGGGAAGTTCATCTCTTCGTGAAGGCTTGACCATCCTCTGACAAGAATTGCATGCTTTACAAAATGCCTTAGAGTCTTTATGCACTGTAGACCACCATAACCCTATGCACATAATATTCTGTGTGATCTCTCTACCTGCATAGTGTCCTCCCACTACGCCTCCATGTGCTTCGATGAGGATACTAGCATGCTCAAACTCCAGAACATATCGATGCAATATTTCATCTGTCCCCATCTTATACAAATGTCCCTCTATAACAAAAAAATTAGTAGCACGGACCACCAGTTCCTTCTTCTGCAGAATAGAATACCCTTCAGGAGTTGTTCAAGTAGACAGAAACTGAATTATATTTGCAAAATGATCATTCATAATGCGCATAGGAAAGAGTTGCGCATTCGATAATCCTTCATCCAAATTGTTTGGTTCTTCACCTATATCAATATTGGATAGATGATCTGGTCCTGCATTCAATCATCTGGGCTTCACAATCACTTCAAAATCATATTCCTGGAACAAAAAAAACCACCTATAGATTCGCCCAACAATACAGGCTTGTTGATCAGGTACTTAAGAGTAGAGTGATTCGTGTACATTTTGAAGTGTGCGCCCAACAAATAATGCCAAAAGTTCTACAGTGCGTAGACCATCGCTAGCTCTTCACACTTTGTATTGGAGTAATTATTTTTGGCCTTTGATAGTTTCCTACTGGAAAATTCTATTGGGTGATCAAAATCACCTTCGCCAGGCTGGGTTAATACCGCACCCAGTGCAATACATGAGGCATCTACATGCATATGGAACTCTTTCTTCCAATCCAGAATTATTAAGATGGGTGAAGTCACCATCTTGTCCTTTAACACATCCAGGCTCTGTTGGCACTCCTAAAAATCGCATCCTTCTTTAAGGGTTTCTCCATCGACATAGTTACCTGGGCATAAGACTTGATAAACTTCCTATAGTAGCCTGTCTGGCCCAATGTTGCACGCAACTGATTGAAATTCTTGGGGGCTTCTAAATTCATAATCACTGCTATCTTCTTAGTTTCCACCATCAATCCCTTGTTGCATACTACATGGACTAGCAAAATTCCAAAATGCACATAGAATATACATTTCTTCAATTTTAGTGCGATCTGGTACCTGCGACATGTATCCAGCATGAGGCGTAGACTTGCAACATGGCGCTTCACCAATCCAACTAAAGTCTAGTGATCAAAATAAACCTCTAGGAATTTATGAATAAACTCCTTAAAAGTCACGATTACTACCTTGGAGAATATTGTGGGCATGTTCTTCAATCTAAATGGCATTATTAAATACTGAAAGAAACCCCACTCCATCGCGAAGGTTGTCTTGCTATGATCCTCTGGTGTGATCTTTATTTGGTGGTATTCTGATAACCCATCAGTGAATGAATAAGCCTCCTATCCTCCAACATTCTCTAACACTTCATTTGTAAATGGTTTTGGAAATGGATCATGCACACTTTCATTGTTCAACTTTCTTAGATCTATGCTTATCTGAATTTCACCTTGCTCTTTTTTTCATGGACAACCATTGGGCTCACCTAATCAGATTCTTCTACTGGCTCAATGATTCCGGCCTCCAACATCTTATCAAGCTCTTTTTGCACCTTTTCTTCATACTTTGGATTGAGCTGATAAGGTATCTACTTTACGGGCTTTGTGCCAGGTTTCAAAGTAATTTTCATTACATACATATCTCCCACGATACCCTTCAGATCTGAGAGCTTTGTTGGGAATAGATCCTCGTATTCATGCAATAGTTCGTCCACCTTATTGACTATATATTTGTCCCAATAATCTCCTATCTTTGTGAACTTAGGCTCTGTGTTAGATCCAGTATATTCTTGCCAGGTTTTTAGAGGTTCTGTTACATCAGGGTTCTCTATTTGAGGTCCCTCAACTTCGCATTGTCCCTTTGATTCTGGAATGTTAATATTCTAAGGATCTTCTTCCTCCTTCTCAGCAATCACATTATAACATTCTAGCACATGGTGCAGCTGTGTACTCCAATCTGGCTGAGTCCATTCTACCGGTTCCTTAGGCGCCCTGAATATAGCAACTTTTATCTCCTAATGCACTTCACCAATGCATTAAAACCCATCCTCAAAGTTGAACATCACTAAAAAAATTTCTCTTACGATTATCCCATGGCAAAGTTCTTTTTCCAAATACCAATTCAGTGGGATTGTATATAAGGTATGACAGAAGATGTGCACCCATTCTGGTTGTGGCTCTGTTCCCCAAGCTGTAGTCCACTGTGCCAAATGCTCATGAGGATCATCCTTCCCACTGTACTTCTCAGTCATCATCGTATTAGCATATCCAAACCTTAATATCATCATCCTTCTATATTCCTTCCAACCAGTGAAGTTCACCTTGTGCGTACCCCAGCAATGGGAAGGTGTAGTGCGCAGTGCTAATTCAAGTGCTTGGAAGCGATGTTATTCAGGCACTTCCTTTTCAAATTCATCCAAAAACAGATCAACATCAGTCAAACCATCATAATGTGGAAGATTTCTTACCTCAGTTGAGACACACCGCAGTGATTTGATCATCATATTTCACAGGAGCATAGATACTTCGTGCAACCAATTCTCCTTGTGCTCGAGCTCTTCATCCGAGTCTGAGGTATAGGAACTATCCCTATCCCACGCAATTCGTCCATCGGCCATAGTATTGATCCAATCTTTCTCACGTGTTGTGATTTTGTATATCTGATCCAGATCATCATCATCCTCCACAAAGTCACAAACAGGTTCAGTATAGCGTGCTCCCTCAGTAGGGTCTAGCGACACTATAACCCTGAGTGCCTTCCTTTCAAAAGTCATCTTCCACTTCTTCAAGTTGATTACCACATCCATGTCAAAAGCCCAATCAATTCCTAGTATCAGAATATATGGATTGTTTTCATCTACTATCTCTATTACTTCAAAATCCGCTAGAGCACTTGCTCCTTCAATATCTACCGTCACACCATATAAGCGCCCCATTGAAATAATCTTCTGCTGATTGGCCATGCATAGATATATAGGGGACCATTACAGTGCATGTATCCCCATCCTTTCCTACGTTTGTTTAGGTAGAAAATTTGCATCTGACCCCAGATCCAAGATTACCTAGTCCATTTTATACTCTCCTATTTGTGCGGTTAGCCTCATCTTTTGTCATGTCCGCTTCTTATGCTTACCTAGCTTCCTCATTGTTTGTTGTTATGAAGGAATATTAATCTTACCCACACAATTGTATATTAGCTCTTGTATTCCTTCTACTTCCTTCTTATCGCATAGCAACTTCATACAGATCTTTAGAAAAGTGGCTAACAATGAAGGATCTACCTTGTGTGTTGTACCTGTTTCTGACAGTATCTCCTGACTTCCTAAGGTGGAGGCCTTATCGAAGCTCTTATTTCCTTCCATGAAGGTCTCTTTAGATTTATTAAGGTCAAAGTCTACTTCTTTCTCAACAGCCTTACGCACCCAATCTTCAACCTCAGGCTACTTTCCCTTGTCTTGTCTTGTGGCCATACCACTTCTTGTCACTATATTTACACTATGATATTCTTCACAAGTCTCCACTCTCATCATCTAGATGTTCTCTATAGGTTGCTGGCTTTATGTCTTGTTTTCTTACATCTTTGCTATAAGGATCGGGAAATATTCTATCACATGGTCGAACTATCTGCAGTATTGACATGATGGATGTGTGGGGTTTTTTTAGTCTCACGCGAAGTGTCCTGCTTCGCCACAATTATAGCAAATAATCTAGCCACGACCCCAGCCATCCCCTCCTCCTCTTCCTCTTCCACAACCTTGGAATCCTCCATGCACTGCACCCTCTCCCTGCTCTTAAGGCCGATTTTCTGCCTGCATTCTATAGGTAGGGGTCCTATACATCATTAGTTCATAACTTCGAGAGTGGTGTTCATCATGACCTACATATTTCTAGAAGTTGTAAAACAAATGCTAGGGGTCTATACAAAATTATGTAGTAAATGGAAATTATCTGTTGCATGCTGTCTAGTAACTTGAAAAATAGTACATAATGGCACTACTCCTGTGCTTCGCCTAGCAATATTTTCTGGCTTTAGGGGGATAACCCCCCCCCCCCCCCCATAAGGTAATTTTGATAAACTAGACAATGGTCCTTATCATGACCATGAAATTTTCATTTAAAGAACCAAACTTCCACGTGAACTTCAGGTTGTGCCTCTTTTCCTTTCTTCAGGCTCTGCAAATCCAAGTGTAGAGTTTCTAGCTACAAGTGAATTTGTTGTACTCCAATGTTTTTATCTGTTAGGTCCCTATAATACTAGTGGTTACCCCATTACTATTGTAGTTATATCCATTATTAATATTTTTGTGCCCCTATTGTCCCCATATTGTTATTACTGTGCCCCATAGAATCCCTCTATTGTTATTTTTGTGCCTTTATATTATTATTGTTAGGTCGGCTGGGTTATATTGTGACTCCTTAGACTCCTATATATAGAAAGGAGGTTTTGTCATTTGAATCATCAAAATCATTCATTTGTGTAATGTAAAGGAGGTTTCCCCCTCGAAGAGGCTAAATTCTAAGGCATTGATCTATCTTTTCTAACTTTTTGTGAGCTGGTTTCATAACATTTGGTATCAGAGCTTTGGATTCTAGGGTTTCGCTGCTCCAAATAGGTCATCATGGAATTTTCGCTATAACTTTTTTTCTTTGATGTTTCAGAAGCAAAAAAAAATCCCATTTGAGATGAAAGCGCACTGAACCTTGGGTCCGCATTTCAGAGGTTTTTGCTCTATATTTGTGGAGATATGATCTAAGAAAGTTGGTCTTTTTGTAGATCTTGAATTACATTCCAAATAGGTGACCTAGGGAAAATCATCATAACTTTCCCTTTGAGCATCGGATTGAACTTTCATAAGAATGTACAAAAAGATGATGGACTGTAGTTTCTTGTATATATTTTTCAGAGCCAAAGATTGAAACAGGGACACGTGGTATGTCGTACAAGTTCGCTCTACTGAACTAGTCTATAATTAGGTCACTGTGGGAGATTTGGCATAACTCTTCCTTGGAGAATCCAATTTGGATTAGACTAGTGGCACTGGAAAGAGGACATAGAGGGATACTGTAAGTCACAATTTCAGAATTGGATGATTCGAAATTACAGAGATACATCAGAGGCAATATCGAGCTCCTATAAAGTGAAAAAAGGTGTGTAGATTTTTTTAAACTTTTGCTTAAGCTTGGTTTGAAAAATTATTTTGAAAGAATTCAAAGGGCATAGCAGAGCATTATTATCGGTAACTGATGCCCCGAGGAAAGAAAATGCAAACACCTAGTAAGCAACCTGAAAGCTCTAGCATGATTCATGACGAAGAGGAAGAAATGCTACATGATATATCAAAATTACACGACCAAGTGCAACAAATGTCACTCTCACAAAAGCTAACAGAAGCTAAGATAAATGGCGTGGAATCTAAGATAAAGGGCGTGGAATCTAAGATGGATTATTTGAAGATAGATTTGAAGACAGATTTGAAGAGAGGCATGGTATATTTGAAGACAGATTTGAAGACAAACATGGCAGATTTGAACACAGATTTTACAAATTTTATACAAGAAATACTTACAAATGGTGAAAGGGTAGTAAAGGAAACTCATGATGCAAAGAAAAGAAATGTTAATCATGATTTGATAGACTCTAATGTTGGATCGAAGACCCACCATATTCCAAAAATTGATATGAGGAAGTTTGATGGCAAGGATCCCGCAACATGGATATTACAAATGGAGAAATTTTTCGATCTCAATAATGTGAAAAACACACAAAAGGTACATATTGCAACTTTATATTTGGAACCAAATTAGTTTGTATGGTGTTAGCACCTAAATCTGCCTTAGGTTGAAGAAGGAAAAAATTAGGGTAACCACAAACCACGCTCAGTCTCGTAGCTAGCCCTACGAGAGCAGGAGAGGGCTCTCTCCGAGTCACACTCAGTGAATGGATAAGCAAAATAGTCTGAGATGACTTACAATACGATTTTTATCTTAGGCTAGTAAGTGAAAATGAACATAAGGAGGGATTTTATGAATGGTTGTGTTTCTGGGATGTTATGGGACCACTGGATCTCAATGAACAGAGAACTTAACATAAAGGCACAGATTATTTCGTGAGGCAAGGTAGGCGGAAAGCATAGCAATTTTAGTTTTAAGATATGGCGGAATGGAGAGATTGATTAAGAGGCTGAAAAGGGCATGGACCACATGAATCCTTTTCAAATAGAAGAATGAACACTAACATGAAATTTTCCCACAGGTAGAGCAATAAAATTGAATTCTACTTAATCTCATTCGAAAAATTTCACCAGAAATGAATATGAAATGAAATATGGAACATAACAAGATACATATGAAACATAAGAGACACACTTTCTACACTCACAACCATAGGAATCTCATGAAATAGAGCCGCTGCCTTTCATTAATTCTCTGTAAAAATATACAATGCAGAAACAAAGTTTCTTTCCCACAGTCTCCCAGAAGTTACAAGCCAGCCAACCCTTTGCAAATAAAAATGTATACAATATATAGAATGTGTGGAGAAGAGGTGGAATGCCCAGGGGTTGGGAAGTTACTCAAATCATTTTGAAATGGAAATGAAGAGCCAACCATCAGCTACAGGTGCAGCACTCTCAAGCATGACATTTGGCGTGTGGTGACCCTTTGCATTCTTCGCCACTTGAATAGATACCCACCTGGAGAGAAAACTCTTTAAAAGCCGCCTTTGGTGCCAAAAAACCAAAGAGTGGATGACCGGGCCCACTTGGAGAAGTCGCGACCCGAAATTTCGCGATACGGGAGCAAACTGGGCAGAATTTCCTCTGTGTGTCGCGCGCTTTTCTCTGTTCATCGCACTACTTTGGGGCCTATTTTGGGGCACATTCACGTGTCCAAAATGTTCCCAAGTGGGCTTGTTGGAAATCTTGGCTTGTCTACTTTCTAACCCCACTAGAATTTCTAAATTTGAAGCTCATTTGCCCCTCCAAAACTTCATTCTCCCAAGACTGCTTTTTGTGTGTCCGAAAAGTGGCAGAGAGGCCATTTTTGGGTATTTTTTGACCTTTAGGAGACCCAAAACTTATCAAAATTTCTTGCCCAGACACCAGTAGATGTATTTTTTTATGCTAAATCTAAATATGTAAGTCGTTCCTCAATCTGAGGTCTAGAATTTTAGCGCCGCGTACCCTGCGCGGCACAGGGAGAAAATCCTTGTTTTTCGCCCAAAAAATTTCCCTGTGACCAAAATTTGCCCAAAATTTTTGAGATTTGGGCTGGAAGTCCTCTATAAGGTGCCTTGCTGAGCCAAGGAAGCCTCAGCCAGGATTCTGAGCCTATCTTGCTCTTTTTCCCTTTTTGCCCTTTTTGTGGCTTTCCTCAGTTTTGCTTTCAAACTCCTTATTCAGGCTCTCAAACTCAAGTTTTGTACCCTGTAATGACGAGCCATGTGTCTCAGCAGTGCGTTGTCGTCATCGGCCTTGTTCAGCATGTTGTCCAGGTGCATGTTAACTCTCTCAAGAACAGACTCACGATCCTCCATAACCTGTTGCTCCAATGAAGTGAATTCAATCCCCCTCTGCTGGGCAGTTAGGCGATCCTCACGGATGTTCTGCAGCTCCATGATCACATGCTGGTCTTCCAGCTGTTTATTCCTCTGCTCTAAATACCTGATGTTCCATTTGGCCATCTCCAACTTGAGGGTCAAGGAGTGAATCTCTGCTTCTTGCTCCTGGAAGATCTCTTTCAGCTGTGCATTTTGTGGACGTGTGTCTGTATCATCATCATCACGAATGAGAATGAATCCGGTCTCCTGTTTAACATCGCAGTTGATGAACACAGTGATGTGGACAAGGCAACCAAGTTCATTGAACAAATCCAAGAGATTCACCAGCCAGTACAGGAACAACTGGAAAAGAGCCAAGCCAAGTACAAGGCAAGGCATGATAAGAATTGGACTGAGCATAGTTTCCAAGTTGGTGATCAAGTCTAGCTGTATATTAGCAAAGATAGAATGCAAGGTGAAGGTAAGAAGTTGAAGCCAATAAGGTATGGATCTTTCAAGATACTTGAGAAAATTGATGAGAATGCCTTTCGCCTTAATTTACCAACTTACATGCACATCTACTCGATTCTTAATGAAGATAGCTTGAGACTATTTGAACCTTCATTGATTGAAGATCCCGAAGAGCAGAGCCAATTGCGTTCTATTGATGATCTGTTGCCTGAATATCTCAATGAATTGCAGGAAGATAAAGTTCTGGACAGGAAGGTGAGAACCACGCGCAGAGGGGATGTTGAGTACCTCCAGATTGGGCTCAAAGGTTCAAAACCAAGCAGTGCAAAATTGATAGAATTTGGACAAGCAATGAATTTATACCCTCACTTGATTGATGCTTAAAAACTAGCTTTTGGTGGTCCAAAAGATTTCTCAGTGGGAAGGTCGTCATCCGAATTGGATCCTAAAGAACTCTCTAAGTTTTCATAACTCTGTAAAATTCATGCCAAAGTTTCAAAGTCTTACAAAGGTCGAGGTTATCAGAAATATCCTCAAACAGTTGCAATTTGTGAGCAGCGCCGAGCAACGAGGACCCTCGGTCAAGCATGCAGACCATTGGCCCATGGTAATGCGCACTTCCACGAAACAACAAAACAGGAAGTCTTTTTGAAAAACGGGGGAGGTTTCTGATATGCGATTAGCGACAAGTCACTAATTGCATATCACCGGGCAAACCCCTCAGAGAAGAAAAAAGCCTTGAGTGACCTAGACCCGAAAATTCATAAAACCATACGGAATTCGCCGATCCTGTCAGAGGCGGGTCCTGTTATCACTCAGGTTGTCCCTTGGCTCCCTAAGGGATACAGCTGAGGTAACAACAAACCAATCCTTGGGCTGCAGGTCCTAGCCTACCTGCAGTTAGAGAGGGCTCTCTCTTTATGATTTAACTTTGTTTTGGGTTGATTTTAGGCTAGTTATGGTGTACACGGGTTTTGTTTTAATTTTGGTGGGAAGGATGATGTTTTCAAGCAGAGTTGGGATGCATAGTGTGAGAAGTTCAAACCATTGGGCATGGAGTCATGGATTAGGGCTTGCTATTGCGTTTTCTTGGTCACAAGAGGAATACAGAGCAGGATAGCTACACATAGAACAATATCAAGCTGGAATAAAGATGGAATGAAGGTCAAAGATGAAAGGCAACTAAGAATCTTTCATTAGCTAACAGAGAGGGAAGGTGGATGAAAGTTGTCTAGGAGCAGTCAAGAATTCCTAAATAACAGTCATATGTGAAAGAAACAGGGTAAACATGATCTTTTAAGTATGCATATTCATAACCATTTCTAAAGAAAACATATAGAAATAACAAGAACTGAGCATAGGGTGCAGTCAAGCAAAACCTAAGCTATTCTTATTTCTTGCTATTTAGATAGTGGCGTAAACATATATAAACTGTAAACAGAGGTAAGGAAACACTTATTGAGCCATGTAGTAGCACAGGAATTCCACAGTCACTCTTTGGCCATTAAATAACACAACAGTCAGTTCTTCATCCAAAGCATTCCAGCAGTCTTTGACTATAGAGCTCTCAAAATATATAGCGCAAGTCTCGAATGAGGATTATCAACCAACCAACCCTTTAAACAATGAATTAGGGTGGTTTATATAAAGAAAATATCCAAAAATATCTATTACAGCAGATCTTAAACAGATCTGAGGGAAATGAGTTCTTTAATCTAATCTTGTCCTGAAATTAATGCAAGAAGATATTTATTTGAGCTGCGCAGGAGACAGTTGCATCAAAATGAGTTAATATGGTGTCCTTGGTGGCTCGGTGCAGGGTTTCTGCAATAACTGGGACTTTAATCTCTTAGGCGGTACTGCTGCTTTTAGGTGGCTTTTATGTGCACTAATCCCGATCCGATGAGCTTTGAATGGCCTTTATTGCTTCTTTGACTTAGATGGAGGCCTTTAATGTTCACCTGCTTTGGTATTGGCGATTTGATACTCTTTGCCGCTTCACTGATACTCTTTAATTGAATCTCGGCTTTATCTTTCCTCTGATACTCTTGAAACTGTCAAATCGCCCCTTTTCTGCCCTTTCAAGGCAAAAATAACTGCTGCAAATGTTTTTCGTGGCCTCTAGAATGCTATCGGCGCTAGCCAATTGAATATGAACATACATGAAGAAATCTTGTTGCCTCTCGCGAATTTTTGGGTTTTGCAGGTAGCTGAGCCATGAGAAGCCCTCGCGCTTAGAAAAAACTGCCTCAGTTTCTCATTCCGGGCATCCTTTGCTGCGATTTTTGCCCTTCGCGCCTTTTCTATGATGACATCGGCATGATGTCAGCATGACGTCAGCGGTGGGTCCCAGTACGGCAGGGTGACGTGGCACAGGACGAAGGCAGATGCGGTGGCAGCGACATGTAGCAATGGCAGGCCGACGCGAATGTGGCATAGCGCTGTCGTCAGGGGCAGAGAGACAGAAGGCGGTTTGTGATTTCATCGGACCGCCTTCTGTATGAGGGCGGTATTTGTCAGAATGGCTCCGATGCAATAAAGGGTGGACACGCGTCCTTTGTACAGTGGGGAAACTGCTAGCCTATCGGAGGCTAACCGTCGAACGTCAGGGCGGCTCCGAAATCACCGAGAGCCATTCGATCTGGGAGGGCAGATCGGAGGGCTGACGGAGCGCGAAGCTGACGGCAGGTTTGTGCGCGGGCCCCGCTGAACATTTTATCATTTATTTATGTGGCGGGGGGGGTCAAAACTTTGGGTTTGTGGGTTATATGGGTTTTATGTGGGTTTCAATGGTTATTAATTTAACCGAATATCAAATTAATCCCAAATAAAATGTATGCGCCGGGGATACTGCTATAAGGTTTATGTGTGAGAGAGGGGGGGGTATGGTTATTAATTTAACCAAATGCTAAATCAATCCCAGGTTTGAACGTGGAAAGGCTAATGCCAAGCCCCAAATGAGCTTAGCATTTCCCCAAACTGATGTTATAGGGCTATAGTGCCAGGGGATGGGAATATGTACATAGGGGAGCTATTTAGTGCTTTTTAGTAAGGGGAAGGGGAAATAGATAGGGATTTACATAATAATGTTAGAAGTTAATATGAAAATGACAAGAAGGCGCTAAGTTTAGAGATCTTAGGCCACTTAAAAGGGGAAAATGACTTATAGAGTGAATAAGAGTACTCCTAAGCAAAGCAAACCTTTACTTAGGCCAATGATACGACAAATGATGAAACTTTAAGAGATATCAAGCAGATCTTGACCTCTTTGGGGGGGTTAGTGAATGATTTGGGGAATAAGAAGAATGGTGAGTTAGACATGCCTTGCTTGAGCTCCTCTAAATGAAAAAGTGCCTCATAATTGTGATCTGAATAGATATAACACTTGAAAACATGAAATGGATCACATAGCTTGATTCTGCAACCACAAAACTACTTACCCAGCCTACTTACCTAGCATTTTTTCTTCCTTTTGGTTTGGGTGCACTTGAACTTGCAGACCCTGATTGTCTTCTTTTCTTTTGACTGCCCTCCTATCTAAATGTACCCTTATTTCTTCCAAAGGCCCAGATTAAGCAGTTGGCCTCCTTCATTTCTCTACCTAGCTACTGATCTGTCAAGCTTAAGCTGTTTGGACAGATATTCATTCTCTATCTTCTAAAACAAGCAATTTAAACCTAGGGAAGCCAAGATTAAGCTGTTTGGCTTTCCCTTATCTGTAAAACTCTTCAAAAATGGTATGATTCTTCAAAATGGAACTTCTTGGAAATATGGAACCTTGCAGCATGACAAGATGACATATTTGGCATGTAAAACAGTCAATCATGAAATATGAAACCTATTGCAATAGGAGGCTAACAGTGGCTCCACTTGGGGATGGTTTTTCAGGATGAAAAGCCAAGAACAGCAGGTCAGAATGCCTTGATCTTCACTTGTTGCTGTAAACTGAAATTCTCCTTCTTGTCAATGCCTTTGACTGAATTCTTATAAGCTGATATGCAGTATCCTTTTGAGCTGAATTGCAGAAAAATTACAGCTCTGCTTCTTGCCTTTTGGGTGCTTGTAAACATATTGAAATCTTCTTTAGCACTTCTTTGGAATTATTTCAAAAATAGAGATCTGAAATAGATCTTTCTCTGATCTTTCCTTCAAAATTTGCTGCATTGTTCCCTCTTATTGGCCTGCTATAAGAAAAAGTGCTGAAAATACAAATATTAATGTACAGATAGTATATAGAGCTATGCTGCGTTCAACAAAAGGGATCATGATATTGCTTTAGCATTCAGCCATTGACAGGGCCTTCTTAAGTTGTGCTGCCATCCAAACTCTTCAGAAAATATGTGTTGTTTCCTTGAATAGCAGAAATAATAAAGGGGCCTTTCCATAGGAAATCAAACTTGCCATGCTTTCCTTTGTCCTCTCTTCTTGAATCCCATCTTAAGACTTTGTTACCTATGTAGAAATCTTCAGCCTTGGTTCTTTTGTCAAACATTTTCTTGAGCTTCTCTTGTAAAATTTGAGCTCTGTCGTACACTTTCTCTCTTGTTTGCTGCAAATGGATGGTTTGGTTTATTCTTCTTTGGATATCATTTGGCTCTACCTGAATCTCTTGCAGCAATTTGATAACAGGGATTCCCAAAGAAGAGGGGAACTTGGCCTCCATGCCATAAACTAACTCATATGGGCTCATCCCAATGGATCTCTTGGTTGACAATCTGTCTGCCCATAGGGCATTTACAATCTTTTTGTGCCAGTTCTTCTTGTTCTCCTCCAAGACTTTCTTAATGATGTTAATCAGACTCTTGGTGGATGATTCAGCCAAGCCATTACCTTGAGGGTAATAGGCTGTGGAGTGACCTAAGGTAATGTGGAATTTGTGGAAAAAACTGATCAGTTTCTTGGATTTGAAGGTAGCAACGTTATCTGTAATGATCTTCTCAGGACAGCCAAATCTGGACAAAATGTTGGTTTCAAGGAATTGGATGATGGTGGAGTCATTGGCTTGCCTACATGGGATGGCTTCAATCCACTTGGTAAAGTAATCTGTGGTTGTTAGAATCCACTTATGCTGGCCAGAAGAGGATGGATGGATTTCTCCAATGAAGTCAAGACCCCATTGTTGAAAAGGCTTCTCGGTTGAAATGGGCTTAAGGGGCAAGGGCAAAAGCTTTCTTTTGCCTTCAAAGATTTGGCATTTGTGGCATGACATTACAAATTTTTTCACATCAGTAAACAAGGAGGGCCAATAAAATCCAGCCCTTAGGATTTTATCAGCTGTTGATTTCCAATATAAGTGTCCTCCACAGTCACCTGCATGAAATTCCTTGAGGACATCGTCAGTTTCATCTAATGTTAGGCAGTTAAGTAAAATTCCTTCATGATTTTTCCAAAACAAAGAACTGTCTACAATACAAAACTTTGATGCTTTCATTTTCAAGAATCTCTTTTTGGTTCTGGACAACCCTGGAGGAGCTTGCAAGTTTTACAATACAAAACATATGTCAGCATACCAAGGGGATTGTAAAAAGGCTTGATTGATCTGTGGAGTCGCCAACTCCTATTCATTGTACAGTTGATTAATGTCTAAGGCTTGAAAATTGGTTTAAGACATCAGTTTGGCTAAACCTTGTCCCTTTATCAACTTGGTGGGTTTTATCTCAATGTCATACTCAAGGATATTGGCAATCCATTTGCCTCTTTTGCCTTCTATGCCCTCTTGAGTTAATATGTCTTTTACAACAGCATTTGGGACATAGGCAATCACATGAGAGTATAGAATGTAGATTATGAAATCTTTGATGGCCTTTACCAGGGCATATGATTGCTTTTCCATAATCTGATATTTAAAGGGTGCATCTCTAAGGGCTCGGCTGAAAAATGCAATTGGCTTTTCATTTCCCTGATCATATTTCTGCAAAAGGACAGCAGCAATGGTGTGTTCAGATGCAAATGAAAAAATGATGAAATCTTTATCAAATTGAGGACTTGTGAGGACCGGGGCTTGAGTTAAGGCAGATTTTATGCCCTCAAAGGCTTGCTTGGCCTCTAAAGTCCATTTTACCTTGGAATCCTTCTTTAACATTTTATTTAGCATTCTTATCAGCTCGGCCAAGTTTGGGATAAATCTCCTTAGGAAATTGATCTTTCCTAGGAATGCTTGCAACTCTTTGATGTTTCTTGGATAAGGGATTTGAAGGATGGCTTGAATTCTTTCAAGATCAATTCTAATCTCATCTTTTGAAATGATATGGCCTAATAATTTGCCTTCTTCAAGGCCAAATAAAGACTTCTTGAGGTTCAAGGAAATGCAATATTTCCTACATGTTAGGAACACTTGTCTCAAATGTTTTAGGTGCTCTTGATCAGATTTTGAGAAAGGAGTAAGGTCATCAAGGTAAACCACTAGGAAATCATTGATTTCCTTGGCAAATGCAATGTCCATGGCCCTTTGAAAGGTGGCACCTGCATTCTTTAGTCCAAAAGGCATCTTCACATACTTAAATGTTCCCCACGGTGTTGTAAAGGTTGTCTTGTCTTGGTCATCCGGGTGAACAAGTATTTGATTAAAACCTGAAAAGCCATCTAGCAAAGAAATTATTGAATACCCCACTACTCTTTGTAGAATATGGTCCATTTTTGGCAGTGGGTAGTAATCTTTAAGGGAGACTTGGTTCAGATTTCTTAAGTCCACACATAGTCTAATCCCCCCTGTTTTCTTCCTTGTGGGAACAAGATTGGATACCCATTCTGAAAATCTAATGGGTGCTATAATACCAGCCTCAAACATTCTTTTCACTTCTTTCTCAATCAAAGGGAGAAGCACAGGATTGATTCTCCTTAGTTTCTGTTTGAAGGGCTTTTGATTTGGCTTTAAGGGAATGGTATGTTGAATAACAGAGGTGTCATAGGACTTAAGGTCCTCATAACTCCAGGCAAATACATCTTGAAACTCTTTAAATAAATCAACATATTTTTGTTTTTGATCGGGAGGCAAAGATTTAGACAGTTTAATCATTTTGGGCTTCTCTGCTGTCCCAATATTACAGTCTTCCACAGCAGCGTTTAAGGGCTGCATCTTTGGCTTTTTGGGGACATCGTTTGAATCAAATATGTCTTCTAATGGAGTGAGGCCATCAGGTAGAAAATTGTCTTTTAAATCAATCACTTCGGCCTCTGCTTCAGCTATTTCATCTAAATGCATTTGTTTCAACTCTTGTATGTTTTTCTCATCAAAATGGTTGGGTGTAGCATTTGATTTGCTGATTCAGCTGTTATAGTTTGCTCATTTTGGCTCATTTTCTATTGTGGTTCATCCATAGCATCTTCATCAATGTTTAAGCTTGAGAATTCTTGCTGTAAGGTAAGAAAATTGTTGATTTGAGCATCATCCTCAAACACTTGCCAATCTTTGATATTGTTAGGGACAGCAGGCCTGTGCTTTATCTCAGCAGTAAAGTGGTAATTGGGCTCAAAGGGAAGCTTGCACGTTCTGGCAAAAGTAGCTAGACTATGAGCATGCATGTTATGGCTTCTAGAAATCTTAGCAAGCTTGGATTCGGTGAAGGAATTGAGTATTTCTGTCTATTGTTATTAGTAACAAAGTTACCTTTCATCTGTTGAATGATTAAATCAGAGTCACCTAGAATGGACACTTTTGCAGCTCCTAGAGCTTTGAGCATTTTAAGGCCTAAAAGGAGAGCCTCATACTCTGCCATGTTGTTGGTGCATTTGAAGGTTAGTCTGTAAGCATGACCCTCTGCATGGCTGTTATGTGTATTTTGAATCCATATTCCTGCCCCTGCTCCTAGCTTATTAACAGAACCATCAAACTCTAAATACCATGTGATTTCTTGCTTGTGGTTAGTATTAAGAGTTTCAGTCATTTTAGGATTGGGCAGACCTAGGTTTTGTGCTTCATGTGGTTCTTCTTGTATGCTCGTTGCACTAATTGTTTTAACAGTTTCACGGGTATGGGCAACCGACTCTTGATTGATGCATGTTTCTTGTTCTAAAGGCAAAGGCTTCTCATCAGTGGGAGGGCAGCTATCATTATTGAACAATATAAAGGAATCCATATTAGAATGGACTGAGTAAATGGGAAATTTTTGGGGTTTTTCCTCACTACTTACCACATACTTCATCAGTGTTTCTCTATACAGTCTCTTTGGTTGCCCAAAGACTGAAATAGTGGCATAGGAGAGGTCTAGTTGGAGAGATCCTTGGAGTTTTTCTCCCCAAGATCTTGATAAGAGCATGCCATACTTTGGTGGAATGTCAGCAACCACCACGTCCATTAGGATCATTTTGTTGGGAAATTGGACTAAAGACACACAAAGGTCTTTGATTAAGCCTAAACACTTGACCTGACTAGAATCAAATGAGAATAAGTCTTTGTAGGGTCTAGTGACATCAAGGTTTAGCTTCTCCATTACAGCTTTGGGCATTAGATTGTGTGAAGCACCTGAATCAAACATAGCATTGTGAAACACTTTATCATGAATGTGCAAACTGACATAAAAGGGTAGAACAACTCCATGTCCTGATTTACCATTGACTTCAGGACCAAACAGTAATTCAGGTTGATTATCTAAGACATTAACATCATCCCTGTTCTCTGGCATTTGCAGTGATCTTTTGATTTTCTGTCTGTACACATCATGTTTGGCAAGCTCAGAGAGAGGAATAGATATCTTTAATTTACCAATTTCTGCTTCTAAATCAAAAGGTTTTTCTGACTGTGTTTTAGTATTGTGACTGGCAGATTTTCCCTTTTCAATTATATCTTCAGTGATCTTCTCTTGGTTATCAGTAATTTCTTGTGATTGTTCTATTTTAGGAATGCTTTGAGGAGTGCTATTTACATTGTCTTTTGAGGGAAAGGATACAAAAGGCTGGTTATTAGAGGGCTGCATGTCAGATACATCCTCTATGGTCACTTCTTTTAATTTTGGGTCTGTTTTATCAGCAGGTTCTGTGATAGCGGCCTTGTCTTTTACTTTCTTAGCTTGCTTGGCATGCTTTGGCTTGATGGGATCAGACACATCAATGGTTCTTGTTCTCAATTTGCATTGTTTATGGACTTCGTAGACAGCTGAATCATAGCCTAGTTTGAAGTCAAATGACTCTCCAGACTTGGTCTGGAATTGCTTTATATCATGGTTATCTTGGTCCTCTTGGGTTAGAAATACTTGTTGTTCACTCTTCAAACCCATCAAGTTTATGTGAGTGTCCTCTATTTGCTCACTAGATGTGGATGCTTCAGCATAGTTCTCATGAAAAGGAGGTCTTATATCATGGTCAGGACTTGCCCTTCCAACGTTTGGGTTCTGATTTTTTCTAAAGTTTGGATTTCTGATAGGATTGTTTTGTTGTCCTTCCCATGAGGCTTTTCTTTCAATAGTTCCAATTCTATTTTCAAAGCTGTCCATACCTTTGATGATTGTGTCCAATTTTTGCTCAAAGGCTAAAGGTTCATCTTTGAAAGTAGTTCTTCTCTCAGCTCTTGCTCTATTTCTCTTGGCAATCAGATTTGCCTCCACACTAACAGCTACATTCTGCATGCCTGCTAAGGTTTGAGGGGCTCTTTACCTTAATTGATAAGCCATGTTTGAATCAAATCCATCAGGGAATTTGTATAAAGCAAGATCAGGTGGAGGTCTAAGGTTTTGTGGAATAGTGTTGTAAACATTGTTAAACCTGGCACAATAGTCTAAGACAGCTTCTTGAGGGCCTCTTTTGATAGTGTCATACTCGGATAATATGTGCAGAGGGTCCTTCTTCTTCTCCCATCTGTTAAGAAATGTTTGGTAAAGGGCCTCTAGGTCAGCTATGGAATTTGCAGGAAGAGCTCTAAACCAGGGCCTTACATCTCCTGTTAAACTTTGGACAAAAATCTTCATTCTTACACTATCATCATCTATTTCATAACTCTCAAAATAGTCCTGCATTTTCTTGGTATGTTGCAGGGCTGTGCCAAAACCAGTACCTTCAAAATATGTGATTTTGGTTTGATAATCCTGAGGCATAGCCCCTGGATTTGCAGGTAACTGTAAAGGTGCATATCTGTTAGCCATATTTACAGGGATAAGTGGAACGACTGGAACAGCTGGAAGAGCTGTAATAATAGTGGTGGTAGTGGTAGTATGCGCAGTGAATGGAGGTGTGGAAAAGGTGCTTGGAGAGGTGGATGATGAACAAGGGGAAGTAGGGGTTGAACAAAACAAAACTTTAACAGGGGTTGGAAAACAGCTTGGCTAAACTGTTTCAGGACTAGAATCAGCAAACACTTCTTGTTTTTGTTTGCTAAGGTTTCTAGATATTAAATTTGGATTTTCAAAAACAGCTGGTGGATTTGGGTCTGGATTTGACCTAGTATTATGTGTTTTCTTCTTGGGAGCCAGCTTCTAACTTGTTTTTTGGATTTCTCTGAATAAGGTCCCCAGTGGAGTCGCCAATGATGTTATCACTGAGGTTGTCCCTTGGATCCCTAAGGGATACGGCCGAGGTAACCACAAACCAATCTTTGGGCTGCAGGTCCTAGCCTACCTGCAGCCAGAGAGGGCTCTCTCTTTATGATTTAACTTTGTTTTGGGTTGATTTTAGGCTAGTTATGGTGTACATGGGTTTTGTTTTGATTTTGGTGGGAAGGATGACGTTTTCAAGCAGAGTTGGGATGCATAGTGTGAGAAGTTCAAACCATTGGGCATGGAGTCATGGATTAGGGCTTGCTGTTGCGTTTTCTTGGTCACAAGAGGAATACAGAGCAGGATAGCTACACATAGAACAATATCAAGCTGGAATAAAGATGGAATGAAGGTCAGAGATGAAAGGCAACTAAGAATCTTTCATTAGCTAATAGAGAGGGAAGGTGGATGAAAGTTGTCTAGGAGCAGTCAAGAATTCCTAAATAACAGTCATATGTGAAAGAAACAGGGTAAACATGATCATTTAAGTATGCATATTCATAACCATTTCTGAAGAAAACATATAGAAATAACAAGAACTGAGCATAGGGTGCAGTCAAGCAAAACCTAAGCTATTCTTCTTTCTTGCTATTTAGATAGTGGCGTAAACATATATAAATTGCAAACAGAGGTAAGGAAACACTTATTGAGCCATGTAGTAGCACAGGAATTCTACAGTCACTCTTTGGCCATTAAATAACACAACAAATAGTTCTTCATCCAAAGCATTCCAGCAGTCTTTGATTATAGAGCTCTCAAAATATATAGCGCAAGTCTCGAATGAGGATTATCAACCAACCAACCCTTTAAACAATGAATTAGGGTGGTTTATATAGAGAAAATATCCAAAAATATCTATTACAGCAGATCTTAAACAGATCTGAGGGAAATGAGTTCTTTAATCTAATCTTGTCCTGAAATTAATGCAAGAAGATATTTATTTGAGCTGCGCTGGAGGCAGCTGCATCAAAATGAGTTAATATGGTGTCCTTGGTGGCTCGGTGCAGGGTTTCTGCAATAACTGGGACTTTAATCTCTTAGGCGGTTCTGCTGCTTTTAGGTGGCTTTTATGTGCACTAATCCCGATCCGATGAGCTTTGAATGGCCTTTATTGCTTCTTTGACTTGGATGGAGGCCTTTAATGTTCACCTGCTTTGGTATTGGTGATCTGATACTCTTTGCCGCTTCACTGATACTCTTTAATTGAATCTGGGCTTTATCTTTCCTCTGATACTCTTGAAACTGTTAAATCGCCCCTTTTCTGTCCTTTCAAGGCAAAAATAACTGCTGCAAATGTTTTTTGTGGCCTCTAGAATGCTATTGGCGCTGGCCGATTGAATATGAACATACATGAAGAAATCATGTTGCCTCCCGCGAATTTTTGGGTTTTGCAGGTAGCCGAGCCATGATAAGCCCTCCATTTTGAGCTATTTTTCGCGCTAATTGTGCATCAAAAACTGCCTCAGTTTCTCATTCCGGGCATCCTTTGCTGCGATTTTCACCCTTCGCACCTTTTCTGTGATGACGTCGGCATGACGTCAGCATGACGTCAGCGGTGGGTCCCGGTACGGCAGGGTGTCGTGGCAGGGTGATGTGCCAGGGTGACGTGGCACAGGACGGAGGCAGATGCGGTGGCAGTGACACGTAGCAATGGCGGGCCGATGCGGAGGTGACATAGCGCTGTCATCAGGGGCTGAGAGATAGAAGGCAGTTTGTGGTTTCATCGAACCACCTTTTGTATGAGGGCGGTATTTGTCAGAACGGCTCCGATGCAATAAAGGGCGGACACGCGTCCTTTGTACGGTGGGGAAATCGCTAGCCTATCGGAGGCTAACCGTCGGACGTCATGGCGGCTCTGAAATCGCCGAGAGCCGTTGGATCTGGGAGGGCAGATCGGAGGGCTGACGGAGCGCGGAGCTGATGGCAGGTTTGTGCGCGAGGCCCGCTAAACATTTTATCATTTATTTATGTGGCGGGGGGGGTCAAAACTTTGGTTTTGTGGGTTATATGGGTTTTATGTGGGCGCCGATGGTTATTAATTTAACCGAATATCAAATTAATCCCAAATAAAATGTATGCGTCGGGGATACTGCTATAAGGTTTATGTGTGAGAGGGGGGGGTATGGTTATTAATTTAACCAAATGCTAAATCAATCCCAGGTTCGAACGCAGAAAGGTTAATGCCAAGCCCCAAATGAGCTTAGCATTTCCCCAAACTGATGTTATAGGGCTATAGTGCCAGGGGATGGGAATATGTACATAGGGGAGCTATTTAGTGCTTTTTAGTAAGGGGAAGGGGAAATAGATAGGGATTTACATAATAATGTTTAGAAGTTAATATGAAAATGACAAGAAGGCGCTAAGTTTAGAGATATTAGGCCACGTAAAAGGGGAAAATGACTTATAGATTGAATAAGAGTACTCCTAAGCAAAGAAAACCTTTACTTAGGCCAATGATATGACAAATGAAGAAACTTTAAGAGATATCAAGCAGATCTTGACCTCTTTGGGGAGGTTAGTGAATGATTTGGGGAATAAGAAGAAGGGGGAGTTAGACATGCCTTGCTTGAGCTCCTCTGAATGAAAATGTACCTCATAATTGTGATCTGAATAGATATAACACTTGAAAACATGAAATGGATCACATAGCTTGATTCTGCAACCACAAAACTACTTACCCAGCCTACTTACCTAGCATTTTTTCTTCCTTTTGGTTTGGGTGCACTTGAACTTGCAGACCCTGATTGTCCTCTTTTCTTTTGACTTACCTCCTATCTAAATGTACCCTTATTTCTTCCAAGGGCCCAGATTAAGCAGTTGGCCTCCTTCATTTCTCTACCTAGCTACTGATCTGTCAAGCTTAAGCTATTTGGACAGATATTCATTCTCTATCTTCTAAAACAAGCAATTTAAACCTAGGGAAGCCAAGATTAAGCTGTTTGGCTTTCCCTTATCTGTAAAACTCTTCAAAAATGGTATGATTCTTCAAAAATGGGACTTCTTGGAAATATGGAACCTTGCAGCATGACAAGATGACATATTTGGCATGTAAAAAAGTCAATCATGAAATATGAAACCTATTGCAATAGGAGGCTAACAGGTCCCGCACAAAAACTGACAGGATATCAGAAGGGCTTCGAGCGGTAAGCGGTTTCGACAGAGTCCCACCCAATGCCACACACTAGGTGCCACGCGTCCGGCGAAAGAGAGAGAAAACCGCTTACATCAGACGGGTAAATATCATGCTACTTACCCGCCCGATATGGACGGAGACCGTAGGATCTGGAGGCCCCAGATTGACGGTGGAAATGCGGTCTAATGGATGACCCAATTCAACGGGGTAAATAGGCTGAGTTGTATAAAGGTTTGAAGTATGGCATGAACGATGAGTTGGCAGAGAAATCATGTTCGCGGGCATTCTAGGAGTTAAACGGAAATAATGGTAGTTCAAACATTTCCAAGAGAACTGATACTCAGTTCGTTATGAAACAGGTGGCCACCTCCCTGTAAGGCGTTACACAGTGATGATGATGCAGAACAGAGGAATTCAAATGGACAGAGGCAGGAGAACCAGAAAGCCGAGAAGCGGAAACGAACAGTCAAAAAGAAGATTGGCTTTAAAGCCCCGAATTGATAGAAACAAGGGAGAAGCAGTGAGAAAAGTGAGTTAAGAAATCTAAGAGTAGAGAACAGAGGGAAGAAGCCGAGTTGACCTAAAGCCAACATCGAGCCAGACATAGCCAGATAGAGTCAAAGAGTCTGTGTACTCCATAGAAGGCTTGAGAGGTTAAAGCAAACTCCTTTGTACATGCCTATCATGTATGAGTCTCAGATTGGGCTCATACTACTTTGACCAATAGAGGTCGAGTTTCAATAAGGAGAGCCTGTGTACTCCAGAGACTTGGGGGATCCAAGTCCAGTGATACTAATTTATATCTATTGAGTGAGACTCAAATGGAGCTCACTGTTGTAAAAAAAAACTCTGCTTTGAAAACATAATAGAGAGGCCACCACTGAAGGCTAGACCAGGAGACATAGCCCAAGAGCATTGGGTGAACTCCTTATTAAACTTGTCATGTTTACATGTTTGCCTGTTATGTTTTCTCTAACTGCTTCAGTGTCTATGTATTTCACAATCTTATCAATCTGTTGCATAAAGTAACATAGGCACATCCATGCACACGAGTCTATAATACCTTTAATTATTTGTCCTGGATAAATTCTAGATCATCTAGTGTGTTGAGATCTATGGCTCAAGAAAAATATAGGTGGCTAGAGGAACTACCCACTATTTCTGACACCTCACTTGATCTCATTGTGACTTCTATCAGTGGGGAAAAGTTGGCTCTCCAAGTGGATTTAGGGTTTGAAGTTCCATGATGCTTCCCACAATAGTTCGCGTCCAAAACAACTATCTAGTTACTGTGAACGGTTAACCCCCACACCCCCCCACCCGCCATAACCCTTATTTCTTTCCTTTGGGCCTTTTTAGTATTTCCATTTGGAGGTTTCCAACAATATGATGGGTATTCTTGTATGTTCTCCATCGAATGTTAGTAACTTCATTGCCCATTTCACAACTCAGTTGCTCAATTTAGGTAGGGTTTCTATTTATTTCCATCAAGTATTCTCTTTATGTTCTATTAGTTCCTTCAAGAGTATATGATATTTCCATTTTATTGACGTTCTTGGGTTTATGCAGGTCGTAGGCGTCAACCATTTTACCAAGGTAAGAAGACCCTCTTCGTTTACTATATGATTTTACTTACAGTTGACCTTCTAATTCTATTAATTAGATTTACAACCCTGAATGAGATAATTTAGTTTGGGTGTTGGCAGGTAATTTCCACCCACTAATAGTTTGGTTAAAGCCATCCCTCTTTTGGTACCCCTCACTCTTACACAAATTGTTTTGACGCTCTAGGTGCTACTTATTCTAAGCTCTTGTGTTGTGTCTAATTCCACAGTTAGAAGCTCTGTATAGTTTACTTTCATCCTGGCGATGCTTGTTAGTATTTTCTATTATGTTTTCTTTCGAGGGTTTTTGGCTTGCTAATGCCCTCTTTTGTGAGCTTTAAGCTCATACACCATAGGGGTTTTCTTTTCCTTTATGGTGTAATCCTATGCTATACAAGGGATATATGTAACTATTGCATGAATTGTACACTCGTATTGTTTCAATATTAATATTATAACTCTGTATTATTTTTTTCAAAAGTGACTTAGACACAGTTCCTTCGCTTTATGTTAAATAATAATATTTGGTTTCCACTCTGTATCATTTACTTAATTGCATTACTATTTATTGTAAATTTCCTGTAAAAGAAAAGAGTTAAAATAATAGTCGGGTTATTGACAGAGATATGATATCTTCTTTCATGCGGTATTCTATATCTTCAATGTAAATATATGGATGTACTCAATGTAATTAATTTTTCCTTCATTTATTCTCTATTATGTTATGCTGCAATTATTAGACCCGTAAATTTTTATACACAGTTAATTACACAGTTACGCTTCCTCTGTTAATGAAATTTTGGGTTAGTATTCTTTATTTATCAAGTTTTTGGAAGTATTAAGGGACTGAATTCTTGGGTTTCCAGTTGGTTGGCTCGACCTAGAATCTAACCCTGAAAGTGCTTTAGTAGTTGGCCTTCTCTATGTATTTGGTTTTTAGAAAATTGGAAATAAATCCCTAAATAAAGATTTTGGGCAAAACATTTTATTCCAGATTTCGTTTTGGTTATGATGGCCCCTCCTAAGTCTGGTGTAATGGAAAGGGACTACTTTCTGGTCGTTGATTCCTCAATTGGACCAAAAGTTAACCCTTATCTTGTTGAGGATATTTACTAATATATACAAAACTAATTCCTAAATACACACAGTAAAATATTACACTTTATTATTCAATTTCCATTCTAAGACTTGAAAGGAAGCTCATTTAGGATACTAATATTTTATTTTGATAATTTCCAATGGACCACCAAACCACCAGGAATGCAACGCTCCACCCAACCAATGAGATCAGCCTTTCACTGCATCTCCCCTCGATCTTGTTGCGTGCCCAAAGTAGTTTCTTGTTTAAACTTGTTGTTTCTTCTTTAATCTATCATGTCCCTACTATACTTAGCTAAAGATTAGAAATCTAAGCATTCAAGGTTCAGATAGACTCCATTGGCCAACCAACTCTAGATTCCATTTTCAATAAAGTCTTCCTCAAACTTCTATGATCTCCTCCTTTTTATTTCTTGCCTCATGTTCCTCTCACCCTTTTGGCTCTCTTCCTTTCTTTTTCCTGAGAAGAATCTTGGGCAGGTAACCACCTCACCCATAACTGTCCAATTGTCTAGGACATGATTTGCTTCCAACATTGCTTCCCAACATGATTTCCTTCATGGTCCACACATAAGTATTTATTAAATAAACCAAAGATAAAATAAAAACTAAATGTGAATATATATATATATATATATATATATATATATATATATATATATATATATATAACCACCTCACCCATAACTGTCCAACTGTTTAAGACATGATTTGCTTCCAACATTGCTTCCCAACATGATTTCCTTCATGGTCCACACATAAGTATTTACTAAATAAATCAAAGATAAAATAAAACTTATATATATATATATATATATATATATATATATATATTATACTTAGCATTTAGCCTTCTCGAGCCATAGTGGTAAATAGTGTTCTGCAGTAAATTAATATTTACAAGGTTACTAGGGGGCATTACAGTATATGTTTAGGGATTTGCATGCCTCAAACCTTAGTTGATCTTATTATTTTGAACCCTCTATAATATTCTAAAAATTCAATGTACGGTAGCCCATCATGTGTGAGTAATATAGGCCGACATGGCATCTAATAAATACCATGGTGGTTAATAGTGTAGGTCAAATTATAGGAGGAATAACTTTCTCATACAAACTTTAATTGAGGTGATTTTCACACAGTTAGAAAGTTCTTCATGTGTAGAGCAATATCAAGGTGCTAGAACCTATAATTGGAAATATTTTACCCTAAATGTATCATTTGTTGTCTCAAACTCCTCCAAAAATTTTGGACCCCGAATCTTCAAACTGGGTCCTACCACTAAATTGGGCCCTACAACTCGATTCCTCCAATTTTTTCCACCTAAAAAGTACCAAGATAGATGACAAATTATATAATGCTCTGGGATCAAACTTCCAACATGAATATGGAAAAGTTATCTTTTGCTACTTTTATAGATTATGAACAGTTAAATAAACCTCTAGGTGTAAACAATTATTCAAATTAAATCTCCCACCTCACCTACACATGGATCCATCTTGATATTTTCTTCAAATTTGAATAGGTGTTAAGAAGATTGGTTTTGGGAGTTCCCTTTTTTTTTTTATCTTTGGATGTTACTTCTCTTCTTTTTATTCCTTGTGATATTTTGGTTTGTCATGAGAGTCAGGGTGCTCCAAAATGTGGCCATATTGGAATATTCCTAGAAATATAAACTATTTGAGATTCTTACCTTGCAAATATTCTCTCATCTTCATTAACATGCCTTCTTGGATGAGGGATCCCCCAAGGCAAGTTTTGGGGCTTAAAGCCCAAATTTTGACTAAGTCCGATGTAAAGATTCTGCGAAGTGTGGGCGCGGAGCATGATGTTATAATTGAGTCACAGGGTTGTCCGCCCTTACTTTTGTAATGTGATGTCGGCTTGAGTGTTCTACCCATGGTCTGCGTACCATGGGATTGTATAACTAGAGCGAGGCACTAAGTCATAGAGAGAACTAAGTAGATCAAAGAATCTAAGAGAAGATGAAGCAGTGAGTCATAGTGGAAGTGTAAAGTCGTGTTTTGGGTCGTAGAGTTGGAGAAGGCTCTGCAGCTGAGTGCACAGAGACCTGGTAGTTTGCAGCTAAGTGTATGAATGCCTACAGCTGAGTGAGCAGGGTGAGTTGAGTCTATAACGATTGGAGAAATTAATAAAGAGAAGTTTCTTATCATTCTATGTGTCTTTTTCCTGTTTTAAGCATTGAAGTATATTGGGTATGAATTGCAAGTTTACTGTTTATTTGCTGCGCAAACTTATATGAATATGTTGAATAAGTGAATATAAGATAAGTATCTGTTTACATGAAGTTAACTAACATTTATAAGAAGATAAGTAAGATCCATAGTGTAACTTAGGGAAAGAGCACAGATCGCTGCCTTAGCAGCGCAAAATCACCTCAGCCCCTAATTAGGGTTGCGTGAACGCAAGTATAACAGAGCGCAAAGGCCTCGCAAGTTAGGAAGTGCACGAAGTGACCTGCGGGAAGGTATTCACAGTTGGACTAAACTGACCCCTCAAACATCGCAACGGTGTGGAAACTTGGTTCCAGCATCCCCCCATATTGCTTCAGGTGAGACATCAGTCCGCACTCCATGGGTTGTTGCCGAAATGCCCAGTAGTACAGGGATTTGTTTGGCTAATTAACTCCGAACCTAGGTCAGGCCCCATCAAGCCAACAAATGGTTTTGTTGTCGGGACCGAAATCTGCATAGAGATGTCTAATGTCGCATCACTGGAATCCAACTAAGAAGGAGATTCAAGGGTGGTTGGATAGGAAAATTCACGAATTCGCAGCGCAGGAGAATAGGAATCCATGACTATCGAAGGAAGAGTGGTTAGACTACTACCTGTACACAAAGATCCACGAAATTTTCTTTGTATCTTTCCCTACTAAGATGTACAAGTGGATCGCGAAGCTAGCAGATAGCCAAGGAAGGTGGAAGCTCGACGGACCTATTGTGTGGGCCCCAGAGTTAGTGCATAGATTGGAAGCATTGGAGTAATATTACACGCACTGTTGATCACTAGCTCGATCGAATTATAGGAGGATTCATTATTGAGTTTGCAGTAGATACTTCAGTTAGTTATAGCGAGGAAGAGTGGCACTTTCTCAAGGGAGTGCGAGGTAAGTACGTAAAGTCTCTGAACACTTGGATTAAAATTATATTGTGCGAAAAGAGGATTATGTAGCTACATTGATGTTCGGGGCTATGCAAAGTGGGAGAATTTACAGAAACGAAGGAAATGCTGGACTAGAGACTAACCCCTTGATTTCACCTCTACGAAGGGCGAGGAAGAGCTCAGGAAGGTATCTCCATGAAGTGCGATCCATTTGATAAGGCAGAGGATTCCACACATAACACCTCCACCCACACCACTTCCAGTTTAACCATCATCACCTCCATCTTCACCCGTACCACCTCCACCACCACTGCATTTTAAGATGGCAAGCTCGATAAAGCTGCTTGTGTTCAAGGGAGTAGGAAATGAAGACCAGGACCAGTTTTGGTCCGTTGTAAAATTTGTATGGGAAGCACAGGGACTTATAGATTACAATATCAAGAAAGCGACATTGGTTAGCACCATGAAATATCGTGCGCTGACCTGGTACATCAAGCATTCAAGCGATAATGCGAATATGGGAATCATGATTATCCAAGCTGCACTAACTAGGGAATTTAATAGGCTGAAGTAAGAAGCGCATTCGATCATTGGGTTCAAAGAGATCACGATGCTACCAGGCGAGACTCCTTGGGAGCTAGATCAGAGGCTGAAGTGCATGATTCGTGAAGCTAACATGACTCTGACGGATGGACAACACCGTGAATGGTTTGTAGCATCACTATCGCCACATTTTAGGAACGCGCTATTGCAACAAAGGTTAACAACTCAGGCAGAGGCTTTAGAGATCATGATGAGGCTACATGAGACCCCAATACAGGATCCTAACTTGGGAGTTCAATAGATCCACACGCAGTTGAAAAACTTATGCCTCAAGATGCAGAGTCTAAAACAGGACAGAACAGTCTGACCAGAAGCATGCGAAGAGGTGTGGTGTGTGAAATTCAAAGGTCAGGGTCATGCTAAATACCACTGCCTGGTATTCACGAATTACCTCACAGGAGGGGGAGCGATGCCTTTAAGAGTGGAAGCAAAAGTAGGACCAAACGCGGCGCCTGCTCTATGGTGCGCAATTTGTCAAATACGAGGAAAGCATGCTACAAACAATTGCCATTTGTTGCAAAAGTACACGCAAAACTCACAACAATTGTTCTATAATTTCTGTAGATCAGTGGGACATGATGAGTGCACATGTAGAATTTATGAACTAATGATGGATAGAACTCCCACCTACAGGGTTCAAGCCGAAACACGACCCCTAGACCAAGGAGCAAGGATGGCGCGAACCAGATTCTAGGGGAACGTACGAGGCCGAGGTGGAGGAGGACCTAGGAGAGGTCGTGGACAACTGATATGCTACAATTACGGAGGGCCGAGACATTATTCCCGCGATTGTATGAATCAAACACGTTCATCATGTCTTTAATGTACCTTGTTTGATCATGAGACAGAGGATTTTACTACCCTAATAGCTATGCTACGCGACAAGGGAGTGCTCCAAATGTAAATATTGTGCTCCAAAGTGGTATTACGACGGGAGATGATAAAGGCAAATAGCCCAAAGAAAGTACATGGGTTCACAAAGCTCCAACGAAAGAAGTGGAGTTTGATTTGGAGCACGCTCGAGAAACCTTTATGGAAGCTAAGAAGAGCTTTGCTGATGCCTCCACTTCAGGAAGCAAAGATAGACTGGAGCCAAAGATGGACCCATCGATGCTCACAATGTTCCTGGAAACGTGCATGAAGCTATTGCGCGACAGTAAGGCTATAAAGGGATTACAGGAACTCATTAACAGATGTGTGGGGATCGTGCAAGGAGAACCGCGTGTAGCCTGAAATATTGGAAAACACAAGACAAGAACAAGAAGAGAAATGAGGTTAACCATGCAGATTGGATAATATGAGATGGACCAAGTAATTTTGGATTTAGGGTCAAATGCGAACGTTCTGTCAAAGCAGACATGGGAGCGCATGGGGAGGCCCATGTTGCAGTGGTCTCCTATTCAGTTGTGCATGGTGAACCAACAGAAGATAATACCCCTGGGGCAATTGCACGAAATCACTGTGGATTCTGAGGGAGCGAGTGCGCTAGCAGACTTTGAAGTGATAGAGATTGTTGATGACAACAACCCCTACCTCGCAACTCTTAGGAATTGATTGTGCCACTGACATGAATGGGGTTATTAATCTGAAAAACCGCAAAATGATTTTCGAAAAGAAATCTCTGTGCGTAGTAATACCATTGGACCCTGCTGATGGATCGCGCTACACTAAGCCAGTGCGCGACTATGAAAGTGATGACGACTTGGACCTCATCTACAAGATAACCGTGCAAGAGGAAGACTGGGTAAATCCCACTGCATATGGATGAATTTCATGGGAGTGCTAAAGCTCCTGTACTTCAGATTCAGATGAGGAGATAAAGCGATGGCAGAACCGGTTACACAAGGTAACCACATTGAATTGTAACATGATGACAAGATCGCTACACTGCGTATCAACAAATATGAGATATTTAACTACTTATGATGGATTAGATGAGGTAGATGCTTTCATGGACTAGTTTGAGAGGGAGGTGCCAGAAAAACAACGTTTCAAAACCCTGAATTGGGTACTGCGTGCTATGCTTGCGAGGTGGTGGGGTACGCACAAAGGAAACTTTGATGACTGGCACGCCTATAGGAGGATGATTTGCACATGGTTTGGGATGCCTAGAGTGCGATTAACAGAAAAATATAATGGGTAGGATGATCTGTACATGCATCTGGCTAAGTAGATGTAGGCCTATGGGGAAAAGCCACAACCTGAGTGGGTGCATTTGTTCTGTCACACCCTGGATGTTATACCAATGAACTAGTATATAGAAACAGAGCTCTGCCACAGAACAAATGAATGGGATGTCCTACACAAAGGGTTTGTGATGACTTTCAACTTTGAGGATGGATTGGATAGTATTGATGAAGCACTACAAGAAGTAAAAGTAGCCATCTTTAGGATGCCACAGGAGTCAGTAGAGATGATTCAGTCTGACTGGGCTGCTCAGCTAAGCTGCGCGTTGGAGTGTTATAATGTAACTACTGAGGAAGAAGATGAAGATCCAAGGAACGTCGATATTCCAAAGACAGAAGGCCAGCATGAAGTTCAAGTACCATAGATCGAGAACCCTGACATAATCATGCCAATAAAGACTAAGCAGGTAAATATTTGTACAAAGGCGGAACCTAAATTCACGAATATTGGGGACTACTGGGACACCGTGACAGTGGATAAATTCATTGAGCTGCTCCGCAAGTATCAGGACTTATTCCCGACAAAGTTCACAGATTTAAAGGGAATAATCGAAGACCTAGGGGTAATGCAGATCACGTTAAAACGTGACGTGAAGCCAATAAAGTAGAGAACGTATCGTCTAAACCCAAAATACAAGGAGAAGGTCTGTGTAGAATTAGATAAGATGCTTGCAACAGGCATTATCGAGCCTGTCGAGGAATCTGATTGGGTAAGTCCAATGGTGGTACAAGAAAAGAAGCAGAAGGACGAAATAAGAATATGCGTGGATCTCAAGAAGTTAAACGATGCATGTGTACATGATCCATTCCCAACTCCATTCACCGATGAGGTGTTGCACAATATAGGTGATCAGGAAGCATATTCTTTCACCAATGGGTTCTCATGGTACCACCAAATCAGAATCGAGTTGGAGGATAGGAGTAAGACAACCTTCACAACAGAGTGAGGATGTTTTCAATACATTGTTATGTCGTTTGGATTAACGAACACGCCGGCTATCTTCTCGTGCGTAGTTGTTGCGGCGTTCGGAGAATATATTCATAAATTCTTAGAGGTCTATTTTGATGATTGCATTGTATTTGGGTTGGTTAGGAACCATGTAGTGAACCTGTGCTTGATGTTGGATACATGTCGAAGATATGAAATTGCGCTCAACCTCAAGAAATGTACGTTCCTCATTCCTTTTGGGAACCTGTTGGGGCATGTGGTTTGTAAAAAAGGGTTGATGGTAGACCCCACGAAAATTGAAGTAATTCTGAGTTTGGAAGAACCGCGCAATGTGAAGCAGTTGCGCGCTACCTTGGGACATATGGAGTACTAAAGAAAGTTTATCAAGGAAAAGCTACTGAAGAAGGATGTCACGTCCTGCTGGGACAATGTCTGTAAGAAGAGCCTAGATATATTGAAGTAGAAGATGGTTACTGCGCCAATTCTTGTCTTCCCTAACTGGAAGAAAGAATTCCATGGTCATGTTGATGCATCGTACATTGCGTTGGGAGCAGTTCTCACACAGGATGATGGAGAAGGCTTGGATCACCCTATCGCGTTCGCAAGTCACAGGTTATCTAAAGCAGAAAATAACTATTCTACCACTGAACATGAAGGACTAGCTATGGTGTATGTGCTCCAGAAATATCGGCACTATTTGCTAGGGGGACACTTCAAGATGTATACAGATCACTCAGCGCTAAAATACTTGGTCAATAAGCCTGTGTTGGGGGGGCACATATGAAGGTGGCTCTTATTGTTCCAAGAATATGATTTTGAAGTTGTTGTGAAGCCTGGGTGATTGAACACGGGACCAGATCACTTGTCGTGCATTGAGACAGGGGAGGAACTTACTACTTTGGAGGAAGGACTACCAGACACGCAGTTTTTTTTTGTGCGCATAGTGGATGGACACTTTGAAGATATAATCCACTTTCTAATACTAGAACTGTGCCGAAAGGTTAGTTTGTCCAACAGAAGAAGGAACTAGTGGTGCGCACAACAAACTTTTTTGTCATTGTAGGGCATTTATACAAGATGGGGACTGATGAGATACTACAAAGGTATGTACCAAAATTTGAACGAAGTAGCATCCTCGCAGATGCTCATGGGGGTCCCGCGAGAGGTCATTATGTAGGGAGAGCAATCGCGCAGAAGATTCACCATGCAGGGTTGTGGTGGCCGACCCTTCATCGGGATTCAAAAGCACATTGCAAGGAATGTGATGTATGTCAAAGAATAGGCAAGCCATCATGGAGGGATGAGATGCCTTTGAATCCACAAATGACATTGTAGCCCTTCGAAAAGTGGGCAATCGACTTTGTAGGACCTATCAAACCTCAAGGAAAGATAGGTGCGAGATATATTATTACTGTGACAGAATACCTGACGTGATGGGCAAAAGCGCAGCCAGTAAAAGATTGCACAGCCACGACAACCACAAAGTTCCTATTTGAACATGTACTGACATGATTCGATTGTCCGAAGATCTTGATGAGCGATCATGGTACACATTTCTTGAATGAAATGATTAGTGCGTTGATGGAAGAGTTTCAGGTGTATCATCAGAAAAGCATGTCATATCACCCACAGGTTAACGGGACCATAGAAGCATTTAACAAAGTGTTGGAGATCACGCTGAAAAAATTATGCAACGCACAGCGAAACGATTGGGACCTGCACGTCCCACAGTATTATGGGCTGACCACATGTAAGAAACTGACAGGAAAAATGTCGTTTAGGTTGGTCTATGGGGTGGAAGCCATAACGCTGATGGAGTATATCGTGCCTAGTCTACGCATGGCAACGCTCATAGGTATGACGGACCGTGGAGCCCTGGAGGAGAGGCTGGCGTAGTTGGAGAAACTCGAAGAAGAATGGTTTTTGGCAGGATTCCATCAGCAAGTACAAAAGCAGTGCGAAAAGGCATGGCACGATTGACATATCAAGCTGTGCACTTTTAGGGTGAATGATTTATTGTTATTATACGATAACAAGTTTGATAAATTCCCAGGGAAACTCCAAATGCATTGGATGGGACCATATGTTATTAAGGAAGTCATAGATGGTGGTGTGGTGCAGTTGGTGAAACTGAATGGCGAACACTTCCAAGGAAAAGTAAACGGTAGTCAATTGAAGCCTTACACAGGTGGCCCGACCATCTGACTAGCCACAGGAAGTCCAACAGGTAGTGGCTCTGCGTGCTGCCGACCTCGCAATGGTCCGAGCAGAGTTGGGAGGTCTCCGCGTGAAGATCTCCGCACTGATAGAGTGACTCAAGGGTGAGCCACGATGTTTGTGTTGGGGGGCTATTGGGTGCGAAATCCCTTACTTTTGTAATGTAATGCCGGCTTGAGAGTTTTGCCCATGGTCCGCGGACCATGGGATTGTATAAATAAAGCGAATCTCTAAGTCGTAGAGAGAGCTAAGTAGATCGAAGAATCTAAGAGAAGATGAAGCACTGAGTCTTGGTGGAAGTGTAAAGTCATGTTTTGGGTCGAAGAGTAGGAGAAGGCTCTGCGGCTGAGTGCGCAGAGGCCTAGTAGTACGTAGCTGAGTGCACGGACCCCTATGGCTGAGTGCGCAGGGTGAGTCGAGTCTGTAACGGTTGGAGAAATTAATAAAGAGAAGTTTCTTATCATTCTATGTGTTTTTTTCCTGTTTTATGCATTGAAGTATATTGGGTATGAATTGAAAGTTTACTATTTATTTGCTACACGAACTCATATGAATATGTTGAATAAGCGAATACAAGATAAGTATCTATTTACGCGAAGTTAACTAACAATTATAAGAATATAAGTAAGATCTGTAGTGTAACTTAGGGAAAGAGCACAGATCGTTGCCTTAGCAGCACAAAATCACCTCAACCCCTAATTAGGGCTGCGCGAAGGCAAGTATAACAGAGCGTGAAGGCCTCGCAGGTCAGGAAGGTGCGCAAAGTGACCTACGTGAAGGTATTCACAGTTGGACTAAACTAGCCCCTCAAACATCTCAAGGGTGCGAAAACTTGGTTCCAACATCCCCCCATACTGCTTCGGGTGAGACCTTAGTCCACACTCCGTGGGCTGTTGCCGAAAGGGCCAGTAGTACAGGGATTAGTTTGGCTAATTAACTCCGAACCTCAGTCAGGCCCCATCAAGCCAACATGCCTTTTCTTATGCTTGTCTACAATTTCTAGGGATTCCACTTGCTCCTTAATGTCTTAAACATTCTCTTTCTAAAATTAAGATCCATAATGTGTAGCTCTCCCTTTGGTCTATAATTTATGATTGGGAAAGCATATATTATAACAAAACCACATAATCCCTAGATTTAAAAAAAATGATTTATAAATCTCCTTGGATATTCCATTGGTTTTCTCATCAAAACTTATATATAACTACAACTACTTAATGATCCTAATCTTGATTATGTAACAATTATTTTTATATTCTTAATGATTCAATGAAAATCAAACCACACTAGTATAATTATTCAACTACTATGAATTGAAAATAATAATAATAATAATAATACTTTAATGCAAAATACATGAAAATATATCCTTGACATATGATGTGGAGCAACCAACGAGAAATGAAGGATTGTGCATTTCTTCTATTGTTTTATAGAAATTACATTACAATTACAAATAATTTCAATCTCATTGTTAGAGGATATTAGAAAGTATGGTATTCAATAATTCCCCCACCTCTTCATTGCCCCCCATTATCTCTCCTATTATCTCCTCCACACTCGTATGCATATTGTAGAACAATAACGTTCACTAAGGAAAGTGAACCATTTTCCCTCCTCCTCCTACCTTTTTATTAAATAAAATTATGTTTATTTTTAGGGTTTTGAACCCTCATGGAATATTCATGATGGTTTTATAAATTTCTAGGTTCCTTTAGATATTAATAATTCAAAATGGATGAGTCATAACTTGGTGAAAAGTTGTCAAATCACACAAATAATTTTCATTGTTTATAAAGACATTTGGTAATTTCTAATTGGAGTAAGGAAATAAAACACTAATTCGAGCTAAAAAAATTAGCGAAAATTTTAGGTCCTAAATTTTTACAATCAATACCATCTCCAAGGTGTCCTAATTATAATATACCTTATCAAGACGACCAGTAAATCCATAATGTAATTATGTAGATTGATGTTGAATCACAAGGCATAAAAATATTGCATAGTGAAAGACTCATAGTATTTAGGCCAAAAGATTCCAATAATTTCAAAATTTTACATGCTAAGAATGTCTAGACATGTATAGTAAAATCCCTAGAAAATTGAAATGCAAAGAACCTTTTCTTTTCTTATTAGGAATAAAGTCCATTATCAAACCAAGAAAATACAAGTAAATAATAATGTGAAACATTATCCTAATAATCATGACTCCAAAGAAAGAATGTATATCTATGTATAATATTTCTAAATTTACATTTATATAAATACATTCAAAGAAAGAATGTATATCTATTTATAATCTTTATAAATTTAAATTTATATAAAAACATTTATTAGGACTATTCATTTGTATATGTAAATTAGGGTATAACTAGAATGTTCATCTGTTGTTTTTACTTATTATCCTTGTTTTTACTTATTATCCTGGATTATAGCAGGGTATAATGTATTTGATAATGTGTTTATTTTAAAATTAATTTTAATTTGACTAAAAATTAAATGATAATTTCTAATGTTAACCAATCATAATCTAAAAAAATAGAATATATATATATATATATATTCTATTTTTTTAGATTAGATTGATTAATTAGATTTGAGTTTTACTGTGCAATGATGTTTTGGTCTCTAGTTCGTACATTCGTAGGTTCTGGTCATCAGTTCATAAATGTCGATGTACTAACACTGGAACAAAGCCAACCTAGAGTAAACATCTATTTTATTTGGAAGGTAAATGAGTAGATTTGTTGTCTCGCTTTGAGTTCCAGTGAAAGTTCCCTCCACGAAAGCTACTTACTGTGATTAGTGAAATGGGACCAACCCAATGAGAGTTTCCCTATGAGAGTTTACAAACTTAGCCGTATTTTTTATGTTAAGTATATCCAAGGAATATCTTGTACAAGACATCACTTGCATGTTTATAATTACACAAATGCTTACAACATGTGGGACTCCTTGATGTGTCCAGTAAAATTGTTGGCTTAAGAGGGCTTGACCCAGGTTCAGAGTTAATCACGCCAACCAACAAAACCCTAACTGCTGGCCCTTTCGGCAACAACCTACATAATGCAAGCTACAATCTCACCCGAAGCAGTATTGGGGGATGCTAGAACCAGTTTTATTCATCCAAAGACTGTGTGATAAGTAATTTGAATCCCATGTAACTCAGATCTATCTTCACGCAGATCTGTATATTTCTACGATCCGCTACTGCAACTCTAAGAAAATAGCTCTTAGACCTTCGCAAAGGTTAGCGATCAGACTTTATAAGCCTAAAAGAAGTGGACTGTCCACTTTCAAGCACTAAATAATAACCCTACATCTGCCTTCAACCGAAATCATAACAGTTTTAACCATTACCTTCATGAAAATAGATTATTACTTAGCTCATGCACAGATATTAAATATTCAATAGATTTGTGCAGCAATTATACTTCATTTCAAATAAAACATATCATTAAGATATAATGCATAGCTTTAACATAATTAAGAATAAAACGCAGAGGCGAGATATTTGTTCCAAAATCAGTCTTTATTAGATTCAGCATTCAATTCTACAGACTCTTCCACCATGTGCACCCAACTGCAGGGGCTCGTGCACTCAACTGCGGACTTGCCAAGGTCTCCGTGCACTCAATTGCAAGATCCTTCCCCTTTCACCTAAGTACCAGAAACATAGCTTTCCTGCCTTAGCACTTGCACAAAATAATAATCCTTTATCTGCGTTCTATCTCCCTACACTCGTTATGACTCATCTATATATAGCATTTTTTCTTACAATACCATGGCCTGTGGCCTATGCGTGAGTCTCAAAACCAACCTATCACTTACCCATACAAGGGTCTAAATCCCCTTTGACTCCTACTTAGTTGTGCGCTTCGCTTCCACATTTCACGGAGACTTTACATTCCTTGCAAAACGCTTCTCAAAAATTGGTTAAACTAACCCAAAATTGACCCTATGGACCCTATCCCAACAAAAATAAATGTATAAACTATGTTTAGACATCAACATTTGCTTGGGATACACCTTAGTACGCATTAAACAATAGCTACCATGTTGTTTTTTATTTACATGCATTCATTTGTTATGGTGCAATATCTATTGATTGTTATGTAATATATTAGTAATTCTTAACAATGGTTGACTTTGGCCCTTTATTACTGCAAAATGTGTAAATTTTCTATGGTGGAATACATTAGGATTATCCATACATGTTCTAGGTTAAATAAATGGAACATGTAACATGAGGACACTATGAGTATAGCTATGTTTGAGCAAAATTCCCATGTTGAGTGAGACATTTTATGACAATAAATGAAGGTGGAGGACTTTTCCATGAAAAATCAGTGTTGAAAACTTGCAAGTTAAAAATGGAGAGAGAGGATAAAATTATTTCTCTTAATTATTTAATTTAAATTTAATATTACATTTTCCTATAAAATGATTAATAAAAAATTATAAAGGAGAAAATATAATAATAATCTGCATAATGTTTTAAACTAAATATTTTTCAAAAAAGTGATTTATTCAATTTTGTCTTTATAATAAAATATATGGTGGAGAAATAAGTTATTTAATGTACATAAGATTAAAATAAAATCATATAATATATGGTAGAGAAATAAGTTATTTAATGTATATAAGATTAAAATAACATCATATATATATTAAACAAGACAACATTGGTTTATATATTTTTGTTAAGCATTTTCATATTTTGGTTCAGTGTAAAAGTGATTATTATGTCAATCAAGAAAAACATCTCATTTTCATAAAAATATTAAGCGAAAAGTAAGTCATTTTTAAAATACTATTATCTATTTTTTTGAACCACGCAAACACCTATGTGGTAGATAGTTCAAGTGTAGCTCAATTCTAATATGGGTTGGATGGTCCGACGTGGTAAAGATTTGGTTTATGGTACAACAAAGCTTTAATGAGAATTGTCACTCCCTGAAAATGGAGCCAAGGCACTTGGGCCAATTCGGACCCAAGGTACACTACATTAATCATTGTTTAGTAATCACTAATCAAAAAAGTGTTGATGCCTTGAAAATCGTTGCAACAACATTGGGGGATAACCACCCGATCTGGAGCTTAAAGCAGCTCTTTTTCCGTTTGGAGTAGTGGCTTCGACTGGTTTAACTAGGTCTAGTTACCTTCTCTCGATCTCCGACGACTTAAAATATGAATTTCATTCATCAATGGAGAAGAGACATCAGATTAGCCCTCTTGCTGATTAGGCAAGAAAGTGATCCTTAAGCTGATTTGGGGCTCAGCTAAGCCACGACTAAGTTATGACTTACAATTAGCGTAACTATTCTAACCTAACTATCTTTATAGTATTAAGTTAATATTAATTGTTAATCCTAAATGACACTATGATAATGCTATACTATTGTTAAAGTCTTTATGTTAAGTATTAAAATACTCCTATTTATCTTTCTTTTTTTTTTCACATGTGGTTCACGGATACCCATGGTCAATGGGCAGCCGCTACGTCCACGGTAAGAACTAGGTAGCTCATACCCCGAAGGGGAGCACACCCCTCGGCCTATGCTGACCTGACCCCAAGAGCTTTCGGGAATTGACCCTGTGACCTCCCGATTGGCGAGGCACTGATTTGACCGATTGAGCTAACTCTTGGGGCTACTCCTATTTATCTTATATGTCAAATCTAAACTAATATATCCTATGTTATTATGCTAATTAACTAATAATATATAGTTCTAATAATAATTCTAAATATTTAATCTAGTTTATTATGAGATTATAATATATCTATAATAAACTATAAAATGAATGTTAATAATGTTATTATTATTCTAAGAAAAACATTTATTAAGATCTAGTTAAATACATTACCATAATTATTCTAATTACATTAGGCTATTATTAAATATTAAATATTAATTAATAATTAGTATGCTAAAAGTTAATTCTAAGAAATCTATGATAACTTATAAGATGAAAGTTTTAACTAAATAGTGTTATTATTATTCTAAGTAAACAATTAATAAAATCTTAGTTAACTTATACTACCATATTAAAGTTAAAACTATTCTACCTAAAGTTAATATTATTTATTGAAAGTAAATGTTACAGATTAATGAGTAATTAGTATGTTAAGGCTAACTCTAAAAAAAGAAAAAGAAAAATGACTTCTAATGTTAATTGTTATTGATTAAAAATGAATAAATGAATATACAATATATTACATTAATCCTCATGATTGATTTCTTAACGTTTTTGATAAAGATTAAAATCAGTCAAGAAGTTTGATTGATATAAGTGCTCAATCATGCCACTAAGATTAGGATATTTGCCTCTAAATAAAGAGGACTTTTTTTAGATTACATTTACAAATATAAAATTAATCCTAAAATGAAAATCCTATCTTGGACTAAGATGGGATAGCCCTCTCTTAATCCAAGAGCAAATGAAATAAAAATGGGGGAAAGACTGGTTTATGATCGAATTCACCATGTGATTTCCATTAACCAAAAGAAATAGTTCATATTAATTAATGGAATAAAAAGCAAAATACATTTGCAATGAAATGATAAATAGTTGTCATTTATCTCATATATACTTCAATGAATTCATTATAGATCCGATCTTGTTTTGCCTCTTGGAGATAGCTCCTGCAAAGGTTCAAATCATATCAAAATTGAACCAACATAAATTTTAAGAATCAATAAGAAATATATTTTAGAATGGAAATCAAAATCCATTACAAAACTTAGACGCAAATAAAAATTCGACATTCAGGGAAAAGTACACATGAATGAAAATCCACAATAATGCCAAAGCTTTCTTACAAAATATGTAGTCTTAGAAAATTTGAGACCTATGATCTTACTGCATGCAATAGTGCTAAGCAATACCACAAAGGTAAAAAAAAACTCTTTAAATCCTTATAATCACCTCTTATACACAAAACAGAAATGCATATGTGCAGATTGAATGATAGCAAAGAATCCCCTATGCTGGATCGCCCTGTAGCATAGATACTCCTGTCTCTCGATTCCTCTCTTGCTCCCTAGATTAATGTTCTGTTTAAATAGATTGTTATGTACTTTGAAGTTCTTCTCCCCTGTTCTGTTTAAATAGATTGTTATGTACTCGAGGTTCTTCTCCCCTTTTCTGAATTCTTCCAGCATTCACTTTCTTAGAGGTAGAGCGATATCTCCTCCAAATTCCTTGCACAATTGTTACATATTTGGTGTCTTGCGAAAATTCTTCTAAAAAATTCTTGGGCCTCCCATAATAAAAACTTGTTTTGAAATTACATATGCCTCATTCCAGTCTTGAAACTCGGAATGTTTCAATGCTTTAGCCAATTGCCGAGTGGGAAGCTTGGAATCTTTTCCATTTTTGGATACGACAAATCTTGATATTTACGATTGAATTAATTCCTTCATGGTCGCTTTTGACTAATCACAAAATGCTCCACAACTACCTGCAATCAAAACAAACTGTTATAAAATGTATTGAAATCAGAATAAAATCCAAAATGCATGTTTTGTTTTCTTTTTCTGGAAAGCGGTGCTTCTGATCTAAAATTTTCCGTTATTGGGCAGCATTGATTTTGATGATTTCAGCGCAAATGTGAGCAAAGATAAATGGGATTGAGATTTTATTTCATATCCCATGCGTTAAATTTAATTTCAACTCCATTATTGAGTATCGGCTAACTCCATTACAAATGATTTTTGTTAATGTGGAATGTTTTAATATTTTGTTATAATATTTATAATATTTTACATTCAAATTTTAACTATTTATAATATTTTTATATGATTTTAATTTTTATATACATGTGAATGTTATAATATTACAAACAAAATTACAATGTACATTAAACAATTATAATTACTCCTTATTTACATTATTAATGATCCACTATTCTTTTTCAATGTAGGTGTCACGCAAAGTGGAGGAGAGAAGCAACCAACATGAAATGTAAGGTGATGTGGCAACTAGCCTTCTCGTGATCAGTATAGAATGTTGTCATGATCATAAAATCTAATCACCAATCACACAAGGAGCTTATTGCAACAACCAAGACATGATCAAACCATGCAAAAGCCATAAAGTCAAGTGGTTAGAATACATCCAATCTTCAAACAATCAATATTCACAAACATCTAATCCAAATGAGCTCAAACATTTAGGTCATGCACATTCTAAAAATCCAATAATAATATTACCAAATGATCAGTGAAACGGCTCCCCATGTGAGATTTAAAAGTGAAAAATGGGGGGTTGTGTTTTACCACAACACAAAGTAAACACTATATTTTTCTTATAAGCTAAATTATGTCAAAGGTCTCCTATATCTTTAGGATTTTGATATTTGGGAAGATAAAGAATTTAGCTTGTATATTATTTGCGGTACACTATTATTTGTAGTTTTATTAAATTCAACATTTATTGCTTCAAAATATTTTGCATGACAAGAACATACTTCAATCTATCATTCTTTTATTTTTTATTTTTTAATTCAAAGTACCAAAAATAGTATGTTTGTGTTTAGTATATTCAAACATATTTGTGATGTTTATCTTTAGTATATTTGAATGTATTCATGGAAATGTAATAGCGTGTAACTAACTAATTATATATATATATATATATATATATATATATATATATATATATAGTTGCAATTCTAGATCGCAGATTTCCAATGCAAGATAATAATATTTTTTTACCATCTTTTCAGTATTCTCTCTCTATTATAAAGTAGAAGCATTTTTTGATTTGGAAGTATGATTCTAATAGTTTGATTCCAAGGTCCCCACATTATAAGTCTGAGGTCATTAGCAATATTGTATGGCTACTGAAAAAAACAATTGTTCATCCATTCATATATGTCTTTATTGTTTTTTACTTTTATTTAACTATATTTAAACTAAGTGAAAGTATCCAATGTAACCCTTGTTCAAATATGAAAATTAATTCATATTTTTCAAAATTTAATAATTAACCCAATAATAAAAAAACACTTACTATATAACCTTATTCCATTTAAAATACTCCAACATAATTCAAAATTAAGATAAAATATTATTTTATAAATAACATCTCCAAAGTGTTTGCCATTCACACACCATGTCAACATCAAATAGAGAGATCAACAATTGAAAACCATTCGAGCCCATGTGTCATAAGGCTATCTTCCACTTTTTCACATTTTAAGACTATCTTCCTTGGCCAAGTTTCTATAGTGTACTTGTCAATATCCATCATCTTTCTAATGTGTATATTGGTCAACTATGGCAATCATTTTGAACTTCTCGATGCAAATATTATTATTATTATTAGTTTTTTTATATTATATAAAATTGACTTATCCATGTCATTACATATGGTATTTGTACGATGCTTCTACTATAATTTTTATTAAATGAAGTAACTTTTTGATATATGTCCTTCCACAAGAATATGGAGTGGAGTAAAATCTTCTATGTTACTTTTGATCCATACAACCTAGTCCAGAAGTTTGTTAATTGTGCTTAACTCGGAGAAAGGAAACTTTGAAATGATTTCTTTGAAAAGCTATGTTATTTTTATCAGTAGTGATTTGAATATAATGTAAGGCTATCCTCCACTTTCTGATATTTTCATTTGCTGTCTAATATGTGGCCCTCTACAAGCTTTTTGAAAATTTATTTTTAATATTATTAATCCATTTAATCCCAGTTCTATTAAGTTTTATATATATAGATAGATATAGATATAATATATAAAAATATATAATTTATATAAATATAGTTACATAATGGATTTGAATTATTATATAACTATAGAAATAGTCATAATGGTTAACTTATAATTAAAATCGAATTATATAATTTAATTCAAAATTAAATTTAAAAATATATATGTGATAAGTAATAAAGAGGGTATTTTTAAGAGTGGTGGATGGTGAATACAAGTTTCATCTTATTAACTAATATGTTATTGCATTCATTTAGCGTTTAAAATTGTGAAAAATAAACTCGAGGAATGTGAAATAAGAGGATTTATAAATTAGAAGTATAAAAAAGATATTTAATAAAAATAGATATATATTAAAAATAGAGATCATCTTTATTAAAAGGTGTATTAGGAGTATGCTTCAAAAAGGAAGAATTTTAGTAGTTTTTTATTAATATTTAATGCAGTTAACAATATTACTTAATATATCCTCGAATGGTGTGTTTGTTAGGAAAAGGGTTGGGGCAGGTTACCACCATCTCACCGAGGCATGTTCAAGGGACGTGGCATATTGCACCGTATGAGGTTGTAAAAGAATTCAAGTCATAAAGGGCCATCACAACATGCAAGATAGTTAGCACATTTAACATTTGTTCAATGATGCAGGCTCCAATACATTCAACGGTTCATTCCACCATCACGCAACTCTACTCGCTCGAGCCACCAATCATGTCACCCAAGCGCATTGATGGAGTTCTTCCTCTAGGGTTTGTCTCTACATTTAGTTTTGGCACCATCAATCATGTTCTCATTATGCCCTAGATCTTCATGGGGCTATGGACTTCTCTCCTCCTTTGGCTTATCCCCAGTTATTTGGGTTTTCATTGCCTTTAGGCGTACCAATTTAGGATGTGAAGGTTTAATATTATGCTCATTTGGCCAGTCGGTGGTAGGAAAGCTAAGACTTGCCTCCACACTGATGGCGAATTACAGCTCATAGGTTTGCACCCTTGGTCTTTATCTATGCATCTCTAGCAAGTTATACACTTTGGGTCAACTATTCCATTAGGAATGCTTCAAGGCAGAAGGACACAACAACACAAGACACAATGCATCTCATCTTCTTCATTCAAGAAACCTACAAATACAAAGCACCAATCTTTGGCCATTCTCCTCAGGTTCATGGTTCTTCCTCTTGGTTTACCTTTTTTTTTACTCTCTAGTTTTCTTCTCAGATGTCTTGGTTGGATCTCCTCTATTGACAGGGTTACATTTATAAGTTTACAACCACCACTCTAGGGACCTAGACACCCTTTTCTACTCTAGGAACCTGCGGTGACAAAGAAGATTTCTCCCTTCTAGTTCTCTGAGCTTGTCACCCTTCACCCAAGCCTTGAGGACCACCTCACCCTATACCTGGGACCCCCCACTCCATTTTCCTAGGTAGTCATACTCTCGCAGCTCTAGAATTAAATCATGACATGCCAATGGGCATGATTCCATTGGGATGGAACCTATTATCAAGAGAGGGGGAAAACCTGAGCCCAAATGTGAGGTGAAAGCTTTGCTACTAGGTACCAAGAACTCACTTTGTAGCGAATATAGAATGAACTTGATTAGGTGGAAATAAAATTAATTAAGGAATGGTGTACACTCACTCATTCTAAGGTACTTAAATACGTGGTAGAATGGGCACTTGATGCAGGGCCACACTCAAGCTAGATATAGCCAATACATGTACATAGTGGACATTTATTGGAATATGAAACTTGCTCTTTGTAGGGAACTCATGGACCACAATACTACCAAAAATGACATGCTACTCTCGTTGGACTGCATGCAACAATAATTGGCTTCTATGTACAGACAATTGGATAGAATTGAAAGACAATTGGGCATTCCTCTAGAACCAGGTTCCTCTCCTTACAGCGCCAAGGAACTCATTTAAGAAGAAACTACCGATTCTTATCCTCCCTCTTGAAAGTTTTGTAAATTCTCATTAATTTTATGTCTTACTTGTGTATGCCTCAATTTCTAAAAACCTATTTTACTTTTTCTAATTTTAACTAACAAAATTAGATTTTGAACAAAATTGAATCTAAAATACTTATATTTTTCCATTTGGTCAAAACTATGTAATAACAAACCATTCTAATTTTAAATTATAATTTTGGTTTATAAACCATACAAAATTTTAAAAAATATATATTCTTTAATATCTTATACACATAAAAACTATTAAAATGATCACATTTTTTTAAGGAGTGATTAATTTTTTTAAAATTGCAATGGTTTAAAGAGTTATAAGGTCGAATTTTTATGGTTACGAGAATATATGTTGTTCATTAATTACATTTAGCTTTGGTATAGTTTATAACCTTTTCAAAATATTTCAATATATATATAATTTTGGTTTTACATAGGGATTATTTAAAATAATATGAGTTGATTATTGAAATTTTAATATTACAATTATGATATATTGGTTTTTTAATGGATTAAGAAGGTTATAACTAGATTTGTCACTCTCTATTTAACTGGGATGATGTAGAAGATTCTCTATTTAATTAGGATGATGTAGAAGGATATGGATAAACTGCAAACTATTTCTAATTAGTTAAGAATATATATTTTGTTAACATAATAAGTTAATGATCAAAACCCTAAAAACACTACAAATATGAAAAACATAAAAAAATTATAAACATGAATATTTGGTTTTATATGTGGATTATTTAAATGTTATTTAAAAGAATATGACTTTATTACTAAAATTTAAATATTACAATTATGATATATTAGTTTTTTTATGGATCAATTGCCTTAGGAACCAGATTTGTCACTTCCTATTTAACTAGGGAGATGTAAAAAGATATGGGTAAACTGAGTTGCATGCCTATGTTATCGTGATCTCTAGGATCTAGCTTCATGCTTCCAGCTCTTCCTTTTATTTTAGATCCTGAGCCTTCTTCACAAACATCCTATTGTTGTTTACCTTGAATTCATTGATGACTATAAGGGTGTGCTTCTCTCTGATCCTAAGCTCGTATGAGACCCCCTGATGCAGCGGATGGAGAATCTGAAGTAGCAGCGTAGCTAAGTTCACCCTGTTGTCTTTAATTGTGCTCACCACAACGCGGTCTTCTTCTGATTCCGCACGCTTGAATCCTTCCTGTCTGGATCTGCAGCCCACACAGATCCTTTTGGATGCTCCCTAGCATCTGCATGTATTGTTGTTCAAATTTCTTCCACAACTCTATTGTGGTGTCTCTTACTTTGTCCCCAATCTCATCTAGATCCCCTTCTGTGAGGATCATCGGGTCAATGCGCACTTGTTTATCTAATTTTTGCTTCTTCCTTGGCCTGACAGTTGTCTCCTTACTATGCTTCTTCAATGTGAAGGGAGTGTTATGCTACTCTCCCCCGCCTCCTTCCTGATCTGACTGTTCCTACTCATTTGTATGCTAGGAAACTGAGTCTGCGACTTCCTTTGTGTCAGTGCACTCTGTCTCAGCACGCTCCTTCATAGTGCGCTCTTTTTCAGCAGCTGCTTTAGCAACAACTTCTTTCTTTTTCTGCTCAGCCAATGCTCACGCTGCTTTATGTGCTGCTTCTTTTTTCTTTTGTGAAGCTTTCGTCTACGTAGCATAGTTTCCTCCACCCTTACTAGTACCTGCACCAACGTCTGTGGATTTGCGCCACTCTTCTCGATAACTCCCCAAAATCTCCTACACATCTGTTTTTGATAATAAGTATGGCAGCTTGTGCCATATATGTTTAGGGTTCCTCCTCGCCCTCATTGAGACATTATGGAAATCGGACTTGAACTCTGCGAAGTTCCCCAACTGCTCGAACAAGGTTGGAGACATCCTTGGCTGCTGGCTGATTACTATGCGAAGATCCATTTCCATTAATATCTAGAAAATCTTCGATTCTTTGATCGTCTCTGGATCCTTTGTTGACCATAGTGAAGAAAACTTCATTGCCTTAAGAAAATTTTATTCTTGTGGAGGAAAATGACTATCCTCTGGCAATCACCATGCTACTAAGACAATGAGCAATAGGAGCTAGGCATAATTAAAGGGCTTATTGTCCTCTTGTGCTTCATGACAGTTCATGAGGAATTCCTTACATAAATACTGCGCCCAGTTATATTGTACTCCCTTCGCACACTGGGCAGCCAATGACACCACTGGCGTCGGAACTTCGTCCACGTGGCATTTCCTCATTTATTCTCTATGAGAATTTGGGCGAAGAACTGCACAGCATGGTCTTGAATGGAGTGGATAAAATATCTACATGACTTCTTAATTAAACCAAATTCAACCTTCATCTTATCTATCATCTCCTTTTCTCCACTTTTCCCTCCAAACTCCTTGGCAGGGTCCGCCCCTTTATAGGGTAGCTTTGTAATCCTATGGATGAGCATATCCATGATAGGGATGGGTTCACCGAGCCATAAGCACCAATCATGAACCAACACGAGTAGCTGGTGCACACACACAGTGTTGATAATAGACTTGTGAAAATGTGGTACACAAAGCATGTGCAACAACCCAGCCTGCTCAACACCTCTGACCCATTTCATGGGTTCCAGCCGCGTAACCCCAGTTTTTTCGTAATGGATCTTCTTCATGTATTTTTTATTCGCCAAATGAGGGAATCTTTCATGATCCGCAAGATCCCAATCCACCATCTTCAGCACTAGAATGTGCGCTAAGACCGCACATTCAAATTCGACCTGTTCTGGTAGCAGGGGCATCAAGACTATAAATTTTTTGAAATCGGGGTCTTTGGTTACTTTTTTCGTCCCTTCCCGCAGAGGGATATACTCTGGGAGCCACGTGATAGGCTCGCCCTCCTCAACATCCAATTCCTTGACTCCATGGAATTCTTCTTCCTTCAAGTCCATGATTTTCTTTAGCTGCTTATCCTTCTTCTCCTTCTGCCGAACCTCTGGGTTCTTCCTCGGTGAATGTATCACCAGCATAGGTTTCTTCTGCTTCTCTTTTGCAGCTGATTGCTTTGGCCTAAGCGACCTTGGCGTCGTAGGCACAACTGGCGTAGCTTCCATAGATACGACATCAGGACCTTCCGCTTGAGAAACAATGGCTTCAGAACTCATTGGAGTAGACATTCGTCCAAAGAAAAGTTCACTAGATTCTACAAATAGGTTTGCGAATGATGATCGTGACAAGTGTTCTTCCCAGTTTTCGCACTTCACAAACTTAAAACAACAAGGCTCACAGAAAATTCTCAGAATGCAAAGTGTTCTTTAACAGACCAACATGCCCAATTTAAAGGAGGTTTTGAATTCAAATCCAGTCGTTCCCTCCAATTTTGGATCATAAATGCGTCTTTGGCAGCAGATCTCGAAAGAGTTTTGCCATAAATGGCACCTATCCGCTTCTCTTAACGAAAGTTTTTCCATCAAATCTTGAATAGTGACTACAATGGCTACTTTTGGACCCATCTGCGCAGTACCATACTGTATGGCGCAGCTCCTCCAACGTAGCTTCACCTGTCGTACTCCTGTCTTCCATCATGCAGCCTCCCTACTATGTTTTCCTCCTTTTGGGGTAGCGTAGTTTATAGTCCTACAATCCCTTGCAACTTTTTGGATTACTAAGATTGTCTTGTTACCATGTAATCATTGCTCAGGGGCGAGATCCCTTGTATACAGCTTCAGCCTACTTCCATTCACTTTCCTAGGGAATGGCTCCCCATTCAGCTTCGTGATCTAAATTGCACCACCATCTGTGATCTCCTTAACAACATATGGCCCCAACTAGTGCATTTGAAATTTCGCTGGAAATTTTATGAACTTGTTGTCATAGAGCAGCACTAAATCATCCACCTTGAAAGTGCGTAGCTTGATATGCCTATCATGCCATGCTTTTTCACATTCCTTTTGCGCCTGCCGGTGAAAGCCTGCAAGGAAGCGATCCTCTTCTATCTCCATTAGCTGCACGAGCCATTCCTCCAAGGTCTCACGATCCACCATCTCTATCAAGGCTGCAATACATAAACTTGGCACAATATACTCCATAGGCATCACTGCTTCAATTCCATATACCAACCTAAATGGTGTTTGGCCTGTCAACTTCTTGTACGTCGTCCTACATAGCACTGTTGGTACGTGCATATCCCAGTCATTCCTCTGCGCATTGCGGGCCTTTGTCAATGCATACTCCAAGATTTTTTTAAATTCTTCCACCATTCCTTTCGCTTGTGGGTGATATGGCGTTCTCTTTTGATGATACACCTGGAATTCCTCAAGCATCTCACTGATTGTTTCATTGAAGAAGTGTGTACCCTTATCACTCATCAACACCTTAGGGCATCCAAACCGTGTTAACACATATTCAAACAAAAACTTCGTGGCTGTGGAAATTGTACAATCCTTCACTAGTTGTGCTTCTGCCCATCTGGCTAAATATTTGTTGCAATAATGATGTACCATGTGCCCGTCTTCTTACTTGGTGGTTGTATTGGACCTATGAAATCAATGGCCCACTTATAAAATACCTGCAATGAGACCTGAGGATTTAAACGCAATTCATCTCTTTGTAAAGGATTTTCGTCCTATGGCAAGCATCGCACACCTTGCAGTGTGCCTTAGAATCCTTATGTACTGTCAGCCACCATAACCCAACACGCAAAATATTTTGTGTGGTTCCTTTGCCTGCATAGTGACCCCCTGCCACTCCTCCATGTGCTTCGACAAGGATACTAGCGCATTCAAACTTAAGAACATACATTTGCAGTATTTCATTTGTTCCCATCTTATACAAGTGACCCGCAATTACTGAAAAATCTATAGAGAGAACTTCTAATTCCTTCTTTTGCTGAGTAGAATATCCTTCCGGAGTTGTACCTGTGGTTAAAAACTGAATAATATCAGGAAAATGGTCATTTGCGACGCACACAGAAAAGAGTTGTGCATTTGGCAGTCCTTCCTCCAAACTATTTGGTTCTTCACCCATTTCAATCCTTGATAGATGGTATGGTCCCGCATTCAGTCTTCGAGGCTTCACAATCACTTCAAAGTCATATTCTTGAAACAACAATAACCATTGCCAGATCTCTCCCCCCAACACAAGCTTATTGACCAGGGACTTCAATGTGAAGTGATCTGTATACATTTTAAAGTGTCCACCCAACAAATAATGCCTAATTTTTTGCAGCATGTAGACCATCGCCAACCCTTCACTCTATAGTGGAATAATTATTTTCATCCTTGCATAACTTTCTGCTTGTGAAAGCTATCGGATGATCAATATATCCTTCTCCTGAATGTGTTAATACTGCACCTAGTGCAATGCAAGAGGCATATACATGTACATGGAACTCTTTCTTCCAGTCTAGAAACACAAAAATAGGTGCAGTTACCATCTTCTCCTTCAAGACATCTAGACTGCGCTAACAATATTCATCCTAGAAAAACATCGCATCTTTCTTTAATAATTTTTCCATCAGCGTGGTTATCTGAGCATATGTCTTGATAAACTTTCTCTAATATCCAGTGTGCCTTCATGTCGCATGCAACTGTTTTACATTCTTAAGAGCTTCCAAATTCATAATCACAGTGATCTTTGCAGGGTCCACCATCAATATCTACTTACATACGACATGGCCGAGAAAAATTCCAAAGGGCACAAAAATTATGCACTTCTTAAAATTTAGCGCGATCTGATACCTTCGACATGTATCCAGCATAAGCTGCAAACTCGCAACATGGCACATCACTAACCCAAACACAACCCAATCATCAAAATAGACATCCAAAAATTTATGAATAAATTCCTTGAATGCCGCGATTACTACTCGGGAAAAAATTACAGGTGCATTCTTCAATTCGAATGGCATTATTGTATATTGAAAGAAACCCCACTCCATCGCGAAGGTTGTTTTGCTTCGATCTTCTGGTGTGATCTTTATTTGATGATATCCCGAAAATCCATCAATAAACGAATAAGCCTCTTGTCCTCCAACATTCTCTAATACTTCATCTGTAAATGGTGTTGAAAACGGATTGTGTAGGCATACATCATTCAACTTTCTTAGATCTATGCATATCCTAATTTCTCCTTTCTGTTTCTTCTGTTGAACAACCATTGGGCTCACCCAATCAGATTCCTCTACTAGTTCAATAATACCGGCATCCAACATCTTATCCAGCTCTTGGCGCACCTTTTCTTTATACTTTGGATTGAGCTGATAAGGTCTCTTCTTAATGGGCTTCACATCTGGTTTCAACGTAATCTTCATAACACCTAAATCTCCGACGATCCCCTTCAAATCTGAAAACTTTGTTGGGAAGAGATCCTAGTATTCACGCAGTAGTTCAGCTACCTTATCAACTGTATCTTCATCCCAATAGTCTCCTATCTTCGCGAACTTAGGCTCTGCTTCAGATCTAATGTTTACTTGTCTAGTTTTCAAAGGTTCTGATATATCCGAGTTCTCAGCTTTCGGTCCTTTGACTTCGCATTGTCCTTCTATCTCCAAAATGTTAATATTACGTGGGTTTTCTTCTTCTTCTTGGGCAGTCACATTGTAACATTCCAACACATGGCACAGTTGTGTACTCCAATCTGGCTGAGCCCATTCTACCGGTTCCTTAGGTGTCCTAAATATAACTACTTTTATCTCCTGGAGTGCTTCATCAATGCACTCATACCCATCGTCAAAGTTGAAAGTTAATAAGAAACTCTCCCTTAATATGTCCCATTCAGTTGTCCCATGGCGAAACTCCATCTCCAAATACTAGTTCATTGGAATTCCATTTAAGGTATGATATAAAATGTGCACCCATTTTGGTTGTGGTTCTGTTCCCCAGGCCTGAGTCCATTGTTCCAAATGATCGCACGGATCATCCTTCCCACTATATTTTTCTGTCATCTATGTATTTGAATATCCAAACCTTAATTTCATCATCCTTATGTATTCCTTCCATTCAATGAAGTTCTCCTTGTGCGTACCCCACCAATGGGCAGGTGTAGCGCATAGCACCAACTCCAGTGCTTGGAAGCGATGTTCTTCCATTACTTCTCTTTTAAATTAATCTAAAAATAGATCCACATTACTCAAACAATCATAATGTGGAAGCTTCCTTACCTTAATTGAAACACGCCACAATGATTTTGTCATCATATTGCAACGGATCGTAGATACTTCATGCAACAGATTCTATCAGTGTTCAAGCTCTTCATTTGAATCTGAGGTGCATGAACTATCCCTGTCCCATGCAATTCATCCATAGACTGTAGGATTGATCCAATCTTCATTTCGCGTTGTGATTTTGTATATCTAATCCAAATCATCATCACTTTCCACAAAGACGCAAACAAGTTTAGTATAACGCACTCCTTTAGCAGGGTCTAGTGGCACTACAACCCTAAGCGATTTCTTTTCAAATGTCATCTTTCGCTTCTTCAAGTTGATTACCGCATCCATATCAATAGCCCAGTTAATTCCGAGCAGCGCAGGTTACGGGTTACTGTCATCCACTATTTCAATGACCTCAAAGTCAATGAGCACACTTGTGCCCTCAATGTCTACCGTTACACCATATAAGCGCCCCATCGGAATAATCTTCTGTTGATTTTCCATGAGAAGTTGAATAGGAGACCACTGTAGCAGAGGTCTCCCCATCCTCTCCCATGTCTTCTTAGGCAAGACATTGGCATCCTATCCCAAATCTAAGATTACCTAGTCCATTTCATATTCGCCTATCTACACAGTCAGCCTCATCTTATCCCTCGTTCGCTTATTATGCTTACCAATTTTTCTCATGGTGCGTTGTTTCGCAGGGGTCTTTTATTTATTTATGCACTTGTCAATTAATTCTTGCAACCCTTCTACCCCTTTCTTATCATGCAGTAACTTCATACAGGTCTTTAGAAAAGTAGCTAGTACCAAAGGATCTACCCCTGTGTCGTACTAATTTCAAACATTTTCTTATGGCTTCCTGAGGTGGAGGCATCAACACAATTCTTCTTGGATTCCATGAAGGTATCTTTAGGGCGATTAAGATCAAAGTCTATTTCCTTCTCAACAACCTTACGGACGCACCCGTCATCCTCATGATGCTTTCCTTTATCTGCACCAGTCACAATACCACTTCTTGTCACTATATTTATGCTCTGATATTCTTCGTGGGGCTCTACCCTTATCATTTGAATGTTCTGCATAGGTTGTTGGGGCTGCATTTTCTTTTCTTGCATATTTGCGATAAGGATCATACATTCCTCTATCACATGGTAAAATTGTCAACAATATTGACATGGCGGATGTGCGGGATTTGTACAATCTCGTGCGAAGTGCCCTGCTTCACCATAGTTATAGCAGATTACCTACCCACGCCCTCGACCAGTTCCTCCCACTCTTCCTTGTCATCATCCTTGGAATCCTCTGTGCACGGCTCCTTGCGCCCTGATCCTGAGGCCAATTCTCTGCCTGCATTCAGTAGGTTGGGGTCCTATCCATCATCATCTCATAACTCCCATAATGGCATTGATCATGTCCCACAGATTTACAGAAATTGCAAAACAACTGCTGAGAGGTATGTACAAACGTTTGTAGTAAATGGAAACTATCATTCATGAGTTGTCCTATATCCTAAGAGATGGTTTTCCATAGTGCAGCTTCCGCGCTTGGCCCAACATTATTCTCTGGTTTCAAGGCAATAGGCCCTCCCCAAATAATATAGTTCTTATAAACTGGACAATGTTCCTTATCATGGCCATGGCTCTTGCACTTCAAACACCAAACTTCAACGTGCACCTCCGACTAGGCTTCCTTTCCTTTCTTCAGGATCTGCAACTCCAAGTGCAGGCTTTCTAGCTATGACTGAATCTGTTGCACTCCAAGGTTTATATCGTGTATAGGAGAGGCATCTAGGCTCATCGCAATTTCTAAGGCTTCAACTTGCGTTGCTATCTTTTGTTGTGACAAAAGCACCCTCAAGTGCAGCAAGAGTGAAGCTATATACCAATCGCGATGTTGGGAATCTGTGATTACCATATTGGCTTGCCTAATTAGGAATTTCAACCATTGATCGAAATCCCAAGGTGTCTCATCTACATTATGTTGAATTTCTTTAAACTCAGTCACGAACTGCGCCTCTGACTTAGGATTTCTAAACTCCTTGTTGAGAGCTCGGTGGGTCTCTGCCAGCATTGCGTTGAGGTTATCAGAGTAATACTTAATGTACCATGTTAGTGCTCGATATTGTAAGGTTGTGACCAACTGTGCCTTCTTGATGTTATCATTTGTAATCTGTTGTGTCATACATATAGCTCCTGCAACGAACCAGAATTGTTCGGGATATTCACTCCCTACTCCTTTAAAGATCGAAATCTTCATCTCATTCTCCATGTTGAATGGTGGTCGTGGGGGTGGAGGAGGTGAAGGTGTAGGTATATGAGGTGGAGGTGGAGGCGGAGGTGGAGTGGACAGATGTGGTATCCTCAAGATACCTTGCGTAACTAACTGAACTGCACTTCGTTGTGTAGTCAACATCATCCCTTTTTCGTCACTTGAAGGGGGTTCAATGAGCAGATTGTACTCTGAGCTTGATCCTTCATTTCTTATAAACAATCTCCCACTTCGCGTAGCCCCAAACATCAAGGTAACTACATAATCATCTTTTCACATAACAACATTTTAATCCAAGTCTTTAGTGATTTCAAATACTTACCTCGTGGTCCCTTAAAGAGCCTTTGTTCCGCTTCTCTATAGCTGATATTTCTATTGATCGCGAAATAAGTCACAAAACTTCCCAGTGTGCGATCAATCCAATGATCCACAGCCCGTGCGATATTACTTCCTGATGCCTCCAGACGTCAGACCAGTTCAGGATTCCAGACTATAGGACTGTCAAGCCTCCACGTTCGCTGACTATCGACTAATTTCGACAACCACTCATGTAGTTTGTCAAGGAAGAAACAAAAGAACAGATCAATTTCATCTATGTACAAAAATATCTACAACCACTGCTCCTTGGATAATTTAGGGCTCCTATTCTCTTGAGCCAAAAACGCATGCACATTTCGGTCAATCCACTTTTCAATCTCTTTCTTCATAGGAAACCATTTATCGCACATCTCTTAGATAGATCCTAGTCCAGGAAACAGAACCATTTGTTGGCTTAAGGGGGCCTAACCTAATCACGCCAACCAACAAAACCCTAACTGTTGGCCCTTTCGGTAACAACCTGCATAGCGCAGGATGCAGTCTCACCCGAAGCAGTATTGGGGAATGCTAGAACTAGGTTTCTTCATCCAGATACTGTGTGATAAGTAATATGAAGCCCTTGTAGCTCAGATCTACCTTCGTGTAGATCTGTATCTTTCTATGATCCGCTACTGCAACTTTAAGAAAACGGCTCTTAGACCTTTGTGAAGGTCTGCGATCATAATTTATAGACGTAAAATAAGTAGAATGTCCACTTTTGCACACTAAATAATAACCCTAGATCTACCTCCACGCAGATCTATTTGACACAACCGAAATCATAACAGTTTTAACCATTACCTTCGCGAAAATAGATTATTACTTAGCTCATGCATATATATTAAAGATTCAATAGATTCGCATAGCAATTATACTTCATTTCATAGAAAACAGATCATTTTGCTATAATGCATTACTTGAACAGAATTAAGAATAAAACACGGAGGCAAGATATTTGTTCCAAAATCAGTCTTTAGTAGATTCAACATTCAATTGTAGAGACTCTTCCACCCTGTGCACCCAACTACAGGGGTCCGCGCACTCAGCTGCAGACTTGCCAAGGTCTCCACACACTCAGTTTCGAGAGCCTTCCCCTTTCACCTAAGTACAGGAAATAGAGCTTTCTCGCCTTAGCACTTACCCAAAACAATAACCCTTTATCTTCATTCTATCTCCATAGACTTGCTATGGCTCATCTATATATATCATTTTTTCTTACAATACCTTGGCCCGCAACCTATGGGTGAGTCTCAAAACCAACCTATCACTTACCCATACAAGGGGCTAAAGCCCCATTGAATCCTGCTTAGTTGTGCAATCTACTTCCACATTTCGCGGAGACTTTACATTCTTTACAAAACACTTCTCAAAAATCGGTCAAACTAACCCAAAATTGACCCTAGAGACCCTATCCCAACAAAAATCAATGTATAAATTATTTTTAGACATCAAAATTTTCTTAGGATACGCCTTAGCACGCATTAAAAAATAGCTATCATGTTGTTTTTATGTACACCCAATCATTTGTTACGGTACAATATCTAGTGGTTTTTATGTAATATATTAGTTATTCTTAACGATGGTTGACTTTGGCCCTTTATTACTACAAAATGTGTAAATTTTGTAGGGTGTAATATATTAGGATTATCCGTACATCTTCTAGGTTAAATAAATGGAACATGTAACATGAAGACACTGTGAGGGTAGTTATGTTTGAGCAAAATTCCCATGTTGAGTGAGACATTTTATGACAATAAATGAAGTTGGAGTACTTTTCTATGCTACTTTCGATCCATACAACCTAGTCCAGATGTAAGGCTATCCTCCACTCTATGATATTTTCGTTTGTTGTCTAATATGAGGCCCTCTACAAGCTTTTTGAAAACTTATTTTTAATATTATTAATCCATTTAAGCTTGTTTTGGAATATATATATATAACAAATTAAATTTTAATTTTAATTTTGTTAATTTTTTTAAATAATATATAAAAATATATATAATTTATATATATATATAGTTACATAATGGATTTGAATTATTACATAATAGAAGCAGTCATAATGGTTAACTTATAATTAAAATTGAATTATATAATTTAATTCAAAATTTAAATTTAAAAATATATATTTTATAAGTAATGAACAGAGTATTTTTAAGAATGGTGGATAGTGAATACAAGTTTCATTTTATTAACTAATAATTTATTGTATTCATTTAGGGTTTAAAATACTGAAAAATAAAGTCATATGGGGAAGGTGAAATAGGAGGATTTATAAGTTAGAAATATAAAAAGGATATTTAATAAAAATAGATATATATTAAAAATAGAAGTTATTTTTATTAAAAAGTGTATTAGGAGTATGCTTCAAAAAAGATGAATTTTAGTAGTTTTTTATTAATATTTAAGGAAGTTAACAATATTACTTAATATATCCTTGGATGGTGTGTTTGTTAGGAGAAGGGGTTGGGGCAGGTTACCACCATCCCACCGAGACATGTTCAAGGGACATGGCATCTTGCACCGTATGAGGTTGTAAAAGAATGCAAGTCATAAAGGGACATCACAACATGCAAGATAGTTAGCACATTTAATATTTTGTTCAATGATGCAGGCTCCAATACATTCAACGGTTCATTCCACCATCACGCAACTCTACTTGCTCGAGCCACCAATCATGTCACCCAAGCGCATTGATGGAGTTATTCCTCTAAGGTTTGTCTCTACATTTAGTTTTGGCACCATCAATCATGTTCTCATTACACCCTAACTCTTAATGGGGCTATGGAATTCTCACCTCCCCTTGGCTTAGCCCCAGTTATTTGGGTTTTCATTGCCTTTCGGCTTACCAATTTAGGTTGTGAAGGTTTAATACTATGCTCATTTTGCCAGTTGATGGTAGGAAAGCTAAGACTTGCCTCCACACTAATGGAAAATTATAGCTTATAGGCTTGCACCCTTGATCTTTATCTATGCATCATTAGCAAGTTATACGCTTTGGGTCAACTATTCCATCAGGAATTCTTCAATCCATATGGACACAACAACACAAGACACAATGCATCTCATTTCTTCATTCAAGAAACCTACAAATACAAAGCACCAGTCTTTGGTCATTCTCCTCAGGTTCATGGTTCTTCCTGCTGGTTTACCTTTCTTTTTACTCTCTAGTTTTCTTCTAAGATGTCTTGGTTGGATCTCCTCTATTGACAGGGTTACATTTATAATTTTACAACCACCACTTTAGGGACCTACACATCCTTTTCTACTCTAGGAACCTACGGTGACAAAGAAGATTTCCCCCTTCTGGTTCTCTGAGATTGTCACCCTTCACCCAAGCCTTGAGGACCACCTCACCCTATACCTAGGACCCCCCAATCCATTTTCCTAGGTAGTCATACTCTCGCAGCTCTAGAATTAAATCATGACATGCCAATGGGAATGATTCCATTGGGGTGGAACCTATTATCAAGAGAGGGGGCAAACCCGAGCCCAAATTGAGACATTATAGAAATCGGCCTTGAACTTTGTGAATGCCCTCAACTGCTCAAACAAGGTTGGAGGCATCCTTGGTCGCTGGCTGATTACTATGCGAAGATCCATTTCCATTAATATCCAGAAAATCTTCGATTCTTTAATTGTCTCCGGATACTTTTTCAACCATAGCGAAGCAAACTTCGTTGCCTCTGGAAAATTTTCTTCTTGCGGAGGAAAATGACTATCCTCCCGCAATCACCATGCTACTAAGACAATGCAAAACAAGAGCCAATCATAATTAAAGGGCTTATTGTCCTCTTGTGCTTCACGACAGTTCACGAGGAATTCTTTACATAAATACTGCACCCAGCTATATTGTACTCCCTTCACACATCGGGCAGCCAACGACACCACTGGCACCGGAACTTTGTCCGCGCAACATTTCCTCATAACCTTCCCTGCGAGAATTTGGGCAGAGAACTGCACCGCACGGTCTTGAATGGATTGGATAGAATATTTGCACGACTTCTTGATTAAACCAAATTCAACCTTCATCTTATCTACCAGCTCCTTTTCTCCACTTTTCCCTCCAAACTCCTTAGCAGGGTCTGCCCCTTTATAAGGCAGCTTTGTAATCCTATGGATGAGCATATCCATGATAGGGATGGGTTCATCGAGCCATAAGCACCCATCATGCACCAACGCGAGTAGCTGGTGCACACACACAGTGTTGATAATGGACTTGTGAAAATGTGGTATGCAAAGCATGTGCAACAACCCGACCTACTCAACACCTCTAACCCATTTCATGGGTTCCAACCACGTAACCCCAGTTTTTTCGTAATAGATCTTCTTCATGTATTTGTGAGTAGCCAAATGAGGGAATCTCTCGTGATCCGTGAGATCCCAATCCACCATCTTCAGCATCAGAATGTGTGCTAAGACCGTGCCTTTAAATTCAACCTGTTCTAGTAGCAGGGGTGTCGAGACCATAAATTTTCCAGAATCGGGGTCTTTGGTTACTTTTTTTGTCCCTTTCTGTGGAGGGATATACTCTGGGAGCCGCATGATAGGCTTTCCCTCCTTGACATCCAATTCCTCAACTCCATGGAATTCTTCTTCCTCCAAGTCCATTATTTTCTTTGGCTGCTTATCCTTCTTCTCCTTCTACCAAACCTCTAGGTTCTTCCTCCGTGAATGTCTCACCGACATAGTTTTCTTCTGCTTCTCTTTTGTAGTCAAGTGCTTCGACCTAGGTGACCTCGGCGTTGTAGGCACAGTGGGCATAGCCTCCATATATATGACATCAGGGTCTTCCGCTTGAGAAACAATGGCTTCAGAAATCATTGGAGTAGACATTCGTCCAAAGAAAAGTTCATAGGATTCTGCAGATAGGTTTGTGAATGACGATCGTGACAAGAGTTCTTCCAAGTCTTCGCACTTCATAAACTTAAAACAGCAAGGCTCACAGATAATTCTCAGAATGAAAATTGATCTTCGATGGACCAACGTGCCCAATTTATAGGAGGTTTTGAATTCAAATCGGACCATTCCCTCCAATTTCGGATCATAAATGCGTCTTTGATGGCAGATCTAAAAAGAGTTTTTCCAGAAATGGCACCTAACCGCTTCTCTTAATGAAATTTTTTCCATCAAATCGTGAATAGTGACTCCAATGGTTACTTTTGTACCCATCTGCGTAGTACCATACTGCATGTTATAGCTCATCCAACGCAGCTTCACCTATCACACTCCTGTCTTTCATTGTGCAGCCTCTCTACTATGTTTTCCTCCTTTTGGAGTAGCGTAGTTTATATTCCTTCAATCCCTTGCAACTGCCTAGATTACTAATATTGTCCTGCTACCATGTACTCATTGCGTAGGGATGGGATCCCCCGTATATAGCTTCAAACTACTTTCATTCACTTTCCCAGGGAATGGCTTCCCATTCGACTTCGCGAGCTAAACTGCGCCACCATTTGTGATCTCCTTAAAAACATATGGCCCCAACCAGTGCATTTGAAATTTCCCTAGAAATTTTATGAACTTGCTGTCATATAGCAACACTAAATCATCCACCTTGAAAGTGCGCAGCTTGATATTCCTACCATGCCATGCTTTTTCACATTCCTTTTGGACCTGTTGGTGAAAGAGTACAAGGAAGCAATCCTCTTCTATCTCCATTAGTTGCGTGAGCCGTTCCTCCAAGGTCTCAAGATCCAACATCTCTATCAAGGCTGCAATACATAAACTTGGCACAATATACTCCATAGGCATCACTACTTCAATTCCATAGACCAACCTAAACGTTGTTGGGTCTGTCAACTTCTTGTAGGTCGTCCTATATTCCCATAGCACTGCTGGTACGTGCATATCCCAGTCATTCCTTTGCGCGTTGCAGACCTTCGTCAATGCATACTCCAAGATTTTGTTAAATTCATCCACCATTCCATTCGCCTGTGGGTGAGAGGGTGTTCTCTTTTGATGATACACCTGGAATTCCTCAAGAATCTCACTGATCATTTCATTCAAGAAGTGTGTACCCTATCACTCGTCAACACCTTAGGGCATCCAAACTGTGTTAAAACATATTCAAACAAAAACTTCGTGGTGGTGGAAGTTGTACAATCCTTCACTGGTTGTGCTTCTGCCCATCTGGTTAAATATTTTGTTGCATTAATGATGTACCGTGTGCCCGTCTTCTTACTTGGTGGTTGTATTGAACCTATGAAATCAATGGCCCACTTATCAAATACCTGCAATGAGACTTGAGGATTTAAAGGCAATTCATCTCTTCGTGAAGGATTTTCGTCCTATGGCAAGAATCGCACGCCTTGCAGTGTGCCTTAGAATCCTTATGTAATGTCAGCCACCATAACTTAGTATGCAAAATCTTCTGCGTGGTTTCTTTGCGTGCATAATGACCCCCTGCCACTCCTCCATGTGCTTCGGCAAGGATATTAGCGCGTTCAAACTTAGGAACATACCTTCACAGTATTTCATTTGTTCCCATCTTATACAAGTGACCCACAATTACTGAAAAATCTGAAGAGAGAACCGCTAATTCCTTCTTGTACTAAGTAGAATATCCTTCCTGAGTTGTAGCTGTGGTTAAAAACAGAATGATATCAACAAAATGGTCATTTGCGATGTGCACAACAAAGAGCTGCGCATTTGGCAGTCCTTCTTCCAAACTATTTGGTTCTTCGCCCATTGCAACCCTTGACAAATGGTATGGTCCCACATTCAGTCTTCCAGGCTTCACAATCACTTCAAAGTAATATTCCTGAAACAACAATAACCATTGGTAGATATTCCCCCCCAACACAGGCTTATTGACCAAGGACTTCAACATGGAGTGATCTGTATACATTTTAAAGTGTCCACCCAACAAATAATGGCTAAATTTTGCAGCATGTAGACCATTGCCAACCCTTCGCGCTCTATAGTGGAATAATTATTTTTAGCCTTGCATAACTTTGTTCTTGTGAAAGCTATCGGATGATCAATTTATCCTTCTCCTTCTTGTGTTAATACCACACCTAGTGCAATGAAATATGCATCTACATGTACATGGAACTCTTTCTTCTAGTCTAGAAACATCAAAATAGGCGCAGTTACCATCTTCTCCTTCAAGACATCTAGACTTCCCTAACAATCTTCATCCTAGAAAAACATTGCATCTTTCTTCAATAATTTTCCATCAGCGTGGTTATCTGAGCATATGTCTTGATAAACTTTCTCTAATATCCAGTGTGCCCCAATGTCGCGTGCAACTATTTTACATTCCTAGGAGCTTCCCATTTCACAATCACAGTGATCTTTGTAGGGTCCACCATCAATCTCTACTTACATATGACATGGCCGAGAAAAATTCCAAAGGGCACAAGGAATATGCACTTCTTAAAATTTAGCACAATCTGATACCTTCGACATGTATCTAGCATAAGGTGCAGACTCGCAACATGGCACTTCACTAACCCAAACACAGTCCAATCCTCAAAATAGACTTCCAAAAATTTATTAATAAATTCCTTTAATGTCACGATTACTACTCGAGAAAAATTGCAGGCACATTCTTCAATCTGAATGGAATTATTGTATATTGAAGGAAAACCCACTCCATCACGAAGGTTGTTTTTCTTCGATCTTCTGGTGCGATCTTTATTTGATGATATCCCGAAAAACCATCAGTGAATGAATAAGCCTCCTATCCTCCAACATTCTCTAATACTTCATCTGTAAATGGTGTTGGAAATGGATCATGCAGGCATGCATCATTCAACTTTCTTAGATCTATGCATATCCTAATTTCACCTTTCTGTTTCTTCTCTTGAACAACCATTGGGCTCACCCAATCAGATTCCTCCACAGGTTCAATAATACCAGTATCCAGCATCTTATCCATCTCCTAGTGCACCTTTTATTTATACTTTGGATTGATCTGATAAGGGCTCTGCTTAATGGGCTTCGCATCTGGTTTCAACATAATCTTCATAACACCTAAATCTCTGACGATCCCCTTCAAGTCTGAAAACTTTGTTGGGAACAAATCCTGATATTCACGTAGTAGTTTAGCTACCTTATTGATTGTATCTTCGTCCCAATAGTTGCTTATTTTCACGAACTTAGGCTCTGCTTCAGATCCAATGTTTACTTATCTATTTTTAGAAGGTTCTGATATATACGGGTTTTCAGCTTTTAGTCCTTCGACTTCGCGTTGTCCTTCTGTCTCCCGAATGTTAATATTACGTGGGTTTTCTTCTTCCTCTTCAGCAGCCACATTATAAGATTCTAACACATGGCATAGTTGTGTACTCCAATCTGGCTAAGCCCATTCTACCGGTTCCTTAGGTGTCCTAAATATAGCTACTTTTATCTTCTGGAGCACTTCATCAATGCACTCATACCCATCCTCTAAGCTGAAAGTTAATAAGAAACTCTCCCTTAATATGTCTCATTCAGCTATCCCATGGTGAAGCTCTGTATCCAAATACTAGTTCATTGGAATTGTATCTAAGGTATGATAAAAAAATGTGCACCCATTTTGGTTGTGGTTCTGTTCCCCAAGCCATAGTCCATCATTCCAAATGATCACGCGGATCATCCTTCCCACTGTACTTTTCTGTCATCCGAGTATTAGCATATCCAAACCTTAATTTCATCATCCTTTTGTATTCCTTCCATTCAACGAAGTTCTCCTTGTGCGTACCCCACCAATGGGCATGCGTAGCACGCAGCGCTAACCCTAGTGCTTGGAAGTGATGTTCTTCCAATACTTATCTTTTAAATTAATCTAAAAATAGATCCATGTTAGTCAAACAATCATAATGTGGAAGCTTCCTTACCTCAGTTGAAACACACTGCAATGATTTGGTCATCATATTGCAATGGAGCGTAAATACTTCATGCAACCGATTATGCCAGTGTTCAAGCTCTTCATCTTAATCTGAGGTGTAGGAACTATCCCTGTCCCACACAATCCATCCATTGGTCATAGGATTGATCCAATCTTCATTTCACGTTGTGATTTTGTATATCTGATCCAAATCATCATCACTTTCCACAAAGTCGTGAACAGGTTCAGTATAACGCACTCCTTCAGCAGGGTCTAGTGGCACTACAACCCTAAGCGATTTCTTTTCAAATGTCATCTTCCACTTCCTCAAGTTGATTACTACATCCATATCAATAGCCCAATTAATTCCGAGTAGCACGGGTTATGGGTTATTGTCATCCACTATTTCAATGACCTCAAAGTCAGCGAGTGCGCTTGCACCCTCAATGTCTACTATTACACCATATAAGTGCCCCATTGGAATAATATTATGTTGATTTTCCAGGAGACGCTGAATAAGAGACCACTGCAATGCAGGTCTCCCAATCCTCTCGATGTCCTCTTAGGCTGGACATTGGAATCCAATCCCAGATCCAAGATTACCTAGTCCATTTCATATTTGCCTATCTACGCAGTCAACCTCATCTCGTGCCTCGTTCGCTTCTTATGCTTACGAATTTTTCTCATGGTGCATTATTTCGCAAGGGTCTTTTCTTTACTTGTACACTTGTCGATTAATTCTTACAACCCTTCTACCGCTTCCTTATCATGCAGTAACTTCAAACAGATCTTCAAAAAAGTAGCTAGTACCAAAGGATCTACCTCTTGTGTCGTACTACTTTCAAACATTTTCTCCTTGCTTCCTAAGGTGGAGGCCTCAGCGAAATTCTTCTTGGCTTCCATGAAGGTATCTTTAGCACGATTAAGATCAAAGTTTATTCTCTTCTCAACATCCTTGTGCACCCACCTGTCATCCTCAGGCTACTTTCCTTTATCTACACCAGTCACCATACCACTTCCTGTCACTATATTTATGCTCTGATTTTCTTCGCAGGGCTCTGTCCTCATCATTTGAATGTTATGCATAGGTTGTTGGGGCTACATTTTCTTTTCTTGTAGCTTTTCGATAAGGACCGGACATTCCTCTATCACATGGTCAAGCTGTCGACACTATTGACATGACGGATGCGTGGGGTTTGTACAATCTCACACGAAGTGCCCTGCTTCACCATAGTTATAGCAGATTACCTGCCCACACCCTCGACTAGTTCCTCCCCCTATTCCTCATCGTCAACCTTTGAATCCTCTGTGCGCAGCTCCTTGTGCCCTAATCCTGAGGCCAATTCTCTTCCTGCATTAGGTAGGTTGGATTCCTATCCATCATCAGCTCATAACTCCCATAATGGCATTCATCATGTCCCACAGATTTACAAAAATTGCAAAACAACTGCTAAGAGGTATGTACAAACTTCTGTAGTAAATGGCAACTATCAATCACGTGTTGTCCTGTAACTTGTCAGATAGTGCACCATGGTGTAGCTTCCGCACTTGGCCCAATGTTATTCCTTGGTTTCAAGGTAGCAGGCCCTCCCCCCATAATAGCGTTCTTATAAACCAGACAATGTTCCTTATCGTGGCCATGGTTATTGCACTTCAAACACCAAACCTCAGCACACAACTCCAGTTGGGCTTCCTTTCCTTTCTTCAATCTTTGCAACTCCAAGTGCAGGCTTTCTAGCTATGAGTGAATCTGTTGCACTCCAAGGTTTGTATCATGTATAGGCGATGCATCCAGCGTCATCGCAATTTCTAAGGCTTCAACTTGCATTGCTATCATTTGTTGTGATAGAAGCACCCTCAAGTGTAGCAAGAGCGAAGCTATATACCAGTCGTGATGTTGGGAATCTGTGATTACCATATTGGCTTGCCTGATTAGGAATTTCAACCATTGGTTGAAATCCCAAGGTGTCTCATCTACATTCTGTCAAATTTCTTTAAACTCAGTCACCGACTATGCCCCTGACTTTGTGCTTTCTAAACTCCTGGTTCAGAGCTCAGTGGGTCTCTGTCAGCATTGCATTGAGGTTATCAGAGTAATACTTAATGTACCATGTTAGTGCTCGATCTTGTAAGGTTGTCACCAACTGCGCCATCTTGATGTTATCATCCGTAATCTATTGTGTCATCCATACATATCCTACGAAGAACTAGAATTGTTCGGTATATTCGCTCCCTACTCCTTTAAAGATCGACATCTTCATCACGTTCTCCATGTTGAATGGTGGTAGTGGGGGTGTAGGAGGTTAAGTTGTAGGCATATGAGGTGGAGGTGGAGGTGGATGTGGAGTGGACAGATGAGTTATCCTTAGGATACCTTGCATAATTAACTGAACCGCACTTCACAGTGTAATCAACACCGTCCTGTAACACCCTCCGAGGTAAATGTGTTGCAATGAAGCCTATTGTAGCTGTTTGATCCTACCTTTCCCTGCTTGATCTTTGCTTCCTCTTGCCTTCTTTTCCTTTCTTGCTCCAATGCAAAAGTGCTCCAAGAAAATGCTAAGTGACCAAGAGTATGAGAGAGAGAGAGAATAATGAGAGAGCTCCAAAGCTAAACTGACCAAGTCTTACCCACTGATCCTCATACACCTTTTTATTAATGAGGCCTCTATTTTCTTCATTTTCCATTAGTTTCCTTCATTTTCCTCCTCACATGCAACCTATGACCTTTCACCTCCTTTCTCTCCTAAATTCCGTTATTTTCCTTCATTTTCCTCCTCACATGCAACCTGTGACCTTTTACCTTCCTTTTCTCCTAATTTCCATTATTGTCATAAATAAATGTGCCAAAATACCTCTTTGCCTCTTTAATCCCTTAGCAATTGTCTTTTCCAATTTCCTTAGCCATAAACAACCAAATGAACACCCCTAGGATGTCTTGCCCACCATTTAGCTAGGAATACCTGTCCCATCATCTGTGGTATTTATATATTTTTACATGGAATTTTCACTAGGGCTATTACAGAACCCTCCCCCTTGGGGGAACACCGTCCTCGATGTTCAATGACACCTATAACCAACATGACTACTAAAAACAAAACATACTGCCCATGGAGCTTTAGAACATAGCTCGTTGCAGTATTTATAATGAATGACCCACTCAAAAGAAAAAACATCATGACAACATGACCATATAAAAACCATACCGCATACTGGAGCTTTATAACACAGCTCATTACGGTATTTACAATGATATACACATATACATATATACACATTCTCTCAACTAGCAAATAAAGGATACGATGCGTGTATCAATCAACAAGGGAATCCAGGATCACCTCCTACCCAGGAAGCCCAGAATCCACTGCAAAGTCAAATCTGCATCCAATGTCCAACACTATAATCCCACACCACTTTTCCTCTCAACAAACAGTTACTGGCTCATTGTTCCCAAGCACACTACCAATGTGCATCTGATTCCATCGAGTAATGCTAATGACCAAAACAAATCCATCTGTGACCTTCCCTTCTCTACTGCACAGTCCCTTGGGAATCTGGTCACCTCTTCTATGTAGTCACTCCCCTTCCAAGTTCTACTGGCACGCCCATCCCAGGCAGTCCTTCCCTTGGCAAGACTTCCTCGCATCAGAAGAATCAAATACCAATGCATATACTTGACTTAAAACCATCATACCAATCATAGCATGCTCATGGAAATCAATGGACACTATTGGGTACCAATGTCCCACAATGGAGCTGCTCCTAAAGTTCTCTACCAGCATACTACTGCATGTTTCAATTCCTTTGCTGCTACTGCTAATTCTTGCAGTTGATTTCAACCACCCAACTGAGCATTTCATGCATTCCTGTACCAAGCACATAACTTCCATTAGATTTAAAATAAATTTAAATAAATTCACATCATACCTCATTGGTAGCTCGTCAAGAAGGTACATTTACAATGTTGTTCACTTCCTCTCACAACAAGTCAAACTAGCATATTTGACAAAATAAACATGTATAAAAATATCACATCAGGTTAGCTCAAAACATAACCAACAAAATCATAAATCACATGTAACCATCATAAACCAGAATCATAGATCCCATATAATCATCATATACCATAGTCATAAATCACATGCATAATAAAATTGAAATAAAATGATGATACTTATCCTTTCATCAATCCTTAGCTTCTACTTTGTCTTTATTTCGTTTGCACTCCAGATTAGTTGTTACACCCAACAAACACCCAATGCCTTCTACTAAACCATGTGCATAGACACATAGTGTGCATCACACACATACAACCACATGATATACCACACATTGCAATACATGCATCCACACCTGACATAAAACACATACACCTACACCCAATGTATACAATACAATGCATCCATCTATACTCGATGTGAAATACCACCCAATACATGTACCTACACAGAATGCCACACAACGAGTACACACGCCGCAATACCATGACTACATGATGCATGTACATAATATTGCATGCCCATAACACAACATGTATGACATGCACACAATACCACACGTGCACCAGTACCATATGTACAACATGTACACAGTACCACCAGTACACTGCACCACCCGCACAACATGTGCACAAAATCACATGTACATGGCACCACCTGCTCAACGTGTACACAACACCACATGTACACTACACCACTATACAATGCACACACAATACCACATGCACGACATGTATGTGACACCACATGTACATAACGCCATATGCACAATATATACATAGCACTACATGCACACAGTGCCACTTGTGCAATGTGTACACAGCACCACACGCACACGGCACCACTTGTACAATCATGCACACCACACCATATTTACATAGTACCAATGTACCACATGCATGCAACACCACTTGTATATAGCACAGCATATCCAACACGTACATAGCATCATCTGCACACAGCACTGCATATCGAACATGTGCATAGCACCATATGCACACACGGCGCATATACGTAATGAAGATAGTATAATATGTATACAACACCCCATATGCAATATTCACACAACACTATTTGTACCATCATGTACATAACATTGCATAAATAACATGTACACATGCTATGTATACACAACAGCACAAGTTCACACATTATAGATGCAACATGTACAACATATACACCATATGCATAACAGTAGTACTACACATCCAAAACCACACTTTCCTTACCAAGAAACCTTGCTTTCGGTATCTCATCCATGCTTATCCTAGCATGCTGCAGACCACATTGCTTTCAATTTGCTGATGTATCCTTCAACATTCATAAACATAGGCATAATACAAGTATACAATATCAATTCATATCCACATGATTTTGACCTCATATATTTTTCGTGACTACTGGTTCCAATTGATTCCTTGTAGACCAGGAACCTCTTCATGTCATTCTCCTGCATAAGCAATCATTCCTTCACAAGAATGATACCTGACAACCCTATCAGATAGTAACATAGATATATGGATACATATGTACATATATAAATGTTAGGATAAAACAATCATGATCATGTCAGACAACGACATACATACATACATGTATACATATATATAAACTTCAACATAATCATGATCATAAAATAATTACTAGATAACATAAGGTCTAGGTTAAGAGAACTTCCTTATTTATGCACAAGCATTGAGAGAAATAATTTCCAACATATTCAAAGCATATGACACTACTGATCCATTTATTTTACCTTTTCTAGTTACATTTCTTTTGTCCATGTTGCTACTATCCATTTAGCACAATGGACCCAACCAGTCCAAACGACTATCATAGTCTTCCCTTTCGCTGCGCTGACTCATACACAGAACTTCATCTATGCCTTGCATCACCTATTGGGTATCACATAGCTCTCCCAATTTCCATCAACTTTCCTCTTTCCCAACCAATTCCCAAGACTCAAAACATAAAAGGCAAGACAAGAAACAAATAAGAAGAAGACCTAAAAACCAATAACAACATGACTCCACAAACAAATTGGCATAGCTATGCACCAGACAAAATCAAACTTGTAAATCAAGCGCAACAACTGCAAAAGACCAAAAGCACAAGACTAGAAACAAACACCATGACTCGATCCCCATGGTTCCTAGGGAAACTCGACCAGAGCCTTCTTCAATTTTCATGGCAGTCTCTTGCCATGCAATCCCCTACATCATACTACCATAAACACATAATTTTCAGACAAAATCAAGGTTAAGAAGACTTCCCATGAGCAAAGCACTCATTCGTTCAAAATTAGGGTTTCCAAACATAGCCAAAGGAATTCTTGCCCAATTCCTTTCTTTTACCTTTTTACCTTGTTATAATCGAGGCTTACTATATGTTGTCACACCACCCAACTGTTAGTTATATAGACACATCAACTATTACCTTGTCATGCTAATACCAAGCATGTTACCCTGCAACTGCTCACACATGTCAACCACATGTTCCAAATATCAAGACAATCATATCTATTAATTTGAAATCAACCATTACCAAGACTAATAATCAGGTCATAATCCATAGTCAACTCATAGTCATCAGCCATAATACTACAACTATCACCTACTATCCTCAAGTACATATCAACTGTCTCAACACATATATTTTAGTACAATCATCTTAAAACAAGATCATTTGAACACATACTCATATTATGCAATTCATCAAACATTCATACCAACTCGCAAACATACCATGTTAAATAAATCAATTAGACGACATAATAGGCACCGAACACTCAAATACCAAGTAGACGACGTAATCAACTATGAAACACCAAGTATAATACATAAGCAAACTCATACCTTAGTGTACCTTAGGGGAGGCTATCTTTTCTGCATTATCAATCTAGTTAGCGAGATATAATTTTACAACATGTCAACTCAAGCACTCATAAGATCATGATATCCATAACAATATCTAACTAACATGTTCACATCGTAAACTCATACACAATTATCATTCACACATATGAAAATTAAATATAGATTAGTATGACACCATCTCACAAATATGTTAGTTCATACCTGAATATCGCAACCATAACCATCTGCATAGGTCAAACTAGGTTAACATAATACATATAACATCAATATCTTTAAGGCAATGAACATAACCATCACTCATATGACCAATCCAAATTATAACATCAATGTCTCAATGAAATGACCCTAATCATCAAGTTAATAGGATATAACAACAATAAGCTATATATCATACTCATCCACAATATACAACATAATCATCAGGTTATCTAATATAAAACAACATAGCAATGCATACAACTACAGGTTACTATCATTCCTGACTATTTGACACATGTGCATATAACCACACTAATGATCTAACATCTATCATGAATGCAACCACAAAATCAAATACATGTTCATAAACCTAATGTATATAAACCTAATGCATATAAAAATCCTTAACTTACATACCTGTATGCCAAACATTACATGTATGACGATCTTATCTTATCCCTAAGTCCAATGCTGCAACCTCATTATGATTATCTGCATCCTTTGCTCTATCTCAACTAGCTCATTAGCACCATAATAGTCAATAGCATCAGGATGACCTAAATTACATACAATGACTTCACAAAGCATGTTTGACCTACTATACATGCATAATCATAGCCACGACCATACATGCATAACAAAAACCATTACTCCATTGTACACATTGCCACATGCAACCAACAATATGCATAAGCAATGCCAAATCAACTACACCTACGCATAAACTCATGTAGTCGAACATAAGTGATCAATTCTTGTAATCAACCTACAAGACTAATACATGTAATCAAAATATTCAAAAATGTAACCTAACATACAATGATGTAAGTAGGTATCATGAAATCAACATGTAAGCGACATATAATTCATATACAGTCAATCACATGTTCCAAAAATCAATACATCATGTCTATTAATTTGAAATCAGCATTCACCAATACTAACAACCTATAAGCATACCCCCTTACTATCCATGGTCCACACTAAGGTAGAAGGAGGAAGCTACTATAATGGTTCGATCTCCAATGTCCAATTATGGAAATGGGATCTCCAAATCTCTAATAAATTTAACCATACTTGAAAAGAAATTTATTTTTATTTCTCATAGATTTGTATGGGACTAAGTCAAAAATATTACACTTATTCCACTTGTAACATCATAACTAAAAACATGCCACTTTTCCATTTCCTTACATGCAACTTTTCAAATTCCTTGCATGCAACCTTTCATATTCCCTACATGCTACTCTTCAAATTATTTGCAGGAAAATAGGCATAGATCAGCTACATCCATATTATCATACTACAATACTATCCCATCCAAGAAAAATTAACATTTTTTTTAAATAATTACCATACTTTTACATTTTCCATAAACAACTATTATATTATTACATTTGCATGTAAGAATTTATTCAAACACTTTACATGCAAACTAATATAGAAAAATATTTTCATACAAGTAAGAATATATCAACTACAGAAATACTATTACACATCAATACTATCCCCAACCACAAACAACATACTCATTAGGGCATTTTATCAAACCGTTTGTATGCAATTAATCATTGAACCATTTAAGAATTTCATCAAACACTTTGCATGCAAACTAATATAGCGAATGATTCAATGCATATATTCTAAACTGTAGTAGTACAAGTTATAGAAACTGAACCATATGATCAATGGAATTATCCCTCACTATGGTTCAAGTTTCAGCTTCTGATATTTCATAGATGAAAAGTTATAACAAAAATACCAACACAATCATATTTGGTGCACAATTCTAGGAGTATCCAGAAAGCTCGATTTACACTGGTCATATCTCCTAAAATATAGCGAACAAATGTCTGAAATTTTTATCACAATATTAGTGGTATTTCCCATCATTGTGGAAAAAATTTCAACTCCTGAGAGTTCCCAAAATAAAATTTATAACAAAAATGTCAGTGTTACGTGTTTGAGACCTAATTTTAGGAGCATCCAGGAGGCTCAACTCCCTCTGCTCATATCTCCTAAAATATTGCGACCCAATATCTGAAATTTCTACCACATAATCATTGGTATTTCCCCTCAATGTGCACAATTTTTCAGCTTCTGAAAGCCTACAAAAGAAAAGTTATTGCAGAAATGACATGTCCTATTTAAAGGTGCATTCAGGAAGGTCATCTTCCTTAGATCAAAATTCCTAAAGTATTGTGAACCAATATCTGAAATTTTTACCACATTATTAGTGGGATTTACCTTCAGTATGGAAAAAATTTTGACTTCTAATATTCCATAGAAGAAAATTTATAACAGATATGACAAAAAGGTCTAAAATTTAACCTTTGTTCTTCATTTTACCTATGATAGAGCCCATCCAGTCCAAGTGTTTGAACATGGTTCTGATACCACTTGTAACACCCTCCAAGGTAAATCTGATGTAATAGAGTCTGTTGTAGCAGCTTGATCCTTCCTTTCCTTGCTTGATCTTTTCTTCCTCTTGCCTTCTTTGCCTTTCTTGCTCCAATGCCAAAGTGCTCCAAGAAAACTCTAAGTGACCAAGAGTATGAGAGAGAGAGAGAATAATGAGAGAGCTCCAAAGCTAAATTGACCAAGTCTTTCCCACTGATCCTCATACACCTTTTTATTAATGAGGCCTCTATTTTCTTCATTTTCCATTAGTTTCCTTCATTTTCCTCCTCACATGCAACCTATGACCTTTCACCTCCCTTTTCTCCTAATTTCCATTATTTTCCTTCATTTTCCTCCTCACATGCAACCTGTGACCTTTTACCTTCCTTTTCTCCTAATTTCCATTATTTTCATAAATAAATGTGCCAAAATACCTCTTTGCCTCTTTACTGCCTTATCCATTGTGTTTTCCAATTTCCTTAGCTATAAACAACCAAATGAACAGCCCCTAGGATGTCTTCCCCACCATTCAGCTTGGAATACGTGTCCCATCATCCGTGGTATTTATATATTTTTACATGGAATTTTCACTAGGGTTGTTACACGTCCCTTCTTCGTCACTTGAAGGGGGTTCAATGAGCAGACTGTATTCTAAGCTTGATCCTTCGTTTCTTCTAAAGAATATCCCACTTTGCATAGCCCCAAACATCAAGGTAACTGCATAACCCTCTTTTCACATAACAACATTTTAATCCAAGTCTTTAATGATTTCAAATACTTACCTCGTGGTCCCTTAAAGATCCTTCGTTCCGCTTCTCTATAGTTGATATTTCTACTGATCACAGAATAAGTCACAAAACTTCCCATTGTGCGATCAATCCAATGATCCATAGCCCGCGTGATATTACCTCCTGATGCCTCCAGACATCACACCAGTTCAAGAGTCCACACTATAGGGCCGTCCAGCCTCCACGTTCGTTGAATATCAGCCAATTTAGACAACCACTCATGTAGTTCATCAGGGAAGAAACAAAAGAACACGTCGATGTTGTCTGTGTACAAAAATCTCTACAAACACTGCTCCTTGGATAATTTAGGGCTTCTGTTCTCTTGAGCCGCAAACGCGTGCACATTTCGGTCAATCCAATTTTCAATATCTTTCTTCGTAGGAAACCATTTATCACACATCTCTTAGATAGATCCCGGTCCAAGAAACATAACCATTTTTTGGCTTAAGGGGCCCTGACCCAGGTTCAGAGTTAATCGCGCCAACCAACAAAACCATAATTGTTGGACCTTTCGGTAACAACCTGCATAGCGCAGGCTGCAGCCTCACCCGAAGCAGTATTGGGGGATGATAGAACCATAGTTCTTCATCCAGAGATTGTATGATAAGTAATATGAAGCCCTTGTAGCTCAGCTCTGCCATCGTGTAGATCTGTATCTTTCTATGATCCGCTAATGCAACTCTAAGAAAACAGCTCTTAGACCTTAGCGATGGTCTGCGATCAGACTTTATAGACCTAAAATAAGCAAAATGTCCACTTTTGCACACTAAATAATAACCCCAGATCTACCTCTGCGCAGATCTATCCGACTCGACCGAAATCATAATAGTTTTAACCATTACCTTCATGAAAACATATTATTACTCAGCTCAAACATTCAATAGATTAGCGCAACAATTATACTTCATTTCATAGAAACCAGATCATTAAGCTATAATGCATAAGTTGAACAGAATTAAGAATAAAACACGGAGGCAAGATATTTGTTCCAAAACTAGTCTTTATTAGATTCAGCATTTAATTCTACAGACTCTTCCACCCTATGCACCCAACTACAGGGGCCCGTGCACTTAGCTGTAAACTGTCCAAGGTCTCAATGCACTCAACTATGGGAGCCTTCCCCTTTTGCCTAAGTACAAGAAATATATCTTTCTCGCCTTAGCACTTTCCCTAAACAATAACCCTCTATCTTCGTTCTATCTCCCTAGACTCGCTATGACTCATCTATATATATCATTTTTTCTTACAATACCATGGCCCATGGCCTATGGGTGAGTCTCAAAACCAACCTATCACTTACCCATACAAGGGGCTAAAGCCCCTTTGAATCCTACTTAGTTATGCACTCTGCTTCCACATTTGGTGGACACTTGACATTCTTTACAAAACGCTTCTCAAAAATTGGTTAAACGAACCCAAAATTGACCCTAGGGACCCTATCCCAACAAAAATCGATGTATAAATTATTTTTAGACATCAAAATTTACATGGGATATGCCTTAGCATGCATTAAAAAATACCTACCATGTTGTTTTTGATGTACACCCAATCATTTGTTATGGTACAATATCTATTGATTGTTATGTAATATATTAGTTATTCTTAACAATGGTTGACTTTGGCCCTTTATTACTGCAAAATGTGTAAATTTTGTAGGGTGGAATACATTAGTATTATCCGCACATCTTCTAGGTTAAATAAATAGAACATGTAACATGAGGACACTGTGAGGGTAGCTATGTTTGAACAAAATTCCCATGTTCAGTTAGACATTTTATGAAAATAAATGAAGGCGGAGGACTTTTTCATGAAAAATGAGCATGGCAAACTTGAAAGTTAAAAATGGAGAAAGAGGATAACGTTATTTCTCATAATTATTTAATTTAAAATAATTATTTAATTTAATTTTAATATTACATTTTCCAATAAAATGATTAATAAAAAATTAAAAAATATAAAATATAATAATAATTTTCATAATATTTTAAATTAAATACTTTTCAAAAAATTATTTATTCAATTTTATGTCTTTATAATAAAATATATGGTGGAGAAATAAGTTATTTAATGTATATAAGATTAAAATAACATGGTATATATATTAAACAACATTGTTTTATATATTTTGTTAAGCGCTTTCATATTTTGGTTTAGTGTAATAATCAAAAATTATTTATTCAATTTTAGGTCTTTATAATAAAATATATAGTGGAGAAATAAGTTATTTAATGTATATAAGATTAAAATAACATGGTATATATATTAAACAACATTGTTTTATATATTTTGTTAAGCGCTTTCATATTTTGGTTTAGTGTAAAAGTGATTATTACGTCAATCAAGAAAAACATCTCATTTTCATAAAAATATTAAGTGAAAAGTAAGTAATTTTTAAAATACTATTATCTATTTTTTTGAACCACGCACCGACCTTGTCACGCCCCTACACCTGCGGTGATCTTCCAACCGCTTGTAGCGAGGTGCGGCACCACCGAACGCGTTCTTTTTAACAATACTAACGTTTATGGACTACGCCTTTTTCCAACATAAACATACTTAACTTATATTTTGCAACCGAGTAAAAGCAGTATCCTTTATACTTTAATGAAGACCATTCTTATTCATCATTCATGTACAATTGACCGAGAACAACAATTGCAATAATCAAGTACAAAGGGAGGGGCAACTCCCAGAAAGTCTGCCCAACAATATATTATAACAGCTTCTTCAATTTTACAATACAAGTGTGCTTGACAAACTTCAAGCCAACACTTAGAATAATTTTACAACAGGCATAGAACAACCTTATACATCATTTTCTGCACCTTTGCATAAGAAGGAGTGCTCACCCGAGCCACTCAACCTTCCTACCAAATCCTGCATAAAACTGCACGCTAGAACTTCCTTAACCCATGCACACTTGTCCACTGTTCACATAAGACAAACTTTACAAAGTCCTTAATCCTTATGCGCATGAGAAGTGCGCATATTATTCTAAGACTTCGCACCTTTTTACCCTTGTCTTTATGCGAGAGTCTTCAAGCGAAGTGCGTTGGTTCAAATGGCCTCCTCACGTGCCATATATATATGCATGTCAACGTGTTCTCAAGGGGTGTGTACAGCCATAAGGCCGACCCCCAAATCATAATAACGTGCCCCCATATATATGTCGGCTTGGTGTTTTAACGCTCATCCACCATCGCATATAAAGGTCCAGCACTTAGTCGTATTTTACCACACGCTCCTTATCGTCGCATAAATCTGCCTTCGTCGCACTTGCGTTCAGTGTGCGCCCGCGCGCCCGCCCGCGTCGTTGTGCACGATCGTTCGCCGGCGCTTCGTCGCACCAATAATCCGAAGGCCTTACAATCTCCCCCACCTGAAATCGTTGTCGTCCTCGACAACATACCATCATCCACGATGTTGACTCTTCCACATAAGGCAATCATCACTGCAACATATGTAGAACCACTGTCTCCACCATGTCTCGGCCTAGTGGCCACTGCCACCAAGCTCACCATACCAAAGTATGTATCTCCACAATCCATGCTCAGTTCCACGGAAACTCCATCCATCTCATCTGCAACATGTTGTCCATATGTGTGTCTCCTCCATGCGAAGAGACCATCTCCTCAACCCAACTCTCGATGTGCCCTATTCAGGTCCATGAAGCCTCTTCATCATCTGCAATGTGCCATCCCTCAAGTCTCCATAGAAACAAGTATGTACTTGTCTCACCTATCCATGTGCTGCCCATGATCCTCGATCAAATCAGCTCTCATGTATAGAAAGTAGTTGAGTCTCGGCTCAACCCATGCTCAAGTGTATCACCAAAGCATCATCATCATCATCGTTGCAACTTCATCACCTCAAAGTGTCTCATAACGATCCTCTACATCAAGTCACTCTTCCAAGCCATGCCCATACATGTACTTTGAAAGTATGCATCCCATATTGCATCAAATTTTCCTGACCTCAGCTCCTCAATTCATTAGATCCTCAAAGTCCACCATACATGAAGTCCCTAAAAGTCACAACAATCTTATGTCCTCATGAGCCCCATAACCCATCCCCAACTAACACCTTAGCAAGCATACAAGATGCCTCAGCTCCCCATGTAGTAGGAATGCTCCATAGCTGCTCACAAGTCCATCCAAGTCTCCAATCTTATCAACTCTCGATGTGCCCCATTCAGGTCCATGAATTCCTCTTCATCATCTGAAATGTGTCATCCTCAAGTTCCCATCTCACACTAGCAAGTCCTCCTGCATAACATTCCTTCCTTAGCACTCCTCTTTGGATGTCCCTTGACATCTCTACAAGTGCTTCCACACAATGTCCTTGCATAGGTCTGCCATGCTTCATGTTTTCAAGTCTCCAACCTGATGTCCATGACTAAGCTGCCCATGTAGTCCAACCAAGTAGACACATCACAACATCTGGCCATCCCATCCAAGTCTTCGATCTTCGGTTTAGTGAACTCGGTCACCCAACCATCTCATCATCATCATGTCATGAGTCTCTTCACCATAGCTCCTCCACCAAAGTGTCCATCAAGACTTGCTCTTGGTCTTGGCCATGAGAAGTCCACCCAAAACATCACAAGCGTGTGCCCTCCTCAGTCTGTCCATGAGTCATGCCGGGCACTTAGCCAATTCATGTGGCTAAAACATGACTCATTCTTCCACAACGATCATCAAGTTCCTCCCTTGTCAAGGGCCTTTGCACCTTCAACCATAAGGTCACAAGTAGCCCCAACAAGCCCTGCAATGGTTGAAAATCCTTGTTCTTCCATACAAGGTTTCATCATAGTCATCCATGGTAAGATGTCCTCTTGCCTTGGCAAACTGACTTTGCCCTTCACTGCACATGGTCCATCTCCCGAATGCCCAAATGAAACACAAGTATCATCACTTACTTCATCATCATGAGGCTCCTCCATGTGAGTGACCTCATCCATACATGTTGACAAACTGCACGATCCTGGTTCAACTTGATCATCCTCAAGTTCATCCTCCATCGTAGTCATGTCTTCAACATCTTTGATCATCACGACTTCCTCTTCCTTGTTAGCACAGTCTGCAGCTTCATCTTGCTTCATTGTCCAACCAAGTTGAAGAAGCTCATTTTCAGCTTCAGTCTTCCTCTTCAAGGCCAGGAGGTGCCTCTCAAGAGCTAGGCAATCCCACTTCTTTTGGTTAAATTTCTATCTTATCTTGAGCTCCTTGAGTTCTGCTTCAATCAAGTCTGCTTCCCTTGCAAGTCGAAGAGCTTCCTCTCTATTCTCATCAAAAATCCCTTCCTTAACCAAGGCACGAAGAGCATCCTTTGTTTCAAACAACCTTTTGCCACATTCTACAAATCCTTGTTTTACTCCCTCTGACACTTCAAGTAGACTCCCTTCGAATTCTTCGAAGGATGTATAACCCAATTTCTGCAAGATAGACATCTTCACCTGCAACCTAAACCGGCCCTTGTCTCACTTCATGTGAAACGGTCTCCTTCACCTGCAAGTACCCCTGTCACTGTCACGAGCAACCTTTGCTCACTAGCTCCAACCAAGCTCTGATACCAACTGTCATGCCCCTACACCTGCGGTGATCTTCCAACCGCTTGTAGCGAGGTGCGGCACCACCGAACGCGTTCTTTTTAACAATACTAACGTTTATGGACTACGCCTTTTTCCAACATAAACATACTTAACTTATATTTTGCAACCGAGTAAAAGCAGTATCCTTTATACTTTAATGAAGACCATTCTTATTCATCATTCATGTACAATTGACCGAGAACAACAATTGCAATAATCAAGTACAAAGGGAGGGGCAACTCCCAGAAAGTCTGCCCAACAGTATATTATAACAACTTCTTCAATTTTACAATACAAGTGCGCTTGACAAACTTCAAGCCAACACTTAGAATAATTTTACAACAGGCATAGAACAGCCTTATACATCATTTTCTGCACCTTTGCATAAGAAGGAGTGCTCACCCGAGCCACTCAACCTTCCTACCAAATCCTGCATAAAACTGCATGTTAGAACTTCCTTAACCCATGCACACTTGTCCACTGTTCACATAAGACAAACTTTACAAAGTCCTTAATCCTTATGCGCATGAGAAGTGCGCATATTATTCTAAGACTTTGCACCTTTTTACCCTTGTCTTTATGCGAGAGTCTTCAAGCGAAGTGCGTTGGTTCAAATGGACTCCTCACGTGCCATATATATACGCATGTCAACGTGTTCTCAAGGGGTGTGTACAGCCATAAGGCCGACCCCCAAATCATAATAACGTGCCCCCATATGTATGTCGGCTTGGTGTTTTAGCGCTCATCCACCATCGCATATAAAGGTCCAGCACTTAGTCGTATTTTACCACACGCTCCTTATCGTCGCATAAATCTGCCTTTGTCGCACTTGCGTTCAGTGTGCGCCCACGCGCCCACCCGCGTCGTCGTGCACGATCGTTCATCGGCGCTTCGTCGCACCAATAATCCGAAGGCCTTACAGACCTGGTAAAGATTTGGTTGATGGTACAACAAATCTTTAATGAGAATTGTCACTCCCCAAAAACGGAGCCAAGGCACTTGGGCCAAACCCAAGGTACACTGCATTAATCATTGTTTAGTAATCACTAATCAACAAAGTAAACATGATATTTTTCTTATAAGCTAAATTATGTCAAAGGTTTCCTATATCTTTAGGATTTTGATATTTGGGAAGATAAAGAATTTAGCTTGTATATTATTATTTGTTGTATGCTATTATTTGCAGTTTGATTAAATTTGGCATTTATTGCTTCAAAATATTTTATATGACAGGAACATGCTTCAATCATCATTTTTTATTTTAATTCAAAGTATCAAAAATTGTATGTTCGTGTTTAGTATATTCAAACATATTTGTGATGTTTATCTTTAGCATATTTGAATGTATTAATGAAAATGCAATAGTGTGTCCGCAGATTTCCAATGCAAGATAATAATATTTTTTTACCATCTTTCAATATTCTCTCTCTATTATAAGGTAGAAGCATTTTTTGGTTTGGAAGTATGATTCTAGGATTTTGATTCCAACGTCCACATATTATAAGTCTGATGTCATTAGCAATACTGTATGGCTACTAAAAAGCACATTGTTCATCCATTTATGTATGTATTTATTGTTTTTTTTATTCTTATTTAACTATATTTAAACTAAGCGAGAGTATCTACAATGGAGCCCTGGTTTAAATGTGACAATTAATTCATATCTTTTAAAATTTAATAATTAAACTAAATGGTAAAAAACACTAACTATATAAATTTATTTAATTAATATTTTAAATACTCAAACATAATTCAAAATTAAGATAAAATATTAAAATAAAATGTAATTTTATAGATAATACCTCCAAAGTGTTTTTTTCTCTTATTCGCACACCATGTCAACATCAAATAGAGATATCAAAAATTGAAAACCATTTGAGCCCATGTTGTCAAGAGTTTCACAAGGAAGACATGAAATGACAAACCAACAAAAGAGGAGCTCACAGGTGCGGATCACTAGGAGCTCCTTCAAGCAAAACGCCACACAGCCTTCACATTAATCTCCAATAATTAAATAGATGCAATTTTTTAGGGACAGCAAATCATATCCCTGAATAGTAGGAACTGAATAACTAAGGAAAGGAAAATCACAACTACGTAACTATAAGAGTCTATTCTCCATTATTTCTAGCACTCCCCTTTAATGGAGAAAGGGTACTGAACAATAACATACGTCTTCTGGTCTAGTCTCAGCTAGGCTTACAATTAAAACATGAAAAAAAACTTGGTAACAGAGTTTTCATTTTAGTCTTGCTGCGGTAGAGCCCATACTTGTTCATCTTGAGTCGAGGCTTCATTGATGTAACGTCTGCACACACAGAAATATTAATGAGATCATCACAATTTAAATTCTCTCCAGCTTTGTCTTCTTCTGCCACATCTTTGCAATCAACTTCATGTGGCTCGTCCCATTGATCTTCAACACTTTGTTCCTCTTTACACCCTTCCTGAAGATCAACTCGTGTGTCTTCAATCTCAGGATCTTGCACAACAGATTATGCCTCTTGATTCTCGTGGTCATCAACAGAACCACATTGTTTTTCTGAAATTTCTTCTGACTTGAACATATTGCCCATGCTAATGCTTCCAAATGCCCACATGATAAAATCATCATCATCAAAATCAAAAATATCTAAAAATATAGACATGTTGTTAAAGTCCAGCTTATCTCGCTTCGAGATTTTTTTTTGACTCCACACAGTCCTCTAACGAGCTCCAACAACCCGGTTACCACGTAGGCGGGAAACTTCTCCCTTTGGAAGCTCTTCAACTGTAGAACCTTGTAGACTGTGGCTTCTGTGCCACGCAGGTCTTAGTGCCCTCAGTTCTGGTGACGAGCAACAAAACGACCTCTCACAAGCTGGAAGTGTTATCATATCTAATTTTGATGCACATATTTCTGAAGATGGGTTCAATTCAGCAAAAAAAATTCATTTTCTATGGCATATAATAATTCAGAAGAATATTTACCCAATTGAGTTTCAGATCCCAATTGATTTTCAGATTTCCACAATCCACAACATAAGTTTCTCAAAACAAATTCCAAAATTGGCTGTCTGGGTTGGGCACTGTTTCTACAAAGAGGACAAGTGGATTGTGAAAGAGTCCACCTGTCAATACAGTGTACATGAAACATATGCTCTCAATTGGGTAGAAGCCAGACTTCCTCATTCTCCTCAAGCACATATTGGCAGACTACGTAGTTCCGACCATCACTGAAATTCTGAGACCTATAGGGAAACGTGGGCAGAGTCCCTATGATCTGAGGATCTAATCCCGGCGTTCGCGGCCTCGCCCCTCTGAAAAATCTAGTAGTCTCTCTCCAAATTCTTTCGGCATACCATGTCAAGAGTTGCATAGGGAATACATGAAATGACAAACCAACACAAGAAGAGCTCACAGGTGCAGATCACTAGGAGCTCCCTCAAGCAAAATGCCACACAAGCTTCACATTAATCTCCAATAATTAAATAGATACAATTTGTTAGGGACAACAAATCATATCCCTGAATAATAGGAACTGAATAACTAAGAAAAGGAAACTCACAACTATGTAACCATAAAAGCCTATTCTCCATTAATTCTAACACATGTATCATAAGATTATCTTCCACTTTTCATATTTTAAGACTATCTTCCTCGGCCAAATTTCTCTAATGTACTTGTCAATATCCATCAACTTTCCAATGTATATATTGGTCAACTATGTACTTGTCAATATCCCTGGCAAGTTATACACTTTGGGTCAACTATTCCATCAGGAATTCTTCAAGGCAGATGGAAACAACAACACAAGACACAATGCATCTCATTTTCTTCATTCAAGGAACCTACAAATACAAAGCACCAGCCTTTGGCCATTCTCCTCAGGTTCATGGTTCGTCCTCCTGGTTTACCTTTCTTTTTACTCTCTAGTTTTCTTCTCAAATGTCTTGGTTGGATCTCCTCTATTGACAAGGTTACATTTATAATTTTTTAACCACCACTCTAGGGACCTACACACCCTTTGCTACTCTCGGAACCTGCGGTGACAAAGAATTTTTCCCCCTTCTAGTTCTCTGAGCTTGTCATCCTTCACCCAATCCTTGAGGACCACCTCACCCTATACCTGGGACCCCCCACTCCATTTTCCTAGGTAGTCACACTCACCCAACTCTAGAATTAAATCATTACATGCCAATGGGCATGAGTCCATTGGGTTGGAACCTATTATCAAGAGAGGGGGCAAACCCGATCCCAAATGCGAGGTGAAAGCTCTGCTACTAGGTACCAAGAACTCACTCCGCAACCAATACAGAATGAACTCAGTTAGGTGGAAATAAATTTGATTGAGGAATGGTGTACACTCACTCATTCTAAGGTACTTACAGTCGTGGTAGAATGGGAACTTGATGTAGGGCCACACTCAAGGTAGATATAGCCAATACATGTACATAGTGGACATTTATTGGAATATGAAACTTGTTCTTGGTAGGGCACTCATGGACCACAATACTACCAAAAATTACATGCTACTCTCGTTGGACTACATGCAACAATAATTGGCTTCTGTGTGCAGACAATTGGATAGAACTGAAAGACAATTGGGCATTCCTCTAGAACCATATTGCTCTCCTTATAGCAGTAAGGAACCCATTCAATAAGAAACTACCGATTCTGATGTTCCCTCTTGAAATTTTTGTAAATTCTCATTAATTTTATGTCTTACTTTTATATGCCTCAATTTCCTAAAACCTGTTATAATTTTTCTAATTTTAACTAACAAAATTAGAATTGAGACAAAATTGAATCTAAACTACTTATATTTTATCATTTGGTCAAAACTATGTAATAACAAACCATTCTAATTTTAAATTATAATTTTGATTTATAAGCCATAAAAAAAAATAAAAGAATAAAAAAAATAATAATATTAATATATATATATATAAACATAATAATAATAATAATAATAATTATATATATATATATATATTATAAACATAAAAACTAGGAGAATGATTAATTTTTTTAAAATTGCCCTGGTTTAAAAAGTTGCAAGTTCGAATTTGTATGGTTACGAGAATATATGTTGTTCATTAATTACATTTAGCTTCAGTATAGTTTATAAACATTTCAAAATATTTCAATTTTTAATTTTATATATATATATATATATATATATAATTTTGGTTTTACATATGGATTATTTAAAAGAATATGAGTTAATTATTGAAATTTCAATATTACAATTATGATATATTGGTTTTTTTAATGGATAAATTGGCTTAGGAATCAAATTTGTCACTGCTTATTTAACTAGGGAGATGTAAAAAGATATAGGTAAACCGAAAATTATTTCTAATTAGTTAAGAGCCTAGCTTCCTTTAACATAATAAGTAAATTAATGACCCAAAATCTAAAAATACTATAAATATGAAAAACCTAAAAAAAACTATAAACATGAATATTTGTTTTTATATGTGGATTATTTAAATATTATTTAAAAGAATATGATTTCATTATTGAAATTTAAATATTACAATTATGATATATTGGTTTTTTTATGGATTAATTGGCTTAGGAACCAAATTTGTCACTGCCTATTTAACTAGGGAGATGTAAAAAGATATGGGTAAACTGAAAACTATTTCTAATTAGTTAAGAGCCCAGCTTCCTTTAACATAATAAGTAAGATAATGACCCAAAATCTAAAAATACTACAAATATGAAAAACCTAAAAAAACTATAAACATGAAATCTAACCTCTTATAGACATATTAATGTAGGCAACCAATTTTTCTTAAATACTAACAGCAATTGCACCAGATGTTGCAAAGTAAATGTCGTAAGGCAATAGCATATATCACTAATTAATGTTTCTTTGACAATTGTTGAAAGACAAAAAAATATCAACAAAATGCAAGGACCATGCTACAATGAAATATTATTGCAATATTGTTTTCTTGAGCCTTACAAATCATGAGGCTTGTGTTGAAGTTAAACACCTTGTTTTATTATGCCAACATGAATGCCTTGTAAATAAAAAAATGGATCCTGATTTTCTACCTTCGGAATAACTTCCAAACCAGAGGTTGTTTTGGTACAATTCCTCCATATTTCTCCTGCTATAGACAACCTTAATCAGTAAAAAGAAATTTTTTTATAGTTTGAAATGTGTGTCTACAAAGGACTATAACTGTTTTGTAAATAAATTTTGAATTTCTATGTGAATTAAGATTTACCCTTGAATAAAAATGCACATATCTCCAATCTGGAAATTGAACCCAAGAATAGCATCAACTACACCTCTTCTTGAGAAAATTGTCAGTGTTTCTCTTTTAAATGTTGACTCACCTTTGTATTATTTCTTTCATGATCGTTGAAACTATTCAAAAGATAACATTTATCTTTACCACTAATCTCCTTGTTGTCTGCCATGTTCTTGTTTTAATCCCACAGATTCTTCTTAAGTAAATCTAACACATGTCATGTAGTCGAAAATAATGTAGAGATACTTCAACAACATTTAAACCATTTTATCTTGAAAATAAAGCAAGTGTGGTCCATAACAGCTAATGTGATGTTTTATTTGTCACAATTATTCAAAACTCGGTTATTATATCTCGATATTGACTTTCTCGTTGCTTGTTTTGTATATGACCCCTTTATAAAAACCACAGGAACATTTGATTTTACACTGTGATCTCCCTAGCATGAGTGGGGGTTTCAGAAATTGGAGAGAAATGTGAGTGGTTATTGTTAGAAATTATTGTATAATATGGGAAAGTTGGATGTTCTATAGGCAATCTGGATGCCATAGAAGATATCTATTTTGAATTTTCTAGTGTCTTTGGATGCAGCTACTGAGAATGTTAATACATTAGTGTGCCAATGGTATTTCTATCTCCCTGTTTCCATTGCTAGGTGATGAGAGTTCAGACTGAATTGACAGATTTTGTGTCATTCATGCATGAATATTTTTTCTCTTGAGAATACTTGAGATTTGACAATGTGAAAAATATGCTTATTTAAGCAATTGAATAAAGAATTCTTTGTTGGTCATGGATTTTCTCATAAAAATTCAAATCTAATGATTGATACAACATCAATGAGTTTGGTAATGTCTTGATTGATGGTTTAGCCTTCCTTATTATCAAGTTCTTATAACTACTTTATTTCATTTGGCATGTCTCCTGAATCCAAAGTTTAGGTAATTAACATGAGGAGCAAGTGTCATTTACTTCTCACCAATTCCATATGATCCTTCTGTGAAAATATTGCAATAGTTGATTGCAATTTGTTCATTTTATTTCAATGAAGAGTAATATATGTGGATGTTTATATCCCTTTAAATTCCCTGTTTTTCTTGGGGCCACTTCTCACAGATGATTAAATCAAAATAAACATTGCCTTGGGCATTACAAGTTTCATACATGAATTCAAACTTTGATACAAGGCGGCTTTGAAGGAGGTTTTGGGATGATGTGGATCACACATTATAACTTGGAAAAAGAAAAATATTCACCTTGTGTGTCTGCATGTCTTGACATGGGATATTAGCTTGTAGCCTGTGTGTGTTGGAATTATGACTAATGTGTTTTCCTTGATGGAAACCTACTTGATGAAGATGTCAACAGGATGTGACTACATATGACAAAGAGTTTGGACAAAGGAATAGAAGTCCAAAGACAGAAGAATGATGAATGGGATGTTTTGATAGGTACACGTGGGTTCTGTGAAGCAAAGCCACATACATACGCAAGTATGAAGAAGAAAAGGCACGTACAGTTTCTGCACCATGGTATTCTAAATACCAAGGGTCTTTACCATGGTATTAACCCATAGTGTTGAGCCTAGCAGCAGATATTTGATCCTATCAAACAATACCATTGGCATCAGTGTGATATTCACTAAGGGCGAAGCTATATAAGGAGATGAAGATCAAAGTACTTGGAGTGGTGCAGGTGATGAATATTCCATGAATAGTTAGATATGAAGTAAGTGTGCATGTAATGGGCTATTAATAAATAGTTTGATCTGAAACTAAGTATGCACCCGAGAATTTGATGATGGATCAAATCCAATAGATCTAAAATGACTATATTGATAATGGATTGATTTGATCTGTAATATTTATGTCTGATGCATGTTTTGTTATGTATGTCAAGAGATGGATTTTTTCTGAAGGTCTAGTGTGCAGCAAAGCTATATGTCAATAGTTGCAGATCTGTACGCGGGTTTGATAACCTGAAAGGCACATACGTACACAGTTTTAATGATGGTAAGTTGCATATTGATTATGCACTTTGGACAGTTTTTTATGTGGGTTTGATTCCTAAAGAGCGCGTATACACACGGAAATATTTTGTGGAAAAGCGCGTATATAAGATAGGGTTTTGTTGAATAAGATGTTTGATCAGTCTAATCAGTCTTGTTGAGTTTATGTTGTTTGTTAGTGAAGCCTTACTTGATTATCTGGGTTTAATAGTGATGATTAAAGTTGAATTGATTGATTAAAGAGGGATGATGCTGCTAGTTGTATGTGATTGAAGATTTGTGATGGTTATGTGATTATTTAAGAATAATTCAGTGGTTCAGGGTGTAACTCAGTGTTTGTTTCAGAATGACAGTGATTCAGTTTCAGGGTTTAATGTTTTGAGATATATACGTAGGTATCCTTCAAGGAAGTCACGTATACATGCAGATTTGCTAGTGTATATATTCTGATATTTTATTGATCAAGGTTTTCATTTGGTACAGTGAGTTGATGTAGTGTTTTGGTTCAGTATTGATATTCTAGTTACAATGATCAGTTTTAGTTTTGATATTGGGTATTGGGCTTAAATGATGGTAGTGGGTCCAATCTGAAAATTTGATGAAACGTTGCCTACAAGTTGTGATGTTTTGAATCAGGTGGATCTAGTGTGATAATTTATGAAACACGGTCCATGTTGGTGGTGAGGGTTGGAGCCTTCAATAAGGGATTTTAAGCTTCCTTTCCATTAGTAGCTAGTAAATCAAATCAAGGGGTTGGAGATCCCTTCCAGTGTGTGCTGGAGACGAGATAAGGTTGTAGCCTTTTGCAAGTGGGTGCTTGTATTTTGGTATGTGTCTCCACTAGTACAAGATTGTAAGAAGTTTCTTTTAATAATAAAAGAAGATAGAGATGACAGTAGTGGTGGTTTTATCCCACATTGGTTTTCCACCTAAAATCCTGGTGTTCCTATGTGTCGCTTATGTGTGATGGTTTATTTTTCTCTTACTACACATATTTACTATTGAAATAATTCTTAATGACATTATGATACACTATTTCAAGACAAGCAAACGATGAATTAATTGAAAAGTAAGTTAACTAGATATACATTAGCTGTCTGCATAACAGTCATGTATATACACAGGTTTATTTCAGTAAAATCGCATATAGAAATATGAGTAAGAAAAGAAAAGTTTAAGTGAGTTTTAATAATGATTCAGCCCCCCCTCTCATTATTGTTCCCAACAGTGTGTCCCTTGTGCCTCAATAATAAAAATAGATTCATCACATTGGGTAGGAAAACTAGGAAATGTTCCATTTCCAAATCTAATGCCTCATATTCAGAGTGATATCATCTCTCAGATATATCTAAAGTAATAATTTTTCCCATTGTTTTGTATCTATGGAGAAAGTACAATGGAGAAGATCCATGGATTGGAGTTGTTTCCCCACCTTGAAACCCAGAAGGAAACATTGAGTTTCTTGTGAATCCAAAAGAATGTTCTGACTTTTTATGTCGTTTCATTTTTTTCTTAGCAGGTTCTGCCATTTATGTAAGGCATTGTATGTATGTTCTTCAAATATAGCCTTCTTCATGTGAGAACCAATCTACATAGGAACATATCATCACTTTTGAGAGCACAAACCAAAGGTTTAATCACAACAAAATTATTTGAACAGTCCTGAGGCTCACAATCACAAAATCAATTTTCCTAAAAAAAAATAATTTGTCAGTCTTTCAACACACAGTCATTATGTCTCTTTCGCAACAAAAAAAAGCAAGTTTTAGAGTGGTCTTGTTTTACTAACCAAATTCTTTTAGGTTTGCCTAAAACCCACAACATAGTGAATAATATGTTCTTCCAAAAATAAAAATAAAATTGAAACTTCCCAGTTCTTATTTTTCCTTAATAAATTTTTCTTCTGTGAGTCTAACTAATTCTCAAGTGACAACTTATCTCTTGTTTTATAAATACTACTAAGTTATTTAATCATCACACACTATGCAACTTGCCTACATCTATCCTCTCTCCAAAGTAAACAAGGTAAATCGATTAGTACTGAAGACTTGACCAATGCAACTCTTCCAATCTATATTCATATAATTCAGCCTGTTCTAGAGTCTGAATTTTAGTTGATCCTCTCAAACACCAAAATTTGATTGTATATTTGATGAACATAGAAAGACTCACCTGTGTCACAAGTGCATAAAGTGGAAGTGTGATGTAGCTACATAAAAATTGCACAACAACCCTAACCACAAACATAAGCAACCTAATGGAGGCCTCATTAGATGCAAAATATGGTTACTATCAGTATGCTCCTTAGGTAGACTACAACATTACAATATGTTAGTACTAATCCAAAGCAGCAATAACCTAATTAAAATGATAATTTGTTTACTTGGAATGTGCCCTCTTCATATTTAAGGAAAGATAACATTTCATAGACTAAGATATAGAATTGCTTAACAATAAATTTTAATACTACTATTTTGTAAAAGTAAATTGCTATGATATATCATTATCTTTCTTTCTTTTTAATTAATTTAAATATGTGATTTTTTTTTCATTTTAAAAATATTAATTAATAAATTTTGCATTTTTCATATATATATATATATATATATATATATATATGGAAATATTAAATTGATTAACTTATTAAAAATTACATATCCAAATTTAGTTATCATTGAAAAATACTCAATAACTACCTTAAATTTGCAAAGTTTTTTTTATAGGAAGACCATTATTAATCTCTTCCCTAACTTTTTTGGTCTATTTGTTTATAAAGATATTATTGTATACACTTGAAAATGGCATTGTGTGTCTAGGAGTATTTAAATCTGGTTGTAACTATTTCAATCATGATTTTATGGTGGAAATAGATTCAGCACCGTCAAAAACACATATGGGACACCCAAAATTTTGAAGCTTGATAGCTATAACCCAAATTTACAAAGAATTCTGCCAATTTTTTTCAAAATCATGCTAGAATTTCCATGATTTTCCTAGCAACTTTGACACCTCATTGCACTACAGCCTTAAAAATAAGTTCCATTTATTAAGAAGAGTCTGCAATTTCATTGAATACGCTCACTCCATTTTACATAGAACAATATATGTGGTTTTCATATGATATAAAGTAATATAGTTATAACGAATGTTAGGGAATAATGGACTTCTGAGTTTATGACGCATGTGGAAGGAATATTTAATATAGTTAAATAAAATATCATGGTTATAAAGTATTCCATGGAATATTCCCTAATGGACTTCAGTATTTGTGAGGTTAATTAAGGACAATAAACATTTAGCAATCTATTCTGCATATTGATAGTTACCGAATGACATTACAACGATTGTAGATGTGGTAGGAATGTATCAAAACTATTATTGACATAAAAACAATTTTTTTGTGTTTTTTTAACTATACAATCACATCACATTGGCTGCCACTTGATTCACCTCAAAATATTTTATGGGAAGAATAGAACCTGAACGGAAAGAGATTGTCCCCACAAATAGATCCTGAATGGAAACATAATTAAGCTGACTACCTTCCATTAAAAATATTATCTTTTAGCTAGAAAAACACAATTTTGTTACTTCCAAAGTTGAAATTTAGTTGACATACAATCGCTTTACAACCAGAAGTTTTGGATTTAATCCATCCAAAGTGGGGGAATTATAATGTCCACGACATCCACTATTTTCTCTAGGAGTTCATATAAGAAGTCTAGAGATAGAGATGCAGGAATATAAACATGCGGCCTATTAGAGTTGGAACTACATTCCTATGAATGATCGACCGAACGAGACTCTAATATTTCATTATTTAATTGGTTCCTAGAGGATGATAAATGCGAGTAGAATCCTTTAGTATTTATATGGTCCGATATTTCCACATCATAACCCTCACTGATACGATCTGAGACTTCTACAATATCATAATCCTTACTACCACACTCTTGTGATGAAGTTTCTTTGGAGATATCAAGAAATTCCGTCAAATAATTTATATAATCATTTGTTGATTTATTATCATTTATTTCATAATGATGAGCGCTAAATGTTTCCAACAAATGTTGATCATACTCGGCTCCATAAAACCCTATCTGGTATACCGTGAATTGGGGTTGTGAATTTTTCGAGTGAGAAAAGTTGCACACTGAATTTGGAGAATGAGAAAAAATGGTTGAACGGTTGCACAAATCAAGATTCAGTTGACAGTTAAAGCAGTGGGATCTAATAGTGAAAGAACTTTCAATTGTTTAACATTGGATCTGACGGTGCAGAGGGGTGCAGAGTGGAATTTGGGGGAGTTTTTCCCAGAGAGAACACCTTACGATGTAATTATGAATTAATCCATATTCACATATAATACTCGATAATAATTATCTTTTCTATCAATTAAAAAATAAATCATAATATATTTTTACTTTCAATTAATAACAACAAGAATTTTATTGGGGTGGTATGAGGGGGAGAGCTTCTCAGTAATCCTGAAGGAATCATTGAAGACTGACATGCTTGGGGCCTGGGAAAGAAGACAAACAATCAAGTTGAAGCTTATGGTTTGTTTTTCGGCCTAACATTGGCTCAGAAAAATGGCATTAGAAAGATCCATATCTTAGGAGATTCAATGTTGATCATAAATCATATGAACCATAGTTCATCAACAAAAAATATGAAACTTAAGCAAATAATTAAGAGATCCCAAGAGATGATCCCCTTATTTGAGTTTGTGTCATTTTTTCATATCCTAAGATGGAATAACAGGGAAGCAGATAAGCAAGCAAATTTGGCTTTCCAGTTGAAGGTAGAAAAAATTATAGTGAACGAGGTTGAGGAAATGGTATGCATTCCCTAATCTTATTCATGGGTTTCAACTATTGGTCTGAGGATGGCATTCTTGGCTCATCCAAGAGGTTAGAAAGTATCAACAAGTTGGATTTTGCAATATTCATTGGTCTTAAGGTTTCATTACCCCCCCTCTTGCAATATTCATTGGTCTTAAGGATTCATTACCCCCCCCCCCCCCTCTTCTCCTTTTTTACCTCTCATCCATATCCTTCGTCACCTTTCTTCCTCTCATCCTACTAACCCCCTCATTCTTATCTCTTCCCCTCTTCTCCATTTCTTCAGGACCCCTCCCCCTTTTCCTTCAGTCTCCTGCTCCTTGGTACCTATCACATCGGCCATTGATTGGCCCCTCCTGTCCTTGTGCCTCGTGGCATGGATTATCTTAGTCTGTTGCAACATTGTGTCTGTGTCCTTCATGAAGGTACTACACTTAGGCTCGGGTGATCATAGTTCGTGAGAATCCAGTCCCCTTGGCATAAGTTTTGTTGCAAAGGTCGGCACTCCAGTATAACTGAAGGTAGGTTAATGGAAGATTGGGAGAAAAAATTATTTCCTCAGCTCAGATTTTCTTTGTTCTCTTGTGGGAAGAAGTTGTGGGCGAGGATGACGGAACAAGAGAAAACCTGGGAATTTATGGTTGTTAGTTGGGAAATTAAGGAAGAGCATGGGGATCATATCTCCATTAGTATTGATGTCCATTACAACATCAATATCTAGATCCTCACCTTCTATTTAAAGAGTAACGGTTTGATATCATATTATGGGTTAAGGCTTATTTATTCTCAGGTGGCCTCTATGAAGGCCTGGTGGCTGAAGCTCAAGACTGTGAGCATCTGTTGCAGGTTTTGTGCAAAGCGCCAACATTCAAGGGGGTCTCTGGAGGAATTTTCAGCAGCAAAGGGAGCCTAAGTGTCAACTTACTTATGTATGTCAATTTCAGAGAGTTGGTTTCCTCAGAGAGGCCATGAATTGTGGGTATAACGAGAGTCAGGTGGGGGTTCTTGAGCAGAACGATGTGGGCATTCTGGAGTTGGAAGTCTTTGGTAAATTGGAGTTGGGGGACTGTGGCATTTTGGTCACGGCCATGAGTGTGCATACGGTAGATGATAATTCGATGTCCAATTACTGGGGACGTCGCAGGCCTAGGACTGGGGGGTTGAGGGATGGAAAATCCAAGGAAGGCAGTAGCAGCAGGCAATCCTGCAACGACTATGGGCCGGAACATTTGATGATTCAGGATGGTTTGTAAATTTTGTAGCATTGTATCCAACAACAAAAATTTGAAACTCTGGCCATGCAAGAGCAACAATTGGAAAAGAAGGAGCGCATCCAGCATTTGGAAGATGAGGTGGACGTGTTGCGTCAGAAAATTGAGCTATTGAAGCTCAAGATGGAGGAGAGAAGCAAGAGCAAGGAAGAAGAATTCACTAGCCTGGATCTGAACAGTCCAGCGCCAATGGAAGAATATTTTGTTTACTCACTTGTTTTTGTAAAATGTTTTTGAATGGAACACTATAAATGTACATACTTACTATGTCAGTTCTATCGATTGTATAGCCATAAGATACTAGAAATGAGATTTTTTTGTAAAATGTTCGGGAACAACTCTATGGGAAGATATGAGAAATATTGGATATATTAGAAAATATGATGTAAATTCCCAATTTTGCACGTGAACAGACGCGATTTATATATATAAAAACACTACTCGTTATGGTTAAAAAAACAACATGAATTTTATTATTTAAAAATATAATATATCTTTTATCATTTAAAAATAAAATGTTTTTAATTTTTACGAGAAAAAGGTAAATATTAAGATAAGGTTTTGGGGAAATAATTTTTAACAAAAGTTGATTGTAACTAAGACCAAGATCTTACACGCCAATATTAGTTGTGTTCTATATATTAAGGTTGTTTTACATATTAGGTAACAATTAAAAAAAGAGAGAAATATTGGATAAAAGTTAAATATGAAATTGGGATGGAATAATATGATGTGAAAGCTAAATATAAGGATGACAGAAATATTGAGTAAATATATTATTATCCCATTTAGTATTAAATTTTAATATAGAAATATAATATATGTAAAGATGAAGTTGGGGCAGGGTATATTAAGGAGAGGTGGAGATTATTTGTTAAAACATATTATTAGTGGATATTTCCTCTCTAATATTATTATATTAATAATAATATGGAATTTTAATATATTAGTATAAATCCATTTTAATTATTATAATCCTCAATTTATTAAGCATATAACGTACAAAATTTAAAGAAATGTTTGCATTTTTATATATTTGATCCTTAAAAAGTTGACACATATATATATATATATCACATTTCCATATATATATATATATATATATATCACATTCCTCTCTATATAAAAATATCGTTATTTTCAATTAATTTAAAAAACATGTAATACATAAGTTACATATATATTAGCATGGCATTTTTCTTTAATATGTTTTATAAAAAAATAAAAAAAAATATGAGATATATAACATGGATTTTATACATTAGATAAAGTTTATTGCAAATATTACGATTACATATATTTGTTAACCAAAATAAAGTAATAAAATATTATGATTATAAATATGAATTTTTATTATTTTTATTTATTTTAATGTTATATATATATATATAATAAAAAAAATTGAATTATATGCAATTTTACTATTTTAAAAGTGCAATATAATAAATTGAAATTGAAAAAAATGTCTTATTATTTTAAATATTTTATTAGAACATTTCTCTATGTAATGTTAATAAAACTTACCTTTTATTTTTAAATTTAATATCTTATTGATTTAATAATTCACTACAACAACTCCCTATATTAAATACTAAGTTAAAACAATAAAAATATAATATATCTTTTAAAAACAAAATGATTTAAAACATTTTAATTTTTATCAATGAAATATAAATACTTAGCTTTATCTCAAAGCTATGCAATTTTTTTCATACGCTTTATATACTCATATGCCCTGTTCCTTTTGCTAATAATTTAAAGGATATCAAGTAGTGGTAGTAAAGATTAGGTAAGCCATTTTGATATTTACAAGTGAGTTGCTTGTACTGCCGTGCTTTTGTATATAATATTATTTAGAATTAAATTTATTAGTAAAATAGTAAGTAATTTATAAATATACTTAATTAATTTATATGTATTTGGTTGGCTGTGGTTTTGGTAATTTAATATAGTGGAGGTATCGAATCGGGTTCAATAATATCTATACAGATATTTAACTTAAGGATTTGGTGATTTGGTTACATATTTAATTTAAGGATTTGGTTACATGATTTTTTTTGCTGGCTTGTAATTTAGAAGTCTTGATGTTAGAATTAATGCTTATATTAGAATTGAATAGGTTTTGTTAGAGACTATTGAGATTTTATCTCAATTTCTATTTCTAAATTTAAAATAAGTTCGGATCTCACAATGCATATTAACTCACGAAAATATATTAGCTTGGAAAAAAAAATGATAATAAATAAAAAAATCATGTGTAAATAATTTCCCTTTTCATATCAGAGTTGGTAGTTATGGGCCTAATTCCCTTAGGGAGAGCTCAAAAATATAGCAACCAAGTGAGAGGACATTAAAGCTAAGGAGTATTGTTGTTCAGTAGAGTTGAGTGTGAATGTGTAAGGAAGCTTTGAATTCACTTATGTTGTGAGAAGCAAAACAATGTGGAAATGGCATGTAGGTTGCATGAAAAAAGAGAATGGATTATACGGTTAGTGCAAAAATAAGTGTATTAGTGCATAGAGCCTATTGTTGTGTGTGTGAGAACATTGTTCAAATGGTGTAGTTGTGTTATCTCTGATTTTTAGTATGTACATGCGATGAGGACTAGAATATATGAACACACAAGTGGTTGTGATTGCTTGACCTTACTATAGGAGATCCATAAAGTGTATTAGATATGAAAATAGCCATAAAGGGCATCACCAAGTTTAGAAGGCACTGTAACAAAATCATCAGCTTCAGCTTCTAGTTGACCAAAAGCATTGTTCTTAACTCTAACCATAGCTCAACGGTGGAGCATGCCTCCATCCCAACTTGGGAATATCAAGGTCAAAAAAGAGTCCCATATGAATGTCACAATGATAATGTTCATTAATGATCTGATTGTTGATGGATTTCCCAAAATCTAATGCGAAATTCATCATCGAGTGAAATGTGATGGTGTGATTTAGAACCTTCTCATAGTTCTCGTTGCTATTCATTCATGTTTGAATAGATCGCCAAAACACATGAATATGATTATATATTGGCGGATGAGTTGGTAATATTAGGTGCAGAGAAATTCCTATCAGCACATTACACATAGGTTTGATTGTATTGTTTCCAATTTTCAGTTAAGCATTAGAATTATTAATGTTATAGTGTTGCTTATGAATTTTACAGAGAATTAATACTATTGTGAGATTGGAGGGACAGTAAGAAATTCAACAAAGAGCTCTCAATTTCATACTTTATGCTCCATCGATAGTCATAATACTTCAAGCCAGAAGAGGGAAACTTGGGAACTATCACTCCCATCACCATTATTACTACCTATTTTGTTGTTGCACGAGGTAATATTAGTTTCTTTTGAACATGAAGTATGTAGATATTGAAAAAGTTAATGACCTTAATTTTCATACTTGGAAGATAAAGATTAAAATGAAATAGATGCATAAAAATTGATGGAATATAGTAAATGGAACAAAATTAACACCTTCACATGACAAGAAATTAATTGAATGGGACAAAAGGGAGGATAAAGCTAAGTCTATCGTTGGACTATCTCTCTCATATTAAACTACATCTTATAGATTTACAAAAATCATCAGTAGAAATATGGGAGTGATTGAGTAAGTTATTTGGAGAAAATAACTATAAAATTCAAAGTTGTCCTTAAAATTATAGTTTTTCAAACTTAAAATGCATGATGAGACATCATCGTTTGCTCACATAAACGATATAAAGTCTCCTATAACGTAATTGGAAGAAATTGGCACTAAAATAGACAATGAAGCTACAAACACAATTTTATTAAACAACTTATCTTCAAAATATGATAATTTTTTTTACTTTATATCAATTGTCGTCTCGAACACTGGACGAAATAATACTACCGCTCTTATCATAATAAAATAGGTTGAAAGCAAGAGATGCAAAAATTAATTTACAAGTCGAAATTGCATTATTTTTAAATGGAAGAATACATAAAAACGAGAGTTTAGTTCAATGCTTCTACTATTGAAGACATGGATATACAACATTGAATTGCAAAATCCACTCCCAATATATTTTGAACGAAAAAATAAAAGAATTAGCCAACATAGCTATCTTTGAAGACCCACCAAATTATGAAAATGATAATGAGCCTCTATTTTTTTAATAAAATATACCTACTGGCTATGTATGTTATGTTTATTTTGGTTTGTGAAATGAATGATGAATAACCTCTCATAGAATAGAATAACATAACTTAAGCTAACGGTTCTTGATGTATGTAGTGCCACAAGAACATATCTCTAGTTTGATTATGTGTACAATATGTTACAACTTGTGGTTCTTGGAGTATTCAGTAACCCAAGAACAACAACTACTAGTTATGTGTACGATTCACTATTAGATACACTCAATGTCTAGGTTGCTTTCCTACATAACTAACTAATACAATGTGTTATGTACAACTTTGACAAATGAAACCATGTCAATAGAATAATTCAATATCTAGATTACTTTCCTCATAAATACAACAAGATATGTATTTTTATATATGGAAGTACATCGAGAATCATTGACCATTGCAAATACGTCATTGATGGTAAGAAGAAATTGTATCTTCCATGAATAATGTGGCAACTCAGAATGAATGGTTGAGAAGGAGCATAGTCTACGAGAGTTTATAAGTAGATAAAGATGTTGAATAAGACCATATAAGAGATAAATTACAGTCCAAAAATATATTTATTTAATTTCAGTATTCTTTGTGATGTAAGCATTAAGAGTAAGTGTTAGAATTAAAACTTACTTTAGAATTGGTAGGGGTTTGTTGGAGATTGTTGAGATACTCTCCCAACCTCTATCTCCAAATTTAAAATAAGTTAAACCTCACAACACTTATATAAATATACTGCATCTGAGTTTAAAAAGGAATAATAATAGAAAAACAATTTTGTATATGCAAATTATTTCCTTTTTTTCAATCTTTAAAACTAATCCATTAGGCAAAAAGTGTCCATAAGGCAAAAAAAAACAACCTTTTTTTTATTGTAACATTTATTTAAATTAAAAGCAAAAAAAAATGAATTTTATCTTCTTAATTTAAATCAAATTGAAACTTCAAAGTAATATATATATATATATATATATATATATATATATATATATATATATCACATTGAGAGAAAAAGTTGTATTTTACCATTAGTGATTGTAATTTCTCTAGTTCCATTTTATAGTTTAATAGTGAATAGAATGTAAAATCTATCCTAGGTTCATAATGCATCCAAAAAAATTGAAATATATTTTTAGAAATATATTTAAAAAAAAAACATTAACAAAGTCAACCATTTTTCTAATTAATTTATCTAATAATTAAAATTTTAAAATTTTTCTCTTTGTATTTTAAATCATTTTAAAAATATTCATATTATTAAAATTTAAAAAATATAATAGAAAAATTTACCTCATTTAAAAAATATTATAATCATAAAAAATAATTAAATTTGTATGCTTTTTAATTTATTATTAAAAATAATATAACACCTGCATTATACTCATAAAAAATAATGTTATATATCTTTTAATATAATAGGATATAAAAGAGTTTATCAATAACTTCTAATTTTCTCGATGGAAGACGAACCCTAGCTTAGCACTGGAGCGACAATGAGGTTTACCCTGAACCTGGGAGTGGTAGCAGGAGGAGGGGAACGTCAATGTCATTGGCAGACAAGGCACGGAGCGTCAGGCATATTTTAACCATGGTGTTGTTGGCACCATCTGGTCACGCACATTTGTCGGGTCAACAAACAAGGGGATCAACGGCTGAGGAAGACGGAGGAAAAGTTGGGTGAGTGTCTGTCGGAGGGTGCTGAGCACAACAGAGCATAGGGTGGAGGAGCCATATTAGCGCTGAACTAGGGTTCCACCAGAGCCACCCCATGAACTAAAAGTCCAAGTTGATGCTTTTATCTTGGAGATGGATGATTTGGAGGGTTCCTTAAATGCCCTAAGGTTTACTCACCCAAGCTCGATGGTGAATGCATAATTTCTTCAGCTACAAGAGGACCAGGCTCACCCGATCCTGTAAATACCATCGCCATTGGAGTTACAGTATTGGGAACTCGAGAAACAAGGACAGACGAAAAATGTACAAGGTGTGTTGTTCATGGTGGATGGGGCATGAGTGTTTTTGGGGTTGAAACATATGATTTTGTAAATTCAGGGCATTATGTACATGGCTCAACAGGGGCCAGCCCCCAAGGCTCGAGACCTCCCCTTGCGGCATGCACATTAGGATGTTTTAATGGCATTTCTAGTTAGGAACAAGGTAACGAGGACACCAGAGCTTCGGACTCAGATGTGTATCAGCCTGTGGAGGATGAACAAAACCCAGTAGACCACTCTTAGAGGTCAAGGGGAAAGAAAAAATAAAAATGCACCAAGATACATTAGCGGGGGTGTTTGCTGATATTTGGAGAAGGAATTAGTATGGCACATGCTGCCCTTACTAAGAGTATTGTGTTTGTCGGCAGGGTTCGAGGCCAGAACTATACCCTTGTACGGTTGAAGCATTGGACAATGGAAATCTAGGGACACTTATTGGACTAGTTGTTGGCTGTTATTACCATGACAACTATGAGAGGCTGGTTTACACTTATCTTCCTGCAACTAGACCAAGCCAATTGCGTCTTGTCCAAATATTGGCATATCGAGATGACCTCGATTCACCTCAAGAGGTGGTCGCCACTTGTCGGCCCTGAGAAGGAGAAATTGGGGGTGGGTCCAATATGGGTTAGACTCCGAGGATTGCCGCTACAATTTTGGTCGGAAGAGATCTTCAAGTTCATTGGGGATGACCTTGGCATCTATCTCAACCACGATAGATCATATATGGAAACTGGTTGTTTAGCCATTGTCAGGATTATGGGACACTTGGATACTAGAGAGGGTTTAGTTGAAAGCTATTGGCTTCAACTCAGGGAGATTATAAGATTAAAAATCCTCGATTATGAATGGATCCCATTCCGGTGCAAAAGGTGTCATGAGGTGGGGCACTTGTATAAGGATTGTTTGTTGATTACTAATGTGCATACCAAGCCCTCGAGAAGATTTGTTACTACTGGTACCCAGACACTATCGGTTGTTGATTCGACCTATGAACAGAACATAGTAGCGGAACCCCAAAGGATGTGGAGGGTGGCTGTGGAGGACCTTCAACATGCGGGCACCCAGACTCCTGATGCTCCGGTCACTCGATCACGCTCAAAGGGACCTGAATTGCTATCGGGTACTCTTAATTCCTCTCCTCCCTCTTCTCCTAATTTTATGAATTCTGACATTGCTATGTTATCTTTAGTTTCTTCGGGTTTGGGTTTAGATGCATGTAAATTGAATCTCATTAATTGTCTTGTTGCATCGGCACCCCCAACTGATCTAGTTACTACACCTACCATTTCCTTGGATTCTCTATCGATTCTACTTGATAGGGAGGAATGTTCTAGCAATAGCTCTCATAGATACAACCTCAAATCTCAGGCCCACCCCCACCCCCTCACTTTTAGACTAGGAGAGGACCCCCCTCTAGAGCACCGAAATTTCCCAAGGACAGATAATCCTATATTTCTAAATTCATCCAAAGAGCGGGTGTTGAGGTGGTGACTGGTATCCAGATTCCAATTGATCGGGTTCTTAGAGAACATGGAAACCCTGATCAGGTTATCCCATGAAGTGCCTTTCTTTCAATTGCAGGGGTTTTTCCATCTTGGACAAGAAACTAATGCTCAGAAGACTTTTAAGCTCGGTTAGGATTGATGTATTACTGCTTCAAGAGACATTGGGAGAAGGGGACGCTATCAACAATATTCTGTTGAACATGCTCCTGGGATGGATTTTCCATATGATGGATGTGCGAGGGAGATCCAGGGGTTGCGCATTGGGTTTCAATAACAATACTATCAAGATCGACAATATTTGGGGTGGTGAAGGATTTTTGGAGCTGACTTCAAAGCCACTGAAATTGATGTATCTCTCATATTGATAAATATTTATGGACCCTGTCATAATAGGGAGGGATTTTGGGATAAGTTGATGACTACATCATTTATGAATAATGAAAATATCATCATAGGAGGAGACCTGAACTTATCCTTGGGTCATGCCAAATCTTGTGGTAATAGGGCATAGACTGACCCCTTGATGAAATACTTTGAACACCTATTGGACTACAATAACCTCATGAACATTGACTCGGCTAAGATAATGTCGACTTGGCAGAATAGGAGAATTGGTGAGGATGCACTGGCTAGAATATTGGATCATTTCATTATTAAATTACCTCTGGTGGAGAAGCTGGACAGAATTAGATAATGGGTGGGATTGGGGGGTATATCTGACCACTCCCCGATATATTTGGAAATTATGAATTCCAATTACAAGCCAAATTCTCCTTTCAAATTTAACTCAACATGGCTTGTAGAAGATGAATTTCACAAAATAGTTATGGAATCCTGGATTCACTGTGGACAAGAAAACAAATCCACTTTGGCTGTGGTGATTGCCAGCAATTTAGCCCGAATTAAACACAAGACTATAATTTGGGCTAAGGAAAAAAAGAAAAGGGATGAGGCTTCTATTCTGAAAATTGAATCTGACATATCGGAGTTAGAGGGCTCTGGTATTGTTAGTTTTTCATCCAGGGACAGTAAAGAACACCTGATAAATTTTGAAACAAAAAATATTCGCCTTCTGAGACAGCAAGAGGAGACATGGAGATTGAAGAGTAGAGCCACTTGGCTAAAGGCTGGGATGAAAATTCAAAATTCTTTCAACAATGTGCCAGGGGGCGGAAATTAAGTAATACAATTTAGACTCTAAGAGACCATACTGGAAGGGAATCCAATACCTTCAATCAACTTGTCGATATGGGTATTATAAATTTCTCCCAAATGTATAGGGTGCCTAGAGAAGCTACCATTGTTGAGGTTCTCTGCAATGCAAGTACTTTACCTAGATTTGTTGAGGTAGAGGATATAGAGAAACTAAACGATTCAGTGACTTTGGGGAAGATTGAAGTTGTTCTGAAGTGGTTTAAAAGAGATAAAATTTCGGGACTAGACGGTTGGCCTATGGAATTCTACCTCACCTTCTTTGAGCATATTGATATTGATATCCTAATTGCAATTGAGGATTGCAGGCTTTTGGGGCAGATGCATGAGGGGTTCAATTCGATTTTTATTTCTCTCATACCCAAAGCTAATAACTCTCAATAATTTGATGATTATCGTCCTATATCCTTATGTAATTGCATATGAAAAATTATATCAAAAATCATTGCAATTCGTATCAAGCCTATTTTATCCAAGATGATTTCCAAGGAACAATTTGCATTCCTCAATCACCACCAAATTCATGAAGCCATTGGGACTGCACAAGAAAGGGTCCACTCCATTAAGCTCAAGAATTCTAAGAGTATCATACTCAAGATTGACCTATCAAAATTATTTGACATAGCTAGTTGGACATACCTTCAACTTATTCTAACCCATATTGGATTTCCCCACTCTTTCATTAATTGGATTATGTGTTGTTTCACATCTGCATCATATAGCATACTCATTAATGGGGTTGCATCTGATTTTTTCCATTTTGTATGTGGACTGAGACATGGGTGTCCTTTATCACCTCTATTATTCCTCTAATAATGGAGGGTTTAAGTAGACTGATATCAAAAGCTAGAGCTCAAGGGTCTTTAGGTGGTTTAAATATGACATGTGCTTCCTATCTTTCTCATCTATTATTTGTAGATTATGTACTTATTGTTTTATATGGTTCTATCCGTGATACTACTTGCTTCAAGAATATTCTATCCCTATTTTGTAAAGCTACAGGTATGGAGCCCAACTACAACAAGTCCACCATTATGTTGGTGTCCTGTTTACAAAATGAGCAAAGACATGCACTTCAACATTTTCAATTTTTTAGGTAAGAAATGGACACGAGACTCAAATACCTTGGCTTTAGGCTCAAGCCAAACGATTATCGGATTGCGTACTAGACATGGCTTATTGAAAAAATCAAAGGGCATATCAACATATGGCAGCAGAGATGGATTTCCAGAGTGGGCAGACTAACTCTCATAAAATCTATTTTGGAGGCCTCCCAATATATTGGATGGCACTTGCCTAGATTCCAAAAGGCATCATCAACAGAATACAACAAATTTGTTGTCGATTCTTATGGAGAGGGAAAATTGTTGGGAGGACTTTTGCTTGGGTTAAATGGGAAAGAATTGGAAAACCAAAAAAATGGGGAGGATGGGGTATAAAGGATCTGAACTTATTTGCAAAGGCGCTTGCTACAAAGATGGGGTGGCAGATTATCACATTTGATAGCTTATGGAAAGAGGTGGTTTATTATAAATATATACATCCACTTTCAGTAATGGACTAGATTCATAGGCCAATCAGGGCAATACTGGATCCTCTATCATATGGAAAGCTATCACACACTCCATAAATGTCATTAAGCGAGGATTGGCTTGGCGAATTGGAAATGGTGAGTTGGTTTGACTAGGCATTGATGCTTGGTCAGGATGTGGCAATGCACACATTCTACCACTGGAGCTCAGACAGACACTTTCACTGGACGGTATCACTTAGCTCTCACATATTGCAGACGGTAGAAACACATCATGGATCTCACAGAAATGGTTAAATGCACAGGATCTCAGGATACCGGAAAGGTGGCGCGGGATTTGGCACCATTTCATTGGGGCACTAGAAGAAGCTCATATTAGGATTATTGTTCAGGAGGATGAAATCATTTGGGCTGCAGCATCACATAGTTGATATACCCCCTGGGATGGATACTCTGCTCTTATATCAGCACAGGAATCGGTGGAGGTGATTTGGTGGTGGCGCCTGCTATGGAAGCTTAAAGCACCACACAAAGCCCGCCTATTCATGTGGTGTATTCTATCAAACAAAGCGCCCACGAACGATAACCTAAATCGTCATGCCTATCATGGTCCATCTCATTGTTGTCTTTGCAAAGACCAAGTCGAAGATATTGATCACCTTTTCCTACATTGTCCTGTGACAAGTCAGGTGTGGCTACAGATTACTAGCTCCCTTAACATCATGCACAGATGGAATGGGACTCATCTATCTAGTGCCTGGAAATCTTGGTGGAATTCTGCAACATCACAAAAAATAAGGAACCTCCCTCTGCTCATTTCCGGGGGTATTTGGCCGGTCAGGAATCGATCTATATTTCAGGATGCCCCTATCCTTTGGCCAACTACTTGCAATCACATTGATGCATTATATCACTTGATCCCTGAGGATGCGGCAACAAAACCTGTCTGTGTCATCACTCCTGAAGTTATTGATAAGAATATCCCCTGGGCATATTTTGATGGGTCGGCTCAGGACACTGGATGTGGGGGTGGAGTTGTACTTCACATTAATGAATCACATTATTACAAGCTCAAAATGGGATTGGGGAGAGGCACCAACAATTTTGTTGAACTCAACAGTCTTAGACACCTTCTCATTTTTGCTCTGGAACAAAACTGCAACAGGATTCAGATCTTTGGGGACTCTAAACTTGTTATAAATTGGATCAACTCTGCATCTCATTGTCACATGCACACACTTAGGGGTTTACTAGATGAAGTCATCACTTTAAAATCACATTTTGATTTTATTGTATGCTCACATATATACACGAAAAGGAATTTGATCGCTAGCTTTCTTTCCAAGGAGGCCATGCAACAGATCAGGGGTCAGTGGATGATTCAAGACTTCTAAGACCTGGAGATCTATCAGCACTTCTATTGGCCATTCATTGAACTGGATGGGGAAAGAATCTAAATGATTGGACATGATCATTCAACGGCTATAAGCATTTTTTGTTTTTCTGTTTTGAACCATATGAACAGTTTATGTTATTACTGTATAGATTTATGTCTTTTAATGTATATAATGGATGATCTAATGAATATTGAATTGGATAGAATGGCTTGGTCCATTTCTGCAATTTTGCATATCCACATGCAGAGGATACAACATGTAATTTTCTTATTTCTAATGAAAATTATGATTTTTTTCTTGAGAAAAAAAATAAGATAGAAAAAACTTAAAAAATTAATGCAAAAAAATATTCATTCACAAATTATATCAATTATTAAATTAAAATGGAAAAAGATATTTAACATTATTAAATCTTGTTTTATATATTTATAACCGTATAAATATGAAGTTTATTAATATAAATTCATTTTTATTCTCCAATTATATATAAAATAATTGTATGTAAATTATTTTTAAAATTTTCATTTATTTAAAAAATTTAAATTAATTTAAAATTAAAAAATAAAAATAAAATAAGAAACATTTTTTTCCAATGTCCATGTCAAAATAATGCATATATATTATGTCAAAATAATGTATATATATTAGGTGAATACTTTATGTTTATTTGTAGGGAAGATAATCATCATGTTATCAATAATGTTATAGCTCAAAGTTTATTGGTGAGACAGAGTAATTTAATTCTGAATCTACTAAGTGCTAAGAGAGATTAATTATTAGGTGAGTTAAGATAAATCTATGCTAGTTTTATATAATAAATAAAATTATTTATCTTATTAATATTTTTTTAAATATTACATGCTTTTCTCTCTATATAAAAACATATACATTAACTAATTTTGTTATTAATACTTTTTGAAATTTCACATGTAAACTTCATATTAAACATTGAAAGAATTACAAATCTATATCATATTTTGAATTGGAAAAAACTTATTATTAGAATAAAACAGGCATACACATACTCTTTCTCTTTCTTTATATATATGATATTAAAAATTTTAATCATCTTTTTTTTTTTTTATATACATATTGAAATATTTAATTTATAATCCATATTAAAAATATTTTATTATTAATATTTTTCAAATATTATATATTTTTTTTGTAAGCTTAGGTAGATCATTTTCTATTTATAATAAACAAGCTAAAAACACTTACTATCCATAGGTGACCTCAGCTTGCCCAGTGGGAAACCAAGCATTTTGGCCACCTATACATAACATATGCCATCCAAAATTGATAAGTTTGCAGTCTTTCTAACCATGCTATGTAAACAGAACTATTGCAAATACATTTTTTATCTACTGTTCCAATAACCATGCAAATATATAAAGAAACCTGCCGCTAAGAAACAAAAATGTTCAGAGAACATAAACTCATTATACTCATCCGGTTCATCCTAGTCTGGTTCCACCATTGCTGGGTCCACTGCTGAGCTGCCATGCACAGGTGTCCTGTTCACTATACTGGGGATGTGTCTCTCTATGTGATCCATTCGCATATCTTGTTTGCAGAGTTGGAATTGAATAGTCTGCAGGTCTTGTTTATAATCAGGCATGTCCCTGATTATTAGAGCCATACCCATTGAGACTTGCTCAACTGCCTTACAGAGCACCCGCTTCATGAGCCAATATAAGTGCAATGTCTGCTTGAACTACGCCATCCTACCTCTCGTGTTGCCAGGGTCTGATACCACATCCCGCCACTCTTCCATCTCCTCCTCAGAATCTTCTTCCTTCACACTCTCTTCCATCTCGTCGATTAATTCCCTGATGCCTTCGTCTGTGTCCCTCATGTATGCTCTGGCCACTTCATGTATTGTCTCGTCCATTGGGCGACAACCTCTTCTTTTTCTAGGGGTGTTACTGCCCTGAGGCCCCAGACTATTGTTTGTCTGTCCTCTGCCACCCCGACCACGACCACGACTATGATCGCAGGCTGACCTTGCCATATCCCTGCTCCCCTCTATCTGTTCACAAGACGAACAGTAATGGGTTAGGATGAAATCATCGTCCATCCAAATACCCATCCACTCAGGAGTTTGTTGTTTGTGTTTGCAATTTCCTATTCCTAGGTCTCTCGGGGGTTATTCCCTTCCCTCTCCCTCTTCCCCCTTGCCTTCTTCTCGCTTTGATTTTTGATACCAGGGTCTTCTTCACCTTCACGATCCCCCATTATATTTCTGAAGTCCCCTGGTCAGGAGTTCCTTAGCATGGTAAATCCTTTATTCAAAATCTTAGAACTCTCCCCCCTCCTCCCATGCAGTCTGGCTTCTCTCTCTTTCTGTCAGAGATCTCCTCTTGGGATGGCTTTGGCAACTTTCCAGGGTTCTTATTCAGATCACCCTCCCAACCCCGCTTGCTTTCTAGACCCGAGTTTCCTTCCCCTACCCAGCCTCCCTGCCTGGTTACTCTTTCTAGGCTTGCCACCCACACATCCTCCCTGCCCCTCTCACTGGCTCCCTTTATTTCCAAGGCTTTAGGCTCATCCTTCCCCTTACTTTCAATAACTATGCCCTTACCCTTCTCCTGCCTCGATGCCAAGCTCCCAGGCTCTACCTTGCCCTGGGACCCTGACTTGGCGCTTAACTGAATTCCCGCAGCAGGACCTTCCTTCTCCCCCCTGCCCCTGGTTCTAGCCCCCCCCAGCATTCTACAGATGGCAAATTGAATTACAGAGAGACGACAGTTTACATACCCGATGAATCGCTTCCTGAACGTTGGTTGAATGCTTGGCTCCCTCGTCCCGCTCCTTCTTCCTCTCCTTCTCCTTCTATCCTTCCTATCTGCCTTACTCCCTCTTTCATACTCCCGCTTGCCACCACCATGTTGTCCCATCCTGCCTTCATCACCGTCCTTCCCTCCTCTCTTCACCCGGACATTCCATATGCCACTTCTCCTAACCAAACGGTGGTACCTCTCCACGTACCTTCTTACCCTCTCATTTCTGAATTATCTACGTCATTTCATCATTATATACGTCATTTCAGACCATGAAAGGTCCGGAGGGCTTGCGCTTCTGAGGGCAAGGTACGTTAGTGACTCGACCAACGCCTTTTAGTTACTTATTTGAGAGGGGCACCCAATAAGTAAAATGAACCCGCTTGCTTGACGTTAGGAGGGCAAGGAACTGACTGAACCTAAACTACCACATGCTCATATATAACTAACTACAACCATACCCCTCCTATTTCTTCTCTGGCGGCTTCATAAAATAGAGATGTGCACCTCGGCGAGATGGCGTAATTACATATATAAAACACTCTGCTTTGACTCATTTGACTCATTCCCTTCAATTTACTTATTGGGTGGCCCCTATCAAATAAGTAACTAAAAAAGTCACTAACGTACCTAATTGATAGCTCAGCTTCTCAGAGATCGAAGTCAGTAAGGTACGTAGTCGCTTGTCCGCACCGGGCAAGGTCCGACAGGGCTTGCTTGACGTTAGGAAAGAAAGGAGCTGTTAGGGGGCTCACTATTCATATGGTGAGGGTGAGCCTGCCGAATTCTCGACCAACGCCCCCCCACCCAATAAGTAAATTGAAACGTAGTGCTTGCTTGACGTTAGGAAAGCAAGGACCCGTTAGGGGGCTCACTATTCATATGGTGAGGGTGAGCCTGCCGAATTCTCGACCAACGCCCCCCCACTCAATAAGTAAATTGAAACGTAGTGCTTGCTTGACGTTAGGAAAGCAAGGACCCGTTAGGGGGCTCACTATTCATATGGTGAGGGTGAGCCTGCCGAATTCTCGACTAAAGGCCGCCCCAAATTCACTTATAAGGAGAGGGGGCCCAATATAATATAAGGCCGCCATCGGGAGCGCTCAAACCTCCGCCTCCTCTCCTCTCCTTATCAGTCGAGCCCCCTAAAGGGTCCTTATCAGTCGAGCCTGCTTGTGCATCCTCTCCCTATGGTCGAGCACCTAAAGGTGATGGCGGCCTTAACAGTCGAGCCTGCTTACGCATCCTGAAAATGCTATAATAGGAGGGTGAGGGTGAGCCTGTCGAACTCTCGACCTCTGGGAGAGGCAACGAACGCTCGACCACCGGGAGAGGTCAATTTCTTGAAGAAGAAAGAAGCTATTTCGTCACGAGTTCGCGTGAAAAGATAAAGCACCTGGATTTGAACCAGGATTTCCCACCCCGATGAGGGGGGTGTCTTTCCATTGAGACGATGCCTTAATCGGCCTATGAGCCGTCCTTGCTCTGTCTTGCTTCTGACATCATCATTATAGCGCTTTACAACCTCTGTCACCCCGATCGGAGGCTTTTAAATATTATATTTAAACTCTATATTAAAAATAGAATATATTACAAATTCCCCCTAATAAAAATTACTAAAAAAATAATAATTTTAATTATTTTCTTTTTAAACACACATTCAAAATATAAAATTATATTATTTATAATTAATAGTGAAATATTTACTTCTTATTTTTGGAAGAGGAATGAATTATCCATCATGTGTTATTAATAATATTATTTTTATATATTATTTGTCATTTATATTAAATAGTGAAAAAATTACTTATTTCCCTCTGTATTAAAAGTAATTTTTTTAATTTTTGTTTTTTTTACATAATAAACTAAAATATCTCGTAACACAGTTATTAGTCCCTGCCTGCCTGGGACTATTAGCGTTCGATCAGGCGTTGACCGGGTATTAGTTCTTCGGTTGACCATAAATTTCGAGTGTTTAAACAATTTTAACCAAAGTTTATCGCTGGCGATTTGGCTTCAAAAAAGTTTTAACCAAACTTTCGATTTCACCCTCTTATTGCAAGCGTCTCTTGCCCCGATGTGATTTTATTGCGGGCAAGTTATTTTATCCTAAGTTTTTTCTTCCCCGTGCTTAGAATCTTAAGCTGGATGTTCTAGCGGCTCTTGCCCCGATGTGATTTTATTGCGGGCAAGTTATTTTATCCTAAGTTTTTTCTTCCCCGTGCTTAGACTCTTAAGCTGGATGTTCTAGTTTATAGGTAGGCTGGATGTTCTGGTTTATACGTATGCTCAGGCATGTTATCCATCTGTCACTATGCACACTGGATGCATGAACACTTGGCGCAGGGTATTTTACCTTCGGTACGGGTGATTACAAACTGTAAGTTCCATTGTGGGTTTGCTCTACACGTATTATTTCCTCATCATTTCTATATTGGTGGGCTGGTCTACTTTATAGTTTCCACAGAATGGCTACCTTTGAGAGCGCACGGCGTTGGTCCAAATAACTTCGAAGGCTCAGGTAATATAATAGCCTCTGACAGAATTTTCTTGTAAAAATTCCGAGTTTGGCAGGAGTTAACCTTTTCTAAATGCCTCGCTTCCTATTTCTGTTCAGAACTCCACGGGGTTTCTGTGTACCTCCTCAAATTTTCAAGTATAGAAGTACCGTTTTTTTTCTGCTCTCGTATCTCATTTAATAGCTTCAGTTTCTTAAAAACCCTAGGTAATAGTTTGGTAATTCCTTAAATTGCAGGTAAGATAGCTATTCCATCGTCACGACCGTGTTGGTTAACAGTTTTTCGACTGCTATTATTCCAGGTGCTTCGATTATTAATTTTTTTTTCGCCTATGTTGTCTTTCAGAGTCTTCGCTTGAACAAACTGATGGTGGGAATCGAGGTATGGATTCTTAACCCTACACGCACACAAAAAAATTGCCAAAAAGGAATTTCTATGGTCACTCAACCCTTATTACCCTTATTTCCTTTAATTTTTTATTTTATTAAATTTTTATTTAATTTTGTTTACAAACTGTCAAAAACTTGCAGCGAGAGTTTTCTTCCTATCTAGAACATAACTGAAAGTCTTATTTCCGCCTCATATGCATAGGGTATAATTTTGTCTCTCCTCTGCCTTGTTGTGCTCAAGTTCATTTGAGGGATTTTCTCTTAAATTTGATTTTAATGTCTCCCTTCCTGTGCATGACAGGATTTTCCCCTGTAATTCCATCAAGGATATCACAGGTAATTTATAACTATATTAAAATCTTTTCTTTTATCCTTGTTTAACTGGCTTTCGTTTAGCCTATTTACCGTTACAAATCATATACTATTTTATTTACTCAACTTTCCCCAAGAAAAATCACCTTTTAAATTATGATGATCACATGATTCAAACGTATAAAATTACATTTTCTTGGAACATAATCATTGGGTTTAGTTACATCGGACTACGATTATTTAAGAATAAAAATGATGTTTAGCGTTTTCTTAAAGATTAGTATTAAGTGGTTTTAAATATGAGTTAATTATATAAGATTTTATAAACTAAATTACAATGGTATATGTTGCTTAAAATATATCTTTAAAAAAAGTTTTATTTTTATTTTATTTTAAATTATATATATATATATATATATATATATATATATAATTTCAGAAAGTATTTATTAATTTTGCTATATAATTTATGTGAATAAGTGGTTAGTTTTTTTTCTTAAGCGAAAGTGGGTCTTTCTATTCAATTATCTAAAAAAAAGTTACATAATGTACATAATAAACAAAGGAGGTGTGGCCCACCTATAAGTCGAGTCAACTTTGTTACCGAGCCAGAATCTCATACACTAGGCTGAGGGCCCACAAAACATTACAAAATATCCTTTGTAGATCGTGCAATCTTCCTCCAAAGATCTAACGATCGAGAAGCATTTCGGGTGGCTAACATGCTTACCCCTTATCCTTTTACTCGAACCCGATAAGACCAATGAACCGACTTTAAAAATCATTTCGGGTCCGCCTAGGGAGTAAACCCATGAGCATTTTACCTGCCCGAAATCCACCAGAAGCACGTGATCCTGAAGTGACTATGCGACTAGCACGAAACTTAACCGCTATATCGGACCCAAAGCTTAATAAATATCCCGCCTAAGTAATTTCGGGTCCAATTTTATTGTTAATGTTCTTGTTGTTATCCATGCGAAATTCATGGGATTGTTGGGATTTCACCGTCCTGCCACCATTTTAAATGAGTCCGTGACACAATTAATTAAAAGGCCCTTCTTAATGTAATTAGGGTCCATGCGAAGACTAGTCATGTTTATAGTTTCCCACCCGAGAACCATAAGTTTATATAGTTTCGGGAGCATTTTCCTGCCCGAAAACCAAATGCAGACTTTAGAGGGGTACCTGACCTCCTGCTCGCACTTTGCCATATATTGCTTCCCCCTGTGGACCAAAATTCCTCTGTCTCCATTAGTCTTCATCCTGCTTATTTTCCTTGCTCTGATAGAACTCTCTGTCTAAGGTCGCCTGTCTGGAACATTCTTCCCGCAAATGTCCTTGGGGAGTTCCTATCGAGTCATATCTTATATTTATTTTGGAACAGAGCACGCCTTCGTTTGCCAAAATATCCGCTAATCTGTTGGTTGTCCTACACATATGGATAAAACTAAGGGTTCTCGTGGTTTGCAGGTGGGATTGAATACATTGATAGACTTGCAATAACCTCTACTGTCTCAACTCTTTGTCTGGTGCTGATCCATTGCCAATTTTCTTAACCGAATTAATTATCAATTCAGAATCAGTTTCAGTTATGGTGTTATGTAAATTTGAGTCCCTCAATATTTCTAAGCAATGCTCCATGGCCATTAGTTCTACCATATTATTGGTGGCCTTCCCCAAATGACTGAAACATGGTTTTTATGAAACCCTTTTCATCTCTTATGACTCCTCCATAACCAGCCATACCAGGGTTTCCTTTTGAGGCTCCATCTATATTACATTTCATAAAACCCTGAGGTGGAGGTTGCCAAAATTCCTTATCAGCTGTTATATGACTTACAGTCTTGTTTGTGTCTTGGGGGAAAAACCCCTGCAGTCCCAAATTTAGAAGTATCTGCTCATCCTGATCTTGAGGTTGGTTTTCAGGGAGGTTTTTTATGAGGGTTCCTACAGTCTCTTTGAGTTGTCTTATAATCTGAGCCATGATGCTCTAGGGTGTCCCAATCCTATTCTTGAAGATTGTTGCGTTCTTTTCAGACATCCCAGATTATAAAGCCTGGAACCAAAGCCCACGCTTTGTTGATTATTTCATTTGTAGAGAATTTTTTCCTCCAATTCTTCAAAGTACTGGTGATGATGCCAATGTCCCTGTCTATTTGTCTAAAGATTGAAGCCACCCAATTCCACAAGGTGGAGGTGAATGGGTAGAGGTTGAGAAGGTGTTCCATAGTTTCTTCTTGTAATTCACATAGTTGGCATCTGGATGGACCGGCTACCCCTCTTTTCCTAAGGTTTTCCCAAGTCATAATTTTTTTTATGTTGCACTAACCACATGAACAATTTAATTTTCATCTAGTTTTGGTTCTGCCATAGGTCCTTCCATACCTTATTAGGGTTTTGGAAGTTGAGCCCCAGGGCTATTCGCTTGGCCTCTTTAAGGTTAAAGTTGCCTTCATTGTTTTTACCCCATCCTAATTAGTTTGAAGATGTTGGTTTCATAATCTTTCTCTGTTCCAAGATGACAGTAAGAGCTTCTGCTTGGACTTTCAACAAGGAGTCATCACTGTATACTAGGTTCTTCCATTTTCTCCATTTTCCATCACTTCTATCCTGATCCCAAAAGTCATTTACTCTGAGTAACCCTTTGTCATCAGTATCATTCTTGAGATTGGAAAAATCTTCTTTTAATAGTTTAGTTTCCTGTTGCCAATTATCTTCCCAAAACCAAGCAAAGTTTCCATCACTGATCTCCCAGAAACTGTGTTTCTAAACTATGGCTCTATTCTCCCAAGCTTTGTTCCAAAAGTGGGAGCCTTTTATGAGTCCAGACATCTTAATGTAATCCCTTTCTTACCAATTATTTGCATATTTCTGTTTCCATACTTTGGCCCAAGGGGAAATCGATTCTTTTAGCCATCTCCACCATAGTTTTTCCCCCAAGACTTTGTTTAGGGTTTCAGGGTCATCAAGTCCCAAACCTCCATGTATCTTTGGTTTACATATCTTATCCTAGGCTACCAAAGCCCATTTCTTTTTCTCTTCCCCTTTGCCCCAAAGAAAATCCCTTTGGATATTTTTGATGTGTTGCATTACTCCTTTAGGAGCTGGAAGGGCTGAAAGCATGAAGATGGGGACAGTTTGTAGGATAGCTTTTGTAAGCACTAGCCGTCCTGCTAAATTCAAAGACCTGTTTGTCCATTTCCGGATTTTGTCCTGTAGTTTATTAGTAACCGGCTCCCAAACTGCCTTGCTTAGAGGTTTGTCTATTAGAGGTACTCCCAAATATTTGGAGGGTAGCATATCTCTTTGGAAGCCTAGAATTCTGGTGAGCTTTCTCTGAATAGCAATATCAGTATTAAAAAAAAATCTTTGATTTGTTTAGGCTTACCTCTATCCCCGTAGCCATAGCAAAGTCGTTCAGGATTTGTTTGAAGGCTTGAGCTTTCTTGACCATGGGTATACCTTGCAGCATGGTGTCGTCCACAAATTGTTGATGGGTCAAGGCATCCCCATTTATAGTGAGTTTGAGACCTTGGATTTTTCCTTCTACTTTGGCATATTTAATCGCATTGCCTGGCCCTTCCATCATGAGAATAAAGAGGAAGGGTGAGAGCGGATCTCCTTTTCTAAGTCCTCTCGAGGGATTAAAGGTCTTGGATGGTGAGCCATTTAGCATGATTGAAAAACTTGAGGTGGTTACAAGGGCCATTGCCCATCTTATCCAGCTATGGTTAAAGCCATATGCTATCAGTACTTCCTTGATGTATGCCCAGCTCAGCTTATCATAAGCCTTCTCTAGGTCAAGCTGAATGATCATACCTACCTGCTTATTTCTATTAAGTGAATGAACCACCTCGTGAGCTTGAATGATGTTATTAAGAATTTGTCTGCCTTCCACATATCTAGTTTGCTCCTTAGACACGAGAGTTGTGAGAAGGGGCTTAAGTCTGTTTGCAATTACTTTGGAAATAAGTTTGTACACCACATTGCATAATGCTATGGGTCTAAATCTATCTGGTGTGATAGAATTCCCCTGCTTTGGAATCAGGGCTATGAAAGAGGTGTTGAGCGGCTTCAGAACAGTTTCGTTTTTCCTTCATTCCTCCACCACATCGAGGATATCTTGCTTGATTATTTCCTAGCATGCTTTGAAGAAGTCAACGTTGAAACCATCCAGACCTGGAGCTTTCCCATTTCGTATTTCTTTGATGACTTCACTGATTTCCTCTTCATTCACTGGCTTGTTAAGATTATAATGGTCTTCTCTTGTCACTAGCTTAGGAATGTGCTTTGTGAATTCCTTAATAATCTATGAGAGGCTCCTCGGCTATGCCTTGGAAATGTTGAACCAGAACAATTTCTATTTCTTGGTGTGTAGTGAGCTGTTTTCCTTGAGTATATTTGATTTTTGAAATCCTGTTATGAGACCTATGATCCATGGTATATTTGTGAAAAAACCTTATATTCCTTTCTCCTTCTTTTAACCATTGTACCCTCGATTTCTGTTTCCAAAAGATCTCCTCTTGCTTGCATAAGCCTTCCCATTCTTGTTGAACATAGTCAGCTTGTTCCTTACTCTCCTCGGTGAAGCCCTCTGTGATGAGGGTCTGGTTAATTTCCTGTAGTTTCCATTCAACTGCTTTTTTGGCTTCGAATATATTGCCAAATTCATTCTTATTCCAATCTTTAAGCCTATGTTTGACGTGTTTCAATCTCTGATGTAGAAGGAACATTTTAGTACCCTGAACTTGCATATCTTTTTTCCACCATCTTTCAATATTGCTGATGAAGTCAGGATGGGTAAGCCAAATGTTTTCAAATCTGAAAGGTCTATTTCTTGGAGTTCCTATAAAGGACACTTCAATTTGAATAGGCTAGTGGTCTAAGCCTCCAAAAGGAAGTATCATAGCTGACAATTTATGGCCTGTGAAGATGAGGTCCTCTGAGATAATGAATCTATCAAGTTTAGAGGCCACTTGAGATGCTCTTCCCCTCTTATTATTCTAGGTGAAGATACCATTACTTGTCTTTGTATCTACTAGCCTCATGTTGTTTATGAAATTCTGAAATGCTATGGAATCTCTGCCTAGTGATCTGGTCCCACCTTTTTTTTCCAATAGAGACCTGATCATATTAAAGTCCCCTCCCAGAATCCAGGGGATACCCAGATGTCTTTCTCTTAACTCCTCCAATGAGGTTAGAAGTCTGAGTTTATCTTCCAGCTTTTGTGGACCATATACATTTGTGAGCAAATAAACTTCCTTGTCCCCCAAAGGTTGGATGACCACTGATAGATAGTTCCTGGATGCTTTAGCATCTAGGATACCAAGTTTCTGAGGGTTCCAAAGTGTGAGAATTCCTCCTGCTGCTTTGTCTTCTTTAACTTCTAGATATTCATATCTGTTTTTTCTTCTTTCATTCTATTGCTGAGATTTCTTTGTTTCCTTTTACTTCCTAGACCCCTAATATTCCATTTTGTGACCTTCATTAAGAAAGATTTGTAGATGAGTAACTAGTTAGGTCTTTCATCTTACCTAAGTTGATCATGAGTTTTCCACACTCTATCAGCAGCTCATTCTGTTTTTTCCTTCCTCTTTTCCTGCCTGGGTTCTTAGGAGCTTGTCCTAATGTTGCCTCCATCATTTTAACCCATCTGTTGTCCTGACTATCATGGTTTCTTTTGACCCCCGAACCTTTTGCCTAAGTTCTCTAGAGGAATAGTTGTTGCACTTTATTAAACTCCTCTTGAGGTAGCGAATCCATTCCTTTGGTAGTTCCTTGCTCTAGGGACTTTTCCAGATCAAGATGCTCCCTTTCAAGAATATCTTGTAGTTCATGATCCTTTGTTCCCACCTCGCTTGGGGTCATCTCTTTGTCCCTATCAAGTTCCATATTATTCGGCAGATCCTCCTTTTGTTGGTTGTTTTCAGGTATATCCTCCATGCTATCATCCTTTTCCTTCTCTGCAAGGCTGTCCTCCAGTATCTAGTTTGCTTTATCGTGCTCCTCTTCTTCTTCTAATACCTTGAACCTATTATGACTAATCTGCTTTTCCTCGTTGATCTTCTTCTGGTTCTTTCTCCCTCCTTTACCTCTGCTCCCCACTTTGTTAAAGTTTTTAGTTTCTTTCCATGAGGTTTCTTTAATTCTTCTCTCCATTTTGTTTAAGGGGAAGTCTCTGAATAGACGCCGTGTTCATGGCATTTGCGGCATCTGAAAGGAACATGCTCATAGTCCACCGCTTGCACCCATTATTTATCATATACTTCTAGAATTATTTCATCCGATAGAGCTCCAGAAAGGTCCATCTCTACGCATATTCGGGCAAAGGAGGTATATTTTCCTTGCATCATGGCCTCTGATATTTTTTAAAAATGCCCTAGTCTATTGCCTGTGGCTTTTAATGATTCTGGATGCCAATAATATAGAGGTAGGGAATAGAGCCTTATCCATACCAGCACCGAAGTGAATGTCTCACGCTTCAGGACAAAATTCGCCACCCATGGCGGCATATAGAGGCCTACAGTAGCATAGAAGTATGGTCCTCCTTCAAACACCTTGTCCTTATCCTCTATGTTTGTTAAAACTACAACGAAGAAACCCTTGGATCCAAGGTGCAGATATATATCTCCCTTAGGTTTCCAATGATTCTTTATCCATGCATGTAAAGCCTTCTCCGTTGGCCATAACCCCATGAATTTACATATCACTGCATAAGTCGCCATGTGCTCCCTATGCGCCTGTAGTGCTGGATCACTTAACACCACTCGGGGTGTGATGGTTGCCTTAGGCTTACATGGTCTAGTCTGATTTCTGGGGTCAACTTTCTGATTATCTCCTCCTATTCGCTTCTCTCGTTTGACTTCTTCTTGTGTATCTTCCTACCCCTGTGAGCTTTTGTTTTCATGTTTCCCTCTTCATAAAACCCCGACTTCAGCTTCCAGTGGTTTCTTGAATCGATTGGAGACTGCCTGACTATAGGAGGGAGTGGAACTGCCCCCTCTTGCGTCTCCATGGTGCCCAACATTATTCTCCTGCTGCAAACCCTAGCGCTGCGTGTTTTTCTTCAGCTCGAAATCGCTCCTCCACCGAATGGTTTCAAACTTGGAATGAGTAATTAGTTAATAATCATCATTTTTTTAAATTTATTAAGATAAACAATATTATCAATGTTTTTATGATTACATAATATTATTTATTTTTGATACTTTCATTACTTTATAGAAAATTAAATATTATTTTCAATTTTCAATTTTTGTTATGAGAAAGGATTATGTTATCCTAAATATTTCAATTTTTTTTATTATTTATAGAAGTGTCCTTTGTTTTTATGATTACATAATATTATTATTTTGTCTTTTATATTTTCATTATTTTATAGAAAATTAAATATTATTTTCAATTTTCAATTTTCAATTTTAAGTTTTTGTTATGAGAAAGGATTATGTTATCTTAAATATTTCAATTTTTTATTATTTATAGAAGTCCCTTTTCTATTCCTTTTTTTCATGAAGATGGGTTATGTGCAATTGTACGGTTATGATGAAAATTCTATTGTGTTAAGTTTATTGAATTTGTGTTTACATAAAAATACAGTATATAAGGGTTTCATATTTAATAAGGATATTTTTAAATATATGAAAAGAATGAGATAAAAATACAATATCTGAGGGTTTTATATTTAATAAGGATATTTTTAAATATATGAAAAGAATGAGATAGGGAGTATTGTTTTTAATTTTGAAATTATATGTAATATATTATTTTTCGATTTTTTCAATTATATTTTAATTTTATATTTTATATTTTATAGTTATATAGAATTACTAAAGTTATTAAGATAGATAAAAAAAGATTTATTTATATTTCAACATTAAACGTTATATCTTTGTATTATCTATAAAGATAAAATCAAAGTAAAAATAATTTCAAGGTATTTGCAAGTTATTGATAATAAAACCAATATAATAAATAATTCTTGTAATATTTTATGTTGATGTAATGTTAGTGTGAGTGAATGGTATATTTATATATTTAAATACAATAAAATAAAAATATCAAAATTTATCTATACTCAACTAGAGAACACCTATCCTTATAAACATGTGTCCTATAGAGCTCTTAGAATATTTTGACACATAGGCTTTTTTAAAGGGATAGGATCTAGAGTTTGGTCACCTTTTACTCCAAGATGATTCATAATGCTTTGTCCAATATTACATTATAAATATCCATTATTGCTTTATTCAATATTACATTATTAACAAAAACAAATAAGTTAGTGGAGGTTTGATACTTGGATTCGGTGAGGTTTCACAGTGGGACTTAGGGTTTGTTTTAGTTCACTCTGTATTAGGTTTTCTCTGGATTTTCGATTGAGGTGGCTTAAAGGATGAGTGTTAAGGTAGGGGGGTTTCCCTTCCTTCCGCAACATTTTCACTAGTAAAAATATTCATATGGAAGAGAAGAGGAACTCTGATGTAGACACCTTTCGCTCTTTACAGTCACCTATTCTAGGTGATAAATGGCAAGCAAACTTGAGGGGTCAATGTATTATAAGGGCATCAAAAAACCCTAGATTCATAATACCTTCAAAATGTTTGGATGACAATACAAACTGTATTTGAGCTCATGCTTTCATCTGTAAACTTTATTGGAGTTTCGCCTAAAGAGAGGGAGTTGGAGAGATGGATTCAAAAGACATGGCAACCTAAAGGGGAAGTAAACTTGAGATTGGGACCAAAAGGATTCTTTATGTTAATCTTTTTGAATCTCGAGGATAAAGCTCGTATTTTCAACAGAGGTCCCTATTTCTACGATAATGTTAGACTTTATATCAAGCATTGGGAAGTTTGTTTTAACCCAGACAAAGAGAACTTTTTAGCGGCATCAGTTTGGGTACAACTGTACTTTCTTCCTGCCGATTTTTTGATACCATAAATACTACAAGGTATAGTCCATGCTTTAGGGCATTTTGTCAAGTTCTATGAGGTCACTAAATGATGAAAAAATGTGTCTTATGCTTTTTTATGTGTGTACATGAATATTTCTCAACCCTTGCGAGAATCTATAGAACTGGAATACTCGGAAGAGATATGGAATCATCTAATTGATTATGAACATGTAACTTTTCTGTGCCACCATTGTCATGAGCATGGCCACTTTTTTTGGGATTTTCCATCATGAAGGAAGGACAAAACAATAGGGGATGCACTGGGGTTCGAGGGTTTCACCAAGTTCGTAGCAAGAAGACGAAATCATAAGAGTCGTAACATTCAAACCTTGTATCCAGTGGAGGACAAGAAATCCTTATCAACCTTGGAGGCAATGGAGGAAGATCTAAATAACTCAAGAGACATTCAAATGGCAGATAAATCCTTGGAAACAAATCAAGATAAACATGCCCAGAAAATGAAATTAGAGGATAATGCAATTCAATAGGGATACTATGATTACTTTGTCTTACCAAGAATCGAGCAAGTAGCTCAGTCAATGAAGCAAGATTAGAATGAGCTCTCAAGTGAAGAGAGACTCTTGGTTGGTATGGTGAATGAGTGGGTATAATAGGACTTGGGGGAATTATCCAAGGAAAACTAGGAACAATATGTCATCACTTACCTCAAGTAGAAAATGAGGCGACACCAGTACTCAAGGGAATGACATGGGCCTCGGTCCATTCAACACTTCAAATAGAAAGGGAAAGAAATGATCATTAAATACTTAATGAAATATCTCAAAAAGAAGGGAGGAAACCTAAAAAGGAAGCATTGCAGAGTACAGGAGAGAATTTAATTAACTCTGGATAAGTAGCTACTTTATTAGAGATATTTCCACCAAAATTAAAACTTTCATCCTGAAGATTTTATCATGGAATATTAGGGGGCTAAATAGAAAAGAGAAGCAACTATATCTTAGAGACATGATTAGGGTGGGGAAACCTACGATTGTAATTTTGCAGGAAACAAAACTAATGGGGGATAAAATGTTGGGTCCCTATAATACTAGTGATTACCCCATTTCTATTGTAGTTATACCCCTTATTAATATTGTTGTGCCCCTATTGCCCCATATTGTTACTACTGTGCCCCATAGAATCCCTCTCTTGTTATTTTTGTGGCTTTATATTATTATTGTTAGGTCAACTGGATTATATTGTGACTCCTTAGAATCCTATATATAGAAAGGAGGTTTTGTCATTTGAATCATCCAAGAATTGTTCATTTATGTAATGTAAAGGAGGTTGCCCCCTCAAAGAGGCTGAATTCTAAGGCGTTGATCTATATTTTCTATCTTTTCTTGAGCTGGTTTCATAACATTTGGTATCAGAGCTTTGGATTCTAGGGTTTCGCTGCTCCTAACAGGTCATCGTGGCATTTTCGCTATAACTTTTTTTTCTGTGACGTTTCAGAAGTCGCAAAAAAAACCCCTTTGAGAGGAAATCGCGCTGAACCTTGGGTCATAACATAATCAGAGCCGACATAAAAAAAATAAAGTAAGGGCATAATTATGCTCGCTAGATGTGTCCACATCGGAATCATCTATTTCTCCAGATCTCCAAAAATTCCTAGACAATCATTCCAAGGTATTTGAGACTCCCAAAGGTCTCCCACCTATGCGTGATCATGATCATGCTATTCATCTGATTCCACAAAGTGTTCCTCCAAACATCAGGCCGTACAGATATCCCTATGTCCAAACGAGTGAAATTGAACGTATGGTTGCAGAAATGCTAGAGGCTGGTATAATTCAACCGAGTCAAAGTTCTTTCTCTACTCCAGTAGTATTGGTGCACACGAAGGATGGATCATGGCGCATGTGTCCGGATTATAGGGAGCTCAACAAGCTCACTATTAAAGATAAGTTCCCCATTCCTATCATTGATGAATTACTAGATGAATTGCATGGATCAATTTACTTCACCAAGTTGGATCTTCGTTCAGGATATCATCAAATCAGAATGAAGACTGAAGACATTCCGAAAACAACATTTAGAACTCATGAGGGTCATTATGCATTTTTGGTCATGCCTTTTGGCCTTACCAATGCACCTTCAACATTTCAAGGTTTGATGAATTCAACTTTCAAACCATTCCTTAAAAAATGTGTGTTAGTATTTTTTGATGATATACTAATCTACAACAAGTCTTGGAAGGATCATGTTGAACATGTTGACAAGGTGCTACAACTATTGAAGGAGAAACAATTATATGCAAAAAGATCCAAATGTTTCTTTGGAGTCCAGGAGGTGGAATATTTGGGTCATATTGTATCTCATGAAGGAGTTAAGGTAGACCCTAGAAAAATTAAAGCCATTAAGGAATGGAAAATCCCCATATCCATAAAGCATCTACGAGGATTTCTCGGGTTGACAGGGTATTATCGCAACTTTGTTAAGAATTATGGGAGAATAGCAGCACCTCTAACAACATTATTGAAGAAAGATTCATTCTCATGGACTCCGGAAGCAAAAGATTGGTACTATGGCATACAAATTGGAGCTTCCTGCAGCTTCTCGATTGCACCCAGTTTTCCATGTTTCATGTTTAAAGAAGGTTATAGGCGACAAGCTCCCAGTTCAAACAATATTGTTGGAACTTGACGAGGAAGGAAAAATTATATTGGAACCAGAAGCAGTCACAGAAACAAGAACTCTACAACTACGAAATCGTTCAATTTCAGAGTATCTTATCAAGTGGAAGAACTTATCCGCTGAAGATTCCACATGGGAGGATGAGAATTTTATGCAGAAGTATCCAGAACTACTCAAGCGTTGAGGACAACACTTTTTTGAAGGAGAGGGGCATGTTGGGTCCCTATAATACTAGTGATTACCCCATTTCTATTGTAGTTATACCCCTTATTAATATTGTTGTGCCCCTATTGCCCCATATTGTTATTACTGTGCCCCATAGAATCCCTCTCTTGTTATTTTTGTGGCTTTATATTATTAGTGTTAGGTCGGCTGGATTACATTATGACTCCTTAGACTCCTATATATAGAAAAGAGGTTTTGTCATTTGAATCATCCAAGAATTGTTCATTTATGTAATGTAAAGGAGGTTGCCCCCTCGAAGAGGCTGAATTCTAAGGCGTTGATCTATCTTTTCTATCTTTTCTTGAGCTGGTTTCATAACATAAAATTATAACAATTATTGAAAAATGTAGGAAAGGTTTTCAAACTATGTTCCTCGATGCGAAGGGTAGTGCGAGGGGCATCGAGATTTTGTGGAACCCTTTAGAGGTAGTTTTTCAATACTAGATGGCTAGCTTAAGAATATTGACAGGAAGGTTTTGCTATGTCAAGACAAAAGAGTTTGTAATTTTAACCACAGGGTATGGTCCCTCCTTGATGGGGGACAAGATTCATTTTTTGGAGCAAATATTGGCCACTAAACAACTGATCAAAGATTCTTTATGGGGCATTGCTAGATATTTTAATATCATTAGATCATTGGCCGAGAAAAGAGGAGTGCATAGATTGAACCTGGAATCAACGTCCATTGATAGATACATAGAGTAACTTCAATTGGTTGATATCCCAACCATCAATTGTCTACATACATGGAACAACCAATGGAGAGGAAGGCATCAAATAGCAAGTCAGTTGGATCACTTTCTTCTCTTTGAGGGAGTTTTTCACAAATACATTTTTGTCAAGTTGTTATATTTTTATGCATGGGATCATATCACTGGGTTGCTTGGCTAGAGCTGGACTTGAAGGAGCCTCCCCCTAATCATCCCTTCCAGTTCGAAAGTTTTTGGTTATAGGATCCTTGTTTTGTGGAGCCCTTAAACATGTGGTTGTTGGATCTTAACGTCCGCGGTAAGTCTAAAATGAAAACCTTTCAACTAAATCTTAAGGCATTAAAGAATCAGATAAAATTATGGAATAAGCAGGATTTTGATAACATTTTTGAAGCTAAGGCTAAATTATAAGGTTGGATTCAAAGGATACAACAATGCGTGATTTTTGAGGGTAGATCCCTTGAAATTGTAGCAGAGGAGGGGTTGACTCTCCATAAGCTAGAGCAATGAAGAAAATAGGAAGAACTCCTTTGGAAACATAAACATAGGGTATAGTGGCTCGAGGAGGGAGAAAGGAATTCCAAACTTTTCCACAATTTCATGCCGCAACAGTGTCATAATAACAGGATCTCATTTATTCTTGGAGCTGATGAGGATAAAAAATTCCAACATCAGGAAATTGAATATGAATTGGTAAGGTTTTATCAAGATACTCCCACTGAGAACGCTTTTCGAAGACAACGAACCATGAATTCAATTCTTCAACATATTCCTTGGCTTATTAGTAAGGATCAAAATGGTTCCTTGATGAGACCAATATCATTCAAGGAAGTGGAAATGGTGGTTATTGATATACCTAGGAATAAGTCACTAGGCCCTAATGGTTTTACCTTTGATTTTTTCAAGGTATGTTGGTGATTCCTAGCGATAGCGATTCATGAAGTGGTGGAAGAATCGAGACAAACTTAGTCAATTTTTGATGCTCTCAGTGCAACGTTCCCCACCCTTATCCCCAAAGGAGGCCATTCGGAGGATCCTAATGGTTTTCATCTTATTGCATTCTACAATGTAATCTATAAAATGATTTCAATAGTAATAGTAAATCAACTGAAACCCATACTTCCAGGTTTAATATCGTTAGATCAGACTAGTTTTGTGGAGGGACGACAAATTACGGATGGCATAATTGTGGAAAAGGAAATTATACATTCCTTAAGGGTGATGAAACACCCAGGTATGATAATCAAACATGATTTTTCCAAAGCCTATGATCAGATTAGTTGGGATTGTTTTTTACATTTTTTACATGCTTTTGGATTCTCAGGGCAGTGGATCTCCCAGGTAGTATCTCTCATTTCATCTGATTTCTTCACTATTATGATTAATGGGTTACCTTCGTCCACCTTCACCTCTTCAAGAGGCTTGAAGCAATGTGACCTTCTCTCACCCTTTCTTTTCATTTTGGATTTGGAAGGGTTAGGGAGAATGTATAAGAAATCATGTTCTTTGGGTCATATCTTTGGTCTATGCTTGTTTGGTGAAGATCTCCCTATTACGCATCAACAATTAATTGATGACATCATTATTATTGGGTTTCCCACTTTAAAGGAAGTGAAAAAATGGAATATTCTATAGAATTTCATGGATGCCTTTGGAACACTAGTAAATAAAGATAAAAACAATATCTTCTTTTTTAATTACTAGGAGGTTATACAGATACGCTTGACATATATATTGGGCTTTCAACGGGCTTAGTTGCCTTCCAAATATCTGGGAGTGCCCTTGGTAGTATTACAACCATGTGTCAACTTGGGAATATCTCATAGAAAGGGTTTTAAGAAGAGTCAGCAATTGAGCATTCCAAGCCAGTAATTCTGCTAGTGGTTTTGTGCTTACCAAATCATTATTGCGGGCAATTCCAAACTATCTGATGGTGGCTATGTCCATTCCAAAAATAGTTTTTCATTGTCTTCATTCTTTATTGAGTGACTTATTATGGAGGGGACTAATTAAAGCATGAATGTGGTCTCTTGTAGGATGAGACAAATTGATTAGATCAAAATCGATGGGACGATTGGGACTACATGGTATGAAATTATGGTGGCTTTGGGCTAAGGGAGGTCCCAAACTCTAGAAGTGCATTTGTCTCAGGAAATATGTGCCTCTACCCACATAGGAGGAGAAGTTACATTTTTATATTTCCATTCAAGGATCTGGCACCTAGACTTGGCCACAAAAATGCAAAGATCTCTTTAGATAGTATGCCTTTTGGGATGTAAAAGCATGAATGATAGTGTCTTTCTCAGAGGACGCTTGGTAGAAGTATCATTGTTTGTGGGAGAAAGAGAGTCTCCAACCTATTAAAATATTATCTAAAGCTTTTGGAGCTGATAAAATAACAAACGTTTGGAAACCAAAGGTTGATAACTAGTTGTGGCGACAATGGAATGAAAAACGTGGGAGGAGTTCCAAAAGGTACTCAAAGACAAGAAGATTAGGGTTTCTCAAAAGAATAATATTTTACAATGTGGTCAACAATCATCTATTTTTTTTCTCTTAAAGAAGCCTACTCATTAATTGCAGGTTTTACATCCATGGAAAAGGGAGTTGTGTGGTCCCAAGTCTAGGATGGTTCATTGTGGCAAAAAAATTGAACATTTTTGTGGTTAATATCTTGGGGGCATACTCTCACTTAAGATCTCCTTCATAGAAAGGGATGTGAGGGACAACCATTATGTCAACTTTGTTTTCAAGCAGAGGAGTCGACACAACAAATTTTCCTATCAAGTCCCTTTGCAGGTGGCATTTGGGAACTTCTTCCCTAGATATTCAGATGCAGTCAACCCACCTTGGGAGATTTGAAGACTCTATTGGACCATTGGTTTTGTTGTAAGTTAAAAAACATATTATTCCACGAGCTTGGGAATTAGTGTTAAGCTTTTCCCTTTGGATCTTATGGAAATAATGAAATATTAGAGTCTTCAATTTGAAAAGAAGATCAGTGTCAATATTAAAAGAGGTGATCCTTCACAATATCTGGGACACTATTCTTGCGACCTCTTGGACTATCGATAATTGGCAAGTGGAGGAGTCTGAAGGACACATTTTGAAGAACCTCAATTTGGATATTTCTATGTACACTCCCTATTCATCTGTGGTGTAGCGTTCTGGTCATCCTACAACTAATTCATATACAATGTCCTAGAGTTCCTTCCTGAAGTTGAGTTTTGATGGTGCCTCCAAGGGAAACCCCAAAGCTACTAGGTGTGGAGGGATTTTTTGGGATGAAAAATCTCAGCCATTACATATATACACATGGTAATGCAAAGTGACCACAAATAACTTAACGAAATTCCTTGCTATTGAATTCGGTTTACAAATTGTAGCTAGAGAAGGTTTTAATTTGATTCAGGTTCATGAATATTGATAGGTTGTCATCCAATGCATCCACAAATTGTTAAACTGGAAGCCCACACATAAAATGATGAATAGTTGGCATTTACAAGATGTGGTTTCTAATATCAAAGACTTACTAACTAGGTTTTATTATATTATGCTTCGGCACAAGTGCCAGGAAGGGAATAATGTGGTGGATGCACTGGCCAATTGGGGAAGTTAGGAATGATGCATTGCCTTGGATGAAGCTTGGTTAGTTTCGTCATTGAGGGAAGACATTCAAGACATTAAACGGTGGGTGGAGCATGATAGGTCCTCATGGGAAGCTAACATTCCCTATAGGGGTGTTATTAACAACCCCTGTAATGACATGAGGCATTATTAACATGCTGAGGATAGGAGTGGAGTGGGGGTTGGCATCCTTTGAAAAGGGTGCCACACCCTACACTTGTTACCTCTTTGTAATCACATGGCACACACACCATTCCCAGATTTGGGGTCACCTACCCTGTTCCATTCATTTTAAATTCTCTCAGGTGGTAACATTTGTGATGGAGTACAACATTATATTTGGCATTTGGGATTTTCACTCAGCAACTGATATGCTTTGGCTTTCATAGGGCGAATTGGACATGGTCTTAGGAGATGATGACATATAGTTCTATGAGCTCATTGATGATTGCATGATTTATATGAGGTATGTGGCTTTTAAAGAGTGTGACAGGCCTTACACATGTCCTTTCCTAGACCTCACACATTGTGGTAACTACCTTCAAATGCAGGGTTCTCTAATGTCGATGCCCCTTTATAAATGCATGGGAATTTTCACAGGGTGGCAACATTATTATGTTACCTAGGGTGGTGAAGAGGGTTTTTCCTTGCCATGTTACTCTTGGTTTCTACCTATGGTATCCTCAAGATTTGTAGGAGGTTTTATTACTTGCTTTATCATCTTGTCACTTCAAGGTTCTGATACTGCAGACATTTCCTTTACTTTCCTAGTTTTGGTTTACAAGGTCTGGTATCTAGATACTTTTTCCATTTGGTTTTAATGGTGATAAGTGTCCTTCTAGTTTTATAGAAAGCACAATATCTTCGATCTTCCATTTATTTTGTCTCTCTCATGTCGTGGTTTACTCGGTGTTAGGGTTTGTGGGTATGATGAAAATCTAGGGAATTCTCTTACTTTTGACTTCTCAAAAAACCTCACTTTCCCTTTTGTATACCTTTGTTGATGGTGCCTTTGTAGCTGAGTTTATTATCTCTTATTTGAAAGTCTATCTCATTTCTTTTTTCGCCTCGATTTTATGCTCATTTTTTGTATCATTCCTTTCTCTCTTCTATAATTTCTCCTTAGCGGAGAGTGCCCAACCACAAAGGTGGTGCAACTGACCCATTTTCTTCTCACCAGTAGTTGTTCTGGTGGGAGTGGGTGGTAAATGGGTTAGATCCAGTTCCTCCTAATGTTAGGAAGGAGATTCTCTTCCTCAAGTCAAAGGAGTTTAGTGATCAGACTTATTTCTCTCATTTTGAGGTTGGAGGAGTCAACCTTAAATGAATACCTGGCCCGGGGAGACTCAGAAAGCATATGCTCCATTTCCTTCATTCACTTACAGTGCACCAATAGATGGAAACCCTACTCCACATGGTTCTTCAAGACAAGCAGGTAGATAACTATAAATTGTTTGCAGGATAGGAGGATATCAAGTGGATTCTCCAGAACATTTGCTTCATCTTGGATGACATTGTGACCAAATTAACAAGGGTGGAGAAATTTGTGGTCTCTGACTCAAACACTGAGTCAAAGGAGTTGAATGGTGCCCCTGGAATCATTAATAGTCCCCTAGTAAATGCTTCTTCTCCCATTGTTAATTCTCCAAAAGAAAACTCCTCTCCCCTCTCTCCAGTCATTATCTCTGACTAATGGGATTCGATGGTTTTTGTACTCCTCTCAACAGGTAGTTGTCGGTATGGAATTCCTAGCACCAGTTGGATTTTCACTTCAGACTCTCAATGGTCAACATGTTACTATTTTATTGTTATATAAACTTTCTCTTTGCTTTCAACAACATGGAAAAGGTTGCACCTATACCTCTTGCCATTTTCTGAGGAAAATAGTTACTTGTAAGTTTGGTTCAGTATCGTATTTTTATTGTCATCCTCCCTAGTTTTTTTGTAAAGTTTAAGGGAAACAATGGACAAATATGGTAGACATAGTTAGGTCTCTTTGGCTATGTGTCCTTGACAATTTTTGTATCTTAATTTTGAACTAGTAGTAATGGTGTTATTTTAGGTGCAGCTAGTTGAAGCAATGACTTCCCAGGGTGGTCTTTGAGGAATATGGAATATGTAATACCCTCAATATAAGTGACATTATCATATTAATGGAAATCAATTACAGAAGCTTACCAAAAAAAATTACATTATTAACATCCATTATCTATAGTTTTTAATGTGAGATGTGTATCTTCACCTAAACTTATTGACTTCATAGTGTGTTTCAATTAGTTTACTTATAGAATGTGAATTTTGGCTTAGCGAGTTTTGTATGAGAGCATTTCATCGTAATTTTTAGATAGCTTTTACTTTATTTATCATTGCATAAAAATAATAAAATGCATTTTCTAAAAACATCAATTTATTAAAAATGATTAGAAATATTTATAAATTAATATTCACTTATCTTTTAGGGTAGAGTTTACTCAATTATATTTTAGGGTAGAGTTTATTGGTATGCTTACTTTTGGGGTTTTTTTAATTCTAAATTGGATACGCATTTACAAAATCTAATACTATTAGAAGATTTCAAATTTATTTATTGAGCCGAGAGGCTCATTCTACACTCTAGTATGAGGGGATGTGCAAATTAAAAATTATGTTCTAAACAGGAAAAAAATAATGTATACTATAATTAAAAAATATATATATGCTGTAAAGTAATTTGAAGACCTATGTTAACTAATTTATGTCAATATCAATTTCATATATATCTATGTATAGAAAGAAAAAAAAAAAAAAAAAAAAAATTATGGTTAATTTTTTTATTTGGTCTTATATATACTCTATTTAGCATTCAAAAATACAATTTAAACAATGAAAAATAACACAAATATTACAGTCTAAATTTTTTTAGATATAAATAAATTTAATCCCTCTTCCCACTTATTAAATATGTACTCAAAATCAATATATGTGCTAGTTATTTAAAAAATCATTATCACTTTGTTTTTGTTTTATGTTACATTGTAGAATAGTCATATTAATTGAAAATGTTTAATCCTTAGAGCCCATAACTTATTCTAATTCTATTTTGTTCCAGTCACATTATGGGAAGTTGATATCTATTGTATATACACTTGCATAAAGTTGTAAATATTTTTAAGTAACCAGCATTCTTAATATTAAATTAAATTAAGATACCAACATAGAAGCGCACACTGCATATGTGATGGAATGAAATATTTTATTGTTTTTCCGAAAACAAAAACAGTCATCGACCAAAATCCTCGATGATAATAAGAATGGAAAGAGTAGATTTTCCAAATTCCAACACGATAGGGGTGGGGCATGGCACGGAACTTCCCGCTTCCCCACTTGCACATGAATTTTGTCTTTCTTTGCCGTAGATAATGTTCCCCGGATCAAATTTTACATACATTGAAAGGAGACTTTAAGAATATTTTCTAATTGCAAAGTTAGAAGTCAAATATCATTTCAGCAATGAGTGTATGAAGTTGTTCCATCGAATGTTGTAGCAGCTAATACTTAGTTGACTATGTGAAACTAAAAATGTCCCATGTCTTTATTTAAAGGAAGTTAATCATCCTAATTGAGTTGTTCCCTAGTTATTATATTTACAATTTTCTTTTCTCTAGAACTCCCAAATGTTATATATGGTACACAATGTGCATTGGCTATATAAATGGTTTACTCTAGCCCATGAAACTCAACAAAATCCACCATTTGAGAGTATAACGGAATGTTAGTCCAAGTATATGTTTTACTTCAATATTAAAAAGAATGTGTGTTTTAATACAGTTAATTTTATTAGTCCTTGCCTCCACCATGGACTATAGCTCTTACCTTGTAGTCAAAATCTGTTGACCCATTAATTTGGACAATTTTCATGTGCATAACCAAAGTTTTTGGTTTTCTTTTTTTCTATGCTTTTTCTTAAATTATTAAAACAGTTTTATAATTTTTGGAAAGTAATTTCTTATTTTCTGATTGGCCTAGAGCATTTTGATTGGACATAATAGCCTTGATGGAGTGTTTTTTTTATTTTCCTATCTGTTAGTGCATGAAAAATCATTTTAAAATGAAAAAAAGGCTAATTTTGTAAATGGCCATTCCGTCGGTGAGTGCTCTACCACTGACACTGACACCATATGCCTACTGCTTTGCCCAACGATGTTAGGACTTGCTACAATGGTCCCTTACATAAGTGTGGGGGGTAGGCATTGCACAATCGCTCCTAATCTTGCTTGAATTTCCCTAACACAACATCCTTCGACAACCATTATACGATGGTTATGAAAACAATTTTCATTCCCTCGTCTTCGAAAGCGGTATTGAGTTGTATACATGGTGGTTTTTGTAGAGCATCTTTAGAACTTGATATATAATGAGGCATGGCCACTTAAGTAAGACGGTGGGGGATGCGTCGAGCCATGACTATTAGGGAATTCCTAGTAAATTTTCTAAGTACGATGATAATAGTCAATGGAGATTATTATGATAACTCAGTAAGACATAAGCAGTTGAGTAAGACATTCATATGAACACACATCATGAGCAGCATATGCACATGGAAACAATGATTTAACATGGAAACCCAAATGGGAAAACCACCAATTTGTTTGGTATTGTTGTTTGTGAGCACCCAGTCATAGGAGGCCTCAACCCCCTTCAAAGAATTAGCAAGCCACAACTTACCAAGAGGCACCAACCTCTTATAAATTTAGGCCACAACCTGCTTCAGCTAATTATTCTACTTTTCATACAATTTTCAAACTGAGAAACATAGGCCTACTTCTATTACATAGGAATATAAATAACTCAGTCCGTTGTCATACACAACTCCTTCATCTATGCTCTGTAGACTCACTTTCCACTTCTCCCCTCACAACTCCTTCAAATGCCCTCCTGGCCCTCAATTAGTTTGTACAATTATCATTTGTTAGCCACCATTCTCATTATGTTCACTCATAGTCTCTTATAACTATTCACACTCTTAAACACAAAATCCAATGATATTCTCCACTTGCCTCAGTCTTTCAGGATCTCTTTGTTCACCAACAATACAGTGAATGATGCAATCTGTTATCTCATCAACCACTGCATTAAACATACAATATGGCACACTAATCTTCAATTAATAACATGTATGTGGGATCAGTTTACTCAACCATCTGACACTCGTACAATCTCCATTGCTGCTTCGTCAGGCTCTATAAGTCTAGTTGCATGCCATTTAATATTTAATTGCTCCGCAATTGCAGTTGTAATAAATTTGAGAGTGGACTTTGGAGGTTTTTCAAAGCTTGAAACTAATTCTCAGACCTCCTCCACACTGAAATATTTTAGCCATTAAATTTTTCTTATTTAAATCACATTACTGTCTAATACTCAAGATGTACTTCGATATGGGATATAAAGTTCTTGGTCTAATCTCCATTAATAACATTAGCATACGAATTCATATCATGCTCGTCAAGCAATTTTCAAGTCAGTAATTGCTTGTAAAAACAAACTGTAGAGAGCTCCAGCTATGGCATAGATTCCTATAATAGCACATAGGCCAAAATAGTTGTCGACCTATTCACACCTTCACCTCTAATACCATAGTAGACCCCCAAATATGGCATAAGTGCCAATCATAGCACATAGTGCTATAATGTTGTAATGTTGTCAACTTGTTCAAGTTTACTAGTGCTAAGCCCCCTTTTGAACTCCCCACAACACCTTTTCAATATAATAAGCTCAAAGGCCCATGGTCACATGCTTAAAATCTGCATAATGTAGACCTGGTGCACCTTTCGATGATTGACAAAACCGTCAATTGTTGGTGATATCTTTGTCTCCTTGATTTGTTTTCGTATCCTTTTCATAACAACCCTCCTTTGATATTTTCTCGAGGACAATCCTTTGGGATGATGTGTCATGTGGGATTGCTAGCCACAAACATTGACCAATAAAAAACCTGCCAGGGTGAGCTATTACATGTTGGCATGGTCCACTTTTTTTGTGCCAATAAATGCCTTTTCCAAATTTTCCACACTAGCCTAACTTTACATCATGGCAGGTCTTTTAAACAAGTACTCAACTTTGATCCTTCGGGGAAAGTCTCCTAGGATGAGGTGTCCTATGTTGACCTCCTGCTGCAATCATTCACCAATCACCATGCCTATCCACCTGCTGACTCCTCCAGGGCTTACGTCATCCTAGGTGTTCTCTATTACGTGCACCTTCGCATTGTTAAAGGAACCTCCATTAGGGTTACGTGTTATATGGGCTCCACCATCATCCAATGACCTTTGCGTCCGCTACTATGTTGTCTCCCCACATCCTCCCAGATTCTTGTCATCTCAACTTTTCATCATTTGTTCCTATTTTCATAACATTTGGGGAACAAATCCCAGGATTTGTTCTCTCAAGCGAGACCCGTGTTGTACCTCCTGAGCCTAAATTCTTCTAATGCCACTCTACCACCTATACCTCTTATGTCATATGTATGCTAACAGTGCAGTGGGACCCATGGCCAGGTTACTAGTTTGACTTTTGGCCTTCTATAGACTTCAACATATCATTGGAAATCTCTTTTTGAGCACTGTCCAACTATGTTATTTCCATGAGAATCTAAGTTGATATCTTAAGGAATAAGTGCATTCAAAGCTTAGGACTCCTAACCACCATAGTTATAATATTTTATAGATTCTTTAACTGACCTTCTATTATGATGGTTCTCTACTAAAGACTGAAACAACCATAGGAATCCCCCTGAACTTGACACACCATGCATCTTCCATCCTTTCCCTTGTGACATTAATGCCAACATTATGCACAACAATCTCCCTTTTTGGCATTGATGGAAACATATCAAGCTCTCCTTGAGACCAAGTAGGGTTTTCTCCATCTCTACACTTCCTCTAACATCAATAAAAATTCTTCTCCCCACTGACAATGGAAAAGGTTGCACCTAATAATACAGTTCAAACCAACAAAAGAAACTCCCCTTGCAACTTTGCATCCTACTCTCTAAATGATCCAATAGGCTGAGTAGCTACCAAGACATATGGAAATTGAGTCATTTGGTTGGAAGATACACAACTTCTATTTGTTACCAAAGATACTCCAAGGGTTCTTGTGTTAGTGGCTTAGTGAATATATCAGCAAGTTTCTCATTAGTGGCCACATACTCAAGTCAAACAACATTAGCAGCCACCTGTTCTCTTAAGAAATGGAATCTAATTGGAATGTGCTTGGTATTTGAATGCATGACAATATTTTTAGAGATGTTGATAGCACTGGTAGTGTCACACATGATTGAAATTGAATCAGTCAACACTAACTTGATATTCTTTAAGGTCTGCTTCATCCAAATAATTTTTGTGCAACAGGTGGTCGCAAAAATGTACTCTGCTTCAGTTATTGATATTGACATTGATTCTCACATTTTGTTGATCCAAAATAGAGACAGTCGCCCAAAACGAATGTTTCTATAGAGTTTCTTTTCCAGTCATCGAGGTTTCATGTCTAATCAACATTAGTATAAGCTTTTAGCATAAGAACTATGTTTCTGCATACCAAAACCCATAGTATATTTTTCCTTGCAAATATTTGAAAATGATTTTTACAACAATGATATGGCTTTCATGAGGGCAGTCTTGAACTCTGGCCACCAGACCCACTTCTTACATAATGTCTAGTCTTGAGGCTATGAGGTATAACAAGCTTCCAATCATTGTTTTGTAGACTATTTGATTTACTAGAGGTGTTTCATCCTCTTTACATATCTCACATCCAATAACCATGGGTGTGCTAACTGGCTTGCAGTCATCTATCCCAAATTTCTTCAAAGTTTCTCTTAAATACTTGGATTTTGAGACGAATATATAATCTTTAAATTGAGATATTTGCAACCCGAGAAACAAGGATAGCTCTCCTATCATAGACATCTCAAATTATTTCTACATAGACTCAAAAAATTAGTGTCCTAATTGTTCCAAATCGCTACCAAATATGACATCATCTACATAAACCATAGCAATTAGTAGGTGATCATCTTCAAATCTTATATATATTTTTCTTATGTAGTGCCTCTCTTGCAACCTTGTTGTTGAAGGTATTTGTCCAATATGCCATACCAATCTCTAGGGGATTGTTTAAGCGCATACAATGCCTTCTTCAATATGCAAACATAATATTCATTCTCTGAGACCATGAAGCCTTATGGCCACTCTATATATACTTATTCTTCTAGATCGCCATTGAGAAATTTCAATTTCACATCCATCTGGTGTACCTTGATGTTCTTGTGACTAGAAAAATCAAGGAACATTTTGATGGATTCTAATCTTGCCAAAGGTGGAAAGGTTTCTTCAAAATCTATCCCTTCTATCTGAGCACATATTTTGCATATTATTCGTGATTTGTTCCTTATCACTTGGCCTTGCTCATTTAGCTTATTTTTAAAGACCCATTTGGTGCCTATAATGTTTTTCTCTTTGGGTCTAGGGATAAGTTCCCAAGTATCATTTTTCTCGATTTGGTCCAATTCTTCATTCATTTCCTTCACCTAAAACTTGTCTTCACTTGCATGATTGATATTGTTGGGCTCAATTTGTAATAGCAAGGCAAGATTAACACAACTTTGACTTCCAAGGAATTTCCTTCTAGTTTGAAAACCAAGCCTATGAGCACCAAAAAATTTACTTTTCCGATGTTTTTTTATACATACCTAGAAGGATTTTTGGGTCTTCATGTTGTTGTACCTATTTCTTCATTGTTTTCCTATGCTTCTGCTTCTTCATGGTCTGAGAATATGGAGACTGAAATTTATCCTTCATCTGAGTTATCGTCTTCTCTGATAGATCTGATTGTGTTATCAATGAAATCTTAAACTCTTTTTTTCCTCTTGTTGAAGTGCTTGTAGCCTTTACTCTTGATAGAGTACCCAAGAAATATTTCCCCATCAGCTTAAGAATCAAATTTTCCAATATTTTTATCATTTCTTTTTAGATAGAATTTTCTCCTGAACACCTTGAAAAGTTTCAATGATGTTGGTCTATGTTTCCATAACTCATAGGCAGTCTTATAATTGTTAGGACTTAGTTGTGTTCTATTTGCTAAGTAGATAGTGTCTTAGGCTACTTCTCCTAGAAGGTGTGTGGAACCTCTAGTTCATCCATCATAGCTCTGGTCATCTCCTAAATTTTTATGTTCTTTCTCTCTACTACATTTTGTTGTGGAGTCATGGCCACTAAGTGTTGCCTCCTTATGCCATGTTCTTCACAATATTATTTGAATTCTCTTGAAGTGAATTCCCCACCTCTATTTGATATGTAACTTTTAATCTAGATCTTTCACGGTTTCAACCCATGCTTTAAATATCTTGAAATTGTCTAGAGCTTCTGATTCATATTTCAACAAAATTATCCATGTCACTATGGTAAAATCATAATAAACAGAATAAAATATCGTTCTCCTCAATGGCTTTTTGTCCTTGTTGGGCCATATATATAAGTACAAATTAGCCCTAAAGGCTTAGAGGTTGAGAACTAATTTCCGTTGAATTCAGTCTTTGTCCGATTTCCAAATTGGTAGGACTTATAGATTGACTTATTTGGCTTCAACAATCTTGGAAATCCTCATACTGCTTCTATCTTGCTAATTTGTATCAGGCTATCAAAATTTATATGACCAAGCCTTCTATGCCACAACCAAGTTTGATTTTCCTTACTCAGGTAGCAACTCACTCTAGAGTCATCAAACATGTATACCTTATTGTGAGTTTTGATTGTCTTTCCCACTATCTATCCATTTCTCTTTTTTTGGATCTCATTGTCTTTGGATCGAAAAGCCACATTGTAACCATTGTTAACATTTGGATCACACTGAGAAAATTGTGGTTCAAACCTTCTACATACAACACATTTTGAGCCTTAGTCTTTCCAAAGGTGACATTTGTCCCTTTATCCTTTTCTTTCAGAGAAAATAATTTACTCTTATCCCCAGTCATGTACATAGAAAAACCACTATCCAAACATTTGAATCGCAATGAGAAAATTGTGGTTCAAAACATGTACATACAACACATTTTGAGCCTTGGTCTTTTCATCAAGAACAATTATGCCCTTTCCCTTAATTCTTGCTAGAGAATTATTTCCAAAGGTGACATTTTTCCCTTTATCCTTTTCTTTCAGATAAAGAATTTACTCTTATCCTCAATCATTTTCTTAGAACAACCACTATCCACATATCATCTATTTTCTTGATCATGTGTATATAGAGCAAGTCCAAACTCCATGTTTTTCTTAGTATTCTGCTTCCAAATCTTATTGTACTTAAGGAAAGCGAGCTCCCAAGTGTGTTGTGGTTTAGAGGAGTGCTCAAACTTGCTTCCAAACTCACTTTCCTTATGCCTAAAATGATTACACTTGAAGCATTCAAATTCATTCATCAGGAGAGAAAGTAATTTTATTCTTAGAGAATGAGTTATGCATTCTAAAAACTTCTGGTGATTTCTATATCTGAAATTTTCATCTCCTTTTACTTTGACACTTCTGCAATTGATAGATTTATGTCCATAGATATGAAATTTATAGCACTGATCATAAAACAATTTTGGATAACTGATATTTGAGAATTAATGAGATTGGGTTGTTTGTGGGTATCTTTGTCATCATGTTGATTTATTTACATCTCTATGGTGTGAGTTGTTTCAGAAGTTAACATTCTTGTTGCAACACTAAGTGCTCATTGGATTTGGCTTTGGTTTATCTTCATCGACTCTACGTTGAATCACCTTTGTAAAACACTAGGGGATTTCAAACCCTGTGGACCTAAAACCTATCTTTCCAATGAGGATTTTTGTGTTTTAGAGTATCCCAGACCCACTTTATTTGTTGAATGCCTTTTATTGCTTAATTTTTTATTCAAATTCTCTATTCCATCAACAAATTTCTTGCTAAATAATTCTTTGTTGTGGACTTCTCAAGGTCTGTTCTCATAGATACTATTTCAACCTCTAAATTGTGACAATTCTCTTCCCATGGTAGAATCAATTCATTAAGATCCCATTCCTTCCTTTTTTCTTCCTCCAACTGGACTTTTAGAGAAAAAATTTATTCTTTACATGTTTATGAGATCACCTTCTCCTATTTATTGATCTGTTCTTGCTTCAAGTGTCTATTCTCTTCCTCCAACATCTCACATGCCTCCTATTTTTCTTCTAATTGAAGCGCTATGCTATCTTTAATTTTAATGGCTTATTCAAGTTTTTCTCTTTGATAAATAAACTCCTCATCATCTAAATTATACATACCTTCTTCAACTCACAACGAATGCTCTTTTAGTTGCTTATTGTTCCTCCTGTCCTTATTCAATTCATCAAGAGCATTGATCATCTCTCCTTCTAGATCCACTACTCATTCTTCTTCTTATTCCTAAGAGTCTAAGACATTCTTTTTTTCAAGTCAGCTTCAAGTTCCATAAGCAAACATTCATTTGACTCACCTTATGAAGAACCCTTTCTATCAGATTCTGATGTAAAGTTGTCCTCTTTAGAGTAGAGCCCCTTCTTCTTGAAGGCCTTATTCTTTTGATATTTTCAAGCTTTGTAATTGGGGTTTTGAGTTTTTTCATGTTTTGAATTTTCTATATAGGGACACCTGGAAGAAAAATTTCAAACTCTTCCACAATCAAAGCATTTGAAGGGAAACTTTCCTTTATACTTCCCTGAACCACATTATAGTTTTCTGGAAAAGTTAGCCAACCCTTATCCTTCTTACATACCTTGAATGCTATCTCCTTGGGTTCTCTCTTCTCTTTGCCTACTCTCATCTCATAGGCTGTGAGAGTACCAAGTAGTTAGCCCATTGTGAGATTTTTCAAGTCTGTCATCTCCTTAATGGCTGAGATTTTGGAATCAAATCTCATAGGGAGAGATCTAAAAACCTTTTGAAAAACCACTTCCTCTTTGATATCTTCACCAAGTCCTCTGATCATGTTTGTTACCTCATCAACTATAATAAAATATTATGATATGATTTCTTCTTCATTCATCCTTAAGCTCTCAAATATCATTATGAAGGTTTGGATCTTGGCTTGCTTGACTTTCTCATCTCCTTCATGACTCTTATTAAGTTTTTTCCACACTTCCTTGGATGACTTGCAGTGCATAACCTTTACAAGTTCATATTGACTAAGACCAGGATGGCATTATTGGCTTTATCATTGTTTTCATAAACCTTTTTACCATTTGTTTCTATAGGAGGAGTTGTAGGGACAACATAGTCTACTAACACAAAGCTCCAAACTTTGTTTTCCTAGGGACATGAGATGGGATTCCATCCTAATTTTCCGATAGACATAGTTTGACCCATTAAAGATTGGTATTTTACTTGAGTAAGCATCCTGGTAGTCTTGTCTACACACGATTTTTTATAGATCTACCTTCCAGTTGTTAGGTTATTCCTAAAGGAACTTGGCTATGATAACAATTATTGGAATAAGGAATTACTAAGTTGGGGAGGGGGGAGGGGTGAATCAGTAATTAATGTTAATTTATATTTTTAATCTCATTTAAGAATTCACCATTACTTATATAAGTATAATATTAACACATTCATATGCACACACATCATGAGTAGCATACACACATGGACATAAGGAATTAACATGAAAACCCAAATGGGAAAACCACCAATTTGTTTGTTATTTTTTTTATGAGAACCCACTCGCACAAGGTGCCAGCCCCATTCAACTAATTAGCAAGCCACAACTTGCTAAGCAGCACCAACCTCTTATAAATGCAGGCGATAACCTGCTTCAACAAAATGTTCTACTTTTCATACAATTTCCAAATTGAGAAACATAGGACTATTTATATTACATAGGAATATAAAGAACCCGACTTTCTACCAGGCATAGCTCCTTCTTCTTTAATATGTAGACTCACTTTCCACTGCTCTCCTCACAGCTCCATCAACTTTTCTCCTAGACCTCACTTAGTCTATACAATTATTATCTCTCGACCACCATTCTCCTTATGCGAACTGATAGTCTCTTACATCTATTCACACTCTCACACACAACATCCAATGATACTCCCCACTTGACTCAGTGTTTTATAAGTTTTTTGCTCAATAGAAACATAGTGAACGATGCAGACTGTCATTTCAAAAACTATTGAATTAAACATATAGAATGGAACATTGATCTTCAATTAAGAACATACATATGTGATCAATTTACTCAACCATATGACACTAGTATGGTATCCATTGAAGCTTCATAAGGATCTATAAGTTTTGTTTCATGCCATCATAGATTTAATTGCTCCGCAGTTGCAATTGTGTTGATGGTATTGGAAATTCATCAATCAAGGGGGTCTCCCCGATTTGAAGTCCCAATTAGACCTCACGCCATTTGGAGTAGGAGTCCTATCTGGAGTATTGGCCCAACCACCATAACATAAAGGTTTGTCTCAACTGCAATGAATAACATAAGAAAGTATGCACATAACCTTTGAAGTTAGTAAGAAAGTTGACAGTGTGAAACACCAACTGCAATGTGTGAAAGGATACTTTCGTGAGGGGAGAGAGAGGAGTGAGTCTCTAGAAGGAAGTAATAGTACTAACCTAATAGAGACAAGTGAGAGCATGAAAAGATGAAAAGATTTGTTAGTTATCTAGCAAAGTAGTTCACATAGACATAATGAACATTAAAGCAAATACAACACACATTCAACAAGATAGGTACCAAAGCCACCGAAATAGTTCAATTTCCTTAGTACAAGTGAAAAAAACACATACTGAAAACATATAAAGAAAGGGTGCCAAATTTATGTAGTACAAGTAGGATATTCAAACTCTAAGAAAAGACTGTCACTTTAGGAAGCCTACACATTGTGCAAGATTATGTCGATGTTTTTCCAGAAGATATTCCTGGAACGCATCCAAAAAGATACATAGAATTTACTATTGAACTTATTCCAAGAGTTGCTCCTGTATCCAGAGAACCTTATCATATGAGCATCACTAAATTGAAGGAACTTAAGATGCAACTACAAGAGTTACTGGCTAAGAAATACATTTACCCAAGTATATCACCTTGGGAAGCTCCAATACTCTTCATCAAGAAGAAAGATAGCACCTTGTGATTATGTATTGACTACATGAAACTAAAAAAGTTAACAATCAGCAATAAATACCCCTTATCTCACATTGATGACATGTTTGATCAAGTGGAAGGGGCCATAATATTTTCTAAAATTGACCTACGATACCATCAAATAAGAATTAGGGAAGAGGGTATATGAAAAACAACTTTTAGAACTTGTTACAACCATTATGGATTTATGGTTTTACCCTTTGGACTAACGAATGCCCCAACGACATTCATGTGACTTATGAACAACATATTCCATCAATACTTGGATAAATTTGTGTTGATTTTCATTGACAACATTTTTGTCTATGTAAGAAGCATGGAGGAGCATAAAAAGCACCTACAAATTTTTTTACAAACTCTGAGGGAACATCAACTGTATGCAAAATACGATAAGTGTGAATTCTACAAAGAACAAATTCAATATTTTGGACATGCTATTACTAAGGACAGAATTGTTATGGACTCGAAAAAAATAAAAACTATAATGGAATGGCCTCTTCCTAAACATTTAGCTTCTATAATATCTTTTATGGGGTTGGATGGGTATTATAGATGGTCTATTGAAGGATTCTCAAAAGTGGCATATCCCATTACTTCCTAAAAGAAGAAAGGAAATTTTTTTAAGTGGACAGCTGAATGCCAAAACAGCTTTGAAAAGCTAAAAAAGATACTTACCATGGCCCCCAATTTGAGAGTTGTTGACCCAGACAAGGAGTTTACTGTGTGCACAAATTATTGTAAGGAAGGTGTAGGGGGAGTACTAATGCAGGAAGGAAGAGTTGTGGCTTATGAGTCCTGAAAGCTTAAAAAACATGAGAAAAAATATTCAACTTATGATTTGGAATTAACAATAGTCATTCACGCCCTAAAAATGTGGCAACATTATTTACTTTGGAAAATATTTATGTTACTGATAGACCACAATAGATTAACTAATTATTTTAAGAAGCCTACCTTGAATGCTCGCCAGGCACGCTGGATTGCTTTCTTAAGCGAGTTTGAACTTGAAATTAAACATCTGAAGGGAAAAGAGAATTGAGTAGTAGATGCTCTGAGCAAAAAATTAAATTTTGTTTATGAAATTATGTTTATTGAAGTGGAAATTTCCTTTAAAGAACATATTAGAGAGATTTCTAAAAAAAACCATGAATACTAGTTCTTGTGGTAGCAAGCAAAGAATCCAACCAACACTGAACGACAACTGGGATATGAGGTAAATCAAGAAAATCTATTGATTTATCGAAATATAATGTATGTTCACAACCAGATATGCATTAAATAATTAATTTTAAATGAGTATCATCAAATTCCTTATGCATCCCATCTCGGTTTTCAAAAGTTACTCACTGGTTTGAGGAAAGAGTATTTCTAGTTGGGCATGAAAAAAGAAGTGGTTGAATACTTAGCTAAGTGTTGAGAATGTTAGCAAGTTAAGAGTGAGCACCAGAACCTGTTAGTGCCTAAATCTACCTCAGGCTGAAGAAAGGCAGGTCTATGGTAACATCAAACCATGCTTAACCTGGTAGCTAGCCGTACCAGGTTGGGAGAGGGCTCTCTCCTTGTCAATCTCAAAAAGAATATGGAAACTAAGGCTTGCGATGACGGAAACTTAATGCTGATTTTAGGCTAGGTATATTTGCTCAGAGGGTTTTGATTGATTTTAATGGTTGGTTGCTAGATCATATGAGGAAGGCAGCTTTGGGTCTGAGAAATCAACTCAGATTTGCAGAGGTTTCTATGGGGTGAGGTAGGAAAGTGTTTTAGCACTTTGAAATGAATGTGATGGTGAGTCTAAATACTGGTGAGGAGTTGGAGAGGGCATGCAAGGTTCATGAGTCCTCTTCAAACAATAGAAAACATTAAAAACTAAATGTATCCTTTAGGTAGAGCACTGAATATCAATGGATTCTACCTAATTCTCTTGATTCATTTAGTTATGAAGAAAGAAATAGATGCTGGAACACATACACATAGGAGAAACTAAATTACAGAAGAGAAAACAATGCCAAGACACATTACCACAAGAATCCCACAAAATGCTGCAAAACCTTGGTTCATTTCCTTGCCAAACTGCAGAAGTGATTTACAATAGTGCTCAATGCATCCACAAGAGTCCAACCTTGACAAATGACTAAGAAAGTACAAGATATAGGCATCAAACCACCTATGCTAGCCATCAGGGGTCGAATCCATGAGTCAAGGAGTTGTTTCAACAACATCTAAACTAGGAACTACAAAATAGGTAGTGGAACAACTTGCCTCTAAAATTATGGAAATTGATTCATTCATCCTCCAACCATTTCTAACTGATGTATTTACCCCCTCAAGTCATTTTTCATCATATATACATCATAGTACATCATATCACATCATATTACATCCTTATTTTGCCAAAGAGAGAAGAAAAAGTTAACTGATAGCTAAACTGGGCGAAATTATTAACAAACAGGCAAAATTGGCAAAATTTCTCCTACGCGCAATGTCGCTGATCCTATGCATAGTGCTTTTCCTAGGCCATTTATGGAAGGCTTCCCCAAGTCCAAATCAGGTGTAGGATAGCTTGTTGGAAATCTTGGCAAGTCTACTTTCTGGAACACCTTGAATTTCTGAATTTGGAGTCCATTTGCCCCTCCAAAAATAGAATCTCCCAAGATTGCTTCCTGTGTGGCAAAAAAGTGGTAAAGAGGGCACTTTTTAAGTGTTTTTTGCCCTTTTGGAGACCTAGAACTTGTCCAAAAATCTCATCCATTGCTGAGCATGCACATTTTTTCATTTTGATTCCAAAAATGCAAACCTTTTTGCAAATGGATGCCCACAACAAAAGCGTAGCACCGGTGGCGCTACGCACCTGCTAAAAAAACCTTTTTTTTGCATAAAAAATTTCAAAAATAACAAAAGTGCTCCAAATTCCTTGAAATTTTGCATGAGTGATCCTTTTTAGGTGCTTTGCTGGGCCAATGATTCTTTGGCCAAGATCTTGAGCTTACCTTGTTCTTTTTTGCTCCTCAAAACTCTTCTTAGCTTGGCATTTAACCTCTTCACCCTTGTTTTGCAAATTTTGTTCTGGGTTAAGTAGTGATAGGCCATATGACGCAACATTTTCTTTTCTTTGTTGGCTTTCTCAAGCAATTTCTCCAAATGAATTTTTTTCCCTTTCTAACCATGATTCCCGGTCAGCCTCAATTTCTTGCTCAAGAGATGTCATCCTGATTTTTCTTCTTTTTGCCACTTGCCTGTTTTCTCTAATTGTTTGCGGCTCCATAATAGTTTGTTTGTCCTCCAGTTCTTTGTTCTCCTACTCAAGAAAGTTAATGATCCATTTTTCCCTCTCAAGGTCAAGTGATAAGGCTTGGATTTTAGCTTCCTTCTCTTTGATGATTATATCCTTGAGTCGTGAGCTTTGAGAGCTCAAATCAGTGTCTGCCTCCTCAATCAAAACAAAATCCCTGTCATGCCCTTAATTAGGGCCCTCTACATGCACCTGTTGCTTTCCTTTGTCTCTACCATGTACCTGTTCAACAGAAGAAGAAGACAAATCCCCTTTCACCCCTGGTAAAGATAGCATTTTCCTGTGATCCGGTGAAGAAAACGAGACCCCTTCCACCCCTGGTGGAGATAGTACTTGTTTGGCAGCAGCCAAAAGTCTCTTGGTGCCTTTCACATAAGTGACAAACAATGGCACACCTGTAGTTTTAGTCTCATGAACATCTGGCTGGTTCGAAGGCCCTCCTTCCTCTTAAAGCACCGATAGAGTCACATGAGGGCCTTTGAAAATCTCATGTGCAATGAAGGTATCCCATGGTATGTTCAGCAAGTTAGCTGATGCAAAACAACAATTTTAATCAATGAGAAATGGTAAATGCTGCTGAACTACTGAGGAAAAGGTTTCCTTTGCACATATAGAGCCATCTTCTCAATATTCCTGCATATAAAGTATGGGAGGTACATCATCCTCACTCTTGTGAAATGCATCAAAAATCTAACATGATATGTATATAGACGGGAAAGCCTCCCTTCACAGGTAAAATACTTGATGATGAGTTTCATGAGTGGAGCATAAGTGTTTTGCAAGTATTTAAAAGGAAAAACCATGTTGATTTTCCTGTGATAACCAACCTTAATGTAAGGCTCATAATGCTCTCTTCCCACAAGCTACCCCTTATTCCACTGTTCACCTACATTAGGGATGCCTGTTGCTGCTGCAATGATTTCAGGTGTCAAGGTGAAAGAGACACCAGCAAGGTTCACCTGGCCATTGTGAAGATGAAGAAAAATAACCTAGCAAGCTCATGATGATATTTCACCCTCTCTACCATTTCACAAAACTGATAAGAAGACCAGTGTTGAAAACAAGTTACAGCAAGAGGGCAAGCAAGTAGTTCAGTGAGAGTGGTGGGCTCCTCCCGGATGACTTTCCCTCCTTTATGTGGTTTTCTTGGCACATGAACTTCTTGGGAGGAATCATTGAAAGTTTCATCTTCCCTCCCATAGTCTGAATCTGTCTCCATACTTATGAATTTGGAGTGAAAACTGATGAGTATGAAGAGATTTTTAAAGTATGAGGGTGAGTAATGTATGTAGGAAGTGACTGTTGTTTTCTTTTGGGAAATGAGGGAATAGCTGATATTATGAATGTAGATGAGGGAATGGGAAATGGGAGTTAGGGTTTTGGGGATAGAATAAAGGGTTAGGGTTTGGGAATAGAGTAAAGGGTTAGGGTTTAGTAAATGGGAATGGGGTTTGGGAAGTGGGTGCTATTTTGGGAAAGGGATTTAGGGAAATTTAGTGTAAGGGAATGGGGTGTAGGAAGATAATGTAAGGGAATAAAAATAGCAGAAGACAATACCCTATGCAAATTTACAAGAAAATTTGGAGGAAAGCTAGGGTTTTAGTTTTAGAGACATACAAATCACCACAACTGATGAAAAACTTCTTGCTAGACAAGATGAGAAGCTTCACTTACTTGATGAGAGGTCAATTGTGAAATTTGAAGTAGAGGAAGGTGATGAAAATCATTTTGAAGCTCAACAAATAGGTGCATAGCACTGCCTCTCAGGTGCACAACGCACTTTGTATGTGTAGCGCCCGAACAAATCTCAGTGTAAAACCTGCGCCAGGTAGGTGCGTAGTGCCAGAGCCCAGGTGCGCAGTGCCAGTGAAATTTCGAGTTTTTTGCTCAGTTTCACCTCTTTCTCCCAAAAACGCGATTTTTTGCTTTTAGCTCACTCACTTGCAAAAAATGAAGACTTCAAACACATAGAAGAGCTTTATATCCCCTTGGCTTTAATTTTTCATTTACCAAACCAACTTTTCTAAAGTCTTAGTCATTTTTCTTTAAAAACTCTATTTTTCATTTGAAGTTTGACTTTTCTTGATCAATTGATGGATTGATGCATAGGTGCTTTTGTTTTTTGCAGTGGCTAGAGTTGGCAAGGTGACCAAGAGCAGCTGCTGAACTTATTACATATAGAAACATTTGAAATTACATGAAATTTGTACATGAAATGGAAAAAACCCTGTTTTCACCTCAAAACAGAGTTTTGAGGTGAAACAAATTTATGGAGCCTAACAAAAGTAAAATTTATGATTTTATGAGTTTATTTATCTTCCTCATGTGCTTGCTGACCTTTTATTCAGTTTTGGATGACTATGATGACAAACCCTAGACCTAGTGAGACAAAACCCTAAAACTGGTTTTTATGAATGAAATGAAATTGGATGACAGTAAATAACTTGAAAAATGTGACAACAGGTCAGCAGATGAATGACATGAGGGAAATTGACATAAAACCACTACCATCAGTTGATCCATGACATAATGGAATGTAGCTGATCAGATGGGACACCTAACATGCATGCAAAAAGAGCAAATTTGATCACTGATGGAGGGATGAAGATACTACCACTAACAGAACCCACCTGGATTACTTCACCCACTACCTGTTCCCGAATGGAAGTGGGAGGTTATTACATAGGATTTCATTACTGGCCTACCTAAGACTAAGAAACAAAATGACTCAGTAATGGTGGTAGTGGAAAAATTGAGTAAAGCTTCCCATTTTATTCGAGTGAAATATACCTACAAAACAATTCAAATTGTTAACGTATTCATGAAATAAATCTTTAGGTTGCATGGAATATCGAAGGTCATTATCTTTGATATGGATGTTAAATTCACATATGCATTTTGGAAGGCTTTTTTTGATGGATTGGGTACCTAGATACAATTTAGTATTGCATACCACCCTCAAACTGATGGGCAGAATTTTCGGGTAAATCAAGTACTCGAAGACATGTTAAGGATGTAGGTGATACAACAACTGACTAAGTGGGAATATTACATCCACTTAGTAGAGTTTGCATACAATAACAACTACCACACCTCCCTAAAAATGAGCTCATTTGAAGTGTTATATGGGCGCATGTGAAAAACACATGTTAATACGGAAGGTCCAGAGGACAAAATGATACTTGGACCTGATATGCTGAAAGAAATGGTGGAGGAAGTAAGAAAGGTGATGGTGAATTTAAAAGATGCTCAAGACATGAAAATAAACTTATGTTGATAAAATAAGAAGTTACCGAGAATTTCAAGTAGGGGACCACGTGTATGTAAGAGTGAAACCTAATAAGAGTACTTTGCATTGGGGAGGTTGCACCAGGTTGCCCCTAGTTTTGTGGTCCTTTCTCAGATTTTGGCTCAAATTGGGCCTGTAGCATATCAACTAGCTTTACCTAGCCACATACTTATTGACAACGTGTTTCATGTTTTGTTACTAAAAATATATATTTATGATCCTAAACATATCATTTATTGGCAGAGTATACAGGTAAATAATTTGTCAATTGCATAGTTTTATATGTCGTATAATTTTTTGTAACAGAGATTAACAATGATTAATGGTTGTGGATATAAGTTGAACTGGAAGGAAAGTTTCTGGTCTAACCCTATGCATCCTATATAACAGAGAAGTAATGTTACAGAAGTGAGTTATATCCTAGGTTTGAGTGCAGGGGGACACTTTAGCCTAGAGGAAGTTATCTGGGAGGATGAAAAAATTATAAAAGTAGCTTATCCCAGCTTATTATGAAGGTTCAAAACAACAAGATGGTGTTTCACTCAAGGGGGGAAGATGTAATGTCCCCTGGTAAACTTATAAATATTAATTTACTGCAAAACACTATTTTACCACTATGGGATGAGAAGGGTAAACATTAAGTAGGTCTATATAAGTATGTATATAGATGCACATTTAATTTTTATTTTACCTTTGGTTTATCTAATAAATACTTATGTGTGGACCATGAAGTAAATAATGTCGAGAAGCAATATTGGAAGCAAATCACATACCAAATAGTTGTAAAACTATGGGTGAGGTCATTACCTGCCCAAGCTTCTCCTCAGGAAAAGGAAAGGAAGCGAGCCAAAAGGGTTGGGGGAACCTGAGGCAAGAAAGAGGAGGAGATCACTAAAGTTTGAGGAAGACTTTGTTGCAAAGGGACTCTAGAGTTTGTTAGCTAATGGAGTCTATCTGAATCTTGAATGCTTAGTTTTCCAATATTTAGCTACTTCTGGTAGGGACCAAATAGCTTAAAGAAGAAAGAACAACCTTGGGTCGTTACTATCCAAAACTACTCTAGGCGTGCAACAAGCTGGAGGGGAGATGCACTGAAAGACTAATATCATTGGTTGGGTGTAGCATTACATTCCTAGTGGTTTGGTTGTCCATTGGAAATTAGCAAAAGAACATATGAGTATCCTAAATGAAATCTTGCTTTTCCTTTCAAGTCTCAAAATGGAAATTGAATAATAAAGTGTAATCTTTTATTGTGTATTTAGGAATTAGTTATGTACTTAATAGTAAATATCCTCAACGGGATAAGGGTTATCTTTCGGCCTAGTTGAGAAATAAATGGCTAGAAAGGAATCACTTTCCTTTGCACTAGACTTAGGAGGGGCCACCATAACCAAAAATAAATCTAGAAGAAAACCGTGTGACCGAAACCCTTATTTATGGATTTATTTCCAATTTTCTAAAAGAAAATACATAGAGAAGGCCGACTACTAGCGCACTTTCAGGGTTAGATTTCGAGTCGAGCTAACAAGCTGGAAACCCAGGAATTTAGTCGCTTAATCCTTATAGAAACTTGATAAATAAAGAATACTAACCCATAATTGCATTAACAGAGGAAGCATAATTATGTAATTATCCATGTATACAAATTTACGGGTCTAATAATTGCAACATAATAGAATGGAGAATAAATGAAGAAAAAAATTAATTTCATTGAGTACAACGATATATTTACATTGAAGATATAAAATACTGCATGAAAGAACAGGTCATAACTTTTCCAATAACCCGACTATTATTGAAATTCGATGGAGAACCTACAAGAATATCCTTCATATTGTTAGAAACCTATGAATGGAAATATTGAAAAGGCTTGAAGGTAAGCAAATAAGGGTTATTGAGGTTTACCTTGTCACAATAACAAGATACTCATTCTGGACACTAACTATTGTGGAAAGTATCATGGAACTTCGAACCCTAACTCCACTTACAGAGCCAACTTTTCCCAATCGACAGAAGTCACAATGAGACCGAGTGAGACGTTAGAACGAGTTGGTAGTTCCTCTAACCATATAGACTGGTCCTGAGCCACAGATCTCAACGTGCTAGATCTAGACCGTTGGGATGACATCTCATTATTTTCGAAGAGGGTTGATAGTTGTATCCAAGATAAAGATCTTGAAAGTTTTGAGGCGGTGGGGAAACCTTGGTTACAGCTAGCAGTTGGATAATCTGTAGAAATTTTGAATAATATAACACTTATTCACAGAGATTATCTTGATTATACACTATTGCGGAATGCATGCATAATACATAACCTCCTCTACGTTGATCATCAAGTTTGCGGAATTAAAAACAATGAAACATCAATCACATGTGCACATTAACACATTATGTACCCGGGTAAAGCACACAGCTGAAAACCCCCAACTATCTGTATATTATGATGATTGAGGACCTATAACAATACATAGTACAATACTCCTCACAAGTACTCAGTACTATCTCCACCTGTTACACACAAACTAGCTCAGATCTGAATCAATCACAGGTTCAAATCTCCTCCACTGCTTGCCTGCCTCCACTGCGCAATCCTGCATGAGAATAGATGAGAATGGCTGATCCAAACTCGTATTTCCCTTGGTTGAACCACGCAATCCTCATTGGAAATACTCAATCCATTGATTGTGCAAATCTCATGCACAACTATAGTCACAACTAACAGCTGTCTTGCCCTTTCACTCACCTCTAACACTTGTCTCCATTGAACTGTCCATGCACTGAGTTAACTGATGTATTCTTTAGTTGATTTATGAGTTAATAATTAGTGAATTAATTAACAGTTAATTCACATCACTCATCACTAGTGTATTCTGCAGTTAGACTAAATACAACTAGTTCAACTAAGTCAAACTGAACACAACTCCATCAACTCCTCAATCAACTCCACCAAACTCAATCTCTTGAGTTCTAACTGAAGTCCATCATGCAATAGCTCAACTGGCCCACAAGAAAAGTGTATTTCCTTCTAGTAGTTGCATGTGCCACATCCGTAGCTTGAACTGAAGTGCTCCAAAAGGATAAGATAATGTTTATAGTCCAAATATTATTAAGAGCTAATAATATTCGACTGTTCTACTTTTAGCCTGGCAGTCTAAAAATAGACTCCGCCCATATGTCTAAAAATAGAAGTCCATCTATTTTTACCAACATGACCAATCATCCACAAATAGCATCTTGCAACTCATAGACCATGATCCATATGTCTAAAAATAGACATAGTCTAAAAATAGACTCTGCGCCAAAAATAGCCTGCGGACCCACTTAGTGAAGGCGACTTCTTTTCACTCAGCTCCATCATCTTGTTGCACTTTCAACACTCCCTCTCAAAAAGATATGGATTATCTGCAACCCCTATCCTGCCTCTGGAATGTTATGCATGCAACACATTCCCGGTCCACTTGCTCCAACAACACTTGGAACAAAAACACTCCCAACTGACCACTCTGTTGGGCTAGGAACATACTCTGATGCTAAAGCTCTACCTGCTGCTAACAAGTGCTCCCTCTCTGACATCTGCGCTACTGCAACATCTCCATGCATCTCGCACCATTGCACACTTCTCTGTGCCACCTAGCACTGTGCAAAACACTTGTGCCTCTCGCATTGCTGCAGCCTGCTAGCTATGCGCTGTCCTGGGATTCCCTACATTGTCACTCTCTCAGCCGCTCCATCCGCATCTGTCTCTACCCAATCAGTCAGTTCCTGCTACTCCACATCGGGGCTCCTGTAGCAAGGTCTCATCGGGGTTCCTTGGGACGATCACTCTATATCGCCCCACCTCCTACCTGGAGGTATGATTGCATGTGATCCCTCAGCCCACTTGGCTCGAAGTTTCCCCCTACTAGAGGTCTCTGCATGAGTAGATGTCTCTACTCGATCTCCTCTGAGCTTCCCTTCTTGTGGCTGCTCCACAACCTCCTGAAGCTGCTGCACCAATTGTGGCTCCTCCACAATCGTCTGAGACTTCTTCTGGCTCTGCATGTTGAGAGGTAATATACGCTCCCTCTCAACCACCAAGTCTCCATCAGTTGCCTCGCTGCTCAAGGCTTTGCATGCATCTTGAACCTCAAGAGCATACAGGTTCTTGACCCGTGAACCAATCTGCTTCACTTGTCTAGTGATGATGTGTCTAAGGAAAACCTTTCCCTTACTTAAGACTACATCATAGCCTCCGTCTTCCAGCATCGCGATCAACACCAAGTTTCTCTTCAGTCCTGGTACATACTTGACATCGGTCAAGGTAAGGCAAGCTCCATGCTCCCCTTGAAAAATAACCGTGCCTACACCTGAGACACTATACTTCTCATCATTACCTATCGCTATGAGTATCTGGAGATCTTTCTCCTCCAAAGTACTGAACCAACTCTTATCACTGGTCATGTGGAAAGAAGCTCCACTGTCAAGAAACAAACCACTTCCCACCATGGATGAAACCATGCATGCGAAGAGTGTGAAATCCAACTCAAATTGTGAAGCAAGTGCCTCACCTTAAGATCCTTCCCCGGATCCCTTCTTGGATTTCCTTCGTGGACAGTTTGCAGCATAATGGCCCACTTCATGACAACAAAAGCATCGCACTTTCGATTTGTCAACCTTCTTCCCATCATTAGAAGAACTGGATTCGGAAAGAGAACCCTTCTCCTTCCCCTTCTTTTCTTTGGCAGCCAAAGTACAATTTTCTTCATCAGATGCCTTTGATGAAGATCCGTCCCTGGTATTCCTCCTGATCTCCTCTTGCACAAGATCTGACCAAAGTCTCTCCCATCCTGGCAATTTCTCCCGACCATTGACAGAGTCTTGATAGGAATGCCAACTCTTCGGAAGACCAAGGAGAGCCAAGTTCACCAAGTCCTCATCATCAACAGTCAGCCCCACACTTCCCAGCTCATCCCGGCATTGGGTGAACTTCGTGAGATACTGGGGCGTACTGTCTCCATTCTCACACTTAATGTTTCTGAGTTTATCCTTGAGCGCCAACTTCCTTTGGTCGCTCTTGCTTTGGAATAGATCTGTCAACGCTTTCCACATCAAGTATGGAGAAGCCTTTCCATGCAGGCTAGATACAATGTGATCCTTCACGCCCTCCAACAGAATCCTTTGACACTTTGTTGTCCTCTTTTGGCAAACCTCAACGTGAGTAGCATCAGTAGGCTTTGGGACCTAAGCCTCTATGAACTCCTTCAGCCCATTTTCATCTAACACCGCCTCCATCCTGTATTTCCATGCAATATAATTCGAGCTGCCTTCAAGAGCATACTCCAATTGCAATCTATTGCAAGACATTTCAACTTTGACACCAAGAAAACACTACTGCAAATTCGAATTCCACTATCTCAAAACTCAACCGCTTCTAATCTAAAATTCATGAGAACAAAGTATTTCTCGTACAGAGATTGATTGTATGGGCTTTTACCGAATATCTCACCTTCCAAAAGAAGGATGAATCCAGAGGCTACCTGGCCCGATTACAGACTCTGCCTAAAGAAATAAAATGTAAACACTTTCTGAATAATAGATCTGATGATCAACTCTACTCTGATACCATGTAGAAATTTTGAATAATATAACACTTATTCACAGAGATTATTCTGATTATACACTATTGTGGAATGCATGCATAATAGATAACCTCCTCTACGTTGATCATCAATTTTGCGGAATTAAAAGAAATGAAACATCAATCACATGCGCACATTAACACAGTATGTACCCGGGGAAAGAATACAACTGAAAACCCCCAACTATTTGTATATTATAATGATTGAGAACATGTAACAATACATAGTACAATACTCCTCACAAGTACTCAGTACTATCTCCACCTGTTACACACAAACTAGCTCAAATCTGAATCAATCACAGGTTCAAATCTCCTCCGCTGCTTGCCTGCCTCCACTGCGCAATCCTGCATGAGAATAGATGAGAATGGCTGATCCAAACTCGTATTTCCCTTGGCTGAACCATGCAATCCTCATTGGCAATACTCAATCCATTGATTGTGCAAATCTCATGCACAACTATAGTCACAACTGACAGCTGTCTTGCCCTTTCACTCACCTCTAACACTTGTCTCCACTGAACTGTCCATGCACTGAGTTAACTGATGTATTCTTTAGTTGATTTATGAGTTAATAATTAGTGAATTAATTAACAATTAATTCACATCACTCATCACTAGTGTATTCTGCAGTTAGACTAAATACAACTAGTTCAACTAAGTCAAACTGAACACAACTCCATCAACTCCTCAATCAACTCCACCAAACTCAATCTCTTGAGTTTTAACTGAAGTCCATCATGCAATAGCTCAACTGACCCATAAGAAAAGCATATTTCCTTCTGGCAGTTGCATGTGCCACATCCGTAGCTCGAACTGAAGTGTTCCAAGAGGATAAGATAATGTTTATAGTCCAAATATTATTAAGAGCTAATAATATTCGATTGTTCTATTTTTAGCCTGGTAGTCTAAAAATAGACTCCGCCCATATGTCTAAAAATAGAAGTCCATCTATTTTTACCAACATGACCAATCATCCACAAGTAGCATCTTGCAACTCATAGACCATGATCCATATGTCTAAAAATAGACATAGTCTAAAAATAGACTCTGTGCCAAAAATAGCCTGCGGGCCCACTTAGTGAAGGCGACTTCTTTTCACTAAGCTCCATCATCTTGTTGCATTTTCAACATAATCTCACTTTAGTTATTATCACCATAATTAGTGCCAATAGATTAATCATCACCATAACAATTGTAAGTTTAGGAACATAAAGCTCTCAACATATAGAATAGTCGACTCATTGATATCCCTAGGTTAATTAATAACTTAGAAACTGGTATGGTGATCAACAAGTGATTATGATAAAATTATTATTGTATACATTTACCATTGGTGTTGTAACACATAAAAAGAAAATTGTTTGGGGATGTTACATAGACAATTATTAGGCTATGCTAAAAGGATATGATGATAAGAAGAGAAGGGTTTTGTTCCTTTAACATTGTACTTGTTCCATAGTTGAGTGGAGCATCTAGGAGTGTGATTTGAGAGCATAACAAAGGAGGTAGGTTCTACAATAGTAATTTAGGCCACAATGTGAAAGGAGACTCTATATTGAGTGTTACTTTCTTTGTAGTTGCATTTCATAACTAAAGAAAAGGGAACAAAGCATAGGCATCACCTTCTAGTTGGGTTTTCTCGAATATTGGATTTTTTAGGTTACATTTTGCATTCATTTTCTTGTTCTTTTAGTCTCATATTTTAGTTTCTTTGTAAATTCGAGCACAAGGCTAATGATAATAAATTTGAGATCTAAGGAAGTAAATTGCATAATAAAATTTGAGAATATTGGAGGATCTATTGTGATGAATACCTCCAATTGAATTATATGCATGGAACTTTATAGATCATATTGGTCTAAGAGCAATGTTATATGGGGATTTTATGGGAAGTTGTAGGATCTTGGAATTAGATTAAGAAGGAAGTTGTAGAACCCTAACCATCATAGATGACTCTAGTTAATACAACCCTCAAGATATAGTAGAAGAGAGATTTTCAAATATGGAAGAACAAGTCATTGATATCGCTTGCAACATGGCCCACCTCATGGTGGATCTAATGAAATGTTTGGATATTTCAAATAGGTTGGTGGCTTTCGCTCAAAATTTCAATTACATGAGAACTCAATACATAATGAAGACCCATAAAAGGAGTTGTAAAAATATCCCACAAAATAAAAACTGATTTCTAATGTCATCAGTCCTTCATAAAATTTATTTAAAATGGAAGTGAAAATGGACATCAAACCCTATCAAGGTGAGATTAATGTTATTTTGAATCATTGGTTGCAATAATTAGAAGTGTATTTTAGTGTCAATAGAAGAGATGAAAAGTAGAATATTTCATTTACCCATTTGAAACTAGAAGGAATATCAACTAACCTAGTGGGAAATCCCCATGGAGATATTTATAATGGAGGGCAATCCACAAATGATTAAGTGGGAGGTGTTTAAAACCCTCTACCAAGTCCTAGTTCTACTATTGGGATGTAAAGGACAAATGGATCCATTGGCATCACTTTAGGTAGTGGCAAGGTTAGATTGTTTAAAAGTACAACATTAAGTTCAAGGAAATAAAGATAATGCTTGTGTATATGTCCCAAGAACCCATATGTACTTCTCAAGTATCTAGGGGGTATAGACAATTATCTATACAAATATGTGATACCCTTTAAACAGAGGACCATTAGTGAGGCTTGTGGGCAAGCATAAGACTTGGAGAACATATTCCATAAGAAGGGACAACCAAGTGCTTCTAAACAAAAATACTTCCAAGCTGCTTCTAAGGACAGTAATTTGATGAATCTCATTAACTTCTTTATTAGGAAAAAAATATAATGGTTTTTCCTCTATGAAACTAGGATTTTCAAACTTAGTATTAGTATCTATAAAATATCATATAGGGGTATAAACAATACCAAAATTATGGTAACCTAAATTATGTTGTAAGAAATTACTATGTAAATTGTTGTTATTAGCCATACAAAAACTTTTGTACTTCTAGCACCAAAACTATTATTAGGGATGGAGGGTCCTATCCAATTGGTGGAGATTTTTCCCAATGAAAGGTCCCAAATAGACCTTACACTATTTGGAATATGGAAACCATTCACATTACAACCCAATAAAACTTCATGATTTTGGTTTGTACCATTATAGCCTTTATACATTTTGTCCTATGTTCTTTACGGGGTGAATGTATTGTGCATGCACGTGGTGATTTCATCCAAGCTATTCAATATGTTAAACACACACATGGCAAAGACAAGTAGGAAAGATAATCAGGAGAGTGCATTTGTTATTAACAAGTGATATACATTTATAGTACATTGTATGACCCTTGGATTCATATTCCAAGTGGTCTCCTGGACTCCTTTGGCTGTTCAGCTTCCACACTAACCTTTAGAAGATTAGGTGTCCAACATTCTCCCCCTTAATCTGAAGGGTTATGTATGAGTACAAGAAGAGAGCTGTAATACAAAACGTGCAAAAATGCATGGCAGCATTAGGCTGAATGTACTCTTTGAAATGTTGGTATAAAGGGCAGTGGTTTAAGGATGACCACCAACACTAGAATGCATAGTGCAGTTCCCAGAACTCTTCCAAGTTTGGCATGAAGCTCAAGTCTTCTGCTAGAGGAAGTGCTCATGATGTTTTGAATAGGGAAACCTTCAACCAATAAAGGGAGGTCTCACCTCGCATAAAAGAAGAACTTCAACCTGAAAAGGGAAGTCTCAACCTGTGATGGTTTAAGGATGACCAACAACTCTGGAATGCTTAATGCAATTCCTTGAACTCTTCCAAAACTGGCAAGAAGATGAAGTCTTCTGCTAGAGGAAGTGTCTCCAATTCTATTCCTGGAACTCTTCTAAAACTGGCAAGAAGCTGAAGTCTTCTGCTAGAGGAAGTGTCCCAAATTACCAACTGAAGGCATGCTCAGGGGCATCTTTGTCTCTGGATACAACTATGAATCTGGTGTGGCAGGTTGTGGCTCAGGCTCGCTTGATGTGGCTTTTAAGCTTGTAGATGACCATCATTTCCTCCCCTATCAGATACAAGGTGAGATGATGGAGAAAACTCAATTGCAAGACTGTTCAATACTCTAAAACAAGTTCTGACATATGACTGGAATATCTACTTGGTCGTTGATGTCCATTGCCAAGAAGTGATCCATCCAAGATGAATCTTTGTTCTTGCAGGAGGTTTGTTTCTGAAGCATTTGTTTGAAGAATGACTGGTTTTATGACAATTCTTACATGGATGAAGATCAAAATACTGATCTTTCAAATGGCCAACTCGGTCATAGTGTTGGCATTTCACAATTTTTTGTGGCTGCTGTGAAAGAGAACCAAAATCTAAAACAGCTGAAGGTGAACTGTCATGAAGAGTAGGTGAAGATGAAATGCCCTGAATAAATCCAACACTTTAAAATTGGATTGGTTTGGAGTAGTCTGGAATATGAAAGGACACGTCCTTGTCATATCCAAGACCAGTTCTGTGCTTGTTGTGGACAAGCTGTTCCCAAGGTCTGATGATGGGCTTGGGAAGTGCAAACTGAACTTCTGCATCTGCATGTACAACTACTGCTTTATTGGGCACTGGATCTGAATCAACTGTAACATTATTGTCTTGTTGTTTATGGGAGTCTGTTTCATTGTTCTGAACAGAAACAGGTTCAGAATGATGACTCCATTGTTGTAATTCTGCTCGTTGTAGCTGAGATTCAAGCTACAAAAAATCAATGTTTTCTTGTGCATGTTGTAAAGATGTTTGAATATCTCTGAGAGTGTCTTTGCTAACTTTAACTGTGCTTCCACTAGTAGATAAGATTAGAGTGCTTAATAACTTCAATAATCCATGAATTTTCTCCATTATTTAAACAATCAAATCAATAAATGACCAAAAATGCACTTGTAGAAACAATAATGATTTTATAAAATTAATTTGCCAACTTTTCAACATGAATTAATGTCTTGTGCCTCAATTTCTACACAACAATCCCAATGTTGCCGTTTTAACATAATGTCCAGCTTGACAGGTTTGCAACCCACAGGCTCTTCCTTTCCAACGATAATAAGACCCCAACAGAAATGAGATTAGCTTCTATATTTCATCGACCATACACCATATAATACTAACATCCGTGCACAATAGCCTTCAATGCAATTTTCTGGTGAACCCAGTAAAGTGCTCTCTTTCTCTAGATCTTCCCTTCCTTTACGAAGCAAATAAACCACAAGATATTGATAGACTGCTGCATGCACATTACAAGGTACTACAGGCACATGAAATCTGGAACATGTACACGAGCTCAACCTCTCATAAACTCACTGCTACAAGCATGTAGAAATTAGATCATAACATTAGTGGTTGTAGTTCGATTCCTTTGATCCTAATATTGCAACATGGCTTCTCCAATGGCTAGATGAATTGTCTCCTTTCAATAGACATGGAGTGATGGTGGATGATTTGATCCACTTAAGCTCTTGAGGCTATCGCTAATGCATCTAGAATAATGCGGCTCTCTCCCTATTATAACTCAACTCTTGAAACCCTTAGATCTAGAATGACTCGGCCTTTTGAATCACAGTCAGGGCACAAGAATTTCTGCTTCACATTCCACTATAAATACTCAATTGAAATACATCAAAAAAGTCTCTTTCAAAATCTTTTTTTTTTCAAAGAAGTATGCATATATATCAACCTTCAAACAACACCCACATTTAAAACCATCCATACGCAGTCAACACTATCGTCCTTTTCAATTAGGGCGGCGCACATAATACATAATTCAAAACATGGGTTAACGCAGAGCTAGGAAGAATTAATACGAGAGATAGTCCAGATGCAATGGCAAGTTCTGCAGGTCAGGTTAAATAGGCCCCATAGCAAGTAGAATTTCAGATTTCAAAAGGTGTGAAGCCGCTAGACGGATAAGGAGAGGAGCGGAGCCGCTTGTCTATGAGTGGTGGATAGATACTATTTTGAGCTATAGCTGAGTTGAGAACCGCTGGGTTCACACAAAATACACAAAACTTCCGAGCACAGAGAATTGCATGATCATGTTCTCTTTTTATAAAGTTTATTTTTTGGAGTAGTGCTGAAGCAGTAGTAGCAGAAGCATTGATCTGTAATCTGCCTGCTGTTTTCTTTCATAAGGATCTGGCCATATCCCGAATTAACAAACAAGCAGAACAACGCTGAGGCTCGAGGGTCTGACCGTGTAGCACAGCGTTGAGGCTCAAGGGTTACAATGTTTAGAGGCAGGCAAGCGAAGCTGTGGAGGGAATCACGATGGAAAAAATGCCACAGAACAGTAATGTTGGGGTAGACATTCTTGAAATTAACAGCAAAATCATTATTCCATGCTCACGGCATTCACCATATTTCATAAAAAATATATGTAAACAGATTTGTTCGACCAATCATTTACAAATAAAAATACTATTCTAAATCGCTCAACAACATGCCACGGGATCAGAACTCCTGAGAAGCAGATCCAATCTCCCCCTTGTCTTTTCCAGATTTCTTAGGCAAAAGAACCAGGTGAATGTTAGGCAGGACTCCTCCATTGGCAATGGTTACAGCACCCAGCAACTTGCTCAGCTCCTCATCATTGTGAACGGCAAGCTGAATATGTCTTGGAACTATACGATTCTTCTTGTTATCCCGGGCAGCATTACCAGCAAGTTCCAAAACCTCAGTAGCCAGATATTCAAGAACAACGGCAAGGTTCACACCGCAATTGCATCCTCCTGCGCAACCAGATTTCAATATATTTTGACAGTAGCCCATTTGCATCAAGCAACTTCTTCAATTCCGATAGCGTTTCAACATAGTACAACAGATAAGACTCCTCCAGGTGACGGTAAGACTGGAGAGAAAATATTCAAAAGAGATGTGCACAATGGACAGAGAGCATCTTAATTTTGACCATGTTAGAATAATGGACAGAGAGCAGTGTTTTGTATGTAGGTGGAGCAGCGACAAGAGCAACGTAGCAGAAGGAATAGGCCAGTGGAATAATAGTGAGTTGCAGGGGAATAATGATGCGTTTAGGTTAGTGGAAGCGTTAGAGCTACCAGGATTTTCTATTTGGGTTAGTGTGCGCAAAGAATGCAGCTAAAATATGGCTGATAGGATTTCAAAATAGATAATTTAAGTCACAGAGGGCCAAGACTACTCACAACAGAGGAATGGTATCGCTGATAGAGGTAACAACCTCTATTCTAAGAAATGCTAAGAAAAGTATAATCAGGAGGAGAGCATTGGTTTACAAAGGCCACAAAAACAGGTGGCTCACACTTGAGTAGGGAAAGAGATCGCCCGCTCTGATACCATGTTAAACACACACATGGCAAAGAAAAGTAGGAAAGATAATCAGGAGAGTGCATTTATTATTAACAAGTGATATACATTTATAGTACATTGTATGACCCTTGGATTCATATTTCAAGTGGTCTCTTGGACTCCTTTGGCTGTTCAGCGTCCACACTAACCCTTAGAGGATTAGGTGTCCAACATAATAAAACTATTGGAAAATTTACCCGTCAATTCACTCTCTCATCATTGAACTATGGGGAAAGTAGGTTGGTATGTTAATGTTGAAACTGCACTTTACCAAGGGTGAGTCTATTGCCTTAGGTTTTGTTGCCATTTAGGTATGAAGAAATCATTGTTTTATATAAGAGTAATTGTTACGATTGAGATTCCCTAGTTTCCAACATTATATATTTCTTGGTCACCTTGTGCAAGAGTTTTAGAGAGAAATGTGATAGATTGAGGGAATACTTAGTAGTGAATGGGATCCCATTCCATATGTTTTACAAGGTAGAGAGGGAAAGAGAAGTAGGAGTGTGGGATTTATATATAAATAATGGGTTGAAATGTAATTCCTTGGTTGCACTAATTAGTGGTCAAGTTGAGGGAGGAAAACCATAGTCATAGCTAGTAAATTCTTGCTTTCGGGTTCGTTGTCTAGCATAAGTGATCCAAGTTGATATCGATGGACATACATCTACTCCAATGGATCAAAGCATAATTTTTCATCTTGGTATATTTTCTATACTTTTCTAGGTCCTAAATTCCAAGGCAATTTTGAGGACCTAAATGATGTTTTTTTGATGTGGCAAGGACCCATGCTATAGCATAGGCTAGTCAAAATGTCTAATTCTCTGCTAGACCTATGTAATGGGCTACTGAGCACGCCAAATGGTTATTGTATGCAAATTTTATGACCCTAGGAAGTTGACCAACTAACCCTAGTGGGACCCACAAGCCTTTTGGCATTTCTTCTCCTAGGGTTATTTTTTTATGTTTAGGGTTTTGTCATTACTTCTGATGTTAAAAAGGGTCTTTCAACCTCATTGTATCACATCTCTTCTCATAGATAAGTTACCACCATTCGAGCTAGTTTGTTTCATTCTACATTTTTATAGCTTATGCACCTTCCATTTATTAATATAATTAAGGTTTCATTGTATCTATGTGTTTTGGTTATAAATCTATATTTCATTTCGTTCCCTTCATAAATATGGATCAGTGGTATCAAAGTGTTCTTCTCTTTATCTATTTTTTTATGCATGTCTTCAATGAGGTCAATGTATAAGCAGATGGGACTCGAATTGATTGAGCCCTACAAAATGTCCTTATCGACCTCGACGACCTACCATGCTGGAAGAAAAGAAAGATGAAGGAGTAGGAGATCCTATTAAACAATTGCTTGAATAATCCCTCACGTGACAAAGGAATGAGATGATGAATAATTTTCCCCATATCCTTTAACAAATACCAACATTGGATGCATCTTCATCAAGTCACCTTTTTGGAGGCACAACCACCTTCAAGGTGCATGATCAGGTGCTCAATTTTATGATAAAAAATAAAGTGTCAGAATTTTGTCAAACTCAACTTTAGATCGAAGTGCTCATCATTCTGGATCCAACGGTGCAAACAAAACTCAAATCCGAGCTCGTATGTAAAAGTTAGAGGAAGTCAAAGTTCAAGTTTGACTTGTCTACATGGCACGATTGGATGACATGGCAAAGGTCCCATCAAATGAGGAGGTGCCAAGTGGCAGGCTACCATTGGCCCTCGCATATTACATATCACAGTCTCAGGTAGAAAGGTGCTAAGAATGAGCCTCAACGCAGACAGGTTGCGATGCGATCTAATCGCAATCGCATATCGCAAATGGACGAGTATTATGGAAATTGGCCCTCGACAGGTTGGGTTGTGATGCGATATCGCAATTTCATATCGCAGGAAACACAAGTTCCACTTAAGACTGTCATTGGTTCTTTGTTGATTGTGATGATCGATAAGACCCCGACACGATATGTTATGTGTTGTAGTTTATATGCTGTCGAGTCTGCCGATATTGCTGATTAATGTTCCCCCATCGATTATCAATTGAGAAATGCGATAGTTCCCGAACACGATACATTTATGAGCCACAATTTAAGTTTCCATCAGGTCCACCAATATTGCATCGCACAAGCACAAATTTCTATCGTGTTCATAGACTTTAAGCCGCTGGTCCTTGTTGATTGCGATCTGCGATATGGCCTACGACGCGGCCAAATTCTCGCTCAGTTAGTGGAATTTGGAGTGAATTTGTGGGATTATGTTGGTTTTGGAGAAATTTGTGGAACAAATAGTGGGAGAACTAGGAGAAGTCATGACTTATTCGGTTCTTATCCAAATTGGATGCAAAAAGAGGCTACATAGCCATTTTTTAACATTTAGAACTCATGGAGATAGTTTTTAGAGGCATTTGAGCATTGTAAACACACTTTTGTTATAATTTTGAGCATAATAGAGAGGCCTAAGCATTGGAAGCTAGACCAAGGAGACGTAGCACAAGAGGGGTGAACTCTTCATAAAATATCTATGTTGTGTGTTGTGTGTTGTATTTTGATGTTCTTTGTTGTTATTTTGTTGTTGTTCAGGATATTTTTTATGTTAAATTGTTTATAACATTTACATAAGAAATTTTGATGGGAATCAGTAAAAACTGGTGAATCCTTAAGAAATTTATAAGAAAATTATAAGCATCTTGGGTTTTGTTCTGAATGGGGAATTAACACAGCATTACTAATTTGCTCCATTTCAGATCAAGTTGGTATCGGAGCACTGGTATTCACTTACTAGATTTTCTTTGTGAAAGAAGGATTTAATCATTTTCAAGTTTGTGTCATGCTAACAAGGTTAAAAATCAAAAGAGGAGAAGGGAAGCTGGTTGAAAGCCCTATAGTTGTCTCAAGGGGAAGAAGAGAAATCACTACAAGAAAAAATGACATTGGTGAGGGGCGAAAAATGTCACCATAAGCTCATTGGTGATGGTCAAAAGAGCCTTCGTCACCAAAAACTGAACGTCATCAAAAGTGGCATCGCAAAAAGTATAGGTGTTGTAGTGACATTCAAAGTCTGTCACCAATAATGATTTATAATGACGGATAGTGACCGTCACCATTTCATATGAGCAATGGTGATGAACCATAGCCTCCATCACCAAAAACTGAACGTCACCAAAGGTGGCGTCACCAAAAGTATAAGTGTTGTAGTGACATTTAAAGTCCATCACCAATAATGATTTATAATGACAGATAGCGATCGTCACCATTTCATATTAGCAATGGTGACGGACCATAGCCTCCGTCACTAAAAGCTGAACATCACCAAATGTGACATCACCAAAAGTATAGGTGTTATGGTGACATTAAAGGTCCGTCACGAATATTGATTATAATGATGGATAGTGACCATCACCATTTCATATGAACAACAACAATTTATTGTGATGGATCTTTCATGGTCGTCACTATTGGTGCATATATATGGTGACGTTCGTTGACCCTCACCAAAAGCTGCATTGCCATAAGTATAGGTGTTGTGGTGACATTCAAGGTCTATCACGAATAATGACTATAATGACAGACATCGACCGTCACCATTTCATATCAACAACAATGATTTATGGTTACAGACCTTTGAGGTTCGTCACTATTGATGCATATATATGGTGGCGTTCGTTGACCGTCACCATTTCATATTTTGGTGATGGTTGAAAAATGTCACCAAAGCTCATTGGTGATGGTAAAAATCTCATTCCATATGGATCATGTCAGGGCACAATGGAATCGAACCACAAACCTCCTGCTTGTAAAGCAGGTGCTCTTCCATTCAGCTTCCTGAGTGTAAAGAATTAGACTTTTAAAATTAGACCTTGAAACTTCATCAATTGTAAATTCTACAACTTTCAATAAATTAAAGTCTCGACAATATTTTACTAAACAAGAAAAGAAAAATCGAAGCTGCAGGTCCCTACCTAATGGTTATGGAAATTATGAAAAGTGGGTGGAGGGAAAAATAATTATGTATACGAGAATCAATATGTTTAGTTGAATACTCAATTAAAAGTGAAAGTTTGAAGACATTTATAATCTATAAATGACCTATAACTAGAAAATGCACCAGATATTGCAAAGGAAATGTCATAAGTTGATAAAATATGGAAGAAGAACATTTATGAAGATAGATGCAATATGTTGTAGGTTGAGTGAAAGAAAAATCTCAATGTTGTTGTTGTTTGGTGTTTAGATATCTGAATGATATCTAAACTTCTGTGCAAATGTAACACGGATCTCTAGAAACCATGAACGACATATGATAAAATTTATATATATATATATATATATATATCCCCTTTACATAAACCAACATGCAATTTGGAATTTCACAAGTCCACACTCAAAACATGACAACAACCAACAAATAAAAGAAATTGACTTGGACAGAAAGTAATAGCTTGACCTTCATTCTTGAGCTGCTTCTATTTATTTGAATTTGACTCATGACATTCTTTATCTGACAAGGAATCAAAATCATCACTAGTGTCAAATTCATCCAACACAGACTTTGGATATCCCACTAACATTTGCCTTTTTGTTGCCATGCCTGAAAACCATGCAGTTTCTTGTTGATAGTAGAAAAATATGTGTGCCTGCTGCTCAAGAACACATTCCTTATTAACCATTGTTACCTGACAAAAGCAAAAGAGACAACACAATATCAGCGTACACAAAATCCCCTACCAAAATATAATCATGACTTAGCAAAGAATTCTAAAGGATGTTCTTAATTAATAAACTTTGTATTTGGAAATACTGTTTCTTTAGATTTAAAAAAGACTATGTTGTACAACACTTCTGTCTATTTATCCAGGAAATTATGTCATAGCATATGTCGCACAGTAGCAATCTACAATACCTAAAGTAAAAAGACAAATTTTCTCAAGAAAATAGATTTAGAAAAGAGATTTGAAAACTATAAGTTTGTCATCAAAGCTTTACTTAATTTAACAACAAACTAGTTGGAGTTTGAAAATCAAAATCATTCATAGGAAATGAATAGGACAGTGGCCAAAGTCATTATTCATACAAATAAAGCTAGAGTCACTATTTCCATTGAAGATAACTGAAATTTGGGCAATGGTCTAACAATTAGAGCTTATTTTTTGGGAAGACTCGTTAATACCATCATTATTTTTCCATGGTCTGTTGTGTCTCTAGATCTAGATCAGATAGCTTTCCATTCTCAAGTTCTACCTTTCAAGTACTGATTTCTGGTTCACCCTTTAAAACACAATTCTACCGCTCCATTTTATTTTGTTTTGTCAAGAGAATAGGCAGGACCTTCCCATCCTCTGTTTTACATAATCAATAACCATCCATCAATGATATAAAGAATAACAGTTACACAATAAAGGCCAAAGATGTTCTTGTTGTATACCTATGTTCTAGGACTCATCTAACCTTACTGGTGCAAAGAGATCACCCTGAAAAAATAACATCCACATGAAATTTAGAAAAAAAAAATTAAATCAAGCTCCAAGTAAACTAATCAAAATATGAACATCCTTTTAATCAATAAAATCTCTGACTTAAAATAAAAGTGGCTGTTGAGTTCCAAAACTGCCTCTCTCTTAAGCAACTTTCTCATCCTTCTTCCTTTGTTTTTCCATGAACAATGCATCCTTAATCATCAAAATCCATTGCGCATTGCCTCAAGGAGTATATTTCAGTGATTTACAAGTTATATTGTTATGTTTGTTATTTGAATAGGTTTTTGGCTTTCAGCTACGGAACGCAGCCACATTCCACAACTAACTGGTTGTTCCACAGTCATCTCCATGATTTTGTAGGATACAGGTGTCAAGAGAGGAAACAGACCACATGGGTACCTTGGAAAACGTCAGAACATGGATTGGATCCTATCCATTTGGTCTAGATCGATGAGGATGACTCCAGTCAAGGGGAAGTCAACTGTAGGAGACCTATGGCAAGTAAGACTCTATTTTCACACGATTCTCAGAGATGGATCCGAGACAGTCTCCTGAAGCCAAGGACTTCATCTGCCACCTCCACAAACAGAATCCAACAGCCATTATTAGAAGATTTATGTTCCAAGGCAACCGAAGACAAGAATTTCGCATACACTACATGTCTACGTATTTTGCTACAGCTGATTTCTCTCCTCAAAATAATTGTATATTTTCCTATAAATACCAGTGTGTAGAACGCAAAACAAGTTCAAGTTTTTTCTTATGTAATAGTGCATATTTTTGTTGTGTAGTGTGAGAAACTCAGTTCTTTGTTTTAATATAAGAACTATGTTTTCAATGGATACCTAAAGTGCTTGTGAAGTGTTGATTCTGTGCTGATAATCTGAGACCTTGCAGAGGGCCCCTGCATGGTCAAGGTTACATTTTATTTTTGTACATGTTTTTATTTCTGTTTGCCTTTTCCTTAGTTTAGTTGTAACTTCACTGTGTGTTTTCACCATGTTCATAATCGTTTTCTAACTCTGTGTATATTGCAGCTTATGTCATTTTTCACTAACTCAGAGTAGTTATATTCTAACGTAGAATAGTCCTTTGGTTTCCATTGCTTTTTAGTTTCTTAATTGTAGCTTTAAGTTGATAGCAGTAGCATAAATTGATTTATTTCATCTGTTGTTCCATAGATTATAGATTTTAAATTAAGTTGTTCAATGCCTTTTTCTTATTAGAGTAGTCACTCATGATATAAATGAATGTTTCCAAAAGCCTTTCGTTGATGGTTAATCCTCAAACTAAATGGTGAAATGTTGTATTTATGAATGAGTCTTTCATTACAATTGTTGTTCATTAGTTTTTAAGTTAAGTAGTTCAATGCCATTTTCTTATCAGTTTAGTAACTCATATTTCCAAGAACCCTTTCAGTTGAAGGTTAATCCTAAAACTAAGTGGTGAAATGTCTTATTTATGAATGAGTTTTTCTTTGCGTTTTCATGTTTACTTTTCTTAGAATGATGAAGAATGAAATCTCTCAAATTGCTATCATAAGGAGTTAGTTCTCCCTGACTTATGTAGCTGAGTGACAACAACACTTAATTTAGCCTTGCTTTCATAATAGAATAATTGCAATTCGATTTCTAGATTTTCACTTAGTTTAGCTGCAGTTTCATCTTCAGTTGTTCATTAAACTTTAATTCAGCAAGTAGCTTAAACAGTAGAGGTAGTCTTATTTCCAGTATATCATTTTTGATTTATCATAGATAGCTTCCATTTCATGTTCTCATTTAAACTTTGGTTTTGTAATTGAACAGATAGTAGTTTTAAAATTCCTTTCAGTTCATGTTTTGGAAACAATCATTATAGCAAGAAGAGAGGCTTTGTTTTCATTCTCTTGTTTACAAACTTTACTTCCAAATTTGGCCTAAAAGCACTTTTAGATCTTGTTTCATTCTTAGCAACAGCAGATTAAGATTTTATAGACTACATTGCAAAACATTAGGAATCAAAAGAAAACAACCCCAAAACAAACATAAAACTCAAAAACAGTGAGGTAAGAGGGTCATCTAGCACATATAGTGCACTACACTTCATCAGTTTACGATACCCGGATTGATAATTTATGTAGAAATTTAGGACACTAAATTGATTGAACATTTTGGCGCCGTTACTGGGGAAGTGTAACTAGGTAGCCTTATCTCTTACATTCATAAAAAAAAAACAATAAAAACAACAAAACAAAAAAATGACATGCATAGAGAAAGAGATTCTAGGGGTAGATTTATAGCTAGGGGTAGAAGTTCGATTTTCGCAACTCCACCTACTCCACCAAGAGTTAGGAAAGATACACCTCCATCCCAGAATCATACTCCAAGCCTTAGGATTCCTGAAAGTCAAGGGGCAGCAACTCAATTAGAAGATTCTCCTACTTCATCCACTAAAATAGACCTAGGAGAGAAGACCTTTTTCACTTCTACAAGGGGAGCCTATTGTAATTGAGGAAGTAGGAATACCTAGTGAAGAGGAATAACTAGAAACTCTCTCCCATAATCCATTAATAGAAGAACCAGAGGACTCTGAAGAAACTATAATTGCAAAAGAAGAACAAGATGGAGAATTCTCACTGTTTGGAGGAGGGGGTAGAGGGAGAGGTAGAGGAAACAATGGAGGAGGTAGAGGTAACAATGGAGGAGGCAGAGGAAATAGGGAAATAGATAACTCATTCGGATTCCCTATAGTAGATGAGGAAACACATACAACAATGAAAAACATTTCACCATCTATCCTCCCAAACTTTTATGGGTTGAGAAGTGAGGACCTTGAAATTTTTTTGTTTGAGTTTGAAGTCTTATGCAGAACCTATGACTATTTATAAGACTCTCAAAAACTCAAATTGTTCCCTTCAGCACTAAAAGGGCTTGCTTTGAAGTGGTTTATGGGGTTAGTTACTCAATCCATTAGAACTTGGAATGACATGAAATAGGCATTTTTGGATAGATACTTGTATTATTGTATGCCTACCAATCATAAGGATGAGGTATTCAAAATGATTCAAATGGAAGATGAAAACTTAGAGGATTTGCTTGAGATATTCAACTACAATTTGAAAAGAGAAAAAATGAACAATCTAGATGAAGAAACTTTGAAAGCTCTTTTGTTAAAGGCCATTAGAGATGAATGGATAGATATCCTTAACATGATGGGGAAGGGAGACATCTCTCAACTTCCATTGAGTGACATAACAGAAGTATGTGTCCATCTCTCAAGGGGGAATTCTAAAACTGGGAAAGGACCAAGAGATCCTTCTCTTGTTAGGGCAAACAAATCTGCAACCAGATGTGTAGGTAGGGTAGAAATTGGCAACATGCTTGATGAGTTTAAAACTGATCTTTTAGGGAGACTTAGTGAGCAACTAGACACCCTCAAAATCCAAAAAAAGCAGAAAATAGAGGTTGATGCCTTAGCCATCTTTTGTCCAAATTGCAGAAAGAAACATGCTCAAAGGGAATGCCCTTTAGATGCAAAAATTGTAGAAACTTGTATGATTTGTTCAGAAAGTCATGAGACCAAGGGTTGTCCTTCAATCCCAGGTCTTAAGGTTGTCTTTCAAGAAGAAACAGTCCCAAATTCTGTAGAACTTCTTTGCTTTGTTGCAAGAAGACCTTGGCAAGGGCAGCAAAATCAAGGATTTAACAATCCAATGTATTTTCAGCCCCCACCAAACTAGAATTCTTGGCAACAACCTTGGCCTTAACCTCAAACTCAGTATCAATCTCAACCATGGGCACAAGGGGTACAAAATACTTATGGGAGATTTTCTCAATATTATCAATATGCTCCAACTTATCAGAGCTATCCTCCCCCACAAAATCAGCCACAAAATCAGTAGCAAAATCTTCAACCACAACTTCCAAATCAAAGCCCTCACCTTTCATTGCCATTTCCACACAACCTCCACAACAAAGTCAAAATACTCAACTCTTACTTCCAGTTCAATGAAAACCAAATCAACTACTAGCCCAACCATTGCCAAACCCCAATAATAAAAACCCTCAGAATTCTTATTTGGTAGAAGGACAACAGTTTCCTACTTACATGATTGCTCCTCTAAATCTTAATGATGTTCAACTTAGATCTGGTAGGATATTAGAAAAGGAAAAACCTTCTATAGATATTCAAGAACAAGATGATTCTGAGGAGGATTCTCTAAAAGTCAATAAAAGTTTTGATGGTACATCCATCCAAAACCAAACTAGTGAAAAAGGAAAACAAAAAGAGTCAATAAACACAACTCCTATAATTGAGCAACTACCATCTAATTCTACACCTCATTTTCCTGAGAGATTACAAATTGATAGAGGAGTAGAAAAACAGATCTTGTTTCCCAATTATGACTTCCTAGATGAATTGAAGAATGTTCATATCAAGATTCCTTTGTTACAAGCCATTAGAGAAATTCCTATTCTAGCTAAGACAATAAAAGAGTTGAGCATCAAAAACCCAGGAAGAAAACCAAGAGAAACAAAAAGAATTCACCTGGTAGGAAAGATAACAGATATCATGATGGGAAAGATTTCCATGCAGAAATATGTGAATCTAGGAAGTCCAATTGTCAAGACACACATAAATGGGATTGAAACTCCAAACACATTGATTGACTTAGGGGCAACAATAAACATTATGAGTAGACAGACTATGGAGAAGCTTAAAATTCCTAACCTTCTTTACACACCTACCTTACTGCAACTTGCAGATAGATCAGTAATTAAACCAGATAGTAATTAAACCAGATGGTGTGCTAGAAAACATTTTAGTCTCCTTAGATTCTTGGGAATATCCTGCTGATTTTATGATTTTAACTCCCAAGAATAATCTAGGAGGACACCCACCCATATTAGGAAGACCTTGGTTGGCCACAATTGATGCTTTTATTAGTTGTAGATCTGGTGACATGTACATTTATTATGGTAATTCAGCAAAAAAATTTACTTTTTATCCTCCAAAAAAATCAATCACAAAAATAGATGGCAAGGAATGGATCGATGATGAAGATGTTAGATATCATTTTTGGGATTCAACTGAGTTAAGTAAGTCATTCATGTATGACCATTTCCATGAGAGGTAGTCGTAAGTGACTAATTTCTCATGATTTGAATAGTTCACTTAGCACTCATTGCATTGGGTGATGCTCACAGGGGTGAAGAAGTGGGATTGAAACTAGTGAAATAAATCACACATCATCAATCATCACTTTCGGGGCTTGCACCCGGTAACCAGGACTTCTCGGGAGGTCACCCATCCCAGATCGCCTCTAGCTCAAGCGCGCTTAACTATGGAGTTTTCCCCACAATCAAGCCCACTTAGCTTGCTACCCCATTTGCAAAACCTTAGCAAGTATTGTGCCTCATGAACCATTCAAGTATAGATCCCTTCACATGAATGACTTACTTAACACAGTTGAATCCCAAAAATGATATCTAATATAATGCACTGCGTAAACCCCCTATACTTAAATTCAAAAAAAGGATGAAGATGTTATTCAGCCTATCTTTACCATATCAGAAATTAGTGAAGATAGTCAAATTTTGAACACATTGGAAAATTTTGAAACATCTTCAAAATATGATCATGCACAATTCCAGGAAAAATCTAATGTTGAATACTTGTCATCTAGGCATATGTCTCTCTATTCTATGGAAGAATTTGGTAGCTCTATAATTGAAATTTTTCCAGGTAGAACATTAAACATTAACAAAAACTTGGAGAAACTACAACAAGAAGAGCTAACCAAGATATTACAAAAGCATTTTGCTGCATTTGCATGGGAGTATACTAACATGGAAGGTATTGATCCTAAGACTTGTATCCATCATATATATATTGAGGAAAACAGTAGACCAATCAGACAACCTCAAAGAAGAATGAATCCAAATCTTAGGGAGATTGTGAAAGAAGAGCTCCAAAAACTACTCAAGGTAAACTTCATTTACCCAATCTCAGATAGCCAATGGGGTTCTCCTTTGGTCATTGTGCCTAAAAAGAATGGGAAATGGAGGGTGTGCATTGATTACAGGGAATTGAATAAAGCAACCTTGAAAGATCACTTTCCTTTGCCCTTTATAGATCGGGTATTAGATACATTAGCAGGTAAAATGTATTTCTCATTCTTGGATGGTTTTAGTGGTTATAATCAAATTCAGGTAGCACCTAAGGATCAGGATAAAACCACATTTACTTGTCCATGGGGAACTTTTCCCTACCGAGTGCTTCCTTTTGGGTTATGTAATGCACCAGCAACATTCCAAAGAGTAGTACTAGGAATTTTTTTTCTAATCTAATACATGATTGTGTAGAGATATATATGGATGATTTTACAGTGTATAGTAACACATTTGAAGAAGCTTTGGAAAATTTGGAAAAAGTATTTAAAAGATGTAAAGAAACAAACCTTTTACTAAGCCATGAAAAATGCTCTATGATGTTTACAGAAGGTATTGTTTTAGGACATCACGTTTCAGGAAATGGGATTAAAGTAGACAAATCAAAGTTGAAGTCATCTCTAAGTTACCAATTCCAAATTACCAAAAATATGTTAGAAGTTTTCTAGGATTTGTTACACTAAAATTTGTCACCATGACTATTTGCAGTCAGTATGGCTCCATCAATAACCATATTGTCCTCCTTGGCAAGTCTTATACCTCTGCTCCTCATGTCAAACTCCAAAAAAGAGAGAAAGCCTTTAAAAAATCAATATAACTCTGGTTCCACACTTTCTCTTACTCTTACCTGCGGGCACGCACCTCAAGTACATAATACCTGCGTACTTGTACGCTCTGTCTATAAAGGGGTGGGTGCGTACCCCTGTAAAAGTCAAAAGGCGCAAGTTTTACCTCAAAAAACTTACTTGCGGTCGATTCTAGAGCATTCTAGAAGATGGTTTGACGTGGATTGAGCGCCTCCAGATGGTTCATGCATCTCAATGAAAGAGGAACTTATCCCATGAAGAGGGGAGCTATCCCTTTGAAAGAGGGGCTTATCCCATTGATGGTGGACCTGTTTAACTTCCTCCAAAGCATTATAAATAAAGGCATTGGGCCAGAGGCAAGGGAGGTTGAAAGCTGAACATTCCTAAGGGTAGATGCTGCTGAAATTAGGACTCCCTTATAGAGCTTGTGAGGAGAGATCACATTCCTTTCTTAGCTTCATTTGGAAGTGGGTGAGCTAATCAAAGTAGAGGAGAACTCTTGCTGGACCCTGGGAGGGATCTGCACAACACCAAGGCATTGGTTCTAAGGTTTCTTTGTTTCCAATTAATACAATTAAGTTCATTTTTCTCAGCAAGTTGTTATATATATGTTGTTTCATAAACTCCTTGGTCTTTATGATGAATATGTTTTATTATATGAGTTATTCAGGTGCTATGTAATCGTTTGCTTGTTAGTGTATGTAGGCTTCAAGGAGAAGGAGCTCATCTGGATCGAAGTGGCTTGGCTACTACAAACAACGTTGGACTAAAGGTAAGCCTTAAACACCTGGTTGCTTTTATTTTAAATGCATATTTAGGGAAAGATAGTGCTTGATTGTTTTGTTTGTCACTAGAAACGCCTTAGTTTCTAGGGAGGTCGGTTTTGTCCGCAAAATTGACTCTTTCCGCATGACAAAATGGCGACTCCACTGGGGATCCATGGATTTGATTGATTTCTCTTTTGATTGATACTTTGACCAGAGAAACTGTATTTTCTGTTTCTGTTTTTGACTTGATGATTGTGGGATTGGGTGAATTTAGTTAATTTTGAGTTAGTTTTTCTTTTTCATAGTTTTGGGAGAGGTACGCACCCTTTGAGTTAAGCACAGTGCGTACCTGTACGCACTTTTTCTTTGTGCACAGAGCGTGGACGCACCTGTGTAAACAGGTTGCCTGTGTACCCTGTCAAAAATTTGAAAATTTTAAATTTTTCTCTTTTTTTTTTTCAGTTTAGAATTTGTTTATAGGTTTTAGCCATTGCCCAGACCTGCTTGTTCCCTGTCAAAAAACTTTCCTTGGTTAATTTCATTGGCATTCCTACTTTAAGCTTTTATCAATTGGGTGTTTTGAGTCTCTTTTTTGAGAAATTCTTAATTTGATTTCCTTTGGTCATTACTTGGAGGTTTGTCTCAGTATTTTCACAATTTTGCATCTTTTTGCTTTTGTTTTTGCAAAAAAAATTCCCCCTCATTCGCCGGGGGGGGGGGGGGATAAATTGTGTATGAGTGTTAATCGCCTTTGAGTGTTTTTATTTTTTGATCTTTGGAACTCTCACCCAATTTTCTCGACTTGCACTTGATTGGTTCTTAGATTACATTAGAATCGTCTTGTGTTTGAGAATTCTCTTGCATAAATCACATTTGCATAATTAGAATTCTCATTTTCAGAATATGAATGAAAAATGTGCATAGATTACATTTGCATACTTTTCAAGCGAATTGCGCATAGATTACAATTGCATAGTTTACATTCTGAAAAAATCAATCGTAGATTTAGATCAGTTTTCTTTGATTTGAATTTACACAAAAATAAAAATAAAAAAAAACTATTTTGGAATTGATTTGCATTAGTTTTTCTTGATGAAATTAGTGCATTAGAGAATTTGTTATATTTTCTCTTAGTGATCAATTTTTTGCATTGTTGGAAGTGAATGGAAACTCTCTCCTTACTTTAGTTAGGATTCATCGAATTGAAAGGATTACATTATCATATTCGATTGCATTCAGTTTGAGTCGGGTAATAACACCACTGGTTTCGTATCCATTTACCCTTTTGAGTAATAACAGGCTAAATAACACAGCGCTTAATTAAAATTCATCTAGTAATTTTTACATTTCTAGGGCTCTGATACACCAACATAGCTTAGGCTAGTGTCTTGGAGTAGGGAGTAATTAACTCTCCAAGACAGTAAAACAAACAAGTAGATGTATCTTGCAGTAGGAAGAAATCCAATTGTTGCATTTATACTCTGGGAAAGCTCCTCTTAAAGGAGAAGCACGAGATCGTGTCCGAACCAGTGTGGGAATCAATCCTTCCTCATTGGGAACAACGCTAGATATTCACGTATTAAAAACGGTAAACCTCGGATTAACCATTGTCGAGGAGCCTGGGGTCACTTGTTGGTAAACCTTGGATTATGTCAAGGAACCTTCAAGGGGATTGAGCTTGCTACTCTGCCCTTGCGTGCGTATCGGATCGGAGACTGTTCCCCCAGGTGTATTTGTCTCAGTTGGTAACCTTAGTGGCCATATTATTTAGGACTCTTCCTAAGGTGACAGTGGTGGGAAGATCCCACTGTACCTGGAGTAGACGTCGGCTAGACTCACTTGGATTTTCTGGGGGGTTCACTTCACTCGAGATGGTTAAGTGGAGGAACTTGTGCTAGTCTATTCATTAAGCAGGTTGTCGGGGTAACTGTTCCAACCGCCATTTCTGTATTGAACTCTGCGACGTTGGATTTCATCACCAACTAGTGTTTTCAGTACGGAAAGTTACTGTTTGTGTGTGGTTTGACTCCTAGATTTGATAGCGCGTGTTAATTTGTTTGTTTTTACTTTTAGAGACCATAGGTGTGAATTGTGAATTTTAATTGTTAGGTGTGAATTTTTAATTTTAGTTTTAAAATTGTTAATAAAATTCACTGAAGTTGGATATAATGGCAAATGTTCCGGAATTTACCGACCAAGGAACCCCTCTTAACGAGGATCCTAGTACTTTTCCTTTCTTTGGAAATGTTGGTCCTCCTTATATGGCTACTTTGTCATTACCTGGATTTACAATAGGATTACCAATATGGTTATTTTCAACTTCGTTGGCCCCAAATACTCCAATTGTTCCACCTCAACCTAGTGCTTCACCTCAACAGAGTTCACCATCTCAATATCACAAACCTTCTGTTGACCCTTTACCTTCTTCGCCTAATTTTTCTTCCTCCATTTCTTCCTCTTCGCTTGGTAAAAGCCTTGACGCTAGTAACCAGGTGTCTAAGAAGAAGAAGAAAGGGAAGAAGAAGAAGAAGCAAGATAAGAAAGAAGTCAACCAACCAACCGTGGCTGTAAGTGTTAGTTGTGTTGAGGAAAACTCTGACATGCATCGTAAACCACCCTTGCAGGCTTTGTAAGGGTGACCACTTCCTTATCAATTGTCCTGGTATTCCAAAGGTCTTGGAAGTATGGTCAGAAAAAATATCATCAACTTTCCATTGAACCATCAACCAATGATAGTCAGGCTCCTGGGAAAAAGGGTAAAGTTAGGTTTCCTTGTAAGTTATGCAAAGGGAGTCATCAAACTCACATTTGCCCTCACATGGATGAAGCCTCAAAATTGTTGGAAAACCTTACTATTCCACGGCAAGAATTTCCAACTGGTTACCGTAAACTTTCTCCCAACCTACCGTCAACTGACAGACTGATTGATCTAATTTCAAGTACAGTCGATCACACTCTTCCATTGGAGAGTGAAACTCATGTCACTCAGGTTGATGATCCATTAGTTGATCAAGTGGTCGATTCAATTTCACATTCGGTCGGTCCCACTTTCCCTTTAGAGAGTGAACTTCATACCGCTCAGGTTCTTCTTGTTACATCAGATTCTTCTATGCCGGGGGGCATTTTACCTGTTTCTACAGAACCCCCTCCAAGCACTGAGGTCTTTTCCTTTGATTGGAATAGACTGACAGAACCTCGTCTTCCTTCCTCCATCCCTTTCCAAATCATTTTCAAGGTTGGTGGTAGGGACATACGCCGCACACAGGTAGATGAAGGTGCTTCTATTAGTATTTTATCCTCAACTGCTTGGAAAGCTTTGGGTTCCCCTCATCTTGTGCCTATTACGCAGAATCTGAAAGCTTTTAACAGAACCATTAGTGAACCTTTAGGGATCCTTCCTAAATTTTCTATTACCTTGGAAGGTAAAACTATCTGTATTGATCTTATGGTAGTTCAAGGTCCCTTGGATTTCAATTTACTCCTTGGGCGAGACTATGTTTATGCAATGAAAGTTGTCGTATCGACACTCTTTCGCGTGATGTCTTTCCCTCACAATGGAAATATTGTGACTATAGACCAGCTTTCGTTCCCTAGTCTTGTTTCAACTACCAATAATATGACACCCCTAAATGTTCCTGATTCTAAAGTGGTATCTACCCCACCACAGGTTAATTATGTGGCAACTGGTCCCATGTTTTCAGTTACCGATGTAAGTGAGCCTCTCACTGTTTGCTCATCTTCCTTTGATTTAGATAAGGTAATTGACATGGAAAACTCTATGGGATTATTTGAACGCGATATTCTTATCCCTTTGGAGTCCCTTGACATGTGTTCCTTCCAGAGAACTATTCTTCCTTCTGATGAAGACCTCTTGGAAGCCATGATCAAGGTGTGTCCATTGACATGTCTTTCTTCCAGTTGGAAGCCATGATCAGTGAGTTGCAAGGATAGTTTTTTCTTGTATCAACCTCGTTAAAAAATGAAATAGGCTACCATGAGGACAGTTCTTTTCCTGTGTCAACCTCGTTAAAAAATGAATCAGTTGTACGAGGAAAGTTCCTTTTACTGTGTCGACCTCGTTAAAAAATGAATCTGTGAGTATGAGGACAGTTCTTTCCTGTGTCAACCTCGTTAAAAAATGAATTAGTTGTTCGAGGAAAGTTCCTTTTACTGTGTCAACCTCGTTAAAAAATGAATCAGTTGGTCAGAGGATAGTTCTTTTTACTGAGTCAACCTCGTTAAAAAATGAATCAGGGGTGAGGATAGTTTGTTCCTGTCTCAACCTCGTTAAAAAATGAAACTGGATGCGGTGAGGATAGTTTGTTCCTGTCTCAACCTCGTTAAAAAATGAAACTGGATGCTACGAGGATAGTTTGTTCTTGTCTCAACCTCGTTAAAAAATGAATCAGGTATGAGGACAGTTCTTTTCCTGTGTCAATCTCATTAAAAAATGAATCAGTTAGTTTGATCATAGTTCCTTGTCTTGTGTCAAGCTCGTTAAAAAATGAAACAAGGAGTCTTGAGGATAGTTCCTTGTCTTGTGTCAACCTCGTTACAAAACAAAACAAGGATAGGTTATATAGGTAGATTGTAGAGAGTAGTTATGAGCATGGTTCCTTGTCTTGTGTCAAGCTCATTAAAAAATGAAACAAGGATTTTAGAGTATAGTTCCTTGTTAGGTAGATTGTAGAGAGTAGTTATGAGCATAGTTCCTTATCTTGTGTCAAGCTCGTTTAAAAAATGAAACAAGGGTTTTGAGGACAGTTCTTTTCCTGTGTCAACCTCACTAAAAAATGAAACAACTCCCACAAGTCTTTCCAAGATCTTGAAAGTAAAGCTTCATTCCATCCACCTCATTGAATGCAATGAAGCTTGGGGGGCATGTACCTCGTTTTGCGTCATTATGCTGGGGGCATGTGAACTTATAACAAGCATAGTTTTTCGTTTCAAGCTTGCGTAAACATGAAACCGAATCTGAGCATAGTTCTTTTCCTGTGTCAAGCTTGTTAAAAAATGAAACAAATCCTCCTCTAATTGAGTCGAGAGTTTGACTAGATCTCATAAATGTTAAGTTGTATATTTAGGTTAGTTATTTCAGTTTTTGCATAATTTTCTTACAGTTTTAGGTCGGGTCTTTCAAATGATCTTGTACATGAACCTTCATTCCATCCAGCTTGTACTTAGTTGAATAAAATGAAGTTAGGGGGGCATGCACTCTAGCAGTTATGCTTAGGGGGCATCAAGCACAGTTTTATCTCTGTTTCAAGCTTGTGTAAAAATGAAACTATTTTGAAGCATAGTTTTTCTCTGTTTCAAGCTTTTGTAAAAATGAAACCTATCTCGAGTCAATTTCAGTTATTTTCAAGACTCGTTAAACTCATGAAAATCCCGAGATTATTTTGCTATCTTTCATTCTCGTAAAACAAATGAAAATGCCGAGTTCTTTCCATCTTTTCCTGCTCGTAAATTAAATTGAAAGTCGGCCATATGAGTACATTTTTATCATTTTTTCGAACTCATTAAAACTTACGAAAAAATTAAAACCATGAGTAAATTTTTATCATTTTTTCGAACTCATTAAAACTTACGAAAAAGTGAAACCTTACAGTCATCTTTAAGCCCTTTTCTGACTCCTAAAACATGAAAAGATTGGCGAGCGTTTCTTTTACACTCGTTAAAACGGAATTAAAAGACGGTCCACTTACAGCTCTTTTCCGGCCATAAAAACATGAAAAGATTGCCGGATTTTTGTCGTTTCAAATTCGATATTGGTTATAAAACGACGTGTCGTTGATTGCTTTTTTACTTTTTCGGGTCAGTGACACTAATAATGAAAAGTACTCCTTGGTCGTAAAAGATCAAGCGGTTCTCTCAAGTATTATTTTATACTTTTTCGGGCTTGGGAGACACAAATTTACGAAAAAGGTCAACCTTGGAGTCTTCTTAAGTTTTTCAGACTCACTAAAATTGAAAAACGCCGAGCTTCTCCTATACTGGACTCGTTAAAATTTCACAGTAAAGGACCTGTTCGATTACAAACAGGAATGGACCACTCCTTCTTAGGGTTCGAATCTAAACTAAGTTGGAATCATCCGAAGGATGAGCTTATAATCAAACAAATGTTATCCTCCTCAAGCTTGTAAAAAATAAAGAGGTACTTGCCAGAAATGGTGGGGGAAAAGAGAGGAAAATGAGCCTATTTGTTATACTTTGTCTCGGAAAAACCTTATCACCACTCTTGAACACGACACTTTTCATTCACCTGGGTTGGGAAATCCTTTGCCTAACAGTTGATCAAACCACATTGAAAGTCTTCAGCCGGTTTCCGGGTATTAACTTTGGGACAATTGTCACCAAAGCATCTGTAGTGTCGTTATGTGTTCAAGAGGAGTCTTGCAAATAAACCATTCATCTGCAAAATATCTGTCATCCATCTTGACCATCCCTAAGTCAGTCCTTACAGCTACATTTCTTCAACTTGATCTATGATTTTGTGTTGTGGGCTTGCCTGCAACGGATCGCTTTCTATCAACTTCAGTTCATTATCTAGAAAGATGATCTAGAAATCATTAGTACCTTGGGATCTGCATGCCTCAATGGCAGGTTTCTCGCCTTTGACGACAGGTTACATCAATGACCTTTGATCAAGGGATTCTGTGACATGTTCGACATCAACACATTCATTCACATCTCATGGATTGTATTGGGTACTTTTAGAACCATTGACATCACTGGTGGTATCTCTCACACTTGTTAACAGTTTACATCATTGACTAGTAATCAAGTGGTTTCTACCATGTTCGACATCAACTCATTTATTCGCATGGATAGAAACGTACTATTTCGGGAAGCAGAAATGAAGACCCTGGATCTAGTTTCCGCCATCCTGGATGTGAGGAGTTTTGTATTCATTATACAGTAGACTAATTATAAACAGATGGCTGCGTCCATACTGTGTCTACATGTGTCTATGATTATGATGTATTGCGAAATCATTCCTATATCAGAGCAGTAGTTAGTTTGTTAGTTAAGTTTTTGATCTGAGCATGGAATGCCTACCTCAGCAATGATATGATCTCATATATGTCTTTTGTGTTGAATACTTGCAGGTTTCGACTGGGCTCTCCACAAGATAATCCTCAAAATGATAAAGTGCTTCACCCTTCCTAGATGATATAAAACCCTAATCTACTACAGACCTCACACTTTAGGGGGCAATCTGTTAAACTAAAATTTGTCACCACGACTATTTGCAGTCAGTATGGCTCCATCAATAACCATACTGTCCTCCTTGGCAAGTCTTATACCTCTGCTCCTCATGTCAAACTCCAAAAAAGAGAGAAAGCCTTTAAAAAATCAATATAACTCTGGTTCCGCACTTTCTCTTACTCTTACCTGTGGGCACGCACCTCAAGTACATAATACCTGCGTACTTGTACGCTCTGTCTATAAAGGGGTGGGTGCGTACCCCTGTAAAAGTCAAAAGGCACAAGTTTTACTTCAAAAAACTTACTTGCGGTCGATTCTAGAGAATTCTAGAAGATGGTTTGACATGGATTAAGCACCTCCAGATGGTTCATGCATCCAAATGAAAGAGGAACTTATCCCATGAAGAGGGGAGCTATCCCTTTGAAAGAGGGGCTTATCCCATTGATGGTGGACCTGTTTAACTTCCTCCAAAGCATTATAAATACAGGCATTGGGCCAGAGGCAAGGGAGGTTGAAAGCTGAACATTCCTAAGGGTAGATGCTGCTAAAATTAGGACTCCCTTATAGAGCTTGAGAGGAGATATCACATTCCTTTCTTAGCTTCATTTGGAAGTGGGTGAGATAATCAAAGTAGAGGAGAACTCTTGCTGGACCCTGGGAGGGACCTGCACAACACCAAGGCATTGGTTGTAAGGTTTCTTTGTTTCCAATTAATACAATTAATTTCATTTTTCTCAACAAGTTGTTATATATAATTTGTTTCATAAACTCCTTGGTCTTTATGATGAATATGTTTTATTATATGAGTTATTCAGGTGCTATGTAATCGTTTGATTGTTAGTGTATGCATGCTTCAAGGAGAAGGATCTCATCTGGATCGAAGTGGCTTGGCTACTACAAACAGCGTTGGACTAAAGGTAAGCCTTAAACACCTGGTTGCTTTTATTTTAAATGCATATTTAGGGAAAGATAGTGCTTGATTGTTTTGTTTGTCACTAGAAACGCCTTAGTTTCTAGGGAGGTCGGTTTTGTCCGCAAAATTGACTCTTTCCACATGACAGGATTACATGATATTATAGAAGGTTTATAGAAAAATTTAACAAAGTAGCATCTCCACTCTTCAAATTGCTTACAAAAGATTGTGAATTCAAGTGGAATCTTGATTTCCAACTAGCATTTGAAACCTTGAAAGCAAAAATATCTAAAGCACCTATCTTAAGAGGACCAAATTGGAAAATTCCTTTCCATATTTCTACAAATGCTTCAAATACAACTCTAGGAGCTGTATTGGGACAAAAAGATTTGATTCCTTATGTCGTTTACTATACAAGTAAAAATTTGACTCCCACCGAGTTGAATTATACTGTGACTGAAAAAGATTTCTTAGTTGTTGTTCATGCAATTAACAAGTTTAGACACTATATAACAGGCTATGAAACTTTTGTTCATACAGATCACTCTACAATTAGATATTTCATGAATAAACCTATTACTAATAGCAGAGTTACAAGATGGATTTTACTTTTGCAAAAATTCAACATTGCTGTGATAGATAGACCTGGAAAAAAAAACACAGTTACTGATTTCTTGTCCAGGATTCAGAATATCAAAGAAGACTCTCCGGTTGAGGATAAGTTTCCTGATGAATATATATTTGCAGTCACTACTCAAACTCCTTGGTTTGCAGATGTTGCTAATTACTTGGTTACAGGGAAGTTACCTTCACATTTATTTCCTAGAGAAAAGAAAGATTATTCAAAATAGTGCAAGATATTCATGGATCACTAACGAATTGTATAAAATAGGGCCAGATCTTATGATCACAAGGAGTGTCAGGGAAGATGAAATGCCTGATACTCTCAAATCATGTCATGACGAGCTGTGTGGTGGTCACTTTGCTGACAAAAGGACAGCCTATAAAATCCTTTCTTTAGGATATTATTGGCCATCCATCTTCAGAGATGCTAAAGAATATGTCAGAAAGTGCGACAGCTGCCAAAGGGTAGGGAAATCTGCTGCCTCAAATGAGATGCCATTACAACCTCAGGTACTTATTGAACCCTTTGAAAAATGGGCTTTAGACTTTATTGGACCTATTAATCCTTCATCCAAGTAGAAAAGGTATATATTGGTATGCACTGATTATGTCACCAAATGGGTAGAAGCCAGAGCATTACTTTTTGCTAACGAAAAATCTGTAGTTAGTTTTCTTTTTGAGGATATTTTTACTCGCTTTGGTGTTCCAAGAGAAATTGTGATAGATTAGGGAACTCAATTCACATCCAAAATGATGAAGAGGCTTATGGAAGAGTACAAGATCAAGCATAGGAAATCCACTCCTTATCATCCACAAGCAAATGGTCAAGTGGAGTCAAAAAATAAAGTGATTGAAGGAATCCTCACCAAGACTGTGCATCTACATAGAAGAGATTGGGCAGAAAGGCTTCCTAAAGCCTTGTGGGCCTATAGAACTACATGGAGGAACACAACAAGACATACACCCTATGAACTTGTTTATGGGAAAATAGTCCTGTTCCACATAGAGTTCCAAGTCAAAACTTTCAAGATGGTGGTCCAGTTGGGGATGGATTTATCGGAAACTCAAAAGCATAGACTGGAGAAATTAAATGAACTTGATGAAATCAGATAAGAGGTTGTTCAAAGGACTGGTCTAGTTCAACAACAAAGGGCTAAGTGGCATAACAAATACATCAAGGACAAAAGGTTTCAAGAGGGAGATTGGGCACTATTATTTGATTCAAAGTTTAAGGACTTTCAAGGGAAGTTTCAAACTCATTGGCTTGGGCCATATGAGATTGAAAAAGTTTTCAGTAATGGAGTAGTAAGAATCAGAACAATAGATGAGAATCAAACTCCTCTCCTTGTGAATGGTCATAGATTGAAAATTTTTCGAAAACCAATCTCAAAGGAGGAGTTCATCAAGATATTTCAAAATAATTCTGAAATGAAGTTGGTGAAGAAGAATCCTTCTTCTCCACCAACTTAGTCTTTGTTCTTTTCATCATATCTAAAAAAAAAAAAAGTATAAGGTTGAAAACCAATCACTGATTGGCATGCTTATACAGAAAATATAGGGTGAAAATCAAAAGACTCTGACACCCTATATTTTCCAAAATAAAAAGTGACTCATTGTGCATTCTGAAAATTCATTGTCTTTTATTCTGTTTTACTTCTGAAAGTTTCACTCCACTACACCACCATATTCCAGTAATAAATTTTTTTTCTTCAACATTTCTTCCATATCCATTTTTCGTTTTCATTTTGTCATATTTTCATCCACACAGTCATCTCCTGGATTTCATTCATCCATAAAGTCACATTTTATTCTATGTTTTACATTCTGCAGCTAATCCTGTTCTACAACTAATCTGACTCTGCAGTAACAGTTTGATCATTAGTTCAAAAAGTGAAAAGACCAGTTCATAATAAATTTCATATGCAAGTATTGGAGAAGCAAACAACTTTTGAAGACATATCAACATCTAAGCACCTGAAGAAGCAACAACAAACGGTTAGCAAGTGGAAAGGTATGGTTCTATAGGTAATCATAAAAACCTATTTCAAATAGAAATATAAAGCATAAGATGTATAACTCGTATAATCACACTACTCCTTGACTTGCCATCATGCGATTTGATTGCCGTGATTATTCCACCATGCCTTTTGACTTAAATGCCTAACGGTCTCATGATTTGATCTCCACTTTTAACTTGTACTTCACTGTACTTCTCTAGCACATCTGTTTAACGGCTAAATACACGACATAACCTAATTAGATACGGCTCTTCACAACCTTGTTGTTCCTTTATTACATCGAGTTCCTCGCTTATACTTCCGTAGTCTTCTTGTGTATACAAGCACTCAGATACTTTGAGCACACAATCGTTCATTCCGTTTTCGATTCTCTCTGTGTATGAGCAGTACTATGTTTTCCACACAGTTTATAGCCACTCCATACCATATATTTTCTGCACTATTTTATGCATACAACCTCCCTATTTCATATACCCTATAAGTTTTATCTCCTACTCATAGTCATTTTCCTTCCACATACTTTGTTATCTCATCTCCATATCTATAACCATTTTTGCTTCCACATACCACTATCATATACATAGCCTTCTTCCCGCAGACAGTGAAGGTAAATTTGAAGAAAAGTAGAGAACAGGAGTAATGGGTCTCATTGTTAGAACAGAATCTATAAGAGTGAAATATATGGAAGGTTATCCTGAGTTGAAAGGGATATTGAAGAAAGCTGGTTGGTTGAGCTTCATTGAAAAAATCGATGGTCATCCTAAAAAAATTACCAAGTCATTTGCTAGATCGTTTGATGGGATGGACGTGGAGATTGGTGACATAAAGTTTGCAGTGACCGAGTCTTTCATTGCTGCAGCAATCGAGCTACAAAGGTTGGATAGAGGTGGTTCAAGAATAAATAATTCCATGATGAGACTTGGAAAGTCATTCTCCAAAACCTAGGTATGGACACTTCAGTTTTTAAGGGAGGAATTCCCATCTCTGCACTAAAATGAAAATGGAATAGCATGTTACTAATTATACAAAAATTTATTACATGCGAGGGTAGATTTGGTTCCATGTATATGTATCACATAAGACTATTGATGAATTTTCTTGAAAACAAAACCATCAATCTCCCATTCTTCTTATTGAATAGTTTGAGGAGAATGGCCATTACTGTTCAGAAGAAAATGGAAGCCATAGAAACTAATCTTTATCACCATGGTCTCATAAAAATTCTAGTTGAATATCACTTAAAGAGTGTAGGAGACACATGGGAGAACTTTTTGATCAGAAAATTTTTCCAAGATCCACCAGAATTACTTGAAGGAAGTTCTGTGAAAAAGAGTAGGAGAAGGAGAACTAGTCTTACAATTCAAAACACTCCTACAACTTCAGCAAAAGAAAACAATGAAGAAGAGCCTCTCTCTGAAACATTAACAGAGATCAGAAAGCAGAAAAAAAGGAGGAGAAAGATGAAGGAAAAAGTTGAAGAAATCCATAAAAATACTCCTGAACCTTCATCAGAGGATGAACAATTACTTTCTGAGAGATTAGTCAACATCAAGGATCAGTTCAAGAAAGAGAAGGAGAAGGGGAAAAGAAGACAGGTTATAGAGGAAGAAAACATAGGCTCACAAAGTTTGAGGAGAAGTTCTAGACTCAAGGGCAGAATGAAGAAAGAAAAATCAAAGGAGGCTCAATTCATAGATTTGGGAGAAGAAACTCCAACATAGTCCCAAGACAATATCTCATTTGAGCAAAGTCCATATCATTCTCCTCAACAAAACATTGAAAGCAACCCAAAGAGAGTCTCTTTAGGGATTGACCCAATCCAACAGCAGATTTATGATTATATTGAGTCATTGGAACAAAAGAATACATCTGTAGATCAAGGGACTTCATCCAACCCTGAGCAGCCAACTACATCACAAGAGACTTTGACTAGCTCACTTAAGCAGGAAATCTATGAGCTAGAGGTTTTAAATAGGCATATTTAGAAGGAAAATGAGGCCTTAAAAGAACAAAACAAGCTGGATAAGATCATCCATGATAACACTATGCTTCATTTGGGTCTGTGGCATAAGAAGAATAGAAAATTAAAGAGGAAAAACAAGAAGCTAAACAGGGCTCTCATTAACCTCAATTATAGATTCCTCATGAGGAAGCCTAGGATGGCAGTTGCAGCAAAAAGAAGCAAGAAAAGGTTGGATGTTTTAACTGAAGTCTCAGAGCAGATGTAGTAGAAGGAGGGTGTTTACAATTTTTATTGCATGAGGACATGCAATAGTCTCACAGTGGGGGTATTTTGAGTTCCAAAATTGACTCTCTCTTAAGCAACTTTCTCATCCTTCTTCCTTTGTTTTTCCATGAACAATGCATCCTTAATCATCAAAATCCATTGCACATTGCCTCAAGGAGTATATTTCAGTGATTTACAAGTTATATTGTTATGTTTATTATTTGAACAGGTTTTTTGCTTTAAGCTATAAAATGCATCCACATTCCGTAGCTAACTGGTTGTTCCGTAGCCATCTCCATGCTTTTGTAGGATACCGGTGTCAAGAGAAGAAAAGAACCACATGGGTACCTTGGAAAACATTAGAACATGGATTGTATCCTATCCATTTGGTCTAGATCGATGAGGAGGACTCCGGTCAAAGGGAAGTCAACTGTAGGAGACCTATGGCAAGTACGACTCTGTTTTCACACGATTCTCAGAGATGGATCCGAGGTGGTCTCCTGAAGCCAAGGACTTCATCTGCCACCTGCACAAACAGAATCCAACAACCACTATTAGAAGATTTTTGTTCCAAGGCAACCGAAGACAAGAATTCCGCATACACTACCTGTCTACGTGTTTTGCTACAGCTGATTTCTCTCCTCAAAATAGTTGTATATTTTCCTATAAATACCAGTGTGTAGAACACAGAACAAGTTCAAGTTTTTGCTTATGTAATAGTGCATATTTCCACTGTGTAGTGTGAGAAACTCAGTGCTCTATTTTAATATAAGAACTCTATTTTTAATGGATACCTGAAGCGCTTGTGAAGTGTTGATTCCGTGTTGATAATCCGAGACCTTGCAGAGGGCCCCTGCATGCTCAAGGGTACATTTTATTTATGTACATGTTTTTATTCTGTTTGTCTTTTCCTTAGTTTAGTTGTAACTTCACTGTGTGTTTTCATCATGTTCATAATCGTTTTCTAACTCTGTGTATATTGCAGCTTATGTCATTTTTCACTAACTCAGAGTAGTTATATTCTAATGTAGAATAGTCCTTTGGTTTCCATTGCATTTTAGTTTCTTAACTGTAGCTTTAAGTTGATAGCAGTAGCATAAATTGATTTACTTCATATGTTGTTCCTTAGTTTCTAGATTTTAAATTAAGTTGTTCAATGCATTTTTCTTATTAGAGTAGTCACTCATGATATAAATGAATGTTTCCAAAATCCTTTCATTGATGGTTAATCCTCAAACTAAATGGTTAAATTTTGTATTTATGAATGAGTCTTTCATTACAATTGTTGTTCATTAGTTTTTGAGTTAAGTAGTTCAATGCCATTTTCTTATCAATTTAGTAACTCATGATATAAATGGATATTTCCAAGAACCCTTTCAGTTGAAGGTTAATCCTAAAACTAAGTGGTGAAATGTTTTATTTATGAATGAGTTTTTCTTTGCGTTTTCATGTTTACTTTTCTTAGAATGATGAAGAATGAAATCTCTCAAATTACTATCATAAGGAATTAGTTCTCCCTGAATTATGTAGCTGAGTGACAACAATACTTCATCTAGCCTTACTTTCATAATAGAATAATTGCAATTTCATTTCTAGTTTTTCACTTAGTTTAGTTGCAGTTTCATCTTCAGTTGTTCATTAAACTTTAATTCAGCAAGTAGATTAGACAGTAGAGGTAGTCTTATTTCCAGTATTTCATTTTCTCATTTAAGCTTTGGTTTTGTAATTGAGCGGATAGTAGTTTTAAAATTCCTTTTAGTTCATGTTTTGGAAACAATCATTATAGCAAGAAGAGAGGCTTTGTTTTCGTTCTCTTGTTTACAAACTTTACTTCCAAATTTGGCCTAAAAGCACTTTTAGATCTCGTTTCATTCTTAGCAGCAGTAGATTAAGATTTTATAGGCTACATTGTAGAACATTAGGAATCAAAAGAACAAAATCCCAAAACAAACATAAAACTCAAAAATAGTGAGGTAAGAGGGTCATCTAGCACATATAGTGCACTACACTTCATCAGTTTATGATACCCGGATTGATAATTTATGTAGCAATTTAGGACACTAAATTGAGTGAACAGTGGCCTAGAATTGAATGTTATATCAACCATGTCAAGTAACTAACATCGAGAGAGAAATACAATCCATGCATATAGGATTAGAAATAATTGATCTGGTAAAGCTCAAAAACAGATGAGTTAGAGCTAAGAAATGCAAATAAATGACTTAGAACTAAGGCATAAGGTTGCCCTTTCAACCCTGTCATTAAATAACTCTTCTTTATGTCACTTACCATTAAAAAAAAATTGATACCAGGTGGAAGTGGTATTGTAACATTAACCTCTAATAGTCTATTTCCATGACTACTTCTCAAGATCCACTCCATTACCAGCATTTGGGGCTAGATAAGATACATGCAAAAACCATCAACATGAAAATCAAATCTACATCCCTGTAAAAAAATGGCAGGAAAAAAAATATCCACAAATTGAAACAGATTGTAGGATACCTAATTCCCGCAACATGATTATCTTGTCATGAACAATAAAAAAATAAACCAGGAGAAATGTAAATTTTGCCACATTTTGAAATGAAATATTTTGCATATTCTATGAACAATTGATGAAAAAAGTCAGCTAAAGCTTGTCAGCATCAAGATTATAGTAAAACATAAAGGAACCACTCCAACACATATATAATCCTAAACATAAGTATCTATACATATAAGTATTTATTGAGGACATTGTATTTTGTGAAAATATGGAAGTCAAATCTTTGAAATAACACAATTTATTGTACCACTGCCTTATGAAGTCCATTCAGGAATTTATTCAATGTTCAAAGTTCAAACAATTAAAATTTAGCCTTAAAAAACTCAGGTTTGAAAAGGAGATAACCCAAATATGTAGAGTATATATCTCACATTTATATATCCTAATTTCCAGACATTGAAATGCCACTTTTAGCATACTATTGTGAATTCATCCCAAAATGCTAGAAAAAAATATTGATGGTTATTTTGCTAATATAGAAGTTTTATACATGCATTTATTTAAACAGTTAGCTTGCAATGTCAAACATATCTAAGGATGCACACAATACATTGTATCTTTAGTGCTAGTGTGTGAACTTGAGACAATGAAGTCCAACATTAATAGTTTGCCTACAATATGCACTAGCTGAATAGGTGAACAATAGTATTGTAGGTATGTGTTATGAATATATGTATTGCAGGCCAATAAGAGTATGGTTGGAACATTCATGTTCCAATTTTGCCTATAATTTTCACTAGTCTAATAGGTGAACAATAGAACTATAGGTGTGCATTCTGTATCACTTACCTAAATCCAACACCTTAAGCATAGAACTTTCAAAGAATATGTCCAGAATTGGTAGGTAATTTTCAAAATGAAAGAGTTGGCTTGATTGTTTCTGGAGAAGACTAGATTCTTACATTGTTCAATGTAAATTCATGACACTTTTCCAAGCTTAGATGGGACAAAAAGGAACCAAATTAGAAGTTTATTTAAAGAATCCTTACTTAGCTAGGGTAAAATGTTAGCCCTTTTTTGTCAAAAAGCATAAATGTAAAAACTTTAAGAAATTCAGTGAAGAGACTGTAGAAATGTTCTTATCAAACCACTAACATAAACAAAGCTAAGAAATATTTCTTTGTAGAAGAGATATTCATGGTCAAATTAACAAGAAAGTGACCTTTTAGCATAGTTAATGCACTAGTGCTCATGTCGTAGTGTCCCAGGGCATGCTAGGGACTACAGGGAGTGCTCATGTACATCTAGAGAAGAGGTGGGGAGACATTGAGTTGTAGTCAAGAGGACTACAAGCAATGAGGGGCAGATACTTGAGGTACCCAACCTCTTGGATTATACCTTGCTATGGGAGCCCCGAAGAGAGAGTAGTAGGACTGGCGGATGTGGGTAGAGACGGATGCAGATGAAGCAACAAAGAGTGCTACAGTGCAGGAGTCCCCAGGCAGCGTGAGGCTAGTAGGCTGCAATAGTGCAAGCCCTAGTTGTGGTCACAAAGGAGCCCTAGCTGCAGTCATGAAGGGAGACCTAGACGCAGTCTTGAAGGAGATTTTGCCACAGTCGAAAATGAATCCCTAGCTGCAATAAAAGGTAGCCCTAACCACAGTCAAAAGGAGGCTTAGCCACAACAAGAGCGAGGCCTAAGACGCAGCGTAGAGAGAGGCCTAATATGCAGTCAAGAGAGGCTAGATACACAACAAAAGGAAGGCTCTTATCCACAACAAAGGAGGCCTTAATCCGTAGCAAGAGGGAGGCCCTTATCAGCCATTAAGAAGAATCATATAGCCATAGTCAAGGAATGTCTAAAGCAGCACTCAGAGAGGCCCTAGATGTAGTCAAAGGGAGGCCCTAGCCACTGCAAGAAGGATCCATAAGACAACAAGAAAGAAGCCCTAGAAGCAACATGGAAGTCTTATGTTTTTTTGTAGGTAGAACGTGTGAAAGAGAGGTTGTTTTGAGTGTTGTTCTTGGGTGCTCTTGTAGGGATAAGGGCTAAAGTTTGAAGTTTAAGATCATAGCAAGAAGAGGCATTCAACGTGGGTTAAATAGGGTTGTTTTGTAGCTATTCCAGGAAGACTGAAGGGTTGAAAAGAGGCCGAGTATCTTTCTTGAAGCTTCAACTAAAGGATGAACCTCAACTAAAGGATGACATAGCATAATAAAGTTCATGATGGCCTTTTACAATCATATACTTATGAGTGAACCCAACTCTTATTATTGGGACTTATCCTAGTGTCCTGATAGGCAGGATATAGAGGACAAATATGATCTCCATTTCTCCATTGCATTCCTCCCACCTTGAAAATCAAAAGGGGACATAATGAATTTCATATACACATACTTAATAGATATATATTCCCAATCTCTTGCCATATACTAGTTGCGCCTACTTGAGCTAGGCTCAAGCAATTAGTCAATCCAGAGCATGCATATCCCTACTTATTCTCCACACGCCTATGGGTGGATCTCTCTATCCCTGTAGTGCCAGTAAAAGGGTTTGGGTATGGTAAGGGCTGCTAGCTAGTTTTTTGAACCTTTGTATTTACATCTATTTTCGCCTGGCCTTACCCTACTCTCATCTCTATGTATTCCCAAATTAAACCAACTAGACAATCAGAAACTTTGTTCCTGTGTGGTATCTCAAAATAATTTTCAAACATAAAATTACATCATACTGTCACAAGGAGACTAATCATGGTTTAACAGATCAAACTTGACATCTTACATTAAAAATTTCCTTTTACATGATGCTAGTCTTCTACTGAGGCCTTGGAACCATGCTTAAAGGGGTGTACTACATGACCAGGGGTTTGCACTACCAATAAATTTAATTATAACTAATTATGAGAACAAGATAGCATTGTTTGTATACCAGATTGCTTAAATTAAATATTAGCTTCCTGTATGAATTACAGTGCACTAATAGAAACAGAGATAGTTTCCAACAAAAAGCACCCAAAAAAGCAGCAAAAGTCATAGGAGACACTTATTTCGCTTCTTCGGTGCTAGTCTTTGAAGACCTCCACCACCATCATCACTTCCACATTCATCTCCCGCACCTCAAGAGTTTCAGGTACCACTCTATCCCTGTTTCTTGAAATCTGCCTGATAGGAGTCTCTACAGCCTTCTCAGAACAAGGAATCATAAGTGGATTGGTTCTGTGAGGCATCAACTCCTTACCACTTTCAACAGCTTCCATCATCAACTTCCAATCTTTAAAATCAAACGGAAAAACAAATTGGTTGTAAGAATATTCTCCATATGCCATTTCTGTAGCTCTGGGAGTATTTTTGGGGACAAAAAATGTTTTCCATCTTCATTGACATTTATTTCAACTCTACCATCCTTTACTAGAAATGATAATGCAAAGATGTTTTCTACTATCTAGGAAAATAATATTCTATTTAGAACCAAATTCTCTAATCTGGCTTGCTTCTGTTTTTGCAAAATGTTAAATATGCTTGCCATATTCTTGTTTGTTTCTGATTTTTCATTTTCCGGGGACTATTTCACTGCTTCAGTTCGAGTGCTTTTTGTCAGCTTAGTCTATTTTCTCTATACTATAGCTTTCCTTTACTTGGGTTGATTATCCATTGGTCTAAGCATAGTGCAAATTCCTACCACATGTTGGAAAGCAGAAGCAGCTAAAAGCCCAATATTTCTCCATGATATTTGGGTTTGATCGTCATTTCCTTCCAAAGGCCTACTTCCATATGCCTGGTCACTATAGTTTCTTAGAATATCACTACTAATAAAATCAACTGGAGTATCACCATCATTGTTTTGTGATCTGTAACAGTAGCGAGGAGTGTGGATGTGAGATCAAAGAGTGTATCAGCATCTGTAACTTGCTCATGAGGTCTCTAAACAAAATTGTGCAAGCTTTCCTCTTTGCTAATTATAGCCTCAAATTTACTAGATTCTGCTTTTAAAATATTTTATCTCTCCTTAGCAATAAAAGTCTTGAGGGGATGATAATGGTACCTTAATATACAGTGCTGCACCATACTTTGATTTTTACCACTGCATGCAGTAGCATCTTCTTTCTCTCTCAGGGGCTTACTGTGGCCTTGTTGTGATCATTTTACCCCACAAGAGGAATCTTCCAGTGTCTGACTCAATGTTTCTTCCTCTTTAACTCTAGCTTGGGTACCAATCCTTCTACCCATCCTTTCTATCACCAGCTTTTGGAGTCGATAGAAATCAAAATATTCAACCAAAGCTAAAAGGAAGGGCTTGAAATTGAGATTTCTGATTGAAGAACTATCGTAAAATGGAAAGGGAGCAAGAAAATATTTTCATGTTGCATTGAAATGAGGGAGGGCGGGGAGTTGTGATTTCCCCTACCCTGAGAAGTCTGCTTTGTAATAGAAGAGGGATGAAGGCCCGCTATAGTGGATATAAAGTCCCAAGACATACACATTGTCAAATGAAATGCGTAGGTGCATTGTGCCAATTAAGCATGAGGATTGGGAGAAGTGACACATGTGGGAGAGTGGCCATATTATTGAAGAATTATTTACAGTGAGGAAGGACACCATTTGAATATGGTAAGAATGTCAATTCTAATGTGGAGAGTTTCCAACACCACTTTCTCATCTACATGAGGGAGTTTACAATTTGTATATCTTTGTCTCAGTCCCATGGTGAATATATTAGTGTGAGGATCCACTGTTTCATGATCCATACGTTGGATGCTTTGCTGAACTTGAGCTTTATAAGGAAATCTCTTTAGACATCCAGATTGTCTCAAAAATTTATTTGAACAATTATTGTCTTGCAACAGTGTTTATTGATGATAAATTGCTTGGTAATGTACACATGCATAGAAGAGTGTGACTAATGGCATGGATACTCGGCCTTTCGAGTCGAAATGGCCACCTCTAAATATAATATTTGGAATATCCGTTGAGCCTTTCTTTGAGATGGAATCCAAGAAGTTGGAGTGAAGACATCAAGGAACTCTATATTTTGACATATTCCAGCTGAATTTCCAAACATGCAAGAGAAACTAAAACTAGGGGTCATATAAGTAATAGCCCCAATGTATGGGAAATCCATGCTTTTAGAGGAATATTTCCGCATTCAATAATTGGATGAGGATGAATATTTCTGTTACACTATGTGTTGTTATTGATATGTTTGGACGTTTTGGGTGAACACTTGGCCCATCTTCAAGAACATCCAATAATGTTCAAGTCGAAGACAGATTTAAAGAGATCATTTATCAAATTAGTTGTCCAACTATGAAAGACAATCAAGTTTTGGAAGAGATACATCGTAGTACTACCAAAGCAGATTGTGGACCATGTTAGAAAATGGATCAAAATGGTTTTAAGAATGTCTACTAAAATTTGACATTTAGCATTGTCTTAGCATTTTTATCAACTTTCATGGAGGCAAAAAGTGACAAGAGAAACTTGCACAATAATGGCGACCACTAGAATGAGAAACACAATAAATTAGAAAAATGGAATCTGTTGCTATGATGACACATGGGAAGATACTTATTACTCTAAACGTGGTTGTACAAGAAAAATAGTTTTTTCCTTTGAGTATAGTTGATGTATCGTAATGTAGTAGTTGTTTCCCTATTGCAATAAAACAAATATATATCCATCTCAAGGTGAAAGAATAACACCAATATATCTTTGAATGATATGGGCTATGTGTTGTGCTCAACATCTAGGAAAGTCTCTATCGATCATAGTGTGATGAAACGATGGGTTTGGGTTTCCGTGCCCGTGTTGTCAAAGTATATCAATACAAGTGATGAAAAAACATATGTTCAATTCCCTAGAACATATCTTATTTTCATTACTTGTCTAGGATAAATCCACGACGATAGTTAAGAAATGTAATCAAAAGGAAATAAATATGTAGTTTATTTAAACAAATGTGGCATGAGCAGAAAACATATGCACCAAATTACAAAATGCAAAAGTCAAAGTTCTATGTAAAAGTTTTAAATTAAAAAAATTTCAAACAGTTGCTAGGAAGTTTAACGAATGCAACTACCCAACACTCATCCAATGGCCATTCAAGGAGGGTCAAAGCCATCCATGAATATGAAGAGATCTATAAAAGAAAATAGGGACTTTGAAGAAAGGATCCCTGATTTTCCATACCAAAATGTTGCTCGATTATTGAGCAAAGGCTTGACGAGTTAGTGAGGGTTTCCCTTTTGTTTTTTTTTTTTCAATCTATTTTCATGCTTAGATTTTTGCTAATATGATGTCATTGGTGGACCTTAATATACGGCGCTACACCATACTCTGATTGTTACCACTGCATGCAGTAGCATCTTCGTTTTCTATCGGGGGCTTACTGTGGCCTTGTTGTGATCCTTTTACCCCATGAGAGGAATCTTATAGTGTCCGACTCAATGTTTCTTCCTCTTTAACTCTATCTCAGGTACCAAGCTTTCTACCCATCCCTTCTATCACCTACTTTTGGAGTTGAGAGTAATGCATTAATTCAACCAAAGCTTGAAGGAAGGGCTTGAAATCTATGTTACTAGAAACTAGAAAGGGGAAACGAAACGAGAAACGACAACGAGACGAGAAACAGAGTTTGGAGATTTCACATTCAAGAAACGAGGAGAGAGAAAAACAAGACAAATATGAAACATACAACCAAGCATTTGTTTCACATTCAAGAAATGAGGAGAGAGAAAAAACAAGAAAAATATGAAACATAAAACCAAGCATTCATCATTAACATTCTCGAATACTATGGTTCATAGGTAGTTGCTCATAGGCTTTAGCTGCTCACATTGGCCATTCCTTAATACTTATAGTGATCAACAAAGCTTTCATTTCTCACATAAGCCATTCTTGAATACCCATGTTTGATCCTCTAGGCTAGCAAATACAATAGTGAAGAAACACTTGGCATCGAATTCAAATTTGATTTAGCCTTTGCATTTTCCAGATGAGTACATGATCCCACATACATTGTATATATTCTTGGATGTGACATGAGTGGACCTCAAATTTAGGATCTATTGTATCATTTTCCACATAGTTATTGGTTATTGTTTTCATGGTTGGGTGGAGATTGAGTTGATCTCCATTGGATATAGAGCCAAAATAGAGGGTTGTCTCGAACTATTGCCACTTGCAGAACCATAAATACTACAACATGTTTTTGAGGACAAAATCTAAAGAGAAAACTGTCAAAAATTTATCTTTAATCCATTATAATGGAAAACTAATCTTTATAATAATAAAAATAATATATTTTAAAAGTATAGTTGAACTAGATATTAAATTGCTAGTTTGTGAGAAAAAAAAATTAACTAAATTATTTAACTACTAATTTATAAAAATATATATAAAATATCTATACACATTACTAATTTATAAAAGAGATTTGATCCCTTTAGGGTGTTGGTATATCTGAAATTAAGATGGATCTAAGCTAGTATATATTATTTACCATAATTATTGTTAAGGTGTATAATGGCTATCTCATATTTGTATTTGCATTGATTAAATTATTATTATATGTAGTCATGTTTTATATTAATTATTTTAATGCATCATATATATGGTTTTGTATAGTAAAATTATTTTATGTTAATTTTTAATAGTTAAATTTAGATATTCTTTCTTGATATTAGTTATTTTTTATTAATTTTCATTTTATAAAATTTGTTATCTGAGTCAATGTTTCCAATTAACAAGTGTGGTTGATCAATATAAATAAGTGAAATAAATTATTAAATTGTGATTTTTTTTTAATTTCTACTTAGTTAAATATTATATATAAATATCACTTGTGGTTATAACATACCAAACCATTCATTTTTAGTTGTTAAATATGATTATGTTAAAATAATTTAAAAAAAAAATGTTATCACCTATGGTTAGAACTTACCAAACCATTCTTTTTTAGTCCCTAGATTTGTTTATGTTAAAATAACTTTTGAAAAAATGTTATGGCCAATAGTTTTGTTATATTCCATGGTTTTGTACTTTATATTCATTTAATTTGCTAGTTTTTGCACATGGTTTTGTTAGATTCCATGGTTCTGTATTTAATATTTATTTAATTTATTAGTTTTTTCTCATCAATTTTCTTTCATAAATTAAAACAAGCGAGAGAGACCTTGAAGCCTTGAAAATAAATGTCATAATCTAGGTATTTTATTCTAGGTCACTCTTAATATATTTTTGGTTGATAGATTTTTGTGCCAAGAGACCCTTTCCACCTGGGGAATATGTTATAATATTTGGCATCAAATCAAATAAACAAATTAAAAAACATAAAATTCTTGAGTGCATAGTTTTTTCTTGCCCATGGTTTTTTCCCATGGTACTCCTAACCCATGGTTTTTGTCCATGGTATTTTTCTATAATGTAGCCTATTCAAAGGCTAATAACTAAAGCAACCTAGATCCATATTAAATGTGGATCAAGCATTGAGAGGATCAAATATCTTCACTTAAAGATGTTTGTAGCTCGAGAGAGAGAGAGAGATTTGATCTCTCTTGATGCTCGAGAGAGATAGATCTACATTGGTTATTTATAAATGAAGAGGAGTGTTTTCTTTAGTAGTACTCCTATTTGTTTTGTATTTAAAATTTATTAAATGATGGATTTATATTTTGTATTTTGATTTTTGAGACTTGTTTATTTTTATAAATTTACAATTATTTCTATCACTATTTTTATGTAATTATGAAACTTTCCATATTTATCATAGTTGAAATTATGTTTGTATCATAGACATATTAATCAATAGCTTGTTGCTCATAAGCTTTATGATTGCAAATTACCTAACATAATCTCTCTTATCACTGATGCAAAAAGTATTTATGGGATAAAACTATTAATGGGATGGATAATAGATAATTATTATTTTATATGTATTAAATTAATGTCTTTGGTTGATGATATTTAATATTATAGATAGTCTAATAGTTGATAAAAGTTTCTATAAGATGGTTTTATCAAAATCATTTTCCAATCATTTGAGAGGTTATAAGCCAGACCAATGGCAAAAAAAATATTGTGTCCCAATGTTTATATAAAATAATTAATTAACTAGAAAAATTAACTAAATTATTTAACTACTAATTATAAAAAAAATATATAAAATATCTATATACATTACTAGTTTATAAAAATATATATTAAAAAACCTTATACATTTAAATTTATAATTTTATATAAAAATACACATTTTAAATATTAGATGCAATCACTAAATCCACTTTTAAATAAAAGAAACACGAAAATAACAAAAAAAAATTGTAAAAACTTAACCATACACTGCTACACATCAATGGCTACAATTAAAAAAATAGCATAACTTTAGCTAACAAAATCCCTAAATAGTCAAAGTTGTTAAAGATATATTAAGCACTATTGCAAGGTGTTGTCACTAGGGAGAACACCTAAACTATTTGCAACAAACCTGTTCCCTTAGCACCTAAGCTATATATGGTTGACTTCTAACCATAGACTATGAAAATGACTTCAAAAACTATCCAGAAAACCAATGCTTTTTATGATTCATGTCGACATCCAATCGGGAAGAGATCCATATTGCAAATGAACCATTTCCATAAAACAGTTTCAAGAAATGAACCGTTTTTGGAAAACCCAGTTTCTTGCATTAAAAAACAAAAATTATCGTATACAACATTGTTTTTCGTTCAGTTTCTGGTAACAGAGCTTGAAATTGAGATTTCTGATTAAGAACTACCATGAAATGGAAAGAGAGAAAGAAAATCTTTTCGTGTTGCATTGAAATTAGGGAGGGCTACGTTGTTGTTTTTTCCGTTGTTTTCCTGGTGTGGTATACTACCAAACTACTATTTTTGTAATTTCTGATGTGGTATACTACCAAACTACTATAAGAGTTCAACATATATTCAATATAAATTTCATTGCCAATATAGTAATTGTGGGGCTAGTTCATTTGAAGCTAAATTCTTAAAAAACAAAACCCAAACAACCTAGTTTCAGGTGAAAAAGTTGGTAGATTGTTTGAAGCAATTGAAATCGAGGAAGGAATTAAAGAAGAGAAAGGGTACCTATGCAAGTATTTTCTTGGGCTCTTAAAAGAAGACCAAGGCTTCTGATCCTTCCATCGTGGTCCAAATTTGCCCAATGAAAATAGATCCATGTTTTATGAGCAAGCCATTGAAAAATCCTCCTCAATCTTATTTCTCAACGCATCCAAATTCAACCATGAAACAATATCTGTGAGCGAATTACTGCAACATTTCATGTGAAAATATAAAACAAACTTGCAAATCAATTCTAAGAATAGCCATCAATCTAGAAACCCTAAAATTTGATCCAACAACCTGTACCTGTTTCCATATAGCCACAGATCAGATTGTACTGTGCCCATGGTCTTTCCTTTTTCTTTCAACTACTCAACATACATTTCATGTGAAAATATAAAACAAATTTGCAAATCAATTCTAAGAATGGCCATCAATCTAGAAACCCTAAAGATTGATACAACGACCTGTACCTGTTTCCATATAGCCACAGATCAGATTGTAATGTGCCCATGGTCTTTCCTTTTTCTTTCAACTACTCAACATACATTTCATGTGAAAATATAAAACAAATTTGCAAATCAATTATAAGAATGGCCATCAATCTAGAAACCCTAAAGATTGATACAACGACCTGTACCTATTTCCATATAGCCACAGATCAGATTGTATTGTGCCCATGGTCTTTCATTTTTTTCAACTACTCAACATTCATTCGATTACACTAAGGCGGGAAAGAAAACTTGTTCTGATCTTTTTTTTTTTACCTACTCAATATTCATTCGAATACACTAAGGTGGGGAAGAAAACGCAACATAATGGTCTTTCCTCTTTTTTCAACTACTCAACATTCATTCGAATATGCTAAGGCGGGGAAGAAAACACGACAAAATGGTTTTTCCTTTTTTTTTCAACTACTCAACATTCATTCGAATACACTAAGGCTGGAAAGAAGGCAGAAATTAAATTTTTTATTTGGATGATCGTTAAATTTTTTAATTATAATTATTTATTTTTTTATAAATTTTAAAAACATTATATTTTATGAATATATCAAAATGTATGGAATGTTTATTTTCTTATCTTATTGTATACTCATTTCAAAAAATTATATTTTTTATTTTTCAAAATTACAAGATAATTAACCATGTTGTAAGTTGTAATTTTAAACAAATTCAGATTTGGATTTTATATAATTAAACAAAATATATATATATATATATATATATATATATATATATATATAACAAAGTAGAGAAATATAATTACATAGAGACAGAAGTCAAGACTCTGCTCTGATGAGAGGTAGAACTGTCAGGAAAAAACAGGTGAGAAGACAGAATTTAGAACCCGCGCAGGGGATCGGGATGATACTCTCCTGGTGCTTCATAGTTAATAGAAACATCAAAAAACACAGGAAATCCACAACACAGTTTACATAGCAAACTTGCCCAGTGATAGCGTAGCATAACCAAAAAAACGATGTCGAGGAGAGCACGCTAGTCATCTTGTGGTTCTTCCACGATACGGCACCATCCATATTCTGGCACATCCTTAGCTTGAGCAACGTTCTGATCAGAGGGGCCAGGGTCAACCGGCATCATCTCTGCATCCTGAGTGCTGCAACTTGGAACATTCAAATCTTGCCGAGGCGCATTTCCAATTCCCAGCTGGATGGAAGGAGAAGGAACAAAGACTATCCCCGATCCTCCCGGATGAGAATCAGAGTCCTCTATTTGAGTAGTCTCATGGAAGACCACTGTAATGTGAGTCGTTATCCTAGGCTGATGTAGGGAGCTATTAAAAGAGAAAATTGCAGAGCGAGATGAGGAAGGAGGCCCAGGGTGGTGTCTGGAGGCACGAAGCCGCCCTCTCCCATTGTGTGTGCTGGGGTAGCATTCGGTAAATAGTTCACTGGAGAGGGAAGGCGAATCAGAGGACGAGCTTGTTGGCGTATGTCGGGGCTGGCCTCTTCGGCACCCCATTATTTGGCGAAGTCAAGGCATCTGAGAGGGGGCGGCAGTGAGATGCTGGACAGGCAGAGCAGCTATTAAGCAAGAGGAGCAATAGAGACACCGAGAGCAGGAGGGGAGCCTGCAGATACCCTTCGCCGGCAAAACCAAATTGAACACTAAGTGATTCTCTCCAGAGAAAGTTCGAGCGACCTTAGGATTGACAGGGTCAATCTCCTGCCACCCTGTATCATAGATGAGGCCTGAGACCAGATGATTAATCGTCGGGACAGAGGCTATGAAAACACAACTCAAAACCCACCACCCGAAGCCAGAGACAAGACCTGAGACCGGATGATGAAATGTCGAGACTAAGACCACCAGACAATAGCTCGAAACCTAGCGGAGGAACGAGAGGAGCAGCAGGAGCCGCTCCAGGAGGGCCGAGCCAAGCTCCAGAGAGACTTTCCCCAGCAAGTGCCGAGAGACCTCAGAGAAAACAGAGCTAACCTCAGACAGCCTGAAAACCGAAATGAGACCTGAGGCGAGGGAATGAGCCAAGTGAAACAGCCCAAATGACTTCATCGTGAACCCAGGACAGAGCCTGGCCTTAACCTTTCCTGGCATGACTCGAGATGCCTCTTCCATTACTAAGAGCATTGAAGAACGCTGCCATCTCTTGCAGGTCAGAGCATGCGGAGGGAAGAGTCGTCGCGGTAGACAAGAAGTATGAACCAGAGCCACTAGAATGTGAGTTGTTTAACCTTACACTACGCGCATGCCAAGTGCTCTCCATCTTACAAGTATTTAACTCTTTGTACTGGGTGGGCAGGTGTCGAAATGCCTCGCCCGACTCCTGTCTCTTCACCGTAAATGCCGCCTCAATCACCTGCATCCGGGGAAAATATAAATATTTTTTTATTAATGTTTAATTATCTAATACTAATATTATGGGTTTCCATGTTATTTAAACAAATGAGATTTGGTTTTATAATTATTATGTCAAACTTTAAAGCTAAAAATTAACTTTTAATAATTCAATATTTTATAACCAAATTGGATGTAGCTCATTGTTATGGCAGTAAAAAATGAATCTCATGAATCAATTTGGTTGTAGTTCATTATGATGGTAGTAAAAAATGAATCTCATGAGCCTGGTCCCACCCACACATTGGTATATTTCCACCCAAGGAACCATTGATCTTTCTCCATGAATTGGTAATATTGTACCAAGAAGCACCATAATGTATGGCATTTCTATTTCCCACAATTGAAAAAGCACCATAAATCCTTCTACATGAGCATTTTGCTTCCATATTGTTGAACTAAACATGGCAAGACTTTCCTGTGGCAACAAGAATTTCCAAAACCCTCACCCCCCTTATCACAATATATCTTAGAATCTGTCATGTTGGAGTGTAGTATCCCTGGTAAGAATATAGGAGTGTAGGGAAACACAACCTCAAAGTCAATGGGAAGCCAAGGGGAAAGGTTTGTGAATCTAAGAGGGATACCTCGATTACATAGATGTGGTTTTCTAAGCTTTTGCATTAATCAAATGTATATTTGAGGGGGAATTCAGCCATAAAAAATTGCTTGACTGAATTTTGATACTTTGTGTTTACTCACTTTAATGTCATTACATGTAACTAATAATTTGCAAGTCCTTGTCTCATTTGATCTCATTTTATTTCAATTGTGAAGTGACTAAGCCTTGAACCCCAAATCCTCATAGCTAAGATTTACAAAGTATGCATTGCCTCATTTCCTCTTATTTTACTTCTATTAAATGGAGCAACTATGCCTTAGCCCCAAACCCACAAAAATAAGCTTTGCACACTACAGAATCCTCTCTCTCACTAGTATTACACTTGGTTTAGATATACTTTTCTTAGAAGAGAAGAAATGCCTCACTAAATACCTTACATGTTAACTTATCATCTGATCCCATTACATTTTCCAAGCATTCAAGACATTAATAAAATTTCAAAATTCAATTTCACACTCATTTGATGTAATCACCATGTTCCATCAATTTCAGGTAAACTCTACAAATAAATGTAAGTAATTATTTTGATTTTTTTCATTGACTGTAAATTAGAAAGTGAGAAAACTGCAGATGCGTCTTTATTTTTAAAGTACAATCATCCAAAAAAACTCATCAAAGACTAAAGATAGGTTAAAACCTTTATTGAGTGTGTTAGCTACCTATACCAATAGGTTTCATATTTCATGATTGGCAAATAAAAGTTCCAAATATGCTCTGCTTTGGTGATTCAAAGATCCCATATTTCCATGAGAAGACAAGGTGTGTACATAAGCTTGATGTTGTCTCAATTTTGATGGATGGTCCAACAACCTAACCTGGATCATGCCATGTTTCAATTTTCTGTTGTAGAATAGAGAAAGAAGTCTGTCCAAACTGTGTAATCTTGGCAGACCAGTAGCTAGGTAGAGAAGTAAGGTTCCCAACTGCGTAATCTGGGACATTGGAAGCAATAAGGGTAGTTCTAGATAGAAAATCAAAAGAAAAAGCCAAGAGAAAAGAAAAGGCAAATAAGGGTCTGCAAGTCTAAGTGCACCCTCCAAGAAGAGACAAAAAATGCTAGGCAAGTAGATGGGTAGGCAGATGGGGTTACATAAATGGCATTTTTTCAAATGAATCTTGCTGGTCTAATACACAGCAAAACAAAGGAGCATGACTAACTTCCTTCTCCCCCCTTTTTTTTCACATTTATTACTAACATCCCTTCATCAGTTGTGTTCATGAAAGAATTTAAGGTCTTATGTTGGTTCTTATTCCTTTGAAAGCCACATTTCTTGTCTAAAATTCTTTTTATTTTGATCTACTCCCTAAGCTAAGTTGTTTTCACATAAACTTAGTGATCTCACTCTTCATTCACCTCTTACATTCATATTAACCCCAATTCTTATCATCTAAATCCCCTATGTTACCCTTTCCCTATTATTATAAACACTATGGTGTATAAACCCCAAGCATTCTATAAATATCCCTTCCCCTTGGCATTATAGCCATATGTTCACTGTCTGGGATTAAATTGACATCTGGTCAGTTTAAGAACCCAAAGCCTTACCCCTCTTTCCCCTTCAGAAGTTTTCTAAACCATGAAACCTTTCATTTGTAAAAGAACCTTGTGAAAAACCCCCATTCTCACCCCTATCCCGCTTCATTTGCAAAATATACATAAAAACCCACTTTTTCCCTTTATCCTAAAGTTCTGGGCGCTATGCGCGTTTTTACAAAATACATTAAAAAATCATGCAAATCCGCCAGAGTTCTAAGGTCCCCGCCGGGCGCATTTACCAAAGAAAATATTATTTTATTCCCCGCCAATATCCGTATCGACCTGGCAGCTTAACGATCCGTCGACCGTCGGATCGGGCTCTTTTCATCCGACGGCCCTCATGCATATCGGAGCGGCCCCGACGTCCGTAAGATAGCCTCCGATATTTGTCAGAGGGTGACGTCAGGCCTCTGCCACGCGTCACCCCCACATCGTATCGGAGCCCCCTCTGACAATTCAGCTTCCGTATAGAGGGCGATGCGATATCAAACCGCTTACCGCTCCCGGTTTCCGTTAACCCGCTACGCCAGCATCACTGCTGCGTCATCGCCGCGTTAGCACCCCCGTCCGCCATTGCTCCGACCTATCCGCCACCTCACCATCCCCGTGGACCACTCTTAAGCCGCCACGTCACCTGATGACGTCATGCTGACATCATCCGACCTTGACCCCACCTAATGATGTCATCCAAAAAAAGCGCCAATGTTCCAAAAATCCATATTTTGGCCAAAAAACCGTGTTTTTTGCACTTTTTGCAAAAACGATTATTGTTTCTTCTGCATGCATTTTACGTCCAAGCTCTCACCAACTTGCTGAATTCGACCTGGAGACCGTTGGCACGCCAAACCCACCTGCATTTGTCACCATTGCCGCAGTGTACCAGGTATTTATCCGAATTATCCTCCCTGCGCCTAAGTTTGTCCATAATTCTCCAAGGATAGCGTAAAACACTGAAAAAACACATAATTTACCGGCAAAACCTCTGTGCCTAGTCTCCATTTGCAACTGTAAGGTCGAAATTCACCTGCTAAGCCTTGTTTACCCGAGTTTTCACAAACCTGCATTCTGTTCGCGCAATCGTGAACGGGGAACCCGAGCTGCACTAATTTACTGAGAAAAAAGAGTTGTAAGGGCCAAGCATTAGCCTTATCAGTTCTTGTGCAGTATTTCAATTGCTGCCTTTTCCATTTTACCCTCTGTTTCTTGCAATTCACCTCTCTATTGCAAAAATACCCCTTTGGTATTGTTCTGTTCATTAACACCAGTGCACATACAAACAGAGCCCTAGAGTAACCATGGATGCTCCAGTAGCTCCTGTAGCCTTGAACATTGCTCCTTTAAATGCTCCTCAGAGACAATTGGAATGGCAACCATTAGCAGACCTGGATTATCAGATATCAGAAGAAATGCTAATGCACAGCAAGTACCACATTCACTTGCTGAATGAGTTGAAGATTAAACATGAGGCTGGAACAGATGTATTGGGCATTTGGGATTCTTTCCTCCCTCTCTTCAAGCTCCCTCAGGTCAACCAGTTTCCTGACCTAATCCACCTATGTGCTGAATCCTACGACGCCACTCAGAGGGTTGTGATTGACCCTTCAGGCTCAGTTGTTTTCTATGTCACCCCTGAAGCCATCAGAGAGATGCTGCACTTCAAAACTGAGAAGAAATTAGTCCCTTTATCACTGCCTGATCTGATAAAGCAAGGAGCTAAGTTGACAGATGCTCAGATCACCAAACTAAATCAGTTGTACATTGGGTCTGACACCGTGAAGTACCCTCCCATTTCTCATGTTTACCTCAACCAATTGGGCAGGGACCTTGTAGATATGATTAGTCCCATTCTGGGCTATAATTCTATTGAGTTTGTTGATGAAACTGTGATGGTGATGATTCTCATGTTTGCCCCTGGCAAGTCTCCAATCTACTATGACTATGCCACCTACATATCTGACAAAATACATGAGCAACTAATGAACTTGGCAAGAGAAAGGGTGTTCAGATACACCTCTTACATCTATCACTTAATTTTGTATTATCAACATGAGAAGTTTCACTTTTCTATAAAGAGAGTGGATGCACAAGGAAATCCAAGGTCAGTGGTTTATTGGTCCTCTGCCTTCCACTGCAGATCTCGCTCTCCATATACTTATTGTGAATTTATAGACCTTTTCATCCACCCAGCCATGTCTCTGCTCATGAGCTCACCTCCTCCTAGACTTACTGATGAGATGCAGAGGATTCTTCAGCTGTCCAAGGCATACAGCATTGGGGATTGGTACTATTACCAACACCACACAGTCATTAGAATATATGGGTGTGAGTTGCCCCCATACAGATTGCCCAGATATGTGCCCATGAGATTGTTTGCCCTTGAATACTTCAGGCAGTTTGGGAATGCTGATGTGCTACATTTTTCAGGCAAGGGCAAGAAAGCACAGCTCAAGGTAAGAAACCAATTAGGCCACTTCATCTACAACAAAAGGGAGGAAGGTTGGCAAGAAGCAGACAGAATGCTAGAGTCCCTTGGCCTACAGACCAGTTTCCTTTGGAAACCTTATGACCCCAATCACTTCATAACTTTAAGAAGGGTCAAATATAGGTTGTCCGGTTATGACCATGTAAGGTTGCCTCACATAGAAAAGTATGCAAATCAAATTAAGTGGAGGAGAGGCACCTTAGAGGAAGCTGTCACACAAGAAGAATTAAATCAAAGAGCAGTTAAAAATCTGCAAAAGATGGCTGACTTAGAGCTTTGTGCACAGGTATTTGCTCTTACAGGCACTCAAGTGGGAGCAGCTGCCTCATCCTCCACAGCACAGCAGCAAACAGCCAAAGCTATTGATCAAATCTCTAGCAAAGGCAAAGAGATAGAGATGGAGCCAGAGCAGCCACAGCATGAAGAGGTGCAGCATGAACAGGTACAGCAGCAGGAAATGCAGCAACAAGAGGAGCAGCAAGAAAAGGAGAAATCAGGGCAGCAAGAAAATATATCACAGGCCCCAATTTCCACTGAGCAGCAGCCACAACAAATTGTGCCTCCTAGGCAGGAGACAATAGTGGAGGCCTCAGTCCTTCAAACCCCACAGAAAGAAGATATCAGTAGAAAGAGGGACAAAGAGACTCCCCTCACAACATCAACAACTCATGGGGAGAAAAGACATAGAATGAATCCCTTCTCAGAGGAAGAAATGCCTATAGGGAAATCTTTGGGCATGGGCCCACCTAGCATGGAGGCATCTACAAGTTCCTTCCAGCAGGAACAAGAGAGGACAGTGGGAGGAGAAGTCAGCTCCTCAAGCCAGCAAAGAGGAGCTGAGGTGGGCATCAAGCAGCAATTCATTGACATAAAGAAGAGGAATGAGCCCATAAGAGTACAACTATATAATCATTTGTTGAAAATGGCTCCCACTAACCAGCAAAGACTAATGTCCGCATTTGATGTCCAAGAGGGCAAGATGATCATGAGCCACTTCATGCCAGCCGTATTGCAGCCGCAGTCAGCTGCAGATTACATAAGGACCAACCTTGAGGTCCTTGCCAAGGACATCCACCCAATGGACAAAATCGAATTGCATAAGCAAACGGGTGAGATGGTGTATGCCTCCTTGGCAGATAAGACATTGGAGAACTACAGGCTAGAAAATAGCCTAAATAATACAGCTGCCCAACTTGAGTTGGAGAGAGCATCCTCTCAAGCAAAGGACAATAGAATCAAAGCCTTGGAGGAGATAATCATAGAACTTGGGCATGATCCCAAGGACATCAAGGCTGTGCAGGCATTGTTGAAATTAAGAGATGCGGATATGGCAGCATTAAGAAAAATGGTGAAAGTACCAGCAACCATTCACCCACAAACTGGAGAAGTTGCCCAGCTGAGACATGACCAAGATGCATCAGCTATGCTGGTGTCCCTATACAAACAGTTGATCCAAACACAAGAAAAATTGGGAGAATCAGAGGCTGCACAGGCTGCACTGTAGGCAGCATTACAACAAAAAGAAGGAGGACAAACATCTCAGCCTCCTCCAGAAATAATTAACCTGGAGGAACCTCCTCAGACTACAGCTCCTCCTACTGAACAGACAGCACCATCTACATCAGCAACTGCACCAGCAACAGAGCAGGCTCCAAGCCTGGATATGCAAAAGCTAAGGAGTGAAATCCAAGCCCTGGAAGCCCAAATGTCAGAACTAAATGAGGCCAGGGAGAGTTTAGCCAAGCTCAATGAAAGATATGATAAATCCAAGCAGACTGTGGCAGAAAAAGGAAGGGAAATCAAGGCCCTTAAGGATAAGATAAAGGAGCTGGAGAAGGAGCTCACACTTGACAAAGTGACAGCTGAGCTCAAGACAGTCCTATGGGCCAACATTGGCCAATCCATAACTGATCAATGGCAATACATTGAGACCATTCATGAGCAAATAGAGCTCATAGGAAAAGCACACAGAGAAATCCAGAGATCAAAGGCATCTCTAGGCAATATGCCTGAAGTTGCCAACAGAATGATCAATGTGCTTAATAACAGAACAAGTGCTCAGCTGGCGACAATGGGAATTACAAGCAGAACCGAGACCATCCAGCTGATAAAGAGGGTCCTGACATTAAAAAGCCTGGTACAGACATTGGAAAGAAGAAGCCAGGACATGCAGACAGAGGTTAATAAGTTTATGGACAGATTTGCAGCATTACAAAGCAGAGGTCTTCCTGGCTTACTGAACAGTGCAGGAAGGCTACTTTCTCATGAGCAGTATGCCAAAAGGGTAAATACATTCGCTACTAATTAGATCACTGAAAGACCCAGTACCTCTGAAGAACCAGGACCAGCAACAGGACAAAGTCTCTACAACAGGGTAGAGAACTTATTTTTCATCATGAATGAGATCAAACATTTGTTTGATGTGCCTCCAAATTTCTATAAATACACAGAGGCAGATGAGACCTTAGAGGCAATTCTGAGACATCAATTGCCCACACAGGAATGGTGGACTAAGACCATACAGATCATATTATAAACAAGAAGCCATTCACTAAGCTTTCATCAAAAAATATAAGTTATCATGCACAGGAGAATTTTGATAAATTCAGCATGTATGGAGAATAATGGGCTGAGCCAACTCAGCAAAACTATTCGGCCACCAAGGCAGCATTGACAGTCACAGGTGACATGGCCAAAAAGCTACAGGAGGACAGAGCTACAAAGACACGTCATTCATCATTTATAACAGAGCGTTCAACCGACTCAGTGACCTCCAAAGGTCAAAAAGTCTTCTGACAGAATTAAAGAAGCATTTATGTTGTATTCAAAGCTGTAATAACTTCTCATCTATTGTTCTGTACAAGTTGATGAAGATATTTATTTCTCAGATGACTCAACGCTTCAGATATTTTGGTATCACCGTTTGTATATATTCCCCCCTCGCATAAGCTTGCAGGGGTTGTTGTTGATTTCTCTTCCAGATTTCTTATGCTGTAAACTTCCAGATTATTAATACAAAAGTGATGGAATTTCCAAAGCTCTGCGTTATGTGATGCATTGTGGTGTTTAGCTGAATGTTACAGGATTCCTGCGTATTTCATGAATCAATAAGTTTTCTTTAAACTCTTCGTTATGTGTTTTGTCATCTTCTCATAGCTCATTCATGTTCTGTGTTTCACAGTTAAATGGCAAGGAAAAAGAATAGTTCTAGGATTTAATCACAGATTACCCTGAACTCAATCTATGCTATTATAAATGTTTTCTTCAGTTACAGTAATAAAGGTGTAATTCTTAATTGCTGCACCTCTACACTATACCTTTCACAGTGATTTTTGTTTCAGGAAATTCTAGTCTGCTTCCTGTGCAGTATATCTCTTTCTCACACTCCCATCTTAGTGGAAAATTCTTAATTGCTTTCCACTGGTTAAGCACACTTCACCATCACAATCTCAAGTTTGTTTCATGAAGTATTTAAATGGCCCTGTAATTTCAGCAACTCAACTCAATATTTCAAACAACCTGTAGCCACAGACTCCATAGCCCAATGGATTAAGACTATCTGAAGGTTTCACATTAGGTACAGAAAGATATCCCTCAACCAAAACATAAAAACAAAACAAACCCTGAACTCATAACTAGCCTAAAATCTTCACAAAGACACAGACAAACCTTAAAGAGAGAGCCCTCTCTGATTACAGTTTGGCTAGAAGCTGTAATCCAAAGATTGGTTAGTGGTTACCCCGGCCGTATTCCCTTGGGAGTCAAAGGGAACAACCTGGGTGTTAACAGAGTGAAAAATATTGTTGGTATCCTACAGAATAACACTACTTTCAAAAGTTGGGTTCAGATTTTACGAAAAATGCAAGAACCAAAGTGAGAAGCTTATTTTAAAGTTTTTATAACATGATATATAATAAAAAAAATTTCAAGAAGAACACAATACAAAAAAGTTTTGTATCTAGTATCATTCTGGATAGAGAAAAGTACTCGTTAGGCTATCTATGACATGAGCAAGAATTTCTACCCACCTACTTTCAAAGTCATCATGGACATTTAAATATTAAAAAAGGAATTGATTAGGCTACCTATGACTAAATAAGAGTTATTCCCCACCTTTCCAAACTATCATGTGCATTTAAGCTATCATATTTTATCAACATCCTTTCTATGATGCAACACGTTACAACTTTCCATTATATTTATGCATTATATGAGTTGATGTACTTGTAAGGTGCATACATTCCAAAATAATTAACCAAATACCCATGTTTCCACTAAATTAATTGTTTATGTAAGAGACACATTCTATTGTAGGAAGCATGCATCAATCAAACACTGATCTACTCAATGTTTACAAACCCAACCAATTTTTCATACACAAACACATTCAAGACTAATCCACAATAACAAACAATGCTCAAAACAATATTCTTCATCAAACATCTACCAATGCGTAAACAACGAGGACACAAGAGACACATACAATATGTGATCAACCAGGCCCAAATACTCTCCAACATGAGAGGAAAACCCAAACAAGACCTTCTTCTTATATACACTTCAATTGAAAAATACCAAGACCATGGCCTAGACCCTTGACTCAATGACCTCTCCAAGACCAAGTCACAAGCCTCCTTGATTCAACTTCCTTATTTTTCCTTGAGTCAATGATGATTAGGCTTCTTCCTTCAATAACTCAAATATCCTTCAAATTGCAGTTCCACGGATCAGATCTGTAGTTCTTGGCCCTCTTGCATAAATGCTAGAATGTGTGGTTGACCAACCTTTTGAACCTTGATCTTCTTCGCTTGCATGGTATGAAATTTTATTATAATTTGGTGTGTAACCTTGCTTGTCTTCTTCCTTGATTCAACTTCTTGGACAAAAACAAGATCTTCGACCATTTCTGTAGTAGATAGTTCTTCCTTCCTTCACACGCGTGGATCTATTAGCCCTAAAACAGACCCATAAACAACACCAAAATCTTCTCTCTTTGTTTCCTTCTCTTGGTTGGTTATCTTTGCACTTCTTATTATAGACTTACTTAACCAAATTTTCTTGTCCACAAATGGAGGATGATCTGCCCTATATATAGTGTTTTTTCCATCAAAAACACGTGCTATGAAGTGTGAAGGAGTGCTAGGGGAACACAAGGGAGCAATAGGTGAAAATAATGCATGCAAATGAACGATTAAGATTTTGTGACAGGAAGTGTTAGTGAGTTTCAGGTGTGCTAAGGAGGGAGTGATAAGGTATGCTAGGCAGTGTTAAGGCATATTAGAAGCCAGGAAAACATGCCAAGATGTGTCAGGTGCTAGGGTGTGCCAATGCATGCCACAGAGTTTTATGGATTGCTAGGGAAACATAAGGGAGCACTAGTTTCAAATACATGGAAATGAATGACTAAGAATGTGTGACAAGGAGTGTTAGTGAGTTCTAGGTGTGCTAGTGAGGGGACGACAAGGTATGTTAGGTGGTGACAAGAAATGCTAGTGTTAGGGTGACATGCCAGGGTATGCCAATGCATGCTAGGGTGTGCCAATGCGTGTCAGGGTGTGCCAATGCATGGCAGGGAGTGTTAGGGAGTGCGACATAAACATAAAGGAAAACTAGTTCAAAATGCATGGAAATGAATGAATAAGAGCGTATGATAGGGAGTGTCAGTGAATTCCAAGTGTGCTCAGGAAGGAGTGACAAAGTTATATGCTAGGTAGTTCCAAGGCATGCAAGAGTGCCATGACATGTCAAGGAGTGGTATGGTATGATAGGGAGTGCTAAAGCATGCAATGGCATGCAAGGAATGCCAACATGTGCCACATAGTGCTAAGGGATTGTTAGACATGCCAAGTGCTATGCCATGTAAAGATGTAAACTATGTTGCTTAGTTGTTTTATGGACATGGTTAGACATGAGCCTTGACTTGGTAACTTCTTAAGTGAGATGAGCTAAGATTGGGCATGAGTAGCCTAAGATGAGTTATAGGCCATTCTTTGGTGAACAAGTGATACTATAGTTGTAGTAACTGTAACTTGGTCAAGATGTTGTAGTCGAGGTAGGACTTGGTTGGTTCCCAAGTCTTAAAACCAATAAGGGTAGTTATGAGGGCATGATAGCTAAGGAGTGTCAGGGCATGCCAAGGAATGAAAAGGCATGGTAACACATGCTAGAAAATGTCAATGCATGTCGAGGAGTGTTGGGGAGTGTGAGGGCATCACAAGGGATAACTAGGTCAAAGTGCATGGAAACAAACGAATAAGAGTGTCTTCCAAGTGTCCCAAGGATGAAGTGTATTAGGATAATTTCATAATAGGACTTGCAATAGGTAAGCCTACGATTACGATAAGGGGATGGAAAAAACAATTTTAGAAAAAGGGAGACTTTCGTCTAGGGACAACACTATTTTTTTAATGACTTGGTTGGGTTCCAAAGTCACAAAAAAATTAAGGCTATCTATGAGGGCATGACAATTAGGGAGTGCCAAGGTGTGCAAGGAATTATAGGAAGTGATAACACACGCTAGAAAGTTCCAAGGCATGTTAGTCATTCCAAGACATGCCAAGTGCTAAGGCATGCCAAGAGGTGTCAAGTGCTAGGGTGTGGCGCCAACACATGCTAGGGAGTGTCAAGGAAACACAAGGGTGGACTAGTTTCAATTACATGTAAATGAATGAATGAGTGTGTGATATGGAGTGTTAGCAAGTTCTGGGTGTGCTAAGGAGGCATTGACTAGGTATGTTAGGTAGTGTCAGGGAAACACAAGGAAGGACTAGTTTCACTTGCATGGAAATGAATGAATAATAGTGTATGATAGGGAGTGTTAGAAAGTTCTAGGTGTGCTAAGGAGGCATATTTGGACAAATTTTGGGAGGGTTTGGAGAAAATTTTGTGTTTTGGTGCAGACTTGCAATTTTTTGGCAATTTTTTGTTCTAGCAGCACAACGAGCTCTGCTTTGCTTCTTCCTCAGGGCTCCAAATGATGTAAAATCAACATTTTTGGAAAGCTTATGACCCCATCTCAAACCCCATTTTCCCACTTTTCTGGTCTGGGGCTTAGGTTTTGAGAAATTTTCAAAAAAAGAGGCCAAAAATCACCTTTCTACCCCTCTCTTTCCATTTCGTTTTGCACCTGGAAACACCTTGGGAGAATGGCCATATCTCAGCCAAAAATTGGCCATTTTGTGTGAAAAAATACTCTACAGTCATATACACTCTCCAATATTCCCATAAAAGGCTTCCGATCTAGATTTGGACTTCAAAAAGGCACTCAAAAATTGCCTCCAACATCTAGCTGTACACCTGGAAATTTCTGAGATTTTTGTAAAATTTTCACTGTGTAATTTTTTGTAATTCCTAGTTTGACTCTGGTAAAAGTCAAAAGGGTGAAGTAGATGAATGTGAGGGGTAAAATTAAATGTAAATAATGGGTGGTTAGTATTTATAAGTTGTTTTGATGTAAATTTTACCTCATCTATGAGAGAGGTTGGAGTCAAAGTTAATTGTATAAGTCGTTTTTAACTTCCCTAGACATTAGGGTTTGGTTAGAACACCTCATGGAATAGTTCATAGAGTCATTGATTCAACCCCTAAGAGTGGGGAGATGTTTTTTTGGTCTTTATGTATCATTTTCTCAGTGATAGAATGGGTTGGATTTTAGAGGAGAGAACTATTGTAGCTTGTACTTGGACATTTTCTAGAAATCAAAGGACACAATTTGCAACTATTATCTAGGAATTCATGTGCAGTAAATTTGTGATGTTATTTTTTCTCTGTTATAGCTTTATATGAAAGATATTAATCTTCTCTTTCCATTCATCAATTATTCAATGGTTTTCCTTACATTTTATAAACAAAATTCTTTGCATAAAGCTTTGTTTTGATGGAAAAATCATTATGTGTTACTTTATTTCTTACTTAATGAATTCATGTTTCATGCTCATTAATACCTTTTGCTTCTTCTAAACACTACACTGCATCAAAAAACCCTAAGATCCATCACAAAAGTAATTCTACCTTTCTCCTTTTTGTATTTTTTGTTGTAACCCTTTGATCCTCTGAACTAGCTACATGGTTTTTCTCCCTTATCCAACAAAAAAAACCCTAAATTTTCCAAAACCCACCTGAACCTAGCTATCTAGCCTAAAATCCTTTACATTCCAATCATCTCTTTGTTGTGATTTCATAGAGAGAGCCCTCTCTGGTTTGGTAGGACTAGCTACCAAACTAAAATCTTGGTCTGTGATTACCTCCATCGATGTCCTCATCAGCCTGGGACATTGTGGAGGATAACAAAGGGCATCAAAACTAGGGAGTGCCAAGGTGTTCTAGTGAATGTAATGTTCCCAAGTCATGGAAAAATGTAATGCTAGTTTTAAGGTCATGACTACTAAGGTGTGTTATGGAATGCTAGGGCATGCTAACATGTGCTAGATAGTACGAAGACATGTCAAACAAGATAAGATGTGCCAAGTGCGAAGGCATGCCAAGATGTACAAGGGTGTGACAATGCATGCCAGGGACTTTCAAGGGAACAAAAGGGAGGAAAAAGTTAAACTACAAGTAAATTAGCACATAATAGGGTTAATAAGTCATCAATTTACCTTTTCCATGAGGGTCATGCTAGGAAAACCAACACTAGGTGCCAAGTACCAAGTGTCAATGCATTCTAAGTGCCAAATCTTCCTCCGTTTCTTCTCATCTAGTTTCCAACAATTGATCACAAATAAATTTAATATTAAACCATGCCAAATCATACCAAGCCATCTCAATGCATGCCAAACATGTTAATACTTGCCAAGTGCCAACATGTTCCAAGTGCTAATGTGCATCAGGGAGTGTGATGCATGCTATGAAGTGGAAGAGCATATCAAAGAGTGCTAAGGTGTGCTAGAGAGTTCCAATGCATGCCGAGGAGTTTTAGGGAGTACTAGGACAACACAAGGGAGCACTTGGTCAAAATGCGTTTAAGTGAATGAATATAAGGGTGCGTAGGGGAGTGTTAATGAGTGCTATTTATCATGCCAAGGTGGGAGTGACAAGGTATGCTAAGCACGGGTAAGGCACGCTAGGTAATATCAGGGAATATCAAGAAGTGCTAGAGTGTACTAGGTATTTTCGAGGTGTGCTAGCATGTGCAAAATAGTGGCAAGGCATTCCAAGTGCTAAGACATGCTAGGATGTGCATGGTGCCATAGTATGCCAATATGCGTCAAGGAGTTTCAAGGCAACAAAAGGAATAAACAAGCTAAAATGCAAGGAAATGAACACATAAAAGGGTTAGTAAGTTGAGACTTTACCTTTTTCAAAAGGGGCATGCTAGGCACACTTATAATATGCTTCAATACATGCCACGTGCCATTGTGTGCCAAGTTCTAATGTTTTTCAATGCAATATTTTGCCAAGGTATTCCAGGGCATGCCAACACATGATAGGGGAGTGCTATGCTATGCTAGGGCATGCCAATAGGTGCTTGGGAATCCTACTCATGGCAAGATGTTCTAGGTACAAAGATGTTCCAAGACATGTGAGGTGCCAAGGAATGTTAGTCTACTGTTCCAAAGCATGTTAAGGTGTGCCATGAGTGTTGAGGAGTGCTAGGTCTCTCTCATTAATAGAATTGATAGAGCTTGATTATGTATTAAATAATATAGTTCCTACACACACTAGTGGATGTTTATTTAAAGGAAATTTGCTAGATAATAAACCTAATAGAGATGAATCATTTGTTGACTCATAGGAAAACTATATTCTTATGACTTGAGGGAAATGATACACATTAATTAATTCTTAACAAATTGACTGACTATTATAACCACTATGACATTGGACACATAATAAAAAAGACTCCACAACAATGGTATTAAATCATTATCTTTTGAAAAAAAATATAGTAACAAGTACATAGCTTCATCAAAAACTCATTGGAATGATCAATGATGACAAACATTTTTTGACCGTCAGCAAAAGTAACCAAAAAGAGCATTGGTGAGGGTCAATAAAATATCGTCAATAGAAGTGTCACCAAAAAGAGAATTAGTGATGGGCCTTTAACGACCCTCACCAAAAGTGTCACCAAAGAGAAAATTAGTGGCGGGCCTTTAACAACCCTCACCAAAAGTGTCATTGAAAATGGATTTAATGAAAACCTTAAAGGACCATCACTATATACACTTACAACAACAATTTTTTAAAGATCGTCACCATATGCGACATTGGTGACGGACCTTAAAGGTCCATCACAGGCATGAAGCGTCATAAAAAACTCATTGGAATGATCAATGATGACGAACATTTATTGACCGTCACCAAAAGTAACCAAAAAGATCATTGGTGACGATCAATAAAATATCATCACTAGAAGTGTCACCAAAGAGAGAATTAGTGATGGGAATTTAACGACCCTCACCAAAAGTGTCACCAAAGAGAGAATTAGTGACAAGCCTTTAACGACCCTCACCAAAAGTATCATTGAAAATGGCTTTGGTGACAAACCTTAAAGGAACATCACTATATACACTTACAACAATGCTTTTCTAAAGACCGTCACCATATGTCACATCGGTGACAGACCTTAAAGGTCCGTCATAAGCATGACCCTCACCAATGACCTTTTTTCTTGTAGTGAATGTTGCCAAAGTCCTCTACACCAGTACATCCTCAAGTTGCAGATGTTGCAGTTGAGTCTTCAGAGACTATGTCTCATGAAGGATAACCTACCATGACAGAAGATGAGAAGACCTTCAGAAAGGATTTCTTTGATATGACAGAGATGGTGAAGGTCCTCTATGGAGAGAGCAATAACATATTTGAAGGAGAAAGTTACAATTCCCCCAAAGGAGAAGGTTCTTGAGGAGGAGGTAATGGAAAAGGAGGTAATGGAAATGGAGACAAACCTCCACCCTCTCCACCATCTTCTTCATCTTCTACTTCACAAGCATCTTCACACTCTTCCACTAATACAACCCTTACTCAGATTGATCATCATTCTACAAAAGGAACTGGTAAATCACCTTTTGTAAAACTTGATGTTAGATTTGAGTTTCCTATGTACAATGGAGAAGTTAACGCAAAAAAGTTGGATAACTGGATTCATCAGCTAGAGGTGTATTGTAGAATTCACAACCTTCAAGAGGATGATATCAAAATTCAATTGGATTCATTGAGAATGGAGGGTGCAACACTCATTTGGTGGGAATTAAGGACTCAAGACGAGATCAAAAATCATGGTAAGATCTCTATTACTTGGTCTAATTTCGTTGCTGCTATAAAAAGACAATTCTACCCTTTAGCCCATATGCAAAAAGCTATCATGAATTGGCAAAATTTGAGACAGTTAAAAGGTCAAAATGTGCAAGAGTATACTCAAGAGTGTAGGTTTTAACCCCATATAGAAATTACTTGCATACAAATTCTAAAACACAGAAGATAAACAATGCGAGAGCATAACACATAAAAAACATATACATAGATATTTTCCCCTGGATCCCAAAACCGGGACTACCAGCTTGATTTTTCATTATGTTCCTTTCATTGTTACAATACATATTTATACATTCTGAAGCATCCAATACCATGGACCGAAAACCATCACGTCCAAAACCATGGACCGAAAACCATCGCATCCAAAACCATGTGCGAAAATCATGCATAAAACCATAGGCAGGTCCGCCCAACCTAACATAGGGTCCAAAAAACAAAATTTTCTAGGGCGCTGCCCCAGACCCCATAGAGGGGGGTTACCTACACCCCTCAAACCCCATGTGACCCCCCTGGTACGTAATCGGCGCAACAAAGGGGAGGCTCTGCCCACCCCTCTAACCCCCCTAGTTAACTATGTGGGCTAGTCATGAAAAGTATATAACACAACCCAACATTATCCCACTTGTTGTTTTCTTTCCACAAGGGGCCACATGAGAGCTTAGTCATTTATCCAGCCCTGCAACACTCATTGTTTCTCTACACCAAGAGAACTTCTCAGAGCTCACAGATTTTGTCAATGCATCTGCAATATTCTTCGAAGTGTCCACCTTTACCAGCAACACCCTTTTGTCTTCTATCATATCCCTCACAAAGTGATACTGAACATCAATGTGCTTTGTCTTTGAATGATATGCAGGGTTCTTTGCCAAGAAAATTGCAATTTGGTTGTCACAGTTTATCCTTATAGCTCCCTGTACTAACCCCATACTTGAACATAATCTCTGCAACCAAACTACTTCCTTGCTTGCATGAGTGGCTGTTATGTATTTTTCCTCTGTAGTTGATAGTGCCACTACAAATTATTTCTTACTCATCCAACTGACTGCACCTCCAAATAGGTTAAACACATAGCCACTTGTAAATCTTCTCTGATCCAGATCTCCAACCCAGTCTGCATCAACAAAGCCACGAATATCCAACACTCTGTCCAATCCTGGTCTTCCTTGGTAGCACAAACCATAATCACTAGTGCCACGCAAATACCTGAAAACTTGCTTCACTGCTATCCAGTGCTCCTTCCCTGGTTTTGACATAAACCTACTCAATACTCCCATTGCATGTGCAATGTCTGGTCTAGTACCGACCATTGCATACATCAGGCTACCGATTGCACTTGCATATGGAACATGGGACATGTCCTCTTCCTCTTCTTGTGTCTTGGGACACTGTTCAGCAGATAACCTCACACCTACAGGAATAGGAACCTTCACCAGTTTACTATCTTGCATATTAAACGTCTGCAGTATTGTCTCGACATACTTCCTCTGGCTTGACCAAAGCTTCCTCTTTGCCCCGTCTCTTTTAATTTCCATGCCCAAAATATAGTTTGCAGCACCAAGATCTTTCATGTTGAATTTGGAGGACAATTGGGTCTTCAAATCCTAGATAATTTCTTTGTCCTTTCCAACCAACAACATATCATCCACATACATGACCAGATAAATAACACGGTCACCAATTAATTTAAAACACACACAGTGATCTGCTTTTCTTCTGGTGAAGCCAAGTCCCTGTATACATGTATCAAATTTCCGATACCACATCCTTGGTGACTATTTTAACCCATACAGAGACTTCTTTAACTTGCATACCAGTTCTTTCTTACCCTTCACCGCAAAACCTTCAGGTTGCTTCATGTAGATCTCCTCTTCCAGATCCCTGTGAATAAATGTTGTCTTCGCATCCATCTGTTCTACCTCAAAATCAAAAGTAGCAGCAATAGATATAAGTAAACTAATAGAAGCTACCTTGGCAACAGGAGAAAAAATATCACCAAAATCAGTTCCCGGCACCAGGGAATAACCTTTTGCTACAAACAGAGCTTTGAATTTCTCCACCTTTCCTTCTGCATTTGTCTTCTTCTTGAACACCCATTTTTTGCCAATGGGTTTCTTTCCAGCCTACAACTCCACCAGATCCCATGCCTCATTGTTGTGTAAAGATGCCATTTCATCAACCATGGCCTCTTTCCAGAGTTTTCCATCCTCTGAATCTACTACTTCCTTCACAGTTCTCGGATCATCATCAATAATAGATAAAGAAAATTTTGAATAGAAAGCAGATGGAATATACCTTTCTGGCTACCTTATTTCTTGAACTGATCTTCTCACACCCAGAGTTTTTCACTCTTCATCTTTTGATTCCTCCTCTACTGCAGAGTCTGAATCTTCCTCCTTAAGCTCAAACTCTATCTTCTCAAGTTCCTTTGGTTGGACTTCATGTTTGATAACATATTTCACCTCTCTTAACACCACATCTCGGTTGTACACAACCTTCCTTGTTACTGGGTTCCAAAGCTTATAACCCTTTAAACCATCCTTATACCCAATAAAGATGCACTTTTCAAATTTATTATCCAACTTTGTTCTTTTCTCCTTTAGAACATGTACATATGCATCACATCTGAATACCCTCAGATGTGAAAGAGAGGGTTTCTTACCAGTCCATACCTCTTGTGGAGTCTTACCCTCAAATTCTGATGAATGTGATTTGTTGACCAGGTAACATGTAGTCTCCACCACCTCTGCCCAGAATTCTTGTCCTAACTTGACACCACTGAGCATGCTTCTTGCCCTTTCCATTAATGTCTTGTTCATTCTTTCTGCAACTCCATTTTGCTAAGGTGTATATGGAGTAGTCTTCTGCCGTGCTATACCACACTTCTTATAGAATTCTTCAAATTCCTTACTGCAAAACTCTCCACTGTTATCTATCCTCAATACCTTTATCTTCTTCTCTGTCTGGTTTTCCATGAGAGCCTTAAATTCTTTAAACTTGTCAAAGACTTCAAATTTATTCTTAAGGAAATATATCCATGTATTCCTTGAGAATTCATCTATAAATTATACATAGTACACAGACTTACCCAGTGATGGAACCTTCACAGGTCCAAACACATCACTGTGCACAAGCTCTAATATCTGTTTCGCCCTCTTACCACCAAAGGGGAAACTCACCCGATTCTGCTTCCCATATACACAATTTTCACAGAAATCAAAATCCAGAGAGCTATTACTCATACCTTCTACCATACCTTTACCATGAAGTATTCGAAGGCCCTTCTCTCCAATATGTCCAAGCCTTTGATGCCACAACATGGTCTTCTCTCCAAAGACCACTAGATTTTCTGCTCCACTTTCAGAAACCATGGAACTGTTGCACCCATCAACAACAGTGCTACCTTGCAGCTTGTACAGAGTTCCAATCTGAAATCCCCGCATCAATACCAGTGCTCCCCAAACCATCTTGTTTTTATCCTTCTTGAACAATGTTTTTACACATGCATCAACTAGCTTGCTTACAGAAATAAGATTTTTGGCCAATGCAGGAATATGCAGAACACCCAGAAGTGTTCTAACCCTTCCACCTTGCAACTTCAACTTTACTTTTCTACGACCAATGATTTTGGCCTTCCTATCATCCCCTGAGAAGACATCACCACCATCGTATTTCTCATACTCGCAAAACCACTCTCTATGGGGAGTGAAGTGAAAGGATGCACCTGAGTCAATCAACCATGCATCATGTTCTACATGTGTACATGAAGAAGCCAAGTACACATGCACACCTTCATCTAAGGTGGTTTTCACCTCTGCAGAAGGAGAATCATTAGATCCCTTTCCTTTCTCAGCAGCTTTAGATTTACAATCCCTTTTGTAGTGCCCTTCCTTTCCGCATTTCTAGCAAACCACCTTTATAGGTTTTCTTGGAGACTTAGATCTCCCTCTATATTTAGATCTCCCACTCGATGACTTATTTTTGTTTCTGTTCTGGGACCGTCCTCGTACAAACAACGCACCACCATTCTAGCTCTCCATATTTTTCCGTCTCATCTCCTCTGTCAGCAAGGATGAGACTATTTCATCAAACTGCAAGGAAGTTGCATTGATACCTATTGCAATAACCAGACTATCCCACGAATCTGGTAGAGAACACAACAAACTGATGCACTTATCTTCATCTAAATTTTTATATCAATAGATAATAACTGACTTACCACAATATTAAATGCGTTCAGATGTTCTTTCACCGAGTCTCCATATTTCATCCTTAGGTTATACAGCTTTTTTCGTAGGAACAATTTATTCACCAGAGACTTAGATTGGTACAAAGTCCCTAACTTGTCCCACAAAGCCTTCGTTGTAGCTTCCCCTGATACATTCAGCAATACTGAATCTGAGACACACAATCGTATTGTGCTCGTACCCTTCTGATCCAACTTCTTCCATTCTTCATCGGACACTCCTATTGGTTTAGTACCTAGATCTACCGTGACCCACTAATCTTTATCCACCAACAGATCCTCCATCTTGAGTTTCCATAACTCAAAACTCTAACCATTAAATTTCTTGATCTCTATCTTTCCATTGCTAGCCATCTTCTTTCACCACCAGAATCAATCTAGTAGATCTCTCACTGAACAGGGTCGACCACAGGCCCGAGTGAAACCCCTCAGCAACAAAGGCATCCCCTTGAAGCCAAAACAACTCCGATACTAAATGTAGGTTTTAACCCATACAAAAATTACCTACATATGAATTACAAAACACAGAAAATAAACAATGCGAGAGCATAACACATAAAGCACATATACACAGATATTTTCCCCTGGATCCCAAAACTAGGACTACCAACTTGATTTTTCATTATGTTCCTTTCAATGTTACAATACATATTTATACATTTTGAAGCATCCAATACCATGGACCAAAAAACATCACATCCAAAACCATGGACTGAAAACCATCACATCCAAAACCATGGGCCGAAAACCATCGCGTCGAAAACCATGTGCAAAAATCATGCACAAAACCATAGGTAGGTCTGCCCAACCTAATATAGGGTCCAAAAAACAAAATTTTCCAAGGCGCTGCCCCGAACCCCATAGATGGGGGTTACTTTCACCCATCAAACCCCATGTGACCCCCACGCTACGCAATCAGCTCAACAAAGGGGGGGCTCCACCCCCCCTCTAACCCCTCGGTTAACTACGTGGGCTAGTCGCTGAAAGAATATAACACAACCCAACAAAGAGTTTAGGAGAATAGCTCTTATGCTAGGAGTAGACTTACAATCACAAGATACTTTACTGATATGTATAGGAGGTTTTCATAGGTATCTTCAACACACCATTCTTATGTTTAATCCCACGAACCTTGATGAGGTCCGTGTTCAAGCTACACACCTCGAAGCAAGAGGGAAAAATGTACAAGAAGAAGGTAAGAAGAAGTCATTCGAGAGTGGTGGAAAAGGAAATAATTTTAAAGGAAAGAAGAAGAAAAATTCTTTTGTTAAGAAATAAGGGGAGAAACCTGTGTGAAAGAATTGTTCCAAAGAGGCTCATGATGAAGCGCATTGCTGGAAGCTTCATTTTGAATTATGACCGAAGAAATTTAACAATAAAGGGAAATAGAAGACAAACGTTGTTGTACAACAAGACTTGGGTTTTGACTTAGGTGATGAATCGAATATTGCAGCCACAGTCACAAAGGAAAATTCGTGGCAAAAGAAAGCAAAGAGGAAGTCATGGAAAGCACCATTGCAACAAATAACTCCAAAAATGTTTCAAATGAGGAAAATAGAATTGAGTTGTTCCACATCCAAGTTATTTCCACACCAATATTGATATGTTGTTTGATAGTGGATCTCAGGAAAAATTTAATTTCTACAGACTTGGTCAAGAAATTGAATCTAGAAACCATGCCTCATCATAAAACGTACCCGTTGGATTGGATAACCAAGGATGCAAATCTTTAGGTCACAAGGAGATGTGTTTTCAGGTTTTCAATTACTGCCAATTTCGTTGATGAAGTCGAATTAGATGTAGTGTCACTAGATATTTCTAGAATTATGTTGGGAAGCCTGTATCTGTATGACAAGAAATTCATTTTCCATAGATTTGAGAACAAATATTATTTGTTCAAAGATGGAGTGGAGTATATTGTGAGAATCCATCTTAGGAAGCTGAATCTGTCTTTGGCAAGCGCAGGGCCAATGAAGTGACTGGTCAATTCCAACAAGAGTCTTGTGCTCCTTATGATCAAGGAGAAGAATGACACATGGCATGAATCCTTTGCAAGCTATGACATGAAGCTGAAAGCTAAATTGGTTGATGTGGTAAATCAATATGGAGATGTGTTTCAAGAACCAAAGGTATTGCCACCATAAAGGGGAATTCAACATGAAATTTAGCTACAGGAAGACTGTCCACTCTCAAACATCGGCATGTATCGAATTTCAATTCTAGAAAGTTTAGAAATTAAGAAACAAGTCCAGGAATTGTTAGATAAAGGTGTAATTCATCCCTCTACTTCTTCATGTCATTCACCAGTTGTTTTGGTACAAAAGAAATATGGAACCTGGCGCATGTGTGTAGATTATCGAGCTTTGAATAAAATTACTATAAAGAATCGATACCCACTGCCCATAATAGATGATTTGCTAGATCAGATGAAGAATGCAAAAATATTTCACAAAATTAGACTTGAGAAATGGTTATCATCAATTTAGAATAGTTGAGGAGGATATTTAGAAGATTGCCTTTAAAACCAAAGAGGGATTGTTTGAGTGGTTGGTTATTCCTTTTGGTATTTGCAATGCTCCAGCTACATTCATGAGAGTTATTAATGATGTTTTAAGTTCCTTTCTTGATGAGTTTGTAATTGTCTATTTAGATGATATTTGGATATTCAACAAATCACGAGAAGAGCATGTCAAGAAAGTGAGGAAAGTGTTGGATGTATTGAGAAAAGAACAGTTATTTCTGAAGATGTCTAAATGTGAATTCGAGAAAGATTCCTTAATGTGATTGGGTCATATAGTTGGAGGAGATGAGCTGAAGATTGACCCCTCTAAAGTGTCAGTCATTGTGAATTGACCAATACCCAAATTAGTCATAGAAGTAAGGAGTTTTCTGGGAGTAGTGTAGTATTGGAGGAAGTTCATTGCCAATTTCTCTTCCATAGCAGCTCCACTACATGCTTTGACCAGCATGAAGGTTGTCTTCTAGTGGGGAGGCAAACAACAAAAAGAATTTGATGCTTTAAAACAAAATATCAGTTCAGCCCCCATTTTAGCATTACCAGATTTGAAACAACCATTTGAAATACAAACAGATGCAAGTGATGACGCCATGGGTGCATTTCATTTACATCATGGTAAGCCCATTTCATTTCATTCTGATATTTTTGATGGTGTTGTTACTAACTATCTTATATATGATAAAGAGCTTTACACATTGGTGCAAAGTGTGAAGAAATGGAAGCATTACTTGATGGGTAAAGAAACCATTATTCACACCGATCATCAACCTTTGCAATATCTGCAATCTCAAACAAAATTGCAGCAATCAAGGCACTTTCGTTGGATGGGATTCTTACAGCAATTCCACTTGGTAATCAGGTACAAGAAAGGTATTTATAACAGAGTTGTTGATATGCTTTCTAGACCGGTTATTAATGTAGCCATTTTACTCAAGAATAATTTTGTTTTGCCTGAAAGTTATGTTGAACAATATGCACATGATATTGAATTTCAAGAGGTATATTCAAACTTGAGTCAAGGCCACCAAGTTGAGGAATTAGACTACCATGTACATGATAATCCATTGTATCATTTGGGAAAACTTTGTGTTCCACAGGCAGAGAGAGAAAATGTCACAAGGGAAGTGCACACTTCTCTTATTGATGGAAATTTTGGTGTAAGTAAAATAGTGGAAAATATTTAGAGGTTTTTTTACTGGCATCATATGCTTGAAAGTGTGTCACGTTTTATAACAGGTTTTTCATTGCATGCAGTCAGTAAGCCTAGTAATAGGAAACTAGGATTGCATACACCACTTCCAGTGCCTTCACATCCATGGGAGAGTGTTTCTATGGATTTTGTAGGAGGTATTCCTTTATCAAGAAAAGGTCATGATTATTTGTACATAGTTGTGGATAGGTTTAGCAAGATGTGCATATTAATGCCTTGTAAAAAATAAATTACAACTAAACAAACATATCAACTTTTCTTTCAAAATGTATGGGTTCATTTTGGATTACCTACTTCTATTGTAAGTGATCATGATTCCCGATTTGTTGGGAATTTTTGGTCAAGTTTATGGAACTTGATGGATACCAAGTTGAAGAAAAGTACAACCTTCCATCCGCATACAGATGGTCAAACTGGAGTGGTTAACATGACAGTTATTCATTTGCTAAGAGGATATTGCAACAAACATCCTATGTTGTGGGATGAACAGTTGCATTATATTCAACATGCTTACAACCAAGGAAAACACTCTTCTACTCTAACTTTGCCTTTTGAGGCATGTCTTGTTTATTTGCCTCAATCGCCCTTTGATTTCATATTTGAGAAATATGTAGATGTAGATGGACATAGTGACATAGACAAAGCAAAGAAATTCATTAAGAAAATTTAGCTGATTCACCAAACAGTTCAAGAAAAACTAGAAAAGAGTCAAGGCGGGTATAAGGCAAGGCATGATAAGCATCGTGTGGATCATCAGGTTTCAAGTAGGTGATGAAGTTTGGCTATACATTAGCAAGGAGGGGCTTCAAGGTGAAGGCAAAAAGTTGAAACCAATCCATTATGTGTTGAGGGAATAAGTCCTCTGGGGCTTTGGGTCAGAACCCTAGCAGAGCAGGAGTAATCTACAACAAGAAACAAGCATTAAACTCAGGTAACATGCTTAAACAAACTAACTATGTGAGGATGAACATACCCGGATGTCCTTCGTTTCGGTAGTTGCAGCCAGGGTTCAAACCCTCTACAACTCCTAATGATCTTCGAACCTGCAAATCAGCCAATTCGAATACACATAGTAGCATATAGATAAAGCATTGTAGTGAAATAAACTTTATAACATATAAGTAGATGGTTAGTTATACATTGAAATAGTCATTCATATATAAACCATAATAATAACATCAGATGCATAAACAAAGTTGATATCAGGAACAAGACAACATTTCTTTTTATTGTAGAAAACTATAATAAAAACATGGAAAGAGTTCACCTGAGTCTTCCTCTTCCGGCTCCAAGCAGAACCATCCTCCAGGTCCGTCTAGTCCCAGTCTTCAACAACCTCCTTCCATAACCAATACCATGATATCTCCAAGCATATGAGAGAACATCAAAACTCAAGGAAATAAGGGTTTCCTGAACTTGGGGAAGTGCTTGAAGCACATGGATTCTTCAGACTTGATCAGGGGATAATCTCAATATAGTAATTCTATCATTTCTCTCCTCCTTAAGGCCTTCCCATTGAAGTCTTTTTATACTTCTCCCAAATTAGTTTTTTAGTTGGGAACAGTTGGGCCATGGGAACTAATAGGTAATCAACTGGTAAAACTCGTGATCTCCACCCATAGTTAAGGAAATTTAAATTTTTTTAAGTGTTTTAACACATATACGTAGGTTGGGTATAGACTGACCCACGTGTACACGCTTTTAACATAGGGAAAAGTAGCGTACAGGGAGTAAAACACTGTTTTTAAAATATTTGGACCAAGTCTGGAAGGAGGGGTTGCCCTAGGCCATAAACCAAGCATCACAAATACAAAGGGTGATATTTGGAGCTATAATAGATGCCCCCTAATATATGAGGTCAGAAGGGGTACATGATGGCCGAAATGTATTAAGTATATGGAAAGGAAACCTATCAAAAACTGAGAAGGACTTCACCAGATTTCAACCTGCCAAGCCATCAAAAGAAGATAAGAAAGAAACAACTATCTAAGGCGGGCATACCCATGCTCAGAGAAAGTAAAGCATGTCCGCATATCAAGTACAAGCGGATCCACTATGTATACAAGTATAAGGAACTAAAAGTACATAACGGATCATCTGATCATGATCGAGCAAATACATATCTAAATATCACATATAAGAAGATGATCAATGAAGCTGATCACTGATGTCAAAAACTAATCCCAATAGTAGCAAATGAACATGATGGAATAAGATGATACTACATTGCAACTCGGATGCTAGCATATAGGATTTCGTTGTGAAGGACTGCAACATATAATGTGGAATGGTGTCAACTAGCAGCAACAGGAACAATTGAGAAGTGAACCAGAGAATGCTAATGCAACCCGAGGTCTTCATCGACCGTCGTGGTACATTTCTACACAATGGGAATAAATGATCTCAAGTTGACCATGTGAGAAATTGTTTGATTACCGGTCATTGATGTATACTGTTAGCAAATGTGAGACTAATCATCGATAATGATAATGAGAGTCAAGGTAACCAGTGCAATCTAACAAATGCGAATAGATGAGCTGAAGTTGAACACCTGGAAGAATCTATCAATCAGGAGACACTGATGGTTTCCCACTGTCGATAGCGAAGGATCTGCCACTGATGACTGCAAACCCCAAGGTACTGCCAAATGGACTCTAGACCTTTGCCCTAGAGCAATGAGTCGTAGTCGATAGGGAAAGATCCACTAGAAGGAAGGCATTAAGGCATCGTTCATAAATCTAGTGCAATTGTAACCCGTAGGCCAATAATGTGGAAGGAATCAAATGAAAAAAGATGTAGTAACCCGATCGAAGCATGTTTCTGGCATACACAAGATGTAGCTAGCGCATGATAGAAACCCTTTGAACCAACCAATAATTAAAGCTGACACAGAGGTGAGGAATCCATCAATAGGGTCAAATGGAAAGAAAGGCACTGCATGAATCCCAATGTGTGATAATGAAAGCTGATGTTGAACACAAGGGAAACCACTCAGTCAAAGACCCATGATACTGATCGATGCTGAGCACAAGGTTACCTATCAATAATGAAAATAGGGCTAGGGTGCGGCTCTAGGCCTATCCTCAGAGCAATATGTTGTCATCGATAAGGACAAGACCCGCTAGCAAGAAGTCAATGGAGACCTTCTCAAACCGGCACGAGTAAAGGACCAATATAACCGATGTGATGATAGACAAGACATTGACAACCAGGGATGGCTGACTAAAAAATAGGTTAAGAGACACCGTAGAGAGGCCGACTTAGGCTTAATTCCCTTGAACAAAAGCACGACTCAATGATGACCATTGGCAGCATATGATAACTATGTATAAGTTTGTCATGCAGGAGGCACGAATGAACTCTCCATATGATTGGAATAGATAACCAATCGGAGGAGAACTGACTCAATAACAAGGTTACGATGTATCTAAGTCAAACTAAATCCCGCCCAAGTGGAGGAGATACTTTCTTTTGAGTGCTTTGTTCAAGGGCAACACGACTTACTCTAGCTACCAACAATATGGAAATGTTGTCCCGTTCCCGCTCTTTTTGGAACATGTAATTTTTTTGTCTTTTTCTTTAAGCTGGAAAAAGAATGAAATAATGCTATAGTACAGTGGAAAGAACGAGTGTCAGTGAAACAGATGATCTAGTTCCTGGGATGGGAACATTCCTATGCTCAATGTAGGGAGGTGACGCTAGTCAAGGACACTCAAAGGGATGTTCCTTTCATGGGTTTGAGGGTGTGTCAAGTTGCAGAAGCTAAGGGATTGCATGTTTGACTTTTGCAGAAGACATGGTCAAAAAGTGGCTTAAACACGAGTCCAAGTGAAGCTGGCTCAAGGCCAAAAGTTGCAAATGGTCAAAATGCAATGTAGTAGTACAACTCAACACAAAGGAGCCTCTAGGGTATAAGGCCAGAACGAAGTGAAGAAGCAAAGAAGAATGAGTCTTCAACGTGCAAGTCATGGCGGGACTAGAGAGGACTCCCAAGCCTACTCAATGAAACAACATGGGCAACCAATGTCAGTGAGGTGCTAACTACGATGCCCATGTAAAGGATGGCTCTACCATCATGTCATGATTTAAAAATCAGTGAGTGAACATGGCTTACTAACCATAACACAATGGGATCGACCCTATGGCAAGTGTATCGACAAATGGAGGCTAGTATGCAAAATGTAATGGAAAAAATGGTTTCCCTAACCTATATGCCAGTGAGTAAATGATACCTGCCATGACGGGTCAGCAGTCATGGAATCGATGTGAAATTTCTGAAAAAAGATCCAAAATGTCCTAAAAAACAACCTATTCCCGACAATCCAAGCTCACAAGTTAAAAGATTCATGAGACGAAAAAAATCAAGTTTTGAAAAAATTTGACATTTTCAAAGCTTATAAAATGACTTTTTGACTCACCATTTGTACCATTTGTGTTGAGAGCAAAAGCTGTGGAGAAAAAAAGAGCAAACTTTCCCCCAAAGAATTGGACCATTAAAATTTTATAAAAATCATCAGGTAACCCCAATCCTAGCTTGCATTACTTTATGATTGTTTTTAGAAATTTTTATTGAGATTTCACTGTAGGAATTTATGTTAAAAATTTCAACGCTTCATATGCGTAGGTTGGATATTATAAACCCGTGTACATGCAGGCCCTACACGTGACTGTGTATGAAAGGGACACGCGTATACGCGGCTTGAAATTTGAACACAAAAAACTAACGGTTGGAAATCAATTTTCTTTCAGGATGACAATCACCTGGAGATAGAGGGAGCATACTACCATTGATAATGAAGTTATGAATGATTAGTAGGCCTTAGATGCAATGAGGAGATGTGGTTTATTGAAATTTTACAAAATGCCAAATATGAAGGCCAACACCTGCTTGCTTGAAATGTTAATCCACTACTGGAGTATTGAAGATGATGCTTTTATGATTGATCAAATGCCTTTGAGGATAGAGGTAGAAGATATTTAATTTATCACTGGTCTCTCCCAGAGAACAGAAGTTCTACATTCGACTGGCCGAACACGAGGTAGTATTTCAGTGGAAGACTACATACATATATACTTTCCGGGGCATCCTGAGAAAATTGGAAGCCAAATTCCAATAAAACATGTAGAGAGTTTGTCCTCCATTCAGAAAAGACAGACCAAAAATTTTGGATACATGACCATTTTGTGCTCCTTCTTCTTCGAGAAGGTTCTAGGGCTATGTCTGAGAGTATCAGTTTCTATTAGTAGCCCCCAAGATCCTCGGATGGGCAGGTGGGCCGAGCTGATGAAACGCCTTGGAGGCGGAGATGTGTCGAGGAGTGCTTTCGATGATGATTTCTTCTCCTGACGGGAACAACAAATCATCGTTGTGGATGACTATCCCTATGCTGGCATGGATTTCAGAGGAGATCTAGACTTGGTGCTGCCACCAAATGCCGCATGGGGAGAGTTAGGTAACCATTTCTTAAGTTTTATCAATTTTTAAGATTTTCTATGTTTATTAAATATGAAAATGAACTTAAAGATATTTTTCATGGGATTAAAATATTGGCATAATGATCATGTTCTAGATGTGGGTCTGGTACGACCAGATAGATTTCCACGACATAGGCATCATGGAAGAGGTGCCGAAGAGGCGGCTGCAGAGACAAAGAGGGTCCTATATGCAGCCTAATGAAACTTGGTGAGATTGACTCACTGGGTACTAATGGAGGCCATAGAAGATCTACCTGAGGATATGCAATGCCGCATGGTAGGATTGCCATGTGACTAGGTTCACCTTTTTTGGTGTGTGGCCAAAGCAGTAGTCACCTACTTAGCCACTCATCCTAAACTGAGTCATTAGATATACTGGACATGATTATGGGCATTTAGTCCCGATTTTGTATATTATTTTCGAAACATTTTATGTACACACGGGTGATTTTATGATATATATATATATATATATATATATATATATATATATATATATAGTTCCAGATTTTTGATGTTTGTTTTTATCTTGATGAATGAATGATATGCTAATCTAATGCTTGATTAGCGATAGAATCCGCTAATGAATTGTCATATTGTGGAATGTGCAAATAAGTAATAAAAACAAATGATCTTTGCAACGCCCTCACTCTAAAAAATTGGCGATATAAATAAGGATCCTGAACCTGATAAATGTTATTCAATTGTGACATTACCAGTTGTGAGTCAAGATACACTACCAATGAATCAATTCCATAAGAAATAACTTTGGATAGTAAATTAATGACGGCAGTATATTCGGCAATATTATTTTACGCAGAACCAATACATACTCCCCTTGACACCATCAACTAACCAGATGGATAATAAATCACCCAAGCTACGGAAGCAAGGTTCTGAGTGTGCCGACTAGCACCATTGGCAAATCCAAAATAGACCAAGTCATCACATCAAATCAGATCAAAAAAGTGTCGATATCACAAAAAAATCCTGATAGAATATGCACAAAATACAAAATATACAAAGAAGCCATTTTCTCGGTCGTAACCTAAGAAAAGTACTTCTTGAGGTAGATCCCATCAGGGGGCTCCGCCAGCTTGTTCCTAGAGATGTTTATAGGTACAGTCATTGAGCCAATCAATATATTACCTTCAGCAGATAACTGTGTTGGAGCCAAAGGAACCATACAAACATCGCTAGTAAGAAGATTGGAGGACCTAGATTCGACTTCATGCAAAGGAGGACAAAAATATGAATGATGATGCAAACCTTCCAATGGTCGATCTACCATCGTCATTGCTTTGAATATTGCTTCGTCAGATGGAAAAATTGTATCTAAGCAATCCAAAGCAGAAGTGGGATCAAGGGTCCAAGTAGGAGTCACATCACCATCTAACTCCTTTCCCGAAGGAGTGGTATGGTCATCTGTAGATTTATCGATAGATTCATATCTAAGCTCTGTTGTAGAGATAGGAGATTCTATTCCACCCACCTTCCCATCATCTGATGTGGTCACAGATGAAGGTAATGTCCCAGGATCTAAAAAAAAATGAGTTCGAACAAACTCTTTCCGCATAGGCTCCTTGGAGGATGAAATTGTATCGATTCTAGCCGTAGGAAGGGGAAGATCAAATACACCCATCAAGGAAGAATACATCCCAACTCCTTAATACACTATAGGTTGACCAGGGTTATCCACCATTGGGATGGTAGAATCCAAAGTTGCACGAGGATCACCTGGAGAATAATCCAATTAATCAACCTTAACAATTCTCCCCTCGTGAGGAAAATAAAGTACGTGAAACAGAGTCGAAACTACGACATCCATTTCATAAATCCAATTTCGTCCTAAGAGGAGATTGTAATCAAGGTTGGCATCAACGATTTCTACTTCGACATTAATGACCTTTCCTCCAACGCTTATAGGAAAGGTCAGGATAATCTCGTGTGGCCTATGAGAATGTTCGTCAAATGTTGTCAAGAGAGTGGGTGAAGGAACAGCTGCAGGTGATCCAATTTCCTTCCAACATGACATAAACATTATGCATGTGGAAGCTCCCTCATCTATAACTATTTGAAAAATATTGGTTTTCCGGTAAGTAGACTTTATCTGGAAATCCATATAATGAGGAAGTCTCTTTTTAACATTGTGCATATCAAAAGTGAGAGCTAAAGAATTATTTGGATCTACTGCCCCCATTTCCAAAAGCAAAGAACTTCTTTGAGCTAGACATGAGTGGAGTACCTCTAAAGCAGACATCGCGCATGGACTTTGAGCCATATCTTCTACAATGGAGCAGTTCTAGGCTAACCTAGCATTAGGGTTAATAGTAGTGCACTTGGTGGAACCTTTCGACAGAGGATCGCTCAATATGAAGTGGGTCCATAGTTCTGGGAACAGATTTATCCTTATATGTTTCTGCTTCACCATAATCCTGTGACCGTGTAGCCACATTGACATTAGAACTCATCATGAAAACATTTAAGGAATTATCCCCCTCCTGGTTTCCCCCTATAGATGTACCAGGGTTTGAGTTCGCGCCGGCAAGCAACTATTGCCCTTGGGGGAAAGGGTTAGTTAAGATAGCTTGGGAGCTAGGATACCCTTGTCGTACTAACAAGCACTGAGCATCTTGAATTTTCGGGCAGAGATGAGTCAAATGATCTCCACTGCACAACTTGCATGGAAATTTAACTTTCTTCTTAGATTCATTTCTACCCTCATCGGCACCATCTCCGGGCTTATTTGCATTACCCTTCCCATCCTGATTCTTCTTTTTCCCTCGTCCCTTCTTCTTCCCATCGGAATTTTGATTTCCTTTGGGGTTAGAAGCCTGAACGGTGTTTACGGAAGAAGGTTGAGAAGGTGTAGGAGTAGACGGTGCAGCTTGATTGGAAGAAGCAATTTGTATAGACAACTGCTGCAATTGGCTCAGAAGGTTCACCACATTCGCATCAATCGATCCAACAATACCATCAGCATGCGGGCCTGGCTTCGGTTTGGCTATATCAACCATGGATCTAGGAGCATCAGGCAAGATTTTCTGAAGAGTCCTAGACTGAGAATATATCAGTTCTAACTGCTGGGCGCGAAAGATAGCCTGCTCTTCGGAATAAACTCCAGACATAGAAACATCCTTGGAGATCTCGGGTTGTAATGATTTTAAAAACCATTCGAGATGGAATTCAGGTGGAATTTCAGCTTTAATGAGCCTCTTTCTCTATCTCCATTCCTAGATATGATCTAAAATGTGAGTAGCTATGTCTTGATGAAAATTGGCCAGAAGTTCAGTTCCAGCTTCGTAATGGACAAGAAACTAAAAATGGTTTAAGAAAATGTTAGCCAAATCGGCGAAAGACATAAATGTGCCCCCTGGCAACTCTATATACCACTTAGTTGCATTCCCAATTAAGGTGCGTTGAAATAGTCTCAACCTAATCGAATCATCGATTAGGGAGTTAGATGAGCACCATAAATGGAACATGGTTACATGGTCGCCTGGGTCTTCACCACTCTTCCCTTCAAATTTTGGAATATCTGATGGAAGTTTGGTTGGGACTGGAGGCCAAGCCGGATTGTATCTGATTGGATCGTTCGTCAACTTAGTCAAGTCTGGCAGATTAAGCGTGGCCAGGAAAGGAAGTATTGGAGGATCTTGGGTATTCCACCCAGATTGGGTGGGATTCCCGAAAGTCTGAAAAGAATGACCTGGATTTTTAAAGGCACTAGGTTGTCTAAAGTAACTGTTAGAACCTACTAAACCAAAAGGTGAACCTTGTGGTCTAGCAAAAATTGGAGTTTGACCAACTCCAGTCAAAAAACCTCCGTAATCGGCAAAGTTTCCCCCTAACGAATTATTGTAAGGAGTTGAAAACCCCTGGTAAGGGTTCCAAGCATTAGCTAAGGGTGGAAAAATTCGAAATGAATTGACTAAGGAATATGACACATTCCCTTGTTGGCCGAAAAACTGATTCCCAGTTCCTATCCCACTAACTGCAGGGTTTGTCCAACTCTGAAAAGGATTAGTACCTTGACCTATGAAAGGAAAAGGCATAGACCCTACCGTCGGATTGGAATGTGGTATATGACCACTTCCAAAGGGGAAACCCTGAAAAGAAGCCGATCCACTCATCATGGACGTGGAGGCAGTTAATGGTACACTTAATGGAACTGAAGGAATACCTTGAGAGGGCATTCCAAAAGGGAAGAATCCAAAACTAGATGCATGAGCTTGGGAACTTCCACTCATCGACGAAATGGAAGTAGACCCAAACAAGGATGTGCTGGCAGTAGACCTAAATAAATATGTAGAAGGGATGGAAATAGTTCCCCCCCTTGTACTAATATAAGAGTCTGCATACTTGTAGAACTCGTGGTGGATGCCATGTTTCCAGCAGTGGTCATCGAAGGGATGTATGTGTGTGGACCTAGACTTGAAGGCCTGTGTGTCGGAGTTCCAACATATAACAATATGTCCGGATGATCTGAAGGGAGAGGAGAATTTGGAGCCGCAATTGACTCTGAGAGGTCTCCTACCTCAATGTTATCTTCTGACTGGAAGAGTACTTGAGAAAGAACTGGTGTGTTCCTCTCTAACTCTATTGTAGTACCAGGTCTACGTTGCACACTGATGCCCCCAAGCGGAGTATCAATCTACGATGCGCCAGCTACCACTGGTTTAAAACCACTAGCAAAATCTCTCCTACACCTTCTAGGAGAAGGCTCTGGACTCGCAAGTGAAAGCCCACGAAGTCTACAGGACCGTCTAAGTGATCGATCAGCCACTTTGAATTATTTTAATAAGATCTACTTAAAGACCCAATAAAATTGAAAGCTAGGCTGGCTAGGAGCACAAAACACACACTAAAAAATGTCCCTAAAGGATTCAGCAGTCACACAACTTCCAAGTATTTCCGCTCCGGGTGATTAGGAACAGACACCAAAATACAAGAAAGTGAATAAAAAGGGCCTTTCGAAAATAGATTGGGGTAATTATACCCCAGGTCTACTAGCAAAGGTATCAGAGGTAGTTACGTTGACCTCCAGACAACATCCTTTGCCGGTGCAAGCCCCCAAGCTTTGCAAGGGTGCCCTCCAGAAGTACCATTGAACGTGATGCAATGTCAACCTCAGGTGCCACGGGATTCCCCTCCACAGCCACCTGTGTAGATCCCTAGGATTGGCAACTAAAGACACCAACTCGTATCAGAAGTTAGGTGGAATAGTCGTGAGGTAAGATCCGACAAGTAAGAGAGGGGGTATCTCTCATCCTTATCTTCACAAACCCTCGTGCTTAACTCCCAGTCACGGAGCTTTCCCAGTCTCCCTAATGCTATTGGATTTCACTCTTTATTCAAACTTCTATGTTTCACAATTTAGAGTGGCCTTGGAGAGTTTACTCTCCTCTCGCCTAATCCAAGGCCCTAAATAAACCTAAAACTTGTTGGTGTATACTGATTGACAATATAAAAATTTCTAGTTTATTTTATTAAGCGCTTGATTTTAAGTGGTTGTTCTTTTTAAGTCAAAGGGACAATACGGAAGTGAAACTGATGGTGTTCTTATGATGCAAAAGAAATTAATGAAAAACTAACTTATATGCAATGCACTTGTTTGTTCTTCGATGAAAAGCAACTTATATTTGGGTTTTAAGAAACTTCTATAAAGCAAAATTTTTTTCCTTTTCTTTTCTTGTAGCAGACTTCACATTCACAAAAACTAAAAAACTATTGATGCTTTAATAATGCAAAACTACCCTAATGTAAAGTGTACATGATAATGAAAAATTCTAGATTACTCTAAAAAGAAATGAAAGCAATTTGTTTATAAGCCAACTTAAGTGTTTGAAAGGAATAATAATTTTGAACACAAAATCTTTCCCAAAAAAAGAAGGACTAATAAAAAAAATCACAAATCACTCTCAAAAACCAAAAGAAACCAGACAATAAAAACAACTTTTCAAAAGCACTCAAAATTCCACCAATGAATAAAAGACCGAAAGCAAATCACAAGGAAACTTTGCAAGTTATCAATTCAACATGAATGAAAACTTGAACAAAATAAGTGTTTCAACTTGCACTAAACGATCCAAAACCTGAAAAAAGAGCTTTGAGAATCTGATCAAGAAATCAGAAAAGACACACTTTCGAATTCATCAACAAGAAACTTTCGAAAAGAAATAAAAAGTGAATGGCCACAAAAATGACGGGAAGCAAAGCAAGCAAACCATAAAAATGAAGTTTGACACAAAGATTGCAAACAATCTTCTATTCTGGAAGACCAGAACAATCAAGAACCTCTATAAGAAGCCTTGTGTGTTCAAACACAAATCATAAAACTCACTGTAAAGCAAACTGAGGCCAAAAACTTTTCAAAGCAGGAGAGAATTTGTAACAGTAAGCTCACTGAAAAATTAAATTCTGAAAACAGAAACTAACCACTCAAAAACCACACAGACCAAGAAACAAATATTTCCAAGCAAAATGATTTGAAAAAAATCATGCAAAAAATTGTATACATGACTATGTCTCTACACAGCTGCATGTACACGCACTTCTGCCAAAAGAAACTCGCGTATACATGGTTTCAGTTCGGAGAAATAAGTGTGTGTACGCTCCTGTAAACAGAGAAAGGTGCATATTTGAAGTTTTACAAGAAAAATAAAAAATGAGGCTGATGAAAAAGATCAGACCTGAAGTCTGAGTTCCTACAGGAGCAGGCAGTACAGTGACAGCAAGTAAACTAAGAACTGAGCCCTGATTAGCACTAAATAACCCAAACTAGGAATAACAAGATCGTTATCCCCAGTGGAGTCACCAATTTTGTTGAGGTAATAAGTCCCCTAGGGCTTTGGGTCAGAACCCTAGCAAAGTAGGAGTAATCTACAGCAAGAAACAAGCATTCAACTCAGGCAAACATTCTTAAACAAACTAACTATGTGAGGATGAACATACCCGGATGTCCTTCATTTGGGTAGTTCCAGCCAGGGTTCAAACCCCCTGCAACTCCTGATGATCTTTGAACCTATAAATTAGCCAATTCGAATACACATAGTAGCATATAGATAAATCATTGTAGTGAAATCAACTTTATATCATATAAGTAGATGGTTAGTTATACATTAAAATAGTCATTCATATATAAACCATAACAATAACATCAGATGCATAGAGAAAGTTGATATTAGGAACAATACAACGTTTATTTTTATTGTAGAAAACTATAATAAAAACATGGAAAGAGTTCAACTGAGTCTTCCTCTTCCGGCTCCAAACGGAACCGTCCTCCAGGTCTATCTAGTCCCAGTCTTCAACAACCTCCTTCCATAACCAATACCATGATATCTCCAAGCATATGAGAGAACATCAAAACTCAAGGAAACAAGGGTTTCCTGAACTTGGGGAAGTGCTTGAAGCTCAGGGATTCTTTAGACTTGATCAGGGGGTAATCTCAGTATAGTAATTCTATCATTTCTCTCCTCCTTAAGGCCTTCCCATTGAAGTCTTTTTATACTTCTCCCAAATTAGTTTTTTAGTCGGGAAACAGTTGGGAATAGTTGGGCCACACGCACTAATAGGTAATCAACAGGTAAAACCCGTGATCTCCGCCCATAGTTAAGGAAATTTAATTTTTTTAATTGTTTTAACACATATACCCGGGTTGGGTATAGACTGACCCGCGTGTACATGCTTTTAACACAGGGAAAAGTACCGTACAGGGAGTAAAACATTGTTTTTAAAATATTGGGACCAAGTCTGGAAGGATGGGTTGCCCTAGGCCATAAACCAAGCATCACAAATACAAAGGGTGATATTTGGAGCTATAACATTATGGTCCATTTAAAATGATGGAAAATATTGGTAATAATTCTTTCAAGCTTGATTTTCCTTCATATATGAAAATTTATTCCGTTGTTAATGTTGAAAATTTGAGATTGTATGAGCCTCCTTTGATTGAAGATCAAGGAGAAAGTGTACAGATTCCATCAATTGAATATTTTTCTCCAGAATTTCTTGATGAGATTCAACAAGACACCATACTTGACAAAAGAATGAGGTTATCAAAGAAGACAAATTTTGATTATCTTTGAGTGGGTCTCAAAGGTACAAATCCATCCAAGGCCAAATCGATTGAAGAGGGGAAAGTGAGGGAACAGTACTCTCATATGTTCAATAACTTAATATAATCTTTTGGGGTCCAAAAGGCTTCCAATGGGGAGGAGTGATCGGGTGCTCAATTTTATGATAAAAAATCAAATTTTCAGAATTTTTCAAACTCAACTTCAGTTTGAAGATCTCGTCATTCTGAATCCTACGTGTGAACGGCACTCAAATCCGAGCTTGTATGAAAAAGTTAGAGGAAGTCAAATTTCAAGCTTGACTTGTCTACATGGTAGGATTGGATGATGTGTCAAAGGTCCCAATGAATGAGGAAGTGCCAAGTGGCAGGCTTCCACTGGCCCTCGCATATCTCATATCATAGTCGCAGGCAGAAAGGTGTTAAGAATCGACACTGGTGCAGATAGGTTGCAATGCGATATAATAGCAATCGCATATCGCAGATGGATGAGTATTACGGAAATTGGCTCCCAACAAGTTGGGTTCCGATGCGATATTGAGATCGCATATCACAGGAAACATAAGTTCCGCTTCAGACTCCTGCTGGTTCTTCGCCGATTGCGATGAGCGATAAGACCCCAAATGCAATATGTTATGTGTTGTAGTTTATATGTCGTCGGGTCTGCTCATACCACCGATTAATGTTCTCGTGTCGATTGCCGATTGCAAAATGCGATAGTTCCCAGACGCGATACGTTTATGAGCCACAATTTAAGTTCCCATTGGGTCCGTCGATATCGCATCGCACAATTACACATTTCCGTCGTGTTCACAGACTTTAAGTCATCAGTCCTTGCTAATTGTGATTTGTGATATGGCCGACAGGTTATGGCCCGCGACGCGACCAAATTCTCTCTCAATTAGCGTATTTTGGAGAAAATTTGTGGGATTATGTCAGCGTTGGAGAAATTTGTGGAACAAATAGTGGGATAACTAGGAGAAGTCATAACTTATTTAGTTGTTATCCAAATTGGATGCAAAAAGAGGCCAGATAGCCATTTTTTAGCATTTTGAACACATGGAGATAGTTTTCAGAGGCATTCGAGCAATGTAAACCCACTTTTTTTGTAACTTTGAGCATAATAGAGAGGCCCAAGCATTGGAAGCTAGACCAAGGAGACAGAGCCCAAGAGGGGTCAACTCCTCATCAAATCTCTATGTTGTGTGTTGTATTTTGGTGTTCTTTGTTGTTATTTTGCTACTATTCAACATATGTTTTATGTTAAATTGTTTATAACATTTATATAAGAAACTCTCATGTGAATCAGTTAATTAAGAAAACATGGCGAATCCTTAAGAACTTTATAAGAAAATGATAAGCATCTTTGGTTTTATTCTGAATGGGGAATTAACACAGCATTACTAATCTGCTCAATTTTAGATCAATGCAAGTTAATTTTGACATTCTTATATTTGAAGGCTAGATAGATACAAACGCTCTAGACAAATGGTTTTAAATATTCTAAAAGGGTGTTTTTTGGTCCATGAATTTTTTGATAGAGAAAATATTACCTTTGCACTCCTTAAGGCTCCCCCCATGTCAAGAATTTGATGGAAACTTACCGTGAGAAAAATGGAATATGCATTGCTTATAGTAACACCTACTTAAGGCTCACTAGGGATGTTATTAAGGAACAATATTACTTTGTTGGAATCTATCAAGACTATTACATGATATGGATGACACTACAACAAGAGATGGAACAAACAATTATAAAGTTCACAATTATCTTCCATACCTTGTGCACCAAGCTCAGTATTAAAGATTTTAAGTAACATGTGATGCTCAAGTACCAAGGTTGTCTACAAAGATATATCAAGACAGAAATGGAGTTTTTATACATATCTTCACTTAGTGTAGCATACTAGTATGATGTCAAAATCGAGAAAAATAAAATAAAAATAAAAAAATAAAAAAACGAGACTTTGGATTTGTGCATTCCTCAAAGTAGAAGTAGGGTAAGGACATTCCTAAATCATAGAACAAAGGATAGAGCTAGGGTGGACCAACCCAGGAAAACCCACCTAAGATGCAAAAAAAAATGGTAATGTGAAGAGGAAGAAAGACATGGGAAAGTGGTGCAAGTTCTAGAAGAGTCCCTCTCATAATACCAATAAATTTTATGCAAGGAAGTCATTAATGGTTGAGATGAAAGCCTGAAAGTTAGATGTAGGTTTTGGCTATGAATTAGACCTAGACAAGGGGAAGCAAATAATTGATGTAGAACCTAGTGCCATTGTTGCCACCACCAAGTTCCAGCAAAGTGAGCTTGAAGATCTAGAGGAAGGTGAACACTTCTTTCACTCACAAATTTGGGTGAAGGGTGCTCCACTGCATTTCATTATTGATAGCAGAAGTCAAAAGAACCTTATCTCAGTAGAAGTTGTCAAGTGATTAGATCTTGAAACAACACCACACCCACAACCATACACCATTAAGTGGCTCCGCAAAGGGAAAGATCTATGTGTTAGCCAATAGTGCCACCTAACGTACAACATAAATCCCTTCAAGGATGAGGTATTGTGTGATATTGCTCCACATGAAGTTTTTGATGTTGTTTTTATTTTCCAAGGAAAAAATCGGTAACTTTTTATTTAAAAAATGAAAAGCTACACTAGCAGATGCATTGAAGCATTTCCGTAAGATGCCCATTGGGCTCAAGTGCTATCGCACCCCATGCAATGTTATAGAACTAACTTGCATTAGAATAAGAAAAAGAGAAAGAGAGAAGAAGGGAGAAAGAGGCAGAAAAAATGGAATCCGGTAGTGAGTAAAGGACTCACCCTTCAGGTTTTTCTCCCCTTTTTCTTTTCGACCTTGCACCACTCTCCTTGAGTGGGCTCAATCGAAGCTATGACTAACTATGTTTCTGCTTTCTGTGGGGCTGTTTCCTTGTCTGAGTCTGAAGTGTCTAAGTGGTGATGCCTTTTGATCCCTCCCATATTCAGATCCTCGCTTGCCTTCTCTGCCTGATTTGAGTGAAACTGTGCAGCCTTATTGTCTGATGTGGTTCCCTTCTGAGTTGCCATTTCTTGAGAAACCTCGGCATTCTCTGCGGGGGTCTCTTCCTCCTCTGCTTCTGATTCTTCGTCCTCTGAGTCTGGGGGGAAATTGCCATCCTTTCCTCTGCTTCCCTTTCTGCTTCTTTTTACTGTTTACTTTCTTGGCTTCTGGACATGTGCTTTGAAAGTGTCCTGTCTGCCTACAGAGCCTACATCTGAAGGTGGTGTTTTCATAGTCTAGTGCTTGCAGCAAATTTTGTTGTTTGTAGATCAGCCTTGTGTTGTCCGGCAGCCCTTTACTTAGATCTACTTCCACACAAATGCGTGCGAAAGTGTAGACCCTTTCATCAATTCTTTCCAGATCTGTTTTGATATATTTCCCTATGCTGTTCCCAATGCCTTCCAGTACTCGTTCACTCCAAAAGTGAAGGGGGAGGTTGTATAGGCGGACCCAGACCGGCACTTTGGATACGGTCATTTTGTTTGGATCGAAATCTGGAAACCATGGGGTCATAAACAGCCCCGATGTTCCCCAAAACCAAGGCCCAGCACTGATGACTGTATCTCTGACTTCCTTGGATGCAAATCTTACTATAAAAAACCCCTTGGAGCATAGATGTATATCACATTCCATGGTCCAACTGGTGAAGATCCAGTGGAATAGATCCATTGGTTTTGGCCAAAAACTATTAAAACGACAGATTAGGGCCTGCGTTTCATAGGACTTAACGAAATCATCAAGCCCTGTAGAGTCAAAGTTAAGGGCTGGGGTTTGCCCTAGCTGATCTACTATGTATGGCCTAGGTGTATATCCACCTTGTTCTGGAGAGGACCCTGAGTCTCTGTTGCCCTGTAAAATGTTTTTGTAAGAGGAACCTCCCTTGGGTTGTTGCTGAGGTGCTGTCTTTTTCCCCTTGTCTCCCCCTGAGGAGCTTGGCTATCCCTGAGGCAGATCCCCTCCTCTCAACCTAAGGTTTATGGCAATGATTGTTCCTGGACTAATCTCATAGCGTCTCAGCGTTCTACTATCCTAGAGGAACCACCTACCACTAACCAAATGTTGGATCTGAACTGGGTATCCCATCTCTGCCCATATTTGCTGTTTCAGCTGCAAGATGGTGCTTCCTGCATGAACCCACACTAAACGGGTTTTCCCCTCAGGGAATTTAATAAAAATCTGAAAACGAGTTGTTGTTGCCTGCTCTGGCTGTAGACAATCTTCCAGATCTGGCCTCATATTGGATCGTTTTTCCTTGTGCATGTCTAGATCTGCAAACCCTCTGCCCGATCTATGCTTGTTGCCAATTTGCTCTCCGCATTTCCCATCGAACACAGGCTTTTGGCTGCCGCACTTCAGATCTGTCGCCGCTGAAACCCCCGAAACCTCACGGCCAAACAAAAAGGAGAAATCATGCAATCTGTTGATCCACTTCGACAAGGGGAACCCGGCCATGGCGAACGAGATCGAAACAGCAGCCGAATTACTAACCCCTGCCATGCATTTTACTCGAAGCTGCCTGCCGTCTGTTGACCTCCCCGCTGGCCTCCGTTGCAGGAGCGATGCTCCATTCATCGCCATCATCGACGCATTTATAGCAGCCATGGTCGCAATCAGGGAATACCGTGAAATCCTTCCTCCTACTTTCTTTTATCTTCTTCAACTTTCTCTTTACGTTCAGTTTTTGATGTTGTTTTAGGAAAAACATACTTGTGGAATCATCATGTTGTATATGAGTCTAAGTCTTGTAGTGTTATTATTACTTTGGATATACAACTATACATGATACTAGAGGTAGCTTCACCTACTTGTATTTCTTTGATATGTACTAAGCAATGCAGTAAGGTCATATCCTAGATCGAGAAATTTGTCAATGTAAGGAGAATATTGTGGCCACATCCATAACCTCAACACAAGGCCCCTCCATGCAAAAAAAGGAAGTCGAAAATGTTGTGAAAGAATACAATAAAAAAATCTTATCCTTTCCCATTATGGCACCTTTGCATTGTCAAGTGAAGCATTCGATCAATTTGACTCCTGATGCACCTCTACCTAATGGGCCAATCTACCACCACTCTCTTCTGGAAATTGAGGAAATCAAGCACTAGTTCAAAGAGATACTCCAAAAGGGCACATTAGAATGAGTTCTTCGACCTACGGAAGCCCAATTGTACTCCAGCAAAAGAAAGATGAGACCTAGTGACTCTACATTAATTACGAAGCACTAAAAAAATCATAGTAAGGATTTGGTAGTCAATTCCCCATATTGACGAACTTCTTGACAAAATCAAGGGGACCAAGTGCTTCTGTAACATTGATTTTAATTCTGACTACCACCAATTCCAAATAGAACCAACTGATGTATGGAAGACATCTTTCAAGTCCAAGGAGGGTCTTTCTGAATGGTTGGTCACGCCCTTTGGTTTAACAAATGACCCAACAAATTTCATGATGATGATGGATGATATCTTGTATATTTTCACCAATTATTTTGTGGTTGTATATCTATATGATATCTTCATCTTCAACAAGAGTTGGGTAGAACACTTGGAACATATTCAATAGGTCCTTCACACTCTGCGGTAGCACAAGCTATGTGATAACTTGGAACAATGATCCTTCAACATGAACAAAGTCCAATGCCTTTACATTGGGGTTCTCTTATATCGCTTAGCCCTTAAGTCAAGTGACCATGGGAGGAGAAAAAGCAATGTGCTTTTGGTATGAGTCAAAATAGAAGGTATTTAATGATTTAAAACATCACATTTTCTTTACACAAGTCCTCACCATACTAGAACTACAATAGCCATTTGAGATGGAGGAAAATTACACTGACTATGCTATTGGTGTAGTCGTCACTCAGTAAGGACATTCGGTGGCCTATCATAGAGAAACAAACTCCAATACTATCTAGAGATACCCTACCTATGATAAGCATATTTACTCCATCATGCATCAATAGCAACAACTGAAGCATTATATTATGGGGAAGGAGATGATCGTCCACATTGATGATAGGCCTCTATAAATTATGTAGACGTAAGGGAATTTATAGAATGACTTCCGTTATAAATGGTTTACATACATGCACAATTCCATTTGAACATCAAATACAAGAAGGGTAGCACCAATCATGTCATAGATTTCCTTAGTCGGCCCCCAACTGTGGCGTTGAAAATAGTTCTTAACTATTATGGGAACAAGACCTCTGGGTGGCCACAATTATACAACATTGACTCAGAATTTGTTGCCACATACCAGATGTTGATGACAAGAAAACAAGTTATAAACTTCTACCTACAGGATGCATTGTTGTGCTACTAGGGCCACATTTGTGTTCCTTCAATCAAGCATTCCAAGTTTATCTATGAGGAACATTACAGTCAAGTGGTAGGGAAATTTGGTGCAGACAAAAAATTAGCTGGACTGCAACAATATTTCTACTAACCAAAGCTTCGACATGATGTCTAGAAATATATCAGATCATGCATTTCTTATGCCTTTGCTAAAGTAACCATAAAAAATCATGGGTTGAACACTCCTCTACCTACCTCGAACAAGCCCTAAGAGTCAATCTATTGGAATTACATGCCAGGTTTTCCATCCACTAAGAACGTAAACAATTATATGTTTGTGGTGGTCGACCACTTTTTTGAGATGGATATTCTAGCACCATTCAAGAAGAGTATGACAACTAAAGCCACTAATCATTATTCTTTGAGAGTATTTGGGTTCATTATGGGCTACCTCAGACCATTATTTCAAAAAGGGCTAGAAGTTTCCTTAGCACTTTTTGATATAGCCTATGATACCAAGTTAAACAAATTGGCTGCCTTTCATCCCTAATCAAATAGACAAATATAAGTGGTTAATAAGATGAATGTAAATATCTTTCACATGTAAAACTCCAAGAACATGCACACATGGGATAAATACCTTCCATATGTTCATCATAGTTATAACACATCCCTCCACAACTCTATTGGTCATAGTCCTTTTCAAGTGTGTTTGGGGTTCCAAGCATTTGCCCCAATTGACATAGCTATGCCCATTGCATCTTCATCAACCAAGTCCTCCCATGCTCAGATCGAGGCAAGCATGGAAGTTAAATTTGTTAAGTGGATCCAATAACTCTAACAATAGGTCCATGACATCTTGCATAAATCCAATGCCATGTATAAGCAACGACATGACCAGCATAGGGTTCCACATAAGTTTCAGGTTGGTGATAAGGTGTGGTTACATTTACAAAAAGAACACCTCATGAGCTCTAATATAAGGATTAGACTACTTTTATGTGGGACGTATACAACAATAAGCGTAGTGGGTGATAATTTTTTTTAATTGAGTAACGCCCCATTGCTTGGCTTTCACCCAGTGTTTAATGTGTAGTTTCTTTGACCATATTATCCAACTTTGCTAGACACCTCAGAGGAGGATGAGAAATTGTCGCCCACAAAGCTCAATCCTGAGTTCATTGAACAAACTATAGTGGATTATAGCATGAACACCAAGACAAAAGATACCCTCTAACAAAACATCTAACTCTATTAGATTGTGAAATTCATGCAACGCCTTTAGTAAGGCAAGACTTGGCTCAAAAAGAGCCAAATTTAGCAAATGTTTCCCCATTTAAAGCCGGCATTAAATGAAATGGATACCATTCCTTATTAAGGGAGGAGGAATAATCGAAGTGATCATTGGTGGATATCCAACTAATCCACTGGCTCAAAGAACAGTTCTCCATCTTGGTAGTTTTTCTACAGTTTTTCAGGTCCTAAACTTTTAGGGTCATTTTGAGGCCCAAATGATGTTTTTTCTTACATGGGAAGGACCCAAGTTATATCCTATGGCTATAGCCTCAATCAACCATAATGTGTAATTATTAGCTAGGCCTTTCCAATAGGCTACTAAGCATGCCAAACATATATTGTATGCAAACGTTATGACCCTAGGAAGTCGATGTACCGACTAACCCTAGTGGGGCCAACAAGCATTTTGGCATTTAATCTCCTATAGTTAGTTTTTTGGATGTTTGGGGTTTCCTCATTTCTTTTGATATTAAAACAAGTTTTTTCCCCTCATTATAACTCACTCTAGCGAATGCACATAGTCGTCACATCTCTTTTCAGAAATAGGCTACCACCATTAGAGCTAGTTCGTTTCATTCTGCATTTTTTTAGTTTATGCATGTTCCATTTATTAATAGAAGTCAAGTTTCACCTTATCTCTCTATTTTGGTTATAAATATGTATTTCATTTTGTTCTATATCAATAAGGGTGCCACCTACTCAAACTAGTTCCTATGGTCAGGAAGAAAAACACTTACATGGAGTTATTTCCCCAAGATAAAATTTGATAACAAATAAGTAATATGATATTCATTATTATATGTTGATGACTAATGTTGGTGCTCTACTATAAATGTGAAATATATATTTATTTGTTGAAGATGCAAGAATCTAAATTAACATGTACCAAAGAATGCAACTTTGGGATATTTGGTAATTATATATGTTCATATTCCCGGATGCGAGTGATAGTGAGGATGGGACGGGAGTTTAACGCTGCCCACATGTCAGCCATGTGCCATCACGTGGCAGACGCTTGGGCTCAAGCCTGTATATGCGTGAGTGGAAGCAGGTATAAGGTCATTCATCAGAGCAGAGTTAATGCCCTGCACGGCTATTCGGCTCGCTTGGAGGTTGCAGTTATGGCGGACGCGTTCCAAGGTGAGGTCGCTGCGATTAAAAACCATGTCACTGCGTTGGGTCAGGGTATGTTTCTGGTTTTTCCTTCAGGCAGGTATATGCAACCTCAGATGCTCTGCGCAGCTCCATGCAACTGCCTCTCCGTCTGGGTCATTACGCTGTCTGTCTGGGTTATTCCGCTGTCTGTTCGCATTCCTCACAGGAAGGAGTTGTATCACACTCGGGAGCTGGGTCTCATCCCTTCGGTCCCTGCAAGGATGGTAAGGCCTCGACAGCGCATGCTCAGCCGTCGAGGCACCTCCAGGGGAGGAACTTCACGCACTCCCGTTGCTGATACTTCTGCCCACTGCTGTCATTGCCATGGCATTCGCTCTACTGGAGCTAACCCCCTTCAATCTAGTCAGTTCATGGATGTTGGTGCTTCGAACTCAGCTTCCTTGCCCGCCTTTGGCTCTGCTATTTTTAACTTCAGCAGTTCTATGAACAGCCCCCAGATCAGTGCGCATGTATCGGTTCTGTTCATTGAAACTTCCCAGGAAGACAATGACTCTCTGGACAATCGTGGGCAGGTGCAAGCTGATAGCCCGGAGAAAGAAACAAAGGATCCTGCTACAGACCTGGAGAAAGAAACAAAGGATCCTGCTACAGACCTGGAGAATGTCTCGAAAAGCCTTCTGGATCAGAAGGCGAGGACCAGCGAAACAGAAGACATCCATATGGACACTGCCCCCACTGCTGCGGAGAGGGAGGCTTACGGATGGTGCCGGGTAGTGGAGGAGCAACTGGAAGAATAGAGACGCCCTCGCTCAAGGTCTACATGGCTCTTCTGTCTGGTCTTTTGGTTTCTATTGCTGTCTGTGTTAGCTTAGTTTCGTCATGTATGCATTTTGTATGTGTTCAAGAACCTTTGTTGATGGTCTGGGTTATGTCTGTCTCCCCTGCGCGGGATCATTTGGATTTTTGGTTGGGGCCCCTGCGTGGGCTAGCTCTTTTGAATGGTCTAGTCCTTTGGACCTTGCAGTCTCAGCTGTTCCAGGTTGACACCTCAGGTGCCTGGTTCTTTCTGTTTTGATCTGATGTAAATTTTTGACTTCTGTATATAATATATTAGTATAGTTTTACCGAGAAAAAAAAAATTATATATGTTCATATTTTATGATAGTTATAGCCATATATTGTATGTAGAGGGCATAATTCTACCTCATTCTATTTTAAATGGCCTTATGGGTATGCTAGAAGGGATCACAAACATGAAAAATGTAATTATATGTATGTGAAAGTACTATATATAAATGCTACTATAAATGAATATAAGTGCTATTGATTTTCCGAGTGCCAATTGTCATTATTCAATGTATGAGTACAAATATATTTTCATGGGTTGAGATGGTTGAATATGCTCATGGGTTGTGGAATAATTGTTTACTAGAAATATATTTCTATTATTGAATTTTATTGTCTATAAATTATATATAATAATGTTAATTTTATCCTAAATAAATTATTGGATAGGTTACAAAGTGGCGTTAAAGCAAAAATTAAAATAAATTTGATATGGTTATAGAGCACCCCATAACCTCAATAGTGCACATAAATTAGTTAGTATGTTATTAACTATTTATTTGATTCACATAATAAAAATCTAGAACGAATTTCTCCAAAGGTCTATCACTACTCCAATTCGTACATTTACATTAAAAAAATGGATTCATCAAATATCTTAGGCATACCACCCTCTAGGTTATTTACAATTTGTAAGTACCTTTAGCACAACTCCGATATTATTCTCATCAACTTTATATCTAGGATAACCACCATATTCCTTGTCAGCATTCTACCATCAAATATGTTTTTTCGAGAGTGCATTTGTATTACCAAATTGAAGAGAAACTTTTATCATTTATTTATGGATTCACATGACCCTCTCCGTGCCTTCATGCATTAAGAGACTTGGAGGTGCTTATATTTTTAATTTATTCTGTCAAATGTTTAACTTACATTAATGATAATTTAGCTTACATTAATGACTTTTAAGAGACAATTCTTTTGAAGCGTTCTACATTAGATTGAATATTTCCTTTATCCATCTTTATCATCGCATGAGTAAAAGAAAACTATAACCAACATCTTGGCTCACATGGTAGATTTGTAAGGCATCAAATATTGAGGGATACCACTAACCTTATACTCATCACAAATGTTTTCTTCACATTCAATATAAGAAGGGTTTTTTTTCAATACATCAAGATTTTCTTTTTTCCTAATGAAACTTTATTATTCATAAACCTATCTTAATGGTTTCTATTAATCAATTCTTCTTTTCCCTTCTTCTTATGACTTAAATATCAATTTTGAATTTTAAAATATTAATATATAAACTATACTAAATAAAAATATAGTTCTAGTGAAAATTAGCAACCATTTCATCAGCGTGTGTCTCTAATTATTTAACCTATTTGTAGGAATTCATTAATATTGAAATCATCTTGTCTTTGTCTTGATTTCACGAAAAATTAAGTAGACACTCAATTGAACGAATAACAAGTTGGTAACTATGTTTAGGTGTTCATTAATATTAAAAACATCTTGGCTTTGTCTTGTGATATTTCATGACAAGCTACGAAGACACTCAAATGAGCGAATGTAAGATGATTTATCATCTTTTATCCTAAGCACCAATGAGAAGAATACACATTTTTAAATTTAAGTAACCACGTGCATAATTCTGCTCTCACAATATATATTAATGTCTTTTAAATATTGTTTTTAGGGATTTCATGGATTTCAACTGTATCAATATATCTGTACATTAACGTGTGGGGCAGTATATGTTACTCATTAGATTTAAGCAAGTGTAAAATTTAATAGGTGACATACACTCTCCCCGCATTAATGGATGGATAACATAGGATATATTAGTTGCCGATTTCAACAAGGTGTGGTCAACTAATTAATTATAATACTCTTTTTTTACTCTTTATTTTTTATTTTTGTTATATTTGTGCTTTTCATTTAGTAAAGTAACAGTTTAAGTGAAAATCAACTCATTTATAATTTTTTACAAGGTGTACTTTGGCATAGTACATGCTAATCATTCATATGGATAATGAGAGTTTGAGAAATCTAGGGCTTTTCATGTGTTGTTGGATATTATGGGAATGGCTCCCGTTTTTGTTCTTAGCATCAACCTCCACATATCTCAAGAAGCCAACCTCCACATACCTTAAGAAGCCAACAACATTATTGAATACTTATAGTTATCGGAGCATTGGAGGGATGCCTTTGTTTTTCGGTTCCTTACATGTTACCCTCTTGAAAAATTAATTTTCTTAATTTTCTAACACCTCAATAGAGTCTAGGAAATGTATAGCATGACACTCGAAGCCTTGATTTCTTTCATGCATGCATTAACAACCCAAATTGCGTGATGTGAGCTCAATAACAACCCAAGGTAGTAGAAAAAACAAACAAAAACCTTTGCTTCCATATTTCATATATATTTTTTCTAGAACAACCATTTTCCATGATAAAGATAACTATATGTATTGGTCTATTATATTTCTCCCTCACTTCTTCAAATTTCTACTTGCTTTTGCTATCAAATTATGTTTCAAATGATTGTTAGTACATTCTCAATCAACAAAACCATGGTATTAGTTGTGCTTATATAGTGTAATGATAACTTCTCACCTTTCTTCTTTCTCATCTTAACATTTACTTTTCACACTTTCCTTTCATAATCTAGCCATTTCTTTATTTTTCTTGCATGATGGCTATATATGTTTTATGATTTTTTTGTTTTCTAGTATGTTTATGAATCGTAGGACTAGAATATAGTATAAGAAATCATGACCTAAGGTGATGAGAACGAAGTCTGGGGTTTCTTCGTTTTCAAATTTTTTTCAGGCTCGATCTTGGGACCTGTGGGTTATGGGCCCAAAAAGCCTTTCCGCCCCTGCATTCTGATCTCTCTTTCTTCATTTTAACTAAGGAAGGCCCACGCCAGGACAAACCAGGTAACAATGCCTGATGACATTGTCATCGTTCTTCATCCGCCCACGCTCTTGACTACCACGGGTTCTTCATCCTCGTCATCACTACTTTCCAGTGCTTGCCTACCAGATGGATTAGAGCCTCTTCTGTTCAACAAATCACCTTCTCCTCGTCCACCTCTTGCAGAGACCTCATTGCCTCTATAATTCCTCGACGCTCCATCATTATAATCATTTCTACCAGGATTCGACCGACCAGACATAGATGCACCCCGTTTTTCAAACTCGTGAGCTCAAATTTGCCCTTTTCGCCGGATGTAGCGCCGAAATGGCCGCCATGCTTAGTCCTCAGCTTGGCTCGAACCCCAATAACAGGCCTCACAGATAACTTGCGGCTCACACTGAGAACCAAATCCAATTCTTCTTCTTGCTTCAACACAATAACACAGTTAAAATTCAGGCGTCTCGCAGCAAGCGCCAGAGATATATATTCTTCATCTTTGTATCCATTACAGACAAGCAAAGCCTTAGGGCTTGCTTTACACATGGAAGCCATAGCCAGCAACAGCTCTGGTTTCGACCCGGCTTCAAGCCCGAATGCATAGGGCTTCCCAAACTCCACAATGTTCTTAACCACATATCGATCTTGATTACATTTAACAGGATAAACCCCCTGAAAATAAGACTCATACGACTACATGTGCATTGCAGAATCAAAGGCCGATTGCAGAGATTCCAGCCTGTGCTTCAGCACATCAGGAAACCTAATAATAAGCAAACGATTCAAACAAAAGATACACAAATACGCAGAGATAAATTCACAATGAAGCAATTGCGTACAAGTTCACAAAAACACTTCCTTATTATTTACAAACTCAGTTTACAGTTTTAAGGCATTTCAGCCTTAATCCAGATTTCTTTGGCAATCACATTTTGCCCTCTCTCACACGCACAGGGTTTTCCCTCTCCTTCTTGATTCACTCATGAATATTTTAGTTCTTGTTATACATACATTCAATTTTAACTGATTTTTCTAACTAAAATTAGTTCATTAACCGAATCTTGTTCAAGATTGCCTTGGCTGTCCATGTGGTTGTCCACTTGTCCTCTTCCTCTAATTTTCTTTCATTGACGTGTCCGGATGCTCCTGCATCAGACTCCCGAGGTACAAAAATTATGACCTCCTGGTCATATGCTCCCGAGGTACAAAATTATGACCTCCTGGTCATATGCGTTTTCCTGAGCAATTCTACCTACTGTTTCTCTACTTCAGTGGAACTGCCTTCTGTGAGCTGCAACCAAACCTCTGCCATAGCAAGTCCTCCTTGCTACCAGATGCCCTACCAAGCTTCTCTGCTGAGCTTAGTCCTCTCGGCATCTCTGCGGTTCTCTCCTCTCGAACCCATTGAGCACTCCTGCTCTAGGTTTGTTGCAATCTTCTCACCTTCACAAACAAACTAAAAATCAAAAACTGTACCTCTTCTTTCAAAAACTCCTCTCCGCGGGAAATCTTTCCCGCTCTGATACCACTTGATGAAAACGAAGTCTGGGGTTTCTTCGTTTTCAAATTTTTTTCAGGCTCGATCTTGGGACCTGTGGGTTATGGGCCCAAAAAGCCTTTCCGCCCCTGCATTCTGATCTCTCTTTCTTCATTTTAACTAAGGAAGGCCCACGCCAGGACAAACCAGGTAACAATGCCTGATGACATTGTCATCGTTCTTCATCCGCCCACGCTCTTGACTACCACGAGTTCTTCATCCTCGTCATCACTACTTTCCAGTGCTTGCCTACCAGATGGATTAGAGCCTCTTCTGTTCAACAAATCACCTTCTCCTCGTCCGCCTCTTGCAGAGACCTCATTGCCTCTATAATTCCTCGACGCTCCATCATTATAATCATTTCTACCAGGATTCGACTGACCAGACATAGATGCACCCCGTTTTTCAAACTCGTGAGCTCAAATTTGCCCTTTTCGCCGGATGTAGCGCCGAAATGGCCGCCATGCTTGGTCCTCATCTTGGCTCGAACCCCAATAACAGGCCTCACAGATAACTTGCGGCTCACACTGAGAACCAAATCCAATTCTTCTTCTTGCTTCAACACAATAACACAGTTAAAATTCAGGCGTCTCGCAGTAAGCGCCAGAGATATATATTCTTCATCTTTGTATCCATTACAGACAAGCAAAGCCTTAGGGCTTGCTTTACACATGGAAGCCATAGCCAGCAACAGCTCTGGTTTCGACCCGGCTTCAAGCCCGAATGCATAGGGCTTCCCAAACTCCACAATGTTCTCAACCACATATCGATCTTGATTACATTTAACAGGATAAACCCCCTGAAAATAAGACTCATACGACTGCATGCGCATTGCAGAATCAAAGGCCGATTGCAGAGATTCCAGCCTGTGCTTCAGCACATCAGGAAACCTAATAATAAGCAAACGATTCAAACAAAAGATACACAAATACGCAGAGATAAATTCACAATGAAGCAATTGCGTACAAATTCACACAAACACTTCTTTATTATTTACAAACTCAGTTTACAGTTTTAAGGCATTTCAGCCTTAATCCAGATTTCTTTGGCAATCACATTTTGCCCTCTCTCACACGCACAGGGTTTTCCCTCTCCTTCTTGATTCACTCATGAATCTTTTAGTTCTTGTTATACATACATTCAATTTTAACTGATTTTTCTAACTAAAATTAGTTCATTAACCGAATCTTGTTCAAGATTGCCTTGGTTGTCCATGTGGTTGTCCACTTGTCCTCTTCCTCTAATTTTCTTTCATTGACGTGTCCAGATGCTCCTGCATCATAAGGGTATCTAAGCTGTCAAAATCATACCCACCGTTGGCCATACCAACCCTTAACATGGTTGAAATGTTTCTGGTGTCTCCTCCCAACTACGTCGAGTTTCTTATACTGGTTGCCTTACAAAATGAAACCCTTGAAATCCAATCATGCTAACATGATTTGACTATATATGTTTTATGCTTATCTCTTTCTCAACATATCTTTATTATCATGTATTTGTTGCTTCTCATATTTCATTTCCTTTGTCTTTCTACTTCTTGTCATGATTCCCACATGTGACTTTTGTTGTTCTAAATTTGTGTGCCAATGTTTTGATGTGAGTACCACAATGGTTATGAGATCTCCATGAAACTAGACCTTGCCACATGAGAACTTTATGTTCTTATGTTGGGGCATGGGTTCATCTCACATTTGTTAATGGATATCTTCCCCTTTTAGTGCATTATTAATTTTTCCAAATAATTCTATCTTGTTTACTATTCATCTTTTGTTTTCTTCTACACCTTTTATTCACCTCGATGGAAACTCACTGCTAAATTCTTCTTCATGGATAAAATATCTTGCCATAGGGCGTTGTGTAGTGTATGGAGTTCACACTATGTACCCTTCATACACATACCCTTTTGGTTGTGGGTATGGAGAGTATCGATAGCCCATAAACCACTAGTGGATGATAACGAGGGCCTTGGGAGGGGTGGTCTTGACAAAATCATTGGACATTTGGGAGAGGGATTCAATTCATAATCAATCCACTACAATTCGAACTAAACTCGCATATATAATCATGATGGTGTCTGAACCTCATCTTGATAAATCTAGTTTAGTTGGATATTAATGTGCAAAAAATGTAATATCCCCGCCATTCATAATGTACTTAAATATTTTTATTTAGGTTGGTGAGTTGGAATGATATTATGAGATTTGCATATCATGTAATGAAGTTAGATATATGGTGATGCCAACGTGCTCAAATATTTATAAGCCTACAAATTTTGTGAGGCCTTAGGGCCTAAATTGTAATTAATGTAAAAAATAATAATAATAATAATAAAAGGTTGGCTGCGAAGCCCACTCCATGGAAAGAGTATGGGTGGCAGAACTTTAGATGAAAAGGCAGCAATTGTATTCTTTGGGTGAAAAGTGCGCCTTGGGTCCACAAAGATCTAGTGAGTGCCACTTAACTAGTTAAGGCCATGGAATTATAAAATGTTATGTTTGCTTGCAAATGGTGATTCATTCAGCCAGTGATGGCTAGAAGGGGGGATTAGTTAGTGAGTTCAGGGGTGGACTTTGAGACTGACTGATGGCTAGTGAGTCTTGTGGTTGGACTTTAGGCTAGACAAGGCACGAATATTAAATTAACCATGTCATATGGATGCATCTTATTTATGATGTGAGCCCCTATGCTAGCTCCGGGAGCTTGGTTCTCTGAGAGTTTGTTGGCCCTGTTAATGGATTGGAGGCCATGGAGTTGTAGAGAGAACTCAATGTCGGTTAATGGCTTGGAGGGTGCCTCGAGCCCTGGATCAACACAACTATTAGGTTGGCACCTTGAAAATTAGACTGGAGGGTGCCTAGAGCCATGAAGTAACATCACTATTGGGTCGGCACCTTGGCTATGGATGAGTGGATGTTTCAATTACTATTTCCTATGGATTTTTTACCTCAGCCCAGGGGTGACCTGTGGCTGCGATTATGAGCCACATGGTTTATAGCTGGGAGGAACATGGAGAGACCACAACTAGTTGGTCACCTTTTATACATATAAGTGTCTTTGTTTACCTTTAACAATTTATATGTTATGTTGATATTGTTGAGTTGAATTAAAGGGAAACCCTAATTCTAGGGTTTAGTGGTTAAATGCATGTTACTAAATGATATTCTACTGTGCAAATTTTATACTTGTAAGTATGTCGTGTTAGTCATTGTTTTATGTTAAAACCCTAGCTCTAGGGTTTTGGATAAGTTGTTGCTAATTTACTATTCAAGGTAATATGATGTGAGGAAATATTAATTATGTTGTGATGAAAATGAATGTCATCTCGCTGTGTATTTATTTATTTATTGCATGTGATTAATATTGCATATAGGCATGTGGTGCATCATATTATAATAATTGTAATTTCCAGGCATAGGTTAAATTTATGTCAGAATTGAGTATATTCGCTTCCAATAATTATTTTAAATAGATTAGGCAGTATTCGATAATAGGGTTACAGTAGTGTTTCACAGTTGGGGCCGTGGACATTACAAACGAGCTACACCAAAGATAGAGTTCTTAATGATCTAGTAATGGTAGACTTAAGATTATTATTAGCATTGTCAATTGGTTGATTGCGTGTAGATCACACTAGAGAACATGTCATCTCACCCATCATGAATAGTGATACATAGTAGTTTTCACTCTAAGCTATATGTTTGTGTGTAAACGAATGAAGAAAAAAAACTTCAAAGACATTATAAAGACATGAATCTATTCATGTTGGTGAAATAAATGGGATATAAGTCCCTTGTTTGTGGATCATTAATGCTTGCATTACTCATTAGATTTCTTTTGCATGTTTCATTTATTTCATATATTATTAGAGATAGTTATATAAGTCTATTTTGTGAGGGATGTCTAGCAAGTTGCAAATGCATTGAGATATGTTTCTAATCCTGTTTTTATTTGTTTTTCTTTGATCTTAGATCTAAGTGCAAGTAGCTTCATTTCCTTCTCTTTCTCTTGTTTTTATAGTCTCACATATAATTAAGTATTTTTCCTACTAGAAATTTAAAAAAAAAACTAGGTCCCCCTTTCCCAAACTATTGCTCATCACAATGTAAAGGGAATAAACTTAATGTTTTTTGTTTAATGTTTGCATTTGGGTTAAAACATGATTAGTTAGATCACATCACATTTCAACATATTTTTCTTTCTGTGTAAGTAGTAAATTTTAATACCAAAGTGAAAGAGAAAATAAACCCTATTTTAGTTTCCTTTCTTTTGTTATTTTTATTGCTCTATTATTTGGTGTCTAAATACCTAAAATAACTCACTATATTACTGTCATCCTTTCACCATAAAGATCATATTGAGAAACTTGTATTCTCATTTAACCTAATGGTATCTTCCCATTGACCAAGTTTTCCTATTTTTCTAGGTGGCGACTTTGTATCGCTTCCAAACCTTAGATCATAGACCTTCCTCCTTTGAATGGAATAATGCTTGAATAATGCATCCCTCTTATCATTACAACATAATCCACACATCTCCATACACAAGTCTCAATGACATATAATCGTAACATAATTTCATACTTGAATGACCTCACACTCAACCCAAGCACTTACAATGACATTTATATAATATAGATTAAAAATAGCATTCATTTTGAAAACCTTGATTGAATGTCACAATTTCCTATTTTCATACCTACCAAGCTTAGTCATACCACTTAGTTTTTGAGTTATCCTTTCACACATAAACTTCAACATTTTATTTAAACTAAATTAAATGATGTAGATTACAATTATATTTATTCTTTACAAATATTCCAGCTTCCTATCTTCAATTAATTTTTAAAACTAAATTAAATTAAGTAGATTACATTTATATCTATTCTTTACAAATATTTCCTCTAGTGCTTCTTATCTTCAATTAATTTAAAGTTAATGAATGTGAAACGAGACATTCTTTCAAAAAAATGAATTATCAATTCACCATGAATTTAAAAAATGAAAAACCCTATATAACCAATGAATGTGTGTGTGTGTGTACACACACACACACACTGTATTCCATATAAAAAACTAAGGATTACATAACTATCATGGCCATGCCCATATCCATGTTGTTATCTTCATCAAATAGAGATAGACAACACTACAAACAATTATAGTAATGTTAAATCACTAGGCCGAAATCCAGAAGTCTAAGTAAACTAATGCCCTCCCAGATCTACACACCAAAGAATACATAAGCCACAAAAAATGAAAAAGACGCAGAACTTGTCCAAAAACAAGTAAGAACTTCACATTGTACTCCATCTGCAGAGAAAACCAACAAGGAACAACACCAAAACAAACTGAGACATGTTTGATACTAGAGACTTGCAGAACCAAAAAGAAAAATACATAACAACTACCTCCAATGAAATAAGCATTGAAATAAACATTGTGAAACTACTTTCTGAAAACAATATTATAACACAAGTTTCTTAAATATATCAACCAAATTTAAACCAAAAATACTCCCCAATAAGAATCACGGCCTCTTCAAAAGTAAATAAAACCATTTCATCTATAAATTAAACCATAATCAAAATCACAGCCTCTTCAAAGATAAATAAAACCATTTCACCTGTAAATTAAGCCATAATCTTAAAATAAAAGACATTGGAAATTTTTAACTTTAAAGAATCAATTGAGTGTTATATGCTGCAAGATAAGATACGATGGAACAACTTTATATACTATATTGAAATGATTTTTAACCTGTAACTTTTGACATAAAAATATTCATAAAGTCTCCTTTAAGATATTGATGGGGAATCATCTACGGCAACAAAAGATAAAATCCGTGTGGCTGTGGGGGAAGATGCCCCACCCCCACTTGCTTTTCAGTGTGTTGGAATTTGGAAAACCTACTCTTCCACTATTATCATGGGGGATGTTGGTCGATCACTGTGTTTGTTTTGGATAACTAATCAATTATTTATTTAATGTTAAATATTTTTTAATTTATTTAAAATTATTATGTAAAAATATATACAATAAATATAGCCTTTGACATAATAAAACCATAATAAAATAGAATCCTAATAAGTTAGTGGCTCAAGGTTTGAGCTTTTTTTTGACCGGTAGGTGTACCCATCATGTTACATAATACAAAAGTAATGATGATGACCTTATAAATAATAAAAAGCACTTAATCCTTTTTAATGGTGTTATTCTTTTTAATGTAGAAGGCAACACATGAATAACCCTGGTTTAGAATAGAATTGAATATGTAATGTCTTTAACAATTTTAACCAGATTTGTATGCGTAGAAGATCTGGTTTGTGGATCCTCTTATATAATATTAAATAAATATTTGCAACAACATTAACCAAATAAATATTTATAATCTATAAGAAAGTTAAATGGAGTGCACACTATGAAGTTATTGAGTCTCTCTATCTTTAGTTCAAAAGATGTTTATTTGGTGAATAAAATTACTAGGAACCATCTTGTAATATAGGTTACCAAAATTCTATATCTATGAGGGTGGATAAAATTATTAGGAATTATATTGTAACATAGGTTACCAAAACTCCATATCTATTAGGGTCTAGGGTCTTCTTGAGAGGTTGATGCATCATAATAGTTTGAGGGAGAGGGATTTGGGGTACATCGTTAGGTGCATAAAAGGAGCCACACAATAAGAGTAAGAGTAAAAAATTATGGAATTATTTTTTATAATTTTAATTTTATTATATTTAAATATATATTGATAGTAAAGTTGATATTAATGTAATTTAATAAGTTTTTTGGAGATATTTTTCTGATTAATTTTACTAGAAATTTGGCACAAATTTGCTACAATTACAAGGTTGAATTGCATAAGTTACACAATTCATGTGCTTTAGAGATTTTTAGAGTGCTAAATCTTTTTATATAATCAAAAACACATTTTAACCAACCAAAATAACAATTTAAACCATAATTATATCCTATGATTCTAACCCAAAAAAAACCAAAAAATAAAATCACTAAAAACAACACCAGTGTAGTCACCAACAATACATTAATATCATATTTATATAAATAAATATAGTAAGAATAATGATCTTGCTATTCATAGACACTTAATAATAAATATTAATTATTTTGTTTTTAAAATAAAATAACTTATAAATAATATTAATTTTTTTTAATTTTTTAACTATAACATAAAAATATTAAAATATAAAATTTAATATTAAAATTAAAATAATTTATTTAACAATAATAATCTATATAATTATGAGATTTAAAATAAAAACTTATTCCAAATTCATGAGATTTGAAATAAAAACTTATGTGAAAAAAATTAAAATATTGAAATAAACAAATCAATAAATAATATATTACTTCATAAATAAAACAATATTCCTTACCCTATTTTCTTCTTAGGTTAAAATGTATTGAGAATCCTTTAAACTATATAAATACAAGTTAGATAAATTTATCAAAATAAGTTTTTTATTATTACTATATAATTGTGTAATATATAGTCACGTAAAAAAATAGTGGTAAAAAGAATTTAATAAATATTTAAAATTTTAGAATATTTAAACTAATTAAAAAATTAAAATTATAAATAAAATATTTAATTTTTTATATAATAAGAAAAGTGTTGAAAAAATATTTTAATATGAGGTAAAGATCACTAATTATAAGCTTATCATATTTTTTAATCAAAATATAAAAAACTAGCCCAATCAAAAACTAACCCAATCTCCTACAAACATCAATAATGTAAACTTTTTTTTAAAGATCTTTAACGAAAAAAAATTAATTTATAAAATTTTAATCTTTAAAAAAGATTAATTCTTTTTTAATTCTTTTAAAATGTATAAATCTTAAAAAAATTAAAAAAAAAAAACTCATTTTTGTAAATATCTTTTAGAGATACAATAATATTGGACGTACTTAAAGTGAGATTATAATTCAAATTTAATTGATAAAATCTTATATCAATCAAACCATCCAAATTTAAATATTTTATTATATAGTTAAAGTTACTTCGGTTTATATATATATATAAACTAAAATATATTTTAATCTTAAAGAAAAATCTAAACAACATTGATATACTTAAAATACTAATTCTTTAATTTAATGAAAAAGATTACAGCATAATAATTATGTGCCAAGGTTACGTAATTTTGTACGTTGGAATCATGAGGTTATCATAGTTAGAAATGGTGATTTTTTTCAAAGGTTGGCACGGATCGGTGATTAAAATGATATATTATTTGTGAGGGTGCATGGGACCAAATCAAGCTCTAATTATTAGACTGATTCTGAATGTATATTAGAATACTACAAACAAACATACACAAAGAGTGTCATTGATATCGTCATGATCATTTTTTTTATACAAATCAAGTTGGAGCAAACACTTCTAATATTTTAGTTGAATTTTAAAATTTTATTAGTTTATTGTAATGCTTTTTAAAATTAAATAACATAAAAATATGGTAGATGAAATTATAATTATAATTATAGATATATATATAAAATAAAAAATTTATGTTTTTGATTGGTTAAGAAATATTAAAAATTAATTAGTTGTGATTAAATTATATATATATATATATATAATAAAACTTATTTTTTATATTTTGCGAAAAATAGATAACAAATATTTATTGATTATTGAGTAGTTTTATATCTACATCCCATGCTTCTAAGATGTCACAAATATGTTTCCCAGTCCCCATCTTTTAGTTAGCATTACTTTTTGTACATGCTTTAACCAACAACAAAAAAACTTGTATTTGAGGCTCCATTTAATAACATTGATTAACTTGTATTTGAGGCACTATTTAATAACATTGATTAATAGATTCAATGGCATATTTAATAATATTCATGAATATATTTGACTATAGATTTGCATTGGAGCTATGCCATCAAAAATTGGTGGAGGTTACATTTCATAACATTAATGAGTAGATTTGTTACACTGTAACAAAGTGGCATAAATGAACACTTGATGCCATGGATATATAGGGGCACTTTTGACATAAAACACAACACAGTGATAAGATAACATGACTCTAATATTTAATAATGGACAGTTGGGAGTTCATGTTATAAAACCTCTTTTGGGGAAGTGGGGATGCAGTTACAAGGTCCATTGAGTCATCTTGACATCCTGCAGAAGAGAGAAATATACAAAAATACAGAGGATTAGTGTAACTTAGCAATATTATTGTGATTGTGATATATTTTTGAATTGGTAAGTGTGTCTTATCTTTTGTACTTTACTTTCTTTGTCTACATGCATTTCTTTTTTATGTGTTTTTGGATTATTCATTTAATAATTAAGCTTGAGGATAGGTTTCAAACTTTGAAGCGTTGTATTTCAAAATTTTAATTTCTTGAATTTTACAAAATAGGTTTCAAGAAAAAGAAAGTGGAGGAAATAATGGTTTGAAAGAATGTTAGCCTTTGAATTGCTAGTATTTCCAAAATTGTCTACTAATCATTGTTGGGACTCAGAAATGTCATAGTTTCATCCACCTTTTTCTTCACTATTTCTTACATTTCATCATCCCATTAACCTTTTATCATATCATCTTCATACATACATTTGGGTTTCACCTTCTTATTTTCCATTTTATTCATTTTTGTATTACAAGTGAATTTATGATTAATTATTAGAAAATATACATATTTTTATATATATCTCAAGAATATGTGAGTTTTGTGATGTGTAGGAAATATGTGAAGAATTAATTCCAAGAGACTTATCCATATCTCCTCCACCATATTAAGGAGATAATTATGCAAGCCTATTCCTAAGGAGAAAAGCATGGAGGATTTGGTTGGCATATCTTATCCAATTCCTAAGGAGAAAAGCATGGAGGATTTGGTTGGCATATCTTATCCAATTCCTAAGGAGAAGATCATGGAGGATTTGGTTGGCATATCTTATCCAAGATATGTGAGAGATTTATGGAGGATTCAAAGGGATCATATTTTGTAATAATGGGAAAATAGTTAAAAATACTTGAGAGATTTGTGGGATCATATTTTGTAATAATGGGAAAGTAGATTAGTGGATGATCATTATGAGTTGTTACTCATCCCATTGTATAAATAGGAGTACAATCTCCTCCATTTGTAATCTGGAAGTTTTTGTAATCTTAGAATCTTCATTTTGAAATAAAGGATCATACTTCAATTTTGCTTCTACATCTAAGTCTCCATTGAAGTGGTGTGCTTGTGGAGTTATGGAGGGCCCCCATGGCCTCACTTGCATGCTTATTTGTTTATAATTTATTTTATGTTTTTGTTTGATTTCAGCTTTCAAGTTTTGTTAAATGTTCTAATATGGAAGAGTCTTATTTGAAGGTGTTCTTGTAAGAGAACCATAAGATCTCATACAATTATTATATCTAGGTTTATTTCATTTCAGCTTTTAATTTCTTATTAGACGTTCTAATGTTGGAAGAGATCTTGAAGAATATATTCTTGTAAGAGAATCATAGATCTCAAACAATTGTTAGATCTAAGTTTGATTAGTTATTGAAAGAGATCTTAATGAATATGTTCTTGTAAGGGGACTTTAAGATCTTGGACAAGTTAGGAATCTTTCTAGATCTATATATTTTAGATAGGCACTTCTAAGTTTACCTTCCTGGGTTCACATTAAATTAAAATCTAATTTGCATTCGCATTTTAGACCACACAATCATCTAGATAACTAAGAAAGAGAGAATATAGGATAAGTGCATGTAAATTAAATATCATGTTATATGTTAGAATACACACAATTGAGAGCAAAAGATCCACGAAACCTTGAAACACTACAAAACTTTCTTAAATGTTTACATAAAAAAACTGTTATTGAGAATCTCACTCTAAGGGAGAAGAAAACCCTGATTTCGATGTGATTTCCAGAAATTAACTTATATTGTACTCCTGTTGAAGGCTCAGAATGTCCTTGCCTCAACATTGGAGAAACCACCCGGTCGGGAACTTGAATATCGTTCCTTTTCTGTTTGGAATAGCGGTTCCGATTGGGGATGTAGGGACCAATTTCTCGTTCAAATATAACGGAGTTTGGGGTGTGATATAAATGGGATGAAAACTATTTGATAGAGTAAATATGAATTCAAAATAAATAAATCTATATCTATCTATATAATTCCTGGGATATAACTAACTTTGCATATGTGATTTCATAAAGATTTCTTTATAAATGAAAGACAATATAGATCATCAAACATTTAAAAGAGTTAAAACAAATTAAAGATAATTAAATTGATTAAATAGTTAATCAATTTAATTATTAAGCACATATTGCATAAAAATTATACCATTTCATACATACAACTAAAGATAACAATCAATACACTTTTCAATAGTGAAACAATGCTTAATTGAGTTGTGATATTGTATATAATAAAACAATGATAAAACTTAATTGACTTTTAAACATAAAACATAGCATTAATAAAATATAATAGTACCACATATATCAATGCTCCGCTTATGGAAGAAGACAGTATATGGCCTAGCCTTTCAATTAAAATTATCAAAGAAATACAAGAGTGAAAGTTCCTTGAGTCTTCTTACAAAAATTTTGAACCCCTTCTCTAAAAACATGAGAGTATTTATAACTAAAAGACATACTATCAAAATAGAAAATGCATATTTTGTTGAGGAGGTTGAAACAAACACTCGTTGAAATAGGGAACAAAAACATAAAAATAACTTCTGTTTTAACAAGAAACTAAAAATTGGAAGTTGACGCCTCTCCCATTTGTTCTCGTAACCCATAAATACCTTCCATCGGCTTCAATTCTAAGGGATGAGATGGCCTGATCCGCATCTGTCCTGCAAACAAGGCATCTGAAAGAGGTGGAAGCATGTATTCAATTGCATTAACAAGGATCCAAAGAACTAACCATTGTCCATAGGGCTTTACCAAAAACTACTGATGATATTTAAGATTTAACTCAAAATAATATCTTGCTTCTATCTTCTTTTTCCTTTGATTTGTTATGCCAATAATCTATAAGTGTTTGAGTATCTGGAAAGCATTCTCTTGGGAACTTAGTAATAAGATTAGCATCTGTTAGACTTTCTCTAACAATTTTGGTAATTTGGCTTGCTAGGTCTCTTACTCTATAAATTTCTTCTTTAACCTGCTTTATTCTAATATCCCAATCTCTGAAAAGAAGATCTTTGTATGATTCTTGTATTTTGGGAATATTTTCTTTTATTCCATCTGAATTGTCCTACCAAGTGATGAAATCAGAAATCTTGTTGTTGATATCTTCATAGTATGTTCTTAATTCAAACATTTGACCTATCAATGAGTCACTGTTTTTGTAGAGGTCATTGACGATCTTTAACTTCTTACAGAAGTTTACTTGAAGTTATGTGAGGAGAACATTTATCTCTCCAACTTCTTTTCTGAATCCTTCAATATCAGTGTCCTTATGTATTTGAGTTATTCTAACTTGAATTTGGTCAATTTGTGTATTTCGGCTCTGAATATCAGCTTCGCTTTGAAATTTCAATTGATCAAACTCAGTTTGTAATTTTGACAACTTGAGTTGCCATTCCTATTCCATATCATGTCTTGAATTAAGTATTGTTTGTTCTAATTGCAAGATTTTTTCATATTTTTCTTTAACTAGTTGTTGAACTTCAATAGACTTGAAAATGGTGGCCATAGCATAGGCTCCTGCATATTGTGAAAGCTTAGCTAAATCATCAGATGAATTAGCTTGATAGTCCTTCCATACCACATCTAATGGAACGCTTCCACGAAGAAGTTCCTGAGGATGATTCATTCTTCTTTTCTTCTTCTATCGACTCACAACAACACGATGTTCAGGACTGTAAAAAATATCAAGAGGCAGAATCTCTTCTACTTTAAGGATGATCTCGGAGGTGGGGACTGTCAGGATAACTTCCTTATCCATTATTTGACTTGATGACTCATTTTCATGAGACTTTGTCTTACTAGCTATAGGAGTCTTATCTATCTCAATTGAAGTTGAATCTTACACTTCCTTCTCCTGTGTGTTATCTAGTTCTTTGTTGAACTGATCCCAGAATTTATCGAGCTCACTAGTAGATAGGAGCTCTTCTATTTCTTTCTCTGAGAGTGTAGTAGTGGGTTTCTTTTCTATTTCTTTGAAGATGACAACACATATTTTCTTGTATGAAATTATGGCTGTAAAGCAATTAGGCATTCAGAAGGAAGTTTATGTAGCCTCTTATTTCTGTATTTTTGGAATAAGACAAACTCCTTGGGGCCCAGTCGAATTTGTGGTAAATATTCCACCTGTCTATATGAATCACATATCTCAAACAAATAATCAAAATCATCAGGTTCCCAAACGAATAGCCTTATTTTAACTTGAGTAGTGAAATCATGAATGACCTTTTTGGGGTCGTACTATCTAGGAGGAATAGTGGGGAGTTGCATGCCTTCAATTTGTTTGATTTCTAGGACAACATGATTATAATTGTCAAGAGCATAGACTCCACAACGAATAGGAAATTGTGGCAAAATATCCTTTTTGGAGTCTTTCAAGACGTTAGTTATACCATGACCTATGGTTTAATAGGCAACTTCTCAGGCCAAAAGCTTTTCGGGAACATAAATAAGAAGAACATGTGGGGCCACAAGACTCCCAAATACTCTGACATAAGTGATTTTTTCTTCAGTAAAACAACTACCAATAATAGTGAAGTCTGTCGTGGCTTCTTGGGACAACCTGGGGGCATTTTGATAAAAAATGGCTTTATACAAAGGCAACATTACCTTATTGAAAATTCTGTAAAAATAAGGTTGTTACTTGGATTCTGATAGGATATCATGATATAAGTGAATTGGTGTAGGGTATTTGAGTGTCCGTTTCCATCCCATTGAAGGAAAATCAAAAGAGAAACAAATGGCATAATATAAGAACTCATATAAAAAACTGGTACAATTCTTTTTGAGACACTGTGCTTTTGCCTATATTCTAATATTTTGGACACAATATTGTTGGAAAAGATAATAGCCCAATCCATTACTTTAGAATTAGAAGCAGCTTGAATCAAGGGAACCCATTCAACTGTAAATTTTTGTGTGTTCGGAGAACCAAACAATCTACATATCACAGTAGCAGCATATCAAAATGAACTGGCAAGAGAAGCTAAATAATACATACCTCATGCTTGTGCTTGCTTAGGTCTTGTCTCCATTGTCTAATAGGCTTTGATTCTAATTTGTTCTTCTCTGCAATTTTTTTGAGAAACTGCTTGTTGTAAATCTTTTGAGGGTCTGGAAAATGATACATCCTCTTCAAATCTGCAGCTTTGAAGGATCCTACTATTGTTTTCCTTGACATCAAGAATGTCTTGTCTTCAATATTCACATTATCAATCATCCACTTAATCATATTTGCATAGGGTAAGATTTTAGGTCGTGCAGCAATTCAGTGAAGAAAAGAATTGGCGACATTAGAGAAGTTAGCCTCGAATGATGATGAGGTGTCAGTTGTTGCTTTCTTAACCGCTACTACTCTGGGGTTTTCTTCTTCAAATAGATTGTACATTGACTCCCAAGAAGAAGTACCAGAGTCCTGCGTGCATGTGGTGTCTGTGAATAACGGATCCATCTTTGTTGCCTCTAGTTTGAATTGAGTTACTTTTGTTTGAACTGACGACCCTTTTCCTTTCTTTCTTGCTTTGGACATTTCAGTAGAATGTCGTTTATTAGTATTAACCTACAGAAAGGAAATGCAGAGGATTGTTTTAGATCTCCAAGGACAAAAGGACACGTGGGACAAATACATACGTTTCAAATAACAACTCGCCAATTAAATCAATTTTGTCAACCGAGGAACATTAAAACCGTTATATTTGAAATTTAATGAAAATATTAGTTCACATGGATCCTCATTAAGTGGAGCTTAGTCAGCAATTTCATATCACAAATATTATTTGGAAGTATTTCGTTTGAAGTGATTCTCGATCTGCGATGTGTGATTTGCGATATTTAATATCACATACATGCATCGTAGATTAGGAAATATTTCTTTAATATTGCAATTTCAACCTAGAGATGGATGAGCTAATCAAGAGCTGGTAGGGATGTGTGACTCGTGATTTGAGATCTGCGATAATTACGTGTCTCTTTGGTGAGTCCAATGAAGCTTTATGTGTGGGAGTGTGTTTTTTCCATGTTTTATTTTTTTTATTAATAGAATCTTTATTTGCAAACGATATCTTGTACCGCAACGTTTGATAAGGATATGTTACACACCTTTTTGTCAATGTCACTATCCCTGTACTCCTCGTTTTTCGATCTTGGAGGACCTCTATAGTGACCCTCATATGTTTCCATACCATGAAGAACATGTCCCTACATCCCTCTTCATCTGCAGAACATTTCCCCCTTTCATCATTTCCCAATAATCTTCCTTCAAACCCAGTTTTCAAGACTGGTGCTAGTGCTCAGTTCTTCCCCTATGTCGATTTGCAGAGTTTAAAACCAGGACTAGCGCTAAACGATGCAAGTGATTCATTCATCACTCATGCCGACCCTCTTTTGGCAATTTTTAAAAAATGGATTTGAATCTTACAGGTATAGAAGCTTCGTGAACGGAAGTCTGGTAAAAGGTTGAGCAAGATAGAGCTGAGAGAGACTGTTTGGACTTCTTTCCCCTATTAAAATTGAACAAACCAAAGGTATAAGGCCTCTCCCACCATAATAGGATCCATTTCCCCTCCATAAAATATATATAAACTCCCCATTTCACACCCTCGACGAGCTAATGAAAGGGCTGAAATAATCTACAAATCTTGAGAGCCATATTGAAAGCCTTAGTCTTCTAGTTTGTGTGTGAAGGGAGAATAAGCTTGTTGTGTTTGGTTCGAAGCAAAAGGAAAGAGGCCTTGAGCTTCCATTGTTTTGAGGGGTAATCATGAGATGCTTCTAGTGGTGTTGGAACCCGAACATGCCAAAGGGAATTGGCAATGCCAAGGCTCTAGTTGTATTTCTCTTTGAATTTTTATTAATACAACTAATGGTTTATTTCCTATATCATGTGTAATATTACATTTGATAGCTTTAAACTCCTTGACCTTTTAAGTAGATTAAATTCGATTTTATGATATCATGTTTGTTGTTATCTCTTGCATGTTTGTTTCAGGTATTTGAACGAAAGGAAGCTTGAGCAAGGAGGCAATATCAACATCAAGTGGATTAGCACTACAAGAGGTAAGCCCTCTTATTCGATTCTATCTAAGGGAATTTGCATTAGATTGTCCTATTTGTGGCTAGACCCACTCTTGGGCTAGAGGGATCACCTTTGTCCCCAGTGGAGTCACCAATTTGTGGAGTAGGTACATCTCCTCTACAGACAGAGGTGATCCATCTAGCCCAAGAGTGGGTCTAGCTGCAAACACAACAATCTAATGAAAATTCCCTTAGATTAGAATCGAATAAGAGGGCCTACCTCTTATAGTGTTAATCCACTTAATGTTGATCTTTCCTCCTTGCTCCAACTTCTTTTTGTTCCTTTCATTCAAATACCTGAAACAAACATGCAAGAGACAACATAAAACATGACAGCATAAAATCGAATTCAAAGAGAAATAAACTATTAGTTGTATTAATAAAATTTCAAAGAGAAATACAACTGGAGCCTTGAAGTTGTAGGTTCCCTTTGGCATGTCCGGGATCCAGCACCACTAGAAGCATCTCATGATTCACCCTCAAAAAAATGGAAGTTCAAGGCCTCTTTCCTTTTGCTCCAAACCAAACACAACAAGCTTATTCTCCCTTCACGCACAAATTAGAAGGCTAAGGTTCTCAATATGGCTCTCAAGATTTGTAGATTATTTCAGGCCTTTCATTAGCCCGCTGAGGGTGTGAAATGGGGAATTTATATATATTTGATTGAGGGGAAATGGATCCTCTTATGGTGGGAGAGGCCTTATCCCTTTTGGTTTGTTCCATTTTAATAGGGGAAAGGAGCCCAACAGTCTCTCTTGGCTCTATCTTGCTCAACCATTTACCAGACTTTCATTCATGAAGCTTCTAGACTTGGAAGCTTCGAATCCATTTTTAAAAACTTTCCAAAAGAGGGTCGGCATGAGTGATGAATGGCTCAGTTGCACCGTTCGGCACTAGTCCTGGTTTTAAACTCTGCAAATCGGCACAGGGGAAGAATTGAGCACTAGTGCCGGTCTTGAAAACTAGTTTTGAAGGAAGATTCTTGGGAAATGAAGAAAGAGGGAAATGTTCTGCAGATGAAGAGGGATGTAGGGACATATTCTTCATGGAAGGGAAACATATTAGGGTCATTGTAGAGGTCCTCCAGGATTTAGGAACGGGGAGTACAGGGACAGTGACAAAATGCTGTGTAATAGAGGCCCCCTAAAGAATGAAGGTTGAACAAGGGTGAGGGGTGAAATTATTTATGGGAGGCCACCACCAGAAAACTTGCAAGAACGAATAGATACATATACATCACTAAAATCTTTGATACATGAATTGTGGTATGGATGCAACCATACAAAATAAGATCATGTAAATGGATCCAAGGTATGGGCACAACCATCCAGTAAGAAGGATCATATCAAACCCAAGGTATGGTCACAACCATCCAATAATGAGAAGAATCACATATAATAGACTCATGGTATGGTCGCAACCATCCATCTGAAAGAGACATGTATGTAAGCATGATCATGTCACATCGCCTTGCAACATATACTTGTGTAATTTGAGCCTAGGGTCTTACGCTCCAACACGACCTGATCAAAGAACAAATTCTAACATGCGAATAGATGTGTTGATGTCGAACATGCTAGAAAATTGCTTGATTACTAGTCAATAATGTGAAATGTTAACAAGCGTGAGAGAAACCACCAATAATGACAATGGATCTCAAGGTACCAGCAGCATAATTCACGGAGTGTGAATAAGGAACTGAAGTCGAACACTTGTGAAGTCACCTGATCGAAGGCCAATGATGCGAACCTATCGTCAAGTGTGAAGAACTTGTCATTAGGGCATGCAAGCTCTAAGGTATTGAAAGGGAGTCTCTCAGCCAACTTCCCGAATGGTGAGATCAAGTCAATAGGAAGTGACTGTGTCGAAGGAGGACCACGATGTATCCCACATCGTCGACATGACAGAAGGGAAGCAATGATGATGAATGATACAGAGAATCAGGAATGAGTGTAAACTGCAGAAGGAATAACTCTTGAACATATCGGCAACACGACTATGGAGTTTGGCAGCTTTGGGATCCATAGGATCGAAAGTCATGATGACATGGTAGAGATCAAATGGAAAGGCAAAAAATGGCAGCCCAAACCTAGGAAGGTCATTGATAAAGTCTGGATATCCCAACCCGACACGAAGCAGAAGAGTGTCATGTTCAAGAGTGACTAGTTGCCGACACAACTGGTAAAATTGCCCATTTCCCCCCACCATTTCTAGCAGGTACCCCAATTATTTTTTATTGCAAGCTTGAAGGGGATAGCATGTGCTTGCACTGTAAATCCATCCTTCGGATGAATCTGACCTAGTAAGATTAATGAGCCCTAGGAAGGAGAAGCTCATGTCCTTCATGTTGATGAATCTGATGTCATTTAATCTTTTAACGAGTCCAACAAGGGTGAAACTCAGTATCTTTTTCATGTTTAGAGAGTTTGAAAAAGACATGGAAAAGAAAACTCTGAAAGGTCCCTTTTCATACAATTGTGTCTCTCGAGCCTGGGAAGGTAGAAAATAATACTTGAGAGAATTGCTTGACCATGTCAGCCAAGGAGTACCTTTTTTGTAAATAGTTTATCCCAACCTGAAAAAGGGGTAAACGTATATTGGGTAAATGATGTTTCGCAACCTTTAACGAGTTCAAAATGACAAGAGCTCGATAATCTTATTGTGTTTTAAAAGTCGGAAAAGAGCTAAAAGCATAACCCCCATTTTTATTTTCTTTAACAAGTCAAAAACGGAAAAATACTCAGCGATCTTTTCATTTAAGTTTTTACGAGTCAAGAAAAGAGCTTAAACATGACTCCAACACCATCATCAACAATCACATCACCTATCGTTGCACAAGAAGCAAACACATTATCCATTTCTAAGGTAAAATAGGTGAAAAAATGCTTTTAAAACCCTAAAACACCATAAAAAGTTTATAAAAAGGGGAGAAAGTAAATCATTTTTTACCATTTACCTCTTTTACCTCATTTGGAGCAATTTTTACCCACTTGTGCCCTAAATCTTTAGGAGCGGATTGCGGCAGATCGAGGAGGCAGATCGACAAACCGTCAGTTGCAGGTAAGAGTTGAGGCCCTAAGCTTTGTTTTCATACCTGTTTTGCTTGCTTTTAACCATTTTTTCAGATTTTTGAGGGGATTTTTGCAAAAAAAAATCACCCTCGGTCGGCACGAGATCCAAGCATAGGATCACGCTGATTGAGGGTTAATACTATGGGCACTTGCACCGTTGGTGCTACTGTTTTTAAAAAAGTCATGCCAGTGGAGAGGATTGAAAATTTTCCATTTTCGCCCAATTTAACTGCTTTAAATTTGCAATTCCTCTATCAAGGGTTGATTTTAACTTGAATGCATGGTGTTTGTAAGAAAATTACAGCGAAAAAATGGTTGACTGGAAAGAATGCGAGCACGAAGGAGCTGCGAGATCCTCAAATTATTTCTTACACCGGTCCTTCGGGCTCAACCTGAGCTGCTACAATACTTGATTAGTTTGTGGGATGTTGGATGGGAAGTATTTGTGATCCATGACCAAGAGTTGGAGCTAGAGACTTTAGACATCTATTTCATCACCGGACTATCCCATAGAGGGGAACCAATCCAAGTGTATGGGGCCAGGCCCTTTGGGGCAAGTGTGAACATGCTCCTTGCAAAACATTGTCCCAAAGCTCTGAAATCTAAAAGCGACAAGGTTGACATCATGAGCATAAATGACCTTTTACTGAAGGTGCTTCTCTTGACCATTAACAGAGTTGTCAAGGCTCAAGCATTGCATGAGTCCAACAAGTCCAAATTCCAGTATGCCATAGACTGCATATCGCCCACTGTTTTCAACTAGGCAGAAGCCATGAAAGTGAATATGGAACACCAAACATCCAAATGCAAGGCGGGGAACTTGAGGCAGTTTGGATATGGTTCCGTTCTCATGACTATCTTCTTGGAACGGATCCCCTTGTTCCACTATCAGCTAGTAGAGGTAAGTCCCCCAATGCCACGAGATCCACAGATGGTCCGATGGAGTGAACTGATGCCCAGAACCGTCGGGGGACAACATATGTCATACAAGCCTGCTTTCTTTGTGTGGTTGAGGCATTAGCTGATTGTGGTAGAGGATTGGCCATATAGTGGTATTGACTTCCGTGATGATTCTGACATGCCGCTCCTAGAAGGGGAGAATTTTGATGATGGAGGTAAGCAAACAACTTTGATTTTTTATTTTTAATTGTTTTTTCAAATATATGTATTCATGACACTTCGATTTTTTAATTGCAGATGTAGGACCAGAGTGACCAGCTGGGATGTCCCCGATCACTAGATGCGTTGCTCGACAGTTTGAGATCGCTCCTTATCAGGAAGGAGTCGATAATGAGGAAGAAATTGCGTGGAATCTCGATAACCTGACCAGAGGCATCCTAGAGTATGCTCGAATGGAGGACATTCCATGCCAATATTAGAGGCACACACTGAGAGTGTCAAGTCAGATTCGTCGTTTACTGACTCCCGTAGTACAAGCAGTAATGTGCTATCATGAGCATAATGTCGAGTAGTCCATAGTTTTAGCATTTATAGTTTTGAGGCCTACAAGCCACGGATGTACTTGGAACACATATATTATTTTTTGGGTTTTGATGTATGACACTCAAACATTATCTATATATATATATGCTACATTCCTGTTTACTATGATACAATTTTTTGTTTTTTCGCATATTGCGTAAATTTCTGTCTAACACATAATTAGCTAATGCATATGTTAATGTATTCATATGTCTAGGAATGTGATGATATGTGATATAATCAAAGTTTCTCTCTAATAGACGAATACACAAATACATTCTCAATATGTGAGGGTTTCTGACGGAATATTGCCCATTGAGCTGAAGAACAACAAGTTGCGAATCAAGGTTAACAAACATTTCTCGAATGTCAGGAGCAATGGATTCTGACAAGAGTTCTATAACTGCGCTATCTTCAACAATGTTATTAGCTGTTTGACCTAAAAAAATACCTTGAAGATCAATCAACTCACAATTAGGGGCATAAATAGGCCATACCGTGGAGGATACGTTCTGGGTACTACGGCAAGCACCATCAGTGAAACCGACGTAAGGAGTCACAGACATCTGCAAAGCAGGAAAGATGCTTAAAAAACACATCAAACCAAACTGCACAAAAATGAATAACACACTTATGTACAAAAGTAACCATGCAAGATGACTCAGGCATAATAATTTTTTAGATACATCCCATTGCGGGGCTTTTCCAAGGGGTTTAACTCATAATCAATCAGCTCATAGGCCCGTTTTTCTAACACATGTTTGACAATATAGGGCCCATGCCACATGGGTTCGAATTTACCTACCCCCAACTTATCATTAGCTTGGTCATATAGTAGGACCATATCACCCTCAAAAAAATCATGAGGAGAGACTGACTGATTGAAATGGGACTTAACCCACTTTTTCTGTGCTTCAATGACTAAAGAAACGAGATGGTGGGTTTCATCCAGTCGTTCTTAATACACGAGACACTCTTCTTGAGGTGAGGTTTCAGGGAGTAGTTTGACAGCCAATTTGAGTGAGGGAATTTCGCACTCAATCGGTACAGTTGCTTCTAGACCATAGAGAAGCTGGAAAGGTGTGAATCTAGTTATGTCTTTAGTCAAGGTTCGGTAGGCCCACAGAGCTGAAAAAATCATGAGATGCCAATTGGATTTGTGCATCCCAATGGTGCGCTGAAGCATAGTGACTAACACTTTGTTTCAACTTTAACATGGTGGTTGCCCTGAGGGTAATATGGAGTTGAGCCATTGTGATGCAATCCCAACGTAGAAGTCAGCTCAGCCATCATGTAATCGCGAAAATGGGATCCATGGTCAGTGACAATGGCTTGAGGCACTCCAAACCTAGAAATAACATGATTGAATAGAAATTGCGTCGTCGTTTTACCGTCAATTGAATATGTAGGCATCGATTCGGCCCATTTGGTGAAGTAATCCACGTCAATGATAATATAACCATGCACCCCGTCGAATGAGGGTTACAGGTCATAAAATCAATGCCCCATTTGGCAAAGGGACCAACAGTAATAACGGGGTGAAGGAGAGCGGGTGGCACACACATTTTCAACTGATAAATCTGGCACTCGTGGAATTTGCGAACAGCAAGGATGTAATCCTTAAATATGGAGGGCTAAAAGTAAACAACATGGAGGGTCTTTTGAGTAGTGGCATAGCCAGACAGATGACACTACATGCGCCAGAATGACAGTCATTCAAGACTCTTTCAACCTTATTGAGAGTTAAATATCGACGAAGGATTGAATCAACACCAACATGGTATAAAGTATCCCCAATGATGTGGTAAGGTTGAGATTGATGTTGAATGCATCGGCGATCATCCTTGGTCAATGCAGACTAGAAGGTATAAGTTTGGAGATACATGATGATATCACCGTACCAAGGATCGAGAGTGCTAATCCGAAAAAGAGTCTCATCGGGGAGCTTCTCATCATCACCAGTAGGAAGAGAGGCAAAGGGGAGAGAGCAAATCAACTCAGCAAATACAAGTGATTTCCTGGATTTTCCAGTAGTGAACACCAAATCGAATTCTTGGAGGATGACAATCCACTTAGAATACTTGCCCCCAAGTAACTGATGAGTCAGAATGTAAGTCATGGGGTTACACTCAGAAATCATAGTTGTAGTGCGGAGGAGAATATAATGTCGAAAGTGTTGAACAGCCTGAACATCAGCCAAAGCTAACTTCTCGACATGAGCATAATGGGTCTCAGTATCAAGGAGATTGTGACTGAGGTAATAAATGACATGTTCATGACCTTCGTCGTCGTCTTGCACCAGCACCATGGTGATAGTGCTAGAAGTTGTAGCTAGATAAAGGAAATAATCATGATGATAGTTCGGGGGGTGCAACAAAGGAGCATTAATGAGGGCAGCTTTCAAGTCATTAAAATATTTTTGGGCAGCCTCATCCCAAATGAATGGAGTTCCTTGCTTAAGCAATTGGGTGAACCCTGAAGCTAGCTTAGCATAGTTAGGCACAAAACGATGAAGGAAATTCACTTTCCCTTGCAGACTCTGTAATTGATGCAACGAAGAGGGAGGGGGTAGATTAACAATAGCCTTGAATATGAGAGGATCATAATGAATCCCATCTTTTGAAACAATAAAACCAAAGAGTCATCCGGATTCGACGCAGAAGACACACTTATGTAGATTCAGCTGAATGTTATAGTGTCTACAATGAAGAAAGATTTGTTGAAGATGATCGGGATGGTCATGGCGCTTACGTGAATGAGCAGGAAGATCATCCAAATAAGGTTGAATGATGTTTTTAATGTCATGGAAAGCATAGGACATCGCTCTTTGAAAAGTAGCCCCAACATTCTTAAGGCCAAACAGAAGCTTTTTATATGCAAAAGTTCCCCACGAAAAGATAAAAGCGGTCTTATCTTGATCGGCCAGTGCAATGTTTATCTGGTTATAACCAGAAAAACCATCCATAAAGGAGAAAATCTCACTCCCAGCGCATTCATTGATGATTTGGTCTATAAAAGGAGTGGGATAATTATCCTTTGGATAGGCATGATTAAGGTCACGGTAATCAACACAGACCTGAATGGTGCCCTGATTCTTAGTAACCGATACAATATTGGACACCCAATCTGTAAGAGGGTTAGAATAAATAAATCTAGCTTCAACGATACCCAGTTTAACAAAAATGTCAATAGGCATTGTTTGGGTAATATTACCCATGTTCCCTTCCGACCAAACTTCATGGGTCATGATAGGCGTCTGAAGTGGTTGGGTCGGGAAACAAGAAGAGAACTTCTCAAGACAGGTAGACATGACCGTCGGGCCAGGAAAGAACGAGGAACGATGATGAGTATCATTCCATGGTGCTTCCTCTAGAGACATAATTTCCATGATACTTTCGTTAGAAGGAAAAGTCTCGGTTAAGGGATCGGGAGAATTTGAAGAACCAAGCCACAAGGATTGAGAATATGCATCAAGAGATGTACTTGAAGCAGTATGATCAGTAGGTACTAAAGCTGAAGCCGAAACAATCTCCACATAATTGATCTCGGCAGGGCTTAATGGCATGACATCACCCCATGTATCAACAAGATTAGGAGAGGGAATGACCCAAGGATCAGACTTAATCGAGATCATGTTGACTGAGGCAACATGCGGAGGTGGGAGAGGAAAAATACCCATCAAGGCGGGATCTTTAAAAATTCCAGCCCCCACACTCTCATAAGGAGCACCAGTATGCTTCACGTAAGGAACATTGCCATCTGAGGAAGAAGAAGCAAAGAAGGACAACTGGTCGACCGTGACAATTTTCCCTTGATGAGGAAAACGGAGCACGCAGAATAGAGAGGAGGCTACAACATGCATAGCATGGGTCCAACTTCATCCAAGTAGAAGATTATAGTTAAGATTTGCATCCATAATTTCTACTTCGACATGTACTGTCTTACCTTCCAAGGTAATGGAAAGATTAGGAAGGACACCGAATGGTCGAGAATCATGTCCATCAAAGACTTCCAACGTGTTAGGTGATTGGTTCAAGGTAGGAGAACCAATTTCCTTCCAACAAGAGATAGACATGATGCAGGTGGAAGAACCTTCATCAATAACAGTCCTGTGAATTGTCTTCTCATTAAAATTTTAATTTTTAAAAGAGATTAATTTTTTTTAATTCTTTTAAAATTTTAAAATTTATAAATCTTAAAAAAATTAAAAATAAAACTTATATTTATAAATATCTTTTAAAAGATACAATCATATTGGACCTACTTATAAGTGAGATGTATAATTCAATTTAATTGATAAAATCTTATATCAATCAAACCATCCAAATTTAAATATTTTATTATATAGCTAAAGTTACATCGGATTTTATATATATATATAAACTAAAAAATATTTTAATCTTAAAGAAAAATCTAAACAACTTTGACATACTTAAAATACGGATTCTTTAATTTAATGAAAAAAAATTACAGCACGATAATTATTTGCCAAGCATATGTAATTTTGTACGTTGGAATCATTTGGTTATCATAGTTAGAAATGGTGATTTTTTTCAAAGGTTGGCACGGATCGGTGATTAAAATGATATATTATTTGCGAGGGTGCATGGGACCAAATCAAGCTCTAATTATTAGACTGATTCTAAAGAGTGTCATTGATATCGTCATGATCTTTTTTTTTTATACAAATCAAGTTGGAGCGAACACTTCTAATATTTTCAGTTGAATTTTGAATTTTTATTAGTTTATTGTAATGCTTTTTAAAATTAAATAATTATTAAAAATTAAATAATTGTGATTGAATTTTATATATATATATATATATATATTAAGCAAAATATAAAAAATAAGTTTTATTTTATATATATATATATAATAAAACTTATTTTTTATATTTTGCGAAAAATAGATAACAAATATTTATTGATAATTGAGTAGTTTTATATCTACATCCCATGCTTCTAAGATGTTAGAAATATGTTTTCTCCATCTCTATGTTTTAGTTAGCATTACCTTTTGTATATGCTTTAACAAACAAAAAAAACTTGTATTTGAGGCACATTTAATAACATTGATTAACTTGTATCTAAGGTACTATTTAATAACATTGATTAATAGATCCAATGGCATATTAAATAATATTGATAAACACATCTGACTATAGATTTGCATTGGAGCTATGCCATCAAAAATTGGTGGAGGTTCTATTTCATAACATTAATGAGTAGGTTTGTTACACTGTAACAAAGTGGCATAAATGAACACTTGATGCCATGGATATATAGGGGCACTTTTGACATAAAACACAACACAATGATAATATAACATGACTCTAATATTTAATAATAGTATATCCCCTCGATTGTAGAATGGACAGTTGGGAGTTCATGTTATAAAACCTCTTTTGGGGAAGTGGGGATGCAGTTACAAGGTCCATTGAGTCATCTTGACATCCTGCAGAAAAGATAAATATAGAAAAATACAGAGGATTAGTGTAACTTAGCAATATTATTGTGATTGTGGTATATCTTTGAATTGGTAAGTGTGTCTTATCTTTTGTACTTTACTTTCTTTGTCTACATGCATTTGTTTTTATGTGTTTTTGGCTTATTCATTTAATAATTAAGCTTGGGGATAGGTTTCAAACTTTGAAGCGTTGTATTTCAAAATTTTAATTTCTTGAATTTTACAAAATAGGTTTCAAGAAAAAGAAAGTGGAGGAAATAATGGTTTGAAAGAATGTTGGCCTTTGAATTGCTAGTATTTCCAAAATTGTCTACTAATCATCTAGATAACTAAGGAAAGAGAGAATATAGGATAGGTGCATGTACATTAAAGATCATGTTATATGTTAGAATACACACAATTGAGAGCAAAAGATCCATGAAACCTTGAAACACTGAAAAACTTTCTTAAATGTTTACAAAAAAAACTATTATTGAGAATCTCACTCTAAGGGGGAAGAAAACCCTGATTTCTATGTGATTTCCAGAAATTAACTTCTATTGTACTCATGTTGAAGGCTCAGAATGTCTTCGCCTCAACATCGGAGAAACCAACCAGTCGGGATCTTGAATACCGTTCCTTTTCCGTTTGGAATAGCGGTTCCGACTAGGGATATAGGGACTAGTTTCTCGTTCAAATATAACAGAGTTTGTGGTGTGATATAGATGGGATGAAAACTATTTGATAGAGTAAATATGAATGCAAAAAAAAATAAATCTATATCTATCTATCTAATTCTCAGGATATAACTAAATTTGCATATGTGATTTCATAAAGATTTCTTTATAAATGAAAGACAATATAGATCACCAAACATTTAAAAGAGTTAAAACAAATTAAAGATAATTAAATTGATTAAATAGTTAATCAATTTAATTATTAAGCACATATCGCATAAAAATTATACCATTTCATACATACAACTAAAGATAACAATCAATACACTTTTCAATAGTGAAACAATGCTTAATTGAGTTTTAATATTGTATATAATAAAACAATGCTTAATTGAGTTTTGATATTGTATATAATAAAACAATGATAAAACTTAACTGACTTTTAAACATAAAACATAGCATTAATAATAGATAATAGTACCACATATATCAATGCTCCTCTTATGGAAGAAGACAGTATCTGGCCTAGCCTTTCAATTAAAATTATCAAAGGAATACAAAAGTGCAAGTTCCTTGAGTCTTCTTACAAAAATTCAGAACCCCTTCTCTAAAAACATGAGAGAGTATTTTTAACTAAAAGTCATACTATCAAAATAGAAAATGCATATTTTGCTAAGGAGGTTGAAATAAACACTCCTTGAAATAGGCAACAAAAACATAAAAATAGCTTATGTTTTAACAAGAAACTAAAAATGGGAATTCGACCCCTCTCCCATTTGTTCTCATAACCCATAAATACCTTCCATCGGCTTCAATTCTGAGGGATGAGATGGCATGATCCGCATCTGTCCTGCAAACAAGGCATCTGAAAGAGGTGGGAACATGTATTCAGTTGCATTAACAAGGATGAGAAGAACTAACCATTGTCCATAGGGCTTTACAAAAAACTATTGATGATATTTAAGATTTAACTTAAATAATTTCTTGATTCTATCTTCTTTTTCCTTTGATTTGTTATGCCAATAATCTATAAGTGTTTGAGTATCTAGCAAGCATTCTCTTGGGAACTCAGTAAAAACATTATCATCTGTTAGACTTTCTCTAACAGTTTTGGTAATTTGGCTTTCTAGGTCTCTTGCTCTGTAAATTTCTTCTTTAGCGTGCTTTATTCTAATATCCCAATCTCTGAAATATCTTTGTATGATTCTTGTATTTTGAGAATATTTTCTTTTATTCCATATGAATTGTCCTACCAAGTGATGAAATCAGTAATCTTGTTGTTGATATCTTCATAGTATGTTCTTAATTCAGACATTTGATATGTCAATGAGTCACTGTTTTTGCAGAGGTCATTGATCACCTTTAACTTCTTATAGAAGTTTACTTGATGTTGTGTGAGGAGAACATTTATCTCTCCAACTTCTTTTCTGAATCCTTCAATATCAGTGTCCTTATGTATCTAAGTTATTCTAAGTTGAAGCTGGTCAATCTATGTATTTCGGCTCTGAATATCAGCTTCACTTTGAAATTTCAATTGATCAAACTCAGTTTGTAATTTTGACAACTTGAGTTGCCATTCCTGCTCCATATCATGTCTTGAATTAAGTATTGTTTGTTCTAATTCCAAGATTTTTTCATATTTTTCTTTAACCAGTTGTTGAACTTCAGTAACTTTGAAAATGGGTGCCATAGCATAGGCTCCTGCATATTGTGAAAGCTTAGCTAAATCATCAGACAAATTAGCTTGATAGTCCTTCCATACCACATCTAATGGAATGCTTCCAGGAAGAAGTTCCTGAGAATGATCCATTCTTCTTTTCTTCTTGTATCGACTCACAACAACACGATGTTTAGGACTGTAAAAAATATCAAGAGGCGAAATCTCTTCTACTCTGAGGATGATCTCGGAGGTGGGGACTGCTGGGATAACTTCTTTATCCATTATTTGACTTGATGACTCATTTACAAGAGACTTTGTCTTACTGACTACAGGAGTCTTATCTATCTCCATTAAAGTTGAATCTTGCACTTCCTTCTCCTGTGTGTTATCTAGTTCTTTGTTGAATTGATCCCAGACTTTATCGAGCTCACTAGTAGATAGGAGCTCTTATATTTGTTTCTCTGAGAGTGTAGTTGTGGGTTTCTTTTCTATTTCTTTTGCAGATGACAACAAATATTTTCCTATAGGAAATTCTGGCTGTAAAGAAATTAGGCATTCAGAAGGCAGTTTTTGTAGCCTCTTATTTTTGTATTCTTGGAATAAGCCAAACTCCTCGGGGCCCAGTCGAATTTTTGCTAAATGTTCCACTTGTCTATATGAATCACATGTCTCAAACAAATCATCAAAATGATCAAGTTCACAAACAAATGGCCTTATTTTAACCTGAGTGGTGAAATCATGAATGACCTTTTTAGGGTCGTATTATCTAGGAGGAATAGTGGGGAGTTGCATGCCTTCAATTTGTTTGATTTCTAGGACAACATGATTATAATTGTCAAGAGCATAGACTCCACATTGAATAGGAAATTGTGGCCAAATAGCCTTTTTGGAGTCTTTCAAGAATTTAGTTATACCATGACCTATGGTTTGATAGGCAACTTCCTGGGCCAGAAGCTTATCGAGAACATAAATAAGAAGAACATGTGGGGCCACAAGACTCCCAAATACTCTGACATAAGTGATTTTTTCTTCAGTAAAACAACTTCCAATAATAGTGAAGTCTGTCGTTGCTTCTTGGGACAACCTAGGGGCATTTTGATAAAAAATGGCTTTATACAAAGGCAACATTACCTTATTGCAACTTCTGTAAAAATAAGGTTGGTACTTGGATTTTGATAGGATATCATGATATAAGTGAATTGGTGTAGGGTCCTCGAGTGTCCGTTTCCATCCCATTGAAGGAAAATCAAAAGAGAAACAAATGGCATCCATAATATAAGCACTCATATAAAAAACTGGTACGATTCTTTTTGAGACACTGTGCTTTTGCCTATATTCTAAGAGTTTGGATGCAATATTGTTGGAAAATATAATAGCCAAATTAATTACTTCAGAATTAGAAGAAACTTGAATCAAGGCAACCCATTCAACTGTAAATTTTGTGTGTTCGGAGAACCGAAAAATCTACATATCATAGTAGCAGCATATCAAAATGAACGGCAAGTGAAGCTCAATAATACATACCTCGTGCTTGTTCTTGCTTGGGTCTTGTCTCCATTGTCTAATGGGATTTGATTCTAATTTGTTCTTCTCTACATTTTTTTGAGAAACAGCTTGTTGTAAATCTTTTGAGGGTCCGGAAAATGATACATCCTCTTCAAATCTGCAGCTTTGAAGGATCCTCCTATAGTTTTCCTTGACATCAAGAACGTCCTGTCTTAAATATTCACATTATCAATCATCCACTTAATCATATTTTACTAGTGTAAGATTTTAGATCATGTAGCAATTTAGTGAAGAAAAGAATTGGTGACATCAGAAAAGTTAGCCTCGGATGACGATGAGGTGTCAGTTGTTGCTTGCTTAACCGCTACTACTCTGGGGTTTTCTTCTTCGAATAGATTGTACATTGACTCCCAAGAAGAAGTACCAGAGTCCTGCGTGCATGTGGTGTCTGTATATAATGGAGCCATCTTTGTTGCCTCTGGTTTGAATTGAGTTTCTTTTGTTTGAACTGACAAACTTTTTCCTTTCTTTCGTGCTTTGGACATTTTAGCAAAATGTCGTTTATTAGTATTAGCCTGCAGAAAGGAAATGCAGACGGTTGTTTTAGATCTCCAAGGACAAAAGGACATGTGGGACAAATACATACGTTTCAAATAACAACTCGCCATTTAAATCAATTTCGTCAACCGAGGAACATTAAAATCGTTAGATTTGAAATTTAATGAAAATCTCAGTTCACATGGATCCTCATTAAGTGGAGCTTAGTCAGCAATTTTGCATCGCAAATATTATTTGGAAGTATTTCATTTAAATTGATTCTCGATTTGCGATGTACGATTTGCGATATGTAATATCACATACATGCATTGGAGATCAGGAAATATTTATTTTATATCGTAATCGCAACCTAGAGATGGATGATCTAATCAAGAGCTAGTAGGGATGTGTGACTCACAATTTGAGATCATCGATATTACGTGTCTCTTTAGTGGGTCCAATGAATCTTTATGTGTGGGAGTGTGTTTTTCCTATGTTTTCTTTGTTTTATTAAGAGAAGCTTTATTTCCAAACGATCTCTCATATCTCAACGTTTGATAAGGATATGTTACACAACATTTTGTCATTGTCCCTGTACTCCTCGTTCCTCAATCCTGGAGGACCTCTACAATGACCCTCATATGTTTCCCTGCCATGAAGAACATGTCCCTACATCCCTCTTCATCTGCAAAACATTTCCCTCTTTCATCATTTCCCAATAATCTTCCTTCAAACCCAATTTTCAAGACCGGCGCTAGTGCTCAGTTCTTCCCCTGCGCCGATTTGCAGAGTTTAAAACCAGGACTAGTGCCGAACAACACAAGTGAGCCTTTCATCACTCATGTCGACCCTGTTTTGGCAAGTTTTTAAAAATGGATTCGAAGCTTCCAGGTCTAGAAGCTTCGTGAATGGAAGTCTGGTAAATGGTTGAGCAAGGTAGAGTTAAGAGAGATTGTTTGGGCTCCTTTTCCCTATTAAAATGGAACAAACCAAAAGGGATAAGGCCTCTCCCACCATAATAGGATCCATTTCCCCTCCATCAAAGATATATAAACTCCCCATTTCACACCCTTGTCGAGCTAATGAAAGGGCTGAAATAATCTACAAATCTTGAGAGACATATTGAGAATCTTAGCCTTCTAGTTTGTGTGTGAATGGAGAATAAGCTTGTTGTGTTTGGTTTGGAGCAAAAGGAAAGAGGCCTTGAACTTCCATTGTTTTGAGGGTGAATCATGAGATGCTTCTAGTGGTGTTGGAACCCGGACATGCCAAAGGGAACCTGCAATGCCAAGGCTATGGTTGTATTTCTCTTTGAAGTTTTATTAATACAACTAATGGTTTATTTCCTATATCGTGTGTAATATTACATTTGATAGCTTAAAACTCCTTGACCTTTTAAGTATATTGAATTCAATTTTATGATATCATTTTTTTTGTTGTCTCTTGCATGTTTGTTTCAGGTATTTGAACGAAAGGAACGAAAGGAAGCTGGAGGAAGGAGGCAAGATCAACATCAAGTGGATTAGTGCTATAAGAGGTAAGCCCTATTATTTGATTTTATCTAAGGGAATTTGCATTATATTGTCCTGTTTGCAGCTAGACCCACTCTTGGGCTAGAGGGATCACCCCTGTCCCCAGTGGAGTCACCAGTTTTTGGAGTAGATAAATCTCCTCTGCGGACAGAATATGCTAATGAATATGTTAATGTATTCATATGTCTAGGAATGTGATGATATGTGATATAATCATAGTTTCTTTCTAATATATGAATACGCAAATACATTCTCAATATGTGAGGGTTTCTAATGGAATATTGCCCATTGAGCCGAAGGACAACAAGTTGCGAATCAAGGTTAACAGCCATTTCTCGAATGTAAAGAGCAATGGATTCTCAAAAGAGTTCGATAACTACGCTATCTTCAACAATGCTATTAGTTGTTTGACCTAAAAAAATACCTTGAAGATCAATCAACTCAAAATTAGGGGCGTAAATAGCCCATGCCGCGAAGGATAAATTCCGGGTACTATGACAATCACCATTAGTGAAACTGACGTAAGGAGTCACAGACATCTGCAAAGCAGGTGAAGACATAATAAACAGGAAAAGTTGCTTAAAAACATACCAAACCAAACTGTACAAAAATGAATAAGACACTTATGTACAAAAGTAACCATGCGATATGACTGAGGCATAATACTTTTTGAGATATAGCCCATTGCGGGGCTTGTCCAAGGGGTTTCCCTCATAATCATTCAGCTCATAGGCCCCTTTTCTAACACATGTTTGATAATATAGGGCCCATATCACATGGGTTCGAATTTACCTACCCCCAACTTATCATTAGCCTGGTCATATAGCAAGACCAGATCACCCTTAGAAAAAGCACGAGGAGAGACTGACTGATTGAAATGGGACTTAACCTGCTTTTTCTGTGCTTCAATGACTAAAGCAGCGAGATGGTTGGTTTCATCCAGTCATTCTAAATACAGGAGACACTCTTCTTGAGGTGAGGTTTCGTGGAGTAGTTCGACAGCCAATTTGAGTGAGGTAATTTTGCACTCAATCGGTACAGTTTCTGCCAAACCATAGACGAACTAGAAAGGTGTGAATCCAGTTGCGTCTTTAGTTGAGGTTCAATAGGCCCACAGAGCTGAAAAAAGCATGAGATGCCAATTGGATTTGTGCATCCCAATGGTGTGTTGAAGCATAGTGATTAACATGTTGTTTCAACTTCAACATGGTTGTTTCCCTGAGGGTAATATGGAGTTGAGCCTTCGTGACACAAACCCAACGTAGAAGTCAGCTCAGCCATCATGTAATTGTGAAAATGGGAGCCATGTATTATCACTCAGAAATTTCTCTAAAAGTTATTAGAAGAAAGAAAATGACCGAGGTAACCACAAACCAACTTTGGAGCATAGGCTCTAGCTAACCTAGGCTCAGAGAGGGCTCTCTCTATATGGTTTAGCTTTGTTTGCTTAGATTTCAGGCTAGTTGTGAATGTTTTGAGGGCTTTTTATTTGTATTCAAGATTGGATGGTGGGATCCTTGAAACAGATGGATAGAATGATGTCTTTAGACCATTGGGATATGGAGTCAACAGAAGGGTAGCAGAACTGGATCAAATCAATAAAGGGAATGTTCAAAGGGCAAGTTAGTAGAATAAAGTGCAGGTCTTTGGAACAGGGGGATGAAATGGTTTTAATCAGGTGAGAGAGAAATTAATGGTTCTCAGACTGAAATATAAACGAGGAATAGAGGGTAATCAAAAGCAAATGGAAATTAAGAATCATTTGATATGGATTAACAAGAAATAACCTAAACTAAGGAGAAATTAAGAATTCCTTAACTTAGATATCAGTTGAAAACATTTATATGCATAACTATTAAAACAGGGTGTAATTAAACAAATTCTAAGATATTGTTTCAGTTATAACATTCAAATTCAGAAATACATCAAAGATTGTGGAAAAACTTTAAGAAAGATAATGATAACGCATGAAAATACTTGTCTGCACTTCGCTCAACACATGAATCCTGTGAAATATCTTGTCTTTATTCATCAATCTAGATTGCTGGCTCAATCAGTGATACAATAGCTTTACAGTCTTTTTGATCAAAATTCTATAGAAATGTCTAAGAATCCACACCACATACTTCGAATTGTGAAGTATTTATACAAAAATTATTACAAAATATCTCAAACTAATTTGAGATTTAATCTAGGAAATAAAAATATCTTCTTGCAAGAAGATAGAGACAGTTATTGAACTGCTTTCATGCTGTCCCATTTATTTTGGTATTGCTGGCCTTTATGGTTTGCTTTTAGCCCTTTGTGCTGCTTTGTTGTTTGATCTTTCACGCTGGAATATTCATTTACTTTTTGCTTTCATCTGATACTCTTTGACACTGATACTCTTTGACTCTGCTGACCTGTCTTCATCTTTTCACCTGGCTATTTTACTTTTACTGTACACTAACCTTTTTACTGCGTATTTCTCACAGTAAATCAATCAATTTCTCTGATGTCTTGGCATCGGGTAATTGGATCTTCAACATCCTTCTGTATATTTCATCTACCTCAATGTACTTGGAAAAAGTAGGCTTATTGACAAACAAGTGTTTTACCTCATGCTGGAGGTAAAACAAGTTTTCAAACATCTGGTATAGTACTTTGCCTGTTGGCAATGCCCTCATTGAAGATGTGTTCACTTGGTCTTTTGCTAGCTCTCTGAGTTTGCTGTTGTAATCCTATTGTGTCATGAGCTTGTCATTTATGACTAAGGGACTGGGTAACCCTTTCTCTCTCAAAATTTGAAACTTAGCCATAAATCTATCAATGGCTACTTGCATATTCTGACATTTGTCCTCCAAGTTTAACATCAAGTTTCTCTTGGAAAGGACCTTCCTCACTTCCAAAATTGTTTTAGTTCTGTCCTCAATTTCCAATTCCTGAAGCTCATATCTATTTTTATTGTTAAGGAATTGGATGATTCTAGTGGCATCTTCGGGCATCTCTCCCAATTCCTCTTTCACTCTTTGGATGGCTTCTGTAGCCATCTTTATTAAATCTATCTGTTCAAAAATCACCTGAATAGATGGCCAAATATCATTGACAAAGTCAATGATATTGGCCCATAGCAGTTCCTTAGCTTGCCCAAGGGGTTCTTTCAGTGTTAGGTCCTTCTCCATGGCTTTTATTCTTTCAGTCATTCTGGCAGCCTTTTGCACTTCTTCCTTGTGCATGATTTTGGCAAGCTTGCAATCAGTTTCCAAGCTTGTCACCTTTTCTTTCAGCTTATTCATTTCTGTAGCCTGTATGGACATTTCCTCCATAGCTCTAACCAATTTTGCTGCTTCATTTGATGTACCTACTGCTGATGTAGATTGTGTTGAACCTGTTCTACTGTGGCCATAGGAGTTGTGGGAGCCAATGAGGCTGCCAATGTAGAAGGGACAACTATTGAGACTGTTGGGATGAAATTTACAGATGTAGTGGCAATATCACTTTGCTTCAATTGAATTAAAGTGTCCAATTCCTTCTCTGTTTCCCTTAACTGATCATTTAATTTTAGGACTAAGTCCATCAATTCTTCATGTCTGGTTTGGTTTTCCAAGACTCCCTGTGTCTGGGGATGCTGCAGCTGAGGTATCTTCAATTGCTTTTTAAGTGCTGCAATGTCATCATTCTTATTTTTGATCAGTTTTTTAGTGGCTTTTATGTCTTTGGTATCATGTCCCAATTCAATCACTAAGTCTTCCAAAGACTTGATTCTAGTACCCTTGGCCTGTGAGGAGGCCTTCTCTAACTGATATTGAGTTGAGATATTGGTCAAAGAATTCTGCAATTAATGTGTAGTTATGGCTTTACCTGTAAGGGTGGAGTATGTTAGTGCCTAAATCTACCTCAGGCTGAGAAAGGCAGGTCTAGGGTAACATCAAACCATGCTTAACCTGGTAGCTAGCCCTACCAGGTCGGGAGAGGGCTCTCTCCTTGTCAATATCAAAGAAAATATGGCAAGTAAGGCTTGAGATGATTGATATGAATTCTAATTTTAGGCTAGGTATGTTTGCTTAGAGGATTTTGTTTGATTTTAATGGTTGGTTGCTGGATCAGATGGGGAAGGCAGCTTTGGGTCCAGGAAATCAACTCAGATTTGCAGAGGTTTCTGTGGGGCGAGGTAGGCAAGTGTTTTAGCACTTTGAAATGAATGTGATGGTGAGTCTAAAGACTAGTGAGGAGTTGGAGAGGGCATGCAAATGTCATGAGTCCTCTTCAAACAGTAGAAAACATGTAGAACTAAATAAACCCCATGGTAGAGCATTGAAACACCAATGAATTCCACCTTTAAACTTGATTCATTTAGTTATGTAGAAAGAGAGAGATGATGGCACACATAAACATAAGATCAACTGAATTACAAAGAAGAACACAATGCTAAATCACATTACCACAAGAATCCCACAAAATGCTACAAAACCCTGGTTTATTTCCTTGCCAAACTGCAGAAGTGATGTACAAAGTAGCTCAATGCATCCACAAGAGTCCAACCTTTTGCCAAATTCCAACCCCTACACTATGAAATTCATAAAATACATACATTTTCTCATCCTTGTACTAAGGGAATTGAGCTCAACCATTTTCTTCAAAATAGAATCAGTTACATTAAACTTGGACCGAATTTCTGAAACTAGGTGTTTAATATGAACGTGTATCTCCTAAACCATGTTGACACCTAATCCTTGTGATTGGGTAAATATATGTAAATAAATAAATGAGAAATGTAAACAGTCATTGGGAGATGAACTGAACAGTCTCTCCCTCATGTATATAACAGACCTACCTGATTGAATAAATAATACGAATCAGTTTTCTGCCTAATGGAGTTACTGCCTGGCCTGACATGGTATCAGAGCCAGCTCCCAAAATAGTTGTAACTCCCTTCTGCCTACTGCTCCCTGTCCTCTGTCCCTGTGGAGTCTGTCTACTGTGCTCTCTGTCCTCTCTGTCTATTGTGCAGTCTGCCCACTGTTCTCTAAATTCAGAAGTCATTGAGTATAGCAGCGTTTGTGATGAACGCTGGGGCGGTGAGCGTGGAACTGTTTGAATAATGCTGCGACTGTTTCTTTTTTCCATGTAAAATACGTTGAATAATGCTGCGACTGTTTCCTTTTTCATGTAAAATACGTTGGTTAAGAACGACCTCCCTCCACGCTGGTATAACAGCGCTCCAGCATAATTTCTGCAATTATACATTGTATATTTTATAGCGCTGTTGCAAACTGTCAGAACAAATTGCTGTATATTTTACATACGTTGTTTGATTATGAGGGTCTGTAACCCTTGCTGCATTTAGAACTCCATTTAACACTGCACCGAGAGCTTTTAAAGACTGATTTTCATGCCTGTTGAAATGGTCGTTTCTTTGATCCAGAGGTGAAGTTAGTTTTTTAATTTCTGTGTACAAATGGCGGCAGCGGCGATGGTGGTGTCATCGCGGGAGGAGAATATCTACATGGCGAAGCTGGCCTAAGCTTTTGGCCTGTGGACAGCTACTGCTACTTGTGGAATCCGTCCACATTCAGAAGTGGAATAACGCTGCTGCTCTTAACACCGAAAAGCTTGAACGATTGGCTCCAGAAAGGCGTATGCGTTGGCTTAGAAACGTTGTCACGTTGTTTTGAACATTGTATATGTTGGCTTTAGAAACGCTGTCACGCTGTTTTGAACACTGTATATGTTGGCTCCAGAAATGCTGTCACATGGTATATTCCTTTAAATAGTTGAACGCTGGCCTGTTCTAATATTTTTTCAAATAGTTGAAAGCAATACCGATACATTTGAAAGCTGACATTTGAACGTTGAAGCGGCAGTTAATAATAGCTTGTATGAAGCTGTAATGTTCTGTGACTTGCAGTTATCAATTGAAAAAAAAAAGGGTCCTCTTTCATTTTCACATTCAAGGATGGCGATTTAGATTTGTAAAGGGAAGAAGTGGTCAGTAGTAGCTGAAAGATATTTATTGTTTTAAGTATAACTGCATGAATATGGACAAAGGGATGACTTCATATATTTTTAAGAGGGTTTGTAACTTGATATTGAGAGTCCAAATTCGTTCTGGACTACGCCTTTTAGTAGACGCAGTGCTTTATGCTGTTGAGGGTATTTTATACTGCCATATTCTATACTTTAAAGTTGTGCAGATGAATGTGAATTGACATTTGAGTTTGTTGTCTAGTCACATCAGAACTATATTTTTCCTTCCCATTAAGAGTAAAATTTTGCAGCAAAATTTTTGCAGCAGAAGTATTTTTTTTGTTACAGTATGCATTCAAGAGGAAGAGGAAGGTATTTCAGAGGCAGGGGGGCAGACATACTCAAGGAGAAAAGGCATATTTGCACTGCATTCGCTGCAAAAATAATGGATCACATGATGCCTCTACATGCAAGCTACCATGGGACAAAATTGAGAAGAAAAGAAACCAACAGAAAGGTAAAACTGATGATACAGAAAAAGGTAAAGCACCTGAATCCGCTCACTATGTTGAGGCACAATGTAACATTGCAGTAAATGAAGATTTGTTTAATGCTTCACTTGCTTCATGGAAAAATGATTGGTTGCTTGATTCAGGAGCAACCTGCCATGTGACTCATAGAATTTTTTTTTTGAAGATTTCACTGACAATGTTGATGGAGTAGTATACTTTGCAGATCAATCAAAAATCAAACCATCAGGGCTTGGCACAATCAGGCTTAAACTGCCTAGTCTTCCAACATTTCTTCTGGATCATGTTCTATATCTCCCACAACTCAAGAGAAACTTGTTGTCCTTGGTCCACATCCGCCAGCAAGGTCACTTCATTCATATGTTTGATGGCAAGCTTGAGGTAAGAAAAGCATCTGACCACTCACTTTTCATGAGGGGAATAGAAGAAGAAAGGCTTCTCAACTGCAAGGAACATCTGCTCATGAACAAAATTTCTCATACAATTATCATCATGAAGAAGGTACACTTCCATCAAGTTTATTATGGCATGCTAGATTTGGACATTTGAAATATGACAGTCTCCGCTTATTGAAGAAAAATGGTGTTGTTGTTTTGCATAGGAAACTTGAACTCATTCATTCAGATTTATGTGGTCCAATGCCTGTTCCTTTAGCAAATGGAAATAAATATATCATGATGTTTATTGATGAATACACCAGAATGTGTTGGGTTTATTTATTGAAGAACAAATCTGATGCTTTTCAAACATTCAAGAATTTTCATAAATGGATTGAAAATGATGCACAATCTCATATTGGGTCTATTCGCACTGATAATGGAAAAGAATACACATCAAATGAATTTGAAAACTATCTTCGCCAACATGGGATCAAACATCAAACAACTGTGCCTTATAATCCCAACAGAATGGTGTAGCTGAAAGAATGAATAGGACAATCTTAAATATGGTACGATCCATGCTCTTCTTCAAAAATGTAAAGATAATGTTTTGGGCTGATGCTGTTCTATGTGCTGCATATATAAAGAATAGATGCTATAAGAAACCAGACTCCATATGAAATGTGGTATGGACATGTTCCTTCGGTAAAACATCTCAGGGTATTTGGTTCCACCTGTTATGCTTTGATACCAAAGGTACATAGAAACAAACTTGGTGCTAGAAGTCGTAAGTGTATCTTCCTAGGGTATTCAAACACCTCCAAAGCATACCGCCTCTACGATGAAGTAAATAAGAAGTTTGTTGTATCTAGAGATGTAATTTTTCTTGAATCATCTAAAACTGACAATGTTGTTGAGCGGCAACTTGATCGCTTGGATAGATTCGCAAAAGAAAAATCATTTCAAGAATTTGATAATTAGATTCCACATCTTGAAGGGGGCATTCCTATACTAGATCAACATGTGGAATCTTCTTCTAAATAACACTCTCCCCCGCATGAAACTCCAACAACGGATGATGCTTTAAGTGATGTAATTGATAGAATTGGGAGACTCAATCTTGATTCAGTCCCAATTCAATCAACAGAGCAGCCTGGACCATCTCAGAAAGGTCCCCAAAGTGGCTGACAAAGACACTTGAAAGTGTTCATCCTGATGAAGTTGGAAAGACAGGAACCAGAAATTCAAACTGGCAAAATGGAGGTGATGTAGATGACTCTAATTCACCTATTGATATGGATGTTTCTTATGATTGTGAATTGAACTTGTATACAGATTTTGAACCAACTTCCTTCAAAGAAGCTACTTCTCATGATGAATGGAAAGAAGCAATGCAAAAGGAGTATGATGCCCTCATAAAGAACGACACTTGGAAGCTGGTTGATCCTCCATTAGGAACCAAATAAATTGGCTGCAAGTGGGTCTACAAAAACAAGTATAAAGTTGATGGCTCACTTGACAAGCACAAAGCTAGGCTTGTGGAAAAAGGTTTTGCACAGAAAGAAGGGGTCAATTATGAGGAGACTTTTTCCCCCACAGCAAAATGGGCTACCATCCGGACACTCTTTGCACTAGCAGCTCAGAACGGTTGGAAAGTCCATCAAATGGATGTAAAAGCTACTTTCTTGAATGGAGATCTAAAAGAGAATGTTTTTATGTCCCAGCCTGAAGGATTTTCTGTGAAAGGACATGAACATAAAGTATGCAAACTTGTGAAGTCCTTGTATGGCCTCAAACAAGCACCGTGAGCCTGGTATGAAAAACTAACTGAGCATCTTCTGAAACTCAATTTCAATCATTTTGATCTTGATGATGCAACTTTATTGTCAAGTAAGTTGGCAAAACAGTTGTATATCTTGTGGTGTATGTAGATGATCTTTTAATGACAGGGAACAATGAAAGCTACATTGCATCCATAAAGAAGGAATTGGGGAAAAGTTTTGAAATGACTGATTTGGGCTATGTTCATTACTATCTTGGCATTGAAGTAACCCAACATCCAAAGTCCATATTTCTTTCTCAAAAGAAATACATTGGAGATTTGTTGAACAGGTTTGGCATGACAGAGTGCAATACTCTCACTACTCCAATGGAACAAAACTTAAAGCTCACATCTATTGAAGGAAAGGAATTTGAGGATGCAACAAAGTATAGAAAGCTTGTAGGAAGTCTCAACTACCTAACAACTACCAGACCAGACATTTCATTTGTTGTTGGAATCCTCTCCAGGTTTATGCAAAAGCCTTGTGAGGGACATTGGTCTGCTGCAAAAAGAGTTATAAAGTACTTGAAGGGAACTCAAGACTTTGGAATCAAGTACACACAGGTGGATGACTTCAGCTTGATTGGATACTCTGATTCAGACTTCGATGGAGACAAAGAAACTGGGGTATCTACTTCAGGATATGCTATGAGTCTTGGATCAGGAGCTGTCTCCTAGAGATCACGCAAATAATCAGTTCCAGCAGATTCCATAACAGAAGCAGAATACGTGGCAGCAACTGAAGCAACAAAAGAAATTGTGTGGCTCAGGAAATTCTTGAAGATTTGCAGGTAAAACAAGTACAATCAACTCCACTCATGATTGACAACACCTCTGCAATAAAGTTGGCCAAGAACCCAAAGTTCCATGATCGAACAAAGCACATCAATACTAAATATCATCTGATTCGACATCATGTTGAGGCCAAAACAATCCATCTCCATCATTGTTCCACAAATGAGAAAATTGCAGACATCTTCACCAAAGCGCTTGGAAGAGAAAAGCTTGAACGATTCAGAACGATGCTTGGACTCACCAACATCCCTTCAGATTAAGGGGGGAATGTTGACACCTAATCCTTGTGATTGGGTAAATATATGTAAATAAATAAATGAGAAATGTAAACAGTCATCGGGAGATGAACTGAACAGTCTCTCCCTCATGTATATAACAAACCTACCTGATTGAATGAATAATACGAATCAGTTTTCTGCCTAATGGAGTTACTGCCTGGCCTGACAAACCATAGCACATGTTACAAAATGGAAAGAGGTTTTTGTAGATAAGGTCATATTGGAGAAAAAAACCTCTCAAATTTTGGAAATTCATTTCCAGTTGCTTGTAATCTGTGCCACAAAATCATCTCTAAAACAGAAAATCATTAAAAATTTAAATATGTGAAAATGAGCTGTAAAGATCTAGTCACATATCCCAATTCATGACACCTGTGAATAAAATGAAAGAGGTTTTTGTTATATGACTCGTGATTAACAAAAACCATCTTGGGTTTTGCAAAATTAATTTCCAACTATTGTAAAATGTCACCGCACTAAAATGACTAAAACAGTAAAAAATATGAAAAGTTTGCTTTGTTTTAAGGTAAGCTCCAAATATCACTGTATATCTCCCACATAGTAGCACCTGTGAATAAACGGAAGGAGGTTTTTGTTATTTGGTATGTGATGAACAAAAACCTCTTTCACTTTTGAAAAATTCCTTACCATTATTTCAGAAACGGATTTTGTACTAAACTTGTCATTGTGTGCAGCAACTGACCTCAAAACATGCATAACCAAGAATCACTCATTCATTTCGATCATATCTTCTAATACGGGAGCCGGTTACGGGAGTGTGATATACCATTGGAAATATTTTTCCGATCTTCTTCTGATGGACACACTTGTGACATGTTTTGTGCTGAACATCATGTGCAAAACATCTAACAAAACAATACATAGTAAGAGCTCATGTTAATCCCTGGTGACAGGCTGCGAAGACTGGAACTAACAGAGTAAATCATTTCTCCAACCTGTTTGTGAAATTAAATTTTGTCAAAGGGATGAATATCCCTTGCCAATACCTCAAAATCAATCTTTTTATAATCTGCTAATGTCCTTGGTTGTTGTACAGTTGGTTTTACAAAGGAAATTTGCATCTTTCCCTCCTTGATGTCAAAAGCTGACATCAATCTAGTTTGGTTTGTAGGTGTAAGCTTGAGATACTGAGCATAAGACTGTGCCTTCAGTTTCTCATTTCTCATTTTAATTTTTTTATACCTGTCTTTAATGTCTTTGTCTTTATCAGCAGGCCTACTGAATGAGGAGACTTCTACACTGAGCTGCCTTTCCAACATTTGAGTCTGTGATGTGGATGGCTCTTGAGTTTCTCCAGATGGAGCTATGCGCCTGCTCATGTCAAACTCAATATTGGTTACTTCTACTGAGCCTTCTGTGTCTTCCTGTTCTGAAACAGGATTGAGCCTTGGTCTTTTGCTCTGGCTGCCTTCATACTGCACGTTGGATGTGTCCATGCCTAAAGTGGAGGCTCCCTCCCTGTTCCTCTTGGGATTCCTTTCCTCATTCTAAGGGGTTTGTAAAACAACAGGGGTACTCATGGTTGCTTCTTGTTGTGGTACCTGCAGGAATGAGCTTTCATCAAGCTGTCTCTCTAAATCAATCAAGGTATTTTCAACATCTACCTTTGTACTATCCCTGTCTACAAGAGTGTTTTCCAACCACTCAGATTGATTGGCATATCTTTCTATCTTTGGTATGGGGTGATGAATGTGTTAGAGCCTAGATTTGCCTCAGGCTGAAAAGACAAGGTTCTAGGTCCACATCAAACCACACTCAACCTCGTAGCTTTTTTTGGGAGGCTTTTGGGCAATTTTTGGCTAGATGGCCTATCTCAAAGCAAGATCGACATCTAAAGAGGACACTTTCATAATCGAGTTTCTAGTTCCACACATAGTCTTTACTTGTTAGGTTTATTTCAGCTGGGAATCTGGAATTGAAGTCCATTTCCACATAGATGCGTGCATAGGTGGTTCTAGCATATTTCTCTGTTTCTGGGCACCTGCAGTAAAATTTCCCAATTGCATTTCCAATGGATTTTAGCGAGGAGAAATTCTAGAGATGCAAGGGTAGGTTTGGAAATCTCACCCAAACTGGTGCTGAGGTTATGACTGTTGTTGAGGGATCGAATGATGGGTTCCATGGCTTCATGAATAGGCCTGAGTTTTCCCAAAACCAAGGGTCGGAATCTAGAATACATTGTCTGCTTTCAAGGTTTTCAAAATCTACTATAAAGAAACCCCTAGCACATGGGTAGATATTAATTGCATCAGAAATGACAGGCTTCCATACCTTCGAGATCCAACTGTGGAGAGCTATCAACCGCGGCCAAAAACCATTGAACCGATAGATTAGGGCACTTTCAGAAAACTTCAAAGCCTCATCGAGTGAGGCCTGGACCACCTGGAGAGTGGGAGTTGGGGCTTCACTGACGATATGGGCAGGAGCTTGCCCCCGGAGAGGCAGACGGAACTGAGCTAACAGCTATTTTCGTGAAGTTAGGAGCCATCTGGAGATTTAATATTTGCGAGTTGTTGAGATTTAATATTTGCGAGATTGATCTCACAAGATCCCCCACAACAAGAAAAAAATGTGCAGCCACAAAGCCAGCCGCAGAGATCAAAGCCCTCACTTGCTTGCTATCTTAAATCCCAAAAAATCACTTGCTATCTTAAAAAATGGTTAACTATAACTTCAGAAACCCCCAGGCCACAACAAGAACCAAATCAGGTTCTAGACAACCAAATTTGAGCCCAAAATTCCCCAAATGTAGAAGAAAAAACCCAACAAAGTCAGATCTAAGCCCTAAAACAACCTTAGATGCAACGATGTAAAACGCAGATATAGCAGATCTATGAAGAATTGAACAAAAAATGAAAACAAAAATCGATCTGACTGCTTGCTTCGCTCTGCAACAACCGAGACGGGAATGAACGACTGGAAGCGAAACCTTGCATGCACGCATGAACAATGGCTAACCCAGGGTTAATTTTACTAGCCTGGAAGGCCGCAGAAGATCCCGCAGAAGGAGTATAGTGCAAGGAATCCAATGGTTGCAGCTTTTTTGATGCAAAATAAGGCGGCAGAAGACCTAGCCGCAGAAGGCCGCAGAAGTTTGACCTAGCCGCAGAAGTAAAACCACTCCAGGTGGCAGAAGACCTAGCCGCAGAAGTAAAACCACTCCAAGCGACAGAAGACCTAGCTGCCCATATGAGTAGAATTTAATAAAATATCATATTTATTATTTTCATATATAAATATAAGAGTTATTGTATTAATCATTTTTATTTTTTTTTTATTTTATTTACTTTCTTTTCATATTAATTATTTGTTAAAAATAGGGAAAATGATTTTATTGAATATTATAAGTTTAAGTCCTTTATGGACACCCTCAAGCCAAGGCCTAGTCATTAGACACTTATCAGAGATTTCATGGCTCGCCTTCATTGCAGATCAAGTGGAGGATATCCCAACTGTCAAAGCCGCTCAACCTCACTCTTATGAATCTAGCATAGATTTTTTACAGTATGTCGTTATTAGTCATTTTATTGGGTTTTGGCAATTGGCATCAATGTTTCAGGAATGGGTGAACCCCAAATGTAGATTTTTTTTGGTTCAATAGGTTTTTTTGTGGCGAAATTTAAGGATTTACAGGATTATGATAGGGTTTCTGAATAACGACCCTGGTTTTGAGGTCTAGCTAGGCTTTGTAAGAAGCCATGGATCAATGGTTTTAACCCTCTTCCTATGCCATCTCTGCCCATGCTAGTTTGAGTTACACTCCTGAATATGCCCCTTCATCTACTACATACTGATATCTTAACAGAAGGGGGTAACTCACCTAGTTGTTTCTTTAAGGTAGACACGGATATGTTACAGAAAAGTATTCTCACATTTGCTTTCATATGTGTTGACATAAACATCACTAGAATATTGTCAGATGAAATCCTCCTCCACTGGAAGGGCAGATTTTTTCGCAAAAGATGGACTATGAAAATACAACTTTTCACTACAATAGTTTTCAATAGCCTAGTCATCTTCAGAATATTTTCCCCTCTTCTCAATGATGATCTCCTCCTCTGGATGCCAAGAATAATACTTGAGGATGGAAAGACCCAAATATTTTAAAGGAATATAATAAATCTATAGCAAACCAACCAAATAAATCTCAGCACCCAAAAACCTCTTATGGTAAATCAAGTCCTTCAACCTCAGCTCAACCACATGTAATGCCATCTCATTGATCAAACGTTAGGGTCCCCCCCTCAAATGGAGTTAAAAGAGACCCAAATATGGTCTTAGTATAGAATTTTGTAGAATTTTTCTACAAATCAGCTAGCTCTAATACCATGTAGAACTTTTTCTACAAATAAGCTAGCTCTGATACCATGTAGAAATTTCCCACCTGTAGATCAACCTAGTAATGTAATGTACTAAAGAAAAACACTTGATCTACTTCTACAAACAATTTAGCGGAAGCTTAATCAACCATGAGCAACATCAATAAGAACACATATAACTGATAAGAAGGAATCAATCACACATAACATAGAAGAATTTACCCGGGGAAAGAACCTGCCTAAAACCCCATCTCTATATTATCATACAAGTGGAAATATAGTCTGGATTACACAAAGCCTTAGCTCGGAAGCTATCCAGCTCTCAGTACAATCCCTTTGTTGCTCATAGACAGTCAAAGGCTTCTCACAAACCTTCTCCTCTGCCCTCTAAGCCTCCTATTTCCTTGTGCAGTTTTCCTTGGGGTCCAGTGCTGCCACCTGTGTGAATTGGCCTCTTCACACACTCACTAACCTCTGATCTAACTTCATAAACTTGAAGGAGATGAATCCTCATCATGGATGAGCTTCCTTTATAGGAAAAATATTCATCCAACTGATAGTACACTGTCCCTTCTCTGATCTCAACTAGGTCTCTGACAGAACTGACATGCATCAGTTATCCATGAGTGAATACATAGTTATCTGAAAATAATAGTTGTCACATGCATGCAAGCATCAACAAACTATATCTCATTAATTTAACAACTTGTTAAATTAATCTAACTGAAATTGACTAAGTTAAACTAAGTCAACCGATCCTCTCAATATAGAACTCATCCTTAAGTCCTCAATCAGTGGAGCAAATAAAGGACACATTCCCCAATTAGTGGAGAAATAATTGCATGTTCTCATAAAGACTTCAAGTTTGCTTTTCCTTAACTAATTAACTCAAGATGAATTAATTAATTAATTTACAAACTACTGTTAATATCAAATTCGAATTTACTTCCTATAGATAGACCAGGGACCCAGAAATGTTATTTTTAGAAGACATTATTTTTAGCAGTTTCACCTCTCACCCAAGGTGGCCAAAATGCTCATTGGCCAAACTGCTATTTTTAGAAGTGCTATTTTTAGCAGTTCTATTTTTAGCACTTCCTAAATTTAGCATTTCTTGTTGCACACTTTTCAACACTCCCTCTCAACAAGAAAGGCTTCCTCTCGAACCCAATCCTGTAACTTTGGAATGTTCTGCATGCAACACATCTACCAAGTGCGGTTGCTCCAGCAACACTCAGAACAAAAAAAACTCCCAACTGACCTCTCTGTTGGGCTAGAAACATACTCTGATGCTGAAGCTCTACCTGCTGCTAACAAGTGCTCCCTCTCTGACCTCTGCGCTACTGCAACATCTCCATGCATCTCACACCATTGCACCCTTCTCTGTGCTACCCTACACTATGCAACACACTTGTGCCTCTCGCATTGCTACAGCCTGCATGCTCTGCGCTGTCCTAGGATTCCCTGCACTGTAGCTCTCTCTGCTGCTCCATCCGCATCTGTCTCTACCCAATTAGTCAATTCCTGCTACTCCACATTGGGGCTCCCGTAGCAAGGTCTCATCTAGGAGGTTGGGTACCTCAAGGATCCTACCCCTCCTCCTTGGGACAATCAATCTATGTCGCCGCACCTCCTACCTGGAGGTATGGCTGCATGTGATCCCTTTGCCCACCTGGCTCGAAGTTTCTCCCTACTGGAGGTCTCTGCATGAGTGGATGCCTCCACTATGTCTCCTCTCGACTTCCCCAGTTGTGCCTGCTCCACAACCTCGTGAAGCTACTTCACCAATCGTGGCTCCTCCACAATCGTCTGAGACTTCTTCTGGTGCTCCACGTTGAGAGGTAATTTACTCTCCCTCTCAACCAGCAAGTATCTAACCTTTATTTTGCTCCTCAAGGCTTTGCATGCATCTTGTACCTCAAGTGCATACAGGTTCTTGGCTAGCACACCAATCTATTTCCACTTTCCCGTCGTCACAAATTTTTTTAGAAAAAGACCTGATTTTAAATCAGCGATATCTTCCTCGTCCGAACTCCGATTCAGTCGATTTTTTTTTTTGATTTTGGGTATTTTTCCACAAGGAATCCAAATATGTTATTTGTTTCTAAAAATTTTGTATAGAAATTTTCAGATCTGCTATGAAAACTCTCGGCCCAAAACTCAAAACTTTGAAATCTCCTCTCAGTATATTGTTCTTCCTTGATCACCTGTGCTCTGATACCATGTAGAATTTTGTAGAATTTTTCTACAAATCAGCTAGCTCTGATACCATGTAGAACTTTTTCTACAAATTAGCTAGCTCTGATACCATGTAGAAATTTCCCACCTGTAGATCAACCGAGTAATGCAATGTACTAAAGCAAAACACTTGATCTACTTCTACAAACAATTTAGCGGAAGCTTAATCAACCATGAGCAACATCAATAAGAACACATATAACTGATAAGAATGAATCAATCACACATAACATAGAAGAATTTACCCGGGGAAAGCACCTGCCTAAAACCCCATCTCTGTATTATCATACAAGTGGAAATATAGTCCGATTACACAAAGCCTTAGCTCGGAAGCTATCTAGCTCTCAGTACAATCCCTCTGCTGCTCATAGACAATCAAAGGCTTCTCACAAACCTTCTCCTCTGCCCTCCAAGCCTCCTATTTCCTTATGCAGTTTTCCTTGGGGTCCAGTGCTACCACCTGTGTGAATTGGCCTCTTCACACACTCACTAACCTCTGATCTAACTGCACAAACCTGAAGGAGATAAATCCTCATCATGGATGAGCTTCCTTTATAGGAAAAATATTCATCCAACTGATAGTACACTGTCCCTTCTCTGATCTCAACTGGGTCTCTGACAGAATTGACATGCATCAGTTATCCATGAGTGAATACACAATTATCTGAAAATAATAGTTGTCACATGCATGCAAGCATCAACAAACTATATCTCATTAATTTAACAACTTGTTAAATTAATCTAACTGAAATTGACTAAGTTAAACTAAGTCAACTGATCCTCTCAATATAGAACTCATCCTTAATTCCTCAATCAGTGGAGCAAATCAATGACACATTCCCCAATTAGTGGAGAAATAATTGCATGTTCTCATAAAGACTTCAAGTTTGCTTTTCCTTAACTAATTAACTCAAGATGAATTAATTAATTAATTTACAAACTGCTGTTAATATCAAATTCAAATTTACTTCCTATAGATAGACCAGGGACTGCTATAAATAGGAAGGGACCCAGAAATTCTATTTTTAGAAGATGCTATTTTTAGCAGTTTCACCTCTCACCCAAGGTGGCCAAAATGCTCATTGGCCAAACTGCTATTTTTAGAAGTACTATTTTTAGCAGTTCTATTTTTAGCACTTCCTGAATTTAGCATTTCTTGTTGCACACTTTTCAACACTTAGCTTCGTCAATGAGTGGCCACAAAATTTTCCATGAATTAGATAACTCATTTGTGGTAAGGAAGCAACTACAATTGCAAACCCCCATAATTAGAAATAACTCAAGGAAACACAATCATTGTACCATCTTCATTTGTTCCTTACAACTCCTTGGGGTAGATATATGTCCACAAGGAAAAATGAATAAAGGATTTTTGGAAAGATACATTATCATTCTCAGGTTCAATACCGAGAATAGAAGTAAATGTATAGTTATGTCATTTTTTTAGTGTTCTAGTCTTCAAGGTTTGATTTTAATTTTCGTTAAAGACTAATCAAACCTAATACATTAATTTTCATGCAAATTCAAATTGTTTATTTCTTGATTTTAAATCTAGTAAGTATCCTCTTGAAACTAACCAGGCCAATTTCTTAATTATATACCTGATTAGTTTATATTATATTTACAAGATTGATTAAAATATAATACAATTTTCAATTAAAAAAAAAGGGTGCAATATTTCTTAGTTAGGAAGATTAGATCAAAAGTTAGCTCTACGATAGTCAACTTAACATAAAACCAAAAGAAGGAACACAGAAGAATTACTCCACTAACATATAAAGCCTTAACAAAGGTGAAAACTCAAAAGGGGTACTCGATTAAGATCTCCACTCACATATAACGTCTTAAGAAAGTTAATTTAACAAAAAAAAATGTGTATATAAACTAACCAAAGTATCTATCATAGAAAAACATAAAACCAATAAAAATAGAGAGTAGTGTTTGAATAATATTAGATAACTCAAAAGGTGTGACTCCATGCAATCCATGGCTTAAAAACCCTTCAAATCATCATAAGGCAAGTGGATATCAATCCATAATAAACACATATTTAATAAATATAAAGTAAATAAGCCATGCACCAAAATGTATATAAATTTTGTTTTATCAATGATTGCATTTCAAAGGAATCTAAAAGATATTCATATAATAAAAATGTGAAACACATCCCTATAATATTCCAAACTTTTATGGACTTCCATCTTGTTCCTCCATTCACACTTCTATTAATAAAGTCATCTCTAGGTGGACTCCAATTCATAAGGGTGCTTCTCTTCGTTTTGTATGAATGGAGTTCCATCTTGTTACTCCATTGGCACTTCTATTAATAAAGTCATCACTAGGTGGACTCCAATTCATAAGAGTGCTTCTTTGCCCATTTATTTTGGGAAAAGACAAAGGTCAAACTGAGAAAAGAGAATGCTATGTCCCCATCATATATCCACTCTATCAAGCATTATAGAATGTGGAAAAAGCTACTCTTCCACTATCATTTGTCTTCTTGTGGAGTGTGCAATAAAATATCCCACTTCAACTTCACTTCAAGTGAATTGTTTATAATTCAAAAATGATTATTTGGCTTGAAAAGACTAAATACATGATCATGTTATTATTGAATCATGGTTGATGAATTTGGACACTTAATTTGAAAAAGATAAAGCCTTCCAGGGTTAAATCCAGTGAGCATATATTTTTGTAATGTGTTCATCCTACTACTATGCTCATAAAAGTTGAAAAGGTGCAACATAGTAACTTTTTGTTGGATGAGAATGGCTGGACCAAATAAAGGTGGAATGATTGAGGGATTTGCCTTTGCATCAAACCTTTTGATGTACTATTTTAAGTGGACCAGATAAAGTTTGGAATAATAGATTAGAAATCTCAAAAACAAAAAAGCTCATACTAATATCACTGCATTGTGACTAGTAGGTATATCCCCGTGATTAAACTATCTGCCAGTGATGATGACGTTGCAAACATAAGTTAAATGGACACTATGATCTTGGTAGTTATGTCTTTATGATTACCATGTAGCTCATGATGGTGATAAAACAAACACAAAAGGTTAATGGGCGTTCAATTTCCATGTCAATATTATATAACTCTTTCTTTTTTCCTTTTTCTAAATATTATTTAAAGTGAATTCAATTTGTTATAATTTTATGTTCTTTAAAAATTATTGTGATTTAACTCTTACTGGTAAGGATTATATATATATATATATAACCTAGTTAAAACATATGTTATTATACCACACTTAAAATATATGTAATATATGTGTGTGTATGGACTGCTATATATTAAACCTAGTTAAAACATATACTATTATACCAAACTTAAAATATATGATATATGTGTATATGGACTGGTAAACTTTTACTTTAAAGTTTGATGGGTGGGTTCTAATTCATGACCATGAGACAATATAGTACTTTAATAATGTATTTATTTATCAATTGTTATATACAGAGTGAGCTGTTATATACAGAGTGAGCTTTATAATGTATTATTAAAAGTTAATGAATTGAATTATTTCATATTTTGTTGTTATTAATATATTAATATTTTAAACAAATTTAATATTGAAATATTTTTATGGGATTTAACCTAAAAAGAATTATCTTTTTAATAATATTATAACTATTTTTTAATATATATAGATTTTTTTTGATATTATATAAAGCTAAAACATATTAAAGAATTCATATATCCAGTTATTAGTTTCTTACTTGGAAAACCACACTAGCTACTCAGTATCAATTTTTTGTCTAGATAAATATAGTCTCTAAAATGATATCATATTCAAGAGCTATTTTCCTATAGTGTTTAATTTTGTACTATGTATCTTTAATGCTATATTAAATTGGATAGCATTATCACTGCTAAAAGAATCATTTCAGAAAAGAAGAAATTAAGTATGATTATTCAGATAGGGAATTTCATTTATTGCCTTTGGATTCTTATCTTTATTTTGAGTCTCGGTTAACTCTATATTTGTCACCTTCTTAGCAAGTTGAGTTACTTTGTGGTCATATTTCTACACCTGTAATTGAAAGAAATCTATATACAACATGATTTTCCTATTGTGTTTCACTTCTCTCTACTAAGAAATTTCCCATAATTATCTTCATCTACCAATATAAGTTACTCTTGTAAGTATTTTTTTTATTTCCCCTACTGGTTCTTATTTTGGGTATCCACTAACCTACATTTCTTGTAATATATTCCATAGTGTCTCCTCCCACATTCACTCACTTTTAGAAGCTCTCCAAGGTAAACATGAGTTAGGTGTCACTATGATATCACCCAACCTCCAAGTTCTAGTTATGGCAGTTAGGTTGAAAAACTGACAACTTACAACCATCCCTCAAGGACTACAAACCCACATAGGATCTTGCAAACCACCCCAAGTGATCAATCCCTGAGCTAAAACTCTTTTTCACAAAGAGAAACTCCCCAACCACACCCATGACACTTTGTACATGCGGTTGAGAGGCTATAACCACACCCATAGGCTTGCCTGCATGCGGTTATGACCCAAATTCCTCAATTCAGAGCATGCAGTTATGAGATCTATGCCACCTTTTCAGGAAAGCCTCCAGACCATTGCCCAAAACTTCCTGTAACTTTCTAGAATCATAAAAAAGGTGATGACAAGGTTAACCATTTAAAACTTGAACAAGATCTTGACCAGAACATGCCTAGTACATTATAGACATCTCGTCAAACATATGGTAAACATGAAAGTTGCAGCTCATGAATGCATATCTGATTATTAACTTCCGAACTTTATTTGAGAATTACCAAGAAGACTCGAGGCCCTCTCAAGCTAGCTGCAATAACACTTGTTATCCCATATATTCATCAACCACTCAATAACTTATCAAATCATGAGAGAGATCCATAGCTAGAGAAAATCATAAACCGTGCATATAACCATAATAGAAACTATGACAAATCAACCATAAGATCACCATAATAATCAGTACAAGTGCTCATAGATTACAATAGGAAAATAGCTCATATTAACATATGAAAAGGCCAACCAAGTCAGGGACTTCCACATATCACCCAACCATAGATTGAGCTGAACCAAATCTCTCTTTCAACCAATCACCCCTGCGCCATATTCCAAGCATGAATGTGGGATCATAAGGGTTAAACCAAAACAAAATCATCCAGGGTTTCCAGAGGCCAAACCACCTCAACCCTCAACCATAGTGATTTCACCTCTACGGTCCAGAAATCACTAACATCAACCAGATCGGTCTTTATCCAAGTTGTCCAGGGCTCCAGGAACTAGTAACTCAACCCACAGCCTCCAGGGAACCCAAGTTGTTTCAGGGATCCAGAGTGTTTGTCCCAACCTGCAGGCTCTAGGGACTAGTAACTCAACCCACAACCTCCAAGGAACCCAATATGTTTTAGGGCTCTAGAGTGTTTGTTCCAACCCACAGCCATAGGAAACCTGAGAACCAATCAAAAAAACAAAATGGGAAACCCACTACACCATGGCTATCCAGGAAATGGAAAGGCAAGGCTGAAACCACTGTCAACCAAGACAAATCTCCATGCCAATGACAACACATAACCAAGGAACCACATGCATATACCATGCACATGCAACCTATTACCTGCAAAGTAAGTTTGTTGTAGCTGTTGATCCAACTGTCTCCTTGCGCTTCCTTGCTTTCCTTTCTTGCTTTCTCCAAATTCAAATGAATGCTAGAGTTCTCCAAGAATGCTCCAAAAATGCTCTAAGTGTGCAAGAGTGTATGAGACAGAGAATGAAAGGAAATCTCAACTCAAAACTATCAAAAGGCCAACAATTGATTCTTTGATGTCTTTTTATCATTAATCTCTCTTTTTTCTTCATTTTCCTTCATTTTTCCTCTAATTTCCCTTGCATACAATTTTTTGTCTCTTTGCCTTCCTTTTCTCCTATTTTCCTTTATTTCCATAATTAAAAGTCAATTATTGTCTCTTTGTCTTTGCCAATGCCTTTGCCAATTTCCATAGCCATTAATTAAACCGCAATTGATGCCCACTATAATGTTTGCCCACCATTCATCTGGAATATGTGTCCCATGACCTTGGTCTTATTTTATTTACATGAAAAATCAACCAAGGGTTGTTACATATTCATCCTATAAGATTGTGCTTTTGGCTCTTGCTTTCTCCTCTAATAAGCCTGGAGTGTGCTTCCCCGATATGTAGCAGTAGATTCTCTGTATTTATTTGGGAATGACCCCAATATCTAGTTGTGCACCATTTTTGGTGCCTTGCTCTATGTTGAGGCATCTTTAATGAAAATAAGACAATTAGCTATTTGTAAAGAGGACACTTGGGAATAGGAAACAAGGAAGGAGGGCAAAGAGGACCGATATAGCAACTGGGTTCATCAGTGACAAAGAGGTATTATCAAGGATAATATCCAAAGTTGTCAAAAAGGAGCTAATGACTGAGGAGTTGATAGAGTAGGATGACAATGGAGTGGGAAGGAAAGTGGGGTGAATAGACTTCTTGGAAGAGAAAGAAACCAAGACAAAGAAGAAGAAAATAAGAGATAGTCATCAATTATAGTGACCTCCCTAATCTGCCACTCTAATAAAAAATAATAACCTACAGAGAGTCTTGGATTTTGAGAATAACAAGATGAAATGGATCCAAAAACATGCAAGAAACCCTCTATTTTTGTTGAACAAAAGCTAATAAAAGAGAAACAATAGTGTAAATAGGGAATATATATAATTCAAGAGTGACCTTACCCAACTGTGTTGAGACCAAAACATCAAATTTTGAGGAACTTGATTGTCTTGTGTGGGAGAGGGTTTTGTTGAGTTCTTCTTCATAATGATTAAGCAAGGTGATGAGAGGCTCATTGAATCGTCATTCTTTTCTAAAGGGACTAATTGACATGACTGCACAAAGCCTAGTGCAGTTTACTATGATCAACAACCATGTTGCAGGTTTTCACCATAATCTCCCATTGCCATATTTCCTAGTCATTCAAGGAGTGTTAAGGGAGGACGACAAACACATTTTATTTGAATCCAAAGTTGGCTAGAGGGAAACCCATTTAGGGTATATATATATATATATATATATATATAGACATATATATAGACATATATATATACATACATATATATATATATATTATATATATATAGATATATATATATATATATATATATATATAATAATGATGTTAAAGTAGTTTATTTAAGATGGATGTTGAAATGCCCAAATGGGATGGGGTTAATCAAGCTCAAGATGGCACAAGCACGAGGAGCGACACGAAGCTGGTGGTTGATAGTATCATATGCCATGGCACAAGGAGAGGGCTTAGAAAATGATGAAGTCTTGGTGATCACGAGAGGAAGAGGGAAATACATCCCCTTTTCACTCACCCTTGGATAGTAGACAATTATGACCAAGGCAAGTGGTTGCCATCTACAGCAAGGCAATGGCCTAAAAAATGATAAGGCTTGGTACCATCATTGCTCAGAGTAAATTTCCTTCCTGAGTGCCTCACAAATTACAAAGTTGATAGGGCTTTGTACCATTATTGCTAGTAAATTCCTTCATTGGTGCCTCACGAATTACAAAGTTGATGTAGGTGAGTTGGAAGGGGAAACCAAATTGAAGAGGACCCACATCTCAGATAATGAATTACTTGTTAAAGTGGTCATAACCCATGGAAACCAAGTACTTCCATCTCATGGAAACTTATTTGTTAACTAAGACCATGGTTGGCTCAAGTGATAGCTCGAGAGAGACCGTGATACAAGACCTCATGCACATGATACACATTCGGGAAGGTAAATTAAGGTGTTCTCCAAAGGTGTGTTTAGGGTGGGCATCAAGAGTTAAAATAAAAATGTATTCCTATTTCTTATTATTAAGATTTCTTTTAGCAAGTTGAATATGCTCAGAATTATATATGGTTCTCATTAAATTAAAGAAAACATATTCCCCTAAGGCAGGGAGCGTAGACTCTGCTTAGATTCCCCTAAGGCAGGGGGCGTAGACTCTGCTTTTCTACGAGGATACTGAAAATGTTGAGAGAAATCAGGAACATGAAACTAGGTAGCTATGAGATAAGGGGGGATTGAGTTTCCCCTCAATCGACCACCATCATGACCAGGGGACCCTCCAAAAAGATAAGTCTACCGATGGGACCACCTTCCAGTCTTACAATCCACCTCCCAGAGTCTTAAAATCTTCAGAGCACGTTGAACAAACCATCTCATTTGATGAATCAGAGCGAGAAGTTGTTAGGTTTAGTACTGTGGGTTGTCAAAGAATGGCGGTTGAGCCACGGGCAATTCCTGTGCGATGCCAATGTGCAATGATACTTAATGTGGAACGGGAATCATGATGAGCGGCTCAATGTGAAGTGAAGAGGTGTACTAAATTCGCATAATTGATATCACCTGTCATGGCCGCCCTCCCATTTCCTTCCCTTTCATATTCACAAACAGCTTTTAGTTCCTGTTCAGTCATGGCTGCTGCCCGGCATTGATCCCGTGATCATCTTCCGGACTATATAATATTTTATAGACAGACGTACATAAATTATAATACTATTTGCAGACAAGACTGTTGGCAGATATTGGTCGGAAATTGCCTGTCCATCAATCAAAAATCGGCGTGGAATCTCAAGTTTAATACAGAGTTTCGTTCACTCGAAGTCGCAGGCCGGAATTCTGCAGAGAGCCGAGGAAGAAAATGAGGGGAGTATTGCTGGTAGTGTTCGTTTTTCTTGCTCTGTTTACATGCGGGGAGGGGGAAAGGGGCAGAGATGGAATTGGGAGTTTGTTGGGTTCGAACACGGTACCTGCGATTCCAGTTATTGAGCAGGATAAGAAGACGTGCCACCTTGACCTCTCGGACGAACTGTTCGGGGGCGTGAAGGAGGCCTGCGGTGGTGGAAGGGAGGTTCTTGACAGGAGCCGCTGCTGCCCTGTTTTGGCCGCCTGGTTATATGCTGCCCATGCCCGGACTGCTCTCCAAACGGCGCCCCCGCCCGTCTCCTCCGCCGACTTGCAGCCTCTCCTTCCCGACGATTCGCAGACCTGTGTGGACAGTTTGCAGAGCTCTCTGAAGACTCGGGGCATCAACATTCCCAGCCCCAATGCTTCCTGTGATCCGATTCTCTGTTTCTGTGGCATAAGGCTCCACCATATCGCCTCCCTTAACTGCCCGAACGCCTTCAACATTTCAACCCACAACAATGCAGCCGCGCCCCTCGCCGCTGTTCGAGCCCTTGAGAGCAACTGCACTAGCCCTTCTTACCAGGGATGCACCAACTGCCTCAAGGCACTCCAGAAGGTATCATTACTCCATATTAGACTCAGAGGTTTCACTCTGGATAATGTGTTTGGTGATATGGACTAATTGTTTTTTAAGTGAATATTTAGTTTGGGCCATGTTATTGTTGACTAAATTTTTTTGGACTAACTACTCTCAATGATGTGTTTAGCTAGTTGGATTAATGGTCTCCTCATCCTTATCTCCGGCAATGCCATTGTTGACTAACCTCTAACTGTCTCTATTGAACACTTTTTTGGGACTAGCCACTTTCAATGATCTTTTTTTAGGACTAACCATTCTCAATGATGTGTTTGGCTACCTGGACTAATGGGTATCCTTACTTATCTTTGGTGATGCTATTGTTAATTAACACTCTTTTGAAACTAACAGCCTCTGTTGATCTTTATTTTATTTTTGGATGTTATTATTAACTAACCCTTTTTTGGGGGACTAATCATCTTTAATGCTTATGTCTGTGACAATGTGATTGTTGAATAACACTTTTTTGCTGTAACAGTAATCGTGATTCCCAACACCAATCTTGATTGTCTCCAACCTGCTGGACTTGAGTTCTTGAGTTTAACCCGGTGTCATTTTGTTTTGCAGGTCAAGGGCAGCCCAGGCAAGGATGGGCATTACACAGACAGGACCAGCAGAATGTACAACAAGGACTGTGAATTAATGGGGTTGACTTGGTTACTGGCAAAGAACAAGACTGAATATATTCCCACTGTTTCTGCTGTGCTCAGGGCTCTCGTGTACAGCGCCCACCCGCCTAACCAGTCACAGTGCAGTCCAGACCAAGAAAATATGCCCCTCGCTGTTGATTCGGTTCAGCTGGACCACTCGTCCTCTGTTGCACCCGATGCCATCAGACTCCACATCGGAGGTCTCCTAACAATTTTCTGCGCCATAGCGCTTCCCCTGCTTTCACATTCATTTTAGGAAATGTATAATTTGTGGAAATTGTCATGGCCGCTTCCCAGTGTATGCATATATACCAGACTTACACAGTTGCTCTACTGTTCTGGTTGGAAATGCCATGGCAAACAGAGCTTGTAGTGATAGTTTTTATTGTCATGTATTTGGGCTGTGATGTAATATTTTTAGGACCTGAATCCCTGATGATTCAGAGTAGATAATGGGCATTATATATTTATCAATGATTGGCATTTCGGCTTTCATGTTTTCGAAACTGGGACTCAATACCAGTCTGGCAGGAGTCAGGAGTTGCTACTTCCAGTTCGTTAATCTTTCTGAAATAGATTTTTGAAATAAATTGCATTCATTGAAATCATGTAGTAAGCGTGGGGTACACGGAATAATCTTATTTCCAGAGCCGTATGATAAAAGGTTCTCCAAACCTGTTTTTTCCCGAATTTAATGCAGAAATTTGGGTGTCAGATATTAAAAAAGATTTAAACGACCTGAAACTACATCGTTTTTAATTTTGCTCAAGCATTAAGGAGCGACATGAAAGAAATGCCCATTTATTATTATCTCCTCTGATTTAGATGTATTTGGCGTTGTATATTTTGAAATACCATAGTTTAACTAGACTGCTTTTCTGAAAATCTTAGAGAGCTTATATGTTTGAATGGTGGAATATATTCAATCTTCACCGTTCCATAAGTTTCTGGTCATTGATGGATATTAGTCTATAGTTTGAATAAAAATGGAAAGGTATAAAGTTGATTTGTGTGGGTATGCAAAGGCGGTTGAGGATGCAATTTTTTTTTTTTTTTAATGAGAAGGGCCGTATACAAGATTCGGAAATGATCGAGGGATTATTGCGACAACGGAACTCAAGTGGAGGATCTCCCAAGTGGCAAGAGAGAAAATACGAATCGTGAGAGTCGTGTCGCGAAAGGCTATGGCAATCGTAAAGAGAATGGATTTATGAAAGCTGGTATGGATCTCATGAGATATAAGGACAGAGGTAAGTAGTGTGAAAAGCTTTACAGATGGTGCAACATAAAGAAATGGAGGCAAGATAAAGAAATGGAGGCCTCTTAGGGATGAAAGAAATGGAGATGGAGTAAATAGTATTGATGTTTAGTAAATAAACTGGTGTGTGATGTGTGAACATTGTAAGGAGGGTTTTGGTCTAAGTCATTTTTTTATTAGATATGTTGCATGAGAGTATTCATAGTTGTAAGGTTTTAAGAGTTTGCGCAAGTATACATATAGTGAAGTGGCCCATGGAGTTATTAAGCTTTGGAACTGAACACTTGGAGAGGTATTAGCGTGGCAGGTGTGTATCTTGGATTTACCGGAAATATGAAAACTCAATTGAAATGGTTGATGAATGAGACCAGGTCAATCTCCAGAGTCAAGTTTAGTGGGGATTCTTAAGTTTGTTAGAGTAAACTTGACTCGGTGAGTTAATGATGTCGGTGAGTTTTAATGATTTATAGCTTGGGTGGTTGGGAGGGTTTAATGATAACCTCCCCACCCAGGTTTTCAATCTAAACAAACAGCTAATTCTGAATAATCATGATAAAGGTCTAAGTAGTTGTGAAATTGAAAAGAAAACCTTTTCATTTTTCAATTTTGCTCTTTCTTTGGAGGGCTAAGAAGTCCACAAAGCAAAGGAGAGAATTAGTGAAAATTGACTAATTCTATAAGGAGTGAAAAAAAAACATTTTAGAAAAATAAGACAAATGTTATTTATTTTTTAAGATTGTTATATTCAAAATAAATAGAGAAGAAAATAAGGCAAAGACATCATTGTTAGAGGAAATATACTAATATATCCCAGTTCAAATGTCTTGGAAAAATAAGACAAATGTTATTTTATTGATTTTAAATTATATCTTTAAGATTGTTAGGTTGAAAATGAATCAGGAAGAAAATAAGCCAAAGACATCATTGTTAGAGGAAATATACTAATATATTTAAGCGTAAGATAGATATTTATAGCAGTTGTCTATAACGCGACTTTTTGAAAGGCTTTCCGGCGGATTTTTCCGGTCGAAATCCCGGCACGAATTATTGGAATCGCAAGTTTGATAGCTAGTTTCTGCACAATGAAAGCGTCCCAGGGGTTTTTCAGGTTGCTGAATCCAAATATGCAGTTAAAAAACCATTTTAACTGCAAGAAATCAAGATTTGACCTCAATTCTTCCGCCGGATTCCGTCACCGGAATCTTCAAAAAGTCTCATTATAGACAACTCCGATATTTATATCCTTAATTTTCATCCAAATTGAAAAATTTTCATCCAAATTATTATCTACCCTGTCGATGTGGACTTCAAATTTATCTAAAATTTTATTTATCATTTACCATGTATTCTTTTTTAATGGTGAGATCATATTGCTCAATTAAAGATTATTTCTAAAAGGCCAAAAAAAACTCTAAGAGGAAAGAGTGTTATTTTTGTTTCGCTAGAAAAGTGAAAACAAAAAAGCATTTCATTTTAGAAGCCTTCAAAGACCACAGGGAAAGAACAGGAAAAGGGCCAAATACATCAACCAGCTGAAAAACAATCCGTCCCATAAACTATCTTTAACGTCATAAACATTAATTTTATTATATTATTATTATAAATATTTGGCTGACCCATTAGTACGATTCCGTAAAATGACAGCTGGCATCCAACCTAACTATTTTCAATGATGTGTTTGGCTACCTGGACTAATGGCAATCCTTACTTATTTCTGGTGGTATTATTGTTGATTAACACTTTTTTTTTTTGGAACTAACTGCTTATGTTGATATTTATTTATAATTTTTAGGATGCTATTATTGACTGAATTTTTTTTAGGACTAATCATCTTTGATCTTTATCTCTAATAATGCGATCTTTGATCTTTATCTCTAACAATGCGATCATTGACCAACCCCTTTTTGCCATAACAGTAATCGTGATTCCAACACCAATCTTGATTGTCTCCAACGTGCTAGACTTAAATTCTTGAGTTTAAACCCGGTGTCATTCTGTTTTGCAGGTCAAGGGCAGCCCAGGCAAGGATGGGCATTACACAGACAGGACCAGCAGAATGTACAACAAGGACTGTGAATTAATGGGGTTGACTTGGTTACTGGCAAAGAACAAGACTGAATATATTCCCACTGTTTCTCTGCTGTGCTCAGGGCTCTCGTGTACAGCGCCCACCCCCCTAACCAGTCACAGTGCAGTCCAGACTAAGAAAATATGCCCCTTGCTGTTGATTCGGTTCAGCTGGACCACTCGTCCTCTGCTGCACCCGATGCCATAAGACTCCACATCGGAGGTCTCCTAACAATTTCTGCGCCATAGCGCTTCCCCTGCTTTCACATTCATTTTAGGAAATGTATAATAATGTGAAAATTGTCATGGCTGCTTCCCAGTGTATGTATATATGCCAGACTTACACAGTTGCTCTGCTGTTCTGGTTGGAAATGCCATGGCAAACAGAACTTGTAGTGATAGTTTGTTATTGTCATGTATTTGGCTGTGATGTAATATTTTTAGGACCTGAATCCCTGATGATTCAGAGTAGATAACGGGCATTATATATTTATCAATGATTGGCATTCGGTTTTCATATTTTCGAAACTGGGACTCAATACCAGTCTGGCAGAGTCAGGAGTCAGGGTTGCTACTTCCAGTTCGTTAATCTTTCTGAAACAGATTTTTGAAATTAATTGCATTCATTGAAATCATGTAGTAAGCGTCGGGTACACGGAATAATCTTATTTATAGAGCCGTATGATAAAAGGTTCTCCAAACCTGTTTTTCCCGAATTTAATGCAGAAATTTGGGTGTCAGATATAGTTAAAAAAGATTTAAACGACCTGAAACTACATCGTTTTTAATTTTGCTCCAGCATTAATGAGCGACATGAAATACCATAGTTTAACTAAACTGCCTTTTGCCCTGAAAATCTAGAGAGCTTATATGTTTGAATGGTGGAATATATTCAATCTTCAACGTTCCATCAGTGTCTGGTCATTGATGGATATTAATCTATAGTTTGAATAAAAATGGAAAGGTATAAAGTTGATTTGTGTGGGTATGCAAAGGCGGTTGAGGATGCAAAGGTTTTTTTTTTTAATGAGAAGGGCCGTATACAAGATTCGGAAATGATGGAGGGATTATTGCGACAATGGAACTCAAGTGGAGGATCTCCCAAGTGGCGAGAGAGAAATGCGAATCGTGAGAGTCGTGTCGCGAAAGGCTATGGCAGTCGTAAAGGATGGATTTATGAGAGCTGGTATGGATCTCATGAGATATACGGACAGAGGTAGGTAGTGTGAAAAAGCTTTACAGATGGTGCAAGATAAAGAAATGGAGGAGGAAGATAGGGATGAAAAAAATGGAGATGGAGTAAATGGTATTGATGTTTAGTAAATGAATTGGCGTCTGATGTGTGAACACTGTAAAAGGAGGGGGTTGTTTTAAGGTATTTTTATTAGATATATTACATGGGAGTATTTATAGTTGTAAGGTTTTAAGAGCTTGTTCAAGTATACATGTAGTCAAGTGACCCATGGCGCATGGAGTTTATTAAGTTTTAGAACGGAACACTTGGAGAGGTATTAGGGTGCCAAGGTGTATAATTGGTTTACAGGGGAATATGAAAACTCAATTGAAATGGTTGATGAATGACCAGGTCAATCTCCAGAGTTAAGTTTAGTGGGGATTGTTACGTTGTTTTGAGGAAACTTGACTCTGTTAGTGAATGATGTATAGCCGAGTGGTTGGGAGGGTTTAATGATAACCTCCCCACTCCTTGACTCGGTCAGTCAATGATGTATAGCCCAGGTGGTTGGGAGGGTTTAATGATAACCTCCCCACCCAGGTTCTAGTCTAAGACACTTCTATGTACCGCTATGTCGTGCTTCTTCAAGTTAGTGCTGATAAAGGGTTCTATGTACCGCTATGTCGTGCTTCTTCAAGTTAGTGGGTGGTTTTCTGCTCCACATATATGGGCACCCATGATTTTTCCCATGGTCTTCGTGTTTAATGTATCCTATTTAAAGGCATAACAAGCTCTATGTTAATTTGTAGTTCAAGCGAGTAGTAATGTGAAATTCTATTATAATCCTTTAAAATTCCATTGTTCCTAGTTCAGCCCCATGGATTTGTTATTTCCCTTACATAGGATATTGAACTTAATTGTTTTTTTTTTGTGGAATAGGATAGAGAGGAAATGGGAAGTAGTTGTGAAATTGAAAACCTTTTCATTTTTCAATTTTTTTCTTTTTCTTTGGAGGGCTAAGAAGTCCACAAAGCAAAGGAGAGAAATAGTGAAAATTGACTAATTTTATAAAGAGTGAAAAAAAAACAATTTAGAAAAATAAGACAAATGTTATTAATGTTTTAAGATTGTTATATTCAAAATAAATCAAGAAGAAAATAAGGCAAAGACATCATTGTTAGAGGAAATATACTAATATATCCCAGTTCAAATGTTTTGGAAAAATAAGACAAATGTTATTTTATTGTTTTAAATTATATCTTTAAGATTGTTAGGTTGAAAATGAATCAAGAAGAAAATAAGCCAAAGACATCATTGTTAGAGGAGATATACTAATATATTTCAAGCATAAGGTAGATATTTATATTTTTTATTTTTTTCCAAATTGAAAAATTTTCATTCAAAATTTTTTATCTACCCTGTCGATGTGGACTTCAAATTTATCTAAAATTGTATTTATCATTTACCGTTTATTCTTTTTTAATGGTGAAATTATATTGCTCAATTAAAGATTATTTCTAAAAGGCCAAAAAAAACTCTGAGACGAAAGAGTGTTATTTTTGTTTAGCTAGAAAAGTGGAAACAAAAAAGCAATTCATTTTAGAAGCCTTCAAAGACAACAAGGAAAGTTATGCAAATATTCTGGCAGCTAGCTCTTGGATAATCTTTTTAACTAGGAGTTGAACTATAAATTGGTAACATTTATTGCAAAGCCTCACAGTAAAAAGGCCAAATACATCAACCAGCTGAAAAAAACAATCCGTTCCATAAACTATCTTTAACTTCATAAACATTAATTTTTATTATTATTATTAATATTTAGCTGACC